>CM075783.1:28634711-33634711 GCA_037974665.1 Ehretia macrophylla | reverse complement strand
GTCCGTGTATGTCATGTAATCATATTTATACTCCGTCTTCTCTTAGTTTACTCTGCAAGTTTATGTAATTTTTGTGACCCACATGAATTATAAATTCCTATGATGTACTTTTCTTGGATTTTGATATTTGGTAGATTATTTGTTTATTTATTTATTGCTAGGATTGATATTTGGTAGATTTTCAAGTAGAAAAGATTGTTGCATGAGTTCCTTGTTGTAAAAGAAATGACATGTATTTTTGTTCTTCATACACAACAAAGACAATTATGATATCTTCCTGGCATCATTTCATGATGTGAGCCTCAAACAATCAACAATACCCTGTAAAACTCATTTTGACCAACACCACCACGGATAATGCTTCAAAATCATAGAACGTTTTGAACGTTCCTCTTCTATTAATGTAGGTTTCACACACCAGAAAAAAATATGTGGAGCTTTGAATATTTTAAGGCTCGTCGACACCACCATTTTTGGTAATACTACTAAAGCATTAAATTGCTTTGTCCATCATCACTAGCACCCTCAGCGGGACATACAGTAGCCAAAAGTACATTGTGAATCTGTTATTATGTTCTCATTTTATTTGGTTGATTTTATATTAGCATCATATGTTTGCTTGGTTCAAACAATAATTTTATTGGGATGTACACTAATTTTTATATTGAAAACTAGAAATGATAGTAAAACTTAATTGAATAGAGAAACTTTTTTTTCCACCCCCTTTGCTATCAAAAAACCTATCCCGTGCATGTCTCTTCCACACGTCCCCTGTCCCACCTTGTCCCCAAATTCTTATTGAGAATGAAGACTACAGGCAAGGTTTTTAATGTTTTCTGGGAGACCCATAATATTGGACATATTTATGTTATGCAATTTTAAAGTATAAACTAAAATAATATGAATAAGAAAATAAATATAGATGTAAAAAAAAGGTCAAAAACAAATTAAAATTGAGTTCCGTAATCTCTAATTGGAAAGGAAAATATATCTTTACAAATCCGAGTTTCAAGCATAAATTAAATTATAATTAGAACCATAAGCATGAGAACTAAGAGTACAAAGATTTAATTATCACTATTTTAAAGGAAAAAAGTTTCTTTCAAATGTGACTATTTATAAGAGCCTTTAATCTTTGTTAGACAACAACATTAATAACATAAAAAACAAACAGCATAATATTACTTACATATGGAAGAAAAAGACAAAAAGAGCCCTGAAATGCTAGTCCGCGAATCACACTTGTGTTAAGAACGGAAAGAAAAGAACATAATCCTCTTATTTTCCCTTCTTTAAAAAATGGTTCTCGTTTTCATATAACTTAAATTGATCAAAAAATACACATTTATTGCACTACAAAAAAAATGCATTTTTGCGACAGGTTGTCGCCATTTTGTCACCAACTTGGCGACGATTTAGAGACGGTGTAAGAGGTCGCAACGTTAGTGACAATTTAGTGACGATTTTGTTACGTTTTGGAGACGACCTACATATGCCGACCCCATGTCGTCGCCAATTGGCGACAATTTGGTGACGACATCGTATGCGGTCTCCAAAAGTGACCATATGGTGACTAATTGGTGACAGCTAATGACATGTTGTCTCCATGCCGTCCCCATGCCGTCGCCAATTGGAGAGAATATGGTGACAACATCATATGCGGTCTCCAAAAGTGACCATATGGTGACAACTTGGTGACAGATAATAACATGTTGTCTCCATGCCGTCGCCAAGTGGCTCATAGTAAAAGATGATCCACAAAACAAGTCATAATTTAGTCACCCTGTCATTGCCAAAAATTTATAATTATATATTGATGAATTATTTTAATGTAATAATTATACATATAAGTAATGACTACTAATTTTTCGTCTTATAATGTCATGAATTGGCGTCTACATAAGTAAGTCGTCCACATTTGAGGCTTTGATTGTAACGATAAGTTATTCATCATTACTTACAAAACAAAATATGTCTTTTATTATTATAAATAAAACATATTTATAATCTTCGAAAAGTTAATGGGATGCATTATTGTCTCCGTGAAGAACAATTTATATATATGGTTAATATTTAACGTAATGCACCACTATCTCTATTATTTCTTTTAAATCAACAAAACGAATAAATAGGAAACAACTTAAGATTTTTTATTATAAGAGTTAAATCATTACAAACATAAACTTAATTTTACATTCATAATTAATAAAGGATTACATATAATCATTTATTAATACAGCAACAAAACGACTAAATAGGAAACATAATTAACATGTTACAAATTATGTGCTCGAAATACATAAACACACCAATTTAATACCTAACATAGTACATCGTGATCGCTAAAACATAACAACCAGACACTACATATCAGGCAGAACAACGCAATAACATTGTTACGGATTGTAACAAATAGTACTAATGCCGATGTTTCCAATATGATAAAAAAATAGAAATATTATTTAAAAACGTTTGGGCAATAGATCCGTAGCATGTCGTCTTGAACTTTTTGGACTACTTGGGCATTAGAAATGTATATGTCGTATTTTGGCGGAGCATTTAGATCAAGTTGGGGTTTAACGTATTTGCTGTAATTTGGATATGGTTTCATCATATCCACCTCTTCATCTTTTGTTGGTCTTGGAAGAGAATCTGAGTGATGTTGTTGATCCTTGCTCATTCTTGAAAGAATTTAACTACAATCTATTTTTTTAAAATTCTAGACGGTGTGAGAAACCACAATTTCGACTGCTATATATAGCAAACAAGTAATTGATTTATGTAGAGACAACTTGATGACAGTAGTGAGACACCCCAGCATTTTATAATATGGTAATGTATGCACGAATGTTTCACAGTCACGTGGCTGCGTACCATTCGTCTTCCATGGGTCAAATTATTTAGGATATGGCGTGCACGCTATTTTCGACAATGAAAAGTTGTTGAATCCATCTACCTTGCAAATCGGGGCCATGCCAATTCAATTTCCTACTGCCCCGTGGTATAGTACACCATGTTCTTATCGTACGCATGATTCGCGACCACGTGGCTGCATACCATTTGTTTGCCATTGGTCAAATAATAAGGGACATGGCGTGCACGATATTTTAGATGTTGAAAAGTTACTAAATCCATCTACCTTGCGAATGGGGGCCCTGCCAATTCAATTTCCGGATGCCGCGTGGCAGAGTTCACCATGTCCCTATCGTATGTATGATTTGCGACCACGTGGCTGCGTACCATTCGTCTTCCATAGGTCAAATAATTAGGGACATGACGTTCCCAATTACTACATAATGACGTAAAAGTATTTGAATTATTAATGAATTACCTTCATCTACTTTATATTTTAAAATTTTTTTATAAATATTTGTTTTAAAAAAAATTTAATTACTAATTCAACAACATATTAGTAAGATAAATTGAGATACACAATTGAAATTAAATATGAATATTAACATTTATTTTATAATTTATACCAATATATTATAAACTATCAAATATTAAATAATTATAACTAAAAATTGAAAGACAAGGAAAATCAAACAATTGGCGATGGCTTAATCCATCTCCAGAAATTGTAGACGGCCCAGGCCGTCTATATTTTGGAGACGGTTGGGCCGTCTCCATAATGGATAGCCCGGTTTCCATTGAGGAGACGGCCCACGGCGTCTCCTCAATGGACATTGGAACTGGACCAGGCCAGTCTCCATTTTGGAGACGGCCTGGTCCTTCTCCATTTTGGAGACGGCCTGAGCCGTCTCCATAATGGAGAGCCCCGTCTCCATTGACGAGACGGCCCACGCCGTCTCCTCAATGGAGACTGGAATTGGACCAGGCCAGTCTCCATTTTGGAGACGGCCTGAGCCGTCTCCATAATGGAGAGCCCGGTCTCCATTGAGGAGACGGCCCACGCCGTCTCCTCAATGGAGACTGGAATTGGACCAGGCCAGTCTCCATTTTGGAGACGGCCTGGTCCGTCTCCATTTTGGAGACGGCTTGAGCCGTCTCCATAATGGAGACTGGAACTGGACCAGGCCAGTCTCCATTTTGGAGATGGCTTGGTCCGTCTCCAGGCCGTCTCCTCAATGGAGACTGGAACTGGACCAGGCCAGTCTCCATTTTGGAGACGGCCTGAGCCGTTTCCATAAAGGAGAGCCCGGTCCCCATTGAGGAGACGGCCCACACCGTCTCCTCAATGGAGACGGGGCTCTCCACACGCCGTCTCCTCAATGGAGACTGGAATTGGACCAGGCCAGTCTCCATTTTGGAGACGACTTGAGCCGTCTCCATAATGGAGAGCCCCATCTCCATTGAGGAGACGGCCCACGCCGTCTCTTCAACGGAGACTGGAACTGGACCAGGCCAGTCTCCATTTTGGTGACGGCCTGGTCCGTCTCCATTTTAGAGACGGCCTGAGCCGTCTCCATAATGGAGAGCCCGGTCTCCATTGAGGAGATGGCCCACTCTGTCTCCTCAATGGATACTAGAACTGGACCAGGCCAGTCTCCATTTTGGAGACGGCCTGGTCCGTCTCCATTTTGGAGACGGCCTGAGCCGTCTCCATAATGGAGACTGGAACTGGACCAGGCCAGTCTCCATTTTGGAGACGGCCTCCTCAATGGAGACTGGAACTGGACCAGGCCAGTCTCCATTTTGAAGACGGCCTGGTCCGTCTCTATTTTGGAGATGGCCTGGTCCGTCTCCATTTTGGAGACGGCCTGGGCTGTCTCCATAATGGAGAGCCCAGTCTCCATTTTGGAGACGACCAAGGCCGTCTCCTATTGGAGACACTTGGGAGACGGCCTTGTCCGTCTCCACGGACCAGGCCGTCTCTATGGGGACCCGTCAAATCGGGCCCCCAAGCTTTGGTGCCGGCCCATTTAGTCACTGGGCCGTCCCCTTGGGGAACCAGCATAGTTGGTTCCCATAATTGAAGACGCTTACAGTCTTTTAATTCAAAAAAAAAAAAAAAACAGAAGCCCCCCACCCCCAACGAAAAAACAAACTTATATAGCAACACCCCCCTCCCCCCCTCCCTCACCCCCCCACCCCCCTCGTGTCCCCTACCTCATACCACCCCTACCCCCATCCCCACCCCTTAACACTCTCTCTTACCTTGACGATTAGGTAAAATCCGAAAATATACTCCCTATTTTTTTCTTTTTCAATGTATGTATATATGCATATATATATGTACTATATGTATATGTATGTATATATATGTGTATATAAACATTTATATAATGTGTTTTATTATTTTATTATATATATAATTTTATTTATGTATTTTTTTTTATAATTTTATGTTTTTTTCCTAGTTTTATAATTTTTTTTTCATTTTTTGATTTTTTTTCTTTGTTTTATATAATAAAATTGTTTTTTAATTAACCAAAACTTTGGTTGAGCAATATTTGCTTAATATATTTCTGATTTTTTTTTATTTTTTCAGATTTATTTTATTTAAATTTTTTTTTTGCCAAAAATATATAGTGTTAATGTAATAAATATTTTTTCATTATACATTTATTTTTTTGATTAATACAATGTGTTTGACTTTATTTTGCAAGGTTTGGGGCTTTAGATATTTGGATGCGACTTATCTAGTTTCAATCGGCTCAGGTGAGTTTGATGATTGTACGAGTTGGAAGTTTTACAATAAATTTATTTGTAATGTAAATCCGTTTAATTAAATTAAAGTTATTGTGGTTATTTGTTATGTATTTGATTTTGTATATTATGATAATTTAGTTGATAGTGTATTGTGAAGATGATGTTTGTGTAAATGGATGAATGGGTATTTTGTTGTTGGTGGAGAATTAGATTTTTGCAGTTGTATTAAGATGTTTAAGTAAAGTTAAGTTAACTCGAGTGAGAAATTTAAGGTGATTAACAAGTAAGAATACCGATTTCATCTTCCGTGTGTGTCTTGACAATTAAGTCAGTTAAATTAGGTTAGACGGTTTCCATGATAGTATGATATGTTGACTAATTTAATAAGTAATTAAATTTAAGATAATAGACTAAGTAATTAAATAAGTTAGCTTAATAAATTTAGATAATTAATAAGTAATAAATATATATAATTTAATTTCATAAGTTTAGCAAGACAAATTAATATGTTATGTTAACACACTCAGATAAGTAAGATAAGTAGTTTAGTATGTAAGAAGTATAGGTTACGTAGTTCATTTTGATGTTGTTTCACTTAAGAAGTATAAGTCTTGCATGTATATGTGTTGGTTTAAGAATTGTATTTTGAATTTATATATTGTATGGCTTGTTAGGTCGTAGTACGTGTTGTAATTACTCTAATTATATACTATGTGTTTTAATTATCTTCAATGCTTGGTTTTGTTAATGAATGTTTGATGGTGGACTTTAAATACAAGAAAGTAACATAGATTAGATTAGAGTGGTAAGATAAGTATGGAAAATCTCAAATTTAGTCCATATTGTTTGCAAAAAAATTTAGTGTATTCCATATTGTTGAAAATGTCTAAATATAGTCCCTATTGTTGGCTGAAAAGTTTCAATTTATTCTGTAATGTTTAAAGTTATCAATTGCGTCCCTATTGTTTTGATTATTCCTAACAAAATGTCAGTTTTCTCCTTATATAATATAGACGAATTTAAAATTTTAAAAAAACCATTTGGACAACATTGATTTAAAATTTTAAGAAAACCATTTGGACAACATTGACACTAATTAAAAATAATAGGGGCGACATGTTTACTTTTTGGCAAACATGTTGGGACTAAAATGAGACATTTTAAACAATAGAAGAAAATAAAAATTTTGGTTAAACCATAGGTACTTAAGCTAAGTTAGGAAGTTAGCTTAAGAAGTAAGTAGTTAATTTGTTGCAATTAGGATCTTTATCTACATGGATCTTGGTGAAATAAACTATTTTACATATAGTAAGCATAAATGCATTTATTACACATAATGTTACATAGAAAAAGGTCCGTGTAACTATTGTGGTCCCAATATTATGCTCTAAATGTAACGAAACATCAATAAGTCATTTATTGAATATGTTAAATATTACATAGGAAATTTTTGTTCGATATGGATACAAGTCGTGAATGGATGTATCATCGCCACGATCCTGACGGGCATCTTAACGAGGCATTTGTTATTGGTGTACACGAATTCGTAGATTTCATACGTGGCCAAAGATATTACATGGATGGTGAAAAAATAAGATGCCCGTGTGCTAAATGCAAAAATCGCAGTTTTGAAAAATCTGAGGAGGTCATACTTCATCTTTACAGGAAAGGTTTCATGGTAAACTACTATAAATGGACTGAACACGGGGAAGACATGTCAAATAATTGTAATATACGTACGTCCAATTTTCAAAATAATGATTACAACGAGATGGTAGAAGAAAGAAATAACTATAGGACAATGGTATTTGACGTTATTGGTCCAGAATGGTATGGTGATGAAAACTTTTATACAGAAGATCCTAACATTGAAGCACAACAGTTTTTTCAGTTGTTGAAGGCTGCTGATTTACCACTGTATGAAGGTTGTGAAAACTTAACGCAGTTATCTGCTGTGTCTCGTTACATGAATGTCAAGGCCGAGCATAACATGAGCGAACTATGCTTTAACACAATGATTGAAACAGTTAGGGATTCGTTGCCGAATACGCATACGATGCCTGAAAACTTTTACAGGTGTAAGCAATTAATTAGACCCTTGGGACTAGGATATGTGAAGATTGATGTTTGTGTAAACGGTTGTACCTTATTCTACAATGACAGAAAACACCTAGATTGTTGTCCGCGTTATCATCACCGACGTTTCAAACCAACAACACGTGGTTCAAAACGGAGTAAGTTGAAACCATATAAACAATTACGGTTTTTCCCATTGACTCCAAGGTTGAAAAGGCTATACATGTCAAAGGTGACAGCTGAACACATGCAGTGGCACAAGAATCACCAGGTTGAGGAAGGAAAAAATTGTCATCCCTCAGGCGCTGAAGGATGGAAATATTTCGATAGTGTATATCCTGAATTTGCATGTGAACCTAGAAATGTTCGGCTTGGTTTGTGCGCAGATGGTTTTAATCCGTTCAGTTCAAATGCAAAACCTTATTCTTGTTGGCCGGTCATTTTAACACCATACAATTTGCCACCGTGGATGTGCATGAAAGATCCTTTCATGTTTTTAACCCTGCTTATCCCAGGTCCCAAGAATCTTGGGAAGAATATTGATGTGTACCTAGAGCCTTTAATCGAAGAATTGTAAAATTTATGGTTCGAAGATGCACCTTGTTATGATGTTGCCACAAAAAAAAAATTTATGTTAAGGGCTGTTTTGATGTGGACAATAAATGATTTCCCAGCATATGGTATGTTGTCTGGATGGAGCACACATGGAAAGCTGTCATGCCCGTATTGTATGGATAAGTCTAAAGCATTTCGATTACCAGCAGGTAGAAAAAATTCTTTCTTTGATTGTCATCGTCAGTTCTTACCATTGAATAATGCATTAAGGCGTGACAAAAAGAATTTTATCAAAGGTAGAATTGAAACTGATCCACCACCGCCAAGATTAGATGGTATGCAGTTGTGGGAACTAGTGAAAGATTACCCGAACATAAACGACATGAGAGAAAGCAAACTATCCGGTTTTAGGGATTGGCACAATTGGACGAAGAGAAGTATTTTCTGGGACTTGCCTTATTGGAAGACACATCTTGTCAGACACAATTTGGATGTGATGCATATTGAAAAAAATGTGTTTGATAATGTTTTCAACACGGTGATGGCGGTCAAGGGTAAGACAAAAGACAACCTCAAAGCTAGAGTTGATGTATCAACCTTTTGTGACCGTCCGGAATTATGCGGTGAGCATGAATTGAAGATGGGTGTTTACACACTTCCTGTTGATAAAAGGAAAGCATTGCTTGAATGGGTTAGAGACCTACAACTCCCTGATGGATATGCTTCCAATTTATCTCGATGTGTGGACATGAAAGAATTGAAGATGTCACACATGAAGAGTCACGATTGTCATGTATTTATGGAGAGATTGCTTCCAATTGCTTTACGTGAGCTACTACCGAAACATGTTTGGCAAGTTTTTGCCCAACTAAGTTTATTCTTTACCAATCTATGTTGCACAACTCTTCAAATGACCGATTTGGAAAGGATGCAGGAAAATATTGTCGTCACACTTTGCAATTTGGAGAAGATGTTACCTCCTAGTTTCTTCGATTCGATGGAGCATTTGACAATTCACTTGGTATATGAAGCCATTTGTGGTGATCCGGTACAATATCGCTGGATGTATCCGTTCGAGAGGTTTTTGCAAAGATTGAAACTGATGGTAAAGAATAAAGCACACATTGAAGGATCAATTTGTGAAGCTTATCATATTCTCGAAACATCAACATTTTGTTCTTATTATTTTGAACTACACGTGGGTACCAGAACAATAAGTATTTCACGGAATAACCAATACAACGAGGTGACATACCCTGATGGTTGTTTATCTATATTTACTTACCCGGGATGTCCAATTGGGAAGGAAACATAACGAAACTTAAATGATCAAGAACTGCATGCGGCACACATTTATGTTTTGACCAATTGCCGAGAAGTTTCCCCCTATATCTGGTACAAATAAGTATATTATTTGAAAATTGGAACTCACGGTTCCTCATACACTTAACTACATGATTTAGCCGACAAATTTTATTTTTTTTCCACAGCATGTTTGAGGAATATCTTCGCCAAAACTATCCCGAATTGTGTTCGACGGAAATTCAATATGAAGTGTACAATAATTTTCCGATGTGGTTATATCACCATGTAAATATATGTTAAGAAGTGTAATTGTTGTTAAATTAAAGAGTTCATTTAACTTTGCATAATAACCTTATTATGCGATTTGCAGTTGATAGGCACTAATAGCATTGATGATCGTGTAAAATGTCTTTCAATGTGGTCTAGTAGACGGGTTCGCAGTTGGTCAAGATACTTGGTCAACGGTTATCGATTTCATACATTAAATTTTGGGAAGATAAAATCAACATACAATAGTGGAGTGTTTGTTAAAAGGGATAAATGATAGTAATACTGAGGATATTGGATACTATGGAGTTTTGAACGACATTATTGAACTTGAATATCATAATCCAACATTGCAATATACAAGGGTCGTTCTTTTCAAGTGTGACTGGTATGATTCCACAAAGGACAGAGGGGTGAAGCATCATCTGAAGACCGGACAGATTGAAGTGAACATTAAGAGAAAGTATCAAAAATATGAACCGTTTGTTTTGGCTAAACAAGCACAACAAGTGTACTACTATAAATACCCAGGAGCGAAAAGGGATCGAATGGATTGGTGGGCTGTGGTTAAAATCCGTCCAAGAAATTTGTATGACCTATCAAGACAACAGAGTGTAGGAGAATAAGAAATAGCTTTTCAGTCAGATGACATGAATGTGGCCGAAGTAGAGCCGACTGATGCTAGTTTACCTCCACTTTGTCATGCATCAGGTGACAACATAGAAATATCATACGAAGATATTAATGATTTACATGCTCAACATGATGCTCAAGAAGAGGACGAGGAGATTGACGAAGAGGAAGAAGATTATGATGATGATGATGATGATAATTCAGAATACGAAGATGAAGAAGAAGATGATGATGATGATGATGATGATGATGACGGTGATGATAATGACATTCATGATGACGAAGAAGATGATACTTAGTTTGGAAAAAAAATGTAACAATCATGTTGATATATTCAACTTTTTTACAGATGACATTTAAAAATTATAATTCAATTAACGGAACATGTGTATATGTGTATTAATGTGTGTAGCACTGACAGTTAATTCCTTAAGTGTATTTGTAGGGGAACAGAGATGGCTGCAGGCAAAGATAACTCTTCAGGAGGAATTAGACAATTCCTCAGGACGGGGATAGGTCGTAGAAGTACAGGTCATGGGCGTACATCCAATACGTCCACTAGTGGATATCAATCGATTGGTCGTGGGTCGACAGGAACACCGAACTCAGTAGATCGGGGGTCGACAGGAGCACCGCATTCAGTTGGTCATGGGTCCATAGGAGCACCGCAATCGGTTGGTCATGGGTCTTCTGTCGGTCAACCGTCGACGGGTCGTGGCTCATCGTCATCATCAGTAGGTTTGGAGCACGGGATTCCACACAGTTTGTATCCCTCACAACAAAGGGTACATACTCATACTAGCACGTTTGGAGGGCCCATTGACGCTGCATCAGGCCAGGTGCCTTTGCACGTTCCATTACCACCACATGAGAGGTCTACACTTTCCACTTTATCGTCCGATTTGAGACAAGGTTTAGAGGATTTACACGTAAACGTTGATGGCGCGAATGCGCCCGACACTATGGCTCAATCTACACCGTTTCCTGAACCACCTGAGTCATCTACAGTAGCTCAAGAACGACCTGTTGGGATAGAGCCATGGCAATATTATGGGTTCTCGTCGCACGATGCCTACGTCGCGTGGCAGGTTGACAGACGGACACATTTGACAATCGACGGTGGTGGGTAAGTATTTGATTTTGTATTTTTTTCCATGGTTAACCCTATCCCAATACTCCTCCTATGTTATGGCTGTTTAATATCCTATTTATTTGTTTTCTTCATGTGTAGTTGGACACCGTACGCAGCAACAAGAGAAGTCACTAGAGCAATGAACGCCGGGTATTCTCAGCCTTGGGGGAGTTGGACTGAGGTCCCCGATGATGTTAGGGATAGGTGGTTCGCTAATTTTCAGGTATGATAAATAAGTGTTTATATATTTTATGTAATGATATTTGTTATAATCAATGGGTTGAATACTGTTAAAATAATATGTTATATGCTTTAATTTATGGCTGCAGAGGGTCTACAAGTGGTACCCAAGTGAGGAAGCAGCGCTTCGCCGAATGTTTGATTCGAAAGCTGGATCTCGTATACATGACCTCCTTAATAAAGGACGAACACGTAATAAGAAGCCGAGGTGGGTGGGCGATGGCACGTGGGATCAGTTAAAAGAAAAGTGGGAAACCCCTGAATGGCAGGCAATTTCACAGCGAAATTCGAATAACCGACTGCATCGGCCATCTCCACATCATTTAGGACCTATCCCCTATGAAGAGGCTGCAAGGAGATTGGTATGTAATGAACAAAATGTCGTAATTAAATTGAATTATATAACATATCATAAATGCTTTTGAAGTTATGTTTTCCTTTTTTAAAAATTTGTAGGCAGAAGAACGGGGGGCACCAGTGACTAGGGCTGATGTATTTGCAAGGGCTCATCGCAAGGGACCAGACCATTCACAGACCCTAGGGCAGAACAGACCATGGTATGTGCAAGTTAATGCTAATAGGAAAAAAATTAGGGATATATATATATATATATATTTATATATTTACCAACGAAATGTCTAAAATGATTAAGTCAGATGCTCTGTCGTACAGGCTGATTATGAGGAACTGGTGCAGCAGGCAACTGTTTCTTCGGAGTCCGATTCAGCAGCAACACCGATAGACTATGATGCACTCTTCCTGCAGGTTGTGGGCAAACTAAACCAAGGGCGCATATATGGGGTCAGGTCATCTGGTTCAGTGTCTTCTGCATACCACAACCCATTAGGCAGACACCAGATCACAGAGATAGAGATACATCAGGCTGTTGCTCGAGCCACGATAACATTGAATGAGAAGCTCGATCTACACATCTCAGAGAATGAGGAATTGCGTAAAGCGCAACAAGAACACAATGAGCGGATTGAACGACTTCAAGAAGAACACAATGCTGAACTTCGAGAACTGCGTGCACAGATCGCACTGCTGACAAAGATGATGATGAAGCCACCTGCTCATCAGGATCCGCCTCAACCCGATGATGGAAATGAAGAATAGTTTCATGTTTTTTTGTTATGTTAATATGTGCAACGAGTGTGTTAAATTATGTTTATGATTTGTTTACTTTATTAATGGTGTGGTACAATATAGTTTTCAATATAAATTAAATATAATTTATATTATATGAATGTGTATTATATCTTCATTTAATAATCAAATAATTAATAAAAACTAGAGATTTAAAGGTTTTAGTTGAAAAACAAAAAATTAAATTAAATTTCGAGAGTTGCAATTTTGGCGACGGCTTCGAGACGGAATGTAGAGTTTATGTTATGGAGTGTGGAGACACTATATTTTTGGCGACTATTTGGAGACGGATTAGAGACACTATTTGTTGGAGACGACGTGGCGACGGATTGGAGATACTATTTTTTGGAGACGACGTGGAGACGGAATGGAGACACTATTTTTTGGAGACGACGTGGAGACGGAATGACGACACAATTTTTTGGAGACGACGTCGAGACGGATGGGAGACGACACTAGTTTTTGGAGACGACGTGGAGACAGAATGACGACACAATTTTTTGGAGACGACGGCAAGAACGATGGGAGACGAAACTAGTTTTTGGAGATGACATGAAGACGGAATGGAGACACTATTTTTTGGAGACGAGATGGAGATGGAGTGGAGACAAAGAGCTTTTGACAACGGTATGAAGATGATATTTTTGGGACACGATTCGGAGACGAATATGGAGACGACTAAAATGCCGTCGCCAAATGCGACGATATGGCGACGGGGAGACAACTTGGCGATGCTACTTTTGGCGACAACCAATATTTATCTCCACGCCGTTGCCAACCATCGCCAATACCAATTTGGCGACGGCATGGAGACGACTTTGGGAGTCGCCTAAAGCACTGTTTGTGTAGTGTTGGTACAAGAAAACGAGTACAAAAAAAAATTACAAATCCATTCTTAACACACATATAAGAGAAATAAAATTTTAATTTTAAATTTTTTCTTAGTCTAACTTCTTTTCTTACTTGACATTTTTTATAATTTTTAAAAGACATTATTACCCTCAAACTCAAAAGATTCCTAATAGAAAAACCCTAGCAAAAGGAAAAAGGTCAAAGTGACACTTTCACGAAACAATAGTGACTAAATGATAATTTCCTAAACCTATTCAAGAACATATATACACATATATAAAATTCTTTTTCCTCAAAAAAAAAAAAAAAAGAAATAGAAGAAGACGAAACAAGAAAGCAGCAGAAGACAATGCCTTCAATGGCTCCAAGTAACTTCACACACAACACACACCCCAACAATCAATTCAATGGAACCAAACCCGACTTCTCCGCCAGGTGCACAAACGAATATATAATAAACGTGCACGGCGGATTTAAGATTTTTGTTCAGTTAGGCTATAACTTATATATAAATAATTGTTTAAATAGAAGTTAATTTATTTTTTAGATTAAAAATAATTTAAAAATACATATATATTTTAAAAGAAATTTGAGGTTAGTGTATATATGCATAAAGATAAATTAATTAATAAAGTGGTTAAATTTTTCAGGAGGCAAAAGATTGAGCAACAACGAAGAGCTCTACCAATTGCTTCAGGTTATATATATATATATATATATATATATATATATATATATATATATATATATATATATGTATCATTATTGTTGTTGTTATTGGTAATTGTTTAATGCTTTATTTTAGTTTATAGTGTTCTAATTTTTCGTTAATCTTCTTTTATTTTGTTTTGTGGGTGCTTAATTTGTTATTAGTTTTTTATTATTATTATTATTATTATTATTAAAAAGTTTGAATTTTTTAGCTTAATGCAGCTAAGAGAGAAAGTGGTGTTTGTATTTTATATGATAAATTTTAAATGTTAATTTACATTGACTGCTGCTCGTGGTTTAGGAATGTATTGTGTAGCTATTTGAGTGACGAAAATTTCGTAAAGTTTCAAGCGCACACTCGCAAGCGATTCGGGTTTTAGGTCGGTTCCCGTTCGCCTTCCCCTAAATAGTCCATTAATAGGTAGTGCGGTAAACTTAGAAGGCCCCCACCTCCCTTTTCAAACGTGTCCTCGAAAATCAGCTGGCAGTTCTTCGATCTCTGCTTTTGGGAGGTGGGAGTGCTTGGTCACATTAAATGTTACATACGCGTATATGCAGACCCACACGCAAAGTTTTTTTTTTGGTGAAAACACGCAGAGTTGGTTACTAGCTACTCATGAATCTACCAAGAAAACATTGGTGGACAATGAAAGTGTTGGTTTGCTTTCATTCTAGAATCTATCCTCAAAATATCATAAGATATTTAGAACCAACTCACAAACTATCACAAGATATAATTATCCAGAATCTGCTCTCAAATAGAATAAGATATTTATAAGAATTAAAAATATTTTGTATGTGAAATGATCCTTGAAATAGTCTAAGGTAAAAAATTTATCCTAGAAATGTTGTACAAAACTGTAAGAAGTTAAGTAATTTAAGACTAGAGAGTCAATAAAAACTCTAAATTTACGAGTCATGATTTATAACAATAGTCATAATCTCCAAATAATTGAGCGTCAATAAAAGTTCCAAACCTAAGAGTCATGAGGTACACCAATAGAGTCATGATCTCCAAATGAAACTCCAAATCTAGAATTCATTGAGCTACTACAATAGAGGTATAATATCCAAATAATATCGGAAAGAATGTGATCCAACACAAAAAGTCGTTAAATATATTATCATTTTCAAATTCTAAATTATTGGAAGATCCAAAAAAAATTTTCAAAAAAATTCACTTTTATTGACTTGCAATGTATTCTATTATATATAATGTACCAAAGTAAACACATTCATTCAAGCGATAGGCGTTGACTACTTGACAACAAAAAAAGAAGATAGGCGTTGACTAGATAACAGAAAGACTTGTAGTAAAAGAAAGAGTCCAAAGTGAGGTACTTGCCGAATTCCTCGACTTTGTAGCCTTGCGATATTTTTCTAACACTGGCCCCAACTGGTAGTAATATTGAATACACAGTATTTAACAGGATATACTTGTAATGATCGAGACTGACTACTGGTCTATTAACACATTTAACCTAATTAATTGATTAAAATGCTTAAATTTATATAAACAATGGTAATAAATTCAAGTTATTAGCATTAGTGAATGAGAAATTCGTGATAAAATCGAGGAGTTGATTTTGGAAATAAAAAGATAAAGTGAGTTTTTCCCATGTCAGGAAAATAAAGCGCTTGGGTTGGATCCCAAGAGATTTTGATCTGGATAAGCTTTATTATATGATTGTTACTAATTAAATTTAAATTTATCTCTTGAGATTAAATTTATTTATTTCCTTTTTAATGACCAATTTAAAAGGGTCATTATTGATTGAATTATTCAACCGAGTGAATAATTCTCCCGTTGAATCGTTCATTGCATGCAACGATCAGCAATGTTTTAATGCTAAGACAATTCCCTCACGTTATGGAGATGAAGCTGAACGATTGCTGCATTTGTTCCATGGCTTTAATGCACTTATGATGAGTATTATTACATATTAAAGGTCTTGTCGGATTGCCTTCTCCTTTTGTCCTATATATAGTTGTCATTTTCTTTCAGAGAAAAAGAAAAAAAAAAGGCATTGAGCAGCTCAAGAGTATATAAATCTTGACAAATAATTTTTCTTGTTTTAGCTTCATAGTATTGTTGCATTTTAGTGTTTTAGAGAGAGTTTAGCCATTTTTAGTTCGTTAGTTTCTGTAATTTGGTGTATTTCTATTACGGAAAGTGATATCGTTGTATTTTGGGAAGCTTGCGTTACTCAACCGTCAACACTATAGTGGGTAAAGTCTTAAGAACATCAAATATAACTCGAGTCTCGATACGGTTTGCTTCCTAATTATTCATTTATTATGTATTTTTTTTATTTAAAAAAAACTAAATAAGAATATTTTATTTTATCATCTTTGTTAATTTTCTTTATTAAGCTGTAATTCAAATCTTGCTTATTTAAGTACTTGTTTACTGTTTATCTATTTCTTTACCATTCTGTTAACAATATATATAATTCTTGCTCCCAAGCTTTTCCACATATCTCGTAACCAACAGTGTCCACGTATCCTTTACAAAAGAGATGTGATACTAATGCAAGTGGCCTGTATAGACCATTGACTCAACTTAGAAATATATACTAAAGTCCATAAAGACTATCTTTTTCACCTTCAACTATGCTATATTTTCTATTCTCCAGTTGATAGTTTAACACAATAAGTTTCCTTCTCTTGCACTGGCACATCATCTTAAGAGTAGCAATGTTAACTTTCCATCAAATTTACCATGTTTATGGTTTACGCTACCTGCGTTTGCTTGTGTTGCATATACTACTTGTAATCACTTGTTTAGCAAATACTTCTTATGCCTCCTGTGATGAAACTGATCGCGAATCTTTAGTTTCGTTCTCGCTTGCTATCTCTAGTCAGCCTGGTGTAAGGAACTACTATTTTGAGCAAGAATATAAAGATATAAAAGAAAGGAAATTACTGAGAATTAAAAGAAAAAAAGAACAAGATAGAAATAAGATAGTGTTGGCTTAGCTTCTCATTGATGCCTTCACACTCTATATATGCTTACTCATTACAACGCACATCATAAGCCTAACCAACTATCGTTACAACAGATTTGACACGTAATCCCTCATGTGGGCAGGCTGGACCCTGGCTCGAATGCTCCTTATAGGCTTTGGGCTTGCTTCACTTATATTCTGATCCTCAACAACTGAGTCTATTGGACCTGCGGTCATAACATTATCTTCCCCTTTTGAAAGAACCTTGTCCTCAAGGTTCAAGGAAAAATCAGGCAGCTTTTTAGAGCACCATTCAATGTTTCTCCTAGGTCCATTTAGACATTCTTCTTTCATATCAAATTCTGGATAACCTTCGTGGTAGTACTTGGCAATTTCTACAGTTGAGATGTATGAGCTTGCGCATAAAAATCGACCAGTCCTAAAAGGCATCTCCATACAGAACACATGAGCATCACAAACATCCTCAATCTGTACAATCGGGACTTTCCCTAGCAGCTCCTCAAGAAACTTCAATGAGTTGTATGCAACCTCATCATTTGTAAGTTGCGATAAACATACTAGTACAGTGATGGGGGTGTACGATAGATGATAGGTCTCCCCACCCACAAGGCCACAAACTAAAGTTACCACCTCTAGTCCAGCAGCATCACCATTGTTCGCAAAGTTCAAAATTTCTTGTTCAGCTAAAGTCTTACTATCTGTGTAGTCCTTTAGAGAATCATTACTGTAAGCAACAGAGATGTTAAGAGGTGTCCAACATGTTTTGTCCATAAAATTCTTGTAGCCTTGTCCTTCATTCTTCAACAATGAAGCAGCAATAACAGAAGCAGTATAGATGAGACGTTCCACTGTTCCTGATCTTATGCAGTCAAAGCAAATACTCTCGGCAGCAGCAATAGTGGCCTCAATCCTATTAACAAACTTATAGCCCTTAGTGTGGGACAGAGGTATTACAACATGAAAAACAAAACTACTGCCTGCGATTGCTTCCTCAAACTCTTCCGGTTTGTACATATCAGCTTCAAACAACTTCAGTATGTACTCTTTGGCTCGATCAAGCTGTGACAGGCCTAAGTGGTAAAGACATAACACTCTATAACCTTTTGCTCTAAGTATTCGACTTTCTATGTCATGAGGAACATAAAGCATCAACTTCTCAAACAGCTCAGCACTGATTTGATAATCCTTTGATCGAAAATTTTCTGCATCACTGTTCCACAAAAGAGCATGCATTGCAGACCTCTCCTTCGCGGCCCCTTCTCTAGCGAAAAACGCCACCACTCTCTCATCGAAAACCAACTCAGCCAACACCGTAGTTCTCACCTTCATTCCTTCACGCATATCCTTATACAACTCCGCATCACAATAGAATTTCATCGCATTCCAAATAGCTACAATCCGATACAGTATTTGAGCAAATAGCTTAATCCAAGACCTTATCCAATCGCCCAATTCAAGTGCACCCAACGCCTTGTTGAATCGACCAATAGGAAACCCAAAAATTATTGCATTCCAAGAATTCATGTTCTTGTTCTCTATACCACAAAAGACTTGCTCAGCAAAACTCAAAGAGCCAAATTTTGTGTACGCCGTAACGAATGCATTGGCAACCAATTCATCGTGTTCAAACCCATGTTTAATAGAATACCCATGAAATTCCTTCTCATTCAACCCTTTAACCGAACTGTTTCTGTCAGAAACTTGCTTTTCTTGCCTTTTTGCAGATTTTTTTACCTTTCCCTCTTCACTCTCATTACCTTGCACCAACTCAACTTTGACATCAGTTGTAGCAATCGTGTATTTCAATTGTTTAGCCACATTACCTTTATAAATTCCTCCATACTTCAAAAAATTGTACTGCCTAATAGATGCCCTCAAAGCCTCACATTCCGGGGTCGTAAGTCGTGCAGCGAGACGATTATTTTGATCGAATTTCAGCTTTTTCAGTCCAATTCGAAAGCACCCATCATGCGTCGTTTCAAACGAAGCCAAAGGAAACAACAAACATGCTAAAAACAGAGTAACAATACCATCACCAAAATTAACCACAGACTTGATGGATTTGATGTCCAAACCGCGTGCAGCAACATCAATTGCAATAAGAACATTATATGTTCCTGCTTTTAATTTTTGTAGTATCTCTGTACGAGAAGCCTGATCTTTGTCACCATGAAGAGCTGCAACTCTAAAGCCCCTTTGAGCAAGTTGTGGTTCGAGTTCGTCCATAGTAGCCTTTTTGGAAGCAAAAACTAGAACGTCACCTTGGTCTATCAGACTAGGCAGCTGTTCAAGAAGCCAAGGCAATTTCTCAGCATCTAAAGGTATCACTTGGACAACTTGCGTGATATCCTCATTGGCCATCCCCACCTCACCCACAGTGACTCGTATAAGAGCTATGAGAATTTCCCTTGCCAACTCCATTAGCATAGAAGTATAAGAAACACAACTCTTTTTAGGCATTTTATCAAACAGTTCATGTGCCTCATTTCTCTTAGCCGTAATTGGCTCCACCAAACTATTGTTGTCAACCAAACTCTCGATTCTCCACGCCCTCTCGTTCTTTTCGCCTACAAGTTCATCAATCTCCCGCGCTATCGCCTTTCTAGTCTCCAATCCGTCAGCACACTTTGTCGCCAATTCAACCACGCTGCTACGCAACCTTTCCTTACCAAATTCATCGTCATCAGTGTCTTGGATTTGGGTTTTGAAGTCGGAATCGAATTTGGAGTCCAAGCTTTTGAGATCGTTGAGGCTGTGATCTGGTGTTGGCGAACAATCCTCGTCGTGGAAGCCGAAAGACAAGACTTCAGGCATCGCTGCAGAAATTTGCATTGCCGCATCGGTGTTGGCGTTGGGGAAAGCAACATGAGACGGCTGCATGCGATTTCCCTTATCAGTAGATAGATCGATCCTAATAGCCGAACTGTCACCTTGAGCCATCAGAAAAAAATGAAAATATGGCTGATAAGACTCTGTTTGCACAGGTTCCGGTACTACCACAAGATCGATGTAATGGGACGACACATCCCAAGCTGTTCCAGTGATGAATCCAGCGGCAGACGATATCGCTTCAGGGTAATAATAATGGTTGTGCACTTGTTGGTACGGCGAAACAGCCTGCGACGAATTTGGCTGATAACTATGAGGATATGGTGGATAATAGTACTGTTGATAATAGTGTTGATATTGAGAATGTTGTAAATAGTGTTGATATTGTTGAATTTGCAGATAATATTGCGTTACTATAACATCCATGGTGTTTAGTTCAGCCATGGACTCAATGAAAGCACTAATGTAACGAACTACTATTTTGAGCAAGAATATAAAGATATAAAAGAAAGGAAATTACTGAGAATTGAAAGAAAAAAAGAACAAGATAGAAATAAGATAGTGTTGGCTTAGCTTCTCATTGATGCCTTCACACTCTATATATGCTTACTCATTACAACGCACATCATAAGCCTAACCAACTATCGTTACAACAGATTTGACACGTAATCCCTCATGTGGGCAGGCTGGACCCTGGCTCGGATGCTCCTTATAGGCTTTGGGCTTGCTTCACTTATATTCTGATCCTCAACAACTGAGTCTATTGGAACTGAGTCTATTGGACCTGCGGTCATAACACCTGGGTTGAATTGGCCTAGTTCTACAAACTGTTGCATCTGGGAAGGTGTAAGCTGTGACGAAAATCGGCGGGTGTCTCGTCTATGGCTTCCATCCAGAGGGCTTGGTGGCAGCATCTCTCCTTCCATTTTAAACCTCAGTTATCTCTCAGAACTAAATTTATCACATAATAGTCTCTCTGACACTCTCCCTGACAAGTTTTTTACATCGTTGAATCGCCTGCAGATCATTGATTTGAGCTATAATCATCTCCAAGCCGGTCAGTTATCAGATACTGATAAGTTGCCAAGAAGCATACTGAGTGTGAACATTTCCAGTAACCAATTATCTGGGACAATACAATCTTCATTTCTCCATGCAGCAATGAATTTGTTGATGTTCAACGCGAGTAATAACAGTTTCACTAGAACAATTCCATTTTTCATCTGCAGCATTTTTCCATTCATCATATCTCTGGATTTCTCCTTCAATTCCTATGTAGGCCATATTCCCAAAGGGTTTGGGGAGTGTTCCAGTCTGGAGACTTTACAAGCAGAATATAATAACTTCTCAGGACCTATTCCTAATGATATTTACAAGGTATTTACGCTAAATGAGGTATCATTAGCTGCCAATAGGCTCTCTGGGCCAATTGATGAAAGCATTGGGAACCTCACTGACCTCAAAATCCTTGCTCTTTATCGCAATGAGTTGATTAGCAGAATACCTCACAGTATTGGGAAACTTCACAACTTAGAACAATTGCTTCTTGGTTGTAACCAACTGTATGGCATCATACCCTTTTCCCTGAGCAATTGTACTAAACTCACGACATTGATTTTCTGGGATAACAATCTTGAAGGTGAATTGTACAGCTTTGATTTCTCCTCCTTTGTTCAACTCAGGACAGTTGATCTTGGCTATAACTATTTTACGGGTAGCTTACCAACAAGCCTTTTCTCGTGCAAGTTATTATCAGAAATTCGCCTATGTAGTAACCATCTGCAGGGAGAGATCTTGCCGGACATACAAGCTTTACAATCATTATCATTCTTGTCACTTGCCAATTTTTCGTTAACTAATATCATAGGGGCAATTAAGACACTGGCGAGCTGCAAAAGTCTTAGAACGTTACTCATGACATTCAACTTCTACAATGAGTCTTTGCCAGGTGAAGAAAGCTTGGTTCAATACGATGAATTCCAAAATCTTCAAGTTCTTGGTTTGGGTGGTTACGGATTCACTAGTGAAATTCCAAAGTGGCTTATCAAACTTCAAAAACTAGGGGTTCTTGACCTCTCTCAAAATCAACTTTTCGGCTCTATTCCAAGTTGGATAGCAAATTTTTCACGCCTTTTTCTTTTAGATTTGTCCGGAAGCCTATTATCTGGAAACTTTCCACCAGAACTTCATAGACTGCCAAGACAATCATCGCAGCAAAGCGCCAACCAAGTGAACATCCATTATCTTGCATTGCCCTTCTTTATAATACCCAACAAAACTTTCCCCCAATACTCAGCTCTCCAACTTGCCACCATCATTACTTTTAGACAACAACAATCTCAGCGGTAATATCCCTTCAGAAATTGGCCAATTGAAGTTCATTAAAGTCCTGGATCTTAGCAATAATGATTTTTTAGGCAGCATTCCAGACACGATATCTAATATCACAAACTTGGAAAAATTAGACTTGTCTGGAAATCATTTTTCGGGTAAAATTCCAGCATCACTAAGAAATCTTTATTTTTTATCTTCTTTTAGTGTTGCAAATAATAATCTTGAAGGTCCAATACCAACAGGAGGCCAGTTTGACACTTTTTCTAATACTAGCTTCCAAGAAAATCCAGGATTATGTGGTGTAATTCTGCAACGCCCTTGCTCAGAACAACCAGTATTACTGTCCCCTAATCAACGTGCTACTAACATAAGGAAGATTGTTGAAGGAAAGATAGTTTTATATCTTATTTGCGGTGTTGGATTTGGTATCGGCTTTGGCATCAGTTTTTTTCTCTCTGTTAACACTTTTGGTCATCTGTCTACAAAGTGTGCTAGATCCATTATTTCTCGTCTAGGTTGTAGAGATTATGGATCTCATAATTAGTTTCGAAGGTAGGATTATAAATATTGGAGAAAATTCTTGCATTAGTCCGGACCGATGGGTTAGTCTCTCACATGTTTTGTGGGACTTACACGTATGGGTCTCACCAATATGTGAAACACTTACATCAGTTCGAATTGATTGAAGAGTTTCCAGGTCTGTATATTTCATGTAATCATATTTATACTCCATCTTCTCTTAGTTTACACTGCAAGTTTATGTAATTTTTGTGAGCTACATGAATTATAAATCCCTGTTATGTACATTTCTTGGATTTTGATATTTGGTAGATTATTTTTATTTTTATTTTTATTTTTTTGCTAGGATTGATATTTGGTTGATTGTCTAGTAGAAAAGATTGAAAAATCATCACGAACTTTCGTTATTTCTTTTCTATTTTAATTAGTTTCTGGACTATTATTATATAATGATTTTTTAACAATAATTCCAAGTTAATAAGATATGAAAATTTTGTATCTTTTAAATTCTTCAACTCTCTTGCTGAGAACGATCAGTTTTCAATAATCAACTAGCTACTACACACTCGTGATCTGCTAAAAGTTCTTACTTTCTTACTCTCTCTTACAATTTCTGTTAATTTGTCTACAAAGCGTACTGGTTCCATTATTTATTGTCTAGACCATGGAGATTATGGATCTCAAAGATCAAAGACGGCTCATTTGATTTTTCTCATGGCAAAGGAAGTTTACAAAGCCAAAAGTTACCTGTGATAGTGATAAGAAATGGTGAACTTTGGCAATGGAAAGAGGTAGACCTCAAGGTGGAAAGATGACAATGTTGGTTCACAAATAAAATGGAGGTGGATGTCCATTTGGGTTGAGTTTCAGACACTTGAGCTTTCTGCCGCACTCTAATTGAAAAATAAAAAATGGTTTCAATAGGTATCTTATTATAACAAATGTATAAATTAAAAATTTTTATAACAATTTTATTTAACTCTAACGGTTAATTTTTTTTCTATTACTTTTGTTAATAATTGCCCATGAGATTTTCTTTCGCAATAGTTTTAAAGTTATAGATTAATTAAAATGGTCTAAAAACTGTTGCATAGTATTTACAAAAAAACCATTGATATAGAGAATTTAGAATGAAATCATATGAAATAGTTAAAACAATTTGTAATAATTTTTAGCCTTTTTGCAATAGTTTTAAGTATTGTGATAAATAAAAAATGTCATAAGATCATGATAGGTCCAATTAAGGTTGAATGACATGCTTTTTTTATTTTTTTATTTTTATTTTCTTGAGCGTGCAATTACACCACATATTTATAATCCATATATTAAATATGTTGCATGAGTTCCTTGTTGTAAAAGAAATAACATGTATTTTTGTTCCACATACACAACAAAGATAATTATGATACCTTCCTCGCATCATCTAATGATGTGAGCCTCAAACGATCAACAATATACCTATAAAACTCATGATTTTGACCAACAATGGGAAATGCTTCAAAATCATAGAAAGTTTTGTACGTCCCTCTTCTATTAATGTTGATTTCACTCCACCAATGTGTGACACACACCAGAAAAAAATATGTGGAGCTTTGAATAATTAAGACTCTAGCGGGCTACAAAAGTCTTAGGACGTTAATCATGACATATAACCTCTACAATTAATGAATCTTTAGCAGGTGAAGAAAGCTTAGTTGGATATGATGGGTTTCAGAACCTTCAGCTTCTTGGTTTGGGTGGTTGCAAATTCACTGGTGAAATTCCAATGTGGCTAAAAAAACTTCAAAAACTATAGATCATTGACCCCTCCTTGAATCAACTTTCTGGTTCTATTCCAAGTTGGAAATGGTGAACTCTGGCAATGGTGGTTCACAAATAAAATGGAGGTGGATGTCCATTTGGTCGAGATTTAGACACTTGAGCTTTCTGTCGTACTCTAATTGAAAAATAAAAAAATCAATAAATTAAAACTTTTTATAACAATTTTATTTAACTCTAATGGTTAATTTTTTTCTATGACTTTTGTAAATAATTGCCCATGAGATATTCTTTCGCAATAGTTTTAAAGTTATAGATTAATTAAAATGGTTTAAAAACTGTTGCATAGTATTTACAAAAAACCATTGATATAGAGAATTAATTACAATGGAATCATATGAAACGGTTAAAACAATTTGTAATGATTTTTAGCCTTTTTGCAATAGTTTTTAGTATTCCAAGGTTGAATGACATGCTTTTTTTTTAAATTTTCTTGAGCGTGCAATTACACCACATATTTATAATCCATATATTAAATATGTTGCATGAGTTTGTTGTAAAAGAAATGCCATGTATTTTTGTTCCTCATACACAACAAAGATAATTATGATACCTAATTCCTCGCATCATCTAATGATGTGAGCCTCAAGCGATCAACAATACCTTATAAAAACTCATTTTGACTTACACCACCACGGGAAATACTTCAAAATCATAGAACGTTTGAACGTCCCTCTTCTATTAATGTACGTTTCACACACCATAAACAAATATGTGGAGCTTTGAATATTTTAAGGCTTGTCGACACCACCATTTTTGGTAATAGTACTAAAGCATCAAATTGCTTTGTCCATCATCACTGACGCCCTTTTTTTTTTTTTTTGAACAAAGCATTTCATTAAAGAAAAGAAAGTATAGAGATTATCCAATCCCTGAAGGGTGAATATCTAAGTTCAAAAGTTGATACAACAAATGTGAAATATTTGAAACCTAGTCGAGCGGTAAGGTTCCTCTCAGTTTTTGCTTAGCCACCCAACCGATGGGACGATTCGCAGTTCTCCTAATAGCTTGAAAGTTTAGATTCCTTCCAGCTGCCGCAATCTTTCTGATATCTTCTATGATGACCTTGACTCGCCAGTTAGGAGCACAGTATAGAGGATTGATTGCGTTGATCACTGCTTCTGCATCACTTTCAATGATGATGTTATAAGACGGAAATCGTTCAGCTGGAAGACTGGCATTTCTAATAGTAATGGCTTCTGCTTCGACAGGGGATGAGCAACACATTGTAGCTGCATGGCCGAAGAGGACTTGGCCCGAATAATCACGTCCAATGATTGCAAAGGCTGCCTGTGAGGAGGAAGAAAATGCTGCATCAACATTGAATTTAAGACTGTTCCTACCCGGTGGGGTCCATTTTGATTGAACTTCGATATTTGTAGAAGCTGAACTCATGGGACTACGAGCTTGATCGTTTGCTGATCTAATGAATTTCAAAAAGCAGCAATGAGCATTCATCAAAGCAAACATAGTGTCTATCTATTTTCCTTCAAGACAAACTTTGTTTCTTTGTTTCCAAATCTCCCAGCAATGAAAACCAATAAGCACTTGAGCTTCCCATTTGTTATATCCAACTTCAATGCATCCATATGAGATTTTGATAAACCAATCGTTAAAGTGTCGGATATCAAGGGGATTGATTTGAAGTTGAAGAGGGGACGCAAACCAGAATCTCTAGACCCAAGGACAAAGGAGGAGCACATGTTTGACAGATTCAACTGCTTGCAAACAAATCTGACATGTGGGAGAAGGATTGCATTTTCTTTTGAATCTGTTTTCCTGCATTGGTAGCCTGTTTTTGCATGCTTTCCAAATGAAGATTTTGACTTTAAGAGGAGCTTTTATATTCCAAATTAATTTCCACAACTCCGGGAGATCCAGGAATGAAGTGCTAGCTCTATCATTTCTCTTGCAGCTGCTGATTCCTACAAGCTCTCTAGCGACATGGTATACTGTCTTCACACTGTGTTGGGTGTATTATTGATATATGATTTCAGCATCTTTTCACTTAAATTTGGTTAGTTCTTGAGTAATTTATGAGCAATTTGATTGTTTCCATGTTTGTTTTGCGATGTAGGTGAATTATATGAGAAGACATGGATTTTGAGGCAAAGGTTGAAGAAAAATGAACAACGGCAAGCTTTTGTGCAACATGTGGATAAATTGCTGAAAATCAGAGTAGCGCATTCATATCGCAGCTGCGCAGTATCGCGGGAAATTTAAAGGCAATTTTGTAAAAGGCGGGAAAAGAATAAACCGTATGTTAAAAAGAATGAAAAGAACTTGAGATAGGGAGACTTTTGGCTAGCGGCTGGTTTTTGACAGAAAAAGCAATGTTCCAGAGGGAGAGAAAGAGAGGATTCACGAGTTGAAGACGGAGAACAATTCGGAGATGGACTTCTACCACGATTATTCTCTAAATCCTAGTTTTCTCTATCTCTCTTATCATGTTTTACGTTACAATTGAGATTTTATTTAATTTCTTTATGATGTTCTAGATAATTTTTCTAGGGCTACGATGTAATCGAATTTTGAATAGTTGAAACTTTTGATTTGAATTAATTGATAAACTATTCCATATCTGCGTTGAGTATTTTATGCTGAGTTTAATGCTTGTGATTGCCTGATCAACAATTACATGAGTCGTGATTTAGTTTGAGACTGAGAAGTGATAATTAAATTAGACCACGTGTAAGATACCATTAAATTGTCATAAACTATACATAGTTATGAGATCTAGTGCAGCGTTTGAATTTCTAAGGCTTAATGTGTTCCATAAGTTCACAGTTATCACAGAGATATAGTTAGTTTGCTTATTAGGATAGGTTATTGGGACTTGAGAAAGATTAATATCTACCTTAGCGAAATTGCTGGCAACGTAGGGAATAGGCGTCAATTGATTTAAATCAAAAGTTTCAAGTAAGATTAATCTTGGTAAAATCGGAACCCCTATAACATTTTAATTCTTTATTTATCCTCTTTATTAATTTCGTATTCGCTTTAGTTGTTAATTCCAAAAGTACTTTATTTATTAGTTTTTATTCACAATCTCTCAGTATTTGATTATCCGAATAAAGTTAAAGCTAAATTAATTTCGATAGTTAATAATCACAGTCCTTGTGGGCACGATCTTTACTTACTACTTTATTACTTGTTGCAATACGTGCACTTGCGTTAGAAATCACACAAGTTTTTGGCGTTGTTGCTGGGGACTGTGTCAATTATTAATATCGATACCAAATAGCTTTAATTTTACTTTGGATTTTATTTAATTTTTTGTTGTTATCTTATTTTCGGTACGTGTGTTTCAGGAACAAACTCCTTTTCATGCATGCAAAAGTCAAGAGGTAGTAATTTGTTGCCTTTCGATCCTGAGATAGAACGAACCTGTCGGAAGAACAGAAAGGAGAGAAGAGTTACTACCCATCATCTTCAAAATACCATGGTTGCAATTATTCAAGTGCAAGAAGGAAATAATCAAGCAGTCAATCAAAAAAATCCGCCTAGAACACTGCGAGAGTATGCTTTGCCACCCACTGGAATTCAACCTGTGATTAGAAGGCCAGCGATTCAGGCGAATGATTTTGACTTGAAGACAGTGACGCTACAGTTGATTCAGAATATCCCGTTCTATGGACTGCCCACTGAAGATTCTAATCAACAAATCGTGAATTTTCTAGAAGTCTGCGAAACTGTTAAGTACAATAGAGTCATTGATGAGGCTCTGCGCCTTTGCTTGATTCTTTTCCCTTTGAGGAATCAAGCTAAGGAATGGTTGAATTCGCTGCCTTCGGATTCAATCACTACTTGGGAGGATTTGGTGTACAAGTTTTTGTCAAGATTTTTCCCGCTTGGAAAGACAGCGAAGCTGCGCATAGAAACTGTGAGGCCTAACCTCGATTTGCGTGCGATACCTTGATTCGTGTGCCCTAACCTTGAACTGCGTGCCTTAACCTAGGTTTAAGATTCATGTCTTGATTTATGTGCATTCATGTAGGGTTGCGTGCATTTACTTTGGAATACGTGCATTTGTCTTGAAATTCGTGCCTTACCTCGTAGTGCGTGCTCTAGACTTAGGAAAGCGTGCTTACACGCTAATCAATAAAGAATTTTACACAAAGCACTAGAGTATAAATAATCCTACAAACTCCACTAACTATTATTTTAATCCTAAGTCAATTCACTAAAAGACAAAAGCACTAAACACTAAGCATTCTTTATTCCTTATTCTATTTGCAAAATTCATGCACCTCAAATACTACACTTAATTTACACTAAAATAAGCCTAAAACAAAACAAAAAATTCAGATTTGTAAGCACAAAATGGCTGGCCATACCTATGTCATTTGAGCAAAAATTTGAACAAGATATTTAAATCATGCTTGCCTAGACAAAAGCTTCACATTGTCATACCTTTTCCATACACCAAAGCATTATTTTGTTAACAACTAAGCCGCCATTCTCGGCCCTTGCAATATACATGCCAAAACAATTCAAAAAATGCATTGGTGACACAAAGAATTCAGCCTTGTATAGCCTCAAGGCCGACACACACAACCACTTACTCAACAAATACTCAACTCCATTCATTTCCTCACAAACTCTCTCTCATTCTCTCCCATTCTCTCACTCTCTCGGCCATGGCTGCCTCTTGAATCTCCATAGCTCAAGCTCACCTTCTAAGACTCACTTAGGCTCTCAAGGATTCCAAGAAGCTTGACCATAGCAAGCAAGGCCAGAAAAACACACACAAGCTCACAAAACTCATCATTTTCGGCCATAGGGAAATCAAGATACCTCTCGACCAAAGCAAGAAAAAAGGTCTAGTTGTGCGATTCAAAGCGCGTTTGTGCATTTTCATCCATCAATAGGCTAAGGTAAGGATTAAACTCTTTTAAAAGCTTTCAAAACTCACATGCATGCTCTCATATGGCTATATTTACCTCTGTAGTTATTGTATATGTGTGTATATGAGCCTATCTACTCATGCATGGCTTGATAATGGCTAGAAACTTGAAGATATGTAAACACATTTTTGCTAACAGATTACTGACCTTGTAGAACCAAGTGCTTTTGGCTTAGTAAAAATTGATAAAAATGCATGAAAATTGGTAGGTCACTAGTTTTGTCAGTTCTGAAATTTTTTTGTAGAAATAGGCCAAGGCCAATTTTGACTCTTAGACCTCCAAAATGGCCAAATATCGAAAGGTGTCTAAATCTGAAAAACTTGGAAATATGAAGTAGGTTTCTGGCAGCTTTCTGACCTTGTAGCACGAAACAGTTTTGGCCTAGTAAACGATATCCAAATTGCATGAAATTTGGTAGTCCACTATATTGGTCAGTTCTAAACATATTTTTCAGAAATAGGCTAAGTCTAATTTTGAGTTTAAAGGCCTCCAACGTAGAAAATATCGAAATGTGTACGAATCTGGACAGTTTTGTGTAGTCTCACGGTTTTGGCCATACCTCCTAAGTCCGAACTCCATATGCAGCGAGGTTTGTTCCTAGATTAAAATCACTCATTAATATTCAATTTGAAATTTGGTTCACTGAATTTTGAGATTATTTACTTGGCTAATGAATGTGGAAAAACAGACCATTGCAGTAAGGTTTTAGCTTGGTAAAATGCTTTGAATCATGTTGAAACTTTACTTGTGGTATTGAATGCTTGGAATTGTGGCAATTAGAAGTTGTGTGGGATGTTTTGGATGGTTGAGGATGCTTAATTAATTGATGCATGGCTTAGGTTTAATTGCATGACGAATCGTGGCTTAATCGCATGTGTAAGCACGAATTGAGGCACTATTGCTTATGAAAACTTGCTAAGTGATGATCCTATGGTTAAATGTGTTCAATTGTGTGGTTAGTAGGCTGCCTAATAAATTTTAAGTATGCTTGAAATGGTTTAAGTATTACTTGTGGTGCTTAGCAAATGAAACCAACCCCGAGCACGGCCTTGTAAACCCTTATGGCCCCGTAGGCTCCCAAGTCATAAACCATTCTTGTGTGACATTAAATTCATGTTGAGGATTGTTAATAGGCTGCCCGGAATTGTCCTTATAGCTCTGAACATGATTCCCGACGATTGCATGTTGATAAGTGAACTATTTCTTGCACCCGGTTTTGTGTAAGTGTCGTTGTATGCTTGTATGATCTCAACACTTGATATATGAACCCGGAATGAGTTATATGACTTGAATTACATGTGTTACATGGCTGCCCGTTTAATGTTCATATACCTCTAAGTGTTCTACAAAGTGAAATTACATGTCAAAGCATGCCTCGTGCATTTACTTGTCATATGTGATCTTATAATTGCTTGGAGGCAACCTACTTTGTTGACCTCCTAATGTAAATTGTTAAATGGTATAATTGTGCATTGCATACAAGGTTGCAGCCTTTCATTGTGGCATGGTAGCGTTTCATGAACGCCGGGTGGCATAGGGCTTGCCGGTACTCCCGTGACTACTATGGTCCAATTCCTTCTCTCGCTTGGCATTCCACCCTCGGAAAGTTGGGTCATAGGATTTCGGGGTACATCCGGAGTACACCCATTTGGAGTGATAAGTAGATGATTGAAGTCGGGCGCAACAATTGTTATCGAAAATGATCTTGAGAGCGAAAAGCTCATCGTATCCTTGAATGATTGGTAATCATATCTGTTATTCTATTTGATTCTTATACTTTGTATACTTTATTAATTGTATTATGTGACATGTTTTCAAAAAAGGGTTTTTCAAAAGATTTACCGGAAAAAGAGTTTCAAAACGTTATCTCTCGTTCCCCCTCGTTGAGTTCATAAGGACTCACCCTCTTTTATCATCACAGGTGAAAAAGATCAGGAACAGGTACCCGAGGAAAATGTTCCTGTTGATAATTCCTTGGAATGATTGCATGTGTTATGTGACTTGCCTGACTGTGGCTGTTTTGTGAACGTTATGCTTGCTTCAAAGACTACTTTTGTTATTGTTGTTGTAAAAGACCCCTGTTATAATTTGGGGTCTAATTTTGGTTTGTACTGATTATAACTAGACATACATTTTATTTGGATGACTGCTATCACTATTTTGAATTGGTAACTATCATAGGCTTATGAAGTATTAGGCAAAGAGTCAAATAAAATGAATCTATCCAATCTTAAGCAGGTACTCATTCATAGGCTAAAGGACAACAGGTTCTAGCGTAACAGGAATTAACAAATAAATAGGACATAATTTTCATGTTAGTCTTATTAAACAAATGAGACTTTTGAGACAAATTAATAGGTATATCGATTGATGATAAATAGCAATCTTAGTTGGAATCGAATCAATGATTGGAAATTTTTGAGGCGTTTAGAAAATTAGGTCAAACTAAAGAGCCCAATTATAACCGTTACGCTGTCGGTTTTTTGAAAAACATTTGAAGTTCTAGTCTAACGGATAAGCTTTAACCTTTGTCAATCGGTTATAGTCATAAAATAACAAGAACGATTAGATCACACCCTAGTCTAGCCTCTATAGGTCGGGTTGGGGCGTGACAGAAACTCAGTGTGAAACGTGGGAGAGGTATAAGGCATTATTGAGGAAGTGTCCTAATCACAAAATACCTAAGTGGATGCAAGTTCACAATTTTTACATTGGACTGATTAGCACCACAAGAACTTTGATTGATGCATCAGTAGAAAGAGCTTTAATGAACAAGACAGCAGATGAAGCTTATGCGTTGCTTGAGGATATTGTCTTGAACAATCAGCAGTGGTCGAGCCAGAGAGTCACACCAAATAAGATAGCTGGGATCCATGAGATTAATGCCATAACCGCCTTGACAGTGAAAATTGACAATCATGCGAAACAGTTGCAGAATAATCAGGTAACTGCTAATGCTGTCCAAGCAGCAGTGGTGTGTGAGTTTTGTTGTGGTCCACATTATAGTGCAGAATGTCACGTTGACAATCCATTTGCGCAAGGCATAGCAGAACAAGCGCAGTATGTAGGAAATTTTAATGGGCAGCAGCACAATCAGTACTCTAACAGATATAATCTAGCATGGCGTAATCATCCAAATTTCTCTTGGAGAAATACTCAAAATGTGTTGCAGCCTGAACAGAATAACCCTCTACCAGAGAATAAGGTAAACTTGGAAGAGGCATTAGCTCAATTGGTGACTTCGCAAACTCAATTCATGAATGAAACAAGGACAAACTTTCAAAACCAATCAGCACAAATCAGAAATTCAGAGGTACAGTTTACTCAAATGGCTACTTTGTTTTCTGAAAGACAACAAGGAAGTTTACCTAGTACTTCAGAGGTGAATCCCAAAAGAGATGGCACAGAGCATTGTAAAGCGATCACTTTGAGAAGCGGCAAGGAATTAGAGGAGCCAGTGAGAACCAAGAAGGTTGAGAAAGGTGAAGCGAAAAATGAGGCAAAAGATGAAGAGAAAGTAGAAGCTCAGCCACAGCCTACACAGGAACCACCTGTGGTGGTACCATTCCCTCAACGATTGCAGAAGAACAAGCTTGACAAACAATTTACTAAATTTCTTGAAGTTTTTAAGAAACTTCACATTAATATTCCATTTGCAAATGCACTTGAACAAATGTCGAGTTATGTGAAGTTCATGAAGGACATCCTTTCAAATAAGAGGAAGCTTGAAGATTATGAGACAGTTGCACTTACTGAAGAGTGCAGCGCTATTCTACAAAAGAAGCTACCACAAAAACTCAAAGATCCAAGGAGTTTTACTATTCCATGTAAAATTGGAAATGTTGTTTTTTAGCGAGCTTTGTGTGATTTAGGTGCTAGCATTAATTTAATGTCTTTATCTATTTTCAGGAAGCTTAGTTTAGGAGAGGCAAGACCCACAACAGTAACACTACAGTTAGATGATCGTTCGCTCAAGTATCCTAGAGGAGTAATTGAAGATGTGCTAGTCAAAGTCGATAAATTCATCTTTTTTGTAGATTTCATAGTGCTAGATATGGAAGAAGACAAGGAAATTCCTATCATTCTTGGAAGACATTTCCTTGCAACTGGGAGAACACTTATTGATGTTCGAAAGAGTGAGCTTAGGTTGCGAGTACAAGAGGAAGAGGTAACCTTTAATGTTTTCAAAGCTATCAAGTACCCAGAAGCCGGTGACAGTTGTTTTCGTGCGGATGACATAAAAGCTATAGTGTCTAACTATGGGGGCCAATCGGATCCCTTGGATGCGAGCTTGTTAAAAGATAATTCTTTTGTTTCGGTGGGATTGAAGCACAAGGAATATTGGTCTACTAAACAACTAAACATGAGTGTGCAAGCAATGGGTGAGAAAGAATTATTGCAATTGAATAAGCTAGAAGGATCCTATGATGAAGCGAATGAGAAAGCAAGAGGTTACAAGGAGAAGACAAAAGAGTGGGATAACAAACCTATTTCGGGAAAAGATTTCTCTCCTGGACAACAAATACTTCTGTATAACCCACGGATTCCTGGAAAATGCAAGTCAAGATGGTCTGGCCCTTTTGTTGTGACTAATGTATTTTCCTATGGAGCTGTCGAAGCCAATCATCTATAAAAGGGGACGTTCAATATCAACGAACAATGATTGAAGACTTATTGGTATGATGAGTTTAATAAGCACAAGACCGTTGTCCACTTCAATTCGTCGTGAAAAATTGCTCTGTCAAGCTGTCGATGTTAAAACAAGCGCTTTTCAGGAGGCAACCCAAGTTTTCTTACTTTTATTGATTTAATAGTTGTGTTTGTTTTTAGTTAAATTTCAAGTTATAATTGTCGTAGTTAATTTTTTTTTTCTTGTCATGTTAGGTTCGGGAACAAGTTTGTGGGAAGACAAACCAAAGAGAAGCTTTATCAGGTCAATTCAGAGGAAAAATATGTGAACAATGGTGTGTGGATTGAGGGAGGTGCGCTTGAAGAGAAAAATGCAAGAAATTTAAGAGATGTGAAAGTAGCGTTGTTGCGTTAAAATATAGCGCAACTGCTTTCACGGAGTTTAAAAGTTACGCTCATGAGAAATTGCTAGAGAAAAAAAAGAGCGCAGGCGTAGCGCAGCTGCGCTTACTTTCTTCAGTTGACGTTCAAAGGAAAAAAAATACAGCGCAGGCGTAGCGCAGCAGCGCTTACGTCCTTTCTGTGCTTATGTTTTTCAGTTGACGTTCGAAGGAAAAAAAAATACAGCGCTTACGTCCTTTCTTTGGACATTTGTAAAAAAAAAAAATTGAAAATCTAAACTCTTTCTTCTCTGAATACGCACACCAACTGAAACATCCTTGGAGCCTTCAGCCAATGAACGACATGGATATTCAGGGAAGTCCTCTGCTTTCTTTTCGTTACTTTCGCCATTGAGGACAATGTCTCGTTTAAAGTTTGGGGCTGGTTATTATGTGTTTTGTTGTGTGAACTTGTTCTTTTAGTATTTGTATTATGTGTTTTCTTTGTATGTGTTTTGTTATTTTTATTATGTTTAAAAAAAAATCAGAAAAATTTGAAAAAAAAAATTTGAATGTAATGCTAGAAAGATAAGAAATAGCCGATGATGAGTAGCGTAAGGAGTACATGATAGTAATGAGGATAATTGGCTAAAACATAGTTTCGTTGTACGGAAAATTCCCACCTATTACGATCTTAGCCTCGACTAGTTATGTTGTTACTTAGAGAAGGTTTATGTTAGTTTAAGTGAAAAGAAAAATGATTATAGGACTTTAGAACTTGCTTGATTGTCACTCGAGACGAAATCCTAGGTTGCATAGCATTAGAGAAATGATTTAGGTCATCTTTGGATCGTTTGAGCCTTTCAAGCCAACATTTGCAATAATTGAATATCCCTAGTCCACCTTTTTGAGCTTAATTAGCCTTTTCTTTCTTATGCAACCTACAATATCTTCTTTACCTTGTTAAGTTTGATTTCCCAAGATCATGACCCTCCTACCTGTAACATATGATTGTTCTAGGATGATTATATGGAGCCATGTTTTGTATTGAATGATGGGAGGTTGATGATTTGGTGATATGTTGTTTTGTCTCAAAAAAAAAAAAAATATTGAGAAAAAAAAAAGAATGAAAAGAAAAGAAAAGAGCCACATTCCTTGTAGTTAATATCAAAATACAAGTTTGGGGGAGTGTGGATTCTTTTTGTGTTTATAAAGGTTGTGGATGAATGTTGAGGAAGTAAAATGAAAGAAGAAAGAAAAGAGATATGTTGAATAATTGTGGTGGTAAGAAGTAGAGTTGACATGTGCTCCATTGAACATCCTCGAATAATTGTGTGTTTATGGGTAGTTTAGCCTTATGTTATATCTATTAACCTACCTTGACCCTAGCCACACGTTACAACTAAATGTAAAGTCCTACTGATCTTTAATGCTATGATTAACCTACATTAGTGGAGAGTGACATAAAAAGTGAGCCTATGAAGTCCTAAGTGATTGAAAATAAAAGATTCACATTGGAAATTTGCTTAACTTGAATAAACTCATCCGAGTACAATTGATTGGGATAGAGGCTATACACATACTCACTTGGGGGATTTGAAGTAAAATGCAAATTATGTGAAGTTAAGATTTCTCATGCGTATGATTGAGAATCACCTCTTGAGTTGTGAAATAATGCTACTGAGGCTGTGAAAATTTACTATCCTACAGCATTGCTTTCATGAGTTATATTGTGTCAAGTCTTTAGTTTTTAGGTTGTTTCTTTCTTTAGTTGTATCTTTTGCTTGAGGACAAACAAAGCTTAAATTTTGGGGTATTTGTTGGGTGTATTATTGATATATGATTTCAGCACCTTTTCACTTAAATTTGGTTAGTTTTTGAGTAATTTATGAGCAATTTGATTGTTTTCATGTTTGTTTTGTGATGTAGGTGAATTATATGAAAAGACATGGATTTTGAGGCAAAGATTGAAGAAAAATGAACAAGGGAAAACTTTTATGCAACTTGTGGATAAATTGCTGAAAATCAAAGTAGCACAGTCATAGCGCAGCTGTACAGTATCGTAGGAAATTTAAGGGCAATTTTGTAAAAGGCACCAAAAGAAGAAACCCTATGTTAAAAAGAATGAAAAGAACGTGAGATAGGGAGGCTTTTGGCTGGTGGCTGGTTTTTGGCAGAAAAAGCAACGTTCCAGAGGGAGAGAAAAAGAGGATTCGCGAGTTGAAGACAGAAAACAATTCGAGACGGACTTCTACCACGATTCTTCTCCAAATCCTAGTTTTCTCTATCTCTCTTATCATGTTTTACGTTATAATTGAGATTTTATTTAATTTCTTTATGATGTTCTAGATTATTTTTCTAGGGCTACGATGTAGTCGGATTTTGAATATTTGAAACTTTTGATTTGAATTAATTGATGAACTATTCCATATCTGCGTTGAGTATTTTATGCTGAGTTTAATGCTTGTGGTTGCTTGATCAACAATTACATGAGTCGTGATTTAGTTTGAGACTGAGAAGTGATAACTAAATTAGACCACATGTAAGATACCATTAAATTATCATAAGCTATAGATATTTATGAGATCTAGTGCAACAATTGAATTTCTAAGGTTTAATGCGTTCCATAAGTTCACAGTTATCACAGAGATGTAGTTAGCTTACTTATTGGGATAGGTTATTGATACTTGAGAAAGATTAATATCTACTTTAGCGAAATTACTTGCAACGTAGGGAATAGGCGTCAATTGATTTAAATCAATAGTTTCAAGTAAGATTAATTTTGGTGAAATCGGACCCCCTAGAACATTTTAATTCTTGATTTATCCTTTTTATTAATTTCGTATTCGTTTTAGTTGTTAATTCCAAAAGTACTTTATTTATTAGTTTTTACTCACAATCTCTCAGTATTTGATTATCCGAATAAAGTTAAAGCTAAATTAATTTCGATAGTTAATAATCACAGTCCTCATGAGAATGATATTTACTTACTACTTTATTAGTTGTTGCGATACGTGCACTTGCGTTAGAAATCACACAACACACTGAAATCCCTACTTTTAGAAGGTATCCAGATGATACTGTCCTTTTGATCAAAAGCTAGAATGTAGGTGGCCTTGATTTCGTTAGCCACTAGCTGGGGAAACATACTGTTGATAAGATCCTCTTTCCATCTCCTTGACTCGCTGTCAAAAAGCTCTCTTACCAAAAGCAGGTTTTGAGGGTTATAGCCTTCAAGCTGGTCGAAGTTGACTAACCACTTATCATGCCATATATTAATGGTTTCACTATTTCCAACCATCCACATCGCTCTTGATTTCAAGATCTTCTTGCCTTTCAAGATGCTGTTCCAAGACCAAGAAGCATTTCTTTTCGACTTTGCATTCCAAAAAGTGTCTCTTGGGAAGTGAATGCCTTTGAAGATTTGGGTCACCAAGGGATTGGGGTTGGTTTGAATTCTCCATGCTTGTTTGGTGATCATTGCAAGATTGAGCTGTGAAGATCTCTGAAACTCATTCCTCCTTTCCATTTCGGTTCTGAGAGAGTTTTCTAATTTATCCAATGAATTCCTTTTTTCCTTCTCTACTCCACCAGAAGTTAGAAGCTCTAGATGAGATATTTCTGCAGACAGATTTAGGAATCAAGAACACAGACATGACATATGAGGGAAGGGCCTGAATGACTGCCTTAATAAGCACATCTTTACCTCCATCTAAAAGGAACAATTTTTTCCAACCATTTAGCTTTTGGTCGCATTTCTCTTGAAGCTAATTAAGGGCGCTGACCTTTGATCTTTCTCACTCAAAGGGGAGACCAAGGTCCTTACCAAGTTGATTGGAGACTTTCATTCGGAGAATGTCTGAGATTCTTTTCTTAATTCCTTATGGGGTGTTTGGACTAAAGACAACAGTGGATTTGTTAAGATTGAGGCTCTGTCCAAAGGCAAAGCAAAATCTGTAAAGAATTTCCTGAAGGGCAAAAGCTTCACAATAGTTAGCTTCAAAGAAGAAAATCGAGTCATCTGCAAATAGCAAATGAGTCAAGGGGCAATTCTTAGTAATTTGAAACCCTTTGAATAGGTTTCTACTAAGTTGCTAGTTAAAAAGGGATGAGAAAGCCTGCATGGCAATTGTAAAAAGGTATGGAGAGAGCGGATCTCCTTGTCTAATACCTCTTGAAGGGAAGATGGTCTCACTGGCATTGCCATTGATAAAGATATTCATTGAAACTGTGGAAATACAATTCTTAATCCAGATGATCCATGTGTTATTGAATCCAAGCTTGGCCATGACTCCAAGTAAAAAATTCCATTCGATCCTATCATATGCCTTACTCAAGTCAGCTTTGAGAATGGCAAAGCCTTTTCTTGCATTTTTCCTTCTCTTTCTGAGTCTGAAAGCTGTTTCCTGGGCAACAAGAAAGTTATCATGAATTGATCTCCCTTGGATAAAAGCTGATTGAGTAGGGGCTATAATCTTATCCATGATTGGTTTCAACTTGAGTGCCAACACTTTAGCAAGAATTTTAAAGATGAAGTTACAACAACTGATGGGCCTAAAGTGTGATACCCCAGACCTAGCATGTAGTGAATAGTATCTATTTGCATATATTTATGTGTTAATTTAATTGATTGGTTGAATTTAAGTGTTTATTTTAACTTTATATATATATATTTAGTAACTTTATTTTTAGTATTTCTTTAAATGTGTAATTAGCAATTAATTAAATTATATAAATGCTTAATCTCTTATTTTGTTATTTGTAAAATGTGATGTTACTTTTTTATGTCTAATAAATTAATTTTCATCATTTTAAAATGAGCCCCAAATCCGGAGTGATTTTTGAAGTACGTTATTTTTTAAATTTTAAATTTTATTTTCATTATATGTTTATTTTCATGCATACATTCATAATTTTTATGTGTATGGTATTTCGGGAAGGTTGGTAGAAAATTGATTAGTATAACAAAGGAATAGTGTTCGGGGTGTAAAATTTGACTATTTTATTTTTCAAAATTTATATTTTTCCATTATTACCTACTTTATTAGACGTATTTTGTCCATTGGAACTATATGCATAACATGTCGAGAACGTGAGATATAAAAATATTAGTGTCCTGAATGAATAGTATTACGAAAGAATAGTAACTTTTTGTAGAATTTTTATTTGGGCCTTTAGAGATTTTAGCTAACCTTGGACCTTTGGTTACCATTTTAATTAATTCAACTAAGCCCATTTAGCAAGCCCAAGCCCATTGTAAGTCATTAGTTAGCTTTTATTAGTTATTTGAAGACCAAAAATAAAAATAAAAAAAGATGAAGAAATCATGAAAGGCAGAGATAAACAAAAGGGAGAAGAGAAAGTTCACCTAGGGCTTGATCTTTGATGTTATCCAAGTGTTTTCCAAGCAAATTCAAGCTATGATCTTGCTCAACTAAGGACCTAGGTGAGGGCTAGTATCTCTTTGTGCATTATTTTTGCTTGTTCTTGTTTTTTTTAAGTTTGTTTCAAAGTAGACAAAAGTGGTAATGTGTTCTTTTACATATCTAGCTTGTGTATTAGAGTTCATAATGTTGTAGGAGTGTTCTTTTGCTAGCATTTGAAGTTTTTATGGTAGTTTATTGATAGAATAAAGTTTAGTTAATTAAATGTAAAATGGTAGACAAAGTATTTGTTTAAATGCATAAATGAAGTGTAGGAATGTTATATAGGTTAAAGTAATGGTTATTGTTGGCTCAAATGCAAGAAATAACAAGAAGATAATAAGCAAGCAAAATTCAGATTTGGACACTGCATTGCCCCTGACTTCCGAAGTAGTTTTGGTATAGTAAACGTGTTTAGAATTGAACGACATTTATATGGTAGCTAGATTAGACAGTTTAGAACAAATGTGGATTTCTAGAGCTAAGACAAATTCTAACGTTTTGACCCCGCGATTTAGCTATTTCCGAAATGTGTCTGAAAATCGCTGGTGCAGGGGCAGTTTGCGCAGTTGCACGGCAAAGGTCTTAACTTGTGGAATTTAGACCGAAATTGAGTTACTCTTGAGGCTAAAGTCATATACACTCAAAGAGCTACGTTTATACATAAAAATCAGAAACTTTGGAGGTCATTAGAATAGGTAACCAAACCGATTAAGTTAGGGTTCTGTTAGAAATGGGGAAATGGCATGCTTTTGTGAAGTTCTTGCTTGATTTGTTTGGAGTTTTGAGGTTATTTGAACTAATTGATGGTTATGAGATGTATAATGAGTTATTTTATGTGTTAATTAAGTGAGTTGATTAGTTATGTGAGATTTAATTGTCACAAGCCTATGGTGCTATTCTTACAAGAACCTTGTTTGAATTAGTATGTGAGTGTATCTGTGGTTAATCGAGTTGATTTTTTTTAATTAGATTAAACTTTAAATGATGCCATAGGTGTTATTGTATCTAAGATAGAGTTTTTAAGTGGTTAAAACTTGATTGAACTTACTAAAATTGGATTGATCACTAAAGGGGATTGTGAATAGTTTTGTTGTTTGGATGTGTTTGGTTGCCATAGTTAGTATTTATTATGTTAGGTAGTGCCTAAAATGCTTTTATGGCATTGATTTGAGGGATGGTTTAAGTAGTTGTAGTTCAAATGCTTTCGGGGCTTTCGGGGCTTTTGGGGCTTTTATGGTAAATGTGGTTAAAAAACGGGTTTTCATAGTTCTAAGTGGTGTCATAAAGTGTCATTAGAAGTGTAGAATAACTAGCTTGTGAATTATGTAACTTGTGTTTCGTTTGTGCTTCAAATTGTATTAATAGACAAAGGGGAAAAAGTGTTAAAGTTAAGTTTAATGTTAGTAATTGACTTGTAGTTAGTTATTTGAGAGTTTAAATGCATTTGGATAGCTTTTGTATTCTATTAGCGAAGTTTGTGAATTGTGTGATTTAGTTACTTTGAAAGAATATTGTCTAATTCTTACTATATTGTTAAGTTGTTTATATAATGTGAACTTTAGTGTATTGACTATGAATAATATCTACGGAATTGCATGTGATAAGTATGTGTTCTACTATATATTAGAATTCTTATTTTAACTTAGTGTAACTAGCGCTACTTAGTGGAATGTTCGTGAACGAACGCAAGTTAATGAATATAAGAGTGTCTTAATAACGTGTTTAGGAGTTCAAAGTAGTCTAGTGCATGGTTAGTGGAATTATGAAAGTTAATGTTGCCTTCAAGCTTGTTAATTAACTTTTGATTAAAGTAAGCACATCATTTAGCCTTAGCATGAAATATGCATGTTTAGTGTTCTTAGATCATACTAATTGAGCTATATCTTGATGATTATATAAAATGTGACTATTGCACGCAAATTAATTGTTTTAATGTGAATGAGTTGTCTTTAAGTTGAATAGCATTGTTATGTTAGGTAGTGGTTTTGAGTGGTTATTAAAGAGATTGGTGCTTTCGAAGAATATTGGAAAGATTGGCTAAATTCTCGCAGGTTTGTTTTTAAAAAGGTGAGGGAGTTACATTCTTATGTGTATCTTAATTGGAGTTACTGCTCATAAAATAGTATAGTTTGATATGTTTACTTATAATTATGTGTACCTTGACATGAATTGAATAAATATACACTTGTCTTTGGTTTATATTGTTATATGTCTTATTTACTGTAACTTACTTGTGAGGGCGGCCTACTTTGTCGTCCCTCATATGTGATAATTGATATACTTGGTTCTCGTGATCACGTTTTGGGTTGCGCAACCTTTTCGGACATGGTAGCGTCGAGAAACACGGGTGGCGTCGGGCTTGTCGTGCTCCCTCGACTACTATGGTGCCTATTCCCTTCTCGCTGAGGCATACTCCACTATCCCAGAGGCGTGGTTCACCTGCTGGGCATAGACCTACCTCAGGAGAAAGGGTCATAGGATCGGGATACATCCGGAGTATCCCAACTTATTGGAGTAAGGGTTTGCCGGTACTTGCGTAAAGTCGTGGCTCGTGGTTCGAGATTGAAGACAAGAAGTGAACTGTATCCTTTTTATATGTGGTTAATTACTTGTTTACTTGGTTGTGTTATTTGATGTTGAATATGCTTTTATCCTGTTGCATATCATGTTGCATGTCCGGTAGGTTGCATCACCTCCCTCACTGAGTATACTAGTTGTATACTCACCCTCGTCTCTAATACCTTTCAGGTTCAGCATCTTCGCAAGGTGATACTGGGAAAGCTCGAGAGTTACCGTGTTTGGTTGTGTTGGCTTTCATTATTAGTACCTACGAATCCATGTGAATTAGTGAAGTGATTTGAATTGTAATTTGATTGGAACTATAAAAACTCGGCTTGTAATTGTATTGGATCTTGTTTGTATTTGGTTCGTAGGTGGCCTATAATAGCTTAAAGGACTATGTTATTGTTTAATTGTCGTGCATGCTAGCTTGGGTTAATGGAGTTAGTAGGCTGGATTAATAAACAAGACAATTGAAGAGATAAAGTTAGAATGGTATGATAAGTGACTTTATAACATAGTATTTCAATATTTGAGGCCTATGCATGCTTGTGTACCTATTTTGTTGAGTCTAAGGCTTGGATGGCCTTGAGACGAGGCATAGCTTAGTGGTTGAAGTTGAAGTATATGAGAATGTTGGATTATGATTTTGTAGTTGTATTCTATTATTCGCAAATTTTTTTTTAATTAGTCCTATAAACAAGGGAGACTCCGTCCATTTCTTCCTAAATTTCGTGTCTGGGGTTTGGAATTGGGTTGAGAATAGCGTGATAAATAGGAGTCCCGGTCTTGTGAGGGATTGGGGCGTTACAGAAGTGGTATCAGAGCTTAGTTAGCTCTCAGCCGGGACAGGGTCCATGGTCTGTCGGGTAGCAACCTCGAGTGCGTGCATGTGGAATGTGTTTTGAATAAGAATGTGCTTGCATGTAATCCTTGTGTGTGTCTTTGTATGAAAATATGTACTCTTGTGCCTCACTGTATTAACCTAATGAATGTGCAAAATGTACAAATGTGTAATTTCGTGTGCACTTTGGTGACTTATTCATGTTGTAATGGAAAATATGTGATATGTGTACTATGTGACCATGAGTACATTTATGTGGTATGTATGCGCAATATGTGAAGATTATGTGGTAGGAACATTTAATTGATTCATTGAGTATCTACTTGCTTTAGTTACTTGTAATAATGTGCATTAAGAGTTTAATTTAAATAGAATCAATTGCATACATATATTACCCCTTTGAAAATGGTAAGTAAACACTCTCCTTATTGAGGAAGCCGGAAGCGGGTCTCCTGAAGATATGAACCAACAGAGCCAACCGTAGTTTATGTCAGTGAACAACAAGAAATACTTCTAGAAGCAAGTTTGGGATTCTCATGGGGGTATTCTTCTTCACTATTTTCTTGGTATTCAGAATTGGGATTCTTATTTGGTATTATTCTTGGTATTTTCATTTGAGACTCTCGACGGGACTTCTTACTCAATTATCACATTTGGAATTCTTGCACGATATTTATCTTTAAGGGAATTCATTTTCAGGATTCCATGTTGGTATTTTAATTGGAGCCTTTATTTGGCGTATTTATCTCTGGATTTCATATTTGGTATTTTCAGTGGTATTCCTACGGAGAATTTCGTGAGTATTCTTGCCGGCATTCATGTTGATGGGTTTTCCTTTGGGACTTTTATTTGAACACTCTTATTGGCATGTTTCTCAGCATTCAACCTTGGAGTTTTCATGAAGTATTTGTAATCGAAGTACTCATCCAGAGTATTTAGAATGCTTATGAAAGTTCTTTTAAAAGAAGAATTGCGCGGACGCAATTATTTGAAGGAGGGGAGAGTGTGATAGCCCAGACCTAGCATGTAGTGAATAGTATCTATTTGCATATATTTATGTGTTAATTTAATTGATTGGTTGAATTTAAGTGTTTATTTTAACTTTATATATATATATTTAGTAACTTTACTTTTAGTATTTCTTTAAATGTGTAATTAGCAATTAATTAAATTATATAAATGCTTAATCTCTTATTTTGTTATTTGTAAAATGTGATGTTACTTTTTTATGTCTAATAAATTAGTTTTCGTCATTTTAAAATGAGCCCCAAGTCCGGGGTGATTTTTGAAGTACGTTATTTTTTAAATTTTAAATTTTATTTTCATTATATGTTTATTTTCATGCATACATTCATAATTTTTATGTGTATGGTATTTCAGGAAGGTTGGAAGAAAATTGATTAGTATAACAAAGGAATAGTGTTCGGGGTGTAAAATTTGACTATTTTATTTTTTTAAATTTATATTTTTCCTTTATTACTTACCTTATTAGACGTATTTTGTCCATTGGAACTATATGCATAACATGTCGAGAACGTGAGATATAAAAATATTAGTGTCCTGAATGAATAGTATTACGAAAGAATAGTAACTTTTTGTTGAAATTTTATTTAGGCCTTTAGAGATTTTAGCCAACCTTGGACCTTTGGTTACCATTTTAATTAATTCAACTAAGCCCATTTAGCAAGCCCAAGCCCATTGTAAGTCATTAGTTAGCTTTTTTAGTTATTTGAAGACCAAAAATCAAAAAAAAAAAGATTAAGAAATAGTGAAAGGCAGAGAGAAAAAAAAGGGAGAAGAGAAAGTTCACCTAGGGCTTGATCTTTGATGCTATCCAAGTGTTTTCCAACCAAATTCAAGCTATGATCTTGCTCAACTAAGGACCTAGGTGAAGGCTAGCATCTCTTTGTGCATTATTTTTGCTTGTTCTTGTTTTTTTTAAGTTTGTTTCAAAGTAGACAAAAGTGGTAATGTATTCTTTTACATATCTAGCTTGTGTATTAGAGTTCATAATATTGTAGGAGTGTTCTTTTGCTAGCATTTGAAGTTTTTATGGTAGTTTATTGATAGAATAAAGTTTAGTTAGTTAAATGTAAAATGGTAGACAAAGTGTTTGTTTAAATGCATAAATGAAGTGTATGAATGTTATATAGGTTAAAGTAATGATTATTGTTGGCTCAAATGCAAGAAATAACAAGAAGATGATAAGCAAGCAAAATTCGGATTTGGACACTGCACTGCCTGTGATACCCCGAACCTGGCATATATTTAATAGCATTTAAAGTTCATTTAAATTGCATTTTATTGACCTTTCACCTTCTTTACCTAAACTAGTTGACTTTTCATCTACATTGACCAACTAGGACAATGTGGGAATTTTTGAAATGTTTAATAAAGGGCAAACTTGGGATTAGAAATAAAAAAATGCAATGTTAAGTTAGTCAAATTTTGGGTCAACTTTGGAATTAAATCTGAACCAATTGGGGAAGATTTAGGTAGCAAATTATATATGGTTGGAAAGCTCTATGAGTCTAGTTTCTGAGGCTTCAAACCGTTCGTGAATTGGAGTTTTCTAGAAGAAGTTATGGCCGTTTTCGTAAGGTCGCGCATAGCTGTTTTGGTTTAGCGGGTTGACCGAAGCTTTGACCATTTCAACTTGTCATCTTATATATGCATAATACATTACAAAACAAGCGAAAATCTGGAAAAAAAAAATAGAAAGGGCCAAAACCATAGGAGAAAAAGAAAAAAAAAGATTTCAACCTTCAAATCTTCAAATCTTCGCGTGAGCTTGCACGGGGTTGTTTCCGAGGCATCCAACGTGGTTTTCCTAGCATCTAGTAGCGTCTAAGGTGAGGGTTTCATCGTTATTTGTGCATTTGAAAAATGTATGTCTAAACTTTAATTTTTAGAACTTATGCGTAGATTGTTGTTTTAATTGTTTTGTTGCTTAAAGAATGTTCCTTGTTGATTGTAGAACATGTATTTATAGCTTTTTAGCATTTTCTGCGGTTGAAAATCGAAATTGCAATTTAAATTGATTAATGAATAGTAATTAGTGAATAGTAAACCCTTGAAACGATAAAGTTGCGCTGTTATGCTGTCTATTGATGTAGAAATGTGCTAGGTATGCTAGAATGTCTAAATGCATGATTTGTTTAGGTTGTGTAATGAAAAAAATGAGAAAAACGGCTTAGTGAAAGTCGGGGTCGTTTTGGTCGAGTTTGGCGTTTTCTCGTTTTGCGTGTTGGCATTGTTTTGGAAGGCCATGGAAGCACTTTTGGTGCGATTATGGCGTTGGTTGGGTGTTTGGTTGGTATAGTTGTAGTTCAAACGAGCAAAGGGAGAAATCGGGGCTTTGCGCGAATTCTAGGGTAAAGTAGGGTTTCGGGGTCCTTAGACGTGCCTTATGATGACCTAGGAGGATTGGCGAAGTCGGTTTCCAGAACTCGTGGCTCGTTTGGAAATGGTAGTGTTTTGATAGTTGGGGCCAATTTGTGATTTTGCTTGTTATCTTGATATTATGCCTATAGAATGCTTAGGGTTGCTTGGTATACTTGTTTAATTGGTGTTATTGTTGCTTATTATTGCTTGTTATGCTTGAAAAGTTAGTTGAATGTTAGTATTGATTGTGATTGCTTGTTATCTCGTTTGTTGTCACTAGTTTGTATTGTTGTGCTATCACTCGTTTATTGCCTTGTATCGAGTCTTGCATTGCATAGTGTCTCGCGCGTGAGTGATGGGCCTCTCTGGGTAGCCTCGGGTTACCAGTGTTGGTTGCTCTAGCTCCGCTGCTATTCCCTTTCTCGCTTGGGTTGCTTCCCAGGGAGATTTGGGTCATAGAATTGATGGATACTTCCAGGGTATTCCAAACTGGTGTTATAAGGTGATTGCGTGCTTATTGTCATCGTTGTCAACATCAAGCTCGAGATTGATGTATCGCTCGTGAAATGGTACATTGCTCGTATGAGTGAACCATAGCCTTCAGAGTGTGGTATAGCTTTGAATGGTTGTGTTAATGCTTTCAATAATTGCTTATTGTATTGATTGTTTGTCTTGGTTGCTTATTTATCAGTTATATTGCTTAAATGTCTTATTTGCATTGCACGACTTTCTTTCTCTCCAATTCGATATCTGTCTCGCCCTCACTGAGTATACGTGTTGTGTATACTCACTCCTCACCACCACATTTCAAGAAATGTCATGTTAGCTGGAAAGTTCGTGATTTCGTGAAAGTTCGTTGCCTGAAGAGTTGTCTTGCGTGCCTATGTGGCTTGAGTGTCGAAGTTGTAAAGATATATGTTTTCATATGTTGTAGGTATTTATTGCTAAAAGAAATGTAATTTAAATTTAGCTAAGTAGTTGAGGTGAATTGATAAGCTAGTTTATGTAATCAGTTAGCATAGCTTATCTTCAATGCATGTTTGTAATGTCCAAAGGAAAAGAGTTAGAATGGCATGATAGTTTATTTTATGCAGTAGCTTAGTATGGTTTAATTGTCTAGTTTGAATGTACTGGTCAAAAATGAAAAGAGATAGGTTAGCTTTTAAATTGAAAATGTATGTATACCTGCTGAGTTTAATTGTTGAAAACCGAGGCTCGGATGGCCTTGAGGAAGTTTTGTATGGTTGGACACGGCGTTGGTCCATTTAAATGCTATTGCAGGTTTTATATTTTGCCTAGAAACAGGGGAGACTCCGTCCATTTTCCCTGAAAATTATGCCCGGGTTTGGATTTGGGTTGTGATTAGATTGATTGATAGAACTCCCGATCTCGAGAGGGATCGAGGTGTTACACTGCCCCTGACTTTCGAAGTAGTTTTGGTATAGTAAACGTGTTTAGAATTGAACTAAATTTATATGCCAGCTAGATTAGACAGTTTAGAACAAATGTGGATTTCTAGAGCTAAGACAAATTCTAACGTTTTGACCTCGCGATTTAGCTATTTCCGAAATGTGTCTGAAAATCATTGGTGCAGGGGGTAGTTTGCGCAGTTGCACGGAAAAGGTCATAACTTGTGGAATTTAGATCAGAATTGAGTTACTCTTGAGACTAAAGTCATCTACACTCAAAGATCTACGTTTATACATAAAAATCAGAAACTTTGGAGGTCATTAGCATAGGTAACCAAACTGATTAATTTAAGGTTCTGTTAGAAATGGGGAAAGGGCATGCTTTTGTGAAGTTCTTGCTTGATTTGTTTGGAGTTTTGAGGTTATTTGAACCAATTGATGGTTATGAGATGTCTAATGAGTTATTTTATGTGTTAATTAAGTGAGTTGATTAGTTATGTGAGATTTAATTGTCACAAGCCTATGGTGCTATTCTTACAAGAACCTTGTTTGAATTAGTATGTGAGCGTATCCGTGGTTAATCGAGTTGATTTTTTTTAATTAGATTAAACTTTAAATGATGCCATAGGTGTTATTGTATCTAAGATAGAGTTTTTAAGTGGTTAAAACTTGATTGAACTTACTAAGATTGGATTGATCATTAAAGGGGTTTGTGAATAGTTTTGTTGTTTGGATGTGTTTGGTTGCCATAGTTAGTGTTTATTATGTTAGGTAGTGCCTAAAATGCTTTTATGGCATTGATTTGCGGGATGGTTTAAGTAGTTGTAGTTCAAATGCTTTTGGGACTTTCGGGGCATTTATGGTAAATGTGGTTAAAAAACGGGTTTTCATAGTTCTAAGTGGTGTCATAAAGTGTCATTAGAAGTGTAGAATAACTAGCTTGTGAATTATGTAACTTTTGTTTCGTTTGTGCTTCAAATTGTATTAATAGACAAAGGGGAAAAAGTGTTAAAGTTAAGTTTAATGTTAGTAATTGACTTGTAGTTAGTTATTTGAGAGTTTAAATGCATTTGGATAGCTTTTGTATTCTATTAGCGAAGTTTGTGAATTGTGTGATTTAGTTACTTTGAAAGAATATTGTCTAATTCTTACTATATTGTTAAGTTGTTTATATAATGTGAACTTTAGTGTATTGACTATGAATAATATCTACGGAATTGCATGTGATAAGTATGTGTTCTACTATATGTTAGAATTCTTATTTTAACTTAGTGTAACTAGCACTACTTAGTGGAATGTTCGTGAACGAACGCAAGTTAATGAATATAAGAGTGTCTTAATAACGTGTTTAGGAGTTCAAAGTAGTCTAGTGCATGGTTAGTGGAATTATGAAAGTTAATGTTGCCTTCAAGCTTGTTAATTAACTTTTGATTAAAGTAAGCACATCATTTAGCCTTAGCATGAAATATGCATGTTTAGTGTTCTTAGATCATACTAATTGAGCTATATCTTGATGATTATATAAAATGTGACTATTGCACGCAAATTAATTGTTTTAATGTGAATGAGTTGTCTTTAAGTTGAATAGCATTGTTGTGTTAGGTAGTGGTTTTGAGTGGTTATTAAAGAGATTGTTGCTTTCGAAGAGTATTGGAAAGATTGGCTAAATTCTCGCAGGTTTGTTTTTAAAAAGGTGAGGGAGTTACATTCTTATGTGCATCTTAATTGGAGTTACTGCTCATAAAATAGTATAGTTTGATATGTTTACTTATAATTATGTGTACCTTGATATGAATTGAATAAATATACACTTGTCTCTGGTTTATATTGTTATATTTCTTATTTACTGTAACTTACTTGCGAAGGCGGCCTACTTTGTCGTCCTTCATATGTGATAATTGATATACTTGGTTCTCGTGATCAAGTTTTGGGTTGCGCAACCTTTTCGGACATGGTAGCGTCGAGAAACACGGGTGGCGTCTGGCTTGTCGTGCTCCCTCGACTACTATGGTGCCTATTCCCTTCTCGCTGAGGCATACTCCACTATCCCAGAGGCGTAGTTCACCTGCTGGGCATGGACCTACCTCGGGAGAAAGGGTCATAGGATCGGGATACATCCGGAGTATCCCAACTTATTGGAGTAAGGGTTTGTCGGCACTTGCATGAAGTCGTGGCTCGTGGTTCGAGATTGAAGACAAGAAGTGAACCGTATCCTTTTTATATATGGTTAATTACTTGTTTACTTGGTTGTATTATTTGATGTTGAATATGCTTTTATCATGTTGCATATCATGTTGCATGCCCGGTAGGTTGCATCACCTCCCTCACTGAGTGTACCAGTTGTATACTCACCCTCGTCTCTACCACATTTCAGGTTCAGCACCTTCGCAAGGTGATACAAGGAAAGCTCTAGAGTTACCGTGTTTGGTTGTGTTGGCTTTCATTATTAGTACCTACAAATCCATGTGAATTAGTGAAGTGATTTGAATTGTAATTTGATTGGAACTATAAAAACTCGGCTTGTAATTGTATTGGATCTTGTTTGTATTTGGTTCGTAGGTGGCCTGTAATAGCTTAAAGGACTATGTTATTATTTAATTGTCGTGCATGCTAGCTTGGGTTAATGGAGTTAGTAGGCTGGATTAATAAACAAGACAATTGAAGAGATAAAGTTAGAATGATATGATAAGTGACTTTATAACATAGTATTTCAATATTTGAGGCCTATGCATGCTTGTGTACCTATTTTGTTGAGTCTAAGGCTTGGATGGCCTTGAGATGAGGCATAGCTTAGTGGTTGAAGTTGAAGTATATGAGAATGTTGGATTATGATTTTGTAGTTGTATTCTATTATTCGCAGGTTTTTTTTTAATTAGTCCTATAAACAGGGGAGACTCCGTCCGTTTCTCCCTAAATTTCGTGTCTGGGGTTTAGAATTGGGTTGAGAATAGCGTGATAAATAGGAGTCTCGGTCTCGTGAGGGATCGGGGCGTTACATAAAGTCTGTTACCTGTTAGGGATTCTTCACTTTAGGAATGACGGCAACATTTGTGCGGTTGAGAGAGCTAAGGTCAACGTTACCTTGCAAAGCTTCCTGGATAACATTGAAGATGTCTTCCTCGAGGATCTGCCAGTATTTTTGGAAGAAAATACCTGAAAAACCGTCCGGCCCTGGTGCCTTCTTCGCACCAAGGTTGAAGGCAGCAATCTTGACTTCTTCTTTTGATACTGGCTTAATCAGACTGAGATTGTCCTCTTCGGAAATAACTGGGGCAATGCAATCAAGAATTGGATTGATGTTTCTGGGCCCGACTATCTTGAACAAATCTTTAAAGTAACTGAAGAATTGAGCCTCGATCCTCTGAGCATCTGCAATCCATTCTCCAATTGTGCTTTGAATTATGGCAATTCTATTTGTTGATCTTCTTTGTCTTGTAACAGCATGGAAGAACTCCGTGTTTCTATCTCCAGATTGCAACCATTTTAACCTTGCTCTAACTTCCCAATTTTTTTCCTCACAGCTCCAGGCCTTCTTGATTTCACATGTAATCTTTCTATACTCATCAGTATTGAAACCTCCATTTGAGTTATTAATTAACTCTTCAAGTTTGCTTTTCATTGGCTTGATTCTTTCCTGGTTGTTGCCAAACTTGCATCGTCCCCATTTAGAGAGTCTTTTCCTGCACATATTCAATTTCCCAAGTAACCTTGAAAAGACATCTTGAGAGTTGTGTCGCGCCTAGCACTCTGCAATGATATCTTTGCATTCCTCTTCTTCGGTCCAAAAAGATTCAAAATGGAATCTCCACTGAGATTTTCTGAAATCTTTGACTTCATTGCAAAGCAGAATGGGAAAATAATTTCATCCAACCGGTGGAAGATTAATTGCACATGCATCAGGAAAAGTGGAAATCCATTGAGCATTGGCAAAAGCCCTGTCCAATTTCTGAAGGATAGATGAATGACCCTCTCTTTTGTTAACCCACGTGAAGCTGCAGCCTTTGGCTAGAATCTCAAGTAAACTTGTTTTGGCAATTCGACGTGAAAAAGCACTCATATCACATTAAGCCTTGAGATTACCTCCCTCATTTTCATCCTGAGACCTGATACAATTGAAATCTCCAACAAAGACATGGGGAGTAACAGTATTCTCTTGAGTGAACAAGATATTGTCCCAAATTTTCAAGTGCTCCTGTTTGTTAGGGTAAGCATAAACCAAAGACAAGTCCCATTGACTTGGGGTACCAAAGTTAATATGAACAGTAATAGCAAAGTAATCAGAAAACAAAATATCCACATTCAAGTCTTCAAGACAAAAAAGGGCTAATCCACTCGAAAATCAGGTAGGTTCAACAACACATATGATATTTGCTTCAATTCTCCTTGCAATTTTACAAATTTTATTCATTTTCATCTTAGTCTCAGAGAGACTGATGAAAGTGGGTTTTTCACGAGAGATTATATCTCTCAAATTTTGAACTGTCAAGGGATTACCCAACCCTTGACAGTTCCAAAACAAATTCCTCATTTGCTCGCCCGGGGCTGTTTAGAAACAGCGCCCGGGTTCTCAACATTTGAAAAGATGAAATTACATTCTTCATTCATCTGACTTGATTCTCCTTTCAGTCTTTTGTTCTTGTATTGGTGCTCTTTGCTTTGGATTGAATTTGACTTGTTGATATCATGCATGACTGGAATTTCCACTAGACTTGTGTTGGTGTGTATTGCTTCTTCTTCTTCTTCTTCCTCTCCTTCAAAGATTTCCGCTTTTCTTTTGGCAATTGTTGTTGCAGATTTTTGCTTAGTTTCCAGAGACTTTTCTGTTTGGTTCACGTCAAGCTCTTTTTGGTTTTTGCCATTTGATTGTGCTTTCTCCTTTGGGCTAGAACTATTCGGTATGCGCTTCAAAGAAATAGCTTGATTGGGGCTTTGGGCCTTAGTATTAGAGTTTTGGCCCAATTCTCGGCTCCTTGATCTAACCAGCTATTCAACCCTCTGGTTTGAAATTGATTTGAGTCGTTGGGCTCGAGGATCAGAGTTTTTATTGTTCTGGCCAGAAGTATCAGCTTTACCCGGCCCAAATTCAAAAATAGTTCCTTTTTGGGTATTACCTGTCTTTTCGCAATCAAAAGTAGACTGACCATAATTCCTAGTTTGGGTGCTTCATACCTGTTCTGGAACAGTACTCTGGTCAAGGTTGGTAGATCTGCTTCCACTTGCTTCCTTCTGTCACGTGTAGTCACGCATACCATATCGTCGATGGAAAGATTGCCTGAATCCGAAATCTCGGCGGCGACGATTCTTGGTTAGAGGAGCTTTCATCCAGGGCCCAAGCTTTTTCGGATCTATTCTACCAATCTCAATAATCTCTCATGGTTTTCGGAGTCTGCAAAACTTCGTTTCATGGCCGAGCCTACCACATTTGAAGCAAAATTCGTTGAGTTTTTCGTATTTGAAGTGTATCCACAAGTCAGGAAGTCCATTTCTTGGTATTGGGAGTCCCAGAATAAGAGGGTTCCTTAAATTCCATTTAATTCTGATTCTCAGACTTTTGAGCCCACCTCCTGAGTTTTCAATGCTAACCTCCTCAATCACTCCGAGTCTTGCTCCTATTCTATTAGCATTTTCCTCAGTTATAAAGTTCAAAGGTAAACCATGAACTTGAACCCAAAAGGTAGTGAAATTGAGTTCCGAGGGATCGACTTCAGTATCTTCCTTCCATAGTTGGAGCAGTAAGTGAAACCCTTGAACAGACCAAGGTTTGTATTTCTATGCTCTAGTTTTGTCCCCTTCATTGAAGAAGGAAATGAGGAAAACATTGTACTTCAGGGGTTGGACCTCAGTTAGTTCACTAAGGCCCCAGTTTCTATTCACGGTTGCTTTCACAACTCCAGGGTGTATAACTCGATCGGCTATATTCTTTCCGATAAGGGATGGTCTCGCTGCATTTTGGGTAGTGTCTTATCCCTCTTCTTCAGGCACTAGGTGTGATAACCCGAACCCGGCATGCATTTAATAGCATTTGACTGCATTTGATTAAATGTTTCATTAGTTAAATCATCTAATTATCACTGTTTTGCTATTTCTTTTAGAAGAATTCGAAAAGGATTTATATTAATTGATTAAAAGATTATTACCTATTTCTAATAATTGTAGTAATTGAATTTATTCTCTTGTGATTAATTAAGTGTCATCTTAAATGTTAATATTTAATTGCACTTGATTACATGTTTATATTTATTTGTTCATTTGTAACTTAATATTAACTTCATAATTCTTTAAAATATTCTAGGAATAATTAAATTAATTGATTTTAAATGAATATTGATTACTTTGACTATTTTGATTATTTTAAAAATCGGTTTTAATTTTCTTGCATTAAATTACTCGGTTTTCAATTAAATGAGAAAAGTAACTCCGAGCCGGAGTTAATTTTAAACTATTCTACTATTCTACTTTTCAAAGAATTAGAGTTTTATATTATTGTTCATCACTTTATTAGCGATCAATTAGTAACCGTTCGATCGTAGAATTTCAAAAATAAGAGTTAGAGAAATATTTTTCGGATTTAGTGAAAAAATGTTTTTAGCTTAATTTAACTAGTTTTAGTTGTTTTTCATTTAATTGCATTGTTTTAACTTGAATTAGATTTAATGGCATCAAAATAAGCTTATTTGATTATTTTTAACTAAAGTTTGATTTTGCAAAAGACCAAAATGCCCTTTGTCACCTAATAAATAATAAAACAAGGCTAAAATCAATAAAAACAAATTGCAAAATGCCACCCAAGTCCCCCCCATGGCCGAAGCATTTCAAGAGGAAAAGAAAAAGATTTTCTTGCAATTTTCTTCTACAATTGCGCGTGGAATTGCTCGGGGGTCGTGGCTCGGGTCCTTGCGGGTCTTGGTCTTCAATCTCTGTGAGGGTTTTCACGTTGTTGTGCATTTTAATCTGAATTTGATTTTTGAGTCAATTTTTTCAGATTTGATATTTATCGCGTTATAATGCCTGTTATTGCTTGAAATAGCTTGCTTAGGGTTCGTAGAGCATTGCTTGTTAGTTATTTAGCAATTTTTACAGTTGAAACTGGGGAAGCACATGAATAGTGAATTATGAATAGTAAACCCTAGAATTTCAGATTTCGATCCGAATTGTGATTGTTTGATTTGGATAGGTGCCATTAGTGATAGAAAGCTAAAATGTGAAATAAAAACGGATCGGCCTTTGTTAAAATTTGAAATTAGACAAAGAAACGTAAAGGGGCCGTTTGACCAAAAGTTGACCGTGCTCGAATTGAGTTGGGGGTTTCGTAATTGAGGGCATGGAAGCACTTTTGGCGCTGTTGTGGCGTTGATTGAATGACCGGTTAGCATAGCTGTAGTTCAAACGCGGTAGGTGGACTTTCGGGTCTCGGTTGAGAAAGTGAAGTTTAGTGACATAGAAACGTGCCTTATAGTGCCTGAGTGAATGTAGTGAAATCGGTTTCCTAATTCCGTAGCTCGTTTGTTCGCAATTGTCCTTGGAAGTTGGGGTTGAATAGTGTTGTTTGTTGTTTTCGTGTTTGAACTGCCGTTACTTGTTTAATTGTTGTTATTGTTGCTTATTATTGCTTGTTATGCTTGAAAAGTTAGTTGAATACTAGTATTGATTGTGATTGCTTGTTATCTCGTTTGTTGTCACTAGTTTGTATTGTTGTGCTATCGCTCGTTTATCGCCTTGTATCTAGTCTTGCATTGCATAGTGTCTCACGCGTGAGTGATGGGCCTCTCTGGGTAGCCTCGGGTTGCCAGTGTTGATTGCTCTAGCTCTGCTACTATTCCTTTTCTCGCTTGGGTTGCCTCCCAGGGAGATTTGGGTCGTAGAATTGATGGATACTTCCGGGGTATTCCAAACTGGTGTTATAAGGTGGATGCGCGCTTATTGTCATCGTTGTCAAACATCAAGCTCGAGATTGATGTATCGCTCGTGAAATGGTATATTACTCGTATGAGTGAACCACAGCCTTCAAAGTGTGGTATAGCTTTAAAGGGCTGTGTTAATGCTTTCTTGATTGCTTATAGTATTGTTGTTTGTATTGAATGTTTCCTTATTGTCTTTATTGCTTAACTGTGATTATTTGCATTGCACGATCTTCTTTCTCTCCAACTCGATATATGTCTCGCCTTCACTGAGTATACGTGTTGTGTATACTCATTCCTCACCACCACATTTCAGGAAATGCCTTGTTAGCTGAAAAGTTCGTGGATATGTGTTAGTTCGTGCCTGAAGAGTTGTCTTGCGTGCTTTGTGGCTTGAGCTGTCAAAGATGTAAAGATGTATGTTCATATGTTGTACGTATTTATTGTTAAAAGAAATGTAATTTAATCTAGCTAAGTAGTTGAGGTAGATTGATAAGTTAGTTATGTATTCAGTAGTATAGTTAACCCGATGCATATTTGTAATTGTCTAAAAGAAAAGAGTGAGAATGATATGATAGTATATTTTGTGCAGTAGATTAGTATGGATTAAATGTCAAGCTTGAATGTTCTTGTAAAAGATGTAAAGAGATAGGATAGCTTTAAACTGGAAATGTATATTTATATGCTGTGTTCAGTTGTTGAGAACCAAGGCTTGGATGGCCTTGAGGTGGTTGAATGTTTGGACATGGCATTGGTCCACTTATATGCTGTTACAGGGTTTTACATTTTGCCTAGAAACAGGGGAGACTCCGTTCGTTTTCCCTGAAAATTATGCCCAGGTTTGGTTTTGGGTTGTGATTAGATCGATTGATAAAACTCCCGGTCTCGAGAGGGATCGGGGTGTTACACTAGGAGTAGTGGTGGGGGGATCTCTGATGTAGTATATTTCATCTTAAATTGCAGGGCTGAGAGAAGTGAAAAATCTCAAGGAGTAAATGTTCGTAAGAGTGGTTGGTGAATTAAATGCAAAGATCGTAACTATTAGGAATATTCAAAGTGTGGGAAGAGTTTTTTGGGTGTGACAAAAATGGATAAAACAGTGGGTGTAGTTGTTTAGGGGGTTTGTTTTAGAGAGAAGGAAGAGAACATGGTCTAGAGATAGCAACATCATGTAACGACATATAGTTTTGACCTATCACTAGCACCCTCAGCGGGACATAAAGTAGCCAAAAGTACATTGTGTATATGTTATTATGTTCTCATTTTATTTGGTTGATTTTATATTAGCATCATATGTTTGCTTGGTTCAAACAATAATTTTATTGGGATGTACACTAATTTTTATTTTGAAAACTAGAAATGATAATAAAACGTAATTGCCTAGAGAAACATTTTTCCACCCCCTTTGCTATCAGAAAACCTATCTCGTGCATGTCTTTTCAACTCTTCCATACATCTCTTGTCCCACCTAGAGGTGGCATTTGGGTTGGATTGGTACAGGCCCAGCTCGGCCCATCACACGATAATTCGAGTCCAGCCCAACTCAGTCGGAGGTAGGCTTTACTCGGCCCAACCCACCATATGTAGGTGGGGCAAGCTAAGTCATATAGTTTTCGACCCAACCCACCACATGTAGGTGGGGCGAGCTGGGTCATATAGTTTTTGACCCAACCCATTTGTGCCCAAACCCATTTGAGCCCAACCTAACTCGAGACCCAGTCCAACATAGGCCCAATTCGAGCCCAACTCAGGCCCATTTGTGCCCAACTCAGGCCCAGCACAATTAATCACAATTGGAGCCCACTTATTACAAAACTTGAATATTATGCATTATGGTAGTAACTAGTAAATATTTTTTTTAGACAAACTAACAAATCGTAGTAACTATTTTTTTTCTTTCTTAAAAAAAAATATAATAATAACAAATAACAAATTTATTTTTGAAGTTGATATGAAATAACTTATCATCAAATCTTTTCTATAATATTGTATATAAAGTCAATGTTGAAGATCACAGATATGTAATTTGTAACTATTGTCTATATTTTATCGTCAATTTGGAACTGAAACGCTTGTAAGACATTTTGTATCTCAGCACTCAAATGTTATTCAACCATTGCCACCAAGCCCACCACCACCACGAGCAGGCCCAACGCCCGCACAAGAAGGATAATAAAATGGAGATCTTCTCCACTGACTTTCTTCAAGCATTTATGTGATCTTCTTTTTTTATTTTTATTACTAACGTATCCATATCTTATGAACTTGTGGTTTGTGATGTAATGTTTTAATATTTGTATTAATAATATCAATCGTCGTTAATCATGAAATTAACTTTTTCGTAAGAAAATGTTAAGTTTAAGTATTTTTCGTTATTAATTCAACTATCAAAATTTAGAACACACTAATTACAAAAACAATAGGCTAGCTCAGCCCAACTTGCGACTCGTGGTAGTGGGCTTGTGGGCCGAGTCGGGTCATATATTCCAAGAATTAAGCCCAGCTCAGCTCAACCCACTAAACATGTGTGCCAAGCCGGACTCATTTTTTTTTAACCACGACTCGGGCGTGTCGTGCCAGGCTGACCCATATGCCAACTCTAGTCCATCTTGTCTCCAAATTCCTATTGAGAATAAAGACTACATGCAAGGTTTTTAATGTTTTATGGGAGACCCTATAATATTGGAAATATTTATGTTATGCAATTTTAAAGTATAAACTAAAATAATATGAATAAGAAAATAGATATAGATGTTAAAAAAGAGGTCAAATACAAATTAAAATTGAGTTTCGTATATCTAATTAGAAAGGAAAATATATCTTTACAAATCCGAGTTTCAAGTATAAATTAAATTATAATTAGAACCATAAGCATGAGAACTAAGAGTACAAAGATGTAATTATCACTATTTTAAAGGAAAAAAGTTTCTTTCAAATGTGACTATTTATAAGAGCCTTTAATCTTTGTTAGACAACAACATTAATAAAATAAAAAACAAACAACATAATATTACTTACATATAGACAAAAAAAGGCCCTGAAATTCTAGTCCGCGAATCACACTTAACAATTGGTACAATAAAATGGATTTGGACAGGAATGGATTAGGCCAATGAATGAAATGAAATTGGGAATGAAATGAACTTAGGAATGATAATAACATACTTAGTATGCTCTAAGAATGAATAGTAGTAATGAAAATGCATTGTATAATAAGGCATGATTCTCCTTTTATTATTATAGTATATTATTATTATTATTATAATCATCATCATCATTATTATATTGGTATTATTATTAATTTTATTTTTGTTTTTATTTATCATTATTATTATTATTATTATTTTAATTAATATTATTATTAATTATTTGTATTGTTATTATTATTTTATTATTTATTATTATTATTATTATTATTATTATTATTATTATTATTATTACTATTAATTTTATTTATTTATTATTATTATTATTTTATTATTAATGTATTTTTATTTATTTATTTATTTTATTATTATTACTATTATTATTTTTACTTTTATTTTTTATTTTTTATTTTTTTAATAATAATAATTATTATTATTATTATTATTATTATTATATTTTTAATTATTATTATTATTATAAAACAAACTATATATAAAAGTTATGTTATATGAGGGTATGATAGTCAAGTTTATTCCCAGACATATGTGAATGAGTTATTCCCATGTGTTTGTTCTGAAATGACTATTCCTATATACGCGGGAATGAGATTACCTTAGGAATGGAATTCCCAAATTTATTCTTTCATACTAAGTATGCGAATTGAAAAGAGTTAAGAATGTCATTTTATTCCCAATTCTATTTCAGTATACCAATCGCTATGTTTAGAGCGGAAAGAAAAGAATATAATCCTCTTATTTTCTCTTCTTTGGAAGAAAAAATGGTTCTCATTTTTATATAACTTAAATTGATAAAAAAAAATACACATTTATTAGTACCAGAAAACGAGTACAAAAAAAAAATACAAATCCATTCTTAACTCACATGTAAGAGAAATAAAATTTTAATTTTAATTTTTTTCTCCATTTTAGTCTAACTTCTTTTCTTACTTGACATTTTTAATATTTTTTAAAAGACATAATTACCCTCAAACTCAAAAGATTCCTATTAGAAAAACCCTAGCAAAAGGAGATGGGTCAAAGTGACACTTTCACGAAACAATAGTGACTAATTGATAATTTCCTAAACCTATTCAAGAACATATATACACATACATATATAAACTTCTTTTTCCTAAAAATAAAAATTAAATAGAAGAAGACGAAACAAGAAAGCAGCAGAAGACAATGCCTTCAATGGCTCCAAGTAACTTCACACACAACACACACCACAACAATCAATTCAATGGAACCAAACCAGACTTCTCCGCCAGGTGCACACACGAATATAATAAACGTGCACGGGCGAATTTAAGATTTTTGTTCAGTTAGACTATAACTTATATACAAATAATTTTTTAAATAGAAGTTAATCTATTTTTTAGATTAAAAATAATTTAAAAATACCTATATATTTTAAAAGAAATTTGAGGTTAGTGTATATATGCATAAAGATAAATTAATTAATAAAGTGGTTAAATTTTGCAGGAGGCAAAAGATTGAGCAACAACGAAGAGCTCTACCAATTGCTTCAGGTTATATATGTTTAATGCTTTATTTTAGTTTATAGTGCTATAATTTTTCCTTGATCTGTTTTTTGTTTTGTGGGTGCTTAATTTGTTATCAGATTTATTTTATTTTATTTTTTTGGATTAAAAAGCTTGAATTTTTTAGCTTAATGCAGCTAAGAGAGAAAGTGGTGTTCGTATTTTATATGATAAATTTTAAATGTTAATTTACTTGACTGCTGCTCGTGGTTTAGGAATGTATTGTGTAGTTATTTAAGTTACGAAAATTTCGTGAAGTTTCAAGTGAACTTAGGGGGGATAGGTTGAGGTCGTACTTAGTGTTCAAGGCTGACGATAGTAGGGTTTGGGGAAAATTGGTGGACGCAGCCTCAGGTTTGCCCCCGTTGCAAGAGAGGATGTTTCCAGTCAACAAGTGAATACTTGACCGTGGCGCCAAGCATGACGTTAGAGGCTTATGTATTGGCCTGTTTTAATCAGGTTGAGAATTCTTGAAAAAGAAAAAGAGAATTCTTGGGTCGAGAAATTATTTGGCGTAATGAAATTGTTTTCGATATTAAAGGGTGAGGGAGATTAAAGAAACTGAAAAAGAAGTAATGCTTAGGATGAAACATATGTGAAGGCAAAAGGAAAAAATATGTACGTTTTCTGGAGAGGTACTCAGAAGTTGGAGATTGTAGAGTAGTTTTGCGATGTGTTGATTTAACGTGTTGGAAGACAAGGTTGTTTTTATTAGTTCAGTTGATCTTTTTTTCTTTCCTTTTTCTTTTCCCACTCTCATAAAGCAACAATTTTGTGGAGTTAGTGGAGAGGTTTGATAGATCTTACCTAATGTTGTCATTTGATAAAGTTGCATGTGTTCATGGGACTTTGTATAGTTATGTCGAGTATTTTCTTTCGCATTTGAGTTTCTTACTTTTTCTTTTTTATATCTTGGGTCTAATTGCTTCGGATTAGTTGAGAGATGTAAAACGAGTGGATATTTTCTTAAGGTTTCAAAGATAAATTCTCCATGTCTCTTCTGATTCATTTGACATTCCATAGAAAATTTCAGTTTTAGGATTCTTTGAAGCATGGAGCTTACATCTGATTATGTTGGATTCAGATTTATGTTAAAGACACAATTTTCGTGGTTGTTGAAGTTAATTTATCTTCATCTTTGAGTACTGCCATGCACAGACATATTTGGGATCATTGCACGGGATAGTTTTCATATTTATAGTTGAAAATTTCTTGAATAGAAAGAGAATTTGAGAAACCTTATTTACCGCATTTAATAATTTGCCTTTCTACAAGAGATTGGTGGCTGTTATTGTCCACATATCATTTGTGCATCATTCAGATTTAATTTCATTTGTACATTTCTATGCAATCAGCTTTTTAATATTTGATTCGTTTATGTTCCAGCTAGAAAACGACTTCTGGAGGAGGTACGAAATAATGACACCCTCATAATTGTTGGTGAGACTGGAAGTGGAAAAACAACTCGTGAGTTCCCTAAATCTGTAGGAATTTTCCCCTAATAGAAGAGCTACTATATGTGATATTTGATATGTCATTTTCGATTTCTGAATGTTATTTAAAGAAACTGTTATTGGTCCTACACACTTTCAAACATCATATTTCTTTTCAATTTATTTCATACTGGATAGTTTACTTTATAAATGTATTAATATAAGCGCATAAACCTGAAGTCTGTGCATGATATTCCTTCAAAAATTTTCTGGAAAATTTGTACAGTTCTCTCGAGCTCCTTTCCATCCCCTCTTGCTTTCTCTCCTTTCTCTCATGCATAAGCATGTGTTGACTTCGCCAACGTGACACGCACATCTTTAGGTTATCCTTACCAATAACCTTATGTCACAAGTATAATCTGCAATATTGTGCATTTATACTCCTCATTTACTGGCTAAAGTAAAAGTTGAATCTCATAGCTTGCACATATAATGCCAGTCACTAGGTGTTTAAATCAGTATTTGTATTGAATATTCTGGCAAACCATTGGCAATTCAAGTTTGATTCTTATAGTGTTATTCAGACTGTTCTGCTCTAATGTGATTCTACCTCCATTGAAGCAACTTCAGGGATTGATTTAGATTGTCTCAATGGGTTGAACTTATCGTAAAATTTGTCTTTTTCCTGTTTGTTATGTGCTATATTGTTACATGTATAGATAGATACATACATATGTAAACCCGCATGTGCATGCATGTGATTCTACCTCCATTGAAGCAACTTCAGGGATTGATTTAGATTGTCTCAATGGGTTGAACTTATCGTAAAATTTGTCTTTTTCCTGTTTGTTATGTGCTATATTGTTACATGTATAGATAGATACATACATATGTAAACCCGCATGTGCATGCATGTGTGTGTGTGTATACCAACACAATCATTGACTTTAAAGGACTTCAACTTTTTGTTAATACTTGCTTAGCTAATTTGGAGAGAAGCAATATTAAGTACATCAAGCCCCAGGAAGTTCTTATTTCTATCTTCCCCTCTTCGTATACAATGGGACTGCATCTACGTTATCAGTCTTCTTAAGATAAGATCTCTGTATTTTGTAATTATCTTCTTCCTCTCTGACACTTACTATATTCTCAGAGTTACCGCAATATCTTTTTGATGGCGGATTTTGTCGTGATGGTGGAGTGATTGGTATAACACAACCTAGACGTGTTGCTGCAATTACTGTTGCAAAACGGGTTTCTGAGGAATGTGGTGTTTCATTGGGTCAAAAAGTTGGTTATGCTATTAGATTTGAGGATGTAACTTCCAGCTCAACGAAAATCAAGTACATGACCGATGGATTACTATTGAGGTACTGAAATGACTTGTTGCATAATCTTAATATCAATGTTATCTGCACGTTTCTGTGATATTTTTATTATACTTCCAATTTTTAGGCTTGAGCAGTGAAAATGTAGAATGGATTACAAAATTATTCCACTCTGTGCATGAGAAACAAACGGTATTCAAAATCATAGATCATACTGGAAGATTTAAAGCAAGGATTAGTCTGTTGCTCTAAACTAACTATGGATAATTGTACTTACAGGGAAGCATTATTGGACCCTTATCTTTCTAAGTATTCAGTTATTGTTGTCGACGAGGCTCATGAAAGAACAGTCCAGACTGATGTCTTGCTTGGCTTGTTGAAGAACATACAGCAAGCAAGATCGAGAAGTGCCGATGTAAATGTTGATCATAGAAAGGCCAAAAATGGCATGCTGCTGGAGAACAAAGATGATGCTCAAGATAATAGTCTTCTCAAGCAAAGTCTAGGCAAAAGGTTGAGTCCACTAAAGCTAATCATAATGTCTGCTAGTTTAGATGCACAGGTTTTCTCTGAATTTTTTGGTGGTGCAAGAGCTGTTCATGTCCAAGGGCGACAATATCCTGTTGATGTATACTATACCCATCAGCCCGAGACGGATTATATAGATGCTGCCTTGATTACAGTATTTCAGGTTGTTACTTAATCTTCTTTTCTCGGTTGGAACCTGTTTAATCAATTTTAATGATTGTACTAAGCAACTTCTGAATGCTGGTATTTGCACTTCTTAGGTTCATTTTGCCTCATAACCTTGGCTTTCTTAGGGGTTTAGTGTTATCTCATTCTCGTGGTTTTTGCTTAATTATCTGATTTTTGTTGAAGTCCTTCTTTCTTTACACTTGAAAAGAGTAATACTTTCTAATTTTTTGCTTTTTGTCTACTATTGGAAGTCCTAGATTTTCTAGTTGCGCTGATTTTATAAGTTCATGCTTTGTGTTAGTTTATTGGCCTTCTTGCATTTTTATTTTCAATCTTGTTTCTTTTTTCATTGTTTAATTTTCTCGTCTTGTTAGATACATTTGGAGGAGGGCCCTGGTGATATACTAGTGTTCCTGACTGGCCAAGAGGAAATTGAATCAGTTGAAAAACTTGTCCATGAGCGTCTTCGACAGTTACCTGAAGCCAAGCAAAAGCTCTTAACTTTTCCAATATTTTCATCTCTTCCCTCAGAGAAACAAATGAAAGTTTTCATGCCTGCGCCTACCGGGTTCCGCAAGGTACAAAACCTCCATCAAAGTTTTGAACTGCAAACGTTCAGATCTGTATATATACATCTTTTCTCAGATTAACAGCACCTAGTTGTCAACAAAATTAACGTTTGTATCTATTCATCATTATTATATGAATCATTTCTCAATGATAAAACGTTTGAGGGTATCTGATTTATCTCATAGGATGTCCTTTTTGAACAAAATCTTTTTCTGGGGATAAGCTCCTTAACAGGAGTCAGATGACCTGGAAAATTGAGGTAATAAAACATGGTTGCACCAATGAAACCCTCTTGGTTCTAAGAAATGCTGGTCTGAATTCAATAGCTTGCACTACATAACTGATATATTTGCTTATAGTTATGTATGTAAAAGGAAATTTAGTGTAAGCTACTTGTGGAGTCTTACTTTAATTTTTTACACAATGGAAAACAAAGATTTATGTTATGGAATAAAGATTTATGTTGTGGAATCCTATGTCTGATGCTGGTCTGGCTAGTTTGATATCTCCATAAATGCTTGTTTTGGTGTGTTCATGTTGAGGAACATACATCCAGTTTATTATTTGAAAAGGTAACATACATCCTGTTCTATATGTTTGTTCTTTACTATGCACCTGAATGTTTTGATATACATATCGGATAAGGCAGTAGATATGCTTCCTTGCACTATTTTTCAGGTAATTCTGGCAACTAATATTGCTGAGACATCAGTGACAATTCCTGGAATCAAGTATGTGATTGATCCTGGGGTGGTGAAAGCACGTGCTTATCAGGTTAACACAGGAATTGAATCATTGGTGGTTGTGAAAACTTCCAAAGCACAGGCACTTCAGAGAAGGTGAACACTTAGTAATGCGCTATAGACTACATATCCATGAGAATAATCACATAGATTGTTATGTAGTTTACTGATGGGTCTTTTTCTTTCTTGCTTATTCTTTTTCTTGTCTTCCTTTTTTCTATTAATAATGCATTATACGATGCTTACAATAACAAGAAGATGTTGATGGGAAATATTAACCTAATATTTTTGTTAGTTATTGAAGATTAATTGAGTCTTAAAAGCTCAAGGTTTGTGTTGCAGTGGACGAGCTGGTCGTGAAGGACCTGGGAAATGTTACCGCCTCTATCCTGAAAGTGAATTTGAGAAACTAGAAGATTCCACCACACCAGAAATTAAGCGATGCAACCTTTCAAACGTCGTTTTGCAACTCAAAGCCCTGGGCATTGACGATCTCACCAAGTTTGAGTTCATTGAAAAGCCTGAGAGGTGATTATGGTCCACCACAAGATGCATAATTAAAATTCACCAAGATTGATGCATCTTTCTTTGTGTATCTGCTTTCTGGTGATCATGAGATTCCAGAGTGCCCGGCAGTCATTACATTGCGGCATGGTTGAATATCTCCTCCTTGCCTGGGAACATTTGCTTTTCTCTTCTTTTTGGGTTTTGTGATAGTTGAGAGTAGGAAATATATTATATATACTGCCAGAAAAAGTAAGAAGTCTCTATTGTCTGTTTGAAGCATGTAAAGATACATAAGAGGGTATTATATTAACGGAAAATGTTAATATAACTGTTGAATGTGGGAGCTTGATACATCTCAAACTATGAAGTTGGAAATTGAATTTGAGGAGGGAGTATTTATTAGAGCCAATTTGTTCAATGTTCATGAATTCTTTTTTGTAATTTTCATTTTCATATTTGGTTGCATCTTCCATTTGATATCTTTATTTCATCATTGTCCTTACTGAAGCCATACTTGCTCGTTTCCCCAATAAAGATTATCATTTATTATTCTGTTTCTTGATTAAAATGTATATAACTGATATGTTTTTGTTTATTTGATCAGGATAGCCATTATCAAATCATTGGAAACACTTTACTTGTTAGGTGCTCTGACAGAGGAAAATAAATTGTCAGATCCAGTTGGGCATCAAATGGCTAAGCTGCCTCTAGACCCTATGTACTCCAAGGCTCTCATTCTTGCTAGTCAATTTAATTGCTTGGAAGAGATGTTGATATCTGTGGCAATGCTCTCAGTGGAGTCAATATTTTATGCCCCTCGTGAAAAGTTAGAAGAGGTATGCATGTATGACCTTTTTTAGTTCTGGTATGTCGCGTCAGTTCTATATTTACCAAACAACAGAAGTAGGTGTAAGGATAAGTTAGAAGTTAGCAAACAATCAATAACCATAACAAGACATACAGCATTTTATCAGGTGTTGGTGCGAGAAAGTGTCCAGTTGACGAGAAGATATTATGAAAATCAGACTTTTCAGTGCTGTTTAGTATAACTGAGCAAGCTAAGCCACAAAGCATGGTGAGTTAAGTGCTGGGCGGTGGAGCCAAGGTTTTTACCTTTGCCGTCTAGAGAACAGAAAAAGTGTGGTTGCACAAGAGGCAAGCTTTACTTTGTCCACAGCTAAATTTAAAAAAATAAATAAAGTTTATTTAGTTCCGCAAATACTTAATTAAAAGCTTTGGTCAATAGCTTGCAAAAGTTGATGTCTTCTATACGATGGATGTAAAAATAAAATTAGCTATTTCCCTTCAGGTAGTTCAATTTGGTCTGTTTCTCTTTCCTTTTGTGTTCTCTTGGGGGTCGTGCAGGGGATCTTATTCATACTAAAATTCGATATATATACTTAGAAGGGTGAAGGGACCTCAACTGTCACTATCATGCGTACTGTGGAGGAATGACTTTCATCAACACTAAATAGTTTAAGTTGACAAATCTGATTGTGATGGAGTTACCTTACAGCCTAATTAATTTGTAGGATTGCTGTTGTCAATATTGCTTGCAGCTTGCTAAGATAATCTAACAAGGAGTAGAAATAGTTTATTTGTTAGATTATCTTAGCAAGCTGCAACTCATTAACATGTTTGATTTGTTGTTTCTCACTGTCATCATGTGTGTTACAACTCATCTGTAGAGCTGTCATATTGAGGAGATTTTCTTCCTGTTTGCAGTTGCGAAATGCGTTAAAGAGATTCTCGAGTCCAGAAGGAGATCATTTGACTTTACTGAATGTATATCGTGCCTCTGAGGACTTCTTGCAAAAGAACAAGGCTCTTAACAATGAAAAAGCTGAAAAAAATTGGCGAAAATGGTGCAAAGAGAATTTCATCAATAGCCGCTCCTTGAGGCATGCTCGTGACATTTACAGGTAGGGTGTATTCCCCAGGAGATCTTACTATATCGTCTTATGATATTGTATCAATTTTCTTTTTGCTTTTTGGGTTTGGGAAATAGGTGCATCGAGTCAGCTATGAACACTTTGCAGTCTTCCCTTTTCTATTCTTTGTTATCTTAGATTTGACGCTGTCCCTTTTTTTCCTCCTTCTGTTTCTTTTACTTTTTTGGGGTTACCCTTTGAACTTGACAGCGTAGCAGATGTCCAGTGCAATACTTTCTCAGTTAAAACTCTTCTTAATGTTTATATTTATATTTTTCTGTTGTCATTGACAAGCTTCTGTGAAAGATGTGCTTCTGAATCTGTTTGATATTGGTGCAGTCAAATACGAAGAATTGTGGAACAAATGGGTCTTCACATTGCGTCATGTGGGGATGACATGCTTCCCTTCCACAGATGCCTAGCTGCCTCCTTTTTCTTTAAAGCCGCTTTGAAGCATCCTGGTGGCACATACAGGTAAGGGTACATGGCCTTTTCCAAGTTCTGTACTTTTTTTACCAAAGGGGCGGACCCATAAATGTTTCCCAGGGGTTCCTAAAATCTTTGGACGCAACAATATTTTTTCTCCAATAAAGAGTATTTTAGTGTCGCAGCAATTAGAAACTTGAGTAGGCTTTAACAAATGTTATCATATGAGTCTTTTTGAATGTGGTTAAAAATATAGAAAGGTGGTTCATTTCAGAACTTAGTCTAATATTATTCCTTATAGTAGAGAAGTTAAGAATAAAATATGAAGTGGTGAAGCCATAGATCCTGGAGTGACAAGCGGTGAAAACGCTTATCTTAAGAGAACAACTAATGGACAAGCGATACAATAATTATGCACACACAAATGATCACAGGTTTGCCATTCTTATTTTCATGAATGAATGGGTTAGTTTCCTATGTAAGGGGGCTGCCACTATTAGTGTTATTGGATGCACCATAGGTTTGATAATAATAGAAGAAACTTTTCCAAACTTACGGGGGCCCATCAGTTCACCCCCCTCTGCCCTTTAATAGGTTCCGCCACTGGCGGGATTCTTGATGTATATGTATGTCATTACATTCTGACATTCCTAAATCCCTCATTCTGCAGGGTTATCTCTAGTGGTCTTGTTGTGCAAATCCACCCTTCTTCCGTATTATATCAGGCAAAACCAAAACCAGAGTGCATAATTTTTGATGAATTAGTCCGAACTAATTCCAGCTACGTCCGCAATGTTTCTAGGATTGATTACTTGTGGTTACCTGAGTTGGCTCCTCAATTATACGCCTTGGAGGAATAAGGTCTTTTATCCATACATGGCTAAAAACTATGCTCAATCATTATACGGGTGTGCCCTCGAGCTTTATATATTATAGCATGCAGGTCAAGAACCTGGTTTGGAATCTTATCATGGAGAAAGATTGCCTTCCTCCCCTGACAATGTTGATTATACTATAGCGAGGAGACAGTAATTGTACAAAGTTAATTGATACTCTTGGCTAATTAAGTGAGGACTTGATGCCAGCCGAAGCTGGAATTTCACTGAAACGCGATCTTGATCTAGCAGGGATTACCTAAGTGCCGGTTCATATCTTCAAGTCAGCCTCTTGAGAGTCTGCTGCAGGGAGGCAGTTAATGGGAGCTTCATCTGGTCATCCTTTCAACGGTCTTCACGTCGATGTATTGACACTATATGACAGGATTAGCTGGGAAATTGTTGATGCTTCAGAAGTCTGTCTTTTTCTGTTATTCCAGACGAATTTCATATAGGCGGTTATTTATTGTCTTGTTTAGGTGTGCCAACACTTGGTCAACATTTTTAGACGATGACATTGTCTACTAGGAGCCTCCCTTGTTACAACAACAGAATACAAGCTCTATCCGTATACTTTGTACTTGAGTTTTGTTAATGTTCAACACGGGATTTGGATTTCTTCATATCATATAATGTATGACGAAAGCAATTTAATGGTGATAAACTGTCTTGATCTTTTTATTATAAATACATGGACAATTTTTTATCATTATTTTATAACGTTACTAGAGGATTCAAGTTTGTTTAACAAGGTCCTCTTTTCCTTTTCTATTTTGAGATAAGTTATCATGATTACTTGTGTTGTACATAATTTTTAGCATTTCTTGTATGGACTCCTAATTTTATTTTATATGAAGAAATCTCTCCCAACACTTAATTGTAGCTTGGGCTTGAAGCTTATGTTGGTTGTAAAGAAGTCTTATGTATTTACATATTACACTTGACCCATGTTTTATCTCATTAGGTCTTGTCGGATTAAATGAGTCTGATTATATCAATCATTCTTGTTGAGAATCTTATTATACTATACAAGATAAAATATATCTTATGTACAATATACAAAATTGTATTTCATAATACATTTCTTTGTAAAATATGAGTACGTCAACTAATAACAAGATATGCTTATTTTGTGGGAATGATCAAAGTCATGTTTTGGGCATGTTATGAGAAGCTTGAACAAAGTGTGATTTTGGATCTAATGTAGACAAGTCAAATTAGAGCATATTCTTTTTTTTTTGTTTGTTTTTTATGCAATTGAGATCGTGATTTAGATTTCAAACTTCTAATTAAAATAAATTGTTACTCAATCATTCTACTGAACTCTTGAAATGGATATTCAAGCTTTGTTGACTCGATATCTTTTTTCTCACTTATTCAGAAGAAACATATTGTTGCCTTTACTTATGTGGTGATTATTGTTGTTATTGGTAGGAAAACCAATTTTTTTCAATGTTAGATAAAAAGTTGGATTACAAAAATACTTTCAGAAATTGAAAAGTTTAGGAAAACACAAAAAATTCTCTAAATTATCTTCTAGAATAATATTTTTCCTCTTTTTTCTTTCTATTCTTTCCACAATTTCCAATTACAATAATTAAAAACTATTTCAACTAATTTTCAAGATTCACTAAAAGGAACAAAAATGCGCCCCAGAGGCATGGTCCAACAGTAGTGAGATCGTTTTTTACTACTCTAAAGTTCTGGCTTTAATTGACTTGATACATATATGGAGAGAAGAGAGCTGCACTCAAAAGTTTATTAGTTGGTGATCAAAATAATCTTATGATCGGATTCTGTTAGTTGGATTTTTACGTTATTCAAAAAAAAGGGGCAAAAATGAAATCAAATAGAATTGATTATATTAAAAAACATTTCTTTTTTTTGTTTTGAAATTTATATTTTTATTTGTGGTTAATTCAAAGATCTCCTATCTAGAATCAAAATTAAAAATTAAAGTTTATTAGAATCATTCTGCCACGTCAAGTAGAAACGTGCGTGCGTATCTCAAACCTAGTCTTCCGACACAAACCCTCTATCTTCACCCAACATATTTACTAATTCCAGTACTTTCCATTTCCTCAGGGGTAAATTTCACACTTGATCCCTATTGTTTAAATATTTTTTTAATATAATCTTTAATATTTTAAAAGATTCATATAGGTCTTTAATATTTATAAAAGTTATTCAAAATAGTCCATATTATTCAAACTTAATCAATTTGATCTTTATTATTTTTTTAAAAATACAATTTAATTCCTATTATTTTCTAAAAAAATTCAATCTAATCCATACATGTTATCCCTACTTAGGAACTAAATAAAATTTTATGGGAAACAATAAGGACTAAATTGGTTATTTTTAAATAATAGGGACCCCTTTTAAAATATTAAGGATCAACTTGAAAAAAATTACAAACAATGAGGACTAAGTGTGAAATTTTCCCTTTCCTCAGTCCTCGCATCACATTCTTGTCCTGGACAAAGCAAATATGGGAGTGGCAATAGCACATTAGTTTCTCAACTCCCGTAAGCTTTATATTTAGCTCACTGTAATCTACCTTTCCTCTCTCTCCCACACAAGATCTGATCTGCAAGAAATTTAGGTGACATAAAAGCTCTAAAACCCTTTCTCTGTTTTCCACACACACACACACACACACACACTTATAGATATGTCAACACATTTATATGTATATGTATATGTATATGTATATGTATGTGTGTTTATGTAAAAGATTTTGATCTCAATGCTAATTTTAGGATATGGGTATTTGCTGTTTATGAAAAAGATTGAATCTTTATGATCATCTGTTGATATTTTCTTGCTTTTGGTTATGTTAATGATTGGTGTAAAGTGGAGATTTTTTAATGTAAAACTGAGCTGAAACTGCTCTCACTACTTCACTATCTCTGATTAACTTGATTCTAGAACTATTTATCTTACTCACACGTACACATGTAAAGCACATTTTTATGAATATGTATGTGTTTATGTATAAAGTGCTCGATGTTAGTGATGATTTTAGGATCTGGGTATATGATGTTTGTTCTAAAGATTGAATCTTTGCGATCATTTTGTTTGTTGCTTTCGTTCTGTTAATGATGATGGTGTAGAGTTGAGGCTTTTGGTGTAAAATTGAGCTGAGCTGCTGTCGTTATTACTGTGTAAATTGATTCTAAATCCTTGTTTAATTATTTATTTTGGTGGGATCAATCAAATTTACATGTTAATGATTGTTCTATTGATGTTGTAATGTTGTAACTTTTAGGTGATTTTCTAGTTCACTGCTCACAATTGGACAATTATAGTTGAAAACTGTTGTTGATCAGAGATTAGTAGTTACATTAGTTTCATGCTAATTGATTTAACTAAGGATAGGTGAATTCACACATGACAACCTTTTTGGGTATAGTTGCACTCATCATGCAATGGGTTGGAACGTGTTCATATTTATTGCTGCTTTTGGCTTATGAAATAATGTAATTTCAGAGAGAAATCGAAAGAACTAGCTAGAGTCGAAGTAATAGTAGCTGTCTAGATCTTTTTCAAGACATCATGTCTTCAATGTTTGAAATCTGGTCTTGAAGTTATTGCTGGTCTTATTTATCGCCGCTTTTGGCTTATGAAATTAATATTAATTCAGGCAGAAATGGAAAGGACTATCGAGAGTCGAAGTCGGTCTGAATCTTTTAAAGATATATATATTTTTTTGCTAAGTCAACAAATGCGTTTTATTCATAAATGAAAGTAGACAGAGAGTTTAGCCTACATCAAGAAACCAACCAAACGGTCAAATGGAAAAAATTGGGAGGACCCAACAAAAGAGGATGACCGAGTATTAAGCTAATTCTATATTTAGAGTAGCTCTATTGACAAACGGTCAGTTGGTACTTGAATTCTTGAAAACTCTTCTGACTTTGATTTTTGATATGATCTCTTCTTGGATGCTCTGCATGATCTACTCCTCTGTCTTCACTTCTCCCTTGAAAATGCTTGCTTTCATTTCCATCCTTGTGCTATTTTTTCAATACTTCCAGATAATTTAGAACGGTTTTGTTAGAAATATCTAAGTACTGCATCCTTATTAGTTTGCTTAGCAGCATGAGTATAAAAGTTTCTACCAGGAAAATAAGTCAAAACTTATTCTCTTGCTACCAATTTCAGTCACCGCTTCAATTAATTGAAGGTACTGGTGTCTGAACTCTGGAAAAGGCTGCGCATACTAGTTCTTATCTGAGAACGAACATAAAATATTATTGATCATTTTAGTATCCTCTAGAAAATTATCAAGCTGGACAATATAATCAGGTTGGAGAAAAGTGTAGTTCAAAGAAGTAAAAGATATAGGGAAAAAGTTTGATGATGCAAAAGATCTATAAAGTTCGGTATATTACTAAATTGATTGTTTGTGTTAATTTTTAAGTTTCTGAAATTGGAGCCTTGACAATTACCTCAAACCATTTCTTCTAACGTCTCCTAGGCCTGATCAGGGCATCTAGTCAAACATAATTATACCATGGGTGCCTATGCTTTAGAATTGGAAAACGAGTTACACATTCGTTTCTCTTTTGAGTGGAGTTTGAGAGGACTCTGGCATTGGACTGTGATGAAGCTTGAGATAATTTATCTTTTTCTTTTATTGAATTTTTCTTTGAACATTCAATTGCTCCTAATTTAATTCCTTTGGGATGCAATACTTGTTCAACAACTCATGGTGGTGCAACAACTTAATGTGATCTGTATTGCATTGCATAAAAATTGCAGTTCTTTTTGAAGTATTTGGCGATGGGTCGTGGAGTGAGTGCTGGTGGAGGACAGAGTTCATTAGGCTACTTGTTTGGAAGTGGAGAGTCTCCAAAACCAGCTGCAAATGATGCTCAGGCTTCTTCAAACAATGGCCAGGCCGAAAGTAAAGAGCCTTCCTCCAAGCTTAAAGCCACTCAGCCAGTTGATGTTAGCAAACCTGCTGGTATTCAAAGTAGTGCTGCAAATAACTTCATCAGAGCTGATGGTCAAAACACTTGCAATTATATCACGGTAACTTTTTAGTTTCCTTAGTTTTACTATCTTTGAGTTGCCAATTAGTTAGCATTATTTGTTGATGTTGATAATCGATACCACGAAATCAACGGATTTCTTTTCTTTCTGTCTTTCTTTCTTTTTCTTCTTACGATTGGTTATGTATGATAAATCATTATCCTTCTTTATGTTGTCATGGTTAGTATGACAAATCATTATCCTTATGTTGTCATTCTGATGAACCATCCTTGTTTAATGTTTATTGTTGATGATCCTTCTCTCGAATAAGTGTGCATACGGTGGGAAGACCAGGGTTGTCCCACATTAGATTTTACTTTGTATCAATCCGAGTATTAGGTAATCTAATAATTAACAATCACTATAACGAAAGATAACTCTTTTCTTCTAGCCACCGCCTCAGTTATGGGGTTTATATGTCTTTTATGGGACAGGACCGGGATTTGTCAGCCAGGAGCAATAGTACATTGGAAAAGCATTAAGAGAAACGAAAAATACATGGGGTTTGCGTCTGTATGGCATAAGAAGTAAAGAAACCTGCAAGAAAGATAATAAACCAAATCAAACCAAGCCTTAGTGGAGTTGACTATATAGATCCGGCGATACTACTCATTCTTGTCTAGTAGAAGAAAGATAGTGACGGGAATGTTCTTGGTTGTCCTTTGGTAGAGTATCATCTGCCTCGTTTCCATATTTCGTTTATTCTTAGACAATCTTTAATATTTTCTTCTGTATCCAAAAAATTGATGATTGGCTTTCTTTACAAAGTTCCTTCTCTCATTGCAGGATCGTCCGTCAACTAAGGTCCATGCTGCGCCTGGAGGTGGATCTTCATTGGGGTACCTCTTTGGTGGCGGAGGCAATTGAAAGTCATCGATGCATCGTGTAAAATAATTGTTCTGTCAATTCTTTTTAAGTTTCTGGTTGGAAAGACAATGCTTGAAATATGTTTGTAAGATGGATGCTGGAAATATCCAGTAACTCTTTATGCATAAACATTTGTGAAATCTCATCACTTGCTTAGAACAAAATCATGTAACCTGTTGTATCTTGTGTCTTCAACAACTGTTTATCACTTGAATAGTATATAAATGGCTATCTCATCTTGTTATGCTTCCCATGTTCCATGGAGATGCATGCATAGAATCTGTCTTTCTGAAATTATATTTGAAGAACATGAGTTGCTTTTTTTTTTTTTTTTTTTTTCCGGTTGCAAAGGAGGCCAAGCCGTGGTTAAAAACAAATCATCTTAGGAAATACTTCATTCTTTTTGTTTTTTTCAATGAGTACAGACAATTGGAATTAGAGGCGTACAATACTATGTCAAGGGACAAGCTAGTTCATGGTTTGTGAGTCAATTAGCACAACGGTTAGCTTCGTAGACATGAATCACATGAAACGTAGGATGGCATGGAAACATATGCTTCCAGTCATCAATTAAAGGTTTGAGTGAACTAGATTTTGGAGTATCACTCTTCAACAGATTTACAATGAGTTAGGAATCTGAAATATGCCTCATTCTCTTTACTCATTCTGAAATATGCCTCTTGTTCCCGCATAGGCCGGTCAACAAATGATAATATTATTCTAGTATATGAGATGTTTCATTCCATAGGAAAAAAGAGAGGAAAACAAGGATTTATGGCCATCAAGATCAACCCAAAAAAGACCTATGACAAAAGTATTGGGAGTTTATCAAGAATACACTACCACAACTCAAGTTGTCAAATAAATGGATCTCTTCGGTTATGTCATCTCTTGAAAGAGCATCAATTCAACTCCTCTACAATGGTGCCTCTACAGATTCTTTCTCGCCTTCGAGGGCATCTGTCAAGGTGACCCTCTATCCCCTTATTTTACGAGGTGTAACTCTCATTGACAATAACATGGATTCGCCCTTGCATATAACAAACCCAGTCATATTGCTTGGTAAACAAAGGATTAGCTCTTGTATGAACTATGAAATCTATTGCGTTCCTGTCTAACTTAGAACACGTTAGTAATACATCAACAGACAAAAATAATGGAAGGAAGAAATCTTGATTCAGATTTCATTTGGTTTAGGTGGAGGAGCAGGAATTATACCCCATCTGCGACGAACATCCTCTAGATCTTTGTCAAAGTGTTTCTCATAGTACACGCACATCAGATCAGTGCATTGTACACCAGCCTTGAGAGCCCAGGGGAAGTAATGTTGGTAGAACAATCTTCTTTGTCTGTCATTGAACCTCACTGTGCCACCTACAACAGACATCATACACATGGGAAGTTGCATTTGTTCAAACTCTATGACTTTCAGGGCTGTTTCACCAATCAAGTTGGTAGGGAGGCCAAATAGGGTGTGCCAAAAGTCATGCACTTCGCGAGCACGCATGACCACATAAGCAAGCTCATCTGTTTCCATGAATCGCACAGGTGGCCGATCATCAGGAGAGAAATTCCTAGATCCCATGAACCTTGAATACGCAGTGCCAAATGTATTAGAGGGTAAGTCCCATGCATGCCCAACTTCTGTAGAGATAACACGAGGACGCTCTGCTAGTACTGCCTACAATCAGAACTACTAATTGTCAATTTTATCTGTAGAGCCATGGTGCTGCTATGCGCTCGCTAAGATGATAGCATAGAACTAAATTCATTTAGTGGAAACAAGCAGTTAGTACCCCATAACGAGCAAATTGATCCTAACTAGGAGCTAAGCATGTGTAAACTGAAGTCCCTTAGCGCTCCGTGCTTTCAGACACAGGTGACATTACAAAATATACCAAGATTGAATCTACAACACTAGAGAGAAAATACTGAGACATAACGAGGACTATTTATGCTAAAGAAATTTGCTAAAAGAGAGGACTATTTGACAAACATTCAATCATGTATATAACTCATCAGACATGTAATCCAAACGGGCAAGTAGACAGGCCAAAATAAACTAGAACCAATGGCAGATTCACTCTTTAATGAATGGTGGCTAAAGCCCACACTGAACCAATTTCCCCAGAACGCTAAAAGATGGGGGAACAAGAGTTGTCACGATTGTCTATATATATGAATGTTAAGTTGTGTGATTATAGCCCTTAATGAATATAAATCTTGAATCCATCCCTGACTAGCACCAGTATCACTAAGCTCAAATTCATCACCCAACACATACAGCACAAATGAAAGTTCAATTATCTAGTATATCAATATCCAACTTCGTAAAATATACTTCCCAGAGAGAGATGATAACCATATGTCATCCTCGATCACTTATAGTTTGCCATAAATATATTAACAATCATTGCTTGTGACAACAGACATAGCCGTATACTTAACATCATATGCACTATGCAGATAATTATTGTGTATACATTCTACCTACACAAATACATATATTTATAACAATTAACAACATATCTCTAAAACCTGTACATATATTAGCATATGGCATGTCCAAGCGTTTCCAGCTACTCTGAATGCCTAAACGGTCACATAGACACCTGGTGGCCGGCTATAACAGCTATCATTTGCAAATTTGCAAATCCATGTGTGTAGAAGTTCCACAAAGGAGAATGGGAGAGAGAAAAACAAGAGTTTAAAATCAATGAACTCGTAAATTGAAAAATTTCCATTCAGAATGAGAATCAAAGGAGAAAATACAGAACAGAAAAGAAAAAAGCGCAACGAAGAAGAAGCTCATAATGGAACGTCGACAAACAAGCTAACTAGGATTACCATAACAAAGATTCTAGATCTTTATAAGCCTACAATTTGACAGCTCTGACTATATGGAAAAAACTCCAAAATATGCAACAGACCTACTTCTGTTCTACTACCGGTAGCCTACCTCCGAACTAATATTAAAAAAGATAAGAAAATAACTTCAAGATTGCCTTCAAACTCTAGTTGATTACGGTGCCAGTATCATATCACAAAATCATCACAACGGATTCCATATTCTTTAAAATGGGACATTTTTAAAACTCAACACACTTTCTACATACCTGCAGCAAAGTAAAACGAAAATTTCCTATTAAAAACCATAAGCTTTTGGCTTTAAACTAACTAGCTCAAATAAGCACGTGGTAAACAGTGAACCAAAAAGGCCGCATCCAGTGCACAAAGTTCCCGCAAATAGTAGGTTTAGAAAACGTAGGTGTAGTTCTAAGATAGGCTACTTCCAAGAATTGAATCCGATACCAGATATTGAACAATTAAGCATTTCATCATTGCATGAAGCGCCGAGCTTTAGAAGAACAATGAATATGATGATATCAAAACAGAGGCCTTACTCTGCCTTCAGGATGTCTCTTCATCCTCTGAAGAACCCTCTCGAAAGCCGGTTTTCCAGTTGTCTCCCCCAATGCAGCTATAAGATCCGCTCTTCGCGGGTCAAGCAATGCCCCTACTGCTGAGACAAGCGCCACGGCAGCCTGCTGCCACCTACTGAGCGGAACACGGCCACCTCCCCCCATTGTAAATTGACCTCTATATACACGCACATATTCAATCAAAACCCCAAAAAATATAAGCCAAAAAAAAAAAAAACAGAAATTCAAATTCCGCAAACTACATGATTATAACAGAGAGCTACAGTCACTAATGAATCATGAAAAAGGGCCTAGCCCTGAGCCTACGTGCCTATGACTTCGTTTATCAGGAAATTCGCCCAGCAAAAGATCCTGAATTTGAGACTTTCCACACCAAAAATTCAAATTTAGCAAACTATATGATTATGACAAAGAGCTACAGCCACTAACAACATAATGTATCAAATCATTTCATATAAAAGGTCGTAATCAGTGTACAAGGAGGTAAGATCCACGCTTCTTGGAATCCCAAGCATGAAAGTTTCGTGTACCGAGCTATCTTTCCTAAATTCAAAAACACCAAAAAGAAAAGAGCCAAAAAAATGGCCACCGGATTAAACATTAATTTTTTTGGCTAACTATATCAAATACATTACTTAACTTTGTATATGCATACATATATAGATACATATACTATACACAGACACCCAAATATGTACCCATATACACACACAAGAAATTTACTGCTAATAAAGAATTCGCAAATTCTTTGCTAATCATGAAATGTCATTGTTAAAATGGATTTAAAAATTTATATATATATATAACAAGAAAAAGAGTGATTACCTATTAACGCTGTTTTTTTTTTTTTTTTGTCAAAACGCTTTGTAATATTGAAAATGGCTATTTCGTTGTTGTTGCTTTTCCTTTCTCTTATTTCTTATTTCTTATTTCTTTTTTCTTTTTATTGTTTTTGGTTGAGGGGGAGAGGCGGTTGTAAAGGGAGAATATTGGAGGAAGCAAAGGAATTTCCATTATTTATTTGGGGACAATTTAAGTGAAATATACACGTGACATTAAATATAATTTTTTTATTTGATAATTTTTATTATTTTTTAATATGATAATTGTTGAGATGTCAAATTGTAACGTAAAAAATATTTTTTCATTATATAAAAAGGTTGTATTGTAATTTTTGTAATAATTTAAATTTATCCTTGGAGATGCTACTAATGCTATTAGTAGGTGGAGAGACAACAATTCATTATCACTTTTATAAATTGATTACAACTGAACGACTTTTTATCATTACATCTCAAATAATAGCTTATAAATTCATTGAGAACACGAACAACTATCCGAATATATTTATTTTTATTATCCCAACTCTTACACCCATATATTTTTTTACGCAAATAACAAACTACATTCTTTAACTTTTAAGCAAAATTCATTTATTTTGACTCTGACTCTCCCGCTCCAATCGTTGCTTTTCTCTTTAATTTTCTTTTGGTGGAGGTGGAGCAGGAAGTATTCCCCATTTGCGACGAACTTCATCAACATCCTCCTCAAAATACTTCTCATAATACACACACATCAAATCTGTGGCTTGCAAACCAGCCCTAATTGCCCAAGGGAAGTAATGTGAGTAGAACAACTGCCTTTGTTTCTCATTGAACCTTGCTGACCCGCCCAGGACGGACAAAAACCCCATGGGGATATACATTTGTTCAAATTCGATCACTTTGAGTGCCGTTTCACCAATCAAGTTTGTGTTGAGGTTGAATAGTGTGTGCCAAAGGTCGTGTGCCTCGCGCGATCGCATGATCACGTAGGCTAGCTCATCTGTCTCGCAAAAACGGACTGGAGGTCTGTCATTGGGCGAGAAGTTCCTATTCCCCATGAATTTCGCGTACGCACCTCCGAATGTGTTGGGTGGTAAATCCCACAAGTGTTGCACGGTTGATGAGATGATACGAGGACGATCTGCTAACACTTCCTGAAAATATGCAAATCATAGCTTATGTTAATGCAGAGTTTAATCGAAATGGACAATGTAACACGAATACAATAACAATGAAATGATTTAAACTATTCATTCATGATTTCTCACGATTAAATCTCCGCATCGTGAGATCACAGAAAGTAAACAAGATCCATTGATTAAGCCAATAAAGTATACTATAAGCCACAGAATTCAAGATTCGCTTCTGGGGTCACATGATAGATAAAGTCATACAGATTTTTGACATCCATTAAAGCTTTAAAAGATCATAGTGAAAAGTTCGGCTGGAATTGATTTGAGAGAGAAGAAAGTTGAGATTCAAGATTGATTTATCAACTTTAGGTAAAAGAAAAAAGAAAAAAGAAATAGTTATAAGATTTATTTTGATTCTGACATCATATCAAGTACTTTCTCTCTCTCTCTCCTTTTTTTTTTTTTTTTTTAATTTAAGGCTATCTTCAATAGAGGCTCAAAAATATAAAGTTTTTTTATTTTTGGGTATTTTTGTACTTTTTTAGAGCCCCATACCCTAAAAATAACACTATTCATAGAAAAAGTACGTGGAGTCTACCATTTTTGGATTAAAAGATGCCAAAACAATGCTCCGAGCTCTAAAAAGTTCAGCCAAATTTGTTGAACTTTTTAGAGCCCGGAGCACTGTTTTGACATCTTTTAACCCAAAAGTAGTGGACTCCACGTACTTTTTTCATAAATAGTGTTACTTTTTAGAGTATGGGGTTCTAAAAAAGTATAAAAATGCCCAAAAATAAAAAGTTTTATATTTTAGAGCCCCCATTGAACTTGCCCTAAGGGAGGCTTAAGAACGTACACACCATATGAATTTTGATTCAAACTAACCGATCAAAAAATAACATCTTCGCATAACAGAATAAAATTATGCAACATTCGGAATAATATTGATGAGAATTACGGGATTTCATTCTAAAATCAATTATTATGAGATATAGTAACTGTGGACCTTATATGATATTCCTAAGAGCATTGGTCGTCGTCTAAAGACTCGTACATATACATGTCAAACCCACCTCCCCTTAATCACACTGTTTGGCCGTGCGGGACAGAAACACTTTCAGTTTCAGAAATGCTAGAAAGCAGAAAGTTAAATAAGCAAAAAAGTAAAAATAAAAAGCAGAAAGTTAGCAACATAATTTCAGTATCTAATTGACAAATGAATCGCCATTAAATCCGGCTGACGGATTGTGCAGCACTAATATGGGTATGGAGTCCACCCCTCTCTCCCATAACCGCACGGTTCGTCAACCGAACTAACGGTTCGTCAGTTGAACGGAAGAGTTTTTCTTGACAAAAAGTTCTTACCCTGCCTTCTGGACTCTTCTTCATCCTCTCAAGAACCATCTGAAAAGCAGATTGACCTGTTGTCTCCCCTAAAGCAGCAACCAGATCTGCTCTACCTGGATCCATTAATGCCCCAAGCGTCGAACCAACAGCAACAGCAGCCTGTTGCCACCCTTTAAGCGGAACACGAGCGGCTTCCAACATTGCCATCCTGCAAAAAACATTAAACATTTAATCGTGCTCTGTCACGTTATTGTGAGGGTATGCCTGTCACACCTGGATCGGAAATTTTTTTCCTTTTTATAAAAGAATAAAATATTTATGTATGAGTGTACCCGTTAACTATAACTGTGCATCCCAGACTACCGTATTATGCGTATGCTATAAAGCAACTAATAGCAAGTTATAGTAAGTAAACATTAGAATTCTGATCTTATAGCTAAAAGAGTGGTAAATTTTGAAGACAGACCAATGAGTTAATACAAACTGAGGAAGCTATTATAGTACACTAAATCACGAACTTGCGTGTAATGATTTAGATTCAATTACTAGTCTATTAATACACAAAATTTAATAAACTCGTATTGATTGTATTAAAGAATGTAAACTAATATAAGCTGAACATATATGTATCGAACTAATATGAGACGGGATGTTACGTTATTTATCTGTAAAAGAGAAGCATGATACTCGTACCTTTAAGACTTTGTGTAAATGTAACTCCTTTGCCTTCAGGATGGATATTGAAATGCTGGTGTGTGAGAAACGAGGGGGAGATAAAAGAGAGTTTGAAGAGAGGAGTAGTTAATGAATTGTACACCAACTAGGCACGTTTATATGCAAAGGAGATAAACACCACAATGATTATTATACTCTTTTTTTTTCTCTTTCTTTATGGGAAGATTTAACTGTACGTAATGACTTAGCAGGCATTTTTGACTGGATAGTGTCTTCATAGGTGTGCGGACAAGTCAATGTTTGATTTTTATTGACCGTGTGTCATGGTGGACTAGCAATGGTTTACTACTTGAAGAAACGTGGCTTTTAGTCTTCTTAACAAATTTTTGCCATTAATTACACATGAATTATGCAGGTCATGCAGAATTGTGATGGATTAATTGCTGAAAATGGACAAAAAATTAGTGAAAGACTAATTATATTTTACTTTAGTTAGTTAAAAAATAAAAATACTCATTTTGAAATTAATCGATCAAATTATTATTTTTATCAAAATTAAAAAACCAATAAATGTATTTGCCTGAATTTTACCATTGTATCTTTGAGGACAATTCTTTAGCTTCGCTTTGCGGATCAATTAGTAAAAAATGGAGAAACTGTAAAAGAAAAAAAAATCTATTTTAGCAGGTGGATTAGGTAGTTTGGCAGCCCACAATATATTTTAGCAGGTTGATTATGTAGTTTGGCAGTCCACGAGGTGGGGCTAAGGAATAATCCACATATGACAAAAATAACGAAAAGAGACAAAAATGTACTACTACTGTTTCACATTTGCCTACATCTGGGGTACTCTATTGTTCTTGATCAAACCATAGAATTATTGGAGTTAAAGAAATATGGGGTAACATATTTTATATCGAGTTGTATCGAAGTAGATCAAGAGAAGAGATGAATGTAATCTGCCCTTATTGGCTTGTTTGCTCCATCGCGTATGTCTGTAAGTAACTACGTAAATTTTTGAAAAAATAAAACTCGTTTATGGAGGAGAAAAGGCCATTAGAGCCAACCAATTTTTCATTAAAAAGATATGAAAAACTCTCTCATTTTTTTCTTACTCTGCTCTACAAAGAGTATATTAGTATTGAAATTCATGTAGGTTAAATATATTCTTTAACAACTGATTCTCGTCTTTTTAAACAAAATAATATGAGAAACACATTTTCAGAGATTTCGTATAAAAAGTTACAAAAAAAAAAAAAAAATCAATATGTTTTAATGGATAGCAATAAAGCCAAAACTAAAGTCTATTTTGTAGAGTAGATTTTTCTTATTTGGCAACTTCGCCGTTCACAATTGAAAATATAAATTATATTATTGTGTTCTTTCTTACGTCAAACAATAAAGAAAATATTCTCACTCTTTGCAGTTATTAAAACGTATTTAACTTTTGTGACATAGTCAAAGTTTGGTAGAGTATATTTTTTTTTTCATTAATATTTTACGGAATTCAATCCCATTCACCACCTCGTGGATTTGACCAATTTTAGAAAGTTTTGGATCTGTTCAAAAAGTCAAATGTATTGCTATATATATATAAATATTTTTTTTAATAACAAAGAACTCATTTATGCAAGGTTACAGTGAATTAATTTTAAAATTATAAATTTTGTAATACAATAAAATATTTAAATACAATTAATAAAAGTTAAATCAGTTTAAATATATACTCTTTCTAGTAATTAAAAGACCAGTATTTAAATCTTACAGGAATAGAAACAAGTAAAAGTAGGATATAAGAAAACTTAAGTTTCAATTCAAAAAAATTTATCACAACTAATTACTATTTAACCATTTAATTCAATCCTTAAGGCAAACTACGTGCGATCTTATTTCCTATTATTTTATTAGTCCTATTCTACAATTTTTCAAGAGTGTTAAATTTTAGATTATACAAATGTCTACGTCAGCCATTAATCTTAGTAAGGACAATTCACTTCCATTAATCCAATCAGATTAAAGAATTTGTGTCATCATAGCTGTCCATATTATAATGACTTGGACTAGATTGGAAAAGCATGTAGTGCCCTCAGAGTCAGGTCTCCATCATCTATTTTTAACTATTGGAGAAATGGCACAAATGGCGTTTATTATTTTTTTAAAATTTTAAATTAATTTTTATTGTTTAAAATTAATTAATTCAATTCTTATTAATTTGTTAAAATTTTTAAATTTATTTCTATTATTTAAAATTAATCAATTTAGTCCTTATTATTTTTCATAAAATTTCAAATTATTCCCTATTATTTTCATATAAAATTTAAATTAATTCTTAATATTTTAAAAAAGTTGTGATTAAATTGAAATTTTATGAAAAATAATAGTAACTAAATTTGCTAATTTTGAACAATAGAGACGAATTAAAATTTTTGAAAAATAATAGAGATTAAATTGACTAATTTTAAATAATAGAGATGAATTTAAAATTTTGAAGAAACAATAGAGATTATTTATGCAATTTTTTCTTTTAACTATTCAAGGGAAAAGTATATAAACATAATTAGCTCAGCAAATTATTTGTTTTTGAAAAAAAAAATTGTCAAATTATTTTTAAAAATGTTTTCTCAATCAAAGTTGCTCTAAACCAACCATTTAGAGACGTAATAATTATTCAAATTAAATTTTATTGTGGATCTTTCAAAGTGTGGTTTGCTCTTATTGTTTTTTTTTTTTGTGTGTGTGTGTGTGTGTGTGTGGGCGAAGAGGTTGAGTTAAAAATAGGTTGAGACATTGCGCGAGCAAAGTTCAGATTTGGCTCATTAGGCTTATGAGTTTATATTATAATGTAATATGATATAATATATTAACTATGCTATATGATAGAATCTTGTGTTAACTTATTTTCTACACCATATTTCTTAATATTTATTCTTGTTCAAAATTGTTCTCAATGCAAATTAAAGCATGTTCCCACATATTTTAATGACTATGGTTTACTATGGGTAAAAAGAAAATGAATTCAAGCTATGTATAGGCGCGGATCAATGATTTCTTCCTAATGGAAGTTAAAATACACAAATTTTTAACTATACGAATATATTTTTTTGGTTGTAAAGGTTAACTAATATTTTCTAATTAAGAATACATAATATGTAAATTTCTTTTAATCAATGAGACTTGCAATACTCACTGATCCCATATAAATCCACCATGGGTGTGCAAAAAGGTTGATTTCAACTGCTTTGGAGGCTTGAGCAAGGACTCCAATAGAAGCTTTGTTAGCTCGCTGTCATGAAGACAAATTGAATATATATATATATATATATATATATATATATATATATATATATATGTATTTAAGTTATTCCATATATTTCAAGAAAAGTAGAAAAAGAAAGAAAAAAAAAAGAAGAAGAAAAGAATGTGTTTTTATGCGTCTCTTTTTCTGAATCCTATAGGAGCTCTTTTGCCACCTTCCGAGAATGGCTCTCAGTTTGAACTGAACTCTTGACTGAAAGTCCGAAGCAAAACGTCAAACTAACGTTTTCATATGAGCTGTATTTTTCGTTTTTAACTTTTCGAAACTGATCAAGTCTAAACTTTAAAACACACGACATATTACAGAAGATACAATTTAATTCAAGTATTAGATTTATCAAGATTAATCTTAAATAGAATAGTTTATTGACTAATTTGAATTCAAAACGTGAACAAGTGTTTCATACACATTTTAAATGGGCAAAAACCATTTTGGTCCTTGAGGTTTGGTATAAAACCCAAACTAGTCCCTGAGGTTTGCAAAAAGACCAAATAGGTCCCTCCCATTATTTATGACTTAATAGTCAAAGATTTTACCAAATAAAAAGACTTAAATGCCCTTCCTTTAGTGGTTAAAGATTTGGAGGGAAGGAAAAAAAAAATTTGGGATCATACAACAAGTACAACTATTTAAGTACCCAAGCCATTTTTTCTAGTCATTTGAAAACAAAAATAAAAAAATAATAATAGATAAAAAAAATACAAATATTAAATGTGAAAAAATAATTCACATGTAACGAATTTCTCGTCTATTATTATTTTTTCTTTTTTGTTTTCAAATGACGAGGAATTCATTACATATGAACAAGTAAAGAAAGAAAACAATCGAATGTAGGCTTGCCTTGGTGTAATTTTGTTTATCTTTTATATAATCTTATTTCGATCAAAAAAAAGTTTTTTTTTTTTTTTTTTTTTTTAAAGGAAAGTCTAAGGTATGGTTAAAAAAAAAGAATCTTTAAAAAATCTCCATTATTTAGGAATTCTTCAATGCAGCTACTAGGAGATACTAGGGCAACTAATGGTGCATCGTTTTACGTCAGAAGGAGAAAGTTGTCCAGGCAATGCAACCTAATGGCCGTTTGCATGTAGAGTAATGTTAGATATTATTTTATTTTTATCACCAATTTGGCACTACCTATTGAATGCTTAGTTGACATGATAAATAATTTACATGTAACGAATTCTTCATCATTTGAAAATAAAAAAGAAAAAATAATAATAGACGAGGAATTCGTTATATGTGAATTATTTTTTCACATTTAATATTTTTATTTTTTTCATCTATTATTATTATTTTTTTTTTTCAAATGACGAGAAAAAATGACTTGGGTATTTAAATAGTTATGCTTGTTGCATGATCTTAATTTTTTTTTCCTTCCCTCCAAATCTCCAACCACTAAAGGAAGGGCATTTAAGTCTTTCTATTTGGTAAAATTTTTGACTATTAAGTCATAGATAATGGGAGGAACCTATTTGATCTTTTTATAAATTTCAATGATCAATTTAGACTTTATACCAAACCTCATAGACCAAAATAATTTTTGCCCTCAAAAAAAATGTGTAATCAATTTAGACTTTATACCAAACCTCATAGACCAAAATAATTTTTGCCCTAGAAGGAAATGTGTAGGGGTAGCCTGAGTTGGTGAGACTCGAGTAGTAAATAGCATGCGGAGATGGCGTAGCTCTCAATCTCATTACTTACTATAGGAGTTTCAGAATATGCAGTGATGTCCCAAGTCAAACATGTCAGCAAAACAATCAATGAAATGGAATTTGACTACGACATTAAACCAAGAAATAAAGTAAAAGCAAGTTGGTTTCATGAAGGGAAAATTCTACTAACTGTCGGTGGTAATTTTGTCATTCATGATGAGACAGTCAACGTAATAAGATTTGGATATATGGATATGTCAAGCTGCGATGTTGAACAATAGAAATATACAAAATATCAAATATATCCTTTTATATAAGAAGAAATGTCCAATATACCATTATGTATTTCATAAAATAATACTCACTAAAGACAAGATATAGTGTAAATGACCAAAAAGGACTACTAGTAAAAGACCATATCGGGCTCAAGCATAAAGACAAGAGAAACGCAAATTACAAAAATGTACATATAACATTTGGGCCTGGGCTTGATAGTTATTCAAATTAATGGTTTTGATTGGGCTTAGGGTTGGTTGGTTTGTTTGCTTATAAGAAGAAATGTTCATCAAATCTATTACAGACTTATTAAAATTGCTCATTAAGATTACAATATAAACATTATCAAACACTACTTATCTAACTCAAACTGGAAATAATATATAAATCTCTCTGTCACAGAAACAAGCATCACAACTTATGTCTTCGTTCTCTTCGTCTATGATCTTAAGCCAATTCGATTTGCTGATCACGTGTTGTTTGGTGCAACAAGTCGGTCTTTGTCCCTTAAAATATGGATATTCTAGCCATAGCCTATTCAGAATTGATTTCAATTCCATGCGATGCTCTGGTACTACTCTCCTTATTTCGCTAAGCATCAACATCCCTCTTTCCTTGGCTGCATTATCTTGAATGATTAGGATGATAGAAAGCACATAATATGCCCCAACGTGTCCAGATTCAGCGACTTTTGTTAGACATTCAAGTGCAACATCTTGTCTCTTTCCATAAAAATACTCAACCTGCGATCTATTCATACATGGGATATTTAATTTATTCAAACTATATGAAAATATAGACATGTGAAGTGGGCGGTAATTATTTAAAAAAAAAGTTCATATTAATATTTTTGTAATGCTTACCACTCATTTTCTGTAAAAAGCTTCTAGATTTCCACTATCATAGTAGCTCTCTACGAATGAAACCATTGAACGGTGTGGACTGTTAAACGGTCCCCACGGGATGATTGGAATCTTTTTCATTGTGGCATGTTTGTATACGTTGCTCTCGTCACCGATGTTCTTTCACAATTTGCAACTGTGTAAAAAATTATTGGGTAAGTAAAGGAGAAAAATAAAGTTTATTCCAACAAAATTGTATTATACCTTGCTTTGGCAAGAATAAGATCCATAGCAGAACATGAACCAACACGAGAGAGAATTTCACTGATTAAGTGGTTAGGAATGGTATCAAAGTATGAAGCCATTTTTTTCCTGTTTTAAAAATAATGGCCCTTTAAAAATAACTTGGTGAGTTTCCCTATTTATAAATGTTGGAAAGACACAATTGAAAGGGTGTGTCCATTCATATTCTCCATTTTTGTCTTTAATAAATAAACATAATCATTCATGAAATGGTGCTATTTCCTAATACCAATTGAAATGTAACTGCCTTTTTTACTACAGGCGTCGTACCGTTTGATAAAATGATAATGGTAGTTTGATGAAAGTAGAACCGCTAAATTATGTTTGAAAAAAAGGGATGAAAGTCGTAATTTAAACCGTGCCTGTAGTAATTTAGGCATGAAATGCTGTAATATCGATGAAAATGGTTAAATAGTTGATGAAAGAAAAGTAAGACTTAATTCTTTTAAATCTTAAGAATTAAAGTTAGTTTGAATCATACAACTTTAAAATATAAATTAAAGTTATAGTAATGATAAATATACATATAGGTCTTAAATAAATTTTAAATATTAATTATACATTCAAGTCTATTGCTTGCCGTTAAATATTAAAAATAATATTATGGTAATGACTCTCAAGTATTTAAAATAAATTACGACTTAACCATTATGTATGAGAACAAGAATTGAAAAAGAACTCTTCCTTGTGTTAGTGAGTTTGTAATTATTATTATAATTTTTTTAAATCACATGTCACGTATAATAATAATTGCAAATCTTTAAAATTTATTCTTAATTATGTTATTTGAAATTTTTTGAAGTACAATTAAAAGAACTAACAAATCTCTTAAATCCACTATAATCAATAATAAAATTGAAGTATTTATGCTAAATAATTACAAATCTCAAGTAACGGCATGCAATGGTCTTACGAATGTAAATTTTAAATAATATAATTTTTCTTATCTATTTTTATAATAGTTTGTTTAATGTAATTTTTTCATATTTTTATATTTATAATTTTAAAATTCCAATACATATATAAAACTAAAATAATAAAAATAACTATTTTTGTAGGAAATGGAAAAAAACGATGAAAGTCGTAATTTAAATCCATCTTGCAGTAATTTAGGCATGAATTGTTGTAGATAAAAACGGTCAAGTAGTTGATAAAAAATGGTCGTGATAATACTACTTCTCGGGAATCGTATATTGGTCTAGTGGTAATATTAATCACTAAGCATGCTAGAGGTTGTGAGTTCGATCTCACTAGTTATATTTTACGAGATTACATTTAGGCCTCCCATTAATTCCCAATTTAAAGTATCTTAGGAAATGGCAAAAATGATGAACTCGTAATTTAAATCCTTCTTGCAGTAATTTAAGCATAAACCACAGTAATAGCGATGAAAATGGTTAAGTAGTTGATGAAAATGGGACCCCAATAGTCATCCAGTTGGTTCGTAGGGTTGTTTTCTAACCGGGCAATCTGGTTTCGACTTTCCACGGTTGATGAGACTTTGCACATGAGAGGTTGTGTGTAAAAAATAAATAGTGGAAAAAATAGAAATGAAAAAAAAATAACAATCATAATTGAAATCGTACTTCTAATTGGCATGACCTTTCCTAATAGCGATAAAAATTATTAAATAGTTGATGAATGCAATAACTACATCTCTCAGAAATCGTATCTAAAAGCAAAAAATTGAAGGAATGTCATGTCCTTGCCAGATTCGAATTTCCTACGTTGTCATATCCGAATGCAATATGTCAAATCCACTCACATGAATTAACCCTGCTTACCAACCCCAAACACAACTACCACAATGCAAGGAAGGGTAATGAATGAAGGACTGAATTAATGGGAATTAATGAGGAAGATTTATGCTAGCTGTATAAATTTAACGTGTGCATAGATGAAATTTGTGTATAGAAGAAAGGTGATGTAGTAGATCGGATGAGTTGAGAGGGAAAAAGAAAAAGGAATACGATATATCAGGTTAGTGCTTACGTTGTGTATGCCCATTTTATTTGTTGAAGTACGTTAATAAGTGCACTAAGTATATCTTACTGTAATTTACTCATCGTAATACGTAGCTAATCTTCGGACAACCATAGTATTATATGGATGTATATTTTGCATAGAGTGGCTTTACTATTTTGCATGGATCATGTTTTACATAAAATATTTGGTGCATGTACAGTCCTTCATGTTTATAATCGATTATTAGCGTAAACTTTTTATAGTAAATAAACAGCAGTATGATATGTTGTAACTTACTCATCATAACAGGTAGCTAATCTTCCGAAAGTCGTAGTATTATAAAGATGGATAGTGCTTCGATGGATTCCTCTTCTTTTGATGTCAGTTCGTTATGTAAAGAAGATATATTGAATGTAACTCCCCGAACCCAACTCCCATGCCTACAGGATATGTCACGCCCCAACCCGACCTATGAAGGCTATACTAGGGTATGACCTAAATCATTATCATTATTTTATGACTATAACCGATTCACAAAGATTAATGCTTATTCATTAGCCTAAAACTCCAAAAGTTTTTCGAAAAACTGGCATCATAACGGCTGAATTTAGGACTTTTGATTTGGCCTAATTTCTAGAACACCTCAAAAATTCCAAATCTTTAATTTGATGCCAACTAAAATTCTTATTTTGTCATCAACCGATATGCCTACTAATTTATCTTGAAAGTCTCATTTGGTTAATAAGCCTAGCATAATAACTATGTTCCATTTATTTGTCAATTTCCTATTTTGCAAGTACCTATTATCCTTTAGCTTACGGGTGAGCATCTAAGTGAAATTAGATAGAGTTAACTTAGTGGATTAATCACCTAGTGGTTTAAACGCCTACGATAACTATTATTCAAGATAATGAAAGCAAATAACCAAATAAAGAGTTCGTCCGGTTGTAGATAGTACAATCCAAAATTAGACTCAAATTACAACGGGGTCATTACATCAACAAAATAAAGAGTCCGCAAACAAACACAACATCCCTAATAGTATCCATGTTCACGAAAAGCACGCAATGCATATAGTCGTTCCAAAGGTTCATCAACTAGCACATTTTCTTCGGGTACTTGTTCCAAATCTGCTTCACCTGTGACAAAAAATAGGGTGAGTCCTTATAAACTCAGCGAAGGGGGAACAAGTGACAAGGTTTTGAAATCCTTTTTCGGTTAATCTTATGAAAACTCATTTGGAAACATGTCATATAAAATAAGTAAGTTCATAACATAACATAAATATAAATGAACACATTTACCCGTCTTTCCTTTTTGAGGTCCTATAGGAACCAAGCGAGAGTACTTAAACACATAGTAAAAATGATATGTTTTGATACGTACAGGGCTCTAGAGGTGGCTCCTACGAGCTCAAGAGGTAGCTCCCACCACTTTTAGGTGTAGCACTTTGCCCCGCATAGCACTTAGTTCCTGCCGTTCAAGGGATACATTACGCTTTTGCCTTCAAGTTTATTTCCAATAACCATTGTTGTAGCCGGCATCAATCATCCACTTATCACTCCAAATGGATGTACTCCAGATGTACACCAAATCCTATGACCCAACTCTCCAAGGGTGGAATGCCAAGCGAGAGAGGGAGTTAGACCATGGTAGTCATGGAAGCACCGGCAAGCCCTATGCCGCCCGGCATTCGTGAAACGCTACCATGCCACAATGAAAGGTTGCAACCTTGTATGCAATGCACATTTATGTCATTTAACATTTCACATTAGGAGGTCAACAAAGTATGTTGCCTCCGAGCAAGTTTATGATCACATTTTAACATATTGGCATATAAGGCATTGTAAGAACATATAATCATTTCATATATCCATTTTAAAGCAATTAAACTTCCACGGGCAACCAAGTAATCATGTTCAAATAAGCCATTGAATATCTTTTAACAATTTACATTAGGAGGTCAACAAAGTAGGTTGCCTCCGAGCAATTATAAGATCACATATCGATAAGTAAACATACAAGGTATGCTTGACATGTATATTCACTTTGTAAAACACTTAGAGGTATATGAACATTTAACGGGCAGCCAAGTAACATCTTGCTAACAAGTCATTTTACCCAATTTAGTTCACATACCAATTATTAGGATCACATGAGCATGCTACGACAATTTACCCAACACCGGGTGCAAGAATAGTTAACTTATCAACATGTAATCATCAAGAATCATGCTTAGGGCTATAAAGACAATTCCGGGCAGTCCATTAACATTTCTCAACATCAATTATAAGATACACGTGACTAGTTTAGAACTTGGGAACCTCCGTGGCCATTAGAGTTTACAATAAACATGCTCGGGTGTTGATTTTATTTGCTAAGGACCACAAGAAACACTTAAGCCATTTCAAGCATACTTAGAAATTATTGGACAGCCTACTAACTACTCAATTGAACACATTTAACCATAGGATCATCACTTAGCAAGTATTCATAAGCAATAGGGCCTCAATTCGTACTTACACATGCGATTAAGCAAAAATTCGTCATGTAATTAGACCCAAGCCATGCATCAATTAATTAAGCATCCTCAACCATCCAAAACAGCCCACACAACTTCTAATTGCCACAATTCCAAGTATTCAAGACCACAAGTAAAGTTTTAACATGATTCAAAGCACATTACCAAGCCAAAAACCTTACTGCAATGGTCTATTTTTCCACATTCATTTAGCCAAGAAAATAATCTCCAAATTCAGTGAACTAAATTTCAAATTTAATCTTAATGAGTGATTTAAATCTAGAAACAAACTTCACTGCATTTGGAGTTCGGATTTAGGAGTTATGGCCAAAACCGTGAGACTACACAAAACTGTCCAGATTCGTACACATTTCGATATTTGCTACTTTTGAGGCCTTTAAACTCCAAATTAGCCTTAGCCTATTTCTTCCAAATATGTTCAAAACTGACCAATATAGTGGACTACCAAATTTCATATATTTTGGACATCGTTTACTAGGCCAAAACTATTTTGTTCTACAAGGTCAGAAAGCTGCCAGAAACCTACTTCATATTTCTAAGTTTTCCAGATTTAGACACCTTTCGATATTTGGCTATTTTGGAGGTCTTAGAGTCAAAATTGGCCTTGTCCTATTTCTACAAAAAAAAAGTTCAGAACTGACAAAACTAGTAACCTACCAATTTACATGCATTTTTATCAATGTTTACTAAGACAAAATTACTTCGTTCTACAAGGTCAGAAAGCTGCCAGAAACCTACTTCATATTTCCAAGTTTTCCAGATTTAGACACCTTTTGATATTTGGCCATTTGGGAGATCTTAGAGTCAAAATTGGCCTTGGCCTATTTATACAAAAAATGTTCAGAACTGACAAAATTAGTTACCTACCAATTTGCATGCATTTTTATCAATGTTTACTAAGCCAAAAACACTTTGTTCTACAAGGTCGGTAATCTGCCAGCAAAAATGTGTTTACATATCTTCAAGTTTCTAGCCATTATCAAGCCATGCATGAGTAGATAGGCTCATATACACACATATACAATAACTACAGAGGTAAAAATAGCCATATGAGAGCATGCATGTGATTTTTGAAAGCTTTTAAAAGAGTTTAATCCTCACCTTAGCCTATTGATGGATGAAAATGCAAGATTGCCCCTTTGAATCACACAAATAGCCCTTTTTCCTTGCTTTGGCTGAGTGATGGCTGGTTTTTCCTTAAATCCTAGCTTAGTTAGCTTGTGTAGGAGGTGTGCATGTGTGTGAAACCAAAAGACAAGGAAGAAAACCATCAAAACTTATCTATGGCAAAAAATGAGAGGTTTTTGAGCTTTGTGAGAGATTCTTGCTATGTTGCTTGCTATGGCCAAGCTTGGAGTGGTCTTGAGAGTCCTTGAGAGCTTGTTAGAAGTCTTGGGAACTAAAAGGGCAGCCATGGTCGAAAATGGAGAGAGAATGGGAGAGTTTGAGAGGAAAGAGAGAGTTTGAGAAAGAAATAATGCTTGTGTGTGTGTGTGTCGGCCTTGAGCTTGTAAAAACTGATTTTTGTGTCATCTTTTGAGCATTATTTTGAATTGTTAGCATGCTAGGGTGATTTGGTCGAAAAAGGGGACTTGGGGTAGGGTGCATAGGAATTTTTTATGCATTGTGTCTTGTGTTTGTGTCATAGTTTGTCTAGAATAATTTTAAAATTGCAAAGCTTATCTAATTGCCTACACGTGGTTGGCCAAGGCATCTCAAAATCTGAATTTTTGTTTGGTGTTAAGCTTAATTTGTTGTGGGTTGATTGTAGTATTTGAGGTGCGTGGATTTTGCAAATAGAATAAATAATAAAGAATGTTTAGGTGTTTGTGTAGATAGAATTATTTATTGTTAGTTGATTTTGTAGAGAATTTGAATTAGGATTAGAATATTGTTAGTGAAATATGTAGGATTAGTATAATATTATTTTAATAGTTAGTGGATTGTGTAGGATTATTTTATTGATTAGCGTACGGGCATGCTTTCCTAGGTCTAGGCACGCACTACGAGATAAGGCACGAACTCTAAGACAAATGCACAGATTTTAATGTAAATGCACGTAATCCTAGGTGAATGCACGCAAACCAATGCAAGACACGTAATTCAATACAAAGCACACAAATCAAGCCATGCCTCTATATCTAGGTTAAGGTACGCAGTTCAAGATTAAGGCATACAAAATGAGGTAACGCACGTATATCGAGGTCAGGGCACATATATTTAGATATCGCATGTCAGTCGGGAATTAGGGCACACCATTCTAGGTCAAGGCACGTATAACGAGGCATGCACGAAAACCAAGACATGGCACGTAATCCAAGATCGGTCATATAATTCTGGGTCTATGGCACGTAAATCGAGGTAAGACACGTTATTCGGGGTCGGGCCTCACAAGATACCCCCTGGGACTTAGGCCCAAGCGAGCACCGAGGCCATGACGAGCAGGCCCAGGAATGCACTATGCACTCATTGTCCGCTTTGAGGCCCATACCCCTCACGAATTTGTCACCTCCCAGCCACTGCCAGGAAAACGCGCGTGCACGAATATACAAGACATCTCTATATATTCAATAGCCCAGAGACCTCCGCATCCGATGTGGGATATTACACCCGCGCCCCCTTGGGGACCTAGCGTCTTCGCTGGCCATATGAATGCGTTGGCTCTGATATCACTTTGTCTAAACTTAACTCTAGCTAATTACAAGATAATTCAAGTTATCATACTCATTTTTCCAATTTATATTTTATAACTCAATCAATAGACAAATATAGCAATTATAGCAATTCAAATAGCTACTTATGCAATAAGCTTAACTAATTCACATAAGCTTCAATTAGACACTTTTCACATGCTTGGTATTTAGGTCATAAACTTCACACTTATATAACATATAACTCTATCATGATCAATTAAAGCAAATATAACAATATAATAACTACTAATGCAACTAATTCAAGTAATTCACAAGAAATCCAACAAATCTCCTTCTAAATGCTTACAAAATAAGCTCTAAACTTCACATAAGATAACGAACCTCAAATCTAACTATACTACATCTCTAATGACACTTTATGACACCATTTAAGCCCTTGAAATCTCACTTTAAAGTACAATTACCCGAAAAGTCCGAATTTGGCTATTTATGCATTACACTACAAGTACTCTAATCGGAGCTCAACTAAGCGAAATGAATACATTTCTAGCACCTCCTCACTTACTAGACACTAGCCCTAATGCCCGATCGCACCCGGATTCATTTTCAACCCGAAACCCCTTTGTCAATCTTTGTTATTAAGCTTCAAACCGAAAGGCAAGGTTCAAGATTCCCAAACGAGTTATCATATCCTTCAAACCACACCTTATGGCTCCCCAAGGACCCTCGAATTCACCCGTTAAATCTCGTTTACCATTAAATCCCCGATTTTCTATTTGTGCGTTTACACTACAAGTACCAATTTCAGAACCCAAACAAGCGAAACGAAGACACTTATAAGGCTTCAATACTTAATAAAGACTAGGCATAACCTTAAAACGTGCCCAAATTCGAGTTAACCCCGAAATCCCCAATTAAAGTAGCCTATTTTGATCAAAATTCTCAAATTTTTCACATGGAAAGTATAACAAATATTTTTTTTCATGCTCAAGGACCTAATTAGCAACTACTAAAAGCCTCGAATCGAATTAAATTGTAACTTTTTTCTCGGAACCCTAGTTTTGGCACTATTCATCATTTTCCTCAAGTGATTCATGCTAAAAAAACTTGGTTCTAAGCTATACCAATGCATAAGGATGTTCTATAGCATGTAATAACACTATATCTAGCAAGAATCAAGCAATTTATGGCATGAAATAGCAAAATCCAAAAATTCAAAAAAACTTGACATAAACTTAAACTTAGCTAAAATGATGTACTCCCTCACCTAGGAGCTTTGAAGACACAAGGAGAAGACTTTGGAGAAGTGGATAGGGGCCTAGGATGAGAGCTCTTGAGCAAAAATTGAAGAAGAAAAAAAAATCACAAAATCTTGCTCACTACTATAGTAAAAACCATGGCTGCTTGGGGCCTTTTTGAACTTTCTTTGTGCTATTTGTGATCGGGCTTTAGGGCTAGTGTCTAGTAAGTGATGAGGTGCTAGAAATATATTCGCTTCGCTTAGTTGAGCTCCGATTAGAGTACTTGTAGTGTAATGCATAAAGAGGCAAATTCAGACTTTTCGGGTAATTGTACTTTAAAGTGAGATTTCAAGGGCTTAAATGGTGCCATAAAGTGTCATTAGAGATGTAGTATAGTTAGATTTGAGGTTCGTTATCTTGTGTGAAGTTTAGAGCTTGTTTTGTAAGCATTTAGAATGATATTTGTTGGATTTCTTGTGAATTACTTGAATTAGTTGCTTTAGTAGTTATTATATTGTTATATTTGCTTTAATTGATCATGATAGAGTTATATGTTATATAAGTGTGAAGTTTATGACCTAAATACCAAGCATGTGAAAAGTGTCTAATTGAAACTTATGTGAATTAGTTAAGCTTATTGATGATTGTTACAAAAGGGGTATTTGATTGAGCTTGTTATAAAGGTTACTTGGTAAAATATTAATATAGTTAATGTCATCTAGGAGGTTATGAAATGTTTTATAGCCACAAAAATGCTTCAGTTGACTATCCAAAATGTTTGAGAGTGAAGCCAATTCTTGCATCTTAGAGCCTCCGGTCTCGTGAGGGATCGGGGCTTTACAGTTGTGGTATCAGAGCTTAGTAGCTCACTGTCGGGACATGGTCCTCGGTCTGTTGGGTAATAAGCCCTAGTTCGTGCATTTGTAGTGTGTTTTGAATTGGTATGTGCTTGCATGTGGGCCTGAGTCTACTTGAGTGAAAATATGTTTTTATGTGCTATATTTGCGTGAATTAAGCAAGTTACGTGATAGATATAATACGTGATTATGTATAGTGGTAAGTGTATTGATGTGATTAATCTTACATTTAAGTGGTACATTGAGTACTTACTACCTTGATTATGTGCAATGGTATGCAAAAAAATATTTGTTTTATGTTTAGCCATTGCATTCGTGCATTGTCCTTGAATTGGTAAGTGAACGCTCTCCCCTATAAAAGAGATACTCAGTAGTGGCTTGCTTGAAGATGTGGACCAACAGAAAAATGAAGTGTTGATCAATTGGTATTCTATCTGGGATTCTTATTGGTATTTTCATATGGGATTCTATAGTAATATTCTTATTGGGAATCTTGTTGGCATTCTTACTTGGCATATATACATATATGAGTAGTCTTTTCCGGGATTCAATATGGGGACCCACAATTGGTGTATTTTTACTGGGCTTCTTATTTGGTGCTTTCGTTGAATTCTTATTTGACTTTCATTGCCTGGTGACCTGAGAACATTGCTCTAGGATTCTTAATAATGTTCTTATTCAGCAATCATGATTGATGGTCTATCTGAGGATTTTTATTTGCTATAATTATGGTATTTTCATTCAGAGATCCTCGGTTGGGCTTCTCGTTTAACAATTGCATTGGGAATTCCTATGTCATGTTCTTATTCGAAGAGATTCTTATTCGGACTTCTAGATTGGTATTCTTTTTGGCATTCTACCTTGAAGTTCTAATTTAAGATGTTACTCTGACAAACTTCCTTGGTATTCTCAATAGTATTCACATGCGAGGTTCTTACTCAAGAGTATTCAGAATGTGTACGTGGAGTTCTTTTAGAAGAAGAAATTGCGAGGACGCAAATTGTTGAAGAAGGGGAGAGTATGACGCCCGAGAATTTGCATCATAGTCATAAATAACTGTAGCATATCTTTTGTGTAATTTAATGTATTTTAATTCTAGTTTAAATATGTTTATTTGATGGTCACTATTCATAAGAAAATTTACTGTCTAAATTGCTTGGTTTAATATTTTTCCTAAGTAGTATAACTTACAAAAATAATCAAAAACTTGTAGTTTTGGACTTTAGAGGCTGGGAACATGCATTTGAAAAATGATTTGTGCTTCGTGTGAATAGTATTACGTAGGTGAAACATTAGTTTCAAACTAGTTAACTTGTTTGTATTGTTTTAAGCCAAAGTTGATCAAGTCAACCTTATTTTGACTACTCAAATCAGCCCACACATATTACACAACACATATACTATACTTATTAGCACAAAACACTTAGAAAAAAATAGCACAAAGCAAGCTCAAAAAGCCCCTAAGCAGCCACGGTTTTTACTGTAGCAGTGAGCAAGATTTTGTGATTTTTTTTTCTAAGTGTTTTGTGCTAATAAGTATAGTATATGTGTTGTGTAATATGTGTGGGCTGATTTAAGTGGTCAAAATAAGCTAGACTTGATCAACTTTGGCTTAAAACAATAGAAACAAGTTAATTAGTTTGAAACCAATGTTTCACCTACGTAACACTATTCACACGAAGCACAAATTATCTTTTAAATGCATATTCCCGGCCTCTAAAGTCCAAAACTATAATTTTTTGATTACTTTTATAAGTTATACTACCTAGGAAAAATATTAAACCAAGTAATTTAGACAGTAAATTTTTTTATGAATAGTGACCATCAAATAAACATATTTAAACTAGAAATAAAATACATTAAATTATACAAAAGATATGCTACAGTTATTTATGACTATGATGCAAATTCTCGGGCGTCACATTGAACATGACATTCGCATCAGAGGATGAAGCATTTCAATTTTACAATAGTTATGCACGTGCAGCTAGTTTTAGCATTAGAAAAGACACGGTGCATAAAGATGAAATAACTGGTCAAATAGTGAATAGGTTATATGTTTGTTACAAAGAGGGTGTCCGAAGAGAACAATACTTGGAAAGGAAAAATCGGCAAAAAGAACATCGAGACTTAACTAGATGTGAGTGTAAGGCCAAGCTTCGCATTAAGCTTAACAGAGCAACCGGGCGTTATATGGTCATATTATTTCACGAGGAGCACACACACGAGTTGGTACCCACATACGCAGTGTCATACCTCCGTTCTCACCGAAAAGTAGATGATGGACATGGGGCTGGAGCCCAATCAATGACTAGAGCTGGAATACGACCATGTAGGGTTATGGATCATTATAACTATCTGGCTGGCGGGTATCATTTTGTAGGATTCACGAGAAAAGATTTATACAATTACTTGGACCATGAACGGAGTGAGGAAATTGTTGAAGGAGATGCTAAGGTTGCTATAGGCTAGTTGTTGTGGAAATCAGAGGGTGACCCGAGGTTCTTTTTTGAGTACACGGTGGACGAGAATAAGCAGTTGGACAAGCTGTTCTGGACAGATGGGCGGTCAAGAGATGAATTTGCGGTATTTGGTAACGTACTGATTTTTTATGCCACATACAAAACCAATGCGTATCGATTTCCTCTTTTTCTCTTGGCGGGGTCCAACAACCACCGAAACACGTGTATCTTCGGGGCTGCACTCATACAAATCGAGATGAAGGAGTCTTACATATGGGTGTTGAACACATTTCTCACTGCGATGGATAATAAGATGCCTATATCCATTGTAACTAATGGAGACAGAACAATGATAGCAGCGATCGCAACCGTGTTCCCACATGTCTCTCATCGACTGTGCAAGTGGCATCTACTACGAAATGCAGCCCAGAACGTGAGCCTACAAGATTTCAAAACGACGTTCAATAGATTAATGTGCCTCAGGTGCTCTGTTAATGATTTTGAGGTTGAGTAGAACAAAATGGTCATTGACATGGTCTAGAGGATAATATTTGGGTAGCATGTGTACATGATAGGAGGTGTGTGTGGGGAGAAGGTTTGTTGGGAGGTCATTTATTTGCGGGCGTAAGGAGGACGCAGGGTTGCAAAGGTATGAATGTGTTTTTTAATAGTTTTCTTGGTGTAAACCGAAGGTTGATTAATTTTGTGAGATACTACCATAGGGGATTGGAAAGGTTGCGAGTTAATGTTATCAATAAAGAAGTTCAAACGAATCATACCAGACCAGTGTTAACGACATCCCTAGTGGATTTTGAACGGCATGCTTCTGAAGTTTATACCAGGGAAGTATTTAAGAAGGTTAGAAAACATATTCTACTGCAGGCAAATCTATGGCACATGGAGATTGTTACTCACACACCTGATTGTCGAACTTATGTGATTGCGGATTACGATAAAAAAAACATGTTGTGTCGCGTTCAATTTAATGGTGCTACCATGGAGGTCATTTACGAATGCAAAAGGATTGAGTCAACGGGAATGCTTTGTAAGCACGTGATATATGTTTTCAAATGCGAAGGTTTAAAAGAGATTCTGGCATCTTGCATTCATTCCTGCTGGACGCCAGATATCAGTAAGGATTTCAGGCACAAGAACTTGTCATCTGCCACGCCTGAGGAAGTGGAGATAACCCGTCACGGGTACATCGTCTCAAAATGTTCGGAGTTGGCTTTATATGCGAAGAAATCAAGTCGTGGATATATGGAAATTATAAATGGCATTGGACACCTAATTGCTCGTGCAAAAGAAATATGGGTGGAAGATATGATTTCATCAGGGCAGGAGTCTGGTCTGTCAGAACCAATTCAAATTGATGTTTTGGATCCGAAGAGAGCGAAGACAAATGGTTCGAAGGGTAAAGATCCAGAGCGAAAATAATTGTTAGCACGTTTAAATTATTGTTCAAAATTTGATAATTTTTTAGTAAATATCTTTTGGTTTGCAGGCTTCGAGGACATCAAGCCAACACATGCCCTAAACAACAAAACTATGGGTCTGACGATGAAAGTGAGGTGCCTCAAATTGGATTGGATGATATGTCCAACCAAGCAAATTTGGCAATGGATAATAATGGAAATACGAGTTTTGGAAGTCCAATTCCTGGCTACGAGCATGGTGAGTCAAGTGTTGTGGGAAATTTGACTACAAATACATCGCATAGATTTGGAAATGCGAGCTACATTCTCATGCAACAAATATTGGGCAGATCACAACCAGAAAACTCGTCATCAAATTCACCATTTCAACCCCCTTGGGGAAATTTCCAAGCATATTCATAACAAAAGGTAATTATACACGTGACAATTGGTACTGTTTCACTTATGATTGTAAGTTTTTTTTTTCAGTATGATTGCAAGAAGTTAAAAACAAAAGAAAAAATGGAACTTGAACGGCATTGGTCCCAGAATTTTGCGCAAAAGGTCATTTTGCTCAAAGTTGAGGGATCAATGTGGCTTTTTCCCCTAAAATTACCATTACGCCTTTGCTATAACAAGTACACGTACGGAAATTGTTTCTTTTTAACTCCCTTCCCGTCCCTTTATCCCTCTTACTTCTCGTCTTTACCCAAATGCAATTTCCTCATTTCTGCCTCCTACTTCTACTACTTGTTGTTCTCGTCACTTTAATTTTCTATATTGTTTTTGTAACTTTACTTTTATTTTCTCGCTCCATTTTTTTAAGCATGTCAACCCCAACAATGAGTTGCAGCAGCAGAACCTCAAAGTATGCGAAGCTTGAGTTGCGTTTCCCCAACCTTCAATGTCATTGCACCCAGTGGTGCAATGTTAGCGTTGTGTCCACTAATAAGCCGTCTAAGGGTTTCTTGTCCTATAAATGTCGCAGTTGTGGTTTATTCCGAGGATGGTGTCACCCATATGACGCTCGTTGGCTTCCAAGCGGACAACAACTGAATCCGCCTGCAGAGTTTGAGGACTAAGACGATGATGGTAAAGAAGTAACTTTTCCTCTTCCAGTGGAGCACAATGGTTAGACAGAAAGGTTGAAGAATATGTTGTGTGGAAGTCTTGCCTTCTCTTTGGTAATGGTTGGGGTTGCTTTGTTTATTTTTTTTATTAAGTAAAAATGGGTATGTAAGCGTGAAGATTATGGATCTCTTTAGGAATCTTTAAGTTTGTTTGTGTTAAATTTTATGTTTAATGTATGTACGTGTTTATCTAAGTTGCATTTATGCTAAGGAACTGCTCTTGGTTCATTTATTTGATAATTTCATTGATCTTTCAGGCGAAAGAAAACTATTTCAGTAAATTAATTAATAAAACAAAACACAATCACTCACATAAGAGACAAACAATAGATATTTAAATATTATTTTATTAAATTATATATTATATTATATAAACCTTACAATATTATATTATAATATAATATATGGCATATATAACATATATCATATATTATATATTAAATTATAATAGTTTTAAAACATATTATCTTCAAAATATGACAAGACAATACAGTGCCCTCAAACAGTCATCGGCACAGTATTGTCCCATCAGTTCATGTCTTCCTCTGCATTAATGCATACCTATGCATCATTAATGATTTCGTACATGTTAGCACAACCGCAAAAAAAGGTGCAAATAATAATAATAACAAAAAATATAAGTTCAATATACCAAAAACTCCACCACCAAACGATGGAATCATAGCATCAACTTCGTCCCAGGCCTCCATTCCAACTTCATTTGGTGTTTGGTTTTCTGTTATGCGTTCACCATTGAACAAAAATGTCACAGCATGCCTATCTACATCTTGCTTCCAACAGTATTTCTCTATCAGTTTGCGCAGTTTTGCCATACGTCTAATCCTAAACCAAACTCTTTCCCCATCACCGTACCGCCCCATAACGCTCACAATAATACGAGTGGCAAAAAATGTTTGAACTTCCTCCAAAATGGCCTCGCCGGCGGCAGTACCAGAATTTGCAGACATTATAGATTTAGAAAATTATGAGAGATTAATTTTTATATTACTCAACTATTAAAAGATAATGAACATATAATTGTGTTTGAGAGATATATATATAAAATATGATGGTGACTCTTCATATTTTTTCATTAATTATATTTTTTCCCCACGCAGACGAACAGGATTTTGCCACATCATCAACAAATACATGTAATATTGCCACGTCATCTGAGCATAGATTGTTATTTAATTTTTTTTTCGAAAATACTTTTTCGTATTCAATGCCAATTAATGTTCACCTTTCATATTCTATTGAAATAGTATAATTTGTGGACAAAAAAAAAAATTATTTTTATTTTTTGTTTTTCGCGTGAATAGAATTACGCACATCATCAGGTCATGCAAGAGATTTTGGCCATGTCATCAACTCATGCATGTCATTTTTTGGATATATAAATAAAAATATATATAATTTTATTTAATTCTATACAATAGCTATTCAGGTGTGAGGCAAGTAATGGTAATTTTTTTAATTTAATACGAGAATGAAAATTTTAAAAAAATTGAAATAGACACATAATTAAATTGGCCAGGTCATTAACTCAGTTGAAATCCAAACGCATCCCCAGAATCCCAATGCAATATGTCCAAATTGTTTTGAGCGTATACCAAGAAGCAAAAAGTACAAAATATCAGACAACAAGTACACCTAATTCATTCGAGATAGCTGCAATTGTCAACACTATGTCGTCTGACGGACCAATGGAATTGTGCTAAGTCATACGTGTATTCAATTGTTTCCGGTAATCGAAAACGTAAATATTTTCACAATCCACAGCCGTCACATCATCTATGACACCTTTTGCAACCTACACACGCTTCTACTAATCCCGCCCAAAAGTACACATTCTCTCTCTCTCTCTCTCTCTCCTTTTCGCTTCGATTAATCCCGCCTAAAATTTAATGCACTAGAAAATATCCAATTTAGTCCCTCCTTTGATATACCATTAGCATTATTTTTAATGGTCAAAGGTTTGACCTTACTAAGACTAACTCCAACAGCCTTCTTATTTTAGGGACTCGTTTTTTTTTACTCTAATATATCTCTATTTTAGATCAAACACACCATTTTAATTTTAATTATTAATAATTATTTTCTATTATAGTTTATAATAAATATTTTTTTCTTTTCATTGTCCATATTATTTTTTTTCAGTTTCATTAAAAAAAAACTTTTTAGGGATATATTAAAGTAAAAAAACAAAAATTTTCGTATTATAGGGGCTTTCTATTTTATAGGCTCTCTGTTTTATTTTAATCTAATATATCTCTATTTTGATTATACACATTGTTTGATTTTTTTATTTTTTATTTTTTATTTGTTAATGATGACATTCTATTTTAATTTTTATTATCTTATTATATTTTCAATTAATATTATTTTTGTATTTTATTTTTATCTCAATCAAAAAAGTCGGTATCGATTCGACTAGAAAACTTGTGAAACTTGTATTTTTTCCTAGATGAAGTGAATATTTTCCATAAACTCTCGACCAAAATGATCTTTTGTGCAAAGTTGATGGACTAATTTGACTTTTTCCCTTTTATCAAACTTCAAATATTCAAGCATTCTCACCTCTCTCACCCTTCTCTTCTTCTCTATTCCCTATAACCTTCATACATCGAAGAACACAACACAAAACGAGCTCAAGTGGAGAGAATTAAGCAAATCGAGAAAATGTGAGTATTTAATATTTAATTTTCTTTTAATTTAACTCATATAGCTATAGCATTTTTTGTAACATTGTAATTGTGTGCATGTTTCGTTGCTTCGTTGGTATAACTTACCAGTCAGCTCCTTTGTTTCATTTACCTGTTATCGTAGTATTCTTTTTGTACTAAGGTTTGTACTTGATATGATGTATGATTCATTTCTCATTTTATCTTGCCATTTCTTTCTTTAAACCCTTATTCTATTTTTTTTTATATTTCTAAACCTGTATTGTTTTTGAACCATGTTTTTTAAACCCCCTCTCTTTTTAACCCTAAACCTATATTATGTTTTTTAACCATATATTTATTTAAACCCGCATTTTTTTAACCACTAAATCCTTTTATATTCATATTTTCGTAGTATATGATTTATTTGTGACAATTTCCCATTTTAGGATGAACTACAACCAGCGGAGGGTACGAGCTGCATCTAGCTTTGACAATACACCATATTCACGAGGCAAGGTATGATTTAGTTATGGTTTTATAATTGATTTCTGGCTATATAAATGTATTAATAACATTTTTTTTTCATTCTAAAGTGCATGGAGAAAGAAATGGTTCGGATAAAAGCAGATATTCAGTACATGAAAGCATAAATGCACCAACTGAAATCAGAAATGCATACTGGACAAACAACTTGGAATGACATGTCAATGATGTTGAAACAATTGGTGGGCCGTGAAAACTCTCACATGAATGTCAATCCACCTAATGAAGTGGGAGAAACAGAAGGTCATTTTGGGCTTGGAGATGTTGGCGTGGAAATAGAGATTGAGGACGATGTTGGTGAAGATGTATGTCGCGATTTACATGGCATAGAGATTGATACCGTGCATTGGGAGGATAGTGTATCCATAAACTCTCCAGAATTCAAGAACCAACAATGTGTGCGCCTGACTGCACCGTCATGTTCAAAGCGACTCTTTGCATCTCACAAGCTAGGCTGCAACACATCTAAGCTGAAAGAGTCGAGCATAGTGGTGTTGAGTAACGACACCATTAACACTTTCCCATCACACCGGACACCGACTATAGACTGCAACATGCTCTTAGACAATGAATTACTCGAAGATTTTCTGTTTTCAACTGAAAGGGACTCCAGGTTTCCCTGTTGTTTGTATTTCTATATGTTGTTTAAAGTTTCAATATACTTTATAATATTAATCTTAGTAATGTGTATATTGTAGGGAAACGGTGTTTCACACGGAGGATGACTACATAAGACGAGAAAATATGCGTTGCCTTGTGTGCCGGACACTGAAATACACTCTTGCGTGAGTCTTTAAGAATGTAAGATAATGTATATTTTGAACAAGATTAATCATTAAGATTGTTTGCTTCCATCGACAGATCATAGACTGCTTTGCGGCGAAGATGACCAGGGACGCACAGATCAATGACATTGCGATGCCGAATTGGTATCTTCCTGCAAAATTTTCAGTAAGTTTTGAAAGATGGAACTGACATTTTTTAATACTGCGGTAATATTTGAAAGCTAAAAGATAGTTGTATTGACAAACATTATTTCTTCTATATTGCAGCAGCATATCTTGGTTGGAAATGATGGAAAGTCGATGGGGGTTGCACAATGTATCCGATGCTATTGGGGTAAATCTGGCTTCACGGGCGCATTGGGGGATTGCAAAAAAGTAGTTAACCATCTAATTCTTTAATTTTTTATAAAAAATTCTGAAGTGCATTGCATATATTAATGAGCATTAGTTTGATAGTTAAAGGTTTGGTTAATTGGGAATTAACTCCCTAAATATTATGCAGATGTTTTCACCCATTAGTATCATGAATGAACACTGGTACTTGTGTATAATCGACTTCACCACTAGTGAGATATTGTTGTGCGACACTGCTATGATTGGTGGTCATGGGGCTGTGATTCACCAACTGAACACACTGGTAATCAACTCGTCATCGAATTTATACGGGTCACTTTAATTGTCCTAATTTTAATTTTAGTTGCCTGGTATTTGTTTGCAAGTTAAATACCTTGACAACTTATTTGAGGCCGTTGATTCTGCTGCATACAGTGGCATGAGGAAGATTACCACTTTTTAGTGTGCAGACCTGATTGGGTTCCAACTCAAGCAAGTATATATGATGGGGGCTATACGTATGCCTAATGATGGAAAACCCCGACAATGTGGACTCATTCTTGCTGACGGAGTTGGCTGATAAACGTAAACAGTTTGCATTCGATATGTGGAGACATTGGTCAAACTTGATCAACCAGTACCCATCATGAAATTGCCTCTGTCATGCTGATTAGTTGTGTGGTGTTCTTGATGTATTGTGACTATGCTTCATGAACTATGATTCATTTTTGTTTGTTCTTTTGGTTTTTTTGTTGAACTTCATGGTGGTTGGTACGTATGTGTTTGGCTAAATGTTATTTCTTTCCGGTTCAAATATAAAATTATGGCTCTACTTGAAACAATATGAAGTTAGGACATATTTGTTAAAATAAATTGTTATTTTGGTCACAATTCACTATTGTGTTTTAAACTTATTTGATTTAACAATCATATTTCCAAAAAATAAACTTTCTTTATGGTTCACCAATAATGAATCAAGAGGAATTCTGGACTTTTTTCAATTATATACTTATATGAAGTTATGAAACAGTGTCATTTTTTTCTATATAATGGTGATTATAAGTGTGTCCATAAATGTAAAAAAGATACTTGAATTGCTCACTTGATATCAATTTTTTTTATGGTTTTTAAAAGATGGTTATTGGAGTATTTTCAAGAGTTTATTTTTAAACCCATAACTAATGCTAATTGTAGAAGAAATTATTCTTGTAATCTTCATTAGATTCTTTCTTAACAACCAGAATTCCATCTTTTACAATTATGCAACCAACTTAAAAACAAGAATTTAATCACATCACAAAATTACAAATAAGAGAAACCTTCATTACCTTCTTTCTTAAATCATATCACATTTTCATGTTTTATATATCTTCACCCTCTCCTCAAATATTTCATTTTCATTTACCTAAACTCTTTTGTAACCATATAAATTGCCACCGAGATAAGAGATAATACGACTTCAAATTTGAACAACCCTAGCCAATTAAGAGGATTTCGAGTGTTGGATGCATGACATCATAATTTGAACACCAATTGCTTACGTTGCTCGACTGATCCATCATCATTGAACGCACGGTCATAACCCGGAGTCTCCATCATCAAACATACGTACACACCATAATCAAAACTGTTATTTTGTGTCGGCACCCATGTAGGATAGGTTGTTTTGAAATCATTCAAACTCTTCATCTTTCTATATGTTGCACTTTCTATGTCCTTCAACAGCCCATCCATGTAATGAAGCTGTCATTGGGAGAAAGTCAATTAACAAAATGATAAACTATATAAAATAGGATTTTTGGACAATAAGAAACTAAAGAATGGCATGTACCAGCTCTTTCACTTGACTGCTTACTTTCCTCCTTGACTTGGCTATGTTATGGGTGTTGCATATTTTCACTGAATAACTATCAAAGTCAATAATGCACAACATCTAGTGTTCTTCCTAATGATTAAGAGGAATTAATACCTACAACATCACATAAAAAACTTCAATGTTCACATGAGCAATGACTATAACCAAACAATAAAGGTACATACTTATCTCCTTACATTCTGCCAATTTTCCAGTAAATCGTTTAGGACCCCAATAATTGTTTTCATATGCTTTCTTGCTCAACTTACGTTTATCAAGTATTTGTTGCTGCAGATGGAAATTTTACTTAATATAGAGATTTACCTAATACATTTATATGTGTATTGTATGTGCCAAATATGCCAAGCTTACCGAAAAGAGAGTAGGCATATACCATCTGCTCATTTTCGGGTCCCTTGCTCTCCAAGTCTTAGTCAATTGCCATGCGAATGTGCCAATTACTTGAATTAGCAAAAATACTATTCAATCTTCAAATGAAAAGTATACGACTTAAAACAGCTACAATTTTGCACTTACGGTTCCTGACATGTTATGACCTGGTAGCAGCTCCCGTATGTCATGCCTCCTAAGAGAATACAACTCATTGGCCACTACTATTTCCCTGCAACACAGTTTACAAAATTAAAATAAAGAATCTCACCCCAACTTTGCACAGCAGAAGAAACTCAACAACCTTACTCACTTTGCATCTCTTTTTGCAGAAAACAAATAATCACACAACACTTCATCAGATATCACCATTTCCCTCGCTAGTTCTCTGGCAATCATTACCCCTACATCTGAAGCCACATCTGCATCATTGCCGCTAGACATATCATCAACAATTACGCGTGCAGATTTCTTCTGCCTCTTATTGCCCTTTTTCTTGGCTATCTTCTTTACCCGCTTGTTAACAACACTATCTTCATCGCAAGACTCAACAATTTCTTCATTAATCCTTTCCTGTTCATGTCCAGACTCTACATTGCCAAGAATTGGCTATCTTCCATCTCCCTACAATTTCCATACCCTTGGCGGCATCTCTATGTCTTCCTTCACTTATATCTTCTTCTTGTACACCTTTATCTCCACCCTGTTCATTTCTCTTCGTATTGCTTTGCCCCAATATCTCTAGGAGCTGCTTGAATAGTGATTTTAATTCATTGATACCATGTGTATTTTCCTTGACTTCAACACTCATTTCTTCATATTTCCTTTGTAGGTTATTCAGAGTGCGTTTAATATCATCAACGTCTCTCCCAATATTAGCAACCCCAGCCGGTGTCTTTTCACTGGGTTGCTCTATACTCTCGAAACAATACAACCTTTCGGGTCAGTGTATCCTTCATTTGCCTGGTACCGTTGCATTCTCTCACTGACAAGCTTGTCAGTCTAATACTTGATGCAAGGCCTTAAATCATGAGAATGGTGTAACTGTTCTCGAGGGTTGACGTGCTCTAAAAATAAGATTTGCACAAGCAGCCGAACATTACTCAAGACAATCTTAAATGATATTTGAACAATAAACTTTGCGAATAACAAATTTGGCTTACCATAAAAAAGAACAAACAACCACTCACGTACTTTCTCTTTTTCTCTCGCCAATGATAGACACCATTTGACAAAAAATCGAGCAAAAATTGTGCCCAATTATAGCTTCCGATTGCTCCAGTATCCTTCACGGCATCTAACAGCTCTACTTTAACCGAATGACTTACTGTAGGACACAAGAAGTATCCTATAACGTAGATACAATAAAAGGCCTTGAACTCACGCCCAACACTCTTGCAATTATGGATTTGAGCAGATAATTCTCTTAAAGGAATCACAAACTCTTCCACATTGAACAACGTCTAAATATCTACTATATCACTATTATTACCGTCTGTCGGCACTTGCATTCCTCTATTAGGCAGGCCGAGTATGAGTTCCACAATAGCTGCTGTCACATTTATCACATTTCCATTAACATTTAATGTCATTGTCACAGGATCAAATTTATCAACAATCCAGTGACATAATTGGTGTTTCATGCATCTGCACTTCAGGTGAAGAAGTTCGCCAAATCTAATGCTATTTACTGCTTCTTTTTGTTCTTGGGTGAGATTTTCATTCAACTCTACTATCTTAGACAAAGATAGTCGGGTCTGCGTGCTATCATTTTGCAATGAAGTCTTTTCCCGGTGCATCATTTCAAGCCTCTTCTTTTTCCTGTGGTAAGCATCAGAGCTTTTCATTCCCTTCACTTTAAACACTTCATTTTCCTCCTCTGGGAGAGCCTTCCATTCTTTGATAATCTGTGTCGTCACTTCCAGGGTCACGGTAGTTGTTGGGTCGGATGCCAATATTTGCTTAATTCTCGAATTCCTGTAATTATATATTGTAAGTAAGACAAGTACATATATACTACAAACAAAACTCCGCATAATACACTTAAAATATATATATGCGGATGTAGGCCGCTTCAATTTTTCTTCAATTGATACTGCTCTTTTTCTTTTATTGCTACTCTTTCCAGTTCTCTTATCTTCACCTAAATCTTTCCATTTCATCGTGCATGGGAAGAATCTTACAGCACATTGCATTCTGAAGTAAGAGAAACAGTTTGTGTTCGCACATTAATAAACACAAACAGATCATATGCACGCGCATATTCATTGCAAGATACTGGCAATACACATTAATATTCCATACCATACAAACTCAACAATGCAAAACCGCATACACAGCAACACCAAGAGGGAAACACATAACTACAATGAAGCAACATATACACATAAAAAAAAAATACTAAATGTTAAAGGAAATAATCAAGAGTTTAACTAACCAACAACACATGTATACTATGTTATAAAGGGCAAATAAAATAACAATATTAACATACCCAATAACAGAGCATTAAAAGATAAATAAAACGAGGAAAACAAAGAAAATTATAAAATTAAAACAAAAAAACATAGCAAAATAAGATGAATAAAAAGAAAGAATCTTAGCAAAATAAGAAAAGTAAATCAAAAATTGCATATTTAAAAATGTGTCACTGTCGACGAGGATCCGAAATATGTTGCCGAAGAAGTTGACTAACTGTAAAGAAGAAGCCACGTCTTCACCGAAGAAAAATTGCCGTCAGAGCAAAGTTAAGTTCGAAGGGAATAAACAGTGGCCGGAGAGCAAAAACGACGGCAATGTGTTGAAGAAATTTTGAATAAAGGTTATAGTAGTGATTTTATGCATATAATTGATGTTAATGATAAGGGTATAATAGTTATTCTAAATACCAAGAGGTGAAAATAGACATTTTACATTGATCTGCATTACATATAATATTTTGGTTTGTCATGTGGGGTCCGCATCTAATTGGAGGGTATATTGGTCATTACATCAGATAGGAAGCTTTTTTTTAAAATTAAAGTTACATCAACGGCTTAGAATCTTCATCACTAATCAACGGACCACATTCATTCGGCAATTCTGCCAAATGATAGACCAAAGACTGACTCTGAATGAAGATACACAAATTACCAGCTTTGGTTGCCTGTAGGTTAAGGCTAACTCCAAGAGACTCCCTACATGATTTCCTACCCTATATGTAGGGAAGAAATTGGAGCAATTACACTCCAATAGATCCCTTACCCCATCCCCTAAATTGTAGGGGATCCCTACACTTATTTTCATATTTTTTACATGTAGGAAAAAAATCATCATCCACTATCCCATCCCCTAGGCACTATTTACTGTCAGAAAAATATTAAAAAATAAAATAAAAATTAAACTTTAAAAATTAAACTCTTCAACGGTATGATTCTTTACTGTTGGAGAGGAAGTACACAAACCATGCTTCTTCAAACTACACCAAAAACAAAGCGAAATCAAGCAAAAAAAAAAAAAAAATTGGACAGCAAGCCAAGAAAAAAAAAACCAAACATGTCTGCAATACAAAGGTAATTTATGGTTTAGGTTTTTTTTTTGGGTCGAAGAAGGGTGGTATAGCAGTAGGGACACTGTCCACGTTGAAGATTTGGGATTGGTGATTGCTTATTCACATATGTATATAGATATATAGATTAGGGCTTTAATTATAGTTTAGTCTTTTTTTTTTTGCTAAATTAGTTTAATGTAAAATAATGTAATAAATATAAATAACAGAATATCATGAACAAACATAATCAAAAAATTAAAAGTTATTGAAAAAGTTTTAAATCAAACAATAAAAAATAGTATTTAAAAATAAAAATTTATGTTGGTAATTAAAAATAGAAGATCTCCAAAATATATATATATATATATATATATATATATATATATATATATATATTTATATTTATATTTATATAAATTAATGATATGTTTAATTGAAATAAAATGAGAGAATATTTGAATAAAATAAAAATAGGTAGCCCCTACAATAGGGAAGCTGTTGGAGTGAAACTGAAATAGGGGTTCTTTAAACTAAGAGATTGATTAAATATAAAGAAGCTATTGGAGTGAAACTAAAATATGGGATCCCTAGATGTAGGAAAAGTGCTTCAAATCCCCTATATATAGTGAGAAAGATAGGGAAGCTGTTGAAATTGACTTTAGGGGTGTAGTGGTGTACATGTACTTCACACGGTTGTTGATCGTTGAAAATAATTATCATTAACCAAAGCACGCCGAGTTGGGGACTAAGGGGTGGCCTTCAAATGCCAATACGTATTATATAAGTTTCAAAATTTGCATATGTTGTCCTAAGACAAATATATCCGCAGACTAAGTAAAAATTAGAATGTGACTAAGACATTAAACCAAGAAATAAAGTTAAAGCACGTTGGTTTCATGAAGATATCAAACTAAGTAAATATTTGCATATGTTTTCCTAAGTCAAATATGTCTGTAATACGAGTAACAACAAGAATCGATCTCTAATTTTGCCAATTAGAATCAAGAACAAGGCCTGGCTCAAGCAAGACATAAGGCAAAATTTTGATAACTTCGATGAAAAAAATTAAAGATATGATTAGTGGCTCCATAATCTATTATCTATAGGTCGATAGAATCAACCACTAGATAAGTGTTAACGAGAAAAGTAAAATTTGTACGTGTCTTGTGCTTGGGAAGGTATTTAGGGTAATCCTTCTTCTAGTGACCATTCAAGCCGAGTAAGGGTATACCCCTTACATTATGTGAGACTCATTATTTTACTTTATATTCATATAATAGTTTGATCTAATGTTTTACAATTCCATACCATTTTCTACCGAGTATTTCATGTGAGGCTATTGCATCAAAGGAGAATTGCTGAAATGGACTTGTGGATAGATGAATTACGACATTTGATGCCTCACGTAGAGCAAAATGCACACGCATAGAACAACAATCGCTTATGAAGAAAATAGTTACTTGTTTTGTATAATAATCTCAAAAAGTAATACGTGGAGTAACTCTTGATATAACAATTTAAGACGTGTAGGTAGATTAATGTTGTGGTCTAGTCCTTCTCTCTTTCCATCCTATGTAGCATTTTAGGTTATGAATAATAGGAATTGTTATTATGATATGAATTTAGTTTAATGTTTTTCAATCTGGTCAGTATCATGTAATGATAGAATTATCTTATGAGAAATTAATATTGTCATTAAAAGGGTATCGAATATTTTAAACTCATGGCTATTTACTTGAATCTTTTTGTTATTCCTAATGCACATGGCTCAAACATTGTTTCAAATCATCGCATATTTTGATGGTATTTTTAATACAAACGGTAATTTATCGAAATGGTCCTACATCTTTATTTTTTTTGACATTTGAGTCTCTTATCTTTCATTTTGGACAAAATAATCTTTCATTTTTCATTTTGGTGATAGCCATTAGTCATTTGAGCAAAATCTGTCAAAATATAACGTTAGTGAGCAAGTGAATGACACGTGACCGCAAAATGCATAAACTGTAGGATGCTTATATTTTATCGTATGACAATTTTACCCCTAAAGATTTATAAATTTTACGTCTACGTGTCATCCACGTACTCATTAACATCATTTTTTTGACGAATTTTGCTCCAATGACTAACAATTGTCACAAAAATGAAAGATGAATGACTATTTTGTCCAAAATGAAAGATACGGGACTTAAATGTCAAAAAAGACAAAAATATAAGACTATTTTAGTAAATTACCCTAATACAAAATATTAATTAGTCGTATTGTAAAATAATTTTGAAAAAGAAATCATGCATGAGTTAAATTGTATTTTAGCCCCTATTTGAAAAAAAACTCTATTTCGGTCCATATACATATATGCGTATATATATATGTGTGTGTGTGTGTGTGTAATTGCATGTTTAGCCAAGGTGAAGATGGATGGCCATAGCTCGACCTCATTCAATTTCTAGGTCATAAACTTGTAATCACTTATCACGAAATCAATCCATACAAGATAAACATTTTTTCTTCTCCATAATTTTCCCTGAAAAATAATTTTTTTGGAACCAAAGGCATTCACAATTTCAATAGTGATGGTTGTTGCACTCAACTTTTGGCTTGTACTTGTATGGATGAAGTTTCATAAAATTTATTTTTTGTGACTTTTTTCCTCATACCAAATTTCTTAGACTATATACTTTCTAAGCTAAAAGAATATAATAATGATAAAATCGTGCGCCAATCAAACTATTTTTTTGTCAAAGGTTGATTTATTGTAATTTTCTAGTTAATCTATTTAAAAAAATCAATAGCACTAAATTATTAGCATGCATTATACTAGTCAAAACTTAGAATTAATATGGTATATTGTAATGATAAAAGTCGAGCATCAATAACACTTTAGAGTTGGGTGAGATTGTCAATAGTTTCAGTGACATGTTATAACTAATTTAAGATTTTGAGTTAAACTACGATTTCGGCCTCTATAAAATTCAAAAAAAAAAAAAAGGTCGAGCATCAATAGCACTATCTTTCATCAAAAAGTTGATTTTTCTAATTTTTTTTATAGTTAACCATTAATTACAAATCTGTTGATGGTTGATGGTTGATGGTTGGTTCTAATAATTTTTTCCCCTGGGAAAAGATGAAGAAAAATTAGAATGAAAGAAAAGAAAACCTAACGAAAAATGAAACAAATTGAAGAAAGAAACAAACAAGAAGTAGCCCAAGGGTCTGGTGTAGGATCCAGTTGACAATTTATTTTGATTAATACTTTCAAGGTTAAATATATATATATATATATATATATATATATATATATATGTATTTGTTAGGATCTGATTTTAATTATTTTATTGGTTATGTTTTAGCAAAAATATTGTGTGGATATTTTGTGTAGTTGTTTTACTATTGCAGGTAATTGATTATGAAGACTTCACATTCAAATGAAGTTCAGATTATGAGAAGTCCGAATAAAAGAAGACTTTATGCCTTGAAGTGTCCAAGTTCAAATAGAGTTTATGTTATAAAGAGTTCCTACATCTTTGATGATAAGGTGATAAGGTGATAAAGTTCAAGTTATCAAGAACTCTTATGCTAAAGAGATAAACTTGAAGACACTTCTACGTATACTCAACGTCTGCAGCAAATCCTTCAAATAGGCATGTCAATTCTCAGTTGAATAGATAGCGAGCAGTGAGCAGAAAAAGGAACAGATTCTTGAGTTAGCAATAGGTTGTCTGTGTCAGGCCATGTTGCAACATTCTGTGTAGCATAATGTACTGAATGTTTTATTTAGGGTTGCAACACAGTCAGTGTTTTGTCATATGTATTGACCAATCCATCTAGAGTTTCAAGACTCTTTTATTTATGTTTTAGTATACATTCTTCGGGAGAAGAAGGTGTGTTCTCGGGAGAGAACTTTTGTAAATCGAGGGGAGCTCGCCAAACTAGAGAATCTACTAAGGAAGTCTTACACCTAGGCGGCAAGGGTTAAGAGGTAGTCTTCAATTGCGCAAGTTTCCATTGGTGTCTGTAATCTCTTGAAACTTAGTGGATTGGTTTGTTGGCCAGGGGATGGCCGCGTGGACGTAGACCAAGATGGTTGAACCACGTTAAAATTTATGTATTTTTACTTTTGTTGCAACAAATTTACTTTTCTGCAAATTTACTTAGTTGATTTGATTAATTATCAAATTGATTAAAGAGCCAGAAACTAACAAGTGGCATCAAGAGCAGGTTACTGAACTAACTCAGTTAGATCTTTGGAAAAGTTTTTTTTCTGGTTGTTTTGCAGATATGGACACATTTCGGGATGGAAGTTCAATTACCAAACCACCACTATTGGATGGATCAAACTACTCGTATTGGAAGGCTCGAATGGAAACATTTATCAAATCCATTGATGAAAAAGCGTGAAGGGCAGTTGTCATAGGATGGGCACATCTTACAATGAAGAATGATGAAGGAATTGATGTGCCAAAAAATGAGGATCAATGGACGGCAAATGAAGATCGTTTGGCTAACAATAATTCTAAGGCTTTAAATGCGATTTTTAATGTTGTAGATCTAAATCAATTTAAACTGATTTCAACTTGTGAAACTGCTAAAGATGCTTGGACTGTTTTACAGACTGTATATGAAGGAACAACAGCTATCAAAGTATCCAAACTTCAAATTCTTGCAACAAGATTTGAGGAATTGAAGATGCAAGAGGATGAGACTATTGCTGATTTCCATGACAGGTTGTGTGACATTGCAAATGAGGTGTTTGCACTAGGTGGAAAATATTCAGATTCAAAGTTTGTGAGAAAGGTGTTACGACCACTTCCCGAAAGATTTGCCATCAAGGTTGCTGCCATTGAAAAAGCAAAAGTTATTGATGACATGAAGCTGGATGAATTAATGGGTTCACTTCAGACATTTGAGATAAAATTTAAACAAGACAGAAAGGAGAAAAATATTGCATTCCAAGCTGAAGTTCAAAGTCAAAATACTCAAAGCTCTTACCATGATGAAGATGCAGAAATTACTGAATCTTTAGCATTGCTCACAAAGAATTTCAACAAAGTGCTGAAAAAATGGAAGAAGCAGAGAAGTGGATATAGGCCAGCAACTTTTAAAAGGAAACAGACTATTACAACAAATCCTGAGACATTCAGAAGGCAAAATGGAAAATCGTTCGAGGAGAAAAAGAAAAATAAAGGCATTCAGTGGAGGGAGTGCGAATGTTTTGGTCATATACAGACTGAATATGCAAATACCTTGAAGAAAATGAACAGAGCCATGAACACCACTTGGAGTGATGAAGATTCAGATGATGTTTCTGAAGGTGATGAAGGGTACACCAGCAACTATGTTGCATTCGCTGTTGCAACAGGACAGAATGACGGAAAGACTGTTTCAGTTGATGTCGCAGCATCTGTTGCAACAACGTCCACAACAGAACATGTGTTATCAGATGACAACAGCACAAAATCTAAAATAGAGTATGACGATGATCTGGATGAAGAAGGAATCATGAAAGCATACAAGGAGATGTATGAAAAATGGATGATTGTATGCAAGAAGAATCAAGAGTTAGAAGAAAAGATCAATAAACTGGAAGAACAAAAGGCTGACTTGACAAAATCTGTGAGAAACCATCAGATCCAAGCAGCCGAAAGTCATCTGAAGATTGAAGAGTTGCAACGTGAGCTGAAACAAACTCAGTGGAATGTGAAGATGCTGAATTCAGGAACTTTGAAGCTTGATCATATGTTGTCAATTCAAAAGCCAAATGGAGATCACACTGGACTTGGGTTCCAAGAAGGTAATTCAACTGGTAAAACTATCTTTGTCAAAGAAACTAAGGAGCCAAAGCTGCAAGCGCATGTTGCAACATCGCCTATGACAAAGACAAAAATTTCTGAAGGAAAACAAATGAGATTTGTTCCAATCTGTCACTACTGCGATGTTCCTGGACACATCAGACTACGATGCTATAGGTATATTGATGATCTGAAAAGAGGTATGTTTGTCAATCCCTTCTTTTATGATAAGCCTAGAAAATCACCAAAAGTAAGGGTTGATTTGTCGCAACAGAACTTGAAATAGATCTGAGTAAGAAAATCTAACACATCTGATGCATTCAAAAATTTGTGCTTAAAGTTAAAAACAGAGAAAAGTTGCAACATAGGAAAGATTGTTAGAATAAAAAATGATCATGATAGGGAATCTGAGAACTTTGCATTTTTTGAATTTTGCACTGCACAATGAATATCACATGAGTTTTCAACACAAAAAAAAAATGGTGTAGTTGAAACAAAAAATATTGTTCTAGAATATGTTGCAACAGAACATCAACTAGCAGACATTTTCACTAAGGCACTTGACTTTGTGAAATTTGAAGTTTCAAGAAAAGCCATTGGTATATTATTTATACCAATTATTGTTGGCACATGCATTGAAATATGAAAGTGATAAGTCTCAAGATATGTGAAAGTTTAATAATTAAATCAACTTGAGATTTATTATTTGAACTATACTACTTGTGCACAATATATTTTTGATCTGATTGATAAACTGATTTTAATGGTTTGCAAGTGCAGGAGTTTAAACTTCCTAGTGACTTTGGATATAAAGAGAAGTCTCTTTATCTATTCCTATACTCTATTCATTCATGAAAAGAAAAGGAAAAAAAGGAAGAAAAAAAGCGAAAAAAGACAAAAAAAGAGGTGGAGACTGGAAAAAGCTACCTAGACCAGATTGAAGGTTCTAGAGTGAAAGCTACAAAGTCCAATATTCATGTGAAAATTTTTGCAATGTGATTAGACGATCAGGTTGTTTTAAATTCTAAATCTTGCAAAGCTTGATTCTGAGGAATTTCAAGAAAGATCTTTATATAGCTTTCACACACACACATGGTTCAAGTTATAAATTCTTGTGTGATTTAAGTATTGAATAAATCTAATTTCTTGTTGATGACATCACAATTAATGTGGATTGTGTGTGACATTCATTGTTTTATGTTTGAGAAATATTTCATAAGGTTAAGTGCTTAACTGGCTGACTAGTAAAGTAATGTTGCAACATGGACTGAAACAATCTTTTTCAACTAATCTTGTGCCGTAAGAGGAAAAAAATGGGAAAATTAGTTTTTCTTTGACGTCAAATCTGTTGGTTGACATGGCAGATATGTGTTGACATTGGTAAGCTAAAAAGTTGTGACTATTCAAGAGAGTTTGAGTTCCAATAAACTTGTGGCTTTGTTGCATGTTAATCTGGGACTCTAATCATTGAAAAACTCTTTCTTCTTTAAGGTTTGCTAATTTTAAGGTTTCTTATTGTCTCACATGGATTTCTCGCATATCTATTCTCTACTCACCACTTCATCTTCTTGAGAAATTGCTAAAGCATTGTTCTGAAGGGTCAACATAAAGTAGATATTCAGGGGGAGCCTCGAGCTAAAGGGCATGTTGGACCAATTTTTGCAACAGCTTCTGATGTGTTGTTGCAACAAGTGCAGAAACATCAGCGTGAAGTCTATGAGATGTGCAACGATCAAGCCACTGTTAAAGCTAATCAGTAGACGATCATGGCTGATCTTGAGAAGTTGATGGAAGGACAACAAACCCTACTTGATTTCATCTCCAAATCCGTTGTTTGAATGTTCATTTGCTTAATGATTATTGCTCTGATACTTTACTGGTTTTGTTTTTTGCTATGATACTTTGCTATGTTTACATTTTGCTACTTTGCTCTGGGTCCATATTTATGTTTGATGTTTATGTTCTGCTTCTATTGCTCTGATACTCTATTCTACTACTTTGGTTTCTTTTGTCAAAGGGGGAGACACAAGACAATGGTTGATAGTGGTAGGATTATGATTGAATTTGGCAGGAGGTTTATAATTGTTTGGTTTATGTTTTGAGCTTTGCTCAATTATGAGTTACTTTACTAAGGGGAAGATTGTTTACATTGCTTATTTTGATGCTAATCATTGCTTGTGAATTTTTGCCAAAACAAAGCCAAAGGGGGAGATTATTAGGATCTGATTTTAATTATTTTATTGGCTATGTTTTAGCAAAAATATTGTGTGGATATTTTGTGTAGTTGTTTGACTATTGCAAGTAATTGATTATGAAGACTTCACATTCAAATGAAGTTCAAATTATGAGGAGTCCGAATGAAAGAAGACTTCATGTCTTGAAGTGTTCAAGTTCAAATAGAGTTTATGTTATGAAGAGTTCTTACATCTTTGATGATAAGGTGATAAAGTGATAAAGTTCAAGTTATCAAGAACTCTTATGCTAAAGAGATCAACTTGAAGACATTCCTACGTATACTCAACGTCTGTAGCAAATCCTTCAAATAGGCGTGTCAATTCTCAGTTGAATAGATAGCAAGCAGTGAGCAGAAAAATGAACAGATTCGTGAGTTAGCAATAGGTTGTCTGTGTCAGGTCGTGTTGCAATATTCTGTGTAACAGAATGTACTGAATGTTTTATTTAGGGTTGCAACACAGTCAGTGTTTCGTCATATGTATTGACCAATCTATCTAGAGTTTCAAGACTCTTTTATTTATGTTTTAGTATACATTCTTCAGGAGAATAAGATGTGTTCTCGGGAGAGAACTTTTGTAAGTCGATGAGAGCTCGTCAAACTAGAGAATCTACTAAGAGAGTCTTACACCTAGGCGACAAGGGTTAAGAGGGAGTCTTCAATTGCGTAAGTTTTCATTGGTGTCGTAATCTCTTGAAACTTAGTGGATTGGTTTGTTGGTCAGGGGATGGCCGCGTGGACGTAGACCAAGATAGTTGAACCACGTTAATATTTATGTGTTTTTACTTTTGTTGCAATAAATTTATTTTTTTACAAATTTACTTAGTTAATTTAATTAATTATCAAATTGATTATAGAATTAGAAAGTAACAGTATTCATTACAAATACTTAACCATTATCTAAGTTAGAGCATACACTTTGACATATCACTGTAATATAAAATTTAATAGTATTAGTGTATTTAATGTGATACTCCCGAAAATGAATTTATCCTCGTAACAAAACAAAAACAGAAAGAAAAGTAGAAGTATCATGAAAAACGAAAGTCATCTTTGCACGCTTCACATATAGTAGTTTTTCAACTTACCCATCAAAGGAGAAAAAAGAAAAGAAAAAACAAATGAGAATTCGCAATTTAACTGTGAGAAAACTTCTTTCTAGAACTAAAACTCCCACTTTTTCATCCCATCACTATCATCAAAATCTTTCAACTCAATGCCTCAAAAGCCTCATTAGTGATAGTAGTAGTAGTTTCAAGAACAATCATCATCTTCCTTCACAACCCACTTGCATTTTCACTTGTTCCACAACTTTTCGACACTTTACCACCACCACCACAGATGAGAAAAACCCAGATGAGCTTTTCCAAAGTAAAGCGATAGTGGTCTTTGTTCTTGTGTTGCAATAATGATTTGACTTTTTTCTTGTGTTGTTTCACTTGCTCATCATGTGTTTGATGTTTTGCCTGTTCATGTTTTGATTGATATAGCTAAAATTATGGCTTTGTTGTATTTATTCTTTGTGTTTGTATTTGAATATTGGGTTAAGATGTAAAAAGGGTTTAGTTTGTTGTTGAAAGTTGTTAATGTTCTTATGACATGAAATTGATATTATTGCCCATATATGCATATGCTGCTTCATGTATAGCTATATGAGTCCTGCTGTAATATTGTCGCCGCCTATATGGCATCACCGGTTCTTCACCTCCTATGTGTCATTTGTCACAATTTGTTTTTTCTAAACAAATTAGCCACATTTACACTTGACATTTGTCACATGGGGTGTCAATTAAGAGGTGAAGTTTAGGGGATATATATATATATCTTTATCACGTATATTATGGCTTTATCATTGTTTCTGCATGCCTTTTATATGTGTACACATAATTCATAGGTGTATAGTAGGCCTTGAGTAGAATTTGACAAGAGCCCTTAGTTGAGACCTCGTGTTTATGGTGCTAATAGAGAGACCAAATCGCATCGGTAGATCTATATAGTTGAACCACTTAATGGTATAAGGTTTCGTTGATTTCTGTGCATAAATGCTAGATTCCGATTTTTTATGTCAAGATTTTGAACACGGGTTTGTTGATGTTGGTTCCTCAGGTACATTGGGCTTGCTGGTTAATCAAATTAGTTATTATGGGAATTCGGTTCGTTAACAGTTACATTAAATTAGAAACTACACGAATAGCATTTTCACACCTTTGATTTGTAACAATAGCTTAACTATAGCCACTTTCGTGATGGAATGCCCATGCTAGAAAATTTGTGCAATTAATCTACAGATGATGGAATATGTGTGCTTAACTACTTGGCTTTCAGGATGTTATGATATATTGTGTTTTCTTTTTTTGGAATTCGAGCTTTTTCTCATCTAGAGTATGTTTGAAATTGCAGATGGTGCAGTTGAGGATGTAGATGTGGAACCAATTGATTCATGGGAAGAAGAGGATGAAGCTGAGCCTAAGGTATGCTACTTTAACTTCAGACCTTTTCTGCTTAAGTTCCCTTTATTATAGATGTTTATGCTCCACATTTTTAATTCCAGTTGTTGAGAATTTTAGATTGGCGATGGAGGTGATGGGGGCGGAGTGGTTCTACAAAATTGCACCTGGGGTGAACGGGCATTATCAATAGCCAATGAGGTGCTACAGGAATTTGGTGTTGACATGGAGCTCTATGCTTTTAAAACTTCTCCACGAGGATACATTTACGTGAGAATAGACAAACTCTCAAACGAGTAAGCTTCTAATTGCTTCTTCACACTGACGAGATTGAGTTTCTCAGTACTAGTGGCATCTTCAAAAGAAACAAAAGCTGAAATATTGGTATCTACTTCTAAATGTTTTTTTTTTCCTTTTTTTCTTTTTTGTGTGGCGAATGACCAGCCTATCAGATATTTAAACATCACTTTGAGTATACCATTTCCCTAAAATTATTTGCCTATGCACTCTTTATTTCCTTGTTTGTCATTGCGGAATTTTCAAGCTGTGACATGCTGTGTATTCTTACACTAGAAATTATTTCTCAAGAAAATCATATGTAATAACAATTGTATATCTCAAAAAAAATCTTATGTAATAACAATTTTGGAGAAGGACCCTTCAATTACTAAAGAGCTCTGTACCTACTTAGTCACATTTGCCCCTGCTCCTTGAGAAGGACCATGATTGGGAATTGTTTGATCGTCTTTCTCTGAGAAAGAGGCCCTCTGGGATCACGGCCTATGCTAGCTCCTCCATTGGTCAATTTTGATGTTGATTGTTCTACTTATGGTTCATCTACATTGGTAATTCCATAAAATTGGTCTCACTCTCACAAAGTTATTATGATGATTTACATGATAAGTTATTTTCAAAAAGCAATATATGGTGGCATCAGGTCTCTTTCGGATGCAAATACCATGGGACAATTATTGTTTGTTTGCTTGTCTTCAATATATTCCATGTCATAAATTTGGTAATAGGTTTGATAAGATCAAGTTGGATCATAGAACATAATTGTTTTTTTTTTTTTTCATAATATGTTTCGGATAATTTTTCTTGGCTGCGACATATATTATTCTACAAACTGCAAAGGTGGTTTTGCTCAAATAACTTATGTTCTTTATCAGATATGGATGTCCGACCATGGAAGAGATTGAACATTTCAGCCGCCTGTACAAGAAAAAGTTAGACGAAGCAGGAGCAATTGGAGAATTGCCTGATGACTTGGCTCTTGAAGTAATTATCACCTAATGACCACTTGTTTTCTTCCCCAGTGTTGCTTTGACAGAGGAGTACCTGAAATTATTCTCAGCTCAATGAGTAAACATTTAGAATGATAACTTACTTTCACACTTATCTATCTGAAGGTATCGTCTCCTGGTGCGGAGCGGCTACTGAAAGTACCGGATGATTTGCCAAGATTCAAAGACATGCCTATGACGGTAAGCTACATAGATGATTCGGACACTAAATTCCCAGTAAAGAATGGAGTATTCTTTCTGGAGTCCATTGATATTGAATCAGGAAGCTGCGTGTGGAAGTTGGCCGATGTAAAGGAAAACAGAGATCCTGCAGCTAAAGGAAGGCCACTGAGCCGTAAACAGAAGGATTGGAGATTAACACTGCCATATAAAATGTGTAAGAAAGTTACTTTGTACCTTGACTACTAATTAAGGCTGCTAGTTGTAGGACGTAAATGACAAATACATTGCTCAAAGCCGTTGCCTCGTACATCCTTTTTGTAATGAATGAAAATTTTGGATATATCATGGATATTCTGAGAAATCGTTACTGCCCTTTTCGTCCGTCCTGAAATCTTGTGAATTAAATCGGCAATTTGTTATTGTGATTATGGATTGTGCCTCTTTATCTGTTTCCTCGTTCAGGATGAATATATTACTTTCTTCTAGGTTTATATTCTGAAGTGGAGTTGTGGTCTGCCTGGCCTTACTTTCTAACATTTAGAAGTTGATATTCTATGCAGGTGTATAAATAGATGTTCATAACGAGTATGAAAAATACTCTAAAAGATAGGAATCCTAAGTCTGATTATGTCGGCCGTCAATATGAGAAAATCCTCTAGTCCTACCATTATATATTACTAATCCATCAATCCCAATAATGTTTTTCAAGTTTAGTGTGCTATGTTGGTTGTGGAGTGCTGAGTGCACTTAGCAAAGGGTTAGGCCAAGAGATTTCTCTTTGCATGATATCACTAGCTGACACTCATCCAAAGGCTTCCCTTTTTTCTCTCTTTTCCTTTTCATTCTTTTTTGTTAGACAAGGGCATGTGTTAGAATATACACTTGCCATGAAAAAAATTATAAATTGAGTTACATGATTCTGGAGTAGCCCAATTGGGGGACTACCTCTCTTGGCATGTGGGTGACCAAGGGTTCGAATCCTAGGGGTCGGGGACCAAGTGTTGCGGGGGGCGGCTGAAAAAAAAAATTTGGGTTAATCCTTTTAATATTAATTGGTTTTAAGATGAAACTTTATATTTTTTTAACACAGTAACAGAACTAGGCTTTAGTCTAATTTTGTTCTTTTACATGTGACTTATCTCAAATGTGCGACTTATCTTTTATGTGTGACACACTTTTATACGTGTAACTCATATCAAATCAGGTCACACGTGAGGGTAAGTGTCAAAATATATATTTGTCTGTAGAAAAATTATAAATTCTAAAACCACATTATAAGAGTTTGTACTATTCTTTTTAGTATTAATTAATTTTAAGATGGAACTTGATGATTCTTAACAAGATGACAAAACAATTGCATTGCTTCCGGGATAGATGGATATACTAGGAGGATCTCAAAATCTTTATTTTTGTCCATACTTTTCCAACATTGTGTATTATTAATTTTAGAATCTATAGTTGCATTCTTCAATTTGCTAGTTTTATAATATTTTCCCTTTTGGTCCCCTCAGGCCTTTAGGTTCCATTAAATATAAATATACATTTAAGCAAATCCCTTTCTTTTCCGGAATGCCAGGTAACTGGATGTTGCATGTGAGGCTAGCTCCAAAATGCATATAGTTTTTTCCCTTTTTTTTTTTTTTTTGGTTAGTAACAAACTGCATATATTAAAAAAAAAAAAAAAAATCAACCGATGCCAGTAGTTATAAATGGGGAGGGGAGCAAATCAACCAGCTCTAGTGGGAGATTACTCAATTTGCAACCGTATTAGTAGACCTGCTAACATGATTGATAGTAAATCTCTACCCATAGCTAATGAGAGATTTAAGATCCGGCAAAAAATGCGTATAGTTCGGTTGCAAGTCTAGGTAACTCAAGATACACGAAACCAAAAGAGAGTCGAAATGAGAATTTAATATAATGTACAAACAATAGGTAAAAGAAAAAAAATCCACGGTTTGCTTAGTCGGGCATTAAATCTTGTAGTCGCATAATAATCTAATAATTCCCTATAACTTAGTAGAATGTGATATAAAACTTCTCATCATCACCCAACATAGGAGTGCAGTGAGCAATATTGTTTTGTAAACTTATTAGATTATTACTATATGACAGAGTTTAACATTCAACTTTAAAAGATACAGATTTTTTTTTTTAAACACTTTACCTTACAAACAATTCAAATGGAATATTAAATCAACATAAGATAAAAGAGAAGGAAATTCTTGGGTCTGAACTGATCCATCAGTCTTTCATATAATTAGTGAGACTTATAAATATTGATTTTACCAATATATGAAAGATTAATACTAATCTAAATAAAACTTATAAATATTAATTTTATTAATATGTAAAAAATTAATATTAATTTACACGGAGTAAATCATTTCTCAAAAGAGAATGTATCTATATAGTTGGTCCAGTGGCCATCAAGTACATGTTTCCAATCCTTTCATATGATATTGACATTTCTTCCCACTAATTGACAAAACTTTATTAGCTGCACAACACCATTATTTCTTTAATTTGCATTATAGAGTCCCTTTCTTAGGTACCCATTACTCATCCAATCTATAAAATTTGTTGGCTTGTAAAGGACAAAAACATTGGAAAGTACACTCATTGAAATGCCACCTTGGCAAACTTAGTTGGACCACAGAATTGAGCTGCATCCACTGAAATATCTAACAAGTTTTCAACAACCAAAATGCTTGCTTGCTTGCATCATCTAAATTGAAATCTCGGAATTTTTAAAGAACGCCCACCGTTCCAAAACGTTTATGAGATAGAATTTTGGGTCTAAGGGCAGAAGTAGAAATTTTTGTCAGTAAAGATTAAAATTTATAATTTTTAAATTATACGAGTATTTTTTTTAATGAGGGTTAATTAATTTTTTTAACTAAAAATAAATAGATATTTAATTTTTTTCAAAAAATACATAAAAATTTTAATATTTTTATGGGTAAATGAAGGCTAAAATTTATAATTTTTGAACTATATGAGTATTTTTATTTTTCAGTGATAGCTAATTAATTTTTTTTAACAAAAAATACATAAATATTTAATTTTTTAAAAAACATAAAAATTTTAACATTTTTATAAATTAATGAGAACTACAACATCCACTGACCCTTATGTGCCTCCGCCCCTGGTCTCACAAGTGTATGCGTCTACGCATTAAAGTGTTTGACAAGAACGGTGGACTTTTTGCATATAGATTCTTGGGTTCTCAACTTGATAATTTTTACAAGTTAATCAATCAATCAACAAAATATTATTAAAATTATCAATAAATACACTTAACATGCGAGCATATAAGATTTATATAAAATTTATTTACATTTGAATTTGAATTATTTAAAAAATTAATTTATTTGAAATCAGTTCTGACAAGTTTTATACTTAATTAATTTGAATTATACCTATTCTGAGCAGTATCATACTTCTCAAAATTTGGCACTTATGATATGAGCACCAATAACTTTCGTCATCGAAAAGAACAAAAAAGTAAAATTGGCCCTGGACCCATGCTCGATAATGAATAATGCAACACTTTAGGACATTTGACACAATGGGCATTTGTATATAGGATAGGCAACATGAAGTACAATTATCAATAACGGGTAACTATTTTTACTGCCTTGTGAATTCTAAGCCAAACATGTCCAATTTCCTTTTACTTCTTCCACACTGTAATACATATAGGAATGAGAAGCATCAATTTCAAACGTCCACAAACTCATTTTAAATAAGAATACGTTAAATTTACTCCAAAAATATAAACCCGTTATTACAGTGGCTCACTACAATAAATAGTCCAAATCAAATAAGGCTTAAACAACACTTATGATAAAAAGATATAAATTCAAATTTAAGGGACTTTTAATTACAATAAACTATTATCTCCACCCAAACTCTTGGGGCATTAAATTCTTCCTTTGGTAATTGGTAGGAAAAGAAATGTGCATATCTTTTTGGTTATAAAAATAATAATACATTTGTTGCAGAATACTATTTGTTAAAATATTAGTGTAAAATGAATAAAGAGGTAAAACTTGTATTGCTCCAGCAACTTTGATTTTTTTTTTTTTTTAAGAATTAGTCTTCAATATATCTTGGGTCAATAAAATGTGTTCGCACTTTATAACGATATTGGTGAACTTCTCATGCAGTTATTATCAAACCCTATGGACAATTCTCCATCAAGGACATCCCTCATAACATATGATGGTGTATTTAAATGTACAAAATCATTAAGGTCTATAATAAATCATTTGGAACCTCTACCTCAGTAGACAGTGATGGATTCATAAATTTTTGTCAGTGAGGGTTAAATACATAATTTTTTAATTATATATATACTATTTTTTTCAGTGGGAACTAATTAATTTTTTAACCTAAAAATACATAGATATTTTAATTTTTTTTTAAAAATACATAAAATTTTTATCGTTTTTTTGATCCTGTAAAGACTGTAAGCCCCATTGGCCCAACTATACATCTGCCAATAGCTGTAGAATATCAACATTCACTCAATTAGGCTAGGCACTTTAACCTAAGTATGGAGTTTAAAAATAAAGACCACAGTTACTATGATGATAATAATCTTTGAACTCCCAATATTAAATCGATGAAATCAAGCAATACTATTGATTTTGGTGATGGTCACAAACTCAATTGAACAAATTGTTATGATAATTATAATTGCAAGACTTCAAGGGTCATGTTAAGAAACGTTAAAAAAAAAAAATGTGCGAGACCTATAAAAAGAATGTCTTGAAAAAGAATACATAGTATTATCACTTACAGTGATGATAATACATATTTTCATCAAACTTGAAACGTTTTTAAGTATTTTTCAGGGCTCAATACTCCAATTGAATATAATTGAATAGGAGGAGTTATAAAACTATTGCCACTCCATTTGCAATACTATGCAATAAAACAAAAGGTTCATAGGCAAAAAAGAAAAAAGAAACAAAGTGCTGATGTTGAAAGTTAATCTCAACTACTATTTAAAACTACTAGAGCTATTTTATATATATATATATATATATTTTTAAAAATCTGGTCAGATACCAATTTTTTTTTTCTGGTCCATAAAAGAATATTAGCATCAATAATTAGTCTAAACCAACATTTTTAACGTTAGGTGTAATTGTTACAATTGACAAGCATTACCATAACATGAAAGGCTCTAATATCTTCTTTTTTCTTCTTTTTTTTTTTGGTTTTTTAGTCATGAAAGGCTCTCCTAGATGATCTTCTAATAAGATGGACATTAATATGTCAATTAGGAGAGGTCAAAGATCCAAAATCAGTCATGATACCGAGTTGTTTCAAAACTTAGAAAAGAGGCAAAGTCTTTTTTTTTTTTTTTCTAAGTTAGAACCAATAGGAGAAGTTATTGTTAGTCTTTGAAAAACGATTACATTAGAGTCAGTCTCTTATATGGTGAATAAAATTTATACGTATAAATTTCACAAATATATAAAATATTGATATTAATTTTGACTGATTAAAAGAATTTCTCTCATCTTAGACATTGTTTATGGCTCATGCTTCACCTAAATAAATTCACAAATATATAAAATATTGATATTAATTTCGATTGATTAAAGAATTTCTCTTGTCTTAAACATTGTTCATGGCTCATGCTTCACCTAAATGAAGTAAACAAATGCAAGGCCCCATCATCATGTCAGATTATGATAGCACAAGATTCCTGAATCTGGGGTAGGAAGTCTTGATTTGTCATCATTTGGGGTCCTTTTTATTAGTTGGGAACTTTACAATTCTTTTATGTAAATTTTTAAAAAATGTTCAAATTTTTTTAACATTTGCGAGAAAGTTATGTGATAGATTGACTATTCGAAAGATATTTATAAGTAACTATTCAATTAATTTGGACTCATATCAGTACTTTCACATAAAATGGGATCTTACACACATATAAAATTTATTTTTTCTCTCACAAATAATGTCAATCCGAATTGATAAAACAACATTCATTTACTGAGAATCTCTGTATGTTGATATTGTTCATTGATGATGATGGCTTTAGATTCCAAACCCCCTCTTTGGTATATTCATTATTGCTTTTTATGGTGGTGGAGGTTGGAGAAACTGAGGAAAATGATGGGTGGCATGATGCATATATTTCACAATACAAACACTATTAAAGGTGAGATAAAGTTTGTTTTGTATGTATATGGAATAGAAATGGATTGAAATAATATAATTCACTTTCTAAACATTTTCAAACAGTGAATCACTTGAATTTCTTATGATATTCATTAGGAATTTGAATCATTAATTATGTAACTAAAAAAGAATAAAATAACGACGCTAACTAAAAGAAAAATATTTATTTAAACTCTTATTATCGTCACTTCATAAATGTTACATCAAATTAATAAATAATTATCTCTTTAAAACTTTGAAATCGTTTAATTGTTTTTCAAAAATTAGTTATCTCAATATGACATCTAAAAAGTTTCGATTCGAATACTAAAGATGTCAGAAGTTTAATAGTACCATTCTTATATGAGTATATTGTGCATTTTTTCTTTTACACGTCTGACACCATAGATAAATTTATGCCTAATTAATTAAATTTTGATATTTTAAGTGTCATATCAAGATCGTCAATTTTTATAAAGGGACAAAACAAAAATGTTAAAACATTTTCGAGGATAAAATATAATTTACTCTCCTAATAAATTTTGTATCTCATTAATCTAAATCATATTTTATTTAAACAAATCATATATCTTAAAATTTAACCACTTAATATGACATGAAAAAACTTTCCGAACAAAGATGTTGACGGTGTAAAAGAAAAAGTGTAACTGATCTCATTATTGCATGTTCCTTAAATACTACTTTAAGTCTGATCATAGTAAGAGAAATTATAGCAGAGGATCTAGCAACAAAAAAAGATAAGATTATTTATTATTTTTCTATTTGGCAAAAGATTATATAAGAACAAAAATGTCTCTTTCATTTTTCCCCTAATTAATCCTTGTAAAGTTTACCTATATTTTTATCCATTTACCATTTTTTTCTAATGTGCATTGTCACCATCATCACCTACTCATATTATACTCAGTGATGTAATAAAATGTTGTACTTATATACCTCCTCCACATTAGCCAGCTTATGAAAGCATCTATATTTATTACACACACACACACACACAACACAACCATCTCATGAAAGCATCTGTATTTATTACACACAGAGACATATATATATGTATGTAACATAATATACAAATATAATATATTTTCTTGACACCCATTTTTGTCAGTTTCTTCCTTCTCTGCCATCCATCTCTAGAGGTAAGTATTTCTGTGTGTGTGTGTGGGTGGACTTTTATAGATATGTCTCTGAGTGTTGTGTCTGTATATTTGTGCTATGGTTTCAAGATTCCTTTTTTCTTTTCTTGGGTGTGTCAAGGTTCGTCAAGGTTCCATTTTGAGCATTTTAATATATAGTGATGTTGAATTGGTAATGTTGTGTGCTCCGGGGTTTGGCTAAAAATGCTGTTTTTCTGTGAGTTGCATCATGCATGTATGTGTTGATGCAAGATTTTTTTGGGATTTGATCTCTTGTTGTGATCATCATCATTGTCTTTATCTGAATTGATGTTTATACAATTGATGAATCCTGATAAGTTGCTGTGAATTTGAATCCTTGATCAGTGTTATTGTGGTAAAAGTCGTGGTTCGAACTTAAAAATCTTTAATTACAACGTTTACCACCATTTGACCGTTCTATCCAACACTTGGGGGTGTAATTCTTCGTTTCTTAATTACATTGAGTATATATTTCATGCTTTATTTTTTTTCTTTATTTTATTTTTTTAATTTGAGGGGGAATTTTATGTTGTTTATAAGTCTTTATTTGTAAAGTGTTTGTGTTGTTTGATGCCAGATTGAACACCTTGAATGCACTTTATTTGCATGTATTAGTTAGTGCTTTGAACTGAAACTGGTCCTCAATGTTGTTACTCTTTTGTTGTCTGTGCACTAGAGCTGTGTTTTAAAAGTATACTTGAGAAAGAGCATGGCTTGTTCTGGAGCTGAAAAGCAAAAGGATGGAAGAGAGTTGAGGATCTTTGAGAATTCGGATGAGCTTAGGACCGATTTGGCGGAGTATATAGCAGAATTATCAGAGGCTGCTGTGAAAGAGCGCGGGATTTTTGCCATTGCTTTATCTGGTGGCTCTCTGATTAGCTTGGTGAGGTACTATGGATGCATTTTCTTTTGCTTGGTCATTTGTTGTTTTAACCATTTTTTATCGTAATTTATGCTCATAATGATTTTTTGATATTTCTGGTGGGAACAGAAAGCTTTACGAAGCGCCTTATAACAAGACTGTTGATTGGGCAAAATGGTATATCTTCTGGGTTGACGAACGCGTGGTGGCGAAAAGTCACCCTGATAGCAATTACAAGCTTGCGAAAGATGGACTATTGTCGAAGGTAACTATATTATCTAGATGCATTCTGCATGTAATTTGTCATGTTCTTTCATTCCGTTAATAGAATCACTAGCATTTATATCGATACCGACAAGTACTGGAAGCCTGAGTCGACAGTGGGTTACCTGAATGTAGCCTATTTTATAACTACAATTTCCATAACCAGCAGTCTAGTGGTAGCGCAAGCCAAAATTAGTATGTTGGCAAAACATTAGCTACATCTATAGATGATCTGCAAATTTATGGAGAAAAAATCTGAGATGCGGAAAAACCTGGTGATATTGTTGCTTTAAAAGAAATTAGAAAAAAAGTGGACGGCCTTTCAATTATTGACGGATCCCAGATCCAGCTGTAAGTATTCCTTTGTGACCTTTACTTTGGTTCCTCTGTCGTATAAACTCGTGGATTCCAGGATGCTTAAACTATTTGTAGATTTTATTGTAACTATGCCATTTATTTCAGAGCTTCATGGGTTCTCAACCATCCCCATAGGATATTGACAGGTTGTTGTGCATCGTGCATGGAGGCCATCCATCTTGATAAGTTATGAGGAAAATACATATATAATGTAAAAGATGTATGTTATTTTTTGCTGGAGTACCAGCCAGTGGCAGCATTAAGAGGATCTTTTTCTAAATGATGTTGGTATAAGTCAAACACAACACATTACATCAAGCAACTTATTGTGCTGTGGTGCCTTGCCTAATGCTTAAGAAATTTCTTTCATGAGAAGAGGCAGGGGAATGGTGTTGCACGTGAACCTATGGTTCACTGAATTTGCGTTACATATACCAGGATGCCCCGCTTGCCCCCCCTTCTCTCCTTCTTTTCTCCCTTCAGTTGCTTCAAAGCTGAACTGAAGACGTATGGGATAGTTCCGGAGATCCTTGTTTTAAGTAATGCAATGCCAAATCATTTTGGTGGTACATGTGATTAATTAGCTCTCTATTTGTTGTTATTATATAACATGGTTTTGAAGGTAGACTGATGTATGGATGCCAATCTCTCGACAAAAATTGCCCCGTATATTTGATCTAATGCATGATAAGAGATACAGAACCAAGTTAATCGCATCATATATTTATAATTTGTCACCTCTATTTCTATGCTATCGCCATTATGTATTTGCATGTGTACTGAAGTCGATTAGTTTCCTGTTTTTTATCTGGAACAGAATAAGGAAAACTTTGCTTTTTCTTTGGTTTAAGCCATTGGTTTTATTATCCCTGTATATTCTTATTGTATACTTCATTTTTAGGTGCCTGTTGTTCCCAGCCATGTCCACTCTATCAATGATTCGGTCGCAGCAGAGCAAGCTGCTGCAGATTATGAATTTGTCATCCGACAGCTAGTGAGGACTCGTGTAATCGGTGTTTCTGACGTTAGTGACTGCCCCAAGTTCGATCTCATCCTTCTAGGAATGGGTCCTGATGGGCATGTCGCATCACTATTTCCTAACCATTCAGTACTTGACGAGAAAGAAGTTTGGGTTACATTCATCACTGACTCACCCAAGCCCCCACCCGAGAGGATCACTTTTACTCTGCCTGTAATCAACTCTGCATCCAATGTGGCTGTGGTTGTCACAGGTAGCAACAAAGCAGAGGCTGTACACTCAGCAATTGATGATGTTGGGCCTGACGTTCCATCACTGCCTGCAAAGATGGTCCAGCCAACCAACGGTAAGTTGGTGTGGTTTCTGGACAAGAAAGCTGCCTCAAAGCTTGATGGTAAACAATTTTCTGAGTAAGGCCAAGTTCTTTCGACTGAAGTGTATGTTTGTATGAAGTGAAGCAACATAGAACTTTGTTCATCCTCTCCTCGTTCATTAGGATTTTCTCTTCAGTCTCATCCTTGTTTCCTTTAGATCGGTAAAGAAGGAGAGAAGAAAACTTTTCAATGTTGTTTTAGTCTATCCTTTTTGGCCTACATTTAATTAGTCTCTCATTTTCTAGCTGAAAGTGCTTATTCCTTCGGGCTTTGAAAGGTAAGATTATTCATTTGCTGAGGACGACTCTCTTCTAGTTTTCCCATTTAGAAAATCAAACCAAACAAAATTAAACCAAGCGTTATCCCACTAACTAGGTGGTATCAGCTGAGTTTTCCCTATTTAGGGATTACTAGATTTGGAGAACGGCGTGGAGTTTGTTAATGCCTTGACCACTTAGGCTCAATTAAGCTTGGAACAATTACTTGGTGAAGCTATATATATATATTTTTTTTATAATCTTTTTGAATTGTAGATCCTATTTGTTATTTGGTGAAATCATCTTTCATGTAACTCAATCAAGTTTGTGCTTCCTTGATTTCTCATCTCCAGGAAAACATAGAACACTACATGATATGGATAACTAGTGGATATTTGATTTTTTACTCTCCTGAGAAGGTAATTGAAGACGAATAATTATCACTCACTTGAGACTTATCAGCATTATCGTAGTGACTAAGAATACGGGAATGCACAAATATACTTTAGTTATATTTTCAATTGACCCTTAAATCTTAGTCATTATAATAATACTGCTACGTTTCAAGTGAGTGATAATTAGTCGTATATAGTAAGTGAAGTTTCAATTATCTTTCTCCTCAGCTTTCAGAATAAGTGAACATAGCCTCCTGCAACTATATGTCTCTTTTTTACTTCTTCTTCTATAGTGAATTCTTTCCCTTGAACAAGATGTGTTTCAACCGTAAGTGCAAAATTGCATCCAGTCTCTTAACTTACTTGATGTTGCGATTATGGGACCAGTCGTGGCAGTCCTGGAGTTTTGAAAACAGATGGCCATTGATGTAGGGAGGGGAGGTGGTTGGGGGTGGTTGGGGGATCTGTGGTTAAGTCACTTGCAGCTCAAACATGGTTCCTGTGATGTTCGGTCGGGTGAGGCATTTCCCAGGTGCTAAGAAAAAAGTTGCGTGTGCCTGGAAAATGATGACCTGTTTTCCAGAGCAGAACCTCTTCTCCATGCAACATACTGAAAATCACTACTTGAGTATTACAATTCATCTATATCATACAACTCTAACATTGCAGTTCAATTACATCTGTCACCCTACCTCTCCAAAGAAAGAACCGGAGATGTGTGTGTTACAGAAATGCTTTTACAGTCGTTAGATGAAACAAACACAAATCTAAGTCGCCCCCAAGGGGTAGCTCAAGTGGTAAAAGGAGTCGGTCATAGCACTTATGGGTTTTGGTCACTTATAGCTAATGACCCACTAGTGCAAGAAGGTAACTGTGGAGTTCGTGGTGAAGTCACTTGCATATCGTGCCTGCCACGCTATGGTTTTCAGTTGTGTGCGGTGTTATCTTTAGTAACATTTATATCATTAAACACTTGCGCAATATCAATAAGAGGCCACAATCCATCAAGACAAAAAATATACACTAAACTCCAATTATCAATATAAAGTTGAGATAAAAAGTGATTTATTTCATCTATTCTCCATGATCGGACCAAGGGAGGAATCCCATTCTAACTAAGGATTCTTGTAGTTTTGGAGGATCCAAGTACAAAATGACGTGCTGATGAAGTATAAATGCATGCAATATTCGCATTGGAATATGGTTTTTCTTGAAGCTGACATGAAAGCTCGAGAATCATGTACCTGTGGATGCACAACACAGTCTCATTCTATGGTAGCATATTATATCTGAACTATGAAAAACTGGCATATAACAAGCGACATCTGATACATAGCAGAGGCAAAAACAATGAATTTGAACATTGCTTACTTTACAGGAGTGGTAATAATCAGACTTACTATTGTGAACTAACCGAATATCTGCTCGCTCAGGCCGTTGTACCTTTTGATAACTTCATTTAACTTACAGGCACCAAAGTTCTGTATTCTGTTTCTGTTACTGACTTTATGCCATTGAGATCAGGGGCCACATCTTCTTCCATCCCCTCTTTTGGAGGGAACCCACGTGCCCGTGCTTGCAGCCACTGGTCTACGACGCCACAGCTTATAGCATACTTGATCGAGCGTTCTAAATACTTCTTATCCGTCATAAGATGTGGTTGAACGGTTAACATTCTAATGATGCCTGCATCAATAACAAAAGGTAAGAATTAGCTCAAGGAGCTCGGCTCGAGAAGGAAAAATGCAATTAACTTCGTCAATTATAACGCGTAATTAATTAATAACTCCGGAAAAACACGTTGTGATTAACATATATTGAGATGAATATGACCAGTGGAAGACTTAAAATCTAAGTTACATCTTCTGCATGCACCAAAAGAGTTAAAGAAAGCTTCCTTTATCAATATACAGATAACTGCATCTTGATGAAGCAGAACATTTACAACTAGAAATCAAAGACTATTCCGCGGTTTGATTAGGATTTATTGAGAAAAGCGACAATCACTACAAGGAGAAGAGGGCAACTTCGCGAGGCAACAATATTATTTCAAGTAATCCACGAAATACTTTCTAAGAACGGAGAGCAAACTTACATTTTTGACTGCTTTGGATGACCTGAGTATGCTAAAGATGAACAGGATTAATATGCCTGTCTAATGCAGGTGGAAGTTGCGCCACGCGAGTTACTGTGTCTAATGCAGGTGGAAGTTGCGCCACGTGAGTTACTGTGTCTAATGCAGGTGGAAGTTGCGCCACGTGAGTTACTGTGAAGATTTGTAGTGTAACTAAATGCAGAAACCGTGCGTCTCCTATAGGACTAATTGTATTTTTTATGCAGAGTGCTCAACGATCGTTCCCAAAATATCCAATTTACAAGGAACTAGAGGTAAAACCAACAAGATATAAATGTTCGATTGGATATATATACCTGCAACAATGCCATCTCCTGAAGCAGACAAGTCAGAAGTATACGGAGTGAGTGGTGCATCCTCCATTCCAAGAACGGCACCGTTATGCTCCTTAGTGCAGTAATGGATCTTGGAAGTACCGTTTGTCACAAACAAGAGTTTGAGATTTTCATGCCAAAGCGGTGAAATAACTTCTGGAGAACAACGAGTGAACTTGGATCTCTCATTATCTTTCGTGTCATATTTCTCAGTGGGCTTGATCCCACAGAGAAATTCAAGTTCTTGCTTAGAAATTTCGATAATGTCTGCAAGATCCCATGCTTGCTGAATGAATGCCTTGGTTTCTTCACTAGATTGCCATAGTGGCAATGGAAGGTTCAGATCATAAAATACGACCCCTCCCAACTTCTTAGAGATCTTGATAGCGTGTAACGTAGTTGATCTCATGTTCCGGTCAAGCAGAGAGAATGTATTGAAGTAGAACATCTTTGCCTGCATCACAGATTATCAGACAGGTTATAGAACAAGCATATGCTTCTGCAAAATTTTCCGATATTTCAAGGCGCAAAAACAGTTTTAGCGAATAACCCCTTTACCTCCTTCAACACATCAATATTGATCTCAGACTTTGATAAACAATCCTCTGCACATGGTTTAACATCGGCCATCCTCAACCCACCCCTTTTGCCTAATTTCATCTGTGATATAGCCGTAACTCTCTTACTATCGATGCAAACTGCTCGCGTTTGAACTTTGTTCAGATTTAAATAATATATCAAGGACTGACCATAATCATCGTCCCCAATTTTTCCCATGAAGGCAACCTTACCGCCCAGACTTGCAAGAGCTACTGCAACATTACTTGCACATCCACCAGGAGCCCGAACAAAGGTCTCGGGGGTCCAAATTACCTCCTTTCTTTTTTCACGCAATTCATAGTCGGCAAATCTGTTTGCTCGTCTACCAGAGGGCACAAATGCATGTTGTGCAGCACCAAAGCAACAAACAAGAGGCGGCCAGCCATAAGAGAAGCTAATATCCTCTCCATCTTCTATCTTAATCTCAAGTCCCTCCTCATCATCAACTTCCACACTTGCAAGAAATGCATCATCCTCTCGATCACCTAGATTCTGTCTCGCTACCTTGATCCCCCGTGACATCAACCTTCTTAGTTCTTCTCCGCCTAGTGGATGCAAGAAATGAATCATCCTCTTGATCACTAGATTCTGTCTCACTACCTTGATCCTCTGCAATATCAACCTTCTTAGTTCTTCTCTGCCTAGCCACTTTCTTTTCAACCAACCCTTCCTCCGAGCTACCAGAAGTCGCTGCAGCTGCAAGTCAATAAATTATTTGTAAATTGAACTTTCCAGAAATAGTATAAAAAATTAGCATACTATCCCCAAAGATGACATACAAATCACAAAGTCTGCACCTTTCCTTCTAGTTCTCCTTCGGGTTTTCTGCGAATCCCCCCTCGACTCTGAAGTTGCTACGGCCTCCTCATCCGCGACAGTACCATCCGAGGCAGATATAGATTCCTTTTCCGGTAGCTCTAACACTTCCTTTTTCCTACTCCTACCACTGGTTGTTTTCGACGTTTTACGAGTCTTTTTCTCTACAACATCCCCTTCTCTATCTAATTCCTCATGACCTATTGCCTCAGAAACCTTTTTCTTAGACACAGCTTTAACTACCCATGTACTTCTCAAACCAAGAACTTGGAGTTGCACTAAGTTCATACATGGATAAGAAGATAAATTTGAATGCCACCTGCAATATTTTAACATAAAGATTGGAACTTTTTCACAATTTGGCTCTTATTCTAAGCCACAGATATAGAAACTCAATTGGGTCCATCTCCAATTCATAATTAAACACATCTATCAAAAACACACACACACACACAAATGGCACACTTATGTTGGCTATGAAAAGTTACTTATTCTAGCTATGCACTAATTATGCTAAATGTAAAACATTGCGTGTGTTTAGATTATATTATTTTTACAGAAAATTCAGCAAGTATGCAATAAAAGTATAATTAACTGTGAAAGATAAGACAAAAAGTGAACCTGGGTAGTGAAGAGAAATGTGTGAAAGATAAAGAAGCCATTTTGCAAAGAAAAAATGGCTTCAAAATCCAATTTTTTTACTGTTTTTAGCAAGTTTTCCAGTGGGGTGTAAGGGGTCAAACTGAAACAAGAAAGAGCAGTGGATGAGGGGTTTAGTCATCTGGGATTTTAATATTATCTTATACATTTCGGGAAAAATAATAATAATAGTATGTACCTTTTAAATTTTTAGTAATTTATTAATATTTACTCATATTTTCAATTTAATATCAAAAGTCATAAAAGTTACAATGTAATAAATTAATCCTTAAAGTCGTCTAATGTTTCATAAAATTGTTAAGTTAGTCTCTTAGTCAAATTTGGACGAAATTTAAGAAATTATTTCATACTCTCTCAGAAATTATTTTGTACTCTTCTAGATTCGTTATATAAAGTTTTAAGTTAATTTCAATATTTACTCAAATTTATAAGTAAGACTAAAAAAAATTATTGGTGTGTGATAATATAGACATTTCCTGTTACGTTTTAACAAAAAGGTTAAAAAAATATATGATTTAGTTTAAATATTTATCATTAATAGCCCTATTCTTGGATTGAAAATTGCCAAGATTTTCAAGTGATAAAAATTTATCGTGAAACAAGTCGATATATAGACTGACTTGTAAATTACGGATAGATTAATTCTTCAAAAAAATCATATAAATCATATATTATTACTCTTATAACTTCTACTTGAGAAGAATGAAAGAAGAAAGACACTCCTCGAACTATTAATGAACATTAATTTTAATAAACCTCCCTTTAAAGCAAAAAAAATGACAAGAAAATTTCAAATTTCCCAAAAAACTTTGACTTTGTAAACAACACATCGGGTAAAACAGCATTAACTCGAATAAATTCTGGTACTAGTACTGAAATTTAGAGTATATTTTACTGCTATGTTACATTGACCAAAAAGTCCCTTATTTATTTATTTATTTATTTGTCATACCCCAATTCTTTTCAAAGCCAACAAATATTTTTAATACCCACCCTCGAAAAGTTTGGTGAAAGCCTTACTTGTCAGCAAGAAGCTGCTCCACTCCTACCCCACCCCCTACGCCCCACCCCCCCAACCCCCTATCTGTGTGTGTATGTATATATATATCTATATATTGGCATTCTTGAAGCTTGTTTCACTCTTTGCTGTTTGTATAACATGTAAGAATTATTTTGTTGTTGTGTTTCATCTTTTTGTGTAATCTTTTCAATAAATTTGCTTATTGTTTGATTGCAGAGATGGTATGTAATGCTTAATTGCAAGGCCATGCTTGGGATGAATATCTTCAGGCGTTTGGTGCCCATCAAGAATGGCTTCAGAGGTGCTAACAACCCACCTAGAGGTGAGTCTTTTCACTTTTGAACCAATACATTTGTGTGTGTGTGTGTGTGTGTATTTGTATATGTCTGTATTATGTGTGTGGTGAAAGTTTTAATCTTTATTGATGCAAATTGCATAAATGTTAATGTATCTCAACTGGGAAAATAAAGCTCGAGGTGTGTTATATGATTCTCCAGTTATTGATTCTGCAGCGATAAGTTTCTTGGCCTCACTAAAATGCAAACTTTTGTTGCTGCTTTTGGGTTTCCATGAACGAAGTTGAGTCTCTTCGTACCCGGAAAAAAAAAAAAAAAAAAAAAAAAAGGAAGAAAAAAGAAAAGGTTGAGCTATTTGTTGAGGAAAATATGAAGATGGATAATTGTTTTAGATTTTATGCTCAAATGCAGGCATTGGTTGTGCGCTAGTGATGAGATTAGTATACTAGCTATAGAAGCTTCACTCGTCCCAGCTTGATTCATGTTGCCACTATGTGGAGCTTAAGTGCTTAAGTAATCAGCTAAAGATATATTGCCGTTAGGTAGTTTAATTAAGTGAGTTAGGTTAGGTGGTCTAAGTTTCTGCTCCAGGTTTGTCTAGCAACTATCATTTTCGGAGATCATATAAAATACTCCAATCTAAAAACCATCTTATACGTCTTTGGACAAATCTGTGAAACACAAGGTTTTTCTCTATTTTGTGGAGCCCCTCTTTTTCTTTTCGTATTTGGGATTTTTTTAGGCACTCGTTTTCTTTTAGTGTTTAGATTTTTTTAGGCACTTGTCAGTTGAGGAAGTTAATTAATATGATTAAGGTTATGGCAATTTTCTTATCACTGTTGTCATTTCCTTTTTTCAGCAGCACGTCTTAAATTTTTTCATTCATCTCCTGGTTTGGTGGAAGTACATTCCCAAGAGCAGGAGGTAGTAATTGCTTTAGGAAGCAATGTGGGGGATAGAGTTCAGAACTTCGATGAAGCCTTACGGCTGATGAAGCAATCAGGGATACAGATCACTAGGCATGCTTGTTTATATGAGACAGCACCAGCTTATGTAACTGATCAGCCACGGTTTCTCAATTCTGCTGTTAGAGGTACCACAAAGCTTGGTCCCCATGAGTTGCTTGGAGTGCTTAAGAAAATTGAGAAGGACATGGGTCGTACCAAAGGAATTAGGTATGGCCCAAGACCAATTGATTTGGATATATTGTTTTATGGAAAATTCAAGATTCACTCGGATATTCTTACTGTTCCACATGAAAGAATTTGGGAAAGACCATTTGTACTGGCCCCTGTAGTTGATCTGTTAGGATCAGATATGGACAGTGACACGGTTGCTCGCTGGCACACTTTTCCACAAAACTCTAGTAACCTATTTGAATCATGGGAGAAACTAGGTGGTGAATCACAAATTGGAAAAGAGGGTATGAATAGGGTAATGCCAATAGGAAACCGTTTATGGGATTGGTCATCGAAAACCTCTGTTATGGGTATACTAAATTTGACTCCAGATAGTTTTAGTGATGGAGGAAAATATCTATCTGTGGAAGCTGCCGTCTCTCAGGCTCGTTTGATGCTGTCAGAAGGGGCGGATATAATTGATCTTGGTGCACAATCTACACGTCCTATGGCAACTAAGCTTTCTCCTGAGGAAGAATTAGATAGATTAGTTCCAGTCCTGGAAGCCGTTACAAAGATGCCTGAGGCAGAAGGAAAGCTTTTATCTATAGATACGTTCTACTCGCAGGTTGCTTCAGAAGCTGTCAGCAAGGGAGCTCATCTTATCAATGATGTATCCGGTGGTCACTTAGATTCTGACATGCACAGTGTTGTTGCAGACCTCAAGGTTCCCTATGCCGCAATGCACATGAGGGGAGACCCATCAACAATGCAAAGTAGCGAAAATTTGCAATATGATGATGTTTGCAAGGAAGTCGCGTCTGAGCTACACATGCTGGTAAGGGATGCAGAGATATCAGGTATCCCAGCTTGGAGGATTATTATTGACCCTGGAATTGGATTCTCAAAGAACACTGAACAAAATTTGGACATTCTCATGGGTCTGCAAACCATTCGAGCAGAAATTGCCAGAAAGAGCTTTGCATTATCTCATGCACCTTTACTGATAGGGCCTTCCAGAAAGAGATTCTTAGGTGAAATCTGTGCTCGCCCTGCTGCAGCCGAAAGGGACCCTGCGACTGTTGCTTCTGTAACCGCTGGGATATTGATTGGAGCCAATATTGTAAGAGTGCATAATGTTAGAGACAACCTTGACGCAGTGAAGCTTTCTGATGCCATGCTGGAGAGGAAGCGGTCAGTGGCTTAATGCAAGAAAATACTAAACAATCATTTCATCTTTTCCTCCCGCAAAATCTCTTTATTATTTGCGCTGCTGTTCATATATCAACTGATACATATATCAGTGAAGCTCTGGTGCAGAATCGTTTGAAATAGTTCATAACGGGAGTGATCGAACGGCCTTTCAGTTTCACACAGATGCTCTCAGAAGTGATCGAACGGCCTTAATGTGATCAATGAAAAATATTTTATTTTTCAAGAAAATATTTTTCTCTGAAAACATTTTCCACAAGCAAGTTATTTTACGGCAAACAAACAGAGCCTTTGTTGTTCTTTTAGCGAGAATATTGTACAATGCCTGAGTTATTCTTTTTCTTTTGGTGCAATGGAATGTCTCTCTTTGCTTTGCCTTGTTTTTGCTAGATTGATATATAGATGAAATTGTTTCTCTAATCCCAAGTTTTTTTATTCTTATAATGCATTCTTTTATTATGGTGTATTTACCATATTTTCATGTTGTATGGTAAAATCAGTCAATGATGTTCAATTATTTGGTGTATAAGTTAAATATTTAGCTGAATTCTTGAAAAAGTATTTTGAAATTAAGTGGTCTATTTTTATGAGCTCTTGAAATTTCAAAAAATAAATCTGCGTGTGTCGAGTTTTATTCCTGGTATTGTTGTCAATCCTAAGTCTAGATAGAGGAAGAAGGTACAGTTAGGCAATCGACAGCTAATGTAAAGACATTGTATTGTTTATATGGATTTGAGACATGACGTTGTCAAATTTATATAACCGACTCTATTTAGTGAGAGAAGACTTAATTTAATTTTGGTTTTAGAAATTTCAGAAAATGCGTTTTTGCAATCTAACTTGAGCAAATAATCAAAAAGCTAAACGCTAATTCATATATTTTGGATAATTAAACTTAGCTCATTAAAATGTCAAGTAAAATCTAGAAAATAGAGAATGTAAGGATGAGTGGTTTGAAGTCATGTTGGAAAGGCTACATTGTAGTTTTCCATATGTTTCCAAATCTCTTCTTTATGTTGACAAACATCGAGTGCATTACAAACTCATCATATACACTCACTTCCCCTTTATATAATTTTTTTCTAAAAAAATAAAACAGTTTAATACACAAAATTCTCGTTATGCACAAAGTCCAAAAAAAGGTTAAACTCACTTTGCGTTAATATACAATTTTAACTTATTATTTTATTTTCACAATTGACCAAGTTACACAACTTTAATCATTGCACCGACACTCTCTTTTTCTTAAAAGGATCAAAATGGAAAATCCACAACTTTACACCTCCTAATTGCTTTTGCCATAACATTTACACAAAACACATAAACAACTAAAGCTTTTTTTGGTGAACAAAAATTATTAATTGTTTAGTCTATGATTGAATAATATTGGGTTTTTAACAATTTTAAGAGCAATTTCGAGCATTCAAAAATATGATGAGATATATTTAAAAAGAAAAAAATAATAATAATTTCTCGCATTATGTAAACACAGTTTCGTAAAAAACCAATTTCGAAAAACTCAAATTTAGAACTTTTTATTTTTAACTTTTTTCAACTTTAACTTTTATCTAAAAATACTTTCAAAAAGGGACCAAACAGTTTAGTTTCAATTTTTAGTGTCTAAAAACTAGTCAAACAAAACCTAAGATCCAGTTCCTGAAATTTTTCACATTGTATTACTGAAGTAATTAATTAATCTGTACATAATAAACTAAATCTTTCCAAAGCACAATTTATTTCAAAAAATTCTTCAGTATTTATGCTCTGCAAAACAATGCCCATTCAATTGTCTATTCAACTCGTACATGTAAAAATCAATGACAAGCACCTCCATATCTAATAATCCCAATTTGCCATCCTATAATAATTGCTAGAAAGCTATGGGTGAGTTCTCCCAATTTCATGCTTCTAATAGTTCAAAAATGGATGAATTTTCGCCCGTTTCACCACCAGGTCGAAACAGAAAAAATGGTTTCACTTCTTGCGCAGGTACAAGAAGCCAATAACCACAGATATGCCAGCAACTGCCACAGGAACAACCCAGTACTGTTTAGTGAACTCCACGACCTTCTGAGGAATATCCTTCTCTTGCTTCTTTGAGACAATTTCGAGTTCTGGAATTGGGGAAGGTGTGTCAAGCTCCCCAATGCAGAACTGATCCATCTGTTCCCTTGCACTTTTGCTATGCCCAGCATCCTCAAATTCATCTGTCGCATCTTTTCCTTTAAAAATAATAATAAAGCCCAAGTCATGTCATGCTTTTAGATCTTGTTAAAAGAAATTTATGATTTTAATTTCCCATAAGCGTTAGTAATTTAGGCAGAAGCATTTGATATCAAGCATAGAGCTGAAGTATTACCAGTTGCAGCTAGCAGAACATCATCTCCACCTGGATGTTCATCCAAATAAGTTGACACGTCGTATACCTGGCAATGCAGAATACAAGGATCTAATGAGCCTTCAATTATAAATGAAAGAGAAAAGTAGAGGACTTAAAAAAATTGAAGCAAATCATAGAAAGATTAAGTTCAACAAGGGAAAAAAGAATTAGATTGTCACTCAAAGAGGAAATGCACCCGACAAAGAGTAGTCATGGAACCATTCCTCTAAAAAGAATGGTAATCATTAGAACCAAACAAAATAAATGGATAATGAATATTTGTGAACAATTAGATGCTCAGCGCCCGTGTGATGCAGAATTTTAGATGCATGCTGTCAGATTATATGCATCCAGAAGCATAATGACTGTACTCAAGTTTTGTCAGCTCAATGGTTAGGTGAATAACATGAAGAGGCACATACATCAACTGCATGAACATATATATATACATGTATACAGCCACGCATACAACCTAATAGATGGACAAAGAAGCTCGCCCCTTTGATAGCTTTTGAAAAGCACGATATTCGCATACAGTTTGCCTGCTCCCAGTGGATCCTTCTTATCCCTAAGAATTGAACAAGCGGACACTAGAAGCAATGGGCAAATGGAAGAATAACATCACAATTTTCATGCTAATCAGATGCGAGTCCCTCCTCGGGCAGATTCCTCCTTTTGCTCCTCAGCCTAAGGGGTATTAGCAGTACTTTCCAGATTTGAGGACTTTTTCTTTATTCAATCTTGAATTGAAAAGGGCAGGCTGACTTTCCCAGATGCTAGGGGGGCTACTCTTCTTTTTTTTTTTTAAATGATTCTCTTTGATTTGAAAACATCGCAAGTTAAACACAATTTTTGTTTAATACGGGTTAGTTTTAAGTTTTACACATACTAGACAAACCTGATATTTGGTAAATAAAACATCTTATTTGCATCATCAACAGCATATCATAACCAATTTTGGACCAGATTTCAGGCTCTTATAAACCCATACTACTATTAGTGGGTAATGTTAAAAAGGAAACTTGATGCACAAAGCTCCACTGTGGTTTGGACTACTTCGGGGTTTACTAGTAGGTAGCCTTACCTTGAAGTTTCCCAAGAGACGAGTGTCAAAATTCGATTTGCACCATCCACAGTGAAAAACAAGAAAGACCACATAAATAGATGAAAGAACATCACAGAATATTAGTCCATCAGCAAATAAATCAAATCATCAGTTCTCTTTCTTTCGTCCCTCCTTCCCATTTTTCCCTTCTCTTTGAATATATTACTCCACATACCAACAACCTAAAACTCCACCCACTGAGACTTAAAAGAAAAGATAAATAAAAAAACTCGACTAATTTCAACCCATAAAAGCACTTGAAAACCATTTACTCTAGCACACCACAACTCTCAACCATCAACAATGCCAAAGGAGTGGATCAACAGTGTTGAACCCCTTAAAGAAATCTCTTGATGCACCCATACCAAATTTGCATAGTATGTTTAGCAGATGTAAATTGTACAGCTAAATATTAGTTATTATCATCTAAACACTAGGATGATTTCCTTCTACCAGTCAATTAAGCAGATTAAAATTGCATAAATGAGAACAGTTTGAGAGAGCTAGGTGTTAGGAGTCCACCCTTGTGAAACATCTACAAAACAACAATCTGAACAGTTAATGCTCAAACTTTATATTAGCCATTCATGGACACTGAAAATTGGTTTGTTCCAAAAAAATAGGTAGGCTAGCCCTCACTTTGCGTTTGCAGTATAATCAAGGACACCCCCGATTTTCAGTGTCACAGTTCTACACTTACAGAACAGCATAGTGCCTATCGTATATTTCCTGTATTGCAAACTGCGCTGCATCCATATCCAACATACGTCAACCACATTGGTAAACCATCCTAGTAGCTAAAAATTGGATTGTTCCAAAAAAATAGGTAGGCTAACCCTCACTTTGATTTTGCAGATAATCAAGGACACACCCAATTTCCAGTGTCACGGTTTTACTCTTACAGAACAGAGTAGCACCTATCATATATCTCCTGCATAGCAAACTTCGATGCATCCATATCCAACATCCATCAACTACATTGGTCAACCACCCCGGTAGCTATTTTCAAATTAGAGTCTCTTCACTATAGATATTGCCATATAATCCTTTACCTTCATTAAACTCTTGAATCTTTCTGCTAGACATTTTACGTTGAACCCAATAGTTTTAACATTGTATATAGAATCTTACACCGAACCCCAATTAGTCTTTTAGATTAAACACCCGAATATCAATTCAACAGTACAAACTAACTTTGATTCAACTAAACAAGTTCATGCTTGTCACGATAGTCAAGTGCTCACTTGTTAAATACTTTGTGTCGGTTTCAAGTACCTAAATTAATTTTGATTCAACCACATAATTCCAACAAGCTTATGCTAGGCATAATGGTCTAAACGCTCACTCTATAAATGCTGTCTCGGGTTCAAATATTAAAAACAAACTACCAGGCAACCGAAGTAAAACAGCTTACACCTGCCTTCTCTTACTACTAATAGCGAGAGCCTCGTACACTAAACCCCCAAATAAATACTTAGTCTCGGGTTCAAGTATTAGAAACAAACTACGGGGCAACTGGAGTAAAACTGCATACACCTGCCTTCCCGTACAACTATTAGCGAGAGCCTCATACACCGAACACAACCCTAGTAAACCCCAACAAGTTAGTAAAGATCCTCTTTGCCATCAATAAATTTAAAGCAATACTAAGTTGAGTTTGAAACAAATACAAATACCAACAAAACACACATGAAGATTTTGGTTACATACTCATACAAATTTACCAACAAAGCACATCTACTACATAAATCATTGCACACATATATATTCAAACAACATCATAAATTAAAAACTAAAACAAACCCATTAATTTTCAGCTAAAAACGAAAAAAATAAAAAAGAAAATTATAATACCTTGCCGTCAGTGACGACCCAGCAATCATCCTTGGTGTTGTGCTCAGATGCTTCTTGCATTGTGTATAACTTTGTTATTGTTGGCATTTTTTTTCTTTTCTTTTTTCCTTTTTTCTCTTTTTTTTTTTTTTTTCTTTTTTGCTTGTTGTGTTTACACCAAATGGAATTGTATCAAGTGAAATATATATTTTGGGTTCTATGATTGGCGCAAAGCAAAGTTGAAAAACAAGTCAACCATGGTAAAAGCTAAAACCTAACCATGGTTAACCCTATTTCGTGGGAAAGGGGTCACTATGATGGGCCGAGCCAAGTTGGGCCGAACGATTCTGAAGTCTTAAATTTAAATTATGGACCTAATACTGTCACATTTTTTATTTGTTACAACACTTAAAAATATTAAAAATTATTATAAATGACTTTATGCAACGATAGAAATAGTTTTGTTGCAAATTTTTTATTGTAATGATTTTTTGTAAATAATATAAATTGTTGCAAATAAGTAGTTTTAAAATTGTTGTGAAAGGGGTCACTGTGATGATCGAGCCGAGTCAGGCCGAAACGATTTTGAAGTCTTGAATCTAAATTATCGGCCTAATACTTTCACATTTTTTATTTGTTTCATCACTTAAAACTGTTTTAGAAATGTTAAAAATTATTATAAATGACTTTATGCAATGGTTGAAATGGTCTTGTCATAAATTCACTATTGTAAAGGCTTTTTTTTTATAAATAATCTAGATTGTTGCAAATAAAGTGTAGTTTTAAAATTGTTAGTGAAAAGATAATCTCATCAACAGTTATTAAATACAAAATTATAAAAAAATCTTAACCGTTTGCAATTGAACAAAACTATTACAAAATATTTTAGTTAATACAATGTTTAATAAACTGTCCCAATAAAACACCTATTGTAACTGGGTTTTTTTGTTTTTTTTAATTAGAGTATTGCAAAGAAAACCTAAAATATTGTAGTGTATATTCGATTATGGTCGAGGCAGGTTTTCGGCTTGGTCGTATGCAGTTGGTTTCTAATTTTGGTTAAACCCAAGGTATTGTCCTGCTAGTTTTGGATTTGCCTTGTTTGGACCAAATCTTTCAAGTTTGGCCCACTTGTCTAGGCCCATCTTTCCGGCCATTGTGTTGTACTGGGTTTGTTTCGACAAATAATGAATTATTCATAGGCTTTTTTAAAAAATCAAAAATCAAAAGAAAATTCATTAAACCGAAAAAGAGTACAAAGTTAGTCAATTCCAGAAATTGAAAAAATCATCATACAGAATCCGAGCTAGAGAGATTTGAATGTTCATTGACAAAAAAAAAGATTGGAATGTTAAACCAATCCTAGCTAGAGAGATTGGAGAGTTCATTAAACTAGAATATTAGCCAATTATTCATAGACTCGAGTTTGACTCAAAATTGACCAATAATACTATGACTCAGTCTAATCTTGATTCAAAAATGTAAAATTAAGATTTAGTTAAACATTAATCAAGCATTGTCTTTTGAATTATTGGAGTTGCTAGTATGGTAGATTCATAAACATGCACAAAATCTGTAGACAGATTGTACTATGTAAAGCTTTATTCGAGAGATATTACAAAATGCAACAGAAGCATAGAAAGAATTATTGGGCAAAGGGTAAAAAATCCTTTGAGTTTTGCACATTAACTCACCTGTTACTATAAAAATTTAATAACTTTTTTATAATTTATAAGAGTATGCCTTACTATCCTATTTACTTGGTTATGTCCCTGATGAGAAAAGTTTTCTAACACATTTTTATATATTTTTTTTATAATTGAGATATCTCATAATTTAATGTGCAATTTGATAAAATCGAGTAAATATTTTGTCTTTTACCCAAGAGTTATTTAAAAGTCCTAGCAATGTAAATAATATATATATATATATATATGGGCAAAGCAATGGAAATAAGAATTGACACACTAGTTTTTCCATCTTGAGATCTAACTAGTGCAAAAGGATGACCATAGAAACATGTCAAGCTATTTTTTTTTTCCTTACAAATAACTAGGAGGGTTAGAGGGTGTCTAAACCCACAAGCTTTTATAAAGCTAATTGAGATTGGATGGATTTGTTTTTTTTTTTTTTGAGAAATGAAATTCATTACAAACAAAGCCAAGAGTACATTTGTTATCCAACACCTGGGGTGAAAATCCAAGTACATTAATATATATATATATATATATGTGTGTGTGTGTATGTATGTATGTATAAGGAAGAAGAGTTAGCAATAGACATAAAACCATCCATTCTATTCTATATTAGTTCAAATAAAATATTTAGTCAATTCTATACGTCTAACTAAAAATCTTTTCTTTTTCCAACTTTTTGATCTTCTCATTCATTTCTAGTGGGCCCTTATTTCTCTAATTCTTTTCACTTTATCAATGATTTATCTGTAATAATTTGTAACTTTCATATGAAATTCCTATATGATTTCTAATCGGGAAAGATGAAATACAAACAAAGTACGTAGTACCATTTCAAGGTTTATATATATATATATAGTATAAGCCCAAACTTTTATTCTATCAACCGTGCAATTAAAAGTAGCTTATTTAGGTCAACTTCACCATTATCATCTTCTACCAAATGCAATTTTTCGTGATATCACTACTATCAATATTTACCTCATAATTGGAAGAAGGGAAAATTATATTAACAAGAGATCAAAATCTACTTAAACAATTGAAAAGAGTAGGATCAATTACACTATACTTTGACATACTTGGGCGACAAAGTCATTCTTTTTTTTTTTTTTTGGGTCAAGACATAGTTGTTAGTTACACCAGTTTATTAGTGAGTTGGTCAAATTTAAATTAGATTTTTGTGAATCTCGTCAAGTCATTGCATGCACTAATATGATCAATGAGATCAAACACCTAACTATAAAGTCATTGAGAATGATGTCAAGATTGTTCAAAAGGCAATCACCATGCCCAACTGGGAATGCAACTATAGGATTCAAAATAGTCCATGAGATCAAGCATCTTATTGACTGCATCCCTCAATGCTGTTTTAAACTAATGTTTTATACTGATAATCAACCAATAGATTCGATCGTTGATAGTATTACTCATAATTGACTTCACTTGATTGAATTTTTAATATTCTCCATTCTCATGTTATCCTTCAGGTGATTGATATCCGCTCAACTGGAATTGGATGAATTGTACTTTGTTCACTTTCTTTGTTTCACTGAAAGTTAAATTCCTTGAGAAATTTAAAAATATATATATATATATATATCCAATACCTAGCTACTAAAATTTCTCAAGTATTCTTGTCCAAATTAGTGGGCAAAGTTGGGAACAAACCAAACTAATTGGCTTGCTAAATAGATTAACTCCGATAGTCTTCGCAATGATTGGATTTGTAACGTTCCTCAATTATTAATCAGACTTCTGGCAATTGATATCCATCCTACTACTATTTATTGATTGTGTTGAGTAGCTTTTCTCTTATTAATAAACTTTTTTATTTTTTATAATAGAGGTCGAAATAATAATTTAAATTTATAACTTTTAAATATAATTGGTCATTATTTGATTATTTCACACAGATTCTAAGTATATATACCTCATATATCTAACAAAAGAAATATTTGCATGCACTGTGTCAACTACCAAATCGTGGTTCGACATCCTTTTTAAAATTTTTCCATTGACTGACATAATGCATAAGTGAAAGTACACCGCTACACTTATAATTTATCAGTTAGTAGTTGAGCTTAGTCGGATAACTCAATGGTAAAAATTATCAAATTGAAAGACTCAGCAGTCTCATTTAAACTAATAATCAATCCATCACATATTAATTAGTTTCATATATATAAATTTCATCAATAATGTGAAAGATGTTTAAGACTGTCTAAACGGACCAAAACTTTATCCTATCAAGCCATCTCGCCTTTGAGTAACATCAAGCAAAACATCGGGCGGTGCACAAAGTCAATGATTGAATTTCAAAAGGTGTTTTGACAAAAAAAGAAAGAAAAAAGAAAGAAAAAAGAAATCGAAAGTTGTCTCGCTGGAACGTACAAATGCACGTCGTCGTCTTAGATGCCTGCCTCGAACATATAGCAATAATTGTATGTACCTTTTTTTTTTATTTAAAAAAAAAAGATAATTATATTAATACAAGACTAAAAGATACAAGAGCCAAAACCTTACTCATCAAAGAGCAAAGAGGATAAAACAAATATATACACAGATCTACGTCGAAGCTCAAACTTAATAGATCGAAAAAAAAGATAAGGGGATAAGTCTATGACCCGATGCCCCACTACAGATGTTTAGAGGTTTGATTCATTTTCTTTTTATAACAAGGATCTCATGTTCTTTTTTCCTTAAAGAGAGGTCTAGTCAAATACCATGACTAAGTTTTGAATACAAAGGCATTTATAAGAACTATACAATAATTATTCTCGAATTTTTTTTTTTTTTTTTTTTATCACGTTCTAACAGGAAACGTAGACCATCCGTGATATAGATCATAGTCATGCTTGTCAATGGTTGTCCTAATTAGTCCAAAGTCGGCTATTTAACCTGTACATTTATTTCACCCAAAATCCTGAATTATGTTCTAAGATTTTTTTGCAATTCACTTTAAAAATGATTTTATTGTATCAATTTTAAAACTACAAACCCAATAGTGTAGGACTACGTTTTACATATACCAATTCAATTATAAGAAGAACTCAAATTTAATATTTTTAATTCATAAATCAACACTTTTAATATTTATTTTCACCGTTAAAAACAACTTTGATTCATTTTTCAAAGACTTAACACGCACTTTATGGCATGGGATTACATGGTGAAGAGCAGGTGATTTTTTCTTTTTTCTTTTTTCTTTTTTCTTTTTTTTTTTTTGGGGTCAAAGAAGAGCAGGTGAGTTAATCAGAGCAAATAATGCATGAGCTGTGAAGTGGTGAACATGCAAAAACTTCACAGAAAATGCGCAATTATAAAGAGACAATAGGCTGTCAAACCACGTTCTTGCAAGGCATATTTTGCCCATATTGTAAGACTATGTACCCTTCTATTGCCGACAGGTCAACCTCCATGACTCTCGTATTTAAAAATTGGGCCGTTTTACTGGGCATTTATTTCAGTGATATCGCGTTTATTTAGTGTGTAAAAAATTTCAAAATTAATTCTCTATAAATATAATATTTTAAAGTAATATAATATTAATTTAGATTTTTCTTTAAATTTTTTTTAAAAAATGAGCCGTTATAACAAACACCCATAAGGTTAGTGGAACTCACAAAAAAATAACCCACTTACAAAGAATACGTGCAATCATCAAACAAATGATAGTGTCCGGTGCCAAATTTAATATTATTAAGTAGTGAAGTTAAAAATACACAATTTAATACTCACAAATAAATAATTTTTTTTTCATTGAAAGTTAAATTGATTTTTCAACTTTGACAAAAAAAAACACAATCCTAACCCACTTTTTTATTTTAAAGATACACAGTTTTTAAAAAATACAATTCCAACCCACTCTTTTATGATTCTTCACAGCCCTCGCTAATTTGTAAATGGCTCCACCTTAATAATAACACGTGTTAATATTACTATTTCAAACGACAGCCGATTTATAAGAAATTCCCTTTAAAGTATGTTGTGTGAGAATCATATATACAAAGGGTAAAAGGATATTTTCGTTTCTGTGAGTAGCATAGCAAGACTCCCTTTAGAACTATTATTGATGCAAGAAACTTTTTTCTTTTTTCTTTTTCTGGCTTGGTGATGTAAGAAACTATTATTTGACTTGCATATTGAAGTTTTGAGTTTTGAAAATGGTCTTTTAAAAAAATAGAAAATAAAAATTATATTATAAACTCTAAAATGAGTGTGACCTTTTCGTAAATTTCGGTCATTATATAAACAAATAGTTTTGTGGTAAACAAATAAATAAAGGGTAAAAATATATTCTTCTGTTTAGTGAGTAGCACATTCAAGACTACTTTTAAACTATTATTGATGTACTTGATGCAAATTGATACATAACCTCATAGCAAAGCTTTTCCACTTTAATGATTGTCTTGTATCGTTCTATCTGATCCTCCAAGGACTTGATAAGAACGTCCTAAGGTTTTTAATTTGGGAACTAGGGTTAGGGTTTGTGAATTGCAAAATTATGGTAAAAATTGGGGGTTAGGGTTTATAATTAAAAATAAAAGAAAAAAGGATAGATTGATATGTTCAGAGGATATTAGCCGCATTTGCGTTGTAAAATATTAAAATATTATTATTGTTGAATTGTTATGGAAAAAAAAACCCCATAAAAGCTACATTATATAGGAGTACTTAAAAGTCAAATAAGTAGACTAAATTCTAGTCCTAATAGACTCTTATTCCTACTTTGTAATGTATTCCTAAAGAAACGACTTTCCAAAAAGATTCAAAACTTATTTAAAGCTTTATTAAAATAATATTACTAAAATAGAAATACTAATCGTTAGGATAACTAAAGTCTAATTGTTATAGTTTCCTAACAAGACTTTGGCAAATATTTATTTCATTAGAATTGCTAACCAAATAAAAATCAAATCAAGCCTTATTTTATTAAGTAGAGTCGATTTTAAGAATTTAACAATGTAATTCATTTATTTTGAGAATTGTCTCTTCTGTTAGTTCTATATATGCGATATCTCATTTGAATATTTTCATCAAATTCAACTTAAGTTATTCTCTATTTCTCTTCTAATTTACTATGTTTATATTTTCATACCTTTTAACATGTGTCCTCACCGTGATTTATGGCTTTAATCAAATTTAGTACTCATGCCATCTTCTTTTGGTCAAGTAGATAATTCCTTAACATGGTATGAAAGTGAAAGTGCATCAGTTACACATTGCTATCCAACTCTAGTAGGTGAACAAATCTAAATGGAATTTTCATCTAGGTCCTTTTTCGTTTGGCATAATTACACAAACGTCCCTTTCGATGGTCCATAGTTGGTTTGACTGTTGATTTTGTTTATGTCTAGGATTTCTTTCTTGTCCTCTTGCATTTTTTTTTTTCCAATTGTAACTTATTTGACTATCAAAATTGTGGAAAATGATGTACAATCATTATCATGACATACTAGTCAAGTTTCAATGATAAAATTGCAAGAAAGAGAAGTGCCAAATATTAATATCTTGATTTTAATAAGGAAAAATTATAAATTTAGAAATTAAAAGAGAGGTATATATAAATCTTCATATTTATTTGAGTTCGAGAATATTGAACAATCACATCTTTTTTTTTTTTACTTTTTCTTTCTTTTTATATCCATGCAATAGTTAATAGAGTTAGTCTAGAATTTGAGGTTTCATGTTTAAATCTTGTTATCAACGTTACTTATGTATTTGAAAATGATTTCAAGAGTCAAAGGGTAGATACCCAAGGTTACCTTTTTTTTTTTTTTGACATTCCGAAGACATCATGCGACATATATATATTTTTTTTGGCAGTCGTTAAGAGGGGTAAGGTAAGAAAATTTGAACCCACAACCTTTTACTTGATGATGATGAATTTAAATCCCTAATTATCCTCAAAAGACTAAAGAATGTGTTTATCAAGCTCAAACTATGTTGAAAATAAAACAGCTTATAAGTTCAAAGCAATAACCAAAAAATCTCTCTAAAAAAACTAACCTACCTCACCTTTTTTTTGACTTATAAGTTCTTGACTCTAAACTAATTGACCAAACAAGTATCCTGACTAAACACAACTTATAAACCCGTATTATCCAAACAGTTAAAAATTTATAAGATACTTTTCACTCAAACTCCTTCTACTTTTAAAATACGAGAGTCAACTTCCATATGTTTAAAATATAAAACTGAGACCTCTTTTATTATAAATTTGCCAGTTTTTATTAAATGCGTACAAATCCTCATTTCTACGCTTGTCAACATCAGTTCAGCCCACCCCCAACACTCCTAGTAGTCCCTAACCTTCAACATCCCCCCAGTAGCCCTACCATTGGTAGCCCTATCCAAACCCCAATTCCTAACAACTCTTACATCTTCCAGTAGTCCTAAGCCACACCTAGGCACACTAACGCGTTGACGCACCTGAGGGATGCCCATCCACACGACACTAAGATTTGATGCTTTGCAAAAGCATAAGCATAAGCATAAGCCCAAGCCTAAGTTGTGGAAGTAATGAATTTGGAACGATATCTCATAAATACATTTCATCATCACGATTTTAGTTTTCAAGTCGCATGGCTCTAAATAGGGCGACATATCACTTAATTATTATTATTTTTATAAATGACCATTCTACCCTCATTTTTAATTTAAAAACCCTTAACAAAAAGGGTTTGATCTCATATTTGAAAAAGTTTGAGATCTAAAACTTCTTTATCCAAAAAGTATAAGGGGTTTGAAGTAAAATTACCCAAAGTTTACAAGTGGTAAAATTCAAAGAGCTTAATAAGGCTATCCTCAATGGAGTCTCTATATGGGTCTCTATAAATTATTTATAGAGATCCATATAGAGACTAAATAGTGTTTTAGAGACCTACTTAGAGACTAAGACAAAAAAACTATTATAGAGACTCATTTAGAAACCAAGATAAAAAAAATCTTCAGTGATGGTCTCTATAAAATTGAGTCCCTATATCGTATTAATTTTAATTTTACATAATAATTTGATTATGTATAATTTTTTCTCGTGTGTTACTTTTTTTTTAATTAATTGTTATTTAGATTATCTCAATTTTTTTAACGAATATTTCAAGCAAAAAATATATAATTTGTGACGAACATAACGTTTAAAAAATTAGGATTACTTTTAATTACATAATTGCATTTTGAAAAAAACTAATTGAAAATTTCTAATAATAATTTATCATACGTAAAAAAAAAATCTTAATTAAAAATCCTCGTGTGTTGCGTTTATATTTTTTTTTTCTTCATTTTATTCAATTTGTAAATTAATAAATTTTATTAATTTAATCACAAATCTTTTATCTAAATAATATCCATTTGATTGGATTTTTTTATACTCAATCTCATCCGTTCGTTTGTTATCTCAATATCAAATATCTTATCCATGGTGACATCCATTGGATTGGATTACCTTTCTTCAATCTCATCCGTCCATTTGTTATCTCAATCACAAATCTTTTATCTAAATAATATCCATTGGATTGGATTTTCTATACTCAATCTCATCCGTCCATTTGTTATCTCAATATCCAATATCTTATCCAAACACCATCCATTGGATTGGATTTCCTTTCCTCAATCTCATCCATTCATTTCTTATCTATTTTGCATTCAATTTCCTATATATATTAAGTCCTCAATCCTTTAACACTCATAACAATTCAAGCATACAATCTCTCTCCATTGAATTGTATTTCTTTTCCTCAATCTCATCCATTTGTTTCATTTCTATTTTGCTTTAAATTTCCTAAATATATAAAATGGCCCAACAAGGAACCAATTCCCCTCCATCCGACAACGAAGTCTATAACCGTGCGAACGCGATGATGATGATGTACACACAATATCAATCAGTAGTGCAGGCTGTACAGGAAGCAATTACAGATCAACATGGAGGAACATCGTCGCGTCGACGATCCATACGAAGAGATCGGGTAGGTGCTCATAATAGGCTAATGAATGATTATTTTGTTGACCGTCCTTTGTATCCTGCTTCTGAATTCCAAAATAGGTTTCGCATGAGGCGCGAAATGTTTTTGAGAATTATCAGAGATATTGTGCATTTTGACGATTACTTCAAACAGAAACCGGATGCAGCCGGAAAGCTTGGTTTCTCACCGCATGTAAAGATGACAGCCGCGCTTCGTATGCTTGCCTATAGAAACCCAGCAGATGCAAATGACGATTATTTGAAAATTGCAGAGACCACATGTTTGGAGTCGATGATGAGATTCTGTCGTGCCATAAATGCAGTGTATGGAGACGAGTATCTTCGTCGACCAAACAATGCAGACATGTATAGGCTACTGTGAAAAGCCGATGAACGGGGATTTCTTGGAATGATAGGTAGTATCGATTGCATGCACTGGGAATGGAAAAATTGTCCAACCGCGTGGGCAGGTACATATGCTGGACACCATGGTTCTCCTACCATAATCCTTGAAGCGGTTGCATCGTACGACACTTGGATATGGCATTCATACTTCGGTCCACCAGGTGCACGCAATGATCTTAATGTATTATACAGCTCACCTATATTTAATGATGTTCTTGAAGGACTAGCAACGCGCATTCGGTTCACCGTCAACGAGAGACGATACAAACAAGGATATTATCTGGCTGATGGTATATATCCTAAATGGTCCACCATCGTTCAAGCATTTACCGATCCACAAGGTGAAGATAAGATCTTATTTACAAGATTGCAACAGGCATACCGTAAGGATGTCAAAAGGGCTTTTGGAATCCTTCAAGCTCGGTTTGAGATTGTTAGAGGGCCATGTCATTTTTGGCATGAGGATGATATTGGGGAGATTATGAAGACATGTATAATTCTTCATAATATGATTGTTGAAGATAACCGGATAGAAGAAGGCAATGATTTTGTCGATGATCTGTCTTGTTTTCATGTAGACGAGCCACCTGTTGTGCCCGATCGAGATCCAATTACGATTAACGAATATTTAAACAATCGTGGACAAGTCAGGGACAAAACTGCGTACTTTCTCCTCTGAAGTGACCTTGTTCAACATGTGTGGAACGGATTTCGTGTAGGAAATATAAATTTGTAATCTCATTATGCAATCTCATATCTAATAAAACATATATTTAACTAATTAAAATACGAATTACAAACACATAGCTGATAAATAATACAAATACATCTATTGTTCTTCGTCAAGTTGAAGCATATGAAGATGATAAACATCAATATCAAAGATAATGGAACGGGATGCTCTTTTTGCCATACTTGCATTTTGTTCCTCAATCATCCACGCTTTCCTAGCTGGAGTTTCGATTGTCGAAGTTTTCGTCATCATAATCTTATAATCGTTAGAAGTTTCTATTTCCTGTTTGTACTCATTCATTGTTTTTGCCATGTTTTTCGCTTGTTCATTAAGATCATCCGCAACGGCCTTACCCTTTGCTTGTTTTCTAGCCTTTTTGTTTCCAATCGGCCTTGACGATCTCGGGGTTTCCGGCACTGATTCCACGGGATCATCATTATCAAGAGAAAAATCCGTCTCAGGTGGACTCATATTCATCATTGGACTCGCAATATCGATTATTGATCGCCATTTTTTCCCATGTTGTAAAATTGACCAACAGTGTTCGAGGTTGAAATTCTGACCCATAGCTGTGTATAAGCGTCTTGCGTCATCCATCTACAAAACAATTAAATATCTCTCAAAATTTAATTTTAAAATTTGTTAAGTATTAAATACAATATACTCTATAAAAATACAATTACTTTGGCTAAAAAACTCACATTGTCAACGATATTTGCTCCGCTCCTTGGTCTCATATTAACTTGAGCAAGACATTCCGCAAATTTTGTGCATTTTTGGTTTATTTGCGTCCATCGAGATTTAAGGCTTTTCGTTGATCTTTTGTCACTTGGATTGTTGGGAGGGTGAAACTCTTCATATTTTTGTAGAACTCTATTCCACATCGTTCCTGATGTTTGGTTTATCCCGATCAAAGGATCTTCGCTAATCGCGATATAGGCCCGGCACAAAGCCTTATCATCTTCATGCGTGAAATTACGTCCCCTCGAAAGTCCGTCTGTGCATTCCATATCTGCTAATCTATAAAGAGGAAAATAATGATAGTTAGGTTGATTTATTTAAAAATATACTAATACTAATTCAATTAAAAAAGCTAATTTTTTAAAAAAAATATAAGTTCCTAAATGAAAAAATTAAAAAACAAACTTTAATTAAAAAATATACTAAAAACTTAATTAAAAAAAAATTAACCCTAACTATAAAAAAATCATATAATTACAAATAATTTTATATAAAACTTAAATTAAAGCATATAAAATATAAAAGCTAAAAAAAATTTAATTGCAATTAATAAATAATCAAACTAAAAAAACTAAAATAAAAAAACATTAAATAACAAAACTAAAAAAATTATCCAAACCAAAAAACTAAATAAAAAAATTAAAAAACAAACATTAATTAAAAAATATACTACAAACGTAATTAAAAAAAAAATAACCCTAACTATAAAAAAATCATATCATTACAAATAATTTTATATTAAACTTAAATTAAAACATATAAAATATAAAAGCTAAAAAAAATTTAATTGCAATTAATAAATAATCAAACTAAAAAAACTAAAATAAAAAACATTAAATAAAAAAACTAAAAAATTATACAAATCAAAAAACTAAATAAAAAAATTAAAAGACAAACATTAATTAAAAAATATACTAAAAACTTAATAAAAAAAAAAACTTAATTAAAAAAAAAACCCCTAACTATAAAACACCCCCCCCCCCCACCTCCTTCCCCTCCACTACAGCGCCTCCCTCTCCCCTCCACAGGCCACTGCAGCGCCCCCCCCCTCACCACAGCGCCACCCCCCACCCCACTGCCCTCCCTCCTCACCATAACACACCACCCCCCACCCCACTGCCCCTCCTCCTCACCATAACGCACCACCCCCCACCCCACTGTGCCCCTCCCCTCACCAACGCGCGCCACCCCCCACCCCACTGCGCCCCTCCCCTCACCAACGCGCGCCACCCCCCACCCCACTAGCCCCCCCCCCCCTCACCATTGCGACCCACCACAGTGCGCCCCCCCTCACCAACGGGCGCCACCCCCCACCCCACTGCCCCCCCCCACCATCGCGCCACCACCCTCACCATCGCGCCACCACCCCACCTGCCCCCCACCACCCTCACCATCGCGTCCCATTCACTGCCCCCCCCTCCCCCTCCCCCTCCACCATCAACCAATTTTTTTTTTTTTGTTTATTTACCTTTTTTTTCTGTGGTTTGTAATCAAATTTGTTGTGGATGAAGATTTGTGAATTTGGTTTTGATTTTTTCAGATCTGGTTGCCTATATAGGTTGAATTCAACGTTTCCTTTTTTTTTTTCCAGCTTTTGCAGGTTGTTCAAACGGCTATATTGTTAGTTGATGTCCTTTTTTTTTGTTTTATTGTCTGATCAAAATTTTTTTTTTTTTTCAGTTCTGACGTTCTGACAAGAACGTCAAATCATCACATGGCAAATTGTCAAATTTAGAGACTCATTTTTGTCTTCTTGTATAGTCTCCATTTTTTTCAACAAATTTTTTTAAAAAAAAGGAGACTAGGTGCTATTTTTGAGGCTCCAAATTTGGGTGGTGGTATTATTTTGTCAAAAACTAACAAATAGTGTTTTAGAGACCCCCATTGGTGATGAATTTTGATCAATAGAGTCACTAAAATAGCAATTATTGCTATTTAAAGACCCTTTAAAAACTCCATTGAGGATGCCCTAAGCCCAAAAATGTAAACTAAAGCCAAACAGGAAATCTGGATTCCGTACTTTTAGAAAAGTCCCACCTGTCTGATGTATTTATTTCCTTTTTTTTTTTTTTTTTAATCCTGGAAGGACACAAAATTGAAAAACAAAGAGAGAGACATTATATATATAGAGAGAGACCACAACATTACTTCATTAAGCAGCTCAAACACAAACTTCTCTCTGAATCTTGAATCAAAACACACACACAACACACACTCAAGCAATGGCAGGAGGACCAGCAGCAACACCACTGCTGAAAGATGAGCTAGACATAGTGATACCAACAATAAGAAACCTTGATTTCTTGGAACAATGGAGGTCATTCTTTCAGGCTTACCATCTCATCATAGTCCAAGATGGTGACCCTTCAAAGATCATTGACGTACCTGAAGGGTTTGATTATGAACTCTACAATCGTAATGATATCAACAGAATTTTGGGTCCCAAAGCCTCTTGTATCTCCTTCAAAGCCTTTGCTTGTAGATGCTTTGGTTACATGGTTCCCAAGAAGAAGTCCATCTATACCATTGATGATGATTGCTTTGTAAGTACATGTTATTATTATATCTTTTTTTAATTTTTTTTTTTTGGTGATTTATGGATAGCATTTTTGTTTGAGATTTGGGTGATTTGATAATTTTGAGTAGTGAAAACAGCATCTTGCAAAAATATAAACTAAGGCTGTGTATACGAGACTCAGATCCTCTTTGCGTCTAGTAAGAGTTTCATGCATCGGACGTCGTTTTATATAAATACCCTTATGTTTATTTTGGGTGTAAAAATTGGATCTTGGTGTTATATGTGAATTAAAGTTTTGGTTTTTAAATTGGGGATATAAACTTTGTGGGTTTTGATTTGAATTTGAGTTGACTATGCCTATGAGAGGTCAAAGTTTGCATCTTTATGTGAATTTCATTGGTTTGTTACTCGAACCAAATGAAACCAAGCCTTTATCTCACAGGTGGTATCATCTATATGATCTAACGACGTCATTTATTCATATTGAGAGAAATTTTTCTCTTAAGTTTCGTTTCCATGTATGTGAGATCTGGTCCAAATTGAGGTCGTGATTTTTTTAGAATATTTAATGATAAAAAATTTTGATTTTGAAGTAGAGTGTATAGTTTCTTAAGTAGTTGGGCATGCTTTTCTTCCGTTAATTGCTTGGCATGTTGAAATTTTTTCTGTTGATGCATATAGTTCTTAAGCTTAGGCTTTTGATTTATCTGTCAGTGTATTTAACTTAGACAAGCGCAAGCGCATCCCTATCTCTAATCTGTAATTGTGGCTGTTTTTGTTCTGTCAAAATTCTTTCGTTTAAGATCTTTGTTGATCTGCAGGGTGAAATTCACTTAGAATTGTTGTACATTGTTTCTCTTGACACTTGGATCGTAGATCAAAGTATAATAAAAGACCTAGCATAATGTTAGAGATCCTTTTAGACTAGATCCTTCTTGTATATTGCTCGCGGAGCACAGTAAATTTACTCATTTCCAGATTGTGTAAAGGCTTTAACTTGTTCATAGTCTAATTTTGCTGCATGGACGAATTTATCTTTCACAATTTTCCATTGTTAGTGGATTTTAGCCCCATCTTTCTTGTGTTATCATTCCTATTTTTTCTCAAAATTTGTTACTGTCTTATTCGTTAGTTTTTTCAATCCAAAGTATTTGAACTTCTCTTGGCGGCTGCAGTTGTGTTTTACTCTAAAATTCAAACTTAACTCCAGTTTTCATTTGTCTAGATCTAATGAGAAAACATACCTATAGAATATTTTCCTTTTGATGCCTTTTATCTCTTGATTTCAAACGGTAAGTACCTAGATCTGTTCCGTGCTCCCCTTGTAATAACAAAATATCATTTGAGTAACCTTCTTACTCTCTTTCTGCATACGGCCTCTTAGCCGAGCAACATGAAGATGTTATGATTACTATAATTGATGAGATAACTCTTCCTCAACTATCAGAGAGATTATCAAACTTCCTTTGTGAAAAAATTTCAAGTTCCATCCGCTTCTCTGCTGCTTGAGTGGGCGATAAATAGATTTATTGCCATGAAACAGAAAGTCCCTAGCTCTACACACTAGTTATCTTCTAGTTGACACTTTTACCTTTTACGCTTTTATCTTGATTAGGTTAGGTCATCATATATGTTTACTTAAGACTTAATCCTCTTTGATGTGCAGGTAGCCAAGAAGCCATCTGGCGAAGAGATCAACGCTCTTGAGCAGCACATAAAGAACCTCCTAAGCCCATCAACTCCTTACTTCTTCAATACTCTCTATGATCCATACAGAGAGGGTACCGATTTTGTTCGTGGATACCCGTTCAGTATGCGTGAAGGTGCCCCTACAGCTGTTTCTCATGGCCTTTGGTTGAACATCCCAGATTATGATGCACCCACCCAACTTGTTAAGCCTCACGAGAGGAATACTAGGTGAGTATATTTTTTTATCTGGAAACCTAGTATGAGTTGATTCTTTGGTACAGCTGCTGCTAGGCCCTTGCTTATTTAATTAGCTGAAATGATTTCCTTTTCTTTTTAAGATATGTGGATGCAGTTTTAACAATTCCAAAGGGTACTCTCTTCCCCATGTGTGGTATGAATTTGGCATTCAACCGGGAGCTGATTGGACCGGCAATGTACTTTGGGCTCATGGGTGATGGTCAGCCAATAGGGCGTTACGATGATATGTGGGCTGGCTGGTGTACCAAGGTACCCTTTATTTTCCTTTGCTTTTCAGTCTTTAATCTGTGATGGCTTTCTGGATTAACTTCCTTGAAACTGGAGAGTCCTGGGGAACTACCTAGTTCTGGAATCATATGTTTTTGCCTTCAATTTCTGATGGCATCTGAAGAGCTCTCAATATCTCATACGCAATACATGTTTAACTATATAGATGATATCTGCAATGATGATTCATCTTCCGCATTAACGTTGTCTTTTTGCTGTCTGATTCCTCTATTTAGAATGATAATGTGTCTTTCCATATTCTGTAAACTGAAACGATTTTATAACTCAGGGCCTGTCTTAGAAACATTAGATGTGAATGTGTATATTTGTGGGGCAGTATGAAGTAGAAGTATGGACTCGTGTATTATGGGGCTCGCTGTTACTATTCCTTATCTGTATTGCAGACTCTTCGTTCAGGATAGTTTATGATGTTTGCACGTGGTTAATCCAAATATCATTGTACATGAATGAGATAATTGATGTGCACTTGTTGAATTTGTAGGTCATATGTGATCATCTGGGTCTGGGCATCAAGACCGGTCTGCCATACATATGGCACAGCAAAGCAAGCAACCCTTTTGTGAACCTAAAAAAGGAGTACAACGGTATCTTCTGGCAAGAGGAGATAATTCCGTTCTTCCAGTCCATCAGCCTTGCTAAGGAGTGTACTACCGTCCAGCATTGCTATATTGAACTCGCGAAGCAGGTCAAGGACAAACTCTCGAAGGTAGATCCCTATTTCACAAAGTTGGCAGATGCCATGGTCACGTGGATTGAAGCTTGGGATGAGCTCAACCCTTCCGGCGAAAGTTCTGCTGAACAGTCCAATGGCTCTAAGAAGTAGATTCAATTTTGGCATTGAGTTTCTGTTTCAGTGGCCTAACACTCGAATTGGCCACTCCTGGATACCTTATTTATTTAGTGTCTTAACTTTATGATTTTGTTAAGGAGAGCCATTTAGCCATGCAGCGAAGTTGACTCTTTACTTGTTGCTTACCTTACTTTTCTGAAATGTTGTAGTATTATTTACTCATTAAACTTATGTTCGGATTGATTCATTTGTTTGTTTATCTATTTATTTGTTTCTTATTTCTCCAATTGGAACATTTTTCCTTTTTCTTTTGTGTCTTCTTTTTTTCGATGACATATGATCACATTGGATCTCTCATAATACAACATTATGTTTTAATACATACATCTTTTCAATTTCTATTGAATCTCCCATAATACAACTGTATATTTTAATACATACACTTTTTCAATTTAAAAAAGAATAAAAATCACTTTGCCTTCTTATGTTATGTGTTATGACAAAGTATTACTCTACCACCCTGTGTTGAAAAACAGTCTTATTTGAAACTTCTCACCCCCCCTCCCCCTCTATCTTTTTTAAGCTAACGGCATTAAAGAAATAAGTTAAATGATGTTTTTGTCCTTATATTATACATATTTTTTTTCTCCCCGCCCATTTTTTTCACCAAAAAAAGAAAATTAAGAAAATTAAAATAGAAAAAAGGCCTGTCATCTTCCTCACCCTAAACTTACAACCCCTGTGATGGAAAAAAGAGGAGATTCAAACTCGGGGCTTTTGATCCACCCATAAGTCAACACTTTTACCTTCTACTTCTATGACGTAGACAAATTCGAATCTGGAACTTGGAATAACATGAGATTGGGATTAAGATAAGATTAACAATGATATATTGCTTTGAACCTACGGTTTACAAAAGATGAAAAAAACCTCATTCATCAATGGCCTCAAAGAATGGAGTAAAAAAACATGATCTTTCACACTTGTGTCAATTGATGTGAAGGTACAAAGATACATATTTACAGAAAGTTACTCCATGCCAAATAGTAAACCTTGGACTTGGATCCTCTTATAATGACATTATAGAATATAAGAAGATTCAAAATTCGTAGACGTGATGGTCTAAGCTGTGAAGTTGTTGACTATACAGAAAGCTCATAGAAATCGAAGGAAATGTGCTAATGTCTTGCTATTATAGTACATAAATGTGCTAAGAGTGCAAGTAGATACTCAACTGACCTCCATTGCTAGCTATAGCAAAAGCTCCAGATCCTGAATCTTCAGTGGCAATACATGATGCTCTTTCACCTATCAAGGAATACATGGTTTCAGTAATGACATCATCCCCCTCCGTGCTTCCGTGCACCGAATTACACCTTTTTCTTTATAGGGTTGGGGGGGGGGGGGGGGGGGGGGGGGGTGGTGTTGGTGTTGTGAAAGTAACACTAATGGGAATTACGTAAGACAACTCGAATAATCTTGCAACCAATCCACTATAGCAAAAGGATGACACACATTCAGACCTACTTTGGATCTCTATTTCAAGCGGCCTTGCGTTTTGCAAGAGGCTGTTAACGAGCTTTTTAGTTACGCCCTAAATTATTCCAAGCTTCTTCACAACTTGTCACAATGGAATGGGCTAGAAAGAGTAATGAAATATTTAAAAACTGAAAAACTATTTCGATAAGCTAACAAGCTTCAATCTTCCTGGTTTTCCTAATAACCCTCACAAAAGGAAACAGATTTGAACTCCCTCATAGCGTTATAATATTATGAGGGGATCCAAATCCAAAAGAAATGATGAACTGAAAACTGAAGTTCAAAATTTCAGGTATGAGCTTAAAATTGCTCACACTTCTGGAAGAATGATAGAAACACTATATAGAATCTTCTTTCTTTTTTCTTCTTCGACCAATCCTAGAGCTAAACACCTGTGTTTTAAATAAACAGACCCTACCCCTGGTATGTGGCGCCTTCCTAATCAAAGGATAGGAGAGCACCCTTCTCCCAAAGTCACGGGTTCATTTTGCCTGAGTTTTTCCAACACGGTTCTCTCAAGCGCCCTAGTATATTTTAGTTGTTCACCTGTATCGGTTTATAAAAACGTACCACCAGTATGTTGGTAGATGAACAAACTAGTTAAATTAACATCAGAAGTACCTTTAAAGTGATGGAAACTGCCCAAATTGATTCCTGTAGACAATTCCCACATGTACACTACTCCATCATTTCTACCAATAATTCCATGACCATCTGATGCACCAATTACGACAGCCCTGAATGAAAAGTGTAAGCTACTTAGTCATATATTACATGAATTAGCAAGACTTAATTTTTTGCATGTTAACTACAGAACAAGAAATAGAATGAACATTCTACGTTAGAGGAAGAGGAGCGTACAATTTACACAATACATTTCATCGTATAAGTATACAATATAACACCCTTGTGTTTACTAATCCAAGCAATTTTATTTAATAGGCGTGCAGATTAAGAAAACTGGGGTTGTTTGAGTATTTTGCAGAATTGTAATGCTGGAAAGTGGAAGAAATAGCATTTGTTATTTTCGGAAAGGTGATATGAATTTGGTACATCTTCAAAAGCAAATATGACAAGATTAAAGTAGCGGAGAGAGTAATAAGATATTAAGAAGAATAAGATTGCAGCACATAGCCACTTTATCTTCCGATGAAGAGAAGTACATTGACACCATTAGTTAATAATGGCTCAACTTGACATATATTTAAGGCATATTACTTATACTCTGTTATGTGACGATCCTTATTTTCTAGGGAAATAATATTTGAATGTCAAAACTCAAAATGTCCGGTGACAGTTCATCATCCGTGTTTCACTTCATCTAGCATATTGTAACTACTAAGTCAAGCCCAAAGTAACACAATGTGATCTTATTGGGAACAGCTTTGACAAACTCTATGATACAGGACCAAGAATGCATCATACTTTCAAACATAGGAGTCTATAACATGAAATTGGAACAAAATAAGAAGTATAATGTATGTAATTAGAGCTAAGGATATCTTTAGATTCCTATTAAGTAAAGGTTTTAGATCTACCTTGGGTCCATTGCACTTCCCATAATCATCATGTCTTTAATTAACAGCGCAAGCCTCCAGCATCCAGTGGAGTCTATTTGCGGCTCGCTTAGTCTATGCCCGCACTGCTGATCAGGATCAGAGGAAATAAGAAGCCAGATAGCCACATCTTCATTATCAGTTGAGAAGACACCTCGGTTTTCATGTATTTCAGAAAACCATTTTTCCGTTGAATCCGTGATTTCCTTGATGAACTCTTCCGTGTCAGTGTCAGCGGAAAGAATTCCTTTCCTATGCCATCTAAGGAAACTGACTGGAATGAATTGGTAAACAGAGGTGCTTGGAGCAGAAAACTTAGACACGAGGATTCGTTTGTAAACATCCCTGGACAAAATACCAAAACCCTTCGTCAGGATAAGAAAGAAAATCTCTACTAAGGATATAGATCCACTGATTCTCATCTCTTTATACTCAATTTTCTTTTTCAAGGGAACAAGATTACAAGCATGTCAATATCAATTTTTTTTTTTTTCTTTTTCCAACCAGCACGAAAATGGTAATGCATAAAAACACACAGTATGCTAAAACCATATAAATGGATCCAATGAAATAGTAAAAGCATGAGTAGTAACAAGGCATGAAAAATTCCGTACACCAAGCAGTACACAAAATTAATAATAGCAAACTGGAATATCATAAGGCGTTAATCAAACAAACTATGTAATGCAAAAAGGCAGGATACCATAAGCAAAACTCCCCAAGACCATTGTGACCAAGCACCAGAGATGTGGATTTTGGAATTTTCTTCAACTCCACTGGACAAGGAGGCAAGCAATCAGATGTAGGCAAATAGCATTCTTCTGTCTTATCACTGTAAGTTAAGAATCAGATTGTAATTCAATCATTTGCTATAGGAATGGAAAATTAAACATGAACAACCTCACTGTAAATATACAGAGACAACAGTCATAATCGATCATAAACATCAAACAGTAAAAAAGATTGGAATACGCATAAAGTTGAACACCAATATATATCTCTCAACAGAGATACTAGCTTAAATGAAATGACTCGCTCTTACTTGTATAAGAGGCCCTTTTAAATTGTCTTAGTCATTACGCTACTATGCTTGAGGAAAACTACGTCAAATTAGATGAATATGGGCAGAATGGAAAGAGATAAAGTACAAGTTGTTCTATTTTCAAAAGGGTTTGACTTTTTTGGCAAACACAGAAAGGAAATACTTCCTCCTTTTTCTTGAAGGAAGGAGTGACAAAAGTATATCATGTGAATTGTTTATCAGAAAGTACAGTTGGTGTTATTATTTATTACCACAGGATATTGATGAATATACAGAACTCGCCTGCTGGAACACCTGTTATCAGATTTAAAGATTAAAGAGCTGTATAGAGACTTGAGATGTAACAAAATTATAAATCGGTCCATTATAGAAATGAAATTCCTAGTGATTATAGTCTGCAGTAACTGGTAAGTTAACATCACACAGTATAGAATATTGCAATGGCATTCAGCTTATCATCGTCCTCAGTAAACTGCATGAAGATCCAAGGAAACTACACGCAACAATATAGTGTGCCCTATTTAATGGAACTTGAAATTAACTTTTTAATTAATTCACTCTCAAAACTAATATATTCATCTAAGAAATTATTCCATAAACAACCAGCATGACCTGACAAGAAGCAAAAGCTAAAAATCGAGGTGGCAAGATCTCCAGAAATTACCTCCAGCTTGTGTTCATGAGCCATAGGTACAGCTTCCCACTCTCTTCAGCAGCAATGAGAAAACTAGGCTCACAAACCAATATACAGCACACACTTTTACTTGTTTTCAGTTTGATCACAACTGAAACAAAACCATTTTTTACTTCCACAATTTTAACTGCATTTTTCTCACAGTAATCTGCTTTACATGATCCACATGGACAATGAATGTTACCCTCCCTGGGAGCATTGATTGAGTTAGTATTTCTAGGATCACAAATTACATATTAAAACTTTCTATAAGCTTGTATTCAACCATCAACCTGCAGTAAGGAGTTTTTATGCAGTTCAGCAGAACAAGCGAGTTGGCATCTGGGGTGAACTGTAAACTCGACTTCTCCAATGCCACCTGCTTAAAGAAGAAATTCTTACTCACATTTGATAGCAAGAATTAGTTACCATCATAACAAATAATGAGAATATCCATCTTACATCTCTACCAAAGGCATCCTTGAAAGATGGTAATATGAGTGATACATGACTGACAAAAGAAGGGCATCCCATGTTTTCTCCATCAATTGGTGCCTTGTAAAGGAAGAGGGTTTTTTCTTCATGTTCTAAGATGCCACATAAAGCACATATGTATATCTCATTCTCTTTTGTTCTCAAAAGTACCATTGAAATTGGCATGGGGTGGACATAGCTAGCCAGAAGTTTGTTATGCTCCAAACATGTCTTAGCTTTTGAATATGCGCCCGGTTTGACTTCCTTAATCTCAGTCATGTTGCCTATCCCATGGTCATGCAAATATGACACAGAATTACCAACAGCAAGGTCTCGGTCGTTTAGTACTTCCTGGGCAACATTACTAGGTAAACAACCTCCTGGTGAGATCTGGCAAGAAGAGCTCACTTCTGACAACTTTGAGGCAGGCAAACTATGTAAGTTTGCATTTATCTTGGAACCACAAGTATCTTTTGAATCTCTGTGAAGTACACCTTCCAATAGAGAAGTACACATTATAGTTGATTCTGTCACAATAACTGGGATTTCACTTGCAGGCATCTCAGAGCTCCTAGTGTTGAGACTAGATTCTTGTGGTGGAACACAAAGAGATTTCTTTGTTTCTGCTAAGTTTGCATTGGGGGTTACATCTGTTGAAACACAATTCACCATGTTTAGTGGTTGTTGCACAAGATTTTAGGGTGATGGATCTGAGTAGAATATGAACATCTACATTTCAATACTCAGGATGACCTAGCTTCAAAAGTTTTGACACTACCTTTAAGTAAAAGATCATTAACTTTCATAAATTTGTGATCTTAAACTCTTTTAATGGCAAACTGAAAAGGCAGCAACTCCAAAGGTTTGTTCAAATGACAAACAAGTAACTGGAGGGTTTAAAACAAGTAATTTCGAACGTCTGACTAGATATTCCAACTGGAAACTACAGGGAAGTTTATTCTTGCCAAGAATCATCTATCCAACTCAAGTTAGGGGATAGGACTATAAAATAAGAAAAAGTGGGCGATGTCAATACCTTCAGTACCGTCAGGCAAGGTCTCAAAATCCTCTAGCCCAGAATGGATATTACCATACAAAGAATTCTCATCAGACTTCAGGAAAATATCTTCCCTATGAAAACATGTGCAACCTAAATGAGATATACATTTGGAACTGTCACCCTCTTGAGTCCCCTGGTTTAAGGCTACCTGTCTTCTGGAACAAAGACCTGTTCTACAATCATTTGCTCCAGCATGACAAACTGGGGACCCAGCTTCCGTGTTAACACTAACAGCCAGCCTTGAGGTTTCATTCGTACCAGAGTCTAGAATGAGATGAGCTGGATCAGCTTCAGCATCCTCAGAATACACCAATAGCTGATTGCTCAAACATCGTCTAGTCTCATCATCATCAAAACTATCAGGAACAACAGAATCCATATGACCAAAATTTGGGACAACTGAGTGACTATTTGAGGGATGCACATCATCCTTGTGATTTTCCGAAGGTAACTTCTCTTTGTGTTCAGTCACTGCAAGTTCTACAGGAAAAGGATTAGGCTAAATTACAAAGAACTGGTGTTACAGCAATCTGAAAGATGTAATGAAAGTTGAAACTAAGGACGCCACATGCTAGCAATGAGCAAACGTTTCAACAGTAAGTAGGTACACTTCACCTGTAGAAGCAAAATTGTGGCAGAGTCCAGTATTGTTATTTCCCTCATCAGATTGAAATTTTTTTGAAGACTTCACATTTTTCTTTTTCTTTCTTGAGAAAGTCTTAAGCAGAGGCAGGGCACGAGGAAGCAGCACCATCATCATTGATTTGGCAACTTCCTGGCCAAACAAATCAATATCACTCTTCTCGGAGCTAGAATTTGGTATAGATGAGCCAGCATCATCTTCTGGATGTGATTCAGTAACTAAAACCTCAGAAATGACCATGTCAGCAGCAGTTCTATCATCTTTCACATTGTAAGTAGCTTCTGAGGGGATGTTTTTAGCAGAATCAGAAGAATCATCGGCAAATAAGCTATTATTTCATTTATCGAGCAATGAGAGATCATACTGAGGGAGTACGACCAGTAAGTAAATTAAAATGACATTAAATGCATCTAGGTGAAATAAATAATAATTCAAAAAATAATACCTGGTGGGAGATCAAAAGTATCGGGTGCACAAATGTTGGTATCATTGTCGGGTTGCACATTATCAGAAATTAATATTTCTTCACCTATTTTGTTACTCAAATCTTGGGCCTCCAGAAACTTTGACCTGTCGAGCTGTGAGAAATTTAGTAATTCTCCTCTGCTAAACTGATCAAACATTTAACAAATAGTTCCACGCATTAAGTTACCAAAGTATAAGAGGGAAAAAGCATGGTCAATTTGCTTGTTTTCAATGAAAAGCAGGATTTACATATTCAGCTATATCATTTATGAACTCAAATTACATGGGGAATGACTTTCCTCTTTACTGGCCATGGGCCCACATGGGGGCAGAGGGGTGTGCAAAGATACAAACAAATAGAAAATGGCAAGCTGCAAGAGGAAAGAACGTTAACAAATTGCATGAAAATGCTTACAAGTTCCTTGTCTTTGGGCAAGCTGGCATCTTCTTCCACAGCTTTAAAACCTTTAGAGCTAGTAAGTCTGGTTGGTTCTTGTGAAAGAAGATCATTCACTTTGAAATTACCAGAGATGTCAGAAAAATTCAATTTCGAGTCTCTTTCTGATAAAGTTAGTTCTGCTTCTTTCATAAGTCCACCTTCCAAGTTCTCAGGTCCTGGCAAAGCTCGTGGGCTACCACAAGTCCCATAATTTTCATCTGAAGCATAAGAGATCGCAGAGCTTTCAAAGGACTTTGGTGCATCAGAATTATGATTCCCATCTTGAGGACAATGCTTTTGTAGAACATCCACTCTGACAGATTTGACGTTAATCACTTTATCTTTCCTGCTCCTCTTCCCTGTAACACGTGGTTTTGCCAAGTATGGTAGCAGATCTGTAAGTTTGGTTGATTCAACAGATTCCGGTTGATGTCTTGTTTCAGTAGCACCATTGCGAAAACTGGAAGGTGGAAAACCCTGTTCTACAGTTCCACTGACATTTGCCACCAGTTCTCTCAATAATCTTTGGACAAATGCATTTCTGAATCCAAAAAACTGCATAACATGTGTAAAGAGTTGTAAACAGAGAAAGCTAGACACCACTTGTGAACTAAATACTTTGTACATGTGAATGCAAGATTTCTTTACAGGCAGACCAGAATTGTTGTCTTGCTAGGAGAAATCATTAATTGCACCACCAACACCGCTAAAAGATCCTTTAAAGAATCACTCGTACAAACCGCAAGCTGACTGATATACCATTGATATAAAAATAGTAATAGAATTGAATGATCCTTTTGAGTGGAAAAACATATGCACTGGAAGTGATCAGTGAAGTGAAAAAGAACTCTGAGAAGGGTTGTAGTTAGCCTCTCAATTAGAGACTATCCAAAAGTTCATTTTCAACTTTGGGGATGGTTTGACAATGGTGATTTATTATGGTTACACCTCAATCCGGTGAAAAATGTTGGGTCAGAAGACACACCACCTACAATTAATATCCCCAGAAAAACTCAGCACAGAAAGAATTACTTCCTTGACTTCCTTTTTTTTTTTTTTTTTGCAAGGCAAGCAAATAACTGAATTTCATAAATGAAATGAACAAAGTCTTAACAAAGAAATGCAGAGGAAAGCAACAAGTCTAACCCCGAACGAGAAGAGCAAATGCAAAACTGCAACCAATTTCAAAAAACACCACAAGAAGTGATCATTCTACAGCATCAAGGGGAAGATGCATAGAATGGTCACCAACGCTCCAACTACAATTAACAAACAAAGTCACAATCAAGTAAAATTTAAATGAACTCTATTGGCATAATGCTTGTTAATGCTTGACTTCTTTGAGCTCATACTAGCAATTTGAGTTCATATCCTCCCTCTGCTCCATTATAATTGACGGACAAATTTTTGGATTCATCAAATGGTATTCGCTTAGATGCGTAGACATAAAGGAAAAATTGAATGGGATGCCAAACATGCAAAGTATAATTACATACACCCTTGCAATCATTTGGTATTGCAGATAGTAATACAAAGTGGAGTTTGGTTCCTTGAGGTTTCATCACTTGTTAGAATTGCTAATATATCTAAAAGTAAATTATAGGAGCATGAATTATAGTTTGAAGTATATTACACCACATTGGACCAGTTGCGTAAAGAAGACTCAGGACCTACCTCCACACCATCTATCTTGCTAGAGAATCTTTTACCATGCCATAGTTTTATCTGAGAAAAGCCTTTCTTCTGAAAGCATTCCCATGCAATATCAGGAGTTTGCCCAGAGCATGACTTTCCATCAGTAGAACTAATCTGCATATAAAATAATAGCCTATAGTATTTATTACTACAGTAACAGACAACAACTACCAAGCAACGCAGGTCTGAAGGATTGTAGTCCAGCTACATACCGTGAATAAAGGCCCTTTAAGACCTTCCAGAATTTCCATTTTATATGTGATACCATTGTGAGTACGCACAGCATTATATCCAATGGGATAAGGATAGCGGTCTTTACCCTGCAAAGCATACAGTTTAGCCAATATAAACCATGCATCTTATGAGCAGAACATGGTTATAAACAGCTGAAACCACAATTCATCATTTTCATTATAGACTCATAAAAAGCAAAGCTACATATAGTTTAGAGCTCAGTTAATGCATTGAATGAATTTTGTGGGTGGCGTGGAGAAATCCAAGGGAAAAAAGTAAGTAAATAAAACAGTGAAAACTCAAACTTAAAATACGTGTCACTTAACTTAGGGGGAAGGTACAACAATGTATGTCATACAAAACAGAAAATAGGGAAATGCTATCGGCAATGAAATCACTTCAAGGAATATTAGAAATTGTTGCAAACTGCAAAGACCTTAGGTAACAGATCTTAGCATCTAATTCTAAACCAAACTAAAGCAATTAAGAATGAAGCTATACCCAAGGATTCAACTTATTTCCAGCCTGGAAAGGAACTCGCAAGATACCTTTTGAAGAAAACTGGATGCTGAAGCAGTTGTTGTAGTGAATTAACAAACACTACATCCTACCAAGGCAAGCTGCATAAATCTATTTTGACTTAATCCACAATCGACATGCACTAGGAGAAGGAAAAAAAATGAGGGAAGGAAAGGAAAAAGAAGAAGAAAAATCATGCTCTCTTCTCCTGTAGAACATCTTTTTTATGATCGATTTCTTCTTTCTGCTTTTCTTTTTCTTAAGGATTGTATTCTCTGTCCCAGTCTCTCTCTATTTGTAACAAACTCTCCCTCCCTCCCTCCATCTCCCTTTATATTTTTCTATGTTTTACATGATTCGATTTAAGTAAGCATCTCTTTGTCTCCAAGCTAGTTTTCTTTCACAAGCTCGTTTCCACTTTCTGATCTAAGTTTACAGTAACCATCTTTAGGCATATTACAGTGATAAATAGAGCAACACGAGCTCAGATTCCATGCCTAAACTATTCATAAAAAGTTAAAAAAGCCCATTCCTTCGAAAACATTGTGTCCATTGCACCTGTAGTTTAGGACACTGACACATAGGAGGAAGTGCGAACGGCTCGTATATCATAAATCAACTTTCCTGACCTTTCAAGTCCAGAATCTTTCGCCTTTATCTTCTTTTTCCATGTGAAATTAATTTAGCTTTCTCATATACAGAACTACAAACACTCTTGAACATTTCTTCTTGTGAAATTCATTCTACTCACGTTTCCCTTAGTTAAGTATTAAATCTTTTCCTACTCCTCTACAATCCAACTGCAAAGGCCTCAAAAAATTCATCCCTAGCTACACCTATTTTTGGCATCATGAAAAACTTAATATTCATTACAACCTATAGGAATTCACTCATGCTCCTCCAGTAACCACAATTTTACCACATCATTAAAAAGGTTTTACTATAACCGGAGAAATATTTGCAGTAATTTTTATACGCAACAATTCTCGCACCAAGAGTAAAGTAATATACACTTACTTTATTTGTGAAGCATCGCGCTCTGGTTTCGACCTTTTATGTCAAATTCTTTACTGTAACACAAAATTGGATAGAAAACTTCTCTTTAACTAACATTAACATTTAGCAAAAAGTAAAATAGTTTAAAAACGGAACCGTACTTCATCCAACAATTTTATTAAATTACAAATTAAACCGCAATAACTCTAACGAATTAAACTATATTAACATTCTCCAATTAATCTTTACTAAATTGCCACAGCTCTATATTTTCAGCTCAAATTTTCAGGAAAAAAATAGCAAAATATTGAAATTCAAGCTTCAGTTATAATCAATTAACAGTTAACAAAACCAGCTAGCTGCCATATCAAACTGCAAAATTTCATTTGAAAAGTAAACAAATTAAAGCATACACATTAAATGACACGCACACACACACGTATATACATATATACACAATTCATGTATTCCTTTTCAGTTTATACACAAACACACACGTGGCTGTGTGTATATATATATAAGGTAGATGGTATAGATGGATGCGAACCCTAGAGGAGCTCCAATACTTCTTGTCCCATGGCCCGCTGTAGATCTTTCCGATTGATATGATTTCCAAGCCATCCAATGCTTTCTCGTCGCCGCTCGCTTTCGCCATCGCCGCTTTACTCTCTCTCTCTCTCTCTCACACTCTCACTCTCACTGTGTGTGTTTACACTTTCACTGTGTGTTTTTGCGTGTTTGTAATGGCGGGAATGCGGAAAATGATTGTGTAGTTCTGTTTTAATAGTGCGGGAATTTTTTTTAGGGGCAAGAGAAAATTGTTTCAAGTGGAGAGGGGCAAAATCGGAAATAAGGGGAAAATTGTTTTGAGTGGAAAAGAGAGAAAATAAAAATTAATAATAAAAGAGAACGCCGTTGCCGGGGATCGAACCCGGGTCACCCGCGTGACAGGCGGGAATACTCACCACTATACTACAACGACTTGGTTGACGAGCCTCGTCCCACGTAAATATATCTTGTCTTTAAATTTTAAGATTTAATCTAGTTTATTGTAGTATAGGTCTTTCTCTCTCCTCTTCTATGTATGTATTGAATGATGGAATAAGTAGGTCCAAATATGTTAGAGATGTACCTTCACATTATCAATAAAAAAAATTATTTATCTGCTTAAGCACAAGATCCAAAATTGTGATTCTGCTTTCATGTCTTAGATTGAGCTTTCTTACTCTTTATTGGAGGACCTTCCCACAACATACACGTGATACTAAGGTTCTTGTGGTAACTCAAGCTAGGATTAATTTGTTTTTCCATAGTTAGGTGATTTACTTTAATTTGATTGACGAAGGCTAAGCTCGGTTTGGTGATACTCGAAACAAATGAAAAGAAATCAATGTCAATAATTGGCAGTTTGCAAGAAACTTAATCTTTCCCCTTCCCAAAAAAAAGTAGTTGCGGTCAAACTCTAATTCTGGAAATAAGTTGACGCCTTTTTACCAAGGAAAAAAATATATAAGATGATAGAAAGCTCAAGCCAATTAGTCAACTTTTCCTGCTAATACGCTAAAGCATAACACCTATAGAAACTCAGGAACTGAAGAGCTAATGTCATGAACTAAATATGCTACTAGACGCTTCATATACAAATACAAGAAGCAAAAAATGGCTCTTGGTAGGTCAATCACCATGTAAGCAGCGACTAGTTACGCTAGGAAGCTATGTATGATTTTAAGAAATAATCTTCCTTGTTTTATTAGAGTATATATAGGTCTTTCTTTCTCCTCTTTTCCTTATGTATTGAATGATGATACGAATGAAAAAAGAGATGTCAATCTAATTTTTAACGAGTTTTTCCATTTCAAAGTTTATATGTATTAATAAATTCTTTCACTTCAAAGTCCTCTCCCTTCATTTAAGATTTAAAACTTGTCGTCATCTAAGATTTCATCTCAAGGACTAATGTCAAATTCCCATTGGATCTCGGTTGGTTTACTAGCTAGAATTTAAAATTTGATTTTCCTCAAAGTTAGACGGTTAATGAAGATCGTTCCTATGTTGACTAAGGTCGCACGATGACGAAATTTTCGGTCTCAATCTCTGATCCCGTGACAGTCACCTTCTATGTAGTTTCCACCTTCTAAACTCACAAAAAATACTTTTAAGTGTCTTAAAAATATGTAAAACAAAGCCTTAGTAGCTAGTACTTATGTGATACATGTACAACAAATTAAGCAGATTTATTTTTTTATAGAAAAAAACTATTGTCAAATTTAGATATACAAAAGGTTGTTGGATAAATAAATGTACTAAAGGACTCCACCATAAGGAGTTGTAAATTACATGAAAGCTATTGCTATTTAGAACTTTAAACTCTATGGAATTGTGTTAGTAGCAATTGTTTTACTTCCTGAGTTTAGATGGACATTTGCTGCCAACTATTCGTCCTTGAGTACCAAAATTCATTGTTAGTAAACAAGTGCTGAGTAACATATATGTAGAGGTGAGTGAGAGGTTTAAAGCTACAAGGGGAGTTTTTTATGTTTTTTTTATAGTAAAAATCGATTGAGAGAAGGTTTAATTTTTTTTGTACATAAGGTCAGTTGTTACCATTACAGAGAAATATTGGACTATCCCAAGGTGGGATATGCAGTAGGTCAGAAATGACTAGATTACATTAAAAATTGTGTGTTTTTGCTACTTTTGTGTATGTATACACATTTTATCGAAAATTGATTTTACGATATACACACTTCTAAATGATAAAATGGATTTCTTTTTCTATTTAGTACATATAAAAAGTTTTAAAATATTAACGAGGTTTTTGATATCCAAATGCCTTATGACATGACTTTGATCCTATCAATTTAAAAATCCACAATCTACCTAAATTTTAATGAGTTTCTTGAACATTTGAACTACTTGGAAAAAAAATTGGTTTGATTGTCAAATCATTTAGTCAGAGTGTTTGAACATTTCCATTAAATTTCAGTTGTTAATCTAAATACTCGACATTACAACAATATATTTAAAAACTATAAAATCCCATGACCAAGTAATTAATTGCCCAACAGAGATTTTTTTCCCTACTTCTTTTCCTCTTTAAGTGGCTAGTGAAGAAACAAAAGTGCCAATTGATGTGATGGAATGGGTTGAAAATTAATGAAATTGCATTTGCAACTCTTACCAAATTCTCATACTTGGCATGAGGTAATAAACCTAGGAATCTCATTCTTTAGGTATTTCAAGTTTCCCCCAATTTGGGATTACCCGTTCTTGGCAAAGAACATAGGATTAGCATTATTCTCATATTCTTCCAAATGCAAAAATATTTGTCGAATAACCCAAATGTCCTTTGAAAACATTATACATCACAAAACTAGCCTCTTATATACATCTTGTTATTAAGAGTAAAAATAAACATAATAATAATAATAATAATCATGATCTAAAGGGATAATAAAATAAGGTAATAATAATAATAATAATTACAATATCGTTAATATTAGTAAACGAGAAAAATAAAATAATAATATTAATAAATAGTAGACATTTTATATAAGTATTATAAAATTTATTTGTCAAATGATCAAAATATCCCTTTAGAACATAACATAATACAAAACTAGCCTAATAATAATCATCATCATCATAATCATAAATAATAATAATTTTAATTAGATACAATAATAATCATAAGTAATGTTAATAAATATAATAAATAAATAATAATTATCTTAAATAGATAATAAATATATTAGATGCGTGCGTTATAAAATTCATTTCTCAAATGACCAAAATAGCCTTTCATAATGTGACATTTTACAAACCTAAGACTTTATATATTGTTTACATTACAATAACAATTATGATAATAATAATAATAATAATAATAACAACAACAACAATAATAATAATAATAATAAATAGTATAAATTAATAATAATAATAATAATAAAGTAATAATAATCATTAATAACATCAACAAATAATAACATTAATAAAAAAAAAATATTATATAAGAATAACAAAAGAGCAATCTTGTCATTTTATACAAGTGATTCCAAATGCTATTATGGTATACTGACTACCAAACATGGGTTTGGAATCAATACATCAATTACTATCTTTACTCTTAGAACATATCAAGCATGACATATAATTTTTCAAATTCATTCCATTCTTGTCAAATTCATTTTTAAGATACCAATCGCCACCTAAGAGAATTGCTCAAAATTGGTCATCAAAGAGTGTGACGTCCACAAAAATTAAACTATTTAACCTCACTACAAAAGGAGACATGTCACCATCCAACACTTGTTATAATCATAGGAAAATGTTGTTTGTAAGATATATATATATATATATATATATATATATATATATATTTTTTTTTGTTTAATCTGGAAAAATATCTCCATTCAACCAGCCCATAAGACATAAACCGAATTAGTCACCACCCACTAACATTAAATGGAACACGTTGGCATCTTTCCGTTCTAACGGTTGAATGTTTGCAAGATTTTGCCAGAAACTAAAACTCATTTTCATAAATCTATAATAAATATATGTTAGACACACATGAAGAGAGAAACAAAAGAAAAAATAGTTGCTATTTTAATCCAGACAGTCATCAGTTTTTTTCCTCTCTCACAAGTTAGTATTAATACGGATTGATGGTAGTAGAATAAGACAGAAGATGTTGAGTGCAGCAAGTAGACTATCTTGCGTTGTCAAATCCGGACACTGAACCTCAATCTTAACGTGTCGAGTTCTCAGTTGCTTTGGTATTATTTTATGGTTTTACAAAACAGATATGCATACATTTCAAACAGATTTTATGTACTCGGTTTTGCTCATGAAAATTAGAAGACTGTATGCCCCTTTTTCCTTTTATAGCAGCAACATCTGGTCAACATTGTAGAATCCATATGTCGTATCATAGAGCAAATTATTATTAGCGTTGATATTATTTTTAGTCATTTATTTTTAATTTCATTGATAATATAATTTTTTATTTTTAAAAATAATACATTTTAATCTCTTATCTTTTAAATTGGAACACCGTTAGTATTATTTTGTTTAAATCCATTAAAATTCTAACGCCAGTCTTATTTTTCCCAAAATACACACGTACTGAACACATGCGTTTGCAGTTAAATTTTTAACGGATTCATACAAAATGATTAACGGTATCCTAACTTGAAAAGATAAGAGACTAAAATATATTACTTTTAAAAATAAAGAACCATATCATTAATGATATTAAAAATAAGGGACTAAAAGTAATATTAACCTTATTATTATTTTTTTTGGGAAATTCGTAGAATACATTCATTATTCTTGTCCTTTACAACAAAAAATTTGTTTTCTGAAACTCTTTGGAATTATATTACGGGTGTCAACACCTCGGGATTCTTATTGATGTGTTTGGTGAGCAATCAATTCTTGAGGAAAATTTCAATACTAACTCTCTGGTGAAGGACTTTATTTAAAATGGCTAGTGGTCTTGGCCTGCCAACAATTCTATCATTCGGCAGATTGTTCAACATCTTGGGGAAGCTTCTCCACAGCCTAATCGTGATGATGGCATTTTTTTGGCTCAATTCTCCGACTGGAAACTACAAATTGCGATGGGCCTTGGAGCTTATTAAGCCATGGTTCCCTGAAATCAACTGATTTAAATCTATTTAGTTTAAACAGGCTACTTCAAAGTATTCATTTTGTGCTTGGTTTTGTTGGAAAGACAGACTTTCTACCGTGGAAACCCACGTAACTTTGACCTTGGCTCATGGAATTTTCAATATATATAGTGTACACTCTTTTTCCACGTGAAGTGAAAAAGCAGGTAGTAGAAGATTATATAGATATATTTCTAAAAAAGGATACATCAAGAATTTTTGTATAGTAGATGTTAAAAATTATATAATTTAATATTTGTAAATTGATAAATATTTTCAGTAGAGTTGAAGAAAACTCATTACTGAGAGAGAAGTGATAATCTCGTCTTGCTTGTTGGGAGAGAGGAAGTTTCTGGACCACATTTTCCAGCCAGATAGTGAGTGATAAATATTTTCAGTAGAGTTTAAGAAAACCCATTACTGAGAGAGAAGTGATAATCTCGTCTTGCTTGTTGGGAGAGAGGAAGTTTTTGGACCACATTTTTCAGCCAGATAGTGAGTGATCACTTAGCAATGAACAACAATGTCATTTTAGTCCTCGAGCTTTGTTTAAAGTCCCAAACTCATCCCTAGTTTTGGGAAATACCCATTTTGGTCTCCTGATAAAAGGTTTTTAGACAAATCTAAATAAAACAGGACTGAAAAATTTGCTATCCAACATGGAATAGAGAGCTAGAAAATTGATTCAAGGAGAAGTCAAGGATCTCTAGTTTTTGAAGTTTTTTCAGCCACATTGGAATTTTACCAGTGAATTTGCAACCACCCAAGCCAAGAAGAGACTAAGACTTTTGCAGCCCGCTAGACTCATTGTAGAAAATTTGAAGTTTTTGAAACCCATCATATCAAACTAAGCTTTCTTCACCTGCCAAAGACTCATTGTAGAAGTGATAAGTCATGATTAACGTCCTAAGACTTTTGCAGCCCGCTAGGGTCTTAATTATTCAAAGCTCCACATATTTGTTTCTGGTGTGTGTGTCACACATTGGTGGAGTGAAACCTACATTAATAGAAGAGGGACGTTCAAATTGAAACGTTCTTTGATTTTGAAGCATTTCCGGTGGTGGTGTTGGTCAAAATGAGTTTTATAGGGTATTGTTGATCGTTTGAGGCTCACATCATTAGATGATGCAAGGAAGGTATCATAATTATCTTTGTTGTGTATGAGAAATAAAAATACATTTCATTTATTTTATAACAAAGAACTCATGCAACATATTTAATATATAGATTATAAATATGTGGTGTAATTGCACGCTCAAGAAAATAAAAAGTAAAAAAAAGCATGTCATTCAACCTTGGACCTATCATGATCTCATTATGACATTTTTTATTTATCACAATACTTAAAACTATTTAAAAAAGGTTAAAAATCATTAGAAATTGTTTTAACCGTTTCATATGATTCCATTGTAAATTCTCTATATCATGGTTTTTTTTTTTATAAATACTATGCAACAGTTTTTAAACCATTTTGATTAATCTTTAACTTTAAAACTATTGCGAAAGAAAATCTCATGAGCAATTATTAACAAAAGTAATAGAAAAAAAATTAACCATTAGAGTTAAATAAAATTGTTCTAAAAAGTTTTAATTTATACACTCATTACAATAAGATATCTGTTGTAATAATTTTTTTGTTTTTCAATTGGAGTGCGGCAGAAAGCTCAAGTGTCTGAATCTCGACGACCAAATGAAAATCCACCTCCATTTTATTTTATTTTATTTGGAAAGAACCTTCATTTTATTTGTGAACCACCAGTGTCATCTTTCCACCCTAAGGTCTACCTCTTTCTATAGACGGATTTCATCATTTCTTATCACTATAACAGGTAACTTTCGGCCTTGTAAACTTCCTTAGCCATGTGGAAAATCAAATGAGCCATCTTTGATTTCTAAGATCCATAATCTCCATGGACTAGACAAGAAATAATGGAAATAGTACGCTTCGTAGACAAATTAACAGACATCGTAAGAGAGAGTAAGAAAGTAAGAAACTAGCTAATACCAAAAGTGAGGCAAATGATTATGTTCTCTTTAGCATATCACGAGTGTGTAGTAGCTGGTTGATTATTGGAAACTGATCGTTCTCAGCAAGAGCATTGCAGATTTTAAAAGATACATATTTTTCATATCTTATTAACTTGGAATTATAGTTAAAAAATCATCACATAATAATAGTCCAGAAACTAAAATAGAAAAGAAATAAAGGAAGTTCGTAATGAAAGAAAGGGAAAAAGAAAGAAAGGGAAAGATGAGAAAAGTATTCGTTTTTTGGGTCTTTGGGAATGACCATTGATAGAGTTTAACGAAAGCGACAAATAATGCAAGTGTACAAAAGAATTCAAATAACATTATACAGTAAAATTATCTAAAAAGAAACACCAATTCATCAGACTAAGAAAATTAACATTAATGTTGTCCTTAATTCCTTCAAACCACTTATTTAACGTTAAAAATAAATTTTATTAATGAGCATCAAGGGGGTGCCACCCAAAAGAAAATTAATTACGTAAGAGATTCGTACATTTTAATACATTATATACATAAACACTGAAATTTCTTAAAATCCAAAACAGAATATCATGAAATCATATGTTTTTCATGGATGACAATTGCATTTCAATTCCATCAAAAACTTTATGGACTATATAGGTTACTTGAATTAGTATCTTTACATCTCGTCCTATATCTCTTTTGTAAAAAATATATAAAGATTTTATAATAACTTGAATTTACTACTATTATCAAAAATGAATTTAAACATTTTATCATGAAATTCGGAAAATATGTCAAGTTGGACTCTTTCTTTTGTTATAAGTCTAGCAAACATGAAATTGGCAATCAGGTGGGCCCAATGTTGGAAAATATCATTGGGCTATAAAGTCATGGAACTCGGAAATTAAGTGCATCACGTTGGACTCTTTCTTTTATTATCCGGTTAGCAAGTCAACGTCTATCGCTTGAATGAGTGTACTTGTTTTGGCATATTATAATAGAATACATTACAAGTCAATCAAATTAAATTTGTTTGAAAAAATTGTGGATCTTCCAATGATTTAGCATTAGAAGATGACAGCATATTTAATAGCTATTTGTGTTGGAGCACTTTCTTTCTAATATTATTTGTATGTTATGACTCTATTGATTTAGCTCATAACTCTTAGATTTAGAGCTCTTATTGACGTTCTGTTGTCTGGACATTATGACTATTGTTGTAGTTCATGACTCTATAGTCTTAAAGCGCTTAACTTATCAAATACCTACACTTTGGTACAACACGCATATTTATTGTAATTTCTAGGATAAATTTTTTAGCTTAGACTATTTCAAGGATCATTTCACATACAAGATATTTTTAATTCTAATTAATATCTATGCTATTCTAACATATACATCTATGAATTGTGTGCAAAGACAACCTACAGAAAGCAGTATTGCCATGATTTGTGATGGAAAGAATATTAGAAAGGGAAAATTTATAATCATACGATATTTGCTAAGAATTATGGGTCATATCTTAAAATCAATCAATGTTAGAACAAGTAACTCAGAATTTTATATATTGATCTTTCAGTTTATAATTTTATGTGTGCAAAGAACTTATCTTCCAACGTTAACCTCGTTGCATTTCGAAAACAGATCACTAAATAGATAATGATTGTTATAAGATAGCATACTTAATGTCTACGAGAGAGAGATTTATTTCAACCATTTGAGGTATAAACTTTTTGCCTTCTAATTTATTAGCGTAATTTGGAGGAGATGTGCAATGCTCCTAGAGCACTATTTATGAAAAATCAAGAAAAATACATCATAGGGATCTATAAATCATGTGTGTCATGAGGGTCACAACAATTACAGAAACTTGCATGGTAAATTAAGAAAAGGCACGTAGTGTGGATATGATTACATGAAATAGATTGAGTGTGCTAAAAGCTTTGCTTCAAAATTATACGTTCAATCAAGAGGGGTACAGATTTTTGGCTTTGAAGAGTCCAAAGGGTGAGATCCATAATCCCTATAGCCTAGACGAGAAATAATGGATGTAGCACACTTTGTAGGCAAATGATCAAAAGTGATAACCGAAAGCAAGAAACTGATGCCAAAACCTATACCGAAACCAAGACCACAAGTAAGATATAAAATTATCTTCTCTCTTGAGCAATTTCCCTTATTGTAGTAGCAGGTTGATTAGGGGAAAGTACTAGTTGTTCTAAGCAAGAGCGATTCACAATTTCACCACACAATCTTGGATTTCCTTTGAAGCTAGTACTAGGAAAAGTGTCAAACTGGCTTCCTGTGGGTATTGGACCTGATTATTGTTTGCAACACTAAAAGAAGATAAAAAATGGAGATTTCTTAGTGATGATGTTGGAATTTCACCAGAAAAATGATTTTCAGACAGGTTCAATATCTGCAAATTAGTGATACTAGATATCGTGTCTGAAATGCTGCCTGAAAAATTATTATTGGAAAAATTCAAGGCTTGAATGAACTTCAATTGGCCAATTTCCAAAGGGATATTACTGTTGGGAATCGTGCATGGTATTTAAAATTTTTTATAATTAAATAAAACGCAGTGGAAACAATTAATAATACTCATGCATCTCGTTCATGACAATTTACGTAGATTACATATATGCATAAATAATCAACATTAATTACACATAAAAAGATTTTCAGGATTACCTTTCGTGATGATGAATCCGTTGTAGAGATTGACTGAATCTGAGCTCCCCAATAGTGAAGCCTCCAGAAGTATCCATACGAAATCCGAACCATCAATCAACAAACCCACACTACGAGTTTTAGAGAAAAATGTATTTGCTATGAAAGATATGATTTGTGCTAGTTTTTATGTCTATCATACTTTCCTATTTATAGAAAACCCTGGACATATTAGGGATAACTTTTGGGTCAATCCTAATTACTGGACTTGGACTGATTAAATGAGTGGACTAATATTCCAATCTAATCAATCTTAAGTCCAATTAAATATTAGACTCTTCTAATATTTAATTTATATTTATCGCTGATTAACTCTGAATCTCTTTTGTGTGTGACCTCTCGGGTTCATAATTAATTGATAGCGAAATAATATTAATCAAATTAATATTTAATTAGAACTCTTCTAATTTAATTATTGCAAATCGTGAGTGATACCTAACAATATATCACGACTACCCAACTAATGATGAAGTATAAATTCTACGAACCCTTAGTAACGATCACGCAATCAATTCATTCTGTTTAAATTATTCCGATTGAGCCAAAGTCATGGATAAGGTCATCAAATTCTATTACTCAATCATATGTCCAAATCTGCATAATCAGTAACTTATAAATAATATGTGGAACGACTTCCACTATTCTACCTCAGCCAAGGATTTCTAGTTATTCGATTAATAGATCGCATAGGATCCCTAATTGACATATTTTATATCTACACACACCTATCTCCATGCCGAGATAGACCGTAACTACTAAGTACATTATCCAATCCTTGATGAGGACTATTGCACCAGGAAATTACGTTATCCCTAACACAAGATAACCGTGGTGTCTCAGGTCTAAGGACTAATTGCACTATTACACTATACAATGGATTATTGACTATTCCACATAATTTGTTATATTAGTGGTCATGTCCAGTCATTTGTTCCCAACAAGCACTTATATATTTACCCTTACGATATGAGACTAATCGCCTAAATCAATATATCATATTATTTGGATGGTAGACTGTAATCCGATCTTTTTGAATAAATTAACACTCAATTAATTTATCCTACGATCGGGGACTATTTTAGAATATATTCATGAATATAGATTCTGTCACTCATATCCTTACTCTTAAGGATAGAATCTATAAATATTATTTTAAGGACTCTTATTTAAATAGTTAATTGCATTAATGATTTTTAAATAAATTGCCCACATTAAATAAATAATATAATTATTATGTTATAAAATTGACATTTAGGGCATATAATCCAACAATTATCCCTGAGATTATTGTTGTCTAAATATAATGCTAGTGGCACGTTGGAGGACTGATTGATTTAGAGCACAAAAACATCATTGGGTTGAGAAATGTTAAAAATAATAAATAATATAATAAACCTCTTTCTAATTCACTTGATTGGCGCTCTATTGTGCTGATAATTTTGGTAGTTTGAAAAGTTATGGTGGAAAGTTTCCAGATAAAAGGTTTTTAGACAAATCTAAATAAAATAGGACTGAAAAATTTGCTATCCAACATGGAATAGAGCCAGAAAATTGATTCAAGGAGAGGTCAAGGATCTCTAGTTTTTGAACTTTTTTTAGCCACATTGGAATTTTACCAATGAATTTGCAACCACCCAAACCAAGAAGCTGAAGGTTCTGAAACCCATCATATCCAACTAAGCTCTCTTCCCTTGGTAAAGACTCATTGTAGAAGTTATATGTCATGATTAATGTCCTAAGACTTTTGCAGTCCGCTAGAGTCTTAATTATTCAAAGCTCCACATTTTTGTTTCTGGTGTGTGTGTCACACATTGATGGAGTGAAACCTACCTTAATAGAAAAGGGACGTTCAAAACGTTCTATAATTTTGAAGCATTTCTCGTGGTCATGTTGGTCAAAATGAGTTTTATAGGGTATTTTTGATCGTTTGAGGCTCACATCATAAGATGATGCGAGGAAGGTATCGTAATTATCTTTATTGTGTATTTTTTTCTTTTTTTGTACAAAATCTTTGTTGTGTATGAGGAATAAAAATACATGTAATTTCTTTTACAACAAGGAACTCATGCAACATGTTTAATAAATGGATTATAAATATGCGGTGTAATTGTATGCTCAAGAAAATAAAAAATAAAAAAGCATGTCATTCAACCTTGGACCTATCATGATCTCATTATGACATTTTTTATTTATCACAATACTTAAAACTATTGCAGAAAGGCAAAAAATCATTACAATTTGTTTTAACCGTTTCATATGATTGCAATGTAAATTCTCTATATCAATAGTTTTTTATAAATACTATGCAATAGTTTTTAAACCATTTTAATTAATCTATTACTTTAAAACTACTGCAAAAGAAAATCTCATTGGCAATTATTAACAAAAGTAATAGAAAAAAATTAACCATTAGAGGTAAATAAAATTGTTATAAAAAGTTTTAATTTATACACCTGTTATAATAAGATTCCTATTGCAACGATTGTTTTATTTTTTAGTTAGATCTAACTCTTTCCATTGCCAGAGTTCACCATTTCTTATCACTATTTAACTACAAATACGGGCTATAACCCAACAATAACTTTCGGCTTTGTAAACGTCCTTAGCTATGAGGAAAACCAAATGAGCCGTCTTTGATTTCGGAGATCCATAATCTCCATGGACTAGACAAGAAATAATGGAATCAGTACGCTTCATAGACAAATTAACAGACATCGTAAGAGAGAGTAAGAAAGTAAGAAACTAATACCAAAAGCGAGGCGGATGATTATGTTCTCTTTAGCAGATCACGAGTGTGTAGTAGCTGGTTGATTATTGGAAACTGATTGTTCTCAACAAGAGCATTGCAAATTTTAAAAGATACATATTTTTCATATCTTATTAACTTGGGAATTATAGTTAAAAGATCATCACATAATAATAGTCCAGAAACTAAAATAGAAAAGAAATAAAGGAAGTTCATGATGATTTTTCGATCTTTTCTACTAGACAATCTACCAGATATCAATTATAGCAAAAATAAATAAATAAATAATCTACCAAATATCAAAATCCAAGAAAACTACGTCATAGGGATTTATAATTCATGTGGTTCACAAAAATTACATAAACTTGCAGAGTAAACTAAGAGGAGACGGAGTATAACTATGATTACATAAAATACACGGATCTGAAAACTCTTTAATCATTTTGAACTGATATCAGTCTTTCACATATTGGTGAGACCCGCACATTTAGATCCCACGAAACATGTGAGAGACTAACCCATTAGTCCAGACTAATACAAGAATTTTCTCCACAATATATAACTCTACCTTCGAAGCCGATTATGAGATCCATAATCTCTATAGCCTAGACAAGAAATAATGGATCTAGCACACTTTGTAGACAGATGAGCAAAAGTGTTAACAGAGAGAAAGAAACTTATGGCAAAGCCGATACCAAAGCCAATACCACAAGTAAGATATAAAACTATCTTCCCTTCAGCAATTTTCCTTATTGTAGTAGCAGGTTGATTAGGGGACATTGGTACTGGTTGTTCTGAGCAAGGGCGTTGCAGAATTACCCCACATAGTCCTGGATTTTCTTGGAAGCTAGTATTAGGAAAAGTGTCAAACTGGCCTCCTGTTGGTATTGGACCTTCAAGATTATTATTTGCAACACTAAGAGAAGATAAAAAATGAAGATTTCTTAGTGATGCTGGAATTTTACCCGAAAAATGATTTCCAGACAGGTCTAATTTTTCCAAGTTTGTGATATTAGATATCGTGTCTGGAATGCTACCTGAAAAATCATTATTGCTAAGATCCAGGACTTGAATGAACTGCAATTGGCCAATTTCTGAAGGGATATTACCGCTGAGATTGTTGTTGTCTAAAAGTAACGATGGTGGCAAGTTGGAGAGCTGATTGTATTGGGGGAAAGTTTTGTTTGGTATTATAAAGAAGGGCAACTCAAGATAATGGATGTTCACTTGGTTGGCGTTTTGCTGCGATGATAGTCTTGGCAGTCTGTGAAGTTCTGGTGGAAAGTTTCCAGATAATAGGTTTCCGGACAAATCTAAAAGAAAAAGGCCTGAAAAATTTGCTATCCAACTCGGAATAGAGCCGGAAAGTTGATTATGAGAGAGGTCAAGAACCTCTAATTTTCGAAGTTTGATCAGCCACTTTGGAATTTCACCAGTGAATCCGCAACCACCCAAACCAAGAACTTGAAGATTTTGGAATTCATCGTATTGAACCAAGCTTTCTTCACCTGGCAAAGACTCATTGTAGAAGTTGAATGTCATGACTAACGTTCTAAGACTTTTGCAGCCCGCCAGTGTCTTAATTGCCCCTCTGATATTAGTTAACGAAAAATTGGCTAGTGACAAGAATGATAATGATTGTAAAGCTTGTATGTCCGGCAAGATCTCTCCCTGCAGCTGGTTTCTTGACAAGCGAATTGCTGATAATAACTTGCACGAGAAAAGGCTTGCCGGTAAGCTACCTGTAAAATAGTTATAGCCAAGATCAAATGTCCTGAGTTGAACAAAGGGGGAGAAATCAAAGCCGGACAATTCACCTTCAAGATTGTTATCCCACAAAATCAATGTCGTGAGTTTAGTACAATTGCTCAGGGAAAAGGGTATGATGCCATACAGTTGGTTACAGCCAAGGAACAATTGTTCTAAGTTGTGAAGTTTCCCAATACTGTGAGGTATTCTGCTAATCAACTCATTGCGATAAAGAGCAAGGATTTTGAGGTCAGTGAGGTTCCCAATGCTTTCATCAATTGGCCCAGAGAGCCTATTGGCAGCTAGTGATACCTCCTTTAGTGTAAATACCCTGTAAATATCATCAGGAATAGGTCCTGAGAGGTTATTATATCCTGCTCGTAAAGTCTCCAAACTGGAACACTCCCCAAACCCTTTGGGAATATGGCCTACATAGGAATTGAAGGAGAAATCGAGAGATGTGATGAATGGAGAAATGCTGCAGATGAAAGATGGAATTGTTCCAGTGAAGCTGTTATTACTCGCGTTGAACATCAACAAATTCATTGCTGCATGGAGAAATGAAGATTGTATTGTCCCGGATAATTGGTTGCTGGAAATGTTCACACTCAGTATGCTTCTTGGCAACTTATCAGTATCTGATAACTGACCGGCCTGGAGACGATTATAGCTCAAATCAATGATCTGCAGGCGATTCAACGACGTAAAAAACTTGTCAGGGAGAGTGCCAGAGAGACTATTATGTGATAAATTTAGTTCTGAGATATAACTGAGGTTTAAAATGGAAGGAGAGATGCTGCCAACAAGCCCTCTGGATGGAAGCCATAGACGAGACACCCGGCGATTTTCGTCACAGCCTACACCTTCCCAGATGCAACAGTCTGTAGAACTAGGCCAATTCAACCCAGGCTGACTAGAGATAGCAAGCGAGAACGAAACTAAAGATTCACGATCAGTTTCATCACAGGAGGCATAAGAAGTATTTGCTAAACAAGTGATTACAAGTAGTATATGCAACACAAGCAAACGCAGGTAGCGTAAACCATTAACATGGTAAATTTGAAGGAAACTTAACATGGCTACTCTTAAGATGATGTGCCAGTGCAAGAGAAGGGAACTTATTGTGTTAAACTATCAACTGGAGAATAGAAAATATAGCATAGTTGAAGGTGAAAAAGATAGTCTTTATGGACTTTAGTATATATTTCTAAGTTGAGTCAATGGTCTATACAGGCCACTTGCATTACTATCACATCTCTGTTGTGAAGGATACGTGGACACTGTTGGCTACGAGATATGTGGAAAAGTTTGGGAGCAAGAATTATATATATTGTTAACAGAATGGTAAAGAAATAGATAAACAGTAAACAAGTACTTAAATAAACAAGATTTGAAATACAGCTTAATAAAGAAAATTAACAAAGACGATAAAATAAAATATTCTTATTTTGTTTTTTTTATATAAAAAAATACATAATAAATGAATAATTAGGAAGCAAATTGTATCGAGGCTTGAGTTACACTTGATGTTTTTAAGACTTTAACGTTCTGCTATGGTGCTGACGGTTGAGTAACGCAAACTGTTCAAAATATAACGATATCACTTTTTGTAATAAAAATACACTAAATTATAAAAACTAACGAACTAAAAATGACTAAACTCTCTTTAGAACACTAAAATGAAACAATACTATAAAGCTAAAACAAGAAAAATTATTTGCCAAGTTTTATATACTCTTGAGCTGCTCAATGCCTTTTTTTTCTTTTTCTCTGAAAGAAAATGACAACTATATATAGGACAAAAGGAGAAGGCAATCCGACAAGACCTTTAATGCTAATGTAATAATACTCATCATAAGTGCATTAAAGCCATGGTACAAATGCAGCAATCGTTCAGCTTCATCTCCATAACGTGAGGGAATTGTCTTAGCATTAAAACATTGCTGACCGTTGCATGCAATGAACGATTCAACGGGTGAATTATTCACTCGGTTGAATAATTCAATCAATAATAACCTTTTTAAATTGGTCATTAAAAAGGAAATAAAAAAATTTAATTTTAAGAGATAAATTTAAATTTAATTGGTAACAATCATATAATAAAGCTTGTCTAGATTGAAGTTTCATGGGATCCAACCCAAGCGCTTTATTTTCCTAATATGGGAAAAACTCACTTTACCATTTTATTTCCAAAATCAACTCCTCAATTTTATTACGAATTTCTCATTCACTAATATTAATAACTTGGATTTATTACCATTATCTATACAAATTTAAATATTTTTAATCAATTAATTAAATTAAATATGTTAACAGACCAATAGTCGATCTCGATCATTACAAGTATATCTTGTTAAACACTGTATATTCAATATTACTACCAGTTGGGGCCAGTGTTAGGAAAATATCGCTAGGCTACAAAGTCGAGGAATTCGGCAAGTACCTCACTTTGGACTCTTTCTTTTACTACAAGTCTTTCTGGTTAGCTAGTCAACGCCTATCTCTTTTTTTTTTGTCAAGTAGTCAACGCCTATAGCTTGAATGAATGTGTTTACTTTGGTACATTATATATAATAGAATACATTGCAAGTCAATAAAAGTGATTTTTTTTGAAAAAAAATTATGGATCTTCCAATATTTAGAATTTGAAAATGATAATATATTTAACGACTTTTTGTGTTGGAGCACATTCTTTCCGATATTATTTGGATATTATACCTCTATTGTAGTAGCTCAATAAATTCTAGATTTGGAGTTTCATTTGGAGATCATGACTCTATTGTTGTAGTTCATGACTCTTAGGTTTGGAACTTTTATTTACGCTCAATTATTCAGAGATTATGACTATTGTTATAGATCATAACTCGTAAATTTAAAGCTTTTATTGACTCTCTAGTCTTAAATTACTTATCTTCTTACAGTTTTGTACAACATTTCCCGGATAAATTTTTTACCTTAGACTATTTCAAGGATCATTTTACATACAAAATATTTTTAATTCTTATCAATATCTTATTCTATTTTGAGAGCAGATTCTAGATAGTTATATCTTGTGATAGTTTGTGAGTTGGTTCTAAATATCTTATGATATTTTGAGGATAGATTCTAGAATGAAAGCAAACCAACACTTTCATTGTCCACCAATGTTTTCTTGGTAGATTCATGAGTAGTATAACCACTCTGCGTGTTTTGACCAAAAAAAAACTCTGCGTGTAGGTCTGCATATACGCGTATGTAACACTTGATGTGACCAAGCACTCCCACCTCCCAAAAGCGGGGACCGAAGAACTGCCAACTGATTGTTGAGGACACGTTTGAAGAGGGAGGTGAGTGCCCTCTAAGTTTACCGCCCTACCTATTAATGGACTATTTAGGGGAAGGCGAACAGGAACTGACCTAAAACCCGAATTGCTTGCGAGTGTGCACTTGAAACTTTACGAAATTTTCGTCACTCAAATAGCTACACAATACATTCCAAAACCACGAGCAGCAGTCAATGTAAATTAACATTTAAAATTTATCGTATAAAATACAAACACCACTTTCTCTCTTAGCTGCATTAAGCTAAACAATTCAAACTTTTTAATAATTATTGTTTGAAGTTATGTAGTATGAGTATGGATTAATTTCGAGATAATATCGTAAACTTATTCAATTGTCCGAACTGAACTGCATGCTTAAGTAGACAACAGCTAAACTACTTGGTGACAAGAAAATCTGTTACACGTGATGTTGTAACATTAACTGGAACATGATTCCTTTTACAGTTGTTGACAGACTGATTCTTTATCTGCTTAGTCCACAATCACGATGTTCCACTTATTGTTTCAACATTAACCAAAACAACAATTAGCAGCGGAAATAATAGAATTGTAACAGAGACAAGAACACCAAGATTTAACGTGGTTCAACTGTGCGGTCTACATCCACGGAACCTCCCTTGGTCCAACAAACCTGTTCATTAAGAGATGTAATCAGTTACAACACCAATGGACTTAAACAAGAAAAAACTTTCTCTTAACTTTTGACGGCTTGATGCAGAACTTCTTAATGACCTTCAGTTTAGCGAGCTCCCCTCGACTTGCAACGTCCTCTCCCGAGAACTACACATTTTTCTCCCGAAAGATGAACACAAACCACGAATCTAAGCACTCAAATATTAAAGACAATCGTTTATAACTTACAGTCGAACCAACAAGGTTGCAATACCTAATACAATTAAGTCCTAAAACAGAGTTTGTGTTACAACATAACACTGAACATAAAGGTCATAAGTATTCTCTACAGTTCGTCTGTGCTCTCTATCTTTTTCCACACACCTTCTACACGTCCTGTGCTTCATATATATACTTGACATGCCTTGGATTTCAAGAAAACGATTCTTCTTACAAACCTTACATTCCTTTTAAGAAGACAATTAATGCAATCATAGGATTTCTTCGTTTATGGTAAGTTGCCTTAATATATTACCTGCGTATTCAAAAAGGTAAAACACAAATATGGTAAAAAAGCCCATGTTTCGCAAAGCCTAGCCAATTAAGCGTGAACCAAAAATAATGCCTCAACAATTTCTCCATTTGGCTTTGTTTTGGCAAAACCCATGTAACACAAGACGACAACTTGGAACGGCAAGTGCAGAAGGTAAGATGATCATGTTGGTCCTGTGATACCTGGTCTAACATTAAGAGTAACACAAGTATAGTAGAATAATAATCATAAACCAATACAAACCTGATTACAACCAAGCAGACAATAAGCCAGACAATAGTTAGTGAGCATAGTTAATGAGTACTTCCCTTTTTTGACAAACCAAAGGCAAAATAAGGTAAGAAAAAAATAACAAAACAAGCACAGAATGTTCAAAACAGTATTAGATCATAAAGCAGAATCCAGTAAATAAAAAGGGAACAACATCAACTAGGTGGAGATCCCATCAAATGTACCATGATAGCATTCTGCCCTTTGAGAAGTTGAGCCAGAGTCAGATTAATTTGATCCTGATTAGCCTGAATATTTCCTTGCTCCTCTCGCAGTTCCTCGATGTTCTCATGAAGTTGTTGAATATGGTGCAACATGGCAGACTGATCAGGAGAAGAGCTTGCAGTGCCTGTGGCAGAGGCTGACGCGACACCAGCTTGCTCCCCCTTGGTATCATCTTTATGAGCCCCCTGCAAAAATTCTTAGAGAAGAACAAGGAAGAGGGTGGTTTGTGCAACACCTCATCTTTTTGAAGAATCTGATGTTGAGACAAAAGAAATGCGCAAATGAGAAAGGGATAGGCAAGTATTGATTGACAAAATTCTTAGCAGCCTCCTCAAGAATGCGATAAAAAATAACCGGACCTAAATCAAGATTGATCCCAGTGCCCATAGAGTAAAACGGTCTACCTATCTCAACACTGAAGGTGGTGGAGTGCTTGGTGGGATACCAATTAGCCATTTCTATCTTATGTAGAGCAGCATACTTAGCAGTGAGTTTGTTTCCCGGTAATCTGCTTTCAGATTTCCACTCATACGGTTCTCCGACTAGTTCCATAGCAGTGGTAGACAAAGAAATACCAGGGATAACCTCTATAATAGGCTCACAACTCAAGAATGTATTAAGGGCAGTGGGATAAAACTCGAAAACATGATTTCGCACAAAAACCTGATGATAATACCTTGATGTTACAACATTGACATTTGGGTGCAAATTGGAATAAAATTCATAAACCAGATTGCTAGAATATGATTTCACCAAATCCAACGAGCCTAATAATTTTTTTTCCCTTAGTAATTCTATCAGCCCAATCCCTTGATACGATGTCGCATTCAAAGGTTTCTCCACAACAAACTTTCACCGAGACAGGTTCTTAAACTTTTCTTTTGACTCAGAGAAGAAAATTTTTGAAGAGTAAACAGAAGAAGGACTATAACCTAGACAAGAACGTCGCTTAGGCCGTGAGGACTCTGAAAGTTTAGCCCCTTTGCATTTGTAGCTGCCAATATGCTTCTTCCCTTTTGACTTGGTCTGTCGAAGTGCCTTTGCAAGTGTGACTTTCGTATCAACGGTCTTTGCCTCTTCTGTTTCCGATGTTGCACGCGAAGCTGCAACATCTCTAGTGACGGAGACAGGAGTATCCTTTGACTGTGCACTAAGTGACTTTGTCATAGCATAACCTGTGACAAGGGGTATTGTAACACTACTTCTTTCCACAACAGGTGCTAGTGTGGGTGATGGTGTTATAACTGGAGTTGTAGGATCCACTTTGGGCATAGCTTCAGAGTCTAAGGACTGCACCTCCTCGTCATGGTGATGAATCGTTCCGATGTATACAACCATGTCCATCCCTGTTGGAGTCCACGATAGGTCAATAAGTGATTCGTTAGCCCTAATTTTGGTGGTTCGTGGACGGAGAGATCCACTGGAGCTTGTGTCGCTGGATGATAGTGCAATACTACCTACAGCCGTTGTGGGAGGAGATGGCTCATCAATGGTGATGGGTTGTGTTGAAACACCCCCTGGTGCCCCTGGTTTGGGGGTTCCCCAACGTCTACCTCCTGATTGTGTTTCCACCATGGTTGATCTGAAAATGGGTATGCAACAAAAACTCGAAAAGACAGAGAGAAGATAAGAGAAATGAACACAATAAGTTGTAGCAACAAAGATAGCAGAGCAATTCAGAATATGGAAAGGCAAAAGTTGCTCAATTAAATCGTGCCCTAATCGTGGGTAACTGTCCATTATAGTTAACCAATCCCACGATCTTGGGAATTTCAAATGGAAATTACAAAAGTAAAGCAACTGCCAATTAATGAAATCCAAAACTCTCGCTCAAAACAATCTTGCCTTTCTGACAAACCACCATGTGGTAAGCGGAAGTTGCAACACATTGGCACAGCCATATCAAATTTGTGATTGATTTTAGTGATAATGTTGCAACCCAAAAACATACTAACAGTATGTTTCACATAACTTAAATCCTTCAACCTTTGATTCTCCTTTTTTTTTTTTAATATACTAAACTAAAATAATGTTAAATACAAGATGAATCCAGGTAGCATGAAATTACTAAAAAAATTTTACTCATCAATACTCATTTCAGTCAATGATTTAATTAATGAACCATGTGTGTGTGTGAGAAGTAGAATTTAGATAGTCATCACCTTCAAATCTCCAAAGTGCAAGTACTCTCTTTATCAGGTCAAACATACCTGATCATCTTATTCATCTCATAGGAAAGCACAATATTTTCTCCTTTGTGCCAGCCCATGTTATAACTGGAAGCAACAAACAATTTTTTTCACTAGTATCCTTTTTTTCTGTTTCAGCTCAAATTGCAACTGGTAGCTTTCACTCCAATCTCTTTTATTTTGGATCAGGTAACTTTTTCCAGTGCATGACAAACACATTATTTCCCCCCTCCCCCCCCCCTCCCCCCCCATTTTTTTTATTTTTTTTTTATTTTAGAAGATGAATAGAGTATAAGAATGGATTTAGAGAAACTTCAGCTGAAAAGAAGATAACCCTAGGAAATAAAAGACAACAAATGTTTCTGAAAAGAAGACGCTTTATAGGCGGCTGGTTTTGGGAGAGAAAAGCAATGTTCTAGAGAGAAGAAAACTTCAGGATTCACGAGTTGAAGACGGAGAACAATCAGGAGATGGACTTCTACCATGATTCTTCTCCAAATCTTAGTTTTTTCTATCTCTCTTATCATGATTTATATTAAGTTTTGAATTTTATTTATTTTCATGATTATGTTCTAAACTATTTTTCTAGGGCTACGATGTAGCCAGATTATGAATATTTGAATGCTTTTGATTTTAATTGATTGATGAACTATTCCATGTATGCGTTGAGTATTTTATGTTGAGTTTAATACTTGTGATTGCCTTATCAACAATTGCATGATGCATGATTTGGTTTGAGACTAAGAAGTGATAACTAAATTAGACCACATGTAAAATACCATTAAATCGTTATAAGCTAGAGATAGTTATGAGATTTAGTGCAATGTTTGAATTTCTAGGGCTTAATACGTTCCATAAGTTCACAGTTCTCACAGAGATGTAGTTAGTTTGCTTATTGGGATAGGTTATTGATGCTTGAGAAAGATTAATATCTACCTTAGCGAAATTGCTGGCAACGTAGGGAATAGCGTCGATTGATTTAAATCAATAGTTTCAAGTATGATTAATTTTGGTAAAATCGGAACTCCTAGAGCCTTTTAATTATAGAATTACCTGTTTTTTATTAGTTTCGTAATTGTTTCAATTGTTATTTTTATAAGTTTCATAGTTTCTTTAGTTTTTAGTCGCAAATTCTTAATTCGTGATTGTCCAAATAAAGTTAGAGCTAAATCAATTTCGGTACTTAATAATTATAGTCCTCGTGGGAACGATCATTACTCATTACTTTATTACTTGTTGCGATACATGCACTTGCGTTAGAAATCACACAACAAATATCTTATGCTATTTTGACAGTAGATTCTAGATAAGTATATCTTGTGATATTTTATGATTTGGTACTGTAATGACTTGGTTATTAGTGGAACCAATTAGTGGTTGTAGACTCTTGGAATGTACAATTAAAATTAGTGCACACCTTAATCCCTTTTGTCAACGGGGGTTCTGATAAGTGAGTGACAGTCAAGAACCTTCGGTGGCCATTGGTGGGGTAGTTAAATAGGTATGGGTAGTGTTTAGGTATGTTTTTCTCGTGTCCTCATAGGTATCATTCTATTCTTTAAATAACCCCGCTAGGGTCGTTAGTTTTGGTGCCGAGGCTGGGTCTCTTCCATTCAGGGTATTAATCTTCCCCCCTAACTGCACCCCGTAACTACAATTTGCGGGTCTTGAATCCCCTTAATTATGAGTTAACTGTTGCTAAGGGATTTCTACCGGATTTATAGCACTAGACCGAGACTCCCAACAAGCCTACTAACCCGAAACGCCTAATGGGCTTCGGCCACGGGGCGCCCCTTGGGTTGACCCCCACCTTTAAGAGCGAGGGGGAGAATCTTAGCCCACTACAACACCTACATAATTTTCGTCACTAACTTAGTGGCTAAGTGGTCATTAGAGATTTTGAATAAAAAAATAATAATACTAGTGATAGTTTAATTATATTCTTACTTAGCCTGGGACTTTTTCATCAGAAAGGGAGGAAAAATAATAAGAGACATAACGTTTAAAGGTTTAAGTTTTTCTTCTACAAGAGCCTATAGCAAAATATTGAAAAAAAAACTTCTCTTTTAAGAGGCAAAATTAAAGAGGACAACGGGATTCTTACTGCATGTGGTGATTGAGATAGTATTAGGAAAAATGTGAAACTGACCTCCTGTGGATATTGGACCTTCAAGATTTTTATTTGCAACACTAAAGTAAAAACGAAGATGAAGATCTTTTTATGATGCTGTAATTTGGCTAGAAAAATGATTTTCAGACAGGTCCAATATTTCCATGTTAATGAGATTAGATATCGTATTGGAATGCTGCTTGAAACAGTGGCAGAACTAAGGAGGCCCCTACCCCACAAAGATTTATATAAAAAAATTGATATATGTAATATTTTAAACATAAAACATTCGGGCCCCCTAATTTATTTAACTTTTTGCTAGTTAATTTTAGATTTTCATATACAGAAAAATTAAGTTTCTTCATATTGACTAGAATAACTAAAGACATTAATATAGTAAATTCAAATTCTATATACAATTCTTTTTATACAGAAAAATTAAATAGCCTTTTTAATTAACTATTTTGGAAATTATTTTCAGGCCAAAATATAACTAAGTCTAAAACCATTTATTCCTTCCTTCAAAGGAAAGAAATAATGTTGACTCAAACCTGGAGAACAACCTTATTTATCTGATATTAATACAAATGTGATTTTAGAACCTCCAATAAAATTTTTAAGGATTGAAAATGAGACAATTGATATAAGTTTTTTAGTACATGACCCGGTTTTACATCCTCAGATTAGGAGTATCTAGGAAAGAATATATACTTTGTTGGATGCACTTTTTAGTTTTCAGGTTAGATTTTGTATTTGTATTAAATGATTCTTTATTTCATAAATATATTTTTACTAGGAAATTGACTTTAATACATGAATACAATAAATTTTTAATATTCTATTTTTTTCTAGTACACATTAGATTTTTATATATATGTTTGTTACTTTTCGGAGTATCTAGTAGATTTGTATTTTTCTTGAATTAGACGAGGTTATCATGTTCAAAGTTGGGTTAAATGTAAATATATCATTATATTTGATTAAAATTTTTAATTAATTTTTAATTATTTATTTTTCAAATAATAGGTAATAAAAAATATTTATTATAAATTAACAATAACCAAGAAGAATAATTTAAAAAAAAAACAAATAGTATACTCCATTTGTGATACCCCGAACCTGGCATGTATTCAATAGCATTTAAAGTTAATTTAAATTGCATTTTATTGACCTTTCACATTCTTTGACCAAACTAGTTGACTTTTCATCTACATTGACCAACTAAAACAAGGTGAAAATTTTTGAAATGTTTAATAAAAGGCAAACTTGAGATTAGAAATAAAAAAATACAATGTTAAGTTAGTCAAATTTTGGGTCAACTTTGGAATTAAATCTGAACCAATTGGGGAAGAGTTAGGTAGCAAATTATATATGATTGGAAAGCTCTATGAGTCTAGTTTCTGAGGCTTCAGACCGTTCATGAATTGGACTTTTCTAGAAGAAGTTATGGCCGTTTTCGTAAGATCGCGCATAGCTGTTTTGGTTTAACGGATTGACCGAATCTTTGACCTTTGACTTCTTGTCATTTTTTTTTTCTAAATAAGCAGAATGCACACGAAAAAAACAGAGAAAAAAAAGCTTGAAACCATGAGGAAAAGAAGGAGAAAAAAAAAAGAAAAAATCAACTTCAAATCTTCGATTCTTCGCGTGGGCTTGTGCGGGGTGGTTTCCGAGGTACTCTACGAGGTTTTCCTAGCGTCTAGGAGCGTTTAAGGTGAGGGTTTCATCGTTATTTGCGCATTTGAAATATTTGTATCTAAACTTTGATTTTTGGATTTTATGCGTAGATTGTTGTTTTAATCGTTTTGTTGCTTAAAGAATGTTCCTTGTTGATTGTAGAACATGTATTTATAGCTTTTTAACATTTTCTGCGGTTAAATATTAGAATTGAAATATAAATTGTGTGATGAATAGTAAATTATGAGTAGTAAACCCCCGTTTCGATGAAGTTGCTCCGTTACGCGTTCTGTTGATGTAGGAAGATGCTAGATATGCTAGAATGCCTAAATGTGTGGTTTAATTGGAATGTATAATGGAAAAATGGAGAAAAACGGCTTAGTGAAAGTCGGGGTCGTTTAGGTCCAGTTTGGTGTTTTCTCGTTTTGCGTGTTGGCATTGTTTCGGGAGGCCATGGAAGCACTTTTGGTGCGATTATGGCATTGGTTGGGTGTTTGGTTGGTATAGTTGTAGTTCAAATGAGCAAAGGGGAAAATCGGGGCTTTGCGCGAATTCTAGGGTAAAGTAGGGTTTCAGGGTCCTTAGACATGCGTTATGGTGACCTATGAGGGTTAGCGAAGTCGGTTTCCAGAACTCGTGGCTCGTTTGGAAATGGTAGTGTTTTGATAGTTGGGGCCGATTTATGATTTTGCTTGTTATCTTGATATTATGCCCATAGAATGCTTAGGGTTGCTTGATATACTTGTTTAATTGGTGTTATTGTTGTTTATTATTGCTTGTTATGCTCGAAAAGTTAGTTGAATGTTAGTATTGATTGTGATTGCTTGTTATCTCGTTTGTTGTCTCATTTGTTGTCACTAGTTTGTATTGTTGTGCTATCGCTCGTTTATTGCCTTGTATCGAGTCTTGCATTGCATAGTGTCTCGCGCGTGAGTGATGGGCCTCTCTGGGTAGCCTCGGGTTGCCAGTGTTGGTTGCTCTAGCTCCGCTGCTATTCCCTTTCTCGCTTGGGTTGCCTCCCAGGGAGATTTGGGTCGTAGAATTGATGGATACTTCCGGGGTATTCCAAACTGGTGTTATAAGGTGGATGCGCGCTTATTGTCATTGTTGTCAAACATCAAGCTCGAGATTGATGTATCGCTCGTAAAATGGTACATTGCTCGTATGAGTGAACCACAGCCTTCAGAGTGTGGTATAGCTTTAAAGGGCTGTGTTAATGCTTTCTTGATTGCTTATAGTATTGTTGTTTGTATTGAATGTTTCCTTATTGTCTTTATTGCTTAACTGTGATTATTTGCATTGCACGATCTTCTTTCTTTCCAACTTGATATCTGTCTCGCCTTCACTGCGTATACGTGTTGTGTATACTCACTCCTCACCACCACATTTCAGGAAATGCCATGTTAGCTGGAAAGTTCGTGATTTCGTGAAAGTCCGTGCTTGAAGAGTTGTCCTGCGTGCCTATGTGACTTGAGTTGTCAAAGTTGTAAAGTTGTATGCTTTTATATATTGTATGTATTTAATGTCAAAAAGTATGTAATTTAAGTTTCATTAGATTGTGGAGGTGGTTTGAAAAGTTAGATTATGTATCTAGTTAATGTAGCTTAATTTCAATGTATGTATGTAATGTCAAAGGAAAGGAGATAAAAAGATATGATAGTCTAACCTATGCAATAGGTTGATGTAGTTTAATTGCTAAGCATGTATGTATATTTATATGCTGTGTTTAGTTGTTGAGAACCAAGGCTCGGATGGCCTTGAGGTGGTTGAATGTTTGGACATGGTATTGGTCCATTTATATGCTGTTACAGGGTTTTACATTTTGCCTAGAAACAGGGGAGACTCCGTCCGTTTTCCTTGAAAATTATGCCCGGGTTTGGTTTTGGGTTGTGATTAGATTGATTGATAGAACTCCCGGTCTCGAGAGGGATCGAGGTGTCACACCATTGATGATTCGACCCCCAATATTTATTTTTTAGCTCTGCCCCTATGTGTAGCTTCTGCGAGCATATGGAGGTTGCAGCCACACAAGTAAAGTCTAAACCTTTCTTAAAAAAATCCAAATAATAGTACTTTCCCTGCATCATCTAAGGGCATCCTCAATGGAGTCTCTAAACAGTAATGATTGCTGTTTTAGAGACTCCATTGATCAAAATTCTTCACTAATGAGGGTCTCTAAAACACTATTTGATAGTTTTTGGCAAAATCATGACATTACTCAAACTTTGAATCTCCAAAATAGCACCTAATTTCTATTTTCTTCAACAAATTTGTTGAAGAAAATGAAAACTATACGAGTCTAAAAAAAAAAACAATATCAGATCTGACATCGTTAGATTTGAAAAAAAAAAGTACAAAAAAAGAGCACAAACAGTAAAAGAGCACAGCGGGGAAGGTGGGGGGGTGGGGTGCAACGAGGAAATGGAAGGGAAAGGGAAAAGGGAGGAGGGAGGGGGGAGGGAGGGTGGGTGGGTGCATGGGGGGGGGGGGGGAGTTTGCAGCGGGGTGCAGTGGAGGGAAAGGGAAAGGGAAAGAGGGAGGAGGGGGGGTGTAGCAGGGAAGAAAAAGGGAAAGGGAAAGGGAAAGGGGGAAGGTGGGTGCGTGGGGGGGAGGGGTGTGCAGTGGTGTGCAGTGAAAAAAAAGGGAAAAGGAAAGAGGAGAGGGGGAAGGGGAGAGGGGAGGGGGCTTTGTATTGCTTGTCTTTTTGTTGTCCAATTTTAATTGTTCTCCCATTGTCTTTCTTTTTTTTTTTTTAAATCTCATTCCCTAAGATTTGAAATCCCCCATTGTCTCTTTGTTAAATTTGAATGAAAAATCACTACAATAACGTTTACATGCGTGAAATCGCCTTTCAAAATTTCAACTTGACTTCTCTAATATTTATTATGTTTGAAAGTTAATGATAGTATTATTTTGAACACTTGAAACTTATAATACGAGTTTTGAATTAATTAGAATTAATTAAAAAATTAGAATAAATAATTAGATTTTTTAATTAAGGTAGTGTATTTAGGGTTTTTTTAATTATGGTTTTGTATTTTAATTTTTTAGTTTAGTTTTTTTGCTTTGGTAAACTTTTTTAGTTTTTATAGTTTTTTTTATTTTATGTTTTTTGTTTATGTTTTTTTAGTTTATGTCATTTTTTAATTGTAATTAAGCTTTTTTTAAATTAGAGATTTTTAATTAGTTTTTTCATTCAATTATATAATTAAACGTAATCCTAATTTTTTAAATGTTATCTTTATCGCAATTTATTTATTTTTTGGTTAAAATATTCGTTTAAAAAATTAAGATAATCTAAATAACAATTAATTAAAAAAAAGTAACACACAACAAAAAATAACACATAATCAAATTATTATGTAAAATTAAAATTAACACAATATAGAGATTCGATTTTATACAGACTGTCACCTGGGATATTTTTTTTATCTTGGTCTCTAAAATAATTTTTTTGCCTTGTCTTTAAACGAGTCTCTAAAATTGATCTTGGTCTTTATATGGATCTCTAAAATTATAGATAAAGACCCATTATAAATACTCTATTGAAGATAGCCTAATGACGGAGCCTCAATCGAAATGACCAATAATGCCACACATAAAACTCATTTTGACCAACACCAACCAGAAATCCATTTCTTTTTTATTCTTTTGGTCATTGAAAAGTTGCATTTCATTGAATTTGCAAGGAAGAAGTACAAGATCATACTAAGCTTGTGGGTACGAAGTTTGAAATAAATAATTTATTTATTTATTATCTTCAACATCAATGAATTCACTATCCTCAATGAAAGCTTTAACAGAGCAATGGTTGACAAAGCCTTGGGATGTTCTTTAAAGATATCTTTTGCATCATTTTCAATGATGCAATTTTCTGCTCCAAGACTAGCTGCACGAAAACAATCCCTCTGAACTGCCTGAGCTTCAGCCTGTATTGCTGAGTTGCAGTGAACAGACTAGGAATGAGTGTTAGATAAGTTGTAGATAAAAGTCTGACATCGATACTTTAATATTAAAAACTTTTAAAAATGTCCAGATAAACGGGTGTGACTGGCATGGGGTGGGACTCACGTGTGTAGACCCATTCTATGTTAGAAAGACGGATGCTTATCTAATGGTATAAAGAGTTTCTCTTTTCATATTGAAAACTAGAAATGATTGTAGATGAATTCTGACAGCTTTGTTAGATTTCTAAAGAACAAAGGGATAGTTGTTTGAATTACCATTCGAAATATATATAGGCAGAAAATAAATCCAATTATTTAACTGTAGAGCAAAAATTAATAGCTCTGAATATATTCATGCAACTAATTAAAATTAACCAGGGAAAGCTTTAGAAAAGCATGAATATTGATTATGGTAGGCATATGCAGTTTAGGGGGGCTATAGTCTATTTGACCCGATAAGATTTCTAAATATTTTATATACTTTTAGTTTTAAAAATTAATTTACCCTTATTGAATGAAATATATTCGTATGACTGATAAATTATGTATTATAATCTCCAACGAAAAATATATCTTAAATTTACCCTCTTGACCATGTCATGAATTGGTGATCTCTTAAATTGCTTTAGGGCTTTCAAAGGTCCCCAAGATTGTTATGCTGCAGCAAACTAATTACCATAAAACAATGTTTTATGTGTGTCAATCTTATGATATTTTGAGGATATATTCTAGAATGAAAGCAAACCAACACTTTCATTGTCTACCAATGCTTTCTTGGTAGATTCATGAGTAGTAACCAACTCTGCGTGTTTTGACCCAAAAAAAAAAAAAACTCTGCGAGTGGGTTTGCATATACACGTATGTAACACTTAATGTGACCAACCACTCCCGCCTCCCAAAAGCGGAGACCCAAAAACTGTGAGGTTGTTGAGGACACGTTTGAAGAAGGAGGTGGACGCCCTCTAAGTTTACTGCCCTACCCACTGATGGACTATTCAGGGGAAGGCGAAAAGGAACCGACCTAAAACCCAAATCGCTTGTGAGGGTGCACTTGGAACTTTACAAAATTTTCGTCACTCAAATAGCTACACAATACATTCCTAAACCACGAGCAGCAGTCAATGTAAATTAACATTTAAAATTTATCTTATAAAATACAAACACCACTTTCTCTCTTAGCTGCATTAAGCTAAAAAATTCAAACTTTTTAATAATAATAATAATAAAAACTAATAACAAATTAAGCACCTACAAAACAAAAAGAAGATTAACGAAAAATTAGAACACTATATATATATATATATAACCTGAAGCAATTGGTAGAGCTCTTCGTTGTTGCTCAATCTTTTGCCTCCTGCAAAATTTAACCACTTTATTAATTAATTTATCTTTATGCATATATACACTAACCTCAAATTTCTTTTAAAATATATAGGTATTTTAAAATTATTTTTAATCTAAAAAATAAATTAACTTCTATTTAAAAACTTATTTGTATATAAGTTATAGTCTAACTGGACAAAAATCTTAAATCCGCCGTGCACGTTTATTATATATTCTTTTGTGCACCTGGCGGAGAAGTCGGGTTTGGTTCCATTGAATTGATTGTCGTGGTGGTTGTGTTGAAGTTACTTGGAGCCATTGAAGGCATTGTCTTCTGCTGCTTACTTGTTTCGTCTTCTTCTATTTCCTTTTTTATTTTTTTTGAGGAAAAAGAAGTTTATATATGTGTATATATGTTCTTGAATAGGTTTAGGAAATTATCATTTAGTAACTATTGTTTCGTGAAAGTGTCATTTTGACCCTTTTTCTTTTGCTTTGGTTTTTCTATTAGGAATCTTTTGACTTTGAGGGTAATTATGTCTTTTAAAAAATATAAAAAATGACAAGTACGAAAAGAAGTTAGACTAAAATGGAGAAAAAAATTAAAATTAAAATTTTATTTCTCTTATATTTGAGTTGAGAATGGATTTGTATTTTTTTTTTGTACTTGTTTTCTTGTACCAATAAATGTGTGTTTTTTTTTTTTTTTATCAATTTAAGTTATATAAAAACGAGAACCATTTTTTCTTTCAAAGAAGAGAAAAGAAGAGGATTATATTCTTTTCTTTCCACTCTAAACATAAGTGCGATTCGCGGACTAGCATTTCAGGGCTCTTTTTTGTCTTTTTCTTCTATATGTAAGTAATATTATGCTATTTGTTTTTTATTTTATTAATGTTGTTGTCTAACAAAGATTAAGTCTCTTATATTATCACATTTGAAATAAACTTTTATCCTTAAAATAGTGATAATTAAATCTTTGTACTCTTAGTTCTCATGCTTATGGTTCTAATTATAATTTAAGTTATACTTGAAACTCGGATTTGTAAAGATATATTTTCCTTTCTAATTAGAGAAACAAAAATCAATTTTAATTTGTATTTGACCTCTTTTTTAACATCTATATCTATTTTCTTATTCGTATTATTTTAGTTTATACTTTAAAATTGCATAACATAAATATTTCCAATATTATAGTGTCTCCCATAAAACATTAAAAACCTTGCCTGTAGTCTTCATTCTCAATAGGAATTTGGGGACAAGGTGGGACAGGGGATGTGTGGAAGAGACATGCAAAGGGGGTAGAACTTTGAAGAAGCTAATGCAACATATAGATATAGGGAAATGAAAAGTACGTTGGCATAGAATGGGAGTTGAAGTATCGCAACGATAGAATGGGGGTTAGACGGTTAGCTATATTGTTGAGGGTTGCACTTCAAAACGTTGGTTTAAGCACGTGTGGTTCATTGTAGTGTTACGTAAATTTTGTTGTAATGTTTTATGTTACTATTAGTGTGAATAATTAACGCTCTGAAGAAATTATTGGTGATCGCACTTCAAAACATTTATTTAAGTCAATTTAAGCGTGTGGAATCAAATTCATCAAAGTATTACATGTAAACGTTATGAGCGGAATTGCACATTGTTTAATTATAAATGTATTAATAATTCAAAAACGTTGAATATTATTTGACCTTATAAACAGATTTGAATGAAGAAATATTTTATGGTTGGTAGTTGTTTTGGGTGGGATGAGACGAGGACAGTCTTCAAACAGATAACAGATGATGTACTAGGACACGTGAGTGATGCAATGTCCACTATTTTTACCAAACTAATGGCTCGCTTTAATTGTTGATCGTGAAAAGAGGAAATAGACGAGAACATTTTTCTCTTCATGATTTCATCACTTGATGCTCATCTTTTATTATTTGGTCAAAGATGCTGATCTTACAGTCAGTTTTCCTAGCTTGTCTTTTGGGGCTAATTCTGACTAATTCTTTACAAGTATAATAATAGTTTTGACAAAATAACGAGACTGGCTAATAGATGATATGATCCTACATATATATTAATGAGATTCACAAGTTTAAATTCCCTTACCTAGTTATGAAATTGCGCTCTTGATATAGTCCTTACGCTTGGCCATCCCCTATAAAAGACAAGGCCTCCTTCTCTAATCGTAGATACAGTCTTTTATTGTTTGAACCAAGCAAACATATGATGCTAATATAAAAGCAACCAAATAAAATGAGAACATAATAAAATATAGGGAAAATCTCACTAGAAGTCCCCATTGTTTCATTTTGTCCCAAACTAGTCCCCATTGTTTAAAGTGTACCAAATTAGTCCCCAATGTTTGGAAAAAAAGTCTCAAAATGGTCCTCACATCCAAAATTCTGTTATCTTTGACAAAAAATTAGTAAAAAGACTAAATTAACCTCACAAATACTAAATTATAGATTTTTAACTAATAATAATTATGAATCCATTCATGTGCACCACCACGTGACCTCTAACATTTTTTTTCTTTAATTTAAAAGAGATTTACAAAGTAATATTACATAACTTAGAATATTAATTTTAAAAATTAATATTGATATCTCTCGCACATAAAATGATAATTGTATCAATATCGATTTTTGAAGTTAATATTTTAAGTAATGTAATATGATATAATGATATAATTATCGTTTAAAGTTCAAGAAGTCTTAATATTGGTTTTTAGAGTTAACATTCTAAGTAATATAATATGACTTAGTGATACAATTATCATTTTATGTGCGAGAGATATCGATATTGATTTTTAAAATTAATATTCTAAGTTATGTAATATTACTTTGTAAATCTCTTTTAAATTAAAGAGAAAAAATGTTAGAGGTCACGTGGTGGTGTACATGAATGGATTCATAATTATTATTAGTTAAAAATCTATAATTTAGTATTTGTGAGGTTAATTTAGTCTTTTTACTAATTTTTTGTCAAAGATAACAGAATTTTGGATGTGAGGACCATTTTGAAACTTTTTTTCCAAACATTGGGGACTAATTTGGTACACTTTAAACAATGGGAACTAATTTGGGACAAAATGAAACAATGGGGACTTCTAGTGAGATTTTCCCTAACATATACACGATGTACTTTTGGCTACTTTATGTCCCACTGAGGGTGCTAGTGATGATGGACAAAGCAATTTGATGCTTTAGTACTATTACCAAAAATGGTGATGTCGACAACCCTTAAAATATTCAAAGCTCCACATATTTGTTTCTGGTGTGTGTCACACATTGGTGGATCGGAGTAAAACCTACATTAATAAAAGAGGAACATTCAAAACGTTCTATGATTTTGAAGCATTTCCCGTGGTGGTGTTGGTCAAAATGAGTTTTATAGGGTATTGTTGATCATTTGAGGCTCACATCATTAGATGATGCGAGGAAGGTATCATAATTATCTTTGTCGTGTATGAGGACAAAAAATACATGTAATTTCTTTTACAACAAGGAACTCATCTAACATATTTAATATATGGATTATAAATATGTGGTGTAATTGCACGCTCAAGAAAATAAAAAATAAAAAAGCATGTCATTCAACCTTGGACCAATCACGATCTCATTATGACATTTTTATTTATCACAATACTTAAAACTATTGTAAAAAGGCTAAAAATCATTACAAATTATTTTAACCATTTCATATGATTCCATTGTAAATTCTCTATATCAATGGTTTTTTGTAAATACTATGCAACAGTTTTTAAACAATTTTAATTAATCTATAACTTTAAAACTATTGCGAAAGAAAATATCATGGGCAATTATTAACAAAAGTAATAGAAAAAAAATTAACCATTAGAGTTAAATAAAATTGTTATAAAAAGTTTTAATTTATACACCCGTTACAATAAGATACCTATTACAATAATTTTTTTTATTTTTCAATTAGAGTGCGGCAGAAAGCTCAAGTGTCTGAATCTCGACCCAAATGGACATCCACCTCCATTTTATTTGTGAACCACCATTGTCATCGTTCTACCCTGAGGTCCACCTCTTTCCATTGCCAGAGTTCACCATTTCCTATCACTATCACAGGTAACTTTTGGCTTTGTAAACTTCCTTAGCCATGAGGAAAATCAAATGAGCCGTCTTTGATTTCTGAGATCCATAATCTCCATGGTCTAGACAAAAAATAATGGAACCAGTACGCTTTGTAGGCAAATTAACAGAAATTGTAAGAGAGAGAGTAAGAAAGTAAGAAACTAATACCAAAAGCGAGGCATATGATTATGTTCTCTTTAGCAAATCACGATTGTGTAGTAGCTGGTTGATTATTGGAAACTGATCGTTCTCAGCAAGAGCGTTGCAGATTTTAAAAGATACATATTTTTCATTTCTTATTAACTTGGAATTATAGTTAAAAAATTATCATAAAATAATAGTCCAAAAATTAAAATAGAAAAGAAATAACGGAAGTTCGTAACGATTTTTCAATCTTCTCTACTCGACAATCTACCAAATATCAATATTAGCAATAAAATAATAATAATAATCTACCAAATATCAAAATCCAAGAAAAGTACGTCATAGCTAGGGATTTATAATTCATGTGGTTCACAAAAATTACATAAACTTGCAGAGTAAACTAAGAGAAGATGAGTATAAAAATGATTACATGAGATAGATGGGGTGTGCTTTGGAAACTCTTCAATCAATTCGAATTGAAATCAGTCTCACATATTGGCATAAGACCCATATATTTAGATCCCACGAAACATGTGAGAGACTAATCTATCAGTCTGGACTAATGCAAGTGTTTTCTGCACTATATCTAATCGTACTTTCGAAATTGATTATGAGACCCATAATCTTTATAGCCTAGACGAGAAATAATGGATCTGGCACACTTTGTAGACAGATGACCAAAAGTATTAACAGAGAGAAACAAACTGATGCCAAAGCCGATACCAAAGCCAATACCACAAATAAGATATAAAACTATCTTCCTTTTAGCAATTTTCCTTATTGTAGTATCAGGTTGATTAGGGGACAGTAGTACTGGTTGTTCTGAGCAAGGGCGTTGCAAAATTACACCACATAGTTCTGGATTTTCTTGGAAGCTAGTATTAGAAAAAGTGTCAAACTGGCCTCTTGTTGGTATTGGACCTTCAAGATTATTGTTTGCAACACTAAAAGAAGATAAAAAGTGAAGATTTGTTAGTGATGCTGGAATTTTACCTAAAAAATGATTTCCAGACAGGTTTAATCTTTCCAGATTATTGATATTAGATATCGTGTCTGGAATGCTGCCTGAAAAATCATTATTGCTAAGATCCAGGACATGAATGAACTGCAATTGGTCAATTTCTGAAGGGATATTACCGCTGAGATTGTTGTTGTCTAAACGTAACGATGTTGGGAAGCTGGAGAGCTGATTGTATTGGGGGAAAGTTTTGTTGGGTATTATAAAGACGGGCAACTCAAGATGATAGATGTTCACTTGGTTGGCGCTCTGCTGCGATGATAGTCTTGGCAGTCGGTGAAGTTCTGGTGGAAAGTTTCCGGATAATAGGTTTCCGGAAAAATCTAAATTAAATAGTCCTGAAAAATTTGCTATCCAACTTGGAATAGAGCCGGAAAGTTGATTTTGAGAGAGGTCAAGACCCTCTAGTTTTCGAAGTTTGATCAGCCACTTTGGAATTTCACCAGTGAATCCGCAACCACCCAAACCAAGAACTTGAAGATTTTGGAATTCATCGTATTGAACCAAGCTTTCTTCACATGGCAAAGACTCATTGTAGAAGTTGAATGCCATGAGTAACGTTCTAAGACTTTTGCAGCCCGCCAGTGTCTTAATTGCCCCTCTGATATTATTTAACAAATTACTGGATATTGACAAGAATGATAATGATTGTAAAGCTTGTATGTCCGTCAAGATCTCTCCCTGCAGCTGGTTTGTTGACAGGCGAATTGCTAATAATAACTTGCACGAGAAAAGGCTTGCTGGTAAGCTACCCGTAAAATAGTTATAGCCAAGATCAACTGTCCTAAATTGAACAAAGGAGGAGAAATCAAAGCCGGACAATTCACCTTCAAGATTGTTATCCCTCAAAATCAATGTCGTGAGTTTAGTACAATTGCTCAGGGAAAAATGTATGAATCCATTCAGTTGGTTAGAGTCAAGGAGCAATCGTTCTAAGTTGTGAAGTTTCCCGATACTGCGAGGTATTCTGCTAATCAACTCATTGCGAGAAAGAGAAAGGATTTTGAGGTCAATGAGGTTGCCAATGCTTTCATCAATTGGCCCAGAGAGCCTATTGGCAGCTAGTGATACCTCCTTTAGCGTAAATACCCTGTAAATATCATCAGGAATAGGTCCTGCGAGGTTATTAAATCCTGCTCGTAAAGTCTCCAAACTGGAACACTCCCCAAACCCTTTGGGAATATGGCCTACATAGGAATTGAAGGAGAAATCCAGAGATGTGATGAATGGAGAAATGTTGCAGATGAAAGATGGAATTGTTCCAGTGAAGCTGTTATTACTCGCGTTGAATATCGCCAAACTGAATGCTTCCTGGAGAAACGAATACTGGATTTCCCCGGATAATTTGTTGCTGGAAATGTTCACACCCAGGATGCTTCTTGGCAACTTATCAGATATTGATAACTCACCCTGGAGACGATTATAGCTCAAATCAATGTTTTGCAGGCGATTCAACGACGTAAAAAGTTTGTCAGGAAGAGTGCTAGAGAGACTGTTATGTGATAAATTTAGTTCTGAGAGATAGCTGAGATTTGCAATAGAAGGAGAGATGTTGCCAACAAGCCCTCTGGATGGAAGCCATAGACGAGACACTCGGCCATTTTCATCACAGCCTACACCTTCCCAGGCACAACAGTCTATAGAACTAGACCAATTCAACGAAGGCTGACTTGAGATGGCACGCGAGAAAGATAATAAAGATTCACCATCAGTTTTATCACAGTAGGCGGCATAAGAAGTATTTGCTAAACAAGTGATTACAAGTAGTATATGCAACACAAGCAAACGCAGGTAGCGTAAACCATTAACATGGTGACATTTTGGCGAACTATATTGAAGGAAACTTAACATTTCTACTTTTAAGATGATGTGCCAGAGGTGGAGAAGGGAGGGAGCTTATTGTGTGAAACTATCAATTGGAAAACAGAAAAACAGCATACTTGTAGGTGGAAAAAATTCTCTTATCACATGAGAAATCCGCGTTTTTTGTGGACTTTAGTGTACCTTGTGAAATAAAATAACTAGCAATCATGGAGATGAAATAAAAAAAACAAGAAAAAGAATTGGACATGTACAACTTTTTTTTGGCGGGAAGAGCGTTGACTATAGAGCCACTTGCATTAGTATCGTTACATTCCATCCTATATTTCTTTTGTAAGAAGTACGTCAACATTTTATAACAACTTGAATTTATTATAATTATTAATACGAAAAATATTTTGGCGTAGAATTCGGAAAGTATGTATTAAGATTGACAATGGGTACTCGCTTTATCTAAATCGATGGGTAACTGCATGCCCGATAAAAATTTGATAACAAAAACTGATGGGAAATCCATTAGGTTTTGGGTTTTATAAAGAGAAACTGATGGATAAATTGATAGGTTTTGATTTTTTACATTAAAAAAAATAGAAATTCGAAATTCGATTATTAATTTAATAAAAAAATCTAACATATATATATATACACTTAAAATAATAAAAGACTAACTAAAATTGGTAATTAAAATGATAAAAATTTGAACTAAACTCAATTAAAAAAAAAAGTGAACTAAGCTCAATTAAAAGATATGGGCTAAGTCTATTAGATCAATACTTATACTCGTAAGAATTGTCATCTTTACTTGCCGAAACGAAAGAAGAAACATTTCACGTTCGGCGATTGTGAATGAATTTATCTTTGCATAATTTATTGATTTTGATTTTTGCTCATAAAATTATTATGTAATTTATTTCAAGTTTTATCATTGGCTTTGATTCTTTTATTCTTAGTTTCTTTATATTTAAACTAATTTTTCTTACATTTTTTAGGTTTTTTATTTAAATTAATTATTTTTTAGTTAAACGATTACAGTTACAGTTAACAGTAATTTTTTAAATTTTTAACGATTATGGTTATGGTTATTAATTTTAAAACCGTTAAATTTTAGTTACGGTCATGATTATTAATTTGCTAAATAATTTTAGATATAATTTTATTATTTTTTACGATTATCCAAACCGTTGTCATTCTTATGTTGGAATCTTTCTTTTGTTATATGTCTTTCTTAGCAAACATGAAAATCACAATCAAGTGGGGGCCAGTGTTGAAAATATCATTGGGCAACAAAGTCATGGAACTCGGAAAGTGCATCATGTTGGACTATATGTATTTCTGGTTAGCTAGTCAACGCTTATCGCTTGAATGAGTGTGCTTATTTTGGCACATCATAATAGAATGCATTGCAAGTCAATCAAAGTAAATTTGTTGAAAAAATTAGAATAAAAAAAAATTGTGGATCTCCCAATGATTTAGAATTAGAAGATGACAACATATTTAACAACTATTTGTGTTGGAGCACCTTCTTTCTAATATTATTTGAATAATATGAATATTATTTTAGCTTATAATTCTTAGATTTAGAGCTCTTATTGACGCTTTGTTGTTTGGATATTATAGCTATTGTTGTAGTTCATGACTCTTAGATTTAGAGCTCATTGACTCTATAGTCTTAAAGCGCTTATCTTATCAAATACTTACACTTTGGTACAACACACATATTTATTGTAGTTTCTAGGATAAATTTTTTAGCTTAGACTATTTCAAGGATCATTTCACATACAAGATATTTTTAATTCTAATTAATATCTTATGCTATTCTGACATATACATCTATGAATTGTGTGCAAAGACAACCTACAGAAAGCAACATTGCCATGTATTATGATGGAAAGAATATTAGAAAGGGAAATTTTTTTAATTATACGAATTGGTATCTGTTAAGAATTATGGGTCCTATTTTAAAATCAATCGATGTTAGAACAAGTAACTCATAATTTTATATATTGATCTTTTAGTTTGTAATTTTCGGTGTGCAAAGAACGTATCTTCCGACATCAACCTCATTGCATTCCGAAAACAAATCACGAAATAGATAATGATTGTTATAAGATAGTATAATTAATGTTTACGAGAAAAATATTTATTTCAACCATTGGAGGTATAATTTTTTTGCCTTCTAATTAATTAGCGTAATTTGGAGGAGATGTGAAAAGCTCCTAGAGCACTATTTATGAAAATTCAAGAAAAATACATCATAGGGATCTATAAATCATCATGTGGGTCATGGGGGTCACAACAATTACAGAAATTTACATGTTTGGATATTATGGCTATTGTTGTAGTATGGATATGATTACATGAAATAGATGGAGTGTGCTAGAACCTTTGCTGCAAAATTATACATTCAATCGAGAGGGGTACAGTCTTTTGGCTTTGAAGAGTCCATAGGCGCCCTAGCCCTACCTTCGAAACAGAACCCGATACCAAAATCAAGACGACAAGTAAGACAAAATTATCTTCTCTTGAGCAATTTCCCTTATTGTAGTAGCATGTTGATTGGGGAAAAGTACTGGTTGTTCTAAACAAGGGCGATTCACAATCTTGGATTTTTTTCGAAGCTAGTACTAGGAAAAGTGTCAAACTGGGTGGGTATTGGACCTTCAAGATTATTGGAAAAATTCAAGGCTTAATGAACTTCAATTGGTCAATTTCTAAATTAAGGGATATTACCCCTGAGATTATTGTTGTCTAAATATAATGCTAGTGGCATGCACGTTGAAGGGCTGATTAATTTGGAGCACGAAAAAATCATTGGGTTGAGAAATAATTAAAGGCAACTCAAGATGAATTTTGCTCACTTGATTGGCGCTCTGATGTGTTGACAATCATGGCAGTTTAAAAAGTTCCGGTGGAAAGTTTCCAGATAAAAGGTTTTTAGACAAATCTAAATAAAATAGGCCTGAAAAATTTGCTATCCAACTTGGAATAGAGCCAGAAAGTTGATTCAAGGAGAGGTCAATGATCTCTAGTTTTTGAAGTTTTTTCAGCCACATTGGAATTTCACCAGTGAATTTGCAACCACCCAAACCAAGAAGCTAACGGTTCTGAAACCCATCATATCCAACTAAGCTTTCTTCACCTGGTAAATATTCATTAATTGTAGAAGTTACATGTCATGATTAACGTCCTAAGACTTTTGTAGCCCGCTAGAGTCTTAATTATTCGAAGCTCCACATATTTTTTTCTGGTTTGTGTGTCACACATTGGTGGAGTGAAACCAACATTAATAGAAGAGAGTCATACAAATTGTTCTATGATTTTGAAGCATTTCCTGTTGTTGGTCAAAATCATGAGTTTTATAGGTATATTGTCGATCGTTTGAGGCTCACATCATTAGATGATGCGAGGAAGGTATCATAGTTATCTTTATTGTGTATGTGGAACAAAAATACATGTCATTTCTTTTACAACAAGGAACTCATGCAACATATTTAACATATGGATTATAAATATGTGGTGTAATTGTACGCTCAAAAAAATAAAAATAAAAAAAGCACGTCATTCAACCTTGGACCTATCATGATCTTATGACATTTTTTATTTATTACAATACTTAAAACTATTGGGAAAAGGCTAAAAATCATTACAAATTGTTTTATAACCATTTCATATGATTCCATTGTAAATTATCTATATCAATAGTTTTTTTGTAAATACTATGCAACAGTTTTTAAACCATTTTAATTAATCTATAACTTTAAAACAATCTTTAAAGAAAATCTCATGGGAAATTATTAACAAAAGTAATAGAAAAAAATTAACCGTTAGAGTTAAATAAAATTGTTATAAAATTTTTTAATTTATATATTCGTTATAATAAGATACCTATTGCAACTATTTTTTTATTTTTCAATTAGAGTGCGGCATAAAGCTTAAGTGTTTGAATCTCGACCCAAATGGACATCCACCTCCATTTTATTTGTGAACCACCATTGTCATCTTTCCACCCTGAGGTCAACCTCTATCCATTGCCAGAGTTCACCATGTCCTATCACTATCACAGGTAACTTTTGGCTTTGTAAACTTCCTTAGCCATGAGGAAAATCAAATGAGCCGTCTTTGATCTCTGAGATCCATAATCTCCATGGTCTAGACAAGAAATAATGGAACCAGTACGCTTTGTAGACAAATTAACAGAAATTGTAAGAGAGAGTAAGAAAGTAAGAACTTTTAGCAGATCACGAGTGTATAGTAGCTGGTTGATTATTGAAAACTGATCGTTCTCAGCAAGAGAGTTGAAGAATTTAAAAGATACATATTTTTCATATCTTATTAACTTGGAATTATCGTTAAAAAATCATCATATAATAATGGTCCAGAAACTAATTAAAATAGAAAAGAAATAACGGAAGTTCGTGATGATTTTTTAATCTTTTCTACTAGACAATCTACCAAATATCAATCCTAGCAAAAAAAATAAAAATAAAAATAATCTACCAAATATCAAAATCCAAGAAATGTAGATCACGGGGATTTATAATTCATGTAGTTCACAAAAATTACATAAACTTGCAGAGTAAACTAAGAGAAGACATAGCATAAATATGATTACATGAAATACACAGACCTGGAAACTCTTCAATCAGTTCGAACTGATGCAAGTGTTTCACATATTGGTGAGATCCATACATGTAAGTCCCACGAAATATATGAGAGACTAACCCATCGGTCCAGATTAATGCAAGAATTTTCTCCATTATTTATAACCCTACCTTCGAAACTAATTATGAGATCCATAATCTCTACAGCCTAGAAGGGAATAATGGATGTATCACACTTTGTAATCTCAACAGCCTAGAAGAGAAATAATGGATCTAGCACATTTTGTAGACAGATGACCAAAAGTGTTAACAGAGAGAAAGAAACTGATGGCAAAGCCGATACCAAAGCCAATACCACAAATAAGATATAAAACTATCTTCCCTTCACCAATTTTCCTTATTGTAGTAGCAGGTTGATTAGGGGACATTGGTACTGGTTGTTCTGAGCAAGGGCGTTGCAGAATTACACTACATAGTTCTGGATTTTCTTGGAAGCTTAGTATTAGAAAAAGTGTCAAACTGGCCTCCTGTTGGTATTGGACCTTCAAGATTATTGTTTGCAACACTAAAAGAAGATAAAAAGTGAAGATTTCTTAGTAATGCTGGAATTTTACTAGAAAAATGATTTCTAGACAGGTCCAATTTTTCTAAGTTTTTGATATTAGATATCGTGTCTGGAATGCTGCCTGAAAAATCATTATGGCTAAGATCCAGGACATGAATGAACTTCAATTGGCCAATTGTTGAAGGGATATTACCGCTGAAATTGTAAATTAACGATGGTGGCAAGTTGGAGACCTGATTGTATAGGATGAAAGTTTTGTCGCGTATTGGAAAGATGGAAAACTCAAGATGACTTCTATTCACTTGATTGACGTCCTACTGTGATGATAGTCTTGGCAGTTTGAAAAGTTATGGGACAAATCTAAATAAAAAAGGCTTGAAAAATTTGCTATCCAACCTGGAATAGGGCGAGAAAGTTGATTGAAAGGGAGGTGAAGGACCTCTAGATTTGGAAGTTTGATCAGCCACATTGGAATTTCACCGGTGAATTGGCAACCACCCAAACTAAGAATCCGAATATTCTGAAATTCATCGTATCCAACCAAGCTTTCTTCACCTGGCAAAGACTAATTGAAGAAGTTCCATGTCAAGATTAACGTTCTAAGACTTTTGCAGCCCGCCAGTGTCTTAATTGCCCCTCTGATATTAGTTAACGAATTAGAGGATAGTGACAAGAATGATAATGATTGTAAAGCTTGTATGTCCGGCAAGATCTCTCCCTGCAGCTGGTTAGTTGACAGGCGAATTGCTGATAATAACTTGCACGAGAAAAGGCTTGCTGGTAAGCTACCCGTAAAATGGTTAAAGCCAAGATCAACTATCCTGAGTTGAACAAGGGAGGAGAAATCAAAGCTGGACAATTCACCTTCAAGATTGTTATCCCTCAAAATCAATGTCGTGAGTTTAGTACAATTGCTCAGGGAAAAATGTATGATGCCATTCAGTTGGTTAGAGTAAAGGAGCAATCGTTCTAAGTTGTGAAGTTTCCCGATACTGTGAGGTATTTTGCTAAACAACTCATTGCGATAAAGAGCAAGGATTTTGAGGTGAGTGAGGTTCCCAATGCTTTCATCAATTGGCCCAGAGAGCCTATTGGTAGCTAATGATACCTCATTTAGTGTAAATACCCTAAAAATATCATCAGGAATAGGTCTTGAAAGATTATTAAATTTTGCTCGTAAAGTCTCCAGACTAGAACACTCCCCAAACCCTTTGGGAATATGGCCTACATAGGAATTGAAGGAGAAATCCAGAGATGTAATGAATGGAGAAATGTTGCAGATAAAAGATGGAATTGTTCCAGTGAAGCTGTTATTACTCGCGTTGAACATCAACAAATTGATTGCTGCATGGAGAAATGAAGATTGTATTGTCCCATATAATTGGTTGCTGGAAATGTTCACACTCAGGCAACTTACCGGTATCTGATAACTGACCGACCTGGAGACGATTATAGCTCAAATCAATGCTCTGTAGGCGATTCAACGATGTAAACAATTTGCCAGGGAGGGTGCCTGAGAGACTATTATGTGATAAATTTAGTTCTGAGAGATAACTAAGGTTTGAAATGGAAGGAGAGATGCTGCCACCAAGCCCTCTGGATGGAAGCCATAAATGAGACACTCGGTGATTTTCGTCACAGCCTACACCTTCCCAGATACAACAGTTGGCAGAATTAGACCAATTCAATGGAGACTGATCAGAATAATAGACGATGCCATGCGAGAAAGATAATAAAGATTCACGATCAGTTTTATCACAGTAGGCATAAGATGCATTTCCAAAACAAGTGATTACAAGTAGTATATGAAACACAAGCAAAAGCAGGTAGCATAAACCATTGACATGGTAACATTTTCGCAGACGATATTGAAAGAAACTTAACATGGCTACTGATCTTAAGATGATGAGACAGTGCAGGAGAAGGGAACTTATTGTGTTAAAATATCAACTGGAAAACAAGAAAAAATAGGATAGTTGAAGGTGAAAAAGATAGTCTTGCGGACTTTAGTATCTATTTCTAAATACAGTATATTCTTTTAATTAAATACTGTATATTCTATAGTAAACACTAGCAAACATAGAAATTGCAATCAATATTATTCCCAGTGGGGGCCAGTGTTAAAAAATATTGCTTGGCTAAAAAATTCGGAAAGTATGTCACTTTGAACGCTTTCTTTTACTATACGTCTTTCTGGTAGCTAGTCAACGCCTATCGCTTGAATGACTTACTTTGGTACATTATAATAGAATACATTGCATGTCAATCAAAGTAAATTTGTTGAAAGAATTAGAATTAAAAAAAAATAATGGATCTTCCAATAATTTAGAATTTGAAGTTGATGTTATAAAATATAATAATAATGTAGACTATTTAAATTGAGAGAATATATCATTTGTTTGCTTTTCTCATTCCCGGATTTCTTACTAATTAATGCAGTAATCTAACATACATATTTATATACAAAAGGGTCATCATTACACTTTAACATAAAATAGTTATAACATTGATACCTTGCATTGCTTTTAGCTTTTAGGAATTCAATTCTAAGTTGAATTCTTCTCACCAGACGTATATCATCAAAGCAATCTTCAACAGCAATCTTATGCGTGGCTTTGCAATTCAATGTTGAATTGAATTGTTCTTTGAGATGTTAAATGTCTGCCGACAGTCGACAATGTATTACATCAGACAAAATGTTGTCAATAAATATCCATACTTTTACAACACTCCCCCTTGTATATTTATTGCTTAAGAATATGTCTCATTAAAAATCTTGTCAAGAAAAACTCAATGGGATAAAAACTTGATGAAGAGAAAAGAGTATATTATTCTTATGAGAAATAATATTTTACTTGGTCTGCCTCGTTAAAACTTTACCATAGAAAAATCCAGTGGGATAAAAATTTTGGTGAAGGAAAAAGAGTACAATGCATGACTCCCCCTCATGGTGACATGAGTCATGATGATAAATCTTTTAGGCGACGCATTCCACATATTTGAACGTGTGATTTGAAAATTGTTGGTGGATACTTTAGTGAATAAATCTGCTGGATTTTCACTTTCACTTTCTTTTGGAGTCTATCTATGCAAAAGAACTTTGGCTCGACATGCTCGTATCATATATAGCGTATTTGTCCTGGCTCATTAAAACCTTACCAGGAAAAACCCAGAGGGAGAAAAAACCTTAGTAAAGGAAAAAGATTACAATGCACAAATACATTTTCTCCCTCATTACAACATGAGTCATGGTGACAGATCTTTTATGTAATGTATTCTACACTTCTGAGCATGTACTATCTAATCTTTGTTGGTAAAACTTTAGTGAACAAATCTGCTAGATTTTAACTTGCGTTTACTTGTTGGATATCAACGATATCATCTAAAGCTCATGTGTGTTGAAATATTATGGTCAGATATTCTTCGTCATGTCACCTTCTGTGTGCCACCTCTGATCAGACTAGTTCTTTGGACGGGCAATCAACATAATTCCCGAACATAGATCTCAACCAATGTATATTTTCAACTAGCCTCATGAATTGCTAGAATCTCAACATGATCTGAGGATGCAGTTTTCATTGTCTATTTCTTGTATTGTCACAATTTAGCTATCACCACAAGTAATACATAGACTATATGTGATCTTGTTTTGCCGGGGTCAGATAAATAGTCAGCATCTACAAGGCCAACGTATGATGATTTCAACCATCTTGGATACAATAAGTCCATATTTGATGTTCCACATAAATAGAATGACATGTGCTCAATTTTATTCCAATGTCTTCAGGTTGGAACTGCGCCATATCTAGCTAACAATTTAATAGAGAAAGACAATATATGGTCATAAATAATTAACATTATACATTAATGGACCAATTGAACTATAGTATAGTACTTTAGGACCAATAATTCTCTCATTTTTCAATTGTCCTTTTCAAGATCAAGTCATTAGGACAATAATCATATAAGTTTTATCACTCTAATATTTTTCATAAAATGGACTGATTATTCTGTTTGTGAATACCCGATCTTCAGGTCGATAAATTCTTGAGTTCCTAAGAATCTTTAGTTTCAAATTTAAATATTGCACTTGTATAAGCTCTTCAGGAGTCTATGTGATATTCAAGAATTATCAGCATATATTTCAGTAATAACTAACAAGCTTAAATAAAAAATCAATAAAGATTGAAAAACAAATATAGAGAGATAATAATACTTCTTAATATGATATATGGCCAACATGATATCAACATATACTAAGAAATTTAGACAACATTCTTCTAGAATGTTTTCATTCTAACAAAGATCTTTGTAATCAATTACATTTCTCGAGATTTTGAGTCATATGCTTCAAGCACAGAAAGTTCTTCAGGGGCTTAACTATCAATATCATGTTATTTATATTGTCAAATTGTTTTTATTTTCATAAGAAGCATATGAAGTCTTTCAAACATTAATCGTGACATTACGATTACCATAGAGCAAAATGTAACTACATATCATACTAACTCATTCATTGTCAACTTTAAGGAGTTTAAGAGATATATAACTAATATGATGCATTTCTTGGAAGTATCTAAGCATTGTGGGATTGGAAATAACATAGGGTTTGCTTCTCAATGCTTCCCCTCAATCCCACATACGAGAATTTCTCATTTGTCATGTGAATTTATTTCTGACTATATTATTTCTGTTTCTTCGGCCGATCAAGTCTTTGTCGACATTCATCCACACTTGGTGGTTTAGGATCTTCATCGTTTTATTCCAAGCGCTTTCGTGAAAGTAAAAATATCATTCATGATAATTTTCTTTACATTCTATATCTTTCTGATAGATACATAATTTTATGAAAATCGTCATTTCCAGGAAAGCGTCAATTTCCAGGTACCTTGGTCTCTCCAAGGACTAATTATTCGTCAATCTCTTCTCGGGATTGTGTGTTTACCAACATCAGTTGGTTCTATAAATTCTTTCATGTGCCTTAAATATATCGAATCTTCGAGATTCACAATTTATGTGTTTCTCATGTGTTCTCCCTTTTTCAAAGGTATAATATTTTTCGCACTGACAAGTATAGCACGCTTCTAACATGCCTTAGATGCATATGCTATGGTATTTGCTATATTTTCTTATGGGACATGAATTTGTGTTGACACATTCATAATGAGTAATTGTGATTTCATAATATTCTTTGCATTTGGTAAATTATTTGCAATACTCTGCAATTGAATAATCTCTTGAACTTCAAGTTCACATTACTTATTTTCTTCCAACATATATTATAGTGAGGTATCAAAGATGTAACATGGTGAACTTCAGGTTCTTCCAAGATATCTCACGTGAAACCTTAGGTTGAAGTTTTCTCCCCCTAATGAAACAAAGAAAGACTCATCAAAATAACAATCTTTAAAGCGTGTTCTAAAATGATCACCTATTAGGGGTTTAAAATAATAGATAATAGATGGGTAATCGAATAATAAAAGTAAGCAACGTAGAAGATGCAAGAGCTTCAATATCAAATGGATGACTTTTAAATCAATTTTCTTTGGACACAAGCAGTACATAAAAATTAATTTGGCAATAGAATCCATTTGATTCTTTAATTGGTGCTCATATGAATTTACAATAATTCTTCTCATATCATACCAAAATATAAAATACTTTGGATCTAATATCTTGATGCAACTGTTATAGGAATACTATAAATAGAACGCATTCCTTTAGTAAGATATATACAATTTGTTTGTCATACTTCAACAAAATTATATATGAGATCATAAAATCATATAACTCTAAATTATAGATTTTAAGCGAATCTCGAGAATAATATGACAACCTTCAATAACTTCAAACAATTAACGGGCTACAAATAAAATGAAAATTAAAGTACAATAATCATTTTAACATTCTTAGGATTCAGACATCTAAAATACAATTATTCTTATCAAAAGATTCAGATCTGTGATATAGATCTTTCTTGCAACCATTCTAATTAAATCTCACATTTATATTCCAAATTCTATTTTGTAGAAAATAAGGATAAGAATAAGAGTCATAATAATTGCACCTTCATCAAATAATATCGCAGTAATGAAATCATCAACCATTGCTATGGCGAAAGAGAATAAAAAGAGTAGAGAGCCAAACCCTACTAGCTCGGTCAAACCCTTCTTTTATTATGATTTCATTCGCTGTAGGGAATGTAATTTTATTTACTTCAAGAAATTCAATATCGTCCACTTCGAGGATTTAGGTCCATTTGTTTTAGGAAATTTTAATTCCAATCATTTTAGGGAACTAGCAATTATATTCACTTCAGAGAATTTACAATTTTGATTCACTTCGGGAATCTAATTTCATTCATTTTTGGAGAACACAACTTTATTCACTCTGGGGAATATAGTTTCATTCACTGTAAGGAGTGTAATTTTATTTTCTTCAGGAAAACAAATATTATCCACTTCAGGGGATTTCAATTCCATTCGCTTCAGGGAATTTAATTTCACTCATCTTTGGAAAATTTCAATTATATTTCTTCAGGTATATTTCATTCACTTCAAGGAATGTAGTTCTACTCACTTTAATTTCATTCACTTCAAGGAATGCGATTTTCGATTCACTTCAGGGAATCTAATTTCAATTCACATCGGAGAATTTTAATTCCATTCACTTCAGGAAATTGTATTAAGTCAATAGAAAATTTTTGTCTTCTATAAATTCCAGTGGGGTTTTCACCGTAACAAATACAATATCTAATCCTTCAAAAATAAGATAATAAATGAAAAATACTTTTATGCAATATGATGGAATGCATTATTATTTTCTTTAATTATTTCCTTCAAGGATAAACAAAACACATGTTATGCAAAAAATATTAACAACAATACATCACAATAACTTTTGCATACTATATATTATTTTAATATTGATCATCAAATCATCAAATATTATTTTAATATTGATAATCATAGATCTTGCAAAGATACCAACGCTATGTATTTTGCATTTGGAGACTTGTGATCTCCTGCCAATATGAAAAGCTATCAAAGTAACTTTAGTCCTCATATGCTGCTTACTTTTACATTAGGCAATTGTAAAGGTAATGATAACATCATATAAATTATAGTAGAAGCGGGACTTCAAGAAACCACTTTAGTGATATGATAATAAAACTAATTATATCTTCTATGACGCTAATTATATGATTTACTTATTCTTCAACCAAAACAGATAAGGAAAGCACATAAACCTTATGCCAGTTTCTCTTGGTGTTAAAAGCAGCTTTATTATGATTCATCGTGTAATAAGAAAATTTTACCTTAGTTGATGTTTGATTCTCACGTGGAGCTTGACGGAGAATACCAAATTTAGATAGTTCATAATGAATCAGTGATATAATATGCAATTTAGAAAAAATAATAAAAGATTCGGTGAGAAGTTACCAGCATTCGGAGCAATCATTTCGTGTTTTAACAAGCAACTTATTAGTAGAGACTCGTACTGATAATGTGTTATAAAATATAATAATAGCGTAGACAACTTAAACTGAGAGAATATATCATCTGCTTGCTTTTCTCATTCTTGGATTTCTCACTAATCAATGTAGTAATCTAACATACATAATTATATACAAAAAGGTCATCATTGCGTAAAACATCATCATTACACTTTAACATAAAATAGTATATAACATTGACACCTTGCATTGCTTTTAGCTTTTAGGAATTCAATTCTGAGTTGAATTCTTCTCGCCAGACGTATATCATCAAAGCAATCTTCAACATCAATCTTATGCGTGGCTTTGCAATTCAATGTTGAATTGAATTGTTCTCTGAGATGTTAAATATCTGCCGACAGTCGACAACGTATTACATCAGACAAAATGTTGTCAATAAATATTCATACTTTTACAACATATGACAATATATTTAACAACTATTTGTGTTGGAGAACATTCTTTCTAATATTATTTGGATATTATAACTCTACTGTTGTAGCTCATGAATTCTAAATTTGGAGTTTGTTTCATTTGAAGATCATTAATCTATTGTTCTAGCTCATGACTCATAGATTTGGAGCTCTTATTGACGCTCTATTATTTAGATATTTTTACTATTGTTGTAGTTTGTCGAGAGAAAGACAAGGCATGAGATTACAAGAAAGAATATACTGTAGTATAGCCAAGAAAGTTATTTTACAATCACAATACATCAGCCATTATATAGGTGCAAGGGTACTTGCTCCCCAAGCTACTTGCTCCCTAAGCTAAGCTAAATATGGTAATCCTAACTATGGTAAAATATACAGCTGTACACGAAATAATTATATACATTAACATAGTTCATGACTATTAGATTTAGAACTCTTATTGAAATCGTCAAAAGTGATATTATAAAGTTGGAGTCAAGAAGGAATTGTAATCAAAACCTTGCTCAGACCGGAGAAAGGCTTTTAAGCACGATTGCTGTAATATATACTTCCTTGAATTAAACTTTGGTATAACACACATATTTATTGTAGTTTCTAGGATAAAAAAGTTAGTTTATTATATTTTTAGGATCATTTCGCATCCAAGATATTTTTAATTAATCTTATCAATATCTTGTGATATTTTGTGAGTTGGTTTTAAATATCGTATGATATTTTGAGGGTAGATTCTAAAATGAAAGCAAACCAACACTTTCATTGTCCACCAATATTTAATTTCTTGGCAGATTCATGAATGTGTAGGTCTGCATTTACGTGTATTTAATTAAGGCTTAAGGAAGAAGAAAGAGAAAGAAAGAAAGGGAAAGATGAGAAAAGTATTTATTTTTTGGGTCTTTGGGAACGACCATTGATGGAGTTTAACGAAAGCAACAAATAATGTGAGTGTACAAAAGAATTCAAATAACATTATACCATAAAATTGGCTAAAAAGAAACACCAATTTATCAGACTAAGAAAATTAACATTAATGTTGTCCTTAATTCATTCAAACCACTTATTTAACATTAAAAATAAATTTTATTAATAAGCATCAAAGGGGTCCCACCTAAAAGAAAATTAATTACGTAAGAGATTCATACATTTTAATACATTCTATACATAAACACTACAATTTCTTAAAATCCAAAACATAATATCATGGAACCATATGTTTTTCATGGATGACAATTGCATTTCAATTCCATCAAAAGCTCTATGGACTATACAGGTTACTAAAATTAGTATCTACATCTCGTACCATATCTTTTTTGTAAAAAATATATAAACGCTTTATAATAACTTGAGTTTACTACTATTATAAAAAATGAATTTAAACATTTTATCATGAAATTCGGAAAGTGTGTCAAGTTGGACTCTTTCTTTTGTTATAAGTCTAGCAAACATCAAATTGGCAATCAGGTGGGCCCAATGTTGGAAAATATCATTGGGCTACAAACTCATGGAACTTGGAAATTAAGTGCATCACGTTGGACTCTTTCTTTTATTATATATCTTTCCGGTTAGCAAGTCAACGTCTATCGCTTGAATGAGTGTGCTTATTTTGGCATATTATAATAGAAGATGGAGTATAAATATGATTAGATGAAATACACGGATTTGAAAACTCTTTAATTAGTTCGAATTGATGTCAATCTTTCACATATTAGTAAGACCTGCACTTTAAGATCCTACAAAATATGTGAGAGACTAACCTATCAGTGCGAATGCAAGAATTTTATCCACAATATATAACTCTACCTTCGAAGCCTATTATGAGATCCATAATCTCTATAGCCTAGACAACAAATAATGGATCTAGCACACTTTGTAGACAGATGACCAAAAGTGTTAACAGAGAGAAAGAAACTGATGGCAAAGCCGATACCAAAGCCAATACCACAAGTAAGATATAAAACTATCTTCCCTTCAGCAATTTTCCTTATTGTAGTAGCAGGTTGATTAGGGGACAGTAGTACTGGTTGTTTTGAGCAAGGGCGTTGCAAAATTACACCACATAGTTCTGGATTTTCTTGGAAGCTTGTATTAGAAAAAGTGTCAAACTGGCCTCCTGTTAATATTGGACCTTCAAGATTATTGTTTGCAACACTAAAAGAAGATAAAAAGTGAAGATTTGTTAGTGATGCTAGAATTTTACCCGAAAAATGATTTCCAGACAGGTTCAATTGTTCCAAGTTTGTGAAATTAGAAGTCGTGTCTGGAATGTTGCCTGGAAAATCATTATTGCTAAGATCTAGGACGTGAATGAACTTCAGTTGGCCAATTTCTGAAGGGATATTACCGTTGAGATTGTTGTTGTCTAAATATAACGATGGTGGCAGGTTGGATAGCTGATTGTATTGGGAGAAAGTTTTGTTGGGCATTCTAAAGAAGGGCAACTCAAGATAATGGATGTTCACTTGGTTGGCGCTCTGCTGCGATGATAGTCTTGGCAGTCTGTGAAGTTCTGGTGGAAATTTTCCAGATAGAAGGGTTTTAGACAAATCTAAATAAAAAAGGCCTGAAAAATTTGCTATCCAACTTGGAATAGAGCCGGAAAGTTGATTTTGAGAGAGGTGAAGAGCCTCCAGTTTTTGAAGTTTTTTTAGCCAAATTGGAATTTCACCAGTGAATTGGCAACCACCCAAACCAAGAATCTGAAGATTCTGAAATTCATCGTATTGAACCAAGCTTTCTTCACCTGGCAAAGACTCATTGTAGAAGTTGAATGTCATGACTAATGTTCTAAGACTTTTGCAGCCTGCCAGTGTCTTAATTGCCCCTCTGATATTAGTTAATGAATTAATGGATATTGCCAAGAATGATAATGATTGTAAAGCTTGTATGTCCGGCAAGATCTCACCCTGCAGCTGGTTACTAGATAGGCGAATTGCTGATAATAACTTGCACGAGAACAGGCTTGCTGGTAAGCTACCCGTAAAATGGTTATTGCCAAGATCAACTGTCCTGAGTTGAACAAAGGAGGAGAAATCAAAGGCGGACAATTCACCTTCAAGATTGTTATCCCTCAAAATCAATGTCGTGAGTTTAGTACAATTGTTCAGGGAAAAAGGTATGATGCCATTCAGTTGGTTAGAGTCAAGGAGCAATCGTTCTAAGTTGTGAAGTTTCCCGATACTGTGAGGTATTCTACTAATCAACTCATTGTGATAAAGAGCAAGGATTTTGAGGTCAGTGAGGTTCCCAATACTTTCATCAATTGGCCCAGAGAGACTATTGGTAGCTAGTGATACCTCATTTAGCGTAAATACTCTATAAATATCATTAGGAATAGGTCCTGAGAGGATATTGGACTCTGCTCGTAAAGTTTCCAGACTGGAACATTGGCCAAAACCTTCGAGAATATGGCCAACAAAGTCATTGAAGGAGAAATCCAGAGATGTGATGAAAGGAGAAATGCTACAGATGAAAGATGAAATTGTTCCAATGAAGCTGTTATGACTCGCATTGAATATTGACAAATTTGATGCTGCCTGGACAAATGAAGATTGGATTGTCCCAGATAATAATTCGTTGCTAGAAATATCCAAGCTCAGGATGCTTGTTGGCAACGTATCAGATACTGATAACTCACCCTCGAGACGATTATAGCTCAAATCAATAATCTGCAGGCGATCCAACGACGTAAAAAACTTGTCAGGAAGTGTGCCAGAGAGACTTTTACACGATAAATTGAGTTCTGAGAGATAACTGAGGTTCGCAATAGAAGGAGAGATACTGCCACCAAGCCCTCTGGATGGAAGCCATAGACGAGACACCCGGCGATTTTCGTCACAACCTACACCTTCCCAGATACAACAGTCTGTAGAAGTAGACCAATTCAACGGAGGTTGACTAGAGATAGCAAGCGAGAACGAAAATAAAGATTCACGATCAGTTTCATCACAGGAGGCAGAAGAAGCAGTTGCTGAAAAAGTAATTACAAGTCGTAGTATATGCAACAGTAGTATACGCAAGTAGCGTAAACCATTAACATGGTAACATTTTGGCGAACGATATTGAAGGAAACTTAACATGGCTACTCTTAAGATGATATGTGCCAGTGCTGGAGAAGGAAACTTAAATATTGTGTTAAAAAATTCAATTATATTGAAAAAGAAGAAAAAACAGCATATTTTAACGGGAAAAACATGCTCTTATCACATCAAAAATCCATCTTTCGCGTGAAAATCCTATTCACTTTTGACCTTAACTTGACTCTGTGGAAAACCATGTCACTTTTGACCTTGGCTCCTGGAATTTTCAACATATATAGCGTGTTCCCTCTACATGCACATGAAATGAAAGAGCAGGGATTAGAAGATTAGATGGTATATTTGCTCAGTAGGTGTTAAAATTACACAATTTAACACTTATAAATGGATAAATATATGCAACACAAGTAAACGCAGGTAGCATAAACCATTAACATGGTGACATTTTGAAGGAAACTTAACATGGCATACTCTTAAGTTTCTACTAAAAATCATCTCTTATTTTGAAGTATGCCTGTTGATCCCCACTTTACTTTCTGTAGAGCTTGTACTGAAGACAGAGAACACATTTTTGGCCTCTAATCCTTCGCACAAAGAATTTGGAACAAAGGATGGAGATTAACCAAAGAGCCACCATCAATCAACAATTGGACCGAAATTGTTGAATGGTTTAATCTCATTGTTCCTCTGAACACATTCCAATCGGTTTCGATGAAGCTATTCATAGGGGTTTTTATTTTTCACTTATGGAAAGAGATAAATAAAAGATTGCACAACAATGAAGCACTTACTGAAGAAGATATTTTTGTGAATATTTGCTTTGATGTTAGAATTAAGTTGTACAAGGTTAGGAAATTCAAATATTCTCTTAGAAACTAGGCGATTTGTAGAGTCTAGAACTTGGATAAACATAGTTTTTGGTAGAACATATATGAAAGTATGTAAATATTTTTGTGATTAATAGAACTGCTTGCTTTTAGTAAAAACAAAAAAAATAATACTTATTCGGACTGACACTAAGGAAATTAATTTCTTTATTGATTTAAATTCGAGATGTTAGCAAGTCTCTGACAAAAACTCCACGCATTGTACCCTTAGGCAACTTTTCACAATATTTTGTCTCTTTTAAATAGTCTCATTTAAGGATAGCAATTGAATGGGTTTTGCAAGTATCCATTCCAAAGGGGTAGGGTATTGGAATGAGTCAAGCGATGAGACGAGAGCGGGAATTAACATTTAATTTCTGAGCGGAGGCGAGCATCGTGGGGATTAATTAGCATTACTCACCCACATAACCCCGCTTTGCATACATGTAAATTTTAACTTATATTTCTTACCTCTACATAAAAATCTTATGGTTATAAGTATAAAAGCCTAGAAAAATATATAAGACAAAGTTTCATAAGAATTAGAGAAGAAATAAATGATGAATCAAAGAATCTTATAATCATTCTTTTTAATCAAAATATTACATTTCAATTACTTAGCCTTTGAAACCATTTAAATGAATCCCCTATATTCATTATTGATAAAAGTGTATTTAAGAAATTTGTCAGTAGTTCCATATTGTGCTTCAAGATAATTTCAAAAAATATAATTAAAAACAATATCTTGAATATCTATGATATAACAAAATAGGAAACAAATTAATTTTTAAGAGAGCATTGTAAAAACTACTAATATATGGACATCTATAGGTGCAGTACTAGGGGGGCCAGGGATTTTAAAAAGAAAAACATATGTAATTTTTTTTTGGTTTACAAAAATATATGTAATATTTAAAAAAATTAAAACATCCCGCTTCTCCTATTTTTTGATTGAATCTTGATGCCCCAACTTCAAACTTCTGACTCTGTCCCTGGACTACATCTAATAACCGAAAAATGATTTTAAAGAATCAATGCGCAATCAATAACACTTTTTTCACTTGTAGCTCTCATACGTAGTGCATTTAGATGCATGAAACTAAATTTTAGATACTTCACATGCATACACATATAGTTATAGTATCTAATTGGACAGATACAACTCAATATGAAATTCATACTTGACCTTTATTTAAAACTTGTATTTATATTTATCATTTATTATCATTTTCATTTTTCCTTTAAACTTACGTGCTTTAAAGTAAATTCAATGTTATACGATTAAAAATTAATTAAAAAAAAACCAAGGGCAATCCCAATTCTCTACACAAGGATTATGAGATTGGGCGAGACGAGGGAGAAGTGTGAAAAATGTAAGAGTGGGGTGGGTGTTAGGATGACCTTTAAGTGATGGGACGGGCTGTAGAGGTAGATTTCTCCACCTCAAACTTACCTTATTGTCATCCCTAATTTCATTTTAATCGTATTGACTGTGAGGCTTATAGTTTTTCAAAATACCAAATAATACACGTTATGGAAGGATAAGTGAGTGGTAGATACTCTAATCAATTGAGGTAAATTGTTGTAGTAATTGTTGATTAGAGTATCTACCTCTCATTTACCCTATTATTTAGCCCATGATTTGTGTTTTGGGTAGTTTTCGATTTTCGATTACTACCACACTTTTTGCATTTTAGGCATAGGCGATATCCAAAAATTGAAAACTCCATAAAATGCAAAAACTGTGGTAGTATTCGAAAATCGAAAACTACCCAAAACACAAAAATCATGGGTGACCAAATCCACTAATGTTCGACCAAAGAACCACCTCGGGACTTAGATGTTGATTTTTTTTTTGTCAGATAAATATTTTCATTGATAAAAGGTATATACATATATATCAGTCGTAATAGATAGACGGTCATTACAAATGATAATAAATAAAAAACTACCTCGGAACTTAGATGTTGATTAAGACTAATGATTTTTTGAGTAAGAGAAAAAATGAAGGGAAAGGAATTGATGTTCTCACATTTTCCTTCAATCAATGTCTAAGCTAAAATCTTTTCATATTGAGACAAACACTTATAGACTGTTTGGAACAAATGAATTCCACAAAATTTTATGGAATTCATTTGCAAATCCAAGTTTTTTTGTTTGGTTGCACCTTTTTAAAGAATTATAAATCCAAGATTTACAATTCTTGGATTTGTACAAGCCTTACTTAAATCCGAGCTCAGGAGGTGGAATTTACAAATCCACGTTTTCTAATTCTGCTACTAATATTTTGAGGACAAAACTACCATAAGATTTTTGACTTTGCTAGGAATAGTCAAAAACTAAAAAAAGAAAAAAACATACATCTTTTAAATATGAAAACTTTTGAATCTTTGTCATGCAAGTGTTTTATATGTTTCGCAATCATTTTTATGCTAAGTCAAAATCATATTTCTTCTCATAACACTTCTTTGTAGACTTCTACTAGATCTGAAATATGTGCTATCTTGGCAATCTTAGAATTGGTATCTTCTAGTACTATTGCCTTGTAATATTTTGTCTTAATTTATTTGATATAAACTAAACTAAACTAAACCAAGCCTTTAGATGGGATATCTTAATTCATTTGATATACTTATAAAAAATGTTGTATAGTTATTTTTCCGTGTTAAACTTACGGTTGAACTTAATCTTATTATGATTATTTTGTAATGTTTAAATTTTTTAAAAATATTTCTTTGTTTTGTTATTTTTAACTTTTTCTTTTGGATTTTTATGATAGTACCAGAAATTAATAATGGATTGAGAATATAATACTTATATGATAGCCTAATTTCAATTGAATAAAAGAAGGCTATTTAAGTAAAATACAAATGTTAATTCCAATTTCACATGTGTTCCAAACACAATTTGGATTTACAAATAATAGAATTGACTTAATATTATTTTAGATTTCCAAACAAGAGAATTCATTTGTAAATGAATTCCATGAGTAATTCATTTATAAATTAAATGAATTCCACACATGAATTGCTTCTAAACACTATATTAATGATCTTAACCTAATCCCATTCCAAATGTCATCTTTCTTTGTCCATTTGGTAAATAATTCCAAAAACCACCCATCTTAAAGTTGCGACATTGATCGTCTTTTTTCATCATTGCTTTTTTCACTCGTGACCTAGGACTTCTCTTACGTGCCAAACACCAACATGCTTATACCCATGAGAAAAATTTGGATTTATCGCTTTGTAGAAGCACCATAAACACAATAGTCAAGTGATAACGTATTATATTCAGAAGTCTTGAATTTAAATTACAACTTTAGCTTCGACTTCTATTATATAAAAAAACTCACTATAATCCTGCCCGTAACCATTATTGGTCCATGTCTGTTATGACAAATCTTCACAAATCAGATCTTGTGCCATAAGCAACATTGTTAGTGGCCAATTTGTGAGAAACTGATAATATATAGTTTTGCAGGCAACCTTGTAAATTCAATTTACTGTAGGGTAAATTCAATTTAATACTATTTAAAATGAGTTTTGCACTAGAAAAAGATGGGAAAAAGACCTTGTAATTTAATTTGCCTTTCTTTTCATGCCTAAGACACTACACAACAATTTTAGGATGATCTGATTTAGTACTACTTAAAATGAGTTTCTCATTATAAAGAGATTAAAAAAAAAAGACCTTGTAACTTCCCGTTGATTCCTTGTCACAATCATTTTCTCAATTATAAGTAGCAAGTCATGGTTACAATGGTTCAATTTTGAAAATATACCAGCATATATGTCATATATTGATAAATGAGTAAAATGCATCATACCTCCTGAGTTTTTATAAAATTGCATCATAAATTTTGTATTTTAAAAAGTTACGTTATAAATTCCGTGTTATGAAAAATGTTATATATGACCCCCCGCCGTATATTTTTCTGTTAGTTTTAACGTGGTGTGTAATTAATACACACACTTATGATGCAAGTATGACATTTATCAGAGTGGGTATTTGTAACCTTTTTAATATCAGAATGGGTATTTTCCACTTTTTTAATATTATATGGAATAATTTACAACATTTTTCATTTTGTAATATGATTGAGAAAACACCTTAACAAGGGGGAATTAAGATAAAACTGCTTCTTGCACGATCTTTTATTGTACCCAAATTGCAAACACTTCTGACAAGTATATGTAAGAATCATATGCGTGTGTATTACACTCCACGTTAAAATTGATAAAAAAAATAGACGGCGGTGAGTTATATGCAACGTTTTCCGTAACACATAGTTTATAAAGTAATTTTATGAAAACATATAAGCGTATGGTGCATTTTACTCTTGATAAATTGATGATAAAAAATAAACTATACAACTTGTATATATCTAAGTCAAGGCAAGAAGGAAAACTAACAAGTCCTTTTGTACATAGGCAAAAAACATGGTACAGTTCCTGTTAGTTGACATTGTTTTTTCTTAAATAGTATTAAAAAATGTGTTTGAACTATGGAAACAAACCTCTTACAAAATACAATGTTAGACAGCGTAGTGGAATTCACTTTGAAGTCTATTATACGTTGTCTTACATTATATTTTGTAAGAGGTTTGTTTTCACAGTTCAAACACATGATTCTTATAAGAGTTTCATCTACCCGACTACGTTTTTTACTATTAGTATTCAAAACTAAAGAACAACCTCTCTTCTCTCCTCCACCTTCTAGATATATCCCTAAGGTAGCGATTGGTATATTAGAATAGATTTGGACATGAATGAAATGGGCCAAGGAATAGAATGAAACTGGGAATGGAATGAACTTGGGAATGCGAATGACATGCTTGGTATGTTCTAGGAATGAAGAGTAGTAATGAGAATGTGTTGTATAATATGATATGATTATCTTTTTATTATTATAGTATTGAAAATATAAGAGGATTGCCCTATTATTATTATATTTGGTATTATTATTATTATTATTATTTATTTTTATCATTATTATTTTACTATAGTATTATTAATGTTATTATTATTATTACATTTATTATTAATGTTATTATTATAATTATAATTATTACTAATAATAATAATAATCATCATTTTAATCAATATTTTTATTATTATTATTATTTTTATTATTATTTTATTTATTTATTTATTTATTTATTTATTATTATTATTATTATTTCAATAAATATTATTATTAATTATTATTTTGTTATTTTAATTTTATTAATTATTATTATTATTATTATTATTACTTTTATTTTTATTTTATTTTATTTTTTGCTTTTATTTTTAGTGTTATAATAATATAAGAATATTTTTATAATAATAATCATTATAAAAATAATATTTTATAATAATAATAATTATTATTATTTTTATGATAATAATAATAATAATTTTTTAATAATAATTAATATTATATTATATTTATTTATTTATTTATTTTATTATTATTATTATTTATTTTTATAATAATAATTAGTATTTTACAATAATAATTATTAATATATTTCTTAATTATTATTATTATTATAATTGAAATATGGGGGTATGGTAGTCAAGTTCAATCCTAAAATATGAGAATGACCCATTCTCATGTGTTTGCTCTGAAATGGCTATTCCCATATACGTGAGAATGGAATTACTTTGGGAGTGAGATTCTCAAGTTCATTCCTTCATACCAAGCATGAGAATAAAAAAGAGTTAGGAATGTCATTTCATTTCAAACCACGTTTCAGTATACTAATCGCTATCTAAAGGACTAAACTAGAATTTTGATTCAGTGGGATCAATAAATTAACAATAAAACATTTGTACTTATGAAATAATATATACATATATATATATATATATATATATATGAGAGAGAATAAAGGCGTTAAAGAAAACTTTATAGATAAAGATGGTATTCATAAATAAAGGCATTACAAAAAAACTATATTTTAGGTTTCTGTATTTAAAACAGGAAAAAAAATTTATTGAACATGTAATCACTTTCCAGGCTAGCTGAGGAAGAATGTAAGAAAGTATAAAAACAAAAAGTACAACCTAAACATAGAAAAAGGATAAGAGGGGTTTTTTTTTTCTCTCTTTTGCAAGCATGTTGGCTAAATCCTTCTTGGTGAGTGATAGTGATCTAGTATCATGAGGGAAATACTAAATACTTGTCGGTGACTGATAGCGAAGTAGTACTATTTGGGTAAGGTGAAAACAACCTATAACGCTACAACTCAGCATAACGCTGCCTAAGTACTGCATGCATCTGTGCTTAAGTTGTTTTTAATCTTTCAACTGCGTTTGAGGAACAGATCGACAGGAACACTCCAAAAAATCTGTATCAACGCTTTCAAACATATATTTTAAGTCAGTAAGAAATTAATAATATTCGTAATGAGAAAACATAAAATTGAAATCGAGAGCTCTAATCTACTCAACCCTTGAGGGCAGGGTCATTTACTTTGTTCGGGAAATGTAGTGATGTTTTCATAAAGAAAAACACACTATATTGGCCAGAGTACTGAGTTATGGGCTACTAGCCCAAGATGGCTGACATTGAATTTATTATTGAAGGTGGTGAAAAGAAAAAGAAGATAAAAGAAAAAGAGAACAACTACTCTTTAATTTAATTTTATTTTATGACGAATAATTCACCTTAAACAAATCACATTAAATCCAACTTACAGTTATAAATTATGTGGTGCAGTAGTGCATCTCAACACATGTATTAAATCAGTTAAGAATCAAATAATATTTGTTACGAAAAAGCATAGGTCTACCTCCAAGAGTTGGATGAAGTGATTGAGTAGTGACTTGTTATGGCGTGAAACAACAAAAAAAAGAAAAAAAGAAAGAAAGAAAGAAAGAAAGAATGCAACTAATCTTTTATCTTTTCTCTTTTCCTTCCTCCTTGTGAGGTTTCTCATACTTCAAATCTGCGTGGCATTACTCTGTTCTATTTTGTTTAGTCATAGAAAACATGTGATTTCAAATTTTATGAATTGTGTCCCAAATATTTTTAGTAATTACATTTTTAAAGAATCCACTTGTCTCCCAATTAATTACCTGGTCTTTAAATGCTTGAAAATAAGAATATTGTGTCGTCATGGTGCTTCTTTAAAGAGAAAATGCCAATTGAATCCATGTACATTGAGGTCTTGTTTTATTGCATGGGCCTTTTATGTGACCCCAATAAGTAGAAAAAAACTTGCCCGTGAATAAGAAGAGAAAAAAAAAAAAGAGGTCTTCAGTATTCTACCAAGCCCACCTTGTAAATATATTTTAGTTCTTTTATTCTTTCCACATTGGAAATCTCTTGATTATTCGTTTAACATCGGATTTGAAATAATATTAGGAAATTTTCGCACTCAGTATAATAGTATATATATTATGAGGAGATTCAAAGTAAAAAATTACATAGTCTAAATATAATAATCAATAGATGGATGTTGATATTTTGAACCAAATCGAAGAAGTTTATTAGGATCACGTACCCGCCTAACCATTATATCAATTAATGGGCAAGTAGATATGAGATGGACCTTATAGAATTTTTTACCATTGTCTTTTTGAGCATATATGTCTAACAATCGTTCTTGTAAATGATCAAAAAAGTTAGTGGAGTATATAAATTATAAAACATATGTGGGCTCTATTAAAAGAAAAGTACATGTCACTATCACGGGCGATCATGACCTCCCATTTAAAAAAAAAAATTTCCTCTATTTAAGTTCAACGTCCCCAGCTTCAAAAAATATATATATAGATATTTATTTCAAGTATTCTAAGTTGGAAGAAAATAAGATTTTTATCTTACGTTTTATAATATTACAAAATAATTAAACAATAAGACATACTTGATATAACTTGACTTACCAACATGGTATATAAACTTGATACGTACACAACTTTGATGGTGTGTATCTTGAAATATTATACACTAAATAAGTATTACTCTTGAATCGTAGTTCTTATAATTAATATAGTACTCATTACCCATTATAGATTTAATTGCACAATATATATATATATATATATATATATATAGATATATATATATATATTTTATTTAAGGGAGGCTTAAGACTGTATAATACTGTACAATATTTTTCATGAGCCACTAACTCTACTAAGTATATCATAATATAATGAATATAATGTAGGTAGTTGCATAAACTTTTCAAGCTAACAGATTCATATTATTGCAGTAGCTACAATATACTCTAAATATTCCTCTTGACTTTGCGTGAACCTACCACAAAGTACACCATAATATATGAGGTAACTCGTGAGCTCATGACTTTGGTCTATTGAATCATCACAATTTGCAATTCCTATATGTGGTCAAGAAAGCAAGTTTTAGATGAATAGGCTAACATTCAAAAGTATTAAAATCTAAAATAACGAAGACGCTCTAAGGAGACAAATTCCAATTTTAAGGAAACAATCGTGTAAACAAAGAAGAAAATTGGCTCCAAACAAGTTTAGAGCGATATATTTCACACTTGATATCTTCACAAAGTGTCATGTATTATGTTAGAATATACACTTATCCTACATTGAAAAATCATAAAATCTTAAGTTTTTAGATGAAGTGGTTACTTAATTTGATACTAGAGCTTAAGTACCAAAAGGTATTGAATCCAAAACTTACAGTCACCCATTTAAAAATATTAAAATTATCCAAGTACAAGACTAAAAAACTAACTTCACCTGTACTTGCAGAAACGTGTTGAAGATAATAAATAATATAATAAACCCGATCCTCTCTAACAGCTTAAATTTTTAGATAAAGTGGTCACTTAACAAGTTAAATGAAATAAATGCAATGTCATGTTTGTTTATGGTTCAAGACATGCACATACTTAATAGAGATACATGGTTGGCATCTTGTAAATTAAGATGACCCATGAGTAGCTGGACTTGATTCAGAAAAAAAGTGTCTTCTTGCAACTAAGGATGTGGAAATCATGAAGAGAAAGGAGATGAAAGGAAATAGAATATGATCACAACTTACATTTTATTTCGGAATAGATATCGTATTGAAATATATTCTGCATATTATACACAATTGTGTTATAGTTCTGTATTCTCTTAATTGATAGCCTACATTAAACCCTTAATTTACCCATCTTAACTTACCCATAGTTGATTAATTAGTTTACTGGAAAAAATTCCAATTGTTGATACAATATGCAGATAAATTTTTCAAATATTTTGTGTGATTTAAGTGAACAAAATAATGCTAATTACTAAAAATTTTCAAATATTTTTTGTGATTTAAGTGAATAAACTAACACTATCAAATATTTTTGTGATTTAACTGAATAAACTAACAAATTTTCGAACATTTTGTGTGAATAAACTAACACTATCAAATATTTTTGTGATTGAACTGAATAAATTAATCAAATATTCAAAATATTTTGTGGGATTTAAGTGAATAAACCAACAGTAATTAATTGCAAATGAAAAACTTTCATGGTCGACCAAATTTTGTTTTTTTTTTAATGTTGTAAACCTAAATGCATGTAGCTTAAATTGGAACCCAACAATAATACCCACTACAAGGCAAATATATAGAAGAATAAGAAGTTTTTTAGACAAGCAAATTATAGAGTGCAAATAGCATTTAGCTTAATTTAAATATTACATGATAATTCATAAGCTGCATTGCCTTGAAAAAAATAAAAAGTTTGAGAAACAACATTTAAGCAAATAAATTGATTGTTTTAGCCCTTTCATCTCCAATGATCAGCTTTTCTTGTGGATCTCGAAGCATGCTTCATTCCTGCACCACCTAAGCCTGAACAAAGGTATCAATCTCGTAAGATAGCTAACATAAAACAAAAGATAGCAATTTTGAAGATCGGAGATTAAGTTGTCAAAAACAGTTAACTTAAAGGAAAAACGAGGTAATTTAGTTTTGTAACGTAAAAGGATAGCTATGTTTTGGTTTTGAGAAGCAATGGCGGAGCCATACTTGCATGCAACCCTCATTCAACCTAATTTTTTTGGAAAATGTGTATATATTTTTAAGGCATTTTTAGGCAAAAAAAAAGTCAATCTAGCTCCCACATAAAAAAATCAAAAATTATTTATATATAAGTATTAAATCGTGTGATTTTAGTTCGCACTGAATGTAAATTTTGAATCCGCCCCTATTGAGAAGATAAGACGAGTACTTACATTGTTATTGCTCCCAGAAATAGATCCAGTTGGTGTGTTTGGAATGTACCTAGCCCACTGTTTACAACAAGTGATTACATTTATGAATGTGTCACTTGAAGGAAAAAAAAAAAAAAAACTATTTTGACCCTTACTGTTTTCTTTATTTTATGTGTGATTGACAGGAACAAAAACTCACATTTTTTGCTGCAGCACTGAAGGCCTCACGATGGGGGATTTCTGGATTGGCAGTTTTGATGCGCTGTATCTCCTCCCTTACAAATACGATAAATTAATTAGTGAAGAAATGATATATAACAGTGCTTGTGCTTTAACTAGTAGATATATAGAGGCCATAATACATTAGTTACTAGTAATAACAAGAAGAAGAAATGAATACTCACTTCATGAATCGATTGTAGGCAGATGGAAGCCTATGCTTCTTCTCAGGTGCTGCAAAACAACAATCCAATGGCTAATAATTTAAGTGCCACTTGAATTTCCTCATCAAACGAATGACATCTTCTTTTGGAAATCCGAATTATTCATGAAATAATTTTGGAAAATCTTATTGCTATTACTCAAACAAGTGTAAAATGTATAGAAACATGATAACAGAAGGAAGAAGAGAGAACTTGAATGGTATACGTTTCACAACAAAGGGTGCTTTGGGAGACAATGGTTCCCCGGAATGTGCAGATGAAGTAGACTGGCCGCCCTTCTTGAAGTCGCTGCAGAAAGCCTGTTGCATGATACCATGTGGTTAATAACTATTGATGGATAGATTTGTGTGACCATGATCTGGCACGTGATTAGATTACTTGACTAAGACCCAACTCTAATATCACAAAAAGGTAATAAATACGGGATTTCAACCTATAATTAATTCCATGTTTCTTAATAGATTTCACCTTCCATTTCTTCTGTAAATATATGGCAATTCTATATTCATTTTGTTTTGTAGCAGAATAAATATGTGACTAGAAGCTAGCTCTAAGAACCATTCAAATGTATAATGAAGAGATACATGGAATCAAAATGAAGAAGAGAAATAATTGGTAAAAAAATCTATAGCACATAAAGCTATCAAAATTATTGTATATAGATTTGCCTTTATTCAGGTGATGGAAAGATCTCTAGATCCTAGTGAGTTATGAAATCACTAAGCGATTCGGCTTCATACAGACGAATTGCAACCTGCAATTTAGACAACAAGAGATTTTAGGGCTTGTTGGAGACTAGTTACTAGTCCTGCCTTCGACATCCCCTCCTTGTGGTTAAGGTCACGTCGTACATGGCCAGGTCCATGCAATCAATATGAAGAGTTTTAGAATAAAAACACTCGGAAGAAAATATAAAAAGAACTTAACCTGAAGACTTGTCTGATGATCATAACATTGGCCTTGAAGTGGTGGCCTAGTGCTCAGAAAGGATAGGTTACTGCAATGGCCGCATTTCACTGTCACAGCGTCCATCAACCTCTTGTATGGTATCCCAACCTATGAACCACAAGATAAGAGAGACAAGATAGAGAGAGGGAGAGAGAGGTGCTCATCAAAATTAAACATATATAAACATACACATGACAAACACATAATGTTTTCACATACTAGGGTTGTTATTTAATCAGTTCGGACGGATATCAGTCCTCTCACATGAGGTGAGCCCGATATACATGTGAGATCCACTTTCTCTCTCACAGACTGATATTAGTTTAGATTAATTGAAGAGTTTTCCCTACATATTAGATAGCATAGTAGCATAATCTTATGCATAATAAATTTTACCTTCTTCATTTTCGTGTTTCATGGAAGAACTTAAAGTGAAAGTGACTGGATTTAACAATGACGATTAGCCTTCTTCTATTGTAAAAATTAACTCGTTTGACAAAAACATAATGATGAAAGTAAAGATCAGAAGTTATGATAAGCTGTTATAACTTAACATGAGATATGAGAAATACGTAATATCATTTCATTACAATTATATTAATAATTTACATATATTAAATTTCGCTTATAATATTATAATAGTATAAGTAGATTTATTCCCGATCAGTAAACAGATCATGCGAATGGGAAAGAAATTGCATGTACAATGTTGGTTGACTTCTTTCACATAGATTCCTTGCCCTTTCTAGCACTAGCACATCAAAATGATTGATATTTCTTGATAGAGATAGAGAAGATTGATGGAGATATCTAGATACATAGACAAGACAAACACACATACATATATATGAACTTCAGGCAATAACATAAACTAACACGAAAAATACATGGTTTTGGTATGGAATTATACCGCAAGAACAGTGTTGCAAAAGTTGCATCGCACATAGCAGAGATGCTCAGATTGTTGAACCAAATCCATGGAGGCCTTATCTGATCCCAAGTTCATTGGAGAAGAAGATGATGAAGAGGAAGACATATATAGCTGAAGAAGGGTAAGCTTTAAAGGTGTCCAAGTACACAAAGTTTAAAGGGGGTTGAGGTTGTGAACAGCTGGAGGGTATTGGTCTATAGTGTGTGAAAGAAAATCTAGGGTTACTACACAGGTCATATAGTACTCCCAGAACTTTTGATTAGATGACAAATACGTTGCAGGGCCATTAGATACACTTTACTTCAGAGTATATATATGAATGGGAGGTTTATGCAATCCATGCATAATGATTCCCGCGATATATTCGAAACAAGGGTTCTTTTTTTTTTTTAAATACCGGAACTGTTCGAAGTACTAAATCTCAAGAGACATCATCCTACCCAAATAGATATGATCCAAATTAGTAAGACTTTGATTTATGCAATCCATGCATAATGATTCTCATACAATTTTGGAACAAGGGTTTTTTTTTTTTCTTAGGAAAACTATACATTCAAACTCATACTAGGAGTACTAAGTCGTGGGAAACATGACTTTGCCATAGAAGACATAGTTTAAGTTAATTATGTACAAGGTTTAGTGAGACAAGCCCCAAAGAAATTAATTTTTTTTATTGATTTAAACTCAAAAAATGCACAAGTCTTTCATCCACACCCTAAACGCTCTACCATAAGGTTAAACTTTGGGTTATATTCCAACAAAAAGGTTAGATTCAATTTTTTTTATTTTTGAATTCATGGAAGACTTAAGGCCGTACAATGTAACTAACGAGATTTTAACTTACCAATGTAACCAGCGAAATTTTAACTTACAAACTCTCGTATACATAATGAGTAACACTATCACAGGACGAAAAGCCTAGTGACAACAAGGGTTTTTTTTTTTTGGCTAAATAATAAAGGTTAGATTCATTGCAACTTCTAGTTTCTAACATGTATACATAGTCAATTTAGTTCCTTAAATTACTTGGCCCCGCCACGGCCACACAAGACTATACATTGTACTTATACCATTATGGTACATGGAATACTTGCGAATCAAGGACTGGAGAGGTATTCTATCTCAAATCTCACTATTATTATTAGTCGCGTATCATGTGTATAGCTCAAATCTTATTTAAACATTATGAAATATTAAAAGGGTAAATAACGTATTATTTTTTATATTTTGTTAAAAATATACAATATTTTTTTGTATTTTAAAAATTAGTTAATTATCCATCTGTGTTTTACTAAAAGTGTACAATACTCCCTTGTATTCTAAAAATTAGTTTATTATCTCTCTGTATTTTATAAAAGTAACTGATTATTCTATTATATTTTGTAAAAATAACTGATTACCTTCCTATATTTTTTAACAAAAGCGCTAATTTTTAAAAAGCACAGAAAAATAATTACACATTAAATAAGACCCACAAATATAAAAATGACGTTTCAAGCTTTAAAAAGTTTTATAGTGAAATCCCCAACTTCAACTTAACTTATTAGAAACTTCATGCAGGCTAGAATCTAGCAAGCTATATTTGTAGCGTAATATGGGTCCATCCTCTAAACAAGCATCATTACAATTAGCTTCTAGTTGCCTCTTTATGTCGTTGACTTTATGTTTCATCGTACAATATTTATGTTTATAGCACACGTACTTAAAATATGATCAATTCATACCAGCCATCATATATTATTCTCGTAAACTGTCTAACAAGTCCGTGTCGACAATGCAGATTAATTGCTAGTCGTTTCCCATTTGTTCCACTAAAATTTTATCTTACTTTTTTTTTGAATCTTTTTGAATCTTACACGTGAATAATATATATATATATATTTATTTTTAAATAGGTGATGACAAAATTTAAATTCAAAATTATTTGATAATTTGAGTTACAATACCATATTAAATTTTTACTTCATCTAAAAATTTAAACTATTAAAAATAAATTTATTATATTAGTTTATTGTTTCCAACGTCATAGCGGGCTTGATTTGGGAGTTTAAAACACTTACATGTTATCATTAAAGAAAAAATTGACAAGCCAAACGGTCCTGAGCTATATATTATTTATTGTTTTAGAAAGAAATAGCACATATGATAAGGATGGTTCATGCATGTTCTTTGTGTTATATATTATTTTAGATAAATTAATGATATAGTAAGGCTGGTTTAAGGATATTAACCTTGAGAATAATATTTAAAGAGCTACTCTATGAAACATGTTGGAAAGCTTTTACGTTCGAGTTCTAATATCTTATACACTTTGTAAAAAATACAAGAGAGGTTCGACTAAGCATGTTGAATCTGCTTTATCATTTTTCGATTTTTTTCTTTATACTCTACTTTATCAACTTTTTACCCTGCCCTTACCTTATATGTAAGATCGGTTCGCTCACCCCTAGATACTTCCAACATTGTTATTCGATGTTATGAACTTGTGTCTTACTCTAGCATGCCTATTATGCATGCTCGTCCAAAACACCCTCAAAGTTTTGCTTTTCTATTTTGAACAAAAACACCAAGATAATTTATATCTAACATATATATATATATAGCTCCAAAACATAGTTGTCGAATCGTGAATCGTATCATGAATTGAAATGCCATTTTTTTGAATCGTGAATCGTACCGATTCCGTCACAAATTTGAAACTAGTTGATATTTGATATATTATGTTTATATTAACAATTTTTAGTTGAGATTCTTTATTTGAATTAATATTAATATATGTTTTTGTTACTTTTCTAGATTGTTCACTACTTCACTTGTTCCTAGTAGCCTAAACAATTTCTGCATCACAATATCACACTATTTTTTTTGGTCGGAACAATATCACATTTTACAAGTACCCAAACTAGTGCTCAAAAGCTGTTGTAAACACAAGTGGTCCAATCAGTTACGAGTTTTGTGTCCCATTTTTTTACTAAAGTAGGCTTATTTTGTTATCTACTTTGAAATATTTTGGACTTTTAAAAAAAAAAAAATTTTGACCCGAATCACGAACGATTCAGTGAATCGTTCGATTCACTAATGATTCACACGATTCGGTACCGATTCACTTGCGATTCATGTTGATTCACGATTCTCCTATCTGATTCGTATTATTTTTTTAGTGAATCGTATCAAATTGTACGATTTGAATCGCGAATCGTACGATTCTGATTACACTGCTCCAAAATATCAGGAGAAGTTGAACTATTGGGGTTACAAAATAAGACTTGCAAAGGACACATCTTGCAGGAAGGATATGTGCATAACATTATGAATGAGATTTAAAATTATAAATTATTAATATAATTATGAAAAAATAATGTGAATAATTTATATCGTTAAATTTCATTCATTAGGGGTGGATCTAAGATCGATCAGGGTGGAAGAACATACAATTTAGTATTCATATAAGGATAATTTTTTTTTAGTTGACCTAAATTAATTTTTGAGTTGGATACTTTAAAGTATACACGTTTTTAAAGAATGCAACCCTAATTTACTCTTTAGCGGTTCCGCTCTCGAGGTTAGTGATGACTGTAATCTCTACTGACTTATAAATAACTTCGCCATTACTGTTCATAACGTTATAGTATTATAAAGAGATACTTGCCCTATTTTGGGGTTCCTGCCGTCTACCACTCCTTTGTGGGTTCAAAGTTAAAAGAAAGAAAGCTGAAATTGACTAGTGCTAACATCACATATCAACATCATAGGTGATTTTGGGGAGTAGGGTATGTGTCTCTTGTGGATGGGACTATTCCATGATTGCTAAACATGGAAACTAGCTAATTTCTACATTGATCTCTACACATCTCTTTGTTGGTGTAAAACAAAACTTTCTCTAGGCGCCATTGTTTGCTACTCAGAGGGCCTGACGTGGTTACTTTATTCACCACTTCATGGCCATGGTCATGGCCACGAGATTCTTCCCATGTCGACGACCTCGAAATTTGACACGCACCAATCTCGTATAGACACAAACCAAGTGATGCACAACAAGTCTTTTTTATCTCGAGGCTTTTTGATTATATATGGATTTGGACACAATCATTTGATCTATGGTCACCCTCTTTCTTCTACTTTTGGAAGCTTGGATTGGACACATCAATCTGAAACTCTACCCCTCTGTCTGAGATATGTTATGTGTGTTGTGTGTTTGATATGGTTTTTTTTTGTTTGTTTGTATTTCTAACCCTCGTAAAAGTAGAGGAGTTGTAACTTTTGTCATGGTTCGTGCAAACAATTGAATTAATTTTTGTAGGGAAATTAAAGAAGATAAAAGAGCAAGTCAACAACTCCATTATCTATGTGGTTTGTCACAGTTTTTATTTTGGGATGTCCCAAAATAATTTATTTTTCAAAAAGTTATAAAACATTCTCTTACAATTTTCAATAATACCTTCGTATATCTATCTATCTATCTCTCTCTATATATACATGTATGTTAAACTACAACCACGAATTTTACTTGTGAAACAATTGGTTGCCTAACACCAATAAAGATAAATTTTTCGTTAACTTTGAGACTAAAACAATATGTGTGACAATAACTAAGCACCAGAGAAAGTAATCTCCCATGATTTGAATTTTGTCCCTGCCTAATCACTTGAGATGCTGGGGGTGCTCTCATATGCATATATATATTTATATATATATATATATATGTATGTATGTATGTATAGTTTGTTATGCATTTAAAACTAACCTAAGAATGACATATGATAAGGGGAAAAAAGAGATGAAATAACAAATCTAAAATTCACTTTACAAATACAAATGTATTTTAGGTTTGTTATTTAATCTCTTTTTTCTCTTTGTTATATGTCATTCAAACAAGTTCAGATACGCATCACGATTCTTAGGTCAGTCAAGTCCTATTCTAGGTTCACTAATTATAGTTGTGTGATAGATCTTACCTGCTTGGCTCATTGCAAGGCACGAAAGACCTAATTTATTATTTTTCACCAGGGGTTATAACACATAATTTGATAACTACACGAATATATTATTTTTTCCAATGGGGTTAGTTAATTTTATGGACTAAAAATAGATAAATATTTAAAGAATTTATTTGGGTTAGTAGGGATAGCAGCCCCAACTAGCTCTATGTTGCATCCGCCCATGTTTAAAGGCCTGGTAGTACCATAAAAATGTGAGTGATCATTTTTTTAGTTTGGTTTTTTGACAAAATCTAATAATTGTATTTTGTGATTTTTAAAAGGTTGTTAATTTCTTAAGCCAGAAAATTGACACTTTCTTGAGATTAGGAATAGCTTAAGAATATTGGAAAAATTGATTCATCTACTTAAGGAAAAAGGAGTCTATTTTGTAACAAACCAAAAGAGAAAAAAATAGAACAAACTTTAGATATATGTATATAAGATAAATATTTGGAATTAATATCATCCATAGACACATACACGTACACTAAATTAATTTGAACTTGGGTCACGAGCTTTTATCTAAGACCTCGATCCGAGTTTGAAAGCCTACAAGGCCCAAAAAATACTCCTGTTGGGTCGACACCAAATCTTCATAGAAGTCAAGTGGAGCTCATTCACATTCGAGCCCGAGTCATTTTGTCTGGTTTAACAATTTTTTTCTTTGTTTGGGTCAAATTCTTAACAAAGTCCAAATGATATATATGCCTGACATATAAAAACGATTTTGGAAGCAATGTCTGTTATCATATCCTCATTCATAGTACTCACAAATTTCATAGGCTTTGGAAAGAAAAAATTGAGGGAGAATCGAAATTGTGCTAAACTAAATTTAGTAGTTTGACATTGGGAGTGAATAGCATAAAGAGGAATGGAATTAGTTGTTCCCTAGCTATGTTCTTAAGCATGAATCTTGCTTTTTCATGTTATTGATCTTATTGAATATGTTATTGGGAGATTTTCTTCAAGAAAATAGCCATTAAAGACCATTGCCTTTAATGTTGTTGTGAATTTGAACCCATTAACAATTGTCATTGAGTTTTTTTGAAGTACGAGACATTAACAATTGTTATTTTGAAAATTTATCATACAATTAAAGATGTATATACTTTAAAGTCTTAAATCAAACGCCTTACTATCACTATAAAAAAAAATTAGATTTTGCGAGAGTCGGTTTTTCTTACTGTGTCGTCGCCAATTTAGAATTTGTGACGGCACTGTGAGGGGAACCGTCCGTCAGACATGAGGTTGTCGCCAAAATCATTCCCTTCACCAAACTGTCACTAATTTGGCGACGACTGCCAAACTATCTCCATCCCGTCTCCAAATCCCCCGTCACCAAGCCCTCACCATCCTTTCCCGTCTCTAGGCCGTCACCAAGCCCTTGTCAATTGGTGTCATCCCAAAACTGTCACCAAATTTTCCATCGCCATGCCCTCGCCAATCTTTCCCTTCACCCGCCCATCACTAATAATTGTTATCACCGAGCACTCGCCAACTGGTTCCCTCACCATACCGTCACCAAATTGTCGTCTCCAAGCCGTCGCCAACCTTTTCCCTCGCCAATCCGTCACTAACCCTTCCCTTCACCAAGCCGTCATCAAACCCTCACTAACTTAACCATTCCATATAATTGCACTTGTCATAATTTTTTCATAAATTTGAAAATTGTCAATCCCACATTGAAATCTGTTTCATATGTGAAATTCATTTCAAATAATGCCGAAAATACGATATGCTATATGTAATCAAAATCAAGACTGAAAATAAAAACTGTTACAAAAATAAATGCCTTGTACATGGAAGTGTATTTAACATCAAACTAGAGGGTTAACATTATAACAAATTATTCTTCATTTTCATCACTAGGTGAAGATGAAGAATGCTGCTCTTCAGGTAGCACAGACTTTTGCGTTGAGGACTTGCAACATATTGTTCTGCTTCTTCAATTATTGCTCTAATTCATTGATTAACTCGTTCTGACTCTCGATCCGCTGGCCCTGACTTTATAATGTTTCGTTCAAAGTCACTGTTGCTCTCATAACGACATCATTTAGTTGTTCCTCTGTGATCAAATGTCGAGTCTGGGTTGCAGTGTTTGTAACAAACTCAAATGAAACCTGAGAACCTACCCCATATATCCGACCTTTGCGTGGTGGGCCGACATCCTGTAAAAATACGGCGTTCTGATCCACAGGCGTGGGGTTTGAGTCTGATTTTGATGCATTCCTGGTCTTTTGGAGCATTTCGTTGTAGCGAGCCTACGAACACATTTGTAACAAGCTTTTATTACAAAACCGAATTGTTGCAAACATGATAACAAATACATTAAATCCAACAAAAAAAATCCTCTCTACATGAACAAAAATAAACCACTAGATATTTCCACCAACTACCTTCCACTACCACAAGCCACTGCCTTACAGAGTTCACTACCGCCTAAATCCACCAGAATTCCAGCTCTCAAAGAAGCTACACAATTGCACGGTAAAATAACCGAAGCAACGCCATTGTCTTGTTCTCCTCGCGCATGGAACAAATCTTTTCAGTCGGTGCTCCGCTCTATTTCACCGCCGATTGTTCCGCAACGACCATCGGAAACCTAAAAGAATTCACCGGCGTCAGTTTTTAATACAGATGAGCTAGACAACCTTGCAGCAATTCACAAGTTCTCAATTGTTGGAAAATTTATGAAGAAACCAAATCTAGCGAGAATTAACAAGGCTCTTTCGAATATGAAGCTAATAGGCACTTATCAAGTGCTTTGGCTGGACTACAACCATGCGCTAATCAAACTTTCAAATGAGATTGACTTCAAAAGGATTTGGGCGAGAAAAGAGTGCTTTATTGATGGGAAGAAGATGAGAACATTCAAGTGGACACCGAACTTCACACCGGAAAAGGAATCCTCACTTGTACCAGTTTGGATCTCAATACCAAACCTACTGGTTCATCTATATGAAAAGTCAGCCATTTTAAATCTTATTTCTCCTATCGGAAATCCACTACAAATGGATGAAGCTACAACAAATGGAACATGACCAGCCATGGCTAGGGTTTGCATTCAGTTCGATTATCTCCAAACGCCACCAGAATTTATATGGATACATTACAGAGATAGAGAAACCGGTAAGAACATTGGACGATATTGGCAAAGGATAATCTTTGATAAATTTCCTGAATTTTGCACAAACTGCAAATACCTAGGACATAATAAGAATGGTTGTATACTTTTGGGAAACGAAAAGAGAGGCAAATAAAAATCTCAAAATAACGGTCAAGAAAAAAGAGAACACGGCAAAGACAGGGCGGAAGACAGCAGAAGAATGACGGAGGCGGAGACTAATAGAAAAGAAAGAAGTAAAAACAATTTTGTAGGCTGAGATGAAGGATCGCAGACGAAAGACAGAAGGTGGAAGGAAAATATGATGGTGTTGAAGAACAAATCCAGCAGGTTAGGGCAGAAGATCAATGAATTTGGGAGAAAAAATAATCTAGTAAAACTTTGATTACAAAGGTGTGGGCGGAAGACGGCGAAATAATGGCAGAGGAAGAAAAGTTGAACACAACTAGGACTTCTGATTTGGGAAACAGGTGTGGCATTAACAAAAAAGATCTGGGGGAAGATCAGACAGGGATTGTCAATGGCCAAAAACTAAGTGGAAGTAATAATACTAGAAAGAAAGAAAAGAAAACCAAGGCTATCAACAAGCAAACAATAATCAGTACAAATAGATATGTTGTTTTAATAGATAGAGATGAAGGGGAGATTAATAGTGAATTCATTGCGAAGGAACCAGTTGCGATAGAACCCTACGAACAATGTCATGAAGAAGGGCCCAAAGACTTTCAAATCCATACCATGAACAATTACTCCTGAAATAGTAAAACAAATAAGAAAGAAGGGGAATGCAATGATGTGCAACAAATCACCAGGAGTAAACAAACAAAAAAAATAGAACAGGAAGGGCATCTGAAGAAAAAACAAATTGATCCCAAGCCCAGTGTAAAGTTTCATGATGAAGGGCCAAAGAACTCAGGCAAAATGAGCGTTGTTCTAATAGGTATTATCCTTCCTGATGAAAATTATAACTTGCCAATAAGGGGACATCCTCGAATATTAACTCGTAGTAAATCTTTGGAAAATCTTGCTGAAGAATCTCAGTATATTATATCAACACGCAGAATTAATCCTCAATGGGTAAATCTTGGAAGCCCTATGAAAACTTGTAGCAAATCTTCTATAGGATCCAACTCCTTCATTTCTCAATGATAAACACCATTATATGGAATATTAGAGGAGTTGCAGGAATCTCAAGAATGCGACGCCTTAAACATCTCATTAAGATTCACAAACTGCAAATTGTTGCTATCTTGGAACCCATGGTGGCTGAGGAAAAACTTTTTACCTATTCTTATAAACTTGGCCTACAGCATGCGTTAGCCAATACTGCTAATAAAATTTGGCTTTTTTGGGATCATCAGTTGAGTTGCACAATAATAAGTGATCATACTCAATGTCTGACACTTGAAGGCTCCTTTTTAAAATGATTATGTCTTTTATATGTGCTAAAACCTGCAGAACTGATAGACAAGATCTCTGGAGTGAACTCCAAAATATGTCTACCAATAGATCAGAGCCTTGGTTAATAGGAGGGGATTTCAATACTATCCTATCAGCAGATGAAAGGAAAAATAGAGCTACCCCTAACAGGGGATCTATGGAGGATTTTAACAACTGTTTAATCGATTGTGGCTTACGTGATGCTGGCTTTGAAGGTCAGCCTTTCACTTGGTAAATGAGTGGTATGATGCAGAGACTTGATAGAATCTGTATTAACAATGAATGGGCTAATAAATTTGATCAAATTAAGGTCTCTCATCTTGCTAGTGTTGGGTTAAATCATTGTCCACTCGTTGCTACATGCTCCCAAACAAGTAGTAAGGGTCCTACTTCATTTAGATTCATCAATGCATGGACTAAACACCAGGACTTTCTTCAGCTTGTCAAAACTAGCTGGCAAGAGGAAATCCAGGGGAAATGATTGAAAAAATTATGGCTGAAAACAAAGGCTTAAAAGAAGATCTAAAAGCTTGGAATAGAAACAAGTTTGGAGACATATTCCAAAGAGTTAAAGAAGCTGAGTTAGAAGCTCAACAAATGGAAGAACAATTTATGCTCAATCCCTCTATTGTTACTAGAGAAAAACTTCAATAGGCTACTGAGAAGCTGAATCATTCTCTTGCTATTGAAGAAAACTATTGGCAACAAAAAGCAGAAGTTAAATGGGTTTATGAAGGTAACATAAACACAATTTTTTTCCAAATGATGGTGAGGAAAAAAAGAATAAGAAACTTCATATGGAGTATTGAGACTGACAATGGTGATACACTTGATCAAATTCAGGATATTAAAGACAGTGCCAGAAAGTTCTTTTCTACACTACTACAAAAGGAAGCTGATTGTATTAATTCTGAGAACTGGAATTTATTCTTAAGCTCATTACTCAAGAAGACAATCAAATGCTCAATTCTGAGCCAACTGTTGAGGAAATCTTTCAAGCTGTTCACTCCATACACATCAATAGTGTGGCTGGTCTTGATGGATTCTCATCTAAATTCTATCAACACTGTTAGGAAATCATAAAAAATGACCTTCATAAAGCAATTGTGGAATTTTTCAGAGGTGAATCTCTTCTAAGAGGAATCACTGCTACCACTATTGTTATCATTCCAAAGAGTAATGCTCCCACAAAATGGATTGATTTTAGACCTATAAGCCTTTACAATGTCATCAACAAGATAATTACTAAAATTCTTACTGCTAGGCTTGCTAATATTCTTCCTATAATCATTTCTATGCAGCAAAGTAGTTTTGTTCCTGGAAGGCGGATTGAAGAAAACATCTTCCTAGCTCAGTAACTAATTCACAGAATAGAAAAATGACAAGAGGGGGTAATGTTATGCTAAAGCTTGATATGATGAAAGCCTATGATAGGATTGACTGGGACTTCTTATATGCTATGCTCAAAGCTTTTGGTTTTGATGAAGACTGGGTTTCAAAAATCAGAAATTGCACTAGTAATTGTTGGTTTACTCTCCTTATTAATGGAGAGAATTCTGGTTTTTTTAAATCAAGTAGTGGGTTGAGGCAAGGAGATCCCATATCACCTGCCTTATTTGTGATAGCTGTAGAATTTTTGTCAAAAGGTTTAACTCAGCTTTTTCATCTATATCCTTCCATGAGATATGCAACAGGAAGCAGAGCATATGTGTCACATCTTGTTTTTGCTGATGACATTATTATATTCACAAATGGTTGCAAAAATAACATACAGAGGATCATGAATTTCTTGGAGCAATATGAAAAAGTTTCAGGCCAGAAAGTGAATCAGTCTAAAAGTGGCTTCATTATAGCAAAACATGCCTCAAATTCCATATCAAAAATCATAGCTGATACTTCTGGTTTCATGAAACAAGCTCTACCTGCTAAGTATCTTGGAGTTCCTTTATTTAAAGGACCAAAACAGAATTCTTTATTCAATGAGTTGGTTGAAAAAATTCATGCCAGACTTACTGGATGGGAGCAAAAAGTCCTTTCTGCTGGAGGGAAAATTGTGTTAATACAAAGTATTCTAACCTCTATGCCATTATACTTGTTGCATGCCATTTATTCTACAAATCATGTCATACAAAGAATTGAAAGGCTTTTCAACAGGTTCCTGTGGGGGAGTGATAGCAAACAGAAAAAAATACATTGGTGCAGCTAGAGTGCCATATGCAAACCCAAGAAAGAAGGAGGAATTAGCTTCAGGAGTCTTCACGAAAGTAGCAGCTGCTTTTACAGCTTGTCTGGATTCATTTTTTTAATGGAAAGTAAAGGAAGGGGAGGGAATAAGAAACCCCTCCCCTTGTTTGGATTGCAAATTTGAAAGCAATAAAGGATATGAAAGGGTACAATATTCCCTCCATTTCCTTTAATTGGATGAATTTTCAATCCTTCCAATTTGGGGTGTTTGGGAGGGAAATGAATGGTTTCAGTCAAAAAAGACTATATTGCCTTGATTTTTTTATTTTATTTTCACGATTGCTCTTATTACTCTTTTAACCTACTTTGAGTATAAAAAATGACATTTAAGTAATTTACTATTTAAAATTGTCATTTCCTTTTCTAATCCAAAACAAAGAATTATAAAAACTTTTCATTTCATTTCTATTATTATTTTTTTGCAATACAAACAAGGTAATTCATTTACTTTCCTTTCCTTTATTTTTCTTCCTTTACTTTACTTTCCTTACCATTCCTTTGTGCAATCCAAACACTATGTTAGTGTAAAAATGTGGTGGTAGTTTAGAAGTTCCAACAGTTTATGGGCTCAATTCATAAGAGATGTCTATTACAAGAACAAACATCCTTTGAATGTGCAAGTCAAACAACAAGATTCCCGTATATGGAAAAGAATGAATAGTGCAATTGCGATAGGAGAACAATTCATAAGATGGAAAATTGGCAAGGGGAAGGTTCACTTCTGGGAAGATAATTTGTGGGGAAACCAACCTCTGAAAAACTTCATCCAAGATTATACAGAGAACTTAACTGAAGTTAATCAATTCTTCAGCCATTAGGGATGGGACACTGATAAACTTAAAAAGGTTTTCCCAATACATGTGGTAGAGGAAATCAGAACTATCACTTATAATACAGAGCATGCAGATGAGGCTATGTGGAACATAACTTCAAATGGAACATTTTCTTTAAAAAGTGCCTGGCAAATCAGCAGGAACAAGGATGCCTCACAGTTGATTTATGAGAAAATATGGCATTCTTCCATCCCTATCAAGGTTTCCTTTTTCGCTTGGAGAGTGCTCAGAAAATGGCTGCCAACTGATAGAAGACTGCAGAAAAAATGTATTTCTATTGCCTTTAGATGTCAATGTTGCAATAATATTGAGACACAAGACCACTGCCTCTTTGAAAGTTGTGAAGCGAAGGATGTTCGGGACCATTTTGCTAACATTTTTGACGTCAAACTGCTTAATGACAGTAATGTGAATTACTGGCTATCCTCTTGGATATTTTTTGGTGATTTTGTTTGCAAGGGTCATATTAGAATTCTTGTTCCTTTCCTCACAATGTGGTCTCTTTGGAAAGAGAGAAATAATTCTAAACACAACAACATAGGATTCAGCGTAGAGAGAGTCATTTGGAGAATCTTCAAGCTTATATCCCAATTATATCAAGCAGGTTTGCTCTCCAAAAGACAATGGAAGTGAGATTTATTATTAGCCAAAATGTTTAACTGCACATATATACATAAGCCTGCATTGAATCCCAAGGTAGTGAAGTAGGAAAAGCCTGCAAAATACAGCTACAAACTAAATGTGGATGGAAGTGTATAGGGAAGTAATGGTCAAGCAGGAGGAGGAGGTGTGATCAGAGATTTTAGAGGGAATGTCATTCACTGCTTTTATAAAAAATTTAGACATCAAACACCCATCAAAACAGAGATCCTAGCTCTCATATATGGATTGTCACTCTGCAGAGATATGGGATTAAACAAGGTTTGGGCAGAAATTGATGCCCTTAGTGTTGTTTATCTCATAAACCAAAAGGGAAAAGGGTCATGGGACATCACATATGAGCTGGAGAAAGCAAGAAGATTATTAAATATTTGCAATGCTTGGTTGACGCATATTTACAGGGAAGACAATCAAATGGCTGATTACCTTGCAAATATGGGATCTATTTCTAACAAGAATGATAACTTTGTTTCTCTCCATCAACATAAGTACTTAAAGGGGATCATGAGGATTGATAAAGCAGGTTTACCAAATTTCAGAATGTAAAGGAAGCAATTAATAAAGGATAGTACTAGGCAACTGGAAGAACTGAAAATATTTGACTGCCAAGTTATATGTTTTTAGATAAAGCTTTACATGTCAAAATTAGATAAGAATAGGAAGAATTGTAAAAAGAGGCGGCTTGTGCCTCTGTTAGAGTAGTAGGATGATGGGGCAGGTAAGTCCCCCGTCCTCCTTTGGAGGTAAGGCTTTAAGTCCCCTTCCAAATTTGTAATCTTTTTGTTATATCAATAAAATCCCGGAGGGAAGTACCCCTCATTTACCAAAAAAAAACAAAAAAAAAACCGAATTGTTGCAAAAATATTAATTTGTCGTCTACACAAACATAATAACACAAACACACAAAATACATGTATGACATCAGTCTTTAATGTATTTACTCATCAATAAAAAAAAGGCCAACATCTCGTTTCTATTTCAGACTTTTTCCAATAACCTGTTACAAGATAAAGCCAACAAAATACATAGTGAACAAGTTGATACTGTACCACACTTAACCTCAACATATTAATCATGTGCCATTACAACCCTAAGGAGACATTTTCAAACATTGTACAACACAAGAGTTTACAACAAGTAACCATGTTCCGTTGGAGATATGTTTGTTCACATCATAGCTATATTCGTGCTCACACATCAGTAAGTATGTTTTCCCTTTGGAATATTAGCTTTAACAATTACAAACACTTTGTGGAATCTTATACCTTTTTTGCAACATTGTGAATCCCAAATTATCTTCAACAACTACCCTATGCATTGCTACCTTTACCAGAATGAGTAAATAATACAACTATAGTCTGCTCGGCCTGAGAGTCTGTGTACGGTCCGTCAGCCCCCTTGCGATGAGCCTTTTGGAAAACCTCTACATAAGTCACTGTCCTCCTTAGTTCTTTTTCCTACAATAGCAATTCACCAAATCAACCTACATATAAATGTGTATTTTCGATAATTTTTATTGTTGTCACCTAACATATATAATTAACCATGATTGTATTACTAAATCAATACCATTCTTCTAGCTGCCTCACGGGTTGGGATTGAACCCAAATGGTGAGTTGACGGATTGGCCTTTCGATTGTCTGAATTTCTCTTTGATATGGCCTGCTATTCTGGCCTTTGCTAAAGCTCTAGCATTTGGTTCCATATTTCAAGTGGTATGAAATATAGCTTTTTCGTTTTAGTCCGTCCTTTGTTTGTCAAACCTGAAATTCGGCGTCTTGCAATAGATTCAAACTTGCGCCAAACTTCAGCTTCATCAATTGAAAGCCACTTGTACTCCCTCTGAAAACATTAATATTACGATGCATATAATTCAACAATTACTATGATAATTATTTCAATTGTTTTCACAATATATATTACGTTAACATTTCATACCCTGAAATATTCGAACCATAATCGTCTTGTATCACTTGGGACCTGTCTGTATGTCAACCACGACTCTATATACCCGGCATGTAAAGCTCTTGAAACCCTTTTAACAGCGTTATATGGATCCCATCTATACAACATAACATAATCAAAATATGAATATTAGGGAAAAAAAGTAGATGTAAACTTCATAATTTAAAGTAATACATACCCGTTTCCTGTGACCTTCAAACAACGTCGCTTGTCATTTTGTCATACCGTATAATCGGCTAGAGACTGGAATCCATAAAACTGCCAATTTTCGATGCCTGCAGCCCGTCTGTCAACAGCGCGCGAGACTCAGGAATATTAGAAAATTTTGCACCACCGGGCATTGAAGAGCCATCACTATCTACGCACAAATCCTCTAATTCCTGTGGCAATCCAGCTGATGAACAGTGTTGTTCATTATGATGGGTTGACGGGCCCTGTACATATGGTTGCTCTTGTTGAGGATGCGCATCGTCTGTTTTTTTGATGTTACATTCCCTCTGATGAATTAGACGAACCACGACCAACGACCAAAGGGACATTGCCAGATTCACGGCCAGCAGTTGTATGTGCCGATGTAGAACTACACCCACTCGCATGATGCGTACCTGTAGATCCACGACCACCCAATGTCATAGCGTCATTGTAGCCGGCCTAAGAGAATCGCTGAGTCTCGGGCACCGTGGCTGGTGTATTGGTAGATTCTCTCTTTTTCCCTAACAAGCTGCTTTGCTTCAGTTGTTTTTTCCCCTTGCGATTTGGATCTTTATCGCCCCCATTGCCTGTTTTGACACATTAGAATTAGAATATATAAATAAATATATATAGACTGAAAGAATGTAATTATGCATACTTCTACCAATACTGTCATAGATAACAAACAATATTTGGAGTCACTGATTAATAATTTGAAAGAAAAACATGAACAATATTTTTGTCTATCCTATGTTTTTTCAATAATCATCATTTCCCTAATTGTCACTGGCATGATTGTCATCATCCTCCTCCCCCTTCTTCTCATCATCATCATCATCATTGTCATCATCATCATCATTATTATCATCACCATTTGGGTTACTATCATCATCATCATCATCATCATCATCATCACCATAATCATTTGTTTCATGCTTATCTTCTTCGTCATCTAGATATGCTTCTACATCTCTATGTTCAACATTAAGATCTTCTCTTATTATTTCAGTGTCTACAACCGAATAATTACTATGTGAATTTGATTCAAAATCATTCGGTTCCATTGTGGACACATTCATGTGATCCGATTGAAAACTTGTGTTATCATCCACATCTATCTCCTACTTGTCCATGTCATAGAAATGTCTTGGACGTATTTTAACAACGGCTACCCAATCAACTCATTATTTCTTGGCCCCTGGATAGAGACAATAGTATACTTGTTGGGCTTGACCTGTCAAGACAAATGGTTCATACTTGGGATATATTCTTTTCATGATCACCTCAACCAATCCAGTTATGTGATTGGACTTCACACCTCTATCATTTGTGGTATCATACCAATCGCACTTAAAAAGAACAACTCTTGTATGTTGCAATGTTGGATTAGGATACTTAAGTTCAATAATGTCCTTCAAAATACCATAATACCCTATTTCCCCAATTGTACCATCGCATGTACCTCTTACGAACACTCTACTATTGTTCGTGGACTTTGAAGACCCATATTTTAACGTAGAGAACCTGTATCCGTTCACCATGTATCTACACCATATGCGGGCCTTTCTATGTGGCCATTTGGAGAGATATTTCACATGATCGTCTACGTCATACCTATCTCTTAACTGCAATACGACTATATTTGGTTAATACTTAAAGGGCAGTGCCCTTAATGAATAGGCAAAAATTGCATATGTACTGACCTGGCCATATAACCATCTCGGGAAAGAACTGTCAATATGCAACTGGCTATCTGTTTGGTTCATAGGGCCGTATTGTTGTTCCAAGTATTCCTCAAACAATCTGTACAAATTTTTAAAACTTCTCATTAAAACAAGTGTGTGATAATCCCAACAGAGGAAATTGCATACCCAATCGTTGCAAACATACCTGATATATGGCTGTACCTCTGGGCAATTCATGAGTACATATAAGTGCGCCAACTGAAGATTATCTTCCGATAGTGAGACTTCTGCATCCGTCTCAATTGGACAACCCAGACAAGTAAATATAGATAAGCAGCCCTCAAGATAGTCCACCTCGTTATACTGGTTATTTCAACCTAACCTTCTGCTTTTAGTTGACACGTGTTGTTCAGAATAATTTGAACAGAAAGTTGAAGTCTCTAGGACGTGATAAGCTTCACAAATAGATCCTTTCACACGTACTTTATTCTTAACTATCCTCTTTAGGCCTTGCAAAAACCTCTCGAAATGATACATCCACCGATATTGAACAGGTCCACAGTATATCACTTCATAAACCAAATGGACAGGTAAATGCTCCATTGAGTCAAGAAATGCAAGAGGCAACATCTTCTCCAGTTTGCACAGCGTCATGACTATATTATCTTGCATCATTTCCAATTCAGTTTTTTACAGAGTTGAACAACATAGATTGCTAAAAAATAAGCTTAGTTAAGCAAATGTCTCTAAAGCCTGTTTCGGCATTAGCTCACTTAATGCAATGGGAAATAGTCTCTTCATAAAGATATGACAATCGTGGCTCTTCATGTGTGACATTTTCAAATTCTTCATGTCGGTACAATTTGATAAATTAGAAGCATAACCATCAAGAAATTTTATGCCTTCAACCCATTGTAGAAGCACTTTTCTCTTTTTTTCTGGGGAGTGTGTATACACCGATCTTGTTTGTATTATCATCGCATAATTCTGGACGATTGCAAAAAGTGGACATGTCTTTCCGAGCTTGCATGTTGTCTTTAGTCTTACCCTTAATAGCCATGATAGTATTGAAGACATTGTCGAAAATATTTTTCTCAATTTGCATCACGTCTAAGTTGTAACGAACAAGGTGCGTTTTTCAGTATGACAAATCCCAAAAAATACTTCTTTTCGTCCAAGTATGATCTATATCAAACCCATGTAGCTTCTTGCAATATCTCTCTTGGATTGTCGAAAATTTTTTCACCCATTCCCAAATTTGTTGCCTAGATAATCGTGGTGGAGGTATAGATATCTTGTGAGGCCCGACCCCGAATAACGTGTGTTACCTTGATTTGCGTGCCATAGACCCCTAATTATATGACCGACCTTGGATTACGTGTCCTGTCTTGATTTTCGCACATGTCTCGTCGTACGTGCCTTGACCTAGAATTGTGTGCCCTAATCCTCGATATACGTGCGATACCTAGATAAACGCGCCATGACCTAGTTTTATGTACGAGACCTCAATTTGCGTGTGTGTCTTCGTTTCGTGTGCATTAACCTTGAACTGCGTGCTTTAACCTAGGTTTAAGAGTCGCACCTCGATTTACGTGTATTACATCGAATTACGTGCCTTGCATTGGTTTACGTGCATTCACCTAGGATTGCGTGCATTAGTCTTGAAGTCCGTGTTTTACCTCGTAGTTCGTGTCTACCTCGTGATTCATGCCATGTATTGATTTCTGTGTGTGTCTCATAGTGCGTGCCCTAGACTTAGGAAAGCGTGTCTGCACGCTAATCAATAAAGAATCCTACACAAAGCACTAGACTATAAAATAATCCTACAAACACCACTAACTATTATTATAATCCTAATTCAAATCTCTACAAAATCCACTAACACCTAAATATTATATTTTAAACTCACTACAAAACAAAATCTCACAAACCTCTAAACATATCCTATATTCTATTCTACCTAAAATCCCTAAATACCCAATATTCTCTTACACACATGTTAAAACAATTCAAAAGATGACACAAAATCAGATTTTTGCATGCATGTTTAATTCAAAATGATTCTAGACAAGTCATGACACAAAAACACTTATCAATGCATAAAAAATTGCTCAAACCACCTCAATTCTCACACCATTTTCGACCAAACCACCTATGCCCATGCTAACATTTCAAAATTCCATCTTGAAGACAAAAAAATTCTGAATTTGTATGCCCAAGGCTGACCACATGCTCAAAAAATTGCTAAAGACTCCTTTTTCTCTCATTTCTCTCACTTTCCTCACATTTTCTCTCTCTCCCTCTCATTTTCTCTCTCCATTTCGGTTTTGGCTGAGTTCTCTACCTCCATAGCTTCTCTTCTTCACACCATAGCTAAACCAAGCAAGCCACAAGCAAAGGACCTCAACCGAACAAGCTAGGATGCAAAAATCACTCATGCATGTGCATTGAAGCTTCATTTTCGGCCTAGGTGAGTTACTAAGCTTCCATTTCTTTTCTTCAAGTCCTAACTACATGCATGTACTAAGAGATTGCTTACTAGGCTAGGAAAATAGAGAAAACCAAGTTGGAAACTCGGCTAAGCAAGAAGAAGAAGAAATTTGAGCCTCAACAAGGTTTTTGTGCATCTTTTGGTTGATTGCTAAGGTGAGGGTTAAAAGCTTTTGAAAACTCTTTGAAATCTCACATGCATGTTCATAAATGTGTATATTTGCTTCTGTACTTGAGTTATGTGGTCGTTCATGAGCTTAAACAACCATGCATGGCAAGATCTTGGCTTGAAAATGATGCTAGGTGAAGTCGAATTCTTGTCACAGCTCTCTGACCAGTCTGTTCGAGGTAAGTTTAGCTAAGCAAATGATGTTGAAAATGCTTGAAAATTGGAGGGTGACTAGTTTGGACAGTTTTGAACATTTTTTCCAGAAATAGGCCGAAGCTAATTTTGAATCTAAGGTCCTCAAAATGACAAATATTTAAAATGTGACCAAATCTGGAAATCTGGAAAAATGAAGCAGGTTTTGGCAGATGCACTGACCTTGCTGTCCAAAATGTATGAAAATTGGTGTTCTGATAGATTTTTCAGTTCTGGACAATTTTTTCAGAAATGAACCAAAGCTAAAAATGACTCTAAGGACCTCAAAAACGTCAATTATCGAAAAGTGTGCAAATCTGGACAGTTTTGTGCTATTCCACTGTTTCGGCTATAACTAATGATTCTGAACTCCAATTGATGCAAGGTTTGTTTATGATTTTAGTTAACTTCTTAAGCTTTAATTTGACATCTTATTTACTGAATTTGGAGATTGTTTGATTATCCTATTGATTGTGAGAAAACACCCTATTGCAGTAAAGGTTTTATTTAGCCATATGCTTGGAAAATTGTTGTAACCTCTCTTGTGACACTAATTGCGTAGAAATGTGGTGTTGGGATGTTATGTGGACTGTTGTGAGCACTTGAGGATGTTGAATTAAATGATGCAAGACTTGATAATGATCTTGAGTGGACTTAGGGTTTTAATCACTTGATTAAGCATAAAATGGGAACCCTAATGACTTGATAGTCTTAATAGGTGTTGATCAATTGGATATTGTGTTGGAATCATATGCTTAGTGGGCTGCCCGTAAATGTTTTATAACTTCAAAAGTGATCTTGACCATTGCATGTTGACAAATAAGCTTTTCTTGCATCCAAACCCATGTTGATATCATTGCACGTTGAATAATCTTATTGCTTGATTGCGTGGACCTCTTAATGAGTTATATATCCTGTTTTACATGTGTTACATGGCTGCCCGTTTGATGATCATATGACTCTATATGCCTTTCAAATGAAATTACTTGTCTTATCGTGCCTTGTTTGACTACTTGACAACGTGCGATCTTATAACTGTTCGGAGGCAACCTACTTTGTTGTCCTCCTAATGTGATATGTTAAATGTTATAAATGTGCATTGCATACAAGGTTGCAACCTTTCGTGTGGCATGGTAGCGTTTCACGTCCGCCGGGCGGCATCGGGCTTGCCGGTGTTACCGTGACTACCATGATCCAATTCCCTCTCTCGCTTGGTATTCACCCTTGGAGAGTTGGGTCGTAGGATTTCGGGGTACATCCGGAGTACACCCACCTGGCGTGTTTTGGGGATGAATTAAAGTCGGCCGCAACTCCTGTTACTTGACTTGATTTGAGAGCAAATGCTCACCGTATCCTTGAAATGATTGGTAATTGTATCCGTTTCTCGATTTGTTTCTTATAATTGCTTACCATATTATTTGTAATATGTGACATGTTTTAAAAAGTGGTTTTCATAAATTGAATCGGAAAATGAGTTTCAAATCATATTTCTCGTTTCCCCCTCGCTGAGTTCATAAGGACTCCCCCTCTTTTTATCACAGGTGAAGAAGAACAGGTACAGGTACCCGAGGACAACGTGCTTATCGATGATTCCTTGGAGTGATTGCCTGTCCCTACGTGCTTTTGTGCCTTGCCTGAAAGTGGTTGCGATATGGATGTTGTGTTTGATTGCAAATATTCATTTTATTGATGTAGATGACCCCGTTGTAATTTGGGTCTAATTCTGGGATTGTACTATCTATAACCGGACAAACTTTTATTTGGTTGTTTGCTTTCGTTTTCTTCATTAGTAGTTATCGTAGGCATTCAAACCACTAGATGAACAATCAACTAAGTTAATTCTATCTAATTTCACTTAGGTGCTCATTTGCAAACTAAAGGATAATAGGTACTTGCATGATAGGAAATTGAAAAATAAACGGGACATAGTTATCATGTTAGGCTTATTAACCAAACGAGACTTTCAAGATAAACTAGTAGGCAAATCGGTTGGTGTCAAATAGGAGTCCTTAATGGAATTGGATTAATGATTGTAATAATTGAGGCGTTTAGAGAATTAGGTCAAACCAAAGTGTCCAATTACAGCCGTTATGCTGCCGGATTTTCGGAAAAATTTGGAGTCTAGAATAAAACGTTAAGTGCTAAACCTCCTAGAATGATTAAGAATGTGAAAGGACTTGAATGTTTAGATCACACCCTAGTCTAACCTTTATAGGCCGGGTTGGGGCGTGACACCTTATAGTAGAATGGTATCAGAGCTTAGTTTACTAACTAGGCGTTAGTTGGTTTCAAATCTCGGACCATGGGTAGAAGCCCTAAGGTAATTGTGATGTCTTGTTTATATGTGTTATGTGTGCTAATGTGCTTTAATTTCTTTGAGCATTGAATACTATGTGCCTTTGTGGACTATATGTAATATGTGTCATGCACACCGACACGTTAGTGCCCTCAATAATGCATGCATGCTTTTATACTCCTTCCTTGATACATGTGCATGTTATATAACCATGAATGACTGTTTATATACATAGATAGTTAGGATTAGGATCTTTGGGGAAGTGAATTTATGCAGGAAGAACGAAGAGGATCGGTTAGAGGGTTCTCGCATCTTCACAGGTACTCGATGGATCATATATATTATTGGATATGCATACATATAAAATGCATAGCACAGGTATAATTGTCGAGGTAAAATTATCTCCTTATCTTTGGAATACACATGCCTGTGATTAAGTTATCAATTTTATAGCTATAAAGTTCTTGATTCCGTTAAACCGTTCTTCTAATTGTGGTTCAAGAATAAATGTTAAGGACATACAACTTTCCTTAGATATAAGAATATACTATTGGAGATGTGGAGTAGTATATATATGTTCACATGCTTATAATGGAAGTTTGACTTAGGAGTTGCTTTTGAATCAAATTCTTATATCTTAAAATGGTATAATAGACTAATTATATGATTGAATCCTTACTTGATTGGAATTAAGCATCGTTGAACCTAATAAGGTGTGTATTAACGAGTTTCAAGTTCACTCAATGGTAAGATTGTGACCTAGAAATTAAAAGATGAATTTGTGGAAGTTGACGATAGTTACTTTTAGGGGTTAGATTATTGAGACATGGATAGTGTATTTGAGTGACTTAACAATGGACAACCTCAAGACATGTAGGTAACTCTGGAGACTGAGTTTAACAAGGTTGATAATTCTTTAGTATAACAAGGTATAGGAATGTTGGAATCAAGGAATTCACGTAGCTAGAACTCGTGTTTGGAAAACTGCACCTAAAATGTTACACAAAATCAAGGAATCAAGTGATTTTTGTGCCACTTTATGTGTCTCACTGTAGCATTTAACATGTACAATCTTTTTAACCTTGGTGTCAGAGGGAAATATCTTAACTGTTTGTGGGAAATAGGCTTACCCCGTTTTCTACCACCAACTATATCCTTGAAACGTGCGTGGCCACAGCGTGGACAATTTTCCATGAGACTCCAATCCTTGTAAAATAAGGTGCATCCATTTACGCAAACATCAATCTTCTGATATCTCAACCCTAATGGCTTGATTAGTTGCTTAAATCTATAAAGATTTTCAGGCAAGTTATGATTCTCGGGCAACACTTCCATTAATTCTTCTATGAACCTGTTGAATAGGGAGTTGCTCATATTATGCTCGGACTTCATATTCATGTATAGAGCCACGATTGACAATTGTGTAAGTTTCGCACAACCATCAAATAATGGCCTATCAGCGGCATTTAACAACTCAAAAAATTATTGTGCTTCCATGTTAGGTTCTTCATTAACCTCAACATTGTGATCGTTGGTCAACTACGGACTGACAGCGTCAAAAACTAATGTTCTGTTATTATTTGTTTCACCAACAAATTGCCCTTGATTATACATTAAAGTTTGTGCACTTGGATCATAATTGTTGTACACATGTTCCCTTGTGCAATCCATTGATAGTAAAAATGCATAAAACCCTTCGGATACAGATGATCTACCACATTTTCTGTTGTTTGGAATTTTAAGTTCCGACCTCTTACACATGGACATCTTATTTTGTTGCCATCTATATAATAATGTTGTTTGCTTGCGAAAGATACAAAATTTGAAACACCTTGGATAAAGGCCTCATTAAGATTACCATCAATCCATTTCTGATACATCCATTCACGATTTGACTCCATGAAATGATGCACTGAGCAATTTGATAAATGTTATTACATTTTAAAAATTACGTAATAGGTTATTAGGTAAAAGATCTATTACATTCTATGAGTAAGAATTAACATGCATGAGCTTCACAACATGACAAATATACACAACAAAATCATCCAACGTTCAACATATTATTCAACACAGAATAAATCTATCCTACAATTTTGTAACTTAAAACTGATAAGAAATTAACTTTGAATTAAATTTGAGAGATACTATTCAAATTGATAGACGAACACGAACCTTTTTATCCGGATAGAACAAGTCCAATGTTAAAATTCTGAAAATTCAGAAAAAAATTTCATATTAGCAAACTTCCAAAAAATATATGAATAAAAAACCTATTGAAAATATTGAATGTCACGCCCCAAACCAAACCCCAATATAGAGGTAAAGTCCGGACGCGACAAACAGACAGAGTCTCCTTTGTACCGTGAATAATCCAATACCTGCACTCAAAAGATTTTCACAACAACAATAATATACAATACTCAAAGACATTCACTTAGTTCAATTTATAACATAATGAACTACGGAAATTCGTCAAAATACAATCTACAAGGTTAGGCAACATAAATATGTGACAAATAGGCTTTTATTGAAGTTAAAAAAAATCAATAAAACATTTTAATAGTTGATCAAGGCTCAGACGTGATACTAATATTTAATTTTATGGTTTATAATTATCCGAATTTTATATCAACAAGCACAAAAGTATTTAAACTATATAAAAGAATTATAAATATTTTGCAAAAAATTAATTCTTTAAAACAATAAATTAATGTTCAAAAAATAAAAAATAAAATCGGAAATAAAAAAATTAATCCGAAAATTACAAAAAAATAACCTAAATATTAAAACAAAAAATTTATAGTTTAACAATAACACAATCTAAAAAAAATACATGATAACCACAACAAAATTAAAAAATCAAAATCAAAAAAAAAAAAAATAATGCGAAAAATACAAAAAAAAAAACAAAAAATTAAAACAAAAAATTTATAGTTTAACAATAACACAATCTAACAAAAATACATGGTAACCAAAAAAAAATAAAACAAAAAAAAAAAAGAAAAAAAAAATAAATAAAACCAAAAAATAAAAAAAAACAACCTAAATATTAAAACAAAAAACATTTATAATTTAACAATAACACAATCTAACAAAAATACATGATACCCACAAAAAAAAATCAAAATCTGAAAAAAAAATTAAATAAATCCGAAAATTTAAAAAAATAACCTAAATATTAAAACAAAAAAAATTTATAGTTTAACAATAACATAATCTAACAAAAATACATGATAACCACAAAAAAAATTAAAAAAAATCAAAATCTGAAATAAACATATTAAATAAATAGGAAAGTTAAAAAAAAACTACATTAATATATTTAGGCATAATGTATATGTTAACATCTTCATAACAACCACAAATTTTATAATATATACATATATTATACATAGGTATACATACATATACATATATATGTAAATAACATATGAAATAATATATTATTGAGATGGGCGAGGGGGTTATGGGTTGAGGGGGTGTATAGCTTTATGGGGGTGGTGGAGTTAGCTAGATCTATACATACATATACATACATTTATACATATATATATATATATATATATATATATATATATATATATATATATATCACATACGTAAATAGAAAAAAAAAACACCATTACCTAAAAAAAATGGTGGATAGAGGTCTATAGAGGAGTGGGAAGGTGGGGGGTGGGGCGGATTGGCAGCCATCTGTTAATTTTAATTTGGGCGACGGCCCAGTGTGAACCCAGGCCGTCACCCAAATAAAAGAGGCCCATAATGTGGGTCTCTTGGAGACGGGCTAGTTGCCCATCTTTATTGGAGACGGGCAGAGGCCCCGTCTCCAATATGGAGACGGGCTGGTTGCCCATCTCCAGTAGAGGCCCACTGTAATGGGCCTCTACTTGTGGAGACGGGGAACTGGCCCTGTCTCTATTTTGGAGACGGGAAACAGGCCCCGTCTTCAAATACGCACACAGATTCAATTTTTTTTCTTTTAAATTGAAAAATATAATTTAACAAATTTAATCTTTGTAAATTATAATTTTTTTTAATAAACAGGCATAAATATAAATGGAATGTATTATGTTTTAAAAAAAAATAAGACATACAATTGTTGAAAAATTATAAATTTATAATTATTTCAATATATATGTAGTGGAAGAGAAGTTAATTTCCTATATTACATATATGAAACTAAAAATTTAATATTACAAATTGTGTATGTCGTCCTTCAGCAACTCGAAAGCTCTGTACCTAATAAATTGAATGTCGTGCTTTTTTGGATTTGTCATGAATTGACAAATCGATGTGGTGATCGTAGTAAAACTCTCGCGCATATGGAGAAATTAATGATCGTAAATTTAAATGTTAGTGAGAACGAACCACAATTGGTTTAAAGCATATGAAAATAATTCCACAAGAGTGATAATGCACAAGCTACACGAAAAAGTTGACTTATTGGCTATTAATAGTAGCCAATAATTTGCAAATTTACTATTCACTGGTACGAAGAGTCACATGTACATAGAGCCAATAATTTGGAGAAGAACCCTTACCAAACCGTCGCCAAATTTTCACCACTTTCACTTCTGTATAAAGAAATTACCGTCCGCTTGTTGTCTTCCATCTTTACATAAGCTTAAACTTAGTGCATCCACATTTTATCAACAATGAGTAAGGAGGTTCAAGGTAAGTGGGTTACCATTAAAAAGGAGGAACACACAACGAAAGGTGAAGCATCGAACGCAAGCAACAGCAGAGTTGAAGGTCGATGTGATCTGAACGAACCACCAAAGGAAGAGGTTTACATTTCTAGAGCTTAACACTAGCAAAAGGTTAAGGTTAATAATATGTAATATATTATATGGATATATGTGTGTATCTTGTTAAGGACTTTTGTATGGTGATGACTAAAGTTAACCGTCTGTTAATATAATCCCTAGTTATCGAATGTTATGAAATAAAATCTTGTCGTTTGCAAATTATATTATCAAATTTGTCTCATATTGTAGTTAATATCTACACAAACATAGTATTTTATTATTACCTTAGGACGTTTGTCAGTACTTCAAGTTAACAAATTTTGAGTGAACTGGTACTGCTTCGGAAAAAAATTGAACACATCATTGTTACTAAGTGTTTGAAGGCCTTGTTCGTTAAAATAGGAAATTGAGTCGGCACCGTTTATGGTGACGGCATGGTGACAGACTATCACCATACCGTCACCGTGTCGTCTCCACATATCGGAATCAAAAAAACTTGTCACTGAGCGGTCACCAAATTAGTGACGATTGTAGCTTGGCCGTCACCGAATTGGAGACGGCCAACAAAGCCGTCACGGCTTGATGACGGGTGTTTTTGTCTAACATTGTGTCGTCACTGTCCTATCATAAAACTAGCGTCAACCTTTCCCTTTACCGTGTCGTCGCCATATTAGCGACGGTTTGGCGACGGTCCGTCGCAGAGTCCAGTTTTTTTTTGTAGTGTGTGGATGACTAAATTGCGCTTGTGTGTGGTTAAGATTAGAGTGAGCAACACATTTTTGGGGTGTTAGAGGTTGGCAGACCCTAACACTTGGTTAATCTAGACACTCAATGTGGTAGGCAAGTGTTTGAGTGCTAGTTAACATAGACAATTGAAATCAGATACTATTTGCTTGGAGAATACTAGAATTTGGCTAAGTATATAGATCTGAAAGTATGCATGGAAATGGTTATAAAAAATTGATATGTATTGCTCCATTCAACTCATATTTATACCTGTTACAAGCCTTGAACAATGCCTATGATCTATACAAGTAGCACTACTATGATTTGTATATTTATCAAAATTAGATTTTGATCATCAAGATATTTACAAGAGTAATCTGCTGAAAAATTCCAGACTTAGCCAACTAAGCAGCATTTAGAAAAAATCTGGGCAGATTGGGCAGAAAGTGGATTCTTTCATCAACATGACATCAGCAAACCAGGAAAATAACCTAACACTTTGTTAATCTAGACACTCAATGTGGTAGGCAAGTGTTTGAGTGCTAGTTAACATAATAGACAATTGAAATTAGGGACTATTTGCTTGGAGAATGCTAGAATTTGGCTAAGTATATAGAGTTGAAAGTATACACGGAAATGTTTGTGGAAAATTGATCTGTATTGCTCCATTCGACTCATATTTATACATGTTACAAGCCTTGATCAATGCCTATGATCTATACAAGTGGCACTACTATGATATGTATATTCGTCAGAATTAGATTTTGATCATCAAGATATTTACAAGAGTAATCTGCTGAAAAATTCTAGACTTAGCCAACTAAGTAGCACTTAGAAAAAATCTGGGCTGATTGGGCAGAAAGTGGATTCTTGCATCAACATGACATCAGCAAACCAGACAAATAATCTAACACTCAGTTAATCTAGACACTCAATGTGGTAGGCAGGTGTTTGAGTGCTAGTTAACATAATAGACAATTGAAATCAGGGACCATTTGCTTGGAGAATGCTAGAATTTGGCCAAGTATAGAGAGCTAAAAGTATGCACGAAAATGGTTGTGGAAAACTAATCTGTATTGCTCCATTCAACTCATATTGATATACATGTTACAAGCCTTGATCAATGCCTATGATCTATACAAGTGGCACTACTATGATTTGTATATTTGTCAGAATTAGATTTTGATAATCAAGATATTTACAAGAGGAATCTGCTGGAAAATTCCAGACATAGCCAACTAAGTAGCACTTAGAAAAAATTTGGGCAAATTGGGCAGAAAGTAGATTCTTGCATCAACATGACATCAGCAAACCAGGCAAATTTTTTTCCTTAGCCAATTTCTGAATTTTCTACCTTCAAACCTGGTAGCTTCCCTCCAATTTTTGTCCATGGCCTCCTGAAGAAGCTTTCTTACCTTAGAATACTCCAAAGTATACTGGTGAGGGTCTTAGTTTGCCTTAGGTAGATTTTCGCACTGGGCATGTTGACACAGTTTAGGACACGTTTCAGCTAAGCCATCGGTTTTATTGGGCCGAAATGTGCGTTCTGTCTCATGAAGCTAACTTGTTTGGTCGAATTTTGAAAGAGCTTTTAGGTAAAAGCCAAAGTTAAGAAAGTTTAAAAATAAGAAGCTCCAAATTGGAGCTTTCGAAAAATTACTTTTGCAAAATTATTTTTACATAATGCGGGAAACTATTTTTCTTCTTTCTTCTCAAATATACCCTTTCATATTTTTTGAGCCCATTATAGCCCAAAAATTTCTAAAAGGCCAACAAAGGCCTAACAGTTAACGATTTTTGTTCAACAGTACTTCTATCAAAACTCTATTGTTGAAAGTTCTACAACTAAAAACCTAAAATTACACATATGCTAAACAGAGCCTAGGAAATATAAATCAAAAGCTTTTATTTACATCCATCAATCTAGAAGATTAAACTGTTCATTTTATACCCCCCAACCCCCACCTCTAATGAAACAAAGTATGTGATGCAGGATAAAAGGGAAAACTCAGAGAAAAGTAGAAAAAGAGAGAGATGCTTGTGTAATATACATTCTTGGGTATTTTCTGTATGATAATTAATTTATTTCTCTTACTTTTGTAGATGGAAATTTCAATGGTGATTCTTGTATTGAAAACAATAAATAAATATAATAAACTCTTCTCTAATAATTTAAATTTTTAAATAAGATAGTAATTTAAGTCTTGCCATCACTTATTCAAAAAAAAAAAGCACATGCAAAGCTTAAAAGTGAATTCTACCTGCCTGTGAATTAAGACATTGAAGACAAAAAATAAATATAATAAATTATTTTTTACCGTTTAAGCTTCTAAAATGGGTGGTAATTTAATATTTACCCTTTTGGAGTAAAAAGGTAGCCATTAATACATCTCCTCGTTGGATCAAATACCCAAGTCATGAAAAACAAGGAGAAACGGACGAAGTCTCCCCTGTTTATAGGGCTATTAGTTCACCTGCAAGCAGTAACTTATCCTTAAAAAAAAAAAAACCACAATTCAACTCTAAGACACAATCCCATCCTCCAATGCCATCATACACAACGAACTCCTCAAGGCCATCTGAGCCTTGGAACCCGACAACATAACACACAAGCATGCAAAGTTAAAACCATAGAAATTCTATCTTTTTGATCTACTTACTATACCACTCTAAGATGTCAATCAAACTTTACTTATATGATAAGTTCACCTACTTGCCACACAAGCATGCAATCATAAGACAGTAAAGTCTATCTTTAGCTATTATATGCCAACTACTCTATCAAATCACATAAGTCCTTAATTTAGTTTACAATCCATCAAGCCATACAAAAATACATACAAGACCTCAAGGTTCTCAAAGTAGGACATAAACACATCAAGTCCCATTAACACAAACAACTTCCAACCTCTGCAAGATAAGCAACCAACAACACGGCACACAGGGTAGTTGTTCTAACAACACCTGAAACATGTTAAAATGAGAAATGAGTAACCAATGTTACCTAGTGAGGGAGGTGATGCAACGTATTGGGGATTGTAACATAATATGCAACAAAGATAGCCACATACACAACACAAAGTGACAAAACTAGATAGACAAGTATTTAACCACATATAAAAAGGATATGGTTCCACTTGTCTTCAATCACGAGCCACGAGCCAAGACCTTCAAATAAGTGCCGGCAAAACCCTTATTCCTCCAAATTGGGGTACTCCGGATGTATCCCGATCCTACGACCCTTTCTCCTAATGTAGGTCCATATGCCCCAATGAGGTGAACCATGCCTCTGGATAGTGGAGTATACTAGGCGAGAAAAATGGAATAGGCACCATGGTAGTTGAGGGAGCACGGCAAGCCTGATGTCGCCCGTGTTTCTCGACACTACCATGTTCGAGAAGGTTGCTCAACCCCAAAACAAGTCCACGAGAATCAAGATCATCAAATAACACATAAGAGGGATGACAAAGTAGGCCGCCTTCGCAATTAACCACATTATATACAAAATAACGATATGAACATAGAAAAGACAAATGACATATTTTCCCACAAACTCCTCAATTAGCTCAATTAGATCTTAGACAAGCATATAAACATAACACAACACATCTACAAGCTCTTATAAGCACAAGGTATTCTTTTATCACTTTTCCCCTTTCTTTAACTATGCAATTCTTCTTCCATATGCAATTCAAGACTCCAAAACTACAATCCGATCATACTACATCTCTAGATTTCCTAAAAGACAACTACCAAGGCCATAAAAACCCGCTTTGGAGCCAAAAGCTCGAAAAGACCCCGAGCGGGTTTTAACTACACCTACCCTTTCTGGACCCCAATTTAATGCAACGAAAGCACCAAAAGTGCTTCCATGCCCCAAGGATACCTAATCTAAAGCCCAAATGTACTCGAATTACGTTACGTGAAAAACCCCCTTTTAAAAGTTAGCCAATTTAGCATTTTAACTCAAATTCAAGCAATTCAAATTCATGTGAGCTTTCAATTAGTTCCATTAATGTCTAGAGCACCTAAAGAAAGCATCAATTCACTCTAAATAGCAAGTTACATCAAAACCCTAAAATTTGGCACTATTCATCATCTTCTTTGAGCAAATTAAGCTTCTAGCCATGTAGCATGTTATCAAGCTACAAAAAAGTGTTCTATAAGATCTAGAGATTATATAGCAAGCTTCCATAACAATTATTATAACCATAATCAACAATACAAGAATTACAATTAATGGACATAAACTTTAAATTCAAGTAAATGCAAACTCCCTCACAATTTGTAGATGTAGACTAGTTGTAGAAGCCCCAAAACGCTCCAAAACCCTTCCAAAGCCTAGCCAAGAGATCAATTCAATGTTTGATGAAGAAATTCTCTCCCTTTTTCTCTCCTAGGGCCATTAGGTTTGGGGGAGAGGGGGGGGGGGGGGGGGTGGGGGGAGGGGGGGTATTTTAGGGATAACTTGTTTTGTTTTATGAGCATTATGTGTATATATGTGGTGTATGTAGTATATATGTATAAGTATGTGTTTTGTAGTAAGTCAAATGCTAGCACAATCTAGTCAAACTAAGCTAAAATGCCAATTAAAAGACTAGTTAATTAAATCTAATGTTTCATCAATGTAATACTATTCAAGTGAAGCGCAAAATATTTTTTAAATTCATGTTTCCCGGCCTCTAAAGTCTAAAACTACAAGTTTTCGATTCCTTTTATAAGTTATACTATCTAGAAAAAATACTAAACTGAGCATTCTAGACAGTCAAATTTCTTATGAATAGTGACCTCCAACTAAAACAATTAAGTAAGAAAAGAAATGCACATACAAATGCTCAAAAGATATGCAACAGTTACGTATGACGTGATGGGATGTCTCGAGCGTCACACATACTATGTTTTAGACCATATAGATAACGAGAAAAAGATCCAAGAGTTGCGTGTAATAGTCAAATAATGACTTATTGTAATAAAATGTTATGAGTTCGAACTACGACTTCGACCTTCGTTGTACCAAGAAAAAAAAAAGGAGGAAGGAAAGAAAAAAGCGAAGATAATTGTTAGGTTTGTTTAAAGGGAAGATCTGAGATTTTTGTTTAGTGGGTGTTTGTTGTGTACTTTCTAACGCAAGCGCACGTATCGCAACAAGTAATAAAGTGATAAGTAAAGATCGTTCTCATGAGGACTGTGATTATTAACTATCGAAATTAATGTAGCTCTAACTTTATTTGGACAACCACGAATTGAGAGTTTGTAACTAACGACTAAAGAAATTATATAACTTATAAAAATAGCAACTAAAACAACTACGAAATTAACAAAAAATGGTAATTCAATAGTTAAAAAGCTTTTGGGATTTAGATTTCACCAAGATTAATCTTATTTGAAACTATTGATTTAAATCAATTGACGCCTATTCCCTACGTTGCCAGCAATTTCGCTAAGGTAGATATTAATCTTTCTCAAGCATCAATAACCTATCTCAATAAGCAAGCTAACTACATCTCTGTGATAACTGTAAACTTATGGAATGCATTAAGCCCTAGAAATTCAAGCGTTGTACTAGACCTCATAATTATCTCTAGCTTATGACGATTTAATGGTATTTCACACGTGGTCTAATTTAGTTATCACTTCTCAGTCTCAAACTAAACCACGAATCATGCAATTGTTGATTAGGCGATCACAAGCATTAAACTCAGCATGAAATACTCAACGCATATATAGAATAGTTCATCAATCAATCAAAACTAAAAACATCAAATATTCATAATCTGGCTACATCGTAGCCCTAGAAAAATAACTTAGAACACAATCATGAAAATAAATGAAATCCAAAACTTAATATAAATCATGATAAGAGAGATAGAGAAAACTAGGATTTGGAGAAGAATCGTGGTAGAAGTCTGTCACTGGATTGTTCTCCGTCTTCAACTCGCGAATCCTGAAGTTTCTACTATCTGGAACGTTGCTTTTCTTTCCCAAAACCAGCCGCCTCCAAAAGCTCCTATCTCAAACGTGTGTTTTCTTCTCTTTTATTCTAGGGTTTGCTTCTTTTCGCGCTATTTTACAAAATTGCCCTTAAATTTCCTGCGCAGCTGCGCTATGACTGCGCTACTTGTGATTTCTCTTCAATTTATCCACATGCCGCATGAAAGCTCGCCCTTAGCCATTTTTCTTCAATCTTCGCCTCAAAACTCAGATTGTCTCTTGGGAATTACCTACAACGCAAATCAAACACAAAACCAATCAAATTGCTCATAAATTACTCAAGAACTAACCAAATTTAAGTGAAAAGGTGCTAAAATCATATATCAATAATACACCCAACAGTGTTAAACACAATTTAACACTCGTATGAATAATTTCTTGTTTCCACGGAGGGTTAAGTTAATTTTTAAAACTAAAAGTAATTTAAAAATACATATATTTTCAAAAAATTGAGATCAATAAGAGTTTCAGTCCCTACTCACCTTCAAAACAATCCACCCTTGCTCATGGAGGGTGTTTGATTTAGCTTATCTGAAGAGCTTCTAGGCTTTATTAGTATATCTAAACTTTTAGAGTTTATTGATGACGAAAAAAAAGTGAAAAAACAGTTTAGGATAACTTTAGTAATTAGCTTGGTAAAATTAGATTTTTTTCTCAACAGCTTATAAGCTCAAGAAAACAGAAAAGTAAAAGGGTAGATATTCCAAAAAGAACTTTATAGAGCTTAAAGAGAAGCCTAGGCAAACACTTAATGGCTTATGAGCTCACAGTGAACTTATAAGATACAATAACAATATATTAGTTAAGACAAACTTGGTCAAAGAATTCAGGAAATGGCTGGGAGACACAAGGTTGGTATTTGGTAGTGTTTTTAGAAGCATAAATGATTAAACTTTTAGAAAATTTGCTCGATCGAAACCCTCTCTTTGTTTGTATTGACTTTTTAGTGAGAGGAAAGAAAAAGGAAGGATTGGAGAATCCTTAATAAGGTCAGTTTTGTTTCTTGCTAAATTAGGAAAAAATGGAAAGAAAGAAAATAATAGTTTTGAAATGACAAAAATACCCATATATAACAAAAAAAATATTATTCCATATTTTATTATTGCTCTTGTATATTAAAGTAACTTTACACTTGAAAGTTATTATTTCCTTCTCCTTCCTTGTCCCATCTATAAGAAATTAAAAATCTCTTCTTTTCATTTTCTTTTTATTTTTTATTTTGCTGGAAAAATTGCGCAAATGGTCTTTATTATTTTTTAAAAATTTTAAATTTGTCTCTATTGTTCAAAATTAGCCAATTTAGTCCTTATTATTTTAAAAAAAAATTAATTTAGTCTCTATTATCTCAAAAAAAATTAATTTAGTCCTTACACGTGACTACTATTTCTCTATTATTTCTCAAAAAAAATTAATTGAGTTTCTTCACGTGACCACTATTTGGAGATTAAATTAAATTTTTTTTAAAAAAAGTACGGACTAAATTGCTTAATTTTGAATAATAGGGACAAATTCAATTTTTTTTGAGAAATAATAAAGATTAAATTAACCAATTTTAAACTATAAGGACAAATTTAAAATTTCAATTTATAAGGATCATTTGTGTAATTTTTCCTTCTTCATTTTTTTTTTTGCTCATCAAACAAGAAAATCTCATTTTCTTTCCTTTCTTTTCTTGTTATAATTTTTTTTTTCCTTAATTCCCTTTCTTTCCTTTTCCATTTCGAATCCAAACATAGTGTAAATCAAAGAAAGGCTCTGGAATTGACGTTTTGTGGTGGCTAGGTGCAAGTGTCTCCATTCTAAGCCTCTTTAAACACTGCCAATTCCTATCTCATGATTTCGTTTTCCATGGAAATATTGAAACGATTGTTGATTGAACATCTATGGTGGAAACAAAAACCAAATATAATCAGGGGCAAAATTATAAATTTTTATCAGTAAGAGTTAAAATAAATAATTTTTTAATTATATGACATTATTTTTTTTCAGTGGAAGCTAGTTAATTTTTTTAACTAAAAATTCAAAGATATTTTAATTTTTTTCCTAAAAAATACATAAAATTTTATAACTTTTTAACTATATGACTTCATTTTTTTCTTTTAGTGGGGGCTAATTAATTTTTTAAACTAAAAATACATAAATTTTTTAATTTTTTTCTAAAAAATACATAAAATTTTAACATTATTCTAGATCAGTGAGAGTTACAGCCCCTATTTGCCCTAATGTGACTCCGCCGCTAGATATAATTGTAGCCTTGTAGAATCATATCTTTGCCCACTCAGCACAAACCCTAGAATTGGAATCCCACTTGAGTTGCATAATTGTCCTCGACTCATCTTTTATTTTATTTTTTGTTAACACAGAAAATTTTCCTTACATCAATCAGTTTATAATGTATCGACTAAGATTAAATACTATCATTATGGGGATTTTTGATCCCTAGATGAATTACTTCTGGTTTACCATCGCCTATCTTAATAATTGAGTGTAAATTAAAATTCGAGAGTACATCAACTTCATTTAAAACGTGTATTAATTTAATCAAGAGTCTAATTTTCAAAATAGCGAGAAAGGCTCATCCTAGTACGCGCATAATCCAGTTCAGTCTCATCCTAGTACGCGCGCATGGTCTTAAAGATGCCCCCATTAAGTGCTTGACACGTCCACTAGCTAAAGTACTGATGGTGTTGATGACATTCAATGGAGTAATTGTAGTAGTAACTAGTATCTGTAAACTAGTAAATGCATTGGTCGAGATTGGCTTTGCTAAAGTACAGATGGTGTTGATGACATTCAATGGAGAAATTGTAGTAGTAAGTGTTAACTAGTAAATGGAGATGTAATGATCAAATAAGCTCGACCACGATCTGAAATTTAAACCTCACTCAAGTTTGGTTCAATAAGTTACTATCTCAATTAAAGAGTAACATAGTATTTAGAACAAATGAGTTAAATCAAATTTTACAGAATTTATTTGCAAAATTTAATTACTTGTGTTTCGAAGCGACTTTGTAAAATCTAAAAATTTTGGATTTTTTCAAGTTTTATCTAAATTTTTACTCAAAAGATGAGATTTACAAATTTAAGTCCACCAAATTGATTGCTTATCTATTGGCCACAAATATGCCATCTAGGTTTTTTATTTTTTATTTTTTCATAGCCATTGTTCTTCCTCTCTGGCCACTCTGTTTATCTCTCGCTTTCATTCTTCACATGCGAATTTCTTTCTTGTATTTTTCAATACAAGCTTCTTCTTCATTTTTGAACTAAAAGCCTGTTGTTGTCACGAGAGAATGAGGCAAAAACGACATTCTCATTAAGCTTTGGTTTTCATCGTTTAGTAGCTTTTGTTTTATTTTTATGCTCATTAACATCTTATTCCTAGTACAACTTGTATTTACAAATAACAAAATTAATATTGTTTTACAGTTTCAAACAAGAGAATTCATTTACAAATACAAATCTTAAAGGAATTCAATTATAAATCAAATGCATTCTACATCATAAATACTTCCAAACACTTTGTAAATATCATTTTCTCCCATGAAATTTTTATCTAAAATCTAAACTCTCCATTAACTTTTTCTAAATGACATCAAATTTTATCAAAGCCTCAAGCTTGAGGGTATTTTTTCTTTTTTATAAAAAAAATACCTAAAAATAACCCACATCTTTCTATCTCCCTCTCTTTTGATCTGGACACAACAGAAACGCACATGAACACCACATATCACACACACACACAAACCCTAATTCTTGCATATCACACACACGCGCATAAAGATTCAGGCTTGGGTATGGGGATGGGAGTTGGGGGCTTTGGTTTCGGGTATGGGGTTGGTGAAGGGGTGGCCGGGGAAATAGGTTTCAAATGGGGTGCACAAGCAGGGGCAGACCTATCCTTGGGCAAGTGGGGTTGACACAAAAAACGTTTAAATAATCTGTGTATTTTTTTAAAAAAAAATAAGTATTTATGTATTCTTAGTTAAAAAGATTAATTAGTCTCTACTAAAAAAATTAAATTTTGCATTTTAACCACCACTGGAAAGAAATCTTGAATCCACCCCTGTGCATCGGGAAGGGAGTGGGGCTTAGGAAGGGGTATCAAATGATGGGGGTAGGGTGGGGTTAATTTTTTTTTTTTTAGCTATTCTTTTGCTTTAAAAAATAAAAGGCGCAAAATGGCCTTTAGCCTTAAGGCTTTGTTTAGCAGAGTTTATGCCATGAGGGAATTTTGGTAAAATGAAAAGGTCATGGTGAGTTTGGCTTTTGAGCAAAAAATGATGGGAAGAAATGGCATTTGCTCTACAAATATTTATATTTGAAGTAATGAAGCTTGGATTTGCCTCCAAAGTTGGGAAATAATTGTTAAAAGTGTTGGTTCGTGAACTAGGCTGTATCAACAAACTTATATATTTGGGTTGATCTAATATATCCATTTAAGGTAAGTTCCTCATCTTTTTTTTTTCTTTTTTTAAAAAAAGAAAAATCTATGCCTGCAATAGATTGATTAATGATTTTTACTTGAAAAACGTACAAAGATCCACTACTACATTTATAACTTATTGCAACGGTTTTTAATCTTTTTGCAACAGTTCTTAAGTATTGCAATAAGCTCAAAATGTAGTAGTGATCAAAACAAAGAAAAATACATGCCTACAATAGATGAAAAACAAGAGGACTAATTTGGTTAAAGTCATACTTAACTACTTGGATTTACTATCAAAATGGAATATTTCAAATGCTTTCAAGTTTCAAGTGTAAAGGTGGTAATATTTCTAATTTTAATATTTCTGATGCTCAACAAGAAATTAGCAACTTACAAAGAAAAAGGATAAAAGTAAAGTTTACAAGAAATGTAGATGCTCATCAAGAAAAAAAAAAAAAAAAGTGCCAAAAATGAAACTGAAGTGTATTTCCTCTCTTCTTTTTTCAATTTTTTTTTTATTTATTTTTTAACTTTTTTCTCATTTCCATTTTTCTTGTCTTTGCAAACATAGATCTTTTCTAGCCTTCACTCTATCTTCTTTGGCTGGGAAAGAAATAGTTCTCTAACCAAACTTGTGAACCAGAAAAAGAGATAACATAAGTACCTTGCGGAGTTACCATCTACATACACGCGCGTATACTAACCACCACCCCACCCCCCCCCCCCCCCCCCCCCCCCCCCCCCCCATCACTAAACACACATCCCCAAGTGGCATTAATGTATGTTGTAGAAAATACGTAATGTTGGTACAGAAAGGAAACCTTAGACCTGCCCCACTAAAAGAAAGAAAAACTACTGCCCTAAAACAGAAGAAGTTACAAGAGCTTCCATTCTTGTTAGATTTTCTCTTTGAAGCTAGCTTTTTTTGCAGACTAAACTAACAGCATTCAAGAATCTATATATATATGAAAAATTAATATAATACAATATAATAATGGGAAGAGGTAAGGTTGAGTTGAAGAGAATTGAAAACAAGATAAACAGACAAGTGACCTTTTCAAAGAGAAGAAAAGGATTGCTTAAGAAGGCTTATGAGCTTTCTGTTCTCTGTGATGCTGAGGTTGCTCTCATCGTCTTCTCCAACCGTGGCAAGCTTTGTGAGTTCTGCAGCAGCTCAAGGTAAGATTAATAATCCTCAAAAAATTATTGGGTCAATTTAGATTGTCGGTCAGTCTCTCGCATGGTTTTCCCTTATCCTCACCCTACACCTAACCACAAAAAGAAGAAGAAAATTATATAAAAAAAAGATCATCACCTATGTGTAAGCGCAGGAATAAAAACTCCTTTTATGCACATATATGGGTAAAGAATTTGTGGGTTTTCATCTCTTGATGTTTTAGTACAAGGGTGGAGGAGATAGGACTTTACATAAGGCTACAATATCTTTGTTTGCTTGTTTGCTTTTAAGATATAAATATTGTACTACAAATGTATTGTGATTCTTCTTTTTTTTTTTTTTTTTGGTCTGAAATGTATTGTGATCCCTCATAGCCTAGCTTTTAGTTTACATTTTTGTTGAATCTAAGTTTTTATGTCCCATCTGATAAGGTGAGATGTGAGTCTGGAGAAACCTACTTTGTCAGTGTACTTATATTAATTAATCACCAATTAGTTCAAAAGAGCAAATTGTTGTTTGATGCAGTTGCAAGTCATTTGAGGAGTATATATGTGCAAAAAAATTTATGGATGTGTGTTCTAAGAGAAGTAGAAAATGCTCCGAACACCGTGGCAGACCAATATGGTGATTAGGGTGTGCACAACTTGAAAACTATTATATTGGACATTTTCATTGTATCATTGCACACCCTGACTTCTCTCACTGCACAATTGCATTCATACCCTGAGCTTGGGTATCTGCGTTCGTCCCTGTCTGAAGATATTCTTGCTCGCAATTGTAAATTACGGCCCAAGTTGGACTTCCAATTGATTCGATTCAATAGGTCGTGATTTAGTTTCTTATACAGTTAAGCTCTGTTGAAGAGTTGAGGCACCATTTTACCCCCTTTTTATTTGTATCTTTGCATTTATGAAGCTCTTGCATGTGCACAAAAGAGACAGCCTGCTTTTCTGGCTGTAAGGCTGCACATCTTGCATCAGTGAATTTTTGAAATCTTGCTTGTTTTGGGCATAATTTGAGGTATCATTGGAGTAAGTTTTCATAATTGTCGTCACCACTTATTAAATATAGGAAGACTTTTCAATCAGTTCGGATTAATATCAATTTCTCACATATTGGTGAGATCCACATATGTAGGTCTCACTCATCATGTGAGTGACTAATTCATCAATCCGAACTGATTTAAGTATTTTTCTTAAATATTTCTTCTTTCCGGTGAAACTACTCAGATGATAATTGTAGATATCTTTGATTGATGTAACATAGTAATATGTTTGATATGCTAAATTCTTCATAGACCAGTCTTAAATCTTTTGATATGATTTCTATCCATCATTTTTTATCCAATTTGGAACTATACTTATGATCAATTACTTAGTTTTTTGCTCTTTATAGATTATTAGAGAGAATTTGTGATGCTAACAAAAAACACCATATCATTTATGTCTTGCATGCCACCTTTATTTGCTATATGAGATCATTTGTTAATCATTGGTAGCATATTTTTACTGTGATAACTAAATATCTATTATGTTCATCATATTTCTTAAAATTGATGTAGAGCTGATGACCTAGTGCAATTGGCATAATTATCCTAATGAATGAAAATCTTTTAGATAGTTGTTTCATGAAAAAGCTTCGATTGCTTCTCTGTCTATATTGAAATCAATATGCAAATAAAATAAATCTCTTTCTAACAATACTTGTATATCTATATCGATGAAGTAGTCAATTTACATGATCTAAAAGTCACCTTAATTAACAAAATGTTCTAGGTGGAAGTTTTCATCATAAAGCATACTTTCCAACATAAGAGCGTGTCGAAAAATCAATCAATAAATAAAAATAAATCATTCTCTAACGATTTAAGTTTTAAATGTGATGGTCGATTTACATCATCATTAAGAAAGCAAGAGAGATTATTCCTATTGTTACCTTGAGTCTCACTTTTCTTTAAATGTCATTTTGCAGTATGACCAAGACACTGGAAAGGTATAATAGATGCAGCTATGGTGCACTTCAAACTAGTCGTCTTTCCAAGGATCCTGAGGTAGCTTCATCTGTTTTGATCAGTGTTGATGAGGAACCAGCATGACCATTTTTATGATTATCTTAATTCTACTTGAAGCTTTTCTTCTCAAAGCAGGGCAGCTACCAGGAATATTTGAAGTTGAAAGCACGAGTCGTGATCTTACAAGAATCGCAGAGGTGAATATTTGATATTATATAAAAAGGTAGTTTGCTGCACGAGACCCTCGCTATTTATGGGGTTTCGCTATAACATTTTAACTCTTTTGTAACACTTTAATTGAAAAATGAAAAAACCATTGAATGTTTTATTGCAATGGTTTTTTAAGCGTAGCATAAACTAAAACTTTATGCAATTAATTTATTTAATTATAATAAGTTAATTTTTTTTATCACATTATGTTAGTGATAACTCATGAGATTATTTTTTCTCAACGGTTTTAAAATTATAGTTCAATTGCGACAATTTAAACCATTGCATATTATTTGCAAAAAAAAAAAAGAAACTGTTGTAGTAGATGATTTGCAAAGGGATCATATGCAATGATTTAAGTCATTTACAATATTTTTTAGCTTTTTGTAAAAGTTTTAACTGTTGTTACAAATTAAAAAAAAAAAACTAGTATGAGGAAGGGTTAGACCCGTTGAGTTTATTTTATGCAATCTTATCTAACCTACATTAAACCAATGATCAGCACGTCCACATGACAACAACTTTGCTGTTGTATCAAAACTCCCCTCGAATATTTGATATTACTTATACTAGTAAGTTTGTAATGATCACTGTTAATAAAATATATACCACTGGAATTTGAAACAGGCATCTTCTTGGGGAAGACTTGGGACAGCTAGGGGCTAAGGATCTAGATCAGCTGGAACGGCAACTTGATGCATCTTTGAAGCAAATAAGATCACAAAAAGTACGTCCCAAAACTATTTAACCGAGTTGATAATGTCATTAGCATGTTATAATTGCTTGCAACTTTTGATGTTCGAACTTATTTATATGGTTCTAATTGAAAAATTTAGGAATCTATAAAGATTCACGACAACTGTTAAGAATTGTGGTTAATTCCATTCTAAAATTAATATACGTAAAAAGATATTGAGGGGAGTGAGTCATCATGATAAGAGATAGATCACATGTAGATGGTGACATGATTGATGTCATATTATAAATTATAAGATTTCATTCTAAAATCAATTAATATTAAAAAAAAAATAGTTCAAAATTTTATATGATAGTCTAGAAATTTGTAATTTTTCTATATGAGACAAATGTATATATTGTGTCAAAAACATTCAAATTTCAGTTCCAAAGTAGAGCAACATAACTGTCTGTTTATTATGCTACTAGATTAACAAAGTTTCAAACCAATATATAGTGCCTTGATCAGATGTCTAGTTGCAGTCTAACACTAAAATTTTTTGAGTAATTTATCTCAGATGTTGTCCCCCCTGATTCGACCTAGACTGAAGACATATATATTATAATTTCCAGATATCATATACCTTTTGTTTACGGTGATTCGAATTCTCTCATATCATATAACGTTAGAAGAAATTTAATAATAGTGATATGTGGAGATCATTTTACCATGATTACATGTATATATTATTATTATTAGTTTTATTAGATCCCTACTTGGACATATTATCACCGTTGAAAATCTCTTATAATATTATAATAATATAAAAAAATTCAAGTGCCTTTCATACTGACATGTGGGCTTCCCATTACATCGTGGGAAGTTTGTGGGTTAGTAAAAGGACATTTGCATATAGTTCTTTGGTCATTTTATTAGACAATAATTTCCCCTTTTATTACTGGGGATTTGCATGTGTTAAAGTAATTAAAAATATATAAATGATGTTGAGTTTATAACTTGAGTTAATTTTTAGATGAGGAAAGAATTCAGAGCTCATTAGTCGTTTCACGTGATGTACTGAGCTCGAGTCTCACGCTTAACCTTTTCAAATAAATATTTTTATGTCTTAAGTTCAATGGAAAAAATATTGCATTGAGGTAAAGTGGTACGCTGAAGATAATAGATAAATAAATGAAATCATTTAGTGATATGTCATAGCTCATTGGCTTCATTTAACAATATCTAACTAAAATATATCGTGATTTGAGGAAAAATGGAGGTGATTCTGATTGGTGATAAAATGAGCGAGAATTATTGAGATTATTTGAACATGTTAAGATAAGACATGTGAAACGTCTTCAGGTGCGAATTTGTGGAGTTGTTCACCATAAGATTGGGTAGAGAGAGATAAGAAGGTTTGTATGGAGACATTCAGATGAGACCTCGTGCATACATGAAATCAGCAAAATATATGAATGCGTAGTGTTTTCAAATACAAAAATCGATCTCAATTAATGAAATAATATTTAATTCTTTTTTAGTTTGGCTTGGTTGATTATCAAACTTAATAGCTGCTCCTACTTTTTGCAGACACAATTTATGCTCGATCAACTTTCTGATCTTCGACAAAAGGTAACTATTTCTAGATCAACTAAACCAATTCGTATCAGCCAACACTTATAGTCATTTGATATTTTGTTTAATTAATTCATGCTTATGTAGGAGCAAAATCTTTTAGAAGACAATGGGGCTTTAAGAAGCAAGGTACCAATCCTAAAATCAGTTTCGTCTTTTCTTTGATATACTAGGCACGTATTACCAATCGATCCTTTAACTCGTTTACTTATCGGAATCGACTCCTCTACAATATTGTTTTTTTTTAATATTCCTTGCAATGATAATCCTGATTCATTTTATAAGTCGATGAATATAATCAATGGGCTAAATTAACCCTTCTTCACGATTGCTGCACTATCTAACATTTTTTTGAATCGTCAATCGTACTGATTCGGTCACAAATTTAAAACTAGATGATACTTGATATATTATGTTTCTATTAGCAGTTTTGAATTAAAATTATTTATTTGATATATTTTTTGTTATTGTTCTAGGTCGTTCACTTATTCCTAGCAACTGAAACAATTAGGTATTAGAAGACAATATTTATTATTTAGCCTTTAGTAATTTTAGTTTTTAAGAAAATTAATTATAACTTATTTGTAAAGACAAGAATATGTTAATAATGCCAATTTGTTGCTGCCAAGACCATAAAAAAATAATAATAATACAAACACTCAATAAAAACAAACAGTAAGACAATAAAGACAGAAAAAGCATCAGCCACTAAAGACCAAGACTATAGAAACTAAAAAGCATCATCACAAAAAATAAACAAAGACAAAGACTATAAAAAGCAAAGTTTAGTAGCAGCTTACTTACAATCTACTTTTGATCGAGCAATCGCGATGAAGATAAGTAGCATTCTCTTTCTCTTTCTTTTTTATTTATTTATAGGGATTTTAACTTTTGAGCTTTGAATGTTTTGATTTTGTAATTATAGTTAAAAATTGATGTTAAATCTAAATGGGCTTTTCTTTTTACTTTGTTTGTTCATGTTTTTTAATAATGGACTAATTCTATATTGCTTGAAAAAATTGAAGTGGGTTTTCTTTTTTTTTTTTTTGATTTTTGGACTTTTTGGATTTTTTTTGGTGTGAATCGTATCGTGAATTGTGTGATTCACCACAATTTAGTCTAATTCACTTCGATTTGCTTACCGATTCACTCTAATTAACGATTCACTAATTGATTCGAATCATTTTTTATTCAAATAGTACGATTCGTACAAAAACTATACTATAAAATGATTAAGAAAATTCAGTGATTGTATTTATTGACACGAGGCACCAATTCGGACTATCACAATGTAGAGAAAGTATGTAGAGTCAAATCCTTATTTCCAGTGCCTTGAAACCAGTAAAGAAATTTGTGAATACTAACTACTATGCGTTAAATCAAGAATTCTTCAGCAAGGAAAACTTTCCAGCCAGTCCAGAATAAAGTTAATCTCTTATATATTGTTAAAATGTATACGTGTGAGTCACACTAACCATATGAGAGACTGATGGCTAAACTGACTCAAAATTTTTCCGCTGAACCAATTCCAATAGAAAACTAGATCCTGTTTGATTAAGACAATTCATGCAAGTCTAGTTATTAAAATTTTACGCTATGGCAGTTGGAAGAATGTAATGCAGCAATTCAATCATCATGGCAATCTAGAGAGCATGACATACCATACAGACATCAAGCAGCTCAAGCTGTGGGGTTACACGAGCCTCCGGAATGTGACAACACTTTGCAAATTGGGTACGTGTGACCTCATAATTCCAGCTAGCTCTGAGCAAATTTGTTTTGCTTCTTTTGTTTTCTTGGATTAGTTTCTCATATACCCTTATATGACGTTACGAGATAGATCAATAATGGTAAAATAATGATACAATTATTTAATTTTTACACTGAATGATCAAATTATTTTGGTTGAATGTTTTCATTGGTCCCTTAACTTTGCAAAAAAAAGAAAAAAAAAATGGTCCCTAACATTCAAAACAAGCATTTTCATCCTTAGTTTATAAAATAGGACACGTTTAGTCCTTTGCTCGTTTTTCGTCCATTTTTAACCGTATGTTAAGTGCACTTGTTATGCCGAATTACCTTATACTTAACGATTGAAAATTGATGAAAAACGAGTTAAGAACTAAGGGTGTTTTATTTTATATTATTAAAGGGCAAAAATACTCGTCTTAAAAGTTTTAAAAATTATGGGACTAAATTGTCCTTTTTTACAAGGTTGAGCAACCATACAAGACATTTACCCAATTATTTTGTTATCACTACGTCATTACTTGACCATTCCTTATCTCCATTATAAACAAATCCAAATTTCACCTCCTAGAATTGCTTCCCTGTTTTTCAAAACACTGGGGCTATTTAACTTGGACATGGTTAATATTTTTCTCTTTTTTAACTCTTCTACAACAGCTACCAGCCGATGGTGCCGAATGATGTTAGAGCACCAACACAAAATGTTAATACAACGCTACCAGGATGGATGCTTTGATTGTGGAACTGAAGCAACAAATGAAAATTGCATTTCCACAAACATTTATGCTAAAGAATTGCTATTGGTTTCGATAAGCTATAGCTTGGAACTTTGCTAGTAATTGTTGCTAGAAAATAAAATGAGGGTAATGTTCTGATGTGTGCAGCTTTATAAGTTGGTGCAACTTTGTAAAAGGACACTACTTGTTGTCTTGTGAACTCAAGATTCGGGAGCATATCAAGTAGCAGGTCAAGGGTGATAATAATTTTTGAAAGGAAACTATTTTCATACATTCTTTTATGGGCAAAAGACAATTTACTCTCCTAGTTACTCTAAAATTCCTATTTCCTTCCAACTTTTTAGTTGGAATCTAAGAGAACTAGTGCAAAACTTAACAAACCCTCCCCTCCCCCCCCCCCCCCCCCCCTCCCCCCCTTACCCCCTAACTAAGTTGGTTAGCTGAATTTGCCTTGGCGATTGGTTACAGGGATATCATTGTGGAAACTGATGCACAAATTGCTTTTCAAAGGCACGGCGATTGGTTACAGGGATATCATTGTGGAAATTGATGCACAAATTGCTTTTCAAAGGCACACAATAAAATTATGCTTAGTAAATAGAAAAATTGACCACATAATAAAATTATGCTTGAGCAGCTAATTGGTTAGCAAAACAACTTAGTTGTGATCTTTTGGTTGGCTGAATTTCATAGACTAGGATCCTCTCCGAATTAGTGATTTATTCTGATATGGATAAGACCCCTAGGGCTTATAAGAATTGCAGAATGACCCCTAGGAATGGTCGGAGATGTCAAAGGGGAAACGTTAGGGACCTCGAATGAGGGGTCGGGCTAATCCGACCCCAAGGGGATTCCATCTAGGGTTCGGACAAGGCATGGTAAGATCCCCTGGGGGGTCGGACGCGGCATAGGGCCACCCTAGGTTCTCGTTTTAAGACCTCAGACCGGGTGGAAATTACAAACAGTCGTGTTCTGTGGTATCAGGGCATGTTCAACGGTTATGGTTAGTTAATATCTATTAGTAAACGTGGATAGCAATTGTCTACAGTAACTACCCCACTAACTCTCAACTATTCCATTCCCCTCCTACTCAGCAGCCACCATGCTTATAAATATCAGAAGATTCATCTAGGAGAAGGTAATTGCACTTTTGATACTCATGCTCATATTTTATATACTATTTCCCAGAAAAGCACGAGGCTATCTTAAGCATCGGAGTGCTAACGCGGGCACCACCCGCCAAGCCTTCTTTGTTTTGCAGACGTTCGACAACACGTGGAGGCTACTTGATGCTCAACATTTTTTTACCTTAAAAGGTTGGTGTCCACTGTGGGGCCGATTCTTGGTTCCCCATTGAGTTTTCACAAGATTGCACAATGGTTACTATTAGGAGTCGAAGTGTAGCAAGCGTACATGAAGAAGAGGTCGTAAAACAGCCTAATATGCAATTCTGTCCAGGTTAGACCTCTAACCCTAGGCAGGTTGATCCACCGCCACCAGGGGTGGAAGTACCAGCAGGAAACCGCCCACCATACACCAACCCATACACAAATCCGTACCCAAACTATCTACCAACATATACTCAAAACTATCCGCAAGGGCCTGCGTGATGCGTAGGGTGGCAATATCCTACCGCCTCAACACCCGTTTCGCAAAATAACTCGCCGACAGATTTGGGGTATATTCTATGAACTCTTGAGGAATTGAAAGAGGCCATTCATAACGAAACATCTCAACCAGCACCACACTACTCAGAAAACCAACCACATCAAACATCTCAACAAAATTCCTCACGCCAAAAAACCCAATTAACCAGAAATATAACCAACCCAAAAGAGTCTGGACAGCGGATTCACACTGGGAGGCAACGTGAAGAAACGGTGAACTCCACAGGTTCATCTCAGGGCTCAGATACGATGGCACGAGACCCGTCACAAAGCGTCCGAATAGGAGGTACTACTTGTACTGCCTCAGTTGCAGGACTTTCAAAGGCCTAAATCCATTTAACCATGCCATCAACGAAGTTCCGAAGCCCGCACAGTACAAATTGCCTTATTTGCCCACCTATGATGGGCACGGTAACCCTAAGGATCACCTGGCGATTTTCAGGCACAAAATAGAGTTCACAGAGTTGCAAGAGGCCTGGGTATGTAAAGCTTTTGCTGGTACTTTAGTGGAAGCAGGTAGGGTGTGGTATGATGAATTGAATGAGGGGTCAGTTGATTGTTATGCACAACTGGCAGAACTGTTTGTTGGAAGATTTTTCTCGGCCATTAGTCCGACTTGTTATATTACTTCTTTGATCCTCTACTGATCATATAAACCCGAGGCTAATATGGCTGCACTGGTCAAGTAGGGACTTCCATGCATAGACCGAGCTTGGCGGAGGATGAAATATGTCATGAGACTCTCGGTTGGGGTCAGAAGGGGAGGCTTGCGGTAGGCCTCGAGCTCGATATCAGACATATGCATATAGAGTCTCCTGACAGGCCACTTGAAAGGATGAGAGATGAATACAAACTTGTTGTGCCATCCGCGGTTACTAGAGGGCCAGTTAGAGAACAAACGATGTCTGGATCTAGGAGAGAAGTAGTACACACCAAAATTCTTGGAGTCGTGGACTAACTAGTGGAACTGGCAGAAAAGGTTGAGTGTCGGGGCAAGCCCGAGGGATTTGACCCATACATAAAAAGCCATTATTTCCCTCCAGCCATTTAGTACGAGTTGGCAAGGAACGATGTCGAGGAAGTTGAGGATACGAACAACAAAGGTTGGGAGTGGAAGATGAAGAAACCGAAGAACGATGTAGGGTAAAGCCAATTCCCCTACCTCGGGTCGGAAAGCTACTTCATGAGGTCGGAGGACTCTGTTCTCGTAGCCGTCGGGGAAGACACCTTTTTTGTGAAGGTCAAACAAGTCGTCTTTGTCAAAGGTATATTTGTAGCGTAAGGCTGAAAAGACTGACCAAGCCTGAGGGTCGGGGTCGGGAGTAACGGCGCTAGAAGGAAGAGAAGAAGGTTTGGGCATTCTTGGAATCATCTCTAGTGTGATATATAGAAGGTCCGGATGGGTGTCGCATCGGAGGATAGTCTGAGAGGCTTCGGACCCAGTAGGATTCGAAGGGGCTGATCTCGAAGGTCTGGCTTCGTCAGATCTAATTGACCTAAGTGGTTGAGCCGGAATAGGAACTCCGAGAGGTGGAAGTGGTAAGAGTGTTAGAGCGGCGATGGCCGAGAGCTCAACGCGGGTACCATCTTGAGGTCCGAGGCCTTGAGTCGCGGCAGGTAAGGCAACAGTAACCTCTATGATTTTGGAGTATGAGGTCGAAGATGAAGATACCATTATCGAAGACCGGTGGAAGATGAGTACACCAAGTAGGTTGGATGAGTACTTGAGGAACTGATAGGGAATGAGGAGAGTAAGAGAAAAGTGTTTGGAAAAAGGTGAGGTGAAAAGTGAATTTTGAAATGGTAGGAGTGATATTTAAATGGGTGAAAAAGAGAGGGAAAACCAAAGGTCTCTAATCCCCACCGTAGATTCAAAAGGCACTCCACCAGATCGTAACAAGTGGCAAGGCTGCAATAAATAGTGGTTGGTAATAAGTTACACGGAAGATGAGGCGGCAACAAGATAACCCCTCCCCTAGCTTTGGCACAACCGAGGTATCAGGACCAGTTCCCGGACCCATTACATAGGTCCGAGAACTAGGAGGGTATCATGATATGGATAAGACCCCTAGGGCTTATAAGAATTGCATAATGACCCCTAGGAAGGGTCGGGGAGGTCAAAGGGGAAACGTTGGGGACCTCGGACGAGCGGTCGGGCGAATATGACCCCAAGGGGATTGCATCTAGGGTTTGGACAAGCATAGTAAGAGCCCCTGGGGGGTCGGACGCGGCATAGGGGCACCCTAGGTTCTCGTTTTAAGACCTCGAACCGGGTGGAATTTACAAACAGCAGTGATTCCTACGGCTTCGTCCTCTCAATCTTAATATCGTTTTACTTTTTTCCTTTGGCTAAATTAAAGTTGGATTCTTCATTTCAAGAACACAAAATTATCATATAATAAATTGTTAACGTAATAGTTTATTGCGGAAATTTGGATATATTTTATTAGTTGGCAAAGATCTAAGTGTGCCTACTCATTTTTATCAGGAAAAATATGAAATCATAGTGATGTTGATGAGACTACTATAAAGTATACCCATCATATGCCGGAATCTACGTTGTTTTTAAGAAAATAGATGTCCCTTATCTAACCTCTAAGCTTAAGGTTGTGCATTCCATTTTATTTGTTTATTTATTTTGGTAAAAAAAGATATAATGTCATTAATATCAAGAATTTTGAGATTTCATCCTAAAACTAATTAATGTAAGGAGTTGTGACGCCCGAGCTTTTTGTCTGCATTCACTTACTATTGCATCCATTAATTGCGCATTTAATTCTGTGTTATACTTGTTGTCTTTCTTAGTTACTATTCATTTCATTTTTAAATTGCATTATATTAATGAATTAGCATTTTTATTAAATCATATTAATTGTTATAGGAATAGGAAAAATGTGCAATTGAGCTAGGAGCGATAGGAGCACTCCTTTAGAAAATGCGCTTAGCAAACTATTGAATAGTGTTACGTAACTAACTTAAAGTTTTAATTAGCTAGCATACATTTTTCACTTTAGACTCGTTTAAAGCTAACTACGCGCATTTTAGTGGACCACTTAAACACCCAAACATGACCCTACCTTACCTTATTCATTATATAGCATTATAAGCTCATAACTTAGCAAAGAAAAAAAAATAAAAGCTGAAAACAGCCTAGCAGAACCCGACAACCTTTTTCTCTTGGAGGAGGAAATTTTCTTCTTCAATTCATCACTTCAAGCCAAGCCAAGCTAGGAGCACATAGTTTAGGGTGTTTACAAGTCTCTCGAGAGCTCTTGTGCGCATTGGTGAGGGTTTTCATGCTTATTTGCGCTTTTTAAAATTGTTGCTCATTTCTTGATTTGTTAGAAAGGTGATCAAATGCTATTGTAATGCTTACCTATGCTATTATACGTTGTATATAGTTGCTAGAGAACACATTTAAGCCATTAGAACGCATTTTAAATGGTAGAAATCGATGGTTGATTCGTAGGGGTAAATAGTGATGAATTTCTAGGGTTTTGTGTAATTGTGTGTATTGGTTTGATTAAATGCTTCTAATTGATGTCTTAGGTGCTAATGAAGGTAATCTAATAGCCCCGTGCACTTGAATCGCTTAAATTTGCATAGAATGTGAAATAGCCGACTTTATAAAAAGGGTTTCGGGGTTAATACTAATTCGGGTGGATTTGGGCTTCACATTTGGTATTCTTAGATTACCTAGGTGCTATAGAAGATTTTCTAACCCTTGTTTGAAACCTGGTTGAGGTATGTGTAGTTCAACGATATAAGAGGAAAATTGGGACTTTCGGGGTAATTGTGGGTGATTGAATGTGTTTGAGGGTTGTAGGGGTACCTTAAGGGTTAGATAGAAGATTGGTATTGCTTCCCCTCGAATTTGAAACATTAACTTGAGTTTGGAAGGAAAACGAATTAAATAACAAAGGGGTTTAAGGGTAAATTCGATTGTCTCTCTCATCTAAAACCTTGGCATGACTCCTTATGTGTTTAAATGTGGTTTCAAGTTGTTTCGGAACTTTTGACATAATTCTATGAATATCTTGAATATGCTCCTTTGTAAAATTGCTTGTATAAACTACTTCTATTCTAATTATTCCGAGGTAAATCTACTTTGTTGATCCTCCTACGTGTTATTGATCATATTGTTGATATTGACTTGTCATTGTTAAGTACATTGCATAGTGGTTGCACAACTATAGTGTCAGGGGCGGTTGTGTTGAATATCGGCTGGGCGGCAGAGGGCTTGTCAGTGGATATTCAAACTCCGTAACCTATTCCCTCACTCGCCTGGTCCAGAGATTGTCAGGGGGTGTTGGGTCGTAGGATTATCGTGGTACATCCGGAGTACACCCACTGGAGTGTTTGGGGTTATGCCGGCTTATTGTGATCGAGATCGTGGTTCGTGGATCGTGAGTGAAGATCAAGTGAAGATTGGAGTGTTGGGGATAAGTGTAATGTATCCTTTTAATGTGTGGTTACTTGAACTATTGTTATTTCTTGAATGGTTCAATTGCTATTATTGTTTAACTATATTACCTGTTGCATTGCACGCCCCGAGAGACTTTATCCCTCACTGGGCAACAGTGGTTGCTCATACCTCGATATATGTTTCAGGAAGTGTTGAGGGTGATCCCCAACTAGTTGAGGTAATAGTGGAAGAGGAAGAAGTACAAGCAGAGCCTTTGCCCTAAGTGTTGTGTGTTTGTTGTCTGAGGTGGATGTGCTTTCTTGTTACTACATGGCGTAATTGTATTGCTATATTATGTTCTATTTTGTGGCCTAATGGCTATGTATATTCTTGTAGTTACAAGTTGAAAAATAGTTGGTTGTAGAGTTAGATTGGAGAAACCATGGTTTGTAATAACTATGTTCTATTTCTAGCTACTTGCATACTTGGGTGTGTATGTTCTAAAGTATGCTTGGTTTCAACTCCTAGGAATGTTCCAATGCTATTTTAAAATGGCATGTTAAACGGATTTATGAAGAAGTTAAGTTGGTTGCATGCTTGTGTGATTTTGAGCTGGTGTATGCTTCAAGGCTCAGATAGCCTTGAACCTTTGAACTTTAGTTATAAAAGCTTGTCTTGTTGTATTGTGGCTTTAATTGAGTGATTACAGGTTTTCAGAATGTCCACGGTATAGAGGAGATTTTGTCTGTGTGTCGGATCCAGACTTAACCTTTAACGTGGGGTTACGTCGAGGCGTGACAGGAGTAGTAGTCCAGGATCATATATTCTAACACCCCTTTCACTTGTGTCAGAACCAAGAAACATGGGGGACATGGGTGCGCACGAGTCCGTAAGAGCAAATCAGACAATAGATGAGTCGGATGAATATGATTGGACAAATGCTTAACTCTAATACCATATTAGGTATCATGGGGTTCCATGTAAACAAATAGGTGCTAGGAGGAATGCCCCAAAATCTTATATGATAGACATATATCAGATTGTGGTTTTTTAATGTGAAAGAGATGATATTTTCTAACAATTAAATCAAAATTTAGCCTATATACCCTTAACATTTATAAGGTATGTTACTGGTAGGGCTTGTACATGAGATGAAATTGAAATAATCCGATCAACATGTAAAGAGAAAGTAAGTCAAGCTAACTTAGTTACATAATTAGTTACTCGATTGACTAATCATCGAATAAGATAGAATCAAATATTACCATTTCTAGAGCTCAATTCTTTAACATCTTGAATGATGTTTTTGAGGAAAATTCTTCCATAAGGCTGTGGTAAATCTATCACTGTCATGTGGAAGAATTTTCCCACTCTTTAACTTTCTTCTTTTGAAAAGTACGAGACTCATCCCACCAAAAAAAAAGTACAAGACTCACGAGTTGGTTTTGAACATTTAATATTAATAGTTCTTTAATTGGTCGATAAATGTCAATTAATTGTTATAAATGGGGTCATAACATTAAGTTAAAATACTAACTTAACCTTAATATGACCTCACTAAACATGTGCGAAATTGACTACATTGGACATAAATAAAAAATAGTAAAAAACAAAGATTTCATTTAAAATTGAATACAATCATTTGATAAGCCTTGTATCTACGTTTTAAACGATAAAGTCATTGAAAAATAAGCTATTAGTATACAACAACGATTAATTATAGACTATTCGGATGTATAATTAAGGTTATTCTATTTTCATTCACAACAGTAATTTATGGCTTATATAAATTTATTCTTATAGCTCAAATAAAAGGAAAAATAAAAGAGAGAAATATAATGAAAAGGGAATAGATCTTGTTCTTTTTGTACAAATTAATTCACAACTTAATCAATTTGAAAAAAAATCATGGATTCATTGTAATTTTGAGTGTTAATTTAGTATGCATTTTAAAAAAAAAAAATATTAAATAAAAAAGAGATTAAAGTCACACGTAAGTAATGTTTTGGATAAAAAAAAAAAAAAAATTGTACAAGGACAATGTAAAATTTTTATATTTCACTTTGTGCCCATTTAGGTCATTATATATATATATATATATATATATATATATATATATATATATATATATACTATTTTTTATTCATGTCCAATTTAGTCAATTTTGTACATGTTTAGTAGGGTCATATCAAGATTAAGTTAATATTTTTATTTAATATTATGACCCTATTTATAATAATTAATTAACATTTGTCAATCAATTAAAAGACTTTTAATCCACGTACTCCATATGTCACGGACTCATTGAAGAACAACCCAGTTTTTTATGGACTGTGACGGTGACCATCGTGTGCGGTCCGGTGGCACAAATTATGTCCGCTTACAAAAGCAATCAATCACATTTCATAGGCATGTTGCAGAATGGCATTACTTGCCGCTCAGCTGCAGACCAGAAGGGTACATACTATCTCATTTAAGGTCCTTAATTCATAGGATTGTAAGTCATTTTTCTTTTGTCAAACAGGATGGTAAGTAATTGATGGATATTAATTTCTCATTAATCTCACTCGTAGCTAGGGTACGCACCATTTGATCACTAAAGATTGAAAATAATTTATCATTATAATGACATATAATGATTATTTTATTTTTATTAATTCAATTAATGAATAATTAATAATTAAAAATTTGAATCAATTAATAATTAATTAGTAACTAGTACTTATATAAATTTAAGATTTTTATTTTTTAATTTAAATTTTTATTAACAATTAACTATTCATCTAATTTAGTTTAAATTAATAATTTTGGTAAATTAAGAATAATTAATTAAATAATTAATTATTAAAATTTAAATTTTATTTATTAATTATAATTCTTTTAATTAGTTATCAAAATTTATTTATTATTTATTAACTAGAATTGTTACAATTAATTATTTTCAACAATTAATTAACTAATAGCGAGGAATTATTAATAATTTTTTTTAAAAAATGATTTATTTTAACTAGTTTTTCACTGTAACATTCAAACAGGAGAAAAAATTTTACAATGTGACAATTAAACACAAAAAAAAAAAATTATTTTTTAAAAAAATATTTTTTACCAATAAATTATTTTACTATAAACACACATAAATGAGTTGAGTAAAAAAAGATACGATCCTTAAAACTAGATTTTTTCTGACAATTTCCCAAATAAAATCTTGGCCCGGTAAACTGGATTTATCTATTGACCATTATATAATTATTCTTACCCCAGACAGACTTTTGAAAAAAATATAGGAAGCCTTTAGCTTAATTACTGTGAATTACCCTGTCAAAACAGGGGTAGTTTCTATCAAGAGCGCCGTCAACAGGAGTCCGAAAAGACTCACACCTCAACACTCATTCGAAAGTTCCGTAAAGACCACAGCTCATTGTACGGACAGTTACATAAAAAACTGTGACTTCTCCATATCCAACAGACATAACGATTACACAGAAACTCTCACAAATCAATACTCGACAACGCATCCTTAACATACCACCGGTTTTCATAAAACCTTTTTCTTTTCCTCTTGCCCATTTTACCGCTGAGTTTGTTTCACTTCCCATCATTTTTTTTCTTCCTTGCTTTTTCACACAATAGGGTTTTTTTTTTTTTTTTTTCTTCATGTGGTAGACATTCCATATTCTTTCCCAAATGGGTAAAAACCATTTTAGTCTTTGAAGTTTGCTCTAAAAATTAAATTGATCCCTCAAGTTTGTAAAAAGATCAAAAAAGTCCATCCAGTTAACTTTTGTTGGTCAAATATTAACAGTCAAAGGGTTGACTGAGTTAAAAGACCATTATATCCTTAGACAACATATATTATAAAATAAAATTACAATAAAACTTTAAATCGGTCTAAAAAAAAACATAATTCAAATAATTAGCGAAGAAAAAAAAAAAAAAACTAAAAAATATTAGTTCAAACATAAACAAATTAAAGTTAGTAATATATCATTAAAAAATGAACAATCATGATTCATCCTCTTTTCTGGCCGGTATCCTCGCTGTGAATTATGTCAATGATGGTTGTTCATTTTTTAACGATATTTTTCTGTTTTTATTTTGTTTATGTTTGAACGTTTTTTTTTTAGTTTTTGTTTTTTTTTTTCCTACACAAATGATGTGAATTATATTTTTTTAGACTGATTTAGACTTTTATTGTAATTTTCTTTTATAATATATGTTGTCTAAAGATATAATGGTCTTTTAACTCGGTCAACCTTTTGACTATTAACATTTGATTAACAAAAATTAACTGGAGGGACCTCTTTGATCTTTTTACAAACTTAAAAGACCAATTTGATCTTTAAAATAAATTTCAGGACTAAAATAGTTTTTGCCCTTTCCCAAATGGAAGCAACAACAAAGTTCACAAAAATTGTGGAAAACCCACAAAAAGTTTAAAAAACCGACCTAACATTTAGTAAAAAAGATAATCCCGTACATAAAACTCTTGAGTTGCATACGATACCCATAACTTACTAAAAGGTAAAAAACAAGAAGATAATGTAAAGGGTTTTCTATTTTAGGTCTGATGCGAAGAGAGTATTCTACAATAGTTTGGTTTTGAGAGAGAGAGAGAGAGAGAGATGGGGAGAGGAAAGGTACAGCTGAGGCGTATAGAGAACAAGATCAACAGGCAAGTGACATTTTCGAAAAGGAGAGGAGGGTTGCTGAAGAAGGCTCATGAGATCTCTGTGCTTTGTGATGCAGAGGTGGCTTTGATTGTTTTTTCTCATAAGGGGAAGCTTTTTGAGTATGCTACTGACTCTTGGTATGCTTTCTTTCACTTCATCCCATGATATTTTTTTTCTCTTTAGATGTTACAGATTTTTTTTTTTTCTCAAGTAGGGTTTCTTCTTGCATGTCTTTTACATTTTTCCTTAATATTTTTAAATTTAATATGTTGGTTCTCATTTTGTCGACCATCTATGCATCTTTTTGTTGCAAATTTCATCTTAGATTTTGCCTTGAAGCTTTTATTCACATGTTCTTTTTATTTTGTTTTCCTTTTCCTGGTTTGCTGAACGTGTGACTTTGTCTCTATTATTTTTCCTTTTAAATAATTTGTTGAGGTTAATTATATACTGTTAATAATTAATCGTTCTTTTGTTTGTATAGAACAAAAAAATAACGATGTTCTGTAGTTGTCAAGCCTTCTTTATTTAATTTTCCTTCTGTTGATATTTAATGGTTCTTTTTTCACTTTTTAAGAAGAAAAAAAAAATCACTTCTTTGGTTTTTTTTTTCCTAGCAGTACCAAGAGTTCACGATGTAACAGTTGCTAAAGCAACTTTTGTGGGTTCTATGTTGGGTTTGAAAAATCGATTTTCAGAATCACTACTTTTCTACGTTGGAGTTGCTAATTCTCCTTTATTCTTCTCTTTGTAACCCAAAAAAAAAAAGTTTTTTTTAAAAAAAAATTTAAGAAAAATTTACAAACTAATATTATATCATTTAGGATGTTAACCTGGAGAATCGATTTCAAAATTTTTTACACTTAAAGCAAGAGTCATTTTTTTTTTATTACCGGACTTTCAACTTTAATTATTCTTTAATTTGTAGTTACATAGTACCTTACATATATGTTACCACACAAATTAAATTAACGACTTGAAGAATTAAGAGATAATAAAAAAGAAAAGAAGTGTGGTGTTGCAATAATCTTCGAGTGACTTTTGCACTTTGTGTTGAAAAAAGCGTGCTTCTAGAGCGAAGGTGCTAAAAATAAAACTAGGCAACGCAAGAAAAAGCCTCATAGAACAATTGGAAAGAATATGGATGTGAAAATGGTTGTGCATATTGTTTGCTAAATCTACGTTTGTATGTGCGTGATAATAAGCGTACTTAGTCATTTTACGCCCTAAAAGCTTCAACCTCAAATACTCTAAAACCCCTTATCTTTATCGACAAACAGATCTTTCTTGAAAAAGTTCTACTTTAAATCTTTTAATTTTGTAATTGCAACAGTTTTTTATAAGTAATAAGCAACATTTGAAAACTGTTGTCAAAGAATTAATTTCATGAGTATTATTAGCAAAAAGTGTTTAATTTGTTTTTAATTATTACAAAAAGTTTTAGTTTATATAACGGTAAAAAACCGTTGTAATAAAACACAAATTGTAACAGTTTTTTCTTTTTAATTTTTTGCGATGATTTTTTTTTATTTTTCAATTAAAATATTGTAAAAAATTTAAAATGTTATAGTAAACAGTCTTTTTTCCCTTTTTTATTAAAAAAATAATGCTAAAGTCACGTGAAATTCCCAATGAGTGATCTAAACTTAGTTAAAAAATATAAATTTTTTAAAAAATAATGGACTTGTTTGTCAAATGCTCAATGAAGACCAATGTAATAAAGTGAAAATTATAAATTATTTAGATTCTGATGCGTGGATTTCCATGCAAACTTCTGATATAGTGTAGTATAGGGCTTGAAAGACTATGCTATATGAAGTTCATTTGCTTAATAGTAGACCTAATGATTCCCCCAAATTTTCGTGCCTCTATATCTGTTCAGTTAAGCTGTACTGCGAAGTTCCCAAGGCAGTCCCTAACCCTTAACTTGTAGACGTCCACTTGGAACTCGTGGCGACTGGCTCTACCTATAAGATATGGAGCTTTGAAGGAGTTTTATCTGTCTCCTCGTACACTTAATCCCATGCATTTATGCAGTATTGTTTTTTCATTTAAGTACGAGAATGCTCTCTTGAAAAGTTTTTTGAGTTTATTACTGACATAGTTCATGTGATTAGGCATAAAATTTATTGAATTGACCTCAGGAAAGTACCTTCTTGGTTAATTTAAATTCGAGAAGTGTACAAATTTCTTGTATACATTGTAAATGCTTCATCACTGTAGTAATCCTTTGGGGTTGTATTTATGCAATATATATAGTTTTTTTTAAGGTAAATAGCATATTATCTTTTTGTGTTTTATTAAAAATACATAATATTTTTATGTATTTTAAAAATTAGCTGATTACCCTTCTGTGTTTTGCTAAAAGTGCACAATACGCCCTTATATTTTATAAATTAGCTGCTTACCCCTCTGTGTTTTATAAAAGTAACTAATTACCCACTTGTACTTTTTAAAAATTAGCGATTTTGTTAAAAAATATAAGGGGACAATCAGCTATTTTTATAAAATACAATGGGGTAATTAGTTACTTTTAGCAAAATACAGGGGAGTAATCAGTTAATTTTTAAAATATAGAAGGGTATTGTGCACTTTTAACAAAACACAGTGGGCAATCTACTAATTTTTAAAACACAGAGAGGTATTGTGCACTTTTAACAAATCACAGGGAGGTAATATGCTATTTACCCTTTTTTTTTTATAACGGAGAATTCTATCTTGAAAATTCTTTGTATTCAAAATAAGAAAGTCGAATCTCGAGACATATAACTTTCTTCAAAAGATGAATCATGTAGGTCATTTAGGCACAAAGCCTACCGAATTGACCCCAAAAAACAAATTAATAAAAATCAAAACATGAATAAATTTTTCGTTCATACTCCAATCACTCTACTAGTATTTATGCAATGTTCTCTCTAGGTAGTTTCTCTGTTTGAACCACCCTTCTTCCTTGTACATTGAATGTCTTTTCATACACCTCCCTCCGTTTGTTATGTTTAGCCAGTTTGGCCTATGTGTAATAGTTATACTTTAGTAATATCATTTCGCAGTTCTAACACTTTTCACTAATGCTAATATGCGTGCGTTAAAAGGCTTTGAACATCTGCCACAGGCCATGTATACCATTCATATCAATGTACTTTTAGCTAGATCCTTCGTGAACCCTTCATTTGTCTTTTGTCTATTTTGTCAATTACCAATTAATTTCGACTCCCACGTGGTGATAGCTTTCTTAGAGATAGGTGTTAGATTGTAATCATGGGACAGTCCTTGATTTTGGACAAATGGAGTAAGTTACTTGATGTCACATCTATAATTTCACATAATTCCTCAAAGATTGGATTCTGTTTTCACTTGTTTTCTCCGATGGTTACTTATAAGTGAACGACAAGTACTTAGTAAACACGATGTGTCTCAATTATTACATGTGACGATGAAACGTATTCATTTAGGTGAGACTCAATATCTTTTTATGATCAAATGTTAATAAATATGGAGATACTGCTCGAAATAAATGGACTAGTAAAAGGAAAACTATCTAATTCAAGGGCCCTTCAAATTAAATTGGAATATAGTTTTTGTCTCAAAGTTCTTGATTAGAAAAATAAAACATTGCAATTACTAAGATATAATTCCCGTTGTTTGCCTTCTTATTGTGACAACCAAAATTCTATTTGAGTGTAAACTTTTCATGTTTGTTTGATCCCATTTTCCCTTTGAATTAACTTTGAGGTGACTAGAAAAGACAAAAAAAAAAAAAGTAATAGGTGTAATTCTAATAGCTTGATGACCTCAAATTTAATTTAACATTTTGAAAATCAATTTAATCAATACTCTACAACCCCTTAACTTGAGCTTATTATCGAAGAAAGTGTTATAAGATGTATGGAAAGTTATATAATAAAGTCCACGTTCACTTTAGAAGACATATTTATATCAACATTTACCTTTGAACTATGCTCAACTTTTAAGAATCTTTTAGTTAAGCCCTAAAAGTTTAAGTTTTCCATAAACTCCTTAGTGTTTATTTCAAGTTGTAGAGAGGAGGGACTTTTTATTTTTTATTTTTTTTCGTAATGGTGCAAACTTGCAAAACATCAATACTAATGTAATAGGAAATTTCTAACTAAAATTGCAGCATAAATTGTTTTAGGAAGATGAAGTAAGTTGATACAACTACTAGAATCAAAGATGATTTCATAAATGCTTTGTTGAGTATAAGCATACAACATAAAAATTCCCGATCCGTTATTGGGAAGAAAGTTACCATCCCTCTATATAAAACTCTTGGCTGGATGAATTTTGGGCCATTAAGGCCATTGTTTAGCAGGTATGGACAGAACTATAATTCAATGCTTTGTAACATTTTGAGAAATTTCTCCTTTTCTTTTTTCTTTTTTCTATGGGGTATGAACTCTTATGGGGTTTAATATATTGTCTTTCAACAGCATGGAGAAGATTCTCGAGAGATATGAAAGTTATTCATATGCAGAAAGACAACTAGCCACAAATTATTCTGATTCACCGGTAAGTCCTAAAACTCCACTAGTAATTGTTACACAAGCGTTAATTTTATGTGCATATGTAGCTTGTAGAAATGTTTGCAGCATTTTTGTTAGAAGATAAAAGAGTCTACTGATACGTAGTAAGGGATTGTTTACATTGAAAAGACAATTGCTGATATCACCCCATTTTTATCGTTCGTAACTACTCGTAGGGCTGCTAAGTGCTAATTATTTGGTTTCCTTCTTTGAGTTCATTGGCTTGGTAATGGAGTAGGTTTAGCTCCCCCATGGAGCTGTTAGGTTTGCAAATCCTCACAAGAGAGTACAAATTAATATAGATACACATTTTCTAGACCTTTACAATACAAAACTCTCACATTTTTTTCACTCTACAATATTTACTCACTTCAGTCACATGAAAAAACACTAATAGAACATCCTATTTACACTAGTAGTAGAGCGTTTCGAATTTCTTGAACATGGCTTGCTTGAATCCATTAAACATTTCTTGAAAATTTTGGGTGAAGAGTAAGTCGTCCATATTTAGACAAGCTTTTTGCACGAATGTTCTTAATTATATAGATTGCATGCTCAAGCAAACATTTAACAAAACCAATTTCAAGAAAATCATGATTATCAATTCGAAAAATATATCATGCTCATGAGGCTTGTTTTAGTACATATAGAGCTTTGTTAAGATGGTGCACCTTGTCCTCTTGACGTTCAACTAGAAAACCTTTTAATTGCTCAATATAAATCAATTCTTCAAGTCTACCGTACGAGAATGTTGCTTTTATATCCAATTAATAAATATTTCATATATGGTAAGCTATAAGCTGAACAATTAGAACAAAAACTTTTTTTTTTATACAATTCCATATCTCTCCTTGACACAATGAAGAGATATGAAATTTATTATGAAAAAGTTTCAATGCAGTGGAGAGCACTAATAAAATTAAATAGGAAAAAAAACAAGACTCTCTTTTATGACAAAGAACGGAAGCAATAAAAATTTACATGGGTTGTAGAAGACGCCCTTGTAACAAGAAATAAAAGAAATTTGGTACGTTCTAGAAAACGCATTGATATAAGGAACTATTATTGATAGGAAAAGCTCTAGGATGAGATTGCAGATTAAATAAGAACTTCGATCAAAATAATGTCAACTTAAAGGTGTACTAAATTGGCTAAAAGAACCACTTATTTATACTAGCTAGGATCTATGGTAAATTATAAGTTATTCCAAATTATTGTCGAATAAGGTAAAGTCACGACGTAAATTAAGAGACATAAAAAAAACCTTATTCTTTCACTTATGTTTTACTTGGTTAATATTTTCATAAATTTATTCACATTATGTTCCGGTTCAAATTTATCAATAAATGAAAGAAAATACTTGTTACCGTGAAAAAAAGCTATCTCAGAAGATCCTATGTTTCCACCAACGGCGTAAGGTTCCTCCTAGATCTTCCACTTCAATAACTATCCGTAAGTTAAATTAAATTGCTTCCTTTTGTTTGTATTTTTTTTTTTTTTTTGGGAGTTATGCAGGAAAACTGGCCCCTGGAATATAACAAATTAAAGGCTAGAATTGAGCTGTTGCAGAGAAACCATAGGTAAAGCCATAATTCATTAAAATAAAATAAAATAAAAAAGGGATGAAACATGGACTCTCATTTGCTTTGATTTGCTTTGATCTCTTTAGGCACTACATGGGAGAGGATCTTGATTCACTGAGCCCCAAAGAACTTCAGAATCTGGAGCAACAACTTGATAATGCTCTGAAACAGATTCGGACTAGAAAAGTATCCATCTTATTTAATTCATATATAATTAATTTTCTTAACAATGCATTAATCTTTGTCTTTTTAAAGTTCAATAAATTTCTTGGTATATTCTCTTGTAGAATCAACTCATGTATGCATCAATTTCTGAGCTGCAGAAACAGGTTAGCCCTTAGCCTTTATGTGTAGTTCCTAAAATTTCTATATTTGTTACTAGTTAGAGTTGTTCACATGTACATACAGGGCGGATCGAGAAATTTAGTTTAGTGGGGATGAAACACACAGTTTAACATTTATTAACGTTTATTGAAGACTGCAAATCCATAAATCTGAGTTGAACTTAAATTATTATAAACTGAAAACAGATTTCATACAGAACTAATGCGTGACATGATGTCACATTTGTTACTAGTCCAAGATTGAAGCAATAGCATCCTAGTTCTTTCAATTTGAAGTTGTTACAACTTTTTCTGGTTTTTGACAGGAAAAGGCAATACAAGAACAAAACAACATGCTAGCAAAGCAGGTAAGTTAAATTATACATGAACATGATTGTTGACATGACAAATTGCCCATTATAATTCTCATGTTGCGTAGCCATCTTTTATTTAACGTGGAAGGATCGGAGTAATACTGCTTTATATACATCATTACTACCCTCAGAATTTTACAATTAAAATCACGTGATTTTCACCCCCGTAGCACATTAAGATCACGTTGTTGGTTTCACCTTTGTAATCCCTTTATTAGTGGGCACTAACAATTTGCTATTTTAGTCATTTTACCTCTTTTACTTTCTCTCTTCTGCGAACAGATAAAAGAGACGGAGAAGACAATGGTGCAGCAAGCACAATGGGAGCAGCAAAATAATGGCCCCAATTCATCATCATTCTTACTAGAGCCAGTTCCTTGCCTCAATATCAGGTTATTTTCTTTGACTTGCGAGTTTGTCTTATAAACGTTCGTGGACCTCATTACTCTCTAGTGTGTGGAATTGGGGTCCACAATTTGTGTTTGACGTTTTGAAAACTTTTCATCATTTTCTTGCATGGCATGCAAACAACCCTAGTCATGGAGGCCAATTGTGTATCCTCTCTTGTCTTATGCCTCTCTTTTTTAGATGAATAATGGAAGCTGCAAAGCTCCATAAAGATAAAACAAGAGTATATTCTGGTGTAAAAAAAAAAAAAAAAAAGAGTATATTCTAGTGTCTTTTACAGGTATATTTTTGTTCTTGAAGGAGAAGAACCCTTAGCTAGGTTTTAATATTTGACACTGTTTATTGAACAAACCTACGGTTGTTGAACAGCAACAACGTTACGTTAACAGGAGTGCGATTAAGTGATCTCACTCATATCTTTAAATCCTATATATACATAGGTTATGTTTTATTTTCATTTATTTTGGTACTATTCTTATTCATTTTGCTTGTTTGACCCATAAAATATTACGAAATACTTTTAAAAAATAAGACACCCTGAGAATAGTTGTAATATGTTATGAAATTTTATGAGTACCTTTATTATGTAAGTAGTTTTTTATTTTTATTTTAATGTCCTTATATATATATATATATATATATATATATATATATATATATGTATTATGAAATAAATTTTTTATTTAAAACGTATTTACCCCCCTGAGTCAAAATTTTAACTTCATCTCTATTATTGAAGAGGGTGATTATGATAATGATCAACCAATTAAGATCAAGCGAACCTCTTTGTTTTTAATTATAATCAAAAAACGATTCGTTTATATTTCACATATAGTTGAAATTAAAGTCGGCGATTATTCCTTTTATTGAAAATCCACCTCAATGGGTTACTGCATGCCAAGTATTCATCTTTTCACTTTCCTTAAGTGCACGTGAAGTTACTTCATTAATGTTCATAGTTGTTGATACTTCTGCAGTGCCACTTATCAAGGTGAAGCACCAGAAGCGAGGAGGAATAATGAACTTGACCTCACTCTGGACTCACTCTATCCATGCCATCACCTTGGATGCTTTGCTACATGAAATGAAAACATTGCTCTCTGTTTTGGATACGAGTTTTTGGTATGTGTGTGAATATGGACAATGATAAATTGGGTGATGAGAAAATATGTATTGGTTTGTTCTTGATAGCATTGGAAACTTTGGCAAATCTAAAATGTGAATCTGAACTATGTACTTTATTAGCTCTCTTTTGCTGAATTTGGAGAGCAGATCATATTATTAACGAAATTGATTGTTGGAAAAATACAGTGATATATTGCTGTTTTCACATTGGTTGCTGTTAAGAATATCTCCGAAGCACGACCCGAGCTAATCTTGCAAAAGGAAATGGTGTGGGGCGTGCTCACGTAAGCACTCCGATATTTAAGTTAGTACCGTTAATATCTTGCTTGAGGAAGAAGATAAGTACAAATTGAGAGTGTATAAAGTATATGAGTTACTTTCATAATGAGAATGTGAGTACTATTTATACGTTTCTACAGAATCTTTTCATAATTTTCTGTGATTGTATTAGGGTTAGTTATAATCGCCCTCGAGTCTTTGGGACGCCCCGGGAACCCGAGCCATGGTTTGGTCATCTTGATGGGCTTGGCGGGCCTTGGGCCTTGGGTCTATGAGACCTCGGGAAGGGTTCCAGGACTAGCCTCGGCTCCATAAATTCCTTTAAGAAATTTTGGTAATTGTGCTCGGGGTCAAGGTTTTATCCCATATCAGTTACCATTTTTTTTTTCTTTTTTTTTTTCCTTATAGCATGTATATATCACATGACAAAAATGTTAAATTTTGGGCATAAACGAGTCTAAGGATGAATGGTATTTCTTTTTTCTAAAAAATAAAAATAAAACGATTAAAAGAATTATTTTGAAAGATAAGAGATGAATTTGTCTATGCGTTATAATCCAAGAACGTGCCTGTGATCTTTAATCTTGATTCATCAAGTTGTTTCTCAGAGATAATTTTATGTGCCTTTCTCAATTTTACAATGAATGTGCACAGAGCGGACAGATGGATTCTTATTGATTTGCGAAAATGGCCAAAATGTATGTTTCATTAGTTTCCTATTATTAAAAGGTATTTTATTTGAAGGTGTAATATGTTTACACCGTAGTGCTTTTACAGTGTTTGGGCCCAGCCCGTGATGTTCTCCCTTTTCTTTAAAAAAAAAAATTCAAGAGAACATTAGACACACATTAAAGTATATCACTTGTCACGATTGATCTCATAATCTCTCGTAATTAAAATTAAGAGCATACCTCTCACTCTTGGTTTTTTTATTGGTTTTGGGCCCCATAAGTCCACTTTGATATCTTGAGAGGGGCTGACCGGTGTTGAACTTTCTGGTCTGGTCCCTCGTGTGATTTTTTTTTTTTTTTTTTTTAACTAGGTAAGCAAGTGCGTTTTATTAAATACCAAATAAATTTACATAAAAAACAGTGACCAAAAAAACACAAGAGATCCTCCTACCTAAGAATATTGCTATCCACATCCCAAGCTCTACAAATAGATCTATTGATAGAACTATTTTTAAATTTGTTACATGTATAAGTTTTGTTCTTTACATCAAAATTAATAAACTGAAAAAGCTGCTCCTCCGAATTCACCTTTCCACCATGAATTCTTCAGTTCTTTTTAGCCCAAATGTGGAACACCAATGCTCCTAAAAGCAGTTTAACCGCACTGATTTGAGGGAAACATCTTGACAATTCTGAACTATCCATTACAATAGGTGACTCCATTTGAATAAACCAAATGGGGCCTTAGAAGCTCACATACCTTTAATTCACAGTTTACAGGTGAATGAACATTCGAAGTAGAGATGATCCCTATTTTCCATACAACCACGACAAAATACACATAAATGATCAATTTGCAAGCCCCATTCCAACATTCTATACTTAGTAGGATTACAGTTCAACCAAGTAAGCCGAAGACATAATGAGTGTTTAGGAATGGATGTTTTGGACCAAACCACATGAGTCCAACAATTACACGGGGCTCTTTTCCAAAGAATACTCCATGCAGAATGAGAAATGAACAATCCCTTAGCATCCCCAAGCCACAAAATAGAATGTGGGCAGACTGTTTAGGCGACACCACATCCCCCAAATGGGCTTGAAGTCTATTAGCCAAAATCTTTGTGATCAATTTGTAAACCCTCGTTTGATTTTATGTATCTCTTGAAACACACTATTTGTTTGTTTATTAGTTGCAAGCACTATATGGCATTTCCATGGCTTCTACATTTGGTAGAGTGGTAGCCTGTGGTGGTTGGGCTTGGGGTAGTAATGTTAGCGCGACGTGGTTTCTCCGAGGGTTGATTCCTTCCTACTTTTATTTTATTTTATTCAAATGAGATTTAAGTTATTTTACATTACTTAATATATTACATACAAAAATTAGTTTCGAGACCTCTTGTACCTAAAGTGAAATTATACCACTGGACCAAATGGCCACTGGTGATTCCTTGACTTTGTTGTCTGTTGCTAAGAGGTTACTCCTTTCTCGGCCCCTTTCGCAATCCTAATTGTGGGCCAGTATTGTTGCACGGCCAGATTCAGTTTTACGGTTTTTCCCATGGTTTTGTTGTTTTGGGTCTAGCCTAATTGTTTGTTTTCTGTTCTAGCTTCCTTAGTATGGGCCTGACCCACTCTACTTGTTTGGACTTATCCCATGTTATACAATTTTCTGCTTTTTGAAGCTTAGTTGGTTGGGCTTCTTGAACGTAACCTCCCTGTTTTTTATTTTTATTTGGGTGAAGTGTATCAGACCCTCTTATATTTTAGTGAAAGTGCACAACACCCCCTATAATTTAAAAACTCCCTGAGTTAGTCCTTGTAGTTTTTCAAAAGTGCACAACACCCCCCTAACGTTAAAAAATCCTTTAAATTTAACGGAGAGTGTACTTTACACGCGTTAAGTAAGATTTTTTTTGATTTTTAACGAATTTATTCATTAAATAATTATATGAATTGACCAAATTACCATTTTTTTGGCCTAAACAAAAGAGGAAATGGCAAAAGAGAGAAATGAAAAAAAAAATGAGGGTATTTACATTTTTTTTACAAAATCCGTTAAATATGACGGATTTTATAACTGTAGGGGGTGTTGTGCATTTTTAAAAAACATAGAGACTAGTTCAGGGAGTTTTTGAACTATAGGGGGGTGTTGTGCACTTTTGCTAAAGTATAAGGGAGTCTGGTGCACTTCACCTTTTTTATTTTTAGGTTATTTAAGAAGTCATACAATTGAATATTACATCATTTAAAATATTAATTGGGAGAATCGATCTCTGGACCTTTTCCACTTAAAGCGAGTAAAGTGAGAACCATATCACTAGACCATGCCTAGTATCTCGAACATAACCTTTTTAAGTACAGTGTGTCTTTAACTTCCAATATAATCCCATAAATTTTATTTGATTCTTATAATTTCTTCACTGTTTCTCATCCTCTTTATTTGATTGAAAATTTTTGCTTCAAAATTGAAGTGTTACTTGCTAAGCAAAATTTTCTGATTTATTTCGACGATCATCAAGATATAATTTCCTATAATACATACTTATAGTTCATGTCAATACCCCCAACAAATACAAAAAGGCATTAGCCATAGCCATATACATCACTTCTTTTTTTTCTTTTTCGAGATTTCTAATCACTTTTCTTGCATATCGAATTTTTTGACGAGGTACCAAAATGGGACCAATAGCTTTGTAAAATGTCAAGGTAACTAGCACACTGTTAAAAGGGGTGAAATACCGTACTTTGGTTAGGCCTTGAAGATTTTAGAACGAGATAGAAGAAATGAAAGATCATCTAAGATGATAGTAGAATAGTGTGACTATCTTGTAGTACCATTATATCTATGAGATAGGTTAGGCATCCCTTCAAACCAATAAAAATTAAAGGAAAAAAAAAACTAGCATGACTTTACTACTTTTGCAACCAATAAAAATTAAAGACAAAAAAAACTAGCATGACGTTAACTACTTTTAGTATGTACATTCTTCCCACGTAAAAAAAGTCATAAACTTCAAATCCATTATATATGATTTTGGACTACTCCTCCCAATACTAATTAATTTTATAGAACATTTTTTAAGTTGCTTATTTTTCTTGCCTACACTTTTCATATTTACCAGGGGAGGACGAAGGAAAAAAAAAAAAAGGAAAAGCGTGGAGGGATTTGATGAAAATCAAAGCGCTCAAGACTCATTAGATATCATCCTATTTTTTGTTACTCGTTTATCATCTTTTATGTATATACTTAGTTAATTAGTATGTCAAGCTAACAAACTTGTTTATTATTCCTTCGTTGATTAGCATGTCCACTAAATATTTACATAAATACTAATATATAGATATTTCTATTTTCTTTCCTTCTCCAAGCCATCCAACAGCCTCGTAGATTTCAGGTGCCCACATATATAGATTCAAAAGACATATAAAATCCAAATTGGTAGCATCTATTATACCATAGATATCAATGAACTCGATTATATTTCTTTCTTTTTCTACTTCTTCTTCCAAGTGCGCACTTCTCAAAAAGGTAAATAATTAAGTAAATAGAAATGATGATCATGCACATTATACCTAACACTGTACGAACAATAATTAGAAGGCAAAGAAGACCACTTTTTCACTTTCTTTTTGGTTGAATGATTCGTGGATGACATTGCAACTACTGGTCTATTGCAAATGAAGACACTTGATATGAAGCTTAAACTAAAAGTTATCTTCGGTTATGAATTGAGAGCAAAATCTGGGATAGGTGTAACGTCAATATCAACGAGCAGAATTAACCTGTGGCTATGAATAATGTTTTCCCTTGCTCCAATCACCAGTTGCTTATATGGATGCTTATCTATTACAACATTTACAAATATTTAAAATTTTTTGTAAAAAGATTAAAGACTATTGCAAATAACTTTAAGTGTTGCATTTGATCCTTTTACAAGTTCTATTACAATAATTTTTTATACATAATAAGCAATAGTTTAAAAAATTATTACAATCAAACTATGATTTTAAAACTGTTGCAAAAATAATAATTTCATGAGCAATTATTAACAAAAAGTGACAAAAAATTTTAACCATTGCAATTGAAAAAAAACATTTCAAAAAGTTATAGTCTATACCACGATTAAAAATCGTTGCAATAAGACACCTATTACAAAAAGTTATAGCCTATACAACAATTAAAAACCGTTGCAATAAAACACCTATTGAAATAATATTTAAAAAAAAAAAAAAATTCGCTTCAATTTTTTTACATTTCACTTAGAATGTTACAAAAAACCTAAAATGTTGCAGTGTAGTAAATAGATCTACAGAGTAGTGGTATACACAATGATTCTAATATAGCTTGTCTTTTTGGGCGAAGAGATTAGATAACAACTTATTGTGATTAAGAGTTTGAGTCTGAATCTATACTCTCACAAAATTTGAAATATGCATTGTAGTACGTTTTATTGTATCATAAGATTTGTAACCGTAAAGTAATCCTGTATTGTTCTGTTCCTTGTCATGAAAAATAAAAGCTCTAGTTGGCTTTCTTTTTTCCACACGTCTCAATTTATTAATGATGATATATATAATATGCAATTAACACGTGGTATATGCTTAAGGGGCTTGTATATAAGTTTTCCTTTAAATAATTTCCAATAAAACACTAGAACTTTTTCACCTAAATCATCAATTAGATGCACAGATCACTAAAGGTAATCAATAATCTCCCACCGAGAGAGCAGTGTAAGGGGAAAAAGTCAAGGTTCCTATCGCTTAAAAAGTGATTGCAGTGCATGATTGAATTTCATTGCTCATGTTGGAGGAATATAGATCTGAGGTTGGGCATGACAAAGTCAAGAGTCTCAAAACGGGTTTATGCCTCTTACATGGTCTTTGGATTGCAATTTTAAAAACAAAAGGAGAGGAAACGCGAGGGATTAAGGAATTCATTTTTTTATTTGGATTGATTTTTGGAAACAGAGAAAGGCTATGAAAAGATTAGGGTTTATTTGGATTGAGTAATTTGAGGAGAAATTATTTGATTTGGAGTGATTTTCAATTTTCCTATCTTGTTTGAAGTGAGAGTTTGGGGGATGATTGGATTCGGAGGGATTTTTAAAATTATTTAATAAGCTGATTTTATAATCACCCTAAGTTGGGGTGATTTGGGTTCAATGTCAGTATTAGGTCTTTTATTTATTACACTTATACCCTTAAAAGGATAAAAATGTTAACTTATTTATAAAACCCATTATTTATTTTCGTTTTTTTTTCAATCCAAACAAAGAATATACATAATCATTTATGAATATTTCTTTTATAGTTTTATCCAATCCGAACAAGATGTAATCCCCCCTTCCTTTTTCTTATTATTGAATCATTTCTTTTTCTTTATTAATTTTACCTTCCAAATCCTAAAGAATCATTTAATGAGAAGATTTTACAGTCTCCTCATTTGGGATTTTATGGAAGGAAAAGAAAGGTTAAATGAGTAAAATATTTTAAGGGTTAAATCCACTTTGTACCCCTATCATATATATGTTGTGACACTTATTACCACTCATCTTTAAAAACACCCACTTATTAATCCTCCTCTTAACTTCACGTTAAGAAATTAACTGATTGTGTTACTGTTTATATTTTATGCCAAAAACACCATTGTCATCTAAACATTCACAAACGACAAAAAACACTCTTCTACACCTCTTTCATCATCATCATCCATACACATACCCTTTCTTCAGCATCAACATCCATACACAATTTTCAAAAACACACACAGTGGGACACCAAACATACACACATACACAGTGACAACACGCTCATAGACACAATCACAAACACACACATATACACAATCACAAACATGTACACACATAAACAACAAGAACAAAAGATGCAAATCTTGGTGAAAGAATGGCAAAATCCTAACTGATTTTGGATCTCATATTGTCTTGCAACATCAAAAGGATTATAATAGTAAAAAAAAACACACACACACATAATCAAAAGCACACGCACACAGTACCACACACACATGGTCCGCGCGGTGTGGGGGTGGTGGTCTGCGTGAGCTGCGGCTATAGAGGTGGTGGTCAACGTGTCGTAGGGCTATGGGGTGGTGGTCTGTGTAGGGTGGGGTTGTGGTGGATAAGGTCCGCGTGGGGTGGGGGTCATCAAATTTTGGGGTTGGGGTTTTGGTTCTATTGTGCGAAAGGTTGGGGTAGGGGTTGGGGTTGGGGGTGGGGGTGTGTGGGGTTAGGTTGGGATTAGGAGGTGTGGGGTTTTGTTATTTTTTATTTAAGGGTAAATTTGTGTTTATAAATCGGTGATAAAGGTCATTTAGTAATTGTAATTTTATGTTAACATAAGTTAAAATTGACCAAAATCAAAGGTTAATAAGTGAGTATTTTTAAATGGGAGAGTTATAAGTAAGTGTCACAACATGTATAGGAAAAATGTACAAAGTGGATTTAACCCATATTTTAATTATCCCTGGTATTTTTACATAATTCCAATCTTATCTTTAAAATAGCAATGAATATGAGAAGGATATTTAAATAACTCTTCATTTAAAACTATTCTTTCCTTTCCTTTATTAATTCCTTCTCTAATTAATTCAAATAAATATTTATAAAATTATTTCACTTAGTTTTTTTTAATATTATTTTTTCATATCAACCAATCCAAAAGAAGGAACGCTTTCCTTTCCTATATTATTTTTCTTCTACTTTACTTCCTTTCCTTTTCCTTGTGGAATCGAAACATAGTGTTAAAGTTATTGAAGCTAAAACATACAATATTTTGAGAGATGCTATGTTTCTCCTCTCTTAACATCGGTCAACTCAAGCTACCAGTATGTTGATAAGAATGTTAATTAATAAAGTGGTCGATTGGTTAGCTTTTCGTATTAGATTTGATATTTTACCTTTTGACGAAAATCTAAGGGAAAATCTCACATTTAGTTGTTATTATTTGTAAAAAATTTTAGTTTGGTCTCTATTGTTTAAAATATTTTAATTTAATCCTTATTGTTTTCCAAAAAGTTTCAATTTCATCCTTATTATTTAAAGTTTTTTAATTTTGTCCTTATTGTTTATCAAAAATTTCAGTTTCTTCTTTATTATTTTCAAAAAAATTTAAATTCGTCTCTATTGTTTCTCAAATTTTTTTTAATTTAATTTGTCCTTGAATAATAAGGACGAATTTGAAACTTTAAGAAAATAATAGGTACGAAATTGAAATTTTTAAAAATAATAGGGACAAAATTAAATTTTTTTGAGAAACAATAAAGATAAAATTGAGAAATTTTAAACAAGAGAGACGAAATTAATTTTTTTTTTTGTAAAAAATAGAGACTAAATTGAGACAAATAAAACAACAGGAACTAAACTGAGATAATTGAATAAAAATAGGGACTATTTATGAAATTTTTCCAAAATCTAATATCCCCCGAGAGTTTCATCTCTTGACATCCCTTTAGTTGGTATTGAATGATGTAATTTCTTCATATTAATACATCCTTCTTCTGCCACAAAAAAAAAAAAAGAAAAAAGAAAAAGGTCCAAACCTATGGTTGAAGTGTGACAAATTTATTGATGCACTTTTTCAATAGACATGCCCACATGCATACACTGCATATCTCAAATGGGAGTTGCACTTCAGTCCGATTGACGGATGTAGTGGCAATAACATTAATTGTGTAAAGCTGCACCGTCCGTTAGCCAGACTGAAGAGGTTTTCTATAATGAAGCAACATTTCAAGACTTTAGCTTGAAACTCGAGCTTAAAAGATAGTCTTGACGTATTAAGAAACTTGAAGACATGCCCCCATTGGGTACTGTCGCATGATTAAGACCTTAGAATGCTCAAGCTAGCGACCCTTTGACATGATTATGATGGCCACAAAAACGACATAACCATTCACTTTTCATTCAATCCCCAATCCATCTTTCCATTAATAAATACTACTATAAGTTACTTCATTTACAAGCAGCCCATAAAGATAAATTAGGTACATTTTGCGAATAAGGCTATTCGTCAACCACCTAAAATGCTAACCATCTTAGATATCTTGTGGTTCGCATTTACTGTGACGCTAATCAATATGCTAATTAATTTGAAGATCATGAACTAGACTTTTGCTTCGGGTGCCTTTGTATTGTTCATCTCCCATTATAATTGGGAGATAAAAAGAGTGAAACTTCTCATAAAATGTTTATTTATGAATACGGCTTGGCCTCCTCTGCATCAAAAACGAGAATGTCAATCAAGCCAAGAGCCAGAAATCTTTTTGACGCTTTGTAGTGATCAAATATCCACCAAGTTTCTTGCTTTTTCTCCTCACTGCAATGGCCATGCAAGTGGCATTTTGAATACAGTATTCTACCACCCCACCAGCGACTCTACTCCCTGCCCACATCATCACAAGCCGCCATGTTGTGGATCGCTTCTTCTGGCCCATAATTAGTAGTGCCACCCCTTGCTTCTTTGCTTCTTCAACTATAGCTGGCCCCTTTTCTTTACCTTCTGCCACCACCACCTCAGTTTGCACCTGTGTCATGTCCAAATTCCAAACTTTCAGTAACTATAATTCGTTGAATATAATAAATAAATATAATAATCTTTAAAGAGAAAACGATATGGTGGGTCGGTCAATTACATTAAGTAGGAGATGCAGAACCTGTCTTAAACGCAAGTGCAGAACTAAAATATACTTAACCATTTTTTTTTTCAAATAAAACATGTATTAATAAAATCATGTACAAGGAAATGATCCTATGGCAGTAGGATGAAAGTTAGTCGAAGTAGATAATACATCAAATGAGGGGAGACAATAGATGTCCAGTCAAGGACAGAGTCAAGATTCAGGGGTCAGCAGCGAATGCACTCATAAAGTGAAAGGGATCAGAATATGTGCTTATACAGTGAGAAGAGTTTAATATAACGATTTTTCTTTTTTAATTTTTTAGCATTTTTTTTTCTAGTTGAAGTTGTGCAAACGAGCACCCTTAAGATCATGTGGTTTCACCACTGTGTCCCGTCGATAATCAAGCAGTTTTTCCATCTATTTTTAACGATCCAATCGCAAATTTGATTAGTTTACATATACTCACCTCAGGTCTTCTTTGTTTGCATATATTCTTCATAGAACATAGAAATTCTGAAACTCTTGGACTTAGCTCCTTGTTAGTCTCATCACCTGCATGCCAAATAGACTAAATTATGCTATTTCATACATCATCTCTATGAGGAAAGGGACATAAGGGCTAAGAAGAAGACAACAAACCTTGATTAGAAGACTTCTTTACATAGAGAAGAATCACTAAATCTTGGCTTTGAACAGTGTGAGTCAATGCCCAATGAAGTGCATTCTTGCTTTCTGCATTTGACTCAATCACTATCATAATTTTCCTGCCAATTATCTTTCCCGGTTTCACAACCTCAGTACTCTTTTCCAGTTCATCAGCATTGCTAGAGGCTGAGTGGTTCTCTTTTTCTTCTTCGGTTGTGGTTGAATTTGCATTGTTCTTGGATTGTGTAGTTGGTGAACGAACTCTCACAAGAGGCCTAATCCTGTTTAAGCAGAAATTTGGAATTTTAGCCCCCCTTCGACCCATCTCTGTTAGAATGGCATCTGAATCCTAACACCATCAAGCTTTATATAAGAACAAGAATCATGATTTATAAAAGGACAGTCTCGAGTATAAAACTTTCGCTATGCGGAGTTTGAAGAAGGGTATATTGGAGAATCTAATTGTCTTACATCGATAAATCAGAGCTTTTAAAATAAGTATACAAGATCTTGAGTTACACAATGTAGCACCAATTGGTTTTAAATTAAACGTTAAGTTACATACATCTCTTTTAAATTTGCTTTGTTATAAGGATAAATCAGGACTTTTAAAACCAGTATATAAGATCTTGAGTTACACAACTTAGTACTAATTGATTTTAAAATAGAACTTTAGGTTGCATACAACTCTTTTAAATTTGTTGTTTCTTATATCACATCATTAATTGCGCCTTCAACAATTGATTGTGATACATAGTTCGTTTAAATTTGCTACTTCTTGTATTATGCCAATCAATTAATCATAAATTATACGTAAACGAGCTACAATATATAAGATCATTAATTGTACCACTTAATAATAATTAATTTTAGAATAAAATTTCAGGACTCACTTTATGATGTATAATTTATGAGAGGAATAAATGTTAAAGGGAAATAGAAAGCCTTGGCTCATGTTGTCGGCTATTTTCTTTGCCAACTTCCATTATGATGGCCCTGGGCCATGGATTCTCTCTCTTTGCCTTCTTTTTTCTTCTTTTGGCGTTTAATAATTGTTTCTATGCTTCTTTTAATCTTTTTAGTAGGTATGTGGGCTACACCTGAACGTGATGTTATGAAGCTGTAGGGCCAATCTAAAGATTAGTTGTTTAGTGTTACGAACTTTCAATTATCTCTAGGCTTAAATTGAATGTATTTCACATGTTATCATTCATAAATGGACCATCCATTAAGCAGGGGATTTGGTACTTACCACATAGTTTTCCCAACTTGTGTACTACGACCAAAAAGCTGGAGTGTGGCCATTTTTGTTCCTGAATAAAGGTAAAAATGTATAGGGTCGGTGTTTAGTACGTTAGTTGAACTGTGCCGCATTAACACGAGTATGAGACATATTTTTTTTCTCACAATTGTATAGTTTGACTGACGGACTGAAGAGAAAGTATATTGGACTAAACTTAATAGATTATACTCCTTGGATCTATTATGGCAAACCTTATACCTAATTACTTAACTGGATTATGGCTCTTCTAAAATAAATCATGTATCTCAAAGTTTAAATTCTTCTGTGAGTCTGAAGGTTTTAGAGGATATTCCTTGTCACTAAAAAAACACTCAATATTAACTACAAAAAGTTTTAAATTACCATCTAAACTGTAAGTCATTCCAACTTGGCTACTTATTTTCATTTTGTTTAACCCATTTCATTAATTTTAGTTGTTATATCTAATAGAATCACCTTATTTTCTATGCATATGACCAAGATTCTATTAAACTTAACCACTAAAACTAACAGAATGGATTAAATGTAACAAAAAATTATATTCAGTGGATAATTTGAGACTAAAAAATAATAATAAATAGTTTGAAACTCAATATATATATTTTTTGCTTCCTCCGCAAATTATTCTTCTGAAATTACCCAAGCAAGTATAAGCACGATGAACAAATTTTAATCTATAGATGATTTCAGTCATGTGCAGAAAATAATACAGTTTACCAAACAGATTTAATGATACAATTTTAGACCAAAATTTCTCCTCGGTGATTGACACTTCAACCTATAAATTAAATTTATGGGATCCACATATTTATGAGTGATGACGAAGGCCGTTAAGCACTACCCTTTTAGACTTATACGTGTCATGTTTCTGGAATCTCATCTTTTCCTTCAACTAATGAATTAATGCCCTACAAAAGGACGAAAGCAAAACATGATTGATTAGCAGTTTTGAGTTATTACTACAAATGCTGGTCATGATTAAAAGTTTCCCATCACCTCATTTTTCCACTTGGAAGGTGTTTCAATGTCTTCCATTTTGACTCCATTTTGAGATGTGATTGACACCCTCGTAGTTTGTTATGGTCTTCGAACCCTAAGTTCGTGGAGGGGACGACCAGATATTCATTTGTTAACCGAGCTTGATAAGTTGTTCAAGCTCAGCTAGCCATTCTGACAAAAAAAAAAAAAAAAAACTGAAAACTCTTATGTCAGTTCAAATTAACGTCAGTCTCTTATATGTTTGTGAGACCTACAGGTGTGGATCTCACTAACAACGTGAGAAACTGATGAGTCGGTACACTCCTTAGTTGCCATAATTTCATCAAGATAATTGCACGCATACGTGGCTATGCTGAAAATTTTGAAATCATGTGTTAAGCATACCGTAAGTTTTAGACAGCTAATAGCTAAGTCACTAATCACATAGCTCGACAATGTTGACTGAAAAGGCTCTCGCCCAATAGATATTTTTTAAGTGTAGACTGGTCCAATATTTTTCGAAAAAAAAAGAAAGAAAATCAGATAGCCAATTGCAACAGAGTAGAACTTAAAGAGATTGGAACTCAAAGTAGGCTAGGTTAAGCCAGGTTGTCACATAGGACATGGACCACTTCTTCTGCTTTTTTCCTCGAATTTACTTTAGCAAATGAAGATGGCTTAGCGGTTTGGGCTCAAATTTGACTAGGCAAGTATGGACCTAGATTTCATGTTAAGCATAATGCACCCCTAATAAGCAAGGATGAGCTTGAGAATCCATCTTTGGATTGGTCCAATCAAAGAATAATTGGCTCGTTCAACACCAACAACTTTACAAATGACAAGAGAAGCGAACCGATTCGGCAAGCACAAATGCTGCCTAACGGACTCGGCAATGACAGGATGTTTTAGAGGAAGGAAATTGGTACTTCATGACCTCTAACCTAAGGAGGTAAGTACGTGAATCTGGTATAATCCTTTCGTGATGCCCGATGATTTATTTGCTACCCATAATCACGCTCCTAAACTTATGTTGAGAGGGTTGATGACATGTGGACGGTTAATTCCTTGATCTATGTTCTATGATTTACTTTTTCGTCCATCTTTTATCATTTGTTTCCTTATACACTATCCTTTACTTGCTTTCCTTAGCTTAAAAACTTTTTCTACCCCCATCTTTATTTGGGCATCGGAACTTATTTGCCTTCCACCACAAGTCTATCCCAAAGTTAAATTAAAAATTACGTAACGAGTCTAATTAGATCTAGTTCTTGATTTAGAAAATTAAGATTATGTTGGCCCAAAAACAACTAAGTGAAGATTATGGAGACTATGAATCATAATTAACTTGCTCGTGTATTGACTTTAAGCTAGTATACTCTTGAGTAGGTTTGTGCCCGTGTTTGTTGTAAATGACTTATGCTGAGCAGCGGGTAGCATTATCTGGTTCGAACCCCTAGTAGCCTTGCCTCACTGCAAGTGTGACACCTTAAAATTTGAAATACGAAGACTTTGATCCTCAAACCTCCAATTTTACACTAGTTAGACTAAAATATTAGTGGGAGTTAAGGATAACAATGGGTAGGACAAAAAAAAAAGAAAAGATTTTGAAACATAGTGGATTCATGATTTTTTTTTTTTTTTGCAATAGAGGCAATAAAATATAATTTAACATATATAATTTTTTTCTCATCTTTTTAATTTATTTTTTCAATAATGATTAATTAATTTTTTAAATTAAAAATACGTTACATTTATAAAAGATTAAGATCAGTGATCAAGACGAAAAACCTCTACTACCTCTATATACACCCGCCCTTGCAGCCCATCAATAAAGTAGCCCAACACCATGGCGAAGAAAACCTCAAACTCTTGGGTCCAAATACACCACCAAAAGAGGCCAGCCCAGCCCGAAAACAACCCCTTGGCAAGAAAACACAAGCGCGAAGTCGCCATTTAAAGGTCCTTAAAGTAAACAAACATATACGCTTATAAATACATTTGACCAGCTTATAATGGAATTTGCTTTGACCAAAAAAAAAAAGAAAAAAGAAGAGCTATTATTATTATTATTATTTTTTTATAATTTAAGAGAGACTTACAAGCCAATATTATATAAATTAGGATGTAAACTCCAATAATTAATCTTGGGACCTCCTGCACTTAAAACGAAAATCATACCAGTAGACCAAGAGCTTATAACTTAAGCTAGATTTTTTTTATAAAATTTGGAAAAGAGTTTCAATTGCCTGTTTCTTTTTTCGTCACTTCTTTTCGATATGTTTTGGATAGCTTTAATCGTGTTTGATCTCAGGGTGCGTAGTCGTGACCTAATTGATTTAGCAACTCTATGAGGATGGAATTTTAGAATTGGTTTGATACAAATCAAATCACTAATGAATATTATAAAAACACTTATTTTTAGATCACATGCTAAATGTAAACGTTGAACTTATTAAACCCACAAAAAAAGCTCATAAAATCAAATTCTGTTCCCAATTGAGTAAGCTTTATGCATTGGATCGGACATGAATAGAGATAATTCAGATAAAGATTTTTTTCTTTACTTCGTTTTCGCTATTTATTCATATGTCATCGAAGACTTCAAATTTCAATCTAATTGCTGAGTTATTTGATTGGGCTGTTGAACCATTTTGTTAAAGCTTTTTCAAAAGTGGTACAAAGTTGCATTTCACTCCCTTGAACTTTTTCAAAATGTAAGACACATTCCCAACTCCATTCCAATTAAAGTTAAGGATAATTTATCGAAATGGTCTTAGATTTTTATTGTTTTTGACATTTAAGTCTTCTATCTTTCATTTTGGACAAAATAGTCCTTCATCTTTCATTTTGGTGACAAACATTAGTCATTGGAGAAAAATCTGTCAAAAAATAACGTTTGTGAGCACGTGAATTACTCGTAGCCGAAAAATGCATAAATTTTAGGATGCTTATATTTTACCGTGTGACAATTTTACTCCTAAAGATTTGTGAATTTTGCGACCACGTGCTCATTAACATTATTTTTTCGACGAATTTTGCTCTAAACACTAATGATTGTCACCAAAATGAAAGATGAATAACTATTTTGTCTAAAATAAGAGATAAGAGACTTAAATGTCAAAAAAGACAAAGATTTAAGACTATTTTGATAAATTTTCCTAAAGTTAATAAATGGTCATGTTGATATTACCAGATTGTCCTTTATTTTTCTTTCTTTTTTCTTTTTTTCCATATTTCTTTTTGTCCTTCCCCTTTTTCTTTTTCTTTTCTTTTCGGTCAACGTCAAACATTTGTAAAATCGTGGACCGTCACTTTTCCGGATACGACTTCGTCACTTTTTTCGTCAAACTGCTCCAACATATGTTTTACCCTTCGACGGTCTATTCTTCTTCCACGATAGCTATTCTCTCTCTTCCTATCGATCACGACTATCTCCCTCTTGTTGTACGACTTGGGCTCGACGACGTAGCAAAGGCCAACCGATGGACCACTGACCTCTTTTGATGACTGCTTTTAGATCTCAGGGGATGTAATGTTACGTTAGAATCACAGGTTTTATGTGCACATTCGACAAATCATTAAAAGTGTGTTACAATTTACCTTATCAAAATAATTTTTAAAATTACAAAAATGACCATAATCTGTCAATGAACAAAAGCAACTCCAAATAGTATCTTTGAGAAAATTATATTCAGTGAGGAGTTGTGCTTAAAAATAGCTGTGGGCCTTCTATTTACTTATAGCATGAGGTCTTGTGCCTTGGTGGGACCCAAATGAATCAATAATTGTATTAAAATATCTATTGTTTTTAAGATTTTTAAGATGAGAGAAAAAATACTAGACTGTGACCTTGGAAGCTAGCGAAAGTATTTCTATTCTCTTTTAATCGTACGAATTATTCCAAACTTTACTGTTATCAGGCCCAAAGTCTAGGCACTTGTTATTTATTTATTTATTTATTTTTGTCGAAAGAGGCACTTTTCATTAGTTAATTCTAATGTTGAACCGGAAGTCACTCTCCGGTCTTTCTTTATTGTGTGGTTCAATCATCACTTTGAAATGTATTAGGCATAATATACTTGATAACCCACTAAATCAACGCACACACACACACAAGCACATAGAGATGGGGTTTGAGGATGTGATGAATTATGTGGTAGAGAAGTTGAAGGAGCTACTCTTGGTGCTAGAGAACTTTGGTGGGCAAGTGTTGGATTGGTTTGACACTGTGTTTCCACCAGAAACAAGAGGAGAAACGCTGCATCAGTGGCTTCAAGTAGCTTTACCATTTCTTATCGCTGCTGTGGTTCTGTTCATGTGCTTTTGTTGCTGTCGATGTTGCTGCCGTGGAGGGGGATCAGTCAGGATGATGAAAGCTCCTGGGAGGAACGTTAGGATGCCAAGACATGTATTTGAGAACGATCCCAGGTCTTACTTTAGCAATCTACGATCACAACCTGGTGATATATTGGTCTAGGCCCTGTAACAGGAAATGGATTCGCTCGTAACGTTTATGAATAATATCTAAAGCATCTGTGATGAGCGGGATCTTTACTCATGTTTACTCGTGTTTACGATCTGCTGTGTTCAGTATTCTCTGTCAAGTCTAGTGTGTTTGGTGTCTTAAAACTTGTTTGTGATCAAGAGATGGCATGTATGATGGAAACTTCCTCTTTCTTGTTGATTATGCTGTTATGGGTTTGTAATATAAATGTCTTTCTTTGTTTTGTTTGCTTTTTGGTCGAATAATATCTCTATTTTTTTTTTCTGGGCCAAAAATAATATCAAAATGTTGAGGGTCTTGGTTTTATGTCCTTCTTATGGAATTTATGCGAAGAATTTTTATATAGAAAGCAAAAAAGAACTTCTTCTAAATACATCCATCATCTTACCATTGCTCAAGAGACTAATCAAGGCAGATCCATGACTATTATTCGGTAGGGATATATTGAAGATAAATAATTTAGTATTTATGTATGAATAGTTTTTTCAATGAGGATTAAATTGATTTTTCATCTGAAAAGTATTTTAAAAATAAACACATTTTAAAAAACGTGACTCAAACTTTGCACTTGCTGTCAGTACTTGGAGCTGTAACTCCCGCTAGTGCTATGTAAATGAGTTCGCCCTTGACTGGCTATCCCTACCTCTCATTCTAACAATTGTTGCACTGGTGTAACTATGATCCATTTTTTCTTTTTTGGACAAAAGAAAATTTCATTAAATAAATAAAAAGATAAAAGAGTTATCCTACTCCAATAGGATTAAAATCCATATTAAGCAGCTGATACAAATCAATAGGGATATTAGATGTCCAGTCTATGGGCAAAGCTCCTGACAGTTTAGTTGTAACAACCCAATCATAAGCACAGTTAGCAGATCTCTTAATGCATTGGAACTGAATGAAATTGGCTCCTGCAGCAATCTTTTTAATATCCTCCATGATAACTCTTGCTCTCCAACTGGGTGCAAAGTTCGGAGAATTGATTGCATTGAGAACTGCTTCTGTATCGCTTTCCAAAGTGATGCTAAGAAAGGGTAATTGAACAGCCATCAGGCAAGCCATTCGAATTGCCAAGGCTTCAGCTTCAAATACTGAGTTGCAACACATCAAATCTGCTTGGCCTAAGACCAACACACCTTCACCATTACGACCAATAAACGCCACTGCTGCCTTCTTGCCACCTTTATAAGATGCATCAGTGTTAATTTTGTGGGAGTTCTGATGAGGAGGAGACCATGAAGTAGGAATTTCTACCACTTCTGCATGAGTAGTAGTCGTTCTCGGATAAAGCTCAGCTCGATTCTTTGCTCTCCAAAATTCATCTAAATTGCATGTCATCTGTGATAAAGCTCTATCAATTAGAATGGGTTTGTCCTCGAAAATTAGACCATTTCTTGAGATCCAAATCTGCCAGCAACAAAATGCAATCTTGGTACATGCTTCCTCTCTGCAGTACCCCACATCTACGCAAGATTGAACAAACTGAAGGACCCAATCCCCAAATCTCGTTATCAGAGATGGATCAAAAGAACACTGCAAGGGGAAGCATACCAGAATCTTTTAGTCCACTGACAAAATAAAAACAGATGCTCAACTGATTCCCATTCTTGACAGCAAACTCCACACACTGGGCTGTCAGCACATCTTCTCTTGCATCGATTTTCTTGAGTCGGCAAACCATTTCTACAAGCTTTCCAAAGGAAAATTTTAATCTTTGGGGGAGCCTTGATAGATCCGATTAGCTTCCACAAATCCTTGGGTATATGATAAGAAGAGCTTGCTGTACATTGTCTCTTTTTAACAGTAAAGTTCAGCTCTTTCGCCACATGATGCCCAGACTTCACATTATAGCATCCATCTTTAGAGACCGGCCAAATAATTCGGTCCTGTTGGGAAGAGATTGGGATGAAAGTTGCCATCACCTCTTCAACAATCTGACTATTAAAAAGCTCTCGAACAATGCCTTCTTTCCATTTTTTACAACTGTGATCAATGAGCTCAGAGACAAACATGATGTTGGACTGGTTATGATTAACAATCTGCTGGTGATTAATTGGTGTTAGAACTTCAAAACCTTTAACGAAAGAACTCAAACTTTAAAAAAAAAAAAATGTTGTTTTATACACTCATTAAATATAAAATATTGAGTTAATATCACTTTACTCCACGATGTATATGCAATATAACTTATGCTATCTAATATTTATTTTATTTTACTTAAATTCCTGACTTATTGTAGCTGTTAAAAGATATTTGAATATACCAAGTACCCTTCTTTATACCTAATAATATTCACTTTTAATTATTTATTTTTTAAAGATGTTAAGATTTCAAACAAGAAATAAAAGTTCATATAAAATGCTACGCTGTATAAAGAATATAATATTTTGTCTCCGAATATTTATTTTTTAAGTTTTATATCAATTTACTCCCTTCATTTATATATAACGTAACATTTTCTTCTAATGTACTTATTATATGTATCACTTCACCCTGTTGATGATCTGTAATTGATCCTTTCTTTTACGACAAGCAGGTAAGTTACTTGTTTAAAAAGAAAAATAAGGAACCAATACATATATATATATATATAAAGCCTCCCATAACCTAATCGTTAGCTTTGAGCAAAAGAAAAGAATCATAATCGTTATCTCTTCTTGACTTGATCTATCAAGTGCCGCCGCTACTAGCCGGAATAGGTAAAGGCCCATCCTCCTCTTATCTTTTGTTATTTGCCGGCATCTATCCGCTCAGATCTAGCCCCATTGATGTTTATCTTCTTCCTTGCAGGGGTGAAGATGTGTAACAGTTCTGCTTCACCATCGAAACTTGCAGTCCTTGTTGCTTATGGCGGAGCCATTGGTTTTGCTACTCTGTCGGTTTCCAATTTTTTATTTTACATAATAATAATAATAATAATAATATTATGTTGGGGATCTTTTCGTTTTGTTTGCAATTTTTTCTGATTTACTCTACTTATCTACTAAATCATATGTGAAAAAGTTGGGATTTTTTTTTTCTTTTTTTTCTAAAGATAATAATACCCCGATACTCTGTTTCAGTGTTGGAACTACGATTGCGAAACTTATTGATCGAGTCGCTGGGGTTGGAGGTGTTTTTTTCGGCCTAACGTGATTTTTTTTTTTCCCTCCAGGTCGTCCTAAATGCCCTAAATGCGGCAAGTAGGTGAGTGTTCCTCGTCGATTTTATTATAACTTAATTGATATTTTTAGTAAATATATGTCTTCCAACTAAGGTTCCGTTTGTTTGCCGAAAAATATTTTTTCAAAAAATATTTTTTTTTAATTTTTCGGTGTTTGATAACACCAAAAAATTAGTTAAATGAAAAATATTTTTCAAAACTCACCCACCTCTATTCCCCTACCCCACCCCCTCACCCTTACTCTTACGGTTAACATATATATTATGTGTATATAATTTTTTTTTTTATAAAATCTAATGCTGAAAAATATTTTTCACTATACATCCGAATACCAAAAAATATTTTCCAATATTCTATTTTCTAGGAAAATATACGGAGCTCAGAAAAATATTTTATTTTCTAAAAAAATATTTTTAGATAAAAATATTTTTTACAAACAAGTTATGTTATGGCAAACAAACGGAGCCTAACTTGTCTGTTATTTTGCTTAATTCGATTTGTTTTGTTCTCCCAGAAACAATGGACTGGAGTGATGAATACTGCTCGGGAGGTATCAAGACAAGACATTATTTAGTTCTTCACTTTGGCCTGTGTAATTAGGTCCATGGACGACTGCCTCGAGGGATAATATCGTATGACTATGGATCAATTTTTCACACTCTTTTTTTTTGCTAAGTAATCAAGTATTCTCATTTCAAATCAACCAAACTTTAACAATGATATAAGATAAAAATATCCACTACTAATCTAACAAAAACTCAATATTCCAATTTTTACATATATTTTTATTCACATCATTTGCTCTAAATCCACGGTGAAGTCGGATCTTTTGATGAGGGGAATAAATTCGCCTAATCCAGCGCGGCGCAAGTTTCATGCTAATTTAAAAAAATTAAAAGTTACATGAAGTTTGAAATTTTTTCTCGTTTGATTCAGATAACCAAAAGCTCAGCTATATTCTCTTCATATCATGAAAACAACACGAGCCTATATATATATATATATATATAAAATATGACATTGACCTTATAAAGCCTTCCATAACTTAATCGTTATCTTTGAGTAAAAGAAAAGAATCATCCTAAGAAACATTAATTATAACATTTTATCCCTATGTTGTAGATAGTATAATATTTTATACCTTAATATTTATTTTGTATCACTTGACCCATTTGAATTATTAGATAAAAATTAAGAATATTTTTTACATTAATTTATTTTTTAACTACCATAAAGGACATTTTTGTTAACAAAAATGTGGAATGGGGTTAACTCATGTAAAATTAATTTTTAAAGGACAAGATGTTTTATATTTACTATGGGGGTAAAGCAATATTAGTGTATTATGATTTAAGGGTATGTAAAGTATCATCTTTTTAAAAGTTTAAGCCTTTCTTTTTTAAGCTTTTGAAGTTCAGGTCCAGATTTTCTTCTACTTTATTTTGTTTTTGATAGGGAAAGAGTGAAAATCTATTAAGATATTAACCAATCCTAGTGATAGAAAAATCAGTGCAAAGTAATGTTAGCAAGCAGAGAGAATATAAGCTAATTAGTAAGCAAACAATTGGCTTGAGACAATTGGTTTGAGCATTCGCATTTTTCTTTTGGGTAAAATTCCTTCCTTGGTTTTTCACTTTTAGTTAAAGTGATAATATAGTTTCCTAAAACTTTCAAAAACTTACATTTTAGTCATTAGTCGTTTTTGCATTGCCTATCAATTTTTTTTTTCCGTTAATTGCACGTGTTATACTAAAATTGGACGAAAAATTGGTGGATGACTAATGACTAAAAATAGATAAAAAAATTGGTGAAGGGCTAAAGACATCCTACTTTCATTAGTTGAAAAAATGAAAGTACTCATTTAAAAAATTAGTGTAACTTTCATCAAAATTAAAGGTACTTACCCTTTTCTTTTCAATCTTCACAAGGTAGGGAGGTAGAAATCAGATTCCAAACGCTCAGCATTTTTATTTTCTTTCTTTCTTTCCGGTCTGAACCCAACGTTTTGAATGGAGAAGATAGCTAATTTTGCTTCAAAATTTGGGGTCCAATTCACTTTGAGCATTTGACCTTGTATCTTTCTTTTTTTGTTTTTTTTTTTTTTTGGGGATGATGAGAAACTCACTTTAAATAAAATCACATTAAATTCATTCTAAGAATATAAATCTTGTAGTGTACCAGCGTCTCCCAATCAAGAGTCATCGAATATTTGTGATGAAATGACATAAAAGTTTGAATTATAAACTTTAATTATATTAAAAAATTTCAATCTACCCCTTCCATCAGTCCAAAAGACATAGGGGTGGGGTAGGGTGGGGTGGGGTGGGTTGGGAGGTTCAATCATCGATGATTTGATGTCTTACTCTTAATGACAAAAAATTACTATCTGACTACTTCAGCTAATTATTAAAGACCATTTGACCCCCCGTATCTTGTACAGATAATATTACATGAACTTTCATTTTCATCATGTACTATATATGTTACACTTATTCAGTAAGGTAATGGAAGGCGTTCACAAAAGCGAGTAGTCATTGAGGGGCCTAGGACTAGTCATTTTCTCGTCGTGGAATGGTGATGGAATGTGGGGAATAGTAAATGTGAAACTACACATAGAAAATAATAGAAACTAAATTGATTAATTTTAAACAATATGAACGAATTTAAAATTTTAGAAAAATAATGAAGACTATTTTCGCCATTTTTCCACAGACAAAAAATAAGAAAAATATCTTATATGAATTGGGATCGGATAAAATCAGATACGATGATAGCCATAGAAGCACACAGGAAGAGATATGTACTATTGCATATATATTTCATATTCCACAATTACTTAAGGTAATTGTATATAGTACACGATGTTACACTATCACTCGAATTAAACATGGTACTAAAGACGGGAAAGTATTGGGCCAGGTTTGCTCAATCGGATTATGCAACACTTACATATTAATAGAATTAATATCGTGTGAGTATTACTAATTTGTGAGAGTCGGCACTAACAAACAAGCCGAAAAACAATAATTTTTCCTAAAAGACAACTTCGAGAAAAACTAAAAACATTAAAACAAAACTTAACAAGATGACCCATCTTAAACACCTAGCCCATAAATGACATTTTTTTTTCCCCTTTATACTCTTTTTTTTGGACGAACCTTTGTATTCTTGGAGATCACTAGCCAAAAGAACGAAAACTCTTCGTTTCGGTGGATTTTGAAAATAGGTGACGTTATCATAACTATGGCCTAAATCAGCCATGTAATCAGCAACTTCATTAGCTTCTCGATAGATGTGTTCCAGTCGAACTGACCAATTTTTTTCAATTAGACTTTTACAATTTTCAACAAGTAATTGTACTTCAAGGTCTCTCGAAGTTTTCTCCCCCTTAATAAAGGGCACAATAGTCTTTAAATCTGTTTCAATTTCAATCCTTTTGAATCCACTATTCCAAGCTATCATTAGTCCATATCTGATGGCCCATAATTCAGCTAAATGTGGGCGCTTAGCGCAGGATTGAATTCTTCCAGCAAAATCCTTTATCCAGTCGCCCTTGTCATCTCTAAACACCCCTCCAATAGACACAGAAAAAGAGTCTATCATGCAACTAGCGTCAGTGTTGAGTTTCAACCAACCCTTTTTTGGTAAACTCCATTTAACGTCCTTGCGTGGCCTCCGATTTGCTTCCAATATACACTCATTGGTGTGGCTTGATGATGATTCTGATGCTGTGAAGAGATTATATATGCCCCATGCAGCAAAAGCAGCTCCAGCCACCATTTCGACTAAGGTGCCTATAGTTGCCATTGGATCATCATTTTTGTCTTCTTTTTCTCTCTTAGACTTGTTCTTGTAGTCAGACATTTTTAGTGTTAAAGAATGTGTTGTACTTCTCTAAGAAGCAGCCTAGTATATATAGCAAATTATGAGATGATATTTGCAATTTGCCCCATGAAAAATAAATTCTCTGGTGGGCCTAGTGACTAATGACAAATTTACATGAGCCGCGTTGCAAACAAGTCGGCATAAATAATAAATATTAGATTCTTTTTTTGATCGGTAATATTAGATTCAGGTTGATACCCTAGAAAATAGCCCTTTTTTTTTATTGCTAATCGAGGACTGTAAAAAAAAAATCCTTGGTCGCCAAGTGTAGAATCACATATCTCATATTTATTGTGAGACAAATTGTTTTTGTTGATTGATTAGTCAATTTTGGACTTCACTAACATTTAAAACTAGATGGATTGATCATCTCCTAGTAACATTACTTATTTGTGGGAGAAAAACAAGTTGGGTGAACGATCTTCGAAAATGATAATTTAAATTATTGGTTTAGGCTCCTTTGTATCGAAGAAAAATTAAAACATTAGATTAGACCAAAATAAATGTGTGAAACATCAAATTATTTATATATATTTGTGTACAATCTTGTAAAGAGTTTCAAACCCACTTTAGATAAAATCACATTAAATTCATTTTAAGGATAAAAATCTTATAGTGTACCAGCATCTACCCAACCTCCCATTAATCCAAAAGGCATAGAGGTTGGTTGAGAGGTTCATTCATTGATGATTTGAAGTCTTAGTCTTAATTACAAAAAAATACTATTCAACTACTTTACTTAATTATTAAAGACCATTTGACCCCCAATCTTTTACAGCTAATGTTACATGAACTTTCATTTTCACCATGCACTATGTTACACTTATTCAGTACGGTAATGGAACGCGTTCACAAAAGCGAGTAAATGTGAAACTACACGTAGAATCAAAATGTATTATCAACGCGGTAGGACATGGAGTACCATCTGATATGACATCCTTCAACTCAAGACTGCAATCAATTCGAAGAAAAAGACTTCTCCCAAACAAAAGGAAATATCACAGAAAAAAAAGCTTTCAATGGGATGCGACTCTAATAACTTCTCTATGTGGATTTTTTAAGCTAAAGATAGAAGGCTAGTATAATGGAAGAGCTTCAACAGTCTTTTTATTTTTAAAGAGTCCCAAAATCTTCTTTCTCCTTAAATTTAGGAATTCAGATTTGACTTTCTATCCATTTTAAAAGGTTGAGTGAAATATAATTTATCCCTTTGTATTTTGTAAAATGTGTACAATAAATCATGTGTTATAGAAAGTAGCATTTAACCTCCTGTGTTATGACAAAACGTTACATACTCGCCCAAATTCAAATTCCGTAAGTTTTGACTAACGTTCTATAAGAAAAGATGACAATGCCCACGGGAATAATTTGCACCATTCTGTTTTCATAGGTGGGCATGTGCTAAATTAAAATTATCAGATAGGTCATTTTGTAACATTTTTCTACTACAAAAGCTTGACATTTTTGAATCCTTCACAAAAATTTTATAACCCATTACCATAACTGTAAATTTGAAAAAAAATTAAATAACAAGAACAATAAATTTGAAACACTCACCATGAAGTCTTGAAAAGCTCGCACAAGAGGGTGGATTTTTTTTGCTTCAGATCTGTTCTTTTTTTTTTTTTAGTCGAAGCTTTAGATTTGTTCGACTGCTAAAGAATGACATTTTTTTTTTGCTTAAGATATGTTTGAGTGCAAGATTGGGACGGGACGAAGTTATGAAGTGCCTTGGAGGGTATTTTTGTTCATTAATATCAATTTGGGCGAGTATGCAACATTTTATCATAACACAGGGGGATAGATGCTACTTTTCATAACACAGGGTTTATTGTGCACATTTCGCAAAATACAAGGGGGTAAACTATATTTCACTCAAGGGTATTTTTGTCCATCAAATCTATCATAGACGAGAGCCACGCGCGTGTATTACATTTTCGTTAACTATAACGGATTTTTAAATAGCGGGGTGTAATATGCAACATTCGGGTAAAACATAAGGGGGTAACTGCTACTTTTCATAACACCGGATTTTATACACACTTTTGGTCTAACACAGGGGCTGATATGCTATTTACCCTTAAAAGGTTTTAATTAAAAATGAAATAAAATAGTAATATTAATAAAATTAAGATTTAACAAAATGATATAGCCATTAGGAAGAAGGAATGTTTAAAATAGGGATGCTATTAGAGTGAAATTAAAATAATAAAATTTTTGGTTCACTCCCTATTATAAGATAAAAGAGTAAATCACTTAATACCTCATGTGTTTTACGAAAAGTGCACAATACTTCATGTGTTTTAAAACGTAATTGATTACCCCATGTATTATATAAAGTAACTGAACAATCCCCCCTGTACTTTAAAAGTAACTAATTATCCCCTTGTATTTTATAAAAACAACTGATTGCCCCAATGTATTTCTAAAAACGAAGCTAAATACCCCCTGTTAAAATAAATAATTTTTCTAATGGAAGCGGGAGGTGTTAAAAACACAATGGAATATTTAGTTATTTTTATAAAATACAGAGAGATAATTATCTACGTTTTAAAATATATAGGAATTGTTCAGCTACTTTTATAAAATATGAGGGGAGGGGGGGGGAGGGGGGGGTGGGGGGAGGGGAAAAGGGGAATAATTAGCTACGTTTTAAAATACAAGAGAATATTTTGCACTTTTGACAAAACATAGGGGTATTAAACCGTTTACTTAAGATAAAATTAGGAAGGCAGTTCAGGATGGCCTTAGAACTCGAAAATGAAATGATAGAGGTCTTGTTCTCTTGAAATTAATGGAACCTACCTTGACTCAATTTGTAATGCTTCACATTCATAGTACACCAAATTAATTTCCCATCACCTTTCATTAATTTATTTTTCTGAAATTTAGACCAAAAAGCCTAAAACTACAAACTATTCCTAGTAATTTTGATGTGATTCTTAGATTGTCATTGAGCTGTAATATATATTATGTTGGCCTAAAAAACTTATAATCTTTATTCTGATAATAACAAAACATCTTAATTATGATTTAGAATTCTTATTTGAATCTTGGATAAGTTATTCAGTCCATCAATATAAGATTGTCTTAAGCGAAGCCCACATCAACATGTTCATTCAAAAGGTTCAAAGGCTAGCTTCAAACTATTGGATCAAAGCCCAATCTGAAATCTTATCAAAGTCCAAAAGGTATTCTTACTCAAATGATGTCTCTCATGAGGAATCAAGCTATGTATACCCGAAGAAAAATAGTCTTGTCACCTCAAAGAAATGAAGTTGAAAATTCGACCAAAAAAGGGAGCTACAAGGAAGGAGACGTGACGACATAAGGGGTACCAATTTTAAAAATATGTTGTTTGTCTAAGTATGACTTGTATAGCTCATAATTTCTCCAAAAAGATTTTTCATAAAAGATTTTTCTATTTTGTAAAATATCCATTGAACATATTTTCAAAAAAAGTCATTACAAACTCATCTTTGAAAAACAAGTATTTTTTTTTCAAACTCTTGTGACAGAAAAATTGTTCTATATTTTTTAAGAGTTTTTGAAAATGTTTTGAGATATTAAAAACGCTAGAAATACTTTTTTAAGTGCCCTCAAAAAATTTCCAAATACTTTATTATTTAACAAATTGTTTTGGGGCTCAAAAAGATCACTTTTCAACATTTTAAGCATCCGGGCGTTACTAGCTTCATCCGGTCGACCGGATGAAGACTACAACGCCCGACAGAGAGCTCTGGTCCGGGCGTTACCTATCTCATCCAGTCAACCGGATGAAGGGCTCAACGACCAGATGGCTTAACGGGAAAAATCCAAGATTTTTGCATTACATCCATTTTGTGTCTAACTTTTTCCTCTTTTTAAGCCATGCTCTCTCATCATCTCAAACACCTCTCCAAGCCTTAATCTTCAGATTTCCAAGCTAATTAAAAGAGCTTCTTCATATCATTTTTATTGAGAAATCTTGACGTATCATTTTCATATCTTTAAGCATTCAAAGTATTCTTCAATTGTAATATCAAACTCAAATAGGAGTTGCAATTGTCATTCATATTATCACACAATCTATGTAATACACTCTTTCACATAGATTGAGAGAATCATTGTGAGAAGAAGTATTGTAATCCTTTGTGGACTCAAAGGAAGAGAGGATAGTAGGTTAAGCTTCACCTACACTTGAAGGAACTTGTGTAACTCTTGTGGACTCAAGAGAAAGTGTAGTTGGTTTTTGCTTCACCAACATTTGAAAAAGCATCTTAGTGAAGAGTTGTTAAATCCTAAGGGAAGAGATGACCTTAGGTGGTGGACTAGGCCTTCGGGAGTGCGAACCACTTGAAAAACATCGTGTTTGATTTCTCTTACTTTACTATCTTTATTTTCAAGTTATTTACCTTAGTGTTGATATTGCTCATATTAGTTGTTTGATAATTGTTGTGTTATCTATTTGGAGTTTATTTTTGAAGTTCTAATTGCTTATCTAGTGTTATATACTTGTGTGCTCACTAAGTGTTTGATAAATTGCCTATAAGAACTTCTAGAGTATTATCATCTTTCACTACATATTATTTCCGCATCAAGAATTTTTAAATTTCTTAAACTTGGAAAATAACCTAATTCACCACCCACCCCCCATCTTAGGTTATCAAGGACAAACAAGTGGTATCAAAGAGCTAGTACTCTACATATAGCTTAACATCTAGTAGAGGGTCCATATGGCAAGCTCATCAATGTCTAATATAGTTGAAGGACAATCTTCCACTAGACCACCATTATTTAATGGAACAAACTATTCTTTTTGGAAAACTAGGATAAAAATCTATATTCTAGCAAATGACATAAGAGTTTGGAATGTGATAAAAATGGACCAACCAATCCTACTCTAACTAAAAAGGAAGAAGAACAAAACATCACTGTCCCTAAACCGGAAAAAGACTATAATGATGATGATTTCAAAATGTGTGAAAGAAACTATAAAGCTATGAACATGTTATATCTTGTTTTAGATTCAATTGAGTTCAACAAAATTTCTGGATGCAAAAGTGCTCAAGAAATTTGGGATCAATTAGAAGTCACATATGAGGGAACTAACCAAGTTAAAGAAACTGTAATAAACATGCTTGTTCGTAAATATGAACTGTTCAAAATGTCATTTGATTAAAATATTGAACAAATGTTCAATAGATTTACCGATATTGTTAATGCTCTAAAATCTCTTGGAAAAGAGTATTCTAACGAAGAATTGGTAGGAAAAGTTCTCCGAAGCTTAACCGAGCCATGGGAAGCTAAAGTAATGGCTATTGAGGAAGCTAGAGACCTCAAAACTCTCACTCTTAGTGAACTTATGGGATCTCTTATGAGCCATGAGTTGAAGAAGAAGGATTGAGAAGAAGAAAAAAGAAATAACAAGAAGTCACTTGCACTTCTTGCATCAAAGGCTTACTCAAGTGATGAAGATGAAGAAAACAAAGAAGATGATGATGAGATAGCTCTTCTTACAAGGAACTTTAAGAAATTTCTAAAATTGAAAAAGGCAAACAAAGCTCCTTACAATAAGTTTATGAACAAAGGGAGAAACAAACCAAAAGAAGAAGGAAGATGTTTCAATTGTGACAAGACGAGTCACATAAAAGAAAATTGTCCAAAACCAATCAAAACCAAATGAGGAAAAGCTTTGAAAGCAACATACATTGATGACGATGCATCAACCAGTGAAGAAAGCGAAAATGAAGAAGTGGCAAACATCGTTTGTCTTATGACAAAGGAGGATGATGAGGTATGTTTTTCTTTTAATTCCGAATATTACTCCTCTAGCTCATTAATTGATAATGAATGTTATTTTGAAGAATTACAAAATAAATTTTCTAAAATGCATGATAGTTTTGAAATTGCAATTATCAAGATACATGAACTTCAAAAGGAAAATAATATCTTAAAAGAAGAAAATAAGTTGCTTGAAAAAGATCAAAATTGTGCTCATGAAAAGGCACTTAAGATTCATTTCGAAAATAATAATCTTCAAACAAAAATTGAAAAACTTGAAAAAGAAAATCAAGGATTAAATGGAAGCCTAGCAAGATTTACAAAAGGAAAAGAAAATCTTGATAAAATGCTTGGCTCACAAAAAATGGCTTTTGATAAAAGTGGAATAGGATATGAACCTTCTTCAAAACAAAAATCTCTAAAAAGTTATTTTGTAAAAGCATTATCTTCTACAAATGAAGCATCAACATCAAAAGGATTTCAAAAAATATTCGCCTATTGTGAAAAACAAGATCACATAACATCATATTGTAAATTTCGAAATATGGTAGGTAAAGACTCTAAAATTCCTTCTTGGCTTAAACCAAAATGGATTATTAAATGTGCTAAAAGTCAATACTAACAATATAGGACCCAATAGAACTTGGGGACCTAAATTTTGTTTTTGTATATAGGTTACCCTAAAGATGAAGTATGAAGGAAATTGGGTCATTGATAGTGGATGTTCAAGACATATGACCGGTGAACCATCTCTTTTCTATGAGCCTATCAAAAATTATAAAGGTTTTGTGAGCTTTGGAAATAATGAGAAATGTAAAATTATTGGTAAAGGTAGCATTGGAAATAAAAATAATATATCTATTCATGATGTGCTACTTGTGAAAGGATTGCAACATAATTTACTTAGTGTAAGTCAACTATGTGATAATGATTATCTAGTTGAATTTAAATCATCATGTTGCACTGTTTTTGAAAAAATGAAAAATGTGTTGTTTATTGCAAATAGACATGAAAATGTCTATATCATTGACTTTGAAAGTATGTCATGTCAAAATATCGATTGTTTAATCACAACAAATGAAAGTTCTTGGTTATGACATAGAAGATTAGGACATATTAGTATGGATTTACTTGGTAATCTCTCTCAAAAGGATCTTGTAAGAGGCCTTCCTAAGACCAAGTTTGAAAAAGATCATTTATGTGATGCATGTCAATTTGGAAAACAACATAAAGCATCTTTCAAAACCATTAGCCATGTGACCACATCAAAAGCTTTACAAAAACTTCATATGGACCGCTTTGGACCAATGGATGTAATAAGTCTAGGAGGATCTAGATATATTTTTGTTATTGTTGATGATTATACTAGATACACATGGGTCATGTTTCTTGCTCTCAAAAGTGACGCTTTCAATGAGTTTGCAAAATTTTGTAAAAGAGTGCAAAATGAGAAAGGATACTACATTTCATGCATTCATAGTGATCAAGGCACGTAATTCATAAATGCATCTTTTGTGGAATTATGTGAACAAAATGACATTGAGCATAACTTTTTGGCTTCTAGAACTCCTCAACAAAATGGGATTGTTGAAAGGAAAAACCGAACTCTACAAGAAATGGCAAGAACAATGTTGAAAGAAAACAACTTGCCTACATACTTTTCGGGAGAAGCTGTTAATACGGCTTGCTATGTTTTAAATAGAGTTTTAATTAAACCTTCTCTCAAGAAAACTCCATATGATCTATGGAAAGGACGTACTCCAAATATTTCACATCTTAAAGTTTTTGGATGTAAATGCTTCATCTTAAATAACAAAGATCATCTTGGTAAGTTCGATTCAAAATCCGATGAATGTATTTTTATTGGTTATTCTTCTAGAAGCAAGGCAAATCGTGTTTACAATAAAAGAACCTCGGTAATTGAGGAATTTATGCATATTAATTTTGAAGAAACTAACCCCTTTATGTCAAGAAAAGATGAAGATGATGATGTAAGCATTCAACAAGTACAAGAACATGGTCAACCTATTTCTACAAGTGAAGAAGGTAATACATCCACAAGCAATCAAATTGTTACTCCAATTGAGGAAGAACAACCAATATCAAATGATCAAATCACAAATCAAGATCTTCCAAAATGTTAGAAATTTGTCAAAAATCATCCAAATGATCAAATCCTCGGAGATCCATCACAAGGTGTAAGAACTCGTTCCAATCTAAATACTTTCTGTGAACATGTTGCTTTTATATCTCAAATTGAACCTAAGAATATAAAAGAAGCATTATTGGATGATGATTGGATTATTGCTATGCAAGAAGAGCTTAATCAATTCGAAAGAAATCAAGTTTGGACCTTAGTTGAAAGACCTAGTAATTACCTGATTATTGGTACAAAATGGGTTTTCCGAAACAAACTAGATGAATTCGATAATGTAATTAGAAATAAGGCTAGATTGGTTGCACAAGGGTATAATCAAGAAGAAGGAATAGACTATGAAGAAACCTTTGCACCGGTAGCTGGACTTGAATCCATTCGAATGTTGCTAGCATTTGCATGTTTTATGAACTTTAAACTTTATCAAATGGATGTCAAAAGTGCTTTCTTAAATGGTTATCTTTAAAAAGAAGTTTATGTTGAACAACCACCCGGCTTTGAAAATACAAATTTATCAAGTCATGTATTCAAACTTCAAAAAGCTCTTTATGAACTTAAACAAGCACCTAGGGCATGGTATGATAGATTAAGTAATTATCTACTTGATAACGGCTTTTCTAGAGGTAAACTTGACTCTACATTATTTGTAAAAAGAAAAGCTAAAGATATATATATGTTGATGATATTATCTTTGGTGCTACTAACGAATCACTTTGCAAGTATTTTTCTGAATGTATGCATAAAGAATTTGAAATGAGTATGATGGGAGAATTAAATTTCTTCTTTGGACTTCAAATCAAATAAACAAAGGAAGGGATCTTCATAAATCAAGCCAAGTACATTAAGGAACTCATCAAGAAGTTCGGGCTTGAAACCGCAAAAGAAATGAGCACTCCTATGGGAACGTCAATCAAGCTTGACAAAGATGAAAAATATAAATCGGTTGATGAAAAACAATATCGAGGTATGATCGGAAGCCTTCTCTATTTAACTTCCTTAAGACCTGATATTATGTTTTTAGTGTGCTTATGTGCTCGTTTCCAATCTTCTCCTAGGAAATCACACTTAAATGCTGTAAAAAGGATTATTAGATACCTTAAAGGTACTATTGATTTAGGACTTCTTTACCCTAAAGGCACATCTTTCGAACTTTTGGGATATTCAGATGCCAATTATGCGGGTTGTAAAATTGATAAAAAAAAGCACTAGTGGTAGTTGTCAATTTCTAGGACATGCTTTAGTTTCATGGTCTAGCAAGAAACAACATAGTGTAGCTCTTTCAACGGTTGAAACCGAGTATGTAGCTATGGGTAGTAGTGTTGCACAAATTCTTTGGATGAAACAAACTTTGTTTGACTTTGGTTTAGAATATGACCGTGTGCCGATCAAATGTGATAATACAAGTGCTATAAGTCTATCAAAGAATTCAATTCAACATTCTAGAACTAAGCATATTGAAATTCGTCATCATTTTCTAAGAGATCATGTGCAAAAAGGTGATATTGAACTTGTATTTGTTGATTCTTTGCATCAATTGGCCAACATTTTTACAAAACCGTTGCATAAGAATCAATTTTATGCCATTAGAAGAGAGTTAGGAATGCTTTGGATCACTTAAGTTTTTGAAAAATTGCATTTTTTTCAAGAAAAAGGGGATCCGGGCGTTACTGCATTCATCCGGTCGACTGGATGAAGCATGCAACGACCAGATCGAGCTTCTCTGCCGGGCGTTATTGCCCTTATCCGGTCGACCGGATCAGGGCCCTATCGACCAGACCGCGTTGGTTGAAAAACAGGATTTGGCCTCATCTTTTCAAAATCTCTCCCACTCAACCTCAAATTCTCTCAATCCCTCTCAATCTCTTCTATTTCAACTCATCAAATCAACTAATTCTTCATTACAAATTGATTCACAACACATAGTTTTCATCAAATCCTTGTCTTTGCATCATCAAACTCTTCAAAATCTTCAAAAGAAAAGCCTTGAACCCCTTTGCCCACAAGGTGTTCGACGAATTTCCTCAAAGACATTATTTTCTTAAAAGCTTCAATCTCCTTCAAATTCTCAATAGCACCACCAAGAGCTTACTCAAAGAAGCGCAAGACGGGAGAATCTTCATCCTCCGTTCCTTAAATCGTTGTTAGTCCCGATGCCTTTCCATAACAAAACATTCTATGGGGTAAGATTTTGGATCCTCCTACTTTGCTTAATGGAACTAGAATTTTAAAACTTCTAGATGCTCAAGGTTGGCTTCCTATGTTAAGATTTGTGAACAAAGGATGTACTTCGTGGATTAGAGAATTCTACTACTATGCTAACTTAGATTTTAACACCATGAAATTGCAAAGCCAAGTTAAGGAAAAGGTGTTAGAACTTACTGCTAGTGATATTGCTAGAGCCTTTAAATTCCAAATCAAGGAACTAAGCTGTATTCTTACAAAGGCATGCCGGAAGACATTTATGATGATCTAGAGGGTAGGGTTATCGCTTTTCTTTGGGAAAGAACATGGGAGTCTAGCACCTAATATCCTAAGAAAAAAGGAAATCACCCCTGAAAAGAAGCTTCTATTCTACATCCTTCATGAAGTGTTTATTCCTAAGGAAGTTAAGGACGGTTCCATTCCGAAATTCACTGCTTTGTTGATGTATCTGATGCATGAGGAAAAAAGAATCAATCTCCCACACATCATTATCAACCACATCGTCCACACTAAGCAAACAGAGAACCAACTTGCTTATAGGGTGCCCTTAACATATCTCCTTGACTCTTTAGATGTTCCCCGAGATCAAGAGTTTGAGTCTATTAGTGGTAGCTCTTATCTTTTAAATCACACTAGCATCTCTTGTGACGCCCGAGATTTAGCCATACATTCAATTACTGTTGCATCCCTTGTTTGCGCATTTCCTTCTGTACATTATTGACTGCCTTCTTGAATTACTATTCACTTCATTTTTAAACTGCATTCTATTGGTTAATTAGCATTTTTATTAAATCATATTAATTGTAAAAGTAGTGGGAAAAATGTGCAATTGAGCTAGAAGCGATAGGAGAGCTCGTTTAGAAAATGATTTTTAGTAGTTCAATGAATAGTGTTACGTAACATAACTTAGAGATTTAATTAGTTAGCTTATACCGTACACTTTAGGCTCGTAATTAAGCTTTCAACGCGCATTTTAGGAGTCCACATAAGCACCCAACATGACCCCACCTCAACACATACTCAATATAACATAACAAGAGCTCATTTTGAACACAAAAACAAAAAAATTCAGCAAGTGTACAGTGCCAAACCCGACAGCCTTCCTTGTGCATTTGGGAGAAATTTTGCTCTTCAATCCTTCAATCCAAGCCAAGCCAAGCCTAGAGCAAGTAGTTTAGGGTGTGTGCAAGCTTCCTAGGTGCTCCTACGCGCATTGGTGAGGGATTTCATGGCTTATTTTCGCATTTTAAAATAATTGCTATTTTCTTGATTTGTTAGAAATGATGTTTAATGCTATTGCAAGGCTCAAATAAGCTTATATATGTTGTGTACACATAGTAGAGACCACTTTTATGCTATTGTTTCATGAATTAAACGGTAGAAATCGATAGTTAATTCGTAGGGGTGAATAGTGACGGGAATTCTAGGGTTTTGTGTAATTGCGCGTTTTAACTTGATTCAATGCTTCTAATAGATGCCTTAGGTGCTAATGAAGGTAGTCTAATAGCCCCGTGCACTTGCATTGCCCTTAAATCGCTTAAAAATGGAAAATAGCCGACTTTAAGTTGGGGCTTTCGGGGTTAATGCGAATCCGGGTGGATTCGGACTTCAATTCTAGTATCCTTAGGCTACCTAGGTGCTATAGATGCCTTGATATCCCTTGTTTGAAGCCCGGACAATGTAGGTGTGGTTTAAAGCCAAAAGAGGGAAATTGGGGCTTTCGGGGTAAACGCAGGCATTTGATTGAGTTCGAGGGTTGAGAGGGTACCTTGGGGGTTAGTTAGAAGGTTGGGAGAGTTTCCTTTGAAAATGAAATCATTAACTTTGGTTTAGAAGAGAAATAGTTCGAAAAACAAAGGGGTTTAGGTGCAATTTAAGTTGTCTCACACTTCTAAACCCATGTCAGGACTTCTTGAGTGTTTATATGTGATTTTAAATTGATTTGGAGCTTTTGGAATGATTCTATTCTTATTTGATATAAGTTCATTTGTAAACTGCTTATTAGCTTCTATCTTTGCTTCTATCCTAATTGCAACGAGGTCAACCTACTTTGTTGATCCTCATATGTGTTAATGCTTATATTATTGTTATTAACTTGCCATCGTTGAGTGCATTGCATAGTGGTTGCGCAACCATAGTGTCGGGGCGGATGTGTTGAATATCGGCTGGGCGGCAGAGGGCTTGCCAGTGGATATTCAAACTCCGTGCCCTATTCCCTCATTCGTCTGGTCCGGAGATTGCCAGGGGATGTTGGGTCGTAGGATTCGGGGTACATCCGGAGTACACCCACTGGAGTGATTGGGGTTATGCCGGCTTATCGTGATCGTGCTCGTGGTTCGTGGATCGTGAATGAAGACCAGTGAAGATTGGTGTATAGGGGATTGTGTGAAATGTATCCTTTTTAATGTGTGGTTACTTAAGTTATCATTGTTTCTTAAATTGTCTAAGTGATATTGTCGTATAACTGTATTATCTGTTGCATTGCACGCCCCGGGACTATATCCCTCACTGGGCAACAGTGGTTGCTCATACCTCGCTAACATGTTTCAGGTGGCACAGTTGGTGGAGTTGCCTTAGCTGCTGTGTGATATTTGTCTGAGGCGGATGTGCTTTCTGGTTGCTATGTGAAGAATTTGTTGTTCTATGTATAATCTATTTTGGGGCCTTAAAGCTCATGTATGTATTTGAGTAATATGTAAGCTGGAAGTCTGATAATGTAGTAGCAGTGGTAATTCTATGGCTTGTAATAACTTATATTTCTATTTCTAGTTGCTTTGCATGCTTGGGAGTGAATGGCTTAGTGTAGAATGTTTTATCTCTAAGTATGTTTTAATGTTATCCTAGAATGGCATGGTTATTAGACTATATTATAAACCAGTTACTTGCATGCTTGTGTGTTTTGGAACTATTGTGTACCATAAGGCTCGGATGGCCGTGAATCTTTAAATATTTAGCCATGAAAAGTTTGTTTACCTTGTAGTTACCTTATTTGAGAATTTACAGGTTTTCAGAATGTCCATAGTACAGGGGAAACTCTGTCCGTTTTTCCCTAAAATTTTGTGACCGGGTTTGGTATTGGGTTGAGAATAGCATGGTTATTAGAGCCTCCGGTCTCGTGAGGGATCGGGGCGTTACATCTCTCGTCAAAAGTTGAAGCTTCATAACAACCAAGTTCTTGATGATCATGATGATACAAGCGGTGATACTATTGTGTTTGAATCTCTTGATATTGATCCCAATTCCTTCAGAGATCCAATGGAAGGACAAGACACTGGTCGAGGTGGAGCTAGTAGCTCTCGAAGAGCTGAACATCTTCTTCTCAATCCTCCTCACATGATGAAATCAGTGCTTGCCTGGATGCACAAGATGTTTGTTTGGATCGTATGGAGCAAATGTTGAAAGCATTACATGACCACCATCTTGGCTCTTAGTTTGTGGATGTTTTGAGAATTGTTTTCCTTCAAACAACTTTTTAACCTTCATGTTTTACTTGCATCAAGTACTCCTCTACATTTTTTTTCTCTCTCGTTTTACAATTGATTGGATATTTTGATTAGCTTCTTTAAATGTTTCAATTGATCTTAGTTTTAACTACTCTTATGCCTATTTGCTCTTTCTATGGACTGTGAACTATTTTGTTGATGTCAAATAGGGGGAGAAAAGGGATATTGAGAATTCTAGCATGAAAATACTTGTGTATGATTTATAATGCTGTGCACGTATTCAGGGGGAGCTTGCTATTCATATGCAAGCTAATGATTCAATCAAGTATAAACTGAGGGGGAGACCTCAAATTTAGTTGTAATTATCAAAGTTCAACTATTTCATGCTTACAAATTCAATGTTTTGTCATCATCAAAAAGGGGGAGATTGTTGGCCTAAAAAGCTTATAATCTTTATTATGATAATAACAAAACATCTTAATTATGATTTAGAATTCTTATTTGAATCTTGGGTAAGTTATTCAGTCCATCAACATAAGATTGTCTCAAGCGAAGCCCACATCAACATGTTCATTCAAAATGTTCAAAGTCTAGCTTCAAACTATTGGATCATAGCCCAATCTGAAATCTTATCAAAGTCCAAAAGGTATTCTTACTCAAATAAAGTATCTCATGATGAATCAAACTATGTATACCCAAAGAAAAAAAGTCCTGTCACCTCAAAGAAACGAAGTTGAAGATTCGACGAAAAAAGGGAGCTACAAGGAAAGAGACGTGGCGACATAAGGGGTACCGACTTTAAAAATATGTTGTTTGCCTAAGTATAACTTGTGTAGCTCATAATTTCTCCAAAAAGGTTTTTCATAAAATATTTTTCTATTTTGTAAAATATCCATAGAGCATATTTTCAAAAAAAATCATTACAAACTCATCTTTGAAAAACAAGTTTTTTTTTTCAAACTCTTGTGACAGAAAAATTGTTCTATATCTTTTTAAGAATTTTTGAAAATATTTTGAGATGTTAAAAATGCTAGAAATACATTTTTAAGTGCCCTCAAAAAATGCCCAAATACTTTATTATTTAACAAATTGTTTTGGGGCTCAAAAATATCACTTTTCAGCATTTTAAGCATCCGGGCGTTACCTATCTCATCCGGTCGACCGGATGAAGACCACAACGCCCGGCAGAGAGCTCTGGTCTGGGCGTTACCTGTCTCATCCGGTCGACCGGATGAAGGGCCCAACGGCCGGATGGCTTAACGAAAAAAATCTGAGATTTTTGCATTATATCCGTTTTGTGTCTAACTTTTCCCTCTTTTTAAGTCATGCTCTCTCATCATATCAAACACCTCTCCAAGCCTTAATCTTCAGATTTCCAAGATAATTAAAAGAGCTTCTTCATATCATTTTCATTGAGAAATCTTGAGCTATCATTTTCATATCTTTAAGCATTCAAAGTATTCTTCAATTGTAATATCAAACTCAAATAGGAGTTGCAATTGGCATTCATATTATCACACAATCTATGTAATACACTCTTTCACATAGATTGAGAGAATCATTGTGAGAAGAAGTATTGTAATCCTTTGTGGACTTAAAGGAAGAGAGGATAGTAGGTTAAGCTTCACCTACACTTGAAGGAAATTGTGTAACTCTTGTGGACTCAAGAGTAAGTGTAGTTGGTTTTTGCTTCACCAACATTTGAAGAAGCATCTTAGTGAAGAGTTGTTAAATCCTAAGGGAAGAGAAGACCTTAGGTGGTGAACTAGGCCTTCGGGAGTGCGAACCACTTGAAAAACATCGTGTTTGATTTCTCTTACTTTACTCTCTTTATTTTCAAGTTATTTACCTTCGTGTGGATATTGCTCATATTAATTGTTTGATAATTGTTGTGTTATTTATTTGGAGTTTATTTTTGAAGTTCTAATTGCTTATCTAGTGTTATATACTTGTGTGCTCACTAAGTGTTTGATAAATTGCCTACAAGAACTTCTAGAATATTATCATCTTTCACTAGATATTATTTCCGCATCAAGAATTTTTAAATTGCTTAAACTTGCCAAACAACCTAATTCACCACCCCTCCCCCCCCCCCCCCACCCCCATCTTAGGTTATCAAGGACCAACAAGTGGTATCAAAGAGCTAGTACTCTACATATAGCTTAACATCTAGTAGAGGATCCATATGGCAAACTCATCAATGTCTAATATAGTTGAAGGACAATCTTCCTCCAGACCACCATTGTTTAATGGAACAAACTATTCTTTTTGGAAAACCAGGATAAGAATCTATATTCTAGCAAATGACATAAGAGTTTGGAATGTGATAAAAAATAGACCAACCAATCCTACTCTAACTAAAAAGGAAGAAGAACAAAACATCACTGTCCTTAAACCGGAAAAAGACTATAATGATGATGATTTCAAAATGTGTGAAAGAAACTATAAAGCTATGAACATGTTATATCTTGTTTTAGATTCAAATGAGTTCTACAAAATTTCCGGATGTAAAAGTGTTAAAGAAATTTGGGATCAATTAGAAGTCACGTATGAGGGAACTAACCAAGTTAAAGAAACTGGAATAAACATGCTTGTTCATAAATATGAAATGTTCAAAATGTTCTTTGATGAAAATATTGAACAAATGTTCTATAGATTTACCGATATTGTTAATGCTCTAAAATCTCTTGGAAAAGAGTATTCTAACGAAGAATTGGTAGGAAAAGTTTTCCAAAGCTTAACCGAGCCATGGGAAGCTAAAGTAATGGCTATTGAGAAAGCTAGAGACTTCAAAACTCTCACTCTTAGTGAACTTATGGGATCACTTATGAGTCATGAGTTGAAGAAGGAGGATCGAGAAGAAGAAAAAAGAAATAACAATAAGTCAATTGCAATTTTTGCATCAAAGGCTTACTCAAGTGATGAAGAGGAAGAAAACAAAGAAGATGATGATGAGATAGCTCTTCTTACAAGGAACTTTAAGAAATTTCTCAAAACAACTGATTGCCCCTATGTTTTTTTAAAAACGAAGCTAAATACCCCCTGTTAAAATAAATAATTTTTCTAACGGAAGTGGGAGGTGTTAAAAACACAATGGAATATTTAGTTATTTTTATAAAACACAGATGGATAATTATCTACGTTTTAAAATATATAGGAACTGTTTAGCTACTTTTATAAAATATGGGAGGGGGAAGGGGAAAGGGGGAATAATTAGCTACGTTTTAAAATACAAGAGAATATTTTGCACTTTTGACAAAACATAGGGGTATTAAACCGTTTACTTAAGATAAAATTAGGGAGGCTGTTCAGGATGGCCTTAGAACTCAAAAATGAAATGATAGAGGTCATGTTCTCTTGAAATTAATGGAACCTACCTTGACTCAATTTGTAATGCTTCACATTAATAGTACACCAAATTAATTTCCCATCACCTTTCATTAATTTATTTTTCTGAAATTTAGACCAAAAAGCCTAAAACTACAAACTATTCCTGGTAATTTTGATGTGATTCTTAGATTCTCATTAAGCTGTAATATATATTATGTTGGCCTAAAAAGCTTATAATTTTTATTCTGATAATAACAAAACATCTTAATTATGATTTAGAATTCTTATTTGAATCTTGGGTAAGTTATTCAGTCCATCAACATAAGATTGTCTCAAGCGAAGCCCACATCAACATGTTCATTCAAAAGGTTCAAAGGCTAGCTTCAAACTATTGGATCAAAGCCCAATCTAAAATCTTATCAAAGTCCAAAAGGTATTCTTACTCAAATGAAGTCTCTCATGAGGAATCAAGCTATGTATACCAGAAGAAAAAAAGTCTTGTCACCTCAAAGAAATGAAGTTGAAGATTCAACGAAAAAAGGGAGCTACAAGGAAGGAGACGTGACCACATAAGGGGTACTAGATTTAAAAATATGTTGTTTATCTAAGTATGACTTGTGTAACTCATAATTTCTCCAAAAAGGTTTTTCATAAAAGATTTTTCAATTTTGTAAAATATCCATTGAACATATTTTCAAAAAAAGTCATTACAAACTCATCTTTGAAAAACAAGTTTTTTTTTCAAACTCTTGTGACAGAAAAATTGTTCTATATCTTTTTAAGAGTTTTTGAAAATGTTTTGAGATGTTAAAAATGTTAGAAATAATTTTTTAAGTGCCCTAAAAAAATGCCCAAATACTTTATTATTTAACAAATTGTTTTGGGGCTCAAAAAGATCACTTTTCAGCATTTTAAGCATCCGGGCGTTACTAGCTTCATCCGGTCGACCGGATGAAGACCACAACGCCCGGCAGAGAGCTCTGGTCCGGGCATTACGTATCTCATCCGGTCGACTGGATGAAGGGCTCAACGACCGGATGGCTTAACGGGAAAAATTCAAGATTTTTGCATTATATCCATTTTGTGTCTAACTTTTCCTTCTTTTTAAGCCTTGTTCTCTCATAATCTCAAACACCTCTCCAAGCCTTAATCTTCAGATTTCCAAGCTAATTAAAAGAGCTTCTTCATATCATTTTCATTGAGAAATCTTGAGGTATCATTTTCATATCTTTAAGCATTCAAAGTATTCTTCAATTGTAATATCAAACTCAAATAGGAGTTGCAATTGTCATTCATATTATCACACAATCTTTGTAATACACTCTTTCACATAGATTGAGAGAACCATTGTAAGAAAAAGTATTGTAATCCTTTGTGGACTCAAAGGAAGAGAGGATAGTAGGTTAAACTTCACCTACACTTGAAGGAACTTGTGTAACTCTTGTGGACTCAAGAGTAAGTGTAGTTGGTTTTTGCTTCACCAACATTTGAAGAAGCATCTTAGTGAAGAGTTGTTAAATCTTAAGGGAAAAGATGACTTTAGGTGGTGGACTAGGCTTTCGGGAGTGCGAACCACTTGAAAAACATCGTGTTTGATTTCTCTTACTTTACTCTCTTCATTTTCAAGTTATTTACCTTCGTGTGGATATTGCTCATATTAATTGTTTGATAATTGTTGTGTTATCTATTTGGAATTTATTTTTGAAGTTCTAATTGCTTATCTAGTGTTATATACTTGTGTGCTCACTAAGTGTTTGATAAATTGCCTACAAGAACTTCTAGAGTATTATCATCTTTCACTAGATATTATTTCCGCATCAAGAATTTTTAAATTGCTTAAACTTGCCAAACAACCTAATTCACCCCCCTTCTTAGGTTATCAAGGACCAACATATTATATCTTCGATTTGAGGATGTTTCATTTGTGTGCTTAAAGTCATGCGTTAGGAGAGAAAAGGTGATCATAGCTAGTGAATTGCTCTTTAATATGGTTTTAGATGAAAAAAAAACTATACTAGTTGTGGGGATTCTTCGTTACATGGTATATCAATACTATTTAGCCTCGTTTGTACTTCAGATGGACTTGCTAAGCCGAACACATATACCAGGTAACGAAGAACTACCACAACTAGTATAGTTTTTTCTGTCTAAAACCATATATACTAAAGAGAGAAAATTTCTCTAGCATCAATACTATAGAAAAAAAACCACTTCAAAGCTTTAACAAGCTTAAGAAAGAGTGAAATACCAATTGTCTTTAATGCTAGGTTGATCGTTAATTTAGTCCTCAATATTACATAAATTACATAATTAATCTCAATATTACCAAATAGTGACACAAATTGATTTTTTATGTTAAATAAAAGCTAAAATTGAAGGAAAAATGATCATGTATGTGGCACATAACTAGTTTTTTAAGAGTAAAATGGCCATTTACTATGCCTTTTCTTTCTTTTTTTTTTGCCTTCTTTTCCTTTTCTTTTCTTCTCCTTTTTTTGTTTTTTTTTCTTTACTTCTTTATTTGTTAACTTTTCTTCTCCCCACCCCACCCTATGACCTTTGTAATCCTCACCCATACTATCATTTGTAACCCTCTTGAAATGAGTTTCATTTTTCTAAAAATTTATGTAGTTGTTACCGGTATACGTGTTGGACCGAGCGACCTCAATCCCTTCCCCAGCCTAAGTCAAAGTTTTTTCCCTTCTTTTTTATTTTTATTTTTATTTCACGAACCTTACCCCCACCTCCCACCAAAAAAAGGGTAAAAGTTCTATTAAAGATCACCAAAGACTCGTAGGCTCGAGAAGAAGTGAATGTAGGTAGCCATGCCACTTATTGTGCTCGAAGATGAGGTTGAAACTGTGGAGAAGGAAAAGTCGGCACTGGACTTGGGTTGTGTGATTCAGACCACACCGAAGGTTTTAGCCGGGTACCATTTGAACCACCATTGAAAAAGGAATACAATGGTGGTTGAGGTATCAATAGAGTAGGTCGAATCAATGTTGTCAAAGAAGTTTTTTTTTTTTCATTGTTACCCCCACCCCGACATGTCTCCTACTTTCATGAGATTTGAACCCTGGTCTTCTAACTACCAGAGGGAGCATCCCACCACGAAAAAATTGAAGAAACTAACAAGTCAATCGAGTAATTGGTGGTGGACAGTGGTCGGAGGTCAAATTTATGATAAGAGACCATCAAATTATTTGTCATTTGATGAGGAATGTAATGGTATTTCCTGATTATAGAAGTGTAGACGATTGGATTGTGATTGAATAATTAGGGGAAATAGGTCATTTCTCATTTAAAAGGGCATGCTTGAAATTTGTTTAACTTTTAAAGGGTATAAATGACATCTCACACAATTAAAACCCTTTTCCGTTCTTTTTCAACATTCATTTGATGAAAAGGATTAATTATGTCACTTTTTTTAAGGATATTAGATACTAGTTGTATAACTTTATAATATTGAAGACTACTTTAAAAAATTAAGCAACTATTAGGGACTAGTAATAAAATCCTCTCCTCAAGAAACAAAATTAAACTACTTATAAATATGGATGACAAGACTATAAAGAGATATATCTAGCGTTGTAAAGGGGCCGGATTCAAAGTATTTTCTTAATATCCGAATTTGAATCCAAATCTAGATTCACATCCAAATAAAAACAAAAGAAAATGAAAATGTTATACTGTAATTGCAATCCACCTAAAATCAACTCTCTTATGCATGATAGATAGAAGGGTAAATTGCATAGGACTCATGTGCTCTTTAAAAACTGCACAATACCCCATGTGGTTTAAAAAGTGCACAATAGCTCCTATACATAGTTTCTGAAACTAAGTACAATATCCTTTTCCGACCAAAAATTCATTTATTTTAACAGAAAGTGTGATACATACACTAAATTCTTAATTATTTGATAAAAAATACCCTTATATGATACATATATATATATTTTTTATTTTCTTTTCTTCTTTCTCCACCCATTCTTTTCACCCAAAAAAAGTAAAGAAAATTTTAAAATAATGCCTATAGACCATTATCCCTACCCCACCCACACCCCCACCCCTTCAGCCCCTACCCTTCCCCACCCCTACCCCTACCCCGACCCCTCCCACCTCTCCCCTCTCCCACCCCGTCAAACCCCCACCCCACCCCGTCAATATCCTACCCTATCCCTGTCAGCCCTCACCCCTACCCTACTCTTCCTTCTTCAGTGCTCTGATCAAGTCATCCCATCCCACCCATTAGCCTTTCATCTTTACCTTGTCTGCCCTCTACCCCCAGCCTATATGTATTTCATTTTTTTGGTCTGAATGTTTATGTATGTAAGATATATGTTTGTATATATATATATATATATTATCTTTTTTTGTGTGGTATGCAATTCTGTTATCTTTTTTTTGTATATATATATATTTTTTGTCTGAATGTGTGTGTGTGTGTATATATACATATTTCTTTTTTTAGTCTAATATTTATAAACAAAAAGTAAAAGGAGAAAGGAGATAAAAGACAAAAAAAATTGAGGGGTATTTAAGTCCTTTTATGCAATTTTGTTATCTTTGTTGATGGAAAGATAGGGAGAGGCCAGGTACGTATGCTTGGTTTTAGAAATAATATGGGGTATCGTGCACTTTTTAGACTATAGGGGGCATTGTACAATTTTAAAAAAGTATAAAAAGGATTCTGTGCACTTTAATCTAGATAAATTAAAATAAAATAAATAATTGCACACATATGTACGGAGTCATATATGTACATATGTGATTAGATGGAATTCTTTATTTAGTGTACAATATTTATATATCTAAAATCCAAAGCCAATTAATTATTAATATATGGATTAGTATTTTGAAAACTTTAGAAAAGTTGTGACCATAAAGAAATGATTTTTTGTGCATTAATGAATGAGAAAGTTAACAATGCCATGTTAGTTCTGTCAACAAGACACCTGAAGAGAATTTACGCCTCGGATATTGCTTCGAATCATCTAATTAGTTTTTCTTTTCTTTTTTCTTTTTTCTTTTGGTCGGAATCTAATTAGTTCATTATTCTATTTATTCAGATTATATATGAATATAAACGAAAGAAAAAACATCACAAATGGTCCCTATTATTTCTCCTAAATTTTAAATTCGTGTGTATTATTCAAAATTGGTCAATTCAATCCCTATTATTTTTCAAAAATTTCAAATTTATCCATATTGTTCAAAATTAGGTAATTTAATCCCTATTATTTTTTAAAAATAAATTCATTTAGTCATAATTTTTTTTAAACTTTGAGGATTAATTTGGATTTTATATGAATAGAATATATAGGGACTAAATTAAACTTTTTTGAGAAATAATATAGGTTAAATTAGCTAACTTTGAATAGTATGGACAAATATAAATTGTTTTAGAAAATAACGGGAATTAAATTGACTAGTTTTAAACAATATGAACAAATTTAAAATTTTAGAAAAATAATGAAAATTATTTGCGCCATTTTTCCATGGACAAAAATAAGAAAAAGATCATATATGAATTGGGATAGGATAAAATCAGATACGATGATAGCCATAGACGCACACAGGAAGAGATACGTACTCTTGCATACATATTTCATATTCCACAATTCTTTAGGTAGCGATTGGTACACTAGAATAAATTTGGACAGGAATGGAATGAAATTGTGAATGAAATGAACTTGAGAATGAGAATGACATGTTTGATATGGTATAGAAATTAAGAGTAACAATGTGACTTGTATAATATGACAAGATTGTTCTTTTATTATTATAGTATTAAAAATAAAAATAAATATAAACATAACCATAAACAATATAAACATAAATAATAATAATAATAACAACAACAACAACAACAACAACAACAATAAATAACAAAATAAAAATAATAAATAATAATAATAATAACAACAACAAAAAAATAAATAATAATAATAATATCAATTATTATTATTATTATTAACAAAATAAATATAAAAATAACAATAATAATAACAACAACAACAATTATTATTATTATTATTATTATTATTATTATTATATTGGTATTATTATTGTTTTTATTTTTATTTTTATTTTTATCATTATTATTTTACTTTATTATTATTATATTATTATTATTATTATTATTATTATTTTAATCACTATTATTATTTATTATTATTTTTATTTATTATTTAATATTTTTATTATCATCTTTATTTTTATTTTTATAATAATAATTATTTTCATAATAATATTATTATATTTTTTAATTATAATAATAATAATAATTATTATTTAATCACTATTATTATTTTTTATTTTTGTTTTATTATTATTTTATTATTATTTTTATTTTCAAAATAATAATAATTATTTTTATATTTTTTAATTATTATTATTATAAAACAAATTATTTATAAAAGTTATGTTATATAAGGGTATGATAGTCAAGTTTATTCCTATGTATTTAGTTTGGAATGACTATTCCTATGTATGTGGGAATGAGATTCTCTTGGGAATGAGATTATCAAGTTCATTCTCTCATACCAAACATGCGAATTAAAATAGAATTGGAAATGTCATTCTATTCCCAACTCATTCTCACATACCAATCACTATCTTAAGGTAATCGTATATAGTACATGATGGTACACTATCACTCAAATTAAACATGGTACTGAAGACGGGAAAGTATTGAGTCAGGTTTGCTCGATCGGATTATACGACACTTACATATTAATAGAATTAATATCATGTGAGAGTCGAACATTAATGAACAAGCCGGTAAACAATAATTTTTCCTAAAAGACAACTTCGAGAAAACTAAAAACATTAAAACAAAACTTAACTAGATGACCCATCTTAAACTCCTAGCCCATAGACGACATTTTTTCCCCCTTTATATACTCTTTTGTTTGGACGAACCTTTATACTCTTGGTGATCACTAGCCAAAAGAAAAAAAACTCTTCGTTTAGGTGGCTTATCAAAACAGGTGATGTTATAATAACTATGGCCTAAATCAGCTATGTAATTAGCAACTTCATTAGCTTCTCGATAGATGTTATCATAACTATGGCCTAAATCAGCCATTTCATTAGCTTCTCGATAGATGTTATCATAACTATGGCCTAACTCAGGGAAAATTATTCTATGCGGCAAGAGAGAGATGACGCGACAAGCAAATGGAGAGAAAGTTGACATGTGGTGTGTCATTATGGCTGTGTTGACATATGTTTTGTACTGAAATGGCAGTTTCAGCCTTGGCTAAAAATGACATGCATAAATGCAAATTAAAAATATTAAATTTCAAATGACCAAAATAGATAAGCAAGTGATGAGAAAAATTGTTGTCAAATGACCATATTAGATCCCTTGCATGTAGACTTACTTGTTTGCAATCATGAATTTTTTTGATATTTTGTACGTGTAATAAAGTGTTTTATCATGCAACTAATGTCATAACCTAATCAAAAAAGATTTATTGTAGAACTTAAATTTTTTTCATACGGTGAAAACATGCAATAAACAAATAACTAAAATTAGTTTATATTGCGCAACCAATGTCCTATATAATGTGAATGAAAATGTAAACATCGGCATATATACATAATTAATGATTAAATTTCAATTAATAGTGCCTATTTTTGGTGATATGTAATGCATAACCTACTTAAGACAATGTTAGATTTTAAAAAATATAAAATGGTGTATTTGATAAAAAGAAAAAGGAAAATAGATTCCCCTATTATGTAAAAATAATTTCATAAAATTCTATTTTGAAAAGTTTTAAAATGAGTCAAATAAGGTAGCCTAACTTATAAACTGAAAAGATACTTTTGAGCATAAAAAATTTAGACCAAATACTGAACTTTTGTGTTATCGATTATCTCTGGTTTCATCTTTTGATGTTTTAGCCTGGATTTCTTAGCCTTTTTGCTATGTATTGATGTTAGCCTGCTATATTTTGGACTTGATCTGTTGTCTATTGATGAACCTATGTGTTTTGGATCAATTAGTTGTATATGGGCTTTTGTTTTGTTGTTTTCTTTGCAAAGTAAATTGAGGATTTGGATCCTCTCATTTTTAAAATAAATAGTTGAGATTTAAAAGAAACAAATCTAATGATTCATAGTACACGTCATGTAAAATGAGAGAGTGATAAAATGAGAGGATATTTATTACTAATATGGACTGAGTTTTCTACATAATTTTCTAATGCAAGTATATTTTATAACTACACTATACACTGGAAAGGAAAAGGAAGGAAGAAAAAATAGCTACTATCTTGTGAAATCTAGGGTCTTTTGATTTAAGGTTCTTTTTCGTCAAGTCGATTTAAGATTCAATACGGAAAAATTGAAATACTTATATTTATTTATGTTTCATGCGGAAGAAAAAATGATTTTTCACTCATCTATTAATAAATTATTGTCGTCATCAAAACCAATATTTTTTAAAGTTCACAGGACACATGACAATTATTTCAAGTTTTCTTTTTTGTTTGAACAATTATTATATAAACCTTTTCTTTTTGTCATTATTATTATCATTATAATATCAACTCACGAAACAAAATATCTATCACCCATACTTTGCTCTATCCAACGTAAATTTACTCTCTTATTTAACGGATCCTTAACGCCATCCAATTGCGAAGAGTATCATAACAATGATAATATTATTCTCTAATAGCCTAATTTTCAATCGCTCCATTGTAGTGAAAAATCATATTTGAATTTAAATAAGGTATGTTTCGTAAGTTTTAGAAAATGGTATTGTTGAAATAGTGTTTGTTCGACCAATAAAAAAATAATAATGTTTGCTAAGCATATGTCACGTAGTTATTATTATAAACACCAACCTAAATTGATACGCAATGTAATATCAAAAGTCCATCAGTGGCTCATAAATAAATGTGACTATGCACACAACATTCCAACCATATAAAGAACTATGGTCCAAATAGTTTCTTTGTGTTAAGTACTTGAAATATATTTATATATGTTATGGTTCAAAATTTGCAAAAGTATTTACATAATATTAATTTACCATTTGTACGTGTGTGTAAGAATATACGTCATCATAATAATAATAATAATAATGATAATATTAATAATAGCAATAACAATAAAATCAATAATAATAGTACTACTAATACCTCTAACTTTTTAATAATAATAATAATAATAATAATAATAATAATAATAATAATGATAAAAATAATAATAATAATAATAATAATAATAATAATAATAGAATTTGAATGATAATGTTTTAAAAATAATATTCATTAATATTGTGATTTTATATTATGAAAACTACTACTACTAATTCTAGTACAACTAACTATTAATAATAATAATATTAGTAATAATACTACTAACTATTAATACTTATAATAATGTCAATAAGAAGAGAATGTTTTTGTAAAATTACTACCGTTACTACTACTACTAGTACAACTAATACTACTAACTATTATTAATAATAATAATGGTAATAATAAGGGATTCTTTTGGTAATATTACAACAACTAGTACTACTAATAATACTAATAACGATTAATAATAATTATGATAATAATCAAGATTATTTTGCTAATATTACTAGTACTACTACTACTAGTAGTAATACTATTATATACTAACTAGTAATAAAAATAATATTATTACTAAAACTACTAACTATTAATAATACAAATGTTAATAATACGAGATTCTTTTGGCAATATTAGTAGGAGTAGTAGTAGTAGTACTACTACTCATTCTCAATAACAATAATAATATTGATAATAGTAATGTTAATAAGCAAATATTATTTTGCTTATATTAACACTACTACTAGTAATACCATTAGTAGTAATAATGTTACCACTAATTTTACTAACTTTTAATAATACTAATGTTACTACTAATACTAGTAACTAGTAATAATAATAATTTTATTACTAATACTAATTTTTTCCCTCACCACCCCCAACTATCCCACCACTATTCCTCTACCATTTTCACCGCCATTTTTACCTTCCCATCTTCTCCAAATCTGCCACCAACCCGGCACCCACCACCCCCTTCCCTCTTTCTCCCTCTTCGGTCAACAAACGCACCACTCCCACCACTTCACTTCAACCTTTCCTCTATCAATCCTAACATACACCAAAACACATAACACACCACACTCACAATATGCACACACATGCACAATACTCCATGGCATCAACACTACAACCCACTACATCCGCTTTAGCCAACAATAACACCATGCACCATCCACTGCCGCCCTCAAAAAAGCCACGACATAACCCAGATCTGCCACCATGCCTACTTTGTTTAGCCATTAAAATTTTTATTACACCATTCCAATAAATTTTTATCATTATATTTTGATACGTTAAGGCATATAAATCAATCGATTGGTGGTGGCGACGACAGACGTTCGATGGTGGTGGGGCAGCTATTTGGATTGGTGGTGGGTGGTGGTGAATGGAAGGTTTGGAGATGGGTGGAGTTAAAGTAGAAGAAATACTTTTGTAAATTATTAAACTTAAGGTGTAGTTTCTGTTATAGGCATAAAGGTAATATTATTTCTATTAGTTTATTTATGCATTAAAAAATTATTGATGTGACATGAAGAGAGGGAAAATTTAGCTACATAGAAGACGAACTCATAAATCAGCCATGTAATCAACAACTTTATTAGTTTCTCGATAAATGTGTTTAAGTTGAATTGACAATTTTTTTCAATTAGACTTTTGCAATTTTCAACAAGTAGTTAAGAAACACATCTATCGAGAAGCTAATGAAGTTACAACCTAACCTTTTTTTGGTAAACTTCATTCAACGTCCTTGCGTGGCCTCCGATTTGCTTCTAATACACACTTATTGGTGTGGCTTGATGATGATTCTGATGCTGTGAAGAGATTATATGCAAAAGCAGCTCCAGCCACCACTTCGACTAAGATGCCTATAGTTGCCATTGGATCATCATTTTCGTCTTCTTTTTCTCTCTTAGACTTGTTCTTGTACTCAGACATTTTTAGTGTTAAAGAATGTGTTGTATTTCTCTAAGAAGCAGCCTAGTATATATAGCAATTTATGAGATGATATTTGCAATTTGCCCCCTGGAAAATAAATTTTCTCTCATCACTAGTGACTTTTGACAAATTTATATGAGCCACGTTTCAAACAAGTCAGCATAAATAATAGATATTAGATTCAGGTTGATACCCTAGAAAATAGCCCTTTTATATTGCTAATTATCGAGCACTGTAAAAAAAGTCCTTGGTCGCCATGTGTAGTATCACATATCTCATATTTATTGTGTGACGAAAAGGTTGTGTGAATTAATTTGTCAATTTTAAACTTTATCAATATTTTAAAAGTAGATAAGTTGATCAGCTCTTAGTGAGAGTTACAGTCCCAACGATATAAAAGAATAGATCCATCCCTAGAAATGGTTGCTTCGATTATGATTTGATAATGTTGCATCCTAGTAAGAAAAACGCACTTCCACATTCTTCCTATTTGACATGTAACGGACATAAGCATTGCATTATAATTTTTTTTTTTATTTAAAGAGAGATCTAAGCTAATATTATATGAGATATAAAAAATATTACATCTATTGAAAATGAATCTTAGAATCAATCAAGCACAAAGCAAAAGTCGTACCACTAGAGGAAAGCAATATAAATTTAAGGGTGAATAGTCCCAAACCCCCATGTGGTCAAGCAAAATTAGTTATAACCCCCTGTGGTCCAAAAAATATAGCTGGACCCCCCTGTGGTCTACCTGTTGATGCACATCACCTCCCTCCGTCAAATTTTTCGTTATTTTTGACAGAAAGTATGACAAACGCGCTTAAAATACGATTTTTATTAGTTTTTAACATTTTTAATAATAAAATAATATTAGTGGTTAATTTTTTTTTCTTTTTTCTTTTCATTTTTACCTATTTTTTTATTTATTACTAAATTTAAAAAAATCATCTAGTTGAATACGTTAAAAAATAATAAAAATTGCATTTTATTCGCATGTGGTACATATTCCACCAGTTTTGATTGAAAATTTGACGGATAGGGGCGGTGTGCATCAACGGGTGGGCTATAGGGGGGTCCGACTATATTTGTTAGACCACATGGGGGTTATAACTAGTTTCGCTTGACCACAGGGAGGTCTGAGGCTATTCACCCAAAATTTAATGACAGCTTCAAGAGACCAAAAAAATGTCAAAGTAAAATTGCAATCGTTCAGACCCTCTCTAGGCTGCATTTGCTTGCTGTAAAATATTTTCCTTGAAAATTTTCTAATTTTTCGGTGTTTGGTAATCCCAAACACGAAAAAATTAGTTAATTGAAAAATATTTTTCAGTCAAAAAAGAATTTTAGTTCAAAAGAGTGAAAAATATTTTCTTATCCAAAATCAGAGAAATTTCATCCAAACTCACCCTCCTCACCCCCACCCTACCCACTCCAGTCACCCCCTACCTCACTTGTCCCATCACCCTATCACCCCATCACCTGTCACCCTCATCCCACCCCACCCTACCCTACCTGTAATGCCCCGATCCCTCACGAGACCGGGACTCCTATTTATCATGCTATTCTCACCCAATTCCAAACCCCGGGCAAGAAATTTTAGAAAAAACGGACGGAGTTTTCCCTATATATAGGACTATCTAGAAACCTGCCAAAAATCACATACAAGTCTTGGACCACAATCAACCATTCATACAACCTAGTTTACAAGATTCATAAAGCCAACTAGCTCATCATGACCATCCGAGCCTTGGAACCATAACAATCTACATAAGCACACAAGCATGCGAGATAAGTTGGTTTTAGCCATAAGTAGTTAGATACTATAATTTTAAGTTCCATATGTAAGACAACAACACTCCAAGCATGCAAGAGAAAATAAAGTCTAGGATCCATTATTACAATCCAACATCTTTCTCTAACATTCTAGTCTACAACTACTAAACATATACACAAGACCCCAAGGTCTCAAAATACATTATCAACAAGAACTCCACGCAAGTAGCACATAAGATCCACCTTAGCACACAAAGTCACGGATTCTGATCTACGTGAACTTTTTCTTCTTCTTCTACTTCTAACAGCTGGGGATTCACCTCAGCTTCTCCTGAAACATTTCAAATGAGGAGTGAGCAACAAAGTTGCCCAGCGAGGAAGGTGATGCAACATACCAACATGCAATATGATATGCAAGTACAAGAAAACATATATAAGTCTCATAAACCAACAAGCTAATAAGCCAAACAATTAATCACTTTTAAAAAGGATACGGTTCCACTTCCGAGTCTTCAATCACGAGCCACGAACTACGAGCATCACGAACATGCCGGCAAACCCCAAACACCAACAATTGGGATACTCCGGATGTATCCCGATCCTATGACCCTTTCTCCCGAGGTAGGTCCATGCCCAGCAGGTGAACCACGCCTCTGGGGTAGTGGAGTATGCCTCAGCGAGAAAGGGAATAGGCACCATGGTAGTCGAGGGAGCACGGCAAGCCCGACGCCGCCCGTGTTTCTCGACGCTACCATGTCCGAAAAGGTTGCGCAACCCCGAGACAAGTCACAAGCAATCAATATATCACATAACACATAAGAGGGACGACAAAGTAGGCCGCCCTCACATATACACACGATAAAAGTTCATATAAGCACGATATTAGCTAAAAGATGCCAAAAGAAGCAATCAACACAATTAAATCCCACAATCTACTCAAATAGCTTAATTATATGCTAATTATCCAATACAATACAAGTTAACTTAAATACAAGTGCCAATTGCATCAAATATAGCCAAAACTACTTTTTTCCCTTTTTTTAATCGAGTTTTCTTTCTCCTATGCATGGTTCAAGATTTCCAAATCATATCCTAGTCTTTCTATATTCTTAATTATGTCCGAAGGCTCCTTTTAGGATCATAAAAGCTCATTTTAGAAACAAAAGTTCGGGAAGGCTCCGAACGGGTTTGAACTACAACTATACTAACCGAACCCCATTTCCGCGAAACGAAAGCACCAAAGGTGCTTCCTTAGCTCAAGGATACCCGAATCAATGCCCAAATTTGCCCGGATTGCTTAACGAGAAAAGTCCCCTTTTTAAAGTTAACAAATTTTGCATTTTAACTCATTTTCGGGTAATTCAACCTCACGTGAGTCTTTGTCTAGTTTCACTAATGTCTAAAGCACCTAAAGGAAGCCTCAATTCAATCTAATTAACAAATTATATATAAAAAGAAACCCTAAATTTTCGAATTTCACTATTCACTGCACTATTCATCATCTCTTTCAATCAATCTATGCATTCTACCATAAAATTTGCTAACAAGCTTTAAAAGTCTACACTATAGGCTCTAATAAACACATATTAAACATTTATAACAAGTATTATAGCAATAATCAACAAATCAAAAATTTCAATATATGAACATAAACTTTGATAATTATAAAAATGCAACTCCCTCACTTGTATGAAGATGTAGGCAAGGTGGTGAAGCTCCTAGGTGCTCTAGAATCCTCCCTAAGCAAGCCAAGAGCTCAACTCCAAGGTTTGATGAAGAAATTCTCCTCCTATGCCATTTTCGGATTTGCTACAGTAACTTTCAGCTCTTTTTTTTTTTTGCTATGTTATGGGCTAAGTTGTGAGTTGTGAGAGTTTTATGTTGAGTAAGCTTAAGTGGGGTCAAGTTGTGTGCATAAATGAGCTATTAAAAAGAGCATGGGTTGTTTAAAAATGAGTCTAAGGTGCAACAAAGGTGCTAGCTAATTAAAACACTTAGTTAAGTCACGTAACACTATTCATTCAAGACGAAAACTATTTTCTAAATGCATACTCCCAACATTAAATACACAAAATAATATTTTTCACATTCCTCCTACATGATATGTGACAGGAGAAAAATACAGTTTCAGAAAAATTAAACAATAAATTTTTCTTATGAATAGTGTCTTATGCTAAAAATTAAATAAATGCACATTTAATGCTCAAATAAGACGTTCAACAATTTAAAATGAATATGAAGAGGTTCTCGGTCGTCACACTCTCCCCTCCTTACAAAAATTGCGTCCTCGCAATTTCTTACACATACAAGCGAGTTACCCTCATACATAAAACACATTGTTTCACGTAAGTATGCTTAACACATAAAACACATTGATCACGTTAGCAATTTATAACAAGTAAAGTCACATAAACAACAAGTTCACATACACAAATTATAAACTACTAAGTCATTTAAACAACAACTTCACATAAAACAAGTTAATCACATATTCACATTAGTCATATAAAGCATATCGAGCACTCAAGTACACAAAGCACATAATTCACACAAGGCACGTTAATCACATAGCTCGCATTAATCACATAAACACATTGAACATATAAACACATCAAGCACGTTAACCTCATCCATTCCACTTATCACACAAGCACATAAACCACAACTAGTTCATTCAACAAATAAAACATGTTGATCACATAAGCACATTGATCACATTAACTCTCTTATCCCATAAGACATGCACATACACTTTCTAAACACATTGATACTAAGGCCACTACCCTACAAGCCAAAGACCCTATCCCGACTTGTGCCTAGCTAAGTAGCTAAGCTCTGATACCACTTCTGTAACGCCCCGATCCCTCACGAGACCGGGACTCCTATTTATCATGCTATTCTCACCCAATTCCAAACCCTGGGCACAAAATTTTAGAAAAAACGGACGGAGTTTTCCCTATATATAGGACTATCTAGAAACCTGCCAAAAATCACATACAAGTCTTGGACCACAATCAACCATTCATACAACCTAGTTTACAAGATTCATAAAGCCAACTAGCTCCTCATGACCATCCGAGCCTTGGAACCACAACAATCTACTTAAGCACACAAGCATGCGAGATAAGTTGGTTTTAGCCATAAGTAGTTAGATACTATAATTTTAAGTTCTATATGTAAGACAACAACACTCCAAGCATGCAAGAGAAAATAAAGTCTAGGATCCATTATTACAATCCAACATCTTTTTCTAACATTCTAGTCTACAACTACTAAACATATACACAAGACCCCAAGGTCTCAAAATACATTATCAACAAGAACTCCATGCAAATAGCACATAAGATCCACCTTAGCACACAAAGTCACGGATTCTGATCTACGTGAACTTTTTTTTCTTCTTCTACTTCTAATAGCTGGGGATTCACCTCAGCTTCTCCTGAAACATTTCAAATGAGGAGTGAGCAACAAAGTTGCCCAGCGAGGGAGGTGATGCAACATGCCAACGTGCAATATGATATGCAAACACAAGAAAACATATATAAGCCACATAAACCAACAAGACAATAAGCCAACCAATTAACCACTTTTAAAAAGGATATGGTTCCACTTCCGAGTCTTCAATCACGAGCCACGAACCACGAGCATCACGAACATGCCGGCAAACCCCAAACACCAACAATTGGGATACTCCGGATGTATCCCGATCCTACGAGCCTTTCTCCCGAGGTAGGTTCATGTTGATATATGTCAATATCCACCTCTTCATAATAAGTATCGTTAATTATATGGTAGCATAAATTAATGATTCCGAGTTAAACGTCTATTAGGTCAAAAGAGATCGCGATGGCTACAAGAAAGAAGTTCGGGAATTTGGAATTACCTAAAATGATGTCGGGATGATGCAATGCTAAAGTTAGCCAATTTGACCAAAGGAAACTTCCTAGAAGTTAACTTGGATGCTAGCCACCCATGTGGTCAATTGTAGCCACCCATGTGATAAATATGGGTGGCTAATACTTTGAACATGGTTGGTAAAGCCAACCAAGATTGAAATGTTTGATAGGAAAGTCTCCTATGGCGGGTTAGCTGGATTCTATAAATAGGCATGCATTAGTTCATTATTTTCATCCACAACACAACTCCAAACACAATCCTAAGTTGGTCTTTCTTTCTTGTATTCTCCTTATAAGTCCAGAAGCCATTGAAGCTCTAATCTTGAGAGCGCACGGTGGAACAATTATCTTGTAAGTGTTATATTGAATTGTTATAACGAGTAGTGTTGTCTTTCTACTTGATTGTTGTTAAGACGTTTCTGGAAAATTGGTTATATTCTTACATGGTATCAGAGCTTAAGGGGCTCTTAACAACAATCTTGTCTAGTAAAGCTCAACAACTATGACTACTCAAGGTGCTAGTTCTTCTTCTACCAGTTCTAGTTCCAGTTTAGTACTGACAATTCGTATCTGTCCCCCTACCTTCACAGAAGGAAAGCTTGATGGCACGAACTATCTTTTGTGGAAGTTCAAAATCCCTACAATTCTGGACTCCTACGAACTCCTTGATACAATGTTAGGCACAGATGCAGAACCAGTTGCAGTCCGTGCTGAAGATGACACAAAAAAGGTCCCACCTCCAGATCCTCAGCTTGTCAAAGAATGGAGGAGATGAAATGCTGATGCACTTTGTGCAATTGTAACAAGTGTTCAGGATTCTGTCCTTACTCTAATTCAACACACAACCAAGGCAACACATACTGAGAAATCAGTATGAAACAAGGAACCAGACTCGCATTCAGAACTTGGAGAATCAGTTAGCTGCTGAGAGATTAAGTGAAGATGAAGCAGCTGAGTCATTTATCAGTAGGATGAAAAACCTACGTGATCAAATGGCTGCAGTTGGTATTGCCAAATCAACTGAGGAACTAGCTCGAAGGTGCATTAGAGTGTTGCCTCCAAAATTTGACGGCCTTGTGACAGCACTCAATACACAAGTTCGCATTCCTCCTTTGACGTTTGAAGAATTCACTGCCATGTTGATGGAGGAGGAGATGAGGCTGAGGAGCAGAGAAAATCAACTTGACTCTGCCTTTACAACCAAGGCGATGAGTAACCAAAAAGAAAAGAAGAAAGCAAAGAAGAAGACGTTCTCTGGATCGTGCTACTACTGCAATAAGAAAGGTCATGCTGTCAAAGATTGCAGGAAACGAATCCATGACGAGAAGAACGGAACTTTAAAGCCAAATTGGAGAAATAAAGAATCTGCCAATACAGCTGAAACGGAAGTGCATCTGTTTACTGTAACAGATGTATCGGAGGAAACGTGTACTAACGCACATGTACATCAAACAAGTACATGGGTATTAGACAGTGGAGCTTCCCGACACATGACCAGCAAGAAGGAGTTATATGACTCCATAAACCTCTACAAGAACCAATGAATGTTATCGTCGGGAATAATGCTAGGTGTCCCGTTGAGGGCACTGGAACCATCTCGCTCGTGTCTAAAGATGGAGGAAGCAAGAAGCTATCCAACGTACTCTTTGTACCCCAGATCACTAGAAATTTGCTATCTGTAGCTGCTATTACAGATAATGATCTAGAAGTGCGGTTCAAGAAGACGGAAGTTTTGATTCTTGACAAGGATCAAAATATCGTAAGTAAAGGTATTCACAAAAATAATCTTTACGAAATCAGCTCTCTTTCTGCTGTCGTGGATGCCAAAACAAGTCAACTTTGGCATGAAAGGTTCGGGCACATTTCCTATCCTGTGTTAAAGGAAATGCAAAAGAAGAAGATGGTGGCCGACTTGCCTTCAATTGAAGAAATTGAAGGACCATGTGAAGCTTGTATGCTGGGCAAGCAACATAGACAGTCATTTCCCAAAGAGAGTCATAACCGATCAAAGGCTCCTCTAGAGTTGGTACATGCTGACCTCTGCGGAAAAATGACTACGATGGCGTTAGGAGGATCTTCCTACTTTATGCTGTTAGTCGACGATTATAGTAGGAATATGTGGGTGTACTTCCTTCGGGACAAGGCTGATGCTCTTGAAAAATTTAAAGTGTGGCACAAACTTATGACAAATGAGAACACAACTCAGTTGAAGAAACTTCGTACTGATCGTGGGGGGGAATTTTGTTCTACAGAGTTCACCAACTACTGCGACAAGCTTGGGATTAAGCGCCAATTGACTGCTCCATACACACCACAACAAAATAGAGTTGTGGAACGAAGAAATCGAACAATTGTAGAAATGGCTCGATGCATGTTGAAAGGTGCTGGCCTACCTGACACATTCTGGGCTGAAGCAGTCAACACAGTGGTATACATTCTTAATCGGTGCTCAACCAGGGCACTCAACGATAAGACTCCTAATGAGGCTTATTATGGTACGAAACCTTCTGTGTCTCATTTAAGAAAATTTGGGTGTGAGTGTTTTGTACACATTCCAAATGAAAATCGAAAGAAATTGGATGACAAGAGCAAGAAGGGCATTTTCTTGGGATATAGTGAAGAGTCTAAAGCATACAGACTCTATGATGTAGAGGCCAAGAAGGTGATCATAAGCCGAGATGTGGTGTTTAATGAAAGACCACACTCGATGGAGGATAGCGGTCCTGCCATTTCGTCATCAACCGATGAAGTAATCCACCAAGTGCCTGAACAACGACCGTTGAACAATGAAGAAGTCTCTAATGATGAGGAGACTGAAGACCAACCTGTTGTACCCACAAGGAAGCCACAACCGAAGTGGTTCCAACAGCTCTTTGATGGAAGAAATCCAGAAATTACTGATGATAGTCCACGTCCTGATGGACTAAGACGATCAAAGAGAATAAAGGAGCAGAACAGATCAGGACAACAACTAGTAAACATGGCTTTGGTTATCCAAATCATCAAGACGGTAAAAGAACCGGTAACTGTGGAGGAAGCCATGTCAGATCCAAATTGGAGAGCAGCTATGCAAGCCGAGTATGATAGTATCATGAAAAATGATACTTGGGAGATCGTTGAAAAGCCACCGAACAGAAAAATTATCGGCACCAAATGGATCTGAAAAGTGAAGTACAAGGCAGATGGAAGTCTTGAAAAATACAAGGCATGCCTTGTAGCACAAGGTTTTTCGCAAGTTGAAGGTTTCGATGTATATGAAACCTTTGCTCCAACAGCAAAAATGTCAACAATCAGGTTTGTTGTTGCAGCTGCCGCACATTATGAATGGATCGTACATCAAATGAATGTCAAGTTAGTTTTCCTTAATGGGCAACTTGAAGAAGAAGTCTACGTTGCACAACCCCCTGATTTTCAAATACCATGTGAAGATTAAAAAAAAGGCTTTATATGGGTTAAAGTAAGCACCACAAGTTTGGTACAAACGTATAGACTCTTTCTTCTTACAGTATGGTTTCTGTAGAAGCAAATCAAAGGCCAACTTGTATGTTCTAAGTGAACAAGGAAATAAGGTAATTGTAGTCCTATATGTGGATAATCTTGTAATCACTGGTGACCATGAAGATAATATTCGAAAGACGCAAGAATGGGTAAGCCAAGAATTTAAAATGACAAATCTTGGTCTTCTTCATTATTGCTTGGGAATCGAGGTATGACAAAAACCTCATACTATCTTCATCTCGCAGCAACGATATGTTCGTGACCTCCTGACTGCATTTGGTATCTCCGAATGCTAACCAGTTGTCACCTCGATGGAAGTGAATACAAAGTTATCAATTGACGATCCTTCAGAACAGGTTGATAACAAGCTGTGCAGAAGGTTGGTGGGAAGTTTAATCTTCCTTTGTAACACAAGACCTAATATTAGTTATGGTGTGGGAGTTCTCAGTCGGTTTTCAAATAAACCGGAACAAAGTCACTGGCAAGCAGGGATGCGGATCCTCAAATATCTCAAAGGCACATTGGAGTATGGGATATCATACAAGTCTGGAGATACTTTATCTGGGTACTGTGACTCAGACTGGGCTGGTGATATTGACTCAAGAAAATCTGTTACAGGTTACATATTCATATTCGGTGGTGGAATCATCTCATGGTCTAGTAAGAAGCAACCCACCGTTGCACTTTTATCAACGGAGGCAGAATACAAGGCTGCTTGTGTAGCATCCTGTGAAGCTGTTTGGCTACGACGCATCATGACTGATATTGGCATTCCAATAGAGGAAGCAACAATGTTGAAATGTGACAGTCAGAGTTGTATAGCCATGTCAAAGAATCCGGTATTTCATGCTAGAACAAAACACATAGAGATTCAGTATCACTATGTGAGGGAACTGATTGAGGAAGGTGAAATCTACATGGAGTATTGCCCTACAGAAGATAATTGTGCAGATATCTTCACTAAAGCGTTAGGGAGCGTCCAATTGAGCAAGCATCTTCGAACATTGGGTGTTGGCCCAATAGTTTAGTCAACATGAGGTGAACATTGAGGGAGGGGTGTTGATATATGTCAATATCCACCTCTTCATAATAAGTATCGTTAATTATATGGTAGCATAAATTAATGATTCCGACTTAAACGTCGATGAGGTCAAAAGAGATCGCGATGGCTACAAGAAAGAAGTTCGGGAATTTGGAATCACCTAAGATGACGTCGGGATGATGCAATGCTAAAGTTAGCCAATTTGACCAAAGGAAACTTTCTAGAAGTTGACTTGGATGCTAGCCACCCATGTGGTCAATTGTAGCCACCCATGTGATAAATATGGGTGGCTAATACTTTGAACATGGTTGGTAAAGCCAACCAAGATTGAAATGTTTGATAGGAAAGTCTCCTATGGCGGGCTAGCTGAATTCTATAAATAGGCATGCATTAGTTCATCATTTTCATCCACAACACAACTCCAAACACAATCCTAAGTTGGTCTTTCTTTCTTGTATTCTCCTTGTAAGTCCAGAAGCCATTGAAGCTCTAATCTAGAGAGCGCACGGTGGGACAATTATCTTGTAAGTGTTATATTGAATTGTTATAAAGAGTAGTGTTGTCTTTCTACTTGATTGTTGTTAAGACGTTTCTGGGAAATTGGTTATATTCTTACAGTCCATGCCCAGCAGGTGAACCACACATCTGGGGTAGTGGAGTATGCCTCAGCGAGAAAGGGAATAGGCACCATGGTAGTCGAGGGAGCACGGCAAGCCCGACGCCGCCCGTGTTTCTGGACGTTACCATGTCCAAAAAGGTTGTGCAACCCCGAGACAAGTCACAAACAATCAATATATCACATAACACATAAGAGGGACGACAAAGTAGGCCGCCCTCACATATACACACGATAAAAGTTCATATAAGCACGATATTAGCTAAAAGATGCCAAAAGAAGCAATCAACACAATTAAATTCCACAATCTACTCAAATAGCTTAATTATATGGTAATTATCCAATACAATACAAGTTAACTTAAATACAAGTGCCAATTGCATCAAATATAGCCAAAACTACTTTTTTCCCTTTTTTAACCGAGTTTTCTTTCTCCTATGCATGGTTCAAGATTTTCAAATCATATCCTAGTCTTTCTATATTCTTAATTAAGTCCAAAGGCTCCTTTTAGGATCATAAAAGCTCATTTTAGAAACAAAAGTTCGGGAAGGCCCCGAACGGGTTTGAACTACAACTATACTAACCGAACCCCATTTCCCCGAAATGAAAGCACAAAAGGTGCTTCTTTAGCTCAAGGATACCCGAATCAATGCCCAAATTTGCTTGGATTGCTTAACGAGAAAAGTCCCCTTTTTAAAGTTAACAAATTTTGCATTTTAACTCATTTTCGGGTAATTCAACCTCACGTGAGTCTTTGTCTAGTTTCACTAATGTCTAAAGCACCTAAAGGAAGCCTCAATTCAGTCTAATTAACAAATTATATATAAAAAGAAACCCTAAATTTTCGGATTTCACTATTCACTGCACTATTTATCATCTATTTCAATCAATCTATGCATTCTACCATAAAATTTGCTAACAAGATTTAAAAGTCTACATTATAGGCTCTAATAAACACATATTAAACATTTATAACAAGTATTATTGCAATAATCAACAAATCAAAAATTTCAATATATGAACATAAACTTTGATAATTATAAAAATGCATCTCCCTCACTTGTATAAAGATGTAGGCAAGGTGGTGAAGCTCCTAGGTGCTCTAGAATCCTCCCTAAGCAAGCCATGAGCTCAACCCCAAGGTTTGATGAAGAAATTCTCCTCCTATGCTATTTTCGGATTTGCTACAATAACTTTCAGCTCTTTTTTTTCTTTGCTATGTTATGAGCTAAGTTGTGAGTTGTGAGAGTTTTATGTTGAGTAAGCTTAAGTGGGGTCAAGTTGTGTCCATAAATGAGCTATTAAAAAGAGCATGGGTTGTTTAAAAATGAGTCTAAGGTGCAACAAAGGTGCTAGCTAATTAAAACACTTAGTTAAGTCACGTAACACTATTCATTCAAGACGAAAACTATTTTCTAAATGCATACTCCCAACATTAAATACACAAAATAATATTTTTCACATTCCTCCTACATGATATGTGACAGGAGAAAAATACAGTTTCAGAAAAATTAAACAATAAATTTTTCTTATCAATAGTGTCTTATGCTAAAAATTAAATAAATGCACAGTTAATGCTCAAATAAGACGTTCAACAATTTAAAATGAATATGAAGAGGTTCTCGGTCGTCACACTACCCCGATCCTGACCCCGACCGCGACCCCGACCCCGACCCTATACTCTCGTGAAATTTGTATGTGTGTTTGTTTGCCTTTGAGATTTTTATATATATATAGATACATATATATATGTATATATATATATCTATATATATGGATCCCAACATGTGGTTCCATTTTTACGGGTCTCTAATTTAAGTTTTATCTTTATAGTATTAATTATTTTAAACTTTTTGTTTTTACAGTTAAAAATGAATAGAGATGATAACTTAAATTCTCAAATTTTGGAAGTTAAATCTATCAAACTAAGGACCTTTTGAAAATATGAGCTTTTTAAATAGTGTGTCAGTTAAATCTATCAAATATTAAAAATTTGTGTATTTTTAAGAAATTTTTACTCGTAAAAAAAAAAAAAAATCACCATACATCAACTTTCTTGTGTACCACCTACTATGTAATTTATTCTTGGCCCTACGGCATATTCAAATTTTTCTCTTCCTTCGTTTGGTCTCTATAGTTGCCATTTGATCGTCATTTTTGTCTTTTTTTTTTCTCTTAGGGGGCGTTTTGTTCACGGATTATTTTTTTATTCTTGGAAATGACATTCCTGGGAAAGTGATTGCCAAGAATGTAAGAAAAGTTGTTTGGTACACCAAAAATATTCCTAGGAATATTTTTTCAAATTCCTGAGAATATTATATTATTGTGTTTGGTTTGCACTTAACATTCCTGAAAAATTTGAACAATTTTCTAAAAATACCCATAATTGAAAATAAAGCCCAAAAATCACATTCAAGTCACTTTTTTTTCTTTGTGTCTGCTTAATCAACTTATTATGTTGTTACTATATATATATATATATATATATATATATATATATATATATATATATATATAGACTAACAATAAATTAAATAAAAGAAGTACAAGTACACCATATTAACATATCGAATAGATTAAAAAAATTGGCCTTTAAGAAATTACTCATCATATAATAAAAAGCCTAGTACCAATTTGAACAAGTCAATTCTGAACTAATAAAAAAAAAAATATAAACTTAGTAATCTCTTATTAATTTGAATAAAGTGAAAGCACCCATAATTCAAAAAGATAAAAATATCATGAAAAAAATACAAACTTAAGTATCATGCTGCCATAAGCACAATGTACTACATATATTTGCCAATACACAAGTAATATATGTCCAATGTATTTATACGAGTAGAATAAATGACATAATCTGCAATATTAAAAATTATTTCACATTAATTAATAGAAGTAGCTTAAATAACCAAGTAACAAGTATAGGCCATAATCTATAGAATTTGATAGACGAAGTCTTTCCTCAAATGTGGCTCCACAGTGAAGAAATAGTAAGTGAGATTGTTGTCTTTTGTAATGATAACACATGTCCTTATCCTCTTAACATCAGTTAGCCCTTCAACTAATTTCAAGTCATCGTACACCTTCACCCTCATCTCAGCTACTTCTTTTTTGTGCTTAAAACAAAAAGCAAGCTCATATATGTTGTCTTTGGTTTGCTCATAGAAGTTTCCCAATTTTTCTATTGTATCTATCATCTTCTCTGTTACGTCGTTCATATCTCTTCCTCTCTTCCTATTTTTCTTCGCACTGTTTTTCCCAATATCTCCTTGTCTTTGAGTTTTTGGTGATTGAGTCTCTGTAATTGATTCGTCCTCTAAATCAATGTGTGCACCTTCCAGTGGTGTGTCCATGGGTTGCACTCCTTCTTGCTTAGATTCATTAGCCTCCTTGTCTATGGCTGCAACTGCATCTGATGGATCTTCAGCATTTCGCTCTTTGCTCTATCCTTGCCAAACACTTGGCTCAATTCAACCAGATAAGGAAATGGCTTGTTATAAAGACTAGCAGCATTAGGATATAACTACATAAAAATAACAAGAATGCATTAGTGAATGTAATTGTTTAGCATTTAAAATTTGGTAGTTGAATGTTCAATTTACCTTTACCCATTCTTTAAAGATGTCTTTCTGTTGAATGTTCAATTTACCTTTACCCATTCTTTAAAGATGTCTACAACAATCATATTTTCTTTATCATTACATCCAATGCCACTCCCCTTTGGTCCTAACATCTCCATAATTGCAAAGTATTATTTTTTTAGTTGTTTCACCCTAGACTCAACATGTGGTTGAGCCCTCAATTTACAACCACTCGGAGATCTTTCCAATGGTATGTTGTGCGCTGTGTAACTCCTTACGAATCAAAAGTTATGGGCACCAGAGCGACGGAGACCTGGTCCCAAGCCCCACGCCTTCGGTTTGCAGGCCCAGCTTCTACGTGAAGCGAAGTTGTCTTGCCCAAGGTACCGTGGGATTCGATAATAGATATGTGATGGATTAGGTTGTCAACCTTTTCGCGGCTCACGACATATGATCCGGGATGGAAAAACAGCGCCAAAGTAGGAAAGTGTCCCGAAACTGATGAAAATGTTCGATTTTGAGCTCCAAAAACAAGCACAGTGGAGCAGGCTTGCTGCCCCCGTCGTAGAGCTCTCGGAGAGCTTTTCAACGGTATGTTGTGCGCGTAACTCTTTACAGATCAAAAGTTATGGGCACCGGAGCGACGAAATCCGATTTCAACATTCTATAGGGAAGCCGGGAATTTGGGCTAAGCAGTTGAAGATTTAGGAATTCATAGTCGAATAGGGTTTGGAAAGCTATCCGTTTGTGGGCCTCTGTCATATCCTCTTTTCTCATCAGCATTTAGGTAGCTGAAGGATAGAAATAATACCGTGACTCCAGTTCGATCAAACATGGTCTTGGTCCGGGCATACGAAAGGATGGGAACGAGACCGAAACTCCAGTTCCATATCTTGGGGTTCTTGGTTGGTCAGGTAGTCCTCCCTCCAACTAAGACATTGGTCCGGCATTCAAAAAAGGTTGCAGTCAACTTAGTACTGTGGATTCTGACACATGTCCGAGTTCGGGGTTCAGTCGAGAGGTTTTCCTATCCCTATTAGTCGAGCTGAGCTACCACTCTCCTTTGACCGTCACATGGGTCCGATAACAGTCAGGATAATGCAACTAGCAAGGAGTCATCATTTTATGTTGTCACACTTTGTCAATTCGAACCATACAATCATGGAGGGAGCCAATCAATAAAATCCAAACCGAACTACATATGGAGAACAATGTGATCAAGAGTGTTGCGACGACACAGCGTTTTGTCGGGCATTCACAGAAAGAAAGCTACCATTGGTCCTTCAAGCGTCTAATTGGCAAAGAAAGTCAAGAGTTGGGTCAAAAAGAACGTCCTTCTCAGTCTCTCTCTCTCTCTCTCAGAATCCTAGGCTAGTAGGCTAATTGGGCGAGACTCACATTTTATTCCACTTCACCGGAAGAATGGTTTTTAGGGAGCAACAATACCAAGACCATCAGGACGGCAACTCACCAACATGCCAGAAAGGAAGCCATACATCAAGTTTCATTCAAGATAAAAAAGAAAGTATGTCATCAATGTCGTTAGAGTGAAGCACATCGAAATCTGCGAGTTAAGGTCTGTGTGTGGAGTCACGCTTCCGTCATCGTCTTTCCCATCTATACCAGATTTGGATTTAGAAAAATGATTTGAAGTGAAAAGGACTATGAAAGGAACGAGTACTTCTTAGCCTGAAGTCAACATAACGTTAACTTTCAGTCATGCCATTTGGGAAGAGTGCTTCGGTCCCTTTTAGTCGAGCTTACTCTCTCCGAGGGTAAGGATCAAAAGTTTTTGTTGAATCAAGCTCTCGCTTTCCTTTATCATTCTATGGGAGTTAGGGCTAAGCAACTAAAGATTAGGTAGGGAGGATTCTCAAGTTGAACGCGAGAAAGAAACTGACTTTCTTTGGCATATACCATCTATACAAGGTTAGGATGAAAAAAGAGTTGCGACAGCACAAATGAGTGATTGCAACAGATACTGATTCCCAAGCATGAAGATAGGAAGTATTGAAAGACGTATCGATAAGATATCTATTTTAATTCATAGCCTGATTATGATAGCTTATCGAGACTTGTTACTTGACCAATAAAATACCCTAGAAGAGAGCTTAAAGAGGGTTGCCGTTCAAGGTGGCCATAGAGCCGATCTCTCCCATCAGTCAAACAGATACGATTGTTAGAGATTCAAGATTCACGGTTGGACCGATTCAAGCGATTGAAAGGGGAAGAAAGACCGATTGATAGAGGTTGGACGGATGACTGTGTTACTAGATGAGCTGCTTTGCCAGACTTGTCTGAAGTTGAATTCACTCCCTAGCCTAAAAAGAAAGCCCTTTTTCGATAGTGATTTCTTGTATAGTAAATAATCGTCTATAGTCAAATAGATAGTATGAGATATTAGCTAGCAGGCTCGCTCATTGACAGCTTCTTTTATTCTCCCGTCTGAAAAGACTGTGACTATCATGGTCAAGGAACGAAGGGTCTTCCTCCGCGAAATCACCAAGGCGGAGCCAGTTAACATGATAAATGCTAAAGAGGGCAAGGAAGATTGGCGAGAACCCTTCTAAACTACCTCAAGGAAGGCTACCTGTAGACTGAGCTAAACGGGTTGAAGTACGAAGGTGTGCGACCAAGTTCATAATGTGGAAGGATGCCCTCTATAAGCGATCACTTGATGGGATCTATATGAAGTGCATAGCCAGCCAAAGAACGGATATCTAGAGCAATGCAAGAGGTCCACGTGAAAGTGTGCATGGTACACCAAATGGGACCAAAGTGACAAATGTAGCTCAAATAAGATATTACTGGCCAACCATGATATCCGACTGCATTGAATACGCCAAAAGCTGCGAGGTCTGCAAGTAGCACGCAGACTATATTCATCACTAGCTTCCGGAACCATTGCACGTCACAACATACATGCTCATGGCCCTGGGGATGTACATCATCTGAGCCTTCACGCCGCTGTCGCCAGCAGGGCAGAAGTCTTTATTGGCCGCTACCAACAATTTCTCCAAGTAGACTAAAGCGATTGCTGTAAAGGATTTCAAAAACACAACGGTGTTTGAGTCCATACAAACCCACATCATCTACCGGTTCGGAATTCCGGACAGCATCATCTCCGATAACGAGCAACCCTTCATAGGTAGCCCCCTCTACTGGTTGTATGCCAAATAAAATATCAAGCCTTCTCCTTTCTGAAGAAAGCCCTTCTCTTTCTTTAGGAATGAATCGGAGATTTCCGGGTATGAACTCCTAAATCATTTGGTTGTTCGACTTGCCTTCTTTCTTGTTGCCCCATGAAAGAGGATTAGAGCCAAGAAATATATATTACGATATACATCCTCTCTACTTCAATTAAAAGAAAAGAAGAAGCACTTCAAAGCCTTTTCCACGATTTCAAATAGGGCGATCTCAGGCAGTTGATAACTAACTCTTCTTTCCACGTCTTCTAGACTCTCCATAAAAGGGAGAATAAGTGTTATTTTCTATCGAAAAAGGATCGGTGGAAGCTGGTGCATTCCTTTCATTCCCACCTTCATAAGAAAGATCTTCCAGTTCCTTCCGATCAATGGTCGAATATCAGTTGTTACTAGTAAGTGAAGCAATCAAGCTAGTCTTCTTTTCCAATATAAGAATTAGTCGCTGATTCGTTGTTCCTCTAATAATAATCTTTGCTGCCGCTGATCTGCTGTTACAACGACTATCACATATCAGCTGTAGGTATATTAGTACTCTGACTGATGCTCATTTCCCTTGCCCTATCTCTAGTCTTGTTGCTGTTGTTCTCTTTTTTATTTAGTTCTATCGTCTTTATTCTTGCTTTTCTGCAGCTTCTACTTCTGACTCCGCTGGCTGCTCTCGGGCATGCTCGCCGGACCTCTTGTTGTGAGTGTTTCGGTTTGTTCCTTCCTCCTTTTTTCCAAATTGTTCTGCCACCGCCGTTGAGGTTGTTTTTAGACCGGCTAGAGGCTAAAGACGCCACAAGGAGGAGGTTGGTTTACGCCAGGTGTGATAACCCGAACCCGGCATGCATTTAATGGTATTTAATTGCATTTAACTAAGTGACATCTTAAATGTTGGCATTGAATTTGTGTTTATTTTTAGTTAACATTTATTTGTAGTTTTACTTTCATATTTCTTTTAGAAGTAACTATAATAATACCTGAGCTAATCATATTAACGGAATATCAACTACTTTTCATATTTATATCAATCGGTTTTATTTTTCTTGCACTTAAATTCTCGAATTTCAATTAAATGAGAAGTAGCTCCGAGCTGGAGTAAATTTTAAACTATAATGCTTTCCAAAAATGATATATTTCTTAGATTCTTTGAGATTTAATTGTCACTTCTTTGTTGACGCAAAGTGCATAGCATATCAAGAGCGGTAGTTAAAGAGCGGTTCCTAGTCCTCAATAAATAGTGAAAACTAGCATTTAGTGTTTTAATTTTAGTGTTTTAAATTGTATTTAACTAGAATTGGATTTATGTTACTTGTTTTAGCTTTAAAATGCATGAATTAGGCTAGTTTGACCAATTTTTAAGTGGTTTGACCAAGAGCCTTGACCTTTGACCTTGTCATCTTTTATAATAACTTAACAAAGCACAAAAAAAAGAGCTGAAAATTAGAAGCATAGGGCCGAAAAAACAAGGAGAAAAAAAAAAGAAGATTTCAACCTTCAAATCTTCAAATCTTCACGTGAGCTTGCACGGGGTTGTTTCCGAGGCATCCAGTATGGTTTTCCTAGCGTCTAAGAGTGTCTAAGGTGAGGGTTTCATCGTTATTTGCGTATTTGAAAATATTGAACGTAAACTTTAATTTTTGTGATTTAACCGTAGGTTGTTATTTTATCCGTTTCATTGCTTAAAGAATGTTCCCTAGCAATTGTAGAACGTGTATTTATAGCTTTTTAACATTTTCTGCGGTTGAATATCGAATTTGAAATATAAATTGTGTAATGAATAGTAAATAGTGAATAGTAAACCCCCGTTTCGATGAAGTTGCGCTGTTATGCTTTCTGTTGATGTGAAAAGGTGCTAGGTATGCTAGAATGTCTAAATGCATGGTTTGTTTAGGTTGCGTAATGGAAAAAATGAGAAAAACGCCTTGGTGAAAGTGTGGGTCGTTTAGGTCGAGTTTAACGTTTTCTCATTTTACGAGATGGCATTGTTTCGGGAGGCCATGGAAGCACTTTTGGTGCGATTATGGCATTGGTTGGATGTTTGGTTAGTATAATTGTAGTTCAAACGAGCAAAGGGGAAAATTGGGACTTTGCGTGAATTCTAGGGTAAAGTAAGGTTTCGGGGTCTTTAGACGTGCCTTATGGTGACCTAGGAGGATTGGTGAAGTCGGTTTCCAAAGCTCGTGGCTCGTTTGAAAGTAGTAGTGTTTTGAAAGTTGGGGTCATTTTTGGAATTTTGTGTGATTTCATAGTATATTGTTTGTAGAATGTTTATAATGCTTATAGAATATTTATATTGCTTATAGAATGCTTATAATGCCTATAAGATACTTGTTATTGCTTGATAAGGTTAATTGGTGTTGTTCTTGTTACTTGTTTGATTGTAAATGCTTGTTAATGCTTATTACGCTTGTTAGAGTTGATTATTGATTGAAATGTTTATCAATTGTTGATAATGCTTGATATCTTGTTTATCGCTCGTTTATCACCTTGTATCAAGTCTTGCATTGCATAGTGTCCAGCACGTGAGTGATGGGCCTCTCTGGGTAGCCTCAGGTTGCCAGTGTTGGTTGCTCTAGCTCCGTAGCTATTCCATTTTCTCGCTTGGGTTGCCTCCCAAGGAGATTTGGGTCATAGATTGATGGTTACTCCCGGGGTATTCCAAACTGGTGTTATAAGGTGGTTGCGCGCTTATTGTCATCGTTGTCAACATGAAGCTCGAGATTGATGTATCGCTCGTGAAATGGTATATTGCTCGTAAGAGTGAACCATAGCCTTCAGAGTATAGTATAGCTTTTAAATTGAAAATGTATGTATACCTGCTGAGTTTAAATTGTTGAGAACCGAGGCTCGGATGGCCTTGAGGTGGTTTTAAATGTTTGGACATGGTATTGGTCCACTTATATGCTATCGCAGGTTTTACATTTCGCCTGAAAATAGGGGAGACTCCGTCCGTTTTCCCTGAAAATTTTGCCCGGGTTTAGTTTGGGTTGTGATTAGATTGATCGTTAGAACTCCCGGTCTCGAGAGGGATCGGGGTGTCACACCAGGGACCACAATTAAAGATCAACAAAGGGAAGTCTTTTAATATACACATCTTATAGATCAGTCTAAATTCCCTCCAAATGAAAAAGGCTAAGTTTCCTCCTTTCTAGCCTGACAGCCACCCATGCTTCCGTCAAAGAAGCAAAGCCCTCACCGCAAGTGGCAGATTGACCTGCTCGCTTAGCTGCAACTATTGCGCTCGTGCCTCTCCCAAAGAGTCACCCTTACCTTATATTAGGATAAAGTAAGAAGAAAAGCCCGGTTAAGACCATATCTTACTCTTTCAATTCTGATTAGAGGGGAAACACGAAGCCCAATAGAAGAGCAGAGAATGTAGGCATTTCGATAAATGGAGCGAGAGGATATTCTGGTACATACCTGCCAGCCTGACCAGTATATGGGTAATCTTTCTATCTCTTTAGAGTAGCAATTCGATTACAATATAGCAATAGCAGGAAAGACCTCTGAAAATTTTATCACTTAAGATAGTTTTTTCAAATGGGCTGACATCCATATTGGTCAAGATTATGCAGTCTTTGTCTTATCCGGGCGATCTCTTTCTCTGGTTAATCTAAGGATGGATAGGGATGGTGGAGAGGAAGTAAGCAAGTGAAACATTAGCGGTTTTTCAAATGTTTTGAGACCTCCTTTCCAAGGGTCACATGTGGTTGGATACGAATCAATAACTTGCAGTCCTTATGGCTTTATAGCTAATGGAAGACTCTGGCTTTTAACATTGTCTTTTCCTTTATCGATAGGCGTATATTCTTGCCAAAGTCCTTCATCTGGGTAGAGCTTATAGTCCTCTACATACTGAATTGAAAGCTGAATACCCCCCCCTAGAAAAGCGGTTATAACAGGATAAAATCAAAACTACTTCTTTTCGCTGACTTTACCTTGACCCTCTCTGTCATAGCTGCATTCACCCGTATATTCTTACCTTATAAAAGTCTATTCCCTCGCTCTATGCACCTTACTATAAAGCAGTCAAAAGCGCTTACTACTGGACTAAAATAAGGAAAAGTGAACGAAAGCCTAAGTCACTACCCAAGATACCGTCTGTGATCCATAAGCTTATTTCCCTTGATCTTAGAACCACTTTTCTCTTAGCTTTTAACCTTATAGGTAGGCTAGCCTGCCTTCTCCCTAGCAAGATCCCCTTGCCTTTCCTCTATTTTACTTATCTAGGAGGGCCATAAAGCCGGGAAAAGTGGATGAAAACCTCCTACACAAAGTACCGCTTTACTGTATAAGGATCCATAAACCCCATTTCTCTTGGATTCCTTCCTTCTGGTCCCTTATTAGAAAGCATATGACTTAGCCCCCAGACCCCTTCTTGAAGGCCAAAAGAAAAGATTGGGGTTGGTATTACTTCCTTACTCCTAGGAAAAGTGAAAAGAAAAAGACGAGTTAAGTTTTAGCGGCAGTTATCCTCTTCATCATTTATTCTATTATCAAGCTTATCTGCAGTGGGAGTTTACGACCTTAATAATAAATATATAGGATTGATTGGAGCCAAAGATAAGACCTAGGAAATGAAGGTTTAAAGGATCACACTTAATCTCTGAGTTATATAGTTTAATACAGAGAAAGACTGACATAGTTTAAAGTGAATTCGTCTTTGAGACAATCCTCTCCCTATCAATCAAGCATCTTCAATCCTCTCATTCACTAGACCTGACATAACCTTTGCTGTCAACAAAATAAGTCAGTTCATGCAAGCACCTTCTGTTTATCACATGATTGTTCTTTCTTTCTAATGGGGAAAGATTGCAGGAAGGGCTCTGCTCCACGGGATTCTCCTACCTTAATTAGTTTATGGATAGGACTTGCCTCTTTAGTTGGAAGGACTGCTGCCGGTTAAAGCTATGCACTGATTCACTTTCTCATATCAGGTCGGGCAGGATATGCTTTGAATCTAATTAAGACATTCTGCTTTTAAAGAGTCTCTGCCGCACACTTTCAACTTTCTCTTTCTTAATTGAACCGGGTATATATATATAGAACAAGAACACTCATATCCTTTCGGAAAGGAAAGCCAAGCCTGTCTCCGTCGAGTAAACAACTTTTCAGTGGACATATAATGAGAGGGTCCAAGAAAAGGCTATAGGTCATCGGCGGTGTGAGATGACAACCGGGGAGACATGAAGAGAGAAAAGTCCATAGCTTGTCTCTACTCACCCCTTGCTTCTTCGATTGGGGAAAGTCCAAACAATCCGTACCGGGGAATACTTTAAGAAGGAAAAGCTTCCTTAGTGAAGCGGGATGGGAAGTCTCGAGAATATGGCTCCTAAACTACGTAACTTTTTTGATTTCCACGTTAGCTGAAGGCTATGCGATATGGAACAACAAATTCCCTGCTTGGAACTAACGATTTCCCCATAGGAACTCTTGCTTCCCTTTGACTGAGGGGATAGTTTTAGTAGTTGAATGAATTCGAAGATTTTCTGATGCACCATTTCCATCCCTACCGCTACTTCTTATTCCCCTAGGAAAGTGAATAGATCAGCACAAGACGTATAACTGCCAAGACGATGTGGATCGTCACTGAGAATCGTCAGATCTAGGAGTCAAACCACTGATCTGTAGTTGCCTTTTACTTATTAGGCAATAGCCACTTCCTTATATACATAAGAAATGGATTGATTGGGGAGAAAATTCACAGATGAAGAGTCATCAACCCCAGTAACATAGGTTCCGGAGTTGACAACAGGGAAGGTAACAGAGGTCCAATCTAGCCAATCAACTAGGGCTGCTAATGCTAAGGCCATCGCAGTCTTGGTTGGAGCATCCGTCCTAGGTGTCATACTCACTCAACACGGTCTCGCTCTTAAAATGGTTGATGAACGGAAGATATCGCCTTCGTCCTTACTTTTTGAGAGTCTTTCATAAGAACCTAAGGGATCCAACTCATACATCCAATCGTCTACTGTCTTTAATATGAGGTAAGGTATCAGTCTTAGGAAGATGGGCACATGATATCCCTATTAAAGGGGCGAAGCGGTTAGTGGAATAGTGCTGACTTTGCGGTTAGTAAGGACAGATGTGAACAAATCGTCTGAATCAAACAATTCCTCTTCTCAACAGCAGTCGTTAGGCCTCCCACCAATAGTTCATTCGGGAGAGAGCGGTGTAGAGGAGAGATCTTGGCTATTGGGATATCAATAATATTTCGATTTGGCATATGACTATTACTGTACTGTATTGCTAAGAGTTGCTGGCGAAAGGGAGAGAGATTTGACTTTGAAAGAAGCAACTTTCACCTTGAAAGCCACTAGAGCTTCTTCCCCGCGCATGCATGGTTTGGCCAAGATAGAACACCTTTTCATAAAGGGGTCGGAGCAGCAGTACCTTGCCTTTGACTTTACTGGCCTGTCTTCTCTTTACTTTTGGGGGGGGCTTCCATCTCTCTCTAAGGCTGCCTTGGGTTAGTAGGGGGATGGACTCCGGAAGCAACCTCTTAGACTAGGCGTGCCCAGACGCTCCCCCCCGTAGAAATCCATTTTCAGAACGTAGGTTGTCCTCTTTGCAACAAGCGAAGTAATCTTTTTTTACGTCTTATTATGATTCGCTGACAGGGAAAGTAGCTAAACTCATTTGCCCAGACCCAGGAGAATGGATGCATTTTGGGTCTCAAGGAGGCAATTCTCTGATTTTTTTGGGGTCAACTAACATATGATCGATCGAGCTAGACTTTCTGAATGAGTTTGAGTTGGGCTTAGGAGCGAATCACTCTTTCCTCAATTCTAGAATAGTACTCAATATCTAGTCTAGAAAGTCTCTCCCCACTGACCTTCGCTCTACTCTTCACACCAGCCTCAGACGCTAATGCCACTAGCTAGCAGACAGTGAAAATAGCCTTCTTTCTCCCTTCCCTGCTGGCATGTCAATCAGTAACCTTTCCCCTTTTTATAGAAAAAGAGGGCTCCTGTTTGTTCATTCAAATGGGATCTTAAACTGACATTCTCTTGATCGAAAAAGGAGGCTAAAGCTAAAGCGTTGAATTCGTCGGTTCGATACTAGGATCAATCAAGAAGGATATTGCGGCTTGGACTGACTTTCCTGTGTGCGCTGCTTACTCCTTGGTTGGTCAGTTGGACCTGCGTAAGTCAATATTTCAGTAATCCTACTCACCCCACAGCTTCACGAATCACGCAATGCACTTTCTTCCCCATCGCCCCTGCCTACGAGCATAGAAGCGCGACGCTTTGATACTGATAGTAGCATAGTGTATTCGCGTAGAAGACACCGAGGCAAGGAAGGGAGGTAAGGGTAGCAGGACTCTTGAGGTGCCCTACTGAAGAAGCCAGCTCGGTTTCTCAATGACCTCAAAACCAGTGCATCGTGCTATGCGCTAGCTTGTTAAGGAGGGAGCTGTTTAAGCTCTGTCTTTGCTTTGGCTTGCTTGCCCTTTTCGTTTTCAGAGTCAAGGTTCACTTTACTTACAGTCGAATATATTTTATTCAATCAAAGCCAAGAGGCGATAGTGGCATCGGGATCAGACTGTCACCTATGACTAAGCTCCGTGACTAGCTCTATTCTCATCATTTAAGTGATTCTTCATCACAGGACAACCCATAGGACTGGCCTGAAGGGCTTAAGGGATTTGAATTGCAGGAAGGTTGGTAGTCATAAACTTTCCTATTACTAAAGAGAGGTTGATCACTTTCTTTATGAGTTCATGATGAGACTCCGATCTCAATCAAGGGCTCTGAATGTACCACTCTGTCCAATATATAATGGAAGTCCAAGTGTTGAAAGCAACTCTTGAACCCCAAGGAGGCAACTCAATAGGTAGAGGCTATAGAACCATTAGGGTTACGCTAGGCCAAGGGGGAGTAATCCTCTCGGGAGAGGAACGCAATTGTCTCGTGAAACCCGACTTATATTATCCATCCTGTCACAGATCGGATCTGACTGAACGAAGAAGGGTGGAACTCTACTTTGCTCTTTTAGAAGAAAATCTGCAGATAGGAGCGATAAGGCGACGGGACAAAAGAGAATTTTTATAGTACCTTGCGGGGCCGGTAACCTTTGACCGGTGTAAGCCCTTGTCGCACTGAACTTCTTCAAGCTTGAACTCAAGCATTCCAACAGTAGTAAAGGAAAAATAGTTGTTTTAACCAATTCTTTTCTAGACAAAAAGGACGAGATTGCTATCATTACTATACTTGGCAACCAAGCTCGCATGCGTATCCATTCCATTAGGCATTGCCACTCTTTCCTACTCTACCTGTATTGGTGAACAAAAGGTGTCAAATCAAGCTGATCATTCCATTTTGAACTCTTATTACATTACAGTGACGACACCTCTTTCTCTTTATGGAATCTGCTCTTTGACTCGCATTTCTGGGATTGAGGATAAGCTTTTGGGCTAATCTAATACTGTGGGAGTCACTGTCTCATGAATCACCCTTGTCCTAAGCGGGCAGAAAGCATGCTAAAGCGACTGAGGAAAGGGTTGGCCAATCTGAATGACTTCCCGAAGGGGATGGAATGTGGTACATAAAAGGTCTTCCTTCTAGCTCGAGGAATAGGAATTGGATGGTCCAGGAATGGGTATTTACCGGTTCTTTTAAGAGAATAGCGTATGTGGTTCCTTTACAAGACTTTCCACCTTTCATTTCTGAGTCAACCATTGCCATTGGTCTTTCCAGGTAGCAACTTCACAAGGCACCTAGGAAGCTGAGTAGTTGTCAGAAAGAGTAGTGACTAGGTCACCAGGTAATAGCTGGGATTTCGGATTAGAAAGCTATGTCTTGAGAACGCCTTCCTTCTAACTAAGGCAATTGGTCTCTCATGTTGTATATAGATAGGCCGACATTGCCAATTCAAGTTAAGCGTGTAAACGACCTTCAGATTGGTGTTGGCATTAGGAGAAGCAAGCTGATAGCATAATTAGTGGCATTCATTATATTTCAGTGAGAAAAGATCACTACTTAGCCAAGCATTCTCACTCTCTTTCTGAATTGATCTGCTTCATAGATATGCGTCTTAGGGGAACTATAATACAGTTATCATGACCTTGGTAGCATCCTGTCCTAATGCTATAAGCAAAAAAAGAAAACTCTTCCTTTTCCTCATGTCAACAGCCCTTTCGGTAAACTGCTTTGTCAACCAATACATTGGAAAATGAATCCTTTGGTCAGGTTCAGTAAAGAGAAATCACAGGATAAACCAATGGGTGGGGATATATTAGTGAAGCTAACGAGCGATATAAGCTAAAACAATGGTGGTGTAGTAGTTTTCCTATGCCCTAGCCTCCTTGGAGGAAGTGTGGCAAGATTGACCGATTCCTAACAGTCATGAACGAGCTCCTGTTGGCTAGCTAACTGGAGACAGCTTCTTATAAAAGAAGCCGATTGAATAACTTATGCCTGTAATAGATAGAAATAGAATTGGCTAACTCCACTCGTGGCTACTTTTGATTTGAAAGAAAAGCTATTTGGTTGTTCAAATTAGCAGCTAGTTAACCACTATTGAATAGCAGGTCCTTCCCTTTCTTAAGCCCAGTCACACAGCCCTATACTTAGCAACTCGTAAGAAGATCCGAACGAAGACAATGAAAGAAAGCGGCGAAGCGAGCAAGAAAGGTTGCCTTGAGTTGAGGCTTCTCGGACGAGCGTTACCTGCTTTACGACCTCGCAAGGCACTACTATAGAGCTCTTTGGGCCTGCCGCTTTCTCAATTGAAAATAAAAAACAATCAAGATTGGTTGGCCTACTGACTTTTATGTAATTAATAATAAGATTTTTCCTACTGAACGATTTCTCTTCTTATCTATGTTATTTCAGGATTGATTTTCGTTGACTCTCACTGAGCAATCATAAATTCCTCACTTCATACAGTCGTAAGGCTTCCAAGTCTTACTAGTTCAATTGTCTGCCGCATGCGTGTGTACTTCATTAGTGTGATCTTGCAACTGAAATACATAGGCTATGGCTATCTTCTATTAGAAACTATGCCCTTTAGAGTTTCTCTTCTATTATAGGATAATAAGGTACGCTCTTCTTGGATCGCTGTTGCAGCTTGGCTTTATTGTCTGTTATTAACCCCCTGTTGCTTTGATTTTGATTGCTTTAATAAATATCTCTTTCTTGTTTTCCTTATAGTCTTACCCCTCTCTTAAGAGAGTGAGTGCCTTACTAGGAGTATAGTTTAGGCTTTGCCAAAATAGGTTGCTAGGAAGAGAATTGGTTATGAATGAAGAAGCTCTAAGGGAGAATGAATCCTAATCCAGTGCTATTGAATGGTATAGAATCCGCTCTTAGCAGCAAATACTTCTGTTCTACGATCTGACTATGCCCATCCAGGAAAATAAGACATGGAATTGGACAGCTTAAACAAGGTAGAATCTATAGAATGGATTAAGGGACAGTTCTTTTGTTCAACTGCCTTGTGTTAAGCATGGCATACATGAAATTCGAATCCAAGAAGTAACTGGGAGAAGAAAGACAAGCAATACAGGGTCTTCAAGGAAGAGGTTGTTGCCCCAGTAGATATAAGAAGTCTGCAGTAAGCCTTATATAGAATTCAACTATTCAATGTTGATGTTGATCTATTTGCTTGTACGATTGGGTTTATGTTAAGTCTACCTATAGCTAATGAAGTCAGCCTTGCTTGAAGGAAATCTAGTCAATTCGGATTTACTTAAGACTTTGAAGTAGGCGAATCCGCTGCTCCTGCTCCAGAGTCAGGGGTGGAAGGCTAGAGCTAAGCTAAGCTCCTTGCTAGAGCTAATGCCTTCCACTTCGAGACCGACTGAATAGGCTAGCGCGAAAGAGAATTCGATTTGTTAATCTATTCCCAAGACAAAGTCTAAAAGACTAATCCAATCCTACTCTTGGGTGACCTTATCCATTTGGCAGATTTCACACTGGTCAAATCAAAAGAGAATGAAGGGCGTTTAACATAACTCCTTCAAGAACGAAATCCCAAATACAGATTGGGAATTACCTATAGGGTCTTCAGCCTACAATATGAGTTCGGGTGATGGTCATAGAAAGAAAAAGATTGGGACCTCTCCTACCGCTTTTGTCCTACCGTAACTATAGAAGTACGCAGGACGAGCAGGGAATGGGGCATCTCTTAGGAAATGGAGATATTTAAAGATAGTATTCACCCAGAAAGGGAAAGGGAAAGGCAGTAGAGGTCCACTCTCAAATAGATAAATGAGTTATCGCTCAGGCCTAACGACTAGTTAGTCCCTCACTCAACTATGAGTAAAAACAATAACAACTACCCCCGTAAATCAGGACAGTAACAATATGAGTCAGTCAGTCAAGTAAGAGAAGAAGGGAAATGCCTTACTCTATTCCTTAATAATTAGGAATAGCAGACTAAAGGCTGTTAAAGCAAACATTTGAATATAGAAGAAATTACGGCATTTAGGTTGTTTATCGTAGTTGTCTATATAAGGAACAATAGAAATACCGATATCTCTTTGTTAGCCTATAAGCCTTCATTCTTATTTAGGCCAAACTGTAACCCTCATTAAAATGGCTTTGCAGCTCTTTAATGGGGAGCCCAGGAAAGGAACAATGGGTATTGCGCCCGAGTGAGCGTCTTACAGCCCGGTCGGTGCAGCTAGGGAGGGATGCTATCCTTCCTAAAAAGAGAAAGATAACTATCCAGTAATCCTTCTCTCGTAATCAGCCTTTGGATGAGTGAAGTAGCCCATGGGTATAGGGTACGAACGATTAAGACAAAAAGAAAGAGAAAAAGGTTCTTGACGGAAGGTTAAGAGTGATAACACAGGTAGCTTGCTCGAGAAGAAAAGTAAGAAATTAAACCATTAGTTTAGGGATAGTGACTAATAAGCCATTAAAGATAGGTAGGTTTAGACCAAGCCAAATCAAAGGTGGTGGGCGGAAAAAGATAAGCAATACGCGAAGAGAGTAGAGATTCAAAAGAGTGTCATAATAAATGTTCTTGTCTAACTAAGAAAGCACTTCAAGTAAACCGCGTGGAGAGGGCGCGGGTCTTGTTTCCTTGTTGCCATTGCTGCAGCAAGGCCCATGCCTTATAGTCGAGAGGACTCTGATGTGTACTGGTACGTCAAAATCAGATTGATCGCCCTCATTTTCTATCAATCACCTACTTCTCTTCTCTTTCAGATTTTCTTTCCTTTTCTTGCTCCATAATGATTGCAGTCTGCCGTAGGAGACACTCTAGCATCTGAATTCTGAAATTCTTTTTCTTAAGAGCGAGACGGAGAGGTAAATAGCATCCTATGAGGTGGTCAACAGCAATGTCGAATCTTGAGTTGGCACCGGTCTTTATAGGTTGGGCTTTTGCCTACTCTAGCTCTATCCATAGCGTAAGAAAGGAAGAAGTCGATCAGTGACCTCAAACAGAAGATTAACCAACTTTTCTTGTGATTTCTCCTTCATAATATACAAATTGCTTGTATTAAACATATGGTATTTGAGAGCCCTTCTCCCTTAATGAGTTCTTTCCACTTAGTAGTGCTGGAAACAACATTTCAAGAGAAAATTTGAGATTGATTGCCCACCGAAAGTTCCCTCTAAAAGGCTATCGGGTTGTCATCGATGTTGACAAAACAGCCTCCGCAATTTGATTTTAAAGCTTAGCTCGGGCTTCTTCCTTTATAGAGGGCTGCTAGAATGCCTTTGCACTGTCAGCCGATCGATGTGGAACAAGTGTCTTGTCTTTAATAGTGTGAATGGAAGGGGCGGGTGCCAGTTCAAGCTCTACCGGATCTCCTTGAAGATCCTAGGAAACTTAGCTCCAAAGCTTCCTTCCCCTAGTGGAACTTTCAGAAATGAGAGCAGAAAAGGAGTGTTAGTTTATCCCTCATAGTTGGGACTGAGCCTCTGAATTCAATTCTAATGAAAGAAGAATCCATCTCTGGCGGTTCCATATTCACTTCTATAAAAAGAACAAGAGAATCTCAGTGAGGGGAGAGCTCCTTCACAGAGCGATGACTAACAGTCGGGAATTCTATTAGTAAAGCCTGAAAGTAGCGCTTGGCTTGATTCCTACCACGGATGGGGATACATTTCATCCATATCGTCGGCCTCACATGGACAGAGATGCTTACCATATCACGGTTTCCTAAGATGCTAACACAAGGACTACTATTACTACGGGAGCTTATTGGTGGAGCAAGAAGAGTGGAGTAATGCCCACGTGGAAATTCATTTTCATTTAAAACATAAAGAGCTTCCTCGTTCGTACTTAATCAGTAGATCAATGATTCGAATGCGTATCCATATCTAGTCAATAAAGAAAGATTAGGTTCATGCTTTAGCCTTTATTTGATTCGAAATAAAAATGAAGAAATCTCGTTGTCGCGGGCAGGCCTTTGTACCATCTGTCTACTTGAGACACGAGTGGAAGATAGTAATAAAACATGGTCAGGTCATCTGGATCATTTCATCGAGCAACAAATGTGTGGGAGACCTTTCTTGCTTGCTTGGCCGTCAAAGAGAGGGAATTGGCTTAACTATTAGAGTTGCTTGCAAATCAAAATCAGAGGGAAGCGGAATCAGTGCCAATCAGTAACTTATACAGCCAGCTTTGGAATTAGATCAGTGATTCCAGCAAACGTAGGCTTGAAAGCCCCAGCTGAAAAAACCATATCAGTAAAGTCTAAAGAACTCCTTTTTCGAAAGCCTATTCGCCAAGTTCAATAGCTTATCTTCAAATAAGATAGAATCGTAGGCACCTGGATTGGTCTATGTCCGCTTTAGGGCGTATACCAATGGATGGGACTTTTGATCAAGAGAAGCCATTAAGGCCTTTAATTGGTCGAAAGAAAGATCTCTTCTCTTAAGATATTTGTCTTCTACTACTGATCCTTTGCCAATTTAAGTACATAAATTTCTCATTGATAAGCTATTCAATAAAGGGGCGGCTCATACTTAGATTGATTTTGGGCTCGGAAGTAATGTCTTCCTTGCCCTTACTCGATCAGAATAGTTCCCACAGTTTGTAAGATTTAGGTCTGGACAACCTTTGGGTTTTCTCTCATCTTGGCCCTTGTTTGCATTATCCCACCATTTTCTGGTGTAGTTAGCTGCGGACGAGGTATACCCCGGGATAAAGTTTACAAACTATGCTCTTTTGGGTGATGACATTGTTATCGCCAATAAGAAGGTAGTAGAATGTTATTTTGATATGCTGCAGGGTTGTGAACAAGAGCTGAAAGACGTGAAAGCTCAAAGCTATTGGTTCTGTCATACTCTATTCTAGTTCTTTCGACTCTCGAGTTACCTTTTGAGCAAACTAAGAAGAAGAAGAAGCCCACGCTTTAACCTTCCAGTCAGTAGTTACCCTACCCTCTCTCTAACCTATAGGAGTAGGAGTCCGCAAACCCTAAACCCGTCGGTATGGAAAGAAGCAGCCTAAGAAGAAGGAAAGCAAGCCTGCTCTAAGTCTTTAGGAAATATAGCTTCATGTTGTAAAAGAAATCTTTCTCCATAGAGGTGTGCCATCTGTGATGGATTCGGTATTTCACAATAGTAGCCGGGATCAGAGATCTTCTTATTGAAATACGACTTTTCACCACTCCCAAAGAAGGGCCTGTATGAGTGGCATCAAAGACATGTTGCCTTACAACTTGAAAAGATCAAAGACGTTTACCTTTTTCGAAGGCCAATAGGAAGGGACAAGTCTAAAAACAGTGGTACTCGTGGATACGATAGGTTAATTGAAATTGGGGTCCACATTTTTGTATAGGGATTTTCATATCCTCTCTCCCTAGCTACTGATCATCGCCGTTTGCTATTGCCTCACCAACTAGCTGATCAGACTATAGCCCCTCCTCGGGTAGATTCCTTTTTTTTCTCCTCAGGCAAATTCCTCTTTTTGCTCCTCTGGCTACGGGGTATTAGCAGCCCTTTCTAGCTCTTCTTCCCCTCCCAAGGGCAGGTTCTTAGGCCTTAGTAACCCATTCGCCACTAGAAAGACCACTTGATGTCCAACTTGCATATGTTAAGTATGGCGCCAGCCTTCATCCTGAGCTTGGATCGATAGCCCTTCTACCTAAGGGAAGAATGCCTAATGTCTTGGTCTTAACCTTCGCTTCGAGGGAAAAGGATGGCATCTAGGTAAGTAGCATCGTCTTTAATTGATTAACCGGATATTCAATCTACCATAATGGAAGAGATGTCTGTTAAGGTCGGCTTCATTCAAGCAAGCAAGTTTTTCGCAAATAGAGATGGATTTTGCCCATTCATTCTTATATGGAATAGGGCTGCGACTGTAAAACCATTATTGGGCCCTTCTTTCCACTCTAAGAGATTAGATTTGACCTCTTGATTCTCTTGTATTCTATTTCAGGTTTAGTCTCTATCATAGGGCAAGAGCTAGAGCAAAGTAGAAGAGGCGGCGGGCATAACCTTCTAAGGCAGGGTGGCAAGATAGACAGATGAGTCATTCTTTCAAACTGCCTATTACTATTAGGTTAGGTGGGCTTGACAGCTCGATGCTTTGTAATAGAGCACCAGCTCTTCCTCTTCTTATACTAATGATGTTCCCACGGTTCAAAGAACTTATTACATCTGTGCCAAGCGGCGCCAGTAACTCCAAAATCGATGATTCTTGGCCACTGACTTACTGCTTTTATTCAAATGCCACTGATGCGTACGACATTAAGTTGGACTACTTTCCTTCTGGTAATGCCTTTTTTTCCCTGTGGTCACCTTGCCCTTCTACTTACTGGCTTGGATATTTCGAAATAAAAGGATTTGTTTCGGCGGTTTATTTTTATAAAAAAAAGAATTTAACTAAGTGGCACTCCTTCCTTGGTTCTTATCCTGTAGTGGGATATTTACAGTCGATCGTAGATTCCCTGTCTTGGCTAGGAACCTAGTCCCTTCTTGTGACAACAGAAGAGAAGGTGTTTAAAAGCTTGATTGATAGAACAAGGAATTGCCTTTTTTGTTTTGACCAGGCGAAAGACGATTCTATATAAGATAAGAGTCAAATCATTTCTAGAGAAGAATCCCTCCCTAGTCCTAGCTCATTAAGTGTCTTGTTGGCTATCTGTCGTACCCCTTAATAGAAGGGGTGATACTTCATTTTATTTAATAGTTAGCCACTCAGGACAGAGATTTGGCTTAGTGAAAATAGAACTAGAACCAAAGTCGTACTCTTTATTCCATATCTTTATATAATGCCTTTTAAACCACCAACAGGTCCTATTCCGAAAACATTGAAAAAGGGCTCTCTCCGTCAGTACTTTAAACTAATTAGGCATTTCCAAGCTGCTCTTTCATAAGCTATGATGGCTCTTTTGAATAAACTAAATAGTCTATGTAATCTTCCTTTTTTCCAGGAGCATTCGACTGAAGAAGTATTAGTAAGACTCGGACGAAGCCGTAGGAGCAATGGAGTCTTGTGAGGTAACTCTTGGTCAGCTGTTTCCACTTGAGTTTTAATGCTTGATAGGACTAGGATGTGTTTAATCCTATAATGGTCGACCTATAATGCCTTAAAAAGGCCTTGCCCCTTATGTCCCTTATTCCAACTAGAAAGTCACCCAAGAAGTAATGAAGCGAAGCTGTAGCGGTTGGTCTTCCTTTTTTTCTTGCCTGTGGGCGATCTAATCATAAGAATAGGAATACTTAGAATATCCCCCGAAATAGAATAGGAATAGAGGAGCCCTTACCTCAGTGGAAGAAATAGAGTCTTTATCGCACTTCCCGCTTCCACCGAAAGGAAGTTCACTTCACAACCACCTTTTCCTCGGGAAGGCATATAAGGAAGAATTTTCATAGAATAGATCGGTAAAGACCTTACTCTATTTTATTCTTTAAAGAAGGAAGATGGGTAGAAGCTTACTCTTCTATAAGGGAGGTGAGTCAAATCTCAGCCGTCAACAGTCTTTCTTCCATGTAGTTTTAGGCCCAGGCATGGATTTTGTCTCTTCTTTTGTTGCAGATGATCAAAGCCTAGCCTAGGCTGTAGAGGGCTAAGAGAATTGAAGCATAGCGTAAGCAGCGGAATACCTAACAAAGAAAACCCCTGTTCAAGCTATCTCACCCGGTACGACACCAGAGGAAACTAAAACGGCAATAGGTAGCCCAAAGATATGAAGTAAGTCGACTGATAAGGAGAGGAAGGTAGATGCTCGATCGATAGGGAGAGGTTATAGCCTTAGAATTGGGTTTTTGGGGATTTTAGATAAGGATCGGCGTTAACTCAAAATCAGAAGAATCAGAGGTATAACCAGGCAATGAATATTGTGTACCTAAATTCCACTTAAGGACCAAAACAAGCAGAGGGAACCACAGATCCTGTTGAGGTAGAGGAAGAGGAATAAATGTTCGGCGAGGTTCCTCGATAAAGAAAGAAAAGCTGGTAGCTGCCCATGGCAGTCTTGTTTGCGGGTGTACGATCTAATCTTAATCCTATACCCGCAGGGAGGTGAAGCTTCCTATTGTTGAGGGGATTGAACTTCAAGTAGTAGGGATCGAAGCAAAGTCTATTGCTCTTTGTTCTCTTCGGTCTTCGATCTATTTGACCTCCAGTCCGCTATGCTCTTTGTAACTATATCCTCTTCTCTGGTAACTCAATAGAGATCCTCTTCTTTCCTTGCTTTTGAACGCTTTCTTTCTGTTTATCATTCTTTTTAGCAGCTGGAGCAGGAGGCAGGAATCTTTATATTTGAATAGGCTCTGACCTCTGTCCTGTTCCGTGGGCTTCTATACTCCTCGTAACCGAGGAAAGCAAGCCCGCTAGCCACAAGCAAGAGGCACCCTTTCCGGCACAATCAAAGGCAACAGGAGAAGCAGTAGGTAGAAAACAAACGGACTAAGATGAATATTAGGTACATAAGCCCGCCGGCCCACGGGAATCTCGATTAGGAAAGGGCCACTCATAGTATGTGGATGCCATCTATCCTTCCAGCGCATGCTACGTGTTAGTTAATCAAAGCTTATATTCATTTCTTAGGCCCCAAGCCGAGCTCTCCCACATTCCGAACATGAGACTTCTAGAACTCGACGCCCTATCATTCGTACCCGGCTACATCTACCCGCACTACATAGTAATATGACTAAAGGTCGAGGAAGGAGAAAAGAGAGAGCCTTTAACTTAAAGTGGACTAGTCACAAAAGAAAGTGCCGAAGGACGCTTTACTGAATATGATGACACCGATGAGTGCCAACACACCATAGACTGAAGACTGATCTTATCGGCGATGGTCTCAAGGAAGGAAATCTGGATAACCGTCAACAAATTAAGAGCCTACCTAGCTTTTTCACTTTGGCACCGTTCTCATTTTCCTTATTCCGCCATACCAACCCTACCCTTAAGAAGGTGGTGCTCTTTAAGATTGAGTGGGTGGCCGACTCATTTTCAATCTACCATACGGATGCTACTTCCATGTTGGGAGATACTCATACCTTACTAGATGGGAAGCGTGGCGGGGCAATAGTCTTTTTCGAGATAAAGGAAATCCGAGGGAAGAGGTAAGACATTCTTGACCACCGACACCACAAAGACTATAGGTTATTTACTAATTAAACAGAAGTGATAAAGATGATCCTCCTTCTCATTCCTTATTCCAGAAATATGTAATAGTCCTTGCAGGGAATGAACCCCCATTTGGGGAATTCGTGTGCCATTTTGATTCTGGTAGCATTTCGGGTGAGATGCCAAAGCCAAAGATGTAAACTGAAGTCAAAAGCTTCCTGGGACGCGTCAACTTCATCAGCCACCCTGATCACCTCTACTTGTGAGCCTCTGTTCAAGCTATTTCAGAAGAATGCTCCGATGGAATGGAACAAGGATTGTCAATTTGATAAGCAAGATCAAGACATACCTTTTTAACCAGTCTGCCTGTACTTGTTCCGCCAGAACCCGATCGCCCCCTATTGATTATCTTTCAATCTTGGAAACCACAATGGGGTGTGTACTGGGGCAGCAGAACAAAATAGGTTCGGAGGAATAGGATATGCCAATGGTGTCTATCAGAGATAGAGTAGTTTCCTGTGTCGGATGGAAAGTAACTCTCACTCGGAATGGAATGCCAACAAATTAACGAATTGGCTTGGTTATGTTCTTTTTACTAGTAAGTGGTTTGAGGAAACTAGGAAGGCAATGAATAGGCTAGGCAGTAAAATAGAAAAGGATCCTCAACGCCCTTGGCTACAAAAGAAGGCTAGGCTCCTTGAACTAGAGCTAATTTGATCTTCCCCTTCTCGAATAGTGGATCTAGCCTTTTTGGTTGGATCACCATCAACCAGCACTTACCCAACTTCTTTTTAGTACGCCCAGTATAGTTGTCACAGTCAGGTTTAGCTGGATCGTTTATTATAAGATCGTAGGAAGGTCGAACGAAGACACCCTTTGAAAAGAAGCCGGTTTACAAGGTTTATTCTCTAAGAAAACAAGGGTCCTACTCAGGGACGAAAGAAGCAAAAAGGCAGCTCTACGAGCTATCTCCAAACATTTTTTGGTATTCTGGTTGGGAAAGCTCACTAGCGACGGGTTGTGCCAAGGAAAGCATCTAAAAGAAGCCTCAATGGCAAATCATATGACTGGGTTCAAAATAAGTTGATAGCGATCCTAAACTCGATTACAGGTTCATCTTTCTTCAAGCTGTAACCTTAGCAGATAGATAGTCCTTTTAGTTCAATGCCAGCTCTTTTACGCGTTGTAATGCTTAGAAACCTGTGATTGGAAAGAAAAATTTTTCTCATACCTGTTCAGCTATGGATATCATTTTTCTTGGTGGAGTTTTTGATGAAGATTGACCTGAACTAGGACTTGAATCTGAAGAGCTTGGAAAAGCTGATCTATTTCTGAATCAAAATCTTGATCTCTTTCTTCAACTTCATCAGCTTGCATTGGCGCTTTTTTGAATTGTTGTGACGAAGGAATTACAACAAGCTTTTTCTCTACTTTGTTTGCATCCCAATTCCAAGATGAAGATTCATCAACACAGATGCATACCTCAGACAGACGCCAGCGACGATATGTGGGTTGCTTGCCTCTTAGAAAAAATAGATGGAAAGAGTGGATACAGAAGCGGCATGTTCAAACGATCTGAGCAAGACTACCATTCGACATTCAAGGCAATTCTCGTACTCAGAAGAGGCATCGAAAAGTTTGAATTTCACTTTATGGGGCACTAATAGCGATACACATTCCCAGTGTCTCGATAGCTCCTAGGCTGCTCTACGAAGAGCAGCTATGTCACTTCTGTCTATTAGTGAAAGGCTAAGGCTCTATCCCAACTTTTGAAGCTTGTGGAAAGAAAGGAAAGGACAGACAGCAGGGAATGAATGCTTCTTTGATTAAGAAGAAAGTCCAATTCCTCTTGGCGGCACGTAAGGAAGTTGACTGTGAAATCTTCTTGGCTCTTAGCTCAAAGGGAGTGAAGTTCACCTATCAATCAACATAAAAATATGCCATCTCCCTTGTCAACTCTGAATGAATGTTTAGTTAGTCGTGAATGAGAACTCTTATTGCTTGTTGGCAGGTAGCTCCATGGTTGGTTAGCTCGAAAGCAAGTTCTTACTCTTTGACCTGAGGGGAAGAAAGCTGTGATTACCTAGGGTGAGGTTGACCTTCTTTCTGCTGTACAGCTATTAGTCTTATTAGAGTCAGTAGCTGGGAATCTCTTCTTCCGCCTATTAGTAGTGTGACTGTCACTTTCTTCTTGAAAGCACAGATTTCCTTTGACGGTATCGTATATTATAATAAGGCTGAATTTAGGAGCGCTCTTTTTATTCAACAACTAGAAATCTCGTAAGAGAAGAAAGCAACTTTACTTCACCAAAAGGGCAGGTCTTTCTTTTTATTGTTGATCTTCTCAAGTGCGGGATTTGTTTCGATAAGCCACCGCCCAATAGAGCAACGCCATGTGTAGATTGAAAAGGTCTCGTGAAGCCGGTCACCAGTAGGTCTAAGAATAGATTTCAAGCTTGATAAGCTGCAAACCAGACAATCCATTCCTTCAGCAGGGGGATCCTTGTTCACATGCTTAACAAATGCAAGTAGAATCTTCGAACCTAAAAAAAATTGGTACAGTCATCCGTCTAAGGAGAAAATGGAGGCGTCGAGATATTCGATGATAAGGCCTTGTCACGAGTTGGGCTCGAACCAGTGCTTTCCAGATGCAGTCCAGATTTCAACACCTTTCTGATCGTGACTTTAAAAAAGAAAGAAAAGAAATTGGGCCAAGGTAGTTGGTGCCTGCTTTGCTTGCTTACCAAGCGACTCTGGCAAGTTACTTGGCAAAATTAAAATGAACAACATCGGAGACCCATTGGGGGTCGTGGAGCTTTCATCTGGCATATCCCTCCCCAAACGGCTGTGTGAACGAAATGCCCGCTCATTCACTGCGCTAATTTTTCTAGCCAAAACACATAAGATAAGACACATAGGAAGATTACAACTCGTACAAATTCCCTAGGACTAAAAATACCCGTAGAATCAAAACCATCGACCATCCCTTCTGTCTAAAAGAATATGAGAGTTAGTTCCGGACACTCTCGCCTCATATGCTAATCTTCTGGTCCATTGATCTACTGCATCGGAGAACGTATCGCCTTACTATTAATTCTCTGACCTAGACTTGGCATCCATGTTAGGAAGTAAAAAAGACCCCTTGCCACTGTACTAATTTCGTTCATCAGTCATAAAAAGTTGAGTGAGGACTAGTTCTCTTAGGTTGAGCCCTAGTTTGTGTTGAAGTGTAGCTACGTCCCGGAAGGTCACTTTACCGGAATACTTTACTTACATGGAACTACCCTCGACTTGATCCATCCCAATGATGGTAGGTAGGCAACTCTTTTCTGAGAGCGCGGGTGAGAAAGATTTTGTATTGAAACCCTGGGACTCTGTTCGCTTCCGTCGAATGGCTGCTAACCATTATTCTAGGTGGATCTTGAAACGATACCCTTAGCCGAGTCTTTATAGCCAATCCTTGGTGATAGAAATTTTATAACGAATTCCACTAGGATAGAATAAGGCTCTAAGCAAACCATTGAGAACCCTATAGTCCTGCCAGCAAGGCAACTAACCCTTCGCTTAAAGATTATATTCTAGAGTAAGTTTACTTGAGAAGGCTTAAAGCTCTACCTTGCAATTCAAATTCTAGAAGAAATTCCCGTCCTTGTCTGTCTTTCAGGCTATTCATTCTTTCCATCAGTTGGTTCGGAGAAAAAAGAGGTATAACACCATTTCCTAGGCCCTATGCTTTAATCATAGCTTTTAAGGGGGGCCCACCTCACCTCTTCCCCCTCCTATCGCCAAGCGCATCCTTTACTTAGTGCGTCGACCATGGCCTCCTTACTTTATTAGAACTATCTTTCGGTACAATCCTTTCATCGTTCTCGGAACTATCATTTTAGAAGTTCGATCCTTGCCCCCTATTTTTTTCCTATTATTTTCTTACATTAGTTGTCTTCTTGATAATAAGACTCTAAAAAGTTCTCTAATATGATTTTGATCTTTTTATAATTACCAATGCAAGCCACAAGATCGATCATTTCACTATCGATTTTCGTATCAGTATCAAATTGGGAAATTACAAGATTTTTGGCCAAATAGTGGTAATCCACCACTGTGGAATTGAGTTACGGATACTTATTACGCACCTCCATTAATTGACAATGCCGCCTCACGTGTTTAAACATGATGGCTTCCAACTTCTTTTGACCAGCAGTTGTGACCTGGGGGGCGGACGTCTGGTCCTGCTGTTGATGGACAAGTGGATGTGAGCCTCAGGGCGGGTTCTTCTTCGGATCTTGCGAAACTAGAGGAAATGGGTCTGAAGGAGAAGGAAGTGGTGGTTGCCCGCTTGATCCAATATTCATTCCTCCCGACGAAGGATAGAACAGATGGAGAGCTTTACTAAGTTCGTCCATAAGGAGCAACCCGGTCAACAAGATTATTTTGTAAATCAAAAGAAAAAAGAGAAGTTCATATAAACAATAAAGAAGAGTCTTTTTTTGAAATGAGACCCTCCTTACTAGGGGGAGAGAACTAAATTGAGTCCATAGATACTCTTTTGGACTACTATAACCAAAAAAATAAAAATAAATGCTCATCCAGACGTTTATCCCGTTTGTGTAAACCATTCTTTCCACACCTACGCACTGCATTCCGTTTAGCCAAATCTTGCAAAATTCCATGAGAAAACTGAGTAGAAACATGAGTTGGCTTTATAAAAAAGTATCTATAGAATAAGCACTGTGAATTATCTGCCTCAGAAAGATAGTTGGTTGAATGAAAAACCTTTCTTCTTCGAACTTGATGCACAAATAGATAGAATAGCAGCCAATAGCATCTTTTTAAACTTATTTTCCTTTCTTGCTGCATGCAATTGAATTCGATCTTAGCCGATCTAAGGTTAACCCTCTCTCTCCGGCCCCGTTTCGGTGCACTATTGAAGAGCTCACTGGGCCCGCCGCTTTCTCGATCGAAAGAAACTGTCAAGATTTGCGTACTAAACGAGATAGTCTACTACAATAGGCCTGAACACCAACTTAATCTCGATGAAAATAAGTAGACGCAACGACATCATGAAACTCGGATAGCATTTATCGATGCCGACCTACGTTAACAACTTTATTCTCTTATGAAATTTCTAGTTTGATCGAGGGTGGTACACTTCTCCGCAATATGAGATAGGTTGCAGCTATAGTCAGGACTCCAACTGGGCAAATATATAATAGACCATGACCATCCCCCTTTTTCTCTTTCTTTATATCATTTTTGTTAACTCTCTCTCAAGTGAGAGAAGTGACCCATGGGTATAGGGCACGACCGGTATAAGAAGGAAGTAGTTCATTCTTATTTTAGAAGCATAGTCCTTACTTTACTTCAAGCTTAGTAAGGAAGCTTTCTAAGCTGTCTTTGTACGAGTCTCATAATTCAAAGCGATAGAGGTAATTCCAACTATTTGAGATAAAGAATGTGATTGCATGGCATTCCTTGAAACTTTGTTTCCATTCCGAAGAGAGAGGCAAGCCACATATGTTAAGTATGGAAAGTAAGGTACCTCGGATGGATTGCTTTTTGGAAGCTAGGTCGAAGATCTTAGTGGTCTTGTGAGTGATTGATAAACTACGATTGCAGTTTTCTTTAGGGAGTCCCATAGCTTTTAGGCTTAACAGACAAAGAAATGGTGAATACTTCCACTAGTTGGATAGAAGGTGACGACCATAATGAATCGACTATGAAGGTGGATGTTAGCTACATCAGTGCTCAAATTCTTTCATTGTTATTACCCTGGCGTCGTAGTCTTGCCTAACCGTTCGGTCGAAGATTCCTTTGTATGGTATAGCAAGCTATTTAGCTACTTGTATTGATTTGCCACAGTGTGGTTAGCTATAATACGCTGGCAGCCTCAGCTTGGCAGGATGGGAATGAAGGTCAAGGAAGCAAGGAAGAAAAGGTTATTCGCTATTGGCTTACCCTTGTATCAGGCCTTGGTACGGCCTATACATGATTGGGCCATGACAGTTTTGGCAAGGTTCAGAATGAATGGTACCTATAACCAGACCCAGCCCTTGCAGTACTTGAGAGAAAAGATAAAATGATATTTTTTTTTATTTCAAGGCTGCTACCGATTCCTTACCTGTTATCCTGACGTCCAAATTGGTTTTTATTTTAGGTCCTTTTTTTTACTCTTGAGGCTTGAGTTTTTTTTGCTCGATCATTCTACTAAGGCAAGGGGGGTGCCCTTGCATAGTATAATCTACATCATGAAGTCAAAGGTTCTTTGTTTTTAAACCAAATTGTCAAAAAGAGCCTCTCACTTCACTATGCAAGGTTTTAGTACACCACGTTTGCGGACACTAATTCCAAGAGGAGTATAGCCAATATGATAGACGCCATGAAGCAAGACATCGCTTTAGCCCTAGCGCGCTTTCCCGCCTTAATTTCTAGCAGAGCAAAAGGAGGATTTGTGTCCTCAAACAGATCCCTTGCTATATTATTACCTCATTATGAGAGTAAAATTATGTATGGATTGGGTAATTCCCCATAAACAAGTTGTCGGTTGGGGATGAGTCAATCTAACCTCCATATTAGTCATCCTCCCCAAACCCGAACCTAATACAATGGTTTTGATACTGTTATTCTCTTTTTGTACAACCTCATATGTATTCGATTTATCATATCTTCCTGGTGGCGGGATCTCACAATCGGAAAAAAAAATGAGAATATGCTATATGATGTATTTATAGTACTAATCATTAGACACTTTGGTACTTTCACGTTATATCACGGGCGTCACTTTATCCTATTTATGATGAAATTATGGAACAATTGGGGTTGCCCAATGGGTTTTGTATTGGGGGTGAACGATGTCAGTCTTTTCCCCGTGTTATAAACCCCCGGGTAAAACCCGTCTGACGAATTGGTAGATGTGAAACCCCAGTTTTCGTCTTTGCCTCGATTTGAGTGTTTTGCCTTGATTTGCATGATTTGACCTGTTTATGTGTTATATGAATTAGAATGTGCTAAATATGTGATTTATATTCCTAATACATGCTATATGTGCATTCATGAAATTTTTATCAAAATAAGCACCATAAATTTTATCGCCGGTTTTAGTGAATAGTTTTTTGAACGTACGTCCGCTAAAATTTTTACACGGTTGTTTTAAATGTCTTAAAACCTAGTCCTCTATTATTAATAGACCCATGTTTGATAAAAATTGATTCTGAAATAAAATAGTAATTTAACAAGACTTTTTGGGCGAAAAGTAGCGTTTTTGAACCAAATAGTGATTTCTTCTAAACCAGATTCTTGCATTGACTTTCGTTGACCTAGTATATATTAATATAAATGTATTTATTTGTGGTATTAAATAATTTTATATTAATTGTGCATTCAAAAGATATTTGAAAACAAATAATATGACTTTTCACATTCTTTTGCAAAAATCGAGTTTTCAACCGACGGGTGTAAGTCTATGCATGTGAAACTTGTTGTCAACTAAAAATATACTACTTAAAAATAGTCTAAGTGTTAATTGCATTAGGGTGAGCAAAAATAATCTAAAACCAATTAAAAGACTAAAAATACTAGTTAAAAGACTAAAAATACTAACTTTGACTTTGCAAATTTTGTTGACCTTCAGCTTATATCATCAACACACATTAAAAACAAAGAAAACACACTCAAAAAACACACACATTACTGAAAATCCATGAAGGAGAAGAAAGAAGGCATTTTCAAGGTTTTTGAAAGCATTTTTCAAATAGATTTTGCAATTCAAGTCCAAATCACTTCATTCAAAGCTTGATTTCACTTGTTGGGCATCCATTCTACAACTTTCTTGCATCAAAACACATCAAAGGTGAGAGAAAAATTCTAGATCTCAAAATGTCATTTTTATGTTTTTGCGTATAATTGAGTTTTGAACCATTAGAAATTTTAATTGATGTAATATTATTGCTCAGTGCATGCTAAGGATCGTTTATATAAGATTTGAACCGTTGTAGCATGAATTTTTATTTTCGGGTATTAAAAGTTGAGTTGTTGGCTATTTGTTGAATATTTTGAGTTGTAATGGTTGGAATCGATTGCCGTTGATTTGTAAATGTTTGTTAAATACGTGGTAGTACCGTTGTAATTCCAAAATTTTGATTGTGATGTTGGTGTGAAAGTCCAAAAATTTCAGCCTAGGTGCATTGAGGTTTTAGGGTTGTTGGGCTTGATTAGGATGTATTTTGGTTGGTTTTCGAGGGGGCTAATGTAGTTGATTGAGTGGGTGAGTGATAGGAACTGGTTTGGAGTTGTTTGGATTAGGAGAATGTAAGTTATGATTACTAGAAGTTTAGGTTGTCTTTCTTTAAAATGTTGATATATGCCTTTAGATGATCGGGTGGTGTTTGAGTGATTGAACTATGAATTGTTGATGGTTAGATTAGGGTTTGGTTGTGTGTCTAATGCATGTTAAGTTGGGTAGCCTACTTTGTCATCTAATTTAGTTGTTTAGTTGTTAATTGATTAATTAATGTTATGTTGTTGAAATGTTATTAATTGATTATTGATTATTGATTATTGAATATTGATTATTGATGAACCGGGAGATAGGTAATTCTTCTAGATTGTCCTCCTTTGAATGATTGATTATTGTTATTGATTGAGTCTTGATATGCGTGTGCCACCTCTCGGGCAGTATCGGGCCGTCAGGTTGAAAACGACATGGCTATCAGAGGCTACCCTCATCTCGCATAGGCGGAGATGCCATGGAGGACAGGGCTAGTGAGGTACCTCGGGTGTATGTGTCATGGGGGTGATAAGAAGTTGGTTGAGATCGTGATGACATTTGAAGCTACACCAACTAGAGTATCCTTTATTGAATGGTCATTATAGTTTATGTGTTTATATTGTTATTGATGTTTATTGTGTGTTTACTGCTCAAAGGATGATTTCCAAGGAGTGTAGTAAATACTGTTAGAGATCTATTGAATCGTCACTGGACTTGTTTTATATAAGCTCACTTTTAATTATTGCATGCATACTGGTGTTACAAAACAGGAATACGGGTACGAGCCTCAGGAAGCTGAGAATGTGCTTTATGTGGACAAGTCCTATGTGCCAAAGTCTTGTCATTGATATCTGAGATGTAGTTATCTTTTGTTATCTTGTATATTAAAAATAAATGTTTTGTATTTACTTAGAAGTTTATGATGCATAAGATGTTGTAAAGATAATGAATTAAATGTTGCTAGCTTAGTAGTCTTGTTTTGGAACATGATTAGGTTGCTAGATTGGTTATAATATATTTTGGGAATGTATGTTATATAGTAAATGTATGATGTTGGAACAGAGGCGTATAACCTATGGATGCAATGGTAAAGAATGTTTATTGTATGTTGTGGTTGTGTTGTTAATTGTTGAATTATTGTGGAGTTGGATGTATGAGTTTTGAAGAGGTTGGTTTAGAGCCTTGGTATCCGGGTTACAGTCGTTATACTGCCGAAATTCTGTTTCGTCCTGACTGATCTTAAGGGGGGTCGAGTTGGGGCGTGACATTAAGTGGTATCAGAGCGCATGTTTAGCTGTCAGCCGGGGTATCCTCGGAATGTTGGTAGTGGTCTAAGCATGCAAGTATGTATTAATCAACATGCCTTATGGACTCAATGTGTTGTAATTAATGTGCATTATGTGATTAATGTATATTATGTGACAATTGTGTTTTATGTGATCAAAGTGCCTTGTGTGAAGTTAGTTGTTTATTTGGTTTTAATTGTTTATAACTAGCTTATGTGAAACAACGTACTTTAGGTGCTCAATGTACTTTAAGTGACCAATGTGAGCTACGTGATGAACTTGTCTTATGTGAAGTTTGTTGCTTATGTGACTTTAATTGTTTATAACTTACTTCTGTGATATAACTTGTTTATGTGATGTTGGCTTCTTATATGCTAAATTGTGAGTTATGTGATAATGTTGTAATATATGATAATTATGTAATATGTTGGTACTTGTTTTCATGAGATATAATTGTATATATGCTATAACTGTGGGTGATTCTTTTGGGTGAAGTAAGGATGACTGCAAGAGTTTTCGAAAATAGAGGTAGGCCATGATTTTGAATTATTATTATTCTAGTAGTTTATCAGTGAGATTTTAATTGTTATGTTTATGGATTTTAGTCTCAGTTTAATGGATCTGTTCTGGATGTTCCTTTAGCGAGAGTGAAGTTGTTTGAGAAAATAGCAATGTATCTTGATGATTATAATTACTTTTGTTGCCATGTTTAACTTGGTATTACTTGGAGATGGATCATAAGTTGAGGTTTCCGTGAGGTTGTGATTAGACACTTTTGGAGTCTCAACTCGGACTATACTTCCTTGAGGTTATTTTAGAATGAATTTATTTGAGGAATTAGTGATATATATTTGTGAATGGAATGAAGTGTGATATAACATGTTAATATTTCTACTATTTGGGATTGCTATATTATTAATGAATATTTTGGAGTTTTGATCTTTAAACCTTGGAGCCAATTAGAATGATTCCTGACTAAAGTTACTTTGTTCGAAGATGTAATTGTTGGGAGATAGAATTATTTGAGGAAATAAGAATGCATTTTGGTGACTAAACATTTACTTGCCTACATCGAGCTTTTGAGTTCTAGATGGTATGACTTTTTAAATTGTTGATTGGGGATTCTCTTGTGTTATAATAGGTTAGTATCAATCTGTATTGTGTTATCAGATTTTGGAGTCTTCATCAGTCAATCTTGTTGGGTACTCGGTGCTTTATCTTGTTTGGTGATTGTTATGACTCCTTAGTGTAAGAATATAACCAATTTCCCAGAAACGTCTTAACAACAATTAAGTAGAAAGACCACTACTCATTATAACAATTCAATATAACACTTACAAGATAATTGTCCCATCGTGCGCTCTCAAGATTAGAGCTTCAATGGCTTCTGGACTTACAAGAAGAATACAAGAAAGAAAGACTAACTTAGGATTGTGTTTGGAGTTGTGTTGTGGATAAAAATGATGAACTAATGCATGCCTATTTATAGAATTCAGCTAGCCCGCCATAGGAGACTTTCCTATCAAACATTTCAATCTTGGTTGGCTTTACCAACCATGTTCAAAGTATTAGCCACCCATATTTATCACATGGGTGGCTACAATTGACCACATGGGTGGCTAACATTCAAGTCAACTTCAAGGAAGTTTTCTTTGGTCAAATAGGCTAACTTTAGCATTGCATCATCCCGACGTCATTTTAGGTAATTCCAAATTCCCGAACTTCTTTCTTGTAGCCATCGCGATCTCTTTTGACCTCATCGACGTTTACGTCGGAATCATTAATTTTATGCTACTATATAATTAACGATACTTATTATGAAGAGGTGGATATTGACATATATTAACACTTAGGTTCTCTAGATCTCCTTAGTATCTTGTTTTGGAGGAAGATAGATTGTAGGATTTGACTTGTTGGTATTTAAATGTGTAGGTGGGACACCCCTTTGTGCTTCCTATTCTATTGGTCTTATTATTCTTTTCTACTCTATTCTCATTTATTTGAGAGAGAGTTACACTTTTCTAGCATATCAATTATTTCTTGAAAGTTTTGCTTATTGGATTAATGGATCCTATACTCATTTGACATTGTTTCTATTCTTAACATTCATATTTGCTTCTTATAGCAATGTCGCTTATTGGAGTTAAGGTTTGAGACTTCTATATTTCATTCTATATCTCCAGCCATTGCTTTCACTATTTCATTTCATCCTATTACTATTCATTTGAAAGTAATTTCTCCTTTGGTATACCATTTTACTTATCCGAATCTCACATGCTTGATGTACTCCTTACCTAGGTACATCATTGTCATTCTTGTAGATCTTTGTTAATCCTATTGTTTTAGTATTAAATCCTGAGCCATTACTTTGCTTGTAATTGCTCATTTAATATACTCAACACTGTCCTTTCTTATTTATACTTCTTTAGTTATTGCGTGCGGAGATGCTCATTATCTTGACGCTCATATTTTCTATTGAATTAATTATCTCTTATCTCTTAATTTTATTTCACCTCAAGTACAACTTACTTGTTGGTCCCTTGAACAATCATTGAGAATTGAAATGTTTACTTGTTCAGGAATGTTTGTTCAACATACTCAGCACTATTTTGATCTGTCATCATCCTTTGTTCGTACTTATTTAGTTGATAGGTGCTGAGACATTCCATATCCTAGTTATCATGCTTTCTTATTAAACTATTAGCCTCTTGATTCTCTAACTTGTTTGACCTCTTGTTCCCTTGATTGTTGGCTCGAATATGACTTTCCATATCCTTATTTCCTTGTAAATTTCATAATAGCCATATTCTGACCAATGTCACTTTTGAGATATTTCCTTGATCAATAATCATTCATGTTATCGTGAATGAGTTTTTAAACCCTCGGGGTGTTCATAGAGCTCTTTTGTGTAGTAGGGGATGATTGATAAGTAGTGGTGTCATGCTAAGACTTTGGAGTTGCGATTTCTTTCATATGCAATATGATATTAGGTGGGAGAGAATTATGAATTGAAAATTGTCTTGGAATTATGATAATCATCTTGCAGTCAACATAGTTTGTTCTTTTGAGGTCTTTGGTTATGTGTCATCCTAAGAGATAAATGGGAACTAAGAGAAGTATTGTTAAGTGTAACGATTGAGGATTTAATTGTCTATCATTTTGAGAATTGCGCGGACGCAATTATTTTAAGGGGAGAGATGTGAAACCCCAGTTTTCGTCTTTACCTCGATTTGCGTGTTTTTTTCTCGAATTGCGTGATTTGACCTGTTTATGTGTTATATAAATTAGAATGTGCTAAATATGTGATTTATATTCCTAATACATACTATATGTGCATTCATGAAATTTTTATCAAAATCGGCACCGAAAATTTTATCACCGGTTTTAGTGAATAATATTTTTAACACACGTCCGCTAAAATTTTTACACGGGTGTTTTAGATATCTTAAAACCTAGTCCTCTATTATTAATAGACCCATGTTTGATAAAAATTGATTCTGAAACGGAATAGTAATTTAAATAGACTTTTCGGGCGAAAAGTAGTGTTTTTGAGCCAAATAGTGATTTCTTTTGAACCTGCTTCTTGCATTGACTTTCGTTGACCTAGTATATATTAATATAAATGTATTTATTTGTGGTATTAAATGATTTTAGATTAATTGTGCATTCAAAAGATATTTGAAAACAAATAATATGACTTTTTACATTCTTTTGTAAAAATCGAGTTTTTAACTGAGTTGGTGTAAATCTATGCATGTGAAACTTGTTGTCAACTAAAAATATACTACTTAAAAATAGTCTAAGTGTTAATTGCATTTGGGTGAGCAAAAATAGTCTAAAAACAATTAAAAGACTAAAAATGCTAGTTAAAAGCCTAAAAATACTAACTTTGACTTTGTAAATTTTGTTGACCTTGAGCTTATATCATCAACTCACATTAAAAACAAAGCAAACACACTCAAAAAACACACACATTACCAAAAATCCATGAGGGAGAAGAAAGAAGGCATTTTCAAGGTTTTTGAAAGCATTTTTCACATAGATTTTGCAATTCAAATCCAAATTACTTCATCCAAAGCTTGATTTCACTTGTTGGACATCCATTCTGCATCTTTCTTGCATCAAAACACATCAAAGGTGAGAGAAAAATTTTAGATCTCAAAATGTCATTTTTATGTTTTTCCGTATAATTGAATTTTGAACCGTTAGAAATTTGAATTGATGTTATATTATTGCTTCGTGCATGCTAAGGATCGTTTATATGCGTTTATATAAGATTTGAACCGTTGTAACATGAATTTTTATTTTCGGGTATTAAAAGTTGAGTTGTTGGCTATTTGTTGAATATTTTGATTTGTAGTGGTTGGAATCAATTGCTGTCGATTTGTAAAAGTTTGTTAAATACGGGGTAGTACCGTTGTAATGCCGAAATTTTGATTGTGATGTCGGTGTGAAAGTCCAAAAATTTCAGCCTAGGTGCATTGAGGTTTTAGGGTTGTTGGGCTTGATTTGGATGTATTTTGGTTGGTTTCCGAGGGGACTAATGTAGTTGATTGAGTGAGTGAGTGATAGGAACTGGTTTGGAGTTGTTTGGATTAGTAGAATGTAAGTTATGATTATTAGAAGTTTAGGTTGTCTTTCTTTAAAATGTTGATATATGCCTTTAGATGATCGGGTGGTGTTTGAGTGATTGAACTGTGAATTGTTGATGACTAGATTAGGGTTTGGTTGTGTGTCTAATGCATGTTAAGTTGGGTGGCCTACTTTGTCATCTAACTTAGTTGTTTAGTTGTTAGTTGATTAATTGATGTTATGTTGTTGAAATGTTATTAATTGATTAATGATTAATTGATTATTGATTATTGATTATTGAATATTGATTATTGATGAACTGAGAGATAGGTAATTCTTCTAGATTGTCCTCCTGTGAATGATTGATTATTGTTATTGATTGAGTCTTGATATGCGTGTGCCACCTCTCGGGCGGTATCGGGCCGTCGGGTTGAAAACGACATGGCTATCAGAGGCTACCCTCATCTCGCATGGGCGGAGATGCCATGGAGGGCAAGGCTAGTGAGGTACCTCGTGTGTGTGCGTCATGGGGGTGATAAGAAGTTGGTTGAGATCGTGATGGCATTTGGAGCTACACCAACTAGAGTATCCTTTATTGAATGGTCATTATAGTTTATGTGTTTATATTGTTATTGATGTTTATTGTGTGTTTACTGCTCAAATGATGATTTCCAAGGAGTATAATAAATACTGTTAGAGATCTATTGAATCCTCACTGGGCTTGTTTTATTTAAGCTCACTCTCAATTATTGCATGCATACTGGTGTTACAGAATAGGAATACGGGTACGAGCCTCAGGAAGCTGAGAATGTGCTTTATGTGGACAAGTCCTATGTGACAAAGTCTTGTCATTAATATCTGAGATGTAGTTCTCTTTTGTTATCTTGTATATTAAAACTAGATGTCTTGTATTTACTTAGAAGTTTATGATGTATAAGATGTTGTAAAGATAATGAATTAAATGTTGTTAGCTTAGTAGTCTTGTTTTGGAACATGATTAGGTTACTAGATTGGTTATAATCTATTTTGGGAATGTATGTTATATAGTAAATGTATGATGTTGGAACGGAGGCGTCTAACCTATGGATGCAATGGTAAAGAATGTTTATTGTATGTTGTGGTTGTGTTGTTAATTGTTGAATTATTGTGGAGTTGGATGTATGAGTTTCGAAGAGGTTGGTTTAGAGCCTTGGTATCCAGGTTACAGTCGTTATACTGCCGAAATTCCTTTGCGTCCTGACTTATCTTAAGGGGGTCGAGTTGGGGCGTGACAGTAGAGCTTATTTATGATTATGAACTTTTCCTGGAAAGCTTAATGAACAAATAGATAGGTGGTCTTTTCGAAAATTTGAAATTAATGTTTTCCACTCGCATCTTGGACTATGGATAGACAGAACTACAGGGGCTTGATTCCGAGGTTGAACCGGTATGTTAGTAAGTTCAATACAAAAAAGAAGTTGGACCCCAGCCCCGCAGGTGTATGCATGAAGTCTCAGTCAAGATGAAGTAAGCATGTCCGCAAAGACTACTCGTTCTCTTACGGATTTAGCTTCAGTGTCCGTTTCGATTGATTCTTTAGTTGAAGTTACTGATGCCCTCCTGCCCAATTCCTTATCTTTAGAATGACGTATGATAAGCATTGCTTCTTGCTTTGCTATGAGAGTGAAAGCTGCTCTCTTTAGTGAGAGGCTATGCCTTTGAGGTACTTTGGAACTTTCCTCTATGATTGGAGGAGAGGAATTTATTAGCTCGATTGATAAGGAGAAGGTGGAAGAATGGGTTGCGCAATTGAATCAATAGAAATTGTAAACCACGCACAGATGCTAGGTAGGAATGAAGCCAGCCAATGTCCCTTATAAGAAGATCACTAATAGAAGAAGATACCCATACCCACAACCAGAGAATAGACAAATAAGGGCACCACATGAATAGGGCTTGGACAAATAGGTGAAAAATGCAATAGGTTTTGCAAGTGAAGAAGAAGCAAAGAATGCCCTCCGCAGATGAAGTGAAATTGATGGCATCAAATATTCCATCAAAAAGCCTACTCGTTGTAAGCATCCCGTCGAATCAGCTCTTACTGTTCTCGAATGCCCTCTTGCTGCAAGAATGCATTCTTAGGAAGAATAGGCAGCTATTGAATCCACTGCTAGAATGGAAGAATCCCCTACACATGAAAAATGACGTGACGGTTGGTTTAGGCTTTCTTTGGCATGACTAATCGAAGGCGTGGTAGGCCTATTTCGTGGGAGACCAGGCCCCTTTCTCTTCTATCTCTTCTCTGATTCTTCTTGCATTTCTTTCTTCAAGAGTGGTGCTGCAAGATCAACCACGGGTTCGATTGACCCATCTCTTCTGAGGTGCGCCGCGTTGATAGGGCGTCGAAAGGAATTTCCTTGTAGGTCCTAGAGTATATTATATAGGTGTTCCCTGGCCGGTTTTCCTTGACGGGTCCTTCCCATTTTATTTTAGCACAAGATTTCAGGTTGATCAAAATCTTTCATGCTAAATATTCCCCTACTTGGAAGGTGCGTTCGGAGACGTTGCTCCCAAAGTCTTTTCTTTGCCGTCATTGGTAGGCCTGATATGGTGCGCGGCGGCGAGCATTTTTTCATTCAACAACTCTAGTCGAGTCGGGCTTGCCTTTTTCTGCCATTGGGAGGTCATCTTCTGCCAAGATGCGCAGAGATCCCAATTCGACTTCTACCAGGAGGTCCATCCCGTATACTAGTGAAAAGGGAGTTGCCCCCGTGGCCGTGCGTATACTGGTCCGGTAGGCCAAAAGTACTAGAGTGGGCCTGTCATGCCAGTCACGGCCATTCTTGGTTGTCTTCTTGATCATCTTTAGGAGCATCTTGTTGGTGGCCTCGGCTTGTCCGTTACCCATACGGTAATATGGGGTCGAGAAGTGATGGTCGATTTTCTATTGTCTGCAAAAACCACCTATCGGCTTTGAAAATTTGTCCCGTTGTCAGTAAGGATCACCCTGGCCGAACCTTGCTAGGATGTTTCTTGAAATCGGCTGCCTAGCTGTCACGTTCGTTAGCGACTCGGCTTCAACCCACTTCGTGCAGTATTCTGTAGCTGCAAGTACGAAGTTATGCCCATTAGAGGCTTTATTAGGATGAATCTGATCGATAACGTTCAATCCCCACATAGCGAATGGCCATGGTGGAGCAGAAGGTATGATACCCCAAACCCGGCATGTATTTAATAGCATTTAATTGCATTTAAAGTTCATTTAAATTGCATCTTATTGACCTTTCACCTTCTTTGGCTAAACTTGTTTACTTTTCATCTATATTGACCAACTAGGACAAGGTGGGAATTTTTGAAATGTTTAATGAAGGGCAAACTTGGGATTAGAAAAAAAAATGCAAGGTTAAGTTAGTCAAAATTTGGGTCAATTTGGAATTAAATCTGAACGAATTGAGGAAGAGTTATGTAGCAAATTATATATGGTTGGAAAGCTCTATGAGTTTAATTTCTAAGGCTTCAAACTATTCGTGAATTGGAGTTTTCTAGAAGAAGTTATGGCCGTTTTCGTAAAGAGGCATAAAGCTGTTTTGGTTTAGGCGAGTTGACCAAAGCTTTGACCCTTAGACCTTTCATTTAAGTATTGACCAACCCAAAACAAAACAAAAAATCAGCTTTTCTTCTTCCCTTCCTCCCGTGACCAAGCCAAGCCTATGAATAGTAAACCCTTGCATATTCTTGCTTATATTTGGAGTTAGAGTTGGAACCAAGACACAAACCAAGCATTTTCGGACTCGTGTCGACGTCTAGCATTTTTCTACCGATCATTTTTGCCTTTATTTTGCGAAACAAAGGTGAGATAATTTTTTATCAAATCTTGCAAAGTTCATTTTTATGTTATAAAATGCTAGGATTATATTTGTATCTTGCCAAATAGATGTTAGAGAAGACTTTTACTGATTAATTTCTTATATAGAACATATTTTGTTGAAATTGTCTATTTTGAGTTGTTCAATGATTTATATGCCTAAGTTGTGTTTAATATTGATTCTTAGCTTTTATATAATGCTCATATGTGTTAATGAACCTATCTAGCATGATAAAATAGCTTGGGATTGCAAAATGGAGCAAAAAAAAAAAAAAAATAGAGAATGAATGAAGCTTGCTGAATTTTTCTATTTTCGGGCGTTTTGGGGCTGTTTCGTTAGGCAGTTTTGTGCACCCATTATATTGCCCATTTTATGCTATTATATGGTTTATAAGCCTTCTATTAGATAGGGAAAAATATTGGTAGTTGAAAGGGCATGTTGGTCTGGCTTGGAGATGTGTTTTAGTGGTTATTTTGAGTCTATTTGACTAGTTTACGTGCACTTGTGTACTCTTATGTGTTGTGTGAATTGAATATGATTTATGGTTGTTCTAATTGCTAATGTTGATATGCCTATCGAATTGTGGGTTTAATCAGAGAATATTTAATGTGTTGTTTAAAGTAGTGTATGCAACGCATGCTAAACAATGAGATATATTGTTAGTTGTGTAAGTTCAATGGAATCAAATAAAGATGAATAAGTTAATGGAATTGTGAACTAGTGTTAGTTAAAAATGAATGTATAACTTCTTAAGAAAATAATTTATTGTATTGTATATTGATAATTGAAGGAATGATACATTTGGAGCATACGTTTGGTTGTAATAAGGTGAGAGATTTTGCACTTCTTTGTGAATATAAAGTTTATGCCAAAACATGAGATTTCTAGATTTGATGCTAATGACTCATGAATTGATTAAAACTTGCTTTATATGTTGCCTACATGTTGTAGAAACTATATTTATGCAATTGTTTAGCTTTTTAAACGGTTGAATTCGATTGTTTGATTGTGGGGCATAAATAGTGACGAAAATTTAGGGTTTTGAGAAAATGTGCCTTATAGCTTGATTCAATGCTTCAATTAGGTGCTTTAGATGTTAATGAAGGTAGATTAATGACCCTGTGAGGTTTAATTGCTCGTAACTTAGTAAAAATGCGAATTTAGCGACTTTTAGAAAGGGATTTCTGGTATAATGCAAATCCGATTGATTTGGGTATCACTTTTGGTATTCTTAGGCTATATAGGTGCTAGATATGCTTTTCTAACTCATGGTTGAGTTCCGCTTAGGGTACGTATAGTACAAGCTCACAAAGGGGCAATCGGGGCTTTTATGGTAATCGAGGGTAATTGGGTAGTTTCGAGGGACCTAGGGGTACCATAAGGAGTAACTAGAAGTATGGGATAGCTCACCTACGAAACTAGAACATTATCCTTCGTTTTGAAGACAAATGGCTTAAGTTACAAAGGGGGAAAATTAGAAAATTGACTATTTAACACATGTAATGCCTTGTAACTGTTTATTATGTGGTTAAAGGCACTTTTAAGTTGATTGTAAGCTTTTAGTAAAGTTTCATGAGAAATATGCAATTCACCCCTTTGTATTCATTTAGTTGATCTTATGCTAATGCTTATATTTTAACTGTTTTCGAGGGAAACCTACTTTGTTGTCCAACCTAAGTGATATTGCTTTACAATGTTGTTATATTTTCATTGGTTAAAGTGAATTGCATAGTGGTTGCGCAACCATAGTGTCAGGGGCGGATGTATTGGATATCGACTGGGCAGCAGCGAGCTTGCCAGTGGATATTTGATCTCTGTGCTCTAGTCCCTCACTCGCCTGGTCCGGAGATTGCCAAGGGAGTGTTGGGTCGTAGGATTCTCGGGGTACATCTGGAGTACACCTATTGGAGTGTTTGGGGTTTATGCCGGCACTTTGATCAAGGTTCGAGGATCGAGGTTCGTGGTTCGTGATTGAAGGTCAAGTGAATTATGGAGTGTTGGGGTTAAAGTGAATTGTATCATTTCTAATGTGTGGTATCTTATTGTTTATTCGTACTTTCATTACTTAACTGCTTTATTTGTATTCACTGCTGCATTGCACGTCCCAGTAGACTATATCCTTCACTGGGCAATTGTGGTTGCTCATATCTCGCTAACATGTTTCAGGAGGTGCAGTTGGAGGAGGAGTTGCCTTGATTGCTATGTGCTATTGGTTGAGGTTGAGATGTTGTTTGTAGATTATGTGAAGATCTTGCTTGTTTTATGTTATGTTCTATTTTGTGCCTATGGGCTTGTATATATTTGGAGTTGTTGAAGAGTTGTAATAGATAAGTTAATGTATGGCTTGAATGGTAGTGGATTGTAATAGCTTATCTTTACTTTCCTTTATGCTGCTTGCTTGTGTGTTAATGAAAGTTAATAATTATTTGGCTTTAGTTTATAAGAAAGTCTAATTGATAATATAGAGTGGTATGATAAGAGGATAAAAGACGAGATTCAAGGATAATTAATTACATGCTTTTATGTGGTTATAATGTCTTGTTTTGCTTAAGGCTCGGATGACCTTGAAGCTGTGTAGTGGCGGTGTTACAATCGGTGATTATGGTGGTTTTGTGATGGCGATTTTATTTGCTGTTTACAGGTATCCAAATAATCCACGGTACAGAGGAAACTCCGTCCGTTTTCCCTAAAATTTCTGACCAACTTTGGTAATGGGATGAGTATAGATTTTTTAATAGAATTCCCGATCTCATGAAGGGTCAGGGCATTACAGAAGGTGTTTACCCGGCTGCCAGTTTAGGGCCAATGCCATTTCTTACATGGTTTGGTCTTTCCAAGAAAAGGCTATAGTATGTGAGCACCGCCTGAGGAAGGAGTTGAGTGTGAAAGTGGCAGGATACCCCTTGACTTATGTTTATGATACAGAAAGAAAAGCCTCTTAGTGGCCAACTCTCAGTAGGCAAAAACTAGAGGCGGTAGGCAGCAAAGCGAAAATGCCTTTCTCTTTACGGGCATAGACAGTTCTTTTCACTAGGGAAGGCTCTCTTTCGTCTTTCCTAACCCAAAAGTCAGTACTCAAGCGCAGCGTGTGTAGGAAAAGCAGCAAAGATAGAGCAAAGCGAGAGTGATTTTTAGTACAGGGGAGAGATCTGATCTTGGAAAAAGAAGTAGAGACATGCTTCCTACAAGGGGCGAAAGCGATCGATAAAAATGACTCTTCATTAGAGCAAAGCCTTAATGCCGAACTTGCTAAATGAACAAAAACAATTAAAAGGTCTTTTCCCTTCCCTCATTTGCTTGCTTGCTTGGATCAGGATGTAAGGCCTAGCCTGCGAGACTTCCAATGTGCGGTTCAGCTAATTCTCATTCAAAAAGGGAAACTTGCGCTTATTCATATAGAAAGAGGAAGTCCTTTTGACATATAGAAAGTACTACGCTTTCATCCTCGCGGCCTAAGGGACGGGTCCTACTCCTCAACTGGTACACAACCTATTACGTTAGTTAAGTTAGGACTTTCTCGCCATCTGGTACCTAAACCACTTCCATTCAATACATATCATGCATTCAAATCCTTCATCAGCAGCCTCCTGGTTCGTAAGCAATTAGTGGAAGGGAGAAAGAAATCCATAGAAAAAAAGCCAAAGCTCCGTATCCAAACTCGGAAGTGGGAGTCTTGTTCAATTTAGGGAGGTGAAATCCCGTCCAGCAGAACCATTTGCGAGGTTTTATTCTTAAACCGGATTGAGCAGGTGCCTAAGCTTGAGTCATGATCATTAGGAAGTGTAACAACTTATTTACTGTTGCGGGTTAGCTTCCTTATGAGTCAGGCACAACTAATATCTTATTTAAGGAAGAAGGAATAGTCCGATCTATGATAAGTGATCTCATCCTCAGATGATGTAATAGCCAGACTAAGTCCTAAAGTCTTTCCAACCAACTTCAATTATAAGGCATCCTTTTCTTAATAGACTGATCCGGGTGGGTGGCCTAGCTCACTTCCGTCATCCTCTATTTTATCATATAGCCCGGACTTTCCACATGAGCTAGGGGGCATGGCTAAAATCCTTGCTCCAGTGGATGAAGTTGATCTTAGGCTTTCGCATATGGACTGGGGTGATAGATCTTTCCTTGCCCGAAGACTTGACCGAGGGAGATTGAATGAGCTATCCTTATGTAGATAGATCGATTGAAGGACCCCTACTTGTGATCGAGTTTGTCGATAGAGTCATGCCTTGCATAAGTACTCTATTGGAGAAAGGGCAAATCCATCCCCCTATTCCTTCGTTCTGCTGTCGTATGGATGTCTGTTTTCCCTCCTAAGTCCCTTCAATGATATCGCATTATTGCCCCTTTTGGTATGGTCCTTCATTCGGGCCTTTCCTTTTGCATCGATGGTTTCATGATTCGGGTTTATCTTTGAGTTCAATGTTTGCGATCGTCAAAGCACCTAACCAACCATACCTACACCATGCACTCGGCCAATAAGCAGCCCGGACATGAACCCGAACTGGTTGTTGAATAAAAGAAGACATACCTGCTTTTAGTTGTCCTGCTTTGAGAAAGTTATAAACATAAGGAATGTGCCCTTTTATTATATTCCAAAGGCTTATAGTTAGTAAGACAAGTGTCAATACGAAATACTTAATTAGTAGTTCACTGCTAGTTAATGCACTACTAAAGTAGAGTATCCAGCATGCGCACATCATGATTTGCCAGAGGAGAAAGATCAAATGGAAGAAGCAAGCAAGAATAGATAGAATTTTTTAGGGAAAAGTGTTTTGAGATCAAAGATCTTTCAACGCGTTGATTTCCTACTAAAGAAACTGGGCTTCTATCAGGTTTGAAGATGCTCGAACGATAAGGTGTTTACAAGCTTGTTTGATAGAACAAGGTATAAAGTAACTCGACTGATAAGAGGAGGAAGGTAGATGCTCAACCGATAGGGAGAGGGTGGATAAGGAGTTCTTTTTTCGCTTCAACTACCTAGAGGGAAGGCCTGGCTTGCTAATCGATACCGCCGCTCGATCACCCCTTATTCTCGTCAGCTTCTGATGGTAAGCCCTTAGGTTAATAGAAAGAAGGTAGGTAGGGCAGTCGAATAGCTTCCTCATAACCTAACAACTTTAGTGGTGCATCAGCAGAAAGATCCAGGAAAGGACTTAGGTGAATTCGCGGGTCTTTACTCAACTCCTGAATAAGGGCTGCTACTTTCATTCAAGACCGGGTCGGCCAATGAAAGAATGGAGAATGGGAATCCCAAGACGAGGCATCCTTTTGTGAATGAGCGGACTCGGCTATGTAGAATGAATGCTAGGATATTTGAGGTGTCGACATTAAGCCACCCGCCCCAGGTTTGGGTGAAAGAGAGTTATGTCCATCTTAAGAAGTGAGGAAAGGCGATCATAACAAAAGAAGTTTCGCAAGGATCTCTTACAGCTCCTACTTCACTGTAACTATCCTTTCCTGTGGCTTTTTTCATTTCTTTCTATATACTAAAGAGTAGGTGATAAAGAAAAAAATTTAGATTGGCCGGATAAGCTACTAATAGGAGCTTCTTTAGGTATAGAGTGAATGAAGCCCTCTACGACAGTGATGATGATATCTGCGTAAGGCGTAAGCAATAGCATGACTTCCGGCATGTCATGGGATAGAGTTATAGAAAAGTGGACGAAAAGGGGGCTGGAAGTTATCTATCATAGGAAAGGGACCCATTAGCTAGAGTTTATAGCCTGGGGTCGAGTATCCATTAACTAGTCTACTTTTTGAACCTACAATTTGCCCCCATGTACAACTACCGAGAAGTGGATTTTCCAAAGGACGGACACCCATAGGAACATTAATGGCCTTGAGACCTGGAATGAAATATACCCAAAGTGGATTTTCGGGTGCATTAATGCCTAGGAAGGAAGTCAGGCACTCATCTCAGTCTCAGGGACATGCCCAAAAGAAACTCCTGGTGTCAGGTTTTCGGGAATTGAATCCAGATTGTCTTGTGCCAGAACTAATTACACTAGGAGAAGAAAGCCAGTTTATTCCCATTCCCTTTAAGTCAGGGATTCGTTTAAAGCCTTTTGCTAGCATTACAACTGATTAAATGGCATCAGATTCATTAGCTGCGGACGCATAGGTCTTCGAGCCTATAGCCACACAGAGAAAAAATGCGATTGAGAATACAATAGACTAGTGACGAACGAGCGAAGGGCTTCCTTACGCCCAAAGATGCTTTTTGCCCAAGTCCCCCCTGGACAAGAAATGGTTATGAATTGACAAGGTCAATGCACCTCTTTCCCCGGAGCACCTTATTAAAGAGTGATTGCCCTAGGGGCTATGCCCTCCTAAGCATGAAATGAGACTGTTGTGATTTCGCTTTTTAATGAGGAAAATGCGTGGCGTGGAAGACCATCTTTAAGAGAGAAAGTTCCTTGCCAAAAGCAATCCAAAGCTCTCTCAACCCAAGACAAGAGGTCAAAAGGCCGTGTCCGTATGGTTACCACCTAAAGTGGATAGTTTTTACAACCGTAAAATCGAGGTAGAAATCTCTAAGATCTAGGGATTAGCAGGTTGGCAAAGTCAACTTCTTTATGGATTAGCTGGTAAAATAGTGGATTAGAAGGTTTGAGCGTGGAATGACTTAGAATAGAACGAGCACCTATGACTAAGGGGAATGGAATGACGACTGTCAACGTGGCTTCGACTGTTGAGAAGTGGATTCAATCTTTGGATACGCATCCCTACTAATAGAAAGGGCGGAGACCAGCACATCACCAAACCAGGAGCTACCCAAGAGTAAATTCCTATCCCTGAAAGATGTAGCTATCCGCCTTTTAGGAGTAGCTCTATGAGGAGCTGGCAATGTAGTATATTAACTATTTCATTTTTGTTTCATCAGCTGTGATGGCTCTTCTGATCAGGCTAGGAAAGTTAATCACGCAATCCAGCTTGCTTGTAAGAGAAGAAAATTTGTCTGTCCTGTGGGAGAAGTTAAGACAACTTCTGCGCCTCCCCCAATAGCGGTGGAGGAGCCATCGAATGTTATTGTCCAGTTCTCATCTTTCTCTGCAATAGCAACTTATTCTTCGTAGTGGAATTCGATATCAAGAGTATTAGACCCAAGGCCATCAAGAGCCAGGCATTCTATGACCTCATAATCAACTTTTTGATTTAGTGAAAATCGAACTAACAATCAACTAGGCAATCCAGCTGACATTGAAAGCAGATGACATAAAGATGGAAAGCGATTTGGCTTAAGGGAATGAAGGAACCCTAGGTCTTGGGAAGGAAGAATTTCACTAAGTTAAGGAAGGAAATGCAATGAATCTTCTTCACATCGAATGGGAGTTTGCTCTTTCACCCCCTGGGTGAGAAAAAATAGGAAGATATTTTATATAGAGGAAGCTCTTGTCTCTCACTCTTGCCCAGGTACAGGAAAAGTCTAAGTTTCCAAGGCAGGCAAGCAAGGAATGCTAACTTAATAGGGGTAGCGAAGTCACCTCCATTCTCGATTTCTATTGCGATAGAGAGAGCTTTCCTTATTGGTCAATCAAGCTTTCGAGAAGTGACTCTTGGTTGTGGGGCCTCAAATAGTTGGTTCATTCCGGCTAATTCGATTAGTTCATCTTTCTTCACATTCTCTCATCTTCTTTATCTCGACTATCTTTAGCCCTAATGACATCCTTCGATTCCCCTACTTTAAAAAGATAGATCCTCATTTCCCATTCATTTTTCTATTTAACTGGTGATCAAGTATCGACAAAAGATCTTATTAGCTTAGGGGCATAGTGATAACTTGAGACTTTCCTCTCTTAGGCTTACCCATATTGACTAATTACAGAATCTATATATTGCCAGAAGCCCGGCAAGACGCGATGAAGACCTGAAAGGCGAAAGAAGACCTTCAAACGAAAGTCCCATAGCTGATTCTCAAGCAGCTTGTATTGATATACTAAGAAGAATGGTGATACTTCCCTTTAGTCAAGTGAGTCACTATTCACTTTCGTTCAAAGCCCTGCTACTGCTGCTGATTCTCACATTTGTCCCTTTGCGAATTCTTTGCCATCAATCTGATTCTGGTCATGTCCTTCTCCTAGTGCAAGAAGTTACTTAACAAGCCCTTATATAATAACTTATTCTAGAAAAACAACCTATTTTATGTCAAAAGAGAGAACAACTAATTCAATAGCAGCGGAGTGAAGGGATGCAGATTCAATGGATCTTCTTTGCTCTGATTCAATTCTTGATAACCTGAAACCAGGAAAGAGCCAAGTACCGAGGGGGGGGGGGTAGAACTCTCAAGTGGACATCTGAGATGAGAAGTCAAAAGGGCTAACAGGGGATAAGCATTCACCAACAAAGACCTACAGCTCTGACTTTGACAGCGCTTAGGCATTCAGTTACCTTTCTAAGAGCTACTTTTATTTCTCTTCTTTGCTTATGATTCAATAGCACCGGAGACTTGAACACGGATGCCATTAACAGTGGATAGGTAAACAAAGTCTAATCAAGGTATGAAATGGACTTCTAGACTGCTGTCGGAGTTTCCAATGTTATGATAAAAGAGGGTATTCCTACTGTCCTTTTGCTGCCTTTCCACTTCTCAACCTAGAGCCAGATTGACACCCTATGGGTACCGGCTTCGCTGGATCATTTCGATCCACACTCTTGGTAAGCTCTATTGGGCGGATGACTACCTCTCTTGACTAAAAGAGGAGTAAAGAAGATTATTCTCTAATATAATTATCGAGGCTTACCAGCTTAGACCACTTTAGGGACTAGGGGAAGAGACTAGTCTTAGGATGTAATGGCTTTCCGGCTAGTCTATCCCTTCTGCCCCTTGTCTATCCGCTCGGTATTATGCACTGTATCTTTCGCTTCAAGTTTCATTTCTAAGATCCTTCTTATGCTATGAGTTAAAACCAATTCAAATAAAGGTATGAAGTAACTCGACTGATAAGGAGAGGAAGGTAAACGCTCGATCGATAGGGAGAGGAATGGTAAACGACCTATTTTGGTGAAGGAGAAACTGGCTATATTCTTTTCTTTTATGCCATGAAAATGGGATAGATAGAAGGGATCTCAAACTACTGCTTCATCTTGTTATACTGAACCGACTGCTGCTCCTGGAATTGCTCATCGTGCCACTGGAACTACTCGATCAACGACAACTCACTGTTGGGGGGCTATGACTAGAAATAAGTATATGTTCAATCTGTCGCTGGCTCTAACGTGGATCAACTGTATCTGTCGTGAAAGGCAGTTAGTCATTATAGGTATAACTACCTAGGTAGTACGTACAGGCATAAGTAGCGACCTAAGTAGTATGGGCATTATGTTGTAGATTTGAGTTCTTACCCAATTTTTCTTTTTAGTAAGAAAGGGCTAGCTTGTAGATGTTATAAAGTGAACTGCTGCATTCCGTAAAGTAGTACTTAGCTTCAGTCTGAAAAGTCCTAGGCGCACTAGACTAGAATGGATAGCACAGGTCAAAGGTGAAGCTTCTACTTATATATGTCATTCCTAACTCCGTGAAGGTTAGTAATCAATCGAATCGTCTCTTTTCAATATCCGGTTATCCGGTAAAGAAGGCAGGAAAGTGCTTCATGGTATATTATTTTTAGAGTAGAGTTTTTTTGGGTATGTCTTTTATCCTTATTTCTTTCAGGGGATTTGGTTTTAAGAGTCTTCTTCATACCAAGGAAAGTCCGATCGTAGAATAACAAGTGATTGAATTTGAGAGAGTAAGTTAGCGAGGACCCGAAAGAACGAGCCGTGAAGGTGGGTTCGCGAGCAATCATCATACGAAACAAACCAACTACAACTTTGTTCGGCGAGACCAGTTGCGCTTATTGCGGGAGATCTGGGAAGCTACCTAAATAGAGAGCCTACGCATGCATGGGTGGTTGATAAACATGTATTATAGGGATGGAGTAGCAGGCAATGGATACCGTAACCCCACCCGAGCCTGCAGTTGGTAGGCCAAATCCTTCTGTCCAATTGATTGAGTTGAAGCTTTGGGCATAGAGCGGAGCGAGCCCGGGGAGAGGAGTAGAGTCCAGCAACATTGAGCCCCAAAATAGAGTTTTTATTCCAATCCCTACTCAACACGGTGCCTTAAGGAGAATCAGAGGCTGGTTGCTAGCGGAAGTACCGCACCAAAGAGCAAAGCGAAGCATTCACAAAGAAATGGTGTAAGCAGAAGGGAAGGCGCAACGGTTAGCGACTGCCCGATGTAAGCCCGTCAACCTCTTTGGTATTCTCTCTTTTGAAAGAAGATAATAAGCTGGTCAACATTGAAGCTTCCACTTTTGGCAACTGTTAGGCAAGTGATACCGTATGCAAGTCCGGACCTATATAGTGAGGGTGCGTGAAGGCGAGTTGATGAGCTAATACAGCTGGCTTACTTTTCATATGTGGAGGCAAGCTGACATTAAGCACTGGGGCCAGCCACAAAGGAATAGGCTTGAATTAAGATAGACCGTCTTTCAGCTGACCTTTCTAAAGCATGCTTCGCATTCAAGCTAGAAAAAGACTAAGCAAGTGCTGTCCTAATGAAATGACTGATAGTCTAGTAGAACATTCATTCCTTACCGCCGTTGCCTGCTTAAGACTAATAGCTAGTAGAGAGACTTCTATTCTGCCGCCCTGTCATGCCCCAACTCGACCCTACCTACAATCATGCAGGACGCAACGGAATTTCGGTAGTATAACGACAGTAATTAAGACACCGAGTCTCTAAACCAACCTCTTATCAATATCATACAACTAACTCCACAACCATTCAACAATCAACTCCTCAATTAAATTAACAACATACAACATAACCATATTATACAATAATCGTTCCTTCAACAACCCATTCATAGTTATACGCCTCCATTCCAACTTAATACATAGGCTATACATACATTTCAAAATAGATTAAAACCAACTTAGTAATCTAATCATGATCAAAATAAAGACTACTAAATCATTATACATAAGTCTTTAAGTTAAAGTAGGTTTATAATACATCATAATACAACAACTATAAATGATCTCATGGCAAAGACTCTTGCACATAAGACTCATCTACGAAAGGCACATTTTCCTCTTCAAGAGGCACGTACCCGTAGTCTTGCTTACCAACACCTATAAGCATGCAATAATAGAGAGTGAGCTTATATAAAACAAGCTCAGTGAGGATCCGATAGATCTCTAACAGTATTTACTATACTCCTTGGATATGAACCTTTGAGCAGTAAACACACAATAAAACATCAATAACATATAAACACATAACTATAATGACCAATCAATAAAGGATACTCTAGTTGGTGTAGCTCCAAACGCCATCACGATTTCAACCGTTCTTCTTATAACTCCCCATTACACACGCACCCGAGGTACCTCACTAGCCCCTCCCTCCATGACACCTCCGTCATGTGAGCTGGGGGTAGCCTCTGGTAGTCATGCCATTATCAACCCGACAGCCCGACGCTGCCTAAGAGGTGGCACACACATACCAAGACTCAACAATAATAATAAACATCACATCACATGAGAACAACCTTTTCCATTGACTATCTCCCGATTCCTCAATAATCAATCAATAATCATCTTTTCATCAATATAACATCAAATAATCAATTAAACCACAAACAACTAAGTTAGATGACAAAGTAGGCCATCCAACTTAACATGCATTAGACACACAATCAAACCCTAGATTAACCATCAACAACTCACAATTCAATCACTCAAACACCACCCAATCATCTAAAGGCATAACTCAACATTTTAAAGAAAGACAACCTAAACTTCAAATAATCATATCTTACATTCTACTAATCCAAACAACTCCAAATTAGTTTCTATCACTCACCCATTCCATCAACTACATTAGCCCTCTAGGAAACCAACCAAAACACATCAAAATCAAGCCCAACAACCCTAAAACCTCAATACACCTAGGCTGAAATTTTTGGATTTTCACACCAACATCGCAATCGAAAATTCGGCATTATAACAGCGCTACCACGTAATTAACAAACTTTTAAAAATCGACGGCAATCGATTCCAACCATTACAACTCTAAATATTCAACAATTGGCCAAACTATCAACTTTAAATACTCGAAAATAAAAATTTATGCTACAATGGTTCAAATCTTATAAGAATAAATATAATTGATCCTTAGTATGCACTGAGCAATAATATAACTTCAAATTAACATTCTAACAGTTCAAAGTGCAATTATAAGCAAAAACATAAAAAAATGACTTTTGAGATCTAGAATTTTTCTCTCACCTTTGATGTGTTTTGAAGCTACAGAGATGCTCAATGGATGCTCAAAAGGTGGAATCAAGCTTTGGTTGATGGAAATTGGCCTTTAATTGCAACTTCTAATGAAAATTTGCCTTCGAAAACTTGAAGAAAACCTTGGCTTTGCTCTCTAATGGCTCTCGGCCATGTAAGTGTCAAATGAGTGTTTTTTTGTGTTGTGCAAGTGTGTGTTGATGCATATTAAGTAAAGGTCAACAATTTAAAAGAAAGTCAATTAGTTTTATTTAGTCTTTTAATTCTATTTTTAATCTTTTAATTCTTTTAATGACTATTTCTTGCTCAACTATTAAATTAACAACTAAATTAATTCTAGAATATATATTTTAGGTGACAAAGAGTGTTACATTAAAATAGTTTCACCCGAGTAGGCTTAAAATACGTTTTCTTGCGAAAGAAAGTGTAAAAATCTTTAAAATTTCAAAATCGATTCCAAATCCGTTTTAATCATATACGGGTCTATTAATACCCGAGGACTAGGTTTTAAAACATTTGAAACAGCCCTATAAAAATTTTAGCGGACAGGTGTTCAAAAATACTATTCACCAAAACTGACGATAAAATTTCTGATTCAGTTTTTGATAAAAAATTTATGAATGCACACTTAGCATGTATTAGGAGTATTAATCACATATTTAGCACATTCTAAGTCATATAGCACATAAACAGGTCAATTCACACAAAACGAGGTAAAACATGCAAATCGATATACAGCAAAATATGGGGTCTCACATTCTCCCTCCCTTAAAGAAATTTCATCCCCGAAATTCTTACTTGCTAAACGGAAAAGATCTGGGTACTGCTGTTGCATTTGATCTCGCCTCTCCCAAGTAGCCTCCTCAATACCCTGATGCTTCCATAACACCTTAACTATTGGAATCTTCTTCGATCTCAGTTCCCGTTCCATCTGATCAAGATTGCGAATCGGCCTCTCATCATAAGTCAAATTCTCACGAAGCTGTAACGGCTTTGGCTCTAGAATATGAGAAGGATCCGGATTATACTTTCGCAAATTCGACACGTGAAAGAAATCATGAACATTAGAGATATTCTCCGGTAAAACCAACCGATATGCCAACTTGCCAACTCTACCAGTAATCTCAAACGGCCCTACAAACCTCGGACTCAGCTTTCCGCATTTACTATAACGAGCAAACCCCTTACGAGGAGACAATCTCAAGAAAACCCGATCTCCGACTGTAAACTCCAAATCCCGACGACGCTTATCAGCATAACTCTTGAATCTACTCTGCGCTATAAGCATTCTCTGCCTGATCAATTGATCATTCTCAATCTTCCCTAGAAGCTCTAGCATAATAGTCGGATCAATAGTCTTCATCTTCCCTACTTCATCCCAATACAAAGGTGAACGGCACTTACGACCATAAAGAGCTGCAAAAGGTGCCATCCCAATAGTAGCTTGATAACTATTATTATAGGCAAACTCGGCAAGTGGTAGATGTTTCTCCCAGTTCTTCCCAAAGTCCAGAACACAAGCCCTAAGCATATCTTCCAGAATCTGAATAGTCCTCTCAGACTGACCGTCGGTCTGTGGATGATACGCTGTACTGAAGTTAAGCTGAGTACCCAAAGTCTCCTGAAGTTTCTCCCACAAACGAGAAGTAAATCGAGGATCTCGATCTGAGACAATACTAGATGGAATCCCGTGAAGTCTGACAACCTGATCCAAATAAAGATCCGTCAACTTTGAAACTTCATCTCCCATCCGCATTGAAATAAAGTGAGCTGTCTTCGTCAAACGATCCACGACAACCCAAACTGCATCATTACCTCTCAGTGTTCTAGGCAACCCAGTGACGAAGTCCATCGTAATATGCTCCCATTTTCACTGTGGTATAGCCAACGGCTGAAGCAAACCTACAGGTCGTTGATGCTCGGCTTTCACTCGCTGACAAGTCAAACATCTTGATACAAACTGAGCAACTTCCTTCTTCATATTATTCCCAGTAATGTTGCTTCAAATCCCGATACATCTTGGTTCCACCAGGATGAATAGTATACTTAGAATTATGAGCCTCCTCCAGAATACCGAGCCTCAAACCCGGTTCATCGAGAACATAAACCCTATTCCAAAACCGAAGAATACCATCCTCATGTAATTTGAAGTCAAACTGATTATCCGTGGTCTGATCCTTGATCTTCTGAAGTTTAACATCAAGTTGCTGAGCTTCTCTGATCTGAGACAACAATAAAAGTTGAATACGGAGATGTGAACACATCACCCCAACATGAGTCAACTTCAGTCTCCAATAAGTGAATTCCTCAAGAATCTCCCACTTCTTGATAGCCAAACAAGAAACACTCGCCTTACGGCTAAGAGCGTCTGCCACAACATTTTCCTTCCCAGGCAGATAACTAATAGAACAATTATAGTCTCCAAGAAGTTCCATCCACCTCCGTTGACGCATATTCAACTCCTTCTGTGAGAATAAATACTTAAGACTCTTATGATCAGTGAAAATCTTGAACTTACTACCTCATAGATAATGACGCCACTTTTTCAGTGAGAAAACAACAACTGCCAACTCAAGATCATGAGTAGGATAATTCACCTCATATGGTTTCAACTTCCTAGAAGTATAGGCAATAACCCGACCATTCTGCATAAGTACACATCCCAAGCCCTTCTTGGATGCATCACTGTAGATAACCATATTATCGGTCCCCTCTGGTAGAGCAAGTACTGGAGCGGTGGTCAATGTCACGCCCCGACCCGACCCCGAAAAGGCCAAGCCCGGACCCGACACAAGGACGGAGTCTCCCCTGTACCGTGGACGTTCCGAAACCCTACATTCAATATAATATTCGAGAAACCACAACATTCATTTGAGACAAGCCAACATTCTTTTAGAAAACATACATCTTTTCATTAACCACTTTGCAATCCAAAAATGATATGCATACTACACAATTATTTATGCCACTAAACAATTAACCATTAGCATGCATTTCCTTACTAGTCACATGAGTATATATTTACAACATTACAACCTTTAATCCTTTACAACATAAGACCATCTAGGCCTCAAAATAGATACTACATACAAGGCTATAAGCCTCAAAATAAAGCGACAACCAAGCATTAAACACATCAAGCATGGCTCGCACAAAAGTCTGGCAACCAACCACCAGCAAGGCAAAGCAAAGAAGAGCTATCACGGAAACACCTCCACCTGCTCCTCCTCCTCTATTACCTCAATAGGGTCTGCTTCAACTACTCCTGTAAAAATATAGTATAGAAAGGAATGAGCAAAAACTATTGCTCAGCGAGGGCAATTGGTCTCAAGGACGGAGATGAGAGGAGTATGCAATGCAATTAATCAAGCAATTCATACAAATATCATATAGAGATACAACAAAGCCATCAACAGAGCAAGGCAAGCATTAAAGTATAAACACTCATTCAAAGGATACGGTACTCTTTTCAAGAGCAACTTTCAATCATGAATTCGATGACGACGCGCCGGCCCAAACTACCTTATAACACCAGTTTGGAATACCCCGGAAGTATCCATCAATCTACAACCCAAATCTCCTTGGGAGGCAACCCAAGCGAGAAGAGAGAATAGGACACGAAGCTAGAGCAACCAACACTGGCAACCCGAGGCTACCCAGAGAGGCCCATCACTCATGCGCCTGACACTATGCAATACAAGACTCGATACAATATGATAAACGAGCAATAAAACCACACGTGGGAGAATAACAAAGTAGGTTACTCTCGCACGCAATAGCAACAGTTGATAAGCATTTCAATCAGAATCAATTCAAACAAGTATATCAAGCAACCCTAAGCATTCTATAGGAATAATATCAAGAAAACAAACAAAATCACAAAACGACCCCAACTATCAAAACGCTACCATTTCCAAACGAGCCACGAGTTCTGGAAACCGACTTCCCCAATCCTCCTAGGTCACCATAAGGCACGTCTAAAGACCCCGAAACCCTACTTAACCCTAGAATTTGCGCAAAGCCCCGATTTCCTCCTTTGCTCATTTGAACTACAACTATACCAACCAAATACCCAACCAACGCCATAATCGCACCAAAAGTGCTTCCATGGCCTCCCGAAACAATGCCAACACACAAAATGAGAAAATTCCAAACTCGACCTAATCGACCCTGACTTTTACCAAGGCATATTTCTCATTTTTTCCATTACGCAACCTAAAAAAACCATGCATTTAAGCATTCTAGCATACCTAGTACATTTTCACATCAACAGAAAGGATAACGGCACAACTTCATCGTTTGAAGGGTTTACTATTCATAAACTACTATTCAACTAACAATTTAAATTGCAATCTCAACATTTAACCGCATAAAATGTTAAAAAGCTATAAATACACGTTCTACAATTGTCAAGGAACATTATAGAAGCATCAAAACGCTTTAAACAACAATCTACAGATAAAACTCAAAAATCACAAAGTTGACATACATATCATTTAAATGCGCAAATAACGTGCTTCCCTCACCTTAGGCACTCCTAGTCGCTAGGAAAGCAACGCTGGTTGCCTTGGAAACCACCCCGCACGAGCTCACGCGAAGATTGAACGATTGGAAGTTGAAATGGTTTTTTTTTCCCTCAAACTCTCGGCATGCTCTTGTTCTGTTTTCAGTTTTTATTTTTTTTCATTTTGCTTTGGTTTAACTATTTAAGGTGATTAGCTTGGTCAAAGTTGGTCAAGCCTTGGTCAACTAATTTAAAGTTGGTCAATTAGCCTATTTTTGTGCGTTTTAAAGCTAAAATAACTAAGGAAATATTAATTCTAGCTAACAACAATTAAATTATAAAATTTAAGTCATCTAAATACTAGTTTCACTATTTGCTGAGGACTAGGAACCGCTTTCTAGCTATCGCTCCCGAAATGCAATGCACTTTGCAACAACAAAGAAGTAACAATTAAATCTTAAAGAATTTAAGAAATATAATTTCCAGAAAGATAATCAAGAAAATTCCACATTCCAGGCTCGGGTATTACACCCTCTCCCCCTTAAAACAATTGCGCCCACGCAATTCTTACCTGGTCAACAAATAACTCCGAATACTGATTCCGAACCTGGTCCTCTCTTTCCTAAGTCGCTTCCTCAAACCCATGATGATTCCACAGAACCTTTACTAACGGAATACTCTTTCTACGAAGCTCCTGAATTTTTCAATCCACAATTCGAATCGGTTTCTCCTCATAAGACAACTTTTCTTCAATCTGCAAAGGCTCTGGTTCAAGTACATGTGAAGGATCTGGATGGTACTTCTTTAACATTGACACGTGAAAACATCGTGTAGTCTCGACAAACTCGGAGGTAAAGCTAACCGATAAGCCAAAGGACCTACCTTTTCAGTGATCTCATATGGACCCACATACCTGGGACTAAGTTTCCCGCTCTTACCGTGCCGAATCAATCCCTTCCGAGGAGAAATCTTAAGAAACACCCAATCTCCCAAATCAAACTCAAGATCCCGACGGTGCTTATCCGCATAACTCTTCTGATGACTCTGAGCTATAAGCATACGCTGGCGAATAAGGTGAACATTATCGACCATCTTAATCATCTCAGGTAACACAGTCGGATCAACTGTTCTCATCTCTCCAACCTCTTCCCAAAACAATGGGGATCTACATTTACGACCGTACAATGTCTCGTAGAGAGCCATACCTATAGTAGATTGATAACTATTATTGTAGGCGAACTCCGCTAAAGGCAAAAACTTCTCCCAATTCTTCCCAAAGTCTAACACACATGCCTGAAGCATGTCTTCCAAGATCCTGATAGTTCTCTCAGATTGGCCATCAATTTGTGGATGGTATGCAGTACTGAAGCTCAACTTAGTTCCCATGGCCTCTTACAACTTCTGCCAAAAACGAGATCTGAATCTGGGATCTCTATCTGACACTATACTCTATGGCACACCATGCAGTCTCACAATATTAGCAATATAAAGCTCAGCTAGTTTATCAAGGCTATCCTGTTTGTTCACGGGAATAAAATGTGTAACTTTAGTCAAGCGGTTCACAACAACCCAAACAGAATCACATCCTCTCGGAGATCTAGGAAGATCGGTCACAAGGTCCATTGTTATATGCACCCACTTCCATTACAGAATCAACAACAGCTGCAGAAGCCCGGCTGGCCTCTGATGCTCAACTTTAACCCTCTGACAAGTCAAACATCTGGATACATACCTAGCAATCTCCCTCTTCATATTATTCCACCAGAAGTGTTGTTTCAAATCTCTATACATTTTAGTACTGCCTGGATGAATCGTATACCTCGAATTATGTGCCTCGGACAGAATCTCAATCTTCAAAGTCGGATCACCAGGAACACATACTTTGTCCCTGAATCTGAAGATACCATCTACATGTAATTTAAACTCCGACTCTCCCCGTTTTGATTTTTCTTGGATTTTCAAGATGTGAGGATCAGTCTTCTGAGCCTCTCTGATTTGTGCTAGAAACCCTGACTGAATTTGCAAACTAGCTAATCGAATCCCTACCTCAGTAGCTTCTGGCTTCCATGAACAAATTTCTTCCAAAGTCTCCCAATCCTTGATAATTAAGCTTGCAATAGTAGCCTTTCGGCTCAAAGCATCAGCAACAACATTTGCCTTACCTGGCACAGAGTTTATAGAACAGTTGTAACCACTTAGTAGCTCTAGCCATCTCCGCTGCCTCATATTCAGATCCTTTTTTGAAAACAAATACTTGAGACTCTTGTGGTCAGTAAAAATTTCAAATCTGCTACCCCACAAATAATGACGCCACTTCTTCAAAGCAAACACAACTGCAGCTAACTCAAGATCATGTGTAGGGTAATTGACTTCATATGGTTTCAACTTCCTAGAAGCATAAGCAATCACCTTACCATTCTGCATTAAAACACAGCCCAAACCTTCTTTAGATGCATCACTGTAGACAACAAAGTTCTATGTACCCTCAGGTAAAGCTAGTATAGGAGCTGTAGTTAACCTCTTCTTCAATTGTTGGAAACTTGATTCACATTTGGCATCCCAGTTGTAAGTAACTTTCTTTCGAGTCAACTGGCTTAAAGGCCCAAAAATTTTGGAAAAGTCTTTAACAAACCTCCGGTAGTAACCTGCCAACCCAAGAAAACTCCGAATCTCTGACACCGTTTCAGGTCTCTTCCATGACGAAACAACTTCAATCTTAGTTGGGTCCACTGAAATTCCTTGATCTAAAATGTTATGGCCTAGAAAAGATATCTGATTCAACCAGAATTCACACTTGCTGAATTTAGCAAAAAGCTTGTTTTCTTGCAAAGTCTGTAGCACAATTGTTCATGTTCAGCCTCATTCTTCGAGTACACTAAAATGTTGTCAATAAAGATCACGACAAACTGATCAAGATAAGGTCGAAAAACCCTCTGCATCAAGTCCATGAATGCTGCTGGTGCATTCGTCAATCCAAACGGCAATACAACAAATTCATAGTGGCCATATCTAGTCCTGAATGCCGTCTTAGGTATATTGTCACTCCGAATCCTGAGTTGATAGTAACCTTGCCTCAAGTCAAATTTAGAGTAAACACTCGCACCCTGCAACTGGTCAAACAATTCTTCAATCAACGGCAAGGGGTATTTGTTCTTAATCGTGACTTGATTAAGTCCCCTGTAATCAATACATAACCGTAGCGTGCCGTCTTTCTTTCTCACAAACAACACAGGCGCACCCCACGGCGAAGAACTAGGTTGTATAAACCCTTTCTCAAGCAAGTTCTGAAGCTGAATTTTTAATTCCTGAAGTTCAGCCGATGCCATTCTATAAGGACTTCTAGAAATTGGCGCAGTGCCTGGCACAAGATCAATTACAAATTCAATCTCCCTATCCGGTGGTAAACCCGGTAATTCCTCGGGAAATACACCAAGGAAGTCTCTAACAATCGGAACCTCATTCAAATTCAACTTATCAGTAGGATGATTGATCAAATAAGCTAAGTAAGCTTCACAACCCTTATTCAACAACTTAGAAGTCTTGATCAATGATAAAAGAGGAATTCGGGCAGCCCTGCAGTTCCTAACAATCTCCAGTACCGGTAGGTCAGGAACCTGAAGATAAACAATCTTTGTTCTACAATCCAACTAAGCATAATATTTTCCCAACCAGTCCATTCCTAAAATGATTTCAAAGTCACGGAATGTCAGTATAATTAAATCAGCAGGAAATTTACGATTCTCAATGCATATATCACAAGATTTGCGAATAGACTCAGTAACAAATTTTGCACCCAAAGGCGTACTAACTTCAACTTCATGCGGCAGTTTATCAATGCAAACATTCACAAATCGTGCACATGCAGGATTTATAAACGAATGTGTAGCTCCGGATCAATCAAAACTTTAACTGGCTGAGTATTGAGAAGAGAGGTACATTCCACTATAGCTGTAGTGTCAGGTAGCTCCTCTGCATCCAGTGCAAAGACCCTAGCTTGCACCCTCTGTGCTGGACCTGCACCTGCAGCCCTATTCTACACACCTTGGCCTCCAGTACGGCCCTGAACATTCCTATACTTAGGGCAATCTCTCACCCTATGATCATCGCTCCCACTACCTGTGCATTTACCACTCTTTCTCCAACAATTAGCCTCAATATGCCCCAATTGATTACAATAGTTACACTGCTGATTTTGCCTTACAACAGTGTTTCCTGTAGGTGCTGGGGCTCTAGTAGTGGTAGGAACTATACCTCCCTGCTGGGGCCTAGTCACAGCTGGCCTAGCCTGAATCTGATGCTGTGGCTGATACGGACGTTGCTGAGGAACCTGTGTAGAAGTCTGATACTGCCTCGGCTGACTCTGGCCCAAATACTGTTTCTTACTCGGCTGACTACTCTCAGCTAATATCTTAGCCTTCTGTTTCTCAAACTTCGAGGCTGCTTGAAATGCCTCGGGAAAAGTAGTGTAGGTCTGCCCAGTCAAATGCAACTGAATATCCATTCTCAGCCCACGAACAAACCTATGAATCATTCTCCTAGCTGGCCGTACCAGCTCGGGCATATACCTCGACAGGCTGACAAACCTGGCCTCGTACTGTGCAACAGTCATGTTTCCCTGCTTCAGGGCCACAAACTCATCTTCCCGCCTTTCCATAGCCATCTCGGGAATATACTTGTCCCGAAACTCACTTACAAAATCATCCCATAAATGTGGAACATCCTCACAATCCCACCTCAATCTGACAGTATTCCACCACTGCTCTGCGTCGCCCTCAAACAGGAATGACGCATAATCTATTCTTGCCTCATCAGTGTACCTCAAAGCGGTGAAAATTTTCTCAACACGATTAATCCATCTCTCGGCTGGCTCATCATCCGGCTCTTCGAAGAACTTTCCCGGCTCGTGCCTCAGAAATTTCTCTAACTGGTTATTCTCAACCCTGTACCCCCGTCCACCAGGATTAGCTTGATTTCCCTGGGGATTATTATTCCTGTCTTGCCTCTGCTCATGCAGTACCTGGGTAATCCGGTCAACTGCTATAGTCATAGTAGCCATAAACTGCTCAGGCAATGGTTGCTGCCCCTGTTTTGCTGCCTCTTCATCTACCCCTAGACCTTGAGTACCACAACGTGGCAGCATAGTAGCAATTCACAATAACTGGCAGCATATAAAAGCAGTTTATAGACAGAAATATAGCACATAAGATTACATAACACTCAAGTCAATAACAATCAAACATTCTAACATACAATTCACATAACACAAGATTGACATGCCAAACTAATTCACTTAAACACATAAGCACCTAAGTTCACAAAGTCATGCTTTCACATTTTCTTTCCACTTAACAATCATACAATAACACTCTAGCATTTTGGACCTTTACCCCACAGACCGAGAAACATATCCCGGCTCATGCAAGACTATCATGCTCTGATACCACCTAAAGATGTCACGCCCCGACCCGACCCCGAAAAGGCCAAGCCCGGACCTGACACACGGACGGAGTCTCCCCTGTACCGTGGACGTTCGGAAACCCTACATTCAATATAATATTCGAGAAACCACAACATTCATTTGAGACAAGCCAACATTCTTTTAGAAAATATACATCTTTTCATTACCACTTTGCAATCCAAAAATGATATGCATACTACACAATTATTTATGCCACTAAACAATTAACCATTAGCATGCATTTCCTTACTAGTCACATAAGTATATATTTACAACATTACAACCTTTAATCCTTTACAACATAAGACCATCTAGGCCTCAAAATAGATACTACATACAAGGCTATAAGCCTCAAAATAAAGCGACAACCAAGCATTAAACACATCAAGCATGGCTCGCACAAAAGTCTGGCAACCAACCACCAGCAAAGCAAAGCAAAGAAGGGCTATCACAGAAACACCTCCACCTGCTCCTCCTCCTCTATTACCTCAATAGGGCCTGCTTCAACTACTCCTGTAAAAATATAGTATATAAAGGAATGAGCAAAAACTATTGCTCAGCGAGGGCAATTGGTCGCAAGGACGGAGATGAGAGGAGTATGCAATGCAATTAGTCAAGCAATTCATACAAATATCAAATAGACATACAACAAATCCATCAATAAAGCACGACAAACATTAAAACTATAAACACTCATTCAAAGGATACGGTACTCTTTTCACGAGCAACTTTCAATCACGAACTCGATGACGACGTGCCGGTCCAAACCACCTTATAATACCAGTTTGGAATACCCCGGAAGTATCCATCAATCTACGACCCAAATCTCCCTGGGAGGCAACCCAAGCGAGAAGAGGGAATAGGACACAGAGCTAGAGCAACCAACACTGGCAACCCGAGGTAACCCAGAGAGGCCCATCACTCACGCGCCGACACTATGCAATGCAAGACTCGATACAAAACGATAAACGAGTAATAAAGCCAGACGTGGGAGAATAACAAAGAAGGCTACTCTCACACGCAATAACAATAGTTGATAAGCATTTCAATCAGAATCAAGTCAAACAAGTATATCAAGCAACCCTAACTATTCTATAGGCATAATATCAAGAAAACAAACAAAATCACAAATCGACCCCAACTATCAAAACGCTACCATTCCCAAAAGAGCCACGAGTTTTGGAAACCGACTTCGCCAATCCTCCTAGGTCACCATAAGGCACGTCTAAAGACCCGGAAACCCTACTTTACCCTAGAATTCACACAAAGTCCCGATTTCTCCCTTTACTCGTTTGAACTACAACTATACCAACCAAATACCCAACCAACGCCATAATCGCACCAAAAGTGCTTTCATGGCCTCCCGAAACAATGCCAACACGCAAAACGAGAAAATGCCAAACTCGACCTAAACGACCCCGACTTTCACCAAGGCATATTTCTCATTTTTTCCATTTTTCAACCTAAACAAACCATGCATTTAAGCATTCTAGCATACCTAGCACATTTTCATATCAACAGAAAGCATAACGGTGCAACTTCATCGTTTCAAGGGTTTACTATTCATAAACTACTATTCAACTAACAATTTAAATTGTAATCTCAACATTTAACCGCAGAAAATGTTAAAAATCTATAAATACACATTCTACAATTGTCAAGGAACATTCTAGAAGCATCAAAACGCTTTAAACAACAATCTACGAATAAAACTCAAAAATCACAAAGTTGACATACATATCATTTAAATGCGCAAATAACGTGCTTCCCTCACCTTAGGCACTCCTAGTCACTAGGAAAACAACGCTGGTTGCCTTGGAAACCACCCCGCACGAGCTCACGCGAAGATTGAACGATTAGAAGTTGAAATGGTTTTTTTTTCCCTCAAACTCTCGGCCTGCTCTTGTTCTGTTTCAGCTTTTATTTTTTTCCATTTTGCTTTGTTTTAACTATTTAAGGTGATTAGCTTGGTCAAAGTTGGTCCAGCCTTGGTCAACTAATTTAAAGTTGGTCAATTAGCCTATTTTTGTGCGTTTTAAAGCTAAAATAACTAAGGAAATATTAATTCTAGCTAACAACAATTAAATTATAAAATTTAAGTCATCTAAATACTAGTTTCACTATTTACTGAGGACTAGGAACCGTTCTCTAGCTATCGCTCCTGAAATGCAATGCACTTTGCAACAATAAAGAAGTAACAATTAAATCTTAAAGAATTTAAGAAATATAATTTTCAGCAAGATAATCAAGAAAATTCCACATTCCGGGCTCGGGTATTACAGGTAGTCAATCTCTTTTTGAACTCCTGAAACCCACTCTCACATTTCTCATCCCAAACAAAACTAGTTTGTTTCTGAGTTAACTTAGAAAGTGGCCCGGCAATCTTAGAAAAGTCCTTGACAAACCTATGGTAATAACCCGCCAAGCCAAGAAAGCTAAGAACCTTAGAAACATTCTCCAGCCGTTTCAAAGACATCACCGCTTCAATCTTAGTGGGATCAACAAAAATACCGCTCTGTGTGATAACATGGCCAAGAAAAGATATGCGTTGTAGCCAAAATTCACATTTACTGAACTTTGCAAACAACTGATGCTCCTGCAGCTTTTATAAGACAAGCCGTAGATGTTGCTCGTGCTCCGATTCAGACTTAGAATAAACCAAGATATCATCAATAAAGATCACCACGAACTGGTCCAAATACAGCTGAAAAACCCGATGCATAAGATCTATAAATGCTGCCGGTGCATTAGTTAATCCAAAGGGCATAACCACAAACTCATAATGCCCGTGCCGAGTCCTGAAGGCAGACTTCGGAACATCCTCTGTGCGAATCCGAAGCTGATAATACCCCTGCCTCAAGTCAAACTTAAAGTAGACTTTGGCTCCCTGAAGTTGATCAAACAACTCGTCAATCAATGGCAAATGATACTTGTTCTTGATGGTCACTTGATTCAAACCACGATAGTCAATGCATAATCTCAAGGTACCATCCTTCTTCTTCACAAATAAAACAGGAGCTCCCCAAGGTGAATAACTCTGCTGAATGAAACCCTTCTCTATTAACTCCTGCAACTGAGTTTTTAGCACCTTCAACTCAGCTGGTGCCATCCGGTACGTTGATTTAGAAATAGGTTGAGTACCGGGAATTAGATTGATCACAAACTCCACATCTCTCTCTGGCGGTAACCCTGGCAACTCCTTGAGAAATACATTGGGATATTCCCGAATAATAGGTACTTCCTCCAACTGTAGCTTATCAGATGGCTTGTTGATCAAATAAGCTAGATAACCCGAATACCCCTTACTCACCAACTTAACGGCTCTAGTTGCTAGGATAACAAAACTTGTCTTAGTACCCCGGTTCCTTACTACCTCAACTACTGGCTGATCTGGCAAACGAAATCGTACTACCTTCGTTCTACAGTTCAACTGGGCATCATACTTAGAATGCCAATCCATACCCAAGATAACATCGTACCTCCGGATAGTAAGATAAGGTCCGAAGGAAAATTATACCCCTTAACATGTATTTTACAATCCTTACATACTAAGCCAATCACATACTTATCAGTCAAAGAGGTACTAATCTCAACCACATAAGGCAGTCTTGCAGGTTTCACATTAACACGTTGCACACAAGCAGGAGTAATGAAAGAATGCGTAGCACCAGAATCAATCAACACTTTAACAAGTTGATCAAGTATAAGAAAGTTACCTTCCACAACTGCAGTCTCCTTAGGCATTTCCTTCAAGTCAACTGCGTAGCCCGAGCCTAAACCTGCTGTTGCTGAGGGGCACTACCAGTAGGTCGACCCTGATAACCCTGGGTCGCTGCCCGACTCTCAGTCCTCAGATATCTAGGGCAATCCCTCGCCCTATGCTGATTGCTGCCGTAACCCAAACACGTCCCTGTCATCACCCTGCAGTCGGCCTTCACATGGCCTTGGTGCTTGTAGTAAGTACACTGCGGTGATAATGCACTGATACTGCCCCTGGTAGAACCAGAAGCTGAAAAAGCAATTGTACCAGCCTGCTGCTGAGGTCTCACAACACTAGGCCTATAATGATCCTGAGACTGGGCCGGCCTATACTGGGATTGAACCTGATATAACCCCTGCTGAAACTATGGCCGGTAATAACTTTGCTGACTCTGTGGTCTAAAAGAACTCTTCTGCACTGCAGGCCTATAACCACCCTATTGTACCGAAGGTCTATACATGCCCTGCTGACCCTACGGCTGAAAGAGCCTTTTGCTAGGCTGACTAGACACAATCTGTTCCCCCTTTCTCTTCTTTAACCTAGAAGCTGCATCAAAGGCCTCAGTAAGTATATCATACTGATTTAGGGCCATCGCATCCTGAATCTCAGGCCTCAAACCCAACACAAACCTACGAGTCTTGCACTCCACGTCAGTCACAAACTCTAGTGCATATCGGGACAACCTAGTAAAAGTAGCCTCATACTGTGCCACTGAAGCATCTCCCTGAACTAAGGACAGAAACTCGGCTACTCTCCTCTCCCGTGCAATTCTCGGGACATATTTCGCTCGGAAAGCTCTCAGAAAGGTATCCCAGACATACGGAATACCCTGGGTCTCCCAACTAGATTTCACCGTGCGCCACAACTCCTCTGCCTCATCATCAAACAATTAAACGGCAAAGGTGACCTTTCTTTCATCAGTATAATCCATAGGGTCAAATATTTTCGCCACTTTACTAATCCATACCTCGGCTTTCTGATCATCTGGTTCCCCCTGAAACCTCGGTGAATAGTACCCTAAGAACTCCATCAATGTACCACGCCCGTGGTATCCACCCAGCACATTCAGTAACTGTGCCTGCAAAGTCTGAGTTTGGGCAGCCTGCCCTGCTAGTAACTGTGCCTGACCGGCCATAACCTCAGCTATCCTATCTATAGCTGCACCGAAACGATCATCATCCATTTCTCTGCCCAGTGCCGCATTATCCAGAACCTCATCAACTACTTCGGGCCTACCTCTCATTCTCGGTCTACCAGTCATTCTACTAATCAAAGAGTTAGCACAGGTTATAGCACGTAAATAGGTTATAGACAATTATTAGCAAATAAACAACAATTCACATAAACACATAAATCACTAAAGTATCAATCACATAAACAAATTGATCATATTATCACATAAGCACTAAATCACATAAGCACTAAATCATTTAATCATATTAACACATAGTTCACTATTCTTTTATTTCATACATACTTTCATGCTAAGACCATTACCCACATTCCAAGAATACCCCGACTGACAGCTAACATGTGCTCTGATACCACTTAAATGTCACGCCCTAACTTGACCCCACCTACAATCAGTCAGGATGCAACAAAATTTCGGCAGTATAACGACAGTAATTAAGACACCGAGGCTCTAAACAAACCTCTTATCAATATCATACAACTAACTCCACAACCATTCAACAATCAACTCCTCAATTAAATTAACAACATACAACATAACCATATTATACAATAATTGTTCCTTCAACAACCCATTCATAGTTATACGCCTCCGTTCTAACTTAATACATAGGCTATACATACATTTCAAAATAGATTAAAACCAACTTAGTAATATAATCATGATCAAAATAAAGACTACTAAATCATCATACATAAGTCTTTAAGTTAAAGTAGGTTTATAATACATCATAATACAACAACTATAAACGATCTCATGGCAAAGACTCCTGCACATACAACTCATCCACGAAAGACACATTTTCCTCTTCAAGAGGCACGTACCCGTAGTCTTGCTCAACAACACCTATAAGCATGCAATAATAGAGAGTGAGCTTATATAAAACAAGCTCAGTGAGGATCCGATAGATCTCTAACAGTATTTACTATACTCCTTGGATACGTTCCTTTGAGCAGTAAACACACAATAAAACATCAATAACAATATAAACACATAACTATAATGACCAATCAATAAAGGATACTCTAGTTGGTGTAGCTCCAAACGCCATCACGATCTCAACCATTCTTCTTATAACTCCCTATTACTCACGCACCTGCGGTACCTCACTAGCCCCTCCCTCCATGACACCTCTGTCATGCGAGCTGGGGGTTGCCTCTAGTAGTCATGCCGTTATCAACCCGACAGCCCGACGCTGCTCGAGAGGTGGCACACACATACCAACACTCAACCATAATATTAAACATCATATCACAGGAGGACAACCTTTTCCGTTGACTATCTCCCGGTTCATCAATAATCATCTTTTCATCAATATAATATCAAATAATCAATTAAACCACAAACAACTAAGTTAGATGACAAGGTAGGTCATCCTACTTAACATGCATTAAACACACAATCAAACCCTAGTTTAACCATCAACAACTCACAATTAATCACTCAAACACCACCCAATCATCTAAAGGAATAACTCAACATTTTAAAGAAAGACAACCTAAACTTCAAATAATCATATCTTACATTCTACTAATCCAAACAACTCCAAATCAGTTTCTATCACTCACCCATTCCATCAATTACATTAGCCCTCTCGAAAACCAACCAAAACACATCAAAATCAAGCCCAACAACCCTAAAACCTCAATGCACCTAGGATGAAATTTTTGGATTTTCACACCAACATCGCAATCGAAAATTCGTTATTATAACAACGCTACCACGTAATTAAGAAACTTTTAGAAATCAACGACAATCGATTCCAACCATTACAACTCTAAATATTCAACAATTGGCCAAACTATCAACTTTGAATACCCGAAAATAAAAATTTATGCTACAACGGTTCAAATCTTATAAGAATACATATAATCGATCCTTAGCCTGCACTGAGCAATAATATAACTTCAAATTAACATTCTAAAGGTTCAAAGTGCAATTATAAGCAAAAACATAAAAAATGACTTTTGATATCTAGAATTTTTCTCTCACCTTTGATGTTTTTTGAAGCTACAAAGATGCTCAATGGATGCTCAAGAGGTGGAATCAAGCTTTGGTTGATGGAAATCAACCTTTCATTGCAACTTCTAATGAAAATTTTCCTTTCAAAACTTGAAGAAAACCTTGGCTTTTCTCTCTAATGGCTCTCGGTCATGTAGGTGTAAAATGAGTATGTTTTTGTGTTGTGCAAGTGTGTGTTGATGCATTTTAAGTAAAGGCCAACAATTTAAAAGAAAGTCAATTAGATTTATTTAGTGTTTTAATTATACTTTTAGTCTTTTAATTCTTTTCTTGACTATTTTTTGCTCAACTATTAAATTAACAACTAATTAATTCTAGATAATATATTTTAGGTGACAAAGAGTGTTACATTAAAATAGTTTCACTCGAGTTGGCTTAAAACTCGTTTTCTTGCAAAAGAAAGTGTAAAAATCTTTAAAATTCCAAAACCGATTCCAAATCCGTTTTAATCAAACACGAGTCTATTAATACCTGAGGACTTGGTTTTAAAATGTTTAAAACACCCCTGTAAAAATTTTAGCGGACAGGTGTTCAAAAATACTATTCACCAAAACTGACGATAAAATTTTTGATTCCGTTTTTGATGAAAATTTTATTAACGCACACTTAGCATGTATTAGGAGTATTAATCACATATTTAGCACATTCTAAGTCATATAGCACATAAGCAGGTCAATTCACACAAAAGGAGGTAAAACACGTAAATCGAGATACAGCAAAATATGGGGTCTCACACGCCCTATCTAGTATGAGCCTCTAAAGCTATGTTTGGTGTAATCAATAGTTGGGCTTAGTTTTATTGAAGAAGAAGGGGCAGAGTCTCAACTACCACACAACTACTATTCCACTAGCACTCCACGAGTGGATTAGTTGAGACTCTAAACGATATCAATCACTAAACTCAACAAAGTAGCAAAAATCATAAGAGAAGCAAAGTTCACAGAAGGTTGGGAAATAGTACGCCTGGTTTACCAGGTTCTACCACTACAGGTGTGACGCCCAAGATTTTTGCCGTACATCCATTACTGTTGCATCCACTAGTTGCGCATTTCTTCTGTGCTTAATTACTGTCTTATTTAGTTACTATTCCTTTCATTTTTCAACTGCATAATATTACTGAATTAGCATTCTTATTAAATCATATTAATTGTTTTAGGAGTGAGAAAAATGTGCATTTGAGCTTAGAGCGATAAGAGCTCCTGTTTAGAAAATATTTTTTGCCAATCTAATAAATAGTGTTACGTGACTTAACTAAGTGTTTTAGTTAGGTAACTTAGTTTATGCGCATTTGACTTGTTTTTAAGCTACCTAGGTTCATTTTAGAAGATCATTTATGCAGCCAACATGACCCACCCAAACATATACTCACACAACACACAACACAAGTCATACCTTAGCAAAACAAAAAAAAAAAAGTTGAAAAGTTACTATAGCAAACCTGACAGCCTTGTGCAGCCAAAGGGAGACATTTTACTTCACCAATTCACCAATCCAAGCCAATCCAAGCTAGGATCAAGTGCTTTAGTTGTCTAAAAGCCTCCTAGGAGTTCCTACGCATGTTGGTGAGGGATTTGCATGCTATTTTTGCATTTGAAATATATGTCAACTTTCTTGAATTTCTTGATTTGCTATATTATGATCATGCAATGTTTATCCATGCCATTGTACTTTGTATATAAGTACTAGAGAACACATTTAAACTATTGGTTCGCATTTTAAACGGTTGGAATTGTTACTTTGATTATATGAGGTGAATAGTGACGGATTTTTAGGGTTTTGTCTAATTGTCTGTATTGGCTTGCTTCATTGCTTCTATTAGATGCCTTAGGTGCCAATGAAGGTAGTCCAATAGCCTCGTGACCTTGAATTGTTCTAAACTTGTATAAAATGTGAAATAGCCAACTTTTATAAAGGGGTTTCGGGGTTAATGCTAATACGGGTTGAATTGGCCTCCACATTTAGTAATCCTAGGCTATTTAGGAACTAATTAAGCTTTGCTAGCTTCCATTTGAGTCCCGATTATGGTACGTATAGTACAAAGTCAAAAGAGGGAATTTGGGGATTTTAGGCTAAATGCTAGTGTTTGTGTGATTTTGAGGGTCCAAAAGATGCCTAAGGGGTTAACTAGAAGCATGGCATAGGTCGTTTGCTAATCTAGAACCATCACATAAGTTTGGAAGGAAAATGGGTCGGGTTACAAAGGGGTTTATGTACAAATTCGATTGTCTCACGCTTCTAAGACCTTGGCATGATTCCTTGTGTGTTTAAATGTAGTTTCAAGATGTTTTGGAGCTTTTGGTGTAGTTCAATGTGAATATTGAACATACCCCTTTGTAAATTTCTTAATTGCTTATATGAAACTGTTTCTTTTCTAACATGTTTCAAGAGATGCTGTGGGTGATCCCCAGCTAGATTTGGTTGAAGGAGAAGAACCGGAGGTTCAGACTGAACCATTTCCTTAGTTGCTGTGTCTAGTTGCCTAAGGTGGTTTATGTTCTTGTTGTTTAATGAAGAACTCATTTGTTTACTTTATGTTCTATTTTGTAGCCTAAGAGCTATGTATATGTTATGTAGTTGCAAGTTGAAAGATAGATGTTGTAGTAGTAGATTTGGAACCATGGTATGTAATAACATTTGTTTATATTTCTAGCTGCTTTGCATGCTTGGGAGTGAATGTTCTAATGTATGGTTGTTTTCAACTTCTAAGATTGTTTCAATGCTATCATGGAGTGGCATGATAAGCGGTTTTGTAAAGAAGTTAAGTTGGATGCATGCTTGTGTGAATCTGAACTACTGTGTGTCTCAAGGCTCGGATGGCCTTGAACCTTTGAACTTTAGTTATAAAAGCTTGTCTTGTTATATTGTGGCTTTATTGAGCGTTTACAGGTTTTCAGAATGTCCACAGTACAGGGGAGACTTTGTCCGTTTGTCGGGTCCAGACTTAACCTTTAGCGTGGGGTTAGGTTAGGGCGTGACATTTATGTGGTATCAGAGCTTATAGAATGCATGAAGTCGGGTTAATTTTCTCAGTCTGCGGGTAGGAGTCTATTAAGTTAAGGCGTGATTGCGTGAATAAATGTTTCTTTGATTGGCTAAGGGAATGATTGAATGGTTAAAGCACATGTTAGTATGAAAGCGAGAATGTGAAAGGTCTTTTATGAGTTATTGTGTAAAAGGGAAAAGTTAAGAATCGAAAGTATGATTTATTGTTTTACTTGTGTCTTTAGTTTACAAAGTGTTTGTATGACCCTATATGTGATCTTATGTCAACTTATTTGAACTTATTCTTATGTGATTTAACTGTGAATTATACATATGCTTGTCATAATACTTTGCATTCTAGTTGTCTGGAATGGGACCCGGCCGTCGAACTGGGAATCAGGATGTTGATAGAGAACCAGAGGAGGCTCCCGGGCAAGAAGCCGGTATGGTAAGAAATGCACCACAAGTTTAAGAACTGAGTAACGCGCAGATCTTGGCCACAATGGCCAATGCTATGAATACTATTGCCCAGTTCATGACTCAACAGGGACAGACAGGGGCTGCCAGAGGTAATCAGGCTGCAACAGCTGAGGATAGTGGTACTACCGGAGGTAATTTGTATGATAGGTTTTTCCATCATGGGGCCTACAGCTTCTTCGGAGAGCCAGATGCTATGAAGGCTGAATTGTGGTTGAGAAAGTTTGAAAGAGTGGCTGCAATACTCGAGTGCAGTGATGAGAGAAAAATTACCTATGCCACATTTCTTCTGGAGGGTGACGCCGGGGAGTGGTGGCGTACTATTAGTGAGAAATGGGAAGTAGAGAGGGTTCAACATTCGTGGGCTGACTTCGTCCGTGAATTCCGAGATAAGTATATATCAGTGGTTGCCCATGAGAGATGCCAAGCAGAGTTCATAGCTTTGAAGCAGGGAAATATGTCAGTGGATCAGTATGAGGCTACTTTTACTAGGCTCTCCCGCTATGTGCCAGCTTTTGTACAGTTAGAGGACATGAAAATGCAGAGATTCATCATGGGGTTGAGAAGTGATATTATACTTAATCTGTCTGCGAATGATTACCCTAATTATGCTGCAGTGGTCAGAGCCGCCTCGAGGTATGAAAAACGCAAGGCAGATGTGTTGGCCGAGACTAGTCAATCAAGTAAGCGGCAGTTCCAGTCACAGAGTCAGGGGTACCAGAGGTAGACTTTTCCAGTTAGGCAGAGTCCACAACCGAGGGAGGCACAGAGTTGTGCAGGGCCTACTTAGACTTAGGCACGACTAGTTCAGAGTCAGAATCAGGGGCAGTCTCGTCCAGTTGCAGCTCGATCTCAGCAGGGTAGTTCAGCTACCTCTTCTTACAGAGCTTATTCGGGAAGTACTGTTGCAAGACGTCACCAGCAGTGCAGCTTCTATCAACGCAAGGGTCATACTGAGGAGAATTGTTGGAAAAGATTGGGCCGATGTACCGGATATGGCAGTGATCAACACAAAGCTAAAGACTGCCCGAAATTCAAGAATACTAGGGGTCAGACATTTGGTCAGGGCAATCAGATCAGGGCGTCAGCTGCAGCACTAGTACCACGGGGTCATGCCTGAGTATTTGCCTTAGATGCAGAGGAACTTTCGGATACGACTGCTGTAGTAGAAGGTACTTTTCTTCTTAATGATCAATCGATTAAAGTTTTAATTGATTCTTGAGATTGGCATTCATTTATTACTCCTACTTGTGCACAAAATGCTAATCTGAATCATGATAAACTGTTGCATGAGATTGTGGTTTACACTCCTATGGGTCCGAAATTTGTTACTAGATCTATTTGCAGGGCATGTAATATTTTTATTAAGGGTCGTGTATTTCCTGCTGACTTGATTATTCTACCTTTCAATGACTTTCAAATTATATTGGGGATGGGTTGGTTGGGAAGTTATTATGCACAACTTAACTATAGAAAGAAGATTGTGAGATTAAAAATGCTTGACCACTCTGTAATTGAAATAGTTGGTAGTAGAAAATCAACTGGAACTCCTATCATTTCTTCCATTAGAGTATCTAAACTATTGAGCAAAGGTTGTGAGGCTTATCTTGTTATATTGTGGCTTTATTGAGCGTTTACAGGTTTTCAGAATGTCCACGGTGAAGGGGAGACTCTATCCGTTTGTAAGGTCCAGACTTAACCTTTAGCGTGTGGTTGGGTCGGGGCGTGACAGTAGGGCCCAATCATTCTCAAAATTAGAGTTTGATCCTGGCTTAGAAGGAACGCTAGCTATATGCTTAACACATGCAAATGGAATGTTGTTTTCGGGGAGCTGGGCAGAAGGAAGAGAGGTTCCTAGCTAAAGGTAGCTTGTCTCGCCCAGGAGGTAAGAAGAGTTGAGAATAAAATGGCGAACGGGTGCGTAACGCGTGAGAATCTACCAAACAGTTCGGGCCAAATCCTGAAAAAAGCTAAAAAGCGTTGTTTGATGAGCCTACGTAGTATTAGGTAGTTAGTCAGGTAAAGGTTGACCAAGCCAATGATGCTTAGCTGGTCTTTTTGGATGATTAGCCACACTAGGACTGAGACATGGCCCGGACTCCCACAGAGGGCAACAGTGGGGAATCTTGGACAATGGGCGAAAGCCTGATCCAGCAATATCGCGTGAGTGAAGAAGTGCAATACCGCTTGTAAAGCTCTTTCGTCAAGTGCGCGATCATGACAGGACTCGAGGAAGAAGCCCCAACTAACTCCGTGCCAGCAGCCGCGGTAAGACGAGAGGGGAGGGGGCAAGTGTTCTTCGGAATGACTGGGCGTCAAGGCCATGTAGGCGGTGAATCAGGTTGAAAGTGAAAGTCGCCAAAAACTAGCAGAATGCTGTCGAAACCAATTCACTTGAGTGAGACATAGGAGAGTGGAATTTCGTATGTAGAGGTGAAATCTGCAGATCTACAAAAGAATGCCAAAAGCGAAGGCATCTCTTTGGGTCCCTACCGACGCTAGGGTGTGAAAGCATAGGGAACGAACAAGATTAGATATCCTGGTAGACCATGCCGTAAATGATGTGTGTTCACCCTTGGTCTACATGGATTAGGGGCCCAACTAACGCGTGAAACACTCCACCTGGGGAGTACGGTCGCAAGACTGTAACTCAAAGCAATTGACGAGGGCTTGCACAAGCGGTGGATCATGTGGTTTAATTCGATACAATGCGCAAAACCTTACCAGCCCTTAACATCTGAACAAAAAAACCTATCCTTAACGGGATGGTACTGACTTTCATACAGGTACTGCATGGCTGTCGTCAGCTCATGTTGTGAAATGTTTGGTTAAGTCCTAAAATGAGCGAAACCCTCATTTTGTGTTACTGAGACATACGCCTAAGGAGAAAGTCTTTGCAACCAAAGTGAGCCAAGGAGCCCAGTGACGTGCCAGCGCTACTAATTGAGTGCCAGCACGGAGCTGTGCTGTCAGTAAGATGGTAGTCGACGCCTTTAGATTTCTAGTTAGCGCTCTTTTTTTTATTGCAGCTAGCGCGCTTTACTAATAAGAAGACTTGACATTTAGGCGAGCCGCCCAGTGGTGTGGTAAGTAGTGTGTTTAGTACGGGTGCATGCCGCACTCACGAAGGACTACCAGTGATATACTGGAGGAAGGTGGGGATGACGTCAAGTCCTCATGGCCCTTATGGGCTGGGCCACACACGTGCTACAATGGCAATTACAATGGGAAGCAAGGCTGTAAGGCAGAGTGAATCCGGAAAGATTGCCTCAATTCGAATTGTTCTCTGCAACTCGGTGAATATGTACCTGGGCCCTGTACACACCGACCGTCATACCCTGGGAATTGGTTTCGCCTGAAGCATCGAACGAATGATCACCCATGACTTCTGTGTCATACTAGTGCCACAAAGGCTTTTAGTGGTCTTATTGGCGTATACCACGGTGGGGTCTTCGACTGGGGTGAAGTCGGAACAAGGTAGCCGTAGAGGAACCTATGGTAGGATTGAATCCTTCGTGATGAAAATTCCATCTTCCCCCAACTAATAAGGGAGCTAGCTTGCTTCAGCTGGTTAGAACAAATGACTGAAAATCCTTGTGTGGTTCGAATCCACTTCTAAACGGGCTTTTGGTCCAAAGGACACATAGCCGAGGGCAAGTCAAAAAATCCAATAGTTCCATTTTCCTTGTTTATCAACTTGTTCATCAATTGGAAATCCAGACAAACCGGGCAGTACGGTGAGACGTGAAAACACCCAATCCCATTCCGACCACGAGATGTGGAATCATCTTGTGCCATATGTACAGAGATTGTTTGGGAGAAATGGTCCAAGCCCAGTCAAGAAATTCAAATTGAATGACATTCATCGAGTCCTTCTATCAAGGGAAGAACTTGACTTACTTATCAGGAATACAGCCTTTAGGCTAGTTCCTGATTCAGTCAATTGAAACAAGAGTCGAGCACAGCTGATAGTGCAAACAAGCAGACATGCAGACGTATAAGACTAGTACTTCTATCAAGGGTGAAACAAATCGTTCACTCCACAGGAAGAAGTCCGGGTAGGCAAGCAGGCGGGGAATGGAAGCACCTCCTCGTGGGCATGATCCATCACTTTGTACGCACCATGAGACAAAGGGAGAACTCGGCTGGAACAAGAAGCCTGGTAGTCAAAGCAATATGGGCAAAAGCGATCCCTTGCATCGAACACAAGCACTTGCAGGGACCTTAGCTTGAAGACAGGAAGAGAGGCTAGCTAAGCCACAAATTCTACGAACATAGAGTGATGGCCAGACTAGAATCTATTTGATTTATTTTGCGCCATGTTTGAAAACCTTCCTCATTCTCGGCAGGCGTATCAATCAAAACAAGATCACCTTGAAAAGAAAAGGATTAGCGCACGAAGGTCAATGATTCAAATCGAGAGAGGAGAAAGGGATCAAATCATATGCATTGTCTCAGGTGTGCCTTGGGTCAATCTCACCCAACATATCACCTTAGGGTTGAGGATCTAACCCATTGGAACTATCGTCTCAGGTGCGCCTTTGTTCGAATCCTTATATATGCTAGGGTTTTTGTTCGATATCATCCTCTCCTTATCAATCGAGTTACTTCACACCTCAACTAGGTTTTCAAAAGCATATCAGCAGGAAGCATTAACACTTGATATCTAAAAGGCTCCATTCATCGGACCAAGCCTTGCAGCCAACTCCATTCCTCTCCCAATCGGTCGAGCTGAATTCCTTCCAACCTCTTCCTCTGGTCGAGCTGCTCTGCTCCTAGACATAAAGATTTATTAGAGCTCTATCTCTTCCCTACATGGGGCAGGTTGACTCAAGTGGAGTGACCACCCCTCTAATTAATGAAGAGTAAGCATCAGATTACATAGGAAATAAGGAAATACTATATATAGGATTCCAACCTCTTTAAAGGATATTAGAATTATATTGTACCGGCACTTATGGGCTTATTGGATTGGATCAAATTCATTAAGTTACATGGAATAGGGCAGCTGTAGATAAGCAAGTTGGGGTTGACCACATTTGTCGAAGTAAAGAAGACAGTCAATCCCAATCGATGAGAACGAAGTATTTGATTCTTCGACAAAACGGGGGATCTAGTAGCTGCTTAATCTATGTCAGTAGGTCTTGACACCTTATTTTCATTTTAAGGTAAAGCCCATCGGCTTAGGAGGACTATCAATGGAAAGGGGGCGCTGGTGCATGTCCAGAGATCGAACTAGCGACAAACACAAATCTAAAGTTCTAAATGTTTAAGTAATTATGGTTCCTAGTAAATGAGCAATCAATCGGTTATATTAACCAAAAGGGACTTCTAGCTGTCATCTACTCAAGTTATGTGAAGGCAATCATAGAAGCCAGTTCAATACCATCGATAATTTCATCTGTCCCTTGCCCTCCATTCGAAGAACTTAGTTAAGGTACTACCAAGCCTGTTCATTTAGTAAACATAAGTACCCGACTCTTTCAAAATCCAGCTCGTCAGATGAACCCGCATCTTGACTCTTAGCTTTGCGTCTTCTTGGAAGTGAGATTACTAGGTTTGTGGTGATAGACAGACAAGACAGAATGAAAAGGAGCCTCTATATCTACATCTACACAGGAGGACGGAGCGACTCGCTATGAGTAACAGAGTATGCAGACTTAATGGTGAATAAGCTCGCCTAAAGAAAGAGGTAAGATGCCTACAGCTTCGATCATAATAGTACTAGTCTCGGGACCATTCTAACAGAGCTTAGGGTGGAATAGACCGATTTGATGTAATGGATGGCACTTTCTTCATTTTTAGGGCAAAAAAAGACACTACCTTTATTCATTCATTTATTCACCTCCGCCCCTGTCCCCGTTGGGGGGTCCTAATCTTGATCAAATGCAACTTTCTATTCTTTTACGGTTGAGGCGATTGGTAATGTGTTTATGATAGGAGTGGATTGGGCCTGGATAATTCTGGTTGATTCTTCAGTGAGGCATTAAGGAATCTTATATTGATTGAAGTCTTTGATCTTCCCCAGTCAGTCAAAAGAAGAGGAATAAGTTGATCAGGGATAGGCAGGTGGTAGAGGTGCTGAACTACATTACAAAGATCATGCCTAAATGCAGCCGTGATCTTATATACAATACTACCAGACGCACCTTGGTACTTTTCCATCCGCCAATCAAGGCTAGTGGAGTAAGGGAAGCCAAAAAAGGTAAGCGCTCCTACGCGAGCCTTATTGAAAAGGCCTCTTACTATAGATAGGGTGTTAGCGCTTTACTAATAAGATAGAAATGGGCAAGCCAAAACACTCCTAACAAGTTGGTGAGTTCGGCTTTCGGGGCTACCTACTTTAGGGCTCATGTATGTAATATATAAAGAAGAGCCCTCTTAGGGCCTTTTTGTTTAAGGGTTGCTCGCCTTTTGAATAGAAGGAAGTGGGAGAGCAGTGGTGATTTCGGTAAACCAATGCATGAGCTGAGGCTCCTATGTCCCGCCGACCCTCCAAAAAAGTAAGGCCGTAAAATGGCTCATAAGAAAGAATAAGCAAACAGAGTCAAAGGCGGGTCAAACTCACATAAGCAGATGGGGAGACACATTCATGAAAAGCGAGAAGCCATGCCATAGGGGGCTGACCAACTATGAATAGATCTTACTTACGGGTAAGAGTAGGAACATCTATTATGAGGTCTACTTGTTGCAAAAGGCGAACATCCCTATTCCAAAACATTCACATAGGTCCTCAGGCAAACATCGTAAAGGGGACGAAAATAGTCTATTTACCATTACAATATTTTGGAATGTATCATGGCTCTATCTATTCATTTTTCTTTTTAAAAAAAAGAGTTCTGTATCTCTCCGGAGCTGGGGGAACAAATAGGCATAGGGAAGAGGGAGTGGGGGGCTACGAGCCCTCTCCCTTTGTTGTTCCCGGACTACCCATCCCTTTGCTCCCCTTCGCCCGACCCGGTGAGATCAGATTTCTCGAACGAAGTGAAGTGATAGGAAGAGAAGACTGCTTTGGGGAGATCTTTATTCATTAAAGCCCCTTGTATAGTAAGGGGAAACCGAAAGTGCACTCATGCGTACCAGTTGAAGAAAGGAGCTTTGGAAGCTTACCTTATTATTATTAAAAAGGGAAAAGGTTCCAAACCTATCAACCTAATAAGAAGAGAGGGGCAAGCCAAAACACTCCTAACAAGTTGCTGGATCAAAGTAGCTCATTCTCCATCTGTCTGCCAGCAGCAGAGGGTGTTCGATTCCCGTTATACGTGATGTGGCGAAAAAGACTAATTCAACAAGATATGTCTTGCCTGCATTAAGATTTAAAACTTGTCGTCTACTTCCAGGAAATGTTTGGAACAGAGAACTTACAATAATACAACGCCGCATTCTCCGAAGATTAAGAAACAAGAAGAGATCTATTAAGAGAAAGATTTATTCGAGAAAAAATCTTAACAGTTACATTCAATTATAAACTACACGAATGTTGTCCCTTTTTCATAGAGATTTACCCATCACAAAGATGCACAGAGGAACAGAATGAAATTCATATATCCCTTTTCTACTCAATCCAAAAACAAGATTGGACGTTATTCCAGTTCGTCTCCATTTTCGTGAAACTATTCCTCAAGCAAGGCAACCGATAAGTCATTGAAAGGTTTGTGTGAATAATGGAATGGTAAGCATTACTCATTTTAAAGTGTCCCACAGTGATATAATATCTTTTCAAGAAAATGATGCGAGAACCCGCAGTGAAGAAATAAGGAGATCTTTCTATATCGAAATATCAGTTAAAAAAATAATACACAAATTCCTGGATCACCCGGTAAGAATGTGGAGAATAACCAAAATAGAATGGTTCCGCCTACTCAAAACTAAGAGGGGATGCCGGCTACTACTAAAATCTCACTTTTTGCAATAGTTGCGTTCTTCTATGCAAGAAGAAGACTTAGAAAGAATAAAGAAGTTTGGATCCAAAAAAGTATGCTTAGGCAGCTCTTTCGTTGAGCACAATAGAATGAAAAGGAATTTGTATAATTTCAAATCCCTATTCTTATCAAAGAGAAGGAACGAGAAAAACTGAAATATTCATACTCGAACAAGAAGTCTTATAGTTTACAACTCTTCTTTATATAGTAATTCGACCTATTGGTCCGCATCCCCCCATCAGAAAACTATGAAGAGAAAAATCAAAAGGATCGAACTACCTACTCATTATTCGGAGGTGAATCACATAACACCAAAAACTATGGTATCTTATGGGCCTAACATAGGTCACATCCCTCACGGCATAAGATTGAAAGATCTAAACCTTCTTCTTCGGAGTGGAAACGGACGTGGCCAAAACATATAAAGATCGGCGTAGTCGCTCATAGGGACATATCTATCCGGATAGAGGATAGTGACGATCGATTCATAAATAGATCTCTCTCCATATAGATAGGTATCTCCATGGATAGAGATAAAGATAGGGATCCATATAGATCTTGATTCACTATTTCCATTTTTTTCTTGATTCTGATTGATTGCCTTTTTTTGACGACAAGTTTTAAATCTTAATGCAGGCTAGGAAACATTGTTTTTCAATTATTACTTACTGGGTTAGAGCGTAGATGAACGAGGAGAGCCTAAGAAATAGGGAAGCCCATCATAGAGCAGTTAACTAACGGCAGAAGACTGCTGGCCTGAGAGAAGGCGGCCTCTCTCGGGAAACATGGCCCAATTTCTCCTCTTTCTTTTTGATTTCAGCTTTCTTTATTTTTTCAGGGGCCTAGAACGCTAAAAGGTGGGGGAGAAAGAAGCCGAACCTCTAATCAACCGTCATACAACCAAAATTCTCGGCGTCAAGAAAGATTTGAGATTCCGTAAGTAACTCTATGCTAAGAAAGGCATGGAAGAAAGAAAACGAGCCAAGCCCGAGCTCAAAACGTGGGAAGATCTAACAGTCTACCTAGGAATGCCCTATTCAACTTGGTTGAATAGTAAATTCATGCGCACTTCGACTTCGTGCATTGCATTAAATCTTTTTTACTTAGTAATTTTCAAGAATTCTTCAATGAAGATGATGTCGATTTTCTGAACCCATTCTGGAAACTCTCTTCCTTTATTACGTAATTTTGACCTTCTGATCTAACTTATGAAGAGAGATTAGTGAAAAAGCTGCTAAGTGCACACTCACTATATCCATACTAACATCCAAAGAAATTCATCCCAAAGCTCGGACCCAAGTGCGAGGGAGTGAAGATTCATATCCTACGGTGTGCTCGGAAATAGGATCTATTCCGCTTACTCTTATGGTAAAGCCTTTACCAAAAGAGTCTCACTAATCACGTTGCAAACAGACCAATAGTCAATAGGAAGCCTATTTGACACAACATATGTAACGCCCCGTTCCCTCACGAGACCGGAGGCTCTAATAACCAAGTTATTCTCAACCCCATTTTCAACCCGGTCTCAAAGTTTTAGGAAAAACGGATAGAGTCTCCCCTGTATCGTGGACATTCTGAAAATCTGTAAACATTCAAATAAAACCACGAAGCAAAAAGAACAACATTTCTAATTGAAATCCCAACTTTAAGGCCATCTGAGCCTTAAGCAACACAAGACAATATAAATACATACAATCATGCAACAATAGTCTTAAAATCCTTGTCTTCATTCGCTTATCATAACATTCTATGTTAGCAATTAAACATTCTTAGAAATTAAAGTCAACCATACATCCGTTCATTCATACCCAAGCATGCAACGTAGCTAGAAGTAGAAGCGTAAGTTATTACATGTCACAATTCCATAACACTTACTACATCTACTTAGCTATTAAACTTGCAACTACCCAAATATATACATAAGCCCTTAGGCTCCAAAATAGAACAAAAATCAACGCAACTCCTCCAATTGCACCACCTAAAACAAGTTTAGCGAGGTATGAGCAATCACAATTGCCCAGTGAGGGATAAGGTCTATCGGGGACGTGCAATGCAGCAATTAGCACAAATAAAGCAATTTACAACCAAAGAACAATTGAAACAACAAGTTACCACACATTATAAAGGATACGATTCACTTTGTTCTTCAATCACGAACCATGAGCTACGAATGAAAATCCCAATGTAATAATGACACTGATATCGATAAGCCGACATCCCCTTATAACTCCAAAATGGGTGTACTCCGGATGTACCCCGAAATCCTATGACCCAACTCTCCCTGGGCGGCATCCCAAGCGAGAGAGGAACTAGGCAACCATGGTAGCCGAGGTAGACCGGCAAGCCCGATACCGCCCAATTTCCACGACACTACCATGCCCGAATGGTTGCGCAACCACGATGCAATGCAGTCAAAATGATAACAATAGAAAAAATCAATAAACACATGATTGAGGGACAACAAAGTAGGTTGCTCTCACACACAATACATAGACAATAAGTGCACATAATCTATGTACAAGTAAATAACTATTATGCACGTAAGGATGAAGTCTCCCTCACCTGGAATTAAGCCAAGCACGCAAGAGAATAGCTACGATTTACTTCAACATTCCCAAATTAGCTCGAATATGTAACCCTAGTGTGTTCATATAAGTTTAGCATTTAACTATATCGATTCCAACTCAACTCATACTTAACTCAACCCTACAACATTAGAAGCTAGATTTATAATCACTTATTCACACAAGTTTATATCCCACACGCAATAAAGCTGCAATGTTCACCTTACCATATCATTAGACAGCATAAAATATATTAGAAGCATCAAATACCATTAAGTTAAGATCATAAGTTATAAATTCCAATTACTTTTAATTACAATAATCAATAATCATATAACTAGATGAGTTATCCTTATAGTCCTACTCACTTAGCATACAATGTCTATTAGAATTTGATCTTAACAAAATACAAGTAATATAAACATTATAACAAGATATAAGCTTTAAATATGAAAATAACTATACGAATACAAAGGGGTCAATGTCCGATGATCACGAAACTTCATAAAATATTCACAAATGCCATATAATAATATATAAAGGTACGATATACAAGCACCAAAGCTAATTCAAAGGTTAAGCATGAAAACCCCGAGTTTACCTTTTGTTATCCTAAGTCATTTAACTCCAAACCGAAGGCTAAGGCTCAAGATTCACCAACTAACTATTCTAATCTTCTAGTTATATATTATGACACACTTAGAACCCTTGAAATCATTCATTAACCCGTACTAGCCACAAAAACCCCGATTACTCCCTTTGCGCATTTGTACTATAAGTATCTTAACCAAAGCTCAACTATGATTTAGAAAAGCACATTTAGTCCCTACTTATCCTAAGAATACCAAATATATCAATCAAATTCACCCGTATTTACGTTTGACCCAAAACCCTTTGTAACACAAGCCATTTTCGTTCCAAACACAAGCTATTGATCTAGTTAAGCGAGCGGGCTATTCCATACTTCTAATTAACCCATAAAGCACCTTTAGGACTCTCGAAGTTACCCAATTACTCGCGTTTAGCACAAAAGTCCCAATTTCTCCCTTGTGAGTTTGTACTATAAGTACCCTAACCGGGACTCAACCAAGGTTTAGCAAAGCATATATAACACCTATATAGCCTAAGAACACTAGATGTAATGGTCAAATTAACCCAGATTTGCATTAACCCCGAACCCTTTTTTAAAAGTCCCCTATTTCATGTGTTAGCCAATTTTTGAGCAATTCAACATCACGTGGCTATTAAACTATCTTTTTTAACATCTAAGGCACCTACTAGAAGCAATGAATCAAGCCATATAACACATTTTCTCAAAACCCTAAAATAGTCACTATTCATTGTCTTCCTCAACTAACCTATGCAAAAACTACCATGACCAAAGCTTCAAGCATCACAAAATAGGTCTCTAGAACATGTAAACTACTCTTTGTAAAGGAATTAAGCATAATATTGACATATATAAGAAAATCTCGAAATTGACTCATAAACAAAAACCATAGAAAATGCAAAGATAAGTGAAAATCCCTCACAAATTGAAGTGTAGATCCTAGGAGATAGGTTGGTTGCACTTGGAGTGGACTATTATGAGCTCAAAGTGAAGTTTGCCAAGCAAAAATGGAAGTTTTCTCCTTCCTTGGGCTGCTGCTGAGTTTCGATTTTGGGAGGGATAAAAAGGGTATTAATTGATTTGTTTGAGCTATTTTTTTAAGTATATGTGTTGTAATGTATATATATAATATATGTAATATGTTTATGTGTGTGTGTGTGACAACTAAAAATGATCCAAATCCCTTTCGATTTCTGCTAATTCTCTTCTTGTTGTACCATGTCCAAAGCGTGACGGACCTGCCATACTCTAATTAAGAATCTCAGTTCCCAGGCTATTAATGAAGAGGAGAAGCAAAATTGATCATAACAGCACTTCCAATAGTAGAATTGGAATCAAGGGATGTGGAATCGATAGATTCTTTAACTCAAGCTTCAGGGGAAGGACTAATTAGAGCTTAGTAGAAAGACTAATGGGCGAAGCGCTTAGTTCTTCGTTGAAAGAAACTGGGCCTAACACCATAGAAGGAGGATTGCTTATATAATAACCCACACGTAGACGAAAGTAGCATTCAAGCATCGGTGGAAGTGCTAAGCGAAAAAGGTGAAAAAGCTTTGAAGCCGATCGAACACAACGAGAGTAGCGGATTAGCGGCTGATCTTCTACCTGATCTATCTACCATATTTATGTATTAGAGAGACCAAGTTCCTATGAGGGAAGAAAAGATTCACCAGCTCTATCGATTATCAAATCCCTGTACCTTTGTGAAAGACATCGCATGGAATAGCTTACACGGAAAGGAGCTTGGTACAAGCTCAGATTCAAAATAGAAGTTCCTAAGCTAGAAGGAATGGGATCAGGGGTGGGTAATAGACTGACTGCCAAGGAGTAGAGCAGCTCGACCAGAGGGAGAGATTTGAAGATGCTCTAACGGATCTGAGTTCAGTTGTTGTACCAATAAGTGAAAGAAAAGAGCGGACCACAACTAGACCTGAGAAAATGCAGCTTTTAGGCATCCTTTCATTGAGGAGGTCTTAGATAGAAGATGAGCCAACAATAGGACTCTCTTAGAGTGTGAGAGTATAACAGTAGCAGCAGTTATGGCCCCATACCCATGAGCATTGGCGTGAGCAGCTAAGCTAAGGTCGAAAAAGAAGAATAGGTGGGCTTATAGGCTACCTATTTCCTCAGCCGATAAGAGAATCTGTCTTCAGCACAGATCGAGGCTTGTCGAAGATAAGTATCAAGCCCTCTATCACTGGACTAGACTAGATTTCGAAGATTGAGGAGTGGCAACTCTCAATGGAATTCTAGAACCAACTCCCAAAAGAAGGGTAGTCAAAGACTACCTCTTTCTCTTGACCTGGCGGGCTCTTCTACCTGGAATCCCAACTACCATCTATATCCGTTTACCCTACCTACTATTGACAGTCCTTCCACATGTTACTGACTCTCTGAAGGGAGATGGATGGATCGTGCTTGTGCTATCAAGCTGAAAAATGACTGCTTTCGAGCGGTATTCACGGAATTTAAAAAGATTGAAGTAAACAGATTCGCTAGTTGGGTCTATTGGCACTCTTTCACTAGTGAATGTAAGATAGGTGCCCTTAAATGATAGGAGGGGAAGAAGCTCCAACGGAAGCATCCAATCCACTGGGAATCCTACATTTCAAATTCTACATCTGCTACTACTGGAGTGGAAAATGAATCTACTACCTGTGCCAGCAAACAAACAAATACTATAAATAAGAAAAGGCTTGGCGTCCATGCCACCAACCTACTCCAGAAAGAAAAACAAGAACTTCCCCGGTAAACCACTAGAAGTTACCCATCGAGTCGAGCAATGATCCAATTGGAGAAGCAAGCTGCTCTTTGTCACCCTATTTCCCTTGGGACCAAGAACAAGCTCCAAAGAAGAAGAAGGACTTATCGCAATCTCATGTACAATGGCTAGTTGGAAAGCCTTTCAAGCCAATCTCTTGATTCATATTCATGTGAAACCGTTGCAACTAATCCTACATACCAATCATCCGCCGCTTACAGTAATAGCACTAAGCCAAGGTTTCTATGGATTCAGTCCTGTAGAAAAATACATATATTAGGGCAATTCAGTTAGTAGTATCACCGGTCAATCCTTGGGACAGACGCGAGTCCGTCCTTAAAAGCCCTAAAAATTGGGTCCATGAAGCCTTAGATACTCCAAGCCTCAATCTTTATTGTCCTTGAACCTAGACCATGGAAGTATGGTTATAGTCCCATTCCATTAATGGGATCCATAGTCTACGGGTCTTTCCCAAGCCAGTAAAGGAAGAAGGTTTTCGAGGACTACCCTAAGCCTACAAGTAGGAAGAACTTTCAGTTACAATGTGATGGTTGGGAAATCCATTCTAAAGCCATCGATTATCGGATTTCACCAACCCAACTACCACTACCAGGATATTCCTAGATCCGCTCTCAGATCGCATTAAGATTCTAGTCTTCAATCAAACAGAATAAAAGTAAGAGATTGTTTAGCTATAGTAGCTGCAAACAAATCTCGTGACGGTGATCAAACATCATTGCTATTGAATAGGCAACTAGAAGTGAATTTCACCCTTGCTTTGAAACTTCTTCAGAAGTGTCTACTCAGATGGGGATAGGTTTTGTTAATCCCAGTCGTACTCTATTGACTCAAGAAAAGTAGGTTTAGAAGGTGACACATCCGCTAATTGTCAAATTGCGTCTATCGGATAACTACTTTAATCAAAATTCTCAGGTTCCTTAATACTAGCAAAAGAGCTTTGAGACTTCCCGCCCGAGGAGATAATGTGAATCAATAATGAATGCGATGATCGAAGAAGCGGCGTCACATAGGTCAAAGGTACAACCACTAACGCTAGTATGATTTTCTTGCTTTACTAACGAGCTAACCTACGAACCGCTCTATGGGCTACGCGAAAGGAAGAGTTAAGGAACAAGAGTCAAAGACAACATGGACGTCATACTACACAACACAAGCAAAGATAAGAGACCATTTACATAAGGGCGCGCCTTACGTGCCACTACCAATCCTTGAAAGCTTGCTAGCTATTCTTTTTAAGCTGTGGAGCATACCAACTTTGATCAACATTGAGTTGTATGTTTCGTTGTTGTCTAATGAGGCGCAACATCGGTCTGTCCAAGGGACTGGATCCCAAGGCTCTTCTTAGTCTAACATGATTGTTGTATCCTCGGTGGGTTGCTCATTGGATTTTGATGGAATTCAGTGACAGTCCACTTCTTAGGTTATACCAAGGTGCCCTCCCCTACCTATAGGGTTCCCCGTAACGAGGGATCCCATATAAGGGAGATCACCGTGTCAGCATACCAGAATTAGTGGAGGATCGACTTTTTGTCTAGTGAGGAAATCACGGGATAGCAAGCCGGTCACCAACGTAAATCTAAAGATTGATAACAGATTTGCACCTGCTAGCTATGTAGATCTTAATTATATTCTATTTTGATCTTTATCCTTGGTGGGCATTCCCCCACCTAACCTCAATGGTACAGGGGTACTAGCAAGGAAGAGGGCGTTAAGTAATGGATATGAATCGCTTTACAAAGCTCTTTCCTTCCCTAATTCGTGTGTCACCATTGAGATGGCAGTTGTTTGAAGACTTTCCGGTCGTAATGGGATACTTAAAATGAATCTTATTAGTGGCTACTGATAGTCTTACCAAGGAGTCGTGCATAGCCATCTATTTGTATACGAAGGAAGTCCAGCGGCTTATGCAAAAGTCTGGTGCTTTGCATGTTGTGCTTTATCTAAAGCAAGGTGCTAGCTCTTTACAATTAGCATATGGAGGAGATAAACGCCCTCCTGAGCTTCTGGTTGTTCCCATCTCTCTAACCCTAAAGGGTTATCCTCGCATCATCCCTCCGTTCATCCGTCAAAAGATGTACCAGAAAGATGAGACTGCAAATCTATTGGTCAAGTACTGGCTATATTTCTTCTCTCTATCAAGATGGTAGCGAATAAGGTTGATAAGTCTTTATTTGAGCCAATGACCTCACCAGTCCGTGATGCGGATCGAGCTGACGTGATGGTCAATCGGATAGCTGAAAAGCTACCTTCTTTGATAGATATCACGATATACCCCCTGGATAGATTGTATTCCCCTTTGTCAAGGGATAACGTGGGAAGCAACTTGGAAAAAATCATGCGCCCAATTGACCAATAAATTGATCAAGCATGGCGTCAATCCTGTCTTAGCGAAAGCTAAGTCTTGCTTCACTGTTTACCCATATAAAATGGGTGCCTTCACTTTCTTGGTGAAGTTTGTCCATGCATACGGCCAACAGTGGTCACAAGGGACCCTCTGGTACCACTATACACGATATGCCTTAGGCCCAGCTAATAAGCTATTTTCAGGTTGGTCGTTGGATTGGTACCAGGCCTATGTAGGCCCAGTACTTCCCCATGGTATTGGCTATGAATGGATCGTCACAGGACGTTTGGGTTGCTCACTAGAAGGGGTGGGAAAACGATGTGTATTCGCCATAGGGAACTGTGTGAATCAGCATCTTCTTAGACCTATTCACGAGTGGCTTTGTGCTATCTTACGAAGGTTGGCTACTAATGGCACCTTTTGGAAGACAAAGCAAAGCCTCTTGACCTGTTGATAGGGAAGCAGACATGTTACTCCTATGACTCGAAGTCAGCCACTGATCGGTGGCCATTGTACTTCTTGTTTAGGGTCATGTGCTTCCTTTTTGATCGATCTTTCGCATCTAGTGAATTCCACTCTAGCTATGAATAAGTTCGAGGTACCATTTGTAAAGCAGTTTGCCACTGTCTCATTTGTTGCCGGTCATCCCCTTAGCTATTATGCTTCGTGGCCTTTCTTTGCCTTCTCCCACCACATACTCATGTTGTGGGCAGCAGAACAGGTATATCCGGGTCGACTCTTCCAGGATTACATTATCCTGGGGACAATGTTGTGATTGTAGATGAGAAGGTGGCCTTGGTGTATAGCTCCGCTCTGGGTGATCTTGGGGTTGATATATCCTATCAAAAGTCCCTGATCTCCCATACGGGCTCTGTCGAGTTTCTTAAGAGATTCAAGGTTCGTGGTCTTACTGTGGATTTATCCCAGTATCCGCTAAATCTTGTTTGAACGCTCACCACCTGGGGCGATGGCCATTCATATGAAGTCTTCCTACGCTTGCTTTTCGACCTTGTGTCGTCTAGCTGGAGTAGGGTACCGGTCTCTTTCACGCTTGGCACATTCCCGCAATCTAAAGATTGAAAGATCGTGGGCAATGTACTGCTGAACTATGGTTAGGTCGGGGTCTACCACTGGATTCGTATGTTAAGGGGGCTATTAATGCCCTCCTCATATGTGAGCTTAAACCAAAATCATTGGTTCTCCTCTGGATGAGGTCTTCCCTAGCTTAGGAGCCAACCCCATTCCTCTCCCTATCGGTCGAGCATCTTCAAACCTTACTAAGCCATTCCCTTACTCGCTTTAAAATCGAAAGCTGCATCAGCAAGATCGACTAAGTACCAGTACTGCCTTGCCCAAAGCTACCAAAGCAGAACATAGTCTTGATGTGGGCTGCATGAGTCCGATAAGAACCTCTTATTCCTATGAGTAAACTACCGCTTGCTATTGCTACTTTAACTACGAGAGCTAGGAGTTTATTTTCACAGTGTAACATAAATAATAAAAGAAAGCAATAGAAATCTTTCGCCTGTATTCGGGTACGGAGCTTGCTTTCTAGGGCTAAGTACCGGAAACATCTAACCTTCCAGTACACCATAAGAATCTCTCCCATGCTCCCAACCTTGTCCAGTCCGAAATACATGTGTTAAGCTTGTTCCCGATCTCTTTCTTCATTTTTGACTGTGAATTTGCTTTCCCAGCCTTAACTTAAGCTCGAAATCAGCATTGGGACTGTTTGAATAAGCAATAGCAACACTCGTCATTAGCTTTTTGTCTGTATTTGACAGGAGTCCTTGAGCTAGAGTTCATTCAAAAGCGCATAATATGAGTTGAATAGCCTGAGCTAAGGCAATATAAATTACAATTCCGTCTTGACTCCGGCTTGACTATATGATGCCCTAATTTCCCGGTTTGAATCCCGAAAAAGATGTTATACTATGCCTTTTCATTCTCATTCTGGTTCTGGCTATTCACCTTCAATAATGATTTTTGATCCTTTCCCGACCTTGCCAAGATCAATTCAAGTAGAAAAGGTGGGTAAAAACCTACCTCTAATGGTTTAACTGACCGAAAGTCCTGGTTTGCTGCTGATGTGGAGGAATTGGTACTAGCCTACTCGATATCTTCCTTCTGTCAATGGTTGAACCTTTTTTTCATTTGTATGCTTGTGATGTTTGATGCTTCCTGGTAATCAGAAAGGCTAGGTCACAAGAATCTTCAAATTCCGAGTCAACAACCGTAACTCGTGTGAGGCTCGACCTTGAATTGCGTGCGTTATCTCATTTCGTGTGCCCTAACCTTGAATTGCATGCCTTAACCTAGGTTTAAGAGTCGTGTCTTGATTTACGTGCATTCATTTAGGGTTGCGTGCATTTACTTGGAATACGTTCATTTGTCTCGTAGTTCGTGTCTTACCTCATAGTGCGTGCCCTAGACCTAGGAAAGCGTTCATGCACGCTAATCAATAAAGAATCCTACACAAAGCACTAGACTATAAATAATCCTACAAACTCCACTAACTATTATTTTAATCCTAAGTCAATTCACTAAAAGACAAAAGCACTAAACACTAAACATTCTTTATTCTTTATTCTATTTGCAAAATCCATGCACCTCAATTCTACACTTAGCAAAATCTATAATATATTAAATTGAATCTGAAATTTCAGATTTTTTCATGCTAATTTCGGCCATACCAAGGCCTTTTGACTACCTTTGCACAAATTCAAAAATACCCTATACATTCTATGACACACACAAAACACAAAGCATAAAAAAATTTCCTAACACCCTACCCAATGCTTCACTTTCTCGGCCCTTGCACTACACATGCCAAAACAATTCAAACTATACATTAGATGACACAAAAATTCAGATTCTACAAGCTCAAGGCCGGCACACACACACACAAACATCATTTTCCTCTCAAAAAATTCTCTCAAGCTATCTCATCTCCTCTCACTCTCGGCCATGGCTATCTCTTGAGATTCCATAGCTCAAGCTCACTCCCAAGACTTCTAACAAGCTCTCAAGGACTCTCAAGACTTTTCCAAGCTCAGCCATAGCAAGCAACCAAGCTAGGAACGCTCAACTCTCTCAAAACCTCTCAATTTTCAGCCATAGGTAAGTCTAAGAGTTTTCTTCCATTTCTTTTTGTCCTAATCACATGCACACACTAAGGCTATCCTCAATGGAGTCTCTATATGGGTCTCTATAAATCATTTATAGAGACCAAATAGTATTTTAGAGACCCACTTAGAGACCACGATAAAAAAAACTATTTTAAAGACTCATTTAGAGACCAAGATAAAAAAAAATCTACAGTGATGGTCTCTATAAAATTGAATCCCTATATCATGTTAATTTTAATTTTACATAATAATTTGATTATGTGTAATTTTTTATCGTGTGTTACTTTTTTTTATAATTAATTGTTATTTAGATTATCTCAATTTTTTTCCCAAATATTTCAAGCAAAAAATATATAATTTGCGTCAAACATAACGTTTAAAAAATTGGAATTACGTTTAATTACATAATTGCATTTTGAAAAAAAATTAATTAAAAATCCTCATTAATTTACCCATTAAATTAAAATTTTCTCGTGTGTTGCGTTTATATTTGTTTTTTTGTTCTTCATTTTATTCAATTTGTAAATTAATTAATTTTATTAATTTAATCACAAATCTAAAATTAATTAATTTTACCTAAACTAAAAAAACGTAAAATGAAAAATTTACAAAAACTAAAAAAGTATACAAAAACAAAAAAACTAAATTAAAATAAAAAAAATAAAATACAAAAACATAATTTACAAAAAAAAGTCTAATTAAAAAAAAACAAAAAAACGCAAAGCAGCAAAAGCAAAAACAACAATGGTGAAAGCCCGCCGCCCCCCACCCTTCCCCTCCCCCCCCCCTTCCCCTATTTCCCTTTCTGTTCGCTGCACCCCCCTCCCCTCTTTCCCTTTCTGTTCGCTGCACCACCCCCCCCACGCACCTACCGCCCTCCCCTCTTTCCCTTTCTGTTCGCTGCACTACCCCCCGTCCCCGCTGCTATCCCCCCTCCCCTCCCCTCTTTCCCTTTCTGTTCGCTGCACCACCCCCCCCCCACGCACCTACCCCCCTCCCCTCTTTCCCTTTCTGTTCGCTGCACCCCCCCCACGGACCTACCCCTCTCCCCTTTTTCCCTTTTCCTTCCTCGCTGTTGATGTTCAAAATCTTTTTTTGTACTTAAAAAAAAAAAAAAAAAAAAAATTATGACGATGTTAGAAAAATCTGACATCGTCAGATCTGATCTTGTTTTTTTAGAGACTCGTTTTTGTCTTTTTGTATAGTCTCCATTTTTTTCAACAAATTTGTTGAAAAAAATGGAGACTAGGTGCTATTTTGGAGACTCAAAGCTTGAGTGATGTCATAATTTTGCCAAAAACTAGCAAATAGTGTTTTAGAGACCCCCATTGGTGATGAATTTTGATCAATAGAGTCTCTAAAATAGCAATCATTACTGTTTAGAGACCCTTTAGAGACTCCAATGAGGATGCCCTAAGTATATGTTAACTAAGCTAGGATTAAAGAAAAACCAGCCACCACTCGGCCAAAGCAAGGAAAGAGGACCTTTTGTGCGTTTTCAAGAGCATTTGTGCATCTTCATACATCAAGTTGCTAAGGTGAGGGTTAAACTCTTTTAAAAGCTTTCAAAACTCACATGCATGCTCTCATATGGCTATATTTACCTCTTTAGTTATTGTATATGTGTGTATATGAGCCTATCTACTCATGCATGGCTTGATTTTGGCTAGAAACTTAGGGATATGCAAACTCGTTTTTCTGGCAGATTACTGACCTTGTAGAAAGAAGTACTTTTGGCCTAGTAAACGTTGATAAAAATGTATTAACATCGGTAGTTCACTATATTTTTCCGTTATGAACATTTGTTGTAGAAATAGGCTGAGGCTAATTCTGACTTTAAGACCCTCCAAAATGACAAAATTCGTAATGTGTCTAAAACTGGATAGTTTTGCGTACTCTCACGGTTTTGGCCATAACTCCTAAGTCTGAACTCCAAATGCAGTGAGGTTTGTTCCTAGATTTAAAGCACTCATTAAGATTTAATTTTAAATTTGGTACACTGAAATTGGAGATTAATTTCTTGGCTAATTGAATGTGGAAAAACAGACCATTGCAGTAAGGTTTTTGATTAATAATATGCTTTGAATCATGTTGTAACCTTGCTTGAGGTATTGAATGCTTGGAATTGTGGTACTTAGAAGTTGTGTGGGCTGTTGTGGTTGGTTAAGGTTGCTTAATTTGGTTGATGCATGGCTTGGGTTCATTAATTGATGAATGGTTGCTTAATCGCATGTGTGAGCACGGAATTGAGGCCCTATCGCTTATGACTACTTGCCAAGAGACTATCCTATGGTTAATTGTGTTCAATTGATGTTGAGGAACGTTAATAGGCTGCCCAGAATTGTCTTTATAACTCTAAATATGATTCTCAGTGATTGCATGTTGATGAGTGAACTATTCTTGCACCCGGTTTTGTGTAAGTGTCATAGCATGCTTGTATGGTATGAACATTTGACAAGTGAACCCAAAAATGAGTTATATGACTTGTTTTATAGGTGTTACTTGGCTGCCCATTAAATGTTCACATGCTCCTAAGTGTTTTATAAAGTGAATTTACATGTCAAAGCATGCCTCGTATGTTTACTTGTCAATATGTGATCTATAATTACTCGGAGGCAACCTACTTTGTTGACCTCCTAATGTGAAATGTTAAATGACATAATTGTGCATTGCATACAAGGTTGCAACCTTTCATTATGGCATGGTAGCGTTCATGCACGCAGGACAGCATCAGGCTTGCCAGTGCTACCGTGACTACTATGGTCCAATTCTCTCTCTCGCTTGGGGGCTAGACTTCCTCAGAGAGTTGGGTCGTAGGTTTGGTGTACATCCGGAGTACACCCGTTGGAGTGATAAGTGGATGATTAAAGTCGGCCGCGACAACTGTTATCAAAAATGAATTGAGAGCAAAAGCTCACCGTATCCTTTTACTATGGGATTAAGTACTCTCGCTTGGTTCCTAAAGGACCTCGGGGAATAAAAATAGGTAAATGTGTTCATTTATATTTATATTATGTTCTAAACTTACTTGAGTTATATGTCATGCTTTTCAAAAGGGTTTTCATAAGATTAACCGGAAAAGAGTTTTAAAACGATATCTCTCGTTTCCTTCTCGCTAAGTTCATAAGGACTCACCCTCTTTTATCATCATAGGTGAAGAAGATCTGGAACAGGTACCCGAGGAGATTGTGCCTGTTGATGACTCCTTGGAATGATTGCATGCCTTATGTGCCTTGCTTGACTGTGGTTGTTTTGTGAACGTTATGTTTGTTTTGAAGATTATTTCTTATGTTGTTGTTGTTGTAAATGAGTCCCGTTGTAATTTAAGGTTTAATTTTGGCTTGTACTAATTATAACTAGACGAGCACCCTATTTTAGAGGTTTGCTATCACTATTTTGATTTAGTAACTATCATAGGAAACTGAAGTATTAGGTGAAGGAACAAATAAAATGAACCTATCTAATCTTAACCAAGCACTTATTCATAGGCTAAAGGATAACAAGTACTCGCGTAAAAGGACTTGACAAATAAACGGAACATAGTTATCTTGTCAGGCTTGTTAATCAAATGACACTTTCGAGTTAGATCAATAGGCATATCGGTTAATGATAAAATAGGAATCTTAGTTGGAATCAGAGTGATGGTTGAAAGTTATGAGTCGTTTAGAAGATTAGGTCAAACCAAAGGTCTTACAAACAGCCGGTATGCTGCCGGTTTTTCAAAAAATCTTTTGGGGTTCTAGGCCAATGTTAAGTATTAAATCATAACAATGGTAAGTATGTGAAATAGTATGAATGAATTAGGTCATACCCTAGTCTAGCCTCCATAGGTTGGGTTGGGGCGTGACACTTTATTAGAATGGTATCAGAGCTTAGTTTGCTAACTAGGCATAAGCCGGGTTTACCTCTCAGCCAGTGGGTAGAAGCTTTTAAGTAAATTGTGCCTATACTTGTTTCTATGTGCTTATGTGATTAACATGTCTTAACTGTTTTGAGAATTATATGTGTGAGACCCCATATTTTGCCTTTACATCGATTTGTGTGTTTTGTCTCGTTTTGCGTGCTTTGACCTTTTTATGTGTTATATGAGTTAGAATGTGCTAAAAATGTGATTTATATTCCTAATACATGCTATGTGTGCATTTATGAAATTTTCATAAAAAACGGAATCAGAAATTTTATCACTGGTTTTAGTGAATAGTATTTTGAACACCTGTCCGCTAAAATTTTTACAGGGGTGTTTTAAGTGTTTCAAAACCTAGTCCTCGGGTATTAATGGACCCGTGTTTGATTAAAATGGATTTAGAATCGGCTTAGGAATTTAAAAGGATTTTTACACCGTCTTTTACAAAAAATCAAGTTTTAAGCCGACTCGGGTGAAAATGTTTAAATGTAAAACTCTTTGTCACCTAAAATATATTGTCTAGAATTAATTTAGGTGTTAATTTAATAGTTGAGCAAGAAATAGTCAATAAATGAATTAAAAGACTAAAAATAGAATTAAAAGACTAAGGAAACTAATTTGACTTTCTTTTAATTTGTGTGACCTTAGCTTATTATGCATCAACATACAACAGAAAGCTCACAAAATACACTCACACACACACACAAGGCCGAGAGCTCTATAGGAGAAAAGAGAAGGTTTTTCCTCATGTTTTCAAAGGCAATTTTTCATTAAAAGTTGGAATTCAAGGCCAATTTTCATCAAACAAAGCTTGATTCCACCTCTTAAGCATCCATTGAGCATTTTTCTAGCTTCATAACACATCAAAGGTGAGAGAAAAATTCTAGATCTGAAATGTCATAATTTATGTTTTTGCGTATAATTGAATTTTGAACCATTAGAAAATTGAATTGATGTTATATTATTGCTCAGTGCATGCTAAGGATCGTGCATCTATATAAGATTTGAATTGTTGTAGCATGAATTTTTATTTTCAGGTATTAAATGTTGAGTTGTTGGCTATTTGTTGAATATTTTGAGTTGTAGTGGTTGGAATCCGTTGGCGTCGATTTGTAAAAGTTTGTTAAATACGGGGTAGTGCCGTTGTAATCGCGAAATTTTGAGTCTGATGGCGGTGTGAAAGTGCAAAAATTTCAGCCTAGGTGCATTGAGGTTTTAGGGTTGTTGGGCTTGATTTGGATGTAGTTTGGTTGGTTTTCAAGGGGGCTAATGTAGTTGATTGAGTGAGTGAGTGGTAGGAACTGGTTTGGAGTTGTTTGGATTAGTAAAATATAAGTTATGATTATTAGAAGTTTAGGTTGTCTTTCTTTAAAAATGTTATTAAATGCCTTTAGATGATCGGGTGGTGTTTGAGTGATTGAATTGTGAGTTGTTGATGGTTAGATTAGGGTTTGGTTGTGTGTCTAATGCATGTTAAGTTGGGTGGCCTACTTGGTCGTCTAACTTAGTTGTTTAGTTGTTAATTGATTAATTGATGTTGTGTTGTTGTACTGTTATTAATTGATTGATGCATTATTGATTACTGATTATTGATGAACTGGGAGATAGTCAACGAAAAAGGTTGTCCTCCTGTGATTGAATGTTTATTATTATTGCTGAGTCTTGATATGCGTGTGCCACCTCTCGGGCGGTATCGGGCCATCGGGTTGAAAACGGCATGGCTATCAGAGGCTACCCTCATCTCGCATGGGCGGAGATGCCATGGAGGGCAGGGCTAGTGAGGTACCTCGGGTGTGTGTGTCATGGGGGTGATAAGAAGTTGGTTGAGATCGTGATGGCGTTTGGAGCTACACCAACTAGAGTATCCTGTATTGAATGGTCATTATAGTTTATGTGTTTATATTGTTATTGATGTTTATTGTGTGTTTATTGCTCAAAGGATCATTTCCAAGGAGTATAGTAAATACTGTTAGAGATCTATCGAATCCTTACTGGGCCTGTTTTATATAAGCTCACTCTCAATTATTGCATGCATGCAGGCGTTACTAATTCTAACTACGGGTACGTGCCTCTTGAAGAGGGAAATGTGCCATATGTGGATGAGTCTTATTCGCAAGTGTCATGGCCATGAGATTATCTTAGTTGTTGTAAAACAATGTATTGTATAACCTATCTTAATATAAAGACGTATGTATGTTGATTTAGTAGTCTTTATTTTGATCATGACTAGATTACTAAGTTGGTTATAACCTATTTTGAAATGTATGTATAGCCTATGTACTAAGTTGGAACGGAGGCGTATAACTATGAATGGGTTGTTGAAGGCATGATTATTGTATAATATGGTTATGTTGTATGTTGTTAATTTAATTGAGGAGTTGATTGTTGAATGGTTTGTGGAGTTTGTTGTATGATATTCTTAAGAGGTTGGTTTAAAGCCTCGGTGTCCTAATTACTATCGTTATACTGCCAAAATTTTGTTGCGTCCTGACTGATTATAGGTGGGGTCGAGTTGGGGGGTGACATTAAGTGGTATCAGAGCTCATGTTTAGCTGTCAGCCGGGGTATTCTCGGAATGTGGGTAACGGTCTTAGCATGAAAGTATGTATGAAGTGAAAGAAAAGTGAACTATGTGTTAATATGATTAAATGATTAAGTGATTATGTGATTTAGTGCTTATGTGATCAATTTGTTTATGTGATTCATACTTAAATGACTTATGTGCTTTATATGGGTTTGTTGTTTATGTGCTAATAGTTGTTTATAGCCTGTTTACATGCTATAAGCTGCGCTAACTCTTTGATTAGTAGAATGACTAGTATACCGAGAACGAGAGGTAGGCCCAAAGCAGTTGACGAGGTTCCGAGTAATGTGGCACCAGGCCGAGAAAGGGGTGATGATCGTTTTGAAGCAGCGATGGATAGGATAGTTGAGGTTATGGCCGGTCAGGCACAGTTGCTAGCAGGGCAGACTGCCCAAGCTCAGACTTTGCAGGCACAGTTACTGAATGTATAGGGTGGATACCACGGGCGTGGTACACTGAAGAAGTTCTTGGGGTACTATCCACCGAGGTTTCAGGGAGAGCCAGATGATCGGAAAGCTAAGGCATGGATTAATAAAGTGGAGAAAATATTTGACCCTATGGATTATACTGATGACAGAAAGGTCACCTTTGTCGTTTATTTGTTTGATGATGAGGCAGAGGAGTAGTGGCGCACGGTGAAATCTAGTTGGGAGACCCAAGCTATTCCGTATGTTTGGGATACCTTTCTGAGAGCTTTCCGGGCGAAGTATGTCCCGAGGATTGCACGAGAGAGGAGAGAGGCTGAGTTTCTGTCTCTAGTATAGGGGGATGCTTCAGTGGCTCAGTATGAGGCAACATTTACTAGACTGTCCCGGTATGCACCGGAGTTTGTGGCTGACGAGGAGCGCAAGACTCGTAGGTTTATGTTGGGTTTGAGGCCCGAGATTCAGGATGCGATGGACCTGAATTAGTATAATATACTTACTGAGGCCTTTGATGCAGCTTCTAGGTTAGAGAAGAGAAATGGGGAACAAATCGGACGTAGTCAGCCTAGCAAGAGGCCCTTTCAGCCGCAGTGTCAGCAGGGTATGTATAGACCTTCGGTACAGCAGGGTGGTTATAGGCCTGCAGTACAACAGGGTTCTTTCAGACCGCAGGGTCAGCAGAGTTACTATCGGCCTCAATTTCAGTAGGGGTCTTATCAGGCTCAGTCACAGTATAGGCCGGCCCAGTCTCAGGGTCCATATAGGCCTAGTGTTATGAGACCTCAGCAGTAGGCTGGTACAACTGCTTTCTCAGCTTCTGGTTCTTCTAGGGGCAGTGGCAGTGTTTCATCACCACAGTGTACTTACTGCAAGTGTCAGGGCCATGTAGAGGCCGACTGCAGGGCGAATGCAGGAACGTGTTGGGGTTGCGGCAGCAATCAGCATAGGGTGAAGGATTGCTATAGATATCGGGGAACTGAGGGTCGGGCAGCGACCTAGGGTTATCAGAGTTGACCTACTGGTAGTGCACCTCAGCAAGAGCGAGTTCAGGCTCGGCCGACGTAGTTGATTTGGAGGAGATGCCTTAGGAGACTGCAGTTGTGGAAGGTAACTTCCTTGTACTTGATCAACTTGTTAAAGTATTGATTGATTCTGTTGCTACGCATTCTTTCATTGCTCCTGCTTGTGTGCAACGTGTTAATATGCAACTTGAAAGACTGCCTTATGTGGTTGAGATTAGTACCTCTTTGACTGATAAGTATGTGACTGGCTTAGTATATAAGGATTGTAAAATACGTGTTAAGGGGTATAATTTTCCTTCAGACCTCATCTTATTTCCTATCCGGGGGTATGATGTTATCTTGGGTATAGATTGGCTTTCTAAGTATGATGCCTAGTTAAACTGTAGAACGAAGGTAGTACGTTTTCGGTTGCCAGATCAACCAGTAGAAGAGGTAGCAGGGAATCGGGGTACTAAGACGAGTTTTGTTATCTCAGCAACTAAAGCCGTTAAGTTGGTGAGTAAGGGGTGTTCTGGTTATCTAGCTTATTTGATCAACAAGCCATCTGATAAGCTATAGCTGGAGGAAGTACCTATGATTCGGGAATATCCTAATGTGTTTCTCGAGGAGTTGCCAGAATTACCGCCAGAGAGAGATGTGGAGTTTGTGATCAATCTTATTCCTGATACTCAACCTATTTCCAAATCAGCGTACCAGATGGCACCAGCTGAGTTGAAGGAGCTGAAAACTCAGTTGCAGGAGTTAATAGAGAAGGGTTTCATTCAGCAGAGGTCTTCACCGTGGGGAGCACCTGTTTTATTTGTGAAGAAGAAAGATGGTACCTTGAGATTATGCATTGACTACCGTGGTTTAAATTAAGTGACCATCAAGAACAAGTATCATTTGCCATTGATTGACGAGTTGTTTGATCAACTTCAGGGAGCCAAAGTCTACTGTAAGTTTGACTTGAGGCAGGGGTATTATCAGCTTCGGATTCGCACGGAGGATGTTCCGAAGTCTACCTTCAAGACTTGGTACGGGAATTATGAGTTTGTAGTTATGCCATTTGGAATAACTAATGCACCCACAGCATTTATGGATCTTATGCATCGGGTTTTTCAGCCGTACTTGGACCAATTCGTGGTGATCTTTATTGATGATATCTTGGTTTATTCCAAGTCTGAATTAGATCACGAGCAACATCTACCGCTTTTCTTATAGAAGCTGCAGGAGCATCAGTTGTTTGCGAAGTTCAGCAAATGTGAATTTTGGCTACAACGCATATCTTTTCTTGGCCATGTTATCACACAGAGCGGTATTTCTATAGATCCCACTAAGATTAAAATAGTGATGTCTTGGAAACGGCCGTAGAATGTTTCAGAGGTTCGTAACTTTCTTGGCTTGACGAGTTATTACCGTAGGTTTGTCAAGGACTTTTCTAAGATTGCTGGGCCATTTTCTAAGTTAACTCAGAAACGGACTAGTTTTGCTTGGGATGAGAAATGTGAGAGTGGGTTTCAGGAGTTGAAAAAGAGATTGACTACTGCTCCACTACTTGTTCTACCAGAGTGGACCGATAATATGGTTATCTACAGTGTTGCATCCAAGGAGGGCTTGGGTTGTGTACTTATGCAGAATGGTCGGGTTATTGCCTATGCTTCCAGGAAGTTGAAACCGTATGAGGTGAATTATCCGACTCATGATCTTGAGTTGGCAGCCATTGTTTTCGCACTGAAAAAGTTGCGTCATTATCTGTGGGGTAGTAAGTTCGAGATTTTCACTGATCATAAGAGTCTTAAGTATTTGTTCTCACAGAAGGAGTTGAATATGCGTTAACAGAGATGGATGGAACTTCTCGGAGACTATAATTGTTCTATCAGTTATTTGTTTGGGAAGACAAATGTTGTGGCAGACGCTCTTAGTCGTAAGGCGAGTGTTTCTTGTTTGGTTGTCAAGAAGTGGGAGGTTTTTGAGGAATTCACTTATTGGAGACCAGAGTTGACTCAGGTTAGGGTGATGTGTTCACATCTCCGTATTCAACCTTTATTGTTGTCTCAGATCAGAGAAGCTCAGCAACTTGATGTTAAACTTCAGAAGATCAAGGATCAGATCACGGATGATCAGTCTGACTTCAAATTACATGAGGATGGTATTCTTCGGTTTCGGAACAGGGTTTGTGTTCCCGATGAACTGGGATTGAGGCGAGGTATTATGGAGGAGGCACATAATTCTAAATACACCATTCATCCTAGAGGAAACAAGATGTATCAGGATTTGAAGCAACATTACTGGTGCAATAAAATGAAGAAGGAAGTTGCTCAATTTGTATCTAGATGTTTGACTTGTCAGCGAGTGAAAGCCAAGCATCAACGACCTGCAGGTTTGCTTCAGTCGTTGGCTATACCACAGTGGAAATGGGAGCATATTACGATGGACTTCGTCACTGGTTTGCCTAGAACACCGAGAGGTAATGATGTAGTTTGGGTTGTCATGGATCGTTTGACGAAGACAGCTCACTTTATTTCGATGAGGATGGGAGACGAAGTTGAAAAGTTGACGGATCTTTATTTTAATCAGATTGTTAGACTTCGCGGAATTCCATCTAGTATTGTCGCAGATCAAGATCCTCGATTTACTTCTCGCTTGTGGGAAAAACTTCAGGAGACTTTGGGTACTCAGCTTAATTTTAGTACAAGGTATCATCCACAGACTGACGGTCAGTCTGAGAGGACTATTCAAATTCTGGAGGATATGCTCAGGGCTTGTGTTCTGGACTTCGGGAAAAACTGGGAGAAACATCTACCACTTGCCAAGTTTGCCTATAACAATAGTTATCAAGCTACTATTGGAATGGCACATTTTGCAGCTCTTTACGGTCGTAAGTGCTGTTCACCTTTGTATTGGGATGAAGTAGGGGAGATGAAGACTATTGATCTGACTATTATGCTAGAGCTTTTAAAGAAGATTGAGAATGTTCAGTTGATCAGGCAGAGAATGCTTACAGCACAGAGCAGATTCAAGAGTTATACTGATAAGCGTCTTGGGACTTGGAGTTTACAGTCGGGGATCGGGTTTTCTTGAGATTGTCTCATCGTAAGGGGTTTTCTCGATATGGTAAAGGCGAAAAGCTGAGTCTGAGGTTTGTAGGGCCGTTTGAGATTACCGGCAGAGTTGGTAAGTTGGCATATCGGTTGGCTTTACCGAAAAATTTCTCTAATGTTCATGATGTCTTTCACGTCTCTAATTTGTGGAAGTATAATCCGGATCCTTCTCATATTCTAAAGCCAGAGCCGTTACAGCTTCGTGAGAATCTGACTTATGATGAGAGGCCGATTTGCATTCTTGATCAGATGGAACAGGAACTGAGATCGAAGAAGATTTCGATGGTCAAGGTATTGTGGAAGCATCACGGTATTGAGGAAGCTACTTGGGAGAGGCGAGATCAGATGTAGCAGCAGTACCCAGATCTTTTCCATTCAGCAAGTAAGAATTTTGGGGACGAAATTTCTTTAAGGGGAGGGAATGTGAGACCCCATATTTTGCTTTTACCTCGATTTGCATGTTTTGCCTCATTTTACGTGCTTTGACCTGTTTATGTTTTATATGAGTTAGAATGTGCTAAAAATATGATTTATATTCTTAATACAAGCTATGTGTGCATTCCTGAAATTTTCATCAAAAACGGAATCAGAAATTTTATCGCCTGTTTTAGTGAATAGTATTTTGAACACCTGTCTGCTAAAATTTTTACAAGGGTGTTTTAAGTGTTTCAAAACCTAGTCATCGGGTATTAATAGACCCGTGTTTGTTTAAAATGGATTTGGAATCGGTTTAGGAATTTAAAAAGATTTTTACACCGTCTTTTACAAAAAATCTAGTTTTAAGCCGACTCGGGTGAAAATGTTTAAATGTAAAACTCTTTGTCACCTAAAATATATTGTCTAGAATTAATTTAGGTGTCAATTTAATAGTTAAGCAAGAAATAGTCAATAAATGAATTAAAAGACTAAAAATAGAATTAAAAGACTAAGGAAACTAATTTGACTTTCTTTTAATTTGTTTGACCTTAGCTTATTATGCATCAACACACAATAGAAAGCTCACAAAACACACACACACACACACACACGGCCGAGAGCTCCATAGGAGAAAAGAGAAGGTTTTCCTTCAAGTTTTCAAAGGCAATTTTTCATTAAAAGTTGGAATTCAAGGCCAATTTTCATCAACCAAAGCTTGATTCCACCTCTTGAGCATCCATTGAGCATCTTTCTAGCTTCTTAACACATCAAAGGTCAGAGAAAAATTCTAGATCTCAAATGTCATATTTTATGTTTTTGCGTATAATTGAATTTTGAACCGTTAGAAAGTTGAATTGATGTTATATTATTACTCAGTGCATGCTAAGGGTCGTGTGTTTATATAAGATTTGAATCGTTGTAGCATGAATTTTTATTTTCAGGTATTAAAAGTTGAGTTATTGGCTATTTGTTGAATATTTTGAGTTGTAGTAGTTGGAATCAGTTGCCGTCAATTTGTAAAAGTTTGTTAAATACAAGGTAGTGCCGTTGTAATGGCGAAATTTTGATTGTGATGTCGGTGTGAAAGTCCAAAAATTTCAGCCTAGGTGCATTGAGGTTTTAGGGTTGTTGGGCTTGATTTGGATGTAGTTTGGTTGGTTTCCGAGTGGGCTAATGTAGTTGATTGAGTGAGTGAGTGATAGGAACTGGTTTGGAGTTGTTTGGATTAGTAGAATGTAAGTTATGATTATTAAAAGTTTAGGTTGTCTTTCTTTAAAATGTTGTTATATGCCTTTAGATGATCGGGTGGTGTTTGAGTGATTGAATTGTGAGTTGTTAATGGTTAGATTAGGGTTTGGTTGTGTGTCTAATGCATGTTAAGTTGGGTGGCCTACTTTGTCATCTAACTTACTTGTTTAGTTGTTAATTGATTAATTGATGTTGTGTTGTTGTAATGTTATTAATTGATTGATGCATTATTGATTATTGATTATTGAATATTGATTATTAATCAACCGAGAGATAGTCAACGGAAAAGATTGCCCTCTTGTGATTGAATGTTTATTATTATTACTGAGTCTTGATATGCATGTGCCACCTCTCGGGCAGTATCGGGCCGTCGGGTTGGAAATGGCATGGCTATCAGAGGCTACCCTCATCTCGCATGGGCAGAGATGCCATGGAGGGTAGGGCTAGTGAGGTACCTTGGGTGTGTGTGTCATGGGGGAGATAAGAAGTTGGTTGAGATCGTGATGGCGTTTGGAGCTACACCAACTAGAGTATCCTGTATTGAATAGTCATTATAGTTTATGTGTTTATATTGTTATTGATGTTTATTGTGTGTTTACAGCTCAAAGGATCATTTCCAATGAGTATAGTAAATAATGTTAGAGATCTATCGAATCCTCACTGGGCCTGTTTTATATAAGCTCACTCTCAATTATTGCATGCATGCAGGTGTTACTGATTCTGACTACGGGTACGTGCCTCTTGAAGAGGGAAATGTGCCATATGTGGATGAGTCTTATGTGCAGGAGTCATTGCTATGAGATTATCTTAGTTGTTGTAAAACAATGTATTGTATAACCTATCTTAATATAAAGACGTATGTATGTTGATTTAGTAGTCTTTATTTTGATCATGACTAGATTACTAAGTTGGTTATAACCTATTTTGAAATGTATGTATAGCCTATGTACTAAGTTGGAACGGAGGCGTATAACTATGAATGGGTTGTTGAAGGCATGATTATTGTATAATATGGTTATGTTGTATGTTGTTAATTTAATTGAGGAGTTGATTGTTGAATGGTTTATGGAGTTAGTTGTATGATATTCTTAAGAGGTTGGTTTAGAGCCTCGATGTCCTAATTACTATCATTATACTGCCAAATTTTCGTTTCGTCCTGACTGATTGTAGGTGGGGTCGAGTTGGGGCGTGACAATATGCCTACGTGAAATTGTACGTTGTATACTCTATACATTAATTTCTTGTCTTGACGTATCCCAATAAATTGTGCATAATAATATGTGCCTATAGATGGCTGGCCCTAGTACCTATAATACTAATAGGGGCGATGAGCCTCAAGAAACCAGAGATGCTCATCAAACTAATCCTGGCATGGCTTTGTTTAACATGATGGCGAGTGCTATGGATCGCGTGTCGCGAGTGATGGAACGTCAAGAAGCATGTGAAGCAGCAATTAACAACAACAACTACGGAGTTGGTGGTAACAACAATAGGAATGGTGGTAACAATGGAAGAAACAGCAGAATGCGGGAGTTCCTTAATTTTCACCCGTCCAAGTTCTTCGGGGAAGCTAATGAGGCAGAGGCTTGGTTGTCTGAGATTGAAAGGATTTACAAGCCATTTGACTATACTAATGAAGAAAAGATTGAGTTTGCTGTGTTTCTGTTACATGGGGATGCTGAACATTGGTGGCACACTGTGAAGGCACTTTGGGAAACTGATCATACACCTCGCTTGTGGAGTAATTTCGTTAAGGCTTTCAAGGAGAAATACATACCTACAGTTTCAAGACAGAGGCGGATTGAAGAGTTTATGACCTTGACCCAGGGCAACATGATAGTAGCTCAGTATGAGGCTCGCTTTGACAGACTGTCCCGCTATGCACAATACATGATCAGTACCCCTGAGGCGAAGATGTGGAAATTTATGAGTGGGTTGAGGCTAGAAATTCAAGATCATTTGGCTTCACATGATTTCACTACCTATTCTGCTATCCTTGCTGCTGCCTCCCGAGTTGAGAAGAGAAAACCTGATAGAGCCAGTTCGAGTCAGCCGAACAAGAAACCCTACCAGCCTCAAGGGCAACAGAGGAATTTCCAAAGTCAAAGTCGCAGTCTGGGCCAGAGCCAGAGCTAGAACAGACCTGTCAACAACCATGGCCCGTCAAAAGCACCATCAGCCTTTTCTACCCGTGGATCCACGGGTAGTTTACCCACTACTCAGGTTGTCACCTGTTCTTACTGTAACAAGAAGGGTCACACCACGGCCCAGTGCTGGAAGAAGTAGGGATGATGCGTGCGGTGTGGCAGTGATCAGCATCAGATTAAGGATTGCCCTAAACGGCAAGGAGGACCAAATCAGAATAAACCAGCAGGTAGAGGCAAGACTCCAGTTCCTAGAGTTCCGGCCCGAGCTTATGCTATTGAATGCGAGGAGCTTCCTAAGGAGACTGCTGTTGTTGAAGGTACATTCTCAATACTGAATCAACCTGTTAGGGTGCTAATTGATCCAGGTGCTACTCATTCATTTATTACTCCCTTATGTGTGCAACGTGTAAAATTACGAGTTGAATGTTTGCCTTACGAAGTAGAAGTTGGTACTCCGATGGGTTCTAAACTTGTTACTAGCTCAGCTTGTAAAGCATGTAAAATTCAAATTAAGGATCGGGAATTCTCGACCAATCTTATAGTATTACCCTTTCGAGACTATGAAGTCATCTTAGGGATGGACTAGTTGGCAAAGCATCATGCCTAACTAGATTGCCAGACGAAGATCGTAACATTCCAGGTACCTGGCCAACCAACATTGGAGGGAATGGGTTGAAGGGATTTCATCGGGAGTTCCATAATTTCATTCATGAAAGCAGTGAAGTTCTTGAGAAAAGGGTGTAGCGGATACTTAGCTTACCTCATCAATAAGCCATCTGAGAAAGCTAAGTTGGAAGAGATGCCGGTGATTAAAGAATATGCCGATGTGTTTCCAGAAAATTGCTGGGTTTGCCTCCGGATCGGGAGATCGAGTTTGTAATAGAATTACTGCCTGACACTCAGCCGATATCTAGAGCTCCCTATCGTATGGCACCAGCCGAGCTACAAGAATTGAAGGATCAATTGTAAGAATTGTTGAAGAAGGGGTTTGTTCAACCAAGTTCTTCTCCGTGGAGTGCACCAGTCCTATTTGTAAAGAAGAAAGACGGAACGTTGAGGTTATGCATCGATTACAGAGGATTGAACCAAGCGACCGTCAAGAATAAATACCCACTTCCACTGATCGATAAGTTGTTTGACCAACTTCAAGGAGCTAAAGTGTATTCGAAACTCGATTTGAGGCAAGGATATTATCAGCTGCGGATCGAAAAGGAGGATATTCCTAAATCGGCTTTCAGGATGAGATATGGGCACTATGAGTTTGTGGTAATGCCTTTTGGGCTAACTAATGCCCCTGCAGCATTTATGGACTTAATGTACAGGGTGTTTCAACCCTACTTTGACCAATTTGTGGTGATCTTTATTGATGATATTTTGGTATACTCAAGGTCTGAGGCCGAGCATGAACAGCATCTGCGATTGGTATTGCAGAAACTTCGGGAGCATCAAATGTATGCAAAGTTTAGCAAATTTGAATTTTGGTTGCGGCAGATTGCATTCTTGGGGCACATCATATCCCAAGAGGGAATAGCGGTGGACCCAACAAAGATAAAAGCGGTGATGTCTTGGAAGAAGCCAGAAAATGTTAAGGAGGCTTAGAGTTTTCTTGGTTTAGCCGGCTATTATCGGAGGTTCGTGAAGGATTTCTCAAAGATTGCTAGACCGCTTACAAAGCTCACTCAGAAGAAAACAAAGTTCGTGTAGGATGACAAGTGTAAGAACAGCTTTCAGGAGATGAAGACAAGAGTGACTACTGCACCTGTTCTTGCATTACCTGAAGGAAGTCAAGGCTTCGTAATCTATAGCGATGCTTCTAAGGAAGGATTGGGTTGTGTATTGATGCAGAATGGTAGAGTGATTGTATATGCCTCTAGGAAGCCAAAGCCGTATGAATTGAATTACCCGACGCATGATTTGGAGCTAGTGGATATTGTGTTTGCACTAAAGAAATGGAGGCACTATTTGTGGGGTAACAAGTTTGAGGTGTTTACGGATCACAAGAGCTTGAAGTACTTGTTCTCACAAAAAGATTTGAACAAAAGGCAAAGACGGTGGATGGAACTTTTGGATGATTATAACTGCACAATCAATTATGTGCCTGGTAAAGCAAATGTGGTTGCAGATGCCATAAGCCGGAAGGTGAGCATGGCAAGAGTAGAGGTTAAGGTACGGAAGATGTTAGAAGAAGCATTTATGTGGAAACCACAAATGACCCAAAAAGGGTTACTTTTTGCCACTACACAAGTTCAATCGACCTTGTTGTCTGAGATATGAGAGGCTCAACAGAAGGATCAACAGTTTCAGAAGATTAAGGAAAGCAACACAGATTTCAAGTTTCATGATGATGGTATTTGGAGGTTCAGGAGTCGAATTTGTGTCCCTAATGACCTAGAGTTGAAAAAGAAGATTCTTGAAGAAGCCCATAACTCAAGATACACTATCCACCCCTACGGAACAAAGATGTACCGGGACTTGAAGCAACACTACTGGTGGAATAACATGAAGAGATAGATTGCAGAGTTTGTGGCACGGTGTTTGACTTGTCAGAGGGTCAAGGCAGGGCATCAACAACCAGCAGGTTTACCTCAGCCGTTGGAAATTCCCCGATGGAAATGGGAACACATAACTATGGATTTTGTCATGGACCTGCCTAGGTCACAAAAGGGTCATGATGCCGTTTGGGTCATAGTGGATAGATTGACTAAGACCGCACACTTCTTACCGATGAATAAGGAGGATAGTCTTGAGAAACTAGGAGATATATACGTAGCGGATATTGTAAGGCTACATGGGATGACTGTAAGTATTGTGTCGGATAGGGATCCTTGATTTACTTCCCAATTTTGGAAGAGATTACAAGAAGCTTTGGGGACAAAGTTGAGTTTCATTACAGCTTATCACCCTCAGACGGACGGACAATATGAGAGAACTATTCAAATTTTGGAGGATATGTTGAGGGCGTGTGTTCTAGACTTCGGAAAAGGTTGGGAGAAATATCTGCCTCTAGCGGAGTTCGCTTATAATAACAATTATCAGGCCACTATCGGGATGGCCCCCATATGAGGCATTGTATGGATGTAAGTGTCGATCCCCAATATACTGGGACGAAGTAGGTGAGACGAAGACTTTTGACCTGACCCTTCTACCAAAACTTATGAAGACCATTGAAAATGTCCACCTCATCCGAAAATGGATGCTTACCGCCCAAAGCAGTCAGAAAAGTTATGCAGACTGATGGAGACGGAATTTGGAATTTGAGGTCAGCGACAAGGTGTTCTTGAAGTTATCACCTCAGAGGGGATTGATTAAAGATGGTAAGGGTAGAAAGTTGAGCTCGAGGTTTATAGGACTATTTAAGATAGTTGAAAAGGTTGGCATATTGGCGTATCGCCTGGGACTACCCCAAAACCTCTCCAATATTCATGGCGTCTTCCATGTCTCAATGCTACGGAAGTATTACCCTGACCCATCGCACATCTTGGAGCCAGAGCCGTTGCATTTTCGGGAGAACTTGTCTTATGAAGAAAAGTCTATTCGGATCCTAGACCAACAAGATCGATAGTTGCGCAACAAGCTATACCGATGGTGAAAGTATTATGGGATCACCATGGAGTTGAAGAAGTAACGTGAGAAAGGTGAGACCAGATGGAGCAACAGTATCCAACATTATTCCAAAGGTAATATTGAATTTCGGGACGAAATTCTTTTAAGGAGGGGAGGATGTGAGGCCCGACCTCTAATTACGTGTGTTACCTCATTTCGTGTGCCGTAACCTTGAACTGCGTGCCTTAACCTAGGTTTAAGAGTCGTGTCTTGCTTTACGTGCATTCATTTAGGGTTGCGTGCATTTACTTGGAATACGTGCATTTGTCTCATGGTTCGTGCCTTACCTCGTGGTGCGTGCCTTAGACCTAGAAAAACATGCTTGCAAGCTAATCAATAAAGAATCCTACACAAAGCACTAGACTATAAATAATTCTACAAACTCCACTAACTATTATTTTAATCCTAAGTCAATTCACTAAAAGACAAAAGCACTAAACACTAAACATTCTTTATTCTTTATTCTATTTGTAAAATCTATGCACCTCAAATTCTACACTTAGCATAATCTATAATATATTAAATTGAATCTGAAATTTCAGATTTTTCCATGTTAATTTCAGCCTAACCAAGGCCTTTTGACTAGCTTTGCACAAATTCAAAAATACCCTAGACATTCTATGACACACATAAAACACTGCATAAAAAAATTCCCTAACACCCTACCCAATGCTTCACTTTCTCGGCCCTTGCACTATACATGCCAAAACAATTCAAACTAGACATTAGATGACACAAAAATTCAGATTCTACATGCTCAAGGCCGACACACACACACACAAACATCATTTTCCTCACAAAAAATTCTCTCAAGCTCTCTCATCTCCTCTCACTCTCGGCCATGGCTGCCTCTTGATATTCCATGGCTCAAGCTCACTCCCAAGACTTCTAACAAGCTCTCAAGGGCTCTCAAGACTCTCCCAAGCTCGGCCATAGCAAGCAACCAAGCTAGGAACGCTCAACTCTCTCAAAACCTCTCAATTTTCGGCCATAGGTAAGTCTAAGAGTTTTCTTCCATTTATTTTTGTCCTAATCACATGCACACACTAAGTATATGTTAACTAAGCTAGGATTTAAAGAAAAACCAGCCACCACTTGGCCAAAGCAAGGAAAGAAGAACTTTTGTCCGTTTTCAAGAGCATTTGTGCATCTTCATACATCAAGTTGCTAAGGTGAGGGTTAAACTCTTTTAAAAGCTTTCAAAACTCACATGCATACTCTCATATGGCTATATTTACCTCTGTAGTTATTGTATACATGTGTATATGATCCTATGTACTCATGCATGGCTTGATTTTGACTTGAAACTTAGGGATATGCAAACTCATTTTTCTAGCAAATTACTGACCTTGTAGAACGAAGTGCTTTTGGCCTGGTAAACACAAATAAAAATGCATGAAAATTGGTAGGTCACTATATTTTTCGGTTCGGAACATTTTTGGCAGAAATAGGATAAGGCTAATTATGACTTTAAGACCCTAAAAAATGGTTTTGTGTAGTCTCACGGTTTTGGCCATAACTCCTAAGTCCGAACTCCAAATGCAGCGAGGTTTGTTCCTAGATTTAAAGAACTCATTAACCTTTAATTTGAAATTTGGCACACTGAAATTGGAGATTAATTTCTTGGCTAATTGAATGTGGAAAAACAGACCATTGCAGTAAGGTTTTTGATTAGTAATATGCTTTGAATCATGTTGTAACCTTGCTTGAGGTATTGAATGCTTGGAATTGTGGCACTTAGAAGTTGTGTGGGCTGTTGTGGTTAGTTAAGGTTTCTTATTTGGTTGATGCATGGCTTGGGTTCATTAATTGATGAATGGTTGCTTAATCGCATGTGTGAGCATGGAATTGAGGCCCTATCGCTTATGACTACTTGCCAAGAGACGATCCTATGGTTAATTGTGTTCAATTAATGTTGAGGAACGTTAATAGGCTGCCCGGAATTGTCTTTATAACTCTAAATATGATTCTCAGTGATTGTATGTTGGTAAGTGAACTATACTTGCACCCGGTTGTCATAGCATGCTTGTATGGTATGAACATTTGACATGTGAACCCAAAAATGAGTTATATGACTTGTTTTATAGGTGTTACTTGGCTGTTCGTTAAATGTTCACATGCTCCTAAGTGTTTTATAAAGTGAATTTACATGTCAAAGCATGCCTCGTATGTTTACTTGTCAATATGTGATCTATAATTACTCGAAGGCAACCTACTTTGTTGACCTCCTAATGTGAGATGTTAAATGTTATAATTGTGCATTGCATACAAGGTTGCAACCTTTTATTCTGGCATGGTAGCGTTTCACGCACGCCGGGCGGCATCGGGCTTGCCGGTACTACCATGACTCCCATGGTCCAATTCCCTCTCTCGCTTGGGGGCTAGACTTCCTCGGAGAGTTGGGTCGTAGGTTTGGTGTACATCCAGAGTACACCCGTTAGAGTGATAAGTGGATGATTGAAGCCGACCGCGACAACTATTATCGAAAATGAATTGAGAGCAAAAGCTCACCGTATCCTTTTACTATGTGATTAAGTACTCTCGCTTGGTTCCTAGAGGACTTCGGGGAGGAAAGACGGGTAAATGTGTTCATTTACATTTATATTATGTTATAAACTTACTTGTGTTATATGTCAAGCTTTTCAAAAGGGTTTTCATAAGATTAACCGGAAAAGAGTTTTAAAACGATATCTCTCATTTCCCTCTCGCTGATTTCATAAGGACTCATCTTCTTTTATCATCACAGGTGAAGAAGATCTGGAACAGGTACCCGAGGAAAATGTGCCTATTGATGACTCCTTGGAGTGATTGCATGCCTTATATGCCTTGCTTGACAGTGGCTGTTTTGTGAACGTTATGTTTGTTTTGAAGACTATTTCTTATGTTGTTGTTGTTGTTAATGACCCCCGTTGTAATTTGGGGTTTAATTTTGGCTTGTACTGATTATAACTAGACGAACATGCTGTTTTAGTGGTTTGCTATCACTATTTTGATTTAGTAACTATCATAGGCAACTGAAGCATTAGGTGAAGGAACAAATAAAATGAACCTATCTAATCTTAACCAGGTACTTATTCATAGGCTAAAGGATAACAGGTACTCGCGTAAAAGGACTTGACAAATAAACGGAACATAGTTATCTTGTCAGGCTTGTTAACCCAATGAGACTTTCGAGGTAGATCAATAGGCACATCGGTTAGTAATAAAATAGGAATCTTAGTAGGAATTGAAGTGATGGTTGAAAGTTTTGAGGCGTTTAGAAGATTAGGTCAATCCAAAGGTCTTACAAACAGCTGGCATGCTGCCGATTTTTCGAAAAATCTTTTGGAGTTCTAGGCCAACGTTAAGTGTTAAATCATAACAATGGTTAAGTATGTGAAATGGTGTGAATGAATTAGGTCATACCCTAGTCTAGCCTCCATAGGTTGGGTTGGGGTGTGACAACTCAAGCACTTAGCCCTAGCTCTTAGCTTGAGCCCAGTCATTCCCCGCCACTCCCACTTCGACGACGTGCGGGCTGCCAGCTCCTCCATCATCTCAAGTTCTTAGGCGGGGACAGGATTTGAACTTGCAGTCTTCAGGTCATGAGCCTGATGAGTTGACCAATTCCTCTGCCCCGCTTCTTCCCCCTTCTCTTTCTTTCGCTATTCCCACCTAGGTCCCCAGCTTTGGTTGCTTGGCCAGGATAGAACTAGCGCTTAGTAAGCGGTGGCGACAACCCTTTGTATAGGTTGAAACTATGAAGCTTACCTTATTATTAGAGAAATGAGACTTGGCTTTTTCTTTTGACTAGGGTTGGCAGCTAAATTCAATCTTCGAAACCCCATAACATAAAAAAGTCATGGAGTGCATAAACCCATTTAGAGATAAGGGCGACTTTCTTGTGGTAGTAATTGCGAATGAACAAGTAGGGGGCGGCAATTAAAAGAGGTAGCGAGACTGACCGCAATTGCAGGAATAGGTTGACTTTCTTTCATTTTGGTTATGGAAAGTGAAAGTCGTTTCATTTAGTACAAGATCGCATCACACCTCGCGGTGCTTACACCTCTCGTTTATCGAAGTTTTGTTCAAAAACCTCATCCGAGAACTTGTATAGAGATGGATTTCTCATGGCGCAACAGTTTTTCCATACCAACTTAGCTGCCCGATGCTGCTATTGGCATAACAACCGGTACACTATAGGTTGGCCAAACCTAATCCTCTCGTACTAGGGTTGGCTTCTCGCAATTCTCCCTTTAACACCAACGGTAGATAGGAACCGAACTGTCTCACGACATTCTAAATCCAACTCACGTACCACTTTAATCGACGAACAACCAAACCCTTGGGACCTTCTTCAACCCCAGGATGTGATGAGTCGACATCGAGGTGCCAAACAACTCCGTTGATAAGAGCTCTTGAGAGTCATCATCCTGTTATCCCCAATGTACCTTTGATCCGTTGAGTGAAAGCCCTTCCACACGGGACTCTCGGATCATTATGGCCGACTTTCGTCTCTATTCGACCAGTCGGTCTCACAGTCGGGCAGACTTACACCATTACGCACACGAGCAGAATCTTAGCTTGAGCCTACCTTCGCACACCTCTGTTACTCTTTAGGAGGCATCCTCCCCAAATAAACTACCCACCTTGTAGTGTCCCGCCTCTCCCCAAATGATCGGTGTGGCGGTTAGGCATCCTTAGACGAAAGAGTGGGGTTTTAGGAGTAGTCGGTGGGTGTCACCACCTCCCACCTATCCTACATATTCGATCAAGGTTGTCACTACAAAGCTATAGTTAAGGTGCACGAGGTCTTATGTCACACCCCAACCCGGCATATAAAGGTTAGACTAGGGTGTGATCTAATCATTCAAATCACGTCTCGTACTTAACCGTTCATGAAGATTTAACACTTAACGTTTAGGCCTAAACTCTAAAATTTTTTGGAAAACCGGCAGCATAACGGCTATAATTGGGCTATTTGGTTTGACCTAATTCTCTAAACACCTCAAAATTTACCATTCCAGATTCATTTCCTACTAAGATTACTATTTATCATCAGTTGATATGCCTATTGGTTGTCTTGATGACTCGCTTGATTAATAACCTAGCATGATACTATGTCTCGTTCGTTTGTTAATCCTCGTTACAAAAGTACCTGTTGATCTTAGCTTAATAACGTGTACCTGCTTAAGATTTGGTTGGTTCATTTTACTTAGCCTTTACCTAATACTTCATATTCCTATTACAGATGCTAGCAGTAATAATAGCAAAATGACCATAGTAGCGTCTAGTGTCTGTCTAGTTAATATCAGTACAAACCAAAATTAGACTCCAAATTACAACGGGGGTCTTTTTACATTACAAATAATAAGCAACATAAAAGAAATAGTCTTCAAGTAGCATAGAGTTCACAAGTAGCCATAATCACGCAAAGCAAACAAGACAGGCAATCACTCCAAGGAATCGTCGTTAGGCACATCGTCCTCGGGTACCTGTTCTTGATCTTCTTCACCTGAGATGATAAAAGAGGGTGAGTCCTTATGAACTCAGCGAGGGGGAACGAGAAATAGGTTTTGAAACTCATTTTCCGGTTCAATCTTATGAAAATCCTTTTGCAAGCATGAATATAACACAATTAAGTACAGAATAATAATACAAAATTAAAGGAACACAATTACCCGTCTTTCCTCCCCGAGGTTCTCTAGGAACCAAGCGAGAGTACTTATACACATAGTAAAAAGGATATGGTGAGCTTTTGCTCTCAGATCAATTTCCAGAATCAGTTGTTGCGGCTGACTTCAAATCATCCCCATAACACGCCAGGTGGGTGTACTCCGGATGTACCCCGAAATCCTATGACCCAACTCTCCGAGGAAGTCTAGCCCCCAAGCGAGAGAGGGAATGGGACCATGGTAGTCACGGGTCTACCGGCAAGCCCGATGCTGCCCAGTGTGTGTGATCGCTACCATGCCGAAATGAAAGGTTGCAACCTTGTATGCAATGCACATTTATGACATTTAAAATATCACATTAGGAGGACAACAAAGTAGGTTGCCTCTGGACAGTCATAAGATTGTACATTGACAAGTAAACAAGCGAGGCATGGATAGACAAGTAATTTCACTTGAAAAGCTCATGGAGTTATATGAACATTAAACGGACAGCCATGTAACGCACATAAATCAAGTCATATAACTCAATTCAAAGTCCACGTAATCAAATAATAAGATTATATAACATGCAACAACATCTACGTGGGCTCGGATGCAAGAAAAGCCTATGGTCAACATGCAATGATCAAAATCACATTTAGGACTATAAGGGCATCTACGGACAGCCTACTAAGCATATAATTCCACACAATATCCAAATGATCAACACTTAGCAAGACTACCTAGTCATTAGGGTTTTCATTTCGTGCTTACCCGTGTGATTAAACCTCAAGTCAACCCAAAATCATCCTCAAGCCATACATCAATTAATTCAAACATCCCCAAGTATTCAAAACAGTCCACACAACAACCCAAAGCCACAATCCCAAGCATTTAATTCAACAAGAGAAGTTACAACAATTTTACCAAGCATATAACTAAGTGAAATCCTTACTGCAATAGGCTGTATTCTCACAATCATTAGGACAGGAAAAAAATCTCCAATTTCAGTGAATAAGATGTCAAATTAAATCTTAAGAAGTGAACTAAAATCAGAAACAAACCTTGCATCATTTGGAGTTCGGGATCATTAGTTATAGCCGAAACAGTGGGATAGCACAAAACTGTCCAGATTTGCACACATTTCAATAATTGACGTTTTTGAGGTCTTTAGGGTCAGTTTTAGCCTTAGTCCATTTCTGACAAAAATGTCCAGAACTGAAACATCTAGCTGTATACAAAATATCATACATTTTTCACATCATTTACTAAGTAAAATATGGTTCGTTCTACAATGTCAGTGCATCTGCCAAAACCTGCTTCATTTTTCCAGGTTTCCAGATTTGGACACATTTTAATGATTTGCCATTTTGAGGATGATAGCGTCAAAATTGGTTTTGGCCTATTTCTGCAAAAGATGTTCAAAACTGGCCAAACTAGTCACCTACCAATTTTCATGCATTTTCAACATCATTTGCCTAGCCAAACTTACCTCGAAACAAAAGGTCAGAGAGCTGTCACATAATCTGACTTCACCTATCATCACTTTCAAGCCAAAATCTTGCCATGCATGGTTGAAGAAGCTTATGAACGAACATATAACTCAAGAACAGAAGCAAAGACATACATTTATGAGCATGCATGTGGATTTTTGAAGAATTTTCAAAAGGTTTTAGCCCTCACCTTAGCAAATCAACAAGAAGATGCACAAAACTTGTTGAAGCACAATTTTCTTCTTCTTCTTTGCCTAGCCAAGGTTCCAACTTGGTTTTCTCTATTTTTCCTAGCTTAGTGACCAAGCTCTTAGTACATGCATGTGGTTAGAACAAGAAGAAAATAAATGGAAGCTTAGTAACTCACCTAGGGCCGAAATGAAGACTCAAGAGCTTGCATGTGAGTTTTCTTGCAACCTATCTAGCTTGGTTGAGTTCCTTTGCTTGTGGCTTGTCTTGATTAACCATATGATAATGAAGATGAGCCAAGAGGTGTATGAACTCATCCAAAACCGAGATTGAGAGAGAAGAATGAGAGGGAGAGAGAGAAATGTGAGGAAAGTGAGAGAAATGAGAGAAAATAGAAGCTTTTGCAATTGTTGATGCAAATGTTGGCCTTGGGCATGCAAAAATCAGATTTTGTGTCATCTTTTGAGCATCTTTTGAATTGTTTTAGCATGTGTGTAAGAGAATGTTGAGTATTTAGGGATTTTAGGTAGAATAGAATATAGGATATGTTTAGAGGTTTGTGAGATTTTGTCTTGTAGTGAGTTTAAAATATAATATTTAAGTGTTAGTGGATTTTGTAGATATTTGAATTAGGATTATAATAATAGTTAGTGGTGTTTGTAGGATTATTTTATAGTCTAGTGCTTTGTGTATGATTCTTTCTTGATTAACGTGGTGGCACGGATTCCTAGGTCTAGGGCACGAATTAAGAGGTAGACACGAACTACGAGGTAAGGCACGAACTTCAAGACTAATGCACGTACTTCAAGATAAATGCACGGATTCGAATGCAAATGCACGCAACCCTAGGTAAATGTACATAAACCAACAAGGCACGTAATTCAATGCAATGCACGTAAATTGAGGTACGACTCTTAAACCTAGGTTAGAACACGCAATTCAAGGTCAGGGCACACAAAACGAGACAACGCACGCAATTCGAAGTCGGGGCACATAAGTCGAGGATTAGGGCACATAATTCTAGGTCAAGGCACGAATGACGAGGCATGCACAAAAACCAAGACAAGGCATGTAATCCAAGGTCAGTCATATCATTCTTGGTCTATGGCACGTAAATCAAGGTAACATACGTTATTCGGGGTCGGGCCTCACATCTTACCGTCTAGCCGTTGGTACTCTGCATCTTCACGGATAATTCAATTTCACTGGGTCCATGTCGGAGACAGCGGGGCAGTCGTTACACCATTCGTGCAGGTCGCTACTTATGCGACAAGGAATTTCGCTACCTTAGGACAGTTAGAGTTACTCATTTAAAGCTTATAACACTTCTCCTTCCGACCTTCCAGCACCGGGCAGGTGTCAGACTCTATACATCATGTTACCACTTAGCAGAATCCTGTGTTTTTAATAAACAGTCACTACCCCCTGGTATGTGCCTCTTTCCTAATCAAAAGATAGGAGAGCACCCCTTCTCCCGAAGTTACGGGGTCATTTTCCCGAGTTCCTTCGACATGGTTCTCTCAAGCGCCCTAGTATACTCTACTTGTTCACCAGTGTCAGTTTGGGGTACGGTCAGTTCACCGGGAGGATCACCTTCCCAATTCAAAATTTTTTACTTGAAGTTTCAACTTTGTTGACTATGACAATAGTCGCGACTATAAACAGACTCGTGACTATGGGAGGGTGGTACGTTCTGCTCTCTCGCGACCCCTACTCTAATCAAAAGACTAAAGTCCCTTACACAAGATTGGTCGCCAAACTACGACGAGAGTGTTGCCTTTTGAAGCTCGCGTAGGGCGACCGGGCCTGGCTGAGTCAGAAAGGCTTTGATGACTCAAGGGCGTGAAGCTTAGGGAAAGGAGAGTGAGGGGAAGAGGGGGCAGCCTTCGACCCGATCATCCAATTTGCTCCAACAGATATACATGGTTCAGAAGTCAAAGCAACTTCGTCACTTTCGTGTACCCATCGGACGGCAGCCCTTTCGAGGGTTCCTTAGGGACCAATTCACTCTGCGTAGATTGACTGAACGTAGAAAACCTTCAACTAGCAGGCGATCGTGTTTTTCACATAATTTATCGTTACTCATGTCAGCATTCTCACTTCTGATATCTCCAGGTCTTGTCACCAAAAACCTTCCCCGAATGACAGAACGTTCCGCTACTGACACTTGAAAAAGCAACTTTCAAGTTCTCGTCGCTTCGTGAATCACTTGATCCCAGATACATTTTTGGTGCCATGGAGCTAGACTAGTGAGCTATTACGCTTTCTTCAAAGGATGGTTGTGTCACGACCTAACTCGACCCCACTTACGATCAGTCAGGACGCAACGGAATTTTGGCAGTATAACGACAGTAACTCGGTCATCCGGACTCTAAACCAACCCTTTAGAACATCATTCAACCAACTCCACAACCAAGTTATCAACATACAACGCAATCATACTATACATTATACATTCTTTCAATAATTCATCCATATTATACGCCTCCGTTCCAACATCATACATTGGCTATAACATAAACTTGCAAAATAGATTATAAACTAATCTAGCAACCTAATCATGTTCAAAAGAGAGGCTACTAAACTAGCAATATACATACGTCTTATAATTGAGTAAGTTATACAACATAACATATACAACAACTAAGACAAACTCACGGCAACGACTCCGGCACATAAGACTCGTCCACGTAAAGCACATTCTCAGCTTCTTGAGGCACGCACCCGTAATCCTATTCAGTATCACCTGTATGCATATAACGATTGAGAGTGAGCTTATATCAAACAAGCCCAGTGATGATTCGATAGATCTCTTAACAGTATTTACTATACTCCTGGGAAATCATCCTTTGAGTAGTAAACACATAATAATCATCAATAACAATATAAGCACAACAATGATTATAACCAATCAATAAGGATACTCTAGTTGGTGTAGCTCCAAACGCCATCACGATCTCAACCATCTTCTTATAACTCCCCATTACTCATGCACCCGAGGTACCTCACTAGCCCCTCCCTCCATGGTACCACCGCCCATGCGAGTTGGGGGTAGTCTATTATAGTCATGTCGTTATCAACCTGACAGCCTAACGCTGCCTGAGAGGTGACACACACATACCAAGACTCACGACAATAATAATAATCATTCATATCACAGAAGGACAACAAAGTAGGTTGCCTATCTCCCGGCTTCATCAATAATCAATCAATTAATATCATTTCAACAGCATAACATCAATTAATCAATTAATAACTCAACAACTAAGTTAGATGATAAAGTAGGCCATCCAACGTAACATACAATAAACCACACAACCAAACCCGTGTCTAACCACCAATAGCACAACATTCAATCACTCAACACCACCCAAACACCCAAAGACAATAGTTCAACATTTTAAAGAAAGACAACTCAAACTTCTAAATGTCATAACTTACATTCCACTAATCCGATATCCTCCAAACCAGTTTCTATAACTCACCCACTCAAGCAACAACATAAGCCCCCTCGGAAACCAACCATAATCCATCCAAAACAAGCCCAACAACCCTCAAACCTCAATGCACCATGGCTGAATTTTCCGGACTTTCACCACGACATCACAATCAAAATTTCGGCATTACAACATTACTACCACGTATTTAACAAACTTTTAGAAGCTAACAGCAATCAATTCCAACCACTATAACAACAATTATTCATGAACAAGCCAAAAATTCAACTTTAATACTCGAAAAATAGAAATACATGCTACCACAATTCAAAACAGCTATAAACTCATATAAATGATCCTTAGCATCTACTGAGCAATATTCTAACATCAATTTAATATTTCAACGGCTAAAAATTCAATTATATGAATTGACATAAATATAGCATTTTGATCTAAAATTTTCTCTCACCTTTGATGCAAACTGAGGTTAGAAAAAGGTAGAATGGATGCCCAACAAGTAAAATCATGCTTTGAATGAAGTGATTTGGACTTGAATTGCAAAATCTATGAGAAAAACATTTGAAAACCTTAGAAAAATGCCTTCTTTTTGCTTCCCTTGGCATTTTCGGTTATATGTGTGTTTTTGGAGGTGTTTTGTGTGGTTTTTAATATGTGTTGATGATATAAGCTCAAGGTCAACAAAAATAATAAAAGTCAAAATTGAAACAAAGTTAGTTTTTAGTATTTTGCTCCCAAATATGCATTTAACACTTAGACTATTTTTAAGTAGTTTATTTTTAGTTGAAAACAATTTTCATATGCATACATTAACACCCAACTCGGTTAAAAACTCGATTTATGCAAAAGAAGATGAAAAGTCATATTATTTATTTTCAAATTTCTTTTAAATGCACAATTAATCTAAAATCATTTAATACCACATATAAATACATTTATATTAATATATACTTGGTCAACGAAAGTCAATGCAAGAATCGGGTTTAGAAGAAATCACTATTTGGTTCAAAAGCACTACTTTTCGCCCGAAAAGTCTATTTAAATTCCTATTCATTTCAGAATCAATTTTTTTCTAACATAGGTCTATTAATAATAGAGGACTATGTTTTAAGACGTTTAAAACACCAGTGTAAAAATTTTAGCGGATGTGCGTTCAAAATACTATTCACAAAAACCGACGATAAAATTTTCAATGTCGTTTTTTATGAAAATTTCATGAATATACACTTAGCATGTAATAGGAATATAAATCACAGAATTAGCGCATTTTAACTCATATAACACATATACAGGTCAAAACACATAAATTCACGTATAAACGAAATCTGGGGTTTCACATTCTCCCCCCCTTAAAACAATTGCATCCGTACAATTCTCGAACTGATAGACAACTAAGTCCTCAATATTTACACTTTAACAATACTTCTCTTAGTTCCCATTTATCTCTTAGGATAACACCTAAACAAAGACGTCAAAGGAAATAAACTCTGTTGACTGGAAGTTGATGATCACAATTCCAAGACAAGCCTCAATTCATAATTCACTCCCACCTTAAATCATATTGCATATGAAAGAAATCGCAATTCCAAGGTCTTAGCATGACACCACTACTTATCAATCATCCCCTACTATACAAAAGGGTTCTATGAACACCCCGAGGGTTTAAAAATTCATTCACGATAACATGAATGATTACTGATCAAGGGAATATCTCAAAAGTGACATTGGTCAGAATATGGCTCTTATGAAATTTATAAAGAAATAAGGATATGGAAAGTCATATTCAAGTCAACAATCATGTGACCAAGAGGTCAAACAAGTTAGAGAATCAAGAGGCTAATAGTTTAATAAGAAAGCGTGATAACTAAGACAAGGAATGTCTCAGCAACTATCAGCTAAATAGGTACGAACAAAGGATGATGACGAGTCAAAACAATGCTGAGTATGTTGAACAAACATTCATAAACAAGTAAACAGTTCAATTCTCGATGATTGTTCAAGGAACCAACAAGTAAGTTGTACTTGGGGCGAGATGAAATTAAGAAATAAGAGATGATTAATTCAATAGAAAATATGAGTGTCAAGATAATGAGTATCTCAGCACGCAATAACCAAAGAAGTATAAATAAGAAAGGATAGTGCTGAGTATATTAAACAAGCAATTACAAGCAAAGTAATGGCTCATGATTTAATAATAAAATAATAGGAATAACAAAGATCAACAAGAATGACAATGTTGTACTTAGGTAAGGAGTACATCAAGCATGTGAGATTCGAATAAGTAAAATGGTATACCAAAGGAGAAATTACTTTCAAATAAGTGGTAATAGGATAAAATGAAATAATGAACCCAATGACTGGAGATATAGAATGAAATATAGAAGTCTCAAACCTTAGCTTTAATAAGTGACATTACTATTAAAGAAAACATGAATGTTAAGAATAGAAACAATGTCAAATGAGTATAGGATCCATTAATCCAATAAGCATAACTTTCAAGGAACAATTGATATGCTAGAAAAGTGTAACTCACCCTCAAATAAGTAAGAGTAGAGTAGAAAAGAATAATAAAACCAATAGAATTAGGAAGCACAAAAGGGGTGTCCCACCTACACATTTAAATACCAACAAGTCAAATCCTACAATCTATCTTCCTCCAAAACAAGACACTAAGGAGATCTAGAGAACCTAAGGAGTCATACCAATCACCAAACAAGATAAATCACTCCAAAATTTATATTCTGTACCAGACCAATCACCAAACAAGATAAATCACCGATTACCCAACAATATTGACTGACGAAGACTCCAAAATCTGATAACACAATACAGATTCATACTAACCCATTATAACACAAGAGAACCCCCAATCAACAATTTAGAAAGTCATACCACCTAGAACTCAAAAGCTCGATGTAGGCAAGTAAATGTTCAGTCACCAAAATACATTCCTATTTCCTCAAATAATTCTATATCCCAACAATTACATCTTCGAATAACGTAACTTTAGTCAGGAATCACTCTAATTGGCTCCAAGGTTTAAAGATCAAAACTCTAAAATATCCTTTGATAAGATAGCAATCCCAAGTAGTAGAAATATATACATGTTATACTACACTTCATTCCATTCACAAATATACATCACTAATTTCTCAAATAAATTCATTCTAAAATAATCTCAAGAAAGTATAATCTGAGTTAAGACTCCAAAAGTGAATGATCACAACCTCACGGAAACCTCAACTTATAATCCATCTCCAACTAATAACAAGTTAAACATGGCAAGAAAAGTAATTATAATCATCAAGATACATTACTATTTCCTCGAACAACTTCATTCTCGCTAAAGGAACATCAAGATCAATCCATTAAGCTGAGACTAAAATTTATAAACTTAACAATTAAAAATCTCACTAATAAACTACTAGAATAATAATAATTCAAAATCACGGCCTACCTCTGGTTCCGAAAGCTCTTGCAGCTATCTTTACTTCACCAAAAAGAGTCACCTATGGTTATAGCATATATACAATTATATCTCATGAAAACAAGTACAACATATTACATGATTATCATATACTACAACATTATCACATAATGTACAATTCAACACATAGGAAGCCAATATCACATAAACATGTTATATTACGGAAGTAAGTTATAAACAATTAAAGTCACAGAAGCAACAAACTTCACATAAGACAAGTTGATCACGTAACTCATTGAGCACCTAAAAGCACGTTGTTTCACATAAGCTAGTTATAACCAATTAAAACTACATAAACAACTAACTTCACACAAGGCACTTTGATCACATATAACACAGTTGTCACATAATACACATTAATCACATAATGCACATTAATTACAACACATTGAGTACGTAAGTCACGTTATCACATAAAACATATTGACCACAATAGTTCACTTAACACATAAAGCATATTGATCACATAGAAAGTTAGACACATAAGTAAATTAATCACATAAACATATTAACATATGTTTCACTTTTCTTTCAATTAATACATACTTGCATGCCTAGACTACTACCCACATTCTGAGGATACCCCTACTGATAGCTAAACATGCGCTCTGATACCACATAATGTCACGCCCCAACTCGACCCCACCTACGATTAGTCAGGACGCAATGAAATTTTGGCAGTATAACGACAGTAACTCAATTAGGGACACTTTTATTCTTTTGCGCTGTTTTTCCATCCCGGATCGTACGTCGTGAGCCGCAAAAAGGACAACCTAATCCATCACATTTCTATTATCGAATCCCATGGCACCTTGGGCAAGACAACTTCGCTTCACGTAGAGGCTAGGCCCGCAAACCGAGGGCATGGGACTTGGGACCAAGTCTCCGTCGCTCCGATGCCCATAACTTTTGATCCGTAAGGAGTTACGCGGCGCACAGCATATCGTTGGAAAGCTCTTCGAGAGCTCTATGTCGGGGGCATCAAGCCTGCTCAGCTGAGCCTATTTTCAGAGCCCAAAATTGATCATTTTCATCAGTTTTGGGACACTTTTCTTCTTTTGCGTTGTTTTTTCGACCCGGATCGTATGTCGTGAGCCGCGAAAAGGACGACAACCTAATCCATCACATTTCTATTATCAAATCCCACAGCATCTTGGGCAAGACAACTTCGCTTCACGTAGAGGCTGGGCCCGCATACTGAGGGCGTGGGGCTTGGGACCAAGTCTCCGTCGCTCCGGGTCCCATAACTTTTGATCCGTATGGAGTTACGCGGTGCACAACATACCGTTGGAAAGCTCTCCGAGAGCTCTACAGCGGGGGCAGCAAGCCTGGTCGGTTAAGCCTATTTTCGAAGCCCAAAATAAAATGTTTTCATCAGTTTCGGGACACTTTTCTACTTTTGCACTGTTTTTCCGTCGCGGATCGTACGTCGTGAGTCGCGAAGAGGTCGACAACCTAATCCATCACATTTCTATTATTGAATCCCATGGCACCTTGGGCAAGACAACTTCGCTTCACGTAGAGGCTAAGCCCGCAAACAGAGGGTGTCGGGCTTAGGACTAGGTCTCCGTTGTCATGCCCCAACCTGACCTATGGAAGCTAGACTAGGGTGTGACCTAAATCATTATCGTTATTTTATACACTTAGCCTTTTGTTATGATTTAATGCTTAACGTTGGTCTAGAACTCCAAAAGTTTTTCCAGAAAACCGACAGCATAACGGTTGTATTTAAGACCTTTGGTTTGACCTATTTTCTATAACACCTCAAAACCATTAATCATTGATTCAATTCCAACTAAAATTTCCTATTTTGTTATCAATGGATATGCCTACTAATTTATCTCGATAGTCTTATTTGATTGACAAGCCTAGCATGATAGCTATCTCCTGTTTATTTGGCAATTCCTATTATGCAAGTACCTATTATCCTTTAGCTTACAATGAGTACCTAAGTGAAATTAGATAGAGTTAACTTGTTTGATTCTTCACCTAGTAGTTTAAACGCCTACGATAACTACTAACCAAGATAATGAAAGTAAACAACCAAAACGAGTTCATCCGATTATAATCAGTACAAGCCAAAAATTAGACCCAAATTACACCGGGGTCATTTACATCAACAAAATGAACAGTTGCAATCAAACACAACATCCAAATAGCAACTACTTTCAGACAAAGCACAAAAGCACGTAGTCACTCCAAGGAATCATCAACAAGCACATTCTCCTCGAGTACCTATTTCAAATCTGCTTCACCTGTGACAAAAAGAGGGTGAGTCCTTATGAACTCAACGAGGGGGAACGAGAGATAACATTTTAAAAACTCTTTTTCGGTTAATCTTATCAAAATCCCATTTTAAAACGTGTCATATGAAATAAGCAAGTTCATAACATAATATAAATATAAATAAACACATTCACCCATTTTTCCTCCCCGAGGTCCTCTAGGAACTAAGCGAGAGTACTTAAACACATAGTGAAAAGGATACGGTGAGCTTTCGCTCTCAAGATCGATAGGTGAGCATTTGCTCTCAAGATCATTTATGATAACAGTTGTTGCGGCCGGCTTCAATCATCCACTTATCTCGCCAAATGGGTGTACTCCGGATGTACCCCGAAATCCTACGGCCCAACTCTTCGAGGAAGTCTAGCCCCCAAGCGAGAGAGGGAATTGGACCATGGTAGTCACGGTAGCACCAGCAAGCCCGATGCCGCCCGGCCTGCGTGAAATGCTACCATGCCAAAATGAAAGGTTGCAAACTTGTATGAAATGCACATGTATGCCATTCAACATTTCACATTAGGAGGTCAACAAAGTAGGTTGCCTCCGAGCAAGTATATGATCACAAATTTGACATATTGGCATATAAGGCATTGTAAGAACATGTAATCATTTCATATATCAATTTGGAAGCAATTAAACTTCCATGGGCAGCCAAGTAACCATGTTCAAATAAGCCACATAATGTTTTTTAACAATTCACATTAGGAGGACAACAAAGTAGGTTGCCTCCGAGCAGTTATAAGATCGCACGTTGACAAGTAAACACACGAGGCATGCTTTGACATTTAATGTCACTTGTAATACACATGGAGTTATATGAGTATTAAACGGACAGCCATGTAACACATGTAAAGAAAGTCATATAACTCATTTTGGGGTTCACGTAATCAGATAATAAGTTTATACAAGCATGCAACGACGTCTATGTGGGACCGGGTGCAAGAAAGGTCTACTTATCGACATGTAATCATCGGGAATCACATTTCAAGCATACTTAACATTTATTAGGCAGCCCACTAACCACACAATTAAACACGATAACCGTAGGATCATCACTTAGCGAGTTTTCATAGTCAATAGGGTTTCAATTCATACTTACACGTGCGATTTAAGCCACAAGTTGTCACGTAATTAAACCCAAGCCATGCATCAATTAATTAAAACATCCTCAATCATCCAAAAAAGTCCACATAACATCCAAGTGCCACAATCCCAAGCATTCAATACCACAAGAGAAGTTACAATATTTTTCAAAGCATATCACTAAATAAAAACCTCACTGCAATGGTCTGTTTTCCCACAATCATTTAGACAAGCAAACAATCTCCAATTCTAGTGAAAAAAATGTCAAATTAAAGCTTAATGAGTGATTTAAATCCAGAAAAAAACCTCGCATCATTTGGAGTTCGGATTCAAGAGTTATAGCTAAAACCGTGAGACTATGCAAAACTGTCCAGATTCGTACATATTTCAATACTTGCCATTTTTTAGGGTCTTATAGTCAGATTTAGCTTTAGTCTATTTCTGACAAAAATGTCCAGAACTGAAAAATATAACAACCAACCAAATTTCATGCATTTTAAATATCATTTACTAGGTCAAAATTGTTTCGTTCTACAAGGACAGTGAACTGCCAAAAACCTGCTCCATTTTCCCAAATTTTCCAGATTTAGACACCTTTTGATGTTTTGCCATTTTGGAGACCTTAGAGTCAAAATTGGCCTTGGTCTATTTCTATGATAAATGCTCAGAACTGGAAAACCTAATCTCCTACCAATTTTTCACACATTTTCAACATTATTTAACAAGCCAAATACACTTTGTTCTAACAAGTCAGAAATCTGCCAACTACGCGATTTTGCCTATCTTCAAGTTCTAACCGAATATCTTGCCATGCATGGTTACAAAAGCTCATGTACACACATATACCACAAGTACAGAGGTAAAAATAGACATATGAAGGCATGCATGTGGTTTTTAAAAGCTTTTAAAAGAGTTTTAGCCCTCACCTTAGCAAGAAAATAGATGAGGATGCACAAAGCTCTTGAAGATGCACAAAATGTCTTTTCTCCTTGCTTGGCCGAGAGATATCTTGATTTCCCTTAAATCCTAGCTTAGTAGCTTGTGTAGAAGGTGTGCATGTGTTTAGAACAAAAAGAAATGGAAGAAAACCATCAAAACTTTACCTAGGCCGAAAATGATGAGTTATGAGCTTGTATGAGACTTTCTTGCATGTTTGCTTGCTATGGCCGAGCTTGGGAGAGTCTTAGAGAGTCCTTGAGAGCTTATGAGGAGTCTTGGGAGCTCAAAGGCTGCCTTGGTCGAAAATGGAGAGAGAATGGGAGTGTTTGAGAGGAAAGAGAGAGTTTGAGAGAGAAATTATGCTTGTGTGTGTGTGTGTTGGCCTTGAGCCTTTCAAATCTGAATTTTGTGTCATCTTTAGCATTTTTTTGAGTTGAAATGAAGCATGTCATTGAGAGGGTCGAAAATGAGATGCTTGGGTAGGGTGTAGGTGAATTTTTTATGCATTGTGCTTAGTGCATGTGTCATAGAATGTCTAGGCTTTAATTTAATTGTGCAAAGTTGATCAAATCGCCTTGTTTTGGCCGTGTAATGCAAGGGAGAATCTGAAATTTCAGATTCAAGTTAGTATATTTTGGATTATAATAAGCGTAGGTTTATAATAGTTTATTGGTTAGTTGAGTGTGATAGAATATTTTATTAATTAGTGGGTTTTGTAGAGAATTTGAATTACGAATATAATATTGGTTAGTAGATTATGTAGGATTAATTTATTGTCTTGTGCTTTGTGTAAGATTCTTTATTGATTAGCGTACGGGCACGCTTTCCTAGGTCTAGGGCACGCACTACGAGATAGGCATAGAAATCAATATGGGGCACGAATCACGAGGTAGACATGAACTACGAGGTAAGGCACGTACTTCAAGATAAATGCACGAATTCCAATGCAAATGCACGTAACCCTAGTTGAATGCGCGTAAACCAATGCAATGCACGTAAATCAAGGTATGACTCTTAAACCTAGGTTAGGGCGTGCAACTCAAGGTCAGTGCACACAAATCGAGGTATCGCACGTAAATCAAAGTCAGGGCACGTAAATCGAGGATTAGGGCACACAATTCTAGGTCAAGGCACGCATGACGAGGCATGCACGAAAACCAAGACAGGGCACGTAATCCAAGGTCCATCATACAGTTCTGGGTCGAAGGCACGCAAATCGAGGTAAGACACATTATTCGGGGTCGGGCCTCACATCCGTCTCTCCGGTGTCTATAACTTTTAATCCGTAAGGAGTTACGCGGCGCACAGCATACCGTTGAAAAGCTCTTCGAGAGCTCTACGACGGGGATAGCAAGCTTGTTCGGCTGTGCCTATTTTCGGAGTCCAAAATCAAACGTTTTCATTAATTTCGGGAGACTTTTATACTTTTGCGCTATTTTTTTGTCTCGAAACGTACGTCGTGAGCCGCGAAAAGGACGACAACCTAATCCATCACATTTCTATTATCGAATCCCCTGGCACCTTGGGCAAGACAACTTCTCTTAACATAGAGGCTGGACCCGCAAACCGAGGGCGTGGGGTTTGGGACCAGGTCTCCGTCGCTCCGGTGCCCATAACTTTTGATTCGTAAGGAGTTACGCAGCGCACAACATACCGTTGGAAAGCTCTCTCAGAGCTCTACGACGGGGGTCGTAAGCCTGATTGATTGAGCCTATTTTCGAAGCCCAAAAAAGAACGTTTTCATCAGTTTAGGGACATTTTTCTACTTTTGCGCTGTTTTTCCGTTGTGGATCGTACATCGTGAGCCGCGAAAAGCACGACAACCTAATCCATCACATTTCTATTATCGAATTCCACAGCACCTTGGGCAGGACAACTTCACTTCACGTAGAGGGTGGGCCAGCAAACCGAGGGCGTGGTGCTTGGGACCAGGTCTCCGTCGCTCATGTTCCCATAACTTTTGATCCGTAAGGAGTTATGAGGCGCACTGCATACTGTTGGAAAGCTCTTCGAGAGCTCTACAACGGGGGCAGCAAGCCTGCTTTGCAGAGCCTAGTTTCGGAGCCCAAAATCGATCGTTTTCATCAGTTTTAGGACACTTTTCTTCTTTTACGCTGTTTTTCCATCCCGGATCGTACGTCGTGAGCTGAGAAAAGGACGACAATCTAATCCATCACATTTCTATTATTGAATCCCACGGCACCTTAGGCAAGACAACTTCGATTCACGTAGAGGCTGGGCCCGAAAACCCAGGGCGTAGGCTTGGGACTAGGTCTCCGTCGCTCTAGTGCCCATAACTTTTGATCTGTAAGGAGTTACGCGCACAACATACCATTGAAAAGCTCTCTGAGAGCTCTACGACGGGGGTAGCAAGCCTGCTTCACTGCGCTTGTTTTCAGAGCTCAAAATCAAATTTTTTCATCAGTTTTGGGACACTTTCCTACTTTGGCGCGGTTTTTCCATCCCGGATCGTACGTCGTGAGCCGTGAAAAGGTCGACAACCTAATCCATCACATTTCTATTATCGAATCCCACAGTACCTTGGGCAAGACAACTTCACTTCACATAGAGGTTGGGCCTGCAAACCGAAGGCGTGGGGCTTGGGACTAGGTCTCCGTCGCTCTGGTGCCCATAACTTTTGATCCATAAGGAGTTACACGGTGCACAACATACCGTTGGAAAGATCTCCGAGAGCTATACGACGGGGGCAGCAAGCCTGCTCTGCTGCATCCATTTTCAATGCCCAAAATCAAACATTTTCACCATTTTCGGGACACTTTTCTTCTTTTTTGCTGTTTTTCCGTCCCAGATCGTACGTCGTGAGTCGCGATACGAACGACAACCTAATCTATCACATTTCTATTACTGATTGCCATGGCACCTTGGGCAAGACAACTTCACTTCACGTAGAGGCTGGGCCTGCAAACCGAGGGCATGGGGCTTGGGACCAGGTCTCCATCGCTCTGATGCCCATAACTTTTGATCCGTAAGGAGTTACGCGGCGCACAGCATATCGTTGGAAAGCTCTTCGAGAGCTCTATGTCGGGGGCATCAAGCCTGCTCAGCTGAGCCTATTTTTGGAACCCAAAATTGATCATTTTCATCAGTTTTGGGACACTTTTCTTCTTTTGCGCTATTTTTTCGACCCGGATCGTATGTCGTGAGCCACGAAAAGGACAACAACCTAATCCATCACATTTCTATTATCGAATCCCACAGCACCTTGGGCAAGACAACTTCGCTTCACGTAGAGACTGGGCCCACATACCGAGGGCGTGGGGCTTGGGACCAGGTCTCCGTCGCTCCGGGTCCCATAACTTTTGATCCGTATGGAGTTACGTGGTGCACAACATATCGTTGGAAAGCTCTTCGAGATCTCTACAACGGGGGTAGCAAGCCTAGTCGGTTGAGCCTGTTTTTCAAGCCCAAAATCAAACGTTTTCATTAGTTTCAGGACATTTTTCTACTTTTGCATTGTTTTTTCGTCCCGGATCGTACGTCGTGAGCCGCGAAGAGGTCGACAACCTAATCCGTCACATTTCTATTATCAAATCCCACAGCACCTTGGGCAAGACAACTTCGCTTCACGTAGAGGCTGGGCCCGCAAACCGAGGGCGTCGGGCTTGGGACCAGGTCTCCGTCGCTCCGGTCTCTATAACTTTTGATCCATAAGGAGTTACGCGGCACACAGCATACTGTTGAAAAGCTCTTCGAAAGCTCTATGACGGGGACAACAAGCTTGTTTGGCTGTGCTTATTTTCGGAGCCCAAAATCGAACGTTTTCATCAATTTTGGGACACTTTTCTACTTTTGCGCTATTTTTTCATCCCGAATCGTACGTCGTGAGCCGCGAAAAGGACGACAACCTAATCCATCACATTTCTATTATCGAATCCCCTGGCACCTTGGGCAAGACAACTTCGCTTCATGTAGAGGCCAGGACCACAAACCGAGGGCGTGGGGCTTGGGACCAGGTCTCCGTCATTCCGGTACCCATAACTTTTGATCGGTAAGGAGTTACGCGGTGCACAACATACCGTTGGAAAGCTCTCTGAGAGCTCTACGACGAAAGCAGTAAGCCTGCTCGGTTGAGCCTATTTTTTATGCCCAAGTTGAACGTTTTCATCAGTTTCGGGACACTTTTCTACTTTTGCACTGTTTTTTCGTCCCGGATCATACGTCGTGAGCCGCGAAAAGCACGACAACCTAATCTGTCACATTTCTATTACTGAATCCCACGGCACCTTGGGCAAGACAACTTCGCTTCACGTAGAGGCTGGGCCCGCAAACCGAGGGCATAGGGCTTGTGACCAGGTATTCGTCACTCCGGTGCCCATAACTTTTGATCTGTAAGGAGTTATGCAGCGTACAACATACCGTTAGAAAGCTCTCCGAGAGCTCAACGTCGTGGATAGCAAGACTACTCAGTTGCGCCTATTTTTGGAGCCCAAAATCGATAGTTTTCATCAATTTTAGGACACTTTTCTTCTTTTACGCTGTTTTTCCATCCCCGATCTTACGTTGTGAACCGCGAAAAGAACGACAACCTAATTCATCACATTTATATTACTGAATCCCACGACACTTTGGGCAAGACAACTTCGCTTCACGTAGAGGCTGGGCGAGCAAAGCAAGGGCGTGGGGTTTGGAACCAGGTCTCCGTCGCTCTGGTGCCCATAACTTTTGATCTGTAAGGAGTTACGCGCACAACATACCGTTGAAAAGCTCTCCGAGAGCTCTACGACGGGGGCAGCAAGCCTGCTCCACTGTGCTTGTTTTTGGAGCTCAAAATCGAACATTTTCATCAGTTTTTGGACACTATTCTTCTTTTGCGCTATTTTTCCGTCCCGGATTGTGCGTCGTGAGCCGCGAAAAGGACGAGAACCTAATCTATCACATTTCTGTTATCGAATCCCACTGTACCTTGGGCAAGACAACTTCGCTTCTCGTAGAGGCTGGGCCCGCAAACCGAGGGCGTGGGGCTTAGGACTAGGTCTCCGTCGCTCTGGTGCCCATAACTTTTGATCCATAAGGAGTTACACGGTGCACAACATACCGTTGGAAAGATCTCCGAGAGCTATACGACGAGGGCAGCAAGCCTGCTCGGCTGCGCCTATTTTCCATGCCCAAAATCAAACGTTTTCATCAGTTTTGAAACACTTTTCTTCTTTTGCGCTGTTTTTTCGTCCCGGATCGTACGTCGTGAGCCGCGAAAAGGATGACAACCTAATCCATCACATTTCTATTATCGAATCCCATGGCACCTTGGGCAAGACAACTTCATTTCACGTAGAGAATGGGCCCACAAACCAAGGGCATGGGGCTTGGGACTAGGTCTCCGTCGCTCCGGTGCCCATAACTTTTGATCCGTAAGGAGTTACGTGGCGCACGGCATACAGTTAGAAAGCTCTCCGAGAGCTCTATGTCGGGGGCATCAAGCCTGCTCAGCTGAGCCTATTTTCAGAGCCCAAAATTGATCATTTTCATCAGTTTTGGGACACTTTTCTTCTTTTGCGTTGTTTTTTCGACCCGGATCGTATGTCGTGAGCCGCGAAAAGGACAACAACCTAATCCATCACATTTCTATTATCGAATCCCATAGCACCTTGGGCAAGACAACTTCGCTTCACGTAGAGGCTGAGCCCGCATACCGAGGGCGTGGGGCTTGGGACTAGGTCTCCGTCGCTCCGGGTCCCATAATTTTTGATCCGTATGGAGTTGCACGGCGCACAACATACCGTTGGAAAGCTCTCCGAGAGCTCTACAACGGGGGTAGCAAGGCTAGTCGGTTGAGCCTATTTTCGAAGCCCAAAATCAAACGTTTTCATCAGTTTCGGGACACTTTCTACTTTTGCACTATTTTTCCGTCCCGGATCGTACGTCGTAAGCCGCGAAGAGGTCGACAACCTAATCCATCACATTTCTATTATCGAATCCCATTGCACCTTGGGCAAGACAACTTCGCTTCACGTAGAGGCTGGGCCTGCAAACCGAGGGCGTCGGGCTTGGGACCAGGTCTCCGTCGCTCCGGTGTCTATAACTTTTGATCCGTAAGAAGTTACGCGGCGCACAGCATACCGTTGAAAAGCACTTCGAAAGCTCTACGACGGGGATAGCAAGCTTTTTCGGTTGTGCCTATTTTTGGATCCCAAAATCGAACATTTTCATCAGTTTCGGGATACTTTTCTACTTTTGCGCTATTTTTTTGTCACCGGATCGTACGTCGTGAGCCGCGAAAAGGACGACAACCTAATCCATCACATTTCTATTATCGAATCCCCTGGCACCTTGGGCAAGACAACTTCTCTTCATGTAGAGGCTGGGACCGCAAACCAAGAGCGTGGGGCTTGGGACCAGGTCTCCGTCGCTCCGGTGCCCATAACTTTTGATTGGTAAAGAGTTACGCGGCGCACAACATACTGTTGGAAAGCTCTCCGAGAGCTCTACTACGGGGGCAGTAAGCTTACTCGGTTGAGCCTATTTTTGATGCCCAAAGTCGAACGTTTTCATCAGTTTCGGGACACTATTCTACTTTTGCACTGTTTTTTCATCCCAGATCGTACACCGTGAGCCGCGAAAAGGATGACAACCTAATCCATCACATTTCTATTATCGAATCCCACGGCACCTTGGGCAAGACAACTTCGCTTCACGTAGAGGCTGGGCCTGCAAACCAAGGGCGTGGGGCTTGGGACCAGGTCTCCATCTCTCCGATGCCCATAACTTTTGATCCGTAAGGAGTTATGCGTCGCACAACATACCGTTGGAAAGCTCTCCGAGAGCTCCACAACGGGGCAGCAAGCCTGCTCAGCTGAGCCAACTTTCAGAGCCCAAAATTGATTATTTTCATCAGTTTTGGGACACATTTCTTCTTTTGTGCTGTTTTTTCGCCCCGGATTGTACATCGTGTACCGCGAAAAGGACGACAACCTAATCCATCACATTTCTATTATTGAATCCCATGGCACCCTGGGCAAGACAACTTCACTTCACGTAGAGGCTGAGCCCGCAAACCGAGGGCATGGGCTTGGGACCAGGTCTCTGTCGCTCTGGTGCCTATAACTTTTGATCTGTAAGGAGTTACGCGCACAGCATACCGTTGAAAAGCTCTTCGAGAGCTCAACGACGGGGGCAGCAAGCCTGCTCCGCTGCGCTTGTTTTCGGAGCTCAAAATCGAACATTTTCATCAGTTTTGGGACACTTTCTTACTTTTACACTATTTTTTCATCCCGGATCGTACGTCGTGAGCAGCGAAAAGATCGACAACCTAATCCATCATATTTCTATTATCGAATCCCACGGTACCTTGGGCAAGACATCTTCGCTTCACGTAGAGGCTGGGCCTGCAAACCGAAGGCGTGGGGCTTGGGACCAAATCTCCGTCGCTCCGGTGCCCATAACTTTTGATTCGTAAGGAGTTACACAGCGCACAACATACCATTGGAAAGCTCTCTGAGAGTTATATGGCGAGGGTAGTAAGCCTGCTCGGCTACGCCTGTTTTCAGTGCCCAAAATCAAACATGTTCATCAATTTCGGGACACTTTTCGTCTTTTGCGATATTTTTCCGTCCCGGATTGTATGTCGTGAGCCACAAAAAGGATGACAACCTAATCCATCACATTTCTATTACCGAATCCCACGGCACCATGGGCAAGACAAATTTGCTTCACGTAGAGGCTGGGCCTGTAAACCGAGGGCGTGGGGCTTGGGACCAGGTCTCCGTCCCTCAAGTGCCCATAACTTTTGATCCATAAGGAGTTACATGGTGCACAACATACTGTTGGAAAGCTCTTCGAGAGCTCTACGACGAGGACATCTAGTCTGCTCAGCTGAGCCTATTTTTGGTGCCCAAAATCGAACATTTTCATCAGTTTCAGGACACTTTTCTTCTTTTGTACTATTTTTTCGTCCTGGATCGTACGTCGTGAGCCGCGAAAAGGACAACAACCTAATCCATCACATTTATATTATCGAATCCCATAGCACCTTGGGCAAGACAATTTTGCTTCACGTAGGGGCTAGGCCCGCAAATCGAGGGCGTGGGCTTGAGACCATGTCATGCCCCAACCCGACCTATAGAGGCTAGACTAGGGTGTGATCTAATAATCATTTATACCATTTCACATACTTAATCATTTATTAAGATTTAACACTTAACGTTAGCCTAGAACTCCAAAAGATTTTAAAAAAAAACGGCAGCATAACGGCTATAATTGGGCTCATTAGTTTGACCTAATTTTCTAAACGCCTCAAAATAATCAATCTTAAATTCATTTCCAACTAAGATTACTATTTATCACCAATTGAAATGGCTGCTAGTTATCTCAAAGTCTCGTTTGATTAACAACCTAGCATGATAACTATGTCTCGTTTATTTGTCAATCCCTGTTACACAAGTACTTGTTGATCTTAGCTTACAAATGAGTACCTGCTTAAGATTGGATAGATTCATTTTACTTAGCCCTTTGCCTAATACTTCATACGCCTGTAGTAGTTGCTAATCAAAGTAGCAAAACGATCAAATAGGGTGTCTGTCTAGTTATAAACAGTACAAATCAAAATTAGACCCCAAATTACAACGGGGGTCTTTTACAATAACAACAACAAGCAACATAAGAAATAGTCTTCAAAACAATATATCGTTCACAAAACAGCCACAATCACCTAAGGCACGTAGGGCATGCAATCACTCCAAGGAGTCATCAATAGGCACGTTATCCTCAGGTACCTGTTCCTGATCTTCTTCACTTGAGATGATAAAAGAGGGTGAGTCCTTATGAACTTAGCGAGGGAGAACGAGAAATACGTTTTGAAACTCTTTTTCTGGTTCAACTTATAAAAAAAACCCTTTTTGAAAGCATGACATATAACACAAGTAAGTTCATAATATAGTATAAAAGTAAAAGAATACAATTACCCGTCTTTCCTCCCCGAGGTCCTCTAAAAACCAAGCGAGAGTACTTATACACATAGTGAAAATCTCAATTCATTTCCAATATCAGTTGTAGCGGCCGACTTCAAATCATCCACTTATCACGCCAAATGGGTGTACTCCGGATGTACCCCAAAATCCTGCGACCTAACTCCTGAGAAAGTCTAGCCCCCAAGCGAGAGAGGGAATTGGACAATGGTAGTCACGGTTGCACCGGCAAGCCCGATGCCGCCCGGTGTGCATGAAACGCTACCACGCCAGAATGAAAGGTTGCAACCTTGTATGCAATGCACATTTATAATATTTAATATATCACGTTAGGAGGACAACAAAGTAGGTTGCCTCCAAGCAGTCATAAGATCGCACATTGACAAGTAAACACACAAGGCATGCTTTGACATGTAATTTCACTTGTAAAGCACATGGAGTTATATGAATATTAAATTGGCAGCCATGTAACACATGTAAATCAAGTCATATAACTTATTTCGGGGTTCATGTAATCAAGTAATAAGTTTATACAAGCATGCAACGACGTCTACATGAGACTGGGTGCAAGAAAAAGTCTACTTATCAACATGTAATAATTGGAATCACATTTCAAGCATACTCAACATTTATTAGGCAGCCCATTAATCACACAATTGGACACAATAACCATAGGATCAACACTTAGCGAGTTTTCACATTCAATAGGGTTTCAATTCATGCTTACACGTGCGATTTAAGCCATAAGTTGTCACGTAACTAAACCCAAGTCATGCATCGATTAATTAAAACATCCTCAATCATCCAATACAGTCCATACAACATCCAAGTGCCACAATCCCAAGCATGCAATACCACAAGAGGAGTTACAATAATTTTCAAAGCATATCACTAGATAAAAACCTCACCGCAATGGTCTGTTTTCCCACAATCATTTAGACAAGCAACCAATCTCCAATCCAGTGAAAAAAATTTCAAATTAAAGCTTAATGAGTGATTTGAATCCAGAAACAAACCTCACATCATTTGGAGTTCGGATTCAAGAGTTATAGCTAAAACCGTGAGACTACGCAAAACTGTCCAGATTCATACATATTTCAATACTTGCCATTTTGAGGGTCTTAGGGTCAGATTTAGCTTTAGTCTATTTGTGACACAAATTTCCATAACTGAAAAATATAACAACCTACCAAATTTCATGCATTGTAGATGTCATTTACTAGGTCAAAACTGTTTCGTTCTACAAGGACAGTGAACTGCCAAAAACCTGCTCCATTTTCCCAGATTTTTCAGATTTAGACACCTTTTGATGTTTTGCCATTTTGGAGACCTTAGAGTCAAAATTGTCCTTATCCTATTTCTACAAAAAATGCTCAGAACTGGAAAAACTAGTCACCTACCTATTTTTCACACATTTTCAACATTATTTAACAAGCCAAATACACTTTGTTCTAACAAGTCAGAAATCTGCCAACTACGCGATTTTGCCTATCTTCAAGTTCTAACCGAATATCTTGCCATGCATGGTTATATAAGCTCATGCACACACATATACAACAAGTACAGAGGTAAATCTAGACATATGAAGGCATGCATGTGGTTTTTGAAAGCTTTTAAAAAGGATTAACCCTCACCTTAGCCTATAGACAACAAATGATGCTCAAAACTCTTGAAGATGCACAAAAACGTCTTTTCTCCTTGCTTGGCCGAGAGATAGCTTGAGATTCTCTAATTCCAAGCTTAGTTACCATGTTCTTTGTATGTGCATGTGGCTAGAACAAAAGGAAATGAAATAGAAGCTATCAAACATACCTAAGCCGAAATGAGAGTTCTATGAGCTTGCATGCAATTTTTCTTGCTTCTTGCTTGCTTGGTCGAGCTTCCTAGGGTCCTTGAGTGTCTTGGTGAGCTTTAGGAGATGAGCTGAAGCAGCCTATGCCGAGAGGGTGAGAGAAAATGAGAGCAATTGAAATGTTTATGAGGAATGAAGTGTTTGTGTGTGAGTGTGTCGGCCTAGGGCCTTGAAAAATCTAAAATGGCATCTCTTTTGGAGCATGTTGGAGTTGTTTGGAATGCTTGGTGATGTGGCCGAGAATGTGGAGCATGGTGGTGGAGAAAATAATGCTTTGGTTTTCCTTTTTTTTTTGCATTGTGTCATAGAATGTCTAAGCTTGATTTTTGAAATTGCAAAGCAGGGCAAAAGATCTTCACATGGTCGGCCAAGGCAAAGCTCAAATCTGAATTTTTCATGTTTTGAGCATTATTTTATTGTAGGTGCTTGGAATTTGCAAAAGAATAAAGAATAAAGAATAAGAATGTTTAGCTTTTGGTGAAATTTTGTCTTCTAGTGCATTAGCTTAGGATTAAAATATAGTTAGTGGAGTTTGTAGGATTATTCTAGTCTAGTGTTTCATGTAGGATGTTTCCTTGATTAGCGTGGAGGCACGTTTACCTAGGTCTAGGGCATACACTGCGAGGTAGGCACGAACTACGAGACAAACGCATGTTTTTCAAATAAATGCACGTAATTCAACACAAGGCACGTAAGACGAGACACGACTCTTAAACCTAGGTCAAAGCACGCAATTCTAGGTTAGGGTACACGAAACGAGGTATCGCACGTAAATCAAGGTCGGGCCTCACATCCTCCCCTCCTTAAAAGAATTTCGTCCCGAAATTCAATATTACCTTTGAAATAGTGCTGGATACTGTTGCTCCATCTGGTCTCGTCTTTCCCACATTGCTTCTTCAACTCCATGGTAATCCCACAACACTTTCACCATCGGTATAGATTTGTTGTGCAACTCCCGATCTTGTTGGTCTAGGATCCGAATGGGCTTCTCTTCATAAGACAAGTTCTCCCGAAGCTGCAACGGCTCTGGCTCCAAGATATGCGATGGATCAGGGTGAAACTTCCGTAGCATTGTAACATGGAAGACATCATGGATATTGGAGAGGTTTTGAGGTAGTTCCAGACGATACGCCAATTTGCCAACCTTCTTAATTATCCCAAATGGTCCTACAAACCTCAGGCTCAACTTTCCACCCTTGCCATGTTTAATCAGTCCCCTCCGAGGTGATAATTTCAAGAACACCTTGTCGCTGACCTCAAATTCTAAATTTCGTCTCCGTCGGTCTGCATAACTTTTCTGCCTGCTTTGGGCGGTAAGCATCCGTTTCCAGATGAGGTGGACATTTTCAACAGTCTTCATAAGTTCAAGTAGAAGGGTCGGGTCAAAAGTCTTCGTCTCACCTACTTCATCCCAGTAAATTGGGGATTGACACTTACGTCTCCAATTGTCCGTCCATCTACTTCATCCCCGATAGTGGCCTGATAGCTGTTATTATAAGCGAACTCCTCTAAGGGCAGATATTTCTCCCAACCTTTTCCGAAGTCTAGAACACACGACATCAGCATATCCTCCAGAATCTGAATAGTTCTCTTAGATTGTCCGTCCATCTGAGGCTGATAAGCTGTACTGAAACTCAACTTCGTTCCTAAAGCTTCTTGTGATCGCTTCCAAAATCGGGAAGTAAAACGAGGATCCCTATCCGACACAATACTCACAGGCATCCCGTGCAACCTTACAATATCCGCCACATACATATCTCCCAGTTTCTTAGGACTATCCTCCTTGTTCATCTGTAGGAAGTGAGCTGACTTGGTCAATCTATCCACTATGACCCAAACGGCGTCATGACCCTTTTGTGACCTGGGCAGGTCCATGACAAAGTCCATAGTTATATGTTCCCATTTCCATTGGGGAATTTCCAACGGTTGAAGTAAACCTGCCGGTCGTTGATGTTCTGATTTAACTCTCTAACAAGTTAAACATCGAGCAACAAACTCCACAATTTCTCTCTTCATGTTATTCCACCAATAGTGTTGCTTCAAATCCCGGTACATCTTTGTTCCGCCGGGGTGAATAGTATATCTTGAGTTATGGGCTTCTTCAAGAATCTTCTTTTTCAACTTTGGGTTATTAGGAACACAAATTCGACTCCTGAACCTCCAAATACCATCATCATGAAACTTGAAATCTGTGTTACTTTCTTTAATCTTCTGAAACTGTTGGTCCTTCTGTTGAGCCTCTCGTAATTCAGACAACAAGGTCGACTGAACTTGTGTAGTGGCAAATAGTAACCCTTTTTGAGTCAATTGTGGATTCCACAAAAATGCTTCCTCTAACAACTCCTGCACCTTAACTTCCAGTTTTGCCATGCTCGCCTTCCGGCTTAAGGCATCTGCAACTATATTTGGTTTACTGGGCACATAATTGATTGTACAGTTACAATTATCCAAGAGCTCCATCCACCGTCTTTGCCTCATGTTTAACTCTTTTTGTGAGAACAAGTACTTCAAGCTCTTGTGATCAGTAAACACCTTAAACTTGTTACCCCACAAATAGTACCTCCATTTCTTGAGTGCAAACACAATACCCGCTAACTCCAAATCATGCGTCGGGTAATTCAATTCATACGACTTGGGCTTCCTAGAGGCATACACAATCACTCTACCATTTTGCATTAACACACAACCCAGTCCTTCCTTCGAAACATCGCTATAGATTACAAAGCCTTGACTCCCTTCAAGCAATGCAAGAACAGGTACAGTTGTCAATCCTTTCTTCAATTCTTGAAAGCTGTTCTAGCACTTGTCATCCCACACGAACTTTGTTTTCTTCTGAGTGAGCTTTGTAAGTGGTCCTGCAATCTTTGAGAAATCCTTCACGAATCTCCGATAATAGCCGGCTAAACCGAGAAAACTCTGAACTTTCGTAACATTTTCCAGCTTCTTCCAAGACATCACCGCTTCTATCTTTGCTGGGTCCACCGCTATTCCCTATTAGGATATGATGTGCCCCAAGAATGCAATCTGCCGCAACCAAAATTCGCATTTGCTAAACTTTGCATACAATTGATGCTCCCGAAGTTTCTGCAATACCAATCGCAGATGTTGTTCATACTTAGCCTCAGATTTCGAGTATACCAAAATATCATCAAGATCACCACAAATTGGTCCAAGTAGGGTTGAAACACCCTGTGCATCAGGTCCATAAAAGCTGAAGGGGCATTAGTTAGCCCAAATGGCATCACCACAAATTCATAATGCCCATATCTTGTCCTGAAACCCGTTTTAGGTACATCGTCCTTTTTGATCCGCAACTGATAATACCCTTGCCTCAAGTCGAATTTTGAATACACTTTAGCTCCTTGAAGTTGATCAAACAACTCGTCGATCAGTGGAAGTGGGTATTTATTCTTGACGGTTACTTGGTTCAATCCTCAGTAATCGATGCATAGCCTTAACGTTCCGTCTTTCTTCTTTACAAATAGGACTGGTGCGCCCCACGGAGAAGAACTTGATTGAACAAATCCCTTTTTCAACAATCCTTGCAATTGGTCCTTCAATTCTTGTAGCTCGGCTGGTGCCATACGATAGGGAGCTTTAGATATTGGCTGGGTGCCAGGCAGTACTTCTATTACAAACTCAATTTCCCGATCCGGGGTAAATCGGGCAATTCTTTTGGAAACACGTCAGCATAATCTTTAATCACTGGCATCTCCTCCAACTTAGCTTTGTCCGATGGCTTGTTGATAAGGTAAGCTAAGTATCCACTACACCCTTTTTTCAAGGACTTCACTGCTTTCGTAGATGAAATGATTGAACTCCTGGTGAAGTCTCTTCGACCCATTACCTCCAATGTTGGTTGACCAGGTATCTGGAATATTACAATATTCATTCAGCAATCTAGTTGGGCATGATGCTTTGCCAACCAGTCCATCCCTAAGATGACTTCATAGTCTCGAAAGGGTAACACTATAAGATTGGCTGAAAATTCCCTATCCTTAATTTGGATTTTACATGCTTTACAAGCTGAGATAGTAACAAGTTTAGAACCCATCGGAGTACCAACTTCTACTTCGTAAGGCAAACATACAACTCGTAATTTCACACGTTGCACACATAAGGGAGTAATAAATGAATGAGTAGCACCTGGATCAATTAGCACCCTAACAAGTTGATTCAGTATCAAGAATGTACCTTCAACAACAGTAGTCTCCTCAGGAAGTTCCTCGTACTCAATAGCATAAGCTCGAGCCTGAACTCTAGGAATTGGAGTCTTGCCTCTACCAACTGGTTTAATCTGATTTTGTTCCCCTTGCCATTTAAGGCAATCCTTGATCTGATGCTAATCACTGCCACACTGCACGCATCGTCCTGACTTCTTCCAGCACTGGGCCTCGGTGTGACCCTTCTTGTCACAGTAAGAACAGTTGATAGATTGAGTAGCAGGTGAACTACTTGTGGATCCACGGGTGGACGAGGCTGATGGTGCCTTGGTCGGGCCACGGTTATTGACTCGTCTGTTCTGGCTCTGGCACTGACTGTGACTTTGAGTCTGGAATTTCCTCTGTTGTCCTGGAGGCTGATATGGTTTCTTGTTCGGCTGACTTGAACCAGCTCTATCAAGTTTCCTCTTCTCAACTCGAGAGGCAACAGCAAAGAGAGCAGAATAGGTAGTGAAGTCATGCGAAGCCAACTGATCCTGAATTTCTGGCCTCAACCCATTCGTAAATTTCCACATCTTCGCCTCAGGGGTACTGACCATGTATTGAGCATAACGGGACAGTCGGTCAAAACGAGCCTCATACTGGGCCACCGTCATGTTACCCTGGTTCAAGTGCATGAATTCTTCAATTCGCCTCTGCCTGAAAACTGCAGGTACGTATTTCTCCTTGAATGCCTTAACGAAATTACCCCACAAGCGAGGTGTATGATCAGTTTCCTAAAGTGCCTCCACAGTGTGCCACCAATGCTCAGCATCCCTGTGCAACAGAAACACAGCGAACTCAATCTTTTCTTCATCAGTATAGTCAAATGGCCTGAAAATCCTTTCAATCTCAGACAGCCAAGCCTCTGCCTTTTCATCATCGGCTTCCCCGAAGAATTTGGATGGGCAAAAGTCAAGGAACTCCCGCATTCTGCTATTTCTCTCATTGTTACCATCATTCCTGTTGTTGTTGTTTGCTTCACGTGCATCTTGACGTTTCATCACTCGCGACACGCGATCCATAGCATTCGCCATCATGTTAAACATGGCCATGCCAGGATTAGTTTGATGAGCATCTCCGGCTCCTTGAGGCTCATCGCTCCTATTAGTATTGCGGGTACTAGGGCCAGCCATCTATAGGCACAGATTATGATGCACAATTTAATGGAATACGACAAAATATGAATTTAATGTATAAGGTATGCAACATATAATTTTACATAGACATACAATTCTCAAAACAATTAAGACATGTTAATCACATAAGCACATAGAAACAGAGAAGGCACAACTTATATTGTCACACATTAACACACATAAACAAGTCATCCCCATAACCTTAGGGCTTCTACCCATGGTCCGAGAGTTAAACCCGGCTTAAGCAATCTAAGCTCTGATACCATTTCTATAAGGTGTCACGCCCCAACCCGACCTATAGAGGCTAGACTAGGGTGTGATCTAATCATTTATGCCATTTCACATACTTAATCATTCATTAAGATTTAACACTTAACGTTAGCCTAGAACTCCAAAAGATCTTCAAAAAAAAAACGGCAACATAACAGTTGTAATTGGGCTCATTAATTTGACCTAATTTTCTAAACGCCTCAAAATAATCAATCTTAAATTCATTTCCAACTAAGATTACTATTTATCACCAATCGAAATGCCTGCTAGTTATCTCGAAGTCTCGTTTGATTAACAACCTAGCATGATAACTATGTCTCGTTTATTTGTCAATCCCTGTTACACAAGTACTTGTTGATCTTAGCTTACAAAAGAGTACCTGCTTAGGACTGGATAGATTCATTTTACTTAGCCCTTTGCCTAATACTTCATAAGCCTGTAGTAGTTGCTAATCAAAGTAGCAAAACGATCAAATAGGGTGTCTGTCTAGTTATAAACAGTATAAATCAAAATTAGACCCCAAATTACAACGGGGGTCTTTTACAATAACAACAACAAGCAACATAAGAAATATTCTTCTAAACAACATATCGTTCACAAAATAGTCACAATCACATAAGGCACGTAGGGCATGCAATCACTCTAAGGAATCATCAATAGGCACGTTATCCTCAGGTACCTGTTCCTTATCTTCTTTACCTGAAATGATAAAAGAGGGTGAGTCCTTATGAACTCAGCGAGGGGGAACGAGAAATACATTTTGAAACTATTTTTTCGGTTCAACTTATAAAAAAAACCCTTTTTGAAAGCATGACATATAACACAAGTAAGTTCATAATATAGTATAAAAGTAAAAGAACACAATTACCCGTCTTTTCTCCCCGAGGTCCTCTAGGAACCAAGCGAGAATACTTATACACATAGTGAAAAGGATACGGTGAGCTTTTGCTCTTAATTCATTTCTAATATCAGTTGTTGCGGCCGACTTCAAATCATCCACTTATCACGCCAAATGGGTGTACTCCGGATGTACCCCGAAATCCTACAACCCAACTCCCCGATGAAGTCTAGCCCCCAAGAGAGAGAGAGAATTGGACAATGGTAGTCACGGTTGCACCGGCAAGCCTGATGCCGCCCGGTGTGGGTGAAACGCTACCACGCCAGAATGAAAGGTTGCAACCTTATATGCAATGCACATTTATAACATTTAATATATCACGTTAGGAGGACAACAAAGTAGGTTGCCTCCGAGCAGTCATAAGATCGCGCATTGACAAGTATACACACGAGGCATGCTTTGACATGTAATTTCACTTGTAAAGCACATGGAATTATATGAATATTAAACGGGCAGCCATGTAACACATGTAAATCAAGTCATATAACTCATTTCGGGGTTCATGTAATCAAGTAATAAGTTTATACAAGCATGCAACGACGTCTACATGAGACCGGGTGAAAGAAAAGTCTAATTATCAACATGTAATCATTGGAATCACATTTCAAGCATACTTAACATTTATTAGGCAGCCCACTAATCACACAATTGGACACAATAACCATAGGATCAACACTTAGCTAGTTTTCACATTCAATAGGGTTTCAATTCATGCTTACACGTGCGATTTAAGCTACAAGTTGTCACGTAACTAAACCCAAGTCATGCATCAATTAATTAAAACATCCTCAATCATCCAAAACAGTCCACAAAACATCCAAGTTCCACAATCCCAATCATGCAATACCACAAGAGGAGTTACAATAATTTTCAAAGTATATCACTAGATAAAAACGTCACTGCAATGGTTTGTTTTCCCACAATCATTTAGACAAGCAACCAATCTCCAATTCCAGTGAAAAAAATTTCAAATTAAATCTTAATGAGTGATTTGAATCCAGAAACAAACCTCGCATCATTTGGAGTTCGGATTCAAGAGTTATAGCTAAAACCGTGAGACTACGCAAAACTGTCTAGATTCGTACATATTTCAATACTTGCCATTTTGAGGGTCTTAGGGTCAGATTTAGCTTTAGTCTATTTCTGACAAAAATGTCCAGAACTGAAAAATATAGCAACCTATCAAATTTCATGCATTTTAGAAATTCTTTACTAGGTCAAAACTGTTTTGTTCTACATGGACAGTGAACTGCCAAAAACCTGCTCCATTTTCCCAGATATTCCAGATTTAGACACCTTTCGATATTTTTCCATTTTGGAGATCTTAGATTCAAAATTGGCCTTGGCCTATTTCTATGAAAACTGTTCAGAACTGGCAAAAATAGTAACCTACCAATTTTCACGCATTTTAAACATCATTTACCAAGCCCAATACACTTCGTTCTAACAAATCAGAAATCTGCCAGCTACGCGATTTTGCCTATCTTCAAGTTCTAACCGAATATCTTGCCATGCATGGTTATATAAGCTTATGCACACACATATACAACAAGTACATAGGTAAATCTAGACATATGAAGGCATGCATGTGGTTTTTGAAAGATTTTAAAAAGGATTAACCCTCACCTTAGCCTATAGACAACAAATGATGCTCAAAACTCTTGAAGATGCACAAAAACGTCTTTTCTCCTTGCTTGGCCGAGAGATAGCTTGAGATTCTCTAATTCCTAGCTTAGTTACCATGTTCTTAGTATGTGCATTTGGCTAGAACAAAAGGAAATGAAATAGAAGCTATCAAACATACCTAAGCCGAAATGAGAGTTCTATGAGCTTGCATGCATTTTTTCTTGCTTCTTGCTTGCTTGGTCAAGCTTCCTAGGGTCCTTGAGTGTCTTTGTGAGCTTTAGGAGATGAGCTTAAGCTATGGTGGTGCTTGAAGCAGCCTATGCCGAGAGGGTGAGAGAAAATGAGAGCAATTGAAATGTTTATGAGGAATGAAGTGTTTGTGAGTGAGTGTGTCGGCCTAGGGCCTTGAAAAATCTGAAATGGCATCTCTTTTGGAGCATGTTGGAGTTGTTTGGCATGCTTGGTGATGTGGCCAAGAATGTGGAGCATGGTGGTGGATAAAATAATGCTTTGGTTTTCATTTTTTTTTTTTGCATTGTGTCATAGAATGTCTAAGCTTGATTTTTGAAATTGTAAAGCATGTCAAAAGATCTTCACATGGTCGGCCAAGGCAAAGCTCAAATCTGAATTTGTCATGTTTTGAGCATTATTTTATTGCAGGTGCTTGGAATTTGCAAAAGAATAAAGAATAAAGAATAAGAATGTTTAGCTTTTGGTGAAATTTTGTCTTCTAGTGCATTGACTTAGGATTAAAATATTGTTAGTGGAGTTTGTAAGATTGTTCTAGTCTAGTGTTTCGTGTAGGATGTTTCCTTGATTAGCGTGCAAGCACGCTTACCTAGGTCTAGGGCACGCAATGCAAGGTAGGGCACGAACTACGAGACAAACGCACATTTTTCAAGTAAATGCACATAATTCAACACAAGGCACGTAAGACGAGACACGACTCTTAGACCTAGGTCAAAGCACGCAATTCTAGGTTAGGGCACACGAAACGAGGTATCGCACGCAAATTGAGGTCAGGCCTCACAAACCAGGTCTCTGTCGCTCCGGTGCCCATAAATTTTGATCCGTAAAGCGTTACGCGGCGCACAACATACCGTTGAAAAGCTCTCATAGAGCTCTACGATTGGGGTAGCAAGTCAACTCAGTTGCGCCTGTTTTCGGAGCCCAAAATTGAACGTTTTCATCAGTTTCAGGACACTTTTCTTCTTTTACGCCGTTTTTCTGACCCGGATCGTAAGTCGTGAGCCGCGAAAAGGAAGACAACCTAATCCATCACATTTCTATTATCGAATCCCACGGCACCTTGGGCAAGACAACTTCACTTCACGTAGAGGCTGGGCCCACAAACCGAGGGCGTGGGCTTGGGACCAGGTCTCCGTCGCTTTGGTGCCCATAACTTTTGATCAGTTTGGAGTTACACGGTGCACAACATACCGTTGAAAAGCTCTCCAAGAGCTCTACGACGGGGGCAGCATGCTTGCTTGGCTGCGCCTATTTTCGGAGCCCAAATTCAAACGTTTTCATCAGTTTTTGGACACTTTTCTACTTTTGCGCTGTTTTTCCATCCCGGATCATACGTCGTGAGCCACGAAAAGGACAACCTAATCCACCACATTTCTATTATCAAATCCTACGGCACCTTGGGCAAGACAACTTTACTTCACGTAGAGGCTGGGCCCGCAAACCGAGGGCATGGGGCTTGGGACTAGGTCTCTATCGCTCCGGTGCTCATAACTTTTGATCCGTAAGGAGTTACGCGGCGCACAGCATACCGTTGGAAAGCTCTCCGAGAGCTCTACAACTGGGGCAGCAAGCCTGCTAAACTGAGCCTGTTTTCGGAGCTCATAATTGATCATTTTCACCAATTTCGGGATACCTTTCTTTTTTTGCGCTGCTTTTTCATCCCGGATCGTACATCGTGAGCCACGAAAAGGGCGACAACCTAATCCATCACATTTCTATTATTGAATCCCACGACATCTTGGGCAAGAAAACTTCGCTTCACGTAGAGGTTGGGCCCGCAAATCGAGGGCGTGGGCTTGGGATCAGGTCTCTGTTGCTCCGGTGCCCATAACTTTTGATCTGCAAGGAGTTACGCGGCGCACAGCATACCGTTGAAAAGCTCTCTGAGAGCTCTATGACGGGGGCAGCAAGCTTGCTCGGCTGCGCTTGTTTACGGAGCTCAAAATTGAACGTTTTCATCAGTTTCAGACACTTTCTACTTTTGCGCTATTTTTCCGTCCCGGATCGTACATCGTGAGTCTCGAAAAGGTCGACAACCTAATCCATCACATTTCCATTATCGAATCCCACGACACCATGGGCAAGACAACTTCGCTTCATGTAGAGGCTGGGCCCGCAAACCGAAGGCGTTGGGCTTGGGACCAGGTCTCCGTCGCTCCGGTACCCATAACTTTTGATCTATAAGGAGTTACACGGCGCACAACATACCGTTGGAAAGCTCTCCAAAAGCTCTACGACAGGGGCAACCAACCTGCTCGGTTGCGCCTATTGTCGAACCCCAAAATCAAACGTTTCCATCAGTTTCGGGATACTTTTCTTCTTTTGCGCTGTTTTCTCGTCCCAGATCATACGTCGTGAGCCGCGAAAAGGACAACAACCTAATCCATCACATTTCTATTAGCGAATCCCATGGCACCTTGGGCAAGACAACTTCGCTTCACGTAGAGGCTAGGCCCGCAAACCGAGGGCGTGGGGCTTGGGACCAGGTCTCTGTCGCTCCGGTGCCCATAACTTTTGATCTGTAAGGAGTTACGCGGCGCACAGCATACTGTTGGAAAGCTCTCCGAGAGCTCTACGACAGGGGTAGCAAGCCTACTCAGCAGCGCCTATTTTCGGAGCCCAAAATTGAATGTTTTCATCATTTTTGGGACACTTTTCTTTTTTTGTGCTATTTTTTCGTCCTGGATCGTATGTCGTGAGCCACAAAAATGACGACAACCTAATCCATCATATTTATATTATCGAATCCCATGGCATCTTGGGCAAGACAACTTCGCTTCACGTAGAGGCTGGGCCTGCAAACCAAGGGCATGGGGTTTGGAACCAGGTCTCAATCGCTCCGATGCCCATAACTTTTGATCCGTAAAGAGTTACGCGTAGCACAACATGCCGTTGGAAAGCTCTCCGAGAGCTCTACGATAGGTGTAGCAAGCCTGCTTGGTTGAGCCCGTTTTCGAAGCCCAAAATTGAACATTTTCATCAGTTTCGGTATACTTTTCTACTTTTAAACTATTTTTCTATCCCGGATCGTACGTCGTGAGTCGCAAAAAGGACGACATCATAATCAATCACATTTTTTTTATCGAATCTCACGGTACCTTGGGCAAGACAACTTTGCTTCGCGTAGAGGCAGGGCCCGCAAACCGAAGGCGTGGGGCTTGGGACCAAGTCTCCGTTGCTCTGGTGCCCTTAACTTTTTATCCGTAAGGAGGTATGCGGTGCACAGCATACCGTTGGAAAGCTCTCCAAGAGCTCTACGACGGGGCCTGCAAGCCTGCTCATTTGAGCTTGTTTACGGAGCCCAAAATCAAATGTTTTCTTTAGTTTCGGGACACTTTTCTTTTTTTGCGCTATTTTTCAGTCCCGGATCGTACGTCGTGAGCCGCGAAAAGGACGATAACCTAATTCATCACATTTCTATTATTGAATCCGATGGCACCTTGGGCAAGACAACTTCGCTTCACGCAGAGGTTGGGCCCGCAAATCGAGGGCGTGGGGCTTGGGACCAGGTCTCTGTCGCTTCGGTGCCCGTAACTTTTGATTTGTAAGGAGTTACGCGCGCACAGCATACCGTTCGAAAGCTCTCCGAGAGCTCTACGACGGGGGGAGCAAGCTTGCTCAGCTACGGTTATTTTCGGAGCCCAAAATCTAATGTTTTCATCATTTTCAGGACACTTTTCTTCTTTTGCGCTGTTTTTCCGTCCCGGATCGTACGTCGTGAGCCGCGAAAAGAACGACAACCTAATCCATCACATTTCTATTATCGAATCCGACGGCACCTTGGGCAAGACAACTTCGCTTCACGTAGAGGTTGGGCCCGTAAACTGAGGGCGTGGTGCTTGGAACCAGGTCTCTGTCTCTCTGGTGCATATAACTTTTGATCCGTAAGGAGTTACGCGGCGCACAACATACCGTTGGAAAGCTCTCCAAGAACTCTACGACGGGGGCAGCAAGCCTGCTCATTTGAGCCTGTTTACGGAGCCCAAAATCGAATGTTTTCTTCAGTTTCAGGACACTTTTCTGCTTTTGCGCTATTTTTCCGTTCCTGATCCTACGTCGTGAGCAGCGAAAAGGACAACAACCTAATCCATCACATTTCTATTATCGAATCCCATGGCACCTTGGGCAAGAAAAATTCGTTTAACGTAGAGACTAGGCCCGCAAACCGAGGGCATGGGGCTTGAGACCAGGTCTCCGTTGCTCCGGTGCCCATAACTTTTGATCTGTAAGGAGTTATGCAGCGCACAGCATACCGTTGGAAAGCTCTACGAGAGCTCTACGACGAGGGCAGCAAGTTACTCAGCTACACTTGTTTTCGGAGCCCAAAATCGAACATTTTCATCAGGTTCGGGACACTTTCATGCTTCCGGGCTGTTTTTCCGTCCTGGATCGTACGTCGTGAGCCGCAAAAAGGTCGACAACCTAATCCATCACATTTCTAATATCGAATCCCATGGCACCTTGGGCAAGACAACTTCACTTCACGTAGAGGCTGGGCTAGCAAACCGAGGGCGTGGGCTTGGGACCAGGTCTCCGTCGCTTCGGTTCCCATAACTTTTGATCCGCAAGGAGTTACGCGGCGCACAACATACAGTTGAAAAGCACTCCGAGAGCTCTACGATGGGGGCAGCATGCCTACTCGGCTGCGCCTATTTTCAGAACTCAAATTCTAATGTTTTTATCAGTTTCGGGACACTTTTCTACTTTTTCGCTATTTTTTCGTCCTGGATCGTACATCGTGAGCCGGGAAAAGGACGACAACCTAATCCATCACATTTCTATTATCGAATCCCACGGCACCTTGGGAAAGACAACTTTGCTTCACATAGAGGTTGGGCCCGCAATCCAAGGGCGTGGGACTTGGGAGCAGGTCTCCGTCGCTCCGGTGCCTATAACTTTTGGTCCATAAGAAGTTACGTGATGCATAGCATACCGTTGGAAAGCTTTCCGAGAGCCCTCCGATTGGGGCAGCAACCCTATTTTCCTGAGCACATTTTCGGACCCCAAAAGCGATCGTTTTCATCAATTTCGGGAGACTTTTCTTCTTTTGTGCTATTTTTCCGTCCCGGATCGTATGTTGTGAGCCGCGAAAAGGACGACAGCCTATTCCATCACATTTCTATTATTGAATCCTACGGCACCTTGGGCAAGACAACTTCGCTTCACATAGAGACTGGGCCCGCAAACTGAGGGCGTGGGCTTGGGACCAGGTCTCCGTCGTTTCGGTGCCCTTAACTTTTGATCTGTAAGGAGTTACGCGGACAGTATACCGTTGAAAAGCACTCAGTGAGCTCTACGATTGGGGCAGCAAGCCTGCTCGGCTGCGCTTGTTTTCAGAGCTCAAAATTGAACATTTTCTTCAGTTTTGGTATACTTTCCTACTTTTGAGCTATTTTTTCCGTCCCGGATCGTACGTCGTGAACCGCAAAAAGGCCAACACCCTAATCCATCACATTTCTATTATCGAATCCCGCGGCACCTTGGGCAAGACAACTTCGCTTCACGTAGAGGTTGTGCCCGCAAAACGAGGGTGTAGGCTCGTGACAAAGTCTCCGTCGCTTCGGTGCCCATAACTTTTGATCTGTACCGAGTTATGCGACGCACAACATACCGTTGGAAAGCTCTCCGGGAGCTCTATGATGGGGGTAGCATGCCTGCTCAGTTGCGCCTATTTTTGGAGCCCAAATTGGAACGTTTTCATCAATTTTGGGATACTTTTCTACTTTTGCGCTATTTTTTCATCCCAGATCGTACGTCGTGAGCCGCGAAAAGAACCACTACCTAATCCATCACATTTCTATTATCGAATCCCATAGCACCTTAGGCAAGACAACTTCGCTTCACGTAGAGGCTGGGCCCGCAAACCGAGGGAGTAGGGCTTGGGACTAGGTCTCCGTCGCTCCGGTGCCCATAACTTTTGATCCGTAAAGAGTTACGCGGCGTATAGCATACCGTTAGAAAGTTTTCCGAGAGCTCTACAACGGGTGCAACAAGCTTGCTTTGCTGTGCCTATTTTCAGAGGCCAAAATTAATCATTTTCATCAGTTTCGGGAGATTTTTCTTCCTTTGCGCATTTTTTTCATCCCGGATCGTACGTCGTGAGCCGCGAAAAGGAAGACAACCTAATCCATCACATTTCTATTATTGAATTGCACAGCACCATGGGCAAGAAAACTTCGCCTCAAGTAGAGGCTGGGCCCGCAAACCGAAGGCGTGGGCTTCGGACCAGGTCTCTGTCGCTCTGGTGCCCATAACCTTTGATTAGTAAGGAGTTATGCGGCGCACAACATACTGTTGAAAAGCACTCCAAGAGCTCTATGACGACGGCAGCAAGCCTGCTCGGCTGCGCATGTTTTCGGAGCTCAAAATCGAACGTTTTCTTCAATTTTGGGACACTTTCCAACTTTTGCCTTGTTTTTCGTCTCGCATCATTTGTCGTGAGCCGCGAAAAGGTCGACAACCTCATCCATCACATTTCTATTATCGAATCCGACGGCACCTTGGGCAAGACATCTTCTGTCATGCCCCAACCCAGCCTATAAAGGTTAGACTAGGGTGTGATCTAAGCATTCAAGTCACGTCTCGTACTTAACCGTTCATGAAGATTTAACACTTAACGTTTTGGCCTAAACTCCAAATTTTTTTCGGAAAACCGGCAGCATCACGGCTGTAATTGGGCTATTTGGTTTGACCTAATTCTCTAAACGCCTCAAAATTTACCATCTCAAATTCATTTTCAACTAAGATTACTATTTATCATCAATTGAAATGCCTACTGGTTGTCTTGATGTCTCGTTTGATTAATAACCTAGCATGATACTATGTCTCGTTCGTTTGTTAACCCTCGTTACAAAAGTACCTGTTGATCTTAGCTTAATAACGTGTACCTGCTTAAGATTTGGTTGGTTCATTTTACTTAGCCTTTATCTAATACTTCATAATCCTATTATAGGTACTAGCAGTAATAATAGCAAAACGATCATAGTAGTGTCTAGTGTCTGTCTAGTTAATATCAGTACAACCCCAAATTAGACCCCAAATTACAACGGGGGTCTTATACATTACAAACATTGTGCACCATGAAAAGAAATAGTTTTCAAGTAGCATAGTTCACAAATAGTCATAATCACGCAAAGCACATAGGACAGGCAATCACTCCAAGGAATCATCGTTAGGCACATCATCCTCAGGTACCTGTTCTTGGTCTTCTTCACCTGAGATGATAAAAGAGGATGAGTCCTTATGAACTCAGCGAGGGGGGAACGAGAAATAGGTTTTGAAACTCATTTTCCGGTTCAACTTATGAACATCCTTTTGCAAGTATGAATATAATACAATTAAGTACATAACAATAATATAAAGTAAAGGAACACAATTACCAGTCTTTCCTCCTCGAGGTTCTCCAGGAACTAAGCGAGAGTACTTATACATATAGAAAATGGATACGATGAGCTTTTGCTCTCAGTAGTTGCGGCCGACTTCAAATCATCCCCTTAACACGCCAAGTGGGTGTACTCCGGATATACGCAGAAATCCTATGACCCAACTCTCCGAGGAAGTCTAGCCCCCAAGCGAGAGAGGGAATTGGACCATGGTAGTCACGGGTGCACCGACAAGCCCGATGCCGCCCGGTGTGCATGAACGCTACCATGCCAGAATGAAAGGTTGCAACCTTGTATGCAATGCACATTTATGACATTTAATATATCACATTAGGAGGACAACAAAGTAGGTTGCGTCCAGACAGTCATAAGATTGCACATTGACAAGTAAACAAGCGAGGCACGAATAGACAAGTAATTTCACTTGAAAAGCATATGGAGTTATATGAACATTAAACGGGCAGCCATGTAACGCACGTAAATCAGGTCATATAACTCATTTCAACGTCCACGTAATCAAATAATAAGGTTATTCAACATGCAACAACAATCTACGTGGTTCGGATGCAAGAAAGGCCTATTTGTCAACATGCAACGAATCAATATCACATTTAGGGCTATAAGGCAACTACGGCAGCCTACTAAACATATAATTACACTCAATATTCAAAGGATCAACACTTAGCAAGTTCGCCTGGTCACTAGGGTTTCCATTTCGTGCTTACCCGTGTAATTAAGCCCCAAGTCAACTCGAAATCAATCTCAAGCCAAGCATCAATTAATCCAAACATCCCCAAGTACTCAAAACAGTCCACACAACATCCCAATGCCACAATCCAAAGCAATTAATACCACAATAGAAGTTACAACAAATTTCTAAGCATATAACTAAGTGAAACCCTCACTGCAATATGCTGTTTTCTCACAATCATGGAGTCAAGAAAACAATCTCCAATTCCAGTAAATAAGATGTCAAACTAAAGCTTAAGAAGTGAACTCAATTCAGAAATAAACCTTGCATCATTTGAAGTTCGAGATCAATAGTTATGGCAAAAACAGTGGGATTGCACAAAACTGTCCAAATTAGCACACATTTCGATAATTGTCGTTTTTGAGGTCCTTAGGGTCAGATTTAGCCTTAGTCCGTTTCTGACAAAAATGTCCAGAACTGAAAAATATTGCAGCAAACCAAATTTTATGTATTTTTAACATCATTTACTAACTCAAAACTGGTTCATTCCACAAGGTCAGTGCATCTGCCAAAACCTGCTTCATTTTTCCAGTCTTCCAGATTTGGACACATTTTAATGATTTGCCATTTTGAGGACCATAGAGTCAAAATTAGCTTTGACCTATTTCTGAAAAAAATGTTCATAACTGGAAAAATTAGTCAGCGACCAATTTTCATACATTTTCAACTTCATTTGCCTAGCCAAACTCACCTCGAAACAAGAAGTCAGATAGCTGTCAACAAACCCGATTTCATCTATCATCAACTTCAAGCCAAAATCTTGCCATGCATGGTTGTAAAAGCTTATGAACACACATATAACTCAAGTACAGAAGCAAAGACATACATTTAAGAGCATGCATGTGGATTTTTGAAGGATTTTCAAAAGGTTTTAGCCCTCACCTTAGCAAATCAACAAGAAGATGCACAAAACTTTGATGAAGCACAATTTTCTTCTTCTTCCTTGCTTAGCCAAGACACCACCCGATTTCTCTCTATTTTTCCTAGCTTAGTGGCCAACATCAGATTTCTATAATCGAATCCCATGGCACCTTGGGTAAGACAACTTTGCTTCACGTAGAGGCAGGGCCTGCAAACCGAGGGCGTGGGGCTTGAGACCAAGTCTCCGTCACTCCAGTGCCTATAAGTTTTGATTCGTAAGGAGTCACACGTCGCACAGCAAACCGTTGGAAAGCTCTACGACGGGGGCACCATGCTTGCTCTACTGCGCCTATTTTCGAAGCCCAAAATCAATCGTTTTCATCAGTTTCGGGATACTTTTCTTCTTTTGTGCTATTTTTTCGTCCCAGATCGTACGATGTGAGCTAGGAAAAGGACGACAACCTAATCCATCACATTTCTATTATCGAATCCCATGGCACCTTGGGCAAGAAAACGTTGCTTCATGTCAAGGCTGGGCCAGCAAACGGAGGGTGTTGGGCTTGGGACCAGGTCTCCGTCGCTCCGTTGCCCATAACTTTTGATCCGTAAAGAGTTACGTGGCGCACAACATACCGTTGGAAAGCTCTCCGAGAGCTCTACGACGAGTGTAGCAAGCCCGCTTGGCTGTTCCTATTTTCGGAGCCTAAAATCGAACATTTTCATCATTTTTGGGACACTTTTCTTTTTTGTGCTGTTTTTCCTTCCCGGATCGTATGTCGTGAGCCGCAAAAAGGACGACAATGTAATCCATCACATTTCTATTATCGAATCCCATGGCACCTTGGGCAAGACAACTTCGCTTCACGTAAAGGCTGGGCCCGCAAACCGAGGGCATCGGGCTTGGGACCAAGTTACCGTCACTCCGGTGCACATAACTTTTGATCCGTAAGGAGTTACTCGGCGCATAGCATAATGTTGAAAACCTCCCCGAGAGCTCTACGACGGGGGCAGCAAGCCTGCTCGACTGTGCCAATTTTCGGAGCCAAAAATCAAACATTTTCATCAGTTTCGGGACACTTTTCTGGTTTTGCGCTATTTTTTCATCTCGGATCATGCGTCGTGAGCCGCAAAAACGACGACAACCTAATCCATCATATTTCTATTATCGAATCCCATGGCACCTTGGGCAAGACAACTTTGCTTCACGTAGAGGCTGGGCCCGCAAACTGAGGGAGTGGGGCTTGGGACCAAGTCTCCGTCGCTCTTGTGCCCATAACTTTCGATCCGTAAGGAGTTACGCTATGCACAGCATACCGTTGGAAAGATCTCCAAGAGCTCTACAATGGGGGCAGCAAGCCTGCTAGGATCAGCCTATTTTCAGAGCCCAAAATCGATCATTTTCATCAGTTTTGGTATACTTTTCTTCTTTTGCGCTATTTTTCATTGGTTTTCATCGGTTGGAAAGCTCTCCGAGAGCTCTACGACGGGGGTAGCAAGCCTGCTCGGCTGTGCCTGTTTTCAGAGCCCAAAATCGAACATTTTCATTAGTTTCAGGATACTTTTCTTCTTTTGCAATATTTTTTCATCCCAAATCGTACGTCGTGAGCCGCGAAAAGGACGACAACCTAATCCATAATATTTCTATTATCGAATCCCATAGCACCTTGGGCAAGACAACTTCGCTTCATGTAGAGGCTGGGACCACAAACCGAGGGCGTGGGGCTTGGGACCAGGTCTCTATCGCTTTGGTGCCCATTAATTTTGATCCGTAAGGAGTTACGCGGCGTACATCATACCGTTGGAATGCTCTCCGAGAGCTCTACGACGGGGGCAGTGAGCCTCCTAGGCTGCGCCTATTTTCGGAGCCCAAAATCAACCGTTTTCATTATTTTTGGGACACTTTTCTTCTTTTGCTCTGTTTTTCCATCCTGGATCGTATGTCGTGAGCAGAGAAAAGGACAACAACCTAAACCATCACATTTCTATTATTGAATCCCATGGCACCTTGGGCAAGACTACTTTGCTTCACGTAGAGTTTGGGCTCGCAAATCGAGGGCGTGGGGCTTAGGACCAGGTCTGCGTCGCTCCGGTGCCAATAACTTTTGATCCGTAAGGAGTTACATGACGCACAACATACGGTTGGAAAGCTCTTCGAGAGCTCTACGACAAGGGTAGCAAGCCTACTCGGCTGTGCCAATTTTTGGAGCCCAAAATTGAATGTTTTCATCAGTTTTGGCACACTTTTCTTCTTTTGCGCTGTTTTTTCGTACCGGTTCGTAGATCGTCAGCTGTGAAAAGGACGACAACCTAATCCATCACATTTATATTATCAAATCCCACGGAACCTTGGGCAAGAGAACTTTGCTTCACGTAGAGGCTGGGCCCGCAAACCGAGGGCGTGGGGCTTGGAACTAGGTCTCCGTCGCTCCGGTGCCCATAACTTTTTATCCATAAGGAGTTTCGCGGCGCACAGCATACCGTTGGAAAGCTCTCCGTGAGCTCTACGATTGGGGTAGCAATTCTGCTCGGCTGTGCTAGTTTTCGGAGCCCAAAATTGAAAGTTTTCATTAGTTTTGGGATACTATTCTTCTTTTGCGCTGTTTTTCGGTCCCAGATCGTACGTCGTGAGCCGCGAAAAAGATGACAACTTAATCCATCATATTTCTATTACCAAATCCCATGCCACCTTGGGCAAGACAACTTCGTTTCACATAGAGGATGGGCCCACAGACCGCGGGCGTGGGGCTTGGGACCAAGTCTCTGTCGCTCCGGTGCCCATAACTTTTGATCCGTAAAAAGTTACGCGGCGCACAGCATACCGTTGGAAAGCTCTCCGAGAGCTCTACGACGGGGTAAATAAGCCTCATAGGCTGTGCCAATTTTCAGAGCCTAAAATCAAACATTTTCTTCATTTTCGGGACACTTTTCTTCCTTTGCGCTGTTTTTTCATCCCGGATCGTATGTCGTGAGCATCGAAAAGAACAACAACCTAATCCATCACAATTCTATTATCGAATCCCACGGCACCTTGGGCAAGACAAATTCACTTCATGTAGAGGCTGGGCCCACAAACCGAGGGCTTGGGGCTTGGGACCAAGTCTTTGTCGCTCCGGTGCCCATAACTTTTGATCTGTAAGGAGTTACGCGGCGCACAATATAACGTTGAAAAGCTCCCCGAGAGCTCTACGACAGGGGCAGCAAGCCTGCTCGACTGTGCCTATTTTCGGAGCCCAAAATCATACATTTTCATCAATTTCGGGACAGTTTTCTACTTTTGTGCTATTTTTTCATCCTGGATCGTGTGTCGTGAGTCGCGAAAAGGACGACAACCTAATCCATCACATTTCTATTATCGAATCCCATGGCACCTTGGCCAAGACAACTTCGCTTCATGCAGAGGCTGGGCCAGCAAACTGAGGGCGTGGGGCTTGGGACCAATTCTCCGTCGCTCCTGTGCCCATAACTTTTGATCCGTAAGGAGTTACATGGCGCAAAACATACCGTTGGGAAGATCTCCGAGAGCTCTACAACGGGGGTAGCAAGCCTGCTAGGCTCAGCCTGTTTTTAGAGCCCAAAATCGATCATTTTCATCAATTTTGGGATGCTTTTCTTCTTTTGCGCTATTTTTCCGTCCCGGATCTTACGTCGTGAGTGGCGTAAAGAACGACAACCTAATCCATCACATTTCTATTATTGAATCTAACAGCACCTTGGGCTAGACAACTTCGCTTCACGTAGAGGTTGGGTCCGCGGCGTGGGCTTGGGACCAGGCCTTCATCGCTTCAGTGCCCATAACTTTTGATCCGTAAAGAGTTACGCGGCGCACAATATACCGTTGAAAAGCACTCTGAGAGCTCTACGATGGGGGCAGTAAGCCTGCTCGGTTGTGCTTGTTTTCACAGCTAAAAATTGAACGTTTTCATTAGTTTTGGGACACTTTTCTACTTTTGCGCTGTTTTTTCGTCCCGGATCGTTCGTCGTGAGCCGTGAAAAGGTCGACAACCTAATCCATCACATTTCTAATATCGAATCCCATGGCACCTTGGGCAAGACAACTTCGCTCCACGTAGAGGCTGGGCCCGCAAACCGAAGGCGTGGGGCTTGGGACCAGGTCTCCGTCGCTCCGGTGCCCATAACTTTTGATTCGTAAGGCGTTACACGGTGCACAACATACCATTGGAAAGCTCTCCGAGAGCTCTACGACAGGGGAAGCCAGCTTGCTTGGCTGCACGTATTTTCGGAGCCCAAAATAGAACATTTTCATTATTTTCGGGACATTGTTCTTCTTCTGTGCTGTTTTTCCGTCCCGGATCGTACGTCATGAGCCGCGAAAAGGACGACAACCTAATCCATCACATTTCTATTAACGAATCCCATGGCACCTTGGGCAAGACAACTTCGCTTCATGTAGAGGCTGGGCCCGCAAACCGAGGACGTGGGGCTTAGGACCAGGTCTTCGTCGCTCTGGTGCTCATAACTTTTGATCAGTAAGAAGTAACGCGGCGCATAGGATACCATTGAAAAGCTGTTCGAGAGCTCTACGACTGGGGCAGCAAGCCAGCATAGCTGCGCCTATTTTCGAAGTCCAAAATGAAATGTTTTCATCAGTTTTGGGATACTTTTCGTCTTTTGTGCTATTTTTTTATCCCGTATCGTACGTCGTGAGCCTCGAAAAGGACGACAACCTAATCCACCATATTTCTATTATCGAATCCCATGGCACCTTGGGCAAGACAACATCACTTCACGAAAAGGCAGGGCCCGTAAATCGAGTGCGTGGGGCGTAGGACCTGGTCTCCATCGCTCCAATGCCCATAACTTTTGATCCGTAAGGAGTTACGCGACGCACAACATACCATTGGAAAGCTCTCCGAAAGCTCTACAACAGGGGCATCAAGCCTCCTCGACTGTGCCTATTTTCGGAGCCCAAAATCAAACATTTTCATCAGTTTCGGGACACTTTTCTACTTTTGTGCTATTTTTTCATCCCGGATCGTACGTCGTGAGTCACGAAAAGGACGACAACCTAAACCATTACATTTCTATTATCGAATCCCACGGCACCTTGGGCAAGACAACTTCACTCCACGCAGAGGCTAGGCCTGCAAACTGAGGGCGTGGGGCTTGGGACCAAGTTTCCGTTGCTCCGTTGCCCATAACTTTTGATCCGTAAGGAGTTATGCGGCGCACAACATACTGTTGGGAAGATCTCCGAGAGCTCTACATCAGGGGCAACAAGCGTGCTAGGCTCAGCCTATTTTCAGACCCTAAAATCGATCGGTTTTATCAATTTTGGGATATTTTTCTTCTTTTGCCCTATTTTTCGGTGCCGGATCTTATGTCGTGAGCTCCGAAAAGGACGACAACCTAATCCACCACATTTCTATTATTGAATGCGACGGCACCTTGGGCAAGACAACTTCGCTTCACGTAGAGGTTGGGCCCGTGGTGTAGGCTTGGGACCAGGTATTCGTCGCTTCAGTACCCATAACTTTTGATATGTAAGGAGTTACGCGCACAGTATACCGTTGAAAAATACTCTAAGAGCCCTGCGACGGGGCAGCAGGCCAGCTTGGCTGCGCTTGTTTTCATAGCTCAAAATCGAACGTTTTCATTAGTTTCTGGACACTTTCCTATTTTTCCGCTATTTTTTTGTCCTGGATCGTACATCGTGAGCCGCGAAAAGGTCGACACCCTAATCCGTCACATTTCTATTATCGAATCCCATGGCACCATGGGAAAGACAACTTCGCTTCACATAGAGGCTGGTCCCGCAAACAGAGGGCGTGGGCTTAGGACCAGGTCTCCGTCTCTTCGGTGCCGATAACTTTTGATCCGTAAGGAGTTACATGGCGCACCAAGAACCGTTGGAAAGCTCTCCGAGAGCTCTACGACGGGGGCAGCCAGCCTGCTAAGCTGCGCCTATTTTCGGAGCCCAAAATATAACATTTTCATCATTTTCGGGACACTGTTCTTCTTCTGCGCTGTTTTTCCGTCCCGGATCGTACGTCGTGAGCCGCGAAAAGGACGACAACCTAATCCATCACAATTTTATTATTGAATCCCTTGGCACCTTGGGCAAGACAACTTCGCTTCACGTAGAGGCTGGGCCCACAAACCGAGGGTGTGGGGCTTAGGACCTGGTCTCCGTCGCTCCGGTGCCCATAATTTTTGATCCGTAAGGAGTAACGCGGCGCACAGCATACCGTTGCAAAGCTCTCCGAGAGCTCTACGATGGGGGCAGCAAGCCTGCTTGGCTGCGCCTATTTTCGAAGTCCAAAATGAAATGTTTTCATCAGTTTTGGGATACTTTTCTTTTTTTGCACTGTTTTTCCCTCCCGTATCGTACGTCGTGAGCCTCGAAAAGGACGACAACCTAATCCACCATATTTCTATTATCGAATCCCATGGCACCTTGGGCAAGACAACTTCACTTCACGAAAAGGCAGGGCCCGTAAATCGAGTACGTGGGGCTTAAGATCTGGTCTCCGTCGCTCGGATGCCCATAACTTTTGATTCGTAAGAAGTTACGCAGCGCAAAGCATACCGTTGGAAAGCTCTCTGGGAGCTCTACGACAGGGGCAGCAAGCCCGTTTGGCTGCGCCTATTTTTGAAGGCCAAAATCAAACGTTTTCATCAATTTCAGGATACTTTTCTTCTTTTGTGCTATTTTTTCGTCCCGGATCGTACGTCGTGAACCGCGAGAAGGACGATAACCTAATCCACCAAATTTCTATTACCGAATGCCACGGTACCTTGGGCAAGACAACTTCGCTCCATGTAGTGGCAGGGCCTGCAAACCGAGGGCGTGGTGCTTGGGACCAAGTATCCGTCACTCCAGTGCCCATAACTTTTGATCTGTAAGGAGTTACACAGCGTACAACGTACCGTTGAAAAGCTCTCCGAGAGCTCTACGACGGGGGCAACCAACCTGCTAGGTTGTGCATATTTCCAGAGCCCAAAATTGAACATTTTCATCTTTTTCAGGACACTGTTCTTCTTCTGGGCTATTTTTTTATCCCGAATCGTACGTCGTGAGCAGCGAAAAGGACGACAATCTAATCCATCACATTTCTATCATCGAATCCCATGGCACCTTGGGCATGACAACTTCGCTTCACGTAGAGGTTGGGCCCGCAAACCGAGGGCGTGGGGCATGGGACCAGGTCTCCGTCGAGCATACCGTTGGAAAGCTCTCTGAGAGCTCTACGACTGGGGTAGCAAGTCTGCTCGACTGTGCCTGTTTTCGGAGCCCAAAATTGAACGTTTTCATCAGTTTCAGGATACTTTTCTTCTTTTGCAACGTTTTTCGTCCCAAATCGTACGTCGTGAGCCGCGAAAAGGACGACAACCTAATCCATCATATTTCTATTATCGAATCCCATGGCACCTTGGGCAAGACAACTTCGCTTCACGTAGAGGCTACACCCACAAACCGAGGGCGTGGGGCTTGGGACCAGGTCTCTGTCGCTCTGATGCCCATAACTTTTGATCCGTAAGGAGTTACGTGGCGCATAGCACACCGTTGGAAAGCTCTCCGAGAGCTCTACGACAGGGGCAGCGAGCCTTCTAGGTTGCGACTATTTTTGGAGCCCAAAATCAAATGTTTTCATCATTTTTGGGACACTTTTCTTCTTTTGCGCTGTTTTTCCATCCCGGATCGTATGTCGTGAGTAGAGAAAAGGACAACAACCTAATGCATCACATTTCTATTATCGAATCCCTTGGCACCTTGGGCAAGACAACTTTGCTTCACATCGAGGCTGGGCCCGCAAACCGAGGGCGAGAGGCTTCGGACCAGGTATGCGTCGCTCCGGTGCCCATAACTATTGATCCGTAAGGAGTTACACGACGCACAACATACCGTTGGGAAGATCTTCGAGAGCTCTACAACGGGGGCAGCAAGCCTGCTTGGCTCAGCCTGTTTTCTGAGCCCAAAATTGATTATTTTCATCAGTTTTGGGATACTTTTCTTCTTTTGCGCTATTTTTTTGTCCCGGATCTTACGTCGTGAGTGGCGTAAAGGACAACAATCTAATCCATCACATTTTTATTATTGAATCCGACGGCACCTTGGGCAAGACAACTTCGCTTCACATAGAGGTTGGGCCCGCGGCGTAGGCTTGGGACCAGGCCTTCGTCGGTTCAGTGCTCATAACTTTTGATCTGTAAGGAGTTACGCGCACAGTATACCGTTGAAAAGCACTCTAAGAGCTCTACGACGTAGTAGCAAGCCTGCTCGGCTGCGCTTGTTTTAATAGCTCAAAATCGAACGTTTTCATTAGTTTCGGGACACTTTCCTACTTTTCTGCTGTTTTTCTGTCCCGGATCGTACGTCGTGAGCCGTGAAAAGGTCGACAACCTAATCCATCACATTTCTATTATCGAATCCCAAGGCACCATGGGAAAGACAACTTCGCTTCACGTAGAGGCTGGGCCCGCAAACCGAAGGCGTGGGGCTTAGGACCAGGTCTCCGTCGCTCCGGTGCCTATAACTTTTGATCCGTAAGGAGTTACATGGCGCACAAAGTACCGTTGGAAAGCTCTCCGAGAGCTCTACGACGGGGGCAGCCAGCTTGCTAGGCTGTGCCTATTTTCGGAGTCCAAAATATAACATTTTCATCATTTTCGGGACACTATTCTTCTTCTGCGCTGTTTTTCCGTCCCGGATCGTACGTCGTGAGCCGCAAAAAGGACGACAACCTAATCCATCACATTTTTAATATCGAATCCCATGGCACCTTGGGCAAGAAAACTTCACTTCACGTAGAGGCTGGGCCCGCAATCCGAGGGCATGGGGCTTGGGACCAGGTCTTTATTGCTCCGACGCCCATAATTTTTGATCCGTAATGAGTAACGCGGCGCACAGCATGCCGTTGGAAAGCTTTCCGAGAGCTCTACGATGGGGGCAGCAAGCCTGCTTGGTTGCTCCTATTTTCGAAGTCCAAAATGAAATGTTTTCATCAGTTTTGGGATACTTTTCTTCTTTTGCGCTATTTTTTCGTCCCGTATCATACATCTTGAGCCGTAAAAAGGACTACAACCTAATCCATCACATTTCTATTATCGAATCCCATGGAACCTTGGGCAAGACAACATCGCTTCATGAAGAGGTTGGGCCCGTAAACCGAGTGCGTGGGGCTTAGGACCTGGTCTCCATCGCTCCGATGCCCATAACTTTTGATCCGTAATAAGTTACGCGGTGCAAAGCATACCATTGGAAAGCTCTTCGAGAGCTCTACGATGGGGGCAGCAACCCTGCTCGGCTGCGCCTATTTTCGAAGTCCAAAATCAAATATTTTCATCAATTTCGGGATACTTTTCTTCTTTTGTGCTGCTTTTTCGTCCCGGATCGTACGTCGTGAGCCGCGAAAAGGACGACAACCTAATCCATCACATTTCTATTATCGAATCCCATGATACCTTGGGCAAGACAACTTCGCTCCACGTAGAGGCTGGGCCAGCAAAACGAAGGCGTGGGGCTTGGGACCAATTCTCCATCGCTCCGGTGCCCATAACTTTTGATCCGTAAGGAGTTACACGGCGTACAACGTACCGTTGGAAAGCTCTCCGAGAGCTCTATGACGGGGGAAACCAGCCTGCTAGGCTGTGAATATTTCCAGAGCCCAAAATTGAACATTTTCATCATTTTTGAGACACTTTTCTTCTTCTGCGCTGTTTTTTTGTCCCGAATCGTACGTCGTGAGAAGCGAAAAGGACGACAACCTAATCCATCACATTTCTATTATCGAATCCCATGGCACCTTGGGCATGACAACTTCGCTTCATGCAGAGGCTGGGCCCGCAAACCGAGGGCGTGGGGCTTGGGACCAGGTCTCCGTCGCGCATACCGTTGGAAAGCTCTCCGAGAGCTCTACGACGGGGGTAGCAAGCCTACTCGGCTGTGCCTGTTTTCGGAGCCCAAAATCGAACATTTTCATCGGTGTCAGGATACTTTTCTTCTTTTGCAATATTTTTTCGTCCCAGATCGTACGTCGCAAGCCGCGAAAAGGGCGACAACCTAATCCATCATATTTCTATTATCGAATCCCATGGCACCTTGGGCAAGACAACTTCACTTCACGTAGAGGCTGGGCCCACAAACCGATGGCGTGGTGCTTGGGACCAGGTCTCTGTCGCTCCGGTGCCCATAACTTTTGATCCGTAAGGAGTTACGCGGTGCATAGCATACCGTTCGAAAGCTCTCCGAGAGCTCTACGACAGAGGCAGCGAGCGTCCTAGGCTGCGCCTATTTTCAGAGCCTAAAATCAAACGTTTTTATCATTTTCGGGACACTTTTCTTCTTTTGCGCTGTTTTTCCATCTCGGATCGTATGTCGTGAGCAGAGAAAAGGACAACAACCTAATCCATCACATTTCTATTATCGAATCCCTTGGCACATTGGGCAAGACAACTTCGCTTCATGTAGAGGCTGGGCCCGCAAACCGAGGGCGTGGGGCTCGGGACCAGGTCTCCGTCGCTCCGGTGCCTATAACTTTTGATTTGCAAGGAGTTACGCGGCGCACAACATACCGTTGGAAAGCTCTCCTAGAGCTCCACGACAGGGGCAGCAAGCCTGCTCGGTTGTGCCCATTTTCGTAGCCCAAAATCGATCATATTCATCAGTTTTGGGACACTTTTCTTCTTTTGCGCTATTTTTCCGTCCCGAATCGTACGTCGTGAGCCGCAAAAAGGACGACAACCTAATCCATCACATTTCTATCATTGAATCCCATGGCACATTGGGCAAAAGAACTTCGCTTCACATAGAGGTAGGGCCGGCAAACCGAGGGCATGGGCCTTGGGACTAGGTTTTCGTCGCTCCTTTGCCCATAACTTTTGATCTGTAAGGAGTTACGCGCCCCACAACATATCGTTGGAAAGCTCTTCTAGAGATTTACGATGGGGGTAGCAATTTAGCCCAGCTGTGCCAATTTTCGGAGCCCAAAATCGAACGTTTTCTTCAGTTTCGGATACTTTTCTTTTTTTACAATATTTTTTCGTCTCAGATCATACGTCGTGAGCCGCGAAAAGGACAACAACCTAATCCATCATATTTCTACTATCGAATTCCATGGCACCTTGGGCAAGACAACTTCGATTCACGTAGAGACTGGGCCAGCAAACCATGGGCGTGGGGCTTGGGACCAGGTCTCCGGTGCTCCGGTGCCCATAACTTTTGATCCATAAGAAGTTACGTGGCACACAGCATACCGTTGAATGCACTTTGAGAGCTCTACAACGGGGGCAGCGAGCATCCTAGGCTGCGCCTATTTTCGGAGCCCAAAATCAAACATTTTTATCACTTTCGGGACACTTTTCTTCTTTCGCTCTGTTTTTCCATCCCGGATCGTATGTCGTGAGCCGCGCAAAGGACAACAACCTAATCCATTACATTTCTATTTTCGAATCCCATGGCACCTTCGGCAAGACAACTTCGCTTCACGTAGAGGTTGGGCTCGCAAACCGAGGGCGTGGGGCTTGAGACCAGGTCTCCGTCGCTCCGGTGCGCATAACTTTTGATACGTAAGGAGTTACACAGCGCACAGCATACCGTTGTAAAGCTCTCCAGGAGCTCCATGACAGGGGCAGCAATCCTGCAAGGCTGCGCCTATTTTCGTAGCCTAAAATCGAACATTTTCATCAGATTCGGGATACTTTTCTTCTTTTGCTCTGTTTTTGGGTCTCGGATCGTTTGTCGTGAGCCGCAAAAAGGATGACAACCTAATCCATCACCTTTCTATTATCGAATCCCACGGCACCTTAGGCAAGACAACTTCGCTTCACGTAGAGGCTGGGCCCGCGAACCTAGGGCGTCGGGCTTGGGACAAGGAATCCGTCGCTCCGGTGCCCATAACTTTTGATCTGTAAGGAGTTACGCGATGCATAGCATAATGTTGAAAACCTCCCCGAGAGCTCTACGACGGGGGCAGCAAGCCTGCTCGACTGTGCCAATTTTCGGAGCCAAAAATCAAACATTTTCATCAGTTTCGGGACACTTTTCTGGTTTTGCGCTATTTTTTCATCTCGGATCATGCGTCGTGAGCCGCGAAAACGACGACAACCTAATCCATCATATTTCTATTATCGAATCCCATGGCACCTTGGGCAAGAAAACTTCGCTTCACGTAGAGGCTGGGCCCGTAAACCAAGGGCGTGGGGCTTGGGACCAAGTCTCGGTCGCTCATGTGCCCATAACTTTTGATCCGTAAGGAGTTACCCGGCGCCCAACATACCGTTGAGAAGATCTCCGAGAGCTCTACAACGGGGGCAGCAAGCTTGCTAGGCTCAGCCTGTTTCCAGAGCCCAAAATCGATCATTTTCATCAATTTCGGGATGCTTTTCTTCTTTTGTGCTATTTTTTCGTCTCGAATCGTATGTCGTTAGCCGCAAAAAGGATGATAACCTAATCTATCACATTTCTATTATCGAATCCTACAGCACCTTGGGCAAGAGAACTTCGCTTCACATAGAGGTAGGGCCGGCAAACCGAGGGCATGGGCCTTGGGACTAGGTTTTCGTCGCTCCTTTGCCCATAACTTTTGATCTGTAAGGAGTTACGCGGCGCACAGCATACAATTGGAAAGCTCTCCGAGAGCTTTACGACGGGGATAGCAATCTAGCTTGGCTGTGCCGATTTTCGTAGCCCAAAATCCAACGTTTTCTTCAGTTTTGGGATACTTTTCTTCTTTTGCGCTATTTTTTCGTCCCGGATCGTACGTCGTCAGCCGCGAAAAGGACGACAACCTAATCTATCACATTTCTATTATCGAATCCCATGACACATTGGGCAAGACAACTTCGCTTCACGTAGAGGCTAGGCCCTCAAACCGAGGGCGTAGGGCGTAGGGCTTGGGACCAGGTCTCCGTCGCTCTGGTGCCCATAATTTTTGATTTGTAAGGAGTTATGCGGCGCACAGCATACCGTTAGAATGCACTTCGAGAGCTCTACAACGGGGGAAGCGAGCATCCTAGGCTGCGTCTATTTTCGGAGCCCAAAATCAAACGTTTTTATCATTTTCGGGACACTTTTCTTCTTTTGCCCTATTTTTCCATCCCGGATCGTATGTCGTGAGCCGCGAAAAGGACAACAACCTAATCCATCACATTTCTATTATCGAATCTCACGGCACCTTGGGCAAGACAATTTCGCTTCACGGAGAGGTTGGGCCCGCAAATCGATGGCGTGGCGCTTAGGACCAGGTCTCTGTCGCTCCGGTACCCATAACTTTTGATCTGTAAGGAGTTACACGGCGCACAGCATACCGTTGTAAAGCTCTCCAGGAGCTCCACGATAGGGGTAGCAATCCTGCAAGGCTGCGCCTGTTTTCGTAGCCCAAATTCGAACATTTTCATCAGATTCGGGATACTTTTCTTCTTTTGCTCTGTTTTTCGGTCTCGGATCGTTCATCGTGAGCCGCAAAAAGGATGACAACCTAATCCATCACATTTCTATTATCGAATCCCACGGCACCTTGGGCAAGACAACTTCGCTTCACGTAGAGGCTGGGCCCGCGAACCTAGGGCGTCGGGCTTGGGACAAGGAATCCATCGCTCCGGTGCCCATAACTTTTGATCTGTAAGGAGTTACGCGGCGCACAACATAACGTTGAAAATCTCCCCGAGAGCTCTACGATGGGGGCAACAAGCCTGCTCGACTGTGCCTTTTTTCGGAGCCCAAAATCAAATATTTTCATCAGTTTCGGGATAATTTTCTACTTTTGCGCTATTTTTCATCCCGGATCGTGTGTCGTGAGTTGCGAAAAGGATGACAACCTAATTCATCACATTTCTATTATGGAATCCCATAGCACCTTGGGCAAGACAACTTCGCTCCACGTAGAGGCTGGGCGCGCAAACCGTGGGTGTGGGGCTTGGGACCAAGTTTCCGTTGATCCGTTGCTCCGTTGCCCATAACTTTTGATCCATAAGGAGTTATGCGGCGCACAACATACCGTTGGGAAGATCTCCGAGAGCTCTACAACGGGGGCAGCAAGCCTGCTAGGCTCAGCCTGTTTTCAGTGCCCAAAATCGATCGTTTTTATCAATTTTGGGATACTTTTCTTCTTTTGTCCTATTTTTCGGTGTCGGATCTTACGTCGTGAGCCGCAAAAGGAACGACAACCTAATCTATCACATTTCTATTACCGAATCCCACAGCACCATGGGCAAAACAACTTCGCTTCACATAGAGGCTGGGCCCGCAAACCGAGGGCGTGGGGCTTGGGACTAGGTATCCGTCGCTCCGGTGTCCATACCTTTTGATTCGTAAGGAGTTACGCGGCGCACAGCATACTGTTGGAAAGTTCTACGAGAGCTCTACGACGGAGGTAGCAATCTTGCTTAGCAGTGCCTATTTTCGGAGCCCAAAATCGAACGTTTTCATCATTTTTGGGATACTTTTCTTCTTTTGCAATGTTTTTTCGTCTCAGATCATACGTCGTGAGCCGCGAAAAGGACAACAACCTAATCCATCATATTTCTACTATCGAATTCCATGGCACCTTGGGCAAGACAACTTCGCTTCACGTAGAGGCTGGGCCCACAAACTGAGGGCGTGGGGCTTGGGACCAGGTCTCCACCGCTCCGGTGCCCATAACTTTTGATCCGTAAGGAGTTACGTGGCACACAGCATACCGTTGAATGCACTTTGAGAGCTCTACAACGGGGGCAGCGAGCATCCTAGGCTGCGCCTATTTTCGGAGCCCAAAATCAAACATTTTTATCATTTTTGGGACACTTTTCTTCCTTTGCACTGTTTTTCAATCCCGGATCATATGTCGTCAGCAGCGAAAAGGACAATAACCTAATCCATCACATTTCTATTATCGAATCCCACGGCACCTTGGGCAAGACAATTTCGCTTCACAGAGAGGCTGGGCCCGCAAACCGAGGGCTTGGGGCTGAGGACCAGGTCTCCGTCGCTCCGGTGCCCAAAACTTTTGATCCGTAAGGAGTTACGCGATGCACAGCATGCCGTTGGAAAGCACTCCAAGAGCTCCACGACGGGGGCACCAATCCTGCTCGGCTGCGCCTGTTTTCGTAGCCCAAAATCGAACATTTTCATCAGATTTGGGATACTTTTCTTCTTTTGCGTTGTTTTTCGGTCTCGGATCGTTCGTCGTGAGTCGCAAAAAGGATGACAACTTAATCCATCACATTTATATTATCGAATCACACGGCACCTTGGGCAAGACAACTTCGCTTCACGTAGAGGCTGGGCCCGCGAACCTAGGGCGTTGGGCTTGGGACAAGGAATCCGTCGCTCCGGTGCCCATAACTTTTGATCCGTAAGGAGTTACGCGGCGCACAACATAACGTTGAAAAGCTCCCCGAGGGCTCTACGACGAGGGCAGCAAGCCTGCTCGACTGTGCCTTTTTTCAGAGCCCAAAACCAAACATTTTCATCAGTTTAGGTACAGTTTTCTACTTTTGCGCTATTTTTTCATCCCGGATCGTGTGTCGTGAGCCGCGAAAAGGACGACAACCTAATCTATCACATTTCTATTATCGAATCCCATGGCACCTTGGGCAAGACAACTTTGCTTCACATAAAGGCTGGGCCCGCAAACTGAGGGTGTGGGGCTTGGGACCAAGTCTCCGTCGCTCCTGTGCCCATAACTTTTGATTCGTAAGGAGTTATGCGGCGCACAACATACTGTTGGGAAGATCTCTGAGAGCTCTACAACAGGGGCAACAAGCGTGCTAGGCTCAGCCTATTTTCAGACCCTAAAATCGATCGGTTTTATCAATTTTGGGATACTTTTTTCTTTTGCGCTGTTTTTGCTTCCCAGATCGTACGTCATGAGCCGCGAAAAGGACAACAACCTAATCTATCACATTACTATTATCGAATCCCACAGCACCTTGGGCAAGACAACTTCGCTTCACATAGAGGCTGGGCCCGCAAACCGAGGGCGTGGGGCTTGGGACAAGGTCTCCGTCGCTCCGGTGCCCATAACATTTGATCCGTAAGGAGTTACGCGGCGCACAGCATACCGTTCGAAAGCCCTCCGAGAGCTTTACGATGGGGATAGCAATCTAGCTTGGCTGTGTCGGTTTTCGGAGCCCAAAATCGAACGTTTTCATCATTTTTGGGATACTTTTCTTCTTTTGCAATGTTTTTTCGTCCCAGATCGTACGTCGTGAGCCGCGAAAAGGACGACAACCTAATCAATCATATTTCTATTATCGAATCCCATGGCACCTTGGGCAAGACAACTTCGCTTCACGTAGAGGCAGGGCCCACAAACTGAAGGCGTGGGGCTTGGGACCAAGTCTCCGTCGCTCCGGTGCCCATAACTTTTGATTCGTAAGGTGTTACGCGGCACACAGCATGCCATTAAAATGCTCTCCGAGTGCTCTACGACGGGGGTAGCAAGCTTGCTCGGCTATGCCTATTTTCAGAGTCCAAAATCGAACGTTTTTATCAGTTTCGGGATACTTTTCTTCTCTTGCACTATTTTTTCGTCTCAGATCGTACGTCGTGAGCCGTGAAAAGGACAACAACCTAATCCATCACATTTCTATTATCGAATCCCACGGCACCTTGGGCAAGACAACTTCGCTTCACGTAGAGGCTGGGCCCATAAACCTAGGGCGTCGGGCTTGGGACCAGGTCTCCGTCACTCCGGTGCACATAACTTTTGATCCGTAAAGAATTACGCGGTGCACAGCATAATGTTGAAAAGCTCCCCGAGAGCTCTACGACGGGGGAAGCAAGCCTGCTCGACTGTGCCTATTTTCGGAGCCCAAAATCAAACATTTTCATCAGTTTCGAGACACTTTTCTACTTTTGCACTATTTTTTCAACCCGGATAGCGTGTCGGGAGCCGCGAAAAGGACGATAACCTAATCAATCAGATTTCTATTACTGAATCCCATGTCACCTTGGGCAAGACAACTTTGCTTCACGTAGAGGCTGGCCCCGCAAACTGAGGGCGTGGGGCTTGGGACCAAGTCTTCGTCGCTCCTGTGCCCATAACTTTTGATCCGTAAGGAGTTACGCGGCGCACAGTATACCGTTGGAAATTTCTCTAAGAGCACTACAATGGGGCAGCAAGACTCCTTGGCTGCTCCTAGTTTCGGAGCCCAAAATCAAATGTTTTTATCATTTTCGGGACACTTTTCTAACTTTGCGCTGTTTTTCCACCCTGGAACGTACGTCGTGAGTCGCGAAAAGGACGACAACCTAATCCATCACATTTCTATTACCGAATCCCACGGCACCTTAGGAAAGACAACTTCGGATTACGTAGAGGTTGGGCCAGCAAACCGAGGGTGTGGGGCTTGGGAACAGGTCTCCGTCGCTCCAGTGCCCATAACTTCTGATCCGTAAGGAGTTACGCGGCCCACAACATACCGTTGGAAAGCTCTCCGAGAGCTCTACGATGGGAGCAGCAAGCCCGATCAGCTGCGACTGTTTCTGAGTCCAAAATTGAACTTTTTCATCAGTTTTGGGACATTTTTCTTCTTTTGAGCTATTTTTCTGTCCCGGATCGTACGTTGTGTGCCGCGAAAAAGATGACAGCCTAATCCATCACATTTCTATTATCGAATCCCATAGCACCTTGGGCAATACAACTTTGTTTCACGTAGAGGCTGGGCCCGCAAACCGAGGGCGTAGGGCTTGGGATCAAGTCTCCGTCGCTCCGATGCCCATACTTTTGATCCGTAAGGAGTTACGCGGTGCACAGCATACCGTTGGAAAGCTCTTTGAGTGATCTAAGATGGGGGCAGCATGCCTGCTCGGCTGCTCCTATTTTCGTAGCCCAAAATCGAATATTTTCATCTGTTTTAGGACACTTTTCTTCTTTTACGCTATTTTTCCATCCCGGATCGTACGTCGTGGGCCACGAAATGGACGACAACCTAATCCATCACATTTTTATTATCGAATCCCACAGCACCTTGGGCAAGAGAAGTGCACTTCACGTAGAGGTGGGGCCCGCAAACCAAGGGCGTGGGGCTTGGGATCAGGTCTTCATCGCTCCGGTGCCCATAACATTTGGTCCGTATGGATTTACTCGGCACATAGCATACCGTTGGAAAGCTCTACGAGAGCTCTACGACAAGGGCAGCAAGCTTGCTCGGCTGCACCTATTTTCGTAGCCCAAAATTGAACATTTTCATCATTTTTTGGACACTATTCTTCTTTTGCACTGTTTTTCCGTCCCAGATCGTACGTCGTTAGCCAGGAAAAGGACGATAATCTAATCCATCACATTTCTATTATCGAATCCCACAGTACCTTGGGTAAGACAACTTCGCTTCACGTAGAGGTTGGGCCCGCAAACCGAGGGCGTAGGGCTTTGGACCAGGTCGCTGTCGCTCCGATGCCCATAACTTTTGATCCGTAAGGAGTTACGTGGCGCACAACATACAATTAGAAAGCTCTTCGAGAGCTCTACGACGGGGGTAGCTAGCCCGCTCTGCTGTGCCTATTTTTGAAGCCCAATATCGAACGTTTTCATCAGTTTCGGGATACTTTTCTTCTTTTGCAATGTTTTTCTGTCCTAGATCGTACGTCGTGAGCTGCGAAAAGGACGACAACCTAATCCATCACGCTTCTTTATCGAATCCTATGGCACCTTGAGCAAGACAACTTCGTTTCGTGTAGAGGCTGGGCACGCAAACCGAGGGCGTAGGGCTTGGGACCAAGTCTCCGTCGCTCCAGTGCCCATAACTTTTGATCCGTAAGGAGTTATGCGGCGCACAGCATACCATTGGAAAGCTCTCCGAGAGCTCTACAACGAGGGCAGCGAGACTCCTAGGCTGTGCCTATTTTCGGAGCCCAAAATCAATAGTTTTCATCATTTTTGGGACACTTTTCTTCTTTTGCGCTATTTTTCGTCCCGGATCGTACGTCGTGAGCTGCGAAAAGGACAACAACCTAATCCATCACATTTCTATTATCGAATCCCACGGTACCCTGGGCAAAACAACTTCGCTTCAAGTAGAGGCTGGGCCCGCAAACTGAAGGTGTGGGGCTTGGGACCAGGTTTCCGTCGCTCCGGTGCCCATAACTTTTGATCCGTAAGGAGTTACGCGGCGCACAGCATACTATTGGAAAGCTCTCCTAGAGCTCCACGATGGGGGCAGCAATCCTGCTTGGTTGCCCCTATTTTCGTAGCCCAACATCGAACATTTTCATCCGTTTCGGACCACTTTTCTTCTTTTGCGCTGTTTTTCCGTCCCGTATCGTACGTCGTGAGTCGCGAAAAGGACGACAACCTAATCCATCACATTTCTATTATCGAATTCCATGGTACCTTGGGCAAGACAATTTGGCTTCATGTAGAGGCTCGGCCCGCAAACCGAGGGTGTGGGGTTTGGCACCTGGTTTTCGTCGCTCCGGTGACCATAACTTTTGATCCGTAAGGTGTTAGGCGGCATACAGCATACCGTTAGAAAGCTCTCCAAGAGCTCTACGACGGGGGCAACAAGCCTGCTCGGCTGTGCCTATTTTCTAAGCCAAAAATTGAATGTTTTCAGCAGTTTCGGGACACTTTTCTTCTTTTGCGCTATTTGTTCGTCCCGGATTGTACATCGTTAGCCCCGAAAAGGACGGCAACCTAACCCATCACATTTCTATTACCGAATCCCATGGCACCTTGGGCAAGACAACTTCACTTCATGTAGAGGCTGGGCCCGCAAACCGGGGGCGTGGGGCTTGTGACCAGGTATCCATCGCTCTGGTGCCCATAACTTTTTACCCGTAAGGAGTTACGCGGTGTACAACATAACTTTGGAAAGTGCTCCGAGAGCTTAACGACGGGGGCAGCAAGCCTCCTCGGCTGCGCCTATTTTCAGAGTAAAATCAAATGTTTTCATCATTTTCTGGACACTTTTCTTCTTTTGCGCTGTTTTTCCATCCCGGATCGTACATCGTGAGCCGCGAAAAGGACGACAAACTAATCCATCACATTTCTATTATCGAATCCCATGGCACCTTGGGCAAGACAACTTCGCTTCACGTACAGGCTGGGACCGCAAACCGAGGGAGTGGGGCTTGGGACCAGGTCTCTGTCGCTCCGGTGCCCATAACTTTTGATCCGTAAGGAGTTACGTGGCGCACAACATACCGTTGGAAAGCTCTCCAAGAGCTCCACGATGGGGGCAGCAAGCCTGCTCGGCTGCGCCTATTTTCGAATATCAAAATCAAATGTTTTCATATGTTTTAGGATACTTTTCTTCTTTTGCGCTGTTTTTTCATCCCGGATCGTACGTCGTGAGTCGCGAAAAGGACGACAACCTAATCCATCACATTTCTATTATCCAATCCCATGGCACCTTAGGCAAAACAACTTCGTTTCACGTAGAGGCAGGGCCCACAAACCGAGGGCATGGGGCTTGGGTCCAAGCCTCCATCGCTCCGGTGCCCATAACTTTTGATCCGTAAAGAGTTACATGGTGCACAGCATACCGTTGGAAAGCTTTCCGAGAGTTCTACGACGGGGCAACAAGCCTGCTCGGCTGTGTATGTTTTTGAAGCCCAAAATCAAATGTTTTCATCAGTTTCGGGATACTGTTCTTCTTTTGCGCTGTTTTTTCATCCCGCATCGTACGTCGTGAGCCGTGAAAAGGACGGCAACCTAATCCATCACATTTCTATTATCGAATCCCATGGCACCTTGGGCAAGTCAACTTCGCTTCCCGTAGAGGTTGGGCCCGCAAACCGAGGGCGTGGGACTTGGGACCAGGTCTCCGTCGCTCCAGTGCCCATAACTTTTGATCCATAAAGAGTTACGCGGCGCACAACATACCATTGGAAAGCTCTCTAAGAGCTCCATGACGGGGGCAGCCAGTCTGCTTTGCCGCGCCTATTTTCAAAGATCAAAATCAAACGTTTTTATCTGTTTCGGGATACTTTTCTTCTTTTGCACTGTTTTTTCTTCCCGGATCGTACGTCGTGAACTGCAAAAAGGAAGACAACCTAATCCATCACATTTCTATTATCGAATGCCATGGCACCTTGGGCAACACAACTTCACTTCACGTAGAGGCTGGGCCCGCAAACCGAGGGCGTAGGGCTTGGGACCAAGTCTCCGTCGCTCCGGTGCCCATAACTTTTGATATGTAAGGAGTTATGCGGTGCACAACTTACCGTTGGAAAGCTCTACCAGAGATCTACGACGGGGGCAACAAGCTTGCTCGGCTGTGCCTTTTTTGGTACCCAAAATCGAATGTTTGCATCAATTTCGGTATACTTTGCACCTTTTGTAATGTTTTTCCGTCTCAGATCGTACGTCGTTAGCCGCGAAAAGGTCGACAACCTAATCCATCACTTTTCTATTATCGAATACCACGGCACCTTGGGTAAGACAACTTCGCTTCAAGTAGAGGATGGGCCCACAAACTGAGGGCGTCGGGCTTGGGACCAACTCTCCGTCGCTCCGGTGCCCATAACTTTTGATGCGTAAGGAGTTACGCGGCGTAGAACATACCGTTGGAAAGCTCTTCGAGAGCTCTACGACGGGGGCAGCAAGCCGGCTTGGCTAAGCCTGTTTTCGGAGCCCAAAATAGAACATTTTCATCAGTTTTGGGACACTTTTTTTCTTTTGCGCTGTTTTTTCGTCCCGGTTCGTACCTCGTGAGCCGCGAAAAGGTCAACAACCTAACCCATCACATTTCTATTATCGAATCCCATGGCACCTTGGGCAAAACAACTTCACTTCACGTAGAGGTTGGGCCCGCAAACTGAGGACGTGGGGCTTAGGACCAAGTCTTCGTCGCTCCGGTGCCTATAACTTTTGATCCGTAAAGATTACGCGGCGCACAGTATACCGTTGAAAAGCTCTCCGAGAGCTCTACGTCGGTGCAGCAAGCCTACTCAGCTGCGTCTGTTTTCGATGCCCAAAATCAAACGTTTTCATCAGTATCGGGATACTTTTCTTTTTTTGCGCTGTTTTTTCGACCCGGATCGTACGGCGTGAGCCGCTAAAAGGACGACAACCTAATCTATCACATTTCTATTATCGAATCCCATGGCACCTTAGGCAAGACAACTTTGCTTAACGTAGAGGCTGGGCCCGAAAATCAAGGGCGTGGGGCTTGGGACCATGTCTCCGTCGCTCCGGTGCCCATAACTTTTGATCCGTAAGGAGTTACGTGGCGCACAGCAAACCGTTGAAAAGCTCTCTGAGAGCTCTACGACGGGACAACAAGCCTGCTCGGCTGCCCCTATTTTTGAAGCCCAAAATCAAACGTTTTCATCTGTTTCGGGATACTTTTATTCTTTTACACTGTTTATTTATCCCGGATCGTACGTCGTGAGCCGTGAAAAGGACGACAACCTAATCCATCACATTTCTATTATCGAATCCCATGGCACCTTGGGCAAGACAACTTCGCTTCACGTACAGGCTGGGACCGCAAACCGAGGGAGTGGGGCTTGGGACCAGGTCTCTGTCGCTCCGGTGCCCATAACTTTTGATCCGTAAGGAGTTACGTGGCGCACAACATACCGTTGGAAAGCTCTCCAAGAGCTCCACGATGGGGGCAGCAAGCCTGCTCGGCTGCGCCTATTTTCGAATATCAAAATCAAATGTTTTCATATGTTTTAGGATACTTTTCTTCTTTTGCGCTGTTTTTTCATCCCGGATCGTACGTCGTGAGTCGCGAAAAGGACGACAACCTAATCCATCACATTTCTATTATCGAATCCCATGGCACCTTGGGCAAGACAACTTCACTTCACGTAGAGGCTGGGACCGCAAACTGAGGGCGTGGGGCTTGGGACCAGGTCTCCGTCGCTCCGGTGCCCATAACTTTTGGTCCGTAAGGAGTTACGCAGCGCAGAACATACCGTTGGAAAGCTCTCCAAGAGCTCCATGATGGGGGCAGCAAGCTTGTTCGGTTGCGCCTATTTTCGAATATCAAAATCAAATGTTTTCATATGTTTCAGGATACTTTTATTCTTTTGTGCTATTTTTTCATCCCGGATCGTACGTTGTGTGTCGTGAAAAGGACGACAACCTAATCCATCACATTTCTATTATCGAATCCCATGGCACCAAGGGCAAGACAACTTCACTTCCCGTAGAGGCTGGGCCTGCAAACCAAGGGCAAGGGGCTTGGGACCAGGTCTCCGACGTTCCGGTGCCCATAACTAATGATCCGTAAGGAGTTACGCGGCGTACAGCATACCGTTGGAAAGCTCTCCGAGAGCTCTACTACGGGGGCAGCAAGCCTGCTCGGCTGTGCCTATTTTCAAAGCCCAAAATCGAACGTTTTCATCAGTTTTGGGATACTTTGCTTTTTTTGCAATGTTTTTCAATCCCGAATCGTACGTCGTGAGCCGCGAAAAGGTCAACAACCTAATCCATCACTTTTCTATTATCGAATCCCACGGTACCTTGGGCAAGACAACTTCGCTTCACGTAGATGATTGGCCCGCAAACTGAGGGCGTCGGGCTTGGGACCAGGTCTCCGTCGCTCCGGTGCCCATAACTTTTGATCTGTAATGAGTTATGCGGCGCACAACATAACGTTGGAAAGCTCTCTGAGAGCTCTACGACGGGGGCAGCAAGCCGGCTTGGCTGAGCTTATTTTCGGAGCCCAAAATTGAACATTTTCATCAGTATTGGGACATTTTTCTTCTTTTGCTCTATTTTTTCGTCCCGGATCGTGCGTCGTGAGCGGCAAAAAGGTCGACAACCGAATCCATCACATTTCTATTATCGAATCCCACGGTAACTTGGGCAAGACAACTTAGCTTCACGTTGATACTGGGCCCGCAAATCGACGGCGTGGGGCTTGGGACCAGGTCTCTGTCGCTTTGGTGCCCATAACTTTTGATCCGTAAGGAGTTACGAAGCACACAACATACCATTGGAAAGTACTCCGAGAGCTCTACGACGGGGGTAGAAAGCCTGCTTGGCTGCGCTTGTTTTCGCAGCCCAAAATTGAACGTTTTCATCAATTTTGGGACACTTTTTTTATTTTGCGCTGTTTTTTCATCCCGGATCGTACGTCGTGAGCCGTGAAAAGGATGACAACCTCATCCATCACATTTCTATTATCGAATCCCATGGCACCATGGGCAATACAACTTTGCTTCACGAAGAGGCTGGGCCCGCAAACCGAGGGTGTGGGGCATGGGACCAGTTCTCCGTCACTCCAGTGCCCATAACTTTTGATCCGTAAGGATTACACGGCGCACAACATACCGTTGAAAGGCTCTCCGAGAGCTCTACGACGGGGCAGCAAGCCTGCTCGGCTGCGCCTATTTTCGATGCCCAAAATCAAACATTTTCATTACTTTTTGGATACTTTTCTTCTTTTGCATTGTTTTTTCATCCCGAATCGTACATCGTGAGCCGCCAAAAGGATGACAACCTCATCCATCACATTTCTATTATCGAATCCCATGGCACCATGGGCAAGACAACTTCGCTTCACGTAGAAGCTGGGCCTGCAAACTGAGGGCGTAGGACTTGGGACCAGGTCTCCGTCGCTCTGGTGCCCATAACTTTTGATCCGTAAGGAGTTACACGGCGCACATCATACCGTTGGAAAGTTCTCCGAGAGCTCTACGACGGGGCCAGTAAGCCTGCACGGTTGTGTCTATTTTCGTAGCCCAAAATTGAACATTTTCATCAATTTCGGGATACTTTGCTTCTTTTGTAATGTTTTTCCATCCCATATCGTATGTCGTGACCCGCAAAAAGGTCGACAACCTAATCCATCACTTTTCTATTATTGAATCCCACGGCACCTTGGGCAAGACAACTTCACTTCACGTAGAAGATGGGCCCGCAAACTGAGGGCGTCAGTCTTGGGACCAGGTCTCTGTCGCTCCGGTGCCTATAACTTTTGTTCCGTAAGGAGTTACGCGGCTCACAATATACCGTTGTAAAGCTTTCCGAGAGCTCTACGATGGGGGCAGCATGCTGGCATGGCTGAGCCTATTTTTGGAGCCCAAAATCGAACATTTTCATCGGTTTTGGGACACTTTTCTTCTTTTGCGCTGTTTTTTCATCCCGGATCGTACGTCGTGAGCCGCTAAAAGGATGACAACCTAATCCATCACATTTCTATTACCGAATCCCATAGCACCATGGGCAAGACAACATCACTTCACGTAGAGGTTGGGCCCACAAACCATGGGTGTGGGGCTTGTGACTAGGTCTCTGTCGCTTCAGTGCCTATAACTTTTGATCGGAAAGGAGTTACGCGGCGCACGACATATCGTTGGAAAGCTCTCCGAGAGCTCTATGACGGGGGCAGCAAACTTGCTTGGTTGTGCCAATTTTCAGAGCCAAAAATCGAACATTTTCATTAGTTTGAGGCCACTTTTCTACTTTTTGCGCTGTTTTTCCGTCCCTGATCCTACGTCGTGAGCCGCAAAAAGGATGACAACCTAATTTGTGAGGCCCGACCTCAATTTACGTGCGATACCTCATTTCGTGTGCCTTACCTAAATTGGCGTGCGATACCTCATTTCGTGTGCCTTACCTAAATTGGCGTGCCTTGACCTAGGTTTAAGAGTTGTGTTTCATTTTGTGTGCCTTGCATTGAATTACGTGCATTCATTTAGGGTTGCGTGCATTTACTTGGGAAACGTGCATTCGTCTCGTAGTTCGTGTCTTACCTCGTAGTGCGTGCCCTAGACCTAGGTAAGCGTGCCCATACGCTAATCAAAAAAGCATCTTACATGAAGCACTAGATCATTAATTAATCCTACAAACTCTGCTAACTAATATTAAAATGCTAAGTCAACTCACTAGAAGACGAAATCTCACAAAAAGCTAGACATTCTTATTCTTTATTCTTTAATTCTTTGCACATCCCAAGCACACAATAAAATAAGCTCAAACAAGACAAAATTCAGATTTGATCAAGGCCTTGGCCGACCACATGAAGCATTTGACAAAGATTTGCATAATTCAAAATCATACCTAGACAACCTATGACACAAAGCATAAAAAAATAACCCAAAACCCTACCCAATGCATCACATTCTCGACACACTCAATTGCCCATGCTAAGGTGATTCAAAAATATGCTCTTGAAGACACAAAATCAGAATTTTGTGAAGCCCATAGCCGACACATGCATTCAAAGCATCAAAACTCCTCAAGCTTTTCATTTCTTTCTCACATTCTCTCTTTCTCTCATTCACTCTCTCTCTCTCTCTCGGCCTTGGCTGCAATTTTAGTCTCCATAGCTTAAGTTCATCATCCTAAGGTTCATCAAGACATTCAAGCTACTAAGGAACTCGACCAAGTAAGCTAGAGGCAAAGAAATATGCATGCAAGCTCATAGAACACTCATTCGGCCCTTAGCTATGTTTGATAGCTCCTATTTCATTTTCTTTTTGTTCTAGCCATTTGCACATACTAAGAACATGGTTACTAAGCTAGGAATTAGAGAATCTCAAGTTATCTCTCGGCCAAGCAAGCAGAAAAGTCGATCTTGTGCATCATCAGGAGCTTTGTGCATCTTCATTATTGTCTTGCTAAGGTGAGGGCTAAAACTCCTTTGAAAAGCTTTCAAAAACCACATGCATGCCTTTAAATGTCTATTTTTACCTCTGTACTTGTGATATATGTGTGTACATGAGCTTTTGTAAACATGCATGGCAAGACATTTGGCTAGAATGTGAAGATAAGTGAAATCGAGTAAATGACAGTCTTCTAACTTGTTGGAACGAAGTGAATTTGACCAGGTAAATGATGTTAAAAATGCATGAAAACTGGTAGGTGACTATTTTTGCCAGTTATGAGCATTTTTAGTAGAAATGGGCCAAAGAAAATTTTGAATCTAAGGTCCCCAAAATGGCAAAACATCGAAAGGTGTCCAAATTTGGAGAATCTGAGAAAATGAAGCAGGTTTTGGCAGATTCACTGTCCTTGTGGAATGAACCAGTTTTGACTTAGTAAATGGTATCCAAAATGCATGAAATTTGGTATGCTGCTAGATTTTTCAGTTCTGGACATTTTTGTCAGAAATAGACTAAGGCTAAATCGGAACCTAAGTTCCTAAAAAATGACAAGTATTGAAATATGTGCAAATCTGGATAGTTTTGCGTAGTCTCACGGTTTTGGCTATAACTCTCAAATCCGAACTCCAAATGTCACGCCCTAACCCGACCTATAAAGGTTAGACTAGGGTGTGATCTAAACATTCAAGTCATATCACGTACTTAATCGTTCATGAAAGTTTAACACTTAACATTTTAGCCTAAACTCCACAAATTCTCTGAAAATTCGGCAGCATAACGGCTGTAATTGGGCTCCTTAGTTTGACCTAAATTTCTAAAGGCCTCAAAACTTTCAATCTCAAATTCATTTCCAACTAAGATTACTATTTATCATCAATTGAAACGCTTACTAGTTATCTCGAAGTCTCGTTTGATTAATAACCTAGCATGATACTATGTCTCGTTTGTTTGTTAATCCTCGTTACAAAAGTACCTGTTGATCTTAGCTTAACAATGAGTACCTGCTTAAGATTGGGTAGATTCATTTTACTTAATCCTTACTTGATACTTCATAATCCTATGATAGATACTAGTCAATAGCGATAGAAAAATGACCATAGTAGTGTCTATCTAGTTATGATCAGTACAAGCCAAAATTAGACCCCAAATTACAACGGGGGTCATTTACAATACAATAACAAGCAACATAAGAAATGAAATAGTCTTCAAGCAACATATCGTTCACAAAATGACCATAGTCACGTAAGGCACGTAGGGCAAGCAATCATTCCAAGGAATCATTATTAGGCACATTATCCTCAGGTACTTGTTCCAAGTCTTCTTCACCTGAGATGATAAAAGAGGGTGAGTCCTTATGAACTCAGCGAGAGAAAACGAGAAATAAGTTTTGAAACTCATTTTCCTGTTCAACTTATGAAAACCCTTTGCAAGCATGTCATATATCACAAGTAAGTACAAAATGTAATGTAACAGTAAAAGAACACAATTACCCGTCTTTCCTCCCCAAGGTCCTCTAGGAACCAAGCGAGAGTACTTATACAAATAGTGAAAAGGATACGATGAGCTTTTGCTCTCAGTTCAATTCCAGTATCAGTTGTTGCGGTCGGCTTCAATTCATCCCCTTATCACGCCAAATGGGTATACTCCGGATGTACCCCGAAATCTTACGACCCAATTCTCCGAAGAAGTCTAGCCCCCAAGCGAGAGAGAGAATTGGACAATGGTAGTCACGGTTGCACCGGCAAGCCCGATGCCGCCCGGTGTGCGTGAACGCTACCACGCCAGAATGAAAGGTTGCAACCTTGTATGCAATGCACATTTATGACATTTAATATATCACATTAGGAGGACAACAAAGTAGGTTGCCTCCGAGCAGTCATAAGATTGCACATTGACAAGTAAACAAGCAAGGCACGATATGACAGGCAATTTCACTTGAAAAGCACATGGAGTTATATGAATATTAAACGGGCAGCCATGTAACACATGTAAATCAAGTCATATAACTCATTTCGAAGTTCACGTAATCAAATAATAAGATTATTCAATATGCAACGACATCTACATGGAACCGGGTGCAAGAAGGGCCTACTTGTCAACATGTAATCATAAAAATCATGTTTAGGGCTATGAGGGCAACTACGGGCAGCCTACTAATTACAAAATTAAACACGATCTTCATAGGGTCAACACTTAGCGAATTTACCTAGTCACTAGGGTTTTAATTCGTGCTTACCAGTGCGATTAAGCCCTAAGTTATCTCATAATTAAACTCAAGCTATGTATTGATCAATTCAAACACCCTCAAGTATTCAAAACAGTCCACACAACATCCAAATGCCACAATTCCAAGCATTTAATACAACAAGAGAAGCTACAATAATTTTTCTAAGCATATCAATAGGTGAAACCCTCACTGCAATGGATTGTTTTCTCACAATCATTGAGACAAGCAAACAATCTCCAATTCCAGTGAACAAGATGTCAAATTAAATCTTAAGGAGTGAACTAAATTCAGAAACAAACCTCGCATCATTTGGAGTTCGGGTTCAAGAGTTATAGCCAAAACAGTGAGACTACGCAAAACTGTCTAGATTTGCACACATTTCAATACTTGTCCTTTTTGAGGGCCTTAGGGTAAGATTTAGCCTTAGTCCATTTCTGACACATAAGTCCATAACTGAAAACTCTAGTAGCATACCAAATTTCATGCATTTACTAAGTCAAAACTGGTTTGTTCTACAAGGACAGTGAATCTGCCAAAACCTGCTCCATTTTCCCAGATTTTTCAGATTTGGACACATTTTAATATTTTTCCATTCTGAGGACCTTAGAGTCGAAATTATCTTTGTCCAATTTCTTCTAAAAATGCTCAAAACTGGCAAAACTAGTCAGCTACCAATTTTCACGCATTTTCAACCTCATTTACCTGGTCAAAATCACCTCGCACCAACAAGACAGAAGGCTGTCCCATACGCGATTTCATCTATCATCACATTCTAGCCAAATATCTTGCCATGCATGTTTACAAAAGCTCATGAACACACATATATCACAAGTACAGAAATAAAGATAGACATTTAGAGGCATGCATGTGGTTTTCAAAAGCTTTACAAAGAAGTTTTAGCCCTTACCTTAGCAAGACAACAAAGAAGATGCACAAACTCTTGATAAAGCACAATGTCTACTCTTCTCCTTGCTTAGCTGAGAGACCACTTGATTTTTCTCTAATTTCCTAGCTTAGTAACCATGTTCTTAGTAGGTGCATGTAGTTAGAACAAGAAGAAGCTGAAATGGAAGCTAACAAACTCACCTAAGCCGAAATGAATGTTCAATGAGCTTGCATGTGTGTCTTTTGCATTCTAGCTTTGCTTGGTCGAGTTCCTAGTAGCTTGCATGGCTTGATAACCCTTAGGATGATGAACTCAAGCTATGGAGAGTAGAACTTCAGCCAAGGCCGAGAGAGAGAGAGAAGAATGAGAGAAAGAATGAGAGAAAGAGAGAAAATGAAAGAAAAATGAAAAGCTTTGAAATGTTTGATGCTTGTGTCGGCCTAGGGCCTTGTAAAATCTGATTTTGTGTCTTCAAGGAGCATTTTTGAATTGTCTAGTATGGGCATGGAGTTTGTGTTGAGAATATGGAGCCTTGGGTAGAGTTTTGAGCCAATTTTTTTTTATGCTTGTGTCATAAACTTTTCATAAAATGTCCAAGTTTGATTTTGAATCATGCAAGGCAAGCACAAATGCAATAAAGTGGTCGGCCAAGGCATATGTTCAAATCTGAATTTTTGTCTTGTTTGAGCATTATTTAATTGAGTGCTTTGAATGTGCAAAAGAATAAGGAATAAAGAATAAGAATGTCTAGCTTTTTGTGAGATTTTGTCTTCTAGTGAGTTGAATTAGCATTTTAATATTAGTTAGTGGAGTTTGTAGGATTAATTAATGATGTAGTGCTTCGTGTAAGATGCTTTCTTGATTAGCGTGAGGGCACGCTTTCCTAGGTTTAGGGCACGCACTACGAGATAAGGCACGAACTACGAAACGAATGCGCATTTTCTAAGCAAATGCATGCAACCCTAAATGTATACACGTAATTCAATGCAAGGCACACAAAACGAAACACGATTCTTAAACCTAGGTCAAGACAAGCAAATCAAGGTTAGGGCACACGAAACGAGCTATCGCATGCAAATCGAGGTCGGGCCTCACATCCTCCCCTCCTTAAAAGAATTTCATCCCGAAAATCAATATTACCTTTGAAATAAAGCTGGCTACTGTTGCTCCATCTGGTCTCGTCTTTCCCACATTGCTTCTTCAACTCCATGATGATCCCACAACACGTTCACCATCGGTATAGATTTGCTGCGCAACTCCCGATCTTGCTGGTCTAGGATCTGAATGGGTTTTTCCTCATAAGACAGGTTCTCCCGAAGCTGCAATGGCTCTGGCTCCAAGACATGCAATGGATCAGGGTGATACTTCCGCAGCATCGAAACATGAAAAACGTCGTGAATATTGGAGAGGTTTTGGGGTAGTGCCAAGCGACACGCCAATTTGCCAACCTTCTCAACTATCTCAAATGGTCCTACAAACCTCGGGCTCAACTTTCTACCCTTGCTGTGCTTAATCAGTCCTCTCCGAGGTGATATCTTCAAAAATACCTTGTTGCCGACCTCAAACTCTAGGCTCCGTCTTCTTCGATCTGCATAACTTTTCTGCCTGCTCTGGGCGGTAAGCATCCGTTTTCGGATAAGGTGGATATTATCACAGTCTTCATGAGTTCAGGTAAAAGGGTCGGGTCAAAAGTCTTTGTCTCACCTACTTCATCCCAGTAATTGGGGATCGACACTTACGTCAATACAATGCCTCAAATGAGGCCATCCCAATAGTGGCCTGATAACTGTTATTATAAGCAAATTCCGCTAAAGACAGATATTTCTCCCAACGTTTCCCGAAGTCTAAAACACACGCCTCAGCATATCCTCCAGAATCTGAATAGTTCTCTCAGATTGTCCATCAGTCTTAGGGTGATAAGTCGTGCTGAAACTCAACTTTGTTCCCAAAGCTTCTTGCAGTCTCTTCCAAAATCGGGAAGTAAAACGAGGATCCCTATCTGATACAATACTCACAGGCATCCCGTGCAATCTTACAATCTCCGCCACATACATATCTCCCAATTTCTCAGGACTATCCTCCTTGTTCATCGGTAAAAAGTGCGCTGACTTAGTCAATCTATCCACAATGACCCAAATGGCGTCATGACCCTTTTGTGACCTAGGCAGGTCTATGACAAAGTCCATTGTTATATGTTCCCATTTCCATTGAGGAATCTCCAACGGCTGAAGTGAACTTGCTGGTCGTTGATGTTCTGCTTTGACTCTCTGGCAAGTCAAACACCGTGCCATAAGCTCCGCAATCTCTCTCTTCATATTATTCCACCAATAGTGTTGCTTCAAATCCCGGTACATCTTCGTTCCGCCAAGGTGAATAGTATATCTTGAATTATGGGCTTCTTCAAGAATCTTCTTTTTTAGCTCAGCTCATTAGGAACACAAATCTGATTCCTAAACCTCCAAATACCATCATCATGAAACTTGAAATCTGTGTTCTTTTCTTTAATCTTCTAAAACTGTTGGTCCTTCTATTGAGCCTCTCGTAATTCAAACAACAAGGTCGATTGAACCTGTGTAGTGGCAAATAGTAACCCTTTTCGAGTTAATTGTGGTTTCCAGAAGAATGCTTCCTCCAACAACTCATGCACCTTAACTTCCAATTTTGCCATGCTCGCTTTCCGACTTAAGGCATCTGCAACTACATTCGCTTTACCGAGCACATAATTGATTGTGCAGTTATAATCATCCAAAAGCTCCATCCACCGTCTTTGCCTCATGTTCAACTCTTTTTGTGAGAACAAATATTTCAAGCTCTTGTGATCAGTAAATACCTCGAACTTGTTACCCCACAGATAGTGCCTCCATTTCTTGAGTGCAAACACAATAGCCGCTAACACCAAATCATGCGTCGGGTAGTTCAATTCATACGGCTTCGGTTTTCTAGAAGCATACGCAATCACTCTACCATTTTGCATCAACACACAACCCAGTCCTTCTTTCGAAGCATCGCTATAGATTACAAAACGTTGACTTCCTTCAGGCAATGCAAGAACAGGTGTTGTAGTCAATCTTTTCTTCAATTCTTGGAAGCTGTTCTCACACTTGTCATCCCACACGAACTTTGTTTTCTTTTGAGTGAGCTTTGTAAGTGGTCCTGCAATCTTTGAGAAATCCTTCACGAACCTTCGATAATAGCCGGCTAGACCAAGAAAACTCCGAACTTCCGTTACATTTCTGGCTTCTTCCAAGACATCACCGCTTCTATCTTTGCCGGGTCCACTGCTATTCCCACTTGGGATATGATGTGCCACAGAAATGCAATCTGCTGCAACCAAAATTCGCATTTGCTAAACTTTGCATACAATTGATGCTCTCGAAGTTTCTGCAGTACCAATCGCAGATGTTGTTCATGCTCAGCCTCGGATTTCGAGTATACCAAAATATCGTCAATAAAGACCACCACAAATTGGTCCAAGTAGGGTTGAAACACCCTATGCATCAAGTCCATAAAAGCTGCAGGGGCATTAGTTAGTCCAAATGGCATCACCACATATTCGTAATGCCCATATCTCGTCCTGAAAGCCGTTTTAGGCACATCCTCTTTTTTGATCCGCAACTGATAGTACCCTTGCTTCAAGTTGAGATTCGAATACACTTTGGCTCCTTGAAGTTGATCAAATAACTCGTCGATCAGTGGATGTGGGTATTTATTCTTGACGGTCACTTTGTTCAATCCTCGGTAATCGATGCATAGCCTCAACGTTCCGTCTTTCTTCTTTAGTAATAGGACCGGTGCACCCCACGGAGAAGAACTTGGTTGAACAAACCCCTTCTTCAACAATCCTTGTAATTGGTCCTTCAGTTCTTGTAGCTCGGCTGGTGCTATACGATAGGGAGCTTTAGATATCGGCTGGGTGCAAGGCAGTAATTCTATAATGAACTCGATCTCCCGATTTGGGGGTAAACCGGGCAATTCTTCTGGAAACAGATCCCCATAATCTTTAATCAGTGGCATCTCCTCCAACTTAGCTTTGTCCGACGGCTTGTTGATGAGGTAAGCTAAGTATCCACTACATCATTTTCTCAAGGACTTCACTGCTTTCGTTGATGAAATGATGGAATTCTCGGTGAAGTCTCTTCAACCCATTACCTCCAATATTGGTTGACCAGGTATCCGGAATGTTACAATCTTCGTCCGACAATCTAGTTGGGCATGATGCTTTGCCAACCAATCCATCCCTAAGATGACTTCATAGTCTCGAAAAGGTAATACAATAAGATTGGCCGAGAACTCCCTATCTTTAATTTGGATTTTACATGCTTTACAAGCTGAGCTAGTAACAAGTTTAGAACCCATCGGAGTACCGACTTCTACTTCGTAAGGTAAACATACAACTCGTAGTTTCACACGTTGCACACATAAGGGAGTAATAAATGAATGAGTAGCACCTGGATCAAATAGCACCCTAACAAGTTGATTCAGTATCAAGAATGTACCTTCAACAACAGTGGTCTCCTCTGGAAGCTCCTCGCACTCAATAGCATAAGCTGGTTTATCTTAATTTTGTTCTGCTTGCCATTTAAGGCAATCCTTGATCTGATGCTGATCACTGCCACACCGCACATATCGTCCTGACTTCTTCCAGCACTGGGCCTCGGTGTGACCCTTCTTGTCACAGTAAGAACAGTTGATAGACTGAGTAACAGGTGAACTACTTGTGGATCCACGAGTAGAAGAGGCTGATGGTGCTTTAGTCGGGCCACGGTTATTAGCTGGTCAGTTCTGGCTCTGGCTCTGACTACGACTCTGGCTTTGGAATTTCCTCTGTTGACCAAAAGGATGATATGGTTTCTTGTTCGGTTGGCTCGAACCGGCTCTATCAAGTTTTCTCTTCTCAACTCGGGAAGCAGCAGCAAGGAGAGCAGAATAAGTATCGAAGTCATGCGAAGCCAACTGGTCCTGAATCTCTGGCCTCAACCCATTCGTAAATTTCCACATTTTCACCTCAGGGGTATTGACCATGTATTGAGCATAATGGGACAGTCGGTCAAAACGAGTCTCGTACTAGGCCACTGTAATGATACCCTGGTTCAAGTGCATGAATTCCTCAATTCGCCTCTGCCTGGAAACTTTAGGTACAAATTTCTCCTTGAATGCCTTAACGAAATTACCCCACAAGCGAGGTGTATGATTAGTTTCCCAAAGTGCCTCCACAGTGTGCCACCAATGCTCAGCATCCCCGTGCAACAGAAACACAGCGAACTCCACCTTTTCTTCATCAGTATAGTCAAGTGGCCTGAAAATCCTCTCGATCTCATACAGCCAAGCCTCTGCCTTTTCATCATCAGCTTCCCCGTGGAATTTGAACGGGCGAAAGTCAAGGAACTCCCGCATTCTTCTATGTCTCCCATGGTTACCATCATTCCTATTGTTGTTGTTGTTCGCTTCACGTGCATCTTGACGTTCCATCACTCGCGACACGCGATCCATGGCATTCGTCATCATGTTAAACATAGCCATGCCGGGATTAGTTTGATAAGCTTCTCCTGTCTCTTGGGGCTCACCGCTCCTATTAGTAGTGTAGGGACTAGGGCCATCCATCTATAGGCTCAGATTACGATGCACAATTTATTAGTATACGACAAGACAAGAATTTAATGTATAAGGTACACAACATACAATTTTACATAAACACACAGTTCTAGAAACAGTTAAGACATGTTAGTCATATAAGCACATAGAACATAGAAGGCACAATTAACATTATCACACAATAACATATAAACAAGTCATCCTAATTACCTTAGGGCTTTAACCCACGGTTCGAGAGTTAAACCCGACTTAAGCAATCTAAACTCGGATACAATTCTTCTAAGGTGTCACGCCCCAACCCTATCTATAAAGGTTAGACTAGGGTGTGATATGAACATTCAAGTCATATCACGTACTTAATCGTTCATGAAAGTTTAACACTTAACATTTTAGCATAAACTCCACAAATTCTCTGAAAATCCGGCAGCATAACGGCTGTAATTGGGCTCCTTAGTTTGACCAAAATTTCTAAAGGCCTCAAAACTTTCAATCTCAAATTCATTTCCAACTAAGATTACTATTTATCATCAATTGAAACGCTTACTAGTTATCTCGAAGTCTCGTTTGATTAATAACCTAGCATGATACTATGTCTCGTTTGTTTGTTAATCCTCGTTACAAAAGTACCTGTTGATCTTAGCTTAACAATGAGTACCTGCTTAAGATTGGTAGATTCATTTTACTTAATCCTTACTTGATACTTCATAATCCTATGATAGATACTAGTTAATAGCGATAGCAAAAACGACCATAGTAGTGTCTATCTAGTTATGATCAGTACAAGCCAAAATTAGACCCCAAATTACAACGGGGGTCATTTATACTACAATAACATGCAACTTAAGAAATAAAATAGTCTTCAAGCAACATATCGTTCACAAAATGACCATAGTCACGTAAGGCACGTAGGGCAAGCAATCATTCCAAGGAATCATCATTAGGCACGTTATCCTCAGGTACCTATTCCTGGTCTTCTTCACCTGAGATGATAAAAGAGGGTGAGTCCTTATGAACTCAGTGAGGGGAAACGAGAAATAAGTTTTAAAACTCATTTTTTGGTTCAACTTATGAAAACCCGTTGCAAGCATGTCATATATCACAAGTAAGTACATAATGTAATGTAACAGTAAAAGAACACAATTACCCGTCTTTCCTCCCCGAGGTCCTCTAGGAACCAAGAGAGAGTACTTATACAAATAGTGAAAAGGATACGGTGAGCTTTTGCTCTCAGTTCAATTCCAGTATCAGTTGTTGCGGCAGGCTTCAATTCTTCCCCTTATCACGCCAAATGGGTGTACTCCAGATGTACCCCGAAATATTACGACCCAACTCTCCGAGGAAGTCTAGCCCCCAAGTGAGAGAGGGAATTAGACAATGGTAGTCACGATTGTACCGGCAAGCCCGATGCCGCCCTGTGTGCGTGAAACATACCACGCCAGAATGAAAGGTTGCAACCTTGTATGCAATGCACATTTATGACATTTAATATATCATATTAGGAGGACAACATAGTAGGTTGTCTCCGAGCAGTCATAAGATTGCACATTGACAAGTAAACAAGCGAGGCACGATATGACAGGCAATTTCACTTGAAAAGCACATGGAGTTATATGAATATTAAACGGGCAGCCATGTAACGCATGTAAATCAAGTCATATAACTCATTTCGAAGTTCACGTAATCAAATAATAAGATTATTCAACATGCAACGACATCTACGTGGAACCGGGTGCAAGAAGGGCCTACTTGTCAACATGTAATCATCGAAATCATGTTTAGGGCTATGAGGGAAACTACGGGAAGCCTACTAATTACATAATTAAACACGATATTCATAGGGTCAACACTTAGCGAATTTACCTAGTCGCTAGGGTTTCAATTCGTGCTTACCCGTGCGATTAAGCCCCAAGTCATCTCGTAATTAAACTCAAGCCATGCATTGATCAATTCAAACACCCTCAAGTATTCAAAACAGTCCACACAACATCCAAATGCCACAATCCCAAGCATTTAATACAACAAGAGAAGCTACAATAATTTTTCTAAGCATATCAATATGTGAAACTCTCACTGCAATGGACTGTTTTCTCATAATCATTGAGATAATCAAACAATCTCCAATTCCAGTGAACAAGATGTCAAATTAAATCTTAAGGAGTGAACTAAATTCAGAAACAAACCTCGCATCATTTGGAGTTCGGGTTCAAGAGTTATAGCAAAAACAGTGAGACTACGCAAAACTGTCCAGATTTGCACACATTTCAATACTTGTCTTGTTTGAGCACTTTAGGGTCAGATTTAGCCTTAGTCCATTTCTGACAAAAATGTCCAGAACTGAAAACTCTAGCAGCATACCAAATTTCATGCATTTTGGATATCATTTACTAAGTCAAAACTGGTTTGTTCTACAAGGACAGTGAATCTGCCAAAACCTGCTTCATTTTCCCAGATTTTTCAGATTTGGACACATTTTAATATTTTGCTAGTTTGAGGACTTAGAATCGAAATTAGCTTTGGCCTATTTCTGTGAAAAATACTCAAAACTGGTAAAACTAGTCACCTACCAATTTTCATGCATTTTCAACCTCATTTACCTGGTCAAAATCACCTCGCACCAACAAGACAGAAGGCTGTCCCATACGCGATTTCATCTATCATCACATTCTAGCCAAATATCTTGCCATGCATGTTTACAAAAGCTCATGAACACACATATATCACAAGTACAGAAGTAAAGATAGACATTTAAAGGCATGCATGTGGTTTTCAAAAGCTTTACAAAGAAGTTTTAGCCCTCACCTTATCAAGACAACAAAGAAGATGCACAAACTCTTGATGAAGCACAATGTCGACTCTTCTCCTTGCTTAGCCGAGAGACCACTTGATTTTTCTCTAATTTCCTAGCTTAGTAACCAAGTTCTTAGTAGGTGCATCTAGTTAGAACAAGAAGAAGATGAAATGGAAGCTAACAAACTCACCTAAGCCGAAATGAAGGTTCAATGAGCTTGCATGTGTGTCTTTTGCATTCTAGCTTTGCTTGGTCGAGTTCCTAGTAGCTTGCATGGCTTGATAACCCTTAGGATGATGAACTCAAGCTATGGAGAGTAGAACTTCAGCCAAGGCCGAGAGAGAGAGAGAAGAATGAGAGAAAGAGAGAAAATGAAAGAAAAATGAAAAGCTTTGAAATGTTTGATGCTTGTGTCGGCCTAGGGCCTTGTAAAATCTGATTTTGTGTCTTCAAGGAGCATTTTTGAATTGTCTAGTATGGGCATGGAGTTTGTGTCGAGAATATGGAGCCTTGGGTAGAGTTTTGAGCCAATTTTTTTTATGCTTGTGTCATAAACTTGTCATAGAATGTCCAAGTTTGATTTTGAATCATGCAAGGCAAGCACAAATGCAAAAAAGTGGTCGGCCAAGGCATATGTTCAAATCTGAATTTTTGTCTTGTTTGAGCATTATTTAATTGAGTGCTTGGAATGTGCAAAAGAATAAGGAATAAAGAATAACAATGTCTAGCTTTTTGTGAGATTTTGTCTTCTAGTGAGTTGAATTAGCATTTTAATATTAGTTAGTGGAGTTTGTAGGATTAATTAATGATTTAGTACTTCGTGTAAGATGCTTTCTTGATTAGCGTGAGGGCACACTTTCCTAGGTTTAGGGCACGAACTACGAGGTAAGGCACGAACTACGAGACGAATACGAGTTTCCCAAGCAAATGCATGCAACCCTAAATATATGCACGTAATTCAATGCAAGGCACACAAAATGAAACAGGATTCTTAAACCTAGGTCAAGGCACGCAAATCTAGGTTAGGACACACGAAACGAGGTATCGCATCCTCCCCTCCTTAAAAGAATTTCGTCCCGAAATTCAATATTACCTTTGAAATAAAGTTGGTTACTGTTGCTCCATCTGGTTTCGTCTTTCCCATGTAGCTTCTTCAACTCCATGATGATCCCACAACACCTTCACCATCGGTATAGATTTGCTGCGCAACTCCCGATCTTGCTGGTCTAGGATCCGAATGGGTTTCTCTTCATAAGACAGGTTCTCCCGAAGCTGCAATGGCTCTGGCTCCAAGACATGCGATGGATCAAGGTGATACTTCCGCAGCATCGAAACAAGAAAAACGTCGTGAATATTGGAGAGGTTTTGGGGTAGTGCCAGGTGATACGCCAATTTGCCAACCTTCTCAACTATCTCAATTGGTCCTACAAACCTCGGGCTCAACTTTCCACCCTTGCCGTGCTTAATCCGTCCTCTCCGAGGTAATATCTTCAAGAACACCTTGTCGCCGACCTCAAACTCTAGGCTCCGTCTCCGTCGGTCTGCAAAACTTTTCTGCCTGCTCTGGGCAGTAAGCATCCGTTTCTGGATTACGTAGATATTATCAACAGTCTTCATAAGTTCAGGTAAAAGGGTCAGGTCAAAAGTCTTCGTCTCACCTACTTCATCTCAGTAAATTGGGGATCGACACTTATGTCCATACAATGCCTCAAATGGGGCCATCCCGATAGTGGCCTGATAACTGTTATTATAAGCGAATTCCACTAAAGACAGATATTTCTCCCAACCTTTCCCGAAGTCTAAAACACACACCCTCAGCATATCCTCCACAATCTGAAAAGTTCTCTCAGATTGTCCATCCGTCTGAGGGTGATAAGCCGTGCTGAAACTCAACTTCGTTCCCAAAGCTTCTTGCAGTCTCTTCCAAAATGGGAAGTTAAACGAGGATCCCTATCCGCTATAATACTCACAGGCATCCCGTGCAATCTTACAATCTCCGCCACATACATATCTCCCAATTTCTCAGGACTATCCTCCTTGTTTATCGGTAAGAAGTGCGCTGACTTAGTCAATCTATCTACTATGACCCAAACGGCGTCATGACCCTTTTGTGACCTGGGCAGGTCCATGACAAAGTCCATTGTTATATGTTCCCATTTCCATTGAGGAATCTCCAACAGCTGAAGTAAACCTGCTGGTCATTGATGTTCTGATTTGACTCTCTGGCAAGTCAAACACCGTGCCACAAACTCTGCGATCTCTCTCTTCATGTTATTCCACCAATAGTGTTGCTTCAAATCCCAGTACATATTTGTTCCGTCGGGGTGAATAGTATATCTTGAATTATGGGCTTCTTCAAGAATCTTCTTTTTCTGCTCTAGCTCATTAGGAACACAAATCCGATTCCTAAACCTCCAAATACCATCATCATGAAACTTGAAATCTGTGTTAATTTCTTTAATTTTCTGAAACTGTTGGTCCTTCTGTTGAGCCTCTCGTAATTCAGACAACAAGGACGATTGAACCTGTGTAGTGGCAAATAGTAACCCTTTTCGAGTTAATTATGGTTTTCACAAGAATGCTTCCTCCAACAACTCCTGTACCTTAACTTCCAGTTTTGCCATGCTCGCTTTCCGACTTAAGGCATCTGCAACTACATTCGCTTTACTTGGCACATAATTGATTGTGCAGTTATAATCATCCAAAAGCTCCATCCACCGTCTTTGCCTCATGTTCAACTCTTTTTGTGAGAACAAATATTTCAAGCTCTTGTGATCAGTAAATACCTCGAACTTGTTACCCCACAGATAGTGCCTCCATTTCTTGAGTGCAAACACAATAGCCGCTAACTCCAAATCATGCGTTGGGTAGTTCAATTCTTACGGCTTCGGTTTCCTAGAAGCATACGCAATCACTCTACCATTTTGCATCAACACACAACCCAGTCCTTCCTTCGAAGCATCGCTATAGATTACAAAACTTTGACTTCCTTCATGCAATGCAAGAACAGGTGCAATAGTCAATCTTTTCTTCAATTCTTGGAAGCTGTTCTCACACTTGTCATCCCACACGAACTTTGTTTACTTTTGAGTGAGCTTTGTAAGTGGTCCTGCAATCTTTGAGAAATCCTTCACGAACCTTCGATAATAGCCAGCTAGACCAAGAAAACTCTGAACTTCCGTAACATTTTCCGGCTTCTTCCACGACATCACCGCTTCTATCTTTGCCGGGTCCACTGTTATTCCCTCTTGGGATATGATGTGCCGCAGAAATGCAATCTGCTGCAACCAAAATTCGCATTTGCTAAACTTTGCATACAATTGATGCTCTCGAAGTTTCTGCAGTACCAATCGCAGATGTTGTTCATGCTCAACCTCGGATTTCGAGTATACCAAAATATCATCAATAAAGATCACCACAAATTGGTCCAAGTAGGGTTGAAACACCCTATGCATCAAGTCCATAAAAGCTGCAAGGGCATTAGTTAGTCCAAATGGCATCACCACATATTCGTAATGCCCATATCTCGTCCTGAAAGCCGTTTTAGGCATATCCTCCTTTTTGATCCGCAACTGATAGTACCCTTGCCTCAAGTCGAGCTTCAAATACACTTTGGCTCCTTGAAGCTGATCAAATAACTCGTCAATCAGTGGATGTGGGTATTTATTCTTGACGGTCACTTGGTTCAATCCTCGGTAATCGATGCATAGCCTCAACGCTCCATCTTTCTTCTTTACAAATAGGACTGGTGCACCCCACGGAGAAGAACTTGGTTGAACAAACCGCTTCTTCAACAATCCTTGCAATTGGTCCTGCAGTTCTTGTAGCTCGGCTGGTGCCATACGATAGGGAGCTTTAGATATCGGCTAGGTGCCAGGCAGTAATTCTATAATGAACTCAATCTCCCGATTTGGGGGTAAACCGGGCAATTCTTCTGGAAACACATCCGCATAATCTTTAATCAATGGTATCTCCTCCAACTTAGCTTTGTCCAGTGGTTTGTTGATGAGATAAGCTAAGTATCCACTACATCCTTTTCTCAAGGACTTCACTGCTTTCGTAGATGAAATGATGGAACTCCCGGTGAAGTCTCTTCAACCCATTACCTCAAATATTGGTTGGCCAGGTATCCGGAATGTTACAATCTTCGTCCAGCAATCTAGTTGGGCATAATGCTTTGCCAACCAGTCTATCCCTAAGATGACTTCATAGTCTCGAAAAGGTAATACAATAAGATTGGCCGAGAACTCCCTATCTTTAATTTGGATTTTACATGCTTTACAAGCTGAGCTAGTAACAAGTTTAGAACCCATCGGAGTACCGACTTCTACTTCGTAAGGCAAACATACAACTCGTAGTTTCACACGTTGCACACATAAGGGAGTAATAAATGATTGAGTAGCACCTGGATCAATTAGCACCCTAACAGGTTGATTCAGTATCAAGAATGTACCTTCAACAATAGTGGTTTCCTCTGGAAGCTCCTCGCACTTAATAGCATAAGCTCGAGCCTGAACTCTAGGAACTGGAGTCTTGCCTCTACCAGCTGGTTTAACTTGATTTTGTCATGCTTGCCATTTAGGGCAATCCTTGATCTGATGCTGATCACTGCCATACCGCACACATCATTCTGACTTCTTCTAGCACTAGGTCTCGGTGTGACCCTTCTTGTCACAGTAAGAACAGTTGATAGACTGAGTAGCAGGTGAACTACCTGTGGATCCACGAGTAGAAGAGGTTGATGGTACTTTAGTCGAGCCACGGTTATTAGCTGGTCTGTTCTGGCTCTGGCCCTGACTACGACTCTGGCTCTGGAATTTCCTCTGTTGACCTGAAGGATGATATGGTTTCTTGTTCGGCTGGCTCGAACCGGCTCTATCAAGTTTTCTCTTCTCAACTCGGGAAGCAGCAGCAAGGAGAGCAGAATAAGTATCGAAGTCATATGAAGCCAACTGGTCCTGAATCTCTGGCCTCAACCCATTCGTAAATTTCCACGTCTTCGCCTCAGGGGTACTGAACATGTATTGAGCATAACGGGACAGTCGGTCAAAACGAGCCTCGTACTGGGCCACCGTCATGTTACCCTGGTTCAAGTGCATAAATTCCTCAATTCGCCTCTGCCTGGAAACTGCAGGTACGTATTTCTCCCTGAATGCCTTAACGAAATTACCCCACAAGCGAGGTGTATGATCAGTTTCCCAAAGTGCCTCCACAGTGTGCCACCAATGCTCAGCATCCCCGTGCAACAGAAACACAGCGAACTCCACCTTTTCTTCATCAGTATAGTCAAGTGGCCTGAAAATCCTCTCGATCTCAGACAGCCAAGCCTCTGCCTTTTCATTATCAGCTTCCTCGTGGAATTTGGACGGGTGAAAGTCAAGGAACTCACGCATTCTGCTATTTCTCCCAAGGTTACCATCATTCCTGTTGTTGTTGTTGTTGTTGTTTGCTTCACATGCTTCTTGACGTTCCATAACTCGTGACACGTGATCCATGGCATTCGCCATCATGTTAAACATAGCCATGCCGGGATTAGTTTGATAAGCATCTTCGATCTCTTGGGGCTCACCGCTTCTATTAGTATTGCGGGTACTAGGGCCAGCCATCTATAGGCACAGATTACGATGCACACTTTATTGGAATACGACAAGCAAGAATTTAATGCATAAGATATGCAACATATAATTTTATATAAACACACAATTCTAGAAACAGTTAAGACATGTTAGTCACATAAGCACATAGAACATAGAAGGCACAATTAACATTATCACACAATAACATATACACAAGTCATCCTAATTACCTTAGGGCTTCTACCCACGGTCCGAGAGTTAAACCCGGCTTAAGCAATCTAAGCTCTGATACCATTCTTCTAAGGTGTCATGCCCCAACCCGACTTATAAAGGTTAGACTAGGGTGTGATCTAAACATTCAAATCATATCACGTACTTAATCGTTCATGAAAGTTTAACACTTAACAGTTTAGCCTAAACTCCACAAATTCTCCGAAAATCCGGCAACATAACAGTTGTAATTGGGCTCCTTAGTTTGACCTAAATTTCTAAAGGCCTCAAAACTTTCAATCTCAAATTCATTTCCAACTAAGATTACTATTTATCATCAATTGAAACGCTTACTAGTTATCTCGAAGTCTCGTTTGATTAATAACCTAACATGATACTATGTCTCGTTTGTTTGTTAATCCTCGTTACAAAAGTACCTGTTGATCTTAGCTTAACAATGAGTACCTGCTTAAGATTGGGTAGATTCATTTTACTTAATCCTTACTTGATACTTCATAATCCTATGATAGATACTAGTCAATAGCGATAGCAAAAATGACCATAGTAGTGTCTATCTAGTTATGATCAGTACAAGCCAAAATTAGACCCCAAATTACAACGGGGGTCATTTACAATACAATAACAAGCAACATAAGAAATGAAATAGTCTTCAAGCAACATATCGTTCACAAAATGACCATAGTCACGTAAGGCACGTAGGGCAAGCAATCATTCCAAGGAATCATCATTAGGCACGTTATCCTCAGGTACCTGTTCCTGGTCTTCTTCACCTGAGATGATAAAAGAGGGTAAGTCCTTATGAACTCAGCGAGGGGAAACGAGAAATAAGTTTTGAAACTCATTTTCTGGTTCAACTTATGAAAACCCTTTGCAAGCATGTCATATATCACAAGTAAGTACAAAATGTAATGTAACAGTAAAAGAACACAATTACCCGTCTTTCCTCCCCAAGGTCCTCTAGGAACCAAGCGAGAGTACTTATACAAATAGTGAAAAGGATACGATGAGCTTTTGCTCTCAATTCAATTCCAGTATCAGTTGTTGCGGCCGACTTCAATTCATCCCCTTATCACGCCAAATGGGTGTACTCCGGATGTATCCCGAAATCCTACGACCCAACTCTCCGAGGAAGTCTAGCCACCAAGCGAGAGAAGGAATTGAATAATGGTAGTCACGGTTGCACCGGCAAGCCCGATGCCGCCCGGTGTACGTGAACGCTACCACGCCAGAATGAAAGGTTGCAACCTTGTATGCAATACACATTTATGACATTTAATATATCACATTAGGATGACAACAAAGTAGGTTGCCTCCGAGCAGTCATAAGATTGCACATTGACAAGTAAACAAGTGAGGCATGATATGACAGGCAATTTCACTTGAAAAGCACATGGAGTTATATGAATATTAAATGGGCAGCCATGTAACGCATGTAAATCAAGTCATATAACTCATTTCGAAGTTCACGTAATCAAATAATAAGATTATTCAACATGCAACGACATCTACGTGGAACCAAGTGCAAGAAGGGCCTACTTGTCAATATGTAATCATCGAAATCATGTTTAGGGCTATGAGGGCAACTACGGGCAGCCTACTAATTACATAATTAAACACGATATTCATAGGGTCAACACTTAGAGAATTTACCTGGTCACTAGGGTTTCAATTCGTGCTTACCCGTGCGATTAAGCCCCAAGTCATCTCGTAATTAAACTCAAGCCATGCATTGATCAATTCAAACACCCTCAAGTATTCAAAACAGTCCACACAACATCCAAATGACACAATCCCAAGCATTTAATACAACAAGAGAAGCTACAATAATTTTTCTAAGCATATCAATAGGTGAAATCCTCACTGCAATGGACTGTTTTATCACAATCATTGAGACAAGCAAAAAATCTCCAATTCCAATCAACAAGATTTCAAATTAAAGCTTAATGAGTGAACTAAATTCAGAAACAAACCTCGCATCATTTGGAGTTCGGGTTCAAGAGTTATAGCCAAAACAGTGAGACTACGCAAAACTGTGCAGATTTGCACACATTTCAATACTTCTCATTTTTGAGGGCCTTAGGGTCAGATTTAGCCTTAGTCCATTTCTGACAAAAATGTCCAGAACAGAAACATCTAACAGCACACCAAATTTCATGCATTTTGGATATCATTTACTAAGTCAAAACTGGTTCGTTGTACAAGGACAGTGAATCTGCCAAAACCTGCTTCATTTTCCCAGATTTTTCAGATTTGGACACATTTTAATATTTTTCCATTTTGAGGACTTAGAGTCGAAATTAGCTTTGGCCTATTTCTGCGAAAAAATGCTCAAAACTGGAAAAACTAGTCACCTACCAATTTTCACGCATTTTCAACCTCATTTACCTTTTCAAAATCAACTCGCACCAACAAGACAGAAGGCTGTCCCATACGCGAATTCATCTATCATCACATTCTAGCCAAATATCTTGCCATGCATGTTTACAAAAGCTTATGAACACACATATATCACAAGTACAGAAGTAAAGATAGACATTTAAAGGCATGCATGAGGTTTTCAAAAGCTTTACAAAGAAGTTTTAGCCCTCACCTTAGCAAGACAACAAAGAAGATGCACAAAATCTTAATGAAACACAATGTTGACTCTTCTCCTTGCTTAGCCGAGAGACCACTTGATTTTTCTCTAATTTCCTAGCTTAGTAACCAAGTTCTTAGTAGGTGCATGTAGTTAGAACAAGAAGAAGATGAAATGGAAGCTGACAAACTCACCTAAGCCGAAGTGAAGGTTCAATGAGCTTGCATGTGTGTCTTTTGCATTCTAGCTTTGCTTGGTCGAGTTCCTAGTAGCTTGCATGGCTTGATAACCCTTAGGATGATGAACTCAAGCTATGGAGAGTAGAACTTCAGCCAAGGCCGAGAGAGAGAGAGAAGAATGAGAGAAAGAATGAGAGAAAGAGAGAAAATGAAAGAAAAATGAAAAGCTTTGAAATGTTTGATGCTTGAATCGGCCTAGGGCCTTGTAAAATCTGATTTTGTGTCTTCAAGGAGCATTTTTGAATTGTCTAGTATGGGCATGGAGTTTGTGTTGAGAATATGGAGCCTTGGGTAGAGTTTTGAGCCAATTTTTTTTATGCTTGTGTCATAAACTTGTCATAGAATGTCCAAGTTTGATTATGAATCGTGCAAGGCAAGCACAAATGCAAGAAAGTGGTCGGCCAAGGCTTATGTTCAAATCTGAATTTTTGTCTTGTTTGAGCATTATTTAATTGAGTGCTTAGAATGTGCAAAAGAATAAGGAATAAAGAATAAGAATGTCTAGCTTTTTGTGAGATTTTGTCTTTTAGTGAGTTGAATTAGCATTTTAATATTAGTTAGTGGAGTTTGTAGGATTAATTAATGATCTAGTGCTTCGTGTAAGATACTTTCTTGATTAGCGTGAGGGCACGCACTACGAGGTAAGGCATGAACTACGAGACGAATGCGCATTTCCCAGGAAAATGCACGCAACCCTAAATATATGCACGTAATTCAATGCAAGGCACACAAAACGAAACACGATTTTTAAACCTAGGTCAAGGCATGCAAATCTAGGTTAGGGCACACGAAACGATGTATCGCAGGCAAATCGAGGTCGGGCCTCACACCAAATGATGCGAGGTTTGTTTCTGGATTTAGTTCACTCCTTAAGCTTTAATTTGACATTTTGTTCACTAGAATTGGAGATTGTTTGCTTGTCTCAATGATTGTGAGAAAATAGTCTATTGCAGTGAGGTCTTTATCTAGTGATATGCTTTGAAAATTATTGTAACTTCTCTTGTTGTGTTAAATGCTTTGGATTGTGGTACTTGGATGTTGTGTGGACTGCTTTGAATGCTTGAGGGTGTTTTAATCGATGCATGGCTTGAGTTTAATTACGTGACAACTTGGGGCTTAATCGCACGGGTGAGCATGAATTGAAACCCTAGTGACTAGAAAAACTCACTAAGTGTTGATCCTATGGATATCGTGTTTAATTATATGATTAGTAGGCTGCCCGTAGTTGCCCTTATAGCCCTAAATGTGACTCCGATGATTACATGTTGACAAGTAGACCTTTCTTGCACCCGGTCCCACATAGATGTCATTGCATGTTGTATAATCTTATTATTTGATTGCGTGAACCCCGAAATGAGTTATATGACTTGATTCACATGTGTTACATGGTTGTCCGTTTAATATCCATATAACTCCATGCATTTTACAAGTGAAATTATCTGACATAGCATGCCTTGCATGTTTACTTGTCAACGTGCGATCTTATAACTGCTCGGAGGCAACCTACTTGGTTGTCCTCCTAATGTGATATATTAAATATTATAAATGTGCATTGCATACAAGGTTGCAACCTTTCATTGTGGCATGGTAGCGTTTTACGCACGCCGGGTGGCATCGGGCTTGCTGGTGCTACCGTGACTACCATGGTCCAATTCCCTCTCTCGCTTGCCATTCCACCCTCAGAGAGTTGGGTCGTAGATTTTCGGGGTACATCCAGAGTACTCCCAAATGGAAGCGATAAGTGGATTATTGAAGTCGGCTGCAACAATCGTATCGAAATCGATATTGAGAGCAAATGCTTACCGTATCCTTGAAATGATTGGTAATTGTATTTGTTGCTCAATTTGATTCTTATACTTTGTGTACCTTATTCTTTGTAATACGTGACATGTTTTCAAAAAGAGGTTTTTCATAAGTTAACCGGAAAAAGAGTTTCAAAACGTATTTCTCGTTCCCCCTCGCTGAGTTCATAAAGACTCACCCTCTTTTATCTTCTCAGGTGAAGAAGACCAAGAACAAGTACTCGAGGATAACGTGCCTATTGATGACTCCTTGGAATGATTGCTTGCCCTACGTGTCTTACTTGACTATGGTCATTTTGTGAACGATATGTTGCTTGAAGACTATTCCTTACGTTGCTTGTTGTTGTATTGTAAATGACCCCCGTTGTAATTTGGGGTCTAATTTTGGCTTGTACTGATCATAACTAGTTAGACACTCTTATGGTCATTTTTGCTATCGCTACTGGTTAGTATCTATCACAGGCTTATGAAGTATCAGGTAAAGGATTAAGTAAAATGAATCTATCCAATCTTAAGCAGGTACTAATTGTTAAGCTAAGATCAACAGGTATCGGTGTAACTAGATTGACAAATAAATGAGATAGAGTTATCATGCTAGGTTGTTAATCAAACGAGACTTCGAGATAACTAGTAGGCGTTTCGATTGGTGATAAATAGTAATCTTAGTTGGAAATCAAATTGAGATTGAAAATTTTGAGGCGTTTAGAGAATTAGGTCAAAACTAAATAGCCCAATTACAGCCGTTATGCTGCTGGTTTTTCGGAGAATTTGTGGAGTTTAGCTAAACGTTAAGTATCAAATCTTCATGAACGATTAAGTATGTGAAATGACTTGAATGTTTAGATCACTCCCTAGTCTAACCTCTATAGGTCGGGTTGGGGCGTGACACCTTAGAGAAATGGTATCAGAGCTTAGATTGCTTAAGCCAGGTTTAACTCTAGGACCATGGGTAGAAGCCCTAAGATTATCGGGATAACTTGTTTATATGTGTTATTGTGTGACAATATCAATTGTGCCTTCTCTGTTTCTATGTGCTTATGTGATTAACATGTCTTAACTGTTTCAAGAATTGTGTGTCTATATAAAATTGTATGTTGCATGCCTTATACATTAAATTCTTGTTTGTCGTATTCCAATAAATTATGCATAATAATATGTGCCTATAGATGGCTGGCCCTAATACCCGCAATACTAATAGGAGCGGTAAGCCCCAAGAGATCGGAGATGCTCATCAAACTAATCCCGGTATGGCTATGTTTAATATGATGGTGAATACTATGGATCGCGTGTCGCGAATGATGGAACGTCAAGATGCATGTGAAGCAAACAACAACAACAGGAATGATGGTAACAATGGGAAAAATAGCAGAATGCGGGAATTCCTTGACTTTCGCCCGTCCAAATTTCACGGGGAAGCTAATGATGAAAAGGCAGAGGCTTGGCTATCCGAGATTGAAAGGATTTTCAGGCCACTTGACTATACTGACGAGGAAAAGATTGAGTTCGCTGTGTTTTTGTTGCACGGGGATGCTGAGCATTGGTGGCACACTGTGGAGGCACTTTGGGAAACTGATCATACACCTCGCTTATGGGGTAATTTTGTTAAGGCATTCAAGGAGAAATACGTACCTGTAGTTTCCAAGCAGAGGCGAATTGAGGAATTCATGCACTTGAACCAGGGTAACATGACGGTGGCCTAGTACGATGCTCGTTTTGACCGACTGTCCCGTTATGCTCAATACATGGTCAGTACCCTTGAGACGAAGATGTGGAAATTTACGAATGGGTTGAGGCCAGAAATTCAGGACCATTTGGCTTCGCATGACTTTACTACTATTCTGCTCTCCTTGCGGCTACCTCCTAAGTTGAGAAGAGAAAACTTGATAGAGCCGGTTCGAGCCAGCCGAACAAGAAACCATATCAGCCTCCAGGTCAACAGAGGAAATTCTAGACTTAGAGTCGTAGTTAGGGTTAGAGCTAGAATATACCAGTTAACAATTGTGGCCCGACTAAAGCACCATCAGCCTCTTCTACTCGTGGATCCACAGGTAGTTCACCTAATACTCAGGCTGTCACCTGTTCTTACTGTAATAGGAAGGGTCACACCGAGGCCCAGTGTTGGAGGAAATCGGGACGATATGCAGGGTGTGGCAGCGATCAACACCAGGTCAAGGATTGTCCTAAATGGCAAGGGGGACAAAATCAGATTAAACTAGCTGGTAGAGGCAAGACTCCAGTTCCTAGAGTTTAGGCCCGAGCTTATGCTATTGAGTGCGAGGAGCTTCCTGAGGAGACCGTTGTTGTTGAAGGTATATTCTTGATACTGAATCAACCTGTTAGGGTGCTAATTGATCCAGGTGCTACTCATTCATTTATTACTCCCTTATGTGTGCAACGTGTGAAACTACGAGTTGTATATTTTCCTTACGAAGTAGAAGTTGGTACTCTGATGGGTTCTAAACTTGTTATTCGCTCAGCTTGTAAAGCATGTAAAATCCAAATTAAAGATAGGGAATTCTCAGCCAATCTTATTGTATTACCCTTTCGAGACTATGAAGTCATCTTAGGGATAGACTGGTTGGCAAAGCATCATGCCCAACTAGATTGCCGGACGAAGATTATAACGTTCCAGATACCTGGTCAACCAATATTGGAGGTAATGAGTCGAAGAGACTTCACTGGGAGTTCCATCATTTCATCTACGAAAGCAGTGAAGTCCTTGAGAAAAGGATGTAGTGGATACTTAGCTTACCTCATCAACAAGCCGTCGGACAAAGCTAAGTTGGAGGAGATGCCAGTGATTAAAGATTATGCGGATGTGTTTCCAGAAGAATTGCCCGGTTTACCCCCAAATCGGGAGATCGAGTTCATTATAGAATTACTGCCTGGCACCCAGCCGATATCTAAAGCTCCCTATCATATGGCACCAGCCGAGCTACAAGAACTGAAGGACCAATTGCAAGGATTGTTGAAGAAGGGGTTTGTTCAACCAAGTTCTTCTCCGTGGGGAGCGCCAGTCCTGTTTGTAAAGAAGAAAGACGGAACGTTGAGGCTATGCATCGATTACCGAGGATTGAACCAAGTGACCATCAAGAATAAATACCCACTTCCACTGATCAACGAGTTGTTTGATCAACTTCAGGGAGCCAAAGTGTATTTGAAGCTCGACTTGAGGCAAAGGTATTATCAGTTGCGAATCAAAAAGGAGAATATGTCTAAAACGGCTTTTAGGACGAGATATGGGCATTATGAATATGTGGTGATGCCATTTGGGCTAACTAACGCCCCTGCAGCTTTTATGGACTTGATGCACAGGGTGTTTCAACCCTACTTGGACCAATTTGTGGTGATCTTCATCGATGATATTTTGGTATACTCGAAATACGAGGTTGAGCATGAACAACATCTGCGATTAGTACTGCAGAAACTTCGAGAGCATCAATTGTATGCAAAGTTTAGCAAATGCGAATTTTGGTTGCGGCAGATTGCATTTTTGGGGCACATCATATCCCAAGAGGGAATAGCAGTGGATCCAGCAAAGATAGAAGCGGTGATGTCTTGGAAGAAGCCGGAAAATGTTACAGAGGTTCGGAGTTTTCTCGGTTTAGCCAGCTATTATCGGAGGTTCGTGAAGGATTTCTCAAAGATTGCAGGACCGCTTACAAAGCTCACTCAAAAGAAAACAAAGTTCGTGTGGGATGACAAGTGTGAGAACAGCTTCCAAGAATTGAAGAAAAGATTGAATACCGCACCTGTTCTTGCATTGCCTGAAGGGAGTCAAGGTTTTGTAATCTATAGCGATGCTTCGAAGGAAGGACTGGGTTGTGTGTTGATGCAAAATGGTAGAGTAATTGCGTATGCTTCTAGGAAACCGAAGCCATATGAATTGAATTACCCAACGCATGATTTGGAGTTAACGGCTATTGTGTTTGCACTCAAGAAATGGAGACACTATCTGTGGGGTAACAAGTTCGAGGTGTTTACTGATCACAAGAGCTTAAAATACTTGTTCTCACAAAAAGAGTTGAACATGAGGCAAAGACGGTGGATGGAGCTTTTGGATGATTATAACTGCATAATCAATTATGTGCCCGATAAAGCAAATGTAGTTGCAGATGCCTTAAGTCGGAAAACGAGCATGGCAAAACTGGAAGTTAAGGTACATGAGTTGTTAGAGGAAGCATTTTTGTAGAAACCACAATTGACTCAAAAAGGGTTACTATTTGCCACTACACAAGTTCAATCGACCATGTTGTCTGAATTACGAGAGGCTCAACAGAAGGATCAACAGTTTCAGAAGATTAAAGAAAGCAACACAGATTTCAAGTTTCATGATGATGGTATTTGGACGTTCAGGAATCGAATTTGTGTTCCTAATGAGCCAGAGTTGAAAAAGAAGATTCTTGAAGAAGCCCATAACTCAAGATATACTATTCACCCCAGTGGAACAAAGATGTACTGGGATTTGAAGCAACACTATTGGTGGAATAACATGAAGAGAGAGATTGCGGAGTTTGTGGCATGGTGTTTACTTGCCAGAGAGTCAAAGCAGAACATCAACGACTGACAAGTTTACTTCAACCGTTGGAAATTCCTCAATGGAAATGGGAACACATAACTATAGACTTTGTCATGGGCCTGCCCAGGTCACAAAAGGGTCATGACACCGTTTGGGTCATAGTGGATAGATTGACCAAGTCAGCACACTTCTTACCGATGAACAAGGAAGATAGTCCTGAGAAACTGGGAGATATGTATGTGGCAGATATTGTAAGGTTGCACGGGATGCCTGTGAGTATTGTATTGGATAGGGATCCTCGTTTTACTTCCCGATTTTGGAAGAGATTGCAAGAAGCTTTGGGAACGAAGTTGAGTTTCAGCACGGCTTATCACCCTCAGACGGATGGACAATCTGAGAGAACTATTCAGATTCTGGAGGATATGCTAAGGGCATGTGTTCTAGACTTCGAAAAAGGTTGGGAGAAATATCTGTCTCTAGCGGAATTCACTTATAATAACAACTATCAGGCCACTATCGGGATGGCCCCATTTGAGGCATTGTATGGACGTAAGTGTCGATCCCCAATTTACTGGGATGAAGTAGGTGAGACGAAAACTTTTGAAGACTGTTGATAATGTCCACCTCATCCGAAAACGGATGCTTACCGCCCAAAGCAGGCAAAAAAGTTACGCAGACCGACGGAGACAAAATCTAGAGTTTGAGGTTGGCGACAAGGTGTTCTTGAAGATATCACCTTGGAGGGGACTGATTAAACACGGCAATGGTGGAAAGTTGAGCCCAAGGTTTGTAGGACCATTTAAGATAATTGAGAAGGTTGGCAAATTGGCGTATCGCCTGGAACTACCCCAAAACCTCTCCAATATTCACGACGTCTTTCATGTTTCAATGCTACGGAAGTATCATCCTGATCCATCGCATATCTTGGAGCCAGAGCCGTTGCAGCTTCGGAAGAACTTGTCTTACGAAGAGAAGCCCATTCGGATCCTAGACCAGCAAGATCGGGAGTTGTGCAACAAATCTATACCGATGGTGAAAGTGTTGTGGGATCATCATGGAGTTGAAGAAGTAACATGGGAAAGGCGAGACCAGATGGAGCAACAGTATCCAGCATTATTTCAAAGGTAATGTTGAATTTCGGGACGAAATTCTTTTAAGGAGGGGAGGATGTGAGGCCCGACCTCGATTTGCGTGCGATACCTCGTTTCGTGTACCCTAACTTAGATTGGCGTGCCTTGACCTAGGTTTAAGAGTCATGTTTCATTTTGTGTGCCTTGCATTGAATTACGTGCATTCATTTAGGGTTGCGTGCATTTACTTGGAAAACGTACATTCATCTCGTAGTTTGTGCCTTATCTCGTAATGCGTGCCCTAGACCTAGGTAAGCATGCCCACACGCTAATCAAGAAAGCATCTTACACGAAGCACTAGATCATTAATTAATCCTACAAACTCCACTAACTAATATTAAAATGCTAATCCAACTCACTAGAAGACGAAATCTCACAAAAAGCTAGACATTCTTATTCTTTAATTATTTGCACATCCCAAGCACACAATAAAATAAGCTCAAACAAGACAAAATTCAGACTAGATCAAGGTCTTGGCCGACCACATGAAGCATTTGACAAAGATTTGCATAATTCAAAATCATGCCTAGACAACCTATGACACAAAGCATAAAAAAATAACCCAAAACCCTACCCAATGCACCACATTCTCTACACACTCAATTGCCCATGCTAAGGTGATTCAAAAATATGCTCTTGAAGACACAAAATCAGAATTTTGTGAAGCCCATAGCTGACACATGCATTCAAAGCATCAAAACTCCTCAAGCTTTTCATTTCTTTCTCACATTCTCTCTTTCTCTCATTCACTCTCTCTCTCTCTCGGCCTTGGCTGCAATTTTAGTCTCCATAGCTTAAGTTCATCATCCTAAGGTTCATCAAGACATTCAAGCTACTAAGGAACTCGACCAAGTAAGCTAGAGGCAAAGAAACATGCATGCAAGCTCATAGAACACTCATTCGGCCCTTAGCTATGTTTGATAGATCCTATTTCATTTTCTTTTTGTTCTAGCCACTTGCACACACTAAGAACATGGTTACTAAGCTAGGAATCAGAGAATCTCAAGTTATCTCTTGGCCAAGCAAGGAGAAAAGTCGATCTTGTGCATCATCAAGAGCTTTGTGCATCTTCATTATTGTCTTGCTAAGGTGAAGGCTAAAACTCCTTTGAAAAGCTTTCAAAAACCACATGCATGCCTTTAAATGTCTATTTTTACCTCTGTACTTGTGATATATGTGTGTACATGAGCTTTTGTAAACATGCATGGCAAGACATTTGGCTAGAATGTGAAGATAAGTGAAATCGCGTAAATGACAGTCTTCTGACATGTTGGAGCGAAGTGAATTTGACCAGGTAAATGATGTTGAAAATGCATGAAAATTGGTAAGTGACTAGTGTTGCCAGTTGTAAGCATTTTCTGTAGAAATAGGCCAAAGCCAATTTTGATTCTAAGGTCTCCAAAATGGCAAAACATCGAAAGGTGTCCAAATCTGGAGAATCTGGGAAAATGAAGCAGGTTTTGGCAGATTCACTGTCCTTGTGGAACGAATCCGTTTTGACTTAGTAAATGATATCCAAAATGCATCAAATTTGGTATTCTACTATATTTTTCAGTTATAGACATTTTTTTCAGAAATAGACTAAGGCTAAATCTGACCTAAGTTCCTTAAAAACGACAAGTATTGAAATGTGTACAAATCTGGACAGTTTTGCGTAGTCTCACGGTTTTGGCTATAACTCTTGAATCTGAACTCCAAATGATGCGAGGTTTGTTTCTGGATTTAGTTCACTCCTTAAGCTTTAATTTGACATTTTTTCACTGGAATTGGAGATTGTTTTCTTGTCGCAATGATTGTGAGAAAACAGTCCATTGCAGTGAGGTCTTCATCTAGTGATAAGCTTTGAAAATTATTGTAACTTCTCTTGTTGTGTTAAATGCTTGGGATTGTGGTACTTGGATGTTGTGTGGACGGTTTTGAATGCTTGAGGGTGTTTTAATCGATGCATGGCTTGAGTTTAATTACATCACAACTTGGGGCTTAATCGTACGGGTGAGCATGAATTGAAACCCTAGTGACTAGAAAAACTCGCTAAGTGTTGATCCTATGGATATCATGTTTAATTATATGATTAATAGGCTGCCCGTAGTTTCCCTTATAGCCCTAAATGTGATTCCGATGATTACATGTTGACAAGTAGACCTTTCTTGCACCCGGTCCCACGTAGATGTCGTTGCATGTTGTATAATCTTATTATTTGATTGCGTGAACCCCGAAATGAGTTATATGACTTGATTCACATGTGTTACATGGCTGTCCGTTTAATATCCATATAACTCCATGCGTTTTACAAGTGAAATTACCTGACATAGCATGCCTTGTGTGTTTACTTGTCAACGTGCGATCTTATAACTGCTCGGAGACAACCTACTTGGTTGTCCTCCTAATGTGATATGTTAAATATTATAAATGTGCATTGCATACAAGGTTGCAACCTTTCATTGTGGCATGGTAGCGTTTCACGCACGCCGGGCGGCATCGGGGCTTGCCGGGGCTACTGTGGCTACCATGGTCCAATTCCCTCTCTCGTTTGCCATTCCACCCTCGGAGAGTTGGGTCGTAGATTTTCGGGGTACATCCGGAGTACTCCTAAATGGAAGCGATAAGTGGATTATTGAAGTCGGCCACAACAATCGTATCGAAATCGATATTGAGAGCAAATGCTCACCGTATCCTTGAAATGATTGGTAATTGTATCTGTTGCTCAATTTGATTCTTATACTTTGCGTACCTTATTACTTGTAATACGTGACATGTTTTCAAAAAGAGGTTTTTCATAAGTTAACCGGAAAAAGAGTTTCAAAACGTATTTCTCGTTCCCCCTCGCTGAGTTCATAAAGACTCATCGTCTTTTATCATCTCAGGTGAAAAAGACCAAGAACAGGTACCCGAGGACAACGTGCCTATTGATGACTCCTTGGAATGATTGCTTGCCCTACGTGCCTTACTTGACTATGGCCATTTTGTGAACGATATGTTGCTTGAAGACTATTCCTTATGTTGCTTGTTGTTGTATTGTAAATGACCCCCGTTGTAATTTGGGGTCTAATTTTGTCTTGTACTGATCATAACTAGTTAGACACTCTTATGGTCATTTTTGCTATCGCTACTAGTTAGTATTTATCACAGGCTTATGAAGTATTAGGTAAAGGATTAGGTAAAATGAATCTATCCAATCTTAAGCAGGTACTCACTGTTAAGCTAAGATTAACAGGTATCGGTGTAACTAGATTGACAAATAAACGAGACAGAGTTATCATGCTAGGTTGTTAATCAAACGAGACTTCAAGATAACTAGTAGGCATTTTGATTGGTGATAAATAGTAATCTTAGTTGGAAATCAAATTGAGATTGAAAATTTTAAGGCGTTTAGAGAATTAGGTCAAAACTAAAGAGCCCAATTACAGCCATTATGCTGCCGGTTTTCAGGAGAATTTGTGGAGTTTAGGCTAAACATTAAGTATCAAACCTTCATGAACGATTAAGTACGTGAAATGACTTGAATGTTTAGATCACTCCTTAGTCTAACCTCTATAGGTCGGGTTGGGGCGTGACATAATCCATCACATTTCTATTATCGAATCCCATGCCACCTTGGGCAAGACAACTTCGTTTCACGTAGAAGCTGGGCCCGCAAACCGAGGGCGTGAGGCTTGGGACTAGGTCTCCGTCGCTCCGGTGCCCATAACTTTTGATCCGTAAGGAGTTACGCGGCACACAGCATACCGTTGGAAAGCTCTTCGAGAGCTCTACGATAGGGGCAGCAAACCTGCTTGGCTGTGCCTATTTTCGGAGCCCAAAATCGAACGTTTTCATCAGTTTCGGGATACTTTTCTTCTTTTGCAATGTTTTTCCGCCCCGGATCGTACGTCGTGACCCGCGAAAAGGTCGACAACCTAATCCATCACTTTTCTATTATCGAATCCCACGGCACCTTAGGCAAGACAACTTCAATTCACGTAGAGGATGGGCCCGCAAACCGAGGGCGTCAGTCTTGGGACCAGGTCTCCGTCGCTCCGGTGTCCATAACTTTTGATTCGTAAGGAGTTACACGGCACACAACATACCGTTGGAAAGCTCTCTGAGAGCTCTACGACGGGGGCAGCAAGCCTGCTTGTCTGAGCCTGTTTTCGTAGCCCAAAATCAAACATTTTTATTAGTTTTGGGACACTTTTCTTCTTTTGAGTTATTTTTTCGTCCCGGATCGTACGTCGTGAGTCGTGAAAAGGACGAGAACCTAATCCATCCCATTTCTATTATCGAATCCCACGGCACCTTGAGCAAGACAACTTCACTTCACGTTGAGGCTGGGCCCGCAAACCGAGGGCGTGGGGCTTAGGACCAGGTCTCCATCGCTCTGGTGCCCATAACTTTTGATCCATAAGGAGTTACGCGGTGCACAACATACTATTGAAAAGCTCTTCAAGAGCTCTACGACGGGGGCAGCATGCCTGCTCGGCTGCACCTATTTTTGGAGCCCAAATTCGAACATTTTCAGGACACTTTTCTTCTTTTGCAATGTATTTTCGTCTCAGATCGTACGTCGTGAGCCGCGAAAAGGTCGACAACCTAATCCATCACTTTTCTATTATCGAATCCCACGGCAACTTGGGCAAGACAACTTCGCTTGACGTAGAGGATGGACCCGCAAACCGAGGGTCTTAGTCTTGGGACCAGGTCTCCGTCGCTCCGGTATCCATAACTTTTGATCCGTAAGGAGTTACGCGGGGCACAACATACCGTTGGAAAGCCCTCCGAGAGCTCTACGAAGGGGCAGCAATCCTGCTCAGTTGCGCATATTTTCGGAGCCCAAAATCAAACATTTCATTAGTTTCAGGACATTTTCTTCTTTTGCGCAGTTTTTTCATCCCAGATCGTACATCGTGAGCTGCGAAAAGGACGACAACCTAATCCATCATATTTCTATTATCGAATCCCATGGCACCTTGGGCAAGACAACTTGGCTTCACGTAGAGGCTGGGCCCGCAAACCGAGGGCTTGGGGCTTGGGACCAGGTCTCCGTCGCTCCGATGCCCATAACTTTTGATCCATAAGGAGTTACGCGGCGCACAGCATACCGTTAAAAAGCTCTCCGAGATCTCTACGATGGGGGCAGTAAGCCTGCTCGGTTACGCCTATTTTCAGAGCCCAAAATGGAACATTTTCATCAGTTTCGGGAAACTTTTCTGCTTTTGTGCCTTTTTTTCGTCCCGAATCGTACGTCGTGAGCTGCAAAAAGGTCGACAACCTAATCTATAACATTTCTATTATCGAATCTCATGGCACCTTGGGCAAGACAACTTCACTTCATGTTGAGGTTGGGCCCGCAAACTGAGGACGTGGGGCTTAGGACCAGGTCTCCGTCGCTCCGGTGCCCATAACTTTTGATCCATAAGGAGTTACGCGACGCACAACATACCGTTGAAAAGCTCTCCGAGAGCTTTACGACGGGGGCAGTATGCCTGTTTTGCAGCGCCTATTTTCAGAACCCAAATTCAAAAGTTTTCATAAGTTTCGGGACACTTTTCTACATTTGCGCTGTTTTTCTGTCCCGGATCGTACGTCGTGAGCCGCAAAAAGGATGACAACCTAATATATCACATTTAGAATATCGAATACCACGACACCTTGGGCAAGACAACTTCGCTTCATGTAGAGGCTGGGCTGGCAAACTGAGGGCGTGGGGCTTGGGACTAGGTCTCCATCGCTCCGGTACCCATAACTTTTGATCCGTAAGGAGTTACGCGGTGCACAACATACCATTGAAAAGCTTTCTGAGAGCTCTACGACGGGGGTAGCAAGCCTGCTCAACTGCGCCTATTTTCGGAGTCCAAAATCGAACATTTTCATCAGTTTCAGGACACTTTTCTTCTTTTGTGCTGTTTTTTTATCCCGGATCGTACGTCGTGAGCTGCGAAAAGCTCGACAACCTAATCAATCACATTTCTATTATCGAATCCCATGGCACCTTGGGCAAGACAACTTTGCTTCATGTAAAGGGCTGGGCTCGCAAACCGAGGGCGTGGCGCTTAGGACCAGGTCTCCGTTGCTCCGGTGCCCATAACTTTTTATTCGTAAGGAGTTACGCCCTGCACAACATACCGTTGGAAAGTTCTCTGAGAGCTCTACGACAAGGGCAGCAAGCTTGCTCAGCAGCGCATATTTTTTGAGCCCAAAATCGAACGTTTTAATCATTTTTGGGATACTTTTCTTCTTTTGCGCTGTTTTTCCATCCCGGATCGTACGTCGTGAGCCGCGAAAAGAACGACAACCTAATCCATCACATTTTTATTATTGAATCGCATGGTACCTTGGGCAAGACAACTTTGCTTCACGTAGAGGCTGGGCCCACAAACCGAGGGCGTGGGGCTTGGGACCTAGTCTCCATCGCTCCGGTGCCCATAACTTTTTATTCGTAAGGAGTTACGCGGCGCACAACATACCGTTGGAAAGCTGTCTGAGAGCTCAACGACGGGGGCAGCAAGCTTTCTAGGCAGCACGTATTTTTTTGAGCCCAAAATCGAACATTTTAATCATTTTTGGGATACTTTTCTTCTTTTTGCGCTGTTTCTCTGTCTCGGATCGTACATCGTGAGCTGCAAAAAGAAAGACAATCTAATCTATCACATTTCTATTATCAAATTACACGTTACCTTGGTATTCTACTATATTTTTCAGTTCTAGACATTTTTGTCAGAAATAGACTAAGGCTAAATCTGAACCTAAGTTCCTTAAAAACGACAAGTATTGAAATGTGTACAAATCTGGACAGTTTTGCGTAGTCTCACGGTTTTGGCTATAACTCTTGAATCTGAACTCCAAATGATGCGAGGTTTGTTTCTGGATTTAGTTCACTCCTTAAGCTTTAATTTGACATTTTTTCACTGGAATTGGAGATTGTTTTCTTGTCGCAATGATTGTGAGAAAACAGTCCATTGCAGTGAGGTCTTCATCTAGTGATAAGCTTTGAAAATTATTGTAACTTCTCTTGTTGTGTTAAATGCTTGGGATTGTGGTACTTGGATGTTGTGTGGACGGTTTTGAATGCTTGAGGGTGTTTTAATCGATGCATGGCTTGAGTTTAATTACATCACAACTTGGGGCTTAATCGTACGGGTGAGCATGAATTGAAACCCTAGTGACTAGAAAAACTCGCTAAGTGTTGATCCTATGGATATCATGTTTAATTATATGATTAATAGGCTGCCCGTAGTTGCCCTTATAGCCCTAAATGTGATTCTGATGATTACATGTTGACAAGTAGACCTTTCTTGCACCCGGTCCCACGTAGATGTCGTTGCATGTTGTATAATATAATCTTATTATTTGATTGCGTGAACCCCAAAATGAGTTATATGACTTGATTCACATGTGTTACATGGCTGTCCGTTTAATATCCATATAACTCCATGTGTTTTGCAAGTGAAATTACCTGACATAGCATGCCTTGTGTGTTTACTTGTCAACGTGCGATCTTACAATTGCTCGGAGGCAACCTACTTTGTTGTCCTCCTAATGTGATATGTTAAATGTTATAAATGTGCATTGCATACAAGGTTGCAACCTTTTATTGTGGCATGGTAGCGTTTCACGCACGCCAATCGGCATCGGGCTTGCCGGTGCTACTGTGGCTACCCTGGTCCAATTCCCTCTCTCGCTTGCCATTCCACCCTCAGAGAGTTGGGTTGTAGATTTTTGGGGTACATCCGAAGTACTCCTAAATGGAAGCGATAAGTGGATTATTGAAGTCGGCTGCAACAATCGTATCGAAATCGATATTGAGAGCAAATGCTCACCGTATCATTGAAATGATTGGTAATTGTATTTGTTGCTCAATTTGATTCTTATACTTTGCGTACCTTATTACTTGTAATACGTGACATGTTTTCAAAAAGAGGTTTTTCATAAGTTAACCGGAAAAAGAGTTTCAAAACGTATTTCTCGTTCCCCCTCGCTGTGTTCATAAAGACTCATCCTCTTTTATCATCTTAGGTGAAGAAGACCAGGAACAGGTACTCGAGGACAACGTGCCTATTGATGACTCCTTGGAATGATTGCTTGCCCTACGTGCCTTACTTGACTATGGCCATTTTGTGAACGATATGTTGCTTGAAGACTATTCCTTATGTTGCTTGTTGTTGTATTGTAAATGACCCCCGTTGTAATTTGGGGTCTAATTTTGTCTTGTACTGATCATAACTAGTTAGACACTCTTATGGTCATTTTTGCTATCGCTACTGGTTAGTATCTATCATAGGCTTATGAAGTATCAGGTAAAGGATTAGGTAAAATGAATCTATCCAATCTTAAGCAGGTACTCACTGTTAAGCTAAGATTAACAGGTATCGGTGTAACTAGATTGACAAATAAACGAGACAGAGTTATCATGCTAGGTTGTTAATCAAACGAGACTTCAAGATAACTAGTAGGCATTTTGATTGGTGATAAATAGTAATCTTAGTTGGAAATCAAATTGAGATTGAAAATTTTGAGGCATTTAGAGAATTAGGTCAAAACTAAATAGCCCAATTACAGCAGTTATGCTACCGGTTTTCAGGAGAATTTGTGGAGTTTAGGCTAAACGTTAAGTATCAAACCTTCATGAACGATTAAGTACGTGAAATAACTTGAATGTTTAGATCACTCCCTAGTCTAACCTCTATAGGTCAGGTTGGGGCGTGACATAATCCATCATATTTCTATTATCGAATCCCATGCCACCTTGGGCAAGACAACTTCGTTTCACGTGGAAGCTGGGCTAGCAAACCGAGGGCATGAGGCTTGGGACTAGGTCTCCGTCGCTCCGGTGCCCATAACTTTTGATCCGTAAGGAGTTACGCGGCACACAGCATACCGTTGGAAAGCTCTTCGAGAGCTCTACGATAGGGGCAGCAAACCTGCTTGGCTGTGCCTATTTTCGGAGCCCAAAATCGAACGTTTTCATCATTTTTGGGATACTTTTCTTCTTTTGCAATGTTTTTTCGTCCCAGATCGTACGTCGTGAGCCGCGAAAAGGACGACAACCTAATCAATCATATTTCTATTATCGAATCCCATGGCACCTTGGGCAAGATAACTTCGCTTCATGTTAAGGCTGGGCTCGCAAACCGAGGACGTGGGGCTTAGGACCAGGCCTCCATCGCTCCGGTGCCCATAACTTTTGATCCATAAGGAGTTATGCGGCACACAACATACCATTGAAAAGCTCTTCGAGAGCTCTACGACGGTGGCAGCATGCCTGCTTAGATGCGCCTATTTTTGGAGCCCAAATTTGAACATTTTCAACACTTTCGGGACACTTTTCTTCTTTTGCAATGTATTTCTGTCTCGGATCGTACGTCGTGAGCCGCGAAAAGGTCGACAACCTAATCCATCACTTTTCTATTATCGAATCCCACGGCCACTTGGGCAAGACAACTTCGCTTGACGTAGTGGATGGTCCTATAAACCGAGGGTCTCGATCATGTGACCGGGTATCCATCGCTCCGGTGCCAATAACTTTTGATCCGTAAGTAGTTACGCGTTGCACAACATACCGTTGGAAAGCTCTCCGAGAGCTCTACGACGGGGGCAGCTAACCTGTTCGGCTGCGCCTATTTTCGGAGCCCAAAATCGAACATTTTCATTAGTTTCGGGACTCTTTTCTTCTTTTGTACAGTTTTTCCATCCCGGATCGTACATCGTGTGCTGCGAAAAGGGCGACAACCTAATCCATCCCATTTCTATTATCGAATCCCATGGCACCTTGGGCAAGACAACTTCACTTCACGTAGAAGCTATGCCCGCAAACCGAGGGCGTGGGGCTTGGGACCAGGTCTCCGTCACTCCGGTGCCCATAACTTTTGATCCATAAGGAGTTACGCGGCGCACAGCATACCGTTAAAAAGCTCTCCGAGATCTCTACGATGGGGGCAGTAAGCCTGCTCGGTTACGCCTATTTTCAGAGCCCAAAATGGAACATTTTCATCAGTTTCGGGAAACTTTTCTGCTTTTGTGCCTTTTTTTCATCCCGGATCGTACGTCGTGAGTCGCGAAATTGACGACAATGTAATCCATCACATTTCTATTATCGAATCCCATGGAACCTTGTCCAAGACAACTTTGCTTCACGTAGAGGTTGGGCCGGCAAACCGAGGGCGTAGGGCTTAGGACCAGGTCTCCGTCGCTCCGGTGCCCATAACTTTTGATCCATAAAGAGTTGCGCGACGCACAACATACCGTTGAAAAGCTCTCCGAGAGCTTTACGACGGGGGCAGTATGCCTGTTTTGCAGCGCCTATTTTCAGAACCCAAATTCAAAAGTTTTCATAAGTTTCGGGACACTTTTCTACATTTGCGCTGTTTTTCTGTCTCGGATCGTACGTCGTGAGCCGCAAAAAGGATGACAACCTAATCCATCACATTTATAATATCGAATACCACAGCATCTTGGGCAAGACAACTTCACTTCATGTAGAGGTTGGGCCGGCAAACTGAGGGCGTAGGGCTTGGGACTAGGTCTCCATCGCTCCGGTACCCATAACTTTTGATCCGTAAGGAGTTACGCGGCGCACAACATACCGTTGAAAAGCTTTCTGAGAGCTCTACGACAGGGGCGCAAGCCTGCTCAACTGCGCCTATTTTCGGAGTCCAAAATCGAACATTTTCATCAGTTTTGGGACACTTTTCTTCTTTTGCGCTGTTTTCTTGTCCCGAATCGTATGTCGTGAGCCGCGAAAAGCACGACAACCTAATCCATCACATTTCTATTATCGAATCCCATGGCACCTTGGGCAAGACAACTTCGCTTCATGTAGAGGCTGGGCCAGCAAACCGAGGGCGTGGGGCTTGAGACCAAGTCTCCGTCGCTCCGGTGCCCATAACTTTTGATCCGTAAGGAGTTACGCGGCGCACAGCATACCGTTGAAAAGCTCTCCGAGAGATCTACGACAGGGGCAACAAGCCTGCTCGGCTGCGAGTATTTTTTGAGCCCAAAATCGAACATTTTAATCAATTTTGTGACATTTTTCTTCTTTTGTGTTGTTTTTCCGTCTCGGTTCGTACCGCGTGAGCAGCGAAAAGGATGACAACCTAATCCATCACATTTCTATTACCGAATCCCATTGCACATTGGGCTAGACAACTTCGCTTCACGTAGAGGCTGGGCCCGCAAACCGAGGGCGTGGGGCTTGGGACCAAGTCTCCGTCGCTCCGGTGCCCATAACTTTTGATCCGTAAGAAGTTACGCGGCCCACAGCATACCGTTGGAAAGCTCTCTAAGAGCTTTAAGACGGGGGCAGCAAGCTTGCTCGGCAGCGCGTATTTTTTGAGCCCAAAATCGAACGTTTTAATCATTTTTGGGATACTTTTCTTCTTTTGCGCTGTTTTTCCGTCCCGGATCGTACGTCGTGAGCCGCGAAAAGAACGACAACCTAATCCATCACATTTTTATTGTTGAATCCCATGGCACCTTGGGCAAGACAACTTTGCTTCAGGTAGAGGCTAGGCCCGCGAACCGAGGGCATAGGGCTTAGGACTAAGTCTCCGTCGCTCCGGTGCCCATAACTTTTGTTCCGTAAGAAGTTGCGCGGCTCCCAGGATCCGGTTGGAAAGCTCTCTAAGAGCTTTAAGACGGGGGCAGCAAGCTTGCTCGGCAGCGCGTATTTTTTGAGCCCAAAATCGAACATTTTAATCATTTTTGAGATAGTTTTCTTCTTTTGCGCTATTTTTTCGTCTCGGTTCGTATATCGTGAGCCGCGAAAAAAACGACAACCTAATCCATCACATTTCTATTAACAAATTCCACGTCACCTTGGGCAAGACAACTTCGCTTCACGTAGTAGCTGGTCCCATAAACCGAGGGAGTGGGGCTTGGGACCAATTCTCTATTGCTCCGATGCGCATAACTTTTGATCCGTAAGGAGTTACGTGGCGCATAGCATACCGTTGGAAAGCTCTCCGAGAGCTCTACGACGGGGGCAGCAAGCCTGCATAGCTGAGCCTGTTTTCGGAGCCCAAAATCATTCATTTTCATTAGTTTTTGGACACTTTTCTTCTTTTGCGCTATTTTTCCGTCCCAGATCGTACGTCGTGAGCCGCGAAAAGGACGACAACCTAATCCGTCACATTTCTATTAATGAATCCCACGGTACCTTGGGCAAGACATCTTTGGTTCACGTAGAGGCTGGGCCCACAAACCGAGGGCGTAGGCTTGGGACCAGGTCTCTGTCGCTCCAGTGCCCATAACTTTTAATCCATTAGGAGTTACGCGGCGCACAGTATACTGTTGGAATGCTCTCCGAGAGCCCTACGACGGAGGTAGCAAGCCTGCTGCGCTGAGCCTGGGGTCAGGGCCCAAAATCGGTTGTTTTCATCAGTTTTGAAACACTGGTCTTCTTTTGTGTTGTGTGTCCGTCCCGGATCGTACATCGGGAGCCGCGAAAAGGTCGACAACCTAATCCATCACATTTCTATTATCGAATCCCAAGGCTCTTTGGGCAAGACAACTTCGATTCACGTAGAGGCTAGGCCCTCAAACCGAGGGTGTAGGCTTGGTACCATATCTCCGTCTCTCCGATGCCCATATCTTTTGATCTGTAAGGAGTTATGCGGTGCACAGCATACCGTTGGATACTCTTTGTGAGCTCTACGATGGGGGTAATACGCCTACTCAGCTGCGCCTATTTTTGGAGCCCAAAATCAAATGTTTTCATCATTTTTGGGACACTTTTCTTCTGTTGCTCTATTTTTCCATCACGGATCGTACGACGTGAGCCGCGAAAAGGATGACAACTTAATTCATCACATTTCTATTATCGAATCCCACGGCACCTTGGGCAAAACAATTTCGCTTCACGTAAAGGCTGGGCCTGCAAACCGAGGCGTAGGGCTTGGCACCAGGTCTTCGTCGCTCCGGTGCCCATAACTTTTGATCCGTAAGGAGTTACGCGGTACACAGCATACCGTTGGAAAGCTCACTGAGAGCTCTACGACGGGGGAAGCAAGCATGCTCTGCTGTACCTATTTTCGGGGCCCAAAATTGAATGTTTTCATCAGTTTCGTGATGCTTTTCTACTTTTGCACTGTTTTTCTGTCCCGGATCGTACGTTGTGAGATGTGAAAAGGTCGACAACCTAATCCATCACATTTCTATTATCGAATCCCACGGTAACTTGGGCAAGACAACTTCACTTCACGTAAAGGATGGGCTTGCAAACCGAGGGCGTGGGGCTTATGACCAGGTATCCATTGCTCCGGAGCCCATAACTTTTGATCTGTAAGGAGTTACGAGGCACAGAGCATACCGTTAGAAGCTTCTCCGAGAGCTCTACGACGGGGGCAGCAAGCTTGCTCGGTTGCGCCTATTTTCCAAGCCCAAAATCAAAAGTTTTCATCAATTTCATGACACTTTTCTTCTTTTGAGCTATTTTTTCATCCCGAATCGTACGTCGTGAGCCGCAAAAAGGACGACAACCTAATCCATCACATTACTATTACCGAATCCCATGGCTCCTTGGGCAAGACAACTTCACTTCACATAGAGGCTGGGCCCGCAAACTGAGGGCGTGGGCTTAGGACCAGATCTCCGTCCCTCTGGTGCCCATAACTTTTGATCAGTAAAGAGTTACGCGGCGCACAGCATATCGTTGAAAAGCTCTCAAAGAGTTCTACGACGGGGGCAGCAAGCCTGCTCGACTGTACCTATTTTTGGAGCCCAAAATCAAATGTTTTCATCATTTTTGGGACACTTTTCTTCTGTTGCGCTGTTTTTTCATCCCAGATCGTATGACGTGAGCCACGAAAAGGATGACAACCTAATTCATCACATTTCTATTATCGAATCCCGCGACACCTTGGGCATGACAACTTCGCTTCACGTTGAGGCTGGGCCTGCAAACCGAGGGCGTGGGGCTTAGGACCAGGTCTCCGTCACTCCGGTGCCCATAACTTTTGATCCGTAAGGAGTTATGTGGCACACAGCATACCGTTGGAAAGCTCTCTGAGAGCTCTACGATGGGGGTAGCAAGCATGCTCGGTTGTACCTATTTTCGAGGCCCAAAATCGAACGTTTTCATCAGTTTTGTGATACTTTTCTACTTTTGTGTTGTTTTTCCATCCCGGATCGAACGTCGTGAGATGCAAAAAGATCGACTACCTAATCCATCACATTACTATTATCGAATCCCACGGGACCTGGGGCAAGACAACTTCACTTCACGTAAAGGATGAGCCTGCAAACTGAGGGCGTGCGGCTTATGACCAGGTATCCATCGCTCCAGAGCCCATAACTTTTGATCCGTAAGGAGTTACGAGGCACAGAGCATACCGTTGGAAACCTCTCCGAGAGCTCTACTACGGGGGCAGCAAGCTTGCTCGGTTGCGCCTGTTTTCCGAGCCCCAAATCAAAAGTTTTCATCAATTTCAGGACACTTTTCTTCTTTTGAACTGTTTTTTAATCCCGGATCGTACGTCGTGAGCCGCAAAAAAGACGACAACCTAATCCGTCATATTTCTATTACCGAATCCCAGGCATCTTGGGCAGGACAACTTCGATTCACGTAGCGACTGGGCCCGCAAACCGAGGGCGTGGGGCTTGTGACCAGGTATCCATCGCTCCGGTGCCCATAACTTTTGATCCGTAAGGAGTTATGCGGTGCACAACATATCGTTGGAAAGCTCTTCGAGAGCTCTAGGATGAGGACAGCAAACCTGCTCGGCTGCGCCTATTTTCAGAGCCCAAAATTGAATATTTTCATCAGTTTCAGGACACTTTTCTTCTTTTGAGCTATTTTTTCATCCCAAATCATACGTCGTGAGCCGCAGAAATGACGACAACCTAATCCATCAAATTTCTATTACTGAATCCCAGGCATCTTGGGCAAGACAACTTCGCTTCACGTAGCGGCTGGGCCCGCAAACCCAGGGCGTGGGGCTTGTGACCAGGTGTCCGTTGCTCCGGTGCCCATAACTTTTGATACGTAAGGCGTTATGGGCGCACAACATACTGTTGGAAAGCTCTCCAAGAGCTCTACGTCAGGGGCCACAAGCCTGGTCGGCTGCGACTGTTTTCGGAGCCCAAAATCAAACGTTTTCATCTCTTTTGGGACACTTTTCTTCTTTTGTGTTATTTTTTCGTCCCGAATTGTACGTCGTGAATGGCAAAAAGGACGACAACCGAATCCATCAAATTTTTATTACCGAATCCCAGGTATATTCGGCACGACAACTTCACTTCACGTAGAGGCTGGGCCCGCAAACCGAAGGCGTGGGGCTTGGGACTAGGTCTCCGTCGCTCCAGTGCCCATAACTTTTGATCCGTAAGGAGTTATGCGGTGCATAACATACCGTTGGAAAGCTCTCTGAGAGATCTACAAAGGGGGCCACAGGCCTGCTTGGCTATGCCCATTTACGGAGGCCAAAATTGAACATTTTCATTAGTTTTAGGATACTTTTCTTCTTTTTGGCTGTTTTTTCATCCCGGATCGTACGTTGTGAGCCGCAAAAAGGACGACAACCAAATCCATCACATTACTATTACCGAATCCCACGGCACATTGGGTAAGACAACTTCACTTCACGTAGAGGCTGGGCCAGCAAACCGAGGGTATGGGGCTTATGACCAGGTATCCGTCACTCCGGTGCCCATAACTTTTCATCCGTAAGGAGTTATGCAGCACACAGCAAACCGTTGAAAAGCTCTCCGAGAGCTATACGACGGGGGCAGCAAGTCTGCGCGGCTGCACCTATTTTTGGTGCCCAAAATTGAACATTTTTATCTGTTTCGGGACACTTTTCTTCTTTTGCACTATTTTTTCATCCCGGATTGTACGTCGTGAGTCTCGAAAAGGACGACAACCTAATCCATCACATTTCTATTACAGAATCAAAGGCATCTTGGGCAAGACAACTTCACTTCACGTTGAGGCTGGACCCGCAAACCGAGGGTATGGGATTGTGAACGGGCATTCGTCTCTCCGGTGCCCATAACTTTTGATCCGTAAATAGTTACGCGTCACACAATATACCCTTAGAAAGCTCTCTGAGAGCTCTACGACGGACGCAACTAGCCTGCTTGGCTGCTCCTATTTTTGGAGCCAAAAATCAAACATTTTCATCAGTTTCGGGACTCTTTTCTTCTTTTACGCTATTTTTTTGACTCGAATTTTACGCCGTGAGCCGCGAAAAGGACGTTAACCTAATCCATTACATTTCTATTACCGAATCCCACTGTACCTTGGGCAAGACAACTTCACTTCACGTAGAAGCTGGGCCAGCAAACCGAGGGTGTGGGGCTTATGACTAGGTATCCATCGCTCCGGAGCCCATAACTTTTGATCCGTAAAGAGTTACGCTGCGCACAGCATACCGTTGGAAAGCTCTCCGAGAGCTCTACGGCGGGGGCAACAAGCCTACTCGGCTGCCCCTATTTTCCTAGCCCAAAATTTAAAGTTTTCATCAGTTTTGGGACACTTTTCTTCGTTTGAGCTATTTTTTCGTCCCGGATCTTACATCGTGAGCTGCAAAATGTATGACAACCTAATGCATCACATTTATATTACCGAATCCTAGGCATCCTGGGCAAGACAACTTCATTTCACATAGCAGCTGGGCCTGCAAACCGAGGGCATGGGGCTTGTGACCAGGTATCTGTCGCTTCACGTACAGCATGCCGTTGAAAAGCTCTCCAAGAGCTCTATGACCGAGGCAGCAAGACTTCTCGGCTGCAACTACTTTCGGAGCCCAAAATCAAACGTTTTCATCAATTTTGAGACACTTTTCTTCTTTTGCGCTGTTTTTTTCATCCCGGATCGTATGTCATGAGTCGCGAAAAGGACGACAACCTAATCCATCACATTTCTATTACCGAATCATAGGCATCTTGGGCAAGACAACTTCATTTCACATCGAGGCTGGGCCCGCAAATCGAGGGCGTGGGGCTTATGACCGGGTATCCGTCGCTTCGGTGCCCATAACTTTTGATCCGTAAGGAGTTACGCATCACACAACATACCGTTGGAAAGATATCCGAGAGCTTTACGACGGGGGCAGCAAGCCTGCTCGGCTACGCATATTTTCAGAGCCCAAAATTAAAAGCTTTCATCAGTATCAGGACTATTTTCTTCTTTTGCGCTGTTTTTTCATCCCGGATTGTGCGTCGTGAGCAGCGAAAAGGGCGACAACCTAATCCATCACATTTCTATTACTGAATCCCACGACACCTTAGGCAAGACAACTTCACTTCACGTAGAGGCTGGGCCCGCAAACCGAGGACATGGGGCTTGTGACCAGGTATCCATCGCTCCAAAGCCCTTAACTTTTGATCCGTAAGGAGTTATGCGGCACGCAGCATACCTTTGGAAAGCTATCCGAGAGCTCTACGATGGGGGCAGCAACCATGCTAGGCTACGCCTATTTTCCTTGCCCAAAATCAAACGTTTTTATCAGTTTCGGGGCACTTTCCTTCTTTTGATCTGGTTTTTCGTCCCGGATCGTACGTCGTGAGACGTGAAAAGGACGACAACCTAATCCATCACATTTCTATTACCGAATCCTAGGCATCTTGGGCAAGACAACTTCGCTTCACGTAGCGGCTAGGTCCGCAAACCCGTTGGGCTTATGACCAGGTATCCGTCGCTCCGGTGCCCATAACTTTTGATTTGTAAGGAGTTACGCAGCGTACAGCATACCGTTGGAAAGCTCTATGAGAGCTCTATGATGGGGGCAGCAATCCTAGTCGGCTGCGACTGTTTTCAGAGCCCATAATCGAACGTTTTCATCAGTTTCGGGACACTTTTCTTCTTTTGAGTTGTTTTTTCGTCCAGGATCGTACGTCGTGAGCCGCGAAAAGGACGACAACCTAATCCATCACATTTCTATTACCAAATCCCAGGCATCTTGGGCAAGACAACTTCACTTCACGCAGAGGCTGAGCCCGTAAACCGAAGGCATGGGGCTTGGGACTAGGTCTCCGTCGCTCCGATGTCCATAACTTTTGATCCGTAAGGAGATATGCAGCGCACAACATACTGTTGAAAAGCTCTCCGAGAGCTCTACGATAAGGGCAGTAAGCCTGCTCGGCTGTGCATATTTTTGGAGCCTAAAATTGAACGTTTTCATCAGTTTTGGGACACTCCTCTTCTTTTTGGCTATTTTTCAGTCCCGGATCGTATGTGAGCCGCGAAAAGGACGACAACCTAATCCATCACATTACTATTATCGAATCCCACAGCACATTGGGCAAGACAACTTCACTTCATGTAGAGGCTGAGCCCGCAAACCGAGGGTGTGGGGCTTGTGACCAGGTATCCGTCGCTCCGGTGCCCATAACTTCTGATCCGTAAGGAGTTATGCGACGCACAACATACCGTTGGAAAGCTCTCTGAGAGCTCTACAACAAGGGCGGTAAGCCTGCTCGGATGCGCCAATTTTTGGAGGCCAAAATCGAACGTTTTTATCAATTTCGGGACACTTTTCTTCTTTTGCGCTGTTTTTTCATCCCGGATCGTATGTCGTGAGCCGCAAAAAGGACGACAACCTAATCCATCACATTTCTATTACAGAATCCCAGGCATCTTGGGCAAGACAACTTCACTTCACCAAGAGGCTGGGCCGGCAAACCGAGGGCGTGGGGCTTGTGACCGGATATCTGTCGCTCCGGTGCCCATAACTTTTGATCCGTAAGTAGTTACGCGTCGCACAACATACCGTTTGAAAGCTTTCCAAGAGCTATACGACGTGGGCAGCAAGCCTGGTCACCTGCGACTATTTTCAGAGACGAAAATTGAACGTTTTCATCAATTTTGGGACACTTTTCTTTTTTTGAGCTATTTTTTCGTCCCGGATCGTACGCCGTGAGCTGCGAAAACGACGAAAACATAATCCACCACATTTATATTACCAAAACCCAGGCATCTTGGGCAAGATAACTTCACTTCACGTAGAGACTGGGTCTGCAAACCAAAGGCGTGGGGCTTAGGACCAGGTCTCCGTCGCTCCGGTGCCCATAACTTTTGATCCGTAAGGAGTTATGCGGCACCCAGCATACCGTTGGAAAGCTCTTCGAGAGCTCTCCGATGCCGGCAGTAACCCTGCTCGTCTGTGCCTATTTTTGGAGCCCAAAATTGAATGTTTTCATCAATTTCGTTATAGTTTTCTTCTCTTTGGCTGTTTTTCCGTCACGATCGTATGTTGTGAGCCGCAAAAAGGGCGACAACGTAATCCATCACATTACTATTACCGAATCCACGGCACATTGGGCAAGACAACTTCACTTCACGTAGAGGCTGGGCCCGCAAAGCAAGGGCGTGGGGATTGTGACCAGTTATCTGTCGCTCCGGTGCCCATAACTTTTGATCCGTAAGTAGTTACGCGTCGCACAACATACCGTTGGAAAGCTCTCCGAGAGCTCTACGACGGGGGCAACAAGTCTGCTCGGCTGTGCCAATTTTCGCAGCCCAAAATTGATCATTTTCAAAAGTTTCGGGACACCTTCCTTCTTTTGCACTGTTTTTTCATCCCGGATCGTACGTCGTGAGCAGCGAAAAGGATGACAACCTAATTCATCACATTTCTATTACCAAATCCCAGGCATCTTGAGCATGACAACTTCACTTAACGTAAAGGCTGGGCCCGCAAACCGATGGCGTGGGGCTTGTGATCGGGTATTCGTCGCTGCGGTACCCATAATTTTTGATCCGTAAGTAGTTACGTGTCGCACAACATATCCTTGGAAAGCTCTCCGAGAGCTCTACGACGGGGGCAATTAGACTGCTCGGCTGCGCCTATTTTCGGAGCCCAGAATCGAATGTTTTCATCAGTTTCGAGACTCTTTTCTTCTTTTGAGCTATTTTTTCGTCCTAGATTGTACGTCATGAGCCGCAAAAAGGACGACAACCTAATCCATCACATTTCTATTACCGAATCCCATGGCACCTTGGGCAAGACAACTTCACTTCACGTAGAGGTTGGGCCCGCAAACCAAGGGTGCAGGGCTTTTAACCAGTTATCCATCGCACTTGTGCCCATAACTTTTGATCCGTACGGAGTTACGCGGCGCACAACATACCGTTGGAATGCTCTCTGAGAGCTCTACGAAGTCGACAGCGAGCCGGCTCAGCTGCACCTATTTTTGTAGCCCAAAATTGAATGTTTTCATCAATTTCGGGAGACTTTTCTTCTTTTACCCTATTTTTTTGTCCCACATAGTACGTCGTTAGCCGCGAAAAGGACGACAACCTAATCCATCACATTTCTATGACTGAATCCCACGCATCTTGGGCAAAACAGCTTCGCTTCACGTACCAGCTGGGCCCGCAAACCGAGGACGTGGGGCTTGTGACCAGGTATTCGTTGCTCCGGTACACATAACTTTTGATCCGTAAGGAGTTATGCAGCACACAGCATACCGTTGGAAAGCTCTTCGAGAGCTCTACGACGGGGGCAGCAAGCCTGCACGGCTGCGCCTGTTTTCGAAGCCCAAAATCAAAAATTTTCATCAATTTAAGGACTATTTTCTTCTTTTATGCTATTTTTTCGTCCCGGATTGTCCGTCGTGAGCTGTAAAAAGGATGCCAATCTAATCCATCACATTTCTAATACCGAATCCCATGGCACTTTGGGCAAGACAACTTCACTTCACGTAGAGGCTGGGCTCGCAAGCCAAGGGCATGGGGCTTGTGACCAGGTATCTATCGCTACGGAGCCCATAACTTTTGATCCGTAAGGAGTTACGTGGCGCACAGTATACCTTTGGAAAGCTGTCCGAGAGCTCTACGATGTGGGCAACAAGTATGCTCGGCTGGGCCTCTTTGTTGAGCCCAAAATCGAACGTTTTCATCATTTTTGGGATACTTTTCTTCTTTTGAGCTATTTTTTCGTCCCGGATCGTGCGTCGTGAGCCACGAAAAGGACGACAACCTAATCCGTCACATTTCTATTTCCGAATCCTAGGTATCTTGGGCAAGACAACTTCGCTTCACGTTGCGACTGGGCCCGCGAACCGAGGGCGTGGGGGTTTTCACCAGGTATCCGTTACTCCGGTGCCCATAACTTTTGATCCGTAAGAAGTTATGTGAAGCACAACATACCGTTGGAAAGCTCTCTGAGAGCTCTACGACTGGGACAACAAGGCTGCTCGGCTGCGCCTATTTTTGGAGCCCAAAATTGAACATTTTCATCAGTTTTAGGACACTTTTCTTATTTTGAGCTATTTTTTCATCCTAAATCGTACGTCGTGAGCCGCGAAACGGATGACAACCTAATCTATCACATTTCTATTACCGAATCGCAAGCACCTTGGGCAAGACAATTTCACTTCACATAGCGGTTGGGCTAGCAAACCGAGGGCGTGGGACTTGTGACCGGATAACCGTCGTTCCGGTGCCCCTAACTTTTGATCCGTAAGGAGTTATGTGGCACACAGCATACCCTTGGAAAGCTCTCCAAGAGCTCTACGATGGAGGCAGTAAGCCTGCTAGGCTCCCCCTATTTTCGGAGAACAAAATCGAACGTTTTCATCAGTTTCGGGATACTTTTCTTCTTTTTGATTGTTTTTCTATCCCGAATCGTACGTTGGTAGACACGAAAAGAACGATAACCAAATCCATCACATTACTATTACCGAATCCCACGGCACATTGGGCAAGACAACTTTACTTCACGTAGAGGCTGGGCCCGTAAACCGAGGCGTGGGGCTTGTGACCAGGTATCCATCGCTCCGGTGCCCATAACTTTTGATTTGTAAAGAGTTATGTAGAGCACAACATAACATTGGAAAACTCTCCGAGAGCTCTACGTGGGGGGCAGCAAATCTGCTTAGCTACGCCTATTTTCGGAGCCCAAAATTCAATGTTCTCATCAGTTTCAGGACACTTTTTTTCTTTTGCGTTATTTTTTCATCCCGAATCGTACTTCGTGAGCTGCAAAAAGGACGACAACGTAATCCATCACATTTCAATTACCGAATCCCAGGCATCTTGGGCAAGACAACTACACTTCACGTTGTGGCTGGTCCCGCAAACCGAGGGTGTGAGGCTTGTGACCGGGTATCCGTCGCTCCGATGCCCATAACTTTTGATCCGTAAGTAGTTACGCATCGCACAACATACCGTTGGAAAGCTCTTTTCTTTTTTTGCGCTGTTTTATCCTCCCGAATTGTACGTCGTGAGCCGCGAAAAGGATGACAACCTAATCCATCACATTTCTATTACCGAATCCTATGGCACCTTGGGCAAGACAACTTCACTTCACGTAGAGGTTGGGCCTGCAAATCGAGGGCGTGGGGCTTGTGGCCAGGTATCCATCGCTACGAAGCCCATAACTTTTGATGCGTAAGGAGTTACACGGCGCAAAGCATACCGTTGGAAAGCTCTTTGAGAGCTCTACGGCGAGGGCAATTAGCCTGGTCAGCTGCGACTGTTTTCGGGGCAAAAAATTGAACGTTTTCATCTATTTCAGGATACTTTTCTTCTTTTGTGCTATTTTTTAATCCCAGATCGTACGTCGTGAGCTGCAAAAAGGACGACAACCAAATCCATGACAATTCTATTACCGAATCCCATGGAACCTTGGGCATGACAACTTCACTTCACGTAGAGGTTGGGCCCGTAAACCGAACGTCTTGGGACCAGGGCGTGGGGCTTGTGACCAGGTATCCGTCCCTCCGGTGCCCTTAACTTTTGATCCGTAAAGAGTTACGCGGAGCACAGCATGTCGTTAGAAAGCTCTCCGAGAGCTCTACGACGGGGGCAGCAAGCCTGCTCGGTTGCGCCTATTTTCATAGCCCAAAATCGAACATTTTCATCATTTTCGGGATACTTTTCTTCTTTTTGGCTATTTTTCCGTCCCGGATCGTACGTTGTGACGACCTAATCCATCACATTTCTATTACCGAATCCCACGGCATATTGGGCAAGACAACTTCACTTCACGTAGAGGCTGGGCCCACAAACAGAGGGCGTGGGGCTTGTGACAAGGTATCCGTTGCTCCGATGCCCATAACTTTTGATCCGAAAAGAGTTATACGACGTACAACATACTATTGGAAAGCTCTCCTAGAGCTCTACGACGGGGGCAGCAAGTCTGCATGGCTGCGCCTATTTTCGGAGCCCAAAATTGAAAGTTTTTATTTGTTTTGGGACACTTTTCTTCTCCAGCACTGTTTTTCCATCCCGGATCATTTGTCGTGAGCAGCGAAAAGGATGACAACCTAATCCATCACATTTCTATTACCGAATCCTAGGCATTTTGGGCAAGACAACTTCACTTCACGTAGAGGCCGAGCCCACAAACCGAGGGCGTGGGGCTTGTCACCAGGTATCCGTCGCTCCGGTGCACATAACTTTCGATCCGTAAGTAGTTACGCGTCGCACAACATACCGTTGGAAAGCTCTCCAAGACCTCTACGACGGGGGCAGCAAGCCTGATCGGCTGCACCTATTTTCAAAGCCCAAAATCGAATGTTTTCATCAGTTTCGGGAACCTTTTCTTCTTTTGCGTTGTTTTTTCATCCCGAATTGTATGTCATGAACCGCGAAAAGGACGACAACCTAATTTATCACATTTCTAATACAGAATCCCACGGCACCTTGGGCAAGAAAACTTCACTTCACATAAAGGATGGACCTGCAAATCGAGGGCGTAGGGCTTGTAACCTGGTATCCATCTCTACGGAGCCCATAACTTTTGATCCGTATGGAGTTATGCGGCACACAGCATACCGTTGGAAAGCTCTTCGAGAGCTCTACGATGCCGGCAGTAAGCCTGCTCGTCTGTGCCAATTTTTGGAGCCCAAAATTGAATGTTTTCATCAATTTCGTTATAGTTTTCTTCTTTTTGGCTGTTTTTTCGTTGTGAGCCGCGAAAAGGACAGCAACCTAATCCATCATATTACAATTACCGAATCCCACGACACATTGGGCAAGACAACTTCACAACACGCAGAGACTGGGCCCGCAAACCAAGGGCGTGGGGATTGTGACCAGTTATCCGTCGCTCCGGTGCCCATAACTTTTGATCCATAAGGAGTTATGTGGCGCACAGTATACCGTTGGAAAGCTCTCCGAGAGCTCTACGACGGGGGCAACAAGTCTGCTCGGCTGCACCAATTTTTGCAGCCCAAAATTGATCGTTTTCATTAGTTTCGGGACACCTTCCTTCTTTTGCACTATTTTCTATTACCGAATCGCAAGCATCTTGGGCAAGACAACTTCACTTAACATAAAGGGTGGGCCCACAAACCGAGGGGGTGGGGCTCATGATCGGGTATCCGTCGCTGCGGTGCCCATAACTTTTGATCCGTAAGTAGTTACGCGTCGCATAACATACCCTTGGAAATCTCTCCGAGAGCTCTACGACGGGGGCAACTAGTCTGCTCGGCTGCGCCTATTTTTGGAGCCCAAAATCGAATGTTTTCATCAGTTTCGAGACTCTTTTCTTCTTTTGCACTATTTTTTCATCCTGGATTGTACGTCGTGAGCAGCGAAAAGTACGACAACCTAATCCATCACATTTCTATTACCGAATCCCACGACACCTTGGGAAAGACAACATCATTTCACGTAGAGGCTGGGCCCGCAAATCGAGGGCATGGGGCTTGTAACCAGGTATCCATCGCTCCGGAGCCCATAACTTTTGATCCGTAAGGAGTTACGTGGAGCACAGTATACCGTTGGAAAGCTCTCCGAGAACTCTACGACGGTGGCAGCAACCCTACTCGGCTGCGCCTGTTTTCTTAGCCCAAAATCGAACGTTTTCATCAATTTCAAGACACTTTTCTTCTTTTAAGCTATTTTTTCTTCCCAGATAGTACGTCGTGAGCCGCGAAAAAGACGATAACCTAATCCATCACATTTCTATTACTGAATCCCAGGCATCTTGGGCAAGACAACCTTGCTTCACGTAGCAACTAGGCCCGCAAACCGAGGGCGTGGGGCTAGTGACCAGGTATTCGACGCTCTGGTGCAAATAACTTTTGATCGGTAAGGAGTTATGCAGCACACAACATACCGTTGGAAAGCTCTCCGAGACCTCTACGATAGGGGCAACAAGACTACTCGGCTGCGCCTACTTTGGGAGCCCAAAATCAAACTTTTTCATCAGTTTCAGGACACTTATCTTCTTTTGCACTATTTTTTCATCCCGGATCGTACGTCGTGAGCCGCGAAAAGGACGACAACCTAATCCATCACATTTCTATTACCGAATCCTAGGAATCTTAGGCAGGACAACTTCACTTCACGTAGAGGCTGGGCCTGTAAACCGAGACCGTGGGGCTTGTGACCTGGTATCCGTCGCTCCGGTGCCCATAACTTTTGATCCGTAAGGAGTTACGCGTCACACAACATACTGTTGGAAAGGTCTCCGAGAGCTCTACAACGGGGGTAGCTAACCTGCTCGGCTGCGCCTATTTTAAGAGCCCAAAATTGAAAATTTTCATCAGTTTCAGGACTATTTTATTCTTTTATGCTATTTTTTCATCCCGGATTGTACGTCGTGAGCTGTAAAAAGGACGCCAATCTAATCCATCACATTTCTAATACCGAATCCCATGGCACTTTGGGCAAGACAACTTCACTTCACGTAGAGGCTGGGCTCGCAAACCGAGGGCATGGGGCTTGTGACCAGGTATCCATCGCTCCGGAGCCCATAACTTTTGATCCGTAAAGAGTTACGCGGTGCACATCATACCTTTGGAAAGCTGTCCGAGGGCTCTACGATGTGGGCAGCAAGCATGATCGGCTGCGCCTCTTTTTTTAGCCCAAAATCGAACGTTTTGATCAGTTTTGGGACACTTTTCCTCTTTTGAGTAGTTTTTTCGTCTCGGATCGTACGTCGTGAGCCGCGAAAAGTACGACAACCTAGTCTGTCACATTTCTATTACCAAATCCCAGGCATCTTGGGCAAGACAACTTCGCTTCACGTTGCCGCTGGGCCCGCGAACCTAGGGCGTGGGGCTTTTGACCAAGTATCCGTCGCTCCGGTGCCCATAACTTTTGATCCGTAAGGAGTTATGCGACGCACAACATACCGTTGGAAAGCTCTCTGAGAGCTCTACGACAGGGACAGCAAGCCTGCGCGGCAGCGCCTACTTTCGGAGCCCAAAATCGAACATTTTCATTAGTTTCAGGACACTTTTCTTATTTTGAGCTATTTTTTCATCCTAAATTGTACGTCGTGAGCCGCGAAAAGGACGACAACCTAATCTATCACATTTCTATTACCGAATGACAAGCACCTTAGGCAAGACAATTTCACTTCACGGAGCACCTGGGCTCGTAAACCAAGGGCGTGAGGCTTGTGACCAGGTATCCGTCGCTCCGGTGCACATAACTTTTGATCCGTAAGGAGTTATGAAGCGCACAACATACTATTGGAAAGCTCTCTGAGAGCTCTACGACAGTGACAACAAGCCTGCTCAGCTGCGCTGTTTTGGGAGCCCAAAAATAAACATTTTCATTTGTTTCAGGACACTTTTCTTCTTTTGAGCTATTTTTTCATCCCGGACCGTACTTCGTTAGCCACGAAAAGGACGACAACCTAATCCATCACATTTCTATGACCAAATCCTAGGCATCTTGGGCAAGATAACTTCACTTCATGTAGAGGCTGGGCCCGCAAACCGAGTGCATGGGTCTTGTGACACGGTATCCATCGCTCCGGACCCCATAACTTTTGATCCGTAAGGAGTTATGCGGCGCACAACATACCTTTGGAAAGCTCTCCGATAACTCTACGACGGGGGCAGCAAGCTTGCACGACTGTGCCTGTGTTTCAAGCCCAAAATCGAACATTTTCATCAGTTTCAAGATATTTTTCTTCTTTTGAGCTGTTTTTTCTTCCCGAATCGTACGTCGTGAGCCTCGAAAGGACGACAACCTAATCCATCACATTTCTATTACCCAAACCCAGGCATCTTGGGCAAGACAACTTCGCTTCACGTAGCAGCTGGGCCCGCAAACCGAGGGCATGGGGCTTTTAACCAGTTATTCGTCGCTCCGGTGCCCATAACTTTTGATACGTAAGGAGTTATGCGGCGCACAGCATACTGTTGGAAAGCTCTCTGAGAGCTCTATGATGGTGACAGCAAGCCTGCTCGGCTGCGCCTGCTTTCGGAGCCCAAAATTGAACATTTTCATCAATTTTAGGACACTTTTCTTCTTTTGAGCTATTTTTTCGTCCCGAATCGTACTTCGTGAGCTGCGAAAAGGACGATAACCTAATCTATCACATTTCTATTACCGAATCCCAAGCAACTTGGGCAAGACAACTTCGCTTCACGTAGCGGATGGGCCCGCAAACCGAGGGCGTGGGGCTTGTGACCAGGTATCCGTCGCTCCGGTGCCCATAACTTTTGATCCGGAAGGACTTAGGCGGCGCATAGCATACCGTTGGAAAGCTCTCTGAGAGCTCTACGACGGGGCAGCAAAACTGCTAGGCTGCACCTGTGTTTGGAGCCCAAAATTGAACGTTTTCATCGATTTCGGGATACTTTTAATCTTTTGAGCTATTTTTTCATCCCGGATAGTACGTCGTGAGCCGCAAAAAGGACGACAACCTAATCCATCACATTTCTATTACCGAATCCCAGGCATCTTCGGCAAGACAACTTCGCTTCACGTAGCAGCTAGGCCAGTAAACCAAGGGCGTAGGGCTTGTGACCAAGTATCCGTTGCTCCGGTGCACATAACTTTTGATCCGCAAGGAGTTATGCGGTGCACAACATACCGTTGGAAAGCTCTCCGAGAGCTCTACGACGGTGACAGCAAGCCTGCTCAGCTGTGCCTGTTTTCGGAGCCCAAAAATGAACATTTTCATTTGTTTCAAGATACTTTTCTTCTTTTGAGCTATTTTTTCATCCCGGATTGTACTTCGTGAGCCGCAAAAAGGACGACAACCTAATCCATCACATTTCTATTACCAAATCCTAGGCATCATGGGCAAGACAACTTCACTTCACGTAGAGGCTGGGCACGCAAACCGAGGGCGTGGGGCTTGTGAGCAGTTATCCATCGCTTTGGTGCCCATAACTTTTTATCTGTAAGGAGTTATGCGGCGCACAGTATACCGTTGGAAACCTCTTCGAGAGCTCTACGATGGGGGCATCAAGTCTGCTCGACTGCGCCTATTTTCGGAGCCCAAAATTGAACATTTTTATCTATTTTAGGATACTTTTCTTCTTTTGCGCTATTTTTTCATCCCGGATCGTACGTCGTGAGTCGCGAAAAGGACGACAACCTAATCCATCTGTCACGCCCCCAACCAGACCTATAGAGGTTAGACTAGGGTGTGATCTAAACATTCACATTCTTTTATGACTATATTTGATTAACGAAGAATAAGCTTATCCGTTAGACTACAACTCCAACAATTCTTCGAAAAACCAGCAGCATAACGGCTGTAATTGGCTCTTTAGTTTGACCTAATTTTTCTAAATGCCTCAAAACTTTAAATCTCAAATTCGATTCCAACTAAGATTACTATTTATCACCAATTGAAATGCCTACTGGTTATCTCAGAGTCTCATTTGATTAACACCCTAGCATGCTAACTATGTCTCGTTTGTTTGTCAATCCTTGTTACAAAAGTACCTGTTGATCTTAGCTCACCATTGAGTACCTGCTTAAGATTGGATAGATTCATTTTACTTAACCCTTTACCTAATACTTCATAAGCCTGTGATAGATACTAAACCAAAGTAAGGATAGCAAAATGACTAGAAGAGTGTCTATCTAATTATGATCAGTACAAACCAAAATTAGACCCCAAATTACAACGGGGGTCATTTACAATATAGCAACAAGCAAAATAAGAAATAGTCTTCAAAGAAACATAACGTTCACAAAATGGCCATAGTCAAATAAGGCACATAGGACAGGCAATCACTCTAAGGAGTCATCAATAGGCCTCCAAGGAGTCATCAATAGGCATACATTATCCTCGGGTACCTGTTCCTAATCTTATTTACCTGTGATGATAAAAGGGGGTGAGTCCTTATGAACTCAGCGAGGGGGACCGAGAAATACGTTTTGAAACTCTTTTTCGGGTTAAACTTATGAAAAACCCCTTTTAAAAATATGTCACGTATTACAAGTAATAAGGTACGCAAAGTATAAGAATCAAATTGAGCAACAGATACAATTACCAATCATTTCAAGGATACGGTGAGCAATTGCTTTCAATATCGATTTCAATATGATTGTTGCGGCCGACTTCAATAATCCACTTATCGCTCTCATTTGGGTGTACTCCGGATGTACCCCGAAAACCTACGACCCAACTCTCCGAGGGTGGAATGCCAAGCGAGAGAAGGAATTGGACCATGGTAGTCACGGTAGCACTGGCGAGCCCGATGCCGCCCGGCGTGCGTGAACGCTGCCATGCAACAATGAAAGGTTGCAACCTTGTATGCAATGCACATTTATAACATTTAACATATCACATTAGGAGGACAACAAAGTAGGTTGCCTCCGAACAGTTATAAGATCGCACGATGACAAGTAAACACACAAGGCATGCTTGACATGTAATTTCACTTGTAAAACACATGGAGTTATATGAATATTAAACGGGGAGGCATGTAACACATGTAAATCAAGTCATATAGCTCATTCCGGGGTTCACAAAATCAAGAAATAAGATTATACAAGCATGCAACGACGTTTACTTTAGAGAGGGTGCAAGCAAAGTCTCCTTATCAACATGTAATCATCGGAAATCACATTTAGGGCTATAAGGACATATACGGGCAGCCTATTAACCTTCCTCAATATCATTCATAATTCACAAAAGGACGGTTTACGACTCAGGAACCTACGGGGGTTTGCTAGGCCGTGCTCGGGGTTGGTTCGCTTGTTAATCACCATAAGCAATTCTTAAACCATTTCAAACATACTTAACATTTATTAGGCAGCCCACTAATCACACAATAAAACACAATAACCATAGGATCATCGCTTAGCGAGTTTTCATTGTCGATAGGGTTTCGTTTCATGCTTACACGTGCGATTAAGCCACAAGTTGACAAGTAATTAAACCCAAGCCATGCATTGATTAATTAAAACATCCTCAAGCATCCAAAACAGTCCACACAACATCCAAGTGCCACAATCCCAAGAATTCACTATCACAAGAGAAGTTACAACATTTTTCAAAGTATATCACTAAACAAAATCTCACTGCAATAGTCTGTTTTCCCACAATCATTTTGACAATCAAACAATCTTCAATTCCAGTCATAAAAATGTAAAATTAAAGCTTAATGAGTGATTTAAATCCAGAAACAATCCTCACCTCATTTGGAGTTCAGACCTAGGATTTATGGGCAAAACCGTGAGACTACGCAAATCTGTCCAGTTTTGGACACATTACAAGTTTTTCTGTTTTCGAGAGTCTTAGAGTCAGAATTGACTTTGGTCTATTTCTGGAAAAAATGTCCAGAACTGAAAAATAGAGTAACATACCAAATTTCATGCATTTTAGATATCATTTACTAAGTCAAAATGGGTTCGTTCTACAAGGACAGTGAACTACCAAAAACCTGCTCCATTTTCCCAGATTTTCCAGATTTGGACACCTTTCGATGTTTTGCCATTTTGGGGACATTAGAGTCAAAATTGGCCTTGGCCTATTTCTACAAAAAATGCTCCGAACTGGAAAAAATAGTCACCTACCAATTTTCACGCATTTTCAACATCATTTTCCTGGTCAAATTCACTTCGCTCCAACTAGTCAGAAAACTGCCATTTACGCGATTTCACCTATCTTCAAATTCTAGCCAATTATTTTGCCATGCATGTTTACAAAAGCTCATGTACACACATATATCACAAGTACAGAGGTAAAAATAGACATTTAAAGGCATGCATGTGGTTTTGGAAAGCTTTTAAAAAGGATTAACCCTCACCTTAGCAAGACAATAGATGAGGATGCTCAAATGCTCTTCAAAATGCACAAAGGCCTTCTTCCTTGCTTCTTTCTTGCTTGGGCTGCTATGGCTGAGCTTGGGAGAGATCTTGAGAGTGAGCTTGAGGTCTTGGAAGCTCAAGAGATTCCATGGTGGAAAATGAGAGAGAAGGGAGAGTGTTTTTTTAGAGCAAATTGATGCTTTGATGAGTTGTGTGTGTGTGGTGGCCTTAGGGCTTTGCCAATCTGAAATTTTGTCATGTTTGAGCATTTTTGAATTGTTTTAGCATGCATTGGGTGAGTTGGCCGAGAAAGGGTGCTTGGGGTAGGGTGTATGGGATTATTTTATGCTTAGTGTCTTGTGTGTGTCATATAAGGTCTAGGCATGTATAGTTTAAATAATTTGTTCAAACTTTGGTCCTATTACCTTGTTCTGGTTGGCCAAGGGCTTGCAATTTTTGAAATTTCAGATTCTATTTAATACATTATAGATTATAATAAGGGTGGAATTTGAGGTGCATTGGTTTTGGGTGAGAATAAAGAATAAAGAATGTTTAGGTGTTTGTGTAGTTAAAATTGTTTATTGTTAGTGGAGTTTGTAGAGAATTTGAACTAGGAATATAATATTGGTTAGTGGATTGTGTAGGATTATTTTAGTGTCTAGTGCTTTGTGTAGGATTCTTTCTTGATTAACGTGGTGGCACGGATTCCTAGGTCTATGGCACGAATTACGAGGTAGACATGAACTACGAGATAAGACACGAACTACGAGGTAAGACACGAACTTCAAGACTAAGGCACGTACTTCAAGACTAATGCACGTACTTCAAGACTAATGCACGCAATCCTAGGTGAATGCACGTAAACCAATGCAAGGCACGTAATTCAATTCAATGCGCACAAATCAAGGCATGACTCTATATCTAGGTTAAGGTACGCAGTTCAAGGTTGGGGTTCACAAAACGAGGTAACGCACGTACATCGAGGTCAGGGCACGTATATCTAGGTATCTCACGTTAGTCAGGAATTAGGGCACAATATTCTAGGTCAAGGCACATATGACGAGGCATGCACGAAAATCAAGATAGGGCACGTAATCCAAGGTCAGACATATAATTCTGGGTCTATGGCACGAAAATCAAGGTATGACACGTTATTTGGGGTTGGTCCTCACATCCTTCCTTCCTTAAAAGAATTTCATCCCGAAATTCATTCTTACTTGTTGAGTTCATTTAAACGGATTCTGACCTTTGTTATTTTCCCATTCTGGTTTGTCCCACGTTCTGTGATCTCTCTTACCACAACCAATTCACTTCCTACGTTTCTCCAATCATTTAATTTGGTGTGACCCCTACATTTACAGCTCGTTCCTTCGGACGACTCTATTCTCCATTTGATCTTAAGGTCATGTTCGTTAATTAAGGTTAGAATCTCCATATATAGTCATCAAAGCTGCATCGGTATTCTAACTATATAACTATAACTCCAAAATCATGACTCATGTTGTATCAATCTTGCTTTCATACCTCAAAAGGAATATCACAATAATTTCATGATCCTATGGTGACATACGCTAATTTCAAGATGATATGTCTATATCTGATTTACATATCCTATCTACTAGCTTCAAAATTATTAGCACGTAGGACATACACATGTTATGGATCATTTCCACGATACGACCCTACATTCAGGAAGAACTCACCAAGCAAACTAATCCATCTCAAATCGTTCTCTATTGATAATATCGTAGGCCTTCTTATCTCGTAGGTACATTAGATTAGCAAATCTTCTAATGACTAGCCTCCCGGTTATAGGCTCCTATTCACTAACATTCTTTCCCAGCTTCGTTAACCTTCACGCTCATAGTCAAGAAGAAAGACCGTTGATATTCGTTAAACTCAAATTCTAAGGTTTATTAAGTACAACCAACAAATTACCATCGAAATTGCATGGGTAAACTAATCATGTGGCACTAGTTCAACTCTTCAAGTAAGTTTCATCAGCTTGTGGTCCACAATTTATTTCCTTATTCAAATCCCTATCTTCAAGTCACGAGGCTTCAGAATTTATTTTAACCTTAACCAAGACTCCTAAGGCGAATAGTTTCAACCACAAATAAATTCCACTCACCTTGATCCAAGGTTACGTCATACTTAAGAAAACAATGGTCCTACTCACTTAGCGATCTAATCATTCCTTCGAACACCTAATGACCGCCAATATATTTTCAACATTATTGTTGCTAAGATAGGGTTATAGCCATGTAAGTGGTATCAATGCTCCACTAGGTTACCGGCCGTATAACAACAGACCTAGGACTATAAATGGGTACCGAAATGATCTAGCTCATAAGATACTTACTATACTAATCCAAGTAGCTTGTTACATGAAATAACTTCAAGGTTATATCAACATAAGAATTATGACCGCGAGGCATCCTTCAATATAATCTAATAGAACTTTAAAAGTAATCAACTACTCATTTAACTATCACTACAAAATCCACCCTCCATTCAATGACCACGATTCGAAGCCTACCAACTGTTAGTTTCTAGATGTGAAATGGTGCACATAAATACGGTTGTCTAACTGCTATCTCTTGGGTCATCGTGACTTCAATTCATCTCTATTTTAACTATATGAAATATTACTCTCCTCATTTACATGTTCAGCTAACTAAGAGCATTAAGGCTCATCGGCCTTCGGTCCTAGGGTTTACCATGAATCATCATGCATACTCACTATTAGCCATTTAGGATTACTAATCATACCCTGACGACTCTACTTTGTAGCCAGATGCTTTAATCTCACTTCTACGGTTTATATAGTAGGTCCATCGGTATTACTTAGGGATATATGCTTCCTAACACCCTCTAGGGTATCCAAACAACGAGTGCATAGATTGACTTACTTGCATAATTACAACTAAATCTGAGAGGTACCAAATTAATGCCATGATTCTCAATATCACCGATATCCAACTTAGGACCTTTAGCAACATTAGTCATCTAATGCATAATTCAATACCTTACGCTTCTATTCGACCTAACATTTTAGGTGTAGTCTTTTGAACACAAGTTCTAGCTACGTGAATTCCTCAATTCCACATCCCTATATCTTGTTATGCTAAAGAATCATCAACCTTGTTAAACTCACTCTCCATAGTTGCCTACATGTCTTGAGGTTATCCATTATTAAGTCATTTAAATACATTATCTATGTCTTAATAATCTAACCCCTACAAGTTACTATCATCAACTTCCACAAATTCATCTCTTAATTTCTAGGTCATGATCTCAACATTTAGCGAACTTGAAACTCGCTAGTATACACCATATCAGATTCATCAATGCTTAATTCCAATCAAGTAATGATTCAATTGTACGAGTATATTGCTAACTTCTTAGATAGTGTATCAAGCCAATTTTAAGATGTGAGAAATGGATTCAAAGAAACCTCCAAGTCAACTTCCACTATCAGCATATGAGAATATATACTACTCTACATATTTAATAGTATACTCTTATATATTGAGGAAAGTTGTATATCTTTAACCTTCATACTTGAACCACAATTAGAAGAATGGTTTAACGGAATCAAGAACTTCATAGCTATAAAATTGATAACTTAATCACAGGCATGGGTATTCCAAACATAAGGAGATAACTTTACCTCAACAATTATACCTGTGCTACGCATTTTATATATGCATATCCCATAATACATACGATCCATCGAGTACCTGTGAAGATGCTAGAAATCTCTAATCGAGACTTTTCGTTCTTCCTGCATGAATTTACTTCCCTGAAAGTTCTAGTCCTACCTACCTATGTATATAAACAGTCAATCAAGGTTATATAACATGCATATGTATCAAAGGAGTATAAAAGCATACATGCATTATTGAGGGCACTAACGTGTCAGTGTGCATGACACATAATACATATGGTCCACAAAGGCACATAATATTCAATACTCAAAGCAATTAAAGCACATAAGCACACATTAACACATATAAACAAGACATCATAATTACCTTAGGGCTTCTACCCATGGTTCGAGAGTTGAACCCGACTAATGCCTAGTTAGTAAACTAAGCTCTGATACCATTTAATATAGGGTGTCACGCCCCCAACCAGACCTATAGAGGTTAGACTAGGGTGTGATCTAAACATTCACGTTCTTTTATGACTATATTTGATTAACGAAGAATAAGCTTATCCGTTAGACTACAACTCCAACAATTCTTCAAAAAATTGGCAACATAACGGCTGTAATTGGCTCTTTAGTTTGACCTAATTTTTTTAATGCCTTAAAACTTTCAATCTCAAATTCAATTCCAACTAAGATTACTATTTATCACCAATTGAAATGCCTACTAGTTATCTCGGAGTCTCGTTTGATTAACAACCTAGCATGCTAACTATGTCTCGCTTGTTTGTCAATCCTTGTTACAAAAGTACCTGTTGATCTTAGCTCACCATTGAGTACCTGCTTAAGATTGGATAGATTCATTTTACTTAACCCTTTACCTAATACTTCATAAGCCTGTAATAGATACTAAACCAAAGTAATGATAGAAGAATGTCTATCTAATTATGATCAGTACAAACCAAAATTAGACCCCAGATTACAATGGGGGTCATTTACAATACAACAACAAGCAACATAAGAAATAGTCTTCAAAGCAACATGTCATTCACAAAATGGCCATAGTCAAGTAAGGCACGTAGGGCAGGCAATCACTCCAAGGAGTCAACAATGGGCCTCTAAGGAGTCATCAATAGGCACACGTTATCCTCGGGTACCTGTTCCTAATCTTCTTCACCTGTGATGATAAAAGAGAATGAGTCCTTATGAACTCAACGAGGGGGAACAAGAAATTCGTTTTGAAACTCTTTTTCCAGTTAAACTTATGAAAAACCCCTTTTGAAAACATGTCACGTATTACAAGTAATAAGGTACGCAAAGTATAAGAATCAAATTGCGCAACCAATACAATTACCAATCATTTTAAGGATACGGTGAGCATTTGCTCTCAATATCGATTTCGATACGATTGTTGCGGCCGACTTCAATAATCCACTTATTGCTCCCATTTGGGTGTACTCCGAATATACCCCGAAAACCTACGTCCCAACTCTCCGATAGTGGAATGCCAAGCGAGAGAGGGAATTGGACAATGGTAGTCACGGTAGCACCGGTGAGCCCGATACCGCCAGCGTGCGTGAACGCTACCATGCCACAATGAAAGGTTGCAACCTTGTATGCAATGCACATTTATAACATTTAACATATCACATTAGGAGAACAACAAAGTAGGTTGCCTCCGAACAGTTATAAGATCGCACTATGACAAGTAAACATACAAGGCATGCTTGACATGTAATTTCACTTGTAAAACACATGGAGTTATATGAATATTAAACGGGTAGGCATGTAACACATGTAAATCAAGTCATATAGCTCATTCCGGGGTTCACGAAATCAAGAAATAAGATTATACAAGCATGCAACGACGTTTACTTTAGACAGGGTGCAAGCAAAGTCTCCTTATCAACATGTAATCATCGAGAATCACATTTAGGGCTATAAAGACATATATGGGCAGCCTATTAACCTTCCTCAATATCATTCATAATTCACAAAGGGACGGTCTACGACTTGGGAACCTATGGGGCCATTAGGGTCTGCTAGGCCATGCTCGGGGTTGGTTCGCTTGCTAATCACCATAAGCAATTCTTAAACCATTTCAAACCTACTTAACATTTATTAGGAAGCCCACTAATCACACAATAAAACACAATAACCATAGGATCATCACTTAGCGAGTTTTCATAGTCGATAGGGTTTCGTTTCATGCTTACACGTGCGATTAAGCCACAAGTTGACAAGTAATTAAAACCAAGCCATGCATTGATTAATTAAAACATCATCAAGCATCCAAAACATTCCACACAACATCCAAGTGCCACAATCCCAAGCATTCACTACAACAAGAGAAGTTACAACATTTTTCGAAGCATATCACTAAACAAAATCTCACTGCAATAGTCTGTTTTCCCACAATCATTTAGACAAGCAAACAATCTCCAATTCTAGTGAGCAAAGTTTCAAATTAAATCTTAATGAGTGATTTAAATCCAGAAACAAACCTCACCTCATTTGGAGTTCAGACTTAGGAGTTTTGGCCAAAACCGTGAGACTACGCAAATCTGTCCAGTTTTGGACACATTACGATTTCTGCTATTTTTGAGGGTCCTAGAATCAGAATTGGCTTTGGTCTATTTCTGGAAACAATGTCCAGAACTGAAAATTATAGTAAACTACCAAACTTCATGCATTTTAGATATCATTTACTAAGTCAAAATGGGTTCGTTCTACAAGGACAGTGAACTGCCAAAAACCTGCTCCATTTTCCCAGATTTTCCAGATTTGGACACCTTTCTATGTTTTGCCATTTTGGGGACATTAGATTCAAACTTGGCCTTGGCCTATTTCTATGAAAAATGCTTAGAACTGGCAAAAATAGTCACCTACCAATTTTCACTCATTTTCAACATCATTTACCTGGTCAAATTCACTTTGCTCCAACAAGCCAGAAAACTGCCATTTACGCGATTTCACCCATCTTCAAATTCTAGCCAAATATTTTGCCATGCATGTTTACAAAAGCCCATGTACACATATATATCACAAGTACAGAGGTAAAAATAGACATTTAAAGGCATGCATGTGGTTTTGGAAAGCTTTTAAAAAGGATTAACCCTCACCTTAGCAAGACAATAGATGAGGATGCTCAAATGCTCTTCAAAATGCACAAAGGCCTTCTTCCTTGCTTCTTTCTTGCTTGGGCTGCTATGGTTGAGCTTGGGAGAGATCTTGAGAGTGAGCTTGAGGTCTTGGAAGCTCAAGAGATGCCATGGTGGAAAATGAGAGAGAACGGAGAGTTTTTTTTTGAGAAAATTGATGCTTTGATGAGTTGTGTGTGTATGTTGGCCTTAGGGCCTTGCCAATCTGAAATTTTGTCATCTTTGAGCATTTTTGAATTGTTTTAGCATGCCTTGGGTGAGTTGGCCGAGAAAGGGTGCTTGGGGTAGGGTGTATGGGATTATTTTATGCTTAGTGTCTTGTGTGTGTTTCATATAAGGTCTAGGCATGCATAGTTTAAATAATTTGTTCAAACTTTGGTCCTATTACCTTGTTATGGTTGGCCAAGGGCTTGCAATTTTTGAAATTTCAGATTCTATTTAATACATTATAGATTATAATAAGGGTGGAATTTGAGGTGCATTGGTTTTGGGTGAGAATAAAGAATAAAGAATGTTTAGGTGTTTGTGTAGTTAAAATTGTTTATTGTTAGTGGAGTTTGTAGAGAATTTGAACTAGGAATATAATATTGGTTAGTGGATTGTGTAGGATTATTTTAGTGTCTAATGCTTTGTGTAGGATTCTTTCTTGATTAACGTGGTGGCACGGATTCCTAGGTCTATGGCACGAACTACGAGGTAAGACACGAACTTCAAGACTAAGGCACGTACTTCAAGACTAATGCACGTAAACCATTGCAAGGCACGTAATTCAATGCAATGCACGCAAATCAAGGCATGACTCTATATCTAGGTTAAGGTATGTAGTTCAAGGTTGGGGTTAACGAAACGAGGTAACACACGTACATCGAGGTCAGGGCACGTATATCTAGGTCAAGGCACATATCACGAGGCATGCACGAAAATCAAGACAGGGCACGTAATCCAAGGTTGGTCATATAATTCTCGGTCTATGGCACGCAAATTGAGGTATGACACGTTATTCGGGGTTGGGCCTCACACCATCACATTTCTATTATAGAATCCCAGGCATCTTGAGCAAGACAACTTCACTTCACGTAGAGGCTGGGCCCGCAAACCGATGGCGTGGGGCTTGTGATCGGGTATTCGTCGCTGCGGTGCCCATAACTTTTGATCCGTAAGTAGTTACGTGTCGCACAACATACCGTTAGAAAGCTCTCCGAGAGCTCTACGACAGGGGTAGCTAGCCTGCTAGGCTGCGCCTATTTTCGGTGCCCAAAATCGAACATTTTCATCAGTTTCAGGACTCTTTTCTATTTTTGCGCTGTTTTTTCATCCCAGATTGTATGTCGTGAGCTGCGAAAAGGACGACAACCTAATCCATCACATTTCTATTACAGAATCCCATGGCACCTTGGGCAAGAAAACTTCACTTCACGTAGAGGCTGGGCCCGCAAACCGAGGGTGTGGGGCTTGTGACGAGGTATCCATTGCTCCGGAGCCCATAACTTTTGATCCGTATGGAGTTATACGGCACACAGCATACCGTTGTAAAGCTCTCCGAGAGCTCTACAAATGGGCAAGCAAGCCTGCTTTGCTGCGCCTGTTTTCCAAGCCCAAAATTGAATGTTTTCATCAGTTTCGGGACTCTTTTCTTCTTTTGAGCTATTTTTTCGTCCCGAAAAGTAAGTCGTGAGCCGCGAAAAGGACGACAACCTAATCCATCATATTTCTATTACCGAATCTCAGGCATCTTGGGCAAGACAACTTCGCTTCACATAGCAGCTGAGCCTGCAAACCGAGGGTGTGGTGCTTGTGACCAGGTATCCGTCGCTCCGGTGCACATAACTTTTGATCCGTAAGGAGTTATGCGGTGCACAGCATACCGTTGGAAAGCTCTCCGAGAGCTCTACAACGGTGACAGCAAGCCTGCTCTGCTGCGCCTGCTTTCGGAGCCCAAAAATGAACATTTTCATTTGTTTCAGGATACTTTTCTTCTTTTGAGCTATTTTTTCATCCCGGATCGTACTTCGTGAGCCGCAAAAAGGACGACAACCTAATCCATCACATTTCTATTACTAAATCCTAGGCATCTTGGGCAAGACAACTTCACTTCACATAGAGGCTGGGCCCGCAAATCGAGGGCATGGGGCTTATGACCCGGTATCCATCGCTTCAGACCCCATAACTTTTGATCCGTAAGGAGTTACGCGGTGCACAACATACCTTTAGAAAGCTCTCCGAGAACTTTACGACAGGGGCAGCAAGCATGCACCGCTGCGCCCGTTTTTCGAGCCCAAAATCGAACGTTTTCATCAGTTTCGGGATACTTTTCTTCTTTTGAATTGTTTTTTCTTCCCGGATCGTACGTCGTGAGCCGCGAAAAGGACAGCAACTTAATCCATCACATTTCTATTACCGAATCCCAGGCATCTTGAGCAAGACAACTTTGCTTCACGTAGCAGCTGGGCCCGCAAACCGAGGCCGTAGGGCTTTTGACCAAGTATCTGTCGCTCTGATGCCCATATCTTTTGATCCGTAAGGTGTTATACGGCTCACAGCAAACCATTGGATTCCGAGAGCTCTACGACGGTGATAGCAAGCCTGCTTGGCTGTGCCTGCTTTCGGAGTCCAAAATTGAACATTTTCGTTAGTTTCAGGACACTTTTCTTCTTTTGAGCTATTTTTTCATCCCGGATCGTACTTCGTGAGCTGCGACAAGGACGACAACCTAATCCATCACATTTCTATTACCAAATCCCAAGCATCTTAGGCAAGACAACTTCGCTTCACGTAGCAGCTGGGCCCGCAAAACGAGGGCATGGGGTTTGTCACCAAGTATCCGTCGCTCCGGTGCCGATAACCTTTGATCTGTTAAGGAGTTACGCAGCGCACAGCATACCGTTGGAAAGCTCTTTGGGAGCTCTATGAAGGAGGTAGCAAGTCTGCTCTGCTGCACCTATTTTCCGAGCCCAAAATCGAATATTTTCATCAGTTTCGGGACACTTTTCTTCTTTTGAGTTGTTTTTTCATCCCGGATCATACGTCCTGAGCTGCGAAAAGGACGACAACCTAATCCATCACATTTCTATTACCGAATCCCAGGCATCTTAGGCAACACAACTTCGCTTCACGTAGAGGCTGGGCCCGCAAATCGAGGGCTTGGGGCTTGTGACCGGGTATCCGTCACTCCGGTGCCCATAACTTTTGATCCGTAAGTAGTTACGCGTCGCACAACATACCGTTGCAAAACTCTCCGAGAGCTCTACGATGGGGGCAGCAAGCCTGCTTGGCTGCACCTATTTTCGGAGCCCAAAATTGAACATTTTCTTCAATTTTGGGATATTTTTCTTCTTTTACGTTGTTTTTAATCCCGAATTGTACGTCATGAGCCGCGAAAAGGACGGCAACCTAATCCATCACATTTGTATTACCGAATCCCACGACACCTTGGGCAAGACAGCTTCGCTTCACGTATAGGCTGTGTCACGCCCCAACCCGACCTATAGAGGTTAGACTAGGGTGTGATCTAAGCATTTATACCATTTCACATACTTAATCATTCATTAAGATTTAACACTTAACGTTAGCCTAGAACTCCAAAAGATTTTCGAGAAACCAGCAGCATAACGGTTGTAATGGGGCTCTTTAGTTTGACCTAATTTTCTAAACGCCTCAAAACTTTCAATCTCAAATTCAATTCCAACTAAGATTACTATTGATCACCAATTGACATACCTACTAGTTCTCTCAGAGTCTCGTTTGATTAACAACCTAGCATGATAACTATGTACCGTTTATTTGTTAACGTCTGTTACACAAGTACCTGTTGTCCCTTAGTCTACAAATGAGTACCTGCTTAAGATTGGATAGATTCATTTTTCTAGATTCCTTGCCTAATATTTCGTAAGCCTATGATAATTACTAAACCAAAGTAGCGGTAGCAAACAATCAATAGAGTGTCTGTCTAGTTATAATCAGTACAATACCAAAATTAGACCCCAAATTACAACGGGGGTCATTTACAATAACGACAACAAGCAACATAAGAAATAGTCTTCAAAACAACATATCGTTCACAAAACAGCCACAATCACGCAAGGCACGTAGGGCATGCAATCACTCCAAGGAGTCATCAATAGGCATGTTATCCACGGGTACCTGTTCCTGATCTTCTTCACTTATGATGATAAAAGAGGGTGAGTCCTTATGAGCTCAGCGAGGGGGAATGAGAAATACGTTTTGAAACTCTTTTTCCGGTTAAACTTATGAAAAACCCTTTTGAAAGCATGACATATAACACAAGTAAGTTCATAATGTAATATAAAAGTAAAAGAATACAATTACCCGTCTTTCCTCCTCGAGGTCCTCTAGGAACCAAGCGAGAGTACTTATACACATAGTGAAAAGGATACAGTGAGCTTTTGCTCTCAATTCATTTCCAATAACAGTTGTTGCGGCCGACTTCATATCATCCACTTATCACGCCAAATAGGTGTACTCCGGATGTACCCCGAAATCCTACGACCCAACTCTCCGAGGAAGTCTAACCCCCAAGCGAGAGAGGGAATTAGACAATGGTAGTCACAGTTGCACCGGCAAGCCCGATGCCGCCCGGTGTGCGTGAAACGCTACCACGCCAGAATGAAAGGTTGCAACCTTGTATGCAATGCACATTTATAACATTTAACATATCACATTAGGAGGACAACAAAGTAGGTTGCCTCTGAGCAGTTATAAGATCGCACGTTGACAAGTAAACACACGAGGCATGCTTTGATATTTAATATCACTTGTAATACACATGGAGTTATATGAATATTAAACGGGCAGCCATGTAACATATGTAAATCAAGTCATATAACTCATTTCGGGGTTCACGTAATCAGATAATAAGTTTATACAAGCATGCAACGACGTCTACATGGGACCGGGTACAAGAAAAGTCTACTTATCAACATGTAATCATTGGAATCACATTTCAAGCATACATGACATTTATTAGGCAGCCCACTAATCACACAATTAGACACAATAATCATAGATTCAACACTTAGCGAGTTTTCATAGTCAATAGGGTTTCCATTCATGCTTACACGTGCGATTAAGCCGCAAGTTGTCACGTAGTTAAACCCAAGCCATGCATCGATTAATTAAAACATCCTCAATCATCCAAAATATCCCACATAACATCCAAGTGCCACAATCCCAAGCATTCGATACCACAAGAGAAGTTACAACATTTTTCAAAGCATATCACTAGACAAAACCTCACTGCATTGGTCTGTTTTCCCACAATCATTTAGACAAGCAAACAATGTCCAATTCCAGTGAATAAAATTTCAAATTAAATCTTATTGAGTGAACTAAATTCAGAAACAAACCTCGCATCATTTGGAGTTCGTATTCAAGAGTTATAGCTAAAACCGTGAGACTACGCAAAACTGTCCAGATTCGTACATATTTCAATACTTGCCATTTTTTAGGGTCTTAGGATTAGATTTAGCTTTAGTCTATTTCTGACAAAAATGTCCAGAACGGAAAAATATAGCAACCTACCAAATTTCATTAATTTTCAACATCATTTACCAAGAAAAATACACTTCGTTCTAACAAGTTAGAAATCTGCCAGCTACGTAATTTTGCCTATCCTCAAGTTCTAATCGAATATCTTGCCATGCATGGTTATATAAGCTAATGCACAGTCATATACAAGAAGTACAGAGGTAAATCTAGACATATGAAGGCATGCATGTGGTTTTTGAAAGCTTTTAAAAAGGATTAACCCTCACCTTAGCAAGTTAATAGATGAAGATGCACAATGGAGCTTCTTTCTTGCTTCTTGCTTGCTTGGGCTGCTATGGCTGAGCTTGGGAGGGTCTTGAGAGCATGCTTGAGGTCTTGGAAGGTCAAGAGGCAGCCATGGTCATAATGGAAAGAGAAGGAGAGAGAATGAGAGAGTTTTGAGAGAAAAATGAGTGTTTGAAGAGTTGTTTGTGAGCATGTGCTTGTGTGTCAGCCTTGAGCTTCTAAATTCTGAAATTGTGTCATCCTTTAAGCATTATTTGAATTGTTTGGCATGTGAATTGCAAGGGCCGAGAATGGTAGCTCATTTGTTAGTAAAATAATACTTGGTGTATGGAAAAGATATGACAATGTGTAAGACTTGTCTAAGCATGCATCAATTAAATATCTTGTTCAAATTTTGCTCAAATGGCATAGGCATGGCCGAGTATTAGCATGGAGAATCTGAATTTTCAGATTTATGTTAGCTTATTATAGATTATAATAAGTGTAGGATTTGAGGTGCTTTGAATTTGCAAATAGAATAAGGAATAAAGAATGTTTAGGTGTTTGTATAGATAGAATTGTTTATTGTTACTGGATTTTGTAGAGAATTTGAATTAGGAATATAATATTGGTTAGTGGATTGTGTAGGATTATTTTAGTGTCTAGTGCTTCGTGTAGAAATCTTGCTAGATTAACGTGGTGGCACGGATTCCTAGGTTCTAGTGCACGAATTACGAGGTAAAACACGTACTTCAAGACTAAGACACACACTTCAAGACAAGTGCACGGATTCCAATGTTAACACACGCAACCCTAGGTGAATCCACGTAAACCAAAAGAAGGCACATAATTCAATGCAATGCACGTAATTCAAGACACGACTCTTAAACCTAGGTTAAGGCACGCAGTTCAAGGTTAATGCACACAAAACGAAGAGACACACGCAGAACGAGGTCTCGCAGGTAAATCAAGATCATGGCACGTTTATCTAGGTATCGCACGTATATCGAGGATTAGGGCACACAATTTTAGATCAAGGCACGTATGACGAGGTATGCATGAAAACCAAGACAAGGCACATAACTTAAGGTTGGTCATATAATTCTAGGTCTAAGGCACACAAATCGAGGTAACACACGTTATTCGGGGTCGGACCTCATAGGCGTGGGGCTTGTGACCAGGTATCCATCGTTCCGGAGCCTATAACTTTTGATCCGTAAGGAGTTACGCGGCGCGCAGCATACCGTTGAAAAGCTCTCCGAGAGCTCTACGATGGGGGCAGCAAGCCTGCTCGGCTGTGCCTGTTTTTCAAGCCCAAAATCGAACACTTACATCAGTTTCGGGACACTTTTCTTCTTTTGAGCTATTTTTTCGTCCAGGATCGTACGTCGTGAGCTACGAAAAGGACGACAACCTAATCCATCACATTTCTATTACCAAATCCCAAGCATCTTGGACAAGACAACTTCGCTTCACGTAGCAGCTAGGCCTGCAAACCGAGGGCGTGGGGCTTGTGACCAGGTATCCGTCGATCCGGTGCCCATAACTTTTGATCCGTAAGGAGTTATGCGACGCATAGTATACCGTTGGAAAGCTCTCTGAGAGTGCTACGACGGAGGCAGCAAGCCTGCTCGGCTGCACCTATTTTTTGTGCCCAAAATCAAACGTTTTCATCAGTTTCGGAACACTTTTCTTCTTTTGAGCTATATTTTTGTTCGGATCGTACGTCGTGAGCAGCGAAAAGGATGACAACCTAATCCATCATATTTCTATTACCGAATCCTAGGCATCTTGGGCAAGACAACTTCACTTTACGTAGAGGCCGGGCCCACAAACCGAGGGCGTGGGGCTTGTGACCGGGTATCCGTCTCTCTAGTGCCCATAACTTTTGATCCGTAAGTAGTTACGCATCGCACAACATACCGTTGGAAAGCTCTTCGAGAGCTCTACCACCGGGCCAGCAAGCTTGCTCGGCTGTGCCTATTTTCATAGCCCAAAATTGAACGTTTTCATCAGTTTCGGGAATCTTTTCTTCTTTTGCGCTATTTTTTTGTCCCGGAATGTACATGGTGAGAGGCAAAAAGGACGATAACCTAATCCATCAGATTTCTATTACAAAATCTCACTGCACCTTGGGCAAGACAACTTCACTTTGCGTAGAGGCTGGGCCCGCAAACCGAGGGCGTGGGGCTTGTGACCAAGTATTCGTCGCTCTGGTGCCCATAACTTTTGATCCGTAAGGAGTTACGCAGCGCACAACATACCGTTGGAAAGCTCTCTGAGAGCGCTACGACGGAGGCAGCAAGCCTGCTCGGCTACACCTATTTTCTGAGCCGAAAATCAAACATTTTCATCAGTTTCGGGACACTTTTCTTCTTCAGAGCTATTTTTTCACCCCGGATCGTATGTCGTGGGCAACGAAAAGGATGACAACCGAATCCATCACATTTCTATTATCGAATCCCAAATATCTTGGGCAAGACAACTTCGCTTTACGTAGAGGCCGGGCCCACAAACCAAGGGCGTGGGGCTTAGGACCAGGTCTCCGTCACTCAGGTGCCAATAACTTTTGATCCGTAATGAGTTACCCGGCGCACAACATAACGTTGGAAAGTTCTCCGAGGGCCCTACAATAGGGGCAGCAAGCCTGCTCGGCTATGCCTATTTTCATAGTCCAAAATTGAACGTTTTCATCAATTTTGGGACACTTTTCTTCTTTTGCGCTATTTTTTTGTCCCGGAATGTACATGGTGAGAGGCAAAAAGGACGATAACCTAATCCATCACATTTCAATTACAAAATCTCATGGCACCTTGGGCAAGACAACTTCACTTCGCGTAGAGGCTGGGCCCGCAAACCGAGGGCATAGGGCTTGTGACTAGGTATCCGTCCCTCCGAAGCCCATAACTTTTGATCCGTAAGGACTTATGCAGCGCGCAGCATTCCGTTGAGAGGCTCTTTGAGAGCTCTATGAGGGGGGGGGGAAGCCTGCTCGGCTGAACCTGTTTTCTTATCCCAAAATTGAAGTTTACATCAGTTTTGAGATACTTTTCTTATTTTGCGTTATTTTTCAAACCTGGATCGTACGTCGTGAGCCACAAAAAGGACGACAACCTAATCCATCACATTTCTATTACCGAATCCCAGGCATCTTGGACAAGACAACTTCGCTTCACGTAGCAGTTGGGCCTGCAAACTGAGGGCGTGGGGCTTGTAACCAGGTATCCGTCGATTCGGTGCCCATAACTTTTGATCCGTAAGGAGTTATGCGGCGCACAGCATACCGTTGGAAAGCTCTCTGACAGCTCTACGACTGGGGCAGCAAGCCTACTCCGCAACACCTATTTTTCGAGCCCAAAATCTAACATTTTCATTAGTCAGGATATTTTTCTTCTTTTGCGCTGTTTTTTCATCCCGGATCGTACGTCATTAGCAGCGAAAAGGACAACAACCTAATCTATCACATTTTTATTACCGAATCCCAAGTATCTTGGGCAAGACAACTTCGCTTCACGTAGAGGCTAGGCCCACAAACCGAGGGCGTGGGGCGTATGACCAGGTATCCGTCGCTCCAGTGCCCAAAAATTTCGATCCGCAGGTAGTTACGCGTCGCACAGCATACCGTTGGAAAGATTTCCGAGAGCTCTACAGCGGGTGCAGTAAGCCTGCTCGACTGCGACTGTTTTTGGAGTCCAAAATTGAACGTTTTCGTCAGTTTCGGGACACTTTTCTTTTTTTGCGTTATTTTTTCCTCTCGGATCGTACGTCGTGAGGCGCGAAAAGGACGACAACCTAATCCATCACATTTCTATTACCGAATCACACGTTACCTTGGGCAAGACAACTTCACGCCCCGTATAAGTTGGGCCCGCAAACCGAGGACGTAAGGCTTGTGACCAAGTATCCGTCGCTCCGGTGCCCATAACTTTTGATCCGTAAGGAGTTATGCGGCGCAAAGCTTACCGTAGGAAAGCTCTCCGAGAGCTGTATGACGGGGCAGCAAGCATGCATAGCTGCGCCTATTTTTAGAGCCCAAAATCAAACGTTTTCATCAGTTTCGGGACACTTTTCTTGTTTTGAGCTGTTTTTTCATCCCGGAGCGTAGTTCGTGAGCCGCGAAAAGGACGACAACCCAATCCATCACATTTCTCTTACCTAATCCTAGGCATCGTGGGCAAGACAATTTTGCTTCACGTAGCGGCTGGGCCCGCAAATCTAGGGCGTGGGGCTTTTGACCAGTTATTCGTCGCTCCGGTGCCCATAACTTTTGATCCGTAAGGAGTTATGCGGCGCACAACATACTGTTGGAAAGCTCTCCGAGAGCTCTACGATGGTGACAGCAAGCCTGCTCGGCTGCGCCTGCTTTCAGAGCCCAAAATTGAACATTTTCATCAATTTCAGGACACTTTTCTTCTTTTGAGCTATTTTTTCGTCCCGGATCTTACTTCGTGAGCCGCGAAAAGGACGACAACCTAATCTATCACATTTCTATTACCGAATCCCTGGCATCTTGGGCAAGACAACTTCACTTCATGTAGCGACTGGGCTCGCAAACCGAGGGCGTGGGGCTTGTGACCAGGTAAACGTCGCTCTGGTGCCCATAACTTTTGATCCGTAAGGTGATACGCGGCGCACAGCATACCGTTGGAAAGATCTCTGAGAGCTTTACGACTGAGGCACCAAGCCTGCTCAGCTGCACCTGTCTTTCATGCCCAAAATCGAACGTCTTCATCAGTTTTGGGGCACTTTTCTTCTTTTGAGATATTTTTTCATCCTGGATCGTACGTCGTGAGCAGCGAAAAGGACGACAACCTAATCCATCACATTTCTATTACCGAATCCCAGCCATCTTGGGCAAGACAACTTCACTTCACGTAGAGGCTTAGCCCGCATACCGAGGGTGTGGGGCTTCTGACCGGGTATCTGTCACTCCGGTGCCCATAACTTTTGATCCGTAAGTAGTTACACGTCGCACAGCATACTGTTGGAAAGCACTCCGAGAGATCTACGACGGGGGCAGCAAGCTTGCTCGGCTGCACCTATTTTTGGAGTCCAAAGTTCTACTTTTTCATCTGTTTTGGGACTCTTTTATTCTTTTGCGCTGTTTTTACGTCCCAGATTGTACGTCGTGAGCAGCAAAAAGGACGACAACCTAATCCATCACTTTTCTATTACCGAATCCCAAGTATCTTGGGCAAGACAACTTTGCTTCATGTAGAGGCTGGGCTCGCAAACCGAGGGCGTAGGGCTTGTGATCAAGTATCCATCGCTCCGGTGCCCATAACTTTTGATCCGTAAGGAGTTACGTGACGCACAACATACCGTTGGAAAGCTCTCTGAGAGCTCTACGACGGGGGCAGCAAGCCTGCTCCATTGCTCCTATTTTTGGAGCCTAAAATCAAACGTTTTCATCAGTTTTGGGACACTTTTCTTCTTTTGAGTTATTTTTTCATCCCGGATCGTACGTCGTGCGTAGCGAAAAGGACGACAACCTAATCCATCACATTTATATTATCGAATCCCAGGCATCTTGGGTAAGACAACTTCGCTTCACGTAGCGGCTGAGCCTGCAAACCGAGGGCGTGGGGCTTGTTACCAGGTATCCGTTGTCACGCCCCAACCCGACCTATAGAGGTTAGACTAGGGTGTGATCTAAACATTCATATCATTTCACGTACTTAATCGTTCATTAAGGTTTAACGCTTAACGTTAGCCTAGAACTCCAAAATTCTCTCAAAAAATGGCAACATAACGGTTGTAATTGGCTCCTTAGTTTGACTTAATTTCCTAAATGCCTCAAAACTTTCAATCTCAAATTCAATTTCAACTAAGATTACTATTTATCACTAATTGAAATGCCTACTAGTTATTTCGAAGTCTCGTTCGATTAACAACCTAGCGTGGTAACTATGTCTCGTTTGTTTGTCAATCCCTGTTACAAAAGTACTTGTTGATCCTAGCTTACCAATGAGTACCTGCTTAAGATTAGATAGATTCATTTTACTTAACTCTTATCTAGTACTTTATAAGCCTGTAGTAGTTACCAATCAAAGTGGCAAAACGAGCAAATAGGGCGTCTATCTAGTTAATATTGGTACAAATCAAAATTAGACCCCAAATTACAACGGGGGTCATTTACAATAACGACAACAATTAACATAAACAATAGTCTTCAAAGCAACATATCGTTCACAAAATGGCCATAGACAAGTAAAGCACGTAGGGCAACCAATCACTCCAAGGAGTTATCGATAAGCACGTTATCCTCAGGTACCTGTTCCTGGTCTTCTTCACCTGAGATGATAAAAGAGGGTGAGTCCTTATGAACTCAGTGAGGGGGAACGAGAAATACGTTTTGAAACTCTTTTTCCGGTTAACTTATGAAAAAACCCCTTTTGAAAACATGTCACGTATTACAAGTAATAAGAATCAAATTGAGCAACATATACAATTAACAATCATTTCAAGGATACGGTGAACATTTGCTCTCAATATCGATTTCGATACGATTGTTGCGACCGACTTCAATAATCCCTTTATCGCTCCTATTTGGGTGTACTCCGGATGTACCCCGAAAATCTACGACCCAACTCTTCGAGGGTGGAATGACAAGCGAGAGAGGGAATTGGACCATGGTAGTCACGGTGGCACCGGCAAGCCCGATGCCGCCCGGCAAGCCCGATGCCGCCCGGCGTGCGTGAAACGCTACCATACCACAATGAAAGGTTGCAACCTTGTATGCAATGCACATTTATAACATTTAACATATCACATTAGGAGGACAACAAAGTAGGTTACCTCCGAGCAGTTATAAGATCGAACGTTGACAAGTAAACACGCGAGGCATGTTCGACATGTAATTTCACTTGTAAAACGCATGGAGTTATATGAATATTAAACGGACAGCCATGTAAAACATGTGAATCAAGTCATATAACGCATTTCGGGGTTCACACAATCAAATAATAAGGTCGTACAACATGCAACGACATCTACGTGGGACCGGGTGTAAGAAAGGTCTACTTATCAACATGTAATTGTTGGAATCACATTTAGGGCTATAAGGACAACTACGGGCAGCCCCATAATTACATAATTAGACACGATAACCACAGGATCAACACTTAGCGCGTTTTCATAGTCACTACAGTTTCAATTCATGCTTACCCATGCGATTAAGCCACGAGTTGACAAGTAATTAAACCAAAGCCATGCATCGATTAATTAAATATCCTCGAGCATTCAAAACAGTCCACATAACACCCAAGTGCCACAATCCCAAGCATTTAATACAACAAGAGAAGTTACTATAATTTTCAAAGCATAGCACTAGATGAAAATCTCACTGCAATGGTCTGTTTTCCCACAATCATTTAGACAAGCAAACAATATTCAATTCCAGTGAACAAAAATTCAAATTAAATCTTAAGGAGTGAACTAAACCCAGAAACAAACCTCACATCATTTGGAGTTCGGATTCAAGAGTTATAGCCAAAACCGTGAGACTACGCAAAACTGTCCAGATTTGCACATATTTCAATACTTGTCATTTGTGAGGAACTTAGGGTCAGATTTAGCCTTAGTCTATTTCTGACAAAAATGTCCAGAATTGAAAATTATAGAATCATACCAAATTTCATGCATTTTTGATATCATTTACTAAGTCAAAACTGGTTCGTTCTACAAGGACAGTGAATCTGCCAAAACCTGCTTCATTTTCCCAGATTTTCCAGATTTGGACACCTTTCGATGTTTTGCCATTTTGGGGACCTTAGAGTCCAAATTGGCTTTGGCCTATTTCTACGAAAAATTCTCAGAACTGGCAAAAATAGTCACCTACCAATTTTCACACATTTTAAACATCATTTACCTGGTCAAATTCACTTCGCTCCAACAAGTTAGAAGACTGTCATTTACGCGATTTCACTTATCTTCACATTCTAGCCAAATGTCTTGCCATGCATGTTTACAAAAGCTCATGTACACACATATATCACAAGTACAAAGGTAAAAATAGACATTTAAAGGCATGCATGTGGTTTTTGAAAGCTTTTCAAAGGAGTTTTAGCCCTCACCTTAGCAAGACAATAATGAAGATGCACAAAGCTCTTGATGATGCACAAGATCGACTTTTCTCCTTGCTTGGCCGAGAGATAACTTGAGATTCTCTAATTCCTAGCTTAGTAACCATGTTCTTAGTATGTGCAAGTGGCTAGAACAAAAAGAAAATGAAATAGGAGCTATCAAACATACCTAAGGGCCGAATGAGTGTTCTATGAGCTTGCATGCATGTTTCTTTGCCTCTAGCTTGCTTGGTCGAGTTCCTTAGTAGCTTGAATGTCTTGATGAACCTTAGGATGATGAACTTAAGCTATGGAGACTAAAATTGCAGCCAAGGCCGAGAGAGAGAGAGAGAGAGAGAGAGAGAGAGAGAGTGAATGAGAGAAAGAAAATGAAAAGCTTTGAAGAGTTTTGATGCTTTGAATGCATGTGTCGGCTATGGGCTTGCAAGATTCTGATTTTTGTGTCTTCAAGAGCATGTTTGAATCACCTTAGCATGGGGCAATTGAGTGTGTCGAGATTGTGGTGCATTGGGTAGGGTTTTGAGTCATTTTTTTATGCTTTGTGTCATAGGTTGTTGTCATAGAATGTCTTGGAATGATTTTTGAAATTGCAAAGCATGACAAAAGCTCCTACATGGTCGGCCAAGGCAAGCTCAAATCTGAATTTTTTGTCATGTTTTGAGCATTATTTAATTGTATGCTTGGAATATGCAAAAGAATAAAGAATAAAGAATAAGAATGTCTCGCTTTTGGTGCAATTTCGCCTTCTAGTGAGTTGAATTAGCATTTTAATATTAGTTAGTGGAGTTTGTAGGATTAATTAATGATCTAGTGCTTCATGTAAGATGCTTTCTTGATTAGCATGTGGGCACGCTTATCTAGGTCTAGGGCACGTACTATGAGGTAAAGCACGAACTACGAGACGAATGCACGTTTCCTAAGTAAATGCACACAACCCTAATTGAATGCACATAATTCAATGCAAGGCACACAAAACGAAACACGACTCTTAAACCTAGGTCAAGGCACACAAATCTAGGTTAGGGCACACGAAACGAGGTATCGCATGCAAATCGAGGTTGGGCCTCACATTCGTCACTCCGGTGCCTATAACTTTTGATCTGTATGGAGTTACGCAACGCACAGCATACCGTTGGAAAGCTCTCCGAGAGTTCTATGACGGTGACAGCAAGCCTGCTCGGCCGCGCCTGCTTTCGGAGCCCAAAATTGAACATTTTCATCAATTTTAGGCCACTTTTCTTCTTTTGAGCTATTTTTTCATCCTGGATCGTACTTCGTGAGCCGCGAAAAGGATGACAACCTAATCCATCACATTTCTATTACCGAATCCCAGGCATCTTAGGCAAGACAACTTCGCTTCACGTAGCGGCTGGGCCCCCAACCCGAGGGCGTGGGGCTTGTGACCAGGTATCTGTCGCTCTGCTGCCCATAACTTTTGATCCGTAAGGAGTTACGCAGCGCACAACATACCGTTGGAAAGTTCTCTGAGAGCTCTACGATGGAGGCAGCAAGCATGCTCGGCTGAACCTGTTTTTTGAGCCCAAAATTGAACATTTTCATCAGTTTCGGGACACTTTTCTTCTTCGGAGCTATTTTTTCATCCCGGATCGTACGTCGTGAGCAGTGAAAAGGATGACAACCTAATCCATCACATTTCTATTACCAAATCCTAGGCATCTTGGGCAAGACAACTTCACTTCACATAGAGGCCGGGCCCACAAACCGAGGGCGTGGGACTTGTCACCGGGTATCCGTCGCTCCGATGCCCATAACTTTTGATCCGTAAGTAGTTACACATCGCACAACATACCGTTGGAAAGCTCTCTGAGAGATCTACGACGGGGGCAGCAAGCCTACTCGGCTGCGCCTATTTTCAAAGCCCAAAATCAAACGTTTTCATTAGTTTTGGGAACCTTTTCTTCTTTTGCGTTATTTTTTTGTCCCGGATTGTACGTCGTGAGCGGCGAAAAGGACACCAACCTAATCCATCACATTTCTATTACCAAATCCCACGGCACCTTGGGCAAGACAACTTCACGTCACGTATAGGCTGGCCCGCAAACCGAGGGCGTAGGGTTTGTGACCAAGTATCCGTCGCTCCGTTGCCCATAACTTTTGATCTGTAAAGAGTTATGCGGGATAAAGCATATCGTTGGAAAGCTTTCCGAGGGCTCTAAGATGAGGGCAGCAAGACTGCTTGGCTATACCTTCTTTTGGAGCCCAAAATCAAACATTTTCATCAATTTCAGGACACTTTTCTTTTTTTGCGTTGTTTTTTCATCCCGGATTGTACGTCGTTAGCAGCGAAAAGGACGATAACCTAATCCATCACATTTCTATTACCGAATCCTAAGCATCTTGGGCAAGACAACTTCGCTTCACGTAGAGGCTAAGCCCGCAAATCGAGGGATTGGGGCTTGTGACAAGGTATCTGTCGCTCCGATGCCCATAAATTTTGATCCGTAAGTAGTTACACGTCGCACAGTATACCGTTGGAAAGAACTCCGAGAGCTCTACGACGGGGGCAGCAAGCCTGATCGGCTGCGCCTATTTTTCAAGCCAAATATTGAACGTTTTCATCAGTTTCGGGACACATTTCTTCTTTTGCTCTGTTTTTTATCCCGGATCGTACATCGTGAGCCGCGAAAAGAAGGACAACCTAATCCATCATATTTCTATTACCGAATCCCCTGGCACCTTGGGCAAGAGAACTTCACTTCACGTAGAGGCTAGGCCCGCAAACCGAGGGCGTGGGGCTTGTGACCAAGTATCCGTCGCTCCGGTGCCCATAACTTTTAATACGTAAGTAGTAACGCGTCGCACAACATACAGTTGGAAAGCTCTCCGAGAGCTCAACGACGAGGGTAGCTAGCCTGCTCGGCTACGCCTATTTTCGGAGCCCAAAATTGAACATTTTCATCAATTTCGAGAGTCTTTTATGCTTTTGCGCTATTTTTTCGTCCCAGATTATACATCGTGAGCCACGAAAAGGGCGACAACCTAATCCATCACATTTCTATTACCGAATCCCAGGCATCTTGGACAAGACAACTTCGCTTCACTTAGCAATTGGGTCGCAAACCGAGGGCGTGGGCTTGTGACCAAGTATCCGTCGCTCCCGTGCCCATAACTTTTGATCCGTAAGGAGTTATGCGGCGCACAGCATACTGTTGGAAAGCTCTCCGAGAGCTCTACGACGGTGATAGCAAGCCTGCTCGACTGTGCCTGCTTTCGGAGCCCAAAATTGAACATTTTCATCAATTTTATGACACTTTTCTTCTTATGATCTATTTTTTCGTCCCGGATCGTACTTCGTGAGCCGCGAAGAGGACGATAACCTAATCCATCACATTTCTATTACTGAATCCCAGGCATCTTGGGCAAGACAACTTTGCTACACGTAGCAGATGAGCCCGCAAACCGAGGGTATGAGGCTTGTGACCAGGTATCCGTCGCTCCGGTGCCCATAACTTTTGACCCGGAAGGAGTTACGCGGCACACAGTATACCATTAGAAAGCTCTCTGAGAGCTCTACGACGAAGGTAGCAAGCTTGCTCGGCTGCACCTGTCCTTCGAGCCCAAAATCGAACGTTTTCATCAGTTTTGGGACACTTTTCTTCTTTTGAGCAATATTTTCATCCCGAATCGTACGTCGTGAGCAGCGAAAAAGACGACAACCTAATCCATCACATTTCTATTACCGAATCCCAGGCATCTTGGGCAAGACAACTTTACTTCACGTAGAGGCTTAGCCCGCCTACAGAGGGCGTGGGACTTGTTACCGGGTATCTGTCGCTCCGTTGCCCATAACTTTTGCTCCGTAAGTAGTTACGCGTCGCACAGCATACCGTTCGAAAGCACTCCGAGAGCTCTACGACGGGGGCAGCCAGCCTGCTCGGCTGCGCCTATTTTTTATGCCAAAATCGAACGTTTTCATTAGTTTTTGGACTATTTTCTTCTATTGCGCAGTTTTTACTTCCCGGATTGTACGTCGTGAGCAGTGAAAAGGACGACAACCTAATCCATCACTTTTCTATTACCGAATCCTAGGTATCTTGGGCAAGACAACTTCGCTTCACGTAGAGACTGGGCCCGCAAACTGAGGGCGTGGGGCTTATGACCAAGTATACATCGCTCCGGTGCCTATAACTTTTGATCCGTAAGGAGTTACGTGGCGCACAGTGTGAGGCCCAACCTCAATTTGCGTGCGATACCTCATTTCGTGCGTCTTAATCTAGATTTGCGTGCCTTGACCTAGGTTTAAGAATTGTGTTCATTTTATGTGCCATGCATTGAAGTACGTGCGTTCGTTTAGAGTTGCGTGTATTTACTTGAAAAACGTGCGTTCATCTCGTAGTTCGTGTCCTACCTCGTAGTACGTGCCCTAGACCTAGGAAAGCATGCCTTCACGCTAATCAAGAAGCATCCTTCACGGAGCACTAGGCTATTAAACAATCCTTCAAAATCCACTATCAATATAATAATCCTAATTCAACTCACTAGAAGACGAAATAGCACCAAAAGCTAGACATTCTCATTCTTTATTCGTTATTCTTTTTGCACTTTCAAGACACAATTAATTAATGATCAAAAGTTGACAAAAAATTCAGATTTGGAGCTAGCTTGGCTGACCATACCATGGTTTTTGCACAAGGTTTGAACAATTTTATAATTAACCATGCATGCTTAGACATTCTATGACACAAATGCTTAAAAAATTGCTCAAAAACCCTACCATTTGCACACCATTTTTGGCCACATCACTCTTGCCCATCCTAGGAATTTCAAATTGCACATTGAAGACACAAAATGCTGAAATTGGACTGCCCAATGCCGACATGCTCCTCAAAGAAATTGCAAAGCCATCACTTTTGTCATATTCTCTCATTTCCTTCAACTTCTCTCACTTCTCTCTCAATTTTCCTCTCTCATTCTCGGCCTTGGCTGAGTTCTCTACCTCCATAGCCTATCTTCTTCACACCATAGCTAAACCAAGCAAGCCACAAGCAAAGGACCTCAAACGAGTTAGCTAGGAAGTGAAAATCACACATGCATGTGCATTGAAGACTCTATTCGGCCTAGGTAAGTTTCTTGGCATCCATTTCTTTTCTTCATGTTCTAATCTCATGCATGTGCTAAGAGATTGATCACTAAGCTAGGAAAAAATAGAGAAAAGCTAGTTGGGATTTCAGCTAGGCAAAGGAAAAGAGAAGATTTGAGCTTCAACAAGGTTTTTGAGCATCTTTTGGTTGATTGCTAAGGTGAGGGCTAAAACCTTTTGAAAACTCTTCAAAAATACACATGCATGCTCATAAATGTATTTATTTGCTTCTGTACTTGAGTTATATGGTCGTTCATAAGCTTAAACAACCATGCATGGCAAGATCTTGGCTCGAAAATTATGCTAGGTGAAGCCGAATTGTTGACAGCTCTCTGACCAGTCTGTTTCGAGGTGCGTTTATCTAGGAAAATGATGTTGAAAGCTTGAAAATTGGTAGGTGACTATTTTGGACAGTTTTGAACATTTTTACCAGAAATAGGCCGAAGCTAATTTTGACTCTAAGGTCCTCAAAATGGAAAATCTTTAAAATGTGTCCAAATCTGGAAACCTGGAAAAATGAAGCAGGTTTTGGCAGATGCACTGACCTTGTGGAACAAACCATATTTGACTTAGTAAATGATATCCAAAATGCATGAAATTTGGTATTCAGATATATTTTTCAGTTCTGGACAATTTTGTCAGAAATGGACCAAGGCTAAAACTGACCCTAAGGACCTCAAAAATGTCAATTTCTGAAAAGTGTGCAAATCTGGACAGTTTTGTGCTATTTCACTGTTTCGGCTATAACTAATGATTCCGAACTCCAATTGATGCAAGGTTTGTTTTTGATTTTAGTTAACTTCTTAAGATTTAATTTGACCTCTTATTAACTGAATTTGGATATTGTTTGATTATCCTATTGATTGTGGGAAAACAGCCTATTGCAGAAAAGGTTTCACTTAGCTACATGCTTGGAAAATTGTTGTAACCTCTCTTGTGGTACTAATTGTGTGGAAATGTGATGTTGGGATGTTGTGTGGACTGTTTTGAGTACTTGAGGATGTTTGAATTGAATGATGCATGACTTGAGAATGATTTTGAGATTGACTTTGAATTGGGTTGAGGCTCAAATTGCATGAATATACACGAAATGGAAACCCTAATGACTAGGTAGTTTTGCTAAGTGTTGATCATTTGGATGTTGTGTGGAAATTATATGCTTAGTGGGCTGCCCGTAAATGTCTTATAACTTCAAATGTGATTTTGACCATTGCATGTTGTCAAATAAGCTTTTCTTGCAACCGAACCCACGTAGATGTTGTTGCATGTTGAATAATCGTATCACTTGATTACGTGGACTTCGAAATGAGCTATATGGCTTGACTTGCATGTGTTACATGGCTGCCCGTTTAATGTTCATATGGCTCTATATGCCTTTCAAGTGAAATTACTTGTCTTATCGTGCCTCGTTTGATTACTTGACAACGTGCGATCTTATTACTGCTCGGAGGTGACCTACTTTGTTGTCCTCCTAATGTGATATGTTAAATGTTATAAATGTGCATTGCATACGAGGTTGCAACCTTTCAGTGTGGCATGGTAGTGTTTCACGCACGCCGGGCGGCATAGGGCTTGCCGGTGCTACCGTGACTACCATGGTCCAATTCCCTCTCTCGCTTGGCATTCTACCCTCGGAGAGTTGGGTCGTAGGTTTCGGGGTACATCCGGAGTACACCCAATTGGGAGCGATAAGTGGATTATTGAAGTCGGCCGCAACAATTGTATCGAATTGAAATTGAGAGCAACTGCTCACCGTATCCTTGAAATGATTGGTAAATGTATCTGTTACTCGATTTATTTCATATATTGCGTACCTTATTATTTGCAATACGTGACATGTTTTCAAAAAAGAGTTTCATAATTGAACCGGAAAATGAGTTTCAAAACGTATTTCTCGTTTTCCCCCCTCACTGAGTTCATAAGGACTCACCTTTTTTTTCATCACAGGTGAAAAAGAACAGGTACAGGTACTCGAGGACGATGTGCCTAACGATGATTCCTTGGAGTGATTGCCTGTCCCTACGTGCTTTTGTGCCTTGCCTGAAAGTGGTTGCTATATGGATGTTGTGTTTGATTGCAAACTATTCATTTTATTGATGTAAATGACCCCGTTGTAATTTGGGTCTAATTCTGGGATTGTACTATCTATAACCGGATGAACTTTTATTTGGTTGTTTGCTTTCGTTTTCTTGATTAGTAGTTGTCGTAGGCAGTCAAACCACTAGATGAACAATCAACTAAGTTAATTCTATCTAATTTCACTTAGGTGCTCATTTGCAAACTAAAGGATAATAGGTACTTGTATGATAGGAAATTGACAAATAAATGGGACGTAGTTATCATGTTAGGCTTATTAACCAAACGAGACTTTCGAGATAAACTAGTAGGCAAATCGGTTGGTGACAATTAGGAGTCCTTAATGGAATTGGATTAATGATTGGAATAATTGAGGCGTTTAGAGAATTAAGTCAACCAAAGAGCCCAATTACAGCCGTTATGCTGCTGGTTTTCCGGAAAAAAAACTTGGAGTTTAGACTAAAACGATAAGTGTTAAATCTTCATAAACGGTTAAGTATGTGACATGTCCTGAACGTTTATATCACACCCTAGTCTAACCTTATAGGCCGGGTTGGGGTGTGACACACAGCATACCGTTGGAAAGCTCTCTGAGAGCTCTACAACGGGGGCAGCAAGCCTACTCCACTGCGCCTATTTTCTGAGCCCAAGATCGAACATTTTCATCAGTTTTGGGACACTTTTCTTCTTTTGGGTTGTTTTTTCATCCCGGATCGTACGTCGTGCGCAGCGAAAAGGACGACAACCTAATCCATCATATTTCTATTACTAAATCCCAGGCATCTTGGGCAAGACAACTTCGCTTCGCGTAGAGGCTGGGCAAGTAAACCGATGGCGTGGGGCTTGTGACCAGGTATCCGTCGCTCCGGTGCCCATAACTTTTGATCCGTAAAGAGTCACGCGGCCCACAACATACTGTTGGAAAGCTTTCCTAGAGCTCTACGACGGGGGCAGCAGTCTAGTAGGCTACTCCTGTTTTTGGAGCTCAAAATCGAACGTTTTCATCAATTTCGGGACACTTTTATACTTTTGAGCTATTTTTTTGTCTCGGATCGTACGTCGTGAGCCGTGAAAAGGAGGACAATTTAATCCATAACATTTCTATTACTGAATCCCAGCCATCTTGGGCAAGGCAACTTCGCTTCACGTAGCGGCTGGGCCCGCAAACCAAGGGCGTGTGGCTTGTTGCCAAGTATCCGTCACTCCGGTGCCCATAACTTTTGTTCTGTAAGGAGTTACGCGGCGCACAACATACTGTTGGAAAGCTCTCCGAGAGCTCTACGACGGTGGCAGCAAGGCTGCTTGGCTGCGTCTATTTTTGGAGCCCAAAATCGAACGTTTTCATCAGTTTCGGGACACTTTTCTTCTTTTGCGCTATTTTTTCATCCCGGATCGTACGTCGTAAGCCGCGAAAAGGATGACAACCTAATCCATCACATTTCTATTACCGAATCCCAGGCATCTTGGGCAAGACAACTTCACTTCGCGTAGAAGCTGGGCCCGCAAACCGAGGGCATGAGGCTTGTGACCAGGTATCCGTCGCTTCGGTGCCCATAACTTTTGATCCGTAAGTAGTTACGCATCGCACAACATACCGTTGGAAAGCTCTTCGATAGCTCTACTACGAGGTCAACAAACTTGCTAGGCAGCGACTATTTTTGGAGCCCAAAATTGAACGTTTTCATCAGTTCTGGGAAATTATTATTCTTTTGCGCTATTTTTTCATCCCGGATCGTACGTCGTGAGCCTCGAAAAAGACGACAACCTAATCCATTACGTTTTTATTACAGAATCCCACGACACCTTGGGCAAGACAACCTCACTTCACATAGAGGCTGGGCTCGCAAACCGAGGGCGTGGGGCTTGTGACCAGGTATCTATCGCTCCGGAGCCCATAACTTTTGATCCGTAAGGAGTTACGCAGCGCACAACATACCGTTGGAAAGCTCTCCGAGAGCTCTACGACAGAGGAAGCAAGCCTGCTAAACTGCGCCTATTTTCTGAGCCCAAAATCAAACGTTTTCATCAGTTTCGGGATACTTTTCTTCTTTTGACCTATTTTTTTGTCCCGGATTATACGTCGTGAGCCGCGAAAAGGATTACAACTTAATCCATCACATTTCTATTACCAAATCCCAAGCATCTGAGGCAAGACAACTTCGCTTCATGTAGCAGCTGGGCCCAGAAACCGAGGGCGTGGGGCTTGCGACCAGGTATTCGTCGCTCTAGTGCCCATAACTTTTGATCCGTAAGGAGTTATGCAGCGCACGACATACCGTTAGAAAGCGCTCCGAGAGCTCTACGATTAGGGCAGCAAGACTGCTCGGCTGCTCCAGATTTCAGAGCCAAAAATCGAAAGTTTTCATCAATTTCAGGACACTTTTCTTCTTTTACGCTGTTTTTTTCATCCTGGATCGTACGTAGTGAGCAGCGAAAAGGACGACAACCTAATCCATCACATTTCTATTACCTAATCGCAGGCATCTTGGGCAAGACAACTTCACTTCACGTAGAGGCTGGGACCGCAAACCAAGGGTGTGGGGCTTGTGACCAGGTATCCGTCGCTCCGGTGCCCATAACTTTTGATCTAAAAATAGTTACGCGTCACACAGCATACCGTTGGAAGGATCTCCGAGTGCTCTACAATAGGGGCAGCAAGCATGCTTGGCTACGTTTTTTTCAAAGCCCAAAATTGAACGTTTTCATCAGTTTTGGGACACTTTTCTACTGTTGCACTGTTTTTTTTATCCCGGATTATACGTCATGAGCCGCGAAAAGGACGACAACCTAATCCATCACTTTTCTATTACTGAATCCCAGGCATCTTGGACAAGACCACTTCGCTTCACGTAGCTGTTGGGCCCGCAAACCGAGGGCGTGGGGGCTTGTGACCAGGTATTTGTTACTCTGGTGCCCATAACGTTTGGTCCGAAAGGAGTTATGCGGCGCACAGTATACTGTTGGAAAGCTATCCGGGAGCTCTACGACGAGGGCAGTAAGCCTGCTCGGCTGCGCCTATTTTCGGAGCCCAAAATCGAACGTTTTCATTAGTTTTGGGATACTTTTCTTCTTTTGAGTTGTTTTTTCGCCCCGGATTGTACATCGTGTACCGCGAAAAGGACGACAACCTAATCCATCACATTTCTATTACCGAATCCCAAGGCACCTTAGGCAAGACAACTTCACTTCACGTGGAGGCTGGGCCTGCAAATCGAGGGCGTGGGGCTTGTGACCAAGTATCCATCACTCCGGTGTCCATAACTTTTGATCCGTAAGGAGTTACGCAGTGCACAGCATACAGTTGAAAAGCTCTCCGATAGCTCTATGACCGGGGCAGCAAGCCTGCTCGGCTGCGCCTGTTTTCGGAGCCCAAAATTGAACATTTTCATCAATTTCGTGACACTTTTCTTCTCTTGAGCTATTTTTTTGTCCCGGATCGTATGTCGTGAGCCGCGAAAAGTACGACAACCTAATCCATCACATTTCTATTACCGAATCCAAGCATCTTGGGCAAGACAACTTCACTTCACGTAGAGACTGGGCCTGCAAACCAAGGGCGTGGGGCTTGTGACCCAATATCCGTCGCTCCGGTGCCCATAACTTTTTATCCGTAAGTAGTTACGCGGCGCACAGTATACCGTTGGAAAGCACTCCGAGAGCTCTACGATGGGGGCAGCAATCCTGCCCGGCTGCTCCTGTTTTTGGATCCCAAAATCGAATGTTTTTATCAGTTTCGGGGTACTTTTCTTCTTTTGAGCTATTTTTTCGTCCCTGATCGTACATCATGAGCTGCGAAAATAATGACAACCTAATCCATTACATTTCTATTACCGAATCCCATGGTACCTTGGGCAAGACAACTTCACTTCATGTAAAGGCTGGGCCAGCAAACATAGGGCGTGAGGCTTGTGACTAGGTATCCGTCGCTCTGGTGCCCATAACTTTTGATCTGTAAGGAGTTACGTGGCGCACAACATACCGGTGGAAAGCTCTTTGAGAGCTCTACGACGGGGGGAGCAAGCATGCTCTGCTGCGCCTATTTTCTGTGCCCAAAATTGAACATTTTCATCATTTTTAGGATACTTTTCTTCATTTGAGTCATTTTTTCGTCCCGGATCGTATGTTGTGAGTTGCGAAAAGGACGACAATCTAATCCATCACATTTCTATTGCCGAATCCCACGGCACCTTAGGCAAGACAACTTCACTTCACGTAGAGGCTGGGCCTGCAAACTGAGGGCGTGGGGCTTGTGACCAAGTATCCATTGCTTCGGTGCCCATAACTTTTGATCTGTAAGGAGTTATGTGGCGCACAGCATACCGTTGGAAAGCTCTCCGAGAGTACTATGACGGGGGCAGCCAGCTTACTGTGCTGCGCCTATTTTCTGAGCCCAAAATTGAATGTTTTCATCAATTTCGGGACACTTTTCTTCTCTTGAGCTATTTTTTCGTCCCGGATCGTACGTCGTGAGCCGCGAAAAGGACTACAACCTAATCCATCACTTTTCTATTACCGAATCCCAAGCATCTTGGGCAAAACAACTTCGCTTCACGTAGAGGTTGGTACTGCAAACCGAGGGCGTGGGGCTTGTGACCAGGTATCCGTCGCTCTGGTGCCCATAACTTTTGATCTGTAAGTAGTTACGCGGCGCACAGCATACCGTTGGAAAGCACTCCGAGAGATCTACGACGAGGGTAGCAAGTCTGCTCTGCTGTGCCTATTTTCATATCCCAAAATCGAATGTTTTCATCAATTTCGGGACACTTTTCTTCTTTTGAGCTATTATTTCGTCTCGGATCGTACGTCGTGAGCCGCAAAAAGGACGACAACCTAATCCATCATATTTCTATTGCCGAATCCCATGGCACCTTGGGAAAGACAACTTCACTTCACGTAGAGGCTGGCCCCGTGAACCGAGGGTGTGGGCCTTGTGACAAGGTATTCGTCGCTCCGGTGCCCATAACTTTTGATCCGTAAGGAGTTACACGGCGGACAACATACCGTAAGAAAGCTCTCTGAGAGCTCTACGACGGGGCAGCAAGCCTGCTCGGCTGCGCCTATTTTCGGAGACCAAAATCAAACATTTTCTTCACTTTTGGGACACTTTTCTTCTTTTGAGTTGTTTTTTCGTCTCAGATCGTACGTCGTGCTCCGCGAAAAGGACGACAACCTAATTCATCATATTTCTAGTACCGAATCCCACAGCACCTTGGGCAAGACAACTTCACTTCACGTAGAGGCTAGGCCCGCAAACCGAGGGCATAGGGCTTGTGACAAGGTATCCGTCGCTTCGGAGCCCATAACTTTTGATCCTAAGGAGTTACGCGACGCACAGCATACCGTTGGAAAGCTCTCCGAGAGCTCTATGACGTGGGCAGCAAGCCTGGTCGGCTGCTCTTATTTCTGGACCCCAAAATCGAACATTTTCATCAGTTTCGAGAAACTTTTATTCTTTTGAGCTATTTTTCATCCCGGATCATACGTTGTGAGCTGCGAAAAGGACGACAACCGAATCCATCACATTTCTATTACAGAATCCCAGGTATCTTAGGCAAGACAACTTCGCTTCAAGTAGCGGCTGGGCTCGCAAACCAAGGGCGTGGGGCTTGGGATCAGGTCTCCGTCGTTCCGGTGCTTATAATTTTTGATCCATAAGGAGTTATATGTTGCACAGCATACCGTTGGAAAGCTCTCCGAGAGCTCTATGACGGGGGCAGCAAGCCTGCTTGGCTGCGCCTTTTTTCAGAGTCCAAAATTGAACATTTTCATCAGTTTCGTGACACTTTTCTTCTTTTGCGCTGTTTTTTCATCCCAGATCGCATGTCGTGAGCTGCGAAAAGGACGACAACCTAATCCATCACATTTCTATTACCGAATCCCATGCATCTTGGGCAAGACAACTTCGATTCACGTAGCAGCTGGGCCTAAAAACTGAGGGCGTGGGGCTTATGACAAGGTATCCGTCGCTCCGGTGCCCATAAATTTTAATCAGTAACGAGTTATGCGGCGCACATCATGCCGTTGGAAAGCTCTCTGAGAGCTCTACGACGGGGGCAGCAAGACTGCTCAGCTGCGCCTGATTTCGGAGCCCAATATCAAAAGTTTTCATTAGTTTGAGGACATTTTTCTTCTTTTGCACTGTTTTTTCATCCCGAATCGTACGTTGTGAGCAGCGAAAAGGACGACAGCCTAATCCATCACGTTTCTATTACCGAATCGTAGGCATCTTGGGCAAGACAACTTGACTTCACGTGGAGGCTGGGCCCGTAAACCTAGGGCGTGGGGCTTATGACCAAATATCCGTCGCTCCGGTGTCCATAACTTTTGATCCGTAAGTAGTTATGCGTCGCACAACATACCTTTGGAAAGATCTCCAAGTGCTCTACGACAGGGGAAGTAAGCCTGCTCGACTGCGCCTTTTTTCAGAGCCCAAAATTGAACATTTTCATCTCTTTCGGGACACTTTTATTCTTTTGCACTATTTTTTGTCCCGTGTCGTGCGTAGTGAGCTGGGAAAAGGACAACAACCTAATCCATCACATTTCTATTACCGAATCCCAGGCTTCTTCGGAAAGACAACTTCGCTTCACGTAGTAGCTGGGCCCGCAAACCGAGGGCGTGGGGCTGGTGACCAGGTATCTGTTGCTCCGGTGTCCATAACTTTTGATCCGTAAGGAGGTATGTGGCGCACAGTATACTGTTGGAAAGCTCTCCGAGAGCTCTACGACGGGGGCAGCGAGACTGCTCGGTTGTGCCTAATTTCGGAGCCCAAAATTGAAAGTTTTCATCAGTTTTAGGACACTTTTCTTATTTTGCGCTTTTTTCATCCCAGATCGTACGTCGTGAGCTGCGAAAAGGACGACAACCTAATCCATCACATTTCTATTATTGAATCCCAGGCATCTTGGGCAAGACAACTTTGCTTCACGTAGAGGCTAGGCCCGCAAACCTAGGGCGCGGGGCTTGTGGCCAGGTTTCCGTCGCTCTGATGCCCATAACTTTGGATTTGTAAGTATCTATGCGTTGCACAGCATATCGTTGGAAAGATCTTCGAGTGCTCTACGACAGGGGCAGCAAGCCTACTCAGCTGCGCCTGTTTTCGAAGCCCAAAATCGAACGCTTTTATCAGTTTTGGGACACTTTTCTTCTTTTGCACTATTTTTTCGTTCCGGATCGTACGTCGTGAGCCGCGAAAAGGACGACAACCTAATCCATCACATTTCTATTATCGAATCCCATGGCACCTTGGGCAAGACAACTTCACTTCACGTAGAGGCTAGGCCCACAAATTGAGGGCGTGGGGCTTGTGACCAAGTATCTATTGCTCCGGTGCCCATAACTTTTGATCTGTAAGACGTTCCGCGGCGCAAAGCATACTGTTGGAAAGCTCTCTGAGAGCTCTACGATAAGGGCAGTAAGCCTGCTTAGCTGCACCTGTTTTCCGAGCCCAAAATCGAACGTTTTCATCAGTTTCGAGCCACTTTTCTTCTCTTGACCTATTTTTTCATCCCGGATCGTATGTCGTGATCCACGAAAAGGGAGACAACCTAATCCATCACATTTCTATTACTGAATCCAAGCATCTTGGGCAAGACAACTTCGCTTCATGTAGAAGCTGGGCCTGCAAACCGAGGGCGTGGGGCTTGTGACCAGGTATCCGTCGCTCCGGTGCCCATAACTTTTGATCCGTAAGTAGTTACGCGGCGCACAGCATACCGTTGGAAAGCACTCCGAGAGCTCTACGATGGGGGCAGTAAGCCTGCTCGGCTACGCCTATTTTTGGGGCCCAAAATCGAACGTTTTCCTCAGTTTTGGTACACTTTTCTTCTCTTGAGCTGTTTTTTCATCCTGGATCATACGCCGTGAGCCGCGAAAAGGACGACAACCTAATCTATCACATTTCTATTACCGAATCCCAAGCATCTTGGGCAAGACAACTTCGCTTCACATAGAGGCTTGGCTTGCAAACCGAGGGCGTGGGGCTTGTGACCAGGTATCCGTCGCTACGGTAACCATAACTTTTGATCCGTAAGTAGGTACGCGGCGAACAACATACTGTTGGAAAGCACTCCGAGAGCTCTACGATGGGGGCAGCAAGCCTGCTCGGCTAAGCCTATTTTTTGATCCCAAAATTAAATATTTTTATCAGTTTCGGGACACTTTTCTTCTTTTGAGCTATTTTTTCATCCCGGATCTTACGTCGTGAGCCGTGAAAATGACGACAACCTAATCCATCATATTTCTATTACGGAATCCCAGGGTACCTTGGGAAAGACAACTTCACTTCACGTAGAGGCTGGGCCCGCAAACCGAGGGCGTAGGGCTTATGACCAGGTATCCGTCGCTCCGGTGCTCATAACTTTTGATCCGTAAGGAGTTACGAGGCGCACAACATACCGTAGGAAAGCTCTGCGAGAGCTCTACGACGGGGGAAGCAAGCCTGCTCGGCTGCGCCTATTTTCGGAGCCCAAATCGAATGTTTTCATCAGTTTTGGGATACTTTTCTTCTTTTGAGTCATTTTTTCGTCCCGGATCATACGTTGTGAGTCGCGAAAAGGACGACAACCTAATCCATCACATTTTTATTACCGAATCCCACGGCACCTTAGGCAAGACAACTTCACTTCACGTAGAGGCTGGGCCTGCAAACTGAGGGCGTGGGGCTTGTGACCAAGTAACCATCTCTTCGGTTCCTATAACTTCTGATCCGTAAAGAGTTACGTGGCACACAGCATACCATTGGAAAGCTCTCCGAGACCACTATGACTGCGGTAGCCAGCCTGCTGGGCTGTGCCTATATTCTGAGCCCAAAATTGAACATTTTTATCAATTTCGGGACACTTTTCTTCTCTTGAGCTATTTTTTTTATCCCGGATTGTATATCGTGAGCCTAGAAAAGGACTACAACCTAATCCATCACTTTTCTATTACCGAATCCCAAGCATCTTAGGCAAGACAACTTTGCTTCACGTAGAGGCTGGGCCTGCAAACCGAGGGCGTGGGGCTTGTGACCAGGTATCCGTCGCTCCGGTGCCAATAACTTTTGATCCGTAAATAGTTACACAGCGCACAACATACCGTTGGAAAGCACTCTGAGAGATCTACGACAAGGGAAGCAAGCTTGCTCAGCTGCGCCTATTTTCAGATCCCAAAATCGAACGTTTTCATCAGTTTCGGGATACTTTTCTTCTTTTGAGCTATTATTTCGTCCCGGATCGTACGTCGTGAGCCGCAAAAAGGACGACAATCTAATCCATCATATTTATATTACCGATTCCCACGGCACCTTGGGAAAGACAACTTCACTTCACGTAGAGGCTGAGCCTGCAAACCGAGGGCATAAGGCTTGTGACAAGGTATCCGTCGCTCCGGTGCCCATAACTTTTGATCCGAATGGAGTTACGCGGCGGACAACATACCATAAGAAACCTCTCTGAGAGCTCTACGACGGGGGCAGTAATCCTGCTCGGCCTCGCCTTTTTTCAGAGCCCAAAATCAAACGTTTTCATCAGTTTTGGGATACTTTTCTTCTTTTGAGTTGTTTTTTCGTCCCGGATCATACGTCGTGCTCTGCGAAAAGGACGACAACCTAATCCATCATAATTCTATAACCGAATCCCATGACACCTTGGGCAAGACAACTTCACTTCATGTAGAGGCTGGGCCCGCAAACCGACGGCGTGGGGTTTGTGACAAGATATCCGTCGCTCCGGTGCCCATAACCTTTGATCCGTAAGGAGTTACGCAGGGCACAGCATACCGTTGGAAAGCTCTCCGAGAGCTCTATGACGGGGGCAACAGGCCTGGTCGGCTGCTCCTGTTTTCAGACCCCAAAATTGAACATTTTCATCAGTTTCAAGACACTTTCATTCTTTTGATCTGTTTTTCGTCCCGGATCATACGTCGTGAGCCGCGAAAAGGATGACAACCGAATCCATCACATTTCTATTATCGAATCCCAAATATCTTGGGCAAGACAACTTCGCTTCAAGTAGTGGCTGGGCCTGCAAACCAAGGGCGTAGGGCTTGGGACCAGGTCTCCGTCATTCCGGTGCTTATAACTTTTGATCCGTATGGAGTTGTGCGGTGCACAGCATACCGTTGGAAGGCTCTCCGAGAGCTCTACGACAGGGGCAGCAAGATTGCTCGGCTGTGCCTACTTTCTTAGCCCAAAATTGAACGTTTTCATCAGTTTCGGGATACTCTTCTTCTTTTATGCTATTTTTTCATCCCGGATCGTACGTCGTGAGCCGTTAAAAGGACGACAACCTAATCCATCACATTTCTATTACTGAATCCCATGGAACCTTGGCCAAGACAACTTTGCTTCACGTAGAGGATGGGCCCGCAAACCGAGGGCGTAGGGCTTGAGACCAGGTTTTTGTCGCTCTGGTGCCCATAACTTTTGATCTGTAAGGAGTTACGTGGCACAGAGTATACCGTTGCAAAGCTCTTTGAGAGCTCTACGACGGGGGCAACAAGCTTGGTCGGCTGCGCCTATTTTCGTAGCCTAAAATCAAACATTTTCATCAATTTTGGGACACTTTTATTCTTTAGCGTTGTTTTTCTGTCCCAGATCGTATGTCATGAGTTGCAAAAAGGACGACAACCTAATCCATCTTTTTTCTATTACCGAATTCCAGGCATCTTGGGCAAGACAACTTCATTTCACGTAGTGGCTAGGCCCGCAAACCAAGAGCGTGGGGCTTGTTACTAGGTATTCGTCACTCCGGTGCCCATATCGTTGCAAAGCTCTCCGTGAGCTCTTCGACGGGGGCAATAAGTCTGCTTGGCTGCACCTATTTTAGGAGAACAAAATCGAACGTTTTCATCAATTTTGGGATACTTTTATTCTTTTTCGCTATTTTTTCGTCCCGGATCGTACGTCGTGAGCCGCGAAAAGGACGACAACTTAATCCATCACATTTTTATTACCGAATCCCAGGCATCTTAGGCAAGACAACTTCACTTCACGTAGAGGTTGGGCCCGCAATCTGAGGGCGTGAGGCTTGTGACTGGGTATCCGTCGCTCTGGTGTGTCACGCCCCAACCCGGCCTATAAGGTTAGAATAGGGTGTGATCTAAACATTCAAGTCATGTCTCATACTTAACCGTTCATGAGGATTTAACACTTAACGTTTTGGCCTAAACTCCAAAATTTTTCAAAAAATCGGCAGCATAACGGCTGTAATTGGGCTCTTTGGTTTGGCCTAATTCTCTAAACGCCTCAAAATTTTCCAATCTCAATTTGGTTTCCAACTAGGATTACCATTTAACATCAATTGAATTGCCTATTGGTTATTTCGACGTCTCGTTTAATTTATAACCTAGCATGATGCTATGTCTCGTTTGTTTGTTTATTCTCGTTACAAAAGTACCTGTTTAAGGTTTGGTTGGTTCATTTTACTTAGCCCTTGCCTAATACTTCATAATCCTATTATAGCTACTAGCGATAATAAAAGCAAAACGACCATAGCAGTATATAGTGACTGTCTAGAAATATTAGTACAAACCAAAATTAGACCCCAAATTACAACGGGGGTCTTTTACATTACAACATTAAGCAACATGAAAGAAACAGTCTTCAAGTAGCACATTTTTCACAAATGGCCATAAATCAAGCAAAGCACATAGGACAGGCAATCACTCCAAGGAATCATCGTTAGGCACATCGTCCTCAGGTACCTGTTCTTGATCTTCTTCACCTGAGATGATAAAAGAATGTGAGTCCTTATGAACTCAGTGAGGGGGAACGAGAAATAGGTTTTGAAACTCATTTTTCGGTTCAACTTATGAAAAATCCTTTTGCAAGCATGATGTGTATCATAAGAAAGTACATAGCGTAATATCACAGTAAAGAATGAAATTACCAGTCCTTCCTCCCCGAGGTCCTCTAGGGACCAAGCGAGAGTACTTATACACATAGTAAAAAGGATACGGTGAGCTTTTGCTCTCAGATCAGTTCTAGAATCAGTTGTTGCGGCTGACTTCAAATCATCCCCCAAACACGCCAGGTGGGTGTACTCCAGATGTACCCTGAAATCCTACGACCCAACTCTCTAAGGGAGTTTAGCCCCCAAGCGAGAGAGGGAATGGGACCATGGTAGTCACGGGTGCACCGGCAAGCCCGATGCCGCCCGATGTGCGTGATCGTTACCATGCCGACAGGAAAGGTTGCAACCTTGTATGCAATGCATATTTATGACATGTAATATATCACATTAGGAGGACAACAAAGTAGGTTGCCTCCGGTCAGTCATAAGATTGTACATTGACCAAGTAACAGGCAGGGCACGATAAAACAGGTAATTTCACTTGAAAGGCATATAGAGTTATATGAACATTAAACGGGCAGCCATGAAACAAATATAAATCAAGCCATATAACTCATTACGAAGCCCACGTGATCAAGTAATAAGATTATTCAACATGCAATAACGTCTACGTGGGTTCGGGTGCAAGAAAAGCCTATTTGTCAACATGCAATGATCAAAATCACATTTAGGACCATAAAGGCATTTACGGGCAGCCTACTAAACATATAATTCCACACAATATCCAAATGATCAACACTTAGCAAAACTACCTAGTCATTAGGGTTTCCATTTCGTGCATATTCGTGCAATTTGAGCCTCAAACCAACTGAAAGTCAATCTCAAGCCATGCATCATTTAATTCAACATCCTCAAACATTCAAAATAGTCCACACAACATCCCGAAGCTACAATCCCAAGCATTTAATTCAACAAGAGGAGTTACCACAATTTTTCTAAGCACAACATTAAGTGAAACCCTTACTGAAATAGGCTGTTTTCTCACAATCAATAGGATAAGCAAACAATCTCCAAATCCAGTGAATAAGATGTCAAATTAAAGCTCAAGAAATTAACTAAAATCAGAAACAAACCTTGCATCAAATGGAGTTCGGGATCATTAGATATAGCCGAAACAGTGGAATAGCACAAAACTGTCCAGATTTGCACACTTTTCAGTAATTGACGTTTTTGAGGTCCTTAGGGTCAGTTTTAGCCTTAGTCCATTTCTGACAAAAATGTCTAGAACTGAAAAATATAGCAGCATACCAATTTGTATGCATTTTGGACATCATTAACTAAGTCAAATCGGGTTCGTTCTACAAGGTCAGTGCATCTGCCAAAACCTGCTTCATTTTTCCAGATTTCCAGATTTGGACACATTTTAAAGATTTGCCATTTTGAGGACCTTAGAGTCAAAATTAGCTTCAGCCTATTTCTGGGAAAAATGTTCAAAACTGTCCAAACCAGTCACCTACCAATTTTCAAGCATTTTCCACATCATTTTCCTAGCTAAACTTACCTCGAAACAGACTGGTCAGAGAGCTGTCAACAATCCGACTTCACCTAGCATCACTTTCAAGCCAAGATCTTGCCATGCATGGTTGTTTAAGCTCATGAACGAACATAAAACTCAAGTACAGAAGCAATGACATACATTTGTGAGCATGCATGTGAATTTTGAAGGAATTTCAAAAGGTTTTAGCCCTCACCTTAGCAATCAACCCAAAAGATGCACAAAAACTTGTTGAAGCTCAAATATCTTCTTCTTCTTGCTTAGCCGAGATTCCAACTTGGTTTCTCTATTTTTCCTAGCCTAGTGATCAATCTATTAGCACATGCATGAGGTTAGAACAAGAAGAAAAGAAATGGAAGCCAAGAAACTTACCTAGGCCGAATAGAAGTCTTCAATGTACATGCATGTGTGATTTTCGAACTCTAGCTAGCTTGCTCGACATTCCTTGCTTGTTGTTTAACTTGGTTGACTATAGTGTGAAGAAGATGAGCTAAGGGTAGAGAGAACTCAGCCAAGGCCGAGAGAGAGAGAGGGAAATTGAGAGGGAAGTGAGAGAAAAGAAAGAGAAATGAAAGAAGAAATGACAAAGTGTGACAAGGAATAAAACTTTTGCAACTCTCAAGCTTGTGGTCGGCCTTGGGCTTCCAAAATCTAATTTTTTTGTGTCTTCAAGATGGAATTTAAAAATGCTAGCATGGGCATGGTCATTTGGTCGAGCAAGGTGAAGAGATTGAGGGGAATTTGAGCAATTTTTTAAGCATTGATAAGTGTTTTTTTGTGTCATAACTTGTCTATACTGATTTTGAATTAAACATGCATGCAAAACATCTCCTAGTGGTCGGCCAAAGCATGGGCCAAATCTGAATTTTTGGCATGATTTGGAGGTTATTTAATTATCTATGGAAAGTGCAAAAAAAATAAAAAAAAAGGAATAAAGAATGTCTAGCTTTTTGTGTTATTTTGTCTTTTAGTGAGTTGAATTAGGATTATAATATTGATAGTGGATTTTGTAGGATTGTTTAATAGTCTAGTGCTTTGTGTAAGATGCTTTCTTGATTAGCGTGAATGCACGCTTTCCTAGGTCTAGGGCACGCACTACGAGGTAGGACACGAACTATAAGACGAACGCACGTTTTTCAAGTAAATACATGCAACCCTAAATGAATGCACATAATTCAATGCATGACACATATAATGAACACAATTCTTAAACCTAGGTCAAGGCACGCAAATCTAGGTTTCGCACGTATGACAAGGTATGCACGAAAACCAACACAGGACACGCAATCCAAGGTCGGTCATATAATTTTAGATCTAAGGCGCGCAAATCGAGGTAGGACACGTTATTCAGGGTCGGGCCTCACACGGTGTGTATACCTTTTGATCCGTAAGTAGTTACGTGTCGCACAGCATGTGAGGCCCGACCTCGATTTGTGTGCGATACCTCATTTTGTATGCCCTAACCTAGATTTACGTGCCTTGACCTAGGTTTAAGAATCGTGTTTCGTTTTGTGTGCCTTGCATTGAATTACGTGCATACATTTAGGGTTACGTGCATTTTCTTGGGAAACGCGTATTCATCTCGTAGTTCGTGCCTTAACATCGTAGTACGTTCCCTAAACCTAGGAAAGTATGCCCTCACGCTAATCAAGAAAGCATCTTACACGAAGCACTAGATCATTAATTAATCCTACAAACTCCACTAACTAATATTAAAATGCTAATTCAACTCACTAGAAGACAAAATCTCACAAAAAGCTAGACATTCTTATTCTTTATTCCTTATTCTTTTGCACATTCTAAGCACTCAATTCAAAAATGCTCCTTGAAGACACAAAATCAAATTTTACAAGGCCCTAGGCCGACACAAGCATCAAACATTTCAAAGCTTTTCAATTTTCTTTCATTTTCTCTCTTTCTCTCATTCTTTCTCTTATTCTTCTCTCTCTCTCTCGGCGTTGGCTGAAGTTCTACTCTCCATAGCATGAGTTCATCATCCTAAAGGTTATCAAGCCATGCAAGCTACTAGGAACTCGACCAAGCAAAGCTAGAATGCAAAAGACACACATGCAAGCTCATTGAACCTTCATTTCGGCTTAGGTGAGTTTGTTAGCTTCCATTTCATCTTCTTCTTGTTCTAACTACATGCACCTACTAAGAACTTGGTTACTAAGCTAGGAAATTAGAGAAAAATCAAGTGGTCTCTCGGCTAAGCAAGGAGAAGAGTCGACATTGTGCTTCATCAAGAGTTTGTGCATCTTCTTTGTTGTCTTGCTAAGGTGAGGGCTAAAACTTCTTTGTAAAGCTTTTGAAAACCACATGCATGCCTTTAAATGTCTATCTTTACTTCTGTACTTGTGATATATGTGTGTTCATGAGCTTTTGTAAACATGCATGTCAAGATATTTGGCTAGAATGTGATGATAGATGAAATCGCGTATGGGACAGCCTTCTGTCTTGTTGGTGTGAGGTGATTTTGACTAGGTAAATGAGGTTGAAAATGCGTGAAAATTGGTAGGTGACTATTTTTTTCAGTTCTGAGCATTTTTCACAGAAATAGGCCAAAGATAATTTCGACTCTAAGGTCTTCAACATGGAAAAATATTAAAATGTGTCCAAATCTGAAAAATCTGGGAAAATGAAGCAGGTTTTGGCAGATTCACTGTCCTTGTAGAAAGAACCAGTTTTGACTTAGTAAATAATAACCAAAATGCATGAAATTTGGTGTTCTACTATATTTTTCAGTTCTGGACATTTTTGTCAGAAATGGACTAAGGCTAAATCTGACCCTAAGGCCCTCAAAAACGACAAGTATTGAAATGTGTACAAATCTGGACAGTTTTGCGTAGTCGCACGGTTTTGGCTATAACTCTTGAACCCGAACTCCAAATGATGCGAGGTTTGTTTCTGAATTTAGTTCATGCCTTAAGATTTAATTTGACATCTTGTTCACTAGAATTGGAGATTTTTTGCTTGTCTCAATGATTGTGAGAAAACAGTCTATTGCAGTGAGGGTTTCACCTATTGATATGCTTAGAAAAATTATTGTAGCTTCTCTTGTTGTATTAAATACTTGGGATTGTGGCATTTGGATGTTGTGTGGACTGTTTTGAATACTTGAGAGTGTTTGAATTGATCAATGCATGGCTTGAGTTTAATTACGAGATGACTTGGGGCTTAATTGCACGGCTAAGCACGAATTGAAACCCTAGTGACTAGGTAAATTCGCTAAGTGTTGACCCTATGAATATCGTGTTTAATTATGTAATTAGTAGACTGCCCGTAGTTTCCCTCATAGCCCTAAACAAGATTTCGATGATTATGTGTTGACAAGTAGGCCCTTCTTGCACCCGGTTCCACGTAAATGTCATTGCATGTTGAATAATCTTATTATTTGATTACGTGAACTTCGAAATGAGTTATATGACTTGATTTACATGCGTTACATGGCTGCCCGTTTAATATTCATATAACTCCATGTGCTTTTCAAGTGAAATTGCCTGTCATACCGTGCCTCGCTTGTTTACTTGTCAATGTGCAATCTTATGACTGCTCGGAGGCAACTTACCTTGTTGTCCTCCTAATGTGATATATTAAATGTCATAAATGTGTATTGCATACAAGGTTGCAACCTTTCATTCTGGCGTGGTAGCGTTCACTCACACCGGGAGGCATCGGGCTTGCCGGTGCAACCGTGACTACCATTGTTCAATTCCCTATCTCGCTTGGTGACTAGACTTCCTCGGAGAGTTGGGTCGTAAGATTTCGGGGTACATCCGGAGTACACCCATTTGGCGTGATAAGGGGATGAATTGAAGCCGGCCGCAAAAATGATACTGGAATTGAACTGAGAGAAAAAGCTCACCGTATCCTTTTCACTATTTGTATAAGTACTCTCGCTTGGTTCCTAGAGGACCTCGGGGAGGAAAGATGGGTAATTGTGTTCTTTTATTGTTACATTACATTCTGTACTTACTTGTGATATATGACATGCTTGCAAAGGGTTTTCATAAGTTGAACCGGAAAATGAGTTTCAAAACTTATTTCTCGTTTTTCCTCGCTGAGTTCATAAGGACTCACCCTCTTTTATCATCTCAGGTGAAGAAGACCAGGAATAGGTACCTAAGGATAACGTGCCTAATGATGATTCCTTGGAATGATTGCTTGCCCTACGTGCCTTACGTGACTATGGTCATTTTGTGAACGATATGTTGCTTGAAGACTATTTCATTTCTTATGTTGCTTGTTATTATTGTAAATGGCTCCCGTTGTAATTTGGGGTCTAATTTTGGCTTGTACTGATCATAACTAGATAGACACTACTATGGTCATTTTTGCTATTGCTATTGACTAGTATCTATCATAGGATTATGAAGTATCAAGTAAGGATTAAGTAAAATGAATCTACCCAATCTTAAGCAGGTACTCATTGTTAAGCTAAGATCAACAGGTACTTTTGTAACGAGGATTAACAAACAAACGAGGCATAGTATCATGCTAGGTTCTTAATCAAACGAGACTTCGAAATAACTACTAAGCGTTTCAATTGATGATAAATAGTAATCTTAGTTGAAAATGAATTTGAGATTGAAAGTTTCGAGGCCTTTAGAAATTTAGGTCAAACTAAGGAGCCTAATAACAGCCGTTATGCTGCCGGATTTTCGGAGAATTTGTGGAGTTTAGGCTAAAATGTTAAGTGTTAAACTTTCATGAATGATTAAGTACGTGATATGATTTGAATGTTTAGATCACACCCTAATCTAACCTTTATAAGTCGGGTTGGGGCGTGACACAGCATACCGTTGAAAAGCTCTCTGAGAGCTCTACGACGGGGCTTGCAAGCCTGCTCTGCTGCAGTCACGCCCCCAACCCGACCTATAGAGGTTAGACTAGGGTGTGATCTAAACATTCAAGTCATTTCACTTACTTAATCGTTCATGAAGGTTTAACACTTAACGTTAGCCTAAACTCCATAAATTCTCCGGAAAACCGGCAGCATAACGACTGTAATTGGCTCTTTAGTTTGACCTAATTCTCTAAATGCCTCAAAACTTTCAATCTCAAATTCATTTCCAATTAAGATTACTATTTATCACCAATCGGGGTGCCTACTTGTTATCTCGAAGCCTCGTTTGACTAATAACCTAGCATGATACTACGTCTCATTTATTTGTCAATCCAATTACACCGGTACATGTTGATCTTAGCTTGACAATGAGTACCTACTTAAGATTGGATAAATTCATTTTACTTAACTCTTATCTAGTACTTCATAAGTCTGTAATAGATACTAAACCAAAGTAGCGATAACAAAATGACCAGAAGAGTGTGTATCTAGTTATGTTCAGTACAAGCCAAAGTTAGACCCCAAATTACAACGGGGGTCATTTACAATACAACAACAAGCAACATAAGAAATAGTCTTCAAGTAACATATCGTTCACAAAATGACCATAGTCAAGTAAGGCACGTAGGGCAAGCAATCATTCCAAGGAGTCATCAATAGGCACGTTATCCTCGGGTACCTGTTCCTGGTCTTCTTCACTTGAGATGATCAAAGAGGGTGAGTCCTTATGAACTCAGCGAGGGGGAATGGGAAATACGTTTTGAAACTCTTTTTCCGGTTAACTTATGAAAAATCCCTTTTTTTGAAAACATGTCATGTATTACAAGTAATAAGGTACGCAAAGTATAAGAATCAAATTGAGAAACAGATACAATTACCAATCATTTCAAGGATACGGTGAGCATTTGCTCTCAATATCGATTTTGATACTATTTGTTGCGACCGACTTCAATAATCCACTTATCGCTCCTATTTGGGTGTACTCCGGATGTACCCCGAAAACCTACGACCCAACTCTCTGAGGGTGGAATGCCAAGCGAGAGAGGGAATTGGACCATGGTAGTCATGGTAGCACCGGCAAACTCGATGTCACCCGACGTGCGTGAAACGCTACCATGCCACAATGGAAGGTTGCAACCTTGTATGCAATGCACATTTATAACATTTAACATATCACATTAGGAGAACAACAAAGTAGGTTGCCTCCGAGCAGTTATAAGATCGTACATTGACAAGTAAACACACAAGGCATGCTATGACAGGTAATTTCACTTGTAAGGCACATGGAGTGATATGAATATTAAGCGGACAGCCATGTAACTCATTTCGGGGTTCACGCAATCAAGTAATAAGTTTATACAAGCATGCAACGACGTCCACATGAGACCGGGTGCAAGAAAATTCTACTTAATATTTCTTAGGCAGCCCATTAATCTCACAATTAGACACATTAATCATATGATCATCACTTAGCGAGATTTCATGGTTGATAGGGTTTCGTTTCATGCTCACACGTGTGATTAAGCCACAAGTTGACAAGTAATTAAACCCAAACCATGAATTGATCAATTAAAACATCCCCAAACATCCAAAACTGTCCACACAACATCCAAGTGCCACAATCCCAAGCATTTAATACCACAAGAGAAGTTACAATAATTTTCCAAGCATATCACTAGATAAAAACCTCACTCCAATGGTCTGTTTTCCCACAATCATTTAGACAAGAAAATAATCTCCAATTCCAGTGAAAAAGATGTCAAATTAAACCTTATTAAGTGAACTAAATCCGGAAACAAACCGCGCATCATTCGGAGTTCGGATTTGAGAGTTATAGCCAAAACCGTGAGACTACGCAAAACTGTCCATATTTGTACACATTTCAATACTTGTCATTTTTGAGGGCCTTAGGGTCAGATTTAGCTTTAGTCTATTTCTGACAAAAATGTCCAGAACTGAAAAATATAGCAATCTACCAAATTTTATGCATTTTGGATATCATTTAATAAGTCAAAACTGGTTCATTCTACGAGGACAGTGAACTGCCAAAAACCTGCTTCATTTTCCAGATTTTCCAGATTTTCCAGATTTTCCAGATTTAAACACCCTTCGATGTCTTGCCATTTTGGAGACTTTAGAGTCAAAATTGGCCTTGGCCTATTTCTATGAAAAATGCTCAGAACTGGAAATAATAGGCACCTACCAATTTTCATGCATTTTCAACATCGTTGACCAGGCCAAATATACTTCATCCTAACAAGTCCGAAATCTGCCATTTTCGCAATTTCACCTATCTTCAAATTCTAGCTAAATATCTTGCCATGCATGGTTACAAAAGCTCATGTACACACATATGTCACAAGTACAGAGGTAAAAATAGACAAATGAAGGCATGCATGTGGTTTTTGAAAGCTTTTCAAAAGAGTTTTAGCCCTCACCTTAGCAAGACAATAATGAAGATGCACAAAGCTCTTGAAGATGCACAAGATCGTCTTTTCTCCTTGCTTGGCCGAGAGATAACTTGAGATTCTCTAATTCCTAGCTTAGTTAACATGTTCTTAGTATGTGCATGTGGCTAGAACAAAAGGAAATGAAGTAGAAGCTATCAAACATACCTATGCCGAAAATTGATGAGTTTTGTGTGCTTGCATGCGAATTTTCTTGCTTCTAGCTTGCTTGGTCGAGCTTCCTAGGTCATTGAGTGTCTAGATGAACCTTAGGATGATGAGCTTAAGCTATGGAGAGTCATGAATGCAGCCAAGGCCAAGGGAGAGAGAGTGTGAATGAGAGAAAGAGAGAATGTGAGAAAGAAATGAAAGCTTGAGCATTTGGTCGGCTTTGGGCTTCTACAATCTGATTTTTGTGTTGTCTTTTGAACATTATTTGAATTGTTGGTAGGCAATGGTGATGTGGCTGAGATTGGTGGCTTAGTAGCTAGCAAAATGTGGCTTTGGTGTAAGCAAAAGGTATGACAATGTGAAGTCTTTGTCTAAGCATGCTTGGGTTAAAATAATTTTGTTCAAACTTTGCTCAAAGCCCTTGGTTTGGCCGACTTTATGAGCATCAAAATCTGAATTTTTTTGTTTGTTCAAAGCTTATTTTATTGTAGGTTAGATTGTAGTCTTTTAGGTGCATAGGTTTTGCAAATAGAATAAGGAATAAGAATGTTTAGCTTTTTGTGACATTTTGTCTTCTAATAGATTGACTTAGCATTTTAATATTAGTTAGTGGAATTTGTAGGATTAATTAATAATCTAATGCTTCGTGTAAGATGCTCTCTTGATTAGCATGCGGGCACGCTTTCCTAGGTTTAGGGCACGTACTACGAGGTAAAGCATGAACTACGAGACGAATGCACGTTTCCCAAGTAAATGCATGCAACTCCAAATGAATGCACGTAATTCGATTCAAGGCACATAAAACGAAACACAACTCTTAAACCTAGGTCAAGACACACAAATCTAGATTAGGGCGCACGAAACGAGGTATCGCACGCAAATTGAGGTCGGGCCTCACAGCTGCGCCTGTTTTCGGAGCCTAAAATCGAACGTTTTCATCAGTTTCGGGACTCTTTTCTTCTTTTGCACTATTTTTTTGTCCCGGATTGTACGTCGTGAGCCGCAAAAAGGACGACAACGTAATCCATCACATTTCTATTACCGAATCCCACAGCACCTAGGGCAAGACAACTTCACTTCACGTAGAGGCTGGGCCCGCAAACCGAGGGCGTGGGGCTTGTGACCAGGTATCCATCGCTCCGGAGCCTATAACTTTTGATCCGTAAGGAGTTACGCGGCGCACAGCATACCGTTGGAAAGCTCTCCGAGATCTCTACAACGAAGGCAGCAAGCCTGCTTGGCTGCACCTATTTTTCGAGCCCAAAATCGAACGTTTTCATCAGTTTTGGGACACTTTTCTTCTTTTGAGCTGTTTTTTCGTCTCGGATCGTACGTCGTGAGTCGCAAAAAGGACGACAACCTAATCCATCACATTTCTATTACCGAATCCCAGGCATCTTGGGCAAGACAACTTCGCTTCACGTAGCAGCTGGGCCCGCAAACCGAGGGCGTGGGGCTTATGACCAGGTATCCGTCGCTCCGGTGCCCATAACTTTTGATCCGTAAGGAGTTATGCGGCGCACAACATACCGTTGGAAAGCTCTACGACGGGGGTAGCAAGACTACTCGGCTGCACCTGATTTCGGAGCCCAAAATCAAAAGTTTTCATCAGTTTCATGACACTTTTCTTCTTTTGTACTGTTTTTCATCCCGGATCGTACGTCGTGAGCAGCGAAAAAGAGTACAACCTAATCGATCACATTTCTATTATCGAATCCCAGGCATCAAGGGCAAGACAACTTCGCTTCACGTTGAGGCTAGGCTCGCAAACCTAGGGTGTGGGGCTTGTGACCAGGTATCCGTCGCTCCGGTGCCCATAACTTTTGATCCGTAAGTAGTTACGCATCGCACAGCATACCGTTGGAAAGATCTCCGAGTAATCTACGACAGGGGCAGCAAGCCTGCTCGGCTGCACCTATTTTCAAAGCCCAAAATCGAACGCTTTCATCAGTTTCAGGACACTTTTATTCTTTTGCGCTGTTTTTTCGTCCCGGATCGTACGTCGTGAGCCGCGTAAAGGACGACAACCTAATCTATCACATTTCTATTACCGAATCCCATGGCTCTTTGGGCAAGGCAACTTCACTTCACGTAGAGGCTAGGCCCGCAAACCGAGGGTGTGGGGCTTGTGACCAAGTATCCATCACTCCAGTGCCCATAACTTTTGATCCATAAGGAGTTACGCAGCGCACAGCATACCGTTGGAAAGCTCTCCGAGAGCTCTACGACGAAGGAGCCAGCCTGCTAGGCTAGGCCTATTTTTCGAGTCCAAAATCGAACATTTTCATCAGTTTCGGGACACTTTTTTTCTCTTGAGCTATTTTTTCATCACGGATCGTACGTCGCGAGCCGCGAAATGGACGACAACCAAATCCATCACATTTCTGTTACCGAATCCCAAGCATCTTGGGCAAGAGAACTTCACTTCACGTAGAGGCTGGGCCTGTAAATCGAGGGCGTGGGGCTTGTGACCAGGTATTCCTCACTCCGATGCCCGTAACTTTTGATCCGTAAGTAGTTACGCGGCGCACAGCATACTGTTGGAAAGCACTTCGAGAGCTCTACGACGGGGGCAGCAAGCCTGCTATGCTGGGCCTGTTTTTCGATCCCAAAATCGAACATTTTCATTAGTTTTGGGACATTTTTCTTCTTTTGTGCTATTTTTTTTATCCCGGATCATACGTCGTGAGCCGCAAAAAGGAAGACAACCTAATCCATCATATTTCTATTACCGAATCTCACTGCTCCTTGGGCAAGACAACTTCACTTCACGTAGAGGCTGGGCCCGCAAACTGAGGGCGTGGGGATTATGACCAGGTATCCGTCGCTCTGGTGCCCATAACTTTTGATCCGTAAGGAATTACGCGGCGCACAACATACCGTAGGAAAGCTCTCCGAGAGCTATACAACAGGGGCAGCAGGCCTGCTCGGCTACGCCTATTTTCATAGCCCAAAATTTAACGTTTTTATTAGTTTTAGGACACTTTTCTTCTTTTGAGTTGTTTTTCGTCCCAGATCGTACGTCATGAGCCGCGAAAAGGACGACAACCTAATCCATCACATTTCTATTACCGAATCCCAAGCATCTTGGGCAAGACAACTTCGCTTCACGTAGAGGCTGGGCCTGCAAACCGAGGGCGTAGGGCTTCTGACTAGGTATCCGTCGCTCCGGTGCCTATAACTTTTGATCCGTAAGTAGTTACACAGCGCAAAACATACCGTTGGAAAGCACTCCGAGAGCTCTACGACGGAGGTAGCAAGCTTGCTCGGCTGCGCCTATTTTCATATCCCAGAATCGAATGTTTTCATCAATTTCAGGACACTTTTCTTCTTTTGAGCTATTTTTTCATCCCGGATCGTATTTCGTGAGCCGCGAAAAGGACGAGAACCTAATCAATCATATTTCTATTACCTAATCCCACAGCACCTTGGGCAAGACAACTTCACTTCACGTAGAGGCTGGGTCCGCAAACCGAGGGCGTGGGGCTTGTGACCAAGTATCTGTCGCTCTGGTGCCCATAACTTTTGATCCGTAAAGAGTTACACAACGCACAACATACCGTAGGAAAGCTCTCCGAGAGCTCTATGACGGGGGCAGCAAACCTACTTGGCTGAACCTATTTTCAGAGCTCAAAATCGAACGTTGTCATCAGTTTTGGGATACTTTTCTTCTTCTGAGTTGTTTTTTCGTCCCGGATCGTACGTCGTGCGCCGCGAAAAGGATGACAACCTACTCCATCACATTTCTATTACCGAATCCCAGGCATCTTGGGCAAGACAACTTCGCTTCACATAGAGGATAGGAACGCAACCGAGGACGTGGGGCTTGGGACCAGGTATCCATCGTTCCGGTACCGATAACTTTTGATCCCTAGGGAGTTACGCGGCGCACAGCATATCGTTAGAAATCTCTCCGAGAGCTCTATGACTGGGGTAATTAGCCTGGTCGGTTGCTCCTGTTTTCGGACCCCAAACTCGAACGTTTTCATCAATTTTGGGATACTTTTATTCTTTTGAGTTATTTTTCGTCCCGGATCGTACATCGTGAGCTGCAAAAAGGATGACAATCGAATCTATCACATTTCTATTACTGAATCCCAGGCATCTTGGTCAAGACAACTTCGCTACAAGTAGCGACTAGGCCCGCAAACCGAGGGCATGGGGCTTGAGACCAGGTTTTCATTGCTCCGGTGCCCATAACTTTTGATTCGTAAGGAGTTACGCGGCACAGAGCGTACCATTGCAAAGCTCTCCGAGCGCTCTACGATGGGGGCCGCAAGCCTGCTCGGCTGCGCCTATTTTCGTAGCCCAAAATCAAACATTTTCATCAGTTTTGGGACACTTTTCTTATTTAGCGTTATTTTTCCGTCCCAGATCGTAAGTCGTGAGCTGAGAAAAAGATGACAACCTAATCCATCACATTTCTATTACCGAATCCCATGGCACCTTCGGCAAGACAACTTTGGTTCGCGTAGAGGCTGGGCTCGCAAACCGATAGCGTGGGGCTTGGGACCAGGTCTCCGTCGCTCCGGTACCCATAACTTTTGATTCGTATGGAGTTACGCGGTGCACAGCATACCATTGGAAAGCACTCCGAGAGCTCTACGACGGGAGCAGCGAGCTTGCTCGGTTATGCCTATTTTCAGAGCCCAAAATCGAACGTTTTCAACAGTTTCGTGACATTTTTCTTCTTTTGCACTATTTTTTCGTCCCAGATTGTACGTCGTGAGCCACGAAAAGGACGACAACCTAAACCATCACATTTCTATTACCGAATCCCATTGCATCTTGGGGAAGACAACTTCACATCACGTAGAGGCTGGGCCCGCAAACCGAGGGCGTGGGGCTTGGGACCAGGTATCCGTCGCTCCGGTGCGCATAACATTTGATCCGTAAGGAGTTACGCGGCACACAGCATACCGTTGGAAAGCTCTCCGAGAGCACTACGACGAGGCAGCAAACATGCATGGCTATGCTGATTTTCGGAGCCCAAAATCGAATGTTTTCATCAATTTTGGGACACTTTTATTCATTTGCACTGTTTTTTCATCCCAGATCTTACGTCGTGAGCCGCGAAAAGGACGACAACCTAATCAATCACATTTTTATTATCGAATCCCATGGCACCTTGGGCAAGACAACTTCTCTTCACATAAAGGCTGGGCCCGCAAACTGAGGGCGTGGGGCTTGTGACCGGGTATCTGTCGCTTCGGTGCGCACAACTTTTGATCCGTAAGGAGTTACGCGGCGCACAGTATACCGTTGGAAATCTCTCTGAGAGCTCTATGACGGGGGTAGCAAACCTGCTAGGCTGCGCCTATTTTCGGAGCACAAAATTGAACATTTTTATCAATTTCGAGATACTTTTCTTCTTTTGCACTATTTTTTCATCCCGGATCGTACGTCATTAGCCGCAAAAAAGATGACAATCTAATCCATCACATTTCTATTACTGAATCCCATGGCACCTTGGGCAAGAAAACTTCTCTTCACGTAGAAGTTGGGCCCGCAAACTGAGGGCATGGGGCTTAAGACCAGGTCTCCGTCGCTTCGGTGCCCATAACTTTTGATCCGTAACGAGTTATGCAGCGCATTGCATACATTGGAAAGCTCTCCGAGATCTCTATGACGGGTGCAGCAAGCCTGCTCGGTTCCGCCTATTTTTGGAGTACAAAATTGAACATTTTCAACAGTTTCGAGGCACTTTTCTTCTTTTGCACAGTTTTTTTGTCTTCGATCGTACGTCGTGAGCCGCGAAAAGGACGACAACCTAATCCATCACATTTCTATTACCGAATCCCACTACAGCTTGGGCAAGACAACTTCACTTCACGTAGAGGTTGGGCCCGCAAACCGAGGGCGTGGGGCTTGCAACCAGGTATCCGTCGCTCTAGTGCCCATAACTTTTGATCCGTAAGGAGTTACCCGGCGCACAACATACCGTAGGAAAGCTCTACGACAGGGGCAGCAAGCCTGCTCGGCTGTGCCTATTTTTGGAGCCCAAAATCGAACATTTACATCAGTTTTGGGACACTTTTCTTCTTTTGAGTTATTTTTTTCGTCTTGGATTGTACGTCGTGCGCCGCGAAAAGGACAACAACCTAATCCATCACATTTCTTTCATCGAATCCCAGCCATCTTGGGCAGGACAACTTCGCTTCACGTAGAGGCTGGGCACGCAAACCGGGGACATAGGGCTTTTGCGCGGGTATCCGTTGCTACGGTGCCCATAACTTTTGATCCGTAAGGAGTCACGCGCCGCATAGCATACCATTGGAAAGCTCTCCGAGAGCTCTACGACGGGGGCAGCAAGCCTGCTCGGCTACGCCTATTTTCGGAGCCCAAAATTGAATGTTTTCATCACTTTCGGGACACTTTTCTTCTTTTGTGCTGTTTTTTCATCCCGGATCGTACGTCATGAACCGCGAAAAGGAAAACAACCTAATCCATCATATTTCTATTACTGAATCCCACGACACCTTAGGCAAGACAACTTCACTTCACGTAGAGGCTGGGCCCACAAACCGAGGGCTTGGGGCTTGTGACCAGGTATCCGTCACTCCGGTGCCCATAACTTTTGATCCGTAAGGAGTTACGCAGCGCACAACATACCGTAGGAAACCTCTCCGAGAGCTCTACGATGGGGGCAGCAAGCCTGCTTGGCTGCTCCTATTTTCGGAGCTCAAAATCGAACGATTTCATCAATTTTGGGACACTTTTCTTCTTTTGAGTTGTTTTTTTTGTCCCAAATCGTATGTCGTGCTCCGTGAAAAGGACGACAATATAATCCATCACATTTCTATTACCTAATCCCAGGCATCTTGGGCAAGACAACTTCGCTTCACGTAGAGGCTGGGCCCACAAACCGAGGGCATGGGGCTTGTGACCAGGTATCCGTCGCTCCGGTGCCCATAACTTTTGATCCGTAAGGAGTTACCCGGCGCACAACATACCGTAGGAAAGCTCTTCGAGAGCTTTAAGACGGAGGCAGTAAGCCTGCTCAGCTGCGCCTATTTTTGGAGCCCAAAATCAAACATTTATATCAGTTTTAGGATGTTTTTCTTCTTTTGAGTTGTTTTTTCATCTCGGATCGAACATCGTGCGCCGCGAAAAGGACGACAACCTAATCCATCACATTTCTATTTCCGAATCCCAGGCATCTTGGGCAAGACAACTTCGCTTCATGTAGCGGCTGGGCCCATAAACCGAGGGCATAGGGCTTTTGACCAGGTATCCGTCGCTCCGGTGCCCATAACTTTTGATCCGTAAGAAGTTACGCGGTGCACAGCATACCATTGGAAAGCTCTCTAAGAACTCTACGACGGGGGCAGCAAGCCTACTCCGCTAGGCCTATTTTTCGGGTCCAAAATCGAACATTTTCATCAGTTTCGGGACACTTTTCTTCTCTCAAGCGGTTTTTTCGTCCCGGATCGTACATCATGAGCCGCGAAAAGGACGACAACTTAATCCATCATATTTCTATTACCGAATCCCACAGCACCTTGGGCAAGACAACTTCACTTTACGTAGAGGCTGGGCCCGTAAACCAAGGGCGTGGGTCTTGTGACCAGGTATCCGTCGCTTTGGTGCCCATAACTTTTGATCCGTAAGGAGTTACGTAGCGCACAACATACCGTAGGAAACCTCTCCGAGAGCTCTACGACGGGGGCAGCAATCCTACTAGGCTGCGCCTATTTTCGGAGCTCAAAATCGATCGTTTTCATTAGTTTTGGGACACTTTTCTTCTTTTGAGTTATTTTTTTATCCCGGATCGTATGTCGTGCGCCGCGAAAAGGACAACAACCTAATCCATCACATTTCTTTTATCGAATCCCAGGCATCTTGGGCAAGACAACTTCGCTTCACGTAGAGGCTGGGCACGCAAACCGAGGACGTGGGGCTTGTGACCAGGTATCCGTCGCTCCGGTGCCTATAACTTTTGATCCGTAAGGAGTTACACGGCGCACCGCATACCGTTGGAAAGCTCTCCGAGAGCTCTATGACGGATGCAATAAGCTTGGTCTGCTGCTCCTATTTTCGGACCCCAACATCGAACGTTTTCATCAGTTTCGGGATACTATTATTCTTTTGAGCTATTTTTTTAATCTCGAATCGTACGTCGTGAGCCTCGAAAAGGATGACAACCGAATACATCATATTTCTATTACCGAATCCCAGGCATCTTGGGCAAGACAACTTCGCTTCAAGTAGCGGCTGGGGCCATAAATCGAGGGCGTGGGGCTTGAGACCAGGTTTTCGTCGCTCCGGTGCCCATAACTTTTGATCCGTAAGGAGTTACGTGACACAGAGCATACCATTGCAAAGCTCTGCGAGAGCTCTACGATGGGGGCAGCAAGCCTGCTTGGCTGCGCCTATTTTTGTAGCCCAAAATCGAACATTTTCGTCAGTTTCAGGACACTTTTCTTCTTTTGCGCTATTTTTCCGTCCCGGATCGTACGTCGTCAGCTGCGAAAAAGACGACAACCTAATTCATCACATTTCTATTACCGATTCCCACGACACCTTCGGCAAGACAACTTCGCTTGACGTTGAGGCTGGGCACACAAACCGAGGGCATGGGGCTTGGGACCAGGTCTCCGTCGCTCCGGTGCCCATAACTTTTGATCCGTATGGAGTTACGCAGCGCACAGCATACCGTTGGAAAGCTCTCCGAGAGATCTACGACAGGAGTAGTGAGCCTGCTCTACTGTGCCTATTTTCGGAGCCCAAAATTGAATGTTTTCAATAATTTTAGGACACTTTTCTTCTTTTGCACTGTTTTTTTTGTCCCGGATCGTATGTCGTGAGCCACGAAAAGGACGACAACCTAAACCATTACATTTCTATTACCGAATCCCACTGTAGCTTGGGCAAGACAACTTTACATCACGTAGAGGTTGGGCCCGCAAATTGAGGGTGTGGGGCTTGTGACTAGGTATCCGTTGCTCCGGTGCCATAACTTTTGATCCATAAGGAGTTACGCGGCGCATAACATACCGTTGGAAAGCTCTCTGAGAGCTCTACGACGGGGGCAGCAAACATGCCAGGCTGTACCGGTGTTCGGAGGCCAAAATTGAACGTTTTCATCAGTTTTAGGGCAGTTTTCTTCTTTTGCACTGTTTTTTCATCCCGGATATTATGTTGTGAGCCGCAAAAAGGACGACAACCTAATCCATCACATTTCTATTACCGAATCCCATGACACCTTGGGCAAGACAACTTCGCTTCTGTCACGCCTCAACCCGGCTTATGAAGGTTAGACTAGGGTGTGATCTAAACATTCAAGTCATATATCGTACTTAACCGTTCATGAAAGTTTAACACTTAACTTTTTAGCCTAGACTCCACAATTTTTCCGGAAAATCGGCAGCATAACGGCTGTAATTGGGCTCTTTGGTTTGACCTAATTCTCTAAACGCCTCAAAATTTCCAATCTCAATTTCATTTCCAACTAAGATTACTATTTACCATCAATTGAAACGCCTACTAGTTATCTCGAAGTCTCGTTTGATTAATAACCTAGCATGATACTATGTCTCGTTTGTTTGTTGATCCTCGTTATGAAAGTACCTATTGATCTTAGCTTAACAATGAGTACCTACTTTAAATTGGTTAGGTTCATTGCTTAATCCTTACCTGATACTTCATAATCCTATGATAAATACTAGCCAATAACGATAGCAAAACGACCATAGTAGTGTCTATTTAGTTATTATCAGTACAAGCCAAAATTAGACCCCAAATTACAACGGGCGTCTTTTACATTACAAACATTAAGCAACATGAAAAGAAATAGTCTTCAAGTAGCATAGTGTTCACAAATGGCCATAATCAAGAAAAGCACATAGGACAGGCATTCATTCCAAGGAATCATCGTTAGGCACGTCATCCTCGGGTACCTATTCTTGATCTTCTTCACCTGAGATGATAAAAGAGGTTGAGTCCTTATGAACTCAGCGAGGGGGAACGAGAAATAGGTTTTGAAACTCATTTTCAGGTTCAACTTATGAAAACTCCTTTGAAAACATGTCAAACAGAAAAAGTAAGCTCATAATATAGCATATATATGTAAGTGAACACATTTATCCATTTTTCCTCCCCGAGGTCCTCTAAGAACCAAGCAAGAGTACTTAAACACATAGTAAAAAAAAAGGATACGATTTGATACGTACAGGACTCTAGAGGTAGCTCATACGGGCTCAAGAGGTAGCTCCTACCACATTTAGGTGTAGCATTTTCCCCCGCATAGCACATACTTCCTGTCGTTAAAGTTCATTTTCAGTAACAGTTGTTGCGGCCGGCTTCAATCATCCACTTTTCACGCCAAATGGGTGTACTCCGGATGTACCCCGAAATCCTACGACCCAACTCTCCGAGGAAGTCTAGTCCCCAAGCGAGAGAGGGAATTGGACAATGGTAGTCACGGTTGCACCGGCAAGCCCAATGCCGCCCGGTGTGCGTGAACGCTACCACGCCAGAATGAAAGGTTGCAACCTTATATGCAATACACATTTATGACATTTTATATATCTCATTAGGAGGACAACAAAGTAGGTTGCCTCCGGACAGTCATAAGATTGCATATTGACAAGTAAACAAGTGAGGCACGATAAGACAAGTAATTTCACTTGAAAGGCATATGGAGTTATATGAACATTAAACGGGCAGCCATGTAACGCACGTAAATCAGGTCATATAACTCATTTCAACGTCCACATAATCAAATAATAACGTTATTCAACATGCAACAACAATCTACGTGGGTTCGGATGCAAGAAATGCCTATTTGTCAACATGCAATGATCAAAATCACTTTTAGGCTATAAGAGCAACTACGGGCAGCCTACTAAACATATAATCACACATAATATCCAAAGGATCAACACTTAGCAAGTTTACCTAGTCACTAGGGTTTCCATTTCGTGCTTACCCGTGCGATTAAGCCTCAAGTCAACTCAAAATTAATCTCAAGCCATGCATCACTTAATTCAAACATCCCCAAGTATTCAAAACAGTCCATGTAATATCCCAATATCACAATCCCAAGCATTTGATACCACAAGAGAAGTTACAACAAATTTTCTAAGCATATAACTAAGTGAAACTAATAGGCTGTTTTCTCACAATCATTAAGACAAGCAAACAATATCCAATTCTAGTGAATAAGATGTCAAATTAAATCTTAAGAAATGAACTAAAATTAGAAACAACCTTGCATCATTTGGAGTTCGGGTCCAATAGTTATAGCCAAAACAATGGGATTGCACAAAACTGTCCAGATTTTCACACATTTCTCTAAATGTCGTTTTTGAGGTCCTTAGGGTCCGATTTATCCTTGGTCCATTTCTGACAAAAAAGTCCAGAACTGAATAACCTAGCAGAAAACAAAATTTCATGTATTTTGGACATCATTTACTAAGTCAAAACCGGTTCATTCTACAAGGTCAGTGCATCTGCCAAAACCTGCTTCATTTTTTCCAGACTTCCAGATTTGGACACATTTTAATACTTTGCCATTTTTAGGACTTTAGAGTCAAAATTAGCTTTGGCCTATTTCTGTGAAAAATGTTTAAAACTGGAAAAAATAGTTACCTACCAATTTTCATGCATTTTAAACATCATTTTCCTAGCCAAACTCACCTCGTAACAACGAAAAAGAAGCTGTCACCAAACCCGATTTAATCTGTTATCACCTTCAACCCAAAATCTTGCCATGCATGGTTGTAAAAGCTTATGAACACACATATAACTCAAGTACAGAAGCAAAGACAAACATTTAAGAGCATGCATGTGGATTTTTGAAGGATTTTCAAAAGGTTTTAGCCCTCACCTTAGCAAATCAACAAGGAGATGCACAAAACTTTGATGAAGCACAAATTTCTTCTTCTTCCTTGCTTAGCCGAGACTCCAACTCGATTTTCTCTATTTTTCCTAGCTTAGTGGCCAAGTTCTTAGTAGGTGCATGTGGTTAGAACAAGAAGAAAAGAAATGGAAGCTAGTAAACTCACCAAGGCCGAAATGGTGACTCAAAGAGCTTGCATGTGTGATTCTTGCAACTTAGCTAGCTTGGTCGAGTCTCTATGCTTGTTGCTTGTCTTGATGCACCATGGAATGATGAAGATGAGCAATGGTAAGATGAAACTCAGCCAAGGCCGAGAGAAAGAGAGAAGAATGAGAGGGAGAGAGAGAAATGTGAGGAGAATGAGAGAAATGAAAGAAAAATGATGGCTTTGCAAAAGATGAAGCATGGGTCGGCCTTGGGCATACAAAAATTCAGATGTGTCTTCAAGAAGCTTGAATTTTGAATCACCTAGCATGGGCAAGGAGCATTGTCGAGATTGGTGGAGTTTTGAGCTAATTTTTTTTTTTTGCAATTGTGTTATTAGTTGTCGTAGAATGTCTAGGATTGTGAATAAATTATGCAATGCTAGTTCAAATACACATAGTGGTCGGCCAAGGCTAGCTTAAATTCTGAATTTTTGTCATCTTTTGAGTATTATTTAATTGTGTGTTGAAAGTGCAAAAAGAATAAAGAATAATGAATAATGAATGTCTAGCTTTTTGTGAGATTTTGTCTTCTAGTGGGTTGAATTAGTAATTTAATATTAGTTAGTAGAATTTGTAGGATTAATTAATGATCTAGTGCTTCGTGTAAGATGCTTTCTTGATTAGCGTGAGGGCACACTTTCCTAGGTCTAAGGCACGCACTACGAGGTAGGACACGAACTACGAGACGAACACACGTTTTCCAAGTAAATGCACGCAACCCTAAATGAATGCACGTAATTCAATGCAAGGCACACAAAACAAAACACTATTCTTAAACCTAGGTCAAGGCACGCAAATCTAGATTAGGGCACACGAAACGAGGTATCGCACGTAAATCGGGGTTGGGCCTCACATCCTCCCCTCCTTAAAACAATTTCGTCCCAAAATTCATTCTTATATATTGAGGTCAGTTAGATAGGTTCTGGCCATTGATATTTCTACTCCGTGCCGATGCTCGCTCCATGATCCCCTTTTCCAAAACTAATTCACTTCCAAACTTTCTCCAATTGTTAATTCGGTGTGACCCCTACTTTTGTAGTTTGTTCCTTTGAACGACTCTATTCTCCATTCGATCTTAAGGTCAAGTTCATTAACTAAGGTTAGAATCTTTATATATAGTCATCAAAGCTGTATCGGTATTCTAACTATATAACTATAACTCCAAATCATGACTTATGTCGTGTCGATTTTGCACTCATATCTCAAAAGGAAAATCCCAATAATACCACGATCCTAGGGTGACATACACTAATTTCAATATGATAAATCTATATCCGATTTACATACCATGTCAACTACTTCAAACTGTTATCACATAAGCCATACACAGGTTATGGATCATTTCACAATACGACCCTATTTTCAGGAAGAACTCTTCCAAACAAACTAATCCATTTCAAGTCGTCAGCTATCGATAGTATCATAGTCCTTTTTATCTCGTAAGTACATTAGTTTAGCAAATCTTCTAATGACTAGTCTCCAAGTTACAGGCTCCTATTCACTAACCTCCTTTCCTGGCTTTGTTAACCTTCACACTTGTAATCAACGAGAAAGACCGTTGAGATTCGTTAAACTCAACTCTAAGGCTTATTAAGTACCACCAACAAACTGCCGTCAAAATTGCATGGGTAAACTAATCATGTGGCACTCATTCAACTCTTCAAGTAAGTTTCATCAGCTTATGACCCACAATTTATTTCTTTATTCAAATCTCTGTCTTCAAGTTACGAAGCTCTAGAATTTCTTTTAATCTTAATCAAGACTCCTAAAGCGAATGGTTTTAACCTCAAATAAATTTCACTCACCTCAATCCAAGGTTACATCATACTTAAGAAGATAATGGTCCCACTTACTTAGCGACCTAGTCATTCTTTCGAACACTTAATACCCGCCAATATATCTTCAATAGTAATGCTACTAAGCTAGGGTTATTGCCACGTGAGCGATATCAATGTTCCACTAGGTTACCGGTTGTACAACAATAATCCTAGGACTATAAATGGGTACCGGAATGATCTAGCTCATAGGATACTTACCATACTAACCCAAGTAGCTTGTTACACAAAATAACTTCAAGGCTGTATCGACATAAGAATTATGACCACGAGGCATCCTTCAATATAACCTAATAGAACTTCAAAAGTAACCAACCACTCATCTAACTATCACTACGAGATTCGTCCTCTATTCAACAACCACAACTCGAAGTCCGCCAACCGCTAGTTTCTAGACGTGAAACGGTGCACTTGAATACGGTTGTCTAACAATAGTCTCTTGGGTTATCGTGACTCTGATTCATATTTATTTTAACTATGTGGAATCTTACTCTCCCCATTCACATGTTCAATTAGCTACGAGCATCAAGACTCGTTGACCTTATGTCTTAGGGTTTACTATCATCATGCTCGCGTTTTACTTCCGTTATATAAAGCAACCTCTTTACTTGCATGACAATACTTTGTTTCTAAGGAAATGCACATAAAGGATGGATGATACTGAGGTCAAGTAATATTTTTCCTATAGGTTTAATAGGTAAGTTTACCTTCAACCGTGGTTACTGCTTGCAACCTGGACACGATTCTTTTGCCACTTTGGACAATTCTTGACGCGATGTTGATCACTCCCGCATCCTTTGCATCTACCAGACCTCTTCCAACATTGGGCTTCCGTGTGCCCCCTCTTGTTGCAGTAGTTACATGTATCAGGATGGGGTTTAACCGTGCCTCTCGATGTGACATGACTAAATTGGTTGACTATGGTACCCGACTGTAATCTGTTAGTAGCTGCCTTCCCCGAATTCTAGCCTTGACCTTGGGTACTCCCTCTCGTAGTCTGTCCTTGCACCCTCTGTCGTTTTGGGCATTCCTTGACCTTATGTTGATTGCTACCGCAACCGTTACACCTTCCTGTTTTCCTCCAACAGTTAATCTCCAGATGACCTCTACGTGCACAGTGAGTACAACATGGGATTAGAGTAGTAGTAACACCTCCATAAGGGCCTCGAGCTACAGGAATATCTAAACCACCTTGGCAAACTTTCTCAACAGGTAGCTGCTCCAGGCTCTGTACTTGACTTGGTTGACTTGACCCTGCCACTTCTTGACTCTTTCCTCTCTCAGCTTTTATTGCCTCGAAAAGAACTTCACCATAGGTGAGAAACTGAAAAGGAGCCAAGCTATTTTGAATCTCGGATCTCAGCCTTTGAATAAATCTCTGGATCTTTTTCTCAGTAGTCTGTACCATTTCAGGAGCATACTGGGACAGTTGATTCAATCGGGTTTCGTACTATGCAACTGTCAAATCCCCTTGTTTGAAGGTCACGAACTCATTCCTTCGAAGTCTCCCTCTACTTCCAAGAACTCTTCCAACCATTCTAAAAGAGGTAGCCCCAAATATGACATGTGTTTATATATACAATTATGTTACACGAGAAGCAAAGGTGTACTTATATAATCATACCACATAGGAACAACCATAACTTAATGCATAGGATTGTATAATAAAACATTAACAACTAGTATACAGCCTAGTATACAAGAAACCACTGTAACATAATAAACACTTAAGCATACGGTGCACTTGAATCACATAGGCATGTTGAGCACCTAAAAATATTGTTCACATTGGTTCACAAAAGCACATAATATTCAATGCTCAAAGAAATTAAAGCACATTAGCACACATTAACACATATAAATAAGACATCATAATTACCTTAAGGCTTCTACCCATGGTCCGAGAGTTGAACCCGACTAACGCCTAGCTAGTAAACTAAGCTCTGATACCATTTCTCTAAGGTGTCACGCCCCAACCCGGCCTATGAAGGTTAGACTAGGGTGTGATCTAAACATTCAAGTCATATCTCGTACTTAACCATTCATGAAAGTTTAACACTTAACGTTTTAGCCTAGACTTCACAATTTTTCTAGAAAACCGACAGCATAACGGCTGTAATTGGGCTCTTTGGTTTGACCTACTTCCTTACACGCCCCAAAATTTCCAATCTCAATTTCATTTCCAACTAAGATTACTATTTACCATCAATTGAAACGCCTACTAGTTATCTCGAAGTCTCGTTTGATTAATAACCTAGCATGATACTATATCTCGTTTGTTTGTTAATCCTCGTTACAAAAGTACCTGTTGATCTTAGCTTAACAATGAGTACCTGCTTGAAATTGGTTAGGTTCATTTCTTAATCCTTACCTGATACTTCTTAATCCTATGATAGATACTAGCCAATAACGATAGCAAAACGACCATAGTAGTGTCTATTTAGTTATTATCAATACAAGCCAAAATTAGACCCCAAATTACAACGGGGGTCTTATACATTACAAACATTAAGCAACATGAAAAGAAATAGTCTTCAAGTAGCATAGTATTCACAAATGGCCATAATCAAGCAAAGCACATAGGACAGGCATTCATTCCAAGGAATCATCGTTAGACACATCGTCCTCGGGTACTTGTTCTTGATCTTCTTCACCTGAGATGAAAAAAGAGGGTGAGTCCTTATGAACTCAGTGAGGGGGAACGAGAAAAAGGTTTCGAAACTCATTTTCCGGTTCAACTTATGAAAACTTCTTTGAAAACATGTCAAACAGAATAAGCCAGCTCATAATATAGCATATATATGTAAGTGAACACATTATCCGTCTTTCCTCCCCGAGGTCCTCTAGGAACCAAGCGAGAGTACTTAAACACATAGTAAAAAAAAAGGATACGATTTGATACGTACAGGACTCTAGAGGTAGCTCATACGGGCTCAAGAGGTAGCTCCCACCATATTTAGGTGTAGCACTTTCCCCCGTATAGCACTTACTTCCTGTCGTTCAAGTTCATTTTCAGTAACAGTTGTTGCGGCCGTCTTCAATCATCCACTTTTCACGCCAAATGGGTGTACTCCGGATGTACCCCGAAATCCTACGACCCAACTCTCTGTGAAAGTCTAGCCCGCAAGCGAGAGAGGGAATTGGACAATGGTAGTCACAGTTGTACTGGCAAGCCCGATGCCGCCCGGTGTGCGTGAACGCTACCACGCCAGAATGAAAGGTTGCAACCTTATATGCAATGCACATTTATGACATTTAATATATCACATTAGGAGGACAACAATGTAGGTTGCCTCCGGACAGTCATAAGATTGCACATTGACAAGTAAACAAGCGAGGCATGATAAAACAAGTAATTTCACTTGAAAGGCATATGGAGTTATATGAACATTAAACGGGCAGCCATGTAACGCACGTAAATCAGGTCATATAACTCATTTCAACGTCCACGTTATCAAATAATAACGTTATTCAACATGCAACAACAATCTACGTGGGTTCGGATGCAAGAAAGGCCTATTTTTCAACATGCAATGACCAAAGTCACCTTTAGGCTGTAAGGGCAACTACAGGCAGCCTACTAAACATATAATCATACACAATATCCAAAGGATCAACACTTAGCAAGTTTACCTAGTCATTAGGGTTTCCATTTCGTGCTTACCCGTGCGATTAAGTCTCAAGTCAACTCAAAATTAATCTCAAGCCATGCATCACTTAATTCAAACATCCCCAAGTATTAAAAACAGTCCACGCAACATCCCAATGTCACAATCCCAAGCATTTGATAACACAAGAGAAGTTACAACAAATTTTCTAAGCAAATAACTAAGTGAAACCCTTACTGCAATAGGCTGTATTCTCACAATCATTAAGACAAGCAAAAAATCTCCAATTCTAGTGAATAAGATTTCAAATTAAATCTTAAGAAATGAGCTAAAATTAGAAACAAACCTTGCATCATTTGGAGTTCGGGTCCAATAGTTATAGCCAAAACAGTGGGATTGCACAAAACTGTCTAGATTTGCACACATTTCAATACTTGTCGTTTTTGAGGTTCTTAGAGTCCGATTTAGCCTTGGTCCATTTCTGACAAAAACGTCCAGAACTGAATAGCCTAGCAGGACACCTAATTTCATGCATTTTGGACATCATTTACTAAGTCAAAACAGGTTCGTTCTACAAGGTCAGTGCATCTGCCAAAACCTGCTTCATTTTTCCAGACTTCCAGATTTGGACACATTTTAATGATTTGCCATTTTGAGGACATTAGAGTCAAAATTAGCTTTGGCCTATTTCTGCGAAACATGTTCAAAACTGGAAAAAATAGTTACCTACCAATTTTCATGAATTTTCAACATCATTTTCCTAGCCAAACTCACCTCGCAACAACAAAACAGAAAGCTGTCACCAAACCCGATTTCATCTATCATCATCTTCAAGCCAAAATCTTGCCATGCATGGTTGTAAAAGCTTATGAACACACATATAAATCAAGTACATAAGCAAAGACAAACATTTAAGAGCATGCATGTGGATTTTTGAAGGATTTTCAAAAGGTTTTAGCCCTCACCTTAGCAAATCAACAAGGAGATGCACAAAACTTTGATGAAGCACAAATTTCTTCTTCTTCCTTGCTTAGCCGAGACTCCAACTCGATTTTCTCTATTTTTTTTAGCTTAGTGGCCAAGTTCTTAGTAGGTGCATGTGGTTAGAACAAGAAGAAAAGAAATGGAAGCTAGTAAACTCACCAAGGCCGAAATGGTGACTCAAAGAGCTTGCATGTGTGATTCTTGCAACTTAGCTAGCTTGGTCGAGTCTCTATGCTTGTTGCTTGTCTTGATGCACCATGGAATGATGAAGATGAGCAATGGTAAGATGAAACTCAGCCAAGGCCGAGAGAAAGAGAGAAGAATGAGAGGGAGAGAGAGAAATGTGAGGAGAATGAGAGAAATGAAAGAAAAATGATGGCTTTGCAAAAGATGAAGCATGGGTCGGCCTTGGGCATACAAAAATTCAGATTTGTGTCTTCAAGAAGCTTGAATTTTGAATCACCTAGCATGGGCAAGGAGCATTGTCAAGATTGGTGGAGTTTTGAGCTAATTTTTTTTTTTTGCAATTGTGTCATTAGTTGTCATAGAATGTCTAGGATTGTTAATAAATTATGCAATGCTAGTTCAAATACACATAGTGGTCGGCCAAGGCTAGCTTAAATTCTGAATTTTTGTCATCTTTTGAGCATTATTTAATTGTGTATTGAAAGTGCAAAAAGAATAAAGAATAAAGAATAAGGAATATCTAGCTTTTTGTGAGATTTTGTCTTCTAGTGGGTTGAATTAGTAATTTAATATTAGTTAGTGGAATTTGCAGGATTAATTAATGATCTACTCTTCGGGAAAGATACTTTCTTCATTAGCGTGAGGGCACACATTCGTAGGTCTAGGGCACGCACTATAAGGTAGGACACGAACTACGAGATGAACGCACGTTTTCCAAGTAAATGTACGCAAATGAATGCACGTAATTCAATGCAAGGCACACAAAATGAAACACAATTCTTAGACCTAGGTCAAGGCACGCAAATCTTGGTTAGGACACACGAAAAGAGGTATCGCACGCAAATCGAGGTCGAGCCTCATAGCTTCACGTAAAGGCTAGGCCCACAAACCGAGGGCGTGGGGCATGTGACCAAGTATCCGTCACACCGGTGCCCATAACCTTTGATCCATAAGAAGTTATGCGGCGCACATCATACCGTTGGAAAGCTCTCCGAGACCTCTACGACGGGGCTAGCAAACCTGCTCGGCTGTGGCTATTTTCTGAGCACAAAATCGAACGTTTTTATCAGTTTCGGGAGACTTTTCTTCTTTTGAGTTTCTTTTTCGTCGCGGATCGTACGTCGTGAGCCGCGAAAAATATGACAATCTAATTTATCACATTTCTATTACTGAATCCCATGGCACCTTGGGCAAGACAACTTCTCTTCAGGTAGAAGTTGGGCCTGCAAACTGAGGGCGTGGGGCTTAAGACCAAGTCTCCGTCGCTTCGGTGCCCATAACTTTTGATCCGTAAGGAGTTACGCAGTGCACATCATACCGTTGGAAAGCTCTCTGAGATCTCTACGACGGGTGCAGCAAGCCTGCTCAGTTGCGCCTATTTTTGGAGTCCAAAATCGAATGTTTTCAATAGCTTCAGGGCACTTTTCTTCTTTTGCATGGTTTTTTCGTCCTAGATCGTACGTTGTGAGCCGCAAAAAAGGACGACAACTTAATCCATCACATTTCTATTACCGAATCCCACTGCAACTTGGGCAAGACAACTTCAATTCACGTAGAGGCTGGGCCCGCAAACTGAGGGCGAGGGGCTTGTGGCCAGCTATCCGTCGCTCCGGTGTCCATAACTTTTGATCCGAAAGGAGTTACGCGGCGCACAACATACCGTAGGAAAGCTCTCTAAGAGCTCTACGACCGGGGCAGCAAGCCTGCTCGACTGCGCCTATTTTTGGAGCCCAAAATCGAACGTTTATATCAGTTTTGGGACATTTTTCTTCTTTTGAGTTGTTTTTTCGTCGCGGATCATACGTCGTGCGCAATGAAAAAGCCGACAACCTAATATATTACATTTCTATTACCGAATCCCAAGCATCTTGGGCAAGACAACTTCGCTTCACATAGCGGCTGGGCCTGCAAACCGAGGGCATGGGGCTTTTGACTAGGTTTCCGTCGCTCCGGTGCCCATAACTTTTGATATGTAAGGAGTTATGCAGCGTACAGCATACCGTGGGAAAGCTCTCCGAAAGCTCTACGATGGGGGCAGCAAGCCTGCTCGGCTACGCCTATTTTTCGAGCCCACAATCGAACGTTTTATTAGTTTCGGGACGCTTTTCTTCTATTGAGCGATTTTTTCATCCCGGATCGTACGTCGTGAGCCACGAAAAGGACGACAACCTAATCCATCACATTTCTATTGCCGAATTCCAAGCATCTTGGGCAAGACAACTTCGCTTCACGTAGCGGCTGGGCCTACAAACCGAGGGCGTGGGGCTTGTGACCAGGTATCCGTCGCTCCGGTGCTCATAACTTTTGATCTGTAATTAGTTACACGACACACAACATACCGTTGAAAAGCACTCCAAGAGCTCTACGACGGGTGCTGCAAGGCTACTCGACTGCGCCTATTTTCGAATCCCAAAATTGAACATTTTTTTCAGTTTTGGGACACTTTTCTTCTTTTGAGCTATTTTTTCATCCCAGAACGTATGTCGTGAGTCGCGAAAAGGACGACAACCTAATCCATCATATTTATATTACCGAATCCCACGACACCTTGGGCAAGACAACTTCACTTCATGTAGAGGCTGGGCTAGCAAACCGAGGGCGTGGGGCTTGTGACTAGGTATCCGTCACTCCGGTGCCCATAACTTTTGATCCGTAAGAAGTTACGCTGCGCATTGTATACCATTGGAAAGCTCTCCGAGACCTCTACGACGGGGCCAGCAAACCTGCTCGGCTGTGGCTGTTTTTGGAGCACAAAATCGAACGTTTTTTTTTCAGTTTTGAGAGACTTTTCTTTTTTTGAGTTGTTTTTTCATCACGGATCGTACGTCATGAGCTACGAAAAATATGACAATCTAATTCATCAAATTTCTATTACCAAATCCCATTACACCTTGGGCAAGACAACTTCTCTTCACGTAGAACTTGGGCCCGCAAACTGAGGGCGTGGGGCTTAAGACCAGGTCTCTGTCGCTTCGGTGCCCATAACTTTTGATCCGTAAGGAGTTACGCAGCGCACAGCATACCGTTGGAAAGCTCTACGAGATCTCTACGTCGGGTGCAGCAAGCCTGCTCGGTTGCGCCTATTTTTGGAGTCCAAAATTGAATGTTTTCACTAGTTTCGGGGCACTTTTCTTCTTTTACACAGTTTTTTCGTCCTAGATTGTACGTCGTGAACCGCGAAAAGGACGACAACCTAATCCATCACATTTCTATTACCGAATCCCACTGCAGCTTGGGCAAGACAACTTCACTTCACATAGAGGCTGGGCCTGCAAACCGAGGGCATGGGGCTTGTGACCAGGTATCCGTCGCTGCGGTGTCCATAACTTTTGATCCGTAAGAAGTTACGCGGTGCACAACATACCGTAAGAAAGCTCTCCGAGAGCTCTACGTCAGGGGCAGCAAGCCTGCTCGACTACGCCTTTTTTTGGAGCCCAAAATCGATTGTTTATATCAGTTTTGGGACACTTTTCTTCTTTTGAGTTATTTTTTCGTCGCAGATTGTACGTCGTGCGTGACGAAAAAGACAACAACCTAATACATCACATTTCTATTACTGAATCCAAAGCATCTTGGGCAAGACAACTTCGCTTCACATAGCGGCTGGGCCCGCAAACTGAGGGCATTGGGCTTTTGACTAGGTATCCGTCGCTCCGGTGCCCATAACTTTTGATCTGTAAGGAGTTATGCGGCGTACAGCATACCGTGGGAAAGCTCTCCGAGAGTTCTACGACGGGGGCAGCAAGCCTTCTCGGCTACGCCTATTTTCCGAGCACACAATCAAACGTTTTATCAGTTTCGGGACGCTTTTCTTCTATTGAGCGGTTTTTTCGTCCTGGATCGTGCGTCGTGAGCCGCGAAAAGGACGACAACCTAATCCATCACATTTCTATTACCGAATTTCAAGCATCTTGGGCAAGACAACTTCGTTTCACGTAGAGGCTGGGCCTGCAAACCGAGGGCGTGGGGCTTGTGACCAGGTATCTGTCGCTCCGGTGCTCATAACTTTTGATCCGTAATTAGTTACGCGGCGCATAGCATACCGTTGGAAAGCACTCCAAGAGCTTTACGATGGGCGCTGCAAGGCTGCTCGACTGCGCCTGTTTTCAAATCCCAAAATTGAACATTTTTTTTCAGTTTTGGGACACTTTTCTTCTTTTGAGCTATTTTTTCGTCCCGGAATGTACGTCGTGAGCTGCGAAAAAGATGACAACCTAATCCATCATATTTCTATTACTGAATCCCACGACACCTTGGGCAAGACAACTTCACTTCACGTAGAGGCTGGGCCCGCAAACCGAGGGCGTGGGGCTTATGACCAAGTATCCGTCGCTTCGAAGCCCATAACTTTTGATCCGCAAGGAGTTACGCAGCCCACAGTATACTGTTGGAAAGCTCTCTGACAGATCTACGGAGGCAGCATGCCTGCTTATCTGTGCCTATTTTCAAAGCCCAAAATCGAACGTTTACATCAGTTTGGGGTCACTTTTCTTCTTTTGAGTTATTTTTTTGGTCCCGGATCGTACGTCGTGCGCCGCAAAAAAAAATGACAACCTAATCCATCACATTTCTATTACCGAATCTGAGGCATCTTGGGCAAGACAACTTCGCTTCACGTTGAGGCTTGGTCATGCAAACCGAGGACGTGGGGCTTGTGACCAGGTATCCGTCGATCCGGTGCCCAAAACTTTTGATCCGTAAGGAGTTACGCGGTGCACAGCATACCGTTGGAAAGCTCTCCGAGAGCTCTACGACGGGGGCAACAAGCCTGGTCGGCTGCTCCTGTTTTTGGAGCCCAAAATTGAACGTTTTTATTATTTCGGGATACTTTTATTATTTTGGGCTATTTTTTCGTCCCGGATCGTACGTCGTGAGCCGCGAAATGGACGACAACCAAATCCATCACATTTCTATTACCGAATCTCAGGCATCTTGGGCAAGACAACTTCGCTTCACGTAGCGGCTGGACCCGCAAACCGAGGGCGTGGGGTTTTTGACCAAGTATCCGTCGCTCCGGTGCCCATAACTTTTGATCTGTAAGGCGTTATGTGGCACACAGCATACCGTTGGAAAGCTCTCCGAGAGCTCTACGACGGGGACAGCAAGCCTACTCGGCTGCACCTATTTTCAGAGCCCAAAATTGAACATTTTTATCAGTTTCATGACACTTTTCTTCTTTTGGTCTATTTTTTCATCCCGGATCGTACGTCGTGATCTGCGAAAAGGACGACAGCCTAATCCATCACATTTCTATGACTGAATCCCAGGCATCTTGGGCAAGACAACTTTGCTTCACGTAGCGGCTGGGCTCGCAAACCGAGGGCGTAGGGCTTATAACCACGTATCCGTCGCTCCGTTGCCCATAACTTTTGATGCGTAAGGAGTTATGCGGCGCACAACATACTGTTGGAAAGCTCTCTAAGAGCTCTACGTCGGGGGCAAGAAGCATAGTCAGCTCCGACTATTTTTGGAGCCCAAAATTGAACATTTTCATCAGTTTCGAGATAATTTTCTTCTTTTGAATTATTTTTTTGTCCCGGATTGTACGTTGTGAGCCGCAAAAAGGACGACAACTAATCCATTATATTTCCATTACCGAATCACAGGCATCTTGGGCAAGACAACTTCACTTCACGTAGAGACTGGGCTTGCAAACCAAAGGCGTCGGGCTTGGGACCAAGTATCCGTTGCTTCGGTGCCCATAACTTTTGATCCGTAAGGAGTTATGCAGTGCACAACATACCGTTGGAAAGCCCTCCAAGTGCTCTACGACGGGGGCAGCAAGCCTGGTTGGCTGTGTCTATTTTTGGAGCCCAAAATTGAATATTTTCATCAGTTTCGGGACACTCTTCTTCTTTTTGGCTATTTTTTCGTCCCGGATCGTACGTTGTGAGCCGCGAAAAGGACGACAACCGAATCCATCGCATTACTATTACCGAATCACACGGCACATTGGGCAACACAACTTCACTTCACGTAGAGGTTGGGCCTGCAAACCGAGGGCGTGGGGCTTGTGACTAGGTATCCGTCGCTCCAATGTCCATAACTTTTGATCCGTAAGGAGTTATGCAGCGCATACCATTGGAAAGCTCACCAAGAGCTCTACGACGGGGGTAGAAAATTTGCTAAGCTGTTCCTATTTTTGGAGCCCAAAATCGATCGTTTTCATCTATTTCAGGACTGTTTTCTTCTTTTACGCTATTTTTTCATCGTGGATCATACGTCGTGAGCCGCGTAAAGGACGACAACCTAATCCATCACATTTCTATTACCTAATCCCATCGCACATTAGGCAAGAAAACTTCACTTCACGTAGAGGCTGGGCCTGCAAACCGAGGGCGTTGGGCGTGTGACCAGGTATCCGTTGCTCTGGTGTCCATAACTGTTGATCCATAAGGAGTTATGGAGCGCACAGCATACCGTTGGAAAGCTCACCGAGAGCTCTACAACAGGGGTTGCAAATTTGCTTAGCTGCACCTATTTTCGGAGTTTAAAATCGATCGTTTTTATCAGTTTCAGGACACTTTACTACTTTTGCGCCATTTTTTCATCTCGGATCATACATCGTGAGCCACGAAAAGGACGACACCCTAATCCATCATATTTCTATTACCGAACCCCAGGTATCTTGGGCAAGAAAACTTCACTTCAAGTAGAGGTTAGGACCGCAAACCAAGGGCATGGGGCTTGTGACCGGGTATCCGTCGCTCCGGTTCCTATAACTTTTGATCCGTAAGTAGTTACATGTCACACAGCATACCGTTGGAAAGCTCTCCGAGAGCTCTAAGAAGGGGGCAGCAAGCCTGCTCAGCTGCGCCTATTTTTGGAGCCCAAAATCGAATATTTTCATCAGTTTCGGTACTCTTTTCTTCTTTTGCGCTATTTTTTCGTTCCAGACTGTACGTCATGAGCTGCGAAAAGGACGACAACCAAATCCATCACATTTCTATTACCAAAACCCATGATACCTTGTGCAAGACAACTTCACTTCACGTAGAGGTTTGGCCCGAAAACCGAGGGCGTGGGGCTTGTGACCAGGTATCCATCGCTCTGCAGCCCAAAACTATTGATCCGTAAGGTGTTACGCGGCCCGCAGCATACCGTTGGAAAGCTCTTCGAGAGCTCTATGACATGAGAGGCAAGCCTGCTCGGCTGCACTTGTTTTTTGAGCCCAAAATCGAACGTTTACATCAGTTTCGGGACACTTTTATTCTCTTGAGCAATTTTTTCATCCTGGATCGTACGTCATGAGTCGCAAAAAGGATGATAACCTAATCCATCACATTCTATTACCAAATCCCAGGCATCTTGGGCAAGAGAACTTCGCTTACGTAGAGGTTGGGCCTGCAAACCTAGGGTGTGGGGCTTGTGACCAAGTATTCGTCGCTCCGGTGCCTATAAATTTTGATCCGTAAGTAGTTACACGGCGCACAGCATACCGTTGTAAAGCACTACGAGAGCTGTACGACGAGGGTAGCAACCCTGTTCGGCTGCACCTATTTTCGGAGCCCAAAATCAAACGTTTTCATCAGTTTCGGGACACTTTTCTTCTTTTGCACTATTTTTTCGGCCCGGATCGTACGTCATGAGCCGCAAAAAGAATGACAACCTAATCCATCATATTTCTATTACAGAATCCCATGGCACCTTAGGCAAGAAAACTCCACTTCATGTAGAGGCTTGGCCCGCAAATCGAGAGCATGGGGCTTGTGACCAGGTATCCGTCGCTCTGGTGCCCATAACTATTGATCCGTAAGGAGTTACGTGGCGCACAACATACTGTAGGAAAGCTCTTTGAGAGCTCTACGACAGTGGCAGCAAGCCTGCTAGGCTGCGCCTATTTTCGGAGCGCAAAATCAAATGTTTTCATCAGTTTTGGGACACTTTTCTTCTTTTGAGTTGTTTTTTCATCCCGGATCGTACGTCGTGAGCCGCGAAAAGGACGACAACCTAATCCATCACATTTCTATTACCGAATCCCAGGCATCTTGGGCAAGACAACTTCACTTCACGTAAAGACTAGGCCCGCAAACCGAATGCGTGGGGCTTGGGACCAGGTCTCCGTTGCTCCGGTGCCTATAACTTTTGATCCGTAAGGAGTTATGCGGCACACAACATACCGTTGGAAAGCTCTCCGAGGGCTCTACAATGGGGGCAGCATGCCTGCTCGACTGTGCCTATTTTTGAAGCCCAAAATTGAACGTTTTCATCAGTTTCGGGACACCTTTCTTCTTTTGCGCTATTTTTTCATCCCGGATCATACGTCGTGAGCCTTGAAAAGGACAACATCTTAATCTATCACATTTCTACTACCGAATCCCATGGCACATTGGGCAAGACAACTTCATTTCACGTAGAGGTTGGGACCGGAAACCGAGGGCGTGGGGCATATAACCAGGTATCCGTCGCTCCGGTGCCCATAACTTTTGATCCGTATGGAGTTATGCGGCGCACAGCATACCGTTGCAAAGCTCACCGAGAGCTCTACGACGAGGGCAGCAAGAATCCTCGGCTGCGCCTATTTTTGAAGCTTAAAAATTGAACGTTTTCATCAGTTTTGGGACACTTTTCTTGTTTTGCGTTGTTTTTTCATCCCGGATCATACGTCGTGAGTCGGGAAAAGGATGACAACCTAATCCATCACATTTCTATTACCGAATCCCAGGCATCTTGGGCAAGACAATTTCACTTCACGTAGACACTGAGCTCGCAAACCAAGGGCATGAGGCTTGTGACCGGGTATCCATCGCTCCGGTGCCCATAACTTTTGATCCGTAAGTAGTTACTCGTCTCACAGCATACCGTTGGAAAACTCTCCGAGAGCTCTACGACGGGGAAAGCAAGCATGCATGGCTTAACCTATTTTCGGAGCCCAAAATCGAATGTTTTCATCAATTTTGGGACTCTTTTCTTCATTTGCGCTATTTTTTCATCCCAAATTGTACGTCGTGAGCCGCGAAAAAGACGACAACCTAATCCATCACATTTCTATTACTGAATCCCACAGCACCTTAGGTAAGACAACTTCACTTCACGTAGAGGCTGGGCTCGGAAACCGAGGGCGTGGGGCATGTGACCAGGTATCCATTGCTCTGGAGCCCATAACATTTAATCCGTAAGGAGTTACGTGGCTTGCAGCATACCGTTGGAAAGCTCTCCGAGAGCTCTACAACGGGGGCAACAAGCCTGCTCGGCTGCACCTATTTTTCGAGCCCAAAATCGAACATTTACATCAGTTTCAGGATACTATTCTTCTCTTGAGCTGTTTTTTTGTCCCGGATCGTACGTCGTAAGCCACGAAAAGGACGACAACCTAATCCATCACATTTCTATTATTGAATCCTAGACATCTTGGGCAAGACAACTTTGCTTCACGTAGCAGCTGGGCCCGCAAACCGAGGGCATGGGGCTTGTGACTAGGTATCCGTCGCTCCGGAGCCCATAACTTTTGATCCGTAAGGAGTTATGCAGCGCACAACATACTGTTGAAAAGCTCTTTGAGAGCTCTACGACGGGGGTAGCAAGACTATTCGGCTACGCCTGCTTTTAGAGCCCAAAATCGAACATTTTCATTAGTTTCAGGACACATTTCTTCTTTTGCGCTATTTTTTCATCCCGGATCGTACGTCCTGAGCATCGAAAAAGACGATAACCTAATCCATCACATTTCTATTACAGAATCCCAGGCATCTTGGGCAAGACAACTTCACTTCACGTAGAGGCTGGGTCCGCAAACCGAGGGCGTGGGGCTTATGACCAGGTATTCGTCGCTCCGGTGCCCATAAATTTTGATCCGTAAGTAGTTACGCATCGCACAGCATACCGTTGGAAAGATCTCTGAGAGCTCTACGATGGGGGTAGCAAGCCTGCTCAGTTGTGCCTTTTTTCGGAGCCCAAACTTGAAAGTTTTCATCAGTTTAGGGACACTTTTCTTCTTTTGAGTTGTTTTTTCATCCCGGATCGTACGTCGTGAGCCGTGAAAAGGACGACAACCCAATCCATCACATTTTTATTACTGAATCCCACGGCACCTTAGCAAGACAACTTCACGTCACGTATAGGCTGGGCCCGTAAACCGAGGCCGTGGGACTCGTGACCGAGTAACCATCGTTCCGGTGCCCATAACTTTTGATCCGTAAGGAGTTACGCGGTGCACAGCATACCGTTGGAAAGCTCTTCAAGAGCTCTACGACATGGGAAGCAAGCTTGCTCTGCTACGCCTATTTTTCGAGCCTAAAATCGAACGTTTACATCAGTTTCAGGTCAATTTTCTTCACTTAAGCTATTTTTTTATCCCAGATAGTACATCGTGAGCCGCAAAAAGGATGATAACCTAATCCATCACATTTCTATTACCGAATCCCAGGCATCTTGGGCAAGACAACTTCGCGTCACGTAGAGGCTGGGCCTGCAAACCGAGGGCGTGGGGCTTATGACCAGGTATTCGTCGCTTCGGTGCCCATAAATTTTGATTCGTAAGTAGTTATGTGGCGCATAGTATACCGTTGGAAAGCACTCCGAGAGCTCTACGACGGGGGTTGCAAGCCTGCTAGGCTACGCATGCTTTCGGAGCCCAAAATCGAACGTTTTCGTCAGTTTTGGGATACTTTTCTTCTTTTGCACTGGTTTTTCGTCCTGGATCGTACGTCGTGAGCCGCGAAAAGGACAACAACCTAATCCATCACATATCTATTACTGAATCCCACGGTACCTTGGGCAAGACAACTTCACTTCACGTAGAGGCTGGGCCCATAAACTGAGGGCGTGGGGCTTGTGACTAGGTATCCGTCGATCCGGTGCCCATAACTTTCGATCCGTAAGGAGTTATGCGACGCACAGCATACCGTTGGAAAGCTCTCCGAGAGCTATACAACAGGTGCAGTAAGCCTACACATCTGCGCCTATTTTCGGATCCCAAAATCGAACGATTTCATCAGTTTTGGGATACTTTTATTCTTTTGCTCTATTTTTTCGTCACGGATCGTACGTCGTGAACAACGAAAAGATGACAACCTAATCCATCACATTTCTATTACCGAATACCATGGCACCTTGGGCAAGAGAACTTCACTTCATGTAGAGGCTGGACCCGCAAACCGAGGGGGTGGCGCTTGTGACCAGGTATCCGTCGCTCCAGTGCCCATAACTTTTGATCCGTAAGGAGTTACGAGGCGCACAGCATACCATTGGAAAGCTCTCCGAGAGCTCAACGACGGGGGTAGCAAGCCTGCTAGGCTATGCCTATTTTTGGAGCCAAAAATCGAACATTTTCATCCGTTTCGGGACACTTTTCTTTTTTGGCACTGTTTTTCCGTCCCCGATCATACGTCGTGAGCTGCGAAATGGACGACAACCTAATCCATCACGTTTCTATTATCGAATCCCACGGCACCTTGGACAAGACAACTTCAATTCACTTAGAGGCTGGGCACTTAAACCGAGGACATGGGGCTTGTGACCAGGTATCCGTCGCTCCGGTGTCCATAACTTTTGATCCGTAAGTAGTTACGCGGCGCACGACATACTATTGGAAAGCACTCCAAGAGCTCTACGACGAGGGCAACATGCCTGCTTGACTGCGCCTATTTTCGGAGCCCAAAATCGAACGTTTTCATTAGTTTCTGGACACTTTTCTTCTTTTGTGCTATTTTTTTGTCCCGGATCGTACATCATGAGCCGCAAAAAGGACGACAACCTAATCCATCACATTTCTATTACCGAATCCCACTGCACCTTGGGCAACACAACTTCACCTCAGTAGAGGCTGGGCCGGCAAACCGAGGGTGTGGGGCTTGTGACCAAGTATCCATCGCTCCGGTGCCCATAACTTTTGATTCGTAATGAGTTACGCGGCGCACAACATACCATTGGAAAGCTCTCCTAGAGCTCTATGATGGGAGTAGCAAGCCTGGTAGGCTGCTCCTATTTTCGGAGCCCAAAATCGAATGTTTTCAGCAGTTTTGGGACACATTTATTCTTTTGAGCTATTTTTTTGTCCTGGATCCTACGTCATGAACCGCAAAAAGGACAACAACCTAATCTATCACATTTCTATTACCGAATTCCACGGCACCTTAGGCAAGACAACTTCGCTTCTCGTAGAGACTGGGCTCGCAAACCCAGGGCGTGGGGCTTGTGACCAAGTATCTATCGCTCTGCTGCCCATAACTTTTGATTCATAAGGAGTTACGTGGCGCACAGCATACCGTTGGAAAGCTCTCCGAGAGCTCTATGACGGGGGCAACAAGCTTGGTCGGCTACTCCTATTTTTGAACCCCAAAATCGAACGTTTTCATCTATTTTGGGACAATTTTCTTCTCTTGAGCTATTTTTTCGTCCCAGATCGTACGTTGTCAGCCGCGAAAAGCACGACAACCTAATCCATCATATTTTTATTACCGAATCCCATGGCACCTTGTATAAGACAACTTCACTTCACGTAGAGGCTGGGCCCGCAAACCGAGGGCGTGGGGCATGTGACCAGGTATCCATCCCTCTGGAGCCCATAACATTTGATCCATAAGGAGTTACATGGCGCGTAGCATACCGTTGGAAAGCTCTCCGAGAGCTCTACGACGAGGGCAACAAGCCTGCTCGGCTACGCCTGTTTTCCTTGCCCAAAATCGAACGTTTTCATTAGTTTCGGGACACTTTTCTTCTTTTGAGCTATTTTTTCATCCCGAATCGTACGTCGTGATTTACGAAAAGGAAGACAACCTAATCCATCACATTTTTATTACCGAATCCTAGGCATCTTGGGCAAGACAACTTCGCTTCACATAGTAGCTGGGCCCCCAAACCGAGGGCATGGGGCTTGTGCACCTCAAAAGGTGTCTACCACTATCACTGCCGTGTGCACCTTTGACCCCTTCCCTTAACAATTGAGAGGTGACAACCAAGTCGCCCATACAATTCATATTTATGTAGCATTTACAATATTTCCATGGAAGAATTTAGATTGACAAGTACAAAGTGAACTTAAGACATACAAGTAGGACTTTCATATGCACCTTTAAAGTATTCAAGTTCAAGGTAACATAATCAAGTCCATAGTAGTTTGATGTAATTGATTAGTTCATGATCAAGTATAATTTTCCATGACACACAACCACATACCTTCATATACCTCATTCATGCCACAATTAACCTTCTTTTATGTCCATGAAACAAGTTGATACCCATGCCACAAAGGTACATGAAGAAATCAAACAACTTCAATACGCCCACATTGGTCCAAGTTAAGAAGTAAATTTACCTATTCTCCCGAATTCCAAATAAAATGATTTAGGCCTAGAATCGAAGCTTATTGAATGTAGATAACTCTAGAATCAAATGTAACTCAATTCGGAGTTGAAACAAATTAGATATGGCCTCCGCAAGTTCACTGCGCAGAGTTGTCAAACATCTAGGCGCTGAGGCCCTAATCCGAGCGCCCGGAAGAAGCCAATAACGCCCGGATCGGAGTTTTCTACCGGGCGTTGAGGCCTCTATCATGGCGACCGGATAGGGCTTGTAACGCCCGGATAGCTGATGGGAAATGCCCAAATTTTACCCAAAACATCTATACAACAACCAAATCCTTCTACCAACATACAAACAAGTTCTAAATGGCTGTTAGGCATCATATAAGTGTTCTAACTCAACCAAAACCATCCCATATCAATAATCAACCAACGTCCAAAATCAAATTCAAAGCCCTAAATCTACAACACAATACCCTCAACACTCAATACACATCTCAACAAATTCAAGCATACATATATATACCACATGTAAGCATCCAATCAAGCTCTAAACACAAGTATAATCCTACACCATGCTTAATGTATCTTGAAAAGCATTTGAAAACAACCTTCACCTTTGATCTTGACATAGAAAGCAAGAGGAGGAAGATAATGGCTGAAATTAGCTAGCAAATGCAAAGGAAATGGCTTAGAATTCTTCTTCCTCTTCTTCTTCTCCTTCCTTCTTCTCTTTTCTCTCTTCCTTCTCTCTTCTCCTGATCTCTGCGTGTGGTGTGTGTGTGTGTGCTGAACGTGTATTTATGTGTGTTGTGTGTGTGTTTTGTTAGATTTAATTTAGGTAGGAAATATCTTGTCCCTAATGACTAAGTTGCCCCTCTAACTAATTACTTATTTACTAGCATGCCATATAGTTCTAATTTAATTATTTAGTTAGCTAACGTAGTGTAGTGTAATTTATTTATCGTCTACGAAATCTAAATCACACAAATGCATGTTTAAACACTGCAAATGCACGTAAACTAATGCAAACGTACATTAAACGATATAAATGCATTTCTAATGTCGTGAATGCATAGTATTATCATGTAGTTCTGATTTTAATTATTTTGGTTAGTTAATTTAATTTAGTAAAATTTAATTATCATCTACAACCTCTAAGGTTCTCAAATGCATGCTATTGTACTAATTTATAGGTTAAATGATATAGATGCACATAAACCAAGGTAAATGCGCATTAATTGCTATAAATGCACATTAAATGATGCAAAAATCATATGAAATGTTATAAAATGCACATGAGGCTCGTGCGGGGTTTCACATTGGGAAAGACAACTTCACTTCAAGTAGCGACTGGGCCCACAAATTGAGGGCGTAGGGCTTGGAACCAAGCCTCCGTCGCTTTGGTGCCCATAACTTTTGATCCGTAAGGAGTTATGCGGCGGACAGTATACCGTTGCAAAGCTCTCCAATAGCTCTACGACGGGGGCAGCAAGCCTGCTCCGCTGCGCCTATTTTCGGAGCCCAAAATCGAATGTTTTAATCAGTTTTGGGACATTTTTCTTCTCTTGAGCTGTTTTCTCGTCTCGGATCGTACGTCGTGAGTCGCGAAAAGGACGACAACCTAATCCATCACATTTCTATTACCGAATTCCAAGCATCTTGGGCAAGACAACTTCGCTTCACGTAGAGGCAGGGCCTTCAAATCGAGGGCGTGGGCCTTGTGACCAAGTATCCGTCGCTCCGGTGCCCATAACTTTTGTTCCGTAAGTAGTTACGCGGCGCACAGCATACCGTTGGAAAGCACTCCGAGAGCTCTATGACGGGGGTAGCAAGCCTGCTCGGCTGCGCCAATTTTTCGATCCCAAAATTGAACGTTTTCATCAATTTCGGAACACTTTTCTTCTTTTTAGCTATTTTTTTTTATCCCGGATCGTACATCGTCAGTCGCGAAAAGGACGACAACCTAATCCATCATATTTCTATTACCGAATCCCATAGCACATTAGGCAAGACAACTTCAATTCACGTAGAGGCTAGGCCAGCAAACCGAGGGCGTGGGGCTTGTAACCAGGTATCTGTCGCTCCGGTGCCTATAACTTTTGATTCGTAAGGAGTTACGCGATGCACACAGTATATTGTTGGAAAGCTCTCCGAGAGCTCTACGGCGGGGGCAGCCAGCATGCTGGGCTGTGCCTATTTTCAGTGCCCAAAATCGAACGTTTTCATCAGTTTCGGGACACTTTTGTTCTTTTGCACTGTTTTTTAGTGCCGGATCATACGTCGTGAGCAGTGAAAAGGATGACAACCTAATCCATCACATTTCTATTATCGAATCCCACTGCAGCTTGGGCAACACAACAACACTTCACATAAAGACTGGGCCCGCAAACCGAGGGCGTGGGGTTTATGACCAGGTATCCGTCGCTCCGGTGCCTATAACTTTTGATCTGTAAGGAGTTACGCGACGCACAGCATACCGTTGGAAAGCTCTCTGAGAACTCTACGACGTGGCAGCAAACCTGCTCAGCTGTGCCTATTTTCTGAGCCCAAAATTGAACTTTTTCATCAGTTTCGGGATACTTTTCTTCTTTTGCACTATTTTTTTTGTCCCGGATCATACGTTGTGAGCCGCAAAAAAGATGACAATCTAATCTATCACAATTCTACTACCGAATGCCATGGCACCTTGGGCAAGACAACTTCTCTTCACATAGAAGCTGGGCCCGCAAACTGAGGGCATGGGGCTTGGGACTAGGTCTCCGTCGCTCCGGTGCCCATAACTTTTGATCCGTAAGGAGTTACGCGGTGCATAGCATACCGTTGGAAAGCACTCCGAGATTTCTACGACAGGGGCAGCAAACCTGCCAAGTTGTGCCTATTTTTGGAGCCCAAAATCGAACGTTTTCATTAGTTTTGGGATACTTTTCTTCTTTTGAACTGTTTTTTCGTCCTGGATCGTACGTCGTGAGCCGCGACAAGGACGACAGCCTAATCCATCACATTTTTATTACCGAATCCCATGGTACCTTGGGAAAGACAACTTCGCTTCATGTAAAGGCTAGGCCCGCAAAACGAGGGCGTGGGGCTTGTGACCAAGTATCCGTCGCTCCGGTGCCCATAACTTTTGATCTGTAAGGAGATACGTGGCGTACAGCACACCGTTGGAAAGCTCTCCAAGAGCTATACGACAGGGGTAGCAAACCTGCTCAGCTGTGCCTATTTTCAGAGCACAAAATCAAAAAATTTCATCAGTTTTAGGACACTTATCTTCTTTTGCACTATTTTTTCGTCCCGGATCATACGTTGTGAGCCGCGAAAAAGATGACAATATAATCTATCACATTTCTGTTACCAAATCCTATGGCACCTTGGGCAAGATAATTTCTCTTCACGTAGAAGCTGGGCTCGCAAACCGAGGGCGTGGGGCTGGGTACCAGGTCTCCGTCGCTCTAGTGTCACGCCCCAACCTGGCCTACAAAGGTTAGACTAGGGTGTGATCTAACATTCAAGTCACGTCTTGTACCTAACCATTCATGAACATTTAACACATAACGTTTTGGCTTAAACTCCAAAATTTTTCCGAAAAATCGGCAGCATAACGGCTGTAATTGGGCTCTTTGGTTTGACCTAATTCTCTAAACACCTCAAAATTTACCATCTCAATTTCATTTCCAACTGAGATTACTATTTATCATCAATTGAAATGCCTACTGGTTGTCTTGATGTCTCGTATGATTAATAACCTAGCATGATACTATGTCTCATTCGTTTGTTAATCCTCGTTACAAAAGTACCTGTTGATCTTAGCTTAATAACGTGTACCTGCTTAAGATTTGGTTGGTTCATTTTACTTAGCCTTTACCTAACACTTCATAATCCTGTTATAGATACTAGCAGTGATAATAGCAAAACGATCATAGTAGTGTCTAGTGTCTATCTAGTTAATATCAGTACAATCCAAAATTAGACCCCAAATTACAACGGGGGTCTTTTACATTACAAACAACAAGCAACATAAAAGAAATAGTCTTCAAGTAGCATGGAGTTCACAACTAGCCATAATCACGTAAAGCACATAAGACAGGCAATCACTCCAAGGAATCATCGTTAGGCACGTCGTCCTCGGGTACCTGTTCTTGATCTTCTTCACCTGAGATGATAAAAGAGGGTGAGTCCTTATGAACTCAGCGAGGGGGAACGAGAAATAGGTTTTGAAACTCATTTTCCGGTTCAACTTAGGAAAATCCTTTTGCAAGCATGAATATAACACAAATAAGTACATAACAATAATATAAAGTAAAGGAACACGATTACCAGTCTTTCCTCCCTGAGGTTCTCTAGGAACCAAGCGAGAGTACTTATACATATAGAAAAAGGATACGGTGAGTTTTTGCTCTCAGTTGTTGCGGCCGACTTCAAATCATCCCCTTAACACGCCAGGTGGGTGTACTCCGGATGTACCCCGAAATCCTACGACCCAATTCTGCGAGGAAGTCTAGCCCCCAAACAGGAGAGGGAATAGGTACCATGGTAGTCACGGTTGCACCGGCAAGCCCGATACCGCCCGGTGTACGTGAACGCTACCATGCCAGAATGAAAGGTTGCAACCTTGTATGCAATGCACATTTATGACATTTAATATATCACATTAGGAGGACAACAAAGTAGGTTGCCTCCGGACAGTCATAAGATTGCACATTGACAAGTAAACAAGCGAGGCACGATAAGACAAGTAATTTCACTTGAAAAGCATATGGAGTTATATGAAAATTAAACGGGCAGCCATGTACGCACGTAAATCAAGTCATATAACTCATTTCGAAGTCCACGTAATCAAATAATATTGATATTCAACATGCAACACTAATCTACGTGGGTTCGGATGCAAGAAAGGTCTATTTGTCAACATGCACTGATCAAAATCACATTTAGGGCTATAAGGGCATCTACGGGTAGCCTACTAGGCATATAATTCCACACAATATCCAAATGATCAACACTTAGTAAGCCTACCTAGTCATTAGGGTTTTCATTTCGTGCTTACCCGTGTGATTAAACCCTAAGTCAACTCAAAATCAATCTCAAGTCATGCATCATTTAATTCAAACATCCTCAAGTACTCAAAACAGTCCACACAACATCCCAACGCCACAAACCCAAGCATTTAATACCACAAGAGAAGTTACAACAAATTTTCTAAGCATATAACCAAGTGAAACCCTCACTGCAATAGGCTGTTTTCCCACAATCATTAAGACAAGCAAACAATCTTCAATTCCAGTGAATAAGATTTCAAATTAAATCTTAATAAGTGAACTAAAATCAAAAACAAACCTTGCATCATTTGGAGTTCGGGATCAATAGTTATAGCCGAAACAGTGGGATAGCACAAAACTGTCCAGATTTGCACACATTTCAATAATTGACGTTTTTGAGGTCCTTAGGGTCAGATTTAGCCTTAGTCCATTTCTGACAAAAATGTCCAGAACTGAAAAATATAGCAGCATACCAAATTTCATGCATTTTGGACATCATTTACTAAGTCAAATATGGTTCGTTCTACAAGGTCAGTGCATCTGCCAAAACCTGCTTCATTTTTCCAGATTTCCAGATTTGGACACATTTTAATGATTTGCCATTTTGAGGACCTTAGAGTCGAAATTAGCTTTGGCCTATTTCTGTGAAAAATGTTCAAAACTGGTAAAACTAGTCACCTACTAATTTTAATGTATTTTCAACATCATTTGCCTAGCCAAACTCACCTCGAAACAACAAGTCAGAGAGCTGTCACACAATCCGATTTCACCTATCATCATTTTCAAGCCAAAATCTTGCCATGCATGGTTGAGGAAGCTTATGAACACACATATATCTCAAATGCAGAAGCAAAGACATACATTTAAGACCATGCATGTTGATTTTTGAAGGATTTTCAAAAGGTTTTAGCCCTCACCTTAGCAAATCAACAAGAAGATGCACAAAACTTTGATGAAGCTCAAATTTCTTCTTCTTCTTTGCCTACCCGAGCTTCCATCTTGATTTTCTCTATTTTTCCTAGCTTAGTGACCAAGATCTTAGTACATGCATGTGGTTAGAACAAAAAGAAAATAAATGGAAGCTTAGAAACTTACCTAGGGCCGAAATGAAGACTCAAAGGACATGCATGTGTGATTCTTGCATCCTAGCTAGCTTGCTTGAGTTTCTTTGATTGTTGCTTGTCTTGATGCACCATGAATTGATGAAGATGAGCAAAGGCAAGAGTAAACTCAGCCAAGGCCGAGAGAGAGAGAGAAGAATGAGAGGGAGAGAGAGAAGATTGAGAGGAAAGTGATAGAAATGAAAAAAAAAAAAGCACAAGCCTTGCTATTGAGGAAGCATGGTCGGCCTTGGGCAGCAAAAATTCAGCATTTTGTGTCTTCAAGAGCATATTTGAAATTCCTAGTATGGGCAAAGAATGTTTGGTCTAGCAAGGTGTGCTTTTACAAGAGTTTTGAGCAATTTTTTATGCAATTGTGTCATAGGATTGTCATAAGTTGTCTAGAATCAATTTGAATTGAGCAAACATGCACAAATACCACCTAGTGGTCGGCCAAGGCTATAAAAATTCTGATTTTTTTGTCATCTATTGGAGTATTATTTAATAGGGTGTTGGAAGTGCAAAAAGAATAAGGAATAAAGAATGAAGAATGCTTAGTGTTTAGTGAAATTTTGTCTTCTAGTGAGTTGAATTAGTAATTTAATAATAGTTAGTGGATTTTGTAGGATTAATTAATGACCTAGTGCTTCGTGCAAGATGCTTTCTTGATTAGCGTGAGGGCACGCACTACGAGATAGGACACCAACTACGAGACGAACGCATATTTTTCTAGTAAATGCACGTAATTCTAAATGAATGCACATAATTCAATGCATGGCACACAAAACGAACACAATTCTTAAACCTAGGTCAAGGCACGCAAATCTAGATTAGGGCACACGAAATGAGGTATCGCACGTAAATCGAGGTCGGGCCTCACATCCAGTGCCCATAACTTTTGATCTGTAAAGAGTTACGCAGCGCACAACACACCGTTGGAAAGCTCTCCGACAGCTTTACGACGGGTGCAGCCAGCCTGCTCGCTTGCACCTATTTTTGGAGTCCAAAATCAAACGTTTTCAATAGTTTTGGTGCATTTTTCTTCTTTTGCACTATTTTTTCGTCCCGGATCGTACGTCGTGAGCCGCTAAAAGGACGACAACCTAATCCATCACATTTCTATTACCGAATCCTACTGCAGCTTGGGCAAGGCAACTTCACTTCACGTAGAGGCTGGGACCACAAACCGAGGATGTAGGGCTTGTGACCAGGAATCCGTCGCTCCAGTGCCCATAACTATTGATCCGTAAGGAGTTATGCAGCACACAACATACCGTTGGAAAGATCTCCGAGAGCTCTACGGCGAGGGCAACAAGCCTGCTCGGCTACGCCTATTTTCGTAGCCCAAAATCGAAAAGTTTCATCAGTTTCGGGACACTTTCTTCTTTGGCGTTGTTTTTCCGTCCTGGATCGTACGTCATGAGTTGCGAAAAGGATGACAACCTAATCCATCACATTTTTATTACCGAATCCCGCGGCACATTCGACAAGATAACTTCGCATCACGTAGAGGCTGGGCACACAAACCGAGGGTGTGGGGCTTATGACCAGATCTCCATTGCTCTGGTGCCCATAACTTTTGATACATAAGGAGTTACGCGGTGCCCAACATACCGTTGGAAAACTCTCCGAGAGCTCTACGACGGGGGCAGTGAGCCTGCTTAACTGCGCCTATTTTCAGAGCCCAAAATTGAATGTTTTCAACAGTTTCGGCATACTTTTCTTATTTTGCACTATTTTTTCATCTTGGATCGTACGTCGTGAGCCGCGAAAAGGATGACAACCTAAACCATCACATTTCTGTTACCGAATCCCTCTGCAGCTTGGGTAAGACAACTTTACTTCACGTAGAGGCTGGGCCCACAAACCGAGGGCGTGGGGCTTATGACCTAGTATCCGTCGCTCCAGTGCCCATAATTTTTGATCCGTAAGGAGTTACGCGGTGCCCAGCATACCGTTGGAAAACTATCTGAGAGCTCTACGACGGGGGCAGCAAACCTGCTCAGCTGTGCATGTTTTCTTAGCCCAAAATCAAACTTTTTCATCAGTTGCGGGACACTTTTCTTCTTTTGCACTGTTTTTTCATCCCGGATCGTACTTTGTGAGCCGCGAAAAAGATGACAACCTAATCTATCACACTTCTATTACCGAATCCCATGGCACCATGGGCAAGACAACTTCTCTTCACGTAGAAGCTGGGCCCGCAAATTGAGGGCGTGGGGCTTGGAACCAGGTCTCCGTCGCTCCGGTACCCATAACTTTTGATCCGTAAAGAGTTACGCGTTGCACTGCATACCATTGGAAAGTTATTCGAGAGCACTATGACGATGGCAGCAAACCTGATAGGCTGGGCCTATTTTCGGAGCCCAAAATCGAAGGTTTTCATTAGTTTTAGGACACTTATATTTTTTTGACCTGTTTTTTCATCCCGGATCGTACGTCATCAACCGCGAAAAGAACGGCAACCTAATCCATCACATTTCTATTACCAAATCCCATGGTACCTTGGGCAAGACAACTTCGCTTCACGTAAAGGCTGGGCCCGCAAACCGATGTCGTGGGGCTTGTGACCAAGTATCCGTCGCTCTGTAAGGAGTTACGTAGCGCACAACATACCATTTGAAAGCTCTCCGAGAGCTCTACGATGGGTGCAGAAAACCTGCTCAGCTGTGCCTTTTTTCGGAGCACAAAATTGAACTTATTCATCCATTTGGGGACACTTTTCTTCTTTTGCACTGTTTTTTCGTCCCGGATCGTACGTTGTGAGACGCGAAAAAGATGACAATATAATCTATCACATTTCTATTACCGAATCCCATGGCACTTTGGGCAAGACAACTTCTCTTCACGTAGAAACTGGGCCTGCAAACCGAGGGCGTGAGGCTGGGTACCAGGTCTCCGTCGCTCCGGTGCCCATAACTTTTGATCTGTAAGGAGTTACGCAGCACACAGCATACCATTGGAAAGCTCTCCGAGACCTCTACGACGGGAGCAGCAAGCCTGCTAAGTTGTACCTATTTCGGAGCCCAAAATCGAACTTTTTCATTAGTTTTGGGACACTTTTATTCTTTTGTGCTATTTTTTCGTCCTGGATCGTACGTCGTGAGCTGCAAAAAGGACGACAACCTAATCCATCACATTTCTATTACCGAATCCCATGGCACCTTGGGCAAGACAACTTCTCTTCACATAGAAGCTGGGCCCACAAACCGAGGGCATGGGCCTGGGCACCAGGTCTCCGTCGCTTCGGTGCCCATAAATTTTGATCCGTAAGGAGTTACGTAGCGCACAGCATATCGTTGGAAAGCTCTCCGAGAGCTCTACAACAGGGGTAGCAAGCCTACTGGGTTGTACCTATTTGTAGAGCCCAAAATCGAATATTTTCTTCAGTTTCGGGATACTTTTCTTCTTTTGCACTGTTTTTTCATCCCGGATTGTACGTCGTGAGCGGCGAAAAGGACAACAACCTAATTCATCACATTTCTGTTATCGAATCCCACTGTAGCTTAAGCAAGACAACTTCACTTCACGTAGAAGCTAAGCCCGCAAACCGAGGGCGTGGGGCTTGTGACCAGGTATCCGTCGCTCCGGTGCCAATAACTTTTGATCCGCAAAGAGTTACGTGACGCACAACATACTGTTGGAAAGCTCTCCGAGAGCTCTACGACGGGTGCAGCATGCCTGCTCGACTGCGCCTATTTTTGGAGAACAAGATCGAACGTTTTCATCAGTTTTGGGACACTTTTCTTCTTTTGCGCTGTTTTTTCGTCCAGGATCGCACGTCGTGAGCCGTGAAAAGGACAACGTCCTAATCTATCATATTTATATTTCCGAATCCCACTGTAGCTTGGGCAAGACAACTTCAATTCACGTTGAGGTTGGGCCCGCAAACCAAGGGCGTGGGGCTTGTAACCAGGTATCCGTCGGTCCGATGCCCATAACTTTTGATCTGTAATATGTTTCGTGGCGTACAGCATACTGTTGGAAAGCTCTCCGAGAGCTCTACGACGGGGGCAGCAAGTCTACCCAGCTGTGCCTATTTTTGGAGACCAAAATCGAACGTTTTCAACAGTTTTGGGATAATTTTCGTCTTTTGCACTATTTTTTCGTCTCGGATCGTACGTCGTGAGCTGCGAAAAGGACGATAACCAAATCCATCACATTTCTATTACCGAATCCTACTGCAGCTTGGGCAAGACAACTTCGTTTCATGTAGAGGCTGGGCCTGCAAATCGAGCGTGTGGAATTTTGACCCGGTATCCATCGCTCCGGTGCCCATAACTTTTTATCCGTAAGGAGTTACGCGGCACACAGCACACCGTTTGAAAGCTCTCCGAGCGCTCTACGATAGGGACAGCAAGCCTGTTCGGCTGCACCTATTTTCGGAGACCAAAATCGAACGTTTTCAACAGTTTTGGGTCACTTTTCTTCTTTTGCACTATTTTTCATCTCGGATCGTACGTCGTGAGCCGCGAAAAGGGCGACAACATAATCCATCACATTTCTATTACCAAATCCCACTGCAGCTTGGGCAAGACAACTTCACTTCACGTAGAGGCAGGGCCCGTAAACCGAGGGCGTAGGGCTTGTGACCAGGTATCCGTCTCTCCGGTGCCCATAACTTTTGATTTGTAAGGAGTTATGGGGCGCACAACATGCCGTTAGAAAGCTCTCCGAAAGCTCTACGACGGGAGCAGCAAGCCTGCTGGGCTGTGCCTATTCGTAGAGCCCAAAATCAAACGTTTTCATAAGTTTCGGGACACTTTTCTCCTTTTGTACTATTTTTTCGTGTCGGATCGTACGTCGTGAGCAGCGAAAAGACCGACAACCTAATCCATCACATTTCTATTAATGAATCCCACTGCAGCTTGGGCAAGACAACTTCACTTTACGTAGAGGCTGGGCTCGTAAACCGAGGGCGTGGGGCTTGTGACCAGGTATCCGTCGCTCCGGTGCCCATAACTTTTGATCTGTAAGGCGTTACGCGACGCACAGCATACCGTTGGAAAGCTCTCCGAGAGCTCTACGATGGGGGCAGCAAGCCTAGTTAGCTGCGCCTATTTTCGGAGACCAAAATCGAACATTTTTAACAGTTTTGGGACAATTTTCTTCTTTTGCACTATTTTTTTATCCCGGATCGTACGTCGTGATCCGAAAAAAGGACTACATCCTAATCCTTCACATTTCTATTACCGAATCCCGGTGCAGCTTGGGCAAGACAACTTCATTTCACGTTGAGGCTGGGCCTGGAAACCAAGGGCTTGGGGCTTGTAACCAGGTATCCGTCGCTCCGGTGCCCATAACTTTTGATCTGTAATGAGTTACGCGGCGCACAGCATACCGTTGGAAAGCTCTCCGAGAGCTCTACGACGGGGGCAGCAAGCTTACTCGGCAGTGCCTATTTTTGGAGAAAAAATTGAACATTTTCAACAGTTTTGGGATAATTTTCTTCTTTTGCACTATTTTTTCATCCCGGATCGTACGTTGTGAGCCGCGAAAAGGACGACAATTGAATCCACCACATTTCGATTACCAAATCGTAAGCATCTTAGGCAAGACAACTTCGCTTCATGTAGCGGTTGGGCCCGCAAACCGAGGGCGTGGGGCTTGGGACCAGGTCTCCGTCGCTCCGGTGCCTATAAATTTTGATCCGTAAGGAGTTATGCGGCTCACAGCATACCGTTGGAAAGCTCTCCGAGAGCTCTACGATGGGGGCAGCAAGACTGCTCGGCTGCGCCTGCTTTCGGAGCCCAAAATTGAATGTTTTCATCAATTTCGGGACACTTTTCTTCTTTTGCGCTATTTTTTCACCTCGGATCGTACGTCGTGAGCCGCGAAAAGGAAGACAACCTAATCCATCACATTTCTATTACTAAATCCCACGGCACCTTTGGCAATACAACATCACTTCACGTACAGGCTGACGACGAGGGCAGCAAGCCTGCTTGGCTGCGCCTATTTTCAGAGACTAAAATCTAACATTATCATCAGTTTTGGGATACCTTTCTTCTTTTGCGCTGTTTTTCTGTCCCGGATCGTACGTCGTGAGCCGCGAAAAGGACGACAACCTAATCCACCACATTTCTATTATCGAATCCCATGGCACCTTGGGCAAGACAACTTCACTTCATGTAGAGGCTGGGCCCGCAAAGCAAGGGCGTGGGGCTTGTGACCAGGTATCCGTCTCTTCGGTACCCATAACTTTTGATCCGTAAGGAGTTACGCTGCGCACAACATACTGTTGGAAAGCTCTCCGAGAGCTCTCCGACAGGGGCAGCAAAACTGCTTGGCTGCACCTATTTTCGGAGCCCAAAATCGAATGTTTTCATCAGTTTCAGGATACTTTTCTTCTTTTGCAAAAGTTTTTTTGTCCCGGATCGTACGTCGTGAGCCGCGAAAAGGACAACAACCTAATCCATCACATTTCTATTACCGAATCCCACGGCACCTTGGGCAAGACAACTTCACTTCACGTAGAGGCTGGGCCGGCAAATCGAGGGCGTGGGGCTTGGGACCAGGTTTCCGTCGTTCCCGTGCCCATAACTTTTGATCCGTAAGGAGTTACGGGGTGCACAACATACCATTGGAAAGCACTCCGAGAGCTCTACGACTGGGGCAACAAAACTAATCGGTTGCACCTATTTTTCGAGCCCAAAATTGAACGTTTTCATCAGTTTCGGGATACTTTTCTTCTTTTGCGCTGTTTTTTCGTCCCAGATCGTACATTGTGAGCCGCGAAAAGGACGACAACCTAATCCATCACATTTCTATTACCGAATCCCAAAACACGTTGGGCAAGACAACTTTGCTTCACGTAGAGGCTGGGCCTGCAAACCGAGGGCGTGGGGCTTGGGACCATGTTTCCGTCGCTCCCGTGCCCATAACTTTTGATCTGTAAGGAGTTACGCGGCGCACAGCATACCGTTGGAAAGCTCTCCGAGACTTCTACGATGCGGGTAGCAAAACTGCTCGGCTGCACCTATTTTTGGAGCCCAAAATTGAACGTTTTCATCAATTTCGGGATACTTTTCTTCTTTTACGCTGTTTTTTCATCCCGGATCGTACGTCGTGAGCCGCGAAAAGGACAACAACCTAATCCATCACATTTCTATTACCGAATCCCAAAACACCTTGGGCAAGACAACTTTGCTTCACGTAGAGGCTGGGCCCGCAAACCGAGGGCGTGGGACTTGCGACCAGGTATCCATCGCTCTAGTGCCCATAACTTTTGATCCATCAGGAGTTACGCGCCGCATAGTATACCGTTGGAAAGCTCTCCAAGAGCTCTATGATGGGGGCAACAAAACTACTCGGTTGCACCAGTTTTTGGAACCTAAAATTGAACGTTTTCATCAATTTCGTGATACATTTCTTCTTTTGCACTATTTTTTCATCCCGGATCATACGTCGTGAGCCGCGAAAAGGACGACAACCTAATCCATCACATTTCTATTACCGAATCCCACGGCACCTTGGGCAAGACAACTTCACTTCACGTAGAGGCTGGGCCGGCAAACCGAGGGCATGGGGCTTGGGACCAGGTTTCCGTCGCTTCTATGCCCATAACTTTTGATCCGTAAGGAGTTACGCAGCACATAGCATAACGTTGGAAAGCTCTCCGAGAGCTCTACAATTGGGGCAACAAAACTGCTCTGTTGCACCTATTTTTCGAGCCCAAAATTGAACATTTTCATATGTTTCGGGATACTTTTCATCTTTTGCGCTATTTTTTTCGTCAGATTCACTTCACGTAGAGGCTGGGTCGGTGTGAGGCCCGACCCCGAATAACATGTCATACCTCAATTTGCATGTCATAGACCCCTAATTATATGGCTGACCTTGGATTACGTGTCCTGTCTTGGTTTTCGTGCATACCTCGTCATACGTTCCTTGACCTAGAATAGGATGCCCTAATTCCCGACTAACGTGCGATACCTAGATATACGTGCCCGACTTCGATTTGCGTGCGTTGTCTTGTTTTGTGTGCCCTAACCTTGAATCGCGTTGCCTAACCTAGGTTTAAGAGTTGTACCTCGATTTATGTGCATTGCATTGAATTAAGTGCATTCATTTAGGGTAGCATGCATTTACTTGAAAAATGTGCGTTCATCTCATAGTTCGTGCCCTAGACCTAGGATAGCGTGCCCTCACGCTAATCAAGAAAGCATCTTACACAAAGCACTAGACTATTAAACAATCCTACAAAATCCACTATCAATATTATAATCCTAATTCAACTCACTAAAAGACAAAAGTTCACTAAACACTAAACATTCTTCATTCTTTATTCCTTATTCTTTTTGCACTTTCAAGACACAATTAAAATAATGCTCAAAGATGACAAAAAATTCAGATTTTGTGTAGCCTTGGCCGACCACTAGGAGATGTTTTGCATGCATGTTTAGTTCAAAATGATTCTAGACAAGTCATGACACAAAAACACTTATCAATGCTTAAAAAAATTGTTCAAATTCTCCTCAATTTCTCCACCTTGCTCGACCAAAAGCTTCATGCCCATGCTAGCATTTTTAAATCACATCTTGAAGGCACAAAATCCGGAATTTTGGGCTGCCCAAGGCCGACCATATGCATGAAATGATGTAAAGCATGTCATTCCTTGTCATTTCCTCATTTTTCCTTTCATCTTCTCTCTCTCCCTCTCATTTTCTCTCTCTCTCTTGGCCTTGGCTGAGTTCTCACCATCCCATAGCTCATCTTCTTCACACTTTGGTCAATCAAGACAAGCAATCATCAAAGAAACTCAAGCAAACAAGCTAGAATTCGAAAATCACACATGCATGCCCTTTGAAGCCTTCATTTCGGCCCTAGGTGAGTTTTAAGCTTCCACTTCTTTTCTTCTTGTTCTAACCTTATGCATGTACTAAGAGATTGATCACTAGGCTAGGAAAAATAGAGATAACCAAGTTGGAATCTCGGCTAAGTTAGAAGAAGAAGAGAATTGAGCTTCAACAAGTTTTTGTGCATCTTCTTGGTTGTTTGCTAAGGTGAGGGCTAAAACCTTTTGAAAATCCTTCAAAAATCCACATGCATGCTCATAAATGTATGTCTTTGCTTCTGTACTTGAGTTATATGTTCGTTCATAAGCTTTTGCAACCATGCATGGCAAGATCTTGGCTTGAAAGTGATGATAGGTGAAGTCGGATTGTTGACAGCTCTCTGACCAGTTTGTTTTGAGGTAAGTTTTGCTAGGAAAATGATGTTGAAAATGCATTAAAATTGGTAGGTGACTAGTTTGGACAGTTTTGAACACTTTTTGCAGAAATAGGCCAAAGCTAATTTCGACTCTAAGGTCCTCCAAATGGCAAATATTTAAAATGTGACCAAATCTGGAAATCTGAAAAAATGAAGCAGGTCTTGACAGATGCACTGACCTTGTAGAACGAACCAGATTTGACTTAGTAACTGATGTCCAAAATGCATGAAATTTGGTGTGTTTCTATATTTTTCAGTTATGGACATTTTTTTTCAGAAATGGACTAAGGCTGAATCGGACCCTAAGGACCTCAAAAACGTCAATTATCGAAATGTGTGCAAATCCGGACAGTTTTGTGCTATCCCACTGTTTCGGCTATATCTAATGATCCCGAACTCCAATTGATGCAAGGTTTGTTTCTGATTTTAGTTAACTTCTTAAGTTTTAATTTGAAATCTTATTCACTGGATTTGGAGTTTGTTTGCTTATCCTATTGATTGTGAGAAAACAGCCTATTGCAGTAAGGGTTTCACTTAATGTTGTGCTTAGAAAAATTGTTGTGACTCCTCTTGTTGAATTAAATGCTTGGGATTGTAACTTCGGGATGTTGTGTGGACTGTTTTGAATGTTTGAGGATGTTGAATTAAATGATGCATGGCTTGAGATTGACCTTGAGTTGGTTTGAGGCTCAAATTGCACGAATATGCACGAAATGAAAACCCTAATGACTAGGTAGTTTTGCTAAGTGTTGATCATTTGGATATTGTGTGGAATTATATGTTTAGTAGGCTGCCCGTAAATGCCTTTATAGTCTTAAATGTGATTTTGATCATTGCATGTTGACAAATAAGCTTTTCTTGCACCCGAACCCACGTAGATGTTATTGCATGTTGAATAAGCTTACTACTTGATCATGTGGACCTTGTAATGAGTTATATAGCTTGATTTACATGTGTTACATAGCTGCCCGTTTAATGTTCATATAACTCTATATGTCTTTCAAGTGAAATTACCTGTTTTATCGTGCCCTGCCTGTTTACCTGTCAATGTGCAATCTTATGACTGTCCGGAGGCAACCTATTTTGTTGTCCTCCTAATGTGATATGTTAATGTCATAAATGTGCACTGCATAAAGGTTGCAACCTTTCCTGTCGGCGTGGTAGCGATCACGAACACCGGGCGGCATCGGGCTTGCCGGTGCACCCGTGACTACCACTGTTCCATTCCCTCTCTCGCTTAGGGGCTAGACTTCCTCGAAGAGTTGGGTCGTAGGATTTCGGGGTACATCCAGAGTACACCCACCTGGCGTGTTTTGGGGATGATTTAAAGTTGGCCGCAACCACTGATTTTGAAACTGATCTGAGAGCAAAAGCTCACTGTATCCTTTTTACTATCTATATAAGTACTCTCGCTTGGTTCCTAGAGAACCTCGGGGAGGAAAGACTGTTATTCCTGTTCCTGTACTTATATTATTGTTATATTCATGCTTGCAAAAGGATTTTCATAAGTTGAACCGGAAAATGAGTTTCAAAACCTATTTCTCGTCCCCCCTCGCTAAGTTCATAAGGACTCACCCTCTTTTATCATCTCAGGTGAAGAAGATCCAGAACAGGTACCCGAGGACGGTGTGCCTAACGATGAATCCTTGGAGTGATTGCTTGTTTGTGTGCTTTGCGTGTTGTAGCTACTTGTGAACTCCATGCTACTTGAAGACTATTTCTTTTATGTTGCTTGCTATTTATAATGTAAAAGACCCCCGTTGTAATTTGGGGTCTAATTTTGGTTTGTACTGATAGTAAGTAGACTGACACTAGACACCACTATGATCGTTTGCTATTATTACCGCTAGTATCTATCATAGGTTATGATGTATTAGTTAAGGACTAAGTAAATGAACTTATCCAATTTTAAACAGGTACTCGCTATTAAGCTAAGATCAATAGGTACTTTGTAACGAGGATAAACAAACGAACGAGACATAGTATCATGCTAGGTTAAAAATCAAACGAGACATCGAGATAACCAATAGGCATTTCAATTGATGTTAAATAGTAACCCTAGTTGGAAAGGAAGCGTGAGATTAGAAAAATTTAAGGCGTTAGAGAATTAGGTCAAACCAAAGAGTCCAATTACAACCGTTATGCTGCCGGTTTTCCCGGAAAACTTTGGAGTTTAGACTAAAACGATAAGTGTTAAATCTTCATAAATGGTTAAGTATGTGACATGTCCTGAATGTTTAGATCACACCCTAGTCTAACCTTATAGGCCGGGTTGGGGCGTGACAGCCGGCGAACCGTGGGCGTGGGGCTTGTGACCAGGTATCTGTTGCTCAAGTGCCCATAACTTTTGATCTGTAAGGAGTTACACGACGTACAGCATACCGTTGGAAAGCACTCCGAGAGCTCTATGATGGGAGTAGCCAGCCTGTTAGGCTGTGCCTATTTTCAGATCCAAAAATTGAACGTTTTCATCAGTTTCGGGACACTTTTCTTTTTTAGCGCTATTTTTTCGTCCTGGATCGTACGTCGTGAGCCGTAAAAAGAACAACATCCTAATCCATCACATTTCTATTATCGAATCCCATGGCACCTTGGGCAAGGCAACTTCACTTCACGTAGAGGCTGGGCCAGCAAAACCAGGGTGTGGGGCATATGACTAGGTATCCGTCGCTCCGGTGCGAATAACTTTTGATCCGCAAGGAGTAAGCGGCGCACAACATACCGTTGGAAAGCTCTCCGAGAGCTCTACGACGGGGGCAGCAAAACTGCTTAGCTGTAACTATTTTCGGAGCCCAAAATTGAACGTTTTCATCAATTTTGGGATACTTATCTTCTTTTGCGTTGTTTTTCATTCCCGGATCGTACGTCGTGATCCGCAAAAAGGACGACAACCTAATCCATCATATTTTTATTACTGATTCCCACGGCACCTTGGGTAAGACAACTGCACTTCACGTAGAGGTTGGGCCCGCAAACTGAGGGCGTGTGGCTTGTGACCAGGTATCCGTCGCTCCGGTGCCCATAACTTTTGATTTGTAAGGAGTTACGCGGCGCACAGCATACCGTTGGAAAACTCTCCGCGAGCTCTACGACGGGGGCAGCTAGCCTGCTAGGCTGCGCATATTTTTGGAGCCCAAAATTGAAAGTTTTCATCAGTTTCGGGACACTTTTCTTTTTCTGCGCTGTTTTTTCGTCCAAGATCGTATGTCGTGAGCCGCGAAAAGGACGACAACCTAATCCATCACATTTCTATTACCGAATCCCATGGCACTTTGGGCAAGACAACTTACTTCACGTAGAGTCTGGGCCGGCAAACCGAGGGCGTAGGGCTTGGGACCAGGTTTCTGTCACTCCCGTGCCCATAACTTTTGATCCTTAAGGAGTTACGCGATGCACAACATACCATTGGAGAGCTCTCCGAGAGCTTTACGACTGGGGCAACAAAACAGAACTACTACACATGTTTTTCGAGCCCAAAATTGAATGTTTTCATCGGTTCTAGGCTAATTTTCATCTTTTGCGCTATTTTTTCATCCCGGATCGTATGTCGTGAGCCGCGAAAAGGACGACAACCTAATCCATCACATTTCTATTACCGAATCCCACGGCACCTTGGACAAGATAACTTCGATTCACGTAGAGGCTGTACCCGTAAACCGACGGCATGGGGCATGTGACCAGGTATCCGTCGTTCTAGTACCCATAACTTTTGATCCGTAAGGAGTTATGCGGCGCACAGCATACCGTTGGAAAGCTCTCCGAGAGCTCTACAATAGGGGAAGCAAGCCTGCTTTGCTGCGCCTATTTTTGGAGCCCAAAATTGAACGTTTTCATAAGTTTTGGTGCACTTTTCTACTTTTGCGCTATATTTTCGTCCTGGATCGTACGTCGTGAGACGCGAAAAGGACGACAACACAATCCATCACATTTCTATTACTGAATACCACGGCGCCTTGGGCAAGATAACTTCCCTTCGCGTAGAGGCTGGGCCCGCAAACCGAGGCCGTGGGTCTTGTGACCAGGTCTCCGTCGCTCCAATGCCTATAACTTTCGATTTGTAAGGAGTTATATGGCATACAACATACCGTTCGACAGCTCTCTAAGAGCTCTACGACAGGGGTAGCAAGCTTCCTTGGTTGTGCCTATTTTGCTAACTAAAAATTGAACATTTTCATCAGTTTTGGGCAACACTTCTACATTTTGTGTTGTTTTTTCATCCCGGATCGTACGTCGTGAGCCGTGAAAAGGACGACAACCTAATCCATCACATTTTTATTACCGAATCCCACAGCACCTTGGGCAAGACAACTTCACTTCACGTAGAGGCTGGGCCGGCAAACCGAGGGCGTTGGGTTTGGGACCAGGTTTCCGTTGCTCCAGTGCCCATAACTTTTGATACATAAGGAGTTACGCGGCGCACAGCATACCGTTGGAGAGCTCTCCGAGAGCTCTACGACTGGGGCAGCAAAACAGCACAGCTGCACCTGTTTTCCAAGCCCAAAATTGAACGTTTTCATCAGTTTCAAGATACTTTTCTTCTTTTGTGTAGTTTTTTCATCTCGGATCGTACGTCGAGAGCCGCGAAAAGGACGACAACCTAATCCATCACATTTCTATTATCGAATCCCACGGCACCTTAGGCAAGACAAATTCGCTTCGCGTAGAGGCTGGGCCTGTAAACCGACGGCATGGGGCCTGTGACTAGGTCTCCGTCATTCTGGTACCCATAACTTTTGATCCGTAAGGAGTTATACGGCGCACAGCATATCGTTGGAAAGCTCTTCGAGAGCTCTACAATGGGAGCAGCAAGCCTACTCGACTATGCCTATTTTTGGAGCCCAAAATCAAAAGTTTTCATCAGTTTTGGGCCACTTTTCTTCTTTTTGCGCTATTTCTTTGTCCCAGATCGTTCATCGTGAGCCGCGTAAAGGATGACAACACAATCCATCATATTTCTATTACCGAATACCACGGTGCCTTGGGCAAGACAACTTCGGTTCACGTAGAGGCTGGGCCCACAAACTGTGGGCGTGACGCTTGTGACCAGGTATCCGTCGCTCCAGTGCCCATAACTTTTGATTTGTAAGGAGTTATATGGAGCACAACATACCGTTGGAAAGCTCTCTGAGAGTTCTACAACAGGGGCAGCAAACTTGCTCGGCTGCGCCTATTTTCGGAGCCTTAAATTGAACATTTTCATCTCTTTCGGGACAGTTTTCTTCTTTTACGATGTTTTTTCGTCTTGGATCGTACGTCGTGAGCTGCAAAATGAACGATAACCTAATCCATCACATTTCTATTAACGAATCCCATGGCACCTTGGGAAAGACAACTTCGCTTCACATAGAGGCTGGGCTTGTGACCAGGTATTCGTCACTCCGATGCCCATAACTTTTGATCCGTAAGGAATTACGCGGCCCAGAGCATACCGTTAGAAAGCTCTCCGAGAGCTCTACGACGGGGGCAGCAAGCTTGCTCGGCTGCGCCTATTTTCGGAGACTAAAATTGAACATTTTCATCAGTTTCAGGATACTTTTATTCTTTTGCGCTGTTTTTCTGTCCCGGATCGTATGTCGTGAGCCTCGAAAAGGACGACAACCTAATCCACCACATTTCTATTGCCGAATCCCATGGCACCTTGGGCAACACAACTTCACTTCACGTAGAGGCTGGGCCCGCAAAGCAAGGTCGTGGGGCTTGTGACCAGGTATCTGTCGCTCCGATGCCCATAACTTTTGATCCGTAAGGAGTTACGCTGCGCACAACATACTGTTGGAGAGCTCTCCGAGTTCTCTACGATGGTGGCAGCAAAACTACTCGGCTGCACCTATTTTCGGAGCCCAAAATTGAACGTTTTCATCAGTTTCAGGAAACTTTTCATCTTTTGCAAAAGGTTTTTTGTCCCGGATCGTACGTCGTGAGCCGCGAAAAGGACAACAACCTAATCCATCACATTTCTATTACCGAATCCCACGGCACCTTGGGCAAGACAACTTCACTTCACGTAGAGGCTGGGCCGACAAACCGAGGGCGTAGGGCTTGTGACCAGGTTTCCGTCGCTCTGGTGCCAATAACTTTTGATCGGTGAGGCGTTACGCGGTGCACAGCATACCGTTGGAAAGCACATCGCGAGTTCTATGACGGGGGCTACAAAACTGCTCAGTTGCAACTATTTTTCGAGCCCAAAATTGAACATTTTTATCAGTTTCGTGACACTTTTCTTCTTTTGCGCTGTTTTTCGATCCCGGATCGTACGTCGTGAGCCGTGAAAAGAACGACAGCCTAATCCATCACATTTCTATTACCGAATCCCACAGCACCTTGGACAAGACAACTTCGTCTAAAGTAGAGGTTGGGCCCGCAAACCGAGGGCGTGGGGCTTGGGACCAGGTCTCCGTCGCTCCGGTGCCCATAACTTTTGATCTATAAGGAGTTACGCGGCGCACAGCATAACGTTGGAAAGCTCTCCGAGAGCTCTACGACTGGGGCAGCAAAATTGCTCTGTTGCACTTATTTTCTGAGCCAAAAATTGAACGTTTTCATCTGTTTCGGGATACTTTTCATCTTTTGCGCTGTTTTTTCGTCCCGGATCGTACGTCGTGAGCCACGAAAAGGACAACAACCTAATCCATCACATTTCTATTACCGAATCCCATGGCACCTTGGGCAAGACAAATTCACTTCACGTAGAGGCTGGGTCGGCAAACCGAGGGCGTGGGGCTTGGGACCAGGTTTCCGTCGCTCCCGTGCCCATAACTTTTAATTCGTAAGGAGTTACGCGGCGCACAGTATACCATTGGAAAGCTCTACTAGAGCTCTACGACGGGGGCAGCAAGCCTACTCTATTGCGCCTATTTTTGGAGCCCAAAATCGGACGTTTTCATCAGTTTTGGGGCACTTTTCTACTTTTGCGCTGTTTTTTCGTCCCAGATCGTACGCCGTGAGCCGCGAATAGGACGACAACCTAATCCATCACATTTCTATTACTGAATCCCACGGCACCTTGGGCAAGACAACTTCACTTCATGTAGAGGCTGGGCCGGCAAACCGAGGGCGTGGGGCTTGGGACCAGGTTTCCGTCGCTCCTGTGCCCCTAACTTTTGATCCGTAAGGTGTTACGCAGCGCACAGCATACCATTGTAAAGTTCTCCGAGAGCTCTACGACTGGGGCAGCAAAACTGCTCGGTTGTGCCTGTTTTTCGAGCCCAAAATTGAACATTTTCATTAGTTTTGGGATACTTTTCTTCTTTTGCGCTATTTTTTCGTCCCTGATCGTACGTCGTGAGCCGCGAAAAGGATGACAACCTAATCCATCACATTTCTATTACCGAATCCCATGGCACTTTGGGCAAGACAACTTCACTTCACATAGAGGTTGGGCCCACAAACAGAGGGCTTGGGCTTGTGACAAGGCATTCGTCGTTCCGGTGCCCATAACTTTTGATCCGTAAGGAGTTTCGCGGCCCAGAGCATACCGTTGGGAAGCTCTCTGAGAGCTCTATGACGGGGGAAGTAAGCCTACTCGGCTGCGCCTATTTTCGGAGACTAAAATTGAACATTTTCATCAATTTTGGGACACTTTTCTTCTTTTGCTCTATTTTCCCGTCCCGGATCGTACGTCATGAGCCGCGAAAAGGACGACAACCTAATCCATCACATTTCTATTACCGAATCCCATGGCGCCTTGGTCAAGACAACTTCAGTTCACATAGAGGCTGGGCCCACAAACTGAGGGCGTGGGGCTTGTGACCAGGTATCCGTCGCTCCGGTGCCCATAAATTTTGATCCGTAAGGAGTTACGCGGCGCACAGCATACTGTTGGAAAGCTCTCCGAGAGCTCTACGACGGGGGTAGCAAAACTGCTCAGCTGAACCTGTTTTAAGAGCCCAAAATCAAACATTTTCATAGGTTTCGGGATACTTTTCTTCTTTTGCATTGTTTTTTCGTCCTGGATCGTACGTCGTGAGCCGCGAAAAGGACAACAACCTAATCCATCACATTTTTATTACCGAATCTCACAACACCTTGGGCAAGACAACCTCACTTCACATAGAGGCTGGGCCCGCAAACCGAGGGCTTGGGCTTGTGACCAGGTATTCGTCGCTCTAGTGCCCATAACTTTTGATCCGTAAGGAGTTACGCGGCCCAGAGCATACCATTGGAAAGCTCTTCGAGAGCTCTACGACGGGGGCAGCAAGCCTGCTCAACTGCACCTATTTTTGGAGACTAAAATTGAACGTTTCATCAGTTTTGGGACACTTTTCTTTTTTTAGGCTGTTTTTGTCGTCCCGGATCGTACGTCATGAGCCGCGAAAAGGAAAACAACCAAATCCATCACATTTCTATTACCAAATCCCATGGCACCTTGGGCAAGACAACTTCACTTCACATGGAGGCTGGGCCTGCAAACCAAGGGCATGAGGCTTGAGACTAGGTATCCGTCGCTCCGGTGCCTATAACTTTTGATCCGTAAGGAGTTATACGGCGCACATCATACCGTTGGAAATCTCTCCGAGAGCTCTACGACGGGGGTAGCAAAACCTGCTCGGCTGCACCTGTTTTCGAAGCCCAAAATTGAAAGTTTTCATTAGTTTCGGGATACTTTTCTTCCTTTGCGATGTTTTTTCGTCCCGGATCGTATGTCGTGAGCCTCGAAAAGGACAACAACCTAATCCATCACATTTCTATTACCGAATCCCGCGGTACCTTAGGCAAGACAACTTCACTTCACATAGAGGCTGGGCCCGCAAACCGAGGGCTTGGGCTTGTGACCAGGTATTCGTTGCTCCGGTGCCCATAACTTTTGATCCGTAAGGAGTTACGCGGCCCAGAGTATACCGTTGGAAAGATCTCCCAGAGTTCTACGACGGGGGCAGCAAGCCTGCTCAGCTGTGCCTATTTTCGGAGGCTAAAATTGAACGTTTTCATCAGTTTCGAGACACTTTTCTTCTTTTGCGCTGTTTTTCCTTCCTGGATCGTACGTCGTGAGGCTTGAAAAGGACGATAACCTAATACATCACATTTCTATTAACTAATCCCACGATACCTTGGGCAAGACAACTTCACTTCACGTAGAGGCTGGGCCCGCAAACTGAGGGCGTGGGGTTTGTGACTAGGTATGTGTCGTTTCGGTGCCCATAACTTTTGATCTGTAAGGAGTTACGCTGCGCACAGCATACTGTTGGAAAACTCTCCGTGAGCTCTACGATGGGGGCAGCCAGCTTGCTAGCCTGAACATATTTTCGTAGTCCAAAATTGAAAGTTTTCTTCAGTTTCGGGATACTTTTCTTCTTTTGTGCTGTTTTTTAATCCAATATTGTACGTCGTGAACCGCGAAAAGGACGATAACCTAATCCATCACATTTCTATCACTGAATCCCATAGCAATTTGGGCATGAAAAATTCACTTCACGTAGACGCTGGGCCGTCAAACCGAGGGCGTCAGGCTTGTGACTAGGTATCCGTCGCTCCGGTGCCCATAACTTTTGATCCGTAAGGAGCAACGCGACGCAAAGCATACAGTTGGAAAGCTCTCTGAGAGTTCTACGACGGGGGGCAGCAAGCCTACTCGGCTGTTGTCACGCCCCAACCCGGCCTATAAAGGTTAGACTAGGGTGTGATCTAAACAATCAAGTCCTAGTCTAACCTTTATAGGCCGGGTTGGGGCGTGACACCTTAGAAGAATGGTATCAGAGCTTAGATTGCTTAAGCCAGGTTTAACTCTCGGACCATGGGTTGAGCCCTAAGATAATTAGGATGACTTGTTTATGTGTTAAATGTACCTTCTATGCTTTATGTGCTTAAGTGACTTATATGCCTTAAATGTTTTTAGAATTGTATCTATAATATGTTGCATATCTTATGCATTAGATTCTTAATTATCATATTTCAATAAATTGTGCCTATAGATGGCTGGCCCTAGTACCCGTACTACTAATAGGAGTGGTGAACCTCAAGAGACCGGGGATGCTTATCAGACTAATCCCGGTATAGCTATGTTTAACATGATGGCAACTGCCATGGATCGCGTGTCACGTGTGATGGAGCGTCAGGATGCTCGTGAGGCCAACAACAACATCAACAACAGGAATGAGGGTAACCATGGGAGACACAGCAGAATGAGGGAATTCCTTGACTTTCGCCCGTCTAAATTCTACGGGGAAGCTGATGATGAGAAAGCAGAGGCTTGGCTGTCCGAGATCGAGAAGATTTTTAGGCCACTTGATTATACAGATGAAGAGAAATTGGAGTTTGCTGTATTTCTGTTGCACGGGGATGCCGAGCATTGGTGGCACACTGTAGAGGCACTATGGGAGACTGATCGGACACCTCGCTTGTGGGGTAGTTTTGTTAAGGCATTTAAGGAAAAATATGTACCTGCAGTTTCTAGGCAGAGGCGGATCGAGGAGTTCATGCACTTGACCCAGGGTAATATGACGGTGGCCCAGTACGAGGCTCGTTTTGATCGACTGTCCCGTTATGCTCAGTATATGGTTTGTACTCCGGAGGCAAAAATGTGGAAATTTACTATTGGATTGAGGCCAGAGATTCAAGACCAGTTAGCTTCTCATGACTTCGATACTTATTCTGCTCTCTTTGCTGCTGCCTCTCGAGTTGAGAAGAGGAAACTAGATGGAGCCGATTCGAGTCAGCCGAGCAAGAAACCTTACCAGCCTCCAGGTCAGCAGAGGAAGTTTCAGAGTCAGAGTCGCAGTCAGGGCCAGAGCCAGAACAGACCAGGGAATAACCGTGGCCCGACTAAAGCGCCATCAGCCTCTTCCACCCGCGGATCCACAGGTAGTTCACCTGCTACTCAGTCCGTCAGCTGCTCATATTGTGACAGGAAGGGGCATACCGAGGCCCAGTGTTGGAGAAAGTTGGGACGATGTATGAGGTGCGGCAGTGATCAGCACCAGATCAAGGATTGCCCTAAACGTCAGGCAGGGCAGAATCAGGGTAAACCAGCCGGTAGAGGTAAGACTCCAGTTCCCAGGGTCCAGGCCCGAGCCTATGCTATCGAGTGCGAGGAGATCCCAGATGAGACCGCTGTTGTTGAAGGTACATTCTTCATACTGAATCAACCTGTTAAGGTGTTAATTGATCCGGGTGCTACTCATTCATTTATTATTCCATTATGTGTGGAACGTGTGAAATTGAAAGTTGTATGTTTGCCATTTGAAGTAGAAGTTGGTACTCCAATGGGTTCTAAGCTTGTAACTAGTTCAGCTTGTAAAGCATGTAAAATCCAAATTAAGGATAGGGAATTCTCGGCCAATCTTATTGTATTACCTTTTCGAGACTACGAGGTCATTTTAGGGATGGACTGGCTGGCAAAACATCATGTCCAACTGGATTGCCGGGCGAAGATCATAACGTTCCGGGTACCTGATCAACCGATACTGGAGATTATGGGTCGAAGAGATTTCACCGGGAGTTCCATCATTTCATCTACAAAAGCAGTGAAGTCCTTGAGGAAAGGATGCAGCGGATACTTGGCTTACCTTATCAACAAGCCGTCGGATAAAGCTAAGTTGGAGGAGATGCCTGTAATCAAAGATTATGCAGATGTGTTCCCTGAAGAGTTACCCGGTTTACCCCCAAATTAGGAGATCGAGTTTGTTATAGAGTAGCTGCCTCACGCCCAGCCGATATCGAGAGCTCCCTATCGTATGGCACCGGCCGAGCTACAAGAATTGAAGGACCAATTGCAAGGATTGCTGAAGAAGGGATTTGTACAACCGAGCTCTTCACCGTGGGGTGCGCCCGTGTTATTTGTTAAGAAGAAAGACGGAACGTTGAGGCTATGCATTGACTACCGAGGATTGAACCAAGTGACTGTCAAGAATAAATACCCACTTCCCCTGATTGACGAGTTATTTGATCAACTGCAAGGAGCCAAAGTGTATTCGAAACTCGACTTGAGGCAAGGGTATTATCAGTTGCGGATCAAGAAGGAAGATGTGCCTAAAACGGCTTTCAGGACGAGATATGGGCACTATGAGTATGTAGTGATGCCTTTTGGACTAACTAATGCCCCTGCAGCCTTTATGGATTTGATGCATAGGGTGTTTCAACCCTACTTGGACCAATTTGTGGTGATCTTCATTGATGATATTTTGGTATACTCGAAATCGGAGGCGGAGCATGAACAACATCTGCGGTTGGTACTGCAGAAACTTCGAGAGCATCAATTGTATGCAAAGTTTAGCAAGTGTGAATTCTGGTTGCAGCAGATTGCATTTTTGGGACATATCATATCCCAAGAGGGAATAGCGGTAGATCCAGCAAAGATCGATGCAGTGATGTCTTGGAAGAAGCCGGAAAATGTTACGGAAGTCCGGAGTTTTCTTGGTCTAGCCGGCTATTATCGGAGGTTCGTGAAGGATTTCTCTAAGATTGCAGGACCACTTACAAAGCTCACTCAAAAGAAAACCAAGTTCGTGTGGGATGATAAGTGTGAGAACAGCTTCCAAGAGTTGAAGAAGAGATTGACTACTGCACCAGTTCTTGCATTGCCTGAAGGGAGTCAAGGTTTCGTAATCTATAGTGATGCTTCGAAAGAAGGATTGGGATGTGTATTGATGCAAAATGGAAGAGTTATTGCATATGCTTCTAGGAAACCAAAACCGTATGAGACGAATTACCCGACGCATGACTTGGAGTTAGCGGCCATTGTGTTTGCACTCAAGAAATGGAGGCATTATCTGTGGGGTAACAAGTTTGAGGTATTTACCGATCATAAGAGCTTGAAATACTTGTTTTCTCAAAAGGAATTGAATATGAGGCAAAGGCGGTGGATGGAGCTTTTGGATGATTATAACTGCTCAATTAATTATGTGCCCGGTAAGGCGAACGTAGTTGCAGATGCCTTAAGCAGAAAAGCAAGCATGGCGAAACTGGAAGTCAAAGTGCAGGAGTTGTTGGAGGAAGCGTTTCTATGGAAACCACAATTAACTCAGAAGGGGTTACTTTTTTCCACTACCCAAGTTCAATCGACTTTGTTATCTGAGTTACAAGAGGCTCAACAGAAGGACCAACAATTTCAAAAGATTAAGGAAAGCAATGCAGATTTCAAGTTTCACGACGATGGTGTTTGGAGGTTTAGGAACCGGGTTTGTGTTCCCAATAAGCCAGAGCTGAAAAAGAAGATTCTTGAGGAAGCATATAATTCAAGATATACTATTCACCCCGGTGGAACCAAGATGTACCGGGATTTGAAGCAACACTATTGGTGGAATAACATGAAAAGAGAAATTGCGGAGTTTGTAGCACGGTGTTTAACCTGCCAGAGAGTCAAAGCGGAACATCAACGACCTGCAGGTTTACTTCAGCCGTTGGAGATTCCTCAATGGAAATGGGAACATATCACTATGGATTTTGTTATGGACCTGCCTAGATCACAGAAGGGTCGTGACGCCGCTTGGGTTATAGTAGATAGATTGACTAAGTCGGCACACTTTTTACCAATAAACAAGGAGGATAATCCTGAGAAACTGGGAGATATGTATGTGGCGGAGATTGTAAGATTGCACGGGATGCCTGTGAGTATTGTATCGGATAGGGATCCTCGTTTTACTTCCCGATTTTGGAGAAGATTGCAAGAAGCTTTGGGGACGAAATTAAGTTTTAGCACGGCTTATCACCCTCAGACGGATGGTCAATCGGAGAGAACTATTCAGATTTTGGAGGACATGCTGAGGGCATGTGTGTTGGACTTCGGGAAAGGTTGGGAGAAATATCTATCTCTAGCAGAGTTCGCCTACAACAATAGTTATCAGGCCACGATCGGGATGGCCCCATTTGAGGCGCTGTATGGACGGAAATGTCGATCACCAATTTACTGGGATGAAGTAGGTGAGGCGAGGACTTTTGACCCGACCCTTTTACCTGAACTGATGAAAACTGTTGATAACATCCATCTCATCCGGAAACGGATGCTTACCGCCCAGAGCAGGCAGAAGAGTTATGCAGACCGACGGAGACGGAGTCTCGAGTTTGAGGTTGGCGACAGGGTGTTCTTGAAGATATCACCCCGGAGGGGACTGATTAAACATGGCAAGGGTGGAAAGTTGAGCCCGAGATTTGTAGGACCATTTGAGATAGTTGAGAAGATTGGCAAGTTGGCGTATGGACTAGCACTACCCCAGAACCTCTCCAATATTCATGACGTCTTTCATGTGTCGATGCTGCGGAAGTATCATCCTGACCCGTCGCATATCTTGGAGCCAGAGCCATTGCAGCTTCGGGAAAACTTGTCTTACGAGGAGAAGCCCATTCGGATCCTAGACCAGCAGGATCGGGAGTTGCGCAACAGAACCATACCGATGGTGAAAGTGCTGTGGGATCATCATGGAGTTGAAGAAGCAACGTGGGAAAGGCGAGACCAGATGGAGCAGCAATATCCAGCTTTATTTCAAGGTAAATATTGAATTTCGGGACGAAATTCTTTTAAGGAGGGGAGGATGTGAAGCCCGACCCCGAATTGCGTGCGATACCTCGTATTGCGTGCCCTAACCTAGATGTGCGTGCCATGACCTAGGTTTGAGAATTGTATTTAGTTGTGTGCCTTGCATTGAATTTCGTGCATTCATATAGGGTTACGAGCGTTTACTTGAAAAACGTGCGTTCGTCTCGTAGTTCGTGTCCTACCTCGAAGTGCGTGCCCTAAACCTAGAAAAGCGTGCCTACACACTAATCAAGAAAGCATCTTTCACGAAACACTAGACTATTAAACAATTCTACAAAATCCACTAACAATATAATAATCAAAATTCCATTCACTAGAAGACAAAAAGGCATCAAACACTAGACATTCCTTATTCTTTATTCTTTGTTCTTTTTGCAAATTCAACACACAACAATCAACACCCAAAAGATGACACAAATTCAGCCATTTTATTAGCCTTGGCCGACCATACCATGGTCTTGCACAAGGTTTGAGCAAAAAAATTCTTTATTCTAATGCATGCCAAGACAACTTATGACACAAAGCCATTAAAAAAATTGCTCAAAATCCTTCCACTTGCACAAATTTTCGGCCACTTCATCCTTGCCCATCCTAACAATTTCAAAATATCACATTGGAGACACAAATTGCAGAATTTTGTAGCCCAGTGCCGAGATACACCTCAAAAAATGCCAAGACCATCATTTCTTTGTCATTTCTCTCATTTCCTCTCACAAACTCTCTCTCCTCTCATTCTTCTCTCTCCATTTCGGTCCTTGGCTGAAATCTCATCATCTTTGTTCATCTTCATCACACCTTGGTCGAACAAGGCAAGCAAACCATCAAGAAAACCAAGCAATCAAGCTAGAGTTCGAAAATTTTTCTTGCATGCGCATTTGAAGCTTCATTTCGGCTTTAGGTAAGCTTCTTGACATTCATTTCTTTTCTTCATGTTTTGACTACATGCATGCACTAAGAGGTTGATCACTAGGCTAGGAAAAATAGAGAAAACCAAGTTGAAATCTCAGCCAAGCAAGGAGAAGAACAGATTTGAGCTTCAACCGGGTTTTTGAACATAGTTTGGTTGATTGCAAAGGTGAGGGTTAAAAGCTTTTGAAAACTCTTTGAAATTTCACATGCATGTTCACAAATGAGTATGTTTGCTTCTGTACTTGAGTTATGTGGTCGTCCATGAGCTTAAACAACCAAACATGGCAAGAACTTGGCTTGAAAATGATGCTAGGTGAAGTCGAATTTATGTGACAGCTCTCTGACCAGTCTGTTCGAGGTAAGTTTAGCTAAGCAAATGGTGTTGAAAATGCTTCAAAATTGGTAGGTGACTAGTTTGGGCAGTTTTGAACATTTTTCCCAGAAATAGATCGAAGCAAATTTTGACTCTAAGGTCCTCAAAATGGCAAATCATTAAAATGTGACCAAATCTGGAAATCTGGAAAAATGAATCAGGTTTTGGCAGATGCACTGACCTTGTGGAACGAACCATATTTTACTTAGTAAATGTTGTCCAAAATGCATGAAAATTGGAGTACTGCTAGATTTTTCAGTTCTGGACAACTTTGTCAGAAATAGACCAAAGCTAAAAATGAATCTAAGGACCTCAAAAACGTCATCTTCTGAAAAGTGTGCAAATCTGGACAGTTTTGTGTTACCTAACTGTTTCGGTTATAACTAATGATTCTGAACTCCAATTGATGCAAGGATTGTTTCTGATTTTAGATAACTTCTTAAGCTTTAATTTGACATCTTATTCACTGAATTTGGAGATTGTTTGATTATCCCATTGATCATGAGAAAACAGCCTATTGCAGTAAGTGTTCCACTTAGCTATGTGCTTGGAAAACTATTGTAACCTCTTTTGTGGCACTAGTTGCTTGGAATTGTGGTGTTGGAATATTATGTGGACTGTTTTAAGCACTTGAGGATGTATGAATTGAATGATGTATGACTTGGGAATGATGTTAAGTTGACTTAGGGTTTGATCGCACGATTATGCATAAAATGGAAACCCTAATGATTAAATATTCTTGCTAAGTGTTAACCATTGGATATTGTGAGGAAACTGTACGTTGCGTGGGCTGCCCGTAAATGTTTTATAACTTTAAAAGTGATCTCTTGACCATTGCATGTTGACAAATAAGCTTTTCTCGCATTTGAACCCTTGTTGATATCACTACATGTTGAGTAATCTTATCACTTGATTGCGTGGACTTTTAATGAGTTATATGGCCTGTTTTACATGTGTTACATGGCTGCCCGTTTAATTTCCATATAACTCTATATGCCTTTCAAGTGAAATTTCCTGTCCTATCTTGTCCTGCCTGTTTATCTGTGAAACCCCACTTTCTTGCTTATCTCGTTTTACGTGTTTTACCTCGTTTTGCGTGCATATGATCTGTTTATGTGCTATAGGACCTAGAAAGTTATAATTTTGATTTCAATACTTCTAATACGTGCTAAATGTGCATTCATGAAATTTTCATCAAAAACGGAGTCAGAAATTTTATCGTCGATTTTCAGTGAATAGTGTTTTCGAAACACGTCCGCTATAATTTTGAAACTGGTCTTTTTAACCCTTTTAGACCTAGTCCACGGACTTTAATAGACCTGTGTTTGATGAAAATGGTTTTAAAATCGGCTTAAGAATTTATTAGGGTTTTTACACCGACTTTTGCGAAAATCGAGTTTTAAGCCGACTCGAGTGGAATTCTTTGAATGTAAAACTTCTTGTCACCTAAAAATAATCCACTTGAGATATCTTGGGGGTTGCATATTTATTTTCAACTTGGTGAGCACTAAAATGCAATTAAAGTCATTAAAAACACAAAAATGCCTATTAAAATAACTTTGACTTTAATTAATTAATTGACCATATAAGCTAATGTCCTCAACACACACTCACACAACACAAAAACACCATCACACACACACACATTGCCGAGAGAGAAGAGGGAGAAAAGAAAGAGAAAAACTCAAGCTTTCAATCCAATTTTTTCAAAGAAAAACCTAGTTTTTGTCCGTGAAACTTCGCACCGACTTGGATTCTGCTTGTTGGGCACGCATAGCACGCATTCCTAGGCTTATATCGCATCTAAGGTGAGAGAAAAATTCTAGATCTCAAAATGTCATTTTTGTGTTTTTGCGTATAAATGAAGATTGAACTGTTAGAATTGAAATCTGATGATAGATTATTGCTCCTTGCATGCTAGGGATCATTATATACTAATACTACGAATTTCTGTCGGATGTAGCATAATTTTTATTTTCCGGGTATTTAATTTTGATTAAAATGTTCAAAGTTGATTTAATTGAGTTGTGTTGATCGAAATCGATTGCCGTCGATTTCTAAATACTTGATAATTACGTGTTAGCGCTGTTGTAATGCCGAATTTTCGATTACATTGTTTGTGTGAAAATCCGGAAAATCCAGCCATGACATCTTAGGGTTTTAGGGTTATCGGGCATGATTTAGAGGTGTTATGGTGGATTTCCGAGAGGGCTAATGTAGTAGGTTGAATGGGTGAGTGATAGGAACTGATTTGGCAATGTTTGGATTAGTAGATTGTAAGTTATGAATTTTAGAAGTTTAGGTTGTCATTCTTTAATTTCTTGAACGATGCCTTAGATGGTTGGGTAGTGTTCGAGTGATGAATGGTGAGTCGTTGTTGAGTAATTTAGAGTTTAATTATGTATATTATGCATGTCCGGTTAGATGGCCTACTTTGTCATCTAACTACGTTGTTTGTTGTTTAATTTAATATTGATGTTATATTGATGTTATTGATTGATTATTATTGAATGCGGGAATCGGGCACTCTTGTTGCTGATCTCCCAATTGATTGATTGATTTATGCTTGTATGATGATTGATGAATATGGAGTCTTGGTATGTGTGTGCCACCTCTCGGGCAGCGTCGGGCTGTCGGGTTGATAACGGCATGACTGCCATAGGCTACCCCCAGCTCGCATGACGGAGGTGTCATGGAGGGAGGGGCTAGTGAGGTACCTCGGGTGCGTGAGTAATGGGGAGTTATAAGAAGAACGGTTGAGATCGTGATGGCGTTTGGAGCTACACCAAATAGAGTATCCTTATTGAATGGTCATATAGTTATGTGATGATAGCTTTATTTATGTTATTATGTTGTTGTGTGTTTACTTGCTCAAAGGACTAAATCCAAGGAGCGTAGTGAATACTGTCGAGATCTATCGGATCCTCACTGGGCTTATGTATATAAGCTCACTCTCTATTAATGCATGTTTCAGGTGTACTTTCACAAGATTACGGGTACGTGCCTCCTGAAGAGGAGAATGTGGAAAACGTGCCTTTCGTGGATGAGTCATATGTCCCTGAGTCTTATCCATGATTCTATGTTGTTAAATGTCATGTATATTAGCTTAATGGACTTTTATATGCTTTTCGGTTCTTAGTGTAATAGTTATTGAAAAGATGATGATCCAAACGATGTTAATTTAGTGGCTTCCTTTTGTCTATGGTTAAATTGTAGTGGTGTCTCAACTTACTTTTGAAATGTATGATAAAGTTGAGGTATTGTATGTTATGTTGGAACGGAGGCGTATAACGAGGATGGTTTATTGTATAATATGGTTGTATTGTATGTTGTTGTTTGTATTGAGGAATTACGGGATGTATGATGTTTAATGAGGTTGGTTTAGAACCTCGGAAATCTGTTTACTGTCGTTATGCCGCCGAAATTCCGTTGCGTCCCGACTGATTATAGGTGGGGTCGAGTTGGGGCGTGACATTATCTGTCAATGTGCAATCTTATGACTGTCCGGAGGCAACCTACTTTGTTGTCCTCCTTCTGTGATATATATTATCTGTCATAAATGTGCATTGCATACAAGGTTGCAACCTTTCCTGTTGGCATGGTAGTGATCACGTACGCCGGGCGGCATCGGGCTTGCCGGTGATACCGTGACCACCATGGTCCCATTCCCTCTCTCGCTTGGGGCTTTGACTTCCTCGGAGGGTTGGGTGGTAGGGTTTTGGGGTCCATCCGGAGTCCCCCCACCTGGTGTGTTTGGGGAATGATTTGAAGTCGGCCGCAACAGTTGATCCTGGATCTGATCTGAGAGCAAAAGCTCACCGTATCCTTTTTATTATATGTGTAAGTACTCCCGCTTGGATCCTAGAGAACCTCGGGGAGGAAAGACTGGTATTCCTATTTCTGTATTTGTATTTCTGTACTTGTACTTCTGTTGTATTCATGTTTGAAAAAGGGATTTTCATAAGTTTAACCGGAAAATGAGTTTCAAACTTATTTCTCGTTCCCCCTCGCTGAGTTCATAAGGACTCACCCTCTTTCATCATTTCAGGTGAAGAAGAACAGGCACAGGAACCCGAGCTCAATGTACCTAATGATGAACCTCTGGAATGATTGCTTGTTATCGTTGTTTTGCTTGAACGTGACTTCTTGTGAACTTTTGTTACTTATAGACTATTTCCCTCATGTTGTTGTTGTTTGTGATGTAAAAGACCCCCGCTGTAATTTGGGGTCTAATTTTGGGTTGTACTTATTTTAAGTAGACTGATACTAGACATGACACTACTATGATCGTTTTGCTTTTACTACCGCTAGTATCTATCACAGGATATGATGCTTAGTTAAGAAATAGGTTAATGAACTTATCCAATCTCAGCAGGTACTCGCTAATAAGCTAAGATCAACAGGTATATTTTGAAATGAGGATAAATGAACAAACGAGACATAGTATCATGTTAGGTTATAAATCAAACGGGACGTCGAATTAACCAATAGGCAATTCAATTGATGGAATAATAGTAATCTTAGCTGGAATTGAACTTGAAATGGTAAATTTTGAGGCTGTTAGAAAATTTAGGTCAAAACAAAGAGCTCAATTACAGCCGTCATGCTGCCAAATTTCTGGAAAGTTTTGGAGTCTAGAATAAAACGTTAAGTGTTAAACCTCCTAGAATGATTAAGAATGTGAAAGGACTTGATTGTTTAGATCACACCCTAGTCTAACCTTCATAGGCCGGGTTGGGGCGTGACACCTTAGAAGAATGGTATTCTAAGGTGTCACGCCCCAACCCGGCCTATAAAGGTTAGACTAGGGTGTGATCTAAACAATCAAGTCCTTTCACATTCTTAATCATTCTAGGAGGTTTAACACTTAACGTTTTATTCTAGACTCCAAAACTTTCCAGAAATTTGGCAGCATGACGGCTGTAATTGAGCTCTTTGTTTTGACCTAAATTTTCTAACAGCCTCAAAATTTACCATTTCAAGTTCAATTCCAGCTAAGATTACTATTATTCCATCAATTGAATTGCCTATTGGTTAATTCGACGTCCCGTTTGATTTATAACCTAACATGATACTATGTCTCGTTTGTTCATTTATCCTCATTTCAAAATATACCTGTTGATCTTAGCTTATTAGCGAGTACCTGCTGAGATTGGATAAGTTCATTAACCTATTTCTTAACTAAGCATCATATCCTGTGATAGATACTAGCGGTAGTAAAAGCAAAACGATCATAGTAGTGTCATGTCTAGTATCAGTCTACTTAAAATAAGTACAACCCAAAATTAGACCCCAAATTACAGCGGGGGTCTTTTACATCACAAACAACAACAACATGAGGGAAATAGTCTATAAGTAACAAAAGTTCACAAGAAGTCACATTCAAGCAAAACAACGATAACAAGCAATCATTCCAGAGGTTCATCATTAGGTACATTGAGCTCGGGTTCCTATGCCTGTTCTTCTTCACCTGAAATGATGAAAGAGGGTGAGTCCTTATGAACTCAGCGAGGGGGAACGAGAAATAAGTTTGAAACTCATTTTCCGGTTAAACTTATGAAAATCCCTTTTTCAAACATGAATACAACAGAAGTACAAGTACAGAAATACAAATACAGAAATAGGAATACCAGTCTTTCCTCCCCGAGGTTCTCTAGGATCCAAGCGGGAGTACTTACACATATAATAAAAAGGATACGGTGAGCTTTTGCTCTCAGATCAGATCCAGGATCAACTGTTGCGGCCGACTTCAAATCATTCCCCAAACACACCAGGTGGGTGTACTCCGGATGTACCCCAAAATCCTACGACCCAACTCTCCGAGGAAGTCTAGCCCCCAAGCGAGAGAGGGAATGGGACCATGGTGGTCACGGTATCACCGGCAAGCCCGATGCCGCCCGGCGTACGTGATCACTACCATGCCAACAGGAAAGGTTGCAACCTTGTATGCAATGCACATTTATGACAGGTAATATATATCACAGAAGGAGGACAACAAAGTAGGTTGCCTCCGGACAGTCATAAGATTGCACATTGACAGATAATGTCACGCCCCAACTCGACCCCACCTATAATCAGTCGGGACGCAACGGAATTTCGGCGGCATAACGACAGTAAACAGATTTCCGAGGTTCTAAACCAACCTCATTAAACCTCATACATCCAGTAATTCCTCAATACAAACAACAACATACAATACAACCATATTATACAATAAAACATCCTCGTTATACGCCTCCGTTCCAACATGACATACAATACCTCAACTTTATCATACATTTCAAAAGTAAGTTGAGACACAACTACAATTTAACCATAGACAAAAGGAAGCCACTAAATTAACATCGTTTGGATCATCATCTTTTCAATAACTATTACACTAAGAACCGAAAAGCATATAAAAGTCCATTAAGCTAATATACATGACATTTAACAACATAGAATCATGGATAAGACTCAGGGACATATGACTCATCCACGAAAGGCACGTTTTCCACATTCTCCTCTTCAGGAGGCACGTACCCGTAATCTTGTGAAAGTACACCTGAAACATGCATTAATAGAGAGTGAGCTTATATACATAAGCCCAGTGAGGATCCGATAGATCTCGACAGTATTCACTACGCTCCTTGGATTTAGTCCTTTGAGCAAGTAAACACACAACAACATAATAACATAAATAAAGCTATCATCACATAACTATATGACCATTCAATAAGGATACTCTATTTGGTGTAGCTCCAAACGCCATCACGATCTCAACCGTTCTTCTTATAACTCCCCATTACTCACGCACCCGAGGTACCTCACTAGCCCCTCCCTCCATGACACCTCCGTCATGCGAGCTGGGGGTAGCCTATGGCAGTCATGCCGTTATCAACCCGACAGCCCGACGCTGCCCGAGAGGTGGCATACACATACCAAGACTCCATATTCATCAATCATCATACAAGCATAAATCAATCAATCAATTGGGAGATCAACAACAAGAGTGCCCGATTCCCGCATTCAATAATAATCAATCAATAACATCAATATAACATCAATATTAAATTAAACAACAAACAACGTAGTTAGATGACAAAGTAGGCCATCTAACCGGACATGCATAATATACATAATTAAACTCTAAATTACTCAACAACGACTCACCATTCATCACTCGAACACTACCCAACCATCTAAGGCATCGTTCAAGAAATTAAAGAATGACAACCTAAACTTCTAAAATTCATAACTTACAATCTACTAATCCAAACATTGCCAAATCAGTTCCTATCACTCACCCATTCAACCTACTACATTAGCCCTCTCGGAAATCCACCATAACACCTCTAAATCATGCCCGATAACCCTAAAACCCTAAGATGTCATGGCTGGATTTTCCGGATTTTCACACAAACAATGTAATCGAAAATTCGGCATTACAACAGCGCTAACACGTAATTATCAAGTATTTAGAAATCGACGGCAATCGATTTCGATCAACACAACTCAATTAAATCAACTTTGAACATTTTAATCAAAATTAAATACCCGGAAAATAAAAATTATGCTACATCCGACAGAAATTCGTAGTATTAGTATATAATGATCCCTAGCATGCAAGGAGCAATAATCTATTATCAGATTTCAATTCTAACGGTTCAATCTTCATTTATACGCAAAAACACAAAAATGACATTTTGAGATCTAGAATTTTTCTCTCACCTTAGATGCGATATAAGCCTAGGAATGCGTGATATGCGTGCCCAACAAGCAGAATCCAAGTCGGTGCGAAGTTTCACGGACAAAAACTAGGTTTTTCTTTGAAAAATTGGATTGAAAAGCTTGAGTTTTCTCTTCTCTTTTCTCCCTCTTCTCTCTCGGCAATGTGTGTGTGTGTGATGGTGTTTTTGTGTTGTGTGAGTGTGTGTTGAGGACATTAGCTTAAATGGTCAATTAATTAATTAAAGTCAAAGTTATTTTAATAGGTATTTTTGTGTTTTTAATGACTTTAATTGCATTTTAGTGCTCACCAAGTTAAAAATAAATATGCAACCCCCAAGATATCTCAAGTGGATTATTTTTAGGTGACAAGAAGTTTTACATTCAAAGAATTCCACCCGAGTCGGCTTAAAACTCGATTTTCGCAAAAGTCGGTGTAAAAACCCTAATAAATTCTTAAGCCGATTTTAAAACCATTTTCATCAAACACAGGTCTATTAAAGTCCGTGGACTAGGTCTAGAAGGGTTAAAAAGACCAGTTTCAAAATTATAGCGGACGTGTTTCGAAAACACTATTCACTGAAAATCGACGATAAAATTTCTGACTCCGTTTTTGATGAAAATTTCATGAATGCACATTTAGCACGTATTAGAAGTATTGAAATCAAAATTATAACTTTCTAGGTCCTATAGCACATAAACAGATCATATGCACGCAAAACGAGGTAAAACACGTAAAACGAGATAAGCAAGAAAGTGGGGTTTCACAGATAAACAGGCAGGACAAGATAGGACAGGAAATTTCACTTGAAAGGCATATAGAGTTATATGGAAATTAAACGGGCAGCCATGTAACACATGTAAACAGGCCATATAACTCATTAAAAGTCCACGCAATCAAGTGATAAGATTACTCAACATGTAGTGATATCAACAAGGGTTCAAATGCGAGAAAAGCTTATTTGTCAACATGCAATAGTCAAGATCACTTTTAAAGTTATAAAACATTTACGGGCAGCCCACGCAACGTACAGTTTCCTCACAATATCCAATGGTTAACACTTAGCAAGAATATTTAATCATTAGGGTTTCCATTTCATGCATAATCGTGCGATCAAACCCTAAGTCAACTTAACATCATTCCCAAGTCATACATCATTCAATTCATACATCCTCAAGTGCTTAAAACAGTCCACATAATATTCCAACACCACAATTCCAAGCAACTAGTGCCACAAAAGAGGTTACAATAGTTTTCCAAGCACATAGCTAAGTGGAACACTTACTGCAATAGGCTGTTTTCTCATGATCAATGGGATAATCAAACAATCTCCAAATTCAGTGAATAAGATGTCAAATTAAAGCTTAAGAAGTTATCTAAAATCAGAAACAAGCCTTGCATCAATTGGAGTTCAGAATCATTAGTTATAACCGAAACAGTGAGGTAACACAAAACTGTCCAGATTTGCACACTTTTCAGAAAATGACGTTTTTGAGGTCCTTAGAGTCGTTTTTAGCTTTGGTCTATTTCTGACAAAGTTGTCCAGAACTGAAAAATCTATCAGCACACCAATTTTCATGCATTTTTGACAACATTTACTAGGTCAAATATGGTTCGTTCCACAAGGTCAGTGCATCTGCCAAAACCTGATTCATTTTTCCAGATTTCCAGATTTGGTCACATTTTAATGATTTGCCATTTTGAGGACCTTAGAGTCAAAATTTGCTTCGATCTATTTCTGGGAAAAATGTTCAAAACTGCCCAAAATAGTCACCTACCAATTTTGAAGCATTTTCAACACCATATGCTTAGCTAAACTTACCTCGAACAGACTGGTCAGAGAGCTGTCACATAAATTCGACTTCACCTAGCATCATTTTCAAGCCAAGTTCTTGCCATGTTTGGTTGTTTAAGCTCATGGACGACCACATAACTCAAGTACAGAAGCAAACATACTCATTTGTGAACATGCATGTGAAATTTCAAAGAGTTTTCAAAAGCTTTTAACCCTCACCTTTGCAATCAACCAAACTATGTTCAAAAACCCGGTTGAAGCTCAAATCTGTTCTTCTCCTTGCTTGGCTGAGATTTCAACTTGGTTTTCTCTATTTTTCCTAGCCTAGTGATCAACCTCTTAGTGCATGCATGTAGTCAAAACATGAAGAAAAGAAATGAATGTCAAGAAGCTTACCTAAAGCCGAAATGAAGCTTCAAATGCGCATGCAAGAAAAATTTTCGAACTCTAGCTTGATTGCTTGGTTTTCTTGATGGTTTGCTTGCCTTGTTCGACCAAGGTGTGATGATGATGAACAAAGATGATGAGATTTCAGCCAAGGACCGAAATGGAGAGAGAAGAATGAGAGGAGAGAGAGTTTGTGAGAGGAAATGAGAGAAATGACAAAGAAATGATGGTCTTGGCATTTTTTGAGGTGTATGTCGGCATTGGGCTTCAAAATTCTGCAATTTGTGTCTCCAATGTGATATTTTGAAATTGTTAGGATGGGCAAGGATGAAGTGGCCGAAAATTTGTGCAAGTGGAAGGATTTTGAGCAATTTTTTTAATGGCTTTGTGTCATAAGTTGTCTTGGCATGCATTAGAATAAAGAATTTTTTTGCTCAAACCTTGTGCAAGACCATGGTATGGTCGGCCAAGGCTAATAAAATGGCTGAATTTGTGTCATCTTTTGGGTGTTGATTGTTGTGTGTTGAATTTGCAAAAAGAACAAAGAATAAAGAATAAGGAATGTCTAGTGTTTGGTGCCTTTTTGTCTTCTAGTGAATGGAATTTTGATTATTATATTGTTAGTGGATTTTGTAGAATTGTTTAATAGTCTAGTGTTTCGTGAAAGATGCTTTCTTGATTAGTGTGTAGGCACGCTTTTCTAGGTTTAGGGCACGCACTTTGAGGTAGGACACGAACTACGAGACGAACGCACGTTTTTCAAGTAAACGCTCGTAACCCTATATGAATGCACGAAATTCAATGCAAGGCACACAACTAAATACAATTCTCAAACCTAGGTCATGGCACGCACATCTAGGTTAGGGCACGCAAAACGAGGTATCGCACGCAATTCGGGGTCGGGCTTCACAGCTGGGCCCTTTTTCGGAGCACAAAATCCAACGTTTTCATCAGTTTCTGGACACTGTTCTGCTTTTGTGCTGTTTTTCTGTCCCGGATCGTACGTCGTGAGTCGCGAAAAGGACGACAACTTAATCCATCACATTTCTATTACTAAATTCCACTGAAATTTGGGCATGAAAAATTCACTTCACGTAGACGCTGGGCCGTCAAACCGAGGGCGTCAGGCTTGTGACCAGGTATCCGTCGCTCCGGTGCCCATAACTTTTGATCCGTAAGGAGTTACGCGACGCACAGCATACTGTTGGAAAGCGCTCCGAGAGCTCTACGACGGGGGCAGTAAAAGTGCTCGGCTGCAACTGTTTGTGGAGCCCAAAATTGAACGTTTTCATCAGTTTTGTGATATTTTTCTTCTTTTGTGCTGTTTTTCCTTCATGGATTGTACGCCATGAGTCGCGAAAAGGACGACATCCTAATCCATCACATTTCTATTACCGAATCCCACGGCACCTTGGGCAAGACAACTTCACTTCAAGTAGAGGCTGGGCCCGCAAACTGAGGCGTGGGGCATGTGACTAGGTATCCGTCGCTCCAATGCCCATAAATTTTGATCTGTAAAGAGTTACGCGGCGCACAGCATGCCATTGGAAAACTCTCCGCGAGCTCTACGATGGGGGCAGCAAAGCTGCGCGAAGACACCTATTTTTGGAGCCCAAAATTGAACGTTTTCATCAGTTTCGGGATATTTTTCTTCTTTTGCAATCTTTTTTCGTCCAGGATCGTACGTCGTGAGCCGCAAAAAAGACAACAGCCTAATCCATCACATTTCTATTACCGAATCCCACGGCACTTTGGGCAAGACAACTTCACTTCACGTAACGGCTAGGCCAGCAAACCGAGGGCGTGGGGTTTGTGACCAGGTATCCGTCGCACCGATGCCCATAACTTTTGATTCGTAAAGAGTTATGCAGTGCACAGTATACCGTTGGAAAGCTCTCCAAAAGGACTTCGACGGGGCAGCAAGCTTGCTCATCTGTGCCTGTTTTTGGAACCCAAAATCGAACGTTTTCATCAGTTTCGGGATACTTTTCTTCTTTTGCGCTATTTTTTCATCCCGGATCGTACGTCGTGAGCCGCGAAAAGGACGACAACCTAATCCATCATATTTCTATTACCGAATCCCACGGAAACTTAGGCAAGATAACTTCACTTCACGTAGAGGCTGGGCCCGAAAACAGGGGGCGTGGGGCATGTGACCAGGTATCCGGTTCTCTGGTGCTCATAACTTTTGATCCGTAAGGAGTTACGCGACACACAGCATACCGTTGGAAAGCTCTCCGAGAGCTCTATGACGGGGGCAGCCATCTTGCTAGGCTGTGCCTATTTTCGGAGCCCAAAATTGAACATTTTCATTAGTTTTGGGACACTTTTCTTCTTTTGCACTATTTTTCCGTTGCGGATTGTACGTCTTGAGCCGCGTAAAGGACATCAACCTAATCCATCACATTTCTATTACCGAATCCCATCGCACCTTGGGCAAGACAAATTCACTTCACATAGAGGCTGGGCCCGCAAACCGATGGCGTGGTGTATGTAACCAGGTATCTATCGCTCCGGTGCCCATAACTTTTGATCCGTAAGGAGTTACGGGACGCACAGGATACCGTTGGAAAGCTCTCCGAGAGCACTACCAAGGGGGCAGCAAAACTGCTCGGCTGCAACTATTTTTGGATCCCAAAATTTAACGTTTTCATCAGTTTTGGGATACTTTTCTTCTTCTGTGTTGTTTTTCCTTCACGGATCGTACGTCGTGAGTCGCGAAAAAGACCACAACCTAATCCATCATATTTTTATTACCGAATCCCACGGCACCTTAGGCAAGACAACTTCACTTCACGTAGAGGCTGGGCCCACGAACTGAGGGCGTGGGGCTTGTGACTAGGTATCTGTCGCTCCGGTGCCCATAACTTTTGATCTGTAAGGAGTTACGCGGCGCACAGTATACCGTAGGAAAACTCTCTGCGAGCTGTACGACGGGGGCAGCAAAACTACTAGGCTGCACCTATTTTCGGATCATAAAATCTAACATTTTCATCAATTTATGGATATTTTTCTTCTTTTGCGATGCTTTTTTGTCCCGGATCGTACGTCGTGAGCCGCGAAAAGGACGACAACCTAATCTATCACATTTCTATTACCTAATCTCACGGCACTTTAGGCAAGACAACTTCACTTCACATAGAGGCTGGGCCCGCAAACCGAGGGCGTTGGGCTTGTGACCAGGTATCTATCGCTCCGGTGCCTATAACTTTTGATCTGTAAGGAGTTACGCAGCGCATAGCATACCGTTGGAAAGCTCTCCGAGAGCTCGATGACTAGGGCACCAAGCCAGATTAGCTGTGCCTATTTTCGTAGCTGAAAATTGAATGTTTTCATTAGTTTCAGGACACTTTTCTTCTTTTGTGCTATTTTTCTGTCCCAGATCGTACGTCGTGAGCAACGAAAAGGACGACAATCTAATCCATCATATTTCTATTACCGAATCCTACGGCACCTTGGGCAAGACAACTTCACTTCACGTAGAGGCTGGGCCGACAAACTGAGGGCGTGGGGCTTGAGACCAGGTTTCCGTCGCTCCGGTGCCCATAACTTTTGATCTGTAAGGAGTTACGCTGCGCACAGCATACCGTTGGAAAACTCTTCGAGAGCTCTACGACGGGGGCAGCAAAAGTGCTCGGTTGCACCTATTTTCGGATCCCAAAATCGAACATTTTTATTGATTTCGGGATACTTTTCTTCTTTTGCGATCTTTTTTCGTCCTGGATCCTACGTCATGAGTCGCGAAAAGGACGACAACCTAATCCATCACATTTCTATTACCTAATCTCACGGCACTTTGGGCAAGGCAACTTCACTTCACGTAGAGGCTGGGCCGGCAAACCGAGGGCGTGGAGTTTGTGACCAGGTATCCGTCGCTCTGGTGCCCATAACTTTTGATCCGTAAGGAGTTACGCGGAGCACAGCATACCGTAAGAAAGCTCTCCGAGAGCTCTACGACGGGCGTAGCAAAACTACTTGGCTGCGCCTATTTTTGGAGCCCAAAATTGAACATTTTCATCAGTTTTGGGACACTTTTCTTCTTTTACGCTATTTTTTCGTCTCAGATCGTACGTCGTGAGCCACGAAAAGGATGACAACCTAATCCATCACATTTCTATTATCGAATCCTACAGCACCATGGGCAAGACAACTTCACTTCACGTAGAGGCTGGGACAGCAAACCGAGGGCATGGTGTATGTGACCAGGTATCTATCGCTCCGGTGCCCATAACTTTTGATCCGTAAGGAGTTACGGGACGCACAGGATACCGTTGGAAAGCTCTCTCCGAGAGCTGTACGATGGGGGTAGTAATCCCATTTGACTGTGCCTGTTTTCGGAGACTAAATTTGAACATTTTCATCAGTTTTGGGATACTTTTCTTCTTTTGAGCTGTTTTTCCGTCTCGGTTCGTACGTCGTGAGACGCGAAAAGGACGACAACCTAATTTATCACATTTCTATTACCGAATCCCATGGCACATTGGACAAGATAACTTCAAGGTTGTATCAATATAAGAATTATGACCACGAGGCATCCTTCAACACAACCTAATAGAACTTCAAAAGTAATCAACTACTTATTTAACTATCACTACAAGATTCACTCCTCTTATTCAACGACCACAATTCGAAATCTACCGATCGCTAGTTTTTAGATGTGAAACAGTGCACATAGATACGGTGGTCTAACAATAGTCTCTTGGGTCATTATGACTATAATTCATCTCTATCTTAACTCTATGAAATCTTACTCTTCTCATTTACATGTTCAACTAGCTAAGAGCATCAAGACTCATCGACCTTAGGTCCTAGGGTTCACCATAAATCATCATGCATACTCACTATTAGCTATTTAGGATTACTAATCATACCCTAACGACTCCACTTTGTAACCGAATGCTTTAATCTTATTTCCATGGTTTATATATTAGGTCCATTGGTATTACTTAGGGATATATGCTTCTTAACCTCCTCTACGGTATCCAAATAACGAGTGTATATAATGATTTACTTTGCATAATCACAACTAAATCCGAGGGCACCAAACTGATACCATGATTCTTAATATCACCAATATCCAACTTAGGGCCTTCAGCAACGTTAGTCATCTAATGCAAAATTCAACACCTTACACTTCTATTCGACCTAACATTTTAGGTGCAGTTTTCCAAACACAAGTTCTAGCTGCATGAATTCCTTGATTCCAACATTCCTATACCTTGTTATACTAAAGAATCATCAACCTTGTTAAACTCAGTTTTATAGCTGCCTACATGTCTTGAGGTTATCCATTGTTAAGTTACTTAAATACGCTATCCATGACTTAATAATCTAACCCCTAAAAGTAAACTATTGTCAACTTCCACGAATTCACATCTTAATTTCTAGGTCATGATCTTAACACTTAGTGAACTTGAAACTCGCTAGTTACACCATATCAGATTCATCAATGCTTAATTTCAATCAAGTAAGGATTCAATCGTACGAGTATATTGCTAATTTCTTAGATAGTCTATCAAGCCAATTTTAAGATGTGAGAAATGGATTCAAAGAAACCTCCAAGTCAACTTCCACTATCAGCACATGAGAATATATACTACTCTACATATTTAATAGTATACATTTATATCTAAGGAAAGTAGTATGCATTTAACGTTTATACTTGAACCACAATGAGAAGAACGGTTTAACAGAATCAAAACTTCATAGCCATAAAATTGATAACTTAATCATAGGTATGAGTATTCCAAAGATAAGGGGATAACTTTACCTTAACATTTATACATGTGCTACGTATTTTATATATGCATATCCAATAATACATACGATCCACTGAGTACCTGTGAAGATGCGAGAAATCTCTAACCGAGCCTTTTCATTCGTCCTGCACAAATTCACTTCCCTAAAAGTCCTAATCCTAACTATCTATGTGTATAAACAGTCATTCACGGTTATATAACATGCACATGTATCAAGGAAGGAGTATAAAAGCATGCATGCATTATCGAGGTCACTAGCGTGTCGGTGTGCATGACACATAATACATATGGTCCTCAAAAGCACATAATATTCAATGCTCAAAGCAATTAAAGCACATTAGCACACATTAACACATATAAACAAGACATCATAATTACCTTAGGGCTTCTACCCATGGTTCGAGAGTTGAACCCGACTAATGCCTAGTTACTAAACTAAGCTCTGATACCATTCTAATATAAGGTGTCACGCCCCAACCCGACCTATGAAGGTTAGACTAGGGTGTGATCTAAACATTCAAGTCATATCATGTACTTAATCGTTCAAGAGGGTTTAACACTTAACTTTTTAGCCTAAACTCCACAAATTCTCTGAAAAACCGATAGCATAACGGCTGTAGTTAGGACCTTTTAGTTTGACCTAATTTCTAAACGCCTCAATTATTCCAATCAATAATCCAATTCCATTAAGGACTCCTATTTTGTCTCATCAACCAATATGCCTAGTAGTCTATCTTGAAGGTCTTGTTTGGTTAATAAGCCTAGCATGATAACTATGTCCCGTTTATTTATCAATTTCCTATCATGCAAGTACCTATTATTCTTTAGTTTACAAATAAGCACCTAAGTGGAGTTAGATGGAATTGACTTAGTTGATTTTTCACCTACTGGTTTAATTGCCTATGATAGCTACTATTCAAGATAATGAAAGCAAATGACCAAAAAACAAGGTCGGCCGGTTATAGATAGTACAATCCCAAAATTAGACCCAAATTACAACGGGGTCATTTACATCAATAAAATGAATGGCTTGCAATCAAACAGAACATCCATATAGCAACCACTTTTAGGCAAGGCACAAAAGCACGTAGTCACTCCAAGGAATCGGCAATAAGCACATTTACTTCGGGTATCTGTTCCAAATCTGTTGTACCTATGACAAAAAAGAGGGTGAGTCCTTATGAACTCAGCGAGGGGGAACGAGAGATAACGTTTTGAAATCCTTTTCCGGTTAAACTTATGAAAAACCCTTTTTGAAGGCATGACATCATATCACAAGTAAGTACATAACATAATATAAAGGTAAAGGAACACAATTACCCGTCTTTCCTCCCCGAGATCCTCTAGGAACCAAGCGAGAGTATTTACACACATAGTGAAAAGGATACGGTTTGATACGTACAGGACTCTAGAGGTAGCTCATATGGGCTCAAGAGGTAGCTCCCACCACATTTAGGTGTAGTACTTTCCCCCGCATAGCACTTACTTCCTGCCGTTCAAGTTCATTTTCAGTAACAGTTGTTGCGGCCGGCTTCAAATCATCCCCTTATCACGCCAAATGGGTGTACTCCGGATGTACCCCGAAATCCTACGACCCAACTCTCCGAGAAAGTCTAGCCCCCAAGCGAGAGAGGGAATTGGACAATGGTAGTCACGGTTGCACCGGCAAGCCCGATGCCGCCCGGTGTGCGTGAACGCTACCACGCCAGAATGAAAGGTTGCAACCTTGTATGCAATGCACATGTATGCCATTTAACATTTCACATTGGGAGGTCAACAAAGTAGGTTGCATCCGAGCAAGCATATGATCACATTTTGACATATTGGCATATAAGGCATTGTACGAACATGTAATCATTTCATATATCAATTTAAAAGCAATTAAACTTCCACGGGCAGCCAAGTATCACCATATAAAACAAGTCATATAGCTCATTTCGAAGTTCACGTAATCAAATAATAAGATTATTCAACATGCAACGACATCTACGTGGGTTCGGGTGCAAGAAAAGCCTACTTGTCAACATGTAATCATCAATATCACATTTAAGGCTACAATGGCAACTACGGGCAGCCTACTAAACATATAATTACACACAATATCCAAATGATCAACACTTAGCAAGTTTACCTAATCACTAGGGTTTCCATTTCGTGCTTACCCGTGCGATTAAGCCCCAAGTCAACTCAAAATCAATCTCAAGCCATGCATCAATTAATTCAAACATCCCCAAGTATTAAAAACAGTCCACACAACATCCCAATGCCACAATCCCAAGCATTTAATACCACAAGAGAAGTTACAACAAATTTTCTAAGCATATAACTAAGTGAAACCCTCACTGCAATAGGCTGTTTTCTCACAATTATTAAGACAAGCAAAAAATCTCCAATTCTATTGAATAAGATGTCAAATTAAAGCTTAAGAAGTGAACTAAATTCAGAAACAAACCTTGCATCATTTGGAGGTCGGGATCAATAGTTATAGCCAAAACAGTGGGATTGCACAAAACTGTCCAGATTTGCACACATTTCAATACTTGTCATTTTTGAGGTCCTTAGGGTCAGATTTATCCTTAGTCCATTTCTGACAAAAATGTCCAGAACTGAAAAATATAGCAACAGACCAAATTTCATGCATTTTGGATATACTAAGTCAAAATTGGTTCGTTTTACAAGGTCAGTGCATCTGCCAAAACCTGCTTCATTTTTTCCAGACTTCCAGATTTGGACACATTTGAATGATTTGACATTTTGAGGACCTTAGAGTCAAAATTAGCTTTCGCCTATTTCTGCGAAAAATGTTCAAAACTGGAAAAAATAGTTACCTGCCAATTTTCATGCATTTTCAACATCATTTGCCTATCCAAAATCACCTCATAACAACAAGACAGAGAGCTGTCACCAAACCCGATTTCATCTATCATCATCTTCAAGCCAAAATCTCGCCATGCATGGTTGTAAAAGCTTATAAACACACATATAACTCAAGTACAGAAGCAAAGACAAATATTTAAGAGCATGCATGTGGATTTTTGAAAGATTTTCAAGAAGTTTTAGCCCTCACCTTAGCAAAACAACAAGAAGATGCACAAGACTTTGATGAAGCACAAGATTTGTTCTTTTTCTTTCTTAGCCAAGACACCACCCGTTTTTTCTCAATTTTCCTAGCTTAGTGAAAAATTTCTTAGTAGGTGCATGAGGTTAGAACAAGAAGAAAAGAAATGGAAGCTAGTAAACTCACCTAGGCCGAAATGGTGACTCAAAGAGCATGCATGTGTGATTCTTGCATCTTAGCTAGCTTGATCGAGTCTCCTTGCTTGTTGCTTGTCTTGATTAACTATGGTGTGATGAAGATGAGCTATGAAGGGAAGAAACTCAGGCAAGGCGGAGAGAGAGAGAGAGAAGAGTGAGAGGGAGAGAGAGAAATGTGAGGAGAATGAGAGAAATGAAAAAAAATGATAGCTTTTGCAAATGTTGATGCATATGTTGGCCTTGGGCATGCAAAAATCAGATTTGTGTCTCCAAGAAGCATGGTTTTTGAATTACCTAGTATGGGCAAGGAGCCTTTGTCGAGTTTGGTGGCTTTGGGGAGGTATTTGAGCTAATTTTTTTTATGCATTTGTGTCATAGAATTGTCATAGGAATGTTGGGAAATTAGGGAATCTAGGTAGAATAAAATATAGGAATGTTTGTTGATGAGTTGAATTATGAATAGAATAATAGATAGTGGGAAATGTAGGAATAGTTTAGTATTATTTTATTGTTAGTGGAGTTTGTAGAGAATTTGAATTACGAATATAATATTGGTTAGTGGATTGTGTAGGATTATTTTAGTGTCTAGTGCTTTGTGTAGGATTCTTTATTGGTTAGCGTGTAGGCACATAGTTCGAGGTTTAGGATACGCACTACGAGGCACGCACCGAAATCATACGGGACACGAATCACGAGGTAGACACGAACTACGAGGTAAGACACGAACTTTAAGACTAAGGCACGTACTTCAAGACTAATGCACACAATCCTAGGTGAATGCACGTAAACCAATGCAAGGCACGTAAACCAATACAATGCACGCAAATCAAGGCACGACTCTATATCTAGGTTAAGGTACGCAGTTCAAGGTTAGGGCACACGAAACGAGGTAATGCATGTACATCGAGGATTAGGGCACACAATTTTAGGTCAAGGCACGTATGACGAAGCATGCACGAAAACCAAGACAAGGCATGCAATCAAAGATCAGTCATATAATTCTGGGTCCAAGGTACGCAAATCGAGGTATGACACGTTATTTAGGGTCAGGCCTCACATCCTCCCCTCTTTAAAAGAATTTCGTCCCGAAATTCATTCCTACTTGTTGATTTCATTTAAACAGATTCTGACCTTTGTTACTGTCCCATTCCGTTTTGTCCCACGTTCTGTGATCTCTCTTATCACAACCAATTCACTTCCTACGTTTCTCTAATCATTTAATTCGGTGTGACCTCTACATTTACAGTTATTTCCTTTGAACGACTCTATTCCTTCCATTTGATCTTAAGGTCAAGTTCATTAACTAAGGTTAGAGTCTTCAAACATAGTCATCAAAGTTGCATCGGTATTCTGACTATATAAGTATACTTCCAAAATCATGACTCATGTTGTATCAATCTCGCATCCATACCTCAAAAGGAATATCACAATAATACTGCGATCTTATGGTTACATACACTAATTTCAAGATGATAGGTCTATATCAGATTTACATATTCTATCAACTAGCTTCAAAATTGTTAACACCCAGGACATACACATGTTATGGGTCGTTTCCACAATACGACTCTATTTTGAGGAAGAACTCACCAAACAAACTAATCCATCTTAAATCGTCATCTATCGATGGTATCATAGCCCTTCTTATCTCGTAGGTGCATTAGATTAGCAAATCTTCTAATGACTAGTCTCCCGTTTACAGGCTCCTATTCACTAACATCCTTTTCTAGCTTCGTTAACCTTCACACTCGTAATCAAGGAGAAAGACCGTTGAGATTCATTAAACTCAAATTCTAAGGTTTATTAAGTATCACCAACAAATTGCCATCGAAATTGCATAGGTAAACTAATCATGTAGCACTAGTTTAACTTTTCAAGTAAGCTTCATCAGCTTGTGATCCACAATTTATTTCCTTATTCAAATCTCTATTTTCAAGTTACAAGGCTTCAGAATTTCTTTCAATCTTAACCAAGACTCCTAAGGTGAAGAGTTTCAACCTCAACTAAATTCCACTCACCTTAATCCAAGGTTACGTCATACTTAAGAAGACAATGGTCTTACTCACTTAGCGACCTAGTCATTCTTTCGAACACTTAATGCCCGCCAATATATCTTCGACATTAATGTTACTAAGATGGGTTTATCGCCATGCAAGTGAGATCAATGCTCCACTAGGTTACCAGTCGTTCAACAACAGTCTAAGGACTATAAATGGGTACCGAAATGATCGAGCTCATAAGATACTTACACGAGATAACTTCAAGGTTGTATCAATATAAGAATTATGACCATGAGGCATCCTTCAACATAACCTAATAGAACTTCAAAAGTAATCAACTACTTATTTAACTATCACTACAAGATTCACCCCTCTTATTCAACGACCACAATTCGAAGTCTACCGATCGCTAGTTTCTAGATGTGAAACGGTGCACATAGATACGGTGGTCTAACAATAGTCTCTTGGGTCATTATGACTCTAATTCATCTCTATCTTAACTCTATGAAATCTTACTCTTCTCATTTACATGTTCAACTAGCTAAGAGTATCAAGACTCACCGACCTTAGGTCCTAGGGTTCACCACGAATCATCATGCATACTCACTATTAGCTATTTAGGATTACTAATCATACCCTAACGACTCCACTTTGTAACCGAATGCTTTAATCTCATTTCCATGGTTTATATATTAGGTCCATTGGTATTACTTAGGGATATATGCTTCTTAACATCCTCTACGGTATCCAAATAACGAATGTATATAATGATTTACTTTGCATAATCACAACTAAATCCGAGGGCACCAAACTGATACCATGATTCTTAATATCACCAATATCCAACTTAGGGCCTTCAGCAACGTTAGTCATCTAATGCAAAATTCAACACCTTATACTTCTATTCGACCTAACATTTTAGGTGCAGTTTTCCAAACACGAGTTCTAGCTACATGAATTCCTTGATTCCAACATTCCTATACCTTGTTATACTAAAGAATCATCAACCTTGTTAAACTCAGTCTCCATAGCTGCCTACATGTCTTGAGGTTATCCATTGTTAACTCACTTAAATACGCTATCCATGACTTAATAATCTAACCCCTAAAAGTAAACTATTGTCAACTTCCACGAATTCACCTCTTAATTTCTAGGTCATGATCTCAACACTTAGTGAACTTGAAACTCGCTAGTATACACCATATCAGATTCATCAATGCTTAATTCCAATCAAGTAAGGATTCAATCGTACGAGTATATTGCTAACTTCTTAGATAGTCTATCAAGCCAATTTTAAGATGTGAGAAATGGATTCAAAGAAACCTCCAAGTCAACTTCCACTATCAGCACATGAGAATATATACTACTCTACATATTTAATAGCATACCCTTATATCTAAGGAAAGTAGTATGTATTTAACGTTTATACTTGAACCACAATGAGAAGAACGGTTTAACGGAATCAAAACTTCATAGCCATAAAATTGATAACTTAATCATAGGTATGAGTATTCCAAAGATAAGGGGATAACTTTACCTCAACATTTATACATGTGCTACGCATTTTATATATGCATATCCAATAATACATACGATCCATTGAGTACCTGTGAAGATGTGAGAAATCTCTAACCGAGCCTTTCGTTCGTCCTGCACAAATTCACTTCCCTGAAAGTCCTAATCCTAACTATCTATATGTATAAACAGTTATTCACGGTTATATAACATGCACATGTATCAAGGAAGAAGTATAAAAGCATGCATGCATTATCGAGGGCACTAGCGTGTCGGTGTGCATGACATATAATACATATGGTCCTCAAAAGCACATAATATTCAATGCTCAAAGCAATTAAAGCACATTAGCACACATTAACACATATAAACAAGACATCATAATGACCTTAGGGTTTCTATCCATGGTTCGAGAATTGAACCCGACTAATGCCTAGTTACTAAACTAAGCTTTGATACCATTCTAATATAAGGTGTCACGCCCCAACCCGACCTATGAAGGTCAGACTAGGGTGTGATCTAAACATTCAAGTCATATCAAGTACTTAATCGTTCAAGAGGGTTTAACACTTAACGTTTTAGCCTAAACTCCACAAATTCTCCGGAAAACCGGTAGCATAACGGCTGTAGTTAGGACCTTTTAGTTTGACCTAATTTCTAAACGCCTCAATTATTCCAATCATTAATCCAATTCCATTAAGGACTCCTACTTTGTCTCATCAACCGATATGCCTAGTAGTCTATCTTGAAGGTCTTGTTTGGTTAATAAGCCTAGCATGATAACTATGTCCCGTTTATTTATCAATTTCCTATCATGCAAGTACTTATTATTCTTTAGTTTACAAATAAGCACCTAAGTTGAATTAGATGGAATTGACTTAGTTGATTTTTCACCGAGTGGTTTAATTGCATATGATAGTTACTATTCAAGATAATGAAAGCAAATGACCAAATAAGAAGTTCGTCCGATTATAGATAGTACAATTCCAAAATTAGACCCAAATTACAACGGGGTCATTTACATCAATAAAATGAATGGCTTGCAATCAAACACAACATCCATATAGCAACTACTTTCAGGCAAGGCACAAAAGCACGTAATCACTCCAAGGAATCGTCAACAAGCACATTTACTTCGGGTATCTATTCCAAATATGTTGTACTTGTGACAAAAAAGAGGGTGAGTCCTTATGAACTCAGCGAGGGGGAACGAGAGATAATGTTTTGAAATCCTTTTCCGGTTAAACTTATGAAAAACCCTTTTTGAAGGCATGACATCATATCACAAGTAAGTACATAACATAATATAAAGGTAAAGGAACACAATTACCCGTCTTTCCTCCCTGAGGTCCTCTAGGAACCAAGCGAGAGTACTTAGACACATAGTGAAAATGATACGGTTTGATACGTACATGACTCTAGAGGTAGCTCATACGGGCTCAAGAGCTAGCACCCCCCACATTTAGGTGTAGCACTTTCCCCCGCATAACACTTACTTCCTGCCGTTCAAGTTCATTTTCAGTAACAGTTGTTGCGGCCGGCTTCAAATCATTCCCTTATCATGCCAAATGGGTGTACTCCGGATGTACCCCGAAATCCTATGACCCAACTCTCCGAGGAAGTCTAGCCCCCAAGCGAGAGAGGGAATTGGACAATGGTAGTCACGGTTGCACCGGCAAGCCCGATGCCGCCCGGTGTGCGTGAACGCTACCACGCCAGAATGAAAGGTTGCAACCTTGTATGCAATGCACATGTATGCCATTTAACATTTCACATTGGGAGGTCAACAAAGTAGGTTCCCTCCGAGCAAGTATATGATCACATTTTGACATATTGGCATATAAGGCATTGTACGAACATGTAATCATTTCATATATCAATTTGAAAGCAATTAAACTTCCACGGGCAGCCAAGTATCACAGTGGGCTACTAAACAATATCTTTGGAGTTCACTGATTGATACAGCCTACTAAACAATCTCCAATTCTAGTGAATAAGATATCAAATTAAATTTTAAGAAGTGAACTAAATTTAGAAACAAACCTTGAATCATTTGGAGTTCGGGATCAATAGTTATAGCCAAAACAGTGGGATTGCACAAAACTGTCCAGATTTACACACATTTCAATACTTGTCATTTTTGAGGTCCTTAGAGTCCAGATTTAGCCTTAGTCCATTTCTGACAAAAGTGTCCAGAACCGAAAAATCTAGCAGCACACCAAATTTCATGTATTTTGGACATCATTCACTAAGTCAAAACAGGTTCGTTCCACAAGGTCAGTGCATCTGCCAAAACCTGCTTCATTTTTTTCCAGACTTCCAGATTTTGACACATTTTAATGATTTGCCATTTTGAGGACCTTAGAGTCAAAATTAGCTTTGGCCTATTTCTACGACAAATGTTCAAAACTGGCAAACATGGTTACCTACCAATGTTCATGCATTTTCAACATCATTTGCCTAGCCAAACTCACCTCGTAACAACAAGATAGAGAGTTGTCACCAAACCCGATTTCATCTATCATCATCTTCAAGCCAAAATCTTGCCATGCATGGTTGTAAAAGCTTATAAACACACATATAACTCAAGTACAGAAGCAAAGACATACATTTAAGAGCATGCATGTGGATTTTTGAAAGATTTTCAAGAAGTTTTAGCCCTCACCTTAGCAAATCAACAAGAAGATACACAAAACTTTGATGAAGCACAAGATTTGTTCTTTTCCTTGCTTAGCCAAGACACCACCCGTTTTTTCTCAAATTTCCTAGCTTAGTGACAAAGTTATTAGTAGGTGCATGAGGTTAGAACAAGAAGAAAAGAAATGGAAGCTAGTAAACTCTCCTAGGCCGAAATGGTGACTCAAAGAGCATGCATGTGTGATTCTTGCATCTTAGCTAGCTTGATCGAGTCTCCTTGCTTGTTGCTTGTCTTGATTAACTATGGTGTGATGAAGATGAGCTATGAAGGGAAGAAACTCAGCCAAGGCCGAGAGAGAGAGAGAGAGAAGAGTGAGAGGGAGAGAGAGAAATGTGAGAAGAATGAGAGAAATGAAAAAAAATGATAGCTTTTGCAAATGTTGATCCATATGTTGGCCTTGGGCATGCAAAAATTAGATTTGTGTCTCCAAGAAGCATGGTTTTTGAATTACCTAGTATGGGCAAGGAGCCCTTGTCGGGTTTGGTGGCTTTGGGGAGGTATTTGAGCTAATTTTTTTTATGCATTTGTGTCATAGAATTGTCATAGGAATGTTGGAAAATTAGGGAATCTAGGTAGAATAAAATATAGGAATGTTTGTTGATGAGTTGAATTATGAATAGAATAATAGATAGTGGGAAATGTAGGAATAGTTTAGTATTATTTTATTGTTAGTGGAATTTGTAGAGAATTTGAATTAGGAATATAATATTGGTTAGTGGATTGTGTAGGATTATTTTAGTGTCTAGTGCTTTGTGTAGATTCTTTATTGGTTAGCGTGTAGGCACACAATTCGAGGTTTAGGATACGCACTACGAGGCACGCACCAAAATCAATACGTGGCACGAATCACAAGAAAGACACGAACTACGAGGTAAGACACGAACTTCAAGACTAAGGCACGTACTTTAAGACTAATGCACGCAATCCTAGGTGAATGCACGTAAATCAATGCAAGACATGTAATTCAATGCAATGCACGCAAATCAAGGCACGACTTTATATCTAGGTTAAGGTACGCAATTCAAGGTTAGGGTACACGAAACGAGGTAACACACGTACATCGAGGATTAGGGCACACAATTCTAGGTCAAGGCACGTATGACGAAGCATGCACGAAAACCAAGACAAGGCACGCAATCCAAGATTAGTCATATAATTCTGGGTCCAAGGTATGCAAATCGAGGTATGACACGTTATTCGGAGTCGGGCCTCACAGCTGCGCCTATTTTCGGAGCCCAAAATCGAACGTTTTTATCAGTTTCGGGACACTTTTCTTCTTTTGCTCTATTTTTTCGTCGCGGATCATACGTCGTGAGCTGCGAAAGGACGGCAACCTAATCCATCACATTTCTATTACCGAATCCCACAGCACCTTGGGCAAGACAAATTCACTTCGCGTAGAGGCTGGGCCCGCAAACCGAGGGCGTGGGGCATATGACCAGGTATCTCTTACTCCGGTGCCCATAAATTTTGATCCGTAAGGAGTTACGCGATGCACAACATATAGTTGGAAAGCTCTCCGAGAGCTGTACGACGGGAATAGCAAGCCTGCTCGACTGCGCCTATTTTCGAAGCCCAAAATCAAACGTTTTCATCAGTTTTAGGACATTTATCTTCTTTTGCGCTATTTTTGCGTCTCGGATCGTACGTCGTGAGCCGCGTAAAGGATGACAACCTAATCCATCACATTTCTATTACCGAATCCCACAGCACCTTGGGCAAGACAAATTCACTTCACGTAGAGGCTGGGCCAGCAAACTGAGGGCGTGGGGCTTGTGACCAGGTATCCGTTGCTCCGGTGCCCATAACTTTTGATCCGTAAGGAGTACGCGGAGCACAGCATACCATTGGAAAGCTCTCCGAGAGATCTATGACGGGGGGAACCAGCCTGCTCATCTGTGCCTATTTTCGGAGCCCAAAATTGAACGTTTTCATCATGTTTGGGACACTTTTTTTCTTTTGCGCTGTTTTTTCGTCCTGAATCGTACGTCGTGAGCTGCGAAAAGGACGACAACCTAATCCATCACATTTTTATTACCGAATCCCACGGAACTTTGGGCAAGACAAATTCACTTCACGTAGACACTAGGCCGGCAAACCGTGGGCGTCGGGCTTGTGACCAGGTATCCGTCGCTCCGGTGCCCATAACTTTAGATCCGTAAGGAGTTACACAGCTCACAGCATACCGTTGGAGAGCTCTCAAAGAGCTCTACGAGACAGGTAGCAAGCCTGCTCGGCTGCGCCTGTTTTCGGAGACCAAAATCAAACGTTTTCATCAGTTTTGGGACACTTTTCTTCTTTTGCGCTGTTTTTTCATCCTGGATCGTACGTCGTGAGCCGCGAAAAGGGCAATAACCTAATGCATCACATTTCTATTACCGAATCTCACGGCACCTTGGGCAAGACAACTTTACTTCACGTAGAGGCTGGGACCGTAAACCGAGGGCGTGGGGCATGTGACTAGATATCCGTCGCTCCGATGCCTATAACTTTTGATCCGTAAAGAGTTACGCAGTGCACAACATACCGTTGGAAAGCTCTCCGGGAGCTCTACGACGTGGGCAGCAAGCTTGCTCGGCTGGGCCTGTTTTCAGAGCCCAAAATTGAACATTTTCATCCGTTTCGGGACACTTTTCTTCGTTTGCTCTATTTTTTCGTCGCGGATCGTACGTCGTGAGCCGCGAAACGGACGACAACCTAAACCATCACATTTCTATTGCTGAATCCCACGGCATCTTGGGCAAGAAAAATTCACTTCACGAAGAGGCTCGGCCCGCAAACCGAGGGCTTAGGGCTTGGGACCTGGTCTCCGTAGCTCCGGTGCCCATAACTTTTGATCAGAAAGGAGTTACACGGCGCATAGCATACCGTTGGAAAGCTCTCCGAGAGCTCTACTACTGGGGCAGCAAGCCTACTCGACTGGGCTTGTTTTCGGAGCCCAAAATTGAACATTGTCATCCGTTTCGGGAAACTTTTCTTTGTTTGCTCTAATTTTTCGTCGCGGATCGTACGTCGTGAGCCGCGAAAATGACGACAACCTAATCCATCACATTTCTATTACCGAATCCCATGGCACCTTGGGCAATACAAATTCACTTCACGTAGAGGCTGGTCCCGCAAACCGAGGGCGTGGGGCTTGTGACCAGGTATCCATCGCTCCGGTGCCCATAACTTTTGATCCGTAAGGAGTTATGCGGTGCACAGCATACCGTTGGAAAGCTCTCTGAGAGCTTTATGATGGGGGCAGCCATCCTACTCGGCTGCGCCTATTTTTGGATCCCAAAATTGAACATTTTCATCAGTTTCGGGCCCCTTTTCTTCTTTTGCTCTATTTTTTCGTCCCGAATCGTACATCGTGAGCCGCGAAAAGGACTACAACCTAATCCATCACATTTCTATTACCGAATACCACGGCACCTTGGGTAAGACAATTTCACTTAACGTAGAGGCTGGGCCCGTAAACCGAGGGCGTGGGGCATGTGACCAGGTATCCGCCGCTCTGGTACCCATAACTTTTGTTCCGTAAGGAGTTACGTGGCGCACAGCATACCGTTGAAAAGCTCTCCGAGAGCTCTACGATGGGGGCAGCAAGTCTGCTTAGCTACGCCTATTATTGATGCCCAAAATCGAATATTTTCATCAGTTTCGGGACACTTTTCTTCTTTTGAGCTATTTTTTCATCCCGGATCGTACGTCATTAGCCGCGAAAAGGATGACAACCTAATCCATCACATTTCTATTACTGAATCCCACAGCACCTTGGGCAAGAAAACTTCACTTCACGTAGAGGCTGGGCCCACAAACCGAGGGTGTGGGGCTTGTGACCAGGTATCCGTCGCTCCGGTGCCCATAACTTTTGATCCGTAAAGAGTTACGTGGCGCACAACATACCGTTGGAAAGCTCTCCGAGAGCTCTATGATGGGGACAACCATCCTGCTCAGTTGTACTTATTTTCGGAGCCCTAAATTGAACGTTTTCATTAGTTTTGGGATACTTTTCTTCTTTTGCGCTGTTTTTTCGTCCCGGATCGTACGTCGTGAGCAACGAAAAGGACGACAACCTAATCCATCACATTTCTATTACTGAATCTCATGGCACTTTGGGCAAAACAAATTCACTTCACGTAGAGGCTGGGCCGGAAAACTGAGGGTGTGGTATGAGGCCCGGCATAGAATTGCGTGCCTTGACCTAGGTTTAAGAGTCGTGTCTCATTTTATGTGCCTTGCATCGAATTACGTGCATTCATTTAGAGTTATGTGCATTTACTTGGAAAACGTGCATTCGTCTCGTAGTTCGTCGTGCCCTAAACCTAAGAAAGCGTCCTCGTACGCTAATCAAGAAAGCATCTTACACGAAGCATTAGATTATTAACTAATCCTACAAACTCTACTAACTTATATTAAAATGCTAATTCAACTCACTAGAAGACGAAATTTCACCAAAAGCTAAACATTCTTATTCTTATTTCTTTATTCTTTTGCACATCCCAAGCACACAATAAAATAAGCTTAAAACAAGACAAAAAAATTAGATTTGAGCTTGCCTTGGCCGACCATGTATGGAGCTTTTGTCATGCTTTGCAATTTCAAAAATCAAGTTTAGACATTCTATGACACAATGCAAAAAAAAAAAATGGAAACCAAGCATTATTTTATCCTCCACCATGCTCCACATTTTCGATCCATTCAATGCCCATTCTAGACAATTCAAAACATGCTTTAGATGACACAAAATCTGAAATTTTAGAAGCTCAAGGCCGACACATGCTCACAAAAGCATCAAAACTCTTCAAAGCATTTCATTTTTTTTTCTCTCAACTCTCACTCTCTCATTTCCTCACTCTCTCTCTCGGCCAAAGCTGCACTCTCAAGTTCCATAGCTTAAGCTCCTCTCCTAAAGTTCACCAAGACAATCAAGGCCCTAGGAAGCTCAACCAAGCAAGCTAGAAGCAAAGAGGCATGCATGCAAGCTCATAGAATACTCATTTCGGCTTAGGTATGTTTGATAGCTTCTATTTCATTTCCTTTTTGTTCTAACCACATGCACATACTAAGGACATAGTAACTTAGCTAGGAATTAAGGAAATCAAGCAATATCCCTTGGCCAAACAAGGAGAGAAGACCATTTGTGCATCTTCAAGAGTTTTGAGCATCATTTGTTGTCAATAGGCTAAGGTGAGGGTTAATCCTTTTTTAAAAGCTTTCAAAAACCACATGCATGCCTTCATATGTCTATTATTTCCTCTGTACTTGTGGTATGTGTGAGTACATGAGCTTTTGTAACCATGCATGGCAAGATATTTAGCTAGAATTTGAAGATATGTGAAATCGCGAAAATGGCAGATTTCTGACTTTTTAGGACGAAGTGAATTTGTCTTGGTAGATGATGTTGAAAATGCTTGCAAATTGGTAGGTAACTAGTTTTTCCAGCTCTGAGCATTTTTCATAGAAATAGGCCAAGGCCAATTTTGATTCTAAGGTCTCCAAAATTGTAAAACATCGAAAGGTGTCCAAATTTGGAAAATCTGGGAAAATGGAGCAGGTTTTTTGGCAATTCACTGTCCTTGTCGAACGAACCAGTTTTGACTTAGTAAATGATATCTAAAATTCATGAAATTTGGTAGGTTTCTATATTTTTTAGTTCTGGACATTTTTTCTAGAAATAGACCAAAGCCAATTCTGATCCTAAGACCCTAAAAAATGACAAGTATTGAAATGTGTACAAATCTGGACAGTTTTGCATAGTCTCACGATTTTGGCTATAACCCTTGAATCCGAACTCCAAATGATGCGAGGTTAGTTTTTGGATTTATTTCACTTGATAAGCTTTAATTTGACATTTTTTCACTGGAATTGGAGATTATTTGCTTGCCTAAATGATTGTGGGAAAACAGACCATTGCAGTGAGGTTTTTATCTAGTGATATGCTTTGAAAATTATTGTAACTTCTCTTGTGGTATTAAATGCTTGGGACTGTGGCACTTGGATGTTGTGTCAACTATTTTGAATGATTGAGGATGTTTTAATTAATCGATGCATGGCTTTGGTTTAATTACGTGACAACTTGTGGCTTAATCGCACGGGTAAGCATGAATTGAAACCCTAGTGACTTTGAAAACTCGCTAAGTGTTGATCCTATGGTTATATGGTTATCATGTATAATTATGCGATTAGTGGGCTGCACGTAGTTGTCTTTATAGCCCTAAATGTGATTTCGACAATTACATGTTGATGAGTAGACCTTTCTTGCACCCGGCTTCTTGTAAACGTCGTTGTATGCTTGCATAACCTTATTACTTGATTACGTGAACCCCGAAATGAGTTATATGACTTGATTTACATGTGTTACATGGCTGCCAGTTTAATATTCATATAACTCCATGTGCCTTACAAGTGAAATTACCTGTCATAGCATGCCTCGCGTGTTTATTTGTCAATGTGCGATCTTATGACTTCTCGGAGGCAACCTACTTTGTTGTCTTCCTAACGTGATATATTAAATGTCATAAATGTGCATTGCATACAAGGTTGCATCCTTTCATTCTTGCATGGTAGCGTTTCACGCATACCGGGCGACATCGGGCTTGCCGGTGCAACCGTAACTACCATTGTCCAATTCCCTCTCTCGCTTGGGGGCTAGACTTCCTCGGAGAGTTGGGTCGTAGGATTTCGGGGTACATCCGGAGTACTCCCATTTGGCGTGATAAGTGGATGAGTTGAAGTCGGCCGCAACAACTGAAATTGGAAATGAACTAAGAGCAAAAGCTCACTGTATCCTTTTCATTATGTGTATAAGTACTCTCGCTTGGTTCCTAGAGGACCTCGGGGAGGAAAGACGGGTAATTGTGTTCTTTTATTTTTATATTACCTTATAAACTTACTTGTGTTATATGTCATGCTTTCAAAAGGGTTTTCATAAGTTGAACCGAAAAAAGAGTTTCAAAACGTATCTCTCGTTCCCCTCGCTGAGTTCATAAGGACTCACCCTCTTTTATCATCTCAGGTGAAGAAGATCAGGTTCAGGTACCTGAGGATAACGTGCCTATCGATGACTCCTTGGAGTGATTGCCTGCCCTACGTGCCTTACTTGACTGTGGCTATTTTGTGAACGATATGTTGTTTTGAAAACTATTTCTTATGTTGCTTGCTGTCACTATTGTAAATGACCCCTGTTGTAATTTGGGGTCTAATTTTGGTTTGTACTGATCATAATTAGATAGACACTCTTTTGGTCGTTTTGCTATCGCTACTGGTTAGTATCTATCACAGGCTTATGAAGTATCAGGTAAAGGATTAAGTAAAATGAATCTATCCAATCTTAAGCAGGTACTCATTGGTAAGCTAAGATCAATAGGTACTTTTGTAACAAGGATTGATAACAAACGAGACATGGTTATCATGCTAGGTTGTTAATCAAACGAGACTTCGAGATAATTAGTAGGCAATTCAATTGGTGATAAATAGTAATCTCAGTTGGAATCGAATTTGAGATTGAAACATTTGAGGCGTTTAGGAAATTAGGTCAAACTAAAGAGCCAATTACAGCCGTTATGCTGCCGGTTTTCCGAAGAATTGTTGGAGTTCTAGTCTAACGGATAAGGTTATTCTTCATTAATCAGTTGTAGCCATAAAGAACGTGAATGATTAGATCACACCCTAGTCTAACCTCTATAGGTCTGGTTGGAGGCGTGACATGTGAGGCCCGACCTCGATTTGCGTGCGATACCTCGTTTCGTGTGTCCTAAACCTAGATTTGCGTGCCTTGACCTAGGTTTAAGAATTGTGTTTCATTTTGTGTGCCTTGCATTGAATTACGTGCATACATTTAGGGTTGCGTGCATTTACTTGGAAAATGTGCATTCGTCTCGTAGTTCGTGCCTTACCTCGTAGTGCGTGCCCTAAACCTAAGAAAGCGTGCCCACACGCTAATCAAGAAAGCATCTTACACGAAGCACTAGATCATTAATTAATCCTACAAACTCCACTAACTAATATTAAAATGCTAATTCAACTCACAAGAAGACGAAATTGCACCAAAAGCTAAGCATTCTTTATTCTTTATTCCTTATTCTTTTGCACATCCCAAACACACAATATTATATTGCTCAACCAAGACAAAAATTCAGAATTTTGCACAAGCTTGGCCGACCACATGGAGCCTTTTTCAATGCTTTGCAATTTCAAAATTTACACCTAAACATTCTATGACAAGTTATGACACAAAGCATAAAAAAAAATGGCTTAAAACCCTACCCAATGCACCCCATTCTCGACACAATCAAGTTGCCCATGCTAGACATTTCAAATTATGCCCTTGAAGACACAAATTCTGAAATTCCAAAGCCCATAGCCGACACATGCATCAAAGTCCCTCAAAACTTTCATTTTTCTCTCATTTTCTCTCACTCTCTCATTTCTTCTCTCTCTCTCGGCCTTGGCTGAAATTCTACTCTCCATAGCTTGCGTTCATCATCCTAAGATTCATCAAGACCTCCAAGCTACTAAGGAACACGACCAAGCAAGCTAGAATGCAAAGGACACACATGCAAGCTCATAGGACCTTCATCTCGGCTTAGGTAAGTTTGATAGCTCCTATTTCGTTTTCTTCTTGTTCTAACCACATGCACCTACTAAGAACTTGGTAACTAAGCTAGGAAATTAAGAATCTCAAGTCATCTCTCGACCAAGCAAGGAGAAAAAGTCGATCTTGTGCATCATCAAGAGTTTGTGCATCTTCATTGTTGTCTTGCTAAGGTGAGGGCTAAAACTTCTTTGAAAAGCTTTCAAAAACCACATGCATGCCTTTAAATGTCTATTTTTACCTATGTACTTGTGATATATGTGTGTACATGAGCTTTTGTAAACATGCATGGCAAGATATTTGGCTAGAATGTGATGATAAATGAAATCGCGTATTGGACAGTCTTCTGACTTGTTGGTGCGAAGTGATTTTGACCAGGTAAATGATGTTGAAATTGTGTGAAATTTGGTAGGTGACTAGTTTTTCCAGTTCTGAGCATTTTTCATAGAAATAGGCCAAAGCTAATTTTGATATTAAGGTCCCCAAAATGGCACAAAATTGAAAGGTGTCCAAATCTGGAAAATCTGGGAAAATGAAGCAGGTTTTGGCAGATTCACTGTCCATTTAGAACGAACCAGTTTTGACTTAGTAAGTGATATCCAAAATGCATGAAATTTTGTGTGCTGCTATAATTTTCAGTTCTGGACATTTTTGTCAGAAATAGACTAAGGCTAAATCTGACCCTAAGGTCCTAAAAAATGACAAGAATTGAAATGTGTACAAATCTGGACAATTTTGCGTAGTCTCACGGTTTTGGCTATAACTCTTGAACCCGAACTCCAAATGATGCGAGGTTTGTTTCTGGATTTAGTTCATTCCTTAAGATTTAATTTGACATTTTGTTCACTGGAATTGGAGATTGTTTGATTGTCTCAATGGTTGTGAGAAAACAAACCATTGCAGTGGGGTTTTCATCTAGTGATAGGCTTTGAAAATTATTGTAACTTCTCTTGTTGTATTAAATGCTTGGGATTGTCGCACTTGGATGTTGTGTGGACTTTTTTGAATACTTGAGGGTGTTTTAATTAATCGACGCATGGTTTGAGTTTAATTACGGGACAACTTTGGGCTTAATCGCACGGGTGAGCATGAATTGAAACCCTAATGACTAGGAAAACTCGCTAAGTGTTGACCCTATGGATATCGTGTTTAATTATGTGATTAGTAGGCTACCCGTAGTTGCCCTTATAGCCCTAAATGTGATTCCGATAATTACATATTAACAAGTAGAACTTTCTTGCACCCGGTCCCACGTAGATGTCGTTGCATGTTGTATGACCTTATTATTTGATTACGTGAACTTTGAAATGAGTTATATGACTTGATTTACATACATTACATTGCTGCCCGTTTAATATTCATATAACTCCATGTGCTTTACAAGTGAAATTACCTGTCATATCGTGCCTTGCGTGTTTACTTGTCAATGTGCAATCTTATGACAGCTCGGAGGCAACCTACTTTGTTGTCCTCCTAATGTGATATATTAAATGTCATAAATGTGCATTGCATACAAGGTTGCAACCTTTCATTCTGGCGTGGTAGCGTTCACGCACACCAGGTGGCATCGGGCTTGCCGGTGCAACCGTGACTACCATTGTCCAATTCCCTCTCTCCTTTGGGGGCTAGACTTCCTCGGAGAGTTGGGTCGTAGGATTTCGGGGTACATCCGTAGTACACCCATTTGGCGTGATAAGGGGATGATTTGAAGTCGGCCGCAACAACCGATACTGGAAATGAACTGAGAGCAAAAGCTCACCGTATCCTTTTTACTATGTGTATAAGTACTCTCGCTTGGTTCCTAGAGGACCTCGGGGAGGAAAGACGGGTAATTGCGTTCTTTTACTCTTATATTACATTATGTACTTACTTGTGATATATGTCATATCATGCTTGCAAAAAGAGGTTTTTCATAAGTTAAACCGGAAAAAGAGTTTCAAAACTTATTTCTTGTTCCCCCTTGCTAAGTTCATAAGGACTCACCATCTTTTATCATCTCAGGTGAAGAAGACCAGGAACAGGTACCCGAGGACAACGTGCCTAACGATGATTCCTTGGAATGATTGCTTGTCCTACGTGCCTTACGTGACTATGGCCATTTTGTGAACTATATGTTGCTTGAAGACTATTTCTTATGTTGCTTGTTGTTGTATTGTAAATGACCCCCGTTGTAATTTGGGGTCAAATTTTGGCTTGTACTGATCATAACTAGTTAGACACTCTTGTGGTCATTTTTGCTATCGCTGTTGGCTAGTATCTATCATAGGCTTATGAAGTATCAGGTAAAGTATTCAGTAAAATGAATCTATCCAATCTTAAGCAGGTACTCATTGTTAAGCTAAGATCAACAGGTACTTTTGTAACAAGGATTAACAAACAAACGAGACATAGTATCATGCTAGGTTGTTAATCAAACGAGACTTTGAGATAACTAGTAGGCATTTCGACTGGTGATAAATAGTAATCTTAGTTGGAAATGAATATGATATTGAAAGTTTGGAGGCCTTTAGAAAACTAGGTCAAACTAAATAGCCCAATTACAACCGTTATGCTGCCGGTTTTCTGGAGAATTTGTAGAGTTTAGGCTAATCGTTAAGTGTTAAACATTCTTGAACGATTAAGTACGTGAAAGGACTTGAATGTTTAGATCACTCCCTAGTCTAACCTCTATAGGTCGGGTTGGGGCGTGACACAATAGAGAAATGGTATCAGAGCTTAGATTTCTTAAGCCGGGTTTAACTCTCGGACCGTGGGTAGAAGCCCTAAAGTAATTAGGATGACTTGTTTATGTATGATAATCTTAATTGTGCCTTCTATGTTCTATGTGCTTATGTGATTAACATGTCTTAATTATTTCTAGAATTGTGTATCTATATAAAATTATATGTTGCATATCTTATGCATTAAATTCTTGTTTTTCGTATTCCAATAAATTATGCATTGTAATCTGTGCCTATAGATGGCTGGCCCTAGTACCCGCACTACTAATAGGAGCGGTGAGCCCTAAGAGACCGGAGATGCCTATCAAACTAATCCCAGCATGGCTATGTTTAATATGATGGCGAATGCTATAGATCGCGTGTCGCGGGTAATGGAACGTCAAGATGCACGTGAAGCAAACAACAACAACAACAGGAATGATAGTAACCATGGGAGAAATAGCAGAATGCGGGAGTTCCTTGACTTTCGCCCGTCCAAATTCCACGGGGAAGCTGATGATGAAAAAGCAGAGGCTTGGCTGTTTGAGATCGAGAGGATTTTTAGGCCACTTGACTATACTGATGAAGAAAATGTGGAGTTCGCTGTGTTTCTGTTGCATGGGGATGCTAAGCATTGGTGGAACACTGTGGAGGCACTTTGGGAAACTGATCATACACCTCGCTTGTTGGGTAATTTCGTTAAGGCATTCAAGGAGAAATACGTACCTGCATTTTCCAAGCAGAGGCAGATTGAGGAATTCATGCACTTGAACCAGGGTAACATGACGGTGGCCCAGTACGAGGCTCGTTTTGACCGACTGTCCCGCTATGCTCAATACATGGTCAGTACCCCTGATGCGAAGATGTAGAAATTTACGAATGGGTTGAGGCCAGAAATTTAGGACCAGTTGGCTTCACATGACTTCACTACCTATTCTGCTCTCCTTGCGGTTGCCTCCCGAGTTGAGAAGAGGAAACTTGATAGAGCCGGTTCAAGCCAGCCGAACAAGAAACCGTATCAACTTCCAGGTCAACAGAGGAAATTCCAGAGTCAGAGTCACAGTCAGGGCCAGAGCCAGAACAGACTAGTTAATAACCATGGCCCGACTAAAGCACCATCAGCCTCTTCCACCCGCGGATCCACAAGCAGTTCACCTGCTACTCAGTCTATCAACTGTTCTTACTGTGACAAGAAAGGTCATACCGAGGCCCAGTGCTGGAAGAAGTTAGGACGATGTGTGCGGTGTGACAGTGATCAGCATCAGATCAAGGATTGCCCTAAACGGCAAGGAGGACAAAATCAAGTTAAACCAGCTGGTAGAGGCAAGACTCTAGTTCTAGAGTTCAGGCTCGAGCTTATGCTATTGAGTACGAGGAGCTTCCAAAGGAGACCGCTGTTGTTGAAGGTACATTCTTGATACTGAATCAACCTGTTAGGGTGTTAATTGATCCAGGTGCTACTCATTCATTTATTATTCCCTTATGTGTGCAACGTGTGAAACTACGAGTTGTATGTTTGCCTTACGAAGTAGAAGTTGGTACTCCGATGGGTTCTAAACTTGTTACTCGCTCAGCTTGTAAAGCATGTAAAATCCAAATTAAAGATAGGGAATTCTCAGCCAATCTTATTGTATTACCTTTTCGAGACTAGGTCATCTTAGGGATGGACTGGTTGGCAAAGCATCATGCCCAACTAGATTGCCGGATGAAGATTGTAACATTCTAGATACCTGGTCAACCAATATTGGAGGTAATGGGTCGAAGAGACCTCACCAGGAGTTCCATCATTTCATCTACGAAAGCAGTGAAGTCCTTGACGAAAAGGATGTAGTGGATACTTAGCTTACCTTATCAACAAGCCATCGGACAAAGCTAAGTTGGAGGAGATGCCAGTGATTAAAGATTATGCAGATGTGTTTTCGGAAGAATTGCCCGGTTTACCCCTGGATCGGGAGATCGAGTTCATTATAGAGTTACTGCCTTGCACCCAGCCGATATCTAAAGCTCCCTATCGTATGGCACCAGCCGAGCTACAAGAATTGAAGGACCAATTGCAAGGATTGTTGAAGAAGGGGTTTGTTCAACCAAGTTCTTCTCTGTGGGGTACACCAGTCCTATTTGTAAAGAAGAAAGACGGAACGTTGAGGCTATGCATCGATTACCGAGGATTGAACCAAGTGACCGTCAAGAATAAATACCCACTTCCACTGATCGATGAGTTGTTTGATCAACTTCAGGGAGCCAAAGTGTATTTGAAGCTCGACTTGAGGCAAGGGTACTACCAGTTGCGGATCAAAAAGGAGGATGTGCCTAAAATGGCTTTCAGGATGAGATATGGGCATTATGAATATGTGGTGATGCCATTTGGACTAACTAATGCCCCTGCAGCTTTTATGGACTTGATGCACAGGGTGTTTCAACCCTACTTGGACCAATTTGTAGTGATCTTTATTGATGATATTTTGGTATACTCGAAATCCGAGGCTGAGCATGAACAACATCTGCGATTGGTACTGCAGAAACTTCGAGAACATCAATTGTGTGCGAAGTTTAGCAAATGCGAATTTTGGTTGCAGCAGATTGCATTTTTGGGGCATATCATATCCCAAGAGGGAATAGCAATGGATCCAGCAAAGATAGAAGCGGTGATGTCTTGGAAGAAGCCGGAAAATGTTACGGAAGTTCGGAGTTTTCTTGGTCTAGCCGGTGTTGGCCTGAAAAGTCTATAATCTTTATTTTGATAATAACAAAACATCTTAATTGTGCTTTAGCATTTTTTTGTGAGACCTTCATTCCAAAGCAAGTCTACATCAACATTGGATCAAGTTGTTTTAGTCAAGAGTGGAAAGCTTTTTGGATCAAAGACCAAGCACTATCAAATTGTATCCAAGCCCTAAAGAATTCAAGTTATTGACTCGAAGATAAAGAGAGAGTCACAAGGAAGGAGAAGTGGTGACATAAGGGGTACCGGCCTTAAAAGTTGTCGCTTGCCTAAGTATGATTTGTATCGCTCAAAATTTCTCAAAAAAATGTTTTCTTATTTCAAAATCTTTCGTAGAAAAAATATTTTCTATATCAAACTCTTGCTTTTGAAATCATTTTATAAAAATACCTTTCAACTAGTTTGAAATTTTTTGGGATGTTAAAAAATGCTAAGAAATCTCTTTTTCAATAAGCCCAAATATTTCTGGGCTAAAAATACCTTTCCAGCATTTTTTATGGCATCCGGGCGTTACCGGCATTTTCCGGTCGCCCGGATAGAAGGTGCAACGCCCGGCAGAAAAGTCCTTTCCGGGCGATACACGCTATTTCCGGGCGCCCGGATCAGTGCCTCAGCGCCCGGATGAGTTAACGGGAAAATCCAAAAATCTTGCTTAAATTTTGATTTTTGTCTAATCTTTCCCTCTTTTTAAGCCATGCCTTCTCACCTTCAAAATTATCTCTCCAAGCCATAATTTTCAGATTTTCAAAAGAGCTTTCATATCATTCCTATTGAGAAATCTTGAGCTATCATTATCATATCTTTTGAGCATTCAAAGCCATTTTCCAAAGTGTAATATCAAACTCAAATAGGAGTTGCAATTGTCATTTATTCTATCACATAATCTTTGTAATACATTCTTTCACATAGATTGAGAGAATCATTGTGAGAAGAAGTATTGTAATCCTTTGTGGACTCAAAGGAAGAGAGAGTAGTAGGTTAAGCTTCACCTACATTTGAAGGAGTTTGTGTAACTCTTGTGGACTCAAGAGTAATTGTAGTTGGTTCTTGTTTCACCAACATTTGAAGAAGCATCATAATGAAGTGTTACTAAAATCCTAAGGGAAGAGAAGACCTTAGGTGGTGGACTAGGCCTCCGGGAGTGCGAACCACTTGAAAATCATCGTGTTTGATTTCTCTTACTCTATTCTCTTTATTTTCAAGTTATTTACTTTCGTGTGGACATTGCTCATCTTAATTGCTTGGTAATTGTTGAGATATCTATTTGAAATTCTACCTTGAAATTCTAATTGCATATTTAGTGTTAAATACTCATATGTTCACCAAGTGTTTGATAAATCGCCTACAAGAGTTTCTAGTGCTGTTTCAATCCTTACTTGACATTGCCTCCATATTAAGAAATTTTAAATTGCTTAACCTTGCCTAAACAACCTAATTCACCCCCCCCCCCCTTTTAGGTTATTAAGGACCAACAAGTGGTATCAGAGCTAGTACTCTACATATAGCTTAACATCTAGTAGAGGATCCTTATGGCAAGCTCATCAATGTCTAATATAGTTGAAGGACAATCTTCCTCTAGACCACCATTGTTTAATGGAACAAACTATTTTTTTTGGAAAACTAGGATGAGAATCTATATTCTAGCAAATGACATAAGAGTTTGGAATGTGATAAAAAATGGACCAATCAATCCTACTTTAACTAAAAAGGAAGGAGAACAAAGTATCACTACCCCCAAACCGGAAAAAGATTATAATGATGATGACTTCAAAATGTGTGAAAGAAACTATAAAGCTATGAATATGTTATATCTTGCTTTAGATTCAAATGAGTTCAATAAAATTTCCGGATGCAAAAGTGCTAAAGAAATTTGGGATCAATTAGAAGTCACATATGAGGGCACCAACCAAGTTAAAGAAACTAGAATAAACATGCTCGTTCATAAATATGAAATGTTCAAAATGTCTTTTGATGAAAATATAGAACAAATATTTTCTAGATTTACTGATATTGTTAATGCTTTAAAATCTCTTGGAAAAGAGTATTCTAATGAAGAATTGGTAGGAAAAGTTCTCTGAAGCTTAACCAAGTCATGGGAAGCTAAAGTAATGGCTATTGAAGAAGCTAGAGACCTCAAAACTCTCACTCTTAGTGAACTTATGGGATCTCTTATGAGCCATGAGTTGAAGAGGAAAGATCGAGAAGAAGAAAAAAGGAATAATGAAAAGTCACTTGCGCTTCTTGCATCAAAGGCTTACTCAAGTGATGAAGAAAAAAAAAACAAAGAAGATGATGATGAGATAGCTCTTCTCACAAGGAACTTTAAGAAATTTCTTAAATTCAAAAAGGTAAGCAAAGCTCCCTACAATAGGTTTATGAACAAAGGAAGAAACAAATCAAAAGAAGAAGGAAGGTGCTTCAATTGTGACAAGACGGGTCATATAAAAGCAAATTGTCTAAAACTAAATAAAACCAAGGAAGGAAAAGCCTTAAAGGCAACATACGTTGATGACGATGCATCAACCGGTGAGGAAAGTGAAAATGAAGAAGTGGCAAACATCGTTTGTCTTATGACAAAAGAAGATGATGAGGTATGTTCTTCTTTTAACTCCGAATATTACACCTCTAGCTCATTAATTGAAAATGAATGTTCTTTTGAAGAATTACAAAATGAATTCTCAAAAATGCATGATAGTTTTGAAATTGCAAGTATTAAGATACATGAACTTTAAAAAGAAAATAATACCTTAAAAGAAGAAAATAAATTGCTTGAAAAAGATCGAAATTTTGCTCATGAAAAAGCACTTAAAATTCATTTCGAAAATAATAATCTTCAAACAAAAATTGAAAAGCTTGAAAAAGAAAATCAAGGATTAAATAGAAACCTTGTAAGATTTACAAAAGGAAAAGAAAACCTTGATAAAATGCTTGGCTCTCAAAAAATGGCTTTTGATAAAAGTGGATTAGGATATGAACCTTCTTCAAAACAAAAATCTCTAAAAAGCTATTTTGTTAAAGCATCATCATCTACAAATGAAGCATCAACATCTAAAGGATTTCAAAAAACATGCACCTATTGTGAAAGACAAGGTCACATAATATCACATTGTAAATTTCGAAATATGATAGGTAGAGACTCAAAAATTCCTTCTTGGCTTAAACCAAAATGGATTATCAAAAGTGTTAAAAGTCAATACTAACAATATAGGACCCAATAGAACTTGGGGACCTAAATTTTGTTTTTGTATATAGGTTACCCTAAGGATGAAGTATAAAGGAAATTGGGTCATTGATAGTGGATGTTCAAGGCATATGACCGGTGATCCATCTCTTTTCTATGAGCCTATCAAAAATTACAAAGGTTTTGTGAGCTTTGGAAATAATGAAAAAGGTAAAATCATTGGTAAAGGTAGCATTGGAAATAAAATATCCATTCATGATGTACTACTTGTGAAAGGATTGCAACATAATTTGCTTAGTGTAAGCCAACTATGTGATAATGATTATCTAGTTGAATTTAAATCATCATGTTGCACCATTTTTTACAAAATGAAAAATGTGTTGTTTACTGCAAATAGACATAAAAATGTCTATATTATTGACTTTGAAAGTATATCATGCCAAAATATTGATTGCTTAATCACAACAAATGAAAGTTCTTGGTTATGACATAGAAGATTAGGACACATTAGTATGGATCTACTTGGTAAACTTTCTCGAAAGGATCTTGTGAGAGGCCTTCCTAAGACCAAGTTTGAAAAAGATCATTTATGTGATGCATGCCAATTTGGAAAACAACATAAAGTATCTTTCAAAACCATTAGCCATGTGTCTACATCAAAAGCTCTACAAAAACTTCATATGGACCTTTTTGGACCAATGGATGTAATAAGTCTAGGAGGATCTAGATACGTTTTTGTTATTGTTGATGATTATACTAGATACACATGGGTGATGTTTCTTGCTTTCAAAAGTGATACTTTCAATGAATTTGCAAAATTCTGTAAAAGAGTGCAAAATGAGAAAGGATACTATATTTCATGCATTCACAGTGATCAAGGCACGGAATTCATAAATGCATCTTTTGTGGAATTATATGAACAAAATGGCATTGAGCATAATTTTTCGGCTCCTAGAACTCCTCAACAAAATGGGGTTGTTGAAAGGAAAAACCGAACTTTACAAGAAATGGCAAGAACAATGTTGAAAGAAAACAACTTGCCTACATACTTTTGGGGAGAAGCTGTCAATACGGCTTGCTATACTCTAAATAGAGTTTTAATTAGGCCTTCTCTAAAGAAAACTCCATATGAATTATGGAAAGGACGTACTCCAAATATCTCACATTTTAAAGTTTTTGGATGTAAATGCTTCATCTTAAATAATAAGGAGTATCTTGGTAAGTTTGATTCAAAGTCCGACGAAGGTATTTTTATTGGATACTCTTCTAGAAGCAAGGCATATCGAGTTTACAATAAAAGAACCTCTGTAATTGAGGAATCTATGCATATTAACTTTGATGAAACTAACCCATTTATGTCAAGAAAGGATGAAGACGATAGTATGAGCTTTCAACAAGTTGAAGAACAAAGTCAACCTATTCCGACAAGTGAAGAAGGCAATACATCCACAAGCAATCAAATTGATACTCAAATAGAGGAAGAACAACCAACTTCAAATGATCAAATCATATCAACAAATCAAGATCTTCCAAAATGTTAGAAATTTGTCAAAAATCATCCAAATGATCAAATCCTTGGGGATCCATCACAAGGTGTAAGAACTCGTTCCAATCTGAATACTTTTTGTGAACATGTAGCTTTTATATCTCAAATTGAACCTAAAAATATCAAAGAAGCATTATTGGATGATGATTGGATTATTGCTATGCAAGAAGAGCTTAATCAATTTGAAAGAAATCAAGTTTGGACCTTAGTTGAAAGACCTAGTAATTACCCGATTATTGGTACAAAATGGGTTTTCCGAAATAAACTAGATGAATCCGGTAATGTAACTAGAAATAAGGCTAGATTAGTTGCTCAAGGGTATAATCAAGAAGAAGGAATAGACTATGAAGAAACCTTTGCACCAGTAGCTCAACTTGAATCCATTAAAATGTTACTAGCATATGCATGTTTTATGAACTTCAAACTTTATCAAATGGATGTCAAAAGTGCTTTCTTAAATGGATATCTTCAAGAAGAAGTTTATGTTGAACAACCACCCGGTTTTGAAAATACAAATTTATTAAGTCATGTATTCAAACTTCAAAAAGCTCTTTATGGACTTAAACAAGCACCTAGGGCATGGTATGATAGATTAAGTAATTATCTACTTGACAACAGCTTCTCTAGAGGTAAACTAGACTCTACTTTATTTGTAAAAAGAAAAGCTAAAGACATCTTGCTTGTTCAAATTTATGTTGATGACATTATCTTTGGTGCTACTAATGAATCCCTTTGCAAGTATTTTTCTGAATGTATGCACAAAGAATTTGAAATGAGCATGATGGGAGAATTAAATTTCTTCCTTGGACTTCAAATCAAACAAACAAAAGAAGGGATCTTCATTAATCAAGCCAAGTACATTAAGGAACTCATCAAAAGATTCGGGCTTGAAACTGCAAAAGAAATGAGCACTCCTATGGGAACGTCAATCAAACTTGACAAAAATGAAAAAGGTAAATCTGTTGATGAAAAGCAATATCGAGGTATGATCGGAAGCCTTCTCTATTTAACTGCCTCAAGACCTAATATTATGTTTTCTGTATGCTTATGTGCTCGGTTTCAATCTTCTCTGAAAGAATCACACTTGAATGCTGTAAAAAGGATTATTAGATACCTTAAGAGTACCATCAATCTAGGACTCTTTTATCCTAAAGGCACATCTTTTGAACTTTTAGGATACTCCGATGCCGATTATGCGGGATGTAAGATCGATAGAAAAAGCACTAGCGGTAGTTGACAATTTTTAGGACATGCCTTAGTTTCATGGTCTAGTAAGAAACAACATAGTGTAGCTTTTTCAACAGCAGAAGCAGAGTATGTAGCTATAGGTAATTGTGCAGCACAAATTCTATGGATGAAACAAACTTTACTTGACTTTGGTCTCAAATATGATCATGTGCCTATCAGGTGTGATAATACAAGTGCTATAAGTCTATCAAAGAACCCTCTTCAACATTCTAGAACTAAACATATTGAAATTCGTCATCATTTTCTAAGAGATCATGTGCTAAAAGGGGATATTGAACTTGTTTTTGTTGATTCTTTGCATCAATTGAGCGATATTTTTACAAAACCATTGCATGAGAATCAATTTTGTGCTATTAGAAGGGAACTAGAAATGCTTTGGGTCACTTAACCTGAGGAAATAGTGGATTTTTCGGCAAAATAGTGATCCCGGCGTTACTGCCTTCTTCTGGGCGCCCGGAAGAAGCATGTAACGATTGGAACCTCGCTCTTTGCCGGGCGTTACTGCCCTCATCCGGGCGCCCGGAAAAAGGGCCTATCGCCCGGATCGAGCTATTTGAAAAACCGAAATCTCCTTCCTCTCTCCTCACTTTTTCACATCTTCTCAAATATAAACTCTTTCTTCTCTCAATTTCTCCTATTTAATCACCAACATCTTCACCATCACTCACCATTATTTGCATCAAAACACTCTTTAAATCATCAAACTCTTATATTTTCATCATCAAAGCTTTAAAAATCCTCTTCATCCAATCCTTAAAAAACCTTGTATACAAGGTGTTCGGTGAAATTCCTCAACTAAGCCTTTCTTCTAACAAGCTTCTTCAACCTTCAAATTCAAATGGCACCACCAAGGGCTGACTCCAGGAAACGCAAGCAAGGAGAATCTTCATCCTCAGGCCCTCAGATCATTGTAAATCCATATGCTTTTCCACAACAAAACATCCTATGGGGTAAGATTTTAGATCCTCCCACCTTGCTTAATGGTACTAGAATTTATCGGCTTTTAGATGCTCAAGGGTGGCTACCTATGTTAAGGTTTGAAAACAAAGGCAATACTGCATGGATTAGAGAATTCTATTACTATGTTAACTTAGACTTTACCACCATGAAACTGAATAGTCAAGTTAAGTCTAAGGAACTAGAATTAACTGCAAGTATTGTTGCTAGAGCCTTTGGGATTCCTAATCAAGGCACCAAACTTTATTCATATAGAGGTATGCCAGAAGGTATTCTTGAAAACTTAGAAGCCAATGTTATAGAATTTCTGTGGGAAGGAACAGGAACAAGCTCCTTAGGATATCCTAAGACTAAGGATCTCACTCCAGAAAGAAGCTGCTATTTTATATTCTTCATGAGGTCATTATTCCACGGGAAGTTAAGGATGGTTCAATTCCAAAATTCACTGTACTATTGATGTATTTGATGTATGAAGCTAAACGTATCAATCTTCCACACATCATCATTAACCATATCATTCATACCAAGGAGGCTCAAAATCAACTTGCTTATGGGGTACCCTTAACTCACCTTTTTGAGTCTTTAGAAGTTCCGCGAGATCACGAGTTTGAGGCCATTAGTGATAGATCCTATATTCTCAATGTTACTAGCCTTACTCGCCAAAAGCTGAAAATTCATAACTCTCGAGTTCTCAACATTGGTGATGATACGAGTGATGATCCTCTTGTGTTTGAATCCCTTGATGTTGACCCCACTACTTTTAGAGATCCTATGGAACGGCAAGGCAGCAGTGGTGTTGGCACTTCTCAAGGACAAAGAGCTAGACCGTCTTCCTCTCACTCCTCATCCCTTGATGAAATTCGTGCACACTTGCATGCACAAGATGTTCGTTTGGACAGAATAGAGCAGATGCTGAAGGCTTTATATGATCACCATATTAATTCTTAGTCTGTGGATGCTTTAAGTTGTGATTTCTCCTCAAACAATTTATTTTTTGCTTTCAGTTGGATTTTTCCTCAAACACTCCTTAGCTGTTTTTCTTCCTTATCTTTTAACATTGGTTGGATATTTTTGCCTTCTTGTCATTAATGCGTTGCATTTTTTCTTGCTTATCTCTTGTCTTATGCATGTTGTCGCCTACTATTGTCTTCATTTGCTATTAGATGCTCTTTTGTGATGACAAATAGGGGGAGAAAGTATTGAAGTAAATATGCCTATCATTGCACTTATTCAGGGGGAGTTTTTGCTTTACAGGATCAAGACTAAATTTTATCAAGCACAAATTGAGGGGGAGACCTCAATTCAAGTTTTATTCTTTAAATTTCAACTATTTCATACTTGTTAACTTCAATGTTTTGTCATCATCAAAAAGGGAGAGATTGTTGGCCTGAAAAGTCTATAATCTTTATTTTGATAATAACAAAACATCTTAATTGTGCTTTAGCATTTTTTTGTGAGACCTTCATTCCAAAGCAAGTCTACATCAACATTGGATCAAGTTGTTTTAGTCAAGAGTAGAAAGCTTTTTGGATCAAAGACCAAGCACTATCAAATTGTATCCAAGCCCTAAAGAATTCAAGTTATTGACTCGAAGATAAAGAGGGAGTCACAAGGAAGAAGAAGTGGTGACATAAGGGGTACCGTCCTTAAAAGTTGTCGCTTGCCTAAGTATGATTTGTATCGCTCAAAATTTCTCAAAAAAAAATGTTTTCTTATTTCAAAATTTTTCGTAGAAAAAATATTTTCTATTTCAAACTCTTGGTTTTGAAATCATTTTATAAAAATACCTTTCAACTAGTTTGAAATTTTTTTGGGATGCTAAAAAATGCTAAGAAATCTCTTTTTCAATAAGCCCAAATATTTCTGGGCTAAAAATACATTTTCAGCATTTTTTATGGCATCCGGGCGTTACCGGCATTTTCCGGTCGCCCGGATAGAAGGTGCAACGCCCAGCAGAAAAGTCCTTTCCGGTTGATACACGCTATTTCCGTGCGCCCGGATCAGTGCCTCAGCGCCCGGATGAGTTAACGGGAAAATCCGGAATCTTGCTTAAAATCCGATTTTTGTCTAATCTTTCCCTCTTTTTAAGCCATGCCTTCTCACCTTCAAAATTATCTCTCCAAGCCATAATTTTTAGATTTTCAAAAGAGCTTTCATATCATTCCTATTGAGAAATCTTGAGCTATCATTATCATATCTTTTGAGCATTCAAAGTCATTTTCCAAAGTGTAATATCAAACTCAAATAGGAGTTGCAATTGTCATTTATCCTATCACATAATCTTTGTAATACATTCTTTTACATAGATTGAGAGAATCATTGTGAGAAGAAGTATTGTAATCCTTTGTGGACTCAAAGGAAGAGAGAGTAGTAGGTTAAGCTTCACCTACATTTGAAGGAGCTTGTGTAACTCTTGTGGACTCAAGAGTAATTGTAGTTGGTTCTTGCTTCACCAACATTTGAAGAAGCATCATAGTGAAGTGTTACTAAAATACTAAGGGAAGAGAAGACCTTAGGTGGTGGACTAGGTCTCCGGGAGTGCGAACCACTTGAAAATCATCGTGTTTGATTTCTCTTACTCTATTCTATTTATTTTCAAGTCATTTACCTTCGTGTGGACATTGCTCATCTTAATTGCTTGGTAATTGTTGAGATATCTATTTGAAATTCTACCCTGAAATTCTTATTGCATATTTAGTGTTAAATACTTATATGCTCACCAAGTGTTTGATAAATCGCCTACAAGAGTTTCTAGTGTTGTTTCAATCCTTACTTGACATTGCCTCCATATTAAGAAATTTTAAATTGCTTAACCTTACCTAAACAACCTAATTCACCCCCTCTCCCCCTCTTTTAGGTTATTAAGGACCAACAGCCGACTATTACCAGAGGTTCGTGAAGGATTTTTCAAAGATCGCAGGATCGCTTACAAAGCTCACTCAAAACAAAACAAAGTTCGTGTAGGATGACAAGTGTTAGAACAGCTTCCAAGAATTGAAGAAAAGATTGACTACCGCACCTGTTCTTGCATTGCCTGAAGGGAGTTAAGGCTTTGTAATCTATAGCGATGCTTCGAAGGAAGGACTGGGTTGTGTGTTGATGCAAAATGGTAGAGTAATTGCATATGCTTCTAGGAAACCGAAGCCGTATGAATTGAACTACCCGACACATGATTTGGAGTTAGCGGCTATCGTGTTTGCACTCAAGAAATGGAGGCACTATCCGTGGGGTAACCAGTTTGAGGTATTTACTGATCACAAGAGCTTGAAATACTTGTTCTCACAAAAAGAGTTGAACATGAGGCAAAGACGGTGGATGGAGCTTTTGGATGATTATAACTGCACAATCAATTATGTGCCCGGTAAAACAAATGTAGTTGCAGATGCCTTAAGTCGGAAAGCGAGCATGGAAAAACTGGAAGTTAAGGTGCATGAGTTGTTAGAGGAAGCATTTTTGTGGAAACCACAATTGACTCAAAAAGGATTACTATTTGCCACTACACAGGTTCAATCGACCTTGTTGTCTGAATTGCGAGAGGCTCAACAGAAAGACCAACAGTTCCAGAAGATTAAAGAAAGCAACACAGATTTCAAGTTTCATGATGATGGTATTTGGAGGTCTAGGAATCGGATTTGTGTTCCTAATGAACCAGAGCTGAAAAAGAAGATTCTTGAAGAAGCCCATAATTCAAGATACACTATTCACCCCAGCGGAACAAAGATGTACCGGGATTTGAAGCAATACTATTGGTAGAATAACATAAAGAGAAAAATTGCTGAGTTTGTGGCACAGTGTTTGACTTGCCAGAGAGTCAAAGCAGAACATCAACAACCAGCAGGTTTACTTCAGCCGTTGGAAATTCCTCAATGGAAATGGGAACATATAACTATGGACTTTGTCATGGACCTGCCCAGGTCACAAAAGGGTCATGACGCCGTTTGGGTCATAGTGGATAGATTGACTAAGTCAGCACACTTCTTACCGATGAACAAGGAGGATAGCCCTGAGAAATTGGGAGATATGTATGTGGCAGATATTGTAAGGTTGCACGGGATGCCTGTGAGTATTGTATCGGATAGGGACCCTCATTTTACTTCCTGATTTTGAAAGAGATTGCAAGAAGCCTTGGGAACGAAGTTGAGTTTCAGCACGGCTTATCACCCTCAGACTGATGGACAATCTGAGAGAACTATTCAGATTCTGGAGGATATGCTGAGGGCGTGTGTTTTAGATTTCGGGAAAGGTTGGGAGAAATATCTGTCTCTAGCGGAGTTCGCTTATAATAACAGTTATCAGGCCACTATCGGGATGGCCCCATTTGAGGCATTGTATGGACATAAGTATCGATCCTCAATTTACTGGGATGAAGTAGGTGAGACGAAGACTTTTGACCCGACCCTTCTACCTGAACTTACGAAGACTGTTGATAATGTCCACCTCATCCGGAAACGGTTGCTTACCGCCCAAAGTAGGCAGAAAAGTTACGCAGACTGCCGGAGACGGAGTCTAGAGTTTGAGGTCGGCGACAAGGTGTTCTTGAAGATATCACCTCGGAGGGGACTGATTAAACACGACAAGGGTGTAAAGTTAATGTCACGCCCCAACCCGACCTATGAAGGTTAGACTAGGGTGTGATCTAAACATTCAAGTCATATCACGTACTTAATCGTTCAAGAGGGTTTAACACTTAACGTTTTAGCCTAAAATCCACAAATTCTCTGGAAAATCGGCAGCATAACGGCTGTAATTGGGCTCTTTAGTTTGACCTAATTCTCTAAACGCCTCAAAATTTCCATTCTCAATTTCGTTTCTAACTAAGATTACTATTTATCACCAATCGAAACGCCTACTAGTTATTTCGAAGTCTCGTTGATTAATAACTTAGCATGTTACTATGTCTCGTTTGTTGTTAATCCTCGTCACAAAAGTACCTGTTGACCTTAGCTTAACAATGAGTACCTGCTTAAGATTGGATAGGTTCATTTTACTTAATCCTTACTTGATACTTCATAATCCTATGATAGATACTAGCCAATAACGATAGAAAAAATGACCATAGTAGTGTCTATCTAGTTATGATCAGTACAAGCCAAAATTAGACCCCAAATTACAACGGGGGTCATTTACAATACAATAACAAGCAACATAAGAAATGAAAAAGTCTTCAAGCAACATATCGTTCACAAAATGGCCATAGTCAAGTAAGGCACGTAGGGCAAGCAATCATTCCAAGGAATCATCATTAGGCACGTTGTCCTCGGGTACCTGTTTCTGGTCTTCTTCATCTGAGATGATAAAAGAGAGTGAGTCCTTATGAACTCAGCGAGGGGGAACAAGAAATAAGTTTTGAAACTCATTTTCCGGTTCAACTTATGAAAACCCTTTGCAAGCATGACATGTTTTACAAGTAAGTACATAATGTAATGTAACAGTAAAAGAACTCAATTACTCGTCTTTCCTTCCTGAGGTCCTCTAGGAACCAAGAGAGAGTACATATACACATAGTGAAAAGGATACGGTGAGCTTTTACTCTCAGTTCATTTCCAGTATCAGTTGTTGCGGCCGGCTTTAGTTCATTCCCTTATCACGCCAAATGGGTGTACTCCGGATGTACCCCGAAATCCTATGACCCAACTCTCCGAGGAAGTCTAGCTCCCAAGCGAGAGAGGGAATTGGACAATGGTAGTCACGGTTGCACCGGCAAGCCAGATGCTGCCCGGTGTGCGTGAACGCTACCACACCAGAATGAAAGGTTGCAACCTAGTATGCAATGCACATTTATGACATTTAATATATCACATTAGGGGAAAAACAAAGTAGGTTGTCTCCGAGCAGTCATAAGATTACACATTGACAAGTAAACACGCGAGGCATGATATAACAAGTAATTTCACTTATAAAGCACATGGAGTTATATGAATATTAAACGGGCAGCCATGTAATGCATGTAAATCAAGTCATATAACTCACTTCGAAGTTCACGTAATCAAATAACAAGATTATTCAACATGCAACGACATCTACGTGGGACCGGGTGCAAGAAAGGCCTACTTGTCAACATGTAATCATCAAAATCATGTTTAGGGCTATGAAGGCAACTATGGGCAGCCTACTAATTACATAATCAAACACGATATTCATGGGATCAACACTAGCGAGTTTACCTAGTCCTTAGGGTTTCAATTCACGCTCACCCGTGCGATTAAACCCTAAGTTGTCACGTAATTAAACTCAAGCCATGCATTGATTAATTCAAACAATCTCAAACATTCAAAACAGTCCATACAACATCGCAATGCCACAATCCCAAGCATTTAATACAACAAGAGAAGCTACAATAATTTTTCTAAGCATATCAATAGGTGAAACCCTCACTGCAATGGACTGTTTTCTCACAATCATTGAGACAAGAAAACAATCTCCAATTCCAGTGAACAAGATGTCAAATTAAAGCTTAAGGAGTGAACTAAATTCAGAAACAAACCTCGCATCATTTGGAGTTCGGGTTCAAGAGTTATAGCCAAAACCGTGAGACTACACAAAACTGTCCAGATTTGCACACATTTCAATACTTGTCCTTTTTGAGGGCCTTAGGGTCAGATTTAGCCTTAGTCCATTTCTGACAAAAATGTCCAGAACTGAAACATATAGTAGCACACCAAGTTTTATGCATTTTGGATATCATTTACTAAGTCAAAACTGGATTGTTCTACAAGGTCAGTGAATCTGCCAAAACCTGCTTCATTTTCCCAGATTTTCCAGATTTGGACACATTTTAATATTTTGCCATTTTGAGGACTTTAGAGTCAAAATTAGCTTTGTCCTATTGCTGCAAAAAAATGCTCAAAACTAGCAAAACTAGTCACCTACCAATTTTCACGCATTTTCAACCTCATTTACCTGGTCAAAATCACCCCGCACCAACAAGACAGAAGGCTGTCACATACACGATTTCATCTATCACCACATTCTAGCCAAATATCTTGCCATACATGTTTACAAAAGCTCATGAACGCACATATATCACAAGTACAGAAGTAAAGATAGACATTTAAGGGCATGCATGTAGTTTTTGAAAGATTTTCAAGAAGTTTTAGCCCTCACCTTAGCAAGACAACAAAGAAGATGCACAAACTCTTGAGGATGCACAAGATTGACTCGTTTCCTTGCTTAGCCAAGAGACCACTTGATTTTCTCTAATTTCCTAGCTTAGTAACCAAGTTCTTAGTAGGTGCATGTGGTTAGAACAAGAAGAAAATAAATGGAAGCTAACAAACTCACCTAAGGCGAAATGGATATGCTAAAGGCTTGCATGTGTGCTTCTTTGCTCCTAGTTTTGCTTGGTTGAGCTCCTAAGCTTTTTGCATGTCTTGATGAGCCATTGAGTGATAAACTTAAGCTATGGAGAGTATATTTTCAGCTAGGGCCGAGAGAGAGAGGAGAAATGAGAGAAAGAGAGGAAATGAAAGAAAAATGGAAAGCTTTGATGGGTATTGATGCTTGCCGGCCTAGGGCCTTGTAAAATCAGAATTTTGTGTCTTCAAGAAGCATTTTTGAATCACCTAGCATGGGCAAGAGAATGGGTTGAGAATATGGAGCCTTGGGTAGAGTTTTGAGCCAAATGTTTTATGCATTGTGTCATAGATTGTCATAGGATGTCTAGGAATAGAATTTGAATTAAGCAAGCAAGCACAAATGCACAAAAGGTGGTCGGCCAAGGCATTGCAAGAATCTGAATTTTTTGTCTTGGTTGAGCAATATTTAATTGTGTGTTTGGGATATGCAAAAGAATAAGGAATAAAGAATAAAGAATGCTTAGCTTTTGGTGAGATTTTATCTTCTAGTGGGTTGAATTAGCAATTTAATATTAGTTAGTGGAATTTGTAGGATTAATTAATGATCTAGTGCTTCGTGTAAGATGCTTTCTTGATTAGCGTGAGGGCACGCTTTCCTAGGTTTAGGGCACGTACTACGAGGTAAGGCGCGAACTACGAGACGAATGCACGTTTTCCAAGTAAATGCACGCAACCCAAAATGAATGCACATAATTCAATGCAAGGCACACAAAACGAAACAAAATTCTTAAACCTAGGCCAAGGCACACAAATCTAGGTTAGGGCACACGAAACGAGGTATCGCATTCAAATCGAGGTCGGGCCTCACAGTTAAGCCCGAGGTTTGTAGGACCATTTGAGATAATTGAGAAGGTTGGCAAATTGGCGTATCGCCTGGAACTACCCCAAAACCTCTCCAATATTCACGATGTCTTTCATGTTTCAATGCTACGGAAGTATCACCCTGATCCATCGCATATCTTGGAGCCAGAGCCGTTGCAGCTTCGGGAGAACTTGTCTTATGAATAGAAGCCCATTCGGATCCTAGACCAGCAAGATCGAGAGTTGCACAACAAATCTATACCGATGATGAAAGTGTTGTGGGATCATCATGAAGTTGAAGAAGCAACGTTGGAAAGGCGAGACCAGATGGAGAAACAATATCCAGCTTTATTTCAAAGGTAATATCAAATTTCGGGACGAAATTCTTTTAAGGAGGGGAGGATGGGAGGCCTGACCTCGATTTGTGTGCAATACCTCGTTTCGTGTGCCCTAACCTAGATTTGCGTGCCTTGACCTAGGTTTAAGAATCATGTTTCGTTTTGTGTGCCTTGCATTGAATTACATGCATACATTTAGGGTTACGGGCATTTACTTGAGAAATGTGCATTTGTCTCGTAGTTCGTGCCTTACCTCGTAGTGCGTGCCCTAAACCTAGGAAAATGTGTCCGCACGCTAATCAAGAAAGCATCTTACACAGAGCACTAGATCATTAATTAATCCTACAAACTCCACTAACTAATATTAAAATGCTAATTCAACTTACTAGAAGATGAAATTGTACCAAAAGCTAAGCATTCTTTATTATTTATTCTTTTGCACATCCCAAACACACAATATTATATTGCTCAACCAAGACAAAAATTCAGAATTTTGCACAAGCTTGGCCGACCACATGGAGCCTTTTTCAATGCTTTGCAATTTCAAAATTTACACCTAAACATTCTATGACAAGTTATGACACAAAGCATAAAAAAATGGCTTAAAACCCTACCCAATGCACCCCATTCTCGACACAATCAAGTTTCCCATGCTAGAAATTTCAAATTATGCCCTTGAAGCCACAAATTCTGAAATTTCGAAGCCCATAGCCGACACATGCATCAAAGTCCCTCAAAGCTTTCATTTTTCTCTCATTTTCTCTCACTCTCTCATTTCTTCTCTCTCTCTCTCGGCCTTGGCTGAAATTCTACTCTCCATAGCTTGAGTTCATCATCCTAAGATTCATCAAGACCTCCAAGCTACTAAGGAACTCGACCAAGCAAGCTAGAATGCAAAAGACACACATGCAAGCTCATAGGACCTTCATCTCGGCTTAGGTAAGTTTGATAGCTCCTATTTCATTTTCTTCTTGTTCTAACCACATGCACCTACTAAGAACTTGGTAACTAAGCTAGGAAATTAAGAATCTCAAGTCATCTCTCGACCAAACAAGAAGAAAAAGTCGACCTTGTGCATCATCAAGAGCTTTGTGCATCTTCATTGTTGTCTTGCTAAGGTGAGGGCTAAAACATCTTTGAAAAGCTTTCAAAAACCACATGCATGCCTTTAAATGTCTATTTTTACCTCTGTACTTGTGATATATGTGTGTACATGAGCTTTTGTAAACATGCATGGCAAGATATTTGGCTAGAATGTGATGATAGATGAAATCGCGTATTGGATGGTCTTCTGACTTGTTGGTGCGAAGTGATTTTGACCAGGTAAATGATGTTGAAATTGTGTGTAATTTTCTAGGTGACTAGGTTTGCCAGTTATGAGAAATTTTTGTAGAAATAGGCCAAAGCTAATTTTGACTCTAAGGTCCCCAAAATGGCAAAACATTGAAAGGTGTCCAAATCTGGAAAATCTGGGAAAATGAAGCAGGTTTTGGCAGATTCAATGTCCATTTAGAACGAACCAGTTTTGACTTAGTAAATGATATCCAAAATGCATTAAATTATTTGTGCTGCTAGAATTTTCAGTTCTGGACATTTTTGTAAGAAATAGACTAAGGCTAAATCGGACCCTAAGGTCCTAAAAAATGACAAGTATTGAAATATGTACAAATCTGAACAGTTTTGCATAGTCTCACGGTTTTGGCTATAACTCTTGAACCCGAACTCCAAATGATGCGAGGTTTGTTTCTGGATTTAGTTCACTCCTCAAGATTTAATTTGACATTTTGTTCACTGGAATTGGAGATTGTTTGCTTGTCTCAATGGTTGTGAGAAAACAGACCATTGCAGTGGGGTTTTCATCTAGTGATAGGCTTTGAAAATTATTGTAACTTCTCTTGTTGTATTAAATACTTGGGATTGTGGCACTTGGATATTGTGTGGACTGTTTTGAATACTTGAGGATGTTTTAATTAATCGATGCATGGTTTGAGTTTAATTACGGGACAACTTTGGGTTTAATCGCACGGGTGAGCATGAATTGAAACCCTAATGACTAGGAAAACTCGCTAAGTGTTGATCCTATGGATATCGTGTTTAATTATGTGATTAGTAGGCTGCCCGTAGTTGCCCTTATAGCCCTAAATGTGATTCCGATGATTACATATTGACAAGTAGACCTTTCTTGTACCCGATCCCACGTAGATGTCATTGCATGTTGTATGACCTTATTATTTGATTACGTGAACTTCGAAATGAGTTATATGACTTGATTTACATACATTACATGGCTTCCCGTTTAATATTCATATAACTCCATGTTCTTTACAAGTGAAATTACCTGTCATATCGTGCCTTGCGTGTTTACTTGTCAATGTACGATCTTATGACAGCTCGGAGGCAACCTACTTTGTTGTCCTCCTAATGTGATATATTAAATGTCATAAATGTGCATTGCATACAAGATTATAACCTTTCATTCTGGCGTGGTAGCGTTCACGCACACCGGGCGGCATCGGGCTTGCCGGTGCAACCGTGACTACCATTGTCTAATTCCCTCTCTCGCTTGGGGGCTAGACTTCCTCGGAGAGTTGGGTCATAGGATTTTGGGGTATATCCGGAGTACACCCATTTGGCGTGATAAGGGGATGATTTGAAGTCGGCCGCAACAACTGATACTGGAAATGAACTAAGAGCAAAAGCTCACCGTATCCTTTTTACTATGTGTATAAGTACTCTCGCTTGGTTCCTAGAGGACCTTGGGGAAGAAAGACGGGTAAGTGCGTTCTTTTACTCTTATATTACATTATGTACTTACTTGTGATATATGTCATATGATGCTTGCAAAAAGAGGTTTTTCATAAGTTAAACCGGAAAAAGAGTTTCAAAACTTATTCTCGTTCCCCCTCGCTGAGTTCATAAGGACTCACCCTCTTTTATCATCTTAGGTGAAGAAGACCAGGAACAGGTACCCGAGGACAATGTGCCTAACGATGATTCGTTGGAATGATTGCTTGCCTTACGTGCCTTACGTGTCTATGGCCATTTTATGAACGATATGTTGCTTGAAGACTATTTTCTTATGTTGCTTGTTGTTGTATTGTAAATGACCCCCGTTGTAATTTGGGGTCAAATTTTGGCTTGTACTGATCATAACTAGTTAGAGAACTAGGTCAAACTAAAGAGCCCAATTACAGCCGTTATGCTGCCGGTTTTCTGGAGAATTTGTGGAGTTTAGGCTAATCGTTAAGTGTTAAACCTTCTTGAACGATTAAGTACGTGAAAGGACTTGAATATTTAGATCACTTCCTAGTTTAACCTCTATAGGTCGGGTTGGGGCGTGACATGACACCCTAGAGAAATGGTATCAGAGCTTACATTGCTTAAGCCGGGTTTAACTCTTGGACCATGGGTAGAAGCCCTATGATTATCGGGATGACTTGTTTATGTGTGTTATTATGTGACAATATCAATTGTGCCTTCTCTGTTTCTATGTGCTTATGTGATTAACATGTCTCAACTGTTTCGAGAATTGTATGTCTATGTAAAATTGTATGTTGCATACCTTATACATTAAATTCTTTTTTTATTGTATTCCAATAAATTGAACATTATAATATGTGCCTATAGATGGCTGGCCCTAGTACCCGCAATACTAATAGGATCAGTGAGCCCCAAGAAGCCGGATATGCTCATCAAACTAACCCCAGCATGGCCATGTTTAACATGATGACGAATGCTATGGATCGCGTGCCGCGAGTGATGGAACGTCAAGATACACGTGAAGCAAACAACAACAACAACAACAGGAATGATGGTAACAATGGGAGAAATAGTAGAATGCGGGAGTTCCTTGACTTTCATCCGTCCAAATTCTACGGGGAAGCTGATGATGAAAAGGCAGAGGCTTGGCAGTCTGAGATTGAAAGGATTTTCAGGCCACTTGACTATATTGATGAAGAAAAGATTGAGTTCGCTGTGTTCCTGTTACACGGGGATGCTGAACATTGGTGGCACACTGTGGAGGCACTTTGGGAAACTGATCATACACCCCGCTTGTAGGGTAATTTCGTTAAGGCATTCAAGGATAAATACGTACCTGCAGTTTCTAGGTAGAGGCGAATTGAAGAATTCATGCACTTGAACCAGGGTAACATGACGGTGGCCTAGTATGAGGCTCGTTTTGACCAACTGTCCCGCTATGCTCAATACATGGTCAGTACCCCTGAGGTGAAGATGTGGAAATTTACGAATGGGTTGAGGCCAGAAATTCAGGATCAGTTGGCTTCGCATGACTTCACTACCTATTCTGCTCTCCTTGTTGCTACCTCCCGAGTTGAGAAGAGAAAACTTGATAGAGCCGGTTCCAGCCAGCCGAACAAGAAACCATGTCAGCCTCCAGGACAACAGAGGAAATTCCAGACCCAGAGTCGCAGTCAGGGCCAAAGCCAGAACAGACCAGTTAATAACAGTGGCCTGACTAAAACACCATCAGCCTCTTCCACCCGTGGATCTACAGGTAGTTCACCTGCTACTCAGTCTATCAACTGTTCTTACTGTGACAAGAAGGGTCATACTGAGGCCCAGTACTGGAAGAAGTGAGGACGATGTGTGCGGTGTGGCACTGATCAGCATCAGATCAAGGATTGCCCTAAATGGCAAGGGGGACAAAATCAGATTAAACCAACTGGTAGAGGCAAGACTCCAGTTCCTAGAGTTCAGGCCCGAGCTTATGCTATTGAGTGCGAGGAGCTTCCTGAGGAGACTGCTATTGTTGAAGGTACATTCTTGATACTGAATCAACCTGTTAGGGTGCTAATTGATCCAGGTGCTACTCATTCGTTTATTACTCCCTTATGTGTGCAACGTGTGAAATTACGAGTTGTATGTTTGTCTTACGAAGTAAAAGTTGGTACTCTGATGGGTTCTAAACTAGTTACTAGCTCAGCTTATAAAGCATGTAAAATCCAAATTAAGGATAGAGAATTCTCAGCCAATCTTACAGTGTTACCCTTTCGAGACTATGAAGTCATCTTAGGGATGGACTGGTTGGCAAAACATCATGCCCAACTAGAATGCCAGACGAAGATTGTAACATTCCAGATACCTGGTCAACCAATATTGGAGGTAATGGGTCAAAGAGACTTCACCGGGAGTTCCATCATTTCATCTACGAAAGCAGTGAAGTCCTTGAGAAAAGGGTGTAGTGGATACTTTGCTTACCTCATCAACAAGTCGTCGGACAAAGCTAAGTTGGAGGAGATGCCAGTGATTAAAGATTATGCAGATGTGTTTCCAGAAGAATTGCCCGGTTTACCCCTGGATCGGGAGATCGAGTTAATAATAGAATTATTGCCTAGCACCCAGCCGATATCTAAAGCTCCCTATCGTATGGCACCCGCCGAGCTACAAGAATTGAAGGACCAATTGCAAGAATTGTTGAAGAAGGGGTTTGTTCAACCAAGTTCTTCTCCGTGGGGTGCACCAGTCCTATTTGTAAAGAAGAAAGACGGAACATTGAGGTTGTGCATCGATTACCGAGGATTGAACCAAGTGACCGCCAAGAATAAATACCCACTTCCACTGATCGACGAGTTGTTTGATCAACTTCAAGGAGCTAAAGTGTATTCGAAGCTCGACTTGAGGCAAAAGTACTACCAGTTGCGGATCAAAAAGGAGGATGTGCCTAAAACGGCTTTCAGGACGAGATATGGGCATTACGAATTTGTGGTGATGCCATTTGGGCTAACTAATGCCCCTGCAGCTTTTATGGACTTGATGCATAGGGTGTTTCAACCCTACTTGGACCAATTTGTAGTGATCTTCATCGATGATATTTTGGTATACTCGAAATCGGAGGCTGAGCATGAACAACATCTGCGATTGGTATTGTAGAAACTTCGGGAGCATTAATTGTATGCAAAGTTTAGCAAATGCAAATTTTGGTTGCGGCACATTGCATTCTTGGGGCACATTATATCCCAAGAGGGAATAGCAGTGGATCAAGCAAAGATAGAAGCGGTGATGTCTTGGAAGAAGCTGGAAAATGTTACAGAAGTTCAGAGTTTTCTTGGTTTAGCCTGCTATTATCGGAGGTTCATGAAGGATTTCTCAAAGATTGCAGGACCACTTACAAAGCTCACTCAAAAGAAAACAAAGTTCGTGTGGGATGACAAGTGTGAGAACAACTTTCAAGAACTGAAGAAAAGATTGACTACCGCACCTGTTCTTGCATTGCCTGAAGGGAGTCATGGCTTTGTGATCTATAGCGATGCTTCCAAAGAAGGACTGGCGTATGTGTTGATGCAGAATGGTAGAGTGATTGCGTATGCCTCTAGGAAGCCCAAGCCGTATGAATTGAACTACCCGACACATGATTTGGAGTTAGTGGCTATTGTGTTTGCACTCAAGAAATGGAGGCACTATCTGTGGGGTAACAAGTTTGAGGTGTTTACTGATCACAAGAGCTTGAAGTACTTGTTTTCACAAAAAGAGTTGAACATGAGGCAAAGACGGTGGATGGAGCTTTTGGATGATTATAACTGCACGATCAATTATGTGCCCGACAAAGCGAATGTAGTTGCAGATGCCTTAAGTCGGAAAACGAGCATGGCAAAACTGGAAGTTAAGGTGCAGGAGTTGTTAGAGGAATCATTTTTGTGGAATCCACGATTGACTCAAAAAGGGTTATTATTTGCCACTACACAAGTTCAATCGACCTTGTTGTCTGAATTACGAGAGGCTCAATAGAAGGACCAACAGTTTCAGAAGATTAAAGAAAGCAACACAGATTTCAAGTTTCATGATGATGGTATTTGGAGGTTCAGGAATCGAATTTGTGTTCCTAATGATCCAGAGTTGAAAAAGAAGATTTTTGAAGAAGCCCATAACTCAAGATATACTCTTCACCCCGGTGGAACAAAGATGTACTGGGATTTGAAGCAACACTATTGGTGGAATAACATGAAGAGAGAAATTGCGGAGTTTGTGACACGATGTTTGACTTGCCAGAGATTCAAAGCAGAACATCAACGACCGGCAGGTTTACTTCAACCGTTGGAAATTCCCCGATGGAAATGGGAACATATAACTATGAACTTTGTCATGGACCTGCCCAGGTCACAAAAGGGTCATGACGCCATTTGGGTCATAGTTGATAGATTGACCAAGTCAGTGCACTTCCTACCGATGAACAAGGAGGATAGTCCTAAGAAACTGGGAGATAAGTATGTGGCGGATATTATAAAGTTGCACGGGATGCCTGTGAGTATTGTGTCGGATAGGGATCCTCATTTTACTTCCCGATTTTGGAAGAGATTGCAAGAAGCTTTGGGAACAAAGTTGAGTTTTAGTACAACTTATCACCCTCAAACTGATGGACAATCTGAGAGAACTATTTAGATTCTGGAGGATATGCTGAGGGCGTGTGTTTTAGACTTTGGAAAAGGTTGAGAGAAATATATGTCCCTAGCGGAGTTCGCTTATAATAACAGTTATCAGGCCACTATCGGGATGGCCCCATTTGAAGCATTGTATGGACGTAAGTGTCGATCCCCAATTTACTGGGATGAAGTAGGTGAGACGAAGACTTTTGACCCGACCCTTCTACCTGAACTTATGAAGACTGTTAATAATGTCCACCTCATCCGGAAACGGATGCTTACCGCCCAAAGCAGTCAGAAAAGTTATACAGATCGACGGCGATGGAGTCTAGAGTTTGAGGTCGGCGACAAAGTGTTCTTGAAGATATCACCTCGGAGGGGACTGATTAAACATAGCAAGGGTGAAAAGTTGAGCCCGAGGTTTGTAGGACCATTTGGGATAATTGAGAAGGTTGGCAAATTGGCGTATCGTCTAGAACTACCCCAAAACCTCTCCAACATTCATGATGTCTTTCATGTTTCAATGCTACGGAAGTATCACCCTGATCCAACGCATATCTTGGAGCCAGAGCCGTTGCAGCTTCGGGAGAACTTGTCCTATGAAGAGAAGCCCATTCGGATCTTAGACCAGCAAGATCGGGAGTTGCGCAACAAATCTATACAGATGGTGAAAGTGTTGTCGGATCACCATGGAGTTAAAGAAGCAATGTGGAAAAGGCGAGACCAGATGGAGCAACAGTATCCAGCATTATTTCAAAGGTAATATTGAATTTCGGGACGAAATTCTTTTAAGGACGGGAGGATGTGAGGCCCGAACTCGATTTGCGTACGATATGTCGTTTCGTGTGCCCGAACCTAGAATTACGTGCCTTGACCTAGGTTTAAGAGTCGTGTCTCATTTTATGTGCCTTGCATCAAATTATGTGCATTCATTTAGGGTTGCATGCATTTGCTTGGAAAACGTGTATTCGTCTCGTAGTTCGTGCCTTACCTCGTAGTGCGTGCCCTAAATCTAGGAAAGTGTGCCTGCACTCTAATCAAGAAAGCATCTTACATGAAGCACTAGATCATTAATTAATCCTACAAACTCTACTAACTAATATTAAAATGCTAATTCAACTCACTAGAAGACGAAATTTCACCAAAAGCTAAACATTCTTATTCTTATTTCTTTATTCTTTTGCACATCCCAAGCACACAATAAAATAAGCTCAAAACAAGACAAAAAAAATCAGATTTGAGCTTGTCTTGGCCGACTATGTGAGGAGCTTTTGTCATGCTTTGCAATTTCAAAAATCAAGTTTAGACATTCTATGACACAGTGCAAAAAAAAAAAAATGGAAACCAAGCATTATTTTATCCTCCACCATGCTCCACATTTTTTATCCATTCAATGCCCATGCTAGACAATTCAAAACATGCTTTAGATGACAAAAAATCAGAAATTTTAGAAGCTCAAGGCCGACACATGCTCACAAAAGCATCAAAACTCTTCAAAGCATTTCATTTTTTTTTTCTCTCAACTCTCACTCTCTCATTTCCTCTCTCTCTCTCTCGGCCAAAGCTGCGCTCTCAAGTTCCATAGCTTAAGCTCCTTTCCTAAAGCTCACCAAGACAATCAAGGCCCTAGGAAGCTCGACCAACCAAGCTAGAAGCAAAGAGACATGCATGCAATCTCATAGAACACTCATTTCGGCTTAGGTATGTTTGATAGCTTCTAGTTCATTTCCTTTTTGTTCTAACCACATGCACATACTAAGGACATGGTAACTTACCTAGGAATTAAGGAAATCAAGCAAAATCCCTCGGCCAAACAAGGAGAGAAGACTATTTGTGCATCTTCAAGAGTTTTGAGCGTCATTTGTTGTCAATAGGCTAAGGTGAGGGTTAATTCTTTTTTAAAAGCTGTCAAAAACCACATGCATGCCTTCATATGTCTATTATTACCTCTGTACTTGTGGTATGTGTGTGTACATGAGCTTTTGTAACCATGCATGGCAAGATATTTAGCTAGAATTTGAAGATAGGTGAAATCGTAAAAATGACAGATTTCTGACTTGTTAAGGCGAAGGGAATTTGGCCTGGCAGATGATGTTGAAAATTGGTAGGTGACTAGTTTTGCCAGCTCTGAGCATTTTTCATAGAAATAGTCCAAGGCCAATTTTGACTCTAAGGTCTCCAAAATGGCAAAACATCGAAAGGTGTCCAAATCCAGAAAATCAGGGAAAATGGAGCAGGTTTTTTGGCAGTTCACTATCCTTGTAGAACGAACCAGTTTTGACTTAGTAAATGATATCTAAATTGCATGAAATTTGGTAGGTTGCTATATTTTTCAGTTCGGGATATTTTTTCCAGAAATAGACCAAAGCCAATTCTGACCCTAAAACCCTAAAAAATGACAATTATTGAAATGTGTACAAATCTGGACAGTTTTGCGTAGTCTCACGGTTTTGGCTATAACCCTTGAATCCTAACTCCAAATGATTCGAGGTTTGTTTATGGATTTAGTTCACTTGATAAGATTTAATATGAAATTTTGTTCACTGGAATTGGAGATTATTTCCTTGTCTAAATGATTGTGGGAAAACAGACCATTGCAGTGAGGTTTATATCTAGTGATATGCTTTGAAAATTATTGTAACTTCTCTTGTGGTATTAAATGCTTGGGATTGTAGCACTTGGATGTTGTGTGGACTGTTTTGAATGATTGAGAATGTTTTAATTAATCGATGCATGGCTTAGGTTTAATTATGTGACAACTTGTGGCTTAATCGCACGGGTAAGCATGAATTGAAACCCTAGTGACTATGAAAACTCACTAAGTGTTGATCCTATGGTTATATGGTTATTGTGTCTAATTATGTGATTAGTGGGCTGCCCGTAGTTGTCTTTATAGCCCTAAATGTGATTTCGACAATTACATGTTGATGAGTAGACCTTTCTTGCACCCGACCTCTTGTAAACGTCGTGATATGCTTGCATAACCTTATTACTTGATTACGTGAACCCCGAAATTAGTTATATGACTTGATTTACATGTGTTACATGGCTGCCCGTTTAATATTCATATAACTCCATGTGCCTTACAAGTGAAATTACCTGTCATAGCATGCCTCGCGTGTTTACTTGTCAATGTGCAATCTTATGACTGCTCGAAGGCAACATACTTTGTTGTCCTCCTAACGTGATATATTAAATGTCATAGATGTGCATTGCATACAAGGTTGCAACCTTTCATTCTGGCGTGGTAGCGTTTCACGCACACCGGGCGGCATCGGGCTTGCCGGTGCAACCGTGACTACCATTGTCCAATTCCCTCTCTCGCTTGGGGGCTAGACTTCCTCGGAGAGTTGGGTCGTAGGATTTCGGGGTACATCCGGAGTACACCCATTTGGCGTGATAAGTGGATGAGTTGAAGTCGGCCACAACAACTGAAACTGGAAATGAACTGAGAGCAAAAGCTCACCGTATCCTTTTTACTATGTGTATAAGTACTCTTGCTTGGTTCCTAGAGGACCTCGGGGAGGAAAGACGGGTAATTGTGTTCTTTTATTTTTATATTACTTTATGAACTTACTTGTGTTATATGTCATGCTTTCAAAAGGTTTTTTCATAAATTGAACCGGAAAAAGAGTTTCTAAACGTATCTCTCGTTCCCCCTCATTGAGTTCATAAGGACTCACCCTCTTTTATCATCTCAGGTGAAGAAGATCAGGAACAGGTACCTGAGGATAACGTGCCTATCGATGACTCCTTGGAGTCATTTCCTGTCCTACGTGCCTTACTTGACTGTGGCTATTTTGTGAACGATATGTTGTTTTGAAGACTATTTCTTATGTTGCTTGTTGTCGCTATTGTAAATGACCCTCGTTGTAATTTGGGGTCCAATTTTGGTTTGTACTGATCATAATTAGATAGACACTCTTCTGGTCGTTTTGCTATCGCTACTGGTTAGTATCTATCACAGGCTTATGAAGTATCAGGTAAAGGATTAAGTAAAATGAATCTATTCAATCTTAAGCAGGTACTCATTGGTAAGCTAAGATCAACAGGTACTTTTGTAACAAGGATTGACAACAAACGAGACATAGTTATCATGCTAGGTTGTTAATCAAACGAGACTTCGAGATAACTAGTAGGCATTTCAATTGGTGATAAATAGTAATCTCAGTTGGAATCGAATTTGAGATTGAAACATTTGAGGCGTTTAGGAAATTAGGTCAAACTAAAGAGCCAATTACAGCCGTTATGCTGCCGATTTTTCAAAGAATTGTTGGAGTTCTAGTCTAACGGATAAGCTTATTCTTCATTAATCAGTTGTAGCCAAAAAGAACGTGAATGATTAGATCACACCCTAGTCTAACCTCTATAGGTCTGGTTGGGGGCATGACACGTGGGGCTTGTAACCAGGTATCCGTCGCTCCGGTGCCCATAACTTTTGATCCGTAAGGAGTTACACGGCGCACAATATACCGTTGAAAAGCTCTCCGAGAGCTCTACTACTAGGGTAGCAAGCCTGCTCAACTGCGCCAGTTTTAGGAGACCAAAATTGAACGTTTTCATCTGTTTCGGGACACTTTTCTTCTTTTGAGCTATTTTTTCATCCCGGATCGTACGTCGTGAGCCGCGAAAAGGATGACAACCTAATCCATCACATTTCTATTACCGAATCCCATGGCACCTTGGGCAAGAAAACTTCACTTCACGTAGAGGCTGGGCCCGCAAACCGAGTGCGTGGGGCATGTGACCAGGTATCCGTCGCTCTGGTGCCCATAACTTTTGATACGTAAGGAGTTACGCAGCGCACAACATATCGTTGGAAAGCTCTCTGAGAGCTCTACGACGGGAGCAAGAAGCGTGCTCGGCTGCCCCTATTTTCGGAGCCCAAAATCAAACGTTTTCATCAGTTTCGGGACACTTTTCTTCTTTTGCGCTATTTTTTCGTCACGGATCGTACGTCGTGAGCCGCGAAAAGGACGACAACCTAATCCATCACATTTCAATTACCGAATCCCACGGCACCTTGGGCAAGACAAATTAACTTCACGTAGAGGCTGGGCCTGCAAACCGAGGGCGTGGGGCTTGTAACCAGGTATCCGTCGCTCCGGTACCCATAACTTTTGATCCGTAAGGAGTTACGCGGCGCACAGCATACCGTTGCTAAGTTCTCCAAGAGCTCTACGTCAGAGGTAACAAGGCTGCTCGGCTGCACCTATTTTCGGAGCACAAAATTGAACGTTTTCATCAGTTTCGGGACACATTTCTTCTTTTGCGCTGTTTTTTCATCCCGAATCGTACGTCGTGAGCCGCGAAAATGACGACATCTAATCCATCACATTTCTATTACCGAATCACATTCCACCTTGGGCAAAACAACTTCACTTCACGTTGAGGCTGGGACCGCAAACAGAGGGCGTGGGGCATATGACCAGGTCTCCGTCGCTCCGGTGTCCATAACTTTTTATCCACAAAGAGTTACGCGGCGCACAACATACCGTTGGAATGCTCTCCGAGAGGTCTATGACAAGGGTAGCAAGCCTGCTCAGCTGTGCCTATTTTTGGAGCCCAAAATCGAACATTTTCATCAGTTTCGGGACACTTTTCTTCTTTTGCTTTATTTTTCTGTCACGGATCGTACATCGTGAGCCGCGAAAAGGACGACAACCTAATCCATCACATTTCTATTACCGAATCCCACGACACCTTGGGCAAAACAAATTGACTTCACGTAGAGGCCGGTCTCGCAAACCGAGGGCATGGGGCTTGTGACCTGGTATCCGTCGCTCCGGTGCCCATAACTTTTGATCCGTAAGGAGTTACGCGGTGCACAACATACCGTTGGAAAGCTCTCCAAGAAATGTATGACGGGGGCAGCCATCCGGCTCAACTGCGCCTATTTTCGGAGCCGAAAATTGAACGTTTTCATCAATTTCTGGACACTTTTCTTCTTTTGCGCTATTTTTTTTATCTCGGATCGTACGTCGTGAGACGCGAAAAGGACGACAACCTAACCCATCACATTTCTATTACCGAATCCCACGACACCTTGGGCAAGACAACTTCTCTTCACGCAGAAGTTGGGCCTGCAAACTGAGGGCGTGGGGCTTGTGACCAGGTATTCGTCGCTCCGGTGCCCATAACTTTTGATCCGTAAGGAGTTATGCGGCGCACAGCATACCGTTGGAAAGCTCTCCCAAAGCTCTACGACGGGGGCAGCAAAACTGCTTGGCTGCACCTATTTTTGGAGCTGAAAATTGAACGTTTTAATCAATTTTGGTACATTTTTCTTCTTTTGTGTTGTTTTTTCGTCCCGGATAGTACGTCGTCAGCCACGAAAAAGACGACAACGTAATCCATCACATTTCTATTACCAAATCTCATGGCACCTTGGGCAAGACAACTTCAATTCACATAGAGGATGGGCCCGCAAACTGAGGGCGTGGGGCTAGTGACCAGGTATCCGTCGCTCCGGTGCCCATAACTTTTGATCCGTAAGGAGTTACGCGGCGCACAGCATACCGTAGGAAAACTCTCCGCGAGCTCTACGACGGAGGCAGCAAAACTGCTCGGCTGCACCTATTTTCGGAGCCCAAAATTGAACGTTTTCATTGGTTTCGGGATATTTTTCTTCTTCTGCGATATTTTTTCTGTCCCGGATTGTACGTCGTAAGCCTTAAAAAGGACGACAACCTAATCCATCACATTTCTATTACCTAATCTCATGGCACTTTGGGCAAGACAACTTCAATTCACGTATAGGCTGGATCGGCAAACCGAGGGCGTGGGGCTTGTGACCAGGTATCCGTCACTCCGGTGCCCATAACTTTTGATCCGTAAGGAGTTATGCGGCGCACAGCATACCGTGGAAAAGCTCTCCAAGAGCTCTACGACGTGGGCAGCAAGCTTGCTCAGCTGCGCCTATTTTTGGAGCCCAAAATTGAAAGTTTTCATCAGTTTTGCGACACTTTTCTTCATTTGCGCTGTTTTTTCGTCCCGGATCGTATGTCGTGAGCCTAAAAAAGGACAACAACCTAATCCATCACATTTCTATTACCGAATCCCATGGCACCTTGGGCAAGACAACTTCACTTCATGTAGAGGCTGGGCCCGCAAACCGAGGGCATAGGCATGTGATCAGGTATCCGTCGCTCCGGTGCCCATAACTCATGATCCGTAAAGAGTTACGCGGTGCACAGCATGCCGTCGGAAAGGTCTCCAAGAGCTCTACGACAGGGGTAGCAAAACTGCTCGGCTGCGCCTATTTTCGGAGCCAAAAATCGAACATTTTCATCGTTTCGGGATACTTTTCTTCTTTTGCACTTTTTTTTCATCCCGGATCGTACGTTGTGAGCCTCGAAAAGGACGACAACCTAATCCATCATAGTTTTATTACCAAATCCCACGGCACCTTGGGCAAGACAACTTCACTTCACGTAAAGGATGGGCCCGCAGACCGAGGGTGTGGGGCATGTGACTAGGTATCTGTCCTTTCGGTGCCCATAACTTTTGATTCGTAAGGAGTTACGCGGCGCACAGCATACCATTGGAAAGCTCTCCGACAGCTCTCCGACGGGGGCATCAAGCTTGCTAGGCTGCGCCTTTTTTCGGAGCCCAAATTCGAACGTTTAATCAGTTTTGGGACACTTTTCTTCATTTGCGCTGTTTTTCCGTCCCGGATCGTACGTCGTGAGCAACGAAAAGGACAACAACCTAATCCATCACATTTCTATTACCGAATCCCATGGCACTTTGGGCAAGACAACTTCACTTCACGTAGAGGCTGGGCCCGCAAATTGAGGGCGTGGGGCTTGTGACAAGGTATTCGTCACTCCGGTGCCCATAACTTTTGATCTGTAAGGTGTTACGCGGCGCACAGCATACCGTTGGAAAGCTCTCTGAGGGCTCTACGACAGGGGCAGCAAAACTGCTCGGCTGCACCTATTTTCGGAGCTGAAAATTGAACATTTTTATCAATTTTGGGATATTTTTCTTCTTTTGCGTTGTTTTTCTTTCCCGAATCGTACGTCGTGAGCCGCGAAAAGGTCGACAACCTAATCCATCACATTTCAATTACCGAATCCCACGGCACATCGGGCAAGACAACTTCACTTCACATAGAGGCTGGGCCAGCAAACTGAGGGCGTGGGGCTTGTGACCAGGTATTCGTCGCTCCGGTGCCCATAACTTTTGATCCGTAAGAAGTTACGCGGCGTACAGCATACCGTTGGAAAACTCTCCACGAGCTCTACAACGGGGGCACCAAAACTACTCGGCTGCAACTATTTTTGGAGCCCAAAATCGATCGTTTTCATCAGTTTCGGGATATTTTTCTTCTTTTGCGATATTTTTTCGTCCCGAATCGTACGTCGTAAGTCGCGAAAAGGACAATAACCTAATCCATCACATTTCTATTACCTAATCTCAAGGCACTTTGGGCAAGATAACTTCACTTCACGTAAAGGCTGGACCGGCAAACCGAGGGCGTGGGACTTGTAACCAGGTATCCGTCACTCCGGTGCCCATAACTTTTGATCCGTAAGGAGTTACGCGGCGCACAGCATACCGTTGGAAAGCTCTCCGAGAGCTCTACTACGAGGGCAACAAGCCTGCTCGACTGCGTCTATTTTTGGAGCCCAAAATTGAAAGTTTTCATTAATTTTGGGACACTTTTATTCATTTGCGCTGTTTTTCCGTCTAGGATCGTACGTCATGAGCCGCAAAAAGGACAACAACCTAATCTATCACATTTCTATTACCAAATCCCATGGCACCTTGGGCAAGACAACTTCACTTCACGTAGAGGCTGGGCCCGCAAACTGAGGGCGTGGGCATGTGACCAGGTATCCGTCGCTCCGGTGCCCAAAAGTCATGATCCGTAAGGAGTTACACGGCGCACAACATACTGTAAGAAAGCTCTCCAAGAGCTCTACGACGGGGGCAGCAAAATTGCTCGGCTGCGCCTATTTTCATAGCAAAAAATTGAATGTTTTCATCAGTTTTGGGACACTTTTATTCTTTTGCACTGTTTTTTCGTCCCGGATCGTACGTTGTGAGCCGCGAAAAGGAAGACAACCTAATCTATCACATTTCTATTACCGAATCCAATGAAACTTGGGGCAAGACAATTTCTCTTCACGTAGAGGCTAGGCCGGTAAACCGAGGGCGTTGGGTTTGTGACCAGGTATCCGTTGTTCCGGTGGCCATAACTTTTGATCCGTAAGGAGTTACGCGGTGCATAGCATACCATTGGAAGGCACTCCAAGAGCTGTACGATGCGAGCAACAAGCTTGCTCTGTTGTACTAGTTTTCTGAGCGCAAAATTGAACATTTTTATCAGTTTCGAGATACTTTTCTTTTTTTGCTCTATTTTTCTTTCGCGGATCATACGTCATGAGCCGCGAAAATGACAACAACCTAATCCATCACATTTCTATTACCGAATCCCATGGTACCCTAGACAAGACAACTTCACTTCACGTAGAGGCTGGGCCCGCAAACCAAGGGCGTAGGGCTTGTGACCAGGTATCCGTCGCTCCAGTGTCCATAACTTTTGATCCGTAAGGAGTTACGCAGTGCACAGCCTACCGTAGTAAACACTCCGAGAGCTCTACGACGGGGGCAGCAAGCCTGCTCGGCTGCGCTTGTTTTTGGAGCCCAAAATCTAACATTTTCATCAGTTTCGGGACACTTTTCTTCTTTTGTGCTATTTTTCCGTCCCTGATCGTACGTCGTGAGCCGCGAAAAAGACGATAATCTAATCCATCACATTTCTATTACCAAATTCCACGGCACCTTGGCCAAGACAACTTCACTTCATGTAGAGGTTGGGCCTATAAACCGAGGGCGTGGGGCTTGTGACAAGGTATTTGTCGCTCCGGTGCCTATAACTTTTGATCCGTAAGGAGTTACACGGCGCACAGCATACTGTTGGAAAGCTCTCCAAGAGCTGTAGAACGGGGGCAGCAATCCTGCTCGGCTGCGCCTATTTTCGGAGACTAAAATTGAACTTTTCATCAGTTTCAGGATACTTTTCTTCTTTTGCGCTGTTTTTCCGTCCCGGATCGTACGTTGTGAGCTGCGAAAAGGACAACAACCTAATCCATCATATTTCTATTACCGAATCCCACGACACCTTGGGCAAGAAAACTTCACTTCACGTAGAGGCTAGGCCGGCAAACCGAGGGCGTGGGGCTTGGGACCAGGTTTTTGTCAATCCGGTGCCCATAACTTTTGATCCGTAAGGAGTTACGTAGCGCACAGCATACCGTTGGAAATCTCTCTGAGAGCTCTATGACTGGGGCAGCAAAACTGCTCGGCTGTACCACTTTTCATAGCCCAAAATCGAATGTTTTCATCTGTTTTGGGATACTTTTCTTTTTTTGCGATGTTTTTCCATCCCGGATCGTACGTCGTGAGCATCGAAAAAGACGACAAGCTAATTCATCACATTTTTATTACCGAATCCCATGGAACTTGGGGCAAGACAACTTCTGTTCACGTAGAGGCTAGGCCGGCAAGCCGATGGCGTTGGGGTTGTGACCAGGTATCCGTCGTTTCGGTGCCCATAACTTTTGATCCATAAGGAGTTACGTGGTGCACAGTATACCATTGGAAAGCTCTCCGAGAGCTGTACGATGCGAGCAACAAATCTGCTTAGCTACGCCAGTTTTTGGTGCCCAAAATTGAACATTTTCGTCAATTTCAGGACACTTTTCTTATTTTGTGCAATTTTTCTGTCGCGGATTGTAAGTCGTGAGCGGCGAAAAGGTCGACAACCTAATCCATCACATTTCTATTACCGAATCCAACGGCACCTTGGGCAAGACAAATTCACTTCATGTAGAGGCTGGACCCGAAAATCAAGGGCGTGGGGCTTATGACCAGGTATCCGTCGCTCCGTTGCCCATAACTTTTGATCCGTAAGGAGTTACGCGGCGCACAACATACCGTTGGAAAGCTCTCCGAGAGCTATACGATAGGGGTAGCAAAACTGCTCGACTGTACCTGTTTTCGGAGCCCAAAATCAAACATTTTCATTAGTTTCGGGATACTTTTGGTCTTTTGCAATTTTTTTGTCCCGGATCGTACGTCGTGAGCCGCGAAAAGGACGACAACCTAATCCATCACATTTCTATTACTGAATCCCATGGCACTTTAAGCAAGACAACTTCACTTCACGTAGAGGCTGGGCTGGCTAACCGAGGGCGTGGGGCTTGTGACCCGGTAACCGTCGCTCCGGTTCCCATAACTTTTGATCCGTAAGGAGTCACGCGGCCCACAACATACCGTTGGAATGCTATCTGAGAGCTCTATGACGGGGACAGGAAGCCTGCTCTGCTGCGCCTATTTTCGGAGCCCAAAATCAAACATTTTCATCTATTTCGGGACACTTTTCTTCTTTTGCTCTGTTTTTCCGTCCTGGATCATACGTCGTGAGCCGCGAAAAGGACGACAACCTAATCCATCACATTTCTATTGCTGAATACCGCGGCACCTTGGGCAAGACAACTTCATGTCACTTAGAGGCAGGGCCCACAAACCGAGGGCGTGCGGCTTGTGACCAAGTATCCGTCGTTCCGGTGCCCATAACTTTTGATCCGTAAAGCATTATACAGCGAACAGCATACCGTTGGAAAGCTCTCTGAGAGCTCTATGACGGGTGCAGTAAACCTACTCAGTTGTACCTATTTTCATATCCCAAAATCGAATGTTTTCATCAGTTTTGGGATACTTTTCTTCTTTTGCGCTATTTTTTCGACCCGGATTATACGTCGTGAGCCGCGAAAAGAACGACAACCTAATCCATCAAATTTTTATTACTGAATCCCACGGCACTTTGGCGAGACAACTTCACTTCACATAGAGGCTGGGCCCGCAAAACGAGGGCGTGGGGCTTGTGACGAGGTATCCGTCGCTCTGGTGCCCATAACTTTTCATCCATAAGGAGTTATGCAGTACACAGCATACCGTTGGAAAGCTCTCCGAGAGTTCTACGATGGGGGCAGTACCCCTTCTTAGTTGCGCCTATTTTCGAAGCCCAAAATCAAACATTTTCATTAGTTTCGGAACAATTTTCTTCTTTTGCGCTATTTTTCCATCCCGGATCGCACGTCGTGAGCCGCAAAAAGGACGACAACCTAATCTATCACATTTCTATTACCAAATCCCACGGCACCTTAGACAAGACAACTTCACTGCACGTAGAGGCGGGACCCGCAAACCGAGAGCGTGGGGCTTGTGACTAGGTATTCGTCGCTCAGGTGCCCATAACTTTTGATCCGTAAGGAGATACACTGTGCAGAGCAAACCGTTGGAAAGCTCTCTGAGAGCTCTACTATGGAGGCAGCAATACTGCTCGGTTGCACCTTTTTTCTGAGCCCAAAATCGAACGTTTTTATCAGTTTCGGGACAATGACGACAACCTAATCCATCACATTTCTATTACTGAATCCCATGACACTTTGGGCAAGAAAACTTCACTTCATGTAGAGGCTGGGCCGGCAAACCGAGGGCGTGGAGCTTGTGACCAAGTATCCGTCGCTCCGGTGACCATAACTTTTGATCCGTAAGGAGTTACGCGACGCACAGCATACCGTTGGAAAGCACTCCAAGAGCTCTACGACGGGGGCCACTAGCCTGCTCGGCTACGCCTATTTTCAGATCCCAAAATTTAACGTTTTCATCATTTTCAGGACACTTTTCTTCTTTTGCGCTGTTTTTCTGTCCCGGATCGCATGTCGTAAGCCGCGAAAAGGATGACAACCTAATCCATCGCATTTCTATTACCAAATCCCACGGTACCTTGGGCAAGACAACTTCACTTCAAGTAGAGGCTGGGCCTGCAAATCGAGGGTGTAGGGCTTGTGACCAGGTATTCGTCGCTCCGGTGCCCATAACTTTTGATCCGTAAGGAATTACGTGGCGCAGAGCATACCGTTGGAAAGCTCTCCGAGAGCTCTACGACGGGGCAGCAATACTGCTTGACTGCACCTATTTTCTGAGAGCAAAATCGAACATTTTCATCAATTTTGGGACACTTTTCTTCATTTGCGCTGTTTTTCTGTCCTGGATCGTACGTCGTGTGCATCAAAAAGGACGACAACCTAATTCATCACATTTCTATTAATGAATCCCACGGCACCTTGGGCAAGACAACTTCACTTCACATAGAGGTTGGGCTAGCAAACCGAGGGCTTGGGGTATGTGACCAGGTATCCGTCGCTCCGCTGCCCATAACTTTTGATTTGTAAGGAGTTACGTGGCGCACAACATACCTTTGGAAAGCTCTCCGAGAGTTCTACGACGAGAGTAGCAAGCCTGCTCGGCTGCGCCTATTTTTGATGACTAAAATTGAACGTTTTCATCAGTTTTGGGACACTTTTCTTCTTTTACGCTATTTTTCCGTCCCGGATCGTACGTCGTGAGCCGGGAAAAGGACGACAACCTAATCCATCACATTTCGATTACTGAATCCCGTTGCACCTTGGGCAAGAAAACTTCACTTCATGTAGAGGCTGGGCCCGCAAATCAAGGGCGTGAGGCTTGTGACCAGGTATCTGTCGCTTGGGTGCCCATAACTTTTCATCCGTAAGGAGTTACGCGGCGCACAGCATACCGTTGAAAAGCTCTTAGAGAGCTCTACGACGGGGGCAAAAAACTGGCTCGGTTGCGCCTATTTTCGGAGCCCAAAATCGAACATTTTCATCAGTTTCGTGACACTTTTCTTCTTTTGCATTGTTTTTTCATCCCAGATTGTACGTCGTGAGCCGCGAAAAGGACGACTACCTAATCCATCAGATTTCTATTATCGAATCCCACGATACCTTGGGCAAGGCAACTTCTCTTCACATAGAGGCTGGGTCTGCAAAACCGAGGGCTTGTGGCTTGTGACCAGGTATCCGTCGCTCTGGTGCCCATAACTTTTGATCCATAAGGAGTTACGCAGCGCACAACATAACGTTGGAAAGCTCTCCGAGAGCTCTACTACGTGGGAAGCAAGCCTGCTCGGCTGCGCCTATTTTCAGAGCCCAAAATCGAACGTTTTCATCAGTTTCGGGACTCGTTTCTTCTTTTGCACTATTTTTTCATCCCGGATTGTACGTCATGAGCCGCGAAAAGGACGACAACCTAATCCATCACATTAATATTACTGAATCCCATGGCACCTTGGGCAATGCAACTTCACTTCACGTAGAGGCTTGGCACGCAAACCGAGTGTGTGGGGCTTGTGACCAGGTATCCGTCGCTTCTGTGCCCTAACTTTTGATATGTATGAAGTTACGCAGCACATAGCATACCGTTGGAAAGCTTTCTGAGAGGTCTACGACTAGGGCAGCAAAATTGCTCAGCTGCACCTATTTTTCGAGCCCAAAATCGAACGTTTTCATCAGTTTCGGGATACTTTTCTTTTTTTGCGATGTTTTTTCGTCCCGGATCATACGTCATAAGCCGCCAAAATGACGACAGCCTAATCCGTCACATTTCTATTACCGAATCCCAGGTACCTTGGGCAAGACAAATTCAGTTCACGTAGAGGCCGGGCCCGCAAACCGAGGGCTTGGGGCTTATGACCAGGTATTCGTCGCTCCGTTGCCCATAATTTTTTATCTGTAAGGAGTTACACTGCGCACAGCATACCGTTGGAAAGCTCTCCGAGAGCTCTACGACGGGGGTAACAAGCCTGCTCGGTTGTACCAATTTCGGAGACTAAAATTGAACGTTTTCATCAATTTCGGGACACTTTTCTTCTTTTGCACTGTTTTTTCGTCCCAGATCGTACGTCGTGAGCCACGAAAAGGACGAAAACCTAATCCATCACATTTCTATTACTGAATTCCATGGCACTTTGGGCAAGACAAATTCAATTCACGTAAAGGCTAGGCCAGCAAACTGAGGGCGTAGGGCTTGTGACTAGGTATCCGTCGCTCCGGTGCCCATAACTTTTGATCTGTAAGGAATTAAGCGGCGCACAACATACCGTTGGAAAGCTCTCCAAGAGCTCTACGACGGAGGCAGCTGTCACGCCCCAACCCGACCTATAGAGGCTAGACTCGGGTGTGATCTAATCATTTATACCATTTCACATACTTAATCATTCATTAAGATTTAACACTTAACGTTAGCCTAGAACTCCAAAAGATTTTCGAAAGACCGATAGCATAACGACTGTACTTGGGCTCTTTAGTTTGACCTAATTTTTTTAAATGCCTCAAAATAATCAATCTCAAATTCATTTCCAACTAAGATTACTATTTATCACCAATCGAAATGTCTGCTAGTTATCTTGAAGTCTCGTTTGATTAACAACCTAGCATGATAACTATGTCTCGTTTATTTGTCAATCCTTGTTACACAAGTACTTGTTGATCTTAGCTTACAAATGAGTACCTGTCTAAGATTGGATGGATTCATTTTACTTAGCCCTTTGCCTAATACTTCATAAGCCTGTAGTAGTTACTAATCAAAGTAGCAAAATGATCAAATAGGGTGTCTATCTAGTTATATTCAGTACAAACCAAAATTAGACCCCAAATTACAACGGGGGTCATTTACAATAACGACAACAAGCAACATAAGAAATAGTCTTCAAAATAACATATCGTTCACAAAACAGCCACAATCACGTAAGGCACGTAGGGCATGCAATCACTCCAAAGAGTCATCAATAGGCACGTTATCCATGGGTGCCTGTTCCTGATCTTCTTCACCTGTGATGATAAAAGAGGGTGAGTCCTTATGAACTCAGCGAGGGGGAAACGAGAAATACGTTTTGAAACTCTTTTTCCGATTCAACTTATGAAAAACCCTTTTTGAAAGCATGACATATAACACAAGTAAGTTCATAATGTAATATAAAAGTAAATGAACACAATTACCCTTCTTTCCTCCCCGAGGTCCTCTAGGAACCAAGCGAGAGTACTTATACACATAGTGAAAAGGATACGGTGAGCTTTTGCTCTCAATTCATTTCCAATAATAGTTGTTGCGGCCAACTTCAAATTATCCACTCATCACGCCAAATGGGTGTACTCCGGATGTACCCCGAAATCCTATGACCCAGCTCTCCGAGGAAGTCTAGCCCCCAAGCGAGAGAGGGAATTGGACCATGGTAGTCACGATTGCACTAGCAAGCCCGATGCCGCCCAGTGTGCGTGAAACGCTACCATGCCAGAATGAAAGGTTGCAACCTTGTATGCAATGCACATTTATAACATTTAATATATCACATTAGGAGGACAACAAAGTAGCTTGCCTTCGAGCAGTTATAAGATCGCACATTGACAAGTAAACACACGAGGCAAGTTTTGACATGTCATTTCACTTGTAAAGCACATGGAGTTATATGAATATTAAACGGGCAGCCACGTAACACATATAAATCAAGTCATATAACTCATTTTGGGGTTCACGTAATCAGATAATGAGTTTATACAAGTATGCAACGACGTCTACGTAGGACCGGGTGCAAGAAAGGTCTACTTATCAACATGTAATCATTGGGAATCACATTTCAAGCATACTTAACATTTATTAGGCAACCCACTAACCACATAATTAAACACGATAACCGTAGGATCATCACTTAGCGAGTTTTCATAGTCAATAGGGTTTCAATTCATGCTTACACGTGTGATTAAGCCGCAAGTTGTCACGCAATTAAACCCAAACCATGCATCGATTTATTAAAACATCCTCAATCATCCAAAACAGTCCACACAACATCCAAGTGCCACAATCCCAAGCATTCGATAGCACAAGAGAAGACAACATTTTCAAAGCATATCACTAAATAAAAACCTCACTGCAATGGTCTGTTTTCCCATGATCATTTCGACAAGCAAACAATCTCCAATTCTAGTGAATAAAATGTCAAATTAAAGCTTATTGAGTGAACTAAATCCAGAAACAAACTTCGCATCATTTGGAGTTCGGATTCAAGAGTTATAGCTAAAACCGTGAGACTACGCAAAACTGTCTAGATTCGTATATATTTCAATACTAGGCATTGTTGAGGGTCTTAGGGTCAGATTTAGCTTTAGTCTATTTCTGGAAAACATGTCCAGAACTGAAAAATATAGCAACATACCAAATTTCATGCATTTTAGATATCGTTTACTAGGTCAAAATTTCTTTGTTCTACAAGAAAAGTGAACTGCCAAAAACCTGCTCCATTTTCCCAGATTTTCCAGATGTAGACACCTTTCGATGTTTTGCCATTTTGGAGACCTTATAGTCAAAATTGGCCTTGGTCTATTTCTATAAGAAATACTCAGAACTGGCAAAACTAGTCACCAACCAATTTTTACACATTTTTAACATCATTTACCAGGCGAAATACACTTCGTTCTAACAAGTCAGAAATCTGCCAGCTACGCGATTTTGCCTATCTTCAAGTTCTAGCCGAATATCTTGCCATGCATGGTTATATAAGCTCATGCACACACATATACAACAAGTACAGAGGTAAATATAGACATATAAGGGCATGCATGTGGTTTTTTGAAAGCTTTTAAAAGGATTAACCCTCACCTTAGCCTATTGACAACAAATGATGCTCAAAATTCTTGAAGATGCACAAAATGGTCTTCTCTCCTTGTTTGGCCGAGAGATATTGCTTGATTTCCTTAATTCCTAGCTGAGTTACCATGTTCTTAGTATGTGAATGTGGTTAGAACAAAAGGGAGATGAAAGAAAAGCTATCAAACATACCTAGGGCCGAAATGAGTGTTCTATGAGCTTGCATGCAAATTTCCTTGCTTCTTGCTTGCTTGGTCGAGCTTCCTAGAGTTCTTGAGTGCCTAGGTGAACCTTAGGATGATGAACTTAAGCTATGGAGAGTGATGAAGCAGCCTAGGCCGAGAGGGTGAGAGAAAATGAGAAGATGAGAGAATGAGAGAAGAAATGAAATGGTTGAGCATTTGGTCAGCCTTGAGCTTCACAAAATTCTGATTTTTTTGCTATCTTTGAACATCATTTGAATTATTTAGCATGCCTTGGTGATGTGGCCGAGAAAAACATGCTTGGTGATGGCTTTGTTTCATTTTTTATGCATTATTTGAAGTGACTTTGTCATAGTTTGCCTTGGAAGGTTTTTAATTATGCAAAGGCTTGTAAAATTGCAAGAGGTGGTCGGCCAAAGCATAGATCAAATCTGAATTTTTGCTATGTTTTGAGCATTATTTTATTGTGTGTGCTTGGGATATGCAAAAGAATAAAGAATAAAGAATAAAGAATAAGAATGCTTAGCTTTTGGTGAAATTTTGTCTTCTAGTGAGTTGATTTAGGATTATAATATTAGTTAGTGGAATTTGTAGGATTAATTAATAATCTAGTGCTTCGTGTAAGATGCTTTCTTGATTAGCGTGTAGGCACGCTTTCTTGGGTTTAGGGCATGTACTACGAGGGAAGGCAGGAACTACGAGATGAATGCATGTTTTTCAAGGAAATGCATGTAACTCTAAATGAATGCACGTAAATCAAGACACGACTCTTAAACCTAGGTCAAAGTACGCAATTCGAGGTTAGGGCACACGAAATGACATATCGCATGCAAATCGAGGTTGGGCCTCACAGCAGCAACCTGCTCGGCTGCGCTTGTTTTTCGAGCCCAAAATCGAACGTTTTTATCAGTTTCGGGACACTTTTCTTCTTTTGCTCTATTTTTTCGTCCCGGATCGTACGTCGTGAGCTGCGAAAAGGACGATAACCTAATCCATCGCATTTCTATTAACAAATCCCACGGTACCTTGGGCAAGACAACTTTACTTCACATAGAGGTTGGGCCCGCAAACCGAGGGCTTGGGGCATATGACCAGGTATTCGTCGTTCCGGTGCCTATAACTTTTGATCCGCAAGGAGTAACGTGGCACACAGCATATTGTTGGAAAGCTCTTCGAGAGCTCGACGACGCTAGCAACAAGCCTGCTCGACTGTGCGTGTTTTTGGAGCCCAAAATCGAACGATTTCATCAGTTTTGAGACACTTTCCTTCTTTTGCGCTATTTTTTCGTACTAGATCGTACGTCGTGAGACGCGAAAAAGACAACAACCTAATCCATCACATTTCTATTACTGAATCCTACAACACCTTGGGTAAGACAAATTCACTTCACGTAGAGGCTGGGCCCGTAATCCGAGGGCGTGGGGCTTGTGACCAAGTATCCATCGCTCCAGTGTCCATAACTTTTGATCCGTAAGGAGTTATGCGGCACACAACAAACCGTTGGAAAGCTCTCCGAGAGCTCTACGACGGGGGTAGCAAAATTGCTCGGCTGCACCTATTTTCGGAGCCCAAAATTGAATGTTTTCATCAGTTTTAGGATACTTTTCTTCTTTTGTGATTTTTTTTATCCCGAATCGTACATCATGAGCAGCGAAAAGGACGACAACCTAATCCATCACATTTCTATTACCGAATCCCACACCACTTTGGGCAAGAGAACTTCACTTCACGTAGAGGCTGGGATGGCAAACCGAGGGCGTGGGGCTTGTGACCAGGTATCCGTTGCTCCGGTGCCCATAACTTTTGATCCGTAAGGAATTACGCGGCGTATAGCATACCGTTGGAAAGCTCTCCGAGAGCTCTACGACGGGGGTAGCAAAGGTGCAAGGCTACGCCTGTTTTCAAAGCCCAAAATTGAACGTTTTCATCAGTTTTGGGATACTTTTCTTTTTTTGCGCTGTTTTTCTGTCCCGGATCGTACGTCGTGATCCGCAAAAAGGACAACAACCTAATCCATCACATTTCTATTACCGAATCCCACAGCAACTTGGGTAAGACAAATTCACTTCAGGTAGAGGCTGGGCCCGCAAACCAAGGGCGTGGGGTTTATGACCAGGTATCCGTCGCTCCAGTACCCATAACTTTTGATCCGTAAGGTGTTACGCGGCGCACAACATACCGTTGGAAAGCTATCCGAGAGCTCTACGACGGAGGCAGCAAGCTTGCTTGGCTGCAGCTCTTTTGGGAACCCAAAATCGCACGTTTTCATTAGTTTCGGGACACTTTTCTTCTTTTGCTCTGTTTTTCTATCCTGGATCGTACGTCGTGAGCCGCGAAAAGGACGACAACCTAATCCATCATATTTCTATTACAAAATCCCATGGCAACTTGGGCAAGACAACTTAACTTCACGTAGAGGTTAGGCCCACAAACCGAGGGTGTGGGGCTTGTGAGCAGGTATCCGTTACTCCGGTGCACATAACTTTTGATCTGTAAGCAGTTACGCGGCGCACAGCAAACCGTTGGAAAGCTCTTTGGCAGCTCTACGACAGGGGCAGCAAAACTGCTGAGCTGGACTTGCTTTTGGTGCCCAAAATCGAATGTTTTCATCAGTTCCGGGATACTTTTCTTCTTTTGCGCTGTTTTTTCGCCCCGGATCGTACGTCGTGAGCCGTGAAAGGGACGACAACCTAATCCATCACATTTCTATTACCGAATCCTACAACACTTTGGGCAAGACAACTTCACTTCACGTAGAGGTTGGGCCAGCAAACCGAGGGTGTGGGGCTTGTGACCAAGTATCCGTCGCTATGGGGACTATAACTTTTGATCCGTAAGGAATTACGTGGCACACAACATACAGTTGAAAATCTCTCCGAGAGCTCTACGAACTGGGCAGCAAGCTTGCACAGCTGCGCCTATTTTCGGAGCCCAAAATTGAACGTTTTCATCAATTTTAGGACACTATTCTTCTTTTGCGCTATTTTTCCGTCCCGAATCGTACGTCGTGAGCTGGGAAAAGGACAACAACCTAATCCATCACATTTCTATTACCAAATCCCATGGCACCTTGGGCAAGACAACTTCACTTCAAGTAGAGGTTGGGCCTGCAAACCGAGGGCGTGGGGCTTATGACTATGTATCCGCCGCTCCGGGGACCATAACTTTTGATCCGTAAGGAGTTATGCGGCATACAGCATACCGTTGGAAAGCTCTCCGAGAGCTCTACGACGGAGGCAGCAAGCCTGCTCGGCTGTGCCTATTTTCGGATCTCAAAATCGAACGTTTTCATAAGTTTTTGGACATTTTTCTTTTTTTCGCTATTTTTCCATCCCGGATCGTACGTCGTGAGCTGGGAAAAGGACGACAACCTAATCCATCACATTTTTATTACCATATCCCACGGCACCTTGGGCAAAACAACTTTACTTCAAGTAGAGGCTGGACCTGCAAACCGAGGGCGTGGGGCTTGTGACCATGTATTCGTCCCTCCGGTGCCCATAACTTTTGATTTGTAGGGAGTTACGCAGCGCAGAGCATACCGTTGGAAAGCTCTCCGAGAGCTCTATGATGGGGTCAGCAATACTACTTGGCTGCACCTATTTTCTGAGCCCAAAATCGAACGTTTTCACCAGTTTCAGGACACATTTCTTCTTTCACGCCGTTTTTCCATCCCGGATCGTACGTCGTGAGCCTAAAAAAGGACGACAACCTAATCCATCACATTTCTATTACTGAATCCCACGACACCTTGGGCAAGACAACTTCACTACACATAGAGGTTGGCCCCGCAAACTGAGGGGTTGGGGTATGTGACCAGGTATCCGTCGCTCCAGTGCCCATAACTTTTGATCCGTAAGGAGTTATGCGGTGCAAAGTATACCATTGGGAAGCTCTCTGAGAGTTCTACGACGGGGGTAACAAGCATGCTCAACTGCGCCTATTTTTCGAGCCCAAAATTGACCATTTTCATTAGTTTGGGGACACTTTCCTTCTTTTGCGCTGTTTTTCCATCCCGAATCGTACGTCGTGAGCCGCGAAAAAGACAACAACCTAATCCATCACATTTCTATTACCGAATCCCACGGCACCTTTGGTAAGAAAAATTCACTTCACGTTGAGGTTGGGCCCGCAAACCGAGGGCGTAGGGCTTATGACTAGGTATCCGTCGCTCCAGTGCCCATATGATCCGTAAGGAGTTTCGCGGCGCAGAGTATACCGTTGGAAAGCTCTCCGAGAGCTCTACGATGGGGGCAACAAGCTTGCTCAGCTGCGCCTATTTTCGTAGCCCAAAATTGAACATTTTCATCAGTTTCGGGACACTTTTATTCTTTTGCGCTGTTTTTTCGTACCGGATCGTACATCGTGAGCCGTGAAAAGGACGACAACCTAATCCATCAAATTTCTATTACCAAATCCGTCGGCACCTTGGGCAAGACAACTTCACTTCAAGAAGAGAGTGGGCCCGCAAACCGAGGGCGTGGGGCTGGTGACCAGGTATTTGTCGCTCCGGTGCCCATAACCTTTGATCCGTAAGGAGTTCTCAGGCGCAGAGCATACCGTTGGAAAGCTCTCCGAGAGCTCTACAATGGGGCAGCAATACTGCTATGCTGCACCTGTTTTCTATGCCCAAAATCGAATGTTTTCATCAGTTTCGGGACACTTTTCTTCTTTTGCTCTGTTTTTTCGTCCCGGATCGTACGTTGTGAGGCTCGAAAAGGACTACAACCTAATCTATCACATTTTTATTATCGGATCCCACGGTAGCTTGGGCAAGGCAACTTTACTTCACATAGAGGTTGGGCCCGCAAACCGAGGGCTTGGGTCATCTGACCAGGTATCCGTCGCTCCGGTGCCAATAACTTTTGATCCATAAGGATTTACGTGGCGCACAGCATACCGTTGGAAAGCTCTCCAAGAGCTCTACGACAGGGGCAGTAAGGCTGCTCGGCTGCGCCTATTTTCGGAGCCCAAAATCAAACGTTTTCATCAGTTTCGGGATATTTTCCTTCTTTTGCCCTATTTTTCGGTCTTGGATCATACGTCGTGAGCCGCGAAAAGGACAAGAACCTAATCCATCACATTTCTATTACCGAATCTCACGACACCTTGGATAAGACAAATTCACTTCACGTAGAGGCTGGGCCCGCAAACCGAGGGCGTGGGGCTTGTGACCAGATAACCGTCGCTCCAATGCCCATAACTTTAGATCCGTAAGGCGTCACGTGGTGCACAACATACCGTTGGAAAGCTCTCCGAGAGCTCTACGACGGGGCAGCAAGCTTACTTGGCTGTACCTGTTTTCGAAGCGCAAATTTGAACATTTTCATTAGTTTCGGGACACTTTTCTTCTTTTGCTCTATTTTTTCATCCCGGATCGTAAGTCGTAAGCCGCAAAAAGGATGACCACCTAATCAATAACATTTCTATTACCTAATCCAATGACAACTTGGGGAAGACAACTTTACTTCACGTAGAGGCTAGGCCCGCAAACCGAGGGCGTGGGGCTTGTGAGCAGGTATCCGTTGCTCCAATGCCCATAACTTTTGATTTGTAAGGAGTTAAGTGGAGCACAGCATACCGTTGGAAAGCTCTCTGGCAGCTCTACGACGGTGGCAACAAAAGTGCTCGGCTGTACCTATTTTCGGAGCCCAAAATCAAACGTTTTCATCAGTTTCGGGATACTTTTCATCATTTGCGCTGTTTTTTCATCCCGGATCGTAAGTCGTGAGCCGCAAAAAGGACAAGAACCTAATCCATCACATTTCTATTACCGATTCTCATGGCACTTTAGGCAAGACAACTTCACTTCACGTAGAGGCTGGGCTGGCAAAAAGCAGGCGTGGGGCTTGTGACCAGGTATCCGTCGCTCCGGTGCCCATAACTTTTTTTCCGTAAGGAGTTACGTGGCGCACAGCATATCGTTGGAAAGCTCTCTGAGAGTTCTACGATGGCGGCAACAACCCTGCTCAGCTGTACCTATTTTCGGAGCCCAAAATCAAACGTTTTCAATAGTTTTGGTACACATTTCTTCTTTTGTGTTGTTTTTCCACCTCGGATCGTACGTCGTGAGCCGCGAAAATGACGACAGCCTAATCTATCACATTTCTATTTCCAAATCCCATGGCACCTTTGGCAAGACAACTTCACTTCACGTAGAGGCTGGGCCTGCAAATCGAGGGCGTGGTGCTTGTGACCATGTATTCATCGCTCCGGTGCCCATAACTTTTGATTCGTAAGGAGTTACGCGGCACAGAGTTTACCGTTGGAAAGCTCTCCTAGAGCTCTATGACGGGGGCAGTAAAACTATTCCGCTGCACCTGCTTTCTGTGTCCAAAATCGAATGTTTTCATCAGTTTCGGGAGACATTTCTACTTTTACGCTGTTTTTCCATCCCGGATCGTACGTCGTGAGCCTCGAAAAGGACGACAACCTAATCCATCACATTTATATTACCGAATCCCACAACACCTTGGGCAAACAACTTCACTTCACACAGAGGTTGGGCCCGCAAACCGAGGGCTTGGGGCATATGACCAGGTATCCGTCGCTCCAGTACCGATAACATTTGATCCGTAAGGAGTTACTCGGTGCACAGCATATTGTTGGAAAGTTCTCCGAGAGCTTTACTATGCGGGCAACAAGCCTGCTCGGCTGCACCTATTTTCTAAGCCCAAAATCAAATGTTTTAATCAGTTTCGGGACACTTTCCTACTTTTGCGTTGTTTTTCCGTCCAGGATCGTACGTCGTGAGCCGCGAAAAAGGCAACAACTTAATCCGTCACATTTCTATTACTGAATCCCACGGCACTTTGGGTAAGGCAAATTCACTTCACGCAGAGGCTGGGCACGAAAACCGAGGGCGTGGGGCTTGCAACCAGGTATCTGTCGCTCTGGTGCCCATAACTTTTGATCCGTAAGGAGTTACGTGATGCACGGCATACCGTTGGAAAGCTCTCCTCGAGCTCTACGATGGGGGTAGCAAAACTGCCTAGTCGCACCTATTTTCGAAGCACAAAATCGAACGTTTTCATCAGTTTCGGGATACTTTTCTTCTTTTGCGATGTTTTTCATTCCGAATAGTACGTCGTGAGCCGCGAAAAGGACGACAGCCTAATCCATCACATTTCTATTACTGAATCCCACGGCACCTTGGGCAGGACAACTTCACTTCACATAGAGGCTGGGCCGGCAAACCATGGGCGTGGGGCTAGGGACCAGGTATCCATTGCTCCGGTGCCCATGACTTTTGATCCGTAAGGGGTTATGCGGCGCACAACATACCGTTGGAAAGCTCTCCGAGAGCTCTACAACTGGGTCAGCAAAACTGCTGGGCTGCAACTATCTTTTGGATCCCAAAATCAAACGTTTTCATCTATTTCAGGATACTTTTCTTATTTTGCATTATTTTTCCGTCCCGGATTGTACGTCGTGAGCCTCGAAAAGGACGACAACCTAATCCATCACATTTCTATTACCGAATCCCACGACACCTTGGGCAAGACAACTTCACTGCACGTAGAGGCTAGGCCCGCAAACCAAGGGCATGGGGCTTGTGACCAGGTCTCCGTTGCTCCGGTGCCCATAACTTTTGATCCGTAAGGAGTTACGCGGCGCACAGCAAACCGTTGGAAAGTTCTCCGCGAGCTCTACGACGGAGGCAGCTAAATTGCTCGGCTGCACCTATTTTTGGAGCCTAAAATCGAACGTTTTCTTCAATTTTGGGATATTTTTCTTCTTTTGTGTTGTTTTTTCATCTCGGATCATACGTCGTGAGCTGCGAAAAGGATGACAACCTAATCCATCACATTTCTATTACCGAATCCTACGGCACTTTGGGCGAGACAACTTCACTTCACGTAGAGGCTGGGCCGGCAAACCGAGGGCGTGGGGCTTGTGACCAGGTATCCGTCGCTCCGGTGCCCATAACTTTTGATCCGTGAAGAGTTACGTGACGCACAACATACTGTTGGAAAGCTCTCCGAGAGATCTACGACGGGGGTAGCAAGCCTGCTCAGCTGCGCCTGTTTTCGAAGCCCAAAATTGAATGTTTTTATCAGTTTCGGTATACTTTTCTTCTTTTGCGCTGTGTTTTCATCCCGGATCGTACATCGTGGGCCACAAAAAAGACGACAACCTAATCAATCACATTTATATTACCGAATCCTAAAGCACTTTGGGCGAGACAACTTCACTTTACGTAGAGGCTGGGCCAGCAAATCGAGGGCATGGGGCATGTGACTTGGTATCCGTCGCTCCAGTGCCCATAACTTTTGATCCGTAAGGCGTTATACGGCGCACATCATACCGTTGGAAAGCTCTCCGATAGCTTTACGATGGGGGCAGTAAGCCTACTTTGCTGCGCCTGTTTTCAGAGCCCAAAATTGTACTTTTTAACAGTTTCGGGATACTTTTCTTCTTTTACGCTGTTTTTTCATCCTGGATCGTACGTCGTGAGCCGCGAAAAGGACGACAACATAATCCATCACATTTCTATTACCGAATCCTATGGCACTTTGGGCGAGACAACTTCACTTCACGAAGAGGCTGGGCCGGCAAATCGAGGGCGTGGGGCTTGTGACTAGTTATCCGTCGCTCTGATGTCCTTAACATTTGATTGGTAAGGAGTTACGCAGTGCGCAGCATACCGTTGAAAAGTTCTCCGTGAGTTCTACGACGGAGGCAGCAAAATTGCTCGGCTGCACCTATTTTTGGAGCCTAAAATCGAACGTTTTCAACAGTTTCGGGATACTTTTTTCTTTTATGCTATTTTTTCATCCCGGATCGTAAGCCATGAGCCGCGAAAAGGACGACAACCTAATCCATCTTATTTCTATTACTGAATCCTACGGCACTTTGGGCTAGACAACTACACTTGACATAGAGGCTAGGCCCGCGAACCGAGCGCGTGAGGCTTGTGACTAGGTATTCGTTGCTCGGGAGCCCATCACTTTTGATCCGTAAGGAGTTACGCGGCGCAAAGCATAACGTTGGAAAGCTCTTCGAGAGCTCTACGATGGAGGTAGCAAAATTACTCGGCTGTACCTATATTTGGAGCCCAAAATTGATCATTTTCATCAGTTTTGGAACACTTTTCTTCTTTTGCACTGTTTTTCCATTCCGGATCATACGTCGTTAGCCGCGAAAAGGACGACAAGCCAATCTATCACATTTCTATTACCGAATCCTACGGTACTTTGGGTGAGACAACTTCACTTCACGTAGAGGCTAGGCCCGCGAACTGAGGGCGTGGGGCTTGTGACCAAGTATTCGTTGCTCGGGTGCCTATCACTTTTGATCCGTAAGGAGTTACGCGGCGCATAGTATAACGTTGGAAAGCTCTCAGAGAGCTCTACGACGGGGGCAGTAAAACTGCTTGGCTGCGCCTATTTTCTTAGCTAAAATTGTACATTTTCATCAGTTTCGAGACATTTTTCTTCTTTTTCGCTATTTTTCGGTCCCGGATCGTACGTCGTGGGCCGCGAAAAAGACGACAACCTAATCCATCACATTTCTATTATCGAATCCCATGGAACCTTAGGCAAGACAACTTCACTTCACGTAGAGGCTGGGCCCGCAAACTGAGGGCGTGGGGCTTGTGACCAGGTATCCGTCGCTTCGGTGCCCATAATTTTTGATCTATAAGGAGTTACGCGGCGCACAGCATACCATTGGAATGCTCTCCGAGAGCTCTACGAGGAGGTAGCTAGCCTGCTAGGCAGTGCCTATTTTCGAAGTCTAAAATTAAATGTATTCATCAATTTCGGGCCACTTTTCTTCTTTTGCGCTATTTTTTCTTTTCAGATCGTACGTCGTGATCCGCGAAAAGGACAACAACCTCATCCATCACATTTCAATTACTTTATCCCATGACACCTTGGGCAAGACAACTTCACTTTAGGTAGAGGCTAGGCCGGCAAACCGAGGGCGTGGGGTTTGTGACCAGGTATCCGTCGTTCCGGTGCCCATAACTTTTGATTAGTAAAGGGTTACGCGGCACACAGCATACCGTTGGAAAGCTCTCCGAGAGCTCTACGACCGCGGCAGCAAGCCTGTTTGGCTATACCTATTTTCGAAGCCCAAAATTGAGCATTTTCCTCAGTTTCGGGACACCTTTCTTCTTTTGCGCTATTTTTTCATCTCGGATCATACGTCGTGAGCCTCGAAAAGGAAAACAACCTAATCCATCACATTTCTATTTCCGAATCCCATGGAATCTTGGGTAAGAAAACTTAACTTCACGTAGAGGCTAGGCCGGCAAACCGAGGGCGAGGGGCTTAGGACCCGGTATCCGTCGCTCTCGTGCCCATAACATTTGTTCCGTAAGGAGTTACGCGGCGCACAACATACGGTTGGAAAGCTCACCGAGAGCTCTACGACAGGGGCAACAAGGCTGCTCTATTGCGCCGATTTTCAGAGTCTAAAATTGAACGTTTTCATCTATTTTAGGACACTTTTCTTCTTATGTTCTGTTTTTCCATCCTGGATCGTACGTCATGACACGCGAAAAGGACGACAACCTAATCCATCGCATTTCTATTATTCAATCCCATGGCACCTTGGGCAAGACAACTTCACTTCACGTTGAGGCTAGGCCCGCAAACCGAGGGCATGGGGCTTGTGACCAAGTATCCGTCGCTCCGGTGCCCATAACTTGTGATCCGTAAGGAGTTACGCGGCGTACAGCATACCGTTGGAAAGTTCTTCGCGAGCTCTATGATGGGGGCAGCAAAATTGCTCGGCTGCACCTATTTTTGGAGCCCAAAATTGAATTTTTTCATCGGTTTCGGGATACTTTTCTTGTTTTACGCTGTTTTTTCGTCCTGGATCGTACGTCGTGAGCCGCGAAAAGGACGATAACCTAATCCATCACATTTCTATTAAAGAATCCCATGGCACCTTGGAAAAGACAACTTCACTGCACGTAGAGGCTAGGCCCGTAAACCGAGGGCGTGGGGTTTGTGACCAGGTATCCGTCGCTCCGGTGCCCATAACTTTTGATCCGTAAGGAGTTAAGCGGCGCACAGCATACCGTTGGAATGCTCTCCGAGAGGTCTATGATGGGGAATTAAGCATACTCGGCTGTGCCTATTTTCAGAGCCTAAAATTGAATGTTTTCATCAATTTCGGGACACTTTTCTTATTTTGCGCTGTTTTTCCGTCCCAGATCGTACGTCGTGAGCCGCGAAAAAGACGACAACCTAATCCTTCACATTTCTATTACCTAATCCCATGACACTTTGGGCAAGACAACTTCACTTCCGTTAGAGGCTGGGCCGGCAAACCGAGGGCGTGGGGCTTGTGACCAGGTATCCGTCGCTCTGGTGCCCAAAACATTTGATCCGTAAGGAGTTATGCGGCGCACAACATACCGTTGGAAAGCTCTCCGAGAGCTCTACGACGGGGGCATCAAACCTGCTCGGCTGTGCCTATTTTTGGAGCCCAAAATCAAATGTTTTCATCAGTTTTGGGACACTTTTCTTCTTTTGCGCTGTTTTTCCGTCTGGGATCGTACATCGTGAGTCTCGTAAAGGACGAAAACCTAATCCATCACATTTCTATTTCCGAATCCCATGGTACCTTGGGCAAGACAACTTAACTCCATGCAGAGGTTAGGTCGAAAAACCGAGGGCGAGGGGCTTAGGACCCAGTATCCGTCGCTCTAGTGCCCATAACATTTGATTTGTAAAGAGTTTCGCGGCGCACAGCATACCATTGGAAAGCTCACCGAGAGCTTTATGACAGGGCAACAATCCTGCTCTACTGCACCTATTTTCAAAGCCTAAAATTGAACATTTTCATCTGTTTTATGACATATTTCTTCTTATGCTCTGTTTTTCCGTCACGGATCGTACCTCGTGAGCCATGAAAAGGACGACAACCTAATCCATCACATTTATATTATCGAATTCCATGGCACCTTGGGCAAGACAACTTCACTTCACGTAGAGGCTGGGCCCACAAACCGAGGGCGTAGGGATTGTGACTAAGTATCCGTTGCTCTGGTGCCCATAACTTTTGATCCGTAAGGAGTTATGCGGCGCACAGCATACCGTTGGAAAGTTCTCTGCGACCTCTACAATGGGGGCAGCAAAATTGCTCTGCTGCATTGGTTTTTGGAGCCCTAAATCGATTGTTTTCATTAGTTTTAGGATACCTTTTTTGTTTTGCGCTATTTTTTCATCCCGGATCGTACGTTATGAGCCACGAAAAGGACGACAACCTAATCCATCACAATTCTATTACCGAATCCGACGGCACCTTAGGCAAGACAACTTCACTGCATGTAGAGGTTAGGCCCGCAAATCGAGGGCGAGGGGCTTGTGACCAGGTATCTATCGCTCCGGTTCCCATAACTTTTGATCCGTAAGGAGTTACGCGACGCACAATATACCGTTGAAAAGCTTTCCGAGAGCTCTACGACAGGGGCAGCAAGCTTGCTTGACTGTGCCCATTTTCGAAGCCCAAAATCGAATGTTTTCATCAGTTTTGGGACACTTTTCTTCTTTTGCGCTGTTTTTCCGTCCCAGATCGTACGTCTTGAGCCTCGAAATGGACGACAACCTAATCCATCACATTTCTATTACCGAATCCCATGGCACCTTGGGCAAGACAGCTTCACTTCACGTAGAGGCTAGGCCGGCAAACTGAGGGCATGGGGCTTGTGACCCGGTATCCGTCTCTCCGGTGCCCATAACTTTTGATCCGTAAGGAGTTATGCGGCGCACAGCATGCCGTTGGAAAGCTCTACGAGAGCTCTACGACGAGGACAACAAGCCTGCTTTGCTGAGCCTATTTTTGGGGCCCAAAATCGAACGTTTTCAGCTATTTTGGGACACTTTTCTTCTTATACTTTGTTTTTCCGTCCCGGATCGTACGTCGTGAGCCACGAAAGGACGACAACCTAATCTATCACATTTCTATTACCGAATCCCAAGGCACCTTGGGCAAGACAACTTCACTACATGTAGAGGCTAGGCCCGCAAATCGAGGGCCTGGGGCTTGTGACCAAGTATCTGTCGCTCCGGTGCCTATAATTTTTGATCCGTAAGGAGTTACGCAGCTCACAGCATACCGTTGGAAAGCTCTCCGAGAGCTCTACGACGGGGGCAACAAGCCTGCATAATTGTTCCTATTTTTGGATCCCAAAATCGAATGTTTTCATCATTTTTAGTGCACTTTTCTTATTTTGTGCTGTTTTTCCGTCCAGGATTTTACGTCGTGAGCCGCGAAAAGGACGACAACCTAATCTATCACATTTCTATTACCAAACCCCTCGGTACCCTAGGCAAGAAAACTTCACTGCACGTAGAGGCTAGGCCCGTAAACCGAGGGCGTGGGGCTTGTGACCAAGTATTCGTTGCTCCAGTGCCCATAACTTTTGATCCGTGAAGAGTTACGCGGCACACAGCATACCGCTGGAAAACTCTCTGAGAGCTCTACGACGGAGATAACAAAACTGCTCAGCTGCACCTATTTTTTGAGCCCAAAATTGACCGTTTTCACCAGTTTCAGGACACTTTTCTTCTTTTGCGCTGTTTTTTCATCTCGGATCGTACTTCGTGAGCCGCGAAAAGGAAGACAACCTAATCCACCACATTTCTATTACCGAATCCCACAGCACTTTGGACAAGACAACTTCACTTCACGTAGAGGCTGGGCCGGCAAACCGAGGGTATGGGGCTTCTAACCAGGCATCTGTCGCTCCGGTGCCCATGACTTTTGATCCGTAAGGAGTTACACGGTGCACAGCATACCGTTGGAACGCTCTCCGAGAGCTCTACGATGGGGGCTGCAAGTCTGCTCGGCTGCGCCTATTTTCAGAGCCTAAAATAGAACGTTTTCATCAGTTTCGGGACACTTTTTTTCTTTTGCGCTGTTTTTTCATCCCAGATCGTACGCCGTGAGCCGCGAAAAAGGCGACAACCTAATCCATCACATTTCTATTACCGAATCCCATGGCACCTTGGGAAAGACAACTTCACTTCACGTAGAGGCTGGGCCAGTAAACCGAGGGCGTGGGGCTTGTGACCAGGTATCCGTCGCTCCGGTACCCATAACTTTTGATCCGTAAGGAGTTACGCGGTGCACAGTATACCGTTGGAAAGCTCGCCGTGAGCTCTACGATAGGGAAAGCAAAACTGCTCGGCTGCACCTATTTTTCGGAGCCCAAAATCATACATTTTCATCAGTTTTGAGATACTTTTCTTCTTTTGCGATGTTTTTTCATTCCGGATCGTGTGTCGTGAGCCGCGAAAAAGACGACAACCTAATCCATCATATTTCTATTACCTAATCCCATGGCACTTTGGGCAAGGCAACTTCACTTCACGTAGAGGTTGGGCCGGCAAACCGAGGTCGTGGGGCTTGTGACCAGGTATCCATCGCACCGGTGCCCATAACTTTTGATCTGTAAGGAGTTACGCGGCGCACAATATACCGTTGGAAAGCTCTCTGAGAGCACTACGACGAGGGTTGAAAGTTGGCTAGGCTGTACCTATTTTCGGAGCCCAAAATTGAACGTTTTCATCCATTTTGGGACACTTTTCTTCTTTTGCGCTGTTTTTTCGTCCCGGATCGTACGTCGTGAGCCGCGAAAAGGACGACAACCTAATCCATTACATTTCTATTACTGAATCCCATGGTACCTTGGGCAAGACAACTTCACTTCACGTAGAGGCTGGGCTCACAAACCGAGGGCGTGGGGCTTGTGAGCCGGTATCCGTCACTCCGGTGCCTATAACTTTTGATCCGTAAAGAGTTACGCGGTACACAGCATACAGTTGGAAAGCTCTCCGAGAGTTCTGTGACGGGTGCAGCAAGCCTGCTTTGCTGTACCTGTTGTCGGAGCCCAAAATCGAACGTTTTCATCAATTTCGGGATAATTTTCTTCTTTTCCACTGTTTTTTCATTCCGGATCGTATGTCGTGAGCTGCGAAAAGGACGACAACCTAATCTATCACATTCCTATTACCGAATCCCACGACACCTTGGGCAAGACAATTTCACTTCACGTAGAGGCTGGGCCCGCAAACTGAGGGCGGGGGGCTTGTGACTAGGTATCCGTCGCTCCGGTGCCCATAACTTTTGATCCGTAAGGAGTTATGTGAGGCCCGACCTCGATTTGCGTGTGATACCTCATTTCGTGTGCCTAACCTAGATTTGTGTGCCTTGACCTAGGTTTAAGAATTGTGTTTCATTTTGGCTGCCTTGCATTGAATTACGTGCATTCATTTAGGGTTGCATGCATTTACTTGAAAAAATGTGCATTCATCTCGTAGTTCGTGCCCTACTTCGTAGTGCGTGCCCTAGACCAAGGAAAGCATGCCCTCACGCTAATCAAGAAAGCATCTTACACAAAGCACTAGACTATTAAATAATCCTACAAACTCCACTATCAATATTATAATCCTAAATCAACTCACTTGAAGACAAAATTTCACTAAACACTAAACATTCTTCATTCTTTATTCCTTATTCGTTTGCAAATTCCAAGCACCTAAAATACCACATCAACCTACAATAAAATAAGGCTTAAAACATGACAAAAAATTCAACTTATGGAGCTCATTTGGCTGGCCATACCAAGGTCTTTGAGCAAGGTTTGAATAATTATTCTTTTAACTATGCATGCTTAGACAAGAATCTTACACATGACATGCCTTTTCTTGCACCAAGGCACCTTTTGCTAAACACCAAGCTTCACTCTTGGCCTCCTCACCATTTTGTCTCCTCACAATTCAAATTGCTCAACAAAACAAAACAAATCAGCCCATACAAGCTCTAGGCCGACACAATGCACTAAAAACATTCTCAACAATCTCTCATTCTCTCATTTGCTCTCCACATTCTTTCAAGCTCTCATTCTTCTCTCTCTCTCGGCCTTGGCTGAGTTTACTCTTGCCTTTGCTCATCTTCATCAATTCATGGTGCATCAAGACAAGCAACAATCAAAGAAACTCAAGCAAGCTAGCTAGAATGCAAGAATCACACATGCATGTCCTTTGAGTCTTCATTTCGGCCCTAGGTAAGTTTCTAAGCTTCCATTTCTTTTCTTCTTGTTCTAACCACATGCATGTACTAAGAGCTTGGTCACTAAGCTAGGAAAAATAGAGAAAACCAAGTTGGAATCTCGGCTAGGCAAAGAAGAAGAAGAAAATTGTGCTTCAACAAGTTTTTGTGCATCTTCTTGTTGATTTGCTAAGGTGAGGGCTAAAACCTTTTGAAAATCCTTCAAAAATCCACATGCATGCTCTTAAATGTATGTCTTTGCTTCTGTACTTGAGTTATATGTTCGTTCATAAGCTTCTTCAACCATGCATGGCAAGATTTTGGCTTGAAAGTGATGATAGGTGAAGTCGGATTATGTGACAGCTCTCTGACCTGTTGTTTCGAGGTGCGTTTGGCTAGGCAACTTATATTGAAAATACATGCAAATTGGTAGGTGACTAGTTTGGCCAGTTTTGAACATTTTGAACAGAAATAGGCCAAAGCTAGTTTCGACTCTAAGGTCCTGAAAATGGCAAATCATTAAAATGTGTCCAAATCTGGAAATCTGGAAAAATGAAGCAGGTTTTGCCAGATGCACTGATCTTGTAGAACGAAGCAGATTTGACTTAGTAAATGATGTCCCAAATGCATGAAATTTGGTGTACTGCTATATTTTTCAGTTCTGGACATTTTTGTCAGAAATGAACTAAGGCTAAATCTGACACTAACGACCTCAAAAACGTCAATTATCGAAATGTGTGCAAATCTGGACAGTTTTGTGCTATCCCACTGTTTCGGCTATAACTAATGATCCCGAACTCCAAATGATGCAAGGTTTGTTTCTGATTTTAGTTCACTTCTTAAGATTTAATTTTAAATCTTATTCACTGGAATTGGAGATTGTTTTCTTGTCTTAATGATTGTGGGAAAACAGCCTATTGGAGTGAGGGTTTCACTTGGTTATATGCTTAGAAAATTTGTTGTAACTTCTCTTGTGGTATTAAATGCTTGAGTTTGTGGTGTTGGGATGTTGTGTGGACTGTTTTGAGTACTTGGGGATGTTTGAATTAAATTATGCATGACTTGAGATTGATTTTGAGTTGACTTGGGGCTTAATCACACGGGTAAGCACGAAATGGAAACCCTAACGACTAGGTAGGCTTGCTATTGTTGATCATTTGGATTTTGTGTGGAATTATATGCTTAGTAGGCTTCCCGTAGATGCCCTTATAGCCCTAAATGTGATTTTAATCATTGCATGTTGACAAATAGGCCTTTCTTGCATCCGAGTCCACGTAGATGTTGTTGCATGTTAAATAATCTTAAAATTTGATTACGTGGACTTTGAAATGAGTTATATGACTTGATTTACATGTGTTACATGGCTGCCCGATTAATGTTCATATAACTCCATATGCTTTTCAAGTGAAAGTACTTGTCTATCCGTGCCTTGCTTGATTACTTGTTAATGTGCAATCTTATGACTGTCTGGAGGCAACCTACTTTGTTGTCCTCCTAATGTGATATATTAAATGTCATAAATGTGCATTGCATACAAGGTTGCAACCTTTCTTTCTAGCAGGGTAGCGATCACACACACCGGGCGGCATCGGGCTTGCCGATGCACCCGTGACTACCATGGTACCTATTCCCTCTCTCGCTTGGGGGCTAGACTTCCTCGGAGAGTTGGGTCATAGGATTTCGGGGTACATCCGGAGTACACCCACCTGGCTTGCTAAGGGGATGATTTGAAGTCGGCTGCAACAACTAATTCTGGAAATGAATTGAGAGTAAAAGCTCACCGTATCCTTTTTATTATGTGTATAAGTACTCTCGCTTGATTCTTAGAGAACCTCGGGGAGGGAAGACTGGTAATTGTGTTTCTTTACTTTTGTATTATTATTATGTAATTAATTGTGTTATATTAATGATTGCAAAAGGATTTTCATAAGTTGAACAGGAAAATGAGTTTCAAAACCTATTTCTCGTTCCCCCTCGTTGTGTTCATAAGGACTCACACTCTTTTATCATCTCAGGTGAAGAAGATCAAGAACAGGTACCTGAAGACAATGTGCCTATCGATGATTCCTTGGAGTGATTGCCTATTCTAGGTGCTTTGCGTGATTATGGCTATTTGTGAACTATGCTACTTGAAGACTATTTCTTTTATGTTGCTCAATATTGTAATTTAAAAGACCCCCGTTGTAATTTGGGGTCTAATTTTGGTTTGTACTGATGATAACTAGATAGACACTAGACACTACTATGATCGCTTTGTTATTATTACTGCTAGTATCTATAATGGGATTATGAAGTGTTAGGTAAAGGCTAAGTAAAATAAACCAACCAAACCTTAAGCAAGTACACGTTATTAAGCTAAGATCAATAGATACTTTTGTAACGAGGATTAACAAACGAACGAGACATAGTATCATGCTAGGTTATTAATCAAACGAGACATCAAGACAACCAGTAGGCATTTCAATTGATGATAAAATAGTAATCTTAGTTGGAAATGAATTTGAGATGGTAATTTTAAGGCGTTTAGAGAATTAGGTCAAACCAAAGGGCCCAATTACAGCCGTTATGCTGCCGGTTTTTCAAAAATTTTGAAGTTTAGGCCAAAACGTTAAGTGTTAAATCTTCATGAATGGTTAAGTACGAGACATGACTCAAATGTTTAGATCACACCCTAGTCTAACCTTTATAGGCCGAGTTGGGGCATGACACATTATAACAAGAATGGTATCAGAGCTTAGATTGCTTAAGCCGAGTTTAACTCTTGGACCGTGGGTAGAGCCCTAAGATAATTAGGATGACTTGTTTATATGTTATTGAGTGATAATGTTAAATGTTCCTTCTATGTTTTATGTGTTTAAGTGATTAACATGCCTTAGTTGTTTCTAGAATTGTATCTATATTATGTTGCATATCTTATGCATTAAATTCTTAATTGTCATATTTCAATAAATTGTGCATCGTAATCTGTGCCTATAGATGGCTTGCCCTAGTACCCGTACTACTAATAGGAGCGGTGAACCTCAAGAGATCGGAGATGCTTATCAAACTAATCCCAGTATAGCTATTTTTAACATGATGGCGAATGCCATGGATCGTGTATCACGAGTGATGGAGCGTCAGGATGCACGTGAGGCCAACAACAACAACAATAGGAATGATGGCAACCATGGGAGACATAGCAGAATGAGGGAGTTTCTTGACTTTCGCCCGTCCAAATTCCACGGGGAAGCTGATGATGAGAAAGCAGAGGCTTGGCTGTCCGAGATCGAGAAGATTTTCAGGCCACTTGATTATACTGATGAAGAAAAGGTGGAGTTTGCGGTGTTTCTATTGCACGGGGATGCTGAACATTAGTGGCACACTGTGGAGGCACTGTAGGAAACTGATCAGACACCTCGCTTGTGGGGTAATTTCGTTAAGGCATTTAAGGAGAAATATGTACCTGCAGTCTCCAGGCAGAGGCGGGCTAAGGAATTCATGCACTTGACCCAGGGTAACATGACGATGGCCCAGTACGAGGCTCGTTTTGACCGACTGTCCCGGTATGCTCAATATATGGTTAGTACTCCGGAGGCGAAGATGTGGAAATTTACTACTGGATTGAGGCCAGAGATTCAGGACCAGTTGGCTTCTCATGACTTCGATACCTATTCTGCTCTCTTTGCTGCTGCCTCTCGAGTTGAGAAGAGGAAACTAGATAGAGCCGGTTCGAGTCAGCCGAACAAGAAACCATACCAGCCTCCAGGTCAGTAGAGGAAATTCCAGGGTCAGAGTCGTAATCAGGGCTAGAGCCAGAACAAACCAGTGAATAACCGTGGCCTGACTAAAGCGCCATCAGCCTCTTCCACCCGCGGACCCACAGGTAGTTCACCTGCTACTCAGTCTGTCAACTGTTCTTATTGTGACAAGAAGGGGCATACTGAGGCCCAGTGTTGGAGGAAGTCAGGACGATGTATGAGATGTGGTAGTGATCAGCATCAGATTAAGGATTGCCCTAAACGGTAGGCAGGGCAGAATCAGGGTAAACCAGCTGCTAGAGGTAAGACTCCAGTTCCTAGAGTTCAAGCTCGAGCTTATGCTATTGAGTGCGAGGAGCTTCCAAATGAGACCGTTGTTGTTGAAGGTACATTCTTCATACTGAATCAACCTGTTAGGGTGCTAATTGATCCGGGTGCTACTCATTCATTTATTACTCCCTTATGTGTGGAACGTGTAAAACTGAAAGTTGTATGTTTTCCATACGAAGTAGAAGTTGGTACTCCGATGGGTTCTAAGCTTCTTACTAGCTCAGCTTATAAAGCATGTAAAATCCAAATTAAGGATAGGGAATTCTCAGTCAATCTTATTGTATTACTTTTTCGAGATTATGAGGTCATTTTAGGGATGGACTGGCTGGCAAAACATCATGTCCAACTAGATTGCCAGGCGAAGATTATAACGTTCCGGGTACCTGGTCAACCAATATTTAAGGTAATGGGTCGAAGAGATTTCACCGGGAGTTCCATCATTTCATCTACGAAAGCAGTAAAGTCCTTGAGAAAAGGGTGTAGCGGATACTTAGCTTACCTCATCAACAAGCCGTCGGACAAAGCTAAATTGGAGGAGATGCCTGTGATCAAAGACTATGCAGATGTGTTTCCAGAAGAATTACCCAGTTTATCCCCAAATCGGGAAATCGAGTTTGTTATAGAATTACTGCCTGACGCCCAACCGATATCTAAAGGTCCCTATCGTATGGTACTGGCCGAGCTACAAGAATTGAAGGACCAATTGCAAGGATTGTTGAAGAAGGGGTTTGTTCAACCAAGTTCTTCTCCGTAGGGTGCGCCAGTTCTATTTGTGAAGAAGAAAGACGGAACGTTGAGGCTATGCATCGATTACCGAGGATTGAACCAAGTAACTGTCAAGAATAAATACCCACTTCCTTTGATCGACGAGTTGTTTGATCCACTCCAAGGAGCCAAAGTGTATTCAAAACTCGACTTGAGGCAAAGGTATTATCAGTTGCGGATCAAAAAGGAAGATGTGCCTAAAACGGCTTTCAGGACGAGATATGGGCATTATGAATATGTAGTTATGACTTTTGGACTAACTAATGCCCCTGCAGCTTTTATGGATTTGATGCACAGGGTGTTTCAACCCTACTTGGACCAATTTGTGGTGATCTTCGTTGATGATATTTTGGTATACTCGAAATCTGAGGCTGAGCATGAACAACATCTGCGGTTAGTACTGCAGAAACTTCGAGAGCATTAATTGTATGCAAAGTTTAGCAAGTGTGAATTTTGGTTGCAACAGATTGCATTTTTGGGGCATATTATATCCCAAGAGGGAATAGCGGTAGATCCAGCAAAAATAGAAGCAGTGATGTCTTGGAAGAAGCCAGAGAATGTTACGGAGATTCGGAGTTTTCTTGGTCTAGCCGGCTATTATCGAAGATTCGTGAAAGATTTCTCTAAGATTGCAGGACCGCTTACAAAGCTCACTTAAAAGAAAACAAAGTTCGTGTGGGATGATAAGTGTGAGAACAGCTTCCAAGAGTTGAAGAAAAGATTGACTACCACACCTGTTCTTGCATTGCCTGAAGGGAGTCAAGGTTTTGTAATCTATAGCGATGCTTCGAAAGAAGGATTGGGTTGTGTGTTGATGCAAAATGGAAGGGTGATTGCATATGTTTCTAGGAAACCAAAGCCGTATGAATTGAATTACCCGACGCATGATTTGGAGTTAGCGGCTATTGTATTTGCACTCAAGAAATGGAGGCATTATCTATGGGGTAACAAGTTTGAGGTATTTACTAATCATAAGAGCTTGAAATACTTGTTCTCTCAAAAAGAGTTGAATATGAGGCAAAGGCGGTGGATGGAGCTTTTGGATGATTATAACTGCACAATCAATTATGTGCCTGGTAAAGCAAATGTAGTTGCAGATGCCTTAAGTAGGAAAGCGAGCATGGCAAAACTGGAAGTCAAGGTGCAGGAGTTGTTGGATGAAGCATTTTTGTGGAAACCACAATTGACTCGGAAAGGGTTACTTTTTGCCACTACGCAAGTTCAATCGACCTTGTTGTCTGAGTTACAAGAGGCTCAACAGAAGGACCAACAACTTCGAAAGATTAAAGAAAGCAACGCAGATTTCAAGTTTCATGATGATGGTATTTGGAGGTTTAGGAATCGGATTTGTGTTCCCAATGAGCCAGAGCTGAAAAAGAAGATTCTTGAAGAAGCCCATAATTCAAGATATACTATTCACCCCGGCGGAACAAAGATGTACCGGGATTTGAAGCAACACTATTGGTGGAATAACATGAAAAGAGAAATTACGGAGTTTGTGGCACGGTGTTTGACTTGCCAGAGAGTCAAAGTGGAACATCAGCAACCCGCAGGTTTACCTCAGCCGTTGGAGATTCCTCAATGAAAATGGGAACATATAACTATGGATTTTGTTATGGACCTACCCAGATCGCAAAAGGGTCATGACGCTGTTTGGGTCATAGTGGATATATTGACTAAGTCGACACACTTCTTACTGATGAACAAGGAGGATAGTCCTGAGAAATTGGGAGATTTGTATGTGGTGGAGATTGTAAAATTGCACGGGATGCCTGTGAGTATTGTATCGGATAGGGATCCTCGTTTTACTTCCCCATTTTGCAAGACATTGCAACAAGCTTTGGGAATGAAGTTGAGTTTCAGCACGGCTTATCACCCTCAGACTGATGGACAATCGGAGAGAACTATTCAGATTCTGGAGGATATGCTGAGGGCGTGTGTTTTAGTCTTTGGGAAAGGTTGGGAGAAATATCTATCTCTAGCGGAGTTCACTTATAATAATAGCTATCAGGCCACTATTGGGATGGCCCCATTTGAGGCGTTGTATGGACGTAAGTGTCGATCCTCAATTTACTGGGATGAAGTAGGTGAGACGAAGACTTTTGACCCGACCCTTTTACCTGAACTTATGAAGACTGTTGATAATATCCACCTCATCCGAAAACGGATGCTTACCGCCCAGAGTAGGCAGAAAAGTTATACAGACCGACGGAGACGGAGCCTAGAGTTTGAGGTCGGCGACAAGGTGTTCTTGAAGATATCACCTCAGAGGGGACTGATTAAACATGGCAAGGGTGGAAAGTTGAGCCCGAGGTTTGTAGGACCATTTTAGGTGATTGAGAAGGTTGGCAAATTGGCGTATCGCCTGGTACTACCCCAGAACCTCTCCAATATTCACGACGTCTTTCATGTTTCTGTGCTGCGGAAATATCATCCTGATCCGTCGCATATCTTGGAGCTAGAGCCGTTGCTGCTTCGGGAGAACTTCTCTTACGAGGAGAAGCCCATTCGGATCCTAGACCAGCAAGATCGGGAGTTGCGCAACAAATCTATACCGATGGTGAAGGTGCTGTGGGATCATCATGGAGTTGAAGAAGCAACGTAAGAAAGGCAAGACCAGATGGAGTAGCAATATCCAGCTTTATTTCAAAGGTAATATTGAATTTCGGGATAAAATTCTTTTAAAGGGGGGAGGATGTAAGGCCCGACCTCGATTTGTGTGCGATACCTCGTTTCGTGTGCCTAACCTAGATTTGTGTGCCTTGACCTAGGTTTGAGAATTGTGTTCGTTTTGTGTGTCTTGCATTGAATTACGTGCATTCATTTAGGGTTGTGTGCATTTACTTGAAAAATGTGCGTTCGTCTCGTAGTTCGTGTTCTACCTCATAGTGCGTGCCCTAGACCTAGGAAAGCGTGCCCTCACGCTAATCAAGAAAGCATCTTACACAAAGCACTAAACTATTAAATAATCCTACAAACTCCACTATCAATATTATAATCCTAAATCAACTCACTAGAAGACAAAATTTCACTAAACACTAAATATTCTTCATTCTTTATTCCTTATTCTTTTGCAAATTCCAAGCACCTAAAATACCACATCAACCTACAATAAAATAAGGCTTAAAACATGACAAAAAATTCAGATTATGGAGCTCATTTGGCTGGCCATACCAAGGCCTTTGAGCAAGGTTTGATTAATTATTCTTTTAACTATGCATGCTTAGACAAGAATCTTACACATGACATGCCTTTTCTTGCACCAAGGCACCTTTTGCTAAACACCAAGCTTCACTCTTGGCCTCCTCACCATTTTGTCTCCTCACAATTCAAATTGCTCAACAAAACAAAACAAATCAGCCCATACAAGCTCTAGGCTGACACAATGCACTAAAAACATTCTCAACAATCTCTCATTTTCTCATTTGCTCTCCACATTCTTTCAAGCTCTCATTCTTCTCTCTCTCTCGGCCTTGGCTGAGTTTACTCTTGCCTTTGCTCATCTTCATCAATTCATGGTGCATCAAGACAAGCAACAATCAAAGAAACTCAAGCAAGCTAGCTAGAATGCAAGAATCACACATGCATGTCCTTTGAGTCTTCATTTCGGCCCTAGGTAAGTTTCTAAGCTTCCATTTCTTTTCTTCTTGTTCTAACCACATGCATGTACTAAGAGCTTGGTCACTAAGCTAGGAATAATAGAGAAAACCAAGTTGGAATCTCGGCTAGGCAAAGAAGAAGAAGAAAATTGTGCTTCCACAAGTTTTTGTGCATCTTCTTGTTGATTTGCTAAGATGAGGGCTAAAATCTTTTGAAAATCCTTCAAAAATCCACATGCATGCTCTTAAATGTATGTCTTTGCTTCTGTACTTGAGTTATATGTTTGTTCATAAGCTTATTTAACCATGCACGGCAAGATTTTGGTATGAAAGTGAAGATAGGTGAAGTGGGATTATGTGACAGCTCTGTGACCTGTTGTTTCGAGGTCCGTTTGGCTAGCAATATGATGTTGAAAATGCATGAAAATTGGTAGGTGACTAGTTTGGCGATTTTTGAATATTTTTGACAGAAATAGGCCAAAGCTAATTTCGACTCTAAGGTCCTCACAATGGCAAATCATTAAAATGTGTCCAAATCTGGAAATCTGGAAAAATGAAGCAGGTTTTGGCAGATGCACTGACCTTGTAGAACGAACAAGATTTGACTTAGTAAATGATGTCCAAAATGCATGAAATTTGGTGTGATGCTATATTTTTCATTTCTGGACATTTTTTTGGGAAATGGGCTAAGGCTAAATCTGACTCTAAGGACCTCAAAATCGTCAATTATCGAAATGTGTGCAAATCTGGATAGTTTTGTGCTATCCCACTGTTTCGGCTATAACTAATGATCCCGAACTCCAAATGATGCAAGATTTGTTTCTAATTTTAGTTCACTTCTTAAGCTTTAATTTGAAATCTTATTCACCGGAATTGGAGATTTTTTGCTTGTCTTAATGATTGTGGGAAAACTGCCTATTTCAGTGAGGGTTTCACTTGGTTATATGCTTAGAAAATTTGTTGTAACTTCTCTTGTGGTATTAAATGCTTGCGTTTGTGGCGTTGGGATGTTGTGTTGACTGTTTTGAGTACTTGGGGATGTTTGAATTAAATAATGCATGACTTGAGATTGATTTTGAGTTGACTTAGGGTTTAATCACACGGGTAAGCATGAAATGGAAACCCTAACGACTAGGTAGGCTTGCTAGTGCTGATCATTTGGATTTTGTGTGGAATTATATGCTTAGTAGGCTGCCCGTAGATGCCCTTATAGCCCTAAATGTGATTTTGATCATTGCATGTTGACAAATAGGCCTTTCTTGCATCCGAGTCCACGTAGATGTTGTTGCATGTTGAATAATCTTAAAATTTGATTACGTGGACTTTGAAATGAGTTATATGACTTGATTTACATGTGTTACATGGCTGCCCGTTTAATGTTCATATAACTCCATATGCTTTTCAAGTGAAACTACTTGTTTATCCGTGCCTCGCTTGATTACTTGTCAATGTGCAATCTTATGACTGTCCGGAGGTAACCTACTTTGTTGTCCTCCTAATGTGATATACTAAATGTCATAAATGTGCATTGCATACAAGGTTGCAACCTTTCTTTCTGGCATGGTAGCGATCACGCACACCGGGCAGCATCGGCCTTGCCGGTGCACCCGTGACTACCATGGTACCTATTCCCTCTCTCGCTTGGGGGCTAGACTTCCTCGGAGAGTTGGGTCATAGGATTTCGGGGTACATCCAGAGTACACCCACCTGGCGTGTTAAGGGAATGATTTGAAGTCGGCCGCAACAACTAATTCTAGAAATGAACTGAGAGTAAAAGCTCACCGTATCCTTTTTACTATGTGTATAAGTATTCTTGCTTGGTTCCTAGAGAACCTCGGGAAGGAATGAAGGGTAATTGTGTTCCTTTCCTTTGTATTATTATTCTGTACTTAATTGTGTTATATTCATGCTTGCAAAAGGATTTTCATAAGTTGAACCGGAAAATGAGTTTCAAAACCTATTTCTCGTTCCCCCTCGCTGAGTTCATAAGGACTCATCCTCTTTTATCATCTCAGGTGAAGAAGATCAAGAAGAGGTACCTGAGGACGATGTGCCTAGCGATGATTCGTTGGAGTGATTGCCTGTCCTATGTGCTTTGCGTGATTATGGCTATTTGTGAACTATACTACTTGAAGACTATTTCTTTTATGTTGCTCAATGTTGTAATGTAAAAGACCCCAGTTGTAATTTGGGGTCTAATTTTGGTTTGTACTGATGATAACTAGACAGACACTAGACACTAATATGATCGCTTTGCTATTATTACTACTAGTATCTATAATAGGATTATAAAGTGTTAGGTAAAGGCTAAGTAAAATGAACCAACCAAACCTTAAGCAGGTACACATTATTAAGCTAAGATCAACAGGTACTTTTGTAACGAGGATTAACAAACGAACGAGACATAGTATCATGCTAGGTTATTAATCAAACGAGACATCAAGACAACCAGTAGGCGTTTCAATTGATGATAAAATAGTATTGTTAGTTGGAAATGAATTTGAGATGGTAATTTTGAAGCGTTTAGAGAATTATGTCAAAGCAAAGGGCCCAATTACAGTCGTTATGCTGCCCGTTTTGCGGAAAGTTTTGAAGTTTAGGCCAAAATATTAAGTGTTAAATCTTCATGAATGGTTAAGTACGAGACATGACTCGAATGTTTAGATCACAACCTAGTCTAACCTTTATAGGCCGGGTTGGGGCATGACACCTTAGAATAAGAATGGTATCAGAGCTTAGATTGCTTAAGCCAGGTTTAACTCTCGGACCGTGGTTAGAGCCCTAAGATAATTAGGATGACTTGTTTATATGTTATTGTGTGATAATGTTAAATGTGCCTTCTATGTTTTATGTGTTTAAGTGATTAACATGCCTTAGTTGTTTCTAGAATTGTATCTATAATATGTTGTATATCTTATGCACTAAATTCTTAATTGTCATATTTCAATAAATTGTGCATCGTAATCTGTGCCTTTAGATGGCTGGCCCTAGTAACCGTAATACTAATAGGAGCGGTGAACCTCAAGAGACCAGAGATGCTTATCAAACTAATCCCGGTATAGCTATGTTTAACATGATGGCGAATGCCATGTATCGTGTATCACGAATGATGGAGCGCCAGGATGCACGTGAAGCCAACAACAACAACAACAATAGGAATGATGGCAACCATGGGAGACATAGCAGAATGAGGAAGTTTCTTGACTTTCGCCCGTCCAAATTCCATGGGGAAGCTGATGATGAGAAAGTAGAGGCTTGGCTGTCCGAGATCGAGAAGATTTTCAGGCCACTTGATTATACTGATGAAGAAAATGTGGAGTTTACGGTGTTTCTGTTGCACAGGATACTGAACATTGGTGGCACACTATGGAGGCACTGTGGGAAACTGATCAGACACCTTGCTTGTAGGGTAATTTTGTTAAGGCATTTAAGGAGAAATATGTACCTGCAGTCTCCAGGCAGAGGCGGGCTGAGGAGTTCATGCACTTGACCCAGGGTAACATGACGGTGGCCCAGTACAAGGCTCGTTTTGACCGACTGTCCCGGTATGCTCAATATATGGTCAGTACTTTGGAGGCGAAGATGTGGAAATTTACTACTGGAATGAGGCCATAGATTCAGGATCAGTTGGCTTCTCATGACTTCGATACCTATTCTGCTCTCGTTGCTGCTGCCTCTCGAGTTGAGAAGAGGAAACTAGATAGAGTCGGTTCAAGTCAGCCGAACAAGAAACCATACCAGCCTCCAGGTCAGCAGAGAAAATTCCAGGGTCAGAGTCGTAATCAGGGCCTGAGCCAGAACAGACCAGTGAATAACCGTGGCCCGACTAAAGTGCCATCAGCCTCTTCCACCCGCGGACCCACAGGTAGTTCACCTGCTACTCAGTCTGTCAACTGTTCTTATTGTGACAAGAAGGGGCATACCGAGGCCCAGTGTTGGAGGAAGTCAGGATGATGTATGAGATGTGGTAGTGATCAGCATCAGATTAAGGATTGTCTTAACCGGCAGCAAGGGCAGAATCAGGGTAAACCAGCTGCTAGAGGCAAGACTCTAGTTCCTAGAGTTCAAGCTCGAGCTTATGCTATTGAGTGCGAGGAGCTTCCAGATGAGACCGCTGTTGTTGAAGGTACATTCTTCATACTGAATCAACCTGTTAGGGTGCTAATTGATCCGGGTGCTACTCATTCATTTATTATTCCCTTATGTGTGCAACGTGTGAAACTGAAAGTTGTATGTTTGCCATACGAAGTAGAAGTTGGTACTCCGATGGGTTCTAAGCTTGTTACTAGCTCAGCTTGTAAAGCATGTAAAATCCAAATTAAGGATAGGGAATTCTCAGCCAATCTTATTGTATTACCTTTTCGAGATTATGAGGTCATTTTAGGGATGGACTGGCTGGCAAAACATCATGTCCAACTAGAATACCGAGCGAAGATTATAAAGTTTCGGGTACCTGGTCAACCAATACTGGAGGTAATGGGTCGAAGAGATTCCACCGGAAGTTCTATCATTTCATCTACGAAAGCAGTGAAGTCCTTGAGAAAAGGGTGTAGCGGATACTTAGCTTACCTCATCAACAAGCCGTCGGACAAAGCTAAATTGGAGGAGATGCCTATGATCAAAGACTATGCGGATGTGTTTCCAGAAGAATTACCCGGTTTACCCCCAAATCGGGAAATCGAGTTTATTATAGAGTTACTGCCTAGCGCCCAACCGATATCTAAAGCTCCCTATCATATGGCACTGGCCGAGCTACAAGAATTGAAGGACCAATTGCAAGGATTGTTGAAGAAGGGGTTTGTTCAACCAAGTTCTTCTCTGTGGGGTGCGCCAGTTCCATTTGTGAACAAGAAAGACGGAACATTGAGGCTATGCATCGATTACCGAGGATTGAACCAAGTGACCGTCAAGAATAAATACCCACTTCCTCTGATCGACGAGTTGTTTGATCAACTCCAAGGAGCCAAAGTGTATTCGAAACTCGACTTGAGGCAAGGGTATTATCAGTTGCAGATCAAAAAGGAAGATGTGCCTAAAACGGTTTTTAGGACGAGATATGGGCATTATGAATATGTAGTTATGCCTTTTGGACTAACTAATGCCCCTGCAGCTTTTAAAGATTTGATGCACACGGAGCTTCAACCCTACTTCAACCAATCTGTGATGATCTTCATTGATGATATTTTGGTATACTCCAAATCCAAGGCTGAACATGAACAACATCTGCGGTTGGTACTGCAGAAACTTCGAGAGCAACAATTTGATGCAAAGTTTAGCAAGTGTGAATTTTGGTTGCAACAGATTGCATTTTTGGGGCATATTATATCCCAAGAGGGAATAGCGGTGGATCCAGCAAAGATAGAAGCAGTGATGTCTTGGAAGAAGCCGAAGAATGTTACGGAGATTCGGAGTTTTCTTGGTCTAGCCGACTATTATCGGAGATTCGTGAAATATTTCTCTAAGATTGCAGGACCGCTTACAAAGCTCTCTCAAAAGAAAACAAAGTTCGTGTGGGATGATAAGTGTGAGAACAGCTTCCAAGAGTTGAAGAAAAGATTGACTACCGCACCTATTCTTGCATTGCCTGAAGGGAGTCAAGGTTTTGTAATCTATAGCGATGCTTCGGAAGAAGGATTGGGTTGTGTGTTGATGCAAAATGGAAGGGTGATTGCATATGCTTCTAGGAAACCAAAGCCGTATGAATTGAATTACCCGACACATGATTTGGAGTTAGCGGCTATTGTGTTTGCACTCAAGAAATGGAGGCATTATCTGTGGGGTAACAAGTTTGAGGTATTTACTGATCATAAGAGCTTGAAATACTTGTTCTCTCAAAAAGAGTTGAATATGAGGCAAAGGCGGTGGATGGAGCTTTTGGATGATTATAACTGCACAATCAATTATGTGCCTGGTAAAGCAAATGTAGTTACAGATGCCTTAAGTAGGAAAGCGAGCATGGCAAAACTGGAAGTCAAGGTGCAAGAGTTGTTGGAGGAAGCATTTTTGTGGAAACCACAATTGACTCGGAAAGGGTTACTTTTTGCCACTACGCAAGTTCAATCGACCTTGTTGTCTGAGTTACGAGAGGCTCAACAGAAGGACCAACAATTTCGGAGCCCAAAATCAAACGTTTTCATCAGTTTCGGGATACTTTTCTTCTTTTGCGATGTTTTTTCGTCCTAGATCGTACGTCGTGTGCCGAGAAAAGGACGACAACCTAATCCATCATATTTCAATTACTGAATCCTATGCCACTTTGGGCAAGACAACTTCACTTCACGTAGAGGTTGGGCCGGCAAACCGAGGGCGTAGGGCTTGTGACCAGGTATCCGTTGCTCCGGTGCCCATAACTTTTGATTCGTAAGGAGTTACGCATCGCACAGCATACCGTTGGAAATCTCTCCGAGAGCTTTACGATGGGGGCAGCAAGCCTACTCAACTGTGCCTGTTTTCGGAGCCCAAAATCGAACGTTTTCATTAGTTTCGGGACACTTTTCTTCTTTTACACAGTTTTTCTGTCCCGGATCGTACGTCATGAGCCTCGAAAAGGACAACAACCTAATCCATTACATTTCTGTTATCGAATCCCATGGCACCTTAGGCAAGACAACTTCACTTCACATAGAGGCTGGGCCTGAAAACCGAGGGCGTAGGGCATGTGACCAGGTATCCGTCGCTCTGGTGGCCATAACTCTTGATCCGTAAGGAGTTATGCGGCGCACAGCATACCGTTGGAAAGCTCTCCGAGAGCTCTACGACGGGGGTAGCATGCCTACTCTGCTGCACCTATTTTTGGACCCTAAAATTGAATATTTTCATCAGTTTTGGGATACTGTTCTTCTTTTGCGTTGTTTTTCTGTCCCGGATCGTACGTCGTGAGTCGCGAAAAGGACGGCAACCTAATCCATCACATTTCTATTACCGAATCCCACGGCACCTTGGGCAAGACAACTTCACTTCATGTAGAGGCTGGGCCCGTAAACCGAGGGCGTGGGGCTTGTGACCAAGTATCCATCGTTCCGGTGCCCATAACTTTTGATCCGTAAGGAGTTACGCGGCGCACAGCAAACCGTTGGAAAGTTCTCCGAGAGCTCTATGACCAGGGCAGCAATACTGATTGGCTGCACCTATTTTCAGAGACCAAAATCGAATGTTTTCATCAGTTTCGGGATACTTTTCTTCTTTTGCGCTATTTTTCCAACTCGGATCGTACGTCGTGAGCCGTGAAAAGGACGACAACCTAATCTATCACATTTCTATTACCAAATCCCACGGTACCATAGCAGGACAACTTCATTGCACGTAGAGGCTGGGCCCGTAAACAGAGGGCGTGGGGCTTGTGACCATGTATTCGTCGCTCGGGTGCCCATAACTTTTGATCCGTAAGGAGTTACGTGGCGTACAGCATACCGTTGGAAAGTTCTCCGAGAGCTCTACGACTGGGGCAGCAATAATGATTGGCTGCACCTGTATTCGGAGTCCAAAATCGATCCTTTTCAACAGTTTCGGAACACTTATCTTCTTTTGCGCTATTTTTCCATCCCTGATCGTACGTCGTGAGCCGCAAAAAGGACGACAACCTAATCCATCACATTTCTATTGGCGAATCCCACAACACCTTGGGCAAAACAACTTCACTTCACATAGAGCCTGGGCCCGCAAACTGATGGCGTGGGGCATGTGACCAGGTATCCATCGTTCTGGTACCTATAACTTTTGATCCGTAAAGAGTTACACAGCGCACAACATATCGTTGGAAAGCTTTCCGAGAGATCTACGACGGGGGTAGTAAAATTGCTCTGCTGTGTCTATTTTTGGAGCCCAAAATTGAACGTTTTCATCAGTTTTGGGATACTTTTCTTTTTTTGCGCTGTTTTTTTGTCCCGGATCGTACGTCGTGAGTCGCGAAAAGGACGACAACCTAATCCACCACATTTTTATTACCGAATCACATAGCACTTTGGGTGAGACAACTTCACTTCACGTAGAGGCTGGGCCGGCAAACCGAGGGCGTGGGGCTTGTGACCAGGTATCCGTCGCTCCGGTGCCCATAACTTTTGATCCGTAAGGAGTTACGTGGCGCACAGCATACCGTTGGAAATCTCTCCGAGAGCTATATGACGAGGGTAGCAAAACTTCTCGGCTGCACCTATTTTTGGAAACCAAAATCGAACGTTTTCATCAGTTTCGGGATACTTTTCTTCTTTTGCAATTTTTTTCATCCCGGATCGTATGTCGTGAGCCGCAAAAAGGACGACAACCTAATCCATCACATTTCAATTACCAAATCCCACTGCACTTTAGTCAAGACAACTTCACTTCACGTAGAGGCTGGGCCGGCAAACCGAGGGCGTGAGGCTTGTGACCCGGTATTCGTCGCTCCGGTGCCCATAACTTTTGATCCGTAAGGAGTTACACGGCGCACAGCATACCGTTGGAAAACTCTCCGAGAGTTCTATGACAGGGGCAGCAAGCCTACTCAGCTGCGCCTGTTTTCGGAGCCCAAAATTGAACGTTTTCATCTGTTTCAGGACACTTTTCTTCTTTTGCTTTGTTTTTCCATCCCGGATCGTACGTCGTGGTCCGCAAAAAGGACGACAACCAAATCCATCACATTTCTATTACCGAATCCCAAAGCACCCTAGGCAAGACAAGTTCATTTCACGTAGAGGCTGGCCCCAAACCGAGGGCGTGGGGCTTGTGACCAAGTATCCATCGCTCCGGTGCCCATTACTTTTGATTTGTAAGGAGTCATCTGAGGCCCGACCTCGATTTACGTGTGATATCTCGTTTCGTGTGCCCTAACCTAGAATTGCGTGCCTTGACCTAGGTTCAAGAATCGTGTCTCGTTTTATGTGCCTTGCATCGAATTACATTCATTCATTTAGAGTTGCGTGCATTTACTCAGAAAACATGCATTCATCTCGTAGTTCGTGCTTTATCTCGCAGTGCGTGCCCTAAACTTAGGAAAGCGTGCCCGCACGCTAATCAAGAAAGCATCTTACACGAAGCACTAGATTATTAATTAATCCTACAAATTCCACTAACTAATATTATAATCCTAAATCAACTCACTAGAAGACAAAATTTCACTAAGCACTAAACATTCTTATTCTTTATTCTTTATTCCTATTTCTTTTTGGAAAACCCATGCACCTCAAATTTCACACTTATTATAACTTATAATACCTTAATTTGAATCTGAAATTTCCGCCTTGTATAGCTTATTTGGCCAACCATATGTAGACAATTTAACAAGCTTGCATAATTTAAAACATTCCTAGACAAGCCTATGACACAATGCATAAAAAAATGAAACAAAACACACCTACCAAGCTTCACTTTCTCGACCAAAACACTCCATGCTTCCTCACATTTTAATAATGCACAATGACTAAGGAATTTTTAGAAATTGTAGAGCTCTAGGCCGACACATGCATTCAAAACATCCTCAAAGCATCTTTAACCTGATATTTGCTTTCAAACCTTTTCTCAAGCTCTCATCTCCTCTCTCTCTTGGCCTTAGCATTTTCATAGGCTTCCAAGACTGAAAAATTTCTCCCCATAACACACAAGCATCGTCCAAAGAAAGGGCAAGCAAGTAGCTAGCTCAAAACGCATGCAAGCACACAAGAACCCTTCATTTCGGCCCTAGGTATGTTTGATAGCTTTTCTTTCATCTCCATTTTGTTCTAACCACATGCACATACTAAGACCATGATAACTCAGCTAGGAATTAAGGAAATCAAGCAATCTCTTTCGGCCAAGCAAGGAGAAAAGACCTTTTTGTGCATCTTCAAGAATTTTGAGCACCATTTGTCATCAATAGGCTAAGGTGAGGGCTAAAACTCTTTTAAAAGCTTTCAAAAACCACATGGATGCCTTCATATGTCTACATTTACCATTGTACTTGTTGTATATGTGTGTACATGAGCTTATGTAACCATGCATGGCAATATATTTGGCTAGAACCTGAAGATAGGTAAAAATCGTGTAGCTGGCAGATTTCTGACTTTGTAGAGCGAGGTGCATTTTACCTAGTAAATGATGTTGAAAATGTGTTAAAATTGGTAGGTGACTAGTTTTGCCAGTTTTGAGCATTTTCCACAGAAATAGGCCAAGGCCAATTTTGAATCTAAGGTCTCCAAAATGGCAAAAATTCGAAAGGTGTCTAAATCTGAAAAATCTGGGAAAATGGAGCAGGTTTTTGGCAGTTCACTGTCTTCGTAGAACGAAACAGTTTTGACCTGGTAAATGATATTTAAAATACATGAAATTTGGTAAGTTGCTATATTTTTCAGTTCTGGACATTTTTATCAGAAATAGACTAAAGTTAGATCTGACCCTAAGACTCTCAAAAATGGCAAGTATTGAAATACGTACGAATCTGGACAGTTTTGCGTAGTCTCACGGTTGTAACTATAACTCTTGAATCCAAACTCCAAATGATACGAAGTTTGTTTCTGGATTTAAATCACTCATTAAGCTTTAATTTGACATTTTGTTCACTGGAATTGGAGATTGTTTGCTTGTCAAAATGATTGTGGGAAAACAGACCATTGCAGTGAGGTTTTTATTTAGTGATATGCTTTGAAAAATATTGTAACTTCTCTTGTGGTATTGACTGCTTGGGATTGTGGCACTTGGATGTTGTGTGGACTGTTTTGGATGATTGAGGATGTTTTAATTAATCGATGCATGGCTTGGGTTTAATTACGTGACAACTTGCGGCTTAATCACACGTGTAAGCATGAATTGAAACCCTATTGACTATGAAAACTCGCTAAGCGATGATCCTACAGTTATCGTGTTTAATTGTGTGGTTAGTGGGCCGCCTAATAAATGTTAAGTATGCTTGAAATGTGATTCCCGATGATTACATGTTGATAAGTAGACCTTTCTTGCACCCGGTCCCACGTAGACGTCGTTGCATGCTTGTATAAACTTATTATCTGATTACGTGAACCCCGAAATGAGTTATATGACTAGATTTACATGTGTTACATGGTTGCCCGTCTAATATTCATATAACTCCATGTGTATTACAAGTGAAATTAAATATCAAGCATGCCTCGTGTGTTTACTTATCAACGTGCGATCTTATAACTGCTCGGAGGTAACCTACTTTGTTGTCATCCTAATGTGATATGTTAAATGTTATAAATGTGCATTGCATACAAGGTTGCAACCTATCGTTGTGGCATGGTAGTATTTCACGAACGCCGGGTGGTATAGGGCTTGCCGGTGCTCCCGTGACTACCCTGGTCCAATTTCTCTCTCTCGCTTGGCATTCCACCCTCGGAGAGTTGGGTCGTAGGATATCGGCGTACATCCAGAGTACACCCAATTGGGAGCGATAAGTGGATTATTGAAGTCGGTCACAACCATCGTTATCGAAAATGATATTGAGAGCAAATGTTCACTGTATCCTTGAAATGATTGGTAATTGTATCTTTTGCTCAATTTGATTCATATACTTTGCGTGCCTTATTACTTGTAATACGTGACATGTTTTAAAAAGGAGTTTTTCATAAGTTCAACCGGAAAAGAGTTTCAAAACATATTTCTCGTTCCCCCTCACTGAGTTCATAAGGACTCACCTTCTTTTATCATCACAGGTGAAGAAGATCAGGAATAGGTACCCGAGGAGAACGTGCCTGTTGATGACTGTTTGGAGTGATTGCTTGTCTTACGTGCCTTGCTTGACTATGACTATTTTGCGAACGTTATGTTTGTTTTGAAGACTATCTCTTATGTTGTTGTCGTTGTTATTGTAAAAGATTCCCGTTGTAATTTGGGGTCTTATTTTGGTTTATACTGACTATAACTAGATAGACACTCTTTTGGTCGTTTTGTTATCACTACTTGGTTAGTAACTATTACAGGCTTATGAAGTATTAGGCAAAGAATCAAGTAAAATGAATCTATCCAATCTTAAACAGGTACTCATTTGTAGGCTAAGGGATAACAGGCACTTGTGTAATAGACGTTAACAAATAAATGAGACATAGTTGCCATGCTAGGTGTTAATCAAACGAGACTTGAGATAAATAGTAGGCATATCAATTGGTGATAAATAGTAACCTTAGTTGGAATCAAATTTGAGATTGAAGATTTTGAGGCATTTAGAAAATCAGGTCAAACTAAGAAGCCACGTTATGCTGCCGGTTTTTCGAAGAATTTTTGGATTTCTAGTCTAACGGATAAGCTTAATCTTCGTTAATCAGTTATAGTTGTAAAAGAACGTGAATGATTAGATCATACCCTAGTATAACCTCCATAGGTCGGGTTAGGGGCGTGACACCTTATATAAATGGTATCAGAGCTTAGATTGCTTAAGCCGGGTTTAATTCTCGGACCATGTGTAGAAGCCCTAAGGTTATTGGGATGACTTATTTATGTGTGTTAATGTGTGACAATATCAATTGTGCCTTCTCTGTTCTATGTGCTGATGTGATTAACATGTCTTAACCATTTCGAGAATTGTATGTCTATGTAAAATTGTATGTTGCATACCTTATACATTAAATTCTTGTTTTGTCGTATTCCAATAAATTGTGCATCATAATATGTGCCTATAGATGGCTGGCCTTAGTACCCGCAATACCAATAGGAGCGATGAGCTTCAAGAAGCTGGAGATGCTCATCAAACTAATCCCGGCATGGCCATGTATAACATGATAGCGAATGCTATGGATCGCGTGTCGCGAGTAATGGAACGTCAAGATGCACGTGAAGCAACCCACAATAACAACAATAACAGGAATGGTGGTAACAATGGGAGAAACAGTAGAATGCGGGAGTTCCTTGACTTTCACCCGTCCAAATTCTACGGGGAAGCTGATGATGAAAAGGCAGAGGCTTGGCTGTCTGAGATTGAAAGGATTTTCAAGCCACTTGACTATACTGATGAAGAAAAGATTGAGTTCGCTGTGTTTCTGTTGCACGGGGATGCTGAGCATTGGTGGCACACTGTGGAGGCACTTTGGGAAACTGATCATACACCTCGCTTGTGGGGTAATTTCGTTAAGGCATTCAAGGATAAATACATACCTGCAGTTTCCAGGCAGAGGCGAATTGAAGAATTCATGCACTTGAATTAGGGTAACATGACGGTGGCTCAGTATGAGGCTCGCTTCTACAGACTGTCCCGTTATGCTCAATACATGGTCAGTACCCCTGAGGCGAAAATGTGAAAATCTACGTATGGGTTGAGGCCAGAAATTTAGGATCAGTTGGCTTCGCATGACTTTACTACCTAATATGCTCTCCTTGCTGCTGCCTCCTGAGTTGAGAAGAGGAAACCTGATAGAGTCGGTTCAAGCCAGCCGAACAAGAAACCATATTAGCCTCCAGCACTACAGAGGAAATTCCAGACTCAGAGTTGCAGTTAGGGCCAGAGCCAAAACAGACTAGTCAATAACCGTGGCCCGACTAAAGCACCATCAGCCTCTTCCACCCGTGGATCCACAGGTAGTTCACCTGCTACTCAGACTGTCACCTGTTCTTATTGTAACAGGAAGGGTCATGCCGAGGCCCAGTGTTGGAGAAAATTAGGACGATGTGTATGGTGTGGCAGCGATCAACACCAGGTTAAGGATTGCCCTAAATGGCAAGGGGGACAAAATCAGATTAAACCAGCTGGTAGAGGCAAGATCCAATCCCTAGAGTTCAGGCCCGAGTTTATGCTATAGAGTGCGAGGAGCTTCCTGAGGAGACTGTTGTTATTGAAGGTACATTCTTGATACTGAATCAACCTGTTAGGGTGCTAATTGATCCAGGTGCTACTCATTCATTTATTACTCCCTTATGTGTGCAACGTGTGAAATTAAGAGTTGAATGTTTGCCTTACGAAGTAGAAGTTGGTACTCTGATGGGTTCTAAACTTGTTACTAGCTCAGCTTGTAAAGCATGTAAAATCCAAATTAAAGATAGGGAATTCTTAGCCAATCTTATTGTATTACCCTTTCGATACTATGAAGTCCTCTTAAGGATGGACTGGTTGGCAAAGCATCATGCCCAACTAGATTGTCGGACGAAGATTGTAACATTCCAGATATCTGGTCAACCAACATTGGAGGTAATGGGTAGAAGAGACTTCACTGGGAGTTCCATCATTTCATCTATGAAAGCAGTGAAGTCCTTGAGAAAAAGGTGTAGTAGATACTTAGCTTACATCATCAACAAGCCATCGGACAAAACTAAGTTGGAAGAGATGCTAGTGATTAAAGATTATGCTGACGTGTTTCCAGAAGAATTGCCCGGTTTACCCCTGGATCGGGAAATCGAGTTTGTAATAGAAGTACTGCCTGGCACCCAGCCAATATCTAAAGCTCCCTATCGTATGGCACCAACCGAGCTACAAGAATTGAAGGACCAATTGCAAGGATTGTTGAAGCAGGAGTTTGTTCAACCAAGTTCTTCTCCGTAGGGCGCACCAGTCCTATTTGTAAAGAATAAAGACGGAACGTTGAGGCTATGCATTGATTACCGAGGATTGAACCAAGTAACCGTCAAGAATAAATACCCACTTCCACTGATGGACGAGTTGTTTGATCAACTTCAAGGAGATAAAGTGTATTCGAAACTCAACTTGAGACAAGGGTATTATCAACTGCGAATCAAAAAGGATGATGTTTTTAAATCAGCTTTCAGGACGAGATATGGGCACTATGAGTTTGTGGCAATGCCATTTGGGCTAACTAATGGCCCAACAGCTTTTATGGACTTGATGCATAGGTTGTTTCAACCCTACTTGGACCAATTTGTAGTGATCTTTATTGATGATATTTTGATATACTCGAAATCCGAGGATGAGCATGAACAACATCTGCGATTGGTATTGCAGAAACTTTGGGAGCATCAATTGTATGCCAAGTTTAGCAAATGTGAGTTTTGGTTGCGGCATATGGCATTCTTGGGGCACAACATATCCCAAGAGGGAATAGCGGTGGACCCAGCAAAGATAGAAGCGGTGATGTCTTAGAAGAAGCCGAAAGATGTTACAGAGGTTCGGAGTTTTCTTGGTCTAGCCGGCTATTATCAAGGGTTCGTGAAGGATTTCTCAAAGATTGCAGGACAACTTACAAAGCTCACTCAGAATAAAACTAAGTTCATGTGGGATGACAAGTGTGAGAACAGCTTTCAAGAATTGAAGAAGAGATTGACAACTGCACCTGTTCTTGCATTGCCTGAAGGGAGTCAAGGCTTTGTAATCTATAGTGATGCTTCTAAGGAAGGACTGGGTTGTGTGTTAATACAAAATAGTAGAGTGATTGCGTATGCCTCTAGGAAGCCCAAGTTGTATGAATTGAATTACCCGACGCATGATTTGGAGTTAGCGGCTATTGTGTTTGCACTCAAGAAATAGAGACACTATTTGTGGGGTAACAAGTTTGAAGTGTTTACTGATCACAAGAGCTTGAAGTACTTGTTCTCACAAAAAGAGCTGAACATGAGGCAAAGACGGTGGATGGAGCTCTTGGATGATTATAATTGCACAATCGATTATGTACCCGGTAAAGTGAATGTGGTAGCAGATGCCTTAAGCCGGAAAACAAGCATGGCAAAACTGGAAGTTAAGGTGCAGGAGTTGTTAAAGGAAGTATTTTTGTGGAAACCACAATTGACTCAAAAAGGGTTACTATTTGCCACTACACAAGTTCAATCGACCTTGTTGTCTGAATTACGAGAAGCTCAACAGAAGGACCAATAGTTTTAGAAGATTAAAGAAAGCAACACAGATTTCAAGTTTCATGATGATGGTATTTGGAGGTTCAGGAGACGAATTTGTGTTCCTAATAACCCAGAGTTGAAAAAGAAGATTCTTGAAGAAGCCCATAACTCGAGATACACTATTCACCCTGGCGGAACAAAGATGTACCGGGATTTGAAGCAACACTATTGGTGGAATAACACGAAGAGAGAGATTGCGGAGTTTGTGGCATGGTGTTTAACTTGTCAGAGAGTCAAAGCAGAACATCAACTACCGACAGGCTTACTACAACCGTTGGAAATTCCCCGATGGAAATGAGAACATATAACTATGGACATTGTCATGGACCTACCCAGGTCACAAAAGGGTCATGATGCCGTTTGGGTCATAGTGGATAGATTGACCAAGTCAGCGCACTTCTTACCGATGAACAAGGAGGATAGTCTTGAGAAACTGAGAGATATGTATGTGGCGGATATTGTAAGGTTGCACGGGATGCCTGTGAGTATTGTGTCGGATAGGGATCCTCGTTTTACTTCCCGATTTTGGAAGAGATTGCAAGATGCTTTGGGAACGAAGTTGAGTTTTAGCACGGCTTATCACCCTCAGACTGATGGACAATCTGAGAGAACTATTCAGATTCTGGAGGATATGCTGAGGGCGTGTGTTCTAGACTTCGGAAATGGTTGGGAAAAATATATGCCCCTAGCGGAGTTCGCTTATAATAACAGCTATCAGGCCACTATCGGGATGGCCCCATTTGAGGCATTGTATGGGCGCAAGTGTCAATCCCCAATATACTGGGATGAAGTAGGTGAGACGAAGACTTTTGACCCGACCCTTCTACCTAAACTTATGAAGACTATTGAAAATGTCCACCTCATCCGGAAACGGATGCTTACCACCCAAAGCAGGCAGAAAAGTTATGCAGACCGACAGAGACAGAATTTAGAGTTTGAGGTCGGTGACAAGGTGTTCTTGAAGTTATCACCTCGGAGGGGACTGATTAAACATGGAAAGGGTAGAAAGTTGAGCCTGAGGTTTGTAGGACTGTTTGCGATAATTGAAAAGGTTGGCAAATTGGCGTATCATCTGGAACTACCCCAAAACTTCTCCAATATTCATGATGTCTTCCATGTCTCAATGCTACGGAAGTATCACCCTGATCCATCACACATCTTGGAGCCCGAGCCGCTGTAGCTTTGGGAGAACTTGTCTTATGAAGAGAAGCCCATTCGGATCCTAGACTAGCAAGATCGGGAGTTACGCAACAAATCTATACCGATGGTGAAAGTGCAATGGGACCACCATGGAGTCCAAGAAGCAAGGTAGGAAAGACGAGACCAGATGGAGCAACAGTATCCGGCATTATTTCAAAGGTAATATTGAATTTCGGGATGAAATTCTTTTACGGAGGAGAGGATGTGAGACCTGACCTCAATTTGTGTGCGATACCTCGTTTCGTGTGCCCTAACCAAGAATTGTGTGCCTTGACCTAGGTTCAAGAATCGTGTCTCGTTTTATGTGCCTTGCATCGAATTACGTGCATTCATTTAGAGTTGCGTGCATTTACTCGGGAAATATGCATTCGTCTCGTAGTTCGTGCTTTACCTAGTAGTGCATGCCCTAAACCTAGGAAAGCGTGTCCGCACGCTAATCAAGAAAGCATCTTACACGAAGCACTAGATTATTAATTAATCCTACAAATTCTACAAACTAATATTATAATCCTAAATCAACTCACTAGAAAACAAAATTTCACTAAGCACTAAACAGTCTTATTCTTTATTCTTTATTCCTATTTCTTTTTGCAAAACCCATGCACCTCAAATTCCACACTTATTATAATACCTTAATTTGAATCTGAAATTTCAGCCTTGTATAGCTCATTTGGCTGACCATATGTAGACAATTTAACAAGCTTGCATAATTTAAAACATTCCTAGACAAGCCTATGACACAATGCATAAAAAAATGAAACAAAACACACCTACCAAGCACACAAGAACCCTTCATTTCGGCCTTAGGTATGTTTGATAGCTTTTCTTCATGTAAAGGTTGGGCCAGTAAACCGAGGGAATGGGGCTTGTGACCAAGTATCTGTCGCTCCGGTGCCCACAACTTTTGATCCGTAAGAAGTTACGCGGCGCACAACATACCGTTGGAAAGTTCTTCGAAAGCTCTACAACGGGGGCAATAAAACTGCTTGGCTGCACCTATTTTTGAAGCCCAAAATCAAACGTTTTCATCAGTTTCGTGATACTTTTCTTCTTTTGCGCTATTTTTTCGTCTCAGATCATACGTCGTGGGCCGCAAAAAGGACGACAACCTAATCCATCACATTTCTATTACTGAATCCCACGGTACTTTGGGCGAGACAACTTCACATCACATAGAGGCTGAGCCGGCAAACCGAGGACGTGGGGCTTGTAACCAGGTCTCCGTCGTTCTGGAGCCTATAACTTTTGATCCGTAAGGAGTCATGCGGCGCACAGCATACCCTAGGAAATCTCTCCAAGAGCTCTACGTCGGGGGCAGCAAGCCTGCTCTGCTGCGCCTATTTTCAGTGCCCAAAATCGAACGTTTTCATCAGTTTCAAGACACTTTTCTTCTTTTGCGCTATTTTGTCGTCCCGGATCGTACGTCGTGAGCCGCGAAAAGGAAAACAACCTAATCCATCACATTTCTATCACCGAATCTCATGGCACCTTGGGCAAGACAAATTCACTTCACGTAGAGGCTGGGCCTGCAAACCGATGGCGTGGCACTTGTGACCAGGTATCCGTCGCTCCGGTGCCCATAACTTTTGATCTGTAAGAAGTTATGCGACGCACAACATACAGTTCGAAAGCTCTCCGAGTTCTATATGACTGGGGTAGCAAACCTGCTTGGCTGCGCCTATTTTCGGATCTCAAAATCGAACATTTTCACCTATTTTGGGACACTTTTCTTCTTTTGTGCTGTTTTCCGTCCCGGATCGTACGTCGTGAGCCGCGAAAAGGACGACAAACTAATCCATCACTTTTTATTACCGAATCCCACGACACTTTGGGCAAGACAACTTCACTTCACATAGAGGCTGGGCCCACAAACCGAGGGCATGGGGCATGTGACCGGGTATCCGTCACTCTAGTGCCCATAACTTTCGAACCGTAAAGAGTTACGCGGCGCACAGCATACCGTTGGAAAGCTCTCCGAGAGCTCTACGGCGGGGGAAGCAATTCTGCTCGGCTGCGCCTGTTTTCAGAGCCCAAAATCGAACGTTTTCATCGATTTTGGGAAACTTTTCTTCTTTTGCGCTGTTTTTTCGTCCAGGATCGTATGTCGTGAGCTGCGAAAAGAACGACAACCTAATCCATTACATTTCTATTACTGAATCCCACAGCACCTTGGGCAAGACAACTTCGCTTCACGTAGAGGCTAGGCCTGCAAACCGAGGGCATGGGGCTTGTGACCAGGTATCCGTCGCTCTGGTGCCCATAACTTTTGATCCGTAAGGAGTTACGCGGCGCACAGTATACCGTTGGAAAGCTCTCCGAGAGCTGTACGATGGGGGCAATAAGCCTGCTAGGCTGTGACTATTTTTGGAGCTCAAATTTGAACGTTTTCATCAGTTTTGGGACACTATTCTTCTTCTGCACTGTTTTTCGGTCCCGGATCGTACGTCGTGAGCCGCATAAAGGACGACAACCTAATCCATCACATTTCTATTATCGAATCCTATGGCACCTTGGTCAAGACAAATTGACTTCACGTAGAGGCTGGGCCAGCAAACCGAGGGCGTGGGACTTGTGACCAGGTTTTCGTCGCTCGGGTGCCCATAACTTTTGATCCGTAAAGAGATAAACAGCGCACGGCATACCGTTGGAAAGCTCTCTGAGAGCTCTACGACGGGGACAGCAAGCCTGCTCGGCTACGCCTATTTTCAGAGCCCGAAATTGAACGTTTTCATCAGTTTTGGTACAATTTTCTTATTTTGCGCTATTTTTTAGTCCCGGATCGTACGTCGTGAGCCGCGAAAAGGACGATAATCTAATGCATCACATTTGGATCATCGAATCCCATGGCACCTTGGGCAAGACAAATTCACTTCACGTAGAAGTTGGGCCCGCAAACCGAGGGCGTGGGGCTTGTGACCAGATGTCCGTTGCTCCGGTGCCCATAATTTTTGATCCGTGAGGAGTTAAGCGGCGCAGAGCAAATCGTTGGAAAGCTCACCGAGAGCTCTACGACGCGGGCAGCAAGCCTGCTAGGCTGTGCCTATTTTCGGAGCACAAAATCGAATGTTTTCATCAGTTTCGTGACACTTTTCTTCTTTTGAGCTGTTTTTTCATCCCGGATCGTACGTCGTGAGCCACGAAAAGGACGACAACCTAATCCATCACATTTATATTACCGAATCCCACGGTACCTTGGGCAAGACAAATTCACTTCACGTAGAGGCTGGGCCCGCAAACCGAGGGCGTGGGGCTTGTGACCAGGTATCCGTCGCTCTGGTGCCCATAACTTTTGATCCGTAAGGAGTTAAGCGGCGCAGAGCATACCGTTGGAAAGCTCTCCGAGAGCTCTACGACGGGGGTAGTAAGCTTGCTCAGTTGCGCCTATTTTCGGAGCACAAAATCGAATGTTTTCATTAGTTTCGGAACACCTTTCTTCTTTTGCGCTGTTTTTTCGTCCCGGATCGTACGTCGTGAGCCGCGAAAAGGACGACAACCTAATGCATCACATTTCTATAACCAAATCCCATGGCACCTTGGGCAAGACAAATTCACTTCACGTGGAGGCTGGGCCCGCAAATCGTGGGCGTGGGGCTTGTGACCATGTGTCTGTCGCTCCGGTGCCCATAACTTTTGATCCGTAAGGAGTTACGCGGCACACAGCATACCGTTCAAAAGCTCTCCGAGAGCTCTACGACGGGGGCAGCAAGTCTGCTCGGCTACGGTTATTTTCAGAGCCCAAAATTGAACGTTATCATTAGTTTTGGGACACTTTTCTTCTTTTGCGCTGTTTTTCTGTCCCAGATCGTACGTGCCTAATCCATCACATTTCTATTACCGACTCCCTCGGCACCTTGGGCAAGACGAATTCACTTCACGCAGAGGATGGGCCCGCAAACTGAGGGCGTAGGGCTTGTGACCTGGTATCCGTCACTCTGGTGCCCATAACTTTTGATCCGAAAGGAGTTAACTGGCGCAGGGCATACCGTTGGAAAGCTCTCCGAGAGCTCTACGACGGGGGCAGCAAGCCTGCTCGGCTGCTCTTATTTTCGGAGCACAAAATTGAACATTTTCATCATTTTCGGGACACTTTTCTTCTTTTGCTTTGTTTTTCCGTCCCGGATCGTACGTCGGGGGCCGCGAAAAGGACGACAACCTAATCCATCACATTTCTATTACTGAATCCCATGGCATGTCGGGCAAGACAAATTCACTTCACAGTAGAGGCTGGGCCCTTAGACCGAGGGCGTGGGGCTTACGATCTAGTATCCGTCGCTCCGGTGCCAATAACTTTTGATCCGTAAGGAGCTACGTTGCGCACAACATACCGTTGGAAAGCTCTCCGAGAGCTCTGCTACTGGGACAGCTAGCCTGCTCGGTTGCACCTATTTTCAGAGAACAAAATCGAATGTTTTCATCAGTTTCGGGACACTTTTCATTTTTTGCTTTGTTTTTCCATCTCGGATCTTACGTCGTGAACCGCGAAAAGGACGATAACCTAATCCATCACATTTCTATTATCGAATCCCACGGCATCTTGGGCAAGACAAATTCACTTCACAGTAGAGGCTGGGCCCGCAAACCGAGGTTGTGGGGCTTGTGAGCAGGTATCCGTCGCTCTGGTGCCCATAACTTTTGATTCGTAAAGAGTTACGCGGCGCACAACATACCGTTTGAAAGCTCTCCGAGAGCTCTACGATGAGGAAAGCAAGCCTACTCGGCTGCGCCTATTTTCAAAGCAAAAAATTGAACGTTTTCAATAGTTTTTTGACACTTTTCTTAATTTGCGCTGTTTTTTTGTCACGGATCGTACGTCGTGAGCCACGAAAAGGACGACAACCTAATTCATCACATTTCTATCACCGAATCCCACGGTACCTTGGGCAAGACAAATTCACTTCACGTAGAGGCTAGGCTCGCAAACAGAGGGCGTGGGGCTTGCGAGCAGGTATCTGTCGCTCTGGTGCCCATAACTTTTGATTCGTAAGGAGTTACACGGCGCACAGCATACCGTTGGAAAGCTCTCCGAGAGCTCTACGACGGGGGCAGCAAGCCTGCTTGGCTGCGCCTAATTTCGTAGCCCAAAATTGAACGTTTTCATCAGTTTTGTGACACTTTTCTATTTTTACGCTGTTTTTCTGTCTTGGATCGTACGTTGTGAGCCGCAAAAAGGATGACAACCTAATCCATCACATTTCTATTACCGAATCCCATGGTACCTTGGGCAAGACAAATTTACTTCACGTAGAGGCTGGGCCCGTAAACTGAGGGCGTGGGGCTTGTGACCAGGTATCCGTCGCTCCGGTGCCTATAACTTTTGATCCGTAAGGAGTTACGCGGCGCACAGCATACCGTTGGAAAGCTCTTCGAGAGCTCTACGATGGGGGTAGCAAGCCTGCTCGGCTACGCCTATTTTTGGAGCCCAAAATCGAACGTTTTCATCAGTTTTGGGACACTTTTCTTCTTTTGCATTGTTTTTTCGTCCAGGATCGTTCGTCGTGAGCCTCGAAAAGGACGACAACCTAATCCATCACATTTCTATCACCGAATCCAACGGCACCTTGGACAAGACAAATTCACTTCATATAGAGGCTGGGCCTGCAAACCGAAGGCGTGGGGCTTGTGACCAGGTATCCGTCGCTCTGGTGCCCATAACTTTTGATCCGTAAGGAGTTAAGCGGCGCAGAGCATACCATTGGAAAGCTCTGCGATAGCTCTACTACGGGGGTAGCAATCCTGCTCGGCTACGCCAATTTTCAAAGCCCAAAATCTAATGTTTTCATCAGTTTTGGGACACTTTTTCTTCTTTTGCGTTGTTTTTTCGTCACGGATCGTTGGTCGTAAGCCACGAAAATGACGACAACCTAATCTATCACATTTCTATTACCGAATCCCAAGGCACCTTGGGCAAGACAAATTCACATCACAGTAGAGGCTGGGCCCGCAAAATGAGGGCGTGGGGCTTGCGAGCAAGTATCCGTCGCTCTGGTGCCCATAACTTTTGGAAAGCTCTCCGAGAGCTCTACAACGGGGGCAGCAAGCCTACATTGCTGTACCTATTTTCGGAGCCTAAAATTGAACGTTTTCATCAGTTTCGAGACACTTTTCTTCTTTTGCTCTGTTTTTTCGTCCAGGATCATTCGTCGTGAGCCGCGAAAAGGACGACAACCTAATTCATCACATTTCTATTACCGAATTCCACAACACCTTGGGAAAGACAAATTCACTTCACGTAGAGGCTGGGCCCGCAAACAGAGGGCGTGGGGCTTGTGACCAGGTATCTGGCGCTCTAGTGCCCATAACTTTTGATCTGTAAGGTGTTACGCAGCGCACAGTATACCGTTGGAAAGCTCTTCGAGAGCTCTACGATGGGAGCAGCAAGCCTGCTCAGATGCACCTATTTTCGGATCCAAAATCCAACATTTTCTTTAGTTTCGTGACACTTTTCTTCTTTTGCGCTATTTTTTCGTCCCGGATCGTACGTCGTGAGCTGCGAAAAGGACGACAACCTAATCCATCACATTTCTATTATCGAATCCCATGGAATCTTGGGCAAGACAAATTCACTTCACGTAGAGGCTGGGCCTGCAAACAGAGGGTGTGGGGCTTGTGACCAGGTATCCGTCGCTCCGGTACCCATAACTTTTGATTCGTAAGGAGTTACGCGGCGCGCAACATACCGTTGGAAAGCTCTCTGAGAGCATTACGACGGGGGCAGCAAGCTTGCTCGGCTACGCATGATTTCAAAGCCCAAAATCAAGCATTTTCATCAGTTTCGGGATATTTTTCTTCTTTTTGCCCTATTTTTCAGTCCCGGATCGTACGTCGTGATCCATGAAAAGGACGACAACCTAATCTATCACATTTCTATTACCAAATCCCACGGCACCTTGGGCAAGAAAAATTCACTTCACGTAGAGGATGGGCCCGCAAACCTAGGGCGTGGGGCTTGTGAGCAGGTATCCGTCGCTCTGGTGCCGATAGCTTTTGATCCATAAGGAGTTATGAGGTGCACAGCATACCGTTATAAAGCTTTCTAAGAAGTCTACAATGGGGGCAGCAAGCCTGCTCGGCTACGCCTATTTTCGTAGCCCAAAATTGAACATTTTCATTAGTTTCGGGAAACTTTTCTTCTTTTGTGCTATTTTTTTGTCCAGGATCGTACGTCGTGAGCCGTGAAAAGGATGACAACCTAATCCATCACATTTCTATCACCGAATCCCACGGCACCTTGGGCAAGACAAATTCACTTCGCGTAGAGGCTGGGCCTACAAACTGAGGGCGTGGGGCTTGTGACCAGGTATTTGTCGCTCTGGTGCCCATAACTTTTGATCCGTAAGGAGTTACGTGGCGCACAGTATACCATTGGAAAGCTCTCCGAGAGCTCTACGACGGGGGCAGCAAGCCTGCTCGGCTACGCCTATTTTTGGAGCCCAAACTCGAAGGTTTTCATCATTTTCGGGACACTTTTCTTCTTTTGCGCGGTTTTTCCGTCCAGGATCATTCGTCGTGAGCCTCGAAAAGGAAGACAACCTAATCCATCACATTTCTATCACCGAATCCCATGGCACCTTGGGCATGACAAATTCACTTCACGTAGAGGCCGGGCCCGTAAACCGAAGGTGTAGGGCTTGTGACCAGGTATCCGTCGCTCTGGTGCCCTTAACTTTTGATCCGTAAGGAGTTAAGCAGCACATAGCATACCTTTGGAAAGCTCTCCCAGAGATCTACGACGGGGGCAGCAAGCCTGCTCGGCTACGCCTATTTTTGGAGCCCAAAATCTAATGTTTTCATCAGTTTTGGGACACTTTTTCTTCTTTTGCGCTGTTTTTTCGTCCCGGATTGTACTTCGTAAGCCGCGAAAAATACGACAACTTAATCCATTACATTTCTATTACCAAATCCCTGGCACCTTGGGCCAGACAACTTCACTTTACGTAGAGGCTGGGCCCGCAAACCGAGGGGATGGGGCTTGTGAACAGGTATCCGTTGCTTTGGTGCCTATAACTTTTGATCCGTTAGGAGTTGCGCAGCGCACAACATACCGTTGGAAAGCTCTCCGACATCTCTACTACGGGGGCAGCCAGCCTGCTCAGCTGTGCCTATTTTCGGAGCTCAAAAGCCAATGCTTTCATCATTCTTGGTACACTTTTATTCTTTTGCTCTCTTTTTCCGTCCTGGATCGTACGTCGTGAGCAGCGAAAAGGACGACAACCAAATCTATTACATTTCTATGACCAAATCCCACGGCACATTGGACAAGACAACTTCACTTCACGCAGAGGCTTGACCGGCAAACCGAGGCGTGGGGCTAGTGACTAGGCATCCGTTGCTCCGGTGCCCATAACTTTTGATCCGTAAGGAGTTACGCGGCGCACAGCATACCGTTGGAAAGCTCTCCAAGAGCTCTACGACGGGGGTAGCTACCATGCTCGGTTGCACCTATTTTCGGAGAACAAAATCAAACATTTTCATCAGTTTCGGGACACGTTTCTTTTTTTGCTCTGTTTTTTCATCCCGGATCGTACGTCGTAAGCCACGAAAAGGATGACAACCTAATCTGTCACATTTCTATTACCGAATCCCAAGGCACCTTGGTCAAGACAAATTCATTTCACAGTAGAGGTTGGGCCTGCAAACCGAGGGCGTGGGGCTTGCGAGCAGGTGTCCGTCACTCTCGTGCCCATAACTTTTGATTCGTAAAAAGTTACACGGTGCACAACATACCGTTGGAAAGCTCTTCGAGAGCTGTACGACGAGAGCAATAATCCTGCTCGGCTGTGCATATTTTTGGAGCCCAAAATCAAACGTTTTCATCAGTTTTTGGACAATTTTCTTCTTTTGCGCTGTTTTTTCGTCCAGGATCATATGTCGTGAGCCGCGAAAAGGACGACAACCTAATCCATCATATTTGTATTACCGAATCCCATGGCACCTTGGGCAAGACAAATTCACTTCACGTAGAGGCTGGGCCAGCAAACTTAGGATGTGGGGCTTGTGACCAGGTATCCATCGCTCCGGTGCCTATAACTTTTGATCCGCAAGGAGTTATGAGCCGCACACCATACCGTTGGAAAGCTCTCCAAGAGCTCTACGATAGGGGTTGTAAACCAGCCCTACTGCGCCTATTTTCACATCCCCAAATCGAAATTTTTCATCAGTTTCGGAACACTTTTCTTCTTTTGCGCTATTTTTCCCACCCGGATCTTATGTCATGAGCCACGAAAAGGACGACAACCTAATCCATCACATTTCTATTACCGAATACCACTGCACCTTGGGTAAGACAAATTCACTTCACGTAGAGGCTGGGCCTACAAACTTAGCGCGTGGGGCTTATGACCAGGTATCCGTTGCTCTGGTGCCCATAACTTTAGATCCGTAAGGAGTTACGTGGTGCACAGCATACCATTGGAAAGCTCTCCGAAAGCTCTACGACGAGGATAGTTAGCCTGCTGGGTTGCACCTATTTTCGGATAACAAAATCGAATATTTTTATCAGTTTTAGGACACTTTTCTTTTTTTGCTCTGTTTTTCCATCCCGGACGTACGTCGTGAGCCGTGAAAAGGACGACAACTTAATCCATCACATTTTTATTATCGAATCCCACGACACATTGGGCAAGACAAATTCACTTCACAATAGAGGCTGGGCCTGGAAACCGAGGGCGTGGGGCTTGCGAGCAGGTGTTCGTCGCTCTGGTGCCCATAACTTTTGATTCGTAAGGAGTTACACGGTGCACAGCATACCGTTGGAAAGCTCTCCGAGAGCTCTACGACAAGGGCAGCAAGCCTGCACGGTTGTGCGTATTTTCGGAGCCCAAAATCAAACATTTTCATCAGTTTTAGCACACTTTTCTTCTTTTGTGCTGTTTTTCCGTCCAGTATCGTTCGTCGTGAGCCGCGAAAAGGACGACAACCTAATCCATCACATTTCTATCACTGAATCCCACGGCACCTTGGGCAAGACAAATTCACTTCACGTAGAGGCTGGGCCCGCAAACAGAGGGCGTGGGGCTTATGACCAGGTATCTGTCGCTCTGGTGCCCATAACTTTTGATCCGTAAGGAGTTACGCGGCGCACAACATACCGTTGGAAAGCTCTCCGAGAGCTCTATGATGGGCACAGCAAGCCTGCTCAGCTGTACCTATTTTCGGATTCCAAAATTGAACTTTTTCATCAGTTTCGTGTCACTTTTCTTCTTTTGCGCTGCTTTTCCGTCTAGGATAGTTCGTTGTTAACCGTGAAAAGCACGACAACCTAATCCATCACATTTCTATTACCGAATCCCATGACACCTTGGGCAAGAGAAATTCACTTCACGTAGAGGCTGGGCCCGCAAACTGAGGGCGTGGGGCTTGTGACCAGGTATCCGTCGCTCCAGTACCCATAACTTTTGATCCGTAAGGAGTTACGCGGCGCACTACATACCGTTGGAAAACTCTCTGAGAGCTCTACGACGGGGGAAGCAAGCTTGCTAGGCTGCGCCTGATTTCAGAGGCCAAAATCAAATATTTTCATTAGTTTCGGTACACTTTTCTTCTTTTGCCCTGTTTTTTAGTCCCGGATCGTACGTCGTGAGCCGAGAAAAGGACGACAACCTAATCTATCACATTTTTATTACCTAATCCCATGGCACCTTGGACAAGACAAATTCACTTCACGTAGAGGCTGGGCCTGCAAACCGAGGGCGTGGGGCTTGTGAGCAGGTATCCGTCGCTCTGGTGCCCATAGCTTTTGATCCGTAAGGAGTTAAGCGGCACAGAGCATACCTTTGGAAAGCTCTGCGAGAGCTTTACGACGGGGGTAGCAATCCTACTGGGCTGCGCCTATTTTCGGAGCCCAAAATTGAACGTTTTCATCAGTTTCGGGATACTTTTCTTCTTTTGCACTGTTTTTCCGTCCAGGATCGTAGGTCGTGGGCCGCGAAAAGGACGACAACCTAATCCATCACATTTCTATCACTGTATCCCAAAGCACCTTGGGCATGACAAATTCACTTCACGTAGAGGTTGGGTCCGCAAACCGAGGGCTTGGGTCTTGTGACCAGTTATCCGTCGATCTGGTGCCCATAACTTTTGATCCGTAAGGAGTTACACGGCGCATAGCATAACGTTGGAAAGCCCTCCGAGAGCTCTACGATGGGGGTAGCAAGCATGCTTTGCTGCGCCTATTTTCGCAGCCCAAAATCAAACGTTTTCATCAGTTTTGGTACACATTTCTTCTTTTGCGCTGTTTTTTCATCCAGGATCGTATGTTGTGAGCCGCGAAAAGGACGACAACCTAATCTAAAATATTTTTATTACCGAATCCCATGGCACCTTGGGCAAGACAAATTCACTTCACGTAGAGCCTGGGCCAACAAACTTAGGGCTTGGGGTTTGTGACCAGGTATCCGTCGCTCCGGTGCCTATAACTTTTGATCCGTAAGGAGTTACGTGGCGCACACCATACTATTGGAAAGCTCTCCAAGAGCTCTACGATAGGGGTAGTAAGCAGCGTTGATGCGCCTATTTTCGCATCCCAAAATTGAAGTTTTTCATCAGTTTTGGAACACTTTTCTTCTTTTGTGCTGTTTTTCCCTCCAGGATCTTATGTCGTGAGCCGCGAAAAGAACGACAACCTAATCCATCACATTTCTATTACCGAATACCACGGCACCTTGGGCAAGACAAATTCACTTCACGTAGAGGCTGGGCCTACAAACTTAGGGCGTAGGGCTTATGACCAGGTATCCGTCGCTCCGGTGCCCATAACTTTTGATCCGTAAGGAGTTACGCAGCGCACAGCATACCATTGGAAAGCTCTTCGAAAGCTCTACGACGGAGGTAGCAAGCCTGCTCGGTTATGCCTATTTTTGGAGCCCAAACTCGAAGGTTTTCATCATTTTTAGGACACTTTTCTTCTTTTGCGATGTTTTTTTGTCCAGGTTCGTTCGTCATGAGCCTTGAAAAGGACCACAACCTAATCCATCACATTTCTATCACCGAATCCCACGACACCTTAGGCAAGACAAATTCACTTCACAGTAGAGGCTGGGCTTGCAAACCGAGGGCGTGGGGCTTGCGAGCAAGTGTCCGTTACTCTGGTGCCCATAAATTTTGATTCGTAAGGAGTTACGCAGCGCACAACATACCGTTGGAAAGCTCTCTGAGAGCTCTACGACAGGGACAGCAAGCATGCACGGCTGTGCCTATTTTTGGAGCCCAAAATCGAACGTTTTCATCAGTTTTAGGACACTTTTCTTCTTTTGCGCTGTTTTTCCGTCCAGGATCGTTCGTCGTGAGCCGCGAAAAGGACGACAACCTAATTCATCACATTTCTATCACTGAATCCCACGGCACCTTGGGCAAGCCAAATTCACTTCACGTAGAGGCTGGGCCCGTAAACAAAGGGCGTGGGGCTTGTGACCAGGTATGTGTCGCTCTGGTGCCCATAACTTTTGATCCGTAAGGAGTTACGCGGCGCACAGCATACTGTTGGAAAGCTCTCTGAGAGCTCTACGATGGGCGCAGCAAGCCTGCTTAGCTGCACCTATTTTCGGAGTCCAAAACTGAACTTTTTCATTAGTTTCGTGACACTTTTCTTCTTTTGCGCTGTTTTTTCGTCCAGGATCATTTGTTGTGAGCCGCGAAAAGGACGACAACCTAATCCATCACATTTCTATTACCGAATCCCATGACACCTTGGGCAAGAGAAATTCACTTCACGTAGAGGCTGGGCCCGCAAACTGAGGGCGTGAGGCTTGTGACCAGGTATCCGTTGCTCCGGTACCCATAACTTTTGATCCGTAAGGAGTTACGCAGCGCACTGCATACCGTTGGAATGCTCTCTGAGAGCTCTACGACGAGGGCAGCAAGCTTGCTAGACTGCGCCTGATTTCGGACCCCAAAATCAAACATTTTCATTAGTTTCGGGACACTTTTCTTCTTTTGCTCGGTTTTTTAGTCCCGGATCGTACGTCGTGAGCCGCGAAAAGGACGACAACCTAATCTATCACATTTTTATTACCAAATCCCATGGCACCATGGCCAACACAACTTCACTTCACGTAGAGGCTGGGCCCGCAAACAGAGGGCGTGGGGCTTGTGACCAAGTATCCGTCACTCCGTTGCCGATAACTTTTGATCCGTAAGGAGTTACGCGCTACACAGCATACCGTTGAAAAACTTTTCGAGAACTCTACGATGGGGGCAGCAAGCCTGCTGGTCTGCACCTATTTTCGCAGCTCAAAATTGGACATTTTCATCAGTTTTGGGAAACTTTTCTTATTTTGCGCTGTTTTTCCGTCCAGGATCGTACGTCATGAGCCGTGAAAAGGATGACAACCTAATCCATCACATTTCTATCACCGAATCCCATGGCACCTTGGGCAAGACAAATTCACTTCACGTAGAGGTTGGGCTCGCAAATCGAGGGCTTGGGTCTTGTGACCAGTTATCCGTCGCTCTGGTGCCCATAACTTTTGATCCGTAAGGACTTACGCGGCGCATAGCATAACGTTGGAAGGCTCTCCGAGAGCTCTATGATGGGGGTAGCAAGCCTACTTTGCTGCGCCTATTTTCGCAGCCCAAAATCAAACGTTTCTTCACTTTTGGTACACTTTTCTTCTTTTGCACTGTTTTTCCATCAAGGATTGAATGTCGTGAGCCACGAAAAGGATGACAACCTAATGCATCACATTTCTATTACCGAATCCCATGACACCTTGCACATGACAACTTCACTTCACGTAGAGGTTGGGCCAGCAAATCGAGGGCGTGGGGCTTCTGACCAGGTTTTCGTTGCTCCGGTGCCCATAACTTTTGATCCATATGGAGTTACGCGGCGTACACCATACTGTTGGAAAGCTCTCCAAGAGCTCTACGATAGGGGTAGTAAGCCAGCGTTGCTGCGCCTATTTTCCCATCCCAAAATTGAAGTTTTTCATCAGTTTCGGAACACTTTTCTTCTTTTGCGCTGTTTTTCCTTCCCGGATCTTATGTCATGAGCCGCGAAAAAGACGACAACCTAATCTATCACATTTCTATTACCGAATCCCATGGCACCTTGGGCAAGACAAATTCACTTCACGTAGATGCTGGGCCTACAAACTTAGGGCGTGGGGCTTATGACCAGTTATCCGTCGCTCCGGTGCCCATAACTTTTGATCCGTAAGGAGTTACGTGGCGCACAGCAATACCATTGTAAAGCTCTCCGAGTGCTCTACGATGGGGGCAGCAAGCCTGCTCGGCTACACCTATTTTTGGAGCCCAAAATCGAACGTTTTCATCAGTTTCGGGTAACTTTTCTTCTTTTGCGCTGTTTTTCCGTCCAGCATCGTTCGTCGTGAGCCTCGAAAAGGACAACAACCTAATCTATCACATTTTTATCACCGAATTCCATGGTACCTTGGGCAAGACAAATTCACTTCACGTAAAGGCTGGGCCCGCAAACCGAAGGCGTAGGGCTTGTGACCTGTTATCCGTCGCTCTGGTGCCCATAACTTTTGATCCGTAAGGAGTTAAGCAGCGCAGAGCATGCCTTTGGAAAGCTCTCCGAGAGCTCTACGACGGGGGCAACAATCCTGCTAGGCTACGCCTATTTTTGGAGCCCAAAACCTAATGTTTTCATCAGTTTTGGTACACTTTTTCTTCTTTTGCGTTGTTTTTCCGTCCCGGATCGTACGTCGTAAGCTGCGAAAAGGACGACAACCTAATCCATCATATTTCTATTACAGAATCCCTGGCACCTTGGGCCAGACAACTTCACTTCACGTAGAGGCTGGGCCCGCAAACCGAGGGCGTGGGGCTTGTGACCAGGTATTCGTCGCTCCGGTACCCATAACTTTTGATCCGTAAGGAGTTACACAGCGCACGGCATACCGTTGGAAAGCTCTCTGAGATCTCTACTATGGGGGCAGCCAGCCTTCTAGGCTGCTCCTATTTTCGGAGCTCAAAATCGAACGTTTTCATCATTTTCAGTACACTTTTCTTCTTTTGCTCTGTTTTTCCATCCCGGATCGTACATCGTGAGCCGCGAAAAGGACGACAATCAAATCTATTACATTTCTATTACCGAATCCCATGGCACCTTGGAAAAAACAACTTCACTTCACTCAGAGGCTTGGCCGGCAAACCGAGGCGTGGGGTTTGTGACCAGGTATCCGTCGCTCCGGTGCCCATATCTTTTGATCTGTAAGTAGTTACGTGGTGCACAGTATACCGTTGGAAAGCTCTCCAAGAGCTGTACAACGGGGGTAGCTAGCCTGCTCGGTTGCACCTATTTTCAGAGAACAAAATCAAACGTTTTCATCAGTTTTGGGACACTTTTCTTTTTTTGCTCTGTTTTTCCATCTTGGATCGTACGTCATGAGTCACAAAAAGGACGACAACATAATCTATCACATTTCTATTACCGAATCCCACGACACCTTGGGCAAGACAATTTCACATCACCTATAGGCTGGGCCCGCAAACCGAGGGCGTGGGGCTAGTGAGCAGGTATCCGTCGCTCTGGTGCCGATAACTTTTGATCCGTAAGGAGTTACGCGGCGCACATCATACCGTTGGAAAGCTCTCCAAGAGCTCTACGATGGGGGTAGCTAGCTTGCTCGGTTGCACTTGTTTTCAAAGAACAAAATCGAATGTTTTCATCAGTTTTGGGACACTTTTCTTTTTTTGCTATGTTTTTCCATCCCAGATCATACGTCATGAGCCGCGAAAAGGACGACAACCTAATCCAGCACATTTTTATTACCGAATCCCACGGCACCTTGGGCAAGAAAAATTCACTTCACAGTAGAGGCTGGGCCTGCAAACTGAGGGCGTGGAGCTTGCGAGCAGGTATCCGTCGATCTGGTGCCCATAACTTTTGATTTGTAAGGAGTTACGCGGCGCACAACATACCGTTGGAAAGCTCTCCGAGAGCTCTATGACGGGGGCAGCAAGCCTGCGCCGATGTGCCTATTTTCGGAGCCCAAAATTGAATGTTTTCATCAGTTTTGAGACACTTTTCTTCTTTTGCGCTGTTTTTTCGTCCAGGATCGTTAGTCGTGAGCCGCGAAAAGGACGACAACCTAATTCATCACATTTCTATCACCGAATTCCACAGCACCTTGGGCAAGACAAATTCACTTCACGCAGAGGCTGGGCCCGTAAACAGAGGGCATGGGGCTTGTGACCAGGTATCTGTCGCTATTGTGCCGATAACTTTTGATCTGTAAGGAGTTACGCAGTGCACAGCATACCGTTGGAAAGCTCTCCAAGAGCTCTACGATGGGGGCAGTATGCCTGCTCAGCTGCACCTATTTTCGGAGTCCAAAATTGAATTTTTTCATCAGTTTTGTGACAATTTTCTTTTTTTGCGCTGTTTTTTCATCCAGGATCGTTCGTCGTGAGTCGCGAAAAGGATGACAACCTAATACATCACATATATATTACCGAATCTCATGGCATCTTGGGCAAGACAAATTAACTTCACGTAGAGGCTGGGCCCGCAAACTGAGGGCGTGGGGCTTATGACCAGGTATCCGTCGCTCCGGTACCATTAGCTTTTGATCCGTAAGGAGTTACGCGGCGCACAGCATACCGTTGGAAAGCTCTCTGAGAGCTCTACGACGGGGGCAGCAAGCTTGCTAGGTTGCGCCAGATTTCGGAGCCCAAAATCAAACATTTTCATCAGTTTCGGGACACTTTTCTTCTTTTGCTCTGTTTTTCAGTCCCGGATCGTACGTCGTGAGCCGCGAAAAGGACAACGACCTAATCTATCACATTTCTATTACCGAATCCAACGGCACAATGGGCAAGAAAAATTCACTTCACGTAGAGGTTGGGCCCACAAACCGAGGGCATGGGGCATACGATCTGGTATCCATCGCTCCGGTGCCAATAACTTTAGATCCGCAAGGAGTTACGCGGTGCACAGCATACCGTTGGAAAACTTTCCGAGACCTCTACGATGGGGGCAGCAAGCCTACTGGGCTGCACCTATTTTCGCAGCCCAAAATTGAACATTGTCATCAGTTTCGGGAAACTTTTCTTCTTTTGCGCTGTTTTTCTGTCCAGGATCGTATGTCGTGAGCCGTGAAAAGGACGACAACCTAATCCATCACATTTCTATCGCCAAATCCCACGGTACCTTGGGCAAGGCAAATTTACTTCACGTAGTGGTCGGGCCCGCAAACCGAGGGCGTAGGGCTTGTGACCTGGTATCCGTCGCTCTGGTGCCCATAACTTTTGATCCGTAATGAGTTGCGCGGCGCATAGCATAACGTTGGAAAGCTCTCCGAGAGCTCTACAATAGGGGCAGCAAGCTTGCTCTGCTACGCCAATTTTTGCAGCCCAAAATCAAATGTTTTCATCAGTTTCGGTACACTTTTCTTCTTTTGCGCCGTTTTTCCTTCCAGGATCGTATGTCGTGACCCGCGAAAAGGACGACAACCTAATCCATCACATTTGTATTACCGAATTCCAGGGAACCTTGGGCAAGAAAAATTCACTTCACGTCGAGGCTGGGCCAGCAAACTTAGGGCGTGGGGCTTGTGACCAGGTATTCGTCGCTCTGGTGCCCATAACTTTTTATCCGTAAGGAGTTACGCAGAGCACAACATACCGTTGGAAAGCTCTTCGAGAGCTCTACGATGGGGGCAGCAATCCTACTTGGCTGCGCCTATTTTCAGAGCCCAAAATTGAATGTTTTCATCAGTTTCAGCACACTTTTGTTTCTTTTGCTCTGTTTTTCCGCCCCGCATCCTTCGTCACGAGCCGCGAAAAGGATGACAACCTAATCCATCACATTTCTATTACTGAATCCCATGGCACCTTGGGCAAGACAAATTCACTTCACCTAGAGGCTGGGCCCGCAAACTTAGGGCGTGGGGCTTGTGACCATCCGTCGCTCCAGTGCCCATAACTTTTGATCTGTAAGGAGTTACGCGGCGTACATCATACCGTTGGAAAGCTCTCCGGGAGCTCTACGACGGGGGCAGCAAGCCTGCTCGGCTGTGGTTATTTCCGGAGGTCAAAATCGAATGTTTTCAATAATTTCGGGATACTTTTCTTCTTTTGCGCTGTTTTTTCGTCCAGGATCGTACGTCGTGAGCCGCGTAAAGAACGACAACCTAATCCATCACATTTCTATCACCGAATCCCACGGCACCTTGGGGAAGACAAACTCACTTCACATAGAGGCTGGGCCAGCAAACCGAGAGCGTGGGGCTTGTGACCGGGTATCCGTCGCTCTGGTGCCCATAACTTTTGATCCGTAAGGAGTTATGCAGCGTACAATATATCGTTGGAAAGCTCTCTGAGAGCTCTACGACGGGAGCAGCAACCCCACTCGGCTGCGCCTATTTTTGAAGCTCAAAATCGAATGTTTTAATCAGTTTTGGGATACTTTTCTTCTTTTGCTCTGTTTTTCCGTCCCGGATCGTTCGTCGTGAGCCGCGAAAAGGACGATAACCTAATCCATCACATTTCTATTACCGAATCCAATAGCATCTTGGGCAAGAAAAATTCATTTCACGTAGAGGCTGAGCGCGCAAACCTAGGACGTGGGGCTTATGACCAGGTATTTGTCGCTCTGGTGCCGATAACTTTTGATCCGTAAGGAGTTACGCGGCGCATAACATACTGTTATAAAGCTCTCTGAGAGCTCTACCACGAGGGCAGCAATCCCGCTCGGCTGCGCCTATTTTCAGAGCCCAAAATCGAACGTTTTCATTAGTTTTGGGATACTTTTCTTCTTTTGCGATGTTTTTCCGTCCTGTATCGTACGTCGTGGGCCGCGAAAAGGACGACAACCTAATCCATCACATTTCTATTACTGAATCCCATGGCACCTTGGGCAAGACAAATTCACTTCACGTAGAGGCTGGGCCCGCAAACCGAGGACGTGGGGCTTGTGACAAGGAATCCGTCGCTTCGATGCCCGTAACTTTTGATCCGTAAGGAGTTACGTGGCGCAAAGCATACCGTTGGAAAGGTCTCCGAGAGCTCTACGATGGGGGCAGCTAGCCTGCTCGGCTGCGCCAATTTTCGGAGTCCAAAATCTAATGTTTTCTTAAGTTTCGGGACACTTTTTCTTCTTCTGTAGTGTTTTTCCGTCCCGGATCGTACGTCGTGAGTCGCGAAAAGGACGATAACCTAATCCATCATATTTCTATTACCGAATCCCTGGCACCTTTGGCCAGAAAACTTCACTTCACGTAGAGGCTGGGCCCGCAAACCAAGGACGTGGGGCTTGTGACCAGGTATCCGTCGCTCTGGTGCCCATAACTTTTGATCCGTAAGGAATTGCGCGGTGCACAACATACCGTTGGAAAGCTCTTCGAGAGCTCTACTACAGAGGCAGCAAGCATGCAGGGCTGCACCTATTTTTGGAGCCCAAAATTGAACGTTTTCATCAGTTTCAGGACACTCTTCTTCTTTTGCTCTGTTTTTCCATCCCGGATCGTACGTCGTGAGCTGCGAAAAGGACGACAACCTAATCCATCTCATTTCTATTACAGAATCCTACAGCACCTTGGGCAAGGCTAATTCACTTCACAGTTGAGGCCGGCCCGGCAAACTGAGGGCGTGGGGCTTGGGAGCATGTATCTGTCGCTCTGGTGCCCATTACTATTGATTCGTAAGGAGTTATGTGGCGCACAGCATACTGTTGAATTGATCTCTGAGAGCTCTACTAAGGGGGTAGCAAGACTGCTCGGCTACGCCTATTTTCGGAGCTCAAAATCGAACGTTTTCATCAATTTCAGGAAACTTTTCTACTTTTGCTATGTTTTTTCGTCAATGAACGTTCGTCGTGAGCCGCGAAAATGGCGACAACCTAATCCATCACATTTCTATCACCGAATCCCATGACATCTTGGGCAAGACAAATTTACTTCACGTAGAGGCTGGGCCCGCAAACAGAAGGCGTGGGGCTTGTGACCAGGTATCCGTCGCTCTGTTGCACATAACTTTTGATCCGTAAGGAGTTACGTGGCGCACAGCATACCGTTGGAAAGCTCTCCAAGAGCTCTATGATGAGGGCAACAAGCCTGCTCGACTGCGCCTAATTTCAGAGTCCAAAATCGAACATTATCATCAGTTTCGTGACACTTTTCTTCTTTTGCGCTATTTTTCCGTCCCGGATCGTACGTCGTGAGCCGCGAAAAAGACGACAACCTAATACATCACATTTCTATTACCTAATCCCATGGTACCTTGGGCAAGACAAATTCACTTCACGAAGAGGCTGGGCCCACAAACTGAGGGTGTGGCGCTTGTGACTAGGTATCCGTCGCTCAGGTGCCCATAACTTTTGATCCGTAAGGAGTTACGCGGCGCACAACATACCGTTGGAAAGCTCTCCGAGAGCTCTACAACGGGGGCTGCAAGCTTGCTCGGCTGCGCCTAATTTCGGAACCCAAAATCAAACGTTTTCATCAGTTTCGGGATACTTTTCTTCTTTTGCTCTATTTTTCAGTCCGGGATTGTACGTCGTGAGCTGCGAAAAGGACGAAAACCTAATCCATCACATTTCTATTACCGAATCCCACTACACCTTGGGCAAGACAAATTCATTTCACGTAAAGGCTGGGCCCGCAAATCGAGGGCGTGGGGCTTGTGAGCAGGTATCCGTCGCTACGGTGCCGATAACTTTTGATCCATAAGGAGTTATGCGGTGCACAGCATACCGTTGGAAAGCTCTCCAAGAGCTCGACGATGACGGCAGCAAGGTTGCTGGGCTGCACCTATTTTCACAGCCAAAAATTGAACGTTTTCATCAGTTTTGAGACACTTTTCTTCTTTTGCATTGTTTTTTCGTCTACAATCGTACGTCATGAGCGCCGAAAAGGACGACAACCTAATCCATCACATTTCTATCACCGAATCCCACGGTACATTGGGCAAGAAAAGTTCACTTCACGCAGAGGCTGGGCCTGCAAACCGAGGGCGTGGGACTTGTGACAAGGGATCCATCGCTCTGGTGTCCATAACTTTTGATCCGTTTGGAGTTACGTGGCGCACAATATACCGTTGGAAAGCTCTCCAAGAGCTCTAGGATAAGGGCAACAAGCCTGCTATGCAGCGCCTATTTTCACAGCCCAAAATTGAACGTTTTCATTAGTTTCGTGACACTTTTCTTCTTTTGCGCTGTTTTTTCGTCCAAGATCGTATGTCGTGAGCCGCAAAAAGGACGACAACCTAATCCTCACATTTCTATTATCGAATCCCACGGCACCTTGGACAATGCAAATTCACTTCACGTAGAGGCTGGGCCCGCAAACTGAGGGCGTGGGGCTTGTGACCAGGTATTCGTCGCTCAGGTGCCCATAACTTTTGATTCATAAGGAGTTACGTTGTGCACAACATACCGTTGGAAAGCTCTCCGAGAGCTCTACTAAGGGGGCACCAAGCCTGCTCAGCTGCTCCTATTTTTGGAGCCCAAAATCGAACGTTTTCATTAATATAGGGACACTTTTCTACTTTTGCGCTGTTTTTCCATCAATGATCGTTCGTCGTGAGCCGCGAAAAGGACGACAACCTAATCCATCACATTTCTATCACCGAATCCCACGGCACCTTGGTCAAGACAAATTCATTTCACGTAGAGGCTGGGCCCGCAAACCGAGGGCATGGGGCTTGTGACTCGGTATCCGTCGCTCTGGTGCCGATAACTTTTGATCCGTAAGGAGTTACGCGGCGCATAGCATACCGTTCGAAAGCTCTCCGAGAGGTCTACGATGGGGGCAGCAAGCCTGCTTTGCTGTGCCTATTTTCGTGGCCCAAAATCAAACGTTTTCATCAGTTTCGTGACACTTTTCTTCTTTTGTGCTATTTTTTTGTCCAGGATCGTATGTCATGAGCCGCGAAAAGGACGACAACCTAATCTATCACATTTGTATTACCGAATCTCATGGCACCTTGTGCAAGACAAATTCACTTCACCTAGTGGCTGGGTCTGCAAACTTAGGGCGTGGGGCTTGTGACCAGGTATCCGTCGCTCCGGTGCCCATAACTTTTGATCCGTAAGGAGTTACGTGGTGCACACCATACTGTTAGAAAGCTCTCCTAGAGCTTTATGTCGGGGGCAGCAAGCCTGCTCGGCTGCGCCTATTTTCGGAGCTCGAAATCGAAAGTTTTCATTAGTTTCGGGACACTTTTCTTCTTTTGCACTGTTTTTTCGTCCAGGATCGTACGTCGTGAGCCGCGAAAAGGACGACAACCTAATCCATCACATTTCTATCACCGAATCGCACGGCACCTTGGGGAAGACAAACTCACTTCACGTAGAAGCTGGGCTAGCAAACCGAGGGCATGGGGCTTGTGACCAGGTATCCGTCGCTCTGGTGCCCATAACTTTTGATCCGTATGGAGTTACGCAGCGCACAGTATACCATTGAAAAGCTCTCTGAGAGCTCTACGATGGGGGCAGCAAGCCTACTCGGCTGCGCCTATTTTCGGATCCCATAATCGAATGTTTTCATCAGTTTCGGCATATTTTTCTTCTTTTGATATGTTTTTCCGCCCCGGATCGTTCGTCGTGAGCTGCGAAAAGGACGACAGCCTAATCCATCACATTTCTATTACCGAATCCCATGCACCTTGGGCAAGACAAATTCACTTCACGTAGAGGCTGGGCCCGTAAACTTAGGCCGTGGGGCTTGTGACCAGGTATCCGTCGCTCCGGTGACCATAACTTTTGATCCGTAAGGAGTTACGCGGCGCACACCATTCCGTTGGAAAGCTCTCCGGGAGCTCTACAACGGGGGCAGCAAGCCTGCTCGGCTGCGCCTATTTTCAGAGCTCAAAATCAAATGTTTTCATCAATTTCGGGACACTTTTCTTCTTTTACGCTATTTTTCGGTCTAGGATCATACGTCGTGAGCAGCGAAAAGGACAACGACCTAATCCATCAAATTTTTGTCACCGAATCCCATGGCACCTTGGGGAAGACAAACTCACTTCACGTAGAGGCTGGGCTAGCAAACCGAGGGCGTGGGGCTTGTGACCAGGTATCTGTCACTCTGGTGCTTATAACTTTTGATCCGTAAGGAGTTACGCGGCGTACAGCATGCCGTTGGAAAGCTCTCCGAGAGCTCTAAGCTTGGGGCAGCAAGCCTACTCGGTTGCGCCTATTTTCGGAGCCCAAAATCGAATGTTTTCATCAGTTTTGGGACACTTTTCTTCTTTTGCTCTGGTTTTCTGCCCCGGATCGTACGTCGTGAGCCGCAAAAAGGGCGACAACCTAATCCATCACATTTCTATTACCGAATCCCATGGCATCTTGGGCAAGACAAATTCATTTCACGTAGAGGTTGGGCCCGCAAACCGAGGGCGTGGGGCTTGTGACCAGGTATCCGTCGCTCTGGTGCCCATAACTTTTGATCCATAAGGAGTTACGCAGCGCACACCATACCGTTGGAAAGCACTCCGATAGCTCTACGACAGGGGCAGCAAGCCCGCTCGGCTGCGCCTATTTTCGGAGCCCAAAATCAAATGTTTTCATTAGTTTTGGGATACTTTTCTTCTTTTGCTCTGTTTTTCAGTCCCGGATCGTACGCCATGAGCCGCAAAAAGGACGACAACCTAATCGATCACATTTCTATTACCGAATCCCACGGTACCTTGGGCAAGACAAATTCACTTCACGTAGAGGTTGGGCCCGCAAACCGAGGGTATGGGGATTGTGACAAGGTATCGGTCGCTTTGGTACCCATAACTTTTGATCCGTAAGGAGTTAATTAGCATAGAGCATACAATTGGAAAGCTCTCCAAGAGCTCTACGACGGGGGCAACTAGCCTGCTCAGCTGCGCCAATTTTCGGAGCCCAAAATCTAATGTTTTCATAAGTTTCGGGACACTTTTTGTTCTTTTGCACTATTTTTTCGTCCCGGATCGTACGTCGTGAGTTGCGAAAAGGATGACACCCTTATCCATCATATTTCTATTACCGAATCCCTGGCACCTTGGGCCAGACAACTTCACTTCATGTAGAGGTTGAGCCCGCAAACCGAGGGCGTGGGGCTTGTGACCAAGTCTCCGTCGCTCTAGTGCCCAAAACTTTTGATCCGTAAGGAGTTACGCGGTGCACAACATACTGTTGGGAAGTTCTCCAAGAGCTCTACTACCGGGGCAGCCAGCATACTTGGCTGTACCTATTTTTAGAGCTCAAAATCGAACGTTTTCATCATTTTCAGGACACTTTTCTTCTTTTGCTCTATTTTTCAAAAAGGACGACAACCAAATCTATAACATTTCTATTACCGAATCCCACGGCACCTTGTGCAAGACAACTTCACTTCACGTAAAGGCTTGGCTGGCAAACCGAGGGCGTAGGGCTTGTGACCAGGTATCTGTCGATCCATTGCCCATAACTTTTGATCCGTAAGGAGTTACGCGGCGCATAGCATACTTTGGAAAGCTCTCCAAGAGATCTACGATGGGGGCAGCAAGCCTACTCAACTGCGCCTATTTTCGGAGCCCAAAATCGAACGTTATCATCAGTTTCGGGACACTTTTCTTCTTTTCCTCTGTTTTTCCCTCCCGGATCGTATGTCTTGAGCCGCGAAAAGGACGACAACCTAATCCATCACATTTCTATTACCAAATCCCATGGCACCTTGGGCAAGACAAATTCACTTCACAGTAGAGGCTAGGCCCGCAAACTGAGGGCGTGGCGCTTGTGACCAAGTATCCGTCGCTCTGGTGCCCAAAACTTTTGATCCATAAGGAGTTATGCGGCGCACTGTATACCATTGGAAAGCTCTCTGAGAGCTATACGACAGGGGCAGCAAGCTTGCTCGGCTACGCCTAATTTCGGAGCCCAAAATCAAACGTTTTCATCTGTTTCGGGATACTTTTCTTCTTTTGCTTTGTTTTTCAGTCCGGGATCGTACGTCGTGAGCTGCAAAAAGGATGAAAACCTAATCCATCACATTTCTATTACCGAATCCCACAGCACCTTGGGCAAGACAATTTCACTTCACGTAAAGGTTGGGCCCGCAAACCGAGGGCGTGAGGCTTGTGAGCAGGTATCCGTCGCTCCAGTGCCGATAACTTTTGATCCGTAAGGAGTTATGTGGTGCACAGCATACCGTTGGAAAGCTCTCCGAGAACTCTACGTTGGGGGCAGCAAGCCTACTGGGCTGCGCCTATTTTCGCAGCCCAAAATTGAACGTTTTCATCAGTTTCGAGACACTTTTATTCTTTTGCGCTGTTTTTCCGTCCACGATCGTACGTCGTGAGCAGCGAAAAGGACGACAACCTAATCCATCACATTTCTATCACCGAATCCCACGGTACATTGGGCAAGAAAAATTCACTTCACGTAGAGGCTGGGCCCGCAAACCGAGGGCGTGGGGCTTGTGACCAGGTATCCATCGCTCTAATGCCCATAACTTTTGATCGGTAAGGAGTTACGCGGTGCACAGCATACCGTTAGAAAGCTCTCAGAGAGCTCTACGATGGGGGTAACTAGCCTGCATGGCAGCGCCTATTTTCGCAGCCCAAAATCGAACGTTTTCATCAGTTTCGGGATATTTTTCTTCTTTTGCGCTGTTTTTCCGTCCAGGATCGTATGTCGTGAGCTGCGAAAAGGATGACAACCTAATCCATCATATTTCTATTACCGAATCCCACAGCACCTTGGGCAAGACAAATTCACTTCACGTAGAAGCTGGGCTCACAAACTTAGGGCGTGGGGCTTGTGACAAGGTATCCGTCGCTCCAGTGCCCATAACTTTTGATCCGTAAGGAGTTACGCGGCGTAAACCATACCGTTGGAAAGCTCTCCATGAGATCTACGACGGGGGCAGCAAACTTGCTCGTTTGTGCCTATTTTCGGAGCTCAAAATCGTACATTTTCATCAATTTCTGGATACTTTTCTTCTTTTGCGCTATTTTTCCGTCTAGGATAGTACGGCATGAGCCGCGAATAGGACGACAACCTAATCTATCACATTTCAATCACCGAATGCCACGGCAACTTGGGCAAGACAAATTCACTTCACGTAGAGGCTGGGCCAGCAAACCGAGGGCGTGGGGCTTGTGACCAGGTATCCATCGCTCTGATGCCCATAACTTTTGATCTGTAAGGAGTTACGCGGTGCACAGCATACCGTTAGAAAACTCTCCGAGAGCTCTACGATGGGGGCATCAAGACTGTTCGGCTGTGCCTATTTTCGGTGCTCAAAATCTAATGTTTTCATCTGTTTCGGGACACTTTTCTTCTTTTGCGCTGTTTTTTCGTCCAGGATCGCACGTCGTGAGCCGCGAAAAGGACGACAACCTAATCCATCGCATTTTTATTACCGAATCCCACGGCACCTTGGGCAAGACAAATTCACTTTACGTAGAGGCTGGGTCCGCAAACTGAGGGCGTGGGGCTTGTGACCAGGTATCCGTCGCTCTGGTGCCCATAACTTTTGATCCATAAGGACTAACGCGGTGCACAGCATACCATTGGAAAGCTCTCCGAGAGCTCTACGACGAAGGCAGTAAGCCCACTTGGTTGCGCCTATTTTCGGAGCCCAAAATCCAACGTTTTCATCAGTTACAGGATACTTTTTGTCTTTTGCGCTATTTTTCCATTTAGGATCGTACGTCGTGAGCTGCGAAAAGGACAACAACCTAATCTATGACATTTCTATCACCGAATCCCACGGCGCCTTGGGCAAGACAAATTCACTTCACGTAGAGGCTAGGCCCGCAAACCGTGGGTGTGGGGCTTGTGACCAGGTATCCGTCGTTCTGTTGCCCATAACTTTTGAGCCGTAAGGAGTTATGCGGCGCACAACATACCATTGGAAAGTTCTCCGAGTGCTCTACGATGGGGGCAGCAAGCCTACTTGGTGGCGCCTATTTTTGGTTCTCAAAATTGAACGTTTTCATCAGTTTCGGGATACTTTTCTTCTTTTGCGTTGTTTTTTCATCCCGAATCGTACGTCGTGAGCCGCGAAAAGGATGACAACCTAATCCATCATATTTCTATTACCGAATCCCATGGCACCTTGGGCAAGAAAACTTCACTTCAGGTAGAGGCTGGGTCGGCGCACCGAGGGCGTAGGTCTTGGAACCAAGTATCCGTCGCTCAGGTGCCCATAACTTTTGATCCGTAAGGAGTTACGCAGCGCACAACATACCGTTGTCAAGCTCTCCGAGAGCTCTATCACGAGGGCAGCAACCATGCTTGGCTGCGCCTGTTTTGGAAGCCCAAAATCGAACGTTTTCATCAGTTACGGGATACTTTTCATCTTTTGCGCTGTTTTTCTATCCAGGATCGTACGTCGTGAGCCACGAAAAGGACGACAACCTAATCTATCACATTTCTATCACCGAATCCCACGGTACCTTGGGCAAGACAAATTCACTTCACGTAGAGGTTGGGCCCGCAAACCGAGGGTGTGGGACTTGTGACCAGGTATCCGTCGTTCTGGTGCCCATAACTTTTGATCCGTAAGGAGTTACACGGCGCACAACATACCATTGGAAAGCTCTCGGAGTGCTCTACGATGGGGGCAGCAAGCCTGCTCGGCTGCGCCTATTTTTGGAGCCCAAAAATGAATATTTTCATCAGTTTCAGGATACTTTTCTTCTTTTGCGCTATTTTTTCATCCCGAATCGTACGTCCTGAGCTGCGAAAAGGACGACAACCAAATCCATCACATTTCTATTACCGAATCCCACAGCAGATTGGGCAAGACAAATTCACTTCAAGTAGAAGCTGGGCCCGCAAACTGAGGGCGTGGGTCTTGGGACCAAGTATTCGTCGCTCAGGTGCCCATAACTTTTGATCCGTAAAGAGTTATGCAACGCACAGCATATCGTTAGAAAGCTCTCCGAGAGCTCTACGACGAGATTAGCAAGCATGCTTGGCTGTGCCTATTTTCAAAGCCCATAATCGAATATTTTCATCAGTTTTGGGACACTTTTCTTCTTGTGCTCAATTTTTCCGTCCCTGATCGTACGTCGTGAGCCGCGAAAAGAACGACAACCTAATCCATCAAATTTCTATTACCGAATCCCACGGCACGTTGGGCAAGAAAAATTCACTTCACGTAAAGGCTGAGCTTGCAAACCGAGGGTGTGGGCTTATGACCAGGTATTCGTCGCTCTGGTGCCGATAACTTTTGATTCGTAAGGAGTTACGCGGCGCACAGCATACCGTTGGAAAGCCCTCCGAGAGTTCTACGACGGGGGAATCAAGCCCGCTCAACTGCGCCTATTTTTGGAGCCCAAAATCAAACGTTTTCATCAATTTTGGGACACTTTCTTCTTTTGCGCTGTTTTTCCGTGCCAGATCGTATGTCGTGAGCTGCGAAAAGGATGACAGTCTAATCCATCACATTTATATTATCGAATCCCATGGCACCTTGGGAAAGACAACATCATTTCACGTAGAGGCTGGGCCCGTAAACCGAGGGCGTAGGGCTTGTGAGAAGGTATTCCTCGCTCCGGTGCCCATAACTTTTGATCCGTAAGGAGTTATGTCACGCCCCAACCCGACCTATAAAGGTTAGACTAGGGTGTGATCTAAACATTCAAGTCATATCACGTACTTAATCGTTCAAGAGGGTTTAATACTTAATGTTTTAGCCTAAACTCCATAAATTCTCCGGAAAACTGGCATCATAAAGGCTGTAATTGGGCTCCTTAGTTTCACCTAATTTTCTAAAGGCCTCAAAAGTTTCAATCTCAAATTCATTTCCAACTAAGATTACTATTTATCATCAATTGAAACGCCTACTAGTTATCTCGAAGTCTCGTTTGATTAATAACCTAGCCTGATAGTATGTCTCGTTTGTTTGTTAATCCTCGTTACAAAAGTACTTGTTGATCTTAGCTTAACAATGAGTACCTGCTTAAGATTGGATAGATTCATTTTACTTAATCCTTACCTGATACTTCATAATCCTATGATAGATACTAGCCAATAACGACAGCAAAAACGACCATAGTAGTGTCTATCTAGTTATGATCAGTACAAGCAAAAATTAGACCCTAAATTACAACGGGAGTCATTTACAATACAATAACAAGCAACATAAGAAATAGTCTTCAAGCAACATATCGTTTACAAAATGGCCATAGTCAAGTAAGGCACGTAGGGCAAGCAATCATTCCAAGGAATCATCATTAGACACGTCCTCGGGTACCTGTTCCTGGTCTTCTTCACTTGAGATGATAAAAGAGGGTGAGTCCTTATGAACTCAGTGAGGGGGAACGAGAAATAAGTTTTGAAACTCTTTTTCCGGTTCAATTACGAAAACCTTTTGCAAGCATGACATATATCACAAGTAAGTACATAATGTAATATAAAGGTAAAGGAACACAATTACCCGTATTTCCTCCCTGAGGTCCTCTAGGAACCAAGCGAGAGTACTTATACACATAGTAAAAAGGATACAGTGAGCTTTTGCTCTCAATTTATTTCCAATATCAGTTGTTGCGGCCGACTTCAAATCATCCCCTTATCACGCCAAATGGGTGTACTCCGGATGTACCCTGAAATCCTACGACCTAACTCTCCGAGGAAGTCTAGCCCCCAAGCGAGAGAGGGCATTGGACAATGGTAGTCACGGTTGCACCGGCAAGCCCGATGCCGCCCGGTGTGCGTGAACGCTACCACGCCAGAATGAAAGGTTACAACCTTGTATACAATGCAAATTTATGACATTTAATATATCACATTAGGAGGACAACAAAGTAGGTTGCCTTCGAGCAGTCATAAGATTGCACATTGACAAGTAAACACGCGAGGCACGATATGACAAGTAATTTCACTTGAAAAGCACATGGAGTTATATGAATATTAAACGAGCAGCCATGTAACGCATGTAAATCAAGTCATATAACTCATTTCGAAGTTCACGTAATCAAATAATAAGATTATACAACATGCAACGATATCTACGTGGTTCGGATGCAAGAAAGGCCTACTTGTCAACATGTAATCATCGGAATCATATTTAGGGCAATAAGGGCAACTATGGGCAGCCTACTAATCACATAATTAAACACGATATTCATAGGATCAACACTTAGCGAGTTTACCTAGTCATTAGGGTTTCAATTCATGCTCACCCGTACGATTAAGCCCTAAGTTGTCACGTAATTAAACTCAAGTCATGCATTGATTAATTCAAACACCCTCAAGCATTCAAAACAGTCTACACAACATCCCAATGCCACAATCCCAAGCATTTAATACAACAAGAGAGGTTACAATAATTTTCAAGGCAAATCACTAGATGAAAACCTCACTGCAATGGTCTGTGTTTTTACAATCATTGAGACAAGCAAACAATCTCCAATTCCAGTGAACAAACTGTAAAATTAAATCTTAAGGAGTGAACTAAATTCAGAAACAAACCTCGCATCATTTGGAGTTCAGGTTCAAGAGTTATAGCCAAAACCGTGAGACTACGCAAAACTGTCCAGATTTGTACACATTTCAATACTTGTATTTTTTGAGGACTTTAGGTTCAGATTTAGCCTTAGTCCATTTCTGACAAAAATGTCCAGAACTTAAATATCTAGCTGCTCACCAAATTTCATTCATTTTGAATATCATTTACTAAGCCAAAACTGGTTCGTTCTACAAGGACAGTGAATCTGCCAAAACCTGCTTCGTTTTTCCAGATTTTCCAGATTTGGACACATTTTGATATTTTTCCATTTTGAGGACCTTAGATTCACAATTAGCTTTGTCCTATTTCTATGAAAAATGCTCAGAATTGGCAAAACTAGTCACCTACAAATTTTTACGCATTTTCAACATCATTTACCTGGTCAAATTCACTTCGTTCCAACAGAACAGAAAGCTGCCAAATACGCAATTTCACCTATCTTCACATTCTAGCCAAATATCTTGCCATGCATGCTTACAAAAGTTCATGTACACACATATATCACAAGTACAGAGGTAAAAATAGACATTTAAAGGCATGCATGTAGTTTTTGAAAGCTTTTCAAGAAGTTTTAGCCCTCACCTTAGCAAGACAACAAAGAAGATGCACAAACTCTTGATGAAGCACAATGTCGACCTTTTTCCTTGCTTAGCCGAGAGACCACTTGAGATTTCTCTAATTACTAGCTTAGTAACCATGTTCTTAGTATGTGCAAGTGGCTAGAACAAAAATAAAATGAAAAGGAAGCTAACAAACTTACCTAAGCCGAAATGAATGTGCTATGAGCTTGCATGTGTGTGTTTTTGCATTCTAGCTTGCTTGGTCGAGTTCCTTAGGGTCTTGCATGTCTTGAAGAACCTTTGGATGAAGAACTTCAGCCATGGAGAGTAGAATTTAATCTAGGGCTGAGAGAGAGAGAGAAGAAATGAGAGAGTGAGAGAAAATGAGAGAAAGAAGGAAAGAATGAAAGAAAAATGAAAAGCTTGATGGGTTGATGCTTGTGTCGGCCTAGGGCCTTGAAATTTCAGATTTTTGTGTCTTCAAGGAGCATGTTTGAATCACCTAGCATGGGCATGGAGTGTGTGTCGAGATTGGTGTGCATTGGGTAGGGTTTTTGAGCCATTTTTTTTTGTTTTGTGTCATAACATGTCATAGAATGTCTAGGTGTAGATTTTGAAATTGAAATGCATGCACAAAGGCTCCCTGTGGTCGGCCAAGCTTGTGTTCAAATTTGAATTTTTTGTCTTGTTTGAGCATTATTTAATTGAGTGCTTGGAATATGCAAAAGAATAAAGAATAAAGAATAAGAATGTCTAGCTTTTGGTGCAATTTCGTCTTCTAGTGCATTGACTTAGCATTTTAATATTAGTTAGTGGAGTTTGTAGGATTAATTAATGATCTAGTGCTTCGTGTAAGATGCTTTCTTGATTAGTGTGCGGGCACGCTTTCTTAGGTTTAGGGCACGCACTACGAGGTAGGGCACAAACTACGAGACGAATGCACGTTTCCCAAATAAATGCACGCAACCCTAAATGTATGCACGTAATTCAATGCAAGGCACACAAAATGAAACACGACTCTTAAACCTAGGTCAAGACACGCAAATCTAGGTTATGGCACACGAAATGAGGTATCGCACGTAAATCGATGTCGGGCCTCACATCCTCCCCTCCTTAAAAGAATTTCGTCCCGAAATTCAATATTGCCTTTGAAATAAAGCTGGATACTGTTGCTCCATCTGGTCTCGCCTTTCCCACGTTGCTTCTTCAACTCCATGATAATCCCACAACACTTTCACTATCGGTATAGATTTGTTGCGCAACTCCCGATCTTGCTGGTCTAGGATCAGAATGGGCTTTTCTTCATAAGACAAGTTCTCCCGAAGCTGCAATGGCTCTGGCTCCAAGATATGCGATGGATCAGGGTGATATTTCCGTAGCATTGAAACATGAAAGACGTCATGAATATTGGAGAGGTTTTGGGGTAGTGCCAGACGATACGCCAATTTGCCAACCTTCTCAACTATCTCAAATGGTCCTACAAACCTCGGGCTCAACTTTCCACCCTTGCCATGTTTAATAAGTCCCCTTCGAGGTAATATCTTCAAGAACACCTTGTCGCCAACCTCAAACTCTAGACTCTGTCTCTGTCGGTCTGCATAACTTTTATGCCTGCTTTGCGCAGTAAGCATCTGTTTCCAGATGAGGTAGACATTATCAACAGTCTTCATAAGTTCAGGTAGAAGGGTCAGGTCAAAAGTCTTCGTCTCACCTACTTCATCCCAGTAAATTGGGGATCGACACTTACGTCCATACAATACCTCAAATGGGGCCATTCCGATAGTGGCCTGATAACTGTTATTGTAAGCGAACTCTGCTAGAGACAGATATTTGTCCCAACCTTTTCCGAAGTCTAAAACACATGCCCTCAGCATATCGTCCAGAATCTAGATAGTTCTCTCAGATTGTCCATCAGGTGATAAGTCGTGCTGAAACTCAACTTCGTTCCCAAAGCTTCTTGCAATCTCTTCCAAAATCGGGAAGTAAAACGAGGATCCCTATCCGATACAATACTCATGGGCATCCCGTGCAACCTCACAATATCCGCCACATACATATCTCCCAATTTCTCAGGACTATCCTCCTTGTTCATCGGTAAGAAGTGCGCTGACTTAGTCAATCTATCCACTATGACCCAAATGGCGTCATGACCCTTTTGTGACCTGGGCAGGTCCATGACAAAGTCCATAGTTATGTGTTTCCATTTCCATTGAGGAATTTCCAACGGTTGAAGTAAACCTGCTGGTCGTTGATGTTCCGCTTTGACTCTCTGGCAAGTCAAACACCGTGCCACAAACTCCGCAATCTCTCTCTTCATGTTATTCCACCAATAGTGTTGCTTCAAATCATGGTACATCTTTCTTCCGCCGGGGTGAATAGTATATCTTGAATTATGGGCTTCTTCAAGAATCTTCTTTTTCAACTCTGGCTCATTAGGAACACATATTCGATTCCTAAATCTCCAAATACCATCATCATGAAACTTGAAATCTGTGTTGCTTTCTTTAATCTTCTGAAACTGTTGGTCCTTCTGTTGAGCCTCTCGTAATTGAGACAACAAGGTCGATTGAACTTGTGTAGTGGCAAAAAGTAACCCTTTTTGAGTCAATTGTGGTTTCCACAAGAATGCTTCCTCCAACAACTCCTGCACCTTAACTTCTAGTTTTTCCATGCTCGCCTTCCGACTTAAGGCATTTGCAACTACATTTGCTTTACCGGGCACATAATTGATTGTGCAATTATAATTATCCAAAAGCTCTATCCACCGTCTTTGCCTCATGTTCAACTCTTTTTGCGAGAACAAGTATTTCAAGCTCTTGTGATCAATAAACACCTCGAATTTGTTACCCCACAGATAGTGCCTCCATTTCTTGAGTGCAAACACAATAGCCGCTAACTCCAGATCATGCGTCGGGTAGTTCAATTCATACGGCTTCGGTTTCCTAGAAGCATACGCAATCACTCTACCATTTTGTATCAACACACAACCCAGTCCTTCCTTCGAAGCATCGCTATAGATTGCAAAACCTTGACTCCCTTCAGATAATGCAAGAACAGGTGCGGTAGTCAATCTCTTCTTCAATTCTTGGAAGCTGTTCTCACACTTATCATCCCACACGAACTTCGTTTTCTTTTGAGTGAGCTTTGTAAGCGGTCCTGAGATCTTTGAGAAATCCTTCACGAACCTCCGATAATAGCCGGCTAGACCAAGAAAACTCCAAACCTCCGTAACATTTTTTGACTTCTTCCAAGACATCACTGCTTCTATCTTTGTTGGATCCACTGCTATTCCCTCTTGGGATATGATATGCCCCAAAAATGCAATCTGCTGCAACCAAAATTCACATTTGCTAAACTTTGCATACAATTGATACTCTCGAATTTTCTGCAGTACCAATCGCAGATGTTGTTCATACTCAGCCTCGGATTTCGAGTATACCAAATATCATCAATGAAGATCACCACAAATTGGTCCAAGTAGGGTTGAAACACCCTGTGCATCAAGTCCATAAAAGCTGCAGGGGCATTAGTTAGCCCAAATGGAATCACCACATATTCATAGTGCCCATATCTCATCCTGAAAGTCGTTTTAGGCACATCCTCCTTTTTGATTCGCAACTGATAGTACCCTTGTGACGACCGAGAACCTCTTCATATTCATTTTAAATTGTTGAATGTCTTATTTGAGTATTAAATGTGCATTTATTTAATTTTTAGGATAAGGCACTATTTATAGGAAAAATTTACTGTTTAAATTTTCTGAAACTGTATTTTTTTCCTATCACATATCATGTAGGAGGAATGTGAAAAATATTATTTTGTGTATTTAATATTGGGAATGTGCATTAGAAAATAGTTTCCGTCCTGAATGAATAGAGTTACGAAAGAATAGTAACTTTTTGTAGAATTTTATTTGGGCCTTTAGAGATTTTAGCTAACCTTGGACCTTTGGTTACCATTTTAATTAATTCAACTAAGCCCATTGAGCAAGCCCAAGCCCATTATAAGTCATTAGTTAGCTTTTATTAGTTATTTGAAGACCAAAAATCAAAAAAAACAAAAACAAAGAGGAAAAAAAAATGTCTAGAAGCAGAGAGAGAGGGAGAGAGAAACGGTTGAGAGAAGAAAAGCTAGGGCATGTGATTTTCTTCAATTTTCAGCCATTTTAGCCAGAATTGGAGTGATCTTTAGCTAATTTTCATCCATTCCTAGCTTGTGCAAGGTGAGGGAAGCTTTTAATGTGCATTTCTCTTGATTTCTAGTTGTAGAGAAATTTTGTGATTGTTGATATTTGATTATATAATGCTTCTAATACCTCAAATGCTAGCTAGAGATGGTGTAGAACAAACTTTTGAGCTTTGTTTACATGTGTAGTTGAAGATTAATTGGTAGTTGATAGGTGGAAGGTGAGGAAAAGTAAAAAAAACGAGAATAATAAATGCTGTTGTTCTAGATTATTCTATTGCTTTATAAGTGTAATCTAGGAGTTGTAAAACCTATATTAGAGCCTAAAACATTTTTATGGCGCTAAACTAATGTGCGGTTTTAGTAGTTATAGTTGAAGTGAATGTTTGTTAGTAATAGTTAATTATGTAGGTCAAGTGTTTGATAGATGTTCTAAGTGAGGTTGATGAGTGGCATATGCTAACTATAAGTCAATATGATGCTTAATTTAACTCAAGAAGCAAGGAAATATAGCTAAAAGTAGAGTAGTGCAAAAGAGTAATTCTGGACTGTGCACTGCCAGTGACTTCTAGAGCACTTTTGACATAGTAAAACTGCTAAAAAATTAACGAAATTTGTACAGTAGCTAGATTAGGCAGTTTAGAGCAAATGTGGATTATGCTAAGCCTAATTCTAATGTTTTGACCCTCTGATTTTGCCATTTTCGAAATTTGTCTGGGAAAAATCGCTGGTGCAGGGCAGATTGCGTGATGATTTTGTGGAGGTCATATCTCATTGAATATAACTCTGAAATGAGATCCGTTTGAGGCTAAACCCATCTACATTCGATGAACTACATTTATGTGGAGTTTCAGAGTTTTTGGAGAACAATTATCCTGGTAACAAAAGCCGTAAATTCAAGCCAATGTAAACTAGAATTTCAACTTATCTTGCTATAGGTTTATGATGCCTTGATGGTTGGCTCTAGTGAATAATGAGCAATTTTAGGTAGTAAGAAGCTTAATGGTGATGAATGGTGGTTATGTGTGAATGCTTAATTGAATTAGACATAGTTACTTGCCATCTAGTGAATCAAGAGAAAGAGAAGTTCCACGAATGCTAGTATTAGCTAACTTTTAAAAAGGGAGTTTTTCGCGAAATGTAATCCGAGCACGTTTAGGCTTTGGAATAGGTATCCTTGGGGCATGGAAGCACTTTTGGTGCCTTCGTTGCGTGAATTTGGGGTTCGAATAGGGTAGTTGTAGTTAAAACCCGCTCGGGGCCTTCCCGAGCTTTTATTTCTAAAACGGGTTTTCATGATCTTAATAGGTATCTCTTGGCTTGGTTGGGAATGTAGTATGGTTAGGTTGTGGGTTGGTAACGTTGAAATGCATTTAGGAGAAGAAAAACTTGGTTAAGAAAGGGGAAAAAATGTAGTAATTGGCTTTATTGTTGTACCTAGAGCTTGCTATTGTGTTGTCGCATACTATTGTGTTTATCTAAAGCTAATTGAGCTATTTGAATTGGATTTTGGGTGAAGTTGTGTTGGTTGCCTCTTTTTGGGATTATATAGTTATCTCGTGCATATTTTGGTTATAATGTGTTTATGTGAGGGCAGCCAGTTGGGTTGCCATACTCCTTTTCTTCTTATTTTAATTATATTGGTAATATAAGAAATGTGTTAGCTTGATAAAAGTTAGTATTGACTTGTAAAATGTTTTCTTTAACTTGAGTTGTTGTGGGTGTTGAGATAGGATTAACTTATTTTTGAGTTGTTATCAAGTCAGTGTTGAAATTGTTGATAGATAAGTTTCTCTACTTCTTGTCCAACTTATGAAATGTTGAACTATAAATTTTGTTAGAGCTTGTTATGCTAGTCTAGTTTATGAATTTTCTTAACTTGTAGTTAGCTAATGAATCTAATGAATTATGATAGTTTAATGGAGTTATTAACTAGCTAAAGGAAGAATGCTGCTAAGCTTCATTTAGGTACAAGTTATGGCCTTTGGAAGAGAATAATGCATGTGTATTTCATAATCATGTAGTAGTAAGCTATAGTTAAACTTAACTTGCACTTAAATTCTAGTATACTAGTTAAATGTTGATGTAGTAGTGTCTTTCGTAAGATTAAAGAAGTGTTTTAGAGATATTTGTATGACTTTTAAGCTATGTGGCAATATGATATACATGAGTGATTATATATAATTGTTATCATTGTGGATGGAGTTAATAAATAGTTAAGTCGGAATTGATATAGTTAATAGCTAAGTTAACTACTGCTGCTAGTTTTCATGGGTTCACTTCATGAGTAATATGTGGTTACTTTGGATTACGTGCTAATATGGAAATAATATAGTTAATTGCTAAGGTGTTGTACTTATATGAATATAATAGGGATTTGCATATTCGAGCTAAAGGAGATTTTGGAGTAAATTTAAACTACTTTCTGGCATCTTGGAGCTTGGTGAGGGAGTTACATTCTTTTGTGCATCTTAATTTGTTTTACTGCTCATAAATTATATAGTTTAGTATGATTGCTTATAATTACGTGCACTTTGATATGAATAGACTAAATATACACTTGACTTTTATTTATATTGTTATACGGCTTATTTATTGTAATCTACGTGAGAGGGCAACCTACTTTGTTGTCCCTCATTTATGTGATTCTTGAATTATATTGTTATTGTTTGAATTATTGTGATCGAATATCGGGTTGCGCAACCTTTTCGGACATAGTAGCGTCGAGAAACACGGGCGGCATCGGGCTTGCCGTGCTCCCTCGACTACCATGGTGCCTATTCCCTTCTCGCTGAGGCATACTCCACTACCCCAGAGGCGTGGTTCACCTGCTGGGCATGGACCTACCTCAGGAGAAAGGGTCGTAGGATCGAGATACATCCGGAGTATCCCAACTTGGTGGTGTACGGGTTTGCCGGCATTAACGTGAACTTCGTGGCTCGTGGTCCGAGATTGAAGACTTGAAGTGAACCGTATCCTTTTTATATGTATTTAATTACTTGTTTACTTGGTTGTGTTATTTGATGTTGAATATGCTTTTATCCAGTTGCATATTATGTTGCATCACCTCCCTCACTGATTATACCAGTTGTATACTCACCCTCATCTTTAACACCTTTCAGGTTCAGCACCTTCGCAAGGTGATACAGGGAAAGCTCGAGAGTTACCGTGTTTGCTTGTGTTGGCTTTTATTATTAGTACCTACGAATCCATGTGAATTAGTGAAGTGATTTGAATTGTAATTTGATTGGCACAATAAAAACTCGGCTTGTAATTGTATTGGATCTTGTTTGTATTTGGTTCATAGGTGGCCTGTAATAGCTTAAAGGACTATGTTATTGTTTAATTGTCGTGCATGCTAGCTTGGGTTAATGGAGTTAGTAGGCTAGATTAATAAACAAGACAATTGAAGAGATAAAGTTAGAATGATATGATAAGTGACTTTATAACATAGTATTTCAATATTTGAGGCCTATGCATGTTTGTGTACCTATTTTGTTGAGTCTAAAGCTTGGATGACCTCAAGACGAGGTATAGCTTAGTGGTTGAAGTTGAAATATATGAGAATGTTGGATTATGGTTTCATAGTTGTATTCTATTATTCGCAGGTTTTTAATTAGTCCTACAAACAGGGGAGACTCCGTCCGTTTCTCCCTAAATTTTGTGTCCGGGGTTTGGAATTGGGTTGAGAATAGCGTGATAAATAGGAATCCCAGTCTCGTGAGGGATCGGGGCGTTACAGAGGTGGTATCAGAGCTTAGATAGCTCACAGCCGGGAAAGGGTCTTCGGCCTATTGGGTAGTGATCTTGATCGTGTGTTTGTAAAGTGTGTTACATGGATAGAATACCATGCGTGACTTGTGTACTAAGTAGGTTAATATGTCATGTCCTCAGAATATGTAAAATGTGTATTGATATGGGCTTGTGCCTGTTTGAGTTAATTGTGCTCCTATGTGTTATATTTGCATGAAATTTGAAGATTGTGTGATACGTATAACTATGTGATCATGTGTGACTTGAATGAGAAATGTATGTTACGTGATTTGCTTATGTGAAATATGAATAATGTGTTAGCTGAACAATTATGTGACCTTGTGTACTTTTATATGGTATATTTATTAATATTAGTATCTTATATATTCATCATTATATGCATACATGCATTACCCCTCACATATGGTAAGTAAACTCTCCCCTATAAGAGATGATCAGTAGCGGCATATTTGGAAGTGAGAACCAACAAGAAGAGGGAACATCTAACATTATCTACATATATATATATATATACAACTTATGTCCTGCGGAGAAATGTTGTTCACAGTTGAACTTCTAATGGGGTATTCTCTTTGCCTTCTAGTTGGGAGTTAATTGGTGGCAGTTGATCTTTAAACCACAATTTTCATAGGTAACATCTCCTGTGGATCTTGGATGCATCTCTTATTTGGTATCGTACATGGAATACTCGTAATATACTTCTATTGGAGGAATTGCACTCAAAGATACTCCATCGGTATTCTTTATACGGTTTCTTGTTGGAATTCTTATTCGGGGCCTCACCTATGGCATGGTATTATCTTGGTATTCACATATAGATTTCTTATTATTAACTTTCGATACTAATAGATGAGATTCTTATGTGGTGCTTCTATTTGGTTTTCTAAACGGTACTTCCATAAAAGCCTTTATTTGGCTATATTAATCGGGATTCCTTCTGAAGAGCTTTTGGTATTCTCAGTGGAATTATCGGTGGCAATGGTATGGGTATTCATCTTGGTAAACTTGTCAGTACACTTATTGGTTTCAAGTCTGACTAGGGTTGCTATAGTTATTGAATGATTATTTTGGAGCCTAAGAAATTGCGAGGACGCAATTTTTGTAAGGAGGGGAGAGTGTGACGACCGAGAACCTCTTCATATTCATTTTAAATTGTTGAATGTCTTATTTGAGTATTAAATGTGCATTTATTTAATTTTTAGCATAAGGCACTATTTATAAGAAAAATTTACTGTTTAATTTCTCTGAAACTGTATTTTTTTCCTATCACATATCATGTAGGAGGAATGTGAAAAATATTATTTTGTGTATTTAATATTGGGAGTGTGCATTAGAAAATAGTTTCCGTCCTGAATGAATAGTGTTACGAAAGAATAGTAACTTTTTGTAGAATTTTATTTGGGCCTTTAGAGATTTTAGCTAACCTTGGTCCTTTACTTTCCATTTTAATTAATTCACCTAAGCCCATTGACCAAGCCCAAGCCCATTATAAGTCATTAGTTAGCTTTTATTAGTTATTTGAAGACCAAAAATCAAAAAAAAAACAAAAACAAAGAGGAAAAAAAAAGTCTAGAAGCAGAGAGAGAGGGAGAGAGAAACGGTTGAGAGAAGAAAAGCTAGGGCATGTGATTTTCTTCAATTTTCAGCCATTTTAGCAAGAATTGGAGTGATCTTTAGCTAATTTTCATCCATTCCTAGCTTGTGTAAGGTGAGGGAAGCTTTTAATGTGCATTTCTCTTGATTTCTAGTTGTAGAGAAATTTTGTGATTGTTGATATTTGATTATATAATGCTTCTAATACCTCAAATGCTAGCTAGAGATGGTGTAGAACAAACTTTTGAGCTTTGTTTACATGTGTAGTTGAAGATTAATTGGTAGTTGATAGGTTGAAGATGATGAATAGTAAAAAAAACGTGAATAGTAAATCCTTATGTTCTAGCTTATTCTATTGCTTTATAAGTGTAATCTAGGAGTTGTTAAACCTATATTAGAGCCTAAAACATTTTTATGGCGCTAAACTAATGTGCGGTTTTAGTAGTTATAGTTGAAGTGAATGTTTGTTAGTAATAGTTAATTATGTAGGTCAAGTGTTTGATAGATGTTCTAAGTGAGGTTGATGAGTGGCATATGCTAACTATAAGTCAATATGATGCTTAATTTAACTCAAGAAGCAAGGAAATATAGCTAAAAGTAGAGTAGTGCAAAAGAGTAATTCTGGACTGTGCACTGCTAGTGACTTCTAGAGCACTTTTGACATAGTAAAACTGCTCAAAAATTAACGAAATTTGTACAGTAGCTAGATTAGGCAGTTTAGAGCAAATGTGGATTTCTAGTGCTAAGCCTAATTCTAACGTTTTGACCCTCTGATTTTGCCATTTTCGAAATTTGTCTGGGAAAAATCGCTGGTGCAGGACAGACTGCGTGATGATTTTGTGGAGGTCATATCTCATTGAATATAACTCCGAAATGAGATCCGTTTGAGGCTAAACCCATCTACATTTGATGAACTACATTTATCTGGAGTTTCAGAGTTTTTGGAGAACAATTATGCTGGTAACAAAAGCCGCAAATTCAAGCCAATGTAAACTAGAATTTCAACTTATCTTGCTATAGGTTTATGATGTCTTGATGGTTGGCTTTAGTGAATAATGAGCAATTTTAGGTAGTAAGAAGCTTAATGGTGATGAATGGTGGTTATGTGTGAATGTTTAATTGAATTAGACATAGTTACTTGCCATCTAGTGAATCAAGAGAAAGAGAAGTTCCACGAATGCTAGTATTAGCTAACTTTTAAAAAGGGAGTTTTTCGCGAAATGTAATCCGAGCATGTTTAGGCTTTGGAATAGGTATCCTTGGGGCATGGAAACACTTTTGGTGCTTTCGTTGCGTGAATTTGGGGTTCGAATAGGGTAGTTGTAGTTAAAACCTGCTCGGGGCCTTCCCGAGCTTTTATTTCTAAAACGGGGTTTCATGATCTTAATAGGTGTCTCTTGGCTTGGTTGGGAATGTAGTATGGTTAGGTTGTGGGTTGGTAACGTTGAAATGCATTTAGGAGAAGAAAAACTTGGTTAAGAAAGGGGAAAAAAGGTAGTAATTGGCTTTATTGTTGTACCTAGAGCTTGCTATTGTGTTGTCGCATACTATTGTGTTTATCTAAAGCTAATTGAGCTATTTGAATTGGATTTTGGGTGAAGTTGTGTTGGTTGCCTCTTTTTGGGATTATATAGTTATCTCGTGCATATTTTGGTTATAATGTGTTTATGTGAGGGCAGCCAGTTGGGTTGCCATACTCCTTTTCTTCTTATTTTAATTATATTGGTAATATAAGAAATGTGTTAGCTTGATAAAAGTTAGTATTGACTTGTAAAATGTTTTCTTTAACTTGAGTTGTTGTGGGTGTTGAGATAGGATTAACTTATTTTTGAGTTGTTATCAAGTCAGTGTTGAAATTGTTGATAGATAAGTTTCTCTACTTCTTGTCCAACTTGTGAAATGTTGAACTATAAATTTTGTTAGAGCTTGTTATGCTAGTCTAGTTTATGAATTTTCTTAACTTGTAGTTAGCTAATGAATCTAATGAATTATGATAGTTTAATGGAGTTATTAACTAGCTAAAGGAAGAATGCTGCTAAGCTTCATTTAGGTACAAGTTATGGCCTTTGGAAGAGAATAATGCATGTGTATTTCATAATCATGTAGTAGTAAGCTATAGTTAAACTTAACTTGCACTTAAATTCTAGTATACTAGTTAAATGTTGATGTAGTAGTGTCTTTCGTAAGATTAAAGAAATGTTTTAGAGATATTTGTATGACTTTTAAGCTATGTGGCAATATGATATACATGAGTGATTATATATAACTGTTATCATTGTGGATGGAGTTAAGAAATAGTTAAGTCGGAATTGATATAGTTAATAGCTAAGTTAACTACTGCTGCTAGTTTTCATGGGTTCACTTCATGAGTAATATGTGGTTACTTGGGATTACGTGCTAATATGGAAATAATATAGTTAATTGCTAAGGTGTTGTACTTATATGAATATAATAGGGATTTGCAGATTCGAGCTAAAGAAGGTTTTGAAGTAAATTTAAACTACTTACATACGTCTTTAAGCTTGGTAGAGGTGAGGGAGTTACATTCTTTTGTGCATCTTAATTTGTTTTACTGCTCATAAATTATATAGTTTAGTATGATTGCTTATAATTACGTGCACTTTGATATGAATAGACTAAATATACACTTGACTTTTATTTATATTGTTATATGGCTTATTTATTGTAATCTACGTGAGAGGGCAACCTCCTTTGTTGTCCCTCATTTTTGTGATTCTTGAATTATATTGTTATTGCTTGAATTATTATGATCGAATATCGGGTTGCGCAACCTTTTCGGACATGGTAGCGTCGAGAAACACGGGCGGCATCGGGCTTGCCGTGCTCCCTCGACTACCATGGTGCCTATTCTCTTCTCGTTGAGGCATACTCCACTACCCCAGAGGCGTGGTTCACCTGCAGGGCATGGACCTACCTCAGGAGAAAGGGTCGTAGGATCGAGATACATCCGGAGTATCCCAACTTGTTGGTGTACGGGTTTGCCGGCATTAGCGTGAAGATCGTGGCTCGTGGTCCGAGATTGAAGACTTGAAGTGAACCGTATCCTTTTTATATGTATTTAATTACTTGTTTACTTGGTTGTGTTATTTGATGTTGAATATGCTTTTATCCAGTTGCATATTATGTTGCATCACCTCCCTCACTGAGTATACCGGTTGTATACTCACCCTCGTCTTTAACACCTTTCAGGTTCAGTACCTTCGCAAGGTGATACAGGGAAAGCTCGAGAGTTACCATGTTTGCTTGTGTTGGCTTTTATTATTAGTACCTACGAATCCATGTGAATTAGTGAAGTGATTTGAATTGTAATTTGATTGGCACAATAAAAACTCGGCTTGTAATTGTATTGGATCTTGTTTGTATTTGGTTCATAGGTGGCCTGTAATAGCTTAAAGGACTATGTTATTGTTTAATTGTCGTGCATGCTAGCTTGGGTTAATGGAGTTAGTAGGCTAGATTAATAAACAAGACAATTGAAGAGATAAAGTTAGAATGATATGATAAGTGACTTTATAACATAGTATTTCAATATTTGAGGCCTATGCATGTTTGTGTACCTATTTTGTTGAGTCTACAGCTTGGATGACCTCAAGACGAGGTATAGCTTAGTGGTTGAAGTTGAAATATATGAGAATATTGGATTATGGTTTCATAGTTGTATTCTATTATTCGCAGGTTTTTAATTAGTCCTACAAACAGGAGAGACTCCGTCCGTTTCTCCCTAAATTTTGTGTCCGGGGTTTGGAATTGGGTTAAGAATAGCGTGATAAATAGGAATCCCGATCTCGTGAGGGATCGGGGCGTTACAACCCTTGCCTCAAGTCGAGCTTCGAATACACTTTGGCTCCTTGAAGTTGATCAAATAACTCGTCAATCAGTGGAAGTGGGTATTTATTCTTGACAATCACTTGGTTCAATCCTCAATAATCGATGCATAGCCTCAACGTTCCATCTTTTTTCTTTACAAATAGGACTGGCGCTCCCCACGGAGAAGAACTTGGTTGAACAAACCCCTTCTTCAACAATCCTTGCAATTGGTCCCTCAATTCTTGTAGCTCGGTCGGTGCCATACAATAGAGAGCTTTAGATATTGGCTGGGTACCAAGCAGTAATTCTATAATGAACACAATCTCCCGATTTGGGGGTAAACCGGGCAATTCTTCTGGAAACACATCCGCATAATCTTTAATCACTGGCATCTCCTCCAACTTAGCTTTGTTTGACGGCTTGTTGATGAGGTAAGCTAAGTATCTACCACATCCTTTTCTCAAGGACTTCACTGCTTTTGTAGATGAAATGATGGAACTCCCCGGTGAAGTCTCTTCGACCCATTACTTCCAATATTGGTTGGCCAGGTATCTGGAACGTTACAATCTTCGTCCGGCAATCTAGTTGGGCATGATGCTTTGCCAACCAGTCCATCCCTAATATGACTTCATAGTCTCGAAAAGGTAATACAATAAGATTGGCTGAGAATTCCCTATCTTTAATTTGGATTTTACATGCTTTACAAGCTGAGCTAGTAACAAGTTTAGAACCCATTGGAGTACCAACTTCTACTTCGTAAGGCAAACATACAACTTTCAGTTTCCCACGTTGAACACATAAGGGAGTAATAAATCAATGAGTAGCACTTGGATCAATTAACACCCTAACAGGTTGATTCAGTATCAAGAATGTACCTTCAACAACAGCGGCCTCCTCTAGAAGCTCCTCGCACTCAATAGCATAAGCTCGGGCTTGAACTCTAGGAATTGGAGTCTTGCCTCTACCAGCTAGTTTAACTTGATTTTGTCCTCCTTGCCATTTAGGGCAATCCTTGATCTGATGCTGATCACTGCCACACCGCACACATCGTCCTGACTTCTTCCAGCACTGGGCCTCGGTGTGACCCTTCTTGTCACAGTAAGAACAATTGATAGACTGAGTAGCAAGTGAACTACCTGTGGATCCACGAGTAGAAGAGGCTGATGGTGCTTTAGTCGGGCCACGGTTATTAACTGGTCTATTCTGGCTCTGGCCCTGACTACGACTCTGGCTCTGGAATTTCCTCTGTTGACCTGGAGGCTGGTATGGTTTCTTGTTCGGCTGGCTCGAACTGGCTCTATCAAGTTTTCTCTTCTCAACTCAGGAAGTAGTAGCAAGGAGAGCAGAATAAGTATCGAAGTCATGCGAAGCCAACTGGTCTTGAATCTCTGGTCTCAACCCATTCATAAATTTCCACATCTTCACCTCAGGGGTACTGACCATGTATTGAGCATAACGGGACAGTCGGTCAAAACGAGCCTCGTACTGGGCCACCGTCATGTTACCCTGGTTCAAGTGCATGAATTCCTTAATCCGCCTCTGCTTGGAAACTGCAGGTACGTATTTCTCCTTGAAAGCCTTAACGAAATTACCCCACAAGCGAGGTGTCTGATCAGTTTCCCAAAGTGCATCCACAGTGTGCCACTAATGCTCAGCATCCCCATGCAACAGAAATACAGTGAACTCAACCTTTTCTTCATCAGTATAGTCAAGTGGTCTGAAAATCCTCTCGATCTCAGACAGCCAAGCCTCTACCTTTTCATCATCAGCTTCCCCGTGGAATTTGGACGGGAGAAAGTCAAGAAACTCCCGTATTCTGCTATGTCTCCTATGGTTACCATCATTCCTGTTGTTGTTGTTATTTGTTTCACGTGCATCTTGACGTTCCATCACTCGTGACACGCGATCCATGGCATTCGCCATCATATTAAACATAGCCATGCCGGGATTAGTTTGATAAGCATCTCCGGTCTCTTGGGGCTCACCGCTCCTATTAGTAGTGTGAGTACTAGGGCCAGCCATCTATAGGCACAAATTACGATGCACAATTTATTGGAATACGACAATCAAGAATTTAATGCATAAGATATGCAACATAATATAGATACACAATTCTAGAAATAGTTAAGACATGTTAATCACATAAGCACATAGAGACAGAGAAGGCACACTTGATAATGTCACACAATAACACATATAAATAAGTCATCTCAATTACCTTAGGGCTTCTATCCATGGTCCAAGAGTTAAACCTGACTTAAGCAATCTAAGCTCTGATACCATTCTGATAAGGTGTCACGCCCCAACCCGACCTATAAAGGTTAGAATAGGGTGTGATATAAACATTCAAGTCATATCATGTACTTAATCGTTCAAGAGGGTTTAACACTTAACGTTTTAGCCTAAACTCCACAAATTCTCCGGAAAACCGGCAGCATAACGGCTGTAATTGGGCTCCTTAGTTTGACCTAATTTTCTAAAGGCCTCAAAACTTTCAATCTCAAATTCATTTCCAACTAAGATTACTATTTATCATCAATTGAAATGCCTACTAGTTATCTCGAAGTCTCGTTTGTTTGTTAATCCTCGTTACAAAAGTACCTCTTGATCTTAGCTTAACAATGAGTACCTGCTTAAGATTGAATAGATTCATTTTACTTAATCCTTACCTGATACTTTATAATCCTATGATAGATACTAGCCAATAACGATAGCAAAAATGACCATAGTAGTGTCTATCTAGTTATGATCAATACAAGCCAAAATTAGACCCTAAATTACAACGAGGGTCATTTACAATACAATAACAAGCAACATAAGAAATAGTCTTCAAGCAACATACCATTCACAAAATGGCCATAGTCAAGTAAGGCACGTAGGGCAAGCAATCATTCCAAGGAATCATCATTAGGCACGTTGTCCTCGGGTAGCCGTTCCTGGTCTTCTTCACCTGAGATGATAAAAGAGGGTGAGTCCTTATGAACTCAGTGAGGGGGAACGAGAAATAAGTTTTGCAACTCTTTTTCTGGTTCAATTATGAAAACCCTTTGCAAGCATGACATATATCACAAGTAAGTACATTATGTAATATAAAGGTAAAGGAACACAATTACCCGTCTTTCCTCCCCGAGGTCCTCTAGGAACCAAGCGAGAGTACTTATACACATAGTGAAAAGGATACGGTGACCTTTTGCTCTCAGTTCATTTCCAGTATCAATTGTTGCGGCCGACTTCAAATCATCCCCTTATCACGACAAATGGGTGTACTCCGGATGTACCCCGAAATCCTACGACCCTACTCTCTGAGGAAGTCTAGCCCCTAAGCGAGAGAGGGAATAGGACAATGGTAGTCACGGCTGCACCGGCAAGCCCAATGCCGCCCGGTGTGCGTGAACGCTACCCCGCCAGAATGAAAGGTTGCAACCTTGTATGCAATGCACATTTATGACATTTAATATATCACATTAGGAGGACAACAAAGTAGGTTGCCTCCGAGCAGTCATAAGATTGCACATTGACAAGTAAACACGCGAGGCACGATATGACAAGTAATTTCACTTGAAAAGCACATGGAGTTATATGAATATTAAACGGGCAGCCACGTAACGCATGTAAATCAAGTCATATAACTCATTTCAAAGTTCACGTAATCAAATAATAAGATTATACAACATGCAACGACATTTACGTGGGACCGGGTGCAAGAAAGGCCTACTTGTCAACATGTAATCATTGGAATCATATTTAGGGCTATAAGGGCAACTACGGGCAACCTACTAATCATATAATTAAACACGATATTCATAGGATTAACACTTAGCGAGTTTACCTAGTCATTAGGGTTTCAATTCATGCTCACCCGTACGATTAAGCCCTAAGTTGTCACGTAATTAAACTCAAGTCATGCATTGATTAATTCAAACACCCTCAAGCATTCAAAACAGTATACACAACATCCCAATGCCACAATCCCAAGAATTTAATACAACAAGAGAGGTTACAATAATTTTCAAGGCAAATCACTAGATGAAAACCTCACTGCAATGGTCTGTTTTCTCACAATCATTGAGACATGCAAAAAATCTCCAATTCCAGTGAACAAACTGTCAAATTAAAGCTTAAGGAGTGAACTAAATTCAGAAACAAACCTCACATCATTTGGATTTTGGGTTCAAGAGTTATAGCCAAAACCGTGAGACTACGCAAAACTATCGAGATTTGTACACATTTCAATACTTGTTGTTTTTGAGGACCTTAAGGTCAGATTTATCCTTAGTCGATTTCTGACAAAAATGTCCAGAACTGAAAAATATAGCAGTACACCAAATTTCATGCATTTTTAGTATCATTTACTAAGTAAAAACTGGTTCGTTCTATAAGGACAGCGAATCTGCCAAAACCTGTTTCATTTTCCTAGATTTTCCAGATTTGGACATATTTTGATATTTTTCCATTTTGAGGACCTTAGAGTCAAAATTATCTTTGTCCTATTTCTATGAAAAATTCTCGAAACTGGCAAACGTAGTCACCTACCAATTTTCACACATTTTTAACATCATTTAGCTGGTCAAATTCACTTTGTTCCAACAGAACAGAAAGCTGCCAAATACGCGATTTCACCTATCTTCACATTCTAGCCAAATATCTTGCCATGCATGCTTACAAAAGTTCATGTAGACACATATATCATAAGTACAGAGGTAAAAATAGACATTTAAAGGAATGCATGTGGTTTTTGAAAGCTTTTCAAGAAGTTTTAGCCCTCACCTTAGCAAGACAACAAAGAAGATGCACAAACTCTTGATGAAGCACAATGTCCACCTTTTTCCTTGCTTAGCCGAGAGACCACTTGAGATTTATTTAATTCCTAGCTTAGTAACCATGTTCTTAGTATGTGCAAGTGGCTAGAATAAAAAGAAAATGAAAAGGAAGCTAACAAACTTACCTAAGCCGAAATGAATGTGCTATGAGCTTGCATGTGTGTGTTTTTGTATTCTAGCTTGCTTGGTCGAGTTCCTTAGGGTCTTGCATGTCTTGAAGAATCTTTGGATGAAGAACTTAAGCCATGGAGAGTAGAATTTCAGCTAGGGACGAGTGAAAGAGAGAAGAAATGAGAGAGTGAGAGAAAATGAGAGAAAGAAGGAAAGAATGAAAGAAAAATGGAAAGCTTGATGGGTTGATGCTTGTGTCGGCCTAGGGCCATGAAATTTCAGAATTTTGTGTCTTCAAGGAGCATGTTTGAATCACCTAGCATGGGCATGGAGTGTGTGTCGAGATTGGTGTGTACTGGGTAGGGTTTTTGAGCCATTTGTTTTTTGTTTTGTGTCATAACATGGCTTAGAAAGTCTAGGTGTAGATTTTGAAATTGAAATGCATGCACAAAGGCTCCATGTGGTCGGCCAAGCTTGTGTTCAATTTTGAATTTTTTTGTTTTGTTTTAGCATTATTTAATTGAGTGCTTGGAATATGCAAAAGAATAAAGAATAAGAATGTCTAGCTTTTGGTGCAATTTCGTCTTCTAGTGCATTGACTTAGCATTTTAATATTAGTTAGTAGAGTTTGTAGGATTAATTAATGATCTAGTGCTTCGTGTAAGATGCTTTCTTGATTAGCGTGCAGGCACGCTTTCCTAGGTTTAGGGCACACACTACAAGACGAATGCATATTTTTCAAGTAAATGCACACAAAATAAAACACGACCCTTAAACCTAGGTCAAGGCACGTAAATCTAGGTTAGGGCACACGAAACGAGATATCGCATGTAAATCGAGGTCGGGCCTCACAAGTTACGCGGCGCACAATATACCGTTGGAAAGCTCTCCGAGAGCTCTATGATGGAGGCAGCAATCCTGCTCGGCTGTACCTATTTTCGGAGCCCAAAATCGAAGTATTCATTAGTTTTAGGACACTTTTCTTCTTTTGCGCTGTTTTTCCATCCAGGATCGTACGTCATGAGCCGCGAAAAGGACGCCAACCTAATCCATCACATTTCTATCACCGAATTCCACTGCACCTTAGGCAAGACAAATTCACTTCACGTAGAGGCTAGGCCCACAAACAGAGAGCGTGGGACTTGTGACCAGGTCTCCGTCGCTCCGGTGCCTATAAATTTTGATCCGTAAGGAGTTACGCGGCGCACAACATACTGTTGGAAAGCTCTTCGAGAGCTCTACGATGGGGGTAGCAAGCCTGCTCAGCTGCGCCTATTTTTCGAGCCCAAAATTGAACGTTTTCATCAGTTTCGGGACACTTTTCTTCTTTTGCGCTATTTTTCCGTCCCGGATTGTACGTCGTGAGCCGTGAAAAGGACAACAACCTAATCTATCACATTTCTATTATCGAATCCCACGGTACCTTGGGTAAGACAACTTCGCTTCACGTAGAGGCTGGACCTGCAAATTGAGGGCGTGGGGTTTGTGACCAGGTGTCCGTCGCTCTGGTTCCCATAACTTTTGATCCGTAAAGAGTTACGCGGCGCACATCATACCGTTGCAAAGCTCTCCGAGAGCTCTACGATTGGGGCAGCTAGCCTGCTGTGCTGCGCCTATTTTCGGAGCCCAAAATTGAACATTTTCATCTGTCTCGGGAAACTTTTCTTCTTTTGCGATATTTTTCCATCCCGGATCGTTTGTCGTGAGCCGCGAAAAGGACAACAACCTATCCATCACATTTCTATTACCGAATCCCACGGCACCTTGGGCAAGACAACTTTACTTCACGTAGAGGCTGGCCCTACAAGCCGAGGGCGTAAGGCTTGTGATCAGGTATCTGTCGCTCCGTTGCCCATAACTTTTGATCCGTAAGGAGTTATGCAGCGTATAGCATACCGTTGGAAAGCTCTCCGAGAGCTCTACGATTGGGGCAGCTAGCCTACTCGGCTGCGCCTGTTTTCGGAGCCTAAAATCAAACTTTTTCATCAGTTTTGGGACATTTTTCTTCTTTTGCTCTGTTTTTTCATCCCGGATCGTACATCGTGAGCCGCGAAAAGGACGACAACCTAATCCATCACATTTATGTTACCGAATCCCGTGGCACCTTGGGCAAGACAATTTCACTTCACATAGAGGCTGGGCCGACAAACCGAGCGTGTAGGGCTTACGACCAGGTATCCGTCGCTCCGGTGCTCATAACTTTTGATCCGAAAGGAGTTACGCAGCGCACAGCATACCGTTAGAAACTCTCCGAGAGCTCTACGACGGGGGCACCAAGCTTGCTTGGTTGCACCTGTTTTTGGAGCCCAAAATCAAACGTTTTCATTAGTTTCGGGACACTTTTCTTCTTTTGCTCTGTTTTTCCGTCCCGGATCGTACGTCGTGAGCCGCAAAAAGGACGACAACCTAATCCATCACATTTCTATTATCGAATCCCACGGCACCTTGGGCAAGACAAATTTATTTCACGTAGAGGCTGGGCCCGCAAACTGAGTGCGTGGGGCTTATGAGCAGGTATCCATCGTTCTGGTGCCCATAACTTTTGATCCGTAAGGAGTTACGCAGTGCACAACATACCGTTGGAAAGCTCTCTAAGAGCTCTACGATCGGGGCAGCAATTCTGCTTGGTTGCGCCTATTTTCGGAGCCTAAAATCGAACGTTTTCATCAGTTTCGGGACATTTTTCTTCTTTTGCGCTGTTTTTCCTTCCCAGATCGTACGTCGTGAGCCGCAAAAAGGACAACAACCTAATCCATCATATTTCTATTACCGAATCCCATGGCACCTTGGGCAAAACAAATTCACTTCACGTAGAGGCTGGGCCCGCAAACCGAGGGCGTGGCACTTGTGATCATGTGTGAGGCCCAACCTCGATTTGCGTGCGATACCTCATTTCGTGTGTCCTAACCTAGATTTGCGTGCCTTGACCTAGGTTTAAGAATCGTGTTTCGTTTTGTGTACCTTGCATTGATTTACGTGCATACATTTAGGGTTGTGTGCATTTGCTTGAGATACACGCATTTGTCTCATAGTTCGTGTCTTACCTCGTAGTACGTGCCCTAAACCTAGGAAAGCGTGCCCTCACGCTAATCAAGAAAGCATCTTACACGAAGCACTAGATCATTAATTAATCCCACAAATTTTACTAACTAATATTAAAATGCTAATTCAACTCACTAGAAGACAAAAATTCAGATTTGAACATATGCATTGGCCGACCACTTTCTTGCATTTGTGCTTGCCTTGCATGATTCAAAATCAAACTTGGAGATTCTATGACAAGTTTATGACACAAGCATAAAAAAAAATTGGCTTAAAACTCTACCCAAGGCTCCATATTCTTGACACAAACTCCATGCCCATACTAGACAATTCAAAAATGCTCATTGAAGACACAAAATCAGATTTTACAAGGCCCTAGGCCGACACAAGCATCAAACATTTCAAAGCTTTTCATTTTTCTTTCATTTTCTCTCTTTCTCTCATTCTTTCTCTCATTCTTCTCTCTCTCTCTCGGCCTTGGCTGAAGTTCTACTCTCCATAGCTTGAGTTCATCATCCTAAGGGTTATCAAGCCATGCAAGCTACTAGGAACTCGACCAAGCAAAGCTAGAATGCAAAAGACACACATGCAAGCTCATTGAACCTTCATTTCGGCTTAGGTCAGTTTGTTAGCTTCCATTTCATCTTCTTCTTGTTCTAACTACATGCACCTACTAAGAACTTGGTTACTAAGCTAGGAAATTAGAGAAAAATCAAGTGGTCTTTCGGCTAAGCAAGGAGAAGAGTCGACATTGTGCTTCATCATGAGTTTGTGCATCTTCTTTGTTGTCCTGCTAAGGTGATGACTAAAACTTATTTGTAAACCTTCTGAAAACCACGTGCATGCCTTTAAATTTCTATCTTTGCTTCTGTACTTGTGATATATGTGTGTTCATGAGCTTTTCTAAACATGCATGGCAAGATATTTTGGCTAGAATGTGATGATAGATGAAATCGCGTATGGGACAGCCTTCTATCTTGTTGGTGCGAGGTGATTTTTACCAGGTAAATGAGGTTGAAAATGCGTGAAAATTGGTAGGTGACTAGTTTTGCTAGTTATGAGAATTTTTCACAGAAATAGGACAAAGCTAATTTCGATTCTAAGGTCTTCAAAATGGCAAAATATTAAAGTGTGTCCAAATCTGAAAAATATGGGAAAATGAAGCAGGTTTTGGCAGATTCACTATCCTTGTAGAACGAACTAGTTTTGACTTAGTAAATAATATCCAAAATGCATGAAATTTTTTTTGCTGCTATATTTGTCAGTTCTGGACATTTTTGTCAGAAATGGACTAAGGCTAAATCTGACCCTAAGACCCTAAAAAACGACAAGTATTGAAATGTGTGCAAATCTAGACAGTTTTGCGTAGTCTCACTGTTTTGGCTGTAACTCTTGAACCCGAACTCCAAATGATGCGAGGTTTGTTTATGAATTTAGTTCACTCCTTAAGCTTTAATTTGACATCTTGTTCACTGGAATTGGAGATTTTTTGCTTGTCTCAATTATTGTGAGAAAACAGTCCATTGCAGTGAGGGTTTCACCTATTGATATGCTTAGAAAAATTATTGTAGCTTCTCTTGTTGTATTAAAAGCTTGGGATTGTGGCATTTGGATGTTTTGTGGACTGTTTTGAATACTTGAGGGTGTTTGAATTGATCAATGCATGGCTTGAGTTTAATTACGAGATGACTTGGGGCTTAATCGCACGGGTAAGCACAAATTGAAACCCTAGTGACTAGGTAAATTCGCTAAGTGTTGACCCTATGAATATCGTGTTTAATTATGTAATTAGTAGGCTTCCCGTAGTTTCCCTTATAGCCGTAAATATGATTTCGATGATTACATGTTGACAAGTAGGCCTTTCTTGCACCCGGTCCCACATAGATGTCGTTGCATGTTGAATAATCTTATTATTTGATTACGTGAACTTCGAAATGAGTTATATGACTTGATTTACATGCGTTACATGGCTGCCCGTTTAATATTCATATAACTCCATGTGCTTTTCAAGTGAAATTGCCTGTCATATCGTGTCTCGCTTGTTTACTTGTCAATGTGCAATCTTATGACTGCTCGGAGGCAACCTATTTTGTTGTCCTCCTAATGTGATATATTAAATGTCATAAATGTGCATTGCATACAAGGTTGCAACCTTTCATTCTGGCGTGGTAGCATTCACGCACACTGGGCGGCATCAGGCTTGCTGGTGCAACCGTGACTACCATTGTCCAATTCCCTCTCTCGCTTAGGGGCTAGAATTCCTCGGAGAGTTGGGTCGTAGGATTTCGGGGTACATCCGGAGTACACCCATTTGGCGTGATAAGGGGATGAACTGAAGCCGGCCGCAACAACTGATACTGGAATTGAATTGAGAGAAAAAGCTCACCGTATCCTTTTCACTATGTATATAAGTACTCTCGCTTGGTTCCTAGAGGTCCTCGGGGAGGAAAGACGGGTAATTGTGTTCTTTTACTGTTACATTACATTCTGTACGTGTGATATATGACATCCTTGCAAAGGGTTTTCATAAGTTGAACCGGAAAATGAGTTTCAAAACTTATTTCTCGTTTCCCCTCGCCGAGTTCATAAGGACTCACCCTCTTTTATCATCTCAGGTGAAGAAGACCAGGAACAGGTACTTGAGGATAACGTGCCTAATGATGATTCCTTGGAATGATTGCTTGCCCTACGTGTCGTACGTGACTATGGTCATTTTGTGAACGATATGTTGCTTGAAGACTATTTCATTTCTTATGTTGCTTGTTATTGTATTGTAAATGACCCCCGTTGTAATTTGGGGTCTAATTTTGGCTTGTACTGATCATAATTAGATAGACACTACTATGGTCGTTTTTGCTATCGCTATTGACTAGTATCTATCATAGGATTATGAAGTATCAAGTAAGGATTAAGTAAAATGAATCTACCCAATCTTAAGCAGGTACTCATTGTTAAGCTAAGATCAACAGGTACTTTTGTAACGAGGATTAACAAACAAACGAGACATAGTATCATGCTAGGTTATTAATCAAACGAGACTTCGAGATAACTAGTAAGCGTTTCAATTGATGATAAATAGTAATCTTAGTTGGAAATGAATTTGAGATTGAAAGTTTTGAGGCTTTTAGAAATTTAGGTCAAACTAAGAAGCCCAATTACAGCCGTTATGCTGTCGGATTTTCAGAGAATTTGTGGAGTTTAGGTTAAAATGTTAAGTGTTAAACATTCATGAACGATTAAGTACGTGATATGACTTGAATGTTTAGATCACACCCTAGTCTAACCTTTATAGGTCGGGTTGGGGCGTGACACCATGTATCCGTAGCTCCGGTGCCCATAACTTTTGATCCGTAAGGAGTTACGTGGCGCACAACATACCGTTGGAAAGCTCTCCAAGAGCTCTACGACTGTGGCAACAAGGCTACTTCGCTGCGCCTATTTTCAGAGCCCAAAATCGAATGTTTTCATCAGTTTTGGGACACTTTTCTTTTTTTGCGCTATTTTTCCATCCCGGATCGTACGTCGTGAGCCTTGAAAAGGACGTCAACCTAATCCATCACATTTCTATTACTGAATCCCACGGCAGCTTGGGCAAGCAACTTCACTTCACGTAGAGGCTGGGCCCGCAAACTGAGTGCGTGGGACTTGTGACCAGGTATCCATCGCTGCGGTGCCCATAACTTTTGATCCGTAACGAGTTACGCGGCGCACAGCATACTGTTGGAAATCTCTCTGAGAGCTCTACGACAGGGGCAGCAAAACTGCTCAGCTGTACTTGTTTTCGGAGCCCAAAATCGTACATTTTCATCAATTTCAGGATACTTTTCTTCTTTTGCGCTGTTTTTTCGTCCTGGATCGTACGTCGTGAGCTTCGAAAAGGACAACAACCTAATCCATCACATTTCTGTTACCGAATCCCACGGCACCTTGGACAAGAAAAATTCACTTCACGTAGAGGCTGGGCCCACAAACTGAGGGCGTGGGTCATGGGACCACGTATCCGTCGCTCAAGTGCCCATAACTTTTGATCCGTAAGGAGTTACGCAGCGCACAACATACCGTTGGAAAGCTCTCCGAGAGCTCTACAATGGGGGCAGCAAGCTTGCTTGGTTACGCCTGATTTCGGAGCCCAAAATCGAACGTTTTCATCAATTTTGGGATACTTTTCTTCTTTTGCTCAGTTTTTTATTCCCGGATCGTACGTCGTGAGCCGCGAAAAGGCCGACAACCTAATCTATCACATTTCTATTACCGAATCCCACGGCACATTGGGCAAGACAAATTCACTTCACGTAAAGGCTGGCCTGCAAACCGAGGCTGTGGGGCTTGTGACCAGGTATACGGCGCTCTGGTGCTGATAACTTTTGATCCGTAAGGAGTTACGCGGCGCACAGCATACCGTTGGAAAGCTCTACGAGAGCTCTACGACTGAGGCATCAAGCCAACTCGAATGCGCCTATATTCGGAGCCCAAAATCGAAATTTTTCATCAATTTCGGGACACTTTCTTCTTTTGCGTTGTTTTTCCGTCCCGGATCGTATGTCGTGAGCTGCGAAAAGGACGACAACCAAATCCATCACATTTCTATTATCGAATCCCATGGCACCTTTGGAAAGATAACATCACTTCACGTAGAGGCTGGGCCTACAAACCGAGGACGTGGGGCTTGTGATCAAGTATCTGTCGCTCTAGTGCCCATAACTTTTGATCCGTAAGGAGTTACGAGGCGCACAGCATACCATTGCAAAGCTCTCCGAGAGCTCTACGACGGGGGTAGCTAGCCTGTGCGGCAGCGCCTATTTTCGGAGCCTAAAATCAAACTTTTTCATCAGTCTCGGGACACTTTTCTTTTACGCTGTTTTTCCATCCTGGATCATTTATCGTGAGCCGCGAAAAGGACGACAACCTAATCCATCACATTTCTATTACCGAATCCCACAACACTTTGGGCAAAAAAAATTCACTTCACGTAGAGGTTGGGCCCGCAAACCGAGGGCGTGGGGCTTGTGACTAGGTATCCGTCGCTCCGTTGCCCATAACTTTTGATCCGCAAGGAGTTACACGGTGCACAACATACCGTTGGAAAGCTCTCCGAGAGCTCTACGACGGGGGCAACAAGCCTGCTCAGCTGCGCCTATTTTAAGAGCCCAAAATCGAACGTTTTCATCAGTTTCGGGACACTTTTCTTCTTTTGCGCTGTTTTTCGATCCCGAATCGTACGTCGTGAGCCGCGAAAAAGACGACAACCAAATCCATCACATTTCTATTACCGAATCCCACGGCACCTTAGGCAAGACAATTTCACTTCACGTAGAGGCTGGGCCCGCAAACCGAGGGCATGGGGCTTGTGGCCAGGTGTCCGTCGCTCCGGTGCCCATAACTTTTGATCCGTGAGGAGTTATGCGGCTCACAACATACCGTTGGTGAGCTCACCGAGAGCTCTATGATGGGGGCAGCAAAAATGCTCGACTGTGCCTATTTTTAGAGCCCAAAATTGAACATTTTCATCAGTTTCGGGACACTTTTCTTCTTTTGCACTATTTTTCTGTCCCGGATCGTACGTTGTGAGCTGTAAAAAGGATGACAACCTAATCCATCACATTTCAATTACCGAATCCCACAGCACCTTGGGCAAGACAACTTCACTTCACGTAGAGGCTGGGCCCGCAAACCCAGGGCGTGCGGCTTGTGACCAGGTATCCGTCGCTCTGGTACCCATAACTTTTAATTCATAAGGAATTACGCGGCGCACAGGATATCGTTGGAAAGCTCTCCGTTAGCTCTACGACGGGGGCAGTAAAACCGCTTGGTTACACCTATTTTTGGAGCCCAAAATCGAACGTTTTCATCAGTTTTAGGACACTTTTCTTCTTTTGCGTTGTTTTTTTATCCCGAATCGTATGTTCTGAGCCTCAAAAAGGACGTTAAACTAATCCATCACATTTCTATTTCTGAATCCCATGGCACCTTGGGCAAGACAACTTCACTTCATGTAGGGCCTCGGTTGGCAAACCGAGTGCGTGGTATTTGTGACCAGGTATCCGACGCTGCGTTGCCTATAACTTTTGATCCGTAAGGAGTTACGCGGCGCACAGCATACAGTTGGAAAGCTCTCCGAGAGCTTTACGACAGGGGTGGGAAAACTGCTCAGCTGCACTTGTTTTCGGATCACAAAATTGAACGTTTTCATCAATTTCAGGACACTTTTCTTCTTTTGCGCTGTTTTTTTGTCCCGGATCGTACGTCGTGAGGCTCGAAAAGGACGACAACCTAATCCATCATATTTCAATTACCGAATCCCATGGCTCCTTGGGCAAGACAACTTCACTTCACATATAGGCTGGGCCCGCAAACCCAAGGCGTGAGGCTTGTGACCAGGTATTTGTCGCTCTGGTGCCCATAACTTTTGATTCGTAAAGAGTTATGCGGCGCACAGCATACTGTTGGAAAGCTCTCCGAGAGCTCTACGACGGGGGCAGTAAACTTTCTTGGCTACACCTATTTTCGGAGCCCAAAATCGAATGTTTTCATCAGTTTTGGGACATTTTTCTTCTTTTGCGCTGTTTTTCTGTCCTGGGACGTACGTCGTGAGCCTCAAAAAGGACGTCAACCTAATCCATCACATTTCTATTACTGAATCCCACAGCAACTTGGGCAAGACAACTTCACTTCATGTAGAGCCTCGGTTGGCAAACCGAGTGCGTGGTACTTGTGACCAGGTATCCGACCCTGCGTTGCCTATAACTTTTGATCCGTAAGGAGTTACGCGGCGCACAGCATACAGTTGCAAAGCTCTCCGAGAGCTTTACGACAGGAGTGGGAAAACTGCTCAGCTGCACTTGTTTTCGGATCACAAAATTGAACGTTTTCATCAATTTCATGACACTTTTCTTCTTTTGCAATGTTTTTCTGTCTCAGATCGTACCTCGTGAGCCGTAAAAAGGACGACAACCTAATCCATCACATTTCAATTACCGAATCCCACGGCACCTTGGGCAAGACAACTTCACTTCACGTAAGGGCTGGGCCCGCAAACCCAGGGAGTGTAGCTTGTGACCAGGTATCCGTCGCTCTGGTGCCCATAACTTTTGATTCGTAAGGAATTACGCGGCGCACAGGATACCGTTGGAAAGCTCTCCGTTAGCTCTACGACGGGGGCAGCAAAACTGCTTGGCTACACCTATTTTCGGAGCCCAAAATCGAACGTTTTCATCAGTTTTGGGACACTTTTCTTCTTTTGCGTTGTTTTTCTGTCCCGGATCGTACGTTGTGAGCCTCAAAAAGGACATTAAACTAATCCATCACATTTCTATTACTGAATCCCATGGCACCTTGGGCAAGACAACTTCACTTCACATAGAGGCTGGGCCCACAAACCGAGTGCGTTGGACTTGTGACCAGGTATCCCTCGTTACGGTGCCCATAACTTTTGATCCGTAAGAAGTTACGCGGCGAACAGCATACCGTTGGAAAGCTCTCCGAGAGCTCTAAGACAGTGGTGTCAAAACTGCTTAGCTGCACTTGTTTTCGAAGCACAAAATTGAACGTTTTCATCAGTTTTGGGACACCTTTCTTCTTTTGCGCTGTTTTTCCATCCCGGATCGTACGTCGTGAGCCTCGAAAAGGATGACAACCTAATCCATCACATTTCTATTACCGAATCCTATGGCACATTGGGCAAGACAACTTCACTTAACGTTGAGGCTGGGCCCACAAACCGAGGGCGTAGGGCATGTGACTAGGTATCAGTCGCTCCAGTGCCCATAACTTTTGATCCGTTAAGAGTTACGTGGCGCGCAGCTTACGGTTGGAAATATCTCCGAGAGCTCTACGACAGGGGCAACAAAACTGGTCAGCTGCACCTGTTTTCAGAGCCCAAAATCTAACATTTTCATCAGTTTTGAGACATTTTTCTTTTTTTGCGCTATTTTTCTATCTCGGATCGTACGTCTTGAGCCTCGAAAAGGACGTCAAATTAATCCATCACATTTCTATTACTGAATCCCATGGCACCTTGGGCCAGACAACTTCACTTCACGTAGAGGCTGGGCCCGCAAATAGAGGGCGTGGGACTTGTGACCAGGTATCCGTCGCTCTCGTGCACATAACTTTTGATCCGTAAAGAGTTACGCGGCGCACAGCATATCGTTGGGAAGCTCTCTGAGAGCTCTACGACAGGGGTGGCAAAATTGCTTAGCTGCACTTATTTTCGGTGAACAAAATTGAACGTTTTCATCAGTTTTGGGACACCTTTCTTCTTTTGCGCAGTATTTTCATCCCGGATCGTACCTCGTGAGCCTTGAAAAGGAAGACAACCTAATCCATCACATTTCTATTACCGAATCCCATGGAAAATTGGGCAAGACAACTTCACTTCACGTAGAGGTTGGGCCCGCAAACCGAGGGCGTGGGGCATGTGGCCAGGTATCCGTCGCTCCGTTGCCCATAACTTTGGATTCATAAGGTGTTATGCGGCGCACAGCATACGGTTGGAAAGCTCTCTGATAACTCTACGTCGGGGGCAACAAAATTTCTCGGTTGCGCCTGTTTTCGAAGCCCAAAATTGAACATTTTCATCAGTTTCGGGATACTTTTCTTCTTTTAAGACATTTTTTAGTCTCGGATCGTATGTCTTGAGCCGCGAAAAGGACGACAACCTAATCCATCAATTTCTATTACCGAATCCCACGACACTTTGGCCAAAACAAATTCACTTCACATAGAGAATGGGCCCGTAAACCGAGGGCGTGGGGCTTGTGACCAGGTATCCGTCGCTCTGGTGCCCATAACTTTTGATCCGTAAGGAGTTACGCGGCGCATAGCATACCGTTAGAAAGCTCTCCGAGAGCTCTACGACGGGAGCAAGAAGCCTGCTTAGCTTTGCCTATTTTTGGAGCCTAAAATCGAACATTTTCATCAGTTTCGGGACACTTTTCTTCTTTTGGTCTGTTTTTTCGTCCCGGATCGTACGTCGTGAGCCGCAAAATGGACGACAACCTAATCCATCACATTTTTATTACCGAATCCCATGGTACCTTGGGCAAGACAACTTCGCTTCACGTAGAGGCTGGGCCCGCAAACCGAGGGCGTGGGGCTTGTGACCAAGTATCTATCACTCCGGTGGCCATAACTTTTGATCTGTAAGGAGTTACGCGGCGCACAACATACCTTTGGAAAGCTCTTCGAGAGCACCACGACGGGGGTCGCCTGCTCACTCAGCTGCACCTATTTTCGGAGCCCAAAATCAAACGTTTTCATCAGTATCGGGACACTTTTCTTCTTTTGCGCTGTTTTTCTGTCCAGGATCGTAGGTCGTGAGCCACGAAAAGGATGACAACCTAATCCATCACATTTCTATCACTGAATCCCACGGCACCTTAGGCAAGACAAATTCACTTAACGTAGAGGCTGGGCCCGCACACCGAGGGCGTGGGACTTGTGACCAGGTATCTGTCGCTCCAGTGCCCAAAACTTTTGATCCGTAAGGAGTTACGCAGCGCACAACATACCGTTAGAAAGCTCTCCGAGTGCTCTACGAAGGGGGCGGCAAGCTTGCTCGGCTGCGCCTATTTTTGGAGCCTAAATCAAACGTTTTCATCAGTTTCGGGACACTTTTCTTCTTTTGCGCTATTTTTTCGTCCAGGATCGAAAGTCGTGAGCCGTGAAAAGGACGACAACCTAATCCATCACATTTCTATCACCAAATCCCACTGCACCTTGGGCAAGACAAATTCACTACACGTAGAGGATGGGCATGCAAACCGAGGGCGTGGGGTTTGTGACCAAGTATCCGTCGCTTCGGTGCCCATAACTTTTGATCCATAAGGAGTTACGCGGCGCACAGCATACCGTTGGAAAGCTCTCTGACAGGCCTACGACGGAGGCAACAAACTTGCTCAGTTGCGCCTATTTTTAGAGACCAGAATTGAATGTTTTCATCAAGTTCGGGACACTTTTCTTTTTTTGCGCTGTTTTTCAATCCCGGATCGTACGTCGTGAGCCGCGAAAAAGACAACAACCAAATCCATCACATTTCTATTACCGAATCCCACGGCACCTTAGGCAAGACAATTTTACTTCACGTAGAGGCTGGGCCCGTAAACCGAGGGCATGGGGCTTGTGACCAGGTATCCGTCGTTCCAATGCCAATAACTTTTGATCCGTAAGGAGTTACGCGGCGCACAACATACCGTTAGAAAGCTCTCCGAGAGCTCTACGATGGGCACAGCAAAAGTGCTCAGCTACGCCTATTTTAAGAGCTCAAAATCGAACGTTTTCATTATTTTTAGGACACTTTTCTTCTTTTGCGCTGTTTTTTCGTCCCAGATCGTGCGTTGTGAGCCTCAAATAGGACGCCAACCTAATCCATCCCCTTTCTATTACGGAATCCCATGGCCTCTTGGGCAAGACAACATCATTTCCCGTAGAGGCTGGGCCCGCAAACCGAGTACGTGGGATTATCACCAGGTATCCGTCGCTGCGGTGCCCATAACTTTTGATCCGTAAGGAGTTACGCGACCCACAGCATACTGTTTGAAAGCTATTCGAGAGCTCTATGTCAGGGGTAGAAAAACTGCTCAGCTGTACTTGTTTTCGGAGCCCAAAATCGAACGTTTTCATTAGCTTCGGGGCACTTTTCTTCTCTTGCACTGTTTTTCCGTCCCGACTCGTACGTTGTGAGCCTCGAAAAGGACGACAACCTAATCCATCACATTTCTATTACTGAATCCCACGGCACATTGGACAAGACAACTTCACTTCACGTAGAGGCTGGGCCCGCAAACTGAGGGCGTGTGGCATGCGACCAAGTATCCGTTGCTCCGGTGCCCATAACTTTTGATCCGTAAGGAGTTACACGGCGTACAACATACCATTGGAAAGCTCTCCGAGAGCTCTATGACGGGGGCATCAAAACTACTCGGCTGCACCTATTTTCAAAGCCCAAAATCTAACATTTTCATCAGTTTCGGGATACTTTTCTTCTTTTACGATGTTTTTTCGTCCCGGATCGTACGTCGTGAGCCGCTAAAAGGACGACAACCTAATCCATCATATTTCTATTACCAAATCCCACGGCACTTTGGGCAAGAAAAATTCACTTCACGTAGAGGTTGGGCCCTCAGACCGAGGGCGTGGGCATGTGACCAGGTATCCGTCGCTCCGGTGCCCATAACTTTTGATACGTAAGGAGTTACGCGGCGTACAGCATACCGTTGGATAGCTCTCCAAGAGCTCTATGACGGGGGCAGCAAAAATGCTCGGCTGCACCTATTTTTGAAGCCGAAAATAGAACATTTTCATCAATTTCGGGATACTTTTCTTCTTTTGTGATGTTTTTTTGTCTCTGATCGTACGTCGTGAGCCGTGAAAAGGACGACAACCTAATCCATCACATTTCTATTACCGAATTCCATGACACTTTGGGCAAGACAAATTCACTTAATGTAGAGGTTGGGCCCGCAAACCGAGGGTGCGGGGCTTATGACCAGGTATCCGTCGATCCGGTGCCAATAACTTTTGATCCGTAAGGAGTTATGCAGCGCACAGTATGCCGTTAGAAAGCTCTCCGAGAGCTCTACGACGGGGGAAGCAAGCCTGCTCGGCTTTGCCTATTTTCAGAGCCCAAAATCGAACATTTTCATCAGTTTCGTGATACTTTTCTTCTTTTGCTCTGTTTTTCCATCCTGGCTCGTACGTCGTGAGCCGCGAAAAGGACAACAACCTAATCCATCACATTTCTATTACCGAATCCCATGGTACCTTAGGCAAGACAACTTCACTTCACGTAGAGGCTGGGCCCGTAAACCAAGGACATGATGTAAGGCCTGACCCCGAATGGCGTGTCCTGTCACGCCCCAACCCGGCCTATAAAGGTTAGACTAGGGTGTGATCTAAACATTCAAGTCATATCTCGTACTTAACCGTTCATGAAAGTTTAACGCTTAATGTTTTAGCCTAAGCTCCAAAATTTTTTGGAAAACCAGCAATATAACGGCTGTAATTGGGCTCTTTGGTTTGACCTAATTCTCTAAACGCCTCAAAATTTACCATCTCAAATTCATTTCCAACTAAGATTGCTATTTATCATCAATTGAAATGCCTACTGGTTGTCTCGATGTCTCGTTTGATTAATAACCTAGCATGATACTATGTCTTGTTTGTTTGTTTATCCTAGTTACAAAAGTACCTGTTGATCATAGCTTAATAACGTGTACCTGCTTAAGATTTGGTTGGTTTATTTTACTTAGCCCTTACCTAATACTTCACGATCCTATTATTGATACTAGCAGTAATAATAGCAAAATAACCATAGTAGTGTCTAGTGTCTGTCTAGTTAATATCAGTACAAACCAAAATTAGACCCCAAATTACAACAGGGGTCTTTTACATTACGAACAACAAGCAACATAAAAGAAATAGTCTTCAAGTAGCATGGAGTTCACAAGTAGCTATAATCACGTAAAGCACATAAGACAGGCAATCACTCCAAGGAAATATCGTTAGGCACGTCGTCCTCGGGTACCTGTTCTTGATCTTCTTCACCTGAGATGATAAAAGAGGGTGAGTCCTTATGAACTCAGCGAGGGGGAACGAGAAATAGGTTTTGAAACTCATTTTCCGGTTCAACTTGTGAAAATCCTTTTGCAAGCATGAATATAACACAATTAAGTACATAATAATAATACAAAAGTAAAGGAACACAATTACCAGTCTTTCCTCCCCGAGGTTCTCTAGGAACCAAGCGAGAGTACTTACACACATAGTAAAAAGGATACGGTGAGTTTTTGCTCTCAGTTCATTTCCAGAATCAGTTGTTGCGGCCGACTTCAAAATCATCCCCTTAACACACCAGGTGGGTGTACTCCGGATGTACCCCGAAATCCTACGACCCAACTCTCCGAGGAAGTCTAGCCCCCAAGCGAGAGAGGGAATAGGTACCATGGTAGTCACGGGTGCACTGGCAAGCCCGATGCCGCCCGGTGTGCGTGATCGCTACCATGCCAGAATGAAAGGTTGCAACCTTGTATGCAATGCACATTTATGACATTTAATATATCACATTAGGAGGACAACAAAGTAGGTTGCCTCCGGACAATCATAAGATTGCACATTGACAAGTAAACAAGCGAGGCACGAATAGACAAGTAATTTCACTTGAAAAGCATATGGAGTTATATGAACATTAAACAGGCAGCCATGTAACGCACGTAAATCAAGTCATATAACTCATTTCAACGTCCACGTAATCAAATAATAAGGTTATTCAACATGCAACAACAATCTACGTGGTTCGGATGCAAGAAAGGCCTATTTGTCAACATGCAATGAATCAATATCAAATTTAGGGCTATAAGGAAACTACGGGCAGCCTACTAAACATATAATTACACTCAATATTCAAAGGTTCAACACTTAGCAAGTTCACCTAGTCACTAGGGTTTCAGTTTCATGCTTACCGGTGCAATTAAGACCCAAGTCAACTCAAAATCAATCTCAAGCCAAACATCAATTAATCCAAACATCCCCAAGTACTCAAAACAGTCCACACAACATCCCAATGCCACAATCCCAAGCAATTAATACCACAAGAGAAGTTACAACAAATTTCTAAGCATATAACTAAGTGAAACCCTAACTGCAATAGACTGTATTCTCACAATCATTAAGTCAAGCAAAAAATCTCCAATTCCAGTAAATAAGATTTCAAATTAAAGCTTAAGAAGTGAACTAAAATCAGAAACAAACCTTGCATCATTTGGAGTTCGAGATCAATAGTTATGGCCAAAACAGTGGGATTGCACAAAACTGTCCAGATTTGCATACATTTCAATAATTGTCGTTTTTGAGGTCCTTAGGGTCAGATTTAGCCTTATTCCATTTCTGACAAAAATGTCCAGAACTGAAAAATATAGCAGTACACAAAATTCCATGCATTTTGGACATCATTTACTAAGTCAAATCTGGTTCGTTCTACAAGGTCAGTGCATCTACCAAAACCTGCTTCATTTTTCCAGATTTCCAAATTTGGACACATTTCAAAGATTTTCCATTTTGAGGACCTTAGATTCAAAATTAGCTTTGGCCTATTTCTGTGAAAAATGTTCAAAACTGGCCAAACTAGTTACCTAACAGTTTTCATGCATTTTAAAAATCATTTTCCTAGCCAAAATCACCTCGAAACAACAGGTCAGAGAGCTGTCACATAATCGACTTCAACTATCATCACTTTCAAGCCAAAATCTTGCCATGCATGGTTGAAGAAGCTTATGAACGAACATATAACTTAAGTACAAAAGCAAAGACATACATTTAAGAGCATGCATGTGGATTTTTGAACGATTTTCAAAAGGTTTTAGCCCTCACCTTAGCAATCAACCAAGAAGATGCACAAAAACTTGTTGAAGCACAATTTTCTTCTTCTCCTTTGCCTAGCCGAGATTCCAACTAGATTTTCTCTATTTTTCCTAACTTAGTGACCAAGCTCTTAGTACATTCATGTGGTTAGAACAAGAACAAAAGAAATGGAAGCTTAAAAACTCACCTAGGGCCGAAATAAAGACTCTATGTGCTTGCATGTATCTTTTGAGCTAGCTACTTGCTTTCCTTTGCTTGGGCTTGCCTTGAATAACCATAGGATGATGAAGATGAGCTAAGATGGTAAGAAGTTCAGCCAAGGCTGAGAGAGAGAGAGTAGAATGAGAGGGAGAGAGAGAAGATGAGAGGAAAATGAGTGAAATGAAAAAAAAACAAAGGCCTTGAAGTTTGATGAAGCATGTTCGGCCTTGGGCAGCCCAATTTCAGCCTTTTTGTGTCTTCAAGGTGTAATTTAAAATTGCTAGCATGGGCAAGGTGTGTTTGGTTGAGTAGGGTGGGGTTTTGAGGAGATTTTTGAGCAATTTTTTATGCATTTGTGTCATAGAATGTCATAGTTTGTCTAGGAATTAAGTTGAATTTGAACAAGCAAGCACAAATGCCACATAGTGGTCGGCCAAGGCATGTAAAAATGCTGAATTTTGTCATCTTTTGTGCATTGTTTATTTGTGTGTTGAAAGTGCAAAAAGAATAAAGAATAAAAAATGAAGAATGTTTAGTGTTTAGTGAAATTTTGTCTTCTAGTGAGTTGAATTAGTAATTTAATAATAGTTAGTGGATTTTGTAGGATTAATTAATGACCTAGTGCTTTATGTAGGATTCTTTCTTGATTAACGTGGTGGCACGGATTCCTAGGTCTACGGCACGAATTACGATGTTGATACGAACTACGAGGTAAGACACAAACTTCAAGACTAATGCACGTACTTCAAGATAAATGCACGGATTCCAATGCAAATGCACGCAACCCTAGGTAAATGTACGTAAACCAATACAAGGCACGTAATTTAATGCAATGCACGTAAATCGAGGTACGACTCTTAAACCTAGGTTAGGACACATAATTCAAGGTCAGGGCACACAAAACGAGATAACGCACGCAATTCGAAGTCGGGGCACGTAAGTCGAGAATTAGGGCACATAATTCTAGGTCAAGGCATGAATGACAAGGCATGCACGAAAATCAAGACAGGGCACGTAATCCAAGGTCAGTCATATCATTCTCGGTCTATGACACGCAAATCAAGATAACACACGTTATTTAGGGTCGGGCCTCACATGTCCTACCTCGATTTGCATGCCTTAGACCTAGAATTATAAGATCGACCTTGGATTACATGCCCTATATTGGTTTTCGTGCATGCCTCGTCATACGTGCCTTGATCTAGAATTGTGTGCCCTAATCCTCGACTTATGTGCCCTGACTTCGAATTGCGTGTGTTACCTCGTTTCGTGTGCCCTAACATTGAATTGTGTGCCTTAACCTTGGTTTAAGAGTCGTGTCTTGATTTACATGACTTGTATTGATTTACGTGCACTTATTTAGGGTTGCGTGCATTTACTTGGAATACATGCGTCTATCTCGTAGTTCGTGCCTTATCTCGTAGTGTGTGCCATAGACCTAGGAAAACGTGCCTACATGATAATCAAGAAAGCATCCTACACGAAGCACTAGACTATAGAATGATTACAAACTCCACTAATTATATTCTAATCCTAAGTCAATGCACTAGTAGACAAAACGCTAAACACTAAACATTCTTTATTCCTATTTCTTTTTGCAAAACCCATGCACCTCAAATTCCACACTTATTATAACTTATAATACCTTAATTTGAATCTGAAATTTCAGCCTTGTATAGCTCATTTAGCCGACCATATGTAGACAATTTAACAAGCCTTGCATAATTCAAAACATTCCTAGACAAGCCAATGACACAATGCATAAAAAAATGAAACCAAACACACCTACCAAGCTTCACTTTCTCGACCAAAACACCCCATGCTTCCTCACATTTTAATAATGCACAATGACTAAGGAATTTTCAGAAATTGTAGAGCTCTAGGCCGACACATGCATTCAAAAATATCCTCAAAGCATCTTCAACCTCATTTTTGTTTTCAAACCTTCTCTCAAGCTCTCATCTCCTCTCTCTCTCTCTCGGCCATAGCTACTTCATGAACCATCATAGCTTAAGCTCATCTCCTAAGGCTCACCTAGGCACTCAAGGACTCTAGGAAGCTCGACCAAGCAAGCAAGAAGCAAGAAACCCATGCAAGCTCACAAAAACCCTTCATTTCGGCCCTTGGTATGTTTTGCTAGCTTTCTTCCATTTCTTTTGGTTTCACCCACATGCACACCATCCTCACAATGCTAACTCAGTTAGGAACTAAAGAACCACAAGTCATCTCTCGGCCAAGCAAGAAAGAAGCTTCATTGGTACATCTTCAAGAACATTGTGCATCTTCATCTATTAACTTGCTAAGGTGAGGGTTAAACCTTTTTTAAAAGCTTTCAAAAATCACATGCATGCCTTCATATGACTATATTTACCTCTGTAGTTGTTGTATATGTGTGTATATGAGCTTATATGACTATGCATGGCTAGATTCTTGGCTAGAACTTGAAGATTGGTAATAATCGAGTAGTTGGCAGATTTCTGACTTGGTAGATTGTAGTAAATTTGGCCTAGTAAATGCTGTTGCAAATGTGTGAAAATTGGTAGGTGACTGTTTTTGCTAGTTCTGAGCATTTTTCGTAGAAATAGGCCAAGGCCAATTTTGACTCTAAGGTCTCCAAAATGGCAAAACATCGAAAGGTGTCTAAATCTGGAAAATCTTGAAAAATGGAGCAGGTTTTGGCAGTTCACTGTCCTTGTAGAACGAAACAGTTTTGGCCTTGTAAATGATATTTAAAATGCACGAAATTTGGTATTTTGCTAGATTTTTCAGTTATGGACATTTTTGTCAGAAATAGACAAAAGCTAAATCTGACCCTAAGACCTTAAAAGATGGCAAGTATTGAGATATGTACAAATCTGGACAGTTTTGCGTAGTCTCACGGTTTTAGCTATAACTCTTGAATCCGAACTCCAAATGATGCGAGGTTTGTTTCTGGATTTAAATCACTCATTAAGATTTAATTTCATATTTTTTTCATTGAAATTGGAAATTTTTGGATTGTCTAAATGAATGTGGGAAAACAGACCATTGCAGTGAAGTTTTTGTTAGTGATATGCTTAGAATCATGTTGAGACCTTGCTTGGGGTATTGAATGCTTGGAATTGTGATACTTGAATGTTGTGTGGACTGTTGTGGTTGGTTGAAGTTGCTTAATGTGATTGATGTATGGTTTGGAATCATTAATCGATGAATGGTATGCTTAATCGCACGTTTAAGCACGGAATTGAGACCCTAACGCTTATGGCTTTTGTTAAGAGATGGCCTATTGGTTAAATGAGTCAAATTGTGTGGTTAATAGGCTGCCCGTATTTGTTCTTATAGCTCTAAATGTGATATCCAATGACTGCATGTTGCTAAGTGAGCTATTATTGTGTCCGGTCTCTTGTAAACGTTGTTGCGTGCTTGTATAAACTTATGACTTGATACGTGAACCCCGAAATGAGTTATATGACTTGATTTACATGCGTTACTCGGTTGCTCGTTTAATGTTCATATGACTCTACATGTTTTACAAAATGAAAATTCACGTTAAGCATGCCTCATGTGTTTACCTGTCTTTGTGCGATCTTATAAATGCTCGAAGACAACCTACTTTGTTGTCCTCCTAATGTGATATGTTAAATGTTATAATTGTGCATTGCATACAAGGTTGTAACCTTTCTTTCTGGCATGGTAGCGTTTCACGCACACCGGGCAGCATCGGGCTTGCCGGTGCTACCGTGACTACTATGGTCCAATTCTCTCTCTCGCTTGGGGGCTAGACTTCCTCGGAGAGTTGGGTCGTAGGATTTCGGGGTACATCCGGAGTACACCCATTTGGCGTGATAAGTGGATGATTTGAAGTCGGCCGCAACAACTGTTATTGGAAATGAATTGAGAGCAAAAGCTCACCGTATCCTTTTCACTATGTGATTAAGTACTCTTGCTTGGTTCCTAAAGGACCTCGGGGAGGAAAGACGGGTAATTGTGTTCGTTTATATTTATATTATGTTATAAACTTACTTGTGTTATATGTCATGCTTTCAAAAAGGGTTTTTCATAGTTTAACCGGGAAAAGGGTTTTCACAACATATTTCTCGTTCCCCTCACTGAGTTCATAAGGACTTACCCTCTTTTATCATCCCAGGTGAAGAAGATCAGGAACAGGTACCCAAGGATAACGTGCCTATTGATGACTCCTTGGAGTGATTGCCTGCCCTACGTGTCTTACTTGACTGTGGCTATTTTGTGAACGATATGTTTGTTTTGAAGACTATCTCTTATGTTGTTTGTCGTTGTTATTGTAAATGACCCCCGTTGTAATTTGGGGTCTAATTTTGACTTGTACTGACTATGACAAGACGACGCTCTCTTGTGAGTTGCTATTACTATTTTGATTTAGTAACTAACATAGGCAACTCAATCACTAGGTGAAGAAATCAATTACTTAACTCTATCTAATTCCACCTAGGTACTCAATAGTAAGCTAAGATCAACAGGTACTTGTGTAACAGGAATTCAACAAATAAACGGGACATAGTTATCATGCTAGGTTATTAATCAAATGAGACTTTCAAGATAACTAGTAGGCATATCGGTTGGTGATGGATAGTAATCTTAGTTGAAATCGAATCAATGATTGGAAGTTTTGAGGCGTTTTAGAAAATAGGTCAAACCAAAGGTCTTAAACATAGCCGTCATGCTGCCGGATTTCTGAAAAATCTTTTGGAGTTCTAAATCAATGTTAAGTATTAATTGTAAGAAATGACCAAGTCGTACAAATAGCGTAAAAGAATTAGGTCATTCCCTAGTCTAGCCTCCATAGGTCGGGTTGGGGCATGACACGTGGGGCTAGTGACCAGGTATCCGTCGCTCCGGTGCCCATAACTTTTGATCCCTAAGGAGTCAAGCGAGGCACAGCATACCGTTGGAAAGCTCTCTGGGAGCTCTACGACGGGGGCAGCAAAACGACTCGGCTGCACCAGTTTACGGAGCCCAAACTCGAACGTTTTCATCAGTTTGGTGACACTTTTATTCTTTTGCACAGTTTTTTCGTCTCGGATCGTACGCTGTGAGCCTTGAAAAGGACGACAACCTAATCCATCACATTTCTATTATCGAATCCCATGGCACATTGGGCAAGACAACTTCACTTCATGTAGAGCCTGGGCCCGCAAACTGAGGTCGTGGGGCATGTGACCAGGTATCCGCCGCTCCAATGCCCATAACTTTTCATCCGTAAGAAGTTACGCGGCGCACAGCATACCGTTGGAAAGCTCTCCGAGAGCTCTACGACAGGGGTAGCAAAACTGTTAGATTGCACCTGTTTTCGAAGTCCAAAATCGAACATTTTCATCAGTTTCGGGATACTTTTCTTCTTTTATGATATTTTTTCATCTCGGATCGTACGTCGTGAGCCACGAAAAGGACGACAACCTAATCCATCACATTTCTATTACCGAATCCCATGACACTTTGGGCAAGACAAATTCACTTCACGTAGAGGTTGGGCCCGCAAACCGAGGGCGTGGGGCTTGTGACCAGGTATCCGTCGCTCCGGTGCCCATAACTTTTGATCTGTAAGGAGTTACACGGCGCACAACATACTGTTAGAAAACTCTCCGAGAGCTCTACAACGAGGGAAGGAAGCCTGCTCGGCTTTGCCTATTTTTGGAGCCCAAAATCGAACGTTTTCATCAGTTTCGGTACACTTTTCTTCTTTTGGTATGTTTTTCCGTCCCGGATCGTATGTCGTGAGCCGCGAAAAAAACGACAACCTAATCCATCACATATCTATTACCGAATCCCACGGTATCTTGGGCAAGACAACTTCACTTCACGTAGAGGCTGGGCCTGCAAATCGAGGGCGTGGGGCTTGTGACCAGGTATCCGTCGCTCCGGTGTCCATAACTTTTGATCCGTAAGGAGTTACGCGGCGCACAGCATACCGTTGGAAAGCTCTCTGAGAGCTCTACGATAGGGGCAGCCAGCTTACTGGGCTGCGCCTATTTTCGAGCCCAAAATCAAACGTTTTTATTAGTTTCGGGACATTTTTCTTCTTTTGCGTTGTTTTTCCGTTCAGGATCGTAGGTCGTGAGCCACGAAAAGGACGACAACCTAATCTATCACATTTCTATCACCAAATTCTACGGAACCTTAGGCAAGACAAATTCACTTCACATAGAGGCTGGGCCCGCAAACCGAGGGCGTGGGGCTTGTGACCAGGTATCCGTCGCTCCGATGCCCATAACTTTTGATCCGTAAGGAGTTACGCGACGCACAGTATACCGTTGGAAAGCTCTCCGAGAGCTCTACGACGGGGGCAACAAGCCTTCTCGGCTGCACCTATTTTCAGAGTCCAAAATCGAATGTTTTCATCAGTTTCTGGACATTTTTCTTCTTTTGCTCTGTTTTTCCGTCCCGGATCGTACGTCTTGAGCCGCGAAATGGACGACAACCAAATCTATCACATTTCTATTACCGAATTCCACGGCACCTTGGGCAAGACAACTTCACTTAACGTAGAGGCTGGGCCAGCAAACCGAGGGCGTGGGGCTTGTGACCAGGAATCCGTCGCTATGGTGCCCCTTAACTTTTGATCCGTAAGCAGTTACGCGGCGCACAGTATACCGTTGGAATGCTCTCCGAGAGATCTACGACTAGGGCAGCAAGCTTGCTCTGCTGTGTCTATTTTCGGAGCCCAAAATCAAACATTTTCATCAGTTTCGGGACACTTTTCGTTTTTTGGCTGTTTTTCCGTCCAGGATCGTAAGTCGTGAGCCGTCAAAAGGACGACAACCAAATCCATCACATTTCTATCACCGAATCCCACGACACCTTGGGCAAGACAAATTCACTTCACGTGGAGGCGGGGCCTGCAAACCGAGGGCGTGGGGCTTGTGACCAAGTGTCCGTCGCTCCGGTGATCATAACTTTTTATTCGTAAAGAGTTACGCGGCACACTGCATACCGTTGGAAAGCTCTTTGAGAGCTCTACGACGGGGGCAACAACCCTGCTCACCTGTGCATATTTTAGAGCCCAAAATCGAACATTTTCATCAGTTTTGGGACATTTTTCTTCTTTTGCGTTGTTTTTTTATCACGGATCGTACATCGTGAGTCGCGAAAAAGACGACAACCTAATCAATCACATTTCTATTACTGAATCCCACGGCACCTTGGGCAAGACAATTTTACTTCACGTAAAGGTTGGGCCCGCAAACTAAGGGCTTGGGGCTTGTGACCAGGTATCCGTCGCTCCGGTGCCAATAACTTTTGATCCGTAAGGAGTTACGTGGCGCACAACATACCGTTAAAAAGCTCTCTGAGAGCTCTACGACGGGGGCAACAAAAGTGCCCGGCTGCACCTATGTTCGGAGACAGAAATCAAACATTTTCATCAATTTCGGGATATATTTCTTCTTTTGCGATGTTTTTTCATCCCGGATCGTACGTCGTGACCCGCGAAAAGGACGACAACCTAATCCATCACATTTCTATTACCGAATCCCACGGCACTTTAGGCAAACCAACTTCACTTCATGTGGAGGCTAGGCCGGCAAATCGAGGGCGTGGGGCTTATGACCAGGTATCCATCGCTCCGGTGCCCATAACTTTTGATCCGCAAGTAGTTACGTGGCGCACAACATATCGTTGAAAAGCTCTCCGAGAGATCTAGGACGGGGACAACAAACTTGCTCGGCTGCGCCAGTTCTCGGAGCCCAAAATCAAACATTTTCATCAGTTTTGGGATATTTTTCTTCTTTTGCTCTTTTTTATCGTTGTGGATTATAAGTCGTGAGCCGCGAAAAGGACGACAACCTAATCCATCACATTTCTATTACCGAATCCCACGGCACTTTGGGCAAGACAACTTCACTTCACGTAGAGGCTGGGCCGGCAAACTGAGGGCGTGGGGCTTGTGACCAGTATCCGTCGCTCCGGTGCCCATAACTTTTGATGCGTAAGGAGTTATACGGCGCATATCATACCGTTGGAAAGCTCTCTGAGAGCGCTACGACGGATGCAACAAGCCTGCTCGGCTGCGCCTATTTTCAGAGTCTATAATCGAATGTTTTCATCAGTTTCGGGACACTTTTCATATTTTGCGCTGTTTTTTGATCCCGGATCGTACGTCATGACCCGCGAAAAGGACGACAACCTAATCCATCACATTTCTATTACCGAATTCCACGACACCTTGGGAAAGACAACTTCACTTCACGTAGAGGCTGGGCCAGCAAACCGAGGACGTGGGGCTTGTGACCAGGAATCCATCGCTACGGTGCCCCTTAACTTTTGATACGTAAAGAGTTACGCGGCACATATCATACCGTTGGAAAGCTCTCTGAGAGCTCTACAACTAGGGCAGTAAGCTTGCTCTGCTGTGTCTATTTTCGAAGCCCAAAATCAAACGTTTTCATCAGTTTCTGGACACTTTTCTTCTTTTGCGCTATTTTTTCGTCTAGGATCATAAGTCGTGAGCCGTGAAAAGGACGACAACCTAATCCATCACATTTCTATCACTGAATCACACGGCACCTTGGGCAAGACAAATTCACTTCACGTAGAGGCTGGGCCTGTAAACCAAGGGCGTGGGGCTTGTGACCAGGTTTCTGTCGCTCCGGTGCCCATAACTTTTGATCCGTAAGGAGTTACGCGGCGCATAGCATACCGTTGGAAAGCTCTCTGAGAGCTCTACGACGGGGGCAACAAGCCTGCTCACCTGCGCATATTTTCAAATCCCAAAATCGAACATTTTCATCAGTTTTAGGATACTTTTCTTCTTTTGCACTGTTTTTCGATCCCGGATCGTACGTCGTGAGTCGCGAAAAAGACAACAACCTAATCAATCATATTTCTATTACTGAATCCCACGGAACCTTGGGCAAGACAATTTTACTTCACGTAGAGCTTGGCCCACAAACCGAGGGCGTGGGGCTTATGACCAGGTATTCGTCGCTCCGGTACCAATAACTTTTGATCCGTTAGGAGTTACGTGGCGCACAACATACCGTTGAAAAGCTCTCCGAGAGCTCTACTATGGGGGCAACAAAAGTGCCCGGCTGCACCTATGTTCGGAGACATAAATCAAACATTTTCATCAGTTTCGGGATACATTTCTTCTTTTGTGATGTTTTTTAATCCCGGATCGTACTTCATGACCCACAAAAAGGACGACAACCTAATCCATCACATTTCTATTACCGAATCCCACGGCACTTTAGGCAAACCAACTTCACTTCATGTGGAGGCTAGGCCGGCAAATCGAGGGCGTGGGGCTTATGACCAGGTATCCATCGCTCCGGTGCCCATAACTTTTGATCCGCAAGTAGTTACGTGGCGCACAGCATACCATTGGAAAGTTCTCCGAGAGATCTTGGACAGGGTTAGCAAGCTTGCTCGGCTGCACCAGTTTTCAGAGCCCAAAATCAAACAATTTCATCAATTTTGGGATACTTTTCTTCTTTTGCTCTGTTTTTTCATCCCGGATCGTAAGTCGTGAGCCGCGAAAAGGACGACAACCTAATCCATCACATTTCTATTATCGAATCCCACGGCACTTTAGGCAACACAACTTCACTTCACGTAGAGGCTGGGCCGGCAAACTGAGGGCGTGGGGCTTGTGACCAGTATCCGTCGCTCCGGTGCCCATAACTTTTGATCCGTAAGGAGTTACACGGTGCATATCATACCGTTGAAAAGCTCTCCGAGAGCGCTACGACAGAGGCAGCAAGCCTGCTCGGTTTTGCCTATTTTCAGAGCCCAAAATCGAATGTTTTCATTAGTTTCGGGACACTTTTCTTCTTTTGCGCTGTTTTTCTATCCCGGATCGTACGTCATGAGCCGCGAAAAGGACAACAACCTAATCCTTAGCATTTCTATTACCGAATCCCACGACACCTTGGGCAAGAAAACTTCACTTCACACAGAGGCTGGGCCCGCAAACCGAGGGCGTGGGGCTTGTGACCAACTATCCATCGCTCCGGTGCCCATAACTTTTGATCTGTAAGGAGTTACGTGGCGCACAACATACCGTTGGAAAGCTCTCCGAGGGCTCTACGACAGGGGTCAGTAACCCTGCTCAGCTGCACCTATTTTCGGAGCCAAAAATTGAACATTTTCATCAGTTTTGGGACACTTTCCTTCTTTTGCCCTGTTTTTCCGTCCCATATCATACGTCGTGAGCCGCGAAAAGGACGACAACCTAATCTATCACATTTCTATTACCGAATCCCACGGTACCTTGTTCAAGACAACTTTACTCCACGTAGAGGCTGGGCTTGCAAACCGAGGGCGTAGGACTCGTGAGCAGGTATCCGTCGCTCCGGTGCCCATAACTTTTGATCCGTAAAGAGTTACACGGTGCGCAGCATACCATTGGAAAGCTCTCCGAGAGCTCTGCGATGGGTGTACCAAGCCTGCTTAGCTGCGCTTTTTTTTGGAGTTCAAAATCAAACGTTTTTATTAGTTTTGGGACACCTTTCTTCTTTTGCTCTGTTTTTCTTTCCCGGATCGTATGTCGTGAGTCGCGAAAAGGATGACAACCTAATCCATCACATTTCTATTACAGAATCCGACGGCACCTTGGGCAAGACAACATCACTTCACGTGGAGGCTGGGCCCCCAAACCGAGGGCGTGGAGCATGTGACCAGGTATCCGTCGCTCCGGTGCTCATAACTTTTGATCAGTAAAGAGTTACGCGATGCACAGCATATCGTTGGAAAGCTCTCCGAGAGCTCTACAACGGGGTCAGCAAGCTTGCTCAACTGCGCCTATTTTCAGAGCCCAGAATCGAACATTTTCATCAGTCTTGGGACGCTTTTCTTTTTTTGCGCTATTTTTTCGTCCCGGATCGTACGTCGTGAGCAGCGAAAAGGGCGACAACCTAATCGATCACATTTCTATTATCGAATCCCAAGGCACCTTGGGCAAGACAAATTCACTTCACGTAGAGGCTGGGCCTACAAACCGAGGGCGTGGGGCTTGTGACAAGGTATTCGTCGCTCCGGTGCACATAACTTTTGATCCGTAAGGAGTTACGCGGTGCACAGCATACCGTTGGAAAGATCTTCAAGAGCTCTACGTCGGGGGCATTAGGCCTGCTCGGCTGCACCTATTTTCGGAGCCAAAAATTGAACGTATTCATCAGTTTCGGGAAACTTTTCTTCTTTTGCTCTTTTTTTCCGTCCCGGATCGTACGCCATGAGCCGCGAAAAGAACGACAACCTAATCCATGACATTTCTATTACCGAATCCCATGGCACCATAGGCAAGACAACTTCACTTCACGTAGAGGTTGGGCCCGCAAACTGAGGACGTAGGGCTTGTGACCAAGTATTCGTCTCTCTGGTGCCCATAACTTTTGATCCGTAAGGAGTTACGCGGCGCACAACATACCGTTGGAAAGCACTCCGAGAGATCTACGATGGGGGTGGCCAGCTTACTGGGCTGCGCCTATTTTTAGAGTCCAAAATCGAACGTTTTCATCAGTTTCAGGACACTTTTCTTCTTTTGCGCTGTTTTTCGATCCCGGATCGTATGTCGTGAGCCGCGAAAAGGACGACAACCTAATCTATCATATTTCTGTTATCGAATCCCATGTCACTTTGGGCAAGACAACTTCACTTCACATAGAGGCTGGGCCCACAAACCGAGGGCGTGGGGCTTGTGACCAGGTATCCTTCGCTACGGTGCTCATAACTTTTGATCCGTAAGGAGTTACGAGGCGCACAGCATAACGTTGGAAGGCTCTCCGAGAGCTCTACGACGGGGACAGCCAGTCTGGCTGTGCATGTTTTCGGAGCCCAAAATCAAATGTTTTCATCAATTTTGGGACACTTTTTTTCTTTTGTGCTGTTTTTTGATCTCGGATCGTACGTCGTGGGCCGCGAAAAGGACGACAACCTAATCTATCACATTTCTATTACCGAATCCTATGACACCTTGGGCAAGACAACTTCACCTCACGTGTAGGCTGGGACCGCAAACCGAGGGCGTGGGGCTTGTGATCCGGTGTCCGTCGCTCCGGTGCCCGTAACTTTTGATCCGTGAGGAGTTACGTGGCACACAGCATACCGTTGGAAAGCTCTCCGAGAGCTCTACGACTGGGGCTTTAGGCCTTCTCTGTTGTACCTATTTTCATAGCCCAAAATCGAACATTTTTATCAATTTTGGGACACTTTTCTTCTTTTTGCACTATTTTTCAGTCCTGAATCGTATGTCGTGAGCCGCAAAAGAACGACAACCGAATCCATCACATTTCAATTACCGAATCCCACGGCACCTTGGGCAAGACAACTTCACTTCACGTAGAGGATGGGCCCGCAAACGGAGGGCGTGGGGCTTGAGACCAGGTGTCCGTCGCTCTGGTACCCATAACTTTTGATCCGTAAGGAGTTACGCGGCGCACAATATACCGTTGAAAAGCACTCCGAGAGCTCTACGACGGGGGCAACCAGCTTACTGGGCTGTGCCTATTTTTAGAGTCCAAAATCGAACGTTTTCATCAATTTCGGGATACATTTCTTCTTTTGGGCTATTTTTCGATCTCGGATCATACGTCGTGAGCCACGAAAAGGATGACACCCTCCTCCATCCCATTTCTATAACCGAATCACACGGCACCTTGGGCAAGTCAATTTCACTTCACGTAGAGGCTGGGCCCGCAAACCGAGGGCGTGGGGTTTGTGACCAGGTATCCGTCGCTATGGTGCCCATAACATTTGATCTGTAAAGAGTTACGCGGCGCACAGCATACCGTTGGAAAGCTCTCCAAGAGCTCTACGATAGGGGAAGCTAGCTTGCTCGGCTGCGCCTATTTCCGGAGCTCAAAATCAAATGTTTTCATCAGTTTTGGGACACTTTTCTTCTTTTGCGCTGTTTTTCTATCCAAGATCGTAAGTCGTGAGCCGTGAAAAAGACGATAACCTAATCCATCACATTTCTATCACCGAATCCCATGACACCTTGGGCAAGACAAATTGACTTCACGTGGCGACTGGGCTTGCAAACCGGGGGCGTGGGGTTTCTGACCAGGTATCCGTCGCTCCGGTGCCTATAACTTTTGAGCCGTAAGGAGTTACGCGGCACACAACATTCCGTTAGAAAGCTCTTTGAGAGCTCTACGACTGGGGCAACAAGCCTGCTCAGCAGTGCCTATTTTCAGAGCCCAAAATCGAACGTTTTCATCAGTTTTGGGATACTTTTCTTCTTTTGCGCAGTTTTTTGAATTCGGATTGTACGTCGTGAGCATCGAAAAAGATGACAACCTAATCCATCTCATTTCTATTACCGAATCCCATGGCACCTTGGGCAAGACAACTTCACTTCACATAGAGGTTAGGCCCGCAAACCGAGTGTGTAGGACTTGTGACCAGGTATCCGTCGCTGCAGTGCCCGTAACTTTTGATTCGTAAGGAGTTACGCGGCGCATAGCATACCGTTGGAAAGCTCTCCGACAGCTCTACAACAGGGGTGGCAAAACTACTCAGCTGCACTTGTTTTTGGAGCACAAAATTGAACGTATTCATCAGTTTCAGGACACTTTTCTTCATTTGTACTATTTTTTCGTCCTGGATTGTGCCTCGTGAGCCCCGAAAAGGACGACAACCTAATCCATCACATTTCTATTACTGAATCCCACGGCATATTGGGCAAAACAACTTCACTTTACGTAGAGGCTGGGCCAGCAAACCGAGGACGTGGGGCTTGTGATCGCTCCGGTACCCATAACTTTTGATCCGTAAGAAGTTACGCGGCTTACAGCATACCGTTGGAAAGCTCTCCGAGAGCTCTACGACGGGGGTAGAAAAACTGCTCGGTTGCGATATTTTTGAAGTCCAAAATCGAATGTTTTCATCAGTTTCGGGATACTTTTCTTCTTTTGCGATATTTTTTCATCCCAGATCGTACGTCGTGAGCCTTGAAAAGGACGACAACCTAATCCATCACATTTCTGTTACCGAATCCCATGGCACATTGGGAAAGACAAATTAACTTCACAAAGAGGCTGGGCTCGCAAACCGAGGGCGTGGGGCATGTGACCAAGTATCTGTCGCTCCGGTGCCCATAACTTTTGATCCGTAAGGAATTACGCGGCGTATAGCATACCGTTGGAAAGCTCTCCGAGAACTCTACTACGGGGGCAGCAAAACTGCTAGGCTGCACCTATTTTCGGATTCCAAAATCTAATGTTTTCATCAGTTTTGAGATGATTTCTTCTTTTGCGATGTTTTTCTTTCCCGGATCGTACGTCGTGAGCCTTGAAAAGTACGTCAACCTAATCCATCACATTTCTATTACTGAATTCCACGGCACCTTGGGCAAGACAACTTCACTTCACTAAGAGGCTGGGCTAGTAAACCGAGTGCGTGGGACTTGTGACCAGGTATCCATCGCTGTGGTGCCCAAAACTTTTGATCCGTAAGGAGTTACGCGGCGCACAGGATACCGTTGGAAAGCTCTATTAGATCTCTACGACTGGGGTAGCAAAACCACATTTAGGGCTATAAGGGCAACTACGGGCAGCCTACTAATCATATAATTAAACACGATATCCATAGGATCAACAATTAGCGAGTTTTCCTAGTCACTAGGGTTTCAATTCATGCTTACCCGTGCGATTAAGCCCCAAGTTGACACGTAATTAAACTCAAGCCACGCATCGATTAATTAAAACACCCTCAAACATTCAAAACAGTCCACACCACATCCAAGTGCCACAATCCCAAGAATTTAATACAACAAGAGAAGTTACAATAATTTTCAAAGCATATCACTAGATGAAAAACTCACTAGAATGGACTGTATTCTCAAAATCATTGAGACAAGCAAAAAATCTCCAATTCAAGTGAAAAAAATGTCAAATTAAAGCTTAAGGAGTGAACTAAATTCAGAAATAAACCTTGCATCATTTGGAGTTCGGATTCAAGAGTTATAGCCAAAACCGTGAGACTACGCAAAACTGTCCAGATTTGCACACATTTCAATACCTGTCGTGTTTGAGGACCTTAGGGTCAGATTTAGCCTTAGTATATTTCTGACAAAAATGTCCAGAACTGAAAAATCTAGCACCATAGAAAAGTTCATGCATTTTGGATATCATTTACTAAGTCAAAACAGGTTCGTTCTACAAGGACAGTGAATCTGCCAAAAGCTGCTTCATTTTTCCAGATTTTCCAGATTTGGACACCTTTCGATGTTTTGCCATTTTGGGGCCCTTAGAGTCAAAATTAGCTTTGTCCTATTTCTATGAAAAATGGTCAGAACTAGAAAAACTAGTCACCTACCAAATTTCATGCATTTTCAACATCATTTACCTGGTCAAAATCACTTCGCTCCAACAAGTCAGAAGACTGTCACTTACGCGATTTCGCCTATCTTCACATTCTAGCCAAATATCTTGCCATGCATGCTCACAAAAGCTCATGTACACACATATATCAAAAGTACAAAGGTAAAAATAGACATTTAAAGGCATGCATGTGGTTTTTGAAAGCTTTTCAAAAGAGTTTTAGCCCTCACCTTAGCAAGACAACAATGAAGATGCACAAAACTCTTGATGATGCACAAGGTCGTCCTTTTTCCTTGCTTAGCCGAGAGACAACTTGAGATTCTCTAATTCCTAGCTAAGTTACCATGTTCTTAGTAGGTGCCTGTGGTTAGAACACAAAGAAAATGAAATGGAAGCTATCAACATACCTAAGGGCTGAATGAAGGTTCTAAGAGCTTATATGCATGTTTCTTTTGCTTCTAGCTAGCTTGGTCGAGTTCCTTGGTGGCTTACATGTCTTGAAGAACCTTAGGATTATGAGCTTAAGCTATGGAGTCTACAATTGCAGCCAATGCCGAGAGAGAGAGAGAGAATAAATGAGAGAAAGAGAGAATGTGAGAAAGAATGAAAAACTTGAGGAATTTTGATGCATGTGTCGGCCTACGGCCTTGAAAATTCTGATTTTGTGTCTTCAAGAGCATAATTTGAATTGTCTAGCATGGGAAATTTGAGTGTGTCGAGAATGGGGTGCATTAGGTAGGGTTTTAAGTCATTTTTTTTTTTGCTTTGTGTCATGAGCTTGTCATAGAATGTCTAGGTATAATTTTGAATTACGCAAAGCAAGCACAAATGCAAGAGGTGGCCGGCCAAGGCTTGCAAAATTCTGGATTTTTGTCATCTTTTGAACATTATTTAATTGTGTGTTTGGGATGTGCAAAAGAATAAGGAATAAAGAATAAGAATGCCTAGCTTTTTGTGAGATTTCGTTTTCTAGTGCATTGACTTAGCATTTTAATATTAGTTAGTGGAGTTTGTACGATTAATTAATGATCTAGTACTTCGTGTAAGATGCTTTCTTGATTAGCGTGCGAGTACGCTTTCCTAGGTTTAGGGCACGCACTATGAGGTAATGCACAATCTACGAGACGAATGCACGTTTCTCAAGTAAATGCACGCAACCCTAAATGTATGCACGTAATTCAATACAAGGCACACAAAATGAAACATAACTCTTAAACCTAGGTCAAGGCACGCAAATCTAGGTTATGGCACATAGAACGAGGTATCGCACGTAAATTGAGGTCGGGCCTCACAAGTTACGCGGCGTACAGCATACCGTTGGAAAGCTCTCGGAGAGCTCTACGACGGGGGCAGCAAAGCTGCTCGGCTGTACTTGTTTTTAGAGCCCAAAATCGGACATTTTCATCAGTTTCGGGACACTTTTCTTCTTTTGCTATGTTTTCCCATCTCGGATCGTACGTCGTGAGCCTCGAAAAGGATGACAACCTAATCCATCACATTTCAATTACCGAATCCCACGGCACCTTGGGCAAGACAACTTCACTTCACGTAGAGGCTGGGCCCGCAAACCGAGGGCGTGGGGCTTATGACCATCCGTCGCTCTGGTGCCCATAACTTTTGATCCGTAAGGAGTTACGCGGTGCACAGGATACCGTTGGAAAGCTCTCCGAGAGCTCTATGATGGGGGCAGCAAAACTGCTCAGCTGCAACTATTTTCAGAGCTCAAAATCGAACATTTTCATCAGTTTTGGTACACTTTTCTTCTTTTGCGCTATTTTTTCGTCCCGGATCGTACGTCGTGAGTCTCGAATAGGACGTCAACCTAATCCATCACATTTCTATTACGGAATCCCATGGCACCTTAGGCAACACAACATCATTTCACGTAGAGGCTGGGCCCGCAAACCGAGTGCGTGGGATTATCACCAGGTATCCGTCGCTGCGGTGCCCATAACTTTTGATCCGTAAGGAGTTACGCGACCCACAGCATACTGTTTGAAAGCTATTCGAGAGCTCTATGTCAGGGGTAGAAAAACTGCTCAGCTGTACTTGTTTTCGGAGCCCAAAATCGAACGTTTTCATCAGCTTCGGGGCACTGTTCTTCTTTTGCGCTATTTTTCCGTCCCGGCTCGTACGTCGTGAGCTTCGAAAAGGACGACAACCTAATCCATCACATTTCTATTACCGAATCCCACGGCACATTGGGCAAGACAACTTCACTTCACGTAGAGGCTGGGCCTGCAAACCGAAGGCGTGGAACATGTGACCAAGTATCCGTCGCTCCGGTGCCCATAACTTTTGATCCGTAAGGAGTTACGCGGCGTACAGCATACCGTTGGAAAGCTCTCCAAGAGCTCTACGACGGGGGCAGCAAAACTACTTGGCTGCACCTATTTTCAAAGCCCAAAATTGAACCTTTTCATCAATTTTGGGATACTTTTCTTCTTTTGTGATATTTTTTCGTCCCGGATCGTACGTCGTGAGCTGCGAAAAGGACGACAACCTAATCTATCACATTTCTATTACCAAATCCCTCGGCACTTTAGGCAAGACAAATTCATTTCACGTAGAGGCTGGGCCCGCAAACCGAGGGTGTGGGGCAAGTGACCAGGTATCCGTCTCTCTGATGCCCATAACTTTTGATTCGTAAGGGGTTACGCGGCGCACAACATACTATTGGAAAGCACTCTGAGAGCTCTACGATGGGGGCAGCAAGCCTGCTCGACTACGTCTATTTTCGGAGCCCAAAATTGAATATTTTTATCAGTTTTGGGACACTTTCTTCATTTGCGCTGTTTTTTTGTCCCGGATCGTATGTGGTAAGCCGCGAAAATGATGACAACCTAATCCATCACATTTCTATTATCGAATCCCGCGGCACCTTGGGCAAGACAAATTCGCTTCACATAGAGGCTGGGCCCGCAAACCGAGGGTGTGGGGCTTGGGACCAGGTGTCCGTCACTCCTTTGCCCATAACCTTTGATCGGTAAGAAGTTACGCGGTGCACATCATACCATTGTAAAGCACTCTTAGAGCTCTACGATGGGGACAGCAAGCCTGCTCAGCTGCCCCTATTCTCAGAGCCTAAAATCGAACATTTTCATCAGTTTCGGGATACTTTTCTTCTTTTGCACTGTTTTTCCCTCTAGAATCGTTCGTCATGAGCCGCGAAAAGGACGACAACGTAATCCATCACATTTCTATTACCGAATGCCGCGACACCTTAGGCAAGACAACTGCACTTCACGTAGTGGCTGGGCCCACAGACTGAGGGCATTGGGCTTGTGACTAGGTATTCTTTGCCCTGATGGCCATAACTATTGATCTGTATGGTGTTATGCGGTGCACAGCATACCATTGGAAAGCTCTCCGAGAGCTCTACAATGGGGGCAGCAAGCCTGCTCGGCTGCTGTCACGCCCCAACCCGACCTATAAAGGTTAGACTAGGGTGTGATCTAACATTCAAGTCACGTCTCGTACCTAACCATTCATGAAGATTCAACACTTAACGTTTTGGCCTAAACTCCAAAATTTTCCAGAAAATCGTTAGCATAACGGCTGTAATTGGGCTCTTTGGTTTGACCTAATTCTCTAAACACCTCAAAATTTACCATCTCAATTTCATTTCCAACTAAGATTACTATTTATCATCAGTTGAAATGCCTACTGGTTGTCTTGATGTCTCGTATGATTAATAACCTAGCATGATACTATGTCTCCTTCGTTTGTTAATCCTCGTTACAAAAGTACATGTTGATCTTAGCTTAATAACGTGTACCTGCTTAAGATTTGGTTGGTTCATTTTACTTAGCCTTTACCTAACACTTCATAATCCTGTTATAGATACTAGTAGTGATAATAGTAAAATGATCATAGTAGTGTCTAGTGTCTGTCTAGTTAATATCAGTACAATCCAAAATTAGACCCCAAATTACAACGGGGGTCTTTTACATTACGAACAACAAGCAACATAAAAGAAATAGTCTTCAAGTAGCATGGGGTTCACAAGTAGCCATAATCACGTAAAGCACATAAGACAAGAAATCACTCCAAGGAATCATCGTTAGGCACGTCGTCCTCGGGTACCTATTCTTGATCTTCTTCACCTGAGATGATAAAAGAGGGTGAGTCCTTATGAACTCAGCGAGGGGGAACGAGAAATAGGTTTTGAAACTCATTTTTCGGTTCAACTTAGGAAAATCCTTTTGCAAGCATGAATATAACACAAATAAGTACATAACAATAATATAAAGTAAAGGAACACGATTACCAGTATTTCCTCCCCGAGGTTCTCTAGGAACCAAGCGAGAGTACTTATACATATAGAAAAAGGATACAGTGAGCTTTTGCTCTCAGTTGTTGCGGTTGACTTCAAATCATCCCCTTAACACGCCAGGTGGGTGTACTCCGGATGTACCCCAAAATCCTACGACCCAACTCTCCGAGGAAGTCTAGCCCCCAAGCGAGAGAGGGAATAGGTACCATGGTAGTCACAGTTGTACCGGCAAGCCCGATGCCGCCCAGTGTACATGAACGCTACCATGCCAGAATGAAAGGTTGCAACCTTGTATGCAATGCACATTTATGACATTTAATATATCATATTAGGAGGACAACAAAGTAGGTTACCTCCGGACAGTCATAAGATTGCACATTGACAAGTAAACAAGCGAGGCACGAATAGACAAGTAATTTCAATTGAAAAGCATATGGAGTTATATGAACATTAAACGGGCAGCCATGTAACATATGTAAATCAAGTCATATAACTCATTTCAAAGTCCACTAATCAAATATTAAGATAATTCAACATGCAACAACATCTACGTGGGCTCGGATGCAAGAAAGGCCTATTTGTCAACATGCAATGATCAAAATCACATTTAGGGCTATAAGGGCATCTACGGGCAGCCTACTAAGCATATAATTCCACACAGTATCCAAATGATCAACACTTAGCAAGCCTACCTAGTCATTGGGGTTTCCATTTCGTGCTTACCCGTGTGATTAAACCCTGAGTCAACTCAAAATCAATCTCAAGTCATACATCATTTAATTCAAATATCCTCAAGTACTCAAAACAGTCCACACAACATCCCAACGCCACAAACCCAAGCATTTAATATGACAAGAGAAGTTACAACAAATTTTCGAAGCATATAACCAAGTGAAACCCTCACTGCAATAAGCTGTTTTCCCACAATCATTAGGAAAAGCAAACAATCTCCAATTCCAGTGAATAAGATGTCAAATTAAATCTTAAGAAGTTAACTAAAATCAGAAACAAACCTTGCATCATTTGGAGTTCAGGATCAATAGTTATAGCCGAAACAGTGGGATAGCACAAAACTGTCCAGATTTGCACACATTTCAATAATTGACGTTTTTGAGGTCCTTAGGGTCAGATTTAGCCTTAGTCCATTTCTGACAAAAATGTCCAGAACTGAAAAATATAGCAGTACACCAAATTTCATGCATTTTGGACATCATTTACTAAGTCAAATCTGGTTCGTTCTACAAGGTCAGTGCATCTGCCAAAACCTGCTTCATTTTTCCAGATTTCCAGATTTGGACACATTTTAATGATTTGCCATTTTGAGGACCTTAGAGTCGAAATTAGCTTTGGCCTATTTCTTCGAAAAATGTTCAAAACTGGAAAAACTAGTCACCTACCAATTTTCATGCATTTTCAACATCATTTTCCTAGCCAAACTCACCTCGAAACAACAAGTCAGAGAGCTGTCACACAGTCCGATTTCACCTATCATCATTTTCAAGCCAAAACCTTGCCATGCATGGTTGAAGAAGCTTATGAACACACATATATCTCAAATGCAGAAGCAAAGACATACATTTAAGAGCATGCATGTGGATTTTTGAAGGATTTTCAAAAGGTTTTAACCCTCACCTTAGCAATCAACCAAAAAGATGCACAAAACTTGTTGAAGCACAAATTTCTTCTTCTTCTTTGCCTAACCGAGATTCCAACTTAATTTTGTGAAACACCGCATGAGCCTCATGTGCATTTTATAACATTTCATATGATGTTTGCATCATTTAATGTGCATTTATAGCAATTAATGCGCATTTACCTTGGTTTACGTGCATCTATATCATTTAACCTGTAAATTAGTACAATAGCGTGCATTTGAGAACCTTAGAGGTTGTAGATGATAATTAAATTTTACTGAATTAAATTAACTAACCAAACTACATGATAATATTATGCATTCACAACATTAGAAATGCATTTATATCATTTAACGTATGTTTGCATCGTTTTATGTGTATTTGTGTTGTTTAACGTGCATTTGTGTGATTTAGATATCGTAGAAATTAAATAAATTACACTGCACTACGTTAGCTAACTAAATAATTAAATTAGAACTACATGGCATGCTAGTAAATAAACAATTAGTTAGAGGGGCAACTTAGTCATTAGGGACAAGATATTTCCTACCTAAATTAAATCTAACAAAACACACACACACAACACACACAAATACATATTCAGAACACACACACACACCACATGCAGAGATCAGGAGAAGAAAGAAGGAAGAGAGAAAAGAGAAGAAGGAAGGAGAAGAAGAAGAGGAAGAAGCATTCTAAGCCATTTCCTTTGCATTTGCTAGCTAATTTCAGCCATTATCTTGCTCCTCTTGCTTTCTATGTCAAGATCAAAGGTGAGGGTTGTTTTCAAATGCTTTTCAAGATACATCAAGCATGGTGTATGATGATACTTGTGTTTAGAGCTTGATTGGATGCTTACATGTGGTGTATATATGTATGCTTGAATTTGTTGAGATGTGTATTGAGTGTTGAGGGTATTGTGTTGTAGATCTAGAGCTTTGAATTTGATTTTGGGTGTTGGTTGATTGTTGACATGGGATGGTTTTGGTTGAGTTAGAATACTTATATGATGCCTAATAGCCATTTAGAACTTGTTTGTATGTTGGTAGAAGGATTTGGTTGTTGTATAGATGTTTTGGGTAAAATTTGGGTGTTTCCCGTCAGCTATCCGGGCGTTACAGGCCCTATCCGGTTGCCCGAATAGAGGCCTCAACGCCTGGCAGAAAACTCCGATCCGGGCGTTACTGGCTTCTTCCAGGCGCTCGGATTAGGGCCTCTGGGCCCGGATGTTTGACAGCTCTGTGCAGTGAAATTGCGGAGGCCATATCTCATTCGTTTCAACTCCGAATTGAATTCCGTTTGATTCTAGAGTTATCTACATTCAATAAGCTTCGATGCTAGACAAAAATCATATTAATTGGAGTTTAGGAAGGTAGGTAAATTTATCTCCTAATTTGGGATAATGCAGAAGTAGTGAGGTTGTTTGATTTCTTGATATACCTTTGTGGCATTGGTACCAATTTGCTTCATGGTTATAAAAGGAGGTTAATTGTGACATGATTGAGGTATAAGATTGTATGTGTTGTATGGCATGGGAGATTATGTTTGATCATGAACGTGATTCCCTTTGCTTCGAACTTGTACACATTAAATGTGCATACGAAAGTCATGCTTGTGAGTCTTAAGTTCACTTTGTACTTTGCAATCTAAACTCTTGCATGACCATATTGTGAATGTTATATATATATATATATATATATATATATATGAACTGTGAAATATTCCACATCGGACGTGGAGGAAGTGATATAGCTGGATATAAGGGGTTAGTCCCTTGTATCAGCCAAGGCACCCTTAAGCCGTAGAGATTCGAGGTGTACAGAGTTGACAATACCTCGGTAGTAGTTGCACCCTTGAGCCTCTGAGATTTCGGGGTGGCTACAAACTGTATGGGTACGAGTTAGTTTCACCTCTTGTTTGTTAAGGGATGGGATCAAAGGTGCACATGGCAGTGATAGTGGAAGACACCTTTTGAGGTGCACACGGCTGTGATAGTGGCAGACACCTCCCTACCCTAATGGTTCCTATATGACTATCGTAAATAAAGGGGAGAGATCCTCGAAGGGACAACCCGTGAGGCACCTTTGAGCCGTTGAGATTCGGGGTATACAGAGCGGACAATAACTCGGTAGTAGTTGCCCTTGAGCCTTTGAGATTTCGGGGTGGCTACACTCGAGGTCCTCGGAGAGTATAGTTGAATACTGTTAACATGTTATATTTGTTATCTTAATTCATGTTCTACCAAATGTCCATATTGAATATGTACAGGATCAGGTATTGATACTTGTGAGTTATATGTATTTATGCATGTCAAAGTTTTCGAAATGGACTTCGAAATGATAAAACCTTTGTGAAAACCTTCCTTGTTTTCCTCATCACTGAGCTATATGCGAGGATCTAGCTCACCCCTCTTTTATGACAATTACAGGTAAGACTGATTGAGTGGCTTTACAAGTTGAAGAAAAGGATTGCATATGTGAAAGACTTCTTGATTGGTGTTGTATAAGTACATGAGATACTTGATGTACATTGAAGAATCTAGATCCTGAATGTATGTATTGGTGATAAGCATTATGTAAATTGATGGGTTATGATTGTAATCTTAATTGTCAGTGATGAAGTTTGTATAATGTTAATATTGGATAATATAACTTTAAGTTGGCGATTATTCTCCTGAGACCCAATGTTGGAGGAAGTCTTTTGGGAACTTCTTGTGGAATGTTATAACTGTTCAGGGTCCTACTATCAAATTTTGCAGGTTCTAAGCATTGACACGTCATGTTTCGGCCTTAACCTAGAGATGGGTCGGGGTCGGGGCATGACAGATTTTCTCTATTTTTCCTAGCTTAGTGACCAAGCTCTTAGTACATGCATGTGGTTAGAACAAGAAGAAAAGAAATGGAAGCTTAGAAACTTACCTAGGGCCGAAATGAAGACTCAAAGGACATGCATGTGTGATTCTTGCATCCTAGCTACCTTGCTTGAGTTTCTTTGATTGTTGCTTGTCTTGATGCACCATGAATTGATGAAGATGAGCAAAGGCAAGAGTAGACTCAGCCAAGGCCGAGAGAGAGAGAGAAGAATGAGAGGGAGAGAGAGAAGATTGAGAGGAAAATGAGAGAAATGAAAAAAAAAAGCACAAGCCTTGCTATTGATGAAGCATGTTAGGCCTTGGGCAGCAAAATTTCAGCATTTTGTGTCTCCAAGAGCATATTTGAAATTCCTAGTATGGGCAAAGAATGTTTGGTCGAGCAAGGTGGGCTTTTACAAAGGTTTTGAGCAATTTTTTTTTTTGCAATTGTGTTATAGGATTGTCATAAGTTGTATACAATCAATTTGAAATGAGCAAACATGCACAAATACCACCAAGTTGCCTGCCAACTCTAGAAAAATTCTGATTTTTTGTCATCTATTGGAGTATTATTTTATTGGGTGTTGGAAGTGCAAAAAGAATAAGGAATAAAGAATGAGAAATGCTTAGTGTTTAGTGAAATTTTGTCTTCTAGTGAGTTGAATTAGTAATTTAATAATAGTTAGTGGATTTTGTAGGATTAATTAATGACCTAGTTCTTCGTGTAAGATGCTTTCTCGTTTAGCGTGAGGGCACGCTTTCCTAGGTCTAGGACATGCACTACGAGGTAGGACACGAACTACGAGACGAACGCACGTTTCCAAGTAAATGCACACAAATCTAAATGAATGCACGTAATTCAATACAAGGCACACAAAACGAACACAATTCTTAAACCTAGGTCAAGGCACGCAAATCTAGATTAGGGCAAATGAAATGAGGTATCGCACGCAAATCGAGGTCAGGCCTCACAGCAATGCCTATTTTTGGTGGCCAAAATCGAACATTTTCATTAGTTTCGGGATACTTTTCCTCTTTTGCGCTATTTTTCTGTCCCGGATCGTTCGTCGTGAGCGACGAAAAGGACAACAACCTAATCCATCACATTTCTATTTTCGAATCCCACGGCACCTTAGGCAAGACAACTTCACTTCACGTAGAGGCTGGGCCCGCAAACAGAAGGCGTGGGGCTTGTGACCAGGAATTCGTCGCTCCGGTGTACGTAACTTTTGATCCGTAAGGAGTTACGTATCGCACAGCATACTGTTGGAAAGCTCTCCGAGAGCTCTACAACGGGGGCAGCTAGCTTGCTTGGTTGCACCTATTTTCATAGCCCAAAATCGAACATTTTCATCAGTTTCGGGACACTTTTCTTCTTTTGCGCTGTTTTTCCATCCCGGATCGTTCGTCGTGAGCCGCGAAAAGGATGACAACCAAATCCATCACATTTCTATTACCGAATCCCATGGAACCTTGGGCAAGACAACTTCACTTCACGTAGAGGCTGGGCCCACAAACCGAGTGCATGGGGCTTGTGAGCAGGTATCCGTCGCTCCGATGCCCATAACTTTTGATCCGTAAGGGGTTACGCGGTGCACAGCATACCGTTGGAAAGCTCTCCGAAAGCTCTACAATAGGGGCAGCTAGCCTACTAGGCTGCGCCTATTTTCTGAGCCCAAAATTGAACTTTTTCCTCATTTTCGGGATATTTTTCTTCTTTTGCGCTATTTTTCAGTCCCAGATCGTGCGTCGTGAGCCGCGAAAAGGACGACAACCTAATCCATCACATTTCTATTACCGAATCCCATGGCACCTTGGGCAAGACAACTTCACTTCACGTAGAGGCTGGGCCCGCAAACCGAGGGCATGGGGCTTGTAACTAGGTATCCGTCGCTCCGGTGCCCATAACTTTTGATCCGTAAGGAGTTATGCGACGCACAGCATACCGTTAGAAAGCTTTCTGAGAGCACTACGACGGGGCAACAAGCTTGGTTGGCTCCGCTTCTTTTCGGAGCCCAAAATTGAACATTTTCAACAGTTTGGGGACATTTTTCTTCTTTTGCGCTGTTTTTCCGATCCTAATCGTACGTCGTGAGTCGCGAAAAGGACGATAACTTAATCCATCAAATTTCTATTACCGAATCCCACGATACCTTGGGCAAGACAACTTCAATTCACGTAGAGGCTGGGCCTGCTTGGTTGCGCCTATTTTCGGAGCCCAAAATCGAACGTTTTCATCAGTTTCGTGGCACTTATCTTCTTTGGCGCTGTTTTTTCATCCCGGATCGTACGTCGTGAGCCATGAAAAGGACGACAACCTAATCCATCATATTTCTATTACCGAATCCCATGGCATCTTGGGCGAGACAACTTCGCCTCACGTAGAGGTTGGGCCGGCAAACCGAGGGCGTGGGGCTTGTGACCAAGTATCCGTCACTCCGGTACCCATAACTTTTGATCTGTAAGGAGTTACACGGCGTACAGCATACCGTTGCAAAGCTCTCCGTGAGCTCTACGTCTGGGGCAGCAAGCCTACTTTGTTGCGCCTATTTTGGGAGCCCAAAATCAAACATTTTTATCAATTTTGGGACACTTTTCTTCTTTTGCGCTGTTTTTCCGTCCACGATCTCACGTCGTGAGCCGCGAAAAGGACGACAACTTAATCCATGACATTTCTATCACTGAATTCCACTTCACCTTAGGCAAGACAAATTCACTTCACGTAGAGGCTGGGCCCGCAAATCGAGGCCGTTGAGCTTGTGACCAGGTATCCGTCGCTCCGGTGCCCATAACTTTTGATCTGTAAGGAATTACGCGCGCACAGCATACCGTTGGAAAGCTCTCCGAAAGCTCTACAAATGGGGCAGCAAGCCTACTCTGCTGCGCTTGTTTTTGGAGCCCAAAATTGAATGTTTTCATCAGTTTCGGGACATTTTTATTCTTTTACGCTATTTTTTCATCCCGGATCGTACATCGTGAGCCGTAAAAAGGACGACAACCTAATCCATCACATTTCTATTACCAAATCCTATGGCACCTTGGGCAAGACAAATTCACTTCACGTAGAGGCTGGGCCTACAAACTGAGGGCATGGGGCTTCTGACTAGGTATCCGTCGCTCTGGTGCCCATAACTTTTGATCCGTAAGGAGTTATGCGGCGCACAGCTTACCGTTGCAAAGCTCTCTGAGAGCTCTACGACGGGGGCTACTAGCCTGCTCGGCTGCGCCTTTTTTTTGAGCCCAAAATCGAACATTTTCATCAGTCTCGGGATACTTTTCTTCTTTTGCGCTATTTTTCCATCCCGGATCGTTTGTCGTGAGCCGCGAAAAAGACGACAACCTAATCCATCACATTTCTTTTACCAAATCCCATGGCACCTTGGGCAAGAGAACTTCATTTCACGTAGAGGTTGGGCCAACAAACCGAGGGCATGGGGCTTGTGAGCAGGTATCCGTCGCTCTAGTGCCCATAACTTTTGATCCGTAAGGAGTTACACGGTGCACAGCATATTGTTGCAAAACTCTCTGAGAGCTCTACAATCAAGGCAGCCAACCTACTAGGCTGCGCATATTTCCGGTGCCCAAAATCAAATTTTTTCCTTAGTTTCGGTGCATTTTTCTTCTTTTGTTCTGTTTTTCCGTCCCGGATCGTACGTCGTGAGCCCCGAAAAGGATGACAACCTAATCCATCACATTTCTATTACCGAATCCCATGGTACCTTGGGCAAGACAACTTCACTTCACGTAGAGACTGGGCCAACAAACCGAGGGCGTGGGGCTTGTGAGGAGGTATCCGTCGCTCTGGTGCCCATAACTTTTGATCCGTAAGGAGTTACACGGCGCACAACACACCGTTGGAAAGCTCTCCGAGAGCTCTACAATAAGGACAGCCAGCCTACTGGGCTGCGCCTATTTTCGGTGCCCAAAATTGAACTTTTTCCTCAATTTCGGGGCATTTTTCTTCTTTTGCTCTGTTTTCCATCCCGGATCGTACGTCGTGAGCCGCGAAAAGGACGACAACCTAATCCATCATATTTCTATTACGGAATCCCGAGGCACCTTAGGCAAGACAACTTCACTTCATGTAGAGGCTGGGCCGGCAAACCGAGCACATGGGGCTTGTGAGCAGGTATCCGTCGCTCCGGTGCCCATAACTTTTGATCCGTAAGGAGTTATGCAGTGCACAGTATACCGTTGGAAAGCACTCCGAGAGCTCTACGATGGGGGCAGCAAGCCTGCTCAACTGTTGTCACGTCCCAACCTGACCTATATAGGTTAGACTAGGGAGTGATCTAAACATTCAAGTCATTTCACATACTTAATCGTTCATGAAAGTTTAACACTTAACGTTTTAGCCTAATCTCCACAAATTCTCTAAAAATCCGGCAGCATAACGGCTGTAATTTATTAGTTTGACCTAATTCTCTAAACGCCTCAAAACTTGCAACCTCAAATTCATTTCCAACTAAGATTACTATCAATTGAAACGCCTACTAGTTGTCTCGAAGTCTCGTTTGATTAACAGCCTAGCATGATAACTATGTCTCGTTTGTTTGTTAATCCTTGTTACAAAAGTACCTGTTGATCTTAGCTTAACAATGAGTAGCTGCTTAAGATTGGATAGATTCATTTTACTTAATCCTTACCTAATACTTCATAATCCTACGATAGATACTAGCCAGTAACGATAGAAAACACAACCATAGTAGTGTCTATCTAGTTATGATCAGTACAAGCCAAAATTAGACCCTAAATTACAACGGGGGTCATTTACAATACAACAACAAGCAAAATAAGAAATAGTCTTCAAGCAACATGTTGTTCACAAAATGGCCATAGTCAAATAAGGCACGTAGGGCAAGTAATCATTCCAAGGAATCATCATTAGGCACGTTGTCCTCGGGTACCTGTTCCTAGTCTTCTTCACCTGAGATGATAAAAGAGGGTGAGTCCTTATGAACTCAACGAGGGGGAAACGAGAAATAAGTTTTGAAACTCATTTTCCGGTTCAACTTATGAAAACCCTTTGCAAGCATGTCATATATCACAAGTAAGTACATAATGTAATGTAACAGTAAAAGAACACAATTACCCGTCTTTCCTCCCCGAGGTCCTCTAGGAACCAAGCGAGAGTACTTATACAAATAGTGAAAAGGATACGGTGAGCTTTTGCTCTCAGTTTATTTCTGGTATCAGTTGTTGCGGCCGACTTCAAATCATCCCTTTATCACGCCAAATGGGTGTACTCCGGAAGTACACCGAAATCCTACGACCCAACTCTCCGAGGAAGTCTAGCCCCAAGCGAGAGAGGAAATTGGACAATGGTAGTCATGGTTGCACCGGCAAGCCCGATGCCGCCCGATGTACGTGAACGCTACCACGCTAGAATAAAAGGTTGTAACCTTATTTGCAATGCACATTTATGACATTTAATATATCACATTAGGAGGACAACAAAGTAGGTTGCCTCCGAGCAGTCATAAGATTGCACATTAACAAGTAAACACGCGAGGCACGATATGACAAGTAATTTCAATTGTGAAGCACATGGAGTTATGTGAATATTAAATGGGCAGCCATGTAACGCATGTAAATCAAGTCATATAACTCATTTCGAAGTTCACGTAATCAAATAATAAGATTATTCAACAAGCAACGACATCTACGTGGGACCGGTGCAAGAAAGGCCTACTTGTTAACATATAATCATCGAAATCATGTTTAGGGCTATGAGGGAAACTATGGGCAGCCTACTAATTACATAATTAAACACGATATTCATAGGATTAACACTTAGTGAGTTTTCCTAGTCATTGGGGTTCCAATTCATGCTTAGCCGTGCGATTAAGCCCTAAATTGCCACGTGATTAAACTCAAGCCATGCATTGATTAATTCAAACACCCTCAAGCATTCAAAGCAGGCTACACAACATCCCAATGCCACAATCCCAAGCATTTAATACAACAAGAGAAGTTACAATAATTTTCAAGGCAAATCACTAGATGAAACCCTCACAGCAATGGACTGTTCTCTCACAATCATTGAGACAAGCAAACAATCTCCAATTCTAGTGAACAAGATGTCAAATTAAATCTTAAGGAGTGAACTAAATTCAGAAAAAAATCTCGCATCACTTGGAGTTCGGGTTCAAGAGTTATAGCCAAAACAGTGAGACTACGCAAAATTGTCCAGATTTGCACACATTTCAATATTTGTCATTTATTAGGGCCTTAGGGTTAGATTTAGCCTTAGTCCATTTCTGACAAAAATGTCCAGAACTGAAAAATATAGCAGTACACCAAATTTCATGCATTTTGGATATCATTTACTAAGTCAAAACTGGTTCGTTCTACAAGAACAGTGAATCTGCCAAAACCTGCTTCATTTTCCCAGATTTTCCAGATTTGGACACATTTTGGTATTTTGCCATTTTGAGGACCTTAGAGTCAAAATTAGCTTTTTCCTATTTCTGCAAAAAATGCTCAGACCTGGCAAAACTAGTCACCTACCAATTTTCACGTATTTTCAATCTCATTTACCTGGTCAAAATCACCCCACACCAACAAGACAGAAGACTATCCCATACGCGATTTCATCTATCATCACATTCTAGCCAAATATCTTGCCATGCATGTTTACAAAAGCTCATGAACACACATATATCACAAGTACAGAAGTAGAAATAGACATTCAAAGGCATGCATGTGGTTTTTAAAGGCTTTTCAAGAAGTTTTAGCCCTCACCTTAGCAAGACAACAAGGAAAATGCACAAACTCTTGATGAAGCACAATGTCGACTCTTCTCCTTGCTTAGCCAAGAGACCATTCGATTTTCTCTAATTTCCTAGCTTAGTAACCATGTTCTTAGTATGTGCAAGTGGCTAGAACAAAAGAAAATGAAATGGAAGCTAACCAACTTACCTAAGCCGAAATGAAAGTTCAATGAGCTTGCATGTGTGTCTTTTGCATTCTAGCTTTGCTTGGTCGAGTTCCTAGTAGCTTGCATGACTTGATAACCCTTAGGATGATGAACTCAAGCTATGGAGAGTAGAACTTCAGCCAAGGCCGAGAGAGAGAGAGAAGAATGAGAGAAAGAATGAGAGAAAGAGAGAAAATGAAAGAAAAATGAAAAGCTTTGAAATGTTTGATGCTTGTGTCGGCCTAGGGCCTTGTAAAATCTAATTTTGTGTCTTCAAGGAGCATTTTTGAATTGTCTAGTATGAACATGGATTTTGTGTCGAGAATATGGAGCCTTGGGTAGAGTTTTGAGCCAATTTTTTATGCTTGTGTAATAAAATTGTCATAGAATGTTTAGGAATAGAATTTGAAATTAAAATGCATGTACAAAGGCTCCTAGTGGTCAGCCAAGCTTGGGTTCAAATCTGAATTTTTTTGTCTTGTTTGAGCATTATTTAATTGAGTGCTTGGAATATACAAAAGGATAAAGAATAAAGAATAAGAATGTCTAGCTTTTGGTGCAATTTCGTCTTCTAGTGCATTGACTTAGCATTTTTATATTAGTTAGTAGAGTTTGTAGGATTAATTAATGATCTAGTGCTTCGTGTAAGATGCTTCCTTGATTAGGGTCAGGGCATGCTTTCCTAGGTCTAGGGCACGCACTATGAGGTAGGGCATGAACTACGAGACGAATGCACGTTTTCTAAGTAAATGCACGCAACCCTAAATGAATGCACGTAATTCAATGCAAGACACAAAACGAAACACAATTCTTAAACCTAGGTCAAGGCATGCAAATCTAGGTTAGGGCACACGAAATGAGGTAGTGCACGCAAATCAAGGTCGGGCCTTACAGTTGCGCCTATTTTCGGAGCCCAAAATTGAATATTTTCATCAGTTTTGGGACACTTTTCTTCTTTTACGCTGTTTTTCCATCCCGAATCATACGTCATGATCCGCGAAAAGGACGACAACCGAGTCTATCACATTTCTATCACTGAATTCCACTGCACCTTAGGCAAGACAAATTCACTTCATGTAGAGGCTGGGCACGCAAACCGAGGGCGTGGGGCTTGTGACCAGGTATCCGTCGCTCTGGTGCCCATAACTTTTGATTCGTAAGGAGTTACGCGGCACACAGCATACAGTTGGAAAGCTCTCCAAGAGCTCTACGACGGGGGGCATCAAGGCTACTCGGTTGTGCCTATTTTCGGAGCCCAAAATCGAACGTTTTCGTCAGTTTCAGGACACTTTTCTTCTTTTACGCTGTTTTTTCATCCCGGATCGTATATCGTGAGTCACGTTAAGGATGGCAACCTAATCCATCACATTTCTATTACCGAATCCCATGGCACCTTGGGCAAGACAACTTCACTTAACGTAGAGGCTGGGCCCGCAAATAGAGGGCGTGGGGCTTGTGACAAGGTATCCGTCGCTCCGATGCCTATAACTTTTGATCCGTAAGGAGTTACGCAGCGCACATCATACCATTGGAAAGCACTCCAAGAGCTCTGCGATGGGGACAGCAATCCTGCTCCGTTGCGCCTATTTTCGGAGCCCAAAATCGAACGTTTTTATCAGTTTTAGGATACTTTTTTTCTTCTGCGCTATTTTTCCGTCCAGGATCATACGTCGTGAGCCGCGAAAAGGACGACAACCTAATCCATCACATTTTTATCACCGAATTCCACTGTACCTTAGGCAAGACAAATTCAATTCACGTAGAGGTTGGGCCAGCAAACCGAGGGCGTAGAGCTTGTGACTAGGTATCCGTCGCTCCTGTGTCCATAACTTTTTATCCGTAAAGAGTTATGCGGCGCACAGCATACCGTTGGAAAGCTATCCGAGAAGTCTATGATAGGGGCTGCAAGCCTGCTCAGCTGTTCCTATTTTTAGAGATCAAAATCGAACATTTTCATTAGTTTCAGGACACTTTTCTTCTTTTGCGCTGCTTTTTCATCCCGGATCATACGTCGTGAGCCGCGAAAAGAACTACAACCTAATCCATCACATTTCTGTTACCGAATTCCACTACACCTTGGGCAAGACAAATTCACTTCACGTAGAGGCTAGACCTGTATCCTGAGGGCGTGGGGCTTGTGACCAGGTATCCGTCGCTCCGGTGCCCATAACTTTTGATCCGTAAAGAGTTACACGGCACACAACATACCGTTGCAAACCTCTCCGAGAGCTCTACGACGGTGGCAGTTAGCCTGCTGGGCTGCGCCTATTTTTGGAGCCCAAAATCAAACGTTTTCATTAGTTTCGGGACACTTTTCTTCTTTTGCGCTGTTTTTTCGTCACGGATCGTATGTCGTGAGCCGCAAAAAGAACGACAACCTAATCAATCACATTTCTATTACTGAATCCCACGGCACCTTGGGCAAGACAACTTCACTTCACGTAGAAGCTAAGCCCGCAAATCGAGGGCGTGGGGCATGTGAGCAGGTATCCGTCGCTCTGGTGCCCATAACTTTTGATCCGTAAGGAGTTACACGGCGCACAACATACCTTTGGAAAGCTCTCCGAGAGCTCTACAATAGGGGCAGCTAGCCTACTAGGCTGCGTTTGTTTTCAGAGCCCAAAATCGAACTTTTTCTTCATTTTTGGGATATTTTTCTTCTTTTGCTCTGTTTTTCTGTCCCGGATCGTACGTCGTGAGCCGCGAAAAGGACGACAACCTAATCCATCACATTTCTATTACCGAATCCCGTGGCACCTTGGGCAAGACAACTGCACTTCACGTAGAAGCTGGGCCGGCAAACCGAGCGCGTGGGGCTTGTGACCATGTATCCGTCGCTCCAGTGCTCATAACTTTTGATCCGTAAGGAGTTACGCAGCGCACAGCATACCGTTAGAAAGCCCTCTGAGAGCTCTACGACGGGGGGAGCAAGCTTGCTTGGCTGCGCCTATTTTCAGACACCAAAATCGAACGTTTTCATCAGTTTCGGGACACTTTTCTTCTTTTGCTCTGTTTTTTCGTCCCGGATCGTACGTCGTAAGCCGCGAAAAGGATGATAACCTAATCCATCACATTTCTATTACTGAATCCCACGGCAACTTGGGCAAGACAAATTCATTTCACGTAGAGTCTGGGCCCGCAAACTGAGGGCGTGGGGCTTATGTGCAGGCAACTGTCGCTCTGGTGCCTACTTTTGATCCGTAAGGAGTTACGTGGCTCACATCATATTGTTGGAAAGCTCTCCAAGAGCTCTACGACAAAGGTAGCAAGGCTGCTTGGTTGCGCCTATTTTCAGAGCCCTAAATCGAACATTTTCATCAGTTTCGGGTTACTTTTCTTCTTTTGCACTATTTTTCCGTCCCGAATTGTACGTCGTGAGCTGCGAAAAGGACGACAATCTAGTCCATCACATTTCTATTACCGAATCCCATGGCACCTTGGGCAAGACAAATTCACTTCACGTAGAGGCTGGGCCCGCAAACCGAGGGCGTAGGGCTTGTGACCAGGTATCCGTCGCTCCGGTCCTATAACTTTTGATCCTTAGGGAGTGACGCGGTGCACAACATACCATAAGAAAGCTCTTCGAGAGCTCTACGACTATGAAAACAAGGCTACTAGGCTGAGGCTATTTTCAGAGCCCAAAATCAAACGTTTTCATCATTTTTTGGACATTTTTCTTCTTTTGCGCTGTTTTTCTGTCCCAGATTGTACGTCGTGAGCCTCGAAAAGGACGTCGACCTAATCCATCACATTTCTACTACTGAATCCCATGGCACCTTGGGCAAGACAACTTCACTTCAGTTAGAGGCTGGGCCCGCAAACCTAGTGCGTGGGACTTGTGACCAGGTATCCGACGCTACAGTGTCCATAACTTTTGATCCGTAAGGAGTTACGCGGCACACAGCATACCGTTGGAAAGCTCTCTGAGAGCTCTATGACAGGGGCAGAAAAACCGCTCAACTGCATTTGTTTTCTGAGCCCAAAATCGTACATTTTCATCAATTTCGGGACATTTTTCTTCTTTTGCGCTATTTTTCCGTCCTGGATCGTACGTTGCGAGCCTCGAAAATGACGACAACCTAACCCATCACATTTCTATTATCGAATCCCACGGCACCTTGGACAAGAAAAATTCACTTCACGTGGAGGCTGGGCCCACAAACTGAGGGCATGGGTCTTGGGACCAGGTATCCGTCGTTCAAGTGTCCATAACTTTTGATTCGTAAGGAGTTACGCAGCGCACAGCATACCGTTGGAAAGCTCTCCGAGAGGTCTATGACTAGGGTAGCAAGCATGCTTGGCTACACCTAATTTCAGAGCCCTAAATCGAACGTTTTCATAAGTTTCGAGACACTTTTCTTCTTTTGCTCAATTTTTTCGTCCCGGATCGTACGTCGTGAGCCACGAAAAGGACGACAACTTAATCCATCACATTTCTATTACCGAATCCCATGACACCTTGGGCAAGAAAAATTCACTTCACGTAAAGGCTAGGCCCGCAAACCGAGGGTATGGGGCTTGTGACCAGGTATCCGTCGCTCTAGTGCCGATAACTTTTGATCCGTAAGGAGTTACGAGGCGCACAACATACTGTTGGAAAGCTCTCCGAGAGCTCTACAACGAAGGCATCAAGCCTACTCGACTGCGCCTATTTTCAGAGCCCAAAATCAAACATTTTCATCAGTTTCGGGGCACTTTCTTCTTTTGCGTTATTTTTTCATCCCGGATCGTATGTCGTAAGCCGCGAAAAGGACGACAACCTAATCCATCACATTTCTATTATCGAATCCCATGGCACCTTGGAAAAGACAACATCACTTCATGTAGAGGCTGGGCCCACAAACCGAGGGCGTGGGGCTTGTGAGCAGGTATCCGTCGCTCCGGTGCCCATAACTTTTGATCCGTAAGGAGTTACGTGGCGCACAGCATACCGTTGGAAAGCACTCCGAGAACTCTACGATGGGGGAAGCAATCCTACTCAGGTGCGCCTATTTTTGGAGCCCAAAATCGAACATTTTCATCAGTTTCAGGACACTTTTCTTCTTTTGCGATGTTTTTCCGTCCAGGATCTAACGTCCTGAGCCGCGAAAAGGACGACAACCTAATTCATGACATTTCTATCACCGAATTCCACTGCACCTTAGGCAAGAAAAATTCACTTCACGTAGAGGCTGGGCCCGCAAACCGAGGCCGTGGGGCTTGTGACCAGGTATCCGTCGGTCTGGTGGTCATAACTTTTGATCCGTAAGGAGTTACACGGCGCACAACATACCGTTGGAAAGCTCTCCGAGAGCTCTACGATGGGGGCAGCAAGCCTGCTCGGCTGCGCCTATTTTTGGAGTCCAAAATCGAATATTTTCATCAGTTTCGGGACACTTTTCTTCTTTTTCGCTGTTTTTCCGTCCCGAATCGTACGTCGTGAGCTGCAAAAAGAACTACAACCTAATCCATCACATTTCTATTACCGAATCCCATGGCTCATTGGGCAAGACAAATTCACTTCACGTAGAGGCTGAGCCTACAAACTGAGGGCGTGGGGCTTTTGACCAGGTATCCGTCGCTCTGTTGCTGATAACTTTTGATCTGTAAGGAGTTACGCGGCGCATAACATACCGTTGCAAAGTTCTCCGAGAGCTCTATGACGGGGGCTGCTAGCCTGCTCGGCTGCGCCTATTTTTTGAGCCTTAAATCGAACATTTTCATTAGTCTCGGGACACTTTTCTTCTTTTGCGCTGTTTTTCCATCTCGGATCGTTTGTCGTGAGCCGCGAAAAGAATGACAACCTAATCCATCACATTCCTATAATCAAATTCCATGGCACCTTGGGCAAGACAACTTCACTTCACGTAGAGGCTGGGCCCGCAAATCGTGGGCGTAGGGCTTGTGAGAAGGTATCCGTCGCTCTGGTGCCCATAACTTTTGATCTGTAAAGAGTTACGCGGTGCACAGCATACCGTTGGAACACTCTCCGAGAGCTCTATACTAGAGGCATCCAGCCTACTCGGCTGCGCCAGTTTTCGGAGCCCAAAATTGAACTTTTTCCTCAGTTTCGAGGCATTTTTCTTCTTTTGTTCTATTTTTCTGTCCCGGATCGTACGTTCTGAGCCGCGAAAGGAAGACAACCTAATCCATCACATTTCTATTACTGAATCCCGTGGCACCTTGGGCAAGACAACTTTACTTCACGTAGAGGCTGGGTCGGCAAACCGAGCGCATGGGGCTTGTGAGCAATCTGTTACTCCAGTGCTCATAACTTTCGATCTGTAAGGAGTTACGTGGCGCATAGCATACCGTTGGAAAGCTCACCGAGAGCTCTACGACGCGGGTAGCAAGCCTGCTTGGCTGGGCCTATTTTCGGAGCCCAAAATTGAACATTTTCATCAGTTTTGGACAACTTTTCTTCTATCGCTGTGTTTTTCTGTCCCGGTTCGTACGTCATAACAAGCGAAAAGGACGATAACCTAATCCATCACATTTCTATTACCGAATCACACGGCAACTTGGGCAAGACAAATTCATTTCACGTAGAGGCTGGGCCCGCAAACTGAGGGCGTGGGGCTTATGAGTAGGTAACAGTCGCTCCGGTGCCCAAAACTTTTGATCCGTAAGGAGTTACGTGGCGCACAGCATACCTTTGGAAAGATCTCCAAGAGCTCTACGACGGGAGCTACAAGCCTGCTTGGCTGCACCTGTTTTTGGATCCCAAAACCGAACGTTTTTATCAGTTTTGGGATACTTTTCTTCTTTTGCGCTGTTTTTTCATCCCGGATCGTACGACGTGAGCCGCGAAAAGGACGAAAACCTAATCCATCAATCTCTATTACCGAATCCCACCGTACCTAAGGCAAGACAAATTCGCTTCACATAGAGGCTGGGCCCGCAAACCGAGGACGTAGGGCTTTTGACTAGGTATCCGTCGCTCCGGTGCGCATAACTTTTGATCCATAAGGAGTTACGTGGCGCACAGCATACCGTTGGAAAGATCTCCGAGAGCTCTACGATTATGGCAACAAGGCTACTCGGCTGCGGCTATTTTCAGAGCCCACAATCAAACATTTTCATTAGTTTTGGACATTTTTCTTCTTTTGCGCTATATTTCCGTCCCGGATTGTACGTCGTGAGCCTCGAAAAGGACGTCAACCTAATCCATCACATTTCAATTACTGAATCCCATGACACCTTGGGCAAGATAGCTTCACTTCACGCAGAGGCTGGGCCCGTAAACCGAGCGCGTGGGACTTGTGACCAGGTATCCGTCGCTACAGTGCCCATAACTTTTGATCCGTAAAGAGTTACGCGGCGCACAACATACCGTGGGAAAGCTCTCCGAGAGCTCTACGACAAGGGTAGCAAAACCGCTCAGCTGCATTTGTTTTTAGATCCCAAAATCGTACGTTTTCATCAATTTTGGGACACTTTTCTTCTTTTGCACTGGTTTTCCGTCGTGGATCTTACGTCGCGAGCCTCGGAAAGGACGACAACCTAATCCATCACATTTCTATTACCGAATCCCACGGCACCCTGGACAAGACAAATTCATTTCACGAGGAGGCTGGGCCTGCAAACTGAGGGCGTGGGTCTTGGGACCAGGTATCCGTCGCTCAGGTGTCCATAACTTTTGATCCGTAAGGAGTTACGCAGCGCACAGTATACCGTTGGAAAGCTGTCCGAGAGGTCTATGACGGGGGTAGCAAGCTTGCTTGGCTACGCCTCATTTCGGAGCCCAAAATCGAACGTTTTCATGAGTTTTTGGACACTTTTCTTCTTTTGCTCAGTTTTTCGTTTCGGATCGTACGTTGTGAGCTACGAAAAGGACGACAACCTTATCCATCACATTTCTATTACCAAATCCCACGACACCTTGGGCAAGACAAATTCACTTCACGTAAAGGCTGGGCCCGTAAACCGAGGGTATGGGGCTTGTGACCAAGTATCCGTCATTCTGGTGCCGATAACTTTTGATCCGTAAGTAGTTATGCAGCGCACAACATACCGTTGGTAAGCTCTCCGAGAGCTCTATGACAGGGGCACCAAGCCTGCTCGACTGCGCCTATATTTGGAGCCCAAAATTGAACGTTTTCATCAATTTTGGGGTACTTTCTTCTTTTGCGCTGTTTTTTCGTCTTGGATCGTATGTCGTGAGCTGCGAAAACGACGACAACCTAATCCATCACATTTCTATTATCGAATCCCACGGCACCTTGGAAAAGACAACATCACTTCACCTAGAGGCCGGGCCCGCAAACCGAGGGCGTAGGGCTTGTGAGCAGGTATCCAGCGCTCCGGTGCCCATAACTTTTGATTCGTAAGGAGTTATGCGGCGCACAGTATACCGTTGGAAAGCACTCCGAGAACTCTACGATAGGGGTAGCAATCCTGCTTGGCTGCGCCTATTTTCAGTTCCCAAAATCGAACATTTTCATTAGTTTCGGGACACTTTTCTTCTTTTGCGCTGTTTTTCCGTCCAGGATCTCATGTCATGAGCCGCGAAAAGGACGACAACCTAATCCAAGACATTTCTATCACCGAATTTCACTACACCTTAGGCAAGACAAATTCACTTCACGTAGAGGCTGGGCCCGCAAACCAAGGCCGTGGGGCTTGTAACAAGGTATCCGTCGGTCTGGTGCCCATAACTTTTGATCCGTCAGGCATTACGCGGCGCACAGCATACTGTTGGAAAGCTCTCTAAGAACTCTACGACGGGGGCAGCAAGCTTGCTCGGCTGCGCCTATTTTCGGAGCCTGAAATAGTACTTTTTGATCAGTTTCGGGATACTTTTCTTCTTTTGTGCTATTTTTTCGTCCCGAATCATACGTCGTGAGCCGCGAAAAGGAAGACAACCAAATCCATCACATTTCTATTACTGAATCCTACTGCACCTTGGGCAAGACAATTCACTTCACGTTGAGGCTGGGCCTACAAACTGAGGGTGTGGGGCTTCTGACCAGGTATCAGTCGCTTTGGTGCCCATAACTTTTGATCCGTATGGAGTTACTCGGCGCATAGTTTACCGTTGCTAAACTCTCCGAGAGCTCTACGACGGGGGCTACTAGGCTGCTCGGCTGCACCTATTTTTTGAGCCCTAAATCGAACATTTTTATCAGTCTCAGGACACTTTTCTTCTTTTGCGTTGTTTTTCTATCCCGGATCGTTTGTCGTGAGCCGCGAAAAGGATGACAACCTAATCTATCACATTTCTTTTACCAAATCCCATGGCACGTTGGGCAAGAAAACTTCACTTCACGTAGAGGCTAGGCCCACAAACCGAGGGCGTGGGGCTTGTGAGCAGGTATCTGTCGCTCTGGTGCTGATAACTTTTGATCCGTAAGGAGTTACGCGATGCACAGCATACCGTTGGAAAACTCTCCGACAGCTCTACAATAGGGGAAGCCAGCCTACTCGACTGCGCCAGTTTTCTGAGCTCAAATTCAAACATTTTCATCAGTTTTAGGACACTTTTCTTCTTTTGCTCTGTTTTTCCATCCCGGTACGTACGTCGAGAGCCGCTATAATGACGACAACCTAATCCATCACATTTCTATTACCGCATCCTGTGGCACCTTGGGCAAGATAACTTCACTTCACGTAGAGGCTGGGCCGACAAACCGAGCGCATGGGGCTTGTGAGCAGGTATCCGTCGCTCCGGTGCCCATAACTTTTGATCCGTAAGGAGTTACGAGGCGCACAGCATACCATTGGAAAGCACTCTGAGAGCTCTACAATAGGGGCAGCAAGCCTGCTCAGCTACTATCACGCCCCAACCCAACCTATAGAGGTTAGACTAGGGAGTAATCTAAACATTCAAGTCATATCACGTACTTAATCATTCATGAAAGTTTAACACTTAACGTTTTAGCCTAAACTCCACAAATTCTACGGAAATCCGACAACATAATAGCTGTAATTGGGCTCTTTAGTTTGACCTAATTCTCTAAACGCCTCAAAACTTTCAATCTCAAATTCATTTCCAACTAAGATTACTATTAATTGAAACGCCTACTAGTTGTCTCGAAGTCTCGTTTGATTAATCGCCTAGCATGATAACTATGTCTCGTTTGATTGTTAATCCTTGTTACAAAAGTACCTGTTGATCTTAGCTTAACAATGAGTACCTGCTTAAGATTGGATAGATTCATTTTACTTAATCCTTACCTGATACTTCATAATCCTACAATAGATACTAGCCAGTAATGATAGCGAACACGACCATAGTAGTGTCTATCTAGTTATGATCAGTACAAGCCAAAATTAGACCCCAAATTACAACGGGGGTCATTTACAATACAACAACAAGCAAATTAAAAAATAGTCTTCAAGCAACATGTCGTTCACAAAATGGCCATAGTCAAATAAGGCCCGTAGGGCAAGCAATCATTCTAAGGAATCATCATTAGGCACGTTGTCCTCGGGTACCTGTTCCTGGTCTTCTTCACCTGAGATGATAAAAAAGGGTGAGTCCTTATGAACTCAGCGAGGGGGAAACGAGAAATAAGTTTTGAAACTCATTTTCCAGTTCAACTTATGAAAACCCTTTGCAAGTATGTCATATATCACAAGTAAGTACAGAATGTAATGTAACAACAAAAGAACACAATTACCCGTCTTTCCTCCCCGAGGTCCTCTAAGAACCAAGCGAGAGTACTTATACAAATAGTGAAAAGGATACGGTAAGCTTTTGCTCTCAGTTCATTTCCAGTATCAGTTGTTGCGGCCGACTTCAAATCATTCCATTATAACGCCAATTGGGTGTACTCCGGATATACCCCGAAATCCTACGACCCAACTCGCCGAGGAAGACTAGCCCCCAAGCGAGAGAGAGAATTGGACAATGGTAGTCACGGTTGTACCAGCAAGCCCGATGCTGCCCGGTGTGCGTGAATGCTACCACGCCAGAATGAAAGGTTGCAACCTTGTATGCAATGCACATTTATGACATTTAATATATCACATTAGGAGGACAACAAAGTAGGTTGCCTCCAAGCAGTCATAAGATTGCACATTGACAAGTAAACATGCAAGGCACGATATGACAGGTAATTTCACTTGTAAAACACATGGAGTTATATGAATATTAAATGGGCAGCCATGTAACGCATGTAAATCAAGTCAAATAACTCATTTCGAAGTTCACGTAATCAAATAATAAGATTATTCAACAACCAACGACATCTACGTGGGACCGTGTACAAGAAAGGCCTACTTGTTAACATATAATCATAGAAATCATGTTTAGGGCTATGAGGGCAACTATGGACAGCCTACTAATTACATAATTAAACGCGATATTCATAGGATTAACACTTAGCGAGTTTTCATAGTCATTGGGGTTCCAATTCATGCTTACCCGTTTGATTAAGCCCTAAATTGTCACGTGATTAAACTCAAGCCATGCATTGATTAATTCAAACACCCTCAAGCATTCAAAGCAGTCTACACAACATCCCAATGCCACAATCCCAAGCCTTTAATACAACAAGAGAAGTTACAATAATTTTCAAGGCAAATCACTAGATGAAAACCTCACTGCAATGGTCTATTTTCTCACAATCATTGAGACAAGCAAAAAAACTCCAATTCCAGTATACAAATTTTGAAATTAAAGCTTAAGGAGTGAACTAAATCCAGAAACAAACCTCGTATCATTTGGAGTTCGGGTTCAAGAGTTATAGCCAAAACAGTGAGACTACGCAAAACATTTCAATACATGTCCTTTTTTACGGCCTTAGATTCAGATTTAGCCTTAGTCCATTTCTGACAAAAATGTCCAGAACTGAAAAATCTAGCAGCACACCAAATTTTATACATTTTTAATATCATTTACTAAGTCAACACTTGTACGTTCTACAAGAACAGTGAATTTGCCAAAACCTGCTTCATTTTCCCAGATTTTCCAGATTTTGATACATTTTAATATTTTGACATTTTGAGGACTTTAGAGTCAAAATTAGCTTTGGCCTATTTCTGAAAAAAATGGTCAGAACTGGCAAAACTAGTCACCTATTGATTTTCATGCATTTTCAACCACATTTACCTGGTAAAAATCATCCCGCACCAGCAAGACAGAAGACTGTCCCATACGCGATTTCATCTATCATCACATTCTAGCCAAATATCTTGCCACGCATGTTTACAAAAGCTCATGAACACACATATATCACAAGTACATAGGTAGAAATAGACATTCAAAGGCATGCATGTGGTTTTTAAAAGCTTTTCAAGAAGTTTTAGCCCTCACCTTAGCAAGACAACAAGGAAAATGCACAAACTCTAGATGAAGTACAATGTCGACTCTTCTCCTTGCTTAGCCGAGAGACCACTTGATTTTCTCTAATTTCCTAGCTTTGTAACCATGTTCTTAGTATGTGCAAGTGGCTAGAACAAAAGAAAATGAAATGGATGCTAACCAACTTACCTAAGCCGAAATGAAAGTTCAATGAGCTTGCATGTGTGTCTTTTGCATTCTAACTTTGCTTGGTCGAGTTCCTAGTAGCTTGCATGACTTGGTAACCCTTAGGATGATAAACTCAAGCTATGGAGAGTAGAACTTCAGCCAAGGCCAAGAGAGAGAGAGAAGAATGAGAGAAAGAATGAGAGAAAGAGAGAAAATGAAAGAAAAATGAAAAGCTTTGAAATGTTTGATGCTTGTGTCGGCCTAGGGCCTTGTAAAATCTGATTTTGTGTCTTCAATGAGCATTTTTGAATTGTCTAGTATGGGCATGGAGTTTGTGTCAAGAATATGGAGCCTTGGGTAGAGTTTTAAGCCAATTTTTTTATGATTGTGTCATAAAATTGTCATAGAATGTTTAGGAATATAATTTGAAATTAAAATGCATGCACAAAGGCTCCTAGTGGTCGGCCAAGCTTGGGTTCAAATCTGATTTTTTTGTCTTGTTTGAGCATTATTTAATTGAGTGGTTGGAATATGCAAAAGGATAAAGAATAAAGAATAAGAATGTCTAGCTTTTGGTGCAATTTTGTCTTCTAATGCGTTGACTTAGCATTTTTGTCTTAGCTAGTTAGAATTTGTAGGATTAATTAATGATCTAGTACTTCGTGTAAGATGCTTTCTTGATTAGCGTGCGGGCACGCTTTCCTAGGTTTAGGGCATACAGTACAAGGTAAGACACGAACTACGAGACGAATGCACGTTTCCCAAGTAAATACACGTAGCCCTAAATGTATGCACGTAATTCAATGCAAGGCACACAAAACGAAACAAGACTCTTAAACTTAGGTCAAGGCACACAAATCTAGGTTAGGGGACACGAAATGAGGTATCGCTCGCAAATCAAGGTCGGGCCTCACAGCTGTGCCTGTTTTCGGAGCCCAAAATCGAACGTTTTCATCAACTTCGGGACACTTTTCTTCTTGTGCTCTGTTTTTACGCCCAGGATCGTACGTCGTGAGCCGCGAAAAGGACGACCACCTAATCCATCACATTTCTATTATCAAATCCCATGGCACATTTGGAAAGACAACATCACTTTACGTAGAGGCTGGGACTGCATACTGAGGGCGTGGGGCTTGTGAGCAGTTATCCATCGCTTTGGTGCCCATAACTTTTTATCTGTAAGGAGTTATGCGGCGCACAGTATACCGTTGGAAACCTCTTCGAGAGCTCTACGATGGGGGCATCAAGTCTGCTCGACTGCGCCTATTTTCGGAGCCCAAAATTGAACATTTTCATCAGTTTTGGGACACTTTCTTCATTTGCGCTATTTTTTCGTCCCTGATCGTATGTCGTGAGCCGTGAAAAGGACGACCACCTAATCCATCACATTTCTATTATCGAATCCCATGGCACCTTTGGAAAGACAAAATCACTTCACGTAGAGGCTGGGCCCGCATACTGAGCGCGTGGGGCTTTTGACCAGGTATCTATCGCTCCGGTTCCCATAACTTTTGATCCGTAAGGAGTTACGCGGCGCAAAACATACCTTTGCAAAGCTCTCCGAGAGCTCTACGACGGGGGCAGCAAGCCTGATAGGCTGCGCCAGTCTTCAGAGCCCAAAATCGAATTTTTCATAAGTTTAGGGACACTTTTCTTCTTTTGCGCTGTTTTTCTGTCCCGGATCGTACATTGTGAGCCGCGAAAAAGATGACAACCTAATCCATCACATTTTTATTACGGAATCCCACGGCACCTTGGGCAAGACAACTTCACTCCACGTAGAGGCTGGGCCAGCAAACCGAGGGCGTGGGGCTTGTGAGCAGGTATCTGGCGCTCCGGTTCCCATAACTTTTGATCCGGAAAGAGTTACGCGGCGCACAGCAGACCGGTAGAAAGCTCTCCGAGAGCTCTACAATAGGGGCAGCTAGCCTATTAGGCTGCGCCAGTTTTTGGAGCCCAAAATCAAACTTTTTCCTCATTTTCAGGATATTTTTCTTCTTTTGCTCTGTTTTTGCGTCTCGGATTGTACGTCGTGAGCTGCGAAAAGGACGACAACCAAATCCATCACATTAATATTACCGAATCCCGTGGCACCTTGGGCAAGACAACTTCACTTCACGTAGAGGCTGGGCCGGCAAATCGAGCGCGTGGGGCTTGTAACCATGTATTCGTCGCTCCGGTGCCCATAACTTTTGATTTGTAAGGAGTTACGCGGCGCACAGCATACCGTTGCAAAGCTCCCCTAGTGCTCTACGACGGGGGCAGCACGCCTGCTTAGCTGCGCCTATTTTCAAAGACCAAAATCGAACATTTTCATCAGTTTCTGGACACTATTGTTCTTTTCCTTTTTTTTCTATCCAGGATCGTACGTCGTGAGCCGCGAAAAGGACGATAACCTAATCCATCAGATTTCTATTACCGAATCCTATGACACCTTAGGCAAGGCAAATTCATTTCACGTAGAGGCTGGGCCCGCAATCCGAGGGCATGGGGCTTATGAGCAGATAATCGTCGCTCTAGTGCCTACTTTTGATCCGTAAGGAGTTACGCAACGCACAACATACCGTTAAAAAGCTCTCCAAGAGCTCTACGACCGGGGCAGCAATCCTGCTTGGTTGCGCCTATTTTCAAAGCCCAAAATCAAACGTTTTCATCAGTTTCGGGATACTTTTATTCTTTTGTGCTGGTTTTTCATCTCGGATCGTACATCGTGAGCCGTGAAAAGGACGACAACCTAATCCATCATATTTCTATTACCGAATCCCACGGCACCCTGGGCAAGATAAAATTACTTCATGTAGAGGCTGGGCCCCCAAACCGAGGGCGTGGGGCTTGTGATAAGGTATCTGTCGCTCCGGTGCCCATAACTTTTGATCCATAAGGAGTTACGTGGCGCACAACATACTATTGGAAAGCTCTCCGAGAGCTCTACGACTATGGCAACAAGGCTACTCGGCTGCGGCTATTTTTAGAGCCAAAAATCAAACATTTTTATTAGTTTTGGGACATTTTTCTTCTTTTGTGCAGTTTTTCTGTCCCGGATTGCACGTCGTTAGCCTCGAAAAGGACGTCAACCTAATCCATCACATTTCAATTACTGAATCCCATGGCAGCTTGGGCAAAACAGCTTCACTTCAAGTAGAGACTGGGCCCATAAACCGAGTGCGTGGGACTTGTGACCAGGTATCTATCGCTGCGGTGCCCATAACTTTTGATCCGTAAGGAGTTACGCGGCGCACAGCATACCGTTGGAAAGCTCTCCAAGAGCTCTACGATAGGGGTAGCAAAACCGCTCAGTTGTATTTGTTTTAAGAGTCCAAAATCGTACGTTTTTATCAATTTTGGGATACTTTTCTTCTTTTACGCTGTTTTTCCGTCCTGGTTCGTACGTCGGGAGCCTCGAAAAGGATGACAACCTAGTCCATCACATTTCTATTACTGAATCCCACGGCACCTTGGACAAGACAAATTCACTTCACGTAGAGGCTGGGCCAGCAAACTGAGGGCGTGGCTCTTGGGACCAGGTATCCGTCGTTCAGGTGTCCATAACTTTTGATCGGTAAGGAGTTACGCAGCGTACAGCATACCGTTGGAAAGCTCTCCGAGAGGTCTACGACGGGCGCAACAAGCTTGCTTGGCTTCGCCTAATTTCGGAGCCCAAAATTGAACGTTTTCATAAGTTTCAGGACACTTTTCTTCTTTTGCTCTGTTTTTCAGTCCGGGATCGTACGTCGTGAGCTACGAAAAGGACGAAAACCTAATCCATCACATTTCTATTACCAAATCCCATGGTACCTTGGGCAAGACAAATTCACTTCACGTAAAGGCTGGGCCCGCAAACCGAGGGCATGGGGCTTATGAACAGGTATCCGTCGCTCTGGTGCCGATAACTTTTGACCCTTAAGGAGTTATGCAGTGCACAGCATACCATTGGAAAGCTCTTCGAGAACTCTACGATGGGGGCAGCAAGACTGCATGACTGCGCCTATTTTTGAAGCCCAAAATCGAATGTTTTCATAAGCTTCGGGGCACTTTCTTCTCTTGCGTTGTTTTTCCGTCCCGGATCGTATGTCGTGAGCTGCGAAAAGGATGACAACCAAATCCATCACATTTCTATTATCGAATCCCATGGCACCTTTGGAAAGATAACATCACTTCACGTAGAGGCTGGGCCTACAAACCGAGGACGTGGGGCTTGTGATCAAGTATCTGTCGCTCTAGTGCCCATAACTTTTGATCCGTAAGGAGTTACGAGGCGCACAGCATACCATTGCAAAGCTCTCCGAGAGCTCTACGATGGGGGCATCAAGCCTGCTCTACTGCGCCTATTTTCGGAGACCAAATTCGAACATTTTCATCAGTTTTGGGACACTTTCTTCATTTGCGCTATTTTTTCGTCCTTGATTGTATGTCGTGAGCCGTGAAAAGGACGACCACCTAATCCATCACATTTCTATTATCGAATCCCATGGCACCTTTGGAAAGACAAAATCACTTTACGTAGAGGCTGGGACTGCATACTGAGGGCGTGGGGCTTGTGACCAGGTATCCGTCGCTCTGGTACCCATAACTTTTGATCTGTAAGGAGTTATGCGGCGCACAACATACCGTTGCAAAGCTCTCCGAGAGCACTATGACGGGGGTAGCAAGCCTGCTTGGCTGCACCTATTTTTGGAGCCCAAAATCGAACATTTTCATCAGTTTCGGGACAGTTTTCTACTTTTGCGCTGTTTTTCCTTCTCGGATCGTAAGTCGTGAGCCGCGAAAAGGACCACATCCTAATCCATCACATTTCAATTACCGAATCCCACAGCACCTTGGGCTAGACAACTTCACTTCACGTAGAGGCTGGGCCAGCAAACCGAGGGCGTCGGGCTTGTGACCAGTTATCTATCGCTCCGGTGCCCATAACTTTTGATCCGTAAAGAGTTACGTGGCGCACAGCATATCGTTGGAAATCTCTCCGAGAGCTGTACAATAAGGGTAGCTAGCCTACTAGGCTGCGCCAATTTTCGGAGCCCAAAATCGAACTTTTTCCTCATTTTGGGGATATTTTTCATCTTTTGATTTATTTTTTCATCCCGCATCGTACGTCTTGAGCTGCGAAAAGGACGACAACCTAATCCATCACATTTCTATTATCGAATCCATGGCACCTTGGGCAAGACAACTTCACTTGACGTTGAGGGTGGGCCGGCAAACCGAGCGCGTGGGGCTTGTGACCATGTATCCGTCGCATCGGTGCCCATAACTTTTGATCTGCAAGGAGTTACGCGACGCACAGCATACCGTTGGAATGCTTTCCGAGAGTTCTATGACGGGGCAGCCAGCTGGCTTGGATGCGCCTATTTTCAGAGCCCAAAATTAAATGTTTTCATCAGTTTTGGGACACTTTTCTTCTTTTGCTCTATTTTTTCGTCCTTGATCGTACGTCTTGAGCCGCGAAAAGAAAGACAACTTAATCCATCACATTTCTATTACCGAATCCCACGGCACCTTGGGCAAGACAAATTCATTTCACGTAGAGGCTAGGCCCGCAAACCGAGGGCGTGGAGCTTATGAGCAGGTAACCGTCGTTCTGGTGCCCACTTTTGATCCGTAAGGAGTTACGCGGCGCACAACATACCGTTGAAAAGCTCTCCAAGAGCTCTACGATCGGGGCAGTAAGCCTTCTTGGTTGCGCCTATTTTTGAAGCCCAAAATCAAACGTTTTCATCAGTTTCGGGATACTTTTCTTCTTTTGCGCTGTTTTTTCGTCTCGGATCATACGTCGTGAGCCGCGAAAAGGGCGACAACCTAATCCATCATATTTCTATTACCGAATCCCACGGCACCCTGAGCATGATAAATTCACTTCACGTAGAGGTTGGGCCCGCAAACCAAGGGCGTGGGGTTTGTGATAAGGTATCCGTCGCTCCGGTGCCCATAACTTTTGATCTGTAAGGAGTTACGTGGCGCACAACATACCGTTGGAAAGCCCTCCGAGAGCTCTACGACTATGGCAACAAGGTTAGTCGGCTGCGGCTATTTTCAGAGCCCAAAATCAAACGTTTTCATCCGTTTTGGTACATTTTTCTTCTTTTGCGCTATTTTTTAGTCCTGGATTGTACGTCGTGAGCCTCGAAAAGGTCGTCAACCTAATCCATTACATTTCGATTACTGAATCCCACGGCACCTTGGGCAAGATAGATTCACTTCACGTAGAGACTAGGCCCGTAAACTGAGTAGGTGGTACTTGGGACAAGGTATCTGTCGCTGCGGTGCCCATAACTTTTGATCCGTAAGGAGTTACACGGCGCACGCATACTGTTGGAAAGCTCTCTGAGAACTCTACAACAGGGGCAGCAAAACTGCTTAGCTGCAGTTGTTTTCAGAGCCCAAAATCATACGTTTTCATCAATTTTGGAACACTTTTCTTGTTTTGCGCTGTTTTTCCGTCCTGGATCGTACGTCGCGAGCCTCGAAAAGGATGACAACCTAATCCATCACATTTCTATTACCGAATCCCACGGCACCTTGGACAAGACAAATTCACTTCACGTAGAGGCTGGGCCAGCAAACTGATGGCGTGGGTCTTGGGACCAGGTATCTGTCGTTCAGGTGTCCATAACTTTTGATCTGAAAGGAGTTACACAGCGCACAACATACCGTTGGAAAGCTCTTCGAGAGATCTACGACGGGGGCAGCAAGCTTGCTTGGCTTCGCCTAATTTTAGAGCCTAAAATCAAACATTTTCATATGTTTTGGGATATTTTTCTTCTTTTGCGCTGTTTTTTCATCCCGGATCATACATCGTGAGCCCTGAAAAGGACATGAACCTAATCCATCACATTTCTATTACCGAATCCCACGGCACCTTGTGCAAGAAAATTTCACTTCACGTAAAGGCTGGGCTTGCAAACCGAGGGCGTGGGCTTGGACCAAGTATCCGTCGCTCCGATGCCCATAACTTTTGATCTGTTAGGAGTTACGCGGCGCACAGCATACCGTTGGAAAGCTCTCCGAGATCTCTACGATGGGGGCATCAACCCTGCATGACTGCGCCTATTTTTGAAGCCCAAAATCGAATGTTTTCATAAGCTTCGGGGCACTTTCTTCTCTTGCGCTATTTTTTCCGTCCCGGATCGTACGTCGTGAGCCGCAAAAAGGACGACAACCTAATCCATCACATTTCTATCACCGAATTCCACTACACCTTAGGCAAGACAAATTCACTTCACGTAGAGGCCGGGCATGCAAACCGAAGGCATGGGGTTTGTAACCAGGTATCCGACACTCTAGTGCCCATAACTTTTGATCCGTAAGGAGTTACGCGGCGCACAGGATACCGTTGGAAACCTCTCCGAGAGCTCTACGATGGAGGCATCAAGCGTACTCGACTACGCCTATTTTCATAGCCCAAATTCAAACATTTTCATCAATTTCGGGACACTTTCTTCTTTTGCGTTGTTTTTCCGTCCCGGATCGTATGTCGTGAGCTGCGAAAAGGACGACCACCTAATCCATCACATTTCTATTACCGAATCCCATGGCACCTTGGGTAAGACAATTTCACTTCACGTAGAGGCTGGGCCCGAAAACTGAGGGCGTGGGGCTTGTGACCAGGTGTCCGTCGCTCCGGTGCCCATAACTTTTGATCCGTAAGAAGTTATGCGGTGCACAACATACCGTTACAAAGCTCTCCGAGAGCTCTACGATGGGGGTAGCAATCCTGCGGGGCTGCGACTATTTTTGGAGCCCCAAATTGAACATATTCATCAGTCTCGGGACACTTTTATTCTTTTGCGCTGTTTTTCCATTCTGAATCATTTGTCGTGAGCAGCGAAAAGGACGACATCCTAATCCATCACATTTCTATTACCGAATCCCACGGCACCTTGGGCAAGACAACTTCACTTCACATAAAGGCTAGGCCCGCAAACCGAGAGCGTGGGGCTTGTGTGCAGGTATCCGTCGCTCTGGTCCTCATAACTTTTGATCCGTAAGGAATTACGCGGCACACAGCATATCGTTGGAAAGCTCTCCGAGAGCTCTACAATAAGGGCAGCTAGCCTACTAGGCTGCGCCAATTTTCGGAGCCCAAAATCGAACGTTTTCCTCATTTTTGGGATATTTTTCATTTTTTGCTCTGTTTTTTCGTCTCGGATCGTACGTCGTGAGCCGCAAAAAGGACGACAACCTAATCCATCACATTTCTATTACCGAATCCTGTGGCACCTTTGGCAAGACAAATTCACTTGACGTAGAGGCTGGGCCGGCAAACCGAGCGTGTGGGGCTTGTGACCATGTATCCGTCGCTCCGGTACCCATAACTTTTGATCTGTAAGGACTTACAAGGCGTACAGCATACTATTAGAAAGCTCTCCGAGAGTTCTACGACGGTGGCAGCAAGTATGCTTGGCTGTGCCTGTTTTTGGAGACCAAAATCGAACATTTTCATCAGTTTCGGGACACTTTTCTTCTTTTGCTCTGTTTTTTCGTCCCAGATCGTAAGTCGTAAGCCGTGAAAAGGACGATAACCTAATCCATCACATTTCTATTACTGAATCCCACGGCACCTTGGGTAAGACAAATTCATTTGACATAGAGGCTGGGCCCGCAAACCGAGGGCGTGGAGCTTATGAGCAGGTAACCGTCGTTCTGGTGCCCACTTTTGATCCGTAAGGAGTTACGCGGCGCACAACATACCGTTGAAAAGCTCTCCAAGAGCTCTACGACGGGGGTAGTAAGCCTGCTTGGCTGCGCCTATTTTTGAAGCCCAAAATCAAACGTTTTCATCACTTTCGGGATACTTTTCTTCTTTTGCGCTGTTTTTCCGTCCAGGATCGTATGTCGTGAGCCGCGAAAAGGACGACAACCTAATCCATCATATTTCTATTACCGAATCCCACGGCCCCCTGAGCAAGATAAATTCACTTCACGTAGAGGCTGGGCCCGCAAACCAAGGGCGTGGGGTTTGTGATAAGGTATCCGTCGCTCCGGTGCCCATAACTTTTGATCTGTAAGGAGTTACGTGGCGCACAACATACCGTTGGAAAGCCCTCCGAGAGCTCTACGACTATGGCAACAAGGTTAGTCGGCTGCGGCTATTTTCAGAGCCCAAAATCAAACGTTTTCATCAATTTTGGGAAACATTTTTTCTTTTGCGCTATTTTTTCGTCCCGGATTGTACGACATGAGCCTCGAAAAGGTCGTCAACCTAATCCATTACATTTCAATTACTGAATCCCACTGTACCTTGGGCAAGATAGCTTCACTTCACGTAGAGACTAGGCCTGTAAACCGAGTACGTGGGACTTGAGACAAGGTATCTGTCGTTGCGGTGCCCATAACTTTTGATCCGTAAGGAGTTACACGGCGCACGCATACCGTTGGAAATTTCTCCGAGAGCTCTACGACAGGGGCATCAAAACCGCTCAGCTGCATTTGTTTTCAGAGCCCAAAATCATACATTTTCATCAATTTTGGAACAGTTTTCTTCTTTTGCGCTATTTTTTTGTCCCGGATCGTACGTCGGGAGCCTCGAAAAGGATGACAACCTAGTCCATCACATTTCTATTACTGAATCCCACGGCACCTTGGACAAGACAAATTCACTTCACGGAGAGGCTGGGCCAGCAAACTGAGGGCGTGGCTCTTGGGACCAGGTATCCGTCGTTCAGGTGTCCATAACTTTTGATCGGTAAGGAGTTACGCAGCGTACAGCATACCGTTGGAAAGCTCTCCGAGAGGTCTACGACGGGCGCAGCAAGCTTGCTTGGCTTCGCCTAATTTCGGAGCCCAAAATTGAACGTTTTCATAAGTTTCGGGACACTTTTCTTCTTTTGCTCAGTCTTTCCGTCCCAGATCGTACGTCGTGAGCCGCGAAAAGGACGACAACCTAATCCATCACATTTCTATTACCGAACCCCACGGCACCTTGGGCAAGACAAATTCTCTTCACGTAAAGGTTGGGCTCGCAAACCGAGGGTGTGGGGCTTCTGACCAGGTATCCGTGGCTCTAGTGCCAATAACTTTTGATCCGTAAGGAGTTACGCGGCGCACATCATACCATTGGAAAGCTCTTCGAGAGCTCTACGATGGGGGCATCAAGCCTGCTCGGCTGCGCCTATTTTCGGAGCCCAAAATCGAATGGTTTCATTAGCTTCGGGGCACTTTCTTCTTTTGCACTGTTTTTTCGTCCCAGATTGTATGTCGTGAGCCGCGAAAGGGACGACAACCTAATCTATCACATTTCTATTATTGAATCCCACGGCACCTTCAAAAAGACAATATCACTTCACGTAGAGGCTGGGCCCGCAAACCGAGGGCGTGGGGCTTGTGACAAGGTATCCGTCGCTCCGGTGCCCATAACTTTTGATCCGTAAGGAGTTACGCGGCGCACAGCATACCGTTGGAAAGCACTTCGAGAGCTCTACGATAGGGGTAGCAATCCTGCTCGGCTATGCCTATTTTTAGAGGTCAAAATCGAATGTTTTCATAAGTTTCGGGACACTTTTCTTCTTTTGCGCTGTTTTTCCGTCTAGGATCTCACGTCATGAGCCGCGAGAAGGATGACAACCTAATCCATGACATTTCTATCACTGAATTCCACTGCACCTTAGGGAAGACAAATTCACTTCACGTAGAGGCCGGGCCCACAAACCGAGGCCGTAGGGCTTGTGACCAGGTATCCGTCAGTCTGGTGCCCATAACTTTTGATCCGTAAGGATTTACGCGGCGCACAGCATACCGTTGGAAAGCTCTCCGAGAGCTCTACGACGGGGGTAACTAGCCTGCTCGACTGCGCATATTATTGAAGCCCAAAATCAAACGTTTTCATCAGTTTTGGGACACTTTTCTTCTTTTGCGCTATTTTTTCGTCCCGAATCGTACTTCTTGAGCCGCGGAAAAGACGACAACCTAATCCATCACATTTTTATTACCGAATCCCACGGCACCTTGGGCAAGACAACTTCACTTCAAGTAGAGGCCGGGCCCGCAAACAGAGGGTGTGGGGCTTCTGACCAGGTATCCGTCGCTCTGGTACCCATAACTTTTGATCCGTAAGGAGTTACGCGGCGCACAGCTTACCGTTGCAAAGCTCTCCGAGAGCTCTACGATGGGGGCTACTAGCCTGCTTGGCTGTGCCTATTTTTTGAGCCCAAAATCGAACATTTTCATCAGTCTCAAGATACTTTTTTTCTTTTGCGCTGTTTTTCCTTCCCGGATCGTTTGTCGTGAGCCGCGAAAAGGACGATATCCTAATCCATTACATTTCTATTGCCGAATCCCATGGCACCTTGGGGAAGACAACTTCACTTCATGTAGAGGTTGGGACTACAAACCAAGGGCGTAGGGCTTGTAATCAAGTGTCCATCGCTCCGGTGCCCATAACTTTTGATCCGTAAGGAGTTACGCGGTGCACAACATACCGTTGGAAAACTCTCCGAGAGCTCTACAATAGGGGCATCCAGCCTACTCAGCTGCGCCTATTTTCAGAGCCCAAAATCGAACTTTTTCCTCAGTTTCTGGGCAATTTTCTTCTTTTGCTCTATTTTTTCGTCCCGGATTGTACGTCGTGAGCCGCGAAAAGGACAACAACCTAATCCGTCACATTTCTATTACCGAATCCCGTGGCACCTTGGGCAAGACAACTTCACTTCACGTAGAGGCTGGGCTGGCAAACCGAGCGTATGGGGATTGTGAGTAGGTATCCGTCGCTCCGGTGCCCATAACTTTTTATTTGTAAGGAGTTACGCGGAGCACAGTATACCGTTGGAAAGCACTATGAGAGCTCTACGATGGAGGCAGCAAGCCTGCTCAGCTACTGTCACGCCTCAACCCGACCTATAGAGGTTAGACTAGGGAGTGATCTAAACATTCAAGTCATATCACGTACTTAATCGTTCATGAAAGTTTAACACTTAACGTTTTAGCATAAACTCCATAAATTCTCTAGAAATCCGGCAGCATAACGGCTGTAATTGGGCTCTTTAGTTTGACTTAATTCTCTAAACGCCTCAAAACTTTCAATCTCAAATTCATTTCCAACTAAGATTACTATCAATTGAAACGCCTACTAGTTGTCTCGAAGTCTCGTTTGATTAACAGCCTAGCATGATAACCATGTCTCATTTGTTTGTTAATCCTTGTTACAAAAGTACTTGTTGATCTTAGCTTAACAATGAGTATCTGTTTAAGATTGGATAGATTCATTTTACTTAATCCTTACCTGATACTTCATAATCCTATGACAGATACTAGCCAGTAATGGTAGCAAACACGACCATAGTAGTGTCAATCTAGTTATGATTAGTACAAGCCAAAATTAGACCCCAAATTACAACGGGGGTCATTTACAATACAACAACAAGCAAATTAAGAAATAGTCTTCAAGCAACATGTCGTTCACAAAATGGCCATAGTCAAATAAGGCACGTAGGGCAAGCAATCATTCTAAGGAATCATCATTAGGCACGTTGTCCTCGGGTACCTGTTCCTGGTCTTCTTCACCTGAGATGATAAAAGAAGGTGAGTCCTTATGAACTCAGCTAGGGGGAAACGAGAAATAAATTTTCAAACTCATTTTTCAGTTCAACTTATGAAAACCCTTTGCAAGCATATCATATATCACAAGTAAGTACAGAATGTAATGTAACAGTAAAAGAACACAATTACCCATCTTTCCTCCCTGAGGTCCTCTAGGAACCAAGCGAGAGTACTTATACCAATAGTGAAAAGGATACGGTGAGCTTTTGCTCTCAGTTCATTTCCAGTATCAATTGTTGTGGCCGACTTCAAATCATCCCCTTAGCACGCCAAATGGGTGTACTCCGGATGTACCCCGAAATCCTACAACCCAACTCTCCGATGAATTCTAGCCCCCAAGCGAGAGAGGGAATTGGACAATGGTAGTCACGGTTGCACCGGTAAGCCCGATGCCATGCGGTGTGCGTGAACGCTACCACGCCAGAATGAAAGGTTGCAACCTTGTATGCAATGCACATTTATGACATTTAATATATCACATTAGGAGGACAACAAAGTAGGTTGCCTCCGAGCAGTCATAAGATTGCACATTGACAAGTAAACACGCGAGGCACGATATGACAAGTAATTTCACTTGTAAAGCACATGGAGTTATATGAATATTAAACGGGCAGCCATGTAACGCATGTAAATCAAGTCATATAACTCATTTCGAAGTTCACGTAATCAAATAATAAGATTATTCAACAAGCAACGACATCTACGTGGGACCGGGTGCAAGAAAGGCCTACTTGTTAACATGTAATCATCGAAATCATGTTTAGGGCTATGAGGGCAACTATGGGTAACCTACTAATTACATAATTAAACACGATATTCATAGGATTATCACTTAGCGAGTTTTCCTAGTCATCGGGGTTCCAATTCATGCTTACCCGTGCGATTAAGCCCTAAATTGTCACGTGATTAAACTCAAGCCATGCATTGATTAATTCAAACACCCTCAAGTATTCAAATCAGTCTACACAACATCCCAATGCCACAATCCTAAGCATTTAATACAACAAGAGAAGTTACAATAATTTTCAAAGCAAATCACTAGATGAAAACCTCACTGCAATGGTCTATTTTCTCACAATCATTGAGACAAGCAAACAAACTCCAATTCCAGTAAACAAAATTTCAAATTAAATCTTAAGGAGTGAACTAAATCCAGAAACAAACCTCGCATCATTTGGAGTTCGGGTTCAAAAGTTATAGCCAAAACAGTGAAACTACGCAAAATTGTCCAGATTTGCACACATTTCAATACTTGTCATTTTTGAGGGCCTTGGGGTCAGATTTAGCCTTAGTCCATTTCCGACAAAAATGTCCAGAACTGAAAAATATAGCAGCCCACCAAATTTCATACATTTTGGATATCATGTACTAAGTCAAAACGGGTTCGTTCTACAAGAACAGTGAATCTGCCAAAACCTGCTTCATTTTCCCAGATTTTCCAGATTTGGATACATTTTGATATTTTTCCATTTTGAGGATCTTAGAGTCAAAATTAGCTTTGGCCTATTTCTGTGACAAATGTTCAGAACTGGCAAAAATATTCACCTACCAATTTTCACGCATTTTCAACCTCATTTACCTGGTCCAAATTACCCCGTACCAACAAGACAGAAGACTGTCCCATACGCGATTTCATCTAACATCACATTCTAGCCAATTATCTTCGCACGCATGCTTACAAAAGCTCATCAACACACATATATCAAAAGTACAGAGGTAGAAAAAGACATTCAAAGGCATGCATGTGGTTTTTAAAAGCATTTCAAGAAGTTTTAGCCCTCATCTTAGCAAGACAACAAGGAAAATGCACAAACTCTTGATGAAGCACAATGTCGACTCTTCTCCTTGCTTAGCCGAGCGACCACTCGGTTTTTACTAATTTCCTAGATTAGTAACCATGTTCTTAGTATGTGCAAGTGGCTAGAACAAAAGAAAATGAAATGGAAGCTAACCAACATACCTAAGCCGAAATGAAAGTTCAATGATCTTGCATGTGTGTCTTTTGCATTCTAGCTTTGCTTGGTCGAGTTCCTAGTAGCTTGCATGACTTGGTAACCCTTAGGATGATGAACTCAAGCTATGGAGAGTAGAACTTCAGCCAAGGCCGAGAGAGAGAGAGAAGAATGAGAGAAAGAATGAGAGAAAGAGAGAAAATGAAAGAAAAATGAAAAGCTTTGAAATGTTTGATGCTTGTGTCGCCCTAGGGCCTTGTAAAATCTGATTTTGTGTCTTCAATGAGCATTTTTGAATTTTCTAGTATGGGCATGGAGTTTGTGTCAAGAATATGGAGCCTTGGGTAGAGTTTTGAGCCAAATGTTTTTATGCTTGTGTCATAAAATTGTCATAGAATGTTTAGGAATATAATTTGAAATTAAAATGCATGCACAAAGGCTCCAAGTAGTCGGCCAAGCTTGGGTTCAAATCTGAATTTTTTGTCTTGTTTGAGCATTATTTAATTGAGTGCTTGGAATATGCAAAAGGATAAAGAATAAAGAATAAGAATGTCTAGCTATTGGTGCAATTTCGTCTTCTAGTGGGTTGAATTAGTAATTTAATATTAGTTAGTGGAATTTGCAAGATTAATTAATGATCTAGTGCTTCGTGTAAGATGCTTTCTTGATTAGAGTGAGGGCACGCTTTCTTAGGTCTAAGGAACGCACTACGAGGTAGGGCACACACTACGAGATGAATGCACCTTTTCCAAGTAAATACATACAACCGTAAATGAATGCACATAATTCCATGCAAGGCACACAAAACGAAACACGATTCTTAAACCTAGGTCAAGGCACGTAAATCTAGGTTAGGGCACACAAAATGAGGTATCGTACGCAAATTGAGGTCGGGCCTCACGGTTGCTCCTATTTTTAGAGCCCAAATCGAACGTTTTAATCAGTTTCGAGACACTTTTCTTCTTTTGCGCAGTTTTTCCGTCCAGGTTCCTGCGTCGTGAGCCGCGAAAAGGACGACAACCTAATCCATCACATTTCTATCACCGAATTCCACTACACCTTAGGCAAGACAAATTCACTTAACATAGAGGCTGGGCCCGCAAACCGAGGGCGTGGGGCTTTTGACTAGGTATCCGTCGCTCTGGTGCCCATAACTTTTGATCCGTAAAGAGTTACGCGGCGCACAGCATACCGTTGGAAAGCTCTCTGAGAACTCTACGATGGGGGCAGCAAGCCTGCTCAGCTGTACCTATTTTTGGAGCCCAAAATCGAACGTTTTCATCAGTTTCGGGACACTTTTCTACTTTTGCGCTGTTTTTTCGTCCCGGATCGTACGTCGTGAGCCGCGAAGAGGACTACAACCTAATCCATCACATTTCTATTACCGAATCCCATGGCACCTTGGGCAAGACAAATTCACTTCATGTAGACGCTGGGCCTGCAAACTGAGGGCGTGGGGCTTGTGACCAGGTATCCGTCGCTTCGGTACCCATAACTTTTGATCCGTAAGGAGTTACGCGGCGCACAGCATACCGTTGCAAAACTCTCCGAGAGCTCTACGACAGTGGCAGCTAGCCTGCTGGGCTGTGCCTATTTCGGAGCCCAAAATCGAACATTGTCATCAATCTAGGGACACTTTTCTTCTTTTGTGCTGTTTTTCCATCCCGGATCATTTGTCGTGAGCTGCGAAAAGGACGACAACCTAATCCATCACATTTCTATTACTGAAACCAATGGCTCCATGGGCAAGACAATTTCACTTCAGGTAGAGGCTGGGCCCGCAAACCGAGGGCGTGGGGCTTGTGACCAGGTATCCGTCGCTCCAATGCCTATAACTTTTGATCCGTAAGGAGTTTCGTAGCGCACAGCACACAATTGGAAATCCCTTCGAGACCTCCACGACTGTGGCAACAAGCCTACTTGGCTGCGCCTACTTTCAGGGCCCAAAATCGAACGTTTTCATCAGTTTTGGGACACTTTTCTTCTTTTACGCTATTTTTTCATCCCGAATCGCACGTCGTGAGCCTCGAAAAGGACGTCAACCTAATCTATCACATTTCTATTACTGAATCCCACGGTACCTTGGGCAAGACAACTTCACTTCACGTAGAGGCTGGGCCCGCAAACCGAGTGCGTGGGACTTGTGACCAGGTATCCGTCGCTGCGGTGCCTATAACTTTTGATCCGTAATGAGTTACGCGGTGCACAGCATACTGTTGGAAAGCTCTCCGAGATCTCTACGACAGGGGCAGCAAAACCGCTCAGCTGCACTTGTTTTCGGAGCCCAAAATCGTACGTTTTCATTAATTTCGGGACACTTTTCTTCTTTTGCGCTATTTTTTCGTCCAGGATCGTACGTCGTGAGCCTCGAAAAGGACGACAACCTAATCCATCACATTTCTATTACCGAATCCCACAGCATATTGGGCAAGACAACTTCACTTCACGAAGAGGTTGGGCCCGCAAACCGAGGGCGTCGGGCATGTGACCATGTATCCGTCGCTCCGGTGCCCTTAACTTTTGATCCGTAAGGAGTTACGCGGCGCACAACATACCGTTGGAAAGCCCTCCGAGAGCTTTAAGATGGGGGCACAAAATTGCTCGGCTGCACTTGTTTTCTGAGCCCAAAATCGGACGTTTTCAATAGTTTCGTGTCTCTTTTCTTTTTTTGCTCTGTTTTTTCGTCCCAGATCGAACGTCGTGAGCCTCGAAAAGGATGACAACCTAATCCATCACATTTCTATTACCGAATCCCACGACATATTGGGCAAGACAACTTCACTTCATGTAGACGCTGGGCCCACAAACCAAGGGCATGGGGCATCTGACCAGGTATCCGTCGCTCCGGTGCCCATAACTTTTGATCTGTAAGGAGTTACGCTGCTCACAGCATACCGTTGGAAAGCTCTTGGAGAGCTCTACGACAGGGGCACAAAACTGCTCGGCTACACTGATTTTTGAAGCCTAAAATCGAACATTTTCATCAGTTTCGGGACACTTTTCTTCTTTTGCGCTGTTTTTCCACACAGGATCGTACGTCGTGAGCCGCGAAAAAGATGACAACCTAATCCATCACATTTTTATTAACGAATCCCACGGCACCTTGGGCAAGAAAATTTCACTTCACATAGAGGCTGGGCCCGTAAACCGAGGGCGTGGGGCTTGTGACCAGGTGTCCGTCGCTCCGATGCCCGTAACTTTTGATCCGTGAGGAGTTATACGGCTCACAACATAGCGTTGGAAAGCTCACCGAGAGCTCTACGATGGGGGCAACAAAACTGCTCGACTGTACCTATTTTCAGAGCCCAAAATTGAATATTTTTTTCAGTTTCGGGTCACTTTTCTTCTTTTGCACTGTTTTTTCATCCTAGATCGTACGTCGTGAGCAGCAAAAAGGACAACAGCCTAATCTTTCACATTGCAATTACCAAATCCCACGGCACCTTGGGCAAGACAACTTCACTTCACGTAGAGGCTGGGCCCGCAAATCGAGGGCGTGGGGCTTGTGACCAGGTATCCGTCGCTCTAGTGTCCATAACTTTTGATTCGTAAGGAGTTACGCGGCGCACAGGATACCGTTGGAAAGCTCTTTGAGAGCTCTATGACGAGGGCAGCAAAATTGCTTGGCTACACCAATTTTCGGAGCCCAAAATCGAACGTTTTCATCAGTTTTGGAACACTTATCTTCTTTTACGCTGTTTTTCTATCCCGGATTGTATGTCGTGAGTCTCAAAAAGGACGTCGACCTAATCCATCACATTTCTACTACTGAATCCCATGGCACCTTGGGCAAGACAACTTCACTTCAGTTAGAGGCTGGGCCCGCAAACCTAGTGCGTGGGACTTGTGACCAGGTATCCGACGCTGCGGTGCCCATTACTTTTGATCCGTAAGGAGTTACGCGTTGCACAGCATACCGTTGGAAAGCTCTCCGAGAGCTCTACGACAGAGGTAGCAAAACTGCTAAGCTGCACTTGTTTTTGGAGGACAAAATCAAATGTTTTCATCAGTTTCGGGACACCTTTCTTCTTTTGCGCTATTTTTTCATCCCGGATCATACGTCGTGAGCCTTGAAAAGGACAACATCTTAATCTATCACATTTCTACTACCGAATCCCATGGCACATTGGGCAAGTTAAATTCACTTCATGTAGAGGCTGGGCCTGCAAACCGAGGGCGTGGGCCTTGGGACTAGGTATTCGTCGCTCCAGTGCCTATAACTTTTGATCCGTAAGGAGTTACGCGGCGCACAACATACCGTTGGAAAGCTCTCTGAGAACTCTACGACGGGGGCAGCAATCCAGCTCAGCTGCGACTGTTTTTGGAACCCAATATCAAACATTTTCTTCAGTTTTGGGACACTTTTCTTCTTTTGAACTCTTTTTCTGTCCCGGATCGTACGTCGTGAATAGCGCGAAAAGGACGACAACCTAATCCATCACATTTCTTTTACCGAATCCCATAGCACCTTGGACAAGACAACTTCACTTCACGTAGAGGCTGGGCCAGCAAACCGAGGGCGTTCGGCTTGTGACCAGGTATCCGTCGCTCCGGTGCCCATAACTTTTGATCCGTAAGGAGTTACGCGGCGCACAGGATACCGTTGGAAAGCTCTCCGAGAGCTCTACGTCGGGGGCAACAAAACTGCTCCGCATGCGCCTATTTTCGGAGACCAAAATCGAAGGTTTTCATAAATTTTGGGTCACTTTTCTTCTTTTGCGCTGTTTTTTCGTCCCGGATCGCACGTCGTGAGCCTTGAAAAGTACGTCAACCTAACCCATCACATTTCTATTACTGAATCCCACAGTACCTTGGGCAAGACTACTTCACTTCACGTAGAGGCTGGGCCTGCAAACCGAGTGCGTGGGACTTGTGACCAGGTTTCCGTCGCTGCGGTGCGCATAACTTTTGATCCGTAAGTAGTTACACGACGCACAGCATACCGTTAGAAAACTCTCCGAGAGCTCCACAATGAGGGCAGCAAGTATGCTCGACTTTGCCTTTTTTTGGAGCCCAAAATCAAACGTTCTCATCAGTTTTGGGACACTTTTCTTATTTTTTTCTGTTTTTTCGTCCCGGATCGTACGTCATGAGTCGCGAAAAGGACGAAAACCTAATCCATCACATTTCTATTACCGAATCCCACAATACTTTGGGCAAGACAAATTCACCTCACGTAGAGGTTGGGCCAGCAAATTGAGGCGTGGGGCTTGTGACCAGGTATCCGTCGCTCCGGTGCCCATAACTTTTGATCCGTAAGGAGTTACACGGCGCACAGCATACCATTAGAAAACTCTCCGAGAGCTCTACAATGAAGGCAGGAAGCTTTCTCGGCTTGCCTATTTTTGGAGCCCAAAATCGAACGTTTTAATCAGTTTCGGGACACTTTTCTTCTTTTGGTCTGTTTTTTGATCCCGGATCGTATGTCGTGAGCTACGAAAAGGACGACAACCCAATCCATCACATTTCTATTACCGAATCCCACGGTACCTTGGGCAAGACAACTTCACTTCACGTAGAGGCTGGGCCCGCAAACCGAGGGCGTGGGGCTTATGACCAGGCATCCGTCACTCCGGTGCCCATAACTTTTGATCCGTAAGGAGTTACGCGGCGCACAGCATACCGTTGGAAAGATCTCCAAGAGCTCTACGACGAGGGCAACAAGCTTGCTCAGCTACGCCTATTTTCAGAGCCCAAAATCAAACGTTTTCATCTATTTTGGGACACTTTCCTTATTTTGCTCTTTTTTTCGATCCCGGATCGTACGTCGTGAGTCGCGAAAAAGACGACAACCTAATCCATCACATTTCTATTAGCGAATCCCACGGCACCTTGGGCAAGACAATTTCACTTCACGTAGAGGCTGGGCCCGTAAACTGAGGGCGTGGGGCTTGTGACCAGGTGTCCGTCGCTCTGATGCCTGTAACTTTTGATCCGTGAGGAGTTATACGGCTCACAACATGCCGTTGGAAAGCTCACTGAGAGCTCTACGACAGGGGCAGCAAAATTGCTCGACTGCACCTATTTTCAGAGCATAAATTCAAACATTTTTATCAGTTTCGGGACACTTTTTTTCTTTTGCACTGTTTTTCAATCCAGGATCGTACGTCGTGAGCCGCAAAAAGGACGACAACCTAATCCTTCACATTTCAATTACCAAATCCAACGGCACCTTAGGCAAGACAACTTCACTTCACGTAAAGGCTGGGCCCGCAAACCGAGGGCGTGGGGCTTGTGACCAGGTATCCGTCGCTCTAGTGCCCGTAACTTTTGATTCGTAAGGAATTACGCGACGCATAGGATACCGTTGGAAAGCTCTCCGAGAGCTCTACGATAGGGGCAGAAAAACTGCTTGGCTACACCTATTTTCGGAGATCAAATTCGAATATTTTCATCAGTTTTGGGACACTCTTCTTCTTTTGCGCTGTTTTTCTTTCCCGGATTGTACGTCATGAGCCTCAAAAAGGATGTCAACCTAATCCATCACCTTTCTATTACTGAATCCCACGGCACCTTGGGCAAGACAACTTCACTTCACTTAGAGGCTGGGCCTGCAAACCGAGTGCGTGGGACTTATGACCAGGTATTCAACGCTGTGGTGCCCATTACTTTTGATCCGTAAGGAGTTACGCGGCGCACAACATACCGTTAGAAAGCTGTCCGAGAGCTCTACGACAGGGGTAGGAAAACAAATAAGTTGCACTTGTTTTCATAGCACAAAATTGAACGTTTTCATCAGTTTCAGGACATTTTTCTTCTTTTGCGCTGTTTTTTCATCCTGGATCGTACGTCGTGAGCCTCGAAAAGGACGAGAACCTAATCCATCAAATTTCTATTACCGAATCCCACGGTACATTGGCAAGACAACTTCACTTCATGTAGAGGTTGGGCCCGCAAACCGAGTGCGTGGGGCATGTGACCAGGTATCCGTCGCTCCAGTGCCCATAACTTTTGATCCGTGAGAGGTTACGCGGCGCATAGCATACCGTTGGAAAGCTCTCCGAGAGCTCTACGACGAGGGCAGCAAAACTACTTGACTGCACATATTTTTGATGCCCAAAATCCAACATTTTCATTAATTTTGAGACACTTTTCTTCTTTTGCGATGTTTTTTCATTCCGGATCGTACGTCGTGAGCCTTGAGAAGGACGTCAACCTAATCCATCACATTTCTATTACTGAATCCCACGGTACCTTGGGCAAGACAACTTCACTTCACTTAGAGGCTGGGCCCGCAAACCGAGTGCGTTGGACTTGTGACCAGGTATCCATTGCTGTGGTGCCCATAACTTTTGATCCGTAAGGAGTTACGCGGCGCACAGGATACCATTGGAAAGCTCTCCGAGAGCTCTACGACGGGGGTAGCAAATCTGCCCAACTGCACCTGTTTTCGGAGGCTAAAATCAAACGTTTTCATCAGTTTTGGGATACTTTTCTTCTTTTGTGCTATTTTTTCGTCCCGGATCGTACGTCGTGAGCCTCGAAAAGGACGTCAAATTAATCCATCACATTTCTATCACCGAATCCCACGGCACTTTAGGTAAGACAAATTCACTTCACGTAGAGGCTAGGCCCGCAAACCGAGTGCGTAGGACTTGTGACCAGGTATCCCTCGTTGCGGTGCCCATAACTTTTGATCCGTAAGAAGTTACGCGGTGAACAGCATACCGTTGGAAAGCTCTCCGAGAGCTCTACGAGAAAGGTGGCAAAACTGCTTAGCTGTACTTATTTTCAAAGAACAAAATTGAACGTTTTCTTCAGTTTCGGGACACCTTTCTTCTTTTGCGCTATTTTTTCGTCTCGGATCGTACGTCGTGAGCCTCGAAAAGGACGACAACCTAATCCATCACATTTCTATTACCGAATCCCATGGTACATTAGGCAAGAAAACTTCACTTCACATAGAGGCTGGGCCCGCAAATCGAGGGCGTGGGGCATGTGACCAAGTATCCATCGCTCCGTTGTCCATTAGTAAGGAGTTACGCGGCGCACAGGATATCGTTGGAAAGCTCTCCGAGAACTCTACAATGGGGGTAGAAAATTGCTCTGTTGCGCCTGTTTTTGAAGCCCAAAATCGAACGTTTTCATCAGTTTCGGGATACTTTTCTTCTTTTGCGATATTTTTTCGTCCCGAATCGTATGTCGTGAGCCGCGAAAAGGACAACAACCTAATCCATCACATTTCTATTACCGAATCCCACTACACTTTGGGCAAGACAAATTCACTTCACGTAGAGGCTGGGCCCGTAAACTGAGGGCGTGGGGCTTGTGACCAGGTATCCGTCGCTCCGGTGCCCATAACTTTTGATCCGTAAGGAGTTACACGGCGCACAACATTCCATTAGAAAGCTCTTCGAGTGCTCTACGACAGAGGCAGGAAGCCTGCTCAGCTTTTGTAAGGCCCGACCCCGAATAACGTGTTCTACCTCAATTTGCACGCCTTAGACCTAAAATTATATGACCAACCTTGGATTACGTGCCTTGTCTTGGTTTTCGTGCATGCCTCGTTATACGTTCCTTAACCTAGAATTGTGTGCCTTAATCCTCGATATACGTGTGATACCTAGATAAACATGCCATGACCTTAATTTACGTGCGAGACCTTGATTTGCGTGTGTCTTTTTGTTTCATGTGCATTAACCTTGAACTGCGTGCCTTAACCTAGGTTTAAGAGTCGTGTCTTGAATTACGTGCATTGCATTGAATTACGTGCCTTATTTTGGTCTACGTTCATTCACATAGGGTTGCGTGTGTTAGCATTAGAATCCGTGCACTTATCTTGAAGTATGTGCCTTAGTCTTGAAATACGTGCTGTACCTCGTAGTTCATGTCTTACCTCGTAGTTCGTGTCTATCTCGTAATTCGTGCCATAGACCTAGGAATCCGTGCCACCACGTTAATCAAGAAAGAATCTACACAAAGCACTAGACATTAAAATAATCCTGCACAATCCACTAACCAATATTATATTCCTAATTCAAATTCTCTACAAACTCCACTAACAATAGAATAATACTAAACTATTCCTACATTTCCCACTATCTATTATTCTATTCATAATTCACCTCATCAACAAACATTCCTATATTTTATTCTACCTAGATTCCCTAATTTCCCAACATTCCTATGACAATTCTAATGACACAAATGCATAAAAAATTAGTCCTAGACAAACTATGACACACACACAAGACACTAGGCATAAAATAGCCCCAAAATCCTACCCAATGCACCCCATTTTCGACCAAACACTTCATGCCCATGCTAGCCATTTCAAAATACTCCTTGAAGACACAAAAAGACTGAAAATGGGCTGCCCAAGGCTGACCATATGCTTGAATCAATGCAAAACATCACTCTTTGTCATATTCTTTCATTTCTCTTTCTTTTCTCTCACTTCCCTCTCATTTTCTCTCTCCATTTCGGTTTTGGCTGAGTTCTCTCCACCTCTTAGCTCATCTTCATCATCCTAAGGTGCATCAAGACAAACCACAAGCAAAGAAACTCACCCAAGCAAGCTAGGATGCAAGAAACACACATGCAAGCATTTTGAGTCACCATTTTCAGCCTAGGTAAGTTTTCTTGGCTTCCATTTCTTTTCTTCTTGTTCTAACCTCATGCATGTGCTAAGAGATTGATCACTAGGCTAGGAAAAATAGAGAAACCAAGTTGGAATCTCGGCTAAGCAAGAAGAAGAAGAGATTTGAAGCTTCAACAAGTTTTTGTGCATCTTTGTGGTTGATTGCTAAGGTGAGGGTTAAAACCTTTTGAAAACTCTTCAAAAATTCACATGCATGCTCATAAATGTATGTATTTGCTTCTGTACTTGAGCTATATGGTCGTTCATAAGCTTAAACAACCATGCATGGCAAGATCTTGGCTTGAAAATGATGCTAGGTGAAGTCGAAATTGTTGATAGCTCTCTGACTGGTCTGTTCGAGGTAAGTTTAGCCAGGAAAATGATGTTGAAAATGCTTGAAAATTGGTAGGTGACTATTTGGGACAGTTTTGAACATTTTTCCCAGAAATAGGCCAAATCTAATTTTGACTCTAATGTCCTCAAAATGGCAAATCTTCAAAATGTGACCAAATCTGGAAATCTGGAAAAGTGAAGCAGGTTTTGGCAGATGCACTGACCTTGTGGAACGAACCATATTTGACTTAGTAAATGATGTTCAAAATGAATGAAATTTGGTGTGATGCTATATTTTTCAGTTCTGGACATTTTTGTCAGAAATGGACTAAGGCTAAATCTGAGCCTAAGGACCTAAAAAACGTCCATTATCGAAATGTGTGCAAATCTGGACAGTTTTGTGCTATCCCACTGTTTCGGCTATATCAAATGATCCCGAACTCCAAATGATGAAAGGTTTGTTCCTGATTTTATTTAACTTCTTAAGATTTAATTTGACATCTTATTCACTGGATTTGGAGATTGTTTTTTTATCCTACTGATTGTGAGAAAACAGCCTATTGCAGTAAGGGTTTCACTTAGTTATGCTTGGAAAATTGTTGTAACCTCTCTTGTGGTACTAATTGCTTGGAATTGTGGTGTTGGGATGTTGTGTGGACTGTTTTGAGTACTTGAAGATATTTGAATTGAATGACGCATGACTTGAGAATGATTTTGAGTTGACCTACGGTTTAATCACACGGTTAAGAATGAAACGGAAACCCTAATGACTAGGTAGTCTTGCTAAGTGTTGATCATTTGGATATTGTGTGGAAATTATATGCTTGGTGGGCTGCCCGTAAATGTCTTATAACTTCAAATGTGATTTTGACCATTGCATATTGACAAATAAGCTTTTCTTGCACCCGAACCCATGATTGATGTCATTGCATGTTGAATAATCTTATCACTTGATCACGTGGGCTTCTTAATGAGTTATATGGCCTGTTTTACATGTGTTACATGGCTGCATGTTTAATTTTCATATAACTCTATATGCCTTTCAAGTGAAATTACCTATCTTATCGTGCCCTGCTTGTTTACCTGTCAATGTGCAATCTTAGGACTGTCCGGAGGCAACCTACTTTGTTGTCCTCCTACTGTTAGATATTACCTGTCATGAATGTGCATTGCATACAAGGTTGCAACCTTTCCTGTCGGCATGATAGCGATCACGCACATCGGGCAGTATCGGGCTTGCCGGTGCACCCGTGACTACCATGGTCCCATTCCCTCTCTCGCTTGGGGGCTAGACTTCCTCGGAGAGTTGGGTCGTAGGATTTCGGAGTACATCCGGAGTACACCCACCTGGCGTGTTTGGGGGATGATTTGAAGTCGGCCGCAACTTCTGATTCTGAAACTGATCTGAGAGCAAAAGCTCACTGTATCCTTTTTACTATGTGTATAAGTACTATCGCTTGGTTCGTAGAGAACCTCGGGGAGGAAAGACTGTTATTTCTGTTTCTGTACTTATATTATTGTTATATTCATGCTTGCAAAAGGATTTTCATTAGTTGAACCGGAAAATGAGATTCAAAACTTATTTCTCGTTTCCCCTCGCTGAGTTCATAAGGACTCACCTTCTTTTATCATCTCAGGTGAAGAAGATCAAGAACAGGTACCCGAGGACGATGTGCCTAACGATGATTCCTTGGAGTGATTGCTTGTCTTGTGTGCTTTGCGTGATTATGGCTATTGTGAACTATGCTACTTGAAGACTATTTCTTTTATGTTGCTCGTTGTTTATTGATGTAAATGACCCCGTTGTAATTTGGGTCTAATTCTGGGATTGTGCTATCTATAACCGGGACGATCTTTTTTTTGCTTGTTTGCTTTCGTTTTCTTAATTAGTAGTTATCGTAGGCATTCAAACCACTAGATGAACAATCAACTAAGTTAATTTTATCTAATTTCACTTAGGTGCTCATTTGCAAACTAAAGGATAATAAGTACTTGGATGATAGGAAATTGACAAATAAACGGGACATAGTTATCAAGTTAGACTTATTAACCAAACGAGACTTTCAAGATAAACTAGTAGGAAAATCGGTTGGTGACAAATAGGAGTCCTTAATAGAATTGGATTAATGATTGGAATAATTGAGGCGTTTAGAGAATTAGGTCAAACCAAAGAGCCCAATTCCAGCCGTTATGCTGCCGGTTTACCGAAAAATTTTGGAGTTTAGGCCAAGACGTTAAGTATTAAATCTTCATGAATGGTTAAGTACGAGACGTGACTTGAATGTTTAGATCATACCCCAGTCTAACCTTTATAGGCCGAGTTGGGGCGTGACAGCTACGCCAATTTTTGGAGCCCAAAATCGAACGTTTTCATCAGTTTCGGGACACTTTTCTTTTTTTGGGCTATTTTTTCATCTCGGATCGTACGTCGTGAGCCGCGAAATGGACGACAACCTAATCCATCACATTTCTATTACCGAATCCCACAGTACCATGGGCAAGACAACAACACTTCACGTAGAGGCTGGGCCCACAAACAGAGGGCATGGAGCTTGTGACCAAGTATCCGTCGCTCCGGTGCCCATAACTTTTGATTCGTAAGAAGTTACGTGGCGCACAACATACTGTTGGAAAGCTCTCCAAGAATTCTACGACGGGGGCCGCCAGCTCGCTCAGCTGCGCCTATTTTTGGATCCCAAAATCAAATATTTTCATCAATTTGGGGACACTTTTCTTCTTTTACGCTATTTTTTCGTCTAGGATCGTAGGTCGTGAGCCACGAAAACGACGGCAACCTAATCCATCACATTTCTATCACCGAATCCCACGGCACCTTAGGCAAGGCAAATTCACTTCACTTAGAGGCTGGGCCTGCAAACTGAGGGTGTGGGGCTTGTAACAAGGTATCCGTCGCTGCGGTGCCCATAACTTTTGATCCGTAAAGAGTTACGCGGCGCACAGCATACCGTTGGAAAGCTCTCCGAGAGCTCTACGACAGGGGACGCAAAACTGCTCAGTTGCACTTGTTTTTAGGGCACAAAATTGAACATTTTCATCAGTTTCGGGATACCTTTCTTCTTTTGCGCTGTTTTTTCGTCCCGGATCGTACGTCGTGAGCCTTGAAAAGGATGACAACCTAATCCATCACATTTCTATTACCGAATCCCATGGCACATTGGGCTAGACAACTTCATTTCACGTAGAGGCTGGGCCAGCAAACCGAGGGCGTGCGGCATGTGACCAGGTATCCGTCGCTCCGGTGCCCATAACTTTTGATTTGTAAGGAGTTACGCGGCGCACAGCATACCGTTGGAAAGCGCTCCGAGAACTCTACAACGGGGGCAGAAAAACTGCTCTGTTGCACCTATTTTCGAAGCCCAAAATCGAATGTTTTCATCAGTTTCGGGATACTTTTCTTCTTTTGCGATATTTTTTCATCCCGGATCGTATGTCGTGAGCAGTGAAAAGAACGACAACCTAATCCATCACATTTCTATTGCCGAATCCCACAGCACCTTAGGCAAGACAAATTCACTTCACGTAGAGGTTGGGCCCGCAAACTGAGGGCGTGGGGCTTGTGACAAAGTATATGTTGCTCCGGTGCCCAAATCTTTTGATCCGTAAGGAGTTACGCGACGCACAGCATACCGTTAGAAAGCTCTCCGAGAGCTCTACGACGGGGGCAGGAATCCTGCTCGGCTTTGCCTATTTTTGAAGCCCAAAATCGAACGTTTTCATCAGTTTCGAGACACTTTTCTTCTTTTGGTCTGTTTTTCCGTCCTGGATCGTACATCGTGAGCCGCAAAAGGGACGACAACCTAATCCATCACATTTCTATTACCGAATCCCACGGTACCATGGGCAAGACAACTTCACTTCACGTAAAGGCTGGGCTTGCAAACTGAGTGCGTGGGGCTTATGACCAGGTATCCGTCGCTCCGGTGCCTATAACTTTTGATCCTTAAGGAGTTATGCGGCACACAAAATACCGTTGGAAAGCTCTCCGAGAGTTCTACGACGGGGGCCACCAGCTTGCTACACTGCGCCTATTTTCGGAGCCCAAAATCAAATGTTTTCATCAATTTCATGACACCTTTCTTCTTTTGCGCTGTTTTTTTGTCCAGGATCGTAGATCGTGAGCCACGAAAAGGACGACATCCTAATCTATCACATTTCTATCACCGAATCCCATGGCACCTTAGACAAGACAAATTCACTTCACATAGAGGCTGGGCCCGCAAACTGAGGGCTTGGGGCTTGTGACCAGGTATCCGTGGCTTCGGTGCCTATAACTTTTGATCCGTAAGGAGTTACGCGGCGCACAGCATACCGTTGGAAAGCTCTCCGAGAGCTTTACGACAGGGGCAGCAAAACCACTCAGCTATACTTGTTTTCGGAGACCAAAATCATACGTTTTCATCAATTTCAGGACACTTTTCTTGTTTTGTGCTGTTTTTCGATCCCGAATCGTACGTCATGAGCCGCGAAAAGGACGACAACCTAATCCATCACATTTCTATTACCGAATCCCATGGCACCTTGGGCAAGACAACTTCACTTCACGTAGAGGCTGGGCCCGCAAACCGAGGGCGTGGGGCTTGTGACCAGGTATCTGTTGCTCCGGTGCCCATAACTTTTGATCCGTAAGGCGTTACGTGGTGCAATGCATACAGTTGGAAAGCTCTCTGAAAGCTCTACGACTGAAGCAGCATGCCTGCTCGGCTACACCTATATTCAGAGCCCAAAATAAAAAGTTTTCATCAGTTTCGAGACACTTTTCTTCTTTTGCGCTATTTTTCCATCCAGGATCGTAAGTCGTGACCCGTGAAAAAGACAACAACCTAATCCATCACATTTCTATCACCGAATCCCATGGAATTTGGCCAAGACAAATTCACTTCACGTAGAGGCTGGGCCCGCAAACCGAGGGCATGGGGCTTGTGACCAGGTATCCGTCGCTCCGGTGCCTATAACTTTTGATCCGTAAGGAGTTACGCGGCACATAGCATACCATTAGAAAGCTCTCCGAGAGCTCTACGATGGGGCCAACAAGCCTACTCAGCTGCGCCTATTTTCAGAGCCCAAAATCGAATATTTTCATCAGTTTCGGGATACTTTTCCTCTTTTGCTCTGTTTTTTCGTCCCGGATCGTGCGTCGTGAGCCGCAAAAAGGACGACAACCTAATCCATCACATTTCAATTACCGAATCCCACGATACTTTGGGCAAGACAACTTCACTGCACGTAGAGGATGGGCCTGCAAACCGACGGCGTGGGACTTGTGACCAGGAATCCATCGCTGTAGTGCCCATAACTTTTGATTTGTAAGGAGTTACACGGCACACAGGATACCGTTGGAAAGCTCTCAGAGAGCTCTACGACGGCGGTAGCAAAACTGCTCAGCTGCACCTTTTTTCGGAGGCCAAAATTGAACGTTTTCATTAGTTTCGGGACACTTTTATTCTTTTGAGCTATTTTTTCGTCCCGGATCGTACGTCGTGAGTCTCGAATAGGACGTCAACCTAATCCATCACATTTCTATTACGGAATCCCATGGCACCTTAGGCAACACAACATCATTTCACGTAGAGGCTGGGCCCGCAAACCAAGTGCGTGGGATTATCACCAGGTATCCATCGCTGCGGTGCCCATAACTTTTGATCCGTAAGGAGTTACGCGACCCACAGCATACCGTTTGAAAGCTATTCGAGAGCTCTACGACAGGGGCAGCAAAACTGCTCAGCTGCACTTGTTTTCGGAGCCCAAAATCGAACATTTTCATCAGCTTCGGGGCACTGTTCTTCTTCTGCGCAGTTTTTCCGTCCCGGCTCGTACGTCGTGAGCTTCGAAAAGGACGACAATCTAATCCATCACATTTCTATTACCGAATCCCTCGGCACATTGGGCAAGATAACTTCACTTCACGTAGAGGCTGGGCCCGCAAACTGAGGGCGTGGGGCATGTGACCAAGTATCCGTTGCTCCGATAACCATAACTTTTGATCCGTAAGGAGTTACGCGGCGTACAGCATATTTTTTAGAGCTGTACGACTAGGGCAGCAAAACTGCTCGGCTGCACCTATTTTTGAAGCCCAAAATCGAACATTTTCATCAGTTTTGGGATACTTTTCTTCTTTGGCGATATTTTTTTATCCCGGATCGTATGTCGTGAGCCGCAAAAAGGACGACAACCTAATCCATCACATTTCTATTACCAAATCCCACGGCACTTTGGGCAAGACAAATTCACTTCACGTAGATGCTGGGCCCGCAAACCGAGGGTGTGGGGCATGTGACCAGGTATCCGTCGTTCCGGTGCGCATAACTTTTGATCCGTAATGAGTTACGTGGCGTACAACATACCGTTGGAAAGCTCTCCGAGAGCTCCATGACGCGGGCAGCAAAACTGCTCTGTTGTGCCTATTTTTGAAGCATAAAATCGAACGTTTTCATCAGTTTCAGGACACTTTTCTTCTTTTGCAATATTTTTTCGTCCCGGATCGTATGTCGTGAGCCGCGAAAAGGACGACAACCTAATCTATCACATTTCTATTACCGAATCCCACGACACTTTGGGCAAGACAAATTCATTTCACGTAGAGGCTGGGCCCACAAACCGAGGGCGTGGGGCTTGTGACCAGGTATCCGTCGCTCCGGTGCCCATAACTTTTGATCCGTAAGGAGTTACGCGGCGCACAACATACCGTTAGAAAGTTCTCCGAGAGCTCTACGATAGGGGCAGAAAGCCTGCTCGGCTTTGCCTATTTTTGCAGCCCAAAATCGAACGTTTTCATCAGTTTCGTGACACTGTTCTTCTTTTGCTTTGTTTTTCCGTCCTGGATCGTACGTCGTGAGCCGCGAAAAGGACAACAACCTAATCCATCACATTTCTATTACCGAATCCCATGGCACCTTAGGCAACACAACTTCACTTCACGTAGAGGATGGGCTCGCAAACCAAGGACGTGGTGTAAGGCCCAACCCCGTATGACTTGTCCTACCTCGATTTGCATGCCTTAGACCTAGAATTATAAGATCGACCTTGGATTACATGCCCTATATTGATTTTCGTACACGCCTCGTCATACGTGCCTTGATCTAGAATTGTGTGCCCTAATCCTCGACTTACGTGCCCTGACTTTGAATTGCGTGCGTTACCTCGTTTCGTGTTCCCGAACATTAAACTGCGTGCCTTAACCTAGGTTTAAAAGTCGTACCTCGATTTACATGCCTTGTATTGGTTTACGTGCATTCATTTAGGGTTGCGTGCATTTACTTGGAATACATGTATTTATCTCGTAGTTCGTGCCTTACTTCTTAGTGCGTGCCCTAGACCTAGAAAAACGTGCTTACAAGCTAATCAAGAAAGCATCCTACACGAAGCACTAGACTATAGAATAATCCTACAAACTCCACTAACTATATTCTAATCCTAAGTCAATGCACTAGTAGACAATGCTAAACACTAAACATTCTTTATTCCTATTTCTTTTTGCAAAACCCATGCACCTCAAATTCCATACTTATTATAACTTATAATACCTTAATTTGAATCTGAAATTTCAGCCTTGTATAGCTCATTTGGCCGACCATATGTAGACAATTTAACAAGCCTTGCATAATTTAAAACATTCCTAGACAAGCCAATGACACAATGCATAAAAAAATGAAACCAAACACACCTACCAAGCTTCACTTTCTCGACCAAAACACCCCATGCTTCCTCACATTTTAATAATGCACAATGATTAAGGAATTTTCAGAAATTGTAGAGCTCTAGGCCGACACATGCATTCAAAAACATCCTTAATGCATCTTCAACCTCATTTTTGTTTTCAAACCTTCCCTTAAGCTCTCATCTCCTCTCTCTCTCTCTCGGCCATGGCTGCTTCATGAACCATCATAGCTTAAGCTCATCTCCTAAGGCTCACCTAGGCACTCAAGGACTCTAGGAAGCTCGACCAAGCAAGCAAGAAGCAAGAAACGCATGCAAGCTCACAAAAACCCTTCATTTCGGCCCTAGGTATGTTTTGCTAGCTTTCTTCCATTTCTTTTGGTTTCACCCACATGCACACCATCCTCACAATGCTAACTCAGTTAGGAACTAAAGAACCACAAGTCATCTCTCGGCCAAGCAAGAAAGAAGCTTCATTGGTGCATCTTCAAGAACATTGTGCATCTTCATCTATTAACTTGCTAAGGTGAGGGTTAAAACTCTTTTAAAAGCTTTCAAAAATCACATGCATGCCTTCATGTGACTATATTTACCTCTGTAGTTGTTGAATATGTGTGTATATGCGCTTATATGACTATGCATGGCTAGATTCTTGGCTAGAACTTGAAGATGGGTAATAATCGAGTAGTTGGCAGATTTCTGATTTGGTAGAGTGTAGTGTATTTGGCCTAGTAAATGATGTTGAAAATGTGTGAAAATTGGTAGGTGACTATTTTTGCCATTTCTAAGAATTTTTCGTAGAAATAGGCCAAGGCCAATTTTGACTCTAAGGTCTCCCAAATGGAAAAATATCAAACGGTGTCTAAATCTGGAAAATCTGAAAAAATGGAGCAGGTTTTGGCAGTTCACTGTCCTTGTAGAACGAAACAGTTTTGGCCTTGTAAATGATATTTAAAATGCACGAAATTTGGTATTTTGCTAGATTTTTCAGTTATGGACATTTTTGTCAGAAATAGACAAAAGCTAAATCTGACCCTAAGACCTTAAAAGATGGCAAGTATTGAGATATGTGCGAATCTAAACAGTTTTGCGTAGTCTCACGGTTTTAGCTATAACTCTTGAATCCGAACTCCAAATGTCACGCCCCAACCCGACCTATGAAGGTTAGACTAGGGTGTGATCTAAACATTCAAATCATATCACGTACTTAATCGTTCAAGAGGGTTTAACACTTAATGTTTTAGCCTAAACTCCACAAATTCTCCGGAAAACTGGCAGCATAACGGCTGTAATTGGGCTCTTTAGTTTGACCTAATTCTCTAGAGGCCTCAAAATTTCCAATCTCAATTTCATTTTTAACTAAGATTACTATTTATCATCAATCGAAACGCCTACTAGTTATCTCGTAGTCTCGTTTGATTAATAACCTAGCATGATACTATGTCTCGTTTGTTTGTTAATTCTTGTTACAAAAGTACCTGTTGGTCTTAGCTTAACAATGAGTACCTGCTTAAGGTTGGATAGGTTCATTTTACATAATCCTTACCTGATACTTCATAATCCTATGATAGATACTAGTCAATAACGATAGCAAAAACGACCATAGTAGTGTCTATCTAGTTATGATTAATACAAGCCAAAATTAGACCCCAAATTACAACGGGGGTCATTTACAATACAATAACAAGCATCATAAGAAATGAAATAGTCTTCAAGCAACATATTGCTCACAAAATGGCCATAGTCAAGCAAGGCACGTAGGGCAAGCAATCATTCCAAGGAATCATCATTAGGCATGTCGTCCTCGGGTACCTGTTCCTGGTCTTCTTCACCTGAGATGATAGAAGAGGGTAAGTCCTTATGAACTCAGCGAGGGGGAACGAGAAATAAGTTTTGAAACTCATTTTTCGGTTCAACTTATGAAAACCATTTTTGCAAGCATGACATGTATCACAAGAATGTACATAATGTAATATAATAGTAAAAGAACGCAATTACCCATCTTTCCTCTCCGAGGTCCTCTAGGAACCAAGCGAGAGTACTTATACATATAGTAAAAAGGATACGGTGAGCTTTTGCTCTCAAGTTCATTTCCAGTATCAGTTGTTGCGACCGACTTTAAATCATCCCCTTATCACGCCAAATGGGTGTACTCCGGATGTACCCTGAAATCCTACAACCCAACTCTTCGAGGAAGTCTAGCCCCCAAGCGAGAGAGGGAATTGAACAATGGTAGTCACGGTTGCACCGGCAAGCCCGATGCCGCCCAGTGTGCGTGAACGCTACCACGCCAAAATGAAAGGTTGCAACCTTGTATGCAATGCACATTTATGACTTTTAATATATCACATTTAGAGGTCAACAAAGTAGGTTGCCTCCGAGCAGTCATAAGATTGCACATTGACAAGTAAACAAGCGGAGGCACGATATGACAGGCAATTTCACTTGAAAAGCACATGGAGTTATATGAATATTAAATGGGTAGCCATGTAACGCATGTAAATCAAGTCATATAAATCATTTCGAAGTTCACGTAATCAAATAATAAGATTATTCAACAAGCAATGACATCTACGTGGGACCGGGTGCAAGAAAGGCTTACTTGTCAACATGTAATCATCGAAATCATGTTTAGGGCTATGAAGGCAACTACGGGCAGCCTACTAATTACATAATTAAACACGATATTCATAGGATCAACACTTAGCAAATTTACCTAGTCACTAGGGTTTCAATTCGTGCTTACCCGTGCGATTAAGCCCCAAGTCGTCTCATAATTAAACTCAAGCCATGCATTGATTAATTCAAACACCCTCAAGTATTCAAAACAGTCCACACAACATCCAAATGCCACAATCCCAAGAATTTAAAACAACAAGAGAAGCTACAATAATTTTTCTAAGCATATCAATAGGTGAAACCGTCACTACAATGGACAGTTTTCTCACAATCATTGAGACAATCAAACAATCTCCAATTCTAGTGAACAAGATGTCAAATTAAATCTTAAGGAGGTAACTAAATTCAGAAACAAACCTCGCATCATTTGGAGTTCTGGTTCAAGAGTTATAGCCAAAACAGTGAGACTACGCAAAACTGTCCAGATTTGCACACATTTCAATACTTGTCGTTTTTGAGGGCCTTAGGGTTAGATTTAGCCTTAGGCCATTTCTGACAAAAATGTCCATAACTGAAAAATATAGAAGCAAACCAAATTTCATGCATTTTGGATGTCATTTACTAAATCAAAACTGGTTCGTTCTACAAGAACAGTGAATCTGCCAAAACCTGCTTCATTTTCCCAGATTTCCCAGATTTGGACACATTTTGATAATTTTTCATTTTGAGGACCTTAGATTCGAAATTAGCTTTGGCCTATTTCTACGAAAACAACTCAGAATGGGCAAAACTAGTCACCTACCAATTTTCACGCATTTTCAACATCATTTACCTGGAAAAATTACGCCGCACCAACATGATAGAAGACTGTCCCATACGCGATTTCATCTAACATCACATTCTAGCCAAATATCTTGCCATGCATGTTTATAAAAGCTCATGAACACACATATATCGCAAGTACAGAAGTAAAAATAGACATTTAAAGGCATGCATGTGGTTTTTTTGAAAGCTTTTCAAGAAGTTTTAGCCCTCACCTTAGCAAGACAACAAAGAAGATGCACAAACTCTTGAGGATGCACAAGATTGACTCTTTTCCTTGCTTAGCCGAGAGACCACTTGATTTTCTCTAATTTCCTAGCTTAGTAACCAAGTTCTTAGTAGGTGCATGCGGTTAGAACAAGAAGAAAATAAATGGAAGCTAACAAACTCACCTAAGCCGAAATGGATGTGCTAAAGGCTTGCATGTGTGCTTCTTTGCTCCTAGTTTTGCTTGGTCGAGCTCCTAAGCTTCTTGCATGTCTTGATGAACCATTGAGTGATGAACTTAAGCTATGGAGAGTATATTTTCAGCTAGGGCCGAGAGAGAGAGGAGAAATGAGAGAAAGAATGAGAGAAAGAGAGGAAATGAAAGAAAATGAAAAGCTTTGAAATGTTTAATGCATATGTCGGACTAGGGCCTGGTAGAATTCAGATTTGTGTCTTCAAGGAGCATAATTTTGAATCACCTAGCATGGCAAGAGGATGGGTCGAGAATGGTGGAGCTTGGGTAGAGTTTTGAGCCAATTTTTTTATGCTTTGTGTCATAATATGTCATAGAATTGTCTAGGTTCAATTTAAATTATGCAAAGAATTGTAAAAGACCCCATGTGGTTGGCCAAGGCTTGTGCAAAGATCTGAATTTTTGTCATCTTTTGGAGTATTATTTAATTGTGTGTTTGGGATATGCAAAGAATAAAGAATAAAGAATAAGAATGTCTAGCTTTTGGTGCAATTTTGTCTTCTAGTGGGTTGAATTAGCAATTTAATATTAGTTAGTGGGATTTGTAGGATTAATTAATGACCTAATGTTTCGCGTAAGATGCTTTCTTGATTAACGTGTGGGCACGCTTTTTTAGGTTTAGGGCACGCACTACGAGGCAAGGCATGAACTACGAGACAAATGCACATTTCCCAAGTAAATGCACGCAACCCTAAATAAATGCACGTAATTCAATGAAAGGCACACAAAACGAAACACAATTCTTAAACCTAAGTCAAGGCACGCAAATCTAGGTTAGGGCACACGAAACGAGGTATTGCACATGAATTGAGGTCGGGCCTCACACCAAATGATGCGAGGTTTGTTTCTGGATTTAAATCACTCATTAAGCTTTAATTTCATATTTTTTTCACTGAAATTGGAGATTGTTGGATTGTCTAAATGAATGTGGGAAAACAGACCATTGCAATGAAGTTTTTGTTAGTGATATGCTTAGAATCATGTTGAGACCTTGCTTGGGGTATTGAATGCTTGGAATTGTGATACTTGGATGTTGTGTGGACTGTTGTGGTTGGTTGAAGTTACTTAATGTGATTGATGTATGGTTTGGGATCATTAATCAATAAATGGTATGCTTAATCGCACGTTTAAGCACGGAATTGAGACCCTAACGCTTATGACTTTTGTTAAGAGATGGCCTATTGGTTAAATGTGTCAAATTGTGTGGTTAATAGGCTGCCCGTATTTGTCCTTATAGCTCTAAATGTGATATCCAATGACTGCATGTTGCTAAGTGAGCTATTATTGTGTCCGGTCTCTTGAAAACGTTGTTGCGTGCTTGTATAAACTTATGACTCGATACGTGAACCCCGAAATGAGTTATATGACTTGATTTACATGCATTACTCGGCTGCCCGTTTAATGTTCATATGACTCTACATGTTTTACAAAATGAAAATTCACGTTAAGCATGCCTTATGTGTTTACCTGTCTTTGTACGATCTTATAAATGCTCGGAGACAACCTACTTTGTTGTCCTACTAATGTGATATGTTAAATGTTATAATTGTGCATTGCATATAAGGTTGCAACCTTTCTTTCTGGCATGGTAGCGTTTCACGCACACCGGGCGGCATCGGGCTTGCCGGTGCTACCGTGACTACTATAGTCCAATTCCCTCTCTCGCTTGGGGGCTAGACTTCCTCGGAGAGTTGGGTCATAGGATTTTGGGGTACATCCGGAGTACACCCATTTGGCGTGATAAGTGGATGATTTGAAGTCGGCCGCAACAACTGTTATTAGAAATGAATTGAGAACAAAAGCTCACTGTATCATTTTCACTATGTGATTAAGTACTCTTGCTTGGTTCCTAGAGGACCTCAGGGAGGAAAGACGGGTAATTGTGTTCGTTTATATTTATATTATGTTATAAACTTACTTGTGTTATATGTCATACTTTCAAAAAGGGTTTTTCATAGTTTAACTGGGAAAAGGGTTTTCACAACATATTTTTCGTTTTCCCTCGCTGAGTTCATAAGGACTCACTCTCTTTTATCATCACAGGTGAAGAAGATCAGGAACAGGTACCCGAGGATAACGTGCCTATTGATGACTCCTTGGAGTGATTGCCTGCCCTACGTGTCTTACTTGACTGTGGCTATTTTGTGAACGATATGTTTGTTTTGAAGACTATCTCTTATGTTGTTTGTAGTTGTTATTGTAAATGACCCCCGTTGTAATTTGGGGTCTAATTTTGGCTTGTACTGACTATGACTAGACGACGCTCTCTTGTGAGTTGCTATTACTGTTTTGATTTAGTAACTACCATAGGCAACTCAATCACTAGGTGAAGAAATCAATGATTTAACTCTATCTAATTCAACCTAGGTACTCAATAGTAAGCTAAGATCAACAGGTACTTGTGTAACAGGAATTCAACAAATAAACGGGACATAGTTATCATGCTAGGTTATTAATTAAACGAGACTTTCAAGATAACTAGTAGGCATATCGGTTGGTGATGGATAGTAATCGTAGTTGAAATCGAATCAATGATTGGAAGTTTTGAGGCGTTTTAGAAAATAGGTCAAACCAAAGGTCTTAAACATAGCCGTCATGCTGCCGGATTTCTGAAAAATCTTTTGGAGTTCTAAATCAATGTTAAGTATTAATCGTAAGAAATGACGAAGTCGTACAAATAGCGTAAAAGAATTAGGTCATTCCCTAGTCTAGCCTCCACAGGTCGGGTTGGGGCATGACACGTGGGGCTTGTGACCAGGTATCCGTCGCTCCGGTGCCCATAACTTTTGATCCGTAAGGAGTTACGCGGCGCACAGCATACCGTTGGAAAGCTCTCCGAGAGCTCTACGACGAGGGCACCAAAACTGCTCGGTTGCACTAGTTTACGGAGCGCAAAATCGAACGTTTTCATTAGTTTTGTGACACTTTTCTTCTTTTGCGCTATTTTTCCGTTCCGGATCGTACGTCGTGAGCCCCGAAAAGGACGTCAATCTAATCCATCACATTTCTATTACCGAATCCCATAGCACATTAGGCAAGACAACTTCACTTCACGTAGAGGCTGGGCCCGCAAACCGAGGGCGTGGGGCATGTGACCAGGTATCCGTCGCTCCGGTGCCCATAACTTTTGATCCGTAAGGAGTTACGGGGCGCACAACATACCGTTGGAAAGCTCTCCGAGAGCTCTACGATAGGGGCAGCAAAACTGCTCGATTGCACCTATTTTTGAAGCCCAAAATCGAATATTTTCATCAGTTTCGTCATACTATTCTTCTTTTGCGATATTTTTTCATCCCGGATCGTACGTCGTGAGCCTCGAAAAGGACAACAACCTAATCCATCATATTTCTATTACCGAATCCCACAACACTTTGGGCAAGACAAATTCACTTCACGTAGAGGTTGGGCCCGCAAACCGAGGGCGTGGGGCTTGTGACCAGGTATCCATCGCTCTGGTGCGCATAACTTTTGATCCGTAAGGAGTTACGCGGCGTACAGCATACCGTTAGAAAGCTCTCCGAGAGCTCTACGACGAGGGCAGGAAGCCTGCTCATCTTTGCCTATTTTTGGAGCCCAAAATCGAACATTTTCATCAGTGTCGGGACATTTTTCTTCTTTTTGGTCTGTTTTTTTGTCCCAAATCGTACGTTGTGAGTCACAAAAAGGACGACAACCTAATTCATCACATTTCTATTACCGAATCCCACGGTACCATGGGCAAGACAACTTCACTTCATGTAGAGGCTAGGCCCGCAATCCGAGGGCATGGGGCTTGTGACCAGGTATCCGTCGCTCCGGTGCCCATAACTTTTGATCCGTAAGGAGTTACGTGGCGCACAACATACTGTTGGAAAACTCTCCGAGATCTCTACAGCAAAGGCAGCTAGCTTATTGGGTTGCACCTAAATTTGGAGCCTAAAATCAAACGTTTTCATCAGTTTCGAGACATTTTTCTTATTTTGCGATGTTTTTCCGTCCAGGATCGTAGGTCGTGAGCCACGAAAAGGACGACAACCTAATCCATCACATTTCTATCACCGAATCCTACGGCATCTTAGGCAAGACAAATTCACTTCACGTAGAGGCTGGACCCGCAAACTGAGGGCGTAGGGCTTGTGACAAGGTATCCATCGCTCCAGTGCCCATACTTTTTATCAGTAAGGAGTTACGCGGCGCACAGCATACCGTTAGAATGCTCTCCGAGAGCTCTACGGCGGGGGCAGCAAAACTGCTCGGCTGCACTAATTTACGGAGCCCAAAATCGAACGTTTTCAGCAATTTTGTTACACTTTTATTCTTTTGCGCTGTTTTTTCATCCCGGATCGTACGTCGTGAGCCCCAAAAAGGATTTTAACCAAATCCATCACATTTCTATTACCGAATCCCAAGGCACCTTGTGCAAGACAAATTCACTTCACGTAAAGGCTGGACCTGCAAACCGAGGGCGTGGGGCTTGGACCAGGTATCCGTCGCTCCGGTGCCCATAACTTTTGATTTGTAAGGAGTTACGCGACGCACAGCATACCGTTGGAAAGCTTTCAGAGAGCTCTAAGATGGGGGCAGCAAAATTGCTCGGTTGCACCTATTTTCGAAGCCCAAAATCGAACATTTTTATCTGTTTCGGGATACTCTTCTCCTTTTGAAATATTTTTTCATCCCGGATCGTACATCGTGAGCCGGGAAAAGGACGACAACCAAATCCATCACATTTCTATTACCAAATCAAACAACACTTTGGGCAAGACAAATTCACTACACGTAGAGGTTGGGCCCGCAAAACGAGGGCGTGGGGTTTGTGACCACGTATCCGTCGCTCCGGTGCCTATAACTTTTGATCCGTAAAGAGTTACACGGTGCACAGCATACGGTTAGAAAACTCTCCGAGAGCTCTACAACAAGGGTAGAAAGCCTGCTCGGCTTTGCCTTTTTTTGGAGCCCAAAATCGAACGTTTTCATCAGTTTCGGGACACTTTTCTTCTTTTGGTCTGTTTTTTCGTCCCGGATCATACATCATAAGCCGCGAAAAGGACGACAACCTAATCCATCACATTTCTATTACCGAATCCCATGGAACCTTGGGCAAGGCAACTTCACTTCACGTAGAGGCTGGGCCCGCAAACTGAGGGCGTGGGGCTTGTGACCAGGTATCCGTCGGTCCGGTGCCCATAACTTTTGATCCGTAAGGAGTTATACGGCGCACAGCATACCGTTGGAAAGCTCTCCGACAGCTCTACGATGTGGGCAGCCAGCTTACTAGGCTCCACCTATTTTTGCAGCCCTAAATAAAACATTTTCATTAGTTTCGGGACACTTTTCTTCTTTTGCGCTGTTTTTTCGTCTAGGATCGTAGATCGTGAGCCACGAAATGGACGACAACCTAATCCATCACATTTCTATCAACGAATCCCACGGCACCTTAGGCAAGACAAATTCACTTCACATAGAGGCTGGGCCCGCAAACTGAGGGCGTGATGCTTGTGACCAGGTATCCGTAGCTATGGTGCCCAAAACTTTTGATCCGTACGGAGTTACGCAGCGTTTAGCATACCGTTGGAAAGCTCTCCAAGAGCTGTACAATGGGGGCAACAACCCTGCTTTGCTGCGCCTATTTTCTGAGTCCAAAATCGAATGTTTTTATCAGTTTCAGGACATTTTTCTTCTTTTGCGCTGTTTTTCGATTCTGGATCATACGTCGTGAGCCGCGACAAGGACGGCAACCTAATCCATCACATTTCCATTAACGAATCCCATGGCACCTTGGGCAAGAAAACTTCACTTCACATAGAGGCTGGGCCCGCAAATCGAAGGCGTGGGGCTTGTGACTAGGTATCTGTCACTCTGGTACCTATAATTTTTGATCCGTAACGAGTTACACGGCGCACAGCATACCGTTGGTAAGATCTCCGTGAGCTCTACGATGGACGCAGCAAGCCTGCTCTTTTGCGCCTATTTTCGGAGTCCAAAATCAAACGTTTTCATCAGTTTCGAGACACTTCTCTTCTTTAGCGCTGTTTTTCCGTCCAGGATCATAAGTCGTGAGCCGTGAAAACGACGACAACCTAATCCATCACATTTCAATCACTGAATCCCACGGCACCTTGGGCAAGACAAATTCATTTCACGTGGCGGCTGGGCCTGCAAACCGAGGGCGTGGGGCTTGTGACCAGGTGTCCATCGCTCCGGTTCCCATAACTTTTGATCCATATAGAGTTACGCGACACACAGCATACCGTTGGAAAGCTCTCCGAGAGCTCTACGACGGGGGCAACAAGCCTGCTCAACTGCGCCTATTTTCAGAGCCCAAAATCGAATGTTTTCATCAATTTTGGGACACTTTTCTTCATTTGCGCTAATTTTTGATCTCGGATCGTACGTCGTGAGCCGCGAAAAAGATGACAACTTAATCAATCACATTTCTATTACCGAATCCCACGGTACCTTGGGCAAGACAATTTCACTTCACGTAGAAGCTAAGCCCGCAAACCGAGGCGTGGTGCTTGTGACCAGGTATCTATCGCTCCGGTGCCAATAACTTTTGATCCGTAAGGAGTTACGTGGCGCACAACATACTGTTGGAAAGCTTTCCGAGAGCTCTACGACGGGGGCAACAAAATTGCTCGGCTGTACCTATTTTCGGAGACCAAAATCGAACGTTTTCATCAGTTTTGAGATACTTTTTTTCTTTTGCGATATTTTTTCATCCCGGATCGTACGTCGTGACCCGCGAAAAGGACGACAACCTAATCCATCATATTTCTATTACCGAATCCTACGGCACTTTAGGCAAGACAACTTTACTTCACGTAGAGGTTGGGTCGGCAAACCGAGGGCGTGGGGCTTGTGACCAGGTATCCGTCGCTCCGGTACCAATAACTTTTGATCCGCAAGTAGTTACGTGGCGCACAACATACTATTGGAAAGCTCTCTAAGAGATCTAGGACGGGGTCTGCAAGCTTGCTCGGTTGCGCCAGTTTTTGGAGCCCAAAATCGAACGTTTTCATCAATTTTAGGATACTTTTCTTCTTTTGCTCTGTTTTTTTGTCCCGGATCGTACGTCGTGAGCAGTGAAAAGGACAACAACCTAATCCATCACATTTCTATAATCGAATCCCACGGCACTTTGGGCAACACAACTTCACTTCATGTAGAGGCTGGGCCGGCAAACCGATGGCGTGGGGCTTGTGACTAGTATCCGTCGCTCCGGTGCCCATAACTTTTGATCCGTAAGGAGTTACGTGGCGCACAGCATACCGTTGGAAAGCTCTCCGAGAGCTCTACGATGGAGGCAGCAAGCCTTCTATGTGTCGCCTATTTTCAGAGCTCAAAATTGAACGTTTTCATCAGTTTCGGGACACTTTTCTTTTTTTGCGCTGTTTTCTGTCCCGGATCGTACGTCGTGAGCCGCGAAAAGAGAGACAACCCAATCCATAATATTTCTATTACCGAATCCCACGGCACCTTGTGCAAAACAACTTCACTTCACGCAGAGGCTGGGCCCGCAAACCTAGGGCGTGGGGCTTGTGACCAGGTATCCGTTGCTCCTGTGCCCATAACTTTTGATCCGTAATGAGTTACGCGGCACACAACATGCCGTTGGAAAGCTCTCCGAGAGTTCTACGGCGGGAATTAGTAACACTGCTCAGCTGCACCTGTTTTGGGTGCCAAAAATTGAACGTTTTCATCTGTTTTGTGACACTTTTCTTCTTTACCTCTGTTGTTTCATCCCGGGTTATAGGTCGTGAGCCTTGAAAAGGACAACAACATAATCCATCACATTTCTATTACCGAATCCCACAGTACCTTGTTCAAGACAACTTTACTTCACCTAGAGGTTGGGCCCGCAAACCGAGGGCATAGGGCTCGTGAGTAGGTATCCGTCGCTCCGGTGCCCATAACTTTTGATCTTTAAAGAGTTACGCGGTTCACAGAATGCCGTTGGAAAGCTCTCCGAGAGCTCTACGACGGGGGTACCAAGCCTTCTCGACTATGCCTATTTTGGAGCCCAAAATTGAACATTTTCATCAATTTCGGGACACTTTTCTTCTTTTGCGCTATTTTTTCATCTCGGATCTTACGTCGTGAGCCGCGGAAAAGATGACAACCTAATCCATCACATTTCTATTATCGAATCCCACTGCACCTTGGGCAAGACAACTTGACTTCACTTAGAGGCTAGCCCCACAAACCGAGGGCGTGGGGCTTGTGACCAGGTATTCGTCGCTCCGGTGCTTATAAATTTTGATCCGCCAAGAGTTATGCAGCGCATAGCATACCATTGGAAAGCTCATTGAGAGCTCTACGACGGGGCAGCAAGCCTACTTGGTTGCGCCTATTATCGGAGCCAAAAATTGAACGTTTTCATCAGTTTTGGGACATTTTTCTTTTTTTGCGCTATTTTTCCGTCCCGGATCATACGTCATGAGCGGCAAAAAGGGCGACAACCTAGTCGATCACATTTCTATTATCGAATCCCAGGGCACATTAGGCAAGACAACTTCTCTTCACGCAGAGGCTGGGCCCGCAAACCGTGGGCGAGGGGCTTAGGACGAGGTATCTGTCTCTCCGGTGCCAATAACTTTTGATCCGTATAGAGTTACGCTGCACACAGCATACCATTGGAAAGCTCTCCTAGAGCTCTACGATAAGGGCAAAAAACCTGCTCGACTGCGCCTATTTTTAGAGCAAAAAATTGAACATTTTCATCAATTTTGGGACATTTTTCTTCTTTTGCTCTATTTTTTCGTTTCGGATCGTACGTCGTGAGCCGCAAAAAGGACGACAACCCAATCCATCACATTTCTATTACCGAATCCCATGGCACCATGGGCAAGACAACTTCACTTCACGTAAAAGCTGGGCCCGCAAACCGAGGGCGTGGGGCTAGTGACCAGGTATTCGTATTTCCGGTGCCCATAACTTTTGATCCGTAAGGAGTTACGCGGCGCACAGCATACCGTTGGAAAGCTCTCCGAGAGCTCTACGATGGGGGCAGCCAGTTTATTGGGCTGCACCTATTTTCATGGTCCAAAATCGAACGTTTTTATCAGTTTCAGGAAAATTTTCTTCTTTTGCGCTGTTTTCCGATCTCAGATCGTACTTCGTGAGCCGCGAAAAGGAAGACAACCTAATCCATCACATTTCTATTACCGAATCCCATGGCACCTTGGGCAAGACAACTTCACTTCACGTAGAGGCTGGGCCCGTAAACCAAGGGCGTAGGGCTTCTGACCAGGTATCCGTTGCTACGGTGCTCATAACTTTTGATTCGTAAGGAGTTACGAGGCGCACAGCATACCGTTTGAAAGCTCTTCGAGTGCTCTACGACGGGGGCAGCAAGCTTGCTAGGCTGCGCCTGTTTTTGGAGCCCAAAATCAAACATTTTCATCAATTTCTGGACACTTTTCTTCTTTTGCGCTATTTTTCCGTCCAGGATCGTAAGTCATGAGCCGTGAAAAGGACGACAACCTAATCCATCACATTTCTATCACCGAATCCCACAGCACCTTGGGAAAAACAAATTCACTTCACGTGGCGGCTGGGCCCACAAACCGAGGGTGTGGGGCTTGTGACCAGGTATCTGTCGCTCCAGTACCCATAACTTTTGATCTGTAAGGAGTTACGCGGCGTACAACATACTGTTAGAAAGCTCTCCAAGAGCTCTACGACGCGGGAACAAGCCTGCTCATCTGCGCCTATTTTCGGAGTTGAAAATTGAATTTTTTCATCAATTTTCGGACATTTTTCTTCTTTTGCGCTGTTTTTCGATCTCGAATCGTACGCCGTGAGCCGTAAAAAAGATGACAACCTAATCCATCACATTTCTATTACCGAATCCCATGGCACCTTGGGCAAGACAATTTCACTTCACGTAGAGGCTGGGCCTGTAAATCGAGGGCGTGGGGCTTGTAACCAGGTGTCCGTCGCTCCGGTGCTCGTAACTTTTCATCCGTGAGGAGTTATGCGGCTCACAACATACCATTGGAAAGCTCATCGAGAGCTCTACGACGAGGGTAACGAAACTGCTCGACTGCACCTATTTTCAGAGCCCAAAATCAAATATTTTTATCAGTTTTGGGACAGTTTTCTTCTTTTACACTGCTTTTCTATCCCGGATCGTACGTCGTGATCCGCAAATAGGACGACAACCTAATCCATCACATTTCAATTACCGAATCCCACGGCACCTTGGGCAAGACAACTTCACTTCACGTAGAGGATGGGCCAGCAAATCTTGGGCGTGGGGCTTGTGAGCAGGTATCCGTCGTTATGGTGCCCATAACTTTTGATCCGTAAGGAGTTACGCGGCATACAGCATACCGTTGGAAAGCTCTGCGAGAGCTCTACGATGGGAGCAACAATCCGGCCTAGTAGGGCTTATTTTTAGAGCCCAAAATTGAACTTTTTCATCAGTTTTGGGACACTTTTCTTATTTTGCGCTATTTTTCCGTCCTGGATCGTACGTCGTGAGCCTCGAAAAGGACGTCAAATTAATCCATCACATTTCTATTATTGAATCCCACAGCACCATGGGAAAGACAACTTCACTTCACGTAGAGGTTGGGCCCACAAACAGAGTGCGTGGGACTTCTAACAAGGTATCCGTCGCTGCCGTGCCCATAACTTTTGATTCGTAAGGAGTTACGCGACGCACAACATACCATTGGAAAGCTCTCCGAGAGCTCTAAGATCGGGGTGGCAACATTGCTCAGTTGCACTTGTTTTCGGAGCGCAAAATCGAGCGTTTTCATCAATTTCGAGACACTTTTCTTCTTTTGCGTTGTTTTTCCGTCCTGGATCGTACATCGTGACACTCAAAAAGGACGACAACCTAATCCATCACATTTCTATTATCGAATCCCATAGTACCTTGGGCAAGACAACTTAACTTCACGTAGAGGCTGGGCTCGCAAACCGAGGGCGTGGGGCTTGTGACCAGGTATCCGTCGCTGCAGTGCCCGTAACTTTTGATTCGTAAGGAGTTACGCGGCGCATAGCATACCGTTGGAAAGCTCTCCGACAGCTCTACAACAGGGGTGGCAAAACTACTCAGCTGCACTTGTTTTTGGAGCACAAAATTGAACGTATTCATCAGTTTTGGGACACCTTTATTCTTTTGCGCTGTTTTTTCGTCCCGGATCGTACGTCGTGAGCCTCGGAAAGGACGACAACCTAATCCATCACATTTCTATTACTAAATCCCAATGCACATTGGGCAAGACAACTTCATCTCACGTAGAGGCTGGGCCCGCAAACCGAGGGCGTGGGGCATGTGACCAGGTATCCGTCGCTCCGGTACCCATAACTTTTGATCCGTAAGAAGTTACGCGGCTTACAGCATACCGTTGGAAAGCTCTCCGAGAGCTCTACGACGGGGGTAGAAAAACTGCTCAGTTGTGCCTGTTTTCAAAGCCCAAAATTGAACGTTTTCATTAGTTTCGGGATACTTTTCTTCTTTTGTTATATTTTTTCACCCCGGATCGTATGTTGTGAGCTACGAAAAGGACGGCGACCTATTCCATCACATTTCTATTACCGTATCCCACGATACTTTGGGCAAGAAAAATTAACTTCACGTAGAGGCTGGGCCCGCAAACCTAGGGCGTGGGGCTTGAGACCAGGTATTCGTCGCTCCGGTGCCCATAACTTTTGATCCGTAAGGAGTTACGCGGCGCACAGCATACTGTTGGAAAGCTCTCCGAGAGCTCTACGATGGAGGCAATAAGCTTGCTCGGCTTCGCCTATTTTTGGTTCCTAAAATTGAATGTTTTCATCAATTTCGGTACACTTTTCTTCTTTTGCGCTATTATTCTGTCCCGGATGGCACGTCGTGAGCCGCAAAAAGGACGACAACCTACTCCATCACATTTCTATTACCGAATCCCACGGCACCTTGGGCAAGAAAAATTCACTTCACGTAGAGGCTGGGCCCGTAAACTGAGGGCGTAGGGCTTGTGACTAGGTATCCGTCGCTCCGGTGCCCATAACTTTTGATCTGTAAGGAGTTATGTGGTGCACAGCATACCGTTGGAAAGCTCTCCGAGAGCTCTACGACGGGGACAACAAGCTTACTCAGCTGCATCTATTTTTAGAGTCCAAAATCGAACATTTTCATCAGTTTCGGGACACTTTTCTTCTTTTGCACTGTTTTTCGATCCCAGATCGTACGTCGTGAGCTGCGAAAAGGACGACAATCTAATCTATCACATTTCTATTACCGAATTCCACGACACCTTGGGCAAGGCAACTTCACTTCACGTAGAGACTGGGCCCGAAAACCGAGGGCACGGGGCTTGTGACCAGGTATCTGTCGCTCCGGTGCCCTTAACTTTTGATCCGTAAAGAGTTACGCAGCGCACAACCTACCGTTGGAAAGCTCTTCGAGAGCTCTACGACGGGGGAAGCAAGCTTGCTCGGCTGCACCTGTTTTTGGAGCCTAAAATCAAACATTTTCATCAGTTTTGGGACACTTTTCTTCTTTTGCGCTGTTTTTCGATCCCGGATCGTACGTCGTGAGCCGCAAAATTGACGACAAACTAATCCATCACATTTCTGTTACCGAATCCCGCAGCAACTTGGGCAAGACAACTTCACTTCACGTAGAGGCTGGGCCTGCAAATCGAGGGTGTGGGGCTTGTGACCAAGTATCCGTCGCTCTGGTGAACATAACTTTTGATCTGTAAGGAGTTACGCGGCGCACAACATAATGTTGGAATGCTCTGCGAGAGCTCTACGATGAGAGCAACAATCCTGCCTCGCAGGTTTTATTTTCAGGGCCCAAAATTGAACGTTTTCATCAGTTTTGGGATACTTTTCTTCTTTTGTGCTATTTTTTCGTCCCGGATCGTACGTCGTGAGCCTCGAAAAGGACGTCAAATTAATCCATCACATTTCTATTACTGAATCCCATGGCACCTTAGGCAAGACAACTTCACTTCATGTAGAGGCTGGGCGCGCAAACCGAGTGCGTGGGACTTGTGACAAGGTATTCGTCGCTGCGGTGCCCATAACTTTTGATTCGTCAGGAGTTACGCGGCGCACAACATAGCATTGGAAAGCTCTCTAAGAGCTCTACGACAGGGGTGGCAAAACTGCTTAGCTGTACTTGTTTTCAGAGCACAAAATCGAACGTTTTAATCAATTTCTGGACACTTTTCTTCTTTTGCGCTGTTTTTCCGTCCCGGATCGCACATCGTGAGCCTCGAAAAGGACGTCAAACTAATCCATCACATTTTTATCACTGAATCCCACGGCATATTGGGCAAGACAACTTCACTTCACGTAGAGGCTGGGCCCGCAAACCGAGTGCGTGGGACTTTTGACCAGGTATCCGTCGCTGAGGTGCCCATAACTTTTGATTCGTCAGGAGTTACGCGGCGCACAACATAGCATTGGAAAGCTCTCTAAGAGCTCTACGACAGGGGTGGCAAAACTGCTTAGCTGTACTTGTTTTCAGAGCACAAAATTGAACATTTTCATCAGTTTCGGGACACCTTTCTTATTTTGCGCTGTTTTTCTGTTCCGGATCGTACGTCGTGAGCCTCGAAAAAGACGACAACCTAATCCATCACATTTCTATTACCGAATCCCATGGCATATTGGGCAAGACAATTCACTTAACGTAGAGGCTAGGCCTGCAAACCGAGGGCTTGGGGTATGTGACCAGGTATCCGTCGCTCCGGTACCCATTACTTTTGATCCGTAAGGAGTTACGCGGCGCACAATATACTGTTGGAAAGCTCTCCGAGAGCTCTACGATGGGGGTAGCAAAACTGCTCAGTTGCGCCTATTTTCGAAGCCCAAAATCGAATGTTTTCATTAGTTTCGGGATACTTTTCTTCTTTTGTGATATTTTTTTATCCCGGATCGTATGTCGTGAGCTACGAAAAGGACGACGACCTATTCCATCACATTTCTATTGTCGTATCCCATGATACTTTGGGCAAAAAAAATTCACTTCACGTAGAGGCTGGGCCTGCAAACCGAGGGCGTGGGGCTTGTGACCAGGTATTCGTCGCTCTGATGCCCATAACTTTTGATCCGTAATGAGTTACGTGACTCGCAGCATACCGTTGGAAGGCTCTCTGAGAGCTCTACGACGAAAGTAGGAAGCTTCCTCGGCTTTGCCTATTTTTGGAGCCCAAAATTGAACGTTTTCATCAATTTTGGGACACTTTTCTTCTTTTGCTCTATTTTTTCGTCCCGGATTATACGTCGTTAGCCGCGAAAAGGACGACAACCAAATCCATCACATTTCTTTTACCGAATCGCACGACACTTTGGGCAAGACAACTTCACTTGGTGTAGAGGTTGGGCCCGTAAACTGAGGGCGTGGGGCTTGTGACCAGGTATCCGTCGCTCCGGTGCCCATAACTTTTGATTCGTAAGGAGTTATATAGTGCACAGCATACCGTTGGAAAACTCTCTAAGAGCTCTACGACGGGTGCAACAAGCCTACTCAACTGCATCTATTTTTAGAGTCCAAAATCGAACGTTTTCATCTGTTTTGGGTCACTTTTCTTCTTTCGCACTGCTTTTTCGTCCCGGATCGTAAGTCGTGAGCCATGAAAAGAACGACAATGTAATCAATCATATTTCTATTACCGAATTCCACGGCACCTTGGGCATGACAACTTCGCCTCACGTTGAGGCTGGGCCCGCAAATTGAGGGCGTGGCGCTTGGAACCAGGTATCCATCGCTCCAGTGCCCTTAACTTTTGATCCGTAAAGAGTTATGCAGCGCACAACCGACCGTTGCAAAGCTCTTCGAGAGCTCTACGACGAGGGAATCAAGCTTGCTCGGCTGCAGGTATCCGTCGCTCCGGTTTCCATAAATTTTGATCCGTAAGGAGTTACGCGGTGCACAGCATACCGTTGGAAAGCTCTCTGAGAGCTCCACGACGGGTGCAACAAGCCTATACTCAATTGCATCTATTTTTAGAGTCCAAAATCGAACATTTTCATCAGTTTCGGGACACTTTTCTTCTTTCGCACTGCTTTTTCGTCCCGGATCGTAAGTCGTGAGCCATGAAAAGAACGACAATGTAATCAATCATATTTCTATTACCGAATTCCACGGCACCTTGGGCATGACAACTTCGCCTCACGTTGAGGCTGGGCCCGCAAATTGAGGGCATGGGGCTTGTGACCAGGTATCCATCGCTCCGGTGCCCTTAACTTTTGATCCGTAAAGAGTTACGCAGCGCACAACCTACCGTTGGAAAGCTCTTCGAGAGCTCTACGACGGGGGAAGCAAGCTTCCTCGGCTGCACCTATTTTCGGAGCCCAAAATCAAATATTTTCATAAGTTTTTAGACACTTTTCTTCTTCTGCACTGTTTTTCGATCCCGGATCGTACATCGTGAGCCGGGAAAAGGACGACAACCTAATCCATCACATTTCTATTACCGAATCACACGACACCTTGGACAAGACAAATTCACTTCTCATAGAGGCTGGGCCTGCAAACCGAGGGCGTGGGGCTTGGGACCAGGTCTCTGTCGCTTCGGTGCCCATAACTTTTGATTGGTAAGGAGTTACGCAGCACACAGCATACCATTGGAAAGCTCTCCGAGAGCTCTACGATGAGGGCAACAATCCTGCCTAGCAGCGATTTTTTTGGAGCCCAAAATTGAATGTTTTCATTCCTTTCGGGACACTTTTCTTCTTTTGCGCAATTTTTTCGTCCTAGATCGTACGTCGTGAGCCTCGAAAAGGACGACAACCAAATCTATCACATTTCTATTACTGTATTTCACGGTACCTTGGGAAAGACAACTTCACTTCACGAAGAGGTTGGGCCCGCAAACCGAGTGCGTGGTGCTTGTGACAAGGTATTCGTCGCTGCGGTGCCCCTAACTTTTGCTTCGTCAGGACTTACGCGGCGCACAACATAGCATTGGAAACCTCTCTAAGAGCTCTACGACAGGGGTGGCAAAACTGCTTAGCTGTACTTGTTTTCAGAGCACAAAATCGAACGTTTTCATCAGTTTTTGGACATTTTTCTTCTTTTGCGCTGTTTTTCCATCCCGGATCGTACATCTTGAGCCTCGAAAAGGACGACAACCTAATCCACCCCATTTCTATTACCGAATTCCACGGCACATTGGGCAAGACAACTTCACTTCACGTAGAGGCTGGGCCGGCAAACCGTGGGCATGGGACTTTTAACCAGGTATCCGTCGCTGCGGTGCCAATAACTTTTGATTCGTAAGGAGTAACTTGGCGCATAGTATACCGTTGGAAAGCTCTCCGAGAGCTCTACGACAGGGGACGCAAAACTGCTCAGTTGCACTTGTTTTTAGGGCACAAAATTGAACGATTTCATCAGTTTTGGGACACTTTCCTTCTTTTGCGCTATTTTTTCGTTCCGGATCGTACGTCGTGAGCCTCGAAAAAGACGACAACCTAATCCATCACATTTATATTATCGAATCCCATGACATCTTGGGCAAGCCAACTTCACTTGACGTAGAGGCTGGGTCCGCAAACCAAGGGCTTAGGGCTTGTGACCAGGTATCCGTCGCACCGATGCCCGTAACTTTTGATCCGTAAGGAGTTGCGCGGTGCACAACATAACATTGGAAAGCTCTCCGAGAACTCTACGATAGGGGTGGCAAAACTACTCAGCTGCACTTGTTTTTCGATCACAAAATCGAAAGTTTTTATCAGTTTCGGGATACTTTTCTTCTTTTATGATATTTTTTCATCCCAGATCGTATGTCGTGAGCCGCGAAAAGGACGAAAATCTAATTCATCACATTTCTATTACCGAATCCCACGACACTTTGGGCAAGACAAATTCACTTCATGTCACGCCCCGACCCCGACCCATCGCTAGGTTAAGGCCGAAACATGACGTTCGAATCGCTTAAAACAGGTAAATAATAATTTAGCAAATGTACATCCACTTAAACCTTCATAATAACTCCCAATAGTTACCCATCCATCGGCCTTAAAGGATTACAACAATTAAATAAATATTCACATGACCTCGAATTCCCTTGTTCAACATAACAATTAACTAAGAATCAAGTTTCTGGGTCTCAAAAGAATAATTAGTGACTTAAAGTTATATTATCCAACACTGACATTTTATAAACTTGATCACTGATAATTAAGATTACAATCATAACCCCTCAATTTACATAATGCTTATCCCTGGATAAATATATACAAGATCTAGATTCTTCAATTTACATTAATATCTCATGTACTTATACAACATTCAATCAAGAAGTCTTTCACGAATGCTATCCTTTCCTTCAACTTGCAAGTCACTCAATTAGTCTTACCTGTAAGTGTCATGAAAGAGGGGTGAGCTAGATCCTCGCATATAGCTCAATGAGGAGGAAAAACAAGGATAGGTTTTCATAAACATTTTCTTGCCTTTAGAAAGCCTTTATAAAACCATGCCACCAATGCACAATTGTATCTTGCAAGTAAATAATACATGATCTTAAACATTCCATAAGAACATCAAGTATAACACGAATTAGAACAACATTCATAACATGATAATATTATCCAACTCTACTCTCCGAGGACCTCAAGGGACCAAGCAAGAGTAGGAAACACCTAATAAAGCATATATTCCGGATGTAATCAAAAGATAGATACCAAATAAGGAAGGTGACTTATATGGGTTCAAGAGGTGTCTCCCACTATCACAGCCGTGTGCACCTCAAAAGGTGTCTCCCACTATCACTGCCGTGTGCACTTTGCTCCATATAGCCCCTTTATTCCTTTACCATAGTCATATAGGAACCATTAGGGTAGGGAGGTGTCTGCCACTATCACAGCCGTGTGCACCTCAAAAGGTGTCTACCACTATCACTGCCGTGTGCACCTTTGACTCTTCCCATAGCAAACAAGAGGTTGAAACCAAGTCGTACCCATACAGTCTGTAGCCACCCCGAAATCTCAAAGGCTCAAGGGTGCATCGTAACCATACAGTTTGTAGCCACGCCAAAATCTCATAGGCTCAAGGGTGCATCGTACCCATACAGTTTGTAGCCACCCCGAAATCTCAGAAGCTCAAGGGTGCATCGTACCCATATATGTAGCATTCACAATATTGCCATGCAAGAGTTTAGATTGAAAAGTACAAAGTGAACTTAAGACTCACAAGCTCGACTTTCGTATGCACATTTAAAGTGTACAAGTTCGAGGCAAAGGGAATCACGCTCATGATCAAACATAATCTCCTATACCACACAACACATACAAGCCTCAATCATGTCACAATTAACCTCCTGTTATAACCATGAAACAAATTGGTACCAATGCCACACAGGTATATCAAGAAATCAAACAACCTCAATCCTCCCGCATTAGCCCAACTTAGGAGATAAATTTACCTACCTTCCTAAACTCCAATTACTCTGATTTTTGTCTAGAATCGAATCTTATCGAATGTAGATAACTCTAGAATCAAACGGAACTCAATTCGGAGTTGAAACGAATAAGATATGGCCTCCGCAATTTCACTGCGCAGAGTTGTCAAACATCCGGGCGCTGAGGCCCTAATCCGGGCGCCCGGAAGAAGCTAGTGACACCCAGATCGAAGTTTTCTGCCGGGCGTTGGGGCCTCTATCCGGGCGACCAGATAGGGCTTGTAACGCCCGGATAGCTGGACGGGAAATGCACATTTTTAACCAAAATCACCCAAACAACCTCCCATCCTCATCCCAACACTCAAACAAGTTCAAAATGGCTATTAGGCATCATACAAGAGTTCCAATTCAACCAAAACTACCCAACATCAATAATCAACAAATACCCAAAATAAAATTCAAAACCCTAGATCTACAACACAATATCCTCAACTTATCATTCAAGCTCTTGTATACAATTTATAGTAAGATTACTACACATATATCATCACATTCATGCTCAATATAGCTTTGAAAACTTTTAAGAAAACAACCATCCCCTCTATTGTGCAAGAAAATGTTAGATTTGCAAAACCAAGGTTGTAGAGAATGCAAGCAAAAGCTCCAAAAATGGCTGACAAGGCTTGACAAAGCTTCCTCTCTTCCTCCTTCTTTCTCTTTCTTCCTCTTTCTTTTCTTCTTATTCTTTCTCTCTCTTTTCCCTCTTTGGTCGAGTATATGTGTGTGTTGTGTTGTGTGAGTGTGTTGTCTGATGGGTGTGTGTATGTGTAGTGTTTTTGTATGTGTAAAGTGTGTTTGTGTGTGTTTTTAGTTAGTAGGAAATATCTTATAAGCCTAATGCCCAAATTGCCCTCTTAACTAATTGAAATCTACTAGTTTGCCATGTGGTTCTATTTAAACTTATTTAGTTAGCTAGTGCAGTGTAATTTATTTAATTTCTACGATATCTAAATCACACAAATGCACGTTAAACAATGCAAATACACATAAAACGATGCAAATATACGTTAAATGATATAAATGCATTTCTAATGTTGTGAATGCATAATATTATCATGTAGTTCTAATTTTAATTATTTTGGTTAGTTAATTTTAATCAGTAAAATTTAATTATCATCTACAACCTCTAAGGTTCTCAAATGCACGCTATTGTACTAATTTACAGGTTAAATGATATAAATGCACGTAAACCAAAGTAAATGCGCATTAATTGCTATAAATGCACATTAAATGATGCAAAAATCATATGAAATGTTATAAAATGCACATGAGGCTCGTGCGGGGTTTCACATCCTCCCCTCCTTAACAGAATTGCGCCCTCACAATTTCTTCTTCATCCTTGGAATAACTCGAATGGCCAAGGCAGTTATGAGATACAGCAAGTCAACCCTAAATATTCCTGCTAAGCTAATCTTTATGCATACAAAGTCCAAATGAAGGCAGCAACAGTATCTAGACCAAAAGAATAAGAATCTGGCTCCATTTGAATTGCCAATCAACTACGAATGCATCATTGTTTGTAGGAATTCAAACGATTGCCGAGGGAGAATACCAATTACTACATTTACCAAATAAGAATGCCAAACTATAATATCTCGACTAAGAATTCCCAAGCAACAACTCCTTGTAAGAGTGCTAAATAGAATAAGTAAGTGAGAACTCCCACTAAGAATACCAGTTACCGAATGTCAAAATAAAATACCGATAGAGAATACCGAATATAGATAGCAAATGAAGTCCCCGAACAAGAATACCGAATATTAGATAAGAATTCCCAGAATAAGAGCACCGACCAAAAATACCAAATAGAAGTCCTGAATAAGAATACTATCAAGAATACCAAGTGAGAATACCCATGATAAATCCCAAAATAGAATCCGAATGACGAATAAGAAGACCAAGTGAAGTCATCAAATAGAAATACCAACAAATGAAAATCTACCTTCAACTGTAGCTACTGCCCCTGGAAGTTCCCCTTGATCAATAGCATCAACTTGGGCTTCAACTTTTTGTCCTAAGGTATTCCTGGTGAGTCGAGACCGTGTTCCTACCTTCTGCATCCTCAAGCAGTCTTTATATAGGTGTTGATCACTCCCACACCTTACACACTTGCCTGTCTTCCTCCAACATTGGTTCTCAGTGTGCCCCCTCTTGTTGCAACAAGCACAAACAATTTTCCGAGAGATGGTTGTATTACTTGATAACCCTCGAGTTGTCTTAGTAGTGAATGCACTAAGCGGAGATCCGGTAGTAGCGGGTGGTCTTTGATCCTGAGTCGGATAGGGTTCTTGTGGTGTCGGAGATAAGAATGACCTTTCATTTTCTTGACTTGGCCCACTTCGGGTTTCAAGTTGCCTCTTCTCAACGCGGGATGCCAAGTCTAGCATATCACTGTATGATGTAAAGCAATGTAAAGCTATGAAATCTTGAATCTCGGGCCTTAATCCTCGAACAAATTGTTTGATTCTCCCGTTTTCCGTCTGAACCAACTCGGGGAGGTAATGAGAGAGCCTATTAAAACAAGCTTCATATTGAACCACAGTCATCTCATCTTGCTTCAAAGTAAGAAACTCTTCTTCTTTCCTTTCTCGGGCTACTTCCGTAATATAATTCTCCTTGAAGGATTTTACGAAGTTAGCCCAAGTGACGGGTGTGCCATCATGTTCCCAACGTAGCTTTTTCGTTCTCCACCATTGTTCCGCATCTTCTTCTAACAAGAATACTGCAAAAACCACCTTTCTTTCATCATGGTAGTCAAGAGCAGCATATATCTTTTCAACTTTTGCCAACCAAGCTTCAGTCTTTTCATCATCGGGTTCACCTAGAAACTTGGGAGGTCCATAACTTAATAGATCCTTCAATGTGCCATCACTAGTTCCCGCACCTACTCCAGTCACTTGATTCTCTAGAATCCGGCTCATTCTATTCACAGCAGTTATCAGCAGATTAAACATCTATCTTCTAGACCCATCTTGATCAATGTTCTCTGCCTTTTGAATCCCAGTGCTACTGCAAGTATTAGGCCCTCCCATCTATAGGATTGATGCAGGATGCCCCTTATAGTTATATGATATATATATGTATGGTATGACAAAGGAATACGTGCTCTATCAATGATCCTAGCATGTATATGTTATGACTATCCCTAACATGCAAGTTTACATTTAACGCGAAGTATCCGTAGCACGGTAAGTATATATGATTTTGATTCATACAACACATTAAACATAAAAATTCACACATAACACATAACATGAGGCATACTGAGCAAGTTACATGTAACACAAAAGCACATAATTTCCAAGTAAGAAAACTAAACCACCAATTCAAACCTTAAAGTTTATCCCTATGATACAACCTCAGCTTAATTCATAATCCAAGACAATTCTTATGTACTACATGACACCATGGCTAAAGTCTTACTCAAGGATCTTCAATCTTCAACTCGATTCTTTGACTAAGATAACCTCGAATAACCATAACCTCCAACTTTCGTTAAAGCCATTTTTTCACCATACATACCCATGTCATCTTAATCAATTTTACCTTGAAGCTTCTACCCACTGACCAGGGTTCCAAACCCAGCTTGCGCCTAGCTAATGAGCTAAGCTCTGATACCATTCTAAGTGTCACGCCCCGACCCTGACCCATCGCTAGGTTAAGGCCGAAACATGACGTTCGAATCGCTTAAAACATGTAAATAATAATTTAGCAAATATACATCCACTTAAACCTTCATAATAACTCCCAATAGTTACCCATCCATCGGCCTTAAAGGATTACAACAATTCAAGAAATATTCACAAGACCTTGAATTCCCCTATTCAACATAACAATTAACTAAGAATCAAGTTTCTGGGTCTCAAAAGAATAATTACCGACTTAAAGTTATATTATCCAACACTGACATTATACAAACTTCATCACTGATAATTAAGATTACAATCATAACCCCTCAATTTACATAATGCTTATCCCTGGATAAATATATACAAGATCTAGATTCTTCAATTTACATTAATATCTCATGTACTTATACAACATTCAATCAAGAAGTCTTTCACGAATGCTATCCTTTCCTTCAACTTGCAAGCCACTCAATCAGTCTTACCTGTAAGTGTCATGAAAGAGGGGTGAGCTAGATCCTCGCATATAGCTCAGTGAGGAGGAAAAACAAGGACAGGTTTTCATAAACATTTTCTTGCCTTTAGAAAGCCTTTTATAAAACCATGCCACCAATACACAATTGTATCTTGCAAGTAAATAATACATGATCTTAAACATTCCATAAGAGCATCAAGTATAACACGAATTAGAACAACATTCATAACATGATAATATTATCCAACTCTACTCTCCGAGGACCTCAAGGGACCAAGCAAGAGTAGGAAACACCTAATAAAGCATATATTCCGGATGTAATCAAAAGATAGATACCAAATAAGAAAGGTGACTTATATGGATTCAAGAGGTGTCTCCCACTATCACAGCCGTGTGCACCTCAAAAGGTGTCTCCCACTATCACTGCCGTGTGCACTTTGCTCCATATAGCCCCTTTATTCCTTTACCATAGTCATATAGGAACCATTAGGGTAGGGAGGTGTCTGCCACTATCACAGCCGTGTGCACCTCAAAAGGTGTCTACCACTATCACTGTCGTGTGCACCTTTGACCCTTCCCATAGCAAACAAGAGGTTGAAACCAAGTCGTACCCATACAGTTTGTAGCCACCCCAAAATCTCAAAGGCTCAAGGGTGCATCGTAACCATACAGTTTGTAGCCACCCCAAAATCTCATAGGCTCAAGGGTGCATCGTACCCATACAGTTTGTAGCCACCCCGAAATCTCAGAGGCTTAAGGGTGCAACTACTACTGAGGTATTGTCCACTTTGTACACCCCGAACTCTACAGCTCAAGGATGCCTCAGCTAATACAATTCATATATATGTAGCATTCACAATATTGCCATGCAAGAGTTTAGATTGAAAAGTACAAAGTGAACTTAAGACTCACAAGCTCGACTTTCGTATGCACATTTAAAGTGTACAAGTTCGAGGCAAAGGGAATCACATTCATGATCAAACATAATCTCCTATACCACACAACACATACAATCCTATGCCTCAATCATGTCACAATTAACCTCCTGTTATAACCATGAAACAAATTGGTACCAATGCCACACAGGTATATCAAGAAATCAAACAACCTCAATCCTCCCGCATTAGCCCAACTTAGGAGATAAATTTACCTACCTTCCTAAACTCCAATTACTCTGATTTTTGTCTATAATCGAAGCTTATTGAATTTAGATAACTCTAGAATCAAACAGAACTCAATTTGGAGTTGAAACGACTAAGATATGGCCTCTGCAATTTCACTGCGCAAAGTTGTCAAACATCCGGGTGCTGAGGCCCTAATCCGGGCGCCCGGAAGAAGCTAGTAATGCCCAGATCGAAGTTTTCTGCCAGGCGTTGAGGCCTCTATCCGGGCGACCGGATAGGGCTTGTAACGCCCGGATAGCTGGACGTGAAATGCACATTTTCAACCAAAATCACCCAAACAACCTCCCATCCTCATCCCAACACTCAAACAAGTTCAAAATGGCTATTAGGCATCATACAAGAGTTCCAATTCAACCAAAACTACCCAACATCAATAATCAACAAATACCCAAAATAAAATTCAAAACCCTAGATCTACAACACAATATCCTCAACTTATCATTCAAGCTCTTGTATACAATTTATAGTAAGATTACTACACATATATCATCACATTCATGCTCAATATAGCTTTGAAAACTTTTAAGAAAACAACCCTCACCTCTATTGTGCAAGAAAATGTTAGATTTGCAAAACCAAGGTTGTAGAGAATGCAAGCAAAAGCTCCAAAAATGGCTGACAAGGCTTGACAAAGCTTCCTCTCTTCCTCCTTCTCTCTATTTCTTCCTCTTTCTTTTCTTCTTCTTCTTTCTCTCTCTTTTCCCTCTTTGGTCGAGTATATGTGTGTGTTGTGTTGTGTGAGTGTGTTGTCTGATGGGTGTGTGTGTGTGTAGTGTTTTTGTATGTGTAAAGTGTGTTTGTGTGTGTTTTTAGTTAGTAGGAAATATCTTATAAGCCTAATGCCCAAATTGCCCTCTTAGCTAATTGAAATCTATTAGTTTGCCATATGGTTCTATTTAAACTTATTTAGTTAGCTAGTGCAGTGTAATTTATTTAATTTCTACGATATCTAAATCACACAAATGCACGTTAAACAACGCAAATACACATAAAACGATGCAAATATACGTTAAATGATATAAATGCATTTCGAATGTTGTGAATTCATAATATTATCATGTAGTTCTAATTTTAATTATTTTGGTTAGTTAATTTTATTCAGTAAAATTTAATTATCTTCTACAACCTCTAAGGTTCTCAAATGCACGCTATTGTACTAATTTACAGGTTAAATGATATAAATGCACATAAACCAAAGTAAATGCGCATTAATTGCTATAAATGCACATTAAATGATGCAAAAATCATATGAAATGTTATAAAATGCACATGAGGCTCGTGCGGGATTTCACACTTCACGTAGAGGCTGGGCCCGCAAACCGAGGGCGTGGACCAGGTATTCATCGCTCTGGTGCCCATAACTTTTGATCCGTAAGGAGTTACGCGACGCAGAGCATACCGTTAGAAAGCTGTCCGAGAGCTCTACGATGGAGGCAGGAAGCTTGCTCGGCTTTGCCTATTTTTGGAGCCGAAAATCGAATATTTTCATCAGTTTTGGGACACTTTTCTACTTTTGCGTAATTTTTTCATCCCGGATCGTACGTCGTGAGCCGCTAAAAGGACGACAACTTAATCCATCACATTTCTATTACCGAATCCCATGACACTTTGGGCAAGACAACTTCACTTCATGTAGAGGCTGGGCCTGTAAACTGAGGGCGTGGGGCTTGTGACCAGGTATCCGTCGCTCTGGTGCCCATAACTTTTGATCCGTAAGGAGTTACGCAGTGCACAACTTACCGTTGGAAAGCTCTCCGAGAGCTCTACGACGAGGGCAACAAGCCTACTCAACTGCCACTATTTTTAGAGTCCAAAATTGAACGTTTTCATCAGTTTCGGGATACTTTTCTTCTTTTGCACTATTTTTCTGTCCTGGATCGTACGTCGTGAGCCACGAAAAGGGCGACAACCTAATCCATCACATTTCTATTATCGAATTCCACAGCACCTTGGGCAAGACAACTTCGCCTCAAGTAGAGGTTGGGCCCGCAAATCGTGGGCGTGGGGCTTGTGACCAAGTATCAGTCGCTCCGGTGCCCATAACTTTTGATCCGTATATAGTTACGCGGCTCACAGCATACCGTTGGAAAGCTCTGCGAGAGCTCTACGACGGGGGCAGCAAGTCCGTTCGGCTGCGCCTGTTTTTGGAGCCTAAAATCAAACATTTTCATCAGTTTCGGGACAATTTTCTTCCTTTGCACTGTTTTTCCATCCTGGATCGTATGTCGTGGGCCGCAAAAAGGACAACGTAATCCATCATATTTCTATTACTGAATTCCACGGCACATTGGCCAAGACAACTTCACTTCACGTAGTGGCCGGGCCAGCAAAGCGAGCGTGTGGTGTAACACCTCGATTCCTCTCGAGACCGGCAGTTCTATCAATCGATCTAATCACAACCCAAACCAAACCCAGGCATAATTTTCAGGGAAAACGGACGGAGTCTCCCCTGTTTCTAGGCGAAATGTAAATCTGCGATAGCATATAAGTGGACCAATACCATGTCCAAACATTCAAAACCACCTCAAGGCCATCCGAGCCTCGGTTCTCAACAATTTAAACTCAGCAAGTATACATACATTTCCAATTTAAAAGCTAACCTATCTCTTTTCATTTTTGACAAGTACATTCAAACTAGACGGTTAAACCATACTAAGCTACTGCATAAAATAAACTATCAGGCCATTCTAACTCTTTTCTGTTGGACATTACAGACATGCATTGAAGTTAAGCTATGCTAACTGATTACATAAACTAGCTTATCAATTCACCTCAGCTACTTAGCTAAATTTAAATTACATTTCTTTTGACAATAAATACAAACAACATATGAACATACATCTTTACAAACTTCGACACTCAAGCCACATAGGCACGCAAGACAACTCTTCAGGCAACGAACTTTCACGAAATCATGAACTTTCCAGCTAACATGACATTTTTTGAAATGTGGTGGTGAGGAGTGAGTATACAGAACACGTATACTCAATGAGGGCGAGACAGATATCGAATTAGAGAGAAAGAAAGTCATGCAATGCAAATAAGATAGTTAAGCAATATAACTGATAAGTAAGCAATCAAGACAAACAATCAATACAATAAGCAATTACTGAAAGCATTAACACAACCATTCAAAGCTATACCACACTCTGAAGGCTATGGTTCACTCTTACGAGCAATGTACCATTTCACGAACGATACATCAATCTCGAGCTTGATGTTGACAACGATGACAATAAGCGCGCAACCACCTTATAACACCATTTTGGAATACCCCGGAAGTATCCATCAATCTACGACCCAAATCTCCCTGGGAGGCAACCCAAGCGAGAAGAGGGAATAGCTACGGAGCTAGAGCAACCAACACTGGCAACCCGAGGCTACCCAGAGAGGCCCATCACTCACGCGCTGACACTATGCAATGAAAGACTCGATACAAGGCGATAAACGAGCGATAGCACAACAATACATAATAGAGGAGATAAACGAGATATCTAGCATTATCAACAATTGTTAAACCTTCCAATCAATAATCACTTCTAACAAGCGTAATAAGCATTAACAAGCATTTACAATCAAACAAGTAACAAGAACAACACCAACTAACATTATCAAGCAATAACAAGTATTCTATAGGCATTATAAGCATTCTATAGGCAACATAAGCATTCTATAAGCAATATAAGCATTCTATAAGCAATATTCTATGAAAACACACAAAATCATGAAAATGACCCCAACTTACCAAACTCTACTACTTTCAAACGAGCCACGAGTTTTGGAAACCGACTTCACCAATTCTCTTAGGTCACTATAAGGCACGTCTAAAGACCCCGAAATCCTACATAACCCTGGAATTCACGCAAAGTCCCGATTTTCCCCTTTGCTCGTTTGAACTACAACTATACTAACGAAATACCCAATCAACGCCATAATCGCACCAAAAGTGCTTCCATGGCCTCCCAAAACAATGCCATCACGCAAAACGAGAAAATGCTAAACTCGACCTAAACGACCCCAACTTTCACCAAGGCATTTTTCTCATTTTTTTCATTACGCAACCTAAACAAATCATGCATTTAGGCATTCTAGCATACCTAGCACATTTTCACATCAACAGACAGCATAACAACGTAACTTTATCATTTCAAGGATTTACTATTCACAAAATACTATTCAACTAACAATTTATATTTCAATTTCAATATTCAACCGTAGAAAATGTTAAAAAGTTATAAATACGTGTTCTACGATTGCTAGGGAACATACTTTAAGCAATGAAACAGACAAAATAACAACCTACGGTTAAATCACAAAAATTAAAGTTTATGTTCAATATTTTCAAATACGCAAATAACGATGAAACCCTCGCTCCTAGACGCTAGGGAAACCTCGTAGGATGCCTCAAAAACCACCCCGTACAAGCTCACGCGAAGATTTGATGATTTGTTTTGAAATTTTTTTCTTTCTTTTTCTCTTTCTTTTCCTCATGGCTTCAAGCCTTTCTTCTCTATTTTTTCGTTTGCATTTTGCTTATTTAGGAAAAAAAATGACAAGAAGTCAAAGGTCAAAGATTCGGTCAACCCACTAAACCAAAACAGCTATGCGCGACCTTACGAAAATGGCCATAACTTCTTCTAGAAAACTCCAATTCACGAACGGTTTGAAGCCTCAGAAACTAGACTCATAGAGCTTTCCAACCATATATAATTTGCTACCTAACTCTTCCCCAATTGGTTCAGATTTAATTTCAAAGTTGACCCAAAATTTGACTAACTTAACATTGCATTTTTTCATTTCTAATCCTAAGTTTGCCTTTTATTAAACATTTCAAAAATTCCCACCTTGTCCTAGTTGGTCAATGTAGATGAAAAGTCAACTAGTTTGGTCAAAGAAGGTGAAAGGTCAAGAAAATGCAATTTAAATGAACTTTAAATGCTATTGAATACATGCCAGGTTCGGGGTATCACAGTGGTGCTTTTTGACCAGGTCTCCGTCGTTCCGGTGCCCATAACTTTTGATCCGTAAGGTGTTACGCATCGCACAGCATACCGTTGGAAAGCTCTCCGAGAGCCCTACGACGAGGGCATCAAGCTTGCTCGGCTGCGCCTGTTCTCGGATCCCAAAATCAAACTATTTCATCAGTTTCGGCACACTTTCATTCTTTTGTGTTGTTTTTCCGTCCAGGATCGTAAGTCGTGAGCTGTGAAAAGTACGACAACCTAATCCATCACATTTCTTTCACCAAATCCCACGACACCTTGGGCAAGACAAATTCACTTCACGTAGAGGCTGGGCCCGCAAACCGAGGGCGTGGGCTTGTGACCAGGTATCCGTCGTTCTGGTGACTATAACTTTTGATCCGTAAGGAGTTACGCGGTGCACTGCATACCGTTGGAAAGCTCTCTGAGAGCTCTACGACGAGGACAACAAGCCTGCTCGGCTGTGCCTATTTTTGGAGCCCAAAATCGAATGTTGTCATCAGTTTCGGGACACTTTTCTTCTTTTGCACAGTTTTTTCATCCCAGATCGTACGTCGTGAGCCGTGAAAAGGACGAGAACCTAATCCATCACAATTCTATTACTGAATCCCACGACAACTTGGGCAAGACAGCTTCACTTCACCTAAAGGCTGGGCCTGCAAACAGAGGGCGTGGGGCTTGTGACTAGGTATCTGGTGCTCCGGCGCCCATAACTTTTGATCCGTAAGGAGTTATGCTGTGTACAGCATACCATTGGAAAGCTCTCTAAAAGCTCTACGACGGGGGCAACAAGCCTACACAGTTGTGCCTTTTTTCAGAGCCCAAAATGAACATTTTCATCAGTTTTGGGACACTTTTCTTCTTTTGCGCTATTTTTCTTTCTCAGATCGTACGTCGTGAGCCGCGAAAAGGATGACAACCTAATCCATCACATTTCTATTACCGAATCCCACGGCACCTTGGACAAGACAACATCAATTCACGTAGAAGTTGGGCCCGTAAACCGAGGGCGTGGGGCTTGTGACTAGGTATCCGTTGCTCCGGTGCCCATAACTTTTGATCCGTAAGGAGTTACGCAGTGCACAGCATACAGTTGGAAAGCTCTCTGAGAGCTCTACGACGGGAGCAGCAAGCCTGCTCGGCTGCGCCTGTTTTCGGAGGCCATAATCGAATGTTTTCATCAGTTTTGGGATACTTTTCTTCATTTGCGCTATTTTTCCGTCCCGGATCGTAAGTCGTGAGCCGTGAAAAGTACGACAACCTAATCCATCACATTTCTTTCACTAAATCCCACGACACCTTGTGCAAGACAAATTCACTTCACGTAGAGGCTGGGCCGGCAAACCGAGGGCGTGGGGCTTGTGACCAGGTATTCGTCGCTCTGGTGCCCATAACTTTTGATCCGTAAGGAGTTACGCGGCGCACAGCATACCATTGGAAAGCTCTCCGAGAGCTCTACGACGGGGGCAACAAGCCTACTCAGCTGCACCTATTTTCAGAGTCCAAAATCGAAAGTTTTCTTCAGTTTCGGTATACTTTTCTTCTTTTGCGCTAATTTTCGATCCCGGATCGTACGTCGTGAGCCGCGAAAAGGACGACAACCTAATCCATCACATTTTTATTACCGAAATCCCTTGGCACCTTGGGCAAGACAACTTAACTTCACATAGAGGCTGGGCCCGCAAACCGAGGGTGTGGGGCTTGTGACCAGGTATCTGGCGCCCAGAACTTTTGATCCGTAAGGAGTTACGCTGCGTACAGCATACCATTGGAAAGCTCTCTGAAAGCTCTACGATGGGTGCAGCAAGCCTGCTTGGCTGCGCATATTTTCGTAGCCCAAAATCAAATGTTTTCATCAGTTTCAAGACACTTTTCCTCTTTTGTGCTGTTTTTCCTTCCCCGATCGTACGTCGTGAGCTGCGAAATGGACGACAACCTAATCCATCACATTTCTATTATCGAATCACACGGCCCCTTGGGCAAGACAACTTCGCTTCACGTAGAGGTTGGCCCGCAAACCGTAGTTCGTGCCTTACCTCGTAGTGTATGCCCTAGACCTAGGAAAACGTGCCTACATGCTAATCAAGAAAGTATCCTACACGAAGCACTAGACTATAGAATAATCCTACAAACTCCACTAACTATATTCTAATCCTAAGTCAATGCACTAGTACACAAAACGCTAAACACTAAACATTCTTTATTCCTATTTCTTTTTGCAAAACCCATGCACCTCAAATTCCACACTTATTATAACTTATAATACCTTAATTTGAATCTGAAATTTCAGCCTTGTATAGCTCATTTGGCCGACCATATGTAGACAATTTAACAAGCCTTGCATAATTTAAAACATTCCTAGACAAGCCAAAGACATAATGCATAAAAAAATGAAACCAAACACACTTACCAAGCTTTAATTTCTCGACCAAAACAACCCATGCTTCCTCAGATTTTAATAATGCATAATGACTAAGGACTTTTCAGAAATTGTGGAGCTCTAGGTCGACACATGCATTCAAAAACATCCTCAAAGCATCTTCAACCTCATTTTTGTTTTCAAACCTTCTCTCAAACTCTCATCTCCTCTCTCTCTCTCTTGGCCATGGCTGCCTCATGAACCATCATAGCTTAAGCTCATCTCCTATGGCTTACCTAGGCACTCAAGGACTCTAGGAAGCTCGACCAAGCAAGCAAGAAGCAAGAAACGCATGCAAGCTCACAAAAACCCTTCATTTCGGCCCTAGGTATGTTTTGCTAGCTTTCTTCCATTTATTTTGGTTTCACCCACATGCACACCATCCTTACAATGCTAACTCAGTTAGGAACTAAAGAACCACAAGTCATCTCTCAGCCAAGCAAATGATGTTGCAAATGCGTGAAAATTGGTAGGTGACTATTTTTGCCAGTTCTGAGCATTTTTCGTAGAAGTAGGCCAAGGCCAATTTTGACTCTAAGGTCTCCAAAATGGCAAAACATCGAAAGGTGTCTAAATCTGAAAAATCTGGAAAAATGGAGCAGGTTTTGGCAGTTCACTGTCCTTGTAGAATGAAACCGTTTTGGCCTTGTAAATGATATTTAAAATGCACAAAATTTGGTAGATTGCTATATTTTTCAGTTATGGACATTTTTGTTAGAAATAGACTAAAGCTAAATCTGACCATAAGACCCTAAAAGATGGCAAGTATTGAGATATGTATGAATCTGGACAGTTTTGCGTAGTCTCACGGTTTTAGCAATAACTCTTGAATCCGAACTCCAAATGATGCAAGGTTTCTGGATTTAAATCACTCATTAAGCTTTAATTTCATATTTTTTTTCACTGAAATTGGAGATTGTTGGTTTGTCTAAATGAATGTGGGAAAACAGACCATTGCAGTGAAGTTTTTGTTAGTGATATGCTTAGAATCATGTTGAGACCTTGCTTGGGGTATTGAATGCTTGGAATTGTGATACTTGGATGTTGTGTGGACTGTTGTGGTTGGTTGAAGTTACTTAATGTGATTGATGTATGGTTTGGGATCATTAATCGATAAATAGTATGCTTAATCACACGTTTAAGCACGGAATTGAGACCCTAACGCTTCTGACTTTTGTTAAGAAATGGCCTATTGGTTAAATGTGTCAAATTGTGTGGTTAATAGGCTGCCCGTATTTGTCCTTATAGCTCTAAATGTGATATCCAATGACTGCATGTTGCTAAGTGAGCTATTATTGTGTCCGGTCTCTTGTAAACGTTGTTGCGTGCTTGTATAAACTTATGACTTGATACATGAACCCCGAAATGAGTTATATGACTTGATTTACATGCGTTACTCGGCTACCCGTTTAATGTTCATATGACTCTACATGTTTTACAAAATGAAAATTCACGTTAAGCATGCCTCATGTGTTTACTTGTCTTTGTGCGATCTTATAAATGCTCGGAGACAACCTACTTTGTTGTCCTCCTAATGTGATATGTTAAATGTTATAATTGTGCATTGCATACAAGGTTGCAACCTTTCTTTTTGGCATGGTAACGTTTCACGCACACCGGGCGGCATCGGGCTTGGCAGTGCTACCGTGACTACCATGGTCCAATTCCCTCTCTCGCTTGGGGGCTAGACTTCCTCGGAGAGTTGGGTCATGGGGATACATCCGGAGTACACCCATTTGGCGTGATAAGTGGATGATTTGAAGTTGGCTGCAACAACTATTATTGGAAATGAATTGAGAGCAAAAGCTCACTGTATCCTTTTCACTATGTGATTAAGTACTCTTGCTTGGTTCCTAGAGGACCTCAGGGAGGAAAGACGGGTAATTGTGTTCGTTTATATTTATATTATGTTATAAACTTACTTGTGTTATATGTCATGCTTTCAAAAAGGGTTTTTCATAGTTTAACCGAAAAAAGGGTATTCAAAACTTATTTCTCGTTCCCCCTCGCTGAGTTCATAAGGACTCACCTTCTTTTATCATCACAGGTGAAGAAGATTAGGAACAGGTACCTGAGGATAACGTGCCTATTGATGACTCCTTGGAGTGATTGCCTGCCCTACGTGCCTTACTTGACTGTGGCTATTTTGTGAACGATATGTTTGTTTTGAAGACTATCTCTTATGTTGTTTGCCGTTGTTATTGTAAATGACCCCCGTTGTAATTTGGGGTCTAATTTTGGCTTGTACTGACTATGACTAGACGACGCTCTCTTGTAAGTTGCTATTACTGTTTTGATTTAGTAACTACCATAGGCAACTCAATCACTAGGTGAAGAAATCAATGATTTAACTCTATCTAATTCCACCTAGGTACTCAATAGTAAGCTAAGATCAACAGGTACTTGTGTAACAGGAATTCAACAAATAAACGGGACATAGCTATCATGCTAGGTTATTAATCAAATGAGACTTTCAAAATAACTAGTAGGCATATCGGTTGGTGATGGATAGTAATCTTAGTTGAAATCGAATCAATGATTGGAAGTTTTGAGGCGTTTTAGAAAATAGGTCAAACCAAAGGTCTTAAACATAGCCGTCATACTGCCGGATTTCCGAAAAATCTTTTGGAGTTCTAAATCAATGTTAAGTATTAATAGTAAGAAATGACCAAGTCGTACAAATAGCATAAAAGAATTAGGTCATTCCCTAGTCTAGCCTCCATAGGTCGGGTTGGGGCACGACACGTGGGGCTTGTGACCAGGTATCCGTTGCTCCGGTGCCCATAACTTTTGATTCGTAAGGAGTTACGCGGCGCACAGCATACCGTTGGAAAGCTCTCCGAGAGCTCTACGACGGGGGCAGCGAAACTACTCAGCTGCACAAGTTTACAGAGCCCAAAATCGAATGTTTTCATCAGTTTTGTGGCACTTTTCATGTTTTGCGCTGTTTTTCTATCCCGGATCGTACGTCGTGAGTCTTGAAAAGTACGACAACCTAATCCATCACATTTCTATTACCGAATCGCACGGTACCTTGGGCAAGACAACTTCACTTCACGTGGAGGCTGGGCCCGCAAACTGAGGGCGTGGGGCTTGTGACCAGGTATCCGTCGCTCCGGTGCCCATAACTTTTGATCCGTAAGGAGTTACGCGGCGTACAGCATACCGTTGGAAAGCTCTCCGAGAGCTCTATGACAGAGGCAGCCAGCTTACTGGGCTGCGCCTATTTTTGGAGCCCAAAATCAAACATTTTCATCATTTTTGGGATACTTTTCTTCTTTTGCGCTGTTTTTCTGTCCAAAATCGTAGGTCGTGAGCCACGAAAAGGACGACAACCTAATCCATCACATTTCTATTACCGAATCCTACGGCACCTTAGGCAAGACAAATTCACTTCACGTAGAGGCTGGGCCCGCAAACCGAGAGCGTGGGGCTTGTGACCAGGTATCTGTCGCTCCGTTGACCATAACTTTTGATCCGTAAGGAGTTACGCGACGCACAACATACCGTTGAAAAGTACTCCGAGAGCTCTACGACGGGGTCAACAAGCCTGCTCGGCTGCGCCTATTTTCATAGTCCAAAATTGAACATTTTCATTAGTTTCGAGAAACTTTTCTTCTTTTGCGCTGTTTTTCGATCCCGGATCGTACGTCGTGAGCCGCGAAAAGGACTACAACCTAATCCATCACATTTTTATTACCGAATCCCACGGCACCTTGGGCAAGACAACTTCACTTCAGGTAGAGGCTCGGCCCGCAAGCCGAGGGCGTGCGGCTTGTGACCCGGTATCCGTCGGTCCAGTGCTCATAACTTTTGATCCGTAAGGAGTTACGCGGCGCACAACATGCCGTTGGAAAGCTCACCGAGAGCTCTACGACAGGGGGCACCAAGCATGCTCTGCTGCGACTATTTTCGGAGCCCAAAATCAAACATTTTCATCAGTTTCGGGACACTTTTCTTCTTTTGTCCTGTTTTTCCGTCCAGGATCGTTGGTCGTGAGCCGTGAAAATGACGACAACCTAATCCATCACATTTCTATCACCGAATCCCACGGCACCTTAAGCAAGACAAATTCACTTCACGTAGAGTCTGGGCCTGCAAACCGAGGGCGTAGGGCTTGTGACCAGGTGTCCGTCGCTCCGGTGTCCATAACTTTTGATCCGTAAGGAGTTAAGCAGCACACAGCATACCGTTGGAAAGCTCTCCGAGAGCTCTACGATTGGGGCAACAAGCCTTCTCGGCTGTGCCTATTTTCAGAGCCCGAAATTGAACATTTTTATCAATTTTGGGACATTTTTCTTCTTTTGCGCTATTTTTCGATCCCGGATCATGCGTCGTGAGCCGCGAAAAAGACGACAATCTAATCAATCACATTTCTATTACCGAATCCCACGGCACCTTGGGCAAGAAAATTTCACTTTACTTAGAGGCTGGGCCCGCAAACCGAGGGCGTGGGGCTTGTGACCAGATATCCATCGCTCCAATGCCAATAACTTTTGATCCGTAAGGAGTTACGTGATGCACAGCATACCGTTGGAAAGCTCTCCGAGATCTCTACGATGGGGGCAACAAAAGTGCTCGGCGGCACCTATTTTTGGAGACCAAAATCGAACGTTTTCATGAGTTTCCGGATACTTTTCTTCTTTTGCGATATTTTTTCTTCCCGGATCGTACGTCGTGAGCCGCTAAAAGGACAACAACCTAATCTATCACATTTCTATTACCGAATCCCACGGCACCTTGGGCAAGACAAATTCACTTCACGTATTGGTTGGGCCGGCAAACCGAGGGCGTGGGGCTTGTGACCAGGTATCCGTCGCTCCGGTGCTCATAACTTTTGATCCGAAAGGAGTTACGTGGCGTACAGCATACCGTTGGAAAGCTCTCTAAGAGGTCTATGATAGGGTCAACAAGCTTGCTCGGCTGCGCCTGTTTCGGAGCCCAAAATCAAATATTTTCGTTAGTTTTGGGAAACTTTTCTTCTTTTGCTCTGTTTTTTTGTCCCGGATCGTAAGTCGTGAGCCGCGAAAAGGACGATAACCTAATCCATCACATTTCTATTGCCGAATCCCACGGTACTGTGGGCAAAAAAAATTCACTTCACGTAGAGGCTGGGCCCTCAAACCGAGGGCGTAGGGCTAGTGACCAGGTCTCTGTCACGCCGGTGCCCATAACTTTTAATCCGCAAGGAGTTACGCAGCGCATAGCATGCCGTTGGAAAGCTCTCCGAGAGCTCTACGACAGAGGTAGCAAGCCTTCTTGGCTTCGCCTATTTTTAGAGCCCAAAATCGAACATTTTTATCAGTTTCGGGCCACTTTTCTTCTTTTCCTCTATTTTTTCATCCTGGATCGTACGTCGTGAGCCGCGAAAAGGACGACAACCTAATTCATCACATTTCTATTATCGAATCCCACGGTACCTTGTTCAAGACAATTTCACTTCATCGATAGGCTGGGTCCGCAAACCGAGGGCGTAGGGTTCGTGAGCAGGTATCCGTCGCTCCGGTGCCCATAACTTTTGATCCGTAAAGACTTACGAAGTGCACAGTACACCGTTGGAAAGCTCTCCGAGAACTCTGCGACTGATGCACAAAGCCTGCTCATCTGCGCCTATTTTCAGAGCCCAAAATCGAACGTTTTCATCAGTTTCAGGACACTTTTCTTCTTTTACTCTGTTTTTCCGTCCCGGATCGTATGTCGTGAGCCGCAAAAAGGATGACAACCTAATCCATCACATTTCTATTACAGAATCCCACGGCACCTTGGGCAAGACAACATCACTTCTCGTAGAGGCTGGGCCCGCAAACCGGGGGCGTGGGGCATGTGACCAGGTATCTGTCGCTCCGGTGCTCATAACTTTTGATCCGTAAAGAGTTACGCGGCGCATAGCATACCGTTGGAAAGCTCTCCGAGAGCTCTACGACGAGGGCAGCAAGCCTGCTCGGTTACACCTATTTTCATAGCCCAAAATCGAACATTTTTATCAGGTTCGGGATACTTTTCTTTTTTTTGTTCTATTTTTTTGTCCCGGATCGTACGTCGTGAGCAGCGAAAAGGACAACAGCCTAATTCATCACATTTCTATTACATAATCCTACGGCACCTTAGGCAAGACAAATTCACTTCACGTAGAGGCTGGGCCCGCAAACCGAGACCGTGGGGCTTGTGGCCAAGTATCCGTCGCTACGGTGCCCATAACTTTTGATCCGTAAGGAGTTACGCGGTGCACAGTATACCGTTGGAAAGCACTCCCAGAGCTCTACGACAGGGGCAACAAGATTGCTCGGCTGCACCTATTTTCATAGTCCAAAATCGAACGTTTTCATCAGTTTCGGGAAACTTTTCTTCTTTTGCGCTATTTTTCAATCTCGGATCGTACTTCGTGAGCCGCCAAAAGGACGACAACCTAATCCATCACATTTCTATTGTCGAACCCACTGCACTTTGGGCAAGACAACTTCCCTTCAGGTAGTGGCTCGGCCCGTAAGCCGAGGGTGTGCGGCTTGTGACCAGGTATCCGTCACTCCGGTGCTCAGAACTTTTGATCCGTAAGGAGTTACGCGGCACACAATATACCGTTAGAAAGCTCTCCGAGAGCTCTACGATGAGGGCGCAAATCTTACTCTACTGCGCCTATTTTTGGAGCCCAAAATCAAAAATTTTAATTAGGTTCGGGACGCTTTTCTTCTTTTGCGCTATTTTTCCATCCCGAATCGTACGTCGTGAGCCGCGAAAAGGACGACAACCTAATCCATCACATTTCTATTACCGAATCACACGGCACCTTGGGCAAGACAACTTCACTTCACGTGGCGGCTGGGCCAACAAACCGAGGGCATAGAGCTTATGACCAGGTGTCCGTCGCTCCGGTGCCCATAACTTTTGATCCATATGGAGTTAAGCAGCACATAACATACCATTGGAAGGCTCTCCGGTAGCTCTACCACGGGGGCAGCAAGCCTGCTGAGCTGTGTCTATTTTCAGAGCCCAAACTTTAACGTTTTCATCAGTTTTGGTACACTTTTCGTCTTTTTCGCTGTTTTTCAATATCGGATCGTGCGTCGTGAGCCGCGAAAAAGATGACAACCTAATCAATCACATTTCTATTACCGAATCCCACGGCACCTTAGGCAAGAAATTTTCACTTTACGTAGAGGCTGGGCCCGCAAACCGAGGGCGTGGGGCTTATGACCAGGTATCCGTCGCTCCAGTGCCAATAACTTCTGATCCGTAAGGAGTTACGTGGCTCACAGCATGCCGTTGGAAAGCTCTCCGAGAGCTCTACGATGGGGGCAACAAAAGTGCTCGGTTGTACCTACTTTCAGAACCAAAATCGAACGTTTTCATCAGTTTTGGGATACTTTTCTTCTTTTGCAATGTTTTTTCTTCCTGGATCGTTCGTCGTGACCCGCGAAAAGGACCACAACCTAAACCATCACATTTTTATTATCGAATCCCACGACACTTTAGGCAAGACAACTTCACTTCACGTAGAGGCTGGGCCGGCAAACCGAGGGCGTGGGGCTTGTGACCAGGTATCCGTCGCTTCGGTGCCCATAACTTTTGATCCGCAAGTAGTTACGTGGCGCACAACAAACCGTTGGAAAGCTCTCCGAGAGATCTAAGACGTGGTCAGCAAGCTTGCTCGGCTGCGCCTGTTTTCGGAGCACAAAATCAAACATTTTCATTAGTTTCAGGATAATTTTCTTCTTTTGCTCTGTTTTTTTGTCCCGGATCGTAAGTCGTGAGCCGCGAAAAGGACGACAACCTAATCCATCACATTTCTATTACCAAATCCCACGGCACTTTGGGCAAAACAACTCACTTCACGTAGAGGCTGGGCCAGCAAACCGAGGGTGTGGGCCTTATGACCAGTATCCATCGCTCCGGCGCCCATAACTTTTGATCTGTAAGGAGTTACGCGGCGCACAACATACCGTTGGAAAGCTCTCCGAGAGCTCTACGACAAAGGTAGCAAGCCTATTCAGCTTCACCTATTTTCAGAGCCCAAAATCGAACGTTTTTATATGTTTCGGGACATTTTTCTTTCTTTGCTCTATTTTTCCATCCCGGATCGTATGTCGTTAGCAGCGAGAAGGACAACAACCTAATCCATCACATTTCAATTATCGAATCCCATGGCACCTTGGGCAAGACAACTTCACTTCACGCAGAGGTTGGGCCCGCAAACCGAGGACGTGGGGCTTATGACCAGGTATCCGTCGCTCCGGTGCCCATACCTTTTGATCCGTAAGGAGTTACGCGGCGTACAACATAACGTTGGAAAGCTCTACGAGAGCTCTACAACGAGGGTCAGTAACCCTGCTCAGTTACGCTTGTTTTCAGAGCCAAAAATTGAACGTTTTCATCAGTTTCATGAAACTTTTCTTCTTTTGCACTGTTTTTTCATCCCAGATCATACGTTGTGAGCCGCGAAAAGGACGACAACCTAATCCATCACATTTCTATTACCGAATCACATGATACCTTGTTCACGACAACTTCACTTCACACAGAGGTTGGGCCCGTAAACCGAGGGCGTAGGGCTCGTGAGCAGGTATCCGTCACTCCGGTACCCATAACTTTTGATCCGTAAAAACTTACGCAGTGCACAACATACAGTTGGAAAACTCTCCGAGAGCTCTACGACGGATGCACCAAGCCTACTCAGCTGCGCCTATTTTCGTAGTCCAAAATCGAACATTTTTCATCAGTTTTGGGACACTTTTATTCTTTTGCTCTGTTTTTCTGTCCCGGATCGTATGTCGTGAGCCGCGAAAAGGACGACAACGTAATCCATCACATTTCTATTACAGAATCCCATGGAACCTTGGGCAACACAACTTCACTTCACATAGAGGCTGGGCCCGCAAACCGACGGCGTGGGGATTATGACCTGGTATCCGTCGTTCCGGTACTTATAACTTTTGATCCGTAAAGAGTTATGCGGCGCATAGCATACCGTTGGAATGTTCTCTGAGAGCTCTACGACAAGGGAATTAAGCCTGCTCGGCTACGCCTATTTTCGTAGCCCAAAATCGAACGTTTTCATCAGTTTCAGGATGCTTTTCTTTTTTTGCGCTATTTTTTCCGTCCCGGATCGTACGTCGTGAGCTGCGAAAAGGGCAATAACCTAATCGATCACATTTCTATTATCGAATCCCAGGGCACCTTGGGCAAGACAAATTCACTTCACGTAGAGGCTGGGCCCGTAAACCGAGGGCGTGGGGCTTGTGACCAGGTATTCGTCGCTCCGGTGCCCAAAACGTTTTATCCGTTAGGAGTTACGCGGCGCACAGCATACCGTTGGAAAGCTCTCCGAGAGATCTACGACGGGGGCAACAACCCTGCTCGGCTGCGCCTATTTTTGGAGGGAAAAATCGAACGTTTTCATCAGTTTTGGGACACTTTTTTTCTTTTGCTCTGGTTTTTCGTCCCGGATCGTACGTCTTGAGCTACGAAAAGGATGACAACCCAAACCATCACATTCCTATTACCGAATCCCACGACACCATGGGCAAGACAACTTCACTTTGCGTAGAGGCTGGGCCCACAAACCGAGGGCGTGGGGCTTGTAAGAATATAACCAAAATCCCAGAAACGTCTTAACAACAATCAAGTGGAAAGACAACACTACTCGTTATAACAATTCAATATAACACTTACATGATAATTGTCCCACCGTGCGCTCTCAAGATTAGAGCTTCAATGGCTTCTGGACTTACAAGAAGAATACAAGAAAGAAAGACTAACTTAGGATTGTGTTTGGAGTTGTGTTGTGGTTGAAAATGATGAACTAATGCATGCCTATTTATAGAAATCAGCTAGCCCACCACAGGAGACTTTCCTATCAAAGAGTTCAATCGTGGTTGGGTTAACCAACTATGTTCAAAGAATTAGTCACCCATATTTATCACAGGGGTGGCTACAATTGACCACATGGGTGGCTAGCATCCAAGTCAACTTCTAGAAAGTTTCCTTTGGTCAAATTGGTTAACTTTAGCATTGCATCAACCCGACGTCATCTTAGGTAATTCTAAATTCTCGAACTTCTTTCTTGTAGCCATCGCGATCTCTTTTAACCTCATTGACGTTTAAGTCGGAATCATTAATTTATGCTACCATATAATTAATGATACTTATTATGAAGAGGTGGATATTGACATATATCAACACCCCCCCCCCTCAATGTTCACCTCATGTTGACTAAGTTATTGGGCCAACACCCAATGTTTGAAGAGGCTTGCTCAATTGGACGCTCCCTAATGCTTTAGTGAAGATATCTGCACAATTATCTTCTATAGGGCAGTACTCTATGTAGATTTCACCTTCCTCGATCAGTTCCCTCACATAGTGATACTGAATCTCTATGTGTTTTGTTCTAGCATGAAATACCGGATTCTTTGACATGGCTATACAACTCTGACTGTCACATTTCAACATTGTTGCTTCCTCTATTGGAATGCCAATATCAGTCATGATGCGTCGTAGCCAAACAGCTTCACAGGATGCTACACAAGCAGCCTTGTATTCTGCCTCCGTTGATGAAAGTGCAACGGTGGGTTGCTTCTTACTAGCCCATGAGATGACTCCACCACCGAATGTGAATACGTAACCTGTAACAGATTTTCTTGAGTCAATATCACCAGCCCAGTCTGAGTCACAATACCCAGATAAAGTATCTTCAGACTTGTATGATATCCCATACTCCAATGTGCCTTTGAGATATTTGAGGATCCGCATCCTGCTTGCCAGTGACTTTTTCTTGGTTTATTTGGAAAACGACTGAGAACTCCTATAGCATAACTAATATCAGGTCTTGTGTTACAAAGGAAGATTAAACTTCCCACCAACTTTCTGTAGAGCTTGTTATCAACTTGTTCTGAAGGATCGTCAATTGATAACTTTGTATTCACTTCAATCAGGGTGATAACTGGTTTGCACTCGGATATACCAAATGCAGTTAGGAGCTCACGAACATATCGTTGCTGCGAGATGGAGATAATATGAGGTTTTTGCCATACCTCGATTCCCAAGCAATAATGAAAAAGATCAAGATTTGTCATTTCAAATTCTTGGCTCAACCATTTTTGCGTCTTCTGAATATTATCTTCATGGTCACCAGTGATTACAAGATCATCCACATATAGGACTATAATTACCTTCTTTCCTTGTTCACTTAGAACATACAAGTTGGCCTCTGATTTGCTTCTACAGAAACCATGTTGCAAGAAGAAAGAGTCTATACGTTTGTACCAAGCTCGTGGTGCTTGCTTTAATCCATATAAAGCCTTTTTCAATTTGCAGACTTTTTCTTCTTCACCTGGTATTTGGAAGCCAGGGGGTTGTGCAACGTAAACTTCTTCTTCAAGTTGCCCATTAAGAAAAGCTGACTTGACATCCATTTGATGTACAATCCATTCATAATGCGCGACAGCTGCAACATCTAGCCTGATTGTTGACATTTTTGCTATTAGAGCAAAGGTTTCATATACATCAAAACTTTCGACTTGCGAAAATCCTTGTACTACAAGGCGTGCCTTGTATTTTTCAAGACTTCCATCTGCCTTGTACTTCACTTTCCAGATCCATTTGGTGCCGATAATTTTTCTGTTCGGTGGCTTTTCAACGATCTCCCAAGTATTATTTTTCATGATACTATCATACTCGGCTTGCATAGCTATTCTCCAATTTGGATCTGACATGGCTTCCTCCACAGTTACCGGTTCTTTTACCGTCTTGATGATTTGGGTCATCAAAGCCATGTTTACTAGTTGTTGTCCTGATCTGTTCTGCTCCTCTATTCTCTTTGATCGTCTTAGTCCATCAGGACGTGGACTATCATCGGTAATTCCTGGATTTCTTCCATCAAAGAGCTGTTGGAACCACTTCGGTTGTGGCTTCCTTGTGGGTACAACAGGTTGGTCTTCAGTCTCCTTATCATTAGAGACTTCTTCATTGTTCAACGGTTGTTGTTCAAGCACTTGGTGGATTACTTCATCAGTTGATGACGAAATGGCAGGACCGCTATCCTCCATTGAGTGTGGTCGCTCATTAAACACCACATCTCGGTTTATGATCACCTTCTTGGCCTCTACATCATAGAGTCTCTATGCTTTAGACTCTTCACTATATACCAAGAAAATGCCCTTCTTGCTCTTGTCATCCAATTTCTTTCGATTTTCATTTGGAATGTGTACAAAACATTCACACCCAAATTTTCTTAAATGAGACACAGAAGGTTTCGTACCATAATAAGCCTCATTAGGAGTCTTATCGTTGAGTGCCCTGGTTGAGCACCGATTGAGGATGTATACCACTGTGTTGACTACTTCAGCCCAGAATGTGTCAGGTAGGCCAGCACATTTCAACATGCATCGAGCCATTTCTACAATTGTTCGATTTCTTCGTTCCACAACTCCATTTTGTTGTGGTGTGTATGGAGCAGTCAATTGGCGCTTAATTCCAAGCTTGTTGCAGTAGTTGGTGAACTATGTAGAACAGAATTCCCTCCCATGATCGGTACGAAGTTTCTTCAACTGAGTTGTGTTCTCATTTGTCATAAGTTTGTGCCACACTTTAAACTTTCAAGAGCATCACCCTTGTCCCGAAGGAAGTACACCCATATCTTCCTACTATAATCGTCGACTAATAGCATAGAGTAGGAAGATCCTCCCAACGCCGTCGTAGTCATTTTTCCGCAGAGGTCAGCATGTACCAACTCTAGAGGAGCCTTTGATCGGTTATGACTCTCTTTGGGAAATGACTGTCTATGTTGCTTGCCCAGCATACAAGCTTCACATGGTCTTTCAATTTCTTCAATTGAAGGCAAGTCGGCCACCATCTTCTTCTTTTGCATTTCCTTTAACACAGGATAGGAAATGTGCCCGAACCTTTCATGCCAAAGTTGACTTGTTTTGGCATCCACGACAGCAGAAAGAGAGCTGATTTCGTAAAGATTATTTTTGCGAATACCTTTACTCACGATATTTTGATCCTTGTCAAGAATCAAAGCTTCCGTCTTCTTGAACCGCACTTCTAGATCATTATCTGTAATAGCAGCTACATATAACAAATTTATGGTGATCTGGGGTACAAAGAGTACGTTGGACAGCTTCTTCCTTCCTCCATCTTTAGACACGAGCGAGATGGTTCTAGTGCCCTCAACGGGACACCTAGCATTATTCCCGACAACAACATTCATTGGTTCTTGTAGAGGTTTTATGGAGTCATATAACTCCTTCTTGCTGGTCATGTGTCGGGAAGCTCCACTATCTAACACCCATGCACTTGTTTGATGTACATGTGCGCTAGTACACGTTTCCTCCAATACATCTGTTACAGTAAACAGATGCACTTCCGTTTCAGCCGTATTGGCAGATTCTTTATTTCTCCAATTTGGCTTTAAAGTTCCGTTCTTCTCGTCATGGATTCGTTTCCTGCAATCTTTGACAACATGACCTTTCTTATTGCAGTAGTAGCACGATCCAGAGAACGTCTTCTTCTTTGCTTTCTTCTTTTCTTCTTGGTTACTCCTCGCCTTGGTTATAAAGGCAGAGTCAAGTTGATTTTCTCTGCTCCTCAGGCTCATCTCCTCCTCCATCAACATGGCAGTGAATTATTCAAACGTCAAAGGAGGAATGCGAACTTGTGTATTGAGTGCTGTCACAAGGCCGTCAAATTTTGGAGGCAACACTTTAATGCACCTTCGAGCTAGTTCCTCGGTTGATTTGGCAATACCAAATGCAGCCATTTGATCACGTAGGTTTTTTATCCTACTGATAAATGACTCAACTGCTTCATCTTCACTTAATCTCTCAGCAGCTAACTGATTCTCCAAGTTCTGAATGCGAGTCTGGTTCCTTGTTTCATACTGATTTCTCAGTATGTTCCAAGCTTCAGTTGCCTTGGTTGTGTGTTGACTTAGAGTAAGGACGGAATCTAGAATACTTGTTACAATTGCACAAAGTGCATCAGCATTTCGTCTCCTCCATTCTTTAACAAGCTGAGGATCTAGAGGTGTGACCTTTTTTGTGTCATCTTCAGCACGGACTGCAACTGGTTCTACATCTGTGCCTAACACTGTATCAAGGAGTTCGTAGGAGTCCAGAATTGTAGTGATTTTGAACTTCCACAAAAGATAGTTCGTGCCATCAAGCTTTCCTTCTGTGAAGGTAGGGGGACGGATACGAATTGTCGGTACTAAACCGAAACTAGAACTGGTAGAAGAAGAACTAGCACCTTGAGTAGTCATAGTTGTTGAGCTTTACTAGACAAGATTGTTGTTAAGAGCCCCTTAAGCTCTTGATACCATGTAAGAATATAACCAATTTCCCAGAAACGTCTTAACAACAATCAAGTAGAAAGACAACACTACTCGTTATAACAATTCAATATAACACTTACAAGATAATTGTCCCACCGTGCGCTCTCAAGATTAGAGCTTCAATGGCTTCTGGACTTACAAGAAGAATACAAGAAAGAAAGACTAACTTAGGATTGTGTTTGGAGTTGTGTTGTGGATGAAAATGATGAACTATTGCATGCCTATTTATAGAATTCAGCTAGCCCGCCACAGGAGACTTTCCTATCAAACATTTCAATCTTGGTTGGCTTTACCAACCATGTTCAAAGTATTAACCACCCATATTTATCACATGGGTGAACTTCTAGGAAGTTTCCTTTGGTCAAATTGGTTAACTTTAGCATTGCATCAACCCGACGTCATCTTAGGTAATTCCAAATTCCCGAACTTCTTTCTTGTAGCCATCGCGATCTCTTTTGACCTCATCGACGTTTAAGTCGAAATCATTAATTTATGCTACCATATAATTAATGATACTTATTATGAAGAGGTGGATATTGACATATATCAACAGGGCTTGTGACCAGGTATTCATCTCTCCGGTGCCCATAACTTTTGATACGTAAGGAGTTATGTAACGTCCCGATCCCTCACGAGACCGGAGGCTCTAATAACCATGCTATTCTCAACCCAATACCAAACCCGGTCACAAAATTTTAGGGGAAAAACGGACAGAGTTTCCCCTGTACTATGGACATTCTGAAAACTTGTAAATTCTCAAATAAGGTAACTACAAGGTAAACAAACTTTTCATGGCTAAATATTTAAAGATTCACGGCCATCCGAGCCTTGAAGCAAACAACAGTTCCAAAACCACACAAGCATGCAAGTAACTTGTTTATAATATAGTCTAATAACCATGCTATTCTAGGATAACATTAAAACATACTTAGAGATAAAACATTCTACACTAAGCCATTCACTCCCAAGCATGCAAAGCAACTAGAAATAGAAATATAAGTTATTACAAGCCATAGAATTACCACTGCTACTACATTATCAGACTTCCAGCTTACATATTACTCAAATACATACATGAGCTTTAAGGCCCGAAAATAGATTATACATAGGACAACAAATTATTCACATAGCAACCAGAAAGAAAATCCACCTCAGACAAATATCACACAGCTGCTAAGGAAACTCCACCAACTGTGCCACCTGAAACATGTTAGCGAGGTATGAGCAACCACTGTTGCCCAGTGAGGGATATAGTCCCGGGGAGTGCAATGCAACAGATAATACAGTTATACAACAATATCACTTAGACAATTTAAGAAGCAATGATAACATAAGTAACCACACATTTAAAAGGATACATTTCACACAATCCCCTATACACCAATCTTCACTGGTCTTCATTCATGATCCACGAACCACGAGCACGATCACGATAAGCCGGCATAACCCCAAACACTCCAGTGGGTGTACTCCGGATGTACCCCGATAATCCTACGACCCAACATCCCCTGGCAATCTCCGGACCAGGCGAATGAGGGACTAGGGTACGGAGTTTGAATATCCACGGGCAAGCCCTCTGCCGCCCAGCCGATATTCAACACATCCGCCCCTGACACTATGGTTGCGCAACCACGATGCAATGCACTTAACGATGGCAAGTTAATAGCAATAATATAAGCATTAACACATATGAGGATCAACAAAGTAGGTTGACCTCGAGGCAATTAGCATAGAAGCAATTATAGAAGCTAATAAGCAGTTTACAAAGGAACATATACAAAATAAGCATAGAATCATACCAAAAGCTCCAAATCGACTTGAAACCACATATAAACACTTAAGGAGTCATGCCATGGGTTTAGAAGTGTGAGTCAACCGAAATTGCACCTAAACCCCTTTGTTTTTCAAACTATTTCTCTTCCAAACCAAGGTTAATGATTCCATTTTCAAAGGAAACTCTCCCAACCTTCTAACTAACCCTCAAGGTACCCTCTCAACCCTCTAACTCATTCAAATGGCTGCGATTACCCCGAAAGCCCCAAATTCCCTCTTATGGCTTTAAACTACACATACAATGACCGGGCTTCAAACAAAGGAAATCAAGGCCTCTATAGCACCTAGGTAGCATAAGGATACTAGAATTGAAGCCCGAATTCACCCGGATTCGCATTAACCCCGAAAGTCCCAAATTAAAGTCGACTATTTTACATTTTTAGCGATTTAAGGACAATGCAAGTGCACGGGGCTATTAGATTACCTTCACTAGCACCTAAGGCATCTATTAGAAGCCTTTAATCAAGCTAATTCGAGCAATTACGCAAAACCCTAGAAAAACATCACTATTCACCCTAAAAATCAAACTAACGATTCTAACCGTTTAAATTGCGAAACGATGGCTCAAATATGTTCTCTAGCACTCATATACAAGGTATAATAGCATAGATAATCAATACAATAGCATTTGAACACATTTTCAACAAATCAAGAAAATAGCAACTATTTTAAAATGCGAAAATAAGCCGTGAAATCCCTCACCAATGCGCGTAGGAGCTCCTAGGAGGCTAGTAGACACCCTAAACCACTTGCACCTAGCTTGGCTTGGCTTGGAATGAGGATTTGTTGAGCAAAAAAACTCTATTTCTTCTCCAATGCAATTCTCGGATTTGCTACAGTGTTTTCAGCATGCTCTCTTTTTTTTGTTTTTGTTTTGCTAAGTTATGAGCTAATGTGTGTGTTGTGTGAGTTATATATTAAATGGGGCTAAGTTGCTTGCTTAAATGGTTCACTAAATGCGCTTAGTTAGCTTAAAACGAGCCTAGATAGTAAAATGAATGCTAGCTAATTCATTCCCTAAGTTATGTTACGTAACACTATTCATTCAACTATAAAAATTATTTTTTAAACGAGCTCTCCTATCGCCTCTAGCTCAATTGCACATTTTTTCCACTACTTTAACAATTAATATGATTTAATAAAAATACTAATTAACTAATAGAATGCAATTTAAAAACTGAGTGAATAGTAATTTAAGAAGACAATTAATAAGGCATAGAAAGAGGTGCGCAAATAAAGGATGCAACAGTAATTGAATGCATGGCTAAATCTCGGACGTCACAAGTTATGCGACGCAGAACATACCGTTGAAAAGCTCTCCGAGAGCTCTATGACGTGGGTAGCAAAACTACTCTTCTACACCTATTTTCGGAGTCCAAAATCGAACATTTTAATCAATTTCGGGACACTTTTCTTCTTACGCATTGTTTTTTTATCCTGGATCGTACGTCGTTAGCCTCGAAAAGGATGACAACCTAATCCATCACATTTATATTACAGAATCCCACGGCACCTTAAGCAAGACAACTTCACTTCACGTAGAGGCTGGGCTCGCAAACCGAGGGCGTGGGGTATATGACCAGGTATCCGTCACTCCGGTGCCCATAACTTTTGATCTTTAAGGAGTTATGCGGCGCACAATGTACTGTTGGAAAGCTCTCCGAGAGCTCTACGATAGGGGCAGCAAGCCTGCTCCGCTGCATCTATTTTTGGAGCCCAAAATCGAACGTTTTCATCAATTTCGGGATACTTTTCTTCTTTCGCGCTGTTTTTCCGCCCCGTATCGTACTTCGCTAGCCTCGAAAAGGATGACAACCTAATCCATCACATTTCTATTACTGAATCCCACGGAACCTTGGGAAAGACAACTTCACTTCACATAGAGGCTGGGCCCGCAAATGGAGGGTTTAGGGCTTGTGACCAGGTATTCGTCGCTCCGGTGTCCATAACTTTTAATCTGTAAGGAGTTACGCGGCGCACAGCATACCGTTGGAAAGCTCGCCGAGAGCTTTATGACGGGGGTAGCAAAATTGCTCTTCTATACCTATTTTCGGAGCCCAAAATTGAACGTTTTCATCAGTTTCGGGACACTTTTATTCTTTTGCGGTGTTGTTCCATCCCGGATCGTACGTCGTGAGCCTCGAAAAGAACGGCAACCTAATCCATCACATTTCTATTACCGAATACCACAACACCTTGGGCAAGACAACTTCACTTCACGTAGAGGCTGGGCCCGTAAACCGAGGGCGTGAGGCTTGTGAGCAGGTATCCGTCACTTCGGTCCTTATAACTTTTGATCCGTAAGGAATTACGCAGTGCACAACATACCGTTGGAAAGCTCTCCAAGAGCTCAGCGACGGGGGTAGCAAGCCTGCTCGCCGAGAGCTCTACGACGGAGGTTAGTAACCTTGCTTGGCTGTGCCTATTTTTGGAGCCCAAAATCGAACGTTTTTATCAGTTTTGAGATACTTTTCTTCTTTTGCTCTGTTTTTTCATCCCGGATCGTACGCCGCGAGCCGCGAAAAGGATGACAACCTAATCCATCACATTTCTATTACCAAATCCCATGACACTTTGGGCAAGACAACTTCACTTCACGTAGAGGCTGGCCCCGCAAACCGAGGGCGTGGGCTTCTGACCAGGTATCCGTCGCTCCGGTGCCCATAACTTTTGATCTGTAAAGAGTTATGCGGTGCACAGCATACCGTTGAAAAGTTCTCCAACAGCTCTGCGATAGGTGCAGCAAGCCTTCTCAGCTGTGTCTATTGTCGGAGCCCATAATCTAACGTTTTCATCAGTTTTGGGACAATTTCTTCTTTTACTCAATTTTTTCGTCCCAGATCGTATGTCGTAAGCCGCGAAAAAGGATGACAACCTAATCCATCACATTTCTATTACTGAATCCCACGGCACCTTGGGCATGACAACTTCACTTCACGTAGAGGCTGGGCCCGCAAACCGAGGGCGTGGGGCTTGTGACAAGGTATCCGTCGCTCCGGTGCCCATAACTTTTGATCCATAAAGAGTTACGCGGCGCACAGCATACCGTTGGAAAGCACTCAGAGAGCTCTACGACAGGGGCAGCAAGCCTGCTCGGCTGTGCCTATTTTCACAGCCAAAAATTGAACATTTTCATCAGTTTTAGGACACTTTTCTATTTTGCGTTATTTTATCGTCCCGGATCGTACGTCGTGAGCAACGAAAAGGGTAACACCCTAATCGATCACATTTCTATTATCGAATCCCAGGGCATCTTGGGCAAGAAAAATTCACTTCACGTAGAGGCTGGGCCCGCAAACCGAGGGCGTGGGGATTGTGACCAGATATTCGTTGCTCCGGTGCTCATAACTTTTGATCCGTAAGGAGTAACACGATGCACAGCATACTGTTAGAAAGCTCTCCGAGAGCTCTACGATAGGGGTATTAAGCCTGCTCGGCTGCGCCTATTTTCGGGGCAAAAAATTGAACTTTTTCATCATTTACGGGACGCTTTTCTTCTTTTGCTATGTTTTTCCGTCCTGGATCGTACGTCGTTAGCCGCGAAAAGGACGACAACCTAATCTATCACATTTCTATTACTGAATTTCACGGAACCATCGGCAAGACAACTTCACTTCACGTAGAGGATGGGCCCGCAAACCGAGGGCGTGGGGCTTGTGACCAGGTATTCGTCGCTCCGGTGCCCATAACTTTTGATCCGTAAGGAGTTACGTGACGCATAGCATACCGTTTGAAAGCTCTACGAGAGCTCTACGACGGGGGCAGCAAAACTGCTCTTCTGCACCTGTTTTTCGAATCCAAAATTGAACGTTTTAATCAATTTCGAGACACTTTTCTTCTTTCGCTCTGTTTTTTCGTCCAGGATCATACGTCGTGAGCCTAAAAAAGGATGACAACCTAATCCATCACATTTCTATTACAGAATCCCACGACACCTTGGGCAAGACAACTTCACTTCGCATAGAGTCTGGGCTCGCAAACCGAGGGTGTGGGGAGTGTGACCAGGTATCCGTCGCTTCGGTGCCCATAACTTTTGATCTATAAGGAGTTACGAGGCGCACAACGTACCGTTGGAAAGCTCTTTGAGAGCTCTACGACAGAGGCAGCAAGCTTGCTCGGCTGAGTCTATTTTCGGAGCGAAAAATCAAACATTTTCATTAGTTTCGGGACACTTTTCTTCTTTTGCGTTGTTTTTCGTCCCGTATCATACATCGTGAGCCTTGAAAAGGATGACAACCTAATCCATCACATTTCTATTACCGAATCCCACGACACCTTGGGCAAGACAACTTCACTTCACGTAGAGGCTGCGCCCGCAAACAATGGGCGTGGGGCTTGTGACCAGGTATCCATTGCTCCTTTGCCCATAACTTTTGATCCGTAAGGAGTTACGCGGCACACAGCATACCATTGGAAAGCTCTCTGAGAGCTCTACGACGTAAGTAGTGAGCCTGCTCTCCTGCGCCTATTATCGAACCCCAAAATAGAATGCTTTCTTCAGTTTTGGGATGCTTTTCTTCTTTTGCGCTATTTTTTCATCCCGGATCGTACATCATGAGCCGCGAAAAAGATGACAACCTAATCTATCACATTTTTGTTACCGAATCCCATGGCACCTTGGGCATGACAACTTACTTCACGTAGAGGCGGGGCCCACAAACTGAGGGCGTGGGGCTTATGACTAGGTATCCGTCCCTCCGGTGCCCATAACTTTTGATTCGTAAAGAGTTACGCGGCGCACAGCATACCTTTGGTAAACTTGCCGAGAGCTCTACGACGGTGGTCAGTAACCCTGCTTGGCTGTGCCTAATTTTGGTGCCCAAAATCGAACGTTTTAATCAGTTTCGGTACACTTTTATTCTTTTGCTCTGTTTTTTCGTCCCGGATCGTACGTCGCGACCCGCAAAAAAGACGACAACCAAATCCATCACATTTCCATTACCGAATACCACGATACCTTGGGCAAGACAACTTTACTTCACGTAGAGGCTGGGCCCGCAAACCGAGGGGGTGGGGCTTGTGAGTAGGTATCCGTCGCTCTGGTGCCCATAACTTTTGATCCGTAAAGAGTTACGCGGTGCACAGCATACCGTTGGAAAGCTCTCCGAGAGCTCTACAACGGGTGCAGCAACCCTACTTGGCTGTGCATGTTGTCGGAGCCCAAAATCAAACGTTTTCATCAGTTTCGGGACACTTTTATTCTTTTGCTCTGTTTTTTCGTCCCGGATCTTATGTCGTGAGCCGCGAAAAAGGATGACAACTTAATCCATCACATTTTTATTACTGAATCCCATGGCACCTTGGGCAAGACAACTTCACTTCACGTAGAGGCTGGGCCCGCAAACCGAGGGTGTGGGGCTTGTGACCAAGTATCCGTCGCTCTGGTGACCATAACTTTTGATCCGTAAAGAGTTACACGGTGCACAGCATACCATTGGAAATCTCTCTGAGAGCTCTACGACAAGGGCAGCAAGCCTTCTCGACTGTTCCTCTATTTTTCTGTCCCAGATCGTACGTCGTGAGCCGCGAAAAGGGCGACAACCTAATCCATTAAATTTATATTATCGAATCCCTAGGCACCTTGGGCAAGAAAAATTCACTTCACATAAAGGCTGGGCCCGTAAACCGAGGGCGTGGGGCTTGTGACCTGGTATCCGTCGCTTCGGTGCCCATAACTTTTGATCCGTAATGAGTTATGTCACGCCCCAACCCGACCTATAAAGTTTAGACTAGGGTGTGATCTAAACATTCAAGTCATATCACGCACTTAATCGTTCATGAAAGTTTAACACTTAACATTTAGCCTAAACTCCACAAATTCTCCAAAAAACAAGCAGCATAACGGTTGTAATTGGGCTCTTTAGTTTGATCTAATTTTCTAAATGCCTCAAAATTTTCAATCTCAATTTCATTTCCAACTAAGATTACTATTTATCACCAATCGAAATGCCTACCAGTTATCTCGAAGTCTCGTTTGATTAACAACCTAGCATGATACTATGTCTCGTTTGTTTGTTAATCCTTGTTACAAATGTTCCTGTTGATCTTAGCCTACCAATGAGTCCCTGCTTAAGATTGGATAGATTCATGCTACCTGATACTTCATAAACCTGCGATAGATACTAACCAGTAGCGATAGCAAAAATGACCATAGTAGTGTCTATCTAGTTATGATCAATACTAGCCAAAATTAGACCCCAAATTACAACGGGGGTCATATACAATACAACAACAAGCAACATAAGAAATAGTCTTCAAGCAACATATCATTCACAAAATGGCCATAGTCACATAAGGCACGTAGGGCAAGCAATCATTCCAAGGAATCATCATTAGGCACGTTGTCCTCGGGTACCTGTTCCTGGTCTTCTTCACCTGAGATGATAAAAGAGGGTGAGTCCTTATGAACTCAGCGAGGGGGAACGAGAAATAAGTTTTGAAACTCATTTTCCAGTTTAACTTATGAAAACCCTTTTCAAGCATGACATATATCACATGTAAGTACATAATGTAATGTAAAAGTAAAAGAACACAATTACCCATTTTTCCTCCCCGAGGTTCTCTAGGAACCAAGCGAGAATACTTATACATATAGTGAAAAGGATACGGTGAGCTTTTGATCTCTGTTCATTTCCAGTATCAGTTGTTGCGGCTGACTTCAATTCATCCCCTTATCACGCCAAATGGGTGTACTCCGGATATACCCCGAAATCCTACGACCCAACTCTCCGAGGAAGTCTAGCCCCCAAGCGAGAGAGGGAATTGGACAATGGTAGTCATGGTTGCACCGGCAAGCCCGATGCCGCCTGGTGTGCGTGAACGCTACCACGCCAGAATGAAAGGTTGCAACCTTGTATGCAACGCACATTTATGACATTTAATATATCACATTAGGAGGACAACAAAGTAGGTTGCCTCCGAGCAGTCATAGGTTTGCACATTGACAAGTAAACACGCGAGACATGATATGACAGGTAATTTCACTTGTAAAGCACATGGAGTCATATGAATATTAAACGGGCAGCCATGAAACACATGTAAATCAAGTCATATAACTCATTTCAAAGTTCACGTAATCAAATAATAAGGTCATACAACATGCAACGACGTTTACGTGGGACCGGGTGCAAGAAAGGTCTACTTGTAAACGTGTAATTATCAGAATCACATTTAAGGCTATAAGGGCAACTACGGGCAGCCTACTAATCATATAATTAAACACGATATCCATAAGATCAACACTTAGCGAGTTTTCCTAGTCATTAGGGTTTCAATTCATGCTCACCCGTGCGATTAAGCCCTAAGTTGACACGTAATTAAACTCAAGCCATGCATCGATTAATTGAAACACCCTCAAGCATTCAAAACAGTCCACACAACATCCAAGTGCCACAATCCCAAGCATTTAATACAACAAGAGAAGTTACAATAATTTTCAAAGCAATTCACTAGATGAAAACCTCACTGCAATGGTCTGTTTTCTCACAACCATTGAGATAAGCAAAAAATCTCCAATTCCAGTGAACAAAATTTTAAATTAAATCTTAAGGAGTGAACTAAATTCAGAAACAAACCTTGCATCATATGGAGTTCGGGTTCAAGAGTTATAGCCAAAACCGTGAGACTACGCAAAATTGTCCAGATTTGTACACATTTCAATACTTGTCGTTTTTGAGGACCTTAGGGTCAGATTTAGCCTTAGTTTATTTCTGAAAAAAATGTCTAGAACTGAACAATCTATCAGTACACCAAATTTCATGCATTTTGGATATCATTTACTAAGTCAAAACTGGTTCGTTCTACAAGGGCAGTGAATCTGCCAAAACCTGCTTCATTTTCCCAGATTTTCCAGATTTGGATACCTTTCAATGTTTTTCCATTTTCGGGACCTTAGAGTCAAAATTAGCTTTGGCCAATGTCTATGAAAAATTCTCAGAACTGGCAAAACTAGTCACCTGCCAATTTTCATGCATTTTCAACATCAAGTACCAGGTCAAAATCACTTCGTTCCAACAGAACAGAAAGCTGCCAAATACGCGATTTCACCTATCTTCACATTCTAGCCAAATATCTTGCCATGCATGCTCAGAAAAGCTCATGTACACACGTATATCACAAGTACAGAGGTAAAACTAGACATTTAAAGGCATGCATGTGGTTTTTGAAAGCTTTTCAAAGAAGTTTTAGCCCTCACCTTAGCAAGACAACAATGAAGATGCACAAAACTCTTGATGAAGCACAAAATTGACTTTTCTCCTTGCTTAGCCGAGAGACAACTTGAGATTCTTTAATTCCTAGTTAAGTTACCATGTTCTTAGTAGGTGCATGTGGTTAGAACAAAAAGAAAATGAAATAGGGGCTGTCAAACTTACCTAAGCCGAAATGAATGTGCTATGAGCTTGCATGTGTGTCTTTTGCATTCTAGCTTGCTTGGTCGAGCTTCCTAGTAGCTTGCATGTCTTGAAGAACCTTTGGATGAAGAACTTAAGCTATGGAGTCTATAATTTCAGCTAGGGCCGAGAGAGAGAGAGAGAATAAATGAGAGAAAGAATGAGAGAAAGAGAGAAAATGAGAGAAAGAATGAAAAGCTTGAGGAGTTGATGCATGTGTCGGCCTAGGGCCTTGAGAATTCTGAATTTGTGTCTTCAAGGAGCATAATTTGAATCATCCTATCATGGGCATTTGATTGTGTCGAGATTGGGGTGCATTGGGTAGGGTTTTGAGTCATTTTTTTATGCATTGTGTCATTAGCTTGTCATAGAATGTCTTGGTTTAATTTTAAATTATGCAATGCAAGTTCAATATGCAAATAGTGGTCGGCCAAGCTTGAGCAAGAATCTGAATTTTTTTCTTGGTTGAGCAATATAACATTGTGTGTTTGGGATGTGCAAAAGAATAAGGAATAAAGAATAAAGAATGCTTAGCTTTTGGTGCAATTTCGTCTTCTAGTGAGTTGAATTAGCAATTTAATATTAGTTAGTGGAATTTGTAGGATTAATTAATGATCTAGCGCCTCGTGTAAGATGTTTTCTTGATTAGCATGCGGGCACGCTTTCCTAGGTTTAGGGCACGCACTACGAGGTAAGGCACAAACTACGAGACGAATGCATGTTTCCCAAGTAAATGCACGCAACCCTAAATGTATGCACGTAATTCAATGCAAGGCACACAAAATGAAACACAACTCTTAAAGCTAGGTCAAGGCATACAAATCTAGGTTAGGGCACACGAAATGAGGTATCGCACGCAAATCGAGGTCGGGCCTCACATCCTCCCCTCCTTAGAAGAATTTTGTCCCGAAATTCAATATTACCTTTGAAATAAAGCTGGATACTATTGCTCCGTCTGGTCTCGCCTTTCCCACGTTGCTTCTTCAACTCCATGATGATCCCAAAACACTTTCACCATTAGTATAGATTTGTTGCGCAACTCCCGATCTTGCTGGTCTAGGATCCGAATAGGCTTCTCCTCATAAGACAAGTTCTCCCGAAGCTGCAATGGCTCTGGTTCCAAGATATGCAATGGATCAGGGTGATACTTTCGTAGCATTGAAACATGAAATACGTTGTGAATATTGGAGAGGTTTTGGGGTAGTTCCAGGCGATACGCCAATTTGTCAACCTTCTCAACTATCCCAAATGGTCCTACAAACCTCGGGCTTAAATTTCCACCTTTGCCGTGTTTAATCAGTCCCCTCCGAGGTGATATCTTCAAGAACACCTTGTCGCCGACCTCAAACTCTAGACTCCGTCTCCGTCGGTCTACGTAACTTTTCTGCCTGCTTTGGGCGGTAAGCATCTGTTTTCGGATGAGGTGGACATTATCAACAGTCTTCATAAGTTCAGGTAGAAGGGTCGGGCCAAAAGTCTTCGTCTCACCTACTTCATCCCAGTAAATTGGGGATCGACACTTACGTCCATACAATGCCTCAAATGGGGCCATCCCGATAGTGGCCTGATAACTGTTATTATAAGCAAACTCCGCTAGAGACAGATATTTCTCCCAACCTTTTTCGAAGTCTAAAACACACGCCCTCAGCATATCCTCCAAAATCTGAATAGTTCTCTCAGATTGTCCATCAGTCTAAGGGTGATAAGCCGTGCTGAAACTCAACTTCGTTCCCAAAGTTTCCTGCAATCTCTTCCAAAATCGGGAAGTAAAACGAGGATCCCTATCCGAAACAATACTCACAGGCATCCCGTGCAACCTTACAATATCCGCCACATACATATCTCTCAATTTCTCAGGGCTATCCTCCTTGTTCATCGGTAAGAAGTGCGCTGACTTAGTCAATCTATCTACTATGACCCAAACGGCATCTTGACCCTTTCGTGACCTGGGCAGGTCTATGACAAAATCCATAGTTATATGTTCCCATTTCCATTGAGGAATTTCCAACGGCTGAAGTAAACCTGCTGGTCGTTGATGTTCCACTTTGACTCTCTGGCAAGTCAAACACCGTGCCATAAACTCCGCAATCTCTCTCTTCATGTTATTCCACCAATAGTGTTGCTTCAAATCCCGGTACATCTTTGTTCTGCCGGGGTGAATAGTGTATCTTGAATTATGAGCTTCTTCAAGAATCTTCTTTTTCAACTCTGGCTCATTAGGAACGCAAATCCAATTCCTAAACCTCCAAATACCATCATCATGAAACTTGAAATATGTGTTGCTTTCTTTAATCTTCTGAAACTGTTGGTCCTTTTGTTGAGCCTCTCGTAATTCAAACAACAAGATCGATTGAACTTGTGTAGTGGCAAATAGTAATCCTTTTTTAGTCAATTGTGGTTTCCACAAAAATGCTTCCTCTAACAACTCCTGCACCTTAACTTCCAGTTTTTCCATGCTAGCTTTCCGACTTAAGGCATCTGCAACTACATTTGCTTTTCCAGGGACATAATTGATTGTGTAGTTATAATCATCCAAAAGCTCCATCCACCGTCTTTGCCTCATATTCAACTCTTTTTTTGAGAACAAGTATTTCAAGCTCTTGTGATCAGTAAACACCTCGAATTTGTTACCCCACAGATAGTGCCTCCATTTCTTAAGTGCAAACACAATAGTCGCTAGCTCCAAATCATGCGTCGGGTAGTTCAATTCATACGGCTTCGGTTTCCTAGAAGCATACACAATCACTCTACCATTTTACATCAACACACAACCCAATCCTTCCTTCAAAGCATCGCTATAGATTACAAAACCTTGACTCCCTTCAGGCAATGCAAGAACAGGTGCGGTAGTCAATCTTTTCTTCAATTCTTGGAAGCTGTTCTCATACTTGTCATCCCACACGAACTTTGTTTTCTTTTGAGTGAGCTTTGTAAGCGGTCCTACGATCTTTGAGAAATCCTTCACAAACCTCCGATAATAGCCGGCTAGACCAAGAAAACTCCGAACTTCTGTAACATTTTCTGGCTTCTTGCAAGACATCACTGCTTCTATCTTTGTTGGATCCACCGCTATTCCCTCTTGGGATATAATGTACCCCAAAAATGCAATCTGCTACAACCAAAATTTGCATTTGCTAAACTTTGCATACAATTGATGCTCTCGAAGTTTCTGCAGTACCAATCGCAGATGTTGTTCATGCTCAGCCTCGGATTTCGAGTATACCAAAATATCATCAATAAAAATCACCACAAATTGGTCCAAGTAGGGTTGAAACACCCTGTGCATCAAGTCCATAAAAGCTACAGGGGCGTTAATTAGCCCAAACGGCATCACCACATGTTCATAATGCCCATATCTCATCCTGAAAGTCATTTTAGGCACATCCTCCTTTTTGATCCGCAACTGAGAGTACCTTTGCCTCAAGTCGAGCTTCGAATACACTTTGGCTCCTTGAAGTTGATCAAACAACTCGTCGATAAGTGGAAGTGGGTATTTATTCTTGACGGTCACTTGGTTCAAACCTCGGTAATCGATGCATAGCCTCAACGTTCTGTCTTTCTTCTTTACAAATAGGACTGGCGCACCCCATGGAGAAGAACTTGGTTGAACAAACCCCTTCTTCAACAATCCTTGCAATTGGTCCTTCAATTCTTGTAGCTCGGCTGGTGCCATACGATATGGAGCTTTAGATATTGGCTGGGTGCCAGGCAGTAATTCTATAATGAACTCGATCTCCCGATTTGGGGGTAAACCGGGCAATTCTTCTGGAAACACATCCACATAATCTTTAATCACTGGCATCTCCTCCAACTTAGCTTTGTTCGACGGTTTGTTGATGAGGTAAGCTAAGTATCTACTACATATTTTTCTCAAGGACTTCACTGCTTTCGTAGATGAAATGATGGAACTCCCGGTGAAGTCTCTTCGACCCATGACCTCCAATATTGGTTGACCAGGAATCTGGAATGTTACAATCTTCGTCCGGCAATCTAGTTGGGCATGATGCTTTGCCAACTAGTCCATCCCTAAAATGACTTCATAGTCTAGAAAGGGTAATAGAATAAGATTGGCTGAGAATTCCCTATCTTTAATTTGGATTTTACATGCTTTACAAGCTGAGCGAGTAACAAGTTTAGAACCCATCGGAGTACCGACTTCTACTTCGTAAGGCAAACGTACAACTCGTAGTTTCACACGTTGTACACATAAGGGAGTAATAAATGAATGAGCAGCACCTGGATCAATTAGCACCCTAACAGGTTGATTCAGTATCAAGAATGTACCTTCAACAACAACAATTTCCTCAGGAAGCTCCTCGCACTCAATAGCATAAGCTCGGGCCTGAACTCTAGGAACTGGAGTCTTGCCTCTACCAGCTGGTTTAACCTAATTTTGTCCTCCTTGCCATTTAGGGCAATCCTTGATCTGATGCTGATCACTACCACACCGCACACATCGTCCTGACTTCTTCCAGCACTGGGCCTCGGTGTGACCCTTCTTGTCACAGTAAGAACAGTTGATAGACTGAGTAGTGGGTGAACTACCTGTGGATCCGCGGGTGGAAGAAGCTGATGGTGCTTTAGTCGGGCCACGGTTATTAACTGCTCTATTCTGGCTCTGGCCCTGACTGCGACTCTGACTCTAGAATTTTCTTTGTTGACCTGGAGGCTGATATGGTTTCTTGTTCGGCTGGCGCGAACTGGCTCTATCAAGTTTCCTCTTCTCAATTCGGGAAGCAGCAGCAAGGAGAGCAGAATAGGTAGTGAAGTCATGCGAAGCCAAATGGTCCTGAATTTTCGGCCTTAACCCATTCGTAAATTTCCACATCTTAGCCTCAGGGGTACTGACCATGTATTGAGCATAGCGGGATAGTCGATCAAAACGAGCCTCGTACTGGGCCACCGTCATGTTACCCTGGTTCAAGTGCATGAATTCCTCAATCCACCTCTGTCTGGAAACTGCAGGTACGCATTTCTCCTTGAATGCCTTAACGAAATTACCCCACAAGCGAGATGTATAATCAGTTTCCCAAAGTGCCTCCATAGTGTGCCACCAATGCTCAGCATCCCCGTGCAACAGAAACACAGCGAACTCCACCTTTTCTTCATCAGTATAGTCAAGGGGTCTGAAAATCTTCTCGATCTCAGACAGCCAAGCCTCTGCCTTTTCATCATCAACTTCCCCGTGGAATTTGGACAGACGAAAGTCAAGGAACTCCCGCATTCTGCTATTTCTCCCATGGTTACCATCATTCCTGTTGTTGTTGTTGTTCGCTTCACGTGCATCTTGACATTCCATCACTCGCGACACGCGATCCATGGCATTTGTCATCATGTTAAACATAGCCATGCCGGGATTAGTTTGATGGGCATCTTCGGTCTCTTGGGGCTCACCACTCCTATTAGTAGTGCGGGTACTAGGGCCAGCCATCTATAGGCACAAATTACGATGCACAATTTATTAGAATACGACAAACAAGAATTTAATGCATAAGATATGCCACATATAATTTTATATAGATACACAATTCTAGAAACAATTAAGACATGTTAATCACATAAGCACATAGAACATAGAAGGCACAATTAACATTATCACACATTATCACACATAAACAAGTCATCCTGATAATCTTAGGGCTTCTACCCATGGTCCGAGAGTTAAACCCGGCTTAAGCAATCTAAGCTCTGATACCATTTCTCTAAGGTGTCACGCCCCAACCCGACCTATAAAGGTTAGACTAGGGTGTGATCTAAACATTCAAGTCATATCACGCACTTAATCGTTCATGAAAGTTTAACACTTAACATTTAGCCTAAACTCCACAAATTCTCCGAAAAACTGGCAACATAACGGCTGTAATTAGGCTTTTTAGTTTGACCTAATTTTCTAAACGCCTCAAAATTTCCAATCTCAATTTCATTTCCAACTAAGATTACTATTTATCACCAATCGAAACACCTACTAGTTATCTCGAAGTCTCGTTTGATTAACAACCTAGCATGATACTATGTCTCGTTTGTTTGTTAATCCTTGTTACAAAAGTACTTGTTGATCTTAGCTTACCAATGAGTCCCTGCTTAAGATTGGATAGATTCATTTTACCTAATACTTCATAAACCTGCGATAGATACTAACCAATAGCGATAGCAAAAACAACCATAGTAGTGTCTATCTAGTTATGATCAGTACAAGCCAAAATTAGACCCTAAATTACAACAGGGGTCATTTATAATACAATAACAAGCAACATAAGAAATAGTCTTCAAGCAACATATCGTTCATAAAATGGCCATAGTCATGTAAGGCACATAGGGCAAGCAATCATTCCAAGGAATCATCATTAGGCATGTTGTCCTCGGGTACCTATTCCTGGTCTTCTTCACCTGAGATGATAAAAGAGGGTAAGTCCTTATGAACTCAGCGAGGGGGAACGAGAAATAAGTTTTGAAACTCATTTTCCAGTTTAACTTATGAAAACCCTTTTCAAGCATGACATATATCACATGTAAGTACATAATGTAATGTAAAAGTAAAAGAACACAATTACCCATTTTTCCTCCCCGAGGTTCTCTAGGAACCAAGCGAGAATACTTATACATATAGAAAAATGATACAGTGAGCTTTTGCTCTCTGTTCATTTCCAGTATCAGTTGTTGCGGCCAGCTTCAAATCATCTCCTTATCACGCCAAATGGGTGTACTCCGGATGTACCCCGAAATCCTATGATCCAACTCTCCGAGAAAGTCTAGCTCCCAAGCGAGAGAGGGAATTGGACAACGGTAGTCACGGTTGCACTGGCAAGCCCGATGCCGCCCGGTGTGCGTGATCGCCACCATGCCAGAATGAAAGGTTTTAACCTTGTATGCAATGCACATTTATGACATTTAATATATCACATTAGGAGGACGACAAAGTAGGTTACCTTCGAGCAGTCATAGGTTTGCACATTGACAAGTAAACACGCGAGGCATGATATGACATGTAATTTCACTTGTAAAGCACATGGAGTCATATAAATATTAAACGGGCAGCCATGAAACGCATGTAAATCAAGTCATATAACTCATTTCGAAGTTCACGTAATCAAATAATAAGGTCATACAACATGCAACGACGTTTACGTGGGACCGGGTGCAAGAAGGGTCTACTTGTCAACGTGTAATTATCGGAATCACATTTAAGGCTATAAGGGCAACTACGGGCAGCCTACTAATCATATAATTAAACACGATATCCATAAGATCAACACTTAGCGAGTTTTTCTAGTCATTAGGGTTTCAATTCATGCTCACCCGTGCGATTAAGCCCTAAGTTGACACGTAATTAAACTCAAGCCATGCATCGATTAATTGAAACACCCTCAAGCATTCAAAACAGTCCACACAACATCCAAGTGCCACAATCCCAAGCATTTAATACAACAAGAGAAGTTACAATAATTTTCAAAGCAATTCACTAGATGAAACCCTCACTGCAATGGTCTGTTTTCTCACAACCATTGAGATAAGCAAAAAATCTCCAATTCCAGTGAAAAAAATGTCAAATTAAATCTTAAGGAGTGAAATAAATCCAGAAACAAGCCTCGCATCATTTGGAGTTTGGGTTCAAGAGTTATAGCCAAAACCGTGAGACTACGCAAAACTGTCCAGATTTGTACACATTTCAATACTTGTCATTTTTGAGGACCTTAGGGTCCGATTTAGCCTTAGTCTATTTCTGACAAAAATGTCCAGAACTGAAAAATCTAGCAGTACACTAAATTTCATGAATTTTGGATATCAGGTACTAAGTCAAAACTGGTTCGTTCTACGAGGACAGTGAATCTGCCAAAACCTGCTTCATTTTCCCAGATTTTCCAGATTTGGATACCTTTCAATGTTTTGCCATTTGGGGGACTTTAGAGTCGAAATTATCTTTGGCCTATTTCTATGAAAAATTCTCAGAACTGGCAAAAATAGTCACCTACCAATTTTCGCACATTTTCAACATCATTTACCTGGTTAAAATCACTTCGTTCCAACAGAACAGAAAGCTGCCAAATACGCGATTTCACCTATCTTCACATTCTAGCCAAATATCTTGCCATGCATGCTCACAAAAGCTCATGTACACACATATATCACAAGTACAGAGGTACAACTAGACATTTAAAGGCATGCATGTGGTTTTTGAAAGCTTTTCAAAGAAGTTTTAGCCCTCACCTTAGCAAGACAACAATGAAGATGCACAAAACTCTTGATGAAGCACAAAATCGACTTTTCTCCTTGCTTAGCTGGGAGACAACTTGAGATTCTCTAATTCCTAACTAAGTTACCATGTTCTTAGTAGGTGCATGTGGTTAGAACAAAAAGAAAATGAAATAGGGGCTATCAAACTTACCTAAGCCGAAATGAATGTGCTATGAGCTTGCATGTGTGTCTTTTGCATTCTAGCTTGCTTGGTCGAGCTTCCTAGTTGCTTGCATGTCCTGAAGAACCTTTGGATGAAGAACTTAAGCTATGGAGTCTATAATTTCAGCTAGGGCCGAGAGAGAGAGAGAAGAAATGAGAGAAAGAATGAGAGAAAGAGAGAAAATGAGAGAAAGAATGAAAAGCTTGAGGACTTGATGCATGTGTCGGTCTAGGGCCTTGAGAATTCTGAATTTGTGTCTTCAAGGAGCATAATTTGAATCATCCTAGCATGGGCATTTGATTGTGTCGAGATTGGGGTGCATTCGGTAGGGGTTTGAGTCATTTTTTTATGCATTGTGTCATTAGCTTGTCATAGAATGTCTAGGTTTAATTTTAAATTATGCAATGCTAGTTCAATACGCAAATAGTGGTCGGCCATGCTTGTGCAAGAATCTGAATTTTTGTCTTGGTTGAGCAATATAATATTGTGTGTTTGGGATGTGCAAAAGAATAAGGAATAAAGAATAAATAATGCTTAGCTTTTGGTGTAATTTCGTCTTCTAGTGAGTTGAATTAGCAATTTAATATTAATTAGTGGAATTTGTAGGATTAATTAATGATCTAGTACTTCGTGTAAGATGCTTTCTTAATTAGCGTGCTGGCACGCTTTCCTAGGTTAAGGGCACGCACTATGAGATAAGGCACGAATTACGAGACGAATACACGTTTCCTAAGTAAATGCATGCAACCCTAAATGTATGCACGTAATTCAATGCAAGGCACACAAAACGAAACACAACTCTTAAACCTAGGTCAAGGCACGTAAATCTAGGTTAGGGCATATGAAATGAGGTATCGCACGCAAATCAAGGTCGGGCCTCACAAGTTACGCAGCGCACAGCATATCGGTGGAAAGCTCGCCGAGTGCACTATGACGGGGAGAACAAAACTGCTCTTCTGCACCTATTTTCGTAGCCCAGAATCGAACATTTTCATCAGTTTCGATAAATTTTTCTTCTTTTGCGCTGTTTATCTGTCCCGGATCAAACGTTATGAGCCACGAAAAGGAGGATAACCTAATCCATCACATTTCTATTACCGAATCCCATGGCACCTTTGGCAAGACAACTTCACTTCACGTAGAAGCTGGTCTCGCAAACCAAGGGCGTGGGGCATATGACCAGGTATCTATCGCTCCGGTGCCCATAATTTTTGATCCGTGAAGAGTTACGTGATGCACAACATACTGTTGGAAAGCTCTTCAAAAGCTCTACGACGGGGATAGTAAGCCTGCTCAACTGCGCCGATTTTCGTAGGCCAAAATCGAACGTTTTCATCAGTTTCGGGACACTTTTCTTCTTTTGTACAATTTTTCCGTCCCGGATCGTTCGTCGTGAGCCACGAAAAGGACGACAACCTAATCCATCACATTTCTTTTACCGAATCCCATTGCACCTTGGGCAAGACAACTTCACTTCATGTTGAGACTTGGCCCACAAACTAAGGGCGTGGGGCTTGTGACCAAGTATCCGTCGCTCCGGTGCCCATAACTTTTGATTTGTAAGGAGTTACGCGGTGTACAGCATACCGTTGGAAAGCACTCCGAGAGCTCTGCGACGGGTGCAGCAAGCTTGCTCGGCTGTGCCTGTTGTCGAAACCCATAATCGAACGTTATCATCTGTTTCTGGACACTTTTCTTCTTTCGCTCTATTTTTTTGTCCCGGATCGTATGTCGTGAGTCGCGAAAAAGGACGATAACTTAATCCATCACATTTCTATTACTGAATCCCATGGCACCTAGGGCAAGACAACTTCACTTCACGTAGAGCCTGGGCCCGCAAACCGAGGGCGTGGGGTTTGTAGCCAGGTATCCGTCGCTCCGGTGCCCATAACTTTTGATCCATAAGGAGTTACGTGGCGCACAGCATACCGTTGGAAAGCTATACGAGAGCTCTACGACGAGGGCAGCAAGCCTGCTCGGCTGCGCCTATTTTCAGATTCCAAAATTGAAAGTTTTCATCTGTTTCAGGACACTTTTCTTCTTTTGCGCTATTTTTTTATCCGGGATCGTACGTCGTGAGCCGCGAAAAGGATGATAGCCTAATCCATCACATTTCTATTATCGAATCCCATGGCACCTTGGGCAAGACAACTTCACTTCACTTAGAGGCTGGGCCCGCAAACCTATGGTGTGGGCTGCGTTTATTTTCGGATACCCAAAATCGAACGTTTTCATCAATTTCGGGACACATTTCTTCTTTCGCGCTATTTTTTCGTCCCGGATCGTACGTCGTGAGCCTCGAAAAGGATGACAACCTAATCCATCACATTTCTATTACTGAATCCCATGCCACCTTAGGCGAGACAACTTCACTTCACGTAGAGGCTAGGCTCGCAAACGGAGGGCGTGGGGCTTGTGACCAGTTATTTGTCGCTCCGGTGCCCATAACTTTTGATCCGTAAGGAGTTACGCGGCGCACAGCATACCGTTGGAAAGCTCGCCGAGAGCTCTATGACGAAGGCAGCAAAACTGCTCTTCTGCACCAATTTTCGGAGCCCAAAATTGAACGTTTTCATCAGCTTTTGGACACTTTTATTCTTTTGCTCTGTTTTTTCATCCCGGATCGTATGTCGTGAGCCTAAACAAGGACGACAACTTAATCCATCACATTTTTATTACCGAATCCCACGGCACCTTGGGCAAGACAACTTTACTTCACGTAGAAGCTGGGCGTGCAAACCGAGGCGTTGGGCTTGGGACCAGGTATCCGTCGCTCCGGTGCCATAACTTTTGATCTGTAAGGAGTTACGCGGCGCATAGCATACTGTTGGAAAGCTCTCCGAGAGCTCTACTATGGGGGCAGCAAGCCTGCTCGGCTGTGCCTTTTTTCGGAGCAAAAATTGAACGTTTTCATCAATTTCGGGACTCTTTTCTTTTTCTGCGTTGTTTTTCCGTCCCGTATCGTACGTCGTGAGCCGAGAAAAGGACGACAACCTAATCTATCACATTTCTATTACCGAATCCCACGGCACCTTGGGCAAAAAAACTTCACTTCACGTAGAGGCTGGGCCCGCAAACCGAGGGCGTGGGGCTTGTGACCAGGTATCCGTCTCTCTGGTGTCCATAACTTTTGATCCGTAAGGAGTTACCTAGCACACAGCATACCGTTGGGAAGCTCTCCGAGAGCTCTACGACGAGGGAATTAAGCCTGCTCGGTTGCGCCTATTTTTGGAGCAAAAATTTGAATGTTCTCATAAGTTTCGGGACACTTTTCTTCTTTTGCCCTATTTTTCTGTCCCGGATCGTACGTCTTGAGCCACGAAAAGGACGACAACCTAATCCATCACATTTCTATTACCAAATCCCACAGCACCTTAGGCAAGACAACTTCACTTCACGTAGAGGATGGGCACACAAACCAAGGGCGTGGGGCTTGTGGCCAGGTATTCGTCGCTCCGGTGCCCATAACTTTTGATCTGAAAGGAGTTACGTGGTGCATAGCATACCGTTGGAAACTACTCCAAGAGCTCTACGACGAGGACAGCAAGCCTGCTCGACAGCACCTATTTTTGGAGTCCAAAATTGAACGTTTTCATCAATTTTGGGACACTTTTCTTCTTTTGCGATGTTTTTTCCGTCCCGGATCGTAAATCGTGAACCGCGAAAAGGACAATAACCTAATCTATCACATTTCTATTACCGAATCCCATGGCACCTTAGGCAAGACAACTTCACTTCATGCAGAGGCTGGGCCAGTAAACCGAGGGCGTGGGGCTTATGACCAGGTTTCCGTTGCTCTGATGCACATAACTTTTGATCTGTAAGGAGTTACGCGGCGCACAGCGTACCGTTGGAAACCTCGACGAGAGCTCTACGACTGGGGTCAGTAACCTTGCTTGGTTGCGCCTATTTTCGGAGCCCCAAATCGAACGTTTTCATCAGTTCTGGTATATTTTTCTTCTTTTGCTCTGTTTTTCCGTCCCGGATTGTACGTCGCGAGCTGCGAAAAGGACGACAACCTAATCCATCAAATTTCTATTACCGAATCCCACGATACCTTGGGCAAGACACCTTCACTTCTCGTAGAGGCTGGGCCTGCAAACCAAGGGAGTGGGGCTTGTGAGCAGGTATCCGTCGCACCGGTGCCCATAACTTTTGATCCGTAATGAGTTACGCGGTGTACAGCATACCGTTGGAAAACTCTGCGACGAGTGCAGCAAGCTTGCTCGGCTGTGCTCGTTGTCGAAGCGCAAAATCAAACGTTTTCATTAGTTTCAGCCTGCTCGGCTGCGCCTATTTTTGGAGCAAAAATTTGAACGTTCTCATCAGTTTCGTGACACTTTTCTTCTTTTGCCCTGTTTTTCCGTCCCGGATCGTATGTCATTAGCCGCGAAAAGGACGACAACCTAATCCATCACATTTCTATTACCAAATCCCACAGCACCTTAGGCAAGACAACTTCACTTCATGTAGAGGCTGGACCTGCAAATCGAGGGCGTGGGGCTTGTGACCAGGTATTCGTCGCTCCGGTGCCCATAACTTTTGATCTGTAAGAAGTTACGCGGCTTACAACATACTGTTGGAAAGCTCTCCGAAAGCTCTACGACAGGGACAACAAGCCTACTGGGCTGCGCCTATTTTTGGAGTCCGACAGCGAACATTTTCATCAGTTTCGGGACACTTTTATTCTTTCGCTCTATTTTTTCATCCCGGATAGTATGTTGTGAGTCGCGAAAAAAGACGACAACTTAATCCATCACATTTCTATTACTGAATCCAACGGCATCTTGGGCAATACAACTTCACTTCACGTAAAGGATGGGCCCACAAACCGAGGGCGTGGGGCTTGTGACCAGGTATCTGTCGCACATAAATTTTGATCCGTAAAGAGTTACGCGGCGCATAGCATACCGTTGGAAAGCTCTCCGAGAGCTCTACGACGAGGGGAGCAAGCATTCTCGGCTGTGCCTATTTTCGAATCCCAAAATTGAACGTTTTCATCAATTTCGGGACACTTTTCATTTTTTACGCTATTTTTCCGTGCCGGATAGTATGTCGTGAGCCGCGAAAAGGGTGACAACCTAATCCATCACATTTCTATTACCGAATCCAATGGAACCTTGGGCAAGACAACTTCACTTCACGTAGAAGCTGGGCCCGCAAACTGAGGGAGTGGGGCTGTGTCTATTTTCAGAGCCCAAAATCGAACGTTTTCATATGTTTCGGGACACTTTTCTTCTTTCGCGCAGTTTTTTCATCCCGGATCGTACGTCGTGAGCCTCGAAAAAGGATGACAACCTAATCCATTACATTTCTATTACCGAATCCCATGCCACCTTAAGAGAGACAACTTCACTTCACGTAGAGGCTCGGCCCGCAAACGGAGGGCGTGGGGCCTGTGACCAGGTATTCATCGCTCCGGTGCCCATAACATTTGATCCGTAAGGAGTTATGCGACGTACAACATACCGTTGGAAAGCTCACCGAGCGCTCTACGACGGGGGCAGCAAAACAGCTCTTCTGCACCAGTTTTCGGAGCCCAAAATTGAATGTTTTCATTAGCTTCCTGAAACTTTTATTCTTTTGCGCAGTTTTTCCGTCCCGGATAGTACGTCGGGAGCCTCAAAGAGGACGACAACCTAATTCATCACATTTCAATTACCGAATCCCATGGCACCTTGGGCAAGTCAACTTCACTTCACGTAGAAGCTGTGCCCGCAAACCGAGGGCGTGGGTCATGTGACTAGGTATCCGTCGCTCCGGTGCCCATAACTTTTGATCTGTAAGGAATTACGCGGCGCACAGCATACTGTTGGAAAGTTCTCCGAGAGCTCTACGACGGGGGCAACAAGCCTGCTTGACTGTGCCAGTTTTTGGAGTGAAAAATTATATGTTTTCATCAATTTTGTGACACTTTTCTTCTTTTGGGCTGTATTTTCGTACCGGATCGTACGTCGTGAGCCGCGAAAAGGACGACAACCTAATCCATCATAATTTTATTACCGAATCCCATGACACCTTGGGCAAAAGAACTTCACTAGACGTAGAGGCTGGGCCCACAAACCGAGGTCGTGGGGCTTGGGACCAGGTCTCCGTCGCTCCGGTGTCTATAAATTTTGATCAGTAAGGAGTTACCCGTCGCACAGCATACCGTTGGGAAGCTCTTCGAAAGCTCTATGACGGCGGAATTGAGCCTGCTTGGCTGCGCCTATTTTCAGAGCCAAAAATTGAACATTTTCATTAGTTTCGGGCCACTTTTCTTCTTTTGCGCTATTTTTCCATCCCGAATCGTACGTCGTGAGCTGCGAAAAGGACAGCAACCTAATCCATCACATTTCTATTACCAAATCCACAACACCTTGGGCAAGACAACTTCACTTCACGTCGAGGCTGGGCCCGCAAACCGAGGGTGTGGGGCTTGTGACCAGGTATTCGTCTCTCCGGTGCCCATAACTTTTGATCCGTATAGAGTTACGTGGAGCACAACATACCGTTGGAAAGCTCTCCGAGAGCTTTACGATAGGGACATCATGCCTGCTCAGCTGCTCTTGTTTTCAAACCCCAAAATCGAATATTTTCATCAGTTTCAGGACACTTTTCTTCTTTTGAGCTATTTTTCTGTCCCGGATCGTACGTCGTGAGCCACGAAAAGGTGACAATCTAATCCATCACATTTCTATTACTAAATCCCACTGCACCTTGGTCAAGAAAATTTCACTTCAAGTAGAGGCTGGGCCCGCAAACCGAGGGCGTGGAGCTTGTGACTAGGTATCCGTCGCTCCGGTGCCCATAACTTTTGATCCGTAAAGAGTTACGCGGCGCACAGCATATCGTTGGAAAGCTCCCCGAGAGCTCTACGACGGGGGTCAGTAACCTTGCTCGGCTGCGCTTATTATCGGAGCCCCAAATCAAACGTTTTCATCAGTTTCGGTACACTTTTCTTTTTTTGCTCTGTCTTTTCGTCCCGGATCGTACGTCGCGAGCCGCGAAAAGGACGACAACCTAATCCATCACATTTCTATTATGGAATCCCACTATACCTTGGGCAAGACAACTTCACTTCACGTAGAGGTTGGGTCCGCAAACCGAGGTGGTGGGGCTTATTAGCAGGTATCCGTCGCATCAGTACCCATAACTTTTCATCCGTAAAGAGTTACGCGGTGTACAGCCTACCGTTGGAAAGCACTCCGAGAGCTCTGCGACGGGTGCAGCAAGCTTGCTCGGCTGTGCCTGTTGTCGAAACCCATAATCGAACGTTTTTATTACTTTCAGGATACTTTTCTTCTTTCACTTTATTTTTTCGTCCTGGATCGTATGTCGTGAGTGTCGAAAAGGATGAAAACCTAATCAATCACATTTCTATTACTGCATCCTATGACACCTTGGGCAAGACAACTTCACTTCACGTAGAGGCTGGGCCCTCAAACCGAGGACGTGGGGCTTGTGACAAAGTATTCGTCGCTCCGGTGCCCATAACTTTTGATCCGTAAGGAGTTACGTGTCGCACAGCAGACCGTTGGAAAGCTCTCCGAGAGCTCTACGACGGGGACATCAAGAATTCTCGGCTGCGCCTATTTTCAGATCCCAAAATTGAAAGTTTTCATCTGTTTCGGGACGCCTTTCTTTTTTTGCGCTATTTTTTTGTCCCGAATCGTACGTCGTGTGCCGGGAAAAGGGCGACAACCTAATCCATCACATTTCTATTACCGAATCCAACGGCACCTTGGGCAAGACAACTTTACTTCACGTAGAAGCTGGGCCCACAAACCGAGGGCGTGGGGCTGCGTCTATTTTCGGAGCCCAAAATCGAACGTTTTTATCAATTTCGGGACACATTTCTTCTTTCGCGCTATTTTTTCGTCCCGGATCGTACGTCGTGAGCCTCGAAAAGGATGACAACCTAATCCATCACATTTCTATTACTGAATCCCATGCCACCTTAGGCGAGACAACTTCACTTCACGTAGAGGCTAGGCTCGCAAACGGAGGGCGTGGGGCTTGTGACCAGTTATTTGTCGCTCCGGTGCCCATAACTTTTGATCCGTAAGGAGTTACGCGGCGCACAGCATACTGTTGAAAAGCTCTCCGAGAACTCTACGACGGGGGCAACAAGCCTGCTCGGCTGCGCCTATTTTCAAAGCCAAAATTTAAATGTTTTCATCAGTTTTGGGACACTTTTCTTCTTTTGAGCTGTTTTTCGGTCCCGGATCGTATGTTGTGAGCCGCGAAAAGGACGACAATCTAATCCATCACATTTATATTACCAAATCCCACGACACCTTGGACAAAACAACTTCACTTCACGTAGAGGCTGGGCCCGCAAACTGAGGGCGTGGGGGCTAGTGACTAGGTATCCGTCGCTCCGGTCCCCATAACTTTTGATCCGTAAGGAGTTACCCGGCGCACAGCATACCGTTGGAAATCTCTACGAGAGCTCTACGAAGGAGGAATTAAGCCTGCTCGACTACGCCTATTTACGGAGCCAAAAATTGAAATTCTCATCAGTTTTGAGATACTTTTCTTCGTTTGCTCTATTTTTTCATCGCTGATCGTATGTCGTGAGACACGAAAAGGATGACAACCTAATCCATCAGATTTCTATTACCAAATCCCACAGCACCTTGGGCAAGACAACTTCACTTCACGTAGAGGCTGAGCCTGCAAACCGAGGGCGTGGGGCTTGTGACTAGGTATTCATCGCTTCGGTGCCCATAACTTTTGATGCGTAAGGAGTTACGCGGTGTACAACATACCGTTGGAAAGCTCTCCGAGGGCTCTACGACGGGGACATCAAGCCGAATAGGCTATGCCTATTTTTGGAGACCAAAATCGAACGTTTTCATCAGTTTCAGGATATTTTTCTTCTTTTGCTTTGTTTTTCAGTCCCATATCGTACGTCATGCGCACCGAAAAGGACATCCTAATCCATCACATTTCTATTACCAAATCCCACGGCACCTTGGGCAAGACAACTTCACTACACGTAGAGGCTGGGCCTGCAAACTGAGGGCGTGGTGCTTTTGACCAGGTATTCGTCGCTGCGATGCCCATAACTTTTGATCCGTAAGGAGTTATGTAGAGGACATCATACCATTGGAAAGCTCTCTGAGAGCTCTACGACGGGGGCAGCAAGCCTGCTCGGCTGTGCCTATTTTCAGAGCCAAAAATTGAACGTTTTCATCAGTTTCGGGACATTTTTATTCTTTTGCGCTATTTTTTTGTCTCGTATCATACATCGTGAGCCGCGAAAAGGACGACAACCTAATCCATCACATTTCTATTATCGAATCCCACGGTACCTTGGGCAAGACAACTTCACTTCTCACAGCGGTTGGGCCCACAAACCGAGGGCGTGGGGCTTGGGACCAGGTCTCCGTCGCTCTGGTACCCATAACTTTTGATCAGTGAAGAGTTACGCGGCGTACAGCATACCGTTGAAAAGCACTCCGAGAGCCCTACGACGGGGGCATTAAGACTGCTAAGGCTGCGCCTGTTGTCAGAGCCAAAAATTGAACATTTTCTTCAGTTTCGGGATACTTTTTTTGTTTTGCTCTATTTTTCTGTCTCGGATCGTACGTCGTGAGCCGCGAAAAGGGCGACAACCTAATCCATCACATTTCTATTACCGAATCCCACGGTACCTTGGGCAACACAACTTCACTTCACGTAGAGGCTAGGCCCGCAAATAGAGGGCGTGGGGCTTGTGACCAGGTATTCGTCGCTCCAGTACCCGTAACTTTTGATCTGTAAGGAGTTACTCGGCGCACAGCATACCGTTGGAAGCTCTCTGAGAGCTCTAAGATGGGGGCAGCAAAACTGCTCTTTTGTACCTATTTTCGGAGCCCAAATTAGAACGTTTTCATCAGTTTCGGGATATTTTTCTTCTTACGCGCTATTTTTTCATCCCAGATCGTACGTCATGAGCCTCGAAAAGGATGACAACCTAATCCATCACATTTCTATTACCGAATCCTACGAAACCTTAGGCAAGACAACTTCACTTCACCTAGAGGATGGGCTCGCAAACCGAGGACGTGGGGCATGTGACCAGGTATCCGTCGCTCCGGTACCCATAACTTTTGATCTGTAATGCGTTACGCAGAGCACAGCATACCGTTGGAAAGCTCTCCAAGAGCTCTACGACGGGGGCAGTAAGCCTGCTAGGTCGCGCCTATTTTCAGAGCCCAAAATCAAATGTTTTCATCTGTTTCGGGATAATTTTCTTTTTTTGCGCTGTTTTTCGATCACGGATCGTACGTCGTGAGCCGCGAAAAGGACGACAACCTAATTCATCACATTTCTATCATCGAATCCCACAGCACCTTGGGCAAGACAAATTACTTCACGTTGAGGCTGGGCTCACAAACAAAGGGCGTGGGGCTTGTGACCAGGTATCCATCGCTCTGGTGTCCATAACTTTTGATCCGTAAGGAGTTATGCAGCATAAAACATACCGTTGGAAAGCTCTCCGAGAGCTCTACGATGGGGGCAGTAAGCCAAATAGTTATGCTGGATCGTACGTCGTGAGCTTATTTTTGGAGACCAAAATCGAACGTTTTCATCAGTTTCAGGACACTTTTCTTTTTTTGCTCTGTTTTTCTCTCCCAGATCGTACGCCGTGAGGCGCGAAAAGGACGACAACGTAATACATCACATTTCTATTGCCGAATCCCACGGCACCTTGGGCAATTCAACTTCACTCCACGTATAGGCTGGGCTAACAAACCGAGGATGTAGGGCTTGTGACCAGGTATTCGTCGCTCTGGTACCCATAACTTTTGATCCGTAAGGAGTTACGTGGCGCACAGCATACCGTTGGAAACTCTCCGAGAGATCTACGACGGGGGCAGCGAAACTACTCTTCTACACCTATTTTCGATTCCCAAAATCCAACGTTTTCATCAATTTCGGGACACTTTTCTTCTTTCATGCTGTTTTTTCGTCCCGGATCGTACGTCGTGAGCCTCGAAAAGGATGACAACCTAATCCATCACATTTCTATTACAGAATCCCTAAGCACCTTGGGCAAGACAACTTCACTTCACGTAGAGGCTGGGCCCATAAACCGAGGGCGTGGGGCATGTGACCAGGTATCCATTACTCCGGCGCCCATAACTTTTGATCTGTAAGGAGTTACGTGGCCCACAACGTACCGTTGGAAAGCTATTCGAGAGATCTACGATGGAGGCAGCAAGCCTGCTCGGCTGCATCTATTTTCGAAGCCCAAAATCGAACGTTTTCATCATTTTCGGGATACTTTTCTTCTTTCGCGCTATTTTTTCATCCCGGATCGTACGTCGTGAGCCTCGAAAAGGATGACAACCTAATCCATCACATTTCTATTAGCGAATCTCACGGCACTTTGGGCAAGACAACTTCACTTCACGTAGAGGCTGGGCCCGCAAACCGTGGGCGTAGGGCTTATGACCAGGTATTCGTCGCTCTGGTGCCCATAACTTTTCAACCGTTACGCGGCACACAGCATACTGTTGGAAAGCTCTCCGAGAGCTCTACGATAGGGGCAGCAAAACTTTTCTTATTTTGCTATGTTTTTTCATCCCAGATCGTAAGTCGTTAGCCGCGAAATGGATGACAACCTAATCCATCACATTTCTATTACCGAATCCCACGGCACCTTGGGCAAAACAACTTTACTTCACGTAGAGTATGCGCCCGCAAACCGAGGACAGGGGGCTTGTGACCAGGCATTCGTCACTCTGGTGCCCACAACTTTTAGTCCGTAAAGAGTTACGCGGCGTACAGCATACCGTTAGAAAGCTCTCCGAGAGCTCTACGATAGGGACAGCAAAACTTTTCTTTTGTACCTATTTTCGGAACCCAAAATTGAACATTTTTATCAGTTTCGGGACAATTTTCTTCTTTCGCGCTGTTTTTTATCCCGGATCGTACGTCGTGAGACTCGAAAAGGATGACAACTTAATCCATCACATTTCTATTACATAATCCCACAGCACCTTAGGCAAGACAACTTCACTTCACATAGAGGCTGGGTTCGCAAACCGAGGACGTGGGGCATGTGACCAGGTATCCGTCGCTCTGGTGCCCATAACTTTTGATCTGTAGGGAGTTATGTGGCGCACAACGTACCGTTAGAAAGCTCTCCGAGAGTTCTACGATGGGGGCTGCAATCCTACTCGGCTGCATCTATATTTGGAGCCCAAAATCGAACGTTTTCATCAGTTTCGGGACACTTTTCTTCATTTGCGGTGTTTTTTATCCCGGATCGTACATCGTGACCCTCGAAAAGGATGACAACTTAATCCATCACATTTCTATTACCGAATCCCATGGCACCTTAGGCAAGACAATTTCACTTCACGTAGAGGCTGGACTCGCAAACTGAGGGGTGGGGCTTGTGACCAGGTATCCGTTGCTCTGGTGCCCATAACTTTTGATCCGTAAGGAGTTAAGCAGTGCACAACATACCGTTGGAAAGCTCTCCGAGAGCTCTACGACGGGGGAAGCAAAACTACTCTTCTGCACCTATTTTTGGAGCCCAAAATTGAACGTTTTCATTAGTTTCGGGACACTTTTATTCTTTTACGCTGTTTTTTCATTCCGGATCGTACGTCATGAGCCTTGAAAAGGACGACAACCTAATCCATCACATTTCTATTACCGAATCCCACGGCACCTTGGCCAAGACAACTTCACTTAACGTAGAGGTTGGGCCCCCAAACCAAAGGGTTGGGCCTTGTGACCAGGTATCCGTCGCTCCAGTGCCCATAATTTTTTATCCGAAAGAAGTTACATGCCGCACAGGATACCGTTGGAAAGCTCTCCGAGAGCTCTGCGACGGGGGCAGAATGCCTGCTCGGCTGCTCCTATTTTCGAAGCCAAAAATTGATTGTTTTCATCAATTTCGGGACACTTTTATTCTTTTGCAATGTTTTTCTGTGCCGTATCGTACGTCGTGAGCCTCGAAAAGGACGACAACATAATCCATAACATTTCTATTACCGAATCCTACGGTACCATGGGCAAGACAACTTCACTTCACGTAGAGGTTGGGCCCGCAAACCGAGGGCGTGGGGTATGTGACCAGGTATCTGTCGCTGTGGTACCCATAACTTTTGATCCGTAAGGAGTTACGCGGCGCACGGCATACTGTTGGAAAGCTCTCCAAGAGCTCTACGATGGGGGCAGCAAGCCTGCTAGGCTGCGCCTATTTTTGAAGCCCAAAATCAAATGTTTTTATCTGTTTCGGGACACTTTTCTTTTTCTGCGCTATTTTTCTGTCCTGGATTGTACCTCGTGAGCCGCGAAAAGGGCAACAACCTAATCGATCACATTTCTATTATCGAATCGCACAGCACCTTGGGCAAGACAAATTCACTTCACGTAGAGGCTGGGCTCGCAAACCGAGGGCGTGGGGCTTGTGACGAGGTATCCGTTGTTCCCGTGCCCATAACTTTTGATCCGTAAGAAGTTACGCGGCGCACAACATACCGTTGGAAAGCTCTCCGAGAGCTATACTACGGGGGCAGCAAGCCAAATAGGTATGCTGGATCGTACGTCGTGAGCTTATTTTTGGAGACGAAAATCAAACGTTTTCATCAGTTTCAAGACACTTTTCTTTTTTTGCTCTGTTTTTCTGTCCCGGATCGTACGTCGTGAGCCACGAAAAGGAAGACAACCTAATCCATCATATTTCTATTACCGAATCCCATGGCACCTTGGGCAAGATAATTTCATTTCACGTAGAGGCTGGGCCCGCAAACCGAGGGCATGGGGTATGTGACCAGGTATCTGTCGTTGTGGTGCCCATAACTTTTGATCCGTAAGGAGTTACGTGGCGCACGGCATACCGTTGGAAAGCTCTCCGAGAGCTCTATGACGGGGGTAGTAAGCCTGCTAGGCTGTGCCAATTTTTACTGCCCAAAATAGAATGTTTTCATCAGTTTTGGGACACTTTTCTTCTTTTCAGTTGTTTTTCCGTCCCAGATCGTACGTCGTGAGCCGCGAAAGGACGACAACCTAATCTATCACATTTCTATTACCGAATCCCACAACACCTTGGGCAAGACAATTTCACTTCACGTAGAGGCTGGGTTCGCAAACTGAGGGCGTGGGGCTTGTGACCTGGTATCCGTTGCTTCGGTGCCCATAACTTTTTATCCGTAAGGAGTTACGCGGCGCATAGTATACCGTTAGAAAGCTCTCCTAGAGCTCTATTACGGGGGAATTAATCCTGCTCGGCTGTACCTGTTTTCGGAGCCAAAAATTGAATGTTTTCATAAGTTTGGTACATTTTTATTCTTTTGCTCTATTTTTTCATCCCAGATCGTACATCGTGAGCTACGAAAACCGAGGGTGTGAGGCTTATGACCTGGTATTCGTCGCTTCGGTGCCCATAACTTTTGATCTGTAAGGAGTTTCGTGGCGTACAACATACCATTGCAAAGTTCTCCGAGAGCTCTACGATGAGGGTAGCAAAACTACTCTTCTGCACCTATTTTCAGATCCCAAAATTGAACGTTTTCATCAGTTCTGGGATACTTTTATTCTTTTGCACTATTTTTCCGACCTGGATCGTACGTCGTGAGCCTCGAAAAGGACGACAACCTAATCCATAACATTTCTATTACCAAATCCCATGGTACCTTGGGCAAGACAACTTCACATCACGTAGAAGTTGGGGCCACAAACCAAGGGCGTGGGGCATGTGACCAGGTATCCGTCGCTCTAGTGCCCATAACTTTTGATCCGTATGGAGCTACGTGGCGCACAGCATACCGTTGGAAAGCTCTCCGAGAGCTCTACGACCTAGGCAGCAAGCCTGCTAGGCTGCGCCTATTTTTGTAGTCCAAAATTGAACGTTTTTATTAGTTTCAGGACACTTTTCTTCTTTTGCTCTTTTTTTTCGTCCCGGATCCCACGTCGTGAGCTTCGAAAAGGATGACAACCTAATCCATCACATTTCTATTAGTGAATCCCATGGTACCTTGGGCAACACAACTTCGCTTCACGTAGAGACTGGGCTCGCAAACCAAGGGCGTGGGGCTTGTGACTAGGTATCCGTCGCTCTAGGACCCATAACTTTTGATCCGTAAGGAGTTACGCGGCGCAGAGCATACCGTTGGAAAGCATCCCGAGAGCTCTATGATGAGGGAATTAAGCCTGCTCGGCTGCGCCTGTTCTCGGAGCCAAAAATTGAACATTTTCATAAGTTTCGGGATACTTTTCTTCTTTTTCTATGTTTTTCCGTCCCAGATCGTACGTCGCGAGCTGTGAAAATGACGACAACCTAATCCATCACATTTATATTACCAAATCCCACGGTACCTTGGGCAAGACAACTTCACTTCACATAGAGGCTAGGCCCGCAAACCGAGGGCGTGGGGCTTATGACCAGGTATCCGTCGCTCCGGTGCCCATAACTTTTGATACGTAAAGAGTTACACGGCGCACAGCATACCGTTGGAAAGCTCTCCAAGAGCTCTATGACGGGAGCAGTATGGCTGCTTAGCTGTGCCTGTTTTCAAAGCCCAAAGTCGAACATTTTCATCAGTTTCGGGACACTTTTCTTTTTTTACTCTATTTTTTTGATCCGGATCGTAAGTCGTGAGCCGCGAAAAAGACGACAACCTAATCCATCAATTTTCTATTATCGAATCTCACGGTACCTTGGGCAAGACATCCTCACTTCACGTAGAGGCTGGGCCTGCAAACCGAGGGCGTGGGGCTTGTGAGCCGTAATTTGTCGCTCCGGTGCCCATAACTTTTGATCCATAAGAAGTTACGCAGCGCACAGTATACCGTTGGAAAGCTCTCACAGAGCTCTACGACGAGGGCAGCAAGCTTGCCAAGCAGCGCTAGTTTTCGAAGCCCAAAATTGAACATTTTCATCTATTTCGGTACACTTTTCTTCTTTTGTTATGTTTTTTCATCCCGGATCATACGTCGTGAGCTGCGCTAAGGATGCAAACCTAATCCACCACATTTCTGTTACCGAATCCCATGGCACCTTAGGCAAGACAACTTTACTTCACGTAGAGGCTGGGCCAGCAAACCGAGGCCGAAGGGCTTGTGACCATGTATCCGTCGCTCCGGTGCCCATAACTTCTGATCCATAAGGAGTTACGCGGCTCACAGCAAACCGTTGGAAGGCACTCCGAGAGCTCTACGATGGGGGCAGCAAGTCAGACAAGCTGAGCCTATTTTCGGAGACCAAAATTGAAATTTTTCATTAGTTTTTGGACACTTTTCTTCTTTTGCTCTGTTTTTTCGTCCCCGATCGTACGTCGTGAGCCACGAAACGGACGACAACCTAATCCATCACATTTCTATTACTGAATCCCATGGTACATTGGACAAGACAACTTTACTTCACATAGAGGCTGGGCCCCAAACCGTGGGCGTAGGGCTTGGGACCAGGTCTCCGTCGCTCTGGTGCCCATAACTTTTGATTTGTAAGGAGTTACACAACGCACAGCATACCGTTGGAAAGCTTTCCGAGAGATCTACGACGGGGGCAGCAAAACTGCTCTTTTGCACTTATTTTCAGAGAACAAAATCGAACGTTTTCAACAATTTCGGGACACTTTTATTCTTTTGCGTTGTTTTTTCGCCCTGGATCGTACGTTGTGAGCCTCGAAAAGGTCGACAACCTAATCCATCACATTTCTGTTACCGAATCCCTCGGCACCTTGGGCAAGACAACTTCACTTCACGTAGAGGCTAGGCCCGCAAACCGAGGGCGTGGGGCATGTGACCAGGTCTCCGTCGTTCCAGTGCCCATAACTTTTGATCCGTAAGGAGTTATGCGGCGCATAGTATACCGTTGGAAAGCTCTCCGAGGGTTCTACGACTGGGGCAGCAAGGCTGCAAGGCTGCTCGGCTGCGCCTATTTTCATAGCCCAAAATTGAACGTTTTCATCAATTTTTGGACACTTTTCTTCTTTCGAGCTGTTTTTTCGACCCGGATCGTACGTCGTGAGCCGCGAAAAGGACGACAACCAAATCCATCACATTTCTATTTGCGAATCCCATGTTACCTTGGACAAGACAACTTCACTTCACGTAGAGGCTGGGCTCACTAACCGAGGGCGTGGGGCTTGTGACCAGGTATCTGTCGTTCTGGTGCCCATAACTATTGATTCGTAAGGAGTTACGCGGTGCGCCGCATACCGTTGGAAAGCTCTCCTAGAGCTCTACGATGGAGGAATTAAGTCTGCTCAGCAGTGCCTGTTTTCGGAGCCAAAAATTGAACATTTTCATAAGTTTCGGGACGCTTTTCTTCTTCTGCTTTGTTTTTCGTCCCGGATCGTACGTCGTGAACCGCGAAAAGGACGACAACCTAATCCATCACATTTTTATTACCGAATCCCATGGCACCTTGGGCAAGACAACTTCACTTCATGTAGACGCTAGGTCCGCAAACCGAGGGCGTGGGGCTTGTGACCAGATATTCGTCGTTCCGATGCAAATAACTTTTGATCCGTAAGGAGTTACGCGGCGCTCAGCATACCGTTGGAAAGCACTCCGAGAGCTCTACGACGAGAGTAGTATGCCCGCTCGGCTATGCCTGTTTTCAAAGCCCAAAATCGAATATTTTTATCAGTTTCGGGACACTTTTTCTTCTTTTGCGCTATTTTTCCGTCCCGGATCGTACGTCGTGAGCCGTGAAAAAGACGACAATCTAATCCATCACATTTCTATTACCAAATCCCATGGTACCTTGGGCAAGAAAACTTCACTTCACGTAGAGGCTGGACCGCAAACTGAGGGCGTGGAGCTTGTGATCAGGTATCTGTCGCTCCGGTGCCGATAACTTTTGATCCGTAAGGAGTTACGCGGCGCACAGCATACCGTTGGAAAGCTCTTTGAGAGTTCTACGACGTGGACTACAACCTGCTTACCAGTGCCAATTTTTGGAGCCCAAAATCAAACATTTTTATCAGTTTTGGGACACTTTTCTTCTTTTGCTCTGTTTTTCCATCACAGATTGTACGTCATGAGCCGCGAAAAGGATGACAACTTAATTCATCACATTTCTATTACCGAATCCCATGACACCTTGGGCAAGACAACTTCACTTCCCGTAGAGGCTAGGCCCGCAAACCGAGGGTGTGGGGCTTGTGACCAGGTATCCGTCGCTCCGGTGCCCTTAATTTTTGATCTGTAAGGAGTTACGCGGTGCACAATGTACCGTTGGAAAGCTCTTCAAGAGCTCTACGACGGGGAAAACAATCCTGCTCGGCTGCATCTATTTTTGGAGCCCAAAATTGAACGTTTTCACCAGTTTCGGGACACTTTTCTTCTTTCGCGCTGTTTTTTCGTCCCGGATCGTACGTCGTGAGCTTCGAAAAGGATGACAACCTAATCTATCACATTTCTATTACAGAATCCCACGGCACCTTGGGCAAGACAACTTCACTTGACGTAGAGGTTGCGCTCACAAACCGAGGGCGTGGGGCATGTGACAAGGTATCCGTCGCTACGGTGCCCATAACTTTTGATCTGTAAGGAGTTACGCGGCGCACAATGTACCGTTGGAAAGCTCTTCAAGAGCTCTACGACGGGGGAAACAATATTGCTCGTCTGCGTCTATTTTTGGAGCCTAAAATTTAACATTTTCATTAGTTTCGGAACACTTTTCTTCTTTCGCGCTGTTTTTTCATCCGGATCGTACGTCGTGAGCCCCGAAAAGGATGACAACCTACTCCATCACCTTTCTATTACCAAATCTCATGGTACCTTGGGCAAGACAACATCGCTTCGCGTAGAGGCTGGGCCCGCAAACCGAGGGCATGGGGCCTTTGACCAGGTATCCGTTGCTACTGTGCGCATAACTTTTGATCCGTAAAGAGTTATCTGGTGCACAGTATACCGTTAGAAAGCTCTACGAAAGCTTTACGATGGGGGCAGCAAAAATTTTCTTCTACACCTATTTTCAGAGTCCAAAATTGAACGTTTTTATCAGTTTTGGGACACTTTTCTGGTTTCGCGCTGTTTTTTCATCCCGGATCGTACGTCATGAGCCTCGAAAAGAATAACAACCTGATCCATCACATTTCTATTACAGAATCCCATGGCACCTTGGGCAAGACAACTTCACTTCACATAGAGGCTGGGTTCGAAAATCGAGGGCGTGGGGCATGTGACCAGGTATCCGTCGCTCTGGTGCCCATTACTTTTAATCTGTAAGGAGTTATGTGGCGCAAAATGTACCGTTGGAAAGCTCTCCGTGAGCTCTACGATGGGGGCTGCAATCTTGCTTGGCTGCGTCTATTTTCGGAGCCCAAAATTGAACATTTTCATCAATTTTGGGACCCTTTTCTTCTTTTGTACTGTTTTTTCATCCCGGATCGTTCGTCGTGAGCCTCGAAAAGGATGACAACTTAATCCATCACATTTCTATTATCGAATCCTATGGTACTTTGGGCAAGACAGCTTCACTTCACGTAGAGGCTAGACCCGCAAACCGAGGGGTGGGGCTTGTGACAAGGTATCCGTTGCTCCGGTGCCAATAACTTTTGATCCGTAAGGAGTTAGGCAGCGTACAGCATACCGATGGAAAGCTCTCCGAGAACTCTACGACGGGAGCAGTACGTCTACACAGCTGCGCCTGTTTTCAAAGCCCAAAGTCTAACATTTTCTTCAGTTTCGGGACACTTTTCTTCTTTTGTGCTATTTTTTCGTCCCGGATCGTACGTTGTGAGCTACGAAAAGGACGACAACCTAATCCATCACATTTCTATTAAAAAATCCCACGACACTATGGGCAAGACAACTTCACTTAACGTAGAGGCTGGGCCCGCAAACCGAGGGTGTGGGGCTTGTGACCAGGTATTCATCACTCGGGTGCCCATAACTTTTGATGCGTAAGGAGTTACGCAGTACACAGTATACCGTTGGAAAGCTCTCTGAGAGCTCCATGACGGGGGCAGCAAGTCAGACAGGCTGTACTTATTTTCGGAGACCAAAATTGAATGTTTCCATTAGTTTTGGGATACTTTTCTTCTTTTGCTCTGTTTTTCCGTTCCGGATCGTACGTCGTAAGCCGCGAAACGGACGACAACCTAATCCATCACATTTCTATTACCGAACCCCACGGTACCTTGGGCAAGACAACTTTACTTTACGTAGAGGCTAGGCTAGCAAACCAAGGGCGCGGGGCTTGGGAGTAGGTATCTGTCGCTCTGGTGCCCATAACTTTTGATCCGTAAGGAGTTACGCAGTGCACAACATACCGTTGGAATGCTGTCCAAGAGCTCTACGACGGGGGAAGGAAAACTACTCTTCTGCACCTATTTTCAGAGAACAAAATCTAACATTTTCATCAATTTTGCGACACTTTTATTCTTTTGCTCTGTTTTTCCGTCCCGGATCGTCCGTCGTGAGCCTCGAAAAGGGTGACAACCTAATCTATCACATTTCTATTAGCGAATCCCACCGTACCTTGGGCAAGACAACTTCATTTCACGTAGAGGCTGGGCTCGCAAACCGAGGGCGTAGGGCTTGTGACCGGGTATCCGTCGATCTGGTGCCCCCATAACTTTTGATCCGTAAGTAGTTACGGGGCGCACAGCATTCCGTTGGAAAGCTCTCCTAGAGCTCCACGATTGGGGAATTAAGCCTTGTCGGCTGCGGCTGTTTTCAGAGCCAAAAATTGCACATTTTTATAAGTTTTGGGACACATTTCTTCTTCTGCTCCGTTTTTCGTCCCAGATCGTACGTCGTGAGCGGCGAAAAGGACGACAACCTAATCCATCACATTTCTATTATCGAATCCCATAGCACCTTGCGCAAGACAACTTCACTTCACGTAGAGGCTGGGGCCGTAAACCGAGGGCGTGGGGCTTGGGACCAGATATTCGTCGCTCTAGTGCCCATAACTTTTGATCCGTAAGGATTTATGCGGCGCACAGCATACCGTTGGAAAGCTCTCCGAGAGCTCTACGACAAGGGCAGCAAGCTTGCTCGGCTGCACCTATTTTCGTAGCCCAAAATTGAACATTTTCATCAGTTTCAGGACACTTTTATTCTTTTGCGCTGTTTTTCCTTCCCGGATCGTGCGTCGTGAGGTGCAAAAAGGACGACAACCTAATCCATCACATTTCTATTATCGAATCCCATGGCACCTGGGGCAAGGCAACTTGGCTTCATGTAGAGGCTTGGCCCGCAAACCTAGGGCGTCGGGCTTGGGACCAGGTCTCCGTCGCTCCGGTAGCCATAACTTTTGATCCGTAAGGCGTTTCACGGCGCACAACATACCGTTGGAAAGCTCTCCTAGAGCTCGACGATGGGAGAATTAAGCTTGCTCGGTTGCGCCTATTTTCGGAGCCAAAAATTGAACGTTTTCATAAGTTTCGGGATACTTTTCTTAATTTGCTCTATTTTTTCGTCCCGGATCGTATGTCGGGAGCCGCGAAAAGGACGACAACCTAATCTATCACATTTCTATTACCGAATCCCACGGCACCTTAGGCAAGACAACTTCACTTCATGTAGAGGTTGGGTCGGCAAACCTAGGGCGTGGGGCTTATGACCAGGTATCTGTCGCTCCGATGCCCATAACTTTAGATCCGTAAGGAGTTACGCGTCGTACAGCATACCGTTGGAAAGCTCTCCTAAAGCTCCACGACTGGGGAATTAAGCCTTGTCGGCTGCGCCTGTTCTCGGAGCCCAAAATTGAACATTTTCATCAGTTTCGGGACACATTTCTTCTCTTGCACTGTTTTTTCGTCTCGGATCGTACGTCGTCAGCCGTGAAAAGGACGACAACCTAATCCATCACATTTCTATTACCGAATCCCACAGCACCTTGGGCAACACAACTTCACTTCACGTAGAGGCTAGGCCAGCAAACCGAGGGCGTGGGGCTTGTGACCAGATATTTGTCGTTCTGGTGCAAATAACTTTGATCCGTAAGGAGTTAAGCGGCGCTCAGCATACCGTTGGAAAGTTCTCCGAGAGCTCTACGGTGGAAGTAGTATGTCTGCTCGGCTGCACCTATTTTCAAAGCCAAAAATTGAATGTTTTTATCAGTTTTGGGACACTTTTCTGCTTTTGCTCTATTTTTTCATCCCGGATCGTAAGTCGTGAGCCGCGAAAAGGATGACAACCTAATCCATCAGATTTCTATTACCGAATCCCACGTTACCTTGGGCAAGATAACTTCACTTCACATAGAGGCTGGGCCTGCAAACCGAGGGCGTAGGGCATCTGAGCAAGTATCTGTCCCTCCGGTGCCCATAACTTTTGATCAATAAGGAGTTACGCAGCGCACAACATACCATTAGAAAGCTCTCCGAGAGCTCTACGACGAGGATAGCAAGCCTGCTGAGCATCGCCAGTTTTCGGAGCCCAAAATCAAACATTTTCATCAATTTTGGGGCATTTTTCTTCTTTTGCTCTGTTTTTCCATCACAGATCCTATGTCGTGAGCCACGAAAAGGATGACAACCTAATCCATCACATTTCTATTACCGAATCCCATGGCACCTTGGGCAAGACAACTTCACTTCACGCAGAGGCTTGGCTCGGAAACCGCGGGCATGGGGCTTGTGACTGGGTATCCGTCACTCCGGTGCCTTTAACATTTGATCCGTAAGGAGTTACGCGGCGCACTGCATACCGTTGGAAAGATCTTAGAGAGCTCTATGACTAGGACAGCAAGCCAGATAGGCTGCGCCTATTTTCGGAGACCAAAATTGAACATTTTCATTAGTTTCGGGAGAGTTTTCTTATTTTGCTCTATTTTTTCGTCCCATATCGTAAGTCGTGAGCCGCGAAATGGACGACAACCTAATCCATCACATTTCTATTACCGAATCCCACTGTACCTTGGGCAAGACAACTTCACTTCACATAGAGGTTGGGCCCGCAAACCTAGGGCGTAGGGCTTGGGAGCAGGTATCTGTCGCTCTGGTGCCCATAATTTTTCATCCGTAAGGAGTTACACAGCGCAGAGCATACCGTTGGAAAGCTCACCGTGAGCTTTACGACGGGTGCAACAAGCCTTCTCGGCTGCGCCTGTTTTCGGATCCCAAAATCAAATATTTTCATCTATTTTTGGGCACTTTTCTTTTTCTGAGCTATTTTTTCGTCCCGGATCGTACATCGTGAGCCGCGAAAAGGGCGACAACCTAAGCCATCATATTTCTATTACCGAATCCCACGGTACCTTGGGCAAGACAACTTCACTTCACGTAGAGGCTGGGCCTGTAAATCGAGGGCGTGGGGCTTATGACCAGGTATCCGTCGCTCTGGTACCCATAACTTTGGATCCGTAAGGAGTTACGCGACTTACAGCATACCGTTGGAAAGCTTTCCGAGATCTCTACGACTGGGATAGCAAGCCGAATAGGCTGCGCCTATTTTTTGAAGCCCAAAATTGAATGTTTTCATCAGTTTCGGGACACTTTTCTTCTTTTACGCTTTTTTTCCGTCCCAAATCGTACATCATGAGCAGCGAAAAGGATGATAACCTAATCGATCACATTTTTATTACCGAATCCCACAGCACCTTGTGCAAGACAATTTCACTTCACGTAGAGGCTGGGCCCACAAACCGAGGGCGTGGGGCTGTGACCAGGTTTCTATCGTTCCGGTACCCATAACTTTTGATCTGAAAAGAGTTATGCGGCACACAGCATACCATTGGAAAGCTCTCCAAGAGCTCCATGGTGGGGGCAGCAAAACTGCTATTCTACACCTATTTTCGGAGCCCAAAATTGAACGTTTTCATCAGTTTCGGGCACTTTTCTTCTTTCGCGTTATTTTTTCGTCCCGGATCGTACGTCGTGAGCCTCGAAAAGGATGACAACCTAATCCATCACATTTCTATTACAGAATCCCATGGTACCTTGGGCAAGACAACTTCACTTCACGTAGAGGCTGGGCTCGCAAACTGAGGGCGTGGGGCATGTAACCAGGTATCCGTAGCTCCGGTGCCCATAACTTTTGATCTGCAAGGAGTTACGCGGCGCACAATGAACCGTTGGAAAGCACTCCGAGAGCTCTACGACGGGGGGCCCCAATCCTGTTTGGCTGCGTCTATTTTTGGATGCCAAAATCAAATATTTTCAATAGTTTCGGGAGACTTTTCATCTTTCGCACTGTTTTTTCATCCCGGATAGTACGTCGTTAGCGTCGAAAAGGATGACAACTTAATCCATCACATTTCTATTACCGAATCCCATGGTACCTTGGGTAAGAAAACTTCACTTCACGTAAAGGCTGGGCCCGCAAACCGAGGGCATGGGGCTTGTGACCAGGTATTCGTCGCTCTGATGCCCATAACTTTTGATCCGTAAGGAGTTACGCGGCGCATAGCATAACGTTAGAAAGCTCTCCAAGAGCTCTACGACAGGGCAGCAAAACTTTTCTTCTGCACTTGTTTTCGGAGCCCAAAATCGAACGTTTTTATCAGTTTCGAGACACTTTTCTTCTTTCGCGCTGCTTTTTCGTCCCGAATCGTACGTTGTGAGCCTCGAAAAGGATGACAACCTAATCCATCACATTTCTATTACAGAATCCCACGGCATTTTGGGAAAGACAACTTCACTTCACATAGAGGCTGGGTTCGCAAACCGAGGACGTGGGGCATGTGACCAGGTATCCGTCGCTCTGGTGCCCATAACTTTTGATCTGTAAGGAGTTACGCGGCGCACAACGTACCGTTGGAAAGCTCTCCGAGAGCTCTACAACGGGGGCAGCAATCCTGCTCATCTGCGTCTATTTTCAGAGCCCAAAATCGAATATTTTCATCAGTTTTGGAATACTTTTCTTCTTACGTGCTATTTTTTCATCCCGGATCGTACGTCGTGAGCCTCGAAAAGGATGACAACTTAATCCATTACATTTCTATTTCCAAATTCCATGGTACCTTGGGCAAGACAGCTTCATTTGACGTAGAGGCTGGACCCGCAAACCGAGGGGTGGGGCTTGTGACAAGGTATCCGTTGCTCCGGTGCGCATAACTCTGGATCCATAAGGAGTTACGCAGCGCACAGCATACCGTTGGAAAGCTCTCCGTGAGCTCTACGACGGGGGGAGCAAAACTACTCTTCTGCACCAATTTTTAAAGCCAAAATTGAACGTTTTTATTAGTTTTGGGTCACTTTTATTCTTTTGCGTTATTTTTCCATCCTGGATTGTACGTCGTGAGCCTCGAAAGGGACGAAAACTTAATCTATCACATTTCTATTACCGAATCCCACGGCACCTTGGGCAAGACAACTTCACTTCAAATAGAGGCTGGGCCAGCAAACCCAGGGCGTGGGGCATGTGACCAGGTATCCGTCGTTCCGGTGCCCATAACTTTTTATCCGTAAGGAGTTAGATGGCACACAAAATACCGTTGGAAAGCTCTCCGAGAGCTCTACGACAAGGGCAATATTCCTGCTCGACTGCGCCAGTTTTCGGTGCCAAAAATTGATTGTTTTCATTAGTTTCGGAACACTTTCATTCTTTTGCGATGTTTTTTCATCCCGGATCGTATGTCGTGAGCCTCGAAAAGGATGACAACCTAATCCATAACATTTCTATTACCGAATCCCACGGTACCATAAGCAAGACAACTTCACTTAACGTAGAGGCTGGGCTCGCAAACCGAGGGCATGGGGCATGCTACCAGGTATCCGTCGCTTCGGTGCCCATAACTTTTGATCCATAAGGAGTTACGCGGCGCATATCATATTGTTGGAAAGCTCTCCGAGAGCTCTACGACGGAGGCAACAAGCCTGCAAGGCTGCACCTATTTTCGGAGCCCAAAATTGAAAGCTTTCATCAGTTTTGGGACACTTTTATTCTTTTGAGCTATTTTTCCGTCCCGGATCTTACGTCGTGAGCCACGAAAAGGATGACAACCTAATCCATCACTTTTTTGTTACCGAATCCTGCGGCACCTTGGGCAAGACAACTTCACTTCACGTAGAGGCTGGGTTCGCAAATCGAGGGTGTGGGGCTTGTAACCAGGTATCCGTCGCTACGGTGCCCATAACTGTTGATCCGTAAGGAGTTACGAGGTGTACGGCATACCGTTGGAAACCTTTCTGAGATCTCTACGATGGGGATAGCAAGCCGAATAGGCTGTGCCTATTTTTGGAGACCAAAATCGAACGTTTTCATTAGTTTTAAGACGCTTTTCTTCTTTTGCTCTATTTTTTATCCCGGATTGTACGTCGTGAGCCACGAAAAGGAAGACAACCTAATCCATCACATTTCTATTACCGAATCCCGCGGCACCTTGGGCAAGACAATTTCACTTGATGTAGAGGCTGGGCCCGCAAATCGGGGGCGTGGTGCTTGTGACCACCTTCATCGCTCCGGTACCCATAACTTTTGATCTGTAGGGAGTTACGCAACGCACAGCATACCGTTGGAAAGCTCTCCAAGAGCTCTATGGCGGAGGCAGCAAAACTGCTATTCTGTACCTATTTTCGGAGCCTAAAATTAAACATTTTCTTCAGTTTCGGGACACTTTTCTTCTTTCGCGCTGTTTTTTCGTCCCGGATCGTACGTCGTGAGCTTCGAAAAGGATGACAACCTAATCTATCACATTTCTATTACAGAATCCCACGGCACCTTGGGCAAGACAACTTCACTTGACGTAGTGGCTGGTCTAGCAAACCGAGGGCGTGGGGCATGTGACCAGGTATCCGTCGCTCCAACGCCTATAACTTTTGATATGTAAGGAGTTACGCGGCGCACAACGTACCGTTGGAAAGCTCTCCGAGAGCTCTACAACGGGGCCACCAATCCTGTTTGGCTGCATCTATTTTCGGATCACAAAATCGAACATTTTCATTAGTTTTGGGACACTTTTCTTCTTTCACGCTGTTTTTTCATCTCGGATAGTACGTCGTGAGCCTCGAAAAGGATGACAACTTAATCCATCACATTTCTATTACCAAATCCCACGGTACCTTGGGCAAGGCAACTTCACTTTACGTAGAGGCTGGGCCCGAAAACCGAGGGTATAGGGCTTGTGACCAGGTATTTGTCGCTTTGGTGCCCATAACTTTTGATTCGTAAGGAGTTACGTGGCTGACAACATAGTGTTAGAAAGCTCTCCGAGAGCTCTATGACAGGGGTAGCAAAACTTTTCTTCAGTACCTATTTTTGGAGCCCAAAATCGAATATTTTTATCAGTTTTGGGACATTTTTCTTCTTTCGTGCTGTTTTTTCGTCCCGGATCGTACTTCGTGGGCCTCAAAAGGGATGAGAACCTAATCCATCATATTTCTATTACAGAATCCCACGACACCTTGGGCAAGACAACTTCACTTCACATACAGGCTGGGTTCGCAAACCGAGGACGTGGGGCATGTGACCAGGTATCCGTCGCTCTGGTGCCCATAACTTTTGATCTGTAGGGAGTTATGTGGCGCACAACGTACCGTTAGAAAGCTCTCCGAGAGTTCTACGATGGGGGCTGCAATCCTACTCGGCTGCATCTATATTTGGAGCCCAAAATCGAACGTTTTCATTAGTTTCGGGACACTTTTCTTCTTTTGCGTTGTTTTCTTTTCCCGGATCGTATGTCGTGAGCCTAAAAAAGGATAACAACCTAATCCATCACATTTCTATTACTGAATCCTATGGCACCTTGGGCAAGACAACTTCACTTCACGTAGAGGCTGGGCCCGCAAACGGAGGGCGTGGGGCTTGTGACAAGGTATCCGTTGCTCCGGTGCCCATAACTTTTGATCCATAAGGAGTTTCGCAACGCACAGAATACCGTTGGAAAGCTCTCCTGAAATGAAATCAAAACTACTCTTCTGCACCAATTTTCGGATCCCAAAATTGAACGTTTTCATTAGTTTCGGATCACTTTTATTCTTTTACATTTTTTTTCCATCCCAGATCGTATGTCGTGAGCCCCGAAAAGGACAACAACCTAATCCATCACATTTCTATTTCCGAATCCCATGGCACCTTGGGCAAGACAACTTCACTTCACATAGAGGCTGGGCCAGCGAACCGAGGGCGTGGTGCTTGTGACCAGGTATTCGTCGCTCTGGTGTCCATAACTTTTGATCCGTAAGGAGTTACTCGACGCACAGCATACCGTTGGAAAGCTCTCTGAGAGCTCTACGATGGGGGCTGTATGCCTGCTCGACTGCTCCTATTTTCGGAGCCAAAAATTGATTGTTTTCATAAGTTTTGGAACACTTTTATTCTTTTTGCGTTGTTTTTTCATCCTGGATCGTACGTCGTGAGCCTCGAAAAGGACGACAGCCTAATCCATAACATTTCTATTACCGAATCCCACGGCACCATAAGCAAGACAACTTCACTTCACGTAGAGGTTGGGCCCGCAAACCGAGGGCATAGGGCATGCGACCAGGTATCCGTCGCTTCGGTGCCCATAACTTTTGATCCGTAAAGAGCTATGCGGCGCATAGCATACTGTTGGAAAACTCTCCGAGAACTCTACGACGGGGGCAGCAAGCCTGCTAGGCTACGCCTATTTTCAGAGCCCAAAATTGAATGCTTTCATCAGTTTCGGGATACTTTTATTCTTTTGAGCTGTTTTTCCGTCCCCGATGGTATGTCGTGAGCCGCGAAAAGGACGACAACCTAATCCATCACATTTCGATTACCGAATCCCACAGCACCCTGGGCAAGACAAATTCACTTCACGTAGAGGCTGGGCTCGCAAACCGAGGGCGTGGGGCTTGTGACCAATTATCTGTCGCTACAGTGCTTATAACTTTTGATCCGTAAGGAGTTACGCGGCCCACAGCATACCGTTAGAAAGCCCTCCTAGAGCTCTACGGTGGGGGAATTAAGTCTGCTCGGCTACACCTATTTTCAGGGCCAAAAATTGTACGTTTTCATAAGTTTCGGGACACTTTTCTTCTTTTTTTCTATTTTTTCGTCCCGGATCGTACGTCGTGAGCTACGAAAAGGACGACAACCTAATCCATCACATTTTTATTATTGAATCCCACGACATCTTGGGCAAGACAACTACACTTCACGTAGAGGCTGGGCTCGCAAACCGAGGGAGTAGGGCTTGTGACCAGGTATTCGTCGCTTCGGTGCCCATAACTTTTGATCTGTAAGGATTTACGCGGCGCACAGCATACCGTTGGAAAGCTCTCCGAGAGCTCTACGATGAAGGCATCAAAACTGCACTTCTGCACTTATTTTCAGAGCCCAAAATATAACGTTTTCATCAGTTTTGGGACACTTTTATTCTTTTGCGCTGTTTTTCCGTTCCGGATTGTACATCGTGAGCCTCGAAAAGGACGACAACCTAATCCATAACATTTCTATTACCGAATCCCATGGCAACTTGGGCAAGACAACTTCACATCACGTAGAGGCTGGGGCCTTAAACCGAGGGCGTGGGGGATGTGAGCAGGTATCCGTCGCTCCAGTGCTCATAACTTTTGATCAGTAAGAAGTTACGCAGCGCACAACATACCGTTGGAAAGCTCACCGAGAGCTCTACGACGGGGGCAGCAAGCCTGCTCGGCTGCGCCTATTTTTGTAGCCCAGAATTGAACATTTTCATAAGTTTCGGGACACTTTTCATCTTTTGCGCAATTTTTTGATCCCGGATCGTACGTCGTCAGCCGCAAAAAGGACGATAACCTAATCCATCACATTTCTATTATCGGATCCCATGGCACCTTGGGCAAGACAACTTTATTTCCCGTAGAGTCTGGGCTCGCAAACCTAGGGCGTGGGGATTGTGACCACGTATTTGTCACTCCGGTGCCCATAACTTTTGATCCGTAATGAGTTACGCGGCGCACTGCACACCGTTGGAAAGCTCTCCGAGAGTTCTACGATATGGGAATTAAGTCTACTTGGCTGCGCCTGTTTTCAGAGCCAAAAATATAATGTTTTCATATGTTTCGGGATACTTTTCTTCATTTGCTCTGTTTTTTCATCCTGGATCGTAAGTCGTGAGCGGCAAAAAAGACGACAACCTAATCCATCACATTTCTATTACCGAATCCCACGGCACCTTGGGCAAGATAACTTCACTTCAAGTAGAGGCTGGGCCCGCAAACCTAGGGTGTGGGGCTTGTGACCAGGTATCCGTCGATCCGGTGCTCATAACTTTTGATCCGTAAGGAGTTACGCGGCACACAGCATTCAGTCGGAAAGCTCTCCTAAAGCTCCACGACTGGGGAATTAAGCCTTGTCGGCTGTGCCTATTTTCGGAGCCAAAAATTGAACATTTTCATAAGTTTCGAGACACATTTCTTCTTTTGCAATGTTTTTCGTCCCGGATCGTATATCGTGAGCCGCGAAAAGGACGACAACCTAATCCATCACTTTTCTATCACTAAATCCCACTGCACCTTGGGCAACACAAATTCACTTCACGTAGAGGCTGGGCCCGCAAACTGAGGGCGTGGGGCTTGTGACCAGGTATTCGTCGCTCAGGTGCATATAACTTTTGATTCGTAAGAAGTTACGCGGCACACACCATACCGTTAGAAAGCTCTCCGAGAGCTCTACGACGTAGGTTGTAAACCTGCTCGGCTGCGCCTATTTTTGAAGCCCAAAATTGAATGTTTTTATCAGTTTTGGGATACTTTTCTTCTTTTGCACTATTTTTCCGTCCCGGATCGTACGTCGTGAGCCGCAAAAAGGACGACAACCTAATCCATCACATTTCTATTACCGAATCCCATGGCACCTTGGGCAAGACAACTTCACTTCACGTAGAAGCTGGGCCCGCAAACCGAGGGTGTGGGGCTTGTGAGCAGGGATCTGTCGCTCCGATGCCCATAACTTTTGATCCGTAAGGAGTTGCGCGGCGCGCAGCATACCGTTGGAAAGCACTCCAAGAGCTCTACGACTAGGGCAGCAAGCCTGCTAAGCAACGCCAATTTTTGGAGCCCAAAATCAAACATTTTCATCAGTTTTGGGGCACTTTTTCTTTTTTTGCTCTATTTTTCCATCACAGATCCTGCGTCGTGAGCCGTGAAAAGGATGATAACCTAATCCATCATATTTCTATTACCGAATCCCTTGGCACCTTGGGCAAGACAACTTCACTGCACGTAGAGGCTGGGCTCGCAAACCGAGGGCGTGGGGCTTGTGACCAGGTATCCGTCGCTCCGGTGCCTTTAACATTTGATCCGTAAGGAGTTTCGCGGCGCACAGCATACCGTTGGAAAGCTCTCAGAGAGCTCTACGATGAGGTCAACAAGCCAGATAGGCTGCGCCTATTTTCGGAGCCCAAAATTGAATGTTTTCATTAGTTTCAGGACACTTTTCTTATTTTTCTCTGTTTTTTCATCCCGGATTCTACGTCGTGAGCCGCGAAAAGGACAACAACCTAATCCATCATATTTCTATTACCGAATCCCACGGTACCTTGGGCAAGACAACTTCGCCTCACGTAGAGGCTAGGCTCGCAAACCGAGGGCCTGGGGCTTGAGACTAGGTTTCTGTCGCTCCAGTGCCCATAACTTTCGATCCGTAAAAAGTTACGCAGCGCAGAGCATACCGTTGGAAAGCTCACCATGAGCTCTACGACGGGTGCAACAAGCCTTCTCGGCTGCGCTTGTTTTCGGATTCGAAAATCAAATAATTTCATATGTTTCGGGACACTTTTCTTTTTATGCGCTATTTTTTTGTCCCGGATCATACATCGTGAGTCGAGAAAAGGGCGACAACCTAATCAATCACATTTCTATTATCGAATCCCATAGAACCTTTGAAAGACAAATTCACTTCACGTGGAGGCTGGGCCTGTGAGGCCCGACCCCGAATAACGTGTCCTACCTCAATTTGCGTGCCTTAGACCTAAAATTAAATGACCGACCTTGGATGACATGTCCTGTCTGGGTTTTTGTGCATAGCTCGTCATACGTGCCTTGACCTAGAATAGTGTGCCCTAATCCCTGACTCACGTACGGTACCTAAAAATACGTGCCCTGACCTCGATGTACGTGTGTTATCTCGTTTCGTGTGCCCTAACCTTGAACTGCGTACCTTAACCTAGGTTTAAGAGTCGTACCTCGATTTGCGTGCATTATATTGAATTACGTGCCTTGCATTGTTTTACGTGTATTCACCTAGGATTGTGTGCATTAGTCTTGAAGTCCGTGTCGTACCTCGTAGTTTGTGTCTACCTCGTAATTCGTGCCCTGTATTGATTTCAGTGTGTGTCTCGTAGTGCGTGCCCTAGACTTGGGAAAGCGTGCCTGCACGCTAATCAATAAAGAATCCTACACAAAGCACTAGATTATAAAATAATCCTAAAAACACCATTAACTATTATTATAATCCTAATTCAAATCTCTACAAAATCCGCTAACACCTAAATATTATATTTTAAACTCACTATAACACAAAATCTCACAAACCTCTAAACATATCCTATATTCTATTCTACCTAAAATCCCTAAATACCCAACATTCTCTTACACACATGTTAAAACAATTCAAAAGATGACACAAATCTGAATTTTTGCATGCCCAAGGCCAACATATGCATCAACTTTTGCAAAAGCCTCATTTTTCTCTCATTTCTCTCACTTTCCTCACATTTTCTCTCTCTCCCTCTCACTCTCTCTCTCCATTTCGGTTTTGGCTGAGTTCTCTCCACCTCTTAGCTCATCTTCATCATCCTATGGTGCATCAAGACAAACCACAAACAAAGAAACTCACCCAAGCAAGCTAGGATGCAAGAAACACACATGCAAGCATTTTGAGTCACCATTTTCGGCCTTGGTGAGTTTTTAAGCTTCCATTTCTTTTCTTCTTGTTCTAACCTCATTCATGTGCTAAGAGATTGATCACTAATCTAGGAAAAATAGAGAAAAGCTAGTTGGAATCTCGGCTAAGCAAGAAGAAGAAGAGATTTGAGCTTCAACAAGGTTTTGAGCATTTTTTGGGTTGATTGCTAAGGTGAGGGTTAAAACCTTTTGAAAACTCTTCAAAAATTCACATGCATGCTCATAAATGTGTGTATTTGCTTCTTTACTTGAGCTATATGGTCATTCATAAGCTTAAACAACCATGCATGGCAAGATCTTGGCTTTAAAATGATGCTAGATGAAGTCGAAATTGTTGACAGCTCTCTGACCAGTCTGTTCGAGGTAAGTTTAGCTAGGAAAATGATGTTGAAAATTCTTGAAAATTGGTAGGTGACTATTTTGGACGTTTTTGAACATTTTTCCCAGAAATAGGCAGAAGCTAATTGTGACTCTAAGATCCTCAAAATGGCAAATCTTTAAAATGTGACCAAATCTGGAAATCTGGAAAACTGAAGCAGGTTTTGGCAGATGCACTGACCTTGTGGAACGAACCATATTTGACTTTGTAAATGATGTCAAAAATGCATGAAATTTTGTTATTGCTAGATTTTTCAATTCTGGACAATTTTGTCAGAAATGGACCAAGGCTAAAACTGACCCTAAGGACCTCAAAAACGTCAATTATCTAAATGTGTGCAAATCTGGACAGTTTTGTGCTATTCCACTGTTTTGGCTATATCTAATGATCCCAAACTCCAATTGATGCAAGGTATGTTTCTGATTTTAGTTAATTTCTTAAGCTTTAATTTCACATCTTATTCACTGAATTTGGAGATTTTTTGCTTATCCGATTGATTGTGAGAAAACAGCCAATTGCAGTAAGGGTTTCACTTAATGTTGTGCTTAGAAAATTGTTGTGACTCCTCTTGTTGAATTAAATGCTTGGGATTATAGCTACAGGATGTTGTGTGGACTGATTTGAATGTTTGAGTATGTTGAATTAAATGATGCATGGTTTGAGATTGACTTTGAGTTGGGTTGAGGCTCAAATTGCACGAATATACATGACATGAAAACCCTAATGACTAGGTAGTTTTGCTAAGTATTGATCAATTGGACATTGTGTGGGAATTACATGCTTAGTAGGTTTCCCGTAAATGTCTTATAACTTCAAATGTGATTTTGACCATTGCATGTTGACAAATAAGCTTTTCTTGCACCCGAACCCAGGATTGATGCCATTGCATGTTGAATAATCGTATCACTTGATTACGTGGACTTTGAAATGAGTTATATGGCTTGACTTGCATGTGTTACATGGCTGCCCGTTTAATGTTCATATGACTCTATGTGTTCTACAAGTGAAATTTCATGTCAAGCATGCCTCGTTCGTTTACTTGGCAATATGTGATCTTGAAATTGCTCGGAGGCAACCTACTTTGTTGTCCTCTTAATGTGAATTGTTAAAAGATATTCAATGGTTTATTTGAACATGATTACTTGGCTGCCCGTTAAAGTTAATTGCTTTCAAACGGATATATGAAATGATTATATGTTCTTACAATGCCTTATATGCCAATATGTCAAAATGTGATCATATACTTGCTCGGAGGCAACCTACTTTGTTGACCTCCTAATGTGAAATGTTAAATGACATAAATGGGCATTGTATACAAGGTTACAACCTTTCATTGTGGCATGGTAGCGTTTCACGAACGCCGGGCGGCATAGGGCTTGCCGGTGCTCCTGTGACTACCATGGTCCAATTCCCTCTCTCGCTTGGCATTCCACCCTCGGAGAGTTGGGTCGTAGGTTTCAGGGTACATCCGGAGTACACCCAATTGGGAGCGATAAGTGGATTATTGAAGTCGACCGCACCAAATGAATCGAAATTGATATTGAGAGCAAATGCTTACTGTATCCTTTTTACTATGTGTATAAGTACTCTCGCTTGGTTCCTAGAGAACCTCGGGGATGAAAGACTGGTATTTTTGTTCCCTTACTTTGTATCCGTTACTCAATTTGTTTCTTATAATTGCATACCTTATTATTTGTAATACGTGACATGTTCTCAAAAAGAGTTTTCATAAATTGAACCAGAAAATGAGTTTCAAAACGTATTTCTCGTTACCCCTCGCTGAGTTCATAAGGACTCACCCTCTTTTTTATCATAGGTGAAGAAGAACAGGTACAGGTACCAACGTGCCTATCGATGATTCCTTCGAGTGATTGTCTGTCCCTACGTGCTTTTGTGCTTTGCCTGAAAGTGGTTGCTATATGGATGTTGTGTTTGATTGCAAACTATTCATTTTATTGATGTAAATGACCCCGTTATAATTTGGGTCTAATTCTGGGATTGTACTACCTATAGCCGGACGAACTTTTATTTGGTGGTTTGCTTTCGTTTTCTTAATTGGTAGTTATCGTAGGCATTCAAACCACTAGATGAACAATCAACTAAGTTAATTCTATCTAATTTCACTTAGGTGCTTATTTACAAACTAAAGGATAATAGGTACTTGCATGATAGAAAATTGATAAATAAACGGGACATAGTTATCATGTTTGGCTTATTAACCAAACGAGACTTTCAAGATAAACTAGTAGGAAAATCGGTTGGTGACAAATAGGAGTCCTTAATGGAATTGGATTAATGATTGGAATAATTGAGGCGTTTAGAGAATTAGGTCAAACCAAAGAGCCCAATTACAGCCGTTATGTTACCGGTTTACCGAAAAATTTTGGAGTTTAGGCCAAAACGTTAAGTGCTAAATCTTCATGAACGGTTAAGTACGTGAAATGATATGAACGTTTAGATCACACCATAGTCTAACCTTCATAGGCCGGGTTGGGGCGTGACAGGGCCTACAAACCTAGGGCGTGGGGCTTGTGACCAGGTATCCGTCGCTCCGGTGCTCATAACTTTTGATCCGTAAGGAATTGCGCGATGCATAGGATATCATTGGAAAGCTTTCCTAGAGCTCTACGACGGGGGCAGCAAGCCGAATAGGCTACGCCTATTTTTGAAGACCAAAATCAAACGTTTTCATCTGTTTCGGGACACTTTTCTTCTTTTGAGCTATTTTTTCGTGCCGGATCGTACGTCGTGAGCCGCGAAAATGACGACAACCTAAACCATCACATTTCTATTACCGAATCCCACGGCACCTTGGGCAAGACAACTTCATTTCAAGTAGAGGCTGGGCTCACAAACCGAGGACGTGGGGCTTGTGACCAGGTATTCATCGCTCCGATGCCTATAACTTTTGAACCGTAAGGAGTTACGCGGCACATAGCATACCGTTGGAAAGCACTCCAAGAGGTCTACGACGGGGCAGCAAAACTGCTCTTCTGCACCTATTTTCGGAGCCCAAAATTGAATGTTTTCATCAGTTTCGGGACACTTTTCTTCTTTTGAGCTATTTTTGGGTCCCGGATCGTACGTCGTGAGCTTCGAAAAGGATAACAACCTAATCCATCACATTTCTGTTACAGAATCCCATGGTATCTTGGGCAAGACAACTTCACTTGACGTAGTGGCTGGGCTAGCAAACCGAGGGCGTCGGGCATGTGACCAAGTATCCGTCGCTCCGGCGCCAATAACTTTTGATCTGTAAGGAGTTACACGGCGCACAACGTACTGTTGGAAAGCTCTCCGAGAGCTCTACGACGGGGGTAACAAGCCTGCTTGTCTGCGTCTATTTTCGAATCCCAAAATCGAATATTTTCATCAGTTTCGGGACACTTTTCTTCTTTTGCGCTATTTTTTCATCCCGGATCGTACGTCGTGAGCCGCGAAAAGGACGACAACCTAATCCATCACATTTCTATTATCGAATCTCATGGCATCTTGGCAAGACAACTTCACTTCACGTAGAGGTTGGGCCCGCAAACCGAGGGCATGGGGCTTGTGATCAGGTATACGTTGCTCAGGTACACATAACTTTTGATTCGTATGGAGTTACGTGGTGCACAACATACCGTTGGAAAGCTCTCCGTGAGCTCTACGACGAGGGCAGCAAAACTTTTCTTCTCCCCTTGTTTTCGGAGCCCAAAATCGAACGTTTTTATCAGTTTCGAGACACTTTTCTTCTTTCGCGCTGCTTTTTCGTCCCGAATCGTACGTTGTGAGCCTCGAAAAGGATGACAACCTAATCCATCACATTTCTATTACAGAATCCCACGGCATTTTGGGAAAGACAACTTCACTTCACATAGAGGCTGGGTTCGCAAACCGAGGACGTGGGGCATGTGACCAGGTATCCGTCGCTCTGGTGCCCATAACTTTTGATCTGTAGGGAGTTATGTGGCGCACAACGTACCGTTAGAAAGCTCTCCGAGAGTTCTACGATGGGGGCTGCAATCCTACTCGGCTGCATCTATATTTGGAGCCCAAATTCGATCGTTTTCATCAGTTTCGGGACACTTTTCTTCATTTGCGGTGTTTTTTATCCCGGATCGTACGTCTTGAGCCTCAAAAAGGATGACAAGTTAATCCATCACATTTCTATTTCCGAATCCCATGGTACCTTGGGCAAGACAGCTTCATTTCACGTAGAGGCTGGACCCACAAACTGAGGGGTGGGGCTTGTGACAAGGTATCCGTTGCTCCGGTGCCCATAACTTTGGATCCATAAGGAGTTACGCAGCGCACAGCATACCGTTGGATTGTTTTTCGGAGCCCAAAATTGAACGTTTTCATTAGTTTCGGGTCACTTTTATTCTTTTGCATTGTTTTTCCATCTCGGATTGTATGTTGTGAGCCTCGAAAGGGACGACAACGTAATCCATCACATTTTTATTACCGAACCCCACAGCACCTTGGGCAACACAACTTCACTTCAAATAGAGGCTGGGCCAGCAAACTGAGGGCGTGGGGCTTATGACCAGGTATCTGTCGCTCCGGAGCCCATAACATTTTATCCGTAAGGAGTTACATGGCGCACACAGCATACCGTTCGAAAGCTCTCCGAGAGCTCTACGATGGGGGCAGTATTCCTGCTCGACTGCGCTTGTTTTCGGAGCCAAAAATTGATTGTTTTCATTAGTTTTGGAACACTTTTATTCTTTTGCGATGTTTTTTCATTCCGGATCGTATGTCGTGAGCCTCGAAAAGGACGACAACCTAATCCATAACATTTCTATTACCGAATCCCATGGCACCATAAGCAAGACAACTTCGCTTCACGCAGAGGCTGGGCCCGCAAACCGAGGGTATGGGGCTTGTGACCAGGTCTTCGTTGCTTCGGTGCCCATAACTTTTGATCCGTAAGGAGTTACACGACGCACCGCATACCGTTGGAAAGCTCTCCAAGAGCTCTACGATTGGGGTAGCAAGCCTGCTCGACTGCGCCTATTTTTGGAGCCCAAAATTGAATGCATTCATCAGTTTTGGGTCACTTTTCTTCTTTTGAGCTATTTTTCTGTCCCGGATCGTATGTCGTGAGCCGCGAAGAGGACGGCAACCTAATCCATCACATTTCTATTTCCGAATCCCACGACACTTTGGGCACGACAAATTCAATTCACATAGAGGCTGGGCCCGCAAACCGAGGGCGTGGGGCTTGTGACAAAGTATCCGTCGCTCTTGTGCCCATAACTTTTGATCCGTAAGGAGTTACGCGGCGCATAGCATACCGTTAGAAAGCTCTCCGAGAGCTCTACGATGGGGATAGCAAGCTGAATAGGCCGCGCCTATTTTTGGAGACCAACATTGAACGTTTTCATCAGTTTTAAGATACTTTTCTTCTTTTGCTCTATTTTTTCGTCCCGGATCGTACGTCGTGAGCCGCGAAAAGGACGATAACCTAATCCATCACATTTCTATTATCGAATCCCGCGGCACCTTGGGCAAGATAATTTCACTTCACGTAGAGGCTGGGCCCGCAAATCGGGGGCGTGGTGCTTGCGACTACCTTCATCGCTCCGGTGCCCATAACTTTTGATCCGTAAGGAGTTACGCGGCACACAGCATACCGTTGGAAAGCTCTCACAGAGCTCTATGGCGGGGGCAGCAAAATTGCTCTTCTGCACCTATTTTCGGACCCCAAAATATAACATTTTCATCAATTTCGGGACACTTTTCTTCTTTCGTGCTGTTTTTTCATCCCGGATCGTACATCGTGAGCCTCGAAAATGATGTGAACCTAATCTATCACATTTCTATTACCGAATCCCACGACAACTTGGGCAAGACAACTTCACTTGACGTAGAGGCTAGGCTCGCAAACCGAGGGCGTGGGGCATGTGACAAGATATCTGTCGTTCCAGTGCCCATAACTTTTGATCTGTAAGGCGTTACGTGGCGCACAACGTACCGTTGGAAAGCTCTCCGAGTGCTCTATGACGGGGGCACCAATCTTGCTTGGCTGCGTCTATTTTCAGAGACCAAAATCGAATATTTTCATCAGTTTTGGAATACTTTTCTTCTTACGTGCTATTTTTTCATCCCGGATCGTACGTCGTGAGCCTCGAAAAGGATGACAACTTAATCCATTACATTTCTATTACTGAATCCTACGGTACCTTGGGCAAGACAACTTCACTTCACGTAGAGGCTGGACCCGCAAACCGAGGGCATTGGGCTTGTGACCAGGTATTCGTCGCTTTGGTGCCCATAACTTTTGATCCGTAAGGAGTTACGTGGCGCACAACATACCGTTAGAAAGCTCTCCGAGAGCTCTACGACAGGGGTAGCAAAAATTTTCTTCAGTACCTATTTTCGGAGCCCAAAATCGAACATTTTTATCAGTTTCAGGAAAATTTTCTTCTTTCGTGCTGTTTTTTTTATCCCGAATCGTACGTTGTGAGCCTCGAAAAGGATGACAACCTAATCCATCACATTTCTATTACAGAATCCCACGGCATTTTGGGAAAGACAACTTCACTTCACATAGAGGCTGGGTTCGCAAACCGAGGACGTGGGGCATGTGACCAGGTATCCGTCGCTCTGGTGCCCATAACTTTTGATCTGTAGGGAGTTATGTGGCGCACAACGTACCGTTAGAAAGCTCTCCGAGAGTTCTACGATGGGGGCTGCAATCCTACTCGGCTGCATCTATATTTGGAGCCCAAAATCGAACGTTTTCATCAGTTTCGGGACACTTTTCTTCATTTGCGGTGTTTTTTATCCCGGATCGTACATCGTGAGCCTAAAAAAAGATGACAACTTGATCCATCACATTTCTATTTTTGAATCCCATGGTACCTTGGGCAAGATAGCTTATGTGAGGCCCGACCCCGAATAACGTGTCATACCTCGATTTGCGTGTCATAGACCCCTATTTATATGATCGACCTTGGATTACGTGTCCTGTCTTGGTTTTCATGCATACCTCGTCATACGTGCCTTGACCTAGAATAGGGTGTCCTAATCCCCGACTGACGTGCGATACCTAGATATACGTGCTATGATCTCGATATACGTGCGTTATCTCATTTTGTGTGCCCTAACCTTGAACTGCATACCTTAACCTAGATATAGAGTCGTGCCTTGATTTGCGTGCATTGCATTGAATTACGTGCCTTGTATTGGTTTATGTGCATTCACCTAGGATTGCATGCATTAATCTTGAAGTACGTGCCTTAGTCTCGTAGTTCGTGTCCTATCTCGTAGTGCGTGCCCTAGACCTAGGAAAACGTACCTTCACGCTAATCAATAAAGCATCTTACACAAAGCACTAGACTATTAAACAATCCTACAAAATCCATTATCAATATTATAATCCTAATTCAACTCACTAGAAGACAAAATAACACAAAAAGCTAGACATTCTTTATTCCTTATTCTTTATTCTTTTTGCACTTTCAATACACAATTAAATAACATCCAAAACATGACAAAAATTCAGATTTGGCACATGCTTTGGCCGACCACTAGGAGATGTTTTGCATGCATGTTTAATTCAAAATGAATCTAGACAAGTTATGACACAAAAAACACTTATCAATGCTTAAAAATTGCTCAAATTCCCCTCAATCTCTTCACCTTGCTCGACCAAATGACCATGCCCATGCTAGCATTTTTAAATTCCATCTTGAAGACACAAAAAAATCAGATTTTTGAAGCCCAAGGCCGACCACAAGCTTGAGAGTTGCAAAAGTTTTATTCCTTGTCACATTTTGTCATTCTTCTTTCATTTCTCTTTCTTTTCTCTCACTTCCCTCTCAATTTCCCTCTCTCTCTCTCGGCCTTGGCTGAGTTCTCTCCATCCTTAGTTCATCTTCTTCACACTATAGTCAACCAAGTTAAGCAACAAGCAAGGAAAGTCGAGCAAGCTAGCTAGAGTTCGAAAATCATACATGCATGTACTTTGAAGTCTTCTATTCGGCCTAGGTTAGTTTCTTGGCTTCCATTTCTTTTCTTCTTGTTCTAACCTCATGCATGTGCTAAGAGATTGATCACTAGGCTAGGAAAAATAGAGAAACCAAGTTGGAATCTCGGCTAAGCAAGAAGAAGAAGAGATTTGAGCTTCAACTAGTTTTTGTGCATCCTCTTGGTTGATTGCTAAGGTGAGGGCTAAAATCTTTTGAAATTCCTTCAAAAATTCACATGCATGCTCAAAAATGTATGTCTTTGCTTCTGTACTTGAGTTTTACGTTCGTTCATGAGCTTAAACAACCAAGCATGGCAAGATCTTGGCTTGAAAGTGGTGATAGGTGAAGTCGGATTGTTGACAGCTCTCTGACCAGTCTGTTTCGAGGTAAGTTTAGCTAGGCAAATGATGTTGATAATGCTTAAAAATTTGTAGGTGACTAGTTTGGACAGTTTTGAACATTTTTCGTAGAAATAGGCCGAAGCTAATTGTGAATCTAAGGTCCTCAAAATGGCAAATCTTTAAAATGTGTCCAAATCTGGAAATCTGGAAAAATAAAGTAGGTTTTGGCAGATGCACTGACCTTGTAGAACGAACCATATTTGACTTAGTAAATGATGTCCAAAATGCATGAAATTTGGTGTGCTGCTATATTTTTCAGTTCTAGACATTTTTGTCAGAAATGGACTAAGGCGGAATCTGACCCTAAGGACCTCAACAACGTCAATTATCGAAATGTGTGCAAATCTGGACAGTTTTGTGCTATCCCACTCTTTTGGCTATATCTAATGATCCCGAACTCCAATTTATGCAAGGTTTGTTTATGAATTTAGCTAACTTCTTAAGATTTAATTTGACATCTTATTCACTGGATTTGGAGATTTTTTTTTTATCCTATTGATTGTAAAAAAACAGCCTATAGCAGTAAAGGTTTCACTTAGTTATATGCTTGGAAAATTGTTGTAACCTCTCTTGTGGTACTAATTGCTTAGAATTGTGGTGTTGGGATGTTGTGTGGACTGTTTTGAGTACTTGAGGATGTTTGAATGGAATGATGCATGACTTGAGAATGATCTTGAGTTGACTTAGGGTTTAATCACACGGTTAAGCATGAAACGGAAACCCTAATGACTAGGTAGTCTTGCTAAGTGTTGATCATTTGGATATTGAGTGGAAATTATATGCTTAGTGGGCTACCCGTAAATGTCTTATAACTTCAAATGTGATTTTGACCATTGCATGTTGAAAAATAAGTTTTTCTTGCACCCGAACCCATGTTGATGTCATTGCATGTTGAATAATCTTATCACTTGATCACGTGGGCTTCGTAATGAGTTATATAGCCTGTTTTACATGTGTTACATGGCTGCCCGTTTAATGTTCATATGGCTCTATACGCCTTTCAAGTGAAATTTCTTGTCTTATTGTACCTCGTTTGATTACTTGATAACGTGCAATCTTATAACTGCTCGGAGGTGACCTACTTTGTTGTCCTCCTAATGTAATATGTTAAATGTTATAAATGTGAATTGCATACGAGGTTGCAACCTTTCAGTGTGGCATGGTAGTGTTTCACGCAGGCCGGGCGGCATCGGGCTTGCCGGTGTTACCGTGACTACCATGGTCCAATTCCCTCTCTCGCTTGGCATTTCACCCTCGGAGAGTTGGGTCGTAGGTTTCGGGGTACATCCGGAGTACACGCACCTGGCGTGTTTTGGGGTTTATTGAAGTCGGCCGCAACTTCTGATTCTGAAACTAATCTGAGAGCAAAAGCTCACCGTATCCTTTTTACTATGTGTATAAGTACTCTTGCTTGGTTCCTAGAGTACCTCGGGGAGGAAAGACTGGTATTTCTGTTTCTGTACTTGTATTATTGTTATATTCATGCTTGCGAAAGGATTTCATAAGTTGAACTGGAAAATGAGTTTCAAAATCTATTTCTCATTCCCCCTCACTGAGTTCATAAGGACTCACCCTCTTTTATCATCTCAGGTGAAGAAGATCCAAAACAGGTACCCGAGGACGGTGTGCCTAATGATGAATCTTTGGAGTGATTGCCTGTTTGTGTGCCTTGCATGATTATGGCCACTTGTGAACTTTATGCTACTTGAAGACTATTTGCTTTTATGTTGCTCAATGTTGTAATGTAAAGACCTCTGTTGTAATTTGGGGTCTAATTTTGGCTTGTACGGATATTGCTAGACAGACACTAGACACTGCTATGGTCATTTTGCTATTATTACCGCTAGTATCTATCGTAGGTTATGACGTATTAGTTGAGGACTAGGTAAATGAACCTATCCAATCTTAATCAGGTACTTTTGTAACGAGGATAAACAAACAAACAAGACATACTATCATGCTAGGTTATAAATCAAACGAGACATCGAGATAACCAATAGGCATTTCAATTGATGTTAAATAGTAATCTTAGTTGGAAATGAAATTGAGATAGTAAACTTTGAGGCGTTTAGAGAATTAGGCCAAACCAAAGAGTCCAATTACAGTCGTTATGCTGCCGGTTTTCCAGAAAAACTTGGAGTTTAGACTATAACGATAGGTGTTAAATCTTCATAAACGGTTAAGCACGTGATATTACTTGAATGTTTAGGTCACACCCTAGTCTAACCTTATAGGCCGGGTTGGGGCATGACACCTTCACTTCACATAGAGGCTGGACCCGCAAACCGAGGGGTGGGGTTGTGACCAGGTATACGTTGCTCCGGTGCCCATAACTTTTGATCCGTAAGGAGTTACGCAGCGCACAGCATACCGTTGGAAAGCTCTCCGAGAGCTCTACGACGGGGGAAGCAAAACTACTCTTCTGCACCTATTTTTGGAGCCCAAAATTGAACGTTTTCATTAGTTTCGGGACACTTTTATTCTTTTACGCTGTTTTTTCATTCCGGATCGTACGTCATGAGCCTTGAAAAGGACGACAACCTAATCCATCACAATTCTATTACCGAATGCCATGGCACCTTGGGCAAGACAACTTCACTTAACGTAGAAGTTGGGCCCACAAACCGAGGACGTAGGGCATGTGACCAAGTATCCGTCGCTCCGGTGCCCATAACTTTTTATCCGTAAGGAGTTACATGGCGCACAGCATACCATTGGAAAGCTCTCCGAGTGCTCTACGACGGGGGCAGCATGCCTGCTCGGCTGTGCCTATTTTTGGAGCCAAAAATTGATTATTTTCATCAGTTTCGTGATACACTTTTATTCTTTTGCGATATTTTTCCGTCCCGGATTGTAACTCGTGAGCCTCGAAAAGGAAGACAACCTAATCCATAACATTTCTATTACCGAATCCCACGGCACCATGGGCAAGACAACTTCACTTCGCGTAGAGGCTGGGCCCGCAAACCAAGGGCGTGGGGCATGTGACTTATCTGTCACTGCGGTGCCCATAACTTTTGATCCGTAAGGAGTTACGCGGCGCACAACATACCGTTGGAAAGCTTTCCGAGAGCTCTACGACGGGAGTTGCAAAGCCGGCGAGGTTGTGCCAATTTTTGGTGCCCAAAATCGAACGTTTTCATCAATTTCAGTACACTTTTCTTCTTTTGAGCTATTTTTCCGTCCCGGATCGTGCGTCGTGAGCCGCAAAAAGGACGACGACCTAATCCATCACATTTCTATTACCGAATCCCATGGCACCGTGGACAAGACAAATTCACTTCACGTAGAGGCTGGGCTCGCAAACCGAGGGCGTGGGGCTTGTGACCAGGTATTCGTCGCTACGGTGCCTATAACTTTTGATCCGTAAGAAGTTACGCGGCGCACAACACACTGTTAGAAAGATCTCCTAGAGCTCTACGACGGGGGAACTAAAACTACTCGGCTACACCTGTTTTCAGGGCCAAAAATTGAACGTTTTCATAAGTTTCGGGACACTTTTCTTCTTTTGTTCTGTTTTTCCATCCCGGATCGTACATCGTGAGCTACGAAAAGGACGACAACCTACTCCACCACTTTTCTATTACTGAATCCCACGACACCTTGGGCAAGACAACTTCATTTCACGTAGAGGCTGGGCTCGTAAACCAAGGGTGTGGGGCTTGTGACCAGGTATTTGTTGCACCGGTGCCCATAACTTTTGATTTGTAAGGATTTGCGCGGCACACAACATACCGTTGGAAAGCTCTCTGAGAGCTCTACGATGAGGTCATCAAAACTGCTCTTCTGTACCTATTTTCAGAGCCCAAAATAGAACGTTTTCATCAGTTTTAGGACACTTTATTCTTTTGCGATGTTTTTCCGTCTCGGATCGTATGTCGTGAGCCTCGAAAAGGACGACAACCTAATCCATAACATTTATATTACCGAATCCCATAGTACCATGGGCAAGACAACTTCACTTCACGTAGAGGCTGGGCATGTAAACCGAGGGTGTGGGGCATGTGACCAGGTATCCGTTGCTGCAGTGCCCATAAATTTTGATCCGTAAGGAGTTACACGGCGCATAGCATACCGTTGGTAAGCTCTCCGAGAGCTCTACGACGGGGGCAGCAAGGCTGCTCGGCTGCGCCTATTTGTGGAGCCCAAAATTGATCGCTTTCATTAGTTTCGGGACACTTTTCTTCTTTTGAGCTGTTTTTCCGTCCCGGATCGTTCGTCGTGAGCAGCGAAAAAGACAACAACCTAATCCATCACATTTCTATTAGCGAATCCCACAGTGCCTTGGGCAAGACAACTTCGCTTCACGTAGAGGCTGGGCTCGCAAACAGAGGGCATGGGGCTTGTGACCAGGTATCCGTCGCTCTGGTGTCCATAACTTTTGATCCGTAAAGAGTTACGCGGCACACATCATACCGTTAGAAAGCTCTCCTAGAGCTCTATGATGGGGGAATAAAGCCTGCTCGGCTGCACCTATTTTTGGAGCCAAAAATTGAACATTTTCATAAGTTTCGGGACACTTTTCTTCTTTTGCTTTGTTTTTCCATCCCGGATCGTACGTCGTGAGCTGCGAAAAGGACGACAACCTAATCCATCACATTTCTATTACCGAATCCCACGGCACCTTGCGCAAGACAACTTTACTTCAAGTAGAGGCTGGTCCCGCAAACCGAGGGCGTGGGGCTTGTGACCAGGTATCGGTCGCTCCGGTGCCCATAACTTTTGATACGTAAAGAGTTACGCGGTGCACAACATACAGTTGGAAAGCTCTCCGAGAGCTTTACGACGTGGGCAGCAAGCTTGCTCGGCTGCGCCTATTTTCAAACCCCAAAATCAAACATTTTCATCCGTTTCGGGATACTTTTCTTCTTTTGCTCTGTTTTTCCGTCCCGGATCGTAAGTCGTGAGCCGCGAAAAGGACGACCACCTAATCCATCACATTTCTATTACCGAATCCCACGGTACCTTGGGCAAGACAACTTCACTTCTCGTTGAGGCTAGGCCCGCAAACCGAGGGCATGGGGCTTGTGAGCAGGTATCTGTCGCTCCGGTGCCTATAATTTTTGATCCATAAGGAGCTACGCAGCGCACAACATACTGTTGGAAAGCTCTCCCAGAGATCTACAACGAGGTCAGCAATCCTGCCAAGCAGCGCTAGTTTTCGGAGCCCAAAATTGAACATTTTCATCTTCTTTTGCGCTGTTTTTCTATCCCGTATCGTACGTCATGAGCCGCGAAAAAGAAGACAACCTAATCCATCACATTTCTATTACCGAATCCCATGGCACCTTGGGCAAGACAACTTCACATCACGTAGAGGCTGGGCCCACAAACCGAGGGCGTGGGGCTTGTGACTAGGTATCCGTCGCTCCGGTGCCAATAAATTTTGATCCGTAAGGAGTTACGCGGCGCACATCATACTGTTGGAAAGCTCTCAGAGAGCTCTACGACGAGGGCAGCATGTCAGATAGGCTATGCCTATTTTTGGAGACCAAAATTGAACGTATTCATTAGTTTTAGGACACTTTTCTTCTTTTGCTCTGTTTTTCCATCCCGGATCGTACGTCGTGAGCCGCGAAAAGGACGAAAACCAAATCTATCACATTTTTATTACCGAATCCCACAGTACCTTGGGCAAGACAACTTCACTTCACGTAGAGGCTGGGCCCGCAAACCTAGGGAGCGGAGCTTGAGAGCAGGTATCTGTCGCTCCAATGCCCATAACTTTTGATCCGTAAGGAGTTACGCGGCGCACAGCATACAGTTGGAAAGCTCTCCGAGAGTTCTACGATGGGGGAATTCATCCTGCTCGGCTGCGCCTATTTTTGGAGCCAAAAATTGAACGTTTTCATAAGTTTCGGGACACTTTTCTTCATTTGCTTTGTTTTTTCGTCCCGGATCGTAAGTCGTGAGCGGCGAAAAAGACGACAACCTAATCCATCACATTTTCATTACCGAATCCCACGGCACCTTGGGCAAGACAACTTTACTTCAAGTAGAGGCTGGGCCCACAAACCTAGGGCGTGGGGCTTGTGACCAGGTATCCGTCACTCCGGTGCCTATAACTTTTGATCCGTAAGGAGTTAGGTGGCGCACAGCATATCGTTGGAATGCTCTCCGAGAGCTCGACGACGGGAGTAGTATGCTTGCTCGGCTGCGCCTGTTTTCAAACCCCAAAATCAAACATTTTCATCCGTTTCGGGACACTTTTCTTCTTTTGTGCTATTTTTTCGTCCTGGATAGTACGTCATGAGCTGCGAAAAGAATGATAACCTAATCCATCACATTTCTATTACCGAATCTCACGGTACCTTGGGCAAGACAACTTCACTTCACGTAGAGGCTGGGCCTGCAAGCCGAGGGCGTGGGGCTTGGACCAGGTATCTGTCGCTCCAGTGCCTATAACTTTTGATCTATAAGGAGTTACGCAGCGCACAACATACTGTTGGAAAGCTCTCCGAGAGCTATATGACGAGGGCAACAAGCCTTCTTAGCAGCGCCAGTTTTCAGAGCCCAAAATTGAACATTTTCATCTTCTTTTGCTCTGTTTTTCCATCACAGATTGTATGTCGTGAGCCGCGAAAAGGATGACAACCTAATCCATCACATTTCTATTACCGAATCCTATGGCACCTTTGGCAAGAAACTTTCGATTCACGTAGAGGCTAGGCCCGCAAACCGTGGGCGTGGGGCTTGTGACCAGGTATGCGTCGCTCTAATGCCCATAACTGTTGATCCATAAAGAGTTACGCGGTGCACAGCATACCGTTGGAAAGCTCTCCGAGAGCTATACGACGAGGGTAGCATGTCAGATAGGCTATGCCTATTTTTGGAGACCAAAATCGAACGTTTTCATTAATTTTAGGACACTTTTCTTCTTTTGCTCTATTTTTCCATCCCGGACCGTACGTCGTGAGCCGCGAAAAGGACGACAACCTAATCCATCACATTTCTATTACCGAATCCCACCACACCTTGGGCAAGACAACTTCATTTCACGAAGAGGTTGGGCACTCAAACCTAGCGAGCGGAGCTTGAGAGCAGGTATCCGTCGCTCCGGTGCCCATAACTTTTGATCTGTAAGGAGTTACGCGGCGCACAACATACCATTGGAAAGCTCTTCGAGAGCTCTACGACGGGGGAATTAACCCTGCACGGCTGCGCCTATTTTTGGAGCCAAAAATTGAACGTTTTCTTCAATTTTGGGACATTTTTCTTCTTTTGCTCTGTTTTTCCGTCCCGGATCGTACGTCGTGACCCATGAACAGGACGACAACCTAATCCATCACATTTCTATTACTGAATACCACGGCAGCTTGGGCAAGACAACTTCACTTCACATAGAGGCTGGGCCCGCAAACTGAGGGCGTAGGACTTGTGACCAGGTATCCGTCGCTTCGGTGCCTATAACTTTTGATCCGTAAGGAGTTAGGTGGCGCACAGCATATCGTTGGAATGCTCTCCGAGAGCTCGACGACGGGAGCAGTATGCCTGCTCGGCTGCGCCTGTTTTCAAACCCCAAAATCAAACGTTTTCATCTGTTTCGGGACACTTTTCTTCTTTTATTCTATTTTTTCATCCCTGATCGTACGTCGTGAGCCGCGAAATGGACGACAACCTAATCCATCGTATTTTTGTTACCGAATCCCACGGTACCTTGGGCAAGACAACTTCACTTCACGTAGAGGCTGGGCCTACAAACCGACGGTGTGGGGCTTGTGACCAGGTATTTGTAGCTCCGATGCCCATAACTTTTGATCTGTAAGGAGTTACGCGGCGTACAACATACCGTTGGAAAGCTCTCCCAGAGTTCTACGACGAGGGCAGCAAGCCTGCCAAGCAGCGCTAGTTTTCGGAGCCCAAAATTGAACATTTTCATCTTCTTTTGCTCTGTTTTTCCATCACAGATTGTACGTCGTGAGCCGCGAAAAGGATGACAACCTAATCCATCACATTTCTATTACCGAATCCCATGGCACCTTTGGGCAAGAAAATCTCACGTCACGTAGAGGCTGGGCCCACAAACCGAGGGCATGGGGCGTGGGGCTTGTGACTAGGTATCCGTCGCTCCGGTGCCCATAACTGTTGATCCGTTAGGAGTTACGCGGTGCACAGCATACCGTTGGAAAGCTCTCAGAGAGCTCTACGACGGGGGCAGCAAGTCGGATAGGCTATGCCTGTTTTCGGAGACCAAAATTGAACGTTTTCATTAGTTTTGGGGCACTTTACTTCTTTTGCTCTATTTTTCCGTCCCGGATCGTACGTCATGAGCCGCAAAAGGGACGGCAACCAAATCTATCACATTTTTATTACGGAATCCCACAGTACCTTGGGCAAGACAACTTCACTTCACGTAGAGGCTGGGCCCGCAAACCTAGGGAGCGGAGCTTGAGAGCAGGTATCTGTCGCTCCAATGCCCATAACTTTTGATCCGTAAGGAGTTACGCGGCGCACAGCATACAATTGGAAAGCTCTCCGAGAGCTCTACGATGGGAGCAGTATGCCTGCTCGGCTGTGCCTGTTTTCAAAGCCCAAAATCGAATGTTTTCATTATTTTCGGGACACTTTTCTGCTTTTGCTCTGTTTTTTCGTCTCGGATCGTACGAAGTGAGCCGCGAAAAGGACGACAACCTAATCCATCAAATTTCTATTACCGAATCCCTTGGCAGCTTGGGCAAGACAACTTCACTTCAGGTAGAGTCTGGGCCCGCAATCCGAGGGCGTGGTGCTTGTGACTAGTTATCCGTAACTCCGGTGCCCATAACTTTTGATCCGTAAGGAGTTACGCGGCGCACAACACACAGTTGAAAAGCTCTCCGAGAGCTCTACGACGAGGGCAGCATGTCAGACAGGCTATGCCTATTTTTGAAGATCAAAATTGAACGTATTCATTAGTTTTGGGACACTTTTTTTCTTTTGCTCTGTTTTTCCATCCCGGATCGTACGTCGTGAGCCGCGAAAAGTACGACAACCTAATCTATCACATTTCTATTACCGAATCCCATGGTACCTTGGGCAAGACAACTTAACTTCATGTACAGGCTGGGCCCGCAAACCTAGGGCGCGGGGCTTGAGAGCATATATCTGTCGCTCCAATGCCCATAACATTTGATCCGTAAGGAGTTACGCGGCACACAGCATACCGTTGAAAAGCTCTCCGAGAGCTCTACGACAGGAGCAGCATGCCTGCTCGGTTGTGCCTGTTTTCAAAGCCCAAGATCGAACGTTTTCATCAGTTTCGGGACACTTTTCTTCTTTTGCGCTATTTTTCCTTTCCCGGATCGTAAGTCGTGAGCCGCGAATAGGATGACATCCTAATCCATCACATTTCTATTACCGAATCCCACTGTACCTTGGGCAAGACAACTTCAGTTCACGTAGAGGCTGGGCCCACAAACATAGGGCGTGGGGCTTGGGAGCAGGTATCTGTCGCTTCGGTGCCCATAACTTTTGATCCATAAGGAGTTACGCAGTGCATAGCATACCGTTGGACAGCTCTCCGAGAGCTCTACGACGAGGATAGCAAGCTTGCTAAGCAGCGCCAGTTTTCGGAGCCCAAAATCGAACATTTTCATTAGTTTTGGCACAGTTTTTTTCTTTTGCTCTGTTTTTCCGTCACAAATCGTACGTCATGAGTCGCGAAAAGGACGACAACCTAATCCATCACATTTCTATTACCGAATCCCACGGCACCTTGGGCAAGAGAACTTCACTTCACGTAGAGGCTGGGCCTGTAAACCGAGGGCGTAGGGCTTTTGACCAGGTATCCGTCGCTCCAGTGCCCATAACTTTTGATCCGTAAGGAGTTACGCAACGCACAGCATACCGTTGGAAAGCTCTCAGAGAGCACTACGACGGGGGCAGCAAGCCAGATAGGTTGCGCATATTTTCGGAGACCAAAATTGAACGTTTTCATTAGTTTCGAGACACTTTTCTTCTTTTGCTTTGTTTTTCCGTCCCGGATCATTCGTCGTGAGCCGCAAAAAGGACGACAACCTAATCCATCACATTTCTATTACCGAATCCCATGACACCTTGGGCAAGACAACTTCACTTCACGTAGAGGCTGGGCCCCCAAACATAGGGCGTGGGGCTTGGGAGTAGGTATCTGTCGCTCCGGTGCCCATAACTTTTGATCCATAAGGAGTTACGCAGTGCAAAACATACCGTTGAAAAGTTCTCCGAGAGCTCTACTATGAGGGGAGTACACCTGCACATCAGTGCCAGTTTTCGTAGCCCAAAATTGAAAGTTTTCATCAGTTTCGGGACACTTTTCTTCTTTCGCTCTGTTTTTTCGTCCCGGATCGTACGTCCTGAGCCTCGAAAAGGATGTCAACCTAATCTATCACATTTCTATTACCGAATCCCATGGCACCTTGGGCAAGAAAACTTCACTTCACGCAGTGGCTGGACCCGCAAACCGAGGGCGTGGGGCTTGTAACCGGTATTCGTCGCTCCGGTGCCCATAATTTTTGATCCGTAAGGAGTTACGCGGCGTACAACATAACTTTGGAAAGCTCTCCGAGAGCTATACAACAGGTGCAGCAAGCCTTCTCAGCAGCGCCTATTTTCGAAGCCCAAAATTGATCGTTTTCATCAGTTTCGGGGCACTTTTCTTCTTTTGCGCTGTTTTTCAGTCTCGGATCGTACGTCATGAGCCGCAAAAAGGGCGACAACTAAACCATCACATTTCTATTACTGAATCCCATGGCACCTTGGGCAAGAATACTTCACTTCACGTAGCGGCTGGGCTCGTAAACCGAGGGCATTGGGCTTGTGACCAGGTATCCGTCGCTTCGGTGGCCATAACTTTTGATCCGTAAATAGTTACGCGGCACACAGCATACCGTTGGAAAGCTCACCATGAACTCTACGACGGGGGTAGCAAAACTGCTCAGCTGCACATGTTTCGGAGCCCAAAATCAAAAATTTTCATCAGTTTCGGGATACTTTTCTTCTTTTGCTCTGTTTTTTCGTCCCTGATCATACGTCGTGAGCCGTGAAAAGGATGACAACCTAATCCATCACATTTTTATTACCGAATCCCACGGCACCTTGGACAAGACAACTTCACTTCACGTAGAGGCTGGGCCCACAAACCGAGGGCGAGGGGATTGTGACCAGGTATTCGTCGCTCTGGTGCCCATAACTTTTGATCCGTAAGGCGTTACGCGGCGCACAGCATACTGTTGGAAAGCTCTACGAGGGCTCTATGACACGGGCATCAAAATTGCTCTTCTGCACCTGTTTTCAGAGCCCAAAATCGAACATTTTCATTAGTTTCGGGAAACTTTTATTCATTTGCGCTGTTTTTCAGTCATGGAACGTACGTTGTGAGCCTCGAAAAAGATGACAACCTAATCCATTACATTTCTATTACAGAATCCCACAACATCTTGGGCAAGACAACCTCACTTCACGTAGAGGCGGAGCCAGCAAACCAAGGGCGTAGGGCATGTGACCACGTATTCGTCGCTCCGGTCCGCATAACTTTTGATCTGTAAGGAGTTATGCGGCGCACAGCATACCGTTGGAAAGCTGTTCGAAAGCTCTACGACGTTGGTAGCAGGCCTGCTCGGCTGCGCCTGTTTTCGGAGCCCAAAATTTAATGTTTTCTTCATATTCGTGACACATTTCTTCTTCTGCGCTGTTTGTTTGTTCTGTATCGTACGTCGTGAGCCGCAAAAAGGACGACAACCTAATCCATCACATTTATATTACCGAATCCCATGACACCTTAGGCATGACAACTTCACTTCACGTAGAGGCTGGGCCTGAAAACCTAGGGCGTGGAGCTTGTGACCAGTTATTCGTCGCTCCGGGGCCCATAACTTTTGATCCGTAAGGAGTTACACGGCGCACTGCACACTAATGAGGTTTTCATCTAATGATATGCTTTGAACATTATTGTAACTTCTCTTGTTGTATTAAATGCTTGGGATTATGGCACTTGGATGTGGTGTGGACTGTTTTGAATGCTTGAGGGTGTTTTAATTAATCGATGCATGGCTTGAGTTTAATTACGTGACAACTTGGGGCTTAATCACACGGGTGGGCATGAATTGAAACCTTAATGACTAGGAAAACTCGCTAAGTGTTTATCCTATGGATATCGTGTTTAATTATGCGATTAGTAGGCTGCCCGTAGTTGCCCTTATAGCCCTAAGTGTGATTCTGATGATTACATATTGACAAGTAGACATTTCTTACAGCCGGTCCCACATAAACGTCGTTGCATGTTGTACGACCTTATTAATGGATTAGGTCAACTACAAAATAAGTTATATGACTTGATTTACATCCATTACATGGCTGCCCGTTTAATATTCATATAACTCCATGTGCTTTACTAGTGAAATTACCTGTCATATCGTGCCTCGCGTGTTTACTTATCAATGTGCAATCTTATGACTGCTCAAAGGCAACCTACTTTGTTATCCTCCTAATGTGATATATTAGATGTCATAAATGTGCATTGCATACAAGGTTGCAGCCTTTCATTCTGGCGTGGTAGCGTTCACGCACACCAAGCGGCATCGGGCTTGCTGGTGCAACCGTGACTACCATTGTCCAATTCCCTCTCTCACTTGGGGGCTAGACTTCCTCGGAGAGTTGGATCGTAGGATTTCGGCGTACATCCGGAGTGCACCCATTTGGCGTGATAAGGGGATGATTTGAAGTCGGCCGCAACAACTGATACTGGAAATGAACTGAGAGCAAAAGCTCACCGTATCCTTTTCACTATGTATATAAGTACTCTCGCTTGGTTCCTAGAGGAACTCGGGGAGGAAAGACGGGTAATTGTGTTCTTTTACTTTTATATTACATTATGAACTTACTTGTGATATATGTCATTCTTGCAAAAAGGGTTTCCATAAGTTGGACCAGAAAGAGTGTCAAAACTTATTTCTCGTGCCCCCTCGCTGAGTTCATAAGGATTCATCCTCTTTTATCATCTCATGTGAAGAAGACCAGGAACAAGTACCCGAGGACAACGTGCCTTTTGATGACTCCTTGGAATGATTGCTTGCCTTACGTGACTATGGCCATTTTGTGATCAATATGTTGCTTGAAGACTATTTCTTATGTTGTTTGTTGTTGCATTGTAAATGACCCCCATTGTAATTTGGGGTCTAATTTTGGCCTGTACTGATCATAACTAGTTAGACACTCTTATGGTCGTTTTTGCTATCGCTACTAGTTAGTATCTATCACAGGCTTATGAAGTGTCAGGTAAAGGATTAAGTAAAATGAATCTATCAAATCTTAAGCAGGTACTCATTGGTAAGCTAAGATCAACAGATACTTTTGTAACAAGTATTGACAAACAAACGAGACATAGTCATCATGTTAGGTTGTAAATCAAACGATACTTCAAGATAACTAGTAGGCGTTTCGATTGGTGATAAATAGTAATCTTAATTGGATATAAAATTGAGATTGAAAATTTCGAGGCGATTAGAGAATTAGGTCAAACTCAAGAGCCTAATTACTGCCGTTATGCTGCCGGTTTTCCAGAGAATTTGTGGAGTTTAGGCTAAACGTTAAGTGTTAAACTTTCATGAACGATTAGGTACGTGATATGACTTGAATGTTTAGATCACACCCTAGTCTAACCTTTATAGGTCGGGTTGGGGCGTGACACCTTAGAGAAATGGTATCAGAGCCTAGTTTACTAACTAGGCATTAGTCGGGTTCAACTCTCGGACCGTAGGTAGAAGCCCTAAGATAATTATGATATCTTGTTTATATATGTTAATGTGTGCTAAATGTGCTTTAATTGTTTCGAACATTGAATATTATGTGCCTTTGCGGACCATATGTATTCTATATCATGCACACCGACACGTCTTCAATAATGCATGCATGCTTTTATACTCCTTCCTTGATACATGTGCATGTTATATAACCGTGAATGACTGTTTATACACGTAGATAGTTTGGATTAGGACTTTCAGGGAAGTGAATTTGTGCAGGACGAATGAAAAGGCTCGGTTAGAGATTTCTCGCATCTCCACAGGTACTCGATGGATCATATGTATTATTAGATATGCATATATAAAATGCGTAGCACATGTATAAATGTTGAGGTAAAGTTATCCCCTTATCTTTGGAATACCCATACCTATGATTAAGTTATCAATTTTATGACTATGAAGTTTTGATTCCGTTAAACCGTTCTTCTAATTGTGGCTCAAGTATAAAGGTTAAAGACATACTACTTTCCTTAGATATAAGGGTATACTATTAAATATGTAGAGTAGTGTATATTCCCATGTGCTGATAGTGGAAGTTGACTTGGAGGTTTCTTTGAATCCATTTCTCACATCTTAAAATTGGCTTGATAGACTATCTAAGAAGTTAGCAATATACTCGTACAGCCAAATCCTTACTTGATTGGAATTAAACATTGTTGAATCTGATATGGTGTATACTAGCGAGTTTCAAGTTCACTAAATGTTGAGATCATGACCTAGAAATTAAGAGGTGAATTCATGGAAGTTGACAATAGTTTACCGTTAGGGGTTAGATTATTAAGTCATAGATAGCGTATTTAAGTGAGTTAACAATGGATAACCTCAAGACATGTAGGCAACTATAGAGACTAAGTTTAACAAGGTTGATGATTCCTTAGTACAACAAGGTATAGGGATGTTGGAATCAAGGAATTCACGTAGCTAGAACTCGTGTTTGGGAAAACTGCACCTAAAATGTTAGGCCGAATAGAAGTGTAAGGAATTAAATTATGCATTAGATGACTAACGTTGCTAAAGGTCCTAAGTTGGATATCGGTGATATTTAGAATCATGGCATTAATTTGGTGCCTCTCAGATTTAGTTATGATTATGCAAAGTAAGTCATTCTATGCACTCGTTGTTTGGATACCCTAGAGGATGTTAGGAAGCATATATCCTTAAGTAAGACCGATGGACCTGGTATATAAACCATGGAAATGATATTAAGCATCTGGTTGCAAAGTGGAGTCATTAAGGTATGATTAGTAATCATAAATAGCTAATAGTGAGTATGCATGATGATCCATGATGTACCCTAGGACCTAAGGTCGATGAGTCTTGATGCTCTTAGCTAGTTGAACATGTAAATAAGAAGAGTAAGATTTCATATAGTTAAGATAGAGATGAATTAGAGTCATAATGACCCAAGAGACTATTGTTAGACCACCGTATCTATGTGCACCGTTTCACATCTAGAAACTAGCGATTGGTAGACTTCGAATTGTGGTCGTTGAATAGAGGGGTGAATCTTGTAGTGATAGTTAAATGAGTGGTTGATTACTTTTGAAGTTCTATTAGGTTATGTTGAAGGATGCCTCGTGGTCATAATTCTTATGTCGATACAACCTTGAAGTTATCTCGTGTAAGTATTTTATGAGCTCGATCATTTCGGTACCCATTTATAGTCCTAGGATTGTTGTTGTATGGCCAGTAACCTATTAGAGCATTGATATCACTTATATGGCGATGAACCCAGCTTAGTAACATTAATGTTGAGGATATATTGGTGGGCATTAAGTGTTCGAAGGAATGACTAGGTTGCTAAGTGAGTAGGACCATTGCCTTCTTAAGTATGACGTAACCTTGGATTAAGGTGAGTGTAATTTATTTGAGGTTGAAACTATTCGCCTTAGGAGTTTTGGATAAGATTAAAAGAAATTCTGAAGCCTCGAGACGTGAAAATAGAGATTTGAATAAGGAAATAGATTGTGGATCACAAGTTGATGAAATTTACTTGTAAGAGTTGAACTAGTGCAACATGATTAGTTTGCCCATGCAATTTCAATGGCAATTTGTCGGTGGTACCTAATAAACCTTAGAGTTTGAGTTTCATGAATCTCAACGGTCTTTCTTCTTGATTACAAGCGTGAAGGTTAACGAAGCTGGGAAACAATGTTAGTGAATAGGAGCCTGTAACCGGGAGACTAGTCATTAGAAGATTTGCTAATCTAATGTACCTACGAGATAAGGACTATGATACCATCGATAGATGACGATTTGAGATTGATTAGTTTGTTTGGTGAGTTCTTCTTGAAGATAGGGTCATATTGTGGAAATGATCCATAACTTGTTTATGTCCTACGTGTTAACAATTGTGAAGCTAGTTGATAGGTTATGTAAATCGGATATAGACCTATCATCTTGAAATTAGTATATGTGGCCATAGGATCATACTATTATTGTGATATTCCTTTTTGAGGTATGAATGCAAGATTGACACGACATAAGTCATGATTTTGGAGTTATAGTTATATGGTTAGAATACCGATGCAGCTTTAATGACTACGTATGGAGATTCTAATCTTAGTTAATGAACTTGACCTTAAGATCAAATGAAAGGAATAGAGTCGTTCAAAGGAACGAACTATAAATGTAGAGGTCACACCGAATTAAATGATTGAGAAAGCTAGGAAGTGAATTCGTTGTGGTAAGAGAGATCACAGAGCAAAGGACGACCCGGAGTTGAAAAATAACAATGGTCGGAATCCGTCTAAATGACCTCAACAAGTAAGAATGAATTTCGGGACGAAATTCTTTTAAGGAGGGAAGGATGTGAGGCCCGACCCCGAATAACGTGTATTACCTCGATTTGCGTGCCTTAGACCTAGAATTATATGACTGACTTTGGATTATGTGTCATGTCTTGATTTTCGTGCATGCCTCATCATTTGTGCATTGACCTAGAATTATGTGCCCTAATCCTCGACTTACGTGCCCCGACTTCGATTTGCGTGTGATACCTCGTTTTGTCTGCCCTAACCTAGATTTGCGTGCCTTGACCTAGGTTTAAGAGTCGTGTTTCGTTTTGTGTGCCTTGCATTGAATTACGTGCATTCATTTAGGGTAGCATGCATTTGCTTGGGAACGTGCATTCATCTCGTAGTTCGAGCCTTACCTCGTAGTGCATGCGCTAGACCTAGGTAAGCGTGCCCGTACGCTAATCAAGAAAGCATCTTAAACGAAGCACTAGATTATTAATTAATCCTACAAACTCCACTAACTAATATTAAATTGCTAAATCAACTCACTAGAAGACGAAATCTCACAAAAAGCTAGACATTCTTATTCTTTATTCTTTATCCTTTTGCATATCCCAAACACACAATTAAATAATGCTCAAAAGATGACAAAAATTCAGAATTTTGCAAGCCTTGGCCGACCACCTCTTGCATTTGTGCTTGCTTTGCATAATTTAAAATTAAATCTAGACATCCTATGACAAGCTCATGACAAATCACTTCAAAAAATGCATAAAAAAATGAAACCAAAGCTCCACATTCTCGACACACTCAATTGCCCATGCTAAGGATTCAAATTATGCTCCTTGAAGACACAAATTCTGAATTTTGCAAGCCCTAGGCCGACACATGCATCAAATTCTTCAAGCTTTTCATTTTCTTTCATTCTTTCTCTCAATTCTTCTCTCTCTCTCCGCCCTAGCTACAATTCTACTCTCCATAGCTTAAGTTCATCATCCTAAGATTCATCAAGACCTTCAAGCTACTAAGGAACTCGACCAAGCAAGCTAGAATGCAAAAAGACATGCATGCAAGCTCATTCGGCCCTTAGGTAAGTTTGATAGCTCCTATTTCATTTTCTTTTTGTTCTAACCACATGCACCTACTAAGAACATGGTTACTTAGCTAGGAATTAAAGAATCTCAAGTTGTCTCTCAGCTAAGCAAGGAGAAAAGTCAATTTTGTGCTTCATCAAGAGTTTGTGCATCTTCATTGTTGTCTTGCTAAGGTGAGGGCTAAAACTCTTTTGAAAAGCTTTCAAAAACCACATGCATGCCTTTAAATGTCTATTTTTACCTTTGTACTTTTGATATATGTGTGTACATGAGCTTTTGTGAGCATGCATGGCAAGATATTTGGCTAGAATGTGAAGATAGGCGAAATCGCGTAAGTGACAGTCTTCTGACTTGTTGGAGCGAAGTGATTTTGACCAGGTAAATGATGTTGAAAATGCATGAAATTTGGTAGGTGACTAGTTTTTCTAGTTCTGACCATTTTTTGTAGAAATAGGCCAAAGCTAATTTTGATTCTAAGTCCCAAAAATGGCAAAACATCGAAAGGTATCTAAATCTGAAAAATCTGGGAAAATGAAGCAGGTTTTGGCAGATTCACTGTCCTTGTAGAACGAACCAGTTTTGACTTAGTAAATGATATCCAAAATGTACGAAATTTGGTGGCTGCTATATTTTTCAGTTCTGGACATATTTTTCGGAAATGGACTAAGGCTAAAACTGACCCTAAGGTCCTCAAAAACGACAAGTATTGAAATGTGTACAAATCTGGACAGTTTTGCATAGTCTCACGGTTTTGGCTATAACTCTTGAACCCGAACTTCAAATTATGCGAGGTTTGTTTCTGAATTTAGTTCACTCCTTAAGCTTTAATTTGAAATCTTGTTCACTGGAATTGGAGATTGTTTGCTTGTCTCAATGATTGTGAGAAAACAGTCCATTGCAGTGAGGTTTTCATCTAGTGATATGCTTCTTGTTGTATTAAATGCTTGGGATTGTCGCACTTGGATGTGGTGTGGACTGTTTTGAATGCTTGAGGGTGTTTTAATTAATTGATGCGTGGCTTGAGTTTAATTACGTGACAACTTGGGGGCTTAATCGCATAGGTGGGCATGAATTGAAACCCTAATGACTAGGAAAACTCGCTAAGTGTTGATCCTATGGAGATCGTGTTTAATTATGCAATTAGTAGGCTGCCGGTAGTTTCCCTTATAGCCTTAAGTGTGATTCCGATGATTACATATTGACAAGTAGACCTTTCTTGCACCCGGTCCCACGTAAACGTCGTTGCATGTTGTACGACCTTATTATTTGATTACGTGAACTTCGAAATGAGTTATATGACTTGATTTACATGCGTTACATGGCTGCTCGTTTAATATTCATATAACTCCATGTGCTTTACAAGTGGAATTACCTGTCATATCGTGCCTCGCGTGTTTACTTGTCAATGTGCAATCTTATGACTGCTCGGAGGCAACCTACTTTGTTGTCCTCCTAATGTGATATATTAGATGTCATAAATGTGCATTGTATACAAGGTTGCAACCTTTCATTCTGGCGTGGTAGCGTTCACGCACACCGGGCGGTATCGGGCTTGCCGGTGCAACCGTGACTACCATTGTCCAATTCCCTCTCTCGCTTGGGGGCTAGACTTCCTTGGAGAGTTGGGTCGTAGGATTTCGGGGTACATCCGGAGTACACCCATTTGGCGTGATAAGGGGATGATTTGAAGTCGGCCGCAACAACTGATACTGGAAATGAACTGAGAGCAAAAGCTCACCGTATCCTTTTCACTATGTATATAAGTACTCTCGCTTGGTTCCTAGAGGAACTCGGGGAGGAAAGACGGGTAATTGTGTTCTTTTACTTTTATATTACATTATGAACTTACTTGTGATATATGTCATTCTTGCAAAAAGGGTTTCCATAAGTTGAACCAGAAAGAGTTTCAAAACTTATTTCTCGTTCCCCCTCGCTGAGTTCATAAGGACTCACCCTCTTTTATCATCTCAGGTGAAGAAGACCAGGAACAGGTACTCGAGGATAACGTGCCTTTTGATGACTCCTTGGAATGATTGCTTGCCCTACGTGCCTTACGTGACTATGGCCATTTTGTGATCAATATGTTGCTTGAAGACTATTTCTTATGTTGTTTGTTGTTGCATTGTAAATGACCCCCATTGTAATTTGGGGTCTAATTTTGGCCTGTACTGATCATAACTAGTTAGACACTCTTATGGTTGTTTTTGCTATCGCTACTAGTTAGTATCTATCACAGACTTATGAAGTATCAGGTAAAGGATTAAGTAAAATGAATCTATCCAATCTTAAGCATGTACTCATTGGTAAGCTAAGATCAACAGATACTTTTATAACAAGTATTGACAAACAAACGAGACATAGTCATCATGCTAGGTTGTTAATCAAACGAGACTTCAAGATAACTAGTAGGCGTTTCGATTGGTGATAAATAGTAATCTTAGTTGGAAATGAAATTGAGATTGGAAAATTCGAGGCGTTTAGAGAATTAGGTCAAACTCAAGAGCCTAATTACTGCCGTTATGCTGTCGGTTTTCCGGAGAATTTGTGGAGTTTAGGCTAAACGTTAAGTGTTAAACTTTCATGAACGATTAGGTACGTGATATGACTTGAATGTTTAGATCACACCCTAGTCTAACCTTTATAGATCGGGTTGGGGCGTGACACACAGCATACCGTTGGAAAGCTCTCAAAGCGCTCTACAACGGTGGCAGCAAGCCAGATAGGCTGCTCCTATTTTCGGAGCCCAAAATTGAATGTTATCATCAGTTTCGAGACACTTTTCTTCTTTTGCGCTATTTTTTGGTCTCGGATCATACGTCGTGAGCCGCGAAAAGGACGACAACCTTATCCATCACATTTCTATTACCGAATCCCACAACATCTTGGGCAAGACAACTTCACTTCACGTAGAGGCTGGGCCCGCAAACCGAGGGCGTGGGGCTTGAGACCTGGTCTCCGTCGTTCTGGTGCCCATAACTTTTGATCCGAAATGAGTTACGCGGTGCACAACATACCGTTGGAAAGCTCGTCGAGAGCTCTACGACGGGGGTAGCAAAATGGCTCAGTTGCACCTATTTTCGAAGCCCAAAATCAAACATTTTCATCAGTTTGGTGATACTTTTCTTCTTTTGCGATGTTTTTTCATCCCGGATCGTACATCGTGAGCCGCAAAAAGGACGACAACCTAATCCCTCACATTTCTATTACCGAATCCCATGGCACCTTGAGCAAGACAACTTCACTTCACGTAGATGCTGGGCTCGTAAACCGAGGGTGTGGGGCTTGTTACTAGGTATCTGTCGCTCCGGTGCCCATAAATTTTGATCCGTAAGGAGTTACGCGGTGCACAGCATACTGTTGGAAAGCTCTCTGAGAGCTCTACGACAGGACAACAAGCCTCCTCGGGGGCGCCTATTTTCGGAGTCCAAAATCGAACGGTTTCATCAGTTTTGGGACACTTTTGTTTTTTTGCAGTGTTTTTTCGTCACGGATCGTGCGTCGTGAGCCGCGAAAAGGACGACAACCTAATCCATCACATTTTTATTACTGAATCCCATGGCACCTTGGGCAAGACAACTTCACTTCACGTAGAGGCTGGGCCTGCAAATAGATGGCGTGGGGCTTGTGACCAGGTATTTGTCGCTCCAGTGCCTATAACTTTTGATCCATAAAGAGTTACGCGGCGCACATCATACCGTTGGAAAGCTCTCCGAGAGCTATACGACGTGGGCATCAAGCCTGCTCACCTGCGCCTCTTTTCAGAGTCCAAAATTGAACATTTTCATCAGTTTCAAGACACTTTTCTTCTTTTGCGCTGTTTTTCCGTCCCGGATCGTAGGTCGTGAGCCGCCAAAAGGACGACAACCTAATCCGTCACATTTCTATTACCGAATCCCATGGCACCTTGGGCATAACAAATTCACTTCACATAGAGGCTGGGCCCGCAATCCGAGGGCGTGGGGCTTGTGGCCAGGTATTCGTCGCTCCGGTGCCTATAACTTTTGATTCGTAAGGAGTTACACGGAGCACATCATACTGTTGGAAAGCACTCCGAGAGCTCTACGACCGGGGCAATAAGCCTACTCCGCTGCACCTATTTTCAAAGCCCAAAATCGAATGCTTTCATCAGTTTTGGAACATTTTTCTTCTTTTGCGTTGTTTTTCGGTCCCTGATCGTACGTTGTGAGCGGCGAAAAGGATGACAACCTAATTCATCACATTTCTATTATCGAATTCCACGACACCTTGGGCAAGACAAATTCACTTCACGTAGAGGCTGGGCCCGCAAACCGAGGGCGTGGGCTTGTGACTAGGTATCCGTCGCTCTGATGCCCATAACTTTTGATCTGTAAGGAGTTATGTGGTTCGTAGCATACCATTGGAAAACTCACCGAGAGCTCTACGATGGGGGCAACAAAACTTCTCGACTGCACATGTTTTCATAGCCCAAAATCGGATATTTTCATCAGTTTCGGAACACTTTTCTTCTTTGATTCTATTTTTCCGTCTCGGATCGTACGTCGTGAGCCGCAAAAAGGACGACAACCTAATCCATCACATTTTTATTACCGAATCCCATGGCACCATAGGCAAGACAACTTCACTTCACGCAGAGGATGGGCCAGCAAACCGAGGCGTTGGTGACCTGGTATACGTCGCTCCGGTGCCCATAACTTTTGATCCGTAAGGAGTTACGCGGCACACAGGATACCGTTGGAAAGCTCACCAAGAGCTCAACGACAAGGCAGCAAAACTGCTCGAATGCACCTATTTTTGGAGCCCAAAATCGAACGGGTTCATCAATTTTGGGACACTTTTCTTCTATTGCACTATTTTTTCATTCCGGATCGTACGTCGTGAGCCTCGAAAAGGACGTCATCCTAATCCATCACATTTCTATTACTGATTCCCACGGCACCTTGGGCAAAACAACTTCACTTCACGTAGAGGCTGGGCCTGCAAATCGAGTGCGTGGGACTTGTGACCAGGCATCTGTCGCTGCGGTGCCCATAACTTTTGGTCCGTAAGGAGTTACGCGGCGCACAGCATACCGTTGGAAAGCTCTCCGAGAGTACTACGACTGAGGCAGCCAGCCTGCTCTCCTACGCCTGTTTTGAAAGCCCAAAATTGAACATTTTCATCAGTTTTGGGACATTTTTCTTCTTTGGCGCTGTTTTTCTGTCCCGGATCGTACGTCGTGAGCCACAAAAAGGACGAAATCCTATTCCATTACATTTCTATCACCGAATCCCATGGCACATTAGATACGCCATATTGACTTCACATAGAGGCTGGGCCCGCAAACTGAGGGCGTGGGGCTTGTGACAAGGTATCCGTCGTTACGGTGCCTATAACTTTTGATCCGTAAGGAGTTACGCAGCGCACAGCATACCGTTGGAAAGGTCTTCGAGAGCTCTACGATAGGGGCAACAAGCCTACTCAGCTGCGCGTATTTTCAGATCCCAAAATTGAACGTTTTCATCAGTTTTGGGACATTTTTCTTCTTTTGCTATGTTTTTCCATCACAGATTGTACGTCGTGAGCCACGAAAAGGAAGATAACCTAATCCATCAAATTTCTATTACTGAATCCCACGGTACCTTGGGCAAGACAACTTCACTTCACGTAGAGGCTGAGCCCGCAAACCGAGGGCGTGAGGCTTGTGACCAGGTATCTGTCGCTCCGGTGCCCATAATTTTTGATCCGTTCAAAGTTATGTGGCGCACAGAATGCCATTGGAAAGCTCTCCGAGAGCTCTACGACGGGGGTAGTAATCCTTCTTGGCTGCGCAGGTTTTCAGAGCCAAAAATTGAACATTTTCATCAGTTTTGGGACATTTTTCTTCATTTGCTCTGTTTTTCTGTCCCGGATCGTACGTCGTGAGCCGCAAAAAAGACGGTAACCTAATCCATCACATTTATATTACCGAATCCCATGGTTCTTACGGCAAGACAACTTCACTTCACGTAGAGGTTATGCCCGCAAACTAAGGGCGTGGGGCTTGTGAGCAGGTGTTCGTCGTTCTGGTGCCCATAACTTTTGATCTGTAAGGAGTTACGCTGTGCACAACATACCATTGGAAAGCTCTCCGTGAGCTCTACGACGGGTGCAGCATGCAAGCATGGCTGCGCCTATTTTTGGAGCCCAAAATCGAACGTTTTAATCAGTTTTGGGACACTTTTCTTCTTTTGGTCTGTTTTTTCATCCCGGATCAAATGTCGTGATCCGCGAAAAGGACGACAACCAAATCCATCACATTGCTATTACCGAATCTCACTGTACCTTGGGCAAGACAAATTCACTTCACGTAGAGGCTGGGCCCACAAACCGAGGGCGTGGGGCTTGTGAGTAGATATCTGTTGCTCTGGCGCCCATAACTTTTGATCCGCAAGGAGTTACGCGGCGCACAGCATATCGTTGGAAAGCTCTCCGAGAGCTCTACGATGAGGGCAGAAAGCCTGCTTTAGCAGCACCTATTTTCGGGGCCCAAAATAGAATATTTTCATCTGTTTCGTGACACTTTTCTTCTTTTGCTCTGTTTTTTCGTCCCGGATCGTACATCGTGAGCCGCAAAAAGGATGACAACCTAATCCATCACATTTCTATTACCGAATCCCACGGTACCTTGGGCAAGATAACTTCACTTCACGTAGAGGCTGGGCCCGCAAACCAAGGACGTGGGGCTTGTGAGCCGGTATCCGTCGCTCTGGTGCCCATAACTTTTGATCCGTAAAGATTTACGCGGTGCACAACATACTGTTGGAAAGCTCTCAGAACGCTCTACGATGGTGGCAGCAAGCTAGATAGGCTGCTCCTGGGTTCGGGGACCAAAATTGAACGTTTTCTTCAGTTTCTGGACACTTTTCTTCTTTTGCGCTGTTTATCCGTCTCGGATCGTACGTCGTGAGTCACGAAAAGGATGACAACCTAATCCATCACATTTCTATTACCGAATCCCATGGCACCTTGGGCAAGACAACTTCACTTCACGTAGAGGCTGGGCCTGCAAACCGAGGGCATGGGGCTTGTGACCAGGTATCCGTCGCTCTGATGCCTATAACTTTTGATCCGAAAGGAGTTACGCAACGCATAGCATATCGTTGGAAAGCTATCCGAGAACTCTACGACGGTTGCAGTAAAACTGCTCTGTTACACCTATTTTCGGAGCCCAAAATTGAATATTTTCATCAGTTTTAGGAAATTTTTCTTCTTTTGCAATCTTTTTTCATCCCGGATCGAACGTCGTGAGCCACGAAAAGGACGACAACCTAATCCATCACATTTCTATTACCGAATCCCACTGCAACTTGGGCAAGACAACTTCACTTCACGTAGAGGCTGGGCCCGCAAACCGAGGGCGTAGGTCTTGTGACCAGGTATCCGTCGCTCCGGTGCCCATAACTTTTGGTCCGTAAGGAGTTACGCGGTGCATAGGATACCGTTGGAAAGCTCTCCTAGAGCTCTATGACGGGGGTAGCCAGCCTTCTTGTCTGCGCCTGTTTTCGAAGTCCAAAATTGTACGTTTTCATCAGTTTCAGGACACTTTTCTTCTTTTGTGCTGTTTTTCCGTCCAGGATCGTAGGTCGTGAGCCGCGAAAAGGACGACAACCTAATCCATCACATTTCTATCACTGAATCCCGCGGCACCTTGGGCAAGACAAATTCACTTCACGTAGAGGCTGGGCCCGCAAACTGAGGGCGTGGGCTTTGTGACCAGGTATCCGTCGCTCCGGTTCCCATAACTTTTGATCCGTACGGAGTTACGCTGCGCACAGCATACCGTTGGAAAGCTCTCCCAGAGCTCTACGACGGGGGCAACAAGCCTACTCCACTGTGCCTATTTTCATAGCCTAAAATTGAACATTTTCATCAGTCTTGGGACATTTTTCTTGTTTTGCGCTATTTTTCGGTCTTGGATCGTACGTTTTGAGCAGCGAAAAGGATGACAACCTAATCCATCACATTTCTATCACCAAATCCCACGGCACCTTGGGCAAGACAAATTCACTTCACGTAGAGGCAGGGCCCGTAAACCGAGGGCGTCGGGCTTGTGACCAGGTGTCCATCGCTCCGGTGTCTATAACTTTTGATCCGTAAGGAGTTATGTGGCTCACAGCATACCGTTGGAAAGCTCACCGAGAGCTCTACGACGGGGGCAGCAAAACTGCTCAGCTACACATGTTTTCTGTGCTCAAAATCGGACATTTTCATTAGTTTCAGGAGACTTTTCATCTTTTGCTCGGTTTTTTCGCCCCGGATCGTACGCTGTGAGCCGCGAAAAGGACGACAACCTAATCTCTCACATTTCTATTATCGAATCCCACGGCACCTTGGGCAAGACAACTTCGATTCACGTAGAGACTGGGCCTGCAAACCGAGGGTGTGGGGCTTGGGACCAGGTCTCCGTCGTTCTGTTGTCCATAACTTTTGATCCTTAAGGAGTTACGCGGCGCACACGACAGCGTGGGAAAGGTCTCCAAGAGCTCTACGACGGGGCAGCAAAACTGCTCGACTGCACCTATTTTCGTATCCCAAAATCGAACGTTTTTATCAGTTTTGGGACACTTTTATTCTTTTGTACTGTTTTTTCATCCCGGATCGTACGTCGTGAGCCTCGAAAAGGACCTCAACCTAATCCATCACATTTCTGTTACTGATTCCCACGGCACCTTGGGCAAAACAACTTCACATCACATTGAGGCTGGGCCGGCAAATCGAGTGCATGGGACTTTTGACCAGGTATCCGTCGTTCCGGTGCCCATAACTTTTGATCCGTAAGGAGTTACGCGGCACACAGGATACCGTTGGAAAGCTCTCTAAGAGCTCTACTACGGGGGCAACAAAACTGCTCTGTTGCACAAATTTTCGGAGCCCAAAATTGAACATTTTCATCAGTTACAAGATACTTTTCTTCTTTTGCGATGTTTTTTCATCCCGATTCGTACGTCGTGAGCAACGAAAAGGACCACAACCTATTCCATCACATTTCTATTACCGAATCCCATGGTAGCTTGGGGAAGAAAACTTCACTTCACGTAGAGGCTAGGCCCGCAAACCAAGGGCATGGGGCATGTGACTAGGTATCCGTCGCTTCGGTGCCCATAACTTTTGATCCGTAAGGAGTTACCCGGCGCACAGCATACCGTTGGAAAGCTCTATGAGAGCTCTACGACGGGGGTAGAAAAACTACTCGGCTGCACATGTTTTGTAGCCCAAAATCGAACTTTTTCATCAGTTTCGGGATAATTTTCTTCTTTTGCGCTGGTTTTCTGTCTCGGATCGTATGTCGTGAGCCGCGAAAAGGACGACAACCTAATCCATCACATTTCTATTAACGAATCCTATGGCACCTTGGGCAAGACAACTTCACTTCACGTAGAAGCTGGGCCTGCAAACCGAGGGCGTAGTACTTGTGACTAGGTATCCGTCGCTCCAGTGCCCATAACTTTTGATCCGTAAGGTGTTACATGGCGCACAACATACCGTTAGAAAGCTCTCCGAGAGCTCTACGAGTAAGGTAGCAACCCTGCTCGGCTGCGCCTATTTTCGAAGCCCAAAGTCGAACATTTTCATCAATTTCGGGACACTTTTCTTTTTTTGCGATGTTTTTTTATCCAGGATCGTAGGTCGTGAGCCACGAAAAGGACAACAACCTAATCCATCACATTTCTATCACCGAATCGCACGGCACCTTGGGCAAGACAAATTCACTTCACGTAGAGGCTGGGCCAGCAAACTGAGGGCGTAGGGCTGGTGACCAGGTATCCGTCGCTCCGGTGCCCATAACTTTTGATCCGTAAGGAGTTATGCGGCGCACAGCATACCGTTGGAAAGCTTTCCGAGAGCTCTACGACACGGGCAACAAGCCTATTTGGCTGCGCCTATTTTCAGAGCCCAAAATCGAACGTTTTCTTAAGTTACGGGACACTTTTCTTCTTTTTCTCTACTTTTTTGTCTCGAATCGTATGTCGTGAGCCGTGAAAAGTATGACAACTTAATCCATCACATTTCTATTATTGAATCCCACGGCACCTTGGGCAAGAAAACTTCACTTCACGTAGAGGCTGGGCCCGCAAACCGAGAGCGTGGGGCTTAGAACCAGGTATCCGTCGCTCCAGTGCCCATAACTTTTGATCCGTAAGGAGTTACGCAGCGCACAGCATACCGTTGGAAAGCACTCCGAGAGCTCTACGATAGGGGCAACAAACCTACGTGGCTGTGCCTATTTTCAGAGCCCAAAATTAAACGTTTTCATCAGTTTCGGGACACTTTTCTTCTTTTTCTCTGCTTTTCTGTCTCGGATCGTACGTGGTGAGGCGCAAAAAAGACGACAACCTAATCCATCACATTTCTATTTTTGAATCCCACGGCACCTTGGGCAAGACAACTTCACTTCACGTAGAGGCTGGGCCGGCAAACTGAGAGCATGGGGCTTGGGACCAGGTATCCGTCGCTCCAGTGCCCATAACTTTTGATCCGTAAGAAGTTACGCGGCGCACAGCATACCGTTGGAAAGCTCTCCGAGAGCTCTACGACTGGGACAGCAAGCTTACTTTGCTGCGCTAATTTTCAAAGCCCAAAATCGTACGATTTCATCAGTTTTGGGACATTTTTCTTCTTTTGCTCTGTTTTTCTGTCTTGGATCGTAGGTCATGAGCCGCGAAAAGGACGACAACCTAATGCATCACATTTCTATCACTGAATCCCGCGGCACCTTGGGCAAGACAAATTCACTTCACGTAGAGGTTGGGCCTGAAAACCGAGGGCGTGGGGCTTGTGACCAGGTGTCCGTCGCTCCGGTGCCCATAATTTTTGATCTGTGAGGAGTTAAGCAGCGCAGAGAATACCGTTGGAAAGCTCTCCGAGAGCTCTACTACGCGGGATGCAAGCCTACTCAGCTGCACCTATTTTCAGAGCCCAAAATTGAACGTTTTCATCAGTTTTGGGACATTTTTCTTCCTTTGCTCTGTTTTTCCGTCCCGGATCGTACGTCGTGAGCAGCAAAAAAGACGACATGCTAATCCATCACATTTCTATTACCAAATCGCATGGTACTTTGGAAAACACAAATTCACTTCACGTAGAGGTTGGGCCCGCAAACCGAGGGCGTGGGACTTGTGACTAGATGTCTGTCGCTCCGGTGCCCATAACTTTTGATCTGTAAGGAGTTATGCGGCTCACAACATACCATTGGAAAGACCACCGAGAGCTCTACGACGCATGCTGCAAAACTGCTTGGCTGCACATGTTTTCGGAGCCCAAAATTAGATATTTTCATCAGTTTCGGGACACTTTTCTTCTTTTGCTCAGTTTTTTCATCCCGAATCGTACGTCGTGAGCCGCCAAAAGGACGACAACCTAATCCATCACATTTCTATTACCAGATCTCACGGCACCTTGGGCAAGAAAACTTCACTTCATGTATAGGCTGGGCCCGCAAACCGAGGGCATGGGGCTTGTGACCAGGTATCCGTCACTCTGGTGCCCATAACTTTTGATTCGTACGGAGTTAAGCGGCGCACAATATACCGTTCGATAGCTCTCCAAAAGCTCTACGACGGGGGTAGCAAAACTGCTCAACTGCACCTATTTTCAAAGCCCAAAATCGAACGTTTCATCAATTTTGGGACACTTTTTTTCTTTTGCGCTTTTTTTTCATCCCGGATCGTACGTCGTCAGCCTCGAAAATGACATCAACCTAATCCATCACATTTCTATTATTGATTCCCACGGCACCTTGGGCAACACAACTTCATTTCACGTAGAGGCTGGGCTCGCAAATCGAGTGCGTGGTATCCGTCGCTGCGGTACCCATAACTTTTGATTCGTAAGGAGTTACGTGGTACACAAGATACCGTTGGAAAGCTCTCCAAGAGCTCTACTACGGGGGTAGCAAAACTGCTCTGTTGCACCAATTTTCGGAGCCCAAAATTGAACATTTTCATCAGTTTCAGGGTATATTTCTTCTTTTGCGATGTTTTATCATCCCCATTCGTACGTCGTCAGCTGCTTAAAGGATGACAACCTATTCCATCACATTTCTATTACCGAATCCCATGGCACCTTGGGAAAGACACCTTCACTTCACGTAGAGGCCGGGCCTGCAAACCGAGGGAGTGAGGCATGTGACCAGGTATCCATCGCTCCGGTGCCCATAACTTTTGATCCGTTAGGAGTTACCGGGCGAACAGGATACCGTTGGAAAGCTCTATGAGAGCTCTACGACGGGGTACAAAACTGCTCGACTGCACATGTTTCGTAGCCCAAAATCGGACATTTTCATCAGCTTCGGGACACTTTTCTTCTTTGGCTCTGTTTTTTCGTCTCGGATCGTACGTCGTGAGCTGCGAAAAGGACGACAACCTAATCCATCACATTTCTATTACCAAATCCCATTGTACCTTGGGCAGGACAACTTCACTTCACGTAGAGGTTGGGCCCGCAAACCGAGGGCGTGGGGCTTATGACCAGGCATCCGTCGCTCCGGTGCCCATAACTTTTGATCCGTAAGAAAAAATGCGGAGCACAACATACCATTGGAAAGCTCTACGAGAGGGGCAGCTAGCCCACTCGGCTGCGCCTATTTTCGAAGCCCAAAATCAAACGTCTTCATCAGTTTCGAGACACTTTTCTTCTTTTACGCTGTTTTTTCGTCCAGGATCGTAGGTCGTGAGCCGCAAAAAGGACGACAACCTAATCCATCAAATTTCTATCACCGAATCCGATGGCACCTTGGGCATGACAACTTCACTTCACATAGAGGCTGGGCCCGCAAACTGAGGGCGTGGGGCTTGTGACTAGGTATCCATCGCTCTGGTGCCCATAACTTTTGATCCGTAAGGAGTTACGCGGCGCACAACATACAGTTAGAAAGCTCTCCGAGAGCTCTACGATAGGAACAAAAAGCCTGCTTGGATGCGCCTATTTTCAGAGCCCAAAATCGAACGTTTTCATTAGTTTCGGGACACTTTTCTTCTTTTGCGATTTTTTTTCGTCCCGGATCGTACGTCGTGAACCGCGAAAAGGATGACAACCTAATCCATCACATTTCTATTATTGAATCCCATGGCACCTTGGGCAAGACAACTTCACTTCACGTAGAGACTGGGCCCGTAAACCGAGGGCGTGGGGCTTGTGACCAGGTATCCGTCGCTCCAGTGCCCATAACTTTTGATCCATAAGGAGTTACGCGGTGCACAACATACCGTTGGAAACCTCTCTAAGAGCTCTTCGATCGGGGCAGCAAGCCTAGTTGGCTGTGCCTATTTTTTGAAGCCCAAAATCCAACGTTTTCATTAATTTCGGGACACTTTTTTCTTTTGCACTATTTTTCTGTCCTGGATCGTAGGTCGTGAGCCGTGAAAAAGACGACAAGCTAATCCATCACATTTCTATCACCGAATCCCACGGCACCTTGGGCAAGACAAATTCACTTCACGTAGAGGCTAGGCCCGCAAACTGAAGCTGTGGGGCTTGTGACCAAGTCTCAGTTGCTCCGGTGACCATAACTTTTTATTCGTAAAGAGCTACACAATGCACAGCATACCGTTGGAAAGCTCTCCGAGAGCTCTACGACAGGGGCAACAAGCCTGCTCGACTGCGCCTATTTTTGAAACCCAAAATCGAACGTTTTCAATAGTTTCGGGCCACTTTTCTTCATTTGCAATATTTTTTTGTCTCAGATCGTACGTCGTGTGTGAGGCCCAATCTCGATTTGGGTGCGATACCTCGTTTCGTGTGCCTAACCTAGATTTGCATGCCTTGACCTAGTTTTAAGAATTATGTTTTATTTTATGTGCCTTGCATTGAATTACGTGCATTCATTTAGGGTTGCGTGCATTTACTTAAAAAACGTGCATTCGTTTCGTAGTTCATGCCTTACCTCGCAGTGCGTGCCCTAGACCTAGGAAAGCGTGCCCTCACGCTTATCAAGAAAGTATCTTACACGAATCACTAGGCTATTAATTAATCCTACAAATTCCACTAACTATTATTAAATTACTAATTCAACCCACTAGAAGACAAAATCTCACAAAAAGCTAGACATTCCTTATTCTTTATTCCTTATTCTTTTGCACTTTCAACACACAATTAAATAATGCTCAAAAGATGACAAAAAATCAGATTTTTAGATGCCTTGGCTGACCACCATACAGGATTTTGTACTTGCTTGCTTAATTCAATTTAAATCCTAGACAATCTATGACAATTCTATCACACATTGCATAAAAAAAATTAGCTCAAAAAGTCCACCCAAAGCCTTCAAATCTCGACCAAATGCTCCTTGCCCATGCTAGGAATTTCAAAATGCTTCTTGAAGACATAAAAACCTGAATTGCAATGCTCAAGGCCGAACATGTGCATCAACATTTGCAAAAGCTATCATTTTTTTCATTTCTCTCATTCTCCTCACATTTCTCTCTCTCCCTCTCATTCTTCTCTCTCTCTCTCTGCCTTGGCTAAGTTCATGCACTCCATAGCTCATCTTCATCATTCTATGGTGCATCAAGACAAACAAGTAGCTAAGAAACTCGACCAAGCAAGCTAGGTTGCCAGAATCACACATACAAGCTCCTTGAGTCACCATTTTGGCCTAGGTGAGTTTGCTAGCTTCCATTTCTTTTCTTCTTATTCTAACCACATGCACCTACTAAGAACTTGGTCACTAAGCTAGGAAAAATAGAGAAAAACCGGGTGGTGTCTCAGCTAAGCAAGGAAGAAGATCAAATTTGTGCTTCATCAAAGTTTTGTGCATCTTCTTGTTGATTTGCTAAGGTGAGGGCTAAAACTTCTTGAAATTTTTCAAAAATTCACATGCATGCTCTTAAATGTTTGTCTTTGCTTCTGTACTTGAGATATATGTGTGTTTATAAGCTTTTACAACCATGCATGACAAGATTTTGGCTTGGAGGTGATGATAGATGAAATCGGGTTTTGTGACACCGCTCTGTCTTGTTGTTGCGAGGTGCGTTTGGCTAGGCAAATGATGTTAAAAATGCATGAAAATTGGTAGGTAAATATTTTTTCCAGTTTTGAACATTTGTTGCTGAAATAGGCCAAAGATAATTTTGACTCTAAGGTCCTCAAAATGGAAAATCATTAAAATGTGTCCAAATCTGGAAGTCTGTAAAAAATGAAGCAAGTTTTCGCAGATGCACTGACCTTGTAGAACGAACCCGATTTGACTTAGTAAATGATATCCAAAATGCATGCAATTTATTGTACTGCTAAATTTTTCAGTTCTGAACATTTTTGTCAGAAATGGGCTAAGTCTAAATCTGACCCTAAGGACCTCAAAAATAACAAGTATTGAAATGTGTGCAAATCTGGACAGTTTTGTGCAATCCCACTGTTTTGGCTATAACTATTGATCTCAAACTCCAAATGTTGCAAGGTTTGTTTCTGAATTTAGTTCACTTCTTAAGATTTAATTTGACATCTTATTCATTGGAATTGGAGATTGTTTGATTGTCTTAATGATTGTGAGAAAACAGCCTATTGCAGTGAGGGTTTCACTTAGTTGTATGCTTAGAAAATTTGTTGTAACTTCTCTTGTGGTATTAAATGCTTGGTATTGTGGCATTGGGATGTTGTGTGGACTGTTTTGAATACTTGAGGATGTTTGAATTAATCGATGTATGGCTTGAGATTGATTTTGAGTTGACTTGGGGCTTAATCGCACGGGTAAGCACGAAATGGAAACCCTAGTGACTAGGTAAACTTGCTAAGTGTTGATCCTTTGGATATTGTGTGTAATTATATGTTTAGTAGGCTGCCTGTAGTTGCCCTTATAGCCGTAAATGTGATTTTGGTCATTGCATGTTGACAAATAGGCCTTTCTTACATCCGAACCCACGTAGATATTGTTGCATGTTGAATAATCATATTATTTGATTCCGTGGACCTTGAATTGAGTTATATGACTTGATTTACGTGCGTTACATGGCTGCCCGTTTAATGTTCATATAACTCCATATGCCTTTCAAGTGAAATTACTTGTTTATTCGTGCCTCGCTTGTTTACTTGTCAATGTGCAATCTTATGACTGTCCGGAGGCAACCTACTTTGTTGTCCTCCTAATGTGATATATTAAATTTCATAAATGTGCATTGCATATAAGGTTGCAACCTTTCATTCTGGCGTGGTAGCGTTCACGCACACCGGGCGGCATCGGGCTTGCCGGTGCAACCGTGACTACCATTGTCCAATTCTCTCTCTCGCTTGGGGGCTAGACTTCCTCGGAGAGTTGGGTCGTAGGATTTCGGGGTACATCCGGAGTACACCCACTTGGCGTGATAAGGGGATGATTTGAAGTCGGCCGCAACAACTGATACTGGAAATGAACTGAGAGCAAAAGCTCACCGTATCCTTTTTACTATGTGTATAAGTACTCTCGCTTGGTTCCTAGAGGACCTCGGGGAGGAAAGACGGGTAATTGTGTTCCTTTACTTTTATATTATTGTTATGTACTTAATTGTGTTATATTCATGCTTGCAAAAGGATTTTCATAAGTTGAACCGGAAAATGAGTTTCAAAACCTATTTCTCATGCCCCATCGCTGAGTTCATAAGAAGTCACGCTCTTTTATCATCTCAGGTGAAGAAGATCAAGAGCAGGTACCCGAGGACGACGTCCCTAACGATGATTCCTTGGAGTGATTGCCTATCCTATGTGCTTTGCGTGATTATGGCTATTTGTGAACATTATGATACTTGAAGACTATTTCTTTTCATGTTGCTTAATGTTTGTGATGTAAAAGACCCCCGTTGTAATTTGGGATCTAATTTTGGTTTGTAGTGATATTAACTAAACAGACACTACTATGGCCTTTTGCTATTGTCATTGACTAGTATCTATCGTAGGGTTATGAAGTATCAGATAAGGACTAAGTAAAATGAACCTATCCAATCTAAGCAGGTACTTACTGTCAAGCTAAGATCAACAGGTATTTTTGTAATGAGGATTAATAAACAGACGAGACATAGTATCATACTAGGTTATTAATCAAACGAGACTTTGAGATAACCATTAGACATTTCAATTGATGGTAAATAGTAATCTTAGTTGGAAATGAAATTGAGATTAGAAAATTTGAGGCGTTTAGAGAATTAGGTCAAACTAAGGAGCCCAATTACAACCGTTATGTTGCCGGTTTTCCAGAGAATTTGTGGAATTTAGGCCAAAATGTTAAGTGTTAAACCTTCGTAAATGGTTAAGTTGTGAGATGACTTGAATTTTAGATCACACCCTAGTCTAACATTTATAGGCCCGGTTGCGGCATGACACCTTATATAGAAAGAATGGTATCAGAGCTTAGAGTGCTTAAGCCGGCGTTAACTCTCGGACCATGGGTAGAGCCCTACGGTAATTAGGATGACTTGTTTATATGTTATTGTGTGATAATGTGCCTTCTATGTTCTATGTGCTTAAGTGATTAACATGTCTTAATTGTTTCTAGAATTATGTTGCATTAAATTCCTGTTTATCGTATTTTAATAAATTGTGCATCGTAATATATGCCTATAGATGGCTGGCCCTAGTACTTGTACTACTAATAGGAGCGGTGAACCCCAAGAGACCGGAGATGCTTATCAAACTAATCCCGGCATAGCTATGTTTAACATGATGGCAAACGCCATGGATCGTGTGTCATGAGTGATGGAGCGTCAAGATGCAAGTGAAGCCAATAACAACAACAATAACAGGAATGATGGTAACCATGGGAGACATAGCAGAATGAGGGAGTTCCTTCGGGGAAGCTGATGATGAGAAAGTAGAGGCTTGGCTGTCCTAAATTGAGAAAATTTTCAAGCCACTTGATTATACTGATAAACAAAAGGTGGAGTTTGCCGTGTTTCTATTGCACGGGGATGCTGAACATTGGTGGCACATTGTGGAGGCACTGTGGGAAACTGATCAGACACCTCGCTTGTGGGGTAATTTCGTTAAGGCATTGAAGGAGAAATATGTACCTGCAGTTTCCAAGCAGAGGCGGATTGAGGAGTTCATGCACTTGACCCAGGGTAACATGACAGTGGCCCAGTACGAGGCTCGTTTTGACCGACTGTCCCGTTATGCTTAATATATGGTCAGTACTCTGGAGGCGAATATGTGGAAATTTACGACTGGATTGAGGCCGGAGATTCAGGACCAGTTGGCGTCGCATGACTTCGATACCTATTTTGCTCTCTTTGCTGCTGCTTCCCGAGTTGAGAAGAGAAAACTTGACAAAGCCGATTCAAGTCAGCCAAACAAGAAACCATACTAGCCTCTAGGTCAACAAAGAAAATTCCAGGGCCAGAGTCGTAGTCAGGGCCAGAACCAGAACAGACCAATGAATAACCGTGGCCTGACTAAAGCGCCATCAGCCTCTTCCACCCGCGGATCCACAGGTAGTTCACTTGCTACTCAGTCTGTCAACTGTTCTTACTGTGACAAGAAGGGTCATACCGAGGCCCAGTGTTGGAAGAAGTCAGGATGATGTGTACAGTGTGGCAGTGATCAGCATCAGATCAAGGATTGCCCGAAATGGCAGGTAGGACAAAATCAGGGTAAACCAGCTGGTAGAGGCAAGACTCCAGTTCCTAGAGTTCAGGCTCGAGCCTATGCTATTGAGTGTGAGGAGCTTCCAGATGAGACCGCTGTTGTTAAAGGTACATTCTTCATACTGAATCAACCTGTTAGGGTGCTAATTGATCGGGGTACTACTCATTCATTTATTACTCCCTTGTGTGTGCAACGTGTGAAACTAAAAGTTGTATGTTTACCATACGAAGTAGAAGTTGGTACTCCGATGGGTTCTAAACTTGTTACTAGCTCAGCTTGTAAAGCATGTAAAATTCAAATTAAGGATAGGGAATTCTCAACCAATCTTATTGTATTACCTTTTCGAGACTATGAGGTCATCTTAGGGATGGACTGGTTGGCAAAGCATCATGCCCAACTAGATTGTCGGACGAAGATTATAACGTTCCGGGTACCTAGTCAACCAATACTGGAGGTAATGGGTCAAAGAGATTTTACCGAGAGTTCCATCATTTCATCTACGAAAGCAGTGAAGTCCTTGAGAAAAGGGTGTAGCGGATATTTAGCTTACCTCATCAACAAGCCGTCAGATAAAGCTAAGTTGGAGGAGATGCATGTGATCAAAGACTATGCGGATGTGTTTCCAGAAGAATTGCCCGGTTTACCCCCAAATCGGGAGATCGAGTTCATCATAGAGTTACTGCCTGGCACCCAACCGATATCTAAAGCTCCCTATCGTATGGCACCGGCCGAGCTACAAGAGTTGAAGGACCAATTGCAAGGATTGTTGAAGAAAGGGTTTGTTCAACCAAGTTCTTCACCGTGGGGCGCACCAGTTCTATTTGTAAAGAAGAAAGCAGGAATGTTGAGGCTATGCATCAAGTACCGATGATTGAACCAAGTGACTATCAAGAATAAATACCCACTTCCACTGATCGACGAGTTGTTTGATCAACTTCAAGGAGCCAAAGTGTATTCGAAACTCGACTTGAGGTAAGGGTATTATCAGTTGCGGATTAAAAAGGAGGATGTGCCTAAAACGGCTTTCAGGACGAGATATGGGCATTACGAATATGTGGTGATGCCATTTGGACTAACTAATTCCCCTGCAACTTTTATGGACTTGATGCACAGGGTGTTTCAACCTTAATTGGACCAATTTGTGGTGATCTTCATTGATGATATATTGGTATACTCGAAATCCGAGGCGGAGCATGAACAACATCTGCGGTTGGTACTATAGAAACTTCGAGAGCATCAATTGTATGCAAAGTTTAGCAAGTACGAATTTTGGTTGCAGCAGATTGCATTTTTGGGGCACATCATATCCCAAGAGGGAATAGCAGTGGATCCAACCAAGATAGAAGCGGTGATGTCTTGGAAGAAGCCGGAAAACGTTACGGAGGTTCAGAGTTTTCTTGGTCTAGTCGGCTATTATCGGAGGTTCGTTAAGGATTTCTCTAAGATTGTAGGACTGCTTACAAAGCTCACTCAAAAGAAAACAAAGTTCGTGTGGGATGATAAGTGTGAGAACAGCTTCCAAGAGTTGAAGAAAAGATTGACTACCGCACCTATTCTTGCATTGCCTGAAGGGAGTCAAGGTTTTGTAATCTATAGCGATGCTTCGAAGGAAGGATTGGGTTGTGTGTTGATGCAAAATGGTAGAGTGATTTCGTATGCCTCTAGGAAACCAAAGTCGTATGAATTGAACTACCCGACGCATGATTTGGAGTTAGCGGCTATTGTGTTTGCACTCAAGAAATGGAGGCATTATCTGTGGGGTAACAAATTTGAGGTATTTACTGATCACAAGAGCTTGAAATACTTGTTCTCTCAGAAAGAGTTGAATATGAGGCAAAGACGGTGGATGGAGCTTTTGGATGATTACAACTGCACAATCAATTATGTGCCCGGTAAAGCAAATGTAGTTGCAGATGCTTTAAGTAGGAAAGCGAGCATGGCAAAACTGGAAATCAAAGTGCAGGAGTTGTTGGAGGAAGCATTTTTGTAGAAACCACAATTGACTCGGAAAAGGGTTACTTTTTGCCACTACGCAGGTTCAATCGACCTTGTTATCTGAATTACAAGAGGCTCAACAGAAGGACCAACAATTTCAGAAGATTAAAGAAAGCAACACGGATTTTAAGTTTCATGATGATGCTGTTTGGAGGTTTAGGAATCGGATTTGTGTTCCTAATGAACCAAAGCTAAAAAAGAAGATTCTTGAAGAAGCCCATAATTCAAGATACACTATTCACCTCGGTGGAACAAATATGTACTGGGATTTGAAGCAACACTATTGGTGGAATAACATGAAGAGAGAGATTGCGGAGTTCATGGCATGGTGTTTGACTTGCCACAGAGTCAAAGCGGAACATCAACGACCAGTAGGTTTACTTCAGCCGTTGGAGATTCCTCAATGGAAATGGGAACATATAACTATGGACTTTGTTATGGACCTGCCCAGGTCACAAAAGGGTCATGACACCGTTTGGGTCATAGTGGATAGATTGACTAAGTCAGCGCACTTCTTACCGATGAACAAGGAGGATAGTCCTGAGAAATTGGGAGATATGTATGTGGCGGAGATTGTAAGATTGCACGGGATGCCTGTGAGTATTGTATCGGATAGGGATCCTCGTTTTACTTCCCGATTTTGGAAGAGATTGCAAGAAGCTTTGGGAACGAAGCTGAGTTTCAGCACGGCTTATCACCCTCAGACTGATGGACAATCGGAGAGGACTATTCAGATTCTGGAGGATATGCTGAGGGCGTGTGTTTTAGACTTCGGGAAAGGTTGGGAGAAATATCTGTCTCTAGCGGAGTTCGCTTATAATAATAGTTATCAGGCCACTATCGGAATGGCCCCATTCGAAGCGTTGTATGGACGTAAGTGTCGATCCCCAATTTACTGGGATGAAGTAGGTGAAACGAAGACTTTTGACCCGACCCTTCTACCTGAACTTATGAAGACTGTTGATAATATCCACCTCATCTGGAAACGGATGCTTACTGCCCAAAGCAGGCAGAAAAGTTATACAGACCGACGGAGACGGAGCCTAGAGTTTGAGGTCGGCGAAAAGGTGTTCCTGAAGATATCACCTCGGAGGGGACTGATTAAACACGGCAAGGGTAGAAAGTTGAGCCCGAGATTTGTAGGACCATTTGAGATAATTGAGAAGGTTGGCAAATTGGCGTATCACCTGGCACTACCCCAAAACCTCTCCAATATTCACGACGTCTTTCATGTTTCAATGCTATGGAAGTATCATCCTGATCCATCACATATCTTGGAGCCAGAGCCGTTGCAGCTTCGGGAGAACTTGTCTTATGAGGATAAGCCCATTCGGATCCTAGATCAGCAAGATCGAGAGTTGCGCAACAAAACTATGTTGATATATGTCAATATCCACCTCTTCATAATAAGTATCGTTAATTATATGGTATCATAAATTAATGATTCTGACTTAAACGTCGATGATGTCAAAAGAGATCGCGATGGCTACAAGAAAGAAGTTCGGGAATTTAGAATTACCTAAGATGACGTCGGGATGATGCAATGCTAAAGTTAGCCAATTTGACCAAAGGAAACTTCCTAGAAGTTGACTTGGATGCTAGCCACCCATGTGGTCAATTGTAGCCACCCATGTGATAAATATGGGTGGTTAATACTTTGAACATGGTTGGTAAAGCCAACCAAGATTGAAATGTTTGATAGGAAAGTCTCCTGTGGCGGGCTAGCTGAATTCTATAAATAGGCATGCATTAGTTCATCATTTTCATCCACAACACAACTCCAAACACAATCCTAAGTTAGTCTTTCTTTCTTGTATTCTTCTTGTAAGTCCAGAAGCCATTGAAGCTCTAATCTTGAGAACGCACGGTGGGACAATTATCTTGTAAGTGTTATATTGAATTGTTATAACGAGTAGTGTTGTCTTTCTACTTGATTGTTGTTAAGACGTTTCTGAGAAATTGGTTATATTCTTACATGGTATCAAGAGCTTAAGGGGCTCTTAACAACAATCTTGTCTAGTAAAGCTCAACAACTATGACTACTCAAGGTGCTAGTTCTTCTTCTACCAGTTCTAGTTCCGGTTTAGTACCGACAATTCGTATCCGTCCCCCTACCTTCACAAAAGGAAAGCTTGATGGCACGAACTATCTTTTGTGGAAGTTCAAAATCACTACAGTTCTGGACTCCTACGAACTCCTTGATACAGTGTTAGGCACAGATGCAGAACCAGTTGCAGTCCGTGCTGAAGATGACACAAAAAAGGTCACACCTCCAGATCCTCAGCTTGTCAAAGAATGGAGGAGACGAAATGCTGATGCACTTTGTGCAATTGTAACAAGTGTTTAGGATTCTGTCCTTACTCTAATTCAACACACAACCAAGGCAACTGAAGCTTGGAACATACTGAGAAATCAGTATGAAACAAGGAACCAGACTCGCATTCAGAACTTGGAGAATCAGTTAGCTGCTGAGAGATTAAGTGAAGATGAAGCAGCTGAGTCATTTATCAGTAGGATGAAAAACCTACGTGATCAAATGGCTGCAGTTGGTATTGCCAAATCAACCGAGGAACTAGCTCGAAGGTGCATTAGAGTGTTGCCTCTAAAATTTGACGGCCTTGTGACAGCACTCAATACACAAGTTCGCATTCCTCCTTTGACGTTTGAAGAATTCACTGCCATGTTGATGGAGGAGGAGATGAGGCTGAGGAGCAGAGAAAATCAACTTGACTCTGCCTTTACAGCCAAGGCGAGGAGTAACCAAGAAGAAAAGAAGAAATCAAAGAACAAGACGTTCTCTGGATCGTGCTACTACTGCAATAAGAAAGGTCATGCTGTCAAAGATTGCAGGAAACGAATCCATGACGAGAAGAACGGAACTTTAAAGCCAAATTGGAGAAATAAAGAATCTGCCAATACGGTTGAAATGGAAGTGCATCTGTTTACGGTAACAGATGTATCGGAGGAAACGTGTACTAGCACACATGTACATCAAACAAGTGCATGGGTGTTAGATAGTGGAGCTTCCCGACACATGACCAGCAAGAAGGAGTTATATGACTCCATAAAACCTCTACAAGAACCAATGAATGTTGTCGTCGGGAATAATGCTAGGTGTCCCGTTGAGGGCACTGGAACCATCTCGCTCGTGTCTAAAGATGGAGGAAGCAAGAAGCTGTCCAACGTACTCTTTGTACCCCAGATCACCAGAAATTTGCTATCTATAGCTGCTATTACAGATAATGATCTAGAAGTGCGGTTCAAGAAGACGGAAGCTTTGATTCTTGACAAGGATCAAAATATAGTAAGTAAAGGTATTCGCAAAAATAACATTTACGAAATCAGCTCTCTTTCTGCTGTAGTGGATGCCAAAACAAGTCAACTTTGGCATGAAAGGTTCGGGCACATTTCCTATCCTGTATTAAAGGAAATACAAAAGAAGAAGATGGTGGCCGACTTGCCTTCAATTGAAGAAATTGAAGGACCATGTGAAGTTTGTATGCTGGGCAAGCAACATAGACAGTCATTTCCCAAAGAGAGTCATAACCGATCAAAGGCTCCTCTAGAGTTGGTACATGCTGACCTCTGCGGAAAAATGACTACGACGGCGTTGGAAGGATCTTCCTACTTTATGCTGTTAGTCGACGATTATAGTAGGAAGATGTGGGTGTACTTCCTTCGGGACAAGGCTAATGCTCTTGAAAAGTTTAAAGTGTGGCACAAACTTATGACAAATGAGAACACAACTCAGTTGAAGAAACTTCGTACTGATCGTGGGGGGGAATTCTGTTCTACAGAGTTCACCAACTACTGCAACAAGCTTGGGATTAAGCGCCAATTGACTGCTCCATACACACCATAACAAAATGGAGTTGTGGAACGAAGAAATCGAACAATTGTAGAAATGGCTCGATGCATGTTGAAAGGTGCTGGCCTACCTGACACATTCTGGGCTGAAGCAGTCAACACAGTGGTATACATCCTCAATCGGTGCTCAACCAGGGCACTCAACGATAAGACTCCTAATGAGGCTTATTATGGTACGAAACCTTCTGTGTCTCATTTAAGAAAATTTGAGTGTGAGTGTTTTGTACACATTCCAAATGAAAATCGAAAGAAATTGGATGACAAGAGCAAGAAGGGCATTTTCTTGGGATATAGTGAAGAGTCTAAAGCATACAGACTCTATGATGTAGAGGCCAAGAAAGTGATCATAAGCCGAGATGTGGTGTTTAATGAGCGACCACACTCGATGGAGGATAGCGGTCCTGCCATTTCGTCATCAACCGATGAAGTAATCCACCAAGTGCCTGAAGAACGACCGTTGAACAATGAAGAAGTCTCTAATGATGAGGAGACTGAAGACCAACCTGTTGTACCCACAAGGAAGCCACAACCGAAGTGGTTCCAACAGCTCTTTGATGGAAAAAATCCAGGAGTTACTGATGATAGTCCACATCCTGATGGACTCAGACGATCAAAGAGAATAGATGAGCAGTATAGATCAGGCCATCAAGTAGTAAACATGGCTTTGATGACCCAAATCATCAAGACAGTAAAAGACCCGGTAATTGTGGAGGAAGCCATGTTAGATCCAAATTGGAGAGCAGCTATGGAAGCCGAGTATGATAATATAATGAAAAATGATACTTGGAAGATTGTTGAAAAGCCACTGAACATAAAAATCATCGGCATCAAATGGATCTGGAAAGTGAAGTACAAGGCAGATGGAAATCTTGAAAAATACAAAGCACGCCTTGTAGTACAAGGATTTTCGCAAGTCGAAAGTTCGATGTATATAAAACCTTTGCTACAACAGCAAAAATGACAACAATCAAGTTAGTTGTTGCAGCTGCCCCGCATTATGGATAGATTGTACATCAAATGAATGTCAAGTCAGCTTTCCTTAGTGGACAACTTGAAGAAGAAGTCTACGTTGCACAACCCCTTGACTTCCAAATACCAGGTGAGGAAGAGAAAGTCTACAAATTGAAAAAGGTTTTATATGGGTTAAAACAAGCACCACGAGCTTGGTACAAACGTATAGACTCTTTCTTCTTGTAACATGGTTTCTATATAAGCAAATCAGAGGCCAACTTGTATGTTCTAAGTGAACAAGGAAAGAAGGTAATTGTAGTCTTATATGTGGATGATCTTGTAATCACTGGTGACCATGAAGATAATATTTGGAAGACGCAAGAATGGTTGAGAGAAGAATTTGAAATGACAACTCTTGGCCTTCTTCATTATTTCTTGGGAATCGAGGTATGGCAAAAACCTCATACTATCTTCATCTCGCAGCAACGATATGTTCGTGAGCTCGTGACTGCATTTAGTATTTCTGAATGCAAACCAATTGTCACCCCGATAGAAGTGAATACAAAGTTATCAATTGACGATCCTTCAGAACAAGTTGATAACAAGCTCTACAGAAGGTTGGTGGGAAGTTTAATCTTCCTTTGTAACACAAGACCTGATATTAGTTATGCTGTGGGAGTTCTCAGTCGGTTTTCAAATAAACCGAAACAAAGTCACTGGCAAGCAGGGATGCGGATCCTCAAATATCTCAAAGGCACGTTGGAGTATGGGATATCATACAAGTCTGGAGATACTTTATCTGGGTACTGTGACTCAGACTGGGCTGGTGATATTGACTCAAGAAAATCTGTTACAGGTTACGTATTCACATTCGGTGGTGGAGTCATCTCATGGGCTAGTAAGAAGCAACCCACCGTTGCACTTTCATCAACGGAGGCAGAATACAAGGCTGCTTGTGTAGCATCCTGTGAAGCTGTTTGGCTATGACGCATCATGACTGATATTGGCATTCCAATAGAGGAAGCAACAATGTTGAAATGTGACAGTCAGAGTTGTATAGCCATGTCAAAGAATCCGGTATTTCATGCTAGAACAAAACACATAGAGATTCAGTATCACTATGTGAGGGAACTGATCGAGGAAGGTAAAATCTACATGGAGTACTGCCCTACAGAAGATAATTGTGCAGATATCTTCACTAAAGCGTTAGGGAGCATCCAATTGAGCAAGCATCTTCAAACATTGGGTGTTGGCCCAATAGCTTAGTCAACATGAGGTGAACATTGAGGGAGGGTGTTGATATATGTTAATATCCACCTCTTCATAATAAGTATCGTTAATTATATGGTAGCATTAATTAATGATTCCGACTTAAACGTCGATGAGGTCAAAAGAGATCACGATGGCTACAAGAAAGAAGTTCGGGAATTTAGAATTACCTAAGATGACGTCGGGATGATGCAATGCTAAAGTTAGCCAATTTGACCAAAGGAAACTTCCTAGAAGTTGACTTGGATGCTAGCCACCCATGTGGTCAATTGTAGCTACCCATGTGATAAATATGGGTGATTAATACTTTGAATATGGTTGGTAAAGCCAACCAAGATTGAAATGTTTGATAGGAAAGTCTCTTGTGGCGGACTAGCTGAATTCTATAAATAGGCATGCATTAGTTCATCATTTTCATCCACAACACAACTCCAAACACAATCCTAAGTTAGTCTTTCTTTCTTGTATTCTTCTTGTAAGTCCAGAAGCCATTGAAGCTCTCTTATGTTGAGAGCTCACGGTGGGACAATTATCTTGTAAGTGTTATATTGAATTGTTATAACGAGTAGTGTTATCTTTCTACTTGATTGTTGTTTAGACGTTTCTGGGAAATTGGTTACATTCTTACAAACTATACCGATGGTGAAAGTGCTGTGGGATCATCATGGAGTTGAAGAAGCAACGTGGGAAAGGCGAGACCAGCTGGAGCAGCAATAGCCAGCTTTATTTCAAAGGTAATATTGAATTTCGGGACGAAATTCTTTTAAAGAGGGGAGGATGTGAGGCTCGACCTCGATTTGCGTGCGATACCTCGTTTTGTGTGCCCTAATCTAGATTTGCGTGCCTTGACCTAGGTTTAAGAATTGTGTTTCGTTTTATGTGCTTTGCATTGAATTACGTGCATTCATTTACTTGGAAAACGTGCATTTGTCTCGTAGTTCGTGCCCTACCTCGTAGTGCGTGCCCTAGACCTAGAAAAGTGTGCCCTCACGCTAATCAAGAAAGCATCTTACATGAAGCACTAGGCCATTAATTAATCCTACAAATTCCACTAACCAATATTAAATTACTAATTCAACCCACTAGAAGACAAAATTTCACAAAAAGCTAGACATTCCTTATTCTTTATTCCTTATTCTTTTGCACTTTCAACACACAATTAAATAATGCTCAAAAGATGACAAAAAATCAGATTTTTAGATGCCTTGGCCGACCACCGTATGGGCTTTTGTGCTTGCTTGCTTAATTCAAATTAAATCCTAGACAATCTATGAAAATTCTATGACACATTGCATAAAAAATTTAGCTCAAAAGCTCCACCCAAAGCCTTCAAATCTCGATCGAATGCTCCTTGCCCACGCTAGGAATTTCAAAATGCTTCTTGAACACATAAAAACCTGAATTGCAATGCTCAAGGCTGAACATGTGCATCAACATTTGCAAAAGCTATCATTTTCTTTCATTTCTCTCATTCTCCTCACATTTCTCTCTCTCCCTCTCATTCTTCTCTCTCTCTCTCAGCCTTGGCTGAGTTTCTTCATTCCATAGCTCATCTTCATCATTCCATGGTTCATCAAGTCAAGCAAGTAGCTAAGAAACTCGACCAAGCAAGCTAGGTTGCAAGAATCACACATGCAAGCTCCTTGAGTCACCATTTCGGCCTAGGTGAGTTTGCTAGCTTCCATTTTTTTCCTTCTTGTTCTAACCACATGCATCTACTAAGAACTTGGTCACTAAGCTAGGAAAAATAGAGAGAAATTGGGTGGTGTCTCGGCTAAGCAAGGAAGAAGACCAAATTTGTGCTTCATCTAAGTTTTGTACATCTTCTTGTTGATTTGCTAAGGTGAGGGCTAAAACTTCTCAAAAATCTTTCAAAAATCCACATGCATGCTCTTAAATGTTTGTCTTTGCTTCTGTACTTGAGATATATGTGTGTTTATAAGCTTTTACAACCATGCATGGCAAGATTTTGGCTTGAAGGTGATGATAGATGGAATGGGGTTTTGTGACAGCTCTCTGTCTTGTTGTTACGAGGTGAATTTGGCTAGGCAAATGATGTTGAAAATGCATGAAAATTGGTAGGTAACTATTTTTTCCAGTTTTGAATATTTTTCTTAGAAATACGCCAAATCTAATTTTGAATATAAGGTCCTCAAAATGGCAAATCATTAAAATATGTCCAAATCTCGAAGTCTGGAAAAAATGAAGCAGGTTTTGGCAGATGCACTAACCTTGTAGAACGAACCAGTTTTGACTTAGTAAATGATATCAAAAATGCATGAAATTTGGTGTGCTTCTATATTTTTCAGTTCTGGACATTGTTGTCACAAATGGACTAAGGATAAATCTGACCATAAGGACCTCAAAAACGACAAGTATTGAAATGTGTGCAAATCTGGACAGTTTTGTGCAATCCCACTGTTTTGGCTATAACTATTGATCTCAAACTCCAAATGTTGCAAGGTTTGTTTCTGAATTTAGTTCACTTCTTAAGATTTAATTTGACATCTTATTCATTGGAATTGGAGATTGTTTGATTGTCTTAATGATTGTGAGAAAACAGCCTATTGCAGTGAGGGTTTCACTTAGTTGTATGCTTAGAAAATTTGTTGTAACTTCTCTTGTGGTATTAAATGCTTGGGATTGTGGCATTGGGATGTTGTGTAGACTATTTTGAATACTTGAGGATGTTTGAATTAATCGATGTATGGCTTGAGATTGATTTTGAGTTGACTTGGGGCTTAATCGCACGGGTAAGCACGAAATGGAAACCCTAGTGACTAGGTAAACTTGCTAAGTGTTGATCCTTTGGATATTGTGTGTAATTATATGTTTAGTAGGCTGCCCGTAGTTGCCCTTATAGCCCTAAATGTGATTTTGGTCATTGCATGTTGACAAATAGGCCTTTCTTACATCCGAACCCACGTAGATGTTGTTGCATGTTGAATAATTTTATTATTTGATTACGTGGACCTTGAATTGAGTTATATGACTTGATTTACGTGCATTACATGGCTGCCCGTTTAATGTTCATATAACTCCATATGCCTTTCAAGTGAAATTACTTGTCTATTCGTGCCTCGCTTGTTTACTTGTCAATGTGCAATCTTATGACTGTCCGGAGGCAACCTACTTTGTTGTCCTCCTAATGTGATATATTAAATGTCATAAATGTGCATTGCATATAAGGTTGCAACCTTTCATTCTGGCGTGGTAGCGTTCACGCACACCGGGCGGCATCGGGCTTGCCGGTGCAACCGTGACTACCATTGTCCAATTCTCTCTCTCGCTTGGGGGCTAGACTTCCTCGGAGAGTTGGGTCGTAGGATTTCGGGGTACATCCGGAGTACACCCACTTGGCGTGATAAGGGGATGATTTGAAGTCGGCCGCAACAACTGATACTGGAAATGAACTGAGAGCAAAAGCTCACCGTATCCTTTTTACTATGTGTATAAGTACTCTCGCTTGGTTCCTAGAGGACCTCGGGGAGGAAAGACGGGTAATTGTGTTCCTTTACTTTTATATTATTGTTATGTACTTAATTGTGTTATATTCATGCTTGCAAAAGGATTTTCATAAGTTGAACCGGAAAATGAGTTTCAAAACCTATTTCTCGTTCCCCCTCACTGAGTTCATAAGGACTCACCCTCTTTTATCATCTCAGGTGAAGAAGATCAAGAACAAGTACCCAAGGATGACGTGACTAACGATGATTCCTTGGAGTGATTGTCTGTCCTATGTGCTTTGCGTGATTATGGCTATTTGTGAACATTATGATGCTTGAAGACTATTTCTTTTCATGTTGCTTAATGTTTGTGATGTAAAAGACCCCCGTTGTAATTTGGATTCTAATTTTGGTTTGTACTGATATTAACTAGACAGACACTACTATGGTCTTTTGCTATTGTCATTGACTAGTATCTATCGTAGGGTTATGAAGTATCAGATAAGGACTAAGTAAAATGAACCTATCCAATCTAAGCAGGTACTTACTATCAAGCTAAGATCAATAAGTATTTTTGTAACGAGGATTAATAAACAGACGAGACATAGCATCATACTAGGTTATTAATCAAACGAGACTTCGAGATAACCATTAGGCATTTCAATTGATGGTAAATTGTAATCTTAGTTGGAAATGAAATTGAGATTGGAAAATTTGAGGCGTTTAGAGAATTAGGTCAACAAAGGAGCCCAATTACAACTGTTATGTTGCTGGTTTTCCAGAGAATTTGTGGAATTTAGGCCAAAATGTTAAGTTTTAAACCTTCGTAAATGGTTAAGTTGTGAGACGTGACTTGAATGTTTAGATCACACCCTAGTCTAACCTTTATAGGCCGGGTTGGGGCGTGACATCGTGAGCCGCGAAAAGGACGACAACTTAATCCATCAAATTTCTATTGCTGAATCCCACGCCACCTTGGGCAAGACAACTTCACTTCACATAGAGGCTGGGCCAGCAAACCGAGGGCATGGGGTTTATGACCAGGTATTCGTCGCTCCGGTGCCGATAACTTTTGATCTGTAAGGAGTTATGCGGCGCACAACATACCGTTTGGAAGCTCTCCGAGAGCTCTACGATGAGGGCAGCAAGCCTGCTCAACAGTGCCTATTTTCGAAGCCCAAAATTGAATGTTTTCATTAGGTTTGGAACACTTTTCTTCTTTTGCGCTGTTTTTTCATCCTTAATCGTAGGTCGTGAGCCGCGAAAAGGATGACAACCTAATCCATCACATTTCTATCACTGAATCCCACGGCACCTTGGGCAAGACAAATTCAATTCACGTAGAGGCAAGGCCCGAAACCGAGGGCGTCGGGCTTGTGACCAGCTTTCTATCGCTCTGGTGCCCATAACTTTTGATCCGTAAGGAGTTACATGGCGTACAACATACCGTTGGAAAGATCTCCGAGAGCTCTACGACGGGGCTAAAAAGCCTGCTCAGCTGCGCCTATTTTCAGAGCCCAAAATTGAACGTTTTCATCAATTTCGGGATATTTTTCTTCCTTTGAGCTATTTTTGGGTCCCGGATCGTACGTGGTGAGCCGCGAAAAGGACTACATCCTAATCCATCACATTTCTATTACCGAATCCTACAGTACCTTGGGAAAGACAAATTGACTTCACGATGAGGCTGGGCCCGCAAACCAAGGGCGTGAGGCTTGTGACCAAGTGTCCGTCGCTCCGGTGCCCATAACTTTTGATCCGTAAGGAGTTATGCTACTCACAGCATACCGTTGGAAAGTACACCGAGAGCGCTACGTCGGGGGCATCCAAACTGTTCGGCTGCACATGTTTTCGGAGCCTAAAATCAGACATTTTCATCAGTTTCAGGAAACTTTTCTTCTTTTGCTTTGTTTTTTCGTCCAGGATCGTACGTCATGAGCCGAGAAAAGGGCGACAACCTAATCCATCACATTTCTATTACCGAATCCCACGGCACCATGGGCAAGACAACTTCACTTCACGTAGAGGCTGGGCCCGCAAACCGAGGGCATGGGGCTTGTGGCTAGGTATCCGTTACTCCAGTGCCTATAACTTTTGATCCGTAAGGAGTTACGCGGCGCACAGCATACCAGTGGAAAGCTCTCCTAGAGCTCTACGACGGGGGCAACAAAATTACTCGACTAAACCTATTTTTGGAGACCAAAATTGAACGTTTTCATCAGTTTTGGGACACTTTTCTTCTTTTCTGCTGTTTTTCTATCCCGGATCGTACGTCGTCAGCCTAAAAAAGGACGTCAGCCTAATCCAACACATTTCTATTACTGATTCCGACGGCACATTGGGCAAAACAACTTCACTTTACGTAGAGGCTGGGCCAGCAAATCGAATGCGTGGGACTTATGACCAGGTATCCGTCGCTACAGTGCTCATAACTTTTGATCCGTAAGGAGTTACGCGGCACACAGGATACCGTTGGAAAGCTCTCCAAGAGCTCTACTACTGGGGTAGCAAAACTGCTATGTTACACCAATTTTTGGAGCCCAAAATTGAATATTTTCATCAGTTTTAGGATACTTTTCTTCTTTTGCGATGTTTTTTCATCCCGATTCGTACGTTGTAAGCCGCGAAAAGGACAACAACCTGTTCCATCACATTTCTATTACCGAATCCCACAGCACCTTTGGCAAGACAACTTCACTTCACGTAGAGGCTGGGCCTGCAAACCGAGGGCGTGGGGCATGTGACCTGGAATCCGTCGCTCCGGTGCCCATAGCTCTTGATCCGTAAAGAATTATGCAACCCAAAGTATACCATTGGAAAGCTCTCCGAGAGTTTTACAATGGAGACGGCAAAATTGCTCGGCTGCACATGTTTCGTAGCCTAAAATCGGACATTTTCATCAGCTTCTGGACACTTTTCTTCTTTGGCTCTGTTTTTTCGTCTCGGATCGTACGTCGTGAGCAGCGAAAAGGACGACAACCTAATCCATCACATTTCTATTACCGAATCCCATGGCACCTTAGGCAAGACAACTTTGCTTCAAGTAGAGGATGGGCCCACAAACTGACGGCGTGGGGCTTGTGACCAAGTATCCATCGCTCCGGTGCCCAAAACTTTTGATCCGTAAGGAGTTACGTAGCTTACAGCATACCGTTGGAAAGCTCTCCGAGAACTCTACGACGGGGGCAGTAACCCTGCTCAGCTGCTTCTATTTTCGAAGTCCAAAACTGAACGCTTTCATCAGTTTTGGGACACTTTTCTTCTTTTGCGCTATTTTTCCGTCCAGGATCGTAGGTCGTGAGCCGCGAAAAGGACGACAACCTAATCCATCACATTTCTATCACTGAATCCCACGGCACCTTGGGCAAGACAAATTCACTTCACGTAGAGGCTGGGCCCGCAAACTGAGGGCGTGGGGCTTGTGACCAGGTATCCGTCGCTCCGGTGCCTATAACTTTTGATCCGTAGGGAGCTACGCGGCGCACATCATACCATTGGAAAGCTCTTCGAGAGCTCTATGACAAGGGTGACAAGCCTACTCGGCTGCGCCTATTTTTAGAGCCCAAAATAGAACTTTTTCATCAGTTTCGGGATACTTTTCTTCTTTTGCTCTGTTTTTCCGTCACGAATCGTACGTCGTGTCATAGCATGCCTTTCGTGTTACTTATCAATGTGCAATCTTATAACTGCCCGGAGGTAACCTACTTTGTTGTCCTTCTAATGTGATATATTAAATGTCATAAATGTGCATTGCATACAAAGTTGCAACCTTTCATTCTGCCGTGATGGCGTTTCTCGCACACTGGTCGGCATCAGGCTTGCCGGTGGAACCATGACTACCATTGTCCAATTCCCTCTCTCGCTTGGGGGCTAGACTTACTCAGAGAGTTGGATCGTAGGATTTCGGGGTACATCCGGAGTACACCCATTTGGCGTGATAAGTGGAAGATTTGAAGTCGGCCGCAACAACTGATACTCGAAATGAACTGAGAGCAAAAGCTCACCGTATCCTTTTCACTATGTATATAAGTACTTTCGCTTGGTTCCTAGAGGACCTCGGGGAAGAAAGACCGGTAATTGTGTTCTTTTATTTTTATATTACATTATGAACTTACTTGTGATATATGTCATGCTTGCAAAAAGGGTTTTCATAAGTTGAACGGGAAAAAAAGAGTTTCAAAACATATTTCTCGTTCTCCCTCACTGAGTTCATAAGGACTCACCCTCTTTTATCATCTCAGGTAAGACCAAGAACAGGTACCCGAGGACAACGTGCCTTTTGATGACTCCTTGGAATGATTGCTTGCCCTACGTGCCTTACTTGACTATGGCCATTTTGTGAACGATATGTTACTTGAAGACTATTTCTTATGTTGCTTGTTATTGTATTATAAATGACCCCCATTGTAATTTGCGGTCTAATTTTGTCTTGTACTGATCATAACTAGTTAGACACTCTTATGATCGTTTTTGCTATCGCTACTGGTTAGTATCTATCACTGGCTTATGAAGTATCAGGTAAAGGATTAAGTAAAATGAATCTATCGAATCTTAAGCAGGTACTCATTGTTAAGCTAAGATCAACAGGTACTTTTGTAACAAGGATTAACAAACAAACGAGACATAATATCATGCTAGGTTATTAGTCAAACCAGACATTGAGATAACTAGTAGGCGTTTCGCTTGGTGATAAATAGTAATCTTAGTAGGAAATGAAATTGAGATTGGAAATTTTGAGGCGTTTAGAGAATTAGGTCAAACTAAAGAGCTCAATTACTGCCGTTATGCTGCCGGTTTTTCGGAGAATTTGTAGAGTTTAGGCTAAACGTTAAGTGTTAAACTTTCATGAACGATTAAGTACGTGAAATGACTTGAATGTTTAGATCACACCCTAGTCTAACCTTTATAGGTCGGGTTGGGGCGTGACAGCTGCACCTATTTTCAAAAACCTAAATCGAACATTTTCATTAGTTTCGGGATACTTTTCTTCTTTTACGTTGTTTTTTCATCCCGGATCGTACGTCGTGAGCGGCGAAAAGGATGACAACCTAATCCATCACATTTCTATTACCGAATCCCACCGCACCTTAGGCAAGACAACTTCACTTCACGTAGAGGCTGGGCCCGCAAACCGAGGGCGTGGGGCTTGTGACCAGGTATCCGTCGCTTCGGTACACGTAACTTTTGATCCGTAAGGAGTTATGCAGCTCACAACATACCCTTGGAAAGCTCACCGAGAGCTCTACGACGGGGGCAGCAAAACAGCTTGGCTGCACCGATTTTCAAAGCCCAAAATCGAACATTTTCATCAGTTCCGGGACACTTTTATTCTTTTGCCTTGTTTTTCCGTCCCGGATCGTACGTCGTGAGCCTCAAAAAGGACGAGAAGCTAATCCATCACATTTCTATTACCAAATCACACGGCACCTTGGGCAAGACAACTTCACTTCACGTGGAGGCTGGGTCCGCAAACAGAGGGCATGGGGCTTGTGACCAAGTATCCGTCGCTCTGGTGCCCATAACTTTTGATCCGTAAGGAGTTACGCAGCGCACAGGACACCATTGGAAAGCTCTCCGAGAGCTCTACGATGGGGGCAGAAAACCTGCTTGGCTGTACCTATTTTCAGAGCCCAAAATTGAACGTTTTCATCAGTTTTGGGACATTTTTCTTCTTTTGCGCTGTTTTTTCATTCCGGATCGTACGTCGTGAGCCTCGAAAAGGACGTCAACCTAACCCATCACATTTCTATTACTGAATCCCACGGCACCTTGGGCAAGACAACTTCACTTCAAGTAGAGGTTGGGCCCGCAAACCGAGTGCGTGGGACTTGTGACCAGGTATCCGTCGTTGCGGTGCCCATAACTTTTGATCCGTAAGGAGTTATGCGGCCCACAGCATACCATTTGAAAGCTATTCGAGAGTTCTACGACAGGGGAAGCAAAAGTGCTCAGCTGCACTTGTTTTCGGAGCCCAAAATCGAATATTTTCATCAGTTTCGAGACACTTTTCTTCTTTTGCGCTGTTTTTCCGTCCCGGATCGTAAGTCTTGAGCTTCGAAAAGGACGATAACCTAATTCGTCACATTTCTATTACCGAATCCCATGGTACATTGGGAAAGACAACTTCACTTCACGTAGAGGTTGGGCCCGCAAACCGAGGGCGTGGGGTATGCGGTGTACAGCATACCGTTGGAAAGCTCTTTGAGAGCTCTATGACGGGGGCAGCAAAACTGCTCGGCTGCACCTATTTTCGAAGCACAAAATCGAACCTTTTCATTAGTTTTGGGATATTTTTCTTCTTCTGCAATGTTTTTTCGTGCCGGATCGTACGTCGTGAGCCGCGAAAAGGACGACAACCTAATCTATCACATTTCTATTACGGAATCCCATGGCACTTTGGGCAAGACAAATTCACTTCGCATAGAAGCTGAGCCTGCAAACCGAGGGCGTGGGGCATGTGACCAGGTATCCGTTGCTCCGGTGCCCATAACTTTTGATCCGTAAGGAGTTACGCGGCGCACAACATACCGTTAGAAAGTTCTCCGAGAGCTCTATGACGGAGGCAACAGGCTTGCTCGGCTTTGCCTATTTTTAGAGCCCGAAATCGAACGTTTTCATCAGTTTCGGGATACTTTTCTTCTTTTGCTATGTTTTTTCGTCCCGGATCGTTCGCCGTGAGCCGCGAAAAGGACGACATCCTAATCCATCACATTTCTATTACCAAATCCCACGGCACCTTGGGCTAGACAACTTCACTTCACGTAGAGGCTGGGCCAGCAAACCGAGGACGTGGTGTGAGGCCCGACCCCGAATGACGTGTCTTACCTCGATTTGCGTGCCTTAGACCCATAATTATAAGACTGACCTTGGATTACGTGCCCTATATTGGTTTTCGTGCATGCCTCGTCATACGTGCCTTGACCTAAAATTGTGTGCCTTAATCTTCGATTTACGTGCCCTGACTTCAAATTGCGTACGTTATCTCATTTCGTGTGCTCTAATCTTGAACTGTGTGCCTTAACCTAGGTTTAAGAGTCGTGCCTCGATTTACGTACCTTGCATTGGTTTACGTGCATTCATTTAAGGTTGCGTGCATTTACTAAGAATAAGTGCATTTGTCTCGTAGTTCGTGTCTTATCTCGTAGTGCGTGCCTTAGACCTAGGAAAATGTGCCTACACGCTAATCAAGAAAGCATCCTACACAAAGCACTAGACTATAGAATAATCCTACAAACTCCACTAACTATATTCTAATCCTAAGTCAGTGCACTAGTAGACAAAAAGCTAAACACTAAACATTCTTTATTCCTATTTCTTTTTGCAAAACCCATGCACCTCAAATTCCACACTTATTATAACTTATAATACCTTAATTTGAATCTGAAATTTCTGCCTTGTATAGCTCATTTGGCCGACCATATGTAGACAATTTAACAAGCCTTGCATAATTTAAAACATTTCTAGACAAGCCAATGACACAATGCATAAAAAAATGAAACCAAACACACCTACCAAGCTTCACTTTCTCGACCAAAACACCCCATGCTTCCTCACATTTTAATAATGCACAATGACTAAGGAATTTTCAGAAATTGTAGAGCTCTAGGCTGACACATGCATTCAAAAATATCCTCAAAGCATCTTCAACCTCAATTTTGTTTTCAAACCTTCTCTCAAGCTTTCATCTCCTCTCTCTCTCTCGGCCATGGCTGCTTCATGAATCATCATAGCTTAAGCTCATCTCCACCTAGGAACTCAAGGACTCTAGGAAGCTCGACCAAGCAAGCAAGAAGCAAGAAACGCATGCAAGCTCACAAAAACCCTTCATTTCGGCCCTTGGTATGTTTTGCTAGCTTTCTTCCATTTCTTTTGGTTTCACCCACATGCACACCATCCTCACAATGCTAACTCAGTTAGGAACTAAAGAACCACAAGTCATCTCTCGGCCAAGCAAGAAAGAAGCTTCATTGGTGCATCTTCAAGAACATTGTGCATCTTCATCTATTAACTTGCTAAGGTGAGGGTTAAAACTCTTTTAAAAGCTTTCAAAAATCACATGCATGCCTTCATATGACTATATTTACCTCTGTAGTTGTTGAATATGTGTGTATATGAGCTTATATGACCATGCATGGCTAGATTCTTGGCTAGAACTTGAAGATAGGCAAGAGTCGCGTAGCTGACAGATTTCTGACTTGGTAGAGCAAAGTGCATTTGGCCTAGTAAATGATGTTGCAAATGCATGGAAATTGGTAGGTGACTATTTTTGCCAGTTCTGAGAATTTTTTGTAGAAATAGGCCAAGGTCAATTTTGACTCTAAGGTCTCCAAAATGGCACAACATCGAAAGGTGTCTAAATCTGGAAAATCTGAAAAAATGGAGCAGGTTTTGGCAGTTCACTGTCCTTGTAGAACAAAATAGTTTTGGCCTTGTAAATGATATTAACAATGCACGAAATTTGGTAGGTTGCTATATTTTTCAGTTATGGACATTTTGGTCAGAAATAGACTAAAGCTAAATCTGACCCTAAGACCCTAAAAGATGGCAAGTATTGAGATATGTACAAATCTGGACAGTTTTGCGTAGTTTCACGGTTTTGGCTATAACTCTTGAATCCGAACTCCAAATGATGCGAGGTTTGTTTCTGGAATTAAATCACTCATTAAGATTTCATTTCATATTTTTTTCACTAAAATTGGAGATTGTTGGATTGTCTGAATGAATGTGGGAAAACAGACTATTGCAGTGAAGTTTTTGTTAGTGATATGCTTAGAATCATGTTGAGACCTTACTTGGGGTATTGAATGCTTGGAATTGTGATACTTGGATGTTGTGTGCACTGTTGTGGTTGGTTGAAGTTGCTTAATGTGATTGATGTATGGTTTGGGATCATTAATCGATGAATGGTATGCACGGAATTGAGACCCTAATGCTTATGACTTTTGTTAAGAGATGGCCTATTGGTTAAATGTGTCAAATTGTGTGGTTAATAGGCTGCCCGTATTTGTCCTTATAGCTCTAAATGTGATATCCAATGACTGCATGTTGCTAAGTGAGCTATTATTGTGTCCGGTCTCTTGTAAACGTTGTTGCGTGCTTGTATAAACTTATGACTTGATACATGAACCCCGAAATGAGTTATATGACTTGATTTACATGCGTTACTCGGCTACCCGTTTAATGTTCATATGACTCTACATGTTTTACAAAATGAAAATTCACGTTAAGCATGCCTCATGTGTTTACTTGTCTTTGTGCGATCTTATAAATGCTCGGAGACAACCTACTTTGTTGTCCTCCTAATGTGATATGTTAAATGTTATAATTGTGCATTGCATACAAGGTTGCAACCTTTCTTTCTGGCATGGTAGCGTTTCACGCACACCGGGCGGCATCGGGCTTGCCGGTGCTACCGTGACTACCATGGTCCAATTCCCTCTCTCGCTTGGGGGCTAGACTTCCTCGGAGAGTTGGGTCGTAGGATTTCGGGGTACATCCGGAGTACACCCATTTGGCGTGATAAGTGGATGATTTGAAGTCGGCCGCAACAACTGTTATTGGAAATGAATTGAGAGCAAAAGCTTACCGTATCCTTTTCACTATGTGATTAAGTACTCTTGCTTGGTTCCTAGAGGACCTCGGGGAGGAAAGACGGGTAATTGTGTTCGTTTATATTTATATTATGTTATAAACTTACTTGTGTTATATGTTAGGCTTTCAAAAAGGGTTTTTCATAGTTTAACCGAGAAAAGGGTTTTCACAACATATTTCTTGTTCCCCCTCGCTGAGTTCATAAGGACTCACCCTCTTTTATCATCACAGGTGAAGAAGATCAGGAACAGGTACTCGAGGATAACGTGCCTATTGATGACTCCTTGGAGTGATTGCCTTCCCTACGTGTCTTACTTGACTGTGGCTATTTTGTGAACGATATGTTTGTTTTGAAGACTATCTCTTATGTTGTTTGTCGTTGTTATTGTAAATGACCCCCGTTGTAATTTGGGGTCTAATTTTGGCTTGTACTGACTATGACTTGACGACGCTCTCTTGTGAGTTGCTATTACTGTTTTGATTTAGTAACTACCATAGGCAACTCAATCACTAGGTGAAGAAATCAATGATTTAACTCTATCTAATTCCACCTAGGTACTCAATAGTAAGCTAAGATCAACAGGTACTTGTGTAACACGAATTCAACAAATAAACAGGACATAGTTATCATGCTAGGTTATTAATCAAACGAGACTTTCAAGATAACTAGTAGGCATATCGGTTGGTGATGGATAGTAATCTTAGTTGAAATCGAATCAATGATTGGAAGTTTTGAGGCGTTTTAGAAAATAGGTCAAACCAAAGGTCTTAAACATAGCCGTCATGCTGCCGGATTTCCGAAAAATCTTTTGGAGTTCTAAATCAATGTTAAGTATTAATCGTAAGAAATGACCAAGTCGTACAAATAGCGTAAAAGAATTAGGTCATTCCCTAGTCTAGCCTCCATAGGTCGGGTTAGGGCATGACACGTGGGGCTTGTGACCAGTTATCCGTCGCTCCGGTGCGCATAACTTTTGATCCGTAAGGAGTTACGCAGCACACAGCATACCATTGGAAAGCTCTCCGAGAGCTCTACGACAGGGGCAGCAAAATCGAACGTTTCCATCAATTTTGGGACACTTTTCTTCTTTTGCTTTGTTTTTCCGTCGCGGATCAAACGTCGAGAGCCGCGAAAAGGATGGCAACCTAATCCATCACATTTCTATTATTGAATCCCACGGTACCTTGTTCAAGACAACTTCACTTCACATAGAGGCTGGGCTCGCAAACCGAGGGCATGGGGCTTATGACTAGGTATCCGTCGCTCCGGTTCCCATAACTTTAGATCCGTAAAGAGTTATGCAGTGCACAACATACCGTTGGAAAGCTCTCCGAGAGCTCTGCGACGGGTGCAGTAAGTATGCTTGGCTGCACTTGTTTTCGGAGCCCAAAATTGAACGTTTTCATCAATTTCGGGACAAATTTCTTCTTTTACTCTGTTTTTTGGTCCCGGATCGTATGTCGTGAGCCGCAAAAAGGAAGACTACCTAATCTATCACATTTCTATTACCGAATCCCATGACACCTTGGGCAAGACAACTTCACTTCACGTAGAGGCTAGGCCATCAAACCGAGGGCGTGGGGCTTGTTACCAGGAATCCGTCGCTCCAGTGCCCGTAACTTTTGATCCGTAATGACTTACGCGGCGCACAACATACTGTTGGAAAGCTCTCTGAGAGCTCTACGATGAGGACAGTAAGCTTGCTTGGCTGCGCCTATTTTCGAAGCCCAAAATCAAATGTTTTCATCAGTTTTAGTACGCTTTTCTTTTTTTGCACTATTTTTTCGTCCCGGATTGTACGTCGTGAGCCACGAAAAGGGCGACAACCTAATCGATCACATTTCTATTACCGAATGCCATGGCATCTTGGGCAAGACAACTTCACTACGTGCAGAGGCAGGGCCCGCAAACCGATGGCGAAGGGCCTGTGACCAGGTCTATGTCGCTCCAATGCCCATAACTTTAGATCCGTAAGGAGTTATGTGGCGTAAAGCATACCATTGGAAAGTTTTTCGAGAGCTCTATGATGGGGGCATGAAGCTTGATCGGCTGTACCTATTTTCGGAGCCCAAAATCGAACGTTTTCAACAGTTTCGGGATACTTTTCTTCTTTTGCACTATTTTTTTGTCCCGGATCGCAAGTCGTGAGCTGCGAAAAGGACGACAACCTAATCCATCACATTTTTGTTAACGAATCCCACTGCATCTTGGGCAAGACAAGTTCACTTCACGTAGAGACTGGTCCCGTAAAACGAGGGCGGGGGGCTTGTGACCAGGTATCCGTCGCTCCGGTGCCCATAACTTTTGACCCGTAAGGAGTTACGCGACGCGCAGCATACCGTTGGAAAGCTCTCCGAGAGATCTACGACGGGGACAGCAAAACTGGTATTCTACACCTATTTTCAGAGCCCAAAATCGAACGTTTTCATCAGTTTCGGGACACTTTTCTTCTTTCGCGCTATTTTCTCGTCCCGGATCGTATGTCGTGAGCCTCGAAAAGGACGACAACCTAATCCATCACATTTTTGTTACCGAATCCAACGGCACCTTGGACAAGACAACTTCACTTCACGTAGAGGCTGGGCTCGTAAACCGAGGGCGTAGGGCATGTAACCAGGTATCCATCGCTCCGGTGCCCATAACTTTTGATCTGTAATGAGTTGTAGGGCGCACAACGTACCGTTGGAAAGCTATATGAGATCTCTTTGATGGGGGCAGCAAGCCTGCTTGGCTGCGTCTATTTTTGGAGGCCAAAATCAAATGTTTTCATTAGTTTCGGGACACTTTTCTACTTTTGCGCTGTTTTTCCATCCCGGATCGTACGTCGTGAGCCGCGAAAAGGTTGACAACCTAATCCATCACATTTCTATTATCGAATCCCATGGAACCCTGGGCAAGACAACTTCACTTCATGTAGAGGTTGGGCCCGTAAACCGAGGACGTGAGGCTTGTGACTAGGTATTCGTCGCTCCGGTACACATAACTTTTGATCCGTAAGGAGTTACGCGGCACACAGCATACCGTTGGAAAGCTCGCCGAGTGCTCTATTACGGGAGCAGCAAAACTGCTCTTCTGCACTTGTTTTCGGACCCAAAATTGAATGTTTTCATCAGTTTCAGGACACTTTTATTCTTTTGCGCTGTTTTTCCGTCCCGGATCGTACGTCATGAGTCTCGAAGAGGACGACAACCTAATCCATCACATTTCTATTACCGAATCCCACGGCACTTTGGGCAAGACAACTTCACTTCACGTAGAGGCTGGGCCCGTAAACCGAGGGTGTAGGGTATGTGACCAAGTATTCGTCGCTCTGTTGCACATAACTTTTGATTTGTAAGGAGTTACGCGGCGCACAACGTACAATTGGAAAGCTATCCGAGAGCTCTACGACGGGGGCTCTGAAACCTCGCATGTGGTTCATGTTCATTTTATAACATTTCATGTATTTTTGCATCATTTACATTGCATTTATATTAATTAATATGCATTTTTATCATTTAACGTATGTTTGCCTCATTTTATGTGTATTTGCATTGTTTAACGTACATTTGTGTGATTTAGATATCGTAGAAATTAAATAAATTACACTATACTACACTAGCTAACTAAATAGTTGAAACAAAACTAGAATGGAAAACTTGAAATAATTCATTAGTTAGAGGGCAATTTGGGCATTTGGGCTTATAAGATATTTCCCACAACTCAAAACATACACAAACACACTTTACACACACAAAAACACTACACACACACACCCATCAGACAACACACACTATACATACTATACCACTCGACCAAAGAAAGAAAGGAGAAGAGAAGAGAAAGAGAGGAAGAGGAAGGAAGAAGAGGGGACATTGAGCTAGCATCTTGTATCTCTTATCCCTTGTTTGCATCTTCAACCTCCCTTGGCATTTCATCACTCAAGATCTAGGTGAGGGTTGTTTTCTTAAAAGTTTTCTAAAGCTATATTGAGCATGATTGTGATTATATATGAGTATTAGTCCTTATATAACTTGTATACAATAGTTTTGTTGATGGGAAGGTTGAGTATTTTGTGTTGTAGATTTAGGATTTTGAATTTGATTTTGGGTATTTGTGGATTGTGATGTGAGGTGGTTTTGGTTAGGTTAGAACCCTTGTATGATGCCTAATAGTCTCATTGAACTTGTTTGTAAGTTAGTTGAAGGATTTGGTTGTTGTATAGATGTTTTGGGTAAACTTTGGGTGTTTCCTGTTAGTTATCCAGGTGTTACAGCCCCTATCTGGTCGCCCAAATAGAGGCCTCAATGCCCGGCAGAAAGCTCCGATCCGGGCGTTATTGGCTTCTTTCGAGCGCCCGGATTAAGGCCTCAGAAACTCTGTGTAGTAATTTTGCGGAGGCCATATCTCATTCGTTTCAACTCCGAATTGAGTTTCGTTTGATTCTAGAACTATCTAAATTTGATAAGCTTCGATTCTATACCAAAATAAAGTTAATTGGAGCTTGGGATCATAGATAAACAAACTGTATAAGTTAGGTCTTGTGTAACTCTTCTATTTCATTTCACTTGCTTAGCCCACCTTGCCTCTTTCTTTGCACACTTTGTCCCTTTGTTTCTAACTTGTTCCATGACTCTTTTTGGTAAATTATTGGGTAGGAGTTGAACATAAAAGTTAGCCTTCACCTTACACACGTAAATACATTGCCTTGAACCTAGCTATGAGCACCGAGTTAACATGAACTTCTTATTGCATTTGTGATCATTCTTGGTTATCGGAGGAATCCTACTTGGTTGATGTTCTCATGCATGTTTACATGTTATATGAACTCTAATTGGATTATGATTATACTGTATGTGTTTAATTGTTATCACTAACCGATGGCAACCTACTTTGTTGCCTCCGAGCTTGTTTCTACATTTGAAATCCACTCTCGCTTGGTGAATTCTCCTTGGAGAGATGAAAGTTATATAAATGATATAATTAAGCAATATAATGGACCCCATGGTGGAAGTTTCGGTACCGCCTGGGCGGCATTGGGCTTCCAAGAACGGATAGGCTACCGTGGCATTAGGGTGTATATCCGTATTTCATCCTTGTAATTTGGTGTATAGGGTTATAACATTGATGAAGCAGCGAGATTGGCCATCTCTAGCATTTTCAACCATTCTCACTTGGTCCCTTGAGGTCCTCGGAGAAAAGCGTTGCCTGTATCCTTTTATTATATGTTCAACCACTCTCATTCAGGGAGAAGAGTTGATTTCTTGTTCACATGTCTAATTTTGTTGTTATCATATTTGGTTATCTTTTCCTTAAAGATTTGGGATACATGTTCTCTGCTAGTACTACTTGTTATAAATACTTAAACTAGTCCTTTATCATGTTTTTACCTTGTTTCTTATCAACTATTTTGTATGTGCATGGCATGACTTTTCAAAAATGGTTTTTTTTAAATGTTGAAAAAAGTTTATGAAAACCTACCGAGACCTTTAACCCTCGCTGAGCTAAGTGTAGCTCATCCCTTTCCATGACAATCTTTCAGGTGAGACTGAACCCAAGCCAAGGACTCAAACTGAGGACGAGATTTACATGTGTGGCAAGTTGGACTTTTGCTTGCTGTGATCATGCTTGTTGTTAATGTGGTTTAAGGTGTTAAGCTATGTTAATATTGAACAACTTTATGTATTGTAATTATTCTTTTGGATTTGATGGTTGTAATTTTATTTATTAGTGATGAAGTTTGTATAATGCGTTTATTAGAATCAAATTATTAACAAGTGGTGTAATAGTAATGATTAGCAACTTGAATGCCACCTAAGGTTTGGTTTGGGAAAAATCGAAACTCATACTAGTGTCTTGTGCCTTTGCGGACCTAAGATGAGTGATCTTCTTAAGCCGTGGCATCACGATCCCAGTTTTCAAAGCCTTCATAAGTTAAGTTTATTCCCATCTATGTCATCATTTCAGAATTAGGAACCATTATAAAGATTAAAGAAATGGGGTCGTGACAGGTGGTATCAAAGCTTAGCTAGTTAGCTAGGGGTAAGCTGGGTTTAGAACCCCCGGACGGTGGGTAGAAGCCTTGCGGTAGAATCGATTATGATGATGTGTATAAATAAGGTCAATAGATGACTTTGCTAAAGTTGGAAGCTATGATTCTTTGAGGGTATTATAGTCAAAAGATTGGGTTGAAGATTGAAAATCCTAGGGTAGGAATTTGGCCATAGTGTCATTAGGTACATAAGAATTGCCTTGGGTTTAGGGATTAAGTGAGGTTGTAAGATAAGAAGCAAATCAAGAGGTTTGACCTATCGGCTCAGTTTCTCTTTCGGTACTTATGTGCCTATCATATCATAAATGCTTCTTATTTATATGAAATCCATGTGCTTTGTTTTATGTGACGTTGTTTGCATTTGTGAGTTGATTCGTAGCTAATCTTTAAGGTCATAGATGGCTATAACAATATGCAATGATCAATCAGACTAGGTGAAAGTGATCTACGGCTTTGATGGACTTAAGGCCATGGGAAAATAGAAGCTTAAGAAACTCATAAGCTGAGATAAAAAATAAAAAAAAAAAAAAAAAATTGGACTGTCGGGTAATGGTTTTGATGTGAACTTGTCTTGAGGGATGTATGCATGTATTATGTCTAGAGGAAGCCAAATAGGAACCATGTGTTTTAAGTGATCAACGTGCTTGGGGGATCCATGTGCACTATTTGCTTTAAGTGCTTGTTATGATTCAATTGATTTCTTTATGCTAGGGTATAGGTACATATTAGTTGATTGATAATGTAGTATTATATAATAATGTAACCATGCATAGGCTCATAGTTACTTTTGTGATATGATTATACGTGTATATATATTTGCTTCTCATATAACATAGTTGCATACATACATATCATATGATAGGGTGCCTCCCTTATGATGAATTAAGTATGATTGGAAGAACTCTTGCAATGATGGGAAGACTTCGGAAGAGTGAGTTCATGACTTTCAAACAAGGGGACTTGTCGGTTGCACAGTATGAAGCTCGATTTACTCAGTTGTCACATTACGCCCCGGGGATGGTATACACTATCGAAAAGAGGATCCAAAGGTTCATTCAAGTTAAGGCCAGAGATTCGAGATAATCTATCTCTTTTACAGTTCTCTACTTATGGTGAGGCCCTTTTTGTGGCAACAATAGCGGAGAAAGGGAAGAAGGAGGAAGTGGCAGAGTCAAGTCAACCAATTTCAATTCAGAAAATAGATGAACTATCTGCTGAGAAGATTTGCCAGAGTAGTTTTGTTCATTCTATAGCTCAGGGCCCATCTAGAGGTAAAATTGTGTTGACTCCATGTTGTACTTATTGTAAACGTAGGGGTCATGTGGAAGTTGAATGTTGGAAGAAATCGGGAAGGTGTTTGGGCTGCGGTTGTGACCAACACAAAGCCAAGCAATGCCCAAAGCGGCGGAAGACACAAGAGTAGACCACAAGTGAAGGTACACATGGCCAAGGTCAGTGTCAGAACCAGAAGGAACTAGTTGCTACTAGACTGTAGCTTAGTATTACAGCCACTCAACCCACTTGTTGCCCATCAGGGGGTAGGACTATGTCTCAGCATATTATATGTGATCACTGCAATAAAAGAGGGCACACTAAAGCCCAATGTTGGAGGAAGTCTGGCAGATGTTTGAGATGCCGGGGTGATGACCATCAAGCTAAGAATTGTCCCGGATGGCAGAGGAGACATGAACTGACTTTTGGCAGCAACCGTGGTTAAAGGTAGATTTTAATTTAAAGTAGTTGACTAAAGTATTATTCGTTATTGGTGTATGCATCCTTTCATCGTATTTCTTGAATGCAACATGTTGGCGTATCAATTGAGAAATCATCTTATAACAATGAAGTTAGTATGATATCAAACTCGTGGTTGAGTGGTATGAAGTGCTTTTATTCCGTATTTGATATTCAGTACTTGGGAGTTGGTATTCTTCTATGGGATTCTTAGTCGGGATTTTTCTTCGGTACTCATTATTAATATCCTAATTTGGTGTTCTTCGGCGGTATTCTCGTTTGAGACTCTTATTTGGTAATTTCGATCAGTATTCTTATTTTGAGAATTCTTACTTGGTATTCGATATTCTCTATCGGTATTTTCTTTTGACATTCGGTAATTGGTATTCTTATTCAGAGTTTTCACTTGCTTCTTCTGTTCGGCACTCCTACGTGGAGTTCTTGCTTGGGAATTCTTAGTCGAGATATTCTAGTTCGGTATTCTTATTTGGTAGATGTGGAAATTGGTATTCTCTCTCGGCGACCGTTTGAATTCTTACAAGCAATGATGCATTCGTAGTTAACTGGTTATTCACATGGAACCAGATTCTTATTCTTTTGGTTAAGATGCTGTTGCTGCCTTCATTTGGATTTTGTATGCATAAAGATTAGCTTAGCAGGAATAGTGGTGGTTGGCTTGTTGTATCTGTTAATTTCCTTCGGCATTCGAGTTATTCCAAGGATAATGAAGGAATTGCGAGGACGCAATTCTGTTAAAGAGGGGATGATGTGAAACCTCGCACGAGACTCATGTTCATTTTATAACATTTCATGTATTTTTGCATCATTTACAATGTATTTATATTAATTAATATGCATTTATATTATTTAATGTATGTTTGCATCGTTTTATGTGTATTTGCATTGTTTAATGTGCATTTGTGTGATTTAGATATCGTAGAAATTAAATAAATTACGCTACACTACACTAGCTAACTAAATAGTTGAAACAAAACTAGAATGGCAAACTTGAAATAATTCATTACTTAGAGGGCAATTTGGGCATTTGGACTTATAAGATATTTCCTACAACTCAAAACACACACAAACACACTTTACATACACAAAAACACTACACACACACACCCATTAGACAACACACACTACACCACTCGACCAAAGAAAGAAAGGAGAAAAGAAGAGAAAGAGAGGAAGAAGAAGGAAGAAGACGGGAGATTGAGCTAGCATCTTGCATCTCTTAGCCCTTGTTTGCATCTTCAACCCCAACCTTGGCATTTTATCACTCAAGAGCTAGGTGAGGGTTGTTTTCTTAAAAGTTTTCTAAAGCTATATTGAGCATGATTATGTTTATATATGAGTATTAGTCTTGATATAACTTGTATACAATAGTTTTGTTCATGGGAAGGTTGAGTATGTTGTGTTGTAGAGTTAGGATTTTGAATTTGAGTTTGTGTGTTTGTGGATTGGGATGTGGGTTGCTTTTGGTTAGGTTAGAACCCTTGTATGATGCCTAATAGTCTCATTGAACTTGTTTGTAAGTTGGTTGAAGGATTTGGTTGTTGTATAGATGTTTTGGGTAAATTTTGGGTGTTTCCCGTCAGCTATCCGGGTGTTACAGCCCCTATCCGGTCGCCCGGTTAGAGGCCTCAACGCCCGGCAGAAAGCTCCAATCCGGGCGTTACTGCCTTCTTTCGAGCGCCCAGATTAAGGCCTCAGCGCCCGGGTGTTTGACAACTCTGCGCAGTAATTTTGCGGAGGCCATATCTCATTCGTTTCAACTCTGAATTGAGTTCCGTTTGATTCTAGAACTATATAAATTCGATAAGCTTCGATTCTATACCAAAATAAAGTTAATTGAAGATTGGGATCATAGATAAACAAACTATATAAGTTAGGTCTTGTGTAACTCTTCTATTTCATTTCACTTGCTTAGCCTACCTGGCCTCTTTCTTTGCACACTTTGTCCCTTTGTTTCTAACTTGTTCCACCCTTTTTGGTAAATTATTAGGTAGGAGTTGAACATAAAATTTAGCCTTCACCTTACACACGTAAATACATTGCCTTGAACCTAGCTATGAGCACCGAGTTAGCATGAACTTCTTATTGCATTTGTGATCATTCTTGGCTATCGGAGGAATCCTACTTGGTTGATCTTCTCATGCATGTTTATATGTTATATGAACTCTAATTGGATTATGATTATACTGTATATGTTTAATTGTTATCATTAACCGGTGGCAACCTACTTTGTTGCCTCCGAGCTTGTTTCTATATTTGAAATCCACTCTCGCTTGGTGAATTCTCTTTGGAGAGATGGAAGTTATATAAATGATATAATTAAGCAATCTAATGGACCCCATGGTAGAAGTTCCGGTATCGCCTGGGTGGCATTGGGCTTGCCAGGACGGACAAGCTACCATGGCATTAGGGTGTATATCCGGATTTCATCCTTATAATTCGGTGTATGGGGTTATAACATTGATGAAGCAGCAAGATTGGCCATCTCTAGCATTTGCAACCATTCTCACTTGGTCCCTTGAGGTTCTCGGAGGAAAGCGTTGCCCGTATCCTTTTATTATATGTTCAACCACTCTCATTCAAGGAGAAGAGTTGATTACTTGTTCACATGTTTAATTTTGTTGTTAACATATTTGGTTATCTTTTCATTAAAGATTCGGGATACATGTTCTCTGTTAGTACTACTTGTTATAAATACTTAAACTGGTCCTTTATCATGTTTTTACCTTGTTTCTTATAAGCTGTTTTGTATGTACATGGCATGACTTTTCAAAAAAGGGTTTTCTAAATGTTGAAAAATGTTTATGAAAACCTACCGAGACCTTTAACCCTCGCTGAGCTAAGTGTAGCTCATCCCTTTCCATGACAATATTTCAGGTGAGACTCATCCCGAGCCAAGGACTCAAACTGAGAACGAGATTTACATGTGTGGCAAGTTGGACTTTTGCTTGCTGTGATAATGCTTGTTGTTAATGTGGTTTAGGGTGTTAAGCTATGTTAATATTGAACAACTTTATGTATTGTAATTATTCTTTTGGATTCGATGGTTGTAATTTTATTTATTAGTGATGAAGTTTGTATAATGTGTTTATTAGAATTAAATTATTAACAAGTGGTGTAATAGTAATGATTAGAAACTTGAATGCCACCTAATGTTTGGTTTGGGGAAAAATCGAAACTCATACTAGTGTCTTGTGCCTTTGCGAACCTAAGAGAAGTGATCTTCTTAAGCCCGTGGCATCACGATCCCAGTTTTCAAAGCCTTCATAAGTTAAGTTTATTTCCGTCTATGTCATTATTTCGTAATTATGAACCATTATAAAGATTAAAGAAATGGGGTAGTGACAGGGGCAGCAAGCCTGCTCGGCTGCGCCTGTTTTCGGAGCCAAAAATTGAATATTTTCATAAATTTTGGGACACTTTTATTCTTTTGAGCTGTTTTCCTGTCCCGGATCATACGTCGTGAGCCGCGAAAAGGACGACAACCTAATCCATCACATTTCTATTACCGAATCCCGTGGCACCTTGGGCAAGACAACTTTACTTCACGTAGAGGCTGGGCCCGCAAACCGAGGGCGTGGGGCTTGTGATCAGGTATCCGTCGCTCCGGTGCCCATAACTTTTGATCCATAAGGAGTTACGCGGCGCACAGCAATCTGTTGGAAAGCTCTCCGAGAACTCTACGACGAGGGCATTAAGCCTGCTCGGCTGCACCTATTTTAGGAGCCAAAAATTGAACGTTTTCATCAGTTTCGGGATACTTTTCTTCATTTGCTCTATTTTTTCGTCTCGGATCGTACGTCGTGAGCTCCGAAAAGGACGACAACCTAATCCATCACATTTCTATTACCGAGTCCCACGGTACCTTGGGCAATACAACTTCACTTCACGTAGAGGCTGGGCCCGCAAACCGAGGGCGTGGGGCTTGTGACCAGGTATTCGTCACTCCAGTGCCCATAACTTTTGATTTGTAAGGTGTTACGCGACACACAACATACCGTTGGAAAGCTCTTTGAGAGCTCTACAACGGGGGCAGCTAAACTTCTCTTCTGCACCTATTTTTGGAGCCCAAAATCAAATGTTTTCATAAGTTTCGGGACACTTTTCTTCTTTCGCGCTATTTTTTCGTCCCGAATCGTATGTCGTGAGCCTCGAAAAGGATGACAACATAATCCATCACATTTCTATTACAGAATTCCACGGCACCTTGGGCAAGACAACTTCACTTCACGTAGAGGTTGGGCTCGCAAAGCAAGGGCGTGGGGCATGTGACCAGGTATCCGTTGCTCCGGTGCCCATAACTTTTGATCTGTAAGGAGTTACGCGGCATACAAAGTACCGTTGGAAAGCTCTCCGAGAGCTCTACGACGGAGGCAGCAAGCCTGCTCGGCTACGTCTATTTTCGGAGATCAAAATTCAACGTTTTCATCAGTTTCGGAACACTTTTCTTCTTTCGCGCTATTTTTTCGTCCCAGATCATACGTCGTGACCCTCGAAAAGGATGACAACCTAATCCATCACATTTCTATTACCGAATCTCACGGCACCTTGGGCAAGACAACTTCGCTTCACGTAGAGGCGGGGCCCGCAAACGGAGGGCGTGGGACTTGTGACCAGGTATTCGTCGCTCCGGTGCCTATAACTTTTGATCCGTAAGGAGTTACGAGGCACACAACATACCGAGTTAAAATTAATTATGCAACCCCCAAGATATCTCAAGTGAGTTATTTTTAGGTGACAAGAAGTTTTACATTCAAAGAATTCCACCCGAGTCGGCTTAAAACTCGATTTTCGCAAAAGTCGGTGTAAAAACCCTAATAAATTCTTAAGCCGATTTTAAAACCGTTTTCATCAAACACAGGTCTATTAAAGTCCGTGGACTAGGTCTAGAAGGGTTAAAAAGACCAGTTTCAAAATTATAGCGGACGTGTTTCGAAAACACTATTCACTGAAAATCGACGATAAATTTTCTGACTCCGTTTTTTATGAAAATTTCATGAATGCACATTTAGCACGTATTAGAAGTATTGAAATCAAAATTATAACTTTCTAGGTCCTATAGCACATAAACAGGTTATATGCACGCAAAACGAGGTAAAGCACGTAAAACGAGATAAGCAAGAAAGTGGGGTTTCACATTCTCCCCCCCTTATAGAAATTTCGTCCTCGAAATTCTTACTTGATGTACGGAAAAGATCTGGGTATTGCTGCTGCATCTGATCTCGTCTCTCCCACGTAGCTTCCTCAATGCCGTGATGCTTCCACAACACCTTAACCATCGGAATCCTCTTCGACCTCAACTCTCGGTCCATCTGATCTAGAATACGAATCGAATGCTCGTCATAAGTCAAATTCTCTCGAAGTTGTAACGGCTCTGGCTCAAGAATATGAGAAGGATCCGGATTATATTTCCGCAAATTAGACACGTGAAACACATCGTGGACATTAGAGAAGTTCTCCGGTAAAGCCAACCGATATGCTAACTTACCAACCCTGCCAGTAATCTCAAACGGCCCAACAAATCTCGGACTCAGCTTACCACCTTTACCATAACGAACAAACCCCTTTCGAGGAGACAATCTCAAGAAAACCCGATCTCCAACTGCAAACTCCAAGTCTCGACGACGCTTATCAGCATAACTCTTGAATCTACTCTGCGCCGTAAGCATTCTCTGCCTAATCAACTGAACATTCTCGATCTTCTCAAGAAGTTCTGGCATAATAGTCGGATCAATAGTCTTCATCTCTCCTACCTCGTCCCAATATAAAGGTGAATGGCACTTACGACCGTAAAGAGCTGCAAAAGGTGCCATCCCAATAGTAGCTTGATAACTATTGTTATAGGCAAACTCGGCAAGTGGTAGATGTTTCTCCCAGTTCTTCCCGAAGTCCAGAACACAAGCCCTAAGCATATCTTCCAGAATCTGAATAGTCCGCTCAGACTGACCGTCGGTCTGTGGATGATACGCTGTACTGAAGTTCAACTGAGTACCCAAAGTCTCCTGAAGTTTCTCCCACAAACGAGAAGTAAATCGAGGATCTCGATCAGAGACAATACTAGATGGAATACCGTGAAGTCTAACAATCTGATCCAGATAGAGATCCGTCAGCTTTGTAACCTCATCCCCCAACCTCATGGCAATAAAATGAGCTGTCTTCGTCAAACGATCCACAACAACCCAAACTGCATCATTACCCCTCGGTGATCTAGGCAAACCAGTGACGAAGTCCATCGTAATATGCTCCCATTTCCACTCTGGTATAGCCAACGGCTGAAGCAAACCTGCTGGTCGTTGATGCTCGGCTTTCACCCTCTGACAAGTCAAACATCTAGACACAAACTGAGCAACCTCCCTCTTCATGTTGTTCCACCAGTAATGTTGCTTCAAATCCCGATACATCTTGGTTCCACCGGGATGAATAGTATATTTAGAATTATGAGCTTCCTCCAGAATACCTCATCTCAAGCCCGGTTCATCGGGAACACAAACCCTGTTCTGAAACCGAAGAATACCATCCTCATGCAGTTTAAAGTCAGATTGATCATCCGTGATCTGATCCTTGATCTTCTGAAGTTTAACATCAAGCTGCTGAGCTTCCCTGATCTAAGACAATAATAAAGGCTGAATACGGAGATGTGAACACATCACCCCAACCTGAGTGAACTCTGGTCTCCAATAACTAAACTCCTCAAGAACCTCCCACTTCTTGACAGCCAAACAAGAAATACTAGCCTTCCGGCTGAGAGCATCTGCTACAACATTTGCCTTGCCAGGCAGATAATTGATAGAACAATTATAATCTCCAAGAAGCTCCATCCACCTCCGCTAGCGCATATTCAACTCATTCTGTGAGAATAAATACTTAAGACTCTTATGATCAGTGAAAATCTCGAACTTACTGCCCCACAATAATGACGCCACTTTTTCAGTGCGAAGACAACTGCTGCCAACTCAAGATCATGAGTCGGATAATTCACCTCATAAGGCTTCAACTTTCGAGAAGCATAGGCAATAACTCGGCCATCCTGCATAAGAACACATCCCAAGCCCTCCTTGGATGCATCGCTGTAAATGACCATATTATCGGTCCCCTCTGGTAGAGCTAGTACTGGAGCGGTAGTTAACCTCTTTTTCAACTCCTGAAATCCACTCTCACACTTCTCGTCCCAATTAAAGATAGTCCGTTTCTGAGTCAACTTAGATAGTGGCCCCGCAATCTTTGAGAAGTCCTTGACAAACCTACGGTAATAACCCGCCAAGCCAAGAAAACTACGGACATCAGTAACACTCTCTGGCCGCTTCCAAGACATCACCGATTCAATCTTAGTGGGATCTACAGAAATACCACTCTGTGTAATAACATGGCCAAGAAAAGAAATCCGTTGCAGCCAAAATTCACATTTGCTGAACTTGGCAAACAACTGATGCTCCTGCAACTTCTCCAATACAAGCCGTAGATGTTGCTCGTGCTCCAATTCAGATTTAGAATAGACCAAGATATCATCAATAAAAATCACCACGAACTGGTCCAAGTACGGCTGAAAGACTCGATGCATAAGATCCATGAATGCTGCCGGTGCATTAGTCAATCCAAAGGGCATAACAACAAACTCGTAATGCCCGTACCGAGTCCTGAAGGCAGACTTCGGAACATCCTCCGAACGAATCCGAAGCTGATAATACCCCTGCCTCAAATCAAACTTAGAGTAGACTTTGGCTCCCTGAAGTTGATCAAACAACTCATCAATCAGTGGCAAAGGATATTTATTCTTGATAGTCACCTGATTCAAACCACGGTAATCTATACACAATCTCAAGGTACCATCCTTCTTCTTCACAAACAAAACAGGAGCTCCCCAAGGTGAAGAACTCTGCTGAATAAATCCTTTCTCCAACAACTCCTGTAACTGAGTCTTCAACTCCTTCAACTCAGCTGGTGCCATCCGGTACGCCGATTTAGAAATAGGTTGAGTACCGGGAACAAGATTAATCACAAACTCGATATCCCTCTCAGGCGGCAACCCTGGCAACTCCTCGGGAAATACATTAGGATATTCCCGGATAATAGGGACTTCCTCTAGTTGTAGCTTAACAGATGGCTTGTTGATCAAATAAGCTAGATAACCCGAACACCCCTTACTCACCAACTTAACGGCTTTAGTTGCTGAGATAACAAAACTCGTCTTAGCACCCCGGTTACCCGCTACCTCAACTACTGGCTGATCTGGCAAACGAAACTGTACTACCTTGGTTCTACAGTTCAACTGGGCATCATACTTAGAAAGCCAATCCATACCCAGAATAACATCATACCCCCGGATAGGAAATAAAATAAGGTCCGAAGGAAAATTATGCCCCTTAACATGTATTATACAATCCTTACATACTAAGCCAGTAACATACTTATCAGTCAAAGAGGTACTAATTTCAACCACATAAGGCAATCTTTCAGGTTGCAATTTAACACGTTGCACACAAGCAGGAGTAATGAAAGAATGCGTAGCACCAGAATCAATCAACACTTTAACAAGTTGATCAAGTATAAGAAAGTTACCTTCCACAACTGCAGTCTCCTCAGGCATCTCCTCTAAGTCAACTGCATAAGCCCGAGCCTGAACCCGCTGCTGCTGTGGTACACTGCCCGTAGGCCTACCCTGATAACCCTGAGTCGCTGCCTGACCCTCAGTCCTCGCATACTTAGGGCAATCCCTCACCCTATGATCGATGCTACCACAACCCAAACATGTCCCTGCCTTTACCCTGCAGTCGGACTCTACATGCCCTGAGCGCTTGCAGTAATTACACTGCGATGATGTGGCACTAGCACTGCCCCTAGAATAACCAGAAGCTGAAGAAGCAGCTGATACAGCCTGCTGCTGAGGTCTCACCACACTAGGCCTATACTGACCCTGAGACTGGGCTGGCCTAAACTGAGTCTGAACCTGATATGGCCTCTGCTGAAACTGAGGCCGATAATAACTCTGCTGACTCTGTGGCCTAAAAGAACCCTGCTGGGCAGGTGGCCTGTAGACAACCTGTTGTACTGGAGGCCTATATAAAACCTGCTGGCCCGGTGGCTGATACGGCCTCTTACTAGGCTGACTGGAGACAATCTGATCCCCTTTCCTCTTCTCCAATCTAGAAGCTGCATCAAAAGCCTCAGTGAAAATATCATAACGATTCAGAGCCATCACATCCTGAATCTCGGGCCGCAACCCCAACATAAACCTGCGAGTCCTCCGCTCCTCGTCTACCACATACTCCGGTGCATACCGGGACAATCGAGTAAATGTGGCCTCATATTGAGCCACTGTAGCATCTCCCTGGACCAAGGCTAGAAACTCGGCCTCTCTCCGTTCCCTGCAAATCCTCGGGACATACTTTGCCCGGAAAGCCATCAGAAAGGTACCCCAAATATAAGGAATACCCTGTGCCGCCCAACTAGTCCTTACTGTGCGCCACCACTCCTCTGCCTCGTCATCTAACAAATACACGGCAAAAGAGACTTTCTGCTCATCAGTATAGCCAAGTGGATCATAAATCTTCTCCAACTTGCTAATCCATAACTCCGCCTTCCTATCATCCGGCTCCCCCTGAAATCTCGGTGGGTGATATCCTAAAAAGTCCTTCAGGGTACCACGCCCGTGGTTACCACCCTGAATATTCAGAAGCTGAGCCTGCATAGCCTGATTCTGGGCAGCCTGCCCTGCTAATAACTGTGCCTGACTAGCCACTAACTCTGCAATCCGCTCCATAGCTGCTCCAAATCGGTCATCACCCCCGTCACGGCCCGGTGCCACATTACTCGGAGTCTCATCAGTCAACTCAGGCCTACCTCTGGTTCTCGGTCGACCGGCCATTCTACTAATCAAAGAGTTAGCACAGTTATAGCACGTAGACAGGTTATAAACAACTATTAACACATAAATAACAAACTCATATAAAACACATAAACAAATTGATCACATAATCACATAAGCACTTAAATCACATAATCACTTAATCAATTAATCATACCAATACATATTTCATTTTTCTTTCCTTTCATACATATTTCATGCTAAGACCATTACCCACATTCCGAGAATACCCCGGCTGACAACTAACATGAGCTCTGATACCACTTAAACTGTCACGCCCCAACTCGACCCCACCTACGATCAGTCAGGACGCAACGGAATTTCGGCGGCATAATGACAGTAAACAGATTTCCGAGGTTCTAAACCAACATCATTAAACATCATACACCCAGTAATTCCTCAATACAACAACAACATACAACACAACCATATTATACAATAAAACATCTTCGTTATACGCCTCCGTTCCAACATGACATACAATACCTCAACTTTATCATACATTTCAAAAGTAAGTTGAGACACAACTACAATTTAACCATAGACAAAAGGAAACCGCTAAGTTAACACCATTTGGTTCATCATCTTTTCAATATCTATTACATTAAGAACCGTAAAGCATATAAAGTCTATTAAACTAATATACAAGACATTTAACAATATAAAGTCATGGATAAGACTCGGGAACATATGACTCATCCACAAAAGGCACATTTTCCACATTCTCCTCTTCAGGAGGCACGTACCCGTAATCTTGTGAAAGTACACCTGAAACATGCATTAATAGAGAGTGAGCTTATATACATAAGCCCAGTGAGGATCCGATAGATCTCGACAGTATTCACTACGCTCCTTGGATTTAGTCCTTTGAGCAAGTAAACACACAACAACAATAATAACATAAATAAAGCTATCATCACATAACTATATGACCATTCAGTAAGGATACTCTATTTGGTGTAGCTCCAAACGCCATCACGATCTCAACCGTTCTTCTTATAACTCCCCATTACTCACGCACCCGAGGTACCTCACTAGCCCCTTCCCTCCATGACATCTCCGTCATGCGAGCTGGGGGTAGCCTATGGCAGTCATGCCGTTATCAACCCGACAGCCCGACGCTGCCCGAGAGGTGGCACACACATACCAAGACTCCATATTCATCAATCATCATGCAAGCATAAATCAATCAATCAATTGGGAGATCAGCAACAAGAGTGCCCGATTCCCGCATTCAATAATAATCAATCAATAACATCAATATAACATCAATATTAAATTAAACAACAAACAACGTAGTTAGATGACAAAGTAGGCCATCTAACCGGACATGCATAATATACATAATTAAACCCTAAATTACTCAACAACGACTCACCATTCATCACTCGAACACTACCCAACCATCTAAGGCATCGTTCAAGAAATTAAAGAATGACAACCTAAACTTCTAAAATTCATAACTTACAATCTACTAATCCAAACATTGCCAAATCAGTTCCTATCACTCACCCATTCAACCTACTACATTAGCCCTCTCGGAAATCCACCATAACCCCTCCAATTCATGCCCGATAACCCTAAAATCCTAAGATGTCATGGCTGGATTTTCCGGATTTTCACACAAACAATGTAATCGAAAATTCGGCATTACAACAGCGCTAACACGTAATTATCAAGTATTTAGAAATCGACGGAAATCGATTTCGAGCAACGCAACTCAATTAAATCAACTTTGAACATTTTAATCAAAATTAAATACCCGAAAAATAAAAATTATGCTACATCCGACAGAAACTCGTAGTATTAGTATATAATGATCCCTAGCATGCAAGGAGCAATAATCTAACATCAGATTTCAATTCTAACGGTTCAATCTTCATTTATACGCAAAAACACAAAAATGACATTTTGAGATCTAGAATTTTTCTCTCACCTTTGATCCGAAGTAAAGCTAGGAATGCGTGCAATGCGTGCCCAACAAGCGGAATCCAAGTCGGTGCGAGGTTTCACGGACAAAAACTAGGTTTTTCTTTGAAAAATTGGATTGAAAAGCTTTGAAATTCTCTTTCTTTTTCTCTCCTCTTTCTCTCGGCCATGTGTGTGTTTGTGGAGTGTGTTTTGTGTTGTGTGAGTGTGTGTTGATGACAAGGAGTATTTAAAAGCTTGGTCAATTAAAAAAATGCAAAGTCAAAGTTAGTTTTAATAGGTATTTTTGTGTTTTTAATGACTTTAATTGCATTTTAGTGCTCACCAAGTTAAAAATAATTATGCCACCCCCAAGATATCTCAAGTGAGTTATTTTTAGGTGACAAGAAGTTTTACAATCCAACAATTTCACCCGAGTCGGCTTAAAACTCGATTTTCGCAAAAGTCGGTGTAAAAACCCTAATAAATTCTTAAGCCGATTTTAAAACCGTTTTAATCAAACACAGGTCTATTAAAGTCCGTGGACTAGGTCTAGAAGGGTTAAAAAGACCAGTTTCAAAATTATAGCGGACGTGTTTCGAAAATACTATTCACTAAAAATCGACGATAAAATTTCTGATCCCGTTTTTGATGAAAATTTCATGAATGCACATTTAGCACGTATTAGAAGTATTTACATCAAAATTATAACTTTCTAGGTCCTATAGCACATAAACAGATCATATGCACGCAAAACGAGGTAAAACACGTAAAACGAGATAAGCAAGAAAGTGGGGTTTCACAAGTTACGTGGCGCACAACATACCGTTGGAAAGCTCTCCGAGAGCTCTACGACGAGGGCAAAAACCCTGCTCGGCCGCGCTTTTTTTTAGCCAAAAATTGAATGTTTTCATCAATTTCAGGACACTTTTCTTCTTTTGAGCTGTTTTTCCGTCCCGGATCGTACGTCGTGAGGCGCGAAAAGGACGACAACCTAATCCATCACATTTCTATTACTGAATCCCACGGCACCTTTGGGCAAGACAACTTCACTTCACGTAGAGGCTGGGCCCGCAAACCGAGGGCGTGGGGCTTGTGACCAGGTATTTGTCACTCCGGTCCCCATAACTTTTGATCCGTAAGGAGTTACGCAGCGCAAAGCATACTATTGGAAAGCTCTATGAGAGCTCTACAACGAGGGAATTAAGCCTGCTCAGCTACACCTATTTTTAGAGCCAAAAATTGAACGTTTTCATTAGTTTTGGGACACTTTTATACTTTTGCTCTGTTTTATCGTCCCGGATCGAATGTCGTGAGCCTCGAAAAGGACGACAACCTAATCCATCACATTTCTATTATAGAATGTCACGGCACCTTGGGCAAGACAACATCACTTCACGTAGAGGCTGGGCCCGCAAACCGAGGGCGTGGGGCATGTGACTAGGTATTCGTCGCTCCGGTGCACATAACTTTTGATCTGTAAGGTGTTACGCGACGCACAGCATACCGTTGGAAAGCTCTAGGAGAGCTCTACGATGGGACAGCAAGCCTGCTAGGCTGCGCCCATTTACGAAATCCAAAATTGAACGTTTTCATCAGTTTTGGGACACTTTTCTTTTCTTGCGCTATTTTTTCGTCATGGATCGGATGTCGTGAGCCTTGAAAAGGGCGATAACCTAATCGATCACATACTATTATCGAATCTCACGGCACCTTGGGCAAGGCAAATTCACTTCATGTCGAGGCTGGGCCCGTAAACCGAGGGCGTGGGGCTTGTGACCAGGTATCCGTCGCTCCGGTGCCCATAACTTTTGATCCGTAAGGAGTTACGCGGCGCACAACATACCATTGAAAAGCTCTCCGAGAGCTCTACAACGAGGGAATTAAGTCTGCATGGCTACGCCTATTTTTGGATCCAAAAATTGAACGTTTTCATCAGTTTTGGGACACTTTTATGTTTTTGCTCTGTTTTTTCGTCGCGGATCGTATGTCGTGAGCCGCGAAAAAGGATGACAACCTAATCCATCACATTTCTATTATAGAATCCCACGGCACCTTGGGCAAGACAACTTCACTTCACGTAGAGGCTGGGCCCACAAACCGAGGGCGTAGGGCATGTAACCAGGTATTCGTCGCTCTGATTCCCATAACTTTTGATCCGTAAAGAGTTACGCGGTGCACAGCATACCGTTTGAAAGATCTCCGAGAGCTCTGCGACGGGTGCAGTAAGCTTGCTCAGCTGTGCCTATTGTCGGAGTCCAAAATTGAACGTTTTCATCAGTTTTGGGACACTTTTCATCATTTGCACTGTTTTTTCGTCCCAGATCGTACGTCGTGAGCCTCGAAAAGGACGACAATCTAATCCATCACATTTCTATTACCGAATCACATAGCACCTTAGGCAAGACAACTTCACTTCATGTAGAGGCTGGGCCCGCAAACCGAGGGCGTGGGGCATGTGACCAGGTATCCGTCGCTCCGGTGCCCATAACTTTTGATCCGTAAGGAGTTACGCGGCCCACAGCATACCGTTGGAAAGCTCTCCGAGAGCTCTACAATGGGTCCAGCAATCCGGATAGGCTATGCCTTTTTTCAGGGACTAAAATTGAATATTTTCATCAGTTTCAGAATATTTTTTTTCTTTTGCTCTGTTTTTCGGTCCCGGATCGTACGTCGTGAGCAGAGAAAAGGACGACAACCTAATCCATCACATTTTTATTACTGAATCCCACAGCACCTTGGGAAAGACAACTTCACTTCACGTAGAGGCTGGGCTCGCAAACCGAGGGCGTAGGGCTTGTGACCAAGTATTCGTCGCTCTAGAGCCCATAACTTTTGATTCGTAAGGAGTTACGCGGCGCACAGCATACCGTTGGAAAGCTTTACGACTGGGGCAGCAAAACTGCTCTTCTGCACTTGTTGTCGGAGCCCAAAATTGAACGTTTTCATCAGTTTTGGGACACTTTTCTTCTTTTGCTCAGTTTTTCCGTCCCGGATCGTACGTCGTGAGCCTCGAAAAGGATTACAATCTAATCCATAACATTTCTATTACCGAATCACGCAGCACCTTGGGCAAGACAACTTCACTTCACTTAGAGGCTGGGCCCGCAAACCGAGGGCGTAGGGCTTGTGACAAGATATCCGTTGCTCTGGTGCCCATAACTTTTGATTTGTAAGGAGTTACGCGGTGCACAACATACCGTTGGAAAGCTCTCCGAGAGCTCTACGATGGGGGCAGCAAGCCTGCTTGGCTGCTTTTGTTTTTGGAGCCAAAAATTGAATAATTTTATCAGTTTCGGGGCACTTTCCTTCTTTTGCGCTGTTTTTTCGTCCTGTATCGTACATCTTGAGTCATGAAAAGGACAACAACCTAATCCATCACATTTCTAATACCGAATGCCACGGCACCTTGGGCAAGACAACTTCACTTCACGTAGGGGCTTGGACAGCAAACCGAGGGCATGGGGCTTGTGACCAGGTATCCGTCACTCCAGTGCCTATAACTTTAGATCCGTAAGGAGTTATGCGGCGTACAACATATCATTGGAAAGCACTCCGAGAGCTCTACGACGGGAGAAATAAGCCTGCTCGGCTGCACCTGTTTTCAGAGCCCAAAATTGAATGTTTTCATCAGTTTTGGGACACTTTTCTTCTTTTGGGATGTTTTCCCATCTTGGATCGTACGTCATGAGCTGCGAAAAGGATGACAACCTAATCCATCACATTTCTATTCTAGAATCCCACGACACCTTGGAAAAGACAACTTCACTTCACGTAGGGGCTGGGCCCGTAAACCGAAGGCGTAGGGCATGTGACCAGGTATCCGTCGCTCCGGTGCCCATAACTTTTGATCCGTAAAGAGTTACGCAGTGCACAACATATAGTTGGAAAGCTCTCCAAGAGCTCTGCGACGGGTGCAGCAGTCCTGTTGGGCTGTGCCAGTTGTCAGAGCCCAAAATCGAACGTTTTCATCAGTTTCGGGACACTTTTATTCTTTTGCGCTATTTTTTCGTCCCAGATCGTACGTCGTGAGCCTCGAAAAGGACGACAATCTAATCCATCACATTTCTATTACCGAATCACATAGCACCTTAGGCAAGACAATTTCACTTAACGTAGCAGCTGGGCCCACAAACCGAGGGTGTAGGGCATGTGACCAAGTATCTGTCGCTCCGGGGCCCATAACGTTTGATCCCTAAGGAGTTACGCGGCACACAACATACCATTGGAAAGCTCTCCGAGAGCTCTACAATGGGGCCAGCAGGCCGGATAGGCTGAGCCTCTTTTCGGAGACCAAAAATGAATATTTTCATCAATTTTGGGACACTTTTCTTTTCTTGCGCTATTTTTCTGCCCCAGATCATACGTTGTGAGCCGCGAAAAGAGCGACAACCTAATCGATCACATTCTATTATTGAATCCCATGGCACCTTGGGCAAGAAAAATTCACTTCACATAGAGGCTGGGCCCGTAAACCGAGGGCGTAAGGCTTGTAACCAGGTATCCATTGCTCCGATGCCATTAACTTTTGATCCGTAAGGAGTTACGCAGCGCACAACATACCGTTGGAAAGCTCTCCGAGAGCTCTACGATGGGGGCAGCAAGCCGGATAGGCTGTGCCTATTTTCAGAGACCAAAATTGAACGTTTTCATCAGTTTCGGGATACTTTTCTTCTTTTGCTCTGTTTTTCGGTCCTGGATTACCAAATCCCACGGCACCTTGAACAAGACAACTTCACTTCACGTAGAGGCTGGGCTCGCAAACCGAGGCCATGGGGCTTGTAACCAGGTATCCGTCGCTCCGGTGCCCATAACTTTTGATCCGTAAGGAGTTATACAGCGCATAGTATATCGTTGGAAAGCTCTCCGAGAGCTCTACGATGGGGGCAGAAAGCCGCATAGGCTGTGCCTATTTTCGTAGAACAAAATTTAACATTTTCATCAGGTTCGGGATACTTTTCTTCTTTTGCTCTGTTTTTCCGTCCCGGATCGTACGTCGTGAGCCTCGAAAAGGACGACAACCTAATCCATCAAATTTTTATTACCGAATCCCACTGCACCTTGGGCAAGACAACTTCACTTCACGTAGAGGCTGGGCCCGCAAATCGAGGGCGTAGGGCTTGTGACCAGGTATTCGTCGCTCCGGAGCCCATAACTTTTGATCCGCAAGGAGTTACGCGGCGCACATCATAACGTTGGAAAACTCGCCGAGAGCTCTGCGACGGGGGCATCAAAATTGCTCTTCTGTACCAGTTGTCGGAGCCTAAAATCGAACGTTTTCATTAGTTTCGCGACACTTTTATTCTTTTGCACTGTTTTTTCGTCCCGGATCGTACGTCGTGAGCCTTGAAAAGGCCGACAACCTAATCCATCACATTTCTATTACCGAATCCCACGACTCCTTGGGCAAGACAACCTGACTTCATGTAGAGGTTGGGCCTGCAAATCGAAGGCGTGGGGCTTGTGACCAGGTATTCGTCTCTCCAGTGCCCATACCTTTTGATATGTAAGGAGTTACGCGGCGCACAGCATACCGTTGAAAAGCTATCCGAGATCTCTACGATGGGGGCATGAAGCTTGATCAGCTGTGCCTATTTTCAGAGCCAAAAATTGAACGTTTTCATCAGTTTCGAGACACTTTTCTTCTTTTAGTCTGTTTTTCCGTCCTGGACCGTACGTCGTGAGTCTCGAAAAGGACAACAACTTAATCCATCACATTTCTATTACCGAATCCTAAAGCACTTTGCACAAGAGAACTTCACTTCACGTAGAGGCTGGGCCCGCAAACCGAGGGCGTGTGGCTTGTGACCAGGTATTCGTCGCTCCGGTGCCCATATCTTTTGGTCCGTAAGGAGTTACGTAGAGCACAGCATACCGTTGGAAATCTCTCTAACATCGCTACGACGGGGGCAGCAAAACAGCTCTACTGCACCTATTTTCGGAGCCCAAAATCCAACGTTTTCATTAATTTCAGGACACTTTTCTTCTTTCGCGCTATTTTTTCGTCCCAGATCGTACGTCGTGAGCCTCGCAAAGGATGACAACCTAATCCATCACATTTCTATTACAGAATCCCAAGGCACCTTGGGCAAGACAACTTCACTTCACGTAGAGGCTGGGCTCGCAAACCGAGGGCATGGGGCTTGTAATCTGACCTCCGTCGATCCGGTACCCATAACTTTAGATCTGTAAGGAGTTACGTGGCGCACAACGTACCGTTGGAATGTTCTCCGAGAGCTCTACGACGGGGGCAGCAAGCCTGCTCAGCTGCGTCTATTTTTGGAACCCAAAATCGAACGTTTTCATCAGTTTCGGGACACTTTTATTCTTTCACGCTGTTTTTTCATCCCGGATCGTATGTTGGGCAAGACAACTTCACTTCACGTAGAAGCTGGGCCCGCAAACGGAGGGCGAGGGGCTTGTGACCAGGAATTCGTCGCTCCGGTGCCCATAACTTTTGATTCGTAAGGAGTTACGGAGCACAGCATACCGTTGGAAAGCACGCCGAGAGCTCTATGACGGGGGCAGCAAAACTACTCTTCTGCATCTGTTTTCAGAGTCCAAAATTGAACGTTTTCATCAGTTTCGAGACATTTTATTCTTTTGCGCTGTTTTTTCGTCGCTGATCATACGTCGTGAGCCTCGAAAAGGACGACAACCTAATCCATCACATTTCTATTACCGAATCCCATGGCACCTTGGGCAAGACAAATTTACTTCAAGTAGAGGCTGGGCCCGCAAACCAAGGGCGTGGGGCTTGTGACCAGTCATCCGTCGCTCCGATGCCTATAACTTTTGATTCGTAAGGAATTACGCGGCGTACAGCATACCGTTGGAAGGCTCTCCGAGAGGTCTACAACGGGGGTAGCAATCCTGCTCGCCTGCGCCTATTTTCGGAGCCCAAAATCGAATGTTTTCATCAGTTTTGGAAAACTTTTCTTCTTTTGCTATGTTTTTTCGTCCTGAATCATATGTCGTGAGCCGCGAAAAGTACGACAACCTAATCGATCACATTTCTATTACAGAATCCCACGACACCTTGGGCAAGACAACTTCACTTCACGTAGAGGTTAGGCCGGCAAACCGAGGGCGTAGGGCTTGTGACCAGGTATCCGTCTCTCCGGTGCCCATAACTTTTGATCCGTAAGGAGTTACGCGGCGCACAGCATATTGTTGGAAAGCTCTCCGAGAGCTCTACGACGGTGGCAACAAGCCTGCTCAGCTGCGCCTATGTTCGGAGCCCAAAATCGAACATTTTCATCAATTTCGAGACACTTTCCTTCTTTTGCTTTATTTTTCTATCCCGGATCGTACGTCGTGAGCCGCGAAAAGGACGACAACCTAATCCATCACATTTCTATTACCGAATCTCACGGCACCTTAGGCAAGACAACTTCACTTCACGTAGAGGTTGGGCCCGCAAACCGATGGCGTGGGGCTTGTGACCAGGTATTCGTCACTCCGGTGCCCATAACTTTTGATCCGTAAGGAGTTACGCGGCGCACAGCATACTGTTGGAAAGCTCTCCGAGAACTCTACGACAGGGGCAGCAAAACTTCTCTTCTGCACCTATTTTAAGAGCCCAAAATCGAACGTTGTCATCAGTTTCGGGACACTTTTCTTCTTTTGCGCTATTTTTTCGTCCTGGATTATACATCGTGAGCCTCGAAAAGGACGACAACCTAATCCATCACATTTCTATTACAGAATCCCACGACACCTTGGGCAAGACAACTTCACTTAACGTAGAGGCTAGGCCCGTGAACCGAGGGAGTGTGGCATGTAACTAGGTATTCGTCGCTTCAGTGCCTATAACTTTTGATCTGTAAGGAGTTACGCAACACACAGCATACCGTTGGACAGCTCTACGAGAGCTCTACGACGGGGGCAGCAAGCCTGCTAGGCTGCGCCTATTTTCGGAGCCCAAAATTGAACGTTTTCACCAGTTTCGGGACACTTTTCTTTTCTTGCGCCATTTTTCGTCCCAGATCGTACGTCATGAGCCGCAAGAATGGCGACAACCTAATCAATCACATTCTATTATTGAATCCCACGGCACCTTGGGCAAGACAAATTCACTTCACGTAGAGGCTAGGCCAGTAAACCGAGGGCGTGGGGCTTGTGACCAGGTATTCGTTGCTTTGGTGCCCATAACTTGTGATCCGTAAGGAGTTACACGGTGCACAACATACCGTTGGAAAGCTCTCCGAGAGCTCTACTATGAAACCCCGCACGAGCCTCATGTGCATTTTATAACATTTCATATGATTTTTGCATCATTTAATGTGCATTTATAGCAATTAATGCGCATTTACCTTGGTTTACGTGCATCTTTATCATTTAACCTGTAAATTAGTACAATAGCGTGCATTTGAGAACCTTAGAGGTTGTAGATGATAATTAAAGTTTACTGAATTAAATTAACTAACCAAAATAATTAAAATTAGAACTACATGATAATATTATGCATTCACAACATTAGAATTGCATTTATATCATTTAACGTATGTTTGCATCATTTTATGTGTATTTGCATTGTTTAACGTGCATTTGTGTGATTTAGATATCGTAGAAATTAAATAAATTATACTACACTACGTTAGCTAACAAAATAATTAAATTAGAACTACATGGCATGCTACTAAATAAGCAATTAGTTAGAGGGGCAACTTAGTCATTAGGGACATAAGATATTTCATACCTAAATTAAATCTAACAAAACACACACAACACACACAAATACACGTTCAGCATACACACACACACACCACACGCAGAGATCAGGAGAAAAGAGAATGAAGAGAGAAAAGAGAAGAAGGAATGAGAAGAAGAAGAGGAAGAAGAATTCTAAGCCATTTCCTTTGCATTTGCTAGCTAATTTCAGCCATTATCTTGCTCCTCTTGCTTTCTATGTCAAGATCAAAGGTGAGGGTTGTTTTCTTAAAAATTTTCAAAGCTATATTGAGCATGAATATGATGATATATGTGTAGTAATCTTACTATAAATTGTATACAAGAGCGTGAATGATAAGTTGAGGATATTGTGTTGTAGATCTAGGGCTTTGAATTTTATTTTGGGTGTTGATTGATTGTTGATATGGGATGGTTTTGGTTGAGTTAGAACACTTATATGATGCCTAATAGCCATTTAGAACTTGTTTGTATGTTGGTAGAAGGATTTGGTTGTTGTATAGATGTTTTGGGTAAAATTTGGGCGTTTCCCGTCAGCTATCCGGGCGTTACAGGCCCTATCCGATCGCCCAGATAGAGGCCTCAACGCCCTGCAGAAAACTCCGATCCGGGCATTACTGGCTTCTTCCGGGCGCCCAGATTAGGGCCTCAGCGCCCGGATGTTTGACAGCTCTGCGTAGTGAAATTACGGAGGCCATATCTCATTCGTTTCAACTCCGAATTGAGTTCCGTTTGATTCTAGAGTTATCTACATTCGATAAGCTTCGATCCTAGACAAAAATCAGATTAATTGGAGTTTAGGAAGGTAGGTAAATTTATCTCCTAAGTTGGGATAATGCTGGAGTATTGAGGTTGTTTGATTTCTTGATATACCTTTGTGGCATTGGTACCAATTTGTTTCATGGTTATAAAAGGAGGTTAATTACGACATGATTGAGGTATAAGATTGTATGTATTGTGTGGTATGGGAGATTATGTTTGATCATGAACGTGATTCCCTTTGCTTCGAACTTGTACACCTTAAATGTGCATACGAAAGTCATGCTTGTGAGTCTTAAGTTCACTTTGTACTTTGCAATCTAAACTCTTGCATGGCCATATTGTGAATGTTATATATATATATATATATATATGAACTGTGAAATATTCCACATCGGACGTGGATGAAGTGATATAGCTGGATATAAGGGGTTAGTCCCTTGTATCAACCGAGGCACCCTTGAGCCGTAGAGATTCGGGGTGTACAGAGCTGACAATACCTCGACAGTAGTTGCACCCTTGAGCCTCTGAGATTTTGGGGGTGGCTACAAACTGTATGGGTACGACTTAGTTTCAACCTCTTGTTTGTTAAGGGATGGGATCAAAGGTGCACACGACAGTGATAGTGGTAAACACCTTTTGAGGTGCACACGGCTGTGATCGTGACAGACACCTCCCTACCCTAATGGTTCCTATATGACTATGGTAAATGAAGGGGAGAGATCCTCGAAAGGACAAACCCGTGAGGCACCCCTGAGCCGTTGAGATTCGGGGTGTACAGAGCGGACAATAACTCGATAGTAGTTGCCCTTGAGCCTTTGAGATTTCGGGGTGGCTACACTCGAGGTCCTCGGAGAGTAGAGTTGAATATTGTTAACATGTTATATTTGTTATCTTAATTCATGCTCTACCAAATGTCCATATTGAATATGTACATGATCAGGTATTGATACTTGTGAGTTATATGTATTTATACATGTCAAAGTTTTCGAAATGGACTTCAAAATGATAAAACCTTTGTGAAAACCTTCCTTGTTTTCCTTCTCACTGAGCTATATGCGAGGATCTAGCTCACCCCTCTTTTATGACAATTACAGGTAAGACTGATTGAGTGGCTTTACAAGTTGAAGAAAAGGATTGCATATGTGAAAGACTTCTTGATTGGTGTTGTATAAGTACATGAGATACTTGATGTACATTGAAGAATCTAGATCCTGAATGTATGTATTGGTGATAAGCATTATGTAAATTGATAGGTTATGATTGTAATCTTAATTATCAGTGATGAAGTTTGTATAATATAGTGTTGGATAATATAACTTTAAGTTGGCGATTATTCTCTTGAGACCCAATGTTGGAGGAAGTCTTTTGGGAACTTCTTGTGGAATGTTATAACTGTTCAGGGTCCTACTATCAAATTTTGCAGGTTCTAAGCATTGACACGTCATGTTTCGGCCTTAACCTAGAGATGGGTCGGGGTCAACCCCGACATCTACGATGGGGGTAGCAAGCCGGATAGGCTGTGCCTGTTTTCAGAGACCTAAATTGAACGTTTTCATCAGTTTCGGGATACTTTTCTACTTTTACTATGTTTTTTGGTCACGGATCGTACGTCGTGAGCCGCAAAAAGAACGACAACCTAATCCGTCACATTTTTATTACCGAATCCCACGGCACCTTGGGCAAGACAACTTTACTTCATGTAGAGGCTGTGCCGGCAAACCGAGGGCGTGGGGCTTGTGACCAGTTATCCATCGCTCCGATGCCCATAACTTTTGATCCGTAAGGAGTTACACGGTGCACAACATACCGTTGGAAAGCTCTCTGAGTGCTCTACGACGGGGGCTGCAAGCCTGCTAGGCTGCGCCTATTTTCGGAGACCAAAATTGAACATTTTTATAAGTTTCGGGATACTTTTCTTCTTTTGTTCTATTTTTTCGTCCAGGATCATACGTCGTGAGCCGCAAAAAGGACGACAACCAAATCCATCGCATTTCTATTACCGAATCCCACGGTACCTTGGGCAGGACAACTTCAATTCACGTAGAGGCTGGGCCCGCAAACCGAGAGCGTAGGGCTTGTGACTAGGTATCCGTCGCTCCGGTGCCCATAACTTTTGATCCGTTAGGAGTTACGCAGCGCACAGCATGCCGTTAGAAAGCTCTCCGAGAGCTCTACGATGGGGGCAGCAAGCCGGATAGGCTGTGCCTATTTTCCTAGACCAAAATTGAACGTTTTCATTAGTTTCGGGATACTTTTCTTCTTTTGCTCTGTTTTTTCGTCCCGGATCGTACGTCGTGAGCCGCGAAAAGAACGATAACCTAATCTATCACATTTTTATTACCGAATGCCACGGCACCTTAAGCAAGACAACTTTACTTCACGTAGATGCTGGGCCCGCAAACTGAGGGCGTGGGGCTTGTGACCTTGTTTTCGTCGCTCCGGAGCCCATACTTTTTGATCCGTAAGGAGTTACGCGGCGCACAGCATACCGTTGGAAAGCTCATCGTGAGCTCTACGATGGGGGCAGCAAAATTGCTCTTTTGCATCTGTTGTCGGAGCCTAAAATCGAATGTTTTCATCAATTTTTAGACACTTTTATTCTTTTGCGCTGTTTTTTCATCCCGGATCGTACGTCGTGAGCCTCGAAAAGGACGGTAACCTAATCCATCACATTTCTATTACCGAATCCCACGGCACCTTGGGCAAGACAAGCTCACTTCACGTAGAGGTTGGGCTCGCAAACCGAGGATATGGGGCTCGTGACCAGGTATTCGTCGCTCCGGTGCCCATAACATTTGATCCGTAAGGAGTTATGTCACGCCCCAACCCGACCTACAGAGGTTAGATTAGGGAGTGATCTAAACATTCAAGTTATTTCACGTACTTAATCGTTCACAAAGGTTTAACACTTAACGTTTAGCCTAGACTCCACAAATTCTCCAAAAAATCGGCAGCATAATGGCTATAATTTGGCTCTTTAGTTTGACCTAATTCTCTAAACGCCTCGAAAACTTTCAATCTCAAATTCATTTCCAACTAAGATTACTATTTATCACCAATTGAAACGCCTACTAGTTATCTCGAAGTCTCGTTTGATTAACAACCTAGCGTGATAACTATGTCTCGTTTGTTTGTTAATCCTTGTTACAAAAGTACCTGTTGATCTTAGCCTACCAATGAGTACCTGCTTAAGATTGGATAGATTCTTTTTACTTAATCCTTTACCTGATACTTCATAAGCCTGCAATAAATACTAACTAGTAGTGATAGCAAAATCGACCATAAGAATGTCTATCTAGTTATGATCAGTACAACCCAAAATTTGACCCCAAATTACAACGGGGGTCATTTATAATACAACAACAAGCAATCATAAAAGAGGGTGAGTCTTATGAACTCAACGAGGTGGAATGAGAAATACGTTTTGAAACTCTTTTTTCGGTTAACTTATGAAAAACCCCTTTTGAAAACATGTCACGTATTACAAGTAATAAGAATCAAATTGAGCAACAGATACAATTGCCAATCATTTCAAGGATACGGTGAGCATTTGCTCTCAATATTGATTTCGATACGATTGTTGCGGCCTACTTCAATAATCTACTTATCACTCCCATTTGTGTGTACTCCGGATGTACTCCGAAAATCTACGACCCAGCTCTCCGAGGGTGGAATGCCAAGCGAGAAAGGGAATTGGACCATGGTAGTCACGGTAGCACCGGCAAGCCCGATGCCGCCCGGCGTGCGTGAAACGCTACGATGGCACAACGAAAGGTTGCAATCTTGTATGCAATGCACATTTATAACATTTAACATATCACATTAGGAGGACAACAAAGTAGGTTGCCTTCGAGCAAATATAAGATCGCACGTTGATAAGTAAACACACGAAGCAAGTTTGACATGTAATTTCACTTGTAAAACGCATGGAGTTATATAAATATTAAACGGACAGCTATGTAACACATGTGAATCAAGTCATATAACTCATTTCGGGGTTCACGCAATCAAATAACAAGGTTATACAACATGCAACGACATCTACGTGGGACCGGGTGCAAGAAAGGTCTACTTATCAACATGTAATTGTCGGAATCACATTTGGGGCTATAAAGACAACTACGGGCAGCCCACTAATCACACAAATAGACATGATAACCATAGGATCGATACTTAGCGAGTTTTTCATACTCACTAGGGTTTCAATTCATGCTTACATGTACGATTGAGCCATGAGTTGACAAGAATTCAAACCAAAGCCATGCATCGATTAATTAAACATCCTCAAGTATTCAAAATATTCCACACAACATCCAAGTGCCACAATGCCAAGCATTTAATACAACAAGAGAAGTTACAATAATTTTCAAAGCATATCACTAGATGAAAACCTCACTGCAATGGTCTGTTTTCCCACAATCATTTAGACAAGCAAACAATCTCCAATTCTAGTGAAAAATATGTCAAATTAAAGCTTAGGGAGTGAACTAAATCCAAAAACAAACCTCGCATCATTTGGAGTTCGGGTTCAAGAGTTATAGCCAAAACCGTGAGACTACGAAAAACTGTCCAGTTTTGTATACATTTCAATATTTGTCGTTTTTGAGGACCTTAGGTTCAGATTTATCCTTAGTCTATTTCTGACAAAAATGTCCAGAACTGAAAAATATAGTAGCATACCAAATTTCATGCATTTGGAATATCATTTACTAAGTCAAAATTGGTTCGTTCTACAAGGACAGTGAATCTGCCAAAACCTACTTCATTTTCCCAGATTCTCCAAATTTGGACACCGTTCAATGTTTTGCCATTTTGGGGACATTAGAAACAAAATTGGCTTTGGCCTATTTCTACGAAAAATGCTCAGAACTGGAAAAAAAAGTCACCTACTAAATTTCACGCATTTTCAACATCATTTACCTGGTCAAATTCACTTCACTCCAACAAGTCAGAAGACTGCCATTTACGCGATTTCACCTATCTTCACATTCAAGCCAAATATCTTGCCATGCATGTTTACAAAAGCTCATGTACACACATATATCACAAGTATAGAGGTAAAACTAGACATTTAAAGGCCTGCATGTGGTTTTTGAAAGCTTTTCAAAAGAGTTTTAGCCCTCAACTTAGCAAGACAACAATGAAGATGCACAAAGCTCTTGATGATGCACAAGATCGACTTTTCTCCTCGCTTGGTCGAGAGATGACTTGAGATTCTTAATTCCTAGCTAAGTTACCATGTCCTTAGTATGTGCATGTGGTTAGAACAAAAGAAAATGAAATAGAAGCTATCAAACATATCTATGCTGAAATGAAGACTCTATGAGCTTGCATGTATGTCTTTATGCATTCTAGCTTGCTTGGTCGAGTTCCTCAGTGGCTTGAAGGTGTTGATGAATCTTAGGATGATGAGCTTAAGTCATGGAGAGTGGGATTGTAACCGAGGCCGAGAGAGAGAAAGAAGAAATGAGAGAGTGAATGAGAGAATGAGAGGAAGAGAGAATGTAAGAAAGAAATGAAAGCTTTGAAGAGTTTTGATGCATGTGTCGGCTATGGGCTTGCAAATTTCAGAATTTGTGTCTTCAAGAGCATAATTTGAATCACCTTAGCATAGGCAATTGAGTGTGTCGAGATTTTGGTGCATTGGGCAGGGTTTTGAGTCATTTTTTTATGCTTTGTGTCATAGGTTATCTAAGTTAAATTTTGAAATTGCAAAGCATTGTCAAATGCTCCATGTGGTCGGCCAAGCTAGTGGAAAATTGTGAATTTTTGTCTTGGTTGAGCTTATTTTATTGCATGTGCTTGGAATATGCAAAAAGAATAAAAAAATAAAGAATAAGAATGTTTAGCTTTTTGTGCAATTTCGTCTTCTAGTGGGTTGAATTAGCATTTTAATATTAGTTAGTGGAGTTTGTATGATTAATTAATGATCTAGTGCTTCGTGTAAGATGCATTCTTAATTAGCGTGTGGGCACGCTTTCCTAGGTTTAGGGCATGCACTTCGAGGTAAGGCACGAACTACGAGCCGAATGCACATTTTTCTAAGTAAATGCACGCAACCCTAAATGAATGCACGTAATTTAATGCAAGGCGCACAAAACGAAACACGATTCTTAAACCTAGGTCAAGGCACGAAAATCTTGGTTAGGACACACGAAACGAGATATCACAAGTAAATCGAGGTCGGGCCTCACATCCTCCCCTCCTTAAAATAATTTCGTCCCGAAATTCAATATTACCTTTGAAATAATGCTGGATACTGTTGCTCCATCTGGTCTCGCCTTTCCCACGTTGTTTCTTCAACTCCATGGTGATCTCACAACACTTTCACCATAGTATAGATTTGTTGTGCAACACCCGATCTTGCTAATCTAGAATCCGAACGGGCTTCTCTTCATAAGACAAGTTATCTCGAAGCTGCAACGGCTCTGGCTCCAAGATATGAGATAGATCGGGGTGATACTTCCGTAGCATTGAAACATGAAAGACGTTGTGAATATTGGAGAGGTTTTGGGGTAGTTCCAGGTGATACGCCAATTTGCCAACCTTCTCAATTATCTCAAATGGTTATACAAACCTCAGGCTCAACTTTCCACCCTTGCTGTGTTTAATCAGTCCCCTCCGAGGTGATATCTTCAAAAACACCTTATCGCCAACCTCAAACTCTAGACTCCGTCTCCGTCGGTCTGCATAACTTTTTTGCCTGCTTTGGGCAGTAAGCATTCGTTTTCGGATGAGGTGGACATTATCAACAGTCTTCATAAGTTCATGTAGAAGGGTCGGGTCAAAAGTCTTCATCTCACCTACTTCATCCCAGTAAATTGGGGATCGACACTTACGTCCATACAATGCCTCATATGGGGCCATCCCGATAGTGGCCTGATAACTGTTATTATAAGCGAACTCTGCTAGAGACAGATATTTCTCCCAACCTTTTCCAAAGTCTAAAACACATGCCCTCAGCATATCCTCCAGAATTTGAATAGCTCTCTCAGATTGTCCATCAGTCTGAGGGTGATAAGCCGTGCTAAAACTCAACTTCGTTCCCAAAGCTTCTTGCAATCTCTTCCAAAATCGGAAAGTAAAACGAGGATCCCTATCCGATACAATACACACAGGCATCCCGTGCAACCTTACAATATCCGCCACATACATATCTCCTAATTTCTCAGGACTATCCTCCTTGTTCATCGGTAAGAAGTGTGCTGACTTAGTCAATCTATCCACTATGACCCAAACGGCGTCATGACCCTTCTGTGACCTGGGCAGGTCCATGACAAAGTTCATAGTTATGTGTTCCCATTTCCATTGAGGAATTTCCAATGGCTGAAGTAAACCTGCTGGTCGTTGATGTTCTGCTTTGACTCTCTAGCAAGTCAAACACCGTGCCACAAACTCCGCAATCTCTCTCTTCATGTTATTCCACCAATAGTGTTGCTTCAAATCCCGGTACATCTTTGTTCCGCCGGGGTGAATAGTGTATCTTGAATTATGGGCTTCTTCAAGAATCTTCTTTTTCAACTCTGACTCATTAGGAACACAAATTCGAATCCTGAACCTCCAAATATCATCACCATGAAACTTAAAATCTGTGTTGCTTTCTTTAATCTTCTGAAACTGTTGGTCCTTCTGTTGAGCCTCTCACAATTCAGACAACAAGGTCGATTGAACTTGTGTAGTGGCAAATAGTAACCCTTTTTGAGTCAATTGTGGTTTCTACAAAAATGCTTCCTCCAACAACTCTTGCACCTTAACTTCCAGTTTTTCCATGCTCGCTTTCCGACTTAAGGCATCTGCAACTACATTTTCTTTACTGGGCACATAATTGATTGTGCAGTTATAATCATCCAAAAGCTCCATCCACCGTCTTTGCCTCATGTTCAACTCTTTTTGTGAGAATAAGTATTTCAAGCTCTTGTGATCAGTAAACACCTTGAACTTGTTACCCCACAGGTAGTGCCTCCATTTCTTGAGTACAAATACAATAGCCGCTAACTCCAAATCATGTGTCAGGTAGTTCAATTCATACGGCTTCGGTTTCCTAGAAGCATACGCAATCACTCTACCATTTTGCATCAACATACAACCCAGTCCTTCCTTCGAAGCATCGCTATAGATTACAAAGCCTTGACTCCCTTAAGGCAATGCAAGAACAGGTGCAGTAGTCAATCTTTTCTTCAATTCTTGAAAGTTGTTCTTACACTTGTCATCCTACACGAACTTTGTTTTCTTTTGAGTGAGCTTCGTAAGCGGTCCTGCAATTTTTGAGAAATCCTTCACGAATCTCCGATAATAGCCAGCTAGACCAAGAAAACTCCGAACTTCCGTAACATTTTCCGGCTTCTTCCAAGACATCACCGCTTCTATCTTTTCTGGATCTACCGCTATTCCCACTTGGGATATGATGTGCCCCAAAAATGCAATCTGCTGCAACCAAAATTCGCATTTGCTAAACTTCGTATACAATTGATGCTCTCGAAGTTTCTGCAATACTAATCGCAGATGTTGTTCATGCTCAGCCTCGAATTTCAAGTATACCAAAATATCATCAATAAAGATCACTGCAAATTGGTCCAAGTTGGGTTGAAAGAGCCGGTGCATCAAGTCCATAAAAGCTACAGGGGCATTAGGTAGCCCAAATGGAGTCGCCGTGTATTCATAATGACCATATCTCTTCCTGAAAGCCATTTTAGGCACATCCTCCTTTTTGATCCGCAACTGATAGTACCCTTGCCTCAAGTCGAGCTTCGAATACACTTTGGCTCCCTAGAGTTGATCAAACAACTTGTCGATTAGTGGAAGTGGGTATTTATTCTTGACGGTCACTTGGTTCAATCCTCGGTAATCGATGCATAGCCCTAACGTTCCGTCTTTCTTCTTTACAAACAAGACTGGCACTCCCCACAGAGAAGAATTTGGTTGAACAAACCCCTTCTTCAACAATCCTTGCAATTGGTCCTTCAGCTCTTGTAGCTCGGCTGGTGGCATACGATAGGGAGCTTTAGATATTGGCTGGGTGCCAGGCAGTAATTCTATAATGAACTTGATCTCCCGATTTGGGGGTAAACCGTGTAATTCTTCTGGAAACACATCCACATAATCTTTAATCACTGGCATCTCCTCCAACTTAGCTTTGTCCGACGGCTTGTTGATGAGGTAAGCTAAGTATCCACTAAATCCTTTTCTCAAGGACTTCACTGCTTTCGTAGATGAAATGATAGAACTCCCGGTGAAGTCTCTTCGACCCATTACCTCTAATATTGGTTGACCAGGTATTTGGAATATCACAATCTTCGTCCGGCAATCTAGTTGGGCATGATGCTTTGCCAACCAGTCCATCCCTAAGATGACTTCATAGTCTCGAAAGGGTAATACAATAAGATTGGCTGAGAATTCCTTATCTTTAATTTGGATTTTACATGCTTTACAAGCTGAGCGAGTAACAAGTTTAGAACCCATCGGAGTACCAACTTCTACTTCGTAAGGCAAACATACAACTCGTAGTTTCACACGTTGCACACATAAGGGAGTAATAAATGAATGAGTAGCACCTGGATCAATTAGTACCTTAACAGGTTGATTCAGTATCAAGAATGTACCTTCAACAACAGCAGTCTCCTCTAGAAGTTCCTCACACTCAATAAAATAAGCTTGGGCCTGGACTCTAGGAACTGGAGTCTTGCCTCTACTAGCTGGTTTAATATGATTTTGTCCCCCCTGCCATTTAGGACAATCCTTGACCTGGTGTTGATCGCTGCCACACCCTACACATCGTCCCAATTTTCTCCAACACTGGGCCTCGGTGTGACTCTTTCTGTTATAGTAAGAACAGGTGACAGTCTGAGTAGTAGGTGAACTACCGGTGGATCCGCGGGTGGAAGAGGCTGATGGTGCTTTAGTCAGGCCACGGTTATTAACTGGTCTGTTATGGCTCTGGCCCTGACTGCGACTCTGAGTCTGGAATTTCCTCTGTTGTCCTGGAGGTTGATATGGTTTCTTGTTCGGCTGGCTTGAACCAGCTCTATCAAGTTTCCTCTTCTCAACTCGGGAGGCAGCAGCAAGGAGAGCAGAATAGGTAGTGAAGTCGTGTGAAGCCAACTGATCCTGAATTTCTGGCCTCAACCCATTTGTAAATTTCCACATCTTCACCTCAAGGGTACTGACCATGTATTAAGCATAACAGGACAGTCGGTCAAAACGAGCCTCGTACCGGGCCACCGTCATGTTACTCTGGTTCAACTGCATGAATTCTTCAATCCGCCTCTGCTTGGAAACTGCAGGTATGTATTTCTCCTTGAATGCCTTAACGAAATTACCCCACAAGCGAGGTGTATGATCAGTTTCCCAAAGTGCCTCCACAGTGTGCCACCAATGCTCAGCATCCCCGTGCAACAGAAACATAGCGAACTCAACCTTTTCCTCATCGGTATAATCAAGTGGCCTGAAAATCCTTTCAATCTCGGACAGCCAACCCTCTGCCTTTTCATCATCAGCTTCCCCGTGAAATTTGGACGGGTGAAAGTCAAGGAATTCCCACATTCTGCTATTTCTCTCATTGTTACCATAATTCTTGTTGTTGTTGTTGTTGTTGTTTGCTTCACGTGCATCTTGACGTTCCATCACTCGCGACATGCGATCCATGGCATTCGCCATCATGCTAAACATAGCCATGCCGGGATTAGTTTGAGGAGCATCTCCAGTCTCTTGGGGCTCACCGCTCCTATTAGTATTGCAGGTACTAGGGCCAGCCATCTATAGGCACAGATTATTATGCACAATTTATTGGAATACGACAAACAAGAATTTAATGTATAAGGTATGCAACATACAATTTTATATAGACACACAATTCTCGAAACAGTTAAGACATGTTAATCACATAAGCACATAGAAACAGAGAAGGTACAATTGATATTGTCACACAATAACACATATAAACAAGTCATCCTGATAATCTTAGGGCTTCTACCTATGGTTCGAGAGTTAAACCCGGCTTAAGCAATCTAAGCTCTGATACCATTTCTCTATAAGGTGTCACGCCCCAACCCGACCTATAGAGGTTAGACTAGGGAGTGATCTAAACATTCAAGTCATTTCACGTACTTAATCGTTCACGAAGGTTTAACACTTAACGTTTAGCCTAGACTCCACAAATTCTCTGGAAAACTGGCAGCATAACGGCTATAATTGGGCTCTTCAGTTTGACCTAATTCTCTAAACGCCTCAAAAACTTTCAATCTCAAATTCATTTCCAACTAAGATTACTATTTATCACCAATTGAAACGCCTACTAGTTATCTCGAAGTCTCGTTTGATTAACAACCTAGCATGATAACTCTGTCTCGTTTGTTTGTTAATCCTTGTTACAAAAGTACCTGTTGATCTTAGCCTACCAATGAGTGCCTGCTTAACATTGGATAGATTCATTTTAGTTAATCATTTACCTGATATTTCATAAGCCTGTGATAGATACTAACCAGTAGCGATAGCAAAAACGACCATAAGGGTGTCTATCTAGTTATGATCAGTACAACCCAAAATTTGACCCCAAATTACAACGGGGGTCATTTATAATACAACAACAAGCAATCATAAGAAATAGTCTTCAAGCAACATAACGTTCACAAAATGGCCATAGTCAAGTAAGGCACGTAGGGCAAGCAATCATTCCAAGGGGTCATCAATAGGCACGTTGTCCTCGGGTACCTGTTCCTAGTCTTCTTTACCTGAGATGATAAAAGAGGGTGAGTCCTTATGAACTCAGCGAGGGGGAATGAGAAATACGTTTTGAAACTCTTTTTTCGGTTAACTTATGAAAAACCCCTTTTGAAAACATGTCACGTATTACAAGTAATAAGAATCAAATTGAGCAACAGATACAATTGCCAATCATTTCAAGGATACGGTGAGCATTTGCTCTCAATATTGATTTCGATACGATTGTTGCGGCCTACTTCAATAATCTACTTATCACTCCCATTTGTGTGTACTCCGGATGTACTCCGAAAATCTACGACCCAGCTCTCCGAGGGTGGAATGCCAAGCGAGAAAGGGAATTGGACCATGGTAGGCACGGTAGCACCGGCAAGCCCGATACCGCCCGGCGAGCGTGAAACACTACCATGCCACAACGAAAGGTTGCAATCTTGTATGCAATGCACATTTATAACATTTAACATATCACATTAGGAGGACAACAAAGTAGGTTGCCTCCGAGCAATTATAAGATCGCACGTTGACAAGTAAACACACGAAGCAAGTTTGACATGTAATTTCACTTGTAAAACGCATGGAGTTATATGAATATTAAACGGACAGCCATGTAACACATGTGAATCAAGTCATATAACTCATCTCGGGGTTCACACAATCAAATAACAAGGTTATACAACATGCAACGATATCTATATGGGAGCGGGTGCAAGAAAGGTCTACTTATCAACATGTAATTGTCGGAATCACATTTAGGACTATAAAGACAACTACGGGCAGCCCAATAATCACACAAATAGACACGACAACCATAGGATCGATACTTAGAGAGTTTTTCATAGTCACTAGGGTTTCAATTCATGCCTACACGTACGATTGAATCACGAGTTGACAAGTATTCAAACCAAAGCCATGCATCGATTAATTAAAACACCCTCAAGCATTCAAAATAGTCCACATAAGATCCAAATGCCACAATCCTAAGCATTTAATACAACAAGAGAAGTTACCATAATTTTCAAAGCATATCACTAGATAAAAACCTCACTGCAATGGTCTGTTTTCCCACAATCATTTAGACAAGAAAAAAATCTCCAATTCCAGTGAACAATATGTCAAATTAAATCTTAGTGAGTGAACTAAATCCAGAAATAAACCTCGCATCATTTGGAGTTCGGGTTCAAGAGTTATACCCAAAACCGTGAGACTACGCAAAACTGTCCAGATTTGTACACATTTAAATACTTGTCGTTTTTGAGGGCCTTAGGGTCCGATTTAGCCTTAGTCTATTTCTGACAAAAATGTCCAGAACTGAAAAATATAGTAGTAGACCAAATTTTAGTTATTTGAGATATCATTTACTAAGTCAAAAATGGTTTGTTCTACAAGGATAATGAATCTGCCAAAACCTACTTCATTTTCACAGATTTCCCAGATTTGGACACCTTTCGATGTTTTGCCATTTTGGGGACCTTAAAAACAAAATTGGCTTTGGCATATTTCTACAAAAAATGCTTAGAACTGGAAAAACTAGTTAGCTACCAAATTTCATGCATTTTCAACATCATTTACCTAGTCAAATTCACTTCGCTCCAACAAGTCAGAAGACTGCCATTTACGCGATTTCACATGTCTTCACATTCTAGCATCTTGCCATGCATGTTTACAAAAGCTCATGTACACACATATATCACAAGTACAGAGGTAAAAATAGAAATTTAAAGGCATGCATGTGGTTTTTGAAAGCTTTTCAAAAGAGTTTTAGCCCTCACCTTAGCAAGACAACAATGAAGATGCACAAAGCTCTTGATGATGCACAAGATCGACTTTTCTCCTTGCTTGGTCGAGAGATGACTTGAGATTCTTAATTCCTAGCTAAGTTACCATGTCCTTAGTATGTGCATGTGGTTAGAACAAAAGAAAATGAAATAGAAGCTATCAAACATACCTATGCCGAAATGAAGGCTCTATGAGCTTGCATGTATGTCTTTATGCATTCTAGCTTGCTTGGTCGAGTTCCTCAGTGGCTTGAAGGTCTTGATGAATCTTAGGATGATGAGCTTAAGCCATGGAGAGTGAGATTGCAGCCAAGGCCGAGAGAGAGAGAGAGAAGAAATGAGAGAGTGAATGAGAGAAAGAGAGAATGTAAGAAAGAAATGAAAGCTTTGAAGAGTTTTGATGCATGTGTCGGCTATGGGCTTGCAAATTTCAGAATTTGTGTCTTCAAGAGCATAATTTGAATCACCTTAGCATGGGCAATTGAGTGTGTCGAGATTTTGGTGCATTGGGTAGGGTTTTGAGTCATTTTTTTATGCTTTGTGTCATAGGTTATCTAAGTTAAATTTTGAAATTGCAAAGCATTGTCAAATACTCCTTGTGGTCGGCCAAGCTAGTGGAAAATTCTGAATTTTTGTCTTGGTTGAGCTTATTTTATTGCATGTGCTTGGAATATGCAAAAAGAATAAAGAATAAAGAATAAGAATGTTTAGCTTTTTGTGCAATTTCGTCTTCTAGTGGGTTGAATTAGCATTTTAATATTGGTTAGTGGAGTTTATAGGATTAATTAATGATCTAGTGCTTCGTGTAAGATGCTTTCTTGATTAGCGTGTAGACACGCTTTCCTAGGTTTAGGGCACGCACTACGAGGTAAGGCACGAACTACAAGACGAATGTACATTTTCCCAAGAAAATGCGCGCAACCCTAAATGAATGCATGTAATTCAATGCAGGCTCACAAAACGAAACATGACTCTTAAACCTAGGTCAAGGCACGTAAATCTAGGTTAGGGCACACGAAAAGAGGTATCGCACGTAAATTGAGGTCGGGCCTCACGAGTTACGCGAGGCACGGCATACCGTTGGAAAGCTCTACGAGAGTTCTACGATGGGGGCATTAAGACTGCTCAGTTGCGCCTATTGTCGGAGCCAAAAATTGAACGTTTTTATAAGTTACAGGACACTTTTCTTCTTTTGCTCTGTTTTTCGGTCACGGATCGTACGTCGTGAGCCGTAAAAAGGATGACAACATAATTCATCACATTTCTATTAACGAATCCCACAGTACCTTGGGCAATACAACTTTACTTCACATAGAGGCTGGGACCACAAACCGAGGGCGTGGGGCTTGTGACCAGGTATCCGTCGCTTCGATGCCTATAACTTTTGATCCGTAAAGAGTTATATTGCGCATAGCATACCATTGGAAAGCTCTCCGAGAGCTCTACGACGAGGGCAGCAAAACTGCTCTTCTGCACTGGTTTTCAGAGCCCAAAATCGAACATTTTCATCAGTTTCGGAACACTTTTCTTCTTTTGCGCAGTTTTTCCGTCCCGGATCGTACGTCGTGAGCCGTGAAAATGTCGACAACCTAATCCATCACATTTCTATTACAGAATCCGTCGGCACTTTGGGCAAGACAGCTTCACTTCACGTAGAGACTGGGCCCGTAAACCGAGGACGTGGGGCATGTGACAAGGTATCTGTCGCTCCGGTGCCTATAACTTTTGATTTGTAAGGAGTTACGCGATGCACAGCATACCGTTGGAAAGCTCTCCAAGAGCTCTACGACAGGGGAAGCAAGCGTGCTTGGCTGCGCCTATTTTCGGAGCCCAAAATTGAACATTTTCATCAGTTTCGGGTCAATTTTGTTTTTTTGCGTTATTTTTCTGTCCCGGATCGTACGTCGTGTGCCGCGAAAAGGATGATAACCTAATCCATCACATTTCTATTACCGAATCCCACGGCACCTTGGGCAAGACAACTTCACTTCACATAAAGGCTGGGTCCGCAAACCGAGGGCGCGGGACCTGTGACCAAGTATCCGTCACTCCGGTGCCCATAACTTTTGATCCGTAAGCAGTTACGCGTCGCACAGCATACCGTTGGAAAGTACTCTGAGTGCTCTACGATGGGGGCAGCAAGTCGGATAGGCTATGCCTATTTTCAGAGACCAAAATTTAACGTTTTTATCAGTTTCGGGATACTTTTCTTCTTTTGCTCTATTTTTTGGTCCCGGATCGTACGTCGTGAGCCGCGAAAGGACGACAACCTAATCCATCACATTTTTATTACCGAATCCCATGGCACCTTGGGTAAGACAACTTCACATCTCGTAGAGGCTGGACCAGCAAACCGAGGGCGTAGGGCTTGTGACCAAGTATTCGTCGCTCTAGAGCCCATAACTTTTGATTCGTAAGGAGTTACGCGGCGCACAGCATACCGTTGGAAAGCTTGCCGAGAGCTCTACGATGGGGGCAGCAAAACTACTCTTCTGCACCTATTGTCAGAGCCCAAAATCGAATATTTTCATCAGTTTCGGGATACTTTTATTCTTTTGTGCTGTTTTTCGGTCGCGAATTGTACGTCGTGAGCCTCGAAAAGGACGACAAGCTAATCTATCACATTTCTATTACCGAATCCCACGGCACCTTAAGCAAGACAACTTCACTTCATGTAGTGGCTGGGCCCGCAAACTGGGGCATGTGACCAGGTATCCGTCGCTCCGGTGCCCATAACTTTTGATCCGTAAGGAGTTAAGCGGTGCACAGCATACCGTTCGAAAGCCCTCTGAGAGCTCTATGACGGGGGCAGCAAGCCTGCTCTGTTGCGCCTATTTTCGGTGCCCAAAATTGAATGTTTTCATCAGTTTTGAGACAATTTTTTTCTGTTGCGCTATTTTTTCGTCCCAGATCGTACGTCGTGAGCTGCGAATAGGACGACAACCTAATCTATCACATTTCTATTACTGAATCCTACAGTACCTTGGGCAAGACAACTTCACTTCACATAGAGGTTGGGCCCGCAAACCGACGGCGTGCGACTTGTGACCAGCTTTCCGTCGTTCCGTGCCCATAACTTTTGATCCGCAAGGAGTTACGCGGCGCAAAGCATACCGTTGGAAAGCTCTCCAAGTGCTCTACGACGGAGGTCAGTAACCCTGCTTGGCTGCGCCTATTTTCAGAGCCCAAAATCAAATGTTTTCATCAGTTTCGGGATACTTTTCTTCTTTTGCTCAGTTTTTTCGTCCTGGATTGTACGTCGTGAGCTGCATAAAGGAAGAGTACCTAATCCATCACATTTTTATTACCAAATCCCACGGTACCTTGGGCAAGATAACTTCACTCCACATAGAGGCTGGGCCCGCAAACCGAGGGCGTGGGGCTTTTGAGCAGGTATCCGTCGCTCTGGTGCCCATAACATTTGATCCGTAAAGAGTTACGCAGTGCACAGCATACCGTTGGAAGCTCTCCAAGAGTTCTGCGACGGGTACAGCAAGCCTGTTCGGCTGTACCTATTGTCGGAGTCCAAAATTGAATGTTTTCATTAGTTTCGGGACACTTTTCTTCTTTTGCTCAGTTTTTCCGTCCCGGATCATACGTCGTGAGCAGCGAAAAGGACGACAACCAAATCCATTACATTTCTATTACCGAATCCCACGGTACCTTGGGCAAGACAACTTCAGTTCACGTGGAGGCTAGGCTCGCAAACCGAGGGCGTGGGGCTTGTGACCAGGTATCCGTCGCTCTGGTGCCCATAACTTTCGATCCGGAAGGAGTTACGCAGTGCACAACATATTATTGGGAAGCTCTCCGAGAACTCTACGATGGGGGCAGCAAGCCTGCTCTGTTGCGCCTATTTTTGGAGCCCAAAATTGAACGTTTTCATCAATTTTGGGATGCATTTCTTTTTTTTGTGCTATTTTCCCCCCAGATTGTACGCCGTGAGCCTAAAAAAGGGCGACAACCTAATCCATCACATTTCTATTATCGAATCCTAGGGCACCTTGGGCAAGACAAATTCACTTCACGCAGAGGCTGGGCTCACAAACCGAGGGTGTGGGACTTGTGACCAGGTATTCATCGTTCCGGTGTCCATAACTTTTGATCCGTAAGGAGTTACGTTGCGCACAACATACTGTTGGAAAGCTCTCCGAGAGCTCTACGATATGGGTATTAAGCCTGCTCAGCTGCAACTATTTTTAGAGCAAAAAATTGAACATTTTCATCAGTTTCGGGACACTTTTCTTATTTTGCTTTGTTTTTTCGTCCCGGATCGTAGGTCGTGAGCCGCGAAAAGGACGACAACCTAATCCATCACATTTTTATTATCGATTCCCACGACACCTTGGGCAAGATAACTTCACTTCACGTAGAGGCTAGGCCCGCAAACCGACGGTGTCGGGCTTGTGACTAGGTATACGTCGCTCTGGTGCCCATAACTTTTGATCCATAAGGAGTTACGCGGCGCATAGCATACCGTTGGAAAGCTCTCCGAGAGCTCTACAATAGGGGCATTAAGCGTGCTCAGTTGCCACTACTTTTGGAGCCAAAAATTGAACGTTTTCATCAATTTTGGGACACTTTTCTTGTTTTGCTATGTTTTTCCGTCCCAGATCGTACGTCGTGAGCCGTGAAAAGGATGACAACATAATCCATCACATTTCTTTTACCGAATCCCATGTCACCTTGAGCAAGACAACTTCACTTCACGTAGAGGCTGGGCCCGCATACCGAAGGCGTGGGGCTTGTGACCATGTATTCGTCGCTCCGGTGCCCATATCTTTTGATCCGTAAGGAGTTATGTGGAGCAAAACATACCGTTGGAAAGCTCTCCGAGAGCTCTATGACGGGGGCAGCAAGCCTGCTCTAATGCGACTATTTTTAGAGCCCAAAATTGAATCTTTTCATCAGTTTTGGGATACTTTTCTTCTTTTGTGCTATTTTTTCATCCCGGATCGAACGTCGTGAGCCGCGAAAAGGACGACAACCTAATCTATCATATTTCTATTACCGAATCCCACGGCACCCTGGGCAAGACAACTTCACTTCACGTAGAGGTTGCGCCCGCAAACCGAGGACGTGGGGCTTGTGACCAGGTATCCGTTGCTTTGGTGCCCATAACTTTTGATCCGTAAGGAGTTACTTGGCGCACAGCATACTATTGGAAAGCTCTTCGAGTGCTCTACGACGGGGGTCAGTAACTCTGCTCGGCTGCACCAATTTTTGGAGCCTAAAATTGAACATTTTCATCAGTTTTGGCTCACTTTTCTTCTTTTGCGCTGTTTTTCCGTCCCGGATCGTATGTCGTGAGCCGCGAAAAGGACGACAACCTAATCCATTACATTTCTATTACTGAATCACACGGTACCTTGGGCAAGACAACTTCACTTCACGTAGAGGCTGGATTCACAAACCGTGGGCGTGGGGCTTGTGAGCAGGTATCCGTCACTCCGGTGCCTATAACTTTTGATCCGTAAAGAGTTATGCGGTGCACAACATACAGTTGGAAAGCTCTCCGAGAGCTCTGCGACGGGTGCAGCAAGCCTGCTCTGCTGTGCCTGTTGTCGGAGCCCAAAATCGAACATTTTCATTAGTTTCGGGATAATTTTCTTCTTTTCCTCTGTTTTTCTGTTCCGGATCGTATGTCGTGAGCCGCGAAAAGGATGACAACCTAATCCATCACATTTCTATTACCGAATACCACTGCACCTTGGGCAAGACAACTTCACTTCACGTAGAGGCTGGGCCCGTAAACCGAGGGCGTGGGGCTTGTGACCATGTATCCGTCCCTCCGGTGCCCATAACTTTTGATCCGTAAGGAGTTACGCAGCGCACAACATACCGTTGGAAAGCTCTCCGAGAGCTCTACAATGGGGGCAGCAAGCTTGCTCGGCTGCGCATATTTTCGGAGACCAAAATTGAACGTTTTCATTAGTTTCGGGATACTTTTTTTTGCGCTATTTTTTTCATCCCGGATCGTACATCGTTAGCTGCGAAAGGGATGACAACCTAATCCATCACATTTCTATTACCGAATCCCATGGCACCTTGTGCAAGACAACTTTGCTTCACGTAAAGGCTTGGCCCGCAAACCGAGGGCATGGGGATCGTGACCAGGTATCCGTTGCTCCGGTGCCCATAACTTTTGATCTGTAAGAAGTTACGCTGCGCACAGCATACCGTTGGAAAGCTTTCCGAGAGCTCTACGATGGGGGTGTTAAGCTTGCTTGATTGCGCCTATTTTCGGAGCCAAAAATTGAACGTTTTCATCAGTTTCGGAACACTTTTCTTCATTTGCTCTGTTTTTCCGTCCCGGATCGTACGTTGTGAGCCGCGAAAAGGACGACAACATAATCCGTCACATTTCTATTGCCGAATCCCACGACACCTTGGGCATGACAACTTCACTTCACGTAGAGGCTAGGCCTGCAAACCGAGGGCGTGGGGCTTGTGACCAAGTATTCGTCGCTCCGGTGCCCATAACTTTTGATCCGTAAGGAGTTACGTGGTGCACAACATACCGTTGGAAAGCTCCCCGAGAGCTCTATGACGGGGCCATTAAGCCTGCTCGGCTGCGCATATTTTTGGACACAAAAATTGAACGTTTTCATCAATTTTGGGACACTTTTCTTGTTTTGCTATGTTTTTCCGTCCCAGATCGTACGTCGTGAGCCGTGAAAAGGACGACAGCATAATCCATCACATTTCTATTACCGAATCCTACGGTACCTTGGGCAGGACAACTTTGCTTCACGTAGAGGCTGGGCCCGCATACCGAGGGCGTAGGGCTTGTGACCAGGTATTCATCGCTCCGGTGCCCATATCTTTTGATCCGTGAGGAGTTACGCGGATCACAACATACAGTTCGAAATCTCTCTGAGAGCTCCACGATGGGGGCAGCAAAACAGCTCTTTTGCACCTATTTTCGAAGCCCAAAATCGAATGTTTTCATCAATTTCGGGATACTTTTCTTCTTTCGCGTTGTTTTTTTCATCCCGGATTGTACGTCATGAGCCTAAAAAAGGATGATAACCTAATCCATAACATTTCTATTATCGAATCCCATGGCACCTTGGGTAACACAACTTCACTTCATGTAGTGGCTGGGCTCGCAAACCGAGGGCATGGGGCTTGTGACCAGGTATCCGTCGCTCCGGTGCCCATAACTTTTGATCTGTAAAGAGTTATGCAGCGTACGGCGTACCGTTCGAAAGCTCTCCGAGAGCTCTACGACGGGGGCAGCAAGCCTGGTCGGCTGCGTCTATTTCGGAGCCCAAAATCAAACGTTTTCATTAGTTTCGGGACACTTTTCTTCTTTCGCGCTGTTTTTTCGTCCCGGATAGTACGTCTTGAGCCTCGAAAAGGATGATAACCTAATCCATCACATTTCTATTACCGAATCCCATGGCACCTTCGGCAAGATAACTTCACTTAACGTAGTGGCTGGGCCCGCAAACGGATAGCGTAGGGCTTGTGACCAGGTATTCGTCGCTCTTGTACCCATAACTTTTGATCCGTAAAGAGTTACGTGGCGCACAGCACACTGTTGGAAAGCTCTCCGAGAGTTCTATGACGGGGGCAACAAAACCGCTCTTCTGCACCTATTTTCGGAGCCCAAAATTGAACATTTTCATCAGTTTTGGGACACTTTTCTACTTTTGCTCTGTTTTTCCGTCTCGGTTCGTCCGTCGTGAGCCGCGAAAAGGACGATAACCTAATCCATCACATTTCTATTATCGAATCTCTCGGCATCTTGGGATAGACAACTTCACTTGATGTAGAGGTTGGGCCCGCAAACCGAGGGCGTGGGGCTTGTGATCAAGTATTCGTCGCTTAAGTGCCCATAACTTTTGATCCGTAAGGAGTTACGCGGCCCACAGCATACCGTTGGAAAGCTCTCCGAGAGCTCTACGACGGGGGCAGCAAGCCTGCTTAGATGTGCCTGATTTTGGAGACCAAAATCTAACGTTTTCATCAATTTTGGGACATTTTTCTTCTTTTGCACTGTTTTTCCATCCCAGATCGTACGACGTGATCCGCAAAAAAGACGACAACCTAATCCATCATATTTCTATTACCGAATCCCATGGCACCTTGGGCAAGACAACTTCACTTCACGTAGAGGCTGGGCCAACAAACCGAGGGCGTAGGGCTTGTGACCAGGTATCCGTCACTCTGGAGCCCATAACTTTTGATTTGTAAGGAGTTACGCGGTGCACTGCATACCGTTGGAAAGGTCGCCAAAAGTTCTACAACGGGGGCAACAAAACTGCTCTTCTGCACCTATAGTCGGAGCCCAAAATTGAACATTTTCATTAGTTTCGGGACACATTTATTCTTTTGTGCTGTTTTTTCATTCCGGATCGTACGTCGTGAGCCGCGAAAAGGACGATAATATAATCCATCACATTTCTATTGATGAATACCGCGGAACCTTGGGCAAGACAACTTCACTTCATGTAGAGGCTGGGCTCGCAAACCGAGGGCGCGTGGCTTATGACTAGGTATTCGTCGCTCCGGTGCCCATAACTTTTGATTTGTAAGGAGTTACGCGGCGCACAACATACCGTTGGAAAGCTTTCCGAGAGCTCTACGATGGGGGCATTAAGCCTACTCAGCTGCGTCTATTTTTGGAGCCAAAAATTCAACGTTTTTATCAGTTTTGAGACACTTTTCTTCTTTTGCTCTGTTTTTCTGTCCCGGATCGTACGCCGTGAGTCGCGAAAAGGATGACAACATAATCCATCACATTTCTATTACCGAATCCCACGGTAACTTAGGGAAGACAACTTTACTTCACGTGGAGGCTGGGCTCGCAAACCGAGGGCGTGGGGCTTATGACCAGGTATTCATCGCTCCGGGGCCCATATCTTTTGATCCGTGAGGAGTTACGCGGAGCACAGCATACTATTGGAAATCCTTCTGAGAGCTCTACGATGGGGGCAGCAAAACAGCTCTTCTGTACCTATTTTTGGAGCCCAAAATCGAAAGTTTTCATCAGTTTTGGGACACTTTTCTTCTTTTGCGTTGTTTTTTTGTCTCGGATCGTACGTCGTGAGCCTTGAAAAGGATGACATCCTAATCCATCATATTTCTATTACAGAATCCCACGGCACCTTGGGCAAGACAACTTCACTTCAAGTAGAGGCAGGGCTCACAAACCAAGGGCCTAGGGCTTGTGACTAGGTATCCGTCGCTCCGGTACATATAACTTTTGATCTGTAAGGAGTTATACGGCGCACAACGTACCGTTGGTAAGTTCTTTGAGAGCTCTACGAAGGGGGTAGCAAGTATGCTCAGCTGCGTCTATTTTCGGAGCCCAAAATCGAACGTTTTCTTCTATTTCAGGCCACTTTTCTTCTTTTGTGCTATTTTTTTCATCCCAGATCGTATGTTGTGAGACGCGAAAATGATGACAACCTAATCCATCACATTTCTATTACCGAATCCCACGGCACCTTGGGCAAGACAACTTCACTTCACGTAGAGGCTAGGCCCGTAAACGGAGGGCGTGGGGCTTGTGACCAGGTATTCGTCGCACCTGTACCCATAACTTTTGATTCGTAAGGAGTTACGCGGCGCACAGCATACCGTTGGAAAGCTCGCCGAGAGCTCTATGATGGGGGCAGCAAAACTGCTCTTCTGCACCTATTTTTGGAGCCCTATATTGAGCATTTTCATCAATTTCGGGACACTTTTATTCTTTTGCGCTGTTTTTTCATCCCGGATCGTACGTCCTGAGCCTCGAAAAGGACGACAACCTAATCCATCACATTTCTATTACCGAATCCCACGGCTCCTTGGGCAAGACAACTTCACTTCACGTAGAGGTTGGGCCCGCAAACCGAGGGCGTGGGGTATGCGACTAGGTATCCGTCGCTCCGGGGCCATAAACTTTTGATCCCTAAGGAGTTACGCGGAGCACAGCATACCGTTGGAAAGCTCTTCGAGAGCTCTACGACGGGGGCAGCAAGCCTGCTAGGCTGCGCCTGTTTTCGGAGCCAAAAATTGAATGTTTTCATCAGTTTCGGGACACTTTTCTTCTTTTGAGCTGTTTTTTCGTCCCATATCGTACATCGTGAGCCGCGAAAAGGACGACAACCTAATCCATCACATTTCTATTACCGAATCCCATGGCACCTTGGGCAAGACAACTTCACTTCACGTAGAGGCTGGGCCCGCAAACCGAGGGCGTGGGGCTTGTGACCAGGTATCCGTCGCTCCGGTGCCCATAACTTTTGATCCGTAAGGAGTTACGCGGCACACAACATACCATTGGAAAGCTCTCCGAGAGCTCTACGATGGGAGAATATTTTTGGAGCCAAAAACTGAACACTTTCATCAGTTTCGGGACACTTTTCTTCTTTTGCTCTATTTTTTCGTCCCGGATCGTACGTCGTGAGCTGCGAAAAGGACGATAACCTAATCCATCGCATTTCTATTAACAAATCCCACGGCACCTTGGGAAAGACAACTTCACTTCAAGTAGAGGTTGGGCTTGCAAACCGAGGGCGTGGGCTTGTGACCAGGTATTCGTCGCTCTGGTGCCCATAACTTTTGATCCGTAAGGAGTTACGTAGCGCACAGCATAACGTTGGAAAGCTCTCTAAGAGCTCTACGACGGAGGTAGAAAAATTGCTTTTCTGCACCTTTTTTCAGAGCCCAAAATTGAACGTTTTCATCAGTTTCGGGACACTTTTATACTTTTGTGCTATTTTTCCGTCCCGGATCGTACGTCGTGAGCCTCGAAAAGGACGACAACCTAATCCATCACATTTCTATTATAGAATCTCACGGCACCTTGGGCAAGACAACTTCACTTCACGTAGAGGCTGGGCCCACAAACCGAGGGCGTGGGGCATATGACCAGGTATCCGTTGCTCCGGTGTCCATAACTTTTGATCTGTAAGGAGTTATGCGACCCACAACTTACCGTTGGAAAGATCTACGAGAGCTCTACGATGGGGGCAGCAAGCCTGCTAGGCTGCGTCTATTTTAGCAGTCCAAAATTGAACGTTTTCATCAGTTTTGGGACACTTTTCTTCTCTTGCACTATTTTTCCGTCCCGGATCGTACATCGTGAGCCGCGAAAAGGGCGACAACCTATTCGATCACATCCTCTTATCGCATCCTATGGCACCTTGGCCAAGACAAATTCACTTCACGTAGAGGCCGGGTCCGCAAGCCGAGGGCGTGAGACTTGTGACCAGGTATCTATCGCTCCGGTGCCCATAACTTTTGATCCGTAAGGAGTTACGCGACACACACCATACCGTTGGAAAGCTCTCCGAGAGCTCTACGATGGGTGCAGCAAGCTGGATAGGCTGTGCCTATTCTCGGAGACCAAAACTGAATGTTTTCTTTAGTTTCTGGATACATTTCTTCGTTTGCTCTATTTTTCGGTCCTGAATTGTATGTCGTGAGCCGCGAAAAGGACGACAACCTAATCCATCATATTTTTATTACCGAATCCCACGGCACCTTGGGCAAGACAACTTCACTTCACATAGAGGCTGGGCCCACAAACCGACGGTGTGGGGCTTGTGACCAGGTATCTGTAGCTCCGATGCCCAAAACTTTTGATCCGTAAGGAGTTTCGCAGTGCACAACATACCGTTGGAAAGCTCTACGAGAGCTCTACAATAGGGGCAGCAAGCCAGATAGGCTGTACCTGTTTTCGTAGACCAAAATTGAACGTTCTCTTCAGTTTTGGGATACATTTCTTCTTTTGCTCTGTTTTTCAGTCCCAGATCGTACGTCGTGAGCCGCAAAAAGGACGACAACCTAATCCATCACATTTCTATTACCGAATCCCACGACACCTTAGGCAAGACAACTTCACTTCAGTAGAGACTGGGCTCGTAAACCGAGGGCGTGGGGTTGTGACCAGGTATTCGTCGGTCTGGACCCAATAACTTTTGATCCGTAACGAGTTACGCGTCCAACAACATATCGTTTGAAGGCTCTCCAAGAGCTCTACGACGAGTAAAGCAAAACTGCTCTTCTGCACCTATTTTCGGAGCCCAAAATCGAACGCTTTCATCAGTTTTGGGATACTTTTATTCTTTTGCGCTATTTTTTCATCTTGGATCATACGTCGTGCGCCTCGAAAAGGACGACAACCTAATCCATCATATTTTTATTACCGAATGCCATGGCACCTTGGGAAGACAACTTCACTTCACATAGAGGTTGGGCCCGCAAACCGAGGGTGTGGTGCTTATGACCAGGTATTTGTCGCTCCGATGGCCATTTCTTTTGGTCCGTAAGGAGTTACGTGGCGCACAGCATACTGTTAGAAAGCTAACTGAGAGCTCTACGACAGAGATCAATAACCCTGCTCGGCTGTGCCTGTTTTCGGAGCCCAAAATTGAACATTTTCATCAATTTTAGGACACTTTTCTTCTTTTGCGATGTTTTTTCGTTTCGGATCGTACGTCGTGAGCCGTGAAAAGGATGACAACCTAATCCATCACATTTCTATTACCGAATCCCATTGCACATTGGGCAAGACAACATCACTTCACGCAGAGGCTGGGCCCGCAAACCGAGGGCGTGGGGCTTATGACCAGGTATCAGTCGCTCCGATGACCATAACTTTTGATCTGTAAAGAGTTATGCGGCGCACAGCATACTGTTGGAAAGCTCTCCGAGAACTGTACGATGGGGGTCAGTAATCCTGCTATGTTGCGACTGTTTTCGGTGCCCAAAATTGAACATTTTCATCACTTTCGGGACACTTTTCTTCTTTTGCTCTGTTTTTCTGTCCCGAATCATACGTCGTGATCCGTGAACAGGACCACAACCTAATCCATCAGATTTCTATTACCGAATCCCATGGTACCTTGTTCAAGACAACTTCACTTCACCTAGAGGCTGGGCCCGCAAACCGTGGGCGTGGGGCTTGTGAGCAGGTATCCGTCACTCCGGTGCCCATAACTTTTGATCCATAAAGATTTACGCGGTGCACAACATACCGTTGGAAAGCTCTCTAAGAGCTCTGTGACGGGTGCAGCGAGCCTGGTCGACTGCGCCTGTTTTTGGAGCCCAAAATCGAATGTTTTCATCAGTTTCGGGACACTTTTCTTCTTTTGCTCTATTTTTTAGTCTCGGATCGTATGTCGTGAGCTACGAAAAGGGCGACAACTTAATCGATCACATTTCTATTATAAAATCCAACGGCACCTTGGGCAAGACAAATTCACTTCACGTAGAGGCTGGCCCCGCAAACCGAGGGCGTGGGGTATGTGACCAAGTATTCGTCGCTCTGGTGCCCATAACTTTTGATGCGTAAGGAGTTATATGGCGCACAGTATACCGTTGAAAAGCACTTCAAGAGCTCTACAACGGAGGCAACAAAACTGCTCTACTGCACCTGTTTTTAGACCCCAAAATTGAACGTTTTCACCAGTTTCGGGACACTTTTCTTCTTTCGCGCTGTTTTTTCGTCCCGGATCGCAAGTTGTTAGCCTGGAAAAGGATGACAATATAATCCATAACATTTCTATTACAGAATTCCACGGCACCTTCGGCAAGGCAACTTCACTTCATATAGAGGTTGGGCTCGCAAACCGAGGGCGTGGGGCATGTGACCGGGTATACGTCGCTCCGGTGCCCATAACTTTTGAGCTGTATGGAGTTACGCAGCTCACAACGTACCGTTGAAAAGCTCTCTGAAAGCTCTACGACGAGGGCAGCAAGCCTGCTCGGCTACGTCTATTTCGAATCCCAAAATCAAATGTTTTCATCAGTTTCGGGATACTTTTCTTCTTTCGCGCTTTTTTTTCATCCCAGATCGTACATCGTGAGCCTCGAAAAGGATGACAACCTAATCCATCATATTTCTATTACCGAATCCCACGGTACTTTAGGCAAGACAACTTTACTTCACATTGAGGCTGGGCTTGCAAACAGAGGGCGTGGGCTTGTGACCAGGTATTCGTTGCTCCGGTGCCCATAACTTTTGATCCGTAAGGAGTTATGTGAGGCCTGACCCTGAATAACGTGTCATACTTCGTTTTGCGTACCTTAGACCCAGAATTATATGACTGATCTTAGATTGCGTGCCTTGTCTTGGTTTTCGTGCATGCTTCGTCATACGTGCCTTGACCTAGAATTATGTGCCCTAATCCTCGATGTACGTGCATTACCTAATTTCGTGTGCCCTAACCTTGAGCTGCGTACCTTAACCTAGATATAGAGTCGTGCCTTGATTTACGTGCATTGCATTGAATTACATGCCTTGCATTGGTTTACATGCATTCACCTAGGATTACGTGCATTAGTCTTGAAGTACGTGCCTTAGTCTTGAAGTTCGTGTCTTACCTCGTAGTTTGTGTCTACCTCGTGATTCGTTCCCCATATTGATTTCGGTGCATGCCTCGTAGTGTGTATCCTAAACCTCGAACTGTGTGCCTACACGCTAACCAATAAAGAATCCTACACAAAGCACTAGACACTAAAATAATCCTACACAATCCACTAACCAATATTATATTCCTAATTCAAATTCTCTACAAACTCCACTAACAATAAAATAATACTAAACTATTCCTACATTTCCCACTATCTATTATTCTATTCATAATTCAACTCATCAACAAACATTCCTATATTTTATTCTACCTAGATTCCCTAATTTCCCAACATTCCTATGACAATTCTATGACACAAATGCATAAAAAAAATTAGCTTAAATACCTCCCCAAAGCCACCAAACTAGACAAAGGCTCCTTGAACATACTAGGTAATTCAAAAACCATGCTTCTTGGAGACACAAATCTGATTTTTGCATGCCCAAGGCCAACATATGCATCAACATTTGCAAAAGCTATCATTTTTTTTCATTTCTCTTATTCTCCTCACATTTCTCTCTCTCCCTCTCACTCTTCTCTCTCTCTCTCTCGGCCTTGGCTGAGTTTCTTCCCTTCATAGCTCATCTTCATCACACCATAGTTAATCAAGACAAGCAACAAGCAAGGAGACTCGATCAAGCTAGCTAAGATGCAAGAATCACACATGCATGCTCTTTGAGTCACCATTTCGGCCTAGGAGAGTTTACTAGCTTCCATTTCTTTTCTTCTTGTTCTAACCTCATGCACCTACTAATAACTTTGTCACTAAGCTAGGAAATTTGAGAAAAAACGGGTGGTGTCTTGGCTAAGCAAGGAAAAGAAAAAATCTTGTGCTTCATCAAAGTCTTGTACATCTTCTTGTTGTTTTGCTAAGGTGAGGGCTAAAACTTCTTGAAAATCTTTCAAAAATCCACATGCATGCTCTTAAATGTTTGTCTTTGCTTCTGTACTTGAGTTATATGTGTGTTTATAAGCTTTTACAACCATGCATGGCAAGATTTTGGCTTGAAGATGATGATAGATGAAATCGGGTTTGGTGACAGCTCTCTGTCTTGTTGTTACGAGGTGAGTTTGGCTAGGAAAATGATGTTGAAAATGCATTAAAATTGGTAGGGTGACTATTTTTTCCAGTTTTGAACATTTTTCACAGAAATAGGCCAAAGCTAATTTGGACTCTAAGGTCCTCAAAATGGCAAATCATTAAAATGTGTCCAAATCTGGAAGTCTGGAAAAAATGAATCAGGTTTTGGCAGATGCACTAACCTTGCAGAACGAACCAGTTTTGACTTAGTAAATGATATAAAAAATGCATGCAATTTTGTGTGTTGCTATATTTTTCAGTTCTGGATATTTTTGTCAGAAATGGACTAAGGCTAAATCTGACCCTAAGGACCTCAAAAACGACAAGTATTGAAATGTATTCAAATCTGGACAGTTTTGTGCAATCCCACTGTTTTGGCTATAACTATTGATCCCGAACTCCAAATGATGCAAGGTTTGTTTCTGAATTTAGTTCACTTCTTAAGATTTAATTTTACTTCTTATTCACTGGAATTGGAGATTGTTTGCTTGTCTTAATGATTGTGAGAAAACAGCCTATTGCAGTGAGGGTTTCACTTAGTTATATGCTTAGAAAATTTGTTGTAACTTCTCTTGTGGTATTAAATGCTTGAGATTGTGGCATTGGGATGTTGTGTGGACTGTTTTTAATACTTGGGGATGTTTGAATTAATTGATGCATGGCTTGAGATTGATTTTGAGTTGACTTGGGGCTTAATCGCACGGGTAAGCACGAAATGGAAACCCTAGTGACTAGGTAAACTTGCTAAGTGTTGATCCTTTGGATATTGTGTGTAATTATATGTTTAGTAGGCTGCCCGTAGTTGCCATTGTAGCCCTAAATGCGATCTTGATGATTACATGTTGACAAGTAGGCTTTTCTTGCACCCGAACCCACGTAGATGTCGTTGCATGTTGAATAATCTTATTATTTGATTATGTGAACTTCGAAATGAGCTATATGACTTGTTTTATATGGTGATACTTGGCTTTCCGTTAAATTTTCACATGCTCCTAAGTGTTTTACAAAGTGAATGTACATGTCAAAGCATGCCTTGTAAGTTTACTTATCGATATGCGATCTTATACTTGCTCGGAGGCAACCTACTTTGTTATCCTCCTAATGTGAATTGTTAAAAGACATTCTATGGCTTATTTGAACATGATTACTTGGCTGCCCGTGGAAGTTTAATTGCTTTCAAATTGATATATGAAATGATTACATGTTCTTACAATGACTTATATGCCAATATGTCAAAATGTGATCATATACTTGCTCGGAGGCAACCTACTTTGTTGACCTCCCAATGTGAAATATTAAATGGCAAACATGTGCATTGCATACAAGGTTGCAACCTTTCATTCTGGCGTGGTAGCATTCACGTACACTGGGCGGCATCAAGCTTGCCGGTACAACCATGACTACCATTGTCCAATTCCCTCTCTCGCTTGGAGGCTAGACTTCCTCAGAGAGTTGGGTCGTAGAATTTCGGGGTACATCCGGAGGACACCCATTTGGCGTGATAAGGGGATGATTTGAGGCTGGCCGCAACAACTGTTACTGAAAATGAACTTGAACGGCAGGAAGTAAGTGCTATGCAGGGGAAAGTGCTACACCTAAATGTGGTGGGAGCTACCTCTTGAGCCCATATGAGCTGCCTCTAGAGTCCTGTACGTATCAAACCGTATCTTTTTCACTATGTGTGTAAGTACTCTTGTTTGGTTCCTAGAGGACCTCGGGGAGGAAAGACGGGTAATTGTATTTCTTTACCTTTATATTATGTTATGTACTTACTTATGATATGATGTCATGCCTTGAAAAAGGGTTTTTCATAAGTTTAACTGGAAAAGGATTTCAAAACGTTATCTCTCGTTCCCCCTCGCTGAGTTCATAAGGACTCAACCTCTTTTTTGTCACAGGTACACCAGATTTGGAACAGATATCCGAAGTAAATGTGCTTGTTGACAATTCCTTGGAGTGACTACGTGCTTTTGTGCCTTGCCTGAAACTGGTTGTTATATGGATGTTGTGTTTGATTGCAAGCCATTCATTTTATTGATGTAAATGACCCCGTTGTAATTTGGGTCTAATTTTGGGATTGTACTATCTATAACCGGACGAACTTCTTATTTGGTCATTTGCTTTCATTATCTTGAATAGTTGCTATCATAGGCAATTAAACCACTAGGAGAAAAATCAACTAAGGCAATTTCATCTAATTTTACTTAGGTGCTTATTTGTAAACTAAAGAATAATAGGTACTTGCATGATAAGAATTTGATAAATAAACAGGACATAGTTATCATGCTAGGCTTATTAACCAAACGAGACCTTCAAGATAAACTACTAGGCATATCGGTTGATGAGACAAAATAGGAGCCCTTAATGGAATTGGATTAATGATTGGAATAATTGAGGCGTTTAGAAATTAGGTCAAACTAAAAGGTCCTAACTACAGCCGTTATGCTACCGGTTTTTCGGAGAATTTTTGGAGTTTAGGCTAAAACGTTAAGTGTTAAACCCTCTTGAACAATTAAGTACGTGATATGACTTGAATGTTTAGATCACACCCTAGTCTAACCTTCATAGGTCGGGTTGGGGCGTAACGAGTTACGCAGCGCACAATATACCATTGTAAAGCTCGCCGAGAGCTCTATGACGGGGGCAGCAAAATTGCTCTTCTGTACCTGTTGTCGGAGCCCAAAATCGAACGTTTTCATCATTTTCGGGACACTTTTCTTCTTTTACGTTGTTTTTCTGTCCCAGATCGTACGTCGCCAGCAGCGAAAAGGACGCCAACCGAATCCATCACATTTCTATTAACGAATCCCACGGTAACTTGGACAATACAACTTCACTTCACGTAGAGGCTGGGCCCGCAAACCGAGGGCGTAAGGCTTGTGACCAGCTATTCATCGTTCCGGTGCCCATAACTTTTGATCCGTAAGGAGTTACGCGACGCACAGCATATCATTGAAAAGCTCTCCGATAGCTCTACGACAAGGGTAGCAAAACCACACTTCTGCACCTATTTTCTGAGCCCAAAATTGAACGTTTTCATCAGTTTTCAGATATTTTTCTTCTTTTGCACTGTTTTTCCGTCCCGGATCGTACATCGTGAGCCTCGAAAAGGACGACAACCTAATCCATCACATTTCTATTATAGAATTCCACGGTACCTTGGGCAAGACAACTTCACTTCACATAGAGGATGCCCTCGCAAACCGAGAGCGTGGGGCATATGACCAGGTATCCGTCGCTCCGGTGCTCATAACTTTTGATCTGTAAGGAGTTACGTGATGCACAGTATACCGTTGGAAAGCTATACCAAAGCTCTACGACGGTGGCAGCAAGCCTGCTAGACGGTGCCCATTTTCGGAGCCCAAAATTGCACATTTTCATATGTTTCGGGATACTTTTCTTTTCTTGCACTATTTTTTTCGTCCCGGATTGTACGTCGTGAGCCGCGAAAAGGGCGACAACCTAATCGATCACATTTCTATTATCGAATCCTACGGCACCTTGGGCAAGACAAATTCATTTCACATAGCGGCTGGGCCCGTAAACCGAGGGCGTGGGGCTTATGACTAGGTATCCGTCGCCCCGGTGCCTATAACTTTTGATCCGTAAGGAGTTATGCGTCCCACAGCATACCGTTGGAATGCTCTCCGAGAGCTCTACGATGGGGGCAGTAAGCCCGATAGGCTGTGCCTGTTTTTGGAGACCAAAATTGAACGTTTTCATCAGTTTTGGATACTTTTCTTCTTTTACTCTGTTTTTCTGTCCCGGATCGTACGTCGGGAGCCGCGAAAAGAACGATAACCTAATCCATCACATTTTTATTACCGAATCCCACGGCACCTTGGGCAAGGCAACTTCGCTTCACATAGAGACTGGGCCCGCAAACCGAGGGCGTGGGCCTTGTGACTAGGTATCCGTCGCTCCGGTGCCCATAACTTTTGATCCGTAAGGAGTTACGCGGCGCATAGCACACCGTTGGAAAGCCCTCCGAGAGCTCTACGTTGGGGCCAGCAAGCCGGATTGGCTGTGCTTATTTTCAGAGACCAAAATTGAACGTTTTCATCAGTTTCGGGATACATTTATTCTTTTGCTTTGTTTCTCGGTCCCGGATCGTACGTCGTGAGCCGCGAAAAGGCCGACAACCTAATCCATCACATTTTTATTACTAAATCTCACGACACCTTGGGCAAGACAACTTCACATCAAGTAGAGGCTGGGCCCGCAAATCGAGGGCGTGGGGCTTGTGACAAGGTATTTGTCGGTCCGGTGCCCATAACTTTTGATCCGTAAGGAGTTACGCAGCGCACAACATACTGTTGGAAAGTTCTCCGAGAGCTCTACGATGGGGGTCCATAACCCTACTCGGCTGCGCCAATTTTTGAAGCCCAAAATCGAATGTTTTCATTAGTTTCATGACACTTTTCTTCATTTGCGGAGTTTTTCCGCCCCGAATCGTACTTCGTGAGTCGTGAAAAGGATGACAACCTAATCTATCACATTTCTAGCACCGAATCTTACAGCTCCTTGGGCAAGACAACTTCACCTCACGTAGAGGCTGGGACCACAAACCGAGGGCGTGAGGCTTGTGACCAGGTATCCGTCGCTCCGGTGCCCATAACTTTTGATCTGTAAGGAGTTACGCGGCGCACAGCATACCGTTGGAAAGCTCTCCGAGAGCTCTACGACGCGGGTCAGTAATCCTGCTCAGCTGCGCCGATTTTCGTAGCCCAAAATCGAATGTTTTCATCCGTTTCGGGACACTTTTCTTCTTTTGCTCTGTTTTTCTTTCCCGGATCATACGTCGTGAGCCGTGAAAAGGACGACAACCAAATCCATCACATTTCTATTACCGAATCCCATGGTACCTTGTTCAAGACAACTTCACTTTATGTAGAGGCTGGGCCCGCAAACCGAGGACGTGGGGCTTGGGAGCAGATATCCGTTGCTTTGGTGCCCATAACTTTTGATCCATAAAGATTTACGCAGTGCACAGCATACCGTTGGAAAGCTCTCTGAGAGCTCTGCGACGGGTGCGACGAGCTTGCTCGACTGCGCCTATTTTCGGAGCCCAAAATCGATCGTTTTTATTAGTTTCGGGACACTTTTCTTCTTTTGCTCTGTTTTTAAGTCCCGGATCGTATGTCGTGAGCCTCGAAAAGGATGACAACATAATCCATCCCATTTCGATTACCGAATCCCATGGCATCTTGGGCAAGACGACTTCACTTAACGTAGAGGCTGGGCCCGCAAACCTAGGGCGTGGGGCATGTGACCAGGTATCTGTCGCTCCGATGCCCATTATTTTTGATCCGTAAAGAGTTACGCGGCGCACAGCATACCGTTGAAAAGCTCTCCCGGAGCTAAACGACGGGGGTAGAAATCCTACTCAGCTGCATCTATTTTCAGAGCCCAAAATCGAACGTTTTCATTAGTTTCGGGACACTTTTCTTTTGTTGCGCTATTTTTTCATCCCAGATCTTACGTCGTGATCCGCGAAAAGGGCGAAAACCTAATCGATCACATTTCTATTATCGAATCCTAGTGCACCTTGGGCAAGACAAATTCACTTCACATAGAGGCTGGGCCCGCAAACCGAGGGCGTGGGGCTTGTGACTAGGTATTCGTCACTCCGGTGCCCATAACTTTTGATCCGTAAGGCATTACGCGGTGCACAGTATACCATTGGAAAGCTCTCTGAGAGCTCTATGACGGGGACATTAAGCCTGCTCGGTTGCGTCTATTTTCGGAGCAAAAAATTGAACGTTTCCATCAGTTTCTATACACTTTTCTTCTTTTGCGCTATTTTTTCATCCCGGATCATACGTCATGAGCCGCGAAAAGGACAACAACCTAATCCATCACATTTCTATTACAGAATCCCATGGCAACTTTGGCAACACAACTTCACTTCACGTAGAGGCTGGGCCAGCAAACCGAGGGCGTGGGGCTTGTGACTAGGTATTCGTCGCTCCAGTGCCTATAACTTTTGATCCGTAAGGAGTTACGCAGCGTACAGCATACCGTTGGAAAGCTCTCCGAGAGCTCTACGACGGGGGCAGCAAAATTGCTCTACTGCGCCTATTTTCAGAGCCCAAAATCAAACATTTTCATCAGTTTCGGGACACTTTTCTTCTTTCAAGCTATTTTTTTCGTCCCGGATCGTAGGTCGTGAGCCTGGAAAAGGATGACAACATAATCTATCACATTTCTATTATAGAATTCCACGGCACCTTGGGCAAGACAACTTCACTTCACATAGTGGTTGGGCTCGCAAACCGAGGGCATGGGGCATGTGACCAGGTATCCGTCACTCTGGTGCCCATAACTTTTGATCTGTAAGGAGTTACGCGCGCACAACCTACGGTTGCTCGTTTGCGTCTATTTTTGGATCCCAAAATTGAATGTTTTCATTCGTTTCGGGACACTTTTCTTCTTTCGGGCTGTTTTTTCGTCCCGGATCGTACGTCGTGAGTCTCGAACAGGATGACAACCTAATCCACCATATTTCTATTACCAAATCCCACGGTACCTTGGGCAAGACAACTTCACTTCACATTAAGGCTGGGCCCGCAAACCGAGGGCGTGGTGCTTGAGACCAGGTATTCGTCGCTCCAGTGCCCATAACTTTTGATCCGTAAAGAGTTACGCGACGCACAGTATACCGTTGAAAAGCTCACCGAGAGCTCTATGACGGGGGCAACAAAATTGCTCTTCTGGACCTATTTTCAGAACCCAAAATTGAACATTTTCATCATTTTCGGGACACTTTTCTTCTTTTGTGCTGTTTTTCCGTCCCGAATCGTACGTCATCAGCCGCGAAAAGGACGACAACCTAATCCATCACATTTATATTCCCGAATCCCACGGCACCTTGGACAAGACAACTTCACATCACGTAGAGGCTGGGCCTGCAAACCGAGGCCGTGGGGCTTGTGACTAGCTATTTGTCGCTCCGGTGCCCATAACTTTTGATCCGTAAGGAGTTACGCGGCGCACAGCATATCGTTGGGAAGCTCTCCGAGAGCTCTACGACGGGGGCAGCAAAATTGCCCTTCTGCACTTGTTTTTTGAGCCCAAAATCGAACGTTTTCATCAGTTTCTGGATACTTTTCTTCTTTTGAGCTATTTTTTCATCCCGGATTGTACGTCGTGAGCCTCGAAAAGGACGACAACCTAATCCATCACATTTCTATTACCGAATCCCACGACACCTTGGGCAAGACAACTTCACTTCACGTAGAGGCTGGGCCCATAAACCGAGAGCGTGGGGCATATGACCAGGTATCCGTCGCTCCGGTGCTCATAACTTTTGATCTGTAAGGAGTTACGTGATGCACAGTATACCGTTGGAAAGCTATACCAAAGCTCTACGACGGTGGCAGCAAGCCTGCTAGACGGTGCCCATTTTCGGAGCCCAAAATTGCACATTTTCATATGTTTCGGGATACTTTTCTTTTCTTGCACTATTTTTTTCGTCCCGGATTGTACGTCGTGAGCCGCGAAAAGGGCGACAACCTAATCGATCACATTTCTATTATCGAATCCTACGGCACCTTGGGCAAGACAAATTCATTTCACATAGCGGCTGGGCCCGTAAACCGAGGGCGTGGGGCTTATGACTAGGTATCCGTCGCCCCGGTGCCTATAACTTTTGATCCGTAAGGAGTTATGCGTCCCACAGCATACCGTTGGAATGCTCTCCGAGAGTTCTACGATGGGGGCAGTAAGCCCGATAGGCTGTGCCTGTTTTCGGAGACCAAAATTGAACATTTTCATTAGTTTTGGATACTTTTCTTCTTTTGCTCTGTTTTTCTGTCCCGGATCGTACGTCGAGAGCCGCGAAAAGGACGACAACCTAATCCATCACATTTTTATTACCAAATCCCACGGCACCTTGGTCAAGACAACTTCACTTCACATAGAGGCTGGGCCCGCAAACCGAGGGCGAGGGGCTTGCGACCATGTATTCGTCGCTCCGGAGCCTATAACTTTTGATCCGTAAGGAGTTACGCGGCGCACAACAGACCATTGGAAAGCTCACCGAGAGCTCTACGACTGGGGCAGCAAAACTGGTCTTCTGCACCTGTTGTCAGAGCCCAAAATCGAACGTTTTCATCAGTTTCAGAAAACTTTTATTCTTTTGCGCTGTTTTTCCGTCCTGGATCGTACGTCGTGAGCCTCGAAAAAGATGACAACCTAATCCATTAAATTTATATTACAGAATCCCACGACACCTTTGGCAAGACAACCTCACTTCACGTAGAGGCTGAGCTTGCAAACTGAGGGTGTGGAGCATGTGACCAGGTATCTGTTGCTCCGGTGCTCATAACTTTTGATCCGTAAGGAGTTACGCAGCGCACAGCATATCGTTGGAAAGCTCTCTGAGAGCTCTACGACGGGGACAACAACTCTTCTCGGCTGCGCCTATTTTCAGAGCCCAAAATTTATTGTTTTTAATCAGTTTTGTGACACTTTTCTTCTTTTGAGCTGTTTTTCTTTTCCGGATCGTACGTCGTGAGCCTCGAAAAGGACAACAACCTAATCTATCACATTTATATTACCGAATCCCATGGCACCTTCGGCAAGACAACTTCATTTCACGTAGAGGCTGGGCCAGCAAACTGAGGGCGTGGGGATTGTAACTAGGTATCCGTCGCTCCGGTGCCCATAACTTTTGATTCGTAAGGAGTTACGCGGCGCACAGCATACTGTTGAAAAGCTCTCCGCGAGCTCTACGACGGGGGTCAGTAACCATGCTCAGTTGCGCCTGTTTTTGGAGCCCAAAATCGAACGTTTTTATCAGTTTCATGACACTTTTTTTCTTTTGCTTTGTTTTTTCATCCCGGATCATACGTTGTGAGCCGCGAAAAGGACGACAACCTAATCCATCATATTTCTATTACCAAATCCCACGGTACCTTGCGCAAGACAACTTCACTTCACGTAGAGGCTGGGCCCGCATACCGAGGGCGTGGGGCTTGTGAGCAGGTTTCCGTCGCTCCGGTGCCAATAACTTTTGATCCGTAAACAGTTAAGCGGTGCACAGCATACCGTTGGAATACTCCCCAAGAGCTCAACGATGGGGGCATCAAGCCGAATAAGCTATGCCTATTTTCGAAGGCAAAAGTCGAACGTTTTCATCACTTTCGAGACACTTTTCTTCTTTTGCGGTATTTGACCGTCCCGGATCGCCCGTCGTGAGTCGCGAAAAGGAAGACAACCAAATCCATTACATTTCTATTACCGAATCCCATGGCACCATGGGCAAGACAACTTCACTTCACATAGAGGCTGGGCCCGCAAACCGAGGGCGTGGGGCTTGTGACCAAGTATCCATCGCTCTGGTGCCAATAACTTTTGATCCGTAAGGAGTTACACGGCGTACAACATAGCGTTGGAAAGCTCTCTGAGAGCTCTACGATGGAGACATCAAGCTTGCTCGACCGCGCCTATTTTCGGAGCTGAAAATTGAACGTTTTCATCAGTTTCGGGACACTTTTCTTCTTTAGCTCTATTTTTCCGTCCCAGATCGTACATCATGAGCTGCGAAAAAGATGACAACATAATCCATCACATTTCTATTACCGAATCCCACGGTACCTTGGGAAAAACAACTTCACTTCATGTCGAGGCTGGGCCCGCCAACCGAGGACGTGGGGCTTGTGACCAAGTATTCGTCACTCTGGTGCCCATAACTTTTGATCCGTAAGGAGTTACGTGGCGTACAGCATACCGTTAGAAAGCTCTCTGAGAGCTCTACGATGGAGGCAGCAAAACAGCTCTTCTACACCTATTTTCGGAGCTTAAAATCGAACATTTTCATCAATTTCGAGACACTTTTCTTCTTTCGCGCTGTTTTTGAAAGGACCATTGCAATAGGTGAATCACAACATACATAATGAGCTAGGTGGAAGCAAAACCATGATTTCAAAATTTTTTCAGCATCATAACATTTGTATTCACCATAATAGCTTATGGCTAGTCCATGTGATCAATAAATCTACTACATATATAACTATATATATGAATTAACAAGAGTTATCAAGGTATACTTGTTAACATGAGTTAACAAGTATCCAAGAGCTTCTTCTCCACAAACCAAATGTATGTACTAGCTATTTGGATGGAAATATGAGCTTACACAAGGGTTGAAAGCAAGAGAAAAATCTGCCCAAGCTTTGCAAGCAATGGACGAAATTGGAGAGAAAAAGAGAGGGAGAAAAAATTCAGATTTTTGCTCTTGTGTGTTCACCTCTTAAAATTTGATTTTTCTTCTCTTTTGTTGTGTTAAAATTCTGATTTTTCATTCTTGCTTTCTATGCATATATGTTATCTATGCATACTTGTGTCTTGTGCATTTGAAGTCTTCTATGCATTCAAGCTTTCAAGACAACCTTGTGTCATGAAATTGTAGCCTTCTATGCATTTATGTCTCCTATGCAACTTGGTGTCTTGTGTAACTATTAATATATACATTTATTGGGCTGAAAATTATAGTGGAAAAATATGTATTTTTCCACTAACTTGCCAAGTATTAATCCTAGCCATAGATTCTAATCAAGATCAAATCTTGCCCTTTGGATGTCATCATCTTTTGTTAATTATATATATATATATATATATATATATATATATATATATATATATATATATATATATATAAATATATATCCATATGATTAAATTAATCCTAATCTATATTAGATTAATTTATTGGAAACTAACTTTCCATATTTATACTTTGGCTCTAATACTTTCAATAATTACATTTTTGGCCCATTACAACTTAATGACCAAATACGACAACGTTAACTCCTTAACGTTTCCAAACCTTTTGTAAGCTCATTATAAAAACTCTATTCATGATACTCGAACGTGTGTGACTCTCTAGATTCACCACCGTATAGCGATAAGGGACCATTAAACCCTTTTAATCTATTCCAAAAAATGTCCCCGTCATTCTTGGAATACCCTCACATTCTAGAGTGACTTCTAGTAACATATCAAGACAATATATACGGTAATGAAGTCAATCTCTTGTGAATCTATTTACAGTCGCAAATTAACGTGTAGTCCGATCCTTCCGTTAATATGTCCCGATCGAATAAGGACCATGATATGATTAAGTCCATTGGTTCGATTCTACGCTTAGATCTAAACGGTAGAATGAGAGATGACATTCATGGAAATACTCCTTTCCATCATCACGCCTTGGCCAAGGACTTCCTCATTCAACTACCGAAATTAGATCGCATAGGACATCGCTTCCTATAAGAAGTTAACAGATTCTGTGTTGACAATTACCTGTCAATCTCTATACCGAAGGAGTAAACTGCAAAAAGGCTGTAACCCATCTTTATAAACAAAGACAAGCATTGTCCTAATGCTAAAATCTAAACCCCGATATATCAGACAACCGTAATTTCTCAAGTCAGAGGATTACTTGCACAATCGCAACGAGTAATAAAACTATTAATCCAAAGTCATGTAGTTTATTACTCATGCCACATTCAATGATCTATTCCACTAATAATCATTCATATGTAAGTTAATCGCATCCCATACTATTATGGCTCGAGGCTCGCCATCCTTTATCATTAATATCATATATTAATCAAAAGTAACTACATATGATAGTCCATAATTGATTATTCTAGTCCTGGTTGAATAATCTAAGGACTCTGAATAACTTTTAATGCTAATCATATTAAAGAAATATGCCAAGATATTCTAAACAACTTTTAGAATATATTTCTTCTAAGAAAAAATATAAGGACACATTCATACAATATAAGACGGAGAATATGAATGTCAACTCAAAATTCCATTAATAAAACATATATTTACATCAAAATGCTCTACATAGGTCATTTAACTATACTGCATTAGGGCATATCTCTAACAATCTCCCACTTGCACTAATGCTACATTACATAGAACTAGCGCATCATACTATGGTATCGCATACCCATCTTCTCAAGATGATGATCCAGCTGTGACTGACTCATAGGCTTGGTAAGTGGGTCGGCTACATTATCCAATGTAGGAACTTTCTGCAGACTAATATCCTTTCGAGCTACAATCTCTCGAATAATATGAAACCTCCTTTCAATATGTTTGGATTTTTGGTGAGATCTCGGTTCCTTGGCTTGTGCAATAGCCCCATTGTTATCGCAATACAACGGTATCGGTAACTCAATGGATGGAACCACTTCGAGCTCTATCAAGAACTTCTTTATCCAAACTGCTTCCTTTACAGCATCACATGCAGCGATGTATTCAGCTTCAGTTGTGGAATCAGTAGTTACCGGCTGTTTTGAACTCTTCTAACAGACTGCCCCTCAATTGCATACAAAGACAAACCCAGATGTAGACTTTCTATCATCTTTATTAGATTGAAAATCTGAATCAGTGTATCCGTCCACACGGAGTTCACCGCCTCCATAAATTAAGACAAGATCCTTAGTTCTTCGCAAGTACTTCAGGATATGTTTTACAGCAATCCAGTGTCCTTCACCTGGATCGGACTAATATCTGCTCGTAATGCTTACTGCATAAGCAAGATCAGGCCGTGTACATAGCATAGCATACATGAGACTGCCTATGGCGGAAGCATAAGGCACTTTATCCATGCGTTGCCTTTCCTCGTCGGTTTTAGGAGACATTTCCTTAGAAAGGTGCACACCGTGCCTCATAGGCAAGAGACCTTTCTTTGAACTTTCCATCTTGAATTTCTTCAAGATCCGTTCTATGTACATGCTCTGAGATAAGCCAATTAATCTTTTCGTTCTATCTCTATAGACACGAATCCCCAAAATATAAGTGGCTTCTCCCAAATCTTTCATGGAGAATTTATTACTTAACCAAATTTTCGTGGACATCATATGACCCGTGTCATTTCCCATAATGAGAATGTCATCAACATACAAGATCAGAAAAGTGGTCGCACTCCCACTAACCTTCTTGTAAACACATTGTTCATCTTCATTCCTCATGAAACCGAACTCTTTGATCTCATTATTGAATCGGATGTTCCAAGACCGAGAAACATGTTTAAGACCATAAATTGATCTTTTAAGCTTACATACTTTATGATCCTTGGATTCAAAACCCAAAGGCTGCTCCATATAGATATCTTCATCTAGATATCCATTCAAGAACGCAGTTTTGACATCCATCTGCCAAATATCATAATCATAGTATGCTGCAATAGCAAGCATAATGCGAATGGATTTAAGCATGGCTACAGGTGAAAACGTTTCGTCGTAGTCAACACCTTGTTTCTGACGAAAACCTTTTGCAACTAGCCTTGCTTTAAAAGTCTCAACTTTTCCATCGACTCCAAGTTTTCTCTTGAAGACCCATTTGCAACCTATAGGTATAATTCCTTCAGGCGGGTCTACCAAGGTCCAAACATCATTAGAGTACATGGAGTCCATTTCAATTTGCATTGCCTGCTTCCATTTCTCGGAATCGATATCACGTATCGCTTCCTCATAAGTAGTTGGATCATCAATATGATCATTATCCCCTACCATAAACAGTTTTTGTGCTTCCTCAAGAAGATACCCATATCGTTCAGGAGAATGGGATATTCTACTAGATCTACGAGGAACCTGTGTGACGACTTGTTCTGGAATCTGCTGAATAGGTTCGGGATCTTGATTCAGGTATGTTTGTGATTGAGAGGACCCTTCCTCTATTTCTATTTTTCTCCCGCTACCACCTTCTTGAACAAACTCTTTTTCAAGAAAGATAGCATCACGACTGATCACAACCCTTTGATCACTAGGAAAGTAGAAATAATATCCTTTAGTTTCCTTAGGATATCCCACAAACCTACCTTTATCAGATCTGGCTTCCAACTTATCCGTCTTAAGTTTCTTAACAAAAGCAGGACAACCCCAAATCTTAATGTGATTAAGACTTGGTTTCCTACCAACCCATATCTCATACGGAATAGTAGGAACAGCTTTAGTGGGAACCCTATTCAACAAGTAGATAGCTGTCAAAAGTGCATGACCCCACAATGAAATGGGAAGATCGGTGTAACTGATCATAGATCGTACCATGTCCATTAGTGTCCGATTCCTACGTTCAGATCCCTCAATCAATTGTGGTGTAGCAGGTGGTGTTGTTTGTGATGTTATACCAACTTCTTTGAGATAGTCAAGAAACTCAGTACTCAAGTATTCACCTCCACGATCAGATCGTAAAGTTTTAATACTTTTTCCTAATTGGTTTTCTACTTCAGCTTTAAACTCTTTGAATTTTTCAAAAGCTTCAGACTTATACTTCATTAAGTATACATAACCATATCGTGAATAATCATCGGTAAAAGTTATGAAGTAGTAATAACCACCGCGAGCCATTTCTCTAAATGGTCCACAAACATCACTATGTATCAATGCTAACAATTCGGTAGCTCTTACACCTTGTCCAATAAAAGGTGACTTAGTCATTTTACCAAGGACACATGATTCGCATGTAGGGCTGGGCTCAAATCCCAATGAACCAATAAGTTCATTTTAAGCCATACTTGCAATTCTTTTATCATTGATATGACCAAGTCTTAAGTGCCATAATTGTTTAGGATTGATTTGATTATCTCTAGGTCGTTTTTGTTTTGGAGTGGAAGTGGAAGTAGAATATATATGCATACATTCATTCATGTCAAGATGATAAAGTCCGTTCACCAAAATGGCCTTGCCGATATATTCATTACAATAGAGAATATTACACAAGTCACTAATAAAGGAAAATTCATAACCTTCCTTAGTAAGCCTAGAAATAGACACTATATTCCTAATAGCTTGAGGTACAAACAAAACGTCTTTCAAAATCAAGACATGCCTTGTAGGCATATCTACATGCACTTTTCCTTTAGCTAAAGCCGCAACACTTGCACCATTGCCAACTTTCAAAACAACCTGCCGCTTCCCAAGCGCACTCGAATAATTTAGAATCTGTTTACAAACACAAATGTGAGATGTAGCACCAGAATCCAAAATCCAAGAAGTATAACGATGACTAATAGACAAACTAGTCTCAATCACAAAAACAAAAGAATCATTACCTTTCTCAGCAGCTACCTTAGCTCGCTGCTCCTTCCGCTCTTGAAGGTACAAAGGACAGTTCCTTTTCTAGTGACCATCCTTCTTGCAGTGATAACATGTCCCCTTAGGGGTGACAACTTTCCCTTTTGACTTAACCACCCCACCAGAAGTCTTTGGAGTAGAGACTTTCTTTTTGTTCTTCTTCTTCTTCTTGTTTTTCGACTTAGAGCCAGAAGAAGAAGCAACAGCAAGAACGGTCTCCTTTCCTTTACCCTTCATTTGACCTTGTGCAGTGGTCAACATGTTCAACAACTCGGGTAAAGAAGCCTCCAACTTGTTCATTTGAAAATTTATGATGAATTGGCTGAACGACAGTGGCAGAGATTGCAGAATTAGATCAGTCTGGAGCTGATAGTCCATTGTGAAATCAAACTCCTCAAGCTGAGTGATCAGATCAATCATCCTGAGGGTATGTTTGCTCACATCGGAACCCTCATCCATCCGAGCCCTAAACAATTCTTTAGATATCTTGTATCTAACAACGCGTCTTTGTTCACCATACAATTCTCACAAATTCCGAATCATGTTAGCGGTATCAGACATATTCTCATGCTGACGCTGCAAATCATTATTCATAGAAGCGAGAATGTAGCTCTTAGCCCTTAAGTCATGTTCAACCCATTCTTCATAAGTTTCACGTTCTGCCTCGGTGGCAGTGGCGGGCAGTGTAGCCGGGGGGGCTTTTTCCAGAACATAATAAATTTTTTCCATTCTCAAAATGATTTGAAGATTGCGAAACCAGTCTTTGAAATTTGGTCCAGTTAACATATTCTTATCAAGAATGCGAGATAACGGGTTTGAAAAAGAAGCCATGATAAACTGCAGGAAATATAATGCAGAAAATAAGATTGCAAGTTAATATAAACATGAAAGACTATTTAATAAGGACTTAAAATTAAATAGTACTCCCACTAATTTTATCGAATCTCACACTCCCTAAGTGAGAATCGTGAATCTAAAAGACTCATTAGTAGGTGACCAATTTCTCTTAACACGAATATCTCTCAGCTTTAGTCCATTATTGAAATATGCGTCCAAGAGTTAACAACAGTTTGTTATCTATTTCTCTAAATAGGATATGGTCAATTTTAGCCCCCAAATCACTTTAATCTCAACTTTAGTGCCTTATTGACTAAGTGATTTAGTTAGATCAAATCCGCCATCTAAACGTTATGCGACAATTTGAATCCTATGACCTCAACTTTAGTGTGTTCTTGGCCACATGATATTGGTACACAACTACATCACTATGTATGCTAGAATCTCATTGAAACTTATTGTGAGCTATATCTTTCTACCTTTGGGTTAGACAAGAAATAACCATTTTAAGTTGATAAGTTCTAGGATGGCGGTGGGCTACGATAAACTCTTTTACCGTTTAAATCTAATGTGAGTTTGGACGTAGGGAGGTTTGAAACATCCTAAGATCTCACATATGCACATAAGACTATTAAATAAGCTAACATCACATATAGCAAATAAAATAGCAAATATGCAAAATATATGATGGTGGATCATGGACTTGGACTAAATTAAATCAAGAAAAACCTTAAACCTAGTAAGCACATCAAATGTCTTCCATGGTCTTGACTTCTTGATTTCACCAAACATCCAATGCCCTCCCAACTCCTTAAACGCCTTGAATGATCTTCTTGCAAACTCCTTGAAGATTTACATACATTATGCCTCACTACAAGGTTCTCTCAAGTGCAAGAAAATAAATTGAGACTCATGTCTCTATTACAACCCAAACGAATGATTAAATTAGTTACAAAGCCATCTAATGAAATTACAACCAATCATTCATCCACTAACCAAGTCCATGATCAAATTCACCATCCATTCATCCACACAAACTCATAAAGCAAAGTAAATGCATCACATACATCATCAACTAGGCAATGCAAGTTAGATAGTAAACAAGCAATGCAACAAGTTTCATATTTTGACCTTTTAACATCTCATGTTAAACAACACATAAAAGAACTCAATAAAACCATTTTAAACACATATTTGTTGAATAAGGCCCAACACAAATCCTTTATCATTTCATGGTCCGATTTGAGTTCTTAGTTTGTCATAGCTTTCAATTTTATGACATATCATAAATCTACTGCACATGCACCAACTAATTTGACTCATTTAACATATCTACAGTACTCCAAAAATTCTGAGGTTTTACAGGGAGATTTCTCTTCGAGTGTAGATAGTTTTAGAATCAAACGGATCTCAATTCGGAGTTAAACTCACTGAGTTATGCCTCTCGGAGAAGACACTATGCAGTCTATCCAGAATAGCACGAGAATCAGTGAGGTTACTGATTTTGCTAAAAATGAAAATCTTAACCACGAAATTAGGAGATGCATATTAGAGGATGAAATATTCTACTATCTCTATAGCATAACATATCCAAAAATCAGCCCCAAACAACAACATTTACTATGTCAAAACAGTAACGCAAAAACAGTGCGCAGAAACATTTTTCAGAAAACTTCTAAGCATCAAATATGCAAGTATTGCGTTCTAGTTCTTTTGTGCTCAAAACTCTTGAAACTTTAAGCATAGATATGTGACTACATGGACTACACAAACAAGGCTCTGATACCACTTGAAAGGACCATTGCAATAGGTGAATCACAACATACATAATGAGCTAGGTGGAAGCAAAACCATGATTTCAAAAATTTTTCAGCATCATAATATTTGTATTCACCATAATAGCTTATGTCTAGTCCATGTAATCAACAAATCTACTACATATATAACTATATATATGAATTAACAAGAGTTATCAAGGTATACCTCTTGAAGATTTAGCCAAGAAGATGAAGAAGCACTACAAGAATGATAACAAGCCTTTCACACCTTGCAAAAGCACTAGTTTGTCCACACAAGTATACGCTAATCAAGAAAGCATCTTACGCAAAGCACTAGACTATTAAACAATCCTACAAAACCCACTATCAATATTATAATCCTAATTCAACTCACTAAAAGACAAAAATTCACCAAACACTAAACATTCTTCATTCTTTATTCCTTATTTTTTTTGCACTTTCAAGACACAATTAAATAACATCCAAAACATGACAAAAAATTCAGATTTTGTGTAGCCTTGGCCGACCACTAGGAGTTGTTTGCATGCATGTTTAATTCAAAATGAATCTAGACAAGTTATGACACAAAAACACTTATCAATGCTTAAAAAATTGCACAAATTTCCCTCAATCTCTTCACCTTGCTCGACCAAATGACCATGCCCATGCTAGCATTTTTAAATTCCATCTTGAAGACACAAAAAAATTAGTTTTTAATGGTCCAAGGCCGACCACGAGCTTGAAGGTTGCAAAAGTTTTATTCCTTGTCACATTTTGTCATTTCTCCATTTCTTCCTCAAACTTCTCTCTCTCCTCTCATTCTCCTCACTACCTCTCGGCCTTGGCTGAGTTCTCTCCACCCCCTAGCTCATCTTCTTCATCATATGATGCAACAAGACAAGCATCAAGCAAGGAAAGTCGAGCAAGCTAGCTAGAGTTCAAAAATCACACATGCATGTACATTGAAGACTTCTATTCGGCCTAGGTAAGTTTCTTGGCTTCCATTTCTTTTCTTCTTGTTCTAACCTCATGCATGTACTAAGATGTTGGTCACTAGGCTATGAAAAATAGAGAAACCAAGTTGGAATCTCGGCTAAGCAAGAAGAAGAAGAGATTTGAGCTTCAACTAGTTTTTGTGCATCCTCTTGGTTGATTGCTAAGGTGAGGGCTAAAACCTTTGGAAATTCCTTCAAAAATTCACATGCATGCTCATAAATGTATGTCTTTGCTTCTGTACGTGAGTTATGTGTTCGTTCATGAACTTAAACAACCATGCATGGCAAGATCTTGGCTTGAAAGTGGTGATAGGTGAAGTCGGATTGTTGACAACTCTCTGACCAGCCTGTTTCAAGGTAATTTTAGCTAGGAAAATGATGTTGAAAATGCTTGAAAATTGGTAAATGACTAGTTTGGACAATTTTGAACATTTTTTGCAGAAATAGGCCGAAGCTAATTTTGAATCTAAGGTCCTTAAAATGCCAAATCTTTAAAATGTGTCCAAATCTGGAAATCTGGAAAAATAAAGCAGGTTTTGGCAGATGCACTGACCTTGTAGAACGAACCAGATTTAACTTAGTTAATGATGTCCAAAATGCATGAAAATTTTTGTACGGCTAGATTTTTCAGTTCTGGACATTTTAGTCAGAAATGGACTAAGGCTGAATCGGACCCTAAGTACCTCAAAAACGTCAATTATCGAAATGTGTACAAATCTGGACAGTTTTGTGCTATTCCACTGTTTCGGCTATATCTAATGATCCCGAACTCCAATTGATGCAAGGTTTGCTTTTGATTTTAGTTAACTTATTTATCTTTAATTTGACATCTTATTCACTAGATTTGGAGATTTTTTGATTATCCTATTGATTGTGAGAAAACAGCCTATTGCAGTAAAGGTTTCACTTAGTTATATGCTTGGAAAATTGTTGTAACCTCTCTTGTGGTACTAATTGTTTGGAATTGTGGTGTTGAGATGTTGTGTGGACTGTTTTGAGTACTTGAGGATGATTGAATTGAATGATGCATGACTTGAGAATGATCTTGAGTTGACTTAGGGTTTAATCACACGGTTAACCATGAAACAGAAACCCTAATGACCAGGTAGTCTTGCTAAGTGTTGATCATTTGGATATTGTGTGAAAATTATATGCTTAGTGAGCTGTCCGTAAATGTCTTATAACTTCAAATGTGATTTTGACCATTGCATGTTGACAAATAAGTTTTTCTTGCACCCGAACCCATGTTGATGTCATTGCATGTTGAATAATCTTATCACTTGATCACGTGGGCTTCGTAATGAGTTATATAGCCTGTTTTACATGTGTTACATGGCTGCCCGTTTAATTTTCATATAACTCTATATGCCTTTCAAGTGAAATTTCCTATCTTATCATGCCCTGCTTGTTTACTTGTCAATGTGCAATCTTATGACTGTCCGGAGGCAACCTACTTTGTTGTCCTCCTACTCTGATATATTACCTATCATAAATGTACATTGCATACAAGGTTGCAACATTTCCTGTCGGCATGCTAGCGATCATGCACATCGGGCGACATCGGGCAACATCGGGCTTGCCGGTGCACCCGTGACTACTATGGTCCCATTCCCTCTCTCGCTTGGGGGCTAGACTTCCTCGAAGAGTTGGGTTGTAGGATTTCGGGGTACATCCGGAGTACACCCACCTGGCGTGTTTTGGGGTTATTTGAAGTCGGCCGCAACTTCTGATTCTGAAACTGATCTGAGAGCAAAAGCTCACTGTATCCTTTTTACTATGTATATAAGTACTCTTGCTTGGTTCCTAGAGAACCTCGAGGAGGAAAGACTGGTATTTATGTTCCTGTACTTGTATTATTGTTATATTCATGCTTGCAAAAGGATTTCATAAGTTGAACAGGAAAATGAGTTTCAAAACCTATTTCTCGTTTTCCCTCGCTGAGTTCATAAGTACTCGCCATCTTTTATCATCTCAGGTGAAGAAGATCCAGAACAGGTACCCGTGGACGGTGTGCCTAACGATGAATCTTTGGAGTGATTGCCTGTTTGTGTGCTTTGTGTGATTATGGCTACTTGTGAACCTTATGCTACTTGAAGACTATTTCCTTTTATGTTGCTCAATGTTGTAATATAATGACCCCCATTGTAATTTGGGGTCTAATTTTGGTTTGTACGGATATTGCTAGACAGACACTAAACACTGCTATGATTGTTTTTCTTTTATTACCGCTAGTATCTATCATAGGTTATGACGTATTAGTTGAGGACTAAGTAAATGAACCTATCCAATCTTAATCAGGCACTTTTGTAACGAGGATAAACAAACAAACGAGACATAGTATCATGCTAGGTTATAAATCAAACGAGACATCGAGATAACCAATAGGCATTTCAATTGATGTTAAATAGTAATCTTAGTTGGAAATGAAATTGAGATAGTAAACTTTGAGGCGTTTAGAGAATTAGGCCAAACCAAAGAGCCCAATTACAGCCGTTATGCTGCCGGTTTTCCGAAAAAACTTGGAGTTTAGACTAAAACGATAAGTGTTAAATCTTCATAAACGGTTAAGCATGTGACATGTCCTGAACGTTTAGGTCACACCCTAGTCTAACCTTATAGGCCGGGTTGGGGCGTGACACCTTATAACTAGAATGGTATCAGAGCTTAGTTTACTAACTAGGCGTTAGTCGGGTTCAACTCTCGAACCATGGGTAGAAGCCCTAAGGTAATTATGATGTCTTGTTTATATGTATGAATGTGTGCTAATGTGCTTTAATTGCTTTGAATATTATGTGCCTTTGTGGACCATATGTATTATGTGTCATGCACACCGACACGTTAGTGACCTCAATAATGCATGCATGCTTTTATACTCCTTCCTTGATACATGTGCATGTTATATAATTGTGAATGACTGTTTATACACATAGATAGTTAGGATTAGGAATTGCAGGGAAGTGAATTCATGCAAGAACAAAGAAAAGTCTCGGTTAGAGATTTCTCGTATCTTCACAGGTACTTGATGGATCGTATGTATTGTTGGATATGCATATATATAAAATGCGTAGCACATGTATAATTGTTGTGGTAAAATTATATCTTTATCTTTGGAATACACATGCCTGTGATTAAGTTATCAATTTTATAGCCATAGAGTTCTTGATTCTGTTAAACCATTCTTCTAATTGCGGTTCAAGTATAAATGTTAAGAACATACAACTTTCCTTAGGTATAAGAGTATACTATTGGACATGTGGAGTAGCATATATATATTCATATACTTATAATGGAAGTTGACTTAAGAGGTGCTTTTGAATCAAATTCTTATATCTTGAATTGGTGTAATAGATTGTTTAAATGATTGAATCCTTACTTGATTGGAATTAAGCATTGATGAATTTGATATGGTGTATACTAGCGAGTTTTAAGTCCACTAAATGCTGAGATCATAACCTAGAAATTAAAAGATAAATTCGTGGAAGTTGACGATAGTTACTTTTAGGGGTTAGATTGTTGAGACATAGATAGTGTATTTGAGTGACTTAACAATGGATAACCTCAAAACATGTAGGCAACTCTGGAGACCGAATTTAACAAGGTTGATGATTTTATAATATAACAAGATATAAGGATGCTAGAATTGAGGAATTCAGGTAACTAGAACTCGTGTTCGGAAGACTACCCCTAAATGTTAGGTCGAAATAGAAGTGTAAGGTATTGAATTATGCATTAGATGACTAACGTTGCTAAGGTCCTAAGTTAGATATTGGTGATTTTAAGAATTGTGGTATTAAATTATTGTCCCTCGAATTTAGTTATGATTATGCAAGGTAAGTCATTCTATGCTCTCGTTATTTGGATACCCTAGAGAATATTAGGAAGCATATATCCCTAAGTAATACCGATAGACCTATTATATAAACCATCGAAATGATATTAAGCATCTGGTTGTAAAGTGGAGTCGTTAGGGTATGATTTGAAATCCTAAATAGCTAATAGTAAGTATGTAGGATGATTCATGGTGAACCCTAGGACCTAAGGTCGATGAGTCTTGATCCTCTTAGCTAGTTGAACATGTAAATAAGAAGAGTAAGATTTCATATAGTTAAGATAGAGATGAATTAGAGTCATAATGACCCAAGAGACTATTGTTAGACCACTGTATCTATGTGTACCGCTTCACATCTAGAAACTAGTGATCGGTAGACTTCGAATTGTGGTCATTGAATAAGAGGGGTGAATCTTGTAGTAATAGTTAAATAAGTGGTTGATTACTTTTGAAGTTCTATTAGATTATATTGTAGGATGGCTTGCGGTTATAATTCTTATGATGACATATCCTTGAAGTTATTTCATGTAATAAGCTACTTAGATTAGTATGGTAAGTATCTTATGAGCTAGATCATTTCGGTACCCATTTATAGTCCTAGGATTGTTGTTGTACGACCGGTAACCTAGTAGAGAATTGATATCACTTACATGGCTATGAACCTAGCTTAGTAACATTAATGTTGGAGATATATTGGCGGGCATTAAATGTTCGAAGGAATGACTAGGTCACTAAATGAGTAGGACCATTGTCTTCTTAAGTATGACGTAAACTTGGATTGAGGTGAGTGAAATTTATTTGAGGTTGAAACTATTCGCCTTAGGAGTTTTGGATAATATTAAAAGAAAGTTCTGAAGCCTCGTAACTTGAAAATGGAGATTTGAATATGGAAATAAATTGTGGATCACAAGCTGATGAAGCTTACTTGAAAAGTTGAGCTAGTGCTACATGATTAGTTTACTCATGCAATCTCGATGGCAGTTGTTGATGGTACCTAATAAATCTTAGAGTTTGAGTTTAACGAATCTCAACGGTCTTTCTTCTTAATTACGAGCTTGAAGGTTAACGAAGCTGGGGAAGAATGTTAATGAATAGGAGCCTGTAACCGGGAGACTAGTCATTAGAGGATTTGCTAATCCAATGTACCTTCAAGATAAGAACTATGATACTACCAATAGATGACAATTTGAGATGGATTAGTTGCTTGGTGAGTTCTTCCTAAAAATGGGGTCGTATTGTGGAAATGATTCGTCACTTGTGTATGTCCTATGTGTTAACAATTTTGAAGCTAGTTGATAGGATATGTAAATCGGATATAGACCTATCATCTTGAAATTAGCGTATGTCACCCTAGGATCATGGAATTATCGTGATATTCCTTTTGAGGTAGGAATGCGAGATTGATACAACATGAGTTGTGATTTTGGAGTTATAGTTCTATTGTTAGAATACCGATGCAGCTTTGATGACTATGTTTGGAGATTCCAACCTTAGTTAATGAACTCGACCTTAAGATCAATTGGAGAAACATAGGAAGTGAATTAGTTGTGGTGAGAGATCACCAAACACGAGACGAACAGGAGTAGGAAGAATAACAATGGTCGGAATCCATCTAAATGACCTCAATAGGCAAGAATGAATTTCGGGACGAAATTCTTTTAAGGAGGGGAAGATGTGAGGCCCGACCCCGAATAACATGTCATACCTCGATTTGTGTGTCATAGACCCCTAATGATATGACCGACCTTGGATTACATGCCCGGTCTTGGTTTTCGTGCATACCTTGTCATACGTGCCTTGACCTAGAATAGTGAGCCCTAATCCCTGACTGACGTGCGATACCTAGATATACGTGCTTTGACCTCGATATACGTGCGTTACCTCGTTTTGTGTGTCTTAACCTTGAACTGCGTACCTTAACCTAGATATGGAATCGTGCCTTGATTTGCATGCATTGCATTGAATTACGTGCCTCGCATTGGGTTACGTGCATTCATTTAGGGTTGCGTACATTTACTTGAAAAATGTGTGTTCGTCTCGTAGTTCGTGTCTTACCTCGTAGTGCGTGCCCTAGACCTAGGAAAGCGTGCCTTCACGCTAATCAAGAAAGAATCTTACGCAAAGCGTTAGACTATTAAACAATCCTACAAAACCCACTATCAATATTATAATCCTAATTCAACTCACTAAAAGACAAAAATTCACCAAACACTAAACATTCTTCATTCTTTATTCCTTATTCTTTTTGCACTTTCAAGACACAATTAAATAACATCCAAAACATGACAAAAAATTTAGATTTTGTGTAGCCTTGGCAGACCACTAGGAGTTGTTTGCATGCATGTTTAATTCAAAATGAATCTAGACAAGTTATGACACAAAAACACTTATCAATGCTTAAAAAAATGTTCAAATTCCCCTCAATCTCTTCACCTTGCTCGACCAAATGACCATGCCCATGCTAGCATTTTTAAATTCCATCTTGAAGACACAAAAAAATCAGTTTTTAATGGCCCAAGGCCGACCACAAGCTTGAAGGTTGCAAAAGTTTTATTCCTTGTCACATTTTGTCATTTCTCCATTTCTTCCTCAAACTTCTCTCTCTCCTCTCATTCTCCTCACTACCTCTCGGCCTTAGCTGAGTTCTCTCCACCTCTTAGCTCATCTTCTTCATCATATGATGCAACAAGACAAGCATCAAGCAAGGAAAGTCGAGCAAGCTAGCTAGAGTTTGAAAATCACACATGCATGTACATTGAAGACTTCTATTCGGCCTAGGTAAGTTTCTTGGCTTCCATTTCTTTTCTTCTTGTTCTAACCTCATGCATGTACTAAGAGGTTGGTCACTAGGCTAGGAAAAAATAGAGAAACCAAGTTGGAATCTCGGCTAAGCAAGAAGAAGAAGAGATTTGAGCTTCAACTAGTTTTTGTGCATCCTCTTGGTTGATTGCTAAGGTGAGGGCTAAAACCTTTTGAAATTCCTTCAAAAATTCACATGCATGCTCATAAATGTATGTCTTTGCTTCTGTACTTGAGTTATGTATTCGTTCATGAGCTTAAACAACCATGCATGGCAAGATCTTGGCTTGAAAGTGGTGATAGGTGAAGTCGGATTGTTGACAGCTCTCTGACCAGTCTGTTTCGAGGTAAGTTTAGCTAGGTAAAGGATGTTGAAAATACTTGAAAATTGGTAGGTGACTAGTTTGGAAAATTTTGAAAATTTTTCGAAGAAATATGCCGAAGCTAATGTTGACTCTAAGGTCCTCAAAATGGCAACTCCTTAAAATGTGTCCAAATCTGGAAATCTGGAAAAATGAAGCAGGTTTTGGCAGATGCACTGACCTTGTAGAACGAACCAAATTTGACTTAGTTAATGATATCCAAAATGCATGAAAATTGGTGTGCTGCTAGATGTTTTAGTTCTGGAAATTTTTGTCCGAAATGGACTAAGGCTGAATCTGACCCTAAGGACCTCAAAAACGTCAATTATCGAAATGTGTGCAAATCTGGACAGTTTTGTGCTATTCCACTGTTTCGGCTATATCTAATGATCCCGAACTCCAATTCATGCAAGGTTTGTTTCTGGTTTTAGTTAACTTCTTAAAATTTAATTTGACATCTTATTCACTAGATTTGGAGATTGTTTGATTATCCTATTGATTGTGATAAAACAGCCTATTGCAGTAAAGGTTTCACTTAGTTATATGCTTGGAAAATTGTTGTAACCTCTCTTGTGGTACTAATTGTTTGGAATTGTGGTGTTGGGATGTTGTGTGGACTGTTTTGAGTACTTGAGGATGTTTGAATTGAATGATGAATGACTTGAGAATGATCTTGAGTTGACTTAGGGTTTAATCACACGGTTAACCATGAAACGAAAACCCTAATGACTAGGTAGTCTTGGTAAGTGTTGATCATTTGGATATTGTGTGGAAATTATATGCTTAGTGGGCTGCCCGTAAATGTCTTATAACTTCAAATGTGATTTTGACAATTGCATGTTGACAAATAAGTTTTTCTTGCACCCGAACCCATGTTGATGTCATTGCATGTGGAATAATCTTATCACTTGATCACATGGGCTTCGTAATGAGTTATATAGCCTGTTTTACATGTGTTACATGGCTTCCGGTTTAATTTTCATATAACTCTATATGCCTTTCAAGTGAAATTTCCTGTCTTATCGTGCCCTGCTTGTTTACCTGTCAATGTGCAATCTTATGACTGTCCGGAGGCAACTTACTTTGTTGTCCTCCTACTGTGATATATTACCTGTCATAAATGTGCATTGCATACAAGGTTGCAACCTTTCCTGTCGGCATGGTAGCGATCACGCACACCGGGCGGCATTGGGCTTGCCGGTGCACCCGTGACTACCATGGTCCCATTCCCTCTCTCGCTTGGGGGCTAGACTTCCTCGGAGAGTTGGGTCGTAGGATTTCGGGGTACATCCGGAGTACACCCACCTGGCGTGTTTTGGGGTTATTTGAAGTCGGCCGCAACTTCTGATTCTGAAACTGATCTGAGAGCAAAAGCTCACTGTATCCTTTTTACTATGTGTATAAGTACTCTCGCTTGGTTCCTAGAGAACCTCGGGGAGGAAAGACTGGTATTTCTGTTTCTGTACTTGTATTATTGTTATATTCATGCTTGCAAAAGGATTTCATAAGTTGAACCGGAAAATGAGTTTCAAAACCTATTTCTCGTTCCCCCTCGCTGAGTTCATAAGGACTCACCCTCTTTTATCATCTCAGGTGAAGAGGATCCAGAACAGGTACCCGAGGATGGTGTGCCTAACAATGAATCCTTGGAGTGATTGCCTGTTTCTGTGCTTTGCGTGATTATGGCTACTTGTGAACCTTATGCTACTTGAAGACTATTTCCTTTTATGTTGCTCAATGTTGTAATGTAAAGACCCCTGTTGTAATTTGGGGTCTAATTTTGGTTTGTACGGATATTGCTAGACAGACACTAGACACTGCTATGATCATTTTGCTATTATTACCGCTAGTATCTATCATAGGTTATGACGTATTAGTTGAGGACTAAGTAAATGAACCTATCCAATCTTAATCTGGCACTTTTGTAATGAGGATAAACAAACAAACGAGACATAGTATCATGATATGATATAAATCAAACGAGACATCGAGATAACCAATAGACATTTCAATTGATGTTAAATAGTAAACTTAGTTGGAAATGAAATTGAGATAGTAAACTTTGAGGCGTTTAGAGAATTAGGCCAAACGAAATAGCCCAATTACAGCCGTTATGCTGCCGATTTTTCGGAAAAACTTGGAGTTTAGACTAAAACGATAAGTGTTAAATCTTCATAAACGGTTAAGCATGTGACATGTCTTGAACGTTTAGGTCATACCCTAGTCTAACCTTATAGGTCGGGTCGGGGAGTGACACAATCAGTTGCGGATCAAAAAGGAGGATGTGCCTAAAACGGCTTTCAGGACGAGGTATGGGCATTATGAATATGTGGTGATGCCATTTGGACTAACTAATGCCCCTGCAGCTTTTATGGATTTGATGCACAGGGTGTTTCAACCCTACTTGGACCAATTTTTGGTGATCTTCATTGATGATATTTTGGTATACTCGAAATCCGAGGCTGAGCATGAACAACATCTGCGATTGGTACTGCATAAACTTAGGGAGCATCAATTGTATGCAAAGTTTAGCAAATGCGAATTTTGGTTGCAGCAGATTGCATTTCTGGGGCACATCATATCCCAAGAGGGAATAGAAGTGGATCCAGCAAAGATAGAAGCGGTGATGTCTTGGAAGAAGCCGGAAAACGTTACAGAGGTTCGGAGTTTTCTTGGTCTAACCGGCTATTATCGGAGGTTCGTGAAGGATTTCTTAAAGATTGCAGGACCGCTTACAAAGCTCACTCAAAAGAAAGCAAAGTTTGTATTGGATGACAAGTGTGAAAACAGCTTCCAAGAATTGAAGAAAAGATTGACTACCGCACCTGTTCTTGCATTTCCTGAAGGGAGTCAAGGTTTTGTAATCTATAGCGATGCTTCGAAGGAAGGACTGGGTTGTGTGTTGATGCAAAATGAAAGAGTGATTGCGTATGCTTCTAGGAAACCGAAGCCGTATGAATTGAACTACCCGACGCATGATTTGGAGTTAGCGGCTATTTTGTTTGCACTCAAGAAATAGAGGCACTATCTGTGGGGTAACAAGTTCGAAGTGTTTACTAATCACAAGAGCTTGAAATACTTGTTCTCACAAAAAGAGTTGAACATGAGGCAAAGACGGTGGATGGAACTTTTGGATGATTATAACTGCACAATCAATTATGTGCCCGGTAAAGCAAATGTAGTTGCAGATGCCTTAAGTCAGAAAGCGAGCATGGCAAAACTGGAAGTCAAGGTGCAGGAGTTGTTGGAGGAAGCATTCTTGTGGAAACCACAATTGACTTAAAAAGGGTTACGTTTTGCCACCACACAAGTTCAATCGACCTTGTTGTCTGAATTACGAGAGGCTCAACGGAAGGACCAACAGTTTCAGAAGATTAAAGAAAGCAACACAGATTTCAAGTTTCATGATGATGGTATTTGGAGATTTAGGAATCGGATCTGTGCTCCTAATGAGCCAGAGCTGAAAAAGAAGATTCTTGAAGAAGCCCATAATTCAAGATATGCTATTCACCTCAGCGGAACAAAGATGTACCAGGATTTGAAGCAACACTATTGGTGGAATAACATGAAGAGAGAGATCGCGGAGTTTGTGGCACAGTGTTTGACTTGCCAGAGAGTCAAAGCAGAAAATCAACGACTGGCAGGTTTACTTCAACCGTTGGAAATTCCTCAATAGAAATGAGAACATATAACTATGGACTTTGTTATGGACCTGCCCAGGTCACAAAAGGGTCATGACGCCGTTTGGGTCATAGTGGATAGATTGACTAAGTCAGCACACTTTTTACCGATGAACAAGGAGGATAGTCCTGAGAAATTGGGAGATATGTATGTGGCGGATATTGTAAGGTTGCACGGGATGCCTGTGAGTATTGTATCGGATAGGGATCCTCGTTTTACTTTCCGATTTTGGAAGAGACTGCAAGAAGCCTTGGGAACGAAGTTGAGTTTCAGCACGGCTTATCACCCTCAGACTGATGGACAATCTGAGAGAACTATTCAAATTCTGGAGGATATGCTGAGGGCGTGTGTTTTAGACTTCGGGAAAGGTTGGGAGAAATATCTGTCTTTAGCGGAATTTGCTTATAATAACAGTTTTCAGGCCACTATCGAGATGGCCCCATTTGAGGCATTGTATGGGCGTAAGTGTCGATCCCCAATTTACTGGGATGAAGTAGGTGAGACGAAGACTTTTGACCCGACCCTTCTACCTGAACTTATGAAGACTGTTGATAATATCCACCTCATCCGGAAACGGATGTTTACCGCCCAGAACAGGCAGAAAAGTTATGCAGACCGACAGAGACGGAGCCTAGAGTTTGAGGTCGGCGACAAGGTGTTCTTGAAGATATCACTTCGGAGGGGACAGATTAAACACGACAAGGGTAGAAAGTTGAGCCCGAGGTTTGTAGGACCATTTGAGATAATTGAAAAGGTTGGCAAATTGGCATATCGCCTAGCACTACCCCAAAACCTCTCCAATATCCACGACGTTTTTCATGTTTCTATGCTACGGAAGTATCATCCTGATCCATCGCATATTTTGGAGCCAGAGTCGTTGCATCTTTGGGAGAACTTGTCTTATGAAGAGAAGCCCATTCGGATCCTAGATCAGCAAGATCGAGAGTTGCGCAACAAATCTATATCGATGGTGAAAGTGTTGTGGGATCATCATGGAGTTGAAGAAGCAACGTGGGAAAGGCGAGACCAGATGGAGCAATAGTATCCAGCTTTATTTCAAAGGTAATATTGAATTTCGGGACGAAATTCTTTTAAGGAGGGGAGGATGTGAGGCCCGACCTCGATTTACGTGCGATATCTCATTTCGTGTGCCTAACCTAGATTTGTGTGCCTTGACCTAGGTTTAAGAATTGTGTTTCGTTTTGTGTGCCTTGCATTGAATTACGTGCATTCATTTAGGGTTACGTGCATTTATTTGAGAAACGTGCATTCATCTCGTAGTTCGTGTCCTAAACGTAGGAAAGCGTGCCCACACGCTAATCAAGAAAGCATCTTACACGAAGCACTAGGTCATTAATTAATCCTACAAACTCCACTAACTAATATTAAATTGCTAATTCAACCCACTAGAAGACAAAATCTCACACAAAGCTAGACATTCTTTATTCTTTATTCTTCATTCTTTGCATATCCCAAACACACAATTAAATAATTCTCAAAAGATGACAAAAATTCAGAATTTTGCAATGCCTTGGCCGACTACCTCTTGCATTTGTGCATGCATTGCAATTTCAAAATTTGTACCTAAACATTCTATGACACAAAGCAATAAAAAATGGCTCAAAAACCCTCCCCAATGCTCCAATCTCGACACACATTCCCTTGCCCATGCAAGGACAATTCAAACATGCCTCTTCAAGACACAAAATCATATTTTACAAGGCCCTAGGCCGACAAGCATCAATACCCATCAGGCTTTCATTTTTCTTTCATTCTTTTTCTCTTTCTCTCATTTCTTCTCACTTCTCTCTGCCCTAGCTGAATTTGTAGACTCCATAGCTAAGTTCTTCATCCTAAGGCTCTTCAAGACCTCCAAGCTACTTAGGAGCTCGACCAAGCAAAGCTAGGAGCAAAGAAATGCACATGCAAGCCTTTAGCACATCCATTTCAGCTTAGGTGAGTTTGTTAGCTTCCATTTCTTTTCTTCTTGTTCTAACCACATGCACCTACTAAGAACATGGTAACTTAGCTAGGAAATTAGAGAAATCCCAAGTTGTCTCTCGGCTAAGCAAGGAGAAGAGTTGTCATTGTGCTTCATCAAGAGTTTGTGCATCTTCTTTGTTGTCTTGCTAAGGTGAGGGCTAAAACTTCTTGAAAAGCTTTTAAAAACCACATGCATGCCTTTGAATGTCTATTTCTACCTCTGTACTTGTGATATATGTGTGTTCATGAGCTTTTGTAAACATGCATGGCAAGATATTTGGCTAGAATGCGATGATAGATGAATTCGCGTATGGGACAGTCTTCTGTCTTGTTGGTGCGGGGTGATTTTTACCGGATAAACGAGGTTAAAAATGCGTGAAAATTGGTAGGTGACTAGGTTTTCCAGTTCTGAGAATTTTTGGAAGAAATAGGCCAAAGATAATTTTGACTCTAAGGTCCTCAAAATGGCAAACTATCAAAATGTGTCCAAATCTGGAAAATCTGGGAAAATGAAGCAGGTTTTGGCAGATTCACTGTTTTTGTAGAACAAACCAGTTTTGGCTTAGTAAATGATATCCAAAATGCATGAAATTTGGTGTGCTACTAGATGTTTCAGTTCTAGAAATTTTTGTCAGAAATGGACTAAGGCTAAATCTGAACCTAAGGCCCTAAAAAATGACAAGTATTGAAATGTGTGCAAATATGAACAATTTTGCGTAGTCTCACAGTTTTGGCTATAACTCTTGAACCCGAACTCCAAATGATGCGAGGTTTGTTTCTGGATTTAGTTCACTCCTTAAGCTTTAATTTGACATTTTTTTTCACTGGAATTGGAGTTTGTTTGCATGTCTCAATGATTGTGAGAAAACAGACCATGCAGTGAGGTTTTCATCTAGTGATTTGCCTTGAAAATTATTGTAACTTCTCTTGTTGTATTAAATGCTTGGGATTGTGGCATTTGGATGTTGTGTGGACTATTTTGAATGCTTGAGGGTGTTTGAATTAATCAATGCATGGCTTGAGTTTAATTACGAGATGACTTGGGGCGTAATCGCACGGGTAAGCACGAATTGAAACCATAGTGACTAGGTAAATTCGCTAAGTGTTGATCCTATGAGTATCTTGTTTAATTATGGGATTAGTAGGCTGCCTGTAGTTGCCCTTATAGCCCTAAATGTGGTTCCAATGATTACATGTTGACAAGTAGGCCTTTCTTGCACCCGGTCCCACGTAGATGTCGTTGCATGTTGAATAATCTTATTAATTGATTACGTGAACTTCAAAATGAGTTATATGACTTGATTTACATGCGTTAAACGACTGCTCGTTTAATATTCATATAACTCAATGTGCTTTTCAAGTGAAAATACTTGTCATATCGTGCCTCGCGTGTTTACTTGTCAATGTGCAATCTATGACTGTTCGGAGGTGACCTACTTTGTTGTCCTCCTAATGTGATATATTAAATGTCATAAATGTGCATTGCATACAAGGTTGCAACCTTTTATTCTAGCGTGGTAGCGTTCATGTACACCGGGCGGCATCGGGCTTGTCGGTGCAACCGTGACTACCATTGTCCAATTCCCTCTCTCGCTTGGGGGCTAGACTTCCTCGGAGAGTTGGGTTGTAGGATTTCGAGGTACATCCGGAGTACACCCATTTGGCATGATAAGGGGATGATTTGAAGTCGGCCGCAACAATTGACACTGGAAATGAACTGAGAGCAAAAGCTCACCGTATCCTTTTCAATATGTGTATAAGTACTCTCTCTTGGTTCCTAGAGGACCTCGAGAAGGAAAGATGGGTAATTGTGTTCTTTTACCTTTCATTACATTATGCACTTACTTGTGATATAATGTCATGCTTGCAAAAGGGTTTTCATAAGTTGAACCAGAAAATAAGTTTCAAAACTTATTTCTCATTCCCCCCTCGCTGAGTTCATAAGGACTCACCCTCTTTTATCATCTCAGGTGAAGAAGACCAAGAACAGGTACCCGAGGACAACGTGCCTAATGATGATTCCTTGGAATGATTGCTTGCCCTACGTGCCTTACTTGACTATGGCCATTTTGTGAACGATATGTTGTTTGAAGATTATTTCATTTTTTATGTTGCTTGTTATTATATTGTAAATGACTCCCGTTGTAATTTGGGGTCTAATTTTGGCTTGTACTGATCATAACTAGATAGACACTACTATGGTCGTTTTTGCTATCGTTACTAGCTAGTTTCTATCGTAGGATTATGAAGTATCAGGTAAGGATTAAGTCAAATGAATTTATCCAATCTTAGGCAGGTACTCATTGTTAAGCTAAGATCAACAAGTACTTTTGTAACAAGGATTAACAAACAAACGAGACATAGTATCATGCTAGGTTATTAATCAAACGAGACTTCGAGATAACTAGTAGGCGTTTCAATTGATGATAAATAGTAATCTTAGTTGGAAATAAATTTGAGATTGAAAGTTTTGAGGCCTTTAGAAAATGAGTCAAACTAAGGAGCCCCAATTACAGCCGTTATGCTGCCGATTTTCCGGAGGAATTGTAGAATTTAGGCTAAACGTTAAGTGTTAAACCTTCTTGAACGATTAAGTACGTGAAAGGACTTGAATGTTTAGATCACTCCCTAGTCTAACCTCTATAGGTCGGGTTGGGGCGTGACACCTTGGGCAAGACAAATTCACTTCACGTAGAGGCTGGACCCGTAAACCTGAGGGCGTGGGGCTTGTGACCAGGTATCCGTCGCTCCGGTGCCCATAACTTTTGATCTGTAAGGAGTTATATGGCGCACAACATACCATTGGAAAGCTCTTCGAAAGCTCTACAACAGGGGTTAGTAACCCTGCTCGGCTGCACCTGTTTTCGGAGCCCAAAATCGAACGTTTTCATCAGTTTCGGGATACTTTTCTTCTTTTGCTCTGTTTTTGGGTCCCGGATCATACGTCGTGAGCCGCGAAAAGGAAGAGTACCTAATCCATCACATTTTTATTACCAAATCCCACGGTACCTTGGGCAAGATAACTTCACTTCACATAGAGGCTGGGCCCGCAAACCGAGGGCGTGGGGCTTTTGAGCAGGTATCCGTCGCTCTGGTGCCCATAACATTTGATCCGTAAAGAGTTACGCAGTGCACAGCATACCGTTGGAAAGCTCTCCGAGAGCTCTGCGACAGGTGCAGCAACACATACTCGGCTGTGCCTGTTGTCGGGCACCAAAATCGAAAGTTTTCATCAGTTTCGGGATACTTTTCTTCTTTTACGCTGTTTTTTCATCCCGGATTGTATGTCGGGAGCCGCGAAAAGGACGACAACCTAATCCATCACATTTCTATTACCGAATCCCATGGCACCTTGGGTAAGACAACTTCACTTCACGTAGAGGCTGAGCCCGCAAACCGAGGGCGTGAGGCTTGTGACCAGGTATCTGCCGCTCCGGTGCCCATAACTTTTGATCTGTAAGGAGTTACGCGACGCACAACATACATTTGGAAAGCTCTACGAGAGCTCTACGACGAAGGTAGCAAAATTGTTCTTCTGCACCTGTTTTCAGAGCCCAAAATTGAACGTTTTCATCAGTTTCGGGACACTTTTCTTCTTTTGCTCTGTTTTTCCGTCCCGGATCGTATGTCGTGAGCCGCGAAAAGGACGACAACCTAATCCATCACATTTCTATTACCGAATCCCATGGCACCGTGCGCAAGACAACCTCACTTCACGTGGAGGCTGGGCCCGCAAATCGAGGGCGTGGGGCTTGTGACAAGGAATCCGTCGCTCTGGTGTCCGTAACATTTGATCTGTAAGGAGTTACGTGACACACAACATACCGTTGGAAAGCTCTCAGAGAGCTCTACGACGGGGGCAGCAAGCCTGCTAGGCTGCGCCTATTTTCGAAGCCCAAAATTGAACGTTTTTATCAGTTTCGGGACACTTTTCTTTTCTTGCGCTATTTTTTCGTCCCGGATCGTACATCGTGAGCCGCAAAAAGGGCGACAACCTAATTGATCACATTCTATTACCGAATCCCATGGCACCTTGGGTAAGACAACTTCACTTCACGTAGAGGCTGGGCCTGCAAACCGAGGGCGTAGGGCTTGTGACCAGGTATCCGTCGCTCCGGTGCCCATAACTTTTGATCCGTAAGGAGTTACGCGGCGCACAACATACCGTTGGAAAGCTCTCCGAGAGCTCTACGACAGGGGTCAGTAACTCTGCTCGGCTGCGTTTGTTTTCGGATCCCAAAATCGAACGTTTTCTTCAGTTTCGGGACACTTTTCTTCTTTTACGCGATTTTTTTATCCCAGATCCTACGTCGTGAGCCTCGAAAAGGACAACAACGTAATCCATCAAATTTTTATTACCGAATCCCAGGGTACCTTAGGCAAGACAACGTCACTTGACTTAGAGGCTGGGCCTGCAAACCAAGGGCGTAGGGCTTGTGAGCAGGTTTCCGTCGCTGCGGTGCCCATACCATTTGATCGATAAAGAGTTACACGGTGCACAGCATACCGTTGGAAATCTCTCTGAGAGCTCTGTGACAGGTGCAGCAAGCCTGCTCGGCTGTGCCTGTTGTCAGACCCCAAAATCGAACGTTTTCATCAATTTCGGGACACTTTTCTTCTTTTGCTCCGTTTTTTTGGCCCTGATTGTATGTCGTGAGTCGCGAAAGGGACAACAACCTAATCCATCACATTTCTATTGTTGAATAACACGGCACCTTGGGCAAGAAAACTTCGCCTCACGTATAGGCTAGGCCCACAAACCGAGGGCGTGGGGCTTAGGACCAGGTCCCCGTCTCTCCAATGCCCATAACTTTTGATCCGTAAGGAGTTACGCGGCGCACAACACACAGTTGAAAAGCTCTCCGAGAGCTCTACGACGGGAAAGCTAGCCTGCTCGACTGCGCCTATTTTCAGTGCCCAAAATCTAACGTTTTCAACAGTTTCGGGATACTTTTCTTCTTTTGCGCTGTTTTTTTGTCCCGGATCGTACGTCGTGAGCCGCGAAAAGGACGACAACCTAATCCATTACATTTCTATTACCAAATCCCACGGCACCTTGGGCAAGACAAGTTCACTTCACGTAGAGGCTGGGCCCGCAAATTGTCACATCCCAACCCGGCCTATAAAGGTTAGATTAGGGTGTGATCTAAACATTCAAGTCCTTTCACATTCTTAATCATTTAGGAGGTTTAACACTTAATGTTTTATTCTAGACTTCAAAATATTTTTGGAAATCCGGCAGCATAACGGCTGTAATTGGGCTCTTTGTTTTGACCTAAATTTTCTAACAGCCTCAAAATGTACCATCCCAAATTCAATTCCAGCTAAGATTACTATTATTCCATCAATTGAATTGCCTATTGGTTAATTCGACGTCCCGTTTGATTTATAACCTAGCATGATACTATGTTTCGTTTGTCCATTTATCCTCGTTTCAAAATATACCTGTTGATCTTAGCTTATTAGCGAGTACCTGTTGAGACTGGATAAGTTCATTTACCTATTCCTTAACTAAGCATCATAACATGTGATAGATACTAGCGGTAGTAAAAGCAAAACGAACATAGTAGTGTCATGTCTAGTATCAGTCTACTTAAAATAAGTACAAACCAAAATTAGACCCCAAATTACAACGGGGGTCTTTTATATCACAAGCAACAAATAACATAAGGGAAATAGTCTTCAAGCAGCAAAAGGTACACAAGTAGTCACGTTCAAGCAAAACAACAATAACAGGCAATCACTCCAGGGGTTCATCATTAGGTACATTATCATCGGGTTCCTGTACCTGTTCTTCTTCACCTGAGATGATAAAAGAGGGTGAGTCCTTATGAACTCAGCGAGGGGAAAACGAGAAATACGATTTGAAACTCATTTTCCGGTTCAATTTATGAAAACCCATTTTTAAAACATGTCACATATTACAAATAATATGGTAAGCAATTATAAGAAACAAATCGAGAAACGGATACAATTACCAATCATTTCAAGGATACGGTGAGCATTTACTCTCAATTTCAATTTCGAATCAATTGTTGCGGCCGACTTCAATAATCTACTTATCGCTCCCAATTGGGTGTACTCCGGATGTACCCCAAAACCTACGACCCAACTCTCCAAGGGTGAATACCAAGCGAGAGAGGGAATTGGATCATGGTAGTCACGGTACCACCGGTAAGCCCGATGCCGCCCGGCGGACGTGAAACGCTATCATGCCACACGAAAGGTTGCAACCTTGTATGCAATGCACATTTATAACATTTAACATATCACATTAGGAGGACAACAAAGTAGGTTGCCTCCGAACAGTTATAAGATCGCACGTTGTCAAGTAGTCAAACAAGGCACGATAAGACAAGTAATTTCACTTGAAAGGCATATAGAGTCATATGAACATCAAATGGGTAGCCATGTAACACATGTAAAACAGGCCATATAACTCATTAAGAAGCTCATATAATCAAGTGATACGAATTATTCAACACGCAACAACATTTACGTGGGTTCGGTAGCAAGAAAAGCTTATTTGACAACATGCAATGGTCAAAACCATAATTGAAGTTATAAGACATTTACGGGCAGCCCACGCAACGTACAGTTTCCACACAATATCCAATGATTAACACTTAGTAAGACTACTTAGCCATTAGGGTTTCCATTTCATGCATAATCGTGTGTTCAAACCCTAAGTCAACTCAACATCATTCCCAAGTCATACATCATTCAATTCAAACATCCTCAAGTACTCAAAACAGTCCACGCAATATTCCAACATCACAATTCCAAGCAATTAGTACCACAAGAGAGGTTACAATAGTTTTCCATGCATATAGCTAAGTGAAACACTCACTGCAATAGGCTGTTTTCTCACAATCAATCGGGTAAGCAAACAATCTCCAAATTCGGAGAATAAGATGTCAAATTAAATATTAAGAAGTTAACTAAACTCAGAAACAAACCTTGCATCAATTGGAGTTCAGAATCATTAGTTATAGCCGAAAAAGTGAGGTAGCACAAAACTGTCCAGATTTGCACACTTTCCAGAAAATGACGTTTTTGAGGTCCTTAGATTCCGTTTTAGCTTTGGTCTATTTCTGACAAAATTGTCCATAACCGAAAAATATAGAAGTACACCAACTTTCATGCATTTTGGACAACATGTACGAGGTCAAATATGGTACGTTCCACAAGGTCAGTGCATCTGCCAAAACCTGATTCATTTCTCCAGATTTCCAGATTTTGTCACATTTCAAAGATTTTCTATTTTGAGGACTTTAGAGTCAAAATTAGCTTCGGCCTATTTCTGGAAAAAATGTTCAAAACTGTCCAAACTAGTCACCTACCAATTTTAAAGCATTTTCAACATCATTTTCCTTAGGTAAACTTACCTCGAACAGACGGGTCAGAGAGCTGTCACATAAATTCAACTTCACCTAGCATCATTTTCAAGCCAAGATCTTGCCATGCATGGTTTCTTAAGCTCATGACCGACCATATAACTCAAGTACAGAAGCAAATACACACATTTATGAGCATGCATGTGAAATTTTAAAGAGTTTTCTAAAGGTTTTAACCCTCACCTTTGCAATCAATCAAAAGATGCACAACAACCTTGTTGAAGCTCAAGTCTTCTCCTTTCCTTTGCCTAGCCGAAATCCTACTAGCTTTTCTCTATTTTTCCTAGCTTAATGATCAATCTCTTAGTGCATGCATATAGTTAGAACTTGAAGAAAAGAAATGGATGCTTAGTAACTCACCTAGGCCGAAAATGAAGCTTCAATGCACATGCATGAGTGATTTCGAACTCTAGCTTGCTCGGTTGTAGTTCTTTACTTGTAGCTTGCTATACTTAGCTATGGTGTGAAGAAGAGAAGTTGAGAAGATGGAGAATTCAGCCAAGGCCGAGAATGAGAGAGAAAGTGAGATGAGGAGAGAAATGAATGAAAAAGAAATGAAGAAGATGACAAACAATGAAGCCTTTTTCAAGACCAAGGAGAATGTCGGCCTTGGGCTTCCAAATTCAGCATTTTGTGTCTTCAACGAGCTATTTTGAAATTCCTAGGATGGGCATGGATGATATGGCCGAAAATAATGTGCAAGTGGTAGGGTTTTTGATCATTTTTTTTTTATGCATTTTGGTGTCATAGTTTGTCTAGCATGCATATTTAATTGTGTTGTTCAAATTTTCTTGCTCAAAACATGGTATGGCCGGCTATGACATGTGCAAAATTCTGAAATCTTGTCATCTTTTGGGTGTTAATTGTTGTGTGTTGAAAATGCAAAAAGAACAAAGAATAAAGAATAAGGAATGTCTAGTGTTTGGTGCATTTTTTGTCTTCTAGTGAATGGAATTTGGATTATTATATTGTTAGTGGATTTTGTAGGATTGTTTAATAGTCTAGTGCTTCGTGAAAGATGCTTTCTTAATTAGCGTGAAGGCACGCTTTCCTAGGTCTAAGGCACGCACTACGAGGTAAGACATGAACTACGAGACAAACGCACGTTTTTCAAGTAAATGCACGAAACCCTAAATGAATGCACGTAATTCAATGCATGGCACATAAAATGAACTCATTTCTTAAACCTAGGTCATGACAAGCAAATCTAGGTTAGGGCACACGAAGCTAGGTTTCGCACGCAAATCGGGGTCAGGCCTCACACAAACCGAGGGCGTGGGAGCTTGTGACCAGGTATTCATCGCTCCAGTGCCCATAACTTTTGATCCGTAAGGAGTTACGCGGCGCACAGCATACCGTTGGAAAGCTCTCCGAGAGCTCTACGACGGGGGTAGCAAAACTACACTTCTGTACCTGTTTTCGAAGCCCAAAATTGAACATTTTCATCAATTTTGAGACACTTTTATTCTTTTGCTCTGTTTTTCTGTCACGGATCGTACGTTGTGAGCCTCGAAAAGGACGACAACCTAATCCATCACATTTCTATTACCGAATCCCACGGCACCTTGGGCAAGACAACTTTACTTCACGTAGAGGCTGGGCCCACAAAACCGAGGGCATGGGGCTTGTGACCAGGTATCCGTCGCTCCGGTGCCCATAACTTTTGATCCGTAAGGAGTTACGCATCGCACAGCATACCGTTGGAAAGCTCTCCGAGAGCTCTACGACTGGAGTCAGTAACCCTGCATAGCAGCGACTATTTTCAGAGCCCAAAATCAGACGTTTTCATTAGTTTCGGGACACTTTTATTCTTTTGCTCTATTTTTTCGTCCCGGATCGTACGTCGTGAGCCGCGTAAAGGACGACAACCTAATCCATCACATTTCTATTGCTGAATCCCACGGTACCTCGGGCTAGACAACTTCACTTCACGTAGCGGATGGGCCCGCAAACCGAGGGCGTGGGGCTTGTGAGCAGGTATCCGTCGCTTCGGTGCCCATAACTTTTGATCCGTAACGAGTTACGTGGCGCACAGCATACCGTTGGAAAGCTCTCAGAGAGCTCTACGACGGGGGTCAGTAACCGTGCCAGGCAGTGCCTTTCTTGGAGCCTAAAATCGGACATTTTCATCAGTTTCAGGACACTTTTCTTCTTTTGCTCCAGTTTTCTGTCCCGAATCTTGCGTCGTGAGCCGCGAAAAGGACGACAACCTAATCCAACACATTTCTATTACCAAATCCCACAGCACCTTGGGTAAGACAACTTCACTTCACGTAGAAGCTGGTCCCGCAAACCGAGGGCGTGGGGCTTGTGACCAAGTATACGTCGCTCCGGTGCCCATAACTTTTGATCCGTACGGAGTTACGCGGCGCACAATATACTGTTGGAAAGCTCTCCGGGAGCTCTATGACGGTGGCAGCAAAACTACTCTTCTGTACCAATTTTTTGAGCCCAAAATCGAACGTTTTCATCAGTTTCGGGACACTTTTCTTCTTTTACTCTATTTTTTCATCCCGGATCATACGACGTGAGCCGCGAAAAGGACGACAACCTAATCCATCACATTTCTATTACCGAATCCCATGGCACCGTGCGCAAGACAACCTCACTTCACGTAGAGGTTGGGCCCGTAAACCGAGGGCATGGGGCTTGTGACTAGGTATCCGTCGTTCCGGTGCCCATAACTTTTGATATGTAAGGAGTTACGCGACGCACAATATACCGTTGGAAAGCTCTACGAGAGCTCTATGACGGTGGCAGCAAGCTTGCTAGGCTGCGCCTATTTTCGCAGCCCAAAATTGAACGTTTTTATCAGTTTCGGGATACTTTTCTTTTCTTGCGCTATATTTCCATCCCGGATCGTACATCGTGAGCCGCGAAAAGGGCGACAACCTAATTGATCACATTCTATTATCGATTCCTATGGCACCTTGGGTAAGACAAATTCACTTCACGTAGAGGTTGGGCCCGTAAACCGAGGACGTAGGGCTTGTGACCAGGTATCCGTCGCTCCGGTGCCCATAACTTTTGATTCGTAAGGAGTTACGCGGCGCACAACATACCATTGGAAAGCTCTCCAACAGCTCTACGACAGGGGTCAGTAACTCTGCTCGGCTGCGTTTGTTTTCGGATCCCAAAATCGAACGTATTCATCAGTTTTAGGTCACTTTTCTTCTTTTGCTTTGTTTTTCTGTCCCGGATCGTACGTCATGAGCCGCGAAAAGGACGACAACCTAATCCATCACATTTCTATTACCGAATCCCACGGTACCTTGGGCAAGAGAACTTAACTTCACGTAGAGGCTGGGCCCGCAAACTGAGGGCGTGGGGCTTGTGATCAGGTATCCGTCACTGCGGTGCCCATAACATTTGATCCGTAAAGAGTTACACGGTGCACAGCATACCGTTGGAAATCTCTCTGAGAGCTCTGTGACAGGTGCAGCAAGCCTGCTCGGCTGTGCCTGTTGTCGGAGCCCAAAATCGAACGTTTTCATCAGTTTTGGGACACTTTTCTTCTTTTGCTCTGTTTTTTCGTCCCGGATAGTATGTCGTGAGCCACGAAAAGGACGACAACCTTATCCATCACAATTCTATTACCGAATCCCACGACACCTTGGCCAAGACAAATTCACTTCACGTAGAGGCTGGGCCCATAAACTGAGGGCGTGGGGCTTGTGACCAGGTTTCCGTCTCTCCAATGCCCATAACTTTTGATCTGTAAGGAGTAACCCGGCGCACATCATACTGTTGGAAAGCTCTCCGAGAGCTCTATGATGGTAAAACTAAGCCTGCTCGGTTGCGCCTGTTTTCAGAGCCAATAATTGAACGTTTTCATCAGTTTCGGGACACTTTTTTTCTTTTGCTCTGTTTTTCCATCCCGAATCGTACGTCGTGAGCCGCGAAAAGAATGACAACCTAATCCATTATATTTCTATTATCGAATCCAACAGCACCTTGGGAAAGACAACTTCACTTCATGTACAGGCTAGGCCTGCAAACCGAGGGCATGGGGCTTATGACCAGATATTCGTCGCTCCGGCGCCCATAACTTCTGATCTGTAAGGAGTTACGTTGCGCACAGCATACCGTTGGAAAGCTCTCCGAGAGCTCTACGACGAGGGCAGCAAATCAGCACTTCTGTACTTGTTTTTAGAGCCCAAAATCGAACATTTTTATCAGTTTCAGAACACTTTTATTCTTTTGCGCTGTTTTTTCATCCCGGATCGTACGTCGTGAGCCGTGAAAAGGTCGACAACCTAATCCATCACATTTCTATTACCGAATCCCACGGCACTTTGGGCAAGACAACTTCACATCACGTAGAGAATGGGCCCTCAAAATCGAGGGCGTGGGGTATGTGACCAGGTATCCGTCGCTCTGGTGCCCATAACTTTTGATCCGTAAGGAGTTAAGCGTCGTACAATATATCGTTGGAAAGCTCTTCGAGAGCTCTACGATGGGGGTCAGTAAACCTGCATAGCAGCGCTTATTTTCGGAGCCCAAAATGGGATGTTTTCATCAGTTTTGGGACACTTTTCTTCTTTTGCTCTGTTTTTCCGTCTCGAATCGTACGTCGTGAGCCGCGAAAAGGACGGCAACATAATCCATCACATTTATCTTACCAAATCCCACGGCACCTTGGGCAAGACAACCTCACTTCATATGGAGGTTGGGCCCGCAAACCGAGGGCGTGGGGCTTGTGACCAGGTATCCGTCACTCTTGTGCCTATAACTTTTGATCTGTAAGGAGTTACGTGGCGCACAGCATACCGTTGGAAAGCTCTCCGAGAGCTCTACGATGGGGGTAAGTAACCGTGCTAGGTAGTGCCAATTTTTAGAGCCCAAAATCGGACGTTTTCATCAGTTTCGGGACACTTTTCTTCTTTTGCTCGATTTTTTCGTCCCGGATCGTACGTCGTGAGCCGCGTAAAGGATGACAACCTAAGCCATCACATTTCTATTACCGAATCCCATGACACCTTGGGCAAGACAACTTCACTTCACGTAGAGGCTGGGCCCACAAACCGAGCGCGAGGGGCTTAGACCAGGTATCCGTTGCTCCGGTGCCCATAACTTTTGATCCGTAAAGAGTTACGCAGCGTATAACATACCGTTGGAAACTCTTTGAGACCTTTACAACGGGGGCAGCAAGCCTGCTAGGCTGCGCCTATTTTCGGAGCCCAAAATTGAACGTTTTCATCAATTTTGAGACGTTTTTCTTTTTTTTTCCGCTATTTTTTCATCCCGGATCGAATGTCGTGAGCCGCGAAAAGGGCGACAACCTAATCCATCAAATTTCTATTATCAAATCCCAGGTTACCTTGGGCAAGACAACTTCAGTTCACGTAGTGGCTGGGCCCGTAAATCGAGGGGGTGGGGCTTGTTACCAGGTATCTGTCGCCCTGGTGCCCATAACTTTTGATCCGTAAGGAGTAACGCGGCGCCCAGCATGCCGTTGGAAAGCTCTCTGAGAGCTCTACGATAGTGGCAGCAAGCCGAGTAGGTAGTGCCTATTTTCAGGGACCAAAATCGAACGTTTTCATCAGTTTTAGGACACTTTTCTTCTTTTGCTATGTTTTTTCGTCCCGGATCGTACGTCGTGAGCCGCGAAAAGGACAACCTAATCCATCACATTTCTATTACCGAATCCCACAGCACCTTGGGCAAGACAACTTTAGTTCACGTAGAGGCTGGGCCCGCAAACCGAGTGACCAGGTATTGGTCGCTCCGGTGCCAATAACTTTTGGTCCATAAGGAGTTACGCGTCGCACAGCATACCGTTGGAAAGCTCTCCGAGGGCTTTACAACGGTGGCAGCAAAATTGCTCTTCTGCACCTATTTTTGGAGCCCAAAATCAAACGTTTTCATCAGTTCCGATACACTTTTCTTCTTTCACGCTGTTTATTCATCCAGGATCGTACGTCGTGAGCCTCGAAAATGATGACAACCTAATCTATCACATTTCTATTACAAAATCTCACGGCACCTTGGGCAAGACAACTTCAGTTCACGTAGAGGCTGGGCTCACAAACCGAGGGCGTGGTTCTTGTGACTAGGTATCCGTCGCTTCGGTGGCCATAACTTTTTGGAGCCCAAAATCGAATGTTTTCATCAGTTTTCGGACATTTTTCTTCTTTCGCGTGGTTTCTTTGTTCCGGATCATACGTCGTGAGCCTCGAAATAGATGACAACCTAATCCATCACATTTCTATTTCCTAATCCCATGGCACCTTGGGCAAAACAACTTCACTTCACGTAGAGGCTGGGCCCGCAAACGGAGGGCATGAGGCTTGTGACCAGGTATTCGTCGTTCCGGTGCCCATAACTTTTGATCCGTAAGGAGTTACGTGGTGCATAGCATACCGTTGGAAAGCTCACTGAGAGCTCTATGACGGGGGCAGCAAAATTGCTCTTCTGCACCTGTTTTTGGAGCCCAAAACTGAAGTTTTCATCAATTTCAGGACACTTTTATTCTTTTGCGTTGTTTTTCCGTCCCGGATCGTATGTCGTGAGCCTAAAAAAGGACGACAACCTAATCCATCACATTTCTATTATCGAATCCCACAACACCTTGGGCGAGACAATTCACTTCCCGTAGAGGTTGGGCCCGCAAACCGAGGGCGTGGGGCATATGACCAGGTATCCGTCACTTCGATGCCGATGACTTTTGATCCGTAAGGAATTACGCAGCGCGCAGTATACCGTTGGAAAGCTCTGCGAGAACTCCACGATGAGGGTAGCAAAACTGCTCTTCTGCATTGGTTTTCAGAGCCCAAAATCGAACGTTTTCATCAGTTTCGGGACACTTTTCTTCTTTTGTGCTTTTTTTTCGTCTCGGATCGTACGTCGTGAGCCTAAAAAAGGACGACATCTTAATCCATCACATTTCTATTACAGAATCACATGGCACCTTGGGCAACACAACTTCACTTCACGTAGAGGCTGAGCCCGTAAACTGAGGACGTGGGGCATGTGACAAGGCATTTATCGCTCCGGTGCCCATAACTTTTGATCTGTAAGGAGTTACGCAATGCACAGCATACCATTGGAAGGCTCTACGAGGCCTGTACGACGGGTGCAACAAGCCTGCTAGGCTGCGCCTATTTTCTTAGCCCAAAATTGAACATTTTCATCAGTTTCGGGACACTTTTCTTTTTTTCGCTATTTTTTTATCCCGGATCGTACGCGTGAGCCCCGAAAAGGGCGACAATCTAATCGATCACATTTCTATTATCGAATCCCACGGCACCTTGGGCAAGACAAATTCACTTCACGTAGAGGTTAGGCCCGCAAATTGAGTGCGTGGGGCTTGTGACCAGGTATCCGTCGCTCCGGTGCCCATAACTTTTGATCCGTGAGGAGTTACGCGAGCACAGCATACCGTTGGGGAGCTCTCCGAGAGCTCTATGACGGGGGCAGTAAGCCTGCTCGGCTACGCCTATTTTTGAAACCCAAAATTTAACATTTTCATCAATTTTAGGACGCATTTCTTTTTTCTGCGTTATTTTTCCATCCCAGATCGTACGTCGTGATCCTCGAAAAGGGCGATAACATAAACCATCACATTTCTATTATTGAATCCCAGGGCACCTTGGGCAAGACAAATTAACTTCACATAGAGGCTGGGCTCGTAAACCGAGGGTATGGGGCTTGTGACCAGGTATTCGTCGCTCCGGTGCCTATAACTTTTGATTCGTAAGGCGTAACGTGGCGCAAAGCATACCATTGGAAAGCTCTCCGAGAGCTCTACAACGGGGGCAGCAAGCCGAATAGGCAGAGTGTGAGGCCCGATCTCGATTTACGTGCGATACCTCATTTCATGTGCCTAACCTAGATTTACATGCCTTGACCTTAGTTTAAGAGTCGTGTTTTGTTTTGTGTGCCTTGCATTGAATTACGTGCATCCATTTAGGATTGCATTCATTTACTTTAGAAATGTGCATTCGTCTCGTAGTTCGTGCCCTACCTCGTAGTACGTGCCCTAAACCTAGAAAAGTGTGCCCACACGTTAATCAAGAAAGCATCTTACATGAAGCACTACATCAGTAATTAATCCTACAAACTCCACTAACCGATATTAAATTGCTAAATCAACTCACTAGAAGACGAAATTGCACCAAAAGCTAGACATTCTTATTCTTTATTCCTTATTCTTTTGCACTTCCAAACACACAATTAAATAATGCTCAACCAAGACAAAAAATTCAGATTTGAACACTAGCTTGGCCGACGACATGGAGCATTGAACAAGCATTTCAATTTCAAAATCTATACCTAGACATTCTGTGACAATTTTATGACACAAGCATAAAAAAATTGGCTCAAAACTCTACCCAAAGCTCCTCCATTCTCGACACACTCCAATTGCCTATGCTAGGATGATTCAAACAGGCTCTTGAAGACACAATTCTGAATTTTGCAAGCCCTAGGCCGACATATGCATCAAATTCTTCAAGCCTTCATTTTTCTTTCACTCTTTCTCTTTTTCTCTCATTCTTTCTCTCATTTCCTCTCTCTCTCTCAGCCCTAGCTGAAATTATAGACTCCATAGCTTAAGTTCTTCATCCAAAGGTTCTTCAAGACATGCAAGCTACTAGGAAGCTCGACCAAGCAAGCTAGAATGCAAAACACACACATGCACGCTCATAGCACATTCATTTCGGCTTAGGTAAGTTTAATAGCTCCTATTTCTTTTTCTTTTGGTTCTAGCCACTTTCACATGCTAAGAACATGGTTACTAATCTAGGAAACTAGAGAATCTCAAGTTGTCTCTCGGCTAAGCAAGGAAAAAGGTCGACATTGTGCTTCATCAAGAGTTTGTGCATCTTCTTTGTTGTTTTGCTAAGGTGAGGCCTAAACTTCTTTGAAAGGCTTTTAAACCACATGCATGCCTTTAAATGTCAATTTTTACCTCTGTACTTGTGATATATGTGTGCACATGAGCTTTTGTAAACATGCATGGCAAGATATTTGGCTAGAATGTGATGATAGCTGAAATCGCGTATAGGACAGTCTTCTGACTTGTTGGTGCAAAGTGATTTTGACCAGGTAAATGATATTGAAAATTTGTGAAAATTGGTAGGTGACTAGTTTTTCCAGTTCTGAGCATTTTAATAGAAATAGGCCAAAGCTAATTTTGACTCTAAGGTCCTCCAAATGGCAAAACAATGAAAGGTGTCCAAATCTGAAAAATCTGGGAAAATGAAGCAGGTTTTGGCAGATTCACTGTCCTTGTAGAACGAACTAGTTTTGACTTAGTAAATGACATCCAAAATGCATGAAATTTGGTACGCTGCTAGAGTTTTCAGTTCTGGACATTTTTTTTTCAGAAATAGACTAAGGCTAAATCTGACCCTAAGGCCCTCAAAACCGACAAGAATTGAAATGTGTGCAATTCTGGACAGTTTTGCATAGTCTCACGATTTTGGCTATAACTCTTGAACCCGAACTCCAAATGATGCGAGGCTTATTTCTGGATTTAGTTCACTTCCTAAGCTTTAATTTGAAATTTTGTTCACTGGAATAGGAGTTTGTTTGCTTGTCTCATTGATTGTGAGAAAACAGACCATTGCAGTGAGGTTTTCATCTAGTGATTTGCCTTGAAAATTATTGTAACTTCTCTTGTTGTATTAAATGCTTGGGATTGTGGCATTGGGATGCTATGTAAACTGTTTTGAATGCTTGAGGGTGTTTGAATTAATCAATGCATGGCTTGAGATTAATTACGTGACAACTTAGGGCTTAATCGCACGGGAAAGCATGAATTGGAACCCCAATGACTAGGAAAACTTGCTAAGTGTTGATCCTACGAATATCGTGTTTAATTATGTAATTAGTAGGCTGCCCGTAGTTGCCCTCATAGCCCTAAATATGATTTCGATGATTTACATGCGTTACATGGCTGCCCGTTTAATATTCATATAACTCCATGTGCTTTTCAAGTGAAATTACTTGTCATATCGTGCCTCGCGTGTTTACTTGTCAATGTGCAATCTTATGACTGTTTGAAGGCAACCTACTTTGTTGTCCTCCTAACGTGATATATTAAATGTTATAAATGTGCATTGCATACAAGGTTGCAACCTTTCATTCTGGCATGGTAGTGTTTCACGCACACCGGGCGGCATCGGGCTTACCAGTGCAACCATGACTACCATTGTCCAATTCCCTATCTCGCTTGCGGGCTAGACTTCCTCGGATAGTTGGGTCGTAGGATTTCGGGGTACATCCGGAGTACACCCATTTGGCGTGATAAGGGGATGATTTGAAGTCGGCTGCAACAACTGACATTGGAAATGAACTGAGAGCAAAAGCTCACCGTATCCTTTTCACTATGTTTATAAGTACTCTCGCTTGGTTCCTAGAGGTCCTCGGGGAGGAAAGATGGGTAATTGTGTTCTTTTATTTTTATATTACATTGTGAACTTACTTGTGATATATGTCATGCTTGCAAAAATGGTTTTCACAAGTTGAACCGAAAAAAGAGTTTCAAAACTTATTTCTCGTTCGCCCTCGCTGAGTTCATAAGGACTCACCCTCTTTTATCATCTCAGGTGAAGAAGACCAGGAACATGTACCCGAGGACAACTTGCCTAACGATGATTCCTTGGAATGACTGCTTGCCCTACGTGCCTTACGTGACCATGGCCATTTTGTGAACGATATGTTGCTTGAAGACTATTTCTTATGTTACTTGTTGTTGCATTGTATATGACCCCCGTTGTAATTTGGGGTCTAATTTTGGCTTGTACTGATCATAACTAGATAGACACTACTATGGTCATTTTTGCTATCGCTGCTGGTTAGTATCTATCGTAGGTTTATGAAGTATCAGGTAAAATGAATCTATCCAATCTTTAGCAGGGACTCATTGGTAGGCTAAGATCAACAGGTACTTTTGTAACAAGGATTAACAAATAAACGAGACATAGTATCATGCTAGGTTGTTAATCAAACGAGACTTCGAGATAATTAGTAGGCGTTTCGATTTGTGATAAATAGTAATCTTAGTTGAAAATGACATTGAGATTGAAAATTTTGAGGGGTTTAGAAAATTAGGTCAAACTAAAGAGCCCAATTACAGCAGTTATGCTGCCGGTTTTCCAGAGAATTTGTGGAGTTTAGGCTAAACGTTAAGTGTTAAACTCTCATGAACGATTAAGTGCGTGATATGACTTGAATGTTTAGATCACACCCTAGGCTAACCTTTATAGGTCGGGTTGGGGTGTGACACTGCGCCTATTTTCGGAGACCAAAATCGAACGTTTTCATCAGTTTCGGGATACTTTTCTTCTTTTGCGACGTTTTCGTCCTAGATCGTACGTCGTGAGCCGCAAAAAGGACCACAACCTAATCCATCACATTTCTATTACCGAATCCCACGACACCTTGGGTGAGCCAACTTCATTTCACGTAGAGGCTAGACCGGCAAACCGAGGGCGTAGGGCTTGTAAGCAGGTATCCGTCGCTCTGGTGCCTATAACTTTTGATCTGTAAAGAGTTACGCGGTGCACATCAAACCGTTGGAAAGCTCTCCGAGAGCTCTGCCACGGGTGCGGCAAGCCTGCTTGGCTGTGCCTGTTGTCGGAGCCTAAAATCGAACATTTTTATCAGTTTCGGGACACTTTTCTTCTTTTGCTTTGTTTTTCCATCCCGAATCGTACGTCGTGAGCCGCGAAAAGGGTGACAACCTAATCCATCACATTTCTATTATCGAATCCCATGGCACCTTGGGCAAGCCAACTTTACTTCACGTAGAGGCTGGGCCCGCAAACTGAGGGCATGGGGTATGTGACCAGGTATCCGTCGCTCCGGTGCCCATAACTTTTGATGCGTAAGGAGTTACGAGGCGCACAACATATTGTTGGAAAGCTCTCCGAGAGCTCTACATCGGGGGCAGCAAGCCGAATAGGCAATGCCTATTTTTGGAGACCAAAATTGAACATTTTCATCAGTTTTTGGACACTTTTCTTCTTTTGCTCCGTTTTTTCGTCCCGGATCGTACGTCGTGAGCCACGAAAAGGACGACAACCTAATCCATCACATTTCTATTACCGAATCCCACGGCACCTTGGGCAAGACAATTTCACTTCACGTAGAGGCTGGGCCCGCAAACTGTGGGCGTGGGGCTTATGACCAGGTATCCATCTCTCCGATGCCGATAACTTTTGATCCGTAAGGAGTTACGTGGCGCAAAGCATACAGTTGGAAAGCTCTCTGAGAGCTCTACGACAGGGGCGGCAAGTTGAATAGGCAGCGCTTATTTTCGGAGACCAAAATCGAACGTTTTCATCAGTTTCGGGACACTTTTCTTCTTTTACGCTGTTTTTCAATCTCGAATCGTACGTCGTGAGCCGCGAAATGGACGACAACCAAATCCATCATATTTCTATTATCGAATCCCACAGCACCTTGGGCAAGACAACTTCACTTGACATAGAGGCTGGGCCCGCAAACCAACGGCGTGGGGCTTGTGACCAGGTATCTGTCGCTCCGGTACCCATAACTTTTGATCCGTAAGGAGTTACGCGGCACACAACATACCGTTGGAAAGCTCTCCGAGAGCACTATGATTGGGGAATTAAGCCAGCTTGGCTGCGCCTATTTTCAGAGCCAAAAATTGAAAGTTTTCATTAGTTTCAGGACACTTTTCTTCTTTTGCTATGTTTTTCCGTCCCGGATCGTACGTCGTGTGTCACGGCCCCAACCTGACCTATAGAGGTTAGACTAGGGTGTGATCTAAACATTCAAGTCATTTTATGTACTTAATCGTTCATGAATGTTTAACACTTAACGTTAGCCTAAACTCCATAAATTCTCCGAAAAACCGGTAGCATAACGGCTGTAATTGGCTCTTTAGTTTGACCTAATTCTCTAAACGTCTCAAAACTTTCAATCTCAAACTCATTTCCAACTAAGATTACAATTTATCACCAATCGGGGTGCCAATTGTTATCTCGATGCCTCATTTGACTAATAACCTAGCATGATATTATGTCTCGTTTATTTGTCAATCCAGTTACACCGGCACCTGTTGATCTTAGCTTAACAATGAGTACCTGCTTAAGATTGAATAAATTTATTTTACTTAACTCTTATCTATTACTTCATAAGTCTGTGATAGATACTAAACCAAAGTAGCGATAGTAAAATGACCAGAAGAGTGTGTACCTAGTTATGATCAGTACAAGCCAAAATTAGACTCGAAATTACAACGGGGGTCATTTACAATACAACAACAAGCAACATAAGAAATAGTCTTCAAGCAACATATCGTTCACAAAATGGCCATAGTCAAGTAAGGTACGTAGGACAAGCAATTATTCCAAGGAGTCATCAATAGGCACGTTATCCTCGGGTACCTGTTCCTGGTCTTATTCACCTGAGATGATAAAAGAGGGTGAGTCCTTCTGAACTCAGCGAGGGGGAATGAGAAATACGTTTTGAAACTCTTTTTCTGGTTAACTTACGAAAAACCCCTTTTTGAAAACATGTCACGTATTACAAGTAATAAGATACGCAACGTATAAGACTCAAATTGAGCAACAGATACAATTACCAATCATTTCAAGGATACGGTGAGCATTTGCTCTCAATATCGATTTCGATACGATTGTTGCAGCCGACTTCAATAATCCACTTATCGCTCCCATTTGGGTGTACTCCGGATGTACCCCGAAAACCTACAACCCAACTCTCCGAGGATAGAATTCCAAGCGAGAGAGGGAATTGGACCATGGTAGTCACGGTAGCACCGGCAAGCCCGATGCCCGCCCCGCGTGCGTGAAACGCTACCATGCCTCAATGAAAGGTTGCAATCTTGTATGCAATGCACATTTATAATATTTAACATATCACATTAAGAGGACAACAAAGTAGGTTGCCTCCGAGCAGTTATAAGATTGCACGTTGACAGGTAAACACACAAGGCATGTTTGACATGTAATTTCACTTGTAACACGCATGGAGTTATATGAATATTAAACGGGCAGCCATGTAACACATTTAAATCAAGTCATATAACTCATTTCGGAGTTCACGTAATCAAGTAATAAAGTTATACAAGCATACGGCGACGTTTACATGAGACCGGGTGCAAGAAAAGTTTGCTTATCAACATGTAATTGTCGAAACCACATTTAGGGCTATAAAGACAACTACGGGCAGCCCGCTAATCATATAATTAGACATAATAACCATAGGATCAATACTTAGCGAGTTCTTCATAGTCACTAGGGTTTCAATTCATGCTTACACGTACGATTAAGCCATGAGTTGACAAGTAATTAAACTCAAGCCATGCATCGATTAATTAAAACACCATCAATCATCCAAAACAGTCCACACAACATCCAAGTGCCACAATCCCAAGCATTTAATACAACGAGAGAAGTTACAATAATTTTCAAAACATATCACTAAACAAAAATCTCACTGCAATGGTATGTTTTCCCACAATCATTTAGACAAGTAAACAATCTCCAATTCCAGTGAGAAAAATTTCAATTTAAAGCTTAAGGAGTGAACTAAATCCAGAAACAAACCTCGCATCATTTGGAGTTTGGATTCAAGAGTTATAGCAAAAACTGTGAGACTACACAAAACTGTCCAGATTTATACACATTTCAATACTTATCGTTTTTGAGGACCTTAGGGTCAGATTTAGCCTTAGTCTATTTCTGACACAAATGTCCAGAACTGACAAATCTAGTAATCTACCAAATTTCATGCATTTAGATATCATTTACTAAGTAAAAACTGGTTCGTTCTACAGGGACAGTGAATTGCCAAAAACCTGCTTCATTTTCCCAGATTTTCATGATTTGGACACCTTTCGATGTTTTGCCATGTTGGAGACCTTAGAGTCAAAATTGGCCTTCGCCTATTTCTATGAAAAATTCTCAGAACTGGCAAAACTAGTCACCCACCAATTTTCACGCACTTTCAACATCATTTACCTGGTAAAACTCACTTCGCTCCAACAAGTCAGAAAACTGCCATTTACGCGATTTCACCTATCTTCAAATTCTAGCCAAATATTTTGCTATGCATGTTTACAAAAGCTCATGTACACACATATATCACAAGTACAGAGGTAAAAATAGACATTTAAAGGCTTGCATGTGGTTTTTGAAAGCTTTTCAAAAGAGTTTTAGCCCTCACCTTAGCAAGACAACAATGAAGATGCACAAAGCTCTTGATGATGCACAAGATTGTCTTTTCTCCTTGCTTGGCCGAGAGATAACTTGAGATTCTCTAATTCCTAGCTTAGTTACCATGTTCTTAGTATGTGCATGTGGCTAGAACAAAAGGAAATGAAGTAGAAGCTATCAAACATACCTATGCTGAAAATTGATGAGTCTTGTGTGCTTGCATGCGAATTTTCTTACTTCTTGCTTGCTTGGTCGAGCTTCCTAGGTCCTTGAGTGTCTAGATGAACCTTAGGATGATGAGCTTAAGCTAGGGAGAGTGATGAAGCAGCCAATGCCGAGAGATAGAGAGAATGAGAGCTTGAGAGAATGTTTGAAAGAGTTTTGATGTTTATGTGGGCATGTGTCGGCCTTGAGCTTCTAAATTTCAGAATTTGTGTCTTCAAGAGCATATTTTGAATCAATCTAGCATGGGCAATTGTGTGGGCCGAGATTTTGGTGCATTGGGTAGGGTTTTAGGTCATTTTTTTATGCTTTGTGTCATAGGTTGTCTAGGCATGATTTTTGAATTATGCAAATCTTTCTCAAATGCATCATGTGGTCGGCCAAGCTAGTGTTCCAATCTGAATTTTTTGTCATGTTTTGAGCATTATTATATTGTGTGTTTGGGATGTACAAAAGAATAAAGAATAAAGAATAAGAATGTTTAGCTTTTGGTGAAATTTCGTCTTCTAGTAAGTTAATTAGCATTTTAATATTAGTTAGTGGAGTTGTAGGATTAATTAATGATCTAGTGCTTCGTGTAAGATGCTTTATTGATTAGCATGCGGGTACACTTTCCTAGATTTAGGGCACGCATCACGAGGTAAGGCACGAACTACGAGACGAATACACGTTTCTCAAGCAAATGCACGCAACCCTAAATGAATGCACGTAATTCAATGCAAGGCACACAAAATGAAACACAACTCTTAAACCTAGGTCAAGGCACACAAATCTAGGTCGGGCCTTACATCGTGAGCTGCGAAAAGGACGACAACATAATCCATCACATTTCTATTACCGAATCCCACGGTACCTTGGCCAAGACAACTTCACTTCACATAGAGGCTGGGCCCGCAAACCGAGGGCATAGGGCTTTTGACTAGGTATCCGTCGCTCCGGTGCCCATAACTTTTGATCCGTAAGGAGTTAGGCGTCGTACAACATACCGTTGGAAAGCTCTCCGAGAGCTCTACAACGGAGACAGCAAAACTGCTCTTCTGCACCTATTTTTGGAGCCCAAAATCAAATGTTTTCATAAGTTTCGGGACACTTTTCTTCTTTCGCGCTGTTTTTCTGACCCGAATCGTACGCCGTGAGCCACGAAAAGGATGACAACCTAATCCATCACATTTCTATTACGAAATCCCACGGTACCTTAGGCAAGAAAACTTCACTTCATGTAGAGGCTGGGCCCGTTTACCGAGCGCGTGGGACTTGTGACCAGGTATCCGTCACTCTGGTGCCCATAACTTTTGTTTCGTAAGGAGTTATGCGGCGCTCAATGTACCGTTGGAAAGCTCTCCGAAAGCTCTACAACAGGGACAACAAGCATGCTCAGCTGCATCTATTTTCGGAGCCCAAAATCGAATGTTTTCATCAGTTTTGAGACACTTTTCTTCTTTCGCATTGTTTTTTCGTCCCGGATCGTATGTCGTGAGCCTCGAAAAGGATGACAACCTTATCCATCACATTTCTATTACTGAATCCCTCGGTACCTTGGGCAAAACAACTTCACTTCACGTAGAAGCTGGGCCCGTAAACGGGGGGCGTGGGGCTTCTGACCAGGTATTCGTTGCTCCGGTGCCTATAACTTTTGATCCGTAAGGAGTTACGTGGCGCACAGCATACCGTTGGAAAGCTTGCCGAGAGCTCTATGACGGGGGTAGAAAAACTGCTCTTCCGCACCTATTTTCAGAGTCCAAAATTGAACGTTTTCATCAATTTTGGGACACTTTTATTCTTTTGCGCCATTTTTTTGACCCGGATAGTACGTCGTGAGCCTCGAAAAGGATGACAACCTGATCCATAAAATTTCTATTACCGAATCCCATGGCACCTTGGGCAAGACAACTTCACATCACGTAGAGGTTGGGTCAGCAAACCGAGGGCGTGGGGCATGTGAGCGGGTATCTGTCGCTCCAGTGCCCATAACTTTTGATTTGTAAGGAGTTATACGGTGCGCAACATACTGGAAAGCTCTCCGAGAGCTCTACGACGGGGGTAGCAAGCCTGCTTGGCTGTGCCTATTTTCGGAGCCAAAAATTGAATTTTTCATCAATTTCAGGACACTTTTCATCTTTTGAGCTATTTTTCGGTCCCGAATCGTACGTCGTGAGCTGCGAAAATGGCGACAACCTAATCCATCACATTTCTATTACCGAATCCCACAGCACCTTGGGCAAGACAACTTCACTTTACATTGAGGCTGGGCCAGCAAACCGAGGGCGTGGGGCTTGTGACCTGGTAACCGTCGCTCCGGTGCCCATAACTTTTGATCCGTAAGGAATTACGCGGCGCACAACATATCGTTGGAAAGCTCTACGAGAGCACTACGACGTGGGCAGCAAAATTGTTCTTCGGGACCTATTTTCGGAGCCCAAAACCGAACGTTTTCATCAGTTTTGGGGCACTATTCTTCGTTCGCGCTGCTTTTTCGTCCCAGATCGTACGTCGTGATCCTCTAAAAGAATGACAACCTAATCCATCACATTTCTATTACAGAATCCCATGGTACCTTGGGCAGGACAACTTCACTTCACGTAGAGGCTGGGCTCGCAAACTGAGGGCGTGGGGCATGTAACCAGGTATCCGTAGCTCCGGTGCCCATAACTTTTGATCTGCAAGGAGTTACGCAGTGCACAACGTACCGTTGGAAAGTTCTAAGAGAACTCTACGATGGGGGCCGTAAGCCTGCTCGGCTGCGACTATTTTCGAAGACCAAAATCGAACATTTTTATCAGTTTTGGGACATCTTTCTTCTTTTGCGCTATTTTTTCCTCCCGGATCATACGTCGTGAGCATAGAAAAGGACGACAACCTAATCCATCACCTTTCTATTACCGAATCCTATGACACCTTGGGCAACACAGCTTCACTTCACGTAGAGGCTGGGCTCGCAAACCGAGGGCGTGGGGCTTGTGACCAGGTATCCGTCGCTCCGGCGCCCATAACTTTTGATCTGTAAGGAGTTACGTGGCGCACAATATACCGTTGGAAAGCTCTCCGAGAGCTCTATGACAAGGGCAACAAGCCTCCTCAGCTGTGCCTGTTTTAGGAGCCCAAAATTGAATGTTTTCATCAGTTTTGGGACACTTTTCTTCTTTCGCGTTGTTTCTTCGTCTTGGATCGTACTTCGTGAACCTCGAAAAGGATGACAACCTAATCCATCATATTTCTATTACCGAATCCCACGGCTCCTTGGGCAAAACAACTTCACTTCATGTAGAGGGTGGGCCCGCAAACGGAGGGTGTGGGGCTTGTGACCAGGTATTCGTCGCTCCGGTGCCCATAACTTTTGATCCGTGAGGAGTTACGCGGCGCACAGCATACCGTTGGGAAGCTCGCCTAGAGCTCTATGATTTGGGCAAAAAAGCTGCTCTTCTACTTATTTTTGGAGTCCAAAATTGAACGTTTTCATCAGTTTCGGGACACTTTTCTACTTTCGCGCTATTTTTCCGTCCCGGATCGTACGTCGTGAGCCTAAAAAAGGACGACAACCTAATCCATCACATTTCTATTATCGAATCCCACGGCACCTTAGGCAAGACAACTTCGCTTCACATAGAGGATGGGCCCGCAAACCGAGGGCGTGGGGCACGTGGCCAGGTATCCGTCGCTCCGGTGCCCATAACTTTTGATTCGTAAGGAGTTACGCTGTGCACAGAATACCGTTGGAAAGCTCTCCGAGAGCTCTACGACGGAGGCAGTAAGCTTGCTTGGCTATGCCTATTTTCGGAGCCAAAAATTGAATGTTTTCATCAGTTTCAGGTCACTTTTCTTCTTTTGCACTATTTTTTCGTCCCAGATCATATGTCGTGAGCTGCGAAAATGACGACAACCTAATCCATCACATTTATATTACCGAATCCCTCGGTACCTTGGGCAAGACAACTTCACTTCACATAGAGGCTAGGCCCGCAAACCGAGGGCGTGGGGCTTGTGACCAGGTATCCGTCGCTCCGGTGCCCATAAATTTTGATCCGTAAGGGGTTACGCGGCGCACAGCATGCCGTTGGAAACCTCTCCGAGAGCTCTACGACGGGGGTAGCAAAATTGTTCTTCCGCACCTATTTTTGGAGCCCAAAATCGAACGTTTTCAACAGTTTCGGGGCACTTTTCTTCTTTCGCGCTGTTTTTTTGTCCCGGATCGTACGTCGTGATCCTCGAAAAGAATGACAACCTAATCCATCACATTTCTATTACAGAATCCCACGGCACCTTGGACAAGACAACTTCACTTCATGTAGAGGCTAGGCTCACAAACTGAGGGCGTGGGGCATGTAACCAGGTATCCGTAGCTCCGGTGCCCATAACTTTTGATCTGCAAGGAGTTACGCGGCGCACAATGTACCATTGAAAAGTTCTAAGAGAGCTCTACGATGGAGGTAGTAAGCCTGCTCGGTTGCGACTATTTTCGGAGCCCAAAATCGAACGTTTTTATCTGTTTGGGGACACTTTTCTTCTTTCGCGCTGTTTTTTCATCCCAAATCGTACGTCGTGAGCCGCGAAAAGGACAACTTAATCCATCACATTTATATTATCGAAGCCCACAACACCTTGGCCAAGACAACTTCACTTCTCCTAGAGGCTGGTCTCGCAAACCGAAGGCGTGGGGCTTGTGATCAGGTATCTGTCGCTCCGGTGCCCATAACTTTTGACCTGTAGGGAGTTACGCGGTGCACATCGTACCGTTGAAAAGCTAACCGAGAGCTCTACGACGTGGGCAGCAAGCCTACTCAGCTGCATCTATTTTCAGAGACCAAAATCGAACATTTTCATCAGTTTCGGGACACTTTTATTCTTTTGCGCTGTTTTTCTGTCCCGGATCGTACGTTGTGAGCCTCGAAAAGGACGACAACCTAATCCATCACATTTCTATTATCGAATCCCAGGGCACCTTGGGCAAGACAACTTCACTTCACGTAGAGGCTAGGCCCGTAAACCGAGGGCGTGGGGCATGTGACCAGGTATCCGTCGTTCCGGTGCCTATAACTTTTGATTCGTAAGGAGTTTCGCGGCGCACAATATACCGTTGGAAAGCTCTCCGAGGGCTCCACGACTGGGGCAGCAAGCCTACATGGCTGTACCTGTTTTTAGAGCCCAAAATTGAATATTTTCATCAATTTCGGGACACTTTTCTTCTTCTGAGTTGTTTTTCCGTCCCGAATCGTACGTCATGAGTCACGAAAAGGACGACATCCTAATCCATCACATTTCTATTACCAAATCCCATGGCACCTTGGGCAAGACAACTTCACTTCACCTAGAGGTTGGGCCCGCAAAACCGAGGGCGTGGGGCTTGTGACCTGATATCCGTCGCTCCGGTGCCCATAACTTTTGATCCGTAAGGAGTTACGCGGCGCAGAGCATACCGTTGGAAAGCATCCCGAGAGCTCTATGATGAGGGAATTAAGCCTGCTCGGCTGCGCCTGTTCTCGGAGCCAAAAATTGAACATTTTCATAAGTTTCGGGACACTTTTCTTCTTTTGCTCTGTTTTTCCGTCCCAGATCATATGTCGTGAGCTGCGAAAATGACGACAACCTAATCCATCACATTTATATTACCGAATCCCACGGTACCTTGGGCAAGACAACTTCACTTCACATAGAGGCTGGGCCCGCAAACCGAGGGCGTGGGGCTTGTGACCAGGTATCCGTCGCTCCGGTGCCCATAACTTTTGATCCGTAAGGAGTTACACGGCGCACAGCATACCGTTGGAAAGCTCTCCGAGAGCTCTACGATGGGGGAAGAAAGCTTGTTCGGCTACACCAGTTTTTGGAGCCCAAAATCAAATATTTTCATCAGTTTCGGGACACTTTTCTTCTTTCGTGCTCTTTTTTCATCCCAGATCGTAGGTTGTGAGCCTCGAAAAGGATGACAACCTAATCCATCAAATTTCTATTACCGAATCCCACAACACCTTAGGCAAGACAACGTCACTTCACGTAGAGGCTAGGCCCGCAAACCGAGGGTGTGGGGCTTGTGACTAGGTATTCGTCACTTCAGTGCCCAAAACTTTTGATCTGTAAGGCATTACGCGACGCACAACATACCATTAGAAAGCTCTCCAAAAGCTCTACGACGGGGTCAGCAAAACTGCTCTTCTGCAGTTGTCTTCGAAGCCCAAAATTGAATGTTTTCATCAGTTTCGGGACACTTTTATTGTAAGGCCCGACCTCGATTTATGTGCAATACCTCATTTCGTATGCCCTAACCTAGATTTGCGTGCCTTAACCTAGGTTTAAGAATTGTGTTTTGTTTTGTGTGCCTTGCATTGAATTACGTGCATTCATTTAGGGTTGCGTACATTTACTTGAAAAATGTGCATTCGTCTCGTAGTTCGTGCCTTATCTCGTAGTGCGTGCCCTAAACCAAGAAAAACGTGCCCACACGCTAATCAAGAAAGTATCTTACACGAAGCGCTAGGTCATTAATTAATCCTACAAACTCCACAAACTAATATTAAATTGCTAATTCAACCTACTAGAAGACAATCTCACAAAAAGCTAGGCATTCTTTATTCTTTATTCTATATTCTTTGCATATCCCAAACACACAATTAAATAATGCTCAAAAGATGACAAAAAATTCAGAATTTTGCAATGCCTTGGCCGACCACCTCTAGCATTTGTGCATGCATTGCAATTTCAAAATTTGTACCTAAACATTCTATGACACAAAGCAATAAAAAATGGATCAAAAACCCTCCCCAATGCTCCAATCTCGACACACATTCCCTTGCCCATGCTAGGACAATTCAAACATGCCTCTTGAAGACACAAAATCAGATTTTACAAGGCCCTAGGCCGACAAGCATCAATACCCATCAAGCTTTCATTTTTCTTTAATTCTTTTTCTCTTTCTCTCATTTCTTCTCTCTCTCTCTCGACCCTAGCTGAATTTGTAGACTCCATAGCTAAGTTCTTCATCCTAAGGCTCTTCAAGACCTCCAAGCTACTTAGGAGCTCGACCAAGCAAAGCTAGGAGCAAAGAAACGCACATGCAAGCCTTTAGCACATCCATTTCGGCTTAGGTGAGTTTGTTAGCTTCCATTTCTTTTCTTCTTGTTCTAACCACATGCACCTACTAAGAACATGGTAAATTAGCTAGGAAATTAGAGAAATCCCAAGTTGTCTCTCGGCTAAGCAAGAGAAGAGTTGTCATTGTGCTTCATCAAGAGTTTGTGCATCTTCTTTGTTGTCTTGCTAAGGTGAGGACTAAAACTTCTTGAAAACTTTTAAAAACCACATGCATGCCTTTGAATGTCTATTTCTACCTTTGTACTTGTGATATATGTGTGTTCATGAGCTTTTGTAAACATGCATGGCAAGATATTTGGCTAGAATGTGATGATAGATGAAATCACGTATGGGACAACCTTCTGTCTTGTTGGTACGGGGTGATTTTGACCAGGTAATGAGGTTGAAAATGCGTGAAAATTGGTAGGTGATTAGCTTTTCCAGTTCTGAGTAGTTTTGGCAGAAATAGGCCAAAGATAATTTTGACTCTAACGTCCTCACAATGGCCAAATATCAAAATGTATCCAAATCTGGAAAATCTGGGAAAATGAAGCAGGTTTTGGCAGATTCACTATTCATATAGAACGAACCAGTTTTGACTTAGTAAATAATATCCAAAATGCATGGAATTTTGTGTGCTGCTAGATTGTTTAGTTCTGGACATTTTTGTCAGAAATAGACTAAGGCTAAATTTGACCCTAAGGCCCTCAGAAACGACAAGTATTGAAATGTGTACAAATCCTGACAGTTTTGCATAGTCTCACTGTTTTGGCTATAACTCTTGAACCCGAACTCCAAATGATGCGAGGTTTGTTTCTGGATTTAGTTCACTCCTTAAGATTTAATTTGACATTTTGTTTACTGGAATTGGAGTTTGTTTGCTTGTCTCAATGATTGTGAGAAAACAGACCATTGCAGTGAGGTTTTCATCTAGTTATATGCTTAGAAAAATTATTGTAGCTTCTCTTGTTGTATTAAATGCTTGGGATTGTGGCATTTGAATGTTGTGTGGACTGTTTGAATGCTTGAGGGTGTTTGAATTAATCAATGCATGGCTTGAGTTTAATTACGAGATGACTTGGGGCTTAGTCGCATGGGTAAGCACGAATTGAAACCCTAGTGACTAGGTAAATTCGCTAAGTGTTGATCCTATGAGTATCGTGTTTAATTATGTGATTAGTAGGCTGCCCATAGTTGCCCTTATAGCCCTAAATGTGGTTCCGACGATTACATGTTGACAAGTAGGCCTTTCTTGCACCCGGTCCCACGTAGATGTCGTTACATGTTGAATAATATTATTAACTGACCACGTGAACTTCGAAATGAGTTATATGACTTGATTTACATGCGTTACACGGCTGCCCGTTTAATATTCATATAACTCCATGTGCTTTATAAGTGAAATTACCTGTCATATCGTGCCTCGCTTGTTTACTTGTCAATGTGCAATGTTTTGACTGCTCGGAGGCAACCTACTTTGTTGTCCTCCTAATGTGATATATTAAATGTCATAAATGTGCATTGCATACAAGGTTGCAACCTTTCATTCTGGAGTGGTAGCGTTCACGCACACCGGGCGGCATCGGGCTTGCCGGTGCAACCGTGACTACCATTGTCCAATTCCCTCTCTTGCTTGAGGGCTAGACTTCCTCAAAGAGTTGGGTCGTAGGATTTCGGGGTACATCTGGAGTACACCCATTTGGCGTGATAAGGGAATGATTTGAAGTCAGCCGCAACAATTGATACTGGAAATGACTGAGAGCAAAAGCTCACCGTATCCTTTTCACTATGTGTATAAGTACTCTTGCTTGGTTCCTAGAGGACCTCAGAAGGAAAAACGGGTAATTGAGTTCTTTTACTATTACATTACATTATGTACTTACTTGTGATATAATGTCATGCTTGAAAAAGGGTTTTCATAAGTTGAACCAGAAAATGAGTTTCAAAACTTATTTCTCGTTCGCCCTCGCTAAGTTCATAAGGACTCACGCTTTTTTATCATCTCAGACGAAGAAGACCAGGAACATGTACCCGATGACAACATGCCTAATGATGATTCCTTGGAATGATTGCTTGCCTTACGTGCCTTACTTGACTATGGCCATTTTGTAAACAATATGTTGCTTGAAGACTATTTCATTTCTTATGTTGCTTGTTATTGTATTGTAAATGACCCCCGTTGTAATTTGGGGTCTGATTTTGGCTTTTACTGATCATAACTAGATAGTCACCACTATGGTTGTTTTTGCTATCACTATTGACTAGTATCTATCATAGGATTGTGAAGTATCAGGTAAGGATTAAGTAAAATAAATCTATCCAATCTTAAGCAGGTACTCATTGTTAAGCTAAGATCAACAGGTACTTTTGTAACAAGGATTAACAAACAAACGAAACATAGTATCATGCTAGGTTGTCAATCAATCAAGACTTTGAGATAACTAGTAGGCGTTTCGATTGGTGATAAACAGTAATCTTATCTAGAGAATTAGATCAAACTAAAGAGCCCAATTACAGCCGTTATGGTGCCGGATTTCTAGAGAATTTGTGGAGTTTAGGCTAAAACGTTAAGTGTTAAACTCTCATGAATAATTAAGTACGTGATATGATTTGAATGTTAGATCACTCCCTAGTTTAACCTCCATAGGTCAGGTTGGGGCGTGACACCTTATATTTAATGGTATCAGAGCTTAGATTGCTTATGCCAGGTTTAACTCTCGAACCATGGGTAGAAGCCCTAAGGTTATTTGGATGATTTGTTCATGTGTGATAATGTTAATTGTGCCTTCTATGTTCTATGTGCTTATGTGATTAACATGTCTTAACTGTTTTGAAAGTTGTGTATTCATGTGAAATTAAATGTTGCATATCTTACACATTAAATTTTTGTTTGTCGTATTTTAATAAATTGTGCATCGTAATCTGTGCCTATAGATGGTTGGCCCTAGTACCCGCACTACTAATAAGAGCGGGGAGCCCCAAGAGACCGGAGATGTTTATCCGACTAATCCCGGCATGGCTATGTTTAACATGATGGCGAATGCCATGGATCATGTGTCGCGAGTGATAGAACGTCAAGATGCACGTGAAGCGAATAGCAACAACAACAGGAATGATGGTAACCATGGGAGACATAGCAGAATGCGAGAGTTTCTTGACTTTCGTCCGTCCAAATTCCATGGGGAAGCTGATGATGTAAAGGAAGAAGCTTGGCTGTCTGAGATCGAGAGGATTTTCATGCCACTTGACTATACTGATGAAGAAAATGTGGAGTTCGATGTGTTTCTGTTGCACAGGGATGCTGAGCATTGGTGGCACACTGTGGAGGCACTTTGGAAAACTGATCATACACCTTGCTCGTGGGGTAATTTCATTAAGGCATTCAAGGAGAAATACGTACCTGCAGTTTCCAGGCAGAGGTGGATTGAGGAATTCATGCACTTGAACCAGGGTAACATGACAGTGGCCCAGTACGAGGCTCATTTTGACCGACTGTCCCGTTATGCTCAATACATGGTCAGTACCCCTGAGGCAAAGATGTGAAAATTTACGAATTGGTTGAGGCCAAAGATCCAGGACCAGTTGGATTCGCATGACTTCGATACTTATTCTGCTCTCCTTACTGCTGCTTCTTGAGTTGAGAAGAGGAAACTTGATAGAGCCGGTTCGAGCCAGCCGAACAAGAAACCATACCAGCCTCCAGGTCAACAGAAGAAATTCCAGAGCCAGAGTCGTAGTCAGGGCCAGAGCCAGAACAGACCAGTTAATAACCGTGGCCCGACTAAAGCACCGTCAACCTCTTCCACCCGCGGATCCACAGGTAGTTCACCTGCTACTTAGTCTATCAACTGTTCTTACTGTGACAAGAAGGGTCATGACACCGTTTGGGTTATAATGGATAGATTGACCAAGTCAGTGCACTTCTTACCGATGAACAAGGAGGATAGTCCTGAGAAATTGGGAGATATGTATGTGGCTAATATTGTAAGATTGCACGGGATGACTATGAGTATTGTATCAGATAGGGATCCTCATTTTACTTCTGATTTTGGAAGAGACTACAAGAAGCTTTGGGAACGAAGTTGAGTTTCAGCACGGCTTATCACCCTCAGACTGATGGATAATCTGAGAGAACTATTCAGATTCTGGAGGATATGCTGAGGGCATGTGTTTTAGACTTCGGGAAAGGTTGGGAGAAATATCTGTCTTTAGTGGAATTTGCTTATAATAGCAGTTATCAGGTCACTATCGGGATGGCCCCATTTGAGGCATTGTATGGACGTAAGTGTCGATCCCCAATTTACTGGGATGAAGTAGGTGAGACGAAGACTTTTGACCCGACCCTTCTACCTGAACTTACGAAGACTGTTGATAATATCCACCTCATCCGGAAACGGATGCTTACCACCCAAAGCAAGCAGAAAAGTTATGCAGATCGACGGAGACGGAGTCTAGAGTTTGAGGTTGGTGACAAGGTGTTCATGAAGATATCACCTCGGAGGGGACTGATTAAACATGGCAAGGGTAAAAAGTTAAGCTCGAGGTTTGCAGGACCATTTGAGATAATTGAGAAGGTTGGCAAGTTGGCGTATCGCCTGGAACTACCCCAAAACCTCTCCAATATTCACGACGTCTTTCACTTTTCAATGCTACGGAAGTATCACCCTGATCCATCAAATATCTTGGAGCCAGAGCCGTTGCAGCTTCGGGAGAACTTGTCTTATGAAGAGAAGCTCATTCGGATCCTAGACCAGCAAGATCGGGAGTTGCACAGCAAATCTATACCGATGGTGAAGGTGTTGTGGGATCATCATGGAGTTGAAGAAGCAACGTGGGAAAGGCGAGACCAGATGGAGCAACAATATCCAGCTTTATTTCAAAGGTAATATTGAATTTCGGGACGAAATTCTTTTAAGGAGGGGAAGATGTAAGGCCCGACCTCGATTTGCGTGCGATACCTCATTTCGTGTACCCTAACCAAGATTTGCGTGCCTTGACCTAGGTTTAAGAATTATGTTTCGTTTTGTGTGTCTTGCATTGAATTACGTGCATTCATTTAGGGTTGCGTGCGTTTACTTGGAAAACGTGCATTCATCTTGTAGTTCGTGCCTTACCTCGTAGTGCATGCCCTAAACCTACGGAAGCGTTCCCACACGCTAATCAAGAAAATATCTTACACGAAGCACTAGATCATTAATTAATCCTACAAATTCCGCTAACTAATATTAAAATGTAAGTCAATGCACTAGAAGACAAAATCTCACAAAAAGCTAGACATTCTTTATTCTTTACATATCCCAAACACACAATTAAATAATGCTCAAAAGATGACAAAAAATTCAGAATTTTGCAATGCCTTGGCCGACCACCTCTTACATTTGTGCATGCATTGCAATTTCAAAATTTGTACCTAAACATTCTATGACACAAAGCAATAAAAATGGCTCAAAAACCCTCCCCAATGCTCCAATCTTGACACACATTCCCTTGCCCATGCTAGGACAATTCAAACATGCCTCTTGTAGACACAAAATCAGATTTTACAAGGCCCTAGGCCGACAAGAATCAATACTCATCAAGCTTTCATTTTTCTTTCATTCTTTTTCTCTTTCTCTCATTGCTTCTCTCTCTCTCTCTCGGCCCTAGTTGAGTTTGTAGACTCCATAGCTAAGTTCTTCATCCTAAGGCTCTTCAAGACCTCCAAGCTACTTAGGAGCTCGACCAAGCAAAGCTAGGAGCAAAGAAATGCACATGCAAGCCTTTAGCACATCCATTTCGGCTTAGGTGAGTTTGTTAGCTTCCATTTCTTTTCTTCTTGTTCTAACCACATGCACCTACTAAGAACATGGTAAATTAGCTAGGAAATTAGAGAAATCCCAAGTTGTCTCTCGGCTAAGCAAGGAGAAGAGTTGTCATTGTGCTTCATCATGAGTTTGTGCATCTTCTTTGTTGTCTTGCTAAGGTGAGGGCTAAAACTTCTTGAAAAGCTTTTAAAAACCACATGCATGCCTTTGAATGTCTATTTCTACCTCTGTACTTGTGATATATGTGTGTTCATGAGCTTTTGTAAACATGCATGGCAAGATATTTGGCTAGAATGTGATGATAGAGGAAATCGCGTATGGGACATCCTTCTGTCTTGTTGGTGCGGGGTGATTTTGACCAGGTAAATGAGGTTGAAAATGCATGAAAATTGGTGGGTGACTAGTTTTTCCAGTTCGGAGAATTTTTTGCGGAAATAGGCCAAAGCTAATTTTGACTCTAAGTTCCTCAAAATGGCCAAATATCAAAATGTGTCCAAATCTGGAAAATCTGGGAAAATGAAGCAGGTTTTGGCAGATTCACTGTTCTTGTAGAACAAACCATTTTTGACTTAATAAATGAAATCCAAAATGCATGAAATTTTTTTGTGATGCTATACTTTTTAGTTCTGGACATTTTGGACAGAAATAGATTAAGGCTAAATCTGACCCTAGGGCCCTCAAAAACGACAAGTATTGAATTGTGTGCAAACCTGGACAGTTTTGCGTAGTCTCACTGTTTTGGCTATAACTCTTGAACCCGAACTCCAAATGATGCGAGGTTTGTTTCTAGATTTAGTTAACTACTTAAGCTTTAATTTGAAATCTTTTTCACTGGAATTGGAGTTTGTTTTCTTGTCTCAATGATTGTGAGAAAACAGACCATTGCAGTGAGGTTTTCATCTAGTGATATGCTTAGAAAAATTATTGTAGCTTCTCTTGTTGTATTAAATGCTTGGGATTGTGGCATTTGTATGTTGTGTGGACTGTTTGAATTCTTGAGGATGTTTGAATTAATCAATGCATGGCATGAGTTTAATTACGAGATGACTTGGGGCTTAGTCGCACGGGTAAGCACGAATTGAAACCCTAGTGACTAGGTAAATTCGCTAAGTGTTGATCCTATGAGTATCGTGTTTAATTATGTGATTAGTAGGCTGCCCGTAGTTGCCCTTATAGCCCTAAATGTGGTTCCGATGATTACATGTTGACAGGTAGGCCTTTCTTGCACCCGGTCCCACGTAGATGTCGTTGCATGTTGAATAATCTTATTAATTGATTACGTGAACTTCGAAATGAGTTATATGACTTGATTTACATGCGTTACACGGCTCACCGTATCCTTTTTACTATATGTATAAGTACTCTCGCTTGGTTCCTAGAGGACCTCGGGGAGGAAAGACGGGTAATTGAGTTCTTTTACTGTTACATTACATTATGTACTTACTTGTGATATAATATCATGCTTGAAAAAGGGTTTTCATAAGTTGAACCGAAAAATGAGTTTCAAAACTTATTTCTCGTTCGCCCTCGCTGAGTTCATAAGAACTCACCCTCTTTTATCATCTCAGGTGAAGAAGACCAGGAACAGGTACCCGAGGACAACGTGCCTAATGATGATTCCTTGGAATGATTGTTTGCCCTACGTGTTTTACTTGACTATGGTCATTTTGTGAACAATATGTTGCTTGAAGACTATTTCATTTCTTATGTTGCTTGTTATTGTATTGTAAATGACTCCCGTTGTAATTTGGGGTCTAATTTTGGCTTGTACTGATTATAACTAGATAGTCACCACTATGGTCATTTTTACTATCGCTATTGACTAGTATCTATCATAGGATTGTGAAGTATCAGGTAAGGATTAAGTAAAATAAATCTATCCAATCTTAAGCAGGTACTCATTGTTAAGCTAAGATCAACAGGTACTTTTGTAACAAGGATTAACAAACAAACGAGACATAGTATCATGCTAGGTTGTCAATCAAACGAGACTTCGAGATAACTAGTAGGCATTTCGATTGGTGATAAACAGTAATCTTGGCTAGAAATGAAATTGAGATTGAAAATTTTGAAGCGTTTAGAGAATTAGGTCAAACTAAAGAGCCCAATTACAGCCGTTATGCTGCCGGATTTTCAGAGAATTTGTGGAGTTTAGACTAAAATGTTAAGTGTTAAACTCTCATGAATGATTAAGTACGTGATATGATTTGAATGTTAGATCACTCCCTAGTCTCACCTCCATAGATCAGTTGAGGCGTGACATTTATTCTTTTGCGTTGTTTTTCCGTCTTGGATCGTACGTTGTGAGCCTCAAAAAGGACGACAACCTAATCCATCACATTTCTATTACCGAATCCCATGGCACCTTGGGCAAGACAACTTCGCCTCACGTTGAGGCTGGGCCCGCAAACCGAGGGCGTGGGGTATGTGACCTGGTATCCGTCGTTCCGGTGCCCATAACTTTTGATCCGTAAGGAGTTACGCGGCGCACAACATACCGTCAGAAAGCTCTCCAAGAGCTCTACGACGGGGGCAACAAGCCTGCTCGGCTGTGCTTATTTTCAGAGCCCAAAATTGAATGTTTTCATCAGTTTCGGGACACTTTTCTTCTTTTAAGCTATTTTTTCATCCCGGATCGTACGTCGTGAGCCGCGAAAAGGACGACAACCTAATCCATCACATTTCTATTACCGAATCCCATGGCTCTTTGGGCAAGACAACTTCACTTCACGTAGAGGCTGGGCCCACAAACCGAGGGCGTGGGGCTTGTGACCAGGTATCCGTTGCTCCGGTACCCATAACTTTTGATCCGTATGGAGTTACACGGCGCAAACCATGCCGTTGGAAAGTTCTCCGAGAGCTCTACGACGGGATAATTAAGCCTACTTGGCTGCACCTATTTTCGGAGCCAAAAATTGAACATTTTCATAAGTTTCGGGTCACTTTTCTTCTTTTGCTATGTTTTTCGGTCCTGGATCGTACGTCGTGAGCCGTGAAAATGACGACAACCTAATCCATCACATTTCTATTACCGAATCCCACGGCACCTTGGGCAAGACAACTTCGTTTCAAGTAGAGGCTGGGCCCGCAAACCGAGGACGTGGGGCTTGTGACCAGGTATTCGTCGCTCCGGTGCCCATAACTTTTGAACCGTAAGGAGTTACGCGGCGCATAGCATACCGTTGGAAAGCTCTCCGAGAGGTCTACGACGGGGGCAGCAAAACAGCTCTTCTGCGCCTATTTTTGGAGCCCAAAATTGAACATTTTTATCAGTTTCAGAACAGTTTTCTTCTTTTGCGCTGTTTTTCCTTCCCGGATCGTACGTCGTAAGCCTCGAAAAGGACGACAACCTAATCCATCACATTTCTATTATATAATGCCACGATACCTTGGGCAAGAAAACTTCACTTCACGTAGAGGCTGGGTCCGCAAACCGAGGGCGTAGGGAATGTGACCAGGTATCCGTCGCTCCGGTGCCCATAACTTTTGATCCGTAAGGAGTTACGCGGCGCACAACATACCGTTGGAAAGCTCTCCGAGAGCTCTACGATGGGGGCAGCAAGCCGGATAGGTTGTACCTATTTTCTGAGACCAAAATTGAACGTATTCATCAGTTTCAGGATACTTTTCTTCTTTGCTCTGTTTTTCCGTCCCGGATCGTACGTCGTGAGCTGCAAAAAGGACGACAACCTAATCCATCACATTTTTATTACCGAATCCCACGGCACCTTGGACAAGTCAACTTCACTTCACATAGAGGCTGGGCCCGCAAACCGAGGACGAGGGGATTATGATCAGGTATTCGTCTCTCCGATGCCCATAACTTTTGATCAGTAAGGCGTTACGCGGAGCACAACATACCGTTGGAAAGCTCTCCCAGAGCTCTATGACCGGGGCAAGTAGCCTGCTCTTGTGCACCTATTTTTGGAGCCCAAAATCGAACGTTTTCATCAATTTTGGGACACTTTAATTCTCTTGCGCTGTTTTTCCTCCCAGATCGTACGTCGTGAGCCTCGAAAAGGACCACAACCTAATCCATTACATTTTAATTACCAAATCCCACGGCACCTTGGGAAAAACAACTTCACTTCACGCAGAGGCTGGGCCCACAAGCCGAGGGCGTGGGGCATGTGACCAGGTATCCGTCGCTCCGATGGCCATAACTTTTGATCCGTAAGGAGTTACGTGGCGCACAACATATAGTTGGAATACTCTCCGAGAGCTCTACGATGGGGGCAGCAAGTCTGCTCGGCTGCTCCTATTTTCAGAGCCCAAAATCGAACATTTTCATCAATTTCGGGATATTTTTCTTCTTTTTAGTCATTTTTTTTTGTCCCGGATCGTACGTCGTGAGCCGCGAAAAGGACGATAACCTAATCCATCACATTTCTATTACTGAATCCCATGCCACCTTGGGTAAGAAAACTTCACTTCATGTAGAGGCTGGGCCCGTAAACCGAGGGCGTGGGGCTTGTGACTAAGTATCCGTCGCTCCGGTGTCCATAACTTTTGATCCGTAAGGAGTTATGCGTCGCACAGCATATCGTTGGAAAGCTCTTCGAGAGCTCTACAACGGGGGTTAGTAACCCTGCTCGGCTGCTGTGACACCCCATTCCCTCTCGAGACCGGGAGTTCTACGCACGATTGTAGAAGAAAAATGCAAAACAATTTTTTTTTCTTTTCCCTCAAGCTTTCAGCCATGGGAGGACATGGATGGCATTTTGCAAATTGTTTTTATTGATTTTTGCCTTGTTTTATTATTTAAAAGTGTGTCAAGGCTTTTTGGTCATTTGCAAAATCAAGTTTAAGTTAAAAATGGTGAAGTATACTTATTTTGATGTCTTTTAAATCTAATTCAAGTTAAAACAATGCAATTAAATGAAAAACAACTAAAACTGGTTAAATTAAGCTAAAACATTTTTCCCTAAGTCCAAAGAATATTTCTCTAACTCTTATTTTTGAAATACTATGATTAAACGGTCAATAAATGACCGCTAACAAAGTGATGAGCAATAATTTAAAACTTTAATTTTTTTGTAAAGTAGAATAGTAGAATAGTTTAAAATTCACTCCGGCTCGGAGTTACTTTTCTCATTTATTTGAAAACCGAGTGATTTTAATGCAAGATAATTAAAATCGATTATTAAAATAATCAAAACAATCAAAATAATCAATATTCATTTAAGAATAATTAATTTAACTATTTCTAGAATATTTTAAAGAACTATGAAGTTAATGCCAAGATACGAATGAACAAGTAAATATAAACATGTAATCAAGTGCAATTAAATATTAATATTTAAGATGGCACTTAATTAAATACAAGAGAATAAATTCAATTACTATAATTAATAGAAATAGATAATAATCTTTTAATTATTCAATATACAATTACTAAATGCTTCCAATAGAAATATTAAAATAGTGCAAATTGGTTGATTTAACTAATTAAACATTTAATTAAATGCAGTCAAATGCTATTAAATGCATGCCGGGTTCGGGTTATCCCATCCTTCCCCTCTTAAAACAATTGCGTCCTCACAATTATTCTTCCAATAGAACTCTGCATTATCTGACATCCAAATTTGACTAATCTTCATCGATTGCTGAGCAAGACACTACATAAGGACATCCGAAGAAAATCCAATCTAAGAAACCCGAGTAGTACCGCCGAAAATTCCAAAATAATAAGGCCAAATAAAGGCTCTAGAGAATACCAAATAGAACTCCAAATAAAAATCTTACTAGACATGAATACGATAATAGAATCCCAACTAAAAGTACCGAGAACATACCAATAAATAGTCTGAAGTAGAGTCTAAACGAGAACCCAAGTACTGCTCAGGAAGACTCCAGACAAGAAATCAAATCAATCATATTACAGAAGTTTCAAGGAAGTCTTCCAAAATATAGCTCAAGAAGCATCTGAATAAGGAATCCAAAATGTACGCCAACATATATATACTTATCAAAAGTCCATGAATGAACACCAAGCGGAATAACCAAGTAGATTCCCAAAATAATATTGCTACCGAATATTGGGTAAAATACCCGAGGGAATGTCGTGCAGGTGCACCATATACTATTTTTAGAATTCCAATCACGATTGCCGATAAAATATCAAGAAAGACTAGAGCAAAGATATTGTAGATAATATTATGTAATAAGTCCGATAAGAATTCCGATTGCCAAATCCACTGAGAAATGTCCACAAAGAATACCAAAATAGTACGCCTCACGCAAAACTGATCATTGTAAGTAGACTCAAATCAAAGTTCCCCATAAGAATGCAGAAAGAACACCAAAGGTTGATTAAAATCCCAACCAAGTCTCCCACAAAATGCCAATATAGAAATACCCGATGAATGCCCAACAAGGAAACATTAAGAAATTGCTCCAAAGAATAATCATGTAGAACTCCAAAGGAAGTCATTTATACAAAGCATAGGAGATAACCTTCAAGGAACCCCAATAAACAAACTCCAACTATAAATGTCAACTCCCAAATAAAGGCCTAATCAAGCACTACTCGTTTCCGTCAATCCTTATAACTTGGAGGGTCTGCTACTAACCACTTCTCTTTAGGAGAGGAAGAAGTCTTTCTTACCATTTCAATAGGACATGTATGAATGCCAATATATCACATTTATACACACATGCCTTAAACTATTATGCAAGCAAGTTTGTAAAACAGTTCATAAAATAGTTTATTCAACAAAGTCACTGAAGCACGACAATCAAGTCAAGCACAACATAATCAATTCAAATCATGGCATAACTAATTCAACACATTTCAATACACACATTACAAGCAATACTTCAAGCAAATAACAATTCACGAGGTCGATTCAATTCACGATGCCAATTCAATAGGTCAATTCAATGCACAACTAGACACTTCACTTCACCTAGCACACAATTAACACATAACACATAACTATTTCACATAGGTGCATACATTCAAGTCAAGACACACAATCTCTCATACAAGCATACACTTTCAAGACACACTTAACAAGCACACATTCAAGGGTCCCTACCCACCAGACCGAGGACCTTGTCCCGGCTTATGAGCTAAACAAGCTCTGATACCACCTGTGACACCCTGATCCTTCTCGAGACCGGGAGTTCTATCAATCAATCTAATCACCACCCAATTCCAAACCCGGGCAAAATTTTTAGGGAAAGACGGACAGAGTATCCCCTATTTCTAGGCAAAATGTAAAACCTATAATAGCATATAAGTGGACCAATACCATGTCCATCCCTTCAAACATCTCAAGGCCATCCGAGCCTTGTTTCTCAGCAATTAAACACAACAAGTTTACATACATTCCCGAGTACCCAAACTATTCTAACTCTTTCTTTTAAACAATTACATACATGCAATAAAGTTAAACTATACTAACTTAATACATAAACTAGTTTTTCAAATCACTTCAATAATCTAGTAAAACTTAAATTACATTCTTTCTTTTCATTAAATACAAACAACACATGACATACATCTTTGCATCTTTGACAACTCAAGCCACATAGCACGCAAGATAACTCTTCAAGCACGAACTTTCACACAGTTACGATCTTTCCAGCTAACATGGCATTTCCTGAAATGTGGTGGTAAGGAGTGAGTATACACAACACGTATACCCAGTGAGGGCGAGACATATATCGAGGTGGAGAAAAAAAAAGTCATGCAATACAAATAGAAACAGTTAAGCAATAAAGACAATAAGAAATCATTCAATACAGACGACAATATAATAAACAATCGAGAAAGCATTAACACAACCATTCAAAGCTATACTACACTCTGAAGGCTATGGTTCACTCATACGAGCAATGTACCATTTCACGAGCGATACATCAATCTCGAGCTTGATGTTGACAATGATGACAATAAGCGTGCAACCACCTTATAACTTCAGTTTGGAATACCCCGGAAGTATCCATCAATTCTACGACCCAAATCTCCCTGGGAGGCAACCCAAGCGAGAAAAGAGAATAGGACACGGAGCTAGAGCAACCAACACTGGCAGCCCGAGACTACCCAGAGAGGCCCATCACTCACGCGCCTGACACTATGCAATGCAAGACTCGATACAAGGCGATAAACGAGCGATAGCACAACAATATAGATTAGAGACGATAAACGAGATATCAAGCATTTACAACCAATACTAGCATTCAATTAACTTTTAAAGCATAACTATCTTTAATAGCAACAATAACACCAATTAAACAAGTAACAGCAGTTCAAACACGAAAACGACAAATATCACTATTCAATCCCTAACTTCCAAAGGCAATTACAAGCAAACGAGCTACGAGATTAGGAAACCGATTTCACAACATTCACTCAGGCACTACAAGGCACGTTTCTATGTCACTAAACTTCACTTTCTCAACCGAGGCCCGAAAGTCCACCTACTGCGTTTAAACTACAGCTATGCTAACCGGTCATTCATTCAACGCCACAATAGAGCCAAAAGTACTTCCATGCCCTCAATAGCAAAACCCCCAACTCAATTCGAGCATGGTCAACTTTTGGTCAAACGGCCCCTTTACGTTTCTTTGTCTAATTTCCAATTTTAACAAAGGCCGATCCGTTTTTATTGCACATTTTATCTTTCTATCACTAATGTCACCTATCCTAATCAAGCAATCACAATTCGGATCAAAATCCGAAATTCAAGGGTTTTACTATTCAAAATTATTATTCATTATTTTACCCCAATTTCAAATATGCATTTTCAACCATAAAAATTGCTAAATAACTATCAAACAATACTCTATGAACTCAAAGGAAGCTATATCAATCAATTATAGGCATTATAACACATTATATATCAAATTTGAAAATTTGAATCAAATTTGAAAATTTGAATCAAAATTCAAATTCGAATTTAAATGCACAAAAGCGTGAAAACCCTCACAGAGATTGAAGACCAAGACCCGCAAGGACCCGAGCCACGACCCTCGAGCAATTCCACGCACGATTGTAGAAGAAAAATGCAAAACAATTTTTTTTCTTTTCTCTCTAGCTTTTGGCCATGGGAGGACATGGATGGCATTTTGCAAATTGTTTTTATTGATTTTTACCTTGTTTTATTATTTAAAAGGTGACAAGGGCATTTTGGTCATTTGCAAAATAAAGTTTAAGTTAAAAAGGGTGAAATAAACTTATTTTGATGCCATTTAAATCTAATTCAAGTTAAAACAATGCAATTAAATGAAAACAACTAAAACTAGTTAAATTAAGCTAAAAACATTTTTCACTAAGTCCGAGGAATATTTCTCTAACTCTTATTTTTGAAATACTATGATCAAACGGTCAATAAATGATCGCTAACAAAGTGATCAGCAATAATTTAAAATTTTAATTTTTTTGTAAAGTAGAATAGTAGAATAGTTTAAAATTCACTCCGGCTCGGAGTTACTTTTCTCATTTATTTGAAAACCGAGTGATTTTAACGTAAGATAATTAAAACCGATTATTAAAATAATCAAAACAATCAAAATAATCAATATTCATTTAAGAATAATTAATTTAACTATTTCTAGAATATTTTAAAGAATTATGAAGTTAATGCCAAGATACGAATGAACAAGTAAATATAAACATGTAATCAAGTGCAATTAAATATTAATATTTAAGATGGCACTTAATTAAATACAGGAGAATAAATTCAATTACTATAATTAATAGAAATAGATAATAATCTTTTAATTATTCAATATAAAATTACTATATGCTTCCAAGAGAAATATCAAAATAGTGCAAATTGGTTGATTTAACTAATTAAACATTTAATTAAATGCAGTCAAATGCTATTAAATGCATGCCGGGTTCGGGTTATCACAGCTGCTGTGAGGCCAGACCTCGATTTACGTGCGATACCTCATTTCGTGTGCCTAACCTAGATTTACGTGCCTTGACCTGAGTTTAAGAGTCATATTTCATTTTGTGTACCTTGCATTGAATTACGTGCATACATTTAGGGTTGCGTGCATTTACTTAGGAAATGTGCATTCGTCTCGTAGTTCGTGCCCTACCTCGTAGTATGTGCCATAAACCTAGGAAAGCATGCCCACACGTTAATCAAGAAAGCATCTTACACGAAGCACAAGATCATTAATTAATCCTACAAACTCCACTAACTAATATTAAATTGTTAAATCAACTCACTAGAAGACGAAATTGCACCAAAAGCTAGACATTCTTATTCTTTATTCCTTATTCTTTTGCACTTCCCAAACACACAATTAAATAATGCTCAACCAAGACAAAAAATTCAGATTTGAACACTAGCTTGGCCGACCACATGGAGCATTGAACAAGCATTTCAATTTCAAAATCTATACCTAGACATTCTGTGACAATTTTATGACACAAGCATAAAAAAATTGGCTCAAAACTCTACCCAAAGCTCCTCCATTCTCGACACACTCCAATTGCCTATGCTAGGATGATTCAAACAGGCTCTTGAAGACACAATTCTGAATTTTGCAAGCCCTAGGCCGACATATGCATCAAATTCTTCAAGCCTTCATTTTTCTTTCACTCTTTCTCTTTTTCTCTCATTCTTTCTCTCATTTCCTCTCTCTCTCTCAGCCCTAGCTGAAATTATAGACTCCATAGCTTAAGTTCTTCATCCAAAGGTTCTTCAAGACATGCAAGCTACTAGGAAGCTCGACCAAGCAAGCTAGAATGCCAAACACACACATGCAAGCTCATAGCACATTCATTTCAACTTAGGTAAGTTTAATAGCTCCTATTTCTTTTTCTTTTGGTTCTAGCCACTTGCACAAGCTAAGAACATGGTTACTAATCTAGGAAACTAGAGAATCTCAAGTTGTCTCTCGACTAAGCAAGGAAAAAGGTCGACATTGTGCTTCATCAAGAGTTTGTGCATCTTCTTTGTTGTCTTGCTAAGGTGAGGGCTAAACTTCTTTGAAAGGCTTTCAAAACCACATGCATGCCTTTAAATGTCTATTTTTACCTATGTACTTGTGATATATGTGTGTACATGAGCTTTTGTAAACATGCATGGCAAGATATTTGGCTAGAATGTGATGATAGCTGAAATCGCGTATAGGACAGTCTTCTGACTTGTTGGTGAGAAGTGATTTTGACCAGGTAAATGATATTGAAAATGCGTGAAAATTGGTAGGTGACTATTTGTGCCAGTTCCGAGAATTTTTCATAGAAATAGGACAAAGCTAATTTTGACTCTAAGGTCCTCTAAATGGAAAAACATCAAAAGGTGTATAAATCTGGAAAATCTGGGAAAATGAAGCAGGTTTTGGCAGATTCACTGTCTTCGTAGAAAGAACCAGTTTTGACTTAGTACATGACATCCAAAATGCATGAAATTTGGTATGCTACTATATTTTTCAGTTCTAAACATTTTTGTCAGAAATATACTAAGGCTAAATCTGACACTAAGGTCCTAAAAAATGACAAGTATTGATATGTGTGCAAATCTGGACAGTTTTGCGTAGTCTCACGGTTTTGGCTATAACTCTTGAACTCAAACACCAAATGATGCGAGGTTTGTTTTTGGATTTAGTTCAATCCTTAAGACTTAATTTGACATTTTGTTAATTGGTATTGGAGTTTGTTTGCTTGTCTCAATGATTGTGAGAAAATAGACCATTGCAGTGAGGTTTTCATCTAGTGATTTGCCTTGAAAATTATTGTAACTTCTCTTGTTGTATTAAATGCTTGGGATTGTGGCATTGGGATGTTGTGTAGACTATTTTGTATGCTTGAGGGTGTTTGAATTAATCAATGCATGGCTTAAGTTTAATTACGTGACAACTTAGGGCTTAATCGCACGGGTAAGCATGAATTGGAACCCCAATGACTAGGAAAACTCGCTAAGTGTTGATCCTATGAATATCGTGTTTAATTATGTAATTAGTAGGCTGCCCGTAGTTTCCCTCATAGCCTTAAACATGATTTCGATGATTTACATGCATTACATGGCTGCCTGTTTAATATTCATATAACTCCATGTGCTTTTCAAGTGAAATTACTTGTCATATTGTGCCTTGCATGTTTACTTGTCAATGTGCAATCTTATGACTCCTCGGAGGCAACCTACTTTGTTGTCCTCCTAATGTGATATATTAAATGTCATAAATGTGCATTGCATACAAGGTTGCAACCTTTCATTCTGGCGTGGTAGCGTTCACGCACACCGGGCGGCATCGGGCTTGCCGGTGCAACCGTGACTACCATTGTCCAATTCCTTCTCTCGACTTGGGGGCTAGACTTACTCGGAGAGTTGGGTTGTTGGATTTCGGGGTACATCCAAAGTACACCCATTTGGCGTGATAAGGGGATGATTTGAAGTCGGCCACAACAATTGACACTGGAAATGAACTGAGAGCAAAAGCTCACCGTATCCTTTTCACTATGTTTATAAGTGCTCTCGCTTGGTTCCTATAGGAGCTCAGGGAGGAAAGACGGGTAATTGTGTTCTTTTATTTTTATATTACATTGTGAACTTACTTGTGATATATGTCATGCTTGCAAAAAGGGTTTTCACAAGTTGAACCGGAAAATGAGTTTCAAAACTTATTTCTCATTCGCCCTCGCTGAGTTCATAAGGACTCACCCTCTTTTATCATCTCAAGTGAAGAAGACCAGGAACAGGTACCCGAGGACAACGTGCCTAATGATGGTTCCTTGGAATGATTGCTTGCGCTACGTGCCGTACGTGACTATGGCCTTTTTGTGATCGATATGTTGCTTGAAGACTATTTCTTATGTTGCTTGTTGTTGTATTGTATATGACCCCCGTTGTAATTTGGGGTCTAATTTTGGCTTGTACTGGTCATAACTAGATAGACACTACTATGGTCGTTTTTGCTATCGCTACTGGTTAGTATCTATCGCAGGTTTATGAAGTATCAGGTAAAATGAATCTATCAAATCTTAAACAGGGACTCATTGGTAGGCTAAGATCAACAAGTACTTTTGTAACAAGGATTAACAAACAAACGAGACATAGTATTATGCTAGGTTGTTAATCAAACGAGACTTCGAGATAATTAGTAGGCGTTTCGATTGGTGATAATTAGTAATCTTAGTTGGAAATGAAATTGAGATTGAAAATTTTGAGGCGTTTAGAAAATTTGGTCAAACTAAAGAGCCCAATTACAGCCGTTATGCTGCCGGTTTTCCGGAGAATTTGTGGAGTTTAGGCTAAACGTTAAGTGTTAAACTTTCATGAACGATTAAGTGCGTGATATAACTTGAATGTTTAGATCACACCCTAGTCTAACCTTTATAGGTCGGGTTGGGGCGTGACACCCTAGAGAAATGGTATCAGAGCTTAGATTGCTTGAGCCGGGTTTAACTCTCGGACCATGGGTAGAGCCTTAAGGTAATTAGGATGACTTGTTTATATGTTATTTTGTGATAATGTTAATTGTGCCTTCTATGTTCTATGTGCTTATGTGATTAACATGTCTTAATTGTTTCTAGAATTGTGTATCTATATAAAATTATATGTTGCATATCTTATGCATTAAATTCTTGCCTTGTCATATTCTAATAAATTGTGCATCGTAATATGTGCCTATAGATGGCTGGCCCTAGTACCCGCAATACTAATAGGAGCGGTGAGCCCCAAGAGACCGGAGATGCTTATCAAACTAATCCTGGTATGGCTATGTTTAAGATGATGGCGAATGCCATGGATCGCGTGTCGCGAGTGATGGAACGTCAAGATGCACGTGAAGCAAACAACAACAACAGGAATGATGTTAACCATGGGAGACATAGCAGAATGAGGGAGTTCCTTGACTTTCGCCCGTCCAAATTCCACGGGGAAGCTGATGATGAAAAGGTAGAGGCTTGGCTGTCTGAGATCGAGAGGATTTTCAGGCCACTTGACTATACTGATGAAGAAAAGGTTGAGTTCGCTGTGTTTCTGTTGCACGGGGATGTTGAGCATTGGTGGCACACTGTGGAGGCACTTTGGGAAACTGATCAGACACCTTGCTTGTGGGGTAGTTTCGTTAAGGCTTTCAAGGAGAAATACGTACCTGCAGTTTCCAGGCAGAGGCGGATTGAGGAATTCATGCACTTGAACCAGGGTAACATGACGGTGGCCCAGTACGAGGCTCATTTTGACCGATTGTCCCGTTATGCTCAATACATGGTTAGTACCCCTAGAGCTGGTAGAGGGAAGGCTCCAGTTCCTAGAGTTCAGGCTCGAGCTTATGCTATTGAGTGCGAGGAGCTTCCAGAGGAGACTGCTGTTGTTGAAGGTACATTCTTGATACTGAATCAACCTATTGGAGTGCTAATTGATCCAGGTACTACTCATTCATTTATTACTCCCTTATGTGTGCAACGTGTGAAATTGAGAGTTGTGTGTTTGCCTTACGAAGTAGAAGTTGGTACTCCGATGGGTTCTAAACTTATTACTCGCTCAGCTTGTAAAGCATGTAAAATCCAAATTAAAGATAGGGAATTCTCAGCCAATCTTATTGTATTACCCTTTTGAGACTATGAAGTCATTTTAGGGATGGACTGGTTGGCAAAGCATCATGCCCAACTAGATTGCCGGACGAAGATTGTAACGTTCCAGATACCTGGCCAACCAATATTAGAGGTAATGGGTCGAAGAGACTTCACCTTGAATTCCATCATTTCATCTACAAAAGCAGTGAAGTCCTTGAGAAAAGGATGTAGTGGATACTTAGCTTACCTCATCAACAAGCCGTCAGATTAAGCTAAGTTGGAGGAGATGCCAGTGATTAAAGATTATGCAGATGTATTTCCAGAAGAATTGCCCGGTTTACCCCCAAATCGGGAGATCGAGTTTATTATAGAATTATTGCCTGGCACCTAGCCAATATCTAAAGCTCCCTATCGTATTGCACCAGCCGAGCTACAAGAACTAAAGGACCAATTGCAAGGATTGTTGAAGAAGGGGTTTGTTCAACCAAGTTCTTCTCCGTGGGGTACGCCAGTCCTATTTGTAAAGAAGAAAGACGGAACGTTGAGGCTATGCATCGATTACCGAGGGTTGAACCAAGTGACTGTCAAGAATAAATACCCACCTCCACTGATCGACGAGTTGTTTGATCAACTTTGGGGAGCCAAAGTGTATTCAAAGCTCGATTTGAGGCAAGGGTACTATCAGTTGCGGATCAAAAAGGAGGATGTGCCTAAAACGGCTTTCAGGACGAGATATGGGCATTATGAATATGTAGTGATGCCATTTGGGCTAACTAATACCCCTGCAGCTTTTATGGACTTGATGCACAAGGTGTTTCAACCCTACTTGGACCAATTTGTGATGATCTTTATTGATAATATTTTGGTATACTCGAAATCCAAGGTTGAGCATGAACAACATTTGCGATTAGTACTGCAGAAACTTCGAGAGCATCAATTGTACGCGAAGTTTAGCAAATGCGAATTTTGGTTGCAGCAAATTGCATTTTTGAGGCACATCATATCCCAAGAAGGAATAGTAGTGGATCCAGCAAAGATAGAAGCGGTGATGTCTTAGAAGAAGCCGGAGAACGTTACGGAGGTTCGGAGTTTTCTCGGTTTAGCCGGCTATTACCGGAGGTTCGTGAAGGATTTCTCAAAGATCACAAGACCACTTACAAAGCTCACTCAAAAGAAAACAAAGTTCGTGTGGGATGACAAGTGTGAGAATAACTTCCAAGAATTGAAGAAAAGATTGACTACCGCACCTGTTCTTGAATTCCTGAAGGGAGTCAAGGCTTTGTAATCTATAGCGATGCTTCGAAGGAAGGATTGGGTTGTGTGTTAATGCAAAATGGTAGAGTGATTACGTATGCTTCTAGGAAACCGAAGCTGTATGAATTGAACTACCCGACGCATGATTTGGAGTTAGCGGCTATTATGTTTGCACTCAAGAAATGGAGGCACTATCTGTGGGGTAATAAGTTCGAGGTGTTTACTGATCACAAGAGCTTGAAATACTTGTTCTCACAAAAGGAGTTGAACATGAGGTAAAGACGGTGGATGGAGCTTTTGGATGACTATAACTGCACAATCAATTATGTGCCCGGTAAAGCAAATGTAGTTGCAGATGCCTTAAGTTGGAAAGCGAGCATGGCAAAACTAGAAGTTAAGGTGCAGGAGTTGTTAGAGGAAGCATTTTTGTGGAAACCACAATTGACTAAAAAAGGGTTACTGTTTGCCACTACACAAGTTCAATCGACCTTGTTGCCTGAATTACGAGAGGCTCAACAGAAGGACCAACAGTTTCAAAAGATTAAAGAAAGCAACACAGATTTCAAGTTTCATGATGATGGTATTTGGAGGTTTAGGAACCGGATTTGTGTTCCTAATGAGCCAGAGCTGAAGAAGAAGATTCTTGAAGAAGCCCATAGTTCAAGATACTCTATTCACCCTGGCGGAACAAAGATGTACCAGGATTTGAAGCAACACTATTAGTGGAATAACATGAAGAGAGAGATTGCGGAGTTTGTGGCACGGTGTTTGACTTGCCAAAGAGTCAAAGCAGAATATCAACGACCAGCAGGGTCACTTCAGCCGTTGGAAATTCCTCCATGGAAATGGGAACATATAACTATGGACTTTGTCATGGACCTGCCCAGGTCACAAAAGGGTCATGACGCCATTTGGGTCATAGTGGATAGATTGACTAAGTCAGCGCACTTCTTACCGATGAACAAGGAGGATAGTCTTGAGAACTTGGGAGATATGTATGTGGCGGATATTGTAATGTTGCACGGGATTCCTGTGAGTATTGTATCAGATAGGGATCCTCGTTTTACTTCCCGATTTTGGAAGAGATTGCAAGAAGCTTTGGGAGCGAAGTTGAGTTTCAGCACGGCTTATCACCCTCAGACTGATGGACAATCTAAGAGAACTATTCAGATTCTGGAGGATATGCTGAGAGCGTGTGTTTTAGACTTCGAAAAAGGTTGGGAGAAATATCTGTCTCCAGCGGAGTTCGCTTATAATAACAGTTATCAGGCTACTATCGGGATGGCCCCATTTGAAGCATTGTATGGGCGCAAGTGTCGATCCCTAATATACTGGGATAAAGTAGGTGAGACGAAGACTTTTGACCCGACCCTTCTACCTGAACTTATGAAGACTGTTGAAAATGTCCACCTCATCCGGAAACGGATGCTTACTGCCCAAAGCAAGTAGAAAAGTTACGCAGACTGACGGAGACGGAGTCTAGAGTTTGAGGTCGGCGACAAGGTGTTCTTGAAGATATCACCTCTGAGGGGACTGATTAAACACGGCAAGGGTGGAAAGTTGAGCCCAAGGTTTGTAGGACCATTTGGGATAGGTGAGAAGGGTGGCAAATTGGCGGATCACCTGGAACTACCCCAAAACCTCTCCAATATTCACAACGTCTTTCATGTTTCAATGCTACGGAAGTATCATCCAGATCCATCGCATATCCTGGAGCCAGAGTCGTTGCAGCTTCGGGAGCACTTGTCTTATGAAGAGAAGCCCATTCGGATCCTAGACCAGCAAGATCGGGAGTTGCACAACAAATCTATACCGATGGTGAAAGTGTTGTGGGATCATCATGGAGTTGAAGAAGCAACGTGGGAAAGGCGAGACCAGATGGAGCAACAATATCCAGCTTTATTTCAAAGGTAATATTGAATTTCGGGACGAAATTCTTTTAAGGAGAGGTGGATGTGAGGCCAGACCTCGATTTACGAGCGATACCTCATTTCGTGTGCCTAACATAGAGTTAGGTGGCTTGTCGTGGGTTTAAGAGTCATCTTTCATTTTGTGTACCTTGCATTGAATTACGTGCATACATTTAGGGTTGCGTGCATTTACTTAAAAAATATGCATTCATCTCGTAGTGCGTGCCATATCTCGTAGTGCGTGCCCTAAACCTAGAAAAGCGTTCCCACATGTTAATCAAGAAAACATCTTACACGAAGCACTAGATCATTAATTAATCCTATAAACTCCACTAACTAATATTAAATTGCTAAATCAACTCACTAGAAGACGAAATTGCACCAAAAGCTAGACATTCTTATTCTTTATTCCTTATTCTTTTGCACTTCCCAAACACACAATTAAATAATGCTCAACCAAGACAAAAAATTCAGATTTGAACACTAGCTTGGCCGACCACATGGAGCATTGAACAAGCATTTCAATTTCAAAATCTATACCTAGACATTCTGTGACAATTTTATGACACAAGCATAAAAAAATTGGCTCAAAACTCTACCCAAAGCTCCACCATTCTAGACACACTCCAATTGCCCATGCTAGGATGATTCAAACATGCTCTTCAAGACACAATTCTGAATTTTGCAAGCCTTAGGCCGACATATGCATCAAATTCTTCAAGCCTTCATTTTTCTTTCATTCTTTCTCTCTTTCTCTCATTATTTCTCTCATTTCCTCTCTCTCTCTCGGCCCTAGCTGAAATTATAGACTCCATAGCTTAAGTTCTTCATCCAAAGGTTCTTCAAGACATGCAAGCTACTAGGAAGCTCGACCAAGAAAGCTAGAATGCAAAACACACACATGCACGCTCATAGCACATTCATTTCGGCTTAGGTAAGTTTAATAGCTCCTATTTCTTTTTCTTTTGGTTCTAGCCACTTTCACATGCTAAGAACATGGTTACTAATCTAGGAAACTAGAGAATCTCAAGTTGTCTCTCGGCTAAGCAAGGAAAAAGGTCGACATTGTGCTTCATCAAGAGTTTGTGCATCTGCTTTGTTGTCTTGCTAAGTTGAGGGCTAAACTTCTTTGAAAGGCTTTCAAAACCACATGCATGCCTTTAAATGTCTATTTTTACCTCTGTACTTGTGATATATGTGTGTACATGAGCTTTTGTAAACATGCATGGCAAGATATTTGGCTAGAATGTGATGATAGCTGAAATCGCGTATAGGACAGTCTTCTGACCTGTTGGTGCGAAGTGATTTTGACCTGGTAAATGATGTTGAAAATGCGTGAAAATTTGTACGTGACTATTTGTGCCAGTTCTGAGCATTTTTCATAGAAATAGGCCAAAGATAATTTTGACTCTAAGGTCCTCAAAATAGCAAAACATGGAAAGGTATCCAAATCTGGAAAATCTGGGAAAATGAAGTAGGTTTTGGCAGATTCACTGTCCTTGTAGAATGAACCAGTTTTGACTTAGTAAATGACATCAAAAATGCATGAAATTTGGTATGCTGCTAGATGTTTCAGTTTTGGACATTTTTGTTAGAAATATACTAAGGCTAAATCTGACGCTAAGGCCCTAAAAAATGACAAGTATTGAAATGTGTGCAAATCTGGACAGTTTTGCGTAGTCTCACGGTTTTGGCTATAACTCTTGAACCCGAACTCCAAATGACGCGAGGTTTGTTCTGGATTTAGATCACTCCTTAACCTTTAATTTGACATTTTGTTCACTAGAATTGGAGTTTGTTTGCTTGTCTCAATGATTGTGAGAAAACAGACCATTGCAGTGATGTTTTCATCTAGTGATTTGCCTTGAAAATTATTGTAACTTCTCTTGTTATATTAAATGCTTGGGATTGTGGCATTGGGATGTTGTGTAGACTGTTTTGAATGATTGAGGGTGTTTGAATTAATCAATGCATGGCTTAAGTTTAATTACGTGACAACTTAGGGCTTAATCGCATGGGTAAGCATGAATTGGACCCCCAATGACTAGGAAAACTCGCTAAGTGTTGATCCTATGAATATCGTGTTTAATTATGTAATTAGTAGGTGGCCCGTAGTTGCCCTCATAGCCCTAAACATGATTTCGATGATTTACATGCGTTCATTCTGGTGTAGTAGCATTCACGCACATCGGGCGGCATCGGGCTTGCCGGTGCAACCGTGACTACCATTGTCCAATTCCCTCTCTCGCTTGGGGGCTAGACTTCCTCGGAGAGTTGGGTCGTAGGATTTCGGGGTACATCCGGAGTACACACATTTGGCGTGATAAGGGGATGATTTGAAGTCGGCCGCAACAACTGACACTAGAAATGAACTGAGAGCAAAAGCTCACCGTATCCTTTTCACTATGTTTATAAGTACTCTCGCTTGGTTCCTAGAGGACCTCGGGGAAGAAAGACTGGTAATTGTGTTCTTTTATTTTTATATTACATTGTGAACTTACTTGTGATATATGTCATGCTTGCAAAAAGGGTTTTCACAAGTTGAACTGGAAAAAGAGTTTCACAACTTATTTCTCGTTCGCCCTCGCTGAGTTCATAAGGACTCACCCTCTTTTATCATCTCAGGTGAAGAAGACCAGGAACATGTACCCGAGGACAACTTGCCTAACGATGATTCCTTGGAATGACTGCTTGCCCTACGTGCCTTACGTGACCATGGCCATTTTGTGAACGATATATTGCTTGTTGTTGTATTGTATATGACCCCCGTTGTAATTTGGGGTCTAATTTTGGCTTGTACTGATCATAACTAGATAGACACTACTATGGTCATTTTTGCTATCGCTGCTGGTTAGTATCTATCGTAGGTTTATGAAGTATCAGGTAAAATGAATCTATCCAATCTTTAGCAGGGACTCATTGGTAGGCTAAGATCAACAGGTACTTTTGTAACAAGGATTAACAAACAAACGAGACATAGCATCATGCTAGGTTGTTAATCAAACGAGACTTCGAAATAATTAGTAGGCGTTTCGATTGGTGATAAATAGTAATCTTAGTTGGAAATGAAATTGAGATTGAAAATTTTGAGGCGTTTAGAAAATTAGGTCAAACTAAAGAGCCAAATTACAACTGTTATGCTACCGGTTTCCGGAGAATTTGTGGAGTTTAGGCTAAACATTAAGTGTTAAACTTTCGTGAACGATTAAGTGCGTGATATGACTTGAATGTTTAGATCACAACCTAGTCTAACCTTTATAGGTCGTGTTGGGGCGTGACAGCTGCGCCCGTTTTCGGAGCCCAAAATTGAACATTTTCATCAGTTTTGGGACACTTTTCTTCTTTTGCTCTATTTTTCCATCCCGGATCGTACGTCGTGAGCCGCTAAATGGACGTCAACCTAATCCATCACATTTCTATTACCGAATCCCACGGTACACCTTGGGCAAGACACCTTCACTTCACGTAGAAGTTGGGCCCGCAAACCGAGGGCGTGGGGCTTGTGACCAGGTATCTGTCGCTCTGATGCCCATAACTTTTGATCCGTAAGGAGTTACGCGGCGCACAGCATACCATTGAAAAGCTCTCCGAGTGCTCTACGATGGGGGCAGCAAGCTTGCTCGTCTGCGTCTGTTTTCGGAGTCCAAAATTGAACGTTTTCATCAATTTCGAGACACATTTCTTTTTTTACGCTATTTTTTTATCCTGGATAGTACGTCGTGAGCCACGAAAAGGACAACAACCTAATCCATCACATTTCTATTACCAAATCCCACGCCACCTTGGGCAAGACAACTTCACTTCCCGTAGAGGTTGGGCCCGTAAACCGAGGGCGTGGGGCATATGGCCAGGTATCCGTTGTTCCGGTGTCCATAACTTTTGATCCGTAAGCAGTAACGCAGCACACAACATACCGTTCGAAAGCTCCCCGAGAGCTCTACGACGGGGGTAGCAAGCCTACTCGGCTGTCCCTATTTTCGGAGCCCAAAATCTAACGTTTTCATCAGATTTGGGAAGCTTTTCTTTTTTTGCGCTATTTTTCCATCCCGGATCGTACGTCGTGAGCTGCGAAAAGGGCGACAACCTAATCCATCACATTTCTATTATCGAATCCCAAGGCACCTTGGGCAAGACAAATTCACTTCACGTAGAGGCTAGGCCCTTAAACCGAGGGCGTAGGCCTTGTGACCAGTTATCCATCGCTCCGGTACCCATAACTTTTGATCTGTAAAGAGTTACGTAGCACACAGTATACCTATGGAAAGCTCTCCGAGAGATCTACATCGAGGGCAGCAAGCCTGGTTAGCTGCGCCTATTTTCAGAGCCCAAAATCGAACGTTTTCATCAGTTTAGGGGCATTTTTCTTCTTTTGTACAATTTTTTCGTCCTGGATCGTATGTCGTGAGCCGCGAAAAGGACGACAACCTAATCCATCACATTTCTATTACCGAATCCCGGGGCACCTTGGGCAAGACAAAGTCTCTTCACGTAGAGGCTAGGCCCTTAAATCGAGGGCGTGGGGCTTGTGACCAGGTATCTCTCGCTCCGGTGCCCATAACTTTTGATTCGTAAGGAGTAACGCGGCGCACAGCAAACCGTTGGAAAGCTCTCCGAGAGCTCTTCGACGAGGGTAGCAACCGGAATAGGCTATGCCTATTTTCGTAGACCAAAATTGAATGTTTTCATCAGTTTCGGGACACTTTTCTTCTTTTGCTCTATTTTTCTATCCCGGATCGTACGTTGTGAGCCGCGAAAAGGACCACGACCTAATCCATCACATTTTTATTACCGAATCCCACGACACCTTGGGTAAGGAAACTTCATTTCACGTAGAGGTTGGCCCGGCAAACCGAGGGCATAGGGCTTTTGACCAGGTATCCGTCGCTCCGGTGCCCACAACTTTTGATCCGTAAGGAGTAAAGCGGCGCACAGCATACCGTTGGAAAGCACTCCGAGAGTTCTACGACGGGGGCATTATCCCTGCTTGGCTGCGCCGATTTTCTGAGCTAAAAATTGAACGATTTCATCAGTTTCAGGACACATTTCTTCTTTAGCTCTATTTTTTTGTCCCGGATCGTACGTCGTGAGCCGCGAAAAGGACGACAACCTAATCCATCACATTTCTATTACCGAATCCCACAGTACCTTGGGCAAGACAACTTCACTTCACGTAGAGGCTGAGCCCGCAAACTGAGGGCGTGGGGCTTGTGACCAGGTATCCGTCGCTCCGGTGCCCATAACTTTTGTTTCAGAAGGAGTTACACGGTGCATAGCCTACCGTTGGAACGCTCTCTGAGAGCTTTACGACGGGGCCAGCAAGCCTGTTCGGCTGTGTCTATTTTTGGTGCCCAAAATCCATTGTTTTCATCAGTTTCGGGACACTTTTCTTCTTTTGAGTTATTTTTCCGTCTCGGATCGTACGTCGTGAGCCGCAAAAGGACGACAACCTAATCCATCACATTTCTATTACCGAATCCCATGGCACCTTGGGAAATACAACTTCCCTTCACGTAGAGGCTGGGCCCGCAATTCGAGGGCGTGGGGCTTGTTACCAGATATCTGTCGCTCCGGTGCTCATAGCTTTTGATCCGTAAGGAGTTACGCGGCACACAGCATAGCATTGGAAAGTTCTCTGAGAGCTCTACGATGAGTACAGAAAAACTACTCTTCTGCACCTGTTTTCGGAGCCCTTAATCGAACATTTTCATCAATTTCGGAACAGTTTTCATCTTTTGTGCTGTTTTTTCATCCCGGATCGTACGTCGTGAGCCTCGAAAAGGATGATAACCTAATCCATCACATTTTTATTACAGAATGCCACGACACGTAGGGCAAGACAACTCCACTTCACGTAGAGGATAGGCCCGCAAACTGAGGGCGTAGGGAATGTGACCAAGTATTCGTTGCTCCGGTCCCCTTAACTTTTCATCCGTAAGGAGTTACGCGGCGCACAGCATATCGTTGGAACGCTCTCCGAGAGCTCTACGACGGGGAAAGCTAAACTGCTCTTCTGCACCTGTTTTCGGTGCCCAAAATCTAATGTTTTCATCAGTTTCAGGACACTTTAATTCTTTTGCGCTGTTTTTTCGTCCCGAATCGTACGTCGTGAGTCTCGAAAAGGAAAACAACCTAATCTATCACATTTCTATTACCGAATCCCACAACACCTTGGGCAAGACAACTTCACTTCACCTAGAGGTTGGGCCCGCAAACTGAGAGTGTGGGGCTGGTGACCACGTATCTGTCGCTCCGGTGCCCATAACTTTTGATCTGTAAAGAGTTACGTGACGCACAACATATCGTTGGATAGCACTCTGAGTGCTCTAAGACGAGGGCAGCAAGCCTATTCAGCTGCACCTCTTTTCGGAGCCCAAAATTGAATGTTTTCAACAGTTTCGGGACACTTTTCTTTTTTTGCGTTATTTTTTCATCCCGGATCGTAAGTCGTGAGCCGCGAAAAAGACGACAACCTAATCTATCCCATGTTTATTACCGAATCCCACTGCACCTTGGGCAAGACAACTTCACTTCACATAGAGGCTGGGCTCGCAAACCGAGGGTGTGGGGCTTGTGACCAGGTATCCATCGCTTCGGTGCCCAAAACTTTTGATCCGTAAGTAGTTACGCGTCGCACAGCATAGCGTTGAAAAGCTCTTCAACAGCTCTACGACGGGGGTTAGTAACCCTGCTCAGCTGTGCCTATTTTCAGAGCCCAGAATCGAACATTTTCATCAGTTTCGGGGCACTTTTCTGCTTTTGCTCTGTTTTTCTGTCCCGGATCGTACGTCGTGAGCCGGGCAAAGAACGACAACCTAATCCATCACATTTCTATTACCGAATCCCACGGTACCTTGGGCAAGACAACCTCACTTCACATAGAGGCTGGGCCCCAAAAACCAAGGGCGTAGGGCTTGTGAGTAGGTATCCGTCGCTCTAGTGCTCATAGCTTTTGATCCGTAAAGAGTTACGCGGTGCACAGCATACCGTTGGAAAGCTCTCCGAGAGCTCTGCGACGGGTGCAGCTAGTCTGCTTGGCTGTGCCTGTTGTCGGAGCCCAAAATCGAACGTTTCGATCAGTTTTGGGACACTTTTCTTTTTTTGTGCTATTTTTCCGTCCCTGATCGTACGTTGTGAGCCGCGAAAAAGGCGACAACTTAATCCATCACATTTATATTATTGAATCCCAATGCACCTTGGGCAACACAAATTCACTTCACATAGAGGCTGGGCCCGTAAACCGAGGTCGTGGGGCTTGTCACCAAGTATCCGTCAATCTGGTGCCCATAACTTTTGATCCGTAAGGAGTAACGCGGCGCACAACATACCGTTGGAAAGCTCTCCGAGAGCTCTACAACGGGGGTAGTAAGCCGAATGGGCTATGCCTATTTTCAGAGACCAAAATCGAATGTTTTCATCAGTTTCAGGACATCTTTCTTCTTTTGCTCTGTTTTTTCGTCTCGGATCGTATGCCATGAGCCGCGAAAAGGACCACAACCAAATCCATCACATTTCTATTACCGAATCCCACGGCACCTTGGGCAAGATAACTTCACTTCACGTAGAGGCTGGGCCCGCAAACCGAGGGCGTGGGGCTTGTGACCAGGTAGTCGTCGCTCCGGTGTGCATAACTTTTGATCCGTAAGAAGTTATGTCACGTACAACATACCATTGGAAAGATCTCCGAGAGTTCTACGATGGGGGCATTAAACCTGTTTGGCTGCACCTATTTTCGGAGCCAAAAGTTGAACGTTTTCATCAGTTTCGGGACACTTTTCTTCTTTTGCTCTATTTTTCCATCTCGGATCGTACATCGTGAGCCGTGAAAAGGATGACAACCTAATCCGTCATATTTCTATTACCGAATCCCACAGTACCTTGGACAAAACAACTTCATTTCACGTAGAGGTTGGGCCCGCAAGCCAAGGGCGTGGGGCATGTGACCAGGCATCCGTCGCTTCGGTGCCCATAACTTTTGATCTGTAAAGAGTTACGCGGTGCACAACATACCGTTGGAAAGCGCTCCGAGAGCTCTACGACGGAGGCAGCAAGCCTGCTTAGCTGCGCCTATTTTCAGAGCCCAAAATTGAACATTTTCATCAATTTCGGGATACTTTTCTTCTTTCGCGCTGTTTTTTCGCCCCGTATCGTACGTCGTGAGCCTCGAAAAGGATGACAACCTAATCCATCACATTTCTATTACTGAATCCCACGGCACCTTGGGAAAGGCAACTTCACTTCACATAGAGGCTGGGCCCGCAAACGGAGGGTTTAGGGCTTGTGACCAGGTATTCGTCGCTCTGGTGTCCATAACTTTTAATCTGTAAGGAGTTACGCGGCGCACAGCATACCGTTGGAAAGCTAGCCGAGAGCTTTATGACGGGGGTAGCAAAACTGCTCTTCTGTACCTATTTTCGGAGCCCAAAATTGAACGTTTTCTTCAGTTTCGGGACACTTTTATTCTTTTGCACTGTTTTTTTGTCCCGGATCGTACGTCGTGATCCTCGAAAAAGACGACAACCTAATCCATCACATTTCTATTACCAAATCCCACGGCACCTTGGGCAAGACAACTTCACTTCACGTAGAGGCTGGGCCCGCAAACCAAGGGCGTGGGGCATGTAACCACGTATCCGTCGTTCTGGTGCCCATAACTTTTGATTCGTAAGGAGTTACGCGGCGCACAGCATATCGTTGGAAAGCTCTCCAAAAGCTCTACGACGGGGGCTTCAAACCTGCCCGTGTCCGCTTTTTTTGGAGCCAAAAATTGAATGTTTTCATCAGTTTCAGGACATTTTTTTTCTTTTGAGCTGTTTTTTCGTCCAGGATCGTACATCGTGAGTTGCGAAAAGGACGACAACCTAATCCATCACATTTCTAATACCGAATCTCACGACACCTAAGGCAAGACAAATTCACTTCATGTAGAGTCTGGGCTCGTAAACCGAGGGCGTGGGGCTTGTGACCAGGTATCCATCGCTCCAGTGTCCATAACTTTTGATTCGTAAAGAGTAACGCAGCGCACAGCATACCGTTTGAAAGCTTTCCGAGAGCTCTACGATGGGAGCAGCAAGACTGTTCGGCTGCGCCTATTTTTGGAGCCCAAAATTGAACGTTTTCATCAGTTTCGGGAAGCTTTTCTTTTTTTGCGCTATTTTTTCGTCCCGGAACGTACGTCGTGAGCCGCGAAAAGGGAGACAACCGAATCCATCACATTTCTATTATCGAATCCCAGGGCACCTTGGGCAAGACAAATTCATTTCACGTAGAGGCTGGGCCCGTAAACCGAGGGCGTGGGGCTTGTGATCAGATATCCGTCGCTCCGTTGCCCATAACTTTATATCCGTAAGGAATTACGCAGTGCACAGCATGTCATTGGAAAGCTCTCCGAGAGCTCTACTACTGGTGCAGCAAGCCTGCTTTGATGTGCATATTTTTAGAGCCCAAAATCGAACGTTTTCATCAGTTTCGTTACGCTTTTCTTTTTTTGCGCTATTTTTTCATCCCGAATCGTACGTCGTGAGCCGCGAAGAGGGCAACAACCTAATCCATCACATTTCTATTATCGAATCCCAGGGCACCTTCGGCAGGACAATTTCACTTCACGTAGATGCTGTGTGAGGCCCGACCCCGAATAATGTGTCATACCTCAATTTGCATGCCATAGACCCAGAATTATATAACCAACCTTGGATTACGTGCCTTGTCTTGGTTTTCGTACGATACCTAGATATACGTGCCCTGACCTCGATGTACGTGCATTACATCATTTCGTGTGCCCCAACCTTGAACTGCGTACCTTAACCTAGACATAGAGTCATGCCTTGATTTGCGTGCATTGCATTGAATTACGTTCCTTGCATTGGTTTACGTGCATTCACCTAGGATAGCGTGCATTAGTCTTGAAGTACGTGCATTAGTCTTGAAGTACGTGCATTAGTCTTGAAGTTCGTGTCTTATCTCATAGTTCGTGTCTACCTCGTAATTTGTGCCCTAGACCTAGGAATCCGTGCCACCACGCTAACCAATAAAGAATCCTACACAAAGCACTAGACTATAAAATAATCCTACACAATCCACTAACTAATATTATATTCCTAATTCAAATTCTCTACAAAACCCACTAACTATTAAAATATTCTATTCTTCCTAACACACTCAACTAACCAATAAACTATTATAAACCTACACAAAACACTATAATACTCACCCAATATTTCAAATATACTTTAATTTATCACCAAACACTAGAATTCAAAAAAATAAATAAACAATACACACACACACAAGGCCTACACGGCCAACAAGAAATCCTACACAAACAATTATATTTTAAACACTCTTTATTCCTCACCAAACACAAGAATAGATAAAAAATGCCCAAGGTGACAAAAATTTCAGCCTTGTACACTCCCAAGGCCAACACACACACACAACTCATCAAAGCATCAATTTTCTCTCAAAAAAAACTCTCCCATCTCTCTCATTTTTGACCAAGGCATCTCTTGAGCTTCCAAGACCTCAAGCTCACACTCAAGACCTCTCCCAAGCTCAGCCATAGCAGCCCAAGCAAGCAAGAAGCAAGGAAGAAGCCCTTTGTGCATTTTGAAGAGCATTTGAGCATCCTCATCTATTAACTTGCTAAGGTGAGGGCTAAAACTTCTTGAAAATCTTTCAAAAACCACATGCATTCCCTTAAATGTCTATCTTTACTTCTGTACTTGTGATTTATGTGTGTTCATGAGCTTTTGTAAACATGCATGGCAAGATAGTTGACTAGAATGTGATGATAGTTGAAATCGGGTATGTGACAGCCTTCTGCCTTGTTGGTACAAGGTGATTTTGACCAGGTAAATGATGTTGAAAATGTGTTAAAATTGGTAGGTAACTAGTTTTGCCAGTTCTGAACATTTTTCATAGAAATAGGCCAAAGCTAAGTTTGACTCTAAGGTCCTCAAAATGGCTAATTATCAAAATATGTCCAAATTTAGAAAGTCTGGAAAAATGAAGCAGGTTTTGGCAGATTCACTGACCTTGTAGAATGAACCAGTTTTGACTTAGTAAATGATATCCAAAATGCATGAAATTTGGTGTAAAACTAGATTTTTCATTTCTAGACATTTTTGTTAGAAATGGACTAAGGCTAAATCTGACACTAAGGCCCTCAAAAATAACAAGTATTGAAATGTGTGCAAATCTGGACAGTTTTGTGTAGTCTCACTGTTTTGGCTATAACTCTTGAACCCAAATTCAAATGACGCGAGGTTTGTTTCTGAATTTAGTTCACTCCTTAAGATTTAATTTGACATCTTGATCACTGGAATTGGAGATTGTTTGCTTGTCTGAATGAATGTGAGAATACAGTCCATTGCAGTGAGGATTTCACCTAGTGATATGCTTAGAAAAATTATTGTAGCTTCTCTTGTTGTATTAAATGCTTGGGATTGTAGCATTTGGATGTTGTGTGGACTCTTTTGAATATGTGAGGGTGTTTGAATTAATCAATGCATGGCTTGAGTTTAATTACGAGATAACTTGGGGCTTAATAGCACGGGTAAGCACGAATTGAAACCCTAGTGATTAGGTAAATTTGCTAAGTGTTGACCCTATGAATGTCGTGTTTAATTATGTGATTAGTAGGCTGCCCGTAGTTGCCCTTGTAGCCCTAAATGTGATTTCAATGATTACATGTCGACAAGTAGGCCTTTCTTGCACTCGGTCCCACGTAGATGTCGTTGCATGTTGAATAATCTTGTTATTTGATTACGTGAACTTCGAAATGAGTTATATGACTTGATTTACATGCGTTACATGTATGCCCGTTTAATATTTATATAACTCCATGTGCTTTTCAAGTGAAATTACTTGTCATATCGTGCCTCACGTGTTTACTTGTCAATGTACAATCTTATGACTGCTCGGAGGCAACCTACTTTGTTGTCCTCCTAATGTGATATATTAAATGTCATAAATATGCATTGCATACAAGGTTGCAACATTTCATTCTGGCGTGGAAGCGTTCACGCACACCGGGAGGCATCAGGCTTGCTGGTGCAATCGTGACTACCATTGTCCAATTCCCTCTCTCGCTTGGGGGCTAGACTTCCTCGGAGAGTTGGGTCGTAGGATTTCGGGGTACATCCGGAGTACACCCATTTGGCGTGATAAGGGGATGATTTGAAGTCGGCCGCAACAACTAATACTGGAAATGAATTGAGAGCAAAAGCTTGCCGTATCCTTTTTACTATCTGTATAAGTACTCTCGCTTGGTTCCTAGAGGACCTCGGGGAGGAAAGACGGGTAATTGTATTCTTTTATTTTTATATTACATTATGTACTTACTTGTGATATATGTCATGCTTGCAAAAAGGGTTTTCATAAGTTGAACTGGAAAAAGTGTTTTAAAACTTATTTCTCGTTCCCCCTCGCTGAGTTCATAAGGACTCACCCTCTTTTATCATCTCAGGTGAAGAAGACGAGGAACAGGTACCCGAGGACAATGTGCCTTTTGATGATTCCTTGAAATGATTGCTTGCCCTACATGCATTTCTTGACAGTGGCTGTTTTGTGAACGTTGTGTTTGCTTTGAAGAATATTTATTTTGTTGATGTAAATGACCCCATTGTAATTTGGGTCTAATTTTGGATTGTACTATCTATAACGAGACGAGCTCCTTATTTGGTTATTGTTTGATTGTCTTGATTAGTAGTTATCATAGGGGTTTAAACCACTAGGTGAATAATCAACAAAGTTAACTCTATCCAACTCCACTTAGGTACTAATTCGTAAGCTAAAGGATAATAGTTATGTGCATGATAGGGGTAAATTGAAAAATAAACGGGACATAGTTATCATGCTAGGTTATTAGTCAAACGTGGCTTCGAGATAATTAGTAAGCATATCTATTGATAACAAAATAGGAAATTTTGAGTTGGAATTGAATCAATGATTAGAGGTTTTGAGGCGTTTTAGAAAATAGGTCAAACCAAAGGTCTTAAATACAGCCGTCATACTGCCGGATTTTCGGAAAATGTTTTGGAATTCTAAATCAACGTTAAGTATTAATCGTAAGAAATAACCAAGTCGTACAAATAGCATAGAAGAATTAGGTCATTCCCTAGTCTAGCCTCCATAGGTCGGGTTGGGACGTGACAGGCTGGGCCCGTAAACCGAGGGCGTAGGGCTTGTGACCAGGTATCCGTCGCTCCGGTGCTCATAACTTTTGATCCGTAAGAAGTAACGCAGTGCACAACATACCGTTGGAAAGCTCTCCGAGAGCTCTACGGCGTGGGCAGCAAGCCGAATAGGCTATGCCTATTTTCGGAGACCAAAATCGAATGTTTTCATTAGTTTCGGGACACTTTTCTTCTTTTGCTCTTTTTGTCCCGGATTGTACGTCGTGAGTCGCGAGAAGGGCGACAACCTAATCCATCACATTTCTACTATCGAATACCATGGCACCTTGGGCAAGACAATTTCACTTCATGTAGAGACTGGGCCCGCAAACTGAGGGCGTGGGGCTTGTGTCTAGGTATCCGCCGCTCCGGTGCCCATAACTTTTGATCCGTAAGGAGTTACGCGGCGCACAGCATACCGTTGGAAAGCTCTCCGAGAGCTCTACGATGAGGGTAGTGAAACAGCTCTTCTGCACCTATTTTCGTGGCTCAAAATTGAACGTTTTCATCAGTTTCAGGATACTTTTATTCATTCGTGGTTTTTTTTGGTCTAGGATCGTACGTCGTGAACCGCGAAAAGTATGACAACCTAATCCATCACATTTCTATTACCGAATCCCATGGCACCTTGGGCAAGACAACTTCACTTCACGTAGAGGCTGGGCCAGCAAACCGAGGGCGTGGGGCTTGTGACAAGGTATTCGTCGCTCCGGTGCCTATAACTTTAGATCCGTAAGGAGTTACGCAGCGCTCAACATAAAGTTGTAATGCGCACCGAGAGCTCTACGACGGGGTAGCAAAACTGCTCTTCTGTACCTATTTTTGAAGCCCAAAATCGATAGTTTTCATCAATTTTGGGATACTTTTATTCTTTTGTGTTGTTTTCCCGTCCCGGATCGTACGTTATGAGCCTCGAAAAGCCAACAACCTAATCCATCACATTTTTATTACCGAATCCCAGGGCACATTGGGCAAGACAACTTCACTTCACGAAGTGGCTGGGTCCACAAACCGAGGGAGCGGGGCATGTGACAAGGTATTTGTTGATCCGGTGCCCATAACTTTTGATCCGTAAGGAGTTACACGGCACACAGCATACCGTTGGAAAGCTCTCCAAGAGCTCTACGACGGGGGTAGCATGCCTACTCGGCTGCGCCTATTTTCGGAGCCTAAAATTGAACATTTTCATCAATTTTGGGACACTTTTCTTCTTTTGAGCTATTTTTCCGTCCAGGATCGTATGTCGTGAGCCGTGAAAAGGACGACAACCTAATCCATCACATTTCTATCACCGAATCTCACGGCACCTTGGGCAAGACAAATTCACTTCACGTAGAGGTTGGGCCCAAAAACCGAGGGCGTGGGGCTAGTAACCAAGTATCCGTCGCTCTGGTGCCCATAACTTTTGATCCGTAAGGAGTTACGCGGCGCACAGCATACCGTTGGAAAGCTCTCCAAGAGCTCTACGATGAGGGTAGCAAGCCTGCTCAGCTGCGCCTACTTTCACAGTACAAAATTGAACTTTATCATCAGTTTCGTAACACTTTTCATCTTTTACGCTATTTTTCCGTCCCGGATCGTGCGTCGTGAGCCGCGAAAAGGGCGACAACCTAATCCATCACATTTCCATTATCGAATCCTAGGGCACCTTGGGTAAGACAAATTCACTTCACACAGAGGCTGGGCTCGTAAACCGAGGGCGTTGGGCTCGTGACCAGGTATCCGTCGCTCCGGTATCCATAACTTTTGATCCGTAAGGAGTAACGTGGTGCACAACATACTGTGCGAAACCTCTACGAGAGCTCTACGACGGGGGCAGCAAGCCTTCTCGGCTGTGCCTATTTTCGGAGCCCAAAATCAAACGTTTTCATCAGTTTCGGGAAGCTTTTCTTTTTTTGCACTATTTGTCTGTCCCGGATCGTACTTCGTGAGCCGCGAAAAGGGCGACAACATAATCTATCACTTTTCTATTATCGAATCCCAGGGCACCTTGGGCAAGACAAATTCACTTCACGTAAAGGCTGGGCCCATAAACTGAGGGCGTAGGGCTTGTGACTAGGTCTCCATCGCTTCGGTGCCCATAACTTTTGATCCGTAAGAAGTTACGCGGTGCACAGCATATCGTAGGAAAGATCTCCGAGGGCTCTACGACGGGGGCAGCAAGCCTACTCAACTGCACCTGTTTTCGGAGCCCAAAATCGAAAGTTTTCATAAGTTTCAGGACCCTTTTCTTTTTTTGTTCTATTTTTTCATCCCGGATCGTGCGTCATGAGTCGCGAAAAGGGCGACATCCTAATCCATCACATTTCTATTATCGAATCTCAGGGCACCTTAGGCAAGACAAATTCACTTCACGTAGAGGCTAGGCCCGTAAACCGATAGCGTGGGGCTTGTGACCAGGTCTTCGTCGCTCCGGTGCCCATAACTTTTGATCCGTAAGGAGTTATGCGGCGAACAACATACCGTTGGAAAGCTCTCCGAGAGCTCTACGACAGGTGTAGTAAGCCTGCTCGACTGTGCCCATTTTCGGAGCCCAAAATGGAATGTTTTCATCAGTTTTGGGACAATTTTCTTCTTTTGCGCTGTTTTTTCATCCCGGATCGTACGGCGTGAGCCGCGAAAAGGATGACAACCTAATCCATCACATTTCTATTACCGAATAACATGGCACCTTGGGCAAGACAACTTCGCCTCACGTAGAGGCTAGGCCCGCAAACCGAGGGCGTAGGGCTAGTGACCAGGCATTCATCATTCCGGTGCCGATAACTTTTGATCCGTAAGGAGTTACGCGGCGAATAGCATACCGTTGGAAAGCTTTCCGAGAGCTCTACGACGAGGGAGTTAAGCCTGCTCGGCTGCGCCTATTTTTTGTGCCAAAAATTAAATGTTTTCATCAGTTTCGGGATACTTTTCTTCTTTTGGGCTGTTTTTTCATCTCGGATCGTACGTCCTGAGCCGCGAAAAGGAGAACAACCTAATCCATCACATTTCTATTACCAAATCCCACGACACCTTAGGCATGACAACTTCACTTCACGTAAAGGATGGGCCAGCAAACCGAGGGCGTGGGTCTTGTGACCAGGTATCTGTCGTTCCGATGCCTATAACTTTTGATCTGTAAGGAGTTACGCGGCACACAGTATACCGTTGGAAAGATCTCCGAGAGCTCTACGACATGGGCAGCAAGCCTGCTCGGCTGGGCCTATTTTTGGAGCCCAAAATCGAATGTTTTCAACAGTTTCGGGACACTTTTCCTCTTTTGAGTTGTTTTTCCGTCCCGGATCATACGTCGTGAGTCGCGAAAAGGACGACAACCTAATCCGACGGCACCTTGGGCAAGACAACTTCACTTCACGTAGAGGCTGGGCCCACAAACCGAGGGCGTGGGGCTTATGACTAAGTATCCGTCGCTCCGATGCCCATAACTTTTGATTCGTAAGGAGTAATGCAGCGCAAAGCAAACCGTTGGAAAGCTCTCCGAGAGCTCTATGATGGGGCAATTAAGCCTGCTCGGCTACGCCTATTTTCAGAGCCAAAAATTGAACATTTTCATAAGTTTCAGGACACTTTTCTTCCTTTGCTCTATTTTTCCGTCCTGGATCGTATGTCCTGAGCCGCAAAAATGATGACAACCTAATCCATCACATTTCTATTACCGAATCCTACGGCACCTTGGGCATGACAACTTCACTTCACGTAGAGGCTGGGCCCACAAACCGAGGGCGTGGGGCTTGTGACCAGGTATTCGTCGCACCGGTGCCCATAACTTTTGATCCGTAAGGAGTTACGCGGTGCACAGTATACCGTTGGAAAGCCCTACGATAGCTCTACGACGGGGGTAGCATGATTGCTCGGCTACGCCAATTTTTGAAGCCCAAAATTGAATGTTTTCATCAGTTTCAGGACACTTTTCTTTTTTTGCGCTACTTTTCCTTCCTTGATCGTACGTCGTGAGCCACGAAAAGGGCGACAACCAAATCCATCACATTTCCATTATCGAATTCCAGGGCACCCTGGGCAAGACAAATTCACTTCACATAGAGGCTGGGCCCGTAAACCGAGGGTGTTGGGCTTGTGACCAGGTATCTGTCGCTCCGGTATCCATAACTTTTGATCCATAAGGAGTAACGCGGCACACAGCATACTGTTCGAAAGCTCTACGAGAGCTCTATGACGGGGGCAGCAAGCCTGCTCGATTGCGCCTATTTTCGGAGCCCAAAATCTAACGTTTTCTTCAGTTTCGCGAAGCTTTTCTTTTTTTGCACTAATTTTTCGTCCCGGATCGTACGTCGTGATTTTCGAAAAGGGTGACAACCGAATCTATCACATTTCTATTATCGAATCCCAGGGCAACTTGGGCAAGACAAATTCACTTCACGTAGAGGCTGGGCTCGCAAGCCGAGGGCGTGAGGCTTGTGACCAGTTATCCGTCGCTCCGTTGCCCATAACTTTTTATCCGTAAAGAGTTACGTGGCGTACAGCATACCTTTGGGAAGCTCTCCGAGAGCTCTACAATGGGGGTAGCAAGTCTGCTTGACTGTGCCTATTTTCAGAATCCAAAATTGATCATTTTCATCAGTTTCAGGACGCTTTTCATTTTTTGTTCATTTTTTTCTCCCGGATCGTACGTCGTGAGCCGCAAAAAGGGCGACAACCTAATCCATCACATTTCTATTATTGAATCCCAGGGCACCTTGGGCAAGACAAATTCACTTCAGGTAGGGACTAGGCCCGTAAACCGAGGGCGTGGAGCTTGTGACCACGTATTCGTCGCTCCGGAGCCCATAACTTTTGATCCGTAAGGAGTAATGCGTCGCAAAGCAAACCGTTGAAAAGCACTCTGAGAGCTCTACGATGGGGCAATTAAGCCTGCTTGGCTACGCCTATTTTCAGAGCCAAAAATTGAACATTTTCATCAGTTTTGGGACACTTTTCTTTTTTTGCTCTGTTTTTCCGTCCCGGATCGTACGTCGTGAGCCGCAAAAATGACGGCAACCTAATCCATCACATTTCTATTACCGAATTCCATGACACCTTAGGCAAGACAACTTCACTTCACGTTGAGGCTAGGCCCACAAACCGAGGGCGTGGGCTTGTGACCAGGTATTCGTCGCTCCGGCGCCCAGAACTTTTGATTCGTAAGGAGTTACGCGGCGCACAACATACCGTTGGAAAGTTCTCCGAGAGCTCTACGACGGGGGCAGAATGCTTGCTCGGCTGCGCCTATTTTCGAAATCCAAAATTGAATGTTTTCATCAATTTCAGGACACTTTTCTTTTTTTGTGCTACTTTTCCTTCCTTGATTGTACGTCGTGAGCCGCGAAAAGGGCGACAACCTAATCCATCACATTTCCATTATCGAATTCCAGGGCACCCTGGGCAAGACAAATTCACTTCACGTAGAGGCTGGGCCCATTAACCGAGGGCGTGGGGCTTGTGACTAGGCATCTGTCGCTCCGGTAGCCATAACTTTTGATCTGTGAGGAGCAACGCGGCACACAGCATACCGTTCGAAAGCTCTACGAGAGCTCTACGATGGGGGCAGCAAGCCTGCTCGACTACGCCTATTTTCGGAGCCCAAAATCGAACGTTTTCGTTAGTTTTGGGACATTTCTATTCTTTTGCGCTATTTTTCTATCCCGGATCATACGTCGTGAGCCGTGAAAAGAATGACAACCTAAGCCATCATATTTCTATTACCGAATCCCACGGTACCTTGGGCAAGACAACTTCACTTCACGTAGAGGCTGGCCCCGCACACCGAGGGTGTTAGGCTTGTAACCAGGTATCCGTCGATCCGGTGCCCATAACTTTTGACCCGTAAGGAGTTACGCGGCACACAGCATACCGTTGGAAAGCACTCCGAGAGCTCTATGACGGGGGCAGTAAGCCGAATAGGCTAAGCCTATTTTTGAAGGCCAAAATCGAACGTTTTCATCAGTCTTAGGACACTTTTCTTCTTTTGTGCTATTTTTCTGTCCCGGATCGTACGTCGTGAGCCGCGAAAAGGACTACAACCTAATCTATCACATTTCTATTACCGAATCTCACGGTACCTTGGGCAAGAAAACTTCACTTCATGTGGAGGCTGGGCCCGCAAACAGAGAGCGTAGGGCATGTGACATGGTATCCGTCGCTCCGGTGCCTCTAACTTTTGATCTGTAAGGAGTTACGCGACGTACAGCATACCGTTGGAAAGCTCTCCGAGAGCTCTATGACGGGGGCAACAAGCCGAATAGGCTGTGCCTATTTTTGGAGACCAAAATTGAACGTTTTCATCAGTTTTTGGACACTTTTCTTCTTTTACTCGGTTTTTCCGTCCCGGATCGTACGTCGTGAGCCGCGAAAAGGACGACAACCTAATCCATCACATTTCTATTACCGAATCCCACGGCACCTTGGGCAAGAAAACTTCACTTCACGTAGAGGCTGGGCCCGCAAACCGAGAGCGTGGGCCTTGTGACCACGTATTCGTCGCTCTGGTGCCCATAACTTTTAATCCGTAAGGAGTTACGCGGCACACAACATATCGTTGGAAAGCTCTCCGAGAGCTCTACGACGAGGGTAGCGAAACAGCTCTTCTGCACCTATTTTCGTGGCCCAAAATCGATAGTTTTCATCAATTTCGGGATACTTTTATTCTTTTGCGTTATTTTTCCGCCCACATCGTACGTTATGAGCCTCGAAAAGCCAACAACCTAATCCATCACATTTCTATTATCGAATCCCACAACACCTTGGGCAAGACAACTTTACTTCACGTAGAGGCTAGGCCAGCAAACCAAGGGCGTGGGACTTGTGACTAGGTATCCGTCGCTCCGGTGGCCATAACTTTTGATCCGTAAATAGTTACGCGGCGCACAACATACCGTTGTAAAGCGCACCGAGAGCTCTACGTCGGGGTAGCAAAACTTCTCTTCTGCTCCTATTTTTGAAGCCCAAAATCGATAGTTTTCATCAAATTTCGGGATACTTTTATTCCTTTGCGTTGTTTTTCCGTCCTGCATCGTACGTTATGAGCCTCGAAAAGCCAACAACCTATTCCACCACATTTCTATTACCAAATCCCACGAAACCTTGGGCAAGACAACTTCGCTTCACGTAGTGGCTGGGTCCGCAAACCGAGGGTGTGGGGCTTGTGACTAGGTGTCCGTCACTACGGTGCCCATAACTTTTGATCTGTAAAGAGTTACGCAGCGCACATCATATTGTTGGAAAGCTCTCCGAGAGCTCTACGATGGGGGCAACAAGACTTCTCGGTTGCACCTATTTTCAGCACCAAAAATTGAACATTTTCATCAGTTTCGGGACACTTTTCTTCTTTTACGCTGTTTTTCCGTCCCGGATCGTATGTCATGAGCCGCGAAAAGGACAACCTAATCCATCACATTTCTATTACCGAATCCCACGACACCTTGGGCAAGAAAACTTCACTTCACGTAGAGGCTGGGCCCGCAAACCGTGGGCATGGGGCTTGTGACCAAGTATCCATCGCTCTGGTGCCCATAACTTTTGATTCGTAAAGAGTTATGAGGAGCACAACATACCGTTGGAAAGCTCTCCGAGAGCTCTACGATGGGGGCAGCAAGCCTACTCAGCTGCGCCTACTTTCAGAGCCCAAAATCGAATGTTTTCAACAGTTTTGGGACACTTTTCTTTTTTTGCACTATTTTTCCGTCCCGGATCGTGCGTCGTGAGCCGCGAAAAGGGCGACAACCTAATCCATCACATTTCCATTATCGAATCCCAGGGCACCTTGGGTAAGACAAATTCACTTCACACAGAGGCTGGGCTCGTAAACCGAGGGCGTTGGGCTCGTGACCAGGTATCCGTCGCTCCGGTATCCATAACTTTTGATCCGTAAGGAGTAACGCAGCGCACAGCATACCGTTGGAAAGCTCTCCGAGAGCTCTACGATGGGGACAGCAAGCCTGCTCGACTGTGACTATTTTCGGCGCCCAAAATCGAACACCTTCATCAGTTTTGGGACACTTTTCTTCTTTTGCGCTATTTTTTCGTCCCGGATCGTACGTCGTGAGCCACGAAAAGGATGACAACCTAATCCATCACATTTCTATTACCGAATCCCATGGTACCTTGGGCAAGACAACTTCACTTCACGTAGAGGCTGGGCCCGCAACCCGAGGGTGTGGGGCTTGTGACCAATTATCCGTCGCTCTAGTGCCCATAATTTTTGATCCGTAAAGAGTTACGCGGTGCACAGCATATCGTAAGAAAGCTCTCCGAGAGCTCTACGACGGGGGCAGCAAGCCTGCTCTGTTGCGCCTATTTTTGGAGCCCAAAATTGAACGTTTTCATCAGTTTCAGGACTCTTTTCTTTTTTTGTTCTATTTTTTCATCCCGGATCGTACGTCATGACCCGCGAAAAGGGCGACAACCTAATCCATCACATTTCTATTATCGAATCACAGGGCACTTTAGGCAAGACAAATTCACTTGACGTAGAGGCTAGGCCCGTAAACCGATAGCGTAGGGCTTGTGACCAGGTATCCGTCGCTCCGTTGCCCATAACTTTTGGTCCATAAGGAGTAACGCGGCGCACAGCAAACCATTGGAAAGCAGTCCAAGGGCTCTATGACAGGGGTAGTAAGCCTGCTCGGCTGCGTCTGTTTTTGGAGCCCAAAATCAAACGTTTTCATCAGTTTTGGGACACTTTTATTCTTTTGCGTTGTTTTTCCGTCCCGGATCGTGCGTCGTGAGCCGCGAAAAAGACGACATTCTAATCCATCACATTTCTATTACCGAATCACATGGTACCTTGGGCAAGACAACTTCACTTCACGTAGAGGCTGGGCACGCAAACCCAGGGCATGGGGCTTGTGACCAGGTATCCGTCGCTCCGATGCCCATAACTATTGATCCGTAAGGAGTTATGCGGCGCACAGCATACCGTTGGAAAACTCTCCGAGGGCTCTATGACGGGGGTAGCCAGCTTGCTCGGCTGCGCCTGTTTTTAGAGCCCAAAATTGAATGTTTTCATCAGTTTTGGGACACTTTTCTTCTTTTGTGCTATTTTTCCATCTCGGATTGTATGCCGTGAGACGCAAAAAGGTCGACAACCTAATCCATCACATTTCTATTAGCGAATCCCACGGCACCTTGGGCAAGACAACTTTACTTCACGTAGAGGCTGGGCCCACAAACTGAGGGCGTGGGGCTTATGACCAGGTATCCGTCGCTTCGATGCCCATAACTTTTGATCCGTAAGGAGTTACGCGTTGCACAGCATACAGTTGGAAATCTCTCCAAGAGCTCTACAATAAGGCATTAAGCCTGCTCGGCTACGCCTATTTTTGGAGCCAAAAATTGAACGTTTTCATAAGTTTCAGGACACTTTTCTTCTTTTGCTCTAAATTTCAGTCCCGAATCGTACGTCGTGAGCTGCGAAAATGACGACCACCTAGTCCATCACATTTCTATTACCGAATCCCACGGCACCTTGGGCAAGACAACTTCACTTCACGTAGAGGCTGGGCCAACAAACCGAGGGCGTGGGGCTTGTAATCAGGTATTTGTCGCTCCGGTGCCCATAACTTTTGATCCATAAGGAGTTACGCTTTGCACAGCATATCGTTGGAATGTTCTCCGAGAGCTCTACTACGAGGGCAGCATAATTGCTAGGCCGCGCCTATTTTCGAAGCCCAAAATTGAATGTTTTCATCAGTTTCAGGACACTTTTCTTTTTTTGTGCTACTTTTCCTTCCTTGATCGTACGTCGTGAGCCGCGAAAAGGGCGACAACCTAATCCATCACATTTCAATTATCGAATTCCAGGGCACCCTGGGAAAGAAAAATTCACTTCACGTAGGGGCTGGGCCAGTAAATCGAGGGCGTGGGGCTTGTGACCAGGTATCTGTCGCTCCGGTATCCATAACTTTTTATCCATAAGGAGTAACGCGGCACACAGCATACTGTTCGAAAGTTCTCCGAGAGCTCTATGACGGGGGCAGCTAGCCTGCTCGACTGCGCCTATTTTCAGAGCCGAAAATCGAACGTTTTCTTCAATTTCGGGAAGCTTTTCTTTTTTTGCGCTATTTTTCCGTCCCGGATCGTACGTCGTGAGCTTCGAAAAGGGCGATAACCGAATCCGTCACATTTCTATTATCGAATCCCATGGCACCTTGGGCAAGACAACATTACCTTACGTAGAGGCTGGGTCGCAAACCGAGGGCGTGGGGCATGGGACTAGGTCTCCGTCGCTCCGGTGCCCATAATTTTTTATCCGTAAGGAATTACGTGGCGCACAACATACCGTTGGAAAGCTCTTCGAGAGCTCTACGATGGGGGCTACAAACTTGCTCGGCTCTGCCTATTTTCGGAGTACAAAATCGAACGTTTTTATTAGTATCGAGACACTTTTCTTCTTTTGCGCTGTTTTTTCATCCCGGATCGTACGTCGTGAGCCGCAAAAAGGACGACAACCTAATCCATCACATTTCTATTATCAAATTCCAAGGCACCCTGGGAAAGACAAATTCACTTCACGTAGGGGCTGGGCCTGTAAACCGATGACGTGGGGCTTGTGACCAGGTATCTGTCGCTCAGGTATCCATAACTTTTGATCCATAAGGAGTAACGCGGCACACAGCATACTGTTCGAAAGCTCTCCGAGAGCTCTATGACGGGGGCAGCTAGCCTGCACGACTGCGCCTATTTTCAGAGCCGAAAATCAAACTTTTTCTTCAGTTTCGGGAAGCTTTTCTTTTTTTGCGCTATTTTTTTGTCCCGGATCGTGCATCGTAAGCTTAAAAAATGGCAACAACCTAATCGATCACATTTCTATTATCAAATCCCATGGCACCTTGAGCAAGACAACTTCACTTCACGTCGAGGCTGGGCGCGCAAACTGAGGGCGTGGGGCTATTAACAAGGTATCCGTCGCTCCGGTGCCTATAATTTTTGATTCGTAAAGAGTTACGTGACGCACAGCATTCCGTTGGAAAGCTCTTCGAGAGTTCTACGACGGGGGCACCAAGCCTGCTTGGCTGTGCCTATTTTTGAAGCCCAAAATTGAACATTTTCATCAATTTCTGGACGCTTTTCATTTTTTATTCTATTTTTTTTCCTGGATCGTACGTCGTGAGCCGCGAAAAGGACAACAACCTAATCCATCACATTTCTATTACCGAATTCCACGGCACCTTGGGCAAGACAACTTCACTTCACGTAGAGGCTAGGCCCGTAAATCGAGGACGTGGGGCTTGTGACCAGGTATTTGTCGCTCCGGTGCCCATAACTTTTGATCCGTAAGGAGTAATGCAGAGCAAAGCAAATAGTTGGAAAGCTCTCCGAGAGCTCTACGATGGGTGCAGAAAGCAGAATAGGCTATGCTTATTTTTGGTGACCAAAATCGAACGTTTTCATTAGTTTCGGGACACTTTTCTTCTTTTGCTTTGTTTTTCCGTCCCGGATCGTACGTCGTGAGCCGCAAAAAGAACAATAACCTAATCCATCACATTTCTATTACTGAATCCCATGGCACCTTGGGCAAGGCAACTTCACTTCACGTAGAGGCCATGCCAGCAAACCGAGGGCGTGGGGCTTGTGACCTGGTATTCATCGCTCCGGTGCCCATAACTTTTGATCTGTAAGGAGTTACGCGGCGCACAACATACCGTTGGAAGCTCTCCGAGAGCTCTATGACGAGGGCAGCAAGCCTGCTCGGCTGCGCCTGTTTTCAAAGACCAAAATCTAACATTTTCATAAGTTTCGCGACACTTTTTTTCTTTTGCGCTATTTTTTCGTCCCTGATCGTACGTCATGAGCCGCGAAAAGGACGACTACTTAATCCATCACATTTCTATTACCGAATTCCAGGGCACCCTAGGCAAGACAAATCCACTTCATGTAGAGGCTGGGCCCGTAAACCGAGGGTATGGGGCTTGTGACCAGGTATCTGTCGTTCCGGTATCAATAACTTTTGATCCATAAGGAGTAACGCGGCACACAGCATACTGTTCGAAAGCTCTCCGAGAGCTCTACGACGGGGGCAGCAAGCCTGCTCTGCTACGCCTATTTTCGGAGCCCAAAATCGAACGTTTTCATCAGTTTCAGTACCCTTTTCTTTTTTTGTCTTATTTTTTCATCCTGGATCGTACGTAATGAGCCGCGAAAAAGGCGACAACCAAATCCATCACATTTCTATTATCGAATCCCAAGGCACCTTAGGCAAGACAAATTCATTTCACGTAGAGGCTAGGCCCGTAAACCGATAGCGTGGGGCATGTGACTAGGTATCCGTCGCTCCGTTGCCCATAACTTTTGGTCTGCAAGGAGTAACGCGGTGCACGGCAAACCGTTGGAAAGCTCTCCGAGGGCTCTACCACGGGGGTAGTAAGCCTGCTCAACTGCACCTATTTTCGGAGCCCAAAATTGAATGTTTTCATCAGTTTCGGGACACTTTTCTTCTTTTGCTTTGTTTTTCCGTCCTGGATCGTGCGTCGTGAGCCGCGAAAAGGATGACAACCTAATCCATCACTTTTCTATTACCAAATCCTACGTCACCTAGGGCAACACAACTTCGCTTCACGAAGAGGCTGGGCCCGTAAACCGAGGGCGTGGGGCTTGGGACCAGGTCTCTGTCGCTTTGGTGCCCATAACTTTTGATCCGTAAGGAGTTACGTGGCGCACAGCATACTGTTGGAAAGATCTCCGAGAGTTCTATGACGGGGCATTAAGCATGCTCAGCTGCACCTATTTTCGGGGTCAACAATTGAACGTTTTCATCAATTTCGGGACACTTTTCTTCTTTTGCTCTATTTTTTCGTCCTGGATCGTATCTCGTGAGCCTTCAAAAGGACGACAACCTATCCATTACATTTCAATTACCGAATCCCACGGCACCTTGGGCAAGACAACTTCACTTCAGGTAGAGGCTCGGCCCGCAAACCGAGGGCGTGGGACATGTGACCAGGTATCCGTCGTTCCGATCCCCATAACTTTTGATCCGTTAGGAGTTACGCGGCGCACTAAATACTGTTGGAAAGCCCTCTGAGAGCTCTACGATGGGGCAATTAAGCTTTCTATGCTACGGCTATTTTTGTAGCCAAAAATTGAACATTTTCATAAGTTTTGGGTCACTTTTCTTCTTTTGCTCTGTTTTTCCGTCCCGGATCGTACGTCGTGAGCCGCGAAAAGGACGACAACCTAATAAATCACATTTCTATTACTGAATCCCACGGCACCTTGGGCAAGACATCTTCACTTCATGTAGAGGCTGGGTCCGTAAACCGAGGGCGTGGGGCTTATGACCAGGAATTCGTCGCTTCGGTGCCCATAACACTTCATCTGTAAGAAGTTATGCAGCGCACAGCAAACCTTTGGAAATCTCTCCGAGAGCTCTACGAGCTGGGTAGCAAGCTTGCTCATCTGTGCTCTTTTCAAAGCCCAAAATTGAATGTTTTCATCAGTTTCGAGACACTTTTCTTTTTTTGTGCTACTTTTCCTTCCTTGATCGTATGTCGTGAGCCGCGAAAAGGGCGCCACCCTAATCCATCACATTTCCATTATCGAATCCCAGGGCACCTTGGGTAAGACAAATTCACTTCACACAGAGGCTGGGCTCGTAAACCGAGGGCGTTGGGCTCGTGACCAGGTATCCGTCGCTCCGGTATCCATAACTTTTGATCCGTAAGGAGTAACGCGGCACACAGCATACCGTTAGAAAGCTCTCGGAGAGCTCTATGACGTGGGCAACAAGCCTGCTCGACTGTGCCTCTTTTCAGAGCTCAAAATCGAACGTTTTTATCAGTTTCGAAACACTTTTCTTCTTTTGCACTGTTTTTTTGTCCTGTATCGTACGTCGTGAGCAGCGAAAAGGACGACATCCTGATCCATCACATTTCTTTTAACGAATCCCATGGCACCTTGGGCAAGACAACTTCACTTCACGTAGAGGCTGGGCCAGCAAACCAAGGGCGTGGGGCTTGTGACCAGTAATCCGTTGCTCCGGTGCCCATAATTTCTGATCCGTAAAGAGTTACGTGGCGCACAACATACCGTTGGAAAGCTCCCCGAGAGCTCTGCGACGGGGGTAGCAAGCCTACTTTGCTGTGCCTATTTTTGGAGCCCAAAATTGAACGTTTTCACTAGTTTCGGGACACTTTTCATTTCTTGTTCTATTTTTTCGCCCGAATTGTACGTCGTGAGCCGCGAAAAGGGCAACAACCTAATCCATCAAATTTCTATTATCGAATCCCAGGGCACCTTGGGCATGACAAATTCAATTCACGTAGAGGCTAGGCACGCAAATCGAGGACGTGGGGCATGTGACCAGGTATCCGTCGCTCCGGTGCCCATAACTTTTGATCTGTAAGGAGTTACGCAACGCACAACATACCGTTGGAAAGCTCTCCGAGAGCTCTACGACGGGGGTAGCAAGCCGAATAGCCTGTGCCTACTTTTGAAGACCAAAATTGAACGTTTTCATCAGTTTTTGGACACTTTTCTTCTTTTGCTCCATTTTTCCGTCCCGGATCGTACGTCGTGAGCCGCAAAAAGGACGACAACCTAATCCATCACATTTCTATTACCAAATCCCACGGCATCTTGGGCAAGAAAACTTCACTTCACGTAGAGGTTGGGCCTGCAAACCGAGGGCATGGAAATTGTGACCAGGTATTCATCGCTGCGGGGCCCATAACTTTTGATCCGTAAGGAGTTACGCGGCGCAAAGCATGCCGTTGGAAAGCTCCCCGAGAGCTCTACGATGAGAGAATTAAGCCTGCTCAGCTAAGCCTGTTTTCCGAGCCAAAAATTGAACATTTTCATAAGTTTCGGGTCACTTTTCTTCTTTTGTTCTGTTTTTCCGTCCCGGATCGTACGTCGTGAGCCGCGAAAATGACGACAACCTAATCCATCACATTTTTATTACCGAATCCCACGGCATCTTGGGCAAGACAACTTCATTTCAAGTAGAGGCTGGGCCCGCAAACCGAGAGTGTGGGCTTGTGACCAGGTAGTCGTCACTCCGATGCCCATAACTTTTGATCCGTAAGGAGTTATGCGGCGCACAGCATACCGTTGGAAAGTTCTCCGAGAGCTCTACGACGGGGGCAACAAGCTTGCTCAGCTGCGCCTATTTTCGAATCCCAAAATTGAATGTGTTCATCAGTTTCAAGACACTTTTCTTTTTTTGCGCTACTTTTCCTTCTTTGATCGTACGTCGTGAGCCGCGAAAAGGGCGACAACCTAATCCATCACATTTCCATTATCTTACTCCAGGGCACCCTAGGCAAGACAAATTCACTTCACGTTGAGGTTGGGCCCGTAAACCGAAGTCGTAGGGCTTGTGACTAGGTATCCGTCGCTCTGGTGCCCATAACTTTTGATCCGTAAGGAGTAACGCGGCACACAACATACTGTTGGAAATCTCTCCAAGAGCTCTAGGACGGGGGCATCAAGCCTGCTCGTCTGCGACTGTTTTTGGAGCCCAAAATTGAACATTTTCATAAGTTTCAGGACGCTTTTCATTTTTTGTTCTATTTTTTCGCCCGGATCGTACGTCGTGAGCCGCGAAGAGGGCAACAACCTAATCCATCACATTTCTATTATCGAATCCCAGGGCACCTTCGGCAGGACAATTTCACTTCACGTAGATGCTGGGCCCGTAAACCGAGGTGTGGGGCTTTTGACCAAGTATCCATCGCTCCGGTACCCATAACTTTTGATCCGTAAGGAGTAAAGCGGCACACAGCATACCGTTGGAAAGCTCTCCGAGAGCTCTACGACGGGGGCAGCAAGCCGAATAGGCTATGCCTATTTTCGGAGACAAAAATCCAACGTTTTCATCAGTTTCGGGACATTTTTCTTCTTTTGCTCTGTTTTTCCGTCCCGGATTGTACTTCGTGAGCCGCGAAAAGGACGACAACATAATCCATCACATTTCTATTACCGAATCCCACGGCACCTTGGGCAAGAAAACTTCACTTCATGTAGAGGCTGGGCCAGCAAACCGAGGGCGTGGGGCTTGTGACCAGGTATCTATCGCTTCGGTGCCCGTAACTTTTGATCCATAAGGAGTAACGTGGCACACAGCATACTGTTCGAAAGCTCTCCGAGAGCTCTATGACGGGGGCAGCAATCCTACCCGATTGCGCCTATTTTCAGAGCCCAAAATCGAACGTTTTCATTAGTTTCGGGAAGCTTTTCTTTTTCTGCGCTATTTTTTCGTCCAGGATCGTACGTTGTGAGCTTCGAAAAAGGCGACAACCGAATCCATCACATTTCTATCATCGAATCCCAGGGCACCTTGGGCAAGACAAATTCACTTCACGTAGAGGCTGGGCCCGCAAATCGGGGGCGTGGGCCTTGTGACTAGTTATCCGTCACTCCGGTGCCCATAACTTTTGATCCTTAAAGAGTTACGTGGTGCATAGCATACAGTTGGAAGGCTCTTTGAGAACTCTACTACGGGGGCAGCAAGCCTGCTAAGCTGTGCCCATTTTTAGAGCCTAAAATCAAACGATTTCATCTATTTCAGTCCACTTTTCTTCTTTTGCTCTATTTTTTCTTCCCGGATCGTACGTCGTGCGCCGCGAAAAGGACGACAACCTAATCCATCACATATCTATTATCGAATCCCACGGCACCTTCGGCAAGACAACTTCGCTTCATGTAGAGACTGGGCCCACAAACTGAGGGCGTGGGGCTCGGGACCATGTCTTCGTCGCTTCGGTGCCCATAAATTTTGATTTGTAAGGAGTTACGCGGTGCACAACATACCGTTGGATAGTTCTCCGAGAGCTCTACGACGGGGGCAACAAGCCTGCTCGGCTGCGCCTATTTTTGAAGCCCAAAATTGAATGTTTTCATCAGTTTCATGATACCTTTCTTTTTTTGCGCTACATTTCCGTCCTGGATTGTACGTCGTGAGCAGCGAAAAGGACGACAACCTAATCCATCACATTTCCATTATCGAATTCCAGGGCACCCTGGGCAACACAAATTCACTTCACGTAGAGGCTGGGCCCGTAAATCGAGGGCGTGGGGCTTGTGACCAGGTATCTGTCGCTCCGGTATCCATAACTTTTTATCTATAAGTAGTAACGCGGCACACAGCATACTGTTCGAAAGCTCTCCGAGAGCTCTATGGCGGGGGCAGCAAGCCTGCTCGACTGCGCCTATTTTCACAGCCAAAAATCGAACGTTTTCATCAGTTTCGTGAAGCTTTTCTTTTTTTGCGCTATTTTTCCTTCCCGGATCGCACGTCGTGAGCTTCGAACAGGGCGACAACCGAATCCATCACATTTCTATCATCGAATCCCAGGGCACCTTGGGCAAGATAAATTCACTTCACGTAGATGCTGGGCCCGCAAACCGGGGGCATGGGGCTTGTGACCAGTTATCCGTCACTCCGGTGCCCATAATTTTTGATCTGTAAAGAGTTACGTCGCTCACAGCAGACCGTTGGAAAGCGCTCCGAGAGCTCTACGACGGGGGCAGCAAGCCTGTTCTGCTGTGCCTATTTTCGGAGCTCAAAATCGAACATTTTTATCAGTTTCAGGACGCTTTTCATTTTTTGTTCTATTTTTTTTCCCGGATCGTACGTCGTGAGCCGCGAAAAGGGCGACAACCTAATCCATCACATTTCTATTATCGAATCCCAGGGCACTTTGGGCAAGACAAATTCACTTCACGTAGAGGCTAGGCCCGTAAATCGAGGACATGGGGCTTGTGACCAACTATCCGTTGCTCCGGTGGCCATAACTTTTGATCCGTAAGGAGTAATGCGACGCAAAGCAAACCGTTGGAAAGCTCTTCGAGAGCTCTACGACGGGGGCAGCAAGTCGAATAGGTTGTGCCTATTTTCGAAGACCAAAATCAAATGTTTTCATCAGTTTTGGGACACATTTATTCTTTTGCTCTGTTTTTTCGTCCCGGATAGTACGTCGTAAGCCGTAAAAAGGACCACAACCAAATCCATCACATTTCTATTACCGAATCCTGCGGCACCTTGGGCAAGAAAACTTCACTTCACGTAGAGGCTGGGCCTACAAACCGAGGACGTAGGGCTTGTGACCAGGTATTCGTCGTTCCGGTGCCCATAACTTCTGATCCATATGGAGTTACGTGGCGCACAACATACCGTTGGAAATATCTCCGAGAGTTCTATGACAGGGCATTAAGCATGCTCGGCTGTACCTATTTTCGGAGTCCAAAATTGAACGTTTTCATCAGTTTCGGGACACTTTTCTTCTTTTGCTCTGTTTTTCTGTCCCGGATCGTGCCTCATGAGCCGCGAAAAGGACTACAACCTAATCCATCACATTTCTATTACTGAATCCCACGGCACCTTGGGCAAGACAACTTCAAATCACGTAGAAGCTAGGCCCACAAACCGAGGGCGTGGGGCATGTGACCAGGTCTCCGTCGTTCCAGTGCCCATAACTTTTGATCCGTAAGGAGTTACGCGGCGCACAGTATACCGTTGGAAAGCTCTCCGAGGGTTCTACGACTGGGGCAGCAAGCCTGCTCGGCTGCGCCTATTTTTAGAGCCCAAAATTGAATATTTTCATCAGTTTCGGGACACTTTTCTTCTTCTGAGTTGTTTTTCTGTCCCGAATCGTACGTCATGAGTCGCGAAAAGGACGACATCCTAATCCATCACATTTCTATTATCGAATCCTATAGAACCTTGGGCAAGACAACTTCACTTCACGTAGAGGCTAGGCCCATAAACCGAGGGCATGGGGCTTCTGACCTAGTATCCGTCGCTCCGGTACTCATAACTTCTGATCCGTAAGGAGTTACGCGGCGCACAGCATACTGTTGGAAAGCTCTCCGAGAGCTCTACGACGTGGGAAGCAATCCTGCTTGGTTAGCCCTATTTTCCGAGCCAAAAATTGAACATTTTCATAAGTTTCGGGTCACTTTTCTTCTTTTGCTATGTTTTTCCGTCCCGGATCGTACGTCGTGAGCCGCGAAAATGACGACAACCTAATCCATCACATTTTTATTACCAAATCCCATGACACCTTGGACGAGACAACTTCACTTCACGTAGACACTGGGCCCGCAAACCGAGGGCGTGGGGCTTATGACTAGGTATTCGTCACTCCGATGCCTATAACTTTTGATCCGTAAGGAGTTACACGGCACACAGGATACCGTTCTCCGAGAGCTCTACGACGGGGACAGCAAAATTGCTCTTCTGCACCCATTTTTGGAGCCCGAAATCAAACATTTTCATTAGTTTCAAAACAATTTTCTTATTTTGCACTGTTTTTTCGTCCCGAATTGTACGTCGTGAGCCTCGAAAAGGACGACAACCTAATCCATCACATTTCTATTACAGAATGTCACGACACCTAGGGCAAGACTACTTTACTTCACGTAAAGGATAGGCCCGCAAACTGAGGGCGTAGGGAATGTGATCAGGTATTCGTCACTCCGATGCCCATAACTTTTGATCCGTACGGAGTTACGCGGCGCACAGCATACCGTTGGAAAGCTCTCCGAGAGCTATACAATGGGAAAAGCAAGCCGGATAGGTTGTGCCCATTTTCGGAGACCAAAATTGAACGGTTTCATCAGTTTTGAGATACTTTTCTTCTTTTGCTCTATTTTTTCATCCCGGATCATACGTCGTGAATCGCGAAAAGGATGACAACCTAATCTATCACATTTTTATTACCGAATCGCACGGCACCTTGGCTAAGACAACTTCCCTTCATGTAGAGGCTGGGCCCGCAAATCGAGGGAGTAGGGCTTGTGACCAGGTATTCGTCGTTCCGGAGCCCATAACTTTTGATCCGTAAGGAGTTACGCGGAGCACAGCAAACTGTTGGAAAGCTCGCCGAGAACTCTACGACGGGGGCAGCTAAACTGCTCTTCTGCATCTGTTGTCGGAGCCCAAAATTGAATATTTTCATCAGTTTTGGGACACTTTTCTTCTTTTGTACTATTTTCCCGTCTCGGATCGTATGTCATCGCCATAAAAAGGACGACAACCTAATCCATAACATTTCTATTACCGAATCCCATGACACCTTGGGCAAGACAACTTCACTTCACGTAGAGCCTGGCCCAGCAAATCGAGGGCGTGGGGCTTGAGACCAGGTGTCCGTCGCTCCGGTGACCATAACTTTTGATCTGTAAGGAGTTACGCGGCGCACAGTATACCGATAGAAAGCACTTCGAGAGCTCTACGAAGTGGGCAGCAAGCCTGCTCAGCTGCGCCTATTTTCGGAGCCTAAAATTGAATATTTCCATCAGTTTCGGGATATTTTTCTTCTTTTGCACTATTTTTTCGTCTGAGATCGTACATCGTGAGCTGCGAAAAGGACGACAACCTAATCCATCACATTTCTATTACCAAATCCCACGACACCTTGGGCAAAAACACTTCAATTCACGTCTAGGCTTGGTCCGTAAACCGAGGGCGTTGGGCTTGTAACCAGGTATCCGTCGCTTCGGTGCCCATAACTTTTGATCCGTTAGGATTTATGCGACGCACAGCATGTCGTTGGAAAGTTCTCCGAGAGCTTTACGACGGGGGCAACAAACAAGCCTGGCTGCGCCTGTTTTGGAAGCCCAAAATCGAATGTTTTCATCAGTTTCGGGACACTTTTCTTCTTTTGCACTGTTTTTTCATCCCGGATCATACGTCGTGAGCCGCAAAAAGGACGACAACCTAATCCATCACATTTATATTATTGAATTTCACTGCAGCTTGGGCAAGACAGCTTCACTTCATGTAGAGGCTGGGCCCGTAAACCGAGGGCGTGGGGCTTTTGACCAGGTATCTGTCGCTCCGGTGCCCATAACTTTTGATCCGTAAGGAGTTACGCGGCGCACAACATACCATTGGAAAGCTCTCCGAGAGCTCTATGACGGGGGCAGCAATCGTGCTCGACTGCGACTATTTTCAGAGTCCAAAATCGAACGTTTTCATTAGTTTCGGGAAGCTTTTCTTTTTTTGCGCTATTTTTCCATCCAGGATCGTACGTCGTGAGCTTCGAAAAGGGCGACAACCGAATCCATCACATTTCTATCATCGAATCCCAGGGCACCTTGGGCAAGACAAATTCACTGCACGTAGAGGCTGGGCCCGCAAATCGGGGGCGTGGGCCTTGTGACTAGTTATCCGTCGCTCCGGTGGCCATAATTTTTGATCCGTAAAGAGTTACGTGGCACATAGCATACCGTTGGAAAGCTCTCCGACAGCTCTACGACGGGGGCAGAAAGCCTGCTCTGCTGTGCCTATTTTCGGAGCCCAAAATCGATTGTTTTCATCAGTTTCAGGACGTTTTTCATTTTTTGCTCTATTTTTTCGCCCGGATCGTACGTCGTGAGCCGCGAAAAGGGCGACAACCTAATCCATCACATATCTATTACTGAATCCCATGGCACCTTGGGCAAGACACCTTTGCTTCACGTAGAGACTGGGCCCACAAACCGTGGGTGTGGGGCTTGTGACCAGGTATTCGTCGCTCCGGTGCCCATAACTTTTGATCCGTAGAGAGTTACGCGGTGCATAGCATACCGTTGGAAAGTTCTCCGAGAGCTCTACGACGGGGGCAGCATGTCTACTCGACTGCGCCTATTTTCAGAGACCAAAATTGAACATTTTCATCAGTTTCAGGACACTTTTCTTTTTTTGCGCTACTTTTCCTTCCTTGATCGTACATCGTGAGCCGCGAAAAGGGCGACAACCTAATCCGTCACATTTCCATTATCGAATTCCAGGGCACCGTGGGCAAGACAACTTCACTTCAAGTAGAGGCTGGGCCCGTAACCAGGTATCCGTCGCTCCGGTGCCCATAACTTTTGATCCGTAAGGAGTTACGTGGCGCACAACATACTGTTAGAAAGCTCTCCGAGAGCTCTACGACGGGGGCATCAAGCCTGCTAGGCAGCGCCTATTTTCATAGCTCAAAATCAAACATTTTTATCAGTTTCAGGACGCTTTTCTTATTTTGTGATGTTTTTCCATCGCAGATCGTACGTCGTGAGCTGCGAAAAGGGCGACAACCTAATCCATTACATTTCTATTATCGAAGCCCAGGGAACCTTCGGCAAGACAAATTCACTTCACGTAGAGGCTAGGCCCGTAAATCGAGGACGTAGGGCTTGTGACCAGCTATCCATTGCTCCGGTGGCCATAACTTTTGATCTGTAAGGAGTAATGCGACGCAAAGCAAACCGTTGGAAAGCTCTTCGAGAGCTCTACGACGGGGACAGCAAGCCGAATAGGTTGTGCCTATTTTCGAAGAACAAAATCAAATGTTTTCATCAGTTTCGGGACACATTTCTTCTTTTGCTCTGTTTTTCTATCTCGGATTGTACGTTGTGAGCCGCAAAAAGGACAACAACCTAATCCATCATATTTCTAATACCGAATCCTGCGGCACCATGGGCAAGGCAACTTCGCTTCACGCAGAGGCTGGGCCTACAAAGCGAGGACGTAGGGCTTGTGACCAGGTATTTGTCGTTCCGGTGCCCATAACTTCTGATCCGTATGGAGTTACGTGGCGCACAACATACCGTTGGAAAGATCTCCGAGAGTTCTATGACGGGGCATTAAGCATGCTCAGCTGCACCTATTTTTGGGGTAAAAAATTGAATGTTTTCATCAGTTTTGGGACACTTTTCTGCTTTTACGCTATTTTTTTGTCCCGGATCGTACATCATAAGCCTCGAAAAGGACGACAACCTAATCCATCACATTTCTATTACCGAATCCCACGGCACCTTGGGCAAGACAACTTCACTTCATGTTGAGGCTGGGCCCGCAAACCGAGGGCGTAGGACTTGTGACCAGGTATTCGTCGTTCCAGTGCCCATAACTTTTAATCTGTAAGGAGTTACTGCGGCACACAGCATACCGTTGGAAAGCTCTCCGAGGGCTCAACGACGGGGGCAGCAATCCTGCTCGGCTGCGCCTATTTTCAGAGCCCAAAATTGAATATTTTCATCAATTGCGGCACACTTTTCTACGTCTGAGTTGTTTTTTCGTTCCGGATCGTACGCTGTGAGCTGCGAATAGGATGACAACCTAATCTATCACATTTATGTTATCGAATCCCACGGCACCTTGGCCAAGACAATTTCACTTCACATAGAGGTTGGGCCCGCAAACTGAGGGCGTGGGGCTTGTGACCCGGTATCCGTCGCTCTGGTACCCATAACTTTTGATTCGTAAGGAGTTACGCGATGCACAGCATACTGTTGGGAAGCTCTCCTACAGCTCTACGACGGGGGAAACAAACCTGCTCGGCTGCCCCTATTTTCAGAGCCAAAAATTGGACATTTTCATAAGTTTCAGGGCATTTTTCTTCTTTTGCTCTATTTTTTCGTCCCGGATCGTACGTCATGAGCCGCAAAAATGACGACAACCTAATCCATCACTTATCTATTACCGAATCCCACGACACCTTGGGCGAGACAACTTCACTTCACGTAGACACTTGGCCTGCAAACCGAGGGCGTGGGGCTTATGACCAGGTATTCGTCACTCCGGTGCCTATAACTTTTGATCCGTAAGGAGTTACACGGCACACAGCATACCGTTCTCCGAGAGCTCTACGACGGGGGCAGCAAAATTGCTCTTCTGCACCTATTTTTGGAGCCCAAAATCGAACATTTTCGTCTGTTTCGGAACAGTTTTTTTCTTTTGCTCTGTTTTTTCTTCCCAGATTGTATGTCGTGAGCCTCGAAAAGGACGACAACCTAATCCATCACATTTCTATTACAGAATGTCACGACACCTAGGGCAAGACTACTTTACTTCACGTAAAGGATAGGCCCGCAAACTGAGGGCGTAGGGAATGTGACCAGGTATTCGTCGCTCCGATGCCCATAACTTTTGATCCGTACGGAGTTACGCGGCGCACAGCATACCGTTGGAAAGCTCTCCGAGAGCTATACAATGGGAAAAGCAAGCCGGATAGGTTGTGCCCGTTTTCGGAGACCAAAATTTAACGGTTTCATCAGTTTTGCGATACTTTTCTTCTTTTGCTCTGTTTTTTCATCCCGGATCGTACGTCGTGAGTCGCGAAAAGGACGACAACCTAATCCATCACATTTTTATTATCGAATCGTACGGCACCTTGGCTAAGACAACTTCCCTTCACGTAGAGGTTGGGCCCGCAAATCGAGGGAGTGGGGCTTGTGACCAGGTATTCGTCGCACCGGAGCCCATAACTTTTGATCCGTAACGAGTTACGCAGCGCACAATATACCATTGTAAAGCTCGCCGAGAGCTCTACGACGGGGGCAGCAAAATTGCTCTTCTGCATCTGTTGTCGGAGCCCAAAATTGAATGTTTTCATCAATTTTGGGACACTTTAATTCTTTTGCACTATTTTTCCATCTCGGATCGTACATCGTGAGCCTCGAAAATGATGACAACCTAATCCATCACATTTCTATTACCGAATCCCACGGCACCTTGGGCAAGACAACTTCACTTCACGTAGAGGCTAGGCCCGTAAACGGAGGGCGTGGGGCTTGTGACCAGGTATCTGTCGCTCCAGTGCCCATAACTTTTGATCCGAAAGGAGTTACGCGGCGCACAACATATCTTTGGAAAGCTTACTGAGAGCTCTAAGACGGGGGTAGCAAGCCTGCTCTGCTGCGCCTATTTTCGGAGCCAAAAATTAAATATTTTCATCAGTTTCGGGATATTTTTCTTCTTTTGAGCTATTTTTCTGTCCCAGAGCGTACGTCGTGAGCCGCGAAAAGGACGACAACCTAATCTATCCCATATCTATTACCAAATCCCATGGCACCTTGGGCAAGACAACTTCACTTCACCTAGAGGCTGGGCTCGCAAACCGAGGGCGTGGGGCTTGTAACCAGGTATCCGTCGCTTCGGTGCCCACAAATTTTGATTCGTAAGGAGTTACACGTCGCACAACTTACCATTGGAAAGCTCTCCGAGAGCTCTACGACTGGGGTCAGTATCCCTGCTAGGCTGCGCCTGTTTTTGGAGCCCAAAATCGAATGTTTTCATCTATTTCGGGACACTTTTCTTCTTTTGCTCTATTTTTCCATCCCGGATCGTACGTCGTGAGCCGCTAAATGGACGTCAACCTAATCCATCACATTTCTATTACCGAATCCCACGGTACACCTTGGGCAAGACAACTTCACTTCACGTAGAAGTTGGGCCCGAAAACAGAGGGCATGGGTCTTGTGAGGAGGTATCCGTCGCTCTGGTGCCCATAACTTTTGATCCGTAAAGAATTACGCGGTGCACAGCATATCGTTGGAAAGCTCTCCGAGAGCTCTACGAAGGAGGCAGCTAGCATGCTCGGCTATGCTTGTTTTCCGAGCCCAAAATCGAATGTTTTTATCAGTTTCGGGACACTTTTCTAATTTTGCGTTATTTTTTCGTCCCGGATCGTACGACGTGAGCCGCGAAAAGGACGACAACATAATCCATCACATTTTTATTACCGAATCCGACGGCACCTTAGGCAAAACAACTTCACCTCACGTAGAGGTTGGGCCCGCAAACCGAGGGCGTGAAGCTTGGGACCAGGTATCCGTCGCTCTGGTGCCCACCGTTTGAATGCTCTCCGAGAGCTCTACGACGGGGGCAGTAAGCCTGCTTGGCTGCGCCTATTTTTAGAGCCCAAAATTGAACATTTTCATCTGTTTTGGATCACTTTTCTTTTTTTTACTCTATTTTTCTGTCCCGGATCGTACGTCGTGAGCCGCGAAAAGGCCGACAACCTAATCCCTCACATTTCTATTATCGAATCCCACGGCACCTTGGGCAAGACAAATTCACTTCACGTAGAGGCAGGGCCCGTAAACCGTGGGCGTGGGGCTTGTGACCAGGTATCTGTCACTCCGGTGTTGTGATAACCCGAACCCGGCATGCATTTAATAGCATTTAACTGCATTTAATTAAGTGTTTAATTAGTCAATCAACCATTTTGCACTATTTTGATATTTCTTTAAAAGCATTCAATAATTTTTATATTGAATAATTTAAAAGATTATTACCTATTTTTATTGTTTATAGCAATTAGATTTATTTTTTTGTGTTTAATTAAGTGTCATCTTAAATGTTAGTATTTAATTGCATCTGACTACGTGTTTATATTAACTTATTCATTTGTACCTTAACATTAATTTCATAATTCTTTAAAATATTCTAGAAATAGTTAAATTAATTATTTTTAAATGAATATTGATTATTTTGATTATTTTAATAATCGGTTTTAATTTTCTTGCATTAAATTACTCGGTTTCCAATTAAACGAGAAAAGTAACTCCGAGCCGGAGTGAATTATAAACTATTCTATTATTCTACTTTTTAAAAAAATTATAGTTTTATATTATTGCTCATCATTTGATTAGCGATCGTTTATTGACCGTTCGATCGTAGCATTTCGAAAATGAAAGTTAGAAGAATATTTCTCAGATTTTGTGAATAGCGTTTCTAGTTTAATTTAACTAGTTTTAGTTGGTTTTCATTAAAATTGTATTATTTTAACTTGAGCTAGACTAAATGCCATCAAAATGAGCTTGTTTGACCATATTTTCACTTAAGCTTGACTTGCCAAATTGACCAAAATGCCCTTGTCACCTTTTATATACAAAAAAGCCAAAATTATCAAAAAAACAAATGCACAAATTCCCCCCAAGTCCCCCCCTTTGGCCGAAGCTCCCAAGGAAGAAAAAAAAAGATTTTGCTTCAAATTTTCTTCTCCAATCTTGCATGGAATTGCTCGAGGGTCGTGGCTCGGGTCCTTGCGGGTCTTTCTCGTCAATCTCTGTGAGGGTTTTCACGTTTTTGTGCATATTTTGTGAAATTTGATTATTGTTTCAAATTTTCAGATTTGATATATAGTGTGTTATAATGCCTATAATTGCTTGATATAGCTTCCTTTGAGTTCGTAGAGCATTGTTTGATGGTTATTTAGGGATTTTTACGGCTAAAAATGCGAATTGAAATTGGGGAAGAACAATAAATAGTGTTTTTGAATAGTAAAACCCTAGATTTTTGGATTTTTGATCCGAATTACGATTTTTTGATTTGGATAGGTGCCATTAATGATAAAAAGATAAAATGTGCAATAAAAACGGACTGACCTTTGTTAAAATTAGAAATTAGACAAAGAAACGTAAAGGGGCCATTTGACCAAGTGTTGAACGTGCTTGAATTGAGTTGGGAGTTTTGTTATTGAGGGCATGGAAGCACTTTTGGCACTGTTGTGGCGTTGATTGAGTGTTCGGTTGACATAGCTGTAGTTCAAACGCAATAGGTGGACTTTCGGGCTTCGGTTGGGAAAATGAAGTTTCATGACATAGGAACGTGCCTTGTAGTGCCTAAGTGAAGGTAGTGAAATCGGTTTCCTAATCCCGTAGCTCGTTTGCTTGTAATTGCCTTTGAAAGTTAGAGATTAAATAATGTTATTTGTCATTTTTCGTGTTTGAACTGCTATTGCTTGTTTAATCGGTGTTCTTGTTGTTAATAATGATAATCATGCTTGAGAAGTTAATTGAATGCTAATATTGATTGTAAATGATTGATATCTCGTTTATCACCACTAATCTGCACTTTCGTGCTATTGCTCGTTTATTGCTTGTATCTCGTATTGCATTGCATAAGTGTCAGGCACATGAGTGATGGGCCTCTCTGGGTAGTCTCGGGCTACCAGGGTTGGTTGTTCTAGCTCTGTGTCCTATTCCCATTCTCGCTAGGGGTGCTGCCCTGGGAGATTTGGGTCGTAGATATGTCGGGGTACTTCCAGAGTACACCCAATGGATATTATAAGGTGGTTACGCTCTTATTGTCATCGTTGTCAACATCAAGCTCGAGATTGATGTAATGCTCGTGGAATGGAATCGCATGGTCCATTGCTCGTATGAGTGAACCATCGCCTTCAGAGTGTGGTATAGCTTTGAATGGTTGTGTTAATGCTTTTATTAATTGTTTATTGTATTTATTGTTTATATTGATTGCTTACATGTTAGTTATATTGCTTAACTTCCTGATTTGCATTGCACGACTTTCTTTCTCTCCACCTCGATATCTGTCTTGCCCTCACTAAGTATACGTGTTGTGTATACTCACTCCTTACCACCACATTTCAGGAATTGCCATGTTAGTTGGAAAGTTCGTGGTTATGTGATAGATTGTGCTTGAAGAGTTGCCTTGCGTGCTATGTGGCTTGAGTTGTCAAAGATGTAAAGATTTTATTTTCATGAGATGTATGTTTTCATGTATTGTATGTATTTAGTGTTAAAAGTTATGTATTTAACTTAACTAGGTTTATTAGAATAGTATGATAGTCTATTTTATGCAATAGGTTAGTATAGTTTAATTGCCAAGCATGAATGTACTTGTCAAAGATGAGAAGAGATAGGTTAGCTTTTAAACTGGAAATGTATATTTACTTGTGTTCGCTTGTTGAGAACTAAGGCTCGGATGGCCTTGAGGTGTTTGTATGGTTGGACACGGTGCTGGTCCACTTATATGCTACTGCAGGTTTTACATTTTGCCTAGAAACAGGGGAGACTCCGTCCGTTTTCCCTAAAAATTTTGCCCGGGTTTGGAATTGGGTTGTGATTAGATTGATTGATAGAACTCCCGGTCTCGAGAGGGATCGGGGTTTTACAGGAATGTGGTAACACAATCTCACATTGGAAGATTGCGAAGTGATCATCTTGAATATATAGGATGAAGTCCTTTGTATTAGCAACAAGGCCTTTTTCCCATGGGAGACTGTGGGAGAAACAAAGTCGTGAGGGGCCTGTGCCTGCGGGCCAGGGACTGCCAATAGCGGACAATATTGGTGTAGTGGCGTGTCCCATGAGACTCCATGGTAGGCTTCACCCGAGGAGTGGGTCTTCCCTTGTGCTCGTGCCCGCGAGGGCGCGGGGCCTCTTAAGGGGGGTAGAATGTGGTAACACAATCCCACATCGGAAGATTGTGAAGTGATCCTCTTGAATATATAGGACGAAGTCCTTTGTATTAGCAACAAGGCCTTTTCCCATGGGAGACCGTGGGAGAAACAAAGCTGTGAGGGACCTGTGCCTGCGGGCTAGGGACTGCCAATAACGGACAATATTGTTGTAGTGACGTGTCCCGTGAGACTCCGTGGTGGGCTCCACCTGGGGAGCGGGGGAGTTACAGGTGCCCATAACTTTTGATCCGTAAGGAGTAACGTGGCGCACAACATACCGTTCGAAACCTCTACGAGAGCTCTACGACGGGGACAGCAAGCCTGTTCGGCTGCGCCTATTTTCGGAGCCCAAAATCTGACGTTTTCATCAGTTTCGGGAAGCTTTTCTTCTTTTGCGTTGTTTTTTCGTCCTGGATCGTACGTCGTGAGCCTCAAAAAGGGCGACAACATAATCTATCACTTTTCTATTATCGAATCCCAGGGCACCTTGGGCAAGACAAATTCACTTCACGTAGAGGCTGGGCCCGTAAACCGAGGGCATGGGGCTTGTGACCAGGTATCCGTTACTCCGGTGTCCATAACTTTTGATCCGCAAAGAGTTACGCGGCGCACAACATACCGCCAAATATCTTGCCATGCATGTTTACAAAAGCTCATGAACACACATATATCACAAGTACAGAAATAAAGATAGACATTTAGAGGCATGCATGTGGTTTTCAAAAGCTTTACAAAGAAGTTTTAGCCCTTACCTTAGCAAGACAACAAAGAAGATGCACAAACTCTTGATAAAGCACAATGTCTACTCTTCTCCTTGCTTAGCTGAGAGACCACTTGATTTTTCTCTAATTTCCTAGCTTAGTAACCATGTTCTTAGTAGGTGCATGTAGTTAGAACAAGAAGAAGCTGAAATGGAAGCTAACAAACTCACCTAAGCCGAAATGAATGTTCAATGAGCTTGCATGTGTGTCTTTTGCATTCTAGCTTTGCTTGGTCGAGTTCCTAGTAGCTTGCATGGCTTGATAACCCTTAGGATGATGAACTCAAGCTATGGAGAGTAGAACTTCAACCAAGGCCGAGAGAGAAAGAGAAGAATGAGAGAATGAGAGAAAATGAAAGAAAAATGAAAAGCTTTGAAATGTTTGATGCTTGTGTCGGCCTAGGGCCTTGTAAAATCTGATTTTGTGTCTTCAAGGAGAATTTTTGAATTGTCTAGTATGGGCATGGAGTTTGTGTCGAGAATATGGAGCCTTGGGTAGAGTTTTGAGCCAATTTTTTTTATGCTTGTGTCATAAACTTGTCATAGAATGTCCAAGTTTGATTTTGAATCATGCAAGGCAAGCACAAATGCAAGAAAGTGGTTGGCCAAGGCATATGTTCAAATCTGAATTTTTGTCTTGTTTGAGCATTATTTAATTGAGTTCTTGGAATGTGCAAAAGAATAAGGAATAAAGAATAAGAATGTCTAGCTTTTTGTGAGATTTTGTCTTCTAGTGAGTTGAATTAGCATTTTAATATTAGTTAGTGGAGTTTGTAGGATTAATTAATGATCTAGTGCTTCGTGTAAGATGCTTTCTTGATTAGCGTGAGGGCATGCTTTCTTAGGTTTAGGGCACGCACTACGAGATAAGGCACGAACTACGAGATGAATATGCATTTCCCAAGCAAATGCACACAACCCTAAATGTATGCACGTAATTCAATGCAAGGCACACAAAACGAAACACGATTCTTAAACTTAGGTCAAGGGACGCAAATCTAGGTTAGGGCACACGAAACGAGGTATCGCATGTAAATCGAGGTCGGGCCTCACAACTTCACTTCACGTAGAGGCTAGGCCCCCAAACCGAGGGCATGGGCCTTGTGACCAAGTATCCGTCGCTCCGGTGCCCATAACTTTTTATCCGTAAGGAGTTACGTGGCGCACAGCATACCGTTGGGAAGGTCTCCATGAGCTCTACGACGGAGGCAGCAATCCTGATTAGCTGTGCCTGTTTTCGGAGCCCAAAATCGAATATTTTCATTAGTTTCGGGACACTTTTCTTCTTTTGAGCTGTTTTTCCGTCCCAGATCGTACGTCGTGAGCCGCGAAAAGGATGACAACCTAATCCATCAAATTTCTATTATCGAATCCCACGGCACCTTGGGCAAGACAACTTCACTTCACGTAGAGGCTCGGCCCGTAAACCGAGGGCGTGGGGCTTGTCACTAGGTATCCGTCGCTCAGGTGCCCATAACTTTTGATCCGTAAAGAGTTACGTGGCGCACAGCATACCGTTGGAAAGCTATCCGAGAGCTCTACGACGGGGAAATTAAGCTTGCTAGGCTGCGCTTGTTTTCAGAGCCCAAAATTGAACGTTTTCATTAGTTTTAGGATACTTTTCTTCTTTTCCGCTGTTTCTCCGTCTTGGATCATACGTCGTGAGCCGCGAAAAGGATGACAACCTAATCCATCACATTTCTATTACCGAATCCCATGGCACCTTGGGTAGGACAACTTAACTTCACGTAGAGGCTGGGCCCACAAACTGAGGGCGTGGGGCTTGTGACCAGGTATTCGTCGCTCCAGTGCCCATAACTTTTGATCCGTAAGGAGTTACGCGGCGCACAGCATACCGTTGGAAAGGTCTCCGAGAGCTCTACGACGGAGGTGGCAAAAATGCTCTTCTGCACCTATTTTCGGAGCCCAAAATCGAACATTTTCATCAGTTTCGGAACACTTTTCTTCTTTTGCGCTGTTTTTCCATCCCAGATCGTACATCGTGAGCCTTGAAAAGAACGACAATCTAATCTATCACATTTCTATTACAGAATGCCACGACACATTGGGCAAGACAACTTCACTTCACATAAAGGCTGGGCCCGCAAATCGAGGGCGTGGGGAATGTGACCAGGTATCCGTCGCTTTGGTGCCCATAACTTTTGATCTGTAAGGAGTTACGTGACGCACAACATACCGTTGGAAAGCTCTATGAGAGCTCTACGACGGGGGAAGCAAGTTTGCTAGGCTGTGCCTATTTTAGGTGCCCAAAATTGAACGTTTTCATCAGTTTCGGGATACTTTCTTCTTTTGCGCTGTTTTTTCATCCCAGATCGTACGTCGTGAACCGCGAAAAGGATGACAACCTAATCCATCACATTTCTATTACCGAATCCCTCGACACCTTGAGCAAAACAACTTCACTTCACGTAGAGGCTGGGCCCGCAAATCTAGGGCGTGGGGCTTGTGACCAGGTATCTGTCGGTCCGGTGCCTATAACTTTTGATCCGTATAGAGTTACGCGCCGCACAACATATCGTTTGAAAGCTCTCTGAGAGCTCTACGTCGGGGGTAGTAAGCCTGCTCGGCTGCGCCTAGTTTCGGAGCCCAAAATCAAACATATTTTCATCAGTTTCGGGACACTTTCCTTCTTTTGTACTGTTTTTCCGTCCCAGATCGTACTTCGTGAGCCGCGAAAAGGACGACAACCAAATCCATCACATTTCGATTACCAAATCCCACGGTACCTTGGACAAGACAACTTCACTTCACATACAGGCTAGGCCAGCAAGCCGAGGGCGTGGGGCTTATGACCAGGTATGTGTTGCTCCGGTTCCCATAACTTTTGATCCGTAAGGAGTTATGTGGCACATAGCATACCGTTGGAAAGCTCTCCGAGAGCTCTATGACAGGGGTAGCAAAACTGCTCTTCTGCACCTGTTTTCAAAGCCCAAAATCGAACATTTTCATCAGTTTCAGAACACTTTTCTTCTTTTGCGCTGTTTTTCCATCCCGGATCGTACATCGTGAGCCTCGAAAAGAACGACAACCTAATCTATCACATTTCTATTACAGAATGCCACGGCACCTTGGGCAAGACAAATTCACTTCACGAAGAGGCTGGGCCCGTAAACCGAGGGCGTAGGGAATATGACTAGGTATCCGTCGCTCCGGTGCCCATAACTTTTGATCTGTAAGGAGTTACGCGATGCACAACATACCGTTGGAAAGCTCTACGAGAGCTCTACGATGGGGGCAGCAAGCTTGCTAGGCTGCGCTTATTTTAGGTGCCGAAAATCGAATGTTTTCATCAGTTTCGGGATACTTTTTTTCTTTTGCGCTGTTTTTTCATTCCGGATCGTACGTCGTGAACCGTGAAAAGGACGACAACCTAATCCATCACATTTCTATTACCGAATCCCACGACACCTTGGGCAAGACAACTTCACTTCATGTATAGGCTAGGCCCATAAATCTAGGGCGTGGGGCTTGTGACTAGGTATCCGTCGGTCCAGTGCCCATAACTTTTGATCCGTATAGAGTTACGAGCCGTACAACATACCGTTTGAAAGCTCTCCAAGAGCTCTACGACGGGGGCAGTAAGCCTGCTCGACTGTGTGTATTTTCGGAGCCCAAAATCAAACATTTTCATCAGTTTCGGGACACTTTTCTTCTTGTGCTCTGTTTTTTCGTCTCGGATCGTAAGTCGTGAGCCGCGAAAAAGGACGACAACCTAATCCATCACATTTCTATTATCGAATCCCACGATACCTTGGACAAGACAACTTCACTTCACGTAGAGGCTAGGCCCGCAAACCGAGGGCGTGGGGCTTGTGAGCAGGTATCTATCGCTCCGGTGCCCATAACTTTTGATCCATAAGGAGTTACGCAGCGCACAGCATACTGTTGGATAGCTCTTCGAGAGCTCTACGATGAGGGCAGCAAACTTGCTTAGCAGCGCCAGTTTTTAGATCCCAAAATCAAATATTTTCATCAGTTTTGGACACTTTTCTTCTTTTGTCCTGTTTTTCCATCACAAATCGTACGTCGTGAGCCGCGAAAAGGATGACAACCTAATCCATCACATTTCTATTACGGAATCCCATGGCACCTTGGACAAGACAACTTTATTTCACGTAGAAGATGGGCCCGCACACCGAGGGCGTGGGGCTTGTGACCAGGTATCCGTCGCTCCGGTGCCCATAACTTTTGATCTGTAAAGAGTTAAGCGGAGCACAACATACTATTGGAAAGCTCTTAGAGAGATCTACGACAGGGGCAGCAAGCCAGATAGGCTTCGCTTGTTTTCGGGCACCAAAATTGAAGGTTTTCATTATTTTCGGTACATTTTTCTTCTTTTGCGGTGTTTTTCCGTCGCGGATCGTACGTCGTGAGCCGCGAAAAGGACAACCTAATCCATCACATTTCTATTACCAAATCCCATGGTACTTTGGGCTAGACAACTTCGCTTCATGTAGAGGTTGGGCCCGCAAACTGAGGGCGTGGGACTTATGAGCAGGTATCTGTGTCTCCGGTGCCCATAACTTTTGATCCGTAAGGAGTTATGCGGTGCACAGCATACCGTTGGAAAGCTCTTTGAGAGCTCTACGACGGGGGCAGCAAGCCTGCTAAACTGTGCCCATTTTCAAAGCCCAAAATCGAACATTTTCATCAGTTTCAGGACAATTTTCTTCCTTTACGTTATTTTTCCGTCCCGGATCGTACGTCGTGAGCTGCGAAAAGGACGACAACCTAATCCATCATATTTCTATTACCGAATCCCAAGGTACCTTGGGCAAGACAACTTTAATTCACGTAGAGGCTGGGCCCGCAAACCGAGGGCGTGGGGCTTGTGAGCAAGTATCTGTCGCTCCGGTGCCCATAACTTTGAACCATAAGGAGTTACACAGCGCACAACATACCATTGGAAAGCTCTTCGAGAGCTCTACGACGATGTCAGCAAGCTTGCTTGGCAGCGCCAGTTTTCGGAGCTCAAATTAGAACATTTTTATCAATTTTGGGACACTTTTCTTCTTTTGCTCTGTTTTTCCATCACAGATCGTACGTCGTGAGCAGTGAAAAGGATGACAACCTAATCCATCACAATTCTATTACCGAATCCCATGGCACTTTGGGCAAGACAACTTCACTACATGTAGAGGCTGGGCCCGCAAACCGAGGGCGTGGGGCTTGTGACCAGCTATCCGTCGCTCCAGTGCCCATAACTTTTGATCCGTAAGGAGTTACGCAACGCACAGCATACCGTTGGAAAGCTCTCAGAGAGCACTACGACGGGGGCAGCAAGCCAGATAGGTTGCGCATATTTTCGGAGACCAAAATTGAACGTTTTCATTAGTTTCGAGACACTTTTCTTCTTTTGCTTTGTTTTTCCGTCCCGGATCATTCGTCGTGATCTGTGAAAAGGACGACAACCTAATCCATCACATTTCTATTATCGAATCCCACGGTACCTTGGGCAAGACAACTTTGTTTCACGTAGAGGCTGGGCCCACAAACCGAGGGCGTAGGGCTTGTGAGCAGGTATCTTTCGCTCCGGTGCCCATAACGTTTGATCCGTAAGGAGTTACGCGGTGCACAGCACACCGTTGGAAAGCTCTTCGAGAGCTCTACTATAAGGGCAGCAAGCCTGCATGGTTGCACCTGTTTTTGAAGCCCAAAATTGAACGCTTTCATCAATTTTGGGATACTTTTCTCCTTTTGCGTTATGTTTCTGTATCGAATCGTACGTCGTGAGCTGCGAAAATGACGACAACCTAAGCCATCACATTTCTATTACCGAATCCTACGACACCTTGGCCAAGACAAATTCTCTTCACGTAGAGGCTGGGCCCGTAAACCGAGGGCGTGGGGCTTGTGACAAGGTGTCCATCGCTCTAGTGCCCATAACTTTTGATCCGTAAGGAGTTTCGGGGCACACAGCATACCGTTGGAAAGCACTTCGCGAGCTCTAAGATGGGGGAAGCAAAACTGCTCGGTTGCACCTATTTTTAGAACCCAAATCGAACGTTTTCATTAGTTTCGGGATACTTTTCTTCTTTTACGATGTTTTTCGATCACGGATCATACGTCGTGAGCCGCGAAAAGGATGACAACCTAATCCATCACATTTCTATTACCGAATCCCACGGCACCTTGGGCAAGACAAATTCACTTAACGTAGAGGCTAGGCCCGCAAACCGAGGGCGTGGGGCTTATGACTAGGTGTCTATCGCTCCAGTGCCCATAACTTTTGATCCGTAAGGAGTTATGCGGCTCACAGCATACCGTTGGAAAGCTCGCCGAGAGCTTTACGATGGGAGTAGTGAAGCTGCTATTCTGCACCTATTTTCGGAGCCCAAAATGGGACATTTTCATCAGTTTTGGGACACTTTTCTTCTTTTGCTCTGTTTTTCCGCCACGGATCGTACGTCGTAAGCTGCGAAAAGGACGACAACCTAATCCATCACATTTATATTACCGAATCCCCAAGTACCTTAGGCAAGACAACTTCATTTCACGTAGAGGCTAGGCCAGCAAACCAAGGGCGTGGGGCTTGTGACCAAGTATCCGTCGCTCCCGTGCCCATAAATTTTGATCCGTTAGGAGTTACGCGGCGCACAGGAAACCGTTGGAAAGCTCTCCGAGAGCTCTATGAGAGGGCAGCAAAGCTGCTATTCTGTACCTATTTTTGGAGCCCAAAATCGAATGTTTTTATCATTTTCGGGACACTTTTATTCTTTTGCGCTATTTTTTCGTCCCAGATCGTACGTCGTGTGCCTCGAAAAGGACGACAACCTAATCCATCACATTTCTATTACAGAATCTCATGGTACCTTGGGCAAGACAACTTCACTTCACGTAGAGGCTGGGCCAGCAAACCAAGGGCGTAGGGCGTGTGACCAGGTATCCGTCGCTCCGGTGCCTATAACTTTTGATTTATAAGGCGTTACGCGGCGCACAGCATACCGTTGGAAAGCTGTCCGAGAGCTTTACGATGAGGGCAGCAAGCCTGCTCTGCTGCGCCTATTTTTCGAGCCCAAAATTGAATGTTTTCATCAGTTTTGGGACACTTTTCTTCTTTTGAGCTATTTTTTCGTCCAGTATCGTACGTCGTGAGCTGCGAAAAGGACGACAACCTAATCCATCACATTTCTATTACATAATCCCACGACACCTTAGGCAAGACAACTTCACTTCACTTAGAGGCTGGGCCCGCAAAGCGAGGGCGTAGGGCTTGTGACCATGTATCCGTCACTCCGATGCCCATAACTTTGGATTCGTCAGGAGTTACACGGAGCACAGCATACCGTTGGAAAGCTCTCCGAGAGCTCTACGACGGGGGATGCGCCTATTTTCGGAGTCCAAAATTGATCATTTTCATCAGTTTCGGAACACTTTTATTCTTTTGCTCTATTTTTTCGTCTCGGATCAAACGTCGTGAGCCGTGAAAAGGAGGACAACCTAATCCATCACATTTCTATTACTGAATCCCACGGTTCCTTAGGCAAGTTAACTTCACTTCACATAAAGGTTGGGCCCGCAAACCGAGGGCTCGGGGCTTGTGAGCAGGTATTCGTCGCTCTAGGCCGATAACTTTTGATCCGTAAGGAGTTACGCGGCGCACAGCATACCGTTGGAAAACTCTCCGTGAGCTCTACGATGGGTACAGCATGCCTGCTCGGCTGCGCCAATTTACGGAGCCCAAAATTGAACGTTTTCATCAGTTTTTGGATATTTTTCTATTTTTACGCTGTTTTTTCGTCCTGGATCGTACGTCTTGAGCCTCGAAAAGGACGACAACCTAATCCATCACATTTCTATTACTGATTCCCACGGCACCTTGGACAAGACAACTTCACTTCAGATAGAGGCTGGGCCCGTAAACCGAGGGCGTGGGGCTTGTAACCAGGTATCCGTCGCTCTGGTGCCCATAACTTTTGATCTGTAAGGAGTTACGTGGCGCATAGCATACCGTTGGAAAGCTCTTTGAGAGCTCTACGACGGGGAAAACTAGCCTGCTCGACTGTGCCTATTTTCGGAGATAAAAATCGAATGTTTTCATCAGTTTCGGGATACTTTTCTTCTTTTGCTCTGTTTTTCCGTCCTGGATCGTACGTCGTGAGCCGCGAAAAGGACGACAACCTAATCCATCACATTTCTATTACCAAATCCCAGGGCACCTTGGGCAAGACAACTTTACTTCACGTAGAGGCTGGGCCCACAAACCGAGGGCGTGGGGCTTGTGACTAGGTATCCGTTGCTCCGGTGCCCATAATTTTGGATCCGTAAGGAGTTACGCGGCGCACAGCATACCGTTGGAAAGCTCTCCGAGAGTTGTACGACGTAGGCAGCAAAAGTGCTCGGCTGCACCAAATTACAGAGTCCAAAATTGAACATTGTCATCTGTTTCAGGACATTTTTCTATTTTTGCGAAGTTTTTCTGTCCCGGATTGTACATCATGAGCCTTGAAAAAGACGACAACCTAATCCATCATATTTTTATTACCAAATCCCATGGCACCTTAGATAAGACAACTTCACTTCACGTAGAGGCTGGGCCCGCAAACCGAGGGCGTGGGACTTGTGACCAGGTATCCGTCGCTCCGGTGCCCATAACTTTTGATCCGTAAGGAGTTACACGGCGCACAACATACCGTTGGAAAGCTCTCCGAGAGCTCTATGACTGGGGCAGCAAGCATGCTCGGCTACGCCTATTTTCAGAGCCCAAAATCGAACGTTTTCATCAGTTTCGGGACACTTTTCTACTTTTGCTCTGTTTTTTTATCACGGTTCATACGTCGTGAGCCGCGATAAGGACGACAACCTAATCCATCACATTTCTATTACCGGATCCCACGGCACCTTGGGCAAGACAACTTCGTTTCACGTAGAGGCTGGGCCCGCAAACCGAGGGTGTGGGGTTGGTGACTAGGTATCCGTCGCTCCGGTACCCATAACTTTTGATCCGTAAGGAATTACGCGGCGCACAGCATACCGTTGGAAAGCTCTCTGAGAGCTCTACGACGTAGGCAGCAAAATTACTCGACTACACCAATTTACGGAGTCCAAAATTGAACATTTTCATCTATTTCGGGACATTTTTCTGTTTTTGCGTTGTTTTTCCATCCCGGATCGTACGTCGTGAGCCGCGAAAAGGATGACAACCTAGTCCATCACATTTCTATTACAAAATCCCATGGAACCATGGACAAGACAACTTCACTTCAAGTAGAGGCAGGGCCCGCAAACCGAGGGCGTGGGGCTTGTAACCAGGTATCCGTCGCTCCGGTGCCCAGAACCTTTGATCCGTGAGGACTTATGTGGCGCACAGCATACCGTTGGAAAGCTCTCCGAGAGCTTTACGACGTGGGCTGCAAGCCTACTCTGCTGCGCCTATTTTCATAGCCCAAAATCGAATGTTTTTATCAGTTTCGGGATATTTTTCTTCTTTTGCTCTGTTTTTTCGTCCCGGATCGTACGTCGTGAGCCGCGAAAAATATGACAATCTAATCCATCACACTTCTATTACCGAATCCCACGGCACCTTGGGCAAGACAACTTCACTTCACAAAGAAGATGGGCCCACAAACCGAGGGCGTGGGGCTTGTGACCAGGTATCCGTCGCTCCGGTGCCCATAACTTTTGATCCGTAAGGAGTTAAGCGGCGCACAACATACTGTTGGAAAGCTCTCTGAGTGCTCTACGATGTGGGCAGCAATCCTGCTTTGCTGTGCCTATTTTCATAGGCCAAAATCGAACGTTTTCGTTAGTTTCGTGACACTTTTCTTCTTTTGCTCTATTTTTCATCCCGGATCGTACGTCGCGAGCCGCGAAAAGGATGACAACCTAATCCGTCATACTTCTATTACCGAATCCCAGGACACTTTGGGCAAGATAACTTTACTTCACATAAAGGCTGGGCCCGCAAACCGAGGGCGTGGGGCTTCTGAGCAGGTATATATCGCTTTGGTGGCCATAACTTTTGATCCGTAAGGAGTTACACGGAAAACAACATACCGTTGGAAAGCTCTCCGAGAGCTCTACGACTAGGAAAGAAAGCCTGCTTGGCTGCGCCTGTTTTCAGAGGCCAAAATCGAACCTTTACATCTGTTTTGGGACACTTTTCTTCTTTTCCACTATTTTTCCATCCTGGATCGTATGTCGTGAGCCGCGAAAAGGAAGACAACCTAATCAATCACATTTTTATTACCGAATCCCACGGCTGCACCAATTTACAGAGTCTAAAATCTAACGTTTTCATCAGTTTTAGGACATTTTTCCTTTTTTGCGGTGTATTTCCATCTCGGATCGTACGTCGTGAGCCTCGAAAAAGACAACAACCTAATCCATCACATTTCTATTACCGAATCCGATGGTACCTTAGACAAGACAACTTCACTTCACGTAGAGACTGAGCCCGCAAACTGAGGGCTTTGGGCATGTGACCAGGTATCCGTCGTTCCGGTGCCGATAACTTTTGATTCGTAAGGAGTTACACGGTGCACAACATACCGTTGGAAAGCCCTCCGAGAGCGCTACGACGGGTACCATAAGCCCGCTCAGCTTCGCCTATTTTCGGAGCCCAAGATTGAACGTTTTCATCAGTTTCAGGACACTTTTCTTCTTTTGCTCTATTTTTTTGTCTCGGATCATACGTCGTGAGCCGCGAAAAGGTCGACAACCTAATCCATCACATTTCTATTACCAAATCCCACAGTAACTTGGGCAAGGCAACTTCACTTCACGTAGAGACTGGGCCCGCAAACCGAGGGCGTGGGGCTTGTGACCAGGTATCCGTCGCTCCGGTACCTATAACTTTTGATCCGTAAGGAGTTGTGCGGCGCGCAGCATTCCGTTGGAAAGCTCTCCGAGAGCTCTACGACGTAGGCAGAAAACTACTAAGCTGCACCAATTTACGGAGCCCAAAATTGAACATTTTCATCAGTTTCGGGACGTTTTTCTACTTTTGCGCTGTTTTTCCATCTCGGATCGTACGTCGTGAGCCGCGAAAAAGACTACAACCTAATCCATCACATTTTTATTACCGAATGCCATAGCACCTTGGGCAAGACAACTTCACTTCACGTAGAGGCTGGGCCCGCAAACCGGGGGCGTGGGGCTTGTGAGCAGGTATCCATCGCTCTAATGCCCATAACTTTTGATCCGTAAGGAGTTACGCGGCGCACATCATACCGTTGGAAAGCTCTCCGAGAGGTCTACGATGTAGGCACCAAAAATGCTTTGATACACCAATTTACGGAGCCCAAAATCAAACGTTTTCATCAGTTTTGGTATATTTTACTTTTTTTGCACTGTTTTTCCGTCACGGATCGTACGTCGTGAGCCACGAAAAGGACGACAACCTAATCCATCACATTTCTATTACCGAATCCTACGGCACCTTGAACAAGACAACTTCACTTCACGTAGAGGCTGGGCCCACAAACCGAGGGCGTGGGGCATGTGACCGGGTTTCTGTAGTTCCTGTGCCCATAACTTTTGATCCGTAAGGAGTTACACGGTGCACATAATACCGTTGGAAAGCTCTCCAAGAGCTCTACGACGGGGGTAGCAAGCCTGCTAGGCTGCCCCTATTTTTGGAGCTCAAAATCAAATATTTTCATCAGTTTCTTGACACTTTTCTTCTTTTACGATGTTTTTCCGTCCCGGATCATACGTCGTGAGACGCGAAATGGACGACAACCTAATCCATCACATTTCTATTACCGAATGCCACGGTACCTTGGGCAAGACAACTTCACTTCACGTAGAGGCTGGGCCTGCAAACCGAGGGTGTGGGGCATGTGACCAGGTATCCATCGCTCCGGTGCCCATACCTTTTGATCCGTAAGGAGTTACGCGGCGCACAGCATTCCGTTGGAAAGCTCTCAGAGAGCTCTACAACGGGGGAAACTAGCTTGCTCAGTTGCGCCTATTTTCGGAGACCAAAATCAAATGTTTTCATTAGTTTTGGGCCACTTTTCTTCTATTTGCGCTGTTTTTTTATCCCGGATCGTATGTCGTGAGCTGCGAAAAGGACGACATCGTAATCTATCACATTTCTATTAACGAATCCCACGATGCCTTGGGCAATACAACTTCACTTCACGTAGAGGCTGGGCCTGCAAACCGAGGGCGTGGGGCTTGTAACCAGGTATCCGTCGCTCTGGTGCCCATAATTTTTGATCCGTAATGAGTTACGCTGCGCACATCATACCGTTGGAAAGCTCTCTGAGAGGTCTACAACAGGGGTAGCAAGCCTGCTAGGCTGTTCCTATTTTTGGAGCCCAAAATCAAACATTTTTATCAGTTTTGGGACAGTTTTCTTCTTTTGCTTTGTTTTTTCGTCCCGGATCATAGGTCGTGAGCCGCGAAAAGGACGACAACCTAATCCATCACATTTCTATTATCAAATCCCACTGTACCTTGGGCAATACAACTTCACTTCACGTAGAGGCTGGGCCCGCAAATCGAGGGCGTGTGGCTTGTGACCAGGTATCCGTCGCTCCGGTGCCCATAACTTTTGATCCGTAAAGAGTTACGCGGCGCACAACATACTGTTGGAAAGCTCTCCGAGCGCTCTACAACGGGGGCAGCAATCCTGCTCGGCTACTGTGAGGCCCGACCTCAAATAACGTGTCTAACCTCAATTTACGTGCCTTTGACCTAGAATTATATGACTGATCTTGGATTGCGTGTCCTGTCTTGGTTTTCGTGCATGCTTTGTCATACGTGCCTTGACCTAGAATTGTGTGCCTTAATCCTCGATGTACATGCATACCTAGATATACGTGCCCTGACCTTGAATTACGTGCGATACCTCAATTTGTGTACGTTTTCTCCTTTCATATGCCATAACCTTGCACTGCGTGCCCTAACCTAGGTTTAAGCGCCATACCTTGATTTACGTGTATTGCATTGAATTATGTACCTTGCATTAGTTTGCGTGCACTTACCCAGAATTGCATTCATTTACATAGAAATCTGTGCATTTAGCTTGAAGTGCGTGCCTTACCTCGTAGTACGTGCCCTAGACCTAGGAATGCATGATGCACGCTAATCAATAAAGATTCTTGCACAAAGCCCAAAACACTAAAATAATCATACACAATCCACTAACCAATATTATATTCCTAATTCAAATTCTTTACAAATCTCACTAACTATAAAATATTCTATTCTTCCCAACATTCTCTTACACTATGTCATAACTTTTCCTAAGCTCTATGCCCTTTTTGCTAACTCCTAAGCCTCCAACATGCTCATGCACTTATTCCTTACACACTACATTTCCTAGGCACACTATTCAGCAACTTTAGAACGCATTTGACACACAAAAATTCTGCACAACCGAGCACACACACACACATACACTACAACTTTATTTTTCCTCTCCAAAACCCTCTCAAGCTCCCATCCTCTCTCCATTTTGACCATGGCTGCCTCTTGACCTTCCAAGACCTTAAGCATGCTCTCAAGATCTCTCCCAAGTTTGGCCATAGCAGCCCAAGCAAGCAAGAAGCAAGAAAGAAGCTCCATTGGTGCATCTTCAAGAACATTGTGCATCTTCATCTATTAACTTGCTAAGGTGAGGGTTAAACTCTTTTAAAAGCTTTCAAAAACCACATGCATGCTTCCATATGGCTATATTTACCTATGTAGTTATTGTATATGTGTGTACATGAGCTTATATACCCATGCATGGCTGGACGTTTGGCTAGAACTTGAAGATAGGTAAAAATGTTTCTGTTGGCAGATTTTTGACCTTGTGGAACGAAACCGTTTTAGCCTAGCAAATTATGTCAAAAATGCGTGAAAATTGGTAGGTCACCAGTTTCGTCAGTTCTGAGAATTTTTCATAGAAATAGGCCAAGGCCAATTTTGATTCTAAGGCTTCCAAAATGGAAAAATATCGAAAGGTTACTGGCTCTGTAGAACGAAGTGTTTTTGACTTAGTCAGTTAGTTAAAATGCATGAAAATTGATAAGTCGCTAGATTTTTCAGTTCTGGACATTTTTGTCAGAAATAGACTAAGGCTAAATCTGACCCTAAGACCCTAAAAAATGGCAAGTATTGAAATGTGTATGAATCTGGACAGTTTTGCGTAGTCTCACAGTTTTGGCTATAACTCTTGAGTTTGAACTCCAAATGAGGTAAGGTTTGTTTCTGGATTTAAATCACTCATTAAGATTTAATTTGACATTTTGTTCACTGAAATTGGAGATTATTTTCTTGTCTAAATGAATGTGGGAAAACATACCAATGCAGTGAGGTTTTGTTTAGTGATATGTTTTGAAACATGTTGTAACTTCTCTTGTGGTATTGAATGCTTGAAATTGTGGCACTTAGATGTTGTGTGGACTGTTTTGGATGATTGAGGATGCTTAAGTAATCGATGCATGGCTTGGGTTTAATTATGTGACAACTTGTCGCTTAATCGCACATGTAAGCATGAATTGAAACCCTATTAACTATGAAATCTTGGTAAGTGATGATCATATGATTAATGTGTTTAATTGTGTGATTAGTAGGCCACCCAATAAACGTTATACAGGCTTGATGTGGTTTAAGTATTACTTGTGGTGCTTAGCAAATGAAACTAACCCCGAGCACGGCCTAGTAAACCCTAATATCCTCGTGGATTCCCGAGTCATAAACCATTCTTGTGTGAATTATAAATGATGTTGAAGGAGGTTAATAGGCTGCCCAGAATTGTCCATATAGCTCTAAACATGATTCCTGATGATTGCATGTTGATACGTGAACTATTCTTGCACCCGGTCTTGTATAAGTGTCGTTGCATGCTCGTATGATCTCAACACTTAATATGTGAACTAAAATGAGCTATATGACTTGTTTTATATGGTGTTACTTGGCTGTCTGTTAAATGTTCACATGCTCCTAAGTGTTTGACAAAGTGAATGTACATGTCAAAGCATGCCTTGTAAGTTTACTTATCGATATGCGATCTTATAATTGCTCGGAGGCAACCTACTTTGTTGACCTCCTAATGTGAATTGTTAAAAGACATGCTATGGCTTATTTGAACATGGTTACTTGGCTGCCCGTGAGAGTTTAATTGCTTTCGAATTGATATATGAAACGATTACATGTTCTTACAATGCCTTATATGCCAATATGTCAAAATGTGATCTTATACTTGCTCGGAGGCAACCTACTTTGTTGACCTCCTAATGTGAAATGTTAAATGGCATAAATGTACATTGCATACAAGGTTGCAATCTCTCATCGTGGCATGGTAGCGTTTCACAAACGCCGGGCGGCATAGGGCTTGCCGGTGCTCCTGTGACTACCATGGTCCAATTCCCTCTCTCGCTTGGCATTCCACCATCGGAGAGTTGGGTCGTAGGTTTTCGGGGTACATTCGGAGTACACTCAATTGGGAGCGATAAGTGGATGATTGAAGCCGGCCGCAACAATTGTTATCGAAAATGATATTGAGAGCAAATGCTCACCGATTGATCTCGAGAGCGAAAGCTCACTGTATCCTTGAAATGATTGGTAATTGTATATGTTGTTCAATTTGATTCTTATATTTTGCATACTTATTAATTGTAATATGTGACATGTTCTCAAAAAGGGGTTTTCATAAGACTAACCGGAAAAGAGATTTCAAAACGTTATTTCTCGTTCCCCCTCGCCGAGTTCATAAGGACTCACCCTCTTTTATCATCACAGATGAAGAAGATTTGGAACAGGTACCCGAGGAGAATGTGCTTGTTGATGATTCCTTGTAGTGATTACGTGCTTTATGTGCCTTGCTTGTCAATGGCTGTTCTATGAACGTTGTGTTTGCTCTTAAGACTACTTATTTTGTTGATGTAAATGACCCCGTTGTAATTTGGGTCTAGTTTTGGATTGTACTATCTATAACCGGATGAACTTCTTATTTGATTATTTGCTTTCATTATCTTGAATAGTAGCTATTGTAGGCAATTAAACCACTAGGTGAAAAATCAACTAAGTCAATTCTATCTAATTTCAGTTAGGTGCTTATTTGTAAACTAAAGGATAATAGGTACTTGCATGATAGGAAATTGATAAATAAACGGGACATAATTATCATGCTAGGTTATTAACCAAACGAGACTTTCAAGATACACTAGTAAGCATATCGGTTGATAACAAAATAGGAGTCCTTAATGGAATTGGATTAATGATTGGAATAATTGAGGCGTTTAGAAATTAGGTCAAACTAAAAGGTCCTAACTACATCTGTTATGCTGCTGGTTTTTCAGAAAACTTTTGGAGTTCTAGTTTAACGGATAAGCTTAACCTTCGTTAACCAATTATAATTGTAAAAGAACGTGAATGATTAGATCACACCCTAGTCTAACCTCCACAGGTCGGGTTGGGGGCATGACAGCTATACCTATTTTCGGAGCCCAAAATCGAACATTTTTTATCAGTTTTGGAACACTTTTCTTCTTTTGCTCTGTTTTTCCATCCCGGATCATACGTCGTGAGCCGCGAAAAGGACGACAACCTAACCCATCATATTTCTATTACCGAATCCCACGACACCTTGGACAAGACAACTTCACTTCACATAGAGGCTGAGAACGCAAACCGAGGGCGTGGGGCTTGTGACCAGGTATCCATCGCTCCGGTGCCCATAACTTTTGATCCAAAAGAAGTTACACGGCGCACAGCATACAGTTGGAAAGCTCTATGACTAGGGCAGCAAGCCGCGCCTATGAGGCATGACCTCGATTTGCATGCGATACCTCATTTCATGTGCCCTAATTTAGATTTGTATGCCTTGACCTAGATTTAAGAATTGTGTTTCGTTTTGTGTGCCTTACATTGAATTGCGTGCATTCATTTAGGATTGCGTGCATTTACTTGGAAAACGTGCGTTCATCTCGTATTTCGTGCCCTACCTCGTAGTGTGTGCCCTAGACCTAGAAAAGCGTGCCCTCACGCTAATCAAGAAAGCATCTTGCACGAAGCACTAGGTTATTAATTAATCCTACAAATTTCACTAACTATTATTAAATTATTAATTCAACCCACTAGAAGACAAAATCTCACAAAATACTAGACATTCCTTATTCTTTATTCCTTATTCTTTTGCACTTTAAACACACAATTAAATAATACTCCAATAGATGACAAAAAATCAGATTTCTATATGCCTTGGCCGACCATCATGTGGGCTTTTGTGCTTGCTTGCTTAATTCAATTATTCTCCAAACATTCTATGACAATTCTATGACACAAAAGCATAAAAAAAATAGCTCAAAAACTCTACCAAACTCCACCAATCTCGACATAAGCTCTTACCCATGCTAAGTAATTAAAAAACCATGCTTCTTGAAGACACAAATCTGATTTTTTTTACATGCCCAAGGCCGACACATGCTTCATCAATTGCAAGGCTTTTATTTTTTTCATGTCTCTCATTTTCCTCTCATTCTTCTCTCTCTCCCTCTCATTCTTCTCTCTCTCTCGGCTTTGGCTGAGTTCATTCACTCCATAGCTCATCTTCATCATTCCATGGTTAATCAAGGCAAGCAAGTAGCTAAGAAGCTCGACTAAGCAAGCTAAGTTGCAAGAATCACACATGCAAGCTCTTTGAACAACCATTTCGGCCTAGGTGAGTTTCCTAGCTTCCATTTCTTTTCTTCTTGCTCTAACCACATGCACCTACTAAGAACTTGGTCACTAAGCTAGGAAAAATAGAGAAAATTCGAGTGGTTCTCGGCTAAGCAAGGAAGAAGATCAACTTTGTGCTTCACCAAGACTCTTGTGCATCTTCTTGTTGTTTTGCTAAGGTGAGGGCTAAAACTTCTTGAAAATCCTTCAAAAAACCACATGAATGCTCTTAAATGTTTGTCTTTGCTTCTGTACTTGAGATATATGTGTGTTCATAAGCTTTTATATCCATGCATGGCAAGATTTTGGCTAGAAGGTGATGATAGACGAAATCGGCTTTGTCACAGATTTCTGTCTTGTTGGTACGAGATGCTTTTGGCTAGGCAAATAATGTTGAAAATGCATGAAAATTGGTAGGTAACTAGTTTTACCAGTTCAGAACATTTTTTCCAGAAATAGGCCAAAGCTAATTTGGAATCTAAAGTCCTCAAAATGGCAAATCATTAAAATGTGTCCAAATCTGGAAGTCTGGAAAAATGAAGCAGGTTTTCGCAGATTCACTGACCTTGTAGCACAAACCAGTTTTGACTTAGTAAAGTACATCCCAACTGCATAAAATTTGGTGTGCTGCTCTATTCTTCAGTTCTGGACATTTTTGTCAGAAATGGACTAAGGCTAAATCTGACCCTAAGGACCTCAAAAACGGAAAGTATTGAAATGTGTGCAAATCTGGACAGTTTTGTGCAATCCCACTGTTTTGGCTATAACTATTGATCCCGAACTCCAAATGATGCAAGGTTTGTTTCTGAATTTAGTTTACTTCTTACGCTTTAATTTTAAATCTTGTTCACTAGAATTGGAGATTGTTTGCTTATCTTAATGATTGTGAGAATACAGCCCATTGCAGTGAGGGTTTCACTTAGTGATATGCTTAGAAAAATTGTTGTAACTTCTCTTGTTGAATTAAATGCTTGGGATTGTGGCATTGGGATGTTGTGTGGACTTTTTTGAATACTTGAGAGTGTTTGAATTAATCGATGCATGGCTTGAGATTGATTTTGGAGTTGACTTGGGGCTTAATTGCATGTATAAGCACAAAATGGAAGCCCTAGTGACTAGATAAATTCACTAAGTGTTGATCCTATGAATATCGTGTTTAATTATATGTTTAGTAGGCTGCCCGTAGTTGCCATTGTAGCCCTAAATGCGATCTTGATGATTACCTGTTGACAAGTAGGCCTTTCTTGCACCCGAACCCACGTATATTGTCGTTGCATGTTGAATAATCTTATTATTTGATTACGTGAACGTTGAAATGAGTTATATGACTTGATTTACGTGCGTTACATGGCTGCCCGTTTAATGTTCATATAACTCCACATGCCTTTCAAGTGAAATTACTTGTCTTATCATGCCTCGCTCGTTTACTTGTCAATGTTCAACCTTATGACTGCTCGGAGGCAACCTACGTTGTTGTCCTCCTAATGTGATATATTAAATGTCATAAATATGCATTGCATATAAGATTGTAACCTTTCATTCTAGCATGGTAGCGTTCATGCACACCTGGCAGCATCGGGCTTGCCGGTGCAACCGTGACTACCATTGTCCAATTCCCTCTCTCGCTTGGGCGCTAGACGTCCTCGGAGAGTTGGGTCGTAGGATTTCGGGGTACATCCGGAGTACATCCACTTGGCATGATAAGGGGATGATTTGAAGTCGGCCGCAACAACTAATACTAGAAATGAACAGAGAACAAAAGCTCACCGTATCCTTTTCACTATATGTATAAGTACTCTCGCTTGGTTCCTAGAGGACCTCGGGGAAGAAAGACGGGTAATTGTGCTCCTTTACTTTTATATTATTGTTATGTACTTAATTGTGTTCTATTCATGCTTCCCAAAGGGTTTTCATAAGTTGAACCGGAAAATGAGCTTCAAAACCTATTTCTCGTTTTCCCTCGCTGAGTTCATAAGGACTCACCCTCTTTTATTCGCGCCCATTTAAGAGACCAAAATCGAACGTTTTCATCAGTTTCAAGATACTTTTCTTCTTTTGCTCAGTTTTTTCATCCCGGATCATACGTCATGAGCTGCGAAAAGGACAACAACCTATTCAATCTCATTTTTATTACCGAATCCCACGGCACCTTGGGCAAGACAACTTCATTTCAAATAGAGGCTAGGCCCGCAAACCGAGGGCGTGGGGCTTGTGACCAAGTATCCGTCTCTCCGGTGCCCATAACTTTGATCCGTAAGAAGTTACACGGCGCACAACATACCATTGGAAAGCTCTCCGAGAGCTCTACGACAGGGGTAGCAAAACTGCTCGGCTGCACCAGTTTTTGGAGACCAAAATTGAACATTTTCATTAGTTTTGGGACACTTTTCTTTTTTTTTTTCGCTGTTTTTTCATCGTGGATCGTACGTCGTGACCCTCGAAAAAGACGACAATCTAATCCATCACATTTCTATTACCTTATCCCATGGCACCTTGGGCAAGACAACTTCACTTCACGTAGAGGCTGGGCAAGCAAACCGAGGGCGTGGGGCATGTGACCAGGTATCCGTCGCTCCGGTGCCCACAACTTTTGATCCGAAAGGAGTTACGCAGTGCACAGCATATCGTTGGAAAGCTCTCTGAGAGCTCTACGACGGGGGCAGCTAGCCTGCTCAGCTGCGCCTATTTTCGGAGACCAAAATCGAACGTTTTCATCAATTTCGTGATACTTTTCTTCTTTTGCTATATTTTTTCGTCCTGGATCGTACGTCGTGAGTCGCGAAAAGGACGACAACCTAATCCATCATATTTCTATTAACGAATCACATGGCACCTTGGGCAATATAACTTCACTTCAAGTAGAGGCTGGGCCCGCAAACCAAGGGCGTGGGGCTTGTGACCAGTCATCCGTCGCTCCGATGCCTATAACTTTAGATCCGTAAGGAGTTACGCGGGGCACAGCATGCCATTGGAAAGCTCTCCAAGAGCTATACGACGTGGCAGCAAGCCTGCTCGGCTGTGCCTATTTTTAGAGACCAAAATCGAATGTTTTCATCAGTTTTGGAAAACTTTTCTTCTTTTGCTATGTTTTTTCGTCCTGAATCATATGTCGTGAGCCGCGAAAAGTACGACAACCTAATCCATCACATTTCTATTAACGAATCCTACGGCACCTTAGGCAATACAACTTCACTTCACGTAGAGGCTGGGCCAGCAAACCGAGGGCGTGAGGTTTGTGACCAGGTATCCGTCGCTCTGGTGCCCATAACTTTTGATCCGTAAGGAGTTACGCGGCGCACAGCATACCGTTGGAAAGCTCTCCGAGAGCTCTACAACTGGGGCAGCAAGCCTGCTGGGCTACGCCTACTTTCGGAGCCCAAAATCGAACATTTTCATCAGTTTTGGGACACTTTTCATCTTTTGCTCTATTTTTTTGTCCCATATTGTACGTCGTGAGCCGCGAAAAAGACGACAACCTAATCCATCACATTTCTATTACCGAATCCCATGACACCTTGGGCAAGACAACTTCATTTCACGTAGAGCCTGGGCCCGCAAACCGAGAACGTGGGGCTTGTGAGTTGGTATCCATTGCTCCGGTGCCCATAACTTTTGATCCGTAAGGAGTTACGTGGTGCACAGCATACCGTTGGAAAGCTCTCTGAGAGCTCTACGACTGGGGCATCAAGCCTGCTCAAATGCGCCTATTTTCGGAGACCAAAATCGAATGTTTACATCAGTTTCGGGACACTTTTCTTCTGTTGCTCTATTTTTCTGTACCGGATCGTACGTCGTGAGCCGCAAAAAGGACGACAACCTAATCCATCACATTTCTATTACAGAATCCCACAGCACCTTGGGCAAAACAATTTCACTTCACGTAGAGGCTGGGCCCGCAAGCCGAGGGCGTAGGGCATGTGACCAGGCATCCGTTACTCCGGTGTCCATAACTTTTGATCCGTAAGGAGTTACGCAGCGCATAACATACCGTTGGAAAGCTTTTCGAGAGCTCTACGACGGGGGCAGCAAGCCTACTCAGCTGCGCCTATTTTCAGAGCCCAAAATCGAATGTTTTCATCAGTTTCGAGATACTTTTCTTCTTTTGCACTGTTTTTTCGTCCCGGCTCGTACATCATGAGCCGTGAAAAGGACGACAACCTAATCCATCACATTTCAATTATCAAATCCCACGGTACCTTGGGCAAGACAACTTCACTTCATGTAGAGGCTGGGCCCGAAAATCGAGTGGGACTTGTAACTATGTATCCGTCGCACCGATGCCCATAACTTTTGATCCGTAACGAGTTATGCGGTGCACAACATACCGTTGGAAAGCTCTCCAAGAGCTCTACGATGGGGGCAGCATGCCTGCTCGGCTGCGCCTGTTTTAATAGAAAAAAATCGAACGTTTGCATCAGTTTCGTAATACTTTTCTTCTTTTGCTCTATTTTTCGTCCCGGATCGTATGTCGTGAGCCGTGAAAAGGACGACAACCTAATCAATCACATTTCTATTAATGAATCACACGGCATCTTGGGCAAGACAACATCACTTCACGTAGAGGTTGGGCCCGCAAACCGAGGGCTTGGGGCTTGTAACCAAGTATCCGTCGCTCTGGTGCCTATAACTTTTGATCCGTAAGGAGTTACGTGGTGCACAGCATACCGTTGAAAGCTCTTCAAGAGCTCTAAGATGGGAGCACCAAGCCTGCCCAGCTGTGCCTATTTTTGGAGCCCAAAATTGAATGTTTTCATCAGTTTCGGGACATTTTTCTTCTTTTGCGCTGTTTTTTCTCCCGGATCGTACGTCGTGAGACACGAAAAGGACGACAACCTAATTCATCACATTTCTACTACCAAATCCCCAGGCACCTTGGGCAAGACGACTTCACTTCACGTAGAGGCTGGGCCCGCAAACCGAAGGGCGTGGGGCTTGTGAGCAGGTGTCCGTCGCTCTAGTGCCATAACTTTTGATCCGTAAGGAGTTACGTGGTGTACATCACACCGTTGGAAAGCTCTCTGAGGGCTCTACGACGGTGGCAGCAAGCCTGCTTGGCTGCGCCTATTTTAGAAGACCAAAATCGAACATTTTCATCAGTTTCAGGATAATTTTCTTCTTTTGCTCGGTTTTTCTGTCCCGGTTCATACGTTGTGAGCCGCGAAAAGGACAACAACCTAATCAATCTCATTTTTATTACCGAGTCCCATGGCACCTTGGGCAAGACAACTTCATTTCACATAAAGGCTGGGCCTACAAACAGAGGGCGTGGGGCTTGTGACCAAGTTTCCGTCACTCTGGTGCCCATAACTTTTGATCCGTAAGGAGTTACGTGACGCACAGCATACCGTTGGTAAGCACTCTGAGAGCTCTACGACTAGGGTAACAAAACTGCTCGGCTGCGCCACTTTTCAGAGCCCAAAATTGAATGTTTTCATTAGTTTCGGGACACTTTTCTTTTTTTGCGCTGTTTTTCCGTCGTGGATCGTACGTCGTGAGCCTCGAAAAAGGCAACAATCTAATCCATCACATTTCTATTACCAAATCCCATGGCACCTAGGACAAGACAACTTCACTTCACGTAGAGGCTGGGCCCACAAACCGAGGGCGTGGGGCTTGTGACCAGGTATCCGTTGCTTTGGTGCCCAAAACTTTTGATCCGTAAAGAGTTACGCGGTGCACAACATACCATTGGAAAGCTCTCCGAGAGCTCTACGGCGGGAGGTAGCAAAACAGCTCTGCGGTACCAGTTTTTGGAGCCCAAAATCGAACGTTTTCATTAGTTTCGGGACACTTTTCTTTTTTTGCCTTGTTTTTTCATCTCGGATCGTACATCGTGAGCCTCGAAAAGGACGACAAGATAATCCATCACATTTCTATTACCGAATCCCATGGTACCTTGGACAAGACAACTTCACTTCACCTAGAGGCCTGGCCTGCAAACCGAGGGCATGGGGCATGTGACTAGGTATCCGTCGCTCCAGTGCCCATAACTTTTGATCCGTATGGAGTTACGCTGCGCAAAGCATACCGTTGGAAAGCTCTCCGAGAGCTCTGCGATGGTATAGTAAGTCTGCTCGGCTGTTCCTGCTTTCGAAGACCAAAATCGAAGGTTTTCATCAGTTTCGGGATACTTTTCTTCTTTCGCTCTATTTTTTTGTCCCGGATCGTATGTCGTGAGTCGCGAAAAAGGACGCTAACTTAATCCATCACATTTCTATTATCGAATCCCATAGCACCTTGGGCAAGACAACTTCACTTCACGGAGAGGCTAGGCTCGCAAACCGATGGCGTAGGGCTTGGGTCCAGGTCTCCGTCGCTCCGGTGCCCATAACTTTTGATCCGTAAGGAGTTATGCGGCACACATCATACCGTTGGAAAGCTCTCCGAGAGCTCTACGACGGGTGCAACTACCCTGCTCAGCTGTGACTATTTTTGAAGACCAAAATCGAATATTTTCATCAGTTTCGAGATACTTTTCTTCTTTTGCTCTATTTTTTCGTCCTAGATCGTACGTCGTGATCCGCGAAAAGGACAATAACATAATTCATCACATTTCTATTAACGAATCCCACGGTACCTTGGGCAATACAACTTTACTTCACATAGAGGCTGGGACCACAAACCGAGGGCGTGGGGCTTGTGACCAAGTATCCGTCACTCCGGTGCCCATAACTTTTGATCTGTAAGAAGTTACGTGGCGCACAACATACCGTTGGAAAGCTCTCCGAGAGCTCTATGACGAGGGTAGCAAAATTGCTCGGCTGTACCGGTTTTTAGAGCCCAAAATTGAATGTTTTCATTAGTTTCGGGACACTTTTCTTTTTTTGCGCTGTTTTTCCGTCGTGGATCGTACGTCGTGAGCCTCGAAAAGGACGACAACCTAATCCATCACATTTCTATTACCGAATCCCACGACACCTTGGGCAAGACAACTTCACTTCACGTAGAGGCTGGGCCTGCAAACCGAGGGCGTGGGGCTTGTGACTATGTATCCGTCGCACCGGTGCCCATAACTTTTGATATGTAAGGAGTTACGGAGCGCACAGCATACCGTAGGGAAGCTCTCCAAGAGCTCTATGACGGGGACAGCAAGCCTGCTCGGTTGCGCCTATTTTCGAAGACCAAAATCGAAGGTTTTCATCAGTTTCGGGATACTTTTCTTCTTTTGCTATGTTTTTTTGTCCCGGATCATACGTCGTGAGCCGCGAAAAGGACGACAACCTAATCTATCACATTTCTATTACCTAATCCCACAGCATCTTGGGCAAGACAACTTCACTTCACGTAAAGGTTGGGCCCGCAAATCGAGGGCGTGTGGCTTGTGACCGTAACTTTTGATCCGTAAGGAGTTATGTCACGCCCCAACCCGACCTAGAGAGGTTAGACTAGGGAATGAACTAAAAATTCAAGTCATATCACGTACTTAGTCGTTCATGAAAGTTTAACACTTAACGTTTAGCCTAAACTCCATAAATTCTCCGGAAATTAGGCAGCATAACGCCTGTAATTGGGCTCTTTGGTTTGACCTATATCACGCCCCAACCCGGCCTATAAAGGTTAGACTAGGGTGTGATCTAAACATTCAAGTCCCTTCAAGTACTTAATCGTTCAAGGAGGTTTAGCACTTAACGTTTTATCCTAGACTCCAAAGTTTTTTCGAAAAACCAGCAGCATAACGGCTGTAATTAGGCTCTTTGTTTTGACCCAGTTTCTAAACACCTCAAAATTTACCAACTCGATTCCATTTCCAACTAAGATTACCATTTTACCATCAATTGAATTGCCTATTGGTTATTTCGACGTCCCGTTTGATTTATAACCTAGCATGAAATTATGTCTCGTTTGTTTGTTTGACCTCGTTCAAAATATACCTGTTTAAGATTGGGTAAATTCATTCACTTAGTTCTTACTAATGCATCATAGCCTATGATAATACTAGCGGTAATAAAAGCAAAACGATAATAGCAATGTCTAGCATCAATCTACTTAATACAAGTACAACCCAAAATTTGACCCCAAATTACAACGGGGGTCTTTTACATCACGACATCGAATAACACAAAAGGAAATAGTCTTCAAGTAACAAAAGTTCACAAGTAGTCACGTTCAAGCAAAACAACAATGACAGGAAATCACTCCAGGGGTTCATCATTAGGCTCATTGTCCTCAGGTACCTGTACCTGTTCTTCTTCACCTGTGATGAAAAAGAGGGTGAGTCCTTATGAACTCAGCGAGGGGGAAACGAGAAATACGTTTTGAAACTCATTTTCTGGTTCAATTATAAAAACACCTTTTTGAAACATGTCATGTATTACAAATAACAAAGTACGCAAATATATGAAACAAATTGAGCAACAGATACATTTACCAATCATTTCAAGGATACGGTGAGCAGTTGCTCTCAATTTCAATTTCGATACAATTGTTGCGGCCGGCTTCAATAATCCCCTTATCGCTTCCAATTGGGGTACTCCGGATGTACCCCAAAACCTACGACCCAACTCTCCGAGGGTGGAATGCCAAGCGAAAAAGGGAATTGGACCATGGTAGTCACGGGAGCACCGGCAAGCCCTATGCCGCCCGGCGTTCGTGAAACGCTACCATGCCACAATGAAAGGTTGCAACCTCGTATGCAATGCACATTTATAACATTTAACATATCACGTTAGGAGGACAACAAAGTAGGTCGCCTCCGAGTAGTTATAAGATCGCATATTGTCAAGTAATCAAACAAGGCACGATAAGACAAATAATTTCAGTTGAAAAGCATATAGAGCCATATGAATATTAAACGGGTAGCCATGTAACACATGCAAGTCAAGCCATATAACTCATTTCAAAGTTCATGTATTCAAGTGATATGAATATTCAACATGCAACAACATTTACGTGGGTTCGGTTGCAAGAAAAGCTTATATGACAACATGCAATGGTCAAAATCACATTTGAAGTTATAAGACATTTACGGGCAGCCCACTAAGCATATAATTTCCACACAATAACCAAGAATCAACACTTAGCAAAACTACCTAGTCAATAGGGTTTCCATTTCATGCTTAATCGTGTGATTAAAACCCTAAGTCAACTCAAAATCATTCTCAAGTCATGCATCATCCCATTCAAGCATCCTCAAGTACTCAAAACAGTCCATATAACATCCCAACACCACATTTCCACACAATTAGAACCACAAAAGGGGTTACAACAATTTTCCAAGCATGTAGCTAAATGAAACCTTTAATGCAATAGGCTGTTTTCCAACAATCAATAGGATAATCAAAAAATCTCCAAATTCAGTGAATAAGATGTCAAATTAAAGATTAAGAAGTTAACTAAAATAAGAAACAAACCTTGCATCAATTGGAGTTCAAAATCATAGGTTATGGCCGAAACAGTGAGGTAACACAAAACTGTCCAGATTTGCATACTTTTCAGAAATTGACGTTTTTGAGGTCCTTAGGTTCAGTTTTAGCTTTGGTCCATTTCTGACAAAATTGTCCAGAACTGAAAATTCTAGCAGCACACCAAATTTCATGCATTTTGGACAACATTTACTAAGTCAAATATGGTTCGTTCCACAAGGTCAGTGCATCTGCCAAAACCTGCTTCATTTCTCCAGATTTCCAGATTTGGTCACATTTTAAAGATTTGCCATTTTGAGGACCTTAGAGTCAAAATTAGCTTCGGCCTATTTCTGGGAAAAATGTCCAAAACTGTCCAAACTAGTCACCTACCAATTTTCAAGCATTTTCAATATCATTTTCTTAGCTAAACTTACCTCGAACAGACTGGTCAGAGAGCTGTCATCCATTTCGACTTCACCTAGCATCATTTTCAAGCCAAGATCTTGCCATGCATGGTTGTTTAAGCTTATGAACGACCATATAGCTCAAGTACAGAAGCAAATACACACATTTATGAGCATGCATGTGAGTTTTTAAAGAGTTTTCAAAAGGTTTTAACCCTCACCTTTGCAATCAACCAAAAGATGCTCAAAAACCTTGTTGAAGCTCAAATCTTCTCCTTTCCTTTGCCTAGCCGAAATCCTACTAGCTTTTCTCTATTTTTCCTAGGGCCGAAATGAAGCTTCAATGCACATGCATGAGTGATTTTTGAACTCTAGCTTGTTTGCTTGAGTTGCTTGGTGATTTGCTTGCCTTGTTCGACTAAGGTATGATGAAGAAGAGCAAAGATGGTGAGAGCTCAGCCAAGGACCGAAATGGAGAGAGGAAATGAGAGTGAGAGAGAGATGTTGAGAGAAAATAGGTGAAAATGAAAAAAAGACAAAGCCTTGCAACTTGTTGAAGCATGCTCGGCCTTGGGCAGCCAAAATTCTGATTTTTTGTCTTCAAAATGTTATTTTTTGAATGCTAGCATGGGCATGCAAGGGCTGGTCGGGTATGGTGAGGAATTGAGGGGAATTGAGCAATTTTTTTTTTAATGCATTATGCTAAGTGTTTGACTAAGATTATGAATAAAATATGCAATTGCTAAAACAATGCTCTTAGTGGTCGGCCAAAGCTATTGAATTGGCTGAATTTTTGTCATCTTAAGCATTATTTTAATTGTATCTTGAAGGTGCAAAAAAAAGAATAATAGATAAAGAATAAGGAATGTTTTGTTTTTGGTAAATTTTTGTCTTCTAGTGGATTGGTTTAGGATTATTATATTGATAGTGGACTTTGTAGGATTGTTAAATAGTCTAGTGCTTCGCGAAAGATGCTTTCTTGATTAGCGTGAAGGCACGCTTTCCTAGGTCTAGGGCACGCACTACGAGGTAGGACATGAACTACGAGACGAACACACGTTTTTCAAGTAAACGCACGCAACACTATATGAATGCACGTAATTCAATGCAAGGCACACAAAACTAAACACAATTCTCAAACCTAGGTCATGGCACGCAAATCTAGGTTAGGGCAAACGAAGCTAGGTTTCACATGCAAATCGGGGTCGGGCCTCACAACCTAATTCTCTAAACACCTCAAAACTTACAATCCCAAATTCATTTCCAACTAAGATTACTATCAATTGAAATGCCTACTAGTTGTCTCGAAGTCTCGTTTGATTAACAACCTAGCATGATAACTATGTCTCGTTCGTTTGTTAATCCTTGCTACAAAAGTACTATTGATCTTAGCTTAACGATGAGTACCTGCTTAAGATTGGATAGATTCATTTTACTTAATCCTTACCTGATACTTCATAATCCTATGATAGATACTAGCCAGTAGCGATAGCAAAAACGACCGCAAGAGTGTCTAACTAGTTATGATCAGTACAATCCAAAATTAGACCCCAAATTACAACGGGAGTGATTTACAATATAATAACAAGCAACATACGAAATAGTCTTCAAGCAACATATCGTTCACAAAATGTCCATAGTCACGTAAGGCAAGTAGGGAAAGTAATCATTCCAAGGAATCATCAATAGGCACGTTGTCCTCGGGTACCTGTCCCTGGTCTTCTTCACCTGAGATGATAAAAGAGGGTGAGTCCTTATGAACTCAGCGAAGGGAATGAGAAATAAGTTTTGAAACTTATTTTCCGGTTCAACTTATGAAAACCCTTTGCAAGCATCACATATATCACAAGTAAGTTCATAATGTAATATAACAGTAAAGGAACACAATTACCCGTCTTTCCTCCCCGAGGTCCTCTAGGAACCAAGCGAGAGTACTTATACACATAGTGAAAAGGATACGGTGAGCTTTTGCTCTCAGTTCATTTCCAGTATCAGTTGTTGCGGCCGACTTCAAATCATCCCCTTATCACGCCAAATGGGTGTACTCCGGATATACCCCGAAATCCTACGACCCAACTCTCCGAGGAAGTCTAGCCCCCAAGCGAGAGAGGGAATTGGACAATGGTAGTCATGGTTGCACCGGCAAGCCCGATGCCGCCCGGTGTGCGTGAACGCTACCACGCCAGAATGAAAGGTTGCAACCTTGTATGCAATGCACATTTATGACATTTAATATATCACATTAGGAGGACAACAAAGTAGGTCGCCTCCGAGCAGTCATAAGATTGCACATTGACAAGTAAACACGCGAGGCAATATGACAAGTAATTTCACTTGTAAAGCACATGGAGTTATATGAATATTAAACGTGCAGCCATGTAACACATGTAAATCAAGTCATATAACTCATTTTGAAGTTCACGTAATCAAATAATAAGATTATTCAACAAGCAACGACATCTACGTGGGACCGGGTGCAAGAAAGGCCTACTTGTCAACATGTAATCATCGAAATCATGTTTAGGGCTATGAGGGAAACTACGGGCAGCCTACTAATTACATAATTAAACACAATATTCATAGGATTAACACTTAGCGAGTTTTTCCTAGTCATTGGGGTTCCAATTCATGCTTACCCGTGCGATTAAGCCCTAAATTGTCACGTGATTAAACTCAAGCCATGCATTGATTAATTCAAACACCCTCAAGCATTCAAAACAGTCTACACAACATCCCAATGCCACAATCCCAAGCATTTAATACAACAAGAGAAGTTACAATAATTTTCAAGGCAAATCACTAGACGAAAACCTCACTGCAATGGTCTGTTTTCTCACAATCATTGAGACAAGCAAACAAACTCCAATTCCAGTAAACAAAATGTCAAATTAAAGCTTAAGGAGTGAAATAAATCCAGAAACAAACCTCGCATCATTTGGAGTTCGGGTTCAAGAGTTATAGCCAAAACAGTGAGACTACGCAAAACTATCCAGATTTGCACACATTTCAATACTTGTCGTTTTTGAGGGCCTTAGGGTCAGATTTAGCCTTAGTCCATTTCTGACAAAAATGTCCAGAACTGAAACATATAGCCGCACACCAAATTTCATGCATTTTGGATATCATTTACTAAGTTAAAACTGGTTTGTTCTACAAGAACAGTGAATCTGCCAAAACCTGCTTCATTTTCCCAGATTTTCCAAATTTGGACACATTTTGATATTTTGCCATTTGGAGGACCTTAGATTCAAAATCAGATTTGGTCTATTTCTGTGAAAAAATCTTAAAACTGGCAAAACTAGTCACCTACCAATTTTCACGCATTTTCAACCTCATTTACCCGGTCAAAAGCACCCAGAACCAGCAAGATAGAAGACTGTCCCATACGCGATTTCTTCTATCATCACATTCTAGCCAAATATCTTGCCATGCATGTTTACAAAAGCTTATGAACACACATATATCACAAGTACAGAGGTAGAAATAGACATTCAAAGGCATGCATGTGGTTTTTAAAAACTTTTCAAGAAGTTTTAGCCCTCATCTTAGCAAGTCAACAAAGATGATGCACAACCCTTGATGAAGCACATTGTCGACCCTTTTTTCCTTGCTTAGCCGAGAGACCACTTGATTTTCTCTAATTTCCTAGCTTAGTAACCATGTTCTTAGTAGGTGCATGTGGTTAGAACAAGAAGAAAAAGAAATAGGAGCTATTACACTTACCTAAGCCGAAATGAATGTGCTGAAGGCTTGCATGTGTGTTTCTTTGCTCCTAGCTTTGCTTGGTCGAATTCCTAGTAGCTTGCATGTCTTGAAGAGCCTTAGGATGAAGAACTTAAGCTATGGAGTGTAGGATTTCAGCTAGGGCCGAGAGAGAGAGAGAGGAGAAATGAGAGAGTGAGAGAAGAATGAGGGAAAAAAAGAAGAATGAAATAAAAATGAAAAGCTTGATGGGTATTGATGCTTGTGTCGGCCTTGAGCTTGTAAATTTTAGATTTTTGTGTCTTTAAGGAGCATGTTTGAATCACCTAGTATGGGCATGGAGTGTGTCGAGAATGGTGGAGCTTTGGGTAGAGTTTTGAGCCAATTTTTTTAAGGCTTTGTGTCACAATATGTCATAGAATGTTTAGGAATAGAATTTGAAATTAAAATGCATGCACAAAGGCTTCTTGTGGTCGGCCAAGCTTGGGTTCAAATCTGAATTTTTGTCTTGTTTGAGCATTATTTAATTGAGTGCTTGGAATGTGCAAAAGAATAAGGAATAAAGAATAAGAATGTCTAGCTTTTTGTGAGATTTTGTCTTCTAGTGAGATGAATTAGCATTTTAATATTAGTTAGTGGAGTTTGTAGGATTAATTAATGATCTAGTGCTTCGTGTAAGATGCTTTCTTGATTAACGTGTGGGCACGTTTTTCTAGGTCTAGGGCACGTACTACGAGGCAAGGCACGTACTACGAGACGAATGCACGTTTCTCAAGTAAATGCACGCAATCCTAAATGTATGCACGTAATTTAATGCAAGGCACACAAAACAAAACACGACTCTTAAACCTAGGTCAAGGCACGCAAATCTAGATTAGGGCACACGAAACGAGATAACGCATGTAAATCGAGGTCGGGCCTCACAAGTTACGCGGCGCACAACATACCATTGGAAAGCTCTCCGAGAGCTCTACGACGGGAGCAACTAGCCTGCTCGGCTGCGCCTATTTTTGAAGACTAAAATCGAACGTTTTCATCAGTTTCGAGAAACTTTTCTTCTTTTGCTCTATTTTTTTGTCCCGAATTGTATGTCGTGAGCCGCGAAAAGGACGACAACCTAATCCATCACATTTCTATTAACGAATCCCACGACACCTTGGGCAATACTACTTCACTTCACGTAGAGGTTGGGCCCGCAAACCGAGGGCGTGGGGCTTATGACCAAGTATCCGTCGCTCCGATGTCCATAACTTTTGATACGTAAGGAGTTACGCGGTGCACAGCATACCGTTGACAAGCCCTCCGAGAGCTCTACGACGAGTGCAGCAAGCCCGTTTAGCTGCGCCTATTTTCGGAGCCCAAAATTGAACATTTTCATTAGTTTTTGGATACTTTTCTTCTTTTGCTCTATTTTTCCGTCCCGGATCGTACGTTGTGAGCTGCGAAAAGGACGACAACCTAATCCATCACATTTCTATTACCAAATCTCATGGCACCTTAGGCAAGACAACTTCACTTCAGGTAGAGGCTGGGCCCGCAAACCGAGGGTGTGGGGCTTGTGACTAGGTATCCGTCGCTTCGGTGCGGATTAGTTTTGATCCGTAAGGAGTTACACGGCGCACAGCATACCGTTGGAAAGCTCTTCGAGTGCTCTATGACAGGGGCAGCATGCCTGCTCTGCTGCGCCTATTTTCGAAGTCCAAAATTAAATGTTTTCATCAGTTTCGGGATACTTTTCTTCTTTTGCTCTGTTTTTTCGTCCCGGATCGTACGTCGTGAGCAATGAAAAGGACGACAACCTAATCCATTACATTTCTATTATCGAATCCCAAGGCACCTTGGCAAGACAAATTCACTTCACGTAGAGGCTGGGCCCGCAAACCGAGAGCGTGGGGTTTGTGACCTGATATATGTCGCTCCGATGCCCATAACTTTTGATCCGTAATGAGTTACGCGGCGCACAGCAAACCATTAGAAAGGTCTCCGCAAGCTCTAAGATAGATGTCACAAAACTCCTCGGCTGCACCAGTTGTTGGAAACCAAAATCGAGCGTTTTCATCAGTTTCGGGTCACTTTTTATTTTTTGCGCTGTTTTTCCGTCCGGATCGTACGTCGTGAGCCTCGAAAAGGACGACAACCTAATCCATCACATTTCTATTACCGAATCCCACGGTACCTTGGACAAGACGACTTCACTTCACGTAGAGGCTGGGCCCGCAAACTGAGGGCGTAGGGTATGTGACCAGGTATCTGTCGCTCCGGTGCCCATAACCTTGATCCGTAAGGAGTTACTCGGCGAATAGCATACCATTGGAAAGGTCTACGAGAGCTCTACGACGAGGGTAGCAAAATTGCTTGGCTGCGTCTTTTTTCAGAGACAAAAATTGAATGTTTTAATCATTTTTGGGACACTTTTCTTGTTTTGCGATATTTTTCCGTCCCGGATCGTACGTCGTGAGCCACAAAAAGGACGACAACCTAATCCATCACATTTCTATTACCGAATCCCATGCCACCTTGGGCAAGACAACTTCGCTTCAAATAGAGACTGGGCCCGCAAACCGAGGGCGTGGGGCTTGTGACCAGGTATCCGTCGTTTCGGTGCCCATAACTTTTGATCCGTAAGGAGTTACGCGGTGCACAGCATACCGTTGGAAAGCTCTCCGAGAGCTCTACGATAGGGGCAGCTAGCCTGCTCGGCTGTGCCTATTTTTGAAGACCAAAATCGAACGTTTTCATCAGTTTTAGGACATTTTACTTCTTTTGCTCTCTTTTTCTGTCCCGGATCGTATGTCGTGAGCCGCGAAAAGGACGACAACCTAGTCCATCACATTTCTATTAACAAATCCCACAGCACCTTGGGCAATGCAACTTCACTTCTCAAAGAGGCTGGGCCCGCAAACCGAGGGCGTGGGGCTTGTGACCAGGTATCTGTTGCTCCGGTGCCCATAACTTTTGATCTGTAAGGAGTTACGCGGTACACAACATACCGTTGAAAAGCTCTCCGAGAGCTCTACGACGGGGGAAGCAAGCCTGCTCGGCTGTGCCTATTTTTACAGCCTAAAATCGAACATTTTTATCAGTTTCGGAACACTTTTCTTCTTTTGCTCTATTTTTTCGTCCCAGATCGTACGTCGTGAGCCGCGAAAAGGGCGACAACCTAATCCATCACATTTCTATTAGCGAATCCCACGACACCATGGGCAAGACAACTTTAGTTCACATAGAGGCTGGGCCTGCAAACCGAGGGCGTGGGGCTTGTGACCAGGTATCTGTCGCTCCAGTGCCCATAACTTTTGATCCGTAAAGAGTTACGCGGCGCACAACATACCGTTGTAAAGCACTCCAAGAGCTTTACAACGTAGGTAGCAAAACTGCTCGGCTGCAACAATTTACAAAGCCCAAAATCGAACATTTTCATAAATTTTGGGATATTTTTCTTTTTTTGCATTATTTTTCAGTCTCGGATCGTACATCCTGAGCCTCGAAAAGGACGACATCCTAATCCATCACATTTCTATTACCGAATCCCATGACACCTTGGACAAGAGAACTTCACTTCACGTAGAGGCTGGGCCCGCAAACCGAGGGCGTAGCACATGTGACCGGGTATCCGTCGCTCCGATGCCCATAACTTTTGAACCGTATGAAGTTACGAGGCGCACAGCATACCGTTGGAAAGCCCTCCGAGAGCTCTATGACGAGTGTAGCAAGCCCGCTAAGCTGCACCTGTTTTTGGAGCCCAAAATCGAATGTGTTCATCAATTTCGGGACATTTTTCTTCTTTTCCTCTATTTTTCCGTCGCGGATCGTACGTCGTGAGCCGCAAAAAGGATGACAACCTAATCCATCATATTTCTATTACCAAATCCCACGGCACCTTGGGCAAGACAACTTCACTTCACATTGAGGCTGGGCCCGCAAACCGAGGGCGTGGGGCTTGTGACTAGGTATCCGTTGCTCCGGTGCCCATAACTTTTGATCTGTAAGGAGTTACGCGGCGCACAGCATACCGTTGGAAATCTCTCCGAGAGCTGTGCGACTGGGGCAGCAAGCCTGCTCGGCTGCGCCTATTTTCATAGACCAAAATCGAACGTTTTCATTAGTTTCGGGACACTTTTCTTCTTTTGCTGTGTTTTTCCGCCCTGGATCGTACGTCGTGAGCCGCGTAAAGGACAACAACCTAATCAATCATATTTCTATTACCGAATCCCATGGCACCTTGGGCAAGACAACTTCACTTCACGTAGAGGCTGGGCCCGTAAACCAAGGGCATGGGGCTTGTGAGCAGGTATCCGTCGCTCCGGTGCCCATAACTTTTGATCCGTAAGGAGTTACGCGGCGCACAGCATACCGTTGGAAATCTCTCTGAGAGCTCTACGACTGGGATAGAAAGCCTGCTCGGCCGCGCGTATTTTCAGAGGCCAAAATCGAACGTTTTCATTAGTTTCGGGACACTTTTCTTCTTTTGCTCTGTTTTTTTGTCCTGGATCGTGCATCGTGAGCTGCGAAAAGGACAATAACCTAATCAATCAAATTTCTATTACCGAATCCCATGGCACCTTGGGCAAGACAACTTCGCTTCATGTAGTAGCTGGTCCCGTAAGCTGAAGGCGTGGGGCAAGTGAGCATGTATCTGTCACTCCGGTTCCCATACCTTTTGATCCGTAAGGAGATACACGGCGCACAGCATACCGTTAGAAAGCTCTCCGAGAGCTCTACGATAAAGGCAGCAAAACTGCTCAGCTTTACCCATTTTTGGAAACCAAAATCGAACGTTTTCATCAATTACGGGATATTTTACTTTTTTTGCGCTGTTTTTACCTCCTGGATAGTATGTCGTCATCCTCGAAAAGGACGACGACCAAATCCATCACATTTCTATTACCGAATCCCACAGCACCTTGGACAAGAAAACTTCACTTCACGTAGAGGCTGGCCCGCAAACCGATGGCGTGGGGCATGTGACCAAGTATCCGTCGCTCCGGAGCCCATAACTTTTGATCCGTAAGGAGTTACGCGGCGCACAGCATACCGTTGGAAAGCTCTCCATGAGCTCTACGACGGATACTTCCAAGCCTGCTCGGCTGCGCCTATTTTTTGTGCCCAAAATCAAACATTTTCATCAGTTTCGGGATACTTTTCTTCTTTTGCTCTATTTTTTCGTCCTGGATTGTACGTCGTGAGCTGCGAAAAGGACGACAACCTAATCCATCACATTTTTATTACCAAATCCCACTGCGTCTTAGGCAAGACAACTTCACTTCACGTAGAGGCTGGGCCTGTAAACCGAGGGCGTGGGGCTTGTGACCAGACATTCGTCGTTCCGGTGCCCATAACTTTTGATCCGCAAGGAGTTACGCGGCGAACAGTATACTGTTGGAAAGCTCTCCGAGAGCTCTACGACGGGGGTAGCAAACCTGATCGTCTATGCCTTTTTTCGGAGACCAAAATCGAACGTTTTCATCAGTTTCGGGAAAGTTTTCTTCTTTTGCGCTGTTTTTCCTTACCAGATCGTACGTCGTGAACCGTGAAAAGGACGACAACCTAATCCATCACATTTCTATTACCGAATCCCACGGTACCTTGGGCAAGACAAGTTCACTTCATGTAGAGGATTGGCTCGCAAACCGATTGCGTGGGGCATGTGAGCAGGTATCCGTCGCTCCGGTGCCCAAAACATTTGATCCGTAAGGTGTTACGCGGCGCACATCATACCGTTGAAAAGTTCTCCGAGAGCTCCGCGACAGGGGTAGCAAGCCTGCTTAGCTGCGCCTATTTTCGTAGACCAAAATTGAACGTTTTCATCAATTTTGGGACATTTTTCTTCTTTTACTATGTTTTTTCATCCCGGATCGTACGTCGTGAGTCGCGTAAAGGACGATAACCTAATCAATCACAATTCTATTACCGAATCCCACGGCACCTTGGGCAAGACAACTTCTGTTCATGTAGAGGCTGGGCCCACAAACCGAGGGCGTGGGGCTTGTGAGCAGGTATCCGTCATTCCGGTGCCCATAACTTTTGATCCGTAAGGAGTTACAAGGTGCACAGCATACCGTTGAAAAGCTCTCCGAGAGCTCTATGATGAGGCAACAAGCCCGCTCAGCTATGCCTATTTTTGGAGACCAAAATCGAACGTTTTCATAAGTTTTGGGTCACTTTTCTTCTTTTGCTCTGTTTTTCCGTCCCGGATCGTACGTCGTGAGCCGCGAAAAGGACGACAACCTAATAAATCACATTTCTATTACTGAATCCCACGGCACCTTGGGCAAGACATCTTCACTTCATGTAGAGGCTGGTCCCGTAAACTGAAGGCGTGGGACTTGTGAGCAGGTATCCGTCGCTCCGGTGCCCATAACTTTTGATCCGTAAGGAGTTACACGGCACACAGCATACCGTTGGAAATCTCTCCGAGAGCTCTACGACTGGGAAAGAAAGCCTGCTCAGCTGCGCTTATATTCGGAGTCCAAAATTGAACGTTTTCATTAGTTTTGGGACACTTTTCTTTTTTTGCTATGTTTTTCCGTCCAGAATCGTACATCGTCAGCCTCGAAAAGGACGACAACCTAATCCATCACATTTTTATTACCGAATCCCATGGCACCTTGGACAAGAAAACTTCACTTCACGTAGAGGCTGGTCACGTAAACTGAAGCCGTGAGGCTTGTAAGCAGGTATCTGTCTCTTCGGTTCCCATACCTTTTGATCGGTAAGGAGTTACGCGGTGCATAGGATACCATTAGAAAGCTCTTCGAGAGTTCTACGGCGGAGGCAGCAAAACTGCTTGGCTGTACCAATTTTTGGAAACCAAAATCAAACGTTGTCATCAATTACGGGATATTTTTGTTTTTTTGTGCTGTTTTTACGTCCCGGATAGTATGTCGTCAGCCTCGAAAAGGACGACAACCTAATCCATCACATTTTTATTACCGAATCCCATGGCACCTTGGACAAGAAAATTTCACTTCACGTAGAGGCTGGGCCCGCAAACCGAGGGCATGGCACATGTGACTAGGTATCCGTCGTTCCGGTGCCCATAACTTTTGATCCGTAAGGAGTTATGCGGCGCACAACATACTGTTGGAAAGCTCTCCAAGAGCTCTACAGCGGGGACAGCAAGCCTGCTCCGCTGTGCCTGTTTTCGTAGCATAAAATTGAACGTTTTTATCAGTTTCGGGATCCTTTTCTTCTTTTGTGCTGTTTTTCCATCCCGAATCGTACGTCATGAGCTTCCAAAAGGATGACAACCTAATCCATCACATTTCTATTGCCAAATCCAGCGGCACCTTGGGCAAGACAACTTCACTTCACGTAGAGGCTGGGCCCGTAAACTGAGGGCGTGGGTATTGTGAGTAGGTATCCGTCGCTCCGGTGCCCATACCTTTTGATCCGTAAGGAGTTACGCGACATACATCATACCGTTGGGAAGCTCTCCGACAGCTCTACGATGGCGGCAGCAAGCCTGATTGGCTGCGCCTACTTTTGGAGAACAAAATCGAAAGTTTTCTTTAGTTTCGGGATACTTTTCTTCTTTTGCTCTATTTTTTCGTCCCGGTTCGTACATCGTGAGCCGCGAAAAGGATGACAACCTAATCTATCACATTTCTATTAACAAATCCCACAACACCTTGGGCAAGACAACTTCACTTCAAGTAGATGCTGGGATCGCAAACCGAGGGCGTGGCGCTTGTGAGCAGGTATCCGTTGTTCCAGTGCCCATAACTTATGATCCGTAAGGAGTTACGCGGCGCACAGCATGGCGTTGGAAAGCTCTACGAGAGCTCTATGACTGTTGCATCTAGCCTGCTCGGATGCATTTGTATTCGGAGCCCAAAATCGAACATTTTCATCAGTTTCGAGACACTTTTTCTTCTTTTGCTTTATTTTTTTGTCTTGGATCGTACGTCGTGAGCCGAGAAAAAGGACGGCAAGCTAATCAATCACATTTCTATTACGGAATCCCAACACACCTTGAGCAAAACAACTTCACTTCATGTAGAGGCTGGGCCCGCAAACCGATGGTGTGGGGCTTGAGACCAGGTCTCCGTCACTCCGGTTCCCATAACTTTTGATCCGTAAGGAGTTACGTGGCCCACAACATACCGTTGGAAAGCTCTCCGAGAGCTCTATGACGGGGGCAGCATGCCTGCTCGGCTGCGCCTATTTTTGGAGCCCAAAATCGAAAGCTTTCATCAGTTTCAGGATACTTTTCTTCTTTTGTGCTATTTTTTCATCCCGGACCGTACATCGTGAGCCGTGAAAAGGACGATAACCTAATCTATCACATTTCTATTACCAAATCCAACGGTACCTTGGGCAATACAACTTCACTTCACGTAGAGGTTGGGCCCGCCAATGGAGGGCGTGGGGCTTGTGACCAGGTATCTGTCGCTCCGGTGCCCATAACTTTTGATCCGTAAGAAGTTATACGGCACACAACATACCGTTGGAAAGCTCTCCGAGAGCTCTACGATGGAGGCAGCAAGCCTGCTTAGCTATGCCTATTTTTGGAGCCCAAAATTGAACGTTTTCATCAGTTTCGGGATATTTTTCTTCTTTTGCCCTATTTTTCCGTCCCCGATCGTACATCGTGAGCCACGAAAAGGACGACAACCTAATCCATTACATTTCTATTACCGAATCCCATGCTTGGGCAAGACAACTTCGCTTCACGTGGAGGCTGGGCCCGCAAACCGAGGGGTAGGGTTTGTGACCAACTATCCGTCGCTTTGGTGTCCATAACTTTTGATCCGTAAGGAGTTACGCAGTGCACAACACACCGTTGAAAAGTTGTTCGAGAACTCTACGACGGAGGCAGCAAGCCTTCTCGGCTGCGCCTGTTTCGGAGCCCAAAATCAAACTTTTACATCAGTTTCGGGACACTTTTCTTCTTTTGCTCTATTTTTTCGTCCCGGATCGTACGTCGTGAGCCGCGAAAATGACGAGAACCTAATTAATCACATTTCTATTACTAAATCCCACGGCACCTTGGGTAAGACAACTTCGCTTCACGTAGAGGCTGGTCCCGTAAACTGAAGGCGTGGGGCTTGTGAGCAGGTATCCGTCGCTCCAGTTCCCATACCTTTTGATCCGTAAGGAGTTACGCAGCGCACAACATACCGTTGGAAAGCCCTCCGAGAGCTCTATGACGGAGGTAGCAAAAGTGCTCGGCTGTGCCAATTTTTAGAGACGAAAATCGAAAGTTTTCTTTATTTTTGGGACACTTTTCTTCTTTTACCCTGTTTTTTCATCCCGGATCGTAGGTCGTGAGCCGCGAAAAGGACGACAACCTAATCCATCACATTTCTATTACCGAATCACACGGTACCTTGGGGAAGACAACTTTACTTCACGTAGAGGCTGGGCCCGCAAACCGAGGGCGAGGGGCTTGTGAGCAGGTATCCGTTGCTCCGGTGCCCAAAGCTTTTGATCGGTAAGGAGTTACGCCGCGCACAACATACCATTGGAAAGCTCTCCGAGGGCTGTACGACTGCGGCAAGAAGCTTGATCGGATGCGCCATTTTTCGGAGCCCAGAATCTATTGTTTTCATCAGTTTCGGGATACTTTTCTTCTTTTGCTTTGTTTTTTAATCCTGGATCGTACGTCGTGAGCCGTGAAAAGGACGACAACCTAATCCATCTTTTTTTATTACCGAATCCAATGGTACCTTGGGCAAGACAACTTCACTTCACGTAGAGGCTGGGCCCGCAAACTGAGGGCGTGGGGCTTGTGAGCAGGTATCTGTCGCTCCGGTGCCCATAACTTTTGATTGGTAAGGAGTTACGCGGCGTACAACACACCGTTGGAAAGCTCTCCGAGAGCTCTACGATGGGGACAGCAAGCCTGCTCTACTGTTGTCACGCCCCAACCCAGCCTATAAAGGTTAGACTAGGGTGTGATCTAAACATTTGAGTCATGTCTCGTACTTAACCATTCATGAAGATTTAACACTTAACGTTTTGGCCTAAACTTCAAAATTTTTGAAAAACCGGCAGCATAACGGCTGTAATTGGGCCCTTTGGTTTGACCTAATTCTCTAAACGCCTTAAAATTACCATCTCAAATTCATTTCCAACTAAGATTACTATTTTATCATCAATTGAAACTTCTACTGGTTGTCTTGATTTCTCGTTTGATTAATAACCTAGCATGATACTATGTCTCGTTCGTTTGTTAATCCTCGTTACAAAAGTACTTGTTGATCTTAGCTTAATAACGTGTACCTGCTTAAGATTTAGTTGGTTCATTTTACTTAGCCTTTTCCTAACACTTCATAATCTTATTATAGATACTAGCAGTAATAATAGCAAAGCGATCATAGTAGTGTCTAGTGTCTGTCTAGTTATCATCAGTAAAAACCAAAATTAGACCTCAAATTACAACAGGGGTCTTTTACATTACAACATTGAGCAACATAAAAGAAATAGTCTTCAAGTAGCATAGTTCACAAATAGCCATAATCACGCAAAGCACACAGAACAGGCAATCACTTCAAGGAATCATCGATAGGCACATCATCCTCAGGTACCTGTTCTTGATCTTCTTCACCTGAGAAGATAAAAGAGGGTGAGCTCTTATGAACTCAGCGAGGGGGAACGAGAAATAGGTTTTGAAACTCATTTTCCGGTTCATCTTATGAAAATCCTTTTGCAAGCATGAATATAATACAATTAAGTACAGAATAATAATACAAAGGTAAGGAACACAATTACCCGTTTTTCCTCCCCGAGGTTCTCTAGGAACCAAGCGAGAGTACTTATACACATAGTAAAAAGGATACGGTGAGCTTTTGCTCTAAGTTCATTTCCAGAATCAGTTGTTGCGGCCGACTTCAAATCATCCCCTTAACACGCCAGGTGGGTGTACTCTGGATGTACCTCAAAATCCTATGACCCAACTCTCCGAGGAAGTCTAGCCCTCAAGCAAGAGAGGGAATATGTGCCATGGTAGTCACGGGTGCACCGGCAAGCCCGATGCCGCCCGGTGTGCGTTATCGCTACCATTCCAGAATGAAAGGTTGCAACCTTGTATGCAATGCACATTTATGACATTTAATATATCACATTAGGAGGACAACAAAGTAGGTTGCCTCCGGACAGTCATAAGATTGCACATTGACAAATAAACAAGCGAGGCACGGATAGACAAGTAGTTTCACTTGAAAAGCATATGGAGTTATATGAACATTAAACGGGCGGCCATGTAACACATGTAAATCAAGTCATATAACTCATTTCAAAGTCCACGTAATCAAAATTTAAGATTATTCAACATGCAACAACATCTACGTGGACTCGGATGCAAGAAAGGCCTATTTGTCAACATGCAATTATCAAAATCACATTTAGGGCTATAAGGGCATCTACGGGCAGCCTACTAAGCATATAATTCCACACAAAATCCAAATGATCAACACTAGCAAGCCTAACTAGTCGTTAGGGTTTCCATTTCGTGCTTACCCGTGTGATTAAACCCTAAGTCAACTCAAAATCAATCTCAAGTCATGCATCATTTAATTCAAACATCGCCAAGTACTCAAAACACTCCACACAACATCCCAACGCCACAAACCCAAGCATTTAATACCACAAGAGAAGTTACAACAAATTTTCTTAGCATATAACCAAGTGAAACCCTCATCATGAAACTTGAAATCTGTGTTGCTTTCTTTAATCTTCTGAAATTGTTGGTCCTTCTGTTGAGCCTCTCGTAACTCAGACAAGAAGGTTGATTGAACTTGCGTAGTGGCAAAAAGTAAACCTTTCTGAGTCAATTGTGGTTTCCACAAAAATGCTTCCTCCAACAACTCCTGCACCTTGACTTCTAGTTTTGCCATGCTCGCTTTTCTTTTTAAGGCTTCTGCAACTACATTTGCTTTACTAGGCACATAATTGATTGTGCAGTTATAATCATCCAAAAACTCCATCCACCGCCTTTGCCTCATATTCAACTCTTTTTGAGAGAACAAGTATTTCAAACTCTTATGATCAGTAAATACCTCAAACTTGTTACCCCACAGACAATGCCTCCATTTCTTGAGTGCAAACACAATAGCCGCTAACTCCAAATCATGCGTCGGGTAATTCAATTCATACGGCTTTGGTTTCCTTGAAGCATATGCATTCACCCTTCCATTTTGCATCAACACACAACCCAATCCTTCTTTCGAAGCATCGCTATAGATTACAAAACCTTGACTCCCTTCAGGCAATGCAAGAACAGGTGCGGTAGTCAATATTTTCTTCAACTCTTGGAAGTTGTTCTCACACTTATCATCCCACACGAACTTTGTTTTCTTTTGAGTGAGCTTTGTAAGCGGTCCTGCAATCTTAGAGAAATCTTTCACGAATCTCCGATAACAGCCGGCTCGACCAAGAAAACTCCGAATCTCCGTAACATTCTCCGGCTTCTTCCAAGACATCACTGCTTCTATCTTTGCTGGATCCACCGCTATTCCCTCTTGGGATATAATATGCCCCAAAAATGAAAATTGTTACAACCAAAACTCACACTTGCTAAACTTTGCATACAATTGATGCTCTCGAAGTTTCTGCTGTACTAACCGTAGATGTTGTTCATGCTCAGCCTCAGATTTCGAGTATACCAAAATATCATCAATGAAGATCACCACAAATTGGTCCAGGTAGCGTTGAAACACCTTGTGCATCAAATCCATAAAAGCTACAGGGGCATTAGTTAGTCCAAAAGGCATAACTACTTATTCATAATGCCCATATCTCGTCCTGAAAGCCGTTTTAGGCACATCTCCCTTTTTGATCCGCAACAGATATTACCCTTGCCTCAAGTCGAGTTTCGAATACACTTTGGCTCTTTGGAGTTGATCAAACAACTCGTCGATCAGAGGAAGTGGGTATTTATTCTTGACAGTTACTTGGTTCAATCCTTGGTAATCGATGCATAGCCTCAACGTTCCGTCTTTTTTCTTCACAAATAGAACTGGCGCACCCCACGGAGAAGAACTTGGTTGACCAAACCCCTTCTTCAACAATCCTTGCAATTGGTCCTTCAATTCTTGTAGCTCGGCCGGTGCCATACGATAGGGAGCTTTAGATCTCGGCTAGGCGTCAGGCAGTAACTCTATAACAAACTCGATTTCCTGATTTGGGGGTAAACCGGGTAATTCTTCTGGAAACACATCCGCATAGTCTTTGATCACAGGCATCTCCTCCAATTTAGCTTTGTCCAACGGCTTGTTGATGAGGTAAGCTATGTATCCGCTACACCCTTTTCTAAAGGACTTCACTGCTTTCGTAGATGAAATAATGAAACTCCCGGTGAAATCTCTTCGACCCATTACCTCCAGTATTGGTTGACCAAGTACCCGGAACGTTATAATCTTTGTCCAGCAATCTAGTTGGATATGATGTTTTGCCAGCCAGTCCATCCCTAAAATGACCTCATAGTCTCGAAAAGGTAATACAATAAGATTGGCTAAGAATTTCCTATCTTTAATTTGGATTTTACATGCTTTACAAGTTGAGCTAGTAACTAGCTTAGAACCCATCGGAGTACCAACTTCTACTTCGTATGGCAAACATACAACGTTCAGTTTCACACGTTCCACACATAAGGGATTAATAAATGAATGAGTAGCGCCCGGATCAATTAGCACCCTAATAGGTTGATTCAGTAATAAGAATGTACCTTCAACAACAGCGGTCTCATTTGGAAGCTCCTCGCACTCAATAGCATAAGCTCGAGCTTGAACTCTAGGAATTGTAGTCTTGCCTCTAGCAGCTGGTTTACCTTGATTCTGCCCTGCCTGCCGTTTAGGGCAATCCTTAATCTGATACTGATCACTATCACATCTCATATATCGTCCTGACTTCCTCAAACACTGGGCCTCGGTATGCCCCTTCTTGTCACAATAAGAACAGTTGACAGACTGAGTAGCAGGTAAACTACCTGTTGGTCCGCGGTGGAAGAGGCTGATGGCGCTTTAGTCGGGCCACGGTTATTCACTGGTCTGTTCTGGCTCAGGCCCTGATTACGACTCTGACTCTGGAATTTCCTCTGCTGACCTGGAGGTTGGTATGGTTTCTTGTTCGGCTAACTCGAACCGGCTCCATCTAGTTTCCTCTTCTCAACTCGAGAGGCAGCAGCAAAGAGAGCATAATAGGTATCGAAGTTATGAGAAGCCAACTGGTCCTGAATCTCTGGCCTCAATCCAGTAGTAAATTTCCATATCTTCGCCTCTGGAGTACTGACCATATATTGAGCATAACGGGACAGTCGATCAAAACGGGCCTCGTACTGGGCCACCGTCATGTTACCCTGGGTCAAGTGCATGAACTCCTCAGCCCGCCTCTGCTTGGAGACTGCAGGTACATATTTCTCCTTAAATGCCTTAATGAAATTACCCCACAAGCGAGGTGTCTGATCAGTTTCCCACAGTGCCTCCACAGTGTGCCACCAATGTTCAACATCCCCGTGCAACAGAAACACCGCAAACTCCACCTTTTCTTCATCAGTATAATCAAGTGGCTTGAAAATCTTCTCGATCTCGGATAGGCAAGCCTCTGCTTTCTCATCATCAGCATCCCCGTGGAATTTAGACGGGCGAAAGTCAAGAACCTTCCTCATTCTGCTATGTCTCCCATGGTTGCCATCATTCCTATTGTTGTTGTTGTTGTTGGCCTCACGTGCATCCTGGCGCTCCATCACTCGTGATACACGATCCATGGCATTCGTCATCATGTTAAACATAGCTATACCGGGATTAGTTTGATAAACATCTCCGGTCTCTTGAGGTTCACCGCTCCTATTAGTAGTACGGGTACTAGGGTCAGCCATCTATAGGCACAGATTACGATGCACAATTTATTGAAATATGACAATTAAGAATTTAGTGCATAAGATATGCAACATATTATAGATACAATTCTAGAAACAACTAAGGCATGTTAATCACTTAAACACATAAAACATAGAAGGCACATTTAACATTATCACACAATAACATATAAACAAGTCATCCTAATTATCTTAGGGCTCGACCCATGGTCCGAGAGTTAAACCTGGCTTAAGTAATCTATGCTCTGATACCATTCTTATTCTCAGGTGTCACGCCCCAACCCAGCCTATAAAGGTTAGACTAGGGTGTGATCTAAACATTTGAGTCATGTCTCGTACTTAACCATTCATGAAGATTTAACACTTAACGTTTTGGCCTAAACTCCAAAATTTTCTAGAAAATCGGCAGCATAACGGTTGTAATTGGGCCCTTTGGTTTGACCTAAGTCTCTAAACGCCTCAAAATTACGATCTCAAATTCATTTCCAACTAAGATTACTATTTTATCATCAATTGAAATGCCTACTGGTTGTCTTGATGTCTCGTTTGATTAATAACCTAGCATGATACTATGTCTCGTTCGTTTGTTAATCCTTGTTACAAAAGTACCCGTTGATCTTAGCTTAATAATGTGTACCTGCTTAAGGTTTGGTTGGTTCATTTTACTTAGCCTTTACCTAACACTTCATAATCCTATTATAGATACTAGTAGTAATAATAGCAAAGCAATCATAGTAGTGTCTAGTGTCTGTCTAGTTATCATCAATACAAACCAAAATTAGACCCCAAATTACAACGGGGGTCTTTTACATTACAACATTGAGCAACATAAAAGAAATAGTCTTCAAGTAGCATAGTTCACAAATAGCCATAATCACGCAAAGCACATAGAACAGGCAATCACTCCAAGGAATCATCGATAGGCACATCGTCCTCAGGTACCTGTTCTTGATCTTCTTCACCTGAGAAGATAAAAGAGGGCGAGTCCTTATGAATTCAACGAGGGGGAACGAGAAATAGGTTTTGAAACTCATTTTCCTGTTCAACTTATGAAAATCCTTTTGCAATCATTAATATAACACAATTAATTACATAATAATAATACAAAAGTAAAGAAACACAATTACCAGTCTTCCCTCCCCGAGGTTCTCTAGGAACCAAGCTAGAGTACTGATACACATAGTAAAAAGGATACAGTGAGCTTTTGCTCTCAGTTCATTTCCAGAATCAGTTGTTGCGGCCGACTTCAAACCATCCCCTTAACACGCCAGGTGGGTGTACTCCGGATGTACCCCGAAATCCTACGACCTAACTCTCCGAGGAAGTCTAGCCCCCAAGTAAGAGAGGGAATAGGTACCATGGTAGTCACGGGTGCACCGGCAAGCCCGATGCCGCCCGGTGTGCGTGATCGCTACCATGCCAGAAAGAAAGGTTGCAACCTTGTATGCAATGCACATTTATGACATTTAATATATCACATTAGGAGGACAACAAAGTAGGTTGCCTCCGGACAGTCATAAGATTGCACATTGACAAGTAAACAGGCGAGGCACGAATAGACAAGTAATTTCACTTGAAAAGCATATGGAGTTATATGAACATTGAACAGGCAGCCATGTAACACATGTAAATCAAGTCATATAACTCATTTCAAAGTCCACGTAATCAAATTTTAAGATTATTCAACATGCAACAACATCTACGTGGGCTCGGATGCAAGAAATGCCTATTTGTCAACATGCAATGATAAAAATCACATTTAGGGCTATAAGGGCATTTACGGGCAGCCTACTACGCATATAATTCCACACAAAATCCAAATGATCAACACTAGCAAGCCTACCTAGTCATTAGGGTTTCCATTTCGTGCTTACCCGTGTGATTAAACCCTAAGTCAACTCAAAATCAATCTCAAGTCATGCATCATTTAATTCAAACATCCTCAAGTACTCAAAACAGTCTACACAACATCCCAACGCCACAAACCCAAGCATTTAATACCACAAGAGAAGTTACAACAAATTTTCTAAGCATATAACCAAGTGAAACCCTCACCGCAATAGGCTATTTTCCCACAATCATTAAGACAAGAAAACAATCTCCAATTCCAGTGAATAAGATGTCAAATTAAATCTTAAGAAGTGAAATAAAATCAAAAACAAACCTTGCATCATTTGGAGTTCGGGATCATTAGTTATAGCCGAAACAGTGGGATAGCACAAAACTGTCCAGATTTGCACACATTTCGATAATTGACGTTTTTGAGGTCCTTAGGGTCATATTTAGCCTTCGTCCATTTCTGACAAAAATGTCCAGAACCGAAAAATATAGCAGAACACCAAATTTCATACATTTTGGACATCCTTTCCTAAGTCAAATCGGGTTCGTTCTGCAAGGCCAGTGCATCTGCCAAAACCTGCTTCATTTTTCCAGATTTCCAGATTTGGACACATTTTAATGATTTGCCATTTTGAGGACCATAGAATCGAAATTAGCTTTGTCCTATTTCTTTGAAAAATGTTCAAAACTAGCCAAACTAGTCACCTACCAATTTTCATGCATTTTTAATATCATGTGTCTAGCCAAACTCACCTCGAAACAACAGGCCAGAGAGCTGTCACATAATCCGACTTCACCTATCATCACTGTCAAGCCAAAATCTTGCCATGCATGGTTGAAGAAGCTCATGAACGAACATATAACTCAAGTACAGAAGCAAAGACCTACATTTAAGAGCATGCATGTGGATTTTTGAAGGATTTTCAAAAGGTTTTAGCCCTCACCTTAGCAAATCAACAAGAAGATGCACAAAAACTTGTTGAAGCACAATTTTCTTCTTCTTCTTTGCCTAGCCGAGATTCCAACTTGGTTTTCTCTATTTTTCCTAGCTCAATGACCAAGCTCTTAGTACATGCATGTGGTTAGAACAAGAAGAAAAGAAATGGAAGCTTAGAAACTTACCTAGGCCCAAAATGAAGACTCAAAGGACATGCATGTGTGATTCTTGCATTCTAGCTAGCTTGCTTGAGTTTCTTTGATTGTTGCTTGTCTTGATGCACCATGAATTGATGAAGATGAGCAAAGGCAAGAGTAAACTCAGCCAAGGCCGAGAGAGAGAGAAGAATGAGAGCTTGAAAGAATGTGGAGAGCAAATGAGAAAATGAGAGAATGAGAGATTGTTGAGAATGTTTTACTGCATTGTGTCGGCCTAGAGCTTGTATGGGCTGATTTGTTTTGTTTTGTTGAGCAATTTGAATTGTGAGGAGACAAAATGGTGAGGAGGCCAAGAGTGAAGCTTGGTGTTTAGCAAAAGGTGCCTTGGTGCAAGAAAAGGCATGTCATGTGTAAGATTCTTGTCTAAGCATGCATAGTTAAAAGAATAATTATTCAAACCTTGCTCAAAGGCCTTGGTATGGCCGGCCAAATGAGCTCCATAATCTGAATTTTTTGTCATGTTTTAAGCCTTATTTTATTGTAGGTTGATGTGGTATTTTAGGTGCTTGGAATTTGCAAAAGAATAAGGAATAAAGAATGAAGAATGTTTAGTGTTTAGTGAAATTTTGTCTTCTAGTGAGTTGATTTAGGATTATAATATTGATAGTGGAGTTTGTAGGATTATTTAATAGTCTAGTGCTTTGTGTATGATGCTTTCTTGATTAGCGTGAGGGCACGCAGGTCTAGGGCACACACTACGAGGTAGGGCATGAACTACGAGACGAACGCACATTTTTCAAGTAAATGCACGCAACCCTAAATGAATGCACGTAATTCAATGCAAGGCACACAAAACAAAACACAATTCTTAAATCTAGGTCAAGGCATGCAAATCTAGATTAAGGCACACGAAATGAGGTATCGCATGCAAATCGAGGTTGGGCCTCACATCCTCCCCTCCTTAAAAGAATTTCGTCCCGAAATTCAATATTAGCTTTGAAATAAAGCTGGATATTGCTGCTCCATCTGGTCTCGCCTTTCCCACGTTGCTTCTTCAACTCCATGATGATCCCACAACACCTTCACCATCGGTATAGATTTGTTGCGCAACTCCCGATCTTGCTGGTCTAGGATCCGAATGGGTTTATCCTCATAAGACAAGTTCTCCCGAAGCTGCAACGGCTCTGGCTACAAGATTTGCGACAGATCAGGATGATATTTCCGTAGCATAGAAACATGAAAGACGACGTGAATATTGGAGAGGTTCTGGGGTAGTGCCAGGCGATACGCCAATTTTTCAACCTTCTCAATTACCTCAAATGGTCCTACAAACCTCGAGCTCAACTTTCCACCCTTGCCATGTTTAATCAGTCCCCTCCGAGGTGATATCTTCAAAAACACCTTGTCGCCGACCTCAAACTCTAGGCTCCATCTCCGTCGGTCTGCATAACTCTTCTGCCTGCTTTGGGCGGTAAGCATCCGTTTCCAGATGAGATGGATATTATCAACAGTCTTCAAAAGTTCAGGTAAAAGGGTTGGGTCAAAAGTCTTCGTCTCACCTACTTCATCCCAGTAAATTGGGGATCGACACTTACATCCATACAACGCCTCGAATGGGGCCATCCCGATAGTGGCTTGATAACTATTATTATAAGCGAACTCCGCTAGAGACAGATATATCTCCCAACCTTTCCCGAAGTCTAAAACACACGCCCTCAGCATATCCTCCAGAATTTGAATAGTTCTCTCCGATTGTCCGACAGTCTAAGGGTGATAAGCCGTGCTGAAACTCAACTTCGTTCCCAAAGATTCTTGCAATCTATTCCAAAATCGGGAAGTAAAACGAGGATCCCTATCCGATATAATACTCACAGGCATCCTGTGCAATCTTACAATCTCCGCCACATACATATCTCCCAATTTCTCTGGACTATCCTCCTTGTCCATCGGTAAGAAGTGCGCCGACTTAGTCAATCTATCCACTATGACCCAAACGGCGTCATGACCTTTTTGCGATCTGGGTAGGTCCATAACAAAATCCATAGTGATATGTTCCAATTTCCATTAAGGAATCTCCAACGGCTGAAGTAAACCTGCGGGTCGTTGATGTTTTGGTTTGACTCTCTGGCAAGTCAAATACCGTGCCATAAACTCCGCAATCTCTCTCTTCATGTTATTCCACCAATAGTGTTGCTTCAAATCCCGGTACATCTTTGTTCCACCGGGGTGAATAGTGTATCTTGAATTATGGGCTTCTTCAAGAATCTTCTTTTTTAGCTCTGGCTCATTGGGAACACAAATTCGATTCCTAAACCTCCAAACACCATCATCATGAAACTTGAAATCTATGTTGCTTTCTTTAATCTTCTGAAATTGTTGGTCCTTCTGTTGAGCCTCTCGTAATTCAAACAACAAGGTCGATTGGACTTGCGTAGTGGCAAAAAGTAACCCTTTCTGAGTCAATTGTGGTTTCCACAAAAATGCTTCCTCCAACAACTCCTGCACCTTGACTTCCAGTTTTGCCATGCTCGCTTTCTTACTCAAGGCATCTGCAACTACATTTTCTTTATCGGGCACGTAATTTATTGTGCAGTTATAATCATCCAAAAGCTCCATCCACCGCCTTTGCCTCATATTCAACTCTTTTTGAGAGAACAAGTATTTCAAGCTCTTATGATAAGTAAATACCTCAAACTTGTTACCCCACAGATAATGCCTCCATTTCTTGAGTGCAAACACAATAGCCGCTAACTCCAAATCATGCGTCGGGTAATTCAATTCATACGGCTTTGGTTTCCTAGAAGCATATGCAATCACCCTTCCATTTTGCATCAACACACAACCCAATCCTTCTTTCGAAGCATCGCTATAGATTACAAAACCTTGACTCCCTTCAGGCAATGCAAGAACAGGTGCGGTAGTCAATCTTTTCTTCAACTCTTGGAAGCTGTTCTCACACTTATCATCCCACACGAACTTTGTTTTCTTTTGAGTGAGCTTTGTAAGCGGTCCTGCAATCTTAGAGAAATCTTTCACGAATCTCCGATAATAGCCGGCTGGACCAAGAAAACTCCGAATCTCCGTAACATTCTCCGGCTTCTTCCATGACATCACTGCTTCTATCTTTGCTAGATCCACCGCTATTCCCTCTTGGGATATAATATGCCCAAAAAATGCAATCTGTAGCAACCAAAATTCACACTTGTTAAACTTTGCATACAATTGATGCTGTCGAAGTTTCTGCAGTACTAACCGCAGATGTTGTTCATGCTCAGCCTCAGATTTCGAGTATACCAAAATATCATCAATGAAGATCACCACAAATTGGTGCAAGTAGGGTTGAACCACCCTGTGCATCAAATCCATAAAAGTTGCAGGGGCATTAGTTAGTCCAAAAGGCATAACTACATATTCATAATGCCCATATCTCGTCCTGAAAGCCGTTTTAGGCACATCTTCCTTTTTGACCGCAACTAATAATACCCTTGCCTCAAGTCAAGTTTCGAATACACTTTGACTCCTTGGAGTTGATCAAACAACTTGTCGATCAGAGGAAGTGGGTATTTATTCTTGACAGTTACTTGGTTCAATCCTTGGTAATCGATGCATAGCCTCAACGTTCCGTCTTTTTTCTTCACAAATAGAACTGGCGCACCCCACGGAGAAGAACTTGGTTGACCAAACCCCTTCTTCAACAATCCTTGCAATTGTTCATTCAATTCTTGTAACTCGGCCAGTGCCATACGATAGGAAGCTTTAGATATCGGCTGGGCGTCAGGCAGTAACTCTATAACAAACTCGATTTCCCAATTTGGGGGTAAACCGGGTAATTCTTCCGGAAATATATCCGCATAGTCTTTGATCACAGGCATCTCTTCCAATTTAGCTTTGTCCAACGGCTTGTTGATGAGGTAAGCTAAGTATCCGCTACACCCTTTTCTAAAGGACTTCACTACTTTCGTAGATGAAATGATGGAACTCCCGGTGAAATCTCTTCAACCCATTACCTGCAGTATTGGTTGACCAGGTACCCAGAACATTATAATCTTTGCCCGGCAATCTAGTTGGACATGATGTTTTGCCAGCCAGTCCATCCCTAAAATGACCTCATAATCTCGAAAAGGTAATACAATAAGATTGGCTGAGAATTCCCTATCCTTAATTTGGATTTTACATGCTTTACAAGCTGAGCTAGTAACAAGTTTAGAACCCATTGGAGTACCAACTTCTACTTCGTATGGCAAACATACAACTTTTAGTTTCACACGTTCCACACATAAGGGAGTAATAAATGAATGAGTAGCACCCGGATCAATTAGCACCCTAACAGGTTGATTCAGTATGAAGAATGTACCTTCAACAACAGTGGTCTCATCTGGAAGCTCCTCGCACTTAATAGCATAAGCTCGAGCTTGAACTCTAGGAACTGGAGTCTTGCCTCTACCAGCTGGTTTACCCTGATTCTGCCCTGCCTGCCATTTAGGGCAATCCTTAATCTGATCCTGATCACTACCACATCTCATACATCGTCCTGACTTCCTCCAACACTGGGCCTCGGTATGCCCCTTCTTGTCACAATAAGAACAATTGACAAACTGAGTAGCAGGTGAACTACCTGTGGATCCGCGGGTGGAAGAGGCTGATGGCGTTTTCGTCGGGCCATGGTTATTCACTGGTCTGTTCTGGCTCTGGCCCTGATTACGACTCTGACTCTGGAATTTCCTCTGCTGACCTGGAGGCTGGTATGGTTTCTTGTTCGACTGACTCGAACCCGCTCTATCTAGTTTTATCTTCTCAACTCAAGAGGTAGCAGCAAAGAAAGCAGAATAGGTATCGAAGTCATGAGAAGCCAACTGGTCCTGAATATCTGGCTTCAATCCAGTAGTAAATTTCCACATCTTCACCTATGGAGTACTGACAATATATTGAACATACTGGGACAGTCGGTCAAAACGAGCCTCGTACTGGGCCACCGTCATGTTGCCCTGGGTCAAGTGCATGAACTCCTCAGCCCGCCTCTGCATGGAGACTACAGGTACATATTTTTCTTTAAATGCCTTAACGAAATTACCCCACAAGCAAGGTGTCTGATCAGTTTCCCACAGTGCCTCCACAGTGTGCCACCAATGTTCAGCACCCCGTGCAACAGAAACACCGCAAACTCCACCTTTTCTTCATCAGTATAATCAAGTGGCCTGAAAATCTTCTCGATCTCGGACAGCCAAGCCTCTGCTTTCTCATCATCAGCTTCCCCGTGGAATTTGGACGGGCGAAAGTCAAGAAACTCCCTCATTCTGCTATGTCTCCCATGGTTGCCATCATTCCGATTTGTTGTTGTTGTTGTTGTTGGCCTCACGTGCATCCTGACGCTCCATCACTCGTGATACACGATCCATGGCATTCGCCATCATGTTAAAAATAGCTATACTGGGATTAGTTTGATAAGCATCTCCGATCTCTTGAGGTTCACCGCTCCTATTAGTAGTACGGGTACTAGGGCAAGCCATCTATAGGCACAGATTACGATGCACAATTTATTGAAATATGACAATTAAGAATTTAATGCATAAGATATGCAACATAATATAGATACAATTCTAGAAACAACTAAGGCGTGTTAATCACTTAAACACATAAAACATAGAAGGCACATTTAATATTATCACTCAATAACATATAAACAAGTCATCCTAATTATCTTAGGGCTCTACCCACGGTCCGAGAGTTAAACCCGGCTTAAGCAATCTAAGCTCTGATACCATTCTTGTTATAAGGTGTCACGCCCCAACCCAGCCTATAAAGGTTAGACTAGGGTGTGATCTAAACATTCGAGTCATGTCTCGTACTTAACCATTCATGAAGATTTAACACTTAACGTTTTGGCCTAAACTTCAAAATTTTTCAGAAAACCGACAGTATAACGGCTGTAATTGGGCCCTTTGCTTTGACCTCATTCTCTAGACGGCTCAAGATTACCATCTCAAATTCATTTCCAACTAAGATTACTATTTTATCATCAATTGAAATGCCTACTGGTTGTCTTGATGTCTCGTTTGATTAATAACCTAGCATGATACTATGTCTCGTTCGTTTGTTAATCCTTGTTACAAAAGTACCCGTTGATCTTAGCTTAATAATGTGTACCTGCTTAAGGTTTGGTTGGTTCATTTTACTTAGCCTTTACCTAACACTTCATAATCCTATTATAGATACTAGTAGTAATAATAGCAAAGCAATCATAGTAGTGTCTAGTGTCTGTCTAGTTATCATCAATACAAACCAAAATTAGACCCCAAATTACAACGGGGGTCTTTTACATTACAACATTGAGCAACATAAAAGAAATAGTCTTCAAGTAGCATAGTTCACAAATAGCCATAATCACGCAAAGCACATAGAACAGGCAATCACTCCAAGGAATCATCGATAGGCACATCGTCCTCAGGTACCTGTTCTTGATCTTCTTCATCTGAGATGATAAAAGAGGGTGAGTCCTTATGAACTCAGCGAGGGGGAACGAGAAATAGGTTTTGAAACTCATTTTCCGGTTCAACTTATGAAAATCCTTTTGCAAGCATGAATATAACACAATTAAGTACAGAATAATAATACAAAGGTAAGGAACACAATTACCCTTCTTTCCTCCCCGAGGTTCTCTAGGAACCAAGCGAGAGTACTTATACACATAGTAAAAAGGATACGGTGAGCTTTTGCTCTCAGTTTATTTCCAGAATCAGTTGTTGCGGCCGACTTCAAAACATCCCCTTAACACACCAGGTGGGTGTACTCCGGATCTACCCCGAAATCCTATTACCCAACTCTCCGAGGAAGTCTAGCCCCCAAGCAAGTGAGGGAATAGGTACCATGGTAGTCACGGGTGCACCGGCAAGCCCGATGCCGCCCAGTGTACGTGATCGCTACCATGCCAGAAAGAAAGGTTGCAACATTGTATGCAATGAACATTTATGACATTTAATATATCACATTAGGAGGACAACAAAGTAGGCTGCCTCCGGACAGTCATAAAATTGCACATTGACAAGTAATCAAGCGAGGCACGGATAGACAAGTAGTTTCACTTGAAAAGCATATGGAGTTATATGAACATTAAACGTGCAGCCATGTAACACATGTAAATCAAGGCATATAACTCATTTCAAAGTCCACGTAATCAAATTTTAAGATTATTCAACATGCAACAACATCTACGTGGGCTCGGATGCAAGAAAGGCCTATTTGTCAACATGCAATGATAAAAATCACATTTAGGGCTATAAGGGCATCTACGTGCAGCCTACTAAGCATATAATTCCACACAAAATCCAAATTATCAACACTAGCAAGCCTACCTAATCGTTAGGGTTTCCATTTCGTGCTTACCCGTGTGATTAAACCCTGAGTCAACTCAAAATCAATCTCAAGTCATGCATCATTTAATTCAAACATCCTCAATTACTCAAAACAGTCCACACAACATCCCAATGCCACAAACCCAAGCATTTAATATCACAAGAGAAGTTACAACAAATTTTCTAAGCATATAACCAAGTGAAACCGTCACTGCAATAGGCTGTTTTCCCACAATCATTAGGACAAGGAAACAATCTCCAATTCCAGTGAATAAGATGTCAAATTAAATCTTAAGAAGTGAACTAAAATAAAAAACAAACCTTGCATCATTTGGAGTTCGGAATCAATAGTTATAGCCGAAACAGTGGGATAGCATAAAACTGTCCAGATTTGCACACATTTCAATAATTGACATTTTTCAGGTCCTTAGGGTCATATTTAGCCTTCGTCCATTTCTGAAAAAAATGTCCAGAACTGAAGCTTATAGCAGCATACCAAATTTTATGTATTTTGGATATCATTTACTAAGTCAAATCTGGTTTGTTCTACAAGGTCAGTGCATCTGCCAAAACCTGCTTCATTTTTCCAGATTTCCAGATTTGGACACATTTTAATGATTTGCCATTTTGAGGACCTTAGAGTCAAAATTAGCTTTGGCCTATTTCTGCAAAAAATGTTCAAAACTGGAAAAACTAGTCACCTACCAATTTTAATGCATTTTCAACATCATTTTCTTGCCAAACACACCTCGAAAAAATAGGTCAGAGAGCTGTCACATAATCCGACTTCACCTATCATCACTTTCAAGCCAAAATCTTGCCATGCATGGTTGAAGAAGCTTATGAACGAACATATAACTCAAGTACAGAAGCAAAGACATACATTTAAGAGCATGCATGTGGATTTTTGAAGGATTTTCAAAAGGTTTTAGCCCTCACCTTAGCAAATCAACAAGAAGATGCACAAAAACTTGTTGAAGCACAATTTTCTTCTTCTTCTTTGCCGAGCCAAGATTCCAACTTGGTTTTCTCTATTTTTCCTAGCTTAGTGACCAAGCTCTTAGTACATTCATGTGGCTAGAACAAGAAGAAAAGAAATGGAAGCTTAGAAACTTACCTACGCCCGAAATGAAGACGCAAAGGATATGCATGTGTGATTCTTGCATTCTAGCTAGCTTGCTTGAGTTTCTTTGATTGTTGCTTGTCTTGATGCACCATGAATTGATGAAGATGAGCAAAAGCAAGAGTAAACTCGGCCAAGGCTGAGAGAGAGAGAAGAATGAGAGCTTGAAAGAATGTGGAGAGCAAATGAGAGAATGAGAGATTGTTGAGAATGTTTTAGTGCATTGTGTCGGCCTAGAGCTTGTATGGGCTAATTTGTTTTGTTTTGTTGTGCAATTTGAATTGTGAGGAGACAAAATGGTGAGGAGGCCAAGAGTGAAGCTTGGTGTTTAGCAAAAGGTGCCTTGGTGCAAGAAAAGGCATGTCGTGTAAGATTCTTGTCTAAGCATGCATGATTAATTGAATAATTGTTCAAACCTTGTGCAAAAGCCTTGGTATAGCCGGCCAAATGAGCACCATAATCTGAATTTTTTGTCATGTTTTAAGCCTTATTTTATTGTGGGTTGATGTGGTATTTTAGGTGCTTGGAATTTACAAAAAAATAAGGAATAAAGAATGAAGAATGTTTAGTGTTTAGTGAATTTTTGTCTTCTAGTGAGTTGAATTAGGATTATAATATTGATAGTGGAGTCTGTAGGATTATTTAATAGTCTAGTGCTTTGTGTAAGATGCTTTCTTGATTAGCATAAGGGCACATTTTCCTAGGTCTAGGGCATGCACTACGAGGTGGGACATGAACTACGAGATGAATGTACGTTTTTCAAGTAAATGCACGCAACCCTAAATGGATGCACGTAATTCAATGCAAGACACACAAAACGAACACAATTCTCAAACCTAGGTCAAGGCACACAAATCTAGGTTAGGCACACGAAATGAGGTATCGTACGCAAATCGAGGTCGGCCCTCACATCCTCCCCTCCTTAAAAGAAGTTCATCCCGAAAATCAATATTACCTTTGAAACAAAGCTGGATACTGCTGCTCCATCTCGTCTCGCCTTTCCCACGTTGCTTCTTCAACTCCATGATGATCCCACAGCACCTTTACCATCGGTATAGATTTGTTGCGCAACTCCCGATCTTGCTGGTCTAGGATCCGAATGGGCTTCTCCTCGTAAGACAAGTTCTCCCGAAGCTGCAACGGCTCTGGCTCCAAGATATGCGACGGATCAGGATGATATTTCCGCAGCATAGAAACATGAAAGACGTCGTGAATATTGGAGAGGTTCTGGGGTAGTGTCAGGCGATACGCCAACTTGCCAACCTTCTCAACTATCTCAAATGGTCCTACAAACCTCGGGCTCAACTTTCCACTCTTGCCATGTTTAATCAATCCCCTCCGGGGTGATAACTTCAGGAACACCTTGTCGCCGACCTCAAACTCTAGGCTCCATCTTCGGCGGTCTGCATAACTCTTCTGTCTACTCTGGGCTGTAAGCATCCGTTTCTGGATGAGTTGGATATTATCAACAGTCTTCATAAGTTCAGGTAAAAGGGTCGGGTCAAAAGTCTTCGTCTCACCTACTTCATCCCGGTAAATTGGGGATCGACACTTACGTCCATACAACGCCTCAAATGGGGCCATCCCGATAGTGGCCTGATAACTATTATTATAAGCGAACTCTGCTAGAGACAGATATTTCTCCCAACCTTTCCCGAAGTCTAAAACACACACCCTCAGCATATCCTCCAGAATCTGAATAGTTCTCTCCGATTGTCCGTCAGTCTGAGGGTGATAAGCCGTGCTGAAACTCAACTTCGTTCCCAAAGCTTCTTGCAATCTCTTCCAAAATCGGGAAGTAAAACGAGGATCCCTATCCGATACAATACTCACAGGCATCACATGCAATCTTATAATCTCCGCCATATACATATCTCCCAATTTCTCTGGACTATCCTCCTTGTTCATCGGTAAGAAGTGCGCCAATTTAGTCAATCTATCCACTATGACGCAAACGGTGTCATGACCATTTTGCATTCTGGGTAGGTACATAACAAAATCCATAGTGATATGTTCCCATTTCCATTGAGGAATCTCCAACGGCTGAAGTAAACCTGCAGGTCGTTGATGTTCCGCTTTGACTCTCTGGCAAGTCAAGCACCGTGCCACAAACTCCGCAATTTCTCTTTTCATGTTATTCCACCAATAGTGTTGCTTCAAATCCTGGTACATCTTTGTTCCGTCGGGGTGAATAGTATATCTTGAATTATGGGCTTCTTCAAGAATCTTCTTTTTCAGCTCTGGCTCATTGGGAACACAAATCGGGTTCCTAAACCTCCAAATACCATCATCATGAAACTTGAAATCTGTGTTGCTTTCTTTAATCTTCTGAAATTGTTGGTCCTTCTATTGAGCCTCCCGTAACTCAGACAACAAGGTCGATTGAACTTGTGTAGTGGCAAAAAGTAACCCTTTCCGAGTCAATTGTGGTTTCCATAAAAATGCTTCCTCCAACAACTCCTACACCTTGACTTCTAGTTTTGCCATGCTCGCTTTCCTACTTAAGGCATCTGCAACTACATTTGCTTTACCAGGCACATAATTGATTGTACAGTTATAATCATCCAAAAGCTCCATCCACCGCCTTTGCCTCATATTCAACTCTTTTTGAGAGAACAAGTATTTCAAGCTCTTATGATCAGTAAATACCTCAAACTTGTTACCCCAGACAATGCCTCCATTTCTTGAGTGCAAACACAATAGCCGCTAACTCCAAATCATGCGTCGGGTAATTCAGTTCATACGACTTCGGTTTCCTAGAAACATATGCAATCACCCTTCCATTTTGCATCAACACATAACTCAATCCTTCTTTTGAAGCATCGCTATAGATTACAAAACCTTGACTTCCTTCAGGCAATGCAAGAACAGGTGCGGTGGTCAATCTTTTCTTCAATTCTTGGAAGCTGTTCTCACACTTATCATCCCACACGAACTTTGTTTTCTTTTGAGTGAGCTTTGTTAGCGGTCCTGCAATCTTAGAGAAATCTTTCACGAATCTCCGATAATAGCCGGCTAGACCAAGAAAACTCCGAATCTTCGTAACATTCTCCGGCTTCTTCCAAGACATCAATGCTTCTATCTTTGCTGGATCCACCGCTATTCCCTCTTGGGATATAATATGCCCCAAAAATGCAATCTGTTGCAACCAAAATTCACACTTGCTAAACTTTGCATACAATTGATGCTCTCGAAGTTTCTGCAGTACTAACCGTAGATGTTGTTCATGCTCAGCCTCAGATTTCGAGTATACCAAAATATCATCAACGAAGATCACCACAAATTGGTCCAAGTAGGGTTGAAACACCCTGTGCATCAAATCCATAAAAGCTGCAGGGGCATTAGTTAGTCCAAAAGTCATAACTACATATTCATAATGCCCATATCTCGTCCTGAAAGCCGTTTTAGGCACATCTTCCTTTTTGATCTGCAACTGATAATACCCTTGCCTCAAGTCGAGCTTTGAATATACTTTGGCTCCTTGGAGTTGATCAAACAACTCGTCGATCAGAGGAAGTGGGTATTTATTCTTGATAGTTACTTGGTTCAATCCTCGGTAATCGATGCATAGCCTCAACGTTCCGTCTTTCTTCTTCACAAATAGAACTGGCGCACCCTACGGAGAAGAACTTGGTTGAACAAACCCCTTCTTCAACAATCCTTGCAATTGGTCCTTCAATTCTTGTAGCTCGGCCAGTGCCATACGATAAGAAGCTTTAGATATCGGCTGGGCGTCAGGCAGTAACTCTATAACAAACTCGATTTCCCGATTTGGGGGTAAACCGGGTAATTCTTCTGGAAATATATCCGCATAGTCTTTGATCACAGGCATCTCCTCCAATTTAGCTTTGTCCGACGACTTGTTGATGAGGTAAGCTAAGTATCCGCTACACCCTTTTCTAAAGGACTTCACTACTTTCGTAGATGAAATGATGGAACTCCCAGTGAAATCTCTTCAACCCATTACCTGCAGTATTGGTTGACCAGGTACTCGGAACATTATAATCTTCGCCCGGTAATCTAGTTGGACATGATGTTTTGCAAGCTAGTCCATCCCTAAAATGACCTCATAATCTCGAAAAGGTAATACAATAAGATTGGCTGAGAATTCCCTATCCTTAATTTGGATTTTACATGCTTTACAAGCTGAGCTAGTAACAAGCTTAGAACCCATCGGAGTACCAACTTCTACTTCGTATGGCAAACATACACCTTTCAGTTTCACACGTTCCACACATAAGGGAGTAATAAATGAATGAGTAGCACCCGGATCAATTAGCACCCTAACAGGTTGATTCAGTATGAAGAATGTACCTTTAACAACAGTGGTCTCATCTGGAAGCTCCTCGCACTCAATAGCATAAGCTCGAGCCTGAACTCTAGGAACTGAGGTCTTGCCTCTAGCAGCTGGTTTTCCCTGATTCTGCCCTGCCTGTCGTTTAGGGCAATCCTTAATCTGATGCTGATCACTGCCACATCTCATATATCGTCCTGACTTCCTCCAACACTGGGCCTCGGTATGCCCCTTCTTGTCAGAATAAGAACAGTTGACAGATTGAGTAGCAGGTGAACTACCTGTAGATCCGCGGGTGGAAGAAGCTGATGGCGCTTTAGTCGGGCCACGGTTATTCACTGGTCTGTTCTGGCTCTGGCCTTGATTACGACTCTGACTCTGGAATTTCCTCTGCTGACATGGAAGCTGGTATGGTTTCTTGTTTGGCTGACTCGAACAGGCTCTATCTAGTTTCCTCTTCTTAACTCGAGAGGCAGCAGCAAAGAGAGCAGAATAGGTATCGAAGTCATGAGAAGCCAACTAGTCCTGAATCTCTGGCCTCAATCCAGTAGTAAATTTCCACATCTTCGCCTTCGGAGTACTAACCATATATTGAGCATACCGGGACAGTCGGTCAAAACGAGCCTCGTACTGGGCCACCGTCATGTTACCCTGGGTCAAGTGCATGAACTCCTCAGCCCGCCTCTGCCTGGAGACTACAGGTACATATTTCTCCTTAAATTCCTTAACGAAATTACCCCACAAGCAAGGTGTTTGATCAGTTTCCCACAGTGCCTCTACAGTGTGCCACCAATGCTCGGCATCCCCATGCAATAGAAACACAGCAAACTCCATGTTTTCTTCATCAGTATAATCAAGTGGCCTGAAAATCTTCTCGATCTCGGACAGCCAAGCCTCTGCTTTCTCATCATCAGCTTCCCCGTGGAATTTGGACGGGCGAAAGTCAAGAAACTCCCTCATTCTGCTATGTCTCCCATGGTTGCCATCATTCCTATTATTGTTGTTGTTGGCCTCACGTGCATCCTGACGCTCCATCACTCGTGATACACGATCCATGGCATTCTCCATCATGTTAAAAATAGCTATACCGGGATTAGTTTGATAAGCATCTCCGGTTTCTTGAGGTTCACCGCTCCTATTAGTAGTACGGGTACTAGGGCCAGCCATCTATAGGCACAGATTACGATGCACAATTTATTGAAATATGACAATTAAGAATTTAATGCATAAGATATGCAACATAATATAGATACAATTCTAGAAACAACTAAGGCATGTTAATCACTTAAACACATAAAACATAGAAGGAACATTTAACATTATCACTCAATAACATATAAACAAGTCATCCTAATTATCTTAGGGCTCTACCCACGGTCCGAGAGTTAAACTCGGCTTAAGCAATCTAAGCTCTGATACCATTCTTGTTATAAGGTGTCACGCCCCAACCCGGCCTATAAAGGTTAGACTAGGGTATGATCTAAACATTCGAGTCATGTCTCGTACTTAACCATTCATGAAGATTTAACACTTAACGTTTTATCCTAAACTTCAAAATTTTCCAGAAAATCGGCAGCATAACGGTTGTAATTGGGCCCTTTGGTTTGATTTAATTCTCTAAACGCCTCAAAATTTACCATCTCAAATTCATTTTTCCAACTAAGATTACTATTTTATCATCAATTGAAACGCCTACTGGTTGTCTTGATGTCTTGTTTGATTAATAACCTAGCATGATACTATGTCTCGTTCGTTTGTTAATCCTCGTTACAAAAGTACCTATTGATCTTAGTTTAATAACGTGTACCTGCTTAAGGTTTTGGTTGGTTCATTTTACTTAGCCTTTACCTAAGACTTCATAATCCTATTATAGATACTAGCAGTAATAATAGCAAAGTGATCATAGTAGTATCTAGTGTCTGTCTAGTTATCATCGGTACAAACCAAAATTAGACCCCAAATTACAACGGGGGTCTTTTGCATTACAACATTGAGCAACATAAAAGAAATAGTCTTCAAGTAGCATAGTTCACAAATAGCCATAATCACGCAAAGCACATAGAACAGGCAATCACTCCAAGGAATCATCGATAGGCACATCGTCCTCAAGTACCTGTTCTTGATCTTCTTCACCTGAGAAGATAAAAGAGGGTGAGTCCTTATGAATTCAACGAGGGGGAACGAGAAATAGGTTTTGAAACTCATTTTTCGGTTCAACTTATGAAAATCCTTTTGCAAGCATGAGTATAACACAATTAAGTACATAATAATAATACAAAGGTAAGGAACACAATTATCCGTCTTTCCTCCCCGAGGTTCTCTAGGAACCAAGCGAGAGTACTTATACACATAGTAAAAAAGATACGGTGAGCTTTTGCTCTCAATTCATTTCCAGAATCAGTTGTTGCATTCGACTTCAAATCATCCCCTTAATACGCCAGGTGGGTGTACTCCGGATGTACCCCGAAATCCTATGACCCAACTCTCCGAGGAAGTCTAGCCCCCAAGCGAGAGAAGGAATAGGTACCATGGTAGTCACGGGTGCACCGGCAAGCCCAATGCCGCCCGGTGTGCGTGATCGCTACCATGCCAAAAAGAAAGGTTGTAACCTTGTATGCAATGCACATTTATGACATTTAATATATCACATTAGGAGGTCAACAAAGTAGGTTTCCTCCGGACAGTCATAAGATTGCACATTGACAAGTAATCAAGCAAGGCACGGATAGACAAGTAGTTTCACTTGAAAAGCATATGGAGTTATATGAACATTAAACGGGCAGCCATGTAACACATGTAAATCAAGTCATATAACTCATTTCAAATTCCACGTAATCAAATAACAAGATTATTCAACATGTAACAACATCTACGTGGGCTCGGATGCAAGAAAGGTCTATTTGTCAACATGCAATGATCAAAATCACATTTAGGGATATAAGGGCATCTACGGGCAGCCTACTAAGCATATAATTCCACACAAAATTCAAATGATCAACATTAGCATGCCTACCTAGTCGTTAGGGTTTCCATTTCATGCTTACCCGTGTGATTAAACCCTAAGTCAACTCAAAATCAATCTCAAGTCATGCATCATTTAGTTCAAACATCCCCAAGTACTCAAAACAGTCCACACAGCATCCCAACGCCACAAACCCAAGCATTTAATACCACAAGAGAAGTTACAACAAGTTTTCTAAGCATATAACCAAGTGAAACCCTTACTGCAATAGGCTGTTTTCCCACAATCATTAAGACAAGAAAATAATCTCCAATTCCAGTTAATAAGATGTAAAATTAAAGCTTAAGAAGTGAACTAAAATCAGAAACAAACCTTGCATCATTTGGAGTTTGGGATCATTAGTTATAGCCAAAACAGTGGGATAGCACAAAACTGTCCAGATTTGCACACATTTCGATAATTGACGTTTTTGAGGTCCTTAGGGTCAGATTTACCCTTAGTCCATTTCTGACAAAAATGTCCAGAACTGAAAAATCTAGCCGCAATTGCATGCATTTGGAACATCATGTACTAAGTAAAATCTGGTTCGTTCTACAAGGTCAGTGCATCTGCCAAAACCTGCTTCATTTTTCCAGATTTCCTGATTTTGACACATTTTAATGATTTGCCATTTTGAGGACCTTAGAGCTTTGGCTTATTTCTTCGAAAAATGTTTGAAACTGGCCAAACTAGTCACCTACCAATTTGCATCTATTTTCAACATCATTTGCCTTGCCAAACTCACCTCGAAACAACAGGTCAGAGAGCTGTCACATAATCCGACTTCACCTATCATCACTTTCAAGCCAAAATCTTGCCATGCATGGTTGAAGAAGCTTTTGAACGAACATATAACTCAAGTACAGAAGCAAATACAATACATTTAAGAGCATGCATGTGGATTTTTGAAGGATTTTCGAAAGGTTTTAGCCCTCACCTTAGCAAATCAACAAGAAGATGCACAAAAACTTGTTGAAGCACAATTTTCTTCTTCTTCTTTGCCTAGCCGAGATTCCAACTTGGTTTTCTCTATTTTTCCTAGCTTAGTGACCAAGCTCTTAGTACATGCATGTGGTTAGAACAAGAAGAAAAGAAATGGAATCCAAGAAACTTACCTAGGGCCGAAATGAAGACTCAAAGGACATGCATGTGTGATTCTTGCATCCTTGCTAGCTTGCTTGAGTTTCTTTGATTGTTGCTTGTCTTGATGCACCATGAATTGATGAAGATGAGCAAAGGCAAGAGTAAACTCAGCCAAGGCCGAGAGAGAGAGAAGAATGAGAGCTTGAAAGAATGTGGAGAGCAAATGAGAGAATGAGAGAATGAGAGATTGTTGAGAGTGTTTTTAGGGCATTGTGTGGGGGTAGAGCTTGTATGGGCTGGTTTGTTTTGTTTTGTTGAGAAATTTGAATTGTGAGGAGACAAAATGGTGAGGAGGCCGAGAGTGAAGCTTGGTGTTTAGCAAAAGGTGCCTTGGTGCAAGAAAAGGCATGTCATGTGTAAGATTCTTGTCTAAGCATGCATAGTTAAAAGAATAATTATTCAAACCTTGCTGAAAGGCCTTGGTATGGCCGGCCAAATGAGCTCCATAATCTGAATTTTTTGTCATGTTTTAAGCCTTATTTTATTGTAGGTTGATGTGGTATTTTAGGTGCTTGGAATTTGCAAAAGAATAAGGAATAAAGAATGAAGAATGTTTAGTGTTTAGTGAAATTTTGTGTTATAGTGAGTTGATTTAGGATTATAATATTGATAGTAGATTTTGTAGGATTGTTTAATAGTCTAGTGTTTTGTGTAAGATGCTTTCTTGATTAGCGTGAGGGCACGCTTTCCTAGGTCTAGGGCACGCACTACGAGATTGGGTACAAACTACGAGATGAACGCACGTTATTCAAGTAAATGCACGTAACCCTAAATGAATGCACGTAATTCAATGCAAGGCACACAAAATGAACACAATTCTTAAACCTAGGTCAAGGCACACAATTCTAGATTAGGGTACACAAAATGAGGTATCACACGTAAATCGAGGTCGGGCCTCACAACTGCGCCTGTTTTCAGAGCCCAAAATTGAAGGTTTTCATCAGTATTAAGACACTTTTTTCTCTTGTGTTATTTTTTCATCCCGGATCGTTTGTCATGAGCTGCCAAAAGGACGACAACCTAATCCATCACATTTCTATTACCAAATCCATCGCACGTTGGGCAAGACAACTTCACTTCACGTAGAGGCTGGGCCCGTAAACTGAGGGCGTGGGGCTTGTGAACAGGTATCCGTCGCACCGGTGCCCATACCTTTTGGTCCGTAAGGAGTTACGTGGCACACAACATACCATTGGAAAGCTCTCCGACAGCTCTACGACGGGGGCAGTAAGCCTGCTTGTCTACGCCTGTTTTCGGAGCCCAAAATCAAAAGTTTTCTTTAGTTTCGGGACATTTTTCTTTTTTTGCTCCGTTTTTTGGTCTCGGATCGTACGTCGTGAGCTGTGAAAAGGACGATAACCTAATCCATCACATTTCTATTACCGAATCCCACGGTACCTTGGGCAAGACAACTTCACTTCACGTAGAGGCTGGGCCCGCAAATCGAGGGCGAGGGGCTTGTGACTAGGTATCCGTTTCTCCGGTGCCCATAACTTTTGATCCGTAAGGAGTTACGTGGCGCACAACATACCGTTGGAAAGCTCTCCGAGAGCTCTACGACAGGCGCATCTAGCTTGCCTTGCTGCGCCAGTTTTCGGAGCCCAAAATTAAACATTTTCATCAATTTCGAGACACTTTTCTTCTTTTGCTTTATTTTTCTGTCCCGGATCGTACGTCGTGAGCCGAGAAAAGGACGGCAAGCTAATCCATCACATTTCTATTACCGAATCCCACAGCACCTTGGGCAAGACAACTTCACTTCACGTAAAGGCTGGGCTCGCAAACCGATGGCGTGGGGCTTGTGACCAAGTATCCATCGCTTCGGTGCCCATAACTTTTGATCCGTAAGGAGTTACGCGACGCACAACATACCGTTGCAAAGCTCTCCGAGAGCTCTACGACGGGGGCAGCAAGCCTACTTTGCTGCGCCTATTTTTGGAGCCCATAATCAAATGTTTTCATCTGTTTCGGGACACTTTTCTTGTTTTGCTTTCTTTTTCCGTCCCAGATCGTACGTAGTGAGCCGCGAAAAGGACGACAACCTAATCCATCACATTTCTATTACCGAATACAATGATACCTTGGGCAAGACAACTTCACTTCACGTAGAGGCTGGGCCCGCAAATCGAGGGCGTGGGGCTTGTGAGCAGGTATCCGTCGCTCCGGTGCCCATAACTTTTGATCGGTAAGGAGTTACGCAGCGCACAATATACCGTTGGAAAGCTCTCCGAGAGCTTTACGACATGGACAGTGAGCCTGCTTTGCTGCGCCAGTTTTTAGAGCCCAAAATTGAATGTTTTCATCAGTTTCGGGACACTTTTCTTCTTTTGTAATATTTTTTCATCCCGGATCGTACGTCATGAGCCGCGAAAAGGATGACAACCTAATTCATCACATTTCTATTACCAAATTGCACTGCACCTTGGGCAAGACAACTTCATTTCACGTAGAGGCTGGGCCCGTAAACTGAGGTCGTGGGGCTTGTGAGCAGGTATCCGTCGCTCCGGTGCCCATACCTTTTGATCCGTAAGGAGTTACGCGGCACACAGCATACCGTTGGAAAGCTCTCCGACAGATCTACGACGGGGGCAGCAAGCCTGCTTGGCTGCTCCTGTTTTTGGAGCCCAAAATCGAAAGTTTTCTTTAGTTTCGGGATACTTTTATTCTTTTGCTCTGTTTTTTTATCCCGTATCGTACGTCGTGTGCCACGAAAAGGACGACAACCTAATCCATGACATTTCTATTACCGAATCCCACGGTACCTTGGGCAAGACAACTTGAGTTCACGTAGAGACTGGGCCCGCAAACCGAGATAGTGGGGCTTGTGAGCAGGTATCCGTTGCTCTGGTGCCCATAACTTTTGATCCGTAGGAGTTGCGCGCCGCACAGCAAACTGTTGGAAAGCTCTCTAAGAGCTCTACGACGGGTGCATCTAGCCTTCTCGGCTGCGCCTATTTTTGGAGCCCAAAATTGAATATTTTCATCAGTTTTGAGACACTTTTCTTCTTTTGCTTTATTTTTCTTTCCCGGATCGTACGTCATGAGCCGAGAAAAGGACGACAAGTTAATCCATCACATTTCTATTACCGAATCCCACAGCACCTTGGGCAAGACAACTTCACTTCACGTAAAGGCTGGGCCCGCAAACCGATGGCGTGGGGCTTGTGACCAAGTATCCGTCACTTCAGTGCCCATAACTTTTGATCCGTAAGGAGTTACGCGGCGCACAACATAACTTTGGAAAGCTCTCTGAGAGCTCTACGACGGGGGTAGCAAGCCCGCTTTTGCTACGCCTATTTTTGGAGCCCAGAATTTAATGTTTTCATCAGTTTTGGGACACTTTTCTTCTTTTGCTTTGTTTTTCGGTCCCGGATCCTACGTCGTGAGCGGCGAAAAGGACGACAACCTAATCCATCACATTTCTATAACTTAATCCAATGGTACCTCGGGCAAGACAACTTCATTTCACGTAGAGGCTGGGACCGTAAACCGAGGGTGTGGGGTTTGTGAGCAGGTATCCGTCGCTCCGGTGCCCATAACTTTTGATCCGTAAGGAGTTACACGGGGCACTACATACCGTTAGAAAGTTCTCCGAGAGCTCTACAATGGGTACAGCAAGCCTGCTTAGCCGCACCAATTTTTGGAGCTCAAAATCGAACGTTTTCATTAGTTGCGGGACACTTTTCTTCTTTTCCTCTATTTTTTCGTCCCAGATCGTACGTCGTAAGCCGCAAAAAAGACGACAACCTAATCCATCACATTTCTATTACCGAATCTCACGGTACCTTGGGAAAGACAACTTCCCTTCACGTAGAGGCTGGGCCCGCAAACCGAGGGCGTAAGGCTTGTGACCAAGTATCATTCGCTCTGGTGTCCATAATTTTTGATCCGTAAGGAGTTACGCGGTGTATAACACACCGTTGAAAAGCTGTTCGAGAACTCTACGACGGGGGCAGCAAGCCTTCTCGGCTGCACCTGCTTCGGAGCCCAAAATCAAACTTTTACATCAGTTTCGGGATATTTTTCTTCTTTCGCTCTGTTTTTTTTTATCCCGGATCGTACGTCGTGAGCCGCGAAAATGACGACAACCTAATCAATCACATTTCTATTAACAAATCCCATGGCACCTTGGGCAAGACAACTTCATTTCACGTAGAAGTTGGGACCGCAAACCGAGGGCATGGGGCTTGTGAGCAGGCATCCGTCGCTCCGGTGCCCATAACTTTTGATCCCTAAGGAGTTATACGGCACACAACATACCGTTGGAAAGCTCTCCGAGAGCTCTACGATGGATGCAGCAAGCCTGCTCAGCTGCACCTATTTTTGGAGCCCAAAATCGAATGTTTTCATCTGTTTCAGGATACTTTTCTTCTTTTGCTCTATTTTTTGGTCCCGGATCGTACGTCGTGAGCTGCGAAAAAGACGACGACCTAATCCATCACATTTCTATTATCGAATCTCACGGCAACTTTGGCAAGACAACTTCCCTTCACGTGGCTGGGCCCGCAAACTGAGGGCGTAGGGCTTATGACCATGTATCCATCGCTCTGGTGCCCATAACTTTTGATTCGTAAAGAGTTACGCGGGGCACAACATACCATTGAAAAGCTGTTCGAGAACTCTACGACGGGGGCAGCAAGTCTGCTCGGCTGTGCCTGTTTCAGAGCCCAAAATCAAACTTTTACATCAGTTTCGGGACACTTTTCTTCTTTTGCTCTGTTTTTTCGTCCCTGTTCGTACGCCGTGAGCCGCGAAAAGGACGACAACCTAATCCATCATATTTCTATTAACGAATCCCACGGCACCTTGGGCAAGACAACTTCACTTCAAGTAGATGCTGGGATCGCAAACCGAGGGCGTGGGACTTGTAAGCAGGTATCCGTCGCTCCGGTGCCCATAACTTTTGATCCTTAAGGAGTTACGCGACGCATAGCATACCGTTGGAAAGCTGTCCGAGAGCTCTTCGACGGGGGTAGCAAGCCTGCTCGGCTGCACCTATTTTTGGAGAGAAAAATCAAATGTTTTTATCAGTTTTGGGATACTTTTCTTCTTTTGCTCTATTTTTTCGTCCCGGATTGTACGTCGTGAGCCGCGAAAAGGACAACAACCTAATCCGTCACATTTCTATTACCGAATCCTGCAGTACCTTGGGCAAGACAACTTCACTTCAAGTAGAGGCTGGGCCCGTAAACCGAGGGCATGGGGGTTGTGAGCAGGTATCCATCACTCTAGTGCCCATAACTTTTGATCGATAAGGAGTTACACGGCGCACAACACACCGTTGGAAAGCTCTCCGGGAGCTCTATGACGGGGGCAGCAAGCCTGCTTAGCTGCGGCTATTTTTAGAGCCCAAAATTGAACCTTTTGATCAGTTTCGGGCTACTTTTTTTCTTTTGTGCTGTTTTTTCATCCTGGATCGTATGTCATGAGCCGCCAAAAGGACGACAACCTAATCCATCACATTTCTATTACCAAATCCATAGCACGTTGGGCAAGACAACTTCACTTTACGTAGAGGCTGGGCCCGTAAACTGAGGGCGTGGGGCTTGTGAGCAGGTCTCCGTCGTACCGGTGCCCATGCCTTTTGATCCGTCAGGAGTTACGCGGCGCACAGCATACCATTGGAAAGCTCTTCGACAGCTCTACGACGAGGGCAGCAAGCCTGCATGGCTGCGTATTTTCGGAGCCCAAAGTCGAAAGTTTTCTTTAGTTTCAGGTCTCGTTTCTTCTTTTGCTCTGTTTTTTGGTCTCGGATCGTACGTCGCGAGCCGCGAAAATGACGACAACCTAATCCATCACATTTCTATTACCGAATCCCACGGTACCTTGGGCAAGACAACTTCACTTCTCGTAGAGGTTGGACCCTTAAACCGAGGGCGAGGGGCTTGTGAGCAGGTATCCGTTACTCCGGTGCCCATAACTTTTGATCCGTAAGGAGTTACACGGCGCACAGCATATCGTTCGAAAGCTCTCTGAGAGCTGTACGATGGGTGCAGCAAGCCTGCTCGGTTGCGCCTCTTTTTGGAGGCCAAAATCAAATGTTTTGATCAGTTTCTGAACACTTTTCTTCTTTTGCTTTATTTTTCTGTCCCAGATTGTACGTCGTGAGCCGCGAAAAAGACGACAACCTAATCCATCACATCTCTATTTTCGAATCCCACAGCACCTTGGGCAAGACAACTTCACTTCACGTAGAGGTTGGGCCCGCAAATCGTGGGCGTGGGGCTTGTGACCAAGTATCAGTCGCTCCGGTGCCCATAACTTTTGATCCGTAAGGAGTTACGCAGCACACAGCATACCGTTGGCAAGCTCTCCGAGAGCTCTACGACTGGGGCAGTAAGCCTGCTCGGCTGCGCATGTTTTGGAGCCCAAAATCAAAATTTTTCGTTAGTTTCAGAACACTTTTCTTCTTTTACGTTGTATTTTTGTCCCGAATCGTACGTCGTGAGCTGGGAAAAGTCGACAACCTAATCCGTCACATTTCTATTACCGAATCCCACGGCAACTTGGGAAAGACAACTTCACTTCACGTAGAGGCTGGGACTACAAACCGAGGGCGTGGGGCTTGTGTGCAGGTAACCATCACTCCGGTGCCCATAACTTTTGATCCGTAAGGAGGTACGCAGCGCACAGCATACCGTTGGAAAGCACTCCGAGAGCTCTACGACGAGGGCAATAATCCTGCTCGGATACACCAATTTTTGGAGCCCAGAATCGAATATTTTCATCAGTTTTGGGATACTTTTCTTCTTTTTCTTTATTTTTTCGTCCTGGATCGTATGTCGTGAGCCGCGAAAAGGACGACAACCTAATCCATCACATTTCTTGTACCGAATCCAGCAGTACCTTGGGCAAGACAACTTCACTTCACGTAGAGGCTGGGCCCGCAAACCGAGGGTGTGGGGCTTGTGAGCAGGTATCCGTCGCTCCGATGCCCATAACTTTTTATTGGTAAGGAGTTATGCGGCGCACAACACACCGTTGAAAGCTCTTCGAGTGCTCTACGACGAGGAAAGCAAGCCTACTCTGCTGCGCCTATTTTTAGTGCCCAAAATTGAATGTTTTCATCAGTTTCGGGATACTTTTCTTCTTTTGTGCTGTTTCTTCGTCCCGGATCGTACGTCATGAGCAGCCGAAATGACGACAACCTAATCCATCACATTTCTATTACCAAATCCCACGGCACGTTGGGCAAGACAACTTCACTTCACGTAGAGGCTGGGCCCGTAAACTGAGGGCGTGGGGCTTGTGAGCAAGAATCCATCGCACCAGTGCCTATACCTTTTGATCCGTAAGGAGTTACGCGGCGCACAACATACCATTGGAAAGCTCTCCGAGAGATCTACGATGGGGGAATCAAGCCTGCTCGGCTGCTCCTGTTTTCGGACCCCAAAATCGAAAGTTTTCTTTAGTTTCGGGACACTTTTCTTCTTTTGCTCTGTTTTTCCATCTCGAATCGTACGTCGTGGGCCACGAAAAGGACGCCAACCTAATCCATCACATTTCTATTACCGAATCCCACAGTACCTTGGGCAAGACAACTTCACTTCACGTAGAGGCTGGGCCCGCAAACCGAGGGCGAGGGGCTTGTGACCAGGTATCCGTCGCTCCGGTGCCCATAACTTTTGATTCGTAAGGAGTTACGCGATGCACAACATACCGTTGGAAAGAACTCCGAGAGCTCAATGACGGGGGCAGCAAGCTTGCACGGCTGCGCCTGTTTTCGAAGCCCAAAATTGAACATTTTCATCAGGTTTGAGACACTTTTCTTCTTTTGATTTATTTTTCTGTCCCGGATTGTACGTCGTGAGTTGAGAAAAAGACGGCAAACTAATCCATCACATTCTATTACCCAATCCCACAGCACTTTGGGCAAGACAACTTCATTTCACGTAGAGGCTGGGCCCGCAAACCGATGGCGTAGGGCTTGTGACCAAGTATCCGTCGCTTCGGTGTCCATAACTTTTGATCCGTAAGGAGTTACGCGGCCCACAGCATACCGTTGCAAAGCTTTCCAAGAGGTCTACGACGGGGGCAGCAAGCCTGCTCGGCTTAGCCTATTTTTGGGGCCCGGAATCGAATGTTTTCATTAGTTTCGAGACACTTTTCTTGTTTTCCTTTCTTTTTCCGTCCCAGATCGTACGTCATGAGCCGCGAAAAGGACGACAACCTAATCCATCACATTTCTATTACCGAATAAAACGGTACCTTGGGCAAGACAACTTCACTTCATGTGGAGGCTGGGCCAGCAAACCGAGGGCGTGAGGCTTGTGACCAGGTATCTGTCGCTCCAATGCCCATAACATTTGATCTGTAAGGGGTTATGCGGCGTACATCATACTGTTCGAAAGCTCTCCGAGAGCTCTACGACGGGGGCAACAAGCTTGCTCAGCTACGCCTATTTTCGGAGCCCAAAATTGAACATTTTCATTAGTTTCGGGACACTTTTCTTCTTTCGTAATATTTTTTTGTCCCGGATCGGACGTCATGAGCCGCAAAAAGGACAACAACCTAATCCATTACATTTCTATTACCAAATCCCACGGCACCTTGGGCAAGACAACTTCACTAAACGTAGAGGCTGGGCCCGTAAACTGGGGGCGTGGGGCTTGTAAGCAGGTATCCGTCGCTCCGGTGCCCATACCTTTTGATCCGTAAGGAGTTGCGCGGCGCACAACATACCGTTGGAAAGCTCTCCAATAGATCTACGACGGGGGCAACAAGCCTGCTTGGCTGCTCCTATTTTTGGAGCCCAAAATTGAAAGTTTTCTATAGTTTCGAGACACTTTTCTTCTTTTGCTCTATTTTTTCATCCCGTACCGTACGTCGTGTGCCGCGAAAAGGACGACAACCTAATCCATCACATTTCTATTACCGAATCCAACGGTACCTTGGGCAAGACAACTTGACTTCACGTAGAGGCTGGGCCCGCAAACCGAGGGCGTGGGGCTTGTGAGCAGGTATCCGTTGCTCCAGTACCCATAACTTATGATTTGTAAGGAGTTGCGCGGTGCACAGCATACCGTTGGAAAGCTCTCTGAGAGCTTTACGACGGATGCATCTAGCCTGCTCGGCTGTGCCTCTTTTCAGATCCTAAAATTGAACATTTTCATCAGTTTCGAGACACTTTTCTTCTTTTGCTTTATTTTTCTTTCCCGGATCGTACGTCATGAGCCGAGAAAAGGATGACAAGTTAATCTATCACATTTCTATTACTGAATTCTACGGCACCTTGGGCAATACAACTTCACTTCACGGAGGGGCTGGGCCTGCAAACCGGGGGCGTGGGGCTTGTGACCAAGTATCTGTTGCTCCGGTGCCCATAACTTTTGATCCGTAAGGAGTTACGCGGTGCATAGTATACCGTTGGAAAGCTCTCTGAGAGCTCTACGATTGGGGCAATAAGCCTGCTTTGCTGCACCTATTTTTTAAGTACAGAATCGAATGTTTTCATCAGTTTTGGGACACTTTTCTTCTTTTGCTTTGTTTTTCTGTCCTGCATCGTACGTCGTGAGCTGCGAAAAAGAACGACAACCTAATCCATCACATTTCTATAACTTAATCCAACGGTACTTTGGGCAAGAAAACTTCACTTCACGTAGAGGCTGGGACCGCAAGCCTGCTCGGTTGTGCCTGTTTCGGAGCCCAAAATCAAACTTTTACATCAGTTTCGGGACACTTTTCTTCTTTTGGTTTGTTTTTTCGGCCCGGTTCGTACGTCGTGAGCCACGAAAAGGACGACAACCTAATCTATCACATTTCTATTAACAAATCCCATGGCACCTTGGGCAAGACAACTTCATTTCACGTAGAAGTTGGGACCGCAAACCGAGGGCATGGGGCTTGTGAGCAGGCATCCGTCGCTCCGGTGCCCATAACTTTTGATCCCTAAGGAGTTACGCGGTGCACAGCACACCGTTAGAAAGCTCTCCGAGAGCTCTACAATGGGTGTAGCAAGCCTTTTAGGCTTTTCCTATTTTTGGAGCGCAAAATCGAACGTTTTCATCAGTTTTGGGATACTTTAAATCTTTTGCTCTATATTTTCGTCCCGAATCGTACGTCGTGAGCCGCAAAAAAGACGACAACCTAATCCATCACATTTCTATTACCGAATCTCAAGGTACCTTGGGAAAGACAACTTCCCTTCACGTAGAGGCTGGGCCCGCAAATCGAGGGCGTAGGGCTTATGACCAAGTATTAGTTGCTCTGGTGTCCATAACTTTTGATCCGTAAGGAGTTACGCAGTGCACAACACACCGTTGAAAAGTTGTTCGAGAACTCTACGACGGAGGCAGCAAGCCTTCTCGGCTGTGCCTGTTTCAGAGCCCAAAATCAAACTTTTACATCAGTTTCGGGACACTTTTCTTCTTTTGCTCTGTTTTTTCGTCCCTGTTCGTACGCCGTGAGCCGCGAAAAGGACGACAACCTAATCTATCACATTTCTATTAACGAATCCCACGGCACCTTGGGCAAGACAACTTCACTTCAAGTAGATGCTGGGATCGCAAACCGAGGGCGTGGGACTTGTAAGCAGGTATCCGTCGCTCCGGTGCCCATAACTTTTGATCCTTAAGGAGTTACGCGACGCATAGCATACCGTTGGAAAGCTCTACGAGAGCTCTACGACGGGAGCAACAAACCTGCTCAGTTGCACTTATTTTCGGAGAGAAAAATCGAATGTTTTCATTAGTTTCGGGATACTTTTCTTCTTTTGCACTATTTTTTTGTACCGGATCGTACGTCGTGAGCCGCGAAAAGGACGACAACCTAATCCATCACATTTCTATTACAGAATCCCACGGCACCTTGGGCAAGACAACTTCACTTCATGTAGAGGCTGGGCCTGCAAACAGAGGGCGTGGGGCTTGTGACCAGGTATCCGTCGCTCCGGTGCCCATAACTTTTGATATGTAAGCAGTTACGTGGCGCACAGCATACCGTTGGAAAGCTCTCCAAGAGCTCTACGACGGGGATAGCAAGCCTGCTCGGTTAAGCCTATTTTCATAGCCCAAAATCGTATGTTTTCATCAGTTTTGGGACACTTTTCTTCTTTTGTGTTATTTTTTCGTCCCGGATTGTACGTCATGAGCCGCCAAAAGGACGACAACCTAATCCATCACATTTATATTACCAAATCCCTCGACACCTTGGGCAAGACAACTTTTCTTCACGTAGAGGCTGGGCCCGTACAATGAGGGCGTGGGGCTTGTGAGTAGGTATTCGTCGCTCTGGTGCCAATACCTTTTGATCTGTAAGGAGTTACGCAGCGCATAGCATACCGTTGGAAAGTTCTCCGACAGCTCTACGATGGGAGTAGCAAGCCTGTTTTGCTGCGCCTGTTTTTGGAGCCCAAAGTTGAAAGTTTTCTTTAGTTTCGAGACACTTTTCTTCTTTTGCTCTATTTTTTCATCCCGTACCGTATGTCGTGAGCCGCGAAAAGGACGACAACCTAATCCATCACATTTCTATTACCGAATCCCACGGTACGTTGGGGAAGACAACTTTACTTCACGTAGTACTAGGCCTGCAAACTGAGGGCGAGGGGCTTGTGAGCAGGTATCCGTTGCTCTGGTGCCAATAACTTTTGATTCGTAAGGAGTTACGCGGTGCACAGCATACTGTTGAAAAGCTCTCTGAGAGCTCTACAACAGGGACAACAAGCATGCCTGGCTGCGCCAATTTTCGGAGCCCAGAATCGAATGTTTTCATCAGTTACGGGACACTTTTCTTTTTTTGCATTATTTTTTCGTCCTGGATCGTACGTCGTGAGCCGCGAAAAGTACGATAACCTAATCCAGCACATTTCTATTACCGAATCCCATGGTACCTTGGGCAAGAAAAATTCACTTGACGTAGAAGCTGGGCCCGCAGACCGAGGGCGTGGGGCTTGGGACCAGGTCTCCGTCGCTCCGGTGCCCATAACTTTTGATCCGTAAGGAGTTACGCTGCGCACAACACACCGTTGGAAAGCTCTCCGAGAGCTCTACGACCGAGGCAGCAAGCCTGCTTTGTAGCACTTGTTTTTGGAGCCCAAAATCAAATGTTTTCACGCCCCGGATCTTACGTCGTGAGCCGCGAAAAGGACGACAACCTAATCTATCACATTTCTATTAACGAATCCCACGGCACGTTGGGCAAGACAACTTCACTTCACGTAGAGGCTGGGCCCGTAAACTGTGGGTGTGGGGCTTGTGAGCGGGTATCCGTTATATCGGTGCCCATACCTTTTGATCCGTAAGGAGTTACACGGCGCACACCATACCATTGGAAAGCTCTCCGACAGCTCTGTGACGGGGGCAGCAAGCCTGTTTGGCTGCACCTACTTTCAGAGCCCAAAATCGAAAGTTTTTTTTAGTTTCGGGACACTTTTCTTTTTTTGCTCTATTTTTTGGTCACGGATCGTACGTCGTGAGCCGCGAAAAGGACGACAACCTAATCCATCACATTTCTATTACCGAATCCCACGGTACCTTGGGCAAGATAACTTCACTTCACGTAGAGGCTGGGCCCCCAAACTGAGGGCGAGGGGCTTGTGAGCAGGTATCCGTTTCTCTGGTGCCCATAACTTTTGATCCGTAAGGAGTTACGCAGCGCATAGCATAACGTTGGAAAGTTCTCCGAGAGCTTTACAAGGGGGGGAGCTTGCCTGCTTGGCTGCGCCTGTTTTCAGAGCCCAAAATTGAACATTTTCATCAGTTTCGAGACACTTTTCTTCTTTTGCTTTATTTTTCTGTCCCGGATCGTACGTCGTGAGCCGAGAAAAGGATGACAAGCTAATCCATCACATTTCTATTACCGAATCCCACAGCACCTTGGGCAAGACAACTTCACTTTACATAGAGGCTGGGCCCGCAAACCGATGGTGTGAGGCTTGTGACCAAGTATCCGTCGCTCCGGTGCCCATAACTTTTGATCCGTAAGGAGTTACGCGGAGCACAGCATACCGTTGCAAAGCTCTCCGAGAGCTCTACGACGGGGGCAGCAAGCCTGCTCAGCTGTGCCTATTTTTGGAGCCCATAATCGAATGTTTTCCTCAGTTTTAGGACACTTTTCTTCTTTTGCTTTGTTTTTCCGTCGCAGATCGCACGTCGTGAGCCGCGAAAAGGAGGACAACCTAAACCATCACATTTCTATTACCGAAACCCACGGTACCTTGGGCAAGACAACTTCACTTCAGGTAGAGGCTGGGCCCGCAAACCGAAGGCATGGGGCTTATGACCAGGTATCCGTCGCTCCGGTGCCCATAACTTTTGATGCGTAAGGAGTTACGCGTCGCACAGCATACCATTGGAAAGCTCTCCGAGAGCTCTACGACGGGGGCAGTAAGCCTGCTTGTCTACGCCTGTTTTCGGAGCCCAAAATCAAAAGTTTTCTTTAGTTTTGGGACATTTTTCTTTTTTTGCGCTGTTTTTTCACCCCGGATCATCCGTCGTGAGCCGATAAAAGGACGACAACTTAATCCATCGCATTTCTATTACCGAATCCCACCGTACCTTGGGTAAGACAACTTCACTTCAAAAAGAGGCTGAGCCAGCAAACCGAGGGCGTGGGCTTGAGACCTGGTATCCGTTGCTCCGGTTCCCATAACTTCTGATTGGTAAGGAGTTACGGTGCGCACAACATACCTTTAGAAAGATCTCCGAGAGCTCTACGACGGGTGCATCTAGCCTGCTTGGCTGCGACTATTTTCGGAGCCCAAAATCGAACATTTTCATTAGTTTCGAGACACTTTTCTTATTTTGCTTTATTTTTCTGTCCCGGATCGTACGTCGTGAGCCGAGAAAAGGATGACAAGCTAATCCATCACATTTCTATTACCGAATCCCACAGCACCTTGGGCAAGACAACTTCACTTTACATAGAGGCTGGGCCCGCAAACAGAGGGCATGGGGCTTGTGACCAGGTATCCGTCGCACCGATGCCCATTACTTTAGATCCATAAGGAGTTACGTGGCGCACAGCATACCGTTGGAAAGCTCTCTGAGACCTCTACGACGTGGGTAGCAAGCCTTCTCGGCTGTGCCTATTTTTTGAGCCTAAAATCGAACGTTTTAATCAGTTTCAGGACACTTTTCTTCTTTTGCCCTTTTTTTCCATCCCGGATCGTAAGTCGTGAGCCGCAAAAAGGACGACAACCTAATCTATCACATTTCTATAACTTAATCCAACGGTTCTTTGGGCAAGAAAACTTCACTTCACGTAGAGGCTGGGACCGCAAGCCTGCTCGGTTGTGCCTGTTTCGGAGCCCAAAATCAAACTTTTACATCAGTTTCGGGACACTTTTCTTCTTTTGGTTTGTTTTTTCGGCCCGGTTCGTACGTCGTGAGCCGCGAAAAAACAACAACCTAATCTATCACATTTCTATTAACAAATCCCATGGCACCTTGTGCAAGACAACTTCACTTCACGTAGAAGCTGGGACCGCAAACCGAGGGAATGGGGCTTGTGAGAAGGTATCCGTCGTTCCGGTGCCCATAACTTTTGATCCATAAGGAGTTACGCGGTGCACAGCATACTGTTAGGACGCTCTCTGAGAGCTCTACAATGGGTGCAGCAAGCCTGCTCTATTGCACCTATTTTTGGAGCCCAAAATTGAACGGTTTTATCTATTTCGGGATACTTTTTGTTCTTCTGCTCTATTTTTTCGTCCCGGATCGTACGTCGTGAGCCGAGAAAAAGACGATGACCTAATCCATCACATTTCTATTATCGAATCTCACGGCAACTTTCGCAAGACAACTTCCCTTCACGTGGCTGGGCCCGCAAACTGAGGGCGTAGGGCTTATGACCATGTATCCGTTGCTCTGGTGCCCATAACTTTTGAACCGTAAGGAGTTACGCAACGCACAGCATACCGTTGAAAAGCTGTTCGAGAACTCTACGACGGGGACAACAAGTCTGCTCGGCTGCGCCTGTTTTGGAGCCCAAAATCAAACTTTTACATCAGTTTCGGGATACTTTTCTTCTTTTGTTTTGTTTTTTCGTCCCGGTTCGTACGTCGTGAACCGCGAAAAGGACGACAACCTAATTAATCAAATTTCTATTAACAAATCCCATGGCACCTTGGGCAAGACAACTTCACTTCATGTAGAAGCTGGAACCACAAACTGAGGGCATGGGGCTTGTGAGCAGGTATCCGTCGCTGCAGTACCCATAACTTTTCATTCGTCAGGAGTTACGCGGCGCACAGCATATCGTTAGAAAGCTCTCCGAGAGCTCTACGATGGGTGCAGCAAGCCTTCTCAAGCGCACCTATTTTTGGAGCCCAAAATCGAACGTTTTCATCAATTTCAGGATACTTTTCTTCTTTTGCTCTATTTTTCCATCCCGGATCGTACGTCGTGAGCCGCGAAAAAGACGACGACCTAACCATCACATTTTTATTATCGAATCTCAAGGAACATTTGGCAAGACAACTTCCCTTCACGTAGAGGCTGGGCCCGCAAACCTAGGGCGTAGGGCATACGACCATGTATCCGTCGCTCTAGTGCCCAGAACTTTTGATCCGTAAGGAGTTACGCGGTGCACAGCATACCGTTGAAAAGCTGTACGAGAACTCTACGATGGGGGCAGCAAGCCTGCTCGGTTGTGCCTATTTCGAAGCCCAAAATCAAACTTTTACATCAGTTTCGGGACACTTTTCTTCTTTTGCTCTGTTTTTTCGTCCCGGTTCGTACGTCGTGAGCCGCGAAAAGGACGACAACCTAATCTATCACATTTCTATTAACGAATCCCACGGCACCTTGGGCAAGACAACTTCACTTCGAGTAGATGCTGGGACTACAAACCGAGGGCGTGGGGCTTGTGACCAGGTATTCGTCACTCCGGTGCCCATAACTTTTGATCCGTAAAGAGTTATATTGCGCATAGCATACCATTGGAAAGCTCTCCGAGAGCTCTACGACGAGGGCAGCAAAACTGCTCGGCTGCGCCTATTTTCGGAGAGCAAAATTGAATGCTTTCATCAGTTTTGGGATACTTTTCTTCTTTTGCTCTATTTTTCCGTCCCGGATCGTACGTCGTGAGCCCCGAAAAGGATGACAACCTAATCAATCACATTTCTATTTCTGAATCCCATAGTACCTTGGGCAAGACAACTTCACTTCACGTAGAGGCTGGGCCGCAAACCGAGGTGTGGGGCTTGTGACTAGGTATCCGTCGCTCAGGTGCCCATAACTTTTGATCCGTAAGGAGTTATGTCATGCCCCAACCCGACCTATGAAGGTTTGACTAGGGTGTGATCTAAACATTCAAGTCATATCACATACTTAATCGTTCAAGAGGGTTTAACCCTTAACATTTTAGCCTAAACTCCACAAATTCTCTGAAAAACCGGCAACATAACGTCTGTAATTGGGCTCTTTAGTTTGACCTAATTTTCTAAACGTCTCAAATTTTCCATTCTCAATTTTGTTTCTAACTAAGATTACTATTTATCACCGATCGAAACGCCTACTAGTTATTTCAAAGTCTCGTTGATTAATAACTTAGCATGTTACTATGTCTCGTTTATTTGTTAATCCTCATTACAAAAGTACTTGTTGACCTTAGCTTAACAATGAGTACCTGCTTAAGATCGGATAGGTTCATTTTACTTAATCCTTACCTGATACTTCATAATCCTATGATAGATACTAGCCAATAACGATAGCAAAAATGACCATAGTAGTGTCTATTTAGTTATGATCAGTACAATCCAAAATTAGACCCTAAATTACAACGGGGGTCATTTACAATACAATAACAAGCAACATAAGAAATGAAAAAGTCTTCAAGCAACATATCGTTCACAAAATGGCCATAGTCAAGTAAGGCACGTAGGGCAAGCAATCATTCCAAGGAATCATCATTAGGCACGTTGTCCTCGGGTACCTGTTCCTAGTCTTCTTTATCTGAGATGATAAAAGATGGTGAGTCCTTATGAACTCAGCGAGGGGGAACAAAAAATAAGTTTTGAAACTCATTTTTCGGTTCAACTTATGAAAACCCTTTGCAAGCATGACATGTATCACAAGTAAGTACATAATGTAATGTAACAGTAAAAGAACTCAATTACCCGTCTTTCCTTCCCGAGGTCCTCTAGGAACCAAGCGAGAGTACTTATACACATAGTGAAAAGGATACGGTGAGCTTTTACTCTTAGTTCATTTCCAGTATCAGTTGTTGTGGTCGGCTTCAATTCATCCCCTTATCACGCCAAATGGGTGTACTCCGGATGTACCCCGAAATCCTACGACCCAACTCTTCGAGAAAGTTTAGCCCCCAAGCGAGAGAGGGAATTGGACAATGGTAGTCACGGTTGCACCGGCAAGCCCGATGCCGCCAGGTGTGCGTGAATGCTACCATGCCAGAATGAAAGGTTGCAACCTTGTATGCAATGCACATTTATGACATTTAATATATCACATTAGGAGGACAACAAAGTAGGTTGCCTCCGAGCAGTCATAAGATTGCACATTGACAAGTAAACAAGCGAGGCACGATATGACAGGTAATTTCACTTATAAAGCACATGGAGTTATATGAATATTAAATGGGCAGCCATGTAACGCATGTAAATCAAGTCATATAACTCACTTCGAAGTTTACATAATCAAATAACAAGATTATTCAGCATGCAACGACATCTACGTGGGACCGGGTGCAAGAAAGGCCTACTTGTCAACATGTAATCATCAAAATCATGATTAGGGCTATGAAGGCAACTACGGGCAGCCCACTAATTACATAATCAAACACGATATTCATGGGATCAACACTTAGCAAGTTTACCTAGTCATTAGGGTTTCAATTCACGCTCACCCGTGCGATTAAGCCCTAAGTTGTCACGTAATTAAACTCAAGCCATGCATTGATTAATTCAAACAGCCTCAAACATTCAAAACAGTCCGCACAACATCCCAATGCCACAATCCCAAGCATTTATACAACAAGAGAAGCTACAATAATTTTTCTAAGCATATCAATAGGTGAAACCCTCACTGCAATGGACTATTTTCTCACAATCATTGAGACAAGCAAAAAATCTCCAATTCCAGTGAACAAGATGTCAAATTAAATCTTAAGGAGTTAACTAAATTCAGAAATAAACCTCGCATCATTTGGAGTTCGGGTTCAAGAGTTATAGCCAAAACCGTGAGACTACACAAAACTGTCCAGATTTTCACACATTTCAATACTTGTCATTTTTTAGGGCCTTAGGATCAGATTTAGCCTTAGTTCATTTCTGACAAAAATGTCTAGAACTGAAAAATATATCTTAGCACCAAATTTCATGCATTTTGGATATCATTTACTAAGTCAAAACTGGTTCGTTCTACAAGGTCAGTGAATCTGCCAAAACCTGCTTCATTTTTCCAGACTTTTCAGATTTGGACACATTTTAATATTTTACCATTTTGAGGACCTTAGAGTCAAAATTAGCTTTGGCCTATTTCTGAGAAAAATGCTCAGAACTGGCAAAACTAGTTACCTACTAATTTTCACGCATTTTCAACCTCATTTACCTGGTAAAAATCACCCCGCACCAACAAGATAGAAGGCTGTCACATACACGATTTCATCTATCATCACATTCTAGCCAAATATCTTGCCATGCATGTTTACAAAAGCTCATGAACGCACATATATCACAAGTACAGAAGTAAAGATAGACATTTAAGGGCATGCATGTGGTTTTTGAAAGATTTTCAAGAAGTTTTAGCCCTCACCTTAGCAAGACAACAAAGAAGATGCACAAACTCTTGAGGATGCACAAGATTGACTCTTTTCCTTGCTTAGCCGAGAGACCACTTGATTTTCTCTAATTTCCTAGCTTAGTAACCAAGTTCTTAGTAGGTGCATGTGGTTAGAACAAGAAGAAAAGAAATGGAAGCTAACAAACTCACCTAAGCCGAAATGGATGTGCTAAAGGCTTGCATGTGTGGTTCTTTGCTCCTAGTTTTGCTTGGTCGAGCTCCTAAGCTTCTTGCATGTCTTGATGAGCCATTGAGTGATGAACTTAAGCTATGGAGAGTATATTTTCAGCTAGGGCCGAGAGAGAGAGAAGAAATGAGAGAAAGAATGAGAGAAAGAGAGGAAATGAAAGAAAAATGAAAAGCTTTGATGGGTATTGATGCTTGTCGGCCTAGGGCCTTGTAAAATCAGAATTTTGTGTCTTCAAGAAGCATTTTTGAATCACCTAACATGGGCAAGAGAATGGGTCGAGAATATGGAGCCTTGGGTAGAGTTTTGAGCCAAATTTTTTATGCATTGTGTCATAGATTGTCATAGGATGTCTAGGAATAGAATTTGAATTAAGCAAGCAAGCACAAATGCACAAAAGGTAATCGGCCAAGGCATTGCAAGAATCTGAATTTTTTGTCTTGGTTGAGTAATATTTAATTGTGTGTTTGGGATATGCAAAAGAATAAGGAATAAAGAATAAAGAATGCTTAGCTTTTGGTGAGATTTTTTCTTCTAGTGGGTTGAATTAGCAATTTAATATTAGTTAGTGGAATTTGTAGGATTAATTAATGATCTAGTGCTTCGTGTAAGATGCTTTCTTGATTAGCGTGAGGGCAGGCTTTCCTAGATTTAGGGCACGTACTACGAGGTAAGGCATGAACTACGAGACGAATGCACGTTCCCCAAGTAAAATGCACGCAACCCTAAACGAATGCACATAATTTAATGCAAGGCACACAAAACAAAACACAATTCTTAAACCAAGGTCAAGGCACGCAAATCTAGGTTAAGGCACACGAAACGAGGTATCGCATGCAAATTGAGGTCAGGCCTCAGAAGTTACGCGGCACACAGCATACCGTTGGAAAGCTCTCCGAGAGCTCTACGATAGGGGCAGATAGCCTGATCGGTTGCGCATGTTTTCAAAGACCAAAATCGAACATTTTCATCAGTTTCAAGACACTTTTCTTCTTTTGCTCTGTTTTTTCGTCCCAGATCGTACGTCGTGAGCGGCGAAAAGGACGACAACCTAATCCATGACATTTCTATTATCGAATCCCACGGCACCTTGGGCAAGACAACTTCACTTCACGAAGAGGCTGGACCCGTAAACTGAGGGCGTGGGGCTTGTGAGCAGGTATCCGTCGCTCTGGTGCCCATAACTTTTGATCCGTAAGGAGTTACGCGGCGCACAGCATACCGTTGGAAAGCTCTCCGAGAGCTCTATGATGGGGGCAGCAAGCTTGCTCGGTTACACCTGTTTTCAAAGCCAAAAATCGAACATTTTCCTCAGTTTCGGGACACTTTTATTTTTTTGCACTGTTTTTTCGTCCCGGATCGTACGTCCTGAGCCTCGAAAAGGACGACAACCTAATCCATCACATTTCTAATACCGAATCCCATGGCACCTTGGACAAGACAACTTCACTTCACGTAGAGGCTGGGCCTGCAAACCGAGGGCGTGGGTCATATGACCAGAATGGTAGTGTGATTGCGTATGCCTCTAGGAAGCCCAAGCCGTATGAATTGAACTACCCGACGCATGATTTGGAGTTAGTGGCTATTGTGTTTGCACTCAAGAAATGGAGGCATTATCTTTGGGGTAACAAGTTTGAGGTGTTTACTGATCACAAGAGCTTGAAATACTTGTTCTCACAAAAGAGTTGAACATGAGGCAAAGACGGTGGATGGAGCTCTTGGATGATTATAACTGCACAATCAGTTATGTGCCCTGTAAAGCAAATGTAGTTGCAGATGCCTTAAGTCGAAAAACGAGCATGGCAAAACTGGAAGTTAAGGTGCAGGAGTTATTAGAGGAAGCATTTTTGTGGAATCCACAATTGACTCAAAAAGGGTTACTATTTGCCATTATACAAGTTCAGTCGACCTTGTTATCTGAATTATGAGAGGCTCAACAGAAGGACCAACAGTTTCAGAAGATTAAGGAAAGCAATACCGATTTCAAGTTTCATGATGATGGTATTTGGAGATTCAGGAGTCGAATTTGTGTTCCTAACGACCCAAAGTTGAAAAAGAAGATTCTTGAAGAAGCCCATAACTCGTGATATACTATTCACCCCAGCGGAACAAAGATGTACCGGGATTTGAAGCAACACTATTGGTGGAATAACATGAAGAGAGAGATTGCGGAGTTTGTGGCTCGGTGTTTAACTTGTCAGAGAGTCAAAGCAGAACATCAACGACCAGCAGGTTTACTTCAACCGTTGAAAATTCCCCGATGGAAATGGGAATATATAACTATGGACTTTGTCATAGACCTGCCCAGGTCACAAAAGGGTCATGACGCCGTTTGGGTCATAGTGGATAGATTGACCAAATTAGTGCACTTCTTACCGATGAACAAAGAGGATAGTCCTGAGAAACTGGGAGACATATATGTGGCGGATATTGCAAGGCTACATGGGATGCCTGTAAGTATTGTATCGGATAGGGATTCTCGTTTTACTTCCTGATTTTGGAAGCGATTACAAGAAGCTTTGGGAACGAAGCTGAGTTTTAGTACATCTTATCACCCTCAGACTGATGGACAATCTGAGAGAACTATTCAGATTCTGGAAGATATGCTAAGGGCGTGTGTTATTGACTTTGGAAAAAGTTGGGAGAAATATCTGCCCCTAGCAGAGTTCGCTTATAATAACAGCTATCAGGCCACTATCGGGATGGCCCCATTTGAGGCATTGTATGGACGTAAGTGTCGATCCCCAATTTACTAGGATGAAGTAGGTGAGACGAATACTTTTGACCCGACCCTGCTACCAGAACTTATGAAGACTGTTGATAATGTCCACATCATCCGAAAACGGATGCTTACCGCCCAAATCAGGCAGAAAAGTTATGCAGACCGACGGAGACGGAATCTAGAGTTTGAGGTCGGCGACAAGGTGTTCTTGAAGTTATCACCTCGGAGGGGACTGATTAAACATGGCAAGGGTGAAAAGTTGAGCCCGAGGTTTGTAGGACCATTTGGAATAGTTGAAAAGGTTGGCAAATTGGCGTATCACCTGGAACTACCCCAAAACCTCTCCAATATCCATGATGTCTTCCATGTTTCAATGCTACAAAAATATCACCCTGATCCATCGCAGATCTTGGAGCCAAAGCCATTGCAGCTTCGGGAGAACTTGTCTTATGAAGAGAAGCCCATTCGGATCCTAGACGAGCAAGATCGGGAATTATGCAACAAGTCGATACCAATGGTGAAAGTGTTGTGGGATCACCATGGAGTTGAAGAAGCAACGTGGAAAAGACGAGACCAGATGGATCAACAGTATCCAGCATTATTTCAAAGGTAATATTGAATTTCGGGACGAAATTATTTTAAGGAGGGGAGGATGTGAAGCCCGACCTCGATTTGCGTACGATACCTCATTTTACGTGTCCTAAATTTGAATTGCGTGCTTTGACCAAGGTTTAAGAGTCGTGTCTTGTTTTATGTGCCTTGCATTGAATTATGTGCATTCGTTTAGAGTTACGTGCATTTACTTAGAAAATGTGCATTCGTCTCGTAGTTCGTGCTTTACCTCATAGTGCGTGCCCTAGACCTAGGTAAGCGTGCCCACACGCTAATCAAGAAAGCATCTTACACGAAGCACTAGATTATTAACTAATCCTACAAACTCCACTAACTAATATTAAAATGCTAAGTCAATGCACTAGAAGACAAAATTTCACCAAAAGCTAACCATTCGTATTCTTTATTCTTTATTCTTTTGCATATTCCAAACACATACAATTAAATAATGCTCAAAACATGACAAAAATTCCGAAATTTCACAAGCTATGGCCGACCATGTGAAGAGCTTGTGCATGCTTTGCAATTTCAAAAATCATTCCTAGACAAGCCTATGACACAATGCATAAAAAATGAAACAAAACACACCTACCAAGCTTCACTTTCTCGACCAAAACACTCCATGCTTCTTCACATTTCAAGATTGCACAAGGACTAAGGGAATTTCAGAAATTGTAGAGCTCTAGGCCGACACATGCATTCAAACACCCTCAAAGCATCTTCGTCCTCATTTGTGCTTCCAAACCTTTTCTCAAGCTCTCAATTCCTCTCTCTCTCTCTTGGCCAAGGCTGCACCCTCAAGTCCCATAGCTTAATCTCATCTCCTAAAGCTCACCAAGACACTCAAGGACCCTAGGAAGCTCGATCAAGCAAGCAAGAAGCAAGAAAATTGCATGCAAGCTCATAAAACCCTTCATTTTGGCTTAGGTATGTTTGATAGCTTCTATTTCATTTCCTTTTGTTCTAGCCACATGCACATACTAAGAACATGGTAACTAAGCTAGGAATTAGAGAATCTCAAGCTATCTCTCGGCCAAACAAGGAGAAAGGACGTTTTGTGCATCTTCAAGAGTTTTGAGCATCATTTGTTGTCAATAGGTTAAGGTGAGGATTAATCCTTTTTAAAAGCTTTCAAAAACCACATGCATGCCTTCATATGTCTAGATTTACCTCTGTACTTGTTGTATATGTGTGTGCATGAGCTTATATAACCATGCATGGCAAGATATTTGGCTAGGACTTGAAGATAGGCAAAATCACGTAGCTGGCAGATTTCTGACTTGTTAGAACGAGGTGCATTTGACCTGGTTAATGATGTTGAAAATGCATGAAAATTGGTAGGTGACTAGTTTTGCCCATTCTGAGAATTTTTCATAGAAATAGGCCAAGGCCAATTTGGAATCTAAGGTCTCCAAAATGACAAAACATAAAAAGGTCCCTAAATTTGGAAAATCTAGGAAAATGGAGCAGGTTTTTGGCAGTTCATTATCCTTGTAGAACGAAACAGTTTTGACCTAGTAAACGATATCTAAAATGCATAAAATTTGGTAGGTTGCTGTAATTTTCAGTTCTGGACATTTTTGTCAGCAATAGGCTAAAGCTAAATCTGACCCTAAGACCCTCGAAAATGGCAAGTATTGAAATATGTACGAATCTGGACAGTTTTGTGTAGTCTCACGGTTTTAACTATAACTCTTGAATCCGAACTCCAAATGATGTGAGGTTTGTTTCTAGATTCAAATAACTCATTAAGATTTAATTTGACATTTTGTTCATTGGAATTGGAGATTGGTTGCTTGTCTAAATGATTATGCGAAAACAGACATTTGCGGTGAGGTTTTTATCTAGTGATATGCTTTGAAAATTATTGTAACTCCTCTTGTGGTGTTGAATCCTTGGGATTGTGGCACTTGGATGTTATGTGGACTGTTTTCGATGATTGAGGATGTTTTAATTAATCGATGCATGGCTTGGGTCTAATTACGTGACAACTTGTGGCTTGATCGCACGTGTAAGCATGAATTGAAACCCTAGTGACTATAAAAACTAGCTAAGTGTTTATCCTATGGTTATTGTGTCTAATTATGTGATTAGTGGGCTGCCCATAGTTGTCCTTATAGCCCTAAATGTGATTTCCAATGATTACATGTTGATAAGTAGGCATTTCTTGTACCCGATCTCATGTAAATGTCGTTGTATGCTTGTATAACCTTATTACTTGATTTCGTGAACCCCAAAATGAGTTATATGACTTGATTTACAAGTGTTACTTGGCTGCCCGTTTAATATTCATATAACTCCATGTATTTTACAAGCGAAATTACATGTCAATGCATGCCTTGTGTGTTTACTTGTCAATGTGCGATCTTATAACTGCACGACGCAACCTACTTTGTTGTCCTCCTAATGTGATATATTAAATGTTATAAATGTTCATTGCATACATGGTTGCAACCTTTCATTCTGGCGTGGTAGCGTTTCACGCACACCGGGCGGCATCGGGCTTGCCGGTGCAACCGTGACTACCATTGTCCAATTCCCTCTCTTGCTTAGGGGCTAGACTTCCTCGGGGACTTGGGTCATAGGATTTCGGGGTACATCCAAAGTACACCCATTCGGCGTGATAAGTGGATGATTTGAAGTCGGCCGCAACAACTGCTATTGGAAATGAATTGAGAGCAAAAGCTCACCATATCTTTTTCACTATGTGTATAAGTACTCTCGCTTGGTTCCTAGAGGACCTCGGGGAGGAAAGAAGGGTAATTGTGTTCTTTTACTTTTATATTATATTATGAACTTACTTGTGTTATATGTCATTTTTCAAAAAGGGTTTTTTTTTATAAGTTGAACCAGAAAAAGAGTTTCAAAATGTATTTCTCGTTCCCCCTCGCTGAGTTCATAAGGACTCACCCTCTTTTATCATCTCAGGTGAAGAAGATCAGGAACAGGTACCTGAGGATAACGTGCCTATTGACGACTCCTTGGAGTGATTGCCTGCCCTACGTGCCTTACTTGATTGTGGTTGTTATGTGAACGATATGTTGTTTTGAAGACTATTTTCTATGTTGCTTGTTGTTGTCATTGAAAATGACCCCCATTGTAATTTGGGGTCTAATTTTGATTTGCACCGATATTAACTAGACAGACACCCTATTTGCTCGTTTTGCTGCTTTGATTGGTAACTACTACAAGCTTATGAAGTACTAGGCAAGAGTTAAGTAAAAAGAATCTATCCAATCTTAAGCAGGTACTCATTGGTAAGCTAAGATCAACAAGTACTTGTGTAACAGGGATTGACAAATAAACGAGACATAGTTATCATGCTAGGTTGTTAATCAAACGAGACTTCGAGATAACTAGTAAGCATTTCGATTGGTGATAAATAGTAATCTTAGTTGGAAATGAATTTGAGATTGAAAGTTTTGAGGCATTTAGAAAATTAGGTCAAACTAAAGAGCCCAATTACAGTCGTTATGCTGCCAGTTTTTCAAAAATCTTTTGGAGTTCTAGGCTAATGTTAAGTGTTAAATCTTAATGAATGATTAAGTATGTGAAATGGTATAAATGATTAGATTACACCCTAGTCTAACCTCTATAGGACGGGTTGGGGCGTGACAACTTATAGAAATGGTATTAGAGCTTAGATTGCTTAAGCCGGGTTTAACTCTCGGACCATGGGTAGAAGCCCAAAGGTTATTGGGATGACTTGTTTATGTGTGTTAATGTGTGACAATATCAATTGTGCCTTCTATGTTTCTATGTGCTTATGTGATTAACATGTCTTAACTGTTTTGAGAATTGTGTGTCTATGTGAAATTGTATGTTGTATACCTCATAAATTAAATTCTTGTCTTGTCGTATTCCAATAAATTGTGCATCATAATCCGTGCCTATAGATGGCTGGCCCTAGTACCCGCAATACCAATAGGAGCGATGAGCCTTAAGGAGCCAGAGATGCTCAAACTAATCCCGGCATGGCCATGTTTAACATGATGGCGAATGCTGTGGATCACGTGTCGTGAGTGATGGAACATCAAGATGCACGTGAAGCAAACAAAAATAACAACTGGAATGATGGTAACAATGGGAGAAATAGCAGAATGCAGGAGTTCCTTGACTTTCGCCCATCCAAATTCTACGGGGAAGCTGATGATGAAAAGGCAGAGGCTTGGCTGTCTGAGATTGAAAGGATTTTTAGGCCACTTGATTATACTGATGAGAAAAAGATTGAGTTCGCTGTGTTTCTGTTGCACGGGGATACTGAGCATTGGTGGCACATTGTGGAGGCACTTTGGGAAACTGATTATACACCTCGCTTGTGGGGTAATTTCGTTAAGGCATTCAAGGAGAAATACGTACCTGCAGTTTCCAAGCAGAGGCGAATTGAAGAATTCATGCAGTTGAACCAGGGTAACATGACGGTGGCCCAGTATGAGGCTCGTTTTGACTGACTATCCCATTATGCTCAATACATGGTCAGTACCCCTGAGGCAAATATGTGGAATTTACGAATGGGTTGAGTCCAGAAATTTAGGATCAGTTGGCTTTGCATGACTTCACTACCTATTCTGTTCTCCTTGCGGCTGCCTCCCGAGTTAAGAAGAGGAAACTTGATAGAGCTGGTTCAAGACAGCCGAACAAGAAACCATATCAGCCTCCAGGTCAACAGAGGAAATTCCAGACTCAGAGTTGCAGTCAGGGCCAGAGCTAGAACAAACCAGTCAATAACCATGGCCCGACTAAAGCACCATCAGCCTCTTCCACCCGTGGATCCACAGGTAGTTCACCTGCTACTCAGTCTATCAACTGTTCTTACTGTGACAAGAAAGGTCACACCGAAGCCCAGTGCTGGAAGAAGTCAAGACGATGCGTGCAGTGTGGCAGTGATCAACATCAGATCAAGGATTGCCCTAAATGGCAATGGGGACAAAATCAGATCAAACCAGCTGGTAGAGGCAAGACTCCAGTTCCTAGAGTTCAGGCTCGAGCTTATGCTATTGAGTGCAAGGAGCTTCCTGAGGAGACCGCTGTTGTTGAAGGTACATTCTTGATACTGAAACAACCTGTTAGGGTGCTAATTGATCCAGGTGTTACTCATTCATTTATTACTCCCTTATGTGTGCAACGTGTGGAATTACGAGTTGAATGTTTGCCTTACGAAGTAGAAGTTGGTACTCTGATGGGTTCTAAACTTGTTACTAGCTCAGCTTGTAAAGCATGTAAAATCTAAATTAATGATAGGGAATTCTCAGCCAATCTTATAGTGTTACCCTTTCGAGACTATGAAGTCATCTTAGGGATGGACTGGTTGGCAAAGCATCATGCCTAACTAGATTGCCGAACGAAGATTGTAACATTCCAAATACCTGGTCAACCAACATTGGAGGTAATGGGTCGAAGACACTTCACCGGGAGTTTCATCATTTCATCTACGAAAGCAGTAAAGTCCTTGAGAAAATGGTGTAGTGGATACTTAGCTTACCTCATCAACAAGCCATCGGACAAAGCTAAGTTGGAGGAGATGCCAGTGATTAAAGATTATGCTGATGTGTTTCTAGAAGAATTGCCCGGTTTATCCCCGGATTGGGAAATCAAGTTTGTAATAGAAGTACTACCTGGCACCCAGCCAATATCTAAAGCTCCCTATCATATGGCACCAACCGAGCTACAAGAATTGAAGTACCAATTGCAAGGATTGTTGAAGAAGGGGTTTGTTCAACCAAGTTCTTCTCCGTGGGGTGCACCAGTCCTATTTGTAAAGAAGAAAGACGGAACGTTGAGGCTATGCATCGATTACCGAGGCTTGAACCAAGTAACCGTCAAGAATAAATACCACTTCTACTGATCGACGAGTTGTTTGATCAACTTCAAGGAGCTAAAGTGTATTCAAAACTCAACTTGAGGCAAGGGTATTATCAGTTGCGGATAAAAAAGGAGGATGTGCCTAAATCGGCTTTCAGAACGAGATATGGGCATTATGAATTTTTCGTGATGCTATTTGGGCTATCTAATGCCCCTGCAGCTTTTATGGACTTGATACATAGGGTGTTTCAACCCTACTTGGACCAATTTGTGGTGATCTTTATTGATGATATTTTGGTATACTCGAAATCCGAGGCTGAGCATGAACAACATCTGCGATTGGTATTGCAGAAAATTTGGGAGCATATGCAAAGTTTAGCAAATGCGAATTTTGGTTGCGGCAAATTGCATTCTTGGGGCACATCATATCCCAAGAGGGAATAGCGGTAGACCCAGCAAAGATAGAAGCGGTGATGTCTTGGAAGAAGCCGAAAAATGTTACGGAAGTTCGGAGTTTTCTTGGTCTAGCCGGCTATTATCGGAGGTTCGTGAAGGATTTCTCAAAGATTGCAGGACCGCTTACAAAGCTCACTCAAAAGAAAACAAAGTTCGTGTGGGATAACAAGTGTGAGAACAACTTTCAAGAATTGAAGAAAAGATTGACTACCGCACCTGTTCTTGCATTACCAGAAGGGAGTCAAGGCTTTGTAATCTATAGTGATGCTTCTAAGGAAAGACTGGGTTGTGTGTTAATGCAGAAAGGTAGAGTGATTGCGTATGCCTCTAGGGAGCCCAAGCCATATGAATTGAACTACCCGACGCATGATTTGGAGTTAGCGGCTATTGTGTTTGCACTCAAGAAATGGAGGCACTATCTGTGGGGTAACAAGTTTGAGGTGTTTACTGATCACAAGAGCTTGAAATACTTGTTCTCACAAAAGAGTTGAACATGAGGCAAAGACGGTGGATGGAGCTCTTGGATGATTATAACTGCACAATCAATTATGTGTCTGGTAAAGCAAATGTAGTTGCAGATGCCTTAAGTCGGAAAGCGAGCATAGCAAAACTGGAAGTTAAGGTGCAGGAGTTGTTAAATGAAGCATTTTTGTGGAATCCACAATTGACTCAAAAAGGGTTACTATTTGCTACTACACAAGTTCAATCGACCTTATTGTCCGAATTACGAGAGGCTCAACAGAAGGACCGTCAGTTTCAGAAAATTACAGAAAGCAACACAGATTTCAAGTATTATGATGATGGTATATGGAGGTTCAGGAGTTGAATTTGTGTTCCTAATAACCCAGAGTTGAAAAAGAAGATTCTTGAAGAAGCCCATAACTCGAGATACACTATTCACCCCGGTGGAATAAAGATGTACCAGGATTTGAAGCAACACTATTGGTGGAACAAAGATATGCTAAGGGCGTGTGTTGTAGACTTTGGAAAAAGTTGGGAGAAATATATGCCCCTAGCGGAGTTCGCTTAAAATAACAGCTATCAGGCCACTATCGGGATGGCCCCATTTGAGGCATTGTATAGACGTAAGTGTCGATCCCCAATTTACTAGGATGAAGCAGGTGAGACAAAGACTTTTGACCCGACCCTGCTACCAGAACTTATGAAGACTGTTGATAATGTCCACCTCATCCGGAAACGGATGCTTACCACCCAAAGCAGGCAGAAAAGTTATGCAGACCGACGGAGACGGAATCTAGAGTTTGAGGTAGGTGACAAGGTGTTCTTGAAGTTATCAGCTCGGAGGTGACTGATTAAACATGGCAAGGGTGGAAAGTTGAGCTCAAGGTTTGTAGGACCATTTGGAATAGTTGAAAAGGTTGGCAAATTGGCGTATCGCCTGGAACTACCCCAAAACCTCTCTAATATCCATGATGTCTTCCATGTTTCAATGCTACGGAAATATCAACCTGATCTATCGCATATCTTGGAGCCAAAGCCATTGCAGCTTCGGGAGAACTTGTCTTATGAAGAGAAGCCCATTCGGATCCTAGACGAGCAAGATCGGGAATTATGCAACAAGTCGATACCAATGGTGAAAGTGTTGTGGGATCACCATGGAGTTGAAGAAGCAACGTGGAAAAGACGAGACCAGATGGATCAACAGTATCCAGCATTATTTCAAAGGTAATATTGAATTTCGGGACGAAATTATTTTAAGGAGGGGAGGATGTGATGCCTGACCTCGATTTGCATGCGATACCTCGTTTCGCGTGTCCTAACCTCGAATTGCATGCTTTGACCTAGGTTTAAGAGTCGTGTCTCGTTTTATGTGCCTTGCATTGAATTACGTGCATTCATTTAGAGTTGCGTGCATTTACTTGAAAAATGTGCATTCGTCTCGTAGTTTGTGTCTTATCTCATAGTACGTGCCTTAGACCTAGGTAAGGGTACCCGCACGCTAATCAAGAAAGTATCTTACACGAAGCACTAGATTATTAACTAATCCTACAAACTCCACTAACTAATATTAAAATGCAAAGTCAATGCACTAGAAAACAAAATTTCACCAAAAGCTAAACATTCTTATTCTTTATTCTTTATTCTTTTTGCATATTCCAAACACATACAATTAAATAATGCTCAAAACATGACAAAAATTCAGAAATTTTTCAAGCTATGACCGACCATGTGAAGAGCTTGTGCATGCTTTGCAATTTCAAAAATCAATCCTAGGCAAGCCTGTGACACAATGCATAAAAAATGAAACAAAACACACCTACCAAGCTTCACTTTCTCGACCAAAACACTCCATGCTTCTTCATATTTCAAGATTGCACAAGGACTAAGGGAATTTCAGAAATTGTAGAGCTCTAGGCCGACACATGCATTGAAACACCCTCAAAGCATCTTCAACCTCACTTGTGCTTCCAAACAAGCTCTCTTTCTCGGCCAAGGCTGCACCCTCAAGTCCCATAGCTTAAGATCATCTCCTAAAGCTCACCAAGACACTCAAGGACCCTAGGAAGCTCGACCAAGCAAGCAAGAAGCAAGAAAATTGCAAGCAAGCTCATAAAACCCTTCATTTTGGCTTAGGTATGTTTGATAGCTTCTATTTCATTTCCTTTTGTTCTAGCCACATGCACATACTAAGAACATGGTAACTAATCTATGAATTAGAGAATCTCAAGCTATCTCTCGGCCAAACAAGGAGAAAGGACGTTTTGTGCATCTTCAAGAGTTTTGAGCATCATTTGTTTTCAATAGGCTAAGGTGAGGGTTAATCCTTTTTAAAAGCTTTCAAAAACCACATGCATGCCTTCATATGTCTAGATTTACCTCTGTACTTGTTGTATATGTGTGTGCATGAGCTTATATAACCATGCATGGCAAGATATTTGGCTAGGACTTGAAGATAGGCAAAATCGCGTAGCTGGCAGATTTCTGACTTGTTAGAACGAAGTGCATTTGGCCTGGTTAATGACGTTTCAAATGCATGAAAATTGGTAGGTGACTATTTTTGCCAGTTCTGAGAATTTGTAGTAGAAATAGGCCAAGGCCAATTTGCACTCTAAGGTCTCCAAAATCACAAAACATCGAAAGGTGTCTAAATTTGAAAAATCTGGGAAAATGGAGCAGGTTTTTGGCAGTTCATTGCCCTTGTAGAACGAAACCGTTTTGACCAATTTGGACTCTAAGGTGCTAGATCTTTCAATTCTAGACATTTTTGTCAGAAATAGGTTAAAGTTAAATCTGACCCTAAGACCCTCGAAAATGGCAAGTATTGAAATACGTACGAATCCAGACAGTTTTGCGTAGTCTCACGGTTTTAGCTATAACTCTTGAATCCGAACTCCAAATGATGCGAGGGTTGTTTCTGGAGTCAAATCACTCATTAAGCTTTAATTTTACATTTTTTCACTAGAATTGGAGATTGGTTGCATGTCTAAATGATTGTGGGAAAACAGACCATTGCTGTGAGGTTTTTATCTAGTGATACGATTTGAAAATTATTATAACTCCTCTTGTGGTGTTGAATGCTTGGGATTGTGGCACTTGGATGTTGTGTGGACTGTTTGGATGACTGAGGATGTTTTAATTAATCAATGCATGACTTGGGTTTAATTACGTGACAACTTGTGGCTTGATCGCACGTGTAAGCATGAATTGAAACTCTAGTGACTATGAAAACTCGCTAAGTGTTGATCCTATGGTTATTGTGTCTAATTATGTGATTAGTGGGCTGCCCGTAGTTGTCCTTATAGCCCTAAATGTGATTTTCGATAATTACATGTTGATAAGTAGACTTTTCTTGCACCCGGTCTCATGTAAACGTCGTTGTATGCTTGTATAACCTTATTACTTGATTTCGTGAACCCCGAAATGAGTCATATGACTTGATTTACATGTGTCACTTGGTTGCCCGTTTAATATTCATATAACTTCATGTATTTTACAAGTGAAATCACACGTCAAAGCATGCCTTGTGTGTTTACTTGTCAATGTGCGATCTTATAACTGCACGGAGGCCTGGTCCAAAGCCCCACGACCTCGGTTTGCGGGCCTAGCCTCTACGTGAAGCGAAGTTGTCTTGCCCAAGGTGCCGTGGGATTTGATAATAGAAATGTGATGGATTAAGTTGTCGTCCTTTTCTAGGCTCACGACGTATGATCCGGGAAGGAAAAATAGCACAAAAGAAGAAAAGTGTCCCAAAATTGATAAAAACGTTCGATTTTGGGCTCCAAAAATAGGCACGGACGTGAAGGCTTGATACCCCCATCGTAGGCTCTTGGAGAGCTTTCCAACGGTATGTTGTGCGCCACGTAACTCCTTACGGATCAAAAGTTATGGGCAAAGGAGCGACGGAGACCTGGTCCCAAACCCCACGCCCTTGGTTTGTAGGCCCAGCCTCTACGTTAAGCGAAGTTGTCTTGCCCAAGGTGTCGTAGGATTCGATAATAGAAATGTGATGGATTAGGTTGTCATCTTTTTCGCGGCTCAGAAAGTACGATCGGGGACGGAAAAACAGCGTAAAAGAAGAAAAGTATCCCAAAACTGATGAAAATGTTTAATTTTGGATTTCAAAAACAAACACAACCGGGCAGGCTTGCTAGCCCCATTGTAGAGCTCTCGGAGAGCTTTCCAACGGTAAACTGTGCGCTACGTAACTTCTTACAGATCAAAAGTTATGGGCACCGGAGCGACGAAGACTGGATCCCAAGCCCCACGCCCTCGGTTTACGAGCCCGACCTCTACGTGAAGTGAAGTTCTCTTGCCGAAGGTGCCGTGGGGTTCGATAATAGAAATGTGATGGATTAGGTTGTCGTTCATTTCGCTACTCACGACGTACAATCCAGGACGGAAAAAACAGCGTAAAAGAAAAAAAGTGTCCCGAAACTGATGAAAACGTTCAATTTTGTGCTCTGAAAACAGGCGTAGTCGAGCTGGCATGCTGCCCCCATCGTAGAGCTCTCAGAGAACTTTCTAACGGTATGCTGTGCGCCACATAACTCATTACGGATCAAAAGTTATGGACACCGGAGTGACAGATACTTGGTCACAAGCCCCACGCCCTTGGTTTGCGGGCCTAGCCTCTACTTGAAGTGAAGTTGTCATGCCCAAGGTGTCATGGGATTCAGTAATAGAAATGTGATTGATTAGGTTGTCGTCCTTTTCGCGGTTGACGACATACGATCTGGGACAAAAAAACAGCGCAAAAGTAGAAAACTGATGAAAACGTTCGATTTTGGGCTCTGAAATCAGGCACAGCCGAGCAGACATGCTGCGCTCGTCGTAGAGCTCTCAGAGAGCTTTTCAACAGTATGTTGTGCGTCTCGTAACTCCTTACGGATCAAAGGTTATGGGTAAAGGAGCGACGGAGACCTAGTCCCGAGCCTCAAGCCCTCGGTTTGCGGGCCCGGCCTCGACGTGAAGCGAAGTTGTCTTGCCCAACATGCTGTGGGATTCGATAATAGAAATGTGATGGATTAGGTTGTCGTCCTTTTAAAGGCTCACGACGTACGATCCGGGAAGGAAAAACAGCGCAAAAGAATAAAAGTGTCCCGAAACTGATGAAAATGTTCAATTTTTGACTCCAAAAATAGGTGCAGCCGAGCAGGCTTGCTGCCTCCGTCGTAGAGCTCTTGGAGAGCTTTCCAACGGAATGTTGTACGCCGCGTAACACCTTACGGATCAAAAGTTAAGGGCACCGGAGCAACGGAGAGCTGGCCACAAGCCCCACACCCTCGGTTTGCGGGCCCAGCCTCTACATGAAGCGAAGTTGTCTTGCCCAAGCTGCCGTGGGATTCAGTAATAGAAATGTGATGGATTAGGTTGTCGTCCTTTTCGCGGCTCACGATGTACAATCCGGGACGAAAAAAAAGCGCAAAAGAAGAAAAGTGTCCCGAAACTGATGAAAACGTTCAATTTTGTGCTCTAAAAATAGGCATAGTTGAGCAGGCATGCTCTCCCCGTTGTAGAGCTCTCGGAGAGCTTTCCATCGGTATACTGTGCGCCACGTAACTCATTACGGATCAAAAGTTATGGGCACCCAAGCGACAGATACCTGGTTACAAGCCCTACGTCCTCGGTTTGCAGGCCCAGCCTTTACGTGAGGCAAAGTTTTCATGCCCAAGGTGTCATAGGATTCGGTAATAGAAATGTGGTTGATTAGGTTGTCGTCCTTTTCGCAGCTGAAGACGTACGATTGGGGGCGGAAAAACAGCGCAAAAGTAGAAAAATGTCCCAAAACTGATGAAAATGTTTGATTTTGGGCTCCGAAAACAGGCGCAGCCGAGCAGGCCTGCTGCTCCCATCGTAGAGCTCTCGAAAAGATTTTCAACGGTATGCTGTGCGCTATGTAACTCCTTACACATCAAAAGTTATGGGCAAAGGAGCGACGAAAACTTGGTCCCAAGCCCCACGCCCTCGGTTTGCGGGCCCAACCTCTATGTGAAGCGAAGTTGTCATGCCCAAGGTGCCGTGTTATTCGATAATAGAAATGTGATGGATTAGGTTGTCGTCCTTTTCTAGGCTCACGACGTACGATCCGGGAAGGAAAAATAGCGCAAAATGAAGAAAAATGTTCCAAAACTGATGAAAATGTTTGATTTTGGGCTCTGAAAATAGGCGCAGCCGAGCAGGCTTGCTGTCCCAGTCGTAGAGCTCTCTGAGAGCTTTCCAACGGTATGATGTGCGCTGCGTAACTCCTTACGGATCAAAAGTTATGGGCAAAGGAGCGACGGAGACCTGGTCCCAAGCCCCACACCCTCGGCTTGTGGGCCCAGCCTCTACATGAAGCGAAGTTGTCTTGCCAAAGGTACCGTGGGATTCGATAATTGAAATGTGATGGATTAGGTTGCCGTCCTTTTCTAGGCTCACGACGTACGATCCGGGAAGAAAAAACAGCACAAAAGTAGAAAAGTGTCACAAAACTAATGAAAACGTTCGATTTTGGGCTCTGAAAATAGGCGCTGTGAGGCCCGACCTCGATTTGCGTGCGATACCTTGTTTCGTGTGCCGTAACCTAGAATTGCATGCCTTGACCTAGGTTTAAGTGTCGTGTCTCGTTTTATTTGCCTTGCATCGAATTACGTGTATTCATTTAGGGTTGTGTGCATTTGCTTGGGAAACATGCATTCGTCTCGTAGTTCATGCTTTATCTCGTAGTGTGTGCCCTAAACCTAGGAAAGCATGCCGGCACCCTAATCAAGAAAGCATCTTACATGAAGCACGAGATTATTAATTTATCCTACAAAGTCCACTAACTAATATTAAAATGCTAAGTCAATGCACTAGAAGACAAAATTTCACCAAAAGCTAAACATTCTTATTCTTTATTCTTCATTCTTTTGCATATTCCAAGCACACACAATTAAATAAAGCTTAAAGCATCACAAAATTCAGAAATTGGAGCCAAGATGGCCGGCCATACTAAGAGCTTGAGCAAGGTTTGAACCATTATTTTATATCTTGCATGCTTAGTCAAAACAAAAAAAAAAAATCTCACACCATGACAAATCTTTCCTTGCACCAAGACACCTTTTGCTAAACACCAAGTTACACATCTCAGCCTCTTCACCATTGTGTCTCCTCACAATTCAAATTGCTCAACATAACAACACAAAATCAGAATTTTGAGAGCATAGGGCCGACACACACATCAACATTTCATTTTCCTCAAAACATTCTCTCTTTCTCTCATCTTCTCTCACTCTCTCGGCCTTGGCTGCATTCATGACTCTCCATAGCTTAAACTCATCTACTAAGGTTCATCTAGGCACGCAAGGACTCTAGGAAACTCGACCAAGCAAGCAAGAAGCAAGAAAAATTGCATGCAAGGTCATAGAACTCTCATTTCGGCCTAGGACATACTAAGAACATGGTAACTCAGCTAGGAATTAAGGAAATCAAGCAATATCTCTCGGCCAAACAAGGAGAGAAGACCATTTTGTGCATCTTCAAGAGTTTTGAGCATCATTTGTTTTCAATAGGCTAAGGTGAGGGTTAATCATTTTTAAAAGCTTTCAAAAACAACATGCATGCCTTCATATGTCTAGATTTACCTCTGTACTTGTTGTATATGTGTGTGCATGAGCTTATATAACCGTGCATGGCAAGATATTTGGCTAGGACTTGAAGATAGGCAAAATCGTGTAGCTGGCAGATTTCTGACTTGTTAGAACGAAGTGTATTTGGCCTAGTTAATGATGTTGAAAATGCGTGAAAATTATTAGATGACTAGTTTTGGCAGTTCTGAGAATTTTTTGTAGAAATAGGCCAAGGCCAATTTGGACTCTAAGGTCTCCAAAATGGCAAAACATCGAAAGGTGTCTAAATCTGGAAAATCTGGGAAAATGGAGCAGGTTTTGGCAGTTCACTGTCCTTGTAGAACGAAATAGTTTTGACCTAGTAAACAATAACTAAAATAAATGAAATTTGGTAGCTTGCTAGATTTGTCAGTTCTGGACATTTTTGTCAGAAATAGACTAAAGTTAAATCTGATCCTAAGACCCTTAAAAATGGCAAGTATCGAAATATGTATGAATCTGGACAGTTTTGCGTAGTCTCACGGTTTTAGCTATAACTCTTGAATCCCAACTCCAAATGAAGTGAGGTTTGTTTCTGGATTCAAATAACTAATTAAGCTTTAATTTGAAAATTTTCTCACTAGAATTGGAGATTGGTTGATAAATGATTGTGGGAAAACAGACCATTACGGTGAGGTTTTTATCTAGTGATATGCTTTAAAAATTATTGTAACTCCTCTGGTGGTGTTGAATGCTTGGGATTTTGGCACTTGGATGTTATGTGGACTGTTTTGGATGATTGAAGATGTTTTAATTAATCGATGCATGGCTTGGGTTAGTTACGTGACAACCTGTGGCTTAAATCGAACGTGTAAGCATGAATTGAAACCCTATTGAATGTGAAAACTCGCTAAGTGTTGATCCTATGGTTATTGTGTCCAATTGTGTGATTAGTGGGCTGCCTAAGAAATTTTAAGTATGCTTGAAATGTGATTCCCGATGATTACATGTTGATAAGTAGACCTTTCTTGCACCCGGTCGCACGTAGACGTCGTTGCATGCTTGTATAAACTTATTATCTGATTATGTGAACCCCGAAATGAGTTATATGACTTGATTTAAATGTGTTACATGGCTGACCGTTTAATATTCATATAACTCCATGTGCTTTACAAGTGAAATTACATGTCAAAGTATGCCTCATTAGTTTACTTGTCAATGTGCGATCTTATGACTGCTCGGAGGCAACCTACTTTGTTGTCCTACTAATGTGATATATTAAATGTTATAAATGTGTATTGCATACAAGGTTGCAACCTTTCATTCTGGCGTGGTAGCATTTCACATATACCGGGCGGCATCGGGCTTGCCGGTGCAACCGTGATTACCATGGTCCAATTCCCTCTCTCGCTTGGGGGCTAGACTTCCTCGGAGAGTTGGGTCGTAGGATTTCGGGGTACATCCGAAGTATACCCGTTTGGCGTGATAAGTGGATGATTTGAAGTCGGCCGCAACAACTGTTATTGGAAATGAATTGAGAGCAAAGGCTCACCGTATCCTTTTCACTATGCGTATAAGTACTCTCGCTTGGTTCCTAGAGGACCTCGGGGAGGAAAGACGGGTAATTGTGTTCTTTTACTTTTATATTACACTATGAACTTACTTGTGTTATATGTCATGCTTTCAAAAAGGGTTTTTCATAAGTTGAACCGGAAAAAGAGTTTCAAAACGTATTTCTCGTTTTCCCCTCGCTGAGTTCATAAGGACTCACCCTCTTTTATCATCATAGGTAAAGAAGATCAGGAACAGGCACCCGTGGATAACGTGCCTATTGATGACTCTTTGGAGTGATTGCATGCCTTATGTGCCTTACGTGATTGTGGCTATTTTGTGAACGATATGTTGTTTTGAAGACTATTTCTTATGTTGCTTGTTGTCGTTATTGTAAATGACCCCCGTTGTATTTTGGGGTCTAATTTTGGTTTGTGCTGAATATAACTAGATAGACACCCTATTTGATCGTTTTGCTACTTTGATTAGTAACTACTACAGGCTTATGACGTATTAGGCAAAGGGCTAAGTAAAATGAATCCATCCAATCTTAAGCAGGTACTCATTTGTAAGCTAAGACCAACAGGTACTTGTGTAACAGGGATTGACAAATAAACGAGACATAGTTATCATGCTAGGTTGTTAATCAAACGAGACTTCGAGATAACTAGTAGGCATTTCGATTGGTGATAAATAGTAATCTTAGTTGGAAATGAATTTGAGATTGAAAGTTTTGAGGCGTTTAGAAAATTAGGTCAAACTAAAGAGCCCAATTACAGCCGTTATGCTGCCGGTTGTTTTTTTGAAAATCTTTTGGAGTTCTAGGCTAACGTTAAGTGTTAAATCTTAATGAGTGATTAAGTATGTAAAATGGTATAAATGATTAGATCACACCCTAGTCTAACCTCTATTGGTTGGGTTGGGGCGTGACACCTTATATAAATGGTATCAGAGCTTAGATTGTTTAAGCCGGGTTTAACTCCCGGACCATGGGTAGAAGCCCTAAGGTTATTAGGATGACTTGTTTATATGTGTTAATGTGTGACAATGTCAATTGTGCCTTCTTTGTTTCTACATGCTTATATGATTAACATGTCTTAACTGTTTCGAGAATTGTATGTCTATGTGAAATTGTATGTTGCATACCTTGTACATTAAATTCTTGTTTTATCATACTCCAATAAATTGTGCATCATAATATGTGCCTATAGATGGCTGGCCCTAGTACCCGCAATACCAATAGGAGCGATGAGCCTCAAGGAGCTGGAGATGCTCATCAAACTAATCTCGGCATGGCCATGTTTAACATGATAGCGAATGCTATGGATCGCGTGTCGTGAGTAATGGAATGTCAAGATGCACGTGAAGCAACCCACAACAACAACAACAACAACAACAGGAATGGTGGTAATAATGGGAGAAATAGCAGAATGCGGGAGTTCCTTGACTTTCACCCCTCCAAATTCTACGGGGAAGCTGATGATGAAAAGGCATAGGCTTGGCTGTTTGAGATTGAAAGGATTTTCAGGCCACTTGACTATACTGATGAAGAAAAGATTGAGTTCGCTGTGTTTCTGTTGCACGGGGATGCTGAGCATTGGTGGCACACTGTGGAGGCACTTTGGGAAACTGATCATACACCTCACTTGTGGGGTAATTTCGTCAAGGCATTCAAGGAGAAATACGTACCTGCAGTTTCCAGGCAGAGGCGAATTGAAGAATTCATGCAGTTGAACCAGGGTAACATGACGGTGGCCCAGTATGAAGCTCATTTTGACCAACGGTCTCATTATGCTCAATACATGGTCAGTACCCCTGATGCGAAGATGTGGAAATTTACGAATGGGTTGAGGCTAGAAATTCAGGATTAGTTGACTTTGCATGACTTCACTACCTATTCTACTCTCCTTGCTGCTGCATCCCGAGTTGAGAAGATGAAACTTGACAGAGCCGATTCAAGTCAGCCGAACAAGAAACCATATCAGCCTCCAAGACAACAGAGGAAATTCCAGACTTAGAGTCACAGTCAGGGCAAAAGCCATAACAGACTAGTCAATAACAGTGGCCCGACTAAAGCACCATTAGCCTCTTCCACCCGTGGATCCACAAGTAGTTCACCTGCTACTTAGTCTATCAACTATTCTTATTGTGACAAGAAGGGTCACACGAGGACCAGTACTAGAAGAAGTTAGGACGATGCGTACGGTGTGGTAGTGATCAACATCAGATCAAGGATTGCCCTAAGTGGCAAGGAGGACAAAATCAGATTAAACCAGCTGGTAGAGGCAAGACTCCAGTTCCTAGAGTTCAGGCCCGAGATTATGCTATTGAGTGCGATGAGCTTCCTGGGGAAACCGCTGTTGTTGAAGGTACATTCCTGATACCGAATCAACCTGTTAGGGTGCTAATTGATCCAGGTGCTACTCATTCATTTATTACTCCCTTATGTGTGCAACGTGTGAAATTACGAGTTGTATGTTTGTCTTACAAAGTATAAGTTGGTACTCCGGTGGGTTTTAAACTTGTTACTAGCTCAGCTTGTAGAGCATGTAAAATCCAAATTAAGGATAAGGAATTCTCAACCAATCTTATAGTGTTACCCTTTCGAGACTATGAAGTCATCTTAGGGATGGACTGGTTGGCAAAGCATCATGCCCAACAAGATTGCCGAACGAAGATTGTAACATTCCAGATACCTGGTCAACCAACCTTGGAGGTAATGGGTCGAAGAGACTTCACCGGGAGTTCCATCATTTTATCTACGAAAGTAGTGAAGTCCTTGAGAAAATGATGTAGTGGATACTTAGCTTACCTCATCAACAAGCCATCGGACAAAGCTAAGTTGGAGGAGATGCCAGTGATTAAAGATTTTACTAACGTGTTTCTAGAAGAATTGCCCGGTTTACCCCCGGATCGGGAAATCGAGTTTGTAATAGAAGTACTGCCTGGCACCCAGCCGATATCTAAAGCTCCCTATCGTATGGCACCAACCGAGCTACAAGAATTGAAGGACCAATTATAAGGATTGTTGAAGAAGGGGTTTGTTCAACCAAGTTCTTCTCCATGGGGTGCACCAGTCCTATTTGTAAAGAAGAAAGACGGAACATTGAGGCTATGCATCATTTACCGAGGATTGAACCAAGTAACTGTCAAGAATAAATACCCACTTCCACTGATCGACGAGTTGTTTGATCAACTTCAAGGAGCTAAAGTGTATTCGAAGCTCGACTTGAGGCAAGGGTACTATCAGTTGCGGATCAAAAAGGAGGATGTGCCTAAATCGGCTTTCAGGACGAGATATGGGCATTATGAATTTGTGGTGATGCCATTTGGGCTAACTAATGCCCCTACAGCTTTTATGGACTTGATGCACAGGGTGTTTCAACCCTATTTGGACCAATTTGTGGTGATTTTTATTGATGATATTTTGGTATACTCGAAATCTGAGGCTGAGCATGAACAACATCTGCGATTAGTATTGCAGAAATTTCGAGAGCAGCAATTGTATGCAAAGTTTAGCAAATGCAAATTTTGGTTGCGGCAGATTGCATTCTTGGGGCACATGATATCCCAAGAGGGAATAGCGGTGGACCCAGCAAAGATAGAAGTGGTGATGTCTTGGAAGAAGCCAAAAAATGTTACGGAAGTTTGGAGTTTTCTCAGTTTAGTCGGCTATTATCGGAGGTTCGTGAAGGATTTCTCAAAGATTGTAGGACCACTTACAAAGCTCACTCAAAAGAAAACAAAGTTCGTGTGGGATGACAAGTGTGAGAACAGTTTTCAAGAATTGAAGAAAAGATTGACTACCGCACCTGTTCTTGCATTACCTGAAGGGAGTCAAGGTTTTGTAATCTATAGTGATGCTTCTAAGGAAGGACTGGGTTGTGTGTTAATGCAAAATGGTAAAGTGATTGCTTATGCCTCTAGGAAGCCCAAGCCGTATGAATTGAATTACCCGATGCATGATTTGGAGTTGGCGACTATTGTGTTTGCACTCAAGAAATAGAGGCACTATCTGTGGGGTAACAAGTTTGAGGTGTTTACTGATCACAAGAGCTTGAAATACTTGTTCTCCCAAAAAGAGTTGAACATGAGGCAAAGACGGTGGATGGAGCTCTTGGATGATGATAACTGCACAATCAATTATGTGTCTGGTAAAACAAATGTAGTTGCAGATGCCTTAAGTCAGAAAGTGAGAATGGCAAAACTGGAAGTTAAGGTGTAGGAGTTGTTAGAGGAAGCATTTTTGTAGAATCCACAATTGACTCAAAAAGGGTTACTATTTGCCACTACACAAGTTCACGACCTTGTTGTCCTTATTACGAGAGGCTCAACAGAAGGACCGTCAGTTTCAGAAAATTAAAGAAAGCAACACAGATTTCAAGTATTATGATGATGGTATATAAAGGTTCAGGAGTTGAATTTGTGTTCCTAATAACCCAGAGTTGAAAAAGAAGATTGCGGAGTTTGCGGCTCGGTGTTTAACATGTCAGAGAGTCAAAGCAGAACATCAACGACTGGCAAGTTTACTTAAACCGTTGGAAATTCTCCGATGGAAATAGAAACATATAACTATGGACTTTATCATGGACCTGCCCAGGTCACAAAAGTGTCATGATGTTGTTTGGGTCATTGTAGATAGATTGACTAAGTCAGCCCATTTCTTACTGATAAACAAGGAGGATAGTCTTGAGAAACTAGAAGATATGTATGTGGTGGAGATTGTAAGGCTACATGGGATGCCTGTAAGTATTGTATCGGATAGGGATCCTTGCATTACTTCCCGATTTTGGAAGAGATTACAAGAAGCTTTGGGGATGAAGTTGAGTTTCAATATAGCTTATCACCCTCAGACTGACGGACAATCTGAGAGAACTATTCAGATTCTGGAAGATATGCTGAGGGCGTATGTTCTAGACTTCGGAAAAATTTGGGAGAAATATCTGCCCCTAGCGGAGTTCGCTTATAATAACAACTATCAGGCCACTATTGGGATGGCCCCATTTGAGGCATTGTATGGACGTAAGTGTCGATCTCCAATTTACTGGGATGAAGTAGGTGAGACGAAGACTTTTGACCCGACCCTGCTACTGAACTTATGAAGACTGTTGAAAATGTCCACCTCATCCGAAAACGGATGCTTATAGCCCAAAGCAGGCAGAAAAGTTATGCGGACCGACGGAGACGGAATTTGGAATTTGAAGTCGGCGACAAGGTGTTCTTGAAGTTATCACCTCGGAGGGGACTGACTAAACATGGTAAGGGTGAAAAATTGAGCCCAAGGTTTGTGGGACCATTTGAAATAGTTGAAAAGGTTGGTAAATTGGCGTATCGCCTGGAACTAACCCAAAACCTCTCCAATATTCATGATGTCTTTCATGTTTCAATGCTACGGAAGTATTACCCTGATTCATCACATATTTTGGAGCCGGAGCCGTTGCAGCTTCGAGAGAACTTGTCTTATGAAGAGAAGCCTATTCGGATCCTAGACAAACAAAATTGGGAAATGCACAACAAGTCGATACCAATGATGAAAGTGATGTGGGATCACCATGGAGTCGAGAAGCAACGTGGGAAAGGCGAGACCAAATGGAGCAACGGTATCCGGCATTATTTCAAAGGTAAAAATCAAATTTCGGGATAAAATTCTTTTAAGGAGGGGAAGATATGAGGCCCGACCTCGATTTGCGTGCGATACCTCGTTTCGTGTGCCCTAACCTAGAATTGCGTGCTTTGACCTATGTTTAAGAGTCGTGTCTCATTTTATGTGCCTTGCATCGAATTACGTGCATTTACTTGGAAAATGTGCATTCGTCTCGTAGTTCGTGCTTTACCTCATAGTGCATGCCCTAAACCTAGGAAAGCATGCCCACACGCTAATCAAGAAAGCATCTTACACAAAGCACTAGATTATTAATTAATCCTACAATTCCACTAACTAATATTAAAATGCTAAGTCAATGCACTAGAAGGCAAAATTTCACCAAAAGCTAAACATTCTTATTCTTTATTCTTCATTCTTTTGCATATTCCAAGCACACACAATTAAATAAAGCTTAAAGCATGACAAAATTCAGAATTGGAGCCATGATGGCCGGCCATACTAAGAGCTTGAGCAAGGTTTGAACCATTATTTTATATCTTGCATGCTTAGTCAAAAAAATAAATCTCACACCATGACAAATATTTCCTTGCACCAAGACACCTTTTGCTAAACACCAAGCTACACATCTCGGCCTCTTCACCATTGTGTCTCCTCACAATTCAAATTGCTCAACATAACAACACTGTCACGCCCCAACTCGAACCCACCTACAATCAGTCAGGACGCAACGGAATTTCGGCAGCATAACGACAGCAAATAGATTACCAAGGTTCTAAACCAACCTCATTAATAACATTAAACATCCAATTCCATAACCATATAAACAACAACTCCTCAACAGCATAACAACATACAACATAACCGTAATATACAATAATCAGTCTTCGTTATCTGCCTCCGTTCCAACATAACATACAATACCTCAACCTTATCATACATTTCAAAAATAAGTTGAGACACATCTACAACTTAACCATAGACAAAAGAAAGCCAATAAGTTAACATCATTTGGATCATCATCTTTTCAACATCTATTACAATAGGAACCATAAAGCATATAAAAGTCTATTAAGCTAATATACAAGACATTAAACAGCATAAAATCATGGATAAGACTCAGGAACATATGACTCGTTCACGTAAGGCACATTTTCCTCCTCAGGAGGCACGTACCCGTAATCCGACTCTGCAACACCTATAAGCATGCAATAATAGAGAGTGAGCTTATATACATAAGCCCAGTGAGGATCCGATAGATCTCGAGCAAGGTCTACTAAACTCCTTGGAATAATCCTTTGAGTTAGTAAACACACAATAACACAAATAATACTATCATCACATAACTATATAACCAATCAATAAAGAAAACACTATTTGGTGTAGCTCCAAACGCCATCACGATCTCAACCGTTCTTCTTATAACTCCCTATTACTCATGCACCCGAGGTACCTCACTAGCCCCTCCCTCCATGACACCTCCGTCATGCGAGCTGCGGGTATCCTATGGCAGTCATGCCGTTATTAACCCGATAGCCCAACGCTGCCCGAGAGGTGGCACACACATACCAAGACTCCATAATCATCATCAATCATCAATCAATCAATCAATTGGGAGATCAGCAACGAAAGTGCCCGATTCCCGAACTCAATAATAATCAATCAATAACTTAGTTAGATGACAAAGTAGGCCATCTAACCGGACATGCATCATATACATATTTAAACTCTAAATTACTCATCAAGAACTCACCATTCAACACTCAAACACAACCCAATCATCTAATGGCATCGTTCAAGAAATTAAAGAATGACAACCTAAACTTCTAAAATTCATAACTTACAATCTACTAATCCAAACATTGCCAAATCAGTTTCTATCACTCACCCATTCAACCTACTACATTAGCCCTCTCGGAAATCCACCATAACACCTCCAAATCATGCCCGATAACCCTAAAACCCTAGGATGTCATAGCTGGATTTTCCGGATTTTCACACGAACAATGTAATCGAAAATTCGGCATTACAACAGGGCTAACACGTAATTATCAAGTATTTAGAAATCGACGGCAATCGATTTCGATCAACACAACTCATTTAATTCAACTTTGAACATTTTAATCAAAATTAAATACCCGGAAAATAAAAATTATGCTACATCCGACAGAAATTCGTAGTATTGCATCAAAATGATCCCTAGCATGCAAGGAGCAATAATCTATCATCAGATTTCAATTCTAATGGTTAAATTTTCATTTATGAGCAAAAGTATAAAAATGACATTTTGAGATCCAGAATTTTTCTCTCACCTTTGATGCGATATAAGCCTAGGAATGCGTGCTATGCGTGCCCAACAAGCAGAATCCAAGTCGGTGCGAAGTTCTACGGACAAAAACTAGGTTTTTCTTTGAAAAATTGATTGAAAAGCTTGAGTTTTTCTCTTTCTTTTTCTCCCTCAACCTCTCGGCCCTTTGTGTGTGTGTGGAGTGTGTTTTGTGCTTTGCCTAGTGTGTGTTGATGACAATATATAATTAAAAGCTTAGTCAATTAAAAAAAATGCAAAGTCAAAGTAGTTTAAGTTAGTATTTTTGTGTTTTCTTGACTTTAATTGCATTTTCTTGATTACCAAAGTTCAAAACATTTATTCAACACCCAAGCTAGCTCAAGTAAATTATTTTTAGGTGACAAGAAGTTTTACAATCAAACAATTTCACCCGAGTCGGCTTAAAACTCGATTTTCGCAAAAGTCGGTCTAAATACCCTAATAAATTCTTAAGCCGATTTGAAATCCGTTTTCATCAAACATAGGTCTATTAAAGTCCATGGACTAGGTCTAGAAGGGTTAAAAAGACCAGTTTCAAAATTTTAGCGGACGTGTTTCGAAAACACTATTCACTAAAAATCGACGATAAAATTTCTAACTCCGTTTTTTATGAAAATTTCATGAATGCACATTTAGCACGTATTAGGAGTATTGACATCAAAATTATAACTTTCTAGGTCCTATAGCACATAAACAGATCATATGCACGCAAAACGATGTATAACACGAAAAACGAGATAAGCAGGAAAGTGGGGTTTCATATTCTCCCCCCCTTATAGAAATTTCGTCCTCAAAATTCTTACTTGATGTACGGAATAGATCTGGATATTGCTGCTGCATCTGATCTCGTCTTTCCCACGTAGCTTCCTCAATACCGTGATGCTTCCACAACACCTTAACCATCGGAATCTTCTTCGACCTCAACTCTCGGTCCATCTGATCTAGAATACGAATCGGACGCTCGTCATAAGTCAAATTCTCTCGAAGCTGTAACGGCTCTGGCTCAAGAATATGAGAAGGATCCGGATTGTATTTCCGCAAATTAGACACGTGAAATACATCTTGGACATTAGAGAAGTTCTCCGGTAAAGCCAACTGATATGCCAACTTACCAACCCTACCAGTAATCTCAAACGGCCCAACAAATCTCGGACTCAACTTTCCACCTTTACCATAATGAGCAAACCCCTTTCGAGGAGACAATCTCAAGAAAACCCGATCTTCGACTGCAAACTCTAAGTCTCGACGACGCTTATCAGCATAACTCTTGAATCTACTCTGCGCCGTAAGCATTCTCTGTCTAATCAACTGAACATTCTCAATCTTCTCAAGAAGTTCTGGCATAATAGTCGGATCAATAGTCTTTATCTCTCCTACCTCGTCCCAATATAAAGGTGAACGGCACTTACGACCGTAAAGAGCTGCGAAAGCTGCCATCCCAATAGTAGCTTGATAACTATTGTTATAGGCAACCTCAGCAAGTGGTAGATGTTTCTCCCAGTTCTTCCCCAAGTCCATAACATAAGCCCTAAGCATATCTTCCAGAATCTGAATAGTCCGCTCAGACTGACCGTCGTTCTGTGGATGATACGGGGTACTGAAGTTCAACTGAGTACCCAAAGTCTCCTGAAGTTTCTCCCACAAACAAGAAGTAAATCGAGGATCTCGATCGGAGACAATACTAGATGGAATACCGTGAAGTCTAACAATTTGATCCAGATAGAGATCCGTCAGCTTTGTAACCTCATCTCCCATCCTCATTGCAATAAAATGAGCTGTTTTCGTCAAACGATCCACGACAACCCAAACTGCATCATTACCCCTCGGTGATCTAGGCAACCCTGTGACGAAGTCCATCGTAATATGCTCCCATTTCCACTCTGGTATAGCCAATGGCTGAAGCAAACCTGCAGGTCATTGATGCTCGGCTTTCACTCTCTGACAAGTCAAACATCTAGACACAAACTGAGCAACCTCCCTCTTCATGTTGTTCTACCAGTAATGTTGCTTCAAATCCCGATACATCTTGGTTCCACCGGGATGAATAGTATATTTAGAATTATGAGCTTCCTCCAGAATACCTCGCCTCAAGCCCGGTTCATCGGGAACACAAACCCTGTTCCGAAACCGAAGAATACCGTCCTCATGCAGTTTGAAGTCGGACTGATCACCCGTGATCTGATCCTTGATCTTCTGAAGTTTAACATCAAGTTGCTGAGCTTCCCTGATCTGAGACAATAATAAAGGCTGAATACGGAGATGTGAACACATCACCCCAACCTGAGTCAACTCTGGTCTCCAATAACTAAACTCCTCAAGAACCTCCCACTTCTTGACAGCCAAACAAGAAATACTAGCCTTCCGGCTGAGAGCATCTGCTACAACATTTGCCTTTCCAGGCAGATAATTGATAGAACAATTATAATCTCCAAGAAGCTCCATCCACCTCCGCTGGCGCATATTCAACTCCTTCTGTGAGAACAAGTACTTCAGACTCTTATGATCAGTGAAAATTTCAAACTTACTTCCCCACAGATAATGATGCCACTTCTTGAGTGCAAAGACAACTGCTGCCAACTCAAGATCATGAGTCGGATAATTTTCTTCATAAGGCTTCAACTTTCGAGAAGCATAGGCAATAACTCGGCCATCCTGCATAAGAACACATCCCAAGCCCTCCTTGGATGCATCGCTGTAAATGACCATATTATCGGTCCCCTCTGGTAGAGCGAGTACTGGAGCGGTAGTTAACCTCTTTTTCAACTCCTGAAATCCACTCTCACACTTCTCATCCCAATTAAAGATAGCCCGTTTCTGAGTTAACTTAGATAGTGGCCCCACAATCTTCGAGAAGTCCTTGACAAACCTACGGTAATAACCCGCCAAGCCAAGAAAGCTACGGACATCAGAAACACTCTCTGGCCGCTTCCAAGACATCATCGATTCAATCTTAGTGGGATCTATAGAAATACCGCTCTGTGTAATAACATGGCCAAGAAAAGAAATCCGTTGCAGCCAAAATTCACATTTGCTGAACTTGGCAAACAACTGATGCTGCTGCAACTTCTCCAATACAAGCCGTAGATGTTGCTCGTGCTCCGATTCAGATTTAGAATAGACCAAGATATCATCAATAAAAATCACCACGAACTGGTCCAAGTACGGCTGAAAGACTCGATGCATCAAATCCATGAATGCCGCCGGTGCATTAGTCAATCCAAAAGGCATAACCACAAACTCATAATGCCCGTATCGAGTCCAGAAGGCAGACTTCGGAACATCCTCCGTACGAATCCGAAGCTGATAATACCCCTGCCTCAAATCAAATTTAGAATAGACTTTGGCTCCCTGAAGTTGATCAAACAACTCATCAATCAGTGGCAAAGGATATTTATTCTTGATGGTCACCTGATTCAAACCACGGTAATCAATACACAATCTCAAAGTACCATCCTTCTTCTTCACAAATAAAACAGGAGCTCCCCAAGGTGAAGAACTCTGCTGAATGAATCCTTTCTTCAATAACTCCTGTAACTGAGTCTTCAACTCCTTCAACTCAGCTGGTGCCATCCGGTACGCCGATTTAGAAATAGGTTGAGTACCGGGAACAAGATTAATCACAAACTCTATATCCCTCTCTGGCGGCAATCCTGGCAACTCCTCGGGAAATACATTAGGATATTCCCGGATAATAGGGACTTCCTCAAGCTGTAGCTTATCAGATGGCTTGTTGATCAAATAAGCTAGATAACCCGAACACCCCTTACTCACCAACTTAACGGCTTTAGTTGCTGAGATAACAAAACTTGTCTTAGCACCCCGGTTACCCGCTACCTCTACTACTGGCTGATCCGGCAAGCGAAACTGTACTACCTTGGTTCTACAGTTCAACTGGGCATCATACTTAGAAAGCCAATCCATACCCAGAATAACATCATACCCCCGGATAGGAAATAAAATAAGGTCTGAAGGAAAATTATGCCCCTTAACATGTATTATACAATCCTTACATACTAAGCCAGTAATATACTTATCAGTCAAAGAGGTACTAATCTCAACCACATAAGGCAATCTTTCAGGTTGCAATTTAACATGTTGCACACAAGCAGGAGTAATGAAAGAATGCGTAGCACCAGAATCAATCAACACTTTAACAAGTTGATCAAGTATAAGGAAGTTACCTTCCACCACTGCAGTCTCCTCAGGCATCTCCTCCATATCAACTGCATAAGCCCAAGCCTGAACCCGCTGCTGCTGTGGTACACTGCCTGTAGGCCTACCCTGGTAACCCTGAGTCGCTGCCCGACCCTCAGTCCTCGCATATCTAGGGCAATCCTTCGCCCTATGCTCGATGCTACCACAACCCAAACATGTCCCTGCCTTTACCCTGCAGTCGGACTCCACATGCCCTGGGCGCTTGCAGTAATTACACTGTGATGATGTGGCACTAACACTGCCCCTAGAAGAACCAGAAGCTGAAGAAGCAGCTGATACAGCCTACTGCTGAGGTCTCACCACACTAGGCATGTACTGACCCTGAGACTGCGTTGGCCTATACTGAGTCTGAACCAGATATGGCCTCTGCTGAAACTGAGGCCGATAGTAACTCTGCTGACCCTGTGGCCTATAAGAACCCTGCTGGGCTGGTGGCCTGTAGACAACCTGCTGTACTGGAGGCCTATATATAACCTGCTGGCCCTGTGGCTGATACGGCCTCTTAATAGGCTGACTGGAGACAATCTGATCCCCTTTCCTCTTCTCTAACCTAGAAGCTGCATCAAAAGCCTCAGTAAAGATATCATAGAGATTCAGAGCCATTGCATCCTGAATCTCGGGCCTCAATCCCAACATAAATCTACGGGTCTTCCTCTTCTCCACAACTACAAACTCTGGTGCATACCGGGACAACCTAGTGAATGTAGCCTCATATTGAGCCACAGTAGAATCCCCCTGTACCAAAGACAAGAACTCAGCCTCTCTCCTCTCCCGTGCAACCCTCGGGACATACTTATCCCTAAAAGCAGTCAGAAAGGTATCCCAAACATACGGAACACCCCAGGTCTCCCAACTGGCTCTCACAGTGCACCACCATTCCTCTGCCTCATCATCAAGCAAATAGACAGCACAAGTCACCTTCTTCTCATCAGTGTACCCGAGAGAATCAAAAAATTTCTCTAACTTACTAATCCACGACTCGGCCTTCCTATCATCAGGCTTTCCCTGAAATCTAGGAGGGTAGTACCCAAGAAACTCCTTCATAGTACCTCGACCGTGATTACCTCCCTGTACACTCTGTATCTGAGCCTGCAACGCCTGAGTCTGAACAGCCTGACCTGCTAACAACTGGGCCTGCCCAGCCATCAAATCTGCAATCCGATCCATTGCTGCCCCTAACCTGACATCACCCCTATCACTGCCCTGTGTCACATTACCAGGAACCTCATCTACAATCTCGGGCCTACCACGAGTCCTCGGTCTACCGGCCATCGTACTAATCAAAGAGTCAGCACAGGTTATAGCACATAAACAGGTTATATACAACTTTTAACACATAAACAACAAACTCATATAAAGCACATAGATCACATAAGTTTCAATCACATAAGCAAATTGATCACATAATCACATAAGCACTTAAATCACATAATCACTTAATCATTTAATCATACCAATACATATTTCACTTTTCTTTCTTTTCATACATATTTCATGCTAAGACCTTTACCCACATTCCGAGAATACCCCGGCTGACAACTAACATGCGCTCTGATACCACTTAAATGTCACGCCCCAACTCGACCCCACCTACAATCAGTCAGGACGCAACGGAATTTCGGCAGCATAACGACAGTAAATAGATTACCGAGGTTCTAAACCAACCTCATTAATAACATTAAACATCCAATTCCATAACCATATAAACAACAACTCCTCAACAGCATAACAACATACAACATAACCGTAATATACAATAATCAGTCTTCGTTATCTCCCTTTGTTCCAACATAACATACAATACCTTAACCTTATCATACATTTCAAAAATAAGTTGAGACACATCTACAACTTAACCATAGACAAAAGAAAGCCAATAAGTTAACATCATTTGGATCATCATCTTTTCAACATCTATTACAATAAGAACCATAAAGCATATAAAAGTCTATTAAGCTAATGTACAAGACATTAAACAACATAAAATCATGGATAAGACTCAGGAACATATGACTCGTCCACGTAAGGCACATTTTCCTCCTCAGGAGTCACGTACCCGTAATCTGACTCTGCAACACCTGTAAGCATGCAATAATAGAGAGTGAGCTTATATACATAAGCCCAGTGAGGATCTGATAGATCTCGAGCAAGGTCTACTAAACTCCTTGGAATAATCCTTTGAGTCAGTAAACACACAATAACACAAATAATACTATCATCACATAACTATATAACCAATCAATAAAGGATACTCTATTTGGTGTAGCTCCAAATGCCATCATGATCTCAACTGTTCTTCTTATAACTCCCCATTACTCACGCACCCGAGGTACCTCACTAGCCCCTCCCTCCATGACACCTCCGTCATGCGAGCTGGGGGTAGCCTATGGCAGTCATGCCGTTATCAACCCGACAGCCCAACGCTGCCCGAGAGGTGGCACACACATACCAAGACTCCATAATCATCATCAATCATCAATCAATCAATCAATTGGGAGATCAGCAACGAAAGTGCCCGATTCTCGAACTCAATAATAATCAATCAATAACTTAGTTAGATGACAAAGTAGGCCATCTAACCGGACATGCATCATATACATAATTAAACTCTAAATTACTCATCAACAACTCACCATTCAACACTCAAACACAACCCAATCATCTAAAGGCATCGTTCAAGAAATTAAAGAATGACAACCTAAACTTCTAAAATTCATAACTTACAATCTACTAATCCAAACATTGCCAAATCAGTTTCTATCACTCACCCATTCAACCTACTACATTAGCCCTCTCAGAAATCCACCATAACACCTCCAAATCATGCCCGATAACCCTAAAACCCTAGGATGTCATGGCTGGATTTTCCGGATTTTCACACGAACAATGTAATCGAAAATTCGGCATTACAACAGCGCTAACACGTAATTATCAAGTATTTAGAAATCGACGGCAATCGATTTCGATCAACACAACTCATTTAATTCAACTTTGAACATTTTAATCAAAATTAAATACCCGAAAAATAAAAATTATGCTACATCCGACAGAAATTCGTAGTATTGCATCAAAATGATCCCTAGCATGCAAGGAGCAATAATCTATCATCAGATTTCAATTCTAACAGTTAAATTTTCATTTATGAGCAAAAGTATAAAAATGACATTTTGAGATCTAGAATTTTTCTCTCACCTTTGATGCGATATAAGCCTAGGAATGCGTGCTATGCGTGCCCAATAAGCAAAATCCAAGTCGGTGCGAAGTTCTACGGACAAAAACTAGGTTTTTCTTTGAAAAATTGATTGAAAAGCTTGAGTTTTTCTCTTTCTTTTTCTCCCTCAACCTCTCGGCCTTGTGTGTGTTTGTGGAGTGTGTTTTGTGCTTTGCCTAGTGTGTGTTGATGAAAATATATAATTAAAAGCTTAGTCAATTAAAAAAAATGCAAAGTCAAAGTAGTTTAAGTTAGTATTTTTGTGTTTTCTTGACTTTAATTGCATTTTCTTGATTACCAAAGTTCAAAACATTTATTCAACACCCAAGCTAGCTCAAGTAAATTATTTTTAGGTGACAAGAAGTTTTACAATCAAACAATTTCACCCGAGTCGGCTTAAAACTCGATTTTCGCAAAAGTCGGTGTAAAAACGCTAATAAATTCTTAAGCCGATTTGAAATCCGTTTTCATCAAACACAGGTCTATTAAAGTCCGTGGACTAGGTCTATAAGGGTTAAAAAGACCAGTTTCAAAATTTTAGCGGACGTGTTTCAAAAATACTATTCACTAAAAATCGACGATAAAATTTCTGACTCCGTTTTTGATGAAAATTTCATGAATGCACATTTAGCACGTATTAGGAGTATTGACATCAAAATTATAACTTTCTAGGTCTCATAACACATAAACATATCATATGCACGCAAAACGAGGTATAACACGTAAAACGAGATAAGCAGGAAAGTGGGGTTTCACAAACACAAAATCAGAATTTTGAGAGCATAGGGCCGACACACACATCAACATTTCATTTTCCTCAAAACATTCTCTCTTTCTCTCATCTTCTCTCACTCTCTCGGCCTTGGCTGCATTCATGACTCTCCATAGCTTAAACTCATCTACTAAGGTTCATCTAGGCACGCAAGGACTCTAGGAAACTCGACCAAGCAAGCAAGAAGCAAGAAAAATTGCATGCAAGCTCATAGAACTCTCATTTCGGCCTAGGTATGTTCGATAGCTTTTCTTTCATCTCCCTTTTGTTCTAACCACATGCACATACTAAGAACATGGTAAATCAGCTAGGAATTAAGGAAATCAAGCAATATCTCTCGGCCAAACAAGGAGAGAAGACCATTTTGTGCATCTTCAAGAGTTTTGAGCATCATTTGTTGTCAATAGGCTAAGGTGAGTGTTAATCCTTTTTTAAAAGCTTTCAAAAACCACATGCATGCCTTCATATGTCTATATTTACCTCTGTACTTGTTGTATATGTGTGTGCATGAGCTTATATAACCATGCATGGCAAGATATTCGGTTAGAACTTGAAGATAGGCAAAATCGCGTAGCTGGCAGATTTTTGACTTGTTAGAACAAAGTGTATTTGGCTTGGTAAATGATGTTAAAAATGCGTGAAAATTGGTAGGTGACTAGTTTTGTCAGTTCTAAGCATTTTTCGTATAAATAGGCCAAGGCCAATTTTGACTCTAGTATTTCCAAAATGGCAAAACATCGAAAGGTGTCTAAATCTGGAAAATCTGGGAAAATGGAGCAGGTTTTTGGCAGTTCACTGTCCTTGTAGAAGAAACAGTTTTGACCTAGTAAAAGATATCTAAAATAAATGAAATTTGGTAGGTTTTTAGATTTTTCAGTTCTGGACATTTTTTTTTCAGAAATCGACTAAAGCTAAATCTGACCCTAAGACCCTTAAAAATGGCAAGTATTGAAATATGTATGAATCTAGACGGTTTTGCGTAGTCTCACAATTTTAACTATAACTCTTGAATCCGAACTCCAAATGATGCAAGGTTTGTTTCTAGATTTAGTTCACTTAATAAGCTTTAATTTGAAATTTTGTTCACTAAAATTGGAGATTGTTTGCTTGTCTAAATGATTGTGGGAAAATAGACCATTGCAGTGAGGTATTTATTTAATGATATACTTTGAAAAAATATTGTAACTTATCTCGTGATATTGAATGCTTGGGATTGTGGCACTTGGATGTTATGTGGACTGTTTTAGATGATTGAAGATGTTTTAATTAATCGATGCATGGCTTGGGTTAGTTACATGACAACTTGTGGCTTAAATCGCACGTGTAAGCATGAATTGAAACCCTGTTGAATGTGAAAACTTGCTAAGTGTTGATCCTATGGTTATTGTGTCCAATTGTGTGATTAGTAGGCTGCCTAAGAAATGTTAAGTATGCTTGAAATGTAATTCCCGATGATTACATGTTGATAAGTAGACCTTTCTTGCACCCGGTCCCACGTAGACGTCGTTGCATGCTTGTATAAACTTATTATCTGATTACGTGAACCCTGAAATGAGTTATATTACTTGATTTACATGTGTTACATAGCTGACCGTTTAATATTCATATAACTCCATGTGCTTTACAAGTGAAATTACATGTCAAAGCATGCTTCGTGTGTTTACTTTTCAATGTGCGATCTTATGACTGCTCGGAGGCAACCTACTTTGTTGTCCTCCTAATGTGATATATTAAATGTTATAAATGTGCATTGCATACAAGTTGCAACCTTTCATTTTGGCATGGTAGCGTTCACGCACACCGGGCGACATCGGGCTTGTTGGTGCAACCGTGACTACCATGGTCCAATTCCCTCTCTCGCTAGGGGGCTAGACTTCCTCGGAGAGTTGGGTCGTAGGATTTCGGGGTACATCCGGAGTACACCCAATTGGCGTGATAGGTGGATGATTTGAAGTCGGCCGCAACAACTGTTATTGGAAATGAATTGAGAGCAAAGGCTCACCGTATCCTTTTCACTATGTGTATAAGTACTCTCGCTTGGTTCCTAGAGGACCTCGGGGAGGAAAGACGGGTAATTGTGTTCTTTTACTTTTATATTACACTATGAACTTACTTGTGTTATATGTCATGCTTTCGAAAAGGGTTATTCATAAGTTGAACCGGAAAAAGAGTTTCAAAACGTATTTCTCGTTTTCCCCTCGCTGAGTTCATAAGGACTCACCCTCTTTTATCATCACAGGTGAAGAAGATCAGGAACAGGCACCCATAGACAACGTGCCTATTGATGACTCTTTGGAGTGATTGCATGCCCTACGTGCCTTACGTGATTGTGGCTGTTTTGTGAACGATATGTTATTTTGAAGACTATTTCTTATGTTGCTTGTTGTCGTTATTGTAAATGACCCCCGTTGTAATTTGGGGTCTAATTTTGGTTTGTACTGAATATAACTAGATAGACACCCTATTTGATCATTTTGCTACTTTGATTAGTAACTACTACAGGCTTATGAAGTATTAGGCAAAGGGCTAAGTAAAATGAATCCATCCAATCTTAGACAGGGACTCATTTGTAAGCTAAGACCTACAGGTACTTGTGTAACAGGGATTGACAAATAAACGAGACATAGTTATCATGCTAGGTTGTTAATCAAACGAGACTTCGAGATAACTAGTAGGCATTTCAATTGGTGATAAATAGTAATCTTAGTTGGAAATGAATTTGAGATTGAAAGTTTTGAGTTGTTTAGAAAATTAGGTCAAACTAAAGAGCTCAATTACAGCTGTTATGGTGCCAGTTTTTTTTAAAAATCTTTTGGATTTCTAGGCTAACGTTAAGTGTTAAATCTTAATGAACGATTAAGTATGTGAAATGGAATAAATGATTAGATCACACCCTAGTCTAATCTCTATAGGTCGGGTTAGAGCGTGACACCTTATATAAATGGTATCAGAGCTTAGATTGCTTAAGCCAAGTTTAACTCTCGGACCATGGGTAGAAGCCCTTAGGTTATTGGGATGACTTGTTTATGTGTGTTAATGTGTGACAATGTCAATTGTGCTTTCTTTGTTTCTACATGCTTATATGATTAACATGTCTTAACTGTTTCGAGAATTGCATGTCTATGTGAAATTGTATGTTGCATACCTTGTACATTAAATTCTTGTTTTATCGTACTCCAATAAATTGTGCATCATAATCTGTTTCTATAGATGGCTGGCCCTAGTACCTTCAATACCAATAGGAGCGATGAGCCTTAAGGAGTTGGAGATGCTCATCAAACCAATCCCGGCATGGCCATGTTTAACATGATAGCGAATGTCGCGAGTAATAGAACGTCAAGATGCACGTAAAACAACCCACAACAACAACAATAATAGGAATGGTGGTAACAATGGGATAAATAGCAGAATGCTGGAGTTCCTTGACTTTCACCCGTCCAAATTCTACGGGGAAGCTGACGATTAAAGGGCAGAGGCTTGGCTGTCTGAGATTGAAAGGATTTTCAGGCCACTTGACTATACTGATGACGAAATGATTGAGTTCGCTGTGTTTCTGTTGCACGGGGATGCTGAGCATTGGTGGCACACTGTGGAGGCACTTTGGGAAACTGATCATACACCTCGCTTGTGGGGTAATTTCGTCAAGGCATTCAAGGAGAAATATGTACCTACAGTTTCCAAGCAGAGGCGAATCGAAGAATTCATGCACTTGAACAAGGGTAACATGACGGTGGCCCAGAATGAGGGTCGTTTTCACCGACTGTCCCATTATGCTCAATACATGGTCAGTACCTCTGAGGCGAAGATGTGAAAATTTACGAATGGGTTGAGGCCAGAAATTTAGGATCAATTGGCTTCGCATGACTTTACTACCTATTCTGCTCTCCTTGTTGCTGCCTCCCGAGTTGAGAAGAGGAAACTTGATAGAGCTGGTTCCAGCCAGCCGAACAAGAAACCATATCAGCCTCCAGGACAACTGAGGAAATTCCAGACTCAGAGTCGTAGTCAGGGCCAGAGCCAGAATAGACCAGTCAATAACCGTGGCCCGACTAAAGCACTATCAGCCTCTTCCACCCATGGATCCACATGTAGTTCACCTGCTACTCAGTTTATCAACCGTTCTTACTATGACAAGAAGGGTCACACCGAGGCCCAGTGCTGGAAGAAGTCAGGACGATGCGTGCGGTGTGGCAGTGATCAGCATCAGATCAAGGATTGCCCTAAATGGAAAAGAGGACAAAATCAGATTAAACCAGCTGGTAGAGGCAAGACTCCAGTTCCTAGAGTTCAGGCCCGAGCTTATGCTATTGAGTGCGAGGAGCTTCATGAGGAAACCGCTGTTGTTGAAGGTACATTCCTAATACTGAATTAACCTGTTAGGGAGCTAATTTATCCAGGTGCTACTCATTCATTTATTACTCCCTTATGTGTGCAACGTGTGAAATTACGAGTTGTATGTTTGCCTTACGAAGTAGAAGTTGGTACTCCGGTGGGTTCTAAACTTGTTACTAGCTCAGCTTGTAGAGCATGTAAAATCCAAATTAAGGATAGGGAATTCTCAGCCAATCTGATAGTGTTACCTTATCGAGACTATGAAGTTATCTTAGGGATGGACCGGTTGGCAAAGCATTATGCCCAACTAGATTGTCGAACGAAGATTGTAACATTCCAGATACCTGGTCAACCAACATTGGAGGTAATGGCTCGAAAAGACTTCATTGAGAGATCCATCATTTCATCTACGAAAGTAGTGAAGTCCTTGAGAAAATGATGTAGTGGATACTTAGCTTACCTCATCAACAAGCCATCGGACAAAGCTAAGTTGCAGGAGATGCCAGTGATTAAAGATTATGCTGACGTGTTTCTAGAAGAATTGCCCGGTTTACCCCCGGATCGGGAAATCAAGTTTGTAATAAAAGTACTGCCTGGCACCCAACCAATATCTAAAGCTCCCTATTGTATGGCACCAGCCGAGCTACAAGAATTGAAGGACCAATTGCAAGGATTGTTGAAGAAGGGGTTTGTTCAACCAAGTTATTCTCCGTGGGGCACACCAGCCTATTTGTAAATAAGAAAGACGGAACGTTGAGGCTATGCATCGATTACCGAGGATTGAACCAAGTAACCGTTAAGAATAAATATCCACTTCCACTGATCGACGAGTTGTTTGATCAACTTCAAGGAGCTAAAGTGTATTCGAAGCTCGACTTGAGGCAAGGGTACTATCAATTGCGGATCAAAAAGGAGGATGTGCCTAAATCGGCTTTCAGGGCGAGATATGGGCATTATGAATTTGTGGTGATGCCATTTGGGCTAACTAATACCCCTGCAGCTTTTATGGACTTGATGCACAGGTGTTTCAACCCTATTTGGACCAATTTGTGGTGATCTTTATTGATGATTTTTTGGTATACTCGAAATCCAAGACTAAGCATGAACAACCTCTGCGATTGGTATTGCAGAAACTTCGAGAGCATCAATTGTATGCAAAGTTTAACAAATGCGAATTTTGGTTGTGGCAGATTGCATTCTTGGGGGACATCATATCCCAAGGGGGAATAATAGTGGACCCAGCAAAGATAGAAGCGTTGATGTCTTGGAAGAAGCCGAAAAATGTTACGGAAGTTCAGTGTTTTCTCGGTTTAGCCGGCTATTATCGGAGGTTCATGAAGGATTTCTCAAAGATTGCAGGACCGCTTACAAAGCTCACTCAGAAGAAAAAAAAGTTCGTGTGGACTGACAAGTGTGAGAACAGCTTTTAAGAATTGAAGAAAAGATTGACTACCGTACATGTTCTTGTATTACCTGAAAGGAGTCAAGGTTTTGCAATCTATTGTGATGCTTCTAAGGAAGGACTAGGTTGTGTGTTAATGCAAAATGGTAGAGTGATTGTGTATGCCTCTAGGAAGCCCAAGCCATATGAATTGAATTACCCAATGCATGATTTGGAGTTGGCGGCTATTGTGTTTGCACTCAAGAAATGGAGGCATTATCTGTGGGGTAACAAGTTTTTGGTGTTTACTGATCACAAGAGCTTGAAGTACTTGTTCTCACAAAAAGAGTTGAACATGAGGCAAAGATGGTGGATGGAGCTCTTGGATGATTATAACTGCACAATCAATTATGTGCCCGGTAAAGAAAATGTAGTCGCAGATGCCTTAAGTCGGAAGCGAGCATGGCAAAACTGGAAGTTAAGGTGCAGGAGTTGTTAGAGGAACCATTTTTGTGGAATCCACAATTAACTCAAAAAGGGTTACTATTTACCACTACACAAATCCAGTCGACCTTGTTGTTTGAATTATGAGAGGCTCAACTGAAGGACCAACAGTTTCAGAATATTAAAGAAAACAACACAGATTTCAAGTTTCATGATGATGGTATATGGAGGTTCAGGAGTCGAATTTGTGTTCCTAATAACCCAGAGTTGAAAAAGAAGATTCTTGAAAAAGCCCATAACTTGAGATACACTATTCACCCTGGCGGAACAAAGATGTACCAGTATTTGAAGCAACACTATTGATGGAATAACATGAAAAGAGAGATTGCGGAGTTTGTGGCTTGGTGTTTAACTTGTCAGAGTGTCAAAGCAGAACATCAACGACTTCCAAGTTTACTTCAACCGTTGGAAATTCCCCGATAGAAATGGGAACTAACTATGGACTTTGTCATGGACCTGCCCAGGTCACAAAAGGGTCATGACGCCATTTGGGTCATAGTGGATAGATTGACCAAGTCAGCGCACTTCTCACCGATGAACAAGGAGAATAGTCCTGAGAAACTAGGAGATATGTATGTGGCGGATATTGTAAGGCTACATGGGATGCCTGTAAGTATTGTATCGGATAGGGATCCTCGTTTTACTTCCCAATTTAAGCGATTACAAGAAGCTTTGGGAATGAAGTTGAGTTTCAGTAAAGCTTATCACCCTCAGACGGACGGACAATCAGAGAGAACTATTCAGATTCTGGAAGATATGCTGAGGGCGTGTGTTCTAGACTTTGAAAAAAGTTGGGAGAAATATCTGCCCCTAGCGGAGTTTTCTTATAATAACAGCTATCAGGCCACTATCAGGATGGCCCCATTTGAGGCATTGTATGGACGTAAATGTCGATCCCCAATTTACTAGGATGAAGTAGGTGAGACGAAGACTTTTGACCCGACCCTCCTACCTGAACTTATGAAGACTGTTGAAAATGTCCACCTCATCCGAAAATGGATGCTTACCACCCAAAGCAGGCAGAAAAGTTACGCAGACCGACGGAGACGGAATTTGGAATTTGAAGTCGGCGACAAGGTGTTCTTAAAGTTATCACCTCGGAGGGGACTGATTAAACATGGTAAGGGTGGAAAATTGAGCGCAAGGTTTGTGGGACCATTTGAAATAGTTGAAAAGGTTGGTAAATTGGTGTATCACCTGGAACTACCCCAAAACCTCTCCAATATTAATGATGTCTTCCATGTCTCAATGCTACGAAAGTATCACCCTGATCCATCACACATCTTGGAGCTTGAGCCGTTGCGGCTTCGGGAGAACTTGTCTTATGAAGAGAAGCCCATTCGGATCCTAGACAAACAAAATCGGGAATTGCGCAACAAATCTATACCAATGGTGAAAGTGCTATGGGACCACCATGGAGTCGAAGAAGCAACGTGGGAAAGACGAGACCAGATGGAGCAATAGTATTCGACATTATTTCAAAGGTAATATTGAATTTCGGGACAGATGGAGCAACAGTATCCAGCATTATTTCAAAGGTAATATTGAATTTTGGGACGAAATTCTTTTAAGGAGGGGAGGATGTGAGGCCCGACCTCGATTTGCGTACAATACCTCGTTTTGTATACCCTAATCTAGAATTACGTGCCTTGACAAAGGTTTAAGAGTCGTGTCTCATTTTATGTGCCTTGCATCGAATTACGTGCATTCATTTAGGGTTGCGTGCATTTGCTTGGAAAACGTGCATTCATCTCGTAGTTTGTGCCTTACCTCGTAGTGCGTGCCCTAAACCTAAGAAAGCGTGTGGGCACACTAATCAAGAAAGCATCTTACACGAAGCATTAGATTATTAATTAATCCTACAAATTCCACTAACTAATATTAAAATGCTAAGTCAATGCACTAGAAGACAAAATTTCACCAAAAGCTAAACATTCTTATTCTTTATTCTTCATTCTTTTGCATATTCCAAGCACACACAATTAAATAAAGCTTAAAGCATGAAAAAATTCAGAAATTGGAGCCAAGATGGCCGGCCATACTAAGAGCTTGAGCAAGGTTTGAACCATTATTTTATATCTTGCATGCTTAGTCAAAACAAAAAAAAAAATCTCACACCATGACAAATCTTTCCTTGCACCAAGACACCTTTTGCTAAACACCAAGTTACACATCTCGGCCTCTTCACCATTGTGTCTCCTCACAATTCAAATTGCTCAACATAACAACACAAAATCAGAATTTTGAGAGCATAGGGCCGACACACACACCAACATTTCATTTTCCTGAAAACATTCTATCTTTCTCTCATCTTCTCTCACTCTCTCAGCCTTGGCTGCATTCATGACTCTCCATAGTGTAAACTCATCTCCTAAGGTTCACCTAGGCATGCAAGGACTCTAGGAAGCTCGACCAAGCAAGCAAGAAGCAAGAAAAATTGCATGCAAGCTCATAGAACTCTCATTTCGGCCTAGGTATGTTTGATAGCTTTTCTTTCATCTCCTTTTTGTTCTAACCACATGCACATACTAAGAACATGATAACTCAGCTAGGAATTAAGGAAATCAAGCAATATCTCTTGGCCAAACAACGAGAGAAGACCTTTCTATGCATCTTCAAGAGTTTTGAGCATCATTTGTTGTCAATAGGCTAAGGTGAGGGTTAATCCTTTTTAAAAGCTTTCAAAAACCACATGCATGCCTTCATATGGATAGATTTACTCTTTACTTGTTGTATGTGTGTGTGCATGAGCTTATATAACCATGCATGGCAAGATATTTAGCTAGAACTTGAAGATAGGTAAAATCTCGAAAATGGCAGATTTCTGACTTGTTAGAACAAAGTGTATTTGTCATGGTAAATGATGTTGAAAATGAGTGAAAATTGGTATGTGACTCATTTTGCCAGTTCTAAGCATTTTTCATAGAAATAAGCCAAGGCCAATTTTGACTCTAAGGTCTCCAAAATAGCAAAACATCGAAAGGTATCTAAATCTGGAAAATCTGGAAAATGGAGCAGGTTTTTGGCAGTTCACTGTCCTTGTAGAACAAAACAGTTTTGACCTATTAACTGATGCCTAAAATAAATGAAATTTGGCAGGTTTCTAGAATTTTCAGTTCTTGACATTTTTGTCAGAAATAGACTAAAGCTAATCTGACCCTAAGACCCTAAAACATGTCAAGTATTGAAATATGTACGAATATGGACAGTTTTGCGTAGTCTCACGATATTATCTATAACTCTTGAATCCGAACTCCAAATGATGTGAGGTTTGTTTCTGGAGTTAGTTCACTTAATAAGCTTTAATTTTATATTTTTTTCAATGGAATTGGAGATTTTTTGCTAATCTAATGATTGTGGGAAAACAGACTATTGCAATGAGGTATTTATTTAGTGATATACTTTTTAAAAAGTATTGTAACTTCTCTTGTGATATTGAATGCTTGGGATTGTGGCACTTGGATGTTATGTGGACTATTTTGGATGATTGAGGATGTTTTAATTAATCGATGCATAGCTTGGGTTTAATTACATGACAACTTGTGGTTAAATCGCACGTGTTAGCATTAATTGAAACCCTATTGAATGTGAAAACTCGCTAAGTGTTGATCCTATGGTTATTGTGTCCAATTGTGTGATTAGTGGGCTGCCTAAGAATTGTTAAGTATGCTTGAAATGTGATTCCCGATGATTACATGTTGATAAGTAGACCTTTCTTGCACCCGGTCCCACGTAGACGTCGTTGCATGCTTGTATAAACTTATTATTTGATTACGTGAACCTCGAAATAAGTTATATGACTTGATTTACATGTGTTACATGGCTGACCGTTTAATATAGATATAACTCCATGTGCTTTACAAGTGAAATTACATGTCAAAGCATGCCTCGTGTGTTTACTTGTCGATGTGCGATCTTATGACTGCTCGGAGGCAACCTACTTTATTATCCTCCTAATGTGATATATTAAATGTTATAAATGTGCATTGCATACAAGGTTGCAACCTTTCATTCTGGCGTGGTAGCATTTCACGCACACCGGGCGGCATCGGGCTTGCCGGTGCAATCGTGACTACCATGGTCCAATTCCCTCTCTCGCTTGGGGCTAAACTTCCTCAGAGAGTTGGGTCGTAGGATTTCGGGGTACATCCGAAGTACACCCATTTGGCGTGATAAGTGGATGATTTGAAGTCGGCCGCAACAACTGTTATTGGAAATGAATTGAGAGCAAAGGCTCACCGTATCCTTTTCACTATGCGTATAAGTACTCTCGCTTGGTTCCTAGAGGACCTCGGGGAGGAAAGACGGGTAATTGTGTTCTTTTACTTTTATATTACACTATGAACTTACTTGTGTTATATGTCATGCTTTCAAAAAGGGTTTTTCATAAGTTGAACCGGAAAAAGAGTTTCAAAACGTATTTCTCGTTTTCCCCTCGCTGAGTTCATAAGGACTCACCCTCTTTTATCATCATAGGTAAAGAAGATCAGGAACATGCACCCGTGGATAACGTGCCTATTGATGACTCTTTGGAGTGATTGCATGCCCTACGTGCCTTACGTGATTGTGGTTATTTTGTGAACGATATGTTGTTTTGAAGACTATTTCTTATGTTGCTTGTTGTCGTTATTGTAAATGACCCCCGTTGTAATTTGGGGTCTAATTTTGGTTTGTAATGAATATAACTAGATAGACACCCTATTTGATCATTTTGCTACTTTGATTAGTAACTACTACAGGCTTATGAAGTATTAGGCAAAGGGCTAAGTAAAATGAATCCATCCAATCTTAAGTAGGTACTCATTTGTAAGCTAAGACCAACAGGTACTTGTGTAACAGGGATTGACAAATAAACGAGACATAGTTATCATGCTAGGTTGTTAATCAAACGAGACTTCGAGATAACTAGTAGGCATTTCGATTGGTGATAAATAGTAATCTTAGTTGGAAATGAATTTGAGATTGAAAGTTTTGAGGCCTTTAGAAAATTAGGTCAAACTAAAGAGCCCAATTACAGCCGTTATGCTGTCGATTTTTTTTTGAAAATCTTTTGGAGATCTAGGCTAACGTTAAGTGTTAAATCTTAATAGATGATTAAGCATGTGGAATGGTATAAATGATTAGATCACACCATAGTCTAACCTCTATAGGTCGGGTTGGGGCGTGACAGGCGCAGCCGAGCAGGCTTCCTGCCCCCGTCGTAGAACTCTCTAAGAACTTTCCAACGGTATGCTGAGCGCCGCGTAACTCCTCACGGATCAAAAGTTATGGGCACCGGAGCGACGGAGGCCTAGTCCCAAGCCCCGCGCCCTTGGTATACGGGCCCAGCCTCTACGTGAAGCGAAGTTGTCTTGCCCAAGGTGCCATGGCATTCAATAATAGAATTGTGATGGATTAGGTTGTCGTCCTTTTCTAGGCTCACGACGTACAATCTAGGATGGAAAAACAGCGCATAAGAAGAAAAGTGTCGAAAATAGGCACAGCTAGGCAGGCTAGTTGTCCCCGTCGTAGAGCTCTCAAAGGGCTTTCCAATGGTATACTGTGCGCCGCGTAACACCTTACGGATCAAAAGTTGTAGGCCCCTGAGTGACGGAGACCTGGTCTTAAGCCCCATGCCCTCGTTTTGCGGGCCCAGCCTTTACGTGAACTGAAGTTGTCTTGCCCAAGGTGCCGTGGAATTTGACAATAGAAATTTGATGGATTAGGTTGTTGTTCTTTTCACGACTCACAACGTACGATCCGGGACGGAAAACAGCGCAAAAGAAGAAAAGTATCCCAAAACTGATGATAACATTCAATTTTGTGCTCTGAAAATAGACGAAGTCGAGCAGGCTTGTTGCCCCCGTCGTAGAGCTCTTAGAGAGCTTTCCAACGGTAGGCTATGCGCCGCGTAACTCATTATGGATCAAAAGTTATGGGCACCGGAGCGACAGATACCTTGTCACAAGCCCCACGCCCTCGGTTTGCCGGCCCAGCCTCTACGTGATGTAAAGTTGTCATGCCCAAGGTGTCATGTGATTCGGTAATAGAAATGTGATTGATAAAGTTTTTGTCCTTTTCGCGGCTGACGACGTACGATCCGGGATGGAAAAACTGCGCAAAAGTAGAATAGTGTCCTAAAACTGATGAAAATGTCTGATTTTGGGCTCTGAAAATAGGCGTAGCAGAGCAGGCTTGCTCTCCCCGTCGTAGAGCTCTCTAAGAGCTTTTCAACGGTATGCTGTGTGCCGCGTTACTCCTTACGGATCAAAAGTTATGGGCAAAGGAACGACGGAGAGTTGGTCCCAAGCCCCATGCCCTCGGTTTGCGGGCCAGGCGCTACGTGAAGTGAAGTTGTCTTGCCCAAGGTGCCGTGGGATTTGATAATAAAAAAATGATGGATTAGGTTGTCGTCCTTTTCTAGGCTCACGACGTACGATCTGGGAAGGAAAAACATTGCAAAAGAAGAAAAGTGTCCTAAAACTAAAGCAAACATTCGGTTTTGGGCTCCAAAAATAGGCGCAAACGCGAAGGCTCAATACCCCCGTCGTAGAGCTCTTGGAGAGCTTTCCAACAGTATGCTGTGCGCCGCGTAACTCCTTACATATCAAAAGTTATGGGCTCCGTAGCGACGGAGACCTCGTCCCAAGCCCCACGCCCTCGGTTTGCTGGCCCAGCCTCTATGTGAAGCGAAGTTGTCTGGCCCAAGGTGCCATGGGATTCGGTTATAGAAATGTGATGGATTAGGTTGTCGTCCTTTTCGCAGCTCACGACATACGATCTAGTCCGAAAAAACAGCCAATAGAAGTAATGTATCCCGAAACTGATGAAAACATTTAATTTTGGACTTCGAAAATAGGCACATCCGAGCAGTCTTGCTGCCCCCGTATTAGAGCTCTCTGAGAGGTTTCCAACGGTATGCTGTGCGCGTAACTCCTTACGGATCAAAAGCTATTTGCACCAGAGCGACGGAGACCTGCTCCCAAGCCCTATCCCTCGGTTTGCGGGCCCAGCCTCTACGTGAAGTGAAGTTGTCTTTCCCAAGGTACCGTGGAATTCGGTAATAGAAATGTGATAGATTAGGTTGTGGTCATTTTCGCGGCTCACGACGTACGATTCGGGATGAAAAAACAGTGCGAAAGAAGAAAAGTATCTCGAAACTAATGAAAATGACTAATTTTTGACTTCAAAAATAAGTGCAACCGGACAGGCATGCTACCCTCGTCGTAGAGCTCTTGAAGAGCTTTCTAACGGCATAATGTGTGCCGCGTAACTCCTTACGGATCAAAAGTTATGGGCACTAGAGCGACGGAGACCTGGTCCCAAGCCCACACCCTCGTTTTGCAGGCCCAACATCTAGGTGAAGCGAAGTTGTCTTGCCCAAGGTGCAGTGGGATTCGATAATAGAAATGTGATGGATTAGGTTGTCGTCCTTTTTGCCGCTCACGACGTACGATCCGGGACGAAAAAATAGCGCAAAAGAATAAAAGTGTTACGAAACTGATGAAAACATTCGATTTTGTGCTCTGAAAATAGGCGTAGTTGAGCTGGCATGCTGCCCCCGTCGTAGAGCTCTCGGAGAGCTTTCCAACGGTATGCTATGCGCCACGTAACTCATTACAGTTCAAAAGTTATGGGCACCGGAGCGACAGATACTTGGTCACAAGCCCCACGCCCTCGGTTTGTGGGCCCAGCCTCTACGTGAAGTGAAGTTTTCATTCCCAAGGTGTCGTGGGATTCGGTTATAGAAATGTGATTGATTAGGTTGTTGTCCTTTTTGCGGTTGACGACGTACGATCCGGGACAAAAAAACAGCGCAAAAGTAGAAAAGTGTCCCGAAACTGATGAAAATGTTCGATTTCGGGCTTCAAAAATAGACGCAGCCGAGCAAGCTTGCTGCCCCAGTCGTAGAGCTCTCGGATTGTTTTCCAACGGTATGCTGTGTGCCGCGTAACTCCTTACGAATCAAAAGTTATGGGCAAAGAAGTGATGGAGACTTGGTCCCAAGCCCCACGCCCTCAGTTTGCGTGGCCAGCCTCTACGTGAAGCGAAGTTGTCTGCCTAAAGAACCGTGGGATTCGATAATAGAAATGTGATGAATTAAGTTGTCGTCCTTTTCTAGGCTCACGACGTACGATCTGTGAAGGAAAAAAAGCGCAACAGAAGAAAAATATCCCAAAATAGATGAAAATGTTCGATTTTGGACTCCAAAAATAGGCACAGCCGCCAGGCTTGCTGCCGCAGTCGTAGAGCTCTCGAAGAACTTTCCATCGGTATGCTGTGCACCGCCTAACTCCTTACAGATCAAAAGTTATGGGCACCCGAGCGACGGAGACCTGGTCCAAAGCCCCAAGCCCTCGGTTTGCGGGCCTAGCTTCTACGTGAAGCGAAGTTGTCTTAGCCAAGGTGCCGTGGGATTGGATAATAGAAATATGATGGATTAGGATATTGTCCTTTTCTAGGCTTAGGACGTATGATACGGGAAGGAAAAACAGCGCAAAAGAAGAAAAGTATCCCAAAACTAATGAAAACATTCGATTTTGGGCTCCAAAAATAGACGCAGACGCGAGGGCTCGATGCCCCCGTCGTAGAGCTCTTGGAGAGCTTTCCAACGGTATCCTATGCACAGCGTAAATCCTTACGGATCAAAAGTTATGGGCACTGGAGCGACGGAGACCTGTGCCCTAGCCCCACGCCCTCGGTCTGAGGGCCCAGCTTCTATGTGAGGCGAAGTTATCTTGCCCAAGGTATCATGGGATTCGGTAATTGAAATGTGATGGATTAGGTTGTCATCATTTTCGTGGATCACGACGTACGATCTAGGACGGAAAAATAGCCAAAAGAAGTAAGGTATCCCGAAACTGATGAAAACTTTTAATTTTGGACTTTGAAAACAGGCGCAGGTGGGCAGGCTTACTGCCCCCGTAGTAGAGCACTCGGAGGGCTTTCGAACGGAATGCTGTGGGCTGCGTAACTCCTTACGGATGAAAAGTTATTTGCACCGGAGCGACGAAGACCTGCTCCCAAGCCCACCCCTCGGTTTGCGTGCCCAGCCTCTACGTGAAGCGAAGTTGTCTTTCCCAAGGTACTGTGGGATTCGATAATAGAAATTTGATGGATTAGGTTGTCGTCCTTTTCGCGGCTCACAACGTACGATTTGGGATGGAAAAACAACGCAAAAGAAGAAAAGTATCCCGAAATTGATGAAAATGTTTAATTTTGGACTTTGAAAATAGGCACAGGCGGGCAGGCTTGCTGCCCCCGTAGTAGAGCTCTCGGAGAGCTTTCCAACGGTATATTGTGTGCCGCATAACTCCTTACGGATCAACAGTTATGGGCACCAGAGCGACGGAGACCTGGTCCCAAGCCCCACGCCCTCGTTTTGCGGGCCCAGCCTCTAGGTGAATCGAAGTTGTCTTGCCCAAGGTGCCATGGGCTTTGATAATTGAAATGTGATGGATTAGGTTGTCGTCCTTTTCGTGGCTCACGACGTACGATCCAGGATGAAAAAATAGCGCAAAAGAAGAAAAGTGTTACGAATCTGATGAAAACATTCAATTTTGTGCTCTGAAAACATGCGTTGTCGAGCAGGCATGCTGCCCTCGTCGTAGATGTCTCGGAGAGCTTTCCAACGGTATACTATGCACCACGTAACTCAATATGGATCAAAAGTTATGGGCACCGGAGAGACAGATACTTGGTCACAAGCCCCATGCCCTCGGTTTACGGGCCCAGCCTCTACGTGAAGTGAAGTTGCCATGCCCAAGGTGTCGTGGGATTCGGAAATAGAAATGTGATTGATTAGGTTGTCATCGTTTTGGCGGCTGACGACGTACGATCTAGGATGGAAAAACAGCCCAAAGAAGTAAGGTATCCCGAAACTGATGAAAATGTTTAATTTTGGACTTCGAAAACAGGCGCAGCCGAACAAGCTTGCTGCCCCTATCGTAGAGCTCTCGCAGAGCTTTCCAACGGTATGCTGTGCGCAGCGTAACTCCTTACGGATCAAAAGTTATGGGCACCGGAGCGACGGAGACCTAGTCCCAGGCCCTATGCCCTCGGTTTACGGGCCCAGCCTTTACGTGACGCGAAGTTGTCTTGCCCAAGGTGTTGTGGGATTCGATAATAGAAATGTGACGGATTAGGTTGTCGTCCTTTTCGCAGCACACGACGTACGATCCGGGACCAAAAAACAGAACAAAAAAAGAAAATTTTCCCAAAATTGATGAAAACATTCGATTTTGTACTCTGAAAACAGGTGCAGTCGAGCAGGCTTGTTGCCCCTATCGTAGAGCTCTAGGAGAGCTTTTCCAACGGTATGCTGTGCGCTGCGTTACTCCTTACAGATCAAAAGTTATGGGCACCGGAGCGACAGATACCTGGTCATAAGCCCCACACCTTCGATTTGAGGACCCAGCCTCTACGTGAAGTGAAGTTTTCATGCCCAAAGTGTCGTGGGATTCGGTAATAAAAATGTGATTTATTAGGTTGTTGTCCTTTTCACGGCTGATGACGTACGATCCGAGATGGCAAAACAGCGCCAAAGCGAAAAAGTGTTCCGAAACTGATGAAAATGTTTAATTTTGGACTTCGAAAATAGGTGCAGCCGGGCAGACTTGATGCCCTTATCGTAGAGCTCTAGGAGAGCTTTCCAACAGTATGTTGTGCGCCGCGTAACTCTTTACGGATCAAAAGTTATGGGCACCGGATACCTGGGCACAAGCCCCACGCCCTTGGTTTGCCGGCCCAGCCTCTACGTAAAGTGAAGTTGTGTTGCCCAAGGTGCCATGGGATTCGGTAATAGAAATGTCATTGATTAAGTTGTTGTCCTTTTCGCGGCTAACGACGTAGGATCCGGGACCGAAAAACTGCGCAAAAGTAGAATAGTGTCCCGAAACTGATGAAAATATTTGATTTTGGGCTCTGAAAATAGGCGTATCCGAGCAGAATTGTTCCCCCCATCGTAGAACTCTCGGAGAGCTTTCTAATGTATGCTGTGTGCCACGTAACTCCTTACGAATCAAAATTTATGGGCAAAAAAATGACGGAGACCTGGTCCCAAGCCTCATGCCGTCGGTTTGCGGGCCCAGCCTATACGTGAAGCGAAGTCGTCTTGCCCAAGGTTCTATGGAATTCAATAATAGAAATGTGATAGATTAGGTTGTCGTCCTTTTCTATGCTCACGACGTACGATCTGGGAAGTAAAAACAGCGCAAAAGAAGAAAAGTATCACAAAACTGAAGAAAATGTTCGAATTTGGGCTCCAAAAACAGGCGCAGCCGAGCAGGCTTGCTACTGCAGTCGTAGAGCTCTCAGGGAGCTTTCCAACGGTATGCTGTGCACCGTATAACTCCTTACATATCAAAAGTTATGGGCCCCCGAGCGACGGAAACCTGGTCCAAATCCCCAAGCCCTCGGTTTGCCGGCCCAGCCTCTACGTGAAGCGAAGTTGTCTTACCCAAGGTGCCTTGGGATTTGATAATAGAAATATAATGGATTAGGTTGTCATCCTTTTCTAGGCTCACGACGTACGATACGGGAAGGAAAAACAGCGCAAAAGAAGAAAAGTATCCCAAAACTAATGAAAACATTTGACTTTGGGCTAAAAAAATAGGCGCATATGAGAATGTTCGATACCCACATCGTAGAACTCTTGGAGAGCTTTCGAACGGTATGTTGTGCGCCGCGTAAATCCTTATGGATAAAAAGTTATGGGCATTGGAGCGACGGTGACCTAGTCCCAAGCCCTACGCCCTCGGTTTGCGGGCCCAACCTCTACATGAAGCGAAGTTGGCTTGCCCAAGGTGCCAAGGGATTCGATAACAAAAATGTGATGGATTAGGTTGTTGTCCTTTTTGCGACTCACGAAGTACGATCTAGGACGGAAAATAGCTAAAAGAAGTAAGGTATCCCAAAATTGATCAAAACGTCTAATTTCGGAATTTGAAAACATGCGCAGCCGGGCAGGCTTGCTGCCCCAGTAGTAGAGCCCTCGGACAGCTTTCGAACGGAATGCAGTGCGCCGCGTAACTCCTTACGGATCAAAAGTTATTTGCACCGGAGCGACGGAGACCTGCTCCCAATCCCTATCCCTCGATTTGCGTGCACAACCTCTACGTGAAGCGAAGTTTTCTTTCCCAAGATGCTTTGGGATTCGGTAATAGAAATTTGATGGATTAGGTTGTCGTCCTTTTCGCGGCTCATGACGTACGGTCTGGGATGGAAAAACAGCGCAAAAGAAGAAAAGTACACCAAAATTGATGAAAATGTTTAATTTTGGACTTCGAAAATAGGTGCCGCTGGGCAGGCTTGCTGCCCTCGTCTTAGAGCTCTCGGAGAGCTTTTCAACGGTATACTGTGCGCTGCGTAACTCCTTTCGAATAAAAAGTTATGGGCACCAGAGCGACGGAGACCTAGTCCTAAGCCCCACGCCTTCGTTTTGCAGGCGCAGCCTTTGGGTGAAGTGAAGTTGTCTTGCCCAAGGTGCTATGGGATTCGGTAATAGAAATGTGATGGATTAGGTTGTCTTCCTTTTCGTGGCTCACGACGTACGATCTGGGATGGAAAAATAGCGCAAAAGAAGAAAAGTGTTCCTAAACTGCTGAAAACATTCGATTTTGTGCTCTAAAAACAGGCGTTGTTGAGTAGGCATTCTGCCCCCGACATAGAGCTCTCGGAGAGTTTTCCAACGGTATGCTATGTGTCACGTAACTCATTACGGATCAAAGGTTATGGGCACCGAAGCGACAGATACCTGGTTACAAGCCCTACGTCCTCGGTTTGCGGGCCCAACCTCTACGTGAGGTAAAGTTTTCATGCCCAAGGTGTCATAGGATTCGGTAATAGAAATGTGATTGATTAGGTTGTCGTCCTTTTTGCGGCTCATGACGTACGATTTGCGACAGAAAAATAGCTCAAAAGAAGAAAAGTATCCCAAAACTAATGAAAACATTTAATTTTGGACTTTGAAAATAGGCGCAGCTAGGCAGGCTTGCCGCCCCCGTCGTAGAGCTCTCGGAGAGCTTTCCAACGGAATGTTGTGCGCTGCGTAACTCCTTACGGATCAAAAGTTATTTGCATCGGAGCGACGGAGACCTGGTCCTAAGCCCCACGCCCTCGGTTTGCGGGCCCAGCCTCTACGTGAAGTGAAGTTGTCTTGCCCAATGAGATGTGGGATTCGGTAATAGAAATGTGATGGATCAGGTTGTCGTCCTTTTCATGGCTCACGACGTACAATCCGGGACGGAAAAACAGCGCAAAAGAGGAAAAGTGTCCCGAATCTGATGAAATCATTTGATTTTGGACTCTGAAAATAGGTATAGTGGAGCAGGCTTGCTGCCCTTGTCGTAGAGCTCTCGGAGAGCTTTCCAACGGTATGTTGTGCGCCTCGTAACTCCTTACGGATCAAAAGTTATGGGCACCGGAGCGACGGAGACTTGGTCCCAAGCCCCACGCCCTTGGTTTGCGGGCCCAGCCTCTTCGTGAAGTGAAATTGTCTTGCCCAAGGTGTCGTGGGATTCGGTAATAGAAATGTGATTGATTTGGTTGTCGTCCTTTTCGCAGCTGACGAAGAACGATCCGAGTCGGTAAAACAGCGCAACAGTAGAAAAGTGTAACGAAACTGATGAAAACGTTTAATTTTGGAATTCAAAAATAGGTGCAGCTGGGCAGGCTTGCTGCCCTCGTCGTAGAGCTATCTGAGAGCTTTCCAACGGTATACTGTGCGCCGCGTAACTCCTTACGGATCAAAAGTTATAGGCACCAGAGCGACGAAGACCTGGTCCCAAGCCCCATTCCCTCATTTTGTGGGCCCAGCCTCTAGGTGAAGCGAAGTTGTCTTGCCCAAGGTGCCGTGGGATTCGATCATAGAAATGTGATGGATTAGGTTGTCGTCTTTTTCGCGGCTCACGACGTACGATCCAAGATGGAAAAACAGCACAAAAGAAGAAAAGTGTTACGAAACTGATGAAAATATTTGATTTTGTGCTCTGAAAATAGGCATTGTAGAGCAGGCATGCTGCCCCCGTCGTAGAGCTCTCGGAGAGCTTTTCAACGGTATGTTGTGCGCCACGTAACTCATTGCGAATCAAAAGTTATACGCACCGGAGCGATAAATACCTGGTCACAAGAACCACTACCTCAGTTTGCGGGCCCAGCCTCTACGTGAAGTGAATTTGTCATGCCCAACGTGTCATGGGATTCGATAATAGAAATGTGATTGATTAGGTTGTCGTCCTTTTCGCTGTTGACGACGTACGATCCGGGACGGAAAAACAGCATAAAAGTAGAAAAGGGTCCCAAAATTGATAAAAACGATCAATATTGGGTTCCGAAAACAAGTGCAGCCGAGCAAGCTTGCTGCCCCCGTCGTAGAGCCCTCGGAGAGCTTTCCAACAGTATGCTGTGCGCCACGTAACTCATTACGGATCAAAAGTTATGGGCTCCGGAGCAACAGATACCTGGACACAAGCCCCACGCCCTCGGTTTGCGAGCCCAACCTCTACGTGAAGTGAAGTTGTCATGCCCAAGGTGTCATGGGATACAGTAATAGAAATGTGACTGATTAGGTTGTCGTACTTTTCACGGCAAACGACGTACGATCCGGGACGAAAAAACAGTGCAAAAGAATAAAAGTGTCCCGAAACTGATGAAAACGTTTGATTTTGGGCTCCGAAAATAGGCGCAGCCGAGCAGGCTTGCTGCCCCCGTCGTATAGCTCTTAGAGAGTTTTCCAACGGTATACTGTGCAACGCGTAACTCCTTACGGATCAAAAGTTATAGGCAAATGAGCGACGGAGACCTGGTCCCAAGCCCCACGCCCACGGTTTGCGGGCCCAGCTTCTACGTGAAGCGAAGTTGTCTTGCCCTAGGTGCTGTAGGATTCGATAATAGAAATGTGATTGATTCGGTTGTCGTCCATTTCGCGGCTCACGACGAACGATCCAGGACGAAAAAACTGTGGAAAAGAATAAAAGTGTCCCGAAACTGATGAAAACGTTCAATTTTGGGCTACGAAAATAGCACAGCAAAGCAAGTTTGCTGGCCCCGTCGTAGAGCTCTTAGAAAGCTTTCCAACGGTAGGCTGTGCGCCGCGTAACTCCATACGGATCAAAAGTTATGGGCACTGAAGCGACGGATACCTGGTCACAAGCCCTACGCCCTCGTTTTGCGGGCCCAGCCTCTACGTGAAGCGAAGTTGTCTTTCCCAAGGTGCTGTGGGATTCGATAATAGAAATGTGATGGATTAGGTTGTCGTTCTTTTCGCAGCTCACGACTTACGATCCGCGATGAAAAAATATCGCAAAAGAAAGAAAAGGGTCCCGAAACTGATGAAAACGTTTGATTTTGGGCTCCGAAAATAGGCGCAGCCGAGCAGGCTGGCCACCCCCGTCGTAGAGCTCTCGGAGAGCTTTCCAACAGTATGCTGTGTGCCGCGTAACTCTTTATGGATCAAAAGTTATGGGCACCAGAACGATGGATACCTGGTCACAAGCCCCACGCCCTCGGTTTGCTGGCCCAGTCTCTACGTGAAGTGAAGTTTTCATGCCTAAGGTGTCATGGGATTCGGTAATAGAAATGTGATGGATTAGGTTGTTGTCTTTTTCACGGTTGATGACATACGATCCGGGACAAAAAAACAGCGCAAATGAAGAAAAGTATCCCAAAACTGATGAAAACGTTCGATTTTAGGCTCCGAAAATAGGCGCAACTGAGCAGGCATGCTGCCCCCGTCATAGAACTCTTGGAGAGCTTTTCAACGGTATGTTGTGTGCCGCGTAACTCCAAACGAATCAAAAGTTATGGGCAAAGGAGCGACGAGACCTGGTCACAAGCCCCACGCCCTCGGTTTACGGGCCCAGCCTCTACGTGAAGCGAAGTTGGCTTGCCCAAGGTGCCATGAGATTCTATAATAGAAATGTGATAGATTAGGTTGTCATCGATTTCTAGGCTCACGACGTACAATCTGGGAAGGAAAAACAGCGCAAAATAAGAAATGTATCCCAAAACTAATGAAAATATTCAATTTTGGGCTTCAAAAATAGGCGCAGCCTAGCAGGCTTGCTACCCCCATCGTAGAACTCTCTAAGAGCTTTCCAACGGTATGCTGCGTGCCGTGTAACTCCTTACAAATCAAAAGTTTTGGGCACCGGAGCGACGGAGACCTTGTCCCAAGCCCTACGCCCACGGTTTGCGGGCCCAACCTCTACGTGAACCGAAGTTGTCTTGCCCAAGGTGCCATGGGATTCGATATTAGAAATATGATGGATTTGGCTGTCGTCCTTTTCTAGGCTCACGACGTACGATTCGGGTAGGAAAAATAGCGCAAAAGAAGAGAAGCATCCCAAAATTGATGAAAACATTCGATTTTAGGCTCCAAAAAAAGCGCGGTCACACAGACTTCCTACCCCCGTCGTAGAGCTCTCAGAGAACTTTCCAACGGTATGCTGTGTGTCGCGTAACGCCTTACGGATAAAAAGTTATGGGCACCGGAGCGACGGAGACCTGGTCCCAAGTCCCACGCCCTCGGTTTGCATGCCCAGCCTCTACGTGAACCGAAGTTGTCTTGCCCAAGGTGTCGTGGGATTCGATAATAGAAATGTGATGGATTTGGCTGTCATCCTTTTCAAGGCTCACGACGTACGATCCGGGTAGGAAAAACAGTGCCAAAGAAGATAAGCATCCCAAAACTGATGAAAACATTCGATTTTAGGCTCCAAAAACAAGCGCGGTCGCACAGCCTTGCTACCCCCATCGTAGAGCTCTCGGAGATCTTTCCAACGGTACGTTGTGCGGTGCGCAACTCCTTACGGATAAAAAGTTATGGGCACCGGAGCGACGGAGACTTGGTCCCAAGCCCAACGCCCTCAATTTGCGGGCCCAGCCTCTACGTGAAGCGAAGTTGTCTTGCGCAAGGTGCTACGGGATTTGGTAATAGAAATGTGATGGATTAGGTTGTCATCCTTTTCAAGGCTCACGACGTACGATCCGGGTAGGAAAAACAGTGCCAAAGAAGATAAGCGTCCCAAAACTGATGAAAACATTCAATTTTAGGCTCCAAAAACAAGCGCGGTCGCACAGGCTTCCTACCCCTGTCGTAGAGCTCTCCGAGAGCTTTCGAACTGTATGTTGTGCGCCGTGTAACTCCTTACGGATGAAAAGTTATGGGCACTAAAGCGACGGAGACCTGGTCCCAAGCCCCACGCCCTCGGTTTGCATGCCCAGCCTCTACGTGAAGCGAAGATGTCTTGCCCAAGGTGCCGTGGGATTCAATATTAGAAATGTGATGGATTTGGCTGTCATCCTTTTCAAGGCTCACGACGTACGATCCAAGTAGGAAAAACAGTGCCAAAGAAGATAAGCGTCCCAAAACTGATAAAAACATTTGATTTTAGGCTCCAAAAACAAACGCGGTCGCACAGGCTTCCTACCCCCGTTGTAGAGCTCTCGGAGAGCTTTACAACAGTATGCTGTGTGCCGCGAAATTCCTTACTGATCAAAAGTTATGGGCACCGTAGCGACAGAGACCTGGTCCTAAGCCCCACACCCTCGGTTTGCGAGCCCATCGTCTACGTGAAGCAAAGTTGCCTTGCCCAAGGTGCAGTGGGATTCGATAATAGAAATGAGATGGATTTGGTTGTCGTCCTTTTCTAGGCTCACGACATACGATCAGGGAAGGAAAAATAGCGTAAAAGAAGAAAAGTGTCCCAAAACTTATGAAAATGTTCAATTTTGGGCTCGACAGATAGGCGCAGTCAAGTAGGCTTGTTACCCTCGTCGTAGAGCTCTCGGAGAGCTTTCCAACGGTATGTTGTGTGCCGCGTAACTCCTTAAGGAACAAAAGTTATGGGCAAAAGAGCGACAGAAACTTGGTCCCAAGCCTCACGCCCCCGGTTTTTGGGCCCAGCCTCTACGTGAATTGAAGTTGTCTTGCCCAAGGTGCCATGGGATTTGATAATATAAATGTGATGGATTAGGTTGTCGTCCTTTCTTAGGCTCACGACGTACGATTCGAGAAGGACAAACAGCGCAAAAGAAGAAAAGTGTCCCAAAATTGATGAAAACGTTCGATTTTGCGCTTCGAAAACAGGCTCAGCCAAGTAGGATAACTACCACAGTCGTAGAGCTCTCGGAGAGCTTTCCAACGGTATGCTGTGCACCGCGTAATTCCTTACGGATCCAAAGTTATGGGCACCGGAGCGACGGAGACCTTATCCCAAGCGCCACGCCCTCGGTTTGCGGGCCCAGCCCCCACGTGAAGCGAAGTTGTCTTGCCCAAGGTGCCATGGGATTCGATAATAGAAATGTAATGAATTAGGTTGTCGTCCTTTTCTAGGCTCACGACGTACGATCTGAGAAGGAAAAATAGCGCTAAAGAAGAAAAGTATCCCAAAACTGAAGAAAACATTCAATTTTGGGCTCCAAAAATAGGTGCAGCCAAACAGGCTTGTTACCCCCGTAGTAGAGCTCTCGGAGAGCTTTCCAACGGTATGCTGTGCGCCGCGTAACTCCTTACGGATCAAAAGTGATGGACAAAGGAGCGACGGAGACCTGGTCCCAAGCCCCACGCCCTCGTTTTGCGTGCCCAGCCTCTACCTGAAACGAAGTTGTCTTGCCCATGGTGCGGTGGGATTCGATAATAGAAATGTGATGAATTACGTTGTCGTCCTTTTCGCGACTCACGACGTACGATCTGGAATGGAAACACAGTGCAAAAGAAGAAAAGTATACCGAAACTGATGAAAACATTTCATTTTGGACTTCAAAAATAGGTGCAGCTGGGTAGGTCTGCTGCCCTTGTCGTCGAGCTCTCGGAGAGCTTCCCAACGGTATGCTGTGCGTCACGTAACTCCTTGCGGATGTAAAGTTATGGGCACCGGAGCGACGGAGACCTGGTCCCAAGCCCTAAGCCCTCGTTTTGCGGGCCCAGCCTCTACGTGAAGCGAAGTTGTCTTACCCAAGGTGCCCTAGGATTCAATAATTGAAATGTGATTGATTAGGTTGTCGTCCTTTTCGCGGCTGACGACGTACGATTCGGGGCAGAAAAACAGCGCAAAAGTAGAAAAGTGTTACGAAATTGATGAAAACGTTCAATTTTGGGCTCGAAAATTGGCGTAGCCGAGCAGCCTTGATGCCCCCGTCTTAGAGCTCTCGTAGAGCTTTCCAACAGTATGTTATGCGCCACGTAACTCATTACGGATCAAAAGCCCCATGCCCTCGGTTTGCAGGCCCAACCTCTACGTGAAGTAAAGTTCTCATGCCCAAGGTGTCGTGGGATTCGGTAATAGAAATGTGATTGATTAGGTTGTCGTCCTTTTTGCGGCTGACGATGTACGATCTGGGACGGAAAAACATTGCAAAAGTAGAAAAGCGTCCCGAAATTGATGAAAACTTTTGATTTTGGGCTTCGAAATTAGGTGCAACCGAGCAGGCTTGTTGCCCCCGTCGTAGAGCTCTCAGAGAGCTTTCCAACGGTATGCTGTGCACCATATAACTCCTTACGGATCAAAAGTTATGGGCAAAGGAGCGACGGAGACCTGGTCACATGCCCCGTGCCCTCGGTTTGTTGGTCCAGCCTCTATGTGAAATGCAGTTGTCTTGCCTATGGTGCCATGGGATTTGATAATATAAATTTGATGGATTAGGTTGTCGTCCTTTTTTAGGCTCACGACGTATGATTCGGGATGAAAAAACAGCGCAAAAGAAGAAAAGTGTCCTAAACTGATGAAAACATTCGATTTTGCTCTCCAAAAACAAGCGCAGCTATGAAGGCTTACTACCCTTATCGTAGAGCTCTTGGTGAGCTTTCCAACGGTATGCTATATGCCACGTAACTCCTTACGGATCAAAAGTTATGGGCAAAAGAGCGACGGAGACCTGGTCCTAAGCCCCACGCCCTCGTTTTGCTGGCCCAGCCTCAACGTGAAGCAAAATTGTCTTCCCCAAGGTACCGTGGCATTCGATAATAGAAATGTGATGGATTAGGTTGTCCTACTTTTCGCAGCTCACGACGTACGATCTGGGACCAAAAAATAGCATAAAAGAAGAAAAGTATCCCGAAGCTGATGAAAATGTTCAATTTTGGACTTCAAAAGCAGGCACAGCCGGGCTTGCTTGCTGCCCCCGTCGTAGAGCTGTCGGAGAGCTTTCCAACGTATGCGATGCGCCGTGTAACTCCTTACGGATCAAAAGTTATGGGCACCTGAGCGACGGAGACTTGTTCCCAAGCCCTACGCCCTCGGTTTGCGTGCCCAACCTTTACGTAAAGCGTAGTTGTCTTGCCAAAGGTGGCATGGGATTCGATAATAGAAATATGAGTGATTAGGTTGTTGTCCTTTTCTAGGCTCACGACGTACGATCCGGGAAGGAAAAACTGTGCAAAAGAAGAAAAGTGTCCCAAAACTGATGAAAATGTTCGATTTTGGGATACATAAACATGCGCAGCCGCGAAGGCTTGCTACCCCTGTCGTAGAGCTCTTGGTGAGCCTTCCAACGGTATGCTGTGCGCCGCGTAACTCCTTACGGATCAAAAGTTATGGGCACCGGAGCGACGAAGACCTTGTCCTAAGCCCCACGCCCTCGGTTTGCAGGCCTAGCCTCTACATGAAGCAAAGTTGTCTTCCCAAGGTGCCATGGGATTCAATAATAGAAATGTGATGGATTAGGTTGTCGTCATTTTTGCTGCTCACGACCTACGATTCGGGAGGAAAAAATAGCACAAAATAAGAAAAGTATCCCAAAACTCATGAAAACGTTCGATTTTGGGCTTCAAAAATAGGCGCAGCCAAGTAGGCTTACTTCCCTCGTCGTAGAGCTCTTGGAGAGCTTTCCAACGGTATGCTGTACGCTGCGTCACTCCTCACAGATCAAAAGTTATGGGCACCGGAGGGACGGAGACTTGGTCCCAAGCCCCACGCCCTCGGCCTGCGGGCCCAGCCTCTGCGTGAAGCGAAGTTGTCTTGCCCAAGGTGCCATGGGATTCGATAATAGAAATGTGATTGATTAGGTTGTTGTCCTTTTCGCGGCTCACGACATACGATCCGGGACGGAAAAACAGCACAAAAGAAGAAAAGTGTCCCGAAACTGATGAAAACGTTCGATTTTGGGCTTCAGAAAGAGGCGCAGTAGGGCAGGCTTGCTGCACCCGTCGTAGAGCTCTCGGAGAGCTTTCCATCGGTATGCTGTGCGCCACGTAACTCATTACGAATCAAAAGTTATGGGCACCGGAGTGATAGATACTTGGTTACAAGCCCCACGCCCTTGGTTTGCAAGCCCAGCCTCTACGTGAAATGAAGCAGTCATGCCCATGGTACTGTGGGATTCGGTAATAGAAATGTAATTGATTAGATTGTCGTCCTTTTCGCTGCAGATGACGTACGATCCGGGACGGAAAAATAGCGCAAAGGAAGATAAATATCCCAAAACTGATGAAAACGTTTGATTTTGAGCTCCAAAAATAGGTGCAGCCGAGCAGGCTTACTGCCCCCGTCGTAGACCTCCCAGAGAGCTTTCCAACTGTATGTTCTGTTCCGCATAACACCTTACGGATCAAAAGTTATAGGCAAAGGAGCAACGGAGACTTGGTCCTAAGCCCCACACGCTCGATTTGTGGGCCCAGTCTCTACGTGAAGCGACGTTGTCTTACCCAAGGTGTCATGGGATTAGATAATAGAAATGTGATGGATTAGGTTGTCTTCCTTTTCTAGGCTCACGACGGACGATCGATGAAGGAAAAACAGCGCAAAAGAAGAAAAGTGTTCCAAAATTGATGAAAATGTTCGATTTTGGGTTGCGAAATCAGGCTTGCTGCCCCCGTTGTAGAGCTCTCTGAGAGCTTTCCAACGGTATGTTGTGCACCACGTAACTCCTTATGGATCAAAAGTAATTGGCACCAGAGCGACGGAGACCAGGTCTCAAGCCCTACGCCCTCGGTTTGCGGGCCCAGCCTCTACGTGAATCGAAGTTGTCTTGCCCAAGGTGCCGTGCAATTCGATAATAGAAATTTGATAGATTAGGTTGTCGTCCTTTTTGCGGCTCACAACGTAGAATCTGGACGAAAAAAATAGCACAAAAGAAGAAAAGTATCCCGATACTGATGAAAATGTTCAATTTTGGACTTTGAAAATAGGCGCAGCCGGGCAGGTTTGCTACCCCCGTAGTAGAGCTCTCGGAGAGCTTTCCAACGGTATGCTGTGTGTGAGGCCCGACCTCGATTTGCATGCGATACCTCATTTTGTGAGCCCTAACCTTGAACTGCGTACCTTAACCTAGGTTTAAGAATTGTGTTCGTTTTGTGTGCCATGCATTGAATTACGTGCATTCATTTAGGGTTGCGTGCATTTACTTGAAAAATGTGCGTTCGTCTCGTAATTCGTGCCCTACCTCGTAGTGTGTGCCCTAGACCTAGGAAAGCGTGCCCTCACGTTAATCAAGAAAGCATTTTACACGAAGCACTAGATCATTAATTAATCCTACAAATTCCACTAACTAATATTAAATTACTAATTCAACCCACTAGAAGACAAAATCTCACAAAAAGCTAGACATTCCTTATTCTTTATTCCTTATTCTTTTTGCACTTTCAATACACAATTAAATAATGCTCAAAAGATGACAAAAAATCAGATTTTTTGAAGCCTTGGCCGACCACCTTGTGGCATTCATGCTTGCTTGCTCAATTCAAAATTAATTCGACACAACTTATGACACAAATGCATAAAAAAATTGCTCAAAGACCTCCTCAAAACTCCACCAATCTCGACCAAATGCTCCTTGCCCATGCTAGGAATTTCAAAATGCTTCTTGAAGACATAAAAAGCTGAATTACAAAGCTCAAGGCCGACATATGCCTTAACAATTGCAAAAGCCTTCATTTTTTTTCTTCATTCTCTCATTTCCTCACATTTCTCTCTCTCCCTCTCATTCTTCTCTCTCTCTCTCGGCCTTGGCTGAGTTTCATCTTACCATTGCTCATCTTCATCATTCCATGGTGCATCAAGACAAGCAACAAGCAAAGAGACTCGACCAAGCTAGCTAAGTTGCAAGAATCACACATGCAAGCTCTTTGAGTCACCATTTCGGCCTTGGTGAGTTTGCTAGCTTCCATTTCTTTTCTTCTTGTTCTAACCACATGCATCTACTAAGAACTTGGCCACTAAGCTAGGAAAAATAGAGAAAATCGAGTTGGAGTCTTGGCTAAGCAAGGAAGAAGAAGAAATTTGTGCTTCATCAAAGTTTTGTGCATCTTCTTGTTGATTTGCTAAGGTGAGGGCTAAAACTTCTTGAAAATCTTTCAAAAATCCACATGCATGCTCTTAAATGTATGTCTTTGCTTCTGTACTTGAGTTATATGTGTGTTCATAAGCTTTTACAACCATGCATGGCAAGATTTTGGCTTGAAGATGATGATAGATGAAATCGGGTTTGGTGACAGCTCTCTGTCTTGTTGTTGCGAGGTGAGTTTGGCTAGGCAAATGATGTTGAAAATGCATGAAATTGGTAGGTAACTAGTTTTCCAGTTTTGAACAATTTTTGCAGAAATAGGCCAAAGCTAATTTTGACTCTAAGGTCCTCAAAATGGCAAATCATTAAAATGTGTCCAAATCTGGAAGTCTGGAAAAAAATGAAGCAGGTTTTGGCAGATGCACTGACCTTGTAGAACGAACCAGTTTTGGCTTAGTAAATGATGTCCAAAATGCATGAAATTTGGTGTGCTGCTAGAATTTTCGGTTGTGGACATTTTTTTCAGAAATGGACTAAGGCTAAATCTGAACCTAAGGACCTCAAAAATGACAAGTATAGAAATGTGTGCAAATCTGGACAGTTTTGTGTAATCCCACTGTTTTGGCTATAACTATTGGAACCGAACTCCAAATGATGCAAGGTTTGTTTCTGATTTTAGTTCATTTCTTAAGATTTAATTTGACATCTTATTCACTGGAATTGGAGATTGTTTAGTTGTCTTAATGATTGTGAGAAAACAGCCTATTGCAGTGAGGGTTTCACTTAGTTATATGCTTAGAAAATTTGTTGTAACTTCTCTTGTGGTATTAAATGCTTGGGATTGTGACATTGGGATGTTGTGTGGAATTTTTTTAGTACTTGGGGATGTTTGAATTAATTGATACATGACTTGAGATTGATTTTGAGTTGACTTGGGGCTTAATCGCACGGATAAGCACGAAATGGAAACCCTAGTAACTAGGTAAACTTGCTAAGTGTTGATCCTTTGGATATTGTGTGTAATCACATGTTTAGTAGGCTGCCCGTAGCTGCCCTTATAGCCCTAAATGTGATTTTGATCATTGCATGTTGACAAATAGGCTTTTCTTGCATCCGAACCCACGTAGATGTTGTTGCATGTTGAATAATCTTATCACTTGATTACGTGGACTTCGAAATGAGTTATATGGCTTGATTTACATGTGTTACATGGCTGTCCGTTTAATGTTCATATAACTCCATGTGCCTTTCAAGTGAAATTACTTGTCTATTCGTGCCTCGCTTGTTTACTTGTCAATGTGCAATCTTATGACTGTCCGGAGACAACCTACTTTGTTGTCCTCCTAATGTGATATATTAAATGTCATAAATGTGCATTGCATATGAGGTTGCAACCTTTCATTCTGGTGTGGTAGCGTTCACGCACACCGGGCGGCATCGGGCTTGCCGGTGCAACCGTGACTACCATTGTCCAATTCCCTCTCTCGCTTGGGGGCTAGACTTCCTCAGAGAGTTGGGTCGTAGGATTTCGGGGTACATTCGGAGTACACCCACTTGGCGTGATAAGGGGATGATTTGAAGTCGGCCGCAACAACTGACACTGGAAATGAACTGAGAACAAAAGCTTACCGTATCCTTTTTACTATGTGTATAAGTACTCTCGCTTGGTTCCTAGAGGGCCTCGGGGAGGAAAGACTGGTGATTGTGTTCCTTTACTTTATATTATTGTTATGTACTTAATTGTGTACATTCATGCTTACAAAAAGATTTTCATAAGTTGAACCAGAAAATGAGTTTCAAAACCTATTTCTCGTTCCCCCTCGCTGAGTTCATAAAGACTCACCCTCTTTTATCATCTCAGGTGAAGAAGATCAAGAACAGGTACTTGAGGACGATGTGCCTAACAATGATTCCTTGGAATGATTGCCTGTCCTATGTGCTTTGCGTGATTATGGCTATTTGTGAACTATGCTACTTGAAGACTATTTCTTTTTATATTGCTCAATGTTTGTAATATAATAGACCCCCGTTGTAATTTGGGGTCTAATTTTGGTTTGTACTGATATTTACTAGACAGACACTAGACACTACTATGGTCATTTTGCTATTATTGTTGCTAGTATCTATAATAGGATTATGAAGTATTAGGTAAGTGCTAAGTAAAATGAACCAACCAAATCTTAAGCAGGTACTCATTGTTAAGCTAAGATCAACACGTACTTTTGTAACGAGAATAAACAAACAAACGAGACATAGTATCATGCTAGGTTATTAATCAAACGAGACATCGAGATAACCAGTAGGCATTTCAATTGACGGTAAATAGTAATCTTAGTTAGAAATGAGATTGAGAATTGGAAAATTTGAGGCGTTTAGAGAATTAGGTCAAACCAAAGAGCCCAATTATAGCTGTTATGCTGCCGGTTTCCAGAAAATTTTGGAGTTTAGGCCAAAACATTAAGTGTTAAATCTTCATAAACGGTTAAGTATATGATATGACTTGAATGTTTAGATCACACCCTAGTCTAACCTTATAGGCCGGGTTGGGGCGTGACACTGTGCACCACGTAACTCATTACGGATCAAAAGTTATGGGCACCGGAGCGACAGATACTTGGTCACAAGCCCCACGCCCTCGGTTTGCGAGCCCAGCCTCTACGTGAAGTGAAGCTGTCATGCCCATGGGGCCATGGGATTCGGTAATAGAAATGTGATTGATTAGGTTGTCGTCCTTTTCGCGGTTGACGACGTACGATCCGGGACGAAAAAATAGCACAAAGGAATATAAATATCCCGAAACTGATGAAAACACTGAATTTTGGGCTCTAAAAATAGGCCCAACCGAGCAGGCTTGCTGCCCACGTCGTAGACCTCTCGGAGGTCTTTCCAACGGTATGCTGTACGCCGCGTAACTCCTTACGGATCAAAAGTTATAGCCACCGGAGCGACGGAGACCTGGTCTCTAGCCCCACGTCCTCGGTTTGCGAGCTCAATCTCTACGTGAAGTGACATTGTCTTGCCCAAGGTGTCGTGGGATTCGATAATAGAAATGTGATGGATTAGGTTGTCTTCCATTTCTAGGCTCACGACGGACGATCCGTGAAGGAAAAACAGCACAAAAGAAGAAAAATGTTCAAAAACTGATGAAAATGTTCGATTTTGGGCTCTGAAAATAGGCGCAGTGGAGCAGTTTTGTTGTCCTCGTTGTAGAGCTCTCTGAGAGCTTTCCAACGGTATGCTGTGCGCCGCGTACTCCTTACGGATCAAAAGTTATGGGCACCGGAGCGACGGATACCTGATCACATGCCCCACACCCTCGGTTTGCGGGCCTAGCCTCTATGTGAAGCGAAGTTGTCTTGCCCGCGGCGCCGTACGATTCGATAATAGAAATTTGATGGATTAGGTTGTCGTCCTTTTCTATGCTCACGAAGTGCGATCCGGGAAGGAAAAATAACGCAAAAGAATAAAAGTGTCCTAAAATTGATGAAAACGTTCAATTTTGGCCTCGAAAAATAGGCGCAGCCAAGCAGGCTTGCTACCCCTATCGTAGAGCACTCGCAGAGCTTTCCAACGATATGCTGTGCGTCGCGTGACTCCTTACAAATCAAAAGTTATGAGCACCGGAGTGACGGAGACCTGGTCCCAAGCACCACACCCTCGGTTTGCAGGCCCAGCCTCTACGTGCAGCGAAGTTGTCTAGCCCAAGGTGCAATGGGATTCGATAATAGAAATGTGACAGATTAGGTTGTCATCCTTTTCTTGGCTCTCGACGTACAATCCGGGAAGGAAAAACAGCACAAAAAAGGAAAAGTGTCCCAAAATTGATGAAAACGTTCAATTTTGGGCCCCAAAAATAGGTGGAGTCGACCAGGCTTGCTATCCCCGTCGTAGAGCTCTCGAAGAGCTTTTCAACGATACGTAGTGTGCCGTGTAACTCCTTGCGGATCAAAAGTTATGGGCAACAGAGCGATGAAGACCTGGTCCCAAGCCCCACGCCCTCGGTTAGCTAGCCCAGCCTATACGTGAAGCGAAGTTGTCTTGCCCAAGGTGCCATGGGATTCGATAATAGAAAAGTGATGAATTAGGTTGTCGTCCTTTTCGCAGCTCACGACGTACGATCCGGGACGGAAAAACAACGCAAAAGAAGAAATATGTCCCGAAACTGATGAAAATGTTCAATTTTGGTCTCCGAAAACAGGCGCAGCCGAGCAAGGGTGCTACCCCCATTGTAGAGCTCTAGGATAGCTTTCCAACGCTATGATGTGCACCGCGTAACTCATTACGGATCAAAAGTTATGGGCACCGGAGTGACGGTGACATGGTCCTATGCCCCACGCCCTCGGTTTGCGGGCTCAACCACTACGTGAAGTGAAGTTGTCTTGCCCAAGGTGGCATGGGATTCGGTAATAGAAATGTGATGGATTCGGTTGTCGTCCTTTTCGCGGCTCGCGACGTATGATCCGGGACGAAAAATAGCGCAAAAGAAGAAAAGTGTCAAGAAGCTGATGAAAATATTCAATTTTGTGCTCCAAAAATAGGCATACTCGAGTAGGCCTGCTGCCCCAGTCGTAGAGCTTTTGGAGAGCTTTCCAAAGGTATGCTGTGCGTCCCGTAACTCATTACAGATCAAAAGTTATGGGCACCGAAGCGACAGATACCTGGTCACAAGCCCCACGCTCTCGGCTAACGGGCCCAGCCTCTACGTGAAGTGAAGTTGTCATGCCTAAGGTGTCGTGGGATTCGGTAATAGAAATGTGATTGATTAGGTTGTCGTCCTTTTCGCGGCTGACGACGTACGATCCGCGATGGAAAAATAGCACAAATGTAGAAAAATGTCCCAAAACTGATGAAAACATTCGATTTTGGGCTCCCCAAATAGGTGCAACCTAGCAGGCTCTCTGCCCCCGTCGTAGAGCTCTCGGAGAGCTATCTAACAGTATGCTGTGCGCTGTGTAACTCCTTACGGATCAAAAGTTATGGGCAAAGGAGCGACGGAGACTTGGTCCCAAGGCCCACGCCCTCGGTTTGCAGGCCCAGCCTCTACGTGAAGCGAAGTTGTCTTCCCCAAGGTCCAATGGGATTCGATAATAGAAATGTGATGGATAAGGTTGTCATCTTTTTCGCGACTCACGACGTACAATCTAGGATGGAAAAACAATGCAAAAGAAGAAAAGTGTCCATAAACTGATGAAAACGTTCAATTTCGTGCTTCAAAATAGGCGTAGTCAAGAAGGCTTGCTGCCCCCGTAGTAGAACTCTCAGAGAGCTTTCCAACGGTATGCTGTGCGCCGCGTAACTCCTTACAGATCAAAAGTTATAGGCACCGGAGCGATAGATACCTGGTCACTAGCCCCACGCCCTCGATTTGAGGGCCCATCCTCTACGTGAAGTGAAGTTGTCATGCCCAAGGTGTTTTGGGATTCGGTAATAGAAATGTGATTGATTAGGTTGTCGTCCTTTTCACGGCTGACGACGTACGATCCGAGACGACAAAACAGCGCAAAAGCAGAAACATGTCCCGAAACTGATGAAGATGTTCGATTTTGGGCTCCAAAAATTGGCGTAGACTAGAAGGCTTCTTGTACCCATCGTAGAGCTCTCGGAGAACTTTCCAACAGTATGCTGTGCGCCGCGTAACTCCTTACGGAGCAAAAGTTATAGGCACCAGTGTGATAGAAACCTGGTCACAAGCCCCACACCCTCAGTTTGCGGGCCCAACCTCTACGTGAAGTGAAGTTGTTATGCCCAAGGTGCCGTCGGATTCGATAAGAGAAATGTGATGGATTAGGTTGTCATCTTTTTCTAGGTTCACGACGAACAATCCGGGACAGAAAAATAGCGCAGAAGAAGAAAAGTGTCACAAAATTGATGAAAATGTTCAATTTTGGTCTCCAAAAATAGGCGCAGCTGAGCAGGCTTGCTGCCCCCGTCGTAGAGCACTCGGACAGCTTTCTAACGGTATGCTGTGCGCTGCGTAACTCCTTACGGTCAAAAGTTATGGGCACCAGGGCGACGGAGACCTAGTTTATGGCTCCAGCCTCTATGTGAAGCGAAGTTGTCTTTCCCAAGGTGCCTTGGAATTCGGTAATAGAAATGTAATAGATTAGGTTGTCGCCTTTTCTAGGCTCAAGACATACGATCCGGTAAGGAAAAACAGCGCAAAAGAAGAAAAGTGTTCCAAAATATATGAAAACGTTCGATTTTGGGCTTCGAAAACAGGCGCAGCCGAGTAGGCTTGCTGCCCCCATCGTAGAGATCTCTGAGAGCTTTCCAACGGTATGTTGTGTGTCACGCCCCCAACCCGACCTATGAAGGTTAGACTAGGGTGTGATCTAATCATTAACGTTGTTTTACGATTATAACTGGTTAACGAAGGTTAAGCTTATCCGTTAGACTAGTACTCCAACAATTCTTCGGAAAAACCGATAGCATAACAGCTGTAGGTAGGACCTTTTTGTTTGACCTAATTTCTAAACATCTCGATTATTCTAATCATTAATCCAATTCAATTAAGGACTCCTATTTTGTCATCAACCGATATGCCTACCAGTCTATCTTGAAAGTCTCGTTTGGTTAATAAGCCTAGCATGATAACTATGTCCCGTTTATTTATCAATTTCCTATCATGCAAGTACCTATTATTCTTTAGTTTACAAATAAGCACCTAAGTGGAACTAGATAGAATTGACTTAGTTGATTTTTCACCTAGTGGTTTAATTGCCTACGATAGCTACTATTCAAGATAATGAAAGCAAATAACCAAATAAGAAGTTTGTCCGGTTATAGATAGTACAATCCCAAAATTAGACCCAAATTACAATGGGGTTATTTACATCAATAACATGAACAGTTTGCAATCAAACACAACATCCATATAGCAACCACTTTCAGGAAAAGCACAAAAGCACGTAGTCACTCAAAGGAATCATCAACAAGCACATTTACTTCGGGTACTTGCTCCAAATCTGCTGCACCTGTGACAAAAAAGAGGGTAAGTCCTTATGAACTTAGCGAGGGGGAACGAGAAATACGTTTTGAAACTCTTTTTCCGGTTCAACCTATGAAAAACCCTTTTTGAAAACATGACATATAACACAAGTAAGTTTATAATGTAATATAAAAGTAAAAGAACACAATTACCCGTCTTTCCTCCCCAAGGTCCTCTAGGAACCAAGCGAGAGTACTTATACACATAGTGAAAAGGATACGGTGAGCTTTTGCTCTCAGTTCATTTCCAGTATCAGTTGTTGCGGCCGATTTCAAATCATCCCCTTATCACGCCAAATGGGTGTACTCCGGATGTACCCCGAAATCCTATGACCCAACTCTCTGAGGAAGTCTGGCCCCCAAGCGAGAGAGAGAATTGGACAATGGTAGTCACGGTTGCACCGGCAAGCCCGATGCCGTCCGGTGTGCGTGAACGCTACCACAGCAGAATGAAAGGTTGCAACCTTGTATGCAATGCACATTTATGCCATTTAATATTTCACATTTGGAGGTCAACAAAGTAGGTTGCCTCTGAGCAAGTATAAGATCACATTTTGACATATTGGCATATTGGCATATAAGGCATTGTAAGAACATGTAATCGTTTCATATATCAATTTGAAAGCAATTAAACTTCAACGGGCAGCCAAGTAATGATGTTTAAATAAGCCATAGAATGTCTTTTAACAATTCACATTAGGAGGACAACAAAGTAGGTTGCCTCCAAGCAAGTATAAGATCACATATTGACAAGTAAGCGAACGAGGCATGCTTAACACGAATTTTCACTTTGCAAAACACAGAGTTATATGAACATTAAATGGGCAGGCATGTAACACATGTAAATCAAGTCATATAACTCATTTCGAAGTTCACGTAATCAAATAATAAGATTATTCATCATGCAACGAAATCTACGTGGGACCAGATGCAAGAAAGGCCTACTTGTCAACATGTAATCATCGAAATGATGTTTAGGGATATGAGGGCAACTACGGGCAGCCTACTAATTACATAATTAAACACGATATTCATAGGATCAACACTTAGCGAATTTACCTAGTCACTAGGGTTTCAATTCGTGCTTACCCGTGCGATTAAGCCCCAAGTCATCTCGTAATTAAACTCAAGCCATGCATTGATTAATCCAAACACCCTCAAGTATTCAAAACAGTCCACACAACTTCCCAAATGCCACAATCCCAAGCATTTAATACAACAAGGGAAGCTACATTAATTTTCTAAGCATATCAATAGGTGAAACCCTCACTGCAATGGACTGTTTTCTCACGATCATTAAGACAAGCAAAAAAACTCCAATTCCAGTGAACAAGATGTCAAATTAAATCTTAAGGAGTGAACTAAATTCAGAAACAAACCTCGCATCATTTGGAGTTCGGGTTCAAGAGTTATAGCCAAAACAGTGAGACTACACAAAACTGTCCAGATTTGCACACATTTCAATACTTGTCGTTTTTGAGGGCCTTAAGGTCAGATTTATCCTTAGTCTATTTCTGAAAAAAAATGTCCAGAACTGAAAAATCTAGTAGCACACCAAATTTAATGCATTTTTTATGTCATTTACTAAGTAAAAACGGGTTAATTCTACAAGGTCAGTGAATCTGCCAAAACATGCTTCATTTTTCCAGACTTTCCAGATTTGGACACATTTTAATAATTTGCCATTTTTAGGACCTTACTCTCAAAATTAGATTTTTCCTATTTCTGTCAAAAATGTTCAGAACTGGCAAAACTAGTTAACTACCAATTTTAACGCATTTTCAACATCATTTACCTAACCAAAATCACCTTGCACCAACAAGGCAGAAAGCTATCACATACACGATTTCATCTATCATCACATTCTAGCCAACAATCTTGCCATGCATGGTTATAAAAGCTTATGAACACACATATATCTCAAGAACAGAAGTAAATATAGATATTTAAGGGCATGCATGTGGTTTTTTGAAAGCTTTTCAAGAAGTTTTAGCCCTCACCTCTTGAAGATTTAGCAAATGACCACAAATGCTCTTCAAAATGCATAAAGGGAGCTTCTTCCTTGCTTCTTGCTTGCTTGGGCTGCTATGGCCAAGCTTGGGAAAGATCTTGAGACCATGATTGAGGTCTTGGAAGGTCAAGAGGCAGCCATGGTCAAAAATGAGATAGAAGGAGAGAGAATGAGAGAGTTTGTGAGGAAAGAGAGAGTTTGAGAGAGAAATGATGCTTGTGTGTGTGTGTGTTGGCCTTGAGCCTTTCAAATCTGAATTTTGTGTCATCTTTAGCATTTATTTTGAGTTGAAATGAAGCATGGCATTGAGAGGGTCAAAAATGAGATGCTTGGGTAGGGTGTAGGTGAATTTTTTATGCATTGTGCTTAGTGCATGTGTCATATAATGTCTAGGCTTTAATTTAATTGTGCAAAGTTGATCAAATTGCCTTGTTTTGGCCGTGTAATGCAAGGGATAATCTGAAATTTCACATTCAAGTTAGTATATTTTGGATTATAATAAGTGTAGGTTTATAATAGTTTATTGGTTAGTTGAGTGTGATAGAATATTTTATTAGTTAGTGGTTTTGTAGAGAATTTGAATTAGAAATATAATATTGGTTAGTGGATTGTGTAGGATTATTTTATTGTCTTGTGCTTTGTGTAGGATTCTTTATTGATTAGCGTGCGGGCACGCTTTCTTAGGTCTAGGACACGTACTACGAGACACGCATAGAAATCAATACGGGGCATGAATCACGAGGTAGACACGAACTACGAGGTAAGGCACATACTTCAAGATAAATGTACAAATTCCAATGCAAATGCACGTAACCCTAGGTAAATGCACATAAACCAATGCAAGGCACATAATTCAATGCAATGCACGTAAATTGAGGTGCGACTCTTAAACCTAGATTAAGACACGTAATTAAAGGTCAGGGCACATGAAAAGAGGTACCGCACGTAATTCGAAGTCAAGGCACGTAAGTCGAGGATTATGGCATATAATTCTAGGTCAAGGCACAAATGACGAAGCATGCACGAAAACCAAGACAGGGCACGTAAATCGAAGTAACACCAGTTATTCGGGGTCGGGCTTTACATTGTGAGCCGCATAACTCCTTACGGATCAAAAGTTATAGGCACCGGAGCGACAGAGACTTGGTCCCAAGCACCACGCCCTCGGTTTGCGGGCCCAGCCTCTAGTGAAGTAAAGTTGTCTTGCCCAAGGTACCGTGGGATTCGATAATAGAAATGTGATGGATTAGGTTGTCGTCCTTTTGTAGGCTCACGACGTACCATATGTGAAGGAAAAACAGCGCAATAGAAAAAAAAATATCCCAAAATTGATGAAAACGTTCTATTTTGGGCTATGAAAACAGGCGCAGCCGATTAGCCTTTCTACCCCCGTTGTAGAGCTCTCGAACAGATTTCCAACGGTATACTGTCTGCCACGTAAATCCTTACAGATCAAAAGTTATAGGCACTGGAGCGATAGATACCTGGTCACAAGCCCCATGCCCTCGGTTTGCGGGCCCAGCCTCTTCGTGAAGTGATGTTGTCTTGCCCAAGGTACCGTGGGATTCGATAATAGAAATGTGACGGATTAGGTTATCGTTCTTTTCTAGGCTCACGACGTAAGATCCAGGAAGGAAACACAGCGCAAAAAAAGAAAAGTGTCCCAAAACTAATGAAAACATTCGATTTTGGGCTCCAAAAATAGGCGCAGCGCAGGCTTGCTACCCCCGTCGTATAGCACTAGGAGTGCTTTCTAACGATATGTTGTGTGTCGCGTAACTCCTTGCGGATCAAAAGTTATGGGCAAAGGAGCGACGGAGACATGGTCCCACGCCCCACGCCCTCGTTTTGTAAGCCCAGCCTCTACGTGAAATAAAGTTGTCTTCCCAAGGTACCATGGGATTCGATAATAGAAATGTGATTGATTAGGTTGTCGTCCTTTTCGCGACTCACGACGTACGATCCGGGATAAAAAAATAGAGCAAAAGAAGAAAAGTGTCCAGAAACTTAGGAAAACATTCAAATTTGGGCTTCAAATACAGGCGCAGCCGAGCAGGCTTGTTGCCCTCGTTGTAGAGCTCTTGGAGGGCATTCCAATGGTATGCTGTACGCTGCATAACTCCTTACGGATTAAAAGTTATGGGCACCCCAACGACGAAGACCTGGTCCCAAGGCCCACGCCCTCGTTTTACGAGCCCAGCCTCTACATGAAACGATGTTTTTTTGCCTAAGGTGCAATGGGATTCGATAATAGAAATGTGATGGATATGGTTGTCTTCCTTTTCGCGGCTCACGACGTACGATCCGGAACAGAAAAACAGCACAAAAGATGGAAAGTGTCCCAAAACTAATGAAAATGTTCGATTCTGTGTTCAGAAAATAGGCGCAGTTGAGCAGGCTATCTACCCCCGTCGTAGAGTTCTTGGAGATCATTCCAACGGTACGCTGTGCGCCGCGTACCTCTTTACGGATCAAAAGTTATGGGCAAAGGAGCGACAGAGACCTGGTCCCAAGCCCCACGCCCTCAGTTTGTTGGCCCAATCTCTTCGTGAAGCGAAGTTGTCTTTCCCAAGGTGCCGTGGGATTCGATAATAGGAATGTAATGGATTAGGTGTTCGTCCTTTTCTAGGCTCACGACGTACGATCCAGGAAGGAAAAACAGCACAAAAGAAGAAAAGTGTCCCAAAACTGATGAAAACATTCGATTTTGGACTCCGAAAACAAGCACAGCCGAGCAGGCTTCTTCCCCCATCGTAGAGCTCTCCGACAGATTTCCAACGGTATGTTGTGCGCCACATAACTCCTTACGGACCAAAACTTATGGGCACCGGAGCGACGGAGACCTGGTCCCAAGCCCCACACCCTCGGTTTGTGGGCCCAGCTTCTACGTGAAGTAAAGTTGTCTTGCCCAAGGTACTGTTAGATTGGATAATACAAATGTGATGGATTAGGTTGTCGTCCTTTTCTAGGCTCACGACATACGATCCAGGTAGAAAAAACAGCGCAAAAGAAGAAAAGTGTCCCAAAATTGATGAAAATATTCGATTTTAGGCTTCGAAAACAAGTGCAGCCTAGCAAGCTTGCTGCCTCCGTCGTAGAGCTCTCCGACGTCTTTCCAACGGTATGTTGTGAGCTACGTAACTCGTTACGGATCTAAAGTTATGGTCACCAGAGCGACGGAGACTTACTCCCAAGCCCCACGCCCTCAGTTTACGGGCCCAGCCTCTACGTGAAGCGAAGTTGTCTTGCCCAAGGTACCATGGGATTCGGTAATAGAAATGTGATGGATTAGGTTGTCGTCCTTTTCGCGGCTCACGACGTACGATCTGGGAAGAAAAAACATCGCAAAAGAAAAAAAGTGTCCCAAAACTAATGAAAACATTCAATTTTAGGCTTCGAAAACAAGCGCAGCCTAGCAAGCTTGCTATCCCTGTCGTAGAGCTCTCTGACATCTTTCCAACGGTATGTTGTGCGCCGCGTAACTCCTTACAAGCGAAAGTTATGGGCACCAAAGCATCGGAGACCTTGTCGCAAGCCCCACGCTCTTGGTTTGTGGGCCCAACTCCACGTGAAGAGAAGTTGACTTGCCCAAGGTGCCATGGGATTCAATAATAGAAATGTGATGGATTAGGTTGTCGTCCTTTTCTAGGCTCACGACATACGATTCGGGACTGAAAAACAGCGCAAAAGAAGAAAGTGTTCCAAAACTGATGAAAACGTTTGATTTTGGGCTCCAAAAATAGGCGCAGCCGAGCAGGCTTGCTTCCCCCATCGTAGAGCTCTTTGAGAGCTTTCCAACGGTATGTTGTGCGCCTTATAACTCCTTACGGATCAAAAGTTATGGGCACCGGAGCGACAGAGACCTGGTCTCAAGCACCACGCCCTTGGTTTGCGGGCCCAGCCTCTACGTGAAGTGAAGTTGTCTTGCCTAAGGTGCCATGGGATTCAATAATAGAAATGTGATGGATTAGGTTGTCATCCCTTTCTAGGGTCACGACGTACGACCCGGGAAGGAAAAATAGCGCAAAAGAATAAAAGTGTCCCAAAACTGATGAAAACGTTCGATTTTGGGCTCCGAAAATAGGTGCAGCCGAGCAAGCTTGCTGCCCCCATCGTAGAGCTCTTGGAGAGCTTTCCAACGGTATGCTGTGCGCTGCGTAACTCCTTACAAATCAAAAGTTATGGGCACCGGAGCGACGGAGACCTTGTCCCAAGCCCCATGCCCTCGGTTTGCGAGCCCAGCCTCTACATGAAGCAAAGTTTTCTTGCCCAAGGTGCCGTGGGATTCGATAATAGAAATGTGATGGATTAGGTTATCGTCCTTTTCTAGGCTCACGACATACGACCCGGGAAGGAAAAATAGCGCAAAATAATAAAAGTGTCACAAAACTGATGAAAACGTTCGATTTTGGTCTCCGAAAATAGGCACAGCCGAGCAGGCTTGCTACCCCCGTCGTAGAGCTCTTGGAGAGCTTTCCAATGGTAAGCTTTACGTCGCGTAACTCCTTACAAATCAAAAGTTATGGGCACCGGAGCGACGGAGACCATGTCCCGAGCCCCAAGCCCTCATTTTGCGAGCCCAACCTCTACATAAAGTGAAGTTGTCTTGCCCAAGATGCCGTGGGATTCGATAATAGAAATGTGATGGATTAGGTTGTCATCCTTTTCGCGGCTCACGACGTACGATTCTAGACGAAAAAACACCGCAAAAGAAGAAAAATGTCCAGAAATTGATGAAAATGTTCAATTTTGGGCTTCGAATACAGTCGCAGCCTAGCAAGCTTGCTGCCCCCGTTGTAGAGCTCTCGAAGGGCTTTCCAATGGTATGTTGTGCGCCGTGTAACTCCTTACGGATCAAAAGTTATGGGCACTGGAGCGACGGAGACCTGCTCACAAGGCCCTCGACCTCGTTTTGCGAGCCCAACCTCTACGCGAAGCGAAGTTGTCTTGCCCAAGGTGACGTGGGATTCGATAATAGAAATGTGATGGATTAGGTTGTCGTCCTTTTCGTAGCTCATGATGTACGATCCAGGACGGAAAAACAGCGCAAAAGAAGAAAAGTGTCCAAAAACTGATGAAAACATTTGATTTTGTGCTCTGAAAATAGGAGCATCCGAGCGTGCTTGCTGCCCCCGTCGTAGAGCTCTCGGAGAGCTTTCCAATGGTATGCTGTGCACCGCGTAACTCCTTACGGATTGAAAGTTATGGGCAAAGGAGCGACGAAGACCTAGTCCCAAGCCCTACGCCCTCAGTTTGCTGGCCCAGTCTCTACATGAAGCGAAGTTGTCTTTCTCAAGGTGCCATGGGATTCGATAATAGAAATGTGATGGATTAGGTGTTCGTCCTTTTCTAGGCTCACGACGTATGATCCGGGAAGGAAAAACAGCGCAAAAGAAGAAAAGTGTCCAAAAACTAATGAAAACGTTTGATTTTGGGCTCCAAAAACAAGCGCAGACGCGAAGGCTTGATACCCTCGTCATAGAGCTCTCGGAGAGCTTTCCTATGGTATGCTGTGTGCCGCGTAACTTCTTATGGATCAAAAGTTATTGGCGAAGGAACGACGGAGACTTGGTCCCAAGCCTCACACCCTCGATTTGCGTGCCCATCCTCTACGTGAAGCGAAGTTCTTTTGCCTAAGGTGTCGTGGGATTTGATAATAGAAATGTGATAGATTAGGTTGTTCTTTTCGCGGCTCACAACGTACGATCTGGAATAAAAAAATAGTGCAAAAGAAGAAAAGTATACCAAAACTGATGAAAATGTTTAATTTTGGACTTCGAAAATAGGTGCAGCCGGGCAGGCCTACTGCCCTCGTCGTAGAGCTCTCGGAGAGCTTCCCAACGGTATACTTTACGCCATGTAGCTCCTTGCAGATCAAAAGTTATGGGCATCGGAGCAACGGAGACTTGGTCCCAATCCCCATACCCTCATTTTGCGGGCCCAGCCTCTACGTGAAACGAAGTTGTCTTACCCAAGGTGCCGTGGGATTCAATAATTAAAATGTGACTGATTAGGTTGTCGTCCTTTTCGCGGCTGACGACGTACGATCCGGGACGGAAAAACAGTTCATAAAGTAGAAAAGTGTTACGACATTGATGAAAACGTTTGATTTTGTGCTCTGAAAATTGGCGTAGCCTAGCAGGCTTGATGCTCCCATCGTAGAGCTCTCGGAGAGCTTTCCAACGGTATGTTGTGCGCCGTGTAACTCATTACGTATCAAAAGTTATGGGCACCGGAGCGACAGATACCTGGTCACAAGCCCCACGCTCTCGGTTTGCTGGCCTAGCCTCTACGTGTAGTAAATTTGTCATGCCCAAGGTGTCGTGGGATTCGGTAATAGAAATGTGATTGATTAGGTTGTCGTCCTTTTCACGGTTGACGACGTACGATCCGGGATGAAAAAAATAGTACAAAAGTAGAAAAGTGTGCCGAAATTGATGAAAACGTTTGATTTTCGACTCCGAAAATAGGCAGAGCTGAGCAAGCATATTGTCCCCGTCGTAGAGCTCTCGTAGAAGTTTTCAACGGTATGCTGTGCGCCGCGTAACTCTTTACGGATCAATAGTTATGGGCAAAGAAGCGACGGAGACCTGGTCCCAAGCCCTACGCCCTCGGTTCGGGCCCAACCTCTACGTGATGCAAAGTTGTCTTGCTCAAGGTACCATGGGATTTGATAATAGAAATGTGATGGATTAGGTTGTTGTCCTTTTCTAGGCTCACGACGTACGATCCGGGATGAAAAAATAGTGCAAAAGTAGAAAAGTGGCCCGAAACTGATGAAAATGTTCGATTTTGGGCTCTGAAAATAGGCGCAGATGTGTAGGCTTGCTGCCCCTGTCGTAAAGCTCTCTGAGAGCTTTCCAACGGTATGGTGTGCACGGCGTAACTCCTTACGGCTCAAAGGTTATGGGCACCGGAGCAACGGTGACCTTGTCCCAAGCCTCACGCCAACGGTTTGTAGGCCCAGCCTCTACGTGAATCGAAGTTGTCTTGCCCAAAGTGCCATGAGATTCGATAATAGAAATATGATGGATTAGGTTGTCGTCCTTTTCTAGGATAACGACGTACGATCAGGAATGGAAAAACAGCGCAAAAGAAGAAAAGTGTCCCAAAACTGATGAAAACATTCAATTTTTGGCTCCAAAACAAGCACGGCTGCGAAGGCTTGCTACCCCTGTCGTAGAGCTCTTGGTGAGCTTTCCAACGGTATGCTATGCACCATGTAACTCCTTACGGATCAAAAGTTATGGGCATCGGAGCAACGGATACTTGGTCCCAAGCCCCACGCCTTCGATTTGCTGGCCCAGCCTCTACGTGGAGCGAAGCTGTCTTGCCCAAGGTGCCATGGGATTCGATAATAGAAATGTGATGGATTAGGTTGTCGCCCTTTTCGCGGCTCACGACGTACGATCCGGGATGAAAGAACAGCGCAAAAGAAGAAAAGTATCCCAAAATTGATGAAAATGTTTGATTTTGGACTTCAAAGATAGGCGCAGCCGAGGAGGCTTGCTGCCCCCGTCATAGAGCTCTCAGAGAGCTTTCCAACGGTATGCTTTGCGCCGTGTAACTTCTTACGAATCAAAAGTTATGGGCATCGGAGCGACGGAGACCTGGTCCCAAGCACCATACCCTCAGTTTGCAGGCCCAGCGTATACGTGAAGTGAAATTGTCTTGCCCATGGTGCCGTGGGATTCGGTAATAGAAATGTGATGGATTAGGTTGTCGTCCTTTTCGCGGGTCACAACGTACAATCCGGGAAGGAAAAACAGTGCAAAAGAAGAAAAGTGTCCAAAAACTGATGAAAATGTTCAATTTTGGTCTCCAAAACAAGCGCAGCCGTGAAGGGTTGCTACCCCCGTCGTAGAGCTCTTGGTGAGCTTTCCAACAGTATCTTGTGCGGCGCATAACTCCTTACGAATAAAAAGTTATGGGCACCGGAGCGACGGAGACCTGGTCCCAAACCCCACGCACTTGGTTTACGAGCCCAGCCTCTACGTGAAGCGAAGTTTTCTTGCCCAAGGTGTCATTGGATTCGATAATAGAAATGTGATGGATTAGGTTGTCGTCCTTTTTGCAGCTCACGACATACAATCCGGGACCGAAAAACGGAGGAAAAGAAGAAAAGTATCCCGAAATTGATGAAAACGTTCAATTTTGGACTTCAAAAATAGGCGCAGCCGGGCAGGCTTACTACCTTCGTCGTAGAGCTCTCAGAGATCTTTTCGCCGGTATGTTGTGCGCCTCGTAACTCCTTTCGGTTCAAAAGTTATTGGTACCGGAGCAACGGAGACCTGGTCCCAGGCCCTACACCCTCGGTTTGTGGGCACAACCTCTACGTGAAGCGAAGTTGTCTTGCCCAAGGAGCCATGGGATTTGATAATATAAACGTGATGGATTAGGTTGTCGTCCTTTTCGCGGCTCACAACATACGATCCGAGACCGAAAAATAGCACAAAAGAAGAAAAGTGTCACAAAACTGATGAAAACATTTGATTTTGTGCTCCAAAAAACAGGTGCAGTAGGGCAGGCTTGCTGCACCCATCGTAGAGCTCTCGGAGAGCTTTCCAACGGTACGTTGTGCGCCACGTAACTCATTACGGATCAAAAGTTATGGGCACCAGAGTGACAGATACTTGGTCACAAGCCCCACACCCTCGGTTTGCAAGCTCAGCCTCTACGTGAAGTGAAGTTGTCATGCCCATGGTACCGTGGGATTCGGTAATAGAAATGTGATTGATTAGGTTGTCGTCCTTTTCGCTGCAGACGACGTACGATCCAGGACTGAAAAAGAGCGCAAAGGAAGATAAATGTCCCAAAACTGATGAAAACATTGGATTTTGGGCTCCAAAAATTGGCGCAGTCGAGCAGGCTTGCTGCCCCCATCGTAGACCTCTCAGAGAGCTCTTGGTGAGCTTTCCAATGGTATGCTGTGCGCCACGTAACTCTTTACGGATTGAAAGTTATGGGCAAATGAGCGACGGAGACCTGGTCCCAAGCCCCACGCACTCGGTTTATGGGCCCAGCCTCTACGTGAAGTGAAGTTGTCTTGCCTAAGGTGTCGTGGGATTCGATAATAGAAAGGTGATGGATTAGGTAGTCGTCCTTTTCGCAGCTCACAATGGACGATCCGTGAAGAAAAAACAGTGCAAAAGAAGAAAAGTGTTCCAAAACTGATGAAAACGTTCAATTTTGTACTCTGAAAACAGGCGCATCTGAGCAGGCTAGCTACTCCCGTTGTAGAGCTCTCTGAGAGATTTCTAACGGTATGCTGTGCGTGGCGTAACTCCTTATAGATCAAAAGTTATGGGCACCAGAGAGACGGAGACCTGGTCACAAGCCCCGCACCCTCGGTTTGCGGGCCCAACCTCTACGTGAAGCGAAGTTGTCTTGCCCAAGGTACCATGCTATTTGTTAATATAAATTTGATGGATTAGGTCATCGTCCTTTTCGCGGCTCACGACGTAGGATCTGGGACAAAAAAATCAGCGCAAAAGAAGAAAAGTATCCCAATACTAATGAAAACGTTCAATCTTGGACTTCAAAAGCCGGTGCAGCCGAGCAGGATAGCTACCCCCATGGTAGACCTCTAGGAGAGCTTTCCAACGGTATACTGTGCTCCGCGTAACTCCTTACGGATTAAAAGTTAGGGGCACCGGAGCGACGGATACCTGGTCACAAGCCCCACGCCCCCAGTTTGCAGGCCCAGCCTCTACGTGAAGAAAAGTTGTCTTGCCTAGGGTACTGGGGAATTCAGTAATAGAAATAAGATGGATTAGGTTGTCGTCCTTTTCTAGGCTCACGACGTACGATCCGGGAAAGAAAAACATCGTAAAAAAAGAATAGTGTCCCAAAACTGATGAAAATATTCGATTTTGGGCTCTAAAAATAGGCGCAACGCAGGCTTGCTACCCTCGTCGTAGAGCACTCGGAGTGCTTTCAAACGATATGCTGTGTGTCGCGTAACTCCTTGCGGATCAAAAGTTATAGGTAAAAGAGCGACAGAGACCTGGTCCTAAGCCCCAGGCCCTCGTTTTGCGAGCCCAGCTTCTACGTGAAGTAAAGTTGTCTTCCCAAGGTGTCGTGGGATTTGATAATAGAAATATGATTGATTAGGTTGTCGTCCTTTTCGAGGCTCACGACATACAATCCGAAACGAAAAAACAGCGCAGAAGAAGAAAAACATGTCCAGAAACTGATGAAAATGTTCAATTTTGGGCTTCAAATACAGGCACAGCTGAGCAGGATTGTTGTCCTTGTTGTAGAGCTCTCAGATGGATTTCCAATGGTATGCTGTGCGCCGCGTAACTTCTTACGGATCAAAAGTTATGTTCACCGGAGCGACGGAGACCTGGTCCTAAAGCCCATGCCCTCGTTTTGCGACCCAGCCTCTACGTGAAGCGAAGTTGTCTTGCCTAAGGTACTGTGGAATTCGATAATAGAAATGTCATAGATTAGGTTGTCATCCTTTTCGCGACTCACGACGTACGATCCAGAATGGAAAAACAGCGCAAAAGAAAAAAAATATCACGAAACTGACGAAAACATTTGATTTTGTGTTTTGAAAATAGGCACAGTCGAGCAGGCAAGCTGCCCCCATCGTAGAGCTCTCGGAGAGCTTTCCAACGGTATGCTGTGCACCGCGTAACTCCTTACGGATCAAAAGTTATGGGCAAATGAGCGACGGAGACCTGGTCCCAAGCCCCACGCCCTCAGTTTGCTGGCCCAGTCTCTACGTGAAGAGAAGTTGTCTTCCCCAAGGCACCGTGGGATTCGATAATAGAAATGTGATGGATTAGGTGTTCGTCCTTTTCTAGGCTCACGACGTACGATCCGGGAAGGAAAAACAGCACAAAAGAAGAAAAGTGTCCCAAAACTGATGAAAACATTCGATTTTGGACTCCGAAAACAAGCACAGCCGAGCAGGCTTCTGCCCCCGTCGTAGAGCTCTCCGACAGCTTTCCAACTGTATGTTGTGCGCTACCTAACTCCTTACGAATCAAAAGTTATGGGCACCGGAGCGACGGAGACCTGGTGCCAAGCCCCACACCCTCGGTTTGCGGGCCCAACTTCTACGTGAAGCGAAGTTTTCTTGCACAAGGTACCGTTGCATTCGATAATAGAAATGTGATGGATTAGGTTGTCGTCCTTTTCTAGGCTCACGACATACGATCCAGGAAGGAAAATCAGCGCAAAAGAAGAAAAGTATCCCAAAACTGATGAAAACGTTCAATTTTGGGCTCCGAAAATAGGCGCAGCCGAGCAGACTTGCTGCCCCTATTGTAGAGCTCTTGGAGAGCTTTCCAATGGTATGCTGTGCACCATGTAAATCCTTACGAATCAAAAGTTGTGGGCACCGGAGCGACGGATACCTGGTCACAAGCCCCACGCCCTCGGTTTGCGGGCCCAGCCTCTACGTGAAGCGAAGTTGTCTTGCCCAAGGTGCTGTGGTATTCGGTAATAGAAATGTGATGGATTAGGTTGTCATCCTTTTCTAGGCTAACGACATACGATTCGGGAAGGAAAAACAGTGCAAAAGAAGAAAAGTATTCCAAAACAGATTAAAACGTTCGATTTTGAGCTCCGAAAATAGGCGCACCCGAGCATCCTTGCTGCCCCTGTCATAGAGCTCTCTGAGAGCTTTCCAACACTATGCTGTGCGCCTTGTAACTCCTTACGGATCAAAAGTCATGGGCACCGGAGCGACAGAGACCTGGTCCCAAGCACTACACCCTTGGTTTGCGGGCCTAGCCTCTACGTGAAGTGAAGTTGTCTTGCCTAAGGTGCCATGGGATTCGATAATAGAAATGTGATGGATTAGGTTGTCGTCCTTTTGTAGGCTCACGACATACGACCCGGGAAGGAAAAATAGCGCAAAAGAGTAAAAGTGTCCCAAAATTGATGAAAACATTTGATTTTGGGCTCTGAAAATATGGTTAGACGAGCAGGCTTGCTACCCCAATCGTAAAGCTCTTGGAGAGCTTTCCAACGGTATGCTGTGCACCGCATAACTCCTTACAAATCAAAAATTATGGGCACCGGAGCGACGGAGACCTGGTCTTAAGCCCCACGCCCTCGGTTTGCAGGCCCGACCTCTACGTGAAGCGAAGTTGTCTTGCCCAAGGTTCCATGGGATTCGATAATTGAAATGTGATGGATTAGGTTGTCATCCTTTTCTAGGCTCACGACGTATGATCCAAGAAGGAAAAACAGCGCAAAAGAAGAAAAGTGTCCCAAAACTAATGAAAATGTTCAATTTTGGGCTCCAAAAATAGGCACAGTGCAGGCTTTCTACCCCTGTCGTAGAGCACTCGGAGTGCTTTCAAACGATATGCTGTGTGGTGCGTAACTCCTTACGGATCAAAAGTTATGGACAAAGGAGCGATGGAGACCTGGTCCCAAGCCCCACGCCCTCGTTTTACGAGCCCAACCTCTACGTGAAGTGAAGTTGTCTTACCCAAGGGACCGTGGGATTCGATAATAGAAATGTGAGGGATTAGGTTGTCGTCCTTTTCGCGGGACGAAAAAACACTGCAAAAGAAGAAAAGTGTCCAAAAACTGATGAAAACGTTCAATTTTGGGCTTCGAATACAGGCGCAGCAGAGCAACCTTGCTGCCCCCGTTGTAGAGCTCTCGGTGGGCTTTCCAATGGTATGCTGTGCACCGCATAACTCCTTACGGATCAAAAGTTATGGGCACCGGAGCGACAGAGACCTGGTCACAAGGCCCACGCCCTCGTTTTGCGAGCCCAGCCTTTATGTGAAGCGAAGTTGTCTTGCCCAAGGTGCTAGGGGATTCGATAATAGAAATGTGATGGATTAGGTTGTCGTCCATTTCGCGGCTCACGACGTACGATTCAGGACGAAAAAACAGCGTAAAAGAATAAAAGTGTCCCGAAATTGATGAAAACATTTGATTTTGTGATATGAAAATAGGAGCAGTCGAGTAGGCTAGCTGCCCCCATCGTAGAGCTCTCGAAGAGTTTTCCAATGGTATGATGTGCGCTGCGTAACTCCTTACGCATCAAAAGTTATGGGCAAAGGAGCGACGGTGACCTGGTCCCAAGCCCCACGCCCTCAGTTTGCTGGCCCAGTCTCTACTCGAAACGAAGTTGTCTTGCCCAAGGTGCCGTGGGATTCGATAATAGAAATGTGATGGATTAGGTTGTCGTCCTTATTTAGGCTCATGACGTACGATCCGGGAATGAAAAACATCGCAAAAGAAGAAAAGTGTCCCAAAACAGACGAAAATGTTCGATTTTGGTCTCCAAAAATAGGCGCAGACGTGAAGGCTTGATACCCCCATTATAGAGCTCTCGAAGAGCTTTCCAACGATATGTTGTGTGCTGCGTAACTCCTTACGGATCAAAAGTTATGGACAAAGGAGCGACGGAGACCTGGTCCCAAGCCCCACACCCTCGTTTTGCATGCCCAGCCTCTACTTGAAGCGAAGTTGTCTTGCCCAAGGTGCTGTGGGATTCGATAATTGAAATGTGATGGATTAGGTTGTCGTCCTTTCGCAGCTCACGACGTACGATTCGGGATGAAAAAACAGTGCAAAAGAAGAAAAGTATACCAAAACTGTTGAAAACGTCTAATTTTGGACTTCGAAAATAGGTGCAGCCTGGCAGGCCTGTTGCCCTCATCGTAGAGCTCTCGGAGAGCTTCCCAACGGTATGCTGTGCGCCACGTAACTTCTTGCGAATCAAAAGTTATGGGTACCGGAGCGACGGAGACTTGGTCCCAAGCCCCACGCCCTCGTTTTTCCGGCCCAGCCTCTACGTGAAGTGAAGTTGTCTTGCCTAAGGTGCCATGGGATTCAATAATCGAAATGTGATTGATTAGGTTGTCGTCCTTTTCGCGGCTGACGACGTACGATCCGGGACGAAAAAACAGTACAAAAGTAGAAAAGTGTTACGAAATAGATGAAAATGTTTTATTTTATGCTCCAAAAATTGGCGTAGCCGAGCAGGCTTGATTCCCCCGTCGTATAGCTCTCAAAGTGCTTTCCAACAGTATGTTGTGCGCCACGTAACTCATTACGGATTAAACGTAATGGGCTCCGGAGCAAGAGATACCTGGTCATAAGCCCCACGCCCTCGGTTTACGGGCCCAAGCTCTACGTGAAATGAAGTTGTCATGCCCAAGGTATCATGGGATTCGGTAATAGAAATGCAATTGATTAGGTTGTCGTCCTTATCGCAGTTGACGACGTACGATCCGGGATGAAAAAATAGCAAAAAAAAAGAAAAGTATCCCGAAATTGATGAAAACGTTCAATTTTGGGCTCTAAAAATAGGTACAGTCGAGCAGGCTTGCTACCCCCATCGTAGAGCTCTCGGAGAGCTTTCCAACAGTACGCTGTGCGCCGCGTAACTCCTTACGGATCAAAAGTTATGAGCAAATGAGCGATGGAGACCTGGTCCCAAGCCCCACGCCCTCGGTTTTCGGGCCCAGCCTCGATGTGAAGCGCAGTTGTCTTGCCTAAGGTGCCATGGGATTCGATAATAGAAATGTGAAGGATTAGGTTGGCGTCCTTTTCTAGGCTCACGAAGTACGATCCGGGAAGGAAAAATAGCGCAACAGAAGAAAAGTGTTTCAAAACTGATGAAAATTTTCAATTTTGGGCTCCGAAAATAGGTACAGCAGAGCAGGCTTTCTGCCCCAGTCGTAGAGCTCTCGGAGAGCTTTCCAACGATATACTGTGCGCCTTGTAACTCTTTACGGATCAAAAGTTATTGGCCCCTAAGCGATAGAGACCTGGTCCCAATCCCCACGCCCTCGTTTTGCGGGCCCAGCCTCTATGCGTAGTGACATTGTCTTGACCAAGGAGTTATGGGATTCGTTAATAGAAATGTGATGGATTAGGTTGTCCTTCTTTTTGCGGTTCACGACGTACGATCCCGGATGAAAAAGTAGAGCAAAAGAAGAATAGTGGCCCGAAACTGATGAAAACATTCGATTTTGTGCTCCGAAAATAGGCGCAGTCGAGCAGGCTTGTAGCCCCCATCGTAGAGCTCTCGCCGATCTATCCAACGGTATGCTGTGCGCCGCGTAACTCCTTACGAATCAAAAGTTATGGACACTGGAGCAGCAGATACCTGGTCACAAGCCCCACGCCCGCGGTTTGCTAGCCCAGCCTCTACGTGAAGGAAAGTTGTCATGCCCAAGGTGTCGTGGGATTCGGTAATATAAATGTGATTGATTAGGTTGTCGTCCTTTTCGCGGTTGACGACTTACGATCCGGGATGAAAAAAATAGTGCAAAAGTAGAAAAGTGTGCCGAAATTGATGAAAACGTTTGATTTTGGGCTCCGAAAATAGGCGCAGTAGAGCAGGCATACTGTGTGCCACGTAACTCCTTACGGATCCAAAGTTATGGGCACCAGAGCGACGGAGACCTGGTCCCAAGCACCACGCCCTTGGTTTGCAGGCCCAGCCTATACGTGAAGCGAAGTTGTCTTTCCCAAGGTGCCGTGGGATTCGATAAAAGAAATATGATGGATTAGGTTGTCGTCCTTTTCTAGGCTCACGACGTACGATCCGGGAGGGAAAAACAGCGCAAAAGAAGAAAAGTGTCCTGAAATTGATGAAAATGTTCGATTTTGGGCTGTGAAAATAGGCGCAGCCAAACAAGCTCATCGTCCCCGTTGTAGAGCTCTCGGAGTGCTTTCCAACGGTATGTTGTATGCCGCATAACGCCTTACGGATCAAAAGTTATGGGCACCGGAGCGACGGAGACTTGGTCCCAAGCTCCATGCCCTCAGTTTGCGGGCCCAATCGCTACGTGAATCAAAGTTATCTTGCCCAAGGTGCCATGGGATTCGATAATAGAAATGTGATGGATTAGGTTGTCATCCCTTTCTAGGCTCACGACGTACGATTCGGGAAGGAAAAACTGCGCAAAAGAAGAAAAGTATCCCAAAACTGATGAAAACGTTCGATTTTAGGCGCCAAAAACAAGAGTGGCCGCACAGGCTTGCTTCCCCTGTCGTAGAGCTCTCAGAGAGCTTTCCAACGGTATGTTGTGTGCCGCGTAACTCCTTACAGATCAAAATTTATGGGCCCCGGAGCGACGGAGTCCTAGTCCCAAGCCCCATGCCCTCGGTTTGCGGGCCCAGCCTCTACGTGAAGCGAAGTTGTCTTGCCCAAGGTGTCATGGGATTCAATAATAGAAATATGATGGATTAGGTTGTCGTCCTTTTCGCTGCTCACGACGTACGATCCGGGAATGAAAAACAGCACAAAAGAAGAAAAGTGTCCCAAAATTAATGAAAACGTTCGATTTTGGTCTCCGAAAATAGGTGTAGCCGAGCAGGCTGCCTGTACCCATCTTAGAGCTCTCAGAGAGCTTTCCAACGGTATGTTGTGCGCCGCGTAACTCCATGCGGATCCAAAGTTATGGGCACCAGAGCGACGGAGACCTCGTCCCAAGCCCTACGCCCTCGGTTTGCGGGCCCAGCCTCTACGTGAAGTGAAGTTTTCTTTCCCATGGTGTCATGGGATTCGATAATAGAAATGTGATGGATTAGGTTGTCGTCCTTTTGCAGTCTCACGATGTACGATCCGGGAAGGAAAAACAACACAAAAGAAGAAAAGTGTCCCAAAATTGATGAAAAGTTCAATTTTGGGCTCGAAAAATAGGCGCAGTAGAGCAAGCTTGCTACCCCCGTTGTAGAGCTCTCGAAGAGCTACCCAATTGTATGCTGTGTGCTGTGTAACTCCTTACGGATCAAAAGTTATGGGCAAAGGAGCGACGGAGACCTGGTCCCAATCCTCACGCCCTCGGTTTTTAGGACCGGCCTCTACATGAAACGAAGTTGTCTTGCCCTAGGTTCCATAGGATTCGATAATAGAAATGTGATAGATTAGGTTGTCGTCCTTTTCTAGGCTCACGATGTACGACTCGAGAAGGAAAAACAGCGCAAAATAAGAAAAGTGTACCGAAACTGATGAAAAAGTTTAATTTTGGGCTCTAAAAATAGGCGCAGTAGAGTAAGCTTGCTACCTCCATCGTAGAGCTCTCAGAGAGCTTTCCAACGGTATGTTGTGTGCCGTGTAACTCCTTACGGATCAAAAGTTATGGGCAAAAGAGCAACGGAGACCTGGTCCCTAGCCCCACACCCTCGGTTTGTGGGCCCAGCCTCTATGTGAAGCGCAGTTGTCTTGCCCAAGGTGTCGTGGGATTCGATAATAGAAATGTGATGGATTATGTTGTCGTCCTTTTCTAGGCTCACGACGTACGATCCAGGAAGGAAAAGCAGTACAAAAGATGGAATGTATCCCAAAACTGATGAAAATGTTCAATTTTGTGCTCCGAAAAAAGGCGCAGTAGGGCAGGCTTGCTGCACTATTCGTAGAGCTCTCAGAGAGCTTTCCAACGGTATGTTGTGTGCCACGTAACTCATTATGGATCAAAAGTTATGGGCACCAGAGCGACAGAACTTGGTCACCAGCCCCACGCCCTCGGTTTGCGAGCCCAGTCTCTACGTGAAGTGAAGTTGTCATGCCTATGGTATAGTGGGATTCGTTAATAGAAATGTGATGGATTAGGTTGTCGTCCTTTTCGCAGCTCACGACGTACGATCCGGGATGAAAAAATAGCGCAAAAGAAGAAAAGTGTCCCGAAAATGATAAAAATGTTCGATTTTGGGCTCCGAAAATAGGCGCAGCCGAGCAGGCTTGCTGCCCTCGTCGTATAGCTCTCGGAGATCTTTCCAACGGTATGCTGTCCGCCCCGTAACTTCTTACAGATCAAAAGTTATGGGCAAATGAGCGATGGAGACCTAGTCCCAAGCCCTATGCCCTTGGTTTGCGGGCCCAGCCTCTATGTGAAGTGATGTTGTCTTGTCTAAGGTGCCGTGTGTTTCAATAATAAAAATGTAATGGATTAGGTTGTCGTCCTTTTCTAGGCTCACGACGTACAATCCGGGAAGGAAAAACAGTGCAAAAGAAGAAAAGTGTCCCAAAACTGCTGAAAATGTTCAATTTTGGGCTCCGAAAACAGGTGCAGCTGAGCATGCTTGTTGCCCCTGTCGTAGAGCTCTCTGAGAGCTTTTGAACGGTATGCTTTACACCGCGTAACTCCTTATGGATCAAAAGTTATGGGCACCGAAGCGACGGAGACGTGGTCCTAAGCCCCACGCCCTCGGATTGCGGGTTCAGCCTCTACGTGAAGGGAAGTTGTCTTGCCCAAGGTACCGTGGGATTCGATAATAGAAATGTGATGAATTAGGTTGTCGTTCTTTTTGCGGCTCACGATGTACGATCCGGGAAGAAAAAACAGCGCAAAAGAAGAAAAGTATCCCGTTACTGATGAAAATGTTCAATTTTGATCTTCGGAAACAGGCGAAGTTGAGCATACTTGCTGCCATCCTCGTAGAGCTCTGGGAGAGCTTTCCAACGGCATGCTGTGCGCCGCGTAACTCCTTACGGATCAAAAGTTATGGGCACCGGAGCGACGGAGACCTGGTCCCAAGCCCCACGCCCTCAGTTTGCGAGCCCAGCCTTTACCTGCGGCAAAGTTATCTTGCCCAAGGTGCCGTGGGACTCGAAAATAGAAATATGATGGATTAGGTTGTCGTCCTTTTCTAGGCTCACGACGTACGATCCGGGAAGGAAAAACAACGCAAAAGAAGAAAAGTGTCCCAAAACTGATGAAAACATTCGATTTCGGGCTCCGAAAACAGGCACAACCTCGAAGGTTTGCTACCCCTGTCATAGAGCTCATGGTGAGCTTTCCAACGGTATGTTGTGCACCACGTAACACCTTACGGATCAAAAGTTATGGGAAATGGAGCGACGGAGACCTGGGCCCAAGCCCCACGCCCTCGGTTTGCTGCCCCAGTCTTTAGGTGAAGCGAAATTGTCTTGCCCAAGGTACCGTGGGATTCGGTAATAAAAATGTGATGGATTATGTTTTCATCCTTTTCGCGGCTCACGACGTACGATCTGGGATGAAAAAACATCGCAAAAGAAGAAAAGTATCCCCAAACTGATGAAAATGTTCAATTTTGGGCTCCGAAAACAGGCGCAGACGGGCAGGCTTGCTGCCCCAGTCGTAGAGCTCTAGGAGAGCTTTCCAACGGTATGTTGTGCGCTGCGTAACTCCTTGCAGATCAAAATTTATGGGCACCGGAGCGACGGAGACCTGGTCCCAAGCTCCATGCCCTCGTTTTGTGGGCCTAGCCTCTACATGAAGCGAAGTTGTCTTGCCCAAGGTGCCATGGGATTCGATAATAGAAATGTGGTGAATTAGGTTGTCGTCCTTTTCGCGGATCACGACATATGATCTAGGAAGGAAAAAACAGCTCAAAAGAAGAAAAGTATCCCGAAACTGATGAAAACATTCGATTTTGTGCTCCGAAAACAGGTGTAGTACGGCAAGCTTGCTGCACCCGTGGTAGAGCTCTCGGAGAGCTTTCCAACGGTATGTTGTGTGCCACGTAACTCATTACAGATCAAAAGTTATGGGCAAATGAGCGACAGATACTTGGTCATAAGCCCCATGCCCTCGGTTTACGAGCCCAGCTTCTACGTGAAGTGAAGCTGTCATGTCCATGGGGCCGTGGGATTCGGTAATAGAAATGTGATTGATTAGGTTGTCGTCCTTTTCGCGGCTGACGACGTAAGATCCGAGACGAAAAAATAGCACAAAGGAAGATAAATGTCCCGAAATTGAAGAAAACGCTGAATTTTGGGCTCCAAAAATAGGCGCAGCCGAGCAGGCTTGCTGTCCCCGTCGTAGACCTCTCGGATGTCTTTCCAACGGTATGTTGTACGATGCGTAACTCCTTACGAATCAAAAGTTATGGGCAAAGGAGCGACGGAGACCTGGTCCCAAGCCCACGCCCTCGGTTTACTGGCCCAGTCTCTACGTGAAGCGAAATTGTCTTGCCCAAGGTGCTGTGCGATTCGGTAACAGAATTGTGATGGATTAGGTTGTCGTCCTTTTCGCGGCTTATGACGTACGATCCGCGACGGAAAAACAGTGCAAAAAAAGAAAAGTGTCCCAAAATTGATGAAAATGTTCAATTTTGAGCTCAGAAAACAGGCGCAGCCCAGCAGGCTTGCTGCCCAAGTCGTAGAGCTCTGGAAGAGCTTTCCAACAGTATTCTGTGAGCCGCGAAACTCCTTACAGATCAAAAGTTATGGGCGCCGGAGCAACGGAGACCTGGTCCCATGCCCCACGCCCTCGGTTTGCGGGCCCAGCCTCTACATCAACCGAAGTTGTCTTGCCCAAGGTGCCATGGGTTTCGATAATAGAAATGTGTTGGATTAGGTTGTCGTCCTTTTCACGGCTTAAGACGTATGATCGGGGATGGAAAAACAGAGCAAAAGAAGAAAAGTGTCCCAAAATGGATGAAAACATTTGATTTTGTGCTCCGAAAACAGGCGCAGAAAGGCAGGCTTGCTGCACCCGTCGTAGAGCTCTCGGAGAGCTTTCCGACCGTATGTTGTGCGCCATGTAACTCATTACGGATCAAACTTTATGGGCACCGGAGCGACAGATACTTGGCCACAAGCCTCACGCCCTCGGTTTGCGAGCCCAGCCTCTACGTGAAGTGAAACTGTCATTCCCATGGTGCCGTGGGATTCGGTAATAGAAATGTGATTTATTAGGTTGTCATCCTTTTCGCTGCTCACGACGAACGATCTGCGATGAAAAAACAGTGCAAAAGAAGAAAAGTATCCCAAAACTGATAAAAATTTTCAATTTTGGACTTCGAAAACAGGCACAACCGAGCAGGCTTACTGCCCCCGTCGTAGAGCTCTCGAAGAGCTTTCCAACGGTATGCTGTGCACCGCGTAACTCCTGACGGATCAAAAGATATGGGCACTAGAGTGACGGAGACCTGTCCTAAGCCCCACACCCTCGTTTTGCGGGCCCAGCCTCTACATTAAGTGAAGTTGTCTTGCCCAAGGTGCCATGGGATTCGATAATAGAAATGTGATGGATTAGGTTGTCGTCCTTTTTGCGGCTCACGACTTACGATCCGGGAAGGAAAAACAGCTCAAAAGAAGAAAACTGTCCTGAAACTGATGAAAATATTCAATTTTGTGCTCCGAAAACATGCGCAGTAGGGCAGGCTTGCTGCACCTGTCGTAGAGCTCTCGGAGAGCTTTCCAACGGCATGTTGTGCGACACGTAACTCATTACGGATCAAATGTTATGGGCACCGGAGCAACAGATACTTGGTCACAAGCCCCACGCCCTCGGTTTGCGATCCCAGCCTCTACGTGAAGTGAAGCTATCATGCCCATGGTACCGTGGGATTCGGTAATAGAAATGTAATTGTCGTCCTTTTCGCTGCAGACGGCGTACGATCCGGGACGAAAAAATAGAGCAAAGGAAGATAAATGTCCCAAAACTAATGAAAACGATCGATTTTGGGCTCCAAAAATAGGCACAGCCGGATAGGCTTGCTGCCCGGTCGTAGAGCTCTCGGAGAGCTTTCTAACGGTATGCCGTGCGCTGCATAACTACCAACGGATCAAAAGTTATGGGCAAAGGAGTGACGGAGAGCAGGTCCTAAGCCCCACGCCCTCGGTTTGTGGGCCCAGCCTCTACATGAAGCGATGCTGTCTTGCCCATGGTGTCGTGGGATTAGATAATAGAAATATGATGGATTTGGTTGTCGTCCTTTTCTATGCTCACGACGTATGATCCGGGAGGAAAAAATAGCGCAAAAGAAGAAAGATGTCCCAAAACTGATAAAAATGTTCGATTTTGGTCTTCGAAAATAGGCACAGTTGAGAAGGCTTGCTACCCCCGTCGTAGAGCTCTCGAAGAGCTTTCCAACGGTATGCTGTGCGCCGCGTAACTCATTATGGATCAAAAGTTATGGGCACCAAAGCGATGGAGACCTGGTCCCAAGCCCTACGCCCTCGGTTTGCGGGCCCAGTCTCTACGTGAAGCGAAGTTGTCTTGCCCAAGGTACCGTGCTATTCGATAATAGAAATTTGATGGATTAGGTTGTCGTCCTTTTCGCGGCTCACGACGTACGATCTGGGATAGAAAAAACAGCGCAAAAGAAGAAAAGTATCCCGATACTGATGAAAACGTTCAATTTTGGACATCGAAAACAAGCGCAGCTGGGCAGGCTTACTGCCCCTTCGTAGAGCTCTCGGAGTGCTTTCCAATGGTATGATGTGTACCACGTAACTCCTTACGGATCAAAAGTTATGGGCGTCGGAGCGACAGAGACCTGGTCCCAAGCCGCTAGCCCTCAGTTTGCAGGCCCAGCCTCTATGTGTAGCGAAGTTGTCTTGCCCAAGGTGCCGTGGGATTTGATAAAAGAAATATGAAGGATTACGTTGTCGTCCTTTTCTAGGCTCACGACGTACGATCCGGGAAGGAAAAATAACGCCAAAGAAGAAAAGTATCCCAAAATTGATGAAAATGTTCGATTTTGGGCTCCAAAAATAGGCGCAGCCTCGAAGGCTTGCTACCCCTATCGTAGAGCTCTTGGTAAGCTTTCCAACAGTATGCTATGCGCCACGTAACTCCTTACGGATCAAAAGTTATGGGCAAAGGAGCGACGGAGACTTGGTCCCAAGCCCCATGCCCTCGGTTTGCTGGCCCAATCTCTACAAGAAGCGAAATTGTCTTGCCCAAGGTGCCCTGGGATTTGATAATAGAAATATGATGGATTAGATTGTCGTCCTTTTCGCGGCTCACGACGTACGATCTGGGATGAAAAAACAGCACAAAAGAAGAAAAGTATCCCGAAACTACTAAAAATGTTAAATTTTGTACTTCAAAAATAGACGCAGTCGGGGCAGGCTTGCTGCCTCCATCGTAGAGCTCTAGGAGAGCTTTCCAACGGTATGCTATGCGCTGCGTAACTCCTTACGGATCAAAATTTATGGGCACAGGAGCGATGAAGACCTGGTCCCAAGCCCCACGCCCTCGTTTTGCGAACCCAGCCTCTACATGAAGCGAAGTTGTCTTGCTCAAGGTGCCATGGGATTCGATAATAAAAATGTGGTGGATTAGGTTTTCGTCCTTTTCGTAGCTCACGACATATGATCCGGGAAGGAAAAACAGCTCAAAAGAAGAAAAGTGTCCCGAAACTGATGAAAACATTCGATTTTGTGCTCCAAAAACAGATGTAGTACGACAGGCTTGCTGCACCCGTGGTAGAGCTCTCGGAGAGCTTTCCAACGGTATGCTGTGCGCCACGTAACTCCCTACCGATCAAAAGTTATGGGCACCGGAGCGACAGATACTTGGTCACAAGCCCCACGCCATCGGTTTGCGAGCCCAGCCTCTACGTGAAGTGAAGCTATCATACCCATGGGGCCATGGGATTCGGTAATATAAATGTGATTGATTAGGTTGTCGTCCTTTTCACGGCTGACGACGTACGATCCGGGACGAAAAAATAGCGCAAAAGAAGATAAATGTCCCAAAACTAATGAAAATGTTCAATTTTGGACTCCGAAAATAGGCGCAGCTGAGCAGGCTTGATACCCTCGTCGTAGACCTCTTGGAGGTCTTTCTAACGGTATGTTATACGCCGAATAAGTCCTTACGGATAAAAAATTATGGGCAAAGGAGCGACGGAGACCTGGTCCCAAGCCCCACGCCATCGGTTTGCGGGCCCAGTCTCTACGTGAAGTGATATTGTCTTGCCCAAGGTGTCGTGGGATTCAATAATAGAAATGTGATGGATTAGGTTGTCTTCTATTTCTAGGCTCACGACGGACGATCCGTGAAGGAAAAACAACGCAAAAGAAGAAAAGTGTTTTAAAACTGATGAAAATGTTTGATTCTGGGCTCCGAAAATAGGCGCAGCCGAACAAGCTTGCAGCCCTCGTTGTAGAGCTGTCTGAGAGCTTTCCAACAGTATGCTGTACACCACGTAACTCCTTATGGATCAAAAGTTATGGGAACTGGAGCGACAGAGACCTGGTCCCAAGCCCCACGCCCTCGGTTTACGGGCCCAGCCTCTAAGTGAAGCGAAGTTGTCTTGCCCGAGGTGCCGTGCGATTCGATAATAGAAATTTGATGGATTAGGTTGTCGTCCTTTTCTGTGCTCACGAAGTGCGTTCCGGGAAGGAAAAATAGCGCAAAAGAATAAAAGTGTCCCAAAACTGCTGAAAACGTTCAATTTTGGGCTCCAAATATAGGCGCAGCCGAGCAAGCTTGCTGCCACCGTCATAAAGAACTCGCAGACCTTTCCAACGGTATGCTGTGCGCCACGTAACGCCTTACAGATCAAAAGTTATAGGCACCGGAGCGACGGAGACCTGGTCCCAAGCCTCACGCCTTCGATTTGTGGGCCCAGCCTCTACGTGAAGCGAAATTGTCTTGCCCAAGGTACCATGGGATTTGATAATAGAAATGTGATAGATTAGGTTGTCGTCCTTTTCTAGGCTCACGACGTACGATCCGCGAAGGAAAAACAACGCAAAAGAAGAAAAGTATCCCAAAACTGATGAAAACGTTCAATTTTGAGCTCCAAAAACAGGCGCAGCCACGCAGGCTTGCTACCTCTATTATAGAACTCTCAGAGAGATTTCCAACATTATGCAGTGTGCCGCGTAACTCCTTACGGATCAAAAGTTATGGCCATCGGAGCGACGGATACCTAGTCTCAAGCTCTACGCCCTCGGTTTGCGGGCCTAGCCTATACGTGAAGCGAAGTTATCTTGCCAATGAGCCATGTGATTTGATAATAGAAACGTGATGGATTAGGTTGTCGTCCTTTTTGCAGCTCACGACGTACGATCCGGGATGGAAAAACAGCGTAAAAGAAGAAAAGTGTCCCAGAACTGATCGAAACGTTCGATTTTAGACTTCAAAAATAGGCGCAGCCGAGAAAGTTTGCTGCCCCCATTGTAGAGCTCTCAGAGAGATTTCCAACGGTATGCTGTACGCCGCGTAACTCCTTATGGATCAAAAGTTATGGGCACCCAAGCGACAGAGACTTGGCCCCAAGCCCCACGCCCTCGTTTTGTAGCCCCAGCCTCTACGTGAAGCAAAGTTGTCTTGCCCAAGGTGCCATGGGATTCGATAATAGAAATGTGATGGATTAGGTTGTCGTCTTTTTTGCGGATCACGGCGTTCGATCCGGGAAGGAAAAACAGCGTAAAAGAAGAAAAGTGTCCGAAAACTGAAGAAAACATTCAATTTTTTGGACAGAAAATAGGCGTAGTCGAGTAGGCTTGCGGCCCTCGTCGTAGAGCTCTCTGAGAGCTTTCCAACGGTATGCTGTGCGCCCCGTAACTGTTTACGGATCAAAAGTTTTGGGCACCGGAGCAACAGATACTTGGTCACAAGCCCCACGCCCTCGGTTTACGGGCCTAGCCTCTACGTGAAGTGAAGTTGTCATGCCTAGGGTATCGTGGGATTCAGTAATAGAAATGTGATTGATTAGGTTGTCATCCTTTTCACGGTTGACGACGTACGATCCGGGATGGAAAAACATCGCAAACGTAGAAAAATGTCCCGAAACTAATGAAAACATTCGATTTTGGGCTCCCAAAACAGGCGCAACCGAGCAGGCTCGCTGCCTTTGTCGTAGAGCTCTCGGAGAGCTTTCCAACGGTATGCTGTGCGCCATGTAACTCATTACGGATCAAAAGTTATGGGCAAATGAGCAACGGAGACTTGGTCCCAAGGCCCACGCCCTCGGTTTGCAGGCCCAGCCTCTACGTGAAGCGAAGTTGTCTTGCCCAAGGTCCCATGGGATTCAATAATAGAAATGTGATGGATTAGGTTGTCATCTTTTTCGCGACTCACGACGTATGATCCGGGACGGAAAAATAACGCAATAAAAGAAAAGTGTCTAGAAACTGATGAAATGTTCAATTTTAGGCTTCGAAAAGAGGCACAGCCGAGCAGGTTTGCTGCCCCCGTCATAGAGCTCTCGGAGAGCTTTCCAATGGTATGTTGTACGCCGCGTAACTCCTTACAGATGAAAAGTTACAGGCACAGGAGCGACGGATACCTGGTCACAAGTCCCATGCCCTCAGTTTGCGGGCCCAGCCTCTATGTGAAGTGATGTTGTCTTGCCCAAGGTGCCGTGGGATTCGGTAACAGAAATGTGATGGATTAGGTTGTCGCCCTTTTCGCAGCTCACGACGTAGGATCCGAGACGGCAAAATAGCGCAAAAGCAGAAATGTGTCCCGAAATTGATGAAGACATTCAATTTTGGATTCTGAAAATTTGGCGCAACCTAGAAGGCTTCCTGCCCCCATCGTAGAGCTCTCGGAGAGCTTTCTAACGGTATGCTGTGCGCCGCATAACTCTTTACGGATCACAAGTTATGGGCACCGAAGCGACAAAAACCTAATCACAAGCCCAACGCCCTCGGTTTGCAGGCCCAGCCTGTACGGGAAGTGAAGTTGTCATGCCCAAGGTGGTGTGGGATTCGATAATAGAAATGTGATGGATTAGGTTGTTGTCCTTTTCTTGGCTCACTACGTCAGATCTGGGAAGGAAAAATAGCGCAAAAGAAGAAAAGTGTCCCAAAACTGATGAAAACATTCGATTTTGGGATCCAAAAATAGGCGCAGCCAAGAAGGCTTCAAGGCCCCGTCATAGAGCTCTCGGACAGCTTTGCAACGGTATGATGTACGCTGCGTAACTCCTTACGAATTAAAAGTTATGGGCACCAGAGCGACAGAGACCTGGTCCCAAGCCCCACGCCCCCAGTTTGCGGGCCTAGCTTCTACGTGAAGCGAAGTTTTCTTGCCCAAGGTGCCGTGGGATTCGATAATAGAAATGTGATGGATCATGTTGTCGTCCTTTTCTAGGCTCACGACATACGATCCGGGATGGAAAAACAGCGTAAAAGAAGAAAAGTGTTCCAAAACTGACAAAAACGTTCGAGTTTGGACTCCAAAAACAGGCACAGCCAAGCAAGCTTGCTTCCCACGTCGTAGAGCTCTCGAAAAGCTATCCAACGGTATGCTGTGCGCCTCGTAACTCCTTACAGATCAAAAGTTATGGGCATAGGAGCGACGGAGACCTGGTCCAAAGCACCACGCCCTCGGTTTGCGGGCCCAGCCTCTACGTGAAGTGAAGTTGCCTTGCTTAAGGTGCCGTGGGATTCGATAATAGAAATGTGATGGATTAGGGTATCGTCCTTTTCTAGGCTCACGACATACGACCCAGGAAGGAAAAATAGCGCAAAAGAATAAAGGTGTCCCAAAACTGATGAAAACATTCGATTTTGGGCTCTGAAAATAGGCAAAGCCTAGCAGGCTTGCTGCCCCCGTCGTAGAGCTCTCGGAGAGCATTCCAATGGTATGTTGTACGCCGCGTAACTCCTTACAAATCAAAAGTTATGGGCAATGGAGTGACGGAGACTTGGTCCTAAGCCTCACGCCCTCGTTTTGCGAGCCCAGCCTCTACGTGAAGTGAAGTTGTCTTACCCAAGGTACCGTGGGATTCGATAATAGAAATGTGATGGATTAGGTTGTCGTCCTTTTCGCGGCTCACGACGTACGATCCGGGACTAAAAAACAACGCAGAGAAGAAAAGTGTCCAAAAACTGATGAAAACGTTCAATTTTGGGCTTCGAATATAGGCGCAGCAGAGCAACCTTGCTGCCCCCGTTGTAGAGCTCTCGGAAGGCTTTCCAATGGTATGCTGTGCGCCGTGTAACTCCTAACGGATCAAAAGTTATGGGCACCGGAGCGACGGAGACCTGGTCCCAAGCCCCACGCCCTCGTTTTGCGAGCCCAGCCTCTACGTGAAGCGAAGTTGTCTTGCCTAAGGTGCTGTGGAATTCGATAATAGAAATGTGATGGATTAGGTTGTCGTCCTTTTCGCGGCTCTCGACGTACGATCCGGGACGGAAAAACAGCGCAAAAGAAGAAATGTGTCCCAAAACTGATGAAAACATTTGATTTGTGCTCTGAAAATAGGCGCAGTCGAGCAGGCTAGCTGCCCCCGTCGTAGAGCTCTCGGAGAGCTTTCCAATGGTATGTTGTGCGCCGCGTAACTCCTTACGGATCAAAAGTTATGGGCAAAGGAGCGACAGAGACCTGGTCCCAAGCCCCACGCCCTCAGTTTGTTGGCCCAATCTCTTCGTGAAGCGAAGTTGTCTTTCCCAAGGTGCCGTGGGTTTCGATAATAGAAATGTGATGCATTAGGTTGTCGTCCTTTTCTAGGCTCACGACGTACGATCCGGGCAGGAAAAACAGCGCAAAAGAAGAAAAGTGTCCCAAAATTGATGAATACATTCGATTTTGGGCTCGAAAGACACGCGTAGCCGAGCAGGCTTACTGCCCTTGTCGTAGAGCTCTCCGACAGGTTTCCAAAATTATGTTGTGCGCCACGTAACTCCATACGGATCAAAAGTTATGGGCACCGGAGCGATAGAGACCTGATCCCAAGCCCTACGCCCTCGATTTGTGGGCCCGGCTTCTACGTGAAATGAAGTTGTCTTGCCCAAGGTGCCGTTGGATTCGATAATAGAAATGTGATGGATTAGGTTGTCGTCCTTTTCTAGGCTCACGACATACGATTCGGGAAGGAAAAACAGCGCAAAAGAATAAAAGTGTTACAAAACTGATGCAAACATTCGATTTTGGGCTCCGAAAATAGGCACAACTGAGCAGGCTTGCTTCCCTCGTCGTAGAGCTCTCTGAGAGCTTTGCAACGGTATGCTGTGCGCCTTACAACTCCTTACGGATCAAAAGTTATGGGCACTGGAGCGACAGAGACCTGGTCCTAAGCACCACGCCCTTGGTTTGTAGGCCCAGCCTTTACGTGAAGTGAAGTTGTCTTGCCTAAGGTGCCATGGGATTCAATAATAGAAATGTGATGGATTAGGTTGTCGTCCTTCTCTAAGCTCACGACATACGACCCGAGAAGGAAAAATAGCGCAAAAAAATAAAAGTGTCCCAAAACTGATGAAAATGTTCGATTTTGGGCTCCAAAAATAGGTGCAGCCAAGCAGGCTTGCTGCCCCCGTCGTAGAGCTCTTGGAAAGCTTTCCAACGGTATGTTGTGCGCCGCGTAACTCCTTACAAATCAAAAGTTATGGGCACCGGAGCGACGGAGACCTTGTCCCAAGCCCCATGCCCTCGGTTTTCGGGCCCAGCCTTTACGTGAAGCGAATTTGTCTTGCCCAAGGTGCCGTGGAATTCGATAATAGAAATATGATGGATTAGGTTGTCGTCCTTTTCTAGGCTCACGACGTATGATCTGGAAAGGAAAAACAGCGCAAAAATAAGAAAAGTGTTCCAAAACTGATGAAAACGTTCGAATTTGGGCTCCAAAAATAGGCGCAACGCAGGCTTGCTACCCTCGTCGTAGAGCACTCGGAGTGCTTTCAAACGATATGATGTGTGGTGCGTAACTCTTTACGGATCAAAAGTTATGGACAAAGGAGCGACAGAGACTTGGTCCCAAGCCCCACGCCCTCGTTTTCCGAGCCCAGCCTCTACGTGAAGTGAAGTTGTCTTGCCCAAGGTGCCGTGGGACTCGATAATAGAAAAGTGATGGATTAGGTTGTCGTCCTTTTCGCGGCTCACGATGTACGATTCGGGATGAAAAAATAGCGCAGAGAAGAAAAGTGTCCAGAAACTGATGAAAATGTTCAATTTTGGGCTTCGAATACAGGCGCAGCCGAGCAAGCTTGTTGCCCCCGTTGTAGAGCTCTCGGTGGGCTTTCCAATGGTATGCTGTGCATCGCGTAACTCCTTACGGATCAAAAGTTATGGGCACCGGAGCGACGTAGACATGGTCCCAAGGCCCACGCCCTTGTTTTGCGAGCCCAGCCTCTACGTGAAGCGAACTTGTCTTGACTAAGGTGCTATGGGATTCGGTAATAGAAATGTGATGGATTAGGTTGTCGTCCTTTTCACGGCTCACAGCGTTCGATCCGGGATGGAAAAACAGTGGAAAAGAAGAAAAGTGTCCCAAAACTGATGAAAACGTTCGATTTCGGGCTCTGATAATAGGTGTAGTCGACCAAGCTTGTTGCCTCCATCGTAGAGCTCTCACAGAGCTTTCCAACGGTATGCTGTGCGCCGCGTAACTCCTTACGGATCAAAAGTTATGGGCACCGGAGCGACGTAGACATGGTCCCAAGGCCCACGCCCTTGTTTTGCGAGCCCAGCCTCTACGTGAAGCGAAGTTGTCTTGCCTAAGGTGCTGTGGAATTCGATAATAGAAATGTGATGGATTAGGTTGTCGTCCTTTTCTCGCCTCACGACGTACAATCAGGGAAGGAAAAATAGCGCAAAAGAAGAAAAGTGCCCCAAAATTGATGAAAAGGTTGGATTTTGGGCTCTGAAAATACATGCACCCTAGCAGGCTTATTTCCCCCGTCGTAGAGCTCTCCGACAACTTTCCAACGGAACGTTGTGCGCTATGTAACTCCTTACGGATCAAAAGTTATGGGCACCGGAGCGACGTAGACATGGTCCCAAGGCCCACGCCCTTGTTTTGCGAGCCCAGCCTCTACGTGAAGCGAAGTTATCTTGCCTAAGGTGCTGTGGAATTCGATAATAGAAATGTGATGGATTAGGTTGTCGTCCTTTTCGCGGCTCTCGACGTACGATCCGGGACGGAAAAACAGCGCAAAAGAAGAAATGTGTCCCAAAACTGATGAAAACATTTGATTTGTGCTCTGAAAATAGGCGCAGTCGAGCAGGCTAGCTGCCCCCGTCGTAGAGCTCTCGGAGAGCTTTCCAATGGTATGTTGTGCGCCGCGTAACTCCTTACGGATCAAAAGTTATGGGCAAAGGAGCGACAGAGACCTGGTCCCAAGCCCCACGCCCTACGTGAAGCGAAGTTGTCTTTCCCAAGGTGCCGTGGGATTCGATAATAGGAATGTAATGGATTAGGTGTTCGTCCTTTTCTAGGCTCACGAAGTACGATCCAGGAAGGAAAAACAACGCAAAAGAAGAAAAGTGTCCCAAAACTGATGAACACGTTCGATTTTGGGCTCTGAAAACCAGTCCAACTGAGCAGGGTTGTTGCCCCCGTCGTAGAGCTCTCCGACAGCTTTCCAACTGAATGTTGTGCGCCACGTAACTCCTTATGGATCAAAAGTTATGGGCACCGGAGCGACGGTGACCTGGTCCCAAGCCCCACGCCCTCGGTTTGCGGGCCTAGCTTCTACGTGAAGCGAAGTTGTCTTGCCCAAGGTGCCATGGGATTCGATAATAGAAATGTGATGGATTAGGTTGTCATCCTTTTCTAGGCTCACGACGTACGATCCGGGAAGAAAAAATAGCGCAAAAGAATAAAAGTGTCCCAAAATTGATGAAAACGTTCGATTTTGGGCTCCAAAAACAGGCACAGCCGCGCAGGCTTGCTTCTCCTGTCGTAGAGCTCTCAGAGAGCTTTCCAACGGTATGCTGTGCGCCGCGTAACTCCTTACGGATCAAAAGGAGCGACGAAGACCTAGTCCTAAGCCCCACTGTGAGGCCCGACCTCGATTTGCGTGCGATACCTCGTTTCATGTGCCATAATCTAGATTTGCGTGCCTTGACCTAGGTTTAAGAGTCGTGTTTCATTTTGTATGTCTTGCATTGAATTACGTGCATTCATTTCGGGTTGTGAGCATTTACTTGGAAAACGTGCATTCGTCTCGTAGTTTGTGCTTTACCTTGTAGTGCGTGCCCTAAACCTAGGAAAGTATGCCCGCACGCTAATCAAGAGAGCATCTTGCACGAAGCACTAGATTATTAATTAATCCTACAACTCCACTAACTAATATTAAAATGCTAATTCAACTCACTAGAAGACGAAATCTCACAAAAAGCTAAACATTCTTATTCTTTATTCTTTAATTCTTTGCATATTCCAAGCACATACAATAAAATAAGCCTTAACCAAGACAAAAATTCAGAATTTATCCTTACCTTGGCCGACCACTCCTTGCATTTTGATAAGCCTTTGCATAATTAAAAACATTACAAGACAAACTATGACAAATCACTTCAAACAATGCAAAAAAAAAAATGAAATCAAGCATTATTTTATCCTCCACCATGCTTCACCTTTTTGATCCATTCAATGCCCATGCTAGACAATTCAAAATATGCTCTTGAAGACACAAAAATCAGAAATCTTGAAGCTCAAGGCCGACACACTCACAACAACAACATTTCATTCTTTGCAAACATCCTCTCAAGCTCAATTCCTCTCTCTCTCTTGGCCTAGGCTGCTTCATCACTCTCCCTAGCTTAAGCTCATCATTCTAAGGTTCATCAAGACATTCAAGACACTAAGGAACTCGACCAAGCAAGCTAGAAGCAAAAAGACATACATGCAAGCTCATAGAGCCTTCATTTCGGCTTAGGTATGTTTGATAGCTTCTATTTCATTTCCTTTTTGTTCTAACCACATGCACATACTAAGGACATGGTAACTCAGCTAGGAATTAAAGAAATCAAGAATTATCCCTCGGCCAAACAAGGAGAGAAGACCATTTGTGCATCTTCAAGAGTTTTGAGCATCATTTGTTGTCAATAGGCTAAGGTGAGGGCTAATTCTTTTTAAAAGCTTTCCAAAACCACATGCATGCCTTTAAATGTCTATATTTACCTCTGTACTTGTGATATATGTGTGTACATGAGCTTTTGTAAACATGCATGGCAAGATATTTGGCTAGAATTTGAAGATAGGTGAAATCGCGTAAATGGCAGTTTTCTGACTTGTTGGAGCGAAGTGAATTTGACCAGGTAAATGATGTTGAAAATGCGTGAAAATTGGTAGGTGACTAGTTAAATGATCATTTTTCATAGAAATAGGTCAAGGCCTATCAAAAATGCATTAAATTTGGTTGGTTACTAGATTTTTCAGTTATTGACATTTTTGTCAGAAATAGACTAAAGCTAAATCGGACCCTAAGGCCCTAAAAAATGACAAGTATTGAAATGTGTATAAATCTGGACAGTTTTGCGGAGTTTCACGGTTTTGGCTATAACTCTTGAATCCAAACTCCAATTGATGCGAGATTTGTTTCTGGATTTAGTTTACTTAATAAGCTTTAATTTGACATTTTATTCACTGGAATTGGAGATTGTTCGCTTGTATAAATGATCGTGGGAAAACAGACCATTGCAGTGAGGTTTTCATCTAGTGATATGCTTTGAAAATTATTGTAACTTCTCTTGTTGTATTAAATGCTTGGGATTGTGGCACTTGGATGTTGTGTGGACTGTTTTGGATGATTGAGGGTGTTTTAATTAATCGATGCATCGCTTGAGTTTAATTACATGTTGACAAGTAGACCTTTCTTGCACCTGGTCCCACGTAGATGTCATTGCATGTTGTATGACCTTATTATTTGATTGCGTGAACCCCGAAATGAGTTATATGACTTGATTCACATGTGTTACATGGCTGTCCGTTTAACATTCATGTAACTCCATGTGCCTTACAAGTGAAATTACTTGTCATAGCATGCCTTGTGTGTTTACTTGACAACGTGGGATTTTATAATTGCTCGGAGGCAACCTACTTTGTTGTCCTCCTAATGTGATATGTTAAATGTTATAAATGTGCATTGCATACAAGGTTGCAACCTTTCATTGTGGCATGGTAGCGTTTCACACACGCCGGGCGGCATCGGGCTTGCCGGTGCTACCGTGACTACCATGGTCCAATTCCCTCTCTCGCTTGGCATTCCACCCTCGGAGAGTTGGGTCGTAGATTTTCGGGGTACATCCGGAGTACACCCAAATGGGAGAGATAAGTGGATTATTGAAGTCGGCCGCAACAATCGTATCGAAATCGATATTGAGAACAAATGCTCACCGTATCCTTGAAATGATTGGTACTTGTATCTGTTGCTCAATTTGATTCTTATACTTTGCGTACCTTATTACTTGTAATACGTGACATGTTTTCAAAAGGGGTTTTTCATAAGTTAACCGGAAAAAAAGTTTCAAAACGTAATTCTCGTTCCCCCTCGCTGAGTTCATAAGGACTCACCCACTTTTATCATCTCAAGTGAAGAAGACCAGGAACATATACCCGAGGATAACATGCCTATTGATGACTCCTTGGAATGATTGCTTGACCTACGTGCCTTACTTGACTATGGTCATTTTGTGAGCGATATGTTGCTTGAAGACTAGTTCTTATGTTGCTTGTTGTTGTATTGTAAATGACCCCCATTGTAATTTGGGGTCTAATTTTGGCTTGTACTGATCATAACTAGATACACACTCTTCTGGTCATTTTGCTATCACTACTTTGGTTTAGTATCTATCACAGACTTATGAAGTACTAGATAAGAGTTAAGTAAAATAAATGTATCCAATCTTAAGCATGTACTCATTGTTAAGCTAAGATCAACAGGTACCGGTGTAACTAGATTGTCAAATAAACAAGACATAGTATCATGCTAGGTTATTAGTCAAATGAGGCTTCGAGATAACTAGTAGGCACCTCGATTGGTGATAAATAGTAATCTTAGTTGGAAATGAATTTGAGATTGAAAGTATCGAGGCGTTTAGAGAATTAGGACAAACTAAATAGCCCAATTACAGTCGTTATGTTGCCGGTTTTTCAGATAATTTGTGGAGTTTAGGCTAAACGTTAAGTCTTAAACCTTCTTGAACAATTAAGTACGTGAAAGGACTTGAATATTTAGATCATTCCCTAGTCTAACCTCTATAGGTCGGGTTGGGGCGTGACACCCACGCCCTCTGTTTGCGGGCCCAGCCTCTACGTGAAGCGAAGTTGTCTTGCCCACGATGCGTAGGGATTCGATAATAGAAATGTGAGGGATTAGGTTGTCATCCTTTTCTAGGCTCATGACGTACGATCCGGGATTGAAAAACAACGCAAAAGAAGAAAAATGTCACGAAACTGATGAAAATATTTGAATTTGGGCTCCGAAAATAGACGCAGCCTAGCAGGCTTGCTGCCCCCATCGTAGAGCTCTTTGAGAGCTTTCCAACGGTATGCTATGCACTGCGTAACTCCTTACGGATCAAAAGTTATGGGCACCGGTACGACGGAGATCAGGTCCTAAGCCCCACGCCCTCGGTTTGTGGTCCCAGCCACTACGTGAAGTGAAGTTGTCTCACTCAATGTGCCATTTGATTCGTTAATAGAAATGTGATGGATTAGGTTGTCATCCTTTTCGCGGCTCATGACGTACGATCCGGGAAAGAAAAACAACGCAAAAAAAGAAAAGTGTCCCAAAACTAATGAAAACGTTCGATTTTGGGCTTCAAAAATAGGCGCAGTGCAGGCTTGCTACCCCCGTCGTAGAGCACTCAGAGTGCTTTCAAACGATATGCTGTGTGTCGCGTAACTCCTTAAGGATCAAAAGTTATGGGCAAAGGAGCGACGGAGACCTGGTCCCAAGCCCCACACCCTCAGTTTGCTAGCCCAGTCTCTACGTGAAGCGAAGTTGTGTTTCCTAAGGTGTCATCGGATTCAATAATAGAAATGTGATGGATTAGGTGTTCGTCCTTTTCTAGGCTCACGACGTACGATCCGGGAAGGAAAAACAGCGCAAAAGAAGAAAAGTGTCCCAAAACTGATGAAAACGTTTGATTTTGGGCTCCGAAAACAAGCGCAGCTGAGCAGGCTTGCTGACCCCGTCATAGAGCTCTCCGACAGCTTTCTAACTGTATGTTGTGCACCATGTAACTCCTTTCGGATCAAAAGTTATGGGCACCGGAGCGACGGAGACCTGGTCCCAAGCCCCACGCCCTCGGTTTGCGGGCCGAGCTTCTACGTGAAGCGAAGTTGTCTTGCCCAAGGTTGTCACGCCCCAACCCGACCTATAAAGGTTAGACTAGGGTGTGATCCAAACATTCAAGTCATATCACGTACTTAATCGTTCATGAAAGTTTTAACACTTAACATTTTAGCCTAAACTCCACAAATTTTTCGGAAATTCGGCAGCATAACGGCTATAATTGGGCTCTTTAGTTTGACCTAATTCTCTAAACGCCTCAAAATTTCCAATCTCAATTTCATTTCTAACTAAGATTACTATTTATCACCAATCGAAACGCCTAACAGTTATCTCGAAGTCTCGTTTGATTAATAACCTAGCATGATACTATGTCTCGTTTGTTTGTTAATCCTTGTTACAAAAGTACCTGTTGATCTTAGCTTAACAATGAGTACCTGCTTAAGATTGGATAGATTCATTTTACTTAATCCTTACCTGATACTTCATAATCCTATGATAGATACTAGTCAATAGCGATAGCAAAAATGACCATAGTTGTGACTATCTAGTTATGATCAGTACAAGCCAAAATTAGATCCCAAATTACAACAGGGGCCATTTACAATACAATAACAAGCAACATAAGAAATGAAATAGCCTTCAAGCAATATATCGTTCACAAAATGGCCATAGTCAAGTAAGGCACGTAGGACAAACAATCATTCCAAGGAATCATCATTAGGCACGCTGTCCTCGGGTACCTGTTCCTGGTCTTCTTCACCTGAGATGATAAAAGAGGGTGAGTCCTTATGAACTCAGCGAAGGGGAACGAGAAATAAGTTTTGAAACACTTTTTCCGGTTCAATTATGAAAACCCTTTTTTGCAAGCATGACATATATCACAAGTAAGTGCATAATGTAATGTAATAGTAAAAGAACACAATTACCCGTCTTTCCTCCCCCAAGGTCCTCTAGGAACCAAGCGAGAGTACTTATACACTTAGTGAAAAGGATACGGTGAGCAATTTGCTCTCAGTTCATTTTCAGTATCAGTTGTTGCGGCCGACTTCAAATCATCCCCTTATCACGCCAAATGGGTGTACTTCGGATGTACCCCAAAATCCTACGACCCAACTCTCCGAGGAAGTCTAGCCCCCAAGCGAGAGAGGGAATTGGACAATGGTAGCACGGTTGCACCGGCAAACCCAATGCCACCCAGTGTGCGTGAAACGCTACCACGCCAGAATGAAAGGTTGCAACCTTGTATGCAATGCACATTTATGACATTTAATATATCACATTAGGAGGACAACAAAGTAGGTTGCCTCCGAGTAGTCATAAGATTGCACATTGACAAGTAAACACACGAGACACGATATGACAAGTAATTTCACTTGTAAGCACATAGGGTTATATGAATATTAAACGAGCAGCCATGTAACGCATGTAAATCAAGTCATATAACTTATTTCGAAGTTCACGTAATCAAATAATAAGATTATTCAACAAGCAACGACATCTACGTGGGACCGGGTGCAAGAAAAGTCTACTTGTCAACATGTAATCATCGGAACCACATTTAGGGCTATAAGGGCAACTACGGGCAACTACGGGCAGCCTACTAATCACATAATTAAACACGATATTCATAGGATCAACACTTAGTGAATTTACCTAGTCACTAGGGTTTCAATTCGAGCTTACCCGTGCGATTAAGCCCCAAGTCATCTCGTAATTAAACTCAAGCCATGCATTGATTAATTAAAACACCCTCAAGCATTCAAAACAGTCTACACAACATCCAAATGCCACAATCCCAAGCATTTAATACAACAAGAGAAGCTACAATAATTTTTCTAAGCATATCACTAGATAAAAACCTCACTGCAATGGACTGTATTCTCACAATCATTGAGACAAGCAAACAATCACCAATTCCAGTGAACAAGATTTCAAATTAAAGCTTAATGAGTGAACTAAATCTAGAAATAAACCTCGCATCATTTGGAGTTCGGGTTCAAGAGTTATAGCCAAAACCGTGAGACTACACAAAACTGTCCGGATTTGCATACATTTCAATACTTGTCGTTTTTTAGGACCTTAGGGTCAGATTTAGCCTTAGTCCATTTATGACAAAAATATCCAGAACTGAAAAATATAGCAGCAGACCAAATTTTATGCATTTTTCATATCATTTACTAAGTCAAAACTGGTTCGTTCTATAAGAACAGTGAATCTGCCAAAACCTGCTTCATTTTTCCAGATTTTCCAGAGTTGGACACATTTTGATAATTTGACATTTTGAGGACCTTAGAGTCAAAATTAGCTTTGGCGTATTTCTGTGAGAAATTCTCATAATGGGAAAAACTAGTCACCTACCAATTTTCAAGCATTTTTAACCTCATTTACCTGGTCAAAATTACCCCGCACCAGAAAGACAGAAGACTATCCCATACGCGATTTCATCTATCATCACATTCTAGCCAAATATCTTGCCATGCATGTTTACAAAAGCTCATGAACACACATATATCACAAGTACAAAGGTAGAAATAGACATTCAAAGGCATGCATGTGGTTTTTAAAAGCTTTTCAAGAAGTTTTAGCCCTCACCTTAGCAAGACAACAAAGAAGATGCACAAATTCTTGATGAAGCATAATGTCGACCTTTTTCCTTGCTTAGCCGAGAGACCACTTGAGATTTCTCTAATTTCCTAGCTTAGTAACCAAGTTCTTAGTATGTGCAAATGGCTAGAACAAAAAGAAATGAAATGGAAGCTAACAAACTTACCTAAGCCGAAGTGAATGTGCTATAGGCTTGCATGTGCGACTTTTGCACTCTAGATTGCTTGGTCGAGTACCTTGGTAGCTTGGAGGTCTTGATGAACCATTGAGTGATGAAATTAAGCTATGGAGAGTAGGATTTCAGCTAGGGCTGAGAGAGAGAGAGAAGAGATGAGAGAGTGAGAGAAAATGTGAGAAAGAAAGAATGAATGAAAGAAAAATGAAAGCTTTGAGGAATATGATGCTTGTGTCGGCCTAGAGCCTTGCAAAATTCAGAATTGTGTCTTCAAGGAGCATAATTTGAATCCTTAGCATGGGCAATTGAGTGTGTGTCGAGAATATGGAGTTTTGGGTAGAGTTTTGAGCCAATTTTTTTTTATGTTTGTGTCATAAAATTGTCAAAGAATGTCTAGGTGTAGATTTTGAAATTGAAATGCATGCACAAAAGCTCCATGTGGTCGGCCAAGCTTGTGTTCAAATCTAAATTTTTTGTCTTGGTTGAGTATTATTTAATTGTGTGTTTGGAAAGTGCAAAAGAATAAGGAATAAAAAATAAGAATGTCTAGCTTTTGGTGCAATTTCGTCTTCTAGTGCATTGACTTAGCATTTTAATATTAGTTAGTGGAGTTTGTAGGATTAATTAATGATCTAGTGCTTCATGTAAGATGCTTTCTTGATTAGTGTGCGGGCACGCTTTCCTAGGTTTAGGGCACGCACTACGAAGTAGGGCACGAACTACGAGACGAATGCACCTTTCCCAAGTAAATGCACGCAACCCTAAATGTATGCACGTAATTCAATGCAAGGCACACAAAACGAAACACGACTCTTAAACCTAGGTGAAGGCACGTAAATCTAGGTTAGGGCACACAAAACGAGGTATCGCACGTAAATCTAGGTCGGGCCTATATCCTCCCCTCCTTAAAAGTATTTCGTCCCGAAATTCAATATTACCTTTGAAATAAAGCTGGATATTGTTGCTCCATCTGGTCTCGCCTTTCCCACGTTGCTTCTTCAACTCCATGGTGATCCCACAACACTTTCACAATCGGTATAGATTTGCTGCGCAACTCCCGATCTTGCTTGTCTAGGATTCGAATGGGCTTCTCTTCATAAGACAAGTTCTCCCGAAGCTGCAACAGCTCTGGCTCCAAGATATGCGATGGATCAGGGTGATACTTCTGCAGCATCGAAACATGAAAAACGTCGTGAATATTGGAGAGGTTTTGGGGTAGTGCCAAGCGATACGCCAATTTGCCAACCTTCTCAACTATCTCAAATGGTCCTACAAACCTCGAGCTCATCTTTTCACCCTTGCTGTGTTTAATCAGTCCCCTCCGAGGTGATATCTTCAAGAACAGCTTGTCGCCGACCTCAAACTCTAGGCTCCGTCTCTGTCGGTCTGCATAACTTTTCTGCCTGCTCTGATCGGTAAGCATCCGTTTCCGGATGAGGTGGATACTATCAACAGTCTTCATAAGTTCAGGTAGAAGGGTCGGGTCAAAAGTCTTCGTCTCACCAACTTCATCCCAGTAAATTGGGGATCGACACTTACATCCATACAATGCCTCAAATGGGGTCATCCCGATAGTGGCCTGATAACTGTTATTATAAGCGAACTCCGCTAGACACAGATATTTCTCCTAACCTTTCCCGAAGTCTAAAACACACGCCCTCAGCATATCCTCCAGAATCTGAATAGTTCTCTCAGATTGTCCATCAGTCTGCGGGTGATAAGCCGTGCTGAAACTCAACTTCGTTCCCAAAGCTTCTTGCAGTCTCTTCCAAAATCGGGAAGTAAAACGAGGATCCCTATCCGATACAATACTCACAGGCATCCCGTGCAATCTTACAATCTCCGCCACATACATATCTCCCAGTTTCTCAGGATTATCTGTCACGCCCCAACCCGACCTATAAAGGTTAGATTAGGGTGTGATCTAAACATTCAATTCATATCACGTACTTAATCGTTCATGAAAGTTTTAACACTTAACATTTTAGCCTAAACTCCACAAATTCTTCGGAAATCCGGCAGCATAACAGTTGTAATTGGGCTCTTTAGTTTGACCTAATTCTCTAAACGCCTCAAAACTTTCAATCTTAAATTCATTTCCAACTAAAATTACTATTTATCATCAATTGAAACGCCTACTAGTTATCTCGAAGTCTCGTTTGATTAATAACCTAGCATGATATTATGTCTCGTTTGTTTGTTAATCCTCGTTACAAAAGTACCTATTGATCTTAGCTTAACAATGAGTACCTGCTTAAAATTGGATAGATTCATTTTACTTAATCCTTACCTGATATTTCATAATCCTATGTAGATACTAGCCAATAACGATAGCAAAAACGACCATAGTAGTGTCTATCTAGTTATGATCAGTACAAGCCAAAATTAGACCCCAAATTACAACGGGGGTCATTTACAATACAATAACAAGCAATATAAGAAATAGTCTTCAAGCAACATATCGTTCACAAAATGGCCATAGTCACGTAAGGCACATAGGGCAAGCAATCATTCCAAGGAATCATCGTTAGGCACGTTGTCCTCGGGTACCTGTTCGTGGTCTTCTTCACCTGAGATGATAAAAGATGGTGAGTCCTTATGAACTCAGCGAGGGGGGACGAGAAATAAGTTTTGAAACTTTTTTTCCGGTTCAACTTGTGAAAACCCTTTTGCAAGCATAACTTATATCACAAGTAAGTCATAATGTAATATAAAAGTAAAAGAACACAATTACCCGTCTTTCCTCCCCGAGGTCCTATAGGAACCAAGCGAGAGTACTTATACACATATTGAAAAGGATACTGTGAACTTTTGCTCTCAATTCATTTCCAGTATCAGTTGTTGCGGCCGACTTTGAATCATCCCCTTATCACGCCAAATGGGTGTACTCCGGATGTACCCCGAAATCCTACGACCCAACTCTCCGAGGAAGTCTAGGCCCCAAGCGAGAGAGAGAATTGGACAATGGTAGTCACGGTTGGACCGGAAATCCCGATGCCGCCCGGTGTGCGTGAACGCTACCACGCCAGAATGAAAGGTTGCAATCTTGTATGCAATGCACATTTATGACATTTAATATATCACATTAGGAGGACAACAAAGTAGGTTACCTCCGAGCAGTTATAAGATTACACATTGACAAGTAATTTCACTTGAAAAGCACATGGAGTTATATGAATATTAAACGGGCAGCCATGTAACGCATGTAAATCAAGTCATATAACTCATTTCGAAGTTCACGTAATCAAATAATAAGATTATACAACATGCAACGACATCTACGTGGGAACGGGTGCAAGAAAGGCCTACTTGTCAACATGTAATCATCAAAATCATGTTTAGAACAATGAGGGTAACTATGAGCAGCCTACTAATTACATAATTAAACACGATATCCATAGGATCAACACTTAGCGAGTTTTTCCTAGTCATTAGGGTTTTATTTCACACTCACCCATGCGATTAAGCCCTAAGTTGTCACGTAATTAAAACTCAAGCCATGCATTGATTAATTAAAACACCCTCACGCATTGAAAACAGTCCACACAACATCCAAGTGTCACAATCCCAAGCATTTAATACAATAAGAGAAGTTACAATAATTTTCAAAGCAAATCCCTAATTGAAAACCTCACTGCAATGGTCTGTTTTCTCACAATCATTGGGACAAGCAAACAAACTCCAATTCCAGTGAAAAAAAATGTCAAATTAAAGCTTAAGGAGTGAAATAAATCCAAAAACAAACCTCGCATCATTTGGAGTTCAGGTTCAAGAGTTATAGCAAAACTGTGAGACTGCGCAAAACTGTCCAGATTTGCACACATTTAAATACTTGTCATTTTTTACGGCCTTAGGGTCAGATTTATCCATAGTCTATTTCTGACAAAAATGTCCAGAACTGAAAAATCGAGCAGTACACCAAATTTCATACATTTTGGATATCATTTACTAAGTTAAAACTTGTTCGTTCTACAAGGACAGTGAATCTGCCAAAACCTCCTTCATTTTCCCAGATTTTGCAGATTTGGACACATTTTGATATTTTGCCATTTTGAGGACCTTAGAGTCAAAATTAGCTTTGGCCTATTTCTGCAAAAAATGCTCAGAACAGGAAAAAATAGTCACCTACCAATTTTTAAGCATTTTTAACCTCGTTTACCTGGTCAAAATCACCCTGCACCAACAAGACAGAAGACTGTCCCATACACGATTTCATCTATCATCACATTCTAGCCAAATATCTTGCCATGCATGTTTACAAAAGCTCATGAACACACATATATCACAAGTACAGAGGTAGAAACAGACATTAAAAGTCATGCATGTGGTTTTTAAAAGCTTTTCAAGAAGTTTTAGCCCTCACCTTAGCAAGACAACAAGGAAAATGGACAAACTCTTGATGAAGCACAATGTCGACTCTTCTCCTTGCTTAGCCGAGAGATAACTTGAGATTTCTCTAATTTCCTAGCTAAGTTACCATGTTCTTAGTAGGTGCATGTGGTTAGAACAAGAAGAAAATGAAATAGAAGTTAACAAACTCACCTAAGCCGAAATGAAGGTTCAATGAGCTTGCATGCGTGTCTTTTGCATTCTAGCTTTGCTTGGTCGAGTTCCTAGTAGCTTGCATGACTTGATAACCCTTAGGATGATGAACTCAAGCTATGGAGTGTAGAACTACAGCCAAGGCCGAGAGAGAGAGAGAAGAATGAGAGAAAGAGAGAAAATGAAAGAAAAATGAAAAGCTTTGAAATGTTTGATGCTTGTGTCGGCCTAGGGCCTTGTAAAATCTGATTTTGTGTCTTCAAGGAGCATTTTTGAATTGTCTAGTATGGGCATGGAGTTTGTGTCGAGAATATGGAGCCTTGGGTAGAGTTTTGAGCCAATTTTTTTTATGCTTGTGTCATAAACTTGTCATAGAATGTCCAAGTTTGATTTTGAATCATGCAAGGTAAGCACAAATGCAAGAAAGTGGTCGGCCAAGGCATTACAAAATTCTGAATTTTTGTCTTCTTTGAGCATTATTTAATTGAGTGCTTGGAATATGCAAAAGGACAAAGAATAAAGAATGAGAATGTCTAGCTTTTGGTGCAATTTCGTCTTCTAGTGCATTGACTTAGCATTTAAATATTAGTTAGTGGAGTTTGTAAGATTAATTAATGATCTAATGCTTCGTGTAAGATTCTTTCTTGATTAGCGTGCCGATGCTTTCTTGATTAGCGTGCGGGCATGCTTTCCTAGGTCTAGGGCACGAACTAAGAGACGAATGCACGTTTCTCAAGTAAATGCACGCAACCCTAAATGTTTGCACGTAATTCAATGCAAGGCACACAAAACAAAACACGATTCTTAAACCTAGGTGAAGGCACGCAAATCTTGGTTAGGGCACACAAAACGAGGTATCGCACGCAAATCGAGGTCGGGCCTCACATCCTCCCCTCCTTAAAAGAATTTCATCCCGAAATTCAATATTACCTTTGAAATAAAGTTGGATATTGTTGCTCCATCTGGTCTCGCCTTTCCCACGTTGCTTCTTCAACTCCATGATGATCCCACAACACTTTTACCATCGGTATAGATTTGCTGCGTAACTCCCGATCTTGCTGGTCTAGGATCCGAATGGGCTTTTCTTCATAAGACAAGCTCTCCCGAAGCTGCAACGGCTCTAGCTCCAAGATATGCGATGGATCAGGGTGATACTTCCGTAGCATTGAAACATGAAAGACGTCGTGAATATTGGAGAGGTTTTGGGGTAGTTCCAGGCGATACGCCAATTTTCCAACCTTCTCAATTATCTCAAATGGTCCTACAAACCTCGGGCTCAACTCTCCACCCTTGCCGTGTTTAATCAGTCCCCTCCGAGGTGATATCTTCAAGAACACCTTGTCGCCAACCTCAAACTCTAGTCTTCGTCTCCTTCGGTCTGCATAACTTTTCTGCCTGCTTTGGGCGGTAAGCATCCATTTCTGGATGAGGTGGACATTATCAACAATCTTCATAAGTTCAGGTAGGAGGGTCGGGTCAAAAGTCCTCGTCTCACCTACTTCGTCCCAGTAAATTGGTGATCGACACTTACGTCCATACAATGCCTCAAATGGGGCTATCCCGATAGTGGCCTGATAACTATTATTGTAAGCGAACTCCGCTAAAGGCAGATATTTCTCCCAACCTTTCCAGAAATCTTAAACACACGCCCTCAGCATATTTTCCAAAATCTGAATAGTTCTCTCAGATTGTCCATCAGTCTGAGGGTGATAAGTCGTGCTGAAACTCAACTTCGTTCCTAAAGCTTCTTGCAATCTCTTCCAAAATCGGGAAGTAAAACGAGGATCCCTTTCCGATACAATACTCACAGGCATCCTGTGCAACCTTACAATATCTGCCACATACATATCTCCCAATTTCTCAAGACTATCCTACTTGTTCATCGGTAAGAAGTGCGCTGACTTAGTCAATCTATCCACTATGACCCAAACGGCGTCATGACCCTTTTGTGACCTGGGCAGGTCCATGACAAAATCCATAGTTATTCCCATTTCCATTGAGGAATTTCCAACAGCTGAAGTAAACCTGCTGGTCGTTGATGTTCTACTTTGACTCTCTGGCAAGTCAAACACCGTGCCACAAACTCAGCAATTTCTCTCTTCATGTTATTCCACCAATATTATTGCTTCAAATCTCAGTGCATCTTTGTTCCGTCGGGGTGAATAGTATATCTTGAATTATGGGCTTCTTCAAGAATCTTCTTTTTCAGCTTTGGCTCATTAGGAACACAAATCCGATTCCTAAACCTCCAAATACCATCATCATGAAACTTGAAATCTGTGTTGCTTTCTTTAATCTTCTGAAACTGTTGGTCCTTCTGTTTAGCCTCTCGTAATTCAGACAACAAGGTCGATTGAACTTGTGTAGTGGAAAATAGTAACCCCTTTTGAGTCAATTGTGGTTTCTACAAGAATGCTTCCTCTAACAACTCCTGCACCTTGACTTCCAGTTTTGCCATGCTCACTTTCCTACTTAAGGCATCTGCAACTACATTTGCTTTACCGGGCACATAATTGATTGTGTAGTTATAATCATCCAAAAGCTCCATCCACCGTCTTTGCCTCATGTTCAACTCTTTTTTGTGAGAACAAGTATTTCAAGCTCTTGTGATCAGTAAACACCTCAAACTTGTTACCCCACAGATAGTGCCTCCATTTCTTGAGGGCAAACACAATAGCCGCTAACTCCAAATCATGCGTCGGGTAGTTCAATTCATACGGCTTAGGTTTCCTAGAAGCATACGCAATCACTCTACCATTTTGCATCAACACACAACCTAGTCCTTCCTTAGAAGCATCGCTATAGATTACAAAACCTTGACTCCCTTCAGGCAATGCAAGAACGGGTGCGGTAGTCAATCTTCTATTCAATTCTTGGAAACTGTTCTCACACTTGTCATCCCACACGAACTTTGTTTTCTTTTGAGTGAGCTTTATAAGCGGTCCTACAATCTTTGAGAAATCCTTCACGAACCTTCGATAATAGCCGGCTAGACCAAGAAAACTCCGAACTTCTGTAACATTTTTCGGCTTCTTCCAAGACATCACCGCTTCTATCTTTGCTGGGTCCACTGCTATTCTCTCCTGGGATATGATGTGCCCCAAAAATGCAATCTGCTGCAACCAAAATTCGCATTTGCTAAACTTCGCATACAATTGATGCTCTCGAAGTTTCTGCAGTACCAATCGCAGATGTTGTTCATGCTCAGCCTCGAATTTCGAGTATACCAAAATATCATCAATGAAGATCACCAAAAATTGGTCCAAGCAGGGTTGAAACACCCTGTGCATCAAGTCCATAAAAGCTGCAGAGGCATTAGTTAGTCCAAATGGCATCACCATATATTCATAATGCCCATATCTCGTCCTGAAAGCCGTTTTAGGCACATCCTCCTTTTTGATCTGCAACTGATGGTACCCTTGCCTCAAATCGAGCTTCGAATATACTTTGGCTCCCTGAAGTTGATCAAACAACTCGTCGATCAGTGGAAGTGGGTATTTATTCTTGATAGTCACTTGGTTCAATCCTCGATAATCGATGCATAGCCTCAGTGTTCTGTCTTTCTTCTTTACAAATAAGACTGGTGCACCCCACGGAGAAGAACTTGGTTGAACAAACCCCTTCTTCAACAATCCTTGCAATTGGTCCTTCAATTCTTGTAGCTCGGCCGGTGCCATACGATAGGGAGCTTTAGATATCGACTGGGTGCCAGGCAGTAATTCTATAATGAACTCGATATCCTGATTTGGGGGTAAACCGGGTAATTCTTCTGGGAACACATCCGCATAATCTTTAATCACTAGCATCTCCTCCAACTTAGCTTTGTCCGACGGCTTGTTGATGAGGTAAGCTAAGTATCCACTACACCCTTTTCTCAAGGACTTCACTGCTTTCGTAGATGAAATGATGGAACTCCTGGTGAAGTCTCTTCGACCCATTACCTCTAATATTGGTTGACCAGGTATCCGGAATGTTACGATCTTCATCCGGCAATCTAGTTAGGCATGATGCTTTGCCAACCAGTCCATCCCTAAGATGACTTCATAGTCTCGAAAAGGTAATACAATAAGATTGGTTGAGAATTCCCCATCTTTAATTTGGATTTTACATGATTTACAAGATGAGCTAGTAATAAGTTTAGAACCCATCGGAGTACCAACTTCTACTGCGTAAGGCAAACGTACAACTTTTAGTTTCACACGTTGCACACATAAGGGAGTAATAAATGAATGAGTAGCACCTGGATCAATTAGCACCCTAACAGGTTGATTATGTATCAAGAATGCACCTTCAACAACAGCGGTCTCCTCTGGAAGCTCCTCGCACTCAATAGCATAAGCTCGAGCCTGAACTCTAGGAACTGGAGTCTTGCCTCTACTAGCTGGTTTAACATGATTTTGTCCTCCTTGCCATTTAAGGCAATCGTTGATCTGATGCTGACCACTGCCACACCGCACACATCATCCTAACTTCTTCCAGCACTGGGCCTCGGTATGACCCTTCTTGTCAGAGTAAGAACAGTTGATAAACTAAGTAGCAGTTGACCTACCTGTGGATCGGTGGGTGGAAGAAGTTGACGGTGCTTTAGTCGGGCCACGGTTATTAACTGGTATGTTCTGGCTCTGGCCCTGACTACAACTCTGACTCTGGAATTTCCTTTGTTGTCCTGGAGGCTGGTATGGTTTCTTGTTCAGCTGGCTTGAACCGGCTCTATCAAGTTTTCTCTTCTCAACTCGGGAAGCAGCAGCAAGAAGAGCAGAATAGGTATCGAAGTCATGCGAAGCCAACTGGTCCTGAATTTCCGACCTCAACCCATTCGTAAATTTCCACATCTTCGCCTCAGGGGTACTGACCATGTATTGAGCATAATGGGACAGTCGGTCAAAACGAGCCTCGTACTGGGCCACCGTCATGTTACCCTGGTTCAAGTGCATGAATTCTTGAATCCGCCTCTGCCTGGAAACTGCAGGTATGTATTTATCCTTGAAAGCCTTAACGAAATTACCCCACAAGCGAGGTGTATGATCAGTTTCCCAAAGTGCCTCTACAGTGTGCCACCAATGCTCAGCATCCCCGTGCAACAGAAACACAGCGAACTCCACCTTTTTTTCATCAATACAGTCAAGTGGTCTGAAAATCCTTTCGATCTCAGACAGCCAAGCCTCTGCCTTTTCATCATCAGCTTCCCCGTGGAATTTGGACGGGCAAAGGTCAAGAAACTCCCGCATTCTTCTATGTCTCCCATGGTTAACATCATTCCTGTTGTTGTTGTTGTTTGCTTCACGTGCATCTTGACGTTCCATCACTCATGACAAGCGATCCATGGCATTCGCCATCATGTTAAACATAGCCATGCCAGGATTAGTTTGATAAGCATCTCCGGTCTCTTGGGGCTCACCGCTCCTATTAGTAGTGCGGGTACTAGGGCCAGCCATCTATAGGCACAGATTATGATGCACAATTTATTGGAATACGACAAATAATAATTTAATGCATAAGATATGCAACATATAATTTTATATAGATACACAATTTCTAGAAACAATTAAGACATATTAATCACATAAGCACGTAGAACATAGAAGGCACAATTAACATTATCACACATAAACAGGTCATCCTAATAACCTTAGGGCTTCTACCTATGATCCGAGAGTTAAACCCGACTCAAGCAATCTAAGCTCTGATACCATTAAATATAAGGTGTCACACCTAAACCCGACCAATAAAGGTTACACTAGGGTGTGATCTAAACATTCAAATCACATCACGTACCTAATCCTTCATGAAAGTTTTAACACTTAACATTTTAGCCTAAACTCCACAAATTCTCCAGAAATTCGGCAGCATAACGGTTGTAATTGGGCTATTTAGTTTGACCTAATTCCCTAAACGCTACAAAACTTTCAATCTCAAATTCATTTCCAACTAAAATTACTATTTATCATCAATTGAAATGCCTACTAGTTATCTCGAAGTCTCGTATGATTAATAACTTAGCATGATACTATGTCTCGTTTGTTTGTTAATCCTCGTTACAAAAGTACCTGTTGATCTTAGCTTAACAATGAGTACCTGCTTAAAATTGGATAGATTCATTTTACTTAATCCTTACCTGATACTTCATAATCCTATGGTAGATACTTGCCAATAACGATAGAAAAAAATACCATAGTAGTGTCTATCTAGTTATGATCAATACAAGCCAAAATTAGACCCCAAATTACAACGGGGGTCATTTACAATACAATAACAAGCAACATAAGAAATAGTATTCAAGCAACATATCGTTCACAAAATGGCCATAGTCACGTAAGGCACGTAGGGGAAGCAATCATTCCAAGGAATCATCGTTAGGCACGTTGTCCTCGGGTACCTGTTCCTGGTCTTCTTCACCTGAGATGATAAAAGATGGTGAGTCCTTATGAACTCAGCGAGATAGGACGAGAAATAAGTTTTGAAACTCTTTTTCCGGTTCAACTTGTGAAAACCCTTTTGCAAGCATAACATATATCACAAGTAAGTCATAATGTAATATAAAAGTAAAAGAACACAATTACCCGTCTTTCCTCCCCGAGGTCCTATAGGAACCAAGCGAGAGTACTTATACACATATTGAAAAGGATACTGTGAACTTTTGCTCTCAATTCATTTCCAGTATCAGTTGTTGCGGCCGACTTTGAATCATCCCCTTATCACGCCAAATGGGTGTACTCCGGATGTACCCCGAAATCCTACGACCCAACTCTCCGAGGAAGTCTAGCCCCCAAGCGAGAGAGGGAATTGGACAATGGTAGTCACGATTGCACCGGCAAGCCCGATGCCGCCCGGTGTGCGTGAACGCTACCACGCTAGAATGAAAGGTTGCAACCTTGTATGCAATGCACATTTATGACATTTAATATATCATATTAGGAGGACAACAAAGTAGGTTGCCTCCGAGCAGTCATAAGATTGCACATTGACAAGTAATTTCACTTGAAAAGCACATGGAGTTATATGAATATTAAACGGGCAGCCATGTAACGCATGTAAATCAAGTCATATAACTCATTTCGAAGTTCACGTAATCAAATAATAAGATTATACAACATGCAACGACATCTACGTGGGAACGGGTGCAAGAAAGGCCTACTTGTCAACATGTAATCATCAAAATCATGTTTAGAACAATGAGGGTAACTATGAGCAGCCTACTAATTACATAATTAAACACGATATCCATAGGATCAACACTTAGCGAGTTTTTCCTAGTCATTAGGGTTTCATTTCATGCTCACCCGTGCGATTAAGCCCTAAGTTGTCACGTAATTAAAACTCAAGCCATGCATTGATTAATTAAAACACCCTCACGCATTGAAAACAGTCCACACAACATCCAAGTGTCACAATCCCAAGCATTTAATACAATAAGAGAAGTTACAATAATTTTCAAAGCAAATCCCTAATTGAAAACCTCACTGCAATGGTCTGTTTTCTCACAATCATTGAGACAAGCAAACAAAATCCAATTCCAGTGAACAAAATTTCAAGTTAAAGCTTAATGAGTGAACTAAATCCAGAAACAAACCTCGCATCATTTGGAGTTCGGGTTCAAGAGTTATAGCCAAAACCGTGAGAGTACGCAAAACTGTCCAGATTTGTACACATTTGAATACATGTCATTTTTTAGGATCTTAGGGTCAGATTTGGACTTAGTCTATTTCTGACAAAAATGTCCAGAACTGAGAAATCTAGCAGGACAATAAATTTCATGAATTTTGGATATCATTTACTAAGTCAAAACTGGTTTGTTCTACAAGGACAGTGAATCTGCCAAAACCTGCTTCATTTTCCCAGATTTTCCAGATTTGGACACATTTTGATATTTTTCCATTTTGAGGACTTTAGAGTCAAAATTAGCTTTGGCCTATGTCTGTGAAAAATGCTCAGAACTGGCAAAAATAGTCACCTACCAATTTTCACGCATTTTCAACCTCATTTATCTGGTCAAAATCACCCTGCACCAACAAGACAGAAGACTGTCCCATACGCGATTTCATCTATCATCACATTCTAGCCAAATATCTTGCCATGCATGTTTACAAAAGCTCATGAACACACATATATCACAAGTACAGAGGTAGAAATAGACATTCAAAGGCATGCATGTGGTTTTTAAAAGCTTTTCAAGAAGTTTTAGCCCTCACCTTAGCAAGACAACAAGGAAAATGCACAAACTCTTGATGAAGCACAATGTCGACTCTTCTCCTTGCTTAGCCGAGAGATAACTTGAGATTTCTCTAATTTACCATGTTCTTAGTAGGTGCATGTGGTTAGAACAAGAAGAAAATGAAATGGAAGCTAACAAACTCACCTAAGCCGAAATGAAGGTTCAATGAGCTTGCATGTGTGTCTTTTGCATTCTAGCTTTGCTTGGTCGAGTTCCTAGTAGCTTGCATGACTTGATAACCCTTAGGATGATGAACTCAAGCTATGGAGAGTAGAACTTCAGCCAAGGCCGAGAGAGAGAGAGAAGAATGAGAGAAAGAGAGAAAATGAAAGAAAAATGAAAAGCTTTGAAATGTTTGATGCTTGTGTCGGCCTAGGGCCTTGTAAAATCTGATTTTGTGTCTTCAAGGAGCATTTTTGAATTGTCTAGTATGGGCATGGAGTTTGTGTCGAGAATATGGAGCCTTGGGTAGAGTTTTGAGCCAATATTTTTTATGCTTGTGTCATAAACTTGTCATAGAATGTCCAAGTTTGATTTTGAATCATGCAAGGTAAGCACAAATGCAAGAAAGTGGTCGGCCAAGGCATTACAAAATTCTGAATTTTTGTCTTCTTTGAGCATTATTTAATTGAGTTCTTAGAATATGCAAAAGGATAAAGAATAAAGAATGAGAATGTCTAGCTTTTGGTACAATTTCGTCTTCTAGTGCATTGACTTAGCATTTAAATATTAGTTAGTGGAGTTTGTAGGATTAATTAATGATCTAATGCTTCATGTAAGATGCTTTCTTGATTAGCGTGCAGGCACACTTTCCTAGGTCTAGGGCACGAACTACGAGATGAATGCATGTTTCTCAAGTAATTGCACGCAACCCTAAATGTATACACGTAATTCAATGCAAGGTACACAAAACGAAACACGACTCTTAAACCTAGGTCAAGGCACGCAAATCTAGGTTAGGGCACATGAAACGAGGTATCACACGCAAATCGAGGTCGAGCGTCACACTATCCTCCTTGTTCATCGGTAAGAAGTGCGCTGACTTGGTCAATTTATCCACTATGACCCAAACGGCGTCATGACCTTTTTGTGACCTAGGCAGCTCCTTGACAAAGTCCATAGTTATATGTTCCCATTTCCATTGAGGAATCTCCAACAGTTGAAGTAAACCTGTTGGCCGTTGATGTTCTGCTTTGACTCTCTGGCAAGTCAAACATCGTGCCACAAACTCCGCAATCTCTCTCTTCATGTTATTCCACCAATAGTGTTGCTTCAAATCCCGGTACATCTTTGTTCCGCTAGGGTGAATAATGTATCTTGAGTTATGGGCTTCTTCAAAAATCTTCTTTTTCAACTCTGGATCATTAGGAACACAAATTCGATCCAAAACCTCCAAATACCATCATCATGAAGCTTGAAATTTGTGTTGCTTTCTTTAATCTTCTGAAACTGTTGGTCCTTCTGTTGAGCCTCTCGTAATTCAGACAACAAGGTCAATTGAACTTGTGTAGTGGCAAATAGTAACCCTTTTTGAGTCAATTGTGGTTTCCACAAGAATGCTTCCTCTAACAACTCCTGCACCTTGACTTCCAGTTTTGCCATGCTCGCTTTCCGACTTAAGGCATCTGCAACTACATTTGCTTTACCGGACACATAATTGATTGTGCAGTTATAATCATCCAAAAGCTCCATCCACCGCCTTTGCCTCATGTTCAACTCTTTTTGTGAGAATAAGTATTTCAAGCTCTTGTGATTAGTAAACACCTCGAACTTGTTACCCCACAGATAGTGCCTCCATTTCTTGAGTGCAAACACAATAGCCGCTAACTCTAAATCGTGCGTCGGGTAATTCAATTCATACGGCTTCGGTTTCCTAGAAGCATACGCAATCACTCTACCATTTTGCATCAACACACAACCTAATTCTTCCTTCGAAGCATCGCTATAGATTACAAAACCTTGACTCCCTTCAGGCAATGCAAGAACAGATGCGGTAGTCAATCTTCTTTTCAATTCTTGGAAACTGTTCTCGCACTTGTCATCCCACACGAACTTTGTTTTCTTTTGAGTGAGCTTTGTAAGCGGTCCGGCAATCTTTGAGAAATCCTTCACGAACCTCCGATAATAGCCGGCTAGACCAAGAAAACTCCGAACCTCCGTAACATTTTCCGGCTTCTTCCAGGAAATCACCGCTTCTATCTTTGCTGGATCTACTGTTATTCCCTCTTGGGATATGATGTGCCCCAAAATGCAATCTGCTGCAACCAAAATTTTCACTTGCTAAACTTTGCATACAATTGATGCTCTCGATGTTTCTGTAGTACCAATCGCAGATGTTGTTCATGCTCAGCCTCGGATTTCGAGTATACCAAAATATCATCAATAAAGATCACCACAAATTGGTCCAAGTAGTGTTGAAACACCCTATGCATCAAGTGTGATACCCCGAACCCAGCACTTCATTAATTGCATTCATTAAATGGTTAACTTAGATGTAATTTAGCTAATTACTTCATTTTTTTTTTCATATTTCCATAAATTCAACTGTTTCTATTCATGCATTTTATATTTTTATAAAATACTACATATTTTTAGGAGACTATAGCCCCTAACCGTGCGTGCATTGCATATCAGGATCAACGGAAAAAAATTCGCGAAATGTCTGATGAATAGTACTAGCGGGATTTTTCCAGATTTTTCAGATTTTTGGCATTTTATTTTTGCTGAAATTTAATCACCAAAATGACCCATTTACCCTTAATAAAATACCCTAATTGCTTGACCTACCCTTTGACCATCTCATGAGAATATTATAAGCCAAGAAACAAAAAAAAGGGTCAAAAAAATGGCCAAAAAAGAGTTACAGGAATAGTAACTTCTCAAAAAAAAAATTACTCCTTGCTTCATTCTTGCTTCCATTGCTTCCCAAATTGGTTGTGCTTCATCCTTAGAACCTTAAGACCATTCTTTGATCTTCAAAAGAGATGAGGGTGCATTCTATTTTTGTATTAAATACAATTAAAGTTTGTGCTATTATTTTTGTGTTCTAATATTGTAGTGGTTTAATTCTTGTTCCGTTGCTTGTTATATGATCTAATGACTTTATAGAATATATTTGATGGTTTAAAATGCTTGTTGAATGCTTGAAAATTAAAATGGCACTTGAGGAAGATGATGAATAGTGTCAAACTAGGGTTTCCGAAAAAAATTATAATTTAATTCGATTCGAAGCTTCTAGTAGTTGCTAATTAGGTCTATAAGCGTGGGAAAAATGTTAATTGCACTTGCTATGTTCAAAATTTGAGAAATTTGATCCAAATAGGTTACTTTAATAAGGGGTTTCGGGTTTAACTTGAATCCGGGCATGTTTCGAGGTTATGGCTAGTCTTTATTAAGTATTGAAACCTTAGAAGTGCTTTCGTTTCGCTTGTTTGGATTCCAAAATTGGTACTTGTAGTGTAAACCCATAAAGAGGCATTTTTGGTGTTCTCGTGTACTTGTGCTCTAGGTTATGATTTGGAGATTCTAAATGAGGTATTTAGGTATCCTTAGATTGGTAGGATGGTTAGCTAGCTTAACTTGATCATTGAATTCCGATAGGAAGCTAAATAGCCTAGTTGAACAAATGGGAAATGAATGAATTAATTGCTTTAGTACTTGTATTGCTTTGTAGTTGCTCATAGAGTGTCTAAATGCTATTCTAAGGTATGTGTTATCTTTTGGTTAAGTTTTGTAAAAAGTATAATATTGACCCATTTGTGTTCGCATAGTTAATTTCATGATAATTGCTTTATAATTGAGTAATTAAATGTTTAGATGCCTTTGTGTACGTATTATAGTAGTGAAATCCCGTGAATTAAGTTGCTTGGTTTACATGGCTTTGGTTGAGTATGAATTTAGAATGGACTAAAGGAACTAGTAATGAACCATGGTAATAATTGTTGTTAGTTGATTCTTGATTGATTGGATAAATGTTTAAATGTACTTATGTAACAAGTTCATCTATTCGGAGAAGTTGTGAGTTAAGCTATATCGATACTAGTTAAAGATTGAGTAAACATGTTTATATTGCTTATTAATTGCATTATATGTGTAAAGATACACTTATATAACTTATTGGTTAGATGTTATATAGTATTTCTACTTATATGAATGGCTATGTATATGTTATTTATTATGCTATTGTCTTTGTCTGATACCTGAAAATTAAAGAATGTTGCATATGTGATCCCTTGAGTTTATGTATTGTTCAAATATTGATTAGAATGATTATTAAACCATGAAATATATTGTTAGTTATGTGAATTAAAGGGAATCAAATAGAGTTGGATAAATTAATGGCTTTATGAACTAGCTTTAGTTGAGAATAAGGGATCACTTCTTATGCATATAGTTGATTGTATTAGGTAGTGATAATTGAAGGGAATTGATGCTTTTGGAGAATATTGAGGGAATCTTGGCTTAATTCGCGCAGGTTTGGCTTCCTAAAAGGTGAGGGATCATTTCTATATGCATTCTATGTGTCGTATCTTGTTATATGCTAAATATTCGATACTAAGTGATTTAAGTATTTTAGTTGGATTAGTTTAGCAATTATCGACTAATGAATGTATCATATTTCATCGTATGGCGTGATTGTTGATGTGTGTGCTCGAGGACAACCTCTTTTGTTGTCCTCCTTGTTTGTATATCGGCTTATTTTGTTATATTGTTATTATTATTGCTCCCTGTGTTATCAAGTCAATGGTTGCGCAACCTTATCGTCGGGGTGGATGCGATGGGCCTCTCTGGGCGGCAGCGGGCTTGCCAGGGTTGGTTGCTCTAGCCCCGTACCCTATTCCCTCACTCGCTTGGTCCGGAGATTGCCAGGGGGTGTTGGGTCGTAGGATTGGGTACATCCGGAGTACTCTTTGGTGTTTGGGATGCCGGCTTATCGTGATCGAGATCGTGGTTCGTGGATCGTGAATGAAGACCAAGTGAAGATTGAAGTACTGGGGTTAAGTGAATGTATCCTTTTTAATGTGTGGTTATTTAAGCTTTTGTTATTCTTGAATGGTTTAATTGCTATTATTGTTTAACTATATTACTTGTTGCATTGCACGCCCCAGGAAACTTTATCCCTCACTGGGCAACAGTGGTTGCTCATACCTCGCTAACATGTTTCAGGTGGCGCAGTTGAAGGAGTTGCCTTAGTTGCTGTGTGATTGTTGTCTGAGGTAGATGAGCTTTCTAGTTGCTTAGTGAAGAATTTGTTGTTCTATGTTATAATCTATTTTGGGGCCTTAAGGCTCATATATGTATTTGTGTAATATGTAAGTGGGAAGCCAGATGACTGTAGTAGCAGTGGTAATTCTATGGCTTGTAATAACTTATATTTCTATTTCTAGTTGCTTTGCATGCTTGGGTGTGATTGTTTTGATACATGTTGGTTCAACTTCTAAGTATGTTTCAAAGTTATCATACAATGGCATGATAAGCGGTTTTATGAAGAAGTCAAGTTGGTTGCATGCTTGTGTGAATCTAAACTATTGTATGTCTCAAGGCTCGGATGGCCATGAACCTTTGAACTTTAGTTATAAAAGCTTGCCTTCTTGTGTTGTGACTTTCTTGAGTGTTTACAGGTTTTCAGAATATCCACGGTACAGGGGAGACTCTGTCCGTTTTTCCCTAAAATTTTGAGACTGGGTTGGGATTGGGTTGAGAATAGCTTGGTTATTAGAGTCTCCGGTCTCATGAGGGATCGGGGCGTTACAGGTGGTATCAAAGCTTAGATGTTCTCAGCCGGGATAGGGTCCTTGGACTGCTGGGTAGTGAACCTCGAGTGCGTGCTTGTGAAATGTATCTTGATTAGGTGTGTGCTTCGTGTGCCTTGAGAATGTGAGTGTCTTTTGTGCAATCTTGTATCCTGAACTTAATATGTGATCTATGTGATAGTGATGTGTACTGTGTGTTAAATACTTGTCAAGTGTAGTGATATAGCTAATCATGAATCGAATTGATCTTATGAATCGCTACTTGCTCAAAATATTGATTGTACCGTGTATACTTGAGTGTCTCGGCATAGTTGTGTTGTGAATTGTATTCATTGCATGTGACTCATATTTGAACTATCTTGTTGATTAACGTTGTGTTATAAAACTTCTGGTTATATAATAGGTTGTGTGATATATGTCATAATCTCCTGATATATGAACATTACATCAATTATATTAGGTGATATCTTGGCATTCATGCATTGTCCCCTTAAATCGGTAAGTAAGCATTCTCCCCTGAAAGAGATGGCCATTGATGCTGACTGGTGAGAGAATAATGGTTCAACCGTCTAATGGGATCAGTGAAGGGATTTGATGCCCTGAGGTTAAATCCAGACTCTCTTGGCACTTTTTAAACGGTACTTCTTGGCTGGAATTCCTATTTGGGAATCTCGGATAGATTTTCTAGTTGGCGTCATATATGGAGGTCTTATTCGATACTCTTATTCAAAAGAATTCATGTTTATGAGTATTGGTCAGTATTCTTTGCGCACACTCCCACTTGGATTTCTTGTTTGGGATTTAACCTATGGTACCACCTTGACATTCTTATTGGGTATTTTCTTCAGTATTTTTGTCTGGTATTCTTGCCTAGAGATTATTTGGGATTTCCTCTAGACTACTGGTATAACGAGCATATTGGGGATTCTTATATGGTGATTCAAAATTAGAGAGATTCTTATTCAAACTTCTGGATTCGTATACTTATTCGGAGCCTTTATTTGGCATCCTTAATCAGATTTATTTGTGGTATTTTCTCGGAGTCCCAAGCTGGACATCTAATTAGGCCTTTATTTGGCAATCTTGAGCCTTTATTTGACAGTTAGTATTGGGATTCACCGGACTTCCTTCTTGGGAATTTCTTGATATTATCCAGGCGTTTTGGATATTAGCTGCATACTCTTCTTAATGGGATTTCTTTTGGTGCTCTCTCAGCATTAGTAAATGGCCTCCTCATGTGAAATTCTTACCGAACTCCTATTGGGTATTTTCATAGGAGTCTTTATTTAGCTACCCCACTTGGGCTTCCTTCAGTGACGTTCGCTCTTCTTAGTCTCCTTCGGCATTACACTTCTTGACTTCAAGTCCGATGGAAACTGTTGTAGTTCTTGGAAGTCATTTCAGCTCAAGAAATTGCGAGAACGCAATTTTTGTAAGGAGGGGAGGATGTGACACCCCGAACCCAGCACTTCATTAATTGCATTCATTAAATGGTTAACTTAGATGTAATTTAGCTAATTACTTCATTTTTTATTTCATATTTCCATAAATTCAACTGTTTCTGTTCATGCATTTTATATTTTTATAAAATACTACATATTTTTTGGGGACTATAGCCCCTGACCGTGCGTGCATTGCATAACGGGATCAATGGGAAAAAATTCGCTAAATGTCTGATGAATAGTACCAACGGGATTTTTCAAGATTTTTCAGATTTTTGGCATTTTATTTTGCTGAATTTTAATCACCAAAATGACCATTTACCCTTACTAAAATACCCTAATTCCTTGACCTACCCTTTGACCATCTCATGAGAATATTATAAGCGAAGAAACAAAAAAAAAGGGCCAAAAAAATGGCCAAAAAAGAGTTACGAGAATAGTAACTTCTAAAAAAAAAATTACTCCTTGCTTCATTCTTCCTTCCATTGCTTCCCAAATTGGTTGTGCTTCATCCTTAGGACCTCAAGACCATTCTTTTATCTTCAAAAGAGGTGAGGGTGCATTCTATTTTTGTATTAAATTCAATTAAAGTTTGTATTATTATTTTTGTGATCTAATATTGTAGTGGTTTAATTCTTGTTCCGTTGCTTGTTATATGCTCTAATGACTTCATAGAATATGTTTGATGGTTTAAAATGCTTGTTGAATGCTTGAAAATGAAAATGGCACTTGGTGAAGATGATGAATAGTGCTAAACTAGGGTTTCCGAAAAAAGTTACAATTTAATTTGATTCGAAGCTTCTAGTAGTTGCTAATTAGGTCCATAAGCGTGGGAAAATGTTAATTGCACTTGCTATGTTCAAAATTTGAGAAATTTGATCAATATAGGCTACTTTAATAAGGGATTTCGGGTTTAACTTGAATCCGGGTATGTTTTGAGGTTATGGCTAGTCTTTATTAAGTATTGAAACCTTAGAAGTGCTTTCGTTTCTCTTGTTTGGGTTCCAAAATTGGTACTTGTAGTGTAAACCCACGAAGAGGCATTTTTGGCGTTTTCGTGTACTTGTGCTCTAGGTTATGATTTGGAGGTTCTAAATGAGGTATTTAGGTATCCTTAGATTGGTAGGATGGTTAGTTAGCTTAACTTGATTGAATTCCGATAGGAAGCTAAATAGCCTAGTTGAACAAAGGGAAAATGAATGAATTAATTGATTTAGTACTTGTATTGCTTTGTAGTTGCTCCTAGAGTGTCTAAATGCTATTCTAAGGTACGTGTGAGCTTTTGGTTAAGTTTTGTAAAAAGTATAATATTGACCCCTTTGTGTTCGCATAGTTAATTTCATGATAATTGCTTTATAATTGAGTAATTAAATGTTTATATGCCTTTGTGTAGTGTACGTATTATAGTAGTAAAGTCTCGTGAATTAAGTTGCTTGGTTTACATGGCTTTGGTTGAGTATGAATTTATAATGGACTAAAGGAACTAGTAATGAACCATGGTAATAATTGTTGTTAGTTGATTCTTGACTGATTGGATAAATGTTTAAATGTATTTATGTAACAAGTTCATCTATTCGGAGAAGTTGTGAGTTAAGTTATATCGATACTAGTTAAAGGTTGAGTAAACATGTTTATATTGCTTATTAATTGCATTATATGTGTAAAGATACGCTTATATAACTTATTGGTTAGATGTTATATAGTATTTCTACTTATATGAATGGCTATGTATATGTTATTTATTATGCTATTGTCTTTGTCTGATACTTGAAAATTAAAGAATGTTGCATATGTGATCCCTTGAGTTTATGTATTGTTCAAATATTGATTAGAATGATTGTTAAACCATGAAATATATTGTTAGTTATGTGAATTAAAGGGAATCAAATAGAGTTGGATAAATTAATGGCTTTATGAACTAGCTTTAGTTGAGAATAAGAAATCACTTCTTATGCATATAGTTGATTGTATTAGGTAGTGATAATTGAAGGGAATTGATGCTTTTGGAGAATATTGAGGGAATCTTGGCTTAATTCGCGCAGGTTTGGCTTCCTAAAAGGTGAGGGATCATTTCTATGTGCATTCTATGTGTCTTATCTTGTTATATGTTAAATATTCGATACTAAGTGATTTAAGTGTTTTAGTTGGATTAGTTTAGCAATTATAGACTAATGAATGTATCATATTTCATCGTATGGCGTGATTGATGATGTGTGTGCTCGAGGACAACCTCTTTTGTTGTCCTCCTTGTTTGTATATCGGCTTATTTTGTTATATTGTTACTATTATTGCTCCCTGTGTTATCGAGTCAATGGTTGCGCAACCTTATCGTCGGGGCGAATGCGATGAGCCTCTCTGGGCGGCAGCTGGCTTGCTAGGGTTGGTTGTTCTAGCTCTGTACCCTATTCCCTCACTCGTTTGGTCCGGAGATTGTCAGGGGGTGTTCGGTCATAGGATTGGGGACATCCGGAGTACTCTTTGGTGTTTGGGATGTCGGCTTATCGTGATCGAGATCGTGGTTCGTGGATCGTGAATGAAGACCAAGTGAAGATTGAAGTACTGGGGTTAAGTGAATGTATCCTTTATAATGTGTGGTTACTTAAGCTTTTGTTATTCTTGAATGGTTTAATTGCTATTATTGTTTAACTATATTACTTGTTGCATTGCACGCCCCAGGAGACTTTATCCCTCACTGGGCACCAGTGGTTGCTCATTCCTCGCTAACATGTTTCAGGTGGCACAGTTGAAGGAGTTGCCTTAGTTGCTGTGTGATTGTTGTCTGAGGTGGATGTGCTTTCTAGTTGCTATGTGAAGAATTTGTTGTTCTATGTTATAATCTATTTTGGGGCCTTAAGGCTCATATATGTATTTGTGTAATATGTAAGTTGGAAGCCAGATGATTGTAGTAGCAGTGGTAATTCTATGGCTTGTAATAACTTATATTTCTATTTCTAGTTGCTTGCATGCTTGGGTGTGATTGTTTTGATACATGTTGGTTCAACTTCTAAGTATGTTTCAAAGTTATAATAGAATGGCATGATAAGCGGTTTTATGAAGAAGTCAAGTTGGTTGCGTGCTTGTGTGAATCTAAACTATTGTATGCCTCAAGGCTCGGATGGCCATGAACCTTTGAACTTTAGTTATAAAAGCTTGCCTTATTGTGTTGTGACTTTCTTGAGTGTTTACAGGTTTTCAGAATGTCCACGGTACATGGGAGACTCTATCCGTTTTTTCCTAAAATTTTGAGAATGGGTTGGGATTGGGTGGAGAATACCTTGGTTATTAGACCCTCCGGCCTCGTGAGGGATCGGGGCGTTACATCAAGTCCATAAAAGTTGTAGGGGCACAAGTTAGTCCAAATGGCATCACCACATATTCATAATGCCCATATCTCGTCCTGAAAGCCGTTTTAGGCACATCCTCCTTTTTGATCCGCAACTGATAGTACCCTTGCCTCAAGTCGAGCTTCGAATACACTTTGGCTCCCTGAAGTTGATCAAACAACTCGTCGATCAGTGGAAGTGGGTATTTATTCTTGACAGTCAATTGGTTCAATCCTCGGTAGTCGATGCATAGGCTCAACGTTCTGTCTTTCTTCCTTACAAATAGGACTGGTGCACCCCACGGAGAAGAACTTGGTTGAACAAACCCCTTCTTCAACAATCCTTGCAATTGGTCCTTCAATTCTTGTAGCTCGGCCGGCGCCATACGATAGGGAGCTTTAGATATTGGCTAGGTGCCAGGCAGTAATTCTATAATGAACTCGGTCTCCTGATTTGGGGGTAAACCGGGCAATTCTTCTGGAAACACATCCGCATAATCTTTAATCACTGGCATTTCCTCCAACTTAGCTTTGTCCGACAGCTTGTTGATGAGGTAAGCTAAGTATCCACTACATCCTTTCCTCAAGGACTTCACTGCTTTTGTAGATGAAATGATGGAACTCCCGGTAAAGTCTCTTCGACCCATTACCTCCAGTATTGGTTGACCAGGTATCCGGAATGTTACAATCTTCGTCCGGCAATCTAGTTGGGCATGATGCTTTGCCAACCAGTCTATCCCTAAGATGACTTCATAGTCTCGAAAAGGTAATACAATAAGATTGGCTGAGAATTCCCTATCTTTAATTTGGATTTTACATGCTTTACAAGCTGAGCGAGTAACAAGTTTAGAACCTATTGGAGTGCCAACTTCTACTTCGTAAGGCAAACATACAACTCATAGTTTTACACGTTGCACACATAAGGGAGTAATAAATGAATGAGTAACACCTGGATCAATTAGCACCCTAACAGGTTGATTCAGTATCAAGAATGTACCTTCAACAACAGCGGTCTCCTCTGAAAGCTCCTCGCACTCAATAGCATAAGCTCGAGCCTGAACTCTAGGAACTGGAGTCTTGCCTCTACTAGCTGGTTTAACTTGATTTTGTCCTGCTTGCCATTTAGGGCAATCCTTGATCTGATGCTGATCACTGCCACACTGCACACATCGTCCCGACTTCTTCCAGAACTGGGCCTCAGTATGCCCCTTCTTGTCACAGTAAGAACAGTTGATAGACTGAGTAGCAGGTGAACTACTCATGGATCTGCGGGTGGAAGAGGCTGATGGTGCTTTAGTCGGGCCACGGTTATTAACTGGTCTGTTTTGGCTCTGGCCCTGACTACAACTCTGGCTCTGGAATTTCCTCTGTTGACCAGGAGGTTGGTGTGGTTTCCTGTCCGGCTGACTCGAACCGGCTCTATCAAGTTCCCTCTTCTCACCTTGGGAAGCAGCAGCAAAGAGAGTAGAATAGGTATCGAAGTCATACGAAGCCAACTGGTCCTAAATTTCAGGACTCAACCCATTCGTAAATTTCCACATCTTCGCTTTAGGAGTACTGACCATGTATTGAGCATAACGGGATAGTCGGTCAAAACGAGCCTCGTACTGGGCCACCGTCATGTTACCCTAGTTCAAGTGCATGAATTTCTCAATTCGCCTATGCATGGAAACTGAAGGTACATATTTCTCCTTAAATGCCTTAATGAAATTACCCCACAAGTGAGGGGTCTGATCAGTTTCCCAAAGTGCCTCCATAGTGTGCCACCAATGCTCAGCATCCCCGTGCAACAGAAACACAGCAAACTCCACCTTTTCTTCATCAGTATAGTGAAGTGGCCTGAAAATCCTCTCGTTCTCAGACAGTCAAGGCTCTGCCTTTTCATCATCAGCTTCCCCGTGGAATTTGGACGGCGAAAGTCAAGGAACTCCCTCATTCTGCTATGTCTCCCATGGTTAACATCATTCCTGTTGTTGTTGTTGTTGTTGTTGTTTGCTTCACGTGCATCTTGATGTTCTATCACTCGTGACACGCGATCTATGGCATTCGCCATCATATTAAACATAGCTATGCTGGGATTAGTTTGATAAGCATCTCCGGTCTCTTAGGGCTCACCGCTTCTATTAGTTGTGCGGGTACTAGGGCCAATCATCTATAGGCACAGATTACGATGCACAATTTATTGGAATACGACAAGACAATAATTTAATGCATAAGACATGCGACGTATAATTTTATGTAGATACATAATTCTAGAAACAATTAAGACATGTTAATCACATAAGCATATAGAACATAGAAGGCACAATTAACATTATCACACAATAACATATAGACAAGTCATCCTAATTACCTTAGGGCTCTACCTATGGTCCGAGAGTTAAACCCGGCTTAAGCAATCTAAGCTCTGATTCCATTAAGATATATATAAGGTATCACACCCCAACCCGACCTATAAAGGTTAGACTAGGGTGTGATCCAAACATTCAAGTCATATCACGTACTTAATCGTTCATGAAAGTTTTAACACTTAACATTTTAGCCTAAACTCCACAAATTTTCCGGAAATTCGGCAGCATAACGGCTATAATTGGGCTCTTTAGTTTGACCTAATTCTCTAAACGCCTCAAAATTTCCAATCTCAATTTCATTTCTAACTAAGATTACTATTTATCACCAATCGAAACGCCTAACAGTTATCTCGAAGTCTCGTTTGATTAATAACCTAGCATGATACTATGTCTCGTTTGTTTGTTAATCCTTGTTACAAAAGTACCTGTTGATCTTAGCTTAACAATGAGTACCTACTTAAGATTGGATAGATTCATTTTACTTAATCCTTACCTGATACTTCATAATCCTATGATAGATACTAGTCAATAGCGATAGCAAAAACGACCATAGTAGTGACTATCTAATTATGATCAGTACAAGCCACAATTAGACCCCAAATTACAACGGGGGTCATTTACAATACAATAACAAGCAACATAAGAAATGAAATAGTCTTCAAGCAACATATCGTTCACAAAATGGCCATAGTTAAGTAAGGCACGTAGGACAAGCAATCATTCCAAGGAATCATCATTAGGCACGTTGTCTTCGGGTACCTGTTCCTGGTCTTCTTCACTTGAGATGATAAAAGAGAGTGAGTCCTTATGAACTCAGCGAGGAGGAACGAGAAATAAGTTTTGAAACTCTTTTTCCAGTTCAATTATGAAAACCCTTTTTTGCAAGCATGACATATATCACAAGTAAGTGCATAATGTAATGTAAAAGTAAAAGAACACAATTACCCGTCTTTCTTCTCCAAGGTCCTCTAGGAACCAAGCGATAGTACTTATACACATAGTGAAAAAGATACGGTGAGCTTTTTGCTCTCAGTTCATTTCCAGTATCAGTTGTTACGGCCGACTTCAAATCATCCCCTTATCACGCCAAATGGGTGTACTCCGGATGTACCCTGAAATCCTACAACCCAACTCTCCAAGGAAGTCTAGCCCCCAAGCGAGAGAGGGAATTGGACAATGGTAGTCACGGTTGCACCGGCAAGCCCGATGCCGCCCAGTGTGCGTGAACGCTACCACGCCAGAATGAAAGGTTCCAACGTTGTATGCAATGCACATTTATGACATTTAATATATCACATTAGGAGGAAAACAAAGTAGGTTGCCTCTGAGCAGTCATAAGATTGCACATTGACAAGTAAACAAGCGAGGCATGATAAGACAAGTAATTTCACTTGTAAGCACATTGAGTTATATGAATATTAAACGAGTATTCATGTAACGCATGTAAATCAAGTCATATAACTCATTTCGAAGTTCACGTAATCAAATAATAAGATTATTCAACAAGCAACAATATCTACGTGGGACCGGGTGCAAGAAAGGTCTACTTATCAACATGTAATCATCGGAACCACATTTAGGGCTATAAGGGCAACTACGGGCAGCCTACAAATCACATAATTAAACACGATATTCATAGGATCAACACTTAGCGAATTTACTTAGTCACTAGGGTTTCAATTCGTGCTTACCCGTGCGATTAAGCCCCAAGTCATCTCATAATTAAACTCAAGCCATGCATTGATTAATTCAAACACCCTCAAGCATTCAAAACAGTCTACACAACATCCAAATGTCAGAATCCCAAGCATTTAATACAACAAGAGAAGCTACAATAATTTTTCTAAGCATATCACTAGATGAAAACCTCACTGCAATGGTCTGTTTTCTCACAATCATTGAGACAAGCAAACAAACACCAATTTCAGTAAACAACATTTCAAATTAAATCTTAAGGAGTGAACTAAATCCAGAAACAAACCTCGCATCATTTGGAGTTCAGGTTCAAGAGTTATAGCCAAAACAGTGAAACTACGCAAAACTGTCCAGATTTGCACACATTTCAATACTTGTCGTTTTTTAGGGCCTTAGGCTCAGATTTAGCCTTAGTCCATTTCTGACAAAAATGTCCAGAACTGAAACATATATCAGAACACCAAATTTCATGCATTTTGGATATCATTTACTAAGTCAAAAGTGGTTTGTTCTACAAGAACAGTGAATCTGCCAAAACCTGCTTCATTTTCCCAGATTTTCCAGATTTGGACACATTTTGATATTTTGCCATTTTGAGGACCTTAGAGTCAAAATTAGCTTTGGCCTATTTTTTTGAAAAATTCTCAGAACAGGCAAAACTAGTCACCTACCAATTTTCACGCATTTCCAACCTCATTTACCTGGTCAAAATCACCCCACACCAACAAGATAAAAGACTGTCCCATACGCGATTTCATCTATCATCACATTCTAGCCAAATATCTTGCCATGCATGTTTACAAAAGCTCATGAACACACATATATCACAAGTAAAGAGGTAGAAATAGACATTCAAAGGCATGCATGTAGTTTTTAAAAGCTTTTCAAGAAGTTTTAGCCCTCACCTTAGCAAGACAACAAAGAAGATGCACAAATTCTTGATGAAGCACAATGTCGACCTTTTTCCTTGCTTAGCCGAGAGACCACTTGAGATTTCTCTAATTTCCTAGCTTAGTAACCAAGTTCTTAGTATGTGCAAATGGCTAGAACAAAAAGAAATGAAATGGAAGCTAACAAACTTACCTAAGCCGAAGTGAATGTGCTATAGGCTTGCATGTGCGACTTTTGCACTCTAGATTGCTTGGTCGAGTACCTTGGTAGCTTGGAGGTCTTGATGAACCATTGAGTGATGAAATTAAGCTATGGAGAGTAGGATTTCAGCTAGGGCTGAGAGAGAGAGAGAAGAGATGAGAGAGTGAGAGAAAATGTGAGAAAGAAAGAATGAATGAAAGAAAAATGAAAGCTTTGAGGAATATGATGCTTGTGTTGGCCTAGGGCCTTGCAAAATTCAGAATTGTGTCTTCAAGGAGCATAACTTGAATCCTTAGCATAGGCAATTGAGTGTGTGTCGAGAATATGGAGCTTTGGGTAGAGTTTTGAGCCAATTTTTTTTATGCGTGTGTCATAAAATTGTCATAGAATGTCTAGGTGTAGATTTTGAAATTGAAATGCATGCACAAAAGCTCCATGTGGTCGGCCAAGCTTCTGTTCAAATCTGAATTTTTTGTCTTGGTTGAGCATTATTTAATTGTGTGTTTGGGAAGTGCAAAAGAATAAGGAATAAAGAATAAGAATGTCTAGCTTTTGGTGAAATTTCGTCTTCTAGTGAGTTGACTTAGCATTTTAATATTAGTTAGTGGAGTTTGTAGGATTAATTAATGATCTAGTGCTTCGTGTAAGATGTTTTCTTGATTAGCGTGCAGGCACGCTTTCTTAGGTTTAGGGCACACACTACAAGATAAGGCACGAATTACGAGACGAATGCATATTTCTCAAGTAAATGTACCCAACCCTAAATGAATGCACGTAATTCAATGCAAGGCACACAAAACGAAACACGATTCTTAAACCTAGGTCAAGGCACGCAAATCTAGGTTAGGGCACACGAAACGAGGTATCGCATGCAAATTGAGGTCGGGCCTGCTGTGGGATTCGATAATAAAAATGTGATGGATTAGGTTGTCATCCTTTTTTAGGCTCACGACGTACAATCCGGGAAGAAAAAATAGCGCAAAAGAAGAAAAGTGTCCCAAAACTGATGAAAATATTCGATTTTGGGCTCCAAAAATAGGCGCAGCCAGGTAGGCTTACTACCCCCGTCGTAGAGCACTCTGAGAGCTTTCTAACGGTATGTTGTGCGCCGCGTAACTCCTTACGGATCAAAAGTTAAGGGCAAATGAGCGACGGAGACCTGGTCTTAAACCCCACCCCTCGGTTTGTGGGCCCAGCCTCTACGCGACGCAAAGTTGCCTTGCCCACGGTGCCTTGTGGTTCGGTAATAGAAATGTGATGGATTAGGTTGTCGTCCTTTTCGCCGCTCACGACGTACGATCCGGGATGGAAAAACAGCGCAAAAGAAGAAAAGTGTCAAGAACCTATGAAAACAGTCGATTTTGGGCTCCGAAAATAGGCGCAACAAAGCATGGTTGCTGCCCCCGTCGTAGAGCTCTCGGAGAGCTTTCCAACGGTACATAGTGCGCCGTGTAACTCCTTACAGATCAAAAGTTATGGCTCCGGAGCGACATAGTGCTTCTCTCAAGCCCCACGCCCTAGGTTTGCGATCCCAGCCTCTACGTGAAGCGAAGTTGTCTTGCCCAAGGTGCCTTGGGATTCGATAATAGAAATGTGATGGATTAGGTTGTTGTCCTTTTCTAGGCTCACGACGTACGATCCGGGAAAGAAAAACAGCGCTAAAGAAGAAAGTGTCCCAAAACTGATGAAAACATTCGATTTTGGGCTTCAAAAATAGGCGCAGTGCAGGTTTGCTACCCCCGTCGTAGAGCACTCAGAGTGCTTTCAAATGATATGTTGTGTGTCGCGTAACTCCTTACAGATCAAAACTTATGGGCAAAGGAGCGACGTAGACCTGGTTCCAAGCCCCACGCCTTCGTTTTGCAAGCCCAGCCTCTACGTGAAGTGAAGTTGTCTTGCCTAAGGTGTTGTCGGATTCGATAATAGAAATGTGATGGATTACGTTGTCGTCCTTTTTGCGGCTCACGACGGACGATGCGGGATGAAAAAACAGTGCAAAAGAAGAAAAGTTTCCTGAAACTGATGAAAACATTCAATTTTGGGCTTCGAATACAGGTGTAGCTGAGCAGGCTTGCTGTCGCCGTTGTAGAGCTCTCGGAGGGCTTTCCAATGGTATGTTGTGCGTCGCGTAACTACTTATGGATCAAAAATTATGGGTACCGGAGGGACGGAGACCTGGTCCCAAGACCCACGCCCTCGTTTTGCGAGCCCAGCCTCTACGTGAAGCGAAGTTGTCTTGCCTAAGGTGTTGTGGGATTCGATAATAGAAATGTGATGGATTAGGTTGTCGTCCTTTTCGCGGCTCACGACGTACGATCCGGGACGAAAAAACAGCGCAAAAAAAGAAAAATGTCCCAAAACTGATGAAAACATTTGATTTTGTGCTCTGAAAATAGGCGCAGTCGAGTAGGCTTGCTGCTCCCGTCGTAGAGCTCTCGGAGTGCTTTCCAACGGTATGTTATGTGCCGCATAACTCCTTACGGATCAAAAGTTATGGGCACCGGAGCGACAGATACCTGGTCACAAGCCCCACGCCCTCAATTTGTGGGCCCAGCCTCTACGTGAAGTGAAGTTGTCATGCCCAAGGTGTCGTGGTATTCAGTAATAGAAATGTGATTGATTAGGTTGTCGACCTTTTTGTGGCTGATGACGTACGATCCGAGACAGCAAAACAGCGCAAAAGTAGAAAAGTGTTCCAAAATTGATGAAGACATTCGATTTTGGGCTTCGAAAACGAGCGCAGCCGAGAAGGCTTTCTACCCTCGTCGTAAAGCTCTCGGAGAGCTTTCCAATGGTATGTTGTGCGCCGCGTAACTCCTTACGGATCAAAAGTTATGGGCACCAGAGCGACAGATACCTGGTCACAAGCCCCACGCCCTTAGTTTGCGAGCCCAACCTCTATGTGAAGTGAAGTTGTCATGCCCAAGGTGTCGTGGGATTCGGTAATAGAAATGTGATAGATTAGGTTGTCGTCCTTTTCGGGAATGACGACGTACGAACCGGGATGGAAAAATAGCTCAAAAGTATAAAAGTGTTCCAAAACTGATGAAAATGTTCAATTTTGGGCTCTAAAAATAGGCGCAGCTGAGCAGGCTTGCTGCCCTCGATGTAGAGCTCTCGGAGTGCTTTCCAACGGTATGTTGTGCTTTCCAACGGTATGTTGTGCGACGGAGACCTGGTCCTAAACCCCACGCCCTCAATTTGATGGCCTAGTCCCTACGTGAAGCAAAGTTGTCTTTCCAAGGTGCCATGGGATTCTATAATTGAAATGTGATGGATTAGGTTGTCGTCCTTTTCGCTGCTCACGACATACTATCTGGGACGAAAAAACTGCGCAAAAGAAGAAAAGTGTCCCGAAACTGATGAAAACATCAGATTTTGTGCTCTGAAAATAGGCGCAGTCGAGCAGGCAAACTGCACCCGTCGTAGAGCTCTTTGAGAGCTTTCCAACGGTATGTTGTGCGCCGCGTAACTCCTTACGGATCAAAAGTTATGGGCAAAGGAGCGACAAAGACCTGGTCCCAAGCGCCACGCCCTCAGTTTGCTGGCCCAGTCTCTACGTGAAGCGAAGTTGTCTTTCCCAAGGTTCCATGGGATTCAATAATAGAAATATGATGGATTAGGTGTTCGTCCTTTTCTAGGCTCACGACGTACGATCCAGGAAAGAAAAACTGTGCAAAAGAAGAAAAGTGTCCCAAAATTGATGAAAACATTCGATTTTGGGCTCTGAAAACATACGCAGCCTAGCAGGCTTGCTGCCCCCATCGTAGAGCTCTCCAACAGCTTTCCAACAGTATGTTGTGCGCCGCGTAACTCCTTACGGATCAAAAGTTATGGGCAACGAAGCGACGGAGACCTAGTCCCAAGCCCCACGCCCTCGGTTTGAGGGCCCAGCTTCTACGTGAAGTGAAGTTGTCTTGCCCATGGTGCAGTGGATTCGATAATAGAAATGTAATGAATTAGGTAGTCATCCTTTTCTAGGCTCACGACGTACGATCCGTGAAGAAAAAACACCGCAAAAGAAGAAAATTGCCCCAAAACTAATGAGAACGTTCGATTTTGGGCTCCAAAAATAGGCGCAGCCACGCAGGCTTGTTATCCCTATCATAGAGCTCTCAGAGAACTTTCCAACGGTATGCTGTGCGCCGTGTTACTCCTTACGGATCAAAAGTTATGGGCAAATGAGTGACGGAGACCTGGTCCTAAGCCCCACGCCCTCGGTTTGTGGGCCCAGCCTCTATGTGAAGCGTAGTTGTCTTGCCCACGGTGCCTTGAGATTCGATAATAGAAATGTGATGGATTAGGTGGTCATCCTTTTCTAGGCTCACGACATACGATCCTGGAAGGAAAAATAGCGCAAAAAAAGAAAAGTGTTCCAAAACTGATGAAAACGTTCAATTTTGGGATCCAAAAATAGGCGCATCCGAGCAGGATTTCTGCCCCCATCGTAGAGCTCTCTGAGAGCTATCCAACGGTATGCTATGCGCCGCGTAACGCCTTACGATTCAAAAGTTATGGGCACCGGAGCGATAGAGACCTAGTCCCAAGCACCACGCCCTCGGTTTGCGGGCCTAGCCTCTATGTGAAGTGAAGTTGTCTTGCCCAAGGTTCTGTGGGATTCGATAATAGAAATGTGATGGATTAGGTTGTCGTCCTTTTCTAGGCTCCCGACGTACGATCAGGGAAGGAAAAATAGCGTAAAAGAATAAAAGTGTCCCAAAACTAATGAAAACGTTCGATTTTAGGCTCCAAAAAAAGGCGCAGCTGAGCAGGATTGCTACCTCCGTCGTAGAGCTCTTGGAGAGCTTTCTAACGGTAAGTTGTGCACTGCGTAACTCCTTACAGATCAAAAGTTATTGGTACTAGAGCGACGGAGACCTTGTCCTAAGACCCATGCCCTTGGTTTGCGGGCCCAGCCTCTACGTGAAGCGAAGTTGTGTTGCCCAAGGTGCCGTGGGATTTGGTAATAGAAATGTGATGGATTAGGTAGCCATCCTTAGCGCGGCTCACAACGTACGATCCGGGACAGAAAAACGGTGCAAAAGAAGAAAAGTGTACCGAAACAGATGAAAACGTTATATTTTGGGCTCCAAAAATACTCACAGCGCAGGCTTTCTACCCCTGTCGTAGAGCACTCGGAGTGCTTTCAAACGATATGCTGTATGTCACGTAAGTCCTTACGGATCAAAAGTTATGGGCAAATGAGCGACGGAGACCTGGTCCCAAGCCCCACACCCTCATTTTGCGAGCCCAGCCTCTACGTGAAGTGAAAATGTCTTGCCCAAGGTGCCATGGGATTCGATAATAGAAATGTGATGGATTAGGTTGTCGTCCTTTTCGCGGCTCACAACGTACGATGCGGGACGAAAAACAGCGCAAAAGAAGAAAAGTTTCCAAAAACTGATGAAAATGTTCAATTTTGGGCTTCAAATACAGGCGCAGCCCAGCAGGCTTGCTGCCCCCGTTGTAGAACTCTCGGAGGGCTTTCCAACGGTATGTTGTGCGCTGCGTAACTCCTTACGGATCAAAAGTTATGGGCACCAGAGCGACATCTACCTGGTCAAAAGCTCCACGCCCTCGGGTTTGCAGGCCCAGCCTCTTCATGAAGTGAAGTTGTCATGCCCAAGGTGTCGTGGGATTCGGTAATAGAAATGTGATAGATTAGGTTGTCGTCCTTTTCGGGAATGACGACGTACGAACCGGGATGGAAAAATAGCTCAAAAGTATAAAAGTGTTCCAAAACTGATGAAAATGTTCAATTTTGGGCTCTAAAAATAGGCGCAGCTGAGCAGGCTTGCTGCCCTCGATGTAGAGCTCTCGGAGTGCTTTCCAACGGTATGTTGTACGCCGCATAACTCCTTATAGCTCAAAAGTTATGGGCAAATGAGCGACGGAGACCTGGTCCTAAGCCCCACGCCCTCAGTTTGCTGGCCCAGTCCCTACGTGAAGCGAAGTTGTCTTTCAAAGGTGCCGTGGGATTCTATAATTGAAATGTGATGGATTAGGTTGTCGTCCTTTTCGCTGCTCACGACATACTATCCGGGACGAAAAAACTGCGCAAAAGAAGAAAAGTGTCCCGAAACTGATGAAAACATCAGATTTTGTGCTCTGAAAATAGGCGCAGTCGAGCAGGCAAAGTGCACCCGTCGTAGAGCTCTCGGAGAGCTTTCCAACGGAATGCTATGCGCCGCATAACTCCTTACGGATCAAAAATTATGGGCAAAGGAGCGACAAAGACCTGGTTCCTAGCCCCACACCCTCGGTTTACGGGCCCAGCCTTACGTGAAGTAAAGTTGCCATCCCCAAGGTGTCGTGGGATTCGGTAATAGAAATGTGATTGATTAGTTTGTCGTCCTTTTCTAGGCTCTTGACATACGATCTGGGAAGGAAAAATTGCGCAAAAGAAGAAAAGTGGAACAAAATTGATGAAAACATTCGATTTTGGGCTCCGAAAACAAGCGCAGCCGACCAGGCTTGCTGCCCCGGTTGTAGAGCTCTCCAACAGCTTTCCAACGATATGTTGTGCGCCGCGTAACTCCTTACGGATCAAAAGTTATGGGCAACGAAGCGACGGAGACCTAGTCCCAAGCCCCACGCCCTCGGTTTGAGGGCCCAGCTTCTACATGAAACGTAGTTGTCTTGCCCAAGGTGTCGTGGGATTCGATAATATAAATATAATGGATTAGGTTGTTGTACTTTTCTAGGCTCACGACGTACGATCCGTGAAGAAAAAACAGCGCAAAACAAGAAAAGTGTCCCAAAACTGATGAAAACGTTCAATTTTGGGCTCCAAAAACAGGCGCAGCCACGCAGGCTTGCTATCCCCGTTGTAGAGCTCTCAGATAGCTTTCCAACGGTATACTGTGTGCTGCGTTACTCCTTACGGATCAAAGGTTATGGGCAAATTAGCGACGGAGACCTGGTCCTAGCCTCACACCCTCGGTTTGCGGGCCTAGCCTTTACGTGAAGCGAAGTTGCCTTGCCCAAGGTGCCATGGGATTCGATAATGAAAATGTGATGGATTAGGTTGTTGTCCTTTTCTAGGCTCACGACGTACGATCCGCGACGGAAAAACAGCGCAAATGAAGAAAAGTGTTTCAAAACTGATGAAAACGTTCGATTTTAGGATCCGAAAATAGGTGCAGCCGACCAGGATTGCTGCCCCCATCGTAAAGCTCTTTGAGAGCTTTCCAACGGTATGCTATGCGCCGCGTAACTCAATACGGATCAAAAGTTATGGGCACCAAAGCGACGGAGACCTGGTCCCAAGCCCCACGACCTCGGTTTGATGGCCCAGCCTCTACGTGAAGTGAAGTTGTCTTGCCCAAGGTGCCGTGGGATTCGATATTAGAAATGTAATGGATTAGGTTGTCGTCCTTTTCGTTGCTCACGACGTACGATCCGGGAAGGAAAAATAGCGCAAACGAAGAAAAGTGTCCCAAAACTTATGAAAACGTTAAATTTTGGGCTCCGAAAAAAGGCGCAGTGGAGCAGGCTTAATGCCCCCATTGTAAAGCTCTCGGAGAGCTTTCCAACGGTATACTGTGCGCCACGAAACTCTTTACGAATCAAAAGTTATGGGCACCGGAGCGACAAAGACCTTGTCCCAAGCCTCACGCCCTCGGTTTGCGGGACCAGCCTCTACGTGAAGCAAAGTTGTCTTGCCCAAGGTGCCGTGGAATTCGATAATAGAAATATGATGGATTAGGTTGTTGTCATTTTCTAGGCTCACGACGTACGATCCGGGAAGGAAAAACAGCACAAAAAAAGAAATGTGTCCCAAAACTGATGAAAACGTTCGATTTTGGGCTCCAAAAATACTCACAGCGCAGGCTTTCTACCCCTGTCGTAGAGCACTCGGAGTGCTTTCAAACGATATGCTGTATGTCACGTAAGTCCTTACGGATCAAAAGTTATGGACAAAGGAGCGACAGAGACTTGGTCCCAAGCCCCACGCCCTCGTTTTCCGAGCCCAGCCTCTACGCGAAGTGATGTTGTCTTGCCCAAGGTGGCGTGGGACTCGATAATAGAAAAGTGATGGATTAGGTTGTCGTCCTTTTCGCGGCTCACAACGTACGATGCGGGACGAAAAACAGCGCAAAAGAAGAAAAGTTTCCAAAAACTGATGAAAATGATCAATTTTGGGCTTCAAATACAGGCGCAGCCGAGCAGGCTTGCTGCCCCTATTGTAGAACTCTCGAAGGGCTTTCCAACGGTATGCTGTGTGCCGCGTAACTCCTTACGAATTAAAAGTTATGGGCACCAGAGCGACAGATACTTGGTCAAAAGCCCCACGCCCTCGGTTTGTGGGCCCAGCCTCTACGTGAAGTGAAGTTGTCATGCCCAAGGTGTCGTGGGATTCGGTAATAGAAATGTGATTAATTAGGTTGTCCTTTTCGCGGCTGACGACGTACGAACATGGACGAAAAATAGCTCAAAAGTAGAAAAGTGTCCCGAAACTAATGAAAACGTTCAATTTTGGGCTCTAAAAACATTTACAACCAAGCAGGCTTGCTACCCTCGATGTAGAGCTCTCAGGGAGCTTTCCAACGGTATACTGTGCACTGTATAACTCCTTACGGATCAAAAGTTATAGGCAAAGGAGCAACGAAGACCTGGTCCCCAACTCCACTCCCTCTGTTTACTGGCCCAGTCCCCACGTGAAACGAAGTTGTCTTTCCAAGGTGCCGTGGGATTCGATAATAGAAATGTGATGGATTAGGTGTTCGTCCTTTCTAGGCTCATGACATACGATCCGGGAAGGAAAAACAACGCAAAAGAAGAAAAGTGTCCCAAAATTGATGAAAACGATCGATTTGGGGTTCCGAAAATAGGTTCAGCTGAGCAGGCTTGCTGCCCCCGTCGTAGCGCTCTCCGAGAGCTTTCCAACGGTATGTTGTGCGCTGCGTAACTCCTTACGGATCAAAAGTTATGGGCACCGGAGTGACGGAGACCTGGTCCCAAGCCCCACACCCTCGGTTTGCGGGCCCAGCTTTTGCGTGAAGGGAAGTTGTCTCACATAAGGTGTCGTGGGATTCAATTATAGAAATGTGATGGATTAGGTTGTCGTCCTTTTCTAGGCTCGCGACGTACGATCCAGGAAGAAAAAACAGCGAAAAAAAGAAAAGTGTCCCAAAACTAATGAAAATGTTCGATTTTGTTCTCCAAAAACAGGCGCAGCCGCGCAGGCTTGCTACCCCCGTCGTAGAGCTCTTAGAGAGCTTGCCAACGGTATGCTGTGCGCCGCGTAACTCCTTACGGATCAAAAGTAATGGGCAAATGAGCAACGGAGACCTGGTCCTAAGCCCCACACCCTCAGTTTGCTGGCTGAGTCTCTACGTGAAGCGAAGTTATCTTTCCCAAGGTGCTGTGGGATTCGATAATAGAAATGTGATGGATTAGGTGTTCATCCTTATCTAGGCTCACGACATAGATTCGAGAAGGAAAAACAGCGCAAAAGAAGAAAAGTGTCCCAAAACTGATGAAAAAATTCAATTTTGGGCTCCGAAAACAAGGGCGGTCTCCGACAACTTTCCAATGGTATGCTGTGCGCCACGTAACTCCTTACATATCAAAAGTTATGGGCACCGGAGCGACGGAGACCTGGTCCTAAGCCCCACGCCCTCGTTTTGCGGGCCCAGCTTCTACGTGAAACGAAGTTGTCTTGCCCAAGGTGCCATGGGATTCGATTATAGAAATGTGATAGATTAGGTTGTCGTCCTTTTCTAGGCTCACGACGTACGATCCGGGAAGAAAAAACAATGCAAAAGAAGAAAAGTGTACCAAAACTTATGAAACATTCGATTTTGGGCTCTGAAAATAGGCGCAGCCACAAAGGCTTGCTACTCCCGTCGTAGAGCTTTTAGAGAGCTTTCCAATGGTATGCTGTGCGCCGCGTAACTCCTTAGGGATCAAAAGTTATGGGCAAATGAGCGATGGAGACTTGGTCCCAAGCCCTACGCCCTCGGTTTGCGGGCCCAACCACTACGTGATACGAAGTTGTTTTGCCCACGGTGCCTTGGGATTCGATAATAGAAATGTGATGGATTAGGTTGTTGTCCTTTTCTAGGCTCACGGCATACAATCCGGGAAGGAAAGACAGTGCAAAAAAAGAAAAGTGTTCCAAAACTGATGAAAACGTTCGATTTTGGGCTCCGAAAACAGGCGCAGCTAAGAATACTTGCTGCCCCCATCGTAGAGCTTTCCAACGATATGCTGTGCGCCGCGTAACTCCTTATAGATCAAAAGTTATGGGCATCAGAGCGACGGAGACCTTGTCCCAAGCCCCACGCCCTCGGTTTGCGGCCCAGCCTCTACGTGAAGCAAAGTTGTCTTGCCTAAGGTGCCGTGGGATTCGATAATAGAAATGTGATAGATTAGGTTGTTGTCCTTTTCTGGGCTCACGATGTACGATCCGAGAAGGAAAAATAGTGCAAAAGAAGAAAAATGTCCCAAAACTGACGAAAATGTTCAATTTTGGGCTCCAAAAATAGGCGCAGCGCTGGTTTGCTACCCCCGTCGTAGAGCACTCAGAGAGCTTTTCAATGGTATGTTATGTGTCTCGTAACTCCTTACGGATCAAAAGTTATGGGTAATGGAGCGACGGAGACCTGGTCCCAAGCCCTGCGCCCTCATTTTACGAGCCCAGCCTTTACGTGAAGCGAAGTTGTCTTCCCCAAGGTGCTGTGGGATTTGATAATATAAATGTGATGGATTAGGTTGTCGTCTTTCTCACGGCTCACGACGTGCGATCCGGGACGGAAAAACAACGCAGAAGAAGAAAAGTGTCCAAAAACTGATGAAAACATTCAATTTTGGGCTCCGAAAATAGGCACAGCCGAGCAAGCTTGCTGCCCTTGTCGTAAAGCTCTCGAAAATCTTTCCATTGGTATGTTGTGCGCCACGTAACTCCTTACGGATCAAAAGTTATGGGCACCGGTGTGACGGAGACCTAAATCCCAAGGCCCATGCCATCGTTTTGCGAGCCCAGCCTCTACGTGAAGCGAAGTTGTCTTGTCCAAGGTGTCATGGGATTCGATAATTGAAATGTGGTGGATTAAATTGTCGTCCTTTTCGCGGCTCACGACGTACGATTCTGGACGAAAAAATAGCGCAAAAGAAGGAAAGTGTCCCAAAACTTATGAAAACATTCTATTTTGTGCTCTAAAAATAAGCGCAGTCGAGCAGGCTTGTTGCCCCCGTCGTAGAGCTCTCGAAGAGCTTTCGAACGGTTTGCTGTGTACCGCGTAACTCCTTACGGATCAAAAGTTATGGGCACTAGAGCGATAGATACTTGGTCACAAGCCCCATGCCCTCGATTTGCAGGCCCAGCCTCTTCGTGAAGTGAAGTTGTCATGCCCAAGGTGTCGTGGGATTCGGTAATAGAAATGTGATTGATTAGGTTATCGTCCTTTTCACGGCTGACGACGTACGATCTGAGACGGCAAAACAGCGCAAAAGCAGAAAATTATCCCAAAACTGATGAAGACGTTCGATTTTGGGCTCCGAAAATAGGCGCAACCGAGAAGGCTTCTTGCCCCCGTCGTAGAGCTCTCGTAGAGCTTTCCAAAGGTATGCTATGCGCCGCGTAACTTCTTACTGATCAAAAGTTATGGGCACCGAAGCGACAGATACCTGGTCACAAGCCCCATGCCCTCGGTTTACGAGCCCAGCCTCTACTCGAAGTGAAGTTGTCATGCCCAAGGTGTCATGGGATTTGGTAATAGAAATGTTATTGATTAGGTTGTCGTCCTTTTCGCGACTGACGACGTACGAAGTGGGACGGAAAAACAGCTCAAAATCAGAAAAGTGTCCCGAAACTGATGAAAACATTCAATTTTGGGCTCTGAAAATAGGCGCAGCAAAGCAGGCTTGCTACCCTCACCGTAGAGCTCTCAGAGAGCTTTCCAACAATATGCTGTGCGCCGCATAACTCCTTACAGATCAAAAGTTATGGGCAAAGAAGCGACGAAGACCTGGTCCCAAGCCCCACACCATCAGTTTGCTGGCCCAGTCCCTATGTGAAGTGAAGTTGTCTTTCCAAGGTGCCATGTGATTCGATAATAGTAATGTGATGGATTAGGTATTCGTCATTTTCTAGGCTCATGACGTATGATCCAAGAAGGAAAAATAGCGCAAAAGAAGAAAAGTGTCCCAAAACTGATGAAAATGTTTGATTTCGGGCTATGAAAACAGGCGCAGCCGAGCAGGCTTGCTGCCTCCATCGTAGAGCTCTCCGAAAGTTTTCCAATGGTATGTTGTACGCCGCGTAACACCTTACGGATCAAAAGTTATGGGCACCGGAGCGACGGAGACCTGGTCCCAAGACCCACGCCCTCGGTTTGCGGGCCAGCTTCTACGTGAAGCGAAGTTGTCTTGCCCAAGGTGTCGTGGGATTCGATTATATAAATGTGATGGATTAGGTTGTCATCCTTTTCTAGGCTCGTGACGTACGATTCGGGAAGAAAAAACAGCGTAAAAGAAGAAAAGTGTCCCAAAACTAATGAAAATGTTCGATTTTGTTCTCCAAAAACAGGCGCAGCCGCGCAGGCTTGCTACCCCCGTCGTAGAGCTCTTAAAGAGCTTTCCAACGGTATGCTAAGTGTCATGCCTCAACCAGACCTATAGAGGGTAGACTAGGGTGTGATCTAAACATTTATACCATTTCACATACTTAATCGTTCATTAAGATTTAACACTTAACGTTAGCCTAGAACTCCAAAAGATTTTTTTAAAAAAAAGGCAGCATAACGGCTGTAATTGGGCTTTTTAGTTTGACCTAATTTCCTAAACGCCTCGAAACTTTCAATCTCAAATTCAATTCCAACTAAGATTACTATTTATCACCAATCGACATGCCTACTAGTTATCTCGAAGTCTCGTTTTATTAACAACCTATCATAATAACTGTCACGCCTCAACCTGGCCTATAAAGGTTAGACTAGGGTGTGATCTAAACATTCTAGTCATATCACGTACTTAACTGTTTATGAAAGTTTAACACTTAACATTTTGGCCTAAACTCCACAAATTATCTAGAAAACTGGCAGCATAACGACTATAATTGGGCTCTTTGGTTTGACCTAATTCTCTAAACGCCTCAAAATTTCCAATCTCAATTTCATTTCCAATTAAGATTACTATTTACCATCAAGTGAAACGCCTACCAATTATCTCGAAGTCTCGTTTGATTAATAACCTAGCATGATACTATGTCTCGTTTGTTTGTTAATCCTTGTTACAAACGTGCCTATTGATCTTAGCTTATCAATGAGTACCTGCTTAAGATTGGATGGGTTGATTTTACTTAATCCTTACCTGACACTTCATAATCCTATGATAGATACTAGCCAGTAATGTTAGCAAAACGACCATACTAGTGTCTATCTATTTATTATCAGTACAAGCCAAAATTAGACCCCAAACTACAACGGGGGTCTTTTACATTACAATAGCAAGCATCATAAGAAATGAAATAGTCTTCAAGCAACATATTGTTCACAAAATAGCCATAGTCATGTAAGGCATGTAGGGCAAGCAATCATTCTAAGGAATCATCGTTAGGCACGTCATCCTCGGGTACCTATTCTTGGTCTTCTTCACCTGAGATGAAAAAAGAGGGTGAGTCCTTATGAACTCAGTGAGGGGGAACGAGAAATAAGTTTTGAAACTCGTTTTCCAGTTCAACTTATGAAAACTCTTTTGCTAGCATGGCATATATCACAAATAAGTACATAATGTAATATAATAGTAAAAGAACGCAATTACCAGTCTTTCCTCCCCGAGGTTCTCTAGGAACCAAGCGAGAGTACATATACACATAGTAAAAGGATACAGTGAACTTTTGCTCTCAGTTCATTTCTAGTATCAGTTGTTGCGGCTGACTTCAAATCATCCCCTTATCACGCCAAATGAGTGTACTCCGGATGTACCCCGAAATCCTACGACCCAACTCTCCGAGAAAGTCTAGCCCCCAAGCGAGAGAGGGAATTGGACAATGGTAGTCACGGTTGCACCGGCAAGCCCGATGCCACCCGGTGTGTATAAACGCTACCAAGCCAGAATGAAAGGTTGCAACATTGTATGCAATACACATTTATGACATTTAATATATCACATTAGGAGGACAACAAAGTAGGTTTCCTCTGAGCAGTCATAAGATTGCACATTGACAGTTAAACACGCGAGGCACGATATGACAAGTAAATTCACTTGAAAAGCACATGGAGTTATATGAACATTAAATAGGCAGCCATGTAATGCACGTAAATCAAGTCATATAACTCATTTCAAAGTTCACGTAATCAAATAATAATATTATTCATCATGCAACGACATCTACGTGGAACCGGGTACAAGAAAGGCCTACTTGTCAACATGTAATCATCGAAATCATGTTTAGGGCTATGAGGGAAACTACGGGCAGCCTACTAAACACATAATCAAACACAATATCCATAGGATCAACACTTAGCGAGTTTACCTAGTTGCTAGGGTTTCAATTCATGTTTACCCGTGTGATTAAGTCCCAAGTCATCTCGTAATTAAGCTCAAGCCATGCAGTGATTAAATTAAACACCCTCAAGCATTCAAATCAGTCCACACAACATCCAAATGCCACAATCCGAAGCATTTAATCCAACAAGGGAAGCTACATTAATTTTTCTAAGCATATCAATAGGTGAAACCCTCACTGCAATGGACTGTTTTCTCACAATCATTAAGACAAGCAAACAATCTCTAATTCTAGTGAACAAGATGTCAAATTAAAGCTTAAGGAGTGAACTAAATTCAAAAACAAACCTCGCATCATTTGGAGTTTGGGTTCAAGAGTTATAGCCAAAACAGTGAGACTACACAAAACTGTCTAGATTTGCACACAATTCAATACTTGTAGTTTGTGAAGGCATTAGGGTCAGATTTAGCCTTAGTCCATTTCTGTCAAAAATGTCCAGAACTGAAAAATCTAACTGCACACCAAATTTCATGCATTTTGGATATCAATTACTAAGTAAAAACTAGTTCGTTCTACAAGGTCAGTGAATCTGCCAAAACCTGCTTCATTTTTCCAGACTTTCCAGATTTGGACACATTTTGATAATTAGCCATTTTGAGGACCTTAGAGTCGAAATTAGCTTTGGCCCATTTCTACAAAAGGTGTTCATAACTGGAAAAACTGGTTACCTACCAGTTTTCACGCATTTTCAACATCTTTCACCTGGTCAAAATCACCTTGTACCAACAAGGCAGAAGGCTGTCACATACCCGATTTCATCTATCATCACATTCTAGCCAAACATCTTGCCATGCATGTTTACAAAAGCTCATGAACACACATATATCACAAGAACAGAAGTAAATATAGACATTTAATGGCATGCATGTGGTTTCTTGAAAGATTTTCAAGAAGTTTTAGCCCTTACCTTAGCAAGACAACAAGAAGATGCACAAACTCTTGGTGAAGCACAAAGTTGATCTTTTTCCTTGCTTAGCCGAGAGACAACTTGGGATTTCTCTAATTTCCTAGCTAAGTTACCATGTTCGTAGTAGGTGCATATGGTTAGAACAAGAAGAAAATAAATGGAAGCTAACAAACTCACCTAAACCGAAATGGATGTGCTAAAGGCTTGAATGTGTGCTTCTTTGCTCCTAGTTTTGTTTGGTCGAGCTCCTAAGCTTCTTGCATGTCATGATGAACCATTGAGTGATGAAGTTAAATTATCGACTGTAGAAACTCAGGCAAAACCGAGAGAGAGAGAGAAGAATGAGAGAGTGAGAGGAAATGTGAGAAAGAAATAAAGAATGAAAGAAACAAAATGAAAGGTTGATAGGTGTGATGCATATGTCGGCCTAGGGCCTTGCAAAATCAGAATTTTGTGTCTTCAAGAAGCATAATTTGAATCACCTAGCATGGGCAAGGAGCTTGTGTCGTGATTTGGACCTTTGAGGAGGGTTTTGAGCTAATTTTTTATTGCTTTGTGTCATAGAATTGTCATAGAATGTTTAGGAATAGAATTTGAAATTAAAATGCATGGACAATGGCTCCTAGTGGTCGGCCAAGGGTATGTTAAAATCTGAATTTTTGTCTTGGTTGAGCAATAATTAATTGTGTGTTTGGAATATGCAAAGAATAAAGAATAAAGAATGTCTAGCTTTTTGTGAGATTTTGTCTTCTAGTAGGTTGAATTAGTAATTTAATATTAGTTAGTGGGATTTGTAGGATTAACTAATGATCTAGTGCTTCGTGTAAGATGCTTTCTTGATTAGCGTGAGGACACGCTTTCTTAGGTTTAGGGCACGCACTACGAGATAAAGCACGAACTACGAGACAGATGCACGTTTTCCAAGTAAATGCACACAACCCTAAATGAATGCACGTAATTCAATGCAAGGCACACAAAACGAAACACAATTCTTAAACCAAGGCAAAGCACGCAAATCTAGGTTAGAGCACACGAAATGAAGTATCGCACGCACATCGAGGTTGGGCCTCACATCCTCCCATCCTTAAAAGAATTTCGTCCCAAAATTTAATATTACCTTTGAAACAAAGCTGGATATTGTTGCTCCATCTGGTCTCGCCTTTCCCACGTTGCTTCTTCAACTCCATGATGATCCCACAACACTTTCACCATCGGTATAGATTTGTTGCACAATTCTCGATCTTGCTGGTCTAGGATCCGAATGGGCTTCTCTTCATAAGACAAGTTCTCCCGAAGCTGCAACGGCTCTGGCTCCAAGATATGCAATGGATCAGGGTGATACTTCCGCAGCATCGAAACATGAAAGACGTCGTGAATATTGGAGAGGTTTTGGGGTAGTTCCAGGCGGTACGCCAACTTGCCAACCTTCTCAATTATCTCAAATGGTCCTACAAACCTCGGGCTCAACTTTTCACCCTTGTCGTGTTTAATCAGTCCTCTCTGGGGTGATATCTTCAAGAACACTTTGTCGCTGACCTCAAACTCTAGGCTCCGTCTCCGTCGGTTTGCATAACTTTTATGCCAGCTTTGGGTAGTAAGCATCCGTTTCCGGATAAGGTGAATATTATCCACAGTCTTCATAAGTTCAGGTAGAAGGGTCGGGTAGTTCAATTCATACGGCTTCGGTTTCCTAGAAGCATACGCAATCACTCTACCATTTTGCATCAACACACAACCTAGTCCTTCCTTCGAAGCATCACTATTGATTACAAAACTTTGACTCCCTTCAGGCAATGCAAGAACAGGTGCGGTAGTCAATCTTTTCTTCAATTCTTGTAAGTTGTTCTCACATGTGTCGTCCCACACGATCTTTGTTTTCTTTTGAGTGTGCTTTGTAATCGGTCCTGCGATCTTTGAGAAATCCTTCACGAACCTCCGATAATAGCCGGCTAAACCAAGAAAATTTCGAACCCCCGTAACATTTTTCGGCTTCTTCCAAGACATCACCGCTTCTATCTTTGCTGGATCCACTGCTATTCCCTCTTGGGATATGATATGCCCCAAAAATGCAATCTGCTGCAACCAAAATTCACATTTGCTAAACTTTGCATACAATTGATGTTCTCGAAGTTTCTGTAATACCAATCGCAGATGTTGTTCATGTTCAGCCTCGGATTTCGAGTATACAAAATATCATCAATGAAGATCACCACAAATTGGTCTAAGTAGGGTTGAAACACCCTGTGCATCAAGTCCATAAAAGCTGCAGGGGCATTAGTTAGCCCAAATGGCATTACCACATACTCATAATGCCCATATCTCGTCCTGAAAGCCGTTTTAGGCACATCCTTCTTTTTGATCCGCAACTGATAATACCCTTGCCTCAAGTCGAGCTTCGAATACACTTTGGCTCCTTGAAGTTGATCAAATAACTCATCGATCAGTGGAAGTGGGTATTTATTCTTGACAGTCACTTGGTTCAATCCTCGGTAGTCAATGCATAGCCTTAACGTTCCGTCTTTCTTCTTTACAAATAGGACTGGCGTACCCTATGGAGAAGAACTTGGTTGAACAAACCCCTTCTTCAACAATCCTTGCAATTGGTCCTTCAGTTCTTGTAGCTTGGCTGGTGCCATACGATAGGGAGCTTTAGATATCGGCTGGGTGTCAGACATTAATTCTATAATGAACTCGATCTCCCGATTTTGGGGTAAACCGGGCAATTCTTCTGGAAACACATCTGCATAATCATTAATCACTGGCATCTCCTCCAACTTAGCTTTGTCCGACGACTTGTTGATGAGGTAAGCTAAGTATCCACTACATCCTTTTTCTCAAGGACTTCACTACTTTCGTAGATGAAATGATGGAACTCCCAGTGAAGTCTCTTCGACCCATTACCTCCAATATTGGTTGACCAGGTATCTAGAATGTTACAATCTTCGTCCGGCAATCTAGTTGGGCATGATGCTTTGCCAACCAGCCCATCCCTAAGATGACTTCATAGTCTCGAAAGGGTAATACAATAAGATTGGCTGAGAATTCCCTATCTTTAATTTGGATTTTACATGCTTTACAAGCTGAGCTAATAACAAGTTTAGAACCCATCGGAGTACCAACTTCTACTTCATAAGGCAAACATAGAACTCGTAGTTTCACACGTTGCACACATAAGGGAGTAATAAATGAATGAGTAGTACCTGGATCAATTAGCACCCTAACAGGTTGATTCAGTATCAAGAATGTACCTTCAACAACAATGGTCTCCTCTGGAAGCTCCTCGCATTCAATAGCGTAAGCTCGAGCCTGAACTCTAGGAACTGGAGTCTTGCGTCTCCCAGTTGGTTTATCCTGATTTTGTCCTCCTTGCCATTTAGGGCAATCCTTGATCTGATGCTGATCACTGCCACACCGCACACATTGTCTTGACTTCTTCCAGCACTGGGCCTCGGTATGACCCTTCTTGTCACAGTAAGAACAGTTGGTAGACTGAGTAGCAGGTGAACTACCTGTGGATCCACAGGTGGAAGAGGCTGATGGTGCTTTAGTTGGGCCACGGTTATTAACTAGTCTGATCTGGCTCTGGCTTTGGCCTTGACCACGACTCTGGCTCTAGAATTTCCTCTGTTGACCTGAAGGCTGGTATGGTCTCTTGTTCGGCTGGCTCGAACCGGCTCTATCAAGTTTTCTCTTCTCAACTCGGGAAGCAACAGCAAAGAGAGCAGAGTAAGTATCAAAGTCATGCGAAGCCAACTGGTCCTGAATCTCTGGCCTCAATCCAGTCGTAAATTTCCACATCTTTGCCTCAGGAGTACTGACCATATATTGAGCATAGCGGGACAGTCGGTCAAAACGAGCCTCGTACTGGGCCACCGTCATGTTACCCTGGTTCAGGTGTATGAATTCCTCAATCCGCCTCTGCCTAGAAACTGCAGGTACATATTTCTCCTTGAATGCCTTAATAAAATTACCCCACAAGCAAGGTGTATGATCAGTTTCCCACTGTGCCTCCACAGTGTGCCACCAATGCTCAGCATCCCCATACAACATAAACACTGGAAACTCTACCTTTTCTTCATCAGTATAGTCAAGTGGCCTAAAAATCCTCTCGATCTCAGACAGCCAAGCCTCTGCTTTCTCATCATTAGCTTCCCTGTGGAATTTGGACGGGCAAAAGTCAAGGAACTCCCTCATTCTGCTATATCTTCCATGATTACCATAATTCCTGTTGTTGTTGTTTGCTTCACATGTATCTTGGCGTTCCATCACTCGCGACACGCGATCCATGGCATTTGCCATTATGTTAAACATAGCTATGCCGGGATTGGTTTGGTAAGTATCTCCGGTCTCTTGGGGCTCACCGCTCCTATTAGTAGTGCGGGTACTAGGGCCAGCCATCTGTGCCACCGCTCCTATTAGTAGTGCGGGTACTAGGGCCAACCATCTAAAGGCACAAATTACGATGCACAATTTATTGAAATACGACAAACAAGAATTCGATGCATAAGATATGCAACATATAATTTCATATAGATACACAATTCTAGAAACAGTTAAGACATGTTAATCACATAAGCACATAGAACATAGAAGGCACACTTAACATTATCACATTAACACATATAAACAAGTCATCCTAATAACCTTAGGGCTTACCTACGGTCTGAGAGTTAAACCCGGCTTAAGCAATCTAAGCTCTCTAATACCATTCTTCTATAAGGTGTCACGCCCCAGCCCGGCCTATAAAGGTTAGACTAGGGTGTGATCTAAACATTCAAGTCATATCACGTACTTAACCGTTTATGAAAGTTTAATACTTGACATTTTGGCCTAAACTCCACAAATTCTCCAGAAAACCGGTAGCACAACGACTGTAATTGGGCTCTTTGGTTTGATCTAATTCTCTAAACGCCTCAAAATTTTCAATCTCAATTTCATTTCCAACTAAGATTACTATTTACCATCAATTAAAACGCCTACCAATTATCTCGAAGTCTCGTTTGATTAATAACCTAGCGTGATACTATGTCTCGTTTGTTTGTTAATCCTTGTTACAAACATGCCTGTTGATCTTAGCTTATCAATGAGTACCTGCTTAAGATTGGATAGGTTCATTTTACTTAATCCTTACCTGACACTTCATAATCCTATGATAGATACTAGCCAATAACGATAGCAAAACGACCATAGTGGTGTCTATCTAGTTATTATCAATACAAGCCAAAATTAGACCCCAAATTACAACGGGGGTCTTTTACATTACAATAGCAAGCATCATTGGAAATGAAATAGTCTTCAAGCAACATATTGTTCACAAATGGCCATAGTCACGTAAGGCACGTAGGGCAAGTAATCATTCCAAGGAATTATCGCTAGGCACGTCGTCCTTGGGTACCTGTTCTTGGTCTTCTTCACCTTATATGATAAAAGAGGGTGAGTCCTTATAAACTTAGTGAGGGGGAACGAGAAATACGTTTTGAAACTCTTTTTCCGGTTCAACTTATGAAAACTCTTTTGCTAGCATGTCATATATCACAAATAAGTACATAATGTAATATAATAGTAAAAGAATGCAATTACCTGTCTTTCTTCCCCGAGGTTCTCTAGAACCAAGCGAGAGTACTTATACACATAGTAAAAAGATACAGTGAGCCTTTGCTCTCAGTTCATTTCTAGTATCAGTTGTTGCGGCCGACTTCAAATCATCCCCTTATCACGCCAAATGGGTGTACTCCGGATGTACCCCGAAATCCTACGACCCAACTCTCCGAGGAAATCTAGCCCCCAAGCGAGAGAGGGAATTGGACAAGGGTAGTCACAGTTGCACCGGCAAGCCCGATGCCGCCTAGTGTGCATGAACGCTACCACGCCAGAATGAAAGGTTGCAACCTTGTGTGCAATGCACATTTATGACATTTAATATATCACATTAGGAGGACAACAAAGTAGGTTGCCTCCGAGCAGTCATAAGATTGAACATTGACAAGTAAACAAGCGAGACACGATAAGACAAGTAATTTCACTTGAAAGGCACATGGAATTATATGAAAATTAAATGGGCAGCCATGTAACGCACGTAAATTAAGTCATATAACTCATTTCAAAGTTCACGTAATCAAATAATAAGATCATTCATCATGCAACGACATCTATGTGGAACCGGGTGCAAGAAAAGCCTACTTATCAACATGTAATCATCGAAATCATATTTAGGGCTACAAGGGCAACTACGGGCAGCCTACTAAACACATAATCAAACACAATATCCATAGGATCAACACTTTGCGAGTTTACCTAGTTGCTAGGGTTTCAATTCGTGTTTACCCGTGCGATTAAGCCCCAAGTCATCTCGTAATTAAGCTCAAGCCATGCATTGATTAAATTGAACACCCTCAAGCATTAAAATCATTCCACACAACATCCAAATGCCATAATCCCAAGCATTTAATACAACAAGGGAAGCTACATTAATTTTTCTAAGCAAATCAATAGGTGAAACCCTCACTGCAATGGACTGTTTTCTCACAGTCATTAAGACAACCAAAAAATCTCCAATTCTAGTGAACAAGATGTCAAATTAAAGCTTAAGGAGTGAACTAAATTCAGAAACAAACCTCGCATCATTTGGAGTTCGGGTTCAAGAGTTAGAGCCAAAACAGCGAGACTACACAAAACTGTCCAGATTTGCACACATTTCAATACTTGTCGTTTTTTAGGGCCTTAGGGTCAGATTTAGCCTTAGTCCATTTCTGACAAAAATGTCCAAAACCGAAAAATATAGCTTCATACTAAATTTCATGCATTTTGGATATCATTTACTAAGTCAAAACTGATTCATTCTACAAGGTCAGTGAATCTGCCAAAACCTGCTTCATTTTTCTAGACTTTCCAGATTTGGATACATTTTGATAATTAGCCATTTTGAGGACTTTAGATTCAAAATTAGCTTGGGCCTATTTCTGCGAAAAATGTTCAAAACTGGCAAAACGAGTTACCTGCCAATTTTCATGAATTTCAACATCTTTTACCTAGTCAAAATCACCTCGCACCAACAAGGCAGAAGGCTGTCACATACCCGATTTCATCTATCATCACATTCTAGCCAAATATCTTGCCATGCATGTTTACAAAAGCTTATGAACACACATATCTCACAAGAAAAGAAGTAAAGATAGACATTTAAGGGCATGCATGTGGTTTTTTGAAAGATTTTCAAAACGTTTTAGCCCTCACCTTACAGGACAACAAGAAGATGCACAAACTCTTGGTGAAGCACAAAGTTTATCTTTTTCCTTGCTTAGCCGAGAGACAACTTGGGATTTCTCTAATTTCCTAGCTACGTTACCATGTTCTTAGTAGGTGCATGTGGTTAGAACAAGAAGAAAAGAAATGGAAGGTAACAAACTCACCTAAACCGAAATGGATGTGCTAAAGGCTTGCTTGTGTGCTTCTTTGCTCCTAGTTTTGTTTGGTCGAGCTCCTAAGCTTCTTGCATGTCATGATGAACCATTGAGTGATGAAGTTAAGCTATGGAGTGTAGAGACTCAGCCAAGGCCGAGAGAGAGAGAGAAGAATGAGAGAGTGAGAGGAAATGTGAGAAAGAAAGAAAGAATGAAAGAAAAAAATGAAAGCTTGCTAGGTTTGACGCATATGTCGGCCTAGGGCCTTGCAAAATCAGAATTTTGTGTCTTCAAGAAGCATAATTTGATTCACCTAGCATGGGCAAGGAGCTTGTGTCGAGATTTGGAGCGTTGAGCAGGTTTTTGAGCTAATTTTTTTATTGCTTTGTGTCATAGAATTGTCATAAAATGTTTAGGAATAGAATTTGAAATTAAAATGCATGGACATTGGCTCCTAGTGGTCGGCCAAGGGTGTGATAAAATCTGAATTTTTGTCTTGGTTGAACAATAATTAATTGTGTGTTTAGGATATGCAAAGAATAAAGAATGTCTAGCTTTTTATGAGATTTTGTCTTCTAGTGGGTTGAATTAGCAATTTAATATTAGTTAGTGGGATTTGTAGGATTAACTAATGATCTAGTGCTTCGTTTGAGATGCTTTCTTGATTAGCGTGAGGGCACGCTTTCTTAGGGTTAGGGCACACACTACGAGATAGGGCACGAACTACGAGACGGATGCACGTTTCCCAAGTAAATGCACGCAACCCTAAATGAATGCACATAATTCAATGCAAGGCACACAAAACAAAACACGATTCTTAAACCTAGGTCAAGGCACGCAAATCTAGGTTAGAGCACATGAAACGAAGTATCGCACGCAAATCGAGGTCGGGCCTCACAATAACTATGTCTCGTTTATGTGTCAATTCCTATTACACAAGTACCTTTTTTCATAGCTTACAAATGAGTACCTGTTTAAGATTGGATAGATTCATTTTACTTAATCATTTGCCTAATACTTCATAAGCCTGTAGTAGTTACTAATCAAGGTAGCAAAACGATCAAATAGGGTGTTTGTCTAGTTATAATCAGTACAAATCAAAATTAGACCCCAAATTACAATGGGGGTCATTTACAATAACAACGACAACAACATAAGAGATAGTCTTCCAAAACAATTATATCGTTCACAAAATAGCCACAGTCAAGTAAGGCACGTAGGGCAGGCAATCACTCCAAGGAGTCATCAATAGGCACGTTATCCTCGGGTACCTGTTCCTGATCTTCTTCACCTGTGATGATAAAAGAGGGTGAATCCTTATGAACTCAGTGAGGGAGAACGAGAAATATGTTTTGAAACTCTTTTCCGGTTAAACTCTATAAAAACCCCATTTTGAAAGCATGACGTATAACACAAGTAAATTTATAACATAATATGAATGTAAAAGAACACATTTACCCGTCTTTCCTCCTAGAGGTCCTCTAGGAACCAAGAGAGAGTACTTAAACATATAGTGAAAAGGATACGGGGAGCTTTTGCTCTCAATTCATTTTCGATAGCAATTGTGCGGCCGACATCAATTATCCACTTATCGCTCCCAATTGGGTGTACTCTGGATGTACCCCGAAATCCTACGACCCAACTCTCCGAGAGTGGAATGCCAAGCGAGAGAGGGAATTGGACCATGGTAGTCACGGGAGCACCGGCAAGCCCTATGCCGCCCGGCGTTCGTGAAACGCTACCATGCCATGATGAGAGGTTGCAACCTTGTATGCAATGAACATTTATGCCATTTAACATTTCACATTAGAAGGTCAACAAAGTAGGTTGCCTTCGAGCAAGTATAAGACCACATTTTGACATATTGGCATATAAGGCATTGTAAGAACATGTAATCGTTTCATATATCAATTTGAAAGCAATTAAACTCTTACGGGCATCTAAGTAACCATGTTCAAATAAGCCATAGCATGTCTTTTAACAATTCACATTAGGAGGTCAACAAAGTAGGTTACCTCTGAGCAATTATAAGATCGCATATCGATAAGTAAACTTACAAGACATGCTTTGACATGTACATTCACTTTGTAAAACACTTAGGAGCATGTGAACATTTAATGGACAGCCAAGTAACACCATATAAAACAAGTCATATAGCTCATTTTAGTTCACATATTAAGTGTTGAGATCATACGAGCATGCAACGACACTTATACAAGACCGGGTGCAAGAATAGGTCACATATCAACATGCAATCATCAGGAATCATGTTTAGAGCTATATGGACAATTCTGAGCAGCCTATTAACCTCCTTCAACATCATTTATAATTCACACAAGAATGGTTTATGACTCGGGAATCCACGGGGCCATTAGGGTTTACTAGGCCGTGCTCAGGGTTAGTTTCATTTGCTAAGCACCACAAGTAATAATTAAACCACATCAAGCCTATATAATATTTATTGGGCAGCCTACTAGTCACACAATTAACCACATTAATCATTTGATCATCACTTAGCGAGATTTCATAGTTAATAGGGTTTCAATTCACATAATTAAACCCAAGCCATGCATCGATTACTTAAGCATCCTCAATCATCCAAAATAGTCCACACAACATCTAAGTGCCACAATTTCAAGCATTCAATGCCACAAGAGAAGTTACAACATGTTTCAAAGCATATCACTAAACAAAACCTCACTGCATTGGTCTGTTTTCCCACATTCATTTAGACAAGCAAACAATCTCCAATTTCAGTGAACAAAATGTCAAATTAAATCTTAATGAGTGATTTAAATCGAGAAACAAACCTCACCTCATTTGGAGTTCGGACTCAAGAGTTATAGCCAAAACTGTGAGACTACGCAAAACTGTCTAGATTCGTGCACATTTCAATACTTGCCATTTTTTAGAGTCTTAGGGTCAGATTTAGCCTTAGTCTATTTGTGACAAAAATATCCAGAACGGAAAAATATAGCGACCTACCAATTTTCATTCATTTTCACCAACATTTACTAGGTCAAAAATGCTTCGTTCTACAGAACCAGTAATCTACCAGAAACCTATTTCATATTTCCAAATTTTCCAGATTTAGACACCTTTCGATATTTTGCCATTTTGGAAGCCTTTAAGTCAAAATTGGCCTTGGCCTATTTCTATGAAAAATGCTCAGAACTGACAAAACTAGTGATATACCAATTTTCACGCATTTTTAACATCATTTGCTAGGCTAAAACAGTTTCGTTCCACAAGGTCAGATATCTGCCAACAGAAATGTTTTTACCTATCTTCAAGTTCTAGCCAAACGTCCAGCCATGCATGGGTATATAAACTCATGTACACACATATGAAATAACTACAGAGGTAAATATAGTCATATGGAAGCATGCATGTGATTTTTGAAAGCTTTTAAAAGAGTTTAACCCTCACCTTAGCAAGTTAATAGATGAAGATACACCAATGGAGCTTCTTTCTTGCTTCTTGCTTGCTTGGGCTGCTATGGCCGAGCTTGGGAGAGATCTTGAGAGCATGCTTGAGGTCTTGGAAGGTAAAGAGGCAGCCATGGTCGAAATGGAGAGAGAATGAGAGCTTGAGAGGGTTTTTGAGAGGAAAAATGAAGTTTTAGTGTGTGTGTGTGTGTGTGCTCGGTTTTGCAGAACTTTTTGTGTGTCAAATGCCTTCTAAAGTTGCTGAATATTGTGCCTAGGAAATGTAGTGTGTAAGGAATAAGTGCATGAGCATGTTGGAGGCTTAGGAGTTAGCAAAAAGGGGCATAGAACTTAGGAAAAGTTATGACATGGTGTAAGAGAATGTTGGGTAGAATAAAATATTTTATAGTTAGTGGGATTTGTAGAGAATTTGAATTAGGAATATAATATTTGTAACGCCCCGATCTCTCATGAGACCGGGACTCCTATTTATCATGCTATTCTCACCCAATTCCAAACCCCGGGCACGATATTTAGGGGAAAACAGACGGAGTCTCCCCTGTTTATAGGACTAAACTGGTACCTGCACAAAGACACCCATGATGCTAGATCCACAAATAGCAACTCTTACAACCAATCCTCCAAGATTTTTATGGGCCACCCACGATCACAAGGCCATCAGAGCCTTAGAACAACAATTACATATAACACACAAGCAAGCAAAGCATTTCTAATTTTAACTATAGGTAGTTAGATACAACAATAGCCAAGTTCTACTTCGAAGTTTGTTAATCACACAAGCATGCAAAAGAATAAGTTTACTATGGATTATTACATGTCATTCCACTTTATATCCAACATACAGGATTACAAATTATTACATTCACCAAATATACCCAAGACCCCAAGGTCACAAAAGATAACCAACAACAACTCCACGCAAGCTTTACATTTTAGACAACCTTATCACACAAGAAGTCACGGAAATTGCTTAACTAGTACTTCCTCCTCTTCAACTACCGCTACTAGCTGGAGGTCTACCTCAACTTCTCCTGAAACATGTTAGATGAGGAGTGAGCAACAATATTGCCCAGCGAGGGAGGTGATGCAACATACCGAGTGTGCAATATGATATGCAAACACAAGAAAACATATATATATAACATAAGAAACAAGATTTAAATAACAAGTAGATAACCACATTTAAAAGGATACGATTCCACTTCAAGTTTTCAATCACGAGCCACGAGCCACGAACTTCACGCAAATGCCGGCAAACCCCTTACTCCAATAAGTTGGGATACTCCGGATGTATCCCGATCCTACGACCGTTTCTCCTGAGGTAGGTCCATGCCCAGCAGGTGAACCACGCCTCTAGGGTAGTGGAGTATGCCTCAGCGATAAGGGAATAGGCACCATGGTAGTCGAGGAAGCACGGCAAGTCCGACGCCGCCCGTGTTTCTCGATGCTACCATGTCCGAAAAGGTTGCGCAACCCGATATTCGATCACAATAATTCAAGCAATTATAATATAATTCAAGAATCACATAAATGAGGGACAACAAAGTAGGTTGCCCTCGCACGTAGATTATAATGAATATGCCATATAACAATATAAATAAAAGACAAGTGTATATTTAATCTATTCATATCAAAGTACACGTAATTATAAGCAATCATATTAAACTATACAATTTATGAGCAGTAAAACAAATTAAGATGCACAAAAGAATGTAACTCCCTCACCTTGGATCCGACTAAATATGCAAGAAAATAGCTCCGATTACCCCAACCTCCTCGAACTAGCTTGGACATGTACCCTAGCGTGTTCATATGAGTTTAACACTTTAGCAATTATCTATATTAATTTCTAACTTAATTTAACTTTTGCTTAACTCAATCCACAACAATAGAAGTTATATATAATCACATTTATATCATATTGTCACATAGCCCAGGAAATCACACAAATGACTCTAAAGCATTTCCTTAGTCTTGCAAGGGTATTAGCTACGTTACAATCTAACAAGTTAAACTTCCTAACTAACTTAACTTCGTTTATACCACAAGGAATATCAAGTTAAACTTCCAATCAAGACAACTACTTTAACACTTAAATATAATTCAGCTATAACATGTTCTAAAAGTCATTATCATGCTTATTTACTCAATACATCATATATAACTCAATTAAAAATCAAATATAGCAATTAAGTAGTCCAAATAACTAACTAAGCAACAAGTTCAACCAATTCATATAAATTCTAACAAAATCCTTTTCCAATTGTTTACAAAATATGTTCTAAACTTCACACAGGATAAAGAATTCTAAATTTAACTTTACTAATCAATTATTGCACCTTATGACCCACGTAAATGCCAAGAAATCCCATTTTTAAGCATGTTAACTCAAAAACTTCGAAAAGCCTCTTAGGTGATTTGAACTATACCTACTTAATCCGATTAGCAATTAAGCGTCATAATTACATTTTAAAGGCTTCCTAACACATCTAAGACTAATTACATAATCAAACAAGTCGAATTAAAACATTTGTTCCAAAGTCCCCTAACGACACCTTTAATCAATGCCATAAATGCATTAGAGACATTATCTAACATATATAACACCATTCAAGGCATTCAAACCCATCTGGACAACAAATATACGCATAGCCCCTTTTTGTGTGCAATTCAATTAATCAAGTTCTAACCAATTTAAACACTAATCTAGGTTTAATGTCACCTATAGCACCCTTAGATAACACAAAATAAAGCTTCAATCACACTACCTCAAAGCTCAAAACAAGTCAAGTTAGAGCTCCATGAAAGCATGCATTTTTCCAAATCTTCTAACAGAATCCTAACTTTATCAAATTATTTACCTATTCTATTAATCTCCAAATTCTCTGATTTTTATGTATAAACATAGCTCTTCGAGTGTATATAACTTTAGAATCAAATGGAACTCAATTCCGATCTAAATTCCTCAAGATACAACCATTTCCGTACGACTGCGCATAACTACCCTGCACCAGCGATTTTCAAGACAGATTTCAAAAATGGTTAAATCAGAAGGTCAAAACGTTCGAATTAGCTTTAGCTCTAGAAATCAACATTTGTTCAGAACTTCCTAATCTAGCTACTGTGTAAATTCCGTTAATTTTAGAGTATATTTGCTGTGTCGAAAATGGTTCCAAACGTGATGGACAGTAGGCTGCCCAGATTACTACCTTTGCACTAATGTTCAATTAGTTTAACCTCTTGCTCAATCCACTAGCTTAGCATGTTACTAACTCCACAACTAACTTAAAGCTTCACCTAGGCACTTCCTCAAACATCTTAAAGGCATTTCAAATTCTCAACACCATTTCATGCAATTTGCTAATCAACCAACAATACATAGGCATACAAGCAAATATATGTCAAAAGTTTACTCTACAAGTTCTCTAGCTATTATTTCATGTATTAGAAACAATAAAATGATTAGAAATGCAAAAAGCCCAAAATTCGCATGTTACTATTCACAGGCACTATTCATCTTCTTCCCCAAATCTCCAAACTTCATTTTCAACCACAAAATTCTTCAATTAGCTATAAAAGAATGTTGCATGATCATAATAGAGGCCAATTTAAGCATAAATAACCATAGATAAACAAGATATAACAAATCTAAAAATTTAAAGTTTGTAGCTCAACATTCAAATGCACAAAGATATGGGAATCCCTCACCAAATTAGAGATGTAGGAGCAAAGGAGAAGCTTTTTGATGGTTTGAAATCCTTTGGAAAAGCTTGGAAGATCAAATTGAACAAACTTTGCATGAAAAATTACTATTCCCGTATAGGGTTTTTTTTGGCTATTTTGGGGCATTTTTGGCTTAATTTTTGAATATTTGTATGCATATATGGTATATGATGTATATATGTATGTGTTGTATATTTAGCTTAAGTCAATTATACCAAAATCTTGGTCAAACTATGTTAAATCTCAATTTAAATGCTAACCAGTTTAAAAAAATAATGTTTACATTACGTAACACTATTCAACGAAACACTAATCATTTTTCAAACGCAAGTTCCCGACCTTCAAAATTCAAAACTACAAGTTCCCGATTTCTTTTATAAGTTATACTATCTAGAAAAAATATTAATTCAAGCAAATTAGATAGTTGATTTTCTTATGAATGGTAGCTACTAATAAAACATATAATCAAGAATAAGAAATGCACATTGAAATGCTCAAAGAGACATGCAACAATTACGAATGAACGTGATGAGAAATCTCGGGCGTCACAATATTGGTTAGTGGATTGTGTAGGATTATTTTAGTGTTTTGTGCTTTGTGCAAGAATCTTTATTGATTAGCGTGCAGACACGCATTCTTAGATTTAGGGCACGCATTACGAGGTAAGGCACACACTTCAAGGTAAATGCATAGATTTCTATGTAAATGCACGCAATTCTGGGTAAGTGCACGCAAACCAATGCAAGGTACGTAATTCAATGCAATGCACGTAAATCAAGGTATTGCGCTTAAACCTTGGTTAAGGCACGCAGTTCAAGGTTATGGCATATGAAATGAGGAAACGCCCACAAATTGAGGTCTCGCACGTAATTCAAGTTCAGGGCACGTATATCTAGGTATACACGTACATCGAGGATTTGGGCATACAATTCTAGGTCAAGGCACGTATGACGAAGCATGCACGAAAACAAGACAGGGCACGCAATCCAAGATCAGTCATATAATTCTAGGTCTAAGGCACATAAATCGAGGTTAGACACGTTATTCGAGGTCGGGCCTCACATTGTGCGCCGTGTTACTCCTTACGGATCAAAAGTTATGGGCAAATGAGTGACGGAGACCTGGTCCTAAGCCCCACGCCCTCGGTTTGTGGGCCCAGCCTCTATGTGAAGCGTAGTTGTCTTGCCCACGGGGCCTTGAGATTCGATAATAGAAATGTGATGGATTAGGTGGTCATCCTTTTATGGGCTCACGACATACGATTCGGGAAGGAAAAATAGCACAAAAGAAAAAAAAAAGTCCAAAACTGATGAAAACATTCAATTTTGGGCTTCGAAAACAAGAGCAGCCGAACAGGCTTGCAACCCCAGACGTAGAGCTCTCTGAGTGCTTTCCAATAGTGTCACACCCCAACCCGGCCTATTAGGTTAGACTAGGGTGTGATCTAAACATTCAGGTCATATCACATACTTAACCGTTTATGAAGATTTAACACTTAATGTTTTAGTCTAAACTCTGAAATTTTTCAGAAAACTGGCAACATAACGACTGTAATTGGGCTCTTAGGTTTGGCCTAATTCTCTAAACGCCTCAAATTTTTCCAATCTCAATTTCATTTCCCACTAGGATTACTATTTACCATCAATTGAAATGCATATTGGTTATCTTGATGTCTCGTTTGATTTATAACCTAGCACGATACTATGTCTTGTTTGTTTGTTTATCCTCGTTACAAAAGTACCTGTTCATATTTGATTAATAGCGAGTACCTGTTTAAGGTTTGGTTGGTTCATTTTACTTAGCCTTTACCTAATACTTCATAATCCTATTATAGCTACTAGCCATAGTAATAGCAAAACGACCATAGTAGTATCTAGTGTCTGTCTAGAAATATCAATACAAACCAAAATTAGACCACAAATTACAACGGGGGCCTTTTACATTACAATCAACAAGCAACATAAAGAAATAGTCCTCAAGTAGCCATAATCACGCAAAGCACACAAGACAGGCAATCACTCCAAAGAATCATCGTTAGGCACATCATCCTCAGGTACCTGTTCTTGATCTTCTTCACCTGAGATGATAAAAGATGGTGAGTCATTATGAACTCAGCGAGGGGGAACGAGAAATAGGTTTTGAAACTCATTTTTCGGTTCAATTTAGGAAAATCCTTTTGCAAGCATGAATATAACACAAATAAGTACATAACAATAATATAAAGTAAAGGAACACGATTACCAGTCTTTCCTCCCCGAGATTCTATAGGAACCAAGCAAGAGTACTTATACATATAGAAAAATGATATGGTGAGCTTTTTCTCTCAATTGTTGCGGCCGACTTCAAATCATCCCCTTAACACGCCAGGTGGGTGTACTCTGGATGTACCTCGAAATCCTACAACCCAACTCTCCGAGGAAGTCTAGCCCCCAAGCGAGAGAGGGAATAGTTACCATGGTAGTCACGGTTGCACCGGCAAGCCCGATGCTGCCCGGTGTGCGTGAACGCTACCATGCCAGAATGAAAGGTTGCAACCTTGTATGCAATGCACATTTATGACATTTAATATATCACATTAGGAGGACAACAAAGTAGGTTGCCTCTGGACAGTCATAAGATTGCACATTGACAAGTAAACAAGCGAGGCACGGATAGACAAGTAGTTTCACTTGAAAAGCATATGGAGTTATATGAACATTAAACGGGCAGCTATGTAACACATGTAAATCAAGTCATATAACTCATTTCAAAGTCCACGTAATCAAATATTAAGATTATTCAACATGCAACAACATCTACGTGGGCTCGGATGCAAGAAAGGCATATTTGTCAACATGCAATGATCAAAATCACATTTAGGGCTATAAGGCATTTAGGGCTATAAGGGAATCTACGGGCAGCCTATTAAGCATATAATTCCACACAAAATCCAAATGATCAACACTAGCAAGCCTACCTAGTCGTTAGGGTTTCCATTTTGTGCTTACCCGTGTGATTAAACCCTAAGTCAACTCAAAATCAATCTCAAGTCATGCTTCATTCAATTCAAACATCCTCAAGTACTCAAAACAGTCCACACAACATCCCAATGCCACAAACCCAAGCATGTAATACCACAAGAGAAGATACAACAAATTTTCTAAGCATATAACCAAGTGAAACCCACACTGCAATAGGCTGTTTTCCCACAATAATTAAGACAAGCAAACAATCTCCAATTCCAGTGAATAAGATGTAAAATTAAAGCTTAAGAAGTTAAATAAAATCAGAAACAAACCTTGCATCATTTGGAGTTCGGGATCAATAGTTATAGCCGAAACAGTGGGATAGCACAAAACTGTCCAGATTTACACACATTTCAATAATTGACGTTTTTGAGATCCTTAGGGTCAGATTTAGCCTTAGTCCATTTCTGACAAAAATATCCAGAACTGAAAAATATAGCAGAACACCAAATTTAATGCATTTTGGACATCATTTACTAAGTCAAATCTGGTTCGTTCGACAAGGTCAGTGCATCTGCCAAAACCTACTTCATTTTTCCAGATTTCCAGATTTAGACACATTTTAATGATTTTCCATTTTGAGGACCTTATAGTTGAAATTAGCTTTGGTCTATTTCTGTGAAAAATGTTCAAAACTGGCACAACTAGTCACCTACCAATTTTCATGCATTTTCAACATCATTTGCCTAGCCAAACTGACCTCGAAACAACAAGTCAGAGAGCTGTCACACAATCCGATTTCACCTATCATCACTTTAAGCTAAAATCTTGCCATGCATGGTTGAAGAAGCTTATGAACACACATATAACTCAAGTACAGAAGCAAATACATACATTTAAGTGCATGCATGTGGATTTTTGAAGGATTTTCGAAAGGTTTTAGCCCTCACCTTAGCAGTCAACCAAAAAGATGCACAAAACTTGTTGAAGCACAAATTTCTTCTTCTTCTTTGCCTAGCCGAGATTCCAACTTGGTTTTCTCTATTTTTCCTTGCTTAGTGACCAAGCTCTTAGTACATGCATGTGGTTAGAACAAGAAGAAAAGAAATGGAAGCTTAGAAACTTGCCTAGGGCTGAAATGAAGACTCAAAGGACATGCATGTGTGATTCTTGCATCCTAGCTAGCTTGCTTGAGTTTCTTTGATTGGTGTTTGTCTTGATGCACCATGAATTGATGAAGATGAGCAAAGGAAAGAGTAAACTCAGCCAAGGCCGAGAGAGAGAGAGAAGAATGAGAGGGAAAGAGAGAAGATTGAGAGGAAAGTGAGAGAAATGAAAAAAAAAGCACAAGCCTTGCTATTGATGAAGCATGTTCGGCATTGGGCAGTAAAATTTCAGCATTTTGTGTCTTCAAGAGCATATTTGAAATTCCTAGTATGGGCAAAGAATGTTTGGTCGAGCAAGGTGGGCTTTTACAAAGGTTTTGAGCAATTTTTTATGCATTTGTGTCATAGGATTGTCATAAGTTGTCTAGAATCAATTTGAATTGAGCAAACATGCACAAATACCACCTAGTGGTCGGCCAAGGCTATAAAAATTCTGATTTTTTGTCATCTATTGGAGTATTATTTTATTGGGTATTGGAAGTGCAAAAAGAATAAGGAATAAAGAATGAGAAATGCTTAGTGTTTAGTGAAATTTTGTCTTCTAGTGAGTTAAATTAGTAATTTAATAATAGTTAGGGGATTTTGTAGTATTAATTAATGTCCTAGTGCTTCGTGTAAGATGCTTTCTTGTTTAGCGTGAGGGCACGCTTTCCTAGGTCTAAGGCACGCACTACGAGGCAGGACACGAACTACGAGACGAACGCACGTTCTCCAAGTAAATGCACGTAAATCTAAATGAATGCACGTAATTCAATGCAAGACACACAAAATGAACACAATTCTTAAACTTGGGTCAAGGCACGCAAATCTAGATTAGGGCACACGAAATGAGGTATCGCACGCAAATTGAGGTCGGGCCTCACAAACAGGATGCTGTGCGCAGCGTAACTCCTTACGGATCAAAAGTTATGGGCACCGGAGCGACAGAGACCTGGTCCCAAGCCTCACACCCTTGGTTTATGGGCCCAGCCTCTACGTGAAGCGAAGTTGTCTTGCCCAAGGTACCGTGGGATTCGATAATAGAAATATGATGGATTAGGTTTTCATCCTTTTCGTGGCTCACGACGTAAGATTCAGGACAGAAAAACAGTGTAAAAGAAGAAAAGTGTCCCAAAACTGATGAAAACATTCAATTTTGTGCTCTGAAAACAGGCATAGTCGAGTAAGCTTGCTGCCCCCGTCGTAGAGCTCTTAGAGAGCTTTCCAACGGTATGCTGTGCGCCGCATAACTCCTTACGGATCAAAAGTTATGGGTACCGGAGTGATAGATACCTGGTCACAAGCCCCACGCCCTCGATTTGTGGGCTCAGCCTCTATGTGAAGTGAAGTTGTCATGCCCAAGGGGTCGTGGGATTCGGTAATAGAAATCTGACTGATTAGGTTGTCGTCCTTTTCACGGCTGACGACGTACGATCTGAGACGGCAAAACAGCGCAAAAGCATAAAAGTGTCCCAAAACTGATGAAGACGTTCAATTTTGTGCTCCGAAAATAGGCGTGGTATAGAAGGCTTCCTACCCCCATCGTAGAGCTCTCGGAGAGCTTTCAACGGTATGCTGTGCGCCACGTAACTCCTTACAGAGCGACAGATACTTGGTCACAAGCCCCACGCCCTCGGTTTGTGGGCCCAGCCTCTACGTGAAGTGAAGTTTTCATTCCCAAGGTGTCGTGGGATTCGGTTATAGAAATGTGATTGATTAGGTTGTTGTCCTTTTTGCGGTTGGCGATATACGATCCGGGACGGAAAAACAGCGCAAAAGTAGAAAAGTGTCCCGAAACTGATGAAAACGTTCAATTTTGGTCTTCAAAAACTGGCACAGTAGAGAAGGCTTCCTACCCCCATCGTAGAGCTCTCGGAGAGCTTTCCAACAGTATGTTGTGCGCCACGTAACTCCTTACGGATCAAAAGTTATGGGCACCAGAGCGACAGAGACCTGGTCCCAAGCCCCACACCCTTGGTTTGCGGGCCCAGCCTCTACGTGAAGTGAAGTTGTCTTGCCCAAGTTGTTGTGGGATTCTGTAATAGAAATGTTATGGATTAGGTTGTCGTTCTTTTCGCGGCTGAAGACGTACGATCCGGGACGGAAAAACAGCGCAAAAGTAGAATATTGTCCCAAAACTGATGAAAATGTTCAATTTTAGGCTCCGAAAATAGGCGCAGCCAATCAAGCTAGCTGCACTCGTCGTAGAGCTCTCGGAGAGCTTTCCAACGGTATACTGTGCGCCGCGTAACTCCTTATGGATCAAAAGTTATGGGCACCGGAGCAACGGAGACTTGGTCCCAAGCCCCACGCCCTCGGATTGTTGGCCCAGCCTCTACGTGAAGCAAAGTTGTCTTTCCCAAGGTGCCGTGGGATTCGATAATAGAAATGTGATGGATTATGTGTTCATCCTTTTCTAGGCTCACGACGTACGATCCGGGAAGGAAAAAGAGCGCAAAAAAAGAAAAGTGTCCTAAAACTGATGAAAACGTTCGATGTTGGGCTCCAAAAACAAGCGCAGTCGAGCAGGCTTATTGCCCCTGTCGTAGAACTCTCTGACAGCTTTCCAACGATATGTTGTGCGCCGTGTAACTTCTTACGGATCAAAAGTTATGGGCACCGAAGCGACGGAGACCTGGTCCCAAGCCCTACGCCCTCGGTTTGCGGGCCCAGCCTCTACGCGAAGCGAAGATGTCTTGCTCAAGGTGTCGTGGGATTCGATAATAGAAATGTGATGGATTAGGTTGTCATCCTTTTCTAGGCTCACGACGTATGATCCGGGATGAAAAAACAGCGCAAAAGAAGAAAAGTGTCCCAAAACTAATAAAAATGTTCAATTTTTGGCTCCAAAAACAGGCGCAGCCCTACCTGTTTACTACCCCCGTCGTAGAGTTCTCAGAGAGCTTTCCAACGGTATGCTGTACGCTGCGTAACTCCTTACGGATCAAAAGTTATGGGCAAAGGAGCGACGGTGATCTGGTCCCAAGCCCTATGCCCTCGGTTTGTGGGCCCAGCCTCTACGTGAAGTGAAATTGTCTTGCCCACGGTGAATTGGGTTTCGATAATAGAAATGTGATGGATTATGTTGTCGTCCTTTTCTAGGCTCACGACATACGATCCGGGAAGGAAAAACAGCTCAAAAGAAGAAAAGTGTTCCAAAACTGATGAAAACGTTCGATTTTGGGCTTCGAAAACAAGCGCAGCCAAGCAGGCGTGCTGCCCTCATTATAGAGCTCTCTTAGAGCTTTTCAACGGGTTGCTATGCGCCGTGTAACTCCTTACGGATCAAAAGTTACGGGCATCAGAGCGATAGAGACGTGGTCCCAAGCCCTACGCCCTCGGTTTGCGGGCCCAACCTCTACGTGAAGCGAAGTTATCTTTCCCAAGGTGTCGTGGGATTCGATAATAGAAATGTGATGGATTAGGTTGTCATCCTTTTCTAGGCTCACGACGTACGATCCGGGAAGGAAAAATAGCGCAAAAGAATAAAAGTGTCCCATAACTGATGAAAATGTTCAATTTTTGGCTTTGAAATAGGCGCAGCCGAGCAGGCTTGCTTCCTCAATCGTAGAGCTCTCGGAGAGCTTTCCAACGGTATGCTGTGCGCCGTGTAACTCCTTATAGATCAAAAGTTATGGGCACTAGAGCGACGGAGACCTTGTCCCAAGCCCCACGCCCTCGGTTTGCGGGCCCAGTCTCTACGTGAAGCAAAGTTGTCTTGCCCAAGGTGCAGTGGGATTCGATAATAGAAATGTGATAGATTACGTTGTTGTCCTTTTCTAGGCTCATGACGTACGATCCGGGAAGGAAAAACAACGCAAAAAAAGAAAAGTGTCCCAAAACTAATGAAAACGTTCGATTTTGGGCTTCAAAAATAGGCGCAGTGCAGGCTTGCTACCCCCGTCGTAGAGCACTCGGAGAGCTTTCTAACGGTATGCTGTGTGCCCCGTAACTTCTTACAAATCAAAAGTTATGGGCAAAAGAGCGACGAAGACCTGGTCCCAAGCCCCACATCCTCGGTTTGCGGGCCCAGCCTCTACATGAGGTGAAATTGTCTTGCCCAAGGTGCCGTGGGATTCAACAATAGAAATGTGATGGATTAGATTGTCGTCCTTTTCGCGGCTCACGACATACGATCCGGGATGAAAAAACAACGCAAACTAAGAAAACTGTCCAGAAACTGATGAAAACGTTCAATATTAGGCTTCGAAAATAGGCGCAGCCGAGCAGGCTTACTGCCCCTGTCGTAGGGCACTCGGAAAGCTTTCCAATAATATGTTGTGCGCCACGTAACTCCTTACGAATCAAAAGTTATGGGCAAAGGAGCGACGGAGACCTAGTCTCAAGCCCCATGCCCTCAGTTTGCGGGCCCAGCCTCTACGTGAAGCGAAGTTGTCTTGCACATGGTGCCTTGGGATTTGATAATAGAAATGTGATGGATTAGGTTGTCGTCCTTTTCTAAGCTCACGACATATGATCCGGGATGGAAAAACAGCGCAAAAGAAGAAAAATGTTCCAAAATTGATGAAAACATTCAATTTTGGGCTTCGAAAACAATCACAGCCAAGCAGGCTTGCTACCCCCGTCGCAGAGCTCTCTGAGTGCTTTCCATTAGTACGTTGTGCGCCGCGTAACTTCTTATGGATCAAAAGTTATAGGCACCGGAGCGACGGAGACCTTGTCGCAAGCCCCACTCTCTCGGTTTGCAGGCCCAGCCTCTACGTGAAGCGAAGTTGTCTTGCCCAAGGTGCCGTGGGATTCGTTAATAGAAATGTGATGGATTTGGTTGTCGTCATTTTTATGGCTCACGATGTATGATCCGGGATGAAAAAACAGCGCAAAAGAAGAAAAATATCCCAAAACATATGAAAATTTTCAATTTTGGGCTCCGAAAATATGCGCAGCGTAGCTGGCTTGCAGCCCCCATCGTAGAGCTCTCAAAGAGCTTTCCAACGGTATGCTGTGCGCCGCGTAACTCCTTACGAATCAAAATTTATGGGCACCGAAGCGACGGAGGCCTAGTCTCAAGCACCACGCCCTCAGTTGGCGGGCCTAGCCTCTACCTGAAGCGAGGTTGTCTTGCCTACGGTGCCTTGGGATTCGATAATAGAAATGTGATGGATTAGGTTGTCGTCCTTTTCTAGGCTTACGACATACGATCCAGGAAGGAAAAACAGCGCGAAAGAAGAAAAGTGTTCCAAAACTGATGAAAATGTTCGATTTTGGCCTCCGAAAATAGGCACAGCCGAGCAAGCTTGCTACCCCCATCGTAGAGCTCTCGGTGTGCTTTCCAACGGTATGTTGTGCGCCGCGTAACTCCTTACGGATCAAAAGTTATGGGCACCGAAGTGACTGACACCTGGTCCCAAGCCCCATGCCCTCGGTTTGTGAGCCCAGCCTCTACATGAAGCGAAGTTGTCTTGCCCAAGGTGCCGTGGGATTCGATAATAGAATTGTGATGGATTAGGTTGTCGTCCTTTTCTAGGCTCACGACGTACGATCCGGGAAGGAAAAACAGCGCAAAAGAATAAAAGTGTCCCAAAACTGATGAAAATGTTCGATTTTGGGCTCCAAAAATAGGTGCAGCCCAACAAGCTTGTTGCCCCTATCGTAGAGCTCTAGGAGAGCATTCCAACGATATGCTGTGCACTGCGTAACTCCTTATAGATCAAAAGTTATGGGCACTGGAGCGACGGAGACCTTGTCCCAAGCCCCACGCCCTCGGTTTGCAGGCCCAGCTTCTACGTGAAGCAAATTTGTCTTGCCCAAGGTGCCGCGGGATTCGATAATAGAAATGTGATGGATTAGGTTGTCATCCTTTTCTAGGCTCACGACATACGATCCGGGACGGAAAAACAGCGCAAAAGAATAAAAGTGTCCCAAAACTGATGAAAACGTTCAATTTTGGGCCCCAAAAATTGGTGCAGTCGAGCGGGCTTGCTATTTCTCTCGTAGAACTCTTGGAGAGCTTTCCAACGGTATGCTGTGCGCCACGTAATTCCTTACGGAACAAAAGTTATGGGCAAAAGAGCGACGGAGACCTAGTCCCAAGCCCCATACCCTCAGTTTGCGGGCCCAGCCTCTACGTGAAGCGAAGTTGTCTTGCCCAAGGTGCCGTGGGATTCGATATTAGAAATGTGATGGATTAGGTTGTTGTCCTTTTCTAGGCTCACGACGTACGATCCGGGATGAAAAAATAACGTAAAAGAAGAAAAGTATCCAGAAACTGATAAAAACGTTCAATTTTGGGCTTCGAAATCAGGCGCAGGCGAATAGGCTTGCTGCCCCTATCGTAGGGCTCTCGGAGAGCTTTCCAATAATATGCTGTGAGCCGCGTAACTCCTTATGGATCAAAAGTTATGGGCAAAGGAGTGACAGAGATCTGGTCCCAAGCCCTACGCCCTCGATTTGCGGGCCCAACCTCCAAGTAAAGCGAAGTTGTCTTGCCCAAGGTGCCGTGGGATTCGATAATATAATTGTGGTGGATTTGGTTGTCGTCCTTTTAGCAGCTCACGACATACGATCCGTGACAGAAAAACAGAGCAAAAGAAGAAAAATGTTCAGAAATTGATGAAAACATTCAATTTTGGGCTTCGAAAAATGGCACAGCTGAGCTGGCTTGATGCCCCCGTCGTAGAACTCTAAGAGAGCTTTCCAATGGTATGTTGTGCACCGCATAACTACTTACGGATCAAAACAAATGGGCACCGGAGCGACAGAGACCTGGTCCTAAGGCCCACGCCCTCAATTTTGGGCCCAGCCTCTACGTGAAGGGAAGTTGTCTTGTCCAAGGTGAGGTGGGAGTCGGTAATAGAAATGTGAGGGATTAGGTTGTCGTCCTTTTCGCAGCTCACGACGTACGATCCGGAACGAAAAAATAATGCCAAAGAAGAAAAGTATCCCGAAACTGATGAAAATGTTCGATTTTGTTCTCTGAAAATAGGCACAGTCGAGCAACCTTGCTGCCCCTATCTTAGAGCTTTCGGAGAGCTTTCCAACGGTATGTTGTGCGGCGTGTAACTCCTTACAGATCAAAAGTTATGGGCACCGAAGCGACAGTTACCTGGTCACATGCCCCACGCCCTCGATTTGCGGGCCCAGCCTCTACATGAGGTGAAATTGTCATGCCCAAGGTGTCGTGGGATTCGGTAATAGAAATGTGATTCATTAGGTTGTCGTCATTTTCACGGCTGACGACGCACGATCCGAGACGGCAAAACAGCGCAAAAGTAGAAAAGTGTCCTGAAACTTATGAAGATGTTCGATTTTGGGCTCTGAATATAGGCGCAATCGAGAAGGTCCTGCCCCCGTCGTAGAGCTCTCGGAGTGCTTTCAAACGGAATGTTGTGCGCTACGTAACTCCTTACGGATCAAAAGTTATGGGCACCGGAGCGATACATACCTGGTCACAAGCTTCACGCCCTCAGTTTGCGGGACTAGCCTCTACGTGAAGTGAAGTTGTCATGCCTAAGGTGTCGTGGGATTAAGTAATAGAAATGTGATTCATTAGGTTGTCGTCCTTTTCGCGGCTGATGACGTACGATCCTGGACGGAAAAACAGCGCAAAAGTAAAAAAGTGTCCCGAAACTGATGAAAACATTTAATTTTGGGCTCCGAAAATAGGCGCAACAAAGCAAACTTGCTGCCCCTGTCGTAGAGCTCTCCGAGAGCTTTCCAACGGCATACTGTGTGCCGTGTAACTCCTTACGGATCAAAAGTTATGGGCACTGGAGCGACGGAGACCTGGTCCGAAGCCCCACTCCCTCGGTTTGCGAGCCAAGCATCTACGTGAAGCGAAGTTGTCTTGCCCAAGGTTCCATGGGATTCGTTAATAGATATGTGATGGATTAGGTTGTCGTCCTTTTCTAGGCACACGACGTACTATCCGGCAAGGAAAAACAGCGCAAAAGAATAAAAGTGTCCCAAAACTGATGAAAATGTTCGATTTTGGGCTCCAAAAATAGGCGCAACGCGGGCTTGCTACCCCCGTCGTAGAGCACTCGGAGAGCTTTCCAACGGTATGCTGTGTGCCTTGTAACTCCTTACGAATCAAAAGTCATGGGCAAACGAGCGACCGATACCTAGTCCCAAGCCCCACGCCCTCGGTTTACGGGCCCAGCCTCTACGTGACACGAAGTTGTCTTACCCAAGGTGCCATGGGATTCGATAATAGTATTGTGATGGAATAGGTTGTTGTCCTTTTCGCGGCTCACGACATACGATCCGGGATGAAAAACAGAGCAAAAAAAGAAAATGTCTAGAAATTGATGAAAACATTCAATTTTGGACTTCGAAAACAGGTGCAGCCGAGCAGGCTTACTTCCCCTATCGTAGAGCTCTCGGAGAGCTTTCCAATGGTATGTTGTGCGCCGCGTAACTCCTTACGGATCAAAAGTTATGGGCATCGGAGCGACAGATACCAGGTCACAAGCCCCACGCCCTCAATTTGCGGGCCTAGCCTCTATGTGAAGTGAAGTTATTATGCCCAAGGTGTCATGGGATTCGGTAATAAAAATGTGATTGATTAGATTGTCGTCCTTTTCGCTGCTGACGACGCACGATTCGAGACAGCAAAACAGCACAAAAGCATAAAAGTGTCCCGAAACTGATGAAAACATTCGATTTTGATCTCTGAAAAAAGGAGTAACCAGGCAGGCTTGTTGCCCTCATCATAGATCTCTCGGAGAGCTTTCCAACAGTATGTTGTGTGCCACGTAACTCCTTACGTATCAAAAGTTATGGACAAAGGAGCGACAGAGACCTGGTCTCAAGCCCCACGCCCTCAGTTTACTGGCCCAGTCTCCACTTGAAGCGAAGTTTTCTTTCCCAAGGTGTGGTGGGATTCGATAATAGAATTGTGATGGATTAGGTGTTCGACCTTTTCTAGGCTCATGAAGTACGATCTGGGAAGGAAAAACAGCACAAAAGAGGAAAAGTGTCCCAAAATTGATGAAAACGTTCGATTTTGGGCTCTGAAAACAGGCGCAGACAAAGCAGGACTATTGCCCCCATCGTAGAGCTCTCTGAGAGCTTTCCAACGGTATGCTGTGCGCCGCGTAACTCCTTACGGATCAAAAGTTACGGGTACCAGAGCGACGGAGACCTGGTCCCAAGCCCCACGCCTTCGGTTTGCGGGCCCATCTTCTACGTGAAGCGAAGTTGTCTTGCCCAAGGTCCCATGGGATTCGATAATAGAAATATAATGGATTAGGTTGTCGTCCTTTTCCAGACTCACGACGTATGATCCTGTATGGAAAAAGAACACAAAAGAAGAAAAGTATCCAAAAACTGATGAAAACGTTCGATTTTCGACTCCGAAAATAGGCGCAGCCGAACAAGCTTGCTGCCTTCGTCGTAGAGCTATTAGAGAGCTTTCCAACGGTATGCTGTGCACCGCGTAACTCCTTACAAATCAAAAGTTATTGGCACTGGAGCGACAGAAACCTGGTTCTAAGCCCCACGCCTTCAGTTTGCGGGCCCTGCCTCTACATGAGGCGAAGTTGTCTTGCCCATGGTGTCGTGGGATTCGATAATAGAAATGTGATAGATTAGGTTGTCGTCTTTTTCTAGGCTCATGTCGTGCGATCCGGGACGGAAAAATAGCGTAAAAGAATAAAAGTATCTCAAAACTGATGAAAACATTCGATTTTGGGCTCCGGAAACAGGCGCAGCCTAGAAAGCTGGCTACCCCCGTCGTAGAGCTCTCGGAGAGCTTTCCAAAGGTATGTTGTGGGTCGCATAACTCCTTACAGATCAAAAGTTATGGGCACCGGAGCGACAGAGAGCCCCACGCCCTCGGTTTACGGGCCCAGCCTCTACGTGAAGTGAAGTTGTCTTGCCCAAGATGCCGTGGGATTCGGTAATAGAAATGTGATGGATTAGGTTGTCGTCCTTTTTGTGGCTCATGACGTACGATCCAGGACCAAAAAATAGCGCAAATGAAGAATAGTGTTACAAAACTGATGAAAACGTTCAATTTTGGGCTCTGAAAACATGCGTAGCCGATAAGGAATGCTGCTCCCATCGTAGATCTCTCTGATAGCTTTCCAACGGTATGCTGTGCGCCGCGTAACTCCTTACGGATCAAAAGTTATGGGCAATAGAGCGATAGAGACCTGGTCCCAAGCCCCACGCCATCAATTTGCGGGCCCAGCCTCTACATGAAGCGAAGTTGTCTTGCGCAAGGTGCCGTGGGATTCGATAATAGAAATGTGATAGATTAGGTTGTCGTCCTTTTCTAGGCTCATGACGTACGATCCGGAAACGAAAAATAGCGCAAAAGAATAAAAGTGTCCCAAAACTGATGAAAACGTTCGATTTTGGGCTCTGAAAATAGGAACAGCCGGGGAGGCTTGATGCCCCAATCGTAGAGCTCTCGGAGAGCTTTCCAACAGTACGCTGTGCCCCGCGTAACTCCTTACGGATCAAAAGTAATGGGCACCAGAGCGATGGAGGCCTGGTCCCAAGCCCCACACCCTCGGTTTGCGAGCCCATCCTCTACGTGAGGTGAAGTCGTCTTGCCCAAGGTGCCATGCAATTTGATAATAAAAATGTGATGGATCAGGTTGTCGTCCTTTTCGTTGCTCACGACGTACAATCCAGGACGGAAAAACAGCGCTAAAGAATAAAAGTGTCCCGAAACTGATGAAAATTTTTGATTTTGTTCAACGAAAATAGGTGTAGTCGAGCAGGCTTGGTGCCCCTGTCATAGAGCTCTCGGAGAGCTTTCCAGCAGTATGTTGTACGCCGCGTACCTGCTTACGGATCTAAAGTTGTGGGCACCGAAGCGACAAAAACCTGGCCACAAGCCCTACGCCCACGGTTTGCGGGCCCAGCCTCTCCGTGAAGTGAAGTTGCCATGCCCAAGGTGTCATGGGATTCGATAACAGAAATATGATGGATTAGGTTATCGTCCTTTTCTAGGCTCACGACGTACGATCCGCGAAGGAAAAACAACGCAAAAGTAGAAAAATGTCCCAAAACAGATGAAAACATTCGATTTTGGTCTCCAAAAATAGCCACAGCCGCACAGGCTTGCTACCCTTGTGGTAGAGCTCTCGGAGAGCTTTTCAACGGTGTGCTGTGAGCCGCGTAACTCCTTACATATCAAAAGTTATGGGCAAATGAGCGACGGAGACTTGGTCCTAAGCCCCATGCCCACGGTTTGTGGGCCTAGCCTCTACATGAAGCAAACTTATCTTACCCAAGGTGTCGTGGGATTCAATAATAGAAATGTGATGGATTAGGTCGTTTTCCTTTTCGCGGCTCACGACATACAATCCGGGACCGAAAAACAGCGCAAAAAAAAAGTGTCCCAAAACTGATGAAAATATTGAAATTTTGTTTTCAAAAACAGGTGCAGCCGAGCAGGCCTGCTGCCCCCATTGTAGAGCTCTCAGAGAGCTTTCCAACGGTATGTTGTGTGCCGCGTAACTCTTTACGAATAAAAAGTTATGGCCACCCGAGCAACAGAGACCTGGTCCCAAGGCCCACGCCCTCGTTTTGCGGGCCCAGCGTCTACGTGAAGTGAAGTTTTCTTGCCCAAGGTGACTGGGATTCGATAATAGAAATGTGATGGATTAGGTTGTCATCCTTTTCGCAGCTCACGACATACGATCCGGGACTAAAAAACAGCGCAAAAAGAGAAAAGTATCCTGAAACTGATGAGAATATTCGATTTTGTGCTCTGAAAATAGGCACAGTTGAGCACGCTTGCTGCCTCCGTCGTAGAGCTCACGTAGAGCTTTCCAACAGTATGTTGTGCCCCGCGTAACTCCTTACGGATCAAAAGTTATGGGCACCGGAGCGACAGATACTTGGTCACATGCCCCACGCCCTCGATTTGCCGGCCCAGCCTCTACGGGAAGTAAAGTTGTCTTACCCAAGGTGCTGTGGGATTTGATAATAGAAATGTGATTGATTAGGTTCTCGTCCTTTTTGCGACTGACGACGTACGATCCGGGATGAAAAAATAGTGCAAAAGTAGATTAGTGTCCCGAAACTAATGAAAACGTTCGACTTTGGGCTTCAAAAATAGGCGCAGCCGAGCAGGCTTGCTGCCCTCGTCGAAGAGCTCTCGGAGAGCTTTCCAACGGTATGCTGTACGACGCGTAACTCCTTACAGATCAAAAGTTACGGGCAAAGGAGCGATGGAGACCTGGTCCCAAGCACTACGCCCACGGTCTGCAGGCCCAGCCTCTACGTGAAGTGAAGTTGTCTTACCCAAAGTGTCGTGGGATTCAGTAATAGAAATATGATTAATTAGCTTCTCGTCCTTTTCGCGACTGACAACGTACAATCCGGGAATGAAAAACAGGGAAAAAGTAGAAAAATGTCCCGAAACTGATGAAAATGTTTGATTTTGGCTCCAAAAAGATGCGCAACTAAGCAGGCTTGCTACCCTTGTCGTAGAGCTTTCGGAGAGCTTTCCAACGGTATGCTGTACTCCATGTAACTCCTTACGGATTACAAGTTATGTGTACCAGAGCGACGGAGACCTGGTCCTATGCCCCACGCGCTCGATTTGCGGGCCCAACTTCTATGTGAACCGAAGTTGTCTTGCCCAAGGTGTCGTGGGATTCAATAATAGAAATGTGATTGATTAGGTTCTCGTCCTTTTCGCGACTCACGACGTACGATCCGGGACGAAAAAACAGCCCAAAAGAAGAATAGTGTCCAGAAACTAATAAAAACATTCGATTTTGGGCTTCAAAAATAGGTGCAGCCGCGAAGACTTGCTGCCCCTGTCATAGAGCTCTCAGAGAGCTTTCCAACGGTATGCTGTGCACAGCGTAACTCCATACGGATCAAAAGTTATAGGCACCGGAGCGACGGAGACCTCGTCCCAAGCCCTACGCCCTCGGTTTGCGGGCCCAATCTCTACGTGAAGCGAAGTTGTCTATCCCAAGGTGCCGTGGGATTCGATAATAGACATGTGATGGATTAGGTGTTCGTCCTTTTCTAGGCTCACGAAGTACGATTTGGGAAGGAAAAACATCGCAAAAGAAGAAAAGTGTCTAGAAACTAACAAAAATGTTCAATTTTGGGCTCCAAAAACAGATGCAACCGAGCAGGCTTGCTGCCCCCGTTGTAGAGCTCTCGGTGAGCTTTCCAACGGTATGCTGTACGCCGCGTAACTACTTACGGATCAAAAGTTATGGGTACCGGAGCGACAGAGACCTGGTCCCAAGCCCCACTCCCTTGGTTTGCGGGCCCAACCTCTACGTGAAGTGAAGTTGCCTTGCCCAAGGTGGCGTGGGATTCAGTAATAAAAATGTGATTGATTAGGTTCTCGTCCTTTTCGCGACTGACGACATACGATCCGAGACCGAAAAACAACGCAAAAAAAGAAAAGTGTCCCAAAACTAATGAAAACGTTCGATTTTGGGCTTCAAAAATAGGCGCAGGTAAGCAGGCTTGCTACCCTCGTCATAGAGCTCTCCAACGGTATGCTGTGCGCCGCGTAACTCCTTACAGATCAAAAGTTATAGATAAATGAGCGACGGAGACTTGGTCCCAAGCCTCACGCCCTCGGTTTACGGGCCCAGTCTCTACGTGAAGCGAAGTTGTCTTTCCTATGGTGCTGTGGGATTCGATAATAGAAATGTGATGGATTAGGTGTTCGTCCTTTTTTGGGCTCACGACGTACAATCCGGGAAGGAAAAACAGCGCAAAAGAAGGAAAATATCCCTAAACTAATGAAAACAGTCGATTTTGGCCTACGAAAATAGGAGCAGCCAAGCAGGGTTGATGGCCCCATCGTAGAGCTCTCCGAGAGCTTTCCAAAGATATGTTGTGCGCCGCGTAACTCCTGACGGATCAAAAGTTATGGGTACCGGAGCGACGGAGACCTGGTCCCAAGCCCCACGCCCTCAGTTTGCGGGCCCAGCCTCTACATGAAGCGAAGTTGTCTAGCCCAAGGTGCCATGGGATTTGATAATAGAAATGTGATGAATTAGATTGTCGTCCTTTTCTAGGCTCACGACGTATGATCCGGGAAGGAAAAACAGTGCAAAAGGAGAAAATTGACCCAAAACTGATGAAAACTTTCTATTTTGGGCTCCGAAAATAGGCGCCGCTGAGCAAACTTGCTGCTCACAATGTAGAGATCTTGGAGAGCTTTCCAACGGTATGCTGTGCGCTGCATAACTCCATACAGATCGAAAGTTATGAGCACCAGAGCGACGGAGATCTGGTCCCAAGCCCAACTCCCTCGGTTTTCGGGCCCAGTCTCTACATGAAGCGAAGTTGTCTTGCCCAAGGTGCCATGGGATTCGATAATAGAAATGTGATGGATTAGGTTGTCGTCCTTTTCTATCTCATGACGTACGATCCGGGAAGGAAAAATAGTACAAATGAAGAAAAGTGTCCCAAAACTAATAAAAACGTTCGATTTTGGGCTCCAAAAATAGGTGCAACCGTGTGGGCTTGCTACCCCCGTCGTAGAGCTCTCGGAGAGCTTTCCAACGGTATGTTGTGTGCTGTGTAACTCCTTACGGATCAAAAGTTAAGGGCAAAGGAGCGACGGAGACGTGGTCCCAACCCCCACGCCCTCGGTTTGTGGTTCCAGCCTCTACGTGAAGTGAAGTTGTGTTTCCCAAGTTGCCATGGGATTCGATAATAGAATTGTGGTGGATTAGGTTATTGTCCTCTTCGCGGCCCACGACGTATGATCCGGGATAGAAAAACAGCGCAGAAGAAGAAAAATGTCCTGAAATGGATGAAATATTGAATTTTGGGCTTCGAAAATAAGCACAACCGAGCAGGCTTCCCGCCTCCATCGTAGAGCTCTTGGAGAGCTCTCCAACAGTATGTTGTGTGTCGCATAACTACTTACGGATCAAAAGTTATGGGCACCGGAGCGACAGAAACCTGGTCTCACGCCCCATGCCCTCGGTTTGCTGGCCCAGCCTCTACGTGAAGCGATGTTTTCTTGCCCAAGGTGTCATGGGATTCGATAATAGAAATGTGATGGATTAGGTTATCATCTTTTTTGCAGTTAACGACGTACGATCCGGGATGGAAAAACAAACTAAAATTAGAAAAGTGTCCCGAAACTGATGAAACATTCAATTTTGGGCTCTGAAAATAGGCGCTGCCGAGCAGGCTTGCTGCCCTCGTCGGAGAGCTCTCGGAGAGCTTTCCAACGGCATGTTGTGCGCCGTGTATCTCCTTACGGATCAAAAGTTATGGGCAAAAGAGCGACGGAGAACTGGTCCAAAACCCCACGCCCTCGGTTTGCGGGCCCAGTCTCTACGTGAATCGAAGTTGCCTTTCACAAGGTGCCGTGGGATTCGATAGTAGAAATGTGATGGATTAGGTGTTCGTCCTCTTCTAGGCTCACGACGTACGATCCGGGAAGGAAAAACAGCGCAAAAGAGGAAAAGTGTCCCAAAACTGATGAAAATGTTCAATTATGGGGTTCGAAAATAAAAGCAGCCGAGCAGGCTTGATGCCCCTATCGTAGAGCTCTCAGACAGCTTTCCAACGGTATGCTGTGCGCCGCGTAACTCCTTACGGATCAAAAGTTATGGGCACCGGAGCAACGAAGACCTGTTTCCAAGCCGCACGCGCTCGGTTTGCAGGCTCAGTCTCTACGTGAAGCGTAGTTGTCTTGCCCAAGGTGCCGTGCGATTCGATAATAGAAATGTGATGGATTAGGTTTCGTCCTTTTCTATGCTCACGACGTACGATCCGGGAAGAAAAAACAGCACAAAAGCAGAAAAGTGTCCCAAAATTGATGAAAACATTTGATTTTGGGCTCCAAATACAGGCGCAGCAATGCAGGCTTGCTACCCCTGTCGTAGAGCTATTAGAGAGCCTTCCAACGATATGCTGTGCGCTGCGTAACTCCTTACGGATCAAAAGTTATGAGCAAAGGAGCGACGGAAACCTGATCCCGAACCCCACGCCCACGGTTTGCGGGCCCAGCCTCTGCGTGAAGTGAAGTTGTCTTGCCCACGGTGCCTTGGGATTCGATAATTGAAATATGATGTATTAGGTTGTCGTCCTTTTCTAGGCTCACGACGTACGATCCGAGATGGAAAAAAAGCGCAAAAGGAGAAAAGTGTCCCAAAACTAATGAAAACGTTCGATATTGGGCTTTGAAAATAGGTGCAGCTGACCAGGATTGATGCTCGTATTGTAGAGCTCTCGGAGAGCTTTCCAACGGTATGCTGTGCGCCGCGTAACGCCTTACGGATCAAAAGTTATGAGCACCGGAGCGACGGAGACCGGGTCCCAAGGCCCACGCCCTCGGTTTGCGGGCCCAGCCTTTACGTGAAGTGAAGTTGTATTGCCCAAGGTACCGTGGGATTCGATAATAGAAATGTGATGGATTAGGTTGTCGTCATTTTCTAAGCTCATGACGTACGATCCGGGAAGGAAAAATAGCGCAAATGAAGAAAAGTGTCCCAAAACTGATGAAAACGTTCAATTTTGGGCTCAAAAAATAGGTGCAGCCACGTATGCTTGCTACCCCGGTCGTAGAGCTTTCGGAGAGCTTTCCAACGGTATACTGTGCGCAGCATAACTCCTTACGGATCAAAAGTTATGGGCACAGGAGCGACAGAGACGTGGTCCCAAGCCCCACGCCCTCGATTTGCGGGCCCAGCCTCAACGTGAGGCAAAGTTGTCTTTCCCAAGTTGCCGTGGGATTCGATAATAGAATTGTGATGGATTAGGTTATCGTCCTTTTCGCGGTTCACGACGTACGATCCAGGACGGAAAAACAGCGCAAAAGAAGAAAATGTCCTGAAACTGATGAAAACGTTCATTTTTGGTTTTCGAAAACTGGCGCAGCCAAGCAGGCTTGCTACCCCCATCGTAAAGCTCTCGGATAGCTTTTTAACGGTATGTTGTGCGCCGTATAACGCCTTACGGATAAAAAGTTATGGGCACCGGAGCAACAGAGACCTGGTCCCAAGGCCCACGCCCTCGTTTTGCGGGCCCAGCGTCTACGTGAAGTGAAGTTTTCTTGCCCAAGATGCCGTTGGATTCGATAATAAAAATGTGATGGATTAGGTTGTATCCTTTTCTAAGCTCACGACGTACGATCTGAGAAGGAAAAATTGCGCAAAAGAAGAAAAGTGTCCCAAAACTGATAAAAACGTTCGATTTTGGTCTCCAAAAATAGGCTTGCTACCCCCGTGGTAGAGCTCCCGGAGAGCTTTCCAATGGTATGCTGTGTGCCGTGTAACTCCTTACGGATCAAAAGTTATGGGCAAAGGAGCGATAGAGACCTGGTCCCAAGCCCCACGCCCTCGGTTTGCAAGCCCAGCCTCTACGTCAAGCTAAGTTATCTTGCCCAAGGTATGGTGGGATTCGATATTAGAAATGTGATGGATTAGGTTGTTGTCCTTTTCGCGACTCACGACATACGATCCAGGACGGAAAAACAAGGCAAAAGAAGAAAAATGTCCCGAAACTGATGAAAACGTTGAATTTTGAGCTCCAAAAATAGGCGCAGCCAAGCTAGTTTGCTGCCCCCGTCGTAGAGCTCTCGAAGAGCTTTCCAACGGTTTGTTGTGCGTCGCATAACTTGTCACGCCCCAACCCGACCTATAAAGGTTAGACTAGGGTGTGATCTAATCATTCAAGTCATATCACGTACTTAATCGTTCAAGAGGGTTTAACACTTAACGTTTTAGCCTAAACTCCGCAATTTTCCAGAAAACCGGTAGCATAACGGCTGTAATTGGGCTCTTTAGTTTGACCTAATTCTCAAAACACCTCAAAATTTCCAATCTCAATTTCATTTCCAACAAAGATTAGTATTTATCATCAATTGAAACGCCTACTAGTTGTCTCGAAGTCTCGTTTGATTAATAACCTAGCATGATACTATGTCTCGTTTGTTTGTTAATCCTTGTTACAAAAGTACTTGTTGATCTTAGCTTAACAATGAGTACCTGCTTTAAATTGGATAGGTTCATTACTTAATCCCTACCTGATACTTCATAATCCTATGATAGATACTAGCCAAATATGATAGCAAAACGACCATAGTAGTGTCTATCTAGTTATTATCAGTACAAACCAAAATTAGACCCCAAATTACAACAGGGGTCTTTTACATTACAATAGCAAGCATCATAAGAAATGAAATAGTCTTCAAGCAACATATTGTTCACAAAATGGCCATAGTCACGTAAGGCACGTAGGGCAAGCAATCATTCCAAGGAATCATTGTTAGGCACGTCGTCCTCGGGTATCTGTTCTTGGTTTTCTTCACCTGAGATGATAAAAGAGAGTGAGTCTTTGTGAACTCAGTGAGGGGGGAACGAGAAATAAGTTTTGAAACTCATTTTCCGGTTCAACTTATGAAAAACCCTTTTTGCAAGCATGAATGTATCATAAGTAAGTACATAACGTAATGTAAAAGTAAAGGAACACAATTACCCGTCTTTCCTCCCCGAGGTCCTCTAGGAACCAAGCGAGAGTACTTATACACATAGTAAAAAGGATACGGTGAGCTTTTGCTCTCAGTTCATGTCAGTATCAGTTGTTGCGGCCGACTTCAAATCATCCCCTTATCACGCCAAATGGGTGTACTCCGGATGTACCCCGAAATCCTACGACCCAACTCTCCGAGGAAGTCTAGCCCCCAAGCTTGAGAGGGAATTGGACAATGGTAGTCACGGTTGCACCGGCAAGCCTGATGCCGTCCGGTGTGCGTGAACGCTACCACGCCAGTATGAAAGGTTGCAACCTTGTATGCAATGCACATTTATGACATGTAATATATCACATTAGGAGGACAACAAAGTAGGTTGCCTCCGAGCAGTCATAAGATTGCACATTGACAGTTAAACACGCGAGGCACGATATGACAAGTAAATTCACTTGAAAACCACATGGAGTTATATGAACATTAAACGGGCAGCCATGTAACGCACGTAAATCAAGTCATATAACTCATTTCAAAGTTCATGTAATCAAATAATAAGATTATTCATCATGCAACGACACCTACGTGGGACTGGGTGCAAGAAAATCCTACTTATCAACATGTAATCATCGAAATCATATTTAGGGCTACAAGGGCAACTACGGGCAGCCTACTAAACACATAATCAAACAAATATCCATAGGATCAACACTTAGCGAGTTTACCTAGTTACTAGGGTTTCAATTCATGTTTACCCGTGCGATTAAGCCCCAAGTCATCTCGTAATTAAGCTCAAGCCATGCATTGATTAAATAAAACACCCTCAAGCATTCAAAACAGTCCACACAACATCCAAATGCCACAATCCCAAGCATTTAATACAACAAGGGAAGCTACATTAATTTTTCTAAACATATCAATAGGTGAAACCCTCACTGCAATGGACTGTTTTCTCACGATCATTAAGATAAGCAAACAATCTCCAATTCCTGTGAATAAGATGTCAAATTAAATCTTAAGGGGTGAACTAAATTCAGAAACAAACCTCGCATCATTTGGAGTTCGGGTTCAAGAGTTATAGCCAAAACAGTGAGACTACACAAAACTGTCCAGATTTGCACACATTTCAATACTTGTCATTTTTGAGAGCCTTAGGGTCATATTTAGACTTAGTCCATTTATGACAAAAAATGTCCAGAACTGAAAAATCTAGCTGCACAAAAAATTTCATGCATTTTGGATGTAATTTACTAAGTGAAAACTGGTTCGTTCTACAAGGTCAGTGAATCTGCCAAAACCTGCTTCATTTTACCGACTTTCCAGATTTGGACACATTTTGATAATTAGCCATGTTGAGGACATTAGAATCAAAATTAGCTTTGGCCTATTTATGCAAAAAGTGTTCATAACTGGAGAAACTAGTTACCTACCAATTTTCACGCATTTTCAGCATCTTTTACCTGGTCAAAATCACCTCGCACCAACAAGGCAGAAGGCTGTCACATACCCAATTTCATCTATCATCACATTCTAGCCAAATATCTTGCCATGCATGTTTACGAAAGCTCATGAACACACATATATCACACGTACAGAAGTAAAGATAGACATTTAAGGGCATGCATGTGGATTTTGAAATCTTTTCAAGAAGTTTTAGCCCTCACCTTAGCAAGACAACAAAGATGATGCACAAACTCTTGGTGAAGCACAAAGTTGATATTTTCCTTGCTTAGCCGAAAGACCACTCGATTTCCTCTAATTTCCTAGCTTAGTAACCAAGTTCTTAGTAGGTGCATGTGGTTAGAACAAGAAGAAAAGAAATGGAGGCTAACAAACTCACCTAAATCGAAATAGATATGCTAAAGGCTTGCATGTGTGCTTCTTTGTTCCTAGTTTTGTTTGGTCGAATTCCTAGTAGCTTACATGACTTGATGAACCATTGTATGAAGAACTTAAGCTATGGAGAGTATGTTTTCAGCTGGGGCCGAGAGAGAGAGGAGAAATGAGAGAAAGAGTGGAAATGAAGGAAAAATGAAAAGCTTTGAAATGTTTAATGCATATGTCGGCCTAGGGCTTGCAAATTCAGATTTTTGTGTCTTCAAGAAGCATCATTTGAAGTGTCTAGCATGGGCAAGGAGTTTGTGTCGAGATTTGGAGCTTTGAGGAGGGTTTTGAGCTAATTTTTTTTATTTCTTTGTGTCATAGAATGTCATAGGATGTCTAGATTTAATTTTGAATTATGCAAGCAAGCACAAATACACACAAGATGGTTGGCCAAGGCATTGCAAGAATCTGAATTTTTTTGTCTTGGTTGAGCAATATTTTAATTGTGTGTTTGGGATATGCAAAGAATAAATAATAAAAAATAAAGAATGTTTAGCTTTTTGTGAGATTTTGTCTTCTAGTGGGTTGAATTAGCAATTTAATATTGGTTAATAGAGTTTGTAGGATTAATTAATGATCTAGTGCTTTGTGTAAGATGCTTTCTTGATTAGCGTCACTACGACGTAGGGCACGGACTATGAGATGAATGCACGTTTCCCAAGTAATTGCATGCAACCTTAAATGAATGCACGTAATTCGATGCAAGGCACACAAAACGAAACACAATTCTTAAACCTAGGTCAAGGCACGCAAATCTAGGTTAGGGCACACGAAACAAGGTATTGCATGCAAATCGAGGTCAGGCCTCACATCCTCCCCTCCTTAAAAGAATTTCGTCCCGAAATTCAATATTACCTTTGAAATAATGCTGGATACTGTTGCTCCATCTGGTCTCGCCTTTCCCACGTTGCTCCTTCAATTCCATGGTGATCCCACAATACTTTCACCATCGGTATAGATTTGTTGCGCAATTCCCGATCTTGCTGGTCTAGGATCCAAATGGGCTTCTCTTTATACGACAAGTTCTCCCGAAGCTGCAACGGCTCTGGCTCCAAGATATGCGATGGATCAGGGTGATACTTCCGTAGCATTGAAACGTGAAAGACGTCGTGAATATTGGAGAGGTTTTGGGGTAGTGCTAGGTGATACACCAACTTGCCAACCTTTTCAATTATCTCAAATGGTCCTACAAACCTCGGGCTTAACTTTCCACCCTTGCCATGTTTAATCAGTCCCCTCCGAGGTGATATCTTCAAGAACACCTTATTGCCGACCTCAAACTCTAGGCTCCGTCTCCATCGGTCTGCATAACTTTTCTGCCTACTTTGGGCGATAAGCATCTGTTTCCGGATGAGATGGATATTATCAATAGTCTTCATAAGTTCAGGTAGAAGGGTCGGGTCAAAATTCTTCGTCTCACCTACTTTATCCCAGTAAATTGGGGATCGACACTTACGTCCATACAACGCCTCAAATGGGGCCATCCCGATAGTGGCCTGATAACTATTATTATAAGCGAATTCCCCTAGAGACAGATATTTCTCCCAACCTTTCCCGAAGTCTAAAACACACGCCCTCAGCATATCCTCCAGAATCTAAATAGTTCTCTCAAATTGTCCATCAGTCTGAGGGTGATAAGCTGTGCTGAAACTCAACTTCGTTCCCAAAGCTTCTTGCAATCTCTTCCAAAATTGGAAAGTAAAACGAGGATCCCTATCCGATACAATACTCACAGGCATCCCATGTAATCTTACAATCTCCACCACATACATATCTCCCAACTTCTCAAGACTATCCTCCTTGTTCATCGGTAAGAAGTGCGCTGACTTAGTCAATCTATCCACTATGACCCAAACGGCGTCATGACCCTTTTGTGACCTGGGCAGGTCCATAACAAAGTCCATAGTTATATGTTCCCATTTCCATTGAGGGATCTCCAACGGCTGTAGTAAACCTGCTGGTCGTTGATGTTCTGCTTTGACTCTCTGGCAAGTCAAACACCGCACCACAAACTCTGCGATCTCTCTCTTCATGTTATTCCACCAATAGTGTTGCTTCAAATCCCGGTACATCTTTGTTCCACTGGGGTGAATAGTGTATCTTGAATTATGGGCTTCTTCAAGAATCTTCTTTTTCAGCTCTGGCTCATTAGGAACACAAATCCGATTCCTAAACCTCCAAATACCATCATCATGAAACTTGAAATCGGTGTTGCTTTATTTAATCTTCTGAAACCGTTGGTCCTTCTGTTGAGCCTCTCGTAATTCAGACAACAAGGTCAATTGAACTTGTGTAATGGCAAAAAGTAACCCTTTTTGAGTCAATTGTGGTTTCCACAAGAATGCTTCCTCTAACAACTCCTAAACCTTGACTTCCAGTTTTGCCATACTCGCTTTCCTACTTAAGGCATTTGCAACTACATTCGCTTTACCAGGCACATAATTGATTGTGCAGTTATAGTCATCCAAAAGCTTCATCCACCGTCTTTGCCTCATGTTCAACTCTTTTTGTGAGAACAAGTATTTCAAGCTCTTGTGATCAGTAAACACCTCGAACTTGTTACCCCAGAAATAGTGCCTTCATTTCTTGAATGCAAACACAATAGCCACTAACTCCAAATCATGCGTCGAGTAGTTCAATTCATACGGCTTCGGTTTCCTAGAAGCATACGCAATCACTCTACCATTTTGCATCAACACACAACCTAGTCCTTCCTTCGAAGCATCACTATAGATTACAAAACCTTGATTCCCTTCAGGCAATGCAAGAATAGGTGATGTAGTCAATCTTTTCTTCAATTCTTGGAAGTTGTTCTCACACTTGTCATCCTATACGAACTTTGTTTTCTTTTGAGTGAGCTTCGTAAGCGGTCCTACTATCTTTGAGAAATCCTTCACGAACCTCCGATAATAGCCGGCTAGACCGAGAAAACTCTGAACCTCCGTAACATTTTTCGGCTTCTTCCAAGACATCACCGCTTCTATCTTTGCTGGATCGACTGCTATTCCCTCTTGGGATATGATGTGCCCCAAAAATGCAATCTGCTGCAACCAAAACTCGTACTTGCTAAACTTTGCATACAATTGATGCTCTTGAAGTTTCTGCAGTACCAACCACAGATGTTGTTCATGCTCAGTCTCAGATTTCGAGTATACTAAAATATCATCAATGAAGATCACCACAAATTGGTCCAAGTAAGGTTGAAACACCATGTGCATCAAGTTCATGAAAGCTGTAGGGGCATTAGTTAGCCCAAATGGCATCACCACATATTCATAATGCCCATATCTCGTCCTGAAAGCAGTTTTAGGCACATCCTCCTTTTTGATCCGCAACTGATAGTACCCTTGCCTCAAGTCAAGCTTCGAATACACTTTGGCTCCTTCAAGTTGATCAAATAACTCGTTGATCAGTGGAAGTGGGTATTTATTCTTGACAGTCACTTGGTTCAATCCTCGGTAATCGATGCATAGCCTCAGCGTTCCGTGTTTCTTCTTTACAAATAGGACTGGTGGACCCCACAGAGAAGAACTTGGTTGAACAAAATCCTCCTTCAACAATCCTTGCAATTGGTCCTTCAATTCTTGTAACTTGGTTGATGCCATACGATAGGGAGCTTTAGATATCAGCTGGGTGCCAAGGCAGTAATTCTATAATGAACTCAATCTCCCGATTTGGGGGTAAACTGGGCAATTCTTCTGGAAACACATCCGCATAATCCTTAATCACTGGCATCTCCTCCAACTTAGCTTTGTCTGACGGCTTGTTGATGAGGTAAGCTAAGTATCCACTACATCATTTTCTCAAGGACTTCACTGCTTTTGTAGATGAAATGATGGAACTCCCGGTGAAGTCTCTTCGGCCCATTACCTCTAATATTGGTTGACCAGGTATCTGGAATGTTACAATCTTCGTCCGACAATCTAGTTGGGCATGATGCTTTGCCAATCAGTCCATCCCTAAGATGACTTCATAGTCTCGAAAGGGTAATACAATAAGATTCGCTGAGAATTCCCTATCTCTAATTTGGATTTTACATGCTTTACAAGCTGAGTGAGTAACAAGTTTAGAACCCATCGGAGTACCAACTTCTACTTCGTAAGGCAAACATACAACTCGTAGTTTCACACATTGCACACATAAGGGAGTAATAAATGAATGAGTAGTACCTGGATCAATTAGCACCCTAACAGGTTGATTCAGTATGAAGAATGTACCTTCAACAACAGTGGTCTCCTCTGGGAGCTCCTCACACTCAATAGCATAAGCTCGAGCCTGAACTCTAAGAATTGGAGTCTTGCCTCTACCAGCTGGTTTAACCTGATTTTGTCCTGCTTGCCATTTAGGGCAATCCTTGATCTGATGCTGATCACTGCCACACCGCACACATCGTCCTGACTTCTTCCAGCACTGGGCCTCAGTATGACCCTTCTTGTCACAGTAAGAACAGTTGATAGACTGAGTAGCAGGTGAACTACCTGTGGATCTGCGGGTGGAAGAGGCTGATGGCACTTTAGTCGGGCCACGGTTATTAGCTGGTCTGTTCTGGCTCTGGCCTTGGCCTTGACTACGACTCTGGCTCTGGAATTTCCTCTGTTGACCTGGAGGTTGGTATGGTTTCTTGTTCGGCTGACTCGAACTGGCTCTATCAAGTTTTCTCTTCTCAACTCGGGAAGCAGCAGCAAAGAGAGCAGAATAGGTATCGAAGTCATGCGAAGCCAACTGGTCCTAAATCTCTGACCTCAATCCAGTCGTAAATTTCCACATCTTCGCCTCAGGAGTACTGACCATGTATTGAGCATAGCGGGACAGTCGGTTAAAACGAGCCTCGTACTGGGCCACCGTCATGTTACCCTGGTTCAAGTGCATGAATTCCTCAATCCGCCTCTGCCTGGAAACTGCAGGTACATATTTCTCCTTGAATGCCTTAACGAAATTACCCCACAAGCGAGGTGTATGATCAGTTTCCCACAATGCCTCCACAATGTGCCACCAATGCTCAGCATCCCGTGCAACAGAAACACAGCAAACTCCACCTTTTCTTCATCAGTATAGTCAAGTGGCCTGAAAATCCTCTCGATCTCAGACAGCCAAGCCTCTGCTTTCTCATCATCAGCTTCCCCGTGGAATTTAGACGGGCGAAAGCCAAGGACCTCCCTCATTCTGCTATGTCTCCCATGGTTACCATCATTCCTGTTGTTGTTGTTTGCTTCGTGTGCATCTTGACGTTCCATCACTCGTGACATGAGATCCATGGCATTCGCCATCATATTAAACATAGCCATGCCGGGATTAGTTTGATAGGCATCTCCGGTCTCTTGGGACTCACCGCTCCTATTAGTAGTACGGGTACTAGGGCTAGCCATCTATAGGCACATATTACGATGCACAATTTATTAAAATATGACAGGACAAGAATTTAATGCATAAGATATGCAACATATAATTTTACATAAACACATAGTTCTAGAAACAGTTAAGACAAGTTATTCACATAAGCACATAGAACATAGAAGGCACAATTAACATTATCGCACAATAACATGTAAACAAGTCATCCTAATTACCTTAGGGCTTCTACCCATGGTCCGAGAGTTAAACCCGGCTTAAGCAATCTAAGCTCTGATACCATTCTTTCTATAAGGTGTCACGCCCCAACCCGACCTATAAAGGTTAGACTAGGGTGTGATCTAATCATTCAAGTCATATCACGTACTTAATCGTTCAAGAGGGTTTAACACTTAACGTTTTAGCCTAAACTCTGTAATTTTTTAGAAATTCAGCAGCATAACGGCTGTAATTGGGCTATTTAGTTTGACCTAATTCTCAAAACACCTCAAAATTTCCAATCTCAATTTTATTTCCAACAAAGATTACTATTTATCATCAATTGAAATGCCTACTAGTTGTCTTGAAGTCTCGTTTGATTAATAACCTAGCATGATACTATGTCTGGTTTGTTTGTTAATCCTCGTTACAAAAGTACCTGTTGGTCTTAGCTTAACAATGAGTACCTGCTTAAGATTGGTTAGGTTCATTACTTAATCCCTACCTGATACTTCATAATCCTATGATAGATACTAGCCAAATACGATAGCAAAACGACCATAGTAGTGTCTATCTAGTTATTATTAGTACAAACCAAAATTAGACACCAAATTACAATGAGGGTCTTTTACATTCCACTAGCAAGCATCATAAGAAATGAAATAGTCTTCAAGCAACATATTGTTCACAAAATGGCCATAGTCACGTAAGGCACGTAGGGCAAGCAATCATTCCAAGGAATCATCGTTAGGCACGTCGTCCTCGGGTACCTGTTCTTGGTCTTCTTCACCTGAGATGATAAAAGAGGGTGAGTCCCTATGAACTCAACGAGGGGGGAATGAGAAATAAGTTTTGAAACTCATTTTTCCGGTTCAACTTATGAAAACCCTTTTTGCAAGCATGAATGTATCACAAGTAAGTACATAACGTAATGTAAAAGTAAAGGAACACAATTACCCGTCTTTCCTCCCCGAGGTCCTCTAGGAACCAAGTGAGAGTACTTATACACATAGTGAAAAGGATACGGTGAGCTTTTGCTCTCAGTTCATGTCAGTATCAGTTGTTGCGGCCGACTTCAAATCATCCCCTTATCACGACAAATGGGTGTACTCCGGATGTACCCCGAAATCCTACGACCCAACTCTCCGAGGAAGTCTAGCCCCCAAGCGAGAGAGGGAATTGGACAATGGTAGTCACGGTTACACCGGTAAGCCCGATACCGCCTTGTGTGCGTGAACGCTACCACGCCAGAATGAAAGGTTGCAACCTTGTATGCAATGCACATTTATGACATTTAATATATCACATTTGGAGGACAACAAAGTAGGTTGCCTCCGAGCAGTCATAAGATTGCACATTGACAGTTAAACACGCGAGGCACGATATGACAAGTAAATTCACTTGAAAAGCACATGGAGTTATATGAACATTAAACTGGCAGCCATGTAACGCACGTAAATCAAGTCATATAACCTATTTCAAAGTTCACGTAATCAAATAATAAGATTATTCATCATGCAACGACATCTACATGGGACCGGGTGCAAGAAAAGCCTACTTATCAACATGTAATCATCGAAATCATATTTAGGGCTACAAGGGCAACTACGGGCAGCCTACTAAACACATAATCAAACACAATATCCATAGGATCAACACTTAGCAAGTTTACCTAGTTACTAGGGTTTCAATTCGTGTTTACCCGTTCGATTAAGCCCTTAGTCATCTCGTAATTAAGCTCAAGCCATGCATTGATTAAATTAAACACCCTCAAGCAATAAAAATAGTCCACACAATACCCAAATTCCACAATCCCAAGCATTTAATACAACAAGGGAAGCTACATTAATTTTTCTAAACATATCAATAGGTGAAACCCTCACTGCAATGGACTGTTTTCTCACAATCATTAAGATAAGAAAAAAATCTCCAATTCTAGTGAACAAGATTTCAAATTAAATCTCAAGGAGTGAACTAAATTCAAAAACAAACCTCGCATCATTTGGAGTTCGGGTTCAAGAGTTATAGCCAAAACAGTGAGACTACACAAAACTGTCCAGATTTGCACACATTTCAATACTTGTCATTTTTTAGGACCTTAGGGTCATATTTAGCCTTAGTCCATTTCATGCATTTTGGATATCATTTACTAAGTCAAAACTGGTTCGTTCTACAAGGTCAATGAATCTGCCAAAACCTGCTTCATTTTTCCAAACTTTCCAGATTTGGACACATTTTGATAATTAGCCATTTTGAGGACTTTAGAGTCAAAATTAGCTTTGGCCTTTTTCTATGAAACGTGTTCAAAACTGGAAAAACTAGTTACCTACCAATTTTCACTCATTCTCAACATCTGGTACTTGGTCAAAATCACCTCTCACCAACAAGGCAGAAGGCTGTCACATACCCGATTTCATCTATTATCACATTCTAGCCAAATATCTTGCCATGCATGTTTGCAAAAGCTCATGAACACACATATATCACAAGTACAGAAGTAAAAATAGACATTTAAAGGCATGCGTGTGGATTTTGAAAGCTTTTCAAGAAGTTTTAGCCCTCACCTTAGCAAGACAACAAAGATGATGCAGAAACTCTTGGTGAAGCACAAAGTTGATCTTTTCCTTGCTTAGCTGAGAGACCACTCGATTTCCTCTAATTTCCTAGCTTAGTAACCAAGTTCTTAGTAGGTGCATGTGGTTAGAACAAGAAGAAAATGAAATGGGAGCTAACAAACTCACCTAAACCAAAATGGATATGCTAAAGGCTTGCACATGTGCTTCTTTGCTCCTAGCTTTTCTTGGTTGAATTCCTAGTAGCTTACATGACTTGATGAACCATTGGATGAAGAACTTAAGCTATGGAGAGTATATTTTCAGCTAGGGCCGAGAGAGAGATGAGAAATGAGAGAAAGAATGAGAGAAAGAGAGAAAATGAAGGAAAAATGAAAAGCTTTGAAATGTTTAATGCATATGTCGGCCTAAGGCTTGCAAATTCAGATTTTTGTGTCTTCAAGGAGCATAATTTGAAGTGTCTAGCATGGGCAAGGAGCTTGTGTCGATATTTGGAGCTTTGAGGAGGGTTTTGAGATAATTTTTTTATTGCTTTGTGTCATAGAATGTCATAGGATGTCTTGATTTAATTTGAATTATGCAAGCAAGCACAAATGCACAAAAGTGGTCGGCCAAGGCATTGCTAGAATCTGAATTTTTTTTGTCTTGGTTGAGCAATATTTAATTGTGTATTTGGGATATGCAAAGAATGAAGAATAAAGAATGTCTAGCTTTTTGTGAGATTTTTTCTTCTAGTGGGTTGAATTAGCAATTTAATATTAGTTAGTGGAGTTTGTAGGATTAATTAATGATCTAGTGCTTCGTGTAAGATGCTTTCTTGATTAGCGTGAGGGCACGCTTCCTAGGTTTAGGGCACGCACTACGAGGTAGGGCATAAATTACGAGACGAATGCACGTTTCCCAAGCAAATGCACACAACCCTAAATAAATGTACGTAATTCAACGCAAGGCACATAAAATGAAACACGACTCTTAAACCTAGGTCAAGGTATGCAAATCTAGGTTAGGGCACACAAAATGATATATCGCACACAAATCGAGGTTGGGCCTCACATAACTCCTTACGGATCAAAAGTTAAGGGCAAAGGAGCGACGGAGACCTGGTCCCACGCCCCACGCCCTCGGTTTGCGGTCCCAGCCTCTACGTGAAGTGAAGTTGTCTTTCCCAAGTTTTCGTGGGATTCGATAATAGAATTGTGATGGATTAGGCTATCGTCCTTTTCGTGGCTCACGACGTACGATCCGGGACGAAAAAATAGTGCAAAAGAAGAAAAGTGTCCTTAAACTGATGAAAACAGGCGCAGCTGAGCAGGCTTGCTACTGCCGTCATAGAGTTCTTGGAGAGCTTTTCAACGGTATGATGTACGCCTCGTAACTCTTTACGGATCAAAAGTTAAGGGCATCGGAGCGACAGAGACTTGGTCCCAAGCCCCACGCCCTCGTTTTGCGGGCCTAGCCTCTATGTGAAGTGAAGTTGTCTTGCCCAAGGTGCTGTAGGATTCGATAATAAAATGTGATGGATTAGCTTGTTGTCATTTTCTAGGCTCACGACATATGATCCGGGAAGGAAAAACAACACAAAAGAAGAAAAGTGTCCCAAATCTAATGAAAACGTTCAATTTTTGTCTCCGAAAATAGGTGCAGTTGAGCAGGCTTGCTACCCTTGTCGTAGAGCTCTCGAAGAGCTTTCCAACGGTATGCTGTGCGCCGTGTAACGCCTTACGGATCAAAAGTTATTGGCAAAGGAGCGATGGAGACCTGGTCCAAAGCCCCATGCTCTCGGTTTATGGGCCCAGCCTCTACGTGAAGCGAAGTTATCTTGCCCAAGCTGCCATGGGATTTGATAATAGAAATGTGATAGATTAGGTTGTTGTCCTTTTCGAGGCACACGACATACGATCCGGGACGGAAAAACAACGCAAAAGAAGAAAAGTATCCTGAAACTGATGAAAACGTTGAATTTTGTGCTTGGAAAACATGGGCAGCCGAGCAAGCTTGCTACCCCCATTGTAGAGCTCTCGGAGAAGTTTCCAACGGTATGCTGTGCGCTGTCTAACTCCTTACGGATCAAAAGTCATGGGCATCGGAGTGACGGAGACCTGGTCCCAAGGCCCACGCCCTCGTTTTGCGGGCCCGGTGTCTACGTGATACGAAGTTACCTTACCCAAGGTACCGTCTGATTCCATAATACAAATCTGATCGATTAGGTTGTCGTCCTTTTATAGGCTCAGGACGTACGATCCGAGAAGGAAAAACAATGCAAAAGAAAAAAAGTATCCCAAAACTGATGAAAACGTTCGATTTCGGTCACCAAAAACTGGCGCAGCCGTGTAGGCTTGCCACCTCCATGGTAGAGCTCTCGGAGAGCTTTCCAACGGTATGCTGTGTGCCGCGTAACTCCTTACGGATCAAAAGTTATAGGCAAATGAGCGACAGAGACCTGGTCCCAAGCCCCACGCCCTCGGTTTGCGGGCCTAGCCTCTACGGGAAGTGAAGTCTTGCCCAAGGTCCCATGGGATTCGGTAATAGAAATGTGATGGATTAGGTTGTTGTGCTTTTCGCGACTAACGACATACGATCCGGGACGAAAAAATAGCGCAAAAGAAGAAAAGTGTCCCGAAACTGATGAAAACGTTGAATTTTGGGTTTCAAAAATGGGTGCAGCTAAACCAGTTGCTGCCCTCACCGTAGAGCTCTCGGAGAGCTTTCCAACTGTATGATGTGTGCCGCGTAACTCCTTACGAATCAAAAGTTATGGGCACCGGAGCGACGGAGACTTGGTCCTAAGGCCCACGCCCTCGTTTTACCGGCCCAGCATTTGCGTGATGCGAAGTTGTCTTGCCCAAGGTGTCATGGGATTTGATAATAGAAATGTGATGGATTAGGTTGTCGTCCTTTTATAGGCTCAGGACGTACGATCCGAGAAGGAAAAACAATGCAAAAGAAAAAAAGTATCCCAAAACTGATGAAAATGTTCGATTTCGGTCACCAAAAACTGGCGCAGGTGTACAGGCTTGCCACCTCCATGGTAGAGCTCTCGGAGAGCTTTCCAACGGTATGCTGTGTGCCGCGTAACTCCTTACGGATCAAAAGTTAAAGGCAAATGAGCGACAGAGACCTGGTCCCATGCCCCACGCCCTCGGTTTGCGGGCCCAGCCTCCACGTCAAGCGAAGTTATCTTACCAAAGGTACCGTGGGATTCGATAATAGAAATATGATGGATTAGGTTGTCGTCTTTTATGCGGCTCACGACGTACGATCCGGACGAAAAAACATCGTAAAAGAAGTGTCCCAAAACTAATGAAAACGTTCGATTTTGGGCTCCGAATACAGGCGCAGCTAAGCAAGCTTGCTGCCCTCATTGTAGAGCTCTCGGAGAGCTTTCTAATGGTATGCTGTGTGCCGCGTAACTCCTTACGGATCAAAAGTTAAAGGCAAATGAGCGACAGAGACCTGGTCCCATGCCCCACGCCCTCGGTTTGCGGGCCCAGTCTCTACATAAAGCAAATTTTTATTTCCCAAGGTGCCATGGGATTCAATAATAGAAATGTGATGGATTAGGTGTTCGTCCTTTTCTAGGCTCACAACGTACGATCTGGGAAGGAAAAACAGCGCATAGGACGAAAAGTGTCCCAAAACTGATGAAAACGTTCAATTTTGGGCTCCAAAAATAGGAGCAGCCGAGCAGGCTTGCTGCCCCCATCGTAGAGCTCTCCGAGAGCTATCCAACGGTATGTTGTGCGCTGCGTAACTCCTTACGGATCAAAAGTTATGGGCACCAAAGCGACGGAGACCTGGTCCCAAGTCCCACGCCCTCGGATTGCGGGCCCAGCCTCTACGTGAAGCGCAATTGTCATGCCCAAGGTGCCGTGGGATTCGATAATAAAAATGTGATGGATTAAATTATCGTCCTTTTCTAGGCTCACGACGTACGATCCGGGAAGAAAAATAGCGCAAAAGAAGAAAAGTGTCCCAAAACTAATGAAAACGTTCGATTTTAGGCTCCAAAAATAATCGTAGCCACGTAGGCTTGCTGCCCACGTTGTAGAGCTCTCAGAGAGCTTTCCAACAGTATGCTATGCGCCGCGTAACTCCTTACGGATCAAAAGTTATGAGCAAATGAGCGACGGAGACCTGGTCCTAGGCCACACACCCTCGGTTTGCGGTCCCAGCCTCTACGTGAAGGGAAGTTGTCTTGCCCACAGTACCTTGGGATTCGATAATAGAAATGTGATGTATTAGGTTCTCGTCCTTTTCTAGGCTCACGACATACGATCTAGGAAGGAAAAACAACGCAAAAGAAGAAAAGTGTCCCAAAACTAATGAAAATGTTCGATTTTGGGCTCCAAAAATAGGCGCAGCCGAGCAGATTTGCTGCTCCCATTGTAGAGCTCTTGGAGAGCTTTCCAACGGTTTGCGGTATGCCACGTAACTCCTTACGGATCAAACGTTATGGGCACCGGAGCGACAGAGACCTGGTCCCAAGCCCCACGCCCTCGGTTTGCGGGCCCAACCTCTACCTGAAGCGAAGTTGTCTCGCCCAAGGTGCCATGGGATTCAATAATAGAAATGTGATGGATTAGGTTGTCGTACTTTTTGCGGCTCACGACGTACGATCGAGGACGGAAAAACATCGCAAAAGAAGAAAAGTGTCCAAAAACTAATGAAAATGTTTGATTTTGGGCTCCGAATACAGGCGCACCTGAGCAAGCTTGCTGCCCTCATTGTAGAGCTCTCGGAGAGCTTTCCAATGGTATGCTGTGCGCCGCGTAACTTCTTACAGATCAAAAGTTATGGGCAAAGGAGCGACGGAAACCTGGTCTCAAGCCCCACGCCCTCGGTTTGCGAGCCCAGTCTCTACGTGAAGCAAAATTTCTTTCCCAAGGTGCCGTGGGATTCGATAATAGAAATGTGTTGGATTAGGTGTTCGTCCTTTTCTAGGCTCACGACGTACGATCTGGGAAGGAAAAATAGCGTAAAAGACGAAAAGTGTCCCAAAACTGATGAAAACGTTTGATTTTGGACTCCAAAAATAGGAGCAGCTAAGTCGGCTTGCTACCCACGTCGTAGAGCTCTCAGAGAGCTTTGCAACGGTATTCTGTGCGCCGCGTAACTCCTTACGGATCAAAAGTTATGGGTGCCGGAGCGACGGAGACCTGGTCCCAATCCCCACGCCATCGGTTTGCTGGCCCAGCCTCTACATGAAGCGAAGTTGTCTTGCCCATGGTGCCTTGGGATTCACAATAGAAAAGTGATGTGTTAGGTTGTCGTCCTTTTCTAAGCTCACGACGTACGATCCAGGAAGAAAAAACAACGCAAAAGAAGAAAATTATCCCAAAACTGATGAAAACGTTAGATTTTGGTCTCCAAAAATAGGGGCAGCCACATCGGCTTGTTACCCACATCGTAGAGCTCTTAGAGAGCTTTCCAACGATATGCTGTGCGCCGCGTAACTCCTTACAGATCAAAAGTTATGAGCAAATGAGCGACGAAGACCTGGTCCTAAGCCCCACGCCATCGGTTTGCTGGCCCAGCCTCTACATGAAGCGAAGTTGTCTTGCCCACGGTGCCTTGGGATTCACAATAGAAAAATGATGTGTTAGGTTGTCGTCCTTTTCTAGGCTCACAACGTACGATCCGGGAAGAAAAAACAGCGCAAAAGAAGAAAAGTGTCCAAAAACCGATGAAAACATTCGATTTTGGGCTCCGAAAACAGGTGCAGCCAAGCAAGCTTGCTGCTTCCATTGTAGAGCTCTCGGAGAGTTTTCCAGCTGTATGTTGTGTGCAGGGTAACTCCTTACGGATCAAAAGTTATGGGCACCGGAGCGACGGAGACCTGGTCCCAAGCCCTACGCCATCGGTTTGCGAGCCCAGCCTCTATGTGAAGCGAAGTTGTCTTGCCCAAGGTGCCGTAGGATTCGATAATAGAAATGTGATGAATTAGGTTGTCGTCCTTTTTCTTGGCTCATGACGTACGATCCGGGAAGGAAAAACAACATAAAAGATGAAAAATATCCCAAAACTGATGAAAATGTTCGATTTTGGGCTCAAAATATAGGCGCAGCTGCGTAGGCTTGCTACCCCCGTTGTAGAGCTCTCGAAGAGCTTTCCAACGGTATGCTGTGTGCCATATAACTCCTTACAGATCAAAAGTTAAGGGCAAAGGAGCGACGAAGACGTGGTCCCAAGGCCCATGCCCTCGGTTTGCGGTCCCAGCCTCTACGTGAAGCGAAGTTGTATTTCTCAAGTTACCGTGGGATTCGATAATAGAAATGTGATGGATTAGGTTATCGTCCTTCTCGCGGCTCATGACGTACGATTCGGGACGGGAAAACAGCGTAAAAGAAGATAAGTGTCCCAAAACTGATGAAAACATTCAATTTTGGGCTTCAAAAACAAGCGCAGCAAAGCAGGATTGCTACCCCCGTCGTAGAGCTCTCGGAGAGCTTTTCAACGGTATGTTGTGCTGCACGTATCTCCTTACGGATCAAAAGTTATGGGCACCGGAGCGATAGAGACCTGGTCCCAAGGCCCACGCCCTAGTTTTGCGGGCCCAGCATCTACGTGAAGCGAAGTTGTCTTGCCCAAGGTGCTTGGGATTCGATAATAGATTGTGATGGATTAGGTTGTCGTCCTTTTCGCGGCTCACGACGTACGATCCGGGAAGAAAAACAGCGCAAAAGAAGAAAAGTATCCAGAAACTGATGCAAACGTTCAATTTTGGGCTTCAAAAATAGGACCAGCTGAGCAGGCTTGCTGTGCTGTGCGTCCAATGGTATGCTATGCGTCGCATAACTCCTTACGGATCAAAAGTTATGGGCATCGGAGCGACGGAGACCTGGTCCCAAGGTCCACGCCCTCGTTTTGCGGGCCTAGCGTCTACATGAAGTGAAGTTGTCTTGCCCAAGGTGCCGTGGGATTCAATTATAGAAATGTGGTGGATTAGGTTGTCGTCCTTTTCTAGGCTCACAACGTACGATCAAGGATGGAAAAACAATGCAAAAGAATAAAAGTGTCCTAAAACAGATGAAAATGTTCAATTTTGCTCTGCGAAAATTGGCGCAGCCGAGAAGGCTTGCTTCCTCCGTCATAGAGCTCTTGGAGAGCTTTCCAACGGTATGTTTTGTGCCGCGTAACTCCTTACGGATCAAAAGTTATGGACACCAGAGCGACAGATACCTGGTCATAAGCCCCAAGTCCTCGGTTTGTACGCCCAGCCTCTACGTGAAGTGAAGTTGTCATGCCCAAGGTGTCGTGGGATTCGGTAATAGAAATGTTATTGATTAGGTTGTCGTCCTTTTCGCGACTGACGACGTACGAACCAGGACGAAAAAACACCACAAAAGAAGAAAAGTGTCCTGAAACTGATGAAAACGTTCGATTTTGGGCTCTGAAAATAGGCACAGCTGAGTAGGCTTGCTGCCTTCATCGTAGAGCTCTCAGAGAGCTTTCCAACGGTATGCTCTGCGCCGCGTAACTCCTTACGGATCAAAAGTTATGGGCAAAGGAGCGACGGAGACCTGGTCCCAAACCCCACGCCCTCAGTTTGCGGGCCCAGTCTCTACGTGAAGCGATGTTGTCTTTCCTAAGGTGCCATGGGTTTCGATAATAGAAATGTGATGGATTAGGTGTTCGTCCTTTTCTAGGCTCACGACGTACGATCCGGGAAGGAAAAACAGCGCAAAAGGAAAAAAGTATCCTAAAACTAATGAGAATGTTCGATTTTGGGCTCCGACAATAAGAGCAGCCGAGCAGGCTTGCTGCCCCCGTCGTAGAGCTCTCGGAGAGCTGCTGTACGCCGCGTAACTCCTTATGGATCAAAAGTTGTGGGCACCGGAGCGACGGAGACCTGGTCCCAAGCCCCACGCCCTCGGTTTGCGGGCCCAGCCTCTACGTGAAGCGAAGTTATCTTGCCCAAGGTGCCATGGGATTCGATAATAGAAATGTGATAGATTAGGTTGTTGTCCTTTTCGAGGATCACGACATACGATCCGGGACGGTAATACAGCGCAAAAGAAGATAAGTGTCCCGAAACTGATGAAAGTGTTGAATTTTGGGCTTCAAAAATGGGCGCAGCCCAGTAGGTTGCTTCCCCCGCCGTAGAGATCTCAGAGAGCTTTCCAACGGTATGCTGTGTGCTGCGTAACCCCTTACGGATCAAAAGTTATAGACACCGGAGCGACGGAGACATGGTCCTAAGGCCCACGCCCTCGATTTGCAGGCCCAGCGTCTACGTGATGCGAAGTTGTCTTGCCCAAGGTTGTAAGGCTCGACCCTGAATAACGTGTGCTACCTCGATTTGCATGCCTTAGACCTAGAATTATATGACCAACCTTGGATTACGTTCCCTATCTTGGTTTTCGTGCATGCCTCGTCATATGTGCCTTGACCTAGAATTGTAAGCCCTAATCCTTGATATACATCTGATACCTAGATAAACGTGCCATGACCTTGATTTACGTGTGAGACCTCAATTTGTATGTGTCTTTTCGTTTCGTGTGCATTAACCTTGAACTGCGTGCCTTAACCTAGGTTTAAGAGTCATGTCTTGAATTACGTGCATTGCATTGAATTACGTGTCTTGTTTTGGTTTATGTGCATTCACCTAAGGTTGCGTGTGTTAGCATTGGAATCTGTGCATTTGTCTTGAAGTACGTGCCTTAGTCTTGAAGTACGTGTTTTACCTCATAATTCGTGCCCTAGAACCTAGGAATCCGTGCCACCACGTTAATCTAGGAAGATTCCTACACGAAGCACTAGACACTAAAATAATCATACACAATCCACTAACCAATATTATATTCCTAATTCAAATTCTCTACAAAATCCACTAACAATAAACAATTATATCTACACAAACACCTAAACATTCTTTATTCCTTATTCTATTTGCAAATTCAAAGCACCTCAAATCCTACACTTATTATAATCTATAATAAGCTAACATAAATCTGAAAATTCAGATTCTCCATGCTAATACTCGGCCATGCCTATGCCATTTGAGCAAAATTTGAACAAGATATTTAATTGATGCATGCTTAGACAAGTCTTACACATTGTCATATCTTTTCTATACACCAAAGCATTATTTTACTAACAAATGAGCTACCATTCTTGGCCCTTGCAATTCACATGCCAAACAATTCAAATAATGCTTAAAGGATGACACAATTTCAGAATTTAGAAGCTCAAGGCTGACACACAAGCACATGCTCACAAACAACTCTTCAAACACTCATTTTTCTCTCAAAACTCTCTCATTCTCTCTCCTTCTCTCTCCATTTCGACCATGGCTTCCTCTTGACCTTTCAAGACCTCAAGCATGCTCTCAAGACTCTCCCAAGCTCAGCCATAGCAGCCCAAAGCAAGGAAGAAGTCCTTTGTGCATTTTGAAGAGCATTTGAGCATCTTTAACCATCAATAGGCTAAGGTGAGGGTTAATCCTTTTTAAAAGCTTTCAAAAACCACATGCATGCCTTCATATGTCTAGATTTACCACTGTACTTGTTGTATATGTGTGTGCATGAGCTTATATAACCATGCATGGCAAGATATTCGGTTAGAACTTGAAGATAGGCAAAATCGCGTAGCTGGCAGATTTCTGACTTGTTAGAATGAAGTGTATTTGGCTTGGTAAATGATGTTGAAAATGCGTGAAAATTGGTAGGTGACTAGTTTTTCCAGTTCTGAGAATTTTTCGTAGAAATAGGCCAAGGCCAATTTTGATTCTAAGGTCTCCAAAATGGCAAAATATCGAAAGGTGTCTAAATCTGGAAAATCTGGGAAAATGGAGCAGGTTTTTGGCAGTTCACTGTCCTTGTAGAACGAAATAGTTTTAACCTAGTAAACGATATCTAAAATGCATGAAATTTGGTAGGTTGCTAGATTTTGCAGTTCTGGACATTTTAGTCTGAAATAGACTAAAGCTAAATCTGACCCTAAGACCCTCAGAAATGGAAAGTATTGAAATATGTACGAATCTAGACAGTTTTGCGTAGTCTCACGGTTTTAACTATAACTCTTGAATTCGAACTCCAAATGATGCGAGGTTTGTTTCTGGATTTAGTTCACTTAATAAGATTTAATTTGACATTTTGTTCACAGAAATTGGAGATTGTATGTTTGTCTAAATGATTGTGGAAAAACAGACCATTGCAGTGAGGTATTTATTTAGTGATATACTTTGAAAAAATATTGTAACTTCTCTTGTGATTTTGAATGCTTAGGATTGTGGCACTTGGATGTTATGTGGACTGTTTTGGATGATTGAAGATGTTTTAATTAATCGATGCATGGCTTGGGTTAGTTACGTGACAACTTGTGGCTTAAATTGCACGTGTAAGCATGAATTGAAACCCTATTGAATGTGAAAACTCGCTAAGTGTTGATCCTATGGTTATTGTGTCCAATTGCGTGATTAGTGGGCTGCCTAAGAAATGTTAAGTATGCTTGAAATGTGATTCCCGATGATTACATGTTGATAAGTAGACATTTCTTGCACCCGGTCCCACGTAGACGTCGTTGCATGCTTGTATAAACTTATTATCTGATTACGTGAACCCTGAAATAAGTTATATGACTTGATTTACATGTGTTACATGGCTGCCCATTTAATATTCATATAACTCCATGTGCTTTACAAGTGAAATTACATGTCAAAGCATGCCTCGTGTGTTTACTTGTCAATGTGCGATCTTATGACTGCTCGGAGGCAACCTACTTTGTTGTCCTCCTAATGTGATATATTAAATGTTATAAATGTGTATTGCATACAAGGTTGCAACGTTTCATTCTGGCATGGTAGCGTTCATGCACACAGGGCGGCATCGGGCTTGCCGGTGCAACCGTGACTATCTTGGTCCAATTCCCTCTCTCGCTTGGGGGCTAGACTTCCTCGGAGAGTTGGGTCGTAGGATTTCGGGGTATATCCGGAGTACACCCATTTGGCGTGAAAAGTGGATGATTGAAGCCGGCCGCAACAACTGTTACTAAAAATGAACTTGAACGGCAGGAAGGGGAAAGTGCTACACCTAAATGTGGTGGGAGCTACCTCTTGAGCCCGTATGAGCTACCTCTAAAGTCATGTACGTATCAAACCGTATCCTTTTTACTATGTATTTAAGTAATCTCGCTTGGTTCCTAGAGGACCTCGGGGAGGAAAGACGAGTAAATGTGTTCATTTATATTTATGTTATGTTATGAACTTATTTATTCTAATTGACACGTTTTCAAAGGAGTTTTCATAAGATTAACCGGAAAAGAGTTTCAAAACGTTATCTCTCGTTCCCCCTCGCTGAGTTCATAAGGACTCACCTTCTTTTATCATCACAGGTGAAGAAGATCAGGAACAGGTACCCAAGGAGAATGTGCTTGTTGATGAATCCTTGGAATGATTACGTGCTTTATGTGCCTTGCTTGACAGTGTCTGATTTGTGTTGTGTTTGCTTTGAAGAATATTTATTTTGTTGATGTAAATGACCCCGTTGTAATTTGGGTCTAATTTTGGATTGTACTATCTATAACTGGACGAACTCTTTATTTGGTTATTTTTTTTATTGTCTTGATTAGTAGTTATCATAGGTGTTTAAACCACTAGGTGAATAATCAACTAAGTTAACTCTATCCAATTCTACTTCGGTACTCATTCGTAAGCTAAATGATAATAGTTACGTGCATGATAGGGGTAAATTGACAAATAAACGGGACATAGTTATCATGCTAGGCTTGTCAATCAAACGAGACTATTGGGATAAATTAGTAGGCATATCTATTGATAACAAAATAGGAAATTTTAGTTGGAATTGAATCAATGATTAAAGGTTTTGAGGCATTTTAGAAAATAGGTCAAACCAAAGGTCTTAAATATAGCCGTCATACTGCCGGATTTTCGAAAAATCTTTTGGAATTCTAAATCAACGGTAAGTGTTAATCGTAAGAAATGACCAAGTCGTACAATAGCATAAAAGAATTAGGTCATTCCCTAGTCTAGCCTCCATAGGTCGGGTTGGGGCGTGACACCTATATTAGAATGGTATCAGAGCTTAGTTTACTAACTAGGCGTTAGTGGGGTTCAACTCTCGAACCATGGGTAGAAGCCCTAAGGTAATTATGATGTCTTATTTATATTTGTTAATGTGTGCTAATATGCTTTAATTGCTTTGAGAATCGAATAGTATGTGCCTTTGTGGATTATATGTATTATGTGTCATGCACACCGACACATTAGTGCCGTCAATAATGCATGCATGCTTTTATACTCCTTCCTTGATATATGTGCATAACCCTGACTGACTGTTTATACACATAGATAGTTAGGACTAGAACTTTCAAGGAAGTAAATTCATGCAGGAAGAATGAAAAGTCTCGGTTAGAGATTTCTGGCATCTTCACAAGTACTCGATGGATCGTATGTATTATTGGATATGCATATATATGAAATGCGTAGCACATGTATAATTGTTGAGGAAAAGTTATCTCCTTATCTTTGGAATACCTATACTTGTGATTAAGTTGTCAATTTTATAGCTATGAAGTTCTTGATTCCGTTAAACCGTTCTTCTAATTGTGGTTCAAGAATAAATGTTAAGGACATACAACTTTCCTTAGATATAAGAGTATATTATTAGACATGTGGAGTAGTATATATATATTCATATGCTTATAATGGAAGTTTGACTTAGGAGTTGCTTTTGAATCAAATTCTTACATCTTAAATTTGGTGTAATAGACTATTTATATGATTGAATCCTTACTTGATTGAAATTAAGCATCGTTGAACCTAATAAGGTGTATACTAGCGAGTTTCAAGTTCACTCAATGATAAAATCGTGACCTAAAAATTAAGAGATAAATTCGTGGAAATTGATGATAGGGGTTAGATTATTAAGGCATGAATAATGTATTTAAATGACTTAACAATGGATAACATCAAGACATGTACGCAACTCTGGAGACAAAGTTTAACAAGGTTGATGAATCTTTAGTATAACAAGATATAAGGATGTTGGAATCGAGGAATTCACGCAGCTAGAACTTGTGTTCGGAAGACTATACCTAAAATGTTAGGTCGAATAGAAGTGTAAGGTATTAAATTATGCATTAGATGACTAACATTGCTAAGGTCCTAAGTTGGATATTGGTGATATTAAGAATCATGGTAATAAATTGGTGCCCCTCGAATTTAGTTGTGATTATGCAAAGTAAGTCAATCTATGCACTCGTTGTTTGGATACCCTAGAGAATGTTAGAAAGCATATATCCTTAAGTAAGACCAATAGACCTAGTATGTAAACCATGAAAATGAGATTAAAGCATCCGGTTGCAAAGTAGAATCGTTAGGGTATGAATAGTAATCCTAAACAACTAATAGTGGGTATGCATGATGATTCATGGTAAAACCTAGGACCTAAGGTCAATGAGACTTGATGCTCTTAGCTAGTTGAACATGTAAATGAGGAGAATAAGATTTCATATAGTTAAGATAGAGATGAACTAGAGTCATGATGACCCAAGAGACTACTATTAGACCATCGTAATATGTGCACTATTTCTCATCTAGAATCTAGCAGTTGATAGACTTCGAATTGTGGTCGTTGAATAGAGGGGTGGATCTTGTAGTGATAGTTAAATAAGTGGTTGATTACTTTTGAAGTTCTATTAGGTTATGTTGAAGGATGCCTCATGGTCATAATTCTTATGTTGATATAACCTTGAAGTTATCTCGTGTAAGTATTTTATGAGCTCGATCATTTCGGTACCCATTTATAGTCCTAAGATTGTTGTTGTACGGCCGGTAACCTAGTTGAGCATTGATATCACTTACATGGCTATGAACCCAGCTTAGTAACATTAATGTTGAAGATATATTGGCGGGCATTAAGTGTTCGAAGGAATGACTAGGTCGCTAAGTGAGTAGGACCATTGTCTTCTTAAGTATGACGTAACCTTGGATTGAGGTGAGTGAAATTTATTTGAGATTGAAACTAATTGCCTTAGGAGTTTCGATTAAGATTAAAAGAAGTTCTGAAGCCTCGTGACTTGAAGATAGAGATTTGAATGAGGAAATAAATTGTGGATTACAAGTTGATGAATTTACTTGTAAGAGTTGAACTAGTGCAACACAATTAGTTTACCCATGCAATTTCGATGTCAATTTGTTGGTGGTACTTAGTAAACCTTAGAGTTTGAGTTTAACAAATCTCAACGGTCTTTCTCCTTGATTATCAACGTGAAGGTTAACGAAGCTGGGAAAGGATGTTAGTGAATAGGAGCCTATAACTGGGAGACTAGTCATTAGAAGATTTGCTAATCTAATGTACCTACGAGATAAGGACTATGATACTATCGATAGATGACTACTTGAGATGGATTAGTTGTTTGGTGAGTTCTTCCTGAAAATAGGGTCGTATTGTGGAAATGATCCATAACATGTGTATGTCCTACGTGTTAACAATATTAAAGCTAGTTGATAGGATATGTAAATCTGATATAGACCTATCATCTTGAAATTAGTGTATGTTACCATAAGATCATGGTATTATTGTGATATTCCTTTTGAGGTATGAATGCAAGATTGACACAACATAAGTCATGATTTTGGAGTCATAGTTATATTGTTAGAATACCGATGCAGCTTTGATTACTATGTTTGGAGATTCTAACATTAGCTAATGAACTTGACCTTAAGATCAAATGGAGAATAGAGTCGTTCAAAGGAACGAACTATGAATGTAGGGGTCACACATAATTAAATGATTGGAGAAAGCTAGGAAGTGAATTGGTTGTGGTAAGAGAGATCATTGAACACGGGACGACCTAGAGTGGGAAATAACAAAGGTCAGAATCCGTTTAAATGACCTCAATAGGTAAGAATGAATTTCGGGACAAAATTATTTTAAGGAGGGGAGGATGTGAGGCCCAGCCCCGAATAACGTGTGTTATCTCGATTTGCGTGTCTTAGACCTAGAATTATATGACCAACCTTGGATTACGTGTCCTGTCTTAGTTTTCATGCATGCCTCATCATACGTGCCTTGACCTAGAATTGTGTGCCCTAATCCTTGATATATGTGCGATACCTAGATAAACGTGCCATGACCTTGATTTATGTGCGAGACCTCAATTTGCGTGTGTCTCTTCGTTTCGTGTGCATTCACCTTGAACTGCATGCCTTAACCTAGGTTTATGAGTCATGTCTTGAATTACATGCATTGCATTGGATTACGTGCCTTATTTTGGTTTACGTGCATTCACCTAGGGTTGCATGTGTTAGCATTGGAATTTGTGCATTTGTCTTGAAGTACGTGCCTTAGTCTTGAAGTACGTGTTTTACCTCATAATTCGTGCCCTAGAACCTAGGAATCCGTGCCACCACGTTAATCTAGTAAGATTCCTACACGAAGCACTAGACACTAAAATAATCCTACACAATCCACTAACCAATATCATATTCCTAATTCAAATTCTCTACAAAATCCACTAACAATAAACAATTCTATCTACACAAACACCTAAACATTCTTCATTCCTTATTCTATTTGCAAATTCAAAGCACCTCAAATCCTACACTTATTATAATCTATAATAAGCTAACATAAATCTGAAAATTCAGATTCTCCATGCTAATACTCGGCCATGCCTATTCCATTTGAGCAAAATTTGAACAAGATATTTAATTGATGCATGCTTAGACAAGTCTTACACATTGTCAAATCTTTTCCATACACCAAAGCATTATTTTACTAACAAATGAGCTACCATTCTCGGCCCTTGCAATTCACATGCCAAACAATTCAAATAATGCTTAAAGGATGACACAATTTCAGAATTTAGAAGCTCAAGGCTGACACACAAGAACATGCTCACAAACAACTCTTCAAACACTCATTTTTCTCTCAAAACTCTCTCATTCTCTCTCCTTCTCTCTCCATTTCGACCATGGCTGCCTCTTGACCTTCCTAGACCTCAAGCATGCTCTCAAGACTCTCCCAAGCTCAGCCATAGCAGCCTAAAGCAAGGAAGAAGCCCTTTGTGCATTTTGAAGAGCATTTGAGCATCTTTAACCATCAAATGGCTAAGGTGAGGGTTAATCCTTTTTAAAAGCTTTCGAAAACCACATGCATGCCTTCATATGTCTAGATTTACCTTTGTACTTGTTTTATATGTGTGTGCATGAGCTTATATAACCATGCATGGCAAGATATTCGGTTAGAACTTGAAGATAAGCAAAATCACGTAGTTGGCAGATTTCTGACTTGTTAGAACGAAGTGTATTTGGCCTGGTAAATGATGTTGAAAATGTGTAAAAATGGGTAGGTGACTAGTTTTGCCAGTTCTGAACATTTTTCATAGAAATAGGCCAAGGCCAAGTTCGACTCTAAGGTCTCCAAAATGGAAAAACATCGAAAGGTGTCTAAATCTGGAAAATCTGGGAAAATGGAGCAGGTTTTTGGCAGTTCACTGTCCTTGTAGAACAAAATAGTTTTAACCTAGTAAATGATATCTAAAATTCATGAAATTTGGTAGGTAGCTATATTTTGTAGTTCTGGACATTTTTGTCAGAAATAGACTAAAGCTAAATCTGACCCTAAGACCCTCAGATATGGCAAGTATTGAAATATGTATGAATCTGGACAGTTTTGCGTAGTCTCACAGTTTTAACTATGACTCTTGAATCCGAACTCCAAATGATGCGAGGTTTGTTTCTGGATTTAGTTCACTTAAAATATTTAATTTGAAATTTTGTTCACTGGAATTGGAGATTGTTTGCTTGTCTAAATGATTGTGGGAAAACAGACCATTGCAGTGAGGTATTTATTTAGTGATATACTTTGAAAAAATATTGTAACTTCTCTTGTGATATTGAATGCTTGGGATTGTGGCACTTGGATGTTCTGTGGACTGTTTTTGATGATTGAAGATGTTTTAATTAATCGATGCATGGCTTGGGTTAGTTACGTGATAACTTGTGGCTTAAATCGCACGTGTAAGCATGAATTGAAACCCTATTGAATGTGAAAACTCGCTAAGTGTTGATCCTATGGTTATTGTGTCCAATTGTGTGATTAGTGGGCTGCCTAAGAAATGTTAAGTATGCTTGAAATGTGATTCCCGATGATTACATGTTGATAAGTAGACCTTTCTTGCACCCGGTCTCACGTAGACGTCGTTGCATGCTTGTATAAACTGATTATCTGATTACGTGAATCCCGAATTGAGTTATATGACTTGATTTACATGTGTTACATGGCTGTCCATTTAATATTCATATAACTCCATGTGCTTTACAAGTGAAATTACAGGTCAAAGCATGCCTCGTGTGTTTACTTGTCAATGTGCGATCTTATGACTGCTCGGAGGCAACCTATTTTGTTGTCCTCCTAATGTGATATATAAAATGTTATAAATGTGCATTGCATACAAGGTTGCAACCTTTCATTCTGGCATGGTAGCGTTCACGCACACAGGGCGGCATCGGGCTTGCCGGTGCAACCATGACTACCATGGTCCAATTCACTCTCTCGCTTGGGGGCTAGACTTCCTCGAAGAGTTGGGTCGTAGGATTTCGGGGTACATCCGGAGTACACCCATTTGGCGTGAAAAGTGGATGATTGAAGCCGGCCACAACAACTGTTACTAAAAATGAACTTGAACAGCAGGAAGTAAGTGCTATGCGGGGGAAAGTGCTACACCTAAATGTGGTGGGAGCTACCTCTAGAGTTCTGTATGTATCAAACCGTATCCTTTTTACTATCTGTTTAAGTACTCTCGCTTGGTTCCTAGAGGACCTCGGGGAGGAAAGACGGGTAAATGTATTCATTTATATTTATGTTATGTTATGAACTTATTTATTCTAATTGACATGTTTTCAAAGGAGTTTTCATAAGATTAACCGGAAAAAAGTTTCAAAATGTTATCTCTCATTCCCCCTCGTTAAGTTCATAAGGACTCACCCTTTTTTTATCATCACAAGTGAAGAAGATCAGGAACAGGTACCCGAGGAGAATGTGCTTGTTGATGAATCCTTGGAGTGATTACGTGCTTTATGTGCCTTGCATGACAGTGGCTGATTTGTGTTGTGTTTGCTTTGAAGAATATTTAATTTGTTGATGTAAATGACCTCGTTGTAATTTGGGTCTAATTTTGGATTGTACTATCTATAACCGGATGAACTCTTTATTTGGTTATTGTTTTTATTGTCTTGATTAGTAGTTATCATAGGTGTTTAAACCACTAGGTGAATAATCAACTAAGTTAACTCTATCCAATTCTACTTAGGTACTCATTCGTAAGCTAAAGGAAAATAGTTACGTGCATGATAGGGGTAAATTGACAAATAAACGGGACATAGTTATCATGCTAGGCTTGTCAATCAAACGAGACTACTGGGATAAATTAGTAGGCATGTCTATTGATAACAAAATAGGAAATTTTAGTTTGAATTGAATCAATGATTAAAGGTTTTGAGGCATTTTAGAAAATAGGTCAAACTAAAGGTCTTAAATATAGCCGTCATACTGGCGGATTTCTGGAAAATCTTTTGGAATTCTAAATCAACGTTAGGTATTAATCATAAGAAATGACCAAGTCGTACAATAGCTTAAAAGAATTAAGTCATTCCCTACTCTAGCCTCCATTGGTTGGGTTGGGGCGTGACATAGGTGCCGTTAGATTCGATAATAGAAATGTGATGGATTAGGTTGTCATCCTTTTCTAGGCTCAGGACGTACGATCTGAGAAAGAAAAACAGCGCAAAAGATGAAAAATATCCCAAAACTGATGAAAACGTTCGATTTTGGTTGCCAAAAATAGGTGCAACTACGCAGGCTTGCTACCCCCGTGGTAGAGCTCTTGGAAAGCTTTCCAAGGGTATGTTGTGTGCCGCGTAACTCCTTACGGATCAAACGTTATGGGTAAAGGAGCGACGGAGACCTGGTCCCAAACCCCACACCCTCAGTTTGCGGGCCCAGCCTCCACGTCAAGCGAAGTTATCTTGCCCAAGGTACCATGGGATTTGACAATAGAAATGTGATGGACTAGGTTGTCGTCCATTTCGCGGCTCACGACGTACGATCCGGGACAGAAAAACATCGTAAAAGAAGAAAAATGTATCAAAAAAAATGAAAATGTTTGATTTTGGGCTCCGAATACAGGCGCAGTTGAGCAAGCTTGCTGTCCTCATCGTAGAGCTCTCGGAGAGCTTTCCAACGGTATGCTCTATGCCGCGTAACACCTTACGGATCAAAGTTATGGGCAAAGGAGCGACGGAGACCTAGTCCCAAGCCCCACGCCCTCGGTTTGCAGGCCCGGTCTCTATGTGAAGCGAAGTTGTCTTTCCTAAGGTGCTATGGGATTCGATAATAGAAATGTGATGGATTAGGTTGTCGTCCTTTTCTAGGCTCACGACGTACGATCTGGGAAGAAAAAACAGTGCAAAAGAAGAAAAGTGTACCAAAACTGATGAAAAAGTTCAATTTTGGGCTCCAAAAATAGGCGCAGCCACACAGGCTTGCTTCCTACGTCGTAGAGCTCCCAGAGAGCTTTCCAACGGTATGCTGTGCGCCGCGTAACTCGTTACGGATCAAAAGTTATAAGCAAAAGAGCGACAGAGACCAGGTCCTAAGCCCCACGCCCTCGGTTTTCGAGCCCAGCCTCTACGTGAAGTGAAGTTGTCTTGCCCACGGTGCCTTGGGATTCGATAATAGAAATGTGTTGTATTAGGTTGTCATCCTTTTCTAGACTCACGACGTACAATCAGGGAAGAAAAAATAGCGTAAAAGGAAAAAAGTGTCCCAAAACTAATGAAAATGTTCCATTTTGGGCTCCGAAAAAAGCCGCAGCCGAGCAGGCGTGCTGCTCCCATTGTAAAGCTCTCGGAGGGCTTTCCAACGGTTTGTTGTACGCCACATAACTCCTTACGGATCAAAAGTTATGGGCACCGGAGAGACGGAGACCTGGTCCTAAGCCCCACGCCCTCGGTTTGCTAGCCCAACCTCTACGTGTGGCGAAGTTGTCTTGCCCAAGGTGCTGTGGGATTCGATAATAGAAATGTGATGAATTAGGTACTCGTCCTTTTCTAGGCTCATGACGTACGATCCGAGAAGGAAAAACAGCGTAAATGAAGAAAAGTGTCCCAAAACGGATGAAAACGTTCGATTTTGGGCTCCAAAAATAGGCGCAGCCGCATAGGCTTGCCACCCCCGTCGTAGAGGTCTCGGAGAGCTTTCCAACAGTATGTTGTGTGCCGCGTAACTCCTTACGGATCAAAAGTTAAGGGCAAAGGAGTGACGGAGAGCTGGTCCCAAGCCCCACACCCTCGGTTTGCGGTCCCAGCCTCTACGTGAAGCGAAGTTGTCTTTCCCAAGCTGCCGTGGGATTCAATAATAGAAATGTGATGAATTAGGTTATCGTCCTTCTCGCGGCTCACGACGTACGATCCGGGATGAAAAAATAGCGCAAAAGAAGATAAGTATCCCGAAACTGATAAAAACGTTCAATTTTGGGCTTCGAAAATAGAGGCAGCTGAGCAGGCTTGCTACCCCCATCGTAAAGCTCTCGGATAGCTTTTTAACGGTATGTTGTGCTGCACGTATCTCCTTACGGATCAAAAGTTATGGGCACCGGAGCGATAGAGACCTGGTCCCAAGGCCCACGCCCTAGTTTTGCGGGCCCAGCATCTACGTGAAGCGAAGTTGTCTTGCCCAAGGTGCTTGGGATTCGATAATAGAAATGTGATGGATTAGGTTGTCATCCTTTTCGCAGCTCACGACATACGATCCGGGATGAAAAAATAGTGCAAAAGAAGAAAAGTGTCCAGAAACTGATGAAAACGTTCAATTTTGGCCTTCAAAAACAAGCCCAACCGAGCAGGCTTGTTGCCACCGTCGTAGAGCTCTTGGAGAGCTTTCCAATGGTATGTTGTGCACCGCGTAACTCTTTACGGATCAAAAGTTATGGGCACCGGAGCGATGGAGACTTGGTCCCAAGGCCCACGCCCTCCTTTTGTTGGCCCAGCGTCTACGTGAGGCGAAGTTGTCTTGCCCAAGGTGCCGTGAGATTCGATAATAGAAATGTGATGGATTAGGTTGTCGTCCTTTTCTAGGCTCATGATGTACGATCCGGGACGGAAAAACAGCGCAAAAGAAGAAAAGTGTCTCGAAACTGATGAAAATGTTCAATTTTGGTCTGTGAAAATAGGCGCAGCTGAGCAGGCTTGCTGCCCCCATCGTAGAGCTCTCAAAAAGCTTTCCAACGAAATGTTGTGCGCCGCGTAACTCCTTACAGATCAAAAGTTATGGGCACCGGAGCGACAAATGCTTGGTCACAAACCCCACGCCCTCGGTTTGCGGGCCTAGCCTCTACGTGAAGTGAAGTTGTCATGCCCAAGGTGTCGTGGGATTCGGTAATAGAAACGTGATTGATTCGGTTGTAGTCCTTTTTGCAGCTAACGACGTACGATCTGGGATGGAAAAATAGCGCAAAAGTAGAAAAGTGTCCCGAAACTGATGAAAATATTCAATTTTGGGCTCCAAAAATAGGCACAGGTGAGCAAGCTTGCTGCCCTCGTCGGAGAGCTCTCGGAAAGCTTTCCAACGGTATGCTCTGCACTGCACAACTCCTTGCAGATCAAAAGTTATGGGCAAAGGAGCGACGGAGACTTGGTCCCAACCCCCACGACCTCGGTTTGCGGGCCCAGTCTCTACATGAAGCGATGTTGTCTTTCCCAAGGTGTAGTAGGATTCGATAATAGAAATGTGGTGGGTTAGGTGTTCGTCCTTTTCTAGGCTCACAACGTACGATCCGGGAAGGAAAAACAGCACAAAAGGAGAAAAGTGTCCCAAAACTGATGAAAACGTTCGATTTTGGGCTCTGAAAATAGGAGCAGCCGAGTAGGCTTGCTGCCCCCATCGTAGAGCTCTCTAAGAGCTTTCCAACAGTATGTTGTGCGCCGCGTAACTCCTTACGAATCAAAAGTTAACGGCACCGGAGCGACGGAGACCTGGTCCCAAGCCCCACGCCCTCGGTTTGCGGGCCCAGCCTCTACGTGAAGCGAAGTTGTCTTGCCCAAGGTATCATAGGATTCGATAATAGAAATGTGATGGATTAGGTTGTCATCCTTTTCTAGGCTCACGACGTACGATACAGGAAGGAAAAACAGCACAAAAGAAGAAAAGTGTCCAAAAACTGATAAAATCGTTCGATTTTGGGATCCAAAAATAGGCACAGCTGTGCATGCTTTCCACACCAGTCGTAGAGCTCTCAGAGGGCTTTTCAATGGTATGCTGTGTGCCGCGTAACTCCTTACGTATCAAAAGTTATGAGCAAAAGAGCGACGAAGACTTGGTCCGAAGCCCCACGCCCTCGGTTTCAGGCCCAGCCTCTACGTGAAGTGAAGTTTTCTTGCCCATGGTGCATTGGGATTCGATAATAGAAATGTGATGTATTAGGTTGTCGTCCTTTTTTAGGCTCACGACGTACGATCCGGAGAGGAAAAACGGCGCAAAAGGAGAAAAGTGTCCCAAAATTGATGAAAACATTTAATTTTGGGCTCCAAAAGCTGGCGCAGCGAAACAGGCTTGCTACACCCATTGTATAGCTCTCGGAGAGCTTTCCAACGGTATGTTGTGCGCCTCGTAACTCCTTACGAATCAAAAGTTATAGGCACCGGAGCGACGGGGAACTTGTCTTAAGCCCCGCGCCCTCGGTTTGCGGGGCTAACCTCTACGTGAAGCGAGGTTGTCTTGCCCAAGGTGCCGTGGGATTCGATAATAGGAATGTGATGGATTGGGTTGTCGTCCTTTTCTAGGCTCATGACATACGATCCAGGAAGGAAAAACAGCACAAATGAAGAAAAGTGTCCCAAAACTGATAAAAACGTTCAATTTTGGGCTCCAAAAATAGGCGCAGCTGCGTAGGCTTGCTACCCCCGTCGTAGAGCTCTCGGAGAGCTTTCCAATGGTATGCTGTGTGCCATGTAACTCCTTACGGATCAAAAGTTAAGGGCAAATGAGCAATGAAGACGTAGTCCCAAGGCCCACGCCCTCGGTTTGCGGTCCCAGCCTCTACGTGAAGCGAAGTTGTCTTTCCCAAATTATCATGGGATTCGATAATAGAAATGTGATGGATTAGGTTATCGTCCTTTTTGCGGCTCAAGACGTACGATCCGGGACAGAAAAATAGCGCAAAATAACAAAAGTATCCCGAAACTGATGGAAACGTTCAATTTTGGGCTTCGAAAACAGGCGCAGCCCAACAGGCTTGCTATCCTCGTCGTAGAGCCCTCAGAGTGCTTTCCAACTGTATGTTGTGCGCTGTGTAACTCCTTACGGATCAAAAGTTATGGGCACCAGAGCGACGGAGACCTGGTCCCAAGCCCACGCCCTCGGTTTGCGGGCCCAGCCTTTATGTGAATCGAAGTTGTCTTACCCAAGGTGCTATGGTATTCAATAATAGAAATGTGATGGATTAGGTTGTACTCCTTTTCGAGGCACACGACGTACGATCCGGGACGGAAAATTAGCGCAAAAGAAGAAAAGTGTCCCGCAACTAATGAAAAAATTCAATTTTGGGCTCTGAAAATTGGCGCAGCCGAGCAAGCTTGTAGCCCCCGTGGTAGAGCTCTTGGAGAGCTTCCCAACAGTATGCTGTGCGCTGCGTAACTCCTTACGGATCAAAATTTATGGGCAAATGAGCGACGGAGACCAGGTCCTAAGCCCTACGCCCTCGATTTACGGGCCCAGCCTCTACATCAAGCGAAGTTATCTTGCCCAAGGTGCCGTGGGATTCGATAATAGAAATGTGATGGATTAGGTTGTTGTCCTTTTCACGGCTCACGACATATGATCCGGGACGGAAAAACAGCGCAAAAGAAGAAAAGTATCCCAAAATTGATGAAAATGTTCGATTTTGGGCTCCGAAAACAAGCGCAACTGAGCAAGCTTGCAACCCTCATTGTAGAGCTCTCAGAGAGATTTCTAACGGTAGGTTGTGCGCCGCGTAACTCCTCACGGATCAAAAGTTATGGGAAAAGGAGTGACGGAGACCTGGTCCCAAGCCCCATGCCCTCGGTTTGCGGGCCTAGTCTCTACGTGATGCGAAGTTGTCTTTCCCAAGGTGCCGTGGGATTCGATAATAGAAATGTGATGGATTAGGTGTTCGTCCTTTTCCAGGTTCACGACGTACGATCCAGGAAAGAAAAATAGCGCAAAAGAAGAAAAGTGTCCCAAAACTGATGAAAACGTACGATTTTGGGCTCCAAAAATAGGAGCATCCGAGCAAGCTTGCTGCCACCGTCGTACATCTCTCCGAGAGCTTTCCAACGGTATGCCGTGTACCGCGTAACTCCTTTCGGATCAAAAGTTATGGGCACCGGAGCGACGGAAACCTGGTCGCAAGCCCCACGCCCTCGGTTCGTAGGCCCAGCCTCTACGTGAAGCGAAGTTGTCTTGCCCAAGGTGCCGTGGGATTTGATAATTGAAATGTGATGGATTAGGTTATCGTCCTTTTCTAGGCTCACGACGTACGATCTGGGAAGAAAAAACAACGCAAAAGAAGAAAAGTGTCCTAAAACTGATGAAAATGTTCGATTTTGGGATCCAAAAATAGGTGCAGCAGTGCAGGCTTGTTGTCCCCGATGTAGAGCTCTCAGAGAGCTTTCCAACGGTATGTTGTGTGCCGCGTAACTCCTTACGGATCAAAAGTTATGAGCAACGGAGCGACGGAGACCTGGTCCCAAGCCCCAAGCCCTCGGTTTGCGGGCCCCGCCTCTACGTGAAGTATAGTTGTCTTGCCCACGGTGCCTTGGGATTCGATAATAGAAATGTGATTTATGAGGTTGTCGTCCTTTTCTAGGCTCACGACGTATAATCCAGGAAGGAAAAACAGCGCAAAAGGAGAAAAGTGTCCTAAAACTGATGAAACGTTCGACTTTGGGCTCCTAAAATAGGCGCAGCCGAGTAGGCTTGCTGCTCCCATTGTAGCGCTCTTGGAGAGCTTTCCAACGGTATGTTGTGTATCGCATAACTTCTTACGGATGAAACGTTATGGGCACCGGAGCGACGGAGACTTGGTCCCAAGCCCCACGCCCTCGTTTTGTGGGCCCAGCCTCTACGTGAAGCGAAGTTGTCTTACCCAAGGTGTCGTGAGATTTAATAATAGAAATGTGATGAATTAGGTTGTCGTCCTTTTGTTGGCTCACGACGTATGATCCGGGAAGGAAAAACGGTACAAAAGATGAAAAGTTTTCCAAAACTAATGAAAACGATCAATTTTGGGCTCCGAAAATAGGCACAGCCGAGCAGGCCTGCTGTCCCCGTTGTAAAGCTCTGGGAGAGCTTTCCAACGGTATGCTGTGCGCCGCGTAACTCCTTACGGATCATAAGTTATGGGCAAAGGAGCGACGGAGACCTAGTCCCAAGCCCCACGCCCTCGGTTTCCGAGCCCAAGCTCTACGTGAAGCGAAGTTGTCTTGCCTAAATTTCTGAGGGATTCGATAATAGAAATGTGATGGATTAGGTTGTCGTCCTTTTCTAGGCTCACGACATACGATCCTGGAAGGAAAAACTGCGCAAAAGAAGCAATGTATTCCAAAACTGATGAAAACGTTCGATATTGGTCACCAAAAACAAGCGCAGCAGCACAGGATTTCCACCCTCGTGGTAGAACTCTCAAAGAGCTTTCCAACAGTATGTTGTGTGTCGCGTAACTCTTTACGAATAAAAAGTTATGGGCACTAGAGCGTCGGGGACCTAGTCCCAAGCCCAATGCCCTCGGTTTGCGGGCCCAGCCTCCACGTGAAGCAAAGTTGTCTTGCCCAAGATGTCATGGGATTCGATAATAGAAATGTGATGGATTAGGTTGTCATCGTTTTCTAGGCTCACGTTGTACGATCCGGGACCAAAAAATAGCGCAAAAGTAAAAAAGTGTCCCGAAACTGATGAAAACGTTCGATTTTGGTCTCCAAAAATGGCACAGCCGCGCAGGCTTGCTACCCTCATGGTAGAGCTCTCGGAGAGCTTTCCAACGGTATGCTGTGTGTCGCGTAACTCCTTACGAATCAAAAGTTATGGGCAAAGGAGCGATGGAGACCTGGTCCCAAGCCCCACGCCCTCGGTTTGCGGGCCCAGCCTCTACGTGAAGCGAAGTTGTCTTGCCTAAGGTGTCATGGGATTCAATAATAGAAATATGATGGATTAGGTTGTCGTCCTTTTCTAGGCTCACGACGTACGATCCGGGAATGAAAAACAGCACAAAAGAAGAAAAGTGTCCCAAAATTAATGAAAACGTTCGATTTTGGTCTCCAAAAAAGGCACAACTGTGCAGGCTTGCTACCCCCATCGTAGAGCTTTCGGAGAGCTTTCCAATGGTATGCTGTGCGCCGTGTAACTTCTTACGGATCAAAATTTATGGGCACTGGAGCGACGGAGACCTAGTCCCAAGGCCCACGCCCTCGTTTTCCAGGCCCAGCGTCTACGTGAAGCGAAGTTGTCTTGCCCAAGGTGCAATGGGATTCAATAATAGAAATGTGATGGATTAGGTTGTCGTCCTTTTCGCAGCTCATGACGTACAACCCGGGACGGAGAAACAGCGCAAAAGAAGAAAAGTATCCCAAAACTGATGAAAATATTCAATTTTATACTCCGAAAATAGGCGCAGTTGAGCAGGCTTTCTACCATCGTTGTAGAACTCTCGGAGAGGTTTCCAACTGTATGCTGTGCGCCGCGTAACTCCTTACGGATCAAAAGTTATGGTCACCGGAATGACAGATACCTGGTCATAAGCCCCACGCCCTCGATTTGTGGGCCCAGCCTCTACGTGAAGTGAAGTTGTCATACCTAAGGTGTCATGGGATTTGATAATAAAATTGTGATGGATTAGGTTGTCGACGTTTTCTAAGCTTACGATGTACGATCCGGGATGGAAAAACAGCGCAAAAGAAGAAAAGTATCCCAAAACTGATGAAAATATTCAATTTTATACTCCGAAAATAGGCGCAGTTGTGCAGGCTTTCTACCATCGTCGTTGAGCTCTCGGAGAGGTTTCCAACTGTATGATGTGCGCAACGTAACTCCTTACGGATCAAAAGTTATGGGCACCCAAGCGACGGATACCTAGTCACAAGCCCTTCGCCCTCGGTTTGCGGGCCCAGCCTCTACGTGAAGTGAAGTTGTCTTGCCCAAGGTGTCATGGGATTTGGTAATAGAAATGTGATTGATTAGGTTGTCGACCTTTTTGCGGTTGACAACGTACGAACCAGGACGGAAAAACAGTGCAAATGTTGGAAAGTGTCCTGAAACTGATGAAAACATTGAATTTTGGGATCCAAAAATAGGCGTAGCTGAGCAGTCTTGCTGCCCTTGTCGTAGAGCTCTCGAGGAGCTTTCTAACGATATGCTGTGTGCCGCGTAACTCCTTACGGATCAAAAGTTATGGGCATCGGAGCGACGAAGACCTGGTCCCAAGCCCCACACCCTCGGTTTGCAGGCCAAGCCTCTAGGTGAAGCAAAGTTTTCTTGCCCAAGGTGCCGTGGGATTCGATAATAGAAATGTGATGGATTAGGTTGTCGTCCTTTTCTAGGCTCACGACGTACGATCCGGGAAGAAAAAACAGGGCAAAAGAAGAAAAATGTCCGAAAACTGATAAAAACGTTCGATTTTGGGCTCCAAAAATAAACGCAGCCGCTCATACTTCACACCCCCATCGTAGAACTCTTAGAGAGCTTTCCAACGGTATGCTGTGCGCCGCGTAACTCGTTATGGATCAAAAGTTATGGGCAAAGGAGCGACGGAGACCTGGTCCCAAGCCCCACGCCCTCGGTTTGTGGGCCCAGCCTCTACGTGAAGCGAAGTTATCTTGCCCACGGTGACTTGGGATTCGATAATATAAATGTGATGTATTAGGTTGTCATCCTTTTCTAGGCTCACGACGTACGATCCGGGAAGGAAAAACAGCGCAAAAGGAGAAAAGTGCCCCAAAACTGATAAAAATGTTCAGTTTTGGGCTCCGAAAATAGGTGCAACTGATCAGGCTTGCTGCTCTCATTGTATAGCTCTCGGAGTGGTTTCCAACGGTATGCTGTGCACCGTGTAACTATTTACGAATCAAAAGTTATGGGCATCGGAGCGACAGAGACCTAGTCCCAAGCCCCACGCCCTTGGTTTACAGGCCCAGCCTTTACATGAAGCGAAGTTGTCTTGCCCAAGGTGCCATGGGATTCGATAATAGAAATGTGATGGATTCGGTTGTCGTCCTTTTCTAGGCTCATGACGTACGACCTTGGTAGGAAAAACAGCGCAAAAAAAGAAAAGTGTCCCAAAACTGATGAAAACATTCAATTTTGGGCACCAAAAATAGGCTCAACCGCGTAGGCTTGCTACCCCGTGGTAAAGCTCTCGGAGAGCTTTCCAACGGTATGCTGTGTGCCGCGTAACTTCTTACGAATCATAAGTTATGGGCAAAGGAGCGACAGAGATCTAGTCCCAAGCCCCACGCCCTCGGTTTGAGGTCCCAGCCTCTACGTGAAGCGAAGTTGTCTTGCCCAAGGTGCTGTGGTATTCGATAATTGAAATTTGATGGATTAGGTTGTCGTCCTTTTCGCGGCTCACGACGTACGATCCGGGACGAAAAAACAGCGCAAAAGAAGAAAAGTGACACGAAACTAATGAAAACGTTCAATTTTTGCATGCAAAAATAGGCGCAGTCGAGCAGGCTTGCTGCCCCCATCGTAGAGCTCTTGGAGAACTTTCCAACGGTATGCTGTGCGCCGCGTAACTTCTTACGAATCAAAAGTTATGGGCACCGGAGCGACGGAGACCTGGTCCCCAACCTCAACGTGAAGTGAAATTGTCTTGCCCAATGTATCGTGGTATTCGATTATTGAAATTTGATGGATTAAGTTGTCGTCCTTTTCGCGGCTCATGACGTACGATCCGGGATGAAAAAACAGCGCAAAAGAAGAAAAGTGACACGAAACTAATGAAAACGTTCAATTTTTGCATGCAAAAATAGGCACAGCCAAGCAGGCTTGTTGCCCCCATCGTAGAGCTCTCGGAGAGCTTTCTAACGGTATGGTGTGCGCCGCGTAACTTCTTACGAATCAAAAGTTATATGCACCTGAGCGACGAATACCTGGTCACAAGCCCCACGCCCTCAGTTTGCGGGCCCAGCCTCTACGTGAAGCAAAGTTGTCTTGTCCAAGTTGCCATGGGATTCAATAATAGAAAAGTGATAGATTAGGTGATCGTCCTTTTCGCGGCTCACGACGCATGATCCGGGACAGGAAAACAGCGCAAAAGAAGAAAAGTATCCTGAAACTGATGAAAACGTTCAATTTTGTGATTTGAAAATAGATGCAGCCGAGCAGCCTTGCTGCCCCCGTCGTAGAGCTCTCCGAGAGCTTTCCAACGGTATGTTGTGTGCCGCGTAACTCCTTACGGATCAAAAGTTATGGGCACCGGAGTGACGGAGACCTTGTCCTAAGCCCCACACCCTCGTTTTGGGGGCCCAGCCTGTACATGAAGCGAAGTTGTCTGGCCCAAGGTGCCAAGGGATTCGATAATAGAAATGTAATGGATTAGGTTGTCGTCCTTTTCGTGGCTCACGACGTACGATCTGGGACGCAAAAACAGCGCAAAAGAAGAAAAGTGTCCCGAAACTGATGAAATCATTCAGTTTTGTATGCCGAAAACTAGTGCAGTCGTGCAGGCTTGTTGTCCCCGTCATAGAGCTCTCGGAGAGCTTTCCAACAGTATGCTATGCGCCGCGTAACTCCTTACGGATCAAAAGTTATGGGCACCAGAGCGACAGATACCTGGTCACAAGCCCTACGTCCTCGGTTTGCAGGCCCAGCCTCTACGTGAAGCGAAGTTATCTTGCCCAAGGTGCCGTGGGATTCGGTAATAAAAATGTGATGGATTATGCTGTTGTCCTTTTCTAGGCTCATGACGTACGATCCGAGAAAGAAAAACAGCGTAAAAGTATAAAATTGTACCAAAATCTGATGAAAACGTTCGATTTTGGGCTCCAAAAATAGGAGCAACCCAGAATAGTTGCTACCCCCGTCGTTGAGCTCTCCAAGAGCTTTACAACAGTATGGTGTGCGCAGCGTATTTCCTTACGGAGCAAAAGTTAGAGGCACCGGAGCGACGAAGACCTTGTCTCGTGCCCTACGCCCACGGTTGCTGGGCCCAGCCTCTACGTGAAGCAAAGTTGTCTTGCCCAAGGTACCGTGGGATTCGATATTTGAAATGTGATGGATTAGGTTGTCGTCGTTTTCTAGGCTCATGACGTACGATCCGGGAAGGAAAAACTGCGCAAAAGAAGAAAAGTGTCTTAAAATTGATAAAAACGTTCGATTTTGGGCTCCAAAATAGGTGCAGCCGTGCAAGTTTGCTACACTTGTCGTAGAGCTCTTAGAGAGTTTTCCAACGGTATGTTGTGTGCTGCATAACTCCTTACGGATCAAAAGTTATGGGCATTGGAGCGACGGAGGTCTAGTTAGAGGCCCCACGCCCTCGGTTTGCGGGCCCAGCCTCTACGCGAAGGGTAGTTATCCTGCCCAAGATGCCTTGAGAATCAATAATAGAAATGTGACGGATTAGGTTGTCGTCCTTTTCTAGGCTCACGACGTACGATCTGGGAAGGAAAAACAACGCAAAAGAAGGAAAGTGTCTAAAAACTGATGAAAATGTTCGATTTTGGGTTCCAAAAACAGGTGTAGCCGTGCGGGCTTGCTACCCTAGTCATAGAACTCTCGGAGAGCTTTCCAACGGTATGCTATGCGCCGCGTAACTCCTTACCGATCAAAAGTTGTGGGCAAAGCAGCGATGAAGACCTGGTCCTAAGCCCCACGCCCTTGGTTTGCTGGCCCAGCCTTTACGTGAAGTGAAGTTGTCTTGCCTAAGGTACTGTGGGATTCGATAATAGAAATGTGATGGATTAGGTTGTCGTCCTTTTCTAGGCTCACGACATACGATCCGAGAAGGAAAAACAGCGCAAAAGAAGAAAAGTGTCCCAAAACTGATGGAAATGTTTGATTTTGGGCTCCTAAAACAGGTGCAGCCAAGCAGGCTTGATGCCTCCGTCATAGAGCTCTCGGAGAGCTTTCCAACGGTATGCTGTGCGCTGCGTAACTCCTTACGGATCAAAAGTTATGGGCAAAGGAGCGACGGAGACCTAGTCCCAAGCCACGCCATCAGTTTGCGGGCCCAGCCTCTACGTGAAGTGAATTTGTCTTGCCCAAGGTGCCGTGGCATTCGACAATAGAAATGTGATGGATTATGTTGTCATCCTTTTCTAGGCTCACGACATACGATCCGGCAAGGAAAAACAGCGCAAAAGAAGAAAAGTGTCCAAAAATTGATGAAAATATTCGATTTTGGGCTCCGAAAATAGGCGCAACCGAGCATGCTTGCAGCCCCGGTCATAGAGCTCCTGGAGAGCTTTCCAACAGTATGTTATGCGCCGCGTAACTTGTGAGGCCCGACCCCGAATAATGTGCCATACCTCGATTTGCGTGCCATAGACCCTTAATTATATGACCGACCTTGGATTACGTGTCCTGTCTTGGTTTTCGTGCATACCTTGCCATACGTGCCTTGACCTAGAATAGTGTGCCCTAATCCCCGACTGACGTGCCCTGACCTCGATGTACATGCCCTGACCTCGATGTACGTGCGTTACCTCGTTTCGTGTGCCCTAATCTTGAACTGCGTACCTTAACCTAGATATAGAGTCGTGCCTTGATTTGAATGCATTTGCATTGGAATCCGTGCATTTATCTTGAAGTACGTGCATTAGTCTTGAAGTTCGTGTCTTACCTCGTAGTTCGTGTCTACCTCGTAATTCTTGCCCTAGACCTAGGAATCCGTGCCACCACGTTAATCAAGAAAGAATCCTACACAAAGCACTAGACTATAAAATAATCCTACAAACACCACTAACTATTATTATAATCCTATTTCAAATCTCTACAAAATCCACTAACACCTAAATATTATATTTTAAACATATCCTATATTCTATTCTACCTAAAATCCCTAAATACCCAACATTCTCTTACACACATGCTAAAACAATTCAAAAGATGCTCAAAAGATGACACAAAATCTGATTTTTGCATGCCCAAGGCCAACATTTGCATCAACAATTGCAAAAGCTTCTATTTTCTTTCATTTCTCTCACTCTCCTCACATTTCTCTCTCTCCCTCTCATTCTTCTCTCTGAATCTCGGTTTTGAGCTGAGTTTCTTCATCCCTTAGCTCATCTTCATTATCCTATGGTGCATCAAGACAAACAACAAGCAAAGGAACTCAACCAAGCTAGCTAGGATGCAAGAATCACACATGCATGCTCTTTGTGTCACCATTTTCGGCCTTGGTGAGTTACTAAGCTTCCATTTCTTTTCTTCTTGTTCTAACCACATGCATGTACTAAGATCTTGGTCACTAAGCTAGGAAAAATAGAGAAAATCGAGTTGGAATCTCGGCTAGGCAAAGAAGAAGAAGAAAATTGTGCATCAACAAGTTTTGAGCATCTTCTTGGTTGATTTGCTAAGGTGAGGGCTAAAGCCTTTTGAAAAATCGTCAAAAATCCACATGCATGTTCATAAATGTATGACCTTGCTTCTTTTCTTGAGTTATATGTTCGTTCATAAGCTTTTGCAACCATGCATGGCAACATTTTGGCTTGAAGATGATGATAGGTGAAATCGGATCATGTGACAGCTCTCAGACCTGTTGTTTCGAGGTGAGTTTGGCTAGACAAATAATGTTAAAAATTCATGAAAATTGGTAGGTGACTATTTTTGCCAGTTATGAACATGTTTCGCAGAAATAGGCCAAAGTTAATTTCGACTCTAAGGTCCTCAAAATGGAAAATCTTTAAAATGTGTCCAAATCTGGAAATCTAGAAAAATGAAGCAGGTTTTGGCTAATGCACTGACCTTGTAGACCGAACCATATTTGAATTAGCAAATGATGTCCAAAATGCATGAAAATTGGTGTCCTGCTATATTTTTCAGTTCTGGACATTTTTGTCAGAAATGGACTAAGGCTAAATCTGACCCTAAGGACCTCCAAAACGTCAATTATCGAAATGTGTACAAATTTGGACAGTTTTGTGCTATCCCACTGTTCGGCTATAACTAATGATCCCGAACTCCAAATGATGCAAGGTTTGTTCCTGATTTTAGTTGACTTCTTAAGCTTTAATTTGACATCTTATTCACTGGAATTGGAGTTTGTTTGCATATCTTAATGATTGTGAGAAAACAGCCTACTGCAGTAAGGGTTTCACTTAATGTCATGCTTAGAAAATTGTTGTAACTTCTCTTGTTGAAATAAATGCTTGGGATTGTAGCTTTGGGATGTTGTGTGGACTGTTTTGAACGTTTGAGGATATTGAACTATATGATGCATGGCTTGAGATTGACTTTGAGTTGGTTTGAGGCTCAAATTGCACAGATATGCACGAAATAGAAACCCTAATGACTAGGTAGTTTTGCTAAGTGTTGATCATTTGGATATTGTGTGGAATTATACACTTGGTAGGCTGCCCGTAGTTTCCCTTATAACCTTGAATGTAATTTTGATCATTGCATGTTGACAAATAGGCTTTTCTTGCATCCGAATCCACGTAGATGTTGTTGCATGTTGAATAATCCTATCACTTGATTACACGGACTTTGAATTGAGTTATATGGCATGATTTACATGTGTTACAGGGCTGCCCGTTTAATGTTCATATAACTCTATATGCCTTTCAAGTGAAATTACTTGTCTTATCGTGCCCTGCCTGTTTACTTGTCAATGTGCAATCTTATGACTGTCCGGAGGCAACCTACTTTGTTGTCCTCCTAACGTGATATGTTAATGTTATAAATGTGCACTGCATACAAGGTTGCAACCTTTCTTGTCGGCATGGTAGCGATCACGCACACCGGGCGGCATCGGGCTTGCCGGTGCACCCGTGACTACCATGGTCCCATTCCCTCTCTCGCTTGGGGGCTAGACTTCCTCGGAGAGTCGGGTTGTAGGATTTCGGGGTACATCCGGAGTACACCCACCTGGCGTGTTAAGGGGATGATTTGAAGTCGGCCGCAACAACTGATTCTGGAACTGATCTGAGAGCAAAAGCTCACTGTATCCTTTTTACTATATGTATAAGTACTCTCGCTTGGTTCCTAGAGAACCTTGGGGAGGAAAGACCGGTATTTCTGTTCCTGTACTTATATTATTGTTATATTCATGCCTGCAAAAGGATTTCATAAGTTGAACCGAAAAATGAGTTTCAAAACCTATTTCTCGTTCCCCCTCACTGAGTTCATAAGGACTCACCCTCTTTTATCATCTCAGGTAAAGAAGATCCAGAACAGGTACCCGAGGACGATGTGCCTAACGATGAATCCTTGGAGTGATTGCCTGTTTGTGTACTTTGCGTGATTATGACTACTTGTGAACTTTATGCTACTTGAAGACTATTTCCTTTTATATTGCTCGATGTTGTAATGTAAAGACCCCCATTGTAATTTGGGGTCTAATTTTGGTTTGTACTGATATTGCTAGACAGACACTAGATACTACTATGATCGTTTTGCTATTATTACCGCTAGAATATATCATAGGTTATGACGTATTAGTTAAGGACTAAGTAAATGAACCTATCCAATCTTAAACAGGCACTTTTGTAACGAGGATAAACAAACAAACAAGACAAAGTATCATGCTAGGTTATAAATCAAACGAGACATCGAGATAAACAATAGGCATTTCAATTGATGTTAAATAGTAATCCTAGTTGGAAATGAAACTTGAGATTAGAAAAATTTGAGGCATTTTGAGAATTAGGCCAAACCAAAGAGTCCAATTACAACCGTTATGTTGCCGGTTTTCTGAAAAACTTTAGAGTTTAGACTAAAACGATAAGTGTTAAATCTTCATAAACGGTTAAGTATATGACATGTCCTGAATTTTTAGATCACACCCTAGTCTAACCTTATAGGCCGGGTTGGGGCGTGGCATAACTCCTTAGGGATCAAAAGTTATGGGCACCGGTGCAACGGTTACCTGGTCACAAGCCCAACGCCCTCGGTTTGCGGGCCCAAGCACTACGTGAAGTGAAGTTGTCAGGCCCAAGGTGTTGTGGGATTCAGAAATAGAAATGTTAGCGATTAGGTTGTCATCATTTTTGCAACTGACGACATACGATTCGAGACAGAAAAATAGCGCAAAAGAATAAAAGTTTCCCGAAAGTGATGAAAACGTTAAATTTTGGTCTCCGAAAATAGATGAAGCCGAGTAGGCTTGCTACCCCCGTCGTAGAGCTCTCGGAGAGCTTCCCAACGGTATGCTGTGCGCCGCGTAAATCCTTGCCGATCAAAAGTTATAGGCATAGGAGCGACGGAGACCTGGTCCTAAGCCCTACGCCCTCGGTTTGCGGGCCCTGCCTTTGCTTGAGGTAAAGTTGTCTTGTCCAAGGTGCCGTGGGATTCGATAATAGAAATGTGATGGATTAGGTTGTCGTCCTTTTCTAGGATCACGACATATGCTCCGGGAAGGAAAAACAACGCAAAAGAAGAAAAGTGGCCCAAAACTGATGAAAACGTTCGATTTTGGGCTCCAAAAATAGGCGCAGCCGAGCAGGCTTGCTTCCCCCGTCGTAGAGCACTCAGAGGGTTTTCCAACGGTATGCTGTGCACTGCGTAACTCCTTACGGATCAAAAGTTATGGGCACCGGAGCGACGGAGACATAGTCCTAAGCCCCACACCCTTGGTTTGCAGGCCCCATCTCTACGTGAAGTAAAGTTGTCATGCCCAAGATGTCGTGGGATTCGGCAATAGTAATGTGATTGATTAGGTTCTCGTCCTTTTCGCGGCTGACAACGTACGATACAGGACGAAAAAACTGTGTAAAAGAAGAAAAGTTTCCTGAAACTGATGAAAACGTTCGATTTTGGGCTCCAAAAAAAGGTGTAGCAAAATAGTCTTGCTACCCGCGTCGTAGAGCTCTCGGAGAGCTTTCCAACGGTATGCCGTGCGCCACATAACTCCTTATGGGCATAGGAGCGACGAAGACCTAGTCCCAAGCCCCACGCCCTCGGTTTGCGGGGCCAGCCTCTACGTGAAGCGAAGTTGTCTTGCCCAAGGTGCCGTGGGATTCGATAATAGAAATGTGATGGATTAGGTTGTCGTCCTTTTCTAGGATCACGACATATGCTCCGGGAAGGAAAAACAACGCAAAAGTAGAAAAGTGGCCCGAAACTGATTAAAATATTCAATTTTGGGCTCCAAAAATGGGCGCAGCTGAGTAGGCTTGCTGCCCCAGTCGTAGATCTCTCGGAGAGCTTTCCAACGGTATGCTGTGCGCCGCGTAACTCGTTACAAATCAAAAGTTATGTGCACCGGAGCAATAGATACCTGGTCACAAGCCCTACGCCCTCGGTTTGCTAGCCCAACCTCTACATGAAGTGAAGTTATCATGCCCAAGGTGCCGTGAGATTCGGTAATAGAAATATAATTGATTAGGTTGTCGTCCTTTCCGCGGCTAAAGACGTACGATTCGGGACGGAAAAACAGCGGAAAAGAAGAAAAGTGTCCCGAAACTAATGAAAATATTTGATTTTGGGCTCTGAAAATAGTCGCAGCCCAGTAGGCTTGTTGCCCCCGTCGTAGAGCTCTCGGAGAGCTTTTCAACGGTATGTTGTGCGCCGCATACCTCCTTACAAATAAAAAGTTAGGGGCACCAGAGCGACGGAGACCTGGTCCCAAGCCCCACGCCCTCAGTTTGCGGGACCAGCCTCTACGTTAAGTGAAGTTGTCTTGCCCAAGGTGCCGTAGGATTCGGTAATAGAAATGTGATGGATTAGGTTATCATCCTTTTCGCGGCTCACAACATACGATCCTTGATGGAAAAATAGCGCAAAAGAAGAAAAGTATCCCAAAACTGATGAAAACGTTCAATTTTATGTTCCGAAAACAGGCACAGCTGAGTACGCTTGCTACCCCCGTCGTAGAGGTTTCGTAAAACTTTCCAACGGTATGCTGTGCACCGCGTAACTCCTTACGGATCAAAAGTTATGGGCAAAGCAGCGACGGAGACCTGGTCCCAAGCCCTACGCCCTCGGTTTGCAGGCCCAGCCTCTACGTGAAGCGAAGTTGTCTTGCCTAAGGTGTCGTAGGATTCGATAATAGAAATGTGATGGATTAGGTTGTCATCCTTTTCTATGCTCATGACGTACGATCCGGGAAGGAAAAATCGTGCGAAATAAGAAAAGTGTCCCAAAACTGATGAAAATGTTCGATTATGGGCTCCAAAAATAGGTGCATCCGAGCATGAATGCTGCCACAGTCATAGAGCTCTCGGAGAGCTTTCCAACAGTATGCTGTGCGCCGCGTAACTCCTTACGGATCAAAAGTTATGGGCACCGGAGCGATGGATACCTGGTCACAAGCCCCACGCCCTCGGTTTACGGGCCCAACCTCTACGTGAAGTGAAGTTGTCATGCCAAAGGTGTCATGGGATTTGGAAATTGAAAAGTGATGGATTAGGTTGCCGTCCTTTTTGCGACTGATGACGTACGATCCGAAACAGAAAAACAGCGCAAAAGAAGAAATGTTTTTGAAACTTATGAAAACGTTCGATTTTGGGCTCCGAAAATAGCCGCAGCTGAGCAGGCTTGCTGCATCCGTTGTAGAGCTCTCGGAGAGCTTTCCAACTGTATGATGTGCGTCGTGTAACTCCGTATGGATCAAAAGTTATGGGCAAAGGAGCGACGGAGACCTAGTCCCAAGCCCCACGCCCTTGGTTTGCAGGCCCAGCCTCTACGTGAAGCGAAGTTGTCTTGCCCAAGGTGCCATGGGATTCGATAATATAAATGTGATGGATTAGGTTGTCGTCCTTTTCTAGGCTGACGACTTACGATCCGAGAAGGAAAAACAGCGCAAAAGAAGAAAAGTGTCCCAAAACTGATAAAAATGTTCAATTTTCGGCTCCAAAAATAGGCGCAGCCATATAGGCTTGCTACCCCCGTGATGGAGCTCTCCGAGGGCTTTCCAACGGTATGCTGTGTGCCGCGTAACTCCATACGGATGAAAAGTTATGGTCAAAGGAGCGACAGAGACCTAGTCTCAAGCCCCACGCCCTCAGTTTATGGGCCCAGCCTCTACGTGAAGTGAAGTTATTTTGCCCAAGGTGCCGTGTGATTCGATAATAGAAATGTAAGGGATTAGGTTGTCGTCCTTTTCTAGCCTCACGACGTACGATCCGAGAAGGAAAAACAGCGTAAAAGAAGAAAAGCGTCCCAAAACTAATTAAAACGTTCGATTTTGGGCTCCAAAAATGGGCGCAACCGAGCAGGCTTGCTGTCCCCGTCATACATCTCTTGGAGAGCTTTCCAACGGTATGCTGTGCGCCACGTAACTTCTTACGGATCAAAAGTTATGGGCATCGGAGCGACGGAGACCTGGTCCCAAGCCCTACGCCCTCGGTTTGTGGGGCCAGCCTCGATGTGAAGTGAAGTTGTCTCGCCCAAGGTGCCGTGAGATTCGATAATAAAAATGTGATGCATTAGGTTGTCGTCCTTTTCTATGCTTACGACGTACGATCTAGGAAGGAAAAACTGCGGAAAAGAAAAAAAGTATCCCAAAACTGATGAAAATATTCGATTTTGGGCTCCAAAAACAGGCGTAGCTAAGCAGGATTGCAGCCCCCGTCGTAGAGCTCTTGGAGAGCTTTCCAACGGTATGCTGTGAGCTATGCAACTCCTTACGGATCAAAAGTTATGGGCATCGGAGCGACAAAGACTTGGTCCCAAGCCTCACACCCACGGTTTATGGGCTTAACCTCTACGTGAAGTGAAGTTGTCATGCCCAAGGTATCGTGGGATTCGGTAACAGAAATATGATGGATTAGGTTGTCGACCTTTTCGTGGCTTACGACGTACGATCTTGGACGGAAAAATAGTGCAAAAGATGAAAATGTCCCGAAATTGATGAAAACGTTCGATTTTGGGCTCCGAAAATATAGCGGGTTTGCTACCCTCGCGTAACTCCTTACGGATCAAAAGTTATGGGCGTCGGAGCGATCGATACCTGGTCACAAGCCCCACGCCCTCGGTTTGCTAGCCCAACCTCTACATGAAGTGAAGTTGTCATGCCCTAGGTGTCGTGAGATTCGGTAATAGAAATGTGATTGATTAGGTTGTTGTCCTTTTCGCGGCTGAAGACGTAAGATTCGGGACGAAAAAACAGGGGAAAATTAGAAAACCGTCCCGAAACTGATAAGAACATTTGATTTTGGGCTCCGAAAACAGGCGCAGCCGAGCAGGCTTGTTGTCCCCGTCGTAGAGCTCTCGGAGAGCTTTTTGATTTTGGGCTCCAAAAATAGGCGTAGCCGAGCAGGCTTGTTGTCCCCGTCGTAGAGCTCTCGAAGAGCTTTCCAACGGTATGCTGTGCGCCGCGTAACGCCTTACGGATCAAAAGTTATGGGCACCGGAGTGACGGAGACCAGGTTCCAAGCCTCACGCCCTCGGTTTGTGGGCCCAGCCTCTACGTGAAGCGAAGTTGTCTTGCCCAAGGTGTCGTGGGATTCGATAATAGAAATGTGATGGATTAGGTTGTCGTCCGTTTCTGGGCTTACGACGTACGATCCAGGAAGGAAAAACAGCGCAAAAGAAGAAAAGTGTCCCGAAACTGATGAAAACGTTCGATTTTGGGATCCGAAAATAGGTGCAGCCGAGCAGCTTGCTGCCCCCGTCGTAGAGATCTCGGATGGCTTTCCAACAGTATGTTGTACGCCGCGTAACTCCTTACGGATCAAAAGTTATGCGCACCGGAGCGACAGAGACATGGTCCCAAGTCCTACGCCCTTGGTATGCGGGCCCAACCTCTACATGAAGTGAAGTTGTCATGCCCAAGAGGTGTCGTGAGATTCGGTAATAGAAATGTGATAGATTAGGTTGTCGTTCTTTTCGCGGCTGACGACGTAAGATCTGGGACGGAAAAACAACGTTAAAGAATAAAAGTATCACGAAACTAATGAAATCATTCGATTTTGGGATACGAAAAAGGCGAAGCCGAGAAGGCTTGTTGCCCCCGTCGTAGAGCTCTCGGAGAGCTTTCCAAAGGAGCGACGGAGACCTGGTCCCAAGTTCTACGCCCACAGTTTCCGGGCCCAGCCTCTATGTGAAGCGAAGTTGTCTTGCCCAAGGTGCCGCGGGATTCGATAATAGAAATGTGATGGATTAGGTTGTCGTCCTTTTCTAGGCTCATGACATATGATCCGGTAAGGAAAATCAGCGCAAAAGTAGAAAAGTGTTCCAAAACTGATGAAAACATTCAATTTTGGGCTTCAAAAATAGGCGCAGCCAAGTAGGCCTACTACCCTTGTCGTAGAGCTATTGGAGAGCTTTCCAACGGTATGTTGTGCGCCGCGTAACTCCTTACGGATCAAAAGTTATAGGCACCAGAGCGACGGAGACTTGGTCACAAGCCCCACGCCCTCGGTTTGCGGGCCCAACCTCTATGTGAAATGAAGTTGTCATGCCCAAGGTGTCGTGGGATTCGGTATTAGAAATGTGATGGATTAGGTTGTCGTCCTAATTTCGGCTGACGAACGTACAAACCGGGATTGAAAAACATAGCTAAAAAAGAATGGTGTACCAAAATTGATGAAAACGTTCAATTTTGTGCTCAAAAAACAGGCGCAGCCAAGCAAGATTGTTGTCCCCGTCTTAGAGCTCTCGAAGAGCTTTCCAACAGTATGTTGTGCGCCGCGTAACGCCTTATAGCTCAAAAGTTATGGGCACCGGAGCGATGGAGACCTGGTCCCAAGCCCCACACCCTCGGTTTGCGTGCCCAGCCTCTACGTGAAGCGAAGTTGTCTTGCCTAAGTTGCCGTGGGATTCGGTAATAGAAATGTGATAGATTAGGTGGTCGTCCTTTTCGCGGCTCACGACATACGATCCTGGACGAAAAAATAGCGCAAAAGAAGAAAGGTGTCCCAAAACTGATGAAAACGTTTGATTTTATTTTCTGAAAACAAGCGCAACTGAGCAGGCTTGCTTCCCCCATCGTAGAGCTCTCGTAAAGCTTTCCAACGGTTTGCTGTGCACCGCGTAACTCCTTACGGATCAAAAGTTATGGGCACCAGAGTGACGGAGACATGGTCCCAAGCCCCACGCCCACGGATTGCGGGCTCAGCCTCTACGTGAAGCGAAGTTGCCTTGCCCAAGATGCCGTGGGATTCGGTAATAAAAATGTGATGGATTAGGTTGTCGTCCTTTTCTCAGCTGACGAACGTACGAACCGGGACTAAAAAACAGCGCAAAAAAAGAATAATGTCCCAAAATTGATGAAAACGTTCAATTTTGTGCTAAAAAACAGGCGCAGCCAAGCAAAATTGTTGCCCCGTCGTAGAGCTTTCGAAGAGCTTTCCAACGGTATGCTGTGCGCCATGTAATGTCGTACAGATCAAAAGTTATAGGCAATGGAGCGACGGAGACCTTGTCCCAAGCCCCACGCCCTAGTTTTGCAAGCCCAGCCTCTACGTGAAGTGAAGTTGTCTTGCCTAAGTTGCCATGGGATTCGGTAATAGAAATGTGATGGATTAGGTTGTCGTCCTTTTCGCGGCTCACGACATACGATCCTGGATGGAAAAATAGAGCAAAAGAAGAAAATTGTCCCAAAACTGAAGAAAACATTCAATTCTATGTTTCGAAAACAAGCGCAGCTGAGCAGGCTTGCTTCCCCCATCGTAGAGCTCTCGTAAAGCTTTCCAACGGTTTGCTGTGCACCGCGTAACTCCTTACGGATCAAAAGTTATGGGCACCAGAGTGACGGAGACATGGTCCCAAGCCCCACGCCCATGGATTGCGGGCTCAGCCTCTACGTGAAGCGAAGTTGCCTTGCCCAAGATGCCGTGGGATTCGATAATAGAAATGTGATGGATTAGGTTGTCGTCCTTTTCGTGTCTCATGACGTACGATCCGCGACGAAAAAACAGCTCTAAAGAAGAAAAGTGTCTCAAAACTGATGAAAACGTTCGATTTTGGGCTCTGAAAATAGGAACAGTCGGGTAGGCTTGCTGTCCCCATCGTAGAGCTCTCGGAGAGCTTTCCAACAGTACGCTGTGCGCCGCGTAACTCCTTACAGATCAAAAGTTATGGGCACTAGAGCGATGAAGACCTGATCCTAAGCCCTACGCCCTCGGCTTGCGGGCCCAGCCTCTACATGAAGCGAAGTTTTCTTGCCCAAGGTGCCATGGGATTTGATAATAGAAATGTGATGGATTATGTTATCGTCCTTTTTGCGGCTCACGACGTACGATCCTGGATGAAAAAACAGCGTAAAAGAAGAAAAGTGTCCCGAAACTGATGAAAATGCTTGATTTTAGGTTTCAAAAATAGGCACAGCTGACCAGGCTTGCTGCACCCGGCGTAGAGCTCTCGAAGACCTTTTCAATGGTATGCTGTGCGCTGCGTAAATCCTTACGAATCAAATGTTATGGGCACCGGAGCGATGGATACCTGGTCACAATCCCCACGCCCTCGGTTTACGGGCCCAACCTTTACGTGAAGTGAAGTTGTCATGCCCAAGGTGTTGTGGGATTTGGTAATAGAAATGTGATTGATTAGGTTGTCGTCCTTCTCGCGGCTGACGACGTACGATCCGGGACGGAAAAATAGCGGAAAATAAGAAAAGTGTCCCGAAATGATGAAAATGTTCGATTTTGGGCTCGAAAAACAGGCGCAGCTGAGCAGGCTTGCTGCCCCCGTCATAGAGCTCTCGGAGAGCTTTCCAACGGTATGCTGTGCGTCGCGTAACTCCTTACGGATCAAAAGTTATGGGCAAATGAGCGACAGAGACTTGGTTCCAAGCCCCACACCCTGGGTTTGCGGGCCCAGCCTCTACGTGAAGCGAAGTTATCTTGCCAAAGGTGCTGTGGGATTCGATAATAGAAATGTGATGGATTAGGTTGTCGTCCTTTTCTAGGCTCACAACGTACGATCCGGGAAGGAAAAACGGCGCAAAAGAAGAAAAGTGTCTAAAAACTGATGAAAACGTTCGATTTTGGGCTCCAAAAATAGGCGCAGCTGAGCAGGCTTGCTGCCCCCGTCGTAGAACTTTCCAACGGTATGTTGTGTGCTGCGTAACTCCTTGCGGATCAAAAGCTATAGGTACCGGAGCGACAGATACCTGGTTACAAGCCCCACAGTCTCGGTTTACGGGGCCCAACCTCAACGTTAAGTGAAGTTGTCATGCCCATGGTGTCGTGGGATTCGGAAATAGAAATGTGATGGATTAGGTTGTCGTCCTTTTCGTGGCTGATGACATACGAATTGGGATGAAAAAATAGCACAAAAGAATAAAAGTGTCTCGAAATTGATCAAAACGTTCGATTTTGAGCTACGAAAATAGGCGCATCAGAGCAAGATTGTTGTCCCCATCGTAGAGCCGTCGGAGAGCCTTCCAACGGTATGCTATGCGCCACGTAACGCCTTACGGATCAAAAGTTATGGCACCGGAGTGACGGAGACATGGTCCCAAGCCCCACGCCCTTGGTTTGCGGGCCAAGCCTCTACGTGAAGTGAAGTTTTCTTGCCCAAGGTGCCGTGGGATTCGATAATAGAAATGTGATGGATTAGGTTGTCGTCGTTTCTGTTGCTCACGACGTACGATCCGGGATGAAAAAATAGCGCAAAAGAAGAAAAGTATCCTAAAACTGATGAAAATGTGCGATTTTGGGCTCCAAAAATAGGCGCAGCCGAGCATGCTTGTTTCCCCTATCGTAGAGCTGTCGGAGAGCTTTCCAACGGTGTGCTGGGTGCCGCATAACTCCTTACGGATCAAAATTTATGGGCACTGGAGCGGCGGAGACCTGGTTCCAAGCCCTACGCCCTCGGTTTGTGGGCCCAACCTCTACGTGAAATGAAGTTGTCTCGCCCATGGTGCCATGGGATTCGATAATGGAAATGTGATGGATTAGGTTGTCGTCCTTTTCTAGGCTCACGACATACGTTCCGGGAAGGAAAAACTGCGCAAAAGAAGAAAAGTGTCCCGAAACTGATGAAAACGTTCAATTATGGGATCTCAAAAAGGGCGGAGCCGAGAAGGCTCGCTGCCCCCGTCGTGGAGCTCTCGGAGAGCTTTTCAACGGTATGTTGTGCGCCGCGTAACTCCTTACGAATCAAAAGTTATGGGCAAATGAGTGACGGAAACCTGGTCCCAAGCCCCATGCCCACGGTTTCTGGGCCTAGCCTCTACATGAAGCGAAGTTGCCATGCCCAAGGTGCCATGGAATTTGATAATAGAAATGTGATGGATTAGGTTGTCGTCTTTTTCTAGGCTCACGACGTACGATCCAGGAAGGAAAAACAGCGCAAAAGAAGAAAAGTGTCCCAAAATTGATGAAAAAGTTCGATTTTGGGCTCTAAAAATAGGTGCAGCCAAGCAGGCCTGCTACCCCCTATCATATAGCTATCGGAGAGCTTTCCAACGGTATACTGTGCGCCGCGTAACTCCTTACGGATCAAAAGTTATGGGCACCGGAGCGACGGATACCAGGTTATAAGCCCCATGCCCTTGGTTTACGAGCCCAACCTCTACGTGAAGCTGTCACGCCCCAACCCGACCTATAGATGTTAGATTAGGATGTGATCTAAACATTGATATCATTTCACGTACTTAATCGTTCATTAAGGTTTAACACTTAACGTTAGCCTAGAACTCCAAAAATTCTCGAAAAAACCGGCAGCATAACGGTGGTAATTGGCTCTTTAGTTTGACCTAATTTCCAAAACGCCTCAAAACTTTCAATCTCAAATTCGATTCCAACTAAGATTATTATTTATCACCAATTGAAATGCCTACTAGTTATCTCGAAGTCTTGTTTGATTAACAACCTAGCATGATAACTATGTCTCGTTTGTTTGTCAATCCTTGTTACAAAAGTACCTGTTGATCTTAGCTTACCAATGAGTACCTGCTTAAGATTGGATATATTCATTTTACTTAACCCTTTACCTAATACTTCATAAGCCTGTGATAGATACTAAACCAAAGTAGCGACAGCAAAAACGGCCAGAAGAGTGTCTATCTAGTTGTGATCAGTACAAACCAAAATTTGACCCCAAATTACAACGGGGGTCATTTACAATAGCAATGACAAACAACATAAGAGATGATCTTCAAACAACATATTGTTCACAAAACAGCCACAGTCAAGTAAGGCGCGTAGGGCAGGCTATCAATCCAAGGAGCATCAATAGGCACGTTATCCTTAGGTACCTGTTCCTGATCTTCTTCACCTGAGATGATAAAAGAGGGTGAGTCCTTATGAACTCAGCGAGAATGAGAAATAAGTTTTAAAACTCTTTTTCCGGTTCAACTTATGAAAAACCCTTTTTGAAAGCATGACATATAACACAAGTAAGTTTATAATGTAATATAAAAGTAAAGGAACACAATTACCCGTCTTTCCTCCCCAAGGTCCTCTAGGAACCAAGCGAGAGTACTTATACACATAGTGAAAAGGATATGGTGAGCTTTTGCTCTCAATTCATTTCCAATATCAGTTGTTGCGGCCGACTTCAAATCATCCACTTATCACGCCAAATGGGTGTACTCCGGATGTACCCCAAAATCCTACGACCCAACTCTCCGAGGAAGTCTAGCCCCCAAGCGAGAGAGGGAATTGGACAATGGTAGTCACGGTTGCACCGGCAAGCCCGATGCCGCCCGGTGTGCATGAAACGCTACCACGCCAGAATGAAATGTTGCAACCTTGTATGCAATGCACATTTATAACATTTATTATATCACATTATGAGGACAACAAAGTAGGTTGCCTCCAAGCAGTTGTAAAATCGCACATTGACAGGTAAACACACGAGGCATGCTTGACATGTAATTTCACTTGTAAAACACATGGAGTTATATGAATATTAAACGGGCAGCCAAGTAGCACTTGTAAATCAAGTCAAATAACTCATTTTGAGGTTCACGTAATCAAGTAATAAGGTTATACAAGCATACAACGACGTTTACATGAGACCGGGTGCAAGAAAAGTCTACTTATCAACATGTAATCATCGGAAATCACATTTAGAGCTATAAGGACAACTACGGGCAGCCCACTAATCACACAATTAGACACAATAACCATAGGATCAACACTTAGCGAGTTTTCATAGTCACTAGGGTTTCAATTCATGTTTACGCGTGCGATTAAGCCACAAGTTGTCACGTAATTAAACCCAAGCCATGCATTGATTAATTAAAACATTTTCAATCATCAAAAACAGTCCACATAACATCCAAGAGCCACAATCCCAAGCATTCAATATCACAAGAGAAGTCATAATATTTTTTCAAAGTTTATCAATAAAAAAATACCTCACTACAAAAGACTGGTTTCCCACAATCATTTAGACAAGCAAAAAGTCTCTAATTCCAGTGAAAAAAATTTCAAATTAAATCTTATTAAGTGAACTAAATCCAGAAATAAACCTCGCATCATTTGGAGTTCGGATTCAAGAGTTATAGCTAAAACCGTGAGACTACACAAAACTGTCCAGATTCGTACATATTTCGATACTTGCCATTTTTTAGGGTCTTAGGGTCAGATTTAGCTTTAGTCTATTTCTGACAAAAATGTCAAAAACTGAAAAGTCTAGCTACCTACCAAATTATATGCATATTAGATATCGTTTACTAGGTCAAAACTGTTTTGTTCTACAAGGACAGTGAACTGCCAAAACCTGCTCCATTTTCCCAGATTTTCCAGATTTAGACACCTTTCGATGTTTTGCCATTTTGGAGACCTTAGAGTCAAAATTGGCCTTGGCCTATTTCTATGAAAAATTCTCAAAACTGGCTACACGAGTCACCTACCAATTTTCAGGGATTTTATATATCATTTACCAAGCCAAATACACCTCGTTCTAACAAGTCAGAAATCTGCCAGCTACGTGATCTTGCCTATCTTCAAGTTCTAACCGAATATCTTGCCATGCATGGTTATATAAGCTCATGCACACACATATACAACAATTAAAGAGGTAAATCTAGACATATGAAGGCATGCATGTGGTTTTTGAAAGCTTTTAAAAAGGATTAACCCTCACCTTAGCCTATTGACAACAAATGATGCTCAAAACTCTTGAAGATGCACAAAATGGTCTTCTCTCCTTGTTTGGCCGAGAGATTTTGCTTGATTTCCTTAATTCCTAGCTGAGTTACCATGTTCTTAGTACGTGCATGTGGTTAGAACAAAAGGGAGATGAAAGAAAAACTATCAAACATACCTAGGGCCGAAATGAAGAGCTCTAAGAGCTTGCATGCATCTTTTCTTGCTTCTTGCTTTTTTGGGCTGCTATGGTCGAGTTCCTTAGAGTCTTGAATGTCTAGGAGAACCTTAGAATGATAGTTTAAGATATGGAGGTGTTTGAAGCAGCCTATGCCTAGAGGGTGAGAGAAAATGAGAGCAATTAAAATGTTTGTGAGGAATGAAGTGTTTGTGTGTGAGTGTGTGTCGGCCTTGAGCTTGTAAAAGCTTAATTGTTTTGTTCTTTTGATCAATTTTTGAATTGTGAGGAGACATAAGGTGATTTGGCCGAGGAAGTAAAGCATTGGGTAGGATGTTAGGGAATTTTTTTTTATGCTTTGTGTCTTGTGTGTGTCATAGGTTGTCTAGAATCATTTTGAAATTCTGTAAGGCTAGTCAAAAGGCCTTGGTGGCCGAAATTAGCATGCTATAATTGAGCAATTTGTGTTGTTTTTTAATTGCATCATGCGGCATTATAGTATTAGTGTTATAGGTTTTTGTGTGCATGGGTTTTTGGTAGGAATAAAGAATGTTTAGTGTTTAGTGAAATTGTCTTCTAGTGCATTGACTTAGCATTTTAATATTAGTTAGTGGAGTTTGTAGGATTAGTTAATAATCTAGTGCTTCGTGTAAGATGATTTCTTGATTAGCGTGCGGGCACGCTTTCCTAGATTTAGGTCACGCACTATAAGGTAAAGCACGAACTACGAGATGAATGCACGTTTCTCAAGTAAATACACGCAACTCTAAATGAATGCACGTAATTCGATGCAAGGCACATAAAATGAGACACGACTCTTAAATCTAGGTCAAGGCACATAATTCTAGGTTAGGGCACACGAAACGAGGTATCGCACGTAAATTGAGGTCTGGCCTCCCATCCTCCCCTCCTTAAAAGAATTTCATCCCGAAATTCAATATTACCTTTGAAATAATGCCGGATACTGTTGCTCCATCTGGTCTCGTCTTTCCCACGTTGCTTCTTCAACTCCATGGTGATCCCACAACACTTTCACCATTGGTATAGATTTGTTGCGCAACTCCTGATCTTGCTGGTCTAGGATCCGAATGGGTTTTTCTTCATAAGACAAGTTCTCCCGAAGCTGCAACGGCTCTGGCTCCAAGATATGTGATGGATCAGGGTGATACTTCTGTAGCATTGAGACATGGAAGACATCATGAATATTGGAGAGGTTTTGGGGTAGTTCCAGACGATACGCCAATTTGCCAACCTTCTCAATTATCCTAAATGGCCCTACAAACCTCGGGCTCAACTTTTCACCCTTGCCATGTTTAATTAGTCCCCTTCGAGGTGATAACTTCAAGAACACCTTTTCGCCGACCTCAAATTCTAGACTCCGTCTCCGTCGGTCTGCATAACTCTTCTGCCTGCTTTGGGCGGTAAGCATCCGTTTCTGGATGAGGTGGACATTATCAACAGTCTTCATAAGTTTTGGTAGCAGGGTCGGGTCAAAAGTCTTCGTCTCACCTACTTCATCCTAATAAATTGGGGATCGACACTTATGTCCATACAATGCCTAAAATGGGGCCATCCCGATAGTGGCCTGATAGTTGTTCTTATAAGCGAACTCCGCTAGGGGCAGATATTTCTCCCAACCTTTTCCAAAGTCTATAATACACGCCCTCGGCATATCTTCTAGAATCTGAATAGTTCTCTCAGATTGTTCGTCCGTCTGAGGGTAATAAGTTGTACTGAAACTCAACTTCATTCCTAAAGCTTCTTGTAATCTCTTCCAAAATCGGGAAGTAAAACAAGGATCCCTATCCGATACAATACTCATAGGCATCTCATGTAGCCTTACAATATCCGTCACATACATATCTCCCAGTTTCTCTGGGCTTATCCTCCTTGTTCATCGGTAATAAGTGCGCTGACTTGGTCAATCTATCTACTATGACCCAGACGACGTCATGACCTTTTTGTGACCTGGGCAGGTCCATGACAAAGTCCATAGTTATATGTTCCCATTTCCATCGGGGAATTTCCAACTGTTGAAGTAAACTTGCCGGTCGTTGATGTTCTGCTTTGACTCTCTGACAAGTTAAACACCATGCCACAAACTCCGCAATCTCTCTCTTCATGTTATTCCACCAATAGTGTTGCTTCAAATCCCAGTACATCTTTGTTCCGCCGGGGTGAATAGTATATCTTGAGTTATGGGCTTCTTCAAGAATTTTCTTTTTCAACTCTAGGTTATTAGGAACACAAATTCGATTCTTGAACCTCCAAATACCATTATTATGGAACTTGAAATATGTGTTGCTTTCTTTAATCTTCTGAAACTGTTGGTCCTTCTGTTGGGCCTCTCGTAATTCAGACAACAAGGTCGACTGAACTTGTGTAGTGGCAGATAATAACCCTTTTTGAGTCAATTGTGGATTCCACAAAAATGCTTCCTCTAACAACTCCTGCACCTTAACTTCCAGTTTTGCCATGCTCGCCTTCCGACTTAAGGCATCTGCAACTACATTTTCTTTACCGGGCACATAATTGATTGTGCAGTTATAATCATCCAACAGCCCCATCCACCGTCTTTGCCTCATGTTCAACTCTTTTTGTGAGAACAAGTACTTCAAGCTCTTGTGATCAGTACAGACCCCAATCTTGTTACCCCACATATAGCGCCTCCATTTCTTGAGTACAAACACAATAGCCGCTAACTCCAAATCATGTGTTGGGTAATTCAATTCATACGGCTTGGGCTTCCTAGAGGCATACGCAATCACTCTACCATTTTGCATTAACACACAACCCAGTCTTTCCTTCGAAGCATCACTATAGATTACAAAACCTTGACTCCCTTCTGGCAATGCAAGAACAGGTGCAGTACTCAATCTTTTCTTCAATTCTTGAAAGCTGTTCTCACACTTGTCATCCCACACGAACTTTGTTTTCTTTTGAATGAGCTTTGTAAGCGGTCCTGTAATCTTTGAGAAATCCTTCACGAATCTCTGATAATAGTCGGCTAAACCGAGAAAACTCCGAACTTTCGTAACATTTTCCGGCTTCTTCCAAGACATCACCGCTTCTATCTTTGCTGGGTCTACAGCTATTCCCTCTTGGGATATGATGTGCCCCAAGAATGCAATCTGCCGCAACCAAAATTCGTATTTGCTAAACTTTGCATACAATTGATGCTCTCGAAGTTTCTGTAATACCAATCGCAGATGTTGTTCATGCTCAGCCTCAGATTTCGATTATACCAAAATATCATCAATAAAGATCACCACAAATTGGTCCAAGTAGGGTTGAAACACCCTATGCATCAAGTCCATAAAAGCTACATGGGCATTAGTTAGCCCAAATGGCATCACCACAAATTCATAATACCTATATCTCATCCTGAAAGTCAATTTAGGCACATCCTCCTTTTTGATCCGCAACTGATAGTACCCTTGCCTCAAGTCGAGTTTTGAATACACTTTAGCTCCTTGAAGTTGATCAAACAACTCGTCGATCAGTAGAAGTGGTATTTATTCTTGACGGTTACTTGGTTCAATCCTCGGTAATCGATGCATAGCCTCAACGTTCCGTCTTTCTTCTTTACAAATAGGACTGGTGTACCCCACGGAGAAGAACTTGGTTGAACAAACCCTTTCTTCAAAAATCCTTGCAATTGGTCCTTCAATTCTTGTAGCTCGGCTGGTTCCATATGATAGGCAGCTTTAGATATCGGCTGGGTGCCAGGTAGTACTTCTATTACAAACTCGATTTCCCGATCCGGGGGTAAACCGGATAATTCTTCTAGAAACACGTCAGCATAATCTTTAATCACTGGCATCTCCTCCAACTTAGCTTTGTCAGACGGCTTGTTGATGAGGTAAGCTAAGTATCTACTACACCCTTTTCTCAAGGACTTCACTGTTTTCGTAGATGAAATGATGGAACTCCCGGTGAAGTCTCTTCGACCCATTACCTCCAATGTTGGTTGACCAGGTATTTGGAATGTTACAATCTTCGTTCGGCAATCTAGTTGGGCATGATGCTTTGCCAACCAGTGCATCCCTAAGATGACTTCATAGTCTCGAAAGGGTAACACTATAAGATTGGCTGAGAATTCCCTATCCTTAATTTGGATTTTACATGCTTTACAAGCTGAGCTAGTAACAAGTTTAGAACCCATCGGAGTACCAACTTCTACTTCGTAAGGCAAACATACAACTCGTAATTTCACACGTTGCACACATAAGGGAGTAATAAATGAATGAGTAGCACCTAGATCAATTAGCACCCTAACAGGTTGATTCAGTATCAGGAATGTACCTTCAACAACAGTAGTCTCCCCAGGAAGCTCCTCGCACTCAATAGCATAAGCTCGGGCCTAAACTCTAGGAACTGGAGTCTTGCCACTACCAGCTGGTTTAATTTGATTTTGTCCCCCTTTCCATTTAGGGCAATCCTTGATCTGATGCTAATCACTGCCACACCGCACGTATCGTCCTGACTTCTTCCAGCACTGGGCCTCGGTGTGACCCTTCTTGTCATAGTAAGAACAGTTGATAGACTGAGTAGCAGGTGAACTACCTGTGGATCCGCGGGTGGAAGAGGCTGATGGTGCTTTAGTCGGGCCACGGTTATTAACTGGTCTGTTCTGGCTCTGGCCCTGACTATGACTCTGACTCTGGAATTTCCTCTATTGACCTGGAGCCTGATATGGTTTCGTGTTCGGTTGGCTTGAATCGGCTCTATCAAGTTTCCTCTTCTCAACTCGGGAAGCAGCATCAAGGAGAGCAAAATAGGTAGTAAAGTCATGCGAAGTCAACTGGTCCTGAATTTATGGCCTCAACCCATTCGTAAATTTCCACATTTTCGCCTCAATAGTACTAACCATGTATTGAGCATAACGGGATAGTTTGTCAAAACGAGCCTCATAGTGGGCCACCGTCATGTTACCCTAGTTCAAGTGCATGAATTCTTCAATTTGCCTCTGCCTGGAAACTGTAGTTACGTATTTCTCCTTGAACACCTTAACGAAATTACCCCACAACCGAGGTGTATGATCAATTTCCCAAAGTGCCTTCACAGTAGGCCATCAATGCTCAGCATCCCCGTGCAACATAGCGAATTCAATCTTTTTCTCATCAGTATAGTCAAGTGGCCTGAAAATCCTTTCAATCTTGGACAGCCAAGCCTCTGCCTTTTCATCATCAGCTTCCCTGTGGAATTTGGACGGGTAAAAGTCAAGGAACTCCCACATTCTGCTATTTTTCTCATTGTTACTACCATTCCTATTGTTGTTGTTGTTGTTCGCTTCACGTGCATCTTGACGTTCCATCACACGCGACACGTGATCCATAGCAGTCACCATCATGTTAAACATGGCCATGCCAGGATTAGTTTGATGAGCATCTCTGGCTTCTTGAGGCTCGCCGCTCCTATTAGTATTGCGAGTACTAGGGCCAGCCATCTATAGGCACATATTATGATGCACAATTTATTGGAATATGACAAGACAAGAATTTAATGTATAAGGTATGCAACATATAATTTTACATAGACATACAATTCTCGAAACAATTAAGACATGTTAATCACATAAGCACATAGAAACAAGAAGGCACAACTAATATTGTCACACATTAACACACATAAAAAAGTCATCCCAATAACCATAGGGCTTCTACCCATGGTCCGAGAGTTAAACCCGGCTTAAGTAATCTAAGCTCTGATACCATTAATATAAGGTGTCATGCCCCAACCCGACCTATAGAGGTTAGACTAGGATGTGATTTAAACATTCATATCATTTCACGTACTTAATCGTTCATTATGGTTTAACACTTAACGATAGCCTAGAACTCCAAAAATTCTCTGAAAAACCGACAGCATAACGGCGGTAATTGGCTCTTTAGTTTGACCTAATTTCCTAAACGCCTCAAAACTTTCAATCTCAAATTCGATTCCAACTAATATTACTATTTATCACCAATTGAAATGCCTACCAGTTATCTCAAAGTCTCGCTTGATTAACAACTTAGCATGATAACTATGTCTCGTTTGTTTGTCAATCTTGTTACAAAAGTACCTGTTGATCTTAGCTTACCAATGAGTACTTGCTTAAGATTGGATAGATTCATTTTACTTAACCCTTTACCTAATACCTCATAAGCTTGTGATAGATACTAAACCAAAGTAGCGATATCAAAAATGACCAGAATAGTGTCTATCTAGTTATGATCAGTACAAACCAAAATTTGACCCCAAATTACAACGGGGGTCATTTACAATAGCAATGACAAACAACATAAGAGATGATCTTCAAACAACATATCATTCACAAAATAGCCACAGTCAAGTAAAGCATGGAGAGTAGGCAATCACTCCAAGGAGTCATCAATAGGCACGTTATCCTCAGGTACTTGTTCCTGATCTTCTTTACCTGAGATGATAAAAGAGGGTGAGTCCTTATGAACTCAGCGAGAATGAGAAATAAGTTTTAAAACTCTTTTTCCGGTTCAACTTATGAAAAACCTTTTATGAAAGCATGACATATAACACAAGTAAGTTCATAATGTAATATAAAAGTAAAAGAACACAATTACCCGTCTTTCCTCCCCGAGGTCCTTTAGGAACCAAGCGAGAGTACTTATACACATAGTGAAAAGGATACGGTGAGCTTTTGCTCTCAATTCATTTCCAATATCAGTTTTTGCGGCCGACTTTAAATTATCCACTTATCACGCCAAATGGGTGTACTCCGGATGTACCCTGAAATCCTATGACCCAACTCTCTGAGGAAGTCTAGCCCCCAAGCGAGAGAGGGAATTGGACCATGGTAGTCACGGTTGCATCGGCAAGCTCGATGCCGCCCGGTGTGCGTGAAACGCTACCACGCCAGAATGAAAGGTTGCAACCTTATATGCAATGCACATTTATAACATTTATTATATCACATTATGAGGACAACAAAGCAGGTTGCCTCCGAGCAGTTATAAAATCGCACATTGACAGGTAAACACACGAGGCATGCTTGACATGTAATTTCACTTGTAAAACACATAGAGTTATATGAATATTAAACGGGCAGCCAAGTAGCACATGTAAATCAAGTCAAATAACTCATTTTGGGGTTCACGTAATCAAGTAATAAGGTTATACAAGCATACAACGACGTTTACATGAGATCGGGTGTAAGAAAAGTCCATTTATCAACATGTAATCATCGGAAATCACATTTAGGGCTATAAGGACAACTACAGGCAGCCCACTAATCACACAATTAGACACAATAACCATAGGATCAACACTTAGCGAGTTTTCATAGTCACTAGGGTTTCAATTCATGCTTACGTGTGCGATTAAGCCACAAGTTGTCACGTAATTAAACCCAAGCCATGCATCAATTAATTAAAACATCTTCAATCATCCAAAACAGTCCACATAACATCCAAGTGCCACAATCCCAAGCATTCAATATCACAAGAGAAGTTACAATATTTTTTCAAGGTATATCACTAAATAAATACCTCACTGCAATGGTCTGTTTTCCCACAATCATTTAGACAAGCAAACAGTCTCCAATTCTAGTGAACAAAATTTCAAATTAAATCTTATTAAGTGAACTAAATCCAGAAACAAACCTTGCATCATTTGGAGTTCGGATTCAATAGTTATAGCTAAAACCGTGAGACTACACAAAACTGTCCAGATTCGTACATATTTCGATACTTGCCATTTTGGAGGGTCTTAGGGTCAGATTTAGCTTTAGTTTATTTCTGATAAAAATGTCTAGAACCGAAAATTTTAGCAACCTACCAAATTTCATGCTCCATTTTCCCAGATTTACGAGGTCAAAACTGTTTTGTTATACAAGGACAGTGAAGTGCCAAAACCTGCTCCATTTTCCCAGATTTTCCAGATTTAGATACCTTTGAATGTTTTGCCATTTTGGAGACCATAGAGTCAAAATTGTCCTTGGACTATTTCTACAAAAATTGTTCAAAACTGGCAAAACTAGTCACCTACCAATTGTCACGTATTTTCAACATCATTCACCAAGCCAAATACACCTCGTTCTAACAAGTCAGAAATCTGCCAGCTACGTGATCTTGCCTATCTTCAAGTTCTAACCGAATATCTTGCCATGCATGGTTATATAAGCTCATGCACACACATATACAACAATTAAAGAGGTAAATCTAGACATATGAAGGCATGCATGTGGTTTTTGAAAGCTTTTAAAAAGGATTAACCCTCACCTTAGCCTATTGACAACAAATGATGCTCAAAACTCTTGAAGATGCACAAAATGGTCTTCTCTCCTTGTTTGGCCGAGAGATTTTGCTTGATTTCCTTAATTCCTAGCTGAGTTACCATGTTCTTAGTACGTGCATGTGGTTAGAACAAAAGGGAGATGAAAGAAAAACTATCAAACATACCTAGGGCCGAAATGAAGAGCTCTAAGAGCTTGCATGCATCTTTTCTTGCTTCTTGCTTGCTTGGGCTGCTATGGTCGAGTTCCTTAGAGTCTTGAATGTCTAGGAAAACCTTAGAATGAGAGTTTAAGCTATGGAGGTGTTTGAAGCAGCCTAGGCCGAGAGGGTGAGAGAAAATGAGAGCAATTGAAATGTTTGTGAGGAATGAAGTGTTTGTGTGTGAGTGTGTGTCGGCCTTGAGCTTGTAAAAGCTGAATTGTTTTGTTCTTTTGATCAATTTTTGAATTGTGAGGAGACATAAGGTGATTTGGCCGAGGAAGTGAAGCATTGGGTAGGATGTTAGGAAATTTTTTTTTATGCTTTGTGTCTTGTGTGTGTCATAGGTTGTCTAGAATCATTTTGAAATTGTGTAAGGCTAATCAAAAGGCCTTGGTGGCCGAAATTAGCATGCTAGAATTGAGCAATTTGTGTTGTTTTTTAATTGTATCATGTTGCATTATAGTATTAGTGTTATAGGTTTTTGTGTGCATGGGTTTTTTATAAGAATAAAGAATGTTTAATGTTTAGTGAAATTTTGTCTTCTAGTGCATTGACTTAGCATTTTAATATTAGTTAGTGCAGTTTGTAGGATTAGTTAATAATCTAGGGCTTCGTGTAAGATGCTTTCTTGATTAACGTGCGGGCACGCTTTCCTAGATTTAGGGCACACACTACGAGGTAAAGTACGAACTACGAGACAAATGCACGTTTCTCGAGTAAATGCACGCAACTCTAAATGAATACACATAATTCGATGCAAGGCACATAAAACGAGACACGACTCTTAAACCTTGGTCAAGGCACGTAATTATAGGTTAGGGTACATGAAACGAGGTATTGCACACAAATCGAGGTCGGGCCTCACAGAAGCAAAGTTGCCTTGCCCAAGGTGCAGTGGGATTCGATAATAAAAATGTGATGGATTAGGTTGTCGTCCTTTTCGCGTCTCACGACATACGATCCGAGACAGAAAAATAGCGCTAAAGAAGAAAAGTATCCCGAAACTAATGAAAATGTTTGATTTAGGGCTCTGAAAATAGGCGCAGCCGGGCAAGCTTGGTCCTTCGTCGTAGAGCTCTCGGAGAGCTTTCCAACAGTATATTGTGCGCCACGTAACTCCTTATGGATCAAAAGTTATGGGCACTGAAGCGACGGAGACCTGGTCCTAAGCCCCACACCCTCGGTTTACGGGCCCAGCCTCTACGTGAAATAAAGTTGTCTGGCCCAAGGTGCCGTGGGATTCGATAATAGAAATGTGATGGATTAGGTTATCGTCCTTTTTGCTGCTCACGACATACGATCCACTATGAAAAAATAGCGCAAAAGAAGAAAACTGTCCCGAAATGAATGAAAAAAATCTATTTTAGGCTTCAAAAATAGGTGCAACCAAGCAGGCTTGCCGCACTCGTCGTAGAGCTCTCGGAGAGCTTTCCAACTGTAAACTGTGCGCCGCGTAACTTCTTATGGATCAAAAGTTATAGGCACCGGAGCAACGGAGACATGGTCCCAAGCCCTACGCCCTCAGTTTGTGGGCCTAGCCTCTACGTGAAGCGAAGTTGTCTTGCTCAAGGTACCGTGGAATTCGGTAATAGAAATGTGATGGATTAGGTTGTCGTTCTTTTCGCAGCTCACGACGTACGATCTTGGAGGTAAAAACATCGCAAAAGAAGAAAAGTGTCCCAAAATTGATGAAAACGTTCGATTTTGGGCTCCAAAAATAGGTGCAGTTGAGCAGGCTTGCTACCCCTATCGTAGAGCTCTTGGAGAACTTTCCAATGGTATGCTGTGCGCCGCGTAACTCCTTATGGATCAAAGGTTATAGGCACCGGAGCGACGGAGACATGGTCCAAGCCCAAAGCCCTCGGTTTGCAGGCCCAGCTTCTACGTGAAGTGAAGTTTTCTTGCCCAAGGTGCCATGGGATTCGATAATAGAAATGTGATGAATTAGGTTGTCGTCCTTTTCGCGGCTCACGAAGTACGATCCGGGATGAAAAAACAGCACAAAAGAAGAAAAGTATCCCGAAACTAATGAAAACGTTCGATTTTGGGCTCCAAAAATAGGCACAGCCGAGTAGGCTTGCTGCCCCCGTCTTAGAGCTCTCGGAGAGCTTTCCAACGGTATGCTGTACGTCGCGTAACTCCTTACGGATCAATAGTTATGGGCACCAGAGCGACGGAGACATGGTCCCAAGCCCCACGCCCTCGGTTTGCGGGCCAAGCCACTATGTGAAGCGAAGTTGTCTTGCCCAAGGTGCCATGGGATTCGATAATAGAAATGTGATGGATTAGGTTGTCGTCGTTTTCGTTGCTCACGATGTACGATCCGGGATGAAAAAATAGCGCAAAAGAATAAAAGTGTCCAAAAACTAATGAATACGTGCGATTTTGGGCTCCAAAAATAGGCGCAGCCGAGTAGGCTTTCTACTCTTGTCGTAGAACTATCTGAGAGCTTTCCAACGGTTTGCTGTGCGCCGCGTAACTCCTTACGAATCAAAAGTTATGGGCACCGGAGCGGCAGAGACCTGGTCCCAAGCACTACACCCTCGGTTTGTGAGCCCAGCCTCTACGTGAAGCGAAGTTGTCTTGCCCGTGGTGCCGTGGGATTCGATAATAGAAATGTGATGGATTAGGTTGTCGTTCTTTTCTAGGCTCACGATGTACGATCCGGGAAGGAAAAACAGCGCAAAAGAAGAAAAGTGTCCTGAAACTAATGAAAACGTTTGATTATGGGATCCGAAAATAGGAGCAATTGAGAAGGCTTGTTGCCCCCGTCGAAGAGCTCTCGGAGAGTTTTCCAACGGTATGTTGTGCATCGCGTAACTCCATACGGATCAAAAGTTAAGGGCACCGGTGCGACGGATAGCTCGTCATAAGCCCCACGCCCTCGGTTTGCTGGTCCAACCTCTATGTGAAGTGAAGTTGTCATGCCCAAAGTGGCGTGGGATTCGATAATAGAAATGTGATGGATTAGGTTGTCATCCTTTTCGCGGCCGACGATGTACGATCCGGGACACAAAAATAGCAAAAACTAAGAAAAGTGTCCCGAAACTGATGAAAACATTCGATTTTGGGTTCCAAAAATTGGCAGAGCCGAGCAGGCTTGCTAACCTTGTCGTAGAGCTCTCGGAGAGCTTTCCAACGGTATGCTGTGCGCTGCCTAACTTCTTACGGATCAAAAGTTATGGGCAAAGGAGCGACGGAGACCTGGTCCTAAGACCCACGCTCACGGTTTGCGGGCCCAGCCTCTATGTGAAGCAAAGTTGTCTTGCCCAAGGTGCCGTGGCATTCGATAATAGAAATGTGATGGATTAGGTTGTCGTCCTTTTCTAGGCTCACAACGTACGATCGGGGAAGGAAAAATAGCGCAAAATAAGAAAAGTGTCCCAAAATTGATGAAAACGTTCGATTTTGGGCTACAAAAATAGGTGCAGACGAGCAGGCCTCCTACCCCAGTCGTAGAGCTCTCGGAGAGCTTTCCAACGGTATGTTGTGCGCCGTGTAACTCCTTACGTATCAAAAGTTATGGGCACCGGAGCGACGGATACCAGGTCACAAGCCCCACACCCTTGGTTTGCGGGCCCAACCTCTACCTGAAATGAAGTTTTTATGCCCATTGTGTCATAGGATTCGGTAACAAAAATGTGATGGATTGGGTTGTCGTTCTTTTCGCGGCTGACGACGTACGAACCGGGACGGGAAAACAGCGCAAAGAAAGAAAAGTGTCCCAAAATTGATGAAAACGTTCCATTTTGGGCTCCAAAAACAGGCGCAGCCGAGCAAGATTGTTGTCCCCGTCATAGAGCTCTCAAAGAGCTTTCCAACGGTATGCTGTGCGCCGCATAACGCCTTACGAATCAAAAGTTATGGGCACCGGAGCGACGAAGACCTGGTCCCAAGCCCCACGCCCTCAGATTGCTGGCCTGGCCTCTACGTGAAGCGAAGGTGTCTTGCCTAAGATGCTGTGCGATTCGGTAATAGAAATTTGATGGATTAAGTTGTCATCCTTTTCGCGGCTCACGACGTATGATCCTGGACGAAAAAACAGAGCAAAAGAATAAAAGTGTCCTAAAACTGGTAAAAACCTTCAATTTTGGGCTCCGAAAATAGGCACAGCTGAGCAGTCCTGCTGTCCCCGTCGTAGAGCTCTCGTATAGCTTTCCAACGGTATGCTGTGCGCCGAATAACTCCTTGCGAATCAAAAGTTATGGGCATCGGAGCGACGGAGACATGGTCCCAAGCCCCACGCCCTCGGTTTGCGGGCTCAGCCTCAACGTGAATCGAAGTTGTCTTGCCCAAGGTGCTGTGGGATTCGATAATAGAAATGTGATGGATTAGATTGTCGTCCTTTTCGCGGCTCACGACGTACGATCCGGGACGGAAAAATAGCGCAAAAGAAGAAAAGTATCCCGAAACTGATGAAAACGTTCGATTTTGGGCCCCAAAAACAGGCGCAACAAAGCAGGCTTGTTGCCCCAGTTGTAGAAATCTCAGAGAGCTTTCCAACAGTATGCTGTGTGCCACATAACTCCTTACGGATCAAAAGTTTTGGGCAAATGAGCGACGGAGACCTGGTCCCAAACCCCACGCCCTCGGTTTGCGGGCCCAGCCTCTACGTGAAGCGAAGTTGTCTTGCTCACGGTGCATTGGGATTCGATTATAGAAATGTGATGGATTAGGTTGTCGTCCTTTTCTAGGCTCACGATATACGATCCGGGAAGGAAAAACATCGCAAAAGAAGAAAAGTGTTGGAAAACTGACGAAAATATTCAATTTTGATCTTCGAAAATAGGTGCAACCGAGCAGGCTTGTTGCCCCCGTCGTAGACCTCTTTGAGAGCTTTCCAACGGTATGTTGTGCGCCGCGTAACTCCTTACAGATCAAAAGTTATGGGCACCAGAGCGACGGAGACCTGGTCCCAAGCCCCACGCCCTCGGTTTGCGGGCCCAGCTTCTACGTGAAGCGAAGTTGTCTTGTCCAAGGTGCCATAGGTTTCGATAATAGAAATGTGATGGATTAGGTTGTCGTCCTTTTCTATGTTCACGACGTACGATCCAGGAAGGAAAAATAGTGCAAAAGAAGAAAAGTATCCCAAAACTGATGAAAATGTTCGATTTTGGGCACTAAAAATAGGTGCAGCCGCGCAGGATTGCTACCCCCGTCGTAGAGCTCTCGGAGAGCTTTTCAACGGTATGCTGTGTACCGCGTAACTCCTTACGGATCAAAAGTCAAGGGCAAAAAAGCGACGGAGACCTAGACCAAGCCCCACGCCCTCGGTTTGCGGGCCTAGCCTTTACGTGAAGTGAAGTTGTCTTGCCCAAGGTGCCGTGGGATTCGATAATAGAAATGTGATAGATTAGGTTGTCGTCTTTTTCGCGACTGACGACGTACGATCCAGGATGAAAAAACAGCGCAGAAGAAGAAAAGTATCCCAAAACTGATGAAAATGTTCAATTTTGGCCTTCGAAAATAGGCGCAACCGAGCAGGTTTGCTGCCTACATCGTAGAGCTCTCGGAGAGCTTTTCAACGGTATGTTGTACGCCGCATAACTCCTTACGAATCAAAAGTTATGGGCACCAGAGCGACGGAGACTTGGTCCCACGCCCCATGACGTCGTTTTGCGGGCCCAGCATCTACATGAAGCGAAGTTGTCTTGCCCAAGGTGCCATGGGATTCGATAATAAAAAGGTGATGGATTAGGTTGTCGTCCTTTTCTAGGCTCACGACATATGATCCGGGAAGGAAAAACAGCGCAAAAGAAGAAAAGTGTCCCAAAATTGATGAAGACGTTCGATTTTGGGCTCCGAAAATAGGCACAGCAGAGCAACCTTGTTGCCCTCGTCGTTGAACTATTTGAGAGCTTTCCAACGGTATGCTGTGCGCCGCGTAACTCGTTACAGATCAAAAGTTATGGGCAAAGGAGCGACAGAGACCTGGTCCCAAGCCCCACGCCCTCGGTTTGCGGGCCCAGCCTCTACGTGAAGCGAAGTTGTCTTGCCCAAGGTGCCATGGGATTCGATAATAGAAATGTGATGGATTAGGTTGTCGTCCTTTTCTAGGCTCACGACGTACGATCCGGGAAGGAAAAACAGCGCAAAAGATGAAAAGTGTCCCAAAATTGATGAAAATGTTCGATTTTGGTCTCCAAAAATAGGCGCAGCCGCGCAGGCTTGCTGCCCCTGTGGTAGAGCTCTCGGAGTGCTTTCCAACGGTATGCTATGTGCTGCGTAACACCTTACGGATCAAAAGTTATGGGCAAAGAAGTGACGTCAAACCTGGTCCCCAGCCCTACGCCCTCGGTTTGCAGGCTCAGCCTTTACATGAAGCGAAGTTATCTTACCCAAGGTGCTGTGGGATTCGATAATAGAAATGTGATGGATTAGGTTGTTGTCCTTTTCGCTGCTCACGACATATGATCCGGGATGAAAAAACAGCGCAAAAGAAGAAAAGTGTCTCGAAACTGATGAAAATGTTCAATTTTGGGATTCAAAAATAGGCGCAGCCGAGTAGGCTTGTTACCCCCTTGTAGAGCTCTCGGAGAGCTTTCCAATGGTATGTTATGCGCCGCATAACTCCTTACGGATCAAAAGTTATAGGCACCGAAGCGACGGAGACCTGGTCCCAAGGCCCATACCCTCGTTTTGTAGGCCCAGCATCTACGTGAAGCGAAGTAGTCGTGCCCAAGGTGCCGTGAGATTTGATAATAGAAATGTGATGGATTAGGTTGTCATCCTTTTCGCGGCTCACGACGTACGATCCGGGACGGAAAAACAGCACAAAAGAAGAAAAGTGTCCTGAAACTGATGAGAATATTTGATTTTGTGCTAAAAAAATTGGCTCAGTCGAGCAAGCTTGCTACCCCAGTCGTAGAGCTATCGGAAAGCTTTCCAACTGTATGTTGTGCGACGCGTAACTCCTTTTCGGATCAAAAGTTATGGGCACCGGAGCGACAGATACCTGGTCACAAGCTCCACGCCCTCAGTTTGCGAGCCCAGCCTCTACGTGAAGTGAAGTTGTCATGCCCAAGGTGTCGTGGGATTCTGTAATAGAAATATGATTGATTAGGTTGTCGTCCTTTTCGCAGCTGACGACTTACGATCCGGGATAAAAAAACAGCGCAAAAGTAGAAAAGTGTCCCGAAACTGATGAAAACATTCGATTTTAGGCCCTAAAAATAGGCGCAGCTGGGTAGTCTTGTTGCCTTCGTCGTAGAGCTCTCAGAGAGCTTTCCAACGGTATATTGTGCGTCGCGTAATTCCTTACGGATCAAAAGTTATGGGCAAAGGAGCGACGGAGACCTGGTCCTAAGCCCCACGCCCTTGGTTTGTGGGCCCAGTCTCTACGTGAAGCGAAGTTGTCTTTCCCAAGGTGTCGTGGATTCGATAATAGAAATGTGATGGATTAAGTGTTCGTCCTTTTCTAGGCTCACGACGTACGATCCGGGAAGTAAAAACAGCACAGAAGAAGAAAAGTTTCCCAAAACTGATGAAAACGTTTTATTTTGGGCTCCAAAAATAGGAGCAGCTGAGCAGGCTTACTGTCCCCATCGTAGAGCTCTCAGAGAGCTTTCCAACGGTTTGCTGTGCGCCGCATAAGTCCTTGCGGATCAAAAGTTATGGGCACTAGAGCAATGGACACTTAGTCATAAGCCCCAGGCCCTCGGATTGCGGGCCCAGCCTCTACGTGAAGTGAAGTGGTCTTGCCCAAGGTGCCGTTTGATTCGGTAATAGAAATGTGATTGATTAGGTTGTCGTCCTTTTCGTGGCTGACGACGTACGATCCTGGATGAAAAAACATAGCAAAAGCATAAAAGTGTCCCAAAACTGATGAAAACGTTCGATTTCGGGCCCCAAAAACAGGCGCAGCCGAGCAGGCTTGCTACCCCCGTCGTAGATCTCTCGGAGAACTTTTCAATGGTATGCTGTGCGCCGCGTAACTCCTCACGGATCAAAAGTTATGGGCAAAGGAGCGACGGAGACGTGGTCCCAAGCCCCACGCCCTCGGTTTGCGGGCCCAGCCTCTACGTGAAGTGAAGTTGTCTTGTCCAAGGTGCCATGGGATTCGATAATAGAAATGTGATGGATTAGGTTGTTGTCCTTTTCTAGGCTCACGACGTACGATCCGAGATGGAAAAACAGGGCAAAAGATGAAAAGTATCCCAAAACTGATGAAAACGTTCGATTTTGAGCACCAAAAATAGGAGCAGCTGAGCATGCTTGCTGCCCCCATCGTAGAGCTCTCCGAGAGCTTTCCAACGGTATGTTGTGCGCCACGTAACTCCTTGCGGATCAAAAGTTATGGGCACCGGAGCGACGGAGACTGGTCCCAAGCCTCACGACCTCAGTTTGCGAGCCCAGCCTCTACGTGTAACGAAGTTGTCTTGCCCAAGGTGTCATGGGATTCTGTAATAGAAATGTGATAGATTAGGTTGTCGCCCTTTTCTAGGCTCATGACGTACGACCCGGGAAGGAAAAACAGCGTAAAAGAAGAAAAGTGTCCCAAAAATGATGAAAATGTTAGATTTTGGGGCCAAAAAATAGGCGCAGTTGCATAGGCTTGCTACCCCCGTCGTAGAGCTCTCGGAGAGCTTTCCAACGGTATGCTGTGTGCCACGTAACTCCTTACGGATCAAAAGTTAAGGGCAAAGGAGTGACGGAGAGCTGGTCCCAAGCCCTACGCCCTCGTTTTGTGTGCCCAGCCTCTACGTGAAGCGAAGTTGTCTTGCGCAAGGTGCCGTGAAATTCGATAATAGAAATGTAATGGATTAGGTTGTCGTCCTTTTCTAGGCTCACGACGTACGATCTGGGAAGGAAAAACAGCGCAAAAGATGAAAAGTGTCCCAAAACTGATGAAAACGTTCGATTTTGGGATCCAAAAACAGGTGCAGCCGTACAAGCTTGCTACCCCCGTCGTAGAGTTCTCGGAGAGCTTTCCAACAATATGTTGTGCGCCGCGTAACTCCTTACAGATCAAAAGTTATGGGCAACGGAGTGACGGAGACCTGGTCCCAAGTCCCACGCCCTCAGTTTGCGAGCCCAGCCTCTATGTGAAGTGAAGTGGTCTTGCCCAAAGTGTTGTGGGATTCGATAATAGAAAGGGCAAAAACCATTTTAGTTCCTGAGGTTTGCTCTAAAGACCAAATTGGTCCCCCAGGTTTGCAAAAAGAGCAAAGAGGTCCCTCCAATTAATTTTTATTAGTCAAATGTTAATAGTCCAAGGGTTGACCGAGTCAAAAGACCATTATATCTTTAGGCAACATATATTATAAAATAAAATTACGATAAAAGTTTAAATCAGTCTAAAAAAACATAATTCACAACATTTGTGCAAAAAAAAAAAAACTAAAACTAAAAAATATCAATTCGAACATAAAAAAATTAAATTCAATAATATATCGTTAAAAAATTAACAATCATCGTCGACATAATTAACAGTGAGGGTACCAGCCAGAAAAAAGGATGAATCGTGATTGTTCATTTTTTAACGATATATTACAAACTTTAATTTGTTTATGTTTGAACTAATATTGTTTAGTTTTTATTTTTTTTTCCTACGCGAATTATGTGAATTATGTTTTTTTAGACTGATTTAGACTTTTATTGTAATTTTCTTTTATAATATATGTTGCCTAAGGATATAATGGTCTTTTAACTCAGTCAACCATTTGACTATTAATATTTGGCTAACAAAAGTTAACTAGAGGAAACTTTTTGGTCTTTTTACAAATATGAGGGACCAATTTAATCTCTAGAGTAAACCTCAAGGACTAAAATGGTTTTGACCCATAATAGAAATGTGATAGATTAGGTTATTGTCCTTTTCAAGGGTCACAACGTACGATCCGGGATGAAAAAATAGCACAAAAAAAGAAAAGTGTCCCAACACTGATGAAAACATTCAATTTTGGGCTTCGAAAATAGATGCAGCAAAGCTAGCTTGTTGCCCCCGTCGTAGAGCTCTCAGAGAGCTTTCCAACGGTATGTTGTGCGTTGCATAACTCCTTACGGATCAAAAATTACGGGCACTGGAGCGACGGAGGCCTGGTCCCAAGTCCCATGCCCTCATTTTGTGGGCCTAGCCTCTACATGAAGTGAAGTTGTCTTGCCCAAGGTGCTGTGGGATTCAATAACATAAATGTGATGGATTAGGTTGTTGCCCTTTTCGTGGCTCACAACATATGGTACGGGACGGAAAAACAACGCAAAAGAAGAAAAGTGTCCCAAAACTGATGAAAATATTCGGTTTTGTTCTCCAAAAACAGGCGCAGTCAAGCAGGCTTGGTGCCCCCGTCGTAGAGCACTTGGAGAGCTTTCCAATGGTATGCTATGGGCCGCGTAACTCCTTACAGATCAAAAGTTATGGGTACCAGAGCGACAGATAGCTGGTCACAAGCCCCACGCCTTTGGTTTACGGGCTCAGCCTCTACGTGAAGTGAAGTTTTCATGCCCAAGGTGTCGTGGGATACGGTAATAGAAATGTGATTGATTAGGTTGTCGTCCTTTTTGCGCCTGACGACGTACAATCCGGGACGGAAAAACAGCACAAAAGCAGAAAAGTGTACCAAAACTGATGAAAACGTTCAATTTTGGGCTCCAAAAACAGGCGCAGCTGAGCAAGCTTGCTGCTCTCATCGTAGACGTCTCGGAAAGCTTTCCAACGGTATGCTGTGCGCCGCGTAACCCCTTACGGATCAAAAGTTATGGGCACCAGAGCGACGAAGAATTGGTCCCAAGCCCTATGCCCTCGATTTGCAGGCCAAGCCTCTACGTGAAGTGAAGTTGTCTTGCCCAAGGTGCCGTGGGATTCGATAATAGAATTGTGATAGATTAGGTTGTCATCATTTTCTAGGCTCATGACGTACAACCCGGGAAGGAAAAACAGCGCAAAAGAAAAAAAGTGTCCCAAAACTGATGAAAATATTCTATTTTGGGCCCAAAAATTAGGCGCAGCCGGGTAGGCTTGCTACCCCCGTCGTAGAGCTCTTGGAGAGTTTTCCAACGGTATGTTGTCTGCCCCGTAACTCCTTATGGATCAAAAGTTAAGGGCAAAGGAGCGACGGAGACCTGGTCCCAAGCCCCACGCCCTCGGTTTGCGGTCCCAGCCTCTACGTGAAACGAAGTTGTCTTACCCAAGGTGCCGTTGGATTCGATAATAGAAATGTGATGGATTAGGTTGTCGTCCTTTTCTAGGCTCACGACGTATGATACGAGAAGGAAAAACAGCGCAAAAGAAGAAAAATGACACGAAACTGATGAAAATGTTCAATTTTGGGTTTCCAAAATTGGCGCAGCCGAGCAGGCTGGCTGCCCCCGTCGGAGAGCTCTCGAAGAGATTTCCAACAGTATGTTGTGCGCCGTGTAACTCCTTACGGATCAAAAGTTATGGACACCAGAGCGATGGAGACTTGGTTCGAAGCCCCACGGCCTCGTTTTGCGGGCCTAGCCTCTACGTGAAGCGAAGTTGTCTTTTCCAAGTTGCCATGCGATTCGGTAATAGAAATGTGATGAATTAGGTTGTCGTCCTTTTTGCGGCTCACGACATACGATCCGGGATCGAAAAACAGCACAAAAGAAGAAAAATGTCCCAAAACTGATGAAAACATTCAATTTTGGGCTACGAAAACAGGTACAGCCGAGCACGCTTGCTACCCCCATCGTAGAGATCTCGGAGAGCTTTTAAACGTATTCTGTAGGCCGCGTAACTCCTTAAGGATCAAAAGTAATGGGCACCGGAGCGTCGGTGACTTGGTCCCAAGCCCCACGCCCTCGTTTGGCAGGCCCAGCCTCAACGTGAAGCGAAGTTTTCTTGCCCAAGGTGTCGTGGGATTCGATAATAGAAATGTTATGGATTAGGTTGTTGTCTTTTCTAGGCTCACGACGTACGATCCGAGATGGAAAAACAGGGCAAAAGATGAAAAGTATCCCAAAACTGATGAAAACGTTCGATTTTGAGCACCAAAAATAGGAGCAGCTGAGCATGCTTGCTGCCCCCATCGTAGAGCTCTCCGAGAGCTTTCCAACGGTATGTTGTGCACCACGTAACTCTTTACGGATCAAAAGTTATGGGCATCGAAGTGACGGAGGTCGGTCCCATGCCCCACGCCCTCGGTTTGCGGGCCCAGCCTCTATGTGATGCGAAGTTTTCTTGCCCAAGGTGCCATGGGATTCGATAATATAAATGTGATGGATTAGGTTGTCGTCATTTTCTAGTCTCACGACCTACGATCCGGGAAGAAAAAACTGCGCAAACGAAGAAAAGTATCCCAAAACTGATGAAAACTTTTGATTTTGGGCTCCAAAAATAGACGTAGCCGTGCAGGCTTGCTACCCCCATTGTAGAGCTCTCAGAGAGCTTTTCAACAGAATACTGTGCACCGCGTAACTCCTTACGGATTAAAAGTTATGGGCAAATGAGCGACGAAGACCTGGTCCTAAGCCCTACGCCCTCGGTTTACGGGCCCAACCTCTACGTGAAGCGAAGTTGTCTTGCCCAAGGTGCCGTGTGATTCGATAATAGAAATGTGATGGATTAGGTTGTTGTCCTTTTCTAGGCACACGAAGTACGATCTGGGACAGAAAAACAGCGCAAAAGAAGAGAAGTGTCCCAAAACTGATGAAAACATTCATTTTTGTTCTCCGAAAACAGGAGCAGATGAGCAAGTTTGGTACTACCGTCGTAGAGCTCTCGGAGAGCTTTCCAACGGTATGCTGTGCACCGCGTAACTCCATACGGATCAAAAGGTATGGTCACTGGAGCGACGGAGACCGGGTCCTAAGCCCCACGCCCTCGGTTTCCGGGCCCAGCCTCTACGTGAAGCGAAGTTGTATTGCCCAAGGTGCCGTGAGATTCGATAATAGAAATGTGATTGATTAGGTTGTCGTCCTTTTCTACGCTTGTCACGCCCCGACCTCGACCCATCGCTAGGTTACGATCGAAACATGACGTTCGAATCGCTTAAAACATGAAATAATAATTTAGCAAATGTACATCCACTTAAACCTTCATAATAACTCCAAATAGTTACCCATCCATCGGCCGTAAAGGATTACAACAATTCAAGAAATATTCACAAGACCTCGAATTCCCCTGTTCAACATAACAATTAACTAAGAATCAAGTTTCTGGGTCTCAAAAGAATAATTACCGACTTAAAGTTATATTATCCAACACTGACATTATACAAACTTCATCACTGATAATTAAGATTACAATCATAACTCATCAATTTACATAATGCTTATCACCGAATAACTATACACAGGATCTAGATTCTCTAATGTACATCAAGTATCTCATGTACTTATAGAACATTCAATCAAGAAGTCTTTCACGAATGCTATCCTTTCCTTCAACTTGCAAGCCACTCAATCAGTCTTACCTGTAAGTGTCATGAAAGAGGGGTGAGCTAGATCCTCGCATATAGCTCAGTGAGGAGGAAAAACAAGGACAGGTTTTCATAAACATTTTCTTGCCTTTAGAAAGCCTTTTTATAAAACCATGCCACCAATGCACAATTGTATCTCGCAAGTAAATACTACATGGTCTTAAACATTCCATAAGCACATCAAGTGTAACACGAATTAGAACAACATTCATAACATGATAATATTTTCCAACTCTACTCTCCGAGGACCTCAAGGGACCAGGCAAGAGTAGGAAACACCTAATAAAGCATATATTCCGAACGTAATCAAAAGATAGATACCAAATAAGGAAGGTGGCTTATATGGATTCAAGAGGTGTCTCCCACTATCACAGCCGTGTGCACCTCAAAAGGTGTCTTCCACTATCACTGCCGTGTGCACTTTGCTCCATATAGCCCCTTATTCCTTTACCATATTCATATAGGAACCATTAGGGTAGGGAGGTGTCTGCCACTATCATAGCCGTGTGCACCTCTGATCCCTTCCCAAGCAAACAAAAGGTTGAAACCAGGTCGTACCCATGCAGTTTGTAGCCACCCCGAAATCTCAGAGGCTCAAGGGTGCATCGTACCTATACAGTTTGTAGCCACCCCGAAATCTCAGAGGCTCAAGGGTGCATCGTACCTATACAGTTTGTAGCCACCCCGAAATCTCAAAGGCTCAAGGGTGCATCGTACCCATACAGTTTGTAGCCACCCCGAAATCTCAAAGGCTCAAAGGTGCCACTACTACCGAGGTATTATCCGCTCTGTACACCCCGAATCTCTACGGCTCAAGGGTGCCTCAGCTGATACAATTCATATATATGTAGCATTCACAATATTGCCATGCAAGAGTTTAGATTGTAAAGTACAAAGTGAACTTAAGACTCACAAGCTCGACTTTCGTATGCAAATTTAAAGTGTACAAGTTCGAGGCAAAGGGAATCACGTTCATGATCAAACATAATCTCCTATACCACACAATACATACAATCCTATGCCTCAATCATGTCACAATTAACCTCCTGTTATAACCATGAAACAAATTGGTACCAATGCCACACAGGTATATCAAGAAATCAAACAACCTCAATCCTCCCGCATTAGCCCAACTTAGGATATAAATTTACCTACCTTCATAAACTCCAATTACTCTGATTTTTGTCTAGAATAGAAGCTTATCGAATGTAGATAACTCTAGAATCAAATGGAACTCAATTCAGAGTTGAAACGAATAAGATATGTCCTCCGCAATTTCACTGCGCAGAGCTGTCAAACATCCGGGCGCTGAGGCCTTAATCCGGGCGCCCGGAAGAAGCTAGTAACGCTCGGATCGGAGTTTTCTGCCTGGCGTTGAGGCCTCTATCCGGGCAACCGAATAGGGCCTGTAATGCCCGGATAACTGGATGGGAAATGCACATTTTCAACCAAAATCACCCAAACAACCTCCCATCCTCATTCCAACACTCAAACAAGTTCAAAAATGGCTTTTAGGTATCATACAAGAGTTCCAATTCAACCAAAACTACCCATATCAACAATCAACAAATACCCAAAATCAAATTCAAAACCCTAGATCTATAACACAATATCCTCAATCTTATCATTCAAGCTCTTGTATACAATTTATAACAAGATTACTATACATAAATCATCACATTCATGCTCAATGTAACTTTGAAAACTTTTAAGAAAACAACCCTCACCTCTATTGTGCAAGAAAATGTTAGATTTGCAAAACCAAGGTTGTAGAGAATGCAAGCAAAAGCTCCAAAAATGGCTGACAAGGCTTGACAAAGCTTCCTCTCTTCCTCATTCTCTCTCTTTCTTCCTCTTTCTTTTCTTCTTCTTCTTTCTTTCTCTTTTCCCTCTTTGGTCGAGTATATGTGTGTGTTGTGTTGTGTGAGTGTGTTGTTTGATGGGTGTGTGTGTGTGTGTAGTGTTTTTGTATGTGTAAAGTATGTTTGTGTGTGTTTTTAGTTGGTAGGAAATATCTTATAAGCCTAATGCCCAAATTGCCCTCTTAACTAATTGAAATCTACTAGTTTGCCATGTGGTTCAATTTAAACTTATTTAGTTAGCTAGTGCAGTGTAATTCATTTAATTTCTACGATATCTAAATCACACAAATGCACGTTAAACAATGCAAATACACATAAAACGATGCAAATATACGTTAAATGATATAAATGCATTTCTAATGTTGTGAATGCATAATATTATCATGTAGTTCTAATTTTAATTATTTTGGTTAGTTAATTTTAATCAGTAAAATTTAATTATCATCTACAACCTCTAAGGTTCTCAAATGCACGCTATTGTACTAATTTACAGGTTAAATGATATAAATGCACGTAAACCAAAGTAAATGCGCATTAATTGCTATAAATGCACATTAAATGATGCAAAAATCATATGAAATGTTATAAAATGCACATGAGGCTCGTGCGGGGTTTCACATCCTCCCCTCCTTAACAGAATTGCGCCCTCACAATTTCTTCTTCATCCTTGGAATAACTCGAATGGCCAAGGCAGTTATGAGATACAGCAGGTCAACCCCAAATGTTCCTGCTAAGCTAATCTTTATGCATACAAAGTCCAAATGAAGGCAGCAACAGTATCTAGACCAAAAGAATAAGAATCTGGCTCCATTTGAATTGCCAATCAACTACGAATGCATCATTGTTTGTAGGAATTCAAACGATTGCCGAGGGAGAATACCAATTACTACATTTACCAAATAACAATGCCAAACTATAATATCTCGACTAAGAATTCCCAAGCAACAACTCCTTGTAAGAGTGCTAAATAGAATAAGTAAGTGAGAACTCCCACTAAGAATACCAGTTACCGAATGTTGAAATAAAATACCGGTAGAGAATACCGAATATAGATAGCAAATGAAGTCCCCGAACAAGAATACCGAATATTAGATAAGAATTCCCAGAATAAGAGCACCGACCAAAATTACCAAATAGAAGTCCCGAATAAGAATACTATCGAGAATACCAAGTGAGAATACCCATGATAAATCCCAAAATAAAATCCGAATGACAAATAAGAAGACCAAGTGAAGTCATCAAATAGAAATACCAGCAAATGAAAATCTACCTTCAACTACAGCTGTTGCCCCTGGAAGTTCCTCTTGATCAATAACATCAACTTACCCTTCAACTTTTTTGTCCTAAGGCATTCCTGGCGAGTCGAGACCATGTTCCCACCTTCCGCATCCTCAAGCAGTCTTTATATAGGTGTTGATCACTCCCACACCTTACACACTTGCCTGTCTTCCTCCAACATTGGTTCTCAGTGTGCCCCCTCTTATTGCAACAAGCACAAACAATTTTCCGAGAGATGGTTGTATTACTTGATAACCCTCGAGTTGTCTTAGTAGTGAATGCACTAAGCGGAGATTTGGTAGTAGCGGGTGGCCATTGATTCTAAGTCGGATAGGGTTCTTGTGGTGTCGGAGATAAGAACGACCTTTCGTTGCCTCGACTTGGCCCATTTTGGGTTTCAAGTTGCCTCTTCTCAACGCGGGATGCCGAGTCTAGTATATCACTATATGATGTAAAGCGATGTGAGGCTATGAAATCTTGAATCTCAGGCCTTAATCCTCAAACAAATTGTTTGATCCTCCCATTTTCGGTCTGGATCAACTCGGGGAGGTAATGAGAGAGCCTGTTAAAACGAGCTTCATATTGAACCACAGTCATCTCATCTTGCTTCAAAGTAAGAAACTCTTCTTCTTTCCTCTCTCGAGCTACTTCCGTAATGTAATTTTCCTTGAAAGATTTAACGAAATTAGCCCAAGTGACAGGTGTGCCATCGCGCTCCCAACAAAGCTTTTCAGTTCTCTACCCTTGTTCCGCATCTTCTTCTAACAAGAATACTGCGAAAACCACATTTCTTTCATCATGGTAGTCAAGAGCAACATATATCTTTTCAACTTTTGCCAACCAAGCTTCAGCCTTTTCATCATCGGGTTCACCTAGAAACTTGGGAGGTCCATAGCTTAAGAAATCCTTCAATGTGCCATCACTAGTTCCTGCACCTACTCCGGTTACTTGATTCTCTAAAATTCGGCTCATTCTATCCACGGCAGTTATCAGCAGATTAAACATCTCTCTTCCAGACCCATCTCGATCAACGTTCTCTGCCTCTCGAATCCCAGTGCTACCACAAGTATTAGGCCCTGCCATCTATGGGATGGATGCACGATGCCCCTTATAGTTATATGATATATATATGCCGTGTATGACAAAGGAATATGTTCTCTATCAATGCTCCTAGCATGTATGTGTCATGACTATATCTAATATGTAAATTCATCAAACATTCGTGGCACATGTTAAGCATATATGATTCATATAACACATTAAACATAAAAATTCACACATAACACATAACATGAGGCATACTGAGCAAGTTACATGTAACACAAGAGCACATAATTTCCAAGTAAGAAAACTAAACCACCAATTCAAACCTTAAAGTTTATCCCTATGATACCACATCACCTTGATTCATAATCCAAGACAATTCTTATGTACTACATGACACTATGGCTAAAGTCTTACTCAAGGTTCCTCAATCTTCAACTCGATCCTTTGATTAGGATAACCTCGAACAACCATAACCTCCAACTTTCCTTAAAGCCATCTTTTCACCCTACATACCCATATCATCTTAATCAATTTCACCTTGAGGCTTCTACCCACTGACTAGGGGTTCCAAACCCAGCTTGCGCCTAGCTAATGAGCTAAGCTCTGATACCATTCTAGGTGTCACGCCCCGACCTCGACCCATCGCTAGGTTAAGATCGAAACATGACGTTCGAATCGCTTAAAACATGAAATAATAATTTAGCAAATGTACATCCACTTAAACCTTCATAATAACTCCAAATAGTTACCCATCCATCGGCCTTAAAGGATTACAACAATTCAAGAAATATTCACAAGACCTCGAATTCCCCTGTTCAACATAACAATTAACTAAGAATCAAGTTTCTGGGTCTCAAAAGAAAAATTACCAACTTAAAGTTATATTATCCAACACTGACATTATACAAAGATCATAACTGATAATTAAGATTAAAAACATAACTCATCAATTTACATAATGCTTATCACCGAATAACTATACACAGGATCTAGATTCTCTAATGTACATCAAGTATCTCATGTACTTATAGAACATTCAATCAAGAAGTCTTTCACGAATGCTATCCTTTCCTTCAACTTGCAAGCCACTCAATCAGTATTACCTGTAAGTGTCATGAAAGAGGGGTGAGCTAGATCCTTGCATATAACTCAGTGAGGAGGAAAAACAAGGACAGGTTTTCATAAACATTTTCTTGCCTTTAGAAAGCCTTTTTATAAAACCATGCCACCAATGCACAATTGTATCTCGCAAGTAAATACTACATGGTCTTAAACATTCCATAAGCACATCAAGTGTAACACGAATTAGAACAACATTCATAACATGATAATATTTTCCAACTCTACTCTCCGAGGACCTCAAGGGACCAGGCAAGAGTAGGAAACACCTAATAAAGCATATATTCCGAACGTAATCAAAAGATAGATACCAAATAAGGAAGGTGGCTTATATGGATTCAAGAGGTGTCTCCCACTATCACAGCCGTGTGCACCTCAAAAGGTGTCTTCCACTATCACTGCCGTGTGCACTTTGCTCCATATAGCCCCTTATTCCTTTACCATATTCATATAAGAACCATTAGGGTAGGGAGATGTCTGCCACTATCACAGCCGTGTGCACCTCTGATCCCTTCCCATAGCAAACAAGAGGTTGAAACCAAGTCATACCCATGCAGTTTATAGCCACCCCAAAATCTCAGAGGCTCAAGGGTGCATCGTACCTATACAGTTTGTAGCCACCCCGAAATCTCAGAGGCTCAAGGGTGCATCGTACCTATACAGTTTGTAGCCACCCCGAAATCTCAAAGGCTCAAGGGTGCATCGTACCCATACAGTTTGTAGCCACCCCGAAATCTCAAAGGCTCAAGGGTGCCACTACTACCGAGGTATTGTACGCTTTGTCCACCCCGAATCTCTATGGCTCAAGGGTGCCTCAGCTGATACAATTCATATATACGTAGTATTCACAATATTGCCATGCAAGAGTTTAGATTGAAAAGTACAAAGTGAACTTAAGACTCACAAGCTCGTCTTTCGTATGCACATTTAAAGCGTACAAGTTCGAGGCAAAGGGAATCACGTTCATGATCAAACATAATCTCTTATACCACACAACACATACAATCCTATGCCTCAATCATGTCACTATTAACCTCCTGTTATAACCATGAAACAAATTGGTACCAATGCCACACAGGTATATCGAGAAATCAAACAACCTCAATCCTCCCGCATTAGCCCAACTTAGGAGATAAATTTACCTCCCTTCCTAAACTCCAATTACTCTGATTTTTGTTTAGAATCGAAGCTTATCAAATGTAGATAACTCTAGAATCAAACGGAACTCAATTTGGAGTTGAAACGAATAATATATGGCCTCCGCAATAACACTGCGCAGAGCTGTCAAACATCCGGGCGCTGAGGCCCTAATCCGGGCGCTCGGAAGAAGCTAGTAACGCCCGGATCGGAGTTTTCTGCCGGGCGTTGAGGCCTCTATCCGGGCAACCGGATAGGGCCTGTAACGCCCGGATAACTGGACGGGAAATGCACATTTTCAACCAAAATCACCCAAACAACCTCCCATCCTCATTCCAACACTCAAACAAGTTCAAAAATGGCTTTTAGGCATCATACAACAGTTCCAATTCAACCAAAACTACCCACATCAACAATCAACAAATACCCAAAATCAAATTCAAAACCCTAGATCTACAACACAATATCCACAATCTTATCATTCAAGCTCTTGTATACAATTTATAACAAGATTACTATACATAAATCATCACATTCATGCTCAATGTAGCTTTGAAAACTTTTAAGAAAACAACCCTCACCTCTATTGTGCAAGAAAATGTTAGATTTGCAAAACCAAGTTTGTAGAGAATGCAAGCAAAAGCTCCAAAAATGGCTGACAAGGCTTGACAAAGCTTCCTCTCTTCCTCCCCTCTCTTTCTTCCTCTTTCTTCTCTTCTTCCTCTTTCTCTCTCTTTTCCCTCTTTGGTCGAGTATATGTGTGTGTTGTGTTGTGTGAGTGTGTTGTCTGATGGGTGTGTGTGTGTGTAGTGTTTTTGTATGTGTAAAGTGTGTTTGTGTGTGTTTTTAGTTAGTAGGAAATATCTTATAAGCCTAATGCCCAAATTGCCCTCTTAACTAATTGAAATCTACTAGTTTGCCATGTGGTTCTATTTAAACTTATTTAGTTAGCTAGTGCAGTGTAATTTATTTAATTTCTACGATATCTAAATCACACAAATGCACGTTAAACAATGCAAATACACATAAAACGATGCAAATATACGTTAAATGATATAAATGCATTTCTAATGTTGTGAATGCATAATATTATCATGTAGTTCTAATTTTAATTATTTTGGTTAGTTAATTTTAATCAGTAAAATTTAATTATCATCTACAACCTCTAAGGTTCTCAAATGCACGCTATTGTACTAATTTACAGGTTAAATGATATAAATGCACGTAAACCAAAGTAAATGCGCATTAATTGCTATAAATGCACATTAAATGATGCAAAAATCATATGAAATGTTATAAAATGCACATGAGGCTCATGCGGGGTTTCACAAGGCTCGCGACGTACGATCCGGGAAGGAAAAATAGAGCAAAAGTAGAAAAGTATTCCAAAATTGATAAAAACGTTCGATTTTGGGCTCCAAAAATAGGCGCAGCCTTGCAGGCTTGCTACCCTAGTCGTAGAGTGCTCAGAGAACTTTCCAACGGTATGCTGTGCGCCGCCTAACGCCTTACAGATCAAAAGTTATGGGCACCAAAGTAACGGAGACCTGGTCCCAAGCTCTACGCCCTCGGTTTGCGGGCCCAGCCTTTGTGTGAAGCGAAGTTGTCTTGCCCAATGTGCCATGGGATTCGGTAATAGAAATGTGATGGATTAGGTTGTCGTGCTTTTCGTGGCTCACGACATACGATTCGGGATAAAAAAACAGCGCAAATGAAGAAAAGTGTCCCAAAACTGATGAAAACATTCAATTTTGGGCTCCAAAAATAGGCGCAGTCGAGCAGGTTTGCTGCCCCAGTCGTAGAACTCTCGAAGAGCTTTCCAATGATATGCTATGCACCGCGTAACTCCTTACGGATAAAAAGTTATGGGCACCGGAGCAACAGATACCTGGTTTCAACCCCACGCCCTCGGTTTGTGGGCCTAGCCTCTACGTGAAGTGAAGTCGTCATGCCCAAGGTGTCGTGGGATTCGGTAATAGATATATGATTGATTAGGTTGTCGTCCTTTTTGTGGCTGACGACGTACGATCCAGGACGAAAAAACACCGCAAAAGCAGAAAAGTGTTCCAAAATTGATGAAAACGTTCAATTTTGGGCTTCGAAAATTGGTGCAACCGAGCAGGCTTGCTGCCCTCGTCGTAGAACTCTCGGAGCTTTCCAACAGTATGCTGTGCGTCATGTAACTCCTCACGGATCAAACGTTATAGGAAAATGAGCGACGGAGACCTTGTCCCAAGCGCCACGCCCTAGGTTTGCGATCCCAGCCTCTACGTGAAGCGAAGTTGTCTTGCCCAAGGTGCCTTGGGATTCGATATTAGAAATGTGATGGATTAGGTTGTTGTCCTTTTCTAGGCTCACGACGTACGATCCGGGAATCAAAAACAGCACAAAAGAAGAAAAGTGTCCCAAAACTGATGAAAACGTTCGATTTTGGGCTCCAAAAATAGGAGCAGCTGAGCATGCTTGCTGCCCCGTCGTAGAGCTCTCGGAGAGCTTTCCAACTGTATGCTATGCGCCGCGTAACTCCTTACATATGAAAAGTTATGAGCACCGTAGCGACGGAGACCAGTCCTATGCCCCACGCCCTTGGTTTGCGGGCCCAGCCTCTATGTAAAGCGAAGTTGTATTGCCCAAGGTGCCATGGAATTCGATAATAGAAATGTGATGGATTAGGTTGTAGTCCTTTTCTAGGCTCACGACGTACGATCTGAGAAGAAAAAACTGCGCAAAAGAAGAAAAGTGTTCCAAAACTAATGAAAACATTCGATTTTGGACACCAAAAACTAGTGTAGCCGTGCAAGCTGGCTACCCTTGTTGTAGAGCTCTTGGAGAGCTTTCCAACGGTATGCTGTGCGCCACGTAACTTCTTACGGAACAAAAGTTATGGGCAAAAGAGCGACGGAGACCTGGTCCCAAACCCCACGCCCTCGGTTTGCGGGCCCAGCCTCTACGTGAAGAAAAGTTGTCTTGCCCAAGGTGCCATGGGATTCGATAATAGAAATGTGATGGATTAGATTATCGTCCTTTTCTAGGCCACGACGTACGATCCGGGAAGGAAAAACAGCGAAAAAGAATAAAAGTGGCCCAAAACTGATGAAAACGTTCGATTTTGTTCTCCGAAAATAGGTACAGATAAGCAGGCTTGGTACCCCCGTCGTAGAGCTCTCGGAGAGCTTTCTAACGGTATGTCGTGCGCCGCGTAACTCCTTACGGATCAAAAGTTATGGGCAAAGGAGCGACGGAGACGTGGTCCTAAACCCCATGCCCTCAGTTTGCGGGTCCAACCTCTACGTGAAGCGAAGTTGTCTTGCCCAAGGTGCCATGTGATTCGATAATAGAAATGTGATGGATTAGGTTGTTGTCCTTTTCTAGGCTCACGACGTACGATCCGGGAAGGAAAAACAGCGCAAAAGAAGAAAAGTGTCCCAAAACTGATAAGAATGTTCGATTTTGGTCTCCAAAAATAGGAGCAGCTGTGAGGTTTGACCTCGTTTTGCGTGCGATATGTTGTTTCATGTGCCCTAACCTCGAATTGCGTGCCTTGACCTAGGTTTAAGAGTTGTGTCTCATTTTATGTGCCTTGCATCGAATTACGTGCATTTATTTAGAGTTACGTGCATTTATTTGGAAAACGTGCATTCGTCTCGTAGTTTGTGCTTTACCTCGTAGTGCGTGCCCTAAACCTAGGAAAGCGTTCTCGCACGCTAATCAAGAAAGCATCTTACACGAAGCACCAGATTATTAATTAATCCTACAAATTCGATAACTAATATTATAATCCTAAATCAACTCACTAGAAGACAAAATTTCACTAAAAGCTAAACATTCTTATTCTTTATTCTTTATTCTTTTGCATATCTCAAGCACACACAATAAAATAAGGCTCAAAACATAACAAAATTCAGAATTAAACCTTACCTTGGCCGACCATGTGAGGACTTTTGACATACTTTGCACTTTCAAAAATCAAACCTAGACATTCTATGACACAATGCATCAAAAAAATGATCTAACATCCTACCCAATGCTCCACATTCTCGGCCCACTCAAATGCCCATGCTAAGACAATTCAAAATGCTCAAAAAAATGACACAAATCAGATTTGTAGAAGCTCAAGGCCGACCATATGCTCAAGCATTTCATTTCTTTCTCTCATTCTCTCATCCTCTCATTTTCTCTCACTCTCTCGGCCTTGGCTGCATCCATAAGCTCCATAGCTTAAACTCTCATTCTAAGGCTCTCCTAGACACTCAAGGACTCTAAGAAACTCGTCCATGGCAGCCCAAACAAGCAAGAAGCAAGAAAAATTGCATGCAAGCTCATAGAACCCTTCATTTCAGCCCTAGGTATGTTTGATAGCTTTTCTTTCATCTCCCTTTCATTCTAACCACATCCACATACTAAGAACATGATAACTCAGCTAGGAATTAAGGAAATCAAGCAATCTCTCTCGGCCAAGCAAAGAGAAAAGACCTTTTGTGCCTCTTCAAGAATTTTGAGCATCATTTGTCATCAATAGGCTAAGGTGAGGGCTAAAACTCTTTAAGAAGCTTTCAAAAACCACATGCATGCCTTCATATGTCTATATTTACCTCTGTACTTGTTGTATATGTGTGTCCATGAGCTTATATAACCATGCATGGCAAGATATTTGGCTAGAACTTGAAGATAGATAAAATCGCGTAACTGGCAGATTTATGACTTGGTAGACCGAGGTACATTTGGCCTGGTAAATGATGTTTAAAATGTGTGAAAATTGGTAGGTGGCTATTTTTGCTGGTTCTAAATAGTTTCCATAGAAATAGGCCAAGGCCAATTTTGACTCTAAGGTCTCCAAAATGGCAAAACATCAAAAGGTGTCTAAATCTGGAAAATCTGGGAAAATGGAGCAGGTTTTTGGTAGTTCACTGTCCTTGTAGAACGAAACAGTTTGGACCTAGTAAATGATATTTAAAATGCATGAAATTTTGTAGGTTTCTATATTTTTCAGTTCTGGACAGTTTTGTCAGAAATATACTAAAGCTAAATCTGACCCTAAGACCCTCAAAAATGGCAAGTATTGAGATATGTTCGAATCTGGACAGTTTTGCGTAGTCTCACGGTTTTAGTTATAACTCTTGAATCCGAACTCCAAATGATGCGAGGTTTGTTTCTGGATTTAAATCACTCATTAAGCTTTAATTTGAAATTTTGTTCACTGGAATTGGAGATTTTTTGCTTGTCTAAATGATTGTTGGAAAACAGACCATTGCAGTGAGGTTTTTATTTAGTGATATGCTTTGAAAAATATTGTAACTTCTCTTGTGGTATTGAATACTTGGGATTGTGGCACTTAGATGTTGGGTGGACTGTTTTGGATGATTGAGGATGTTTTAATTAATCGATGCATGGCTTGGGTTTAATTATGTGACAACTTGTGGCTTAAATCGCACGTGTAAGCATGGATTGAAACCCTATTGACTATGAAAACTCGCTAAGTGTTGATCCTATGGTTATTGTGTCTAATTGTATGATTAGTGGGCTGCCTAATAAATGTTAAGTATGTTTGAAATGTGATTCCAATGATTACATGTTGATAAGTAAACTTTTCTTGCACCTGGTCTCATGTAGACGTCGTTGCATGCTTGAATGAACTTATTACTCGATTAAGTGAACCCCGAAATGAGTTATATGACTTGCTTTACATGTGCTACATGGTTGTCCGTTTAATATTCATATAACTCCATGTGTATTAGAAGTGAAATTAAATGTCAAAGCATGCTTCGTGTGTTTACCTGTCAACGTGCGATCTTATAACTGCTTGGAGGCAACCTACTTTGTTATCCTTCTAATGTGATATGTTAAATGTTATAAATGTGCATTGCATACAAGGTTGCAACCTTTCATTGTGGCATGGTAGCGTTTCACGAACGCCGGGCGGCATAGGGCTTGCCGGTGCTCCCGCGACTACCATGGTCCAATTCCCTTTCTTGCTTGGCATTCCACCCTCAGAGAGTTGGGTCGTAGGTTTTCGGGGTACATCCGGAGTACACCCAATTGGGAGTGATAAGTGGATTATTGAAGTCGGCCGCAACCATCGTTATTGAAAATGTTATTGAGAGCAAATGCTCACTGTATCCTTGAAATGATTGGTAATTGTATCTTCTGCTCAATTTGATTCATATACTTGTGTACCTTACTACTTGTGATACGTGACATGTTTTAAAAAGGGATTTTTCATAAGTTCAACCAGAAAAAGAGTTTCAAAACATATTTCTCGTTCCCCCTCGCTGAGTTCATAAGGACTCACCCTCTTTTATCATCACAGGTGAAGAAGATCAGGAACAGGTACCCGAGGATAACGTGCCTATTGATGACTCCTTGGAGTGATTGCCTACCCTACGTGCCTTACTTGACTATGGCCATTTTGTGAACAATATGTTTGTTTTGAAGATTATCTCTTATGTTGTTTGTCGTTGTTATTGTAAAAGACTCCCGTTGTAATTTGGGATCTAATTTTGGTTTGTACTAACTATAACTAGATAGACAGTCTTTTGGTCATTTTGCTATTACTACTTGGTTAGTAACTATTGCAGGCTTATGAAGTATTAGGCAAAAAATCAAGTAAAATGAATCTATTCAATCTTAAACAGGTACTCATTTGTAGGCTAAGGGATAACAGGCACTTGTGTAATAGTCATTAATAAATAAACGGGACATAGTTATCATGCTAGGATTGTTAATCAAATGAGACTGTGAGATTAATAGTAGGCATATCGATTCGTGATAAATAGTAATCTTAGTTGGAATCGAATTTGAGATTGAAAGTTTTGAGACGTTTAGAAAATTAGGTCAAACTAAAGAGCGAATTACAGCTGTTATGCTGCCCAGTTTTTTTTTTTCAAAAATCTTTTGGAGTTCTAGGCTAACGTTAAGCGTTAAACCTTAAGTACGTGGAATGATATAAATGTATAGATCACACCCTAGTCTAACCTCTATAGGTTGGGTTAGGGCGTGACACCTTATATTAATGGTATCAGAGCTTAGATTGCTTAAGCCGGGTTTAACTCTCGGACCATAGGTAGAAGCCCTAAGGTTATTGGGATGACTTGTTTATGTGTGTTAATGTGTGATAATATCAATTGTGCCTTCTCTGTTTCTATGTGCTTATGTGATTAACATGTCTTAACTGTTTCAAGAATTGTATGTCTATGCAAAATTGTATGTTGCATACCTTATACATTAAATTCTTGTTTTATCGTATTCCAATAAATTGTGCATCATAATCTATGCCTATAGATGGCTGGCCCTAGTACCCGCAATACCAATAGGAGCGATGAGCCTCAAGAAGCCGGAGATGCTTATCAAACTAATCCCGGCATGGCCATGTTTAACATGATGGCAAATGCTATGGATCGCGTGTCGTGAGTAATGGAACGTCAAGATGCATGTGAAGCAAACAACAACAACAACAATAACAACAACAACAACAGGAATGGTGGTAACAATGGGAGAAACAGCCGAATGCGGGAGTTCTTTGACTTTCACCCATCCAAATTCTACGGGGAAGCTGATGATGAAAAGGAAGAGGCTTGGTTGTCTGAGATTGAAAGGATTTTCAGGCCACTTGACTATACTGATGAAGAAAAGATTGAGTTCACTGTGTTTCTGGTGCACGGGGATGCTGAGCATTGATAGCACACTATGGAGGCACTTTGGGAAAGTGATCTTACACCTTTCTTGTGGGGTAATTTCGTTAAGGTATTCAAGAAGAAATACGTACCTACAGTTTCCAGGCAAAGGCGAATTGAAGAATTCATGTACTTGTACCAGGGCAACATAACAGTGGCTCAGTATGAGGCTCGCTTCGACATACTGTCCCGTTATGCTCAATACATGGTCAGTACCCCTGAGACGAAAACGTGGAAATTTACGAATGGGTTGAGGCCAGAAATTCAGGATCAGTTGGCTTCGCATAACTTTACTACCTATTCTGCTCTCCTTGCTGCTACCTCTCGAGTTGAGAAGAGGAAACTTGATAGAGCCGGTTCAAGCCAGCCGAACAAGAAACCATATCAGCCTCCAAGACAACAGAGGAAATTCTAGACTCAGAGTCATAGTCAGGGCCAGGGCCAGAACAGATCAGTTAATAACCGTGGCCCATCTAAAGCACCATCAGCCTCTTCCACTCGTGGATCCACAGGTAGTTCACCTACTACTCAGACTGCCACCTGTTTTTACTGTAACAGGAAGGGTCGCACCGAGGCCCAGTGTTGGAGAAAATCGGAACGATGTGTAAGGTGTGGCAGCAATCAATACCAGGTTAAGGATTGCCCTAAATGGCAAGGGGGACAAAATCAGATTAAACCAGCTGGTAGAGGCAAGACTCCAGTTCCTAGAGTTCAGGCCCGAGCTTATGCTATTGAGTGCGAGGAGCTTCTTGAGGATACTGCTGTTGTTAAGGTACATTCTTGATACTGAATCAACCTGTTAGGGTGTTAATTGATCCAGGTGCTACTCATTCATTTATTACTCCCTTATGTGTGCAACATGTGAAATTACGAGTTGAATATTTGCCTTACGAAGTAGAAGTCGGTACTCCGATGGGTTCTAAACTTGTTACTAGCTCAGCTTGTAAAGCATGTAAAATCCAAATTAAGGATAGGGAATTCTCAACCAATCTTATAGTGTTACCCTTTCGAGACTATGAAGTCATCTTAGGGATGGACTGGTTGGCAAAGTATCATGCCCAACTAGATTGTCGAACGAAGATTGTAACATTCCAGATACCTGGTCAACCAACATTGGAGGTAATGGGTCGTAGAGACTTCACCGGGAGTTCCATCATTTCATCTACGAAAGCAGTGAAGTCCTTGAGAAAAGGGCGTAGTGGATACTTAGCTTACCTCATCAACAAGCCATCGGACAAAGCTAAGTTGGAGGAGATACTAGTGATTAAAGATTATGCTGACGTGTTTCTAGAAGAATTGTTCGGTTTACCCCCGGATTGGGAAATCGAGTTTCTAATAGAAGTACTGCCTGGCACCCAGCCAATATCTAAAGCTCCCTATTGTATGGCACCAGACGAGCTACAAGAATTGAAGGACCAATTGCAAGGATTGTTGAAGAAGGGGTTTGTTCAACCGAGTTCTTCTCTGTGGGGTGCACCAGTCCTATTTGTAAAAAAGAAAGACGGAACGTTGAGGCTATGCATCGATTACCGAGGATTGAACCACGTCACCGTCAAGAAAAACTACCCACTTCCCCTGATTGACGAGTTGTTTGATCAACTTCAAGGAGCTAAAGTGTATTCAAAACTCGACCTGAGACAAGGGTATTATCAGCTGCGGATCAAAAAGGTAGATGTACCTAAATCGGCTTTCAGGATGAGATATGGGCATTATGAATTTGTGGTGATGCCATTTGGGCTAACTAATGCCCCTGCAGCTTTTATGGACTTGATGCACAGGGTGTTTCAACCCTACTTGGACCAATTTGTGGTGATCTTTATTGATGATATTTTGGTATACTCGAAATCCGAGGCTGAGCATGAACAACATCTGCGATTGGTATTGCAGAAACTTCGAGAGCATGAATTGTATGCAAAGTTTAGCAAATGCGAATTTTGGTTGCGGCAGATTGCATTCTTGGGGCACATCATATCCCAAGAGGGAATAGCGGTGGACCCAGCAAAGATAGAAGCGGTGATGTCTTCGAGGAAGCCGAAAAATGTTAAGGAGGTTCGGAGTTTTCTTGGTTTAGTCGGCTATTATCGGAGATTCATGAAGGATTTCTCAAAGATTGCAGGACCACTTACAAAGCTCACTCAAAAGAAAACAAAGTTTGTGTGGGATGACAAGTGTGAGAACAGCTTTCAAGAATTGAAGAAAAGATTGACTACTGCACCTGTTCTTGCATTGCCTGAAGGGAGTCAAGGCTTTGTAATCTATAGCGATGCTTCGAAGGAAGGTCTGGGTTGTGTGTTAATGCAAAATGGTAGAGTGATTGGGTATGCCTCTAGGAAACCGAAACCGTATGAATTGAATTACCCGACGTATGATTTGGAGTTGGCGGCTATTGTGTTTGCACTCAAGAAATGGAGGCACTATCTGTGGGGTAACAAGTTTGAGGTGTTTACTGATCACAAGAGCTTGAAGTACTTGTTCTCACAAAAAGAGTTGAACATGAGGCAAAGACGATGGATGGAGCTCTTGGATGATTATAACTGCATAATCAATTATGTGCCCAGTAAAGCAAAGGTAGTTGTAGATGCCTTAAGCCAGAAGGTGAGCATGGCAAAACTGGAAGTTAAGGTGCAGGAGTTGTTAGAGGAAGCATTTTTGTAGAATCCACAATTGACTCAAAAAGGGTTACTATTTGCCACTACACAAGTTCAATCGGCCTTGTTGTCCGAATTATGAGAGGCTCAACAGAAGGACCAATAGTTTCAGAAGATTAAGGAAAGCAATACCGATTTCAAGTTTCATGATGATGGTATTTGGAGGTTCAGGAGTCGAATTTGTGTTCCTAATAACCCAGAGTTGAAAAAAGAGATTCTTGAAGAATCCCATAACTCGAGATACACTATCCACCCCAATGGAACAAAGATGTACCGGGATTTGAAGCAACACTATTGGTAGAATAACATGAAGAGGGAGATTACGGAGTTTGTGGCACGGTGTTTAACTTGTCAGAGGGTCAAGGCACAACATCAACGACCGGCAGGTTTGCTTCAACCGTTGGAAATTCCCCGATGGAAATGGGAACATATAACTATGGACTTTGTCATGGACCTGCCCAGATCACAAAAGGGTCATGACGTCGTTTGGGTCATAGTGGATAGATTGACCAAGTCAGTGCACTTCTTACCGATGAACAAGGAGGATAGCCCTGAGAAACTGGGAGATATGTATGTGGCGGATATTGTAAGGTTGCATAGGATGCCTGTGAGTATTGTATCGGATAAGGATCCTCATTTTACTTCCCGATTTTGGAAGAGATTACAAGAAGCTTTGGGAACGAAGTTGAGTTTTAGTACAGCTTACCACCCTCAGACTGATGGACAATATGAGAGAACTATTCAGATTCTGGAGGATATGCTGAGGGTGTGTGTTCTAGACTTCGGAAAAGGTTAGGAGAAATATCTACCTCTAGCAGAGTTCGCTTATAATAACAGTTATCAGGCCACTATCGGGATGGCCGCATTTGAGGCATTGTATGGACGTAAGTGTCAATCCCTAATTTATTGGGATGAAGTAGGTGAGACGAAGACTTTTGACCCGACCCTGCTACCAGAACTTATGAAGACTATTGATAATGTCCACCTCATCCGGAAACGGATGCTTACCGCCCAAAGCAGGTAGAAAAGTTATGCAGACCGACGGAGACGGAATCTAGAGTTTGAGGTCGGCGACAAGGTATTCTTGAAGTTATCACCTCGAATGGGATTGATTAAACATGGCAAGGGTAGAAAGTTGAGCCCGAGGTTTGTAGGACCATTTAGGATAATTGAGAAGGTTGGTAAATTAGCATATCGTCTAGAACTACCCCAAAACCTCTCTAATATTCATGATGTATTCTATGTCTCAATGCTACGGAATTATCACCCTGATCCATCACACATCTTGGAGCCAGAGCCATTGCAGCTTCGGGAGAACTTGTCTTATGAAGAAAAGCCTAATCGAATTCTAGACGAACAAAATCGGGAATTGCGTAACAAGTCGATACCAATGGTGAAAGTGTTATGGGATCACCATGGAGTTGAAGAAGCAACGTAGGAAAGACGAGACCAGATGGAGCAACAGTATCCAGCATTGTTTCAAAGGTAATATTGAATTTCGGGATGAAATTCTATTAAGGAGGGGAGGATGTGAGGTCCGACCTCGTTTTGTGTGTGATATGTCATTTCGTGTGCCCTAATCTAGAATTGCGTGTCTTGACCTAGGTTTAAGAGTCGTGTCTCGTTTTATGTGTCTTGCATCGAATTACGTGCATTCATTTAGAGTTACGTGCATTTACTTGGAAAATGTGTATTCGTCTCGTAGTGCGTGCCCTAAACCTAGGAAAGCGTGCTCGCACGTTAATCAAGAAAGCATCTTACACGAAGCACCAGATTATTAATTAATCCTACAAATTCACTAACTAATATTATAATCCTAAATCAACTCACTAGAAGACAAAATTTCACCAAAAGCTAAACATTCCTATTCTTTATTATTTATTCTTTTGCATATCCCAAGCACACACAATAAAATAAGGCTCAAAACATAACAAAATTCAGAATTAAACCTTACCTTGGCCGACCATGTGAGGACTTTTGACATACTTTGCAATTTCAAAAATCAAACCTAGACATTCTATGATGCAATACATCAAAAAAATGACCTAACATCCTACCCAATGCTCCACATTCTCGGCCCACTCAAATGCCCATGCTAAGACAATTCAAAATGCTCAAAAAAATGACACAAATCAGATTTGTAGAAGCTCAAGGCCGACCATATGCTCAAGCATTTCATTTCTTTCTCTCATGCTCTCATCCTCTCATTTTCTCTCACTCTCTCGGCCTTGGCTGCATCCATAAGCTCCATAGCTTAAGCTCTCATTCTAAGGCTCTCCAAGACACTCAAGGACTCTAAGAAACTCGTCCAAGGCGGCCCAAACAAGCAAGAAGCAAGAAAAATTGCATGCAAGCTCATAGAACCCTCCATTTCGGCCCTAGGTATGTTTGATAGCTTTTCTTTCATCTCCCTTTCGTTCTAACCACATGCACATACTAAGAACATGATAACTCAGCTAGGAATTAAGGAAATCAAGCAATCTCTCTCGGCCAAGCAAAGAGAAAAGACCTTTTGTGCCTCATCAAGAATTTTGAGCATCATTTGTCATCAATAGGCTAAGGTGAGGGCTAAAACTCTTTTAGAAGCTTTCAAAAACCACATGCGTGCCTTCATATGTCTATATTTACCTCTGTACTTGTTGTATATGTGTGTCCATGAGCTTATATAACCATGCATGGCAAGATATTTGGCTACAACTTGAAGATAGATAAAATCGCGTAACTGGCAGATTTATGACTTGGTAGAGCGAGGTGCATTTCGCCTGGTAAATGATGTTTAAAATGTATGAAAATTGGTAGGTAACTATTTTTTCCAGTTCTGAACAGTTTTCATAGAAATAGGACAAGGCCAATTTTGGCTCTAAGGTCTCCAAAATGGAAAAATATCGAAAGGTGTCTAAATCTGGAATATCTGGGAAAATGGAGCAGGTTTTTGGCAGTTCACTGTCCATGTAGAACAAAACAGTTTTGACCTAGTAAATGGTATTTAAAATCCATAAAATTTGGTATGTTATTATATTTTTCAGTTCCGGAGGGTTTTGTCAGGAATATACTAAAGCTAAATCTGACCCTAAGACCCTTACAAATGGCAAATATTGAGATATGTACGAATTTGGACAGTTTTGCGTAGTCTCACGATTTTAGTTATAACTCTTGAATCCGAACTCCAAATGATGTGACGTTTCTTTCTGGATTTAAATCACTCATTAAGCTTTAATTTTACATTTTGTTCACTGGAATTGGAGATTGTTTGCTTGTCTAAATAATTGTGGGAAAACAGACTATTGCAGCGAGGTTTTTATTTAGTGATATGCTTTGAAATATTGTAACTTCTCTTGCGGTATTGAATGCTTGGGATTGGGGCACTTGGATGTTGGGTGGACTGTTTTGGATGATTGAGGATGTTTTAATTAATCGATGCATGGCTTGGGTCTAATTACGTGACAACTTGTGGCTTAAATCGCACGTGTAAGCATGGATTGAAACCCTATTGACTATGAAAACTCGCTAAAGTGTTGATCCTATGGTTATTGTGTCTAATTGTATGATTAGTGGGCTGCCTAATAAATGTTAAGTATGTTCGAAATGTGATTCCAATGATTACATGTTGATAAGTAGACTTTTCTTACACCCGGTCTCATGTAGACATCGTTGCATGCTTGAATAAACTTATTACTCGATTAAGTAAACCCCGAAATGAGTTATATGACTTGCTTTACATGTGCTACATGGCTTTCTGTTTAATATTCATATAACTCCATGTGTATTACAAGTGAAATTAAATGTCAAAGCATGCCTCGCGTGTTTACCTGTCAACGTGCAATCTTATAACTGCTCGGAGGCAACCTACTTTGTTGTCCTCCTAATGTGATATGTTAAATGTTATAAATGTGTATTGCATACAAGGTTGTAATCTTTCATTGTGGCATGGTAGCGTTTCACGAACGTCGGGCGGCATAGGGCTTACCGGTGCTCTCTTGACTACCATTGTCCAATTCCCTCTCTCTCTTGGCATTCCACCCTCGGAGAGTTGGGTCGTAGGTTTTCGGGGTACATTCAGAGTACACCCAATTGGGACCGATAAGTGGATTATTGAAGTCGGCCGCAACCATCGTTATCAAAAATGTTATTCAGAGCAAATGCTCACCGTATCCTTGAAATGATTGGTAATTGTATCTTCTGCTCAATTTGATTCATATACTTGTGTACCTTACTACTTGTGATACGTGACATGTTTTAAAAAGGGGTTTTTCATAAGTTCAACCGGAAAAAGAGTTTCAAAACATATTTCTCGTTCCCCCTCGCTGAGTTCATAAGGATTCACCCTCTTTTATCATCACAGGTGAAGAAGATCAGGAACAGGTACCCGAGGATAACATGCCTATTGATGACTCCTTGGAGTGATTGCTTGCCCTACGTGCCTTACTTGACTGTGGCCATTTTGTGAACGATATGTTTGTTTTGAAGATTATCTCTTATGTTGTTTGTCGTTGTTATTGTAAAAGACCCCCGTTGTAATTTGGGGTCTAATTTTGGTTTGTACTGACTATAACTAGATAGACACTCTTTTGGTCATTTTGCTATCACTACTTGATTAGTAACTATTACAGGCTTATGAAGTATTAGGCAAAGAATCAAGTAAAATGAATCTATCCAATCTTAAACAGGTACTCATTTGTAGGCTAAGGGATAACAGACACTTGTGTAATAGTCGTTAATAAATAAACGGGACATAGTTATCATGCTAGGTTTGTTAATCAAACGAGACTGTGAGATTAATAGTAGGCATATCGATTGGTGATAAATAGTAATCTTAGTTGGAATCGAATTTGAGATTGAAAGTTTTGAGGCGTTTAGAAAATTGGGTCAAACTAAAGAGCTAATTACAACTGTTATGCTACCGATTATTTTTTTGAAAATCTTTTGGAGTTTTAGGCTAACGTTAAGCTTTAAACCTTAATGAATGATTAAGTAAGTGGAATGATATAAATGTTTAGATCACACCCTAGTCTAACCTCTATAGGTTGGGTTAGGGCGTGACTGCAACTGTGCATGCTTGTTGTCCCTATCGTAGAGCTCTCGAGAGCTTTCCAACGATATGCTGTGCGACACGTAACTCCTTACGGATCAAATGTTATGGGCACTAGAGCGACGGAGACCTGGTCCTATGCCCCACGCCCTCGGTTTGCGGGCCCAGCCTCTACGTGAAGCGAAGTTGTCTTGCCCAAGTTTCCATGGGATTCGATAATAGATAAGTGATGGATTAGGTTATCGTCCTTTCCGCAGCTCACGACGTACGATCAGGGACGGAAAAACAGCGCAAAAGAAGAAAAGTGTCTAGAAACTAATGAAAATATTCAATTTTGGGCTCTGAAAATGGGCACAGCCAAGCAGGATTGCTACCCCATCGTAGAGCTCTCGGAGTGCTTTATAAAGGTATGCTGTACGCCGCGTAACTCCTTACGGATCAAAAGTTATGGGCACCGGAGCGACGGAGACATGGTCCCAAGCCCCACGCCCTCGGTTTGCGGGCCCAGCCTCTACCTGAAGCGAAGTTGTCTTTCGTAAGGTGTTGTGGGATTCAATAATAGAAATGTGATGGATTAGGTTGTCGTCCTTTTCTAGGCTCATGACGTACAATTCGGGACGAAAAAACAGCGCAAAAGAAGAAAAGAGTCCCAAAACTGATGAAAACGTTCGATTTTGGGCTCAAAAAATGGGTATAGCCGAGTAGGCTTGCTACTCCTGTCGTAGAGCTCTCGGAGAGCTTTCCAACGGTATGTTGTGCGCCGCGTAACTCCTTACAGATCAAAAGTTATGGGCACCGGAGCGACGGAGACCTGGTCCCAAGCCCCACGCCCTCGGTTTGCGGGCCCAGCCTCTACATGAAGCGAAGTTGTCTTGCCCAAGGTGTCATGGGATTCAATAATAGAAATGTGATCGATTAGGTTGTCGTCCTTTTCGCAGCTCACGACGTACGATCCGGGACAGAAAAATAGAGCAAAAGAATAAAAGTGTCCCGAAACTGATGAAAACGTTCAATTTTGGTCTTCGAAAATAGATGCAGTCGAGCAGGCTTGCTGCCCCAGTCGTAGAGCTCTCGGAGAGTTTTTCAACGGTATGATGTGCGCCACGTAACTCCTTACGGATCAAAAGTTATGGGCACCGGAGCGACGGAGACCTGGTCCCCAGCCCCACGCCCTCATTTTGTCGGCCCAGCCTCTACGTGAAGCGAAGTTGTCTTGCCCAAGGTGCCATGGGATTTGATAATAGAAATGTGATGGATTTGGTTGTCATCCTTTTCGTGGCTCACGAGATACGATCCAGGACGAAAAAATAGCGCAAAAGACGAAAAATGTCCCGAAACTGATGAAAACATTTGGTTTTGTACTCCGAAAATAGGCGTAGTCGAGCAGGCTTGCTGCCCCCGTCATAGAGCTCTTGGAGAGCTTTCCAACGGTATACTGTGCACCGCGTAACTCCTTACGGATCAAAAATTATGGGTACCGGAGCAACGGATACCTAGTCACTAGCCCCACGCCCTCGGTTTGCGGGCCCAACCTCTACGTGAATTGAAGTTGTCTTGCCCAAGGTGCCATGGGATTTGGTAATAGAAATATGATAGATTAGGTTGTCGTCCTTTTCGCGGCTCACGACATATGATCCTTGAACGAAAAACAGCCCAAAAGAATAAAAGTGTCCTAAAATTGATGAAAACGTTCAATTTTGGACTTCGAAAATAGGCACAGCCGAGCAGGTTTGCTGTACCCGTCGTAGAGCTCTCGGAGAGCTTTCCAACGGTATGCTGTGCACCGGGTAACTCCTTACGGATCAAATGTTATTGGCAAAGGAGCGACGGAGACGTGGTCCTAAGCCCCACGCCCTTAGTTTGTGGGCCCAGCCTCTACGTGAAGCGAAGTTGTCTTGCCCAAGGTGCCATGGGATTCAGTAATAGAAAAATGATGGATTAGGTTGTTGCCCTTTTCTAGGCTCACGACGTACGATCTGGGAACAAAAAACAGCGCAAAAGAAGAAAAGTGTCCCAAAACTGATGAAAATGTTCAATTTTGCGTGCCAAAAATAGGAGCAGCCGAGCATGCTTGCTTCCCCCGTCGTAGAGCTCTCCGAGAGCTTTCCAACGGTATGCTGTGTGCTGCGTAACTCCTTACGGATCAAAAGTTATGGGCACTGGAGCGACGGAGACCTTGTCCCATGCCCCACGTCCTCGGTTTGCGGCTCCAGCCTCTACGTGAAGTGAAGTTGTCTTGCCCAAGTTTCCATGGGATTCGATAATAAATAAGTGATAGATTAGGTTATCATCCTTTTCGCGCCTCACGACGTACGACCAGGGACGGAAAAACAACGCAAAAGAAGAAATGTGTCCCGAAACTGATGAAAATGTTCAATTTTGGGCTTCGTAAACAGGCGCAGCTGAGCAGGATTGCTACCCCCGTCGTAGAGCTCTCGGAGAGCTTCCCAACGGTATGCTGTACGCCGCGTAACTCCTTACGGATCAAAAGTTATGGGCACTGGAGTGACGGAGACTTGGTCCCAAGCCCCACGCCCTCGTTTTGCAGGCCAGCCTCTACGTGAAGCGAAGTTGTCTTGCGCAAGGTGCCGTGGGATTCGATAATAGAAATGTGATAGATTAGGTTGTCGTCCTTTTCTAGTCTCACGACGTACAATCCGAGAAGGAAAAACAGCGTAAAAGAAGAAAAGTGTCCCGAAATTGATGAAAACGTTCGATTTTAGGCTCCAAAAATAGGCGCAGCCGCGCAGGCTTGCTACCCCCGTCGTAGAGCTCTCGGAGAGCTTTCCAACGGTATGCTGTGTGTAAGGCCCGACCCTGAATAACGTGTGTTACCTCAATTTACATGCCTTAGACCTAGAATTATATGACCAACCTTGGATCACGTGCCCTGTCTTGGTTTTCGTGCATGCCTCGTCATATGTACCTTGACCTAGAATTGTGTGCCTTAATCCTTGATATACGTGTGATACCTAGATAAACGTGCCATGACCTTGATTTACATGCGAGACCTCGATTTGCGTGTGTCTCTTTGTTTAGTGTGCATTAACCTTGAATTGCATGCCTTAACCTAGGTTTAAGAGTCGTGTCTTGAATTACGTGCCTTGTTTTGGTTTACGTGCATTTACCTAGGGTTGCGTGTGTTAGCATTAGAATCCGTGCATTGTCTTCAAGTACGTGCCTTAGTCTTGAAGTACGTATTTTACCTCGTAATTCGTGCCCTAGAACCTAGGAATCCGTACCACCACGTTAATCTAGGAAGATTCCTACACGAAGCACTAGACACTAAAATAATCCTACACAATCCACTAACTAATATTATATTCCTAATTCAAATTCTCTACAAAATCCACTAACAATAAACAATTTTATCTACACAAACACCTAAACATTCTTTATTCCTTATTCTATTTGCAAATTCAAAGCACCTCAAATCCTACACTTATTATAATCTATAATAAGCTAACATAAATCTGAAAATTCAGATTCTCCTTGCTAATACTTGGCCATGCCTATGCCATTTGAGCAAAATTTGAACAAGATATTTAATTGATGCATGCTTAGACAAGTCTTACACATTGTCATATCTTTTCCATACACCAAAGCATTATTTTACTAACAAATGAGCTACCATTCTCGGCCCTTGCAATTCACATGCCAAACAATTCAAATAATGCTTAAAGGATGACACAATTTCAGAATTTAGTAGCTCAAGGCTGACACACAAGCACATGCTCACAAACAACTCTTCAAACACTCATTTTTTTCTCAAAACTCTCTCATTCTCTCTCCTTCTCCCTCCATTTCGACCATGGCTGCCTCTTGACCTTCCAAGACCTCAAGCATGCTCTCAAGACTCTCCGAATCTTAGCCATAGTAGCCCAAAGCAAGGAAGAAGCCCTTTGTGCATTTTCAAGAACATTGTGCATCTTCATCTATTAACTTGCTAAGGTAAGGGTTAAACTGTTTTAAAAGCTTTCAAAAACCACATGCATGCTTCCATATGGCTATATTTACCTCTGTATTTATTGTATATGTGTGTACATCAGCTTATATACCCATGCATGGCTGGACGTTTGGCTAGAACTTGAAGATAGGTAAAAACGTTTCTGTTGGCAGATTTATGACCTTGTGGAACGAAACCGTTTTAGCCTAGCAAATGATGTCAAAAATGCATGAAAATTGGTAGGTCACTATTTTTTTCAGTTCTGAGAATTTTTTTGTAGAAATAGGCCAAGGCCAATTTTGACTCTAAGGCTTCCAAAATGGCAAAATATCGAAAGGTGTCTAAATCTGGAAAATCTGGAAATATGAAATAGGTTTCTGGTAGATTACTGGCACTATAGAACGAAGCGTTTTTGACCTAGTAAATGTTGGTGAAAATGCATGAAAATTGGTATGTTGCTAGAGTTTTCAGTTCTAGACATTTTTTCCAGAAATATACTAAGGCTAAATCTGACCCTAAGACTCTCAAAAATTGCAAGTATTAAAATGTGTACGAATCTGGACAGTTTTGCGTAGTCTCATGGTTTTGGCTATAACTCTTGAGTCCGAACTCCAAATGAGGTGAGGTTTGTTTCTGGATTTAAATCACTCATTAAGATTTAATTTGAAATTTTTTTCACTGAAATTGGAGATTGTTTTCATGACTAAATGAATGTGGGAAAACAGACCAATGCAATGAGGTTTTGTTTAGTGATATGCTTTGAAACATGTTGTAACTTCTCTTGTGGTATTGAATGCTTGAAATTGTGGCACTATCACGCCCCAACCCAACCTATAGAGGTTAGACTAGGATGTGATCTAATCGATTCACGTACTTGATCAATCATTACTGTTTAACACTTAACGTTAGCCTAGAACTCCAAAAATCCTCCGGAAAACCGGCAGCATAACAGCTGTAATTGGCCCTTTAGTTTGACCTAATTTCCTAAACACCTCAAAACTTTCAATCTCAAATTCGATTCCAACTAAGATTACTATTTATCGCCAATTGAAATGCCTACTAGTTATCTCGAAGTCTCGTTTGATTTATAACTTAGCATGATAACTATGTCTCGTTTGTTTGTCAATCCTTGTTACAAAAGTACCTGTTGATCTTAGTTTACCAATGAGTACCTGCTTAAGATTGAATAGATTCATGTTACTTAACCCTTTATCTAGTACTTCATAAGCCTGTGATAGATACTAAACCAAAGTAGCGATAGTAAAAACGACCAGAAGAGTGTCTATCTAGTTATGATCAGTACAAACCAAAATTTGACCCCAAATTACAACGGGGGTCATTTACAATGGCAATGACAAACAACATAAGAGATGATCTTATCGTTCACAAAACAGCCACAACCACGTAAGGCACGTAGAGCATGCAATCACTCCAAGGAGTCATCAATAGACACGTTATCCTCAGGTACCTGTTCCTGATCTTCTTCACCTGAGATGATAAAAGAGGGTGAGTCCTTATGAACTCAGCGAGGGGGAACGAGAAATAAGTTTTGAAACTCTTTTTTCAGTTCAACTTATGAAAAAACCCTTTTGAAAAGCATGACATATAACACATATAAGTTCATAATATAATATAAAAGTAAAGGAACATAATTACGCGTCTTTCCTCCCCGAGGTCCTCTAGGAACCAAGCGAGAGTACTTATACACATAGTGAAAAGGATACGGTGAGCTTTTGCTCTCAATTCATTTTCCAGTATCAGTTGTTGCGGTCGACTTCGAATCATCCACTTATCACGCCAAATGGGTGTACTCCGGATGTACCCTGAAATCCTACGACCCAACTCTCCGAGGGTGGAATGCCAAGCGAGAGAGAGAATTGGACCATGGTAGTCACGGTAGCACCGCCCAATGCCGTCCGGCGTGCGTGAAACACTACCATGCCCAAAAGAAAGGTTGCACCCTTGTATGCAATGCACATTTATAACATTTAACATATCACATTAGGAGGACAACAAAGTAGGTGGCCTCCGAGCAGTTATAAGATCGCACATTGACAAGTAAACACACGAGGCATGCTATGACAGGTAATTTCACTTGTAAGGCACATGGAGTTATATGAATATTAAACGGACAGCCATGTAACACATGTAAATCAAGTCATATAACTCATTTCGGGGTTCACGTAATCAGATTATAAGTTTATTCAAGCATACAACGACGTCTACGTGGGACCGGGTGTAAGAAATGTCTACTTATTAACATGTAATCATCGGGAATCACATTTCAAGCATACTTAACATTTCTTAGGCAGCCCACTAATCACACAATTGGACACAATAACCCTAGGATCAACACTTAGCGAGTTTTCATATTCAATAGGGTTTCAATTCATGCTTACACGTGTGATTTTAGCCACAAGTTGTCACGTAACCAACCCAAACCATGCATCGATTTATCAAAACATCCTCAATCATCCAAAACAGTCCACACAACATCCAAGCGCCACAATCCCAAGCATTTAATACCACAAGAGAAGTTACAATAATTTTCAAAGCATATCACTAGATAAAAACCTCACTGCAATGGTCTGTTTTCCCATAATCATTTAGACAATAAAACAATCTCCAATTCCAGTTAATAAAATTTCAAATTAAAGCTTAATGATTGATTTAAATCCAGAAACAAACCTCGCATCATTTGGAGTTCGGATTCAAGAGTTATAGCCAAAACCGTGAGACTACGCAAAACTATCAAGATTCGTACATATTTCAATACTTGCCATTTTTGAGGGTCTTAGGGTCAGAGTTAGCTTTAGTCTATTTCTGAAACAAATGTCCATAACTGAAAAATATAGCAACATACCAAATTTCATGCATTTTAGATATCATTTACTAAGTCAAAACTGGTTCATTCTACAAGGACAGTGAACTGCCAAAAACTTGCTCCATTTTCCCAGATTTTCCAGATTTAGACACCCTTCGATGTTTTGTCATTTTGGAGACCTTAGATTCAAAATTTTCCTTGTCCTATTTCTACAAAAAATTCTCAAAACTGGCCAAACTAGTCACTTACCAATTTTCATGCATTTTCAACATCATTTACCAAGCCAAATATACCTCGTTCTAACAAGTCAGAAATCTGCGATTTTCGCGATTCTACCTATCTTCAAGCCCTAGCTAAAAATATTGCCATGCATGGTTACAAAAGCTCATGTACACACATATACCACAAGTACAGAGGTAAATATAGACATATGAAGGCATGCATGTGGTTTTTGAAAGCTTTTAAAAAGGATTAACCCTCACCTTAGCCTATTGACAACAAATAATGCTCAAAACTCTTGAAGATGCACAAATGGTTTTCTCTCCTTGTTTGGCCGAGAGATATTGCTTGATTTCCTTAATTCCTAGCTGAGTTACCATGTCCTTAGTATGTGCATGTGGTTAGAACAAAAGGGAGATGAAAGAAAAGCTATCAAACATACCTAGGGCCGAAATGAGTGTTCTATGAGCTTGCATGCAAATCTCCTTGCTTCTTGCTAGCTTGGTCGAGTTCCTTAGTGTCTTGAATGTCTAGATGATCCTTAGGATGATGAGCTTAAGCTATGGAGAGTCATGAATGCAGCCAAGGCCGAGAGAGTGAGAGAAGTTGAGAGCAATTGAAATGTTTGTAAGGAATGAAGTGTTGTGTGTGAGTGTGTCGGCCTAGGGCCTTGAAAAATCTGAAATTCTCTTAGTCCTTGTGCAATCTTGAAATGTGAGGAAGCATGGAGTGTTTTGGTCGAGAAAGTGAAGCTTGGTAGGTGTGTTTTATTTCATTTTTTTATGCATTGTGTCATAGGCTTGTCTAGGAATGATTTTTGAATTATGCAAGCTTGTTAAAATGCAAGAAGTGGTCGGCCAAGCATGCTCAATTCTGAATTTTGTTATGTTTTGAGCATTATTTTATTGCATGTGCTTGGAATATGCAAAAGAAATAAGAATAAAGAATAAGAATGTTTAGCTTTTGGTGAAATTTTGTCTTCTAGTGCATTGACTTAGCATTTTAATATTAGTTAGTGGACTTTGTAGGATTAAGTAATAATCTAGTGCTTCGTGTAAGATGCTTTCTTGATTAGCGTGCAAGCACACTTTCCTAGGTTTAGGGCACGCACTACGAGGTAAAGCACAAACTACAAGACGAATACACGTTTCCCAAGTAAATGCACGCAACTCTAAATGAATGCACGTAATTTGATGCAAGGCACATAAAACGAGACACGACTCTTGAACCTAGGTTAAGGCACGCAATTCTAGATTAGGGCACACGAAACGAGGTATCGCATGCAAATCGAGGTCGGGCCTCACAGGCACTTAGATGTTGTGTGGACTGTTTTGGATGATTGAGGATGCTTAAGTAATCGATGCATGGCTTGGGTTTAATTATGTGACAACTTGTGGCTTTATTGCACGTGTAAGCATGAATTGAAACCCTATTAACTATGAAATCTCGCTAAGTGATGATCATATGATTAATGTGTTTAATTGTGTGATTAGTAGGCTACCCAATAAATGTTATATAGGCTTGATGTGGTTTAAGTATTACTTGTGGTGCTTAGCAAATGAAACCAACCCCGAGCACGGCCTAGTAAACCCTAATGGCCCCTTGGGTTCCCGAGTCATAAACCATTCTTGTGTGAATTATAAATGATGTTGAAGGAGGTTAATAGGCTGCCCGGAATTGTCCATATAGCTCTAAACATGATTCTCGATGATTGCGTGTTGATAAGTGAACTATTCTTGCACCCGGACTTGTATAAGTGTCATTGTATGCTCGTATGATCTCAACACTTAATATGTGAACTAAAATGGGCTATATGACTTGTTTTATATGGTGTTATTTGGCTATCCGTTAAATGTTCACATGCTTCTAAGTGCTTTACAAAGTGAATATACGTGTCAAAACATGCCTTGTATGTTTACTTATCGATATGTGATCTTATAATTGCTCAGAGGCAACCTACTTTGTTGACCTCATAATGTGAATTGTTAAAAGACATGCTATGGCTTATTTGAATATGGTTACTTGGCTGCCCGTGAAAGTTTAATTGCTTTCGAATTGATATATGAAACGATTACATGTTCTTACAATGCCTTATATGCCAATATGTCAAAATGTGATCTTATACTTGCTCGGAGGCAACCTACTTTGTTGACCTCCTAATGTGAAATGTTAAATGGCATAAATGTACATTGTATACAAGGTTGCAACCTTTCATTGTGGCATGGTAGCGTTTCATGAATGCCGGGAAGCATAGGGCTTGCCGGTGCTCCCATGACTACCATGGTCCAATTCCCTCTCTCGCTTGGCATTCCACCCTCAGAGAGTTGGGTCGTAGGATTTCGGGGTACATCCGGAGTACACCCAATTAAGAGCGATAAGTGGATGATTGAAGCCGGTTGCAACAATTGTTATCGAAAATGATATTGAGAACAAATGCTCACCGATTGATCTCGAGAGCGAAAGCTCACCGTACCCTTGAAATGATTGGTAATTGTATCTGTTGTTCAATTTGATTCTTATATTTTGCATACTTATTAATTGTAATATGTGACATGTTCTCAAAAAGGGATTTTCATAAGACTAACTGGAAAAGAGATTTCAAAACGTTATTTCTCGTTCCCCCTCGCTGAGTTCATAAGGACTCACCCTCTTTTATCATCACAGGTGAAGAAGATTTAGAACAGGTACCCGAGGAGAATGTGCTTGTTGATGATTCCTTGGAGTGATTACGTGCTTTATGTGCCTTGCTTGTCAGTGGCTGTTCTATGAACGTTGTGTTTGCTTTGAAGACTACTTATTTTGTTGATGTAAATGACCCCATTGTAATTTGGGTCTAGTTTTGGATTGTACTATCTATAACCGGACGAACTTCTTATTTGGTTATTTGTTTTCATTATCATGAATAGTAGCTATCGTAGGCCATTAAACTACTAGGTGAAAAATCAACTAAGTCAATTCTATCTAATTTAACTTAGGTGCTTATTTGTAAACTAATGGATAATAGGTACTTGCATGATAGGAAATTGATAAATGAACGGGACATAGTTATCATGCTAGGCTTATTAACCAAATGAGACTTTCAAGATAGACTTGTAGGCATATCGGTTGATGACAAAATAGGAGTCCTTAATGGAATTGGATTAATGATTGGAATAATTGAGGCATTTAGAAATTAGGTCAAACTAAAAGGTCCTAACTACAGCTGTTATGCTACCGGTTTTTCAGAAAACTTTTGGAGTTCTAGTCTAACGGATAAGCTTAACCTTCATTAACCAGTTATAATCGTAGAAGAACGTGAATGATTAGATCACATCCCAGTCTAACCTCCATAGGTCTGGTTGGGGGTGTGACACTGTACGCAGCGTAACTCCTTACGGATCAAAAGATATGGGCACCGAAGCGACAAAGACCTGGTCCCAAGCCCCACGCCCTCGGTTTGCGGGCCCACCCTTTACTTGAAGCGAAGTTGTCTTGCCTAAGGTGCCGTGAGATTCAATAATAGAAATGTGATAGATTAGGTTGTCGTCCTTTTCGTTACCCACGACGCACGATCCGGGACAGAAAAACATCACAAAAGTAGAAAAGTATCCTGAAGCTAATGAAAATGTTCGATTTTCGGCTGCGAAAATAGATTTAGCTGAGCAGGCTTGCTACCCCCGTCATGGAGCTCTCGGAGAGCTTTCCAACGGTATCCTGTGCGTCACGTAACTCCTTACGGATGAAAAGTTATGGGCACCGGAGCTATAGAGACCTGGTCCCAAGCCCCACACCCTCAGTTTACGAGCCCAGCCTCTACGTGAAGCGAAGTTGTCTTGCCTAAGGTGCCGTGAGATTCGATAATAGAAATTTGATAGATTAGGTTGTCATCCTTTTCGCGGCTCACGACGTACAATCCGGGACAGAAAAACAGCGCAAAAGAAGAAAAGTGCCCTGAAACTGGTGAAAACATTCGATTTTGGGCTTCGAAAATAGATGCAGCTGAGCAAGCTTGCTACCCCCATCGTAGAGCTCACGGAGAGCTTTCCAACGGTATCCTGTGCGCCACATAACTCCTTACGGATCAAAAGTTATGGGCAACGGAGTGACAGAGACTTGGTCCCAAGCCCTACGCCCTCGTTTTGCTGGCCCAACCACTACGTGAAGCGAAGTTTTCTTGTCCAAGGTGCCATGGGATTCGATAATAGAAATGTGATGGATTAGGTTGTTGTCCTTTTCGTGGCTCATGACGTACGATCTGCGACTAAAAAACAGCGCAAAAGAAGAAAAGTGTCCCGAAACTGATGAAAACATTCGGTTTTGTGCTCTAAAAATAGGCGCAGTCGAGCAGGTTTGCTGCCCCCGTTGTTAAGCTCTCGGAGAGCTTTCCAATGTTATGTTGTGCGCCGCATAACTCCTTACGGATCAAAAGTTATGAGCACCAGAGCAACAGATACCTGGTTTCAACCCCACGCCCTCGGTTTGTGGGCCTAGCCTCTACGTGAAGTGAAGTCGTCATGCCCAAGGTGTCGTAGGATCCGATAATAGAAATGTGATTGATTAGGTTGTCGTCCTTTTCGCGGCTGACGACGTACGATCCTGGATGAAAAAAAAAAAAGCAAAAGCAGAAAAGTGTCCCAAAACTGATGAAAAAGTTCGATTTTGGGCTCTGAAAATAGGCGCAGTAGAGCAAGCTTGCTTCCCCCGTCGTAGAGCTCTCGGAGAGCTTTCCAACGGAATGCTGTGCGCCGCGTAACTCCTCACGGATCAAAAGTTATGGGCAAAGGAGCGACAGAGACGTGGTCCCAAACCCCACACCCTCGGTTTGCGGGCCCAGCCTCTACGTGAATCGATGTTGTCTTGCCCAAGGTGCCATGGGATTCAATAATAGAAATGTGATGGATTAGGTTGTTGTCCTTTTCTAGGCTCACGACGTACGATCTGGGAAGGAAAAACAGCGCAAAAGAAGAAAAATATCCCAAAACTGATGAAAATGTTCGATTTTGGGCTCTAAAAATAGGAGCAACCGAGCATGCTTACTGCCCCCATCATAGAGATCTCCAAGAGCTTTCTAACGATATGCTATATGCCGCGTAAGTCCTTACAGATCAAAAGTTATGGGCACCGGAGCGACGGAGACCGGTCCCATGCCCCACGCCCTCAGTTTGTAGGCCTAGCCTCTACGTGTAACGAAGTTTTCTTGCCCAGTGTGCCGTGGGATTCGATAATAGAAATGTGATGGATTAGCTAGTCGTCCTTTTCTAGGCTCACGACGTACAATCCGGGAACTAAAAACAGCGCAAAAGAAGAAAAGTGTCCCAAAACTGATAAAAACCGTCAATTTTGGGCACCAAAAATAGGTGCAGCCAAGCAGGCCTGCTGCCCTCATTGTAGAGCTCTCGGAGAGCTTTCCAACGGTACGCTGTGTGTCGCGTAACTCTTTACAGATCAAAACTTATGGGCAAAGTAGCGACAGAGACCTAGTCCCAATCCCCATGCCCTTGGTTTGCGGGCCCAGCCTCTACCTGAAGTGAAGTTGTCTTGCCTAAGGTACCGTGGGATTTGATAATAGAAATGTGATGGATTAGGTTGTCGTCCTTATCTAGGCTCACAACGTATGATCCAGGAAGTAAAAATAGTGCAAAAGAAGAAAAGTGAACCAAAACTGATGAAAACATTCAATTTTGGGCTCCGAAAATAGGCGCAAATGAGTAGGCTTGCTGCCCTCGCCGTAGAGCTCTCAGAGAGCTTTCCAACGGTGTGCTATGCGCCACGTAACTCCTTACGGATCAAAAGTTATGGGCACTAGAGCGACAGAAACCTGGTCTGAAACCCCGCGCCCTCAGTTTGCGGACCCAGCCTCTACTTGAAGCGAAGTTGTCTTGCCCAAGGTGCAGTGGGATTCAATAATAGAAAGGTGATGGGTTAGGTTGTCATCCTTTTCGCAGCTCACGACGTACGATCCGGGACAGAAAAACAACGTAAAAGAAGAAAAGTATCCTGAAATTGATGAAAACATTCAATTTTCGGCTTCAAAAGTAGATGCAGCCGAAAAGGATTGCTGCCCCCGTCGTAGAGCTCTTGGAGAGCTTTCCAATGGTATGTTGTGTGCCGCGTAACTCCTTACGGATCAAAAGTTATGGGCACCGGAGCGACGGAGACTTGGTCCCAAGCCCTATGCCCTCGTTTTGCGGGCCCAGCCTCTACGTGAAGCGAAGTTGTCTTTCCCAAGGTGCTGTGGGATTTGATAAAGAATTGTGATGGATTAGGTTGTCATACTTTTCGTGGCTCACGACATACGATCCGGGATGGAAAAACAGCGCAAAAGAAGAAAAGAGTCCCGAAACTGATGAAAACATTCAATTTTGGGCTTCAAAAATAGATGCAGTCGAGCAGGCTTGCTACCCCCGTTGTAGAGCTCTGGGAGAGCTTTCCAACGGTATGCTGCGCGCCGCGTAACTCCTTACGGATCAAAAGTTATGGGCACCGGAGCGTCGGAGACCTGGTACCAAGCCCCGCGCCCTCGGTTTACGGGCCCAGCCTTTACTTGAAGTGAAGTTGTCTTGCCCAAGCTGCCATGGGATTCGATAATAGAAATGTGATGGGTTAGGTTGTCATCATTTTCGCGGCTCATGACGTACGATTCGGGACGAAAAAATAGCAGAAAAGAAGAAAAGTATCCTGAAATTGATGAAAACGTTCAGTTTTGGGCTTCGAAAGTAGATGCAGCCAAGAAGGATTGCGGCCCCCGTCGTAGAGCTCTCACAGAGCTTTGCAACGGTATGCTGTGCGCCGCGTAACTCCTTACGGATCGAAAGTTATGGGCACCGGAGCGATGGAGACCTGGTCCCAAGCCCCACGCCTTCAGTTTGCGGGCCCAGCCTCTACGTGAAGCGAAGTTGTCTTTCCCAAGGTGCTGTGGGATTTGATAAAGAATTGTGATGGATTAGGTTGTCATACTTTTCGTGGCTCACGACATACGATCCGGGATGGAAAAACAGCGCAAAAGAAGAAAAGAGTCCCGAAACTGATGAAAACATTCAATTTTGGGCTTCAAAAATAGATGCAGTCGAGCAGGCTTGCTACCCCCGTTGTAGAGCTCTGGGAGAGCTTTCCAACGGTATGCTGCGCGCCGCGTAACTCCTTACGGATCAAAAGTTATGGGCACCGGAGTGATAGATACCTAGTCATAAGCCCCACGCCCTCGGTTTGCGGGCCCAGCCTCTACGTGAAGTGAAGTTGTCATACCTAAGGTGTCATGGGATTCGGTAATAGAAATGAGATTGATTAGGTTGTCATCCTTTTCGCGGCTGACGACATACGATCCGAGATGAAAAAACGGCGTAAAAGCAGAAAAGTGTCCCAAAACTGATGAAAATGTTAAATTTTGATTTCCAAAAATAGGCGCAGCCGGGCAAGCTTGCTACACCCGTCGTGGAGCTCTCGGAGAGCATTCCAACGGTATGTTGTGCACCGTGTAACTCTTTATGGATCAAAAGTTTTGGGCTAAGGAGCGACGATCACATGGTCTCAAGCCCCACGCCGTCGGTTTGCGAGCCCAGCCTATACGTCAAGCGAAGTTGTCTTGCCCAAGGTACCGTAGGATTCGATAATAGAAATGTGATGGATTAGGTTTTCGTCCTTTTCCTGTCTCACAACGTACGATCCGGGACGAAAACAGCGCAAAAGAAGAAAAGTGTCCGAAAATTGATGAAAACGTTCGATTTTGGGCTCTAGAAATAGGAGCAACCGAGAATACTTGCTTCCCCCGTCATAGAGCTTTCCGAGCGCTTTTCAAAGTTATGTTGTGTGCCGCGTGACTCCATATGGATCAAAAGTTATGGGCACTAGAGCGATGGAGATCTGGTCCCATGCCCCACGCCCTTGGTTTGCGGGCCCAGCCTCTACGGGAAGCGAAGTTGTCTTGCCTAAGGTACCGTGGGATTCGATAATAGAAATGTGATGGATAAGGTTGTCGTCCTTTTCTTGGCTCACAACGTACGATCCGGGATGGAAAAACAACGCAAAAGAAGAAAAGTGTCTCAAAACTGATGAAAATGTTCGATTTTGGGCTCCAAAAATAGGTACAGCCGAGCAGCCTTGCTGCACCCGTCATAGAGCTCTCAGAGAGCTTTCCAACGGTATGCTGTGCGTCGCGTAACTCCTTACGGATCACAAGTTATGGGCAAATGAGCGAGGGAGACTGGTTCCAAGCCCCACGCCCTCTGTTTGCGAGCCCAGCCTCTACGTGAAGCGAAGTAGTCTTGCCCAAGGTGCTGTAGGATTCGATAATAGAAATGTGATGGGTTAGGTTGTCGTCCTTTTCGCGGCTCACGACGGACGATCCGGCACGAAAAAATAGCGCAAAAGAAGAAAAGTGTCCCAAAACTAATGAAAATGTTCAATTTTGGGCTTCAAAAATAGATGCAGCCGAGCAGGCTTGCTGCCCCCGTCGTAGAGCTCTCGAAGGGCTTTCCAATGGTATGCTGTGCGCCGCGTAACTCCTTACGGATCAAAAGTTTTGGGCACCGGAGCGATGGAGACCTGATCTTAAGCCCCACGCCCTCGTTTTGCGGGCCCTGCCTCTACGTGAAGAGAAGTTGTCTTTCCCAAGGTGCCGTAGGATTCGATAAAAGAAATGTTATGGATTAGGTTGTCATCCTTTTCGTGGCTCACGACGTACGATCCGGGACGAAAAAACAGCGCAAAAGAAGAAAAGTGTCCCAAAACTGATAAAAACATTCGGTTTTGTGCTCCGAAAATAGGTGCAGTCGAGCAAGCTTGCTGCCCCTATCGTAGAGCTCTCGGAGAGCTTTCCAACAGTATGTTGAGCGCTGCATAACTCCTTACAGATCAAAAGTTATGGACACCAGTGCGACAGATGCCTGGTCACAAGCCCCACGCCCTCGATTTGCGGGTCCAGCCTCTATGTGGAGTAAAGTTGTCATGCCCAAGGTGTCATGGGATTCGATAATAGAAATGTGATTGATTTGGTTATCGTCCTTTTCATGGCTGACGACGTACGATCCGGGACGGAAAAATAGCGCAAAAGCAGAAAAGTGTCCCAAACTTGATGAAAACGTTCAATTTTGGGCTCCAAAAATAGGCTTAGCCGAGCAGGCTTGATGCACCCGTTGTAGAGCTCTCGGAGAGCTTTCCAACGGTATGCTGTGCGTCGCGTAACTCCTTACGGATCAAAAGTTATGGGCAAATGAGCGACGGAGATGTGGTTCTAAGCCCCACGCACTCGGTTTGCGGGCCCAGCCTCTACGTGAAGCAAAGTTGTCTTGCCCAAGATGCCATGGGATTCGATAATAGAAATGTGATAGATTAGGTTGTTGTCCTTTTCTAGGCTCACGACTTACGATCCGGGAAGGAAAAACAGCGCAAAAGAAGAAAAGTGTCCCAAAACTAATAAAAACATTCGATTTTGGACTCCAAAAATAGGAGCAGCCAAGCATGCTTGCTGCACCCATCGTATAGCTCTCCGAGAACTTTCCAACGATATGCTATGCGCCGCGTAACTCCTTACGGATCAAAAGTTATGGGCACTAGAGCGACGGAGACCTGGTCCCATGCCCTATGCCCTCGGTTTGCGGGCCCAGCCTCTACGTGAAGCGAAGTTGTCTTGTCCAAGTTGCTATGGGATTCGATAATAGATAAGTGTTGGATTAGGTTATCGTCCTTTTCGCGGCTCACGGCGTACGATCCGGGACGGAAAAACAGCGCAAAAGAAGAAAAGTGTCCTAAAACTGATGAAAACGTTCAATTTTGGGCTTCGTAAGCAGGTGCAGCCGAGCAGGCTTGCTACCACCATCGTAGAGCTCCTGAAGAGCTTTCCAACGGTATGCTGTACAATGCGTAACTCCTTACGGATAAAAAGTTATGGGCACCGGAGCGACGGAGACTTGGTCCCAAGCCCCATGCCCTCATTTTGCGGGCCCAGCCTTTATGTGAAGCGAAGTTGTCTTGCCTAAGGTGCCATTGGATTCGATAATAGAAATGTGATGGATTAGGTTGTTGTCCTTTTCTAGGCTCACGACGTATGATCCGGGAAGGAAAAATAGCACAAAAGAAGAAAAGTGTCGAAAAACTAATGAAAACATTTGATATTGGGCTCCAAAAATAGGCGCAGCCGAGCAAGCTTTTTAGCCCCGTCGTAGAGCTCTCGGAGAGCTTTCCAACGGTATGCTGTGCCGCGCGTAACTCCTTACGGATCAAAAGTTATGGGCAAATGAGCGATGGAGATGTGGTCCCAAGCCCCACGCACTCGGTTTGCGGGCCCAGCCTCTATGTGAAGCGAAATTGTGTTGCCCAAGGTGCCATGGGATTCGATAATAGAAATGTGATAGATTAGGTTGTTGTCCTTTTCTAGTCTCACGACTTACGATCCGGGAAGAAAAAACAACGCAAAAGAAGAAAAGTGTCCCAAAACTGATAAAAATGTTCGATTTTGGACTCCAAAAATAGTAACAACTGAGCATGCTTGCTGCACTCGTCGTATAGCTCTCCGAGAACTTTCCAACGATATGCTATGCGCCGCGTAACTCCTTACGGATCAAAAGTTATGGGCACTAGAGCGACGGAGACCTGGTCCCATGCCCTATGCCCTCGGTTTGCGGGCCCAGCCTCTACGTGAAGCGAAGTTGTCTTGTCCAAGTTGCTATGGGATTCGATAATAGATAAGTGTTGGATTAGGTTATCGTCCTTTTCGCGGCTCACGGCGTACGATCCGGGACGGAAAAACAGCGCAAAAGAAGAAAAGTGTCCTAAAACTGATGAAAACGTTCAATTTTGGGCTTCGTAAACTAGTGCAGCCGAGCAGGCTTGCTACCACCGTCGTAGAGCACTCGGAAAGCTTTCCAACGGTATGCTGTACGTCACGTAACTCCTTACGGATCAAAAGTTATGGGCATCGGAGCAACGGATACTTGGTCCCAAGCCCCATGCCCTCGTTTTGTTGGCCCAGCCTCTACGTGAAGCGAAGTTGTCTTGGCCAAGGTACCCTAGGATTCGATAACAGAAATGTGATGGATTAGGTTGCTGCCCTTTTCTACGCTCACGACGCACGATCCGGGAAGAAAAAACAGTGCAAAAGAAGAAAAGTGTCGAAAAACTAATGAAAACATTTGATATTGGGCTCCAAAAATAGGTGCAGCCGAGCAAGCTTTCTAGCCCCATCGTAGAGCTCTCGGAGAGCTTTCCAACGGTATGCTGTGCATCGCGTAACTCCTTACGGATCAAAAGTTATGGGCAAATGAGCGACGGAGACTTGGTCCCAAGCCCCACGCCCTCGATTTGCGGGCCCAGCCTCTACGTGAAGCGAAGTTGTCTAGCCCAAGGTGCTGTGGGATTCGATAATAGAAATGTGATAGATTAGGTTGTTGTCTTTTTCTAGGCTCACGACTTACGATCCGGGAAGAAAAAACAGCGCAAAAGAAGAAAAGTGTCCCAAAATTGAGAAAAACATTCGATTTTGGACTCCAAAAATAGGTGCAGCCGAGCATGCTTGCAACACCCGTCGTATAGCTCTCCGAGAGCTTTCTAACGGTATGTTGTGCGCCATGTAACTCCTTACGGATCAAAAGTTATGGACATTGGAGCGACGGAGACCTGGTCCCATGCCCCACGCCCTCGGTTTGCAGCCCCAGCCTCTATGTGAATCGAAGTTGTCTTGCCCAAGTTGCCATGGGATTCGATAATCGATAAGTGTAGGATTAGGTTATCGTTCTTATCGCGGCTCACGACGTACGATCCGGGACCGAAAAACAGCGCAAAAGTAGAAAAGTATACCAAAACTAATGAAAACGTTTAATTTTGGGCTTCGTAAACAGGCGCAGCCGAGCATGCTTGCTACCCCCGTCGTAAAGCTCTCGGATAGCTTTCCAACGGTATGCTGTACGCCGCGTAACGCCTTACATATCAAAAGTCATGGGCACTGTAGCGATAGAGACCTGGTCCCAAGCACCACGCCCTCGGTTTGCGAGCCCAGCCTCCACGTGAAGTGAAGTTGTCTTGTCCAAGGAGCCGTGGGATTCGATAATAGAAATGTGATGGATTAGGTTGTTGTCCTTTTCACGGCTCATGACGTACGATCCGTGAAGGAAAAACAGCGCAAAAGTAGAAAAGTGTCCCAAAACTTATGAAAATGTTTGATTTTGGCCTCCAAAAATAGGCGCAACCGAGCAAGCTTGCGGCCCCAGTCGTAGAGCTCTCGGAGAACTTTCAAACGGTATGCTCTGTGCCGCGTAACTCATTACGAATCAAAAGTTATGGGAATCGGAGCGACAGAGACCTGGTCCTATTCCCCACGCCCTCGGTTTGCGGGCCCAGCCTCTACGTGAAGCGAAGTTGTCTTGCCCAAGGTGCCGTGTAATTTGGGAACGATAAGATCATCTCTTATGTTGTTTGTCATTGATATTATGAATGACCACCGTTGTAATTTGGGGTCAAATTTTGGTTTGTACTGATCATAACTAGATAGACACTCTTTTGGTCGTTTTTACTATCGCTACTTTGGTTTAGTATCTATCACAGGCTTATGAAGTACTAGGTAAAGGGTTAAGTAAAATGAATCTATCCAATCTTAAGCAATTACTCATTGGTAAGCTAAGATCAACAGGTACTTTTGTAACAAGGATTGACAAACAAACGAGACATAGTTATCATGCTAAGTTATAAATCAAATGAGACTTCGAGATAAATAATATGCATTTCAATTGGCGATAAATAGTAATCTTAGTTGGAATCGAATTTGAGATTGAAAGTTTTGAGGTGTTTAGGAAATTAGGTCAAACTAAAGGGCCAATTATCGCCATTATGTTGCCGATTTTCCAGAGGATTTTTGGAGTTCTAGGCTAACGTTAAGTGTTAAACCGTAATGATTGATCAAGTACGTGAAACGATTAGATCATACCCTAGTCTAACCTATATAGGTTGGGTTGGGGCGTGATACCTTATATTAATGGTATCAGAGCTTAGATTGCTTAAGCCGGCTTTAACTCTTGGACCATGGGTAAAAGCCCTAAGGTTATTGGGATGACTTGTTTATGTGTTAATGTGTGACAATATAAGTTGTGCCTTCTCAGTTTCTATGTGCTTATGTGATTAACATGTCTTAACTGTTTCAAGAATTGTATGTCTATGTAAAATTATATGTTGCATACCTTATACATTAAATTCTTGTCTTGTCGTATTCTATTAAATTGTGCATCATAATATGTGCCTATAGATGGCTGACCCTAGTACCCGCAATACCAATAGAAGCGATGAGCCTCAAGGAGTCGGAGATGCTCATCAAACTAATCCCGGCATGGCCATGTTTAACATGATGGTAACTGCTATGGATCGCGTGTCGCATGTGATGGAATGTCAATATGCACGTGAAGTGAACAACAACAACAACAACAACAGGAATGATGGTAACAATGGGAAAAAATAGCAGAATGCGGGAGTTCCTTGACTTTCGCCCGTCCAAATTCCACGGGGAAGCTGATGATGAAAAGGCAGAGGCTTCGCTTCACAAAAAATAGGAGCAACTGAGCATGCTTGCTGCCCCCGTCGTAGAGCTCTCGGAGAGCTTTCCAACGGTATGCTGTGCACCGTGTAACTCCTTACGGATCAAGAGTTACGGGCACTGAAGCGACGGAGACTTGGTCCCATGCCCCACGCCCTCGGTTTGCGGGCCCAACCTCTACATGAAGCGAGTTGTCTTGCCCAAGTTTCCATGGGATTCGATAATAGATAAGTGATGGATTAGGTTATCATCTTTTTCGCGGCTCACGACGTATGATTCGGGATAGAAAAACACCGCAAAAGAAGAAAATTGTTCCAAAACTGATCAAAATGTTCAATTTTGATCTTCCTAAATAGGTACAGCAAAGCAGGCTTGCTATCCCCGTCGTAGAGCTCTCGGAGAGCCTTCCAACGGTATGCCGTACGTTGCATAACTCCTTACGGATCAAAAGTTATGGGCACCAGAGCGACGGAGACTTGGTCCCAAACTCAACGCCCTCGTTTTGCGGGCCTATCCTCTACGTGAAGTGAAGTTGTCTTGCACAAGATATCGTGAGATTTGATAATAGAAATGTGATGGATTAGGTTGTCGTCGTTTTCTAGGCTCAGGACGTACGATCCGAGAAGGAAAAACAACGCAAAAGGAAAAAAGTGTCCAAAAACTGATGAAAATGTTCAATTTTGGGCTCCAAAAACATGCGCAGCAGAGAAGGCCTGCTACCCCCGTCGTAGAGCTGTCAGATAGCTTTCCAACGGTATGCTGCGCACTGCGTAACTCCTTACGGATCAAAAGTTATGGGCACTAGAGCGACGGAGACCTGGTCCCATGCCCATGCCCTCGGTTTGTAGCCCCAGCCCCTTCGTGAAGCGAAGTTGTTTTTCCCAAGGTGCAGTGGGATTCGATAATAGAAATGTGATGGATTAGGTTGTCGTCCTTTTCTAGGCTCACGACGTACCATATGTGAAGGAAAAACAGCGCAATAGAAAAAAAAATATCCAAAAAATGATGAAAATGTTCGATTTTGGGCTCCGAAAATAGGCACAGCCAAGCAGGCTTGCTACACCCGTCGTAGAGCTCTCGGAGAACTTTCCAACGGTATGCTGTGCAACGTGTAACTCCTTACAGATCAAAAGTTATGGGCACCGGAGTGACAAAGACTTGGTCCCAAGCCCCACGCCCTCATTTTGCTGGCCCAGCCTCTACGTGAAGCGAAGTTGTCTTGCCCAAGGTACCGTGGGATTCGATAAAAGAAATGTGATGGATTAGGTTGTCGTCCTTTTCGTTGCTCACGACGTGCGATCCGGGACGAAAAAACAGCGCAAAAGAAGAAAAGTGTCCTGAAACTGATGAAAACATTCAGTTTTGTGCCCAGAAAATAGGCGCAGTCGAGCAGGCTTGCTGCCCCCGTCGTAGAGCTCTCGGAGAGCTTTCCAACGGTATGTTGTGCGCAGCGTAACTCCTTACGGATCAAAAGTTATGAGCACCGGAGCGACAGATACCTGGTCACAAGCCCCACACCCTCGGTTTGCGGGCCCAGCCTCTATGTGAAGTGAAGTTGTCATGCCCAAGGTGTCATGGGATTCGATAATAGAAATGTGATTGATTAGGTTGTCGTCTTTTTCGCGGCTGACGACGTACGATCCGGGACAGAAAAATAGCACAAAAGCATAAAAATGTCCCAAAACTGATGAAAATGTTACAATTTTGGGCTCCAAAAACAGGGGCAGCCGAGCAGGCTTGCTACATCCGTCGTAGAGCTCTCGGAGAAGTTTTTGACGGTATGCGGTGCGCCGCGTAACTCCTTACGGATTAAAAGTTATGGGCAAAGGAGCGACGGAGACGTGGTCCCAAGCCCCACGCCCTCATTTTACGGGCCCATCCTCTACGTGAAGTGAAGTTGTCTTGTACAAGATGCCGTGGGATTCGATAATAGAAATGTGATGGATTAGGTTGTTGTCCTTTTCTAGGCTCACGACGTACGATCCGGGAAGGAAAAACAACACAAAAGAAGCAAAGTATCCCAAAACTGATGAAAACGTTCGATTTTGGGCTCCAAAAATAGGAGCAACTGAGCATGCTTGCTGCCCCTGTCGTAGAGCTCTCCAAGAGCTTTCCAACGATATGTTATACGCCGCGTAACTCCTTACGGATCAAAAGTTATGGGCACTGGAGCGACGGAGACCTGGTCCCATGCCCCACGCCCTCGGTTTGCGGGCCCAGCCTCTACGTGAAGCGAAGTTGTCTTGCCCAAGTTGCCATGGCATTCGATAATAGATAAGTGATGGATTAGGTTATCGTCCTTTTCGCGCCTCACGATGTACGATCTAGGACGGAAAAACAGACCTGGTCCCATGCCCCCGACCTTGATTTGCGTGCGATACCTCGTTTCATGTGCCCTAACCTAGAATTATGTGTCTTGACCTAGGTTCAAGAGTTGTGTCTCGTTTTATGTGCCTTGCATCGAATTACGAGCGTTCATTTAGAGTTGCGTGCATTTACTTAGGAAACGTGCATTAGTCTTGTAGTGCGTGCCCTAAACCTAGAAAAGCGTGCCTGCACGCTAATCAAGAAAGAATCTTACACGTAGCACTAGATTATTAATTAATCTTACAAACTCCTCTAACTAATATTAAAATGCTAAGTCAATGCACTAGAAGATAAAATTTCACCAAAAGCTAAACATTCTTATTTCTTTTGCATATTCCAAGCACATGCAATAAAATAATGCTCAAAACATAACAAAATTCAGAATTGAGCATGCTTGGCCGACCACTTCTTGCATTTTAACAAGCTTGCATAATTCAAAAATCATTCCTAGACAAGCCTATGACACAATGCATAAAAAAATGAAATAAAACACACCTACTAAGCTTCACTTTCTCGACCAAAACACTCCATGCTTCCTCACATTTCAAGATTGCACAAGGATTAAGAGAATTTCAGATTTTTCAAGGCCCTAGGCCGACACACACACAACACTTCATTCCTCACAAACATTTCAATTGCTCTCAAGTTCTCTCACTCTCTCGGCTTTGGCTGCATTCATGACTCTCCATAGCTTAAGCTCATCATCCTAAGGATCATCTAGACATTCAAGACACTATGGAACTCGACCAAGCTAGAAAGAAGCAAGAAGATTTGCATGCAAGCTCATAGAACACTCATTTCAGCTCTAGGTATGTTTGATAGCTTTTCTTTCATCTCCCTTTTGTTCTAACCACATGCACATACTAAGGACATGGTAACTCAGCTAGGAATTAAGGAAATCAAGCAATATCTCTCGGCCAAACAAGGAGAGAAAACCATTTGTGCATCTTCAAGAGTTTTGAGCATTATTTGTTGTCAATAGGCTAAGGTGAGGGTTAATCCTTTTTAAAAGCTTTCAAAACCCATATCCATGCCTTCATATGTCTATATTTACCTCTGTACTTGTGGTATATGTGTGTACATGAGCTTTTGTAACCATGCATGGCAAGATTTTTGGCTAGGGCTTGAAGATAGGTAGAATCGCGAAAATGGCAGATTTCTGACTTGTTAGAACGAGGTATATTTGGCTTGGTAAATAATGTTGAAAATGTGTGAAAATTGGTAGGTGACTAGTTTGGCCAGTTTGGAGCATTTTTTGCAGAAATAGGACAAGGCCAATTTTGACTCTAAGGTCTCCAAAATGGCAAAACATCGAAGGGTGTCTAAATCTGGAAAATCTGGGAAAATGGAGCAGGTTTTTGGCAGTTCACTGTCCTTGTAGAACGAACCAGTTTTGACTTAGTAAATGACATCTAAAATGCATGAAATTTGGCAGGTTGCTATGTTTTTCAGTTCTGGACATTTTTGTCAGAAATAGACTAAAGCTAAATCTGACCGTAAGATCCTAAAAAATGGCAAGTATTGAAATATGTACGAATCTGGACAGTTTTGCGTAGTCTCACGGTTTTAGCTATAACTCTTGAATCCGAACTCCAAATGATGCGAGGTTTGTTTCTAGATTTAAATAACTAATTAAGCTTTAATTTGAAATTTTATTCACTGGAATTGGAGATTGTTTTCTTGTCTAAATGATTGTGGGAAAACAGACCATTGCAGTGAGGTTTTTATCTAGTGATATGCTTTGAAAATTATTGTAACTTCTCTTGTGGTATTAAATGCTTGGGATTGTGGCGCTTGGATGTTGTGTGGACTGTTTTGGATGATTGAGGATGTTTTAATAAATCGATGCATGGTTTGGGTTGGTTACGTGACGTGTAAGCATGAATTGAAACCCTATTGAATATGAAAACTCACTAAGTATTGATCCTAGGGTTGTTGTGTCCAATTGTGTGATTCGTGGGCTGCTTAAGAAATGTTAAGTATGCTTGAAATGTGATTCCCGATGATTATATGTTGATAAGTGGACCTTTCTTACACCCGGTCCCACGTAGACGTCGTTGCATGCTTGTATAAACTTATTATCTGATTATGTGAACCCCGAAATGAGTTATATGACTTGATTTACATGTGTTACATGGCTGTCCGTTTAATATTCATATAACTCCATGTGCCTTACAAGTGAAATTACCTGTCATAGCATGCCTCGTGTGTTTACTTGTCAATGTGCGATCTTATAACTGCTCAGAGGCAACCTACTTCGTTGTCCTCCTAATGTGATATGTTAAATGTTATAAATGTGCATTGCATACAAGGTTGCAACCTTTCTTTCGGGCAAGGTAGCGTTTCACGCACGCCGGGCGTCATCAGGCTTGCCGGTGCTACCGTGACTACCATGGTCCAATTCCCTCTCTTGCTTGGCATTCCACCCTCGGAGAGTTGGGTCGTAGGATTTCGGGGTACATCCGGAGTACACCCATTTGGCGTGATAAGTGGATGATTCGAAGTCGGCCGCAACAACTGATACTGGAAAATGAATTGAGAGCAAAAGCTCACCGTATCCTTTTCACTATGTGTATAAGTACTCTCGCTTGGTTCCTAGAGGACCTGGGGAGGAAAGACGGGTAATTATGTTCCTTTACTTTTATATTATATTATGAACTTACTTGTGTTATATGTCATGCTTTTCAAAAGGGTTTTTTCATAAGTTGAACCGAAAAAAGAGTTTCAAAACTTATTTCTCATTCCCCCTCGTTGAGTTCATAAGGCATCACCCTCTTTTATCATCTCAGGTGAAGAAGATTAGGAAGAGGTACCTGAGGATAACGTGCCAATTCATGACTCCTTGGAGTGATTGCATGCTCTACGTGCCTTACGTGGTTGTGGCTATTTTGTGAACGATATGTTGTTTGAAGATCATCTCTTATGTTGTTTGTCATTGCTATTGTAAATGACCACCGTTGTAATTTGGGGTCAAATTTTGGTTTGTACTGATCATAACTAGATAGACACTCTTCTGGTCATTTTTGTTATCGCTACTTTGGTTTAGTATCTATCACAGGCTTATGAGGTATTAGGTAAAGGATTAAGTAAAATGAATCTATCCAATCTTAAGCAGGTACTCATTGGTAAGCTAAGATCAACAGGTACTTTTGTAACAAGGATTGACAAACAAACGAGACATAGTTATCATGCTAAGTTATAAATCAAACGAGACTTCGAGATAACTAGTAGGCATTTCAATTGGCGATAAATAGTAATCTTAGTTGGAATCGAATTTGAGATTGAAAGTTTTGAGGTGTTTAGGAAATTAGGTCAAACTAAAGGGCCAATTATCGCCATTATGTTGCCGATTTTCCAGAGGATTTTTGGAGTTCTAGGCTAACGTTAAGTGTTAAACCGTAATGATTGATCAAGTACGTGAAACGATTAGATCACATCCTAGTCTAACCTCTATAGGTCGGGTTGGGGCGTGACACCTTATATTAATGGTATCAGAGCTTAGATTGCTTAAGCCGGGTTTAACTCTCGGACCATGGGTAGAAGCCCTAAGGTTATTGGGATGATTTGTTTATGTGTTAATGTGTGACAATATCAGTTGTGCCTTCTCTGTTTCTATGTGCTTATGTGATTAACATGTCTTAACTATTTCGAGAATTATATGTCTATGTAAAATTATATGTTGCATACCTTATACATTAAATTCTTGTCTTGTCGTATTCCAATAAATTGTGCATCATAATTTGTGCCTATAGATGGCTGGCCCTAGTACCCGCAATACCAATAGAAGCGATGAGCCTCAAGGAGTCGGAGATGCTCATCAAACTAATCCCGGCATGGCCATGTTTAACATGATGGCAACTACTATGGATCGCGTGTCGCTTGTGATGGAACGTCAAGATGCACGTGAAGTGAACAACAACAACAACAACATGAATGATGGTAACAATGGGAGAAATAGTAGAATGCGGGAGTTCCTTGACTTTCGCCCGTCCAAATTCCACGGGGAAGCTGATGATGAAAAGGCAGAAGCTTGGCTGTCTGAGATTGAAAGGATTTTCAGGCCTCTTGACCATACTGATGAGGAAAAGATTGAGTTCGCTGTATTTCTGTTGCACGGGGATGCTGAGCATTGGTGGCACACTGTGGAGGTACTTTGGGAAACTGATCATACACCTCGCTTGTGGAGTAATTTCGTTAAGGCGTTCAAGGAGAAATACGTACCTGCAGTTTCCAAGCAGAGGCGAATTGAAGAATTCATGCACTTGAACCAGGGTAACATGACGGTGGCCCAGTATGAGGCTCGCTTTGACAGACTGTCCTGTTATGCTCCATACATGGTCAGTACCCTTGAGGCGAAGATGTAGAAATTTACGAATAGGTTGAGGCCAGAGATTCAGGACCAGTTGGCTCCGCATGACTTTACTACCTATTCTGTTCTCCTTGCTGCTGCCTCCTGAGTTGAGAAGAGGAAACTTGATAGAGCCGGTTCAAGCCAGCCGAACAAGAAACCATATCAGCCTCTAGGTCAACAGAGGAAATTCCAGAGTCAGAGTCGTAGTCAGGGCTAGAGCCAAAACAGACCAGTTAATAACCGTGGCCCGACTAAAGCACCATCAGCCTCTTCTACCCGCGGATCCACAGGTAGTTCACCTGCTTCTCAGACTGTCACCTGTTCTTACTGTAATAGGAAGGGTCACACCGAGGCCTAGTGTTGGAGAAAATCGGGACGATGTGTAGGGTGTGACAGCGATCAACACCAGGTTAAGGATTGTCCTAAATGGCAAGGGGGACAAAATCAGGTTAAACCAGCTGGTAGAGGCAAGACTCTAGTTCCTAGAGTTTAGGCTCGAGCTTATGCTATCGAGTGCGAGGAGCTTCCTGAGGAGACTACTGTTGTTAAAGGTACATTCTTGATACTGAATCAACCTGTTAGGGTGCTAATTGATCCAGGTACTACTCATTCATTTATTACTCCCTTATGTGTGCAACGTGTGAAATTACGAGTTGTATGTTTGCCTTACGAAGTAGAAGTTGGTACTCCGATGGGTTCTAAACTTGTTACTAGCTTAGCTTGTAAAGCATGTAAAATCCAAATTAAGGATAGGGAATTCTCAGCCAATCTTATAGTGTTACCCTTTCGAGACTATGAAGTCATCTTAGGGATGGACTGGTTGGCAAAGCATCACGCCCAACTAGATTGCCGAACGAAGATTGTAACATTCCAGATACCTGGTCAACCAATATTGGAGGTAATGGGTCGAAGAGACTTCTCCGGGAGTTCCATTATTTCATCTACAAAAGCAGTGAAGTCTTTGAGAAAAGGATGTAGTAGATACTTAGCTTACCTCATCAACAAGCCGTCGGACAAAGCTAAGTTGGAGGAGATGCCAGTGATTAAAGATTATGCTGGCGTGTTTCTAGAAGAATTACCCGGTTTACCCCCGGATCAAGAAATCGAGTTTGTAATAGAAGTACTGCCTGGCACCCAGCCGATATCTAAAGCTCCCTATCGTATGGCACCAGCCGAGCTACAAGAATTGAAGGAAGAAAGTTATGGGCACTGGAGCAACATATACTTGGTCACAAGCCCCACGCCCTTGGTTTGCAGGACCAACCTCTACTTGAAGTGAAGTTTTCATGCTCAAAGTGACATGGGATTCGGTAATAGATTTGTGATTGATTAGGTTGTCGTCCTTTTCGCCGCTGATGATGTACGATCCGGGACAGAAAAATAGCGAAAATGAAGAAAAGTGTCCCAAAACTGATGAAAATGTTCGATTTTGAGCTTCGAAAACACACACTGCTAAGCAGGCTTGCTGCCCCTGTCGTAGAGCTCTCGAAGAGTTTTCCAACGGTATGCTGTGTGCCGCGTAACTCCTTAAGGATCAAAAGTTATGGGCAAAGGAGCGACGGAGACCTGGTCCCAAGCCCCACGCCCTCGGTCTGCGGGCCCAGCCTCTAGGTGAAGTGAAGTTGTCTAGCCAAAGGTGCCATGGGATTCGATAATAGAAGTTTGATGGATTAGGTTGTCGTCCTTTTCTAGGCTCACGACGTGCGATCTGGCAAGGAAAAACAGCAGAAAAGAATAAAAGTGTCCTAAAACTGATAAAAATGTTCGATTTTGGGCTCCGAAAATAGGGGCTATGCAGGCTTGTTGCCGCCGTGGTAGAGCTCTCGGAGAGCTGTCCAACGGTATGCTGTGTACCGCATAACTCCTTACAGAACAAAAGTTATGGACACCGGAGCGATGGAGACCTGGTCCCAAGCCCTACGCCCTCAGTTTGCGGGCCTAGCCTCTACGTGAAGCGAAGTTTTCTTGCCCAAGGTGCCATGGGATTCGATAATAGAAATGTGATGGATTAGGTTGTCGTCCTTTTCAAGGCTCAAGACGTACGATCCAGGACGAAAAAACAGCGAAAAATTAGAAAAGTGTCCTAAAACTGATGAAAACGTTCAATTTTGGGCTTCGAAAATAGGCGCAGCCAAGCAGCCTTGCTGCCGCCGTTGTAGAGTTCTCGGAGAGCTTTCCAAAAGTACGCTGTGTGCCGCGTAACTCCGTACGGATCAAAAGTTATAGGCACCGGAGTGACGGAGACCTGCTCCCAAGCCCCACACCCCATACCCTCGATTTGCGGGCCCAGCCTCTACGTGAAGTGAAGTTTTCTTGTCGAAGGTGCCATGGAATTCGATAATAGAAATGTGATGGATTAGGTTATCATCCTTTTCTATGCTCACGACGTACGATCCTAGAAGGAAAAACAGAGGAAAAGAAGAAAAATGTCCAAAAACTGATGAAAACGTTCGATTTTGGGCTTTGAAAATAGGCGCAGCCAAGCAGGCTTGCTGCTGCTGTCGTAGAGCTCTCAGAGAGTTTTTTAACGGTATATTGTGCACCGCGTAACTCCTTACGAATCAAAAGTTATGGGCAAAGAAGCGACGAAGACCTGGTCCCAAGCCCCACGCCCTCGGTTTGCGGGCCCTGTCTCTATGTGAAGCGAAGTTGTCTTGCCAAAGGTGCCATGGGATTCGATAATAGAAATGTGTTAGATTAGGTTGTCGTCCTTTTCTAGGCTCACGACGTACGATCCGGGAAGGAAAAATAGCGGAATAGAAGAAAAGTGTCGTAAAACTAATGAAAACGTTCGATTTTGGGCTCCGAAAATAGGCGCAGCCGAGAAGGCTTACTGCCGCCGTCGTAGAGCTCTTGGAGAGTTTTCCAGCAGTATGCTGTGCGCCGCGTAACTCCTTACGGATCAAAAGTTATGGGCACCGAAGCGACGGAGACCTGGTCCCAAGCCCTACGCCATCGGTTTGCGGGCCCAACCTCTACGTCAAGTGAAGTTGTCTCGCCCAAGGTTCCGTGGGATTCGATAATAGAAATGTGATGGATTAGGTTGTCGTCCTTTTTGCGGCTCACGACGTACGATTCGGGATGGAAAAACAGCGCAAAAGAAGAAAAATGTCCCGAAACTGATGAAAACGTTCGATTTTAGGCTTCAAAAATAGGCGCAGCCGAGCAGGCTTGCTACACTCATCATAGAGCTCTCGAAGAGCTTTCCAATGGTATGCTTTGCGCCACGTAAATCCTCGCAGATCAAAAGTTATGGGCACTGGAGCGACGGATACCTGGTCACAAGCCCCACGCCCTCGGTTTGCGGGTCCAACCTCTACGTGAATTGAAGTTGTCATGTCACGCCTAACCCGACCTATAAAGGTTAGACTAGGGTGCGATCTAATCATTCACGTTCTTTTATGACTATAACTGATTAACGAAGATTAAGCTTATCCGTTAGACTAGAACTTCAAAAAAAATTTTCGAAAAACCGGCAGCATAACGGCTGTAATTGGCTCTGTAGTTTGACCTAATTTTCTAAACGCCTCAAAACTTTCAATCTCAAATTCGATTCTAACTAAGATTACTATTTATCACCAATCGATATGTTACTATTAATCTCGCAGTCTCGTTTGATTAACAAATCTAGCATGATAACTATGCCCCGTTTATTTGTTAACGTCTGTTACATAAGTACATGTTGATCTTGACTTACAAATGAGTACTTGCTTAAGATTGGATGGATTCATTTTACTTGGCCCTTTGCCTAATACTTCATAAGCCTGTAGTAGTTACTAATCAAAGTAGCAAAACGACCAAATAGGGTGTCTGTCTAGTTATAATCAGTACAAATCAAAATTAGACCCCAAATTACAACGGGGGTCTTTACATTAACAACGACAAACAACATAAGAGATAATCTTCAAAACAAACATATCGTTCACAAAATGACCACAGCCAAGTAAGGCACGTAGGGCAGGCAATCACTCCAAGTAGTCATCAATAGACACGTTATCCTCAGGTACCTGTTCCTGATCTTCTTCACCTGTGATGATAAAAGAGGGTAAGTCCTTATGAATTCAGCGAGGGGAAATGAGAAATATGTTTTGAAACTCTTTTTCCGGTTGAACTTATGAAAAATTCCTTTTTAAAACGTGTCACGTATCACAAGTAGCAAGGTACGGAAAGTATATGAATCAAATTGAGCAGAAGATACAATTACCATTCATTTCAAGGATACGGTGAGCATTTGCTCTCAATAACATTTTTGATAACAATTGTTGCAGCTGACTTCAATTATCCACTTATCGCTCCCAATTGGGTGTACTCTGGATGTACCCCGAAAACCTATGACCCAACTCTCCGAGGGTAGAATGCCAAGCGAGAGAGGGAATTGGACCATGGTAGTCACGGAAGCACCGACAAGCCCTATGCCGCCCGGCGTTCGTGAAATGCTACCATGCCACAATGAAAGGTTGCAACCTTGCATGCAATGCACATTTATAACATTTAACATATCACATTAGGAGGAAAACAAAGTAGGTTGCCTCCGAGCAGTTATAAGATCGCACGTTGACAAGTAAACACACGAGGCATGCTTTGACATTTAATTTCACTTGTAATACACATGGAGTTATATGAATATTAAACAGACAGCCATGTAGCACATGTAAAGCAAGTCATATAACTCATTTCGGAGTTCACGTAATCTAGTAATAAGTTTATTCTAGCATGCAACGATGTCTACATGAGACCGGGTGCAAGAAAAGTCTACTTATCAACATGTAATCATTGGAATCACATTTCAAACATACTTAAAATTTATTAGGCAGCCCACTAATCACACAATTAGACACAATAACCATATGATCAACACTTAGCAAGTTTTCATAGTCAATAGGGTTTCAATCCATGCTTACACGTGCGATTTAAGCCACAAGTTGTCACGTAATTAGACCCAAGCCATGCATCGATTAATTAAAACATCCTCAATCATCCAAAACAGTCCACCCAACATCCAAGTGCCCCAATCCCAAGCATTCAATACCGCAAGAGAAGTTACAATATTTCAAAGCATATCACTAAATAAAAACCTCGCTGCAATGGTCTTTTTTCCTACAATCATTTAGACATGCAAACAATCTCCAATTCCAGTGAACAAAATGTAAAATTAAAGCTTAATGAGTGATTTAAATCCAGAAAGAAACGTCACATCATTTGGAGTTCGGATTCAAGAGTTATAACTAAAATCATGAGACTACGCAAAACTGTCCAAATTCGTACATATCTCAATATTTGCCATTTGTAAGGGTCTTAGGGTCAGATTTAGCTTTAGTCTATTTCTGACAAAAAATGTCCAGAACTGAAAAATCTAGCAACCTTCCAAATTTCATGCATTTTAAATATCATTTACTAGGTCAAAACTGTTTCATTCTACAGGGACAATGAACTGCCAAAAACCTGCTCCATTTTCCCAGATTTTCCAGATTTAGACACCTTTCGATGTTTTGCCATTTTGGAGACCTTAGAATCAAAATTGGCCTTGGCCTATTTATACTAAAAATGTTCATAACTGGCAAAACTAGTCATCTACCAATTTTCATGCATTTTCAACATCATTTACCAGGCCAAATGCACCTCGCTCTACCAAGTCAGAAATCTGCCAATTACGCGATTTTATCTATCTTCAAATTCTAGCCAAATATCTTGCCATGCATGGTTATATAAGCTGATGGACACACATATACAACAAGTACAGAGGTAAATATAGACATATGAAGGCATGCATGTGGTTTTTGAAAACTTTTAAAAGAGTTTTAGCCCTCACCTTAGCCTATTGATGACAAATGATACTCCAAATTCTTGAAGAGGCACAAAAGGTCTTTTCTCTTTGCTTGGCCGAGAAAGATTGCTTGATTTCCTTAATTCCTAGCTGAGTTATCATGTTCTTAGTATGTGCATGTGGTTAGAACAAAAAGGAGATGAAAGAAAAGCTATCAAACATACCTAGGGCCAAAATGAAGGGTTCTTGTGTGCTTGCATGCGTTTCTGGCTTCTTGCTTGTTTGGTTGAGCTTCCTAGAGTCCTTGTGTGCTTAGGTGAACCTTAGGAGATGAGCTTAAGTTATGGAGAGTCATGAAGCAACCATGGCCGAGAGGGTGAGAGAAGATGAGAGAAAGAGAGAATGTTTGAGGAAAATGAAATGTTTGTATGTGTGTGTCGGCCCTATGCTCTCAAAATTCTGATTTTGTGTTGTTATGTTGAGCAATTTGAATTGTGAGGAGACACAATGGTGAGGAGGCCGAGATGTGTAGCTTGGTGTTTAGCAAAAGGTGTCTTGGTGCAAGAAGAGATTTGTCATGGTGTAAGATTTTTTTGGACTAAGCATGCAAGATATAAAATAATTGTTCAAACCTTGCTCAAGCCCTTAGTATGGCCAGCTATCTTGGCTCCAATTTCTGAATTTTGTCATGCTTTAAGCTTTATTTAATTGTGTGTGCTTGGAATATGCAAAAGAATGAAGAATAAAGAATAAGAATGTTTAGCTTTTGGTGAAATTTTGTCTTCTAGTGAGTTGATTAGGATTATAATATTAGTTAGTGGAATTTGTAGGATTAATTAATAATCTAGTGCTTCGTGTAAGATGCTTTCTTGATTAGCGTGCGGGCATGCTTTCCTAGGTTTAGGGCACGCACTACGAGACGAATGCATGTTTCCCAAGAAAATGCACGTAAATCTAAATGAATGCACGTAATTCGATGCAAGGCACATAAAACGAGACACGACTCTTGAACTTAGGTCAAGGCATGCAATTTTAGGTTAAGGCACACGAAATGAGGTATCGCATGAAAATCGAGGTCGGGCCTCACATCCTCCCATCCTTAAAAGAATTTCGTCCCGAAATTCAATATTACCTTTGAAATAATGCCGGATACTATTGCTCCATCTGGTCTCGTCTTTCCCACGTTACTTCTTCAAATCCATGGTGATCCCACAATACTTTCACCATCAGTATAGATTTGTTGCGCAACTCTCTATCTTGCTGGTCTAGGATCCGAATGGGCTTCTCTTCATAAGACAAGTTCTCCCGAAGCTGCAATGGCTCTGGCTCCAAGATATGTGATGAATCAGGGTGATACTTCCGTAGCATTGAAACATGAAAGACATCATGAATATTGGAGAGGTTTTGGGGTAGTTCCAGATGATACGCCAATTTGCCAACCTTCTCAATTATCCCAAATAGTCCTACAAACCTCGGGCTCAACTTTCCACCCTTGCTATGTTTAATCAGTCCCCTCCGAGGTGATAACTTCAAGAATACCTTGTCGCCAACCTCAAACTCTAGATTCCATCTCCGTTGGTCTGCATAACTTTTTTGCCTGCTTTGGGTGGTAAGCATCCGTTTTCGGATGAGGTGGACATTATCAACAGTCTTCATAAGTTCTGGTAGCAGGGTTGGGTCAAAAGTCTTCGTCTCACCTACTTCATCCCAATAAATTAGGGATCGACACTTACGTCCATACAATGCCTCAAATGGGGCCATCCCGATAGTGGCCTGATAACTGTTATTATAAGTGAACTCCGCTAGAGGCAGATATTTCTCCCAACCTTTTCCGAAGTCTAGAACACACGCCCTCAGCATATCCTCCAGAATCTGAATAGTTCTCTCTGATTATCCATCAGTCTGAGGGTGGTAAGCTGTACTAAAACTCAACTTCGTTCCCAAAGCTTCTTGCAATCTCTTCCAAAATCGGGAAGTAAAACGAGGATCCCTATCCGATACAATACTCACAGGCATCCCGTACAACCTTACAATATCCACCACATACATATCTCCCAGTTTCTTAGGGCTATCTTCCTTGTTCATCGGTAAGAAGTGCGCTGACTTAGTCAATCTATCCACTATAACCCAAACGGCGTCATGACCCTTTTGTGATCTAGGCAGGTCCATGACAAAGTCCATAGTTATATGTTCCCATTTCCATCGGGAATTTCCAACGGTTGAAGAAAACGTGCTGGTCGTTGATGTTCTGCCTTGACCTTCTGACAAGTTAAACACCATGCCACAAACTCCGCGATCTCCCTCTTCATGTTATTCCACCAATAGTGTTGCTTCAAATCCCGGTACATCTTTGTTCCACCAGGGTGGATATTGTATCTCAAGATATAGGCTTCTTCAAGAATCTTCTTTTCAACTCTGGGTTATTAGGAACATAAATTCGATTCTTGAATCTCCAAATACCATCATTATGAAACTTGAAATCGGTATTGCTTTCTTTAATCTTCTGAAACTGTTGGTCCTTTTGTTGAGCCTCTCGTAATTTGGACAACAAGGCCGATTGAACTTGTGTAGTGGCAAATATAACCCTTTTTGAGTCAATTGTGGTTTCCACAAAAATGCTTCCTTTAACAACTCTTGCACCTTAACTTCCAGTTTTGCCATGCTCGCCTTCTGGCTTAAGGCATCTGCAACTACATTTGCTTTACCGGGTACATAATTGATTGTGCAATTATAATCATCCAAAAGCTCCATCCACCGTCTTTGCCTCATGTTCAACTCTTTTTGTGAGAACAAGTACTTAAGCTCTTGTGATCAGTAAACACCTCAAACTTGTTACCTCACAGATAGTGCCTCTATTTCTTAAGTGCAAACACAATAGCGGCTAACTCCAAATCATGCGTCGGGTAATTCAATTCATACGGCTTGGGCTTCCTAGAGGCATACGCAATCACTCTACCATTCTGCATTAACACACAACCCAATCCTTCCTTCGAAGCATCGCCATAGATTACAAAGCCTTGACTCCCTTCAGGCAATGCAAGAACATGTGCGGTAGTCAATCTTTTCTTCAATTCTTGAAAGTTGTTCTCACACTTGTCATCCCACACGAACTTTGTTTTCTTTTGAGTGAACTTTGTAAGTGGTCCTGCAATCTTTGAGAAATCCTTCACGAATCTCCGATAATAGCCGGCTAAACCAAGAAAACTCCGAACCTCCGTAACATTTTTTAGCTTCTTTCAAGACATCACCGCTTCTATCTTTGCTGGGTCCACCGCTATTCCCTCTTGGGATATGATGTGCCCCAAGAATGCAATCTGCCGCAACCAAAATTCGCATTTGCTAAACTTTGCATACAATTGATGTTCTCGAAGTTTCTGCAATACCAATCATAGATGTTCATGCTCAGCCTCGAATTTCGAGTATACCAAAATATCATCAATAAAGATCACTATAAATTGGTCCAAGTAGGGTTGAAACACCCTGTGCATCAAGTCCATAAAAGCTATAGGGGGATTAGTTAGCCCAAATGGCATCACCACAAATTCATAATGCCCATATCTCTTCCTGAAAGCCGATTTAGGTACATCCTCCTTTTTGATCCGCAGCTGATAATACCCTTGTCTCAGGTCGAGTTTTGAATACACTTTAGCTCCTTGAAGTTGATCAAACAACTCGTCGATCAGTGGAAGTGGGTATTTATTCTTGACGGTCACTTGGTTCAATCCTCGGTAATCGATGCATAGCCTCAACGTTCCGTCTTTCTTCTTTACAAATAGGACTGGTGCACCCCACGGAGAAGAACTCGGTTGAACAAACCCCTTCTTCAACAATCCTTGCAATTGGTCCTCCAATTCTTGTAGCTCGGCTTGCATACGATAAGGAGCTTTATATATTGGCTGGGTGTCAGGCAATACTTCTATTACAAACTCGATTTCCCGATCCAGGGGTAAACCGTGCAATTCTTCTAGAAACACGTCAGCATAATCTTTAATAACTAGCATCTCCTCTAACTTAGCTTTGTCCGACGGCTTGTTGATGAGGTAAGTTAAGTATCCACTACAGTCTTTTCTCAAGGACTTCACTATTTTCGTAGATAAAATGATGGAACTCCCGGTGAAGTCTCTTCGACTCATTACCTCCAATGTTGGTTGACCAGGTATCTGGAATGTTACAATCTTCATCCGACAATCTAGTTGGGCATGATGCTTTGCCAACCAGTCCATCCCTAAGATGACTTCATAGTCTCGTAAGGGTAACACTATAAGATTGGCTGAGAATTCCCTATCCTTAATTTGGATTTTACATGTTTTACAAGCTGAGCTAGTAACAAGTTTAGAACCCATCTGAGTACCAACTTCTACTTCGTAAGGCAAACATTCAACTTGTAATTTCACGCGTTGCACACATAAGGGAGTAATAAATGAATGAGTAGCTCCTGGATCAATTAACACCCTAACAAGTTGATTCAGTATCAAGAATGTACCTTCAACAACAGCAGTCTCCTCAAGAAGCTCCTCGCACTCAATAGCATAAGCTCGGGCCTGAACTCTAGGAACTGGAGTCTTGCCTCTACCAGCTGGTTTAATCTGATTTTGTCCCCTTTGCCATTTAGGGCAATCCTTAACCTGGTGTTGATCGCTGCCACACCCTACACATCGTCCCGATTTTCTCCAACACTGGGCCTCGGTGTGACCCTTCCTGTTACAGTAAGAACAGGGGACAGTCTGAGTAACAGGTGAACTACCTGTGGATCCACTGGTGGAAGAGGCTGATGGTGCTTTAGTCGGGCCACGATTATTAACTGGTTTGTTTTGGCTCTGGCCCTGACTGCGACTCTTAGTTTGGAATTTTCTCTGTTATCCTAGAGGCTGATATGGTTTCTTGTTCGGCTGGCTTGAATCGGCTCTATCAAGTTTCCTTTTCTCAACTCGGGAGGCAGCAGCAAGGAGAGCAAAATAGGTAGTAAAGTCATGCGAAGCCAACTGATCCTAAATTTCTGGCCTCAACCCATTCGTAAATTTCCACATTTTTGCCTCAGGGGTACTGACCATGTATTGAGCATAACGGGACAGTCTTTCAAAGCGAGCCTCATACTGAGCCACTGTCATGTTACCCTGGTTCAAGTGCATGAATTCTTCAATTCGCCTCTTCCTGGAAACTACAGGTACGTATTTCTCCTTGAATGCCTTAAGAAATTACCCCACAAGCGAGGTGTATGATTAGTTTTCCAAAGTGCCTCCACAGTGTGCCACCAATGCTCAGCATCCCCATGTAACAGAAACACAACGAACTCAATCTTTTCTTCCTCAGTATAGTCAAGTGGCCTGAAAATACTTTCAATCTCAGACAGCCAAGCCTCTGCCTTCTCATCATCAGCTTCCCCATAGAATTTGGAGGGGTGAAAGTCAAAGAACTCCCGCATTCTGCTGTTTCTCCCATTGTTACCACTATTCCTGTTGTTGTTGTTGTTGTTGTTTGCTTCCCGTGCATCTTGACGTTCCATCACTCGCGACACGCAATCCATAGCATTCGCCATCATGTTAAACATGGCCATGCCGGGATTAGTTTGATAAGCATCTCCGGCTTCTTGAGGCTCATCGCTCCTATTGGTATTGCGGGTACTAGGGCCAGCCATCTATAGGCATAGATTATGATGCACAATTTATTGGAATACGATAAAACAAGAATTTAATGCACAAGGTATGCAACATACAATTTTACATAGACATACAATTCTCGAAACGGTTAAGACATGTTAATCACATAAGCACATAGAAACAAAGAAGGCACAATTGATATTGTCACACATTAACACACATAAACAAGTCATCCCAATAACCTTAGGGCTTCTACCCATGGTCTGAGAGTTAAACCCGGCTTAAGCAATCTAAGCTCTGATACCATTAATATAAGGTGTCACGCCCCAACCCGACCTATAAAGGTTAGACTAGGGTGTGATCTAATCATTCACGTTCTTTTATGACTATAACTGAATAACGAAGATTAAGCTTATCCATTAGACTAGAACTCCAAAAAAATTCTCCAGAAAACCGGCAGCATAACGGTTGTAATTGGCTCTTTAGTTTGACCTAATTTTCTAAACGCCTCAAAACTTTCAATCTCAAATTCGATTCTAACTAGGATTACTATTTATCACCAATCGATATGCCTACTATTAATCTCACAGTCTCGTTTGATTAACAAACCTAGCATGATAACTATGCCCCGTTTATTTGTTAACGTCTGTTACATAAGTACATGTTGATCTTGACTTACAAATGAGTACTTGCTTAAGATTGGATGGATTCATTTTACTTGGCCCTTTGCCTAATACTTCATAAGCCTGTAGTAGTTACTAATCAAAGTAGCAAAACGACCAAATAGGGTGTCTGTCTAGTTATAATCAGTACAAATCAAAATTAGACCCCAAATTACAACGGGGGTCTTTACATTAACAACGACAAACAACATAAGAGATAATCTTCAAAACAAACATATCGTTCACAAAATGACCACAGCCAAGTAAGGCACGTAGGGCAGGCAATCACTCCAAGGAGTCATCAATAGGCACGTTATCCTCGGGTACTTGTTCCTAATCTTCTTCACCTGTGATGATAAAAGAGGGTGAGTCCTTATGAACTCAGCGAGAGGAAATGAGAAATATGTTTTGAAACTCTTTTTCCGGTTGAACTTATGAGAAACCCCTTTTTAAAACGTGTCATGTGTCACAAGTAGCAAGGTACGCAAAGTATATGAATCAAATTGAGCAGAAGATACAATTACCAATCATTTCAAGGATACGGTGATCATTTGCTCTCAATAACATTTTCGATAACGATGGTTGCAGCCAATTTCAATAATCCACTTATCGCTCCCAATTGGGTGTACTCTGGATGTACCCCGAAATCCTACGACCCAAATCTCCGAGGGTGGGATACCAAGCGAGAGAGGGAATTGGACCATGGAAGTCACGGGAGCACCGGCAAGCCCTATGCCGCCTAGCGTTCGTGAAATGCTACCATGCCACAATGAAAGGTTGCAACCTTGTATGAAATGCACATTTATAACATTTAACATATCACATTAGGAGGACAACAAAGTAGGTTTCCTCCGAGCAGTTATAAGATCGCACGTTGACAAGTAAACACACGAGACATGCTTTGACATTTAATTTCACTTGTAATACACATGCAGTTATATGAATATTAAACAGACAGCCATGTAGCACATGTAAAGCAAGTCATATAACTCATTTCAGAGTTCACTTAATCGAGTAATAAGTTTATTCAAGCATGCAACGACATCTACATGAGACCGGGTGCAAGAAAAGTCTACTTATCAACATGTAATCATTGGAATCACATTTCAAACATACGTAACATTTATTAGGCAGCCCACTAATCATACAATTAGACACAATAACCATAGGATCAACACTTAGCGAGTTTTCATAGTCAATAGGGTTTCAATCCATGCTTACACGTGCGATTTAAGCCACAAGTTATCACGTAATTAAACCCAAGCCATGCATCCATTAATTAAAGAATCCTCAATCATCCAAAACAGTCCACCCAACATCCAAGTGCCACAATCCCAAGCATTCAATACCGCAAGAGAAGTTACAATATTTTTCAAATCATATCACTAAATAAAAACCTCACTGCAATGGTCTGTTTTCCCACAATCATTTAGACAAGCAAACAATCTCCAATTTCAGTGAACAAAATTTCAAATTAAATCTTAATCAGTGATTTAAATCCAGAGACAAACCTCGCATCATTTGGAGTTCGGATTCAAGAGTTATAACTAAAACCGTGAGACTACGCAAAACTCTCCAGATTCATACGTATCTCAATACGTGCCATTTTTTAGGGTCTTAGGGTCAGATTTAGCTTTAGTCTATTTCTGACAAAAATGTCTAGAACTGAAAAATATAGCATCCTTCCAAATTTCATGCATTTTAAATATCATTTACTAGGTCAAAACTGTTTCATTCTACAATTACGGTGAACTGCCAAAAACCTGCTCCATTTTCCCAGATTTTCCAGATTTAGACACCTTTCGATGTTTTGCCATTTTGGAGACCTTAGAGTCAAAATTGGCCTTGGCTTATTTATACTAAAAATGGTCACAACTGGAAAAACTAGTCACCTACCAATTTTCAAGCATTTTAAACATCATTTACCAGGCCAAATGCACCTCTCTCTACCAAGTCAGAAATCTGTCAGTTACACGATTTTATCTATCTTCAAGTTCTAGCCACATATCTTGCCATGCATGGTTATATAAGCTCATGGACACACATATACAACAAGTACAGAGGTAAATATAGACATATGAAGGCATGCATGTGGTTTTTGAAAACTTTTAAAAGAGTTTTAGCCCTCACCTTAGCCTATTGATGACAAATGATACTCCAAATTCTTGAAGAGGCACAAAAGGTCTTTTCTCTTTGCTTGGCCGAGAAAGATTGCTTGATTTCCTTAATTCCTAGCTGAGTTATCATGTTCTTAGTATGTGCATGTGGTTAGAACAAAAAGGAGATGAAAGAAAAGCTATCAAACATACCTAGGGCCAAAATGAAGGGTTCTTGTGTGCTTGCATGCGTTTCTGGCTTCTTGCTTGTTTGGTCGAGCTACCTAGAGTCTTTGTGTGCTTAGGTGAACCTTAGGAGATGTGCTTAAGTTATGGAGAGTCATGAAGCAACCATGGCCGAGAGGGTGAGAGAAGATGAGAGAAAGAGAGAATGTTTGAGGAAAATGAAATGTTTGTATGTGTGTGTCGACCCTATGCTCTCAAAATTCTGATTTTGTGTTGTTATGTTGAGCAATTTGAATTGTGATGAGACACAATGGTGAAGAGGCCGAGATGTGTAGCTTGGTGTTTAGCAAAAGGTGTCTTGGTGCAAGAAGAGATTTGTCATGGTGTAAGATTTTTTTGGACTAAGCATGCAAGATATAAAATAATTGTTCAAACCTTGCTCAAGCCCTTAGTATGGCCAGCTATCTTGGCTCCAATTTCTGAATTTTGTCATGCTTTAAGCTTTATTTAATTGTGTGTGCTTGGAATATGCAAAAGAATGAAGAATAAAGAATAAGAATGTTTAGCTTTTGGTGAAATTTTGTCTTCTAGTGAGTTGATTAGGATTATAATATTAGTTAGTGGAATTTGTAGGATTAATTAATAATATAGTGCTTCATGTAAGATGCTTTCTTGATTAGCGTGCGGGCACTCTTTCCTAGGTTTAGGGCACGTACTACAAGACGAATGCACGTTTCCCAAGCAAATGTACACAATCCTAAATGAATGCACATAATTTGATGCAAGACACATAAAACGAGACACGACTCTTGAACCTAGGTCAAGGCATGCTGTGCGTCGCGTTAATAAAATAATACAAGCTTGCAACGACGTTTACATGGGACCAGGTGCAAGAAAAGTCTACTTATCAACATGTAATCATCGGGAATCACATTTAGGGCTGTATGGACAACTACGGGCAGCCTATTAACCTTCCTCAACATCATTTATAATTCACAAAAGAATGGTTTATAACTCGGGAACCTACGGGGCCATTAGGGTTTTCCAGGTCGTGCTTGGGGTTGGTTCGTTTGCTAAGCACCGTAAGCAACTCTTAAACCATTTCAAGCATGCTTAACATTTATTAGGCAGCTCACTAATCACACAATTAGACACAATAACCATAGGATCAACACTTAGTGAGTTTTCATAGTCAATAGGTTTCAATTCATGCTTACACGTGCGATTAAGCCACAAGTTGTCACGTAATTAAACCCAAGCCATGCATCGATTAATTAAAACATCCTCAATCATCCAAAGCATTCCACACAACATCCAAGTGCCACAATCCCAAGCATTCAATACCACAAGAGAAGTTACAACATTTTTTAATGCATATCACTAAACAAAGACCTCACTGCAATGGTCTGTTTTCCCACGATCATTTGGACAAGCAAACAATCTCCAATTCCAGTTAACAAAATTTCAAATTAAATCTTAATGAGTGATTTAAATCCAGAAACAAACCTCGCATCATTTGGAGTTTGGGCTTAGGAGTTATGGCCAAAACCGTAAGACTACGCAAAACTGTCCAGTTTTAGACACATTACGATTTTTGCCAATTTTGAGGGTCTTAGATTCATAATTGGCTTTTGTCTATTTCTGACTAAAAAATATAGCAAACCTACCAATTTTAATGCATTTTGGACATCATTTGCAAGGCTAAAATAGTTTCGTTCTACAAGGTCAGAAGGCTGCCAGATTCTACTTCAACTTTCAAATTTTTTTCAAATTTAGATACCTTTCGATGTTTTTCCATTTTGGAGGCCTTAGATTCAGAATTAGCCTTGGCCTATTTCAACGACAAATGCTCAGAACTGGCAAAACTAGTCACCTACCAATTTTCATGCATTTTCAACATCATTTACCAGGCCAAATGTACTTCGCTCTACCAAGTCAGAAATCTGCCAACTACGCGATTTTACCTATCTTCAAGTTCTAGCCAAATATCTAGCCATGCATGGTCATATAAGCTCATATACACACATATACAACAACTACAGAGGTAAATATAGTCATATGATGGCATGCATGTGATTTTTGAAAGCTTTTAAAAGAGATTAACCCTCACCTTAGCAAGATAATAGATGAAGATGCACAATGCTCTTGAAGATGCACAAAAAGGCCTTCTCTCCTTGCTTGGCCGAGAGATAGCTTGTGGTTCTTTTAATTCCTAGCTTAATTATCATGTTTTTAGTATGTGCATGTGGTTAGAACAAAATGAAATGAAATAAAAGCTATCAAACATACCTAAGGCCGAAATGAAGAGTTCTATGAGCTTGCATGCATTTTTTCTTGCTTTTTGCTTGCTTGGGCTGCTATGGATGAGTCTCTTAGAGTCCTTGAGTGCCTAGGAGAACCTTAGAAGATGAACTAGAGCTATGGAGCTTAAGGATGCAGCCTTGGTCGAGAGATAGAGAGAAAATGAGAGAATGAAAGCTTGAGAGAAAGAAATAGAATGTTGGTGTATGTGGTCGGCCTTGAGCTACTTAAAATCTGACTTTGTGCTATCTTTGAGCATTGTTTGGCATGCTTTGGTGATGTGGCCGAGACAAGCATGCTTGGTGATGGCTTTGGTTTCATTTTTTTATGCATTGTTTTTAGTGTCTATGTCATAGCTTGTCTAGGAATATTTTTAATTTATGCAATTCTTGTCAAATGCATGTTATGGTCGGCCAAAGCATTGTTCAATTCTGAATTTTTGTCATGTTTTGAGTTTTATTTTATTGTAGGTGCATGGGTTTTGCAAAAGAATAAATAATAAAGAATAAAGAATGTCTAGTGTTTAGGTTTTGTCTTTTAGTGCATTGACTTAGGATTAGAATATTAGTTAGTGGAGTTAGTAGGATTATTCTATAGTCTTGTGCTTCGTGTAGGATGCTTTCTTGATTAGCGTGTAGGCACATTTTTCTAGGTCTATGACACACACTACGAGGTAAGGCATAAACTACGAGATGAATGCATGTATTCCAAGTAAATGCACGCTACTCTAAATGAATGCATGTAAATCAAGACATGACTCTTAAACCGAGGTCAAGGAACGACATCATATGCAAATCGAGGTCGGGCCTCATAGCAGCTGAGCGGGCTTGCTACCCCCGTCGTAGAGCTCTCAAAGAGCTTTCCAACGGTATGTTGTGCACTGCGTAACTCCTTACGGATCAAAAGTTATAGGCTCTAGAGCGACAGATACCTAGTCATAAGCCCCACGACCTCGATTTACGAGCCCAACCTCTACGTGAAGTGAAGTTGTCATGCCCAAGGTGCCGTGGGATTCAGTAATAGAAATGTGATTGATTAGGTTGTCGCCCTTTTCGCGGCGGATGACGTACGATCCGCGACAGAAAAACAGCGAAAAAGAAAAAAAGTGTCCCAAAACTTATGAAAACGTTCGATTTTGGGCTCCAAAAATAGGCGCAGCCTAGAAGGCTTACTGCCCCCATCATAGAGCTCTCGGAGAGATTTCCAACGGTATGTTGTGCGTCACGTAACTCCTTACGGATCAAAAGTTATGGGCAAAGGAGCAACGGAGACCTGGTCCCAAGCACCACGCCCTTAGTTTGCTGGCCCAGCCTCTACGTGAAGTGAAGTTGTCTTGCCCAAGGTGCCATGGGATTTGATAATCGAAATGTGATGGATTAGGTTGTCGTCATTTTCTAGGCTCATGACGTACGATTCGTGAAGGAAAAACAGCGCAAAAGAAGAAAAGTGTCCTAAAACTGATGAAAACGTTCAATTTTGGGCTCCAAAAAGGGCACAACCTAGCAGGCTTGCTACCCCCATCGTAGAGCTCTCGGAGAGCTTTCCAACGGTATGTTGTGCGCTGCGTAATTCCTTATGGATCAAAAGTTATGGGCACCAGAGCGACTGATACCTGGTCATAAGCCCCACGCCTTCGGTTTGCGGGCCCAACCTCTACGTGAAGTGAAGTTGTCATGCCCAAGGTGTCATGGGATTCGGTAATAGAAATGTGATGGATTAGGTTGTCGTCCTTTTAGCGGCTGACGACGTACGAACTGCGATGGAAAAACAGCGCAAAAGAAGAAAAATATCCAGAAATTGATGAAAAAGTTTGATTTTGGGCTCCGAAAAAAGGTGCAGCTGAGCAAGATTGTTGTCCCCGTCGTAGAGCTCTCAGAGAGCTTTCCAACGGTATGTTGTGCACCGCATAACGCTATTCAGATCAAAAGTTTTGGGCACCAGAGCGACGGAGACCTGGTCCCAAGCTCCACGCCCTCGGTTTGCGGGCTAGCCTTATCGTGATGTGAAGTTGTCATGTCCAAGGTGCCATGGGATTCGGTAATAAAAATGTGATGGATTAGGTTTTTGTCCTTTTCGCAGCTCACGACGTACGATCCTGGACGAAAAAACAGCGCAAAAGAAAAAAAAAATTCAAAACAGATGAAAACATTCGATTTTGGGCTCCGAATATAGGGGCAGCCGAACAGGCTTGCTACCCCCGCCGTAGAGCTCTCGGAGAGCATTCCAACGGTATGTTGTGCGCTTTGTAACTCCTTACGGATCAAAAGTTATAGGCATCAGAGCGATGGAGACATGGTCCCAAGCCCTACGCCCCCGGTTTGCGGGTCTAGCCTCTATGTGAAGCGAAGTTTTCTTGCCAAAGGTGCCATGGGATTCGGTAATAGAAATATGATGGATTAGGTTGTCGTCGTTTTAGCGGCTCACGACGTACGATCCGAGATAGAAAAAAGCACAAAAGAAGAAAAGTGTCCCAAAACTGATGAAAACGTTTGATTTTGGGCTCCGAAAATAGGTGCAACTGAGCAACCTTGCTGCCCCCATCGTAGAGCTCTCATAGAGCTTTCCAACGGTGTGCTGTGCGCCACGTAACTGCTTACGGATCAAAAGTTATAGGCATCGGAGCGACGGAGACTTGGTCCCAAGACGCACGCCTCGGTTTGCGGGCCCAGCCACTATGTGAAGTGAAGTTGTCTTGCCAAGGAGCTGAGGGATTCGATAATAGAAATAGGATGGATTAAGTTGTCGTCCTTTTTGCGGCTCACGACGTACGATCCGGGAAGAAAAAATAGCTCAAAACTAGAAAAGTGTCCCAAAACTAATAAAAACGTTCAATTTTGGGCTCTGAAAATAGGTGGAGCCGAGAAGGCTTGCCGTCCCCGTCGTAGAGGTCTCGGAGAACTTTCCAACGGTATGCTGTGTGCCGCATAAATCCTTACGGATCAAAAGTTATGGGCACCGGAGCGACGGATACCTGGTCACAAGCCCCACACCCTCGGTTTGCGGGCCCAAACTCTATGTGAAGTGAAGTTGCCATGCCCAAGGTATCGTGGGATTCGGTAATAGAAATGTGATGGTTTAGGTTGTCGTCCTTTTTGCGATTGACGACGTACGACCTGTGACGGAAAAACAGCGCAAAAGAATAAAAGTGTCCCAAAATTGATGAAAATGTTCAATTTTGGGCTCCAAAACAAGCGCAACTGAGCAGGCTTGCTACCCCCGTCGTAGAGCTCTCATAGAACTTTCCAACGGTATGTTGTGCGCCGTGTAACTCCTTGCAGATCAAAAGTTATGGGCACCGGAGCAACGGAGACTTGGTCCAAAGCCCCACGCCCTTGGTTTGCGGGCCCCCCCTCCGCGTGAAGCGAAGTTGTCTTGCCCAAGGTGCCGTGGGATTCGATAATAGAAATGTGATGGATTAGGTTGTCGTCCTTTTCGTAGTTCACGAAGTACGATCCGGGACGCAAAAACAACGCAAAAGAATAAAAGTGTCCCAAAATTGATGAAAATATTTGATTTTGGGATCCGAAAATAGGCGCAGCAGAGCAAGTTTACTGCCCCGGTCGTAGAACTCTCGGAGAGCTTTCCAATGGTGTACTGTGCACCGCGTAACTACTTACGGATCAAAAGTAATGGGCACCGGAGCAACGGAGACATGGTCCCAAGCCCCATGCCCTCGGTTTGCGGGCCCAGGCTCTACGTGAAGCGAAGTTGTCTTGCCAAGGTGCCATGAGATTTGATAATACAAATGTGATGGATTAGGTTGTCGTCCTTTTAGCGGCTCACGACGTACGATCCGGGATGAAAAAATAGTTCAAAAGAAGAAAAGTGTCCCGAAACTAACGAAAATGTTCAATTTTAGGCTTAGAAAATAGGAGCAGCCGAGCAGGCTTGCTTCCCCCATTGTAGAGCTCTCAAAGAACTTTCCAACGGTATGCTGTGCGCCGTGTAACTCCTTACAGATCGAAAGTTATGGGCAAAGGAGTGACGGAGACCTGGTACCAAGCCCCACACCCTCGGTTTCCGGGCCCAGCCTCTACGTGAAGCGAAGTTGTCTTGCCCAAGGTACCGTGGGATTCAATAATAGAAATGTGATGGATTAGGTTGCCATCCTTTTCGCGGCTCTCGACGTACGATTCGGGAAGGAAAAATAACGTAAAAGAAGAAAAGTGTCCCAAAACTAATGAAAGTGTTCAATTTTGGACTCCAAAAATGGGCACAGCCTAGCAGGCTTTTTGCCCCTGTCATAGAGCTCTCAGAGAGCTTTCCAACGGTATGCTGTGCGCCGCGTAATTCCTTACGGATCAAAAGTTATGGGCACCGGAGCGACAGAGACCTGGTCACAAGCCCTACGCCCTCGATTTGCAGGCCCAGCCTCTACGTGAAGCGAAATTGTCTTGCCCAAGGTGTCATGGGATTCGGTAATAGAAATGTGATGGATTAGGTTGTCGTCCTTTTAGCGGCTGACGACGTACGATCTGCGATGAAAAAACAGCACAAAAGAAGAAAAATATCCAGAAATTGATGAAAAAGTTTGATTTTGGGCTCCGAAAAGAGGCGCAGCTGAGCAGGATTGTTGTCCCCGTCATAGAGCTCTCAGAGAGCTTTCTAACGGTATGTTGTGCACCGCATAACGCCATTTGGATCAAAAGTTATAGGCACCGGAGCGACGAAGACATGGTCCCAAGCCCCACGCCCTCGGTTTGCGAGCCCAGCCTCTACATGAAGCGAAGTTGTCTTGCCCAAGGTGCCGTGGGATTTGATAATAAAAATGTGATAGATTAGGTTGTCGTCCTTTTCGCGGCTCACGACGTATGATCCTAGACGGAAAAACAGCACAAAAGAAGAAAAGTATCCCGAAACTGATGAAAACGTTTGATTTTGGGCTCCAAAAACAGGCGCAGCCGAACAGGCTTGCTACCCCCGTCGTAGAGCTCTCGGAGAACTTTCCAACGGTATGCTGTGCACCGCGTAACTCCTTACGGATCCAAATTTATGGGCATCAGAGTGATGGAGAAATGGTCTCAAGCCCTACGCCCCCGGTTTGCGGGCCCAGCCTCTACGTGAAGCCAAGTTGTCTTGCCAAAGGTGTCATGGGATTTGATAATAGAAATGTGATGGATTAGGTTGTCGTCCTTTTCGCGGCTTACGACATACGATCTAGAATGAAAAAGTAGCGCAAAAGTATAAAAGTGTCCCAAAACTGATGAAAATGTTCAATTTTGGGCTCTGAAAATAGGCGCAGCCAAGCAGGCTTTCTACCCCGTCGTAGAGCTCTCGAAGAGCTTTCCAACAGTATGCTGTGCGCTGTGTAACTCCTGATGGATCAAAAGTTATGGGCACCGGAGCGACAGATACCTGGTCACAAGCCCTATGCCCTCGGTTTGCGGGCCCAACTTCTACGTGAAGTGAAGTTGTCATGCACAAGGTGCCATGGGATTCGGTAACAGAAATATGATTGATTAGATTGTCAACCTTTTTGCGGCTGACGACGTACGATCCGAGATGGAAAAATAGCGGAAAAGAAGAAAAGTGTCCCAAAATCGATAAAAACGTTCAATTTTGGGCTCTGAAAATAGACACAACCTAGCAGGCTTGCTACCCCCGTCGTAGAGCTCACGGAGAGCTTTCCAACGGTATGCTGTGCGCCACATAACTCCTTACGGATCAAAAGTTATGGGTAAAGGAGTGACGGAGTCCTGGTCCCAAGCCCCACGCCCTCGGTTTGCGGGGCAAGCCTCTACGCGAAATGAAGTTGTCTTGCCCAAGGTATCGTGGGGTTCAATAATAAAAATGTGATGGATTAGGTTGTCGTCCTTTTCTAGGCTCACGACGTACGATCCGAGATGGAAAAATAGCGCAAAAGAAGAAAAGTATCCCAAAATTGATCAAAACGTTGAATTTTGGGCTCCAAAAATAGGCGCAGCCGAGCATGCTTGCTACCCCCATCGTAGAGCTCTCGAAAAGCTTTCCAACGGTATGCTGTGCGCCACGTAACTCCTTAAAGATCCAAAGTCATGGGCACCAGAGCGACGGAGCCCTGGTCACAAGCCCCACGCCCCTGGTTTACGGGCCCAACCTCTATGTGAAGTGAAGTTGTCATGCCTAAGGTGTTGTGGGATTCGGTAATAGAAATGTGATGGATTAGGTTGTCATCCTTTTTTGCGACTGACGACGTATGAACCAAGACGAAAAAATAGCGCAAAAGAAGAAAAATATCCTGAAATGGATAAAAATGTTCGATTTTGGTCTCCAAAAATAGGTGAAGCTAATTAAGATTGCTGCCCCCGTCGTAGAGCTCTTGTAGAGCTTTCCAACGGTATGTTGTGCGCCGTGCAAATCCTTACAGATCAAAAGTTATAGGCATCGGAGCGACGGAGACATGGTCCCAAGTCCTACACCCTCGGTTTGCGGGCCCAGCCTCTATGTGAAGCGAAGTTGTCTTGCCCAAGGTGCCGTGAGATTCGATAATAGAAATGTGATGGATTAGGTTGTCGTCCATTTCACAGCTCATGACGTACGATGCGGGACGAAAACAAAAGCGTAAAAGAAGAAAAATGTCCCAAAACTATTGAAAACGTTCAATTTTAGGCTTCGAAAATAGGCGCAGCTGAGCAGGCTTGTTGCCCCCGTCATAGGGCTCTCGGAGAGCTTTCCAACGGTTTGCTGTGCACTACGTAACTCCTTACGGATCAAAAGTTATGAGCATCGGAGCGACGGAGACGTGGTCCCAAGCCCCACGCCCTCGGTTTGCGGGCCCAGCCTCTACGTGAAGCGAAGTTGTCTTGCCCAAGATGCCATGGCATTCAGTAATAGAAATGTGATGGTTTAGGTTGTCGTCCTTTTCGCGGCTCACGACGTACGATCCGGGATGAAAAAATATCACAAAAGTAGAAAAGTATCCCGAAATATATGAAAACGTTCCATTTTGGGCTCCAGAGATAGGCACAACCTAGCAGGCTAGCTACCACCATCGTAGAGCTCTAAGAGAGCTTTCCTACGGTATACTGTGCACCGCGTAACTCCTTACGGATCAAAAGTTATGGGCACCAGAGCGACGGATACCTGGTCACAAGCCCCACGCCCTCGGTTTGCGGGCACATCCTCTACGCGAAGTGAAGTTGTCTTGCTCAAGCTGCAGTGGGATTCGATAATAGAAATGTGATGGATTAGGTTGTCGTCCTTTTCAGGGCTCACGTCGTACGCTACGGGTCGAAAAAATAACGCAAAAGAAGAAAAGTGTAACAAAACTAATGAAAACGTTCAATTTTGGGCTCCGAAAACAAGCGCAGCCATGCAAGCTTGTTGCCCCCATCGTAGAGCTCTCGGAGAGCTTTCCAACAGTATGATGTGCGCTGCATAACTTCTTACGTATTAAAAGTTATGGGCACCGGAGCGACGGAAACCTTGTCTCAAGCCCTACGCCCTCGGTTTACGGGCCCAGCCTTTACATGAAGCGAAGTTTTCTTGCCCAAGATACTGTGGGATTCGGTAACAGAAATGTGATGGATTAGGTTGTCGTCCTTTTCATAGCTCACGCATACGATCTAGGATGAAAAAATAGCGCAAAAGAAGAAAAGTGTCCCGAAACTGATGAAATCGTTCGATTTTGGGCTCCGAAAATAGGCATAGTGGAGCAGGTTGCTGCGCCCATCGTAGAGCTCTTAGAGAGCTTTCAAATGGTATGCTGTGCGCCGCGTAACTCCTTACGGATTAAAAGATATGGGCACCGGAGCGACGGATACCTGGTCACAAGCCCCACGACCTCGGTTTGCGGGCCCAGCCTCTACGTAAAGTGAAGTTTTCTTGCCCAATGTGCAGTGGGATTCGGTAATAGAAATGTGATGGATTAGGTTGTCGTCCTTTTCGCGGCTCACGACTTACGATCCGGGATGAAAAAACAGTGCAAAAGAATAAAAGTATCCCGAAACTATTGAAAACATTCCATTTTGGGCTCCGAAAATAAGCGCATCCAAGCAGGGTTGTTGCCCCTATCGTAGAGCTCTCGGAGAGCTTTCTAACGGTATGCAGTGTGATGCGTAACTCCTTATGGATCAAAAGTTATGGGCATAGGAGCGACGGATACCTGGTCACAAGCCCTCGCCCTCGTTTTGCAGGCCTAGCCTCTACGTGAAGTGAAGTTTTCTTGCCCAAGCTGGAGTGGGATTCGGTAATAGAAATGTGATGGATTAGGTTGTCGTCCTCTTCACGGGTCACGTCGTAAGATACGGGATAAAAAATAACCCAAAAGAAGAAAAGTGTACCGAAACTAATGAAAACGTTTGATTTTGGGCTCCAAAAACAGGCGCAGCCAAGCTGGCTTGTTGCCCCCGTCGTAGAGCTCTCGGAGAGCTTTCCAACGGTATGCTGTGCACCGCGTAACTCCTTACGTATTAAAAGTTATGGGCACCGGAGCGACGAAAACCTGGTCTCAAGCCCCATGCCCTAAGTTTGCGGGCCCAGCCTTTACGTGAATCGAAGTTTTCTTGCCCAAGGTGCCGTGGGATTCGGTAATAGAAATGTGATGGATTAGGTTGTCTACCTTTTTGCGGCTCACGACGTACGATCCGGGATGAAAAAGCAGAGCAATAGAAGAAAATTATCACAAAATTGGTGAAAACCTGTGATTTTGAGCTCCGAGAATAGGCACAGCTAAGCAAGCTGGCTGCCCCCGTCGTAAAGCTGCCGGAGAACTTTCAAACGGTATGTTGTGCGCTGCGTAACTCCCTACGGATCAAAAGTTATGGGCACCGGGGCAACGAATACCTAGTCACAAGCCCTACGACCTCAGTTTGCGGGCCCAGCCTCTATGTGAAGTGAAGTTTTCTTGCCCAAGGTGCCATGGGATTTGGATATAGGAATGTGATGGATTAGGTTGTCGTCCTTTTCGCGGCTCACGACATACGATCCGCAACAAAAAAATAGTGTAAAAGAAGAAAAGTTTCCCAAAATTGATGGAAACGTTCGATTTTGGGCTCTGAAAATAGGCACAGCCAAGCAGGCTTGTTGCCCCCGTCGTAAAGCTCTCGGAGAGCTTTCCAATGGTATGCTGCGCATAGCGTAACTCCTTACGTATTAAAAGTTATGGGCACCGTAGCGACGAAAACCTGGTCTCAAACCACACGCCCTCGGTTTGCGGGCCCAGCCTTTACGTGAGGTGAAGTTTTCTTGCCCAAGGTGTTGTGGGATTCGGTAATAAAAATGTGATGGATTAGGTTGTCGTCCTTTTCGCGGCTCACGACTTACGATACGGGTTGAAAAAATAGTGCAAAAGAAGAAAAATGTCCTAAAACTATTGAAAACGTTCGATTTTGTGCTACAAAAATGGGTGCAGCCAAGCAGGCTTGCTACCCCCGTCGTAGAGCTCTTGGAAAGCTTTCAAAAGGTAAGTTGTGCGCCGCATAACTCCTTACGGATCAAAAGTTATGGGTACCGGAGCGACGAATACCTGGTCAAAATCCCCACGCCTTCGGTTTGCGGGCCCAGTCTCTACGTGAAGTAAAGTTGTCTTGACCAAGCTGCCATGGTATTCGGTAATTGAAATGTGATGGATTATGTTGTCGTCCTTTTCGGGGCTCACGACTTACGATCCGGGATGAAAAAACAGTGTAAAAGAAGAAAAGTATCCCGAAACTGTTGAAAATGTTTGATTTTGGGCTCAGAAAACAGGAGCAATAAAGCGTGCTTCTGCCATCGTCGTAGAGCTCTTGGAGACCTTTTGAATGGTATGTTGTGCGCCACGTAACTCCTTACGGATCAAAAGTTATAGGCACCAGAGTGACGGATACCTGGTCACAAACCCTATGCCCTCGTTTTGCGGTCCCAGCCTCTACGTAAAGCGAGGTTGTCTTGCCCAGGCTACAGTAGGATTCGGTATTAAAAATGTGATGGATTAGGTGGGCGTCGTTTTTGCAGCTCACGACGCACAATACAGGACGAAAAAACAGTGCAAAAGAAGAAAAGTGTCCCAAAACAGTTGAAAACGTTCGATTTTGGTTCAGAAGATAGGCGCAGCCATGCAGGCTTGCTGCCCCCATCGTAGAGCTCTTGAAGAGCTTTCCAACGGTATGCTGTGTATTGCGTAACTCCTTACGGATCAAAAGTTATGGGCACCAGAGCGACGGATACCTGGTCACAAGCCCCACACCCTCGGTTTGCGTGCCCAACCTCTACGTGAAGTCAAGTTGTCTTGCCCAAGCTGCCATGAGATTCATTAATAGAAATGTGATGGATTGGGTTGTCGTCCTTTTCGCGGCTCACGACATACGATCCGGGATGAAAAAATAATGCAAAAGGAGAAAAGTGTCCCGAAACTGTTGAAAACTTTCGATTTTGGGCTCCGAAAATAGGCGAAGCTGAGTAGGCTTGCTGCCCCCGCAGTAGAGCTCTCGGAGAGCCTTTCAACGGTATGTTGTGCTCCGCGTAACTCCTTACGGATCAAAAGTTTTGAACACCGGAGCGACGGATACCTAGTCACAAGCCCCACGCCCTCGGTTTGTGGGCCCTACCTCTATGTGAAGTGAAGTTGTCTTGCCCAAGCTGCAGTGGGATTCGGTAATAGAAATGTGATGGATTAGGTTGTCGTCCTTTTTGCGGCTCACGACGTACGATCCAGGACGAAAAAATAATTCAAAAATAGAAAAGTGTCCCGTAACTATTGAAAATGTTCGATTTTGGGCTTCAAAAATAGGCGCAGCTGAGCAAGCTCGCTGCCCCTGTCGTAGATGTGAGGCCCGACCTTGATTTGCTTGAAATACCTCATTTCATGTGCCCTAACCTAGATTTGCGTGCCTTGACCTAGGTTTAAGAATTGTGTTTCATTTTGTGTGTCTTGCATTGGATTACGTGCATTCATTTAGGGTTGTGTGCATTTACTTAGAAAACGTGCATTCATTTCGTAGTTCGTGCCCTACCTCGTAGTGCGTGCCCTAGACTTAGGAAAGTGTTCCCTCACGCTAATCAAGAAAGCATATTACACGAAGCACTAGATCAATAATTAATCTTACAAATCCCACTAACTAATATTAAATTACTAATTCGACTCACTAGAAGACAAAATTTCACAAAAAGCTAGAGATTCCTTATTCTTTATTCCTTATCCTTTTGCACTTTCAACACACAATTAAATAATACTCCAATAGATGACAAAAAATCAGATTTCTACATGCCTTGGCCGACCACCATGGGCTTTTGTGCTTGCTTGCTTAATTCAATTATTCTCCAAACATTCTATGACAATTCTATGACACAAAAGCATAAAAAAATAGCTGAAAAACTCTACCAAACTCCACCAATCTCGACATAAGCTCTTGTCCATGCTAAGTAATTCAAAAACCATGCTTCTTGAAGACACAAATCTGATTTTTTACATGCCCAAGGCCGACACATGCTTCATCAATTGCAAGGCTTTTATTTTTTTCATTTCTCTCATTTTCCTCTCATTCTTCTCTCTCTCCTTCTCATTCTTCTCTCTCTCTCGGCTTTGGCTGAGTTCATTCACTCCATAGCTCATCTTCATCATTCCATGGTTAATCAAGGCAAGCAAGTACCTAAGAAGCTCGACTAAGCAAGCTAAGTTGCAAGAATCACACATGCAAGCTCTTTGAACAACCATTTCGGCCTAGGTGAGTTTCCTAGCTTCCATTTATTTTCTTCTTCTTCTAACCACATGCACCTACTAAGAACTTGGTCACTATGCTAGGAAAAATAGAGAAAATTCGAGTGGTTCTCGGCTAAGCAAGGAAGAAGATCAACTTTGTGCTTCACCAAGAGTCTTGTGCATCTTCTTGTTGTTTTGCTAAGGTGAGGGCTAGAACTTCTTGAAAATCCTTCAAAAAACCACATGCATGCTCTTAAATGTTTGTCTTTGCTTCTGTACTTGAGATATATGTGTGTTCATAAGCTTTTGTATCAATGCATGGCAAGATTTTGGCTAGTAGGTGATGATAGATGAAATCGGGTTTGTGACAGCTTTCTGTCTTGTTGGTGCGAGATGATTTTTGCTAGGCAAAGGATGTTGAAAATGCGTGAAAATTGGTAGGTAACTAGTTTTTCCAGTTCTGAACATTTTTCCCATAAATAGGACAAAGCTAATTTTGACTCTAAGGTCCTCAAAATGGCAAGTTATTAAAATGTGTCCAAATCTGGAAGTCTGGAAAAATGAAGCAGGTTTTGGCAGATTCACTGACCTTGTAGAATGAACCCTTTGTGACTTAGTAAATGACATTAAAAATGCATGAAATTTGGTGTGATACTATATTTTTCAGTTATGGACATTGTTGTCAGAAATGGACTAAGGCTAAATCTGACCCTAAGGACCTCAAAAATGGCAAGTATTGAAATGTGTGCAAATCTGGACAGTTTTGTGCAATCCCACTGTTTTGGCTGTAACTATTGATCCCGAACTCCAAATGATGCAAGATTTGTCTCTGAATTTAGTTTACTTCTTAAGATTTAATTTGACCTCTTGTTCACTGGAATTGGAGATTGTTTGCTTGTCATAATGATTGTGAGAAGACAGCCCATTGCAGTGAGGGTTTCACTTAGTGATGTGCTTAGAAAAATTGTTGTAACTTCTCTTGTTGAATTAAATGCTTGAGATTGTGGCATTGGGATGTTGTGTGGACTGTTTTGAATACTTGAGGGTGTTTGAATTAATCGATGCATGGCTTGAGATTGGTTTTGGAGTTGACTTGGGGCTTAATCGCATGGATAAGCACAAAATGGAAACCCTAGTGACTAGGTAAATTCACTAAGTGTTGATCCTATGAATATCATGTTTAATTATATGTTTAGTAGGCTGCGCGTAGTTTCCATTGTAACTCTAAATGCGATCTTGATGATTGCATGTTGACAAGTAGGCCTTTCTTACACCCGAACCCACGTAGATTGTCGTTGCATGTTGAATAATCTTATTATTTGATTACGTGGACGTTGAAATGAGTTATATGACTTGATTTACGTGCGTTACATGGCTGCCCGTTGAATGTTCATATAACTCCACATGCCTTTCAAGTGAAATTACTTGTCTTATCATGCCTCGCTCGTTTACTTGTCAATGTGCAATCTTATGACTGCTCGGAGGCAACCTACTTTGTTGTCCTCCAAATGTGATATATTAAATGTCATAAATGTGCATTGCATACAAGGTTGCAACCTTTCATTCTGGCGTGGTAACGTTCACGCACACAGGGCAACATCGGGCTTGCCGGTGCAACCGTGACTACCATTGTCCAATTCCCTCTCTCGCTTGGGGTCTAGAATTCCTCGGAGAGTTGGGTCATAGGATTTCGGGGTACATCCGGAGTACACCCATTTGGCATGATAAGGGGATGATTTGAAGTCGGCCGCAACAATTGATACTGGAAATGAATTGGGAGCAAAAGCTCACCTTATCCTTTTCACTATGTGTTTAAGTACTCTCACTTGGTTCCTAGAGGACCTCAGTGAGGAAAGACGGGTAATTGTGTTCCTTTACTTTATATTATTGTTATGTACTTAATTGTGTTATATTCATGCTTGCAAAAGTATTTTCATAAGTTGAACCGGAAAATGAGTTTCAAAACCTATTTCTCGTTTCCCCTCGTTGAGTGCATAAGGACTCACCCTCTTTTATTATCTCAGGTGAAGAAGAACAAGAACAGGTACCCGAGGACGACGTGCCTAATGACAATTCCTTGGAATGATTGCCTGTCCTATGTGCTTTGCGTGATTATGGTCATTTGTGAACACTATGCTACTTGAAGACTATTTCTTTTCATGTTGCTTAATGTTTGTAATGTAAAAGATCCCGTTGTAATTTGGGGTCTAATTTTGGTTTGTACTGATAATAACTAGACAGACATTGCTATGGTCGTTTTGCTATTGTCACTGGCTAGTATCTATCGTAGGATTATGAAGTATCAGGTAAGGACTAAGTAAAATGAACCTATCCAATCTTAAGCAGGTACTCACTATTAAGCTAAGATCAACAGGTACTTTTGTAACGATGATTAACAAACAGACGAGACATAGTATCATACTAGGTTATTAATCAAACGAAACTTCGGGATAACCAATAGGCATTTCAATTGACGATAAATAGTAATCTTAGTTGGAAATGAAGTTGAGATTGTAAATTATGGGGCATTTAGAGAATTAGGACAAATCAAAGAGCCTAATTACAGCCGTTATGCTGCCGGTTTTTCAGAGAATTTGTGGAGTTTAGGCTAAAACGTTAAATGTTAAACTTTCAGGAACGATTAGGTACGAGACATAACTTGAATGTTTAGATCATACCCTAGTCTAACCTAATAGGCCGGGTTGGGGCGTGATAGTAGAGCTCCCGGAGAGCTTTCCAACAGTATATTGTGCGCCGCGTAACTCCGTACGGATCAAAAGTTATGGGCACCGGAGCGACAAATACCTAGTCACAAGCCCTACGCCCTCAGTTTCCGGGCCCAACCTCTACGTGAAGTGAAGTTGTCTTGCCCAAGCTGCAGTGGTATTCGGTAATAGAAATGTGATGGATTAGGTTGTCGTCCTGTTCACGGCTCACGACGTACGATCCGGGATGAAAAACAGTGCAAAATAAGAAAAGTGTGCCGAAACTGTTGAAAATGTTCGATTTTGTCTTAAAAGACAAGTGCAGCCGAGCAGGATTGCTGCCCCTGGCGTAGAGCTCTCGAAGAGCTTTCCAACTATTTGCTGTGCACCGCGTAACTCCTTACGGATCAAAAGTTATGGGCACCGGACCGACGGATACCTGGTCCCAAGCCCCAAGCCCTCGGTTTGCGGGCCTAGCCTCCACGTGAAGTGAAGTTGTCTTGCCCAAGATGCCATGGTATTCAGTAATAGAAATGTGATGGATTAGGTTGTCGCCCTTTTCGCGGTTCGCGACGTACGATCCGGGATGAAAATACAGCGCAAAAGAAGAAAAGTGTCCCGAAATTGATAAAAATATTCAATTTTGGGCTCTGAAAATAGGCGCAGCCGAGTATGCTTATTTTTCCCGTCGTAGATCTTTCGGGGAGCTTTCCAACAGTATGCTGTGCACCACGTAACACCTTACGAATCAAAAGTTATGGGCACCGGAGCGACGGATACCTAGTCACAAGCCCCACGCCCTCAGTTTGCTGGCCCAACCTCTACGTGAAGTGAAGTTGTCTTGCCTAAGGTACCGTGGGATTCGGTAACAGAAATGTGATGGATTATGTTGTCATCCTTTTAGCAGCTCATGACGTACGATTCGGGACGGAAAAATAGTGCAAAAGAAGAAAAGTGTCCCGAAACTGTTGAAAATGTTAGATTTTGGGCTCTGAAAATAGACACAGGCAAGCAGGCTAGCTGCCACCTTCGTAGAGCTCTTGGAGAGCTTTCCAACGGTATGCTGTGCGCCGTGTAACACCTTACGGATCAAAAGTTATGGGCATCGGAGCGACGGATACCTGGTTATAAGCCCCATGCCCTCGGTTTGCAGGCCCAGCCTCTACGTGAATTGAAGTTGTCTTGCTCAAGCTGCCGTGGGATTGGGTAATAGAAATGTGATGGATTAGGTTGTCGTCCTTTTCACGGCTCACGACGTACGATCCAGGATGAAAAAATAGTGCAAAAGGAGAAAAGTGTCCTTGAACTGTAGAAAACGTTATATTTTGGGCTTCAAAAATAGGCGCAGCCGAGTAGGCTTTGTGCCCATGTCGTAGAGCTCTCAGAGAGCTTTCCAACGGTATGTCGTGCGCCACGTAACTCCTTACGGATCAAAAGTTATGAGCACCGATGCGACGAATACTTGGTTACAACCTCCACGCCCTCGGTCTGCGGGCCCAACCTCTACGTGAAGTGAAGTTGTCTTGCCCAAGCTACAGTGGGATTGGGTAATAGAAATGTGATGGATTAGGTTTTCGGTCTTTTCGCGACTCACGACTTACGATCCGGGACGAAAAAATAGTGCAAAAGAAGAAAAGTGTCCCGAAACTGTTGAAAACATTCAATTTTGGACTCAGAAGACAGGCGCAGCTGAGCAGGCTAGCTACCCCTGTCGTAGAACTCTAATAGAGCTTTCCAACGGTATACTGTGCGCCGCGTAACTCCTTATGGATCAAAAGTTATGGGCACCGGAGCGACGGATACCTGGTCACAAGCCCCACGCCCTCGTTTTGCGGGCCCACCCTCTACGTGAAGTAAAGTTGTCTTGCCCAAGCTGCAGAGGGATTCGGTAATAGAAATGTGATGGATTAGGTTGTCGTCTTTTTCGCGGCTCACGACTTACGATTCGGGACAAAAAAATAATGCAAAAGAAGAAAAGTGTCCCGAAACTGTCGAAAACATTCGATTTTGGACTCAGAAGACAGGTGCAGCCGAGCAGGCTAGCTTCCCCCGTCGTAGAGCTCTCGGAGAGCTTTCCAACGGTATGCTGTGTGCCGCGTAACTCCTTACGGATCAAAAGTTATGGGCACCGGAGCGACGAATACCACGCCCTCGGTTTGCGGGCCCAGCCTCTACATGAAGTGAAGTTGTCTTGCCCAAGCTGCAGTGGGATTCGGTAATAGAAATATGATGGATTAGGTTGTCGTCCTTTTCGCGGCTCACGACGTACGATCCGGGAGGAAAAAAATGTGCAAAAGAAGAAAAGTGTCCCGAAATTGGTGAAAATATTTGATTTTGGGCTCCAAAAATAGGCGCAGCTGAGTAGGCTTTCAGCCGAGCAGGCTTGCTGCCCCTATCGTAGAGCTCTCGGAGAGCTTTTCAACGGTATGCTGTGCACCGCGTAACTCCTTACGGATCAAAAGTTAGGGGAACCGGAGCGATAGATACCTGGTCACAAACCCCATGCCCTCGGTTTGCAGGCCAACCTCTACGTGAAGTGTAGTTGTCTTGCCCAAGCTGCAGTGGGATTCGGTAATAGAAATGTGATGGATTAGGTTATCGTCCTTTTCGCGGCTCATGACGTACGATCCGGGAGGAAAAAAATGTGCAAAAGAAGAAAAGTGTCCCGAAATTATAGAAAACGTTCGATTTTGGGCTCCGAAAATAGGCGCAGCCGAGTAGGCTTACGGCCTTCTTCGTAGAGCTCTCGGAAAGCTTTCCAACGGTATGCTGTGTGCCGCGTAACCTTACGGATCAAAAGTTATGGGCACCGAAGCGACGGATACCTGGTCACAAGCCCCACGCCCTCGATTTACGGGCCCAACCTGTACGTGAAGTGTTGTTGTCTTACCCAAGTTGCTGTTGGATTCGGTAATAGAAATGTGAAGGATTAGGTTGTCGTCCTTTTCGCGACTCACGACGTACGATCCAGGAGAAAAAACAGTGCAAAAGAAGAAAAGTGTCTCAAAACTATTGAAAACGTTTGATTTTGGTCTCTGAAAATAGGTGTAGCCGAGCAGGCTCGATGCCCCCGTCGTAGAACTCTCGTAGAGCTTTCCAACGGTATGTTGTACCACGTAACTCTTTACGGATCAAAACTTATGGGCACCGGTGCGACGGAAACCTGGTCTCAGGCCCCACGCCCTCGGTTTGCGGGCCCAGCCTTTACGTGAAGTGAAGTTTTCTTGCCCAAGGTGTTGTGGGATTCAGTAATAGAAATGTGAAGGATTAGGTTGTCGTCCTTTTTGTGGCTCATGACTTACGATACGGGATGAAAAAACAGTGCAAAAGAAGAAAAGTGTCCCAAAATTGTTGAAAATGTTCAATTTTGGGCTACGAAAATAGGCGCAGCCGAGCAGGCCTACTGCCCCCATCGTAGAGCTCTCGTAGATCTTTCGAACGGTATGCTGTACGCCACGTAACTCCTTACGGATCTAAAGTTATGGGCACCGGAGCAACAGATACCTGGTCACAATCCCCGCACCCTCAGTTTGCAGGCCCAGCTTCTACGTGAAGTGAAGTTGTCTTGCCCAAGCTGCATTGGGATTTGGTAATAGAAATGTGATGGATTAGGTTGTCGTCCTTTTTGCGGCTCACGATTTACGATCCAGGGCAAAAAAATAGTGCAAAAGAAGAAAAGTTTCCCGAAACTATTGAAACTGTTTGATTTTGGGATCAAAAAATAGGCGCAACAGAGCATGCTTGCTGCCCTTGTCATAGAGCTCTCGGAGAGCTTTCGAACGGTTTGCTGTGGGCTGCGTAACTCCGTACATATCAAAAGTTATGGGCACCGAAGTGACGGATACCTGGTCACAAGCCCCACGCCCTCGTTTTGCTGGCCCAACCTCTACGTGAGATGAAGTTGTCTTGCCCAAGCTGTAGTGGGATTCGGTAATGGAAATGTGAGATGAAATTGTTGAAAATGTTCAATTTTGGCTCAGAAGATAGATGCTGCCGAGCAGGCTTGCAGCCTCTATCGTAGAGTTCTCGGAGAGCTTTCCAACGGTATGCTGTGTGCCACGTAACTCCTTACAGGTCAAAAGTTATGGGCACCAGAGCGACGGATACCACGCCCTTGGTTTGCGGGCCCAGCCTCTACGTGAAGTGAAGTTGTCTTGCCCAAGCTGCCATAGGATTTGGTAATAGAAATGTGATGGATTAGGTTGTCACCTTTTTTGCGGTTCACAACGTACGATCCGTGAAAAAAAAACGGTGCAAAATAAGAAAAGTATCCCAAAATTGTTGAAAACATTCAATTTTGGGCTCTGAAAATAGGCGCAGCCGAGTATGCTTATTTTCCCGGTTGTAGAGCTCTCGGAGAGCTATCCAACGGTATGCTGTGCGCTGCGTAACTCCTTACGAATCAAAAGTTATGGGCACCGAAGTGACGGATACGTGGTCACAAGCCCCACGCCCTCATTTTGCGGGCCCAGCCTCTACGTGAAGTGAAGTTGTCTTGCCCAAGCTGCAGTGGGATTCGGTAATAGAAATGTGATGGATTAGGTTATCATACTTTTCGCATCTCACGCTTACGATTCCGGACAAAAAAATAGTACAAAAGAAGAAAAGTATCCCGAAACTGTCGAAAACATTCGATTTTGGACTCAGAAGACAGGTGTAGCCGAGCAGGCTAGCTGCCCTTGTTGTAGAGTTCTCGGAGAGCTTTCCAACGGTATGCTGTGTGCCACGTAACTCCTTACAGGTCAAAAGTTATGGGCACCAGAGCGACGGATACCACGCCCTCGGTTTGCGGGCCCAGCCTCTACGTGAAGTGAAGTTGTCTTGCCCAAGCTGCCATAGGATTTGGTAATAGAAATGTGATGGATTAGATTGTCGCCTTTTCGCGGCTCACGACTTACGATCCGTGACGAAAAAATAGTGCAAAAGAAGAAAAGTATCCCGAAACTGTTGAAAACGTTCGATTTTGGGCTCCCAAAATAGGCGCAGCCGAGTATGCTTATTTTCCCCGTCGTAGAGCTCTCGGAGAGCTATCCAACGGTATGTTGTGTGCCGCGAAACTCTTTACAAATCAGAAGTTATGGGCACCGGAGTGACGGATACCTAGTCACAAGCCCCACGCCCTCGGTTTGTAGGCCCAACCTCTAAGTGAAGTGACGTTGTCTTGCCCAAGCTGCAGTGGGATTTGTTAATAGAAATGTGATGGATTAGGTTGTCGTCCTTTTCGCAGCTCACGACGTACGATTCGGGACGGAAAAATAGTGCAAAAGAAGAAAAGTGTCCCGAAACTGTTAAAACTGCTTGATTTTGGGCTCAGAAAATAGGCGCAGCAGAGCATGCTTGCTACCCCTGTCATAGAGCTCTCGGAGAGCTTTCGAACGGTTTGCTATGAGCGGCGTAACTCCGTACGGATCAAAAGTTATGGGCACCGGAGCGACGGATACCTGGTCACAAGCCCCACACCCTCGTTTTGCGGGCCCAACCTCTACGTGAGATGAAGTTGTCTTGCCCAATCTACAGTGGGATTCGATAATGGAAATGTGAGATGAAATTGTTGAAAATGTTCGATTTTGGCTCATAACATAGGTACAGCCGAGCAGACTTGCTGCCCCTATCGTAGAGCTCTCGGAGAGCTTTCCAACGGTATGCTGTGTGCCGCATAACTCCTTATGGATCAAAAGTTATTGGCACCAGAGCGATGGATACCTGGTCACAAGCTCCACGCCTTCGGTTTGCAGGCCAAGCCCCTAGGTGAAGTGAAGTTGTCTTGCCCAAGTTGCTGTGGGATTCGGTAATAGAAATGTGATGGATTAGATTGTCGCCTTTTCGCGGCTCACGACTTACGTTCCGTGACGAAAAAATAGTGCAAAAGAAGAAAAGTGTCCCGAAACTGTTGAAAATATTGGATTTTGGTCTCCGATAATAGACACAACCGAGCAGGCTAGCTGCCACCGTCATAGAGCTCTTGGAGAGCTTTCCAACGGTATGGTGTGCGCCGCGTAACTCCTTAAGGATCAAAAGTTATGGGCACCGGAGCGACAGATACTTGGTCACATGCCCCACGCCCTCGGTTTGCCGACCCAGCGTCTACGTGAAGTGAATTTGTCTTGCCCAAATTACCATGGGATTCGGTAATAGAAATGTGATGGATTAGGTTGTCGTCCTTTTCACGGCTCACGACGTACGATCCGCGACGAAAAAATAGCGCAAAAGAAGAAAAGTATTCCAAAACTGTAGAAAATGTTCTATTTTGGGCTTTGAAAATAGGCGCAGCAGAGTAGGATTTGTACCCACGTCGTAGAGCTCTCGGAGAGCTTTCCAACTGTATGTCGTGCGCCGCGTAACTCCTTACGGATCAAAAGTTATGAGCACCGATGCGACGGATGCCAGGTCACAACCTCCACACCCTCGGTTTGCGAGCCCAACCTCTACGTGAAGCGAAGTTGTCTTGCCAAGGTGCCATGGGATTCGGTAATAGAAATGTGATGGATTAGGTTGTCATCCTTTTCGCGGCTCACGACTTACGATCCGGGATGAAAAAATAGTGCAAAAGAAGTAAAGTATCCCGGAACTGATGAAAACGTTCGATTTTGGACTCAGAAGATAGGCGCAGCCAAGCAGACTAGCTGCCCCCTCGTAGGGCTCTAGTAGAGCTTTCCAACGGTCTGCTGTGCGCTGCATAACTCCTTACGGATTAAAAGTTCCGGGCCCCGGAGCGACAAAAACCTGGTCACAAGCCCCACACCCTCATTTTGTGGGCCCAGCCTCTACGTGAAGTAAAGTTGTCTTGCCCAAGCTTCCATGGGATTTGGTAATAGAAATGTGATAGATTAGGTTGTCGCCCTTTTTGCGGTTCACAACGTACAATCCGTGACAAAAAAAAATGATGCAAAAGAAGAAGAGTATCCCGAAACTGTTGAAAACATTCAATTTTGGGCTCCGAAAATAGGCGCAGCTGAGTATGCTTATTTTCCCGGTCGTAGAGCTCTCGGAGAGCTATCCAACGGTATGTTGTGCACCGCGAAACTCCTTAAGGATCAAAAGTTATGGGCACCGGTGCGACAGATACCTGATCACAAGCCCCACGCCCTTGTTTTGCGTGCCCAGCCTCTACGTGAAGTGAAGTTGTCTAGCCCAAGCTGCAGTGGGATTCGGTAATAGAAATTTGATGGATTAGGTTGTCATCCTTTTCGCGGCTCACGACTTACGATTCAGGATGAAAAAATAGTGCAAAAAAAGAAAAGTGTCCCGAACCTGTAGAAAACATTCGATTTTGCACTCAGAAGACAGGTGTAGCCGAGCAGGCTAGCTGCCCTCGTCGCAGAGCTCTCGGAGAGCTTTCGAATGATATGTTGTGTGCCGTGTAACTCCTTACGGATCAAAAGTTATGGGCATAGGAGCGACGGATACCACGCCCTCGGTTTGTGGGCCCAGCCTCTACATGAAGCGAAGTTGTCTTGCCCAAGGTACCGTGGGATTCGGTAACAGAAATGTGATGGATTAGGTTGTCGTCCTTATCGCGGCTCACGATGTACCAACCGGGACAAAAAAACAGTGTAAAATAAGAAAAGTATCCCAAAACTGTTGAAAACATTTGATATTGGGATTCGAAAAAGGCGCAGCCGAGTATGCTTATTTTCCCGGTCGTAGAGCTCTCGGAGAGTTATCCAACTGTATGCTGTGCGCCGCGTAACTCATTACAGATCAAAAGTTATGGGAACCGGAACGATGGATACCTGGTCACAAACCCCATGCCCTCGGTTTGCAGGCCAACCTCTACGTGAAGTGTAGTTGTCTTGCCCAAGCTGCAGTGGGATTCGGTAATAGAAATGTGATGGATTAGGTTATCGTCCTTTTCGCGGCTCATGACGTACGATCCGGGAGGAAAAAAATGTGCAGAAGAAAAAAAGTGTCCTGAAATTGTTGAAAACGTTCGATTGTGGGCTCTGAAAATGAGCCCAGGTGAGAAGGCTTGCTGCTTCCTTCGTAGAGCTCTCGGAGAGCTTTCCAACAATATGTTTGGTGCTGCATAACTCCTTATAGATCAAAAGTTATGGGCACCGAAGCGACGGATACCTGGTCACAAGCCCCACGCCCTCGATTTACGGGCCCAACCTGTACGTGAAGTGTTGTTGTCTTACCCAAGTTGCTGTTGGATTCGGTAATAGAAATGTGAAGGATTAGGTTGTCGTCCTTTTCGCGACTCACGACGTACGATCCAGGAGGAAAAAACAGTGCAAAAGAAGAAAAGTGTCTCGAAACTGTTGAAAACATTTGATTTTGGTCTCCAAAAACAGGTGCAGCCGAGCAGGCTTGATGCCCCCGTCGTAAAGCTCTCGGAGAGTTTTCCAACGGTATGCTGTGTGCCCCGTAACTCATTACGGATCAAAAGTTATGGGCACCGGAGCGACGAAAACCTAGTCTCAAGCCCTACGCCCTCGGTTTGTGGGCCCAGCCTTTACGTGAAGCGAAGTTTTCTTGCCCAAGGTGTCGTGGGATTCAGTAATAGAAATGTGATGGATTAGGTTGTCGTCCTTTTCGCTGCTCATGACTTACGATACGGTATGAAAAAACAGTACAAAAAAAGAAAAGTATCCCAAAACTATTGAAAACGTTCAATTTTGGGCTACGAAAATAGGCGCAGCTGAGTACGCCTATTGCCCTCGTCGTAGAGCTCTCGTAGATCTTTCGAACGGTATGCTGTGCGCCACGTAACTCCTTACGGATCTAATGTTATGGGCACCGGAGCGACGGATACCTGGTCACAATCTCCGCACCCTCAGTTTGCAGGCCCAGCTTCTACGTGAAGTGAAGTTGTCTTGCCCAAGCTGCATTGGGATTTGGTAATAGAAATGTGATGGATTAGGTTGTCGTCCTTTTTGCGGCTCACGATTTACGATCCAGGCCGAAAAAACAGTGCAAAAGAAGAAAAGTTTCCCGAAACTGTTGAAACTGTTTGATTTTCGGATCAAAAAATAGGCGCAACAGAGCATGCTTGCTGCCCTTGTCATAGAGCTCTCGGAGAGCTTTCGAACGGTTTGCTGTGGGCTGCGTAACTCCGTACATATCAAAAGTTATGGGCACCGGAGCGACGGATACCTGGTCACAAGCCCCACACCCTCGTTTTGCGGGCCCAACCTCTACGTGAGATGAAGTTGTCTTGCCCAATCTACAGTGGGATTCGATAATGGAAATGTGATGGATTAGGCTGTCGTCCTTTTCGCTGCTCATGACGTACGATCCGGACGAAAAAATAGTGCAAAAGAAGAAAAGTATCCTGAAACTGTTGAAAACGTTCGATTTTGGGATCCGAAAACAAGCGCAGCCAAGCAGGCTTGCTACCCCCGTCGTAGAGCTCTCGGAGAGCTTTACAACGGTATGCTGTGTGCCGTGTAACTCCTTACGGATTAAAAGTTATGGGCATCGGAGCGACGAATACTAATCACCAGGGCCACGCCCTCGGTTTGCGGACCTAGCCTCTACATGAAATGAAGTTGTCTTGCCCAAGCAGCCGTGGGATTCGGTAATAGAAATGTGATGGATTAGGTTGTCGTCCTTTTCGCGGCTCACGACATACGATCTGGGACGAAAAATAGTGCAAAAAGAGAAAAGTGTCCCGAAACTGTTGAAAACGTTCAATTTTGGGCTCCGAAAATACGTGCAGCCGAATAGGCTTGCTGCCCCCATCATAGAGCTCTCAGAGTTCTTTCCAACGGTATGTTGTACGCTGCGTAACTCCTTACGGATCAAAAGTTATGGGCATTGGAGCGACGGATACCTGGTCATAAGCCCCGCGCCCTCGGTTTGCGGGCCCAACCTCTACGTGAAGTGAAGTTGTCTTGCCCAAGCTGCAGTGGGATTTGGTAATAGAAATGTGATGGATTAGGTTGTCGCCCATTTCGCGACTCACGATGTACGATCCGTGACAAAAAACAGTGCAAAAAAAAGAAAAGTGTCCCGAAACTATTGAAAACGTTCAATTTTGGGCTCAAAAGACGGGCACAGCCAAGTAGGCTTGCTGCCCCCATCGTAGAGTTCTCGGAGAACTTTCCAACGGTATGTTGTGCGCCGCGTAACTCCTTACGGATCTAAAGTTATGGGAACCAGAACAATGGATACCTGGTCACAAGCCCCACGCCCCCAGTTTACGGGCCCAACCTCTACGTGAAGTGTAGTTGTCTTGCCCAAGCTACAGTGGGATTCGGTAATAGAAATATGATGGATTAGGTTGTCATTCTTTTCGCGGCTCACGACATACGATTCAGGTAGAAAAAAATAGCGCAAAAGAAGAAAAGTATCCCAAAACTGATGAAAACGTTCGATTTTGGGCTCCAAAAATAGGCGCAGCTAAGCAGGCTTCCTGCCCTGATCGTAGAGCTCTCGGAGAGCTTTCCAACGGTATCCTGTGTGCCGCGTAACTCCTTACTGATCGAAAGTTATTGGCATCAGAGCGACGGATACCTGGTCACTAGCCCCACGCCCTCAATTTGCGGGCCCAGCCTCTATGTGAAGTTTAGTTGTCTTACCCAAGTTGTTGTTGGATTCGGTAATAGAAATGTGATGGATTAGGTTCTCGTCCTTCTCGCGGCTCACGACGTAGGATCTAGGAGGAAAAAACAGTGCAAAAGAAGAAAAGTGTCTCGAAACTATTGAAAACGTTTGATTTTGGTCTCCGAAAATAGGTGCAGCTGAGTAAGCTTGATGCCCTCATCGTAGAGTTGTCAGAGAGCTTTCCAACAGTATGTTGTGCACCGCGTAACTCCTTACGGATCAAAAGTTATGGACACCGGAGCGATAGATACCTGGTCTCAAGCCCCACGCCCTCAGTTTGCGGGCCCAGCCTCTACGTGAAGCGAAGTTTTCTTGCCCAAGGTGTCGTGGGATTTGATAATAGATATGTGATGGATTAGGTTGTCGTCCTTTTCGCGGCTCACGATGTACGATCCAGGATAAAAAAACAGCACAAAAGTAGAAAAGTGTCCCGAAACTGATAAAAACGTTCAATTTTGGGCTCCGAAACTAGGGGCAGCCGAGTAGGCTTACTGCTCCCATCGTAGAGCTCTCAGAGTTCTTTCAAACGATATGTTGTGCACAGCATGACTCCTTACGGATCAAAAGTTATGGGCACCGGAGTGACGGATACTTGGTCACAAGCACCACGCCCTCGGTTTGCAGGCCCAACCTTTACGTGAATTGAAGTTGTCTTGCCCAAGGTGCACTGGGATTCGGTAATGTGATGGATTAGATTTTCGTCCTTTTTGCGACTCACGACGTAAGATCCGGGAGGAAAAAATAATTCAAAAGAATAAAAGTATCCCGTAACTGTTGAAAACCTTCGATTTTGGGCTCCAAAAATAGGCGCAGCCCAGCAGGCTTGCTGCCCCCGTCGTAGAGCTCTCGGAGAGCTTTTCAATGGTATATTGTGCACCACGTAACTCCTTACGGATCAAAAGTAATGGGCAACGAAGCGATGGATACCTGGTCACAAGCCCCACGCCTTCGGTTTGCGGGCCCAGCCTCTACGTGAAGAGAAGTTGTCTTGCCCAACCTGCCGTGGGATTCGGTAATAGAAATGTGATGGATTAGGTTGTCGCCATTTTCGCGGCTTACGACGTACGATCCGTGACGAAAAAATAGTGCGAAAGAAGAGAAGTGTCCCAAAACTATTGAAAACATTCAATTTTGGGATCGGAAGATAGGCACAGCCGAGCAGGCTTGCTACCTTCATCGTAGAGCTCTCGGAGAGCTTTCCAACGGTATGCTGTGCACCGCGTAATCTCCTACAGATCAAAAGTTATGGGCACCAGAGCGACGGAGACCTGGTCCTAAGCCCCACGCCCTTGGTTTGCGGGCCCAACCTCTACGTGAAGTACAGTTGTCTTACCCAAGCTGCAGTGGGATTCGGTAATAGAAATGTGATGGATTAAATTGTCGTCCTTTTCGCGGCTCACGAAGTACGATCCGAGAGGAAAAAAGAATGCAAAAGAAGAAAAGTGTTCTGAAACTGTTGGAAACGTTCGATTTTGGGATCCGAAAACAGGCGCAGTCGAGTAAGCTTGTTGCCCCCGTCATAGAGCTCCCGGAGAGCTTTCCAACGGTATGCTATGCGCCGCGTAACTCCTTACATATCAAAAGTTATGGGCATCGGAGCGACGTATACCTGGTTACAAGCCCACGCCCTCTGTTTACGGGCCCAGCCTCTACGTGAACTGAAGTTGTCTTCCCCAAGTTGCAGTGGGATTCGGTAATAGAGATGTGATGGATTAGGTTGTCGTCCTTTTCGCGGCTCACGACGTATGATCTGGGAGGAAAAAACAGTGCAAATGAAGAAAAGTGTCTTGAAACTGTTGAAAACATTCGAATTTGGGCTTCGAAAATAGGCGCAGCTGAGCATGCTTGCTGCCCTCATCGTAGAGCTCTCGAAGAGCTTTCCAACGATATGTTGTGCGCTGCGTAACTCCTTATGGATCAAAAGTTATGGGCACCGGAGCGACAGAGACCTGGTCCCAAGCCCCACGTCCTCGGTTTGTGAGACCAGCCTCTACGTGAGGAGAAGATGTCATACCCAAGCTGCCATGGGATTCGGTAATTGAAATATGATGGATTAGGTTGTCGCCCTTTCCGCAGCTCACGACGTACGATCTGGGACGAAAAAATAGTGCAAAAGAAGAAAAGTATCCTGAAACTATTGAAAACATTCAATTTTGGGCACCGAAAATAAGCGCGGCCGAGTAGGCTTACTGCCTCCGTCTTAGAGCTGTCGGAGTGCTTTCCAACGTTATGTTGTGCGACGCAAAACTCCTTACGCACCAAAAGTTATGGACACTAGACCGATGGATACCTGGTCAAAAGCCCCAAGCCCTCGATTTGCAGGCCCAACCTCTACATGAAGTGAATTTGTCTTGCCCAAGCTACAGTGGGATTCTGCAATAGAAATGTGATGGATTAGGTTTTCGTACTTTTCGCGGCTCACGACATCCGATCCAGGATGAAAAAACAATTCAAAAGAAGAAAAGAATCCCATAACTGTTGAAAACGTTCCATTTTGGGCAACGAAAACAGGCGCAGCCGAGCAGTTGCTGCCCCCGTCGTAGAGCTCTCAGAGAACTTTCCAACGGTATGTTGTGCACCGCATAACGCCTTACGAATCAAAAGTTATGGGCACCGAAGCGACGTAGACATTGTCCAAAGCCCCACGCCCTCGGTTTGCGGGCCCAGCCTCTACGTGAAGTAAAGTTTTCTTGCCCAAGCTATAGTGGGATTCGTTAACAAAAATGTGATGGATTAGGTTGTCGTCCTTTTCGCAGCTCACGACTTGCGATCCGGGACAAAAAAATAGTGCAAAAGAAGAAAAGTATCCCGAAACTGTTGAAAACGTTCGATTTTGGGCTCAGAAGACTGGCACAGCAAAGCCTGCTTGCTGCCCCCGTCGTAGAGCTCTCGGAGAGCTTTCGAACGGTAAGCTATGCGTCACGTAACTCCTTACGGATCAAAAGTTATGAGCACCGGACCGACGGATACCTGGTCACAAGCCCCACGCCCTCGGTTTGTGGGCCCAGCCTCTACGTGAAGTGAAGTTGTCTTGCCCATGCTGCAGTGGGATTCGGTAATAGAAATGTGATGGATTAAGTTGTCGTCCTTTTTGTAGCTCACGACGTACAATCCGGGACGAAAAAATAGTGGAAAAGAAGAATAGTATCCCAAAACTATTGAAAATGTTCGATTTTGGGCTACGAATATAGGCGCAGCCGAGCAGGCTTGCTACCCCCGTCGTTGAGCTCTCGGAGAGCTTTCCAACAGTATGCTGTGTGCCGTGTAACTCCTTACGGATCTAAAGTTATGGGCACCAGAGCGACGAATACTAGGTCACAAGGCCCATGCCCTCGTTTTGCGGGCCTAGCCTCTACGTGAAGTGAAGTTGTCTTGCCCAAGCTGCAGTGGGATTCGGTAACAGAAATGTGATGGATTAGGTTATCGTCCTTTTCGTGGCTCACGACTTACGATCCGGGATGAGAAAACAGTGCAAAAGAAGAAAAGTGTCCCGAAACTGTTGGAAACATTCGATTTTGGGCTCAGAAGACAGGCGCTGCAAAGCATGCTTGCTGCCCCCATCGTAGAGTTCTCGTAGAGCTTTCGAACGGTATGCTGTGTGCCGTGTAACTCCTTACGGATCAAGAGTTATGGGCACCGGACCGACGGATACCTGGTCACAAGCCCCACGCCCTCGGTTTATGGGCCCAGCCTCTACGTGAAGTGAAGTTGTCTTGCCCAAGCTGCAATGGGATTCGGTAATAGAAATGTGATGGACTAGGTTGTCATCCTTTTCATGGCTCACGACGTACGATCCGGGATGAAAAACAGTGAAAAAGAAGAAAAGTGTCCCAAAACTGTTGAAAATGTTCGATTTTGGGCTCCGAAAATAGGCGTAGCTGAGCAAGCTTACTGCTCTAGTCATAGAGCTCTTGGAGAGCTTTGTAACGGTATGCTGTGTGCTACGAAACTCCATACAGATCAAAAGTTATGGGCACCGGATCGACGGATACCTGGTCATAAGCACTACGCCCTCGGTTTGCGGGCTCAGCCTCTACGTTAAGTGAAGTTGTCTTGCCCAATCTGCCGTGGGATTCGGTAATACAAATGTGATAGATTAGGTTGTCATCCTTTTTGCGATTCAAGACGTACGATCCGGGATGAAAAAATAGTGCAAAAAGAGAAAAGTGTCCCGAAACTGTTGAAAACATTCTATTTTGGGCTCCGAAATAGGCGCAACCGAGTAGGCTAGCTGCCCCCATCGTAGGGCTCTCTAAGAGCTTTCCAATGGTATGCTGTGCACCGCGTCACTCCTTTTGGATCAAAAGTTATGGGCACCAGAGTGATGGATACTTGGTCACAAGCCTCATGCCCTCGGTTTGCGGGCCCAACCTCTACGTGAAGTGTAGTTGTCTTGCCTAAGTTGCAGTGGGATTCGGTAATAGAATTGTGATGGATTAGGTTGTCGTCCTTTTTGCGACTCACGACGTACGATCCTGGATGAAAAAATGGTACAAAAGAAGAAAAGTGTCTCAAAACTGTTGAAAAAGTTTGATTTTGGGCTCTGAAAATTGGCGTAGCCTAGCAGGCTGGCTGTCCCCATCATAGTGCTCTCGGAGAGCTTTCCAACGGTATACTGTGTGCCGCGTAACTCCTTACGCATCAAAAGTTATGGGCACTAGAGTGACGGATACCTGGTCACAAGCCCCACGTCCTCGGTTTGCGGGCCCAACCTCTACGTTAAGTGAAGTTGTCTTGCCCAACCTGCTGAGGGATTCGGTAATAGAAATGGGATGGATTAGCTTGTCGCCCTTTTCGCGGCTCACGACGTACGATCCGTGACGAAAAAACAGTGCAAAAGAAGAAAAGTGTACCAAATCTATTGAAAATGTTCGATTTTGGGCTCCGAAAAAAGGCACAGCTGAGCAGGCTTGCTGCCTCCTGTCGTAGAGCTCTCGGAGAGCTTTCCAACAGTATGTTGTGCCCAGCGTAATTCCTTACAGATCTAAAGTTAATGGCACTAGAGCGACGAATACCTGGTCACAAGCGCCACGCCCTCGGTTTGCCGGCCCAACCTCTACTTGAAGTGAAGTTGTCTTGCCCAAGTTGCAGTGAGATTCAGTAATAGACATGTGATGGTTTAGGTTGCCGTCCTTTTCGCTGCTCACGACGTACGATCCGTGACGAAAAAACAATTCAAAAAAAAAGAAAAGTGTCCCGTAACTGTTGAAAAAGTTCGATTTTGGGCTCCAAAAACAGGCACAGCCGGGAAGGCTTGCGGCCACCGTCGTAGGGCTCTCGGAGAGCTTTCCAACGGTATGCTGTGCGCCGTGTAACTCCTTACGGATCTAAACTTATAGGCACCGGAGCGACGGATACCTGGTCACAATTCCCACGCCCGCGGTTTGCAGGCCCAGCCTCTACGTGAAGTGAAGTTGTCTTGCCCAAGCTGCAGTGTGATTCGGTATTAGAAATGTGATTGATTAGGTTATCGTCCTTTTCACGGCTCACGACTTACGATCTAGGACAAAAAAAATAGTGCAAAAGATGAAAAGTGTCCTAAAACTGTTGAAAACGATCAATTTTGGGCTCCGAAAATAGGTGCAGCCTGGCAGGGTTGCTGCCCCCATCATAGAGCTCTCGGAGTGCTTTTCAACGGTATGCTGTGTGCCACGTAATTGCTTACGGATCAAAAGTTATGGGCACCGGAGCAACGGATACTTGGTCACAAGCCCCATGCCTTCAGTTTGAGGGCCCAGCCTCTACATGAAGTGAAATTGTCTTGCCCAAGCTGCCGTGGGATTTGGTAATAGAAATGTGATGGATTAGGTTGTCGACCTTTTCGTGGCTCACGACGTACGATCCGTGACGATAAAACAGTGCAATAGAAGAAAAGTGTCCTAAAACTAATGAAAACATTCGATTTTGGGCTCCGAAAAAAGGCGCAGCCTAGTAGGCTTGTTGCTGCCGTCGTAGAGCTCTCAGAGAGCATTCCAACGGTATGCTGTGCACCGCATAACTCCTTACGGATCAAAAGTTATGGGCACCGAAGCGATAGATACCTAGCCACAAGCCCTACGCCCTCGGTTTGCGGGCCCAATCTCTACGTGAGGTGAATTTGTCTTGCCCAAGCCCCAGTGGGATTCGGTAATAGAAATGTGAAGGATTAGGTTGTCGTCCTTTTCGCGACTCACGACGTACGATCCAGGAGGAAAAAACAGTGCAAAAGAAGAAAAGTGTCTCGAAACTGTTGAAAACATTTGATTTTGGTCTCCAAAAACAGGTGCAGCCGAGAATGATTGCTGCCCCCGTCGTAGAGCTCTCGAAGAGCTTTCCAACTGTATGCTGTGTGCCGCGTAACTCCTTATGGATCAAAAGCTATGGGCATCAGAGCGACGGATACCTGGTCACAAGCCCCACGCCCTCGGTTTACGGGCCCAGCCTCTACGTGAAGTGAAGTTGTCTTGCCCAAGCTGCCATAGGATTCGATAATAGAAATGCGATGGATTAGGTTGTCGCCCTTTTCGCGACTCACGACGTATGATCCGTGACAAAAAAATAGTGCAAAAGAAGAAAAATATTCCAAAACTATTGAAAATGTTCAATTTTGGGCACTAAAAATAGGCGCAGCCGAGTAAGCTTGCTACCCCCGTCTTAGAGCTCTCGGAGAGCTTTCCAACGGTATGCTGTGCGCTGCGTAACTCCTTACGCATCAAAAGTTATGGGCACCAGACTAACGGATACCTGGTCACAAGCCCCACGCCCTCGGTTTGCGGGCCCAATCTCTACATGAAGTGAAGTTGTCTTGCCCAAGCTGCAGTAGGATTCGGTAATAGACATGTGATGGATTAGGTTGTTGTCCTTTTCGCGGCTCCCGACGCCTGATCCGGGACAAAAAAACAATTCAAATGCGGAAAAGTGTCTCGTAATTGTTGAAAATGTTTGATTTTAGGCTTCAAAAACAGGCACAGCTGGGCAGGTTTGATGCCCCCGTCGTAGAGCTCTCGGAGAGCTTTCTAACGGTATGTTGTGCGCCATGTAACTCCTACGGATCTAAAGTTATGGGCACCGGAGCGACAGATACCTGGTCACAAGCCCCACGCCCTCCTTTTGCGGGCCCAGCCTCTACGTGAAGTGAAGTTGTCTTGCCAAGCTGTAGTGGGATTCGGTAATTGAAATGTGTTGGATTACGTTGTCGTCCTTTTCGCGGCTCACGACTTACGATCCGGGATAAAAAAAACAGTGCAAAAGAAGAAAAGTATCCCGAGACTGTTGAAAACGTTCGATTTTGGACTCAAAAGACAGGCGCAACAGAGCATGCTTGCTACCCTCGTCGTAGAGCTCTCAGACTGCTTTCAAACGGTAGGTTGTGCGCAACGTAACTCCTTACAGATCAAAAGTTATGGGCACCAAACCGACGGATATCTGGTCACAAGCGCCACGCCCTTGGTTTGTGGGCCCAGCATCTACGTGAAGTGAAGTTGTCTTGCCCAAGCTGCAGTGAGATTCGGTAATAGAAATGTGAGGGATTAATTTGTCGTCCTTTTCAGGGCTCACGACGTACGATCCGGGATGAAAAAATTGTGCAAAAGAAGAATAGTATCCCAAAAATGTTAAAAATGTTAAATTTTGGGCTCCGAAAATAGGCGCAGCCGAGCAGGCTTGCTACCCTCGTCGTAGAGCTCTCGGAGAACTTTTCAACGGTATGTTATGTGCCGCGTAATTCCTTACGGATCTAAAGTTATGGGCACCGGAGCGACGGATACTTGGTCATAAGCCTCACGCCCTCGTTTTGTGGGTCTAGCCTTTACGTGAAGTGAAGTTGTCTTGCCGAAGCTGCAGTGGGATTCAGTAATAGAAATGTGATGGATTAGGTTGTCGTCCTTTTCGCAGCTCACGACTTATGATTCGAGACAAAAAAATAGTGCTAAAGAAGAAAAGTGTCCCGAAACTGTTGAAAACATTCAATTTTGGGCTCAAAAGACAGGCGCAGCAAAGCATGGTTGCTGCCCCAGTCGTAGAGCTCTCCGAGAGCTTGCGAACGGTATGTTGTGCGCCGCGTAACTCTTTACAGATCAAAAATTATGGGCGCCGGACCGACGGATACTTGGTCACAAGCCCTATGCCCTCGGTTTGTGGGCCCAGCCTCTACGCGAAGTGAAGTTGTCTTGCCCAAGCTGCAATGGGATTCGGTAATAGAAATGTGATGGACTAGGTTGTTGAAAACGTTTGATTTTGGGCTCAGAAGACAGGCGCAGCCAAGCAGGCTTGCTGCTCATTGTAGAGCTCTCGTAGAGCTTTCCAAGGGTATGCTGTGCGCCGCGTAACTACTTACCGATCAAAAGTTATGGGCACTGGAGCGACGGATACCTGGTCACAATTCCCATGCCCTCGGTTTGGGGGCCCAGCCTGTACGTGATGTGAAGTTGTCTTGCCCAAGCTGCTGTGGGATTCGGTAAGAGAAATGTGATGAATTATGTTGTCGCCCTTTTCGCTACTAACGACATACGATCCGTAACGAAAAAATAGTGCAAAAGAAGAAAAGTGTCCCAAAACTATTGAAAACGTTTGATTTTGGGCTTTGAAAATAATCGCAGCATAGTTGGATTGCTCTCTTGGTCGTAGAGCTCTCGGAGAACTTTCTAACGGTATGTTGTGCGCCGCGTAACTCCTTACGGATCAAAAGTTATGGGCACCGGAGCAACGGAAACCTGGTCACATGCCCCACGCCCTCGGTTTGTGGGCTCAACCTTTACATGAAGGGCTGTTGTTTTGCCCAAGCTACTGTGGGATTCGGTAATAGAAATGCGATGGATAAGGTTGTCGCCCTTTTCGCGGCTCACGATGTACGATCCGTGATGAAATAATAGTGCAAAAGAAGAAAAGTGTCCCAAAATTGTTGAAAACGTTCGATTTCTGGCTCACACAACTGGCGCAGCCGAGCAGGCAAGCTGCCCGTTGTAGAGCTCTCGGAGAGCTTTCCAACAGTATGATTTGTGCCGCGTAACTCCTTACGGATCAAAAGTTATGGGCACCAGAGCGACGGATACCTGGTCACAAGCCCCATGCCCTCAGTTTACGGGCCCAGCCTCTACGTGAAGTGAAGTTTTCTTTCCTAAGCTGTCGTGGGATTCTGTAATAGAAATGTGATGGATTAAGTTGTTGCCCTTTTCTCTGCTCACGACGTACGATCCGTAACGAAAATATAGGGCAAAAGAAGAAAATTGTCCCAAAATAGTTGAAAACATTCGATTTTTGGCTCTGAAAATATGCATAGCTGAGTAGGCTTGCTGCGCTCGTCGTAGAGCTCTCGGAGAGCTTTCCAACAGTATACTGTGCACCACGTAACCTCTTACGGAATCAAACGTTATGAGCACCGGAGCGACAGATACATGGTCACAAGCCCTACGCCCTCGGTTTGCGGGCCCAGCCTCTACGTGAAGTCAAGTTGTCTTGCCCAAGGTATCATGGTATTCAGTAATAGAAATGTGATGGATTAGGTTGTCAGCCATAACGCGGCTCACGACATACGATCCGGGATGAAAAAACAATGCAAAAGAATAAAACTATCCCAAAACTATTGTAAACGTTCGATTTTGGGCTCCGAAAACAGGCGCAACCGAGTAGGCAGGCTGCCCCCATCAGAGAGCTCTCAGATAGCTTACCAACAGTATGCTGTGTGCCGCGTAACTCCTTACGAATCAAAAGTTATGGGCACCGGAGCGACGGATACTTGGTGAGAAGCCACGCGCCCTCGGTTTGTGTGCCCAGCCTCTACGTGAAGGTAAGTTGGCTTGCCCAAGCTGCTTTGGGATTCAGTAATAGAAATGTGATGGATTATGTTGTCGCCCTTTTCGCGGCTCACGTCGTACGATCCGTGACGAAAAAACAGTGCAAAAAAAGAAAAGTATCCCGAAACTGTTGAAAACCTTCAATTTTGGGCTCCGAAAATAGGCGCAACCGAGTAGGCAGGCTGCCCTCGTCAGAGAGTTCTCAGAGAGCTTTCCAACGTTATCCTGTGCACCACGTAACTCCTTACGGATCAAAAGTTATGGGCACCAGAGCGACGGATACCTGGTCACAAGCCCCACGCCCTCGGTTTGCTGCCCAACCTCTACGTGAAGTGAAGTTGTCTTGCCCAAGCTTCAGTGGGATTCGGTAATAGAAATGTGATGGATTAGGTTGTCGTCCTTTTCGCGGCTCACGACTTGCGATCCGGGATGAAAAAATAGTGCAAAAGAAGAAAAGTGTCCTGAATCTGTTGAAAACGTTCGATTTTGGGTTTAGAAGATAGGCGCAGCAAAGCATGCTTGTTGTCCCCTTCGAAGAGCTCTCGTAGAGCTTTCCAACGGTATGCTGTGTGCCGCTTAACTCCTTACGAATCAAAAGTTATGGGCACCCGAGCGACGGATAACTGGTCACAAGCCCCACGCCCTCAGTTTGCGGGCCTAGCCTCTACATGAAGTGAAGTTGTCTTTCCCAAGGTGCCATGGGATTCAGTAATAGAAATGTGATGGATTAGGTTGTCGTCATTTTCGCGGCTCATGACGTATGATCCGGAAGGAAAATATAGTGCAAAAAAAGAAAAGTGTCCCGAAACTGTTGAAAATGTTCAATTTTGGGCTTAGAAAATAGGAGCAACAGAGCAGGTTTGCTGCCCCCGTTGTAGAGCTCTCGAAGAGCTTTCCAACGGTATGCTGTGTGCCACGTAACTCCTTACAGATCAAAAGTTATGGGCACCCGAGCGATGGGTACCTAGGCATAAGCCCCACGCCCTCGGGTTGCGGGCCTAGCCTCTATGTGAAGTGAAGTTGCCTTGCCCAAGCTGCCATGGTATTCGGTAATAGAAATGTGATGGATTAGGTTGTCGCTTTTTTCACGGCTCACGACGTACGATCCGTGACGAAAAAATAGTGCAAAAGAAGAAAAGTGTAACGAAACTATTGAAAATGTTCGGTTTTGGGCTCCGAAAAAGGACCAGCCGAGCAGGATTGCTGCCTCCGTCGTAGAGCTCTCGGAGATCTTTCCAACGGTTTGCTGTGCGCCGCGTAACTCCTTACTGATCAAAAGTTATGGGCACCGGAGCGAAGGATACCTGGTCACAAGCCCCACGCCCTCGGTTTGCGGGCCCAACCTCTACGTGAAGTGAAGTCGCCTTGCCCAAGCTGCAATGGGATTCGGTAATAGACATGTGATGGATTAGGTTGTTGCCCTTTTCTCAGCTCACGACGTACGATCCGTAACGAAAAAATAGGACAAAAGAAGAAAATTGTCCCGAAACAGTTGAAAACGTTCAATTTTGGGCTCTGAAAATAATAGCAGCCGAGTATGCTTTCTGCGCCCGTCGTAGAGCTCTCGGAGAGCTTTCTAACAGTATACTGTGCACCACGTAACTCCTTACGGATCAAAAGTTATGGGCACCGGAGTGACGGATACCTGGTCACATGCCCAACGCCTTCGGTTTGCGGGTCCAACCTCTACGTGAAGTGAAATTGTCTTGCCCAAGTTGCAGTGGGATTCGATAATAGAAGAGTGATGGATTAGGTTGTCGTCCTTTTCGCGGCTCACGACGTACGATCCAGGATGAAAAAACAGTGCAAAAGAATAAAAGTATCCCGAAACTATTGTAAACGTTCGATTTTAGGCTCCGAAAATAGGCGCAACCGAATAGGCAGGCTGCCCCCGTCAGAGAGCTCTCGGAGATCTTTCCAACAGCATGTTGTGTGCCGCGTAACTCCTTACGGATCAAAAGTTATGAGCACCGGAGCTACGGACACCTGGTTACAAGCCCCACACCCTCGGTTTGCGGGCCCAGCCTCTACGTAAAGTTAAGTTGTCTTGCCCAAGCTGCCATGGGATTTGGTAATTGAAAAGTGATGGATTAGGTTGTCATCTTTTTCGCAACTCACGACGTACGATGCGGAACGAAAAAATAGTGCAAAGGAAGAAAAGTATCTCGAAACTGTTGAAAACCCTCAATTTTGGGCTCCGAAAATAGGCGTAACCGAGTAGGTAGGCTGTCCCCGTCAGAGAGTTCTCAGAGAGCTTTCCAACGTTATCCTGTGCGCCACGTAACTCCTTACGGATCAAAAGTTATGGGCACCAGAGCGATGGATACCTAGTCACAAGCCCCACGCCCTCGGTTTGCTGCCCAACCTCTACGTGAAGTGAAGTTGTCTTGCCCAAGCTGCAGTGGGATTCGGTAACAGAAATATGATGGATTAGGTTGTCGTCCTTTTCGTGGCTCACAACTTACGATCCGGGATGAAAAAATAGTGCAAAAGAAGAAAAATGTCCCAAAACTGTTGGAGATGTTCGATTTTGGGTTTAGAAGACAGGCGCAGCAAAGCATGCTTGCTGCCCCCGTCGTAGAGTTCTCGTAGAGCTTTCGAACAGTATGCTGTGTGCCACATAACTCCTTACGGATCAAGAGTTATGGGCACCGGACCGACGGATACCTGGTTACAAGCCCCACGCCCTCAGTTTGCGGGCCCAGCCTCTACATGAAGTGAAGTTCTCTTGCCCAACGTACCGTGGGATTCGGTAATAGAAATGTGATGGATTAGGTTGTCTTCCTTTTCGCGGCTCATGACGTACGATCCGAGATGAAAAAATAGCGCAAAAGAAGAAAAGTGTCTCGAAATTGTTGAAAACGTTCAATTTTGGGCTTAGAAAATAGGCGCAGCTGAACAGGCTTACTGCCCCCGTTGTAGAGCTCTCGGAGAGCTTTCTAACAGTATGCTGTGCGCCACGTAACTCCTTACGGATCAAAAGTTATGGGCACCAAAGCGACGGATATCTGGTCACAAGCCCCACGCCATCGGTTTGCGGGCCCAAACTCTTCATGAAGTGAAGTTGTCTTGCCCAAGCTGCAGTGGGATTCGGTAATAGACATGTGATGGATTAGGTTGTCGTCCTTTTCGCGACTCACGACGTACGATCCGAGACGAAAAAACAATTCAAAAGAAGAAAAGTATCACGTAACTGTTGAAAACGTTCGATTTTGGCCTCCAAAAACAGGCGCAATCGGGAAGGCTTGATGCCCCGTCGGAGAGCTCTCGGAGAGCTTGCCAACGGTATGTTGTGCGCCGCATAGCTCCTTACGGATCTAAAGTTATGGGCACCGTGGCGACAGATACTTGGTCACAAGCCCCACACCCTCGTTTTGCGGGCCCAGCTTCTACGTGAAGTGAAGTTGTCTTGCCCAAGATTGTGAGGTCCGACCCCGAATAACGTGTCTTATCTCAATTTGCGTACCTTGAACCCAGAATTATATGACTAATCTTGGATTGCGTGACCTGTCTTGGTTTTCGTGCATGCTTCGTCATACGTGTCTTGACCTAGAATTGTGTGCCCTAATCCTCGATGTATGTGCATACCTACATATACGTGCCCTGACCTTGAATTACGTGTGAGACCTCGATTTGTGTGTGTTTCCTCGTTTCATACGCCATAACCTTGAGCTGCGTGCCCTAACTTAGGCTTAAGCGCCATATCTTGATTTACGTGCATTGCATTGAATTACGTACCTTGCATTGGTTTGCGTGCACTTACCCAGAATTGCATGCATTTACATAGAAATCTATGCATTTATCTTGAAGTGCATGCCTTACCTCGTAGTGCGTGTCCTAGACCTAGGAATGCGTGCTTACACGCTAATAAATAAAGATTCCTGCACAAAACATAAGACACTAAAATAATCCTACACAAATTCTCTACAAATCCCACTAACTATAAAATATTCTATTCTACCCAACATTCTCTTACACCAAGTCATAACTTTTCCTAAGTTCTATGCCCTTTTTGCTAACTCCTAAGCCTCCAACATGCTCATGCACTTATTCCTTACACACTACATTTCCTAGGCACAATATTCAACAACTTTAGAAGGCATTTGACACACAAAAATTCTGCAAAACCGAGCACACACACACATTCACACTAAAACTTCATTTTTCCTCTAAAAAACCCTCTCAAGCTCTCATTCTCTCTCCATTTCGACCATGGCTTCCTCTTGACCTTCCAAGACCTCAAGCATGCTCTCAAGATCTCTCCCAAGGTCGGCCATAGCAGCCCAAGCAAGAAAGAAGCAAGAAAGAAGCTCCATTGGTGCATCTTCAAGAACATTGTGCATCTTCATCTATTAACTTGCTAAGGTGAGGGTTAAACTCTTTTAAAAGCTTTCAAAAATCACATGCATGCCTTCATATGACTATATTTACCTCTGTCGTTGTTGTATATGTGTGTACATGAGCTTATATGACCATGCATGGCTAGATTTTTGGCTAGAACTTGAAGATAAGTAAAAATCGCGTAGTTGGCAGATTTCTGACTTGGTAGTGCGAAGTGCATTTGGCCTAGTAAATGATGTCAAAAATGCATGCAAATTGGTAGGTCACTAGTGTTGCCAGTTTTGAGAATTTTTTGTAGAAATAGGCCAAGGCCAATTCTAACTCTAAGACCCTTAAAATGGCCAAATATCAAAAGGTATCTAAATCTGGAAATATGGAATAGGTTCTGGAAGCCTTCTGACCTTGTGGAATGAAACAGTTTTAGCCTAGAAAATGATATAAAAAATGCGTGAAAATTGGTAGGTCACTAGTTTTACCATTTTTGAGCATTTTTCATAGAAATAGGACAAGGCCAATTCTGACTCTAAGGCCTCCAAAATGGTCAAAAATCGTGAGGTGTCTAAATTTGGAAGAATTGGAAAAATGAAATAGATTTCTGGCAGATTACTGACTATGTAGAACGGAGCATTTTTGACCTAGTAATTTTTGGTTAAATTGCATGAAATTTGGTATGTTGCTAGAGTCTTCAGTTCTGGACATTTTTGTCAGAAATAGACTAAGGCTAAATCTGACTCTAAGACCCTAAAAAATGGCAAGTATTGAAATGTGTACAAATCTGGACAGTTTTGCGTAGTCTCACGATTTTGGCTATAACTCTTGAATCTGAACTCCAAATGATGCGAGGTTTGTTTCTGGATTTAAATCACTCATTAAGCTTTAATTTGATATTTTGTTCACCGAAATTGGAGATTGTTTGTTTGTCTAAATGAATATGGGAAAACAGACCATTGCAATGGGGTTTTTGTTTAGTGATATGCTTAGAATCATGTTGAGACCTTGCTTAAGGTATTGAATGCTTGGAATTGTGGCACTTAAATGTTGTGTGGACTGTTGTGGCTGGTTGAGGTTGCTTAATATGATTGATGTATGACTTGGGATCGTTAATTGATGAATAGTTTGTTTAACCACATGTTTAAGCACGGAATTGAGGCCCTAATGCTATTGACTTTTTGCTAAGGAATGAACTTATGGTTAAATGTGTTAAATTATGTGATTAATAGGCTACCCGTAATTTTCCTTATAGCTCTAAATGTGATTTCCGAAGATTGCATGTTGCTAAGTGAACTATTCTTGCATCCAGTCTCGTATAAATGTCATTGCATGCTTGTGTAATGTTAATGCTTGATACGTGAACCCCGAAATGAGTTATATGACTTGGTTTAAATGTGATACTTGGCTGCCCGTTTAATGTTCATATAACTCTATGTGTACTACAAGTGAATATACATGTCAAAGCATGCTTTGTATGTTTACTTATCGATATGTGATCTTATAATTGCTCGGAGGCAACCTACTTTGTTGACCTCCTAATGTGAATTGTTAAAAGACATGCTATGTCTTATTTGAACATGGTTACTTGGCTGCCTGTGAAAGTTTAATTGCTTTCGAATTGATATATGAAATGATTACATGTTCTTACAATGCCTTATATGCCAATATGTCAAAATGTGATCTTATACTTGCTCGGAGGCAACCTACTTTGTTGACCTCCTAATGTGAAATGTTAAATGGCATAAATGTGCATTGCATACAAGATTACAACCTTTCATTCTGACGTGGTAGCGTTTCACGCACACCGGGCGGCATCGGGCTTGCCGGTGCAACCGTGACTACCATTGTCCAATTCCCTCTCTTGCTTGGGGGCTAGACTTCCTCAGAGAGTCGGGTCGTAGGATTTCGAGGTACATCCGGAGTACACCCATTTGGCGTGATAAGTGGATGATTGAAGCCGACCGCAATAATTGTTATTGAAAATGAACTTGAACGGCAGGAAGTAAGTGCTATGCGGGGGAAGGTACGACATCTAGATGTGGTGGGAGCTACCTCTTGAGCCCGTATGAGTCACCTCTAGAGTCCTGTACGTATCAAACTGTATCCTTTTGCTATATGTTCTAAGTACTCTCGCTTGGTTCCTAGAGAACCTCGGTGAGGAAAGACAGGTAAATGTGTTCATTTATATTTATGTTATGTTATGAACTTATTTATTCTAATTGACATGTTTCCAAATGAGTTTTCATAAGTTGAACCGGAAAATGATTTCAAAACGTTATCTCTCGTTCCCCCTCGCTGAGTTCATAAGGACTCACCCTTTTTTTTGTCACAGGTGCAACAGATTTGGAACAGATACCCAAAGTAAATGTGCTTGTTGACGATTCCTTGGAGTGACTACGTGATTTTGTGCTTTGCCTGAAAGTGGTTGCTATATGGATGTTGTGTTTGATTGCAAACTATTCATTTTATTGATGTAAATGACCCCGTTGTAATTTGGGTCTAATTTTGGCTATACTGATTATAACCGGATGAACTATTTATTGGTTGTTTACTTTCATTAGATTGATTAGTAGTTATCATAGGTGTTTAAACCACTGGGTGAAGAAGCATATAATGAAACTCTATCTAATCTCACTTAGGTGCTTATGCGTAAGCTAAGGGATGATAAGTACTTGCAAGACAGGAACTGGCAAATAAACGGGACATAGTTATCATGCTAGGCTTGTCAATCAAACGAGACTATCGAGATAAATTAGTAGGCATATATATTAATAACAAAATAAAAAATTTTAGTTGGAATTGAATCAATGATTAAAGGTTTTGAGGTGTTTTAGAAAAATAGGTCAAACCAAAGGTCCTAAATATAGCCGTCATGCTGCCGGATTTTTGAAAAATATTTTGGAGCTCTAAATCAACGTTAAGTATTAATCGTAAGAAATGACCAAGTCGTACAAATAGCGTAAAAGAATTAGGTCATTCCCTAGTCTAGCCTCCATAGGTCGGGTTGGGGCGTAACACCTATATTAGAATGGTAACAGAGCTTAGTTTACTAACTAGGCATTAGTCGGGTTCAACTCTCGGACCGTAGGTAGAAGTCCTAAGATAATTATGATGTCTTGTTTATATGTATTAATGTGTGCTAATGTGCTTTAATTGTTTTGAACATCAAATATTATGTGCCTTTGTGGACCATATGTATTCTGTGTCATGCACACCGACACGTCTTCAATAATGCATGCATGGTTTTATACTCCTTCCTTGATACATGTGCATGTTATATAATCGTGAATGACTGTTTATACACATAGATAGTTAGGATTAGGACTTTCATGGAAATGAATTTGTGCTGGACGAACGAAAAGGCTCGGTTAGAGATTTCTCGCATCTTCACAGGTACTCGATGGATCGTATGTATTATTGGATATGCATATATAAAATGCGTAGCACATGTATAAATGTTGAGCTAAAGTTATCCCCTTATCTTTGAAATACCCATACCTATGATTAAGTTATCGATTTTATAGCTATAGAGTTCTTGATTCTGTTAAACCGTTCTCCTAATTGTGGTTCAAGAATAAATGTTAAGGACATACAACTTTCCTTAAGACATAAGAGTATACTATTGGACAAGGTATCGTCGCTCCGGTGCCCATAACTTTTGATCCGTAAGGAATTACGTAGCGCACAGCATACCGTTGGAAGGCTCACCGAGAGTTCTACGACGGGGGCAATAAGCCTGCTCAGCTGCACCTATTTTCAAAGCCTACGACGGGGGCAGTGAGCCTACTCGACTGCACCTATTTTCAAAGCCCAAAATTGAACATTTTCATCAGTTTTGGGACACTCTTCTTCTTTAGCGTTGTTTTTCTGTCCCGGATCATACGTCGTCAGCTGCGAAAAGGAAGACAACCTAATCCATCTCATTTCTATTACCAAATCCCATGGCACATTCGGCAAGGCAACTTCGCTTCACGTAGAGGCTGGGCATGCAAACCGAGGGCGTGGGGCTTGGGACCAAGTCTCCGTCGCTCCGGTGCCCATAACTTTTAATCTGTAAGGAGTTACGCGGCGCACAACATACCGTTGGAAAGCTTTCCAAGAGCTCTAGGAAGTGAGTATCAAACCGGCTCGGCTTTACCAGTTTTTGTAGCCCAAAATTGAACGTTTCCATTAGTTTTGGGGCACTTTTCTTGTTTTGCACTATTTTTATGTCCCGGATCGTACGTCATGAGCTGCGAAAAGGACGACAACCTAATCCATCACATTTCTATTACCGAATCCTACTACAGCTTGGGCAAGACAACTTCACATCACGTAGAGGCTGGGCTCGCAAATCGAGGGCATGGGGCTTATGACCAAGTATCCGTCGTTTCGGTGTCCATAACTTTTGATCCGTAGGGAGTTACGCGTCTTACAGCATACCATTGGAAAGCTCTTTGAGAGCTTAACGACGTGGGCAACAAGCCTGCTCGGCTGCTGTCATGCCCCAACCCGGCCTATAAGGTTAGACAAGGGTGTGATCTAAACATTCAAATCATGTCTCGTACATAATCGTTCATGAAAGTTTAACACTTAACGTTTAGCCTAGAGTCCATAATTTTTCTGAAAAACAACAGCATAACGCCTGTAATTGGGCTATTTAGTTTGACCTAGTTCTCTAAACGCCTCAAATTTTACTTCCAACTAAGATTACTATTTACCATCAATTGAAACGCCTACTAGTTATCTCAATGTCTCGTTTGATTAATAACTTAGCATGATACTATGTCTCGTTTGTTTGTTAATCCTCGTTACAAAAGTACCTGTTGATCTTAGCTTAACAATGAGTACCTGCTTAAGATTGGATAGGTTCATTTTACTTAGTCCTTACCTAATACTTCATAATCCTATGATAGATACTAGCCAGAACCGAAAGCAAAACGACCATAGTAGTGTCTGTCTAGTTATTATCAGTACAAGCCAAAATTAGACCCCAAATTACAATGGGGGTCTTTTATATTACAAACATCAAGCAACATGAAAAGAAATAGTCTTCAAGCAGCATAGTGTTCACAAATGACCATAATCAAGCAAAGCACATAGGACAGGCAATCATTCCAAGGAATCATCATTAGACACGTCGTCCTCGGGTACCTGTTCCTAGTCTTCTTCACCTGAGATGATAAAATAGGGTGAGTCCTTATGAACTCAGCGAGGGGGAACGAGAAATAAGTTTTGAAACTCAACTTATGAAAATCCTTTTTGCAAGCATAAGTATATCACAAGTAAGTACATAATATAATATAAAAGTTAAGGAACACAATTACCCATCTTTCCTCCCCGAGGTCCTCTAGGAACCAAGCGAGAGTACTTATACACATAGTGAAAAGGATACGGTGAGATTTTGCTCTCAGTTCATGTCAGTATCAGTTGTTGCGGCTGACTTCAAATCATCCCCTTATCACGCCAAATGGGTGTACTCCGGATGTACCCCGAAATCCTACAACCCAACTCCCCGAGAAAGTCTAGCCCTCAAACGAGAGAGGGAATTGGACAATGGTAGTCACGGTTGCACCGGCAAGCCCGATGCCGCCCGGTGTGCGTGAACGCTACCACGCCAGAATAAAAGGTTGCAACCTTGTATGCAATGCACATTTATGACATTTAATATATCACATTAGGAGGACAACAAAGTAGGTTGCCTCCGAGCAGTCATAAGGTTGCACATTGACAAGTAAACAAGCGAAGCACGATATGACAAGTAATTTCACTTAAAAAGCACATGGAGTTATATGAATATTAAACGGGCAGCCATGTAATGCATGTAAATCAAGTCATATAACTCACTTCGAAGTTCACGTAATCAAATAACAAGATTATTCAACATGCAACGACATCTACGTGGGACCGGGTGCAAGAAAAGCCTACTTATCAACATGTAATCATTGAAATCATATTTAGGGCTACAAGGGCAACTGCGGGCAGCCTACTAAACACATAATCAAACACAATATCCAAAGGATCAACACTTAGCAAGTTTACCTAGTTACTAGGGTTTCAATTCGTGCTTACCCGTGCGATTAAGCCCCAAGTCATCTCGTAATTAAACTCAAGCCACGCATTGATTAGTTCATACACCCTCAAGCATTCAAAACCGTCCACACAACATCCAAATGCCACAATCTCAAGCATTTAATACAACAAGAGAAGCTACAATAATTTTTCTAAGCATATCACTAAGTGAAACCCTCACTGCAATGGACTATTTTCTCACAATCATTAAGACAAGAAAACAATCTCCAATTCCAGTGAACAAGATGTCAAATTAAATCTTAAGGAGTTAACTAAATTCAGAAACAAACCTCGCATCATTTGGAGTTCGGATTCAATAGTTATAGCCAAAACAGTGAGACTACACAAAACTGTCCAGATTTGCACACATTTAAATACTTGTCATTTTTGAGGGCCTTAGGGTCAGATTTATCCTTAGTCCATTTCTGACAAAAATTTCCAGAACTGAAAAATCTAGCAGCACACAAAAATCATGCATTTTGGATATCATTTACTAAGTAAAAACTGGTTCGTTCTACAAGGTCAGTGAATCTGCCAAAACCTGCTTCATTTTTCCAGACTTTCCAGATTTGGACACATTTTGATAATTAGCCATTTTGAGGACCTTAGAGTCGAAATTAGCTTTTTCCTATTTCTTCTAAAAATGTTTAGAAGTGGCAATTATAGTTACCTACCAATTTTCACACATTTTCAACATCATTTACCTAGCCAAAAGCACCTCGAACCAACAAGACAGAAAGCTGTCACATGCACGATTTCATCTATCATCACATTCTAGCCCAAAATCTTGCCATGCATGTTTATAAAAGCTCATGAACACACATATATCTCAAGTACAGAAGTAAAGATAGACATTTAAGGGCATGCATGTGGTTTTTTGAAAGATTTTTAAGAAGTTTTAGCCCTCACCTTAGCAAAACAACAAGAAGATGCACAAGACTCTTGATGGTTGCACAAGATTGATTCTTTTCCTTGCTTAGCCGAGTCACCACTCGATTTTCTCTAATTTTCTAGGTTAGTAAGCAAGTGCTTAGTAGGTGCATGTGGTTAGAACAAGAAGAGAAGGAAGGGAAGCTAGCACACTCACCTAGGCCGAAATGGAGGTTGAAGGAGCTTGTATGTGGGCTGCTTGCAACCTAGCTTCGTTAGTCGAGCTCCCTAGCTTCTTGCATGCTTTGATGAACCATGAAGTGATGAAGATAAGCCATGAAGTGTAGAAACACAGACAAGGCAGAGAGAGAGAGAGAAGAATGAGAGGGAGAGAGAAGAATGAGAGGAAATGAGAGAAAATGAAGAAAAAAAAATTAAAGTTTTGCAAAGTTTGAAGCATATGTCGGGAGCTTATAAATTTCAGATTTGTGTCTTCAAGAAGCACAATTTGAATCATCCGAGCATGGCCAAGGAGCTTGTGTCGAGATTTGGAGTTTTGAGGAGGGTTTTGAGCTAATTTTTTTATTGCTTTGTGTCATAGAATTGTCATAGAATGTCTAGGAATTAATTTGAATTAAGCAAGCAAGCACAAATGCTCACAAGGTGGTCGGCCAAGGCATTGCTAGAATCTGAATTTTTTGTCTTGTTCAAGGCTTATTTTATTGTGTGTTTGGAAAGTGCAAAAGAATAAGGAATAAAGAATAAGAATGTCTAGCTTTTGGTGCAATTTCGTCTTCTAATGGGTTGAATTAGTAATTTAATATTAGTTAGTGGAATTTGTAGGATTAATTATTGATCTAGTGCTTCGTGTAAGATGCTTTCTTGATTAGCGTGAGAGCACGCTTTCCTAGGTTTTGGGTACGTACTACGAGGTAAGGCACGAACTACGAGATGAATGCACGTTTTCCAAGTAAATGTGTGCAACCCTAAATAAATGCACGTAATTCAATGCAAAGTACACAAAACAAAACACAATTCTTAAACCTAGGTCAAGGCACGCAAATCTAGGTTAGGCACATGAAACGAGGTATCACACCCAAATCGAGGTCGGGCCTCACAGCTGCGCATGTTTTCAAAGCCCAAAATTGAACATTTTCATCAGTTTCGGGACACTTTTCTTCTTTAGTGTTGTTTTTCCATCCCAGATCGTACGTCGTGAGTTGCGAAAAGGATGACAACCTAATCCATCACATTTCTATTACCGTATCCCATGGCACCTTGGGCAAGACAACTTCGCTTCATGTAGAGGCTGGGCCCGCAAACCGAGGGCGTGGGGCTTGGGACCAGGTCTCCGTTGCTCTAGTGCCCATAACTTTTGATCCGTAAGGAGTTACGCAGCGCACAGCATACGTTGGAAAGCTCTCCGAGAGCTCTACAACAGGGGCAGCAAGCTTGCTCGGCTGCGCCTATTTTTGGAGCCCAAAATCCAACGTTTTCAACAGTTTCGGGACACTTTTCTTCTCTTGCACTGTTTTTTCGTCCCGGATCGTGCGTCGTGAGCCGTGAAAAGGACGACAACCTAATCCATCACATTTCTATTACCGAATCGCACTGTAGCTTAGGCAAGACAACTTCACTTAACGTAGAGGCTGGGCCCGCAAACCGAGGGCAAGGGGCTTGTGACCAGGTATCCGTCGCTCCGGTACCCATAACTTTTCATCCGTATGGAGTTGCGCGGCGTACATCATACAGTTGGAATGCTCTCCGAGAGCTCTACGATGGGGGCAACAAGCCTGCTCTGCAACGCCTGTTTTCGAAGCTTAAAATCGAACATTTTCATCAATTTTAGGAGACTTTTCTTCTTTTGCGCTGTTTTTCCATCCTGGATCGTATGTCGTGTGCTGTGAAAAGGACGACAACCTAATCCATCACATTTCTATTACCGAATCCTACAGCACCTTGCGCAAGACAACTTCGCTTCACGGGGAGGCTGGGCCCGCAAACCGAGGGCGTAAGGCTTGTGACCAGGCATCCGTTGCTCCGGTGCCCATAACTTTTGATCCATAAGGAGTTATGCAGCGTACAGTATACCGTTGGAAAGCTCTCCGAGAGATCTACGACGGGGGCAGTGAGCTTGCTCAACTGTGCCTATTTTCGGAGCCTAAATTCAAATGTTTTCAACAGTTTCGGGATACTTTTCTTCGTTTGCACTATTTTAGTCCGGATCGTATGTCGTGAGCCGCGAAAAGGACGACAACCTAAACCATCACATTTCTATTACCGAATTGCACTGCAGCTTGGGCAAGACAACTTCACTTCTGTAGAGGCTGGGCCTGCAAACCGAGGGCGTAGCGCTTGTGACCAAGTATCCGTCGTTCCAGTGCCCATAACTTTTGATCCTTAAGAAGTTACGCGACGCACTGCAAACTGTTGGAAAGCTCTTCAAGAGCTCTACGACGGGGGCAGCAAACCTGCTAGGCTGTGCCTGTTTTCGGAGCCCAAAATTGAAAGTTTTCATCAGTTTTGGGATACTTTTCTTCTTTTGCACTATTTTTTCGTCCCGGATCGTACGTTGTGAGCCGCGAAAGGGACGGCAACCTAATCTATCACATTTCTATTACCGAATCCCATGGCACCTTGGGCAAGACAACTTCGCTTCACGTAAAGGCTGGGCCCGCAAACCGAGGGCGTGGGGCTTGTGACCAAGTATCCGTCACTCCGGTGCCCATAACTTTTGATCCGTAAGGAGTTACGCGGTGTATAGCATACCGTTGGAAAACTCTTTGAGAGCTCTACGACGAGAGTACCATACCTGCCCGGCTGTGCCAGTTTTTGGACCCCAAAATCGAACGTTTTCATCAGTTTTGGGATACTTTTCTTCTTTTGCACCATTTTTTTATCCCGGATTGTACGTCGTCAGCCGCGAAAAGGACGACAACCTAATACATCACATTTTTATTACCGAATCCCACTGCAGCTTGGGCAAGACAACTTCACTTCATGTAGAGGCTGGGCCCACAAACCGAGGGCGTGGGGCTTATGACCAGGTATCCGTCGCTCCGGTGACCATAACTTTTGATTCGTAAAGAGTTATGCGGCGCACTACATACCGTTGGAAAGCTCTCCGAGAGCCCTACGACAATAGTAACAAACCTGCTCGGCTGTACCAATTTTTGGAGCCCAAAATCGAACGATTTCATCAGTTTCGGGACATTTTTCTTCTTTCGCATTGTTTTTTCATCTCGGATCGTACGTCGTGAGTCGCAAAAAGGACGAAAACCTAATCCATCACATTTCTATTACCGAATCCCATGGCACCTTGGGCAAGCCAACTTCATTTCACGGAGAGGCTGGGCCTGAAAATGGAAGGCGTGGGGCTTGTGACCAGGTATCTGTCGCTCCGGTGCCTATAACTTTTGATCCGTAAGGAGTTACGCGGTGCACAGCATACCGATGGAAGGCTCTCCGAGAGGTCTACGATGGGGGCAACAAGCCTGCTCGGTTGCGCCTATTTTCATAGCCCAAAATTGAACGTTTTCATCAATTTCGTGACACTTTTCTTCTTTTGCACTATTTTTTCGTCCTGGATCGTACGTCGTGAGCCGCGAAAAGGACGACAACCTAATCTATCACATTTCTATTACCGAATCCCATGGTAGCTTGGCAAGACAACTTCACTTCACGTAAAGGCTGGGCCCAAAAACCAAGGGCGTGGGGCTTATGACCAGGTATCCGCCGCTCCGGTGCCCATAACTTTTGATCCGTAAGGAGTTACGCGGAGCATAGCATACCGTTAGAAAGTTTTCCGAGAGCTCTAGGACGAGAATAGCAAACCTGCCCGGCTGTGTCCGTTTTTGGACCCCAAAATCGAACGTTTTCATTAGTTTTGAGACACTTTTCTTCTTATACACTATTTTTTCATCCCGGATCGTATGTCGTGAGTCGCAAAAAGGACGACAGCCTAATCCATCACATTTCTATTACCGAATCCCACGGTACCTTGTGTAAGACAACTTCGCTTCACGTAGAGGCAGGGCCCGCAAACCTAGGGCGTGGGGCTTGTGACCAAGTCTCTGTCACTCCGGTGCCCATAACTTTTGATCCGTAAGGAGTTATGCGGTGCACAGCAAACCGTTGGAAAGCTCTCTGGGAGCTCTACGATGTGGGCTACAAACTTGCTTGGCTGCACCTATTTTTGGTACCAAAAATCAAACATTTTCATTAGTTTTGGTCCACTTTTCTTCTTTTACACTGTTTTTTCGTCCCGGATGGTACGTCGTCAGCCGTAAATAGGACAACCTAATTCATTACATTTCTATTCCCGAAGCCCACTGTAGCTTGGGCAAGACAACTTTACTTCACGTAGAGGCTGGGCCAGCAAACCGAGGGCGAGGGGCTTGTGACCAGGTATCCGTCGCTCCGGTGCCCATAACTTTTGATCCGTAAGGAGTTACGCTGTGCACATCATACCGTTGGAAAGCTCTTCAGGAGCTCTACGACGGGGGCAGCAAACCTGCTAGGTTGTGCCTGTTTTTGGAGCCCAAAATCGATAGTTTTCATCAGTTTAGGAACACTTTTCTTCTTTTGCACTATTTTTTCAGCCGGATCGTACGTCGTGAGCCGCGAAAAGGACTATAACATAAACCATCACATTTCTATTACCGAATCCCATGGCACCTTAGGCAAGACAACTTCGCTTCATGAAAAGGCTGGGCCCGCAAACCAAGGGCGTGGGGTTTGTGACCAGGTATCCGTCGCTCCAGTACCCATAACTTTTGATCCGTAAGGAGTTACGCGGCGCATAGCATACCGTTGGAAAACTCTCCGAGAGCTCTACGACGAGAGTAGCATACCTGCCGGCTTTGCCAGCTTTTGGATCCCAAAATCGAACGTTTTCATCTGTTTCGGAACACTTTTTTTTTTTGCACCGTTTTTTTATCCCGAATTGTACGTCGTCAGCTGCGAAAAGGGTAACAACCTAATCCATCACATTTCTATTACCGAATCCCACTGCAGCTTGGGCAAGACAACTTCACTTCATGTAGAGGCTGGGTCCGCAAACCGAGGGCGTGGTGCTTATGACCAGGAATCCGTCGCTCCCGTGACCATAACTTTTGATTCATAAGGTGTTATGCAGAACATAACATACCGTTGGAAAGTTCTCTAAGAGCTCTACGACGGGGGCATCAAGCCTGCTCGGCTGCGCCTATTTTCGTAGCCCAAAATTGAACGTTTTAATCAATTTCGGGATACTTTTCTTCTTTTGCACTATTTTTTAGTCCCGGATCGTACGTGACGACAACCTAATCCATTACATTTCTATTACCGAATCCCACTGCAGCTTGGGCAAGACAACTTCACTTCATATAGTGGCTGGGTTCGCAAATCGAGGGCGTGGGGCTTATGACCAGGTATCCGTCGCTCCGGTGACCATAACTTTTGAATCGTAAGGAGTTACGCTGCTCACAGCATACCGTGGGAAAGCTCTCCGAGAGCTCTACGATGAGAGTAACAAACCTGCTCCACTGTGCCATTTTTGGAGCCCAAAATGGAATGATTTCATCAGTTTCGGGACACTTTTCATCTTTTGCACTGTTTTTTCATCTCGTATCGTACGTCGTGAGTGGCAAAAAGGACGAAAACCTAATCCATCACATTTCTATTACTGAATCCCACGACACCTTGGGCAAGACAACTTCACTTCACATAGAGGCTGGGCCCGCAAACCGAGGGCGTGGGGTTTGTGACTAGGTATCTGTCGCTCTGGTACCCATAACTTTTGATCCGTATGGAGTTGCATGGCGCACAGCATACCGTTGGAAAGCTCTCCGAGAGCTCTACGATGGGGGCAACAAGGCTGCTCAGCTGCGCCTGCTTTTAGGGCCAAAAATTGAACGTTTTCATCAGTTTTGGGACACTTTTATGGTTTTGCACTATTTTTTCGTCCCGGATCATACGTCGTGAGCCGCGAAAAGGACGACAAGCTAATCCATCACATTTCTATTATCGAATCCCATGGCACCTTGGCAAGACAACTTCACTTCACGTAAAGGCTAGGCCTGCAAAGCTAGGGCGTGGGGCTTATGACCAGGTATCTGTTGCTCCGATAACCATAACTTTTGATTCGTAAGGAGTTACGCGGTGCACAGTATACCGTTGGAAAGCTCTCCGAGAGCTCTACGATGAGGGTAGCAAACCTGCTCGGCTGTGCCAGTTTTTGGAGCCCAAAATCGAATATTTTTATCAGTTTTGGGACACTTTTCTTCTTTTGCACTATTTTTTCATCTCGGATCATACGTTGTAAGCCTCGAAAAGGACGAAAACCTAATCCATCACATTTCTATTACTGTATCCCATGGCACCTTGGGCAAGACAACTTCGCTTCACGAAGAGGATGGGCCCATAAACCAAGGGCGTGTGGCTTGGGACCAGCTCTCCGTCGCTCCGGTGCCCATAACTTTTGATCCGTAAGGAGTTACGCGGTACACAGCATACCGTTGGAAAGCTCTCTGAGAGCTCTACGAAGGAGGCAGCAAGCCTGCTCGGCTGCGCCTATTTTCAAAGCCTAAAATTAAACGTTTTCATTAGTTTTGGGACACTTTTCTTCTTTAGCGTTGTTTTTCCGTCCCAGATTGTACGTCGTGAGCTGCGAAAAGGACGACAACCTAATCCATAACATTCTTATTACCGAATCCTATGGACCTTGCGCAAGACAACTTTGCTTCACGTAAAGGCTGGGCCCGCAAACCAAGGGTGTGGGGCTTGTAACCACGTATCCGTCGCTCCGGTGCCAATAACTTTTGATCCGTAAAGAGTTATACGGTGCATAGCATACCGTTGGAAAGCTCTCCGAGAGCTCTAGGACGAGAGTAACAAACTTGCCCAGCTGTGCCAGTTTTTGGACCCCGAAATCAAACATTTTCATCTGTTTCGGAACACTTTTTTTTTTTGCACCGTTTTTTTATCCCGAATTGTACGTCGTCAGCTGCGAAAAGGGTAACAACCTAATCCATCACATTTCTATTACCGAATCCCACTGCAGCTTGGGCAAGACAACTTCACTTCATGTAGAGGCTGGGCTCGCAAACCAAGGGCGTAGGGCTTATGACCAAGTATCCGTCGCTTCGGTGATCATAACTTTTGATTCGTAAGGAGTTACGCGGCGCACAGCATACCGTTCGAAAGCTTTCCGAGAGCTCTGCGACGAGAGTAGCAAACCTGCTCGGCTGTGCCAGCTTTTGGAGCCCAAAATAGAACATTTTTATCAGTTTGGGGACACTTTTCTTCTTTTGCACTATTTTTTCATCTCGGATTGTATGTCATGAGCCGCGAAAAGGACGAAAACCTAATACATCACATTTCTATAACCGTATCCCACGACACCTTGGGCAAGACAACTTCGCATCACGTAGAGGTTGGGCCCGCAAACCTAGGGCGTGGGGCTTGTGACCAGGTATTCGTCGCTCCGGTGCCTATAACTTTTGATCCGTAAGGAGTTACGCGGCGCACAGCATACCGTTGGAAAGCTCTCCGAGAGCTCTACGACGGGGGCACCAATCTTGATTGACTGCGCCTATTTTCGTAGCCCAAAATTGAATGTTTTCAGAAGTTTCGGGACACTTTTCTTCTCTTGCGTAGTTTTTTCATCCCGGATCGTACGTTGTGAGCAGCGAAAATGACGACAACCTAATCGATCACATTTCTATTACCGTATACCATGGCAACTTGGGCAAGACAACTTCACTTCATGTAGAGGCTGGGTCCGCAAACCGAGGGCGTGGGGCTTATGACCAGGTATCCGTCGCTCCGGTGACCATAACTTTTGATTCATAAGGAGTTACGCGGCGCATAACATACCGTTGGAAAGTTCTCCGAGAGCTCTACGACGGGGGCAATAAGCCTACTCGGCTGCGCCTGTTTTCGTAGCCCAAAATTGAATGTTTTCATCAATTTCGGGACACTTTTTTTCTTTTGCACCATTTTTTAGTCCCGTATCGTACGTGACGACAACGTAATCCATTACATTTCTATTACCGACTCCCACTGCAGCTTGGGCAAGACAACTTCACTTCATGTAGTGGCTGGGTTCACAAACCGAGGGCGTAGGGCTTATAACCAAGTATACGTCGCTCCGATGACCATAACTTTTGAATCGTAAGGAGTTACGCTGCTCACAGCATAGCGTTGGAAAGCTCTCCGAGAGCTCTACGACGAGAGTAACAAACCTGCTCCACTGTCCCAGTTTTTGGAGCCCAAGCTCGCATGATTTCATCAGTTTCGGGACACTTTTCTTCTTTTGCACTATTTTTTCATCTCGGATCGTACGTCGTGAGTGGCAAAAAGGACGAAACCCTAATCCATCACATTTCTATTACTGTATCCCATGGTACCTTGGGCAACACAACTTCGCTTCACGTAGAGGCTGGGCCCGTAAACCGAGGGCGTGGGGCTTGGGACTAGGTCTCCGTCGCTCCAGTGCCCATAACTTTTGATCCGTATGGAGTTACGTAGCGCACAACATACCATTGGAAAGCTCTCCTAGAGCTCTACGATGGGGGCAACAAGCCTGCTCGGTTGCGTTTGTTTTCGTAGCCCAAAATTGAACAATTTCATCAGTTTCGGGACACTTTTCTTCTTTTACACTATTTTTTCGTCCCGGATCGTACCTCGTGAGCCGCAAAAAGGACGACAGCCTAATCCATCACATTTCTATTGCCGAATCCCATGGCACATTAGGCAAGACAACTTCGCTTCACGTAAAGGCTGGGCTCGCAAATCGAGGACGTGGGGCTTATGACCAGGTTTCCGTCGCTCTGATGACCATAACTTTTGATTCGTAAGGAGTTACGCGGCGCACAACATACCGTTGAAAAGCTCTCCGAGAGCTCTACGATGAGGGTAGCAAACCTGCTCGGCTGTGCCAGTTTTTGGAGCCCAAAATCGAATATTTTTATCAATTTCGGGACACTTTTCTTCTTTTGCACTATTTTTTCATCTCGGATCGTACGTTGTAAGCCTCGAAAAGGACGAAAACCTAATCCATCACATTTCTATTACTGTATCCCATGGCACCTTGGGCAAGACAACTTCACTTCACGTAGAGGCTGGGCACACAAACCGAGGACGTGGGGCTTGGGACCAGGTCTCCGTCGCTCCAATGCCCATAACTTTTGATCCGTAAAGAGTTAGACGGCGCACAGCATACCGTTGGAAAGCTCTCTAAGAGCTCTACGACGGGAACACCAAGCCTGCTAGACTGCGCCTATTTTCGAAGCCCAAAATTGAACATTTTCATCAGTTTCGGGACACTTTTCTTCATTTGCATTGTTTTTCTGTCCCAGATCGTACGTCGTGAGCCGCGAAAAGGATGACAACCTAATCCATCACATTTCTATTACCAAATCCCATGGCACCTTGGGCAAGACAACTTTGCTTCACGTAAAGCCTGGGCCTGCAAACCAAGGGCGTGGGGCTTGTAACCATGTATCCGTCGCTCCGGTGCCAATAACTTTTGATTCGTAAGGAGTTACACGGCGCATAGCATACCGTTGGAAAGCTCTCCGAGAGCTCTAGGATGAGAGTAACAAACTTGCCCGGCTGTGCCAGTTTTTGGACCCCAAAATCAAACGTTTTCATATGTTTTGGGACACTTTTCTTCTTTTGCACTGTTTTTTTTTATCCCGGATTGTATGTCATCAGCCGCGAAAAGGACGACAATCTAATCCATCACATTTCTATTACCGAATCCCACTGCAGCATGGGCAAGACAACTTCACTTCATATAGAGGCTGGGCTCGCAAACCGAGGGCGTGGGGCTTATGACCAGGTATCCGTCGCTTCGGTGATCATAACTTTTGATTCGTAAGGAGTTACGCGGCGCACAGCATACTGTTGGAAAGCTCTCTGAGATCTTTACGACGAGAGTAGCAAACCTGCTCGGCTGTTCCAGCTTTTGGAGCCCAAAATAGAACATTTTTATCAGTTTCGGGACACTTTTCTTCTTTTGTACTATTTTTTCATCTCGGATCGTACGTCGTGAGCCGCAAAAAAGACGACAACCTAATCCATCACATTTCTATTACTGAATCCCACGGCACCTTGGGCAAGACAACTTCGCTTCACATAGAAGCTGGGCCCTCAAACCGAGTGCATGGGGCTTGTGACCAGGTATCCGTCGCTCCGGTGCCCATAACTTTTGATCCGTAAAGAGTTTGCTGCGCATAGCATACCGTTGGAAAGCTCTCCGAGAGCTTTACGACGAGGGCAAGAAGCCTGCTCGGCTGCGCCTGTTTTCGTAGCCCAAAATTAAACATTTTCATCAGTTTCGGGACACTTTGCTTTTTTTGTGTTGTTTTTTCGTCCTGGCTCGTACGTCGTGAGCCGCAAGAAGGACGACAACCTAATCCATCACATTTCTATTACCGAATCCCACGACACTGTGTGCAAGACAACTTCATTTCACGTAGAGGCTGGGCCCGCAAACCGTGGGCGTGGGACTTATGACCAGGTATCCGTCGCTCCGGTGCCCATAACGTTTGATACGTAAGGAGTTACGCAACGCACAGCATACCCTTGGAAAGCTCTCCGAGAGCTCTACGATGAGGGCAATAAACTTGCTCGGCTATACCTGATTTCAGAGCCCAAAATTGAACAGTTTCATCTGTTTTGGGATACTTTTCTTCTTTTGCACTATTTTTTAGTCTCGGATCGTACGTGAGGACAACCTAATCCATTACATTTCTGTTACCGAATCCCACTGCAGCTTGGGCAAGACAACTTCACTTCATGTAGTGGCTGCGTTCGCAAACCGAGGGCGTGGGGCTTATGACCAGGTATCCGTCGCTCCGGTGACCATAACTTATGAATCGTAAGGAGTTACACTGCTCACAGCATACCGTTGGAAAGCTCTCCGAGAGCTCTACGACTAGAGTAACAAACTTGCTCCACTGTGCCAGTTTTTGGAGCCCAAAATCGAACGATTTCATCAGTTTCGGGACACTTTTCTTCTTTTGCACTGTTTTTTTTCTCGGATCGTACGTCGTGAGTGGCAAAAAGGACGAAAACCTAATCCATCACATTTCTATTACTGTATCCCATGGCACATTGAACAAGACAACTTCGCTACACATAGAGGCTCGGCCCGCATATCGAGGGCGTGAGGCTTGTGACCAGGTATCTGTCACTCCGGTACCCATAACATTTTGATTCGTAAGGAGTTACGTGGCGCACAGCATACCGTTGGAAAGCTTTCAGAGAGCTCTACCACAGGGGCAACAAGCCTGTTTGGCTGCGCCTGTTTTCGGAGCCCAAAATCCAATGTTTTCATCAGTTTTGGGACATTTTTCTTATTTTGCGCTATTTTTTCATCTCGGATCGTACGTCCTGAGCAGCGAAAAGGATGACAATGTAATCCATCACATTTCGATTATCAAATCCCATGGCACCTTGGGCAAGACAACTTCGCTTCACATAGAGCTTGGGCCCGCAAACCGAGGGTGTGGGGCTTAGGACCAGGTATCTGTCGCTCCGGTGCCTATAACTTTTGATCCGTAAGGAGTTACGCGGCGCACAGTATACCGTTGGAAAGCACTCCGACAGCTGTACCACGAGAGTAGCAAACCTGCTCGGCTGTGCCAATTTTTGGAGCCCAAAATCGAATATTTTTATCAGTTTCGGGACACTTTTCTTCTTTTGCACTATTTTTTCATCTCGGATCGTACGTTGTAAGCCTCGAAAAGGACGAAAACCTAATCCATCACATTTCTATTACTGTATCCCATGGCACCTTGGGCAAGACAACTTCGCTTCACGTAGAGGATGGGCCCGTAAACCAAGGGTGTGGGGCCTGTGACCAGGTCTCCGTCGCTCCGGTGCCCATAACTTTTGATCCGTAAGGAGTAATGCAGCGCACAGCATACCGTTGGAAAGCTCTCTGAGGTCTCTACATTGGGGACAGGAAGCCTGCTCGGCTACGCCTATTTTCAAAGCCCAAAATTCAACATTTTCATCAATTTCTGGACACTTTTCTTCTTTAGCGTTATTTTTCCGTCCCAGATCGTACGTCGTGAGCTGCGAAAAGGACGACAACCTAATCCATCACATTTCTATTACCGAATCCCATGGCACCTTGGGCAAGACAACTTTGCTTCACGTAAAGGCTGAGCCCGCAAACCAAGGGCGTGGGGGTTGTAACCATGTATCCGTCGCTCCGGTGCCAATAACTTTTGAGCCGTAAGGAGTTACACGGCGCATAGCATACCGTTGGAAAGCTCTCCGAGAGCTCTAGGACGAGAGTAACAAACTTGTCCGGCTGTGCTAGTTTTTGGACCCTAAAATCAAACGTTTTCATCTATTTTGGGACACTTTTCTTCTTTTGCACCGTTTTTTTGTCCCGGATTGTATGTCATCAGCCGCTAAAAGGACGACAATCTAATCCATCACATTTCTATTACCGAATCCCATTGCAGCATGGGAAAGACAACTTCACTTCATGTAGAGGCTGGGCTCACAAACCGAGAGCGTGGGGTTTATGACCAGGTTTCCGTCGCTTCGGTGATCATAACTTTTGATTCGTAAGGAGTTACGCGGCGCACAGCTTACTATTGGAAAGCTCTCCGAGAGCTCTACGACGAGAGTAGCAAACCTGCTCGGCTGTGCCAGTTTTTGGAGCCCAAAATCGAACATTTTCATCAGTTTCAGGACACTTTTCTTCTTTTGCACTATTTATTTTATCTCGGATCGTACGTCGTAAGCCGCGAAAAGGATGAAAACCTAATACATCACATTTCTATAACTGTATCCCATGGCACCTTGGGCAAGACAACTTCGCTTCACATAGAGGCTGGGCCCGTAAACCGAGGGCGTGGTACTTGTGACCAGGTATCTGTCGCTTCGGTACCCATAACTTTTAATCCGTAAGGAGTAACGTGGCGCACAATATATCGTAGGAAAGCTCTCCGAGAGCTCTACAACGGGGGCAACAAGCCTGCTTGGCTGCACCTATTTTCGGAGTCCAAAATCGAACGTTTTCATTAGTTTTGGGACACTTTTCTTCTTTTGTACTATTTTTTCATTCCAGATCGTACGTCGTGAGCCACGAAAAGGACAACAACCTACTCCATCACATTTCTATTATAGAATCCTATGCCACCTTGGGCAAAACAACTTCACTTCACGTAGAGGTTGGGCCCACAAACCGAGGGAATGGGGATTGTGACCAGGTCTCCGTCGCTCCGGGGACCATAAGTTTTGATCCGTAAGGAGTTACGCGGCGCATAACATACCGTTGGAAAGTTCTTCGAGTGCTCTACGACGGGTGCAATTAGCTTGCTCGGCTGCGCTTATTTTCGTAGCCAAAAATTGAATGTTTTTATCACTTTCGAGACACTTTTTCTTCTTTTGCACTATTTTTTCATCCCGGATCATAGGTCGTGAGTCGCGAAAAGGACGACAACCTAATTCATCACATTTCTATTATCGAATCCCATGGCACCTTGGCAAGACACCGTCGCTTCACGTAGAGGTTGGGCCCGCAAACCGAGGGCGTGGGGCTTATGACCAAGTATCCGTCGCTCCGATGTCCATAACTTTTGATCCGTAAGGAGTTACGCGGGCGCACAGCATACCGTTGGGAAGCTCTCCGAGAGCTCTACGACGATAGTAGCGAACTTGCTCGGCTGTGCCAGATTTTGGAACCCAAAATTGAATATTTTTGTCAGTTTTGGGACACTTTTATTGTTTTGCACAATTTTTTCATCTCGGATCGTACATTGTGAGCCTCGAAAAGGACGAAAACCTAATCCATCAGATTTCTATTACTGTATCCCAAGGCACCTTGGGCAAGAGAACTTTGCTTTAAGTAGAGGATAGGCCCGTAAACCAAGGGCGTGTGGCTTAGGACCAGGTCTCCGTCGCTCCAGTGTCCATAACTTTTAATCCGTCCAGAGTCACGTAGCGCACAACATATTGTTGGAAAGCTCTCTGAGAGCTCTACGATGGGGGCACCAAGCCTGCTCGGCTGCGCCTGTTTTTAAAGCCCAAAATTGAACGTTTTCATCAATTTTGGAGCACTTTTCTTCCTCTGCACTATTTTTCCATCCCAAATCATACGTCGTTAGCTGCAAAAAGGACGACAACCTAATCCAACACATTTCTATTACCGAATTTCATGGCACCTTGGGCAAGAAAACTTCGCTTCACGTAAAGGCTAAGCTCGCAAACCAAGGGCATGGGGCTTGTGACCATGTGTCCGTCGCTCTGGTGCCCATAACTTTTGATCCGTAAGGCGTAACGCAGCGCATAGCATACCGTTGGAAAGCTCTCCGAGAGCTCTAGGACGATAGTAGCAAACCTGCCCGGCTGTGCCAGTTTTTGGACCCCAAATCGAACGTTTTCATAAATTTTGGGACACTTTTCTTCTTTTGCACATTTTTTTTTGTGCCGGATTGTACGTCGTCAGCTGCGAAAAGGACGATAACCTAATCCGTCACATTTCTATTACCGAATCCCACTACAGCATGGGCAAGACAACTTCAGTTCATGTAGAGGCTAGGCCTGCAAATCGAGGACGTGGGGCTTATGACCAGGTTTCCGTCGCTCTGATGACCATAACTTTTGATTCGTAAGGAGTTACGCGGCGCACAACATACCGTTGAAAAGCTCTCCGAGAGCTCTACAACGAGAATAGTAAACCTGCTCGGCTGTGCCAGTTTTTGGAGTCCAAAATTGAACGTTTTCATCAGATTTGGGACACTTTTCTTCTTTTGCACAGTTTTTTCATCTCGGATTGTACGTCGTGAGCCGCGAAAAGGACGACAACCTAATCCATGACATTTCTATTACCGAATCCCACAGCACCTTGGGCAAGACAACTTCACTTAACGTAGAGGCTGGGCCTACAAACCTAGGGCGTAGGCTTGTGACCTAGTATCTGTCGCCCCGATGCCTATAACGTTTGATTAGTAAGGAGTTACGCGGCGCACAGCATACTGTTGGAAAGCTCTTTGAGAGCTCTACGACAGGGGCAGCAAGCCTGATAGGTTGTGCCTGTTCTCGTAGCCCAAAATTGAATATTTTCATCAGTTTCGGGACACTTTTCTTCTTTTGCACTATTTTTTCGTTTCGGATCGTGCGTCGTGAGCCGCTAAAAGGACGATAACCTAATCCATCACATTTCTATTACCGAATCCCACTACAGCTTGTGCAAGACAACTTTACTTCATGTTGAGGCTGGGCCCACAAACCGAGGGCATGGGGTTTATGGCCAAGTATCCGTCGTTCCAGTGACCATAACTTTTGATTCGTAAGGAGTTACGCGGCGCACAGCACACCGTTGGAAAACTTTCCGAGAGCTCTACGACGAGGGTAGCAAACCTGCTAAGCTGTGCTAGTTTTTGGAGCCCAAAATTGAACGTTTTCATCCTTTTCGGGACACTTTTCTTCTTTTGCACTATTTTTTCATCTCGGATCGTATGTCGTGAGCCGCGAAAAGGACGACAACCTAATCCATCACATTTTTATTATCGAATCCCACGGCAACTTGGGCAAGACAACATCACTTCACATAGAGGCTGGGCCCACAAACCGAGGGCGCGGGGCTTGTGACTTGGTATCTGTGACTCCGGTATCTATTGCTCCGTAAGGAGTTACGAGGGGCACAACATACCGATAGAAAGCTCTTCGAGAGCTCTACGACGGGGGCAACAAGCCTGCTCGGTTGTGCCTGTTTTCATAGCCCAAAATTGAACGTTTTCATCCATTTCGGGACACTTTTTTTCTTTTGCACAATTTTTTCGTCCCGGATCGTACGTCATGAGCAGCAAAAAGGACGACAACCTAATCCATCACATTTCTATTACCGAATCCCATGGCACCTTGGCATGATAACTTCGCTTCACGTAAAAGCTGGGCCCGTAAACCGAGGGCGTGGGGCATATGACCAGGTATCCGTCGCTCCGATGACCATAACTTTTGATTCGTGAGAAGTTATGCGGCGCACAGCATACCGTTGGAAAGCTCGTCGAGATATCTACGACGAGAGTAGCAAACCTGCTCAGTTGTGCCAGTTTTTGGTGCCCAAAATTGAACATTTTCATCAGTTTCGGGATAATTTTCTTCATTTGCACTATTTTTTTCATCTCGGATCGTACGTCGTGAGCCGCGAAAAGGACGAAAACTGAATTCAACACATTTCTATTACCGTATCCTAGGGCACCTTGGGCAAGACAACTTTACTTCACGTAGAGGCTCGGCCCGTAAACCGGGGGCGTGGGGCTTGGGACCAGGTCTCCATCGCTACGGTGCCCATAACTTTTGATCCGTAAGGAGTTACGTTGTGCATAACATACAGTTGAAAAGCTCTCTGAGAGCTCTGCGATGGGGGCAACAAGTCTGCTCGGCTGTGCCTGTTTTCAAAGCCCAAAATTGAATGTTTTTCATCAATTTCGGGATACTTTTCTTCTTTAGCGTTGTTTTTCTGTCCTAGATCGTACGTCGTGAGCTGTGAAAAGGACGACAACATAATCCATCACATTTCTATTTCTGAATCCCATGGCACCTTGGGCAAGACAACTTCGCTTCACGTAAAGGCTGGGCCCGTAAACCAAGGTCATGGGGCTTGTGACCATGTATCCGTTGCTCCGGTGCCTATAACTTTTGATCTGTAAGGAGTTAGGCGGCGCATAGCATACCGTTAGAAAGCCATCCGAGAGCTCTAGGATGATAGTAGTAAACCTGCCCTGTTGTGCCAGTTTTTGGACTCCAAAATCAAACGTTTTTATCAGTTTCGAGACACTTTTCTTCTTGTGCCCCGTTTTTTATCCCGGATTGTACGTCGTCAGCCGCAAAAAGGACGATAACCTAATCCATCACATTTCTATTACCGAATCCCCCTGCAGCATGGGCAAGACAACTTCACTTCATGTAGAGGCTGGGCCTCCAAACCGAGGGCGTGGGGCTTATGACCAGGTATTTGTCGCTCCGGTGATCATAACTTTTGATTCGTAGGGAGTTACGCGGCCCACAGCATACCGTTGGAAAGCTCTCCGAGAGTTCTACGACGAGAGTAGCAAACCTGCTCGGCTGTGCTAGTTTTTGGAGCCCAAAATAGAACGTTTTCATCAATTTCGGGATACTTTTCTTCTTTTGCACTATTTTTTCATCTCGAATCGTACGTCATGAGCTGCGAAAAGGACGAAATACTAATCCATCATATTTCTATTACCGTATCCCACGGCACCTTGGGCAAGACAACTTCGATTCACGTAGAGGCTGGGCCCGCAAACCGAGGGTGTAGGGCTTGTGACCAAGTATCTGTCGATCCGGTACCCATAACTTTTGATCTGCAAGGAGTTACGCGGCGTACAACATGCCGTTGGATAGTTCTCCGAGAGCTCTATGACGGGGGCAACAAGCCTGCTCAGTTGTACCTATTTTTGTAGCCCAAAATTGAATGTTTTCATCAGTTTCGAGACACATTTCTTCTTTTGCACTATTTTTTGGTCCCGGATCGTATGTCGTGAGCCACGAAAAGGATGACAACCTACACCATCACATTTCTATTACCGAATCCCACTGTAGCTTGGGCAAGACAACTTCACATCACGTAGAGGCTGGGCCCGCAAACCCAGGGCGAGGGGCTTTTGACTAGGTATCCGTCGCTCCGGTGCCATAACTTTTGATCCATAAGGAGTTACGCGGCGCATAACATACCGTTGTAAAGCTCTCTGAGAGCTCTACGACGGGGGCAACAAGCCTGCTCGGCGGCGCCTCTTTTGTAGCCCAAAATTGAATGTTTTTATCTGTTTCAGAACACTTTTCTTCTTTTGCACTATTTTTTCAACACGGATCGTACGTCGTGAGCCGTGAAAAGGACGACAATCTAATCCATCACATTTCTATTACCGAATCCCACTATAGCTTGGGCAACACAACTTCACTTTACGTAGAGGCTGGGCTCGTAAATCGAGGGCGTGAGGCTAATGACCAGGTATCCGTCACTCCGGTGACCATAACTTTTGATTCGCAAGGCTTTACGCGGCGCACAGCATACCGTTGGAAAGCTCTCTGAGAGCTCTACCACCAGAGTAGCAAACCTGCTCAGCTGTACCAGTTTTTGGAGCCCAAAATCGAACGATTCCATCAGTTTCGGGACACTTTTCTGCTTTTGGACTATTTTTTTATCTCGAATCGTACGTCGTGAGCCGCGAAAAGAACGAAAACCTAATCCATCACATTTCTATTACCGTATCCGATGGCACCTTGGGCAAGACAACTTCGCTTCACGTAAAGGCTGGGCCCGCAAACTGAGGGCGTGGGGCTTGTAACCAGGTATCTATCGCTTCGATACCCATAACTTTTGATCCGTATGGTGTTATGCAGCGCACAACATACTGTTGGAAAGCTCTCTGAGAGATCTACGACAGGGGCAATAATCCTGCTCTGCTACGCTTGTTTTCATAGCTCAAAATTTAACATTTTCATCATTTTCGGGACACTTTTTTTTTTTTGTGCTAATTTTTCGTCCCGGATCGTGTGTCGTGAACTGCGAAAAGGACGACAACCAAATCCATCACATTTCTATTACCGAATCCCATGGCACCTTGGCAAAACAACTTCGCTTCACGTAAAGGCAGAGCTCAGGCGTGGGGCTTATGTCCAGGTATCCGTCGCTCCGATGACCATAACTTTTGATTCCTAAGGAGTTACGTGGCTCACAGCATACTGTTAGAAAGCTCTCCGAGAGTTCTACGACGAGAGTAGCAAACCTGCTTGGCTGTGCCAGTTTTTGGAGCCCAAAATCGAACATTTTCATCAGTTTTGGGACACTTTTCTTCTTTTACACTGTTTTTTCATCTCGAATCGTACGTCGTGAGTCGCGAAAAGGACGATAACCTAATCCACCAAATTTCTATTACCGAATCCCATGGGACCTTAGGCAAGACAACTTCGCTTCACGTAAAGGCTGGGCCCACAAACCGAGGGCGTGGGGCTTGTAACCAGTTATCTGTCGCTCCGGTGCACATAACTTTTGATCCGTAAGGAGTTATACGGCGTACAGCATACCGTTGGAAAGCTCTCCGAGAGCTCTATAATGGGGGCAATAAGCCTGCTCGGCTGCGCTTGTTTTCATAACCCAAAATTGAACGTTTTCATCAGTTTCGGGACACTTTTTTCTTTTGCAATATTTTTTCTTCCCGGATCTTACGTCGTGAGCTGCGAAAAGGAAGACAACCTAATCCATCACATTTCTATTACCGAATCCCATGGCACCTTGGCAAGACAACTTCGATTCACGTAAAGGCAGGGCTTGGGCGTGGGGCTTATGACCAGGTATCCGTCGTTCCGGTGACCATAACTTTTGATTCGTAAGGAGTTACGCGGCGCACATCCTACCATTGCAAAGCTCTCCGAGAGCTCTACGATTCGAGCAGCAAACCAGCTAGGCTGTACCAGTTTTTGGAGCCCAAAATTGAACGTTTTGATCAGTTTTGCGACGTTTTTCTTCTTTTGCACTACTTTTTAATCTCGGATCGTACGTCGTGAGCCGCGAAAAGGACGAAAACCTAATCCATCACATTTCTATTACCGTATCCCATGGCACCTTGGACAAGACAACTTCGCTTCACGTAGAGGCTGGGCCCGTAAACCGAGGGCGTGGGGCTTGGGACTAGGTCTCCGTCGCTCCAGTGCCCATAACTTTTGATCCGTATGGAGTTACGTAGCGCACAACATACCATTGGAAAGCTCTCCTAGAGCTCTACGATGGGGGCAACAAGCCTTCTTGGCTGCGTCTGTTTTCAATGCCTAAAATTGAACTTTTTCATCAGTTTCAAGACACTTTTCTTCTTTTGCGTAGTTTTTCCACCCCAGATCGTACATCGTGAGTTGTAAAAAGGACTACAACCTATTCCATCACATTTCTATTTCCGAATCCCATGGTACCTTGGGCAAGACAACTTCACTTCACGTAAAGGCTGGGCCCGCAAACCAAGGTCGTGGGGCTTGTGACCATGTATCGGTCGCTCCGGTGCCCATAACTTTTGATCTGTAAGGAGGTACGCGGCGCATAGCATACCGTTGGAAAGCTCTCCGAGAGCTCTAGTACGAAAGTAGTAAACCTGCCCAGCTGTGCCAGTTTTTGGACCCCAAAACCAAATGTTTTCATCAGTTTCAGGACACTTTTCTTCTTTTGCACCATTTTTTTATCCCAGATTGTACGTTGTCAGCAGCGAAAAGCACGACAACCTAATCCATCACATTTCTATTACCGAATCCCACTGTAGCTTAGGCAAGACAACTTCACTTCATGTAGAGGCTAGGCCTGCAAACCGAGGGCGTGGGGCTTATGACCAGGTATCCGTCGCTCCGGTGATCATAACTTTTGATTCGTAAGGAGTTATGCAGCGCACAATATACCGTTGGAAAGCTATCCGAGAGCTCTACGACAAGAGTAGCAAACCTGCTTTGCTGTGCCAGTTTTTGGTGCCCAAAATCGAACGTTTTCATAAGTTTTGGGACACTTTTCTTCTTTTGCACTATTTTTTCATCTCGGGTCGTACGTCGTGAGCCGCGAAAATGATGAAAACCTAATCCATCACATTTCTATTACCGTATCCCTTGGAACCTTGGGCAAGATGACTTCTCTTCACGTAGAGGCTAGGCTCGCAAACCGAGGGCGTGGGGCTTGTGACCAGGTCTCTATCACTCCGGTACCTACAACTTTTGATTCGTAAGGAGTTATGTGGTGCACAACATACCGTTTGAAAGCTCTCTGAGAGCTCTACGACGGGGGCACCAAGCCTACTTGGCTACGCCTATTTTCGAATTCCAAAATCGAATATTTTCATCAGTTTCAAGACACTTTTCTACTTTTGCACTATTTTTCCGTCCCGGATCGTACGTCGTGAGCCGTGAAAAGGATGGCAACCTAATCCATCACATTTCAATTACTGAATCCTATGGCACCTTGGGCATGACAACTTCGCTTCACGTAAAAGCTGGGCCCGCAAACCGAGGACGTGGGGCTTATGACCAGGTATTCGTCGCTCCGATGACCATAACTTTTCATTCGTAAGGAGTTACACGGTGCAGAGCATACCGTTGGAAAGCTCTCCGAGAGCTATACGACAGGAGCAACAAACCTGCTCAGCTTTGCTAGTTTTTGGAGCCCAAAATCGAACATTTTCAACAGTTTCGGGATACTTTTCTTCTTTTTCACTGTTTTTTCATCTCGGATAGTACGTCGTGAGCCGTGAAAAGGATGAAAACCTAATCCATCGCATTTCTATTACGGTATTCCATGGCACCTTGGGCAAGACAACTTCGCTTCACACAGAGGCTGGGCTCGTAAACCGAGGGCATGGGGCTTTAGACCATCTCCAAGAGGCTCCCTAAAGTGGCTCATTAGCTATTTTAGGGAGGCAAAAAAATAAAATCTCCTCCAACAGACTCTTTATGCATAGCTCTTTAAAATGTGGATCTCCTCTTTTCTTTGTTATGCTCTCTAGATGTAGAGAGCCAAATTGGCTCTCTATATCCAAAAAATGACATGATTTAGTAAAAAAACATAAGGATAGATTAAAAGTAGGGAGACTGTTGGAGTGAAACTGGAATAGGGCGGCCCTAAAGATAAGGAGGTAAGCCTAAACTCTCTACATATAGAAAAAAAAAATAGGGAGACTGTTAGAGTTAGTCTTAGACCAGGTCTCCGTCGCTCCAATGCCCATAACTTTTGATCCATAAGGAGTTACGCAGCGCACAACATATTGTTGAAAAGCTCTCTGAGAGCCCTACGATGGGGGCAACAAGCCTGCTCGGTTGCGGCTGTTTTCAAAGCCCAAAATTGAATGTTTTCATCAGTTTCAGGACATTTTTCTTCTTTTGCGCTGTTTTTTCATCCCATATCGTACGTTGTGAGCTGCGATGAGGACGAAAATCTAATCCATAACATTTCTATTAGCGAATCCCACGGCATCTTGTGCAAGACAACTTCACTTCACGTAGAGGCGGGGCCTGCAAACCGAGGGCGTGGGGCTTGTGACCAAGTATCCGTCGCTCTGGTCCTCATAACTTTTGATCCGTAAGGAATTACGCGGTGCACAACATACCGTTGGAAAGCTCTCCAAGAGCTCTACGACGGATGCAGCAAGCTTGCTCAGCTGCACCTACTTTTTGAGTCTAAAATCCAACGTTTTCGACAGCTTCGGGACACTTTTCTTCTTTTGCATTGTTTTTTCGTCTCGGATCGTACATCATGAGCTGCGAAAAGGACGACAACCTAATCCATCACATTTCTATTACCGAATCCCACTGGAGCTTGGGCAAGACAACTTCACTTCACGTAGAGGTTGGGCCCACAAACCGAGGGCGTGGGACTTGTGACCAGGTATCCGTCGCTCCGGTGCCCATAACTTTTGATCCGTAAGAAGTTACGCGGCGTGCAGCATACCGTTGGAAAGCTCTCCTGAGCTCTGCGACGGGGACAACAAGCCATCTCGGTTGCGCCTGTTTTCAAATCCCAAAATTGAACATTTTCATCAGTTTCGGTACACTTTTCTTCTTTAGCGTTGTTTTTTCGTCCCAGATCGTACGTCGTGAGCTGTGAAAAGGATGACAACCTAATCCACCACATTTCTATTACCAAATCTCATGGCACCTTCGGCAAGACAACTTCGCTTCACCTAGAGGCTGGGCCTGCAAACCGAGGGCGTGGGGCTTGGGACCAGGCCTCCGTCGCTCCGGTACTCATAACTTTTGATCTGTAAGGAGTTTCGGAGCGTACAACATACCGTTGAAAAGCTCTTCGAGAGCTCTACGACGGGGGAGGCGAGCTTGCTCGATTGCGCCTATTATCGAAGCCCAAAATCAAACTTTTTCAATAGTTTCGGGACACCTTTCTTCTTTTGCACTGTTTTTTGTCCCGGATCGTACGTCGGGAGCCGCGAAAAGGATGACAACCTAAACCATCACATTTCTATTACCGAATCACACTGCAGCTTGGGCAAGACAACTTCACTTCATGCAGAGGCTAGGCTTTCAAACCAAGGGCGTGGGGCTTGGGACCAGGTCTCTGTCGCTCCGGTGCCCATAACTTTTGATCCGTAAGGAGTTACGTGGTGCACAACATACCGTTGGAAAGCTCTCCGAGAGCTCTACGACGAGAGTAGCAAACCTGCTCAGCTGTGCCAGTATTTGGTGCCCAAAATCGAACGTTTTCAGCATTTTCAGGATACTTTTCTTCTTTTGAATTGTTTTTTCGTCATAGATTGTACGTCATGAGCTGCGAAAAGGAAGACAACCTAATCCATCACATTTCTATTACCGAATCCCACTGTAGCTTGGGCAAAACAACTTCACTTCACGTAGAGGTTGGGCCCGTAAACCGAGGGCATGGGACTTATGACCAGGTATCCGTCGCTCCGGTGACCATAACTTTTGATTTGTAAGGAGTTACGCGGCGCACAACATACCATTGGAAAGCTCTCCGAGCGCTCTAAGACGGGGGCAACAAGGCTACTCGGCTGTGCCTATTTTCAAAGCCCAAAATTGAACGCTTTCATCTGTTTCAGGACACTTTTCCATTTTTGCTCTATTTTTCCGTCCCGGATCGTCCATCGTGAGCCGCGAAAAGGACGACAACCTAATCCATCACATTTCTATTACCGAATCCCACTGCAGCTTGGGCAAGACAACTTCACTTCACGTTGAGGCGGGACCCACAAACCAAGAGCGTGGGGCTTATGACCATGTATCCATCGCTCCGGTGCCCATAACTTTTGATCGTAAGGAGTTATACGACCCATAGTATACCGTTGAAAAGCTCTACAGGAGCTCTACGACAGGGGCAGCAAGCCTGCTCGGCTGCGCCTATTTTCGTAACCCAAAATTGAACGTTTTCATCAGTTTAGGGACACTTTTCCACTTTAGCGTTGTTTTTACGTCCCATATCGTACGTCGTGAGCTGCGAAAAGGACGACAACCTAATCCATCACATTTCTATTACCGAATCCCACGACACCTTCAGCATGACAACTTCGCTTCTCGTAGACGTTTGGCCTGCAAACCGAGGGCATGGGGCTTGGGACTAGGTCTCCGTCGCTCTGGTGCCCATAACTTTTGATCCGTAAGAAGTTATGCAGCGTACAGCATACCGTTGAAAAGCTCTCCGAGAGCTCTACGATGAGGGCAGCGAGGTTGCTCGGCTGCGCATATTTTCAGAGTCCAAAATCAAACGTTTTCAACAGTTTTGTGACACTATTTTTTTTATCCCGGATCGTACGTCGTGAGCCGCAAAAAGAACGACAACCTAAACCATCACATTTTTATTACCGAATCGTACTGTAGCTTAGGCAAGACAACTTCACTTCATGTAGAGGTTGGGCGCGCAAACCGATGGAGTAATGCTTGTGACCAGGTATCCGTCGCTCCTGTGCCCATAACTTTTGATCCGAAAGGAGTTACGCGGCACACGGCAAATCGTTGGAAAGCTCTCCGAGAGCTCTACGACGGGGCAGCAAACCTGCTAGGCTGTGCTTGTTTTCGGAGCCCAAAATCGAAAGTTTTCATCAGTTTAGGAACAATTTTCTTCTTTTGCACTATTTTTTCGGCCGGATAATACGTCGTGAGCCGCGAAAAGGACGACAACATAATCTATCACATTTCTATTACCGAATCCCATGGCACCTTGGGCAAGACAACTTCGCTTCACGTAAAGGCTGGGCCCGCAAACCAAGGGCGTGGGGCTTGTGACCAGGTATCTGTCCCTCCGGTGTCCATAACTTTTGATCCGTAAGGAGTTACGCAGCGCACAACATACCGTTGGAAAGCTCTCTAAGAGCTCTACGGTGATAGCAGCAAACCTGCTCGGCTGTGCTAGTTTTTGGAGCCCAAAATCGAACGTTTCATCAGTTTCGGGACACATTTCTTCTTTTGCATTATTTTTTGGTCCTGGATCGTACGTCGTGAGCCGCGAAAAGGACGACAACCTAATCCATCACATATCTATTACCGAATCCTACTACCGCTTGGGCAAGACAACTTCACTTCACGTAGAGGCTGGGCCCGCAAACCGAGGGCGTGGGGTTTGTGACCAGGTATCCGTCGCTCCGGTGCCCATAACTTTTGATCCGTAAGGAGTTACGCGACGCACAGCATACCGTTGGAAAGCTCTCCGGGAGCTCTACGACTGGGGCATCAAGCCTGCTCCGCTGCGGCTTTTTTCATAGCCCAAAATTGAACATTTTCATCAGTTTTGAGACATTTTTCTTCTTCAGCGTTGTTTTTCCGTCCCAGATCGTACGTCGTGAGCTGCGAAAAGGACGGCAACCTAATCCATCACATTTCTATTACCGAAACCCCTGGCACCTTCGGCAAGACAACTTCGCTTCACGTAGAGGCTGGGCCTGCAAACCGAGGGCGTGGGGCTTGGGACCAGGTCTCCGTCAGAAAGCTCTCCGAGAGCTCTATGACGAGAGTAGTAAACCTGCTCTGCTGTGCCTGTTTTTAGTGCTCAAAATTGAACATTTTCATCAGTTTCGGAACACTTTTCAGTTCCGTCATTCCAGTGCCCATAACTTTTGATCCGTAAGGAGTTACGCAGCGCACAACATACCGTTGGAAAGCTCTCCGAGAGCTCTACGACGGGGGCAGCAAGCTTGCTTGGCTGTGCCTATTTTTGGATTCCAAAACCCAACGTTTTCAATAGTTTCGGGATACTTTTCTTCTTTTGCACTGTTTTTTCATCCTGAATCGTACGTCGTGAGCAGCGAAAAGGACGACAACCTAATCCATCACATTTCTATTACCAAATCCCACTGCAGCTTGGGCAAGGCAACTTCACTTCACGTAGAGGCTAGGCCCGTAAACCGAGGGCGTGGGGATTATGACCAGGTATCCGTCGCTCCGGTGCCTATAACTTTTGATACGTAAGGAGTTACGCGGCCCAAAGTATACCGTTGGAAAGCTCTTCGAGAGCTCTACGATGTAGGTAGCAACGCTGCTCGGCTGTGCCTGTTTTCGTAGCCCAAAATCGAACATTTTCAATAGTTTCGGGACACTTTTCTACTTTTGCACTATTTTTTGTCTTGGATCATCTATCGTGAGCCTCGAAAAGGACGACAACCTAATCCATTACATTTCTATTACCGAATACCATGGCACCTTGGGCAAGACAACTTCGCTTCACGTAAAGGCTGGGCTCGTAAACCGAGGGCGTGGGGCTAATGACTAGGTATCCGTCGCTTCGGTGACCATAACTTTTGATTCGTAAAAAGTTACACGGTGCACAGCATACTGTTGCAAACCTCTCCGAGAGCTCTACGACTAAAGTAGCAAACCTACTTGGCAGGTGTCACGCCCCAACCTGGCCTATAAGGTTAGACTAGGGTGTGACCTAAACGTTTAGGACATGTCACATGCTTAACCGTTTACGAAGATTTAACACTTATCGTTTTAGTCTAAACTCCAAGTTTTTTCGAAAAACCAGCAGCACAACGTGTGTAATTGGGCTCTTTGGTTTGGCCTAATTCTCTAAACGCCTCAAAGTTTACTATCTCAATTTCATTTCCAACTAAGATTACTATTTAACATCAATTGAAATGCCTATTGGTTATCTCGATGTCTCGTTTGATTTATAACCTAGCATGATACTATGTCTCGTTTGTTTGTTTATCCTCGTTACAAAAGTGCCTGATTAAGATTGGATAGGTTCATTTACTTAGTCCTCAACTAATACGTCATAACCTATGATAGATACTAGTGGTAATAATAGCAAAACGATCATAGCAGTGTCTAGTGTCTGTCTAGCAATATCAGTACAAACCAAAATTAGACCCCAAATTACAACGGGGGTCTTTATATTACAACATCGAGCAACATAAAAGGAAATAGTCTTCAAGTAGAATAAAGTTCACAAGTAGCCATAATCACGCAAAGCACACAAACAGGCAATCACTCCAAGGAATCATCGTTAGGTACATCGTCCTTGGGTACCTGTTCTGGATCTTCTTCACCTGAGATGATAAAAGAGGGTGAGTCCTTATGAACTCAGCGAGGGGGAACGAGAAATAGGTTTTGAAACTCATTTTCTGGTTCAACTTATGAAAATTCCTTTTGCAAGCATGAATATAACAATAATGTAAGTACAAGAATAGGAATACCAGTCTTTCCTCCCCGAGGTTCTCTAGGAGCCAAGCGAGAGTACTTATACACATAGTAAAAAGGATACAGTGAGTTTTTGCTCTCAGATCAGTTTCAAAATCAGAAGTTGTGGCCGACTTCAAATAACCCCAAAACACGCCAGGTGGGTGTACTCCGGATGTACCCCGAAATCCTACGACCCAACTCTCCGAGGAAGTCTAGCCCCGAAGCGAGAGAAGGAATGGGACCATGGTAGTCACGGGTGCACCGGCAAGCCCGATGCCGCCTGGTGTGCGTGATCGCTACCATGCCGATAGGAAAGGTTGCAACCTTGTATGCAATGCACATTTATGACATGTAATATATCACAGTAGGAGGACAACAAGGTAGGTTGCCTCCGGACAGTCATAAGACTGCACATTGACAGGTAAACAAGCAGGGCACGATAAGACGGGAAATTTCACTTGAAAGACATATAGAGTTATATGAAAATTAAACGGGCAGCCATGTAACACATGTAAAACAGGCTATATAACTCATTACGAAGCCCACGTGATCAAGTGATAAGATTATTCAACATGCAATGACATCAACATGGGTTCGGGTGCAAGAAAACTTATTTGTCAACATGCAATGGTCAAAATCACATTTTGAAGTTATAAGACATATACGGGCAGCCCACTAAGCATATAATTTCCACACAATATCCAAATGATCAACACTTAGCAAGACTACCTAGTCATTAGGGTTTCCGTTTCATGCTTAACCGTGTGATTAAACCCTAAGTCAACTGAAGATCATTCTCAAGTCATTCATCATTCAATTCAAACATCCTCAAGTACTCAAAACAGTCCACACAACATCCCAACACCACAATTCCAAGCAATTAGTACCATAAGAGAGGTTACATCAATTTTCCAAGCATATAACTAAGTGAAACCTTTACTGCAATAGGTGGTTTTCTCACAATCAATAGGATAATCAAACAATCTCAAAATCCAGTGAATAAGATGTCAAATTAAAGCTTAAGAAGTTAACTAAAATCAGAAACAAATCTTGCATCAATTGGAGTTCGGGATCATTAGATATAGCCGAAACAGTGGAATAGTACAAATCTGTCCAGATTTGCACACATTTCGATAATTGACGTTTTTGAGGTCCTTAGGGCCCGATTCAGCCTTAGTTCATTTCTGACAAAAATCTCCAGAACCGAGAAATCTAGCAGCACACCAATTTTCATGCATTTTGGACATCATTAATTAAGTCAAATCTGGTTCGTTCTACAAGGTCAGTGCATCTGCCAAAACCTGCTTCATTTTTCCAGATTTCCAGATTTTGATACATTTTAAAGATTTGCCATTTTGAAGACCTTAGAGTCAAAATTAGCTTCAGCCTATTTCTGCGAAAAATGTTCAAAACTGTCCAAAATAGTCATCTACCAATTTTCAAGCATTTTAAACATCATTTTCCTAGCTAAACTTACCTCGAAACAGACTGGTCAGAGAGCTGTCAACAATCCGGCTTCACCTATCACCACTTTCAAGCCAAGATCTTGCCATGCATGGTTGTTTAAGCTCATGAACGAACACATAACTCAAGTACAGAAGCAAAGACATACATTTATGAGCATGCATGTGAATTTTTAAAGGAATTTCAAAAGGTTTTAGCCCTCACCTTAGCAATCAACCAAAAAGATGCACAAAAACTTGTTGAAGCACAAATTTCTTCTTCTTCCTTGCTTAGCCAAGACTCCACCCGATTTCTCTCTATTTTTCCTAGCTTAGTGGTCAAGTTCTTAGTACATGCATGTGGTTAGAACAAGAAGAAAAGAAATGGAAGCTAGGAAACTCACCAAGGCCGAAAATGGTGACTCAAAAAGCTTGTATGTGTGTTTCTTGCATCCTAGCTTGCTTGGGGAGTTTCTTTGCTTGTTTTTTGTCTTGATGCACAATAGGATGATGAAGATGAGCTAAGGGATGAAGAAAGTCAGCCCAAAACCGAGATGGAGAGAGAAGAATGAGAGGGAGAGAGAGAAAATGTGAGAGGAAAGAAGAAATGACAAAAAATTGAAGGCCTTTGCAATCTTCAAGCATGTGGTCGGCCTTGGGCCATTAAAATCTGATTTTGTGTCTTCAATGTGTGATTTTAAAATGTTTAGCATGGGCAAAGGTGGTTTGGTTGAGCAAGGTAGAGGAGTTAGGTGGTTTTGAACATTTTTTATGTATTGTGCTAAGTGTTTGTCATAGATTGTCTAGGACTAATTTTTTAATGCATTTGTGTCATTAGAATTGTCATAGGAATGTTGGAAAATTAGGGAATCTAGGTAGAATAAAATATAGGAATGTTTGTTGATGAGTTGAATTATGAATAGAATAATAGTTAATGGAAAATGTAGGAATAGTTTAGTATTATTTTATTATTAGTGGAGTTTGTAGAGAATTTGAATTAGGAATATAATATTGGTTAGTAGATTGCGTAAGATTATTTTATTGTCTAGTCCTTTGTGTAGGATTCTTTCTTGATTAACGTGGTGGCACGGATTCCTAGGTCTAGGGCACGAATTACGAGATAGACACGAACTTCAAGACTAAGGCACATACTTCAAGACTAATGCAGACAATCCTAGGTGAATGCACGTAAACCAACACAAGGCACGTAATTCAATGCAATGCACGCAAATTAAGGCACGACTCTATATCTAGGTTAAGGTACGCAGTTTAAGGTTAGGGCACACGAACAAGGTAATGCACGCCAGTCGGAGATTAGGGCACACTATTCTAGGTCAAGGCACGTATGACAAGGTATGCACGAAAACCAAGACAGGACACGTAATCCAAGGTCGGTCATATAATTAGGGGTCTATGGCACGCAAATCGAGGTAAGGCACGTTATTCGGGGTCGGGCCTCACATCCTCCCCTCCTTAAAAGAATTTCGTCCCGAAATTCATTCTTGCCTATTGAGGTCATTTAGACGGATTCTGACTCTTGTTATTCTTCCTACTCCTGTTCGTCCCGTGTTTGGCGATCTCTCACCACAACCAATTCACTTCCTATGTTTCTCCAATCATTTAGTTCGGTGTGACCTCTACATTTACAGTTCTCTCCTTTGAACGACTCTATTCTCCATTTGATCTTAAGGTCAAGTTTATTAACTAAGGTTAGAATCTCCATACATAGTCATCAAGGCTGCATCGGTATTCAGACTATATAACTATAACTCCAAAATCATGACTCATGTTGTATCAATCTCGCATTCATACCTTAAAAGGAATATCACAATAATTCCATGATCCTAGGGTGACATACGCTAATTTCAAGATGATAGGTCTATATCCGATTTACATATCCTATCAACTAGCTTCAAAATTGTTAACACGTAGGACATACACAAGTTACGGATCATTTCCACAATACGACCCTATTTTTAGGAAGAACTCACCAAGCAACTAATCCATCTCAAATTGTCATCTATCGGTAGTATCATAGTTCTTATCTTGAAGGTACATTGGATTAGCAAATCTTCTAATGACTAGTCTCCCGATTACAGGCTCTTATCCATTGACATTCTTCCTCAGCTTCATTAACCTTCAAGCTCAAAATCAAGAAAAAAGACTGTTGAGATTCGTTCAACTCAAACTCTAAGGTTTATTAGGTACCACCAACAAATTGCCATCGAAATTGCATGAGTAAACTAATCATGCAGCACTAGTTCAACTTTTCAAGTAAGCTTCATCAGCTTGTGATCCACAATTTATTTCCATATTCAAATCTCTATTTTCAAGTCACGAGGCTTCAGAACTTTCTTTTAATATTATCCAAAACTCCTAAGGTGAATAGTTTCAACCTTAAATAAATTCCACTCACCTCAATCTAAGGTTACGTCATACTTAAGAAGACAATGGTCCTACTCACTTAGCGACCTAGTCATTCCTTCGAACACTTAATGCCCGCCAATATATCTTCGACATTAATGTTACTAAGCTGGGTTCATCGCCATGTAAGTGATATCAATGCTCTACTAGGTTACCGGCCGTACAACAACAATCCTAGGACTATAAATGGGTACTGAAATGACCGAGCTCATAAAATACTTACACGAGATAACTTCAAGGTTGTATCAATATAAGAATTATGACCACGAGGCATCCTTCAACATAACCTAATAGAACTTTAAAAGTAATCAACCATTTATTTAACTATTACTACAAGATTCACTCCTCTTATTCAACGATCACAATTCGAAGTCTACCGATCGCTAGTTCCTAGATGTGAAACGGTGCACATAGATACGGTGGTCTAACAATAGTCTCTTGGGTCATTATGACTCTAATTCATCTCTATCTTAACTACATGAAATCTTACTTTTCTCATTTACATGTTCAACTAGCTAAGAGCGTCAAGACTCATCGACCTTAGGTCCTAGGGTTCACCATGAATCATCATGCATACTTACTATTAGCTATTTAGGATTTCAAATCATACCCTAACGACTCCACTTTGCAACCAAATGCTTAATATCATTTCGATGGTTTATATAATAGGTCTATCGGTATTACTTAGGGATATATGCTTCCTAATATCCTCTAGGGTATCCAAATAACGAGAGCATAGAATGACTTACCTCGCATAATCATAACTAAATCCGAGGGGCAATAATTTAATACCACGATTCTTAAAATCACCAAAATCCAACTTAGGACCTTAACAACGTTAGTCATCTAATGCATAATTCAATACCTTTCACTTCTATTTCGACCTAACATTTAGGGGTAGTCTTCCGAACACGAGTTCTAGTTACGTGAATTCCTCAATTCTAGCATCCTTATATCTTGTTATATTATAAAATCATCAACCTTATTAAATTCGGTCTCCAGAGTTGTCTACATGTTTTGAGGTTATCCATTGTTAAGTCACTCAAATACACTATCCATGTCTCAACAATCTAACCCTTAAAAGTAACTATCGTCAACTTCCACGAATTTATCTTTTAATTTCTAGGTTATGATCTCAGCATTTAGTGAACTTGAAACTCGCAAGTATACACCATATCAAATTCATCAATGCTTAATTCCAATCAAGTAAGGATTCAATCATATGAGTATATTGCTAATTTCTTAGATAGTCTATCAAGCCAATTTTAAGATGTGAGAAATGGATTCAAAGAAACCTCCAAGTCAACTTCCACTATCAGCACATGAGAATATATACTATTCTACATATTTAATAGTATACCATTTTATCTAAGGAAGTAGCATGTCTTTAACCTTTATACTTGAACCACAATTAGAAAAACAGTTTAACAAAATCAAGAACTTTATGGCTACAAAATTGGTAACTTAATTACAGGTATGGGTATTCCAAAGATAAGGAGGTAACTTTACCTCAACAATTATACCTGTGCTACGTATTTTATATATATGCATGTCTAATAATGCATACGATCCATCGAGTACTTGTGAAGATGCGAGAAATCTCCAACCGAGACTTTCCATTCTTTCTGCATAGATTCACTTCCCTGAAAGTTCTAGTCCTAACTATCTATGTGTATAAACAGTCATTAATGGTTATGTAACATGCACATGTATCAAGGAAGGAGTATAAACGCATGCATGCATTATTGAGGGCATTAACGTGTCGATGTGCATGACACATAGTACATAAAGTCCCCAAAAGCACATAATATTCAATGCTCAAGCAATTAAAGCACATTAGCACACATTAACACATATAAACAAGACATCATAATTACTTTAGGGCTTCTACCCATGGTCCGAGAGTTGAACCCGACTAACGCCTAGTTAGTAAACTAAGCTCTGATACCATTCTAGTTATAAGGTGTCACACCCCAACCCGGCCTATAAGGTTAGACTAGGGTGTGACCTAAACGTTCAGGACATGTCACATGCTTAACCGTTTATGAAGATTTAACACTTATCGTTTTAGTCTAAACTCCAAGTTTTTTCAGAAAACCGACAGCATAACCGTTGTAATTGGGATCTTTGGTTTGGCCTAATTCTCTAAACGCCTCAAAGTTTACTATCTCAATTTCATTTCCAACTAAGATTACTATTTAACATCAATTGAAATGCCTATTGGTTATCTCAATGTCTCGTTTGATTTATAACCTAGCATGATAGTATGTCTTGTTTGTTTGTTTATCCTCATTATAAAAGTGCCTGATTAAGATTGGATAGGTTCATTTACTTAGTCCTTAACTAATACATCATAACCTATGATAGATATTAGCGGTAATAATAGCAAAATGATCATAGCAGTGTCTAGTGTCTGTCTAGCAATATCAGTACAAACCAAAATTAGACCCCAAATTACAACAGGGGTCTTCACATTACAACATCGAGCAACATAAAAGGAAATAGTCTTCAAGTAGCATAAAGTTCACAAGTAGCCATAAACACGCAAAGCATACAAACAGGCAATCACTCCAAGCAGTCTTCGTTAGGCCCACCGTCCTTGGGTACCTGTTCTGGATCTTCATACCCTGAGATAATAAAAGAGGGTGAGTCCTTATGAACTCAGCGAGGGGGAACGAGAAGTAGGTTTTGAAACTCATTTTCCGGTTCAACTTATGAAATCCTTTTGCAAGCATGAATATAACAATAATACAAGTACAGGAACAGAAATACCAGTCTTTTCTCCCCGAGGTTATCTAGGAACCAAGCGAGAGTACTTATACACATAGTAAAAAGGATACAGTGAGCTTTTGCTCTCAGATCAGTTTCAGAATCAGAAGTTGCGACCGACTTCAAATAACCCCAAAACACGCCAGGTGGGTGTACTCCGGATGTACCCCGAAATCCTACGACCCAACTCTCCAAGGAAGTCTAGCCCCCAAGCGAGAAAGGGAATGGGACCATGGTAGTCACGGGTGCATCGGCAAGCCCGATGCCGCCCGATGTGCGTGATCGCTACCATGCCGACAGGAAAGGTTGCAACCTTATATGCAATGCACATTTATGACAGGTAATATATCACAGTAGGAGGACAACAAATTAGGTTATCTCCGGACAGTCATAAGATTGCACATTGACAGGTAAACAAGCAGGGCACGATAAGACGCGAAATTTCACTTGAAAGGCATATAGAGTTATATGAAAATTAAATGGGCATCCATGTAACACATGTAAAACAGGCTATATAACTCATTACGAAGCCCACGTGATCAAGTGATAAGATTATCCAACATGCAATGACATCAACATGGGTTCGCCCGCAAGAAAGGCTTATTTGTCAACATGCAACGGTCAAAATCACATTTCAAGTTATAAGACATTTACGGGTAGCCCACTAAGCATATAATTTCCACACAATATCCAAATGATCAACACTTAGCAAGACTACCTAGTCATTAGGGTTTCCGTCTCATGCTTAACCGTGTGATTAAACCCTAAGTCAACTCAAGATCATTCTCAAGTCATCCATCATTCAATTCAAACATCCTCAAGTACTAAAAACAGTCCACACAACATCCCAACACCACAATTCCAAGCAATTAGTACCACAAGAGAGGTTACAACAATTTTCCAAGCATATAACTAAGTGAAACCTTTACTGCAATAGGATGTATTCTCACAATCAATAGGATAATCAAAAAATCTCCAAATCCAGTGAATAAGATTTCAAATTAAATCTTAAGAAGTTAACTAAAATCAGAAACAAACCTTGCATCAATTGGAGTTCGGGATCATTAGATATAGCCGAAACAGTGGAATAGCACAAAACTGTCCAGATTTGCACACATTTCGATAATTGACGTTTTTGAGGTCCTTAGGGTCAGATTCAGCCTTAGTCCATTTCTGAAAAAAATGTCCAGAACTGAAAAATATAGCATCACACCAATTTTCATACATTTTGGACATCATTAACTAAGTCAAATCTGGTTCGTTCTACAAGGTCAGTGCATCTGCCAAAACCTGCTTCATTTTTCCAGATTTCCAGATTTGGACACATTTTAAAGATTTGCCATTTTGAGGACCTTAGAGTTAAAATTAGCTTCGGCCTATTTCTTCGAAAAATGTTCAAAACTGTCCAAACGAGTCACCTACCAATTTTAAAGCATTTTAAACATCATTTTCCTAGCTAAACTTACCTCGAAACAGACTGGTCAGAGAGCTGTCAACAATCCGACTTCACCTATCACCACTTTCAAGCCAAGATCTTGCCATGCATGGTTGTTTAAGCTCATGAACGAACACATAACTCAAGTATAGAAGCAAAGACATACATTTATGAGCATGCATGTGAATTTTTAAAGGAATTTCAAAAGGTTTTAGCCCTCACCTTAGCAATCAACCAAAAAGATGCACAAATACTTGTTGAAGCACAACTTTCTTCTTCTTCCTTGCTTAGCCAAGACTCCACCTGATTTCTCTCTATTTTTCCTAGCTTAGTGGCCAAGTTCTTAGTACATGCATGTGGTTAGAACAAGAAGAAAAGAAATGGAAGCTAGGAAACTCACCAAGGCCGAAAATGGTGACTCAAAATGCTTGCATGTGTGTTTCTTGCATCCTAGCTTGCTTGGGTGAGTTTCTTTGCTTGTTGTTTGTCTTGATGCACCATACGATGATGAAGATGAGCTAAGGGATGAAGAAACTCAGCCCACAACCGAGATGGAGAGAAAAGAATGAGAGGGAGAGAGAGAAAATGTGAGAGGAAAGAAGAAATGACAAAAAAAATGAAAGCCTTTGCAATCTTCAAGCATGTGGTCAGCCTTGGGCCATTAAAATCTGATTTTGTGTCTTCAATGTGTGATTTTAAAATGTTTAGCATGGGCAAAGGTGGTTTGGTTGAGCAAGGTAGAGGATTTAGGTGGTTTTGATCATTTTTTATGTATTGTGCTAAGTGTTTGTCATAGTTTGTCTAGGACTAATTTTTTTTATGCATTTGTGTCATTAGAATTGTCATAGGAATGTTGGGAAATTAGGGAATCTAGGTAGAATAAAATATAGGAATGTTTGTTGATGAGTTGAATTATGAATAAAATAATAGTTAGTGGGAAATGTAGGAATAGTTTAGTATTATTTTATTGTTAGTGGAGTTTGTAGAGAATTTGAATTAGGAATATAATATTGGTTAGTGGATTGTGTATGATTATTTTATTGTCTAGTGCTTTGTGTAGGATTCTTTCTTGATTAACGTGGTGGCACGGATTCTTAGATCTAGGGCACGAATTACGAGGTAGACACGAACTTCAAGACTAAGGCACGTACTTCAAGACTAATGCACGTAATCCTAGGTGAATGCACGTAAACCAACACAAGGCACGTAATTCAATGCAATGCACGCAAATTAAGGCACGACTCTATATCTAGGTTAAGGTACGCAGTTTAAGGTTAGGGCACACGAACAAGGTAATGCACGCCAGTCGGAGATTAGGGCACACTATTCTAGGTCAAGGCACGTATGACAAGGTATGCACGAAAACCAAGACAGGACACGTAATCCAAGGTCGGTCATATAATTAGGGGTCTATGGCACGCAAATCGAGGTAAGGCACGTTATTCGGGGTCGGGCCTCAAAGTTGTGCCTATTTTTGGAGTCCAAAATCGAACGTTTTCATCAGTTTCGGTATACTTTTCTTCTGTTGCACTATTTTTTCAGCCCGGATCATACGTCGTGAGTGCGAAAAGGACGACAACATAATCCATCACATTTCTATTACCGAATCCCATGGCACCTTGGGCAAGACAACTTCGCTTCACGCAAAGGCTGGGCCCGCAAACCATGGGCGTGGGGCTTGTGACCAGGTATCCGTCGCTCCGGTGACCATAACTTTTGATCTGTAAGGAGTTACGCTGCGCACAACATACTATTGGAAAGCTCTCCGAGAGCTCTATGATAAGTGTAGCAAACCTGCCCGACTGTGCCATTTTTGGATCCCAAAATCGAACGCTTTCCTCAATTTCGGGACATTTTTCTTCTTTTGCACTGTTTTTTGGTCCCGAATCGTACGTCTTGAGCTGCGAAAAGGACGACAACCTAATCTATCACATTGCTATTACCGAATCCCATGGCACCTTGGGCAAGAAAACTTCGCTTCACGTAGAGGCTGGGCTTGCAAAGCGAGGGTGTGGGGCTTGGGACCAGGTCTCTGTCGCTCCAGTGCCCATAACTTTTGACCCATAAGGAGTTATGCAGCGCACAGCATACTGTTGGAAATCTCTCCTAGAGCTCTACGACGGGGGCAGTAAGCTTGTTTGGCTGCGCCTATTTTTGGATTCCAAAATCCAACGTTTTCAATATTTTCATGACACTTTTCTTCTTTTGCACTGTTTTTTCGTCCCGGATCGTACATCGTGAGCCGCGAAAAGGAAGACAACCTAATCCATCACATTTCTATTACCGAATCCCACGGTAGCTTGTGCAAGACCACTTCACTTCACGTAGAGGCTGGGCCCGCAAACTGACGGCGTGGGGCTTGCGACAAGGTATTCGTCGCTCCGATGCCCATAACTTTTGATTCGTAAGGAGTTACGCGGCACACAGCATATCGTTGGAAAGCTCTCCGAGAGCTTTACGACGGGGGCAACAAGCCTGCTCGGCTGCGCCTATTTTTGTAGCCCAAAATTGAATATTTTCATCAGTTTTGGGACATTTTTCTTCTTTAGCGTTGTTTTTCCGTCCCAGATCGTACGTCGTGAGCTGCGAAAAGGACGACAACCTAATCCATCACATTTCTACTACCGAATCCCACGGCACCTTCAACAAGACAACTTCACCTCTCGTAGAAGCTGGGCCTGCAAACCAAGGGCGTAGGGCTTGGGACCAGGTCTCCGTCGCTCCGGTACCTATAACTTTCGATCTGTAAGGAGTTACGCGGCGCACAGCATACTGTTGGAAAGCTCTCCGAGAGCTCTATGACGAGATTAGAAAACCTGTTCTGCTGTGCCTATTTTTAGTGCCCAAAATAGAACATTTTCATCAGTTTCGAGACATTTTTCTTCTTTTGTACTGTTTTCTCATCCCGGATCGTACGTCGTGAGTCGCGAAAAGGACGACAACCTAATTCATCACATTTCTATTACCGAATCCCATGGCACCTTGGGTAAGACAACTTTGATTCACGTAGAGGCTGGGCCCGCAAACTAAGGGCGTGGGTCTTGGGACCAGGTTTCCGTCATTTCAGTGCCCATAACTTTTGATCCGTAAGGAGTTACGCAGTGCATAGCATACCGTTGGAAAGCTCTCCGAGAGCTCTACGGCGGGGTAAGCAAGCTTGCTTTGCTCCGCCTATTTTTGGAGTCGAAAATCCAACGTTTTCAATAGTTTCGGGACACTTTTCTTCTTTTGCACTATTTTTTCGTCCCGGATCGTACTTCGTGAGCCGCGAAAAGGACGACAACCTAATCCATCACATTTCTATGACGGAATCCTACTGCAGCTTAGGCAAGACAACTTCAATTCACGTAGAGGCTAGGCTCGCAAACCGAGGACGAGGGGCTTGTGACCAGGTATCCGTCGATACGGTGCCGGTAACTTTTGATCCGTAAGGAGTTATGCGGTACACAGCATACCGTTGGAAAGCTCTTCGAGAGCTCTACGACGGGGGCAACAAGCTTGCTGGGCTGCACCAGTTTTCGTAGCCCAAAATTGAACATTTTCATGAGTTTCGGGACACTTTTTTTCTTTTGCACTATTTTTTCGTCCCGGATCGTGCGTCGTGAGCAGCGAAATTGAGGACAACCTAATCCATCACATTTCTATTACCGAATCCCCTGACACCTTGGGCAAGACAACTTCGCTTCACGTAAAGGCTGGGCTCGCAAACAGAGGGCGTGGGGCTTATGACCAGGTATCCGTCTCTCCGGTGACCATAACTTTTGATTTGTAAGGAGTTACGCAGCGCACAACATACCGTTGTAAAGCTCTCCGAGAGCTCTACGATGAGAGTAGCAAACCTGCTTGACTGTGCTAGTTTTTGGAGCCCAAAATCGAATATTTTCATCAATTTTGGGACACTTTACTTCTTTTGCACTATTTTTTCATCTCGGATCGTACGTCGCGAGCAGCGAAAAAGGACAAAAACGTAATCCATCACATTTCTATTACTCTATCCCATGGTACCTTGGACAAGACAACTTCGCTTCACTGAGAGGCTGGGCCCGTAAACCGAGGGCGTGGGGCTTAGGACCAAGTCTCCGTCGCTCCAGTGCCCATAACTTTTGATCCGTATGGAGTTACACAGCGCACAGCATACCGTTGGAAAGCTCTCTGAGAACTTTACGACGGGGGCAGCAAGCCTACTCGGCTGCTCCTGTTATCGTAGCCCAAAATTGAACGTTTTTATCAGTTTCGGGATACTTTTCTTCTTTTGCGCTATTTTTCATCCTTGATCGTACGTCGTGAGATGCGAAAAGGATGACAACCTAATCCATCACATTTCCATTACCGAATCCCACGGCACCTTGGGCAAGACAACTTCACTTCACGTAAAGGCTGGCCTCGCAAACCCAGGGCGTGGGGCTTATGACCAAGTATCCGTCACTCCGGTGACCATAACTTTTGATTCGTAACGAGTTACGTGGCGCACAGCATGCCGTTGCAAAGCTCTCCGATAGCTCTACGACGAGAGTAGCAAACCTACTCAGCTATGCTAGTTTTTGGAGCCCAAAATCGAACATTTTCATCTGTTGCGGGACACTTTACTTCTTTTGCACTATTTTTTCATCTCGGATCGTACGTCGTGAGCCGCGAAAAGGACGACAACCTAATCCATCGCATTTATATTACCGTATTCCATGGCACCTTGGACAAGACAACTTCGCTTCACGTAGAGGCTGGGCCCGTAAATCGAGGGCGTGGGGCTTGGGACCAGGTCTCCGTCGCTCTAGTGCCCTTAACTTTTGATTCGTATGGAGTTACGCAGCGCACAACATGCCGTTGTAAAGCTCTCCGAGAGTTCTACGATGGGGGCAGTAAGCTTGCTTGGCTGCGCCTATTTTTGGAGTTCAAAATCCAACGTTTTCAACTGTTTGGGGATAGTTTTCTTCTTTTGAACTATTTTTTTGTCCCAGATCGTACGTCGTGAGCTGCGAAAAAGATGACAAACTAATCCCACACATTTCTATTACCGAATCCCACTGCAGCTTGGGCAAGACAACTTTACTTCACGTAGAGGCTGGGCCTGCAAACCGAGGGCGTGGGGCTTGTGACCAGGTATCCGTCGCTCCGGTGTCCATAACTTTTGATCCGTAAGAGTTACGCGGCGTACAGTATACCATTGGAAAGCTCTCCGAGAGCTCTACCACGGGGGCAAGAAGCCTGCTCGGCTGCGACTATTTTCAAAGCCCAAAATTGAACATTTTCATCAACTTCGAGACACTTTTCTTCTTTAGCGTGGTTTTTTCGTCCCAGATCGTACGTCGTGAGCTCCGAAAAGGATGACAACCAAATCCATCACATTTCTACTACCGAATCCCACGTCACCTTCAGCAAGAGAACTTCGCTTCACGTAGAGGCTAGGCCTGCAAACCGAGGGCGTGGGGCTTGGGACCAAGTCTCCGTCGCTCCGGTGCCCATAACTTTTGATCCGTAAGGAGTTAAGCGGCGCATAGCATACCATTGGAAAGCTCTCCGAGAGTTCTAGGACAAGATTATTAAACCTGCTCGGTTGTGCTAGTTTTTGGAGCCCAAAATCGAACATTTTCAGTAGTTTCGGGACCCTTTTCTTCTTTTGCACTATTTTTTTGTCTCGAATCGTACGTCGTGAGCCGCAAAAAGGACAACAACCTAATCCATTACATTTCCATTAACGAATCAAACTGTAGCTTGGGCGTGACAACTTCACTTCACGTAAAGGCTGGGCCGCAAACCGAGGGCGTGGGGCGTGTGACCAGGTATCTGTCGCTTAGGTACCCATAACTTTTGATCCGTAAGGAGTTACGTGGCGCACAGCATACCGTTGGAATGCTCACCGAGAGCTCTACGATGACGGCAACAAGCCAGTCCAGCTGCGCCTGTTTTCAAGTACCAAAATTGAACGTTTTCATCAGTTTCGAGATACTTTTCTTCTTTAGCGTTGTTTTTTCGTCCCAGATCGTACGTCGTGGGCTGCGAGAAGGACGACAACCTAATACATCACATTTCTATTACCGAATCCCACTGCAGCTTGGGCAAGACAACTTCACTTCACGTAAAGGCTGGGCCCGCAAACCGAGGGCTTGGGGCTTGTGACCACGTATCCGTCGCTGCGGTGCCCATAACTTTTGATCCGCAAGGAGTTACGAGGCGCACAGTATACCGTTGGAAAGCTCTCCGAGAGCTCTACAACGGGGGCAGCAAAACTGCTCGACAGCACCTATTCTTGGAGCCCAAAATCAAATATTTTCATCGGTTTCGGGACACTTTTCTTCTTTTGTGCTGTTTTTTCGTCCCGGATCGTACGTCATAAGCCGTGAAAAGGACGACAACCTAATCCATCACATTTCTATTATTGAATCCCACATCACCTTCGGCAAGACAACTTCGCTTCACGTAGAGGCTGGGCCTGCAAACTGAGGGCATGGGGCTTGAGACCAGGTCTCCGTCGCTCCGGTGCCCATAACTTTTGCTCCATAAGGAGTAACGCATCGTACAGCATACCGTTGCAAAGCTCTCCGAGAGCTCTACGATGAGGCAGCGAGCTTTCTCGTCTGCGCCTTTTTTTGGAGCCCAAAATCGAACGTTTTCAATAGTTTAGGGACACTTTTCTTTTTTTGCACTGTTTTTTCGTCAAGGATCGTACGTCGTGAGCCGCGAAAAGGACGACAACCTAAACCATCATATTTTTATTACCGAATCGCACTGTAGCTTGGGCAAGACAACTTCACTTCACGTAGTGGCTGGGCCCGCAAACTGAGGGCATAGTGCTTGTAACCAGGTATCCGTCGCTCCGGTGCCAATAACTTTTGATCCGTAAGGAGTTACGCGGTGCACAGCATATCGTTGGAAAGCTATCTGAGAGATCTACGACGGGGGCAGCAAACTTGCTCGGCTGTGCCTATTTTCGGAGCCCAAAATAGAACATTTTCATCAGTTTCATGACACTTTTCTTCTTTTACACTGTTTTTTCTTCCCGGATCGTACGTCGTGAGCCGTGAAAAGGATGACAAACTAATCCATCACATTTCTATTACCGAATCCCATGGCACCTTGGGCAAGACAACTTCGCTTCACGTAGAGGCTGGAACCGCAAACCGAGTGCGTAGGGCTTGGGACAAGGTCTCCGTCGCTCCGGTGCCCATAACTTTTGATCCGTAAGGAGTTACGCAGTGCACAGCATACCGATGGAAAGCTCTCCGAGAGCTCTACGATGGGGGCTGCTAGCCTGCTCGGCTGCGCCAATTTTTAGAGTCCAAAATCAAATGTTTTCAACAGTTTCAGGACACTTTCCTTCTTTTGCACTATATTTTCATCCCGAATCGTACGTCGTGAGCCGCGAAAAGGACGACAACCTAATCCATCATATTTCTATTACCGAATCCTATGGCACCTTAGGCAAGATAACTTTCCTTCACGTAGAGGGTGGGCCCGCAAACCGAGGGCGTAGGGTTTGGAACCAGGTCTCCGTCGCTCCGATGCCCATAACTTTTGATTCGTAAGGAGTTACGCAGTGCACAGCATACCGATGGAAAGCTCTCCGAGAGCTCTATGAGAGGGGTAGCTAGCCTGCTTAGCTGCGCCTATTTTTAGATTCCAAAATCGAACGTTTTCAGTAGTTTCAGGACACTTTTCTTCTTTTGCACTATTTTTTCATCCCGGATCATATGTCGTGAGCTGCGAAAAGGTTGACAACGTAATCCATCACATTTCTATTACCGAATCCCACAGCAGCCTGGGCAAGACAACTTCACTTCACGTAGAGGCTAGGACTGCAAACCGCGGGCGTGGGGCTTGTGACCAGGTATCCGTCACTCCAGTGCCCATAACTTTTGATCCGAATGGAGTAACGCGGCATACAGCATACCGTTGGAAAGCTCTCCGAGAGCTCTACGATGGAAGCAGTAAACCTGCTAGGCTGTGCCTTTTTTTTGGAGCCCAAAATCAAAAGTTTTCATTAGTTTCGGGACATTTTTCTTCTTTTGCATTATTTTTCATCCCGGATCGCACATCGTCAGCTGCGAAAAGGACGACAACCTAATCCATCATATTTCTAATACCGAATCCCATGGCACCTTGGGCAAGACTTCTTCGCTTCACGCAAAGGCTGGGCCCGCAAACCGAGGGCGTGGAGCTTGTGACCAGGTATCCATCGCTCCGGTACCCATAACTGTTGATCCGTAAGGAGTATCACGGCGCACAACATACCTTTGGAAAGCTCTCCGAGAGCTCTACGACGAGGGTAGCAAACTTGCTCGGGTGTGCCTATTTTCGGAGCCCAAAATTGAACGTTTTCATCCGTTTTGGGACATATTTCTTCTTTTGCATTGTTTTTTCGTCCGAATCATACGTCGTGAGCCGCGAAAAGGACGACAACCTAATTCATCACATTTCTATTACCGAATCCCACTGTAACTTAGGCAAGACAACTTCACTTCACGTAGAGGCTAGGCCCACAAACCGAGGCCGTGGGACTTGTGACCATGTATCCGTCGCTCCGCTGCCCATAACTTTTTATCCGTAAGCACTTACGCGGCGCACAGCATACTGTTGAAAAGCTCTTCAAGAGCTCTACGACGGGGGCATGAAGCTTGCTTGGCTGCGCCTATTTTTGTAGCCCAAAATTGATCATTTTCATTAGTTTCGGGATACTTTTCTTCTTTAGCATTGTTTTTCCGTCCAAGATCGTACATTGTGAGCTGCGAAAAGGACGACAACCTAATCCATCACATTTCTATTACCGAATTTCACGGCACCTTCGGCAAGACAACTTCGTTTCACGTAGAAGCTGGGCCTGCAAACCGAGGGCGTGGGGCTTGGGACCAGGTCTCCGTCGCTCTGGTGCCCACAACTTTTGATCTGTAAGGAGTTACGCGGCGCACAGCATACCGTTGGAAAGCTCTCCGAGAGCTCTACTACGAGGACAGCAAACATGCTAGTCTGTGCCTATTTTTGGAGCCCAAAATTGAATGTTTTTATCAATTTTTGGATATTTTTCTTTTTTTGCACTGTTTTTTCATCCCGAATCGTACGTCGTGAGCTTCAAAAAAGATGACAACCTGATCCATCACATTTCTATTACCGAATCCCACAGCAGCTTGGGCAAGACAACTTCACATCATGCAGAGGTTGGGCCCGAAACCGAGGGCGTGGGGCTTATGACCAGGTATCCGTCGCTCCGGTGCCCATAACTTTTGAACCGTAAGGAGTTACGTAGCGCACAGCATCCCATTTGAAAGCTCTCCGAGAGCTCTACGAAGGTGGTAGCAAGCTTGCTCTACTATGCCTGTTTTTGGAGACCAAAATCGAATATTTTCATCAGTTTTTGGACACTTTTCTACTTTTACGCTGTTTTTCTATCTTGGATCGTACGTCATGAGGCGTGAATTGGACGACAACCTAATCCATCACATTGCTATTACCGAATCCCACAGCACCTTGGGCAAGACAACTTCGCTTCATGTCGAGGCTGGGCCCGCAAACTGAGGGCGTGGGGCTTAGGACCAGGTCTCTGTCGCTCCGGTGCCCATAACTATTGATCCGTAAGGACTTACGCGGCCCACGGCATACCGTTGGAAAGCTCTCCAAGAGCTCTACGACGGGGGCATCAAGCCTACACGATTGCACCTATTTTTAGAGTCCAAAATTGAACGTTTTCAACAGTTTTGGGACACTTTTCTTCTTTTGCACTGTTTTTTCATCCCGGATCGTACGTCGTGAGCCGTGAAAAGGACGACAACCTAATCCATAACATTTTTATTATCGAATCCCTCTGCAGCCTGGGCAAGACAACTTCACTTCTCGTAGAGGCTGGGCCCGTAACCGAGGGCTTGGGGCTTGTGACCAGATATTTGTCGCTCCGGTGCCCATAACTTTTGAACCGTAAGGAGTTACGTGGCGCACAGCATACCGTTGGAAAGCTCTCCGAGAGCTCTACGACGGGGGCAGCAATCCTGCTCGGCTGCACCTATTTTCGGTGCCCAAAATTGAATATTTTCAATGGTTTTGGGACAGTTTTCTTCCTTTGCGCTGTTTTAGCTACACGGATCGTACGTCGTGAGCCGCGAAAAGGGCGACAACCTAATCAATCACATTTCTATTACCGAATCCCACTGTATCTTGGGCAAGATAACTTCACTTCACGTAGAAGCTGGGCCTACAAACCGGGGGCGTGGGGCTTGTGACCATGTATCCGTCGCTCCAGTGCCCAGAACTTTTGATCCGTATGGAGTTACGTGGCGCAAAGCATACCGTTGGAAAGCTCTTCAAGAGTTCTACGATGGTGGTAGCAAGTTTGCACAGCTGTGCCTATTTTCGGAGCCCAAAATTGAATATTTTCATCAGTTTTCGGACACTTTTCTTCTTTTGCGCTGTTTTTCTGTCCCGGATCATACGTCGTGAGCTACCAAAAGGACGACAACCTAATCCATCACATTTCTATTATTAAATCCTACAGCACCTTGGGCAAGACAACTTCGCTTCACGCGGAGGCTGGGCCCGCAAACCGAGGGTGTGGGGCTTGGGACCAGGTCTACGTCGCTCCGGTGCCCATAACTTTTGATCCGTAAGGAGTTACGTGATGCACAGCATACCATTGGAAAGCTCTCCGAGAGCTCTACGATGGGGGCAGCAAACCTGCTTAGCTGTTCCTATTTTTGGGGCCCAAAATCGAACGTTTTCATTAGTTTCGGGATACTTTTCTTCTTTTGCACTGTTTTTTTGTCCTAGATCATACATCATTAGCCGCGAAAAGGACGACAACCTAATCCATCATATTTCTATTACCGAATCCCACAGTACCTTGGGCAAGACAACTTCGCTTCACGTAGAGGTTGGGCCCGCAAACCGAGGGCGTAGGGCTTAAGACCAGGTTTTTGTCGCTCCGGTGCCCATAACTTTTGATCCGTAAGGAGTTCCGCGGTGCACAGCATACGGTTGGAAAGCTCTCCGAGAGCTCTATGACAAAGGCAACAAGCTTGCTTGCTGTGCCTATTTTCGGAGCCCAAAATTGAACATTTTCATCTGTTTTGAGACATTTTTCTTCTTTTGCGCTATTTTTTTATCCCGGATCGTACGTCGTGAGCCGTGAAAAGGACGACAACTTAATCCATCACATTTCTATTACTGAATCCCACGGCACCTTGAGCAAGACAACTTCGCTTCATGTAGAGGCTGGGCCCGCAAACCGTGGGTGTGGGGCTTGAGACCAGGTTTTTGTCGCTCCGGTGCCCTTAACTTTTGATCCATAAGGAGTTACATGGCACACAACATACCGTTCGAAAGCTCTCCGAGAGCTCTACAATGGGGGCAGCAAGCTTGCTCAACTACGCCTATTTTTGTAGCCCAAAATCGTACGTTTTCATCAGTTTCAAGACACTTTTCTTCTTTAGCATTGTTTTTCTGTCCCGGATCGTACGTCGTAAGCTGTGAAAAGGGTGACAACCTAATGCATCACATTTTTATTACCGAATCCCACGGCTCCTTCGGCAAGACAACTTCGCTTCACGTAGAGGTTGGGCCCACAAACCGAGGGCGTGGGGCATGAGACCAGGTTTCCGTTGCTCCGGTGCCCATAACTTTTGATCCGTAAGGAGTTACGCGCTGCACAACATACCGTTGGAATGTTCTCCAAGAGCTCTACGAAGGGGGCAGCCTGCCTGCTAGGCTGTGCCTATTTTCGGGGCCCAAAATCGAATGTTTTCAACAGTTTCGAGACACTTTTCTTCTTTTGCGCTATTTTTTCTTCCCGGATCGTACGTCGTGAGTCGCAAAAAGGACGACAACCTAATCCATCACATTTCTATTACCGAATCCCACTGCAATTTAGGAAGAACAACTTTACTTCACGTAGAGGCTAGGCCCGCAAACTGAGGGCGTGGGGCTTGGGACCAGGTCTCCGTTGCTCCGGTGCCCATAACTTTTGATTCGTAAGGAGTTACGCAGCCCATAGCATGCCGTTGGAAAGCTCTCCGAGAGCTCTACGATAGGGGCAGCAAGCCTGCTCGGATATGCCTATCTTTGGAGTCCAAAATCCAACGTTTTCAATAGTTTCGGGATACTTTTCTTCTTTTGCACTATTTTTTCGTCTCGGATCGTACATCGTGAGCCGCGAAAAGGACGACAACCTAATCCATCACATTTCTATTACCGAATCCCACTCCAGCTTTGTCCCGCCCTAACCCATCCTATAGAAGTTAGACTAGGGTGTGATCTAATCATTCATACCATTTCACATACTTAATCATTCATTAAGATTTTACACTTGACATTAGCCTAGAACTCTAAAAGATTTTCGAAAAACCAGCAGCATAACGGCTGTAATTGGGCTCTTTAGTTTGACCTAATTTTCTAAACGCCTCAAAACTTTCAATCTCAAATTCATTTCCAACTAAGATTACTATTTATCACCAATCGAAATGCCTACTAGTTATCTCGAAGTCTCGTTTGATTAACAACCTAGCATGATAACTATGTCTCGTTTATTTGTCAATCCCTGTTATACAAGTACTTGTTGATCTTAGCTTACCAATGAGTACCTGCTTAAGATTGGATAGATTCATTTGACTTTACTCTTCCCTAGTATTTCATAAGCCTGCAGTAGTTACCAGTCAAAGTAGCAAAACAAGCAAATAGGGTGTCTGTCTAATTAATATCGGTACAAATCAAAATTAGACCCCAAATTACAACAGGGGTCATTTACAATGACAACAACAAGCAACATAGAAAATAGTCTTCAAAACATTATATCGTTCACATAACAGCCACAATCAAGTAAGGCACATAGGGCAGGCAATCACTCCAAGGAGTCGTCAATAGGCACGTTATCCTCAGGTACCTGTTCCTAATCTTCTTCACTTGAGATAATAAAAGAGGGTGAGTCCTTATGAACTTAGCAAGGGGGAACGAGAAATACGTTTTGAAACTCTTTTTCTGGTTCAACTTATAAAAAAAAAACCCTTTTTGAAAGCATGACATATAACACAAGTAAGTTCATAATATAATATAAAAGTAAAAGAACACAATTACCCGTCTTTCCTCCTCGAGGTCCTCTAGGAATCAAGCGAGAGTACTTATACACATAGTGAAAAGGATACGGTGAGCTTTTGCTCTCAATTCATTTCCAATATCAGTTGTTGCAGCTGACTTCAAATCATCCACTTATCACGCCAAATGGGTGTACTCCGGATGTACCCCGAAATCCTATGACCCAACTCCCCGAGAAAGTCTAGCCCCTAAGCGAGAGAGGGAATTGGACAATGGTAGTCAAGTTGCACCGGCAAGCCCGATGCCGCTCGGTGTGCGTGAAACGCTACCACGCCAGAATGAAAGGTTGCAACCTTGTATGCAATGCACATTTATAACATTTAATATATCACATTAGGAGGACAACAAAGTAGGTTGCCTCCGAGCAGTCATAAGATCGCACATTGACAAGTAAACACACGAGGCATGCTTTGACATGTAATTTCACTTGTAAAGCACATGGAGTTATATGAATATTAAACGGGCAGCCATGTAACACATGTAAATCAAGTCATATAACTCATTTCGGGGTTCACGTAATCAAGTAATAAGTTTATACAAGCATGCAACGACGTCTACATGAGACCGGGTGCAAGAAAAGTCTACTTATCAACATGTAATCATTGGAATCACATTTCAAGCATACTTAACATTTATTAGGCAGCCCACTAATCACACAATTGGACACAATAAGCATAGGATCAACACTTAGCGAGTTTTCACATTCAATAGGGTTTCAATTCATGCTTACACGTGCGATTAAGCCACAAGTTGTCACGTAATTAAACCCAGGCCATGCATCGAACAGTCCACACAACATCCAAGTGCCACAATCCCAAGCATTCAATACCACAAGAGAAGTTATAATAATTTTCAAGCATATCACTAGATAAAAACCTTACTGCAATGGTCTGTTTTCCCACAATCGTTTAGACAAGCAAAATATCTCCAATTCCAGTGAACAAAATGTCAAATTAAATCTTAATGAGTGATTTGAATCCAAAAACAAACCTCGCATCATTTGGAGTTCGGATTCAAGAGTTATAGCTAAAACCGTGAGACTACGCAAAACTGTCTAGATTCGTACATATTTCAATACTTTCCATTTTTGAGGGTTTTAGGGTCAGATTTAGCTTTAGTCTATTTCTGACAAAAATGTCCAGAACTAAAAAATATATCAACCTACCAACTTCCATGCATTTTAGATATAATTTACTGGGTAAAAACTGTTTCGTTCTACAAGGACAGTGAACTGCCAAAAACCTGCTCCATTTTCCCAGATTTTCCAGATTTAGACACCTTTCGATGTTTTACCATTTTGGAGACCTTAGAGTGAAAATTGGTCTTGGCCTATTTCTATGAAAAATGCTCATAACTGGCAAAAAGAGTCACCTACCAATTTTCACACATTTTTAACATCATTAACCAGGCCAAATGCACTTCGTTCTAACAAGTCAGAAATCTGCCAGCTACGCGATTTTGCCTATCTTCAAGTCCTTTCCAAATATCTTGCCATGCATGGTTATATAAGCTCATGCACACACATATACAAAAAGTACAGAGGTAAATCTAGACATATGAAGGCATGCATGTGGTTTTTGAAAGCTTTTAAAAAGGATTAACCCTCACCTTAACCTATTGACAACAAATGATGCTCAAAACTCTTGAAGATGCACAAAATGGTCTTCTCTCCTTGCTTGGCCGAGAGATATTGCTTGATTTCCTTAATTCCTAGCTGAGTTATCATATTCTTAGTATGTGCATGTGGCTAGAACAAAAGGAAATGAAATAGAAGCTATCAAACATACCTAAGCCGAAATGAAGGGTTTTATGAGCTTGCATGCAATTTTCTTGCTTCTTGCTTGCTTGGTTGAGCTTCCTAGGGTCCTTGAGTGTCTTGGTGAGCTTTAGGAGATGAGCTTAAGCTATGGGACTTGAGGGTGCAGCCTTGGCCGAGAGATAGAGAGGAATTGAGAGCTTGAGATAAGGTTTGGAAGCACAAATGAGGTTGAAGATGCTTTGAGGGTGTTTGAATGCATGTGTCGGCCTAGAGCTCTACAATTTCTGAAATTCCCTTAGTCCTTGTGCAATCTTGAACTGTGAAGAAGCATGGAGTGTTTTGGTCGAGAAAGTGAAGCTTGGTAGGTGTGTTTTGTTTCATTTTTTTATGTATTGTGTCATAGGCTTGTCTAGGAATGATTTTTGAAATTGCAAAGCATGCACAAGCTCTTCACATGGTCGGCCATACCTTGTGAAATTTCTGAATTCTTGTCATGTTTTGAGCATTATTTAATTGTATGTGTTTGGAATATGCAAAAGAATAAAGAATAAAGAATAAGAATGTTTAGCTTTTGGTGAAATTTTGTCTTCTAGTGCATTGACTTAGCATTTTAATATTAATTAGTGGAGTTTGTAGGATTAGTTAATAATCTAGTGCTTCGTGTAAGATGCTTTCTTGATTAGCATGCGGGCACGCTTAACTAGGTCTAGGGCACGCACTACGTGGTAAGGCACGAACTATGAGACGAATGCACATTTTCCAAGTAAAAGCACGCAACTCTAAACGAATGCACGTAATTCAATGCAAGGCACAAAAAACGAGCCACGACTCTTAAACCGAGGTCAAAGCACGCAATTCAAGGTTAGGACACTCGAAACGAGGTATCGCACGCAAATTGAGGTCGGGCCTCAGAAGCTTGGGCAAGACAACTTCACTTCACGTAGAGGCTGAGCCCGTAAACCGAGGGCGTGGGGCTTGAGACCAGGTATCCGTCGCTCCGGTGCCCATAAGTTTTGATCCGCAAGTAGTTACGCGGCGCACAGCATACCGTCGGAAAGCTCTCCGAGAGCTCTACGACGGGGCCAGTAAACCTGCCCAACTGTTTGTATTTTCGGAGCCAAAAATCAAACATTTTCATCAATTTCGGGACACTTTTCTTCTTTTTGCACTGTTTTTTCGTCCCGGTTCGTACGTCGTGAGCCTCGAAAAGGACGACAACCTAATCGATCACATTTCTATTACCGAATGCCACGGCACCTTGGGCAAGATAACTTCACTTCACGTAAAGGCTGGGCCCGCAAACCGAGGGCGTAGGGCTTAAGACCAGGTTTTCGTCGCTCCAGTACCCATAACTTTTGATCCATAAGGAGTTACGCGGCGCACAGCATACCGTTGGAAAGCTCTCCGAGAGCTCTACAACGGGGGCAGCAAGCCCGTTCAGTTGTACCTTTTTTCGGAGCCCAAAACTGAACATTTTCAATAGTTTCAGGACACTTTTCTTCTTTTGTACTGTTTTTTCTTCACGGATCATACGTCGTGAGCCGCAAAAAGGACGATAACCTAATCCATCACATTTCTATTACAGAATCCCATTGCAGCTTGGGCAAGACAACTTCACTTCACGTAGAGGCTGGGCCCGCAAACCGAGGGCATGGTGCTTGTGACCAGGTATCCGTCGCTCGGGTGCCCATAACTTTTGATCCGTAAGGAGTTACGTGGCGCACAGCATACAGTTGGAAAGCACTCCGAGAGCTCTACAATAGGGGTAGTAAGCATGCTTAGCTGTGCCTATTTTCGGAGTCCAAAATTGAACGTTTTCATCTATTTCAGGACACTTTTCTTCTTTTACGTTATTTTTTTGTCCCAGATCGTACGTCGTGAGCTGCGAAAAAGATGACAAACTAATCCCACACATTTCTATTACCGAATCCCACTGCAGCTTGGGCAAGACAACTTCACTTCACGTAGAGGCTAGGCCCGCAAACCGAGGGCGTGGGGCTTGTGACCAAGTATCCGTCACTTCGGTGCGGTAACTTTTGATCCGTATGGAGTTATGCTGTGCACAGCATATCGTTAGAAAGCTCTCCGAGAGCTTTACGACGGGGGCAGCACACCTGTTCTACTGTGCCTATTTTCGTAGCCCAAAATCGAACGTTTTCATCAGCTTCGGGACACTTTTCTTCTTTTACACTATTTTTTCGTCCCGGACCGTACGTCGCGAGCCGTGAAAAGGACTACATCCTAATCCATCACAATTCTATTACTGAATCCCATGGCACCTTGGGCAAGACAACTTCGCTTCACGTAGAGGCTGGGCCCGCAAACCGAGGGCGTGTGGCTTGAGACCAGGTTTTCGTCGCTCCGGTGCCCATAACTTTTGATCCATATGGAGTTACACGGCACACTGCATACCATTGGAAAGATCTCCGAGAGCTCTACGATGGGGGCTGCAAGCCTACTCGGCTGCGCTAGTTTTCTTAGCCCAAAATCAAACGTTTTCATCTGTTTCGGGACACTTTTCTTCTTTAGCATTGTTTTTTGTCCCAGATTGTGCGTCGTGAGCTGCGAAGAGGACGACAACCTAATCCATCACATTTCTATTACCGAATTCCACGGGACCATCGGCAAGACAACTTTGGTTCTCGTAAAGGCTGGGCCCACAATCCGAGGGTGCGGGGCTTAGGACCAGGTCTCCGTGGCTCCGGTGCCCATAACTCTTGATCCATAAAAAGTTACGCGGCACACTGCATACCATTGGAATGCTCTCCGAGAGCTCTACGACGGGGGCAGCAAGCCTGCTCGGTTGTGCATGTTTTTGGAGCCCAAAACTGAACGTTTTCAACAGTTTTGGGACACTTTTCTCCTTTTGCACTGTTTTTTCGTCACGGATCGTACGTCGTGAGCTGCGAAAAGGACGACAACCTAATCCACCACATTTCTATTACCGAATCCCACTGCAGCTTGGGCAAGAAAACTTCACTTCACGTAGAGGCTGGGCCCGCAAACCGAGGGCGTGGGGCTTGTGACCAGGTATCCGTCACTACGGTGCCCATAACTTTTGATCCGTAAGGAGTTACGCGGTGCACAGCATACCGTTGGAAAGCTCTCCAAGAGCTCTACGAAGGAGATAGCAAACCTGCTCGGTTGTTCCTATTTTCGGAGCCCAAAATCAAACGTTTTCATCAGTTTTGGGACACTTTTCTTCTTTTGCACTATTTTTTTGTCCCGGATCGTATGTCGTGAGCCGTGAAAAGGACGACAACCTTATCCATCACATTTCTATTATTGAATCCTAGTGCACCTTGGGCAAGACAACTTCGCTTCACGCAGAGGCTGGGCCCGTAAACCGAGGGCATAGGGCTTGAGACGAGGTTTTCGTCGCTCTGGTGCCCATAACCTTTGATCTGTAAGGAGTTACGTGGCGCACAGCATACTGTTGGAAAGCTCTCCGAGAGCTCTACGATAGGGGCGGTAAACCTGCTCGGCTGCGCCTGTTTTCATAACCTAAAATTGAACATTTTCATCGGTTTTGGGAAATTTTTCTTCTTTAGCGTTATTTTTCTGTCTCGGATCGTACGTCGTGAGCTGCGAAAAGGGAGACAACCTAATCCATCACATTTCTATTACCGAATCCCATGACACCTTTGGCAAGACAACTTCAGCGCACATAGAGCCTGGGACAGCAAACCAAGGGCGTGGGGCTTCGGACCAGGTCTCCGTTGCTCCGGTGCCCATAACTTTTGATCCGTAAGGAGTTATGCAGCGCACAACATACCGTTGGAAAGCTCTCCGAGAACTCTACGACGGGGACAGTAAGCCTGCTCGGTCGCGCCTTTTCTTAGAGCCCAAAACTGAACGTTTTCAACAGTTTCGGGACACTTTTATTCTTTTGCACTATTTTTTATCACGGATCATACGTCGTGAGCCACGAAAAGGATGAAAGCCTAATCCATCACATATCTATTACCGAATCCCACTACAACTTGGGCAAGACAACTTCCCTTCACGTAGAGGCTGGGCCTGCAAATCGAGGGCGTGGGGTTTGTGACCAGGTATCCGTCGCTCGGGTGCCCTTAACTTTTGAGCCATAAGGAGTTACGCGCGCACAACATACCGTAGGAAAGCTCTCTGAGAGCTCTCTGACGGGGGCAGCAAACCTGCTCGGCTGTGCCTATTTTCGATGACCAAAATCAAATGTTTTCATCAGTTTCAGGACACTTTTCTTTTTTTGCACTGTTTTTCATCCCGGATCGTACGTCGTGAGCCGCGGAAAGGACGACAACCTAATCCATCACATTTCTATTACCGAATCCCATGACACCTTGGGCAAGACAACTTCGCTTCACGTAGAGGCTGGGTCCGCCAACCGAGGGTGTGGGGCCTGAGACTAGGTTTTCGTCTCTCCGGTGCCAAAACTTCTGATCTGTAAGGAGTTTCATGGTACACAGCATATCGTTGGAAAGATCTTCTAGAGCTCTACGACAGGCGTAGCAAGTCTGCTCGGCTGTGCCATTTTTCGTAGATCAAAATTGAACGTTTTCATCCATTTCGGGACACTTTTCTTTTTTAGCGTTATTTTTCCGTCTCGGATCGTAAGTCATAAGCTGCGAAAAGGATGACAACCTAATCAATCTCATTTCTATTACCGAATCCCACGGTACCTTCAGCAAGACAACTTCGGTTCACGTCGAAGCTGGGCCCGCAAATCAAGGGCGTGGTGCTTGGGACCAGGTCACCGTCGCTCTAGTGACCATAACTTTTGATCCGTAAGGAGTTACGCAGCGTATAGCATACCGTTGGAAAGCTCTCCAAGAGCTCTACGACGGGGGCAGCAAGCCTGCTCAACTGCGCCTATTTTTAGAGCCCAAAATCGAACATTTTCAATAGTTTTGGGATACTTTTCTTCTTTTGCACTGTTTTTTCGTCACCGATCGTACGTCGTGAGCTGCGAAAAGGACGACAACCTAATCCACCACATTTCTATTACCGAATCCCACTGTAGCTTGGGCAAGAAAACTTCACTTCACATAGAGGATGGGCCCGTAAATCGAGGGCATGGGGCTCTATTGTGTATAACTTTTGATCCGTAAGGAGTTACGCGGCACACAGTATACCGTTGGAAAGCCCTCTGAGAGCTTTACGACAGGGGCATCAAGCCTGCTCGGCTACGCCTGTTTTTGGAGCCCAAAACTGAACGTTTTCAACAGTTTTGGGACACTTTTCTTCTTTTGCACTATTTTTCCGTCCCGGATCGTACGTCATGAGCTGCGAAAAGGATGACAACCTAATCCATCATATTTCTATTACCGAATCCCATGGCACATTCAGCAAGAAAACTTCGGTTCACGTTGAGGCTCGACCCGCAAACCGAGGGCGTAGGGCTTGGGACCAGGTCACCGTCGCTTCAGTGCCCACAACTTTTGATCCGTAAAGAGTTACGTGGTGCACAACATACTTTTGGGAAGCCCTCTGAGAGCTTTACGACAGGGGCATCAAGCCTGCTCGGCTACGCCTGTTTTTGGAGCCCAAAACTGAACGTTTTCAACAGTTTTGGGACACTTTTCTTCTTTTGCACTATTTTTTCATCACGGATCGTACGTCGTGATCCGCGAAAAGGAAGATAACCTAATCCATCATATTTCTATTACCGAATCCCAGTGTAGCTTGGGCAAGACAACTTCACTTCACGGCGAGGCTGGGCCCGTAAACTGAGGCCGTGGGGCTTGTGACCAGGTATCCGTCGCTCTAGTGCTCATAACTTTTGATCCGTAAGGAGTTACGCAGCGCACAGCATACCGTTGGAAAGCTCTCCAAGAGCTCTACGATGGGGGCAGCAAACCTACTCGGCTGTTCTTATTTTCGGAGCCCAAAATTGAACATTTTCATCAGTTTTGGGACACTTTTCTTCTTTTACACTATTTTTTTTGTCCCGGATCGTATGTCGTGAGCCGCGAAAAGGACGACAACCTTTCCATCATATTTCTATTATTGAATCCCACGGCACCTTGGGCAAGACAACTTCACTTCATGTAGAGGTTGGGCCCGCAAACCGAGGGCATGGGGTTTGAGACCTGGTTTTTGTCGCTCTAGTGCCCCTAACTTTTGATCCGTAAGGAGTTACGTAGCGCACAGCATACCGTTGGAAAGCTCTTCGAGAGCTCCATGACAGCGGTAGTAAGCCTGCTCGGCTGTACCTATTTTCATAGCCCAAAATCGAATATTTTCATCAGTTTCTAGACACTTTTCTTCTTTTGCGGTGTTTTTTCATCCCGGATCTTAAGTCGTGAGTTGCGAAAAGGACGACATCCTAATCCATCACATTTCTATTACCGAATCCCACGGCACATTTTCAACAGTTTCTGGACACTTTTCTTCTTTTGCACTATTTTTTCGTCATGGATCGTACATCGTGAGCCGCGTAAAGGACGGCATCCTAATCCATCATATTTCTTTTACCGAATCCTACTGCAGCTTGGGCAAGACAACTTCACCTCACGTAGAGGCTGGGCCCGCAAACCGTGGGCGTGGTGCTTGTAACCAAGTATCCGTCGCTCGGGTGCCCATAACTTTTGAGCCGTAAGGAGTTACGCGGCGCACAACATACCGTTGAAAAGCTCTCCAAGAGCTCTACGACATGGGCAGTAAGCCTGCTCGGCTGTGCCTGTTTTCGGAGCCCAAAATCGAACGTTTTCATCTATTTTGGAACACTTTTCTTTTTTTGCGCTATTTTTTTATCCCGGATCGTACGTCGTGAGCCGCGAAAAGGACGACAACTTAATCCATCACATTTATTTTAGAGAATCTCACTGTACCTTGGGCAAGACAACTTCGCTTCACATAGAGGCTGGACCCGCAAACCGAGGGCGTGGGGCTTGAGACTAGGTTTTCGTCGCTCCGGTGCTTATAACTTTTGATCCGTAAGGAGTTACGCGGCGCACATCATACCGTTGGAAAGCTCTCCAAGAGCTCTACGATGAGGACAACAAGCCCGCTTGGCTGCGCCTTTTTTCAGAGCCCAAAACTGAACATTTTCAACAGTTTTAGGATATTTTTCTTCTTTTGCACTATTTTTTCGTCATGGATTGTACGTTGTTAGCCGTAAAAAGGACGACAACCTAATCCATCACATTTTTATTACCGAATCCTACTGCAGCTTGGGCAAGACAACTTCAATTCACGTAGAGGCTGGGCCCGCAAACCGAGGGCTTAGTGCTTGTGACCAGGTATCCGTCGCTCGGGTGCCCATAACTTTTGAACCGTAAGGAGTTACGGGGCGCCCAACATACCGTTGGAAAGCTCTCCGAGAGCTCTACGATGGGGGTAGTAAGCTTGCTTGGCTATGCCTGTTTTCAGAGCCTAAAATTGAACATTTTCATCTGTTTTGGGACACTTTTCTTCTTTTGCGCTATTTTTTCGTCCCGGATCGTATGTCGTGAGCAGCGAAAAAGATGACAACCTAATCCATCACATTTCTATTACCGAATCCCACAGCACCTTGGGCAAGGTAACTTCACTTCACGTAGACGCTGGGCTCGCAAACTGAGGGCATGGGATTTGAGACCAGGTTTTCGTTGCTCCGGTGCCCATAACTTTTGATCCGTAAAGTGTTACGCGACGCACAACATATCGTTGCAAAGCTCTCCGAGAGTTCTACGGCGGGGGTAGCAAATCTGCTCGGCTGTGCCTATTTTCAGTTCCCAAAATCGAACATTTTCATCAGTTTTGGGACATTTTTCTTCTTTTGCACTATTTTTTCATCCCGAATCGTACGTCGTGAGCCGCCAAAAAGATGACAACCTAATCCATCACATTTTTATTACCGAATCCAATGGCACCTTGGGCAAGATAACTTCGCTTCACATAGAAGTTGGGCCCGCAAACCGAGGGTGTGGGGCTTGAGACTAGGATTTCGTCGCTTCGGTGCCATAACTTTTGATCCGTAAGGAGTTACGCGGCGCACAGCATACTGTTGGAAAGATCTCCTAGAGCTCTACGACAGAGGTAGCAAGCCTGCTTGGCTGCGCCAGTTTTCGTAGATCAAAATCGAATGTTTTCATCAGTTTCGGGACACTTTTCGTCCTTAGTGTTGTTTTTCCGTCCCGGATCGTACGTCGGCAAGACAACTTCGGTTCACGTCGAGGCTGGGCCTGCAAACCGAGGGCGTGGGGCTTGGGACCAGGTCTCTGTCACATTTCTATTACCGAAAAGGATGACATGCTAATCCATCATATTTCTATTACCGAATCCCACTGCAGCTTGGGCAAGACAACTTCACTTCACGTAGAGGCTGGGCCTGTAAACCGAGGGTGTGGGGCTTGTGACCAGATATCCGTCGCTCCGGTGCTAATAACTTTTGATCCATAAGGAGTTACGCAGCGCACAACATACCGTTAGAAAGCTCTCCTAGAGCTCTACGACGGAGGCAGCAAACCTGCTCGCTTGTTTTTATTTTTGGAGCCCAAAATTGAACTTTTTCATCAGTTTCGGAACACTTTTATTCTTTTGCATAGTTTTTTTGTCCCGGATCGTACGTCGTGAGCCACGAAAAGGGCGACATCCTAATCCATCACATTTCTATTATTGAGTCCGATGGCACTTTGGGCAAGACAACTTCACTTCACGTAGAGGCTGGGCCCGTAAACCGAGGACGTAGGGCTTGAGACAAGGTTTTCGTTGCTCTGGTGCCCAAAACCTTTGATCCGTAAGGAGTTACGTGGTGCACAGCATAACTTTGGAAAGCTCTCCGAGAGCACTATGACAGGGGTGGAAAGCCTGCTCGGTTGCGCCTGTTTTCATAGCCCGAATCGAATGTTTTCATCAAATTTGGGACACTTTTCTTCTTTAGCGTTGTTTTTCTGTCTCGGATCGTACGTCGTGAGCCGCGAAATGGACGACAACCTAATCCATCACATTTTTATTACCGAATCCCACGGTACCTTTGGCAAGACAACTTCACTTCACATAGAGGCTGGGCCTGCAAACCAAAGGCGTGGGGCTTGGGACCAATTCTCCGTCGCTCCGGTGCCCAAAACTTTTGATCCGTAAGAAGTTACACGGCGCACAGGATACTGTTGGAAAGTTCTACAAGAGCTCTAAGACGGGGGCAGCAGGCCTGCTCGGCTGCACCTTTTTTTAGAGCCCAAAACCGATCATTTTCAACAGTTTCGGGATACTTTTCTTCTTTTGCACTGTTTTTTCGTCACGGATCGTACGTCGTGAGCCGCGAAAAATATGACAACCTAATCCATCACATTTGTATTACCGAATCCCACTACAGCTTGGGCAAGAAAACTTCACCTCACGTAGAGGCTGGGCCTGCAAACCGAGGGCGTTGTGCTTGTGACCAGGTATCTATCGCTCAGGTGCCCATAACTTTTGAGCTAAAAGGAGTTATGCGACGCACAGCATACCGTTGGAAAGCTCTTCGAGAGAACTATGACGAGGGCAGTAAGCTTGGTCGGTTACGCCTATATTTGGAGCCCAAAATTGAATGTTTTCATCTTTTTTGGGCTTCTTTTCTTCTTTTTGCGCTGTTACTTTGTCCCAGATCGATCGTCATGAGCTGTGAAAAACACGACAACCTAATCCATCACATTTCTATTACCAAATCCCATGGCACCTTGGGCAAGATAACTTCATTTCACGTTGAGGCTGGGCCCACAAATCGAGGGCGTAGGGCTTATGACCAGGTTTTCGTCGCTTCGGTGCCCATAACTTTTGATCCGTAAGGTGTTAAGCGGTGCACAGTGTGAGGCCCGACCTCGATTTGCGTGCAATATCTCGTTTTGTGTGTCCTAACCTAGATGTACATGCCTTGACCTAGGTTTAAGAGTTGTGTCTCGTTTTATGTGTCTTGCATTGAATTACGTGCATTCATTTAGGGTTGCATGCATTTCCTTGGGAAACGTGCATTCGTCTTGTAGTTCATGCCCTAAACCTAAGAAAGCGTGCCCGTATGCTAATCAATAAAGCATCTTACACGAAGTACTAGGTCATTAATTAATCCTACAACTCCATTAACTAATATTAAAATGTTAATTCAACTCACTAGAAGACAAAATCTCACCAAAAGCTAAACATTTTTATTCTTTTGCATATCCCAAGCATACACAATAAAATAAAGCTTAAAGCATGACAAAAATTCTGAAATTGGAGCCAAGATGGCCGGCCATACTAGGGCTTGAGCAAGGTTTGAACCATTATTTCATATCTTGCATGCTTAGTCAAAAAAAAAAAAAAAGAGAAAAGCTCACACCATGACAAATCTTTCCTTGTACCAAGACACCTTTTGCTAAACACCAAGCTACACATCTCGGCCTCTTCACCATTGTGTCCCCTCACAATTGAAATTGCTCAACATAACAACACAAATCAGAATTTTGAGAGCATAGGGCCGACACACACACCAACATTTCATTTTCCTCAAAACATTCTCTCTTTCTCTCAAGCTCTCATCTCCTCTCTCTCGGCCTTCGCTGCAATCTCACTCTCCCTAGATTAAGCTCATCATCCTAAGGTTTCTCAAGACACTCAAGGCCCTAGGAAGCTCGACCAAGCAAGCTAGAAGCAAAGAAACATGCATGCAAGCTCATAGAACACTCATTCGGCCCTTAGGTATGTTGATAGCTTCTATTTCATTTCCTTTCTGTTCTAACCACATGCACATACTAAGGACACGGTAACTTAGCTAGGAATTAAGGAAATCAAGCAATATCCCTCGGACAAACAAGGAGAGAACACCATTTGTGCATCTCCAAGAGTTTTGAGCATCCTTTGTTGATAAAGTTGCTAAGGTGAGGGTTAATCCTTTTTAAAAGCTTTTGAAATCCACATGCATGCCTTCATATGTCTATTTTTACCTCTGTACTTGTGATATATGTGTGTATATGAGCTTTTGTAAACATGCATGGCAAAATATTTGGCTAGAATTCGAAGATAGGTGAAATCGCGTAAATGGCAGTTTTCTGACTTGTTGGAGCAAAGTGAATTTGACCAGGTAAACGATGTTTAAAATGCGTGAAAATTGGTAGGTGACTAGTGTTTCCAGTTCTGAGAATTTTTTGTAGAAATAGGCCAAGACCAATTTTGACTCTAAGGTCTCCAAAATGGCAAAACATCGAAAGGTGTCTAAATCTGGAAAATCTGAGAAAATGGAGCAGGTTTTTGGCAGTTCACTGTTCCTGTAGAACGAACCCGTTTTGACTTAGTAATTGTTATCCAAAATGCATGAAATTTGGTAGGCTAGTATATTTTTCAGTTCTGGACATTTTTTTTTAGAAATAAACTAAGGCTAAATCTGACCCTAAGGTCCTCAAAAACGACAAGTATTGAAATGTGTACAAATCTGCACAGTTTTGCGTAGTCTCACGGTTTTGGCTATAACTCTTGAATCTGAACTCCAAATGATGCGAGGTTTGTTTCTGGATTTAGTTAACTCCTTAAGCTTTAATTTGACATTTTTCTCACTGGAATTGGAGATTTTTTGCTTGTCTAAATGATTGTGGGAAAACAGACCATTGCAGTGAGATTTTTGTTTAGTGATATGCTTTGAAAATTATTGTAACTTCTCTCGTTGTATTAAATGCTTGGGGTTGTGGAACTTGGATGTTGTGTGGACTGTTTTGGATGATTAAGGGTATTTTAATTAATCGATGCAAGGCTTGAGTTTAATTACGTGACAACTTGTGGCTTAATCGCACGGATAAGCATGAATTGAAACCCTAGTGACTATGAAAACTCGCTAAGTGTTGATTCTATGGTTATCGTGTCTAATTATGTGATTAGTGGGCTTCCCGTAGTTGTATTTATAGCCCTAAATGTGATTCCTACAATTACATGTTGATAAGTAGACTTTTCTTGCACCCGGTCTCATGTAAACGTCGCCGTATGCTTGTATAACTTTATTACTTGATTACATGAACTCCGAAATGAGTTATATGACTTGATTTACATGTGTTACATGGCTGCCCGTTTAATATTCATATAACTCCATGCGTTTTACAAGTGAAATTACGTGTCAAACATGCCTCATGTGTTTACTTGTCAACGTGCAATCTTATAACTTCTCAGAGCAACCTACTTTGTTGTCCTTCTAATGTGATATGTTAAATGTTATAAATGTGCATTGCATACAAGGTTGCAACCTTTCATTGTGGCATGGTAGCGTTTCACACACGCCGGGCGGCACCGGGCTTGCCGGTGCTACCGTGACTACCATGGTCCAATTCCCTCTCTCATTTGGCATTCCACCCTTGGAGAGTTGGGTTGTAGGTTTTTGGGGTACATCCGGAGTACACCCAAATGGGAGCGATAAGTGGATTATTGAAGTCGGCCGCAACAATCGTATCGAAATCGATATTGAGAGCAAATGCTCACCGTATCCTTGAAATGATTGGCAATTGTATCTGTTGCTCAATTTGATTCTTATACTTGCGTACCTTATTACTTGTAATACATGACATGTCACGCCCCAACCCGACCTATAAAGGTTAGACTAGGGTGTGATCTAAACATTCAAGTCATATCACGTACTTAATCGTTCATGAAAGCTTAACGCTTAACATTTTAGCCTAAACTCCACAAATTCTCCAAAAATCCGGCAGCATAACGGCTGTAATTGGGCTCCTTAGTTTGACCTAAATTTCTAAAGGCCTCAAAACTTTCAATCTCAAATTCATTTCCAACTAAGATTACTATTTATCATCAATTGAAACACTTACTAGTTATCTCGAAGTCTCGTTTGATTAATAACCTAGCATGATACTATGTCTCGTTTGTTTGTTAATCCTCGTTACAAAAGTACCTGTTGATCTTAGCTTAACAATGAGTACCTGCTTAAGATTGGGTAGATTCATTTTACTTAATCCTTACTTGATACTTCATAATCCTATGATAGATACTAGTCAATAGCGATAGTAAAAACGACCATAGTAGTGTCTATCTAGTTATGATCAGTACAAGCCAAAATTAGATCCCAAATTACAACGGGAGTCATTTACAATACAATAACAAGCAACATAAGAAATGAAATAGTCTTCAAGCAACATATCGTTCACAAAATGACCATGGTCACGTAAGGCACGTAGGGCAAACAATCATTCCAAGGAATCATCATTAGGCATGTTATCCTCAGGTACCTGTTCTTGGTCTTCTTCACCTAAGATGATAAAAGAGGGTAAGTCCTTATGAACTCAGCGAGGGGAAACGAGAAATAATTTTTGAAACTCATTTTCCGGTTCAACTTATGAAAATCCTTTGCAAGCATGTCATATATCACAAGTAAGTACATAATGTAATGTAACAGTAAAAGAACAAAATTACCCGTCTTTGCTCCCCGAGGTCCTCTAGGAACCAAGCGAGAGTCCTTATACAAATAGCGAAAAGGATCCGGTGAGCTTTTGCTCTCAGTTCAATTCCAGTATCAGTTGTTGCGGCCGGCTTCAATTCATCCTCTTATCACGCCAAATGGGTGTACTCCGGATGTACCCCGAAATCCTACGACCCAACTCTCCGAGGAAGTCTAGCCCCCAAGCGAGAAAGGGAATTAGACAATGGTAGTCACAGTTGCACCGGCAAGCCTGATGCCGCCCGATGTGCGTGAACGCTACCACGCCAGAATGAAAGGTTGCAACCTTGTATGCAATGCACATTTATGACATTTAATATATTACATTAGGAGGACAACAAAGTAGGTTGTCTCCGAGCAGTTATAAGATTTCACATTGACAAGTAAACAAGCGAGGCACGATATGACAGGCAATTTCACTTGAAAAGCACATGGAGTTATATGAATATTAAACGGGCAGCCATGTAACGCATGTAAATCAAGTCATATAACTCATTTCGAAGTTCACGTAATCAAATAATAAGATTATTCAACATGCAACGACATCTACGTGGAACCGGGTGCAAGAAGGGCCTACTTGTCAACATGTAATCATCGAAATCATGTTTAGGGCTATGAGGGCAACTACGGGCAGCCTACTAATTACATAATTAAACACAATATTCATAGGGTCAACACTTAGCGAATTTACCTAGTCACTAGGGTTTCAATTCGTGCTTACCCGTGCGATTAAGCCCCAAGTCATCTCGTAATTAAACTCAAGCCATGCATTGATCAATTCAAACACCCTCAAGTATTCAAAACAGTCCACACAACATCCAAATGCCACAATCCCAAGCATTTAATACAACAAGAGAAGCTACAATAATTTTTCTAAGCATATCAATAGGTGAAACCCTCACTGCAATGAACTATTTTCTCACAATCATTGAGATAAGCAAACAATATCCAATTCCAGTGAACAAGATGTCACATTAAAGCTTAAGGAGTGAACTAAATTCAGAAACAAACCTCGCATCATTTGGAGTTCGGGTTCAAGAGTTATAGCCAAAACAGTGAGACTACGCAAAACTGTCCAGATTTGCACACATTTTAATACTTGTCATTTTTGAGGCCTTAGGGTCAGATTTAGCCTTAGTCCATTTCTGAAAAAAATGTCCAGAACTGAAAAATCTAGCAGCATACCAAATTTTATACATTTTGAATATCATTTACTAAGTCAAAACCGGTTCGTTCTACAAGGACAGTGAATCTGCCAAAACCTGCTTCATTTTTCCAGATTTTTCAGATTTGGACACATTTTAATATTTTGCCATTTTGAGGACCTTAGATTCGAAATTAGCTTTGGCCTATTTCTTTGACAACTGCTCAGAACTGGAAAAACTAGTCACCTACCAATTTTCACGCATTTTCAACCTCATTTACCTGGTCAAAATCATCTCGCACCAACAAGACAGAAGGCTGTCCCATACGCGATTTCATCTATCATCACATTCTAGCCAAATATCTTGCCATGCATGTTTACAAAAGCTCATGAACACACATATATCACAAGTACAGAAGTAAAGATAGACATTTAAAGGCATGCATGTGGTTTTCAAAAGCTTTACAAAGAAGTTTTAGCCCTCACCTTAGCAAGACAACAAAGAAGATGCACAAACTCTTGATGAAGCACTATGTCGACTCTTCTCCTTGCTTAGCCGAGAGACCACTTGATTTTTCTCTAATTTCCTAGCTTAGTAACCAAGTTCTTAGTAGGTGCATGTAGTTAGAACAAGAAGAAGATGAAATGGAAGCTAACAAACTCACCTAAGCCGAAATGAAGGTTCAATGAGCTTGCATGTGTGTCTTTTGCATTCTAGCTTTGCTTGGTCGAGTTCCTAGTAGCTTGCATGGCTTGATAACCCTTAGGATGATGAACTCAAGCTATGGAGAGTAGAACTTCAGCCAAGGCCGAGAGAGAGAGAGAAGAATGAGAGAAAGAATGAGAGAAAGAGAGAAAATGAAAGAAAAATGAAAAGCTTTGAAATGTTTGATGCTTGTGTCGGCCTAGGGCCTTGTAAAATCTGATTTTGTGTCTTCAAGGAGAATTTTTGAATTGTCTAGTATGGGCATGGAGTTTGTGTCGAGAATATGGAGCCTTGGGTAGAGTTTTGAGCCAATTTTTTTTATGCCTGTGTCATAAACTTGTCATAGAATGTCCAAGTTTGATTTTGAATCCTGCAAGGCAAGCACAAATGCAAGAAAGTGGTCGGCCAAGGCACATGTTCAAATCTGAATTTTCGTCTTGTTTGAGCATTATTTAATTGAGTGCTTGGAATGTGCAAAAGAATAAGGAATAAATAATAAGAATGTCTAGCTTTTTGTGAGATTTTGTCTTCTAGTGAGTTGAATTAGCATTTTAATATTAGTTAGTGGAGTTTGTAGGATTAATTAATGATCTAGTACTTCGTGTAAGATGCTTTCTTGATTAGCGTGAGGGCACGCTTTCCTAGGTTTAGGGCACGTACTACGAGGTAAGGCACGAACTACGAGACGAATGTGCATTTTCCAAGCAAATACACGCAACCCTAAATGTATGCACGTAATTCAATGCAAGGCAAACAAAACGAAACACGATTCTTAAACCTAGGTCAAGGCACGCAAATCTAGGTTAGGGCACACGAAACGAGGTATCACACGCAAATCGAGGTCGGGCCTCACATCTTCCCCTCCTTAAAAAAATTTCATCCCAAAATTCAATATTACCTTTGAAATAAAACTGGCTACTGTTGCTCCATCTAGTCTCGTCTTTCTCACGTTGCTTCTTCAACTCCATAATAATCCCACAATACATTCACCATCGGTATAGATTTGCTGCGCAACTCCCGATCTTGCTGGTCTAGGATCCGATTGGGTTTCTCCTCATAAGACAGGTTCTCCCGAAGCTGCAATGGCTCTGGCTCCAAGACATGCGATGGATCAGGGTGATACTTCCACAGCATCGAAACATGAAAAATGTCGTGAATATTGGAGAGGTTTTGGGGTAGTGCCAGGCGATACGCCAATTTGCCAACCTTCTCAACTATCTCAAATGGTCCTACAAACCTCGGGCTCATCTTTCCACCCTTGTAGTGCTTAATCAGTCCTATCCGAGGTGATATCTTCAAGAACACCTTGTCGTCGACCTCAAACTCTTGGCTCCGTCTCCGTCGGTCTGCATAACTTTTCTGCCTGCTCTGGGCGGTAAACATCTGTTTTTGGATGAGGTGGATATTATCAACAGTCTTCATAAGTTCAAGTAGAAGGGTCGGGTCAAAAGTCTTCGTCTCACCTACTTCATCCCAGTAAATTGGGGATCGACACTTACGTCCATACAATGCCTCAAATGGGGCCATCTCGATAGTGGCCTGATAGTTGTTATTATAAGTGAACTCCGCTAGAGACAGATATTTCTCCCAACCTTTTTCGAAGTCTAGAACACATGCCCTTAGCATATCCTCCAGAATCTGAATAGTTCTCTCAGATTGTCCATCCGTCTGAGGGTGATAAGCCGTGCTGAAACTCAACTTCGTTCCCAAAGCTTCTTGCAGTCTCTTCCAAAATCGGGAAGTAAAATGAGGATCCTTATCCGATACAATACTCACAGGCATCCCGTGCAATCTTACAATCTCCGCCACATACATATCTCCCAATTTCTCAGGACTATCCTCCTTGTTTATCGCTAAGAAGTGTGCTGACTTAGTCAATCTATCCACAATGACCCAAATGGCGTCATGACCCTTTTGTGACCTAGGCAGGTCTATGACAAAGTCCATTGTTATATGTTCCCATTTCCATTGAGGAATCTCCAACGGCTGAAGTGAACTTGCTGGTCGTTGATGTTCTGCTTTGACTCTCTGGCAAGTCAAACACCGTGCCATAAGCTCCGCAATCTCTCTCTTCATATTATTCCACCAATAGTGTTGCTTCAAATCCCGGTACATCTTCGTTCCGCCGGGGTGAATAGTATATCTTGAATTATGGGCTTCTTTAAGAATCTTCTTTTTCAGCTCTGGCTCATTAGGAACACAAATCCGATTCCTAAACCTCCAAATACCATCATCATGAAACTTGAAATCTGCATTGCTTTCTTTAATCTTCTGAAACTATTGGTCCTTCTGTTGAGCCTCTCGTAATTCAGACAACAAGGTCGATTGAATCTGTGTAGTGGCAAATAGTAACCCTTTTCGAGTTAATTGTGGTTTCCAGAAGAATGCTTCCTCCAACAACTCATGCACCTTAACTTCCAATTTTGCCATGCTCGCTTTCCGACTTAAGGCATCTGCAACTACATTCGCTTTACCGAGCACATAATTGATTGTGCAGTTATAATCATCCAAAAGCTCCATCCACTGTCTTTGCCTCATGTTCAACTCTTTTTGTGAGAACAAATATTTCAAGCTCTTGTGATCAGTAAATTCCTCGAACTTGTTACCCCACAAATAGTGCCTCCATTTCTTGAGTGCAAACACAATAGCCGCTAACTCCAAATCATGCATCGGGTAGTTCAATTCATACAGCTTCGGTTTCCTAGAAGCATACGCAATCACTCTACCATTTTGCATCAACACACAACCCAGTCCTTCCTTCGAAGCATCGCTATAGATTACAAAACCTTGACTTCCTTCAGGCAATGTAAGAACAGGTGTAGTAGTCAATCTTTCTTCAATTCTTGGAAGCTGTTCTCACACTTGTCATCCTACATGAACTTTGTTTTCTTTTGAGTGAGCTTTGTAAATGGTCCTGCAATCTTTGAGAAATCCTTCACGAACCTTCGATGATAGTTGGCTAGACCAAGAAAACTCCGAACTTCCGTAATATTTTCCGGCTTCTTCCAAGACATCACCACTTCTATCTTTGCCGGGTCCACTGCTATTCCCTCTTGGGATATGATGTGCCCCAGAAATGCAATCTGCTGCAACCAAAATTCGCATTTGCTAAACTTTGCATACAATTGATGCTCTTGAAGTTTCTACAGTACCAATCGCAGATGTTGTTCATGTTCAGCCTCGGATTTCGAGTATACCAAAATATCATCAATAAAGATCACCACAAATTGGTCCAAGTAGGGTTGAAACACCCTATGCATCAAGTCCATAAAAGCTGCAGGGGCATTAGTTAGTCCAAATGGCATCACCACATATTCGTAATGCCCATATCTTGTCCTGAAAGCCATTTTAGGCACATCCTCCTTTTTGATCCGCAACTGATAGTACCTTTGCCTCAAGTCGAGCTTCGAATACACTTTGGCTCCTTGAAGTTGATCAAATAACTCGTCGATCAGTGGAAGTGGGTATTTATTCTTGACGGTCACTTGGTTCAATCCTCGGTAATCGATGCATAGCCTCAACGTTCCGTCTTTCTTCTTTACAAATAGTACTGGTGCACCCCACAGAGAAGAACTTGGTTGAACAAACCCCTTCTTCAACAATCCTTGCATTTGGTCCTTCAGTTCTTGTAGCTCGGCTGGTGCCATACGATAGGGAGCTTTAGATATCGGCTGGATGCCAGGCAGTAATTCTATAATGAACTCGATCTCCCGATTTGGGGGTAAACCGGACAATTCTTATGGAAACACATCTACATAATCTTTAATCACTGGCATCTCCTCCAACTTAGCTTTGTCCGACGGCTTGTTGATGAGGTAAGCTAAGTATCCATTACATCCTTTTCACAAGGACTTCACTACTTTCGTAGATGAAATGATGGAACTCCAGGTGAAGTCTCTTCGACCCATTACCTCCAATATTGGTTGACAAGGTATCCAGAATATTACAATCTTCGTCCGGTAATCTGGTTGGGCATGATGCTTTGCCAACCAGTCCATCGCTAAGATGACTTCATAGGCTCGAAAAGGTAATACAATAAGATTGGCCGAGAACTCCCTATCTTTAATTTGGATTTTACATGTTTTACAAGCTGAGCTAGTAACAAGTTTAGAACCCATCGGAGTACCGACTTCTACTTCGTAAGGCAAACATACAACTCGTAGTTTCACACGTTGCACACATAAGGGAGTAATAAATGAATGAGTAGCACCTGGATCAATTAGCACCCTAACAGGTTGATTCAGTATCAAGAATGTACCTTCAACAACAGCGGTCTCCTCTGGAAGCTCCTCGCACTCAATAGCATAAGCTCGAGCCTGAACTCTAGGAACTGGAGTCTTGCCTCTACCAGCTGGTTTAACTTGATTTTGTCCTGCTTGCCATTTAGGGCAATCCTTGATCTGATGCTGATCACTGCCACACCGCACACATCGTCCTGACTTCTTCCAGCACTGGGCCTCGGTATGACCCTTCTTGTCATAGTAAGAACAGTTGATAGACTGAGTAGCAGGTGAACTACCTGTGGATCCACGAGTAGAAGAGGCTGATGGTGCTTTAGTCGGGCCACGGTTATTAGCTGGTCTGTTCTGGCTCTGGCCCTGACTACGACTCTGGCTCTGGAATTTCCTCTGTTGACCTGAAGGATGATATGGTTTCTTGTTCGGCTGGCTCGAACCGGCTCTATCAAGTTTTCTCTTCTCAACTCGGGAAGCAGCAGCAAGGAGAGCAGAATAAGTATCGAAGTCATGCGAAGCCAACTGGTCCTGAATCTCTGGCCTCAACCCATTTGTAAATTTCCACATCTTCGCCTTAGGGGTACTGACCATGTATTGAGCATAACGGGACAGTCGGTCAAAACGAGCCTCGTACTGGGCCACCGTCATGTTACCCTGGTTCAAGTGCATGAATTCCTCAATTCGCCTCTACTTGGAAACTGTAGGTACGTATTTCTCCTTGAATGCCTTAACGAAATTACCCCACAAGCGAGATGTATGATCAGTTTCCCAAAGTGCCTCCACAGTGTGCCACCAATGCTCAGCATCCCCGTGCAACAGAAACACAACGAATTCCACCTTTTCTTCATCAGTATAGTCAAGTGGCCTGAAAATCCTCTCGATCTCAGATAGCCAAGCCTCTGCCTTTTTATCATCAGCTTCCCCGTGGAATTTCGACGGGCGAAAGTCAAGGAACTCCAGCATTCTGCTATTTCTCCCATGGTTTCCATCATTCCTGTTGTTGTTGTTGTTTTCTTCACGTGCATCTTGACGTTCTATCACTTGCGACACGCGATCCATGGCATTCGCCATCATGTTAAACATAGCCATGTCGAAATTAGTTTGATAAGCATCTCCGGTCTCTTGGGGCTCACCGCTCCTATTAGTAGTACGGGTACTAGGGCCAGCCATCTATAGGCACATATTACGATGCACAATTTATTGGAATACGACAAGACAAGAATTTAATGTATAAGGTACGCAACATACAATTTTATATAAACACACAGTTCTAGAAACAGTTAAGACATGTTAGTCACAAAAGCACATAGAACATAGAAGGCACAATTAATATTATCACACAATAACATATAAACAAGTCATCCTAATTACCTTAGGGCTTCTACCCACGGTCCGAGAATTAAACCCGACTTAAGCAATCTAAGCTTTGATACCATTCTTCTAAGGTGTCACGCCCCAACCTGACCTATAAAGGTTAGATCAGGGTGTGATCTAAACATTCAAGTCATATCACGTACTTAATCGTTCATGAAAGTTTAACACTTAACATTTTAGCCTAAACTCCACAAATTCTCCGAAAATCCGGCAGCATAACGGCTGTAATTGGGCTCCTTAGTTTGACCTAAATTTCTAAAGGCCTCAAAACTTTCAATCTCAAATTCATTTCCAACTAAGATTACTATTTATCATCAATTGAAACGCTTACTAGTTATCTCGAAGTCTCGTTTGATTAATAACCTAGCATGATACTATGTCTCGTTTGTTTGTTAATCCTCGTTACAAAAGTACCTGTTGATCTTAGCTTAACAATGAGTACCTGCTTAAGATTGGGTAGATTCATTTTACTTAATCCTTACTTGATACTTCATAATCCTATGATAGATACTAGTCAATAGCGATAGCAAAAACGACCATAGTAGTGTCTATCTAGTTATGATCAGTACAAGCCAAAATTAGACCCCAAATTACAACGGGGGTCATTTACAATACAATAACAAGCAACATAAGAAATGAAATAGTCTTCAAGCAACATATCGTTCACAAAATGACCATAGTCACGTAAGGCACGTAGGGCAAGCAATCATTCCAAGGAATCATCATTAGGCACGTTATCCTCAGGTACCTGTTCCTGGTCTTCTTCACCTGAGATGATAAAATAGGGTGAGTCCTTATGAACTCAGCGAGGGGAAACGAGAAATAAGTTTTGAAACTCATTTTTCGATTCAACTTATGAAAACCCTTTGCAAGCATGTCATATATCACAAGTAAGCACAGAATGTAATGTACCAGTAAAAGAACACAATACCCGTCTTTCCTCCCCGAGGTCCTCTAGGAACCAAGCAAGAGTACTTATACAAATAGTGAAAAGGATACGGTGAGCTTTTGCTCTCAGTTCAATTCTAGTATCAGTTGTTGCGGCCGGCTTCAATTCATCCCCTTATCACGCCAAATGGGTGTACTCCGGATGTACCCCGAAATCCTACGACCCAACTCTCCGAGGAAGTCTAGCCCCCAAGCGAGAGAGGGAATTGGACAATGGTAGTCACGGTTGCACCGGCAAGCCCGATGTCGCCCGGTGTGCGTGAATGCTACCACGCCAGAATGAAAGGTTGCAACCTTGTATGCAATGCACATTTATGACATTTAATATATCACATTTGGAGGACAACAAAGTAGGTTGCCTCCGAGCAGTCATAAGATTGCACATTGACAAGTAAACAAGCGAGGCACGATATGACAGGCAATTTCACTTGAAAAGCACATGGAGTTATATGAATATTAAACGGGCAGCCATGTAACACATGTAAATCAAGTCATATAACTCATTTTGAAGTTCATGTAATCAAATAATAAGATTATTCAACATGCAACGACATCTACGTGGAACCGGGTGCAAGAAGGGCCTACTTGTCAACATGTAATCATCGAAATCATGTTTAGGGCTATGAGGGCAACTACGGGCAGCCTAATAATTACATAATTAAACACGATATTCATAGGGTCAACACTTAGCGAATTTACCAAGTCACTAGGGTTTCAATTCGTGCTTATCCGTGCGATTAAGCCCCAAGTCATCTCGTAATTAAACTCAAGCCATGCATTGTTCAATTCAAACACCCTCAAGTATTCAAAACAGTCCACACAACATCCAAATTCCACAATCCCAAGCATTTATTACAACAAGAGAAGCTACAATAATTTTTCTAAGCATATCAATAGGTGAAACCCTCACTGCAATGGACTGTTTTATCACAATCATTGAGACAAGAAAACAATCTCCAATTCCATTGAACAAGATGTCAAATTAAACCTCAAGGAGTGAACTAAATTGAGAAACAAACCTCGCATCATTTGGAGTTCGGTTTCAAGAGTTATAGCCAAAACAGTGAGACTACGCAAAACTGTCCAGATTTGCACACATTTTAATACTTGTCGTTTTTGAGGGCCTTAGGGTCAGATTTAGCCTTAGTCCATTTCTGACAAAAATGTCCAGAACCGAAAAATATAGAATAACACCAAATTTCATGCATTTTTTATATCACTTACTAAGTCAAAACTGGTCCGTTCTACAAGGACAGTGAATCTGCCAAAACCTGCTTCATTTTACCAGATTTTTCAGATTTGGACACATTTTAATATTTTGCCATTTTGAGGACCTTAGAATCGAAATTAGCTTTGGCCTATTTCTGCGACAAATGCTCCGAACTGGAAAAACTAATCACATACCAATTTTCATGCATTTTCAACCTCATTTACCTGGTAAAAATCACCTCGCACCAACAAGACAGAAGGCTGTCCCATACGCGATTTCATCTATCATCACATTCCAGCCAAATATCTTGCCATGCATGTTTACAAAAGCTCATGAACACACATATATCACAAGTACAGAAGTAAAGATAGACTTTTAAAGGCATGCATGTGGTTTTCAAAAGCTTTACAAAGAAGTTTTAGGCCTCACCTTAGCAAGACAACAAAGAAGATGCACAAACTCTTGATGAAGCACAATGTCGACTCTTCTCCTTGCTTAGCCGAGAGACCACTTGATTTTTCTCTAATTTCCTAGCTTAGTAACCAAGTTCTTAGTAGGTGCATGTAGTTAGAACAAGAAGAAGATGAAATGGAAGCTAACAAACTCACCTAAGCCGAAATGAAGGTTCAATGAGCTTGCATGTGTGTCTTTTGCATTCTAGCTTTGCTTGGTCGAGTTCCTAGTAGCTTGCATGGCTTGATAACCCTTAGGATGATGAACTCAAGCTATGGAGAGTAGAACTTCAGCCAAGGCCGAGAGAGAGAGAGAGAAGAATGAGAGAAAGAGAGAAAATGAAGGCAAAATGAAAAGCTTTGAAATGTTTGATGCTTGTGTCGGCCTAGGGCCTTGTAAAATCTGATTTTGTGCCTTCAAGGAGAATTTTTGAATTGTCTAGTATGGGCATGGAGTTTGTGTCGAGAATATGGAGCCTTGGGTAGAGTTTTGAGCCAATTGTTTTTATGCTTGTGTCATAAACTTGTCATAGAATGTCCAAGTTTGATTTTGAATCATGCAAGGCAAGCACAAGTGCAAGAAAGTAGTCAGCCAAGGCATATGTTCAAATCCGAATTTTTGTCTTGTTTGAGCATTATTTAATTGAGTGCTTGGAATGTGCAAAAGAATAAGAATAAAGAATAAGAATGTCTAGCTTTTTGTGAGATTTTGTCTTCTAGTGAGTTAAATTAGCATTTTAATATTAGTTAGTGGAGTTTGTAGGATTAATTAATGATCTAGTACTTCGTGTAAGATGCTTTCTTGATTAGCGTGAGGGCACGCTTTCTTAGGTTTAGGGCACACACTACGAGGTAAGGCATGAACTGCGAGACGAATGCGCTTTTCCCAAGCAAATGCACGCAACCCTAAATGTATGCACGTAATTCAATGCAAGGCACACAAAACTAAACACAATTCTTAAACCTAGGTCAAGGCACGCAAATCTAGGTTAGGGCACATGAAACGAGGTATTGCATGCAAATTGAGGTCGGACCTCACATGACATGTTTTCAAAAAGGGGTTTTTCATAAGTTAACCGGAAAATGAGTTTCAAAACGTATTTCTCGTTCCCCCTCGCTGAGTTCATAAGAACTCACCCTCTTTTATCATCTCAGGTGAAGAAGACCAGGAACAGGTACCTGAGGATAACGTGACTATCGATGACTCCTTGGAGTGATTGCCTGCCCTACATGCCTTATTTGACTGTGGCTATTTTGTGAACGATATGTTATTTTTGAAGACTATTTCTTATGTTGCTTGCTGTCGCTATTGTAAACGACCCCCGTTGTAATTTGGGGTCTAATTTTGGTTTGTACTGATCATAACTAGATAGACCCTCTTCTGGTCGTTTTCCTATCGCTACTGGTTAGTATCTATCACAGGCTTATGAAGTATCAGATAAAGGGTTAAGTAAAGTGAATCTATCCAATCTTAAGCAGGTACTCATTGGTAAGCTAAGATCAACAGGTACTTTTGTAACAAGGATTGACAAACAAACGAGACATAGTTATCATGCTAAGTTGTTAATCAAATTAGACTTCGAGATAACTAGTAGGCGTTTCAATTGGCGATAAATAGTAATCTTAGTTGGAAATGAATTTGAGATTGAAAGTTTTAAGGCCTTTAGAAAATTATGTCAAACTAAAGAGCCCAATTACAGCCATTATGCTGCCGATTTTCCAGAGAATTTTGGAGTTCTAGGCTAACGTTAAGTGTTAAACCTTAATGAACAATTAGGTACGTGGAATGATATGAATGTTTAGATCACACCCTAGTCTAACCTCTATAGGTCGGGTTGGGGTGTAACACCTTAAAGAAATGGTATCAGAGCTTAGATTACTTAAGCCAGGTTTAACTCTCGGACCATGGGTAGAAGCCCTAAGGTTATTGGGATGACTTGTTTATGTGTTAATGTGTGACAATATCAGTTGTGCCTTCTGTGTTTCTATGTGCTTATGTGATTAACATGTTTTAACTGTTTTGAAAGTTGTGTGTCTATGTAAAATTGTATGTTGCATACTTTATACATTAAATTCTTGTCTTGTCATATTCCAATAAATTGTGCATAATAATCTGTGCCTATAGATGGCTGGCCCGAGTACCCGCAATACCAATAGGAGCGATGAGCCTCAATGAGCCAGAGATGCTCATCAAACTAACCCCGACATGGCCATGTTTAACATGATAGCGAATGCCATAGATCGCATGTCGCGAGTGATGGAACGTCAAGATGCACGTGAAACAAACAACAACAACATGAATGATGGTAACAATGGGAGAAATAGTAGAATGCGGGAGTTCCTTGACTTTCTCCCGTCCAAATTCCACGGGGAAGCTGATGATGGAAATTCCACGAGGAAGCTAATGATGGAAAGGCAGAGGCTTGGCTGTCTAAGATTGAAAGGATTTTCAAGCCACTTGACTATACTGATGAAGAAAAGATTGAGTTCGCTGTGTTCCTGTTGCACGGGGATGCTGAGCATTGGTGGCACACTGTGGAGGCACTTTGGGAAACTGATCATACACCTCGCTTGTGGGGTAATTTCGTTAAGGCGTGCAAGGAGAAATACGTACCTGCAGTTTTTAAGCAGAGGCGAATTGAGGAATTCATGTACTTCAACCAGGGTAACATGACGGTGGCCTAGTATGAGGCTCGTTTTGACCGACTGTCCCGCTATGCTCAATACATGGTCAGTACCCTTGAGGCGAAGATTTGAAAATTTACGAATGGGTTGAGGCCAAAAATTCAGGACCAGTTGGCTTCGCATGACTTTACTACCTATTATGCTCTCCTTGCGACTGCCTCCCAAGTTGAGAAGAGAAAACTTGATAGAGCCGGCTTTAGCCAGCCGAACAAGAGATCGTATCAGCCTCCAGGTCAACAGAGGAAATTCCAGACTCACAGTCGCAGTCAGGGCCAGAGCTAGAACAAACCAGTTAATAACCGTGGCCCGACTAAAGCACCATCAGCCTCTTCTGCTTGTGGATCCACAGGTAGTTCACCTACTACTCAGACTATCACCTGTTCTTACTGTAACAGGAAGGGTCACACCGAGGCCCAGTGTTGGAGGAAATCAGGACGATGTGTAGGGTGTGGCAACGATCAATACCAGGTCAAGGATTGTCCTAAATGGCAAGGGGGACAAAATCAGAATAAACCAGCTGGTAGAGGCAAGACTCCAGTTCCTAGAGTTCAAGCCCGAGCTTATGCTATTGAGTGCGAGGAGTTTCCTAAGGAGACTGTTGTTGTTGAAGGTACATTCTTGATATTGAATCAACCTGTTAGGGTGCTAATAGATCCAGGTGCTACTCATTCATTTATTACTCCCTTATGTGTACAATGTGTGAAACTACGAGTTGTATGTTTGCCTTACGAAGTAGAAGTTAGTACTCCGATGGGTTCTCAACTTGTTACTCGCTCAGCTTGTAAAGCATGTAAAATCCAAATTAAAGATAGGGAATTCTCAGCCAATCTTATTGTATTACCCTTTCGAGACTATGAAGTCATCTTAGGGATGGACTGGTTGGCAAAGCATCATGCCCAACTAGATTGCCGGACAAAGATTGTAACATTCCAGATACCTGGTCAACCAATATTGGAGGTAATGGGTCGAAGAGACTTCACCGGGAGTTCCAACATTTTATCTACGAAAGCAATGAAGTCCTTGAGAAAAGGGTGCAGTGGATACTTAGCTTACCTCATCAACAAGCCGTCGGACAAAGCTAAGTTGGAGGAGATGCCAGTGATTAAAGATTATGCGGATGTGTTTCCAGAAGAATTTCCCGGTTTACCCCCAAATCAGGAGATCGAGGTCATAATAGAATTACTGCTTGGCACCTAGCCGATATCTAAAGCTCCCTATCGTCTGGCACCAGCCGAGCTACAAGAATTGAAGGACCAATTGCAAGGATTGTTGAAGAAGGGGTTTGTTCAACCAAGCTCTTCTCCGTGGGGCGCGCCAGTCCTATTTGTAAAGAAGAAAGACGGAACGTTGAGGCTATGCATCGATTACCGAGGATTGAACCAAGTGACCGTCAAGAATAAATACCCCCTTCCACTAATCGACGAGTTATTTGATCAACTTCAATGAGCTAAAGTGTATTCGAAGCTCGACTTGAGGCAAGGGTACTACCAATTGCGAATCAAAAAGGAGGACGTGTCTAAAACGGCTTTTAGGACGAGATATGGGCATTATGAATATGTAGTGATGCCATTTGGGCTAACTAACGCCCCTTGAGCTTTTATGGACTTGATGCACAGGGTGTTTCAACCCTACTTGGACCAATTTGTGGTGATCTTTATTGATGATATTTTGGTATACTCGAAATCCGAGGCTGAGCATGAACAACATCTGCGATTGGTATTGCAGAAACTTTGAGAGCATCAATTGTATGCAAAGTTTAGCAAATGCGAATTTTGGTTGCGGCAGATTGCATTTTTGGGGCACATCATATCCCAAGAGGGACTAGCGGTGGATCCAGCAAAGATAGAAGCGGTAATGTCTTGGAAGAAGCCGGAAAATATTACGGAGGTTCGGAGTTTTCTTGGTCTAGCTGGCTATTATCAGAGGTTCGTGAAGGATTTCTCAAAAATTGCAGGACCGCTTACAAAGCTTACTCAAAAGAAAACAAAGTTCGTGTGGGATGACAAGCGTGAGAACAGCTTCCAAGAATTGAAGAAAAAATTGACTACTATACCTGTTCTTGCATTGCCTGAAGCGAGTCAAGGTTTTGTAATCTATAGAGATGCTTCGAAAGAAGGACTGGGGTGTGTGTTGATGCAAAATGGTAGAGTGATTGCGTATGCCTCTAGGAAACCGAAACCATATGAATTGAACTACCCGACGCATGATTTGGAGTTGGCGGCTATTGTGTTTGCACTCAAGAAATTGAGGCATTATCTGTGGGGTAACAAGTTCGAGGTGTTTACTGATCACAAGAGCTTGAAATACTTGTTCTCACAAAAAGAGTTGAACATGAGGCAAAGACGGTGGATGGAGCTCTTGGATGATTATAACTGCACAATCAATTATGTGCTCGGTAAAGCAAATGTAGTTGCAGATGCCTTAAGTTGGAAAGCGAGCATGGCAAAACTGGAAGTTAAGGTGCAGGAGTTGTTAGAGGAAGCATTTTTGTGAAAACCACAATTGACTCAAAAGGGTTACTATTTGCCACTACACAAGTTCAATCGACCTTGTTGTCTGAATTACGAAAGGCTCAACAGAAGGACCAACAATTTCAGAATATTAAAGAAAGTAACACATATTTTAAGTTTCATGGTGATGATATTTGGAGGGTCAGGATTCGAATTTGTGTTCCTAATGATCCAGAGTTGAAAAAGAAGATTCTTGAAGAAGCCCATAATTCAAGATATACTATTCACCTCGGCGGAACAAAGATGTACCGGGATTTGAAGCAACACTATTGGTGGAATAACATGAAGAGAGAGATTGCAGAGTTTGTGTCACGGTGTTTGACTTGCCAGAGAGTCAAAGCAGAACATCAACGACTGGCAGGTTTACTTCAACCGTTGGAAATTCCTCAATGGAAATGGGAACACATAACTATGGACTTTGTCATGGACCTGCCCAGGTCACAAAAAGGTCATGACGCCACTTGGATCATAGTGGATAGATTGACTAAGTCAGGGTACTTCTTACTGATGAACAAGGAGGATAGTCCTAAGAAACTGGGAGATATGTATGTGGCAGATATTGTAAGGTTGCACGGGATGCCTGTGAGTATTGTGTCGAATAGGGATCCTCGTTTTACTTCCTGATTTTGGAAGAGATTGCAAGAAGCTTTGGGAATGAAGTTAAGTTTCAGCATGGCTTATCACCCTCAGACTGATGGACAATCTGAGAGAACTATTCAGATTCTGGAGGATATGCTGAAGGCGTGTGTTTGACTTCGGAAAAGGTTGGGAGAAATATCTGTCTCTAGCGGAGTTCGCTTATAATAACAGCTATCAGGCCACTATCGGGATGGCCCCATTTGAGGCATTGTATGGACGTAAGTGTCGATCCCCAATTTACTGGGATGAAGTAGGTGAGACGAAGACTTTTGACCCGACCCTTCTACCTGAACTTATGAAGACTGTGGATAATGTCCACCTCATCCGGAAATGGATGCTTACAGCCCAAAGCAGGCAGAAAAGTTATGCAGACCGACGGAGGCGGAGTCTAGAGTTTGAGGTCGGCGACAAGGTGTTCTTGAAGATATCACCTCGGAGGGGACTGATTAAACACGGCAAGGGTGAAAAGTTGAGCCCGAGGTTTGTAGGACCATTTGAGATAATTGAGAAGGTTGGCAAATTGGCATATCGCCTGGAACTACCCCAAAACCTCTCCAATATTCATGACGTCTTTCATCTTTCAATGCTATGGAAGTATCACCCTGATCCATCGCATATCTTGGAGGCAGAGCCGTTGCAGCTTCGGGAGAACTTGTCTTATGAAGAGAAGCCCATTCGGATCCTAGACCAGCAAGCTCGGGAGTTGCGCAACAAATCTATACCGATGGTGAAAGGGTTGTGGGATCACCATGGAGTTGAAGAAGCAATGTGGGAAAGACGAGACCAGATGGAGCAACAGTATCCGGCATTATTTCAAAGGTAATATTGAATTTCGGGACGAAATTCTTTTAAGGAGGGGAGGATGTGAGGCCCGACCTCGATTTGCGTGTGATACCTCGTTTTGTGTGCCCTAACCTAGATTTGCGTGCCTTGACCTAGGTTTAAGAGTCGTGTCTCGTTTTATGTGTCTTGCATTGAATTACGTGCATTCATTTAGGGTTGCATGCATTTCCTTGGGAAACGTGCATTCGTCTCATAGTTTGTGCCTTACCTCATAGTGCGTGCCGTAAACCTAGGAAAGCGTGCCCATACGCTAATCAAGAAAACATCTTACACGAAGTATTAGGTCATTAATTAATCCTACAACTCCACTAACTAATATTAAAATGCTAATTCAACTCACTAGAAGACGAAATCTTACCAAAAGCTAAACATTCTTATTCTTTATTCCTTATTCTTTTGCATATCCCAAGCATACACAATAAAATAAAGCTTAAAGCATGACAAAAATTCTGAAATTGGAGCCAAGATGGCCGGCCATACTAGGGCTTGAGCAAGGTTTGAACCATTATTTTATATCTTGCATGCTTAGTCAAAAAAAAAAGAGAAAAGCTCACACCATGACAAATCTTTCCTTGCACCAAGACACCTTTTACTAAACACCAAGCTACACATCTCGGCCTCTTCACCATTGTGTCCCCTCACAATTCAAATTGCTTAACATAACAACACAAATCAGAATTTTGAGAGCATAGGGCCGACACACACACCAACATTTCATTTTCCTCAAAACATTCTCTCTTTCTCTCAAGCTCTCATCTCCTCTCTCTCGGCCTTGGCTGCAATCTCACTCTCCCTAGCTTAAGCTCATCATCCTAAGGTTCCTCAAGACACTCAAGGCCCTAGGAAGCTCGACCAAGCAAGCTAGAAGCAAAGAAACATGCATGCAAGCTCATAGAACACTCATTCGGCCCTTAGGTATGTTGATAGCTTCTATTTCAATTCCTTTTTGTTCTAACCACATGCACATACTAAGGACACGGTAACTTAGCTAGGAATTAAGGAAATCAAGCAATATCCCTCGGCCAAACAAGGAGAGAACACCATTTGTGCATCTCCAAGAGTTTTGAGCATCCTTTGTTGATAAAGTTGCTAAGGTGAGGGTTAATCCTTTTTAAAAATCCACATGCATGCCTTCATATGTCTATTTTTACCTCTGTACTTGTGATATATGTGTGTACATGAGCTTTTGTAAACATGCATGGCAAAATATTTGGCTAGAATTTGAAGATAGGTGAAATCGCGTAAATGGCAGTTTTCTGACTTGTTGGAGCGAAGTGAATTTGACCAGGTAAATGATGTTAAAAATACGTGAAAATTGGTAGGTGACTATTTTTTCCTGTTCTAAGAATTTTTCATAGAAATAGGCCAAGGCCAATTTTGATTCTAAGGTCTCCAAAATGGCAAAACATCGAAAGGTGTCTAAATTTGGAAAATCTGGGAAAATGGAGCAGGTTTTTGGCAGTTCACTGTTCCTGTAGAATGAACCAGTGTTTACTTAATAAATGTTATCCAAAATACATGAAATTTGGTAGGCTGCTAGAATTTTCAGTTCTGGACATTTTTGTCAGAAATAGACTAAGGCTAAATCTGACCCTAAGGTCCTCAAAAATGACAAGTATTGAAATGTGTACAAATCTGGACAGTTTTGCGTAGTCTCACGGTTTTGGCTATAACTCTTGAATCCGAACTCCAAATGATGCGAGGTTTGTTTCTGGATTTAGTTCACTCCTTAAGCTTTAATTTGAAATTTTTCTCACTGGAATTGGAGATTTTTTGCTTGTCTAAATGATTGTGGGAAAACAGACCATTGCAGTGAGATTTTTGTTTAGTGATATGTTTTGAAAATTATTGTAACTTCTCTCGTTGTATTAAATGCTTGGGGTTGTGGAACTTGGATGTTGTGTGGACTGTTTTGGATGATTAAGGGTGTTTTAATTAATCGATGCAAGGCTTGAGTTTAATTACGTGACAACTTGTGGCTTAATCGCACGGGTAAGCATGAATTGAAACCCTAGTGACTATGAAAACTCGCTAAGTGTTGATCCTATAGTTATCATGTCTAATTATGTGATTAGTGGGCTTCCTGTAGTTGTCTTTATAGCCCTAAATGTGATTCCTACAATTACATGTTGATAAGTAGACTTTTCTTGCACCCGGTCTCATGTAAACATCGCCGCATGCTTGTATAACTTTATTACTTGATTACGTGAACTCCGAAATGAGTTATATGACTTGATTTACATGTGTTACATGGCTGCCCGTTTAATATTCATATAACTCCATGCGTTTTACGAGTGAAATTACGTGTCAAACATGCCTCATGTGTTTACTTGTCAACGTGCAATCTTATAACTGCTCGGAGGCAGCCTACTTTGTTGTCCTCCTAATGTGATATGTTAAATGTTATAAATGTGCATTGCATACAAGGTTGCAACCTTTCATTGTGCCATGGTAGCGTTTCACGCACGCCGAGCAGCATCGGGCTTGCCGGTGCTACCGTGACTACCATGGTCCAATTCTCTCTCTCGCTTGGCATTCCACCCTCGGAGAGTTGGGTCGTAGGTTTTTGGGGTACATCCGGAGTACACCCAAATGGGAGCGATAAGTGGATTATTGAAGTCGGTCGCAACAATCGTATCGAAATCGATATTGAGAGCAAATGTTCACCGTATCCTTGAAATGATTGGTAATTGTATTTGTTGCTCAATTTGATTCTTATACTTGCGTACCTTATTACTTGTAATACGTGACATGTTTTCAAAAAGGGGTTTTTCATAAGTTACCCGGAAAATGAGTTTCAAAACGTATTTCTCGTTCCCCCTCGTTGAGTTCATAAGGACTCACCCTCTTTTATCATCTTAGGTGAAGAAGACCAGGAACAGGTACCTGAGGATAACGTGCCTATCGATGACTCCTTGGAGTGATTGCCTGCCCTACGTGCCTTACTTGACTGTGGCTATTTTGTGAACGATATGTTGTTTTTGAAGACTATTTCTTATGTTGCTTGCTGTCACTATTGTAAACAACCTCCGTTGTAATTTGGGGTCTAATTTTAGTTTGTACTGATCATAACTAGATAGACCCTCTTCTGGTCGTTTTGCTATCGCTACTGGTTAGTATCTATCACAGGCTTATGAAGTATCAGATAAAGGGTTAAGTAAAGTGAATCTATCCAATCTTAAGCAGGTACCCATTGGTAAGCTAAGATCAACAGGTACTTTTGTAACAAGGATTGACAAACAAACGAGACATAGTTATCATGCTAAGTTGTTAATCAAATGAGACTTCAAGATAACTAGTAGGCGTTTCGATTGGCGATAAATAGTAATCTTAGTTGGAAATGAATTTGAGATTGGAAGTTTTGAGGCCTTTAGAAAATTAGGTCAAACTAAAGAGCCCAATTACAGCCGTTATGCTGCCGGTTTTCAGGAGAATTTTGGAGTTCTTGGTTAACATTAAGTGTTAAACCTTAATGAACGATTAGGTACATGAAATGATATGAAGGTTTAGATCATACCCTAGTCTAACCTCTATAGGTCGGGTTGGGGCGTGACACACAGCATATCGTTGGAAAGCTCTCCGAGAGCTATACGATGGGGGTAGCAAACCTGCTCAGCTGTGCCTATTTTCAAAGCCCAAAATCGAACGTTTTCATCAGTTTCAGGACACTTTTCTTCTTTTGCACTATTTTTTCGTCCCAGAACGTACGTCGTGAGCCGCGAAAAGGAAGACAATCTAATCCATCACATTTCTATTACCGAATCCCACGGCACCTTGGGCAAGGCAACTTCGCTTCACGTAGAGGCTGGGCCCACAAACCGAGGGTGTGGGGCTTGAGACCAGGTTTTTGTTGCTCCGGTGCCATAACTTTTGATCTGTAAGAAGTTACACGGCGCACAGCATACTGTTGGAAAGATCTCTTAGAGCTCTACGACGGGGGCAGCAAGCCTGCTCGGCTGCGCCAGTTTTCGTAGATCAAAATCGAACGTTTTCATCAATTTTGGGACACTTTTCTTCTTTAGCGTTGTTTTTCCGTCCCGGATCGTATGTCGTGAGCTGCGAAAAGGACGACAACCTAATCCATCATATTTCTATTACCGAATCCCACAGCACCTTGGGCAGGACAACTTCGCTTCACGTAGAGGCTGGGCCCGCAAACCGAGGGCGTGGGGCTTGAGACCAGGTTTCGTCGCTCCGATGCCCATAACTTTTGATCCGTAAGGAGTTACGTGGCGCACAGCATACCGTTGGACAGCTCTCTGAGAGCTCTACGACGGGGGTGGTAAGTCTACTCGGCTGTGCCTGTTTTCATATCCCAAAATCGAACATTTTCATCAGTTTCGGGACACTTTTCTTCTTTAGCGTTGTTTGTCTGTCCCGAATCATACGGCATGAGCTGCGAAAAGGACGACAACCTAATCCGTCATATTTCTATTACCAAATTCCTCGGTACCTTCAGCAAGACAACTTCGGTTCATGTAGAGGCTGGGCCCGCAAACCGAGGGTGTGGTACTTGGGACCCGGTCTCCGTCGCTCTAGTGCCTATAACTTTTGATCTGTAAGGAGTTACATGGGGCACATCATACCCTTGGAGAGCTATCCGAGAGCTCTACGACGGGGACAACAAGCCTACTCGGTTTTACCTTTTTTCGGAGCCCAAAACTGAACGTTTTCAATAATTTCGGACACTTTTCTTCTTTTCCACTATTTTTTCGTCACGGATCGTACGTCGTGAGTCGCGAAAAGGACGACAACCTAATCCATCACATTTCTATTACCAAATCCCACTGCAGCTTAGGCAAGACAACTTCACTTCACGTAGAGGCTAGGCCCGTAAACCGAGGGCGTGGGGATTATGACCAGGTATTCGTCGCTCGGGTGCCCATAACTTTTGACCAGCAAAGCGTTACGCAGCGCACAACATACCATTGGAAAGCACTCCGAGAGCTCTACGACGGGGACAGCAAACCTGCTCGGCTGTGCCTATTTTCAATGCCCAAAATCAAACGTTTTCATCAGTTTTAGGACACTTTTATTCTTTTGCGCTGTTTTTCCATCATGGATCGCACGTCGTGGACCGCGAAAAGGATGAAAACCTAATCAATCACATTTCTATTACCCAATCCCAGGCATCTTGGCCAAGACTACTTAGGTTCACGTATAGGTTGGGCCCACAAACTGAGGGCGTGAGGCTTGGGACCAGGTCTCCGTCGTACCTGTGCCCATAACTTTTGATCCGTAAAGAGTTATGCGGCGCACAACATATCGTTGGAAAGCCCTCCGAGAGCTTTACGACGGGAGCAACACGCTTGCTCGTCTGCGCCTATTTTCGGAGCCCAAAATCGAACGTTTTCATTAGTTTCTTGACATTTTTCTTCTTTTGCGCTGTTTTTCCATCCCGGATCGTACATCGTGAACTGCAAAAAGGACGACAACCTAATCCATCACATTTCTATTACCGAATCCCACTATAGCTTGGGCAAGACAACTTCACTTCACATATAGGCTGGGCCCGCAAACCGAGGGCGTAGAGCTTGTGACCAAGTATTCGTCACTCGGGTGCCCATAACTTTTGATCCGTAAAGGATTACGCAGCGCACAGCATACCGTTGGAAAGCTCTCCGAGAGCTCTACGACGGGGGAAGCAAACTTGGTCGGCTGTGCGTATTTTCAAAGCCCAAAATTGACTGTTTTAATCAGTTTCAGGACACTTTTCTTCTTTTGCACTGTTTTTTCGTCCTGGAATGTACGTCGTGAGCCGCAAAAAGGATGACAATCTAATGCATCACATTTCTATTACCAAATCCCGCGGCACCTTGGGCAAGGCAACTTCACTTCACGTAGAAGCTGGGCCCGCAAACTAAGGGCGTAAGGCTTGGGACCAGGTCTCCGTCGCTCTGGTGCCCATACCTTTTGATCGGTAAGGAGTTATACGGCGCACAACATACCGTTGGAAAGCTCTCCGAGAGCTCTACGACGGGGGAAGTAATCCTGCTCAGCTGCACCTGTGTTCATAGTCCAAAACAAAACATTTTCATCAGTTTCGGGATACTTTTCTTCTTTAGCGATGTTTTTTTGTGTCGGATCGTACGTCGTGAGCTGCAAAAAGGACGACAACCTAATCCATCACATTTCTATTACCGAATCCCACTACAACTTGAGCAAGACAACTTCATTTCACGTAGAGGCTGGGCCCGCAAACCGAGGGCGTGGGGCTTGGGACCAGGTATCCGTCGCTCCGGTGTGCATAACTTCATTTCACGTATGCAATCCTTTCCTACAACTTGTAAAGTTAACTCTACCAGCCTTACTTGTAATTGCCATAAAAGAGAGGTGAGCTAGATCCTCGCATATAGCTCAGTGAGGAGAAAAAAAAAAGGATAGGTTTTCATAAACATTTTCTTGCCTTTAGAAAGCCTTTTATAAAACCATGCCACTCATGCATAATTGTATCTCGCAAGTAAATATTACATGATCTTAAACATTCCATAAGAACATCAAGTATAACACAAATTAGAACAACATTTATAACATGATAATATTATCCAACTCTACTCTTGGAAGACCTCAAAGGAACAAGCAGAGTAGGAAACACCTAATAAAGCATATATTCTAGACATAATCTAAAGATAGATACCAAATAAGGAAGGTGGCTTATATGGATTCAAGAGGTGTCTCCCACTATCACAGCCATGTGCACCTTAGAAGGTGTCTCCCACTATCACTGTCGTGTGCACTTTGCTCTATATAGCCCCTTATTCCTTTACCATTGTCGTATAGGAACCATTAGGGTAGGGAGGTGTCTGCCACTATCACAGCCGTGTGCACCTCAAAAGGTGTCTCCCACTATCACTGCCGTATGCACCTTTGATCCCTTCCCTTAACAAATGAAAGGTTACAACCAAGTCGCCCACACAATTCATATATATGTAGCATTCACAATATTGACATGGAAGAGTTTAGATTGACAAGTGCAAAGTGATCTTGAGACTTACAAGCAGGACTTTCATATGCACATTTAATGTGTACAAGTTCGAGAAAAAATAATCAAGTCTATAGCAGTTTGATGTAATTGATTAGTTCATGGTCAAGTATAATTTTCCATGACACACAACCACATACCTTCATATCCCTCATTCATGCCACAATTAACCTTCTTTTATGTCCATGAAACAAGTTGGTACCCATGCCACAAAGGAACATGAAGAAATCAAACAACTTCAATACGCCCGCATTGGTCCAACTTAAGTAGTAAATTTCGCTATTCTCCCTAACTTCAAATCTAATGATTTTGGCCTAGAATCGAAGCTTATCGAATTTAGATAACTCTAGAATCAAACAAAACTCAATTTGGAGTTGAAACGAACGAGATATGGCCTCCGCATAATCACTGCGCAGAATTGTCAAACATCTGGGCGCTGAGGCCCTAATCCGGGCGCCCGGAAGAAGCCAGTAATGCCCGGATCGGAGTTTTCTGCCGGGCGTTGAGGCCTCTATCCGGGCGACCGGATAGGGCCTGTAAAGCTCGGATAGCTGACGGGAAACACCCAAATTTTACCCAAAACATCTATACAACAACCAAATCCTTTTACCAACATACAAACAAGTTCTAAATGGCTATTAGGCATCATATAAGTGTTCTAACTCAACCAAAACCATCCCATATCAACAATCAACCAACACCCAAAATCAAATTCAAAGCCCTAGATCTACAACACAATACCCTCAACACTCAATACACATCTCAACTAATTCAAGCATACATATATATACCACATGTAAGCATCCAATCAAGCTCTAAACACAAGTATAATCATACACCATGCTTAATGTATCTTGAAAAGCATTTGAAAACAACCCTTACCTCCATTGTGCAAGAAAATGTTAGATTTGCAAGACCAAGGTTGTAGAGAATGCAAGCAAAAGCTCCAAAAATGGCTGACAAGGCTTGACCAAGCTTCTTCTCTTCCTCCTTCTCTCTCTTTCTTCCTCGTTCTTTTTCTTCTTCTCTCCCTCTCTTTTCCCTCTTTGGTCGAGCATATGTGTGTGTTGTGTGGTGTGAGTGTGTTGTGTGTTGTCTGATGGGTGTGTGTATGTGTAGTGTTTTTTGTGTGTGTAAAGTGTGTAATGTGTGTTTTTAGTTAGTAGGAAATATCTTATAAGCCTAATGCCCAAATTGCCCTCTTAACTAATTGAAATCTACTAGTTTGCCATGTGGTTCTATTTAAACTTATTTAGTTAGCTAGTGCAGTGTAATTTGTTTAATTTCTACGATATCTAAATCACACAAATGCACGTTAAACAACGCAAATACACATAAAATGATGCAAACATACGTTAAATGATATAAATGTATTTCTAATGTTGTGAATGCATAATATTATCATGTAGTTCTAATTTTAATTATTTTGGTTAGTTAATTAAATTCAGTAAAATTTAATTATCATCTACAACCTCTAAGGTTCTCTAATGCACGCTATTGTACTAATTTACAGGTTAAATGATATAGATGCACGTAAACCAAGGTAAATGTGCATTAATTGCTATAAATGCACATTAAATGATGCAAAAATCATATGAAATGTTATAAAATGCATATGAGGCTCGTGCGGGGTTTCACATCCTCCCCTCCTTAACAGAATTTCTCTCTCGCAATTCCTTCTTCATCCTTGGAATAACTCGAATGGCGAAGGCAGTTATGAGATACAGCAAGTCAACCACAAATATTCCTGCTAAGCTAATCTTTATGCATCCAAAGTCCAAATGAAGGCAGCAACAGTATCTCAACCAAAAGAATAAGAATCTGGTTCCATTTGAATTGCCAATCAACTATGAATGCATCATTGTTTGTAGGAATTCAAACGATCGCCGAGGGAGAATACCAATTACTACATTTACCAAATAAGAATGCCGAACTATAATATCTCGACTAAGAATTCCCAAGCAGCAACTCCGTGTAGGAGTACTAAACAGAAGAAGTAAGTGAGAACTCCCAATAAGAATACCAGTTACCGAATGTCGAAATAAAATACCGATAGAGAATACCGAATATAGATAGCAAATGAAGGCCCCGAACAAGAATACCGAATTCTGGATGCTGAAAGAAAATACCAATAAAGGATACTGAATATTAGATAAGAATTAGCAAAATAAGAGCATCAACCAAAAATATCGAATAGGTGTCGCGAATAAGAATACTATCAGAATACCAAGTGAGAATACCCATGAAAAATCCCAAAATAGAATCCAAATGACAAATAAGAAGACCAAGTGAAGTTATCAAATAGAAATACCAGCAAATGAAAATCTACCTTCAACTACAGCTACTGCCCCTGGAAGTTCCCCTTGGTCAGTAGCATCAACTTGGGCTTCAATTCTTTGTCCTAAGGCATTCCTGACGAGTCGAGACCAAGTTCCCACCTTCTGCATCCTCAAGCAGTAGGTGTTGATCACTGCCACACCTTACACACTTGCCTGACTCTCTCCGACACTGGGTCTCAATATGCCCCCTCTTGTTGCAACAAGCACACATGATTTTCCAAGAGATGGTTGCATTACTTGATAACCCTCGAGTTGTCTTAGTATTGAATGCACTAAGCTGAGATCCAATAGCAGTGGGTGGCCTTTGATTCTGAGTCGGATAGGGTTCTTGTGGTGTCGGAGATAAGTACAACCTTTTATTGCCTTGACTTGGCCTACTTCGGGTTTCAAGTTGCCTATTCTCAACATGGGATGCTAAGTCTAGCATATCACTGTATAATGTAAAGCGATGTGAAGCTATGAAATCTTGAATCTCGGGCCTTAATCCTCGAACAAATTGCTTGATCCTCCCGTTTTCCGTCTGGACCAACTCAGGGAGGTAATGAGAGAGCTTGTTAAAACGAGCTTCATATTGAACCACAGTCATCTCATCTTGCTTCAAAGTAAGAAACTCTTCTTCTTTCCTCTCTCGGGCTACTTCCGTAATATAATTCTCCTTGAAGGATTGTACAAAGTTAGCCCAAGTGACGGGTGTGCCATCACGCTCCCAACGTAGCTTTCCCGTTCTCCACCATTGTTCCGCATCTTCTTCTAACAAGAATACTGCAAAAACCACCTTTCTTTCATCATGGTAGTCAAGAGCAGCATATATCTTTTCAACTTTTGCCAACCAAGCTTCAGCCTTTTCATCATCGGGTTCACCTAGAAACTTGGGAGGTCCATAACTTAAGAAATCCTTCAATGTGTTATTATTTCCCTCTGCCCCAGTTGCTTGATTTTCTAGAATCTGGCTCATCCTATCCATGGCAGTAACTAGCATACTGAACACCTCTCTTCCAAAATTAGCCTGATCAATATTCTCTGTTCCTCGAGCCCCAGTATTCCTGCAAGTGCTTGACCTTGCCATCTCTATGGGTATGGATGCATGATGCCACTTACGGTTATTTGGTATGTATGCATTATGTGAAATATGAGTTATATGACATGTATGAATGATATGAAACAAGAATATATGTCTTATCAATACTCCTAATCATGCATAGGTTATGATCATACCTAACACATAAGTTTCATATAGGTACTACGCATTTATAGTATTTTAAATACATATGATCCATATAACACATTAAACACGAAAGTTCACTTATAACATATAAGATATATTAAGCAAGTTATACGTAACACATAACCACACAAGTTCACATAAGCACCAAGTAAGGGAACTTAGCCACCTATTTAACCCTCTTGGCCTATTCCTATAATACAACCTTACTTTGATTTGTTCAGGTAAGGCAATTCTCATTTACCAAATGATACTATGGCCAAATTCCTACTCAAGGATTCTTAATCTTCAACTCAATCCATTGACTACAATATCCTTGAAGAACCATAGTCTTCAACTTTAGATAAAGTCATCTATTCCCCACATATATTCACATCACCTTAACCAATTTCACCTTACACTTCTACCCACTGACCAAGGGTTCTAAACTTAGCTTGCGCCTAGCTAATGAGCTAAGCTCTGATACCACTCTAGGTGTCACGCCCCGAGCCCCACCCATCTCTAGGTTAAGGCCGATACATGACGTTCGAATCGCTTAAAACATGTAATTAATAATTTAGCAAACATACATCCACTTAAACCTTCATAATAACTCCAAATAGTTACCCATCCATCGGCCTTAAAAGTTTACAACAATTCGTGAAATATTCATAAGACCTCGAATTCCCTTGTTTAGCATAACAACTAACTAAGAATCAAGTTTCTGGGTCTCAGAAGAATAATCACCAACTTAAAGTTATATTATCCAACACTGACATTATACAAACTTCATCACTGATAATTAAAAACGCCATCATAAACCATCAAATTACATAATGTTTTTCCTGAATACATATATACAAGATCTAAATTCTTCAATTTACATTAGGTAATTCATGTACTTATACAACTTCAAACAAGAAGTCTTTCACGTATGCAATCCTTTCCTACAAGTTGTAAAGTTAACTCAACCAGCCTTACCTGTAATTGCCATAAAAGAGGCGTGAGCAAGATCCTCGCATATAGCTCAGTGAGGAGGAAAAACAAGGACAGGTTTTCATAAACATTTTCTTGCCTTTAGAAAGCCTTATTATAAAACCATGCCACTCATGCATAATTGTATCTCACAAGTAAATATTACATGATCTTAAACATTCCATAAGAACATCAAGTATAACACGAATTAGAACAAGATTTATAACATGATAATATTATCCAACTCTACTCTTTGAGGACCTCAAAGGACCAAGCAGAGTAGGAAACACCTAATAAAGCATATACTCTGGACATAATCAAAAGATAGATACCAAATAAGGAAGGTGGCTTATATGGATTCAAGAGGTGTCTCCCACTATTACAGCCATGTGCACCTCAAAAGGTGTCTCCCACTATCACTGCCGTGTGCACTTTGCTCCATATAGCCCCTTATTCCTTTACCATTGTCATATAGGAACCATTAGGGTAGGGAGGTATCTGCCATTATCACAGCCGTGTGCACCTCAAAAGGTGTCTCCCACTATCACTGTCATGTGCACCTTTGATCCCTTCCCTTAACAAATGAAAGGTTACAACCAAGTCGCCCACACAATTCATATATATGTAGCATTCACAATATTGCCATGGAAGAGTTTAGATTGACAAGTGCAAAGTGATCTTGAGACTTACAAGCAGGACTTTCATATGCACATTCAATGTGTACAAGTTTGAGACAAAATAATCAAGTCTATAGCAGTTTGATGTAATTGATTAGTTCATGGTCAAGTATAATTTTCCATGACACACAACCACATACCTTCATATCCCTCATTCATGCCACAATTAACCTTCTTTTATGTCCATGAAACAAGTTGGTACCCATGCCACAAAGGAACATGAAGAAATCAAACAACTTCAATACGCCCGCATTGGTCCAACTTAAGTAGTAAATTTCGCTATTCTCCCTAACTTCAAATCTAATGATTTTGGCCTAGAATCGAAGCTTATCGAATTTAGATAACTCTAGAATCAAATGAAACTCAATTCGGAGTTAAAACGAATGAGATATGGCCGCCGCAAAATCACTGCGCAAAATTGTCAAACATCCGGGCACTGAGGCCCTAATGCGGGCGCCCGGAAGAAGCCAGTAACGCCCGGATTGGAGTTTTCTGCTGGGCGTTGAGGCCTCTATCCGGGCAACCGGATAGGGCTTTTAACGCCCGGATAGCTGACGGGAAACACCCAAATTTTACCCAAAACATCTATACAACAACCAAATCCTTCTACCAACATACAAACAAGTTCTAAATGGCTATTAGGCATCATATAAGTGTTCTAACTCAACCAAAACCATCCCATATCAACAATCAACCAACACCCAAAATCAAATTCAAAGCCCTAGATCTACAACACAATACCCTCAACACTCAATACACATCTCAACAAATTCAAGCATACATATATATACCACATGTAAGCATCCAATCAAGCTCTAAACACAAGTATAATCATACACCATGCTTAATGTATCTTGAAAAGCATTTGAAAACAACCCTCACCTCTATTGTGCAAGAAAATGTTAGATTTGCAAGACCAAGGTTGTAGAGAATGCAAGAAAAAGCTCCCAAAATGGCTAACAAAGCTTGACCAATCTTCCTCTCTTCCTCCTTCTCTCTCTTTCTTCCTCTTTCTTTTTCTTCTTCTCTCCCTCTCTTTTCCCTCTTTGGTCGAGTATATGTGTGTGTTGTGTGTTGTCTGATGGGTGTGTATATGTGTAGTGTTTTTGTGTGTGTAAAGTGTGTAATGTGTGTTTTTAGTTAGTAGGAAATATCTTATAAGCCTAATGCCCAAATTGCCCTCTTAACTAATTGAAATCTACTAGTTTGCCATGTGGTTCTTTTTAAACTTATTTAGTTAGCTAGTGCAGTGTAATTTATTTAATTTCTACGATATCTAAATCACACAAATGCACGTTAAACAACGCAAATACACATAAAACGATGCAAACATACGTTAAATGATATAAATGCATTTCTAATGTTGTGAATGCATAATATTATCATGTAGTTCTAATTTTAATTATTTTTGGTTAGTTAATTTAATTCAGTAAAATTTAATTATCATCTACAACCTCTAAGGTTCTCAAATGCACGCTATTGTACTAATTTACAGGTTAAATGATATAGATGCACGTAAACCAAGGTAAATGTGTATTAATTGCTATAAATGCACATTAAATGATGCAAAAATCATATGAAATGTTATATTATCCATATGAGGTTCGTGCGGGGTTTCACAGGCTGGGCCCGTAAACCGAGGGCGTGGGGATTGTGACCAGGTATCCGTCGCTCCGGTGCGCATAACTTTTGATCCGTAAGGAGTTACGCGGCGCACAACATACCGTTGGAAAGCTCTCCGATACCTCTACAATGGGGGAAGTAAGCCTGCTCGGTTGCGCCTGTTTTCATAGTCCAAAATCGAACGTTTTCATCAGTTTTGGGACACTTTTCTTCTTTAGCGTTGTTTTTATGACCCGGATCGTACGTCGTGAGCTGCGAAAAGGAAGACAACCTAATCCATCACATTTCTATTACCGAATCCTACTGCAGCTTGAGCAAGACAACTTCACTTCACGTAGAGACTGGGCCAGCAAACCGAGGGCGTGGGGCTTGGGACCAGGTATTCGTCGCTCTGGTGCACATAACTTTTGATCCGTAAGGAGTTACGCGACTGACAGCATACCGTTGGAAAGTTCTCCAAGAGCTCTACGACAGAGGCTGCAAACCTGCTCAGTTGTTCTTATTTTCGGAGCTCAAAATTGAATGTTTTCATCAGTTTCGGGACACTTTTCTTCTTTTGCACTATTTTTTTGTCCCGGATCGTACGTCATGAGCCGCGAAAAGGATGACAACCTAATCCATCACATTTCTATTACCGAATCCCATGGCACCTTGGGCAAGACAACTTCACTTCACGTAGAGGCTGGGCCCGCAAAACGAGGGCGTGGGGCTTGTGACCAGGTCTCCATCACTTCGGTGCCCATAATTTTTGATCCGTAAGGAGTTACGTGGCGCACAACATACCGTTGGAAAGCTCTTCGAGAACTCTACGACGGGGGCAAGAAGCCTTCTCGGCCGCGCCTATTTTTGGAGCCCAAAACTAAACGTTTTCAACAGTTTTGGGATACTTTTCTTCTTTTCCACTATTTTTTCGTCACGGATCGTACGTCGTGAGTCGCGAAAAGGACGACAACCTAATCCATCACATTTCTATTACCGAATACCACAGCAGTTTGGGCAAGACAACTTCACTTCAGGTAGAGGCTGGGTCCGTAAACCGAGGGCGTGGGGCTTGTGACCAGGTATCCGTCGCTCCGGTGCGCATAACTTTTGATCCGTAACGAGTTACGCGGCACACAGCATACCGTTGGAAAGCTCTCCGATACCTCTACAACGGGGGAAATAAGCCTGCTCGGTTGCGCCTGTTTTCATAGTCCAAAATCGAACGTTTTCATCAGTTTTGGGACACTTTTCTTCTTTAGCGTTGTTTTTATGTCCCGGATCGTACGTCGTGAGCTTTTTTTTGGACCAGGTATCCGTCGCTCTGGTGCGCATAACTTTTGATCCGTAAAGAGTTATGCGACACACAGCATACCGTTGGAAAGCTCTCCATGAGCTCTACAATGGGGGAAGCAAACTTGCTCGGCTATTCTTATTTTTGAAGCCGAAAATCGATCGTTTTCATCAGTTTTGGGACTCTTTTCTTCTTTTGCACTATTTTTCTGTCCCGGATCGTACGTTGTGAACAGTGAAAAGGATGACAACCTAATCCATCACATTTTTATTACCGAATCCCACGGCACCTTGGGCAAGACAACTTCGCTTCACGTAGAGGCTGGGCCCGCAAACTGAGGGCGTAGGGCTTGGGACCAGGTCTCCTTCGCTCTGGTGCCCATAACTTTTGATCCGTAAGGAGTTACGCGGCACACAGCACACCGTTGGAAACCTCTCCGAAAGCTCTGCGAAGGGGGTAATAAGCCTGATTGGTTGCGCCTATTTTCGTAGCCCAAAATCTAGCGTTTTCATCAGTTTCGGGACACTTTTCTTCTTTAGCATTGTTTTTGGGTCCCGGATCGTACGTCGTGAGCTGCAAAAAGGACGATAACCTAATCCATCACATTTCTATTACCGAATCCCACTGTACCTTTGGCAAGACAACTTCAGTTCATGTAGAGGCAGGGCCCGCAAACTGAGGGCGTGGTGCTTGGGACCAGGTCTCCGTCGCTCTGGTGCCCATAACTTTTGATCCGTAAGGAGTTACACGACGCACAGCATACCGTTGGAAAGCTTTCCGAGAGCTCTACGACGGGGACAGCAAGACTGCTCGATTGCACCTTTTTTTGGAGCCCAAAACTGAACATTTTCAACAGTTTCGGGACACTTTTATTCTTTTGCACTACTTTTTGGTCACGGATCGTACGTCGTGAGCCGCGAAAAGGACGACAACCTAATCCATCACATTTCAATTACCGAATCCCATGGCACCTTGGGAAGACAACTTTGCTTCACGTAGAGGTTGGGCACGCAAACTGAGGGTGTATGGCTTGAGACCTGGTTTTCTTCGCTCTGGTGCCATAACTTTTGATCCGTAAGGAGGTACGCGGCGCACAACATACCGTTGGAAAGATCTCCTAGAACTCTACGATGGGGGTAGCAAGCCTACTCAGCTACGCCAGTTTTTGTAGCCCAAAATTGAACATTTTCATCAGTTTTGGGACACTCTTCTTTTTTAGTATTTTTTTTCTGTCCCAGATCGTACGTCGTCAACTACGAAAAGGACGACAACCTAATCCATCACATTTCTATTACCGAATCCCATGGCACCTTCGGCAAGACAACTTCGGTTCACGTCGAGGCTGGGCCCGCAAACCGAGGGGGTGGGGCTTGGGACCAGGTCTCCGTCGCTTTAGTGCCCATAACTTTTGATTCGTAAGGAGTTACGCGACGCACAGCATACCGTTGGAAAGCTCTCCAAGAGCTCTACGACGAGGGCAGCAAGCCTACTCAGCTGCGCCTGTTTTTGGAGCCCAAAACTGAACGTTTTCAATAGTTTTGGGACACTTTTCTTCTTTTGCACTGTTTTTTAGTCACAGATCGTATGTCGTGAGTTGCGAAAAGGAAGACAATCTAATCCATCACATTTCTATTATCGAATCCCACTGCAGCTTGGGAAAGACAACTTCACTTCACGTAGAGGCTGGGCCCGTAAACCGAGGGCGTAGGGCTTGTGACCAGGTATCCGTCGCTCCGGTGCTTATAACTTTTGATCCGTAAGGAGTTACGCGGCGCACAACATACCGTTGGAAAGCTCTCCAAGAGCTCTACGATGAGGACAACAAACCTGCTCGGCTTTTCTTATTTTCGGAGCCCAAAATCGAACGTTATCGTCAGTTTCGGGATACTTTTCTTCTTTTGTACTGTATTTTTATCCCGGATCGTACGTCGTGAGCCACGAAAAGTACGACAACCTAATCCATCACATTTCTATTACTGAATCCCACAACACCTTGGGCTAGAGAACTTCGATTCACGTAGAGGCTGGACCCGCAAACCGAGGGCGTGGGGCTTGAGACCTAGTTTCATCATTCTGGTGCCCATAACTTTTGATCCGTAAGAACTTACGCGGTGCACAGCATACCGTTGGAAAGCTCTCCTAGAGCTCTGCGACGGGGGTGGTAAGTTTGCTCAGCTATGCCTGTTTTCATAGTCCAAAATCTAACGTTTTCATCAGTTTTGGGACACTTTTCTTCTTTAGCGTTATTTTTCGGTCTCGGATCATACGTCGTGAGCTGCAAAAAGGACGACTACCTAATCCATCACATTTCTATTACCGAATCCCATGGTACCTTCGGCAAGACAACTTCGGTTCATGCAGATAATGGGCCCGCAAACCGAGGAAGTGGGGCTTGGGACAAGGTCTCCGTCGCTCTGGTACCCATAACTTTTGATCCATAAGGAGTTACACGGTGCACAGCATACCGTTGGAAAGCACTCTGAGAGCTCTACGACGAGGACAGCAAGCCTGCTCGATTGCACCTTTTTTCGTAGCCCCAACTTATTGTTTTCACTAGTTTCGGGATACTTTTCTTCGTTTGCACTGTTTTTTCGTCACGGATCGTACGTCGTGAGTCACGAAAAGGACGACAACCTAATCCATCACATTTCTATTACCGAATCCCACTACAGCTTGGGCAAGACAACTTCACTTCACGTAGAGGCTAGGCCCGCAAACCGAGGGCGTGGTGCTTTTGACCAGGTATCCGTCGCTCAGGTGCCCATAACTTTTGATCCGTAAAAAGTTACGTGGCGCACAGCATACCGTTGGAAAGCTCTCCGAGAGCTCTATGACGGGGGCAGTAAGCCTGCTCGGCTGTGCCTATTTTTGGAGCCCAAAATTGAACATTTTCATCTGTTTGGGACACTTTTCTTCTTTTGCGCTATTTTTTCGTCCCGGATCGTACGTCGTGAGCCGCGAAAAAGACGACAACCTAATCCATCACATTTCTATTACCGAATCCCACGTCACCTTAGGCAAGACAACTTCGCTTCACGTTGAGGCTGGGCCCACAAACCGAGGGCGTAGGGCATGAGACCAGGTTTTCGTCACTTCGGTGTCCATAAATTTTGATCCGTAAGGTGTTACGCGACGTACAGCATATCGTTGGAAAGCTCTCTGAGAGCTCTATGATGAGGGCAGCAAACCTGCTCGGCTGTACCTATTTTTCGGAGCCCAAAATTAAACATTTTCATCAGTTTTAGGACACTTTTCTTCTTTTGCACTATTTTTTTGTCCCGAATCGTGCGTTGTGAGCCGCAAAAAGGACAACAACCTAATCTGTCACATTTCAATTATCGAATCCCAAGGTACCTTGGGAAGACAACTTCGCTTCATGTAGAGGCTTGGCCCGCAAACTGAGGGCGTGGGGCTTGAGACTAGGTTTTCGTCCCTCCGGTGCCCATAGCTTTTTATCCGTAAGGAGTTACACAGCGCACAACATACTGTTGGAAAGCTCTCCGAGAGCTCTACGACGGAGGCAATAAGCCTACTCGGTTGTGCCTGTTTTCATAGCCCAAAATTGAACGTTTTCATCAATTTCGGGACACTTTTCTTCTTTAACATTGTTTTTCCGCCCCGGATCATACGTTATGAGCTGCGAAAAGGACGATAACCTAATCCATCACAACTCTATTACCGAATCCCACAGCACATTCGGCAAGACAACTTGGGTTCACGTAGAGGCTGGGCCTGCAAACCGAGGGCGTGGGGCTTGGGACCAGGTTTCCGTCGCTCTGGTGCCCATAACTTTTGATCCGTAAGGAGTTATGCGGCGCACAGCATACCATTGGAAAGCTTGCTGAGAGCTCTACGAAGGGGGCATCAAGCCTGCTTGGCTACACCTATTTTTGGAGCCCAAAACTGAATGTTTTCAATAGTTTTGGGACACTTTTCTTCTTTTGCACTGTTTTTTCGTCACGGATCGTACGTCATGATCTGTGAAAAGGACGACAACCAAATCCATCACATTTCTATTATTGAATCCCACTGCAGCTTGGGCAAGACAACTTCACTTCACGTAGAGGCTGGGCCCACAAACTGAGGGCGTGGGGCTTTTGACCAGGTATCCGTCGCTCCGGTGCCCATAAGTTTTGATCCGCAAGGAGTTACGCGGCGCACAACATACCGTTGGAAAGCTCTCCGAGAGCTCTACCACGGGGGCAGCAAAACCTACTCAACTGTTCCTATTTTCGGAGCCCAAAATCAAATGTTTTCATCAATTTCGTGACACTTTTGTTCTTTTGCATTGTTTTTTTGTCCCGGATCGTACGTCTTGAGCCGCAAAAAGAATGACAACCTAATCCATCACATTTCTATTACCGAATCCCATGGCACCTTGGGCAAGACAACTTCGATTCACGTATAGGATGGGCCCGCAAACCGAGGGTGTGGGGCTTGAGACAAGGTTTTCGTCGCTTCGGTGCCCATAACTTTTGATCCGTAAGGAGTTACACGGCGCACAACATACCGTTAGAAAGCTCTCCGAGAGCTCTACGACGGGGGCAATAAGCCTGCTCAGCTGTGCCTATTTTTGGAGCCCAAAATTGAACGTTTTCATCTATTTCGTGATACTTTTCTTCTTTTGCGCTATTTTTTTGGCTTGGATCGTACGTCGTGAGCCTCGAAATAGATGACAACCTAATCCATCACATTTCTATTACCGAATCCCATGGTACCTTGGGCAAGACAACTTCGCTTCACGTTGAGGCTGGGCCCGCAAACCTAGGGCGTGGGGCTTGAGACCAAGTTTTCGTCGCTCCGGTGCCCATAACTTTTTACCCGTAAGGTGTTACGCGGCGCATAACATATCGTTGGAAAGCTCCCCAAGAGCTTTACGACGAGGGCAGCAAACCTGGTCGGCTGTGCCTATTTTTAGTGCCCAAAATTGAAAGTTTTCATTAGTTTTGAGACACCTTTCTTCTATTGCACTATTTTTTTGTCCCAGATCGTACGTCGTGAGTCGCGAAAAGGACGACAACCTAATCCATCACATTTCTATTACTGAATCCCATGGCACCTTGGGCAAGACAACTTCGCTTCACGTAGAGGCTAGGCCCGTAAACCTAGGGTATGGGGCTAAAGACCAGGTTTTCGTCGCTCCGGTGCCAAAAGTTTTGATTCGTAAGGAGTTATGTCACTCCCCCAACCCGACCTATGAAGGTTAGACTAGGGTGTGATCTAATCATTAACGTTCTTTTACGATTATAACTGGTTAACGAAGGTTAAGCTTATCCGTTAGACTAGAACTCCAACAATTCTTCGGAAAAATCGGCAGCATAACAGCTGTTTTTAGGACCTTTTTGTTTGACCTAATTTCTAAACGCCTCGATTATTCCAATCATTAATCCAATTCCATTAAGGACTCCTATTTTGTCATCAACCGATATGCCTACCAGTCTATCTTGAAAGTCTCATTTGGTTAATAAGCCTAGCATGATAACTATGTCCCGTTTATTTATCAATTTCCTATCATGCAAGTACCTATTATTCTTTAGTTTACAAATAAGCACCAAAGTGGAATTAGATAGAATTGACTTAGTTGATTTTTCACCTAGTGGTTTAATTGCCTACGATAGCTACTCTTCAAGATAATGAAAGCAAATAACCAAATAAGAAGTTTGTCCGGTGATAGATAGTACAATCCCAAAATTAGACCCAAATTACAACGAGGTCATTTACATCAATAACATGAACAGTTTGCAATCAAACACAACATCCATATAGCAACCACTTTCAGGCAAAGCACAAAATCACGTAGTCACTCCAAGGAATCATCAACAAGTACATTTATTTCGGGTACTTGTTCCAAATCTGCTGCACCTGTGACAAAAAAGAGGGTGAGTCCTTATAAACTTAGCGAGGGAGAACGAGAAATACGTTTTGAAACTCTTTTTCCGGTTCAACAAGACATATAACACAAGTAAGTTTATAATGTAATATAAAAGTAAAAGAACACAATTACCCGTCTTTCCTTCCCGAGGTCCTCTAGGAACCAAGCGAGAGTACTTATACACATAGTGAAAAAGATACGGTGAGCTTTTGCTCTCAGTTCATTTCCAGTATCAGTTGTTGCGGCTGACTTCAATTCATCCCCTTATCACGCCAAATGGGTGTACTTCGGATGTACCCCAAAATCCTACGACCCAACTCTCCGAGGAAGTCTAGCCCCTAAGCGAGAGAGGGAATTGGACAATGGTAGTCACGGTTGCACCGGCAAGCCCGATGCCACCCGGTGTGCGTGAACGCTACCACGCCAGAATGGAAGGTTGCAACCTTGTATGCAATGCACATTTATGCCATTTAACATTTCACATTTGGAGGTCAACAAAGTAGGTTGTCTCCGAGCAAGTATAAGATCACATTTTGACATATTGGCATATAAGGCATTGTAAGAACATGTAATCGTTTCATTTATCAATTTGAAAGCAATTAAACTTCCACGGGCAGCCAAGTAATCATGTTTAAATAAGCCATAGAATGTCTTTTAACAATTCACATTAGGAGGACAACAAACTAGGTTGCCTCCAAGCAAGTATAAGATCACATATTGACAAGTAAGCGAACGAGGCATGCTTAACACGAATTTTCACTTTGCAAAACACATAGAGTTATATGAACATTAAACGGGCAGCCATGTAACACATGTAAATCAAGTCATATAACTCATTTCGAAGTTCACGTAATCAAATAATAAGATTATTCATCATGCAACGACATCTACGTGGGACCAGGTATAAGAAAGGCCTACTTGTCAACATGTAATCATCGAAATCATGTTTAGGGCTATGAGGGAAACTATGGGCAGCCTACTAATTACATAATTAAACACGATATTCATAGGATCAACACTTAGCGAATTTACCTAGTCACTAGGGTTTCAATTTGTGCTTACCCGTGCGATTAAGCCCCAAGTCATCTCGTAATTAAACTCAAGCCATGCATTGATTAATCCAAACACCCTCAAGTATTCAAAACAGTCCACACAACTTCCCAAATGCCACAATCCCAAGCATTTAATACAACAAGGGAAGCTACATTAATTTTCTAAGCATATCAATAGGTGAAACCCTCACTGCAATGGACTATTTTCTCACGATCATTAAGACAAGCAAAAAAACTCCAATTCCAGTGAACAAGATTTCAAATTAAATCTTAAGGAGTGAACTAAATTCAAAAACAAACCTCGCATCATTTGGAGTTCGGGTTCAAGAGTTATAGCCAAAACAGTGAGACTACACAAAACTGTCCAGATTTGCACACATTTCAATACTTGTCGTTTTTGAGGGCCTTAGGGTCAGATTTAGCCTTAGTCCATTTCTGACAAAAATGTCCAGAACTGAAAAATATAGCATCACACCAAATTTGATGCATTTTGGATGTCATTTACTAAGTAAAAACTGGTTCGTTCTACAAGGTTAGTGAATCTGCCAAAACCTGCTTCATTTTTCCAGACTTTCCAGATTTGGACACATTTTAATAATTTTCCATTTTGAGGACCTTACCATCAAAATTAGATTTTTCCTATTTCTGCCAAAAATGTTCAGCACTGGCAAAACTAGTTAACTACCAATTTTCACGCATTTTCAACATCATTTACATTGCCAAAATCACCTCTCACCAACAAGACAAAAGGCTGTCACATACACGATTTCATCTATCATCACATTCTAGCCAAAAATATTGCCATGCATGTTCATAAAAGCTCATGAACACACATATATCTCAAGTACAGAAGTAAAGATAGACATTTAAGGGCATGCATGTGGTTTTTTGAAAGATTTTCAAGAAGTTTTAGCCCTCACCTCTTGAAGATTTAGCAAATGAGCACAAATGCTCTTCAAAATGCATAAAGGGAGCTTCTTCCTTGCTTCTTGCTTGCTTGGGCTGGTATGACCGAGCTTGAGAGAGATCTTGAGAGCATGCTTGTGGTCTTGGAAGGTCAAGAGGCAGCCATGGTCGAAAATGAGAGAGAAGGAGAGAGAATGAGAGAGTTTGTGAGGAAAGAGAGAGTTTGAGAGAGAAATGATGCTTGTGTGTGTGTGTGTTGGCCTTGATCCTTTCAAATCTGAATTTTGTGTCATCTTTAGCATTTTTTTGAGTTGAAATGAAGCATGGCATTTAGAGGGTCGAAAATGATATGCTTGGGTAAGGTATAGGTGAATTTTTTATGCATTGTGCTTAGTGCATGTGTCATAGAATGTCTAGGCTTTAATTTAATTGTGCAAAGTTGATGAAATTGCCTTGTTTTGGCCATGTAATGCAAGGGGGAAGCTGAAATTTCAGATTCAAGGTAGGATATTTTGGATTATAATAAGTGTAGGTTTATAATAGTTTATTGGTTAGTTGAGTGTGATAGAATATTTTGTTAGTTAGTGGGTTTTGTAGAGAATTTGAATTAGGAATATAGTATTGGTTAGTGGATTGTGTAGGATTATTTTATTGTCTTGTGCTTTGTGTAGGATTCTTTATTGATTAGCGTGCGGGCACGCTTTCTTAGGTCTAGGGCACGTACTACGAGACACGCATAGATATCAATACGGGGCACGAATCACGAGGTAGACACGAACTACGAGGTAAGGCACGTACTTCAAGATAAATGTATGGATTCCAATGCAAATGCACGTAACCCTAGGTGAATGCACATAAACCAATGCAAGGCACATAATTCAATACAATGCACGTAAATCGAGGTACGACTCTTAAACCTAGGTTAAGACACGCAATTCAAGGTCAGGAGGTAACACACGCAATTCGAAGTCATGGCACGTAAGTCGAGGATTAAGGCATATAATTTTAGGTCAAGGCACGAATGACGAAGCATGCACGAAAACCAAGACAGGGCACGTAAATCGAGGTAACACACGTTATTCGGGGTCAGCCCTTACATCCTCCCCTCCTTAAAAGAATTTTGTCCCGAAATTCATTCTTGCCTATCGAGGTCATTTAGACGGATTCTGACCCTTGTTATTCTTCCTACTCCGGTCCGTCCCGTGTTTGGTGATCTCTCTTACCACAACCATTTCACTTCCTAGCTTTCTCCAATCATTTAATTCGGTGTGACCCTACATTCATAGTTCGTTCCTTTGAACGACTATATTCTCCATTTGATCTTAAGGTCAAGTTCATTAGCTAAGGTTAGAATCTCCAAACATAGTAATCAAAGCTGCATCGATATTCTAACAATATAACTATGACTCCAAAATCATGACTTATGTTGTGTCAATCTTTTTTTATTTTATTTTATTTATTCATACCTCAAAAGGAATATCACAATAATGTCATGATCCTATCGTGACATACACAATTTTCAAGATGATAGGTCTATATCCGATTTACATATCCTATCAACTAGATTCAAAATTGTTAACACGTAGGACATACACATGTTATGGATTATTTCCACAATACGACCCTATTTTCAGGTTGAACTCACCAAACAAACTAATCCATCTCAAGTCGTCATCTATCGATAGTATCATAGTTCTTATCTTGAAGGTACATTGGATTAGTAAGTCTTCTAATGACTATTGTCCCAGTTACAGGCTCCTATTCACTAACATTCCTTCCCAGCTTCGTTAACCTTCACGCTCGTACTTAAGAAGAAAGACCGTTGATATTTGTTAAACTCAAATTCTAAGGTTTATTAGGTACCACCAACAAATTACAATTGAAATTGCATGGGTAACTAATCATGTTACACTAGTTCAACTCTTACAAGTAAAATTCATCAGCTTGTGATCCACAATTTATTTCCTTATTCGAATCTCTATCTTCAAGTCACGAGACTTTAGAATTTCTTTTAATCTTAACCAAGACTCCTAAGGTGAATAGTTTCAACCTCAAATAAATTCCACTCACCTTAATCCAAGGTTATGTCATACTTAAGAAGACAATGGTCCTACTCACTTAGCGACCTAGTCATTCCTTCGAACACTTAATGCCCGCCAATATAACTTCAACATTAATGTTACTAAGTTGGGTTCATCGCCATGTAAGTGATATCAATGCTCTACTAGGTTACCGGCCGTACAACAACAATCCTAGGACTATAAATGGATATCGAAATGATCGAGCTCATAAAATACTTACACGAGATAACTTCAAGGTTGTATCAACATAAGAATTATGACCACGAGGCATCCTTCAACATAACCTAATAGAACTTCAAAAGTAATTAACCACTCATTTAACTATCACTACAAGATTTACCCCTATATTCAACGACCACAATTCGAAGTCTACCAATCGCTAGTTTTTAGATATGAAACGGTGCACATAGATACGATGGTCTAACAATAGTCTCTTGGGTCATTATGACTTTAATTCATCTCTATCTTAACTATATGAAATCTTACTCTTCTCATTTACATGTTCAACTAACTAAGAGCATCAAGACTCATTGACCTTAGGTCCTAAGGTTTACCATGAATCATCGTGCATACTCACTATTAGCTATTTAGGATTACTAATCGTACCCTAACGACTCCACTTGCAGCCGGATGCTTTAATCTCACTTCTATGGTTTATTTACTAGGTCCATTGGTATTACTTAGGGATATATGCTTCTTAACATCCTCTACGGTATCCAAATAATAAGTGTATAGAATGATTTACTTTGCATAATCACAACTAAATCCGAGGGCACTAAACTGATACCATGATTCTTAATATCACCAATACCCAACTTAGGGCCTTCAGCAACGTTAGTCATCTAATGCAAAATTCAACACCTTACACTTCTATTTGACCTAACGTTTTAGGTATAGTCTTCCAAACACAAGTTCTAGCTACGTGAATTCCTCGATTCCAATATCTCTGTATCTTGTTATACTAAGGAATCATCAACCTTGTTAAATTTGGCCTCCAGAGTTGTCTACATGTCTTGAGGTTATCCATTGTTAAGTCACTCAAATACACTATCCATGTCTTAATAATCTAACCCCTAAAAATAAACTATTGTCAACTTCCACGAATTCACCCCTTAATTTCTAGATCGCGGTCTTACCATTTAGTGAACTTAGAACTCGCTAGTATATACCATATTGGATTCTCCAATGCTTCATTCCAATCAAGTAAAGATTCAATCATATAAATAGTCATTACACCAATTTAAGATATAAGAATTTAATTCAAGAGCAACCCATAAGTCAAACTTCCATTATAAGCATATGATTACACATATTCTACTCCACTTGTCCAATAGTATACTCTTATATCTTAAGGCAAGTTGTATGTCATTAACCTTTATGCTTGAACCACAATTAGAAGAACGATTTAACGGAATCAAGAACTTCATAGCTATAAGATTGATAACTCAATCACAGGTATAGGTATTCCAAAGATAAGGAGATAACTTACCTCAACAATTATACCTGTGCTACACATTTTATATATGCATATCCGATAATACATACGATCCATCGAGTACCTGTGAAGATGCGAGAAATCTCTAACCGAGCCTTTTCGTTCGTCCTGGACAAATTCACTTCCCTGAAAGTCCTAATCCTAACTATCTATGTGTATAAACAGTCATTCACGATTATATAACATGCACATGTATCAAGGAAGGAGTATAAAAGCATGCATGTATTATTGAGGGCACTAACGTGTCGGTGTGCATGACACAAAGTACATATGGTCCACAAAGGCACATGATATTCAATGCACAAAGCAATTAAAGCACATTAACACACATTAACACATATAACAAGACATTAAAATTACCTTAGTGCTTCTACCCATGGTCCGAGAGTTGAACCCGACTAACGCCTAGTCAGTAAACTAAGCTCTGATACCATTCTTCTAAGGGTGTCACGCCCCCAACCCGACCTATGAAGGTTAGACTAGGGTGTGATCTAATCATTAACGTTCTTTTACTATTATAACTGATTAACGAAGGTTAAGCTTATCCGTTAGACTAGAACTCCAACAATTCTTCGAAAAAACTGGCAGCATAACAGTTGTAGTTAGGACCTTTTTGTTTGACCTAATTTCTAAATGCCTCGATTATTCCAATCATTAATCCAATTCCATTAAGGACTCCTATTTTGTCATCAACCGATATGCCTACCAGTCTATCTTGAAAGTCTCGTTTGGTTAATAAGCCTAGCATGATAACTATGTCCCGTTTATTTATCAATTTCCTATCATGCAAGTACCTATTATTCTTTAGTTTACAAATAAGCATCTAAGTGGAATTAGATAGAATTGACTTAGTTGATTTTTCACCTAGTGGTTTAATTGCCTACGATAGCTACTATTCAAGATAATGAAAGCAAATAACCAAATAAGAAGTTTATCCGGTTATAGATAGTACAATCCCAAAATTAGACCCAAATTACAACGGGGTCATTTACATCAATAATATGAATAGTTTACAATCAAACACAACATCCATATAGCAACCACTTTCAGGCAAAGCACAAAAGCACGTAGTCACTCTAAGGAATCATCAACAAGCACATTTACTTCGGGTACTTGTTCCAAATCTGCTGCACCTGTGACAAAAAAGAGGGTGAGTTCTTATGAACTTAGCGAGGGGGAACGAGAAATACGTTTTGAAACTCTTTTTCCGGTTCAACTTATGAAAAACCCTTTTTGAAAATATGGCATATAACACAAGTAAGTTTATAATGTAATATAAAAGTAAAAGAACACAATTACCCGTCTTTCCTCCCCGAAGTCCTCTAGGAACCAAGCGAGAGTACTTATACACATAGTGAAAAGGATACGGTGAGCTTTTGCTCTCAGTTCATTTCCAGTATTAGTTGTTGCAGCCGACTTCAAATCATCCCCTTATCACGCCAAATGGGTGTACTCCGGATATACCCCGAAATCCTACGACCCAACTCTCCGAGGAAGTCTAGCCCCCAAGAGAGAGAGGGAATTGGACAATGGTAGTCACGGTTGCACCGGCAAGCCCAATACCGCCCGGTGTGCGTGAACGCTACCACGCCAGAATGAAAGGTTGCAACCTTGTATGCAATGCACATTTATGCCATTTAACATTTCACATTTGGAGGTCAACAAAGTAGGTTGCCTCCGAGCAAGTATAAGATCACATTTTGATATATTGGCATATAAGGCATTGTAAGAATATGTAATCGTTTCATATATCAATTTGAAAACAATTAAACTTCTATGGGCAGCCAAGTAATCATGTTTAAATAAGCCATAGAATGTCTTTTAACAATTCACATTAGGAGGACAACAAAGTAGGTTGCCTCCAAGCAAGTATAAGATCACATATTGACAAGTAAACGAACGAGGCATGCTTAACATGTATTTTCACTTTGTAAAACACATAGAGTTATATGAACATTAAACGGGTAGCCATGTAACACATGTAAATCAAGTCATATAACTCATTTCGAAGTTCACGTAATCAAATAATAAGATTATTCAGTATGCAATGACATCTACGTGGGACCGGGTGCAAGAAAGGCCTACTTGTCAACATGTAATCATCGAAATCATGTTTAGGGATATGACGGCAACTACAGGCAGCCTACTAATTGCATAATTAAACACGATATTCATAGGATCAACACTTAGCGAATTTACCTAGTCACTAGGGTTTCAATTCGTGCTTACCCATGCGATTAAGCCCTAAGGCATCTCGTAATTAAACTCAAGCCATGCATTGATTAATCCAAACACCCTCAAGTATTCAAAACAGTCCACACAACATCCCAAATGCCACAATCCCAAGCATTTAATACAACAAGGGAAGCTACATTAATTTTCTAAGTATATCAATAGGTGAAACCCTCACTGCAATGGACTGTTTTCTCACGATCATTAAGACAAGAAAACAAACTCCAATTCCAGTGAACAAGATGTCAAATTAAAACTTAAGGAGTGAACTAAATTCAGAAACAAACCTCGCATCATTTGGAGTTCGAGTTCAAGAGTTATATCCAAAACAGTGAGACTACACAAAACTGTCTAGATTTGTACACATTTCAATACTTGTCGTTTTTTAGGGCCTTAGGGTCAGATTTAGCCTTAGTCCATTTCTGACAAAAATGTCCAGAACTGAAAAATATAATGGCACACCAAATTTAATACATTTTGGATGTCATTTACTAGGTAAAAACTGGTTCGTTCTACAAGGTCAGTGAATCTGCCAAAACCTACTTCATTTTTCCAGACTTTCCAGATTTGGACACATTTTAATAATTTGCCATTTTGAGGACCTCAGAGTCAAAATAAAATTTTTCCTATTGCTGGGAAAAATGTTCAGAACTGGCAAAACTAGTTACCTACCAATTTTCACGCATTTTCAACATCATTTACCAAGCCAAAATCACCTCGCACCAACAAGACAGAAGGCTGTTACATACACGATTTCATCTATCATCACATTCTAGCCAAAAATCTTGCCATGCATGTTTATAAAAGCTCATGAACACACATATATCTCAAGTACAGAAGTAAAGATAGACATTTTAGGGCATGCATGTGGTTTTTTGAAGGATTTTCAAGAAGTTTTAGCCCTCACCTCTTGAAGATTTAGCAAATGAGCACAAATGCTCTTCAAAATGCATAAAGGGAGCTTCTTCCTTGCTTCTTGCTTGCTTGGGCTGCTATTGCCGAGCTTGGGAGAGATCTTGAGAGCATGCTTGAGGTCTTGGAAGGTCAAGAGGAAGCCATGGTCGAAAATGAGAGAGAAGGAGAGAGAATGAGAGAGTTTGTGAGGAAAGAGAGAGTTTGAGAGAGAAATGACACTTGTGTGTGTGTGTGTTGGCCTTGAGCCTTTCAAATCTGAATTTTGTGTCATCTTTAGCATTTTTTGAGTTGAAATGAAGCATGGCATTGAGAGGGACGAAAATGAAATGCTTGGGTAGGGGGCAGGTGAATTTCTTATGCATTGTGCATAGTGCAAGTGTCAAAGAATGTCTAGGCTTTAATTTAATTGTGCAAAGTTGATGAAATTGCCTTGTTTTGGCCATGTAATGCAAGGGAGAACCTGAAATTTCATATTCAAGTTAGTATATTTTGGATTATAATAAGTGTAGGTTTATAATAGTTTATTGGTTAGTTGAGTGTGATAGAATATTTTATTAGTTAGTGGGTTTTGTAGAGAATTTGAATTAGGAATATAATATTAGTTAGTGGATTGTGTAGGATTATTTTATTGTCTTGTGCTTTGTTTAGGATTCTTTATTGATTAGCGTGCGGGCATGCTTTCCTAGGTCTAGGGCACGCACTACGAGACACGCACAGAAATCAATACGGGGCACGAATCACGAGGTAGACACGAACTACGGGGTAAGGCACATACTTCAAGATAAATGTACGGATTCCAATGCAAATGCACGTAACCCTAGGTGAATGCACATAAACCAATGCAAGGCACATAATTCAATGAAATACACGTAAATTGAGGTACGACTCTTAAACCTAGGTTAAGACAAGCAATTCAAGGTCAGGAGGTAACGCACGCAATTCGAAGTCATGGCACGTAAGTTGAGGATTAGGGCATATAATTCTAGGTCAAGGCACGAATGATGAAGTATGCACAAAAACCAAGACAGGGCATGTAAATCGAGGTAACACACGTTATTCGGGGTCGGGCCTTACATCCTCCCCTCCTTAAAAGAATTTCGTCCCGAAATTCATTCTTGCCTATTGAGGTCATTTAGACGGATTCTGACCCTTGTTATTCTTCCTACTCCGGTCCGTCCCGTGTTTGGTGATCTCTCTTACCACAACCAATTCACTTCCTAGCTTTCTCCAATCTTTAATTCGGTGTGACCCTACATTCATAGTTCGTTCCTTTGAACGACTCTATTCTCCATTTGATCTTAAGGTCAAGTTCATTAGCTAATGTTAGAATCTCCAAACATAGTAATCAAAGCTGCATCGATATTCTAACAATATAACTATGACTCCAAAATCATGACTTATGTTGTGTCAATCTTTTTTTATTTTATTTTATTTATTCATACCTCAAAAGGAATATCACAATAATGCCATGATCCTATCATGACATACACAATTTTCAAGATGATAGGTCTATATCCGATTTACATATCCTATCAACTAGATTCAAAATTGTTAACACGTAGGACATACACATGTTATGGATTATTTCCACAATACGACCCTATTTTCAGGTTGAACTCACCAAACAAACTAATCCATCTCAAGTCGTCATCTATCGGTAGTATCATAGTTCTTATCTTGAAGGTACATTGGATTAGTAAGTCTTCTAATGACTAGTCTCCCGGTTACAGGCTCCTATTCACTAACATTCCTTCCTAGCTTCGTTAACCTTCATGCTCGTACTTAAGAAGAAAGACCGTTTATATTCGTTAAACTCAAATTCTAAGGTTTATTAGGTACCACCAACAAATTGCCATTGAAATTGCATGGGTAACTAATCATGTTACACTAGTTCAACTCTTACAAGTAAAATTCATCGGCTTGTGATCCACAATTTATTTCCTTATTCGAATCTCTATCTTCAAGTCACGTGACATTAGAATTTCTTTTAATCTTAACCAAGACTCCTAAGGTGAATAGTTTCAACCTCAAATAAATTCTATTCACCTTAATCCAATGTTATGTCATACTTAAGAAGACAACGGTCCTACTCACTTAGCGACCTAGTCATTCCTTCGAACATTTAATGCCTACCAATATAACTTCAACATTAATGTTACTAAGTTGGGTTCATCGCCATGTAAGTGATATCAATGCTCTACTAGGTTACCGGCCGTACAACAACAATCCTAGGACTATAAATGGATATCGAAATGATCGAGCTCATAAAATACTTACACGAGATAACTTCAAGATTGTATCAACATAAGAATTATGACCACGAGGCATCCTTCAACATAACCTAATAGAACTTCAAAAGTAATTAACCACTCATTTAACTATCACTACAAGATTTACCCCTATATTCAACGACCACAATTCGAAGTCTACCAATCGCTAGTTTTTAGATGTGAAATGGTGCACATAGATACGGTGGTCTGACTATAGTCTCTTGGGTCATTATGACTCTAATTTATCTCTATCTTAACTATATGAAATCTTACTCTTCTCATTTATATGTTCAACTAACTAAAAGCATCAAGACTCATTGACCTTAGGTCCTAAGGTTTACCATGAATCATCGTGCATACTCACTATTAGCTATTTAGGATTACTAATCGTACCCTAACGACTCCACTTGCAGCCGGATGCTTTAATCTCACTTCTATGGTTTATTTACTAGGTCCATTGGTATTACTTAGGGATATATGCTTCTTAACATCCTCTACGGTATCCAAATAACAAGTGTATAGAATGATTTACTTTGCATAATCACAACTAAATCCGAGGGCACTAAACTGATACCATGATTCTTAATATCACCAATACCCAACTTAGGGCCTTCAGCAACGTTAGTCATCTAATGCAAAATTCAACACCATACACTTCTATTTGACCTAACGTTTTAGGTATAGTCTTCCGAACACAAGTTCTAGCTACGTGAATTCCTCGATTCCCATATCTCTGTATCTTGTTATACTAAGGAATCATCAACCTTGTTAAATTCGGCCTCCAGAGTTGTCTACATGTCTTGAGGTTATCCATTGTTAAGTCACTCAAATACACTATCCATGTCTTAATAATCTAACCCCTAAAAATAAACTATTGTCAACTTCCATGAATTCACCCCTTAATTTCTAGATCGCGGTCTTACCATTTAGTGAACTTAGAACTCGCTAGTATACACCATATCGGATTCTCCAATGCTTCATTCCAATCAAGTAAAGATTCAATCATATAAATAGTCATTACACCAATTTAAGATATAAGAATTTGATTCAAGAGCAACCCCTAAGTCAAACTTCCATTATAAGCATATGAATACACATATTATACTCCACTTGTCCAATAGTATACTCTTATATCTTAAGGAAAGTTGTATGTCATTAACCTTTATGCTTGAACCACAATTAGAAGAACGATTTAACGGAATTAAGAACTTCATAGCTATAAGATTGATAACTCAATCACAGGTATAGGTATTCCAAAGATAAGGAGATAACTTACCTCAACAATTATACCTGTGCTACACATTTTATATATGCATATCCGATAATACATACAATCCATCGAGTACCTATGAAGATGCGAGAAATCTCTAACCGAGCCTTTTCGTTCGTCCTGCACAAATTCACTTCACTAAAAGTCCTAATCCTAACTATCTATGTGTATAAACAGTCATTCACGGTTATATAACATGCACATGTATCAAGGAAGGAGTATAAAAGCATGCATGCATTATTGAGGGCACTAACGTGTCGGTGTGCATGACACAAAGTACATATGGTCCACAAAGGCATATGATATTCAATGCACAAAGCAATTAAAGCACATTAACACACATTAACACATATAACAAGACATTAAAATTACCTTAGGGCTTCTACCCATGGTCCGAGAGTTGAACCCGACTAACGCCTAGTTAGTAAACTAAGCTTTGATACCATTCTTCTAAGGGTGTCACGCCCCCAACCCGACCTATGAAGGTTAGACTAGGGTGTGATCTATTCATTAATGTTCTTTTACGATTATAACTAGTTAACAAAGGTTAAGCTTATCCGTTAGACTAGAAGTCCAACAATTCTTCAGAAAAACCGGCAGCATAACAGCTGTAGTTAAGACCTTTTTGTTTTACCTAATTTCTAAACGCCTCGATTATTCCAATCATTAATCCAATTCTATTAAGGACTCCTATTTTGTCATCAACCGATATGCCTACCAGTCTATCTTGAAAGTCTCGTTTGGTTAATAAGCCTAGCATGATAACTATGTCCCATTTATTTATCAATTTCCTATCATGCAAGTACCTATTATTCTTTAGTTTACAAATAAGCACCTAAGTAGAATTAGATAAAATTGACTTAGTTGATTTTTCACCTAGTGGTTTAATTGCCTACGATAGCTACTATTCAAGATAATGAAAGCAAATAACCAAATAAGAAGTTTGTCCGGTTATAGATAGTACAATCCCAAAATTAGACCCAAATTACAACGGGGTCATTTACATCAATAACATGAACAGTTTGCAATCAAACACAACATCCATATAGCAACCACTTTCAGGCAAAGCACAAAAGCACGTAGTCACTCCAAGGAATCATCAACAAGCACATTTACTTCGGGTACTTGTTCCAAATCTGCTGCACCTGTGACAAAAAAGAGGGTGAGTTCTTATGAACTTAGCGAGGGGGAACGAGAAATACGTTTTGAAACTCTTTTTCCGGTTCAACTTATGAAAAACCCTTTTAGAAATTATGACATATAACACAAGTATATTTATAATGTAATATAAAAGTAAAGGAACACAATTACCCGTCTTTCCTACCCGAGGTCCTCTAAGAACCAAGCGAGAGTACTTATACACATAGTGAAAAGGATACGGTGAGCATTTGCTCTCAGCTCATTTCCAGTATCAATTGTTGCGGCCTACTTCAAATCATCCCCTTATCACGCCAAATGGGTGTACTCCGGATATACCCCGAAATCCTATGACCCAACTCTCCGAGGAAGTCTAGCCCCCAAGCTAGAGAGGGAATTGAACAATGGTAGTCAGGGTTGCACCGGCAAGTCCGATGCCGCCCGGTGTGCGTGAACGCTACCATGCTAGAATGAAAGGTTGCAACCTTGTATGCAATGCACATTTATGCCATTTAACATTTCACATTTGGAGGTCAACAAAGTAGGTTGCCTCCGAGCAAGTATAAGATCACATTTTGACATATTGGCATATAAGGCATTGTAAGAATATGTAATCGTTTCATATATCAATTTGAAAGCAATTAAACTTCCACGGGCAGCCAAGTAATCATGTTTAAATAAGCCATAGAATGTCTTTTAACAATTCACATTAGGAGGACAACAAAGTAGGTTGCCTCCGAGCAAGTATAAGATCACATATTGACAAGTAAATGAACGAGGCATGCTTAACACGTATTTTCACTTTGTAAAACACATAGAGTTATATGAACATTAAACGGGCAGCCATGTAACACATGTAAATCAAGTCATATAACTCATTTCGAAGTTCACGTAATGAAATAATAAGATTATTCATCATGCAACAACATCTACGTGGGACCGGGTGCAAGAAAGGCCTACTTGTCAACATGTAATCATCGAAATCATGTTTAGGGCTATGAGGGAAACTACGGGCAGCCTACTAATTACATAATTAAACACGATATTCATAGGATCAACACTTAGCGAATTTACCTAGTCACTAGGGTTTCAATTCGTGCTTACCCGTGCGATTAAGCCCCAAGTCATCTCGTAATTAAACTCAACCCATGCATTGATTAATCCAAACACCCTCAAGTATTCAAAACAGTCCACACAACATCCCAAATGCCACAATCCCAAGCATTTAACACAACAAGGGAAGCTACATTAATTTTCTAAGCATATCAATAGGTGAAACCCTCACTGCAATGGACTGTTTTCTCACGATCATTAAGACAAGCAAACAAACTCCAATTCTAGTGAACAAGATGTCAAATTAAATCTTAAGGAGTGAACTAAATTCAGAAACAAACCTCGCATCATTTGGAGTTCGGGTTCAAGAGTTATAGCCAAAACAGTGAGACTACACAAAACTGTCCAGATTTGCACACATTTCAATACTTATCGTTTTTTAGGGCCTTAGGTTCATATTTAGCCTTAGTCCATTTCTGACAAAACTGTCCAGAACTGAAAAATCTAGCAGCACACCAAATTAATGCATTTTGGATGTCATTTACTAAGTAAAAACTGGTTCGTTCTACAAGGTCAGTGAATCTGCCAAAACCTGCTTCATTTTTCCAGACTTTCCAGATTTGGACACATTTTAATAATTTACCATTTTGAGGACCTTAGAGTCAAAATTAGATTTTTCCTATTATTGGGAAAAATGTTCAGAACTAGCAAAACTAGTTACCTACCAATTTTCACGCATTTTCAACATCATTTACCTAGCCAAAATCACCTCACACCAATAAGACAGAAGGTTGTCACATACACGATTTCATCTATCATCACATTCTAGCCAAAAATCTTGCCATGCATGTTTATAAAAGCTCATGAACACACATATATCTCAAGTATAGAAGTAAAGATAGACATTTAAGGGCATGCATGTGGTTTTTTGAAAGATTTTCAAGAAGTTTTAGCCCTCACCTCTTGAAGATTTAGCAAATGAGCACAAATGCTCTTCAAAATGCATAAATGGAGCTTCTTCCTTGCTTCTTGCTTGCTTGGGCTGCTATGGCCGAGCTTGGGAGAGATCTTGAGCACATGCTTGAGGTCTTGGAAGGTCAAGAGGCAGCCATGGTCGAAAATGAGAGAGAAGGAGAGAGAATGAGAGAGTTTGTGAGGAAAGGGAGAGTTTAAGAGAGAAATGATGCTTGTGTGTGTGTGTGTTGGCCTTGAGCCTTTCAAATCTGAATTTTGTGTCATCTTTAGCATTTTTTTGAGTTGAAATGAAGCATGGAATTGAGAGGGTCGAAAATGAGATGCTTGGGTAGGGTGTAGGTGAATTTTTTATGAATTGTGCTTAGTGCATGTGTCATAGACTGACTAGGCTTTAATTTAATTGTGCAAAGTTGATCAAATTGCCTTGTTTTGGCCATGTAATGCAAGGGAGAATCTGAAATTTCAGATTCAAGTTAGTATATTTTGGATTATAATAAGTGTAGGTTTATAATAGTTTATTGGTTAGTTGAGTGTGATAGAATATTTTATTAGTTAGTGGGTTTTGTAGAGAATTTGAATTAGGAATATAATATTGGTTAGTGGATTGTGTAGGATTATTTTATTGTCTTGTACTTTGTGTAGGATTCTTTATTGATTAGCGTGCGTGCACGCTTTCCTAGGTCTAGGGCAAGCACTACGAGACACGCATAGAAATCAATACAGGGCACGAATCACGAGGTAGACACGAACTACGAGGTAAGGCACGTACTTCAAGATAAATGTACGGATTCCAATGCAAATGCACGTAACCCTAGGTGAATGCACATAAACCAATGCAAGGCACATAATTCAATGCAATGCACGTAAATCGAGGTACGACTCTTAAACCTAGGTTAAGACACGCAATTCAAGGTCAGGGCACACGAAACGAGGTAACGCACGCAATTCGAAGTCAGGGCACGTAAGTCGAGGATTAGGGCATATAATTCTAGGTCAAGGCACGAATGACGAAGCATGCACGAAAACCAAGACAGGGCACGTAAATTGAGATAACACACGTTATTCGGGGTCGGGCCTTACAAGTTAAGCGGTGCACAGCATACCGTTGGAAAGATCTCCTAGAGCTCTACGACGGGGGTAGTAAGCTTGCTCGGTTGTGCCAGTTTTCGTAGCCCAAAATCGAATGTTTTCATCAGTTTCGGGACACTTTTTTTCTTTAGCATTTTTTTTCCGTCCCGTATCGTACGTCGTCAGCTGCGAAAAGGATGACAACCTAATCCATCACATTTCTTCTACCGAATCCCACGGTACCTTTGGCAAGACAACTTCGGTTCTCTTCAAGGCTGGGCGCACAAACCATGGGCGTAGGACTTGGGACCAGGTCTCCATCGCTCCGGCGCCCATAACTTTGATCCGCAAGGAGTTACGCGGCGCACAGCATACCATTGGAAATCTCTCCGAGAGTTCTACGTCGGGGAAAGCTATCCTGCTCGGCTGCGCCTATTTTCAGAGCCCAAAACTGTACGTTTTCAATAGTTTCAGGATACTTTTCTTCTTTTGCACAGTTTTTTCGAACGGATCGTACGTCGCGAGCCGCGAAAAGGACGACAACCTAATCCTTCACATTTCTATTACAGAATCCCACTGCAGCTTGGGCAAGACAACTTCACTTCACATAGAGGCTGGGCCTGCAAACCGAGGATGTGGGGCTTGTGACCAGGTATCCGTCTCTCGGGTGCCCATAAGTTTTGATCCGTAAGGAGTTACGTGGCACACAGCATACCGTTGGAAAGGTCTTCGAGAGCTCTATGATGGGGGCAGTAAACCTACTCGATTGTGCCTGTTTACAGAGCCCAAAGTCGAACATTTTCATCTATTTTGGAAACTTTTCTTCTTTTGCGCTGTTTTTTCGTCCCGGATCGTGCGTCGTGAGGTGCGAAAAAGACGACAACTTAATCCATCACATTTATATTACCAAATCCCATGGCACCTTGGGCAAGACAACTTCGTTCACGTAGAGGCTGGGCCCGCAATCTGAGGGCGTGGGGCTTGAGACCAGGTTTTCGTTGCTCCGGTGCCCATAACTTTTGATCCGTAAGGAGTTACACGGTGCACAGCATACCGTTGGAAAGCTCTCTGAGAGCTCTACGACGGGGACAGCCAGCCTACTCGGCCGCGCATATTTTCGTAGCCCAAAATCGAACGTTTTCATCAGTTTTAGGACACTTTTCTTTTTTAGCGTTGTTTTTTCGTCCCATATCGTACGTCGTGAGCTACGAAAAGAGCGATAACCTAATCCATCACATTTCTATTACTGAATCGCATGGCACCTTGGGCAAGACAACTTCACTTCACGTAGAGGCTGGGCCCGCAAACCGAGGGCGTGGGGCATGGGACCAAGTCTCCGTCGCTTCGGTGCCCATAACTTTTGAGCCGTAAGGAGTTATGCGGCACACAACATACTGTTGGAAAGCTCTCCGAGAGCTCTACGACTGGGGCAGTAAGCCTGCTCGGCTATGCCTATTTTCATACCCCAAAATTTAACGTTTTCATTAGTTTCGGGACACTTTTCTTCTTTAGCGTTGTTTTTTTGTCCCAGATCGTACGTCGTGAGCTACAAAAAGGACGACAACCTAATCCATCACATTTCTATTACCGAATCCCACGGCACCTTCTACAAGACAACTTCGGTTCACGTAGAGGCTAGGCCCGCAAACCAAGGGCGTGGGGCTTAGGACCAGGTCTCAGTCGGTTCGGTGCCTATAACTTTTGATCGGCAAGGAGTTACGCGGTGCATAGTATACCGTTGGAAAGCTCTCCAAGAGCTTTATGACGGGGACACCAAGCCTGCTAGGTTGTACCTTTTTTGGAGCCCAAAACTGAACATTTTCAACAGTTTTAGAATACTTTTCTTCTTTTGCACTATTTTTTCATCACGGATTGTACGTCGTGAGCCGCGAAAAGGGTGACAACCTAATCAATCACATTTCTATTACCGAATCCCACAGTTGCTTGGGCAAGACAACTTCACTTCACTTAGAGGCTGGGCCCGCAAGCCGAGGGCGTGGGGATTGTGACTAGGTATCTGTCGCTCGGGTGCCCATAACTTTTGATCCGTAGGGAGTTACGCGGCACACAGTATACTGTTAGAAAGCTCTCCGAGAGCTCTACGACGGGGGCAGTAATCCTGCTCGATTGTGCCTATTTTCGGAGCCAAAACTTGAACGTTTTCATCTATTTCGGGAAACTTTTCTTCTTTTATGCTATTTTTTCATCCCGGATCATACGTCGTGAGCTGCGAAAAGGATGACAACCTAATCCATCACATTTCTATTACCAAATCCCATGACACCTTGGGCAAGACAACTTCGCTTCACGTAGAGGCTGGGCCGCAAACCGAGGGCATGGGGCTTGAAACTAGGTTTTTGTCGCTCCGGTGCCCTAAACTTTTGATCCGTTAGGAGTTACACGGCACACAGCATATCGTTAGAAAGCTCTCCGAGAGCTCTACAACCGAGGCAGGAAGCCTACTCGGCTGCGCCTATTTTCGTAGCCCAAATCAAACGTTTTCATTGGTTTCGGGACACTATTCTTCTTTAGCGTTGTTTTTTCGTCCCGGATCGTACGTCGTGAGCTGCGAAAAGAGCGATAACCTAATCCATTACATTTCTATTACCGAATCCCATAGCACCTTCGGCAAGACAACTTCGTTTCACATAGAGGCTGGGCTCGCAAACCGACGGCGTGGGGTATGGTACCAAGTGTCCGTCGCTTTAGTGCCCATAACTTTTGATCCGTAAGGAGTTACGCGGTGCACAGTATACCGTTGAAAAGCACTCCGAGAGCTCTACGATGGGGTCAGCAAGCCTGCTCAGCTGTACCTTTTTTTGGAGCCCAAAATTGAAAGTTTTCATCTGTTTTGAGATATTTTTCTTCTTTTGCGCTGTTTTTTCGTCCCGAATCGTACATCGTGAGCCGCGAAAAGGACGACAACCTAATCCATCACATTTCTATTACCGAATCCTATGGTACCTTGGGCAAGAAAACTTAACTTCATGTAGAGGTTGGGCGAGCAAACCGAGGGCATGGAGCTTGAGACCAGGTTTTCATCCCTCCGGTGCCCATTACTTTTGATCCGTAAGGAGTTAGGCGGTGCACAGCATACCGTTGGAAAGATCTCAGAGAGCTCTACTACGGGGGCGATAAGCATGCTCAGCTGCACCTATTTTCATAGCCCAAAATTGAATGTTTTCGTCAGTTTCGGGAAACGTTTCTTCTTTTGCACTGTTTTTTTGTCCCGGTCAGCATAATCCATCACTTTTCTATTACCGAATCGCACCGCACCTTTGCCAAGACAACTTCAGTTTACGTAGAGGCTGGGCCTGCAAACCGAGGGCATAGGACTTAGGACCAGGTATCCGTCGCTTCAGTGACCATAACTTTTGATCCGTAAAGACTTACGCGACGCACAGCATACCGTTTGAAAGCTTTCCAAGAGCTCTACGACGGGAGCAGTAAGCATGCTCAACTGTGCCTATTTTCAGAGCCCAAAATTGAACATTTTCATAAGTTTCGGGACACTTTTCTTCTTTAACGATATTTTTTTGTCCAGGATTATACGTCGTGAGGTGCAAAAAGGACGACAACCTAATTCATCACAATTCTGTTACTGAATCCCATGATACCTTGGACAAGACAACTTCGCCTCACGTAGAGGCTGGGCCCGCAAACCGAGGGCGTGGGGCTTTAGACCCGGTTTCTGTCGCTCTGGTGCCCATAACTTTTGATCCGTAAGGAGTTACGTGGTGCACAGCATACCGTTGGAAAGCTTTCCAAGAGCTCTACGGTGGGGGCACCAAGCCTACTCGGCTACGCCTATTTTTGGAGCCCAAAACTGAACGTTTTCAATTGTTTTGGGACACTTTTCTTCTTTTGCATTGTTTTTTCGTCATGGATCGTACGTCGTGATCCGCGAAAAGGACGACAACCAAATCCATCACATTTCTATTACCGAATCCCACTGCCGCTAGGGCAAGACAACTTCACTTCACGTAGAGGCTGGGCCAACAAACCGAGGGCGTAGGGCTTGTGACTAGGTATCCGTCGCTCCGGTGCCCATAAGTTTTAATCCGTAAGGAGTTACGTGGCGCACATCATACCGTTGGAAAGCTCTCTGAGTGCTCTACGATTGGGGTAGCAAACCTGTTCAGCTGTTCCTATTTTCGGAGCCCAAAATTGAATATTTTCATCAGTTTCGGGACACTTTTCTTCTTTTGCATTATTTTTTTTTATCCCGGATCGTACGTCGTGAGCCGCAAAAAGGACAACAACCTAATCAATCACATTTTTATTACCAAATCCCATGGCACCTTGGGCAAGACAATTTTGCTTCACGTGGAGGCTGGGCCCGCAAATCGAGGGCGTGGGGCTAGAGACTAGGTTTTCGTCGCTCTGGTGCCCATAACTTTTGATCCGTAAGGAGTCACGCGGTGCACAGCATACCGTTGGAAAGCTCTCCGAGAGCTCTACGACGGGGGTAGTAAGCCTGCTCAGCTGTGCCTATTTTCGAAGCCCAAAATTGAACATTTTCATTAGTTTCGGGACACTTTTCTTTTTTTGCGCTGTTTTTTTTGCCAGGATCGTACGTCATGAGCCGCAAAATAGATGACAACCTATTCTATCACATTTTTATTACCGAATCCCATGGCACCTTGGGCAAGACAACTTCGCTTCACGTTGAGGCTGGGCCCGCAAACCAAGGGCGTGGGGCTTGAGACCAGGTTTTTGTCGCTCCGGTACCCATAACTTTCTATCCGTAAGGTGTTGAACATTTTCATTAGTTTCGGGACACTTTTCTTTTTTTGCGCTATTTTTTCGGCCAGGATCGTACGTCATGAGCTGCGAAATAGATGACAACCTAATCCATCACATTTTTATTACTGAATCCCATGGCACCTTGGGCAAGACAACTTCACTTCACGTTGAGGCTGGGCCCGCAAACCGAAGGCGTGGGGCTTGAGACCAGGATTTCGCCGCTCCGGTGCCCATAACTTTTTATCCGTAACGTGTTACGCGGCGCACAACATATCGTTGGAAAGCTCTCCGAGAGATTTACGATGGGGCAGCAAACCTGGTTGGCTGTACCAATTTTTGGTGCCCAAAATCGAACGTTTTTATCAGTTTTGGGACACTTTTCTTCTTTTGCACTATTTTTTCAACCCGGATCGTACATTGTGAGCCGCGAAAAGGACGACAACCTAATCCATCACATTTTTATTACCGAATCCTATGACACCTTGGGCAAGACAAATTCACTTCACGTAGAGGCTGGGCCCACAAACCGAGAGTGTAGGGCTTGAGACTAGGTTTTCATCGCTCCGATGCCATAACTTTTGATTCGTAAGGAGTTAAGCGGTGCACAGCATACCTTTGGAAAGATCTCCTTGAGCTCTACGACGTGGGCAGTAAGCCTGCTCGGTTGCGCCAGTTTTCGTAGCCCAAAATCGAACATTTTCATCAATTTCGGGACACTTTTCTTCTTTAGCGTTGTTTTTCCGTCCCGGATCGTACGTCGTCAGCTGCGAAATGGACGACAACCTAATCCATCACATTTCTATTACCGAATCCCATGGCACCTTCAACAAGACAACTTCGGTTCATGTCGAGGCTGGGCCCGTAAACCGTGGGCGTGGGGCTTGGGACCAGGTCTCCATCGCTCCGGTGCGCATAACTTTGATTCGCAAGGAGTTACGCGGCGCACAGCATACCGTTGGAAAGCTCTCCGAGAACTCTATGTCAGGGGTAGCAATCATGCTCGGCTGCGCCTGTTTTTAGAGCCCAAAACTATACATTTTCAACAGTTTCGGAATATTTTTCTTCTTTTGCACAGTTTTTTCGTCACGGATCGTCCGTTGTGAGCCGCGAAAAGGATGACAACCTAAGCCATCACATTTCTATTGCAGAATCCCACTACAGCTTGGGCAAGACAACTTCACTTCACATAGAGGCTGACCCCGCAAACCGAGGACGTAGGGCTTGTGATCAGGTATCCGTCGCTTGGGTGCCCATAACTTTTGATCTGTAAGGAGTTACACGGCACACAGCATACCGTTGGAAAGCTCTTCGAGAGCTCTACGATATGGGAAGTCAACTTGCTCAGTTGTGCCTGTTTACGGAGCCCAAAATCGAACGTTTTCATTTGTTTTAGGAAATTTTTCTTCTTTTGCGCTATTTTTTTTCCCGGTTCGTACGTTGTGAGCTGCGAAAAGGACGACAACCTAATCCATCACATTTCTATTACCAAATCCCACGGCACCTTGGGCAAGACAACTTCGTTCACGTAGAGGCTGGGCCCGCATGTGATAACCCGAACCTGACATGCATTTAATGGCATTTAATTTTATTTAATTAGGTGTCATCTTAAATGTTAGTGTTTAATTGCATTTGATTATGTGTTTATAATAACTTGTTTATTTGTATATTAGCATTAACTTCATAATTCTTTAAAATATTCTAGAAATAGTTAAATTAATTATTTTTAAATAAATATTGATTATTTTGATTGTTTTGATTATTTTAATAATCGGTTTTAATAGTCTTGCATTAAAATCACTCGGTTTTCAAATAAATGAGAAAAGTAACTCTGAGCCAGAATGAATTTTAAACTATTCTACTATTCTACTTTACAAAAAAATTAAAGTTTTAAATTATTGCTCATCACTTTATTAGCGATCATTTATTGACCGTTTGATCGTAGTATTTCGAAAATAAGAGTTAGAGAAATATTCTTTGGACTTAGTGAAAAATGTTTTTAGCTTAATTTAACTAGTTTTAGTTGTTTTTCATTTAATTCCATTGTTTTAACTTGAATTAGATTAAATGGCATCAAAATAAGCTTATTTGACCAATTTTCACTTAAGTTTGATTTTGCAAATGACCAAAATGCCCTTTGTCACCTTTTAAATAATAAAACAAGGCAAAAATCAATAAAAACAATTTGTAAAATGCCATATTTGTCCTTGCCATGGCCAAAAGCTTGAGGGGAAAAAGAAAGAAAATTGTTTGGCATTTTTCTTCTACAATCGTGCGTGGAATTGCTCGGGGGTCGTGGCTCGGGTCCTTGCGGGTCTTGGTCTTCAATCTCTGTGAGGGTTTTCACGCTTTTGTGCATTTAAATTCGAATTTGAATTTTGTGTCAAATTTTTAGATTTGTTATATAATGTGTTATAATGCTTGTAAATGCTTGATATAGCTTCCTTTGAGTTCGTAGAGCATTGTTTGATAGTTATTTAGCAATTTTTACAGTTGAAACTGCGTATTTGGAATTGGGGAAGAATAATGAATAGTGGATTTTGAATAGTAAACCCTAGAATTTTGGATTTTGATCCGAATTGTGATTGCTTGATTTGGATAGGTGCCATTAGTGATAGAAAGATAAAATGTGCAATAAAAATGGACCGGCCTTTGATAAAACTGGAAATTAGACAAAGAAACGTAAAGGGTCGTTTGACCAAAAGTTGACCGTGCTCGAATTGAGTTGGGGGTTTTGCAATTGAGGGCATGGAAGCACTTTTGGCGCTGTTGTGGCGTTGATTGAATGACCGGTTAGCATAGCTGTAGTTCAAACGCAGTAGGTGGACTTTCGGGCCTCGGGTGAGAAAGTGAAGTTTAGTGACATAGAAACGTGCCTTGTAGTGCCTAAGTGAATGTAGTGGAATCGGTTTCCTAATTCCGTAGCTCGTTTGCTCGTAATTGCCTTTGGAAGTTAGGGATTGAATAGTGATATTTGTCATTTTCGTGTTTGAACTGTTGTTACTTGTTTAATTGGTGTTCTTGTTGCTATTAATGATAGTTATGCTTGAAAAGTTAATTGAATGCTAGTATTGATTGTAAATGCTTGATATCTCGTTTATCGCCTCTAAACTGTATTGTTGTGCTATCGCTCGTTTATCGCCTTGTATCGTGTCTTGCATTGCATAGTGTCAGGCGCGTGAGTGATGGGCCTCTCTGGGTAGTCTCGGGCTGCCAGTGTTAGTTGCTCTAGCTCTGTGTCTTATTCCCATTCTCGCTTGGGTTGCCTTCCAAGGAGATTTGGGTCATAGAATTGATGGATACTTCCGGGGTATTCCAAACTGAAGTTATAAGGTGGTTGCGCGCTTATTGTCATCATTGTCAATATCAAGCTCGAGATTGATGTATCGCTCGTGAAATGGTACATTGCTCGTATGAGTGAACCATAGCCTTTAGAGTGTGGTATAGCTTTGAATGGTTGTGTTAATGCTTTCATTACTTGTTTATTGTATTGATTGTTTATATTGATTGCTTACTTGTCAGTTATATTGCTTAACTGCCTTATTTGCATTGCACGACTTTCTTTCTCTCCACCTCGATATCTGTCTCGCCCTCACTGAGTATACGTGTTGTGTATACTCACTCCTCACCACCACATTTCAGGAAATGCCATGTTAGCTGGAAAGTTTGTGGTTACGTGAAAGATCATGCTTGAAGAGTTGTCTTGCGTGCTATGTGGCTTGAGTTGTCAAAGATGCAAAGATGTATGTTTCATGTGTTGTATGTATTTAATGTTAAAAGGAATGTAATTTAAATTTAACTTGGTAATTGAGGTAGAATGATAAGCTAGTTTATGTATCCAGTTAGAATAGTTAACTCTAATGCATGTTTGTAATGTCCAAAGGAAAAGAGTTAGAATGGTATGATAGTCTATTTTATGCAGTAGGTTAATATAGTTTAATTGCCAAGCATGAATGTACTTGTGAAAGATGAGAAGAGATAGGTTAGCTTGTAAACTAGAATGTATATTCTCTTGTGTTTAATTGTTGAGAACCAAGGCTCGGATGGCCTTGAGGTGTTTGAATGGTTGGACACGCTGCTGGTCCACTTATATGCTATTGCAAGTATTTGCATTTTGCCTAGAAACAGGGGAGACTGCATCCGTCTTTCCCTAAAATTTTGCCCGGGTTTGGAATTTGGATTGTGATTAGATTGATTGATAGAACTTCTGGTCTCGAGAGGGATCGGGGTGTTACACCGCAATCCGAGGGCGTGGGGCTTGAGACCAGGTTTCGTCGCTCTGGTACCCATAACTTTTGATACGTAAGGAGTTGCACGGTGCACAACATACCGTTGGAAAGCTCTCCGAGAGCTCTATGCTAGGGTCAGCAAGCCTACTCGGCTGCGCCTGTTTTTGTAGCCCCAAAATCGAATGTTTTCAACAGTTTCCGGATACTTTTCTTCTTTAGCATTATTTTTTCATCCCGGATCGTACGTCGTGAGCTGCGAAAAGTGCGATAACCTAATCCATCACATTTCTATTACTGAATCCCACGGCACCTTGGGCAAGACAACTTCGCTTCACGTAGAGGCTGGGCCCGCAAACCGAGGGCGTGGGGTATGGGACCAAGTCTCCGTCGCTCTGGTGCCCATAACTTTTGAGCCGTAAGGAGTTACGCGGTGCACAGCATACCGTTGGAAAGCTCTCCGAGAGCTCTACGACGGGGGCGGTAAGCCTGCTTGGCTGCACCTATTTTCATACCCCAAAATCGAATATTTTTATCAGTTTCAGGACACTTTTCTTCTTTAGCGTTGTTTTTTTGTCCTGGATCGTACTTCGTGAGCTACGAAAAGGACGACAACCTCATCCATCACATTTCTATTAACAAATCCCATGGCACATTCTGCAAGACAACTTCAGTTCACGTAGAGGCTGGGCCCCCAAGGGCGTGGGGCTTGGGACCAGGTATCTGTCGCTCCGGTGCTTGTAACTTTTGATCCACAAGGAGTTACACGGTGCACAGCATACCGTTGGAAAGCTCTCCAAGAGCTCTACGACCGGAACACCAAGCCTGCTCGGTTACGCCTTTTTGGAGCCCAAAACTAAACGTTTTCATCAGTTTCGAGACACTTTTCTTCTTTTGCACTGTATTTTCGTCACGGATCGTACGACGTGAGCCGTGAAAATGACGACAACCTAATCCATCACATTTCTATTACCGAATCCCACAGCGGCTTGGGCAAGACAACTTCACTTCACGTAGAGGCTGGGCCCGCAAACAAAGGGCGTGGCGCTTGGCACCAGGTCTCCGTCGCTCCGGTGCCCATAACTTTTGATCCGTAAGGAGTTACGCGGTGAACAGCATACCGTTGGAAAGCTGTCCGAGAGCTCTACGACAGGGCAGTAAACCTGCTCTGCTGTGCCTATTTTTGAAGCCCAAAATCGAACATTTTCATTATTTTTGGGACACTTTTCTGCTTTTGCTCTATTTTTTCGTCCCGGATCGTACATCGTGAGCTAGGAAAGGACGACAACCTAATCCATCACATTTCTATTACCGAATCCCATGGCCGCTTGGGCAAGACAACTTCACTTCACGTAGAGGCTGGGCTCGTAAACTGAGGCCGTGGGGCTTGTGACCAGGTATCCGTCGCTAGAGTGCCCGTAACTTTTGATCCGCAAGGAGTTACGCGACACACAGCATACCGTTGGAAAGCTCTCCGAGAGCTATACGACAGGGGTAGAAATCTTGCTCGGTTGTGCCTGTTTTCGGAGCCTAAACTCGAACGTTTTCATCTATTTCGGGACACTTTTCTTCTTTTGCTCTATTTTTTCGTCCCGGATCATACGTCATGAGCTGCAAAAAGGACGAAAACCTAATCCATTACATTTCTATTACCGAATCCCACAATACCTTGGGCAAGACAACTTCGCTTCATGTAGAGGCTGGGCCCGTAAACCGAGGGCGTGGGGCATGAGACCAAGTTTTCGTCGCTCCGGTGCCCATAACTTTTGATCCGTAAGGAGTTACACGGCGCACAGTATACCATTGGAAAGCTCTCCAAGAGCTCTACGACGGGGGCAACAAGCCTACTAGGCTGCGCCAGTTTTCGTAGCCCAAATCGAACATTTTCATCAGTTTCGGGACATTTTTCTTCTTTAGCATTGTTTTTCCGTCCCGGATCGTACGTCGTGAGCTGCGAAAAGAGTGATAACCTAATCTATTACATCTCTATTACCGAATCCCTTGGCGCCTTCGACAAGACAACTTCGCTTCATGTACAGGCTGGGCCCGCAAACCAAGGGCGTGTGGCATGGGACCAAGTCTTCGTTGCTCCGGTGCCCATAACTTTTGATCCGTAAGGAGTTACGCGGCGTACATCATACCATTGGAAAGCTCTCCGAGAGCTCTACGACGGGAGCACCAAGCCTGCTCGGCTATGCCTTTTTTTGGAGACCAAAATCTAACGTTTGCATCTTTTTTGGGACAATTTTCTTCTTTCACGCTGTTTTTTCATCCCGGATCGTCGTCGTGAGTCGCGAAAAGGACGACAACTAATCCATCACATTTCTATTACCAAATCCCACGACACTTTTAGCAAGAAAACTTCACTTCACATAGAGGCTGGGCCCACAAACTGAGGGCGTAGGGCTTGAGACCAAGTTTTCATCCCTCCGGTGCCCATAACTTTTGATCCGCAAGTAGTTACGTGGCGCACAGCATACCATTGGAAAGATCTCATAGAGCTCTACGACGGGGGCGGTAAGCCTGCTAGGCTGTGCCTATTTTCATAACCCAAAATTAAACGTTTTCATTAGTTTAGAGAAACTTTTCTTCTTCTGCACTATTTTTTGTCTCGTATCGTACATCGTGAGTTGCGAAATGGATGACAACATAATCCATCACATTTCTATTACCGAATTGCATGGCACCTTCAACAAGACAACTTCGGTTCGCGTAGAGGCTGGGCCCGCAAACCGAGGGCGTGGGGCTTAGGACCGAGTCTTCGTCGCTCCGGTGCCCATAACTTTTGATCCGTAAGGAGTTACGCGATACACAGTATACCGTTGGAAAGCTCTCCGAGAGCTCTACGACAGGGGCACCAAGCCTGCTCGGCTACGCCTATTTTTGAAGGCCAAAACTGAACGTTTTTAACAGGTTTGGGACATTTTTCTTCTTTTGAACTATTTTTTCGTCACGGATCGTACGTCGTGAGCCGCGAAAAGGACGACAACCTAATCCATCACATTTCTATTACTGAATCCCACTGCAGCTTGAGCAAGACAACTTCACTTCACATAGAGGCTGGGCCCGCAAATCGAGGGCATGGGGCTTGTGACCAGGTATCCGTCGCTCTGATGCCCATAACTTTTGATTCGTAAGGAGTTACGCGGTGCACAGTATACCGTTGGAAAGGTCTTCGAGTGCTCTATGATGGGGGCAGCAAACCTGCTCAGCTGTTCCTATTTTTGGAGCCTGAAATCGAACGTTTTCATCAGTTTCGGGATACTTTTCTTCTTTTGTACTATTTTTTTTATCCCGGATCGTATGTCGTGAGCCGCGAAAATGATGACAACATAATCCATCACATTTCTATTACCGAATCCCACGGAACCTTGGGCAAGACAACTTTGCTTCACGTAGAGGCTGGGCCCGCAAACCGAGGGCGTAGGGCTTGAGACCAGGTTTTCGTCGCTCTTGTGCCCATAACTTTTTATCCGTAAAGAGTTACGCGGCGCACAGCATACCATTGGAAAGCTCTCTGAGAGCTCTACGACTGGGGCAGTAATCCTGCTCGAATGTGCCTATTTTCAGAGCCTAAAATTAAACATTTTCATCTGTTTCGGGACACTTTTTTTCTTTTATGCTATTTATTCATCCCAGATTGTACGTCGTGAGCCGCAAAAAAGACGACAACCTAATCCATCACATTTCTATTACCGAATCCCACGGCACCTTGGGCAAGACAACTTCGCTTCACGTTGAGGCTGGGCCCGCAAACCGAGGGCGTGGGGCTTGAGACAAGGTTTTCATCACTCTGGTGCCCATAACTTTTGATCCGTAAGGTGTTACGCGGCGCACAACATATCGTTGGAAAGCTCTCCGAGAGCTCTACGACGGGGGCAGCAAACGTAGTCAGCTGTGCCTATTTTTGGAGCCCAAAATCGAACGTTTTCATCAGTTTTGGGACACTTTTCTTCTTTTGCACTATTTTTTCATCCCGGATCGTACGTCATGAGCCGCGAAAAGGACGACAACCTAATCCATCACATTTCTATTACCGAATCCCATGGCACCTTGGGCAATACAACTTCACTTCACGTAGAGGTTGGGCCAACAAAGCGAGGGTGTGGGGCTTGAGACTAGGTTTTCGTCGCTCCGGTGCCATAACTTTTGATCCGTAAGGAGTTACGCGGCGCACAGCATACCATTGGAAAGATCTCCTAGAGCTCTACGACGGGGGGAGCAAGCCTGCTCAGCTAAGCCAGTTTTCGTAGCCTAAAATCGAACGTTTTCATTAGTTTCGGGACACTTTTCTTCTTTAGCTTTGTTTTTTCATCCCGGATCGTACGTCATGAGCTGCGAAAAGGACGACAACCTAATCCATTACATTTCTATTACCGAATCCCACAGCGCTTTCGGCAAGACAACTTCGGTTCACGTCGAGGTTGGGCCCGCAAACCGAGGCGTGGGGCTTTGGACTAAGTCTCCGTCGGTCCTATACCCATAACTTTTGATCCGTATGAAGTTACGTGGTGCAGTATGCCTGCTCGGCTGCTATGAGGCCCGACCTCGATTTGCGTGCGATATGTCATTTCGTATGCCCTAACCTAGAATTTCGTGCTTTGACCTAGGTTTAAGAGTCGTGTCTCGTTTTATGTGCCTTGCATCAAATTACGTGCATTCATTTAGAGTTGCGTGCATTTATTTGAAAAATATGCATTCGTCTCGTAATTCGTGTTTTACCTCATAGTGCGTGCCCTAAACCTAGGAAAGCATGCCCACACGCTAATCAAGAAAGCATCTTACACGAAGCACTAGATTATTAACTAATCCTACAAACTCCACTAACTAATATTAAAATGCTAATTCAACTCACTAGAAGACGAAATTTCACCAAAAGCTAAACATTCTTATTCTTATTTCTTTATTCTTTTGCACATCCCAAGCACACCATAAAATAAGCTCAAATCAAGACAAAAAATTCAGATTTGAGCTTGCCTTGGCCGACCATGTGAGGAGCTTTTGTCATGCTTTGCAATTTCAAAAATCAAGTTTAGACATTCTATGACACAATGCAAAAAAAAAAAAAATGGAAACCAAGCATTATTTTATCCTCCACCATGCTCCACATTTTCGATCCATTCAATGCCCATGCTAGACAATTCAAAACATGCTCTTGAAGACACAAAAATCAGAAATTTTGAAGCCTTAGGCCGACACACTCACAAACACCAACACTTCATTCATTTCAAACTTCTCATCCTCTCATTTTCTCTCATCCTTTCAGCCTAGGCTGCTTCATCACTCTCCATAGCTGAAGCTCATCATCCTAAGGTTCATCTAGACGCTCAAGGCCCTAGGAAGCTCGACCAAGCAAGCTAGAAGCAAAGAGATATGCATGCAAGCTCATAGAACACTCATTCGGCCCTAGGTATGTTTGATGGCTTTTCTTTCATCTCCCTTTTGTTCTAACCACATGCACATACTAAGGACATGGTAACTCAGCTAGGAATTAAAGAAATCAAGAAATATCTCTCGGCCAAACAAGGAGAGAATACCATTTGAGCATCTTCAAGAGTTTTGAGCATCATTTGTTGCCAATAGGCTAAGGTGAGGGTTAATCTTTTTAAAAGCTTTCAAAAACCACATGCATGCCTTCATATGTCTATTATTACCTCTGTACTTGTGGTATGTGTGTGTACATGAGCTTTTGTAACCATGCATGGCAAGATATTTAGCTAGAATTTGAAGATAGGTGAAATCGCAAAAATGGCAGATTTCTGACTTGTTAGGGCGAAGTGAATTTGGCCTGGTAGATGATGTTGAAAATGCATGAAAATTGGTAGGTGACTAGTTTTGCCAGTTCTGAGAATTTTTCATAAAAATAGACCAAGGCTAAATTTTACTCTAAGGTCTCCAAAATGGCAAAATATCGAAGGGTATCTAAATCTGGAAAATCTGGGAAAATGGAGCAGGTTTTTGGCAGTTCACTGACCTTGTAGAACGAAACATTTTTGACCTGCTAAACGATATCTAAAATGCATGAAATTTGGTAGGTTGCTATATTTTTCAGTTCTGGACATTTTTGTCAGAAATATACTAAAGCTAAATCTGACCCTAAGACCCTCAAAAGTGGCAAGTATTGAAATATGTACGAATCTGGACAGTTTTGCGTAGTCTCACGGTTTTAGCTATAACTCTTGAAATCGAACTCCAAATGATGCGAGGTTTGTTTCTGAATTTAGTTCACTTAATAAGATTTAATTTGACATTTTGTTCACTGGAATTGGAGATTGTTTGCTTGTCCAAATGATTGTGAGAAATCAGACCATTGCAGTGAGGTTTTTATCTAGTGATATGCTTTCAAAATTATTGTGACTCCTCTTGTGGTATTGAATGTTTGGGATTGTGGCATTTGGATGTTGTGTGGATTATTTTGGATGATTGAGGATGTTTTAATTAATCGATGCATGGCTTAGGTTTAATTACATGACAAATTGAGGCTTAATCGCGCGTGTAAGCATGAATTGAAACCCTATTAACTATGAAATCTCGCTAAGTGATGATGACATGATTAATGTGTTTAATTGTGTAATTAGTGGGCTGCCTAAGGAATGTTAAGTATGCTTGAAATGTGATTCCCATGATTACATGTTGACAAGTAGACCTTTCTTGCACCCGGTCCCACGTAGACGTCGTTGCATGTTGTATGACCTTATTATTTGATTACGTGAACCCCGAAATGAGTTATATGACTTGATTTACATGTGTTACATGGCTGCCCGTTTAATATTCATATAACTCCATGTGCCTTACAAGTGAAATTACCTGTCATAGCATGCCTCGCGTGTTTACTTGTCAATGTGCAATCTTATGACTGCTCGGAGGCAACCTACTTTGTTGTCCTTCTAACGTGATATATTAAATGTCATAAATGTGCATTGCATACAAGGTTGCAACCTTTCATTCTGGCGTGGTAGCGTTTCACGCACATCGGGCGGCATCGGGCTTACCGGTGCAACCGTGACTACCATTGTCCAATTCCTTCTCTAGCTTGGGTGCTAGACTTCCTCACAGAGTTGGGTCGTAGGATTTCGGGGTACGTCCAGAGTACACCGATTTGGCGTGATAAGTGGATTCGTTGAAATCGGCTGCAACAACTGAAACTGGAAGTGAACTGAGAGCAAAAGCTCAACGTACCCTTTTCACTATGTGTATAAGTACTCTCGCTTGGTTCCTAAAAAGCCTCGGGGAAGAAAGACGGGTAATTGTGTTCTTTTATTTTTATATTACCTTATGAACTTACTTGTGTTATATGTCATGCTTTCAAAATTGGTTTTTCATAAGTTGAACCGGAAAAAGAGTTTCAAAACTTATTTCTCGTTCCCCCTCGCTGAGTTCATAAGGACTCACCCTCTTTTATCATCTCAGGTGAAGAAGATCAGGAACAGGTACCTGAGGATAACGTGCCTATCGATGACTCTTTGGAGTGATTGCCTGCCCTACGTGCCTTACTTGACTGTGGCTATTTTGTGAACGATATGTTGCTTTGAAGACTATTTCTTATGTTACTTGTTGTCGTTATTGTAAATGACCCCCGTTGTAATTTGGGGTCTAATTTTGATTTGTACCGATATTAACTAGACAAACACCCTATTTGCTCGTTTTGCTACTTTGATTGGTAACTACTGTAGGCTTATGAGGTATTAGGTAAGAGATAAGTAAAATGAATCCATCCAATCTTAAGCAAGTGCTCATTTGCAAGCTAAGATCAACAAGTACTTGTGTAATAGGGATTAACAAACAAATGAGACATAGTTATCATGCTAGGTTGTTAAATCAAACGACACTTCGAGATAACTAGTAGGCTTTTCGATTGGTGACAAATAGTAATCTTAGTTGGAAATGAATTTGAGATTGAAAGTTTTGAGGCCTTTAGAAAATTAGGTCAAACTAAAGAGCCCAATTACAACCGCTATGCTGCTGGTTTTCCGGAGAATTTTTGGAGTCCTAGGCTAACGTTATGTGTTAAACCTTAATGAACGATTAAGTACGTGAAATGATATGAATGTTTAGATCACATCCTAGTCTAACCTCTATAGGTCGGGTTGGGGCGTGACAGTTGCACCTGTTTTCGGACCCCAAAACTGTACGTTTTCAACAGTTTCGGGACACTTTTCTTCTTTTGTATAGTTTTTCGTCACGGATCGTACGTCGTGAGCCGCAAAAGGGATAACAACCTAATCCATCACATTTCTATTACCGAATCCCACTGCTGCTTGGCCAAGACAACTTCACTTCACGTAGAGGCTGGGCCAGCAAACCGAGGGCATGGGGCTTGTGACTAGGTATTCGTCGCTCGAGTGCCCATAACTTTTGATCCGTAAGGAGTTACGCAGCACACAGCATATCGTTGGAAAGCTCTCTGAGAGCTCTACGTCGGGGGCAATAAGCCTGCTCGGTTGTGCCTGTTTGCGGAGTCCAAAATCGAACGTTTTCATCTATTTCGGGACATTTTTCTTCTTTGGCTCTGTTTTTTCATCCCGGATCGTACGTCGTGAGCCGCGAAAAGGACGACAACCTAATCCATCACATTTTTATTACCGAATCCCACTGTACATTGGGCAAGACAATTTCACTTCACGTAGAGGCTGGGCCCGCAATCCGAGGGCGTGGGGCTTGAGACCAGGTTTTCGTCGCTCCGGTGCCCATAACTTTTGATCCGTAAGGAGTTACACGGCGCACAACATACCGTTGGAAAGCTCTCCGAGAACTCTACGATGGGGGCAGCAAGCTTGCTTAGCTGTGCCTATTTCCGTAGCCCAAAAATGAACGTTTTCATCAGTTTTGGGACACTTTTCTTCTTTAGAGTTGTTTTTCCGTCCCGGATCGTACGTCGTGAGCTACGAAAAGAGCGATAACATAATCCATCACATTTCTATTACTGAATCCCATGGCACCTTCGGCAGGACAACTTCACTTCACGTAGAGGCTGGGCTCGCAAACCGACAGCGTAGGGCATGGGACCAGGTCCCGGTCGCTTCGGTGCCTATAACTTTTGATCCGAAAGGAGTTACGCGGAGCACAGAATACCGTTGGAAAGCTCTCCGAGAGCTCTACAACGGGGGCAGCAAGCCTAATCGGCTGTGCCTTTTTTTGGAGCCCAAAATCGAACGTTTTCCTCTATTTCGGGACAATTTTATTCTTTTGCACTGTTTTTTCATCCCGGATCGTACGTCGTGAGCGACGAAAAGGACGACAACCTAATCCATCACATTTCTATTACCGAATCCCACGGCACCTTGGGCAAGACAACTTCGATTCACGTAGAGGCTGGGCCTGCAAACCGAGGGCGTAGGGCTTGAGACCAGGTTTCGTCGCTCGGGTGCCCATAACTTTTGATCCGTAAGGAGTTACGCGGCGCACAGCATACCGTTAGAAAGCTCTCTGAGCATTCTACGACATCGGCAGTAAGCCTGCTCGGCTGCACCTTTTTTGTAGCCCAAAATCAAACATTTTTAACAATTTTGGGACACGTTTCTTCTTTAGCGTTGTTTTTCTGTCCCGGATCGTACGTCGTGAGCTGCGAAAAGGACGACAACCTAATCCATCACATTTCTATTACCGAATCCCATGGCACCTTGGGCAATACAACTTCGCTTCACGTAGAGGCTGGGCCCGCAAACCGAGGGCGTAGGGCTTGGGACCAGGTCTCCGTCGCTCCAGAGCCCATAACTTTTGATCCGTAAGGAGTTACACGGCGCACGGCATACCTTTGGAAAGCTTTCTACGACGGGGGCAGCGTTGCTTAGCTGGGCCTATTTTTGGAGCCCAAAATCGAACGTTTTCATCAATTTTAGGACACTTTTCTTCTTTTGCACTGTTTTTCTTTATCCCGGATCGTACATCGCGAGCAGCGAAAAAGACGATGACCTAATCCATCACATTTCTATTACCCAATCCCACGGTACCTTGGGCAAGACAACTTTGCTTCACGTTAAGGTTGGGCCCGCAAACCGAGGGCGTGGGGCTTGAGACTAGGTTTTCGTCGCTCCGGTGTCAATAACTTTTAAACCGTAAGGTGTTACGCGGAGCACAGCATATCGTTGGAAAGCCCTCTGAGAGCTCTACGATGGGGGCAGTAAAGCTGCTCGGCTGTACCTATTTTTGGAGCCGAAAATCGAACAATTTCATCAGTTTCGGTACACTTTTCTTCTTTTACACTACCTTTTCGTCTCGGATTGTACGTTGTGAGCCGCAAAAAGGACAACAATCTAATCCATCATATTTCTATTACAAAATCCCACAACACCTTAGGGAAGACAACTTTGATTCACGTAGGGGCTGGGCCCGCAAACCGAGGGCGTGGGGCTTGAGACCAGGTTTCGTCGTTCTGGTGCGCATAACTTTTGATCTGTAAGGAGTTACGCGGCGCACAACATACCATTAGAAAGCTCTCCGAGAGCTCTACGATGGGGGTAGCAAGCCTACTCGGCTGTACCTTTTTTCGGAGCCCAAAATCGAACATTTTCCTCTATTTCAGGATAATTTTTTTCTTTTGCGCTGTTTTTTCATCCCGGATCGTACGTCGTGAGCCACGAAAAGGACGACAACCTAATCCATCACATTTCTATTACCGAATCCCATGGCACCTTGGGCAAGACAACTTCGCTTCATGTAGAGGCTGGGCCCGCAAACTGAGAGCATGGGGCTTGAGACCAGGTTTCGTCGCTCCGGTACCCATAACTTTTGATTTGTAAGGAGTTACGCGGCGCACAACATACCATTGGAAAGCTCTCTGAGAGTTCTACGACAGCAGAAGTAAGCCTGCTGGGCTGTGCCTATTTTTGTAGCCCAAAATCGAACGTTTTTAACAATTTCGGGACACGTTTCTTCTTTAGCCTTGTTTTTCTGTCCCGGATCGTACGTCGTGAGCTACGAAAAGGACGACAACCTAATCCATCACATTTATATTACCTAATCATATGGCACCTTCGGCAAGACAACTTCGGTTCACGTAGAGGCTGGGCCCGTAAACCGAGGGCGTGGGGCTTGGGACCAGGTCTCTGTCGGTCCGGTGTCCATAACTTTTGATCCGTAAAGAGTTACGCGGCGCACAGCATACTGTTGGAAAGCACTTCGAGAGCTCTACGACGTGGGTAGTAAGACTGCTGAGCAAGGCCTATTTTCAAAGCCCAAAATCGAACATTTTCATCTATTTTGGGACACTTTTCTTCTTTTGCGCTGTTTTTTTTTTATCCCGAATCGTACGTCGTGAGCAGCGAAAAAGACAACGATCTAATCCATCACATTTCTATTACCAAATCTCACGGTACCTTGGGCAAGACAACTTTGATTCACGTTAAGGTTGGGCCCGCAAACCGAGGGCGTGGGGCTTGAGACTAGGTTTTCGTCGCTCCGGTGCCGATAACTTTTAAACCGTAATGTGTTACGCGGAGTACAACATATCGTTGGAAAGCCCTCTGAGAGCTCTACGATGGGGGCAGCAAACTTGCTCAGCTGTGCCTATTTTCAAAGCCTAAAATTGAACAATTTCATCAGTATCGGTACACTTTTCTTCTTTTAAACTACTTTTTCATCCCGGATCGTACGTTGTGAGCCCCAAAAAGGACGACATCCTAATCCATCACATTTCTATTACCAAATCCCACAACACCTTGGGCAAGATAACTTTGATTCACGTAGAGGCTGGGCCCGCAAACTGAGGGCGTGGGGCTTGAGACTAGGTTTCGTCGTTCCGGTGCGCATAACTTTTGATCCGTAAGGAGTTACCCGGCGCACAACATACCGTTAGAAAGCTCTCCGAGAGCTCTACGACAGGGGCATGAAGCCTGCTCGACTGTGCCTGTTTTTGTAGCCCAAAATTGAACGTTTTAAACAGTTTCAGGACACGTTTCATCTTTAGCGTTATTTTTCTGTCCCGCATCATACGTCGTGAGCTGCAAAAAGGACGACAACCTCATCTATCACATTTCTATTACCGAATCACATGGCACATTCGACAAGACAACTTCGGTTCACGTAGAGGCTGGGCCCGTAAACCGAGGGCGTGGGGCTTGGGACCAGGTCTCTGTCGGTCCGGTGTCCATAACTTTTGATCCGTAAAGAGTTACGCGGCGCACAGCATACTGTTGGAAAGCACTTCGAGAGCTCTACGACGTGGGTAGTAAGACTAATCGACTGGGCCTATTTTCGAAGCCCAAAATCAAACATTTTCATCTGTTTTGGGACACTTTTCTTCTTTCGTGCTGTTTTTTTTTATCTCGGATCGTACGTCGTGAGCAGCAAAAAAGACGACGACCTAATCCATCACATTTCTATTACCAAATCCCACGGTACCTTGGGCAAGACAACTTTGCTTCACGTTAAGGTTGGGCCCGCAAACCGAGGGCGTGGGGCTTGAGACTAGGTTTTCGTCGCTCCGGTGCCGATAACTTTTCAACCGTAATGTGTTACGCGGAGCACAACATATCGTTGGAAAGCCCTCTGAGAGCTCTACGATGGGGGCAGCAAACTTGCTCAGCTGTGCCTATTTTTGGAGCCCAAAATCGAACAATTTCATCAATTTTGGTACACTTTTCTTCTTTTAAACTACTTTTTCGTCTCGGATCGTACGTTGTGAGCCACAAAAAGGACGACATCCTAATCCATCACATTTCTATTACCAAATCCCACAACACCTTGGGCAAGATAACTTTGATTCACGTAGAGGCTGGGCCCGCAAACTGAGGGCGTGGGGCTTGAGACCAGGTTTCGTCATTCCGGTGCGCATAACTTTTGATCCGTAAGGAGTTACCCGGCGCACAACATACTGTTAGAAAGCTCTCCGAGAGCTCTACGACGGGGGCATGAAGCCTGCTCGACTGCGCCTATTTTTGTAGCCCAAAATTGAACGTTTTAAACAGTTTCGGGACACATTTCATCTTTAGCGTTATTTTTCTGTCCTACATCGTACGTCATGAGCTGCGAAAAGGATGACAACCTAATCCATCACATTTCTATTACCGAATCACATGGCACCTTCGGCAAGACAACTTCGGTTCACGTAGAGGCTGGGTCCGCAAACCGAGAGCGTGGGACTTGGGACCAAGTCTCTGTCGCTTCGGTGCCCATAACTTTTGATCCGTAAGGAGTTACGCTGCGCACAGCATACCGTTGGAAAGCTCTCTAAGAGCTCTACGACGTGGGCAGTAAGACTAATCGGCTGGGCCTATTTTTGGAGCCCAAAATTGAATGTTTTCATCTGTGTCGGGATACTTTTCTACTTTTGCGCTATTTTTTCATCCCTGATCGTACGTCGTAGGCTGCGAAAAGGACGACAGCCTAATCCATCACATTTCTATTACTGAATCCCACGATACCTTGGGCAAGGCAACTTTAGTTCACGTAGAGGATGGGCCCGCAAACCGTGGGCGTGGGGATTGAGACCAAGTTTTTGTCGCTCTGGTGCCCATAACTTTTAAACCGTAAGGTGTTACGCGACGCATAGCATATCGTTGAAAAGCTCTCCGAGAGCTCTACGATGGGGGTAGTAAACCTGCTCAGCTGTGCCTATTTTTAGAGCCCAAAATCCAACGTTTTCAACAGTTTCGAGACACTTTTCTTCTTTTGCACTATTTTTTCATCCCGGATCGTACGTTGTGAGCCGCAAAAAGGACGACAACCTAATCCATCACATTTCTATTACCGAATCCCACGGCACCTTGGGCAAGGCAACTTCACTTCACGTATAGGCTGGGCCTTCAAACCGAGGGTGTGGGGCTTGAGTCCAGGTTTTCATCGCTCCAGTGCCATAACTTTTGATCCGTAAGAAGTTACGCGGTGCACAACAAACCGTTGGAAAGATCTTCTAGAGCTCTACGACGGGGGTAGCAAGTCTGCTTGGCTGCGACAATTTTCGTAGCCCAAAATCGAGCGTTTTCATCAGTTTTGGGACACTTTTCTTCTTTAACGTTGATTTTTCATCCCGGTTCGTACATCGTGAGCTGTGAAAAGGATGACAACCTAATCCATCACATTTCTATTACCGAATCCCACTGCAACTTCGGCAAGACAACTTCGGTTCACGTAGAGGCTGGGCCCAAAAACTGAGGGTGTGGGGATTGGGACTAGGTCTCCGTCGCTCCGGTGCCCATAACTTTTGATCTGTAAGGAGTTATGCTGCGCACAGCATACCGTTCGAAAGCTCTCCGAGAGCTCTACGATGGGGGCAGCAAGCCTGCTCGGCTGCACCTATTTTCGGAGCACAAAATTAAACATTTTCAACAATTTCGGGACACTTTTCTTCTTTTGCACAGTTTTTTCATCACGGATCATACGTCGTGAGCTGCGAAAAGGACGACAACCTAATCCATCACATTTCGATTACCAAATCCCACAGCAGCGTGAGCAAGACAACTTTACTTCACGTAGAGGCTGAGCCTGTAAACCGAGGACGTGGGGCTTGTGACCAGGTATCCGTCGCTCGGGTGCCCATAACTTTTGATCCGTTAGGAGTTATGCGGTGCACAACATACTGTTGGAAAGCTCACCGTGAGCTCTACGATGGGGGCAGCTAGCTTGCTCGGTTGTACCTATTGTCGAAGCCTAAAATTGAACATTTTCATCTGTTTCAAGACACTTTTCTTCTTTTGCGCTATTTTTTCGTCCTGGATCGTACATCGTGAGCCGCGAAAAGGACGACAACCTAATCTATAACATTTTTATTACCCAATCCCAAGGCACCTTGGGCAAGACAACTTCGCTTCATGTAGAGGTTGGGCCCGCAAACCGAGGGCGTAGAGCTTGAGACTAGGCCTTCGTCGCTCCGGTGCCCATAACTCTTGATCCGTAAGGAGTTACGCGGCGCACAACATACCGTTGGAAAGCTCTCCGAGAGATCTACGACGGGGACAGCAAGCCTGCTCGACTGCACCTGTTTTCGTAGCCCAAAATTGAACATTTTTATAAGTTTCGGGACACTTTTCTTCTTTTGCGTTGTTTTTCCGTCCCGGATCGTACGTCGTGAGCCGCGAAAAGAGCGATAACCTAATCCATCACATTTCAATTACCGAATCCCACGGTACCTTGGGCAAGATGACTTCGATTCACGTAAAGGCTGGGCCCGCAAACCGAGGACGTGGGGCATGGGATCAGGTTTCCGTCGCTCCGGTGCCCATAACTTTTGATCCGTAAGGAGTTACGCGGCGCACAGCATACCGTTAGAAAGCTCTCCGAGAGCTCTATGATGGGGGCAGTAAGACAGTTAAACTGTGCCTGTTTTCGAAGCCCAAAATTGGACATTTTCATTGATTTCGGGTCACTTTTCTTCCTTTGCGCTATTTTTTCATCTCGGATCGTATGTCGTGAGCCGTGAAAAAGACGACAACCTAATCCATCACATTTCTATTACTGAATCGCACGACACCTTTTGGAAGACAACTTAGCTTCACGTTGAGGTTGGGGCCGCTAACCGAGGGCATGGGGCTTGAGACCAGGTTTTCGTCGCTCCAGTGCCAAAACTTTTGATCCGTAAGGAGTTACGCGGCGCATAGCATACCGTTGGAAAGATCTCCTAGAGCTCTATGACGGGGGCAGCAAGCCTGCTCGACTACGATAGTTTTTGTACCCCAAAATCGAACGTTTTCATCTGTTTCGGGATACTTTTCTTCTTTAGCATTGTTTTTCCGTCCCGGATCGTACGTCGTGAGCTGCGAAAAGAGCGATAACCTAATCCATCACATTTCTATTATCGAATCCCACGCTACCTTTGGCTTGACAACTTCGCTTCACTTAGAGGCTGGGCCCGCAAACCAAGGGCGTGTGGCATGGGACTAGGTCTCCGTCGCTTCGGTGCCCATAACTTTTGATCCGTAAGGAGTTACACGGTGCACAGCATACCGTTGGAAATTTCTTCGAGAGCTCTACGACGAGGGCAGCAAGCCTGCTCGGTTGCTCCTATTTTCGGAGCACAAAACTAAACATTTTCAATAGTTTCGGGGACACTTTTCTTCTTTTGCACAGTTTTTTCATCACAGATCGTACGTCGTGAGCTGCGAAAAGGATGACAACCTAATCCATCATATTTCTATTACCGAATCCCATAGCAGCTTGGGCAAGACAACTTCACTTCACGTAGAAGCTGAGCCTGTAAACCGAGGATGTGGGGCTTGTGACCAGGTATCCGTCGTTCGGGTGCCCATAACTTTTGATCCGTAAGGCGTTACTCGGCGCACATCATACTGTTGGAAAGCTCTCCGAGAGCTCTACGATGGGGGCAGTAAGCCTGCTCTGTTGTACCTATTTTCGTAGCCCAAAATTGAAAGTTTTCATCAATTTCGGGACACTTTTCTTCTTTAGCGTTGTTTTTCCGTCTTGGATCGTACGTCGTGAGAAGCGAAAAGGACGACAACCTAATCTATCACATTTCTATTACCGAATCCTAAGGCACCTTGGGGAAGACAACTTCGCTTCACGTAAAGGCTGGGCCCGCAAACCGAGGGCGTGGAGCTTGAGACTAGGTTTTCGTCGCTCCGGTGACCATAATTTTTGATCCGTAAGGAGTTACATGACGTACAACATACCGTTGGAAAGCTCTTTGATAGCTCTACGACAGGGGCAGCAAGCTTGCTCAGCTGCACCTATTTTCGCAGCCCAAAATTGAACCTTTTCATCAGTTTTGGGACACTTTTTTTTTAGCCTTGTTTTTCCATCCCGGATCGTACGTCGTGAGCTGCGAAAAGAGAGATAACCTAATCCATCACATTTCAATTACCGAATCCCACGGCACCTTGGGTGTCACGCCCCAACCCGGCCTATAAAGGTTAGACTAGGGTGTGATCTAAACATTCAAGTCATATCTCGTACTTAATCGTTCAAGAAAGTTTAACACTTAACGTTTTAGCCTAAACTCCATAATTTTCTGGAAAACTGGCAGCATAACGGCTGTAATTGGGCTCTTTGGTTTGACCTAATTCTCTAAACGCCTCAAATTTTCCAATCTCAATTTCATTTCCAACTAAGATTACTATTTACCATCAATTGAAATGCCAACTGGTTATCTCGAAGTCTCATTTGATTAATAACCTAGCATGATACTATGTCTCATTTGTTTGTTAATCCTTGTTACAAAAGTACTTGTTGATCTTAGCTTAACAATGAGTACCTGCTTAAGATTGGATAGGTTCATTTTACTTAGTCCTTACCTGATACTTCATAATCCTATGATAGATACTAGCCAATGACGATAGCAAAACGACCACAGTAATGTCTATCTAGTTATTATCAGTACAAACCAAAATTAGACCCAAAATTACAATGGGGGTCTTTTACATTACAAACATCAAGTAACATGAAAAGAAACAGTCTTCAAGCAGCATAGTGTTCACAATGGCCATAATCAAGCAAAGCACATTGTATAGGCAATCATTCCAAGGAATCATCGTTAGGCACGTCGTCCTTGGGTACCTGTTCTTGATCTTCTTCATCTGAGATGATAAAAGAGGGTGACTCCTTATGAACTCAGCGAGGGGGTTTTGAAACTCATTTTCTGGTTCAACTTATGAAAACCCTTTTTGCAAGCATGAATATATCACAAGTAAGTACATAACATGATATAAAAGTAAAGGAACACAATTACCCGTCTTTCCTCCCCGAGGTCCTCTAAGAACCAAGCGAGAGTACTTATAGACATAGTGAAAAGGATACGGTGAGCTTTTGCTCTTAGTTCATGTCAGTATCAGTTGTTGCGGTCGACTTCAAATCATCCCCTTATCACGCCAAATGGGTGTACTCCGGATGTACCCCGAAATCCTACGACCCAACTTTTCGAGAAAGTCTAGCCCCCAAGCGAGAGAGGGAATTGGACAATGGTAGTCACGGTTGCACCGGCAAGCCTAATGCCGCCCGGTGTGCGTGAACTCTACCACGCTAGAATGAAAGGTTGCTACCTTGTATTCAATGCACATTTATGACATTTAATATATCACATTAGGAGGACAACAAAGTAGGTTGCCTCCGAGCAGTCATAAGATTGCACATTGACAAGTAAACAAGCGAGGCACGATAAGATAAGTAATTTCACTTGAAAGACACATAGAGTTATATGAACATTAAACGGGCAGCCATGTAACGCACGTAAATCAAGTCATATAATTCATTTCAAAGTTCACATAATTAAATAATAAGATTATTCATCATGCAACGGCATCTACGTGGGACCGGGTGCAAGAAAAGCCTACTTATCAACATGAAATCATCGAAATCATATTTAGGCTACAAGGGCAACTACAGGTAGCCTACTAAACACATAATCCAACACAATATCCAAAGGATCAACACTTAGCAAATTCACCTAGTTACTAGGGTTCCAATTCGTGCTTACCCGTGCGATTAAGCCCCAAGTCATCTCGAAATCAAACTCAAGCCACCCGTTGATTAGTTCATACACCCTCAGGTATTCAAAACAGTCCACACAACATCTCAATGCCACAATCTCAAGCATTTAATACAACAAGAGAAGCTACAATAATTTTTCTAAGCATATCACTAAGTGAAACCCTCACTGCAATGGACTGTTTTCTCACAATCATTAAGACAAGCAAAAAATCTCCAATTCTAGTGAATAAGATGTCAAATTAAACCTTAAGTAAAATCCAGAAACAAACCTCGTATCATTTGGAGTTCGGGTTCAATAGTTATAGCCAAAACAGTGAGACTATACAAAACTGTCCAGATTTGCACACATTTCAATACTTGTCGTTGTTTAGGGCCTTAGGGTCAGATTTAGCCTTAGTCCATTTCTGACAAAAATGTCCACAACTGAAAAATATAGCAGCACACCAAATTTCATGCATTTTGGATATAATATACTAAGTAAAAACTGATTCGTTCTACAAGGTCAGTGAATCTGCCAAAACCTGCTTCATTTTTCCAGACTTTCTAGATTTTGACACATTTTAATGATTTGCCATTTTGAGCACCTTAGAGTCAAAATTAGCTTTGGCCTATTTCTGGGAAAAATGTTCAAAACTGGTAAAACTAGTTACCTACCGATGTTCACGCATTTGCAACATCATTTTCCTAGCCAAAATCACCTCGCACCAACAAGACAGAAAACTGTCACATGCACGATTTCATCTATCATCACATTCTAGCCAAAAATCTTGCCATGCATGGTTATAAAAGCTTATGAACACACATATATCTCAAGTACAGAAGTAAAGATAGACATTTAAGAGCATGCATGTGATTTTTTTGAAAGATTTTCAAGAAGTTTTAGACCTCACCTTAGCAAAACAACAAGAAGATGCACAAGACTCTTGGTGAAGCACAAAGTTGACCTTTTTCCTTGCTTAGCCGAGACACCACTTGATTTTTCTCAAATTTCCTAGCTTAGTAACCAAGTTCTTAGTAGGTGCATGTGGTTAGAACAAGAAGAAAAGAAATGGAAGCTAGCAAACTCACCTAAGCCAAAATGGAGATTCAAAGAGCTTGCATGTGTGTTTCTTGCAACCTAGCTTGCTTAGTCGAGCTTCCTAGCTTCTTGCATGCCTTGATGAACCATGGAGTAATGAAGATAAGCTGAGTGTAGAAACTCAGCGAAGGCCGAAGAGAGAGAGAGAGAAGAATGAGAGGGAGAGAGAAGAATGAGAAGAAAATGAGAGAAATGAAAGAAAAATAAAAGCTTTGTTGGGCAAAGGAGCTTGTGTCGGCCTTGGGCATATAAATTTCAGATTTGTGTCTTCAAGAAGCATGATTTTTGAATCACCTAGCATGGCAAGAGAATGGGTCGAGAATATGGGTGCATTGGGTAGGGTTTTGGGTTATTTTTTTATGCATTTGTGTCATAACTTGTCATAGAATGTCTAGGAATTAATTTGAATTAAGCAAGCAAGCACAAATGCTCACAAGGTGGTCGGCCAAGGCTTGAAAAATCTGAATTTTTGTCATCTTTTGAGCATTATTTAATTGTGTGTTTGGAAAGTGCAAAAGAATAAGGAATAAAGAATGAGAATGTCTAGCTTTTGGTGCAATTTCGTCTTCTAGTGGGTTGAATTAGTAATTTACTATTAGTTAGTGGAATTTGTAGAATTAATTATTGATCTAGCGCTTCGTGTAAGATGCTTTCTTGATTAGCGTGAGGGCATGCTTTCCTAGGTTTAGGGCACGCACTACGAGATGAATGCACGTAATTCAATGCATGGCACACAAAACGAAATACGATTCTTAAACTTAGGTCAAGGCACGCAAATCTAGGTTAGGCACACAAAACGAAGTATCGCACGCAAATCGAGGTTAGGCCTCACATTGGACAAGACAACTTTGCTTCACGTAGAGGCTGGGCCCACAAACCGAGGGCGTGGGGCATGGGACTAGGTCTATGTCGCTCCGGTGCCCATAACTTTTGATCCGTAAGGAGTTACGCGGCGCACAACATACCGTTAGAAAGCTCTCCTAGAGATCTATGATGGGGGCAGTAAGATAGCTCAACTGTGCCTATTTTTGGAGCCCAAAATCGAACGTTTTCATCTATTTTAGGACACTTTTCTTCTTTTGTACTATTTTTTCGTCCTGGATCGTATGTCGTGAGCCGTGAAAAGGGCGACAACCTAATCCATCACATTTCTATTACTGAATCTCACGGCACCTTGGGCAAGACAACTTCGCTTCACGTAGAGGCTGGGCCCGAAAACCGAGGGTGTGGGGCTTGAGACCAGGTTTTCGTCGCTCCGGTGCCATAACTTTTGATTCGTAAGGAGTTACGCGATGCACAGCATACCGTTGGAAAGATCTCCTAGAGCTCTATGACGGGGGCAAAAAGCTTGCTCGGCTGCATCTTTTTATCAGAGCCCAAAACTGAACGTTTTCAACAGTTTTTGGACAGTTTTCTTCTTTTGCACTATTTTTTCGTCACGGATCGTACTTCGTGAGCCACGAAAAGGACAACAACCTAATACATCACATTTATATCACTGAATCCCACTGCACCTTGGGCAAGACAACTTTGCTTCACGTAAAGGCTGGGCCTGCAAACCGAGGGCGTGGTGTTTGTGACCAGGTATCCGTCGCTCGGGTGCCCATAACTTTTGATCCGGAAGGAGTTATGCGGCGCACAGCATACCGTTGGAAGGCTCTCCGAGAGCTCTACGTGGGGCTCATTAAGCCTGGTCGTTTGTGCCTATTTTTGGAGCCCAAAATCGAACGTTTTCATCTATTTTGGGACACTTTTCTTCTTTTACGCTATTTTTTCGTCCTGGATCGTACGTCGTTAGCAGCAAAAAAGACGACAACCTAATCCATCACATTTATATTACCGAATCCCACGGCACCTTGGGCAAGACAACGTCGCTTCACGTTGAGGCTGGGCCTGCAAACGGAGGGCGTGGGGCTAGAGACCAAGTTTTTGTCGCTCCGGTGCCCATAACTTTTGATCCGTAAGGTGTTACGCGGCGCACAACATATCGTTGGAAAGCTCTCTGAGAGCTCTACGATTGGGGCAGCAAACCTGCTTTGCTGCGCCTATTTTCAGAGCCCAAAATTGAACTTTTTCGTCAGTTTCGGGACACTTTTCTTCTATTGTACTTTTTTCCGTCCCGGATCGTATGTCGTGAGCCGCGAAAAGAATGACAACATAATCCATCACATTTTTATTACTGAATCCCATGCTACCTTAGGCAAGACAACTTCGCTTCACGTAGAGGTTGGGCCCACAAACCGCGGCGTAGGGCTCAGGACCAGGTCTCCGTCGCTCCGGTGCCCATAACTTTTGGTCTGTAAGGAGTTACGAGGTGCACAACATACCGTTTGAAAGCTCTCTGAGAGCTCTACAACGGGGGTAACAAGCCTGCTTGGCTGTTCCATTTTTCAGAGCCTAAAACCGAACATTTTTAACAGTTTTGGGACACTTTTCTTCTTTTGCACTGTTTTTTGGTCACGGATCGTACGTCGTGAGCTGCGAAAAGGACAACAGCCTAATCCATCAAATTTCTATTACCGAATCCCACGACACATTGGGCAAGACAACTTCACTTCTTGTAGAGGCCGTGCCCGCAAACCGAGGGCATGGGGCTTGTGACCAAGTATCCATCTCTCCGGCGCCCATAACTTTTGATCCGTAAGGAGTTATGTGGCACACAGTATACCCTTGGAAAGCTCTCCGAGAGCTCTATAACATGGGTAGCAAGCCTTCTAGGCTGCGCCTATTTTCGAAGAGCAAAATCAAACATTTTTATTAGTTTTTGGACACTTTTCTTCTTTTGCGCTGTTTTTCCTTCTTGGATAGTACGTCGTGAGCAACGAAAATGACGACAACCTATTCCATCACATTTTTATTACCAAATCCCACGGCACCTTCAGCAAACAACTTCAGTTCACGTAGAGGCTGGGCCAGCAAACCAAGGGCGTGGGGCTTGGGACAAGGGCTCCGTCGCTCCGGTGCCTATAATTTTTGATCCGTAAGGAGTTACGTGGCACACAGCATACCGTTAGAAAGCACTCCGAGTACTCTACGACGGGGGTAGCAAGCATGCTCAGCTACGCCTGTTTTCATAGCCCAAAATCGAAAGTTTTCATCAGTTTCAGGACACTTTTCTTCTTTAACGTTGTTTTTTCATCCCGGATCGTGCGTCGTGAGCTGTGAAAAGAGCGATAACCTAATCCATCACGTTTCTATTACCGAATCCCAGGGCACCTTGGGCAAGAGAACTTCGTTTCACTTAGAGGCTGGGCCCGCAAACCGAGGGCATGGGGCATAGGACTAGGTCTCTGTCGCTCTAGTGCCCATAACTTTTGATCCGTAAGGTGTTACATGGCGCACAGTATATCGTTGGAAAGCTCTTTGAGAGCTCTACAACGGGGGCAGCAGACCTGCTTGGCTGTGCCTATATTCAGAGCTTAAAATCGAATGTTTTCATCAGTTTCGGGATACTTTTCTTCTTTTGCTCTGTTTTTTCGTCCCGGATCGTACGTCGTGAGCCTCGAAAAGGATGATAACTTTATCCATCACATATCTATTACCAAATTTCATGGCACCTTGGGCAAGACAACTTCGCTTCACGTAGAGGCTGGGCCCACAAACTAAGGGTATAGGGCTTGAGACCAGGTTTTCGTCGCTCCGATGCCCATAACATTTGATCCGTATGGAGTTACGCGGCGCACAACATACCATTGGGAAGATCTCCGAGAGCTCTACGACAGGGACATCAAGCTTGCTCTGCTGCACTAGTTTTCGTAGCCCAAAATCAAACGTTTACATCAGGTTCGGGACACTTTTCTTCTTTAGCATTTTTTTTCCGTCTCAGATCGTACGTTGTGAGCTGCGAAAAGGACGACAACCTAATCCATCACATTTCTATTACCGAATCCCACGGCACCTTCGCTAAGACAACTTCATTTCACGTAGAGGCTGGGCCAGCAAACCGAGGGCGTGGGGCTTGAGACTAGGTCTCCGTCGCTCCGGTGCCCATAACTTTAGATTTGTAAGTTGTTACGTGGCGCACAGCATGCCGTTGGAAAGCTCTCCGAGAGCTCTACGATGGGGGTAGCAAGCCTAACTGGCTGCGCCTATTTTCGGAGCCCAAAACTGAACGTTTTCAATAGTTTCGAGAGACTTTTCTTCTTTTGCACTGTTTTTTCATCCCAGACCTACGTCATGAGCCGCGAAAAGGACGATAACCTAATCCATCACATTTCTATTACCGAATCCCACTGCTGCTTGGGCAAGACAACTTCACTTCACGTAGAGGCTGGGCCCGCAAATTGAGGGCGTGGTGCTTGTGACCAGGTATCCGTCGCTCGGGTGCCCATAACTTTTGATCCGGAAGGAGTTACGCGGCTCATAGCATACCATTGGAAAGCTCTCCAAGAGCTCTACGATCGGGGCAGCAAACCTGCTCGGTTGCGCCTATTTTCGTAGCCCAAAATCAAAAGTTTTCATCAATTTCGGGACACTTTTCTTCTTTAGCTTTTTTTTCGTCCCGGATCGTACGTCGTGAGCTGCGAAAAGAGCGATAACCTAATCCATCACATTTCTATTACCGAATCCCATGGTAGCTTGGGCAAGACAACTTCGGTTCACGTAGAGGCTGGGCCCGCAAAACGAGGGCGTGGGGCATGGGACCAGGTTTCCGTTGCTCCGTTGCCCATAACTTTTGATCCGTAAGGAATTACGTGGCGCACAGCATACCATTGGAAAGCTCTCTGAGAGCTCTATGATTGGGGTAGTAAGACTGCTCGGCTGTGCCTATTTTTGGAGCCCAAAATCGAACGTTTTCATCTGTTTCGGTACACTTTTCTTCATTTGCGCTGTTTTTTCATCACGGATCGTACGTCGTGAGCCGCGAAAAAGATGACAACCAAATCCATCACATTTATATTACCGAATCCCACGGCACCTTGGGAAGGACAACTTCGGTTCACATTGAGGCTGGGCCCGCAAACCTAGGGCGTGGGGCTTAAGACCAGGTTTTCGTCGCTCCTATGCCCATAACTTTTGATCCATAAGGTGTTATGCGGCGTACAACATATCGTTGGAAAGCTTTCTGAGAGCTCTACGACGGGGGCAGCAAACCTGCTCGGTTGTGCCTATTTTCGGAGCCCAAAATTGAACATTTTCATTAGTTTCGGGACACTTTTCTTCTTTTGCACTTTTTTTTCGTCCCAAATCGTACGTCGTGAGCCGCAAAAAGGATGACAACCTAATCCATCACATTTTTATTACCGAATCCCACGACACCTTGGGCAAGACAACTTCGCTTCACGTAGAGGCTTGGCCCGCAAACCGAGGGCGTGGGGCTTGGGACCAAGTCTCCGTCGCTCTAGTGCCAATAACTTTTGATACGTAAGGAGTTACGTGGCACACAGCATACCGTTGGAAGCTCTCTGAGAGCTCTACGACTGGGGCAGCAAGCCTGCTCGGCTGTTCCATTTTTCGGAGCCCAAAACCGAACGTTTTCATCAGTTTTGGGACATTTTTCTTCTTTTGCACTATATTTTCGTCACGGATCGACGCCGTGAGCGACGAAAAGGACAACAACCTAATCAATCACGTGTCTATTACTGAATCCCATGGCATCTTGGGCAAGACAACTTCACTTCACATAGAGGCTGGGCCCACAAACTGAGGGTGTGGGGCTTGAGACCAGGTTTTCGTCGCTCCGGTGCCCATAACTTTTGATCGTAAGGATTTACGTGGCGCACAGCATACCGTTGGAAAGATGTCCAAGAGCTCTACGATGGGGGCAGCAACCCTGCTCGGCTACGCTAGTTTTCGTAACCCAAAATCAAACTTTTTTATCAGTTTCGGGATACTTTTCTTCTTTAGCGTTGTTTTTTCATCCCAAATCGTACGTCGTGAGCTGTGAAAAGGACGACAACCTAATCCATCACATTTCTATTACCGAATCCCACGGCACCTTCAGCAAGACAACTTCAGTTCAAGTAGCGGCTGGGTCCGCAAACCGAGGGCGTGGCACTTGGGACCAGGTCTCCGTCGCTCCGGTGCCAATAACTTTTGATCCGTATGTAATTACGCGGCGCACAACATACCATTGGAAGGCTCTCCGAGAGCTCTACGATGGGGACAACAAGACTGCTCAGTTGCACCTCTTTTTGGAGCCCAGAACCTAACATTTTCAACAGTTTCGGGACACTTTTCTTCTTTTGCACTATTTTTTCGTCACGGATCGTACGTCGTGAGTCGCGAAAAGGACAACAATTTAATCTATCACATTTCTATTACCGAATCCCACTATAGCTTGGGCAAGACAACTTCACTTCACGTAGAGGATGGGCCTGCAAACCGAGGGCGTGGTGCTTGTGACCAGGTATCCGTCGCTCGGGTGCCCATAACTTTTGATCCGGAAGGAGTTACACAGCGCATAGCATACCGTTCGAAAGCTCTCCGAGAGCTCTACAACGGGGGCAACAAGCCTGCTCGACTGCTCCTATTTTTGGAGCCCAAAATTGAAAATTTTTATCAGTTTCGGGATACTATTCATCTTTTGTGCTGTTCTTCCGTCCCGGATCGTATGTCGTGAGCCGCGACAAGGACGACAACCTAATCCATCACATTTCTATTTGCGAATTCCACGGCACCCTAGGCAAGACAACTTCGCTTCACGTAGAGGCTGGGCCCACAAACCGAGGGCGTAGGGCATATGACGAGGTCTCTATCGTTCCGGTGCCCATAACTTTTGATCCGGAAGGAGTTACGCGGTGCACAGCATACCGTTGGAAAGATCTCCGAGGGCTCTACGACGGGGGCAGCAACCCTGCTCGGCTACGCCAGTTTTCGTAACCCAAAATCAAACTTTTTTATCAGTTTCGGGATACTTTTCTTCTTTAGCGTTAGTTTTTCGTCCCGGATCGTACATCGTGAGCTGCGAAATGCACGATAACCTAATCCATCACATTTTTATTTGTGAATTCCATGACACCTTGGGCAAGACAACTTCGCTTCACGTAGAGGCTGGGCCCGCAAACCGAGGGCGTAGGGCATGGGACCAGGTCTCCGTCGCTCCGGTGCCCATAACTTTTGATCCGTAAGGTGTTACGTGGCGCACAGTATATCGTTGGAAAGCTCTCTGAGAGTTCTACGACGAGGGTAGCAAACCTGCTTGGCTGTGCCTATTTTCGGAGCCCAAAATCGAATGTTTTCATCAGTTTCGGGATACTTTTCTTCTTTTGCTCTATTTTTTCGTCCCGGATAGTACGTCGTGAGCCTCGAAAAGGACGATAACTTTATCTATCACATTTCTATTACTGAATTCCACGGCACCTTGGGCAAGACAACTTCACTTCATGTAGAGGTTGGGCCCGCAAACCGAGGGTGTGGGGCTTGAGACCAGGTTTTCGTCGCTCCGGTGGCCATAAATTTTGATCCGTAAAGAGTTACGCGGCGCACAACATACCGTTGGAAAGAACTCTGAGAGCTCTATGCTGGGGGCAGTAAGCCAGCTAAGCTGCACTAGTTTTCGTATCCCAAAAATGAACGTTTTCATCAGTTTCGGGATACTTTTCTTCTTTAGCGTTGTTTTTCCGTCCCGGATCATAAGTCGTGAGCTGCGAAAAGGACGACAACCTAATCCATAACATTCTTATTACCGAATCTCACAGCACATTCGGCAAGACAACTTCGGTTCACGTAGAGGCTGGGCCCACAAACCGAGGGCGTGGGGGTTGGGACCAAGTCTCCGTCTCTCCGATGCCCATAAGTTTTGATCCGAACGGAGTTACGGGGCGGACAGTATACCGTTGGAAAGCTCTCCGAGAGCTCTACGATGGGGACAACAAGGCTACTTGGCTGTGCCTATTTTCGGAGCCCAAAACTGAATGTTTCAACAGTTTCGGGACACTTTTCTTCTTTTGCACAGTTTAGTCACGGATGGTACGTCGTGAGCCGCAAAAAGGACGACAACCTAATCCATCACATTTCTAATATCGAATCCCACTACCGCTTGGGCAAGACAACTTCACTTCACGTAGAGGCTGAGCCCGCAAACCGAGGACGTAGGGCTTGTGACCAGGTATCCATCGCTAGGGTACTCATAACTTTTGATCCGTAAGGAGTTATGCGGCGCACAGCATACCGTTGGAAAGCTCTCCGTGAGCTCTTCGATGGGGGTACTAAGCCTGCTAAGTTGTGACTATTTTCGGAGCCCAAAATCGAACGTTTTCATCTATTTTGGGACACTTTTCTTCTTTTGCGCTATTTTTTCGTCCCAAATCGTACGTCGTGAGCCGCGAAAAGAACGACAACCTAATCCATCATATTTTTATTACCGAATGGCAAGGCACCTTGGGCAAGGGAACTGCGCTTCACGAAGAGGCTGGGCCCGCAAACCGAGGTCGTGGGGCATAAGCCCAGGGTTTCGTGACTCCAGGGCCCAGAACTTTTGATCCGTTAGTAGTTACATGTCGCACAGCATACCTTTGGAAAGCTCTCCGAGAGCTCTACCACGGGGGCACTAAGCCTGCTCGGTTGTGCCTTTTTTCGTAACCCAAAATCGAAAGTTTTCATCAGTTTTCAAACACTTTTCTTACTTAGCGTTATTTTTTTGTCCCGGATCGTACATCGGGAGCTGCGAAAAGAGTGATAACCTAATCCATCACTTTTCTATTACCGAATCCCATAACACCTTGGGCAAGACAACGTCGCATCACGTTGATGCTGGGGCCGCAAACCGAGGGCATGGGGCTAGAGACCAGGTTTTCGTCGCTCCGATGCCCATAACTTTTGATCCGTAAGGTGTTACGTGGCGCACAATATACTGTTGGAAAGATCTTTGAGAGCTCTACGACAATGGCAGCAAGCCTGCTAGGCTGTGCCTATTTTCGGAACCCAAAACCAAACGTTTTAAACAGTATCGGGATACTTTTCATCTTTTGCACTATTTTTTCATCACGGATCGTACGTCGTGAGCCGCGAAAAGGACGAGAACTTAATCCATCACATTTCTATTACCAAATCCCACGACACCTTTGGCAAGACAACTTCACTTCACGTAGATGCTGGGCCTGTAAACCGTGGGTGTGGGGCTTGAGACCAGGTTTTCGTCCCTCCGGTGCCCATAACTTTTGATCCGTAAGGCGTTACAAGGCGCACAACATACCGTTGGAAAGTTCTCCAAGGGCTCTACGACGAGGACATCAAGCCCGCTCAGCTGCGCCAATTTTCGTAGCCCAAATTTGAACGTTTTCATCAGTTTTGGGACACTTTTCTTCTATAGCATTGTTTTTTCATCCCGGATCGTACGTCATGAGCTACGAAAAGGACGACAACCTAATCCATCACATTTCTATTACAGAATCCCACGGTCCCTTCGACAAGACAACTTCGGTTCACGTAAAGGCTAGGCCCGCAAACCGAGGGCGTGGGGCTTGAAACCAACTCTCCGTCGCTCCGGTGCCCATAACTTTTTATCCGTAAGGAGTTACGCGGCGCACAGTATACCGTTAGAAAGCTCTCCGATAGCTCTATGATGGCGGCAACAAGATTGCTAAGCTGCGCCTTTTTTTGGAGCCCAAAACTGAACGTTTCAATAGTTTTGGGATACTTTTCTTCTTTTGCACTATTTTTTCTTCACGGATCGTACGTCGTGAGCCGCGAAATGGACGACAACCTAATCTATCACATTTCTATTACCGAATTCCACGGCACCTTGGGCAAGACAACTTTGCTTCACGTAGAGGCTGCGCCCGTAAACCGAGGGTGTGGGGCTTGAGACCAGGTTTTCGTCACTCCGGTGCCCATAACCTTTGATCCGTATAGAGTTACGCGGCGCACAGCATATCTTTGGAAAGATCTCCGAGAGTTCTACAATGAGGACAACAAGCCCGCTCAGTTGCGCCAATTTTCGTGGCCCAAATTCGAACGTCTTCATCAGTTTTGGGACACTTTTCTTCTTTAGCATTGTTTTTCCGTCCCGGATCGTACGTCATGAGCTGCGAAAAGGACGACAGCCTAATCTATCACATTTCTATTACCGAATCCTACGGCACCTTCGGCAAGACAACTTCAGTTCACGTAGCGGCTAGGCCCGCAAACCGAGGGCGTGGGGCTTGGGACCAGGTCTCTGTCGCTCCGGTGCCCATAACTTTTGATCCGTAAGGAGTTACGCGGCGGACAGCATACCGTTGGAAAGCTCTTCGAGAGCTCTACGACGGGGACAGCAAGCCTGCTCTGCTGCGCCTATTTTTGGAGCCCAAAACTGAACGTTTTCAATAGTTTTAGAACACTTTTCTTCTTTTGCACAGTTTTTTAGTCACGGATCATACGTCGTGAGCCGCGAAAAGGACAACAACCTAATCCATCACATTTCTAATACCGAATCCCACTGCCGCTTGGGCAAGACAACTTCACTTCACGTAGAGGCTGAGCCCGCAAACCGAGGACGTGGGGCTTGTGACCAGGTATCCATCGCTATGGTGCACATAACTTTTGATCCGTAAGGAGTTACGCGGCGCACAACATACCGTTGGAAAGCTCTCCGAGAGCTCTACGATGGGGGCACTAAGCCTGCTCGGTTGTGCCTATTTTCGGAGCCCAAAATCAAACGTTTTCGTCTGTTTCGGGACACTTTTCTTCTTTTGCGCTGTTTTTTCGTCCCAGATCGTACTTCGTGAGCTGCGAAAAGGACGACAACCTAATCCATCACATTTCTATTACCGAATGCCAAGGTACCTTGGGCAAGACAACTTCGCTTCACGTAGAGGCTGGGCCCGCAAACCGAGGTCGTGGGGCTTAAGACCAGGTTTTCGTCACTCCAGTGCCCATAACTTTTGATCCGTAAGTAGTTAAACGGCGCACAGCATACCGTTAGAAAGCTCTCTAAGAGCTCTACTACGGGGACAGCAAGCCTGCTCGGCTGCGCCTATTTTCGTAACCCAAAATTGAAAGTGTTCATCAGTTTCGGGACACTTTTCTTCTTTAGCGTTGTTTTTTCGTCCCGGATCGTATGTCGTGAGCTGCGAAAAGAGCGATAACCTAATCTATCACATTTCTGTTACCGAATCCCATGGCACCTTGGGCAAGACAACGTCGCTTCACGTTGAGGCTGGGCCTGCAAACCAAGGGCGTGGGGCTAGAGACCAGGTTTTCGTCACTCCGGTGCCCTTAACTTTTGATCTGCAAGGTGTTACATGGCGCACAACATATCGTTTGAAAGCTCTCTCAGAGCTCTACGATAGGGGCAGCAAACCTGCTCGGCTGTGCCTATTTTCAGAGCCCAAAACCAAACATTTTATTACCGAATCCCATGGCATTTCTATTACTGAATCCCATGGCACCGTGGGCAAGTAAACTTCACTTCACGTAGAGGCTGGGCCCGCAAACCGAGGGAGTAGGGCATGGCACTAGGTCTCCGTCGCTCTGGTTCCCATAACTTTTGATCAGTAAGGTGTTACGCGGCGCACATTATATCTTTGGAAAGCTCTCTGAGAGTTCTACAATGAAGACAACAAGCCCGCTCAGCTGCGCCAATTTTCGTAGCCCAAATTCGAACATTTTCATAAGTTTTGAGACATTTTTCTTCTTTAGCGTTGTTTTTCGGTCCTGGATCGTACGTCATGAGCTGCCAAAAGGACGACAACCTAATCCATCACATATCTATTACAGAATCCCACGGCCCCTTCGGCAAGACAACTTCGATTCACGTAGAGGCTAGGCCCGCAAACCGAGGGCGTGGGGCTTAGGACCAGGTCTCCGTAGCTCCAGTACCCATAACTTTTGATCCGTAAAGAGTTACGCGGAGCACGGCATACCATTGGAAAGCTCTCCGAGAGCTCTACGATGGGAGCAGCAAACTTACTATGCTGCGCCTTTTTTCGGAGCCCAAAACTGAACGTTTTCAATAGTTTCGGGACACTTTTATTCTTTTGCACTATTTTTTTGTCACGGATCGTACGTCGTGAGCTGCGAAAAGGACGACAACCTAATCCATCACATTTCTATTACCGAATCCCTTGGCACCATGGGCAAGAAAACTTCGCTTCACGTAGAGGCTGGGCCCGCAAATCGAGAGAGTGGGGCATGGGACTAGGTCTCCGTCGCTCCGTTGCCTATAACTTTTGATCATTAAGGTGTTACGCGCAGCACAATATATCTTTGGAAAGCTCTCTGAGAGCTCTACGATGGAGGTAGCAAACCTGATAGGCTGTGCCTGTTTTTGGAGCCCAAAATGGAATGTTTTCATCAATTTTGGGACACTTTTATTCTTTTGGTCTGTTTTTTCATCGCGGATCGTACGTCGTGTGCCTCGAAAAAGACGATAACCTAATCCATCACATTTCTATTACTGAATCCCAATGCACCATGGTTAAGACAACTTAGCTTCACGTAGAGGCTGGGCCCGCAAACCGAGGGTGTGGAGCTTGAGGCCAGGTTTTCGTCGCTCCGGTGCCCATAACTCTTGATCTGTAAGGAGTTACACGGCGCACAGCATACCGTTGGATAGATCTCCGAGAGCTCTACGCCAGTGGCAATAAGCCTATTCCACTGCACCAATTTTTGTAGCCCAAAATACAACATTTTCATCAGTTTCGGGATATTTTTCTTCTTTAGCGTTATTTTTCTGTCACGGATCTTACGTCGTGAGCTGCGAAAAGAGCGATAACCTAATCCATCACATTTTTAGTACAGAATCCCACGGCACCTTGGGCAAGAGAACTTCGCTTCACGTAGAGGCTGGGCCCGTAAACCAAGGGCGTGGGACATGGGACCAGGTTTTCGTCGCTCTGGTGCCCATAACTTTTGATCCGTAAGGTGTTACGCAACTCACAGTATATCGTTGGAAAGCTCTCTGAGAGCTCTACGATAGAGGCAGCCATCCTGCTAGGCTGTGCCTGTTTTGGGAGCCCAAAATTGAACGTTTTCATCAGTTTTGGGACACTTCTCTTCTTTTGCTCTATTTTTTCACCCGGATCGTACGTCGTGAGCCTCGAAAAGGACGATAACCTAATCCATCACATTTTTATTACCGAATCCCATGGCACCTTGGGCAAGACAACTTCGCTTCACATAGAGGCTGGGCCCGCAAACCGAGGATGTGGGCTTTAGACCAGGTTTTCGTTGCTCCGGTGCCCATAACTTTTGATCCGTAAAGAGTTACGCGGTGCACAGCATACCGTTGGAAAGATCTCCGAGAGCTCTACGGCTGGCGCAGCAAGCTTGCTATGCTGCACCAATTTTCGTAGCCTAAAATCAAATGTTTTCATCAGTTTTGGGTCACTTTTCTTCTTTAGCGTTGTTTTTCAGTCCCGGATCGTACGTCGTGAGCTGCGAAAAGGACAACAACCTAATCTATCACATTTCTATTACCAAATCCCACGGTACCTTCGCTAAGACAATTTTGGTTCACGTATAGGCTAGGCCCGCAAACCGAGGGCGTGGGGCTTAGGACTAGGTATCCGTCGCTCCGGTGCCCATAAATTTTGATCTGTAACGAGTTACGCGGTGCACAGCATACCGTTGGAAACCTCTCCGAGAGCTCTACAACTGGGGTAGCGAGACTGCTCGGCTGCACCTATTTTTGGAGCCCAAAACTGAACGTTTTCAACAGTTTCGGGACACTTTTCTTTTTTTGCACAGTTTTTTCATCACGGATCGTACGTCGTGAGCCGCGAAAAGGACGACAACCTAATCCATCACATTTCTATTACCGAATCTCACTGCCGCTTGGGCAAGACAACTTCACGTCACGTAGAAGCTGAGCCCGCAAACCGAGGATGTGGGGCTTGTGACCAGGTATCCATCGCTCGGGTGCCCATAATTTTTGATCCGTAAGGAGTAACGCGGCGCACAGCATACCGTTGGAAAGCTCTCCGAGAGCTCTACGACGGAGGCAGCAAGCCTGCTCGGCTGCGCCTATTTTCGTAGCCAAAAATTGAAAGTTTTCATCAGTTTCGGGATACTTTCTTCTTTAGCATTGTTTTTCTGTCCCGGATCGTACGTCGTGAGCTACGAAAAGAGCGATAACCCAATCCATCATATTTCTATTATCGAATCTCATGGCACCTTGGGCAAGACAACTTCGCTTCACGTAGAGGCTAGGCCCATAGACCGAGGGCGTGGGGCATGGGACCAGGTCTCCATCGCTCCGTTGCCCACAACTTTTGATCCGTAAGGAATTACGTGGCGCACAACATACCATTGGAAAGCTCTCCGAGAGCTCTATGACTGGGGTAGTAAGACAGCATGGCTGTGCCTTTTTTGGAGCCCAAAATCGAACGTTTTCATCTATTTTGGGATACTTTTCTTCTTTTGTGCTATTTTTTAGTCCCGGTTCGTACGTCGCGAGCAGCGAAAAAGACGACAACCAAATCCATCACATTTTTATTACCGAATCCCATGGCACCTTGGGCAGGATAACTTCGCTTCACGTTGAGGCTAGGCCCGCAAACCGAGGGCGTAGGGCTAGAGACCAGGTTTTTGTCGCTCCGGTGCCCATAACTTTTGATCCGTAAGGTGCTACGTGGCGCACAACAAAACGTTGGAAAGCTCTCTGAGAGCTCTACGACCGGGGTAGCAAACCTGCTTTGCTGTCCCTATTTTTGGAGCCCAAAATTGAACATTTTCTTCAGTTTCGGTACACTTTTCTTCTTTTGTACTATTTTTTTGACCCGAATCATACGTCATGAGCCGTGAAAAGGATGACAACCTAATCCATCACATTTCTATTACTGAATCCTATAGCACCTTGGGAAAGACAACTTCGCCTCATGTAGAGGCTGGGCCCGGAAATCGAGGGCGTGGGGCTTGGGACCAGTCTCCGTCGCTTCGGTGCGCATAACTTTTGATTCGTAAGGACTAATTCGGCGCACAGTATACCGTTGGAAAGCTCTCCGAGAGCTCTACGAAGGGGGTAGCAAGCCTTATTTGCTGTGATATTTGTTGGAGCCCAAAATCGATCGTTTTCAGTAGTTTCGGGACACTTTTCTTCTTTTGCACTGTTTTTTCGTCACGGATCGTACGTCGTGAGCCGTGAAAAGGATGACAACCTTATCCGTCACATTTCCATTATCGAATCCCACTGTACCTTGGGAAAGACAACTTCGCTTCACGTAGAGGTTGGGCCCGCAAACTGAGGGTATGGTGCTTGAGACCAGGTTTTTGTCGCTCCGGTACCCATAACTTTTGATCCGTAAATAGTTACGCGGCGCACAATATACCGTTGGAAAGATCTCCGAGAGTTCTATGACGGGGGCAGCAAGCTTGCTTGGCTGCACCAGTTTTCATAGCCCAAAATGGAACGTTTACATCAGTTTCGGGACACTTTTCTTCATTAGCGTTATTTTTTCGTCCTGGATCGTACGTCGTGACCTGCGAAAAGGACGACAACCAAATCCATCACATTTCTATTACCGAATCCCATGACACTTTCAGCAAAACAACTTCGGTTCACGTAGAGGCTGGGCTCGCAAATCGAGGGCGTGACACTTGGGACCAGGTCTCCGTCGCCCCAGTGCCCATAACTTTTGATCTGTATAGAGTTACACGGTGGACAGCATACCGTTGAAAAGCTCTCCAAGAGCTCTACGACAGGGACAGCAAGACTGCTCGCCTGCGCCTTTTTTCAGAGCCCAGAACCGAACGTTTTCAACATTTTCGGGACACTTTTCTTCTTTTGCACTGTTTTTTCGTCAACAATCATACGTCGTAAGCCGCAAAAAGGATGACAACCTAATCTATCACATTTCTATTACCGAATCCCACTGCAGCTTGGACAAGACAACTTCACTTCACGTAGAGGTTGGGCTCGCAAACCGAGGGCGTGGTGCTTGTGACCAGGTATCCGTCGCTCGGGTGCCCATAACTTTTGATTTGGAAGGCGTTACGCGACGCACAGCATACCGTTGGAAAGCTCTCCTAGAGCTCTACGACTGGGGCAGCAAGTCTGCTCGGTTGCGCCTATTTTTGTAGCCCAAAATCCAAAGTTTTCAACAGTTTCGGGACACTTTTCTTCTTTAGCATTGTTTTCCATCCCGGATCGTATGTCGTGAGCTGCGAAAAGCGCGATAACTTAATCCATCACATTTATTACCGAATCCCATGGCACCTTGGGCAAGACAACTTCGTCTCACGTAGAGGCTGGGCCCGCAAACCGAGGGCGTGGGGCTTGGGACCAGGTCTCCGTCGCTCCAATGCCCATAACTTTTGATCCGTAAGGACTTAAGTGGCGCACAGCATGTCGTTGGAAAGCTCTCTAAGAGCTCTACGACGGGGGCAGCAAGCCATCTCTACTGTGCCTATTTTCGGAGACCGAAATCGAATGTTTTCATCAGTTTTGGGATACTTTTCTTCTTTTGCGTTGTTTTTCCGTCCCGGATCGTACATCGTGAGCTGCGAAAAGGACAACAACCTAATCCAGCACATTTCTATTACCGAATCCCACGGCACCTTGGTCAAGACAACTTCGCTTGACGTAGAGGCTGGGCCCGTAAACCGATGGTGTGGTGCTTGAGACCAGGTTTTCGTCGCTCTGGTGCCCATAACTTTTGATCCGTAAGAAGTTACGCAGCGTACAACATACCGTTGGAAAGATCTCCGAGAGCTCTACGACGGGGGCAGTAAGCCTGCTCTATTGTACCAATTTTCATAGCCCAAAATCGAATATTTTTATCAGTTTCGGGCCACTTTTCTTCTTTAGCGTTGTTGTTCCGCCCCGGATCGTACGTCGTGAGCTGCGAAAAGGACGACAACCTAATCCGTCATATTTCTATTACCGAATCCCACGACACATTCGGCAAGACAACTTCGGTTCACGTAGAGGCTAGTCCCACAAACCGAGGGCGTGGGGCTTGGGACCAGGTCTCCGTAGCTCCGATGCCCATAATTTTTAATCCGTCAGGAGTTACGTGGCGCATAGCATAAAGTTGGAAAGCTCTCTGAGAGCTCTACGATAGGGGTAGCAAGCTTGCTCGGCTGCGGCTATTTTCGGAGCCTAAAACTGAATGTTTTCAATAGTATCGGGACACTTTTCTTCTTTTGCACAGTTTTTTCATCACGGATCGTACGTCGTGAGCCGTGAAAAGGACGACAACCTAATCCATCACATTTCTATTATCGAATCCCACTGCTGCTTGGGCAAGACAACTTCACTTCACGTAGAGGCTGAGCCCGCAAACCGAGGACGTAGGGCTTGTGACCAGGTATCCATCGCTAGGGTGCCCATAACTTTTGATCCGTAAGGAGTTATGTGGCGGACAGCATGCCGTTGCAAAGCTATCCGAGAGCTCTACGACGGGGGATCTAAGCCTGCTCTGTTCTGCCTATTTTCGGAGCCCAAAATCAGACGTTTTCATCTGTTTTGGGACACTTTTCTCCTTTTGTGCTGTTTTTTTGTCCCTGATCGTACGTCGTAAACTGCGAAAAGGACGACAACCTAATCCATCATATTTCTATTACCGAGTGCAAGGCACCTTGGGCAAGACAACTTCGCTTCATGTTGATGCTGGGCCCGCAAACCAAAGGCGTGGGGCATGAGACCTGGTTTTTGTCGCTTCGGTGCCTATAATTTTTGATCCGTAAGGTGTTACGCGGTGCACAACATAATGTTGGAAAGCTCTCCGAGAGCTCTACAACGGGGGCAGCAAACTTGCTCGGTTGTGCCTATTTTCGGAGCCAAAATTGAACATTTTCATCTATTTCGGGATACTTTTCTTCTTTTGCACTGTTTATTCATCCTGGTTCGTACGACGTGAGCCGCTAAAAGGATGACAACCTAATCCATCACATTTCTATTACCGAATCCCATGGCACCTTGGGCAAGACAACTTTGCTTCACGTAGAGGCTGGGCTCGCAAATCGAGGGCGTAGGGCTTGGGACCAAGTCTTCGTCGCTACGGTGCCCATAACTTTTGATTCATAAGGAATTATGCAGCGCACAGCATACCGTTGGAAAACTCTCCGAGAGATCTACGACGAGGGCAACTAGCCTGCGCGGCTACGCCGGTTTTCAGAGATCAAAACCAAACGTTTTCAACAGTTTCGGGATACTTTTCTTCTTTTGCACAATTTTTTCATTATGGATCGTACGTCGTGAGCTGCAAAAAGGACGACAGCCTAATCCATCACATTTCTATTACCGAATCCCACGACACATTGGGAAAGACAACTTCACTTCACTTAGATGCTGGGACCGCAAATCGAGGGTGTGGGGCTTGAGACCAAGTTTTCGTCGCTCTGGTGCCCATAACTTTTGATCCGTAAGGAGTTATACGGTGCATAACATACCGTTGGAAAGATCTCCGAGAGCTCTACGACGGGGAGAGCAAGCCTGCTCGGCTATGCCAATTTTCGTAGCCCAAATTCGAACGTTTTCATCAGTTTCGGGAAACTTTTCTTCTTTAGCGTTGTTTTTCCGTCCCAGATCGTACGTCATGAGCTGCGAAAAGGACGACAACCTAATCCATCACATTTCTATTACAGAATCCCATGGCCCCTTCGGCAAGACAACTTCGGTTCACGTAGAGGCTAGGCCCGCAAACCGAGGGCGTGGGGCTCGGGACCAGGTCTCCGTCGCTCCGGTGCCCATAACTTTTGATCCGTCAAGAGTTACGCGGGGCACAGCATACCATTGGAAAGCTCTCCGAGAGTCAGCAAGCTTGCTCGGTTGCGCCTTTTTTCGGAGCCCAAAACCGAACATTTTTAACAGTTTTAGGACACTTTTCTTCTTTTGCACTATTTTTTACTCACGGACCGTACGTCATGAGCTGCGAAAAGCACGACAACCTAATCCATCATATTTCTTTTACCGACTCCCACAGCACCTTGGGCAAGACAACTTCGCTTCACGTAGAGGCTGGGCGCGCAAACCGAGGGCGTGGGGCTTAGGACTAAGTCTCCGTCGCTACGGTGCCCATAACTTTTGATTCATAAGGAATTATGCGGCGCACAGCATATCATTGGAAAGCTCTCTGAGAGATCTACGACGGGGGCAGCTAGCATGCACGGTTGCACCAGTTTTCAGAGACCAAAACCGAACGTTTTCAACAGTTTCAGGACACTTTTCTTCTTTTGCACTGTTTTTTCGTCACGGATCGTACGTCATGAGCAGCGAAAAAGACGATAGCCTAATCCATCACATTTCTATTACCGAATCCCACGGCACCTTGGGAAAGACAACTTCGCTTCACGTAGAGGCTGGGCCCGCAAATCGAGGGTGTAGGGCTTGTGACCAGGTCTCCGTCGCTCCGGAGCCCATAACTTTTGACCCGTAAGGAATTACGTGGCGCACAATATACCGTTGGAAAGCTCTACGAGAGTTCTACGACGGGGACAACAAGCCTACTTGGTTGCGCCTATTTTTGTATCCCAAAATTGAACATTTTTGTCAGTTTCGGGATACTTTTATTCTTTTGCGGTGTTTTTTCATCCCGGATCGTACGTCGTGAGTTGTGGAAAGGATGACAACCTAATCCATTGCATTTCTATTACCGAATCCCACGACACCTTGGGCAAGACAACTTCACTTCACGTAGAGGCTTGGCCTGCAAACCGAGGGTGTGGGGCTTGTGACCAAGTATCCGTCGCTTCGGTGCCCATAACTTTCGATCCGTAAGGAGTTACGTGGGGCACATGATACCGTTGGAAAGCTCTCCAAGAGCTCTATGATGGGTGCAGCAAGCCTACTCAGCTGCGCCTATGTTCGGAGCCCAAAATCGAACATTTTCATCAGTTTTGGTATACATTTCTTCTTTTGCTCTGTTTTTTTGTCTCGTATCGTACGTCGTGTGTCTTGAAAAAGGCAATAACCTAATCCATCACGCTTCTATTACCGAATCTCACGGCACCTTGGGCAAGAAACTTCACTTCACGTAGAGGCTGGGCCTGCAAACCAAAGGTGTGGAGCTTGAGACCAGGTTTTCGTCGTTCCGGTGCCCATAACTTTTGATTCGTAAGGAGTTACACGGCGCACAGCATACCGTTGGAAAGATCTCCGAGAGCTCTACGCCGGGGGCAGCAAGTCTGCTGTGTTGCACCAGTTTTCGTAGCCCAAAATTGAACGTTTTCATCAGTTTTGGCACACTTTTCTTTTTTAGCGTTGTTTTTTCGTCCCGGATCGTACGTCATGAGCTGCTAAAAGGACGACAACATAATCCATCACATTTCTATTACCGAATTCCACTGCACCTTGTGCAAGGCAACTTCTCTTCACGTAGAGGATGGGCCCGCAAACCGAGGGCGTAGGGCATAGGACCAGGTCTCTGTCGCTCTGGTGCGCATAACTTTTGATCCGTACGGTGTTACGCGGCGTACAGTATATCGTTGGAAAGCTCTCTGAGAGCTCTACAATGGGGGCAGCAAACCAACTAGGCTGTGCCAATTTTTGGAGCCCAAAATTGAACGTTTTCATTAGTTTCGGGACACTTTTTTTTCTTTTGCTCTGTGTTTTCGTCTCGGATCGTACGTCGTGAGTCTCGAAAAAGACAATAACCTTATCCATCACATTTTTATTACCGAATCCCACGGCACCTTGGGCAAGACAACTTCGCTTCACATAAAGGCTGGGCCCGTAAACTGAGGGCGTGGGGCTTGGGACTTGGTCTCCGTCGCTCCGATGCCCATAACTTTTGATCCGTAAGGAGTTACGCGGCGCACGGCATGCCGTTGAAAAGCTCTCCGAGAGCTCTACGACGGGGGAAGCAAGCCTGCTCGGCTGCGCCTATTTTCAGAGCCCAAAACTAAATGTTTTCAATAGTTTTGGGACACTTTTCTTCTTTTGCATAGTTTTTTCATCACGGATCATACGTCGTGAGCCGCGAAAAGGACGACAACCTAATCCATCACATTTCTATTATCAAATCCCACTGCCGCTTGGGCAAGAAAACTTCACTTCACGTAGAGGCTAAGCCCGCAAACCGAGGACGTGAGGCTTGTGACCAGGTATCCATCACTAGGGTGCCCATAACTTTTGATCCGTTAGGAGTTACGCGGCGCACAACAAACCGTTTTAGGAGCTACGTGAGGCTTGGAAAGCTCTCCGAGAGCTCGACGACAGGGGCACTATGCCTGCTCGGTTGTGCCTATTTTTGGCGCCCAAAATCGATCGTTTTCGTCTATTTCAGGACACTTTTCTTCTTTTGCGCTGTTTTTTCATCCCAGATCGTACTTCGTTAGTTGCGAAAAGGACGACAACCTAATCTATCACATTTCTATTACTGAATGCCAAGGCACCTTGGGCAAGAGAACTTCGCTTCATGTAGAGGCTGGGCCCGCAAACCTAGGGCGTGGGGCTTAAGACCAGGTTTTCGTCGCTCCTATGCCCATAACTTTTGATCCATAAGGTGTTATGCGGCGTACAACATATCGTTGGAAAGCTCTCTGAGAGCTCTACGATGAGGGCAGCAAACCTGCTCAGCTGTGCCTATTTTTGGAGCCCAAAATTGAACATTTTCATTAGTTTCGGGACACTTTTCTTCTTTTGCACTTTTTTTTCGTCCCAAATCGTACGTCGTGAGCCGCAAAAAGGATGACAACCTAATCCATCACATTTTTATTACCGAATCCCATGGTATCTTAGGCAAGACAACTTCGCTTCACGGAGAAGCTGGGCACACAAACCGAGGTCATGGGGCTTGGGACCAGGTCTCCATCGCTACAGTGCCCATTACTTTTGATTCGTAAGGAATTATGCGGCGCACAGCATACCGTTGGAAAGCTCTCTGAGAAATCTACGACGGGGGCAGCTAGCCTGCTCGGTTGCGCCGGTTTTTAGAGCCCAAAACCAAACGTTTTCAACAGTTTTAGAACACTTTTCTTCTTTTGTACTATTTTTTCGTCACGGATCGTACGTCGTGAGCCGCGAAAAGGACGACAACCTAATCCATCACATTTCTATTACCGAATCCCACAGCACCTTGGGAAAGACAACTTCACTTCACGTAGAAGCTGGGCCCATAAACCGAGGGTGTGGGGCTTAAGACTAGGTTTTCGTCACTCCGGTGCCCATAACTTTTGATCCGTAAGGAGTTACGCAGCGCACAGCATACCATTGGAAAGATCTCCGAGAGCTCTACGACAGGGACAGAAAGACTGCTCGGCTGCGCCAATTTTCATAGCCCAAATTCGAACGTTTTCATTAGTTTTAGGACACTTTTCTTCTTTAGCGTTATTTTTCCGTCCCGGATCGTATGTCATGAGTTGTGAAAAGGACGACAACCTAATCCATCACATTTCTATTATAGAATCCCACGGCCCCTTCGACAAGACAACTTCGGGGCACATAGAGGCTACGCCCGCAAACCGAGGTCATGGGGTTTGGGACCAGGTCTCCGTCGCTCTGGTGCCCATAACTTTTAATTCGTAAGGAGTTACCCGGGGCACAACATACCTTTGGAAAGCTCTCCGAGAGCTCTACGACGAGGGCAGCAAGCTTGATCGGCTGCGCCATTTTTTGGAGCCCAAAACCGAACGTTTTCAACAATGTCGGGTCACTTTTCTTATTTTGCACTATTTTTTCGTGACAGATCGTACGTCGTGAGCTGCGAAAAGGACGACAACCTAATCTATCACATTTCTATTAACTAATCCCACGGTACCGTGGCCAAGACAACTTCTCTTCACGTAAACGCTGGGCTTGCAAACCGATGGCGTGGGGCGTAGGACCAAGTCTCCGTTGGTCCGGTGCCCATAACTTTTGATCCGTAAGAAGTTACGTGATGCACAACATACCGTTTGAAAGCTCTCTGAGAGCTCTACGATGGGGTAAGAAAGCCTGCTTGGCTGCACCTGTTTTCAGAGCCCAAAATTGAACATTTTCATCAATTTTTGGACACTTTTCTTGTTTTACGCTGTTTTTCTGTCCCGGATCGTACGTCGTGTGTCTCAAAAAAGACAATAACCTAATTCATCACATTTCGATTACCGAATCTCATGGCACCTTGGGGAAGAAACTTCGCTTCACGTAGAAGCTGGGCCCGCAAACCAAGGGTGGGGAGCTTGAGACCAGGTTTTCGTCGCTCCGGTGCCCATAACTTTTGATCCGTAAGAAGTTACACGACACACAGCATACCGTTGGAAAGATCTCCGAGAGTTCTACGCCAGGGACAGCAAGCTGCTAGGCTGAACCAGTTTTCGTAGCCCAAAATCGAACATTTTCATCAGTTTCGGGATACTTTTCTTCTTTAGAGTTGTTTTTCTGTCACGGATTGTACGTCGGGAGCTGCGAAAATGACGACAACCTAATCCATCACATTTCTATTACCGAATCCCACGGCACCTTTAGCAAGACAACTTCGGTTCACGTAGAGGCTGGGCCCGCAAACCTAGGGCATGGGGCTTAAGACTATGTCTCCGTCGCTCCGATGCCTATAACTTTTGATCCGTAAGGCGTTACGTGGTGCACAGCATACCGTTGGAAAGCTCTCCGAGAGCTCTACGACGGAGGCAGCAAGCTTGCTAGGCTGCGACATTTTTTGTGGCCCAAAATTGAAAGTTTTCATCAGTTTCGGGACACTTTTCTTCTTTAGCATTATTTTTTTGTCCCGGATCGTACGTCGTGAGGTACGAAAAGAGCGATAACCTAATCTGTCACATTTCTATTACTGAATCCCACCGCACCTTGGGCAAGACAACTTTGATTCACGTAGAGGCTGGGCACGCAAACCAAGGGCGTAGGGCTTAAGACCAGGTCTCCATCGCTCCGGTGCCCATAACTTTTGATTCGTAAGGACTAATGCGGCGCACAGCTTACCGTTGGAAAGCTCTCCGAGAGCTCTACGATGTGGGCAGCAAGCCTAATTGGCTGTGCCATTTTTCGGAGCTGAAAACCAAACGTTTTCAACCGTTTCAGGACACTTTTCTTTTTTTGCACTATTTTTTTGTCATGGATCGTACGTCGTGAGCCGTGAAAAGGACGACAACCTAATCCATGACATTTCTATTACCGAATCCCATGGTACCTTGGGAAAGGCAACTTCGCTTCATGTAGAGGTTGGGCCCGCAAACCGAGTGGATAGGGCTTGAGACCTGATTTTCGTCGCTCCGGTGCCCATAACTTTTGATCCGTATAGAGTTACGTCGCGCACAGTATACCGTTGGAAAGATCTCCGAATGCTCTACGATGGGGGCAGCAACCCTGATTGGCTGCGTCAATTTTCATAGCCCAAAATTGAACGTTTTCATCAATTTCGGGACACTTTTCCTCTTTAGCGTTGTTTTCTCGTCCCGGATCGTACATCGTGAGCTGCGAGAAGACGACAGCATAATCCATCACATTTCTATTACCGAATCCTACAGAACCTTCGGCAAGACAACTTCGGTTCATGTTGAGGCTGGGCCTGCAAACCGAGGGCGTGAGGCTTGGGACCAGGTCTCCGTTGCTCCGGTGCCCATAACTTTTGATCTATATGGAGTTACGCGGCGCACAACATACCATTTGAAAGCTCTCCAAGAGATCTACAACGAGGGCAGCAAGCTTGCTCGGCTGCTCCTTTTTCGGAGCCCAAAACCGAACATTTTCAATAGTTTCGTGACACTTTTCTTCTTTTGCACTATTTTTTCGTCACGGATCGTACGTTGTGAGCTGCGAAAAGGACGACAACCTAATCCATCACATTTCTATTACTGAATCCCATGGCACCATAGGCAAGACAACTTCGCTTCACGTAGGGGCTAGGCTCGCAAACCGAGGGCGTGGGGATTGAGACCAGGTTTTTGTCGCTCCGGTGCCCATAACTTTTGATCTGTAAGGAGTTACACGGCGCACATCATACCGTTGGAAAGCTCTCCGAGAGCTCTACGACGAGGGTAGCAAGCCTGCTAGGCTGCGGCTATTTTCGGAGCCAAAAATAGAACGATTTCATCAGTTTCGGGACACTTTTCTTCTTTAGCGTTGTTTTTCCATCCCGAATCGTACGTCGTGAGCTGCGAAAAGAGCGATAACCTAATCCATCATATTTCTGTTACCGAATCCCACTGCACCTTGGGCAAGACAACTTCGATTCATGTAGAGGCTGGGCGCACAAACCGAGGGCGTGGGGCTTGGGACCAGGTCTCCGTTGCTTCGGTACGCATAACTTTTGATTCGTAAGGACTAATTTGGCGCACAGCATACCGTTGCAAAGCTCTCCGAGAGATCTACGACGAGGGCAGCAAGCCTGATTGGCTACGCCATTTTTCGGAGCACAAAACTGAACGTTTTCAACAGTTTCGAGATACTTCTCTTCTTTTAAGCTGTTTTTGCATCACGGATCATACGTCGTGAGCCACGAAAAGGATGACAACCTAAAACATCACATTTCTATTACCAAATCCCATGGCACCATGGGCAAGACAACTTCACTTCACGTAGACGCTGGGCTCACAAATCGAGGGTCTGGGGCTTGAGACCCGATTTTCATCGCACCAGTGCCCATAACTTTTGATCCGTAAGGGGTTACGCGGCGCACAGCATACCGTTAGAAAGCTCTCTGAGATCTCTACGACGGGGGCAGCAAGCCTGCGCAGCTGGCCCAATTTTCATAGCCCAAAATCCAACGTTTTTATTAGTTTCGGAACACTTTTCTTCTTTAGCGTCGTTTTATCGTCCAAGATCGTGCGTCGTGAGCTGCGAAAAGTGCGATAACCTAATCCATCACATTTCTATTACCGAATCCCATGGCACCTTGGGCAAGACAACTTCGATTCATGTAGAGGCTGGGCGCACAAACCGAGGGCGTGGGGCTTGGGACCAGTTCTCCGTCGCTCCGGTGCACATAACTTTTGATCCGTAAGGAGTTACGCGGCGCACACCATACCGTTGGAAAGCTCTCTGAGAGCTCTACGACGGGGGCACTAAGCCTGCTCGGTTGTGCCTATTTTCGAAGCCCAAAATTGAATATTTTCATCTATTTCGGGACACTTTTCTTCTTTTGTGCTATTTTTTCGTCTCGGATCGCACGTCGTGAGCCGCAAAAAGTACGACAAACTAATCCATCACATTTCTATTACCGAATGCCAAGGCACCTTAGGCAAGACAACTTCGATTCACGTAGAGGCTGGGCCCAAAAACCGAGGGCGTGGGGCTTGAGACCAGGTTTTCGTCGCTCCAATGCCCATAACTTTTGATCCGTAAGGAGTTACACGGCGCACAACATACAGTTGGAAAGCTCTCCAAGAGCTATACGACAAGAAAAGTAAGCCTGCTCGGCTGCGCCTATTTTCGTGGCCCAAAATCAAAAGTTTTCTTCAGTTTCGGGACACTTTTCTTTTTTAGTGTTGTTTTTCCGTCCCGGATCGTACTTCGTGAGCTGCGAAAAGAGAGATAACCTAATCCATCACATTTCTATTACCGAATCCCACGGCACCTTGGGCTAGACAACTTCGATTCATTTAGAGGCTGGGCGCGCAAAATGAGGGTGTGGGGCTTGGGACCAAGTCTCCGTCACTTCGGTGCGCATAACTTTTGATTCGTAAGGACAAATTCGGCGCACAGCATACCGTTGGAAAGCTCTCTGAGAGCTCTACGATGGGGGTAGCAAGCCTGATTGGCTGCGATATTTTTTGGAGCCCAAAATCGATCGTTTTCAGTAGTTTTGAGGACACTTTTCTTCTTTTGCACTATTTTTTCGTCACGGATCGTACGTCGTGAGCCGTGAAAAGGATGACAACCTAAACCGTCACATTTCCATTACCGAATCCCACTGTACCTTGGGAAAGACAACTTCGCTTCACGTAGAGGTTGGGCCCACAAACCGAGGGTATGGGGCTTGAGACCCGGTTTTCATCGCTCCGGTGCCCACAACTTTTGATCCGTAAGGCGTTATGCGGCACATAGCATACCGTTGGAAAGATCTCCGAGAGCTCTACGACGGGGGCAGCAAGCCTGCTCGGCTGCGACAATTTTCATAGCACAAAATGGAACGTTTTCATCAATTTCGGGACACTTTTCTTCATTAGCGTTGTTTTTCCATCCCGGATCGTATGTCATGAGCTGTGAAAAGGACGACAACCTATTCCATCACATTTCTATTACCGAATTCCACGGAACCTTGGGAAAGACAACTTCACTTCACGTAGAGGCTGGGCCCACAAACCGAGGGTGTGGGGCTTGAGACCCGGTTTTCATCGCTCCGGTGCCCATAACTTTTGATCCGTAAGGAGTTACGCGGAGCATAGCATACCGTTGGAAAGATCTCCAAGAGCTCTACAACGGGGCAGCAAGCCTGCTTGGCTGCGAAAATTTTCATAGCACAAAATGGAACGTTTTCATCAATTTCGGGACACTTTTCTTCATTAGCGTTGTTTTTCCATCCCGGATCATATGTCATGAGCTGTGAAAAGGACGACAACCTAATCCATCACATTTCTATTATAGAATCCCATGGCACCTTCGACAAGACAACTTCGGTTCACGTAGAGGCTAGGCCCGCAAACCGAGGGCGTGGGGCTTGGGACCAGTTCTCCGTCGCTCCGTTGCACATAACTTTTGAGCCGTAAGGAGTTACGCAGCGCACACCATACCGTTGGAAAGCTCTCTGAGAGCTCTACGATGGGGGCACTAAGCCTACTCGGTTGTGCCTATTTTTGAAGCCCAAAATTGAACGTTTTCATCTATTTTGGGACACTTTTCTTCATTAGCATTATGTTTCATTCCCGGATCGTATGTCATGAGCCGCGAAAAGGACGACAACCTAATCCATCACATTTCTATTACCGAATGCCAAGGTACCTTGGGCAAGACAACTTCGCTTCACGTAGAGGCTGGGCCCAAAAAGCGAGGGCGTGGGGCTTGAGACCAGGTTTTCGTCGTTTCGGTGCCCATAACTTTTGATCCGTAAGGAGTTACACGGCGCACAGCATACCGTTGGAAAGCTCTCCGAGAGCTCTACAACGGGGGAAGTAAGCCTGCTAGGCTGCGACTATTTTTGTGGCCCAAAATCAAAAGTTTTCATCAGTTTCGGGACACTTTTCTTCTTTAGTGTTGTTTTTCCGTCCCGGATTGTACTTCGTGAGCTGCGAAAAGAGCGATAACCTAATCCATCACATTTCTATTACTGAATCCCACGGCACCTTGGGCAAGACAACTTCGATTCATGTAGAGGCTGGGCGCGCAAACCGAGGGCGCGGGGCTTGGGACCAAGTCTCTGTTGCTTCGGTGCGCATAACTTTTGATTCGTAAGGACTAATTCGGCGCACAACATACCGTTGGAAAGCTCTCTGAGAGCTCTACGACGGGGGCAGCAAGCCTGATTTGATGCGATATTTTTTGGAGTCCAAAATTGAACATTTTCAACAGTTTCGGGATATTTTTCTTCTTTTGCACGGTTTTTTCGTCACGGATCGTACGTCGTGAGCCGCGAAAAGGACGACAACCTAATCTATCACATTTCTATTACCGAATTTCACGGAACCTTGGGAAAGACAACTTCACTTCACATAGAGGCTGGGCTTGCAAACCAAGGGTGTGGGGCTTGAGACCCGATTTTTATCGCTCTAGTGCCCACAACTTTTGATCCGTAAGGAGTTACACGGCGCACAGCATACCATTGGAAAGATCTCCGAGAGCTCTACGATAGGAGCAGCAAGCCTGCTACGCTGCACCAGTTTTCATAGCCCAAAATTGAACGTTTTCATCAGTTTTGGGACACTTTTCTTCTTTAGCGTTGTTTTTCCGTCCCGGATCGTACGTCGTGAGCTGCGAAAAGGACGACAACCTAATCCATCACATTTCTATTACAGAATCCCATGGCACCTTCGGCAAGACAACTTCGGTTCACGTAGAGGCTAGGCCCGCAAACCGAGGGCGTGGGGCTTGGGACCAGGTCTCCGTCGCTCCGGTGCACATAACTTTTGATCCGTAAGGAGTTACGCGGTGCACAGCATACCATTGGAATGCTCTCCAAGTGCTCTACGACGGGAGCAGCAAGCTTGCTCGGTTGCGCCTTTTTTCGGAGCCCAAAACCAAAGGTTTTCAGCAGTTTCGTCACACATTTCTTCTTTTGCAGTATTTTTTCGTCACGGATCGTACATCGTGAGCTGCGAAAAGGACGACAACCTAATCCATCACATTTTTATTACCGAATCCCACAGCACTGTGGGCAAGACAACTTCGCTTCACGTAGAGGCTAGGTCCGTAAACCGAGGACGTGCGGCACGGGACCAGGTCTCCTTCGCTCCGGTGCCCATAACTTTTGATCCGTAAGGCGTTACGCGGCGCAAAGTATAACGTTGGAAAGCTCTCTAAGAGCTTTACGACGGGGATAGCAAACCTGCTAGGCTGTGCCTATTTTCGGAGCCCAAAATCGAACATTTTCATCAATTTTGGGACACATTTCTTCTTTTGCTCGGTTTTTTCGTCCCGGATCGTACGTCGTGTGCCTCGAAAAGGACGATAACCTAATCCATCACATTTCTATTATCGAATCCCACGGCAACTTGGGAAAGACAACTTCGCTTCACGTAGAGGATGGGCCCGCAAACCGAGAGTGTGGAGCTTGAGACCAGGTTTTCGTCGCTCCGGTGCCAATAACTTTTGATCCGTAAGGAGTTACGCAGCGCACAGCATACTGTTGGTAAGAACTCCGAGAGCTCTATGCAGGGGGCAGCAAGCTTGCTATGCTGCACCAGTTTTCGGAGCCCAAAATTGAACTTTTTCATCAGTTTCGGGACACTTTTCTTCTTTAGCGTTGTTTTTTCATCCCGGATCGTACGTCGTGAGCTGCGAAAAGGATGACAACCTAATCCATCATATTTCTATTACCGAATCCCACGGTACCTTTGGCAAGAAAACTTCGCTTCACGTTGAGGCTGGGCCCGCAAACCGAGGGCGTGGGGCTAGAGACTAGTTTTTCGTTCCTCTGGTGCCCATAACTTTTGATCCGTAAGGTGTTAGGCGGCGCACAATATATCGTTGGAAAGCCCTCTAAGAGCTCTACAATGGTGTCAGCAAACCTGCTAGGCTGTGCCTATTTTCGGAGCCCAAAATTGAACATTTTCATCAGTTTTGCAACACTTTTCTTCTTTAGCGTTGTTTTTCTATCCCGGATCGTACGCCATGAGCTGCGAAAAGGATGACAACCTAGTCCATCACATTTCTATTACCGAATCCCACGGCACCTTCGGCAAGACAACTTCGCTTCACGTTGAGGCTAGGCCCACAAACTGAGGGCGTGCGGCTAGAGACCAATTTTTTGTCGCTCCGGTGCCCATAACTTTTGATTCGTCAGGAGTTACGCGGCGCACAGCATATCGTTGGAAAGATCTCCGAGAGCTCTATGACGGGGGCATCAACCCTACTCGGCTGCGCTAATTTTCATAGCCTAAAATTGAACGTTTTCATCAGTTTCGGGACATTTTTCTTCTTTAGCGTTGTTTTTCCGTCCCGGATCGTACGTCTAGAGTTGCGAAAAGGCCGACAACCTAATCCATCACATTTCTATTACCGAATCCCATGGCAACTTCGGCAAGGAAAGTTCCGTTCACGTAGAGGCTGGGCCCGCAAACCGAGGGCGTGGGGCTTAAGACCAGGTCTCCGTCGCTCCTATGCCCATAACTTTTGATTCGAAATGAGTTACGTGGTGCACAGCATACCGTTGGAAAGCTCTCCGAGAGCTCTACAACTGGGGCAGCAAGCCTGCATAGCTGTGCCTATTTTTGGAGCACAAAATTGAATATTTTCAACAGTTTTGGGAGACTTTTCTTCTTTTGCACAGTTTGTTCGTCACGGATCGTACGTCGTGAGCCACGAAAAGGATGACAACCTAATCCATCACATTTCTATTACCGAATCCCACTGCCGCTTGGGCAAGACAACTTCACTTGACGTAGAGACTGAGCCCGCATACTGAGGACATGGGGCTTATGACCAGGTATCCATCGCTCGAGTGCCCATAACTTTTGATCCGTAAGGAGTTACGCGGCGCACAGCATACCGTTGGAAAGCTCTCCGAGAGTTCTACGACGAGGGCACTGAGCCTGCTCGGTTGTGCCTATTTTCGGAGCCCAAAATCGAACTTTTTCATCTATTTCGGGACACTTTTCTTCTTTTGCACTATTTTTTCCTCACGGACCGTACGTCGTGAGCAGCGAAAAGGACGACAATCTAATCCATCACATTTCTATTACCGAATCCCACAGCACCTTGGGCAAGACAACTTCGCTTCACGTAGAGGCTGGGCGCCCAAACCGAGGGCGTGGGGCTTGGGACCACGTCTCCGTCGCTACGGTGCCCATTACTTTTGATTCGTAAGGAATTATGCGGCGCACAGCATACCGTTGGAAAGCTTTCTGAGAGATCTACGACTGGGGTAGCTAGCCTGCTCAGCTGCGCCGGTTTTCAGAGCCCAAAACTGAAAATTTTCAACAGTTTTAGAACACTTTCCTTCTTTTGCACTGTTTTTTCATCACGGATCGTACGTCGTGAGCCGCGAAAAGAAAGACAACCTAATCCATCACATTTCTATTACCGAATCCCACAGCACCTTGGGAAAGACAACTTCACTTCACGGAGAAGCTGGGCCCGCAAACCGAGGGTATGGGGCTTAAGACCAAGTTTTCGTTACTCCGGTGCCCATAACTTTTGATCCGTAAGGAGTTACGCGACGCACAGCATACCGTTGGAAAGATCTCCGAGAGCTCTACGACGGGGACAGCAAGCTTGCTCGGCAGCACCAATTTTCGTAGCCCAAATTTGAACGTTTTCATCAGATTCGGGACACTTTTCTTCTTTAGCGTTATTTTTTCGTCTCGGATCGTATTTCATGAGCTGTGAAAAGGACGACAACCTAATCCATCACATTTCTATTACAGAATCCCACGGCCCCTTCGGCAAGACAACTTTGGGGCACGTAGAGGCTACGCCCGTAAACCGAGAGCGTGGGGCTTGAGACCAGGTCTCCATCGCTCTAGTGCCCATAACTTTTGATCCGTAAGGAGTTTCCCGGTGCACAGCATACCATTGGAAAGCTCTCCGAGAGCTTTACGACGGGGGTAGCAAGCTTGATCAGCTGTGCCATTTTTCGGAGCCCAAAACTGAACATTTACAACAGTGTCGGGACACTTTTCTTCTTTTGCACTATTTTTTCGTCACGGATCGTACGTCGTGAGCTGCGAAAAGGACGACAACCTAATCCATCACATTTCAATTAACGAATCCCACGGCACCGTGGGCAAGACAACTTCTCTTCATGTAGACGCTGGGCCTGCAAACCGAGGGCGTGGGGCATGGGACCAAGTCTCCGTCGCTCCGGTGCCCATATTTTTTGATCCGTCAGGAGTTAGGTGGCGCACAGCATATCGTTGGAAATCTCTCCGAGAGCTCTACGACAGGGGCAGCAAGCCTTCTCGGTTGCGCCTGTTTTCGGAGTCCAAAATCGAACATTTTCATCAGTTTAGGGACACATTTCTTCTTTTGCTTTATTTTTTTGTCCCAGATCGTACGTCGTGTGTCTCCAAATGGCAATAACCTAATCCATCACATTTCTATTACCAAATCTCACGACACCTTGGGGAAGAAACTTCGCTTCACGTAGAGGCTGGGCCCGCAAACCGAGGGTGTAGAGCTAGAGACCAGGTTTTCATCGCTCCAGTGCCCATAACTCTTGATCCGTAAGGAGTTACGCGACGCACAGTATACCGTTGGAAAGATCTCCGAGAGCTCTACGCCGGGGGCAGCAAGCTTGCTGCGCTGCACTAGTTTTCATAGCCCAAAATCAAACATTTATATCAGTTTCGGGACACTTTTCTTCTTTAGTGTTGTTTTTCCATCCCTGATCGTACGTCGTGAGCTGCGAAAAAAACGACAACCTAATCCATCAAATTTCTATTACCGAATCCCACGGCACCTTTGGCAAGACAACTTCGGTTCACGTAGAGGCTGGGCCTGCAAACCGAGGGCGTGGGGCTTGGGACCTGGTCTCCGTCGTTCTGATGCCCATAACTTTGGATCCCTAAGGAGTTACGTGGCGCACAGCATACCGTTGGAAAGCTCTTCGAGAGCTCTACGACGGAGGCAGCAAGCCTGCTCAGCTACGATGTTTTTCGGGGCCCAAAATCAAAAGTTTTAATCAGTTTCGGGACATTTTTCTTCTTTAGCATTGTTTTTTTATCTCGGATCGTATGTCGTGAGCTGCAAAAAGAGCGATAACCTAATCCATCACATTTCTATTATCGAATCCCATGACACCTTGGGCAAGACAACTTCGATTCAAGTAGAGGCTAGGGGCGCAAACCGAGGGCATGAGGCTTAGGCCCAGGTCTACGTCGCTCCGGTGCCATAACTTTTGATTCGTAAGGACTAATGCGGCGCACAGCTTACCAACGAAAAGCTCTCCGAGAGCTCTACGATGGGGGCAGCAAGCCTGATTGGCTGTGCCATTTTATGGAGCCCAAAACTGAATGTTTTCAACAGTTTCGGGACACTTTTCTTCTTTTGCACTGTTTTTTCGTCACGGATCGTACGTCGTGAGCTGCGAAAAGGATGACAACATAATCCATGACATTTCTATTACCGAATCCCACGGCACCTTGGGAAAGACAACTTCGCTTCACGTAGAGGCTAGGCCCGCAAACCGAGGGTATAGGGCTTGAGACCCGATTTTTGTCGATCCGGTGCCCATAACTTTTGATCCGTATGGCGTTACGTGGCGCACAGCATACCGTTGGAAAGATCTCCGAGAGCTCTACGACGGGGGCAGCAACCCTACTCGCCTGCGTCAATTTTCGTAGTCCAAAATTGAACGTTTTAATTAGTTTCGGGACACTTTTCTTCTTTAGCATTGTTTTTCCGTCCCGGATCGCACGTCGTGAGCTGCGAAAAGGACGACAACATAATCCATCACATTTCTATTACCGAATCCCATGGCACCTTGGGCAAGACAACTTCGCCTCACGTAGAGGCTAAGCCCGCAAACCGAGGGCGTCGGGCTTGGGACAGGTCTCCGTCGCTCCGGTGCCCATAACTTTTGATCCGTAAAGAGTTACACAGCGCACAGCATACCGTTGGAAACCTCTCCAAGAGCTCTACGATGAGGGCAACAAGCTTGCTCGGTTGTGCCTTTTCTGAGCCCAAAACCGAACGTTTTCAACAGTTTCATGACACTGTTCTTCTTTTGCATTATTTTTTCATCACAGATCGTACGTCGTGAGCTACGAAAAGGACGACAACCTAATCCATCACATTTCTATTACTGAATCCTATGGCACCGTGGCCAAGACAACTTCGCTTCACGTAGAGGCTGGGATCGCAAACCGAGGGCGTGGGGATTGAGACCAGGTTTCGTCGCTCCGGTGCCTATAACTTTTGATCCGTAATGAGTTACACGGCGCATAGCATACCGTTGGAAAGTTCTCCAAGACCTCTACGACGAGGGTAGCAAGCCTACTCAGTTGCGCCTATTTTCGTGGCCCAAAATCGAAAGTTTTCATCAGTATCGAGACACTTTTCTTTTTTAGCGTTGTTTTTCAATCCCGGATTGTACGTCGTGAGCTGCGAAAAGAGTGATAACCTAATCCATCACATTTCTATTACCGAATCCCAGGGCACCTTAGGCAAGACAACTTCAATTCATGAGAGGCAGGGCGCACAAACCGAGGGCGTGGGGCTTGGGACCAGGTCTCTGTCGCTCCGGTGCCAATAACTTTTGATTCGTAAGGACTAATGCGGCGCACAGCATACGTTGGAAAGTTATCCGAGAGCTCTACAACAAGGGCAGCAAGCCTGATTGGCTGCGTCATTTTTTGGAGCCCAAAATTGAACATTTTTAACAAATTCGGGACACTGTTCTTCTTTTGCACTGTTTTTTCGTCACGGATCGAATGTCGTGAGCCACAAAAAGGACGACAACCTAATCCATCACATTTCTATTACCGAATCCCACGGCACCTTGGGAAAGACAACTTCACTTCACGTAGAGGCTGGGCTCGCAAACCGAGGGTGTGGGGCTCGAGACACGATTTTCATCGCTCCAGTGCCCATAACTTTTGATTCGTAAGGAGTTACGCGTCGCACAGCATACCGTTGGAAAGATCTCCGAGAGCTCTACGACGGGGGCAACAAGCATGCTCGGCTGCGACAATTTTCATAGCCCAAAATCGAACATTTTCATCAGTTTCGGGACATTTTTCTTCTTTAGCGTTGTTTTTTCGTCCCGAATCGTACGTCGTGAGCTGCAAAAAGGACGACAACCTAATCCATCACATTTCTATTACAGAATCCCATGGCACCTTCGGCAAGAAAACTTTGGTTCACTTAGAGGCTAGGCCCGCAAACCGAGGGCGTGGGGCTTGGGACTAGGTCTCCGTCGCTCCGGTGCCCATAACTTTTGATCCGTAAGGAGTTACGCAGGGCACAACATACCATTGGAAAGCTCTTTGAGAGCTCTACGATAGGGGCAACAAGCCTGCTCGGTTGCGCCTGTTTTTTAGGCCCAAAATTGAAAGTTTTCATCAGTTTCGGACACTTTTCTTCTTTTGCATTATTTTTTCATCACGGATCGTGCGTCGTGAGCTGGGAAAAGGAGGACAACCTAATCCATCACATTTCTATTACCTAATCGCACGGCATCGGGGGCAAGACAACTTCGCTTCACGTAGATGCTGGTCCCACAAACCGAGGGCGTGGGGCATGTGACCAGGTCTCCGTCCCTCCGGTGCCCATAACTTTTGATCCGTAATGAGTTACGCGGGTCACAGAATACCGTTGGAAAGCTCTCCAAGAGCTCTACGATGGCGGAAGCAAGCTTGCTAAGTTCCACCAGTTTTCTTATCCCAAAATCGAACGTTTTCATCAGTTTTGGGACACTTTTCTTCTTTAGCGTTGTTTTTCCGTCCCGGATCTTACGTCGTGAGCGGCGAAAAGGATGATAACCTAATCCATCACATTTCTATTTTCGAATTCCATGACACCTTCAGCAATACAACTTTGGTTCACGTAGAGGCTAGGCCCGCAAACCGAGGGCGTGGGGCTTGGGACCAGGTCTTTATCGCTCCGATGCTCATAACTTTTGATCCGCAAGGACTTACACGGCGCACACCATACCGTTGGAAAGCTCTCTAAGAGCTCTACGACGGGGGCACTAAGCCTGCTCGGTTGTGCCTATTTTTGAAGCCCAAAATCGAACATTTTCATCTATTTTGGGACACTTTACTTCTTTTGTGCCGTTTTTTCGTCCCGGATCGCACGTCGTGAGCCGCGAAAAGGATGCCAACCTAATCCATCACATTTCTATTACCAAATGCCAAGGCACCTTGGGCAAGACAACTTCGTTTCACGTGGAGGCTCGGCCCAAAAACCGAGGGCGTGGGGCTTGAGACCAGGTTGCCCTCGGTTTTCGTCGCTCCGGTGCCTATAACTTTTGATCCGTAAGGAGTTAAACGGCACACAGCATACCGTTACAAAGCTCTCCGAGAGCTCTACGACAGGGGAAGTAAGCTTGCTCGGCTGCACCTATTTTTGTGTCCCAAAATCAAAAGTTTTCATCAGTTTCGGGACACTTTTCTTCTTTAACGTTGTTTTTCCGTCTCGGATCGTACGTTGTGAGCTGTGAAAAGAGCGATAACCTAATCCATCACATTTCTATTACCGAATCCCATTGCACCTTGGGAAAGACAACTTCGATTCATATAGAAGCTGGGCGTGCAAACCTAGGGTGTGGGGCTTAGGACTAGGTCTCCGTCGCTCCGATGCCCATAACTTTTGATTCGTAAGGACTAATACGGCGCACAGCATACAGTTAGAAAGCTCTCCGTGAGCTCTACGACGGGGGCAGCAAGCCTGATTTGATGCGATATTTTTTGGAGTCCAAAATTGAACATTTTCAACAGTTTCGGGATATTTTTCTTCTTTTGCACGGTTTTTTCGTCACGGATCGTTCGTCTTGAACACGAAAAGGTCGACAACCTAATCCATCACATTTCTATTACCAAATTCCACGGAACCTTGGGAAAGACAACTTCACTTCACGTAGAGGCTGGGCCCGCAAACCGAGGGTGTGGGGGTTGAGACCCGATTTTCCTCGGTCCGGTGTCGACAACTTTTGGCCCGTAAGGAGTTACGCGGCGCACAGCATACCGTTGGAAAGATTTCTGAGAGCTCTACGACGGGGGCAGCAAGCCTGCTTTGCTGCGACAATTTTCATAGCCCAAAATCGAACGTTTTTATCATTTTCGGGATACTTTTCTTCTTTAACGTTGTTTTTCCTTCCCGGATCGTACGTCGTGAGCTGCGAAAAGGACAACAACCTAATCCATCACATTTCTATTACAGAATCCGACGGCACCTTTGGCAAGACAACTTCGGTTCACTTAGAGGCTAGGCCCGCAAATTGAGGGCGTGGGCCTTGGGACTAGGTCTCCGTCGCTCTGGTGCCCATAACTTTTGATCCGTAAGGAGGTACGCGGCGCACAGCATACCGTTGGAAAGCTCTTTGAGAGCTCTATGACATGGGCAGTGAGCCTGCTCAGTTGCACCTGTTTTTAGAGCCCAAAATCGAATGTTTTCAACAGTTTCGGGACACTTTTCTTCTTTTGCATTATTTTTCAATCCCGGATCGTACGTCGTGAGCTGCGAAAAGAATGACAACCTAATCCATCACATTTCTATTATCGAATCCCATGGCACCTTGGGCCGGACAACATGAATTAACGTAGAGGCTGGGCCCACAAACCGAGGGCGTGGGGCATAGGACCAGGTTTCCGTCGCTCCGGTGCCCATAACTTTTGATCCGTAAGGAGTTACACGGTGCACAGCATACCGTTGGAAAGATCTCCGAGAGCTCTACGACAGGGGCAGCAAGCCTGCTAAGTTGCACCAATTTTATTATCCCAAAATCGAACGTTTTCATCAGTTTTGGGAGACTTTTCTTCTTTAGCGTTGTTTTTCCGTCCCGGATCTTACGTCGTGATCTGCAAAAAGGATGACAACCTAATCCATCACATTTCTATTACCGAATTCCACGGCACCTTCGGCAATACAACTTCGGTTCACGTAGAGGCTAGGCCCGCAAACCGAGGGTGTGGGGCTTGGGAACAGGTCTCCGTTGCTCCGGTGCCCATAACTTTTGATCTATATGGAGTTACACGGCGCACAACATACCGTCGAAAAGCTCTCCGAGAGCTCTACGATGGGGGCACTAAGCCCGCTCGGTTGTGCCTATTTTTGAATCCCAAAATTAAACGTTTTCATCAGTTTCGTGATACTTTTCTTCTTTTGTGCCCTTTTTTTGTCCCGGATCGTATGTCGTGAGCCGCAAAAAGGACGACAACCTAATCCATCACATTTCTATTATCGAATACCATGGCACCTTGGGCAAGACAACTTCGCTTCACGTAGAGGCTGGGCCCGAAAACCAAGGGCGTAGTGCTTGGGACCAAGTTTTTGTCGTTCCGGTGCCCATAACTTTTGATCCGTAAGGAGTTACACGGAGCACAGCATACCGTTGGAAAGTTCTCCGAGAGCTCTACGATGATGGTAGCAAGCTTGCTCGGATGCGCCTGTTTACGTGGCCCAAAATCAAAAGTTTTCATCAGTTTCGGGACACTTTTCTTCTTTGGCGTTGTTTTTCCATCCTGGATCGTACGTCGTGAGCTGCGAAAAGAGCAATAACCTAATCCATCACATTTCTATTACCGAATCGCACGGCACCTTAGGCAAGACAACTTTGATTCACGTAGAGACTGGGCACGCAAACCGAGGGCGTGGGGCTTGGGACCAGGTCTTTGTCGCTTTGGTGCCCATAACTTTTGATTCGTAAGGACTAATGCGGAGCACAGCATACCGTTGGAAAACTCTCTGACAGCTTTACGATGGGGGCAGCAAGCCTGATTGGCAGCGATATTTGTTGGAACCCAAAATCAAACTTTTTCAACAGTTTCGGTACACTTTTCTTCTTTTGCACTGTTTTTTCGTCACGGATCGTACGTCGTGAGCGGCGAAAAGGATGACAACCTAATCCGTCACATTTCCATTACCGAATCCCACAGTACCTTGGGAAAGACAACTTCGCTTCACGTAGAGGTTGGGCCCGCAAACAGAGGGTATAGGGCTTGAGACTCGGTTTTTATCGCTCCGGTGCCCACAACTTTTGATTCGTAAGGAGTTACGCGGCGCACAGCATATCGTTGGAAAGATCTCCGAGAGCTCTATGACGGAGGCAGCAAGCCTGCTCGGCTGCGCCAATTTTTGTAGCCCAAAATCGAACGTTTTCATCAGTTTCGGGACACTTTTCTTCTTTAGCGTTGTTTTTCCGTCCCAGATCGTGCGTCGTGAGCTGCGAAAAGGACGACAACCTAATCCATCACATTTCTATTATATAATCCCATGGCACCTTCAGCAAGACAACTTCGGTTCACGTAGAGGCTAGGCCCGCAAACCAAGGGCGTGGGGCTTGGGACCAGTTCTCCGTCGCTCCGGTGCACATAACTTTTGATCCGTAAGGAGTTACGTGGTGCACAGCATACCATTCTAAAGCTCTCCAAGAGCTCTACGATGGGGTCAGCAAGCTTGCTCGGCTGCGCCTTTTTTCTGAGCCCAAAACTGAACGTTTTTAACAGTTTCGTGACACTTTTCTACTTTTGCACTATTTTTTCGTCACGAATCGTACGTCGTGAGCTGCGAAAAGGACGACAACCTAATCCATCACATTTCTATTACCGAATCCCACGGCACCGTGGGCAAGACAACTTCGCTTCACGTAGAGGCTAGGCCAGCAAACCGAGGGCGTGAGGCACGGGACCAGGTCTCCGTCACTCCGGTGCCCATAACTTTTGATCCGTAAGGTGTTATGCGGCTCAAAGTATAACATTGGAAAGCTCTCTGGGAGCTCTACGACAGGGGCATCAAACTTGCTAGGCTGTGCCTATTTTCGAAGCCCAAAATCGAACATTTTCATTAGTTTTGAGACACTTTTCTTCTTTTACTCTATTTTTTCGTCCCGGATCGTATGTCGTGTGCCTCGAAAAGGACGATAACCTAATCCATCACATTTCTATTACCGAATCCCACGGCACCTTGGGCAAGAAAACTTCACTTCACGTAGAGGCCGGGCCCGTAAACCGCGGGTGTGGAGCTTGAGACCAGGTTTTTGTCACTCCGGTGCCCATAACTTTTGATCCGTAAGGAGTTATGCAGTCCAGAGTATACCGTTGGAAAGCTCTCCGAGAGCTCTACACCGGGGGCAGCAAACCTACTATGCTGCACCAGTTTTCGGAGCCCAAAATTGAACATTTTCATCAGTTTTGCAACACTTTTCTTCTTTAGCGTTGTTTTTCTATCCCGGATCGTACGCCATGAGCTGCGAAAAGGATGACAACCTAGTCCATCACATTTCTATTACCGAATCCCACGGCACCTTCAACAAGACAACTTCGCTTCACGTTGAGGCTGGGCCCGCAAACCGAGGGCGTGGGGCTAGAGACTAGTTTTTCGGTCCTCTGGTGCCCATAACTTTTGATCCGTAAGGTGTTAGGCGGCGCACAGTATATCGTTGGAAAGCTCTCTAAGAGCTCTACATTGGGGTCAGCAATCCTGCTCGGCTGTGCCTATTTTCGGAGCCCAAAATTGAACATTTTCATCAATTTCATGATACTTTTCTTCTTTAGTGTTGTTTTTCCATCCCGGATTGTACATCGTGAGCTGCGAAAAGGATGACAACCTAGTCCATCACATTTCTATTACCGAATCCCACGGCACCTTCGGCAAGACAACTTCGCTTCACGTTGAGGCTAGGCCCACAAACTGAGGGCGTGGGGCTAGAGACCAATTTTTCGTCACTCCAGTGCACATAACTTTTGATTTGTAAGGAGTTACGCGGCGTACAGCAAATCGTTGGAAAGATCTCCGAGAGCTCTACAACGGGGGTAGCATCCTTGCTCGGCTGCGCAATTTTCAAAGCCCAAAATCGAACGTTTTCAACTATTTCGGGACACATTTCTTCTTTAGCGTTGTTTTTTCGTCCCGGATCTTACGTTGTGAGCTGTGTAATGGACGACAACCTAATCCATCACATTTCTATTACCGAATCCCACGGCACCTTCGCCATTACAACTTTGGTTCACGTAGAGGCTGGGCCCGCAAACCGAGGGTGTGGGGCTTGGGACCAGGTCTCCGTCGCTCCGATGCCCATAACTTTTGATCCGTAAGGAGTTACGCAGCGCACAACATACCGTTGGAAAGCTCTCCGAGAGCTGTATGACGTGGGTAGCAAGCCTGCTTGACTGCACCTTTTTTCGGAGCCCAAAATTGAACGTTTTCAATAGTTTCGGGACACTTTTATTCTTTTGCACAGTTTTTTCATCACGGATCATACGTCGTGAGCCGCGAAAAGGACGATAACCTAATCCATCACATTTTTGTTACCGAATCCCATTGCAGCTTAGGCAAGACAACTTCACTTCACGTAGAGACTGAGCCCGGAAACTGAGGACGTGGGGCTTGTGACCAGGTATCCATCGCTCCGGTGCCCATAACTTTTGATCCGTAAGGAGTTATGTGGCTCACAACATACCGTTGGAAAGCTCTCCGAGAGCTCTACGACGGGGCTACTAAGCCTGCTCGGTTGTGTCTATTTTCGGATTCCAAAATCGAATGTTTTTGTCTATTTCGGGACACTTTTCTTCTTTTGCGCTGTTTTTTCTTCCCGGATCGTACGTCGTGAGCCGCGAAAAGGACGACAACCTAATCCATCACATTTCTATTACCGAATGCCAAGGCACCGTGGGCAAGACAACTTCGCTTCACGTAGAAGTTGGGCCCGCAAATCGAGGGTGTGGGACTTAAGACCAGGTTTTCGTCGCTCCGGTGCCCATAACTTTTGATCTGAAGGAGTTACACAACGCACAGCATACCGTTAGAAAGCTCTCCGAGAGCTCTACGATAGGCGCCGCAAGCTTGCTCGACTGTGCATGTTTTCGTGGCCTAAAATTGAACGTTTTCATCAATTCCGGTAACACTTTTCTTCTTTAGCGTTGTTTTTTCGTCCCGGATCGTACGTCGTGAGCTGCAAAAAGAGCGATAACCTAATCCATCACATTTCTATTTTTGAATCCCACGGCACCTTGGGCAAGACAACTTCGATTCACGTAGAAGCTAGGTGCGTAAACCGAGGGACCAGGTCTCCGTCGCTCCGGTGCCCATAACTTTTGATTCGTAAGGACTAATACGGTGCACAGCATACCGTTGGAAAGCTCTCCGTGAGCTCTACGACGGGGGCAGCAAGCCAGATTGGCTGCGTCATTTTTTAGAGCCCAAAACTGAACGTTCTCAACAGTTTCGGGACACTTTTCTTCTTTTGTACTGTTTTTTCGTCACGGATCTTATATCGTGTGCCGCGAAAAGGACGACAAACTAATCCATCACATTTCTATTACTGAATCCCACTGTACCTTTGTGAGGCCCGACCCCGATTTGCATGCGAAACCTAGCTTCGTGTGCCCTAACCTAGATTTGCGTGCCATGACCTAGGTTTAAGAATTGTGTTCATTTTATGTCCTATGCATTGAATTAAGTGCATTCATATAGGGTTGCGTGCGTTTACTTGAAAAACGTGCATTTGTCTTGTAGTTCGTGTCTTACCTCGAAGTACGTGTCCTAAACCTAAGAAAGCGTGCCTTCATGCTAATCAAGAGAGCATCTTTCATGAAGTACTAGACTATTAAACAATCCTACAAAATCCACTAACAATATAATAATCCAAATTCTATTCACTAGAAGACAAAAAATGCACCAAACACTAAACATTCTTCATTCTTTATTCCTTATTCTTTTTGTCTTTTCAAGACACAATTAATTAATGATCAAAGTTGACAAAAAAATTCAGATTAGAAGCTAGCATTGGCCGACCATACCATAGTATTTGCACAAGGTTTGAATAATTGCACAATTAAATATGCATGCTTAGACATTCTATGACACAAATGCTTAAAAAATTGCTCAAAAACCCTACCACTTGCACATTATTTTCAGCCATATCATCCATGCCCATCCTAGGAATTTCAAAATAGCTCATTGAAGACACAAAATGCTGAATTTGGAAGCCCAAGGCCGACATTCTCCTTGGTCTTGCAAAAGGCTTCATTGTTTGTCATCTTCTTCATTTCTTTTTCATTCATTTCTCTCCTCATCTCACTTTCTCTCTCATTCTCGGCCTTGGCTGAATTCTCCATCTTCTCAACTTCTCTTCTTCATACCATAGCTAAGTATAGCAAGCTACAAGTAAAGAACTACAACCGAGCAAGCTAGAGTTCGAAATCACTCATGCATGTGCATTGAAGCTTCATTTTCGGCCTAGGTGAGTTACTAAGCATCCATTTCTTTTCTTCAAGTTCTAACTACATGCATGCACTAAGAGATTGATCATTAAGCTAGGAAAAATAGAGAAAAGCTAGTAGGATTTCGGCTAGGCAAAGGAAAGGAGAAGATTTGAGCTTCAACAAGGTTGTTGTGCATCTTTTGGTTGATTGCAAAGGTGAGGGTTAAAACCTTTTGAAAACTCTTTAAAATTTCACATGCATGCTCATAAATGTGTATATTTGCTTCTGTACTTGAGTTATATGGTCGGTCATGAGCTTAAAAACCATGCATGGCAAGATCTTGGCTTGAAAATGATGCTAGGTGAAGTCGAATTTATGTGACAGCTCTCTGACCAGTCTGTTCGAGGTAAGTTTGGCTAGGAAAATGATGTTGAAAATGCTTGAAAATTGGTAGGTAACTAATTTGGACAGTTTTGAACACTTTTCCCAGAAATAAGCCGAAGCTAATTTTGACTCTAAGGTCCTCAAAATAGCAGATCTTTAAAATGTAACAAAATCTGGAAATCTGGAGAAATGAAGCAGGTTTTGGCAGATGCACTGACCTTGTGAAACGTACCATATTTGACCTAGTAAATGTTGTCCAAAATGCATGAAAATTGGTGTGATGCTATATTTTTCAGTTCTGGACAATTTTGTCAGAAATGGACCAAAGCTAAAACTGAAACTAAGGACCTCAAAAACGTCAATTTCTTAAACGTGTGCAAATCTGGACAGTTTTGTGCTACCTCACTGTTTCGGCTATATCTAATGATCCCGAACTCCAATTGATGCAAGGTTTGTTTCTGATTTTAGATAACTTCCTAAAATTTAAGTTGAAATCTTATTCACCAAATTTGGAGATTGTTTGATTACCCGATTGTTTGTGAGAAAACAGCCTATTGCAGTGAGTGTTTCACTTAGCTATATGCATGGAAAACTATTGTAACCTCTCTTGTGGTACTAATTGCTTGGAATTGTGATGTTGGAATATTGCGTGGACTGTTTTGAGTACTTGAGGATGTTTGAATTGAATGATGTATGACTTGGAGATGATGTTGAGTTGACTTAGGGTTTGAACACACGATTATGCATGAAATGGAAACCCTAATGGCTAAGTAGTCTTACTAGGTGTTAATCATTGGATATTGCGTGGAAACTGTACGTTGCGTGGGCTGCCCGTAAATGTCTTATAACTTCAATTATGGTTTTGACCATTGCATGTTGACAAATAAGCTTTACTTGCATCCGAACCCATGTCGATATCCTTGCATGTTGAATAATCTTATCACTTGATCACATGGGCTTCGTAATGAGTTATATGGCCTGTTTTACATGTGTTACATGGCTGCCCGATTAATGTTCATATAACTCCATATGCCTCTCATGTGAAATTACTTGTCTTATCGTGCCTCGTTCGACTACTTGTTAACATGCGATCTTATAACTGCTCGGAGACAACCTACTTTGTTGTCCTCCTAATGTGATATGTTAAATGTTATAAATGTGCATTACATACGAGGTTGCAACCTTTCAATGTGGCATGGTAGTGTTTCACGCACGCCGGGCGGCGTCGGGCTTGCCGGTGTTACCGTGACTGCCATGGTCCAATTCCCACTCTCGCTTGGCATTTCACCTTCGGAGAGTTGGGTCGTAGGTTTCGGGGTACATCCGGAGTACACCCAATTGGGAGCGATAAGTGGACTATTGAAGTCGGCCGCACCAAATGATTCGAAATTGAAATTGAGAGCAAATGCTCACCGTATCCTTGAAATGATTGGTAATTGTATCCGTTTCTCGATTTGTTTCTTATAATTGCTTACCATATTATTTGTAATATGTGACATGTTTTAAAAAAAGGGTTTTCATAAATTGAACCGGAAAATGAGTTTCAAATCGTATTTCTCGTTTCCCCCTCGCTGAGTTCATAAGGACTCACCCTCTTTTCATCACAGGTGAAGAAGATCCAGAACAGGTACCCGAGGACGGTGTGCCTAATGATGAACTGTCATGCCCCAACCCGGCCTATAAAGGTTAGACTAGGGTGTGATCTAAACAATCAAGTCCTCATCACATTCTTAATCATTCTAGGAGGTTTAACACTTAACGTTTTATTCTAGACTCCAAAACTTTTCGGAAATCCGGCAGCATGACGGCTGTAATTGAGCTCTTTGTTTTGACCTAAATTTTCTAACAGCCTCAAAATTTACCATTTCAAATTCAATTCCAGCTAAGATTACTATTATTCCATCAATTGAATTGCCTATTGGTTAATTCGACGTCCCGTTTGATTTATAACCTAACATGATACTATGTCTCGTTTGTTCATTTATCCTCATTTCAAAATATACCTGTTGATCTTAGCTTATTAGCGAGTTCCTGCTGAGATTGGATAAGTTCATTAACCTATTTCTTAACTAAGCATCATAACCTGTGATAGATACTAGCGGTAGTAAAAGCAAAACGATCATAGTAGTGTCATGTCTAGTATCAGTCTACTTAAAATAAGTACAACCCAAAATTAGACCCCAAATTACAGCGGGGGTCTTTTACATCACAAGTAACAACAACATGAGGGAAATAGTCTATAAGTAACAAAAGTTCACAAGAAGTCACGTTCAAGCAAAACAACGATAACAAGCAATCATTCCAGAGGTTCATCATTAGGTACATTGAGCTCGGGTTCCTGTGCCTGTTCTTCTTCACCTGAAATGATGAAAGAGGGTGAGTCCTTATGAACTCAGCGAGGGGGAACGAGAAATAAGTTTGAAACTCATTTTCCGGTTAAACTTATGAAAATCCCTTTTTCAAACATGAATACAACAGAAGTACAAGTACAGAAATACAAATACAGAAACAGGAATACCAGTCTTTCCTCCCCGAGGTTCTCTAGGATCCAAGCGGGAGTACTTATACATATAATGAAAGGATACGGTGAGCTTTTGCTCTCAGATCAGATCCAGGATCAATTGTTGCGGCCGACTTCAAATCATCCCCCAAACACACCAGGTGGGTGTACTCCGGATGTACCCCAAAATCCTACGACCCAACTCTCCGAGGAAGTCTAGCCCCCAAGCGAGAGAGGGAATGGGACCATGGTGGTCACGGTATCACCGGCAAGCCCGATGCCGCCCGGCGTACGTGATCACTACCATGCCAACAGGAAAGGTTGCAACCTTGTATGCAATGCACATTTATGACAGGTAATATATATCACAGAAGGAGGACAACAAAGTAGGTCGCCTCCGGAGAGTCATAAGATTGCACATTGACAGATAAACAAGCAGGGCACGATAAGACAGGAATTTTCACTTGAAAGGCATATAGAGTTATATGGAAATTAAATGGGCAGCCATGTAACACATGTAAAACAGGCCATATAACTCATTAAATAGTCCACGCAATCAAGTGATAAGATTACTCAACATGTAATGATATCAACATGGGTTCAAATACAAGAAAAGCTTATTTGTCAACATGCAGTGGTCAAGATCACTTTTAAAGTTATAAAACAGTTACGGGCAGCCCACGCAACGTACAGCCTTCTCACAATATCCAATGGTTAACACTTAGCAAGAATACTTAGTCATTAGGGTTTCTATTTCATGCATAATCGTGCGATCAAAACCCTAAGTCAACTTAACATCATTCCCAAGTCATGCATCAATCAATTCATACAACCTCAAGTGCTCAAAACAGTCCACATAATGTTCCAACACCAAATTTCCAAGCAATTAGTGCCACAAAAGAGGTTACAATAGTTTTCCAAGCACATAGCTAAGTGGAACACTCACTGCAATAGGCTGTTTTCTCATGATCAATGGGGTAATCAAACAATCTCCAAATTCAGTGAATAAGATGTCAAATTAAAGCTTAAGAAGTTAACTAAAATCAGAAACAAGCCTTGCATCAATTGGAGTTCAGAATCATTAGTTATAACCGAAACAGTGAGGTAACACAAAACTGTCCAGATTTGGATACTTTTCAGAAAATGACGTTTTTGAGGTCCTTAGAGTCATTTTTAGCTTTGGTCTATTTCTGACAAAGTTGTCCAGAACTGAAAAATATAGCAGTATACCAATTTTCATGCATTTTTAACAACATTTACTAAGTCAAATATGGTTCGTTCCACAAGGTCAGTGCATCTGCCAAAACCCGATTCATTTTTCCAGATTTCCAGATTTGGTCACATTTCAATGATTTGCCATTTTGAGGACCTTAGAGTCAAAATTTGCTTCGACCTATTTCTGGGAAAAATGTTCAAAACTGTCCAAACTAGTCACCCACTAATTTTCAAGCATTTTAAACACCATTTGATTAGCTAAACTTACCTCGAACAGACTGGTCAGAGAGCTGTCACATAAATTCGACTTCACCTAGCATCATTTTCAAGCCAAGTTCTTGCCATGCATGGTTGTTTAAGCTCATGGACGACCACATAACTCAAGTACAGAAGCAAATATACTCATTTGTGAACATGCATGTGAAATTTCAAAGAGTTTTCAAAAGCTTTTAACCCTCACCTTTGCAATCAACCAAACTATGTTCAAAAACCCGGTTGAAGCTCAAATCTGTTCTTCTCCTTGCTTGGCTGAGATTTCAACTTGGTTTTCTCTATTTTTCCTAGCCTAGTGATCAACCTCTTAGTGCATGCATGTAGTCAAAACATGAAGAAAAGAAATGAATGTCAAGAAGCTTACCTAAAGCCGAAATGAAGCTTCAAATGCGCATGCAAGAAAAATTTTCGAACTCTAGCTTGATTGCTTGGTTTTCTTGATGGTTTGCTTGCCTTGTTCGACCAAGGTGTGATGAAGATGAACAAAGATGATGAGATTTCAGCCAAGGACCGAAATGGAGAGAGAAGAATGAGAGGAGAGAGAGTTTGTGAGAGGAAATGAGAGAAATGACAAAGAAATGATGGTCTTGGCAATTTTTGAGGTGTATGTCGGCATTGGGCTTCAAAATTCTGCAATTTGTGTCTCCAATGTGATATTTTGAAATTGTTAGGATGGGCAAGGATGAAGTGGCCGAAAATTTGTGCAAGTGGAAGGATTTTTGAGCAATTTTTAATGGCTTTGTGTCATAAGTTGTCTTGGCATGCATTAGAATAAAGAAATTTTGCTCAAACCTTGTGCAAGACCATGGTATGGTCAGCCAAGGCTAATAAAATGGCTGAATTTGTGTCATCTTTTGGGTGTTGATTGTTGTGTGTTGAATTTGCAAAAAGAACAAAGAATAAAGAATAAGGAATGTCTAGTGTTTGGTGCCTTTTTGTCTTCTAGTGAATGGAATTTGGATTATTATATTGTTAGTGGATTTTGTAGAATTGTTTAATAGTCTAGTGTTTGGTGAAAGATGCTTTCTTGATTAGTGTGTAGGCACGCTTTTCTATGTTTAGGGCACGCACTTCGAGGTAGGACACGAACTACGAGATGAACGCACGTTTTTCAAGTAAACGCACGTAACCCTATATGAATGCACGAAATTCAATGCAAGGCACACAAAACTAAATACAATTCTTAAATCTAGGTCATGGCACGCAAATCTAGGTTAGGGCACACGAAGTTAGGTTTCGCACGCAAATCGAGGTCGGGCCTCACATCCTCCCCTCCTTAAAAGAATTTCGTCCCGAAATTCAATATTACCTTGTAATAATGCTGGATATTGCTGCTCCATCTGGTCTCGCCTTTCCCACGTTGCTTCTTCAACTCCATGATGATCCCACAGCACTTTCACCATCGGTATAGTTCTGTTGCGCAACTCCCGATCCTGCTGGTCTAGGATCCGAATGGGCTTTTCCTCGTAGGACAAGTTCTCCCGAAGCTGCAACGGCTCTGGCTCCAAGATATGCGACGGGTCAGGATGATACTTCCGCAGCATCGACACATGAAAGACGTCATGAATATTGGAGAGGTTCTGGGGTAGTGCTAGGCGATACGCCAACTTGCCAACCTTCTCAACTATCTCAAACGGTCCTACAAATCTTGGGCTCAACTTTCCACCCTTGCCATGTTTAATCAGTCCCCTCCGGGGTGATATCTTCAAGAACACCCTGTCGCCAACCTCAAACTCGAGACTCCGTCTCCGTCGGTCTGCATAACTCTTCTGCCTGCTCTGGGCGGTAAGCATCCGTTTCCGGATGAGGTGGATGTTATCAACAGTTTTCATCAGTTCAGGTAAAAGGGTCGGGTCAAAAGTTCTCGCCTCACCTACTTCGTCCCAGTAAATTGGTGATCGACATTTCCGTCCATACAGCGCCTCAAATGGGGCCATCCCGATCGTGGCCTGATAACTATTGTTGTAGGCGAACTCTGCTAGAGATAGATATTTCTCCCAACCTTTCCCGAAGTCCAACACACATGCCCTCAGCATGTCCTCCAAAATCTGAATAGTTCTCTCCGATTGACCATCCGTCTGAGGGTGATAAGCCGTGCTAAAACTCAATTTCGTCCCCAAAGCTTCTTGCAATCTTCTCCAAAATCGGGAAGTAAAACGAGGATCCCTATCCGATACAATACTCACAGGCATCCCGTGCAATCTTACAATCTCCGCCACATACATATCTCCCAGTTTCTCAGGATTATCCTCCTTGTTTATTGGTAAAAAGTGTGCCGACTTAGTCAATCTATCTACTATAACCCAAGCGGCGTCACGACCCTTCTGTGATCTAGGTAGGTCCATAACAAAATCCATAGTGATATGTTCCCATTTCCATTGAGGAATCTCCAACGGCTGAAGTAAACCTGCAGGTCGTTGATGTTCTGCTTTGACTCTCTGGCAGGTTAAACACCGTGCTACAAACTCCGCAATTTCTCTTTTCATGTTATTCCACCAATAGTGTTGCTTCAAATCCCGGTACATCTTGGTTCCACCGGGGTGAATAGTATATCTTGAATTATGTGCTTCCTCAAGAATCTTCTTTTTCAGCTCTGGCTCATTGGGAACACAAACCCGGTTCCTAAACCTCCAAACACCATCATCGTGAAACTTGAAATCTGCATTGCTTTCCTTAATCTTTTGAAATTGTTGGTCCTTCTGTTGAGCCTCTCGTAACTCAGATAACAAAGTCGATTGAACTTGGGTAGTGGCAAAAAGTAACCCCTTCTGAGTCAATTGTGGTTTCCATAGAAACGCTTCCTCCAACAACTCCTGCACCTTGACTTCCAGTTTCGCCATGCTTGCTTTTCTGCTTAAGGCATCTGCAACTACGTTCGCCTTACCGGGCACATAATTAATTGAGCAGTTATAATCATCCAAAAGCTCCATCCACCGCCTTTGCCTCATATTCAACTCCTTTTGAGAAAACAAGTATTTCAAGCTCTTATGATCGGTAAATACCTCAAACTTGTTACCCCACAGATAATGCCTCCATTTCTTGAGTGCAAACACAATAGCCGCTAACTCCAAGTCATGCGTCGGGTAATTCGTCTCATACGGTTTTGGTTTCCTAGAAGCATATGCAATAACTCTTCCATTTTGCATCAATACACATCCCAATCCTTCTTTCGAAGCATCACTATAGATTACGAAACCTTGACTCCCTTCAGGCAATGCAAGAACTGGTGCAGTAGTCAATCTCTTCTTCAACTCTTGGAAGCTGTTCTCACACTTATCATCCCACACGAACTTGATTTTCTTTTGAGTGAGCTTTGTAAGCGGTCCTGCAATCTTAGAGAAATCCTTCACGAACCTCCGATAATAGCCGGCTAGACCAAGAAAACTCCGGACTTCCGTAACATTTTCCGGCTTCTTCCAAGACATCACTGCATCGATCTTTGCTGGATCTACCGCTATTCCCTCTTGGGATATGATATGCCCCAAAAATGCAATCTGCTGCAACCAGAATTCACACTTGCTAAACTTTGCATACAATCGATGCTCTCGAAGTTTCTGCAGTACCAACCGCAGATGTTGCTCATGCTCCGCCTCCGATTTCGAGTATACCAAAATATCATCAATGAAGATCACCACAAATTGGTCCAAGTAGGGTTGAAACACCCTATGCATCAAATCCATAAAGGCTGCAGGGGCATTAGTTAGTCCAAAAGGCATCACTACATACTCATAGTGCCCATATCTCGTCCTGAAAGCCGTTTTAGGCATATCTTCCTTCTTGATCCGTAACTGATAATACCCTTGCCTCAAATCGAGTTTCGAATACACTTTGGCTCCTTGCAGTTGATCAAATAACTCGTCAATCAGGGGAAATGGGTATTTATTCTTGACAGTCACTTGGTTCAATCCTCGATAGTCGATACATAGCCTCAACATTCCGTCTTTTTTTCTTCACAAATAGAACTGGCGCACCCCATGGTGAAGAACTCGGTTGTACAAATCCCTTCTTCAGCAATCCTTGTAATTGGTCCTTTAATTCTTGTAGCTCGGCCGGTGCCATACGATAGAGAGCTTTTGATATCGGCTGGGCGCCAGGTAGCAATTCAATAACAAACTCGATCTCCCGATTTGGGGGCAAACCGGGTAACTCTTCAGGGAACACATCTGCATAGTCTTTGATTACAGGCATCTCCTCCAACTTAGCTTTATCCGACGGCTTGTTGATAAGGTAAGCCAAGTATCCACTGCATCCTTTCCTCAAGGACTTCACTACTTTTGTAGATGTGATGGAACTCCCGGCGAAATCTCTTCGACCCATAATCTCCAGTATCGGTTGATCAGGTACCCGGAACGTTATGATCTTCGCCCGGCAATCCAGTTGGACATGATGTTTTGCCAGCCAGTCCATCCCTAAAATGACCTCGTAGTCTCGAAAAGGTAATACAATAAGATTGGCCGAGAATTCCCTATCCTTAATTTGGATTTTACATGCTTTACAAGCTGAACTAGTTACAAGCTTAGAACCCATTGGAGTACCAACTTCTACTTTAAATGGCAAACATACAACTCTCAATTTCACACGTTCCACACATAATGGAGTAATAAATGAATGAGTAGCACCCGGATCAATTAACACCTTAACAGGTTGATTCAGTATGAAGAATGTACCTTCAACAACAGCGGTCTCATCTGGGATCTCCTCGCACTCGATAACATAGGCTCGGGCCTGGCCCCTGGGAAGTGGAGTCTTACCTCTACCGGCTGGTTTACCCTGATTCTGCCCTGCCTGACGTTTAGGGCAATCCTTGATCTGGTGCTGATCACTGCCGCACCTCATACATCGTCCCAACTTTCTCCAACACTGGGCCTCGGTATGCCCCTTCCTGTCACAATATGAGCAGCTGACGGACTGAGTAGCAGGTGAACTACCTGTGGATCCGCGGGTGGAAGAGGCTGATGGCGCTTTAGTCGGGCCACGGTTATTCCCTGGTCTGTTCTGGCTCTGGCCCTGACTGCGACTCTGACTCTGAAACTTCCTCTGCTGACCTGGAGGCTGGTAAGGTTTCTTGCTCGGCTGACTCGAATCGGCTCCATCTAGTTTCCTCTTCTCAACTCGAGAGGCAACAGCAAAGAGAGCAGAATAAGTATCGAAGTCATGAGAAGCTAACTGGTCTTGAATCTCTGGCCTTAATCCAATAGTAACTCTCCCCATCTTTGCCTCCGGAGTACAAACCATATATTGAGCGTAACGGGACAGTCGATCAAAACGTGCCTCGTATTGGGCCACCGTCATGTTACCCTGGGTCAAGTGCATGAACTCCTCGATTCGCCTCTGCCTAGAAACTGCAGGTACATATTTCTCCTTAAACGCCTTAACAAAATTACCCCACAAGCGAGGTGTCTGATCAGTCTCCCACAGTGCCTCTACAGTGTGCCACCAATGCTCGGCATCCCCTTGCAACAGAAATACAGCAAACTCTACTTTCTCTTCATCTGTATAATCGAGTGGCTTGAAAATCTTCTCGATTTCGGACAGCCAAGCCTCTGCTTTCTCATCATCAGCTTCCCCGTAGAATTTAGACGGGCGAAAGTCAAGGAATTCCCTCATTCTGCTGTGTCTCCCATGGTTACCCTCATTCCTGTTGTTGATGTTGTTGCTGGCTTCACGAGCATCCTGACGCTCCATCACACGTGACACACGATCCATGGCAGTTGCCATCATGTTAAACATAGCTATACCGGGATTAGTCTGATAAGCATCCCCGGTCTCTTGAGGTTCACCGCTCCTGTTAGTAGTACGGGTACTAGGGCCAGCCATCTATAGGCACAATTTATGAAATATGATAATTAAGAATCTAATGCATAAGATATGCAACATATTATAGATACAATTCTAAAAACATTTAAGGCATATAAGTCACTTAAGCACATAGAGCATAGAAGGTACATTTAACACATAAACAAGTCATCCTAATTATCTTAGGGCTCAACCCATGGTCCGAGAGTTAAACCCGGCTTAAGCAATCTAAGCTCTGATACCATTCTTCTAAGGTGTCACGCCCCAACCCGGCCTATAAAGGTTAGACTAGGGTGTGATCTAAACAATCAAGTCCTCATCACATTCTTAATCATTCTAGGAGGTTTAACACTTAACGTTTTATTCTAGACTCCAAAACTTTCCGGAAATCCGGCAGCATGACGGCTGTAATTGAGCTCTTTGTTTTGACCTAAATTTTTTAACAGCCTCAAAATTTACCATTTCAAATTCAATTCCAGCTAAGATTACTATTATTCCATCAATTGAATTGCCTATTGGTTAATTCGACGTCCCGTTTGATTTATAACCTAACATGATACTATGTCTCGTTTGTTCATTTATCCTCATTTCAAAATATACCTGTTGATCTTAGCTTATTAGCGAGTACCTGCTGAGATTGGATAAGTTCATTAACCTATTTCTTAACTAAGCATCATAACCTGTGATAGATACTAGCGGTAGTAAAAGCAAAACGATCATAGTAGTGTCATGTCTAGTATCAGTCTACTTAAAATAAGTACAACCCAAAATTAGATCCCAAATTACAGCGGGGGTCTTATACATCACAAGCAACAACAACATGAGGGAAATAGTCTATAAGTAACAAAAGTTCACAAGAAGTCACGTTCAAGCAAAACAACGATAACAAGCAATCATTCCAGAGGTTCATCATTAGGTACATTGAGCTCGGGTTCCTGTGCCTGTTCTTCTTCACCTGAAATGATGAAAGAGGGTGAGTCCTTATGAACTCAGCGAGGGGGAACGAGAAATAAGTTTGAAACTCATTTTCCGGTTAAACTTATGAAAATCCCTTTTTCAAACATGAATACAACAGAAGTACAAGTACAGAAATACAAATACAGAAACAGGAATACCAGTCTTTCCTCCCCGAGGTTCTCTAGGATCCAAGCGGGAGTACTTATACATATAATGAAAGGATACGGTGAGCTTTTGCTCTCAGATCAGATCCAGGATCAATTGTTGCGGCCGACTTCAAATCATCCCCCAAACACACCAGGTGGGTGTACTCCGGATGTACCCCAAAATCCTATGACCCAACTCTCCGAGGAAGTCTAGCCCCCAAGCGAAAGAGGGAATGGGACCATGGTGGTCACGTTCTAACCGGCAAGCCCGATGCCGCCCGGCGTACGTGATCACTACCATGCCAACAGGAAAGGTTGCAACCTTGTATGCAATGCACATTTATGACAGGTAATATATATCACAGAAGGAGGACAACAAAGTAGGTCGCCTCCGGAGAGTCATAAGATTGCACATTGACAGATAAACAAGCAGGGCACGATAAGACAGGAATTTTCACTTGAAAGGCATATAGAGTTATATGGAAATTAAACGGGCAGCCATGTAACACATGTAAAACAGGCCATATAACTCATTAAATAGTCCACGCAATCAAGTGATAAGATTACTCAACATGCAATGATATCAACATGGGTTCAAATGCAAGAAAAGCTTATTTGTCAACATGCAGTGGTCAAGATCACTTTTAAAGTTATAAAACAGTTACGGGCAGCCCACGCAACGTACAGCTTCCTCACAATATCCAATGGTTAACACTTAGCAAGAATACTTAGTCATTAGGGTTTCTATTTCATGCATAATCGTGCGATCAAAACCCTAAGTCAACTTAACATCATTCCCAAGTCATGCATCAATCAATTCATACAACCTCAAGTGCTCAAAACAGTCCACATAATGTTCCAACACCAAATTTCCAAGCAATTAGTGCCACAAAAGATGTTACAATAGTTTTCCAAGCACATAGCTAAGTGGAACACTCACTGCAATAGGCTGTTTTCTCATGATCAATGGGGTAATCAAACAATCTACAAATTCAGTGAATAAGATGTAAAATTAAAGCTTAAGAAGTTAACTAAAATCAGAAACAAGCCTTGCATCAATTGGAGTTCAGAATCATTAGTTATAACCGAAACAGTGAGGTAACACAAAACTGTCCAGATTTGGATACTTTTCAGAAAATGACGTCTTTGAGGTCCTTAGAGTCATTTTTAGCTTTGGTCTATTTCTGACAAAGTTGTCCATAACTGAAAACTCTAGCAGCACACCAATTTTCATGCATTTTGGACAAAATTTACTAAGTCAAATATGGTTCGTTCCACAAGGTCAGTGCATCTGCCAAAACCTGATTCATTTTTTCCAGATTTCCAGATTTGGTCACATTTTAATGATTTGCCATTTTGAGGACCTTAGAGTCAAAATTTGCTTCGACCTATTTATGGGAAAAATGTTCAAAACTGCCCAAACTAGTCACCCACCAATTTTCAAGCATTTTAAACACCATTTTCTTAGCTAAACTTACCTCGAACAGACTGGTCAGAGAGCTGTCACATAAATTCGACTTCACCTAGCATCATTTTCAAGCCAAGTTCTTGCCATGCATGGTTGTTTAAGCTCATGGACGACCACATAACTCAAGTACAGAAGCAAGTATACTCATTTGTGAACATGCATGTGAAATTTCAAAGAGTTTTCAAAAGCTTTTAACCCTCACCTTTGCAATCAACCAAACTATGTTCAAAAACCCGGTTGAAGCTCAAATCTGTTCTTCTCCTTGCTTGGCTGAGATTTCAACTTGGTTTTCTCTATTTTTCCTAGCCTAGTGATCAACCTCTTAGTGCATGCATGTAGTCAAAACATGAAGAAAAGAAATGAATGTCAAGAAGCTTACCTAAAGCCGAAATGAAGCTTCAAATGCGCATGCAAGAAAAATTTTCGAACTCTAGCTTGATTGCTTGGTTTTCTTGATGGTTTGCTTGCCTTGTTCGACCAAGGTGTGATGAAGATGAACAAAGATGATGAGATTTCAGCCAAGGACCGAAATGGAGAGAGAAGAATGAGAGGAGAGAGAGTTTGTGAGAGGAAATGAGAGAAATGACAAAGAAATGATGGTCTTGGCAATTTTTGAGGTGTATGTCGGCATTGGGCTTCAAAATTCTGCAATTTGTGTCTCCAATGTGATATTTTGAAATTGTTAGGATGGGCAAGGATGAAGTGGCCGAAAATTTGTGCAAGTGGAAGGATTTTTGAGCAATTTTTAATGGCTTTGTGTCATAAGGTGTGTTGGCGTGCATTAGAATAAAGAAATTTTGCTCAAACCTTGTGCAAGACCATGGTATGGTCGGCCAAGGCTAATAAAATGGCTGAATTTGTGTCATCTTTTGGGTGTTGATTGTTGTGTGTTGAATTTGCAAAAAGAACAAGAATAAAGAATAAGGAATGTCTAGTATTTGGTGCCTTTTTGTCTTCTAGTGAATGGATTTTGGATTATTATATTGTTAGTGGATTTTGTAGAATTGTTTAATAGTCTAGTGTTTGGTGAAAGATGCTTTCTTGATTAGTGTGTAGGCACGCTTTTCTATGTTTAGGGCACGCACTTCGAGGTAAGACACGAACTACGAGACGAACGCACGTTTTTCAAGTAAACGCACATAACCCTATATGAATGCACAAAATTTGCAAGGCACACAAAACTAAATACAATTCTCAAACCTAGGTCATGACACGCAAATCTAGGTTAGGGCACACGAAGTTAGGTTTCGCACGTAAATCGGGGTCGGGCCTCACATGAACCCCTGGAGTGAATGCCTGTCATTGCTTATTTTGCTTGATTGTGACTACTTGTGAACGTTTGCTACTTGAAGACTATTTCCCTTACGTTATTTGTTGTTTGTGATGTAAAAGACCCCCGTTGTAATTTGGGGTCTAATTTTGGTTTGTACTTATATTAAGTAGACTGATACTAGACATACTATGATCGTTTGTGCTTTTATTATCACTAGTATCTCTGATAGGTTATGATGCTTAGTTAAGGAATAGACAAATGAACTTATCCAATCTTAACAGGTACTTGCTATTGAGCTAAGATCAACAGGTATATTTTGAAACGAGGATAAATGGACAAACGAGACATAGTATCATGCTAGGTTATAAATCAAACGGGACGTCAAAATAACCAATTGGCAATTCAATTGATGATAAAATAGTAAACTCTAGCCGAGAATGAACTTGAATTGAAAGTTTTGAGGCTGTTAGAAAATTTAGGTCAAAACAAAGAGCCCAATTACAGCCGTTATGCTACCGGATTTTCGGAAAATTTTGGAGTCTAGAATAAAACGTCAAGTGTTAAACCTCCTTGAACGATTAGGAATATGAAAGGACTTGAAAGTTTAGTTCACATCCTAGTCTAACCTCTATAGGCCGGGTTGGGGTGTGACAACCTTGGGAAAGACAACTTCGCTTCACGTAGAGGTTGGGCCCGTAAACCGAGGGTGTGGGGCTTGAGACCTAGTCTTCGTCGCTCCAGTGCCTATAACTTTTGATCCGTAAGGAGTTATGCGGCGCACAGCATACTGTTGGAAAGATCTCCGGGAGATCTACGATGGGGGCAGCAGGCCTCCTCGGCTGCGCCAATTTTCATAGCCCAAAATCGAACATTTTCATCAGTTTCATGACACTTTTCTTCTTTAGCGTTGTTTTTCCATCCCAGATAGTACGTCGTGAGCTACGAAAAGGACGAAAACCTAATCCATCACATTTCTATTATAGAATCCCACGGCACTTTCGACAAGACAACTTCGGTTCACGTAGTGGCTAGGCCTACAAACCTAGGGCGTGGGGCTTGGGACCAGGTCTCCGTTGTCACGCCCCAACCCAACCTATGGAGGTTAGACTAGGGTGTGATCTAAACATTCAAATCATATCACGTACTTAATCGTTCATGAGAGTTTAACACTTAACGTTTTAGCCTAAACTCCATAAATTCTCTGAAAATCCGGCAGTATAACAGCTGTAATTGGGCTCTTTAGTTTGACCTAATTCTCTAAACGCTTCGAAATTTCCAATCTCAATTTCATTTCTAGCTAAGATTACTGTTTATCACCAATTGAAACGCCTACTAGTAATCTCGAAGTCTCGTTTGATTGACAACCTAGCATTATACTATGTCTCATTTGTTTGTTAATCATTGTTACAAAAGTACTTGTTGATCTTAGCTTAACAATGAGTACCTGCTTAAGATTGGATAGATTCATTTTACTTAATCCTTACCTGATACTTCACAATCCTATGATAGGTACTAGTCAATAGCGATAGCAAAAACGACCATAGTAGTGACTATCTAGTTATGATCAGTACAAGCCAAAATCAGACCCCAAATTACAACGGGGGTCATTTACAATACAATAACAAGCAACATAAGAAATGAAATAGTCTTCAAGCAATATATTGTTCACAAAATGGCCATAGTCAAGTAAGGCACATAGGGCAAGCAATCATTTCAAGGAATCATCATTAGGCACATTGTTCTTGGGTACCTGTTCCTCATCTTCCTCACCTGAGATAATAAAAGAGGGTGAGTCCTTATGAACTCAGCGACGGGAACGAGAAATAAGTTTTGAAACTCATTTTTCGGTTTAACTTATGAAAACCCTTTTTCAAGCATGACATTATATCACAAGTAAGTACATAATGTAATGTAACAGTAAAAGAAGTCAATTACCCGTCTTTCCTCCCCGAGGTCCTCTAGGAACCAAGCGAGAGTACTTATACACATAGTGAAAAGAATACGGTGAGCTTTCACTTTCAGTTCATTTCCAGTATCAGTTGTTGCGGCCGACTTCAAATCATCCACTTATCACGCCAAATGGATGTACTCCTAATGTACCCCGAAATCCTATGACCCAACTCTCCGAGGAAGTCTAGCCCCCAAGCGAGAGAGGGAATTGGATAATGGTAGTCACGGTTACACCAGCAAGCCCGATGCTGCCCGGTGTACGTGAACGCTACCACGCCAGAATGAAAGGTTGCAACCTTGTATGCAATGCACATTTATGACATTTAATATATCACATTAGGAGGACAACAAAGTAGGTTGCCTCCGAGCAGTCATAAGATTGCACATTGACAAGTAAACACGCGAGGCACAATATGACAGGTAATTTCACTTATAAAGCACATGGAGTTATATGAATATTAAATGGGCAGCCGTGTAATGCATGTAAATCAAGTCATATAACTCATTTCGAAGTTCACGTAATCAATTAATAAGATTATTCAACATGCAACGACATCTACGTGGGACCGGGTGCAAGAAAGGCCTACTTGTCAACATGTAATCATCGGAACCACATTTAGGGCTATAAGGGTAACTACGGGAAGCCTACTAATCACATAATTAAACACGATACTCATAGGATCAACACTTAGCGAATTTACCTAGTCACTAGGGTTTCAATTCGTGCTTACCCGTGCGATTGGCCCCAAGTCATCTCGTAATTAAACTCAAGCCATGTATTGATTAATTCAAACACCCTCAAGCATTCAAAACAGTCCACACAACACCCAAATTCCACAATCCCAAGCATTTAATACAACAAGAGAAGCTACAATAATTTTTCTAAGCATATCATTAGATGAAAACCTCACTGCAATGGTCTGTTTTCTCACAATCATTGAGACAAGCAAACAAACTCCAATTCCAGTAAACAAATTTTCAAATTAAAGCTTAAGGAGTGAACTAAATTCAAAAACAAACCTTGCATCATTTGGAGTTCGGGTTCAAGAGTTATAGCCAAAACAGTGAGACTACACAAAACTGTCCAGATTTGCATACATTTCAATACTTGTCATTTTTGAGGGCCTTAGGGTCAGATTTAGCCTTAGTCCATTTCTGACAAAAATGTCCAGAACTGAAAAATATAGATTCATACCAATTTTCATGCATTTTTTATATCATTTACTAAGTCAAAACTGGTTTGTTCTACAAGAACAGTGAATCTGCCAAAACCTGCTTCATTTTCCCAGATTTTCCAGATTTGGACACATTTTGATATTTTGCCATTTTGAGGATCTTAGAATCAAAATAAGCTTTGGCCTATTTCTACGAAAAATGCTCAAAACTGGTAAACTAGTCACCTACCAATTTTCACGCATTTTCAACCTCATTTACCTGGTAAAAATCACCCCGCACCAACAAGACAGAAGACTGTCCCATACGCGAATTCATCTATCATCACATTCTAGCCAAATATCTTGCCATGCATGTTTACAAAAGCTCATGAACACACATATATCACAAGTACAGAGGTAGAAATAGACATTCAAAGGAATGCATGTGGTTTTTTAAAAGCTTTTCAAGAAGTTTTAGCCCTCACCTTAGCAAGACAACAAAGAAGATGCACAAACTCTTGATGATGCACAATGACAACTCTTCTCCTTGCTTAGCCGAGAGACAACTTGGGATTTCTCTAATTTCCTAGCTAAGTTACCATGTTCTTAGTAGGTGCATGTGGTTAGAACAAGAAGAAAGGAAATGGAAGCTAACAAACTCACCTAAGCCGAAATGGATGTGCTAAAGGCTTGCATGTGCATTTCTTTGCTCCTAGCTTTGCTTGGTCGAGCTCCTAAGTAACTTGGAGGTCTTGAAGAGCCTTAGGATGAAGAACTTAGTTATGGAGTCTACAAATTCAGCTAGGGCCGAGAGAGAGAGAGAGAGAAGAAATGAGAGAAAGAGAAAAAGAATGAAAGAAAAATGAAAGCTTGATGGGTATTGATGCTTGTCGGCCTAGGGCCTTGTAAAATCTGATTTTGTATCTTCAAGAGGCATGTTTGAATTGTCCTAGCATGGGCAAGGGAATGTGTGTCGAGATTGGTGCATTGGGGAGGGTTTTTGAGCCATTTTTTATTGCTTTGTGTCAGAATATTTAGGTACAAATTTTGAAATTGCAATGCATGCACAAATGCAAGAGGTGGTCGGCCAAGGCATTGCAAAATTCTGAATTTTTGTCATCTTTTGAGCATTATTTAATTGTGTGTTTAGGATATGCAAATAATAAAGAATAAAGAATAAGAATGTCTAGCTTTTTGTGAGATTTTGTCTTCTAGTGAGTTGAATTAGCATTTTAATATTAGTTAGTGGAGTTTGTAGGATTAATTAATGACCTAGTGCTTCGTGTAAGATGCTTTCTTGATTAGCGTGTAGGCATGCTTTCCTAGGTCTAGGGCACGCACTAAGAGGTAGGGCACGAACTACGAGACGAATGCACGTTTCCCAAGTAAATGCACGCAACCCTAAATGAATGCACGTAATTCAATGCAAGGCACACAAAATGAAACACAATGCTTAAACTTAGGTCAAGGCACACAAATCTAGGTTAGGGCACACGAAATAAAGTATCGCACGTAAATCGAGGTCGGGCCTCACATCCGTCGCTACGGTTCCCATAACTTTTGATCTGTATGGAGTTACGCGGCGCACAGCATACCGTTGGAAAGCTCTCCGACAGCTCTACGACGGGGGCAGCAAGCTTGCTCGGCTGCTCCTTTTTTCAGAGCCCAAAACTGAACGTTTTCAACAGTTTCGTGACATTTTTCTTCTTTTGCACAATTTTTTCGTCACGGATCGTATGTCGTGAGATGCAAAAAGGAAGACAACCTAATCCATCACATTTCTATTACCGAATCCCACGGCACCGTGGGCAAGACAACTTCACTTCACGTAGAGGCTGGGCCCGTAAATCGAGGTCGTGGGGCACGGGACCAGGTCTCCGTCGCTCCGGTGCCCATAACTTTTGATCCATAAGGTGTTACGCGCCGCACAGTATATCGTTGGAAAGCTCTCTGAGAGCTCTACGATGGGGGTAGCAAACCTGCTAGGCTATGCTTGGTTTTGGAGCCCAAAATCGAACGTTTTTATCAGTTTCAGGACTCTTTTCTTCTTTTGCTCTGTTTTTCGTCCCAGATCGTACGTCGTGTGCCTCAAAAAGGACAATAACCTAATCTATCACATTTCTATTACCGAATATCACGACACTTTAGGCAAGACAATTTCGCTTGACGTAGAGGCTGGGCCCGCAAACCGAGGGTGTGGAGCTTGAGACCTGGTTTTCGTCGCTCCGGTGCCCATAACTTTTGATCCATAAGGAGTTACGTGACGCACACCATACCGTTGGAAAGATCTCCGAGAGCTCTACACCGGGGGAAGCAAGCCTACTATACTGCACTAGCTTCGTAGCCCAAAATCAAACGTTTTCATCAGTTTTAGGACATTTTTCTTCTTTAGCGTTGTTTTTCTGTCTCGGATCGTACGTCGTGAGCTGTGAAAAGGACGACAACCTAATCCATCACATTTCTATTACCAAATTTCATGGCATCTTCGGCAAGACAACTTCGGTTCACGTAGAGGCTGGGCCCGTAAACCGAGGGCGTGGGGCTTGGGACCAGGTCTCCGTCGCTCCGATGCCCATAACTTTTGATCCGTAAGGAGCTACGCGGCGCACAGTATACCGTTGAAAACCTCTCCAAGAGCTCTACGACGGGGACAGCGAGCATGCTTGGCTGCGCCTATTTTCGGAGCCCAAAATTGAACGTTTTCAACAGTTTCGGGATACTTTTCTTTTTTTGCACAGTTTTTTCGTCACGGATCGTACGTCGTGAGCCCCGAAAAGGACGACAACCTAATCCATCACATTTCTATTATCGAATCTCACTGCCGCTTGGGTAAGACAACTTCAGTTCACGTAGAGGCTAGGCCCGTAAACCAAGGGCGTGGGACTTGGGACCAGGTCTCCGTCGTTCCAGTGCCCATAACTTTTGATCCGTAAGGAGTTACGTGGCGCACAACATACCATTGGAAAGCTCTCTGCGAGCTCTACGACGGGGGCAGCAAGCTTGCTCAGCTGCGCCTTTTTTCGGAGCCCAAAACCGATCATTTTCAATAGTTTTGGAATATTTTTATTCTTTCGCACTATTTTTTCGTCACCGACCGTACGTCGTGAGCTGCGAAAAGGACGACAACCTAATCCATCACATTTCTATTACCGAATCCCACGGCACCGTGGGCAAGACAACTTCGCTTCACGCAGAGGCTGGGCCCGCTAACCGAGGGCGTGGGGCATGGGACCAGGTCTCCATCGCTCCGGTGCCCATCACTTTTGATCCGTAAGGTGTTACGCGGTGCACAGTATATCGTTGGAAAGCTCTCTGTGAGTTCTACGATGGGGGCAGCAGACCTGCTTGGCTGTGCCTATATTCAGAGCCCGAAATCAAACATTTTCATTAGTTTTGGGACACTTTTCTTCCTTTGCACTATTTTTTCGTCACGGATCGTACGTTGTGAGGCTTGAAAAGGACGACAACCTAATCCATCACATTTCTATTACCGAATCCCACGGCACCTTGGACAAGACAACTTCGCTTCATGTAGAGGCTGGGCCCGCAAACCGAGGGTGTGGAGTTTGAGACAAGGTTTTCGTCGCTCCGGTGCCCATAACTTTTGATTTGTAAGGAGTTACGTGGCGCACAGCATACCGTTGGAAAGATCTCCGAGAGCTCTACACTGGGGGCAGCAAACCTGCTATGTTGCACCAGTTTTCGTAGCCCAAAATTGAACCTTTTCATTAGTTTCAGGACACTTTTCTTCTTTAGCGTTGTTTTTCCGTCCCGGATCGTACGTCGTAAGCTGCGAAAAGGACGACAACCTAATCCATCACATTTTTATTACCAAATCCCACGGCACCTTCGGCAAGACAACTTAGGTACATGTGAAGCCCTGTACGAAACCCCATATTCATATCATATTATTTAACATGCATTTAGATTGATTTATGTGCATTTGAGTGATTTTGTGTACACTTATCTTGATTTACGTGCATTGCATCGTTTAACATGAATTTAAATTCAATAACATGCAATTGGATGTTTTAGGTATCGTAGACATTATTTAATTACTGCCCAGTTAACTAAAATAGTTGAAATAAAACAAGGTGGCAAATTAGAAATAAGCATTTAAGTTAGAAGGGCAAATGGGTAATTGGCCCTTGTTAGAAATATCTCACCTAATAATCAACACATAATACACCACACACACATACTAAAATTCTGCACACACACTCAACACATACAAAAATACTACACACACACCACACGACTCACACACCAAAAACATACACCCATTTGCTCGACCAAGAGAGGGGAAGAAGAAGAAAAGAAAGAGGAAGAAAAAGAGAGAAGGAGGAAGAGGGGAAACTTGCTCAAGCCATTTTCACCATTTTCAAGCTTCATCTTTGCATCATCACCACCAAGCTTGCATTCAAACATTTATTGAGGTGAGGGTTGTTTTCTTAAAAGTTTTCAAAGCTACATTGAGCATGAATGTGATGATATATGTGTAGTAATCTTGTTATAAATTGCATACAAGAGCTTGAATGATAAGATTGAGGATATTGTGTTGTAGATCTAGGGTTTTGAATTTGATTTTGGGTGTTTGTTGATTGTTGATGTTGGATGGTTTTTGGTTGAATTAGAACCCTTGTATGATGCCTGATAGCCATTTTGAACTTGCTTGAGTATTGGTAGGAGGATGGGAGGTTGTTTGGATGATTTTGGTAGGAAATATGCATTTCCCGTCCAGCTATCCAGGCGTTGCAGCCCCTATCCGGTCGCCCGGATAGAGGCCTCAACGCCCGGCAGAAAACTCCGATCCGGGCATTACTAGCTTCTTCCGGGCGCCCGGATTAGGGCCTCAGCGCCCGGATGTTTGACAGCTCTACGCAGTGAAATTGCGGAGGCCATATCTTATTCGTTTCAACTCTGAATTGAGTTCCGTTTGATTCTAGAGTTATCTACATTCGATAAGCTTCGATTCTAGACAAAAATCAGAGTAATTGGAGTTTAGGAAGGTAGGTAAATTTATCTCCTAAGTTGGGCTAATGTGGGAGGATTGAGGTTGTTTGATTTCTTGATATACCTGTGTGGCATTGGTACCAATTTGTTTCATGGTTATAACAGGAGGTTAATTGTGACATGATTGAGGCATAGGATTGTATGTGTTGTGTGGTATAGGAGATTATGTTTGATCATGAACGTGATTCCTTATGCCTCGAACTTGTACACTTTAAATGTGCATACGGAAGTGGAGCTCGTGAGTCTTAAGTTCACTTTGTACTTTTCAATCTAAACTCTTGCATGGAAATATTGTGAATGCTACATATATATGAATTGTATCAGCTGAGGCACCCTTGAGCCGTAGAGATTCGGGGTGTACAGAGCGGATAATACCTCGGTAGTAGTGGCACCTTTGAGCCTTTGAGATTTCGGGGTGGCTACAAACTGTATGGGTACGATGCACCCTTGAGCCTTTGAGATTTCGGGGTGGCTACAAACTGTATAGGTACGATGCACCTTTGAACCTTTGAGATTTTGGGGTGGCTACAAACTGTATAGGTACGATGCACCCTTGAGCCTCTGAGATTTCGGGGTGGTTACAAACTGTATAGGTACGATGCACCCTTGAGCCTCTGAGATTTCGGGGTGGCTACAAACTGTATGGGTACGATTTGGTTTCAACCTCTTGTTTGTTAAGGGATGGGATCAAAGGTGCATATGGCAGCGATAGTGGTAGACACCTTTTGAGGTGCACAGGGCTGTGATAGTGGCAGACACCTCCCTACCCTAATGGTTCCTATATGAATATGGTAAAGGAATAAGCGGCTATATAGAGAAAAGTGCACACGGCAGTGATAGTGGGAGACACCTTTTGGTGCACACGGCTGTGATAGTGGGAGACACCTCTTGAATCCGTATTAGCCACATTCCTTATCTTGTATCTGTCTCTTTATCACATTTGGGATATAAGCTTTGATATGTGTTTTCCTACTCTCGCTTGGTCCCTCGAGGTCCTCGGAGAATAGAGTTGGATACTGTTAACATGTTATACTGGTTATCTTAATTCATGCTATACCAAATGTCCATATTGAATATGTACATGATCAGGTATTGATACTTGTGAGTTATACGTATTTATGCATGTCAAGGTTTTCGAAATGGATTTCAAAATGATAAAACCTTTGTGAAAACCTTTCCTTGTTTTCCTCCTCACTGAGCTATATGCGAGGATCTAGCTCACCCCTCTTTTATGACAATTACAGGTAAGGCTGGTTGAGTTAACTTTACAAGTTGAAGAAAAAGATTGCATACGTAAAAGACTTTTAGATTGATTGGTGTTCTATAAGTACATGAGATATTAATGTAAATTGAAGAATCTAGATCTTGTATATATTTATCCAGGGATAAGCATTATGTAATTTGATGGGTTATGATTGTAATCTTAATTATCAGTGCTGAAGTTTGTATAATATAGTGTTGGATAATATAACTTTAAGTTGGTGATCATTCCTTTGAGACCCAGAAACTTGATTCTTAGTTAGTTGTTATGTTGAACAAGGGAATTCGAGGTCTTGTGAATATTTCCTGAATTGTTGTAAACTTTTAAGGCCGATGGATGGGTAATTATTCGGAGTTATTATGAAGGTTTAAGTGGATGTACATTTGCTAAATTATTATTTACATGTTTTGAGTGATTCGAGCGTCATATTTCGGCCTTAACCTAGCGATGGGTCAGGGTCGGGGCGTGACACCTAGTGTGGTATCAGAGCTTAGCTCATTAGCTAGGCGCAAGCTGGGTTTGGAACCCCTGGTCAGTGGGTAGCATCCTCAAGGTAAAATTGATTAAGATGATATGGGTATGTAGGGTGAAAAGATGGCTTTAAGGAAAGTTGGAGGTTATGGTTGTTCGAGGTTATCCTAATCAAAGGATCGAGTTGAAGATTGAGGAACCTTGAGTAAGACTTTAGCCATAGTGTCATGTAGTACATAAGAATTGTCTTGGATTATGAATCAAGGTGATGTGGTATCATAGGGATAAACCATAAGGTTTGAATTGGTGATTCAGTTTTCTTACTTAGAACCTATGTGAACTTATGTGCTCATGTATTACATGTAATTTTCCAATGTGCCTATGTGTTATAAGTGAACCTCCGTGCTTAATGTGTTGTATGAATCAAAATCATATATACTTACCATGTTATGGATACTTCGCGTTATATGTACACTTGCATGTTAGGGATAGTCATAACATATACATGCTAGGAGCATTGATAGAGCACATATTCGTTTGTCATACCATACATATATATATCATATAACTATAAGGGGCATCGTGCATCCATCCCATAGATGGCAGGGCCTAATACTTGCGGTAGCGCTGGGATTCGAGAGGCAGAGAACGTTGATCGAGGTGGATCTGGAAGAGAGATGTTTGATCTGTTGGTAACTGTTGTGGATAGAATGAGCCAGATTTTAGAAAATCAAGTGACCGAAGTAGGTGTGGGAACCGGTGATGGCACATTAAAGGATTTCTTAAGCTACGGACCTCCCAAGTTTCTAGGTGAACCCGATGATGAAAAGGCTGAAGCTTGGTTGGCAAAAGTTGAAAAGATATATGCTGCTCTTGACTACCGTGATGAAAGAAAGGTGGTTTTTGCAGTATTCTTGTTAGAAGAAGATGCGGAACAATGGTGGAGAATAGAAAAGCTACGTTGGGAGCGTGATGGCACACCCGTCACTTGGGCTAATTTCGTTAAATCTTTCAAGGAGAATTACATTATGGAAGTAGCTCGAGAGAGGAAAGAAGAAGAGTTTCTTACTTTGAAGCAAGATGAGATGACTGTGGTTCAATATGAAGCTCGTTTTAACAGGCTCTCTCATTACCTCCCCAAGTTGGTCCAGACGGAAAATGGGAGGATCAAACAATTTGTTCGAGGATTAAGGCCCGAGATTCAAGATTTCATAGCCTCACATCGCTTTACATCCTACAGTGATATGATAGACTCGGCATCCCGCGTTGAGAAGAGGCAACTTGAAACCCAAAATGGGCCAAGTCGAGGCAACGAAAGGCCGTTTCTATCTCAGATACCACAAGGACCCTATCCGGCCCAGAGTCAAAAGCCACCCGTTGCTACAAGGACACAACTTAGTGCCTTTATTTCCAAAACAACTCGTGGGTCATCAAGTAATGTAGCTACCTTTCATAGGGTTACGTGCAATCATTGCAATCGGAAAGGGCACACTGAAGCCGAGTGTTGGAGAAAGTCTGGTAGGTGCATTGGGTGTAGAAGCAACCAACACCGGGCTAAAGAATGCCCTAAATGGCTGGGTAAAGGTAGATCGAGACAACCTACAAGAAATGCTCCAGCTTATGGGGTTCAGAACTAAGGTTATGCAGTTGAATAAGAGAAATTTTCAGAGGCATCAATTACAGTTGAAGGTAGATTCTCATTTGCTGCTATTCTCATCTGATGATTTCACTCGGTATTCTTATTTGTTATTCAGATTTTATCTTGGGATTCTTAGTGGGGATTCTCTCTTGGTATTCTTGGCGGTATTCTTAATTGGGATTTCTATTTGGTAATTTTTATTCAGTCTTCTTATTTCGGGAATTCTTATATGCTATTCGATATTCTCTATCAGCATCTTCTCTTGGCATCCCCGTATAGCATTCTTATTGAGGGTTTTCATTCGGCATTCATATGCGGTGTTTACATTCTGAATTCTTATACAATGATATTTAAATGGCGTGATAGGGATGTTCAAGTTGATCTTCTTCTTCAGTAACCCCACTTGTACACTTCAGTCAGAATCATTGTAGCTTGATAAGACATTGTCAAAAGAAAGAATTGCGAGGGCGCAATTTTGTTAAGGAGGGGAGGATGTGAAGCCCCGTACGAAACCCCATATTCATATCATATTATTTAACATGCATTTAGATTGATTTATGTGCATTTGAGTGATTTTGTGTACACTTATCTTGATTTACGTGCATTGCATCGTTTAACGTGAATTTAAATTCAATAACGTGCAATTGGATGTTTTAGGTATCGTAGACATTATTTAATTACTGCCCAGCTAACTAAAATAGTTGAAATAAAACAAGGTGGCAAATTAGAAATAAGCATTTAAGTTAGAAGGGCAAATGGGTAATTGGCCCTTGTTAGAAATATCTCACCTAATAATCAACACATAATACACCACACACACATACTAAAATTCTGCACACACACTCAACACATACAAAAATACTACACACACACCACACGACTCACACACCAAAAACATACACCCATTTGCTCGACCAAGAGAGGGGAAGAAGAAGAAAAGAAAGAGGAAGAAAAAGAGAGAAGGAGGAAGAGGGGAAACTTGCTCAAGCCATTTTCACCATTTTCAAGCTTCATCTTTGCATCATCACCACCAAGCTTGCATTCAAACATTTATTGAGGTGAGGGTTGTTTTCTTAAAAGTTTTCAAAGCTACATTGAGCATGAATGTGATGATATATGTGTAGTAATCTTGTTATAAATTGCATACAAGAGCTTGAATGATAAGATTGAGGATATTGTGTTGTAGATCTAGGGTTTTGAATTTGATTTTGGGTGTTTGTTGATTGTTGATGTTGGATGGTTTTTGGTTGAATTAGAACCCTTGTATGATGCCTAATAGCCATTTTGAACTTGCTTGAGTATTGGTAGGAGGATGGGAGGTTGTTTGGATGATTTTGGTAGAAAATATGCATTTCCCGTCCAGCTATCCGGGCGTTGCAGCCCCTATCTGATCGCCCGGATAGAGGCCTCAACGCCCGACAGAAAACTCCAATCCGGGCGTTACTAGCTTCTTCCGGGCGCCCGGATGTTTGACAGCTCTGCGCAGTGAAATTGCGGAGGCCATATCTTATTCGTTTCAACTCCGAATTGAGTTCTGTTTGATTCTAGAGTTATCTACATTCGATAAGATTCGATTCTAGACAAAAATCAGAGTAATTGGAGTTTAGGAAGGTAGGTAAATTTATCTCCTAAGTTGGGCTAATGCGGGAGGATTGAGGTTGTTTGATTTCTTGATATACCTGTGTGGCATTGGTACCAATTTGTTTCATGGTTATAACAGGAGGTTAATTGTGACATGATTGAGGCATAGGATTGTATGTATTGTGTGGTATAGGAGATTATGTTTGATCATGAACGTGATTCCCTTTGCCTCGAACTTGTACACTTTAAATGTGCATACGGAAGTCGAGCTTGTGAGTCTTAAGTTCACTTTGTACTTTTCAATCTAAACTCTTGCATGGCAATATTGTGAATGCTACATATATATGAATTGTATCAGTTGAGGCACCCTTGAGCCGTAGAGATTCGGGGTGTACAGAGCAGACAATACCTCGGTAGTAGTGGCAACCTTGAGCCTTTGAGATTTCGGGGTGGCTACAAACTGTATGGGTACGATGCACCCTTGAGCCTTTGAGATTTCGGGGTGGCTACAAACTGTATAGGTACGATGCACCCTTGAACCTTTGAGATTTCGGGGTGGCTACAAACTGTATAGGTACGATGCACCCTTGAGCCTCTGAGATTTCAGGGTGGTTACAAACTGTATAGGTACGATGCACCCTTGAGCCTCTGAGATTTCGGGGTGGCTACAAACTGTATGGGTACGATTTGGTTTCAACCTCTTGTTTGTTAAGGGATGGGATCAAAGGTGCACACGGCAGCAATAGTGGTAGACACCTTTTGAGGTGCACACGGCTGTGATAGTGGCAGACACCTCCCTAACCTAATGGTTCCTATATGAATATGGTAAAGGAATAAGCGGCTATATAGAGAAAAGTGCACACGGCAGTGATAGTGGGAGACACCTTTTGGTGCACACGGCTGTGATAGTGGGAGACACCTCTTGAATCCGTATTAGCCACATTCCTTATCTTGTATCTGTCTCTTTATCACATTTGGGATATAAGCTTTGATATGTGTTTTCCTACTCTCGCTTGGTCCCTCGAGGTCCTCGGAGAGTAGAGTTGGATACTGTTAACATGTTATACTGGTTATCTTAATTCATGCTATACCAAATGTCCATATTGAATATGTACATGATCAGGTATTGATACTTGTGAGTTATACGTATTTATGCATGTCAAGGTTTTCGAAATGGATTTCAAAATGATAAAACCTTTGTGAAAACCTTTCCTTGTTTTCCTCCTCACTGAGCTATATGCGAGGATCTAGCTCACCCCTCTTTTATGACAATTACAGGTAAGGCTGGTTGAGTTAACTTTACAAGTTGAAGAAAAGGATTGCATACGTAAAAGACTTTTAGATTGATTGGTGTTCTATAAGTACATGAGATATTAATGTAAATTGAAGAATCTAGATCTTGTATATATTTATCCAGGGATAAGCATTATGTAATTTGATGGGTTATGATTGTAATCTTAATTATCAGTGCTGAAGTTTGTATAATATAGTGTTGGATAATATAACTTTAAGTTGGTGATCATTCCTTTGAGACCCAGAAACTTGATTCTTAGTTAGTTGTTATGTTGAACAAGGGAATTCGAGGTCTTGTGAATATTTCCTGAATTGTTATAAACTTTTAAGGCCGATGGATGGGTAATTATTTGGAGTTATTATGAAGGTTTAAGTGGATGTACATTTGCTAAATTATTATTTACATGTTTTAAGCGATTCGAACGTCATGTTTCGGCCTTGACCTAGCGATGGGTCAGGGTCGGGGCGTGACAATACACGTAGAGGCTGTGCCCGTAAACCGAGGGCGTGGGGCTTGAGACCAGGTCTCCGTCGCTCTGATGCCCATAACTTTTGATCCGTAAGGAGTTACGCGGTGCACAACATACTGTTGGAAAGCTCTCCAAGAGCTCTACGACGGGGGCAGCAAGGCTGCTCAGCTGTGCCTATTTTCGGAGCCCAAAACCAAACGTTTTCAAAAGTTTAGGGACACTTTTCTTCTTTTGTACAATTTTTTCGTCACGGATCGTACGTCGTGAGCCGCGAAAAGAACGACAACCTAATTCATCACATTTCTATTACCGAATCCCACTGCTGCTTGGGCAAGACAACTTCACTTGACGTAGAGGCTGAGCCCGTAAACCGAGGACGTGGGGCTTGTGACCAGGTATCCATCGCTCGGGGGCCTATAACTTTTGATCTGTAAAGAGTTACGCGACGCACAGCATACCGTTGGTAAGCTCTCCGAGAGCTCTACGACGGGGGCACTAAGCCTGCTCCGTTGTGCCTGTTTTCGTAGCCCAAAATCAAAAGTTTTCCTCAGTTTTGGGACACTTTTCTTCTTTAGCTTTGTTTTTTCGTCCCGGATCGTACGTCGTGAGCTGCGAAAAGAGCGATAACCTAATCCATCACATTTCTATTACAGAATCCCACAGAACCTTCGGCAAGAAAACTTCGGTTCACGTAGAGGCTAGGCCCGCAAACCGAGGGCGTGGGGCTTGGCACTAGGTCTCGGTCGCTCCGTTGCCCATAACGTTTGATCCGTAAGGAGTTGCGCTGTGAGGCCTGACCTCGATTTGCGTGTGATACCTCGTTTCGGGTGTCGTAACCTAGATTTGCGTACCTTGACTTAGGTTTAAGAATTGTGTTCATTTTGTGTGCCTTGCATTGAATTACGTGCATTCATTTAGGGTTCCGTGCATTTACTTAGAAAAATGTGCATTCGTCTCGTAGTTTGTGCCCTACCTCGTAGTGTGTGCCCTAGACCTAGGAAAGCGTGCCCTGACGTTAATCAAGAAAGCATCTTACACAAAGCACTAGGTCATTAATTGATCCTACGAATTCCACTAACTATTATTAAATTACTAATTCAACCCACTAGAAGACAAAATCTCACAAAAAGCTAGACATTCCTTATTCTTTATTCCTTATTCTTTTTGCACTTTCATCACACAATTAAATAATGCTCAAAAGATGACAAAATATCAAATTTTTAGATGCCTTGGCCGACCACCTTGTGGCTTTTATGCTTGCTTGCTCAATTCAAAATTAATTCTAGACAACTTATGACAATTCTATGACGCAAATGCATAAAAAAAATGCTCAAAGACCTCCTCAAAACTCCACCAATCTCGACCAAATGCTCCTTGCCCATGCTAGGAATTTCAAAATGCTTCTTGAAGACATAAAAAGCTGAATTACAAAGCTCAAGGCCGACATATGCCTTAACAATTGAAAAAGAATACATTTTTTTTTCTTCATTCTCTCATTTCCTCACATTTCTCTCTCTCCCTCTCATTCTTCTCTCTCTCTCTTGGCCTTGGCTAAGTTTCATCTTACCATTGCTCATCTTCATCATTCCATGGTGCATCAAGAAGAGCAACAAGCAAAGAGACTCGACCAAGTTAGCTAAGTTGCAAGAATCACACATGCAAGCTCTTTGAGTCACCATTTCGGCCTTGGTGAGTTTGCTATCTTCCATTTCTTTTATTCTTGTTCTAACCACATGCATCTACTAAGAACTTGGCCACTAAGCTAGGAAAAATAGAGAAAATCGAGTTGGAGTCTCGGCTAAGCAAGGAAGAAGAAGAAATTTGTGCTTCATCAAAGTTTTGTGCATCTTCTTGTTGATTTGCTAAGGTGAGGGCTAAAACTTCTTGAAAATCTTTCAAAAATCCACATGCATGCTCTTAAATGTATGTCTTTGCTTCTTTACTTGATTTATATGTGTGTTCATAAGCTTTTACAACCATGCATGGCAAGATTTTGGCTTGAAGATGATGATAGATGAAATCGGGTTTGGTGACAGCTCTCTGTCTTATTGTTTCGAGGTGAGTTTGGCTAGGCAAATGATGTTGAAAATGCATAAAAATTGGTAGGTAACTAGTTTTTCCAGTTTTGAACATTTTTCCCAGAAATAGGCCAAAGCTAATTTTGACTCTAAAGTCATAAAAATGGCAAATCATTAAACTGTGTCCAAATCTGGAAGTCTGGAAAAAAAAGAAGCAGGTTTTGGCAGATGCACTGACCTTGTAGAACGAATCAGTTTTGGCTTAGTAAATGATGTCCAAAATGCATGAAATTTGGTGTGCTACTATATTTTTCAGTTCTGGACATTTTTGTCAGAAATGGACTAAGGCTAAATCTGACCCTAAGGACCTCAAAAACGACAAGTATTGAAATGTGTGCAAATCTGGACAGTTTTGTGCAATCCCACTGTTTTGGCTATAACTATTGGACCCGAACTCCAAATGATGCAAGGTTTGTTTCTGATTTTAGTTCATTTCTTAAGATTTAATTTGACATCTTATTCACTAGAATTGGAGATTGTTTACTTGTCTTAATGATTGTGAGAAAACAGCCTATTGCAGTGAGGGTTTCACTTAGTTATATGCTTAAAAAATTTGTTGTAACTTCTCTTGTGGTATTAAATTCTTGGGATTGTGGCATTAGGAAGTTGTGTGGACTGTTTTGAATACTTGGGGATGTTTGAATTAATTGATGCATGGCTTGAGATTGATTTTTGAGTTGACTTGGGGCTTAATCGTACGGGTAAGCATGAAATGGAAACCTTAGTGACTAGGTAAACTTGCTAAGTGCTGATCCTTTGGATATTGTGTGTAATTATATGCTTAGTAGGCTGCCCGTAGTTGCTCTTATAGCCCTAAATGTGATTTTGATCATTGCATGTTGACAAATAGGCCTTTCTTGCATCCGAACCCACGTAGATTGTTGTTGCATGTTGAATAGTCTTATTATTTCATTACGTGGACTTTGAATTGAGTTATATGACTTAATTTACGTGCGTACATGGCTGCCCGTTTAATGTTCATATAACTCCATATGCCTTTCAAGTGAAATTACTTGTCTATTCGTGCCTCGCTTGTTTACTTGTCAATGTGCAATCTTATGACTGTCCGGAGGCAACCTACTTTGTTGTCCTCTTAATGTGATATATTAAATGTCATAAATGTGCATTGCATATAAGGTTGCAACCTTTCATTCTGGCGTGGTAGCATTCATGCACACCGGACGGCATCGGGCTTGCCGGTGCAACCGTGACTACCATTGTCCAATTCCCTCTCTCGCTTGGGGGCTAGACTTCCTCGGAGAGTTGGGTCGTAGGATTTCGGGGTACATCCGGAGTACACCCACTTGGCGTGATAAGGGGGTGATTTGAAGTCGGGCGCAACAACTGAGAGAAAAAGCTCACCGTATCCTTTTACTATATGTATAAGTGCTCTCGCTTTGTTCCTAGAGGACCTTGGGGAGGAAAGACTAGTAATTGTGCTCATTTACTTTATATTATTGTTATGTACTTAATTGTGTACATTCATGCTTACAAAAGGATTTTCATAAGTTGAACCGGAAAATGAGTTTCGAAACCTATTTCTCGTTCCCCCTCGCTGAGTTCATAAGGACTCACCCTCTTTTATCATCTCAGGTGAAGAAGATCAAGAACAGGTACCTGAGGACGATGTGCCTAACGATGATTCCTTGGAGTGATTGCCTGTCCTATGTGCTTTGCGTGATTATGGCTATTTGTGAACTATGCTACTTGAAGACTATTTCTTTTATGTTGCTCAATGTTGTAATGTAAAAGACCCCCGTTATAATTTGGGGTCTAATTTTGGTTTGTACTGATATTTACTAGACAGACACTAGACATTACTATGGTCATTTTGCCATTATTGCTGCTAGTATCTATAATAGGATTATGAAGTATTAGGTAAGGGCTAAGTAAAATGAACCAACCAAATCTTAAGCAGGTACTCGTTGTTAAGCTAAGATCAACAGGTACTTTTGTAACGAGGATTAATAAACAGACGAGACATAGTATCATACTAGGTTATTAATCAAACGAGACATCGAGATAACCAGTAGGCATTTCAATTGATGGTAAATAGTAATCTTAGTTAGAAATGATATTGAGAATTGGAAAATTTGAGGCGTTTAGAGAATTAGGTCAAACCAAATAGCCCAATTACAGCCGTTATGCTGCCAGTTTTTCGGGAAATTTTGGAGTTTAGGCTAAACATTAAGTGTTAAATCTTCATAAACGGTTAAGTATGTGATATGACTTGAATGTTTAGATCACACCCTACTCTAACCTTATAGGCCGGGTTGGGGCGTGACATGCGCGGCGCACAACATACTGTTTGAAAGCTCTCCGAGAGCTGTACGACAGGGGCAGCAAGCTTGCTCGGCTAGGCCTTGTTTTTTAGCCCAAAACCGAATGTTTTCAATAGTTTCGGGACACTTTTCTTCTTTTGCACTATTTTTTCGTCACGGATCGTACGTTGTGAGCTGCGAAAAGGACAACAACCTAATCCATCATATTTCTATTACCGAATCCCACGACACCGTGGGAAAGACAACTTTGCTTTATGTAGAGGCTGGGCCTGTGTGAGGCCCGATCTCGATTTGCGTGCGATACCTCGTTTCGTGTGCCCTAACCTAGATTTGCGTGCCTTGACCTAGGTTTAAGAATTGTGTTTCGTTTTGTGTGCCTTGCATTGAATTACGTGCATTCATTTAGGGTTGCGTGCATTTACTTGAAAAATGTGCATTCGTCTCGTAGTTCGTGTCCTACCTCGTAGTGCGACCTAGGAAAGCGTGCCCTCACGCTAATCAAGAAAGCATCTTATACGAAGCACTAGATCAATAATTAATCCTACAAATCTCACTAACTAATATTAAATTACTAATTCAACTCACTAGAAGACAAAATCTCACAAAAAGCTAGACATTCCTTATTCTTTATTCCTTATTCTTTTGCACTTTCAACACACAATTAAATAATACTCCAATAGATGACAAAAAATCAGATTTCTACATGCCTTGGCCGACCACCATGTGGGCTTTTGTGCTTGCTTGCTTAATTCAATTATTCTCCAAACATTCTATGACAATTCTATGACACAAAAGCATAAAAAAATAGCTCAAAAACTTTACCAAACTCCACCAATCTCGACATAAGCTCTTGCCCATGCTAAGTAATTCAAAAACCATGCTTCTTGAAGACACAAATCTGATTTGTTTTACATGCCCAAGGCCGACACATGCTTCATCAATTGCAAGGCTTTTATTTTTTTCATTTCTCTCATTTTTCTCTCATTCTTCTCTCTCTCCCTCTCATTCTTCTCTCTCTCTCTCGGCTTTGGCTGAGTTCATTCACTCCATAGCTCATCTTCATCATTCCATGGTTAATCAAGGCAAGCAAGTAGCTAAGAAGCTCGACTAAGCAAGCTAAGTTGCAAGAATCACACATGCAAGCTCTTTGAACAACCATTTCGGCCTAGGTGAGTTTCCTAGCTTCCATTTCTTTTCTTCTTGCTCTAACCACATGCACCTACTAAGAACTTGGTCACTAAGCTAGGAAAAATAGAGAAAATTCGAGTGGTTCTCGGCTAAGCAAGGAAGAAGATCAACTTTGTGCTTCATCAAGACTCTTGTGCATCTTCTTGTTGTTTTGCTAAGGTGAAGGCTTAAACTTCTTGAAAATCCTTCAAAAAACCACATGCATGCTCTTAAATGTTTTTCTTTGCTTCTGTACTTGAGATATATGTGTGTTCATAAGCTTTTATATCCATGCATGGCAAGACTTTGGCTAGAAGGTGATGATAGATGAAATCGGGTTTGTGACAGCTTTATGTCTTGTTCGTGCGAGATGATTTTGTCTAGGCAAATGATGTTTAAAATGCATGAAAATTTGTAGGTAACTATTTTTTCCAGTTCTGAACATTTTTCCCAGAAATAGGCCAAATCTAATTTTGACTCTAAGGTCCTCAAAATGGCAAATCATTAAAATGTGTCCAAATCTGGAAGTCTGGAAAAATGAAGCAGGTTTTGGCAGATTCACTGACCTTATAGAACGAACCAGTTTTGACTTAGTAAATGACATCCAAAATGCATTAAATTTAGTGTGCTGCTATATTTTTCAGTTCTGGACATTTTTTTCAGAAATGGACTAAGGCTAAATCTGACCCTAAGGATCTCAAAAATGACAAGTATTGAAATGTGTGCAAATCTGGACAGTTTTGTGCAATCCCACTGTTTTGGCTACAACTATTGATCCCGAACTCCAAATGATGCAAGGTTTGTTTATGAATTTAGTTTACTTCTTAAGATTTAATTTGAAATCTTGTTCACTGGAATTGGAGATTGTTTGCTTGTCTTAATGATTGAGAGAAAATAGCCCATTGCAGTGAGGGTTTCACTTAGTGATGTGCTTAGAAAAATTGTTGTAACTTCTCTTGTTGAATTAAATGCTTGAGATTGTGGCATTGGGATGTTGTGTGGACTGTTTTGAATACTTGAGGGTGTTTGAATTAATCGATGCATGGCTTGAGATTGGTTTTGGAGTTGACTTGGGGCTTAATCGCATGGATAAGCACAAAATGGAAACCCTAGTGACTAGGTAAATTCACTAAGTGTTGATCCTATGAATATCGTGTTTAATTATATGTTTAGTAGGCTGCCCGTAGTTGCCATTGTAGCCCTAAATGCTATCTTGATGATTACATGTTGACAAGTAGGCCTTTCTTGCACCCGAACCCACGTATATTGTCGTTGCATGTTGAATAATCTTATTATTTGATTACGTGAACGTTGAAATGAGTTATATGACTTGATTTACGTGCGTTACATGGCTGCCCATTTAATGTTCATATAACTCCACATGCCTTTCAAGTGAAATTACTTGTCTTATCGTGCCTCGCTCGTTTATTTGTCAATGTTCAACCTTATGACTGCTCAGAGGCAACCTACTTTGTTGTCCTCCTAATGTGATATATTAAATGTCATAAATGTGCATTGCATACAAGGTTGCAACCTTTCATTCTGGCGTGGTAGCGTTCACGCACACCGGGCGGCATCGGGCTTGCCGATGCAACTGTGACTACCATTGTCCAATTCCCTCTCTCGCTTGGGGGCTAGACTTCCTCGGAGAGTTGGGTCGTAGGATTTCAGGGTACATCCAGAGTACACCCACTTGGCGTGATAAGGGGATGATTTGAAGTCGGCCGCAACAATTGATACTGGAAATGAACTGAGTGCAAAAGCTCACCGTATCCTTTTCACTATGTGTTTAAGTACTCTCGCTTGGTTCCTAGAAGACCTCGGGGAGGAAAGACGGGTAATTGTGTTCATTTACTTTATATTATTGTTATGTACTTAATTGTGTTATATTCATGCTTGCAAAAGTATTTTCATAAGTTGAACCGGAAAATGAGTTTCAAAACCTATTTCTCGTTTTCCCTCGTTGAGTGCATAAGGACTCACCCTCTTTTATCATCTCAGGTGAAGAAGATCAAGAACAGGTACCCGAGGACGACGTGCCTAATGACAATTCCTTGGAATGATTGCCTGTCCTATGTGCTTTGCGTGATTATGGTCATTTGTGAACACTATGCTACTTGAAGACTATTTCTTTTCATGTTGGTTAATGTTTGTAATGTAAAAGATCCCGTTGTAATTTGGGGTCTAATTTTGGTTTGTACTGATAATAACTAGACAGACATTGCTATGGTCGTTTTGCTATTGTCACTGGCTAGTATCTATCGTAGGATTATGAAGTATCAGGTAAGGACTAAGTAAAATGAACCTACCCAATCTTAAGCAGGTACTCACTATTAAGCTAAGATCAACAGGTACTTTTGTAACGATGATTAACAAACAGACGAGACATAGTATCATACTAGGTTATTAATCAAACGAGACTTCGGGATAACCAATAGGCATTTCAATTGACGATAAATAGTAATCTTAGTTGGAAATGAAGTTGAGATTGTAAATTTTGGGGCGTTCAGAGAATTAGGACAAACCAAAGAGCCTAATTACAGCCGTTATACTGCCGGTTTTCCGGAGAATTTGTGGAGTTTAGGCTAAAACGTTAAGTGTTAAACTTTCAGGAATGATTAGGTACGAGACATGACTTGAATGTTCAGATCACACCCTAGTCTAACCTAATAGGCTGGGTTGGGGCGTGACAGCTCGCAAACCGAGGGTGTGGGGCATGGGACCAGGTCTCCGTCGCTCCGGTGCCCATAACTTTTGATTCATAAGGTGTTACGCGGCGTACAATATATCGTTGAAAAGCTCTCTGAGAGCTCTACGACGAGGGCAGCAAACCTGCTAGGCTGTGCTTGTTTTCGGAGTCCAAAATCTAACGTTTTAATCAGTTTCGGGATAATTTTCTTCTTTTGCTCTATTTTTTCGTCCCGGATCGTACGTCGTGTGCCTAAAAAATGACGATAACCTAATCCATCACATTTCTATTACCAAATCCCATGGCACCTTGGGTAAGACAACTTCGCTTCACGTAATGGCTGGGCCCGCAAACCGAGGGTGTGGAGCCTGAGACTAGGTTTTCGTCGCTCCGGTGCCCATAACTTTTGATCCGTAAAGAGTTACGCGGCGCACAGCATACCGTTGGAATGATCTCCGAGAGCTCTATGACGGGGGCACTAAGCCTGCTTGGTTGTGCCTTTTTTGGAGCCCAAAATCGAACATTTTCGTCAGTTTCGGGACACTTTTCTTCTTTTGCGCTGTTTTTTCGTCCCGGATCGTACGTCGTGAGCCGCAAAAAGGACGAAAACCTAATCCATCACATTTCTATTACCGAATACCAAGGCACCATGGGCAAGACAACTTCGCTTCACGTAGAGGCTGGGCCTGCAAACCGAGGGCATGGGGCTTGAGACTAGGTTTTTGTCGTTCTGGTGCCCATAACTTTTGATCCGTAAGGAGTTACACGGCGCATAACATACCGTTAGAAAGCTCTGCGAGAGCTCTACGACGGGGGCAGCAAGCCTGCTCAGCTGCGCTTGTTTTCGTCGCCCAAAATTGAAATTTTTCATCAGTTTCGGGACACTTTTCTTCTTTAGCGTTGTTTTTCCGTCCCGGATCGTACGTCGTTAGTTGCGAAAAGAGCAATAACCTAATCCATCACATTTCTATTACCGAATCCCATGGCACCTTGGGCAAGACAACTTTGATTCACGTAGAGACTGGGCGCGCAAACCGAGGGCATAGGGCTTGGGACCAGGTCTCCGTCGCTCCGGTGCCCATAACTTTTGATTCGTAAGGAATAATGTGCCGCACAGCATACCGTTGGAAAGCTCTTCGAGAGCTCTACGACGGGGGCAGCAAGTCTGATTGGCTGCACCATTTTTCGGAGCCCAAAACCGAACGTTTTCAACAGTTTTGGGACACTTTTCTTCGTTTGCACTGTTTTTTCGTCACGGATCGTACGTCATGAGCTGCGAAAAAGGCGACAACCTAATCCATCACATTTATGTTACCGAATCCCACGGCACCTTGGGAAAGACAACTTCACTTCACATAGAGGCTGGGCCCACAAACCGAGGGTGTAGGGCTTGAGACCCAATTTTCATCGCTCCGATGCTTATAACTTTGATCCGTAAGGAGTTACGCGTCGCATAGCATACCGTTGGAAAGATCTCCGAGAGCTCTACGACGGGGGCAGCAAGCCTGCTCAGCTGCACCAATTTTCATAGCCCAAAATCGAACGTTTTCATCAATTTCGGGACATTTTTCTTCTTTAGCGTTGTTTTTCCGTCTCGCATCGTACGTCGTGAGCTGCGAAAAGGACGACAACCTAATCCAACACATTTCTATTACAGAATCCCATGGCATCTTCGGCAAGACAACTTAGGTTCACGTAGAGGCTAGGCCCGCAAACCGAGGGCGTGGGGCATGGGACCAAGTCTCCGTCGCTCCGGTGCCCATAACTTTTGATCCGTAAGAAGTTACGCAGCGCACAGCATACCGTTGGAAAGCTCTCCGAGAGCTCTACGACGGAGGCGGCAAGCTTGCTCGGCTGCCCCTTTTTTCAGAGCCCAAAACTGAACATTTTCAACAGTTTCATCATACTTTTCTTCTTTTGCACTATATTTTCGTCACGGATCGTACGTCATGAGCTGAGAAAAGGACGACAACCTAATCCATCACATTTCTATTACCGAATCCCACGGCACAGTGGGCAAGACAACTTTGCTTCATGTAGTGGCTAGGCCCGCAAACCGAGGGCGTAGGGCATGGGACCAGGTCTCCGTCGCTCCGGTGCCCATAACTTTTGATCCGAAAGGTGTTACACGGCGCAAAGTATATCGTTGGAAAGCTCTCTAAGAGCTCTACGACGCGGGCAACAAACCTGCTAGGCTGTGCCTATTTTCGGAGCCCAAAATCGAATATTTTTTCATCAGTTTCGGGACACTTTTCTTCTTTTGCTCTGTTTTTTCGTCCCGGATCGTACGTCGTGTGCCTCGAAAAGGACGATAACCTAATCTATCACATTTCTAATACTGAATCCCACGGCACCTTACGCAAGACAACTTCGCTTCACGTAGAGGCTGGGCCAACAAACCGAGGGTGTGGAGCTTGAGACCAGGTTTTCGTCGCTCCGGTGCCCATAACTTTTGATCCATAAGGAGTTACGCAGCGCACATCATACCATTGGAAAGATCTCCGAGAGCTCTACGCCTGGGGCAGTAAGCCTGCTATGCTGCACCAGTTTTCGTAGCCCAAAATCGAACGTTTTCATCAGTTTCAGAACACTTTTCTTCTTTAGCGTTGTTTTTCTATCCCGGATCGTACGTCGTGAGCTGCGAAAAGGACGACAACCTAATCCATCACATTTCTATTACCGAATCCTACAGCACCTTCAGCAAGACAACTTAGCTTCACGTTAAGGTTGAGCCCGCAAACTGAGGACGTGGGGCTAGAGACCAGTTATTCGTCGCTCTAGTGCCCATAACTTTTGATCCGTAAGGTGTTACGCGGCGCACAACATATCGTTGGAAAGCTCTCTGAGAGCTCTACAACGGGGGCCGCAAACTTTTTCGGCTATGCTTATTTTCAGAGCCCAAAATTAACGTTTTCATCAGTTTCGCGACACTTTTCTTCTTTAGCGTTGTTTTTCCATCTTGGATCCTACATCGTGAGCTGCGAAAAAGGACGACAACCTAATCCATCACATTTCTATTACCGAATCCCACGGCACCTTCGGCAAGACAACTTTACTTCACGTTGAGGCTGGGCCCGCAAACCGGGGGCGTGGGGCTAGAGACCAGTTTTTCATCGCTTTGGTGCCCATAACTTTTGATCCGTAAGGAGTTACGCGGCGCACAGCATACCGTTGGAAATATCTCTGAGAGCTCTACGATGGGGGCAGCAACCCTGCTCGGCTGCGCCAATTTTCATAGCCCCTAATCAAACATTTTCATCAGTTTCGGGAAACTTTTCTTCTTTAGCGTTGTTTTTCCGCCCCGGATCATACATCGTGAGCTGCGAAAAGGACGACAACCTAATCCATCACATTTCTATTACCGAATCCCATGGCAACTTCGGCAAGACAACTTCCGTTCACGTAGAGGCTAGGCCCGCAAACTGAGGGCGTAGGGCTTGGGACCAGGTCTCCGTCGCTACGATGCCCATAACTTTTGATCCGTAAAGCGTTACGTGTCGCACAATATACTGTTGGAAAGCTCTCCGAGAGCTCTACGAACGGGGTAGCAAGTCTGCTCGGCTGTGCCTATTTTCGAAGCCCAAAACTGAACGTTTTCAACAGTTTCGGGATACTTTTCTTCTTTTGCTTTTTTTTTCGTCACGGATCGTACATCGTGAGCCGCGAAAAGGATGACAACCTAATCCATCACATTTCTATTACCAAATCCCACTGCCGCTTCTGCAAGACAACTTCACTTGACGTAGAGGCTGAGCCTGCAAACCGAGGATGTGGGGCTTGTGACCAGGTATCCATCGCTCGGGTGCCCATAACTTTTGATCCGTAAGGAGTTACGCGGCGCACAGCATACCATTGGAAAGCACTCCGAGAGCTCTACGATGGGGGCACTAAGCCTGCTCGGTTGTGCCTATTTTCAGAGCCCAAAATCGAACATTTTCATCTGTTTCGCGACATTTTTCTTCTTTTGCGCTATTTTTTCGTCCCGAATCGGATGTCATGAGCTGCGAAAAGGATGGCAACCGAATGCATCACATTTCTATTATCGAATGTCAAGGCACCTTGGGCAAGACAACTTCGCTTCACGAAGAGACTAGGCCTGCAAACCGAGGGTGTAGGGCTTAAGACCAGGTTTTCGTTGCTCCGGTGCCTATAAATTTTGATCCGTAAGAAGTTATACGACGCACAGCATATCATTGGAAAGCTCTCCGAGAGCTCTACGACGGGCGCAGTAAGCCTACTCGGCTGCGCCTATTTTCGTGGCCCAAAATTGAAAGTTTTTATCAGTTTCGGGACACTTTTCTTCTTTAGCGTTGTTTTTCCGTCACGGATCGTACGTCGTGAGCTGCGAAAAGAGCGATAACCTAATCCATCACATTTCTATTACCGAATCCCACGTCGCCTTGGGAAAGAAAACTTCGATTCACGTAGAGGCTGGGCGCAAACCGAGGGAGTGGGGCTTGGGACCAGGTCTCCGTCGCTCCGGTGCCCATAACTTTTGATTCGTAAGGACTAATGCGGTGCACAGCATACCGTTGAAAAGCTCTCCGAGAGCTCTACGACTGAGGCTACAAGCCTACTTGGCTGCGTCATTTTTCGGAGCCCAAAATCGAACGTTCTCAACAATTTCAGGACACTTTTCTTCTTTTGCACTATTTTTTCATCACAGATCGTACATCGTGAGCCGCGAAAAGGATGACAACCTAATCCATCACATTTCTATTACCGAATTCCACTGTGCCTTGGGAAAGACAACTTTGCTTCACGTAGAGGCTGGGCCCGCAAACCGAGGGTGTGGGGCTTGAGACCTGGTTTTCGTCGCTCCGGTGCCCATAACTTTGGATCCATAAGGAGTTACGCGGTGCACAGCATACCGTTGGAATGATCTTCGAGAGCTCTACGACGAAAGCAGCAAGCCTGCTCGGCTGCACCAATTTTCATAGCCCAAAATTGAACGTTTTCATCAGTTTCGGGACACTTTTCTTCTTTAGCGTTATTTTTTCATCCCGGATCGTACGTCGTGAGCTGCGAAAGGATGACAACATAATCGGATTTAGTTCACTCCTTAAGCTTTAATTTGAAATTTTGTTCACTGGAATTGGATATTCTTTGCTTGTCTCAATGATTGTGAGAAAACAGACCATTGCAGTGAGGTTTTCATCTAGTGATTTGCTTTGAAAATTATTGTAACTTCTCTTGTTGTATTAAATGCTTGGGATTGTGGCACTTGGATGTTGTGTGGACTGTTTTGAATGCTTGAGGGTGTTTTAATTAGTCGATGCATGGCTTGAGTTTAATTACGTGACAACTTAGGGCTTAATCGCACGGGTGAGCACGAATTAAAACCCTAATGACTAGGAAAACTAGCTAAGTGTTGATCCTATGAATATCGTGTTTAATTATGTGATTAGTAGGCTGCCTGTAGTTGCCCTTATAGCCCTAAATGTGGTTTCGATGATTATATGTTGACAAGTAGGCCTTTCTTGCACCCGGTCCCATGTAAACGTCGTTGTATGTTGTATGACCTTATTATTTGATTACGTGAACTTCGAAATGAGTTATATGACTTGATTTACATGCGTCACTTGGCTGCCCGTTTAATATTCATATAACTCCATGTGCTTTACAAGTGAAATTACCTGTCATATTGTGCCTCGCATGTTTATTTGTAAATGTGCAATCCTATGACTGCTCGGAGGCAACCTACTTTGTTGTCCTCCTAATGTGATATATTAAATGTCATAAATGTGCATTGCATACAAGGTTGCAACCTTTCATTCTGGTGTGGTAGCGTTCACGCACACCGGGTGGCATCAGGCTTGCCGGTGCAACCGTGACTACCATTGTCCAATTCCCTCTCTCGCTTGGGGGCTAGACTTTCTCAGAGAGTTGGGTCGTAGGATTTTGGGGTACATCCGGAGTACACCCATCTAGCGTGATAAATGGATGATTTGAAGTCGGCCGCAACAACTGATATTGGAAATGAACTGAGAACAGAAGCTCACCGTATCCTTTTCACTATGTGTATAAGTACTCTCGCTTGGTTCCTAGAGGACCCCGGGGAGGAAAGACGGGTAATTGTGTTCTTTTACTTTTATATTATATTATGAACTTACTTGTGATATATGTCATGCTTGCAAAAAGGGTTTTCATAAGTTGAACCGGAGAAAGAGTTTCAAAGCTTATTTCTCGTTCTCCCTCGCTCAGTTCATAAGGACTCACCCTCTTTTATCATCTCAGGTGAAGAAGACCAGGAACAGGTACCCGAGAATAATGTGCCTATTAATGACTCCTTTGAATGATTGCTTGCCCTACGTGCCTTTCTTGACTATGGCCATTTTGTGAACGATATGTTGTTTGAAGACTATTTCTTATGTTGCTTGTTGTTGTATTGTAAATGATCCCCATTGTAATTTGGGGTCTAATTTTGGGTTGTACTGATCATAACTAGATAGACACTTTTATGGTCATTTTTGCTATGGCTACTGGTTAGTATCTATCGCAGGCTTATGAAGTATCAGGTAAAGGATTAAGTAAATGAATCTATCCAATCTTAAACACGTACTTTTGTAACAAGGATTAACAAACAAACGAGACAAAGTTATCATGCTAGGTTGTTAATCAAACGAGACTTCGAGATAACTAGTAGGAGTTTCAATTGGTGATAAATAGTAATCTTGGTTGGAAATGAATTTGAGATTGAAAGTTTTCGAGGCGTTTAGAGAATTAGGTCAAACTAAAGAGCCCAATTACAACCGTTATGCCACCGGTTTTTCGGGAAACTTGTGGAGTTTAGGCTAAAGGTTAAGTGTTAAACTTTCATGAACGATTAAGTACGTGATATGACTTGAATGTTTAGATCACACCCTAGTCTAATCTTTATAGGTCGGGTTGGGGCATGACACCTTATCTTAATGGTATCATAGCTTAGATTGCTTAAGCCGGGTTTAACTCTCGGACCATTGGTAGAAGCCCTAAGGTAATTGAGATGACTTGTTTATGTGTGTTATTGTGTGACATTATCAATTGTGCCTTCTCTGTTTCTATGTGCTTATGTGATTAACATGTCTTAACTATTTCTAGAATTGTGTATCTATATAAAATTATATGTTGCATATCTTATGCATTAAATTCTTGTTTGTCGTATTCCAATAAATTGTGCATCGTAATCTGTGTCTTTAGATGACTGGCCCTAGTACCCGCACTACTAATACGAGCGGTGAGCCCCAAGAGACCGAAGATGCTCATCAAACCAATCCCGGTATGGCTATGTTTAACATGATGGCGAATGCCATGGATCGCGTGTCGCGAGTGATGGAACGTCAAGATGCACATGAAGCAGACAACAACAACAACATGAATAATGGTAACCATGGGAGAAATAGCAGAATGCGGGAGTTCCTTGACTTTCGCCCATCCAAATTCCACGGGGAAGCTGATGATGAAAAGGCAGAGGCTTGGTTGTCTGAGATTGAAAGGATTTTCAGACCACTTGACTATACTGATGAAGAAAAGGTGGAGTTCACTGTGTTTTTGTTGCACGGGGATGCTGAGCATTAGTGGCACACCGTGGAGGCGCTTTGGGAAACTGATCATACACCTCTCTTGTGGGGTAATTTCGTTAAGGCATTCAAGGAGAAATATGTACCTGCAGTTTCCAGGCAGAGGCGGATTGAGGAATTCATGCACTTGAACCAGGGTAACATGACGGTGGCCCAGTATGAGGCTCGTTTTGACCGACTGTCCCGCTATGCTCAATACATGGTCGGTACCCCTAAGGCGAAGATGTAGAAATTTATGAATGGGTTGAGGCCAGAAATTCAGGACCAATTGGCTTCGCATGACTTCACTACCTATTTTGCTCTCCTTGCTGCTGCTTCCCGAGTTGAGAAGAGGAAACTTGATAGAGCCGGTTCAAGCCAGCCGAACAAGAAACCATATCAGTCTCCAGGTTAACAGAGAAAATTCCAGAGCCAGAGTCATAGTCAGGGCCAGAGCCAGAACATACCAGTTAATAACCGTGGCCCGACTAAAGTACCATCAGCCTCTTCCACCCATGGATCCACAGGTAGTTCACCTGCTACTCAGTCTATCAACTGTTCTTACTGTGACAAGAAGGGTCACACCGAGGCCCAGTGCTGGAAGAAGTCAGGATGATGTGTGTGGTGTAGCAGTGATCAGCATCAAATCAAGGATTGCCCTAAATGGCAAGGAGGACAAAATCAAGTTAAACTAGCTGGTAGAGGCAAAACTCCAATTCCTAGAGTTCAGGCCCGAGCTTATGCTATTGAGTGCGAGGAGCTTCCAAAGGAGACCGCTGTCGTTGAAGGTACATTCTTGATACTAAATCAACCTATTAGGGTGCTAATTGATCCAGGTGCTACTCATTCATTTATTACTCCCTTATGTGTGCAACGTGTGAAACTGAAAGTTGTATGTTTGCCTTACGAAGTAGAAGTTGGTACTCCGATGGGTTCTAAACTTGTTACTAGCTCAGCTTGTAAAGCATGTAAAATTCAAATTAAAGATAGGGAATTCTCAACCAATCTTATTGTATTACCCTTTCGAGACTATGAAGTCATTTTAGGGATGGACTGGTTGGCAGAGCATCATGCCCAACTAGATTGCCGGACAAAGATTGTAACATTCCAGATACCTGGTCAACCAATATTGGAGGTAATGGGTCGAAGAGATTTCACCGGGAGTTCCATCATTTCGTCTACGAAAGCAGTGAAATCCTTGAGAAAAGGGTATAGTGGATACTTAGCTTACCTCATCAACAAGCCGTCGGACAAAGCTAAGTTGGAGGAGATGCCAGTGATTAAAGATTATGCAGATATGTTTCCAGAAGAATTGCCCGGTTTACCCCCAAATCGGGAGATCGAGTTCATTATAGAATTACTGCCTAGCACCCAGCCAATATCTAAAGCTCCCTATCGTATGGCACCAGCCGAGCTACAAGAATTGAAGGACCAATTGCAAGGATTGTTGAAGAAGGGATTTGTTCAACCAAGTTCTTCTCCGTGGGGAGCGCCAGTCCTATTTGTAAAGAAGAAAGACGGAACGTTGAGGCTATGCATTGATTACTGAGGATTGAACCAAGTGACCGTCAAGAATAAATACCCACTTCCACTGATCGACGAGCTGCTTGATCAACTTCAAGGAGCCAAAGTGTATTCGAAGCTCGACTTGAGGCAAGGGTACTATCAGTTGCGGATCAAAAAGGAGGATGTGTCTAAAACGGCTCTCAGGATGAGATATGGGCATTATGAATATGTGGTGATGCCATTTGGGCTAACTAATGCTCCTGTAGCTTTTATGGACTTGATGCACAGGGTATTTCTACCCTATTTGGACCAATTTGCGGTGATCTTTATTGATGATATTTTGGTATACTCGAAATTCGAGGCTGAGCATAAACAACATCTGCGATTGGTACTGCAGAAACTTCGAGAGCATCAATTGTATGCAAAGTTTAGCAAATGTGAATTTTGGTTGCAGCAGATTGCATTCTTGGGGCACATCATATCCCAAGAGGGAATAGCAGTGGATCTAGCAAAGATAGAAGCGGTGATGTCTTGGAAGAAGCCGAAAAATGTTACGGAGGTTCGGAGTTTTCTTGGTCTAGCCGGCTATTATCAGAGATTCGTGAAGGATTTCTCAAAGATTGCAGGACTGCTTACAAAGCTCACTCAAAAGAAAACAAAGTTTGTATGGGATGACAAGTATGAGAACAGCTTCCAAGAATTGAAAAAAAGATTGACTACCGTACCTGTTCTTGCATTGCCTGAAGGGAGTCAAGGCTTTGTAATCTATAGCGATGCTTCGAATGAAGGATTGGGTTGTGTGTTGATGCAATATGGTAGAGTGATTGTGTATGCCTCTAGGAAACTGAAGCCATATGAATTGAACTACCTGACGCATGATTTGGAGTTAACAGCTATTGTGTTTGCACTCAAGAAATGGAGACACTATCTGTGGGGTAACAAGTTCGAGGTGTTTACTGATCACAAGAGCTTGAAATACTTGTTCTCAAAAAAACAATTGAACATGAGGCAAAGACGGTAGATGGAGCTTTTGGATGATTATAACCGCACAATCAATTATGTACCCGATAAAGCAAATGTAGTTGCAGATGCCTTAAGTCGGAAAACGAGCATGGCAAAACTGGAAGTTAAGGTGCAGGAGTTGTTAGAGGAAGCATTTTTGTGGAAACCACAATTGACTCAAAAAGGGTTACTATTTGCCACTACACAAGTTCAATCGACCTTGTTGTCTGAATTACGAGAGGCTCAACAGAAGGACCAACAGTTTCAGAAGATTAAAGAAAGCAACACAGATTTCAAGTTTCATGATGATGGTATTTGGAGGTTTAGGAATCGAATTTGTGTTCCTAATGAGCCAGAGCTGAAAAAGAAGATTCTTGAAGAAGCCCATAATTCAAGATACACTATTCACCCCGGTGGAACAAAGATGTACCGGGATTTGAAGCAACACTATTGGTGGAATAACATGAAGAGAGAGATTGCGGAGTTTGTGTCACGGTGTTTGACTTGTCAAAGAGTCAAAGTAGAACATCAACGACCGGCAGGTTTACTTCAACCGTTGGAGATTCCTCAATGGAAATGGGAACATATAACTATGGACTTTGTCATGGACCTTCCCAGGTCACAAAAGGGTCATGACGCCATTTGGGTCATAGTGGATAGATTGACTAAGTCAGCACACTTCTTACCGATGAACAAGGAGGATAGTCCTGAGAAATTGGGAGATATGTATGTGGCGGATATTGTAAGATTGCACGGGATGCCTATGAGTATTGTATCAGATAGGGATCCTCGTTTTACTTCCCGATTTTGGAAGAGATTGCAAGAAGCTTTGGGAACGAAGTTGAGTTTCAGCACGGCTTATCACCCTCAGACTGATGGACAATCTGAGAGAACTATTCAGATTCTGGAGGATATGCTGAGGGCGTGTGTTTTAGACTTCGGAAAAGGTTGGGAGAAATATCTGTCTCTAGCGGAGTTCGCTTATAATAATAGTTATCAGGCCACTATCGGGATGGCCCCATTTGAGGCATTGTATGGACGTAAGTGTCGATCCCTAATTTACTGGGATGAAGTAGGTGAGACGAAGACTTTTGACCCGACCCTACTACCAGAACTTATGAAGACTGTTGATAATGTCCACCTCATCCGGAAACGGATGCTTACCACCCAAAGCAGGCAGAAAAGTTATGCAGACCGACGGAGACGGAGTCTAGAGTTTGAGGTCGGCGACAAGGTGTTCTTGAAGATATCACCTCGGAGGGGACTGATTAAACACGGCAAGGGTGGAAAGTTGAGCCCGAGGTTTGTAGGACCATTTGAGATAATTGAGAAGGTTGGCAAATTGGCGTATCGCCTGGAACTACCCCAAAACCTCTCCAATATTCACGACGTCTTTCATGTTTCAATGCTACGGAAGTATCACCCTGATCCATCGCATATCTTGGAGCCAGAGCTATTGCAGCTTCAGGAGAACTTGTCTTATGAAGAGAAGCCCATTCGGATCCTAGACCAGCAAGATCGAGAGTTGCGCAACAAATCTATACCGATGGTGAAAGTATTGTGGGATCATCATGGGGTTGAAGAAGCAACGTGGGAAAGGCGAGACCAGATGGAGCAACAGTATCCAGCTTTATTTCAAAGATAATATCGAATTTTGAGACGAAATTCTTTTAAGGAGGGGAAGATGTGAGGCCCGACCTCGATTTGCGTGCGATACCTCATTTCATGTACCCTAACCTAGATTTACGTGTCTTGACCTAGGTTTAAGAGTCGTGTTTCGTTTTATGTGCCTTGCATTGAATTACGTGCATTCATTTAGGGTTGCATGCATTTATTTGGGAAACGTGCATTTGTCTCGTAGTTCGAGCCTTACCTCGTAGTACGTGCCCTAGACCAAGGTAAGCATGCCCACATGCTAATCAAGAAAGTATCTTACACGAAGCACTAGATCATTAATTAATCTTACAAACTCTACTAACTAATATTAAAATGCTAATTCAACTCACTAGAAGACGAAATCTCACAAAAAGCTAGACATTCTTATTCTTTATATGAGGCCCGACCCCGAATAACGTGTGTTACCTTGATTTGCGTGTCATAGACCAAGAATTATATGACTGACCTTGGATTACGTGCCCTATCTTGATTTTCGTTCATGCTTCGTTTCGTGCCTTGACCTAGAATGGTGTGCCCTAATCCCCAACTGACGTGCGATACCTAGATATACGTGCCCTGACTTCGATTTAAGTGCGATACCTCGATTTGTGTACATTGACCTTGAACTGCGTACCTTAACCTAGATATAGAGTCGTGCCTTGATTTGCATGCATTGCATTGAATTACGTGCCTTGCATTGATTTACGTGCATTCACCTAGGATTACGTGCATTAGTCTTGAAGTACGTGCATTAGTCTTGAAGTTTGTGTCTACCTCGTAATTCGTGCACCATATTGATTTCTGTGCGTGTCTTGTAGTGCGTGCCATAGACATAGGAAAGCATGCCCAAACGCTAATCGATAAAGAATCCTACACAAAGCACTAAACTATAAAATAATCCTACACAATCCACTAACTAATATTATATTCCTAATTCAAATTCTCTACAAAACCCACTAACTACTAAAATATTCTATTCTTCCTAACACACTCAACTAACCAATAAATTATTATAAACCTACACTTATTATAATCCAAAATAGACTAACATGAATCTGAATTTTCAGATTCTTCATTGCATTACACGACCAAACACTAAAAAATTGAAGATATTTCAAGACAATGCATGCATTAAAATATTCATTACATTATTCTATGCTTTCCACTTTTTCCAAACACAAGACTTACCCTTTTATCTTATCAAAGCATGCCTCACAATTCAAAATGCTCAAAAGATGACACAAAATTAGATTTTTGCAAGCCCAAGGCTGACACACACAAGCACCTACTCAAACAAACACTCAACTTCATCCATTTCCTCACAAACTCTCTCATTCTCTCTCCGTCTCTCTCATTTTCGACATGGCTGCCTCTTGACCTTCCAAGACCTCAAGAATGCTCTCAAGATCTCTCCCAAGCTCGGACATAGCAGCGCAAGCAAGCAAGAAGCAAGGAAGACGCTCCCTTTATGCATTTTGAAGAGCCTTTGTGCTCATTGGCTAAATCTTCAATAGGTGAGGGTTAATCATTTTTAAAAAGCTTTCAAAAACCACATGCAAGCCTTCATATGTCTATATTTACCTCTGTACTTGTGATATATGTGTACACTTGAGCTTTTGTAACCATGCATGGCAAGATATTTGGCTAGAACTTGAAGATAGGACGAATCGCGAAATCTGAGCAGTTTTCTGACTTGTTGGAGCGAAGCAAATTTGGCCAGGTAAATGATGTTGAAAATGTGTGAAAATAGGTATGTGACTAGTTTTTCCAGTTCTGAGAATTTTTCGTAGAAATAGAACAAGGCCAATTCGGACTCTAAGACCCCTAAAATGGCAAAATATCAAAATGTATCGAAATCTGGAAAATCTGGGAAAATAGAGCAGGTTTTTGGCAGTTCACTGACCTCGTAGAGCGAAACCATTTTGGCCTAGTAAACGATATTAAAAATGTATGAAATTTGGTATGTTGCTAGAATTTTCAGTTCTGGACATTTTATTCAGAAATAGACTAAGGCTAAATCTGACCCTAAGGCCCTAAAAATGACAAGTATTGAAATGTGTACAAATCTGGACAGTTTTGCGCAGTCTCACGGTTTTGGCTATAACTCTTGAATCCGAACTCCAAATGATGCGAGGTTTGTTTCTGGATTTAGTTCACTTAATAAGATTTAATTTGACATTTTGTTCACTGGAATTGGAGATTTTTTGTTTGTCTAAATGATTGTGGTAAACCAGGCCATTGCAGTGAGGTTTGTATCTAGTGATATGCTTTGAAAATTATTGTAACTTCTCTTGTGGTATTAAATGCTTGGGATTGTGGCACTTGGATGTTGTGTGGATTGTTTTGAATGTTTGAGGATGTTTTAATTGATCAATTCATGGCTTGGGTTTAATTATTTGTCAACTTGTGGCTTAATCGCACGTGTAAGCATGAAATGAAACCCTATCGGCTATGAAAACTCGCTAAGCGATGATCCTATGGTTATTTTGTTTAATTGTGTGATTAGTGGGCTGCCTAATAAATGTGAAGTATGCTTGAAATGGTTTAAGAGTTGCTTGTGGTGTTTAGCGAACGAAACCGACCCCGAGCACGGCCTAGCAAACCCTAATGGCCTCGTAGCTCCCCGAGTCATAAACCGTTCTTTTGTGAATTATGAAGGATATTGAGGAAGATTAATAGGCTGCCCGTATATGTCCTTATAGCCCTAAATGTGATTCCCGATGGTTACATGTTGATAAGTAGACTTTGCTTGCACCCGGTCTAAAGTAAGCGTCATTACATGCTTGTACAATCTTATTACTTGATTCTTGAACCCCGAAACAAGTTATATGACTTGATTTACATGTGTCACATGGCTGCCTGTTTAATATTCATATAACTCCTTGTGTTTTAGAAGTGAAATTACATGTCAAAGCATGCCTCGTGTGTTTACTTGTCAATATGTGACCTTATACTTGCTCGTAGGCAACCTACTTTGTTGTCCTCCTAATGTGAATTGTTAAAAGACATTCTATGGCTTATTTGAACATGATTACTTGGCTGCCCGTGGAAGTTTAATTGCTTTCAAATTGATATATGAAATGATTACATGTTCTTACAATGCCTTATATGCCAATATGTCAAAATGTGATCATATACTTGCTCGGAGGCAACCTACTTTGTTGACCTCCCAATATGAAATGTTAAATGGCATACATGTGCATTGCATGCAAGGTTGCAACCTTTCATTCTGGCGTGGTAGCGTTTCTCGCACACAGGGCAGCATCGGGCTTGCCGGTGCAACCGTGACTACCACTGTCCAATTCCCTCTCTCACTTGGGGGCTAGACTTCCTCGGAGAGTTGGGTCTTAAGATTTCGGGGTACATCCGGAGTACACCCATTTGGCGTGATAAGTGGATGATTGAAGTCGGCCACAACAACTGTTATCAGAAATGATCTTGAGAGCGAAAGCTTACCGTATCCTTTTCACTATGTGTTTAAGTACTCTCGCTTGGTTCCTAGAGGACCTCAGGGAGGAAAGACGGGTAAATGTGTTCTTTACTTTACATTACGTTATAAAACTTACTTGTGTTATAATAATGTCATGATTTCAAAAAGGGATTTTCATAAGTTTAACCGGAAAAGGATTTCAAAACGTTATCTCTTGTTCCCCCTCGCTGAGTTCATAAGGGCTCACCCTCTTTTTTGTCACAGGTGCAGCAGATTTGGAACAGATACCTGAAGTAAATGTGCTTGTTGATGAATCCTTGGAGTGATTACGTGCTTTATGTGTCTTGCTTGACAGTGGCTATTTTGTGAACGTTGTGTTTGCTTTGAAGAATATTTATTTTGTTGATGTAAATGACCCCGTTGTAATTTGGGTCTAATTTTGGATTGTACTATCTATAACTGGACGAACTTCTTATTTGGTTATTGTTTTATTGTCTTGATTAGTAGTTATTATAGGGGTTTAAACCACTAGGTGAATAATCAACAAAGTTAACTCTATCCAACTCCACTTAGGTACTAATTCGTAAGCTAAAGGATAATAGTTACGTGCATGATAGGGGTAAATTGAAAAATAAACGGGACATAGGTATCATACTAGGTTATTAATCAAACGAGGCTTCGAGATAATTAGTAGGCATATCTATTGATAACAAAATAGGAAATTTTAGTTGGAATTGAATCAATGATTAAAGGTTTTGAGGCGTTTTAGAAAATAGGTCAAACCAAAGGTCTTAAATATACCCGTCATACTGTCGGATTTTCAATAAATCTTTTGGAATTCTAAATCATCGTTAAGTATTAATCATAAGAAATGACCAAGTCGTACAAATAGCATAGAAGAATTAGGTCATTCCCTAGTCTAGCCTCCATAGGTCGGGTTGGGGCATGACACATTATATTAGAATGGTATCAGAGCTTAGTTTGCTAACTAGGCATTAGTCGGGTTCATCTCTCAAACCGTAGGTAGAAGCCCTAAAGTAAATATGATGTCTTGTTTATATGTGTGCTAATGTGCTTAATTGCTTTGTGCATTGAATATTATGTGCCTTTGTGGACTATATGTATTATGTATCATGCACACCGTCATGTCCTCAATAATGCATGCATGCTTTTATACTCCTTCCTTGATACATGTGCATGTTATATAATTGTAAATGACTATTTATACACATAGATAGTTAGGATTAGGACCTTCAGGGAAGTGAATTTGTGTAGGACGAACAAAAAGGCTCGGTTAGAGATGTCTCGCATCTTCACAGGTACTCGATGGATCGTATGTATTATTGGATATGCATATATAAAATGCGTAGCACAGGTATAATTGTTGAGGTAAAGTTATCCCCTTATCTTTGGAATACTCATACATGTGATTAAGTTATCAATTTTATAGCTATGAAGTTCTTGATTCCGTTAAATCGTTGTTCTAATTATGGTTCAAGTATGAAGGTTAATGACATACAACTTCGCTTAAAATATAAGAGTATACTATTAAATATGTAGAGTAGTGTATATTCCCATGTGCTGATAGTAGAAGTTGACTTGGAGGTTTCTTTGAATCCATTTCTCACATCTTAAAATTGGCTTGATAGACTATCTAAGAAGTTAGCAATATACTCGTACGATTGAATCCTTACTTGATTGGAATTAAGCATTGATGAATCTGATATGGTATGTACTAGCGAGTTTCAAGTTCACTAAATGTTGAGATCATGACCTAGAAATTAAAAGATGAATTCGTGGAAGTTGACGATAGTTACTTTTAGGGGTTAGATTATTAAGTCATTGATAGCGTATTTAAGTGAGTTAACAATGGATAACATGACATGTAGGCAACTATGGAGACTGAGTTTAACAAGGTTGATGAATCTTTAGTATAACAAGATATGGGGATGTTGGAATCGAGAAATTCACGTAACTAGAACTCGTGTTCAGAAGACTACACCTAAATGTTAGGTCGAATAGAAGTGTAAGGTATTGAATTATGCATTAGATTACTAACGTTGCTAAGGTCCTAAGTTGGATATTTGTGATATTAAGAATCATGGTATTAAATTGTTGCCCCTCGAATTTAGTTATGATTATGCGAAGTAAGTCATTCTATGCACTCGTTGTTTGGATAACCTAGAGGATGTTAGAAAGCATATATCCCTAAGTAAGACCGATGGACCTAGTATATAAACCATGGAAATAATATTAAGCATCTGGTTGTAAAGTGGAGTCGTTAGGGTATGAATAGTAATCCTAAATAACTAATAGCGAGTACGCATGATGATTCATGGTAAACCCTAGGACCTAAGGTCGATCAGACTTAATGCTCTTAGCTAGTTGAACATGTAAACGAAGAGAGTAAGATAGAGATGAATTAGAGTCATGATGATCCAAGAGACTATTGTTAGACCACCGTATCTATGTGCTCCGTTTCACATCTAGAAACTAGCGATTGGTGGACTTTGAATTGTGGTCGTTGAATAAAGAGGTGAATCTTGTAGTGATAGTTAAATGAGTGGTTGATTACTTTTGAAGTTCTATTAGGCTATGTTGAAGGATGCCTCATGGTCATACTTCTTATATTGATACAACCTTGAAGTTATCTCGTGTAAGTATCTTATGAGCTCGATCATTTCGGTACCCATTTATAGTCCTAGGATTGTTGTTGGACGGTCGGTAACCTAGTAGAGCATTGATATCACTTACATGGCGATGAACCCAGCTTAGTAACATTAATGTTGAAGATATATTGGCGGGTATTAAGATTAGGTCACTAAGTGAGTAGGACCATTGTCTTCTTAAGTATGACGTAACCTTGGATTGAGGTGAGTGGAATTTATTTGAGGTTGAAACTATTCATCTTAGGAGTCTTGGTTAAGATTAAAAGAAATTCCGAAGCTTTGTGACTTGAAGATAGAGATTTGAATAAGGAAATAAATTGTGGATTACGAGTTGATGAATTTACTTGTAAGAGTTGAACTAGTGCAACATGATTAGTTTACCCATGCAATTTCGATGGCAATTTGTTGGTGATACTTAATAAACCTTAGAATTCGAGTTTAATGAATCTCAACGGTCTTTCTCCTTGATTACGAGCATGAAGGTTAACGAAGCTGGGAAATGATGTTAGTGAATAAGAGCCTATAACCGGAAGACTAGTCATTAGAAGATTTACTAATCCAATGTACCTTCAAGATAAGAACTATGATACTACCGATAGATGATGACTTGAGATGGATTAGTTTGTTTGGTGAGTTCAACCTGAAAATAGGGTCGTATCGTGGAAATAATCCATAACATGTGTATGTCCTACGTGCTAACAATTTTGAAGCTAGTAGATAGGATATGTAAATCGGATATAGGCTTATCATCTTGAAATTAGCGTATGTCACCCTAGGATCATAAAATTATTGTGATATTCCTTTTGATGTATGAATGCGAGATTGATACAACATGAGTTATGATTTTGGAGTTATAGTTATATAGTTAGAATACCGATGCAGCTTTGATGACTATGTATGTAGATTCTAACCTTAGTTAATGAACTTGACCTTAAGATCAAATGGAGAATAGAGTCGTTCAAAGGAAAGAACTGTAAATGTAAAGGTCACACCGAACTAAATGATTGGAGAAATATAAGAAGTGAATTGGTTGCGGTAAAAGATCACCAAACACGGGACGAACCGGAGTAGGAAGAATAACAAGGGTTAGAATCCGTCTAAATGACCTCAATAGGCAAGAAAGAATTTCGGGACGAAATTCTTTTAAGGAGTAGAGGATGTGAGGCCCGACCCCGAATAACGTTTGTTACCTTGATTTACGTGCCATTGACCAAGAATTATATGACTGACCTTGGATTATGTGCTCTGTCTTGGTTTTCGTGCATGCGTCGTCATTCGTGCCTTGACCTAGAATGGTGTTCCCTAATCCCCAAATAATGTGCGATACCTAGATATACGTACCCTGACCTCGATGTACATGCGTTACCTCGTTTCATGTGCCCTAACCTTGAACTGCGTACCTTAACCTAGATATAGAGTCGTGCCTTGATTTGCGTGCATTGCATTGAATTACGTGCCTTGCATTGGTTTACGTGCATTCACCTAGGATTGCATGCATTAGTCTTGAAGTACATGCCTTAGTCTTGAAGTTCGTGTCTTACCACGTGATTCGTGCACGTATTGATTTCTATGCGTGCCTCGTAGTGCGTGTCATAGTCATAGGACAGCGTGCCCGCACGCTAATCGATAAAGAATCCTACACAAAGCACTAAACTATAAAATAATCCTACACAATCCACTAACTAATATTATATTCCTAATTCAAATTCTCTACAAAACCCACTAACTACTAAAATATTCTATTCTTCCTAACACACTCAACTAACCAATAAACTATTATAAACCTACACTTATTATAAAGACTAACATGAATCTGGATTTTCAGATTCTTCATTGCATTACACGACCAAACACTCAAAAATTGAAGATATTTCAAGACAATGCATGCATTAAAATATTCATTACATTATTCTATGCTTTCCACTTTCTCCAAACACAAGACTTACCCTTTTATCTTATCAAAGCATGCCTCACAATTCAAAATTCTCAAAAGATGACACAAAATCAGATTTTTGCAAGCCCAAGGCTGACACACACAAGTACCTACTCAAACAAACACTCAACTTCATCCATTTCCTCACAAACTCTCTCATTCTCTCTTCTTCTCTCTCATTTTCCACCATGGCTGCCTCTTGATCTTCCAAGACCTCAAGAATGCTCTCAAGATCTCTCCCAAGCTCGGCCATAGCAGCCCAAGCAAGCAAGAAGCAAGGAAGAAGCTCCATTTATGCATTTTGAAGAGCATTTGTGCTCATTTGCTAAATCTTCAAGAGGTGAGGGTTAATCCTTTTTAAAAAGCTTTCAAAAACCACATGCAAGCCTTCATATGTCTATATTTACATCTGTACTTGTGATATATGTGTGCACTTGAGCTTTTGTAACCATGCATGGCAAGATATTTGGCTAGAACTTGAAGATAGGACGAACCGCGAAATCTGAGCAGTTTTCTGACTTGTTGGAGTGAAGCAAATTTGGACAGGTAAATGATGTTTAAAATGCGTGAACATTGGTAGGTGACTAGTTTTTCCAGTTCTGAGCATTTTTCATAGAAATAGGCCAAGGCCAATTCTGACTCTAGGACCCCTAAAATGGCAAAATATCAAAATGTGTCGAAATTTGGAAAATCTGGGAAAATAGAGCAGGTTTTTGGCAGTTCACTGACCTCGTAGAGAGAAACCATTTTTGCCTAGTAAACGATACTTAAAATGTATGAAATTTGGTAGGTTGCTATAATTTTCAGTTCTGGACATTTTTGTCAGAAATAGACTAAGGCTAAATCTGACCCTAAGGCCCTAAAAAATGACAAGTATTGAAATGTGTACAAATCTGGACAGTTTTGCGCAGTCTCACGGTTTTGGCTATAACTCTTGAATCCGAACTCCAAATGATGCGAGGTTTGTTTCTGGATTTAGTTCACTTAATAAGATTTAATTTGACATTTTGTTCACTAGAATTGGAGATTTTTTGTTTGTCTAAATGATTGTGGGAAAACAGGCCATTGCAGTGAGGTTTGTATCTAGTGATATGCTTTGAAAATTATTGTAACTTCTCTTGTGGTATTAAATGCTTGGGATTGTGGCACTTGGATGTTGTGTGGACTGTTTCGAATGTTTGAAGATGTTTTAATTGATCAATTCATGGCTTGGGTTTAATTATTTGTCAACTTGTGGCTTAATCGCACGTGTAAGCATGAAATGAAACCCTATCGGCTATGAAAACTCGCTAAGCGATGATCCTATGGTTACTTTGTGTAATTGTGTGATTAGTGGGCTGCCTATAAATGTTAAGTATGCTTGAAATGGTTTAAGAGTTGCTTGTGGTGTTTAGCGAACGAAACCGACCCCGAGCACGGCCTAGCAAACCCTAATGGCCTCGTAGCTCCCTGAGTCATAAACCGTTCTTTTGTGAATTATGAAGGATATTGAGGAAGATTAATAGGCTGCCCGTATATGTCCTTATAGCCCTAAATGTGATTCCCGATGGTTACATGTTGATAAGTAGACTTTGCTTGCACCCGGTCTAAAGTAAGCGTCATTACATGCTTGTACAATCTTATTACTTGATTCTTGAACCCCGAAACAAGTTATATGACTTGATTTACATGTGTCACATGGCTGCCTGTTTAATATTCATATAACTCCTTGTGTTTTAGAAGTGAAATTACATGTCAAAGCATGCCTCGTGTGTTTACTTGTCAATATGCGACCTTATACTTGCTCGGAGGCAACCTACTTTGTTGTCCTCCTAATGTGAATGGTTAAAAGACATTCTATGGCTTATTTGAACATAATTACTTGGCTGCCCGTGGAAGTTTAATTGCTTTCAAATTGATATATGAAATGATTACATGTTCTTACAATACCTTATATGCCAATATGTCAAAATGTGATCATATACTTGCTCGGAGGTAACCTACTTTGTTGACCTCCCAATGTGAAATGTTAAATGGCATACATGTGCATTGCATGCAAGGTTGCTACCTTTCATTCTGGCATGTTAGCGTTTCACGCACACCAGGCGGCATTGGGCTTGCCGGTGCAACCGTGACTACCATTGTCCAATTCCCTCTCTCGCTTGGGGGCTAGACTTCCTCGGAGAGTTGGGTCGTAAGATTTCGGAGTACATCCGGAGTACACCCATTTGGCGTGATAAGTGGATGATTGAAGTCGGCCGCAACAACTATTATCAGAAATGATCTTGAGAGCGAAAGCTTACTGTATCATTTTCACTATGTGTTTAAGTACTCTCGCTTGGTTCCTAGAGGACCTCGGGGAAGAAAGACGGGTAAATGTGTTCTTTACTTTACATTACGTTATAAAACTTACTTGTGTTATAATAATGTCATGCTTTCAAAAAGGGGTTTTCATAAGTTTAACCGGAAAAGGATTTCAAAACGTTATCTCTCATTCCCCCTCGCTGAGTTCATAAGGACTCACCCTCTTTTTTGTCACAGGTACAGCAGATTTGGAACAGATACCCGAAGTAAATGTGCTTGTTGATGAATCCTTGGAGTGATTACGTGCTTTATGTGCCTTGCTTGATAGTGGCTGTTTTGTGAACGTTGTGTTTGCTTTGAAGAATATTTATTTTGTTGATGTAAATGACCCCGTTATAATTTGGGTCTAATTTTGGATTGTACTATCTATAACCGGACGAACTCCTTATTTGGTTATTGTTTTATTGTCTTGATTAGTAGTTATTATAAGGGTTTAAACCACTAGGTGAATAATCAACAAAGTTAACTCTATCCAACTCCACTTAGGTACTAATTTGTAAGCTAAAGGATAATAGTTACGTGCATGATAGGGGTAAATTGAAAAATAAACGGGACATAGTTATCATGCTAGGTTATTAGTCAAACGAGGCTTCCAGATAATTAGTAGGCATATCTATTGATAACAAAATAGGAAATTTTAGTTGGAAATGAATCAATGATTAAAGGTTTTGAGGCGTTTTAGAAAATAGGTCAAACCAAAGGTCTTAATATAGCCGTCATACTGCCGGATTTTCAAAAAATCTTTTGGAATTCTAAATCAACGTTAAGTATTAATCGTAAGAAATGACCAAGTCATACAAATAGCATAGAAGAATTAGGTCATTCCCTAGTCTAGCCTCCATAGGTCGGTTTGGGGCGTGACACCTTATTCTTTATTCTTTTGCATATTCCAACCACACAATTAAATAATGCTCAAACAAGACAAAAAAATTCAGATTTGAGCTTTCCTTGGCCGACCACCTCTTGCATTTGAGCTAGCATTGCATAATTTGAAAACACACCTAGACATCCTATGACAAGCTCATGACAAATCACTTCAAAAATGCATAAAAAAAATTGAAACCAAAGCTCCACATTCTCGACACACTCAATTGCCCATGCTAAGGATTCAAAACATGCTCTTGAAGACACAAAAAAATCAGAATTTTCAAGGCCCTAGGCCGACACATGCATCAAACTCTTCAAGCTTTTCATTTTCTTTCATTCTTTCTCTCTTTCTCTCATTTTCTCTCACTCTCTCATTTCTTCTCTCTCTCTCTCGGCCTTGGCTGCAATTCTACTCTCCATAGCTTAAGTTCATCATCCTAAGATTCATCAAGACCTTCAAGCTACTAAGGAACTCGACCAAGCAAAGCTAGGAGCAAAGACACACATGCAAGCTCATAAAACCTTCATTTCGGCTTAGGTATGTTGATAGCTTCTATTTCATTTCCTTTTTGTTCAAAAACCACATGCACCTACTAAGAACATGGTAAATTAGCTAGGAATTAGAGAAATCTCAAGTTGTCTCTCGGCTAAGCAAGGAAAAAAGGGCGACCTTGTGCATCATCAAGAGTTTTGTGCACCTTCATTATTGTCTTGCTAAGGTGAGGGCTAAAACTCTCTTGCAAAACTTTCAAAAACCACATGCATGCCTTTAAATGTCTGTTTTTACCTCTGTACTTGTGATATATGTGTGTACATGAGCTTTTGTAAACATGCATGGCAAGATATTTGGCTAGAATGTGAAGATAGGTGAAATCGCGTAAAGGACAGTCTTCTGACTTGTTGGTACGAAGTGATTTTGACCAGGTAAATGATGTTGAAAATGCATGAAAATTGGTAGGTGACTATTTTTTCCAGTTCTGAGAATTTTTCTCAGAAATAGGCCAAATCCAATTTTGACTCTAAGGTCCCCAAAATGGCAAAACATCGAAAGGTGTCCAAATCTGGAAAATCTATGAAAATGAAGCAGATTTTGGCAGATTCACTATCCTTGTGGAACGAACCAGTTTTGACTTAGTAAATGTTATCAAAAATTCATGAAATTTGGTATTCCGCTATATTTTTCAGTCCTGAACATTTTTGTCAGAAATAGACTAAGGCTAAATCCGACCCTAAGGTCCTCAAAAACGACAAGTATTGAAATGTGTGCAAATCTGGACAGTTTTGCGTAGTCTCATGGTTTTGGCTATAACTCTTGAACCCGAACTCCAAATGATACGAGGTTTGTTTCTGGATTTATTCCACTCCTTAAGATTTAATTTGAAATTTTGTTCACTGGAATTGGAGATTGTTTGCTTGTCTCAATGATTGTGAGAAAACAGACCAGTGCAGTGAGGTTTTCATCTAGTGATTTGCTTTGAAAATTATTGTAACTTCTCTTGTTGTATTAAGTGCTTGGGATTGTGGCACTTGGATGTTATGTGGACTGTTTTGAATGCTTGAGGGTATTTTAATTAGTCGATGCATGGCTTGATTTTAATTACGTGACAACTTAGGGCTTAATCGCACGGGTGAGTACGAATTGAAACCCTAATGACTAGGAAAACTCGCTAAGTGTTGATCCTATAAATATCGTGTTTAATTATGTGATTAGTAGGCTGTCCGTAGTTGCCCTTATAGCCCTAAATGTGGTTCCGATGATTATATGTTGACAAGTAGGCCTTTCTTGCACCCGGTCCCACGTAAACGTCATTGCATGTTGTATAACCTTATTATTTGATTACGTGAACTTCAAAATGAGTTATATTACTTAATTTACATGCGTTACATGGCTGTCCGTTTAATATTCATATAACTCCATATGCTTTTCAAGTGAAATTACTTGTCATATCGTGCCTCGCGTGTTTACTTGTAAATGTGCAATCCTATGACTGCTTGGAGGCAACCTACTTTGTTGTCCTCCTAATGTGATATATTAAATGTCATAAATGTGCATTGCATACAAGGTTGCAACCTTTCATTCTGGCGTGGTAGCGTTCACGCACACAGGGCGGCATCGGGCTTGCCGGTGCAACCGTGACTACCATTGTCCAATTCCCTCTCTCGCTTGGGGGCTAGACTTCCACGGAGAGTTGGGTCGTAGGATTTCGGGGTACATCCGGAGTACACCCATTTGGCGTGATAAGTGGATGATTTGAAGTCGGCCGTAACAACTGATACTGGAAATGAATTGAGAGCAAAAGCTCACCGTATCCTTTTCGCTATGTGTATAAGTACTCTCGCTTAGTTCCTAGAGGACCCCGGAGAGGAAAGACGGGTAATTGTGTTCTTTTACTTTTATATTACATTATGAACTTACTTGTGATATATGTCATGCTTGCAAAAAGGGTTTTCGTAAGTTGAACCGGAGAAAGAGTTTCAAAGCTTATTTCTCGTTCCTCCTCGCTGAATTCATAAGGATTCACCCTCTTTTAGCATCTCAGGTGAAGAAGACCAGGAACAGGTACCCGAGGATAACGTGCCTATTGATGACTCTTTGGAATGATTGCTTGCCCTACATGCCTTTCTTGACTATGGCCATTTTGTGAACGATATGTTGTTTGAAGACTATTTCTTATGTTGCTTGTTGTTGTATTGTAAATGATCCCCGTTGTAATTTGGGGTCTAATTTTGGGTTGTATTGATCATAACTAGATAGACACTCTTATAGTCGTTTTTGCTATCGCTACTGGTTAGTATCTATCGTAGGATTATGAAGTATCAGGTAAAGGATTAAGTAAATAAATCTATCCAATCTTAAACAGGTACTCATTGGTAGGCTAAGATCAACAGGTACTTTTGTAACAAGGATTAACAAACAAACGAGACAGAGTTATCATGCTAGGTTATTAATCAAACGAGACTTTGAGATAACTAGTAGGCGTTTCAATTGGTGATAAATAGTAATCTTAGTTGGAAATGAATTTGAGATTGAAAGTTTTTGAGGCGTTTAGAGAATTAGGTTAAACTAAAGAGCCCAATTACAGCCGTTATGCCGCCGATTTTCCGGAAAACTTGTGGAGTTTAGGCTAAACGTTAAGTGTTAAACTTTCATGAACGATTAAGTACGTGATATGACTTGAATGTTTAGATCACACCCTAGTCTAACCTTTATAGGTCGGGTTGGGCGTGACAGCTGCACTAGTTTTCGTAGCGCAAAATCGAACATTTTCATCAGTTTCGGGACACTTTTCTTCTTTAGCGTTGTTTTTCCGTCCCGGATCGTACGTCATGAGCCGCGAAAAAAATGACAACCTAATCCATCATATTTCTATTACCGAATCCCACGGCACCTTGGGCAAGACAACTTCGCTTCACATTGAGGCTGGGCCCGAAAACCGAGGGCGTGGGGCTAGAGACCAGGTTTTCGTCGCTCCGGTGCCTATAACTTTTGATCCGTAAGGTGTTACGCGACGCACATCATATCTTTGGATAGCTCTCTGAGAGCGCTACGATGGGGGCAACAAACTTGCTATGCTGTGCCAGTTTTCGAAGCCCAAAATCGAACATTTTCATCAGTTTCGGCACACTTTTCTTCTTTTGCACTATTTTTTCGTCCCGAATCGTATGTCGTGAGCTGCGAAAAGGATGACAACCTAATCCATCACATTTCTATTTTTGATTCCCTCGGCACTTTGGACAAGACAACTTGTCTTCACGTAGAGGCTGGGCCCACAAACCGAGGGCGTGGGGCTTGGGACCAGGTCTCCGTCGCTCTAGTGCCCATAACTTTTGATTCGTAAGAAGTTATGCGGTGCACAACATACCGTTGGAAAGCTCTCCGAGAGCTCTACGATGGAAGGAGCAAGCCTACTCGGCTGTGCCATTTTTCGGAGACCAAAACCGAATGTCTTCAACAGTTTCGGGACACTTTTCTTCTTTTGCACTATTTTTTCGTCACGGATCGTACGTCGTGAGCCATGAAAAGGATGACAACCTAATCCATCACATTTCTATTACCGAATCCCACGGCACCTTGGGAAAGACAACTTCGCTTCACGTAGAGGCTGGGCCCGCAAATCGAGGGTGTAGGGCTTGAGACCAGGTTTTCGTCGCTCCGGTGCCCATAACTTTTGATCCGTAAGGAGTTATGCGGCGCACAACATACTGTTGGAAAGATCTCTGAGAGCTCTATGACGGGGGCAGCAAGCTTGCTCAACTGCGCCAGTTTTCGTAGCCCAAAATTGAACATTTTTATCAGTTTCGGAACACTTTTCTTCTTTAGCATTATTTTTCGGTCTCGGATCGTACGTCGTGAGCTGCGAAAAGGACGACAACCTAATCCATCACATTTCTATTACAGAATCCCATGGCACCTTCGATAAGACAACATCGGTTCACGTAGAGGCTAGGCCCGTAAACTGAGGACGTGGGGCTTGGGACCAGGTCTCCGTCGCTCCGGTGCCCATAACTTTTGATCCATAAGGAGTTACGCGGTGCACAGCATACCGTTGGAAAGATCTCCGAGAGCTCTACGCCGTGAGCTCTATGTTGCACTAGTTTTCGTAGCCCAAAATTGAACGTTTTCATCAGTTTCGGGACACTTTTCTTCTTTAGCGCTGTTTTTCCATCTCGGATCGTACGTCGTGAGCCCCAAAAAGGGCGACAACCTAATCCATCACATTTCTATTACCGAATCCCATGGCACTTTGAGCAAGACAACTTCATTTCACGTAGAGGCTGGGCTCGCAAACCGAGGGCGTGGGGCTTGGGACCAGGTCTCTGTCGCTTTGGTGCCCATACCTTTTGATTCGTAAGGAGTTATGCTGCGCACTGCAAACTATTGGAATGCTCTCCGAGAGCTCTACGACGAGGACAACAAGCCTGCTCGGTTGCACCTTTTTTCGTAGCCCAAAACTTATTGTTTTCAACAGTTTCGGGACACTTTTCTTCGTTTGCACTGTTTTTTCATCACGGATCGTACGTCGTGAGTCACGAAAAGGACGACAATCTAATCCATCACATTTCTATTACCGAATCCCACTACAGCTTGGGCAAGATAACTTCACTTCACGTAGAGGCTGAGCCTGCAAACCGTGGACGTGGGGCTTGTGACCAGTTATCCATCGCTTGGGTGCCCATAACTTTTGATCTGTAAGAAGTTACGCGGCGTACAACATACCGTTGGAAAGCTCTCCGAGTTCTCTACGACGGGGGCAGTAAGCTTGCTCGGCCGCACCTTTTTTCGGAGCCCAAAACCGAATATTTTCAACAGTTTCAGGACACTTTTCTTCTTTTGCACTATTTTTTCGTCACGGATCGTACGTCGTGAGCTGCGAAAAGGACGACAACCTAATCCATCACATTTCTATTACCAAATCCCACTATACCGTGGGCAAGACAACTTCGCTTCACGTAGAGGCTGGGCCCGCAAACCGAGGGTGTGGGGCATGAAATCAGGTCTCCGTCGCTCCGATGCCCATAATTATTGATCCGTAAGGAGTTATGTGGCGCACAACATACCGTTGGAAAGCTCTCCGAGAGCTCTACGACAGGGGTAGCAAGCTTGCTCGGTTGCGCCTTTTTTCGGAGCCCAAAATTAAACGTTTTCATCAGTTTCGGGACACTTTTCTTCTTTTGCTCTGTTTTTTCGTTCCGAATCGTACGTTGTGTGCCTCGAAATGGACGATAACCTAATCCATCACATTTCTATTACCGAATCCCATGGCACCTTGGGCAAGACAACTTCGTTTCATGTAGAGGTTGGGCCCGCATGGAGCTTGAGACTAGGTTTTCATTGTTCCAATGCCCATAACTTTTGATCCGTAAGGAGTTACGCGGTACACAACAAACCGTTGGAAAGATCTTCAAGAGCTCTACGACGGATGCAACAAGCCTGCTCGGCTGCGCCTTTTTTCGGAGCCTAAAATCGAAAGTTTTCATCAGTTTCAGGACACTTTTCTTCTTTGGCGGTGTTTTTCCGTCCTGGGTCGTACATCGTGACCCGCGAAAAGGATGACAACCTAATCCATCACATTTCTATTACCGAATCCCGCGACACCTTAGGCAAGACAACTTCGGTTCACAAAGAGGCTGGGCCCCCAAACCGAGGGCGTGGGGCTTGGGACCAAGTCTCCGTCGCTCCGATGCCCATAACTTTTGATCCGTAAGGAGTTACGTATCGCACAGCATACCGGTGGAAAGCTCTCTGAGAGCTCTACGACAAGGGCAACAAGCTTGCTTGGCTGCGCCTATTTTCGGAGCCCAAAACTGAACATTTTCAACAGTTTCGTTACACTTTTCTTCTTTTGCAAAGTTTTTTCGTCACGGATCGTACGTCATGAGCCGTGAAAAGGACGACAACCTAATCCATCACATTTCTATTACCGAATCCCACTGCAGCTTAGGCAAGATAACTTCACTTCACAAATAGGCTGAGCCCGCAAACCGAGGACGTGGGGCTTGTGACCAGGTATCCATCGCTCGGGTGCCCATAACTTTTGATCCGTAAGGAGTTACGCGGCGCACAGTATACCGTTGGAAAGCTCTCCGTGAGATCTACGACGGGGGCAGCTAGTCTGCTCAGCTGTGCCTATTTTTGGAGCGCAAATTCGAACATATTCATCAATTTCGGGACACTTTTATTCTTTTGCGCTATTTTTTCATCCCGGATCGTACGTCGTGAGTCTCGAAAAGGACGATAACTTAATCTATCACATTTCTATTACCAAATCCCATGGCACCTTGGGAAGACATCTTCACTTCACGTTAAGGCTAGGTCCGCAAACCGAGGGCGTGGGGCTAGAAACCTGGTTTTCGTCGCTCTAGTGCCCATAACTTTTGATCCGTATGGTGTTACGCGGTGCATAGTGTGAGGGTCAACCTCTATTTGCGTGCGATACTTTGTTTCATGTACTCTAACCTAGATTTACATGCCTTGACCTAGGTTTAAGAATCGTGTTTCATTTTGTGTGCCTTGCATTGAATTACGTGCATTTATTTAGGGTTGCGTGCATTTACTTAAGAAACGTGCATCCGTCTCATAGTTCATGCCCTACCTCGTAGTGCGTGTCCTAAACCTAGGAAAGTGTGCCCTCACGCTAATCAAGAAAGCATCTTACACGAAGCAGTAGATCATTAATTAATCATACAAACTCTACTACCTAATATTAAATTGCTAATTCAACCTACTAGAAGACAAAATCTCATAAAAAGCTAGACATTCTTTATTCTTTATTCTTTATTCTTTACATATCCCAAACACACAATTAAATATTGCTTAACCAAGACAAAAAATCAGATTTTGCACAAGCCTTGGCCGACCACTAGGAGCTTTGTGCATGCAATCCAATTTCAAAATTTATTCCCCAAACATTCTATGACAATTTAATGACACAATGCATAAAAAATTTAACCCAAAACCCTACCCAATGCACCCATATTCTCGACCCATCTTCTTGCCATACTAGACAATTCAAAAATGTTCCTTGAAGACATAAAATTCTGATTTTGCAAGGCCCTAGGCCGACAAGCATCTTTGCCCAACAAAGCTTTAAATTTTCTTCATTTTCTCTCATTTCCTCTCATTCCTCTCTCATTTCTTCTCTCTCTCTCGGCCTTGGCTGAGTTTCTACTCTCCATAGCTAAGTTCTTCATCCTAAGGCTCTTCAAGACTTCCAAGCTACATAGGAGCTCGACCAAACAAAGCCAGGAGCAAAGAAATGCACATGCAAGCCTTTAGCACATCCATTTCGGCTTAGGTGAGTTTGTTAGCTTCCATTTCTTTTCTTCTTGTTCTAACCACATGCACCTACTAAGAACATGGTAACTTAGCTAGGAAATTAGAGAAATCCCAAGTTGTCTCTCGGCTAAGCAAGGAAAAAGATCAACTTTGTGCTTCACCAAGAGTTTGAGCATCTTCTTTGTTGTCTTGCTAAGGTGAGGGCTAAAGCTTCTTGAAAATCTTTCAAAAAACCACATGCATGCCCTTAAATGTCAACTTTACTTCTGTACTTGAGATATATGTGTGTTCATGAGCTTTTATAAACATGCATGGCAAGATATTTGGCTAGAATGTGATGATTGATGAAATCGGGTATGTGACAGCCTTCTGCCTTGTTGGTATGAAGTTATTTTGACTAGGTAACTGATGTTGAAAATGCGTAAAAATTGGAAGGTAACTAGTTTTTCCAGTTCTGAGAATTTTTCTCAGAAATAGGCCAAAGCTAATTTTGACTCTAAGGTCCTCAAAATGGCAAAATATCAAAATGTGTCCAAATTTCGAAAGTCTGGAAAAATGAAGCAGGTTTTGGCAGATTCACTGACCTTGTAGAACGAACCAGTTTTGACTTAGTAACGTACATCCCAAATGCATCAAATTTGGTGTGCTGCTATTTTTCAGTTATGGACATTTTTGTCAGAAATGGACTAAGGCTAAATCTGACCCGAAGGCCCTCAAAAACGACAAGTAGTAAAATGTGTGCAAATCTGGACAGTTTTGTGTAGTCTCACTGTTTTGGCTATAACTCTTGAACCTGAACTCCAAATGATGCGAGGTTTGTTTCTGGATTTAGTTCACTCCTTAAGCTTTAATTTGACATCTTGTTCACTGGAATTGGAGTTTTTTTGCTTGCCTCAATGATTGTGAGAAAACAGTTCATTGCAGTAAGGTTTTCATCTAGTGATATGCTTAGAAAAATTTTTGTAGCTTCTCTTGTTGCATTAAATTCTTGGGATTGTGGCATTGGGATGTTGTGTGGACTATTTTGAATACTTGAGGGTGTTTGAATTAATCGATGCATGGCTTGAGTTTAATCACGTGACAACTTAGGGCTTAATCGCACGGGTGAGCGCAAAATGAAACCCTAATGACTAGGTAAACTCACTAAGTGTTGATCTTATGGATGTTGTGTTTGATTATGTGTTTAGTAGGCTGCCCGTAGTTGCCCTTGTAGCCCTAAATATGATTTCAATGATTTCATGTTGATAAGTAGGCCTTTCTTGCACTCGGTCCCATGTAGATGTCGTTGCATGATGAATAATCTTATTATTTGATTACGTGAACTTTGAAGTGAGTTATACGACTTAATTTACATGCGTTACATGGCTGCCCGTTTAATATTCATATAACTCCATGTGCTTTATAAGTGAAATTGTCTGTCATATCGTGCCTCGCTTGTTTACTTGTCAATGTGCAATCTTATGACTGGTCGGAGGCAATCTACTTTGTTGTCCTCCTAATGTGATATATTACATGTCATAAATGTGCATTGCATACAAGGTTGCAACCTTTCATTCTGGCGTGGTAGCGTTCACACACACCGGGCGGCATCGGGCTTGCCGGTGCAACTGTGACTACCATTGTCCAATTCCCTCTCTCGCTTGGGGGCTAGACTTCCTCGGAGAGTTGGGTCGTAGGATTTCGGGGTACATTCGGAGTACACCCATTTGGCGTGATAAGGGGATGATTTGAAGTCGGCCACAACAACTGATACTGGAATTGAATTGAGAGCAAAAGCTCACCGTATCCTTTTCACTATGTGTATAAGTACTCTCGCTTGGTTCCTAGAGGACCTCGGGGAGGAAAGACGGGTAATTGTGTTCCTTTACTTTTACATTACGTTATGTACTTACTTGTGATACATTCATGCTTGTAATAAGGGTTTTTCATAAGTTGAATCAGAAAATGAGTTTCAAAACTTATTTTTCATTCCCCCATCGCTGAGTTCATAAGGACTCACCCTCTTTTATCATCTCAGGTGAAGAAGACCATGAACAGGTACCCGAGGACGATGTGCCCAACGATGATTCCTTGGAATGATTGCTTGCCCTACGTGCCTTACGTGACTATGGCCATTTTGTGAACAATATGTTGCTTGAAGACTATTTCATTTCTTATGATGCTTGTTATTGTAATGTAAAAGACCCCCGTTGTAATTTGGGGTCTAATTTTGGTTTGTACTGATAATAACTAGATAGACACTACTATGGTCGTTTTTGCTATCGTTATTGGCTAGTATCTATCATAGGGTTATGAAGTATCAGGTAATGACTAAATAAAATGAACATATCCAATCTTAAGCAAGCACTCATTGTTAAGCTAAGATCAACAGGTACTTTTGTAACAAGGATTAACAAACAAACGAGACAGAGTATCATGCTAGGTTATTAATCAAACGAGACTTTGAGATAACTGGTAGGCATTTCGATTGGTTATAAATAGTAATCTTAGTTGGAAATGAAATGGAGATTGGAAATTTTGAGGCATTTAGAGAATTAGATCAAACTAAAAAGCCCAATTACAGCCGTTCTGCTGCCGGTTTTCCAAAAAATTGTGGAGTTTAGGCTAAAACGTTAAGTATTAAACTTTCATGAACGATTAAGTACGAGATATGACTAGAATATTTAGATCACACCCTAGTCTAACCTCTATAGGTCTAGTTGGGGACGTGACACACAGCATATGGTTGGAAAGCTCTCTGAGAGCTCTACGATGGGGGCAGCAAACCTGCTCGGCTATGCCTATTTTCGGAGCCCAAAATCGAACGTTTTCATCAATTTTGCGACACATTTCAACTTTTGCACTGTTTTTCCATCCCGGATCGTACGTCGTGAGCCGCGAAAAGGACAATAACCTAATCCATCACATTTCTATTACTAAATCCCACGGTACATTGGGCAAGACAATTTCACTTCACGTAAAGGCTGGGCCCGCAAACCGAGGGCATGGGGCTTGGGACATGTCTCCGTCGCTCTGGTGCCCATAACTTTTGATCCATAAGGAGTTATGCGGCGCACATCATAACGTTGGAAAGCTCTCCGAGAGCTCTATGTCGGGGGTAGCAAGCATGCTCTGCTGCGCACATTTTTGGAGCCCCAAATCAAACGTTTCATTAGTTTTGGGCCACTTTTCTTCTTTTGCACTATTTTTTCGTCACGGATCATACGTCGTGAGCCTCGAAAAGGACGACAACCTAATCTATCAAATTCCTATTACCGAATCCCATGGCACCTTGGGCAAGACAACTTTGCTTCACGTAGAGGCTGGGCCCGCAAACCAAGGGTGTGGGGCTTGAGACCAGGTTTTCATCGCTTCGGTGCCTATAACTTTTGATCCGTAAGGAGTTATGCGGACCACAACATATCGTTGGAAAGATCTCCGAGAGCTCTATGACGGGGGCAGCAAGCCTACTCAGCTGCGCCAGTTTTTGTAGCCCAAAATTGAACATTTTCCTTAGTTTTGGGACACTTTTCTTCTTTAGCGTTGTTTTTCCGTCCCGGATCGTACGTCGTGAGCTGCGAAAAGGACGACAACCTAATTCATCACATTTCTATTATGGAGTCCCACGACACCTTTGACAAGACAACGTCGGTTCACGTAGAGGTTGGGCCCGCAAACCGAGGGCGTGGGGCTTAGGACCAAGTCTCCGTCGCTCCGGTGCCCATAACTTTTGATCCGTAAGGAGTTACGTGGCGCACAGCATACCGTTGGAAAGCTCTCCGAGAGCTCTACAACGGGGGCAGCAAGCTTGATCGGCTGTGCCTTTTTTCGGAGCCCAAAACCGAACATTTTCAATAGTTTCGGGACACTTTTCTTCTTTTGCACTGTTTTTTCATCACGGATCGTACGTCGTGAGCTGCGAAAGGACGATAACCTAATCCATCACATTTCTATTACCGAATCCCATTGCAGCTTGGGCAAGACAACTTCACTTCACGTAGAGGATGGGGCCGCAAAGCGAGGGCGTGGTGCTTGTGACTAGGTATCCGTCGCTCGGGTGCCCATAACTTTTGATCCGAAATGAGTTACGCGGTGCACAGCATACCGTTGGAAAGCTCTCGAGAGCTTTACGACAAAGGCAGCAAGCCTGCTCGGCTGCTCCTATTTTCGTAGCCCAAAATCAAAATTTTTCATCAGTTTCAGGACACTTTTCTTCTTTAGCGTTGTTTTTTCGTCTCGGATCATACGTCGTGAGGAGCGAAAAGAGCGATAACCTAATCCATCACATTTCTATTATCGAATCTCACAGCACCTTGGGCAAGACAACTTCGCTTCACGTAGAGGCTGAGCCCGCAAACCGAGGGCGTGGGGCATGGAAAAAGGTCTCCGTCGCGTCGTGCCCATAACTTTTGATCCGTAAGGTGTTTCGCGGGGCACAGTATATCATTGGAAGGCTCTTTGAGAGCTCTACGACAGGGGCAGCAAACCTGCTTGGCTGTGCCTGTTTTCGGAGCCAAAAATTGAATGTTTTCATCTGTTTCAGGACACTTTTCTTCTTTTGCTTTGTTTTTTCATCCGGGATCATACGTCGTGAGCCTCGAAAAGGACGATAACCTAATCCATCACATTTTTATTACCGAATCCCACAGCACCTTGGGCAAGACAACTTCGCTTCACGTAAAGGCTAGGCCCGTAAACCGAGGGTGTGGGGCTTGAGACCAGATTTTCATCGCTCCGGTGCCCAAAACTTTTGATCCGTAAGGAGTTACACGACGTACAGCATACCGTTAGAAAGCTCTCCGAGAGCTCTACGATGGGGTCAGTAAGCCTGCTTGGTTGTGCCTATTTTAGAAGCCCAAAATCGAACGTTTTCATATGTTCCAGGACACTTTTCTTCTTTTGCACTGTTTTTTCATCCCGGATCGTACGTCGTGAGCTGCGAAAAAGACGACAACTTAATCCATCACATTTCTATTACCGAATCCCATGGCACCGTGGGCAAGACAACCTCACTTCACAAAGAGGCTGGGCCCGCAAACCGAGGGCGTGGCGCATGGGACTACGGGTCCGTCGCTCCTGTGCCCATAACTTTTGATCCGTAAGGTGTTACACGGTGCACAGTATATCGTTGAAAAGCTCTCTGAGAGCTCTACGACGGGGGTAGCAAACCTGCTAGGCTATGCTTGTTTTTGGAGCCCAAAATCGAACGTTTTCATCAGTTTTAGGACACTTTTCTTCTTTTGCTCTGTTTTTCGTCCCGGATCGTACGTCGTGTGCCTCAAAAAGGACGATAACCTAATCTATCACATTTCTATTACCAAATACCACGACACTTTAGGCAAGACAATTTCGCTTGACGTAGAGGCTGGGCCCGCAAACCGAGGGTGTGGAGCTTGAGACCTGGTTTTCGTCGCTCCGGTGCCCATAACTTTTGATCCATAAGGAGTTACGTGACGCACACCATACCGTTGGAAAGATCTCCGGGAGCTCTACGCCGGGGGCAGTATGCTTGCTATGCTGCACCTATTTTTGTAGCCTAAAATCGAACGTTTTCATCAGTTTCGGGATACTTTTTTTCTTTAGCGTTGTTTTTTCGTCCCGGATCGAACGTCGTGAACGGCGAAAAGGACGACAACCTATCCATCACATTTCTATTACCGAATCCCACAGTATCTTCAGTAAGACAACTTTACTTCACGTAGAGGCTGGGCTCGCAAAACGAGGGCGTGGTGCTTGTGACCAGGTATCCGTCACTCGGGTGCCCATAACTTTTGATTCGGAAGGAGTTACGCAATGCACAACATGCCGTTGGAAAGCTCTCTAGAGCTCTACGACGGGGACAGCAAGCCTGCTCGGCTACTCCTGATTTCAGAGCCCAAAACTGAACATTTTCCATAGTTTCGGGACACTTTTCTTCTTTTGCATAGTTTTTTCGTCACGGATCGTACGTCGTGAGCCGCGAAAACGACGACAACCTAATCCATCACATTTCTATTACCGAATCCCACTGCAGCTTGGGCAAGATAACTTCACTTCACATAGAGGCTGAGCCCGCAAACCGAGGACGAGGGGCTTGTGACCAGGTATCCATTGCTCGGGTGCCCATAACTTTTGATCCGTAAGGAGTTACATGGCGCACAACATACCATTTGAAAGCTCTCCGAGAGCTCTACGATGGGGGCACTACGCATTCTCGGTTGTGCCTATTTTCTGAGCACAAAATCGAACGTTTTCATCTATTTTGGGAAACTTTTCTTCTTTTGCACTGTTTTTTCGTCCCGGATCGTACGTCATGAGCTGCGAAAAGGACGACAACCTAATCCATCACATTTGTATTACCGAATCCCATGGCACTTTGGGCAAGACAACTTCACTTCACGTAGAGGTTGGGCCCGAAAACAGAGGGCGTGGGGCTTGAGACCAAGTTTTCGTCGCTCCGGTGCCCATAACTTTTGATCCGTAAGGAGTTACACGTAGCACAGTATACCGTTGGAAAGCTCTCCGAGAGCTCTACGACGGGGGCAGCAAGCCTACTCAGCTACCCCTATTTTTGTAGCCCAAAATCAAAATGTTTTCATCAGTTTTGGGACACTTTTCTTCTTTAGCATTGTTTTTCCGTACTGGATCGTAGGTTGTGAGCTGCGAAAAGAGCGATAACCTAATCGATCACATTTCTATTACCGAATCCCATGGCATCTCGGGCAAGACAACTTCACTTCACGTAGAGGCTGGGCTCGCAAACCGAGGACGTGGGGGATTAGGTCCAGGCCTCCCTCACTCCGTTGCCCATAACTTTTGATCCGTAAGGAGTTACGCGGTGCACAACATACATTTGGAAAGCTCTCCTAGAGCTCTACGATGGGGGCAATAAGGCTGCCCGGCTGTGCCTGTTTCCGGAGCCCAAAATCGAACGTTTTCATCAGTTTTTGGATACTTTTCTTCTTTTGCATTGTTTTTTTGTCCCGGATCGTACGTCGTGAGCGGCGAAAAGGACGACAACCTAATCCATCACATTTCTATTATCGAATCCCACGGTACCTTGGGAAGGACAACTTCACTTCACGTTGAGGCTGGGCTCGCAAACCGAGGGCGTAGGGCTAAAGACCAGGTTTTCGTCGCTCTAGTGCCCATAACTTTTGATCCGTATGGTGTTATGCGGTGTACAACATATCGTTGGAAAGCTCTCTGAGAGCCCTACTACGGGGGCAGCAAACCAGCTCGGTTGTGCCTATTTTCGGAGACCAAAATCGAACGTTTTCATCAGTTTTGGGATACTTTTCTTCTTTTGCACTATTTTTTCGTCCCGTATCGTACGTCGTGAGCCGCAAAAAGGACAACAACCTAATCCATCATATTTCTATTACCGAATCCCACCGCACCTTGGGCAAGACAACTTCACTTCACGTAGAGGCTGGGCCCGCAAACTGATGGCGTTGGGCTTGGGACTAGGTATCCGTCCCTCCGGTGCCCATAACTTTTGATCTGTAAAGAATTACGCGGCGCATAGCATACCGATTGAAAGCTCTCCGAGAGCTCTACGACAGGGGCAGTAAGCCTGCTCGGCTGCGCCTATTTTCAGAGCCCAAAACTGAACATTTTCATCTGTTTCGGGACACTTTTCTTCTTTTGCGCTATTTTTTCATCCCGGATTGTACTTTTGAGTCACGAAAAAGACGACAACCTAGTACATCACATTTCTATTACCGAATCCCACAGCACCTTGGGCAAGACATCTTTGCTTCACATTGAGACTGGGCTCGCAAATCGAGGGCGTGGGGCTAGAGACCAGGTTTTTATCGCTCCAGTGCCCATAACTTTTGATTCGTAAGGTGTTACGCGACGCACAACATATTGTTGGAAAGCTCTCTGAGAGCTCTACGACAGGGGCAGCAAACTTGCTTGGCTGTGCCTATTTTCGGGGCCCAAAATTGAACATTTTCATCAGTTTTGGGACACTTTTCTTCTTTTGCACTGTTTTTTCATCCCGGATCATACTTCGTGGGCGGCAAAAAGGATGGCAACTTAATCCATCACATTTCTATTATCGAATCCCATATCACCTTGGGCAAGACAACTTCTCTTCACGTAGAGGCTGGGCCTGCAAACCGAGGGCGTGGGGCTTGAGACCAGGTTCCGTCGCTCCAGTGCCCATAACTTTTGATTTATAAGGAGTTACGTGGCGCACAACATACCGTTGGAAAGCTCTTCGAGAACTCTACGACGGGGGCAAGAAGCCTTCTCGGCCGCGCCTATTTTTGGAGCCCAAAACTAAACGTTTTCAACAGTTTTGGGACACTTTTCTTCTTTTGCACTATTTTTTCGTCACGGATAGTACGTCGTGAGCCTCAAAAAGGACGACAACCAAATCTATCACATTTCTATTACCAAATCCCACAGTACCTTGGGCAAGACAACTTCGCTTCACGTAGAGGCAGGGCTCGCAAACCGACGTGTGGGGTTTGAGACCAGGTTTTTGTCGCTCCGGTGCCCATAACTTTTGATTCGTAAGGAGTTATGCGGCGCACAGCATACCGTTGAAAAGATCTTCGAGAGCTCTACGACGAGGGTAGTAAGCCTGCTCAGCTGTGCTAGTTTTCGTATCCCAAAATTGAACGTTTTCATCAATTTCGGGACACTTTTCTTCTTTAGCGTTGTTTTTTCGTCCCGGATCGTACGTCGTGAGCTGCAAAAAGGACGACAACCTAATCGATCACATTACTATTACCAAATCCCATGGCACCTTCAGCAAGACAACTTCGGTTCACGTAGAGGCTGGGCCCACAAACCGAGGGCGTGGGGCTTCGGACCAAGTCTCCGTCGCTACGGTGCCCATAACTTTTGATTCGTAAGGAGTTACGCGGTGCACAGAATACCGTTGGAAAGCTCTCCGAGAGATCTTCGACGGGGGCAGCATGCTTGGTCGGCTGCTCCTGTTTTCGTAGCCCAAAATCGAAAGTTTTCATTAGTTTTTGGACACTTTTCTTCTTTAGCGTTGTTTTTCCGCCCTGGATCATACATTGTGAGCTGCGAAAAGAACGATAACCTAATCCATCACATTTCTATTACCGAATCCCACGGTACCTTGGGCAAGACAACTTCCCTACACGTAGAGGCTCGGCCCGCAAACCGAGGGCGTGGGGCTTGGGACCAAGTCTCCGTCGCTCCGGTGCCCATAACTTTTGATCCGTAAGGAGTTACGTGGCGCACAACATACCGTTGGAAAGCTCTCCAAGAGCTCTAAGATGGGGGCTGCATGCTTGCTCGGCTGCTCCTGTTTTCGTTGCCCAAAATTGAAAGTTTTCATTAGTTTCGGGACACTTTTATTCTTTAGCGTTTTTTTTTCGTCCCGGATCATACGTCGTGAGCTGCGAAAAGAACGATAACCTAATCCATCACATATCTATTACTGTATCCCATGGCACCTTGGGCAAGAGAACTTCGCTTCACGTAGAGGCTGGGCCCGCAAACCGAGGGCGTGAGGCATGGGATATGGTCTCCGTCATTCCGATGCCCATAACTTTTGATCCGTAAGGTGTTACGCGGCGCACAGTATATCGTTGGAAAGCTCTTTGAGAGCTCTACGACGGGGGTTGCAAACCTGTTTGGCTGTGCCTATTTTCGGAGCCACAAATCGAATGTTTTCATGTGTTTCGGGATACTTTTCTTCTTTTGCTCTGTTTTTTGTTCCGGAATCGTAAGTCGTGAGCCTCGTAAAGGATGATAACCTAATCCATCACATTTTTATTACTGAATCCCATATCACCTTGGGCAAGACAACTTCGCTTCACGTAGAGGTTGGGCCAGCAAACCAAGGGTGTGGGGCTTGAGACCAGGTCTCCGTCGCTCCAGTGCCCAAAACTTTTGATCCATAAGGAGTTACGCGGCGTACAGCATACCGTAGGAAAGATCTCCGAGAGCTCTACGACGAGGGTAGCAAGCCTTCTTTGCTGCACCAATTTTCGTAGCCCAAAATTGATCATTTTCATCAGTTTCGGGATACTTTTCTTCTTTAGCGTTGTTTTTTCGTCCCGAATCGTACGTCGTAAGCTGCGAAAAGGACGACAACCTAATCCATCAAATTTCTATTACCGAATCCCACGGCACCTTGGGCAATACAACTTCACTTCACGTAGAGGTTGGGCCTGCAAATCGAGGGTGTGGTGCTTGTGACCAGGTATCCGTTGCTCAGGTGCCCATAACTTTTGATCCAGAAGGAGATACGCGGTGCACAGTATACCGTTGGAAAGCTCTCCGAGAGCTCTACGACGGGGGCAGCAAACTTGCTAGGCTATGCCTTTTTTCGGAGCCCAAAATTGAACGTTTTCATCAGTTTCGAGACACTTTTCTTCTTTTGCTCAATTTTTTCGTCCCGGATCGTACATCGTGTGCCTCGAAAAGGACGACAACCTAATCCATCACATTTCTATTACCGAATCCCACGGCACCTTGGGCCAGACAACTTCTCTTCGTGTAGAGGCTGGGCCCACAAACCGAGGGTATGGAGCTTGAGACAAGGTTTTCGTCGCTCCGGTGCCGATAACTTTTGATCTGTAAGGAGTTACACGGCGCACAACATACCGTTGGAAAGTTCTCTGAGTGCTCTACAATGGGGGTAGGAAACTTGCTCGGCTGCGCCTATTTTCGGAGCCCAAAATCAAAAGTTTTCATCAGTTTCGGGATACTTTTATTCCTTAGCGTTGTTTTTCCTTTCCGGATCGTACGTCATGAGCTGCAAAAAGGACAACAACCTAATCTATCACATTTCTATTATTGAATCCCACGGCACATTGGGCAAGACAATTTCACTTCACATAGAGGCTGGGCCTGCAAACCGCGGGTGTGGGGCTTATGACCAGGTATCCGTCGCTCCGGTGCCTATAACTTTTGATCCGTAAGGAGTTACGCAGCGCACAGCATGCCGTTGGAAAGCTCTCCGAGAGCTCTACGACCGGGGCAACAAGCTTGCTCTGCTGCGCCTTTTTTCGGAGCCCAAAACCAAACGTTTTCAACAGTTTCGGCATACTTTCTTCTTTTGTACTATTTTTTCGTCATGGATCGTACGTCGTGAGCTGCGAAAGGACGATAACCTAATCCATCACATTTCTATTAGAGGCTGGGCAAGACAACTTCGCTTCACATAGAGGCTGGGCTCGCAAACCGAGGGTGTGGGGTTTGAGACCAGGTCTTCGTCGCTCCGCTGCCCATAACTTTGGATCCGTAAGGAGTTACGCGGTGCACAGCATACTATTGGAAAGTTCTCTGAGAGCTCTACGACGGGGGCAGCAAGCCTAGTTAGCTGCACCTGCTTTCGGAGCCCAAAATCGATCGTTTTCATCAGTTTCGGGATATTTTTCTACTTTTGCGCTGTTTTTTCGTCTCGGATCGTACGTCGTGAGTTGCTAAATAGACGACAACCTAATCCATCACATTTCTATTATCGAATCTCATGACACCTTGGGCAATAAAACTTCACTTCACGTAGAGGCTGGGCCCGTAAACCGATGGCGTGGTGCTTGTGACCAAGTATCCGTCGCTCGGGTGCCCATAACTTTTGATTCGGAAGGAGTTACATGGCGAATATCATACCGTTGAAAAGCTCTCCGAGAGCTCTACGATGGTGGTAGTAAGCCTGCTCAGCTGTGCCTATTTTCGGAGCCCAAAATCGAACATTTTTATCTGTTTCAGAACACTTTTCTTCTTTTGCACTATTTTTTCGTCCCGGATCGTACGTCGTGAGCTGCGAAAAATATGACAACCTAATCCATCACATTTCTATTATCGAATCCCACGGCACCGTGGGCAAGAAAACTTCACTTCAAGTAGAGGCTGGGCCCGCAAACCAAGGGCGTAGGGTATGGGACCAGGTCTCCGTCGCTCCGGTGCCCATAACTTTTGATCCGTAAGGTGTTACACGGCGCACAGTATATCGTTAGAAAGCTCTCCGAGAGCTCTACGACGATGCCAGGAAACCTGCTATTCTGTGGCTATTTTCGGAGCACAAAATTGAACGTTTTCATCAGTTTTGGGATACTTTTCTTCTTTTGCTCTATTGTTTTTATCCTGGATCGTACGTCGTGTGCCTCGAAAAGGATGATAACCTAATCCATCACATTTCTATTACTGAATCCCACGACACCTTGGGCAAGACAACTTCGCTTCATTTAGAGGTTGGGCCCGTAAACCAAGGGTGTGGAGCTTGAGACCAGGTTTTCGTCGCTCCAGTGCCCATAACTTTTGATCCGTAAGGAGTTACACGGCGTACAACATAACGTTGGAAAGATCTCCGGGAGCTCTACCCCGGGGGCTGCAAGCCTGCTATGCTGCACTTCTTTTCGTAGCCCAAAATGGAACGTTTTTATCAGTTTTGGGACACTTTTCTTCTTTAACGTTGTTTTTTCGTCCCGGATCGTACGTCGTGAGCTGCGAAAAGGAAAACAACCTAATCCATCACATTTCTATTACAGAATCCCACAGCACCTTCGGCAAGACAACTTCGGTTCACTTAGAGGCTAGGCCCACAAACCGAGGGCGTGGGGCTTGGGACCAGGTCTCCGTCGCTCCGATGCCCATAACTTTTTATCCGTAAGGAGTTACGCGGCGCACAACATACCGATGGAAAGCTCTTCGAGAGCTCTACGACGGGGGCAGCAAGCTTGCTCGGCTGCGCCTATTTTCGAAGCCCAAAACTGGAAGTTTTCAATAGTTTCAGGATACTTTTCTACTTTTGCCCAGTTTTTTCGTCACGGATCGTACGTTGTGAGCCTCGAAAAGGACGACAACCTAATCCATCACATTTCTATTACCAAGATAACTTCACTTCATATCGAGGCTGGGCTCGCAAACCGAGGGCTTGGAGCTTGAGACCAGGTCTCCGTCGCTCCAGTGCCCATAACTTTTGATCCGTGAGGAGTTACGCGGCGCACAGTATACCGTTGGAAAGCTCTCCGAGAGCTCTACGACAGAGGCAGCAAGCCTGCTCTGCTGTGCCTGTTTTGGGAGCCCAAAACTGAACATTTTCAATAGTTTTGGGATACTTTTCTTCTTTTGCACAGTTTTTTCGTCACGGATCGTACATCGTGAGCCACGAAAATGAGGACAACCTAATCCATCACATTTCTATTACCAAATCCCACTGCAGCTTGCACAAGATAACTTCGCTTCACATCGAGGTTGAGCCCGCAAACCGAGGACGTGGGGCTTATGACCAGGTATCCATCACTCGGGTGCCCATAACTTTTGATCCGTAAGAAGTTACACAGCGCACAGGATACCGTTGGAAAGCTCTCCGAGAGCTCTACAACGGGGGCACTAAGCCTGCTCGGTTGTGTCTATTTTCGGATTCCAAAATCGAATGTTTTTGTCTATTTCGGGACACTTTTCTTCTTTTGCGCTGTTTTTTCTTCCCGGATCGTACGTCGGAAGTCGGGAAAAGGACGACAACCTAATACATCACATTTTTATTACCGAATCCCGAGGCACCTTGGGCAAGAAAACTTCGCTTCACGTAGAGGTTGGGCTCGCAAACCGAGGGCGTGGGACATTAGACTAGGTTTTCGTCGCTCCGGTGCCCATAACTTTTGATCCGTAAGGAGTTACACGGCGCACAGCATACCGTTGGAAAGCTCTCCAGGAGCTCTACGACAGGGGCAGCAAGCTTGATCGGCTGCGCCTATTTTCGTAGCCCAAAATTGGAAGTTTTCATCAGTTTCGGTACATATTTTTTCTTTAGCGTTGATTTTCCGTCCCGGATTGTACGTCGTAAGCTGTGAAAAGAGCGATAACCTAATCGATCACATTTCTATTATCGAATCCCACGGTACCTTGGGTAAGACAAATTCGCTTCACGTAGAGGTTGGGCCCGCAAACCGAGGGCGTGGGGTGTGGGGCTTAGGACCTAGTCTCCGTCGCTCCGGTGCCCATAACTTTTGATCCGTAAGGAGTTACGGGGCGCATAGCATACCGTTGGAAAGGTCTCCGAGAGCTCTACGATGGAGGTAGTAAGACTACTTGGTTGTGCCTGTTTTTGGAGCCCAAAATCGAACGTTTTCATCTGTTTTGGATCACTTTTCTTCTTTTGCACTATATTTTCGTCCCGGATCGTACATCGTGAGCCGCGAAAAGGACGACAACCTAATCCATCACATTTCTATTACTGAATCCCACGGCACCTTGGGCAAAACAAATTCGCTTCACGTTGAGGTTGGGCACGCAAACCGAGGGCGTGGGGCTAGAGACCGGGTTTTCGTCGCTCTAGTGCCCATAACTTTTGATCCGGAAGGTGTTACGTGGCGCACAGCATATCGTTGAAAGCTCTTTGAGAGCTCTACGCCGGGGGCAGTAAACCTGCTCAGTTGTGCTTATTTTTGGAGCCCAAAATAGAATGTTTTCATCAGTTTTGGACACTTTTCTTCTTTTACGTTGTTTTGCCATCTCGGATCGTTCGTCGTGACCCGTGAAAAGGATGACAACATATTTCTATTACCGAATCACATGGTACCTTGGGCAAGACAACTTCGCTTCACGTAGAGGCTTGGCCCATAAACCGAGGGCGTGGGTCTTTGGACTCGGTCTCCGTCGCTCCGGTGCCCATAACTTTTGATCCGTAAGGAGTTATGCGGTGCACGGCATACCGTTGGAAAGCTCTCCGAGAGCTCTACGACGGGGGCAGTAAGCCTACTCAACTGTGTCATTTTTCGGAGCCCAAAACTGAACATTTTAAATAGTTTCGGGACACTTTTCTTCTTTTGCACTATTTTTTCATCACGGATCGTACGTCGTGAGCCTAAAAAAGGACGACAATCTAATCCATCACATTTCTATTACTGAATCCCATGGCACCTTGGGTAAGACAACTTCGCTTCACGTAGAGGCTGGGCCCACAAACCGAGGGTGTGGGGCTTGAGACCAGGTTTTCGTCGCTCCGGTGCCCTTAACTTTTGATCCGTAAGGAGTTACGCAGCGCACAACATAACGTTGGAAAGATCTCCGGGAGCTCTACCCCGGGGGCTGCAAGCCTGCTATGCTGCACTTCTTTTCGTAGCCCAAAATCGAACCTTTTCATCAGTTTCGGGCCACTTTTCTTCTTTAGCGTTGTTGTTCCGCCCCGGATCGTACGTCGTGAGCTGCGAAAAGGACGACAACCTAATCCATCACATTTCTATTACCGAATCCCACGGCACCTTGGGCAAGACAACTTCGCTTCGCGGAGAGGCTGGCCCCGCAAACAGAGGACGTGGGGCTTGTGACCAAGTATCCGTCGTTCCGTTGCCCATAACTTTTGATCTGTAAGGAGTTACGCGGCATACAGCATATCGTTGGAAAGCTCTCCGAGAGCTCTACGATGAGGGCAGCAAGCTTGCTCGGCTGTGCCTATTTTCGGAGCCCAAAATTGAACGTTTTTAACAGTTTCGAGACATTTTTCTTATTTTGCACTATTTTTTCGTCGCGGATTGTACGTCATAAGCCGCAAAATGGACGACAACCTAATCCATTACATTTCTATTACCAAGACACCTTCACTTCACGTAGAGGTTGGGCCCGCAAACTGAGGGCGTGGGGCTTGGGACCAGGTCTCCGTCGCTCCAATGCCCATAACTTTTGATCCGTAAGGAGTTATGCGGCGCACAGCATACCGTTGGAAAGCTCTCCGAGAGCTCTACGACGGGGGCAGCAAGCTTGCTCGGCTGCGCCTTTTCTCAGAGCCCAAAACCGAACATTTTCAACAGTTTCAGGATACTTTTCTTCTTTTGCACAGTTTTTTCGTCACGGATCGTACGTCGTGAGCCGCGAAAAGGACGACAACCTAATCCATCACATTTCTATTACTGAATCCCACTGCAGCTTGCGCAAGATAACTTCACTTCACATCGAGGCTGAGCCCGCAAACCGAGGACGTGGGGCTTATGACCAGGTATCCATCGCTCGGGTGCCATAACTTTTGATTCGTAAGGAGTTATGCGGTGCACAGCATACCATTGGAAAGCTCTTCGAGAGCTCTACGACGGGGGCACTAAGCCTGCTCGGTTGTGCCTATTTTCGGAGCCAAAAATTGAACGTTTTCGTCTGTTTCGGGACACTTTTCTTATTTTACGCTGTTTTTTCATCCCGGATCGTACGTCGTGAGCCGCTAAAAGGACGACAACCTAATCCATCACATTTCTATTACTGAATGCCAAGGCACCTTGGGTAAGATAACTTCGCTTCACGTAGAGGCTGGGTCTGCAAACCGAGGGCGTGGGGCTTGAGACCAAGTTTTCGTCGCTCCGGTGCACATAACTTTAGATCCGTAAGGAGTTACACGGCGCACAGCATACCATTGGAAAACTCTCCAAGAGCTCTACGATAGGGGCAGCAAGCTTGCTTGGCTGCGCCTGTTTTCGTAGCCCAATATCGAAAGTTTTCATCAGTTTCAGGACACTTTTCTTCTTTAGCGTTGTTTTTCGTTCCCGGATCGTACGTCGTGAGCTGCGAAAAGTGCGATAACCTAATCCATCACATTTCTATTACTGAATCCCACGGCACCTTGGGCAAGACAACGTCGCTTCACGTAGAGTCTGGGCCCGCAAATCGAGGGCGTGGGGCATGAGACCTGGTCTCCGTCGCTCCGTTGCCCATAACTTTTGATCCGTAAGGTGTTCCGCGGCGCACAACATACTGTTGGAAAGCTCTTCGAGAGGTCTACGATGGAAGTAGTAAGCCTCTTGGTTGTACCTATTTTCGGAGCCCAAAATCGAACGTTTTCATCTGTTTCGAGATACTTTTCTTTTTTCTGCGCTGTTTTTTCATCCCGTATCGTACGTCGTGAGCTGCGAAAAAGACGACAACCTAATCCATCACATTTCTATTATCGAATCCCATGGAACCTTGGGCAAGACAACTTCGCTTCACATTGAGGTTGGGCCAGCAAACCGAGGGCGTGGGGCTTGGGACCAGGTCTCCTTCGCTCCGGTGCCCATAACTTTTGATCCGGAAGGTATTACGTGGCGCACAGCATATCGTTGAAAGCTCTCTAAGAGATCTACGCCGGGGGTAGCAAGCTTACTCTGCTGTGCCTATTTTCAGAGCCGTAAAACGAATGTTTTCATCAGTTTCGTGACACTTTTCTTCTTTTGCACTATTTTTTCATCTCGGATCGTTTGTCATGAGCCGCGAAAAGGACGACATCCTAATCCATCACATTTCTATTACCGAATACGATGCCACCTTGGCCAAGACAAATTCACTTTACGTAGAGGCTGGGCCCGCAAACCGAGGGCGTGGGGCTTAGGACCAGGTCTCCGTCGCTCCAATGCCCATAACTTTTGATCCGTAAAGAGTTATGCGGCGCACAACATACCGTTGGAAAGCTCTCCGAGAGCTCTACAACGGGGGCATCAGGCCTGCTCAGCTGTGCCATTTTTTGGAGCCCAAAATCGAACGTTTTCAACAGTTTTGGGACACTTTTCTTCCTTTGCACTATTTTTTCGTCACGGATCGTACGTTGTGAGGCTTGAAAAGGACGATAACCTAATCCATCACATTTCTATTACCGAGTCCCACGGCACCTTGAGCAAGACAGCTTCGCTTCACGTAGAGGCTGGGCCCGCAAACTGAGGGTGTGGGGCTTGAAACCAGGTTTTCGTCGCTCCGGTGCCCATAACTTTTGATCCGTAAGGAGTTATGCGGCGCATAACATACCGTTGGAAAGATCTCCGAGAGCTCTACGACTGGGGCAGCAAGCTTGCTTTGCTGCACCAGTTTTTGTAGCCCAAAATCGAACATTTTCATCAGTTTCGGGATACTTTTCTTCTTTAGCGTTGTTTTTCCGTCCCGGATCGTACGCCGTGAGCTGCGAAAAGGAGGACAACCTAATCCATCACATTTCTATTACCGAATCCCATGGTACATTGGGCAAGACAACTTCGGTTCACGTGGAGGCTGGGCCCACAAACCGAGGGCGTGCGGCTTGGGACCAGCTCTCCGTCGCCCCGATGTCCATAACTTTTGATCTGTATGGAGTTACGCAGCGGACAGCATACCGTTAGAAAGCTCTCCGAGAGCTCTAAGATGGGGATAGAAAGCCTGCTCGGCTGCGCCTTTTTTCGGAGCCCAGAACCGAATGTTTTCAACATTTTAGGGACACTTTTCTTCTTTTGCATTATTTTTTCGTCACGGATCGTACGTCGTGAGCCGCGAAAAGGACGATAACCTAATCTATCACATTTCTATTACCGAATCCCACTGCAGCTTGGACAAGACAACTTCACTTCACGTAGAGGTTGGGCTCGCAAACCGAGGGCGTGGTGCTTGTGACCAGGTATCCGTCGCTCGGGTGCCCATAACTTTTGATTTGGAAGGCGTTACGCAGTGCACAGTGTGAGGCCCGACCTCAATTTGCGTGCGATACCTTGTTTTGTGTGCCATAACCTAGATTTGTGTGCCTTGACCTAGGTTTAAGAGTCGTGTTTTATTTTGTGTGCCTTGCTTTGAATTACGTGCATTTAATTAGGGTTGCGTGTATTTACTTGAGAAACGTGCATTCATCTCGTAGTTCGTGCTTTACCTCATAGTACGTGCCCTAGACCTAGATAAGCGTGCCCACATGCTAATCAAGAAAGCATCTTACACGAAGCACTAAATCATTAATTAATCCTACAAACTCCACTAACTAATATTAAAATGCTAATTCAACTCACTAGAAGACGAAATTGCACCAAAAGCTAGACATTCTTATTCTTTATTCTTTATTCTTTTGCATATTCCAAGCATACAATTAAATAATGCTCAAAACATGACAAAAAATTCAGATTTGAGCTTGCCTTGGCCAACCATGTAGGAGCTTTTGTCATGCTTTGCAATTTCAAAATCATTCCAAGACATTCTATGACGACAACCTATGACACAAAGCATAAAAAAATGACTCAAAACCTTACCCAATGCACCACAATCTCGACACACTCAATTGCCCCATGCTAAGGTGATTCAAACATGCTCTTGAAGACACAAAAATCAGAATCTTGCAAGCCCATAGCTGACACATGCATTCAAAGCATCAAAACTCTTCAAAGCTTCTCATTTTCTTTCTCTCATTCACACACACTCTCTCTCTCTCTCTCTCGGCCTTGGCTGCAATTTTAGTCTCCATAGCTTAAGTTCATCATCCTAAGGTTCATCAAGACATTCAAGCTACTAAGGAACTCGACCAAGCAAGCTAGAGGCAAAGAAACATGCATGCAAGCTCATAGAATACTCATTCGGCCCTTAGGTATGTTTGATAGCTCCTATTTCATTTTCTTTTCGTTCTAGCCACTTGCACATACTAAGAACAAGGTTACTAAGCTAGGAATTAGAGAATCTAAAGTTATCTCTCGGCCAAGCAAGGAAAAAAAACGATCTTGTGCATCATCAAGAGCTTTGTGCATCTTCATTATTGTCTTGCTAAGGTGAGGGCTAAAACTCATTTGAAAAGCTTTCAAAAACCACATGCACGTCTTTAAATGTCTATTTTTACCTCTGTACTTGTGATATATGTGTGTACATGAGCTTTTGTAAACATGCATGGCAAGACATTTGGCTAGAATGTGAAGATAAGTGAAATCGCGTAAATGACAGTCTTCTGTCTTGTTGGAACGAAGTGAATTTGACCAGGTAAATGATGTTGAAAATGCATGAAAATTGGTAGGTGACTAGTTTTGCTAGTTCTGAGCATTTTTTTGTAGAAATAGGCCAAAGCCAATTTTGAATCTAGGGTCTCCAAAATGGCAAAACATAGAAAGGTGTCCAAATCTGGAAAATCTGGGAAAATGAAGCAGGTTTTGGCAGATTCACTGTCCTTGTAGAACGAACCAGTTTTGACTTAGTAAATGATATCAAAAATGCATGAAATATAGTATGCTGCTAGATTTTTCAGTTCTAGAAATTTTTGTTAGAAATAGACTAAGGCTAAATCTGACCGTAAGTTCCTCAAAAACGACAAGTATTGAAATGTATGCAAATCTGGACAGTTTTGCGTAGTCTCACGGTTTTGGCTATAACTCTTGAATCCGAACTCCAAATGATGCCAGGTTTGTTTCTGGGTTTAGTTAACTCCTTAAGCTTTAATTTGAAATTTTGAAGATTGTTTGCTTGTCTAAATGATTGTGGGAAAACATACCATTGCAGTGAGATTTTCATCTAGTGCTATGCTTTGAAAATTATTGTAACTTCTCTTGTTGTATTAAATGCTTGGGATTGTGGCACTTGGATGTTGTGTGGACTCTTTCCAATGCTCGAGGATATTTAATTAATCGATGCATGGCTTTGGTTTAATTACTTGTCAACTCGTGGCTTAATCGCATGGGTAAGCATAAATTGAAACCCTAGTGACTATGAAAACACGCTAAGTGTTGATTATATGGTTATCGTGTCCAATTATGTAATTAGGGGGCTGCCCGTAGTTGTCCTTATAGCCCTAAATGTGATTCCGACAATTACATGTTGATAAGTAGACCTTTCTTACACCCAGTCCCACGTAAATGTCGTTGCATGTTGTACGACCTTATTATTTGATTGCATGAACCCCAAAATGAGTTATATGACTTGATTCACATGTGTTACATGGCTGTCCGTTTAATATTCATATAACTCCATGCGTTTTACAAGTGAAATTACATGTCGAACATGCCTCGCGTGTTTACTTGTCAACGTGAGATCTTATAACTGCTCGGAGTCAACCTACTTTGTTGTCCTCCTAATGTGATATGTTAAATGTTATAAATGTGCATTGCATACAAGGTTGCAACCTTTCATTGTGGCATGGTAGCGTTTCACGCACGCCGGGCGGCATTGGGCTTGTTAGTGCCATCGTGACTACCATGGTCCAATTCCCTCTCTCACTTGGCATTCCACCCTCGGAGAGTTGGGTCGTAGATTTTCAGGGTACATCCGGAGTACACCTAAATGGGAGCGATAAGTGGATTATTGAAATCGGCCGCAACAATCGTATCGAAATCGATATTGAGAGCAAATGCTCACCATATCCTTGAAATGATTGGTAATTGTATCTGTTGCTCAATTCGATTCTTATTACTTGTAATACGTGACATGTTTTCAAAATGGGTTTTTCATAAGTTTAACCAGAAAAAGAGTTTCAAAACATATTTCTCGTTCCCCCTCGCTGAGTTCATAAGGACTCATCCTCTTTTACCATCTCAGGTGAAGAAGACCAGGAACAAGTACCCAAGGATAACGTGCTTATCGATGACTCCTTGGAGTGATTGCTTGCCCTACGTGCTTTACTTGTCTATGACCATTTTGTGAACGATATGGTGCTTTGAAGACTATTTCTTATGTTACTTGTTGTCGTTATTGTAAATGACCCCCGTTGTAATTTGGGGTCTAATTTTGTTTTGTATCGATATTAACTAGATAGACGCCCTATTTGCTCGTTTTGCTACTTTGATTGGTAACTACTGTAGGCTTATGAAGTACTAGATAAGAGTTGAGTAAAATGAATCTATCTAATCTTAAGCAGGTACTCATTGGTAAGCTAGGATCAACAAGTACTTTTGTAACAGGGATTGACAAACAAACGAGACATAGTTACCATGCTAGGTAGTTAATCGAACAAGACTTTGAAATAACTAGTAGGCATTTCAATTGATGATAAATAGTAATCTTAGTTGAAATCGATTTTGAGATTGAAAGTTTTGAGGCGTTTAGGAAATTAAGTCAAACTAAGGAGCCAATTACAGCCGTTATGCTGCCGGCTTTCTGGAGAATTTTGGAGTTCTAGGCTAACGTTAAGCGTTAAACCTTAATAAACGATTAAGTACGTAAAATTGTATGAATGTTTAGATTACACCCTAGTCTAATCTCTATAGGTTGGGTTGGGGTGTGACACACAACATACCGTTGGAAAGATCTCCGAGAGCTCTACGACCGAGGCAGCAAGCCTGCTCAGCTGCACCAATTTTCGTAGCCCAAAATCGAATGTTTTCATCAATTTCGGGATACTTTTCATCTTTAGCGTTATTTTTTTGTCCCAGATCGTACGTCGTGAGCTGCGAAAAAGACGACAACCTAATCCATCACATTTCTATTACCGAATCCCACGGCACCATGGGCAAGACAACTTCGCTCATTGCAGAGGCTGGGCTCGCAAACCGAGGGCGTGGGGCATGAGACCAGGTCTCCGTCGCTTCGTTGCCTATAACTTTTGATCCGTAAGGAGCTACGCGGCGCACAGCAAACCGTTGGAAAGCTCTCCGAGAGCTCTATGACGGGTGTAGCAAGATTGCTCGGTTCGCCTTTTTTTGGAGCCCAAAATCGATAGTTTTCATCAGTTTCATGACACTTTTCTTCTTTTGCGCGATTTTTCTGTCCCGAATCGTACGTCGTGAGCCGCGAAACGAACAACAACCTAATCCATAACATTTCTATTACCGAATCCAACGGCACCTTAGGCAAGACAACTTCACTTCACGTAGAGGCTGGCCTGCAAACCGAGGGCGTGGGGCTAGAAACCAGGTTTTCGTCGCTCTGGTGCCCATAACTTTTGATCCGTAGGTGTTACGCGGTGCACAGCATATCGTTGGAAAGCTCTCTGAGAACTCTACGCCGGGGGTAGCAAACCTGCTCGGCTGTGCTTGTTTTCGGATCCCAAAATCGAACGTTTTCATTAGTTTCGGGTCTCTTTTCTTCTTTTGCGCTTTTTTTTCATCCCAGATCGTACGTCGTTAGCCGCGAAAAGGACGATAACCTAATCCATCACATTTCTATTACCGAATCCCACGGCACCTTGGGCAAGACAACTTCGCTTCATGTAGAGGCTGGGCCCGCAAACCGAGGGCATGGGACTTGAGACCAGGTCTCCGTCGCTCCGGTGCCCATAACTTTTGATCCGTAAGGAGTTACGCGGCGCACAACATATTGTTGGAAAGCTCTCCGAGAGCTCTACGACGGGGGCAGTAAGTCTGCTTGGCTGTACCATTTTTCGGAGCCCAAAACTGAATGTTTTCAACAATTTTGGGACACTTTTCTTCTTTCGCACTATTTTTTCGTCACAGATCGTACGTCGTGAGCTGCGAAAAGGAAGACAACCTAATCCATCACATTTCTATTACCGAATCCCACGGCACCTTGGGCAAGACAACTTCGTTTCATGTAGAGGCTGGGCTTGCAAACCGAGGGTATGGGGCTTGAGACCAAGTTTTCGTCGCTCGGGTGCCCATAACTTTTGATTTGGAAGGCGTTACGCGACGCACAGCATACCGTTGGAAAGCTCTCCTAGAGCTCTACGACTGGGGCAGCAAGTCTGCTCGGTTGCGCCTATTTTTGTAGCCCAAAATCCAAAGTTTTCAACAGTTTCGGGACACTTTTCTTCTTTAGCGTTATTTTTTCGTCCCGGATCGTACGTCTTGAGCTGCGAAAAGCTCGATAACCTAATCCATCACATTTTTATTACCGAATTCCACGGCACCTTGGGCAAGACAACCTCGGGTCACTGAGAGACTGCGCTCGCAAACCGAGGGTGTGGTGCTTGGACCAGGCCTCTGTCGCTCCGGTGCCCATAACTTTTGATCCGTAAGGAGTTACGCGGCGCACAGCATACCGTTGGAAAGAACTTCGAGAGCTCTACGACCGGGGCAGCAAGCTTGCTTGGCTGTGCCTTTTTTCAGAGCCCAAATTGGAATATTTTCAACAGTTTCGGGATACTTTTCTTCTTTTGCTCAATTTTTTCTTAACGGATCGTACATCGTGTGCCTCGAAAAGGACGATAACCTAATCCATCACATTTCTATTACCGAATCCCACTGCAGCTTGGGCAAAAAAACTTCACTTCACGTAGAGGCTGGGCCCGCAAAGCGAGGGCGTGGTGTTTGTGACCAGGTATCCGTCACTCGGGTGCCCATAACTTTTGAATCGGAAGGAGTTACGCCGTGCACAGTGTGAGGCCCGACCTCGATTTGCGTGCGATACCTCGTTTTGTGTACCCTAACCTAGATTTGTGTGCCTTGACCTAGGTTTAAGAGTCATGTTTCATTTTTGTGTGCTTTGCATTGAATTACGTGCATTCAATTAGGGTTGCGTGCATTTACTTGGAAAACGCGCATTCATCTCGTAATTCGTACTTTACCTCGTAATGCGTGCCCTAGACCTAGGTAAGCGTGTCACGCCCCAACCCGGCCTATAAGGTTAGACTAGGGTGTGATCTAAACGTTCAGGACATGTCACATACTTAACCGTTTATGAAGATTTAATACTTATCGTTTTAGTCTAAACTCCAAAGTTTTCCGAAAAACCAGTAGCATAACGGCTGTAATTGGACTATTTGGTTTGGCCTAATTCTCTAAATGCCTCAAATTTTTCTAATCTCAAGTTTCATTTCCAACTAGGATTACTATTTAACATCAATTGAAATGCCTATTGGTTATCTCGATGTCTCGTTTGATTTATAACCTAGCATGATACTATGTCTCGTTTGTTTGTTTATCCTCGTTACAAAAGTACCTGTTTAAGATTGGATAGGTTCATTTACTTAGTCCTTAACTAATACGTCATAACCTACGATAGATACTAGCGGTAATAATAGCAAAACGATCATAGTAGTGTCTAGTGTTTGTCTAGCAATATCAGTACAAACCAAAATTAGACCCCAAATTACAACGGGGGTCTTTACATTACAACATCGAGCAACGTAAAAGGAAATAGTCTTCAAGTAGCATAAAGTTCACAAGTAGCCACAATCACGCAAAGCACACAAACAGGCAATCACTCCAAAGATTCATCGTTAGGCACACTGTCCTCGGGTACCTGTTCTGGATCTTCTTCACCTGAGATGATAAAAGAGGGTGAGTCCTTATGAACTCAGCGAGGGGGAACGAGAAATAGGTTTTGAAACTCATTTTCCGGTTCAACTTATGAAAATTCTTTTGCAAGCATGAATATAACAATAATATAAGTACAGGAACAAAAATACCAGTCTTTCCTCCCCGAGGTTCTCTAGGAACCAAGCGAGAGTACTTATACACATAGTAAAAAGGATACAGTGAGCTTTTGCTCTCAGATCAGTTTCAGAATCAGTGGTTGCGGCTGACTTTAAATCATCCCCTTAACACGCCAAGTGGGTGTACTCCGGATGTACCCCAAAATCCTATGACCCAACTCTCTGAGGAAGTCTAGCCCCCAAGCGAGAGAGGGAATGGGACAGTGGTAGTCACAGGTGCACCGGCAAGCCCGATGCCGCCCGGTGTGCGTGATCACTACCACACCGACAGGAAAGGTTGCAACCTTGTATGCAGTGCACATTTATGACATTAACATATCACGTTAGGAGGACAACAAAGTAGGTTGCCTCCGGACAGTCATAAGATTGCACATTGACAAGTAAACAGGCAGGGCACGATAAAACATGTAATTTCACTTGAAAGGCATATAGAGTTATATGAACAATAAACGGGCAGCCATGTAACACATGTAAATCAAGCCATATAACTCATTACGAAGTCCACGTGATCAAGTAATAAGATTATTCAACATGCAATAACATCTACGTGGGTTCGGGTGCAAGAAAAGCCTATTTGTCAACATGCAATGATCAAAATCACATTTAGGATTATAAAGGCATTTACGGGCAGCCTACTAAACGTATAATTCCACACAATATCCAAATGATCAACACTTAGCAGAGCTACCTAGTCATTAGGGTTTCCATTTCGTGCATATTCGTGCAATTGAGCCTCAAACCAACTCAAAGTCAATCTCAAGCCATGCATCATTTAATTCAACATCCTCAAACATTCAAAACAGTCCACACAACATCCCGAAGCTACAATCCCAAGCATTTAAATCAACAAGAGGAGTTACCACAATTTTTCTAAGCACAACATTAAGTGAACCCTTACTGCAATAGGCTGTTTTCTCACAATCAATAGGATAAGCAAACAATCTCCAAATCCAGTGAATAAGATTTCAAATTAAAGCTTAATAAGTTAAGTAAAATCGGAAACAAACCTTGCATCAATTGGAGTTCAGGATCATTAGATATAGCCGAAACAGTGGGATAGCACAAAACTGTCCAGATTTGCACACATTTCGATAATTGATGTTTTTGAGGTCCTTAGGGTCAGATTTAGCCTTAGTCCATTTCTGAAAAAAATGTCCAGTACTGAAAAATCTTGCAGCACACCAAATTTCATGTATTTTGGATATCATTTACTAAGTCAAATCTGGTTCGTTCCACAAGGTCAGTGCATCTGTCAAAACCTGCTTCATTTTTCCACATTTCTAAATTTAGACACATTTTAAAGATTTGCCATTTTGGGGACCTTAGAGTCGAAATTAGCTGTGGCTTATTTCTGTAAAAAATGTTCAAAAATGGCAAAACTGGTCACCTATCAATTTTCATGCATTTTAAACATCATTTTCCTAGCAAAACTTACCTTGAAACAAACTGGTCAGAGAGCTGTCAACAATCCGACTTCACCTATCATCACTTTCAAGCCAAGATCTTGCCATGCATGGTTGTAAAAGCTTATGAACGAACATATAACTCATGTACAGAAGCAAAGACATACATTTATGAGCATGCATGTGGATTTTTGAAGGATTTTCAAAAGGTTTTAGCCCTCACCTTAGCAATCAACCAAGAGGATGTACAAAAACTTGTTGAAGCACAATTTTCTTCTTCTTCTTTGCCTAGCCGAGATTCCAACTTGGTTTTCTCTATTTTTACTAGCTTAGTGACCAAGCTCTTAGTACATGCATGTGGTTAGAACAAGAAGAAAAGAAATGGAATCTTAGTAACTCACCTAGGGCCGAAATGAAGACTCAAGAGCTTGCATGTGAGTTTTCTTGCAACCTAGCTAGCTTGGTTGAGTTCCTTTGCTTGTGGCTTGTCTTGATTAACCATATGATGATGAAGATGAGCTAAGAGGTGTATGAACTCAGCCAAAACCGAGATTGAGAGAGAAGAATGAGAGGGAGAGAGAGAAATGTGAGGAGAGTGAGAGAAATGAGAGAAAATAGAAGCTTTTGCAATTGTTGATGCAAATGTTGGCCTTGGGCATGCAAAAATCAGATTTTGTGTCATCTTTTGAGCATCTTTTGAATTGTTTTAGCATGTGTGTAAGAGAATGTTGGGTATTTAGGGATTTTAGGTAGAATAGAATATAGGATATGTTTAGAGGTTTGTGAGATTTTGTCTTGTAGTGAGTTTAAAATATAATATTTAGGTGTTAGTGGATTTTGTAGAGATTTGAATTAGGATTATAATAATAGTTAGTGGTATTTGTAGGATTATTTTATAGTCTAGTGCTTTGTGTAGGATTCTTTCTTGATTAACGTGGTGGCACGGATTCCTAGGTCTAGGGCACGAATTACGAGGTAGACACGAACTACGAGGTAAGACACGAACTTCAAGACTAATGCACGTACTTCAAGATAAATGCACGGATTCCAATGCAAATGCATGCAACCCTAGGTAAATATACGTAAACCAATACAAGGCACGTAATTCAATACAATGCACGTAAATCGAGGTACGACTCTTAAACCTAGGTTAGGACACGCAATTCAAGGTTAGGGCACACAAAACGAGACAACGCACGCAAATCGAGGTCGGGCACGTATATCTAGGTATCGCACCTCAGTCGGGGATTAGGGCACCCTATTCTAGATCAAGGCACGTATGACGAGGTATGCACAAAAACCAAGACAGGACACGTAATCCTAGGTCAGTCATATAATTAGGGGTCTATGACACGCAAATCGAGGTATGACACGTTATTCGGGGTCGGGCCTCACAAAGCGTGCCCACACGCTAATCAAGAAAGCATCTTACACAAAGCACTAGATCATTAATTAATCCTACAAACTCCACTAACTAATATTAAAATGCTAATTCTACTCACTAGAAGACGAAATTGTACCAAAAGCTAGACATTCTTATTCTTTATTCTTTATTCTTTTGCATATTCCAAGCATACAATTAAATAATGCTCAAAACATGACAAAAAATTCAGATTTGAGCTTGCCTTGGCCGACCATGTAGGCGCTTTTGTCATGCTTTGCAATTTCAAAATCATTCCAAGACATTCTATGACAACAACCTATGACACAAAGCATAGAAAAATGACTCAAAACCCTACCCAATGCACCACAATCTCGACACACTCAATTGCCCCATGCTAAGGTGATTCAAACATGCTCTTGAAGACACAAAAATCAGAATCTTGCAAGCCCATAGCTGACACATGCATTCAAAGCATCAAAACTCTTCAAAGCTTCTCATTTTCTTTCTCTCATTCACACACACACACTCTCTCTCTCTCTCTCTCTCTCTCTCGGCCTTGGCTGCAATTTTAGTCTCCATAGCTTAAGTTCATCATCCTAAGGTTCATCAAGACATTCAAGCTACTAAGGAACTCGACCAAGCAAGCTAGAGGCAAAGAAACATGCATGCAAGCTCATAGAACACTCATTCAGCCCTTAGGTATGTTTGATAGCTCCTATTTCATTTTCTTTTTGTTCTAGCCACTTGCACATACTAAGAACATGGTTACTAAGCTAGGAATTAGAGAATCTCAAGTTATCTCTCGGCCAAGAGAGGAGAAAAGTCGATCTTGTGCATCATCAAGAGCTTTGTGCATCTTCATTATTGTCTTGCTAAGGTGAGGGCTAAAACTCCTTTGAAAAGCTTTCAAAAACCATATGCATGCCTTTAAATGTCTATTTTTACCTCTGTACTTGTGATATATGTGTGTACATGAGCTTTTGTAAACATGCATGGCAAGACATTTGGCTAGAATGTGAAGATAAGTGAAATCGCGTAAATGACAGTCTTCTGACTTGTTGGAGCGAAGTGAATTTGACCAGGTAAATGATGTTGAAAATGCATGAAAATTGGTAGGTAACTATTTTTTCCATTTCTGAGAATTTTTCATAGAAATAGGCCAAAGCCAATTTTGACCCTAAGGTCCCCAAAATGGCAAAACATCGAAAGGTGTCCAAATCAGGAAAATCTGGAAAAATGAAGCAGGTTTTGGCAGATTCACTGTCCTTGTAGAATGAACCAGTTTTGACTTAGTAAATGATAGAAAAAATTCATGAAATTTGGTATGCTGCTATATTTTTCAGTTCTGGACATTTTGTTCAGAAATAGACTAAGGCTAAATCTGACCCTAAGTTCCTCACAAATGACAAGTATTGAAATATGTGCAAATCTGGACAGTTTTGCGTAGTCTCACGGTTTTGGCTATAACTCTTGAATCCGAACTCCAAATGATGTGAGGTTTGTTTCTGGGTTTAGTTAACTCCTTAAGCTTTAATTTGAAATTTTTTTAACTGGAATTGAAGATTGTTTGCTTGTCTAAATGATTGTGGGAAAACAGACCATTGCAGTGAGATTTTCATCTAGTGCTATGCTTTGAAAATTATTGTAACTTCTCTTGTTGTATTAAATGCTTGGGATTGTGGCACTTGGATGTTGCGTGGACTGTTTTCAATGCTCGAGGATATTTAATTAATCGATGCATGGCTTTGGTTTAATTACTTGTCAACTCGTGGCTTAATCGCATGGGTAAGCATGAATTGAAACCGTAGTGACTATGAAAATGCGCTAAGTGTTGATCCTGTGGTTATCGTGTCTAATTATGTAATTAGGGGGCTGCCCGTAGTTGTCCTTATAGCCCTAAATGTGATTCCAACAATTACATGTTGATAAGTAGACCTTTCTTATACCCGGTCCCACGTAGATGTCGTTGCATGTTGTACGACCTTATTATTTGATTGCGTGAACCCCGAAATGAGTTATATGACTTGATTCACATGTGTTACATGGCTGCCCGTTTAATATTCATATAACTCCATGCGTTTTACCAGTGAAATTACATGTCGAACATGCCTCACGTGTTTACTTGTCAACGTGCGATCTTATAACTGCTCGGAGGCAACCTACTTTGTTGTCCTCCTAATGTGATATGTTAAATGTTATAAATGTGCATTGCATACAAGGTTGCTCCCTTTCATTGTGGCATGGTAGCGTTTCACGCATGCCGAGCGGCATCGGGCTTGCCGGTGCCACCGTGACTACCATGGTCCAATTCCCTCTCTCGCTTGGCATTCTACCCTCGGAGAGTTGCGTCGTAGATTTTCGGGGTACATCCGGAGTACACCCAAATGGGAGCGATAAGGGGATTATTGAAGTCGGCCGTAACAATCGTATCGAAATTGATATTGAGAGCAAATTGTCACCGTATCTTTGAAATGATTGGTAATTGTATCTGTTGCTCAATTTGATTCTTATTACTTGTAATACGTGACATATTTTCAAAAGGGGTTTTTCATAAGTTAACTGGAAAAAGAGTTTCAAAACATATTTCTCGTTCCCCTCGCTGAGTTCATAAGGACTCACCATCTTTTATCATCTCAGGTGAAGAAGACCAGGAACAGGTACCCGGGGATAACGTGCTTATCGATGACTCCTTGGAGTGATTGCTTGCCCTACATGCTTTACTTGTCTATGGCCATTTTGTGAACGATATGTTGCTTTGAAGACTATTTCTTATGTTACTTGTCGTTATTGTAAATGACCCCGTTGTAATTTGGGGTCTAATTTTGATTTGTACCGATATTAACTACATAGACGCCCTATTTGCTCGTTTTGCTACTTTGATTGGTAACTACTGCAGGCTTATGAAGTACTAGATAAGAGTTAAGTAAAATGAATCTATCTAACCTTAAGCAGGTACTCATTGGTAAGCTAGGATCAACAAGTACTTTTGCAACAGGGATTGACAAACAAACGAGACATAGTTACCATGCTAGATTGTTAATCGAACGACTTCGAAATAACTAGTAGGCATTTCAATTGGTGATAAATAGTAATCTTAGTTGAAATCGAATTTGAGATTGAAAGTTTTGAGGCGTTTAGGAAATTAAGTCAATCTAAGGAGCCAATTACAGCCGTTATGCTGCCGGTTTTCCAGAGAATTTTGGAGTTCTAGGCTAACGTTAAGCGTTAAACCTTAATGAACGATTAAGTACGAGAAATGATATGAATGTTTAGATCACACCCTAGTCTAACCTCTATAGGTCGGGTTGGGGCGTGACACACAACATACCGTTGGAAAGCTCTCCGAGAACTCTACGACGGGGGCAGCAATCCTGCTTGCTGTGCCCGTTTTTGTAGCCCAAAATCGAATGTTTTCATCAGTTTCGGGACACTTTTCTTCTTTAGCATTGTTTTTCAGTCCCGGATCATACGTCATGAGCTGCGAAAAGAGCAATAACCTAATCCATCACATTTCTATCACCGAATCCCACGACACCTTGGGCAAGACAACTTCGCTTCTCGTTGAGGCTGGGCCCACAAATCGAGGGCGTGGGGCATGGGACAAGGTCTCCGTCGCTCCGGTGCCCATAACTTTTGATTCGTAAGGTGTTACGCGGCGCACAATATATCGTTGGAAAGCTCTTTGAGAGCTCTACGACGGCGGCAGCAAACCTGCTAGGTTTTGCCTATTTTCAAAGCCAAAAATCGAACGTTTTCTTCTGTTTCGGGATACTTTTCTTCATTTGCTATGTTTTTTCGTCCGGGATCGTACGTCGTGAGCCTCGAAAAAGATGATAACGGAATCCATCCCATTTTTATTACCGAATCCCACAGCACCTTGCACAAGAAAACTTCACTTCACGTAGAGGCTGGGCCTGCAAACCGAGGGTGTGGGGCTTGAGACCAGGTTTTCGTCGCTCCGGTGCCCAAAACTTTCGATCCGTAAAGAGTTACACGGCGCACAGCATACCATTGGAAAGATCTCCGAGAGCTCTATGACAGGGGCAGCAAGCTCGCTTTGCTGCACCAGTTTTTGTAGCCCAAAATTGATCATTTTCATCAGTTTTGGGAGACTTTTCTTCTTTAGTGTTGTTTTTTCGTCCCAGATCGTACGTCGTGAGCTGTGAAAAGGACGACAACCTAATCCATCACATTTCTATTACCGAATCCCACGGCACCTTGGGCAAGACAACTTCACTTAACGTAGAAGTTAGGCCCGCAAACCGAGGGCGTGGTGGTTGTGACCAGGTATCCGTCTCTCGGGTGCCCATAACTTTTGATCCGAAAGGAGTTACGCGGCGCACAACATACCTTTAGAAAGCTCTCTGAGTACTCTACGATGAGGGCAGTAAGCCTGCTCAGCTGTGCCTATTTTCAGAGACCAAAATTTAACGTTTTTATCAGTTTTGGGTCAATTTTCTTCTTTTGCCCTGTTTTTTTGTCCCGGATCGTACGTCGTGAGCCACAAAAGGATGACAACGTAATCTATCACATGTCTATTACCGAATCCCATGGCACCTTGGGCAAGACAACTTCACTTCACGTTGAGGCTGGGCCCGCAAACCGAGAGTGTGGGGCTTGAGACCAGGTTTTCGTCGCTCCGGTGCCCATAACTTTTGATTCGTAAGGAGTTATACGACTCACATCATATCGTTGGAAAGATCTCCGAGAGCTCTACGTCGGGGGCAATAAGCCTGCCTGGCTGTGCCTATATTCGGAGCCCAAAATCGAACGTTTTCATCTGTTTTGGGATACTTTTTTTCTTTTGCGCTGTTTTTTCGTCCCGAATCTTACGTCGTGAGCTGCGAAAAAGACGACAACCTAATCCATCACATTTCTATTATCGAATCCCACGACACCTTGGGCAAGACAACTTCGCTTCTCGTTGAGGCTGGGCCCGCAAATCGAGGGCATGGGGCTAGAGACCAGGTTTTCGTCACTTCGTTGCCCATAACTTTTGATCCATAAGGAGTTACGCAGCGCACATCATATCGTTGGAAAGCTCTCTGAGAGCTCTACGATGGGGGCAATGAACCTGCCCGGCTGCTCCTATTTTTGGAGCCCAAAATCAAATGTTTTCATCAGTTTCGGGACACTTTTCTACTTTTGTACTATTTTTTAGTCCCAGATAGTACGTCGTGAGCCGCGAAAAGGACGATAACCTAATCCATCACATTTCTATTACCGAATCCCATGGCACCTTGGGCAAGACAACTTCGCTTCACGTAGAGGCTGGGCCCGCAAACCGAGGGTGTCGGGCTTGAGATCAGGTTTTTGTCGCTCCAATGCCCATAACTTTTGATCCGTAAGGAGTTACGCGGCGCACAATATACCGTTGGAAAGATCTCCAAGAGCTCAACGACGGGGGCAGCAGGCCTGTTGCACCAGTTTTCATAGGCCAAAATTGAACGTTTTCATCAGTTTCGAGACACATTTCTTCTTTAGCGTTGTTTTTTCATCACGAATCATACGTCGTGACCTGCGAAAAGGACCACAACCTAATCCATCACATTTCTATTACCGAATACCACGGTACCTTCGGCAAGACAATTTTGGTTCATGTAGAGGCCGATTCCGCAAACCGAGGGTGTGGGGCTTGGGACTAGCTCTCCGTCGCTCCGGTGTCGCGAATCGTACGTCGTGAGCTGCGAAAAGGAGTTACGCTGCACGTAACATACCGTTGGAAAGCTCTCCAAGCACTCTACGACGGGAGCAGCAAGCCCGGTCGGCTGCGCATTTTTTCGGAGCCCAAAACCGAATGTTTTCAACAGTTTTGGGACACTTTTCTTCTTTAGCGTTGTTTTGTCGTCCCGAATCGTACGTCTTGAGCTGCGAAAAAGACGAAAACCTAATCCATCACATTTCTATTACTGAATCCCACGGCACCTTGGGCAAGACAACTTCGCTTCACGTAGAGGCTGGGCCGGCAAACCGAGGGTGTAGGGCTTGAGACCAAGTTTTCGTCGCTCCGGTTCCCATAACTTTTGATCCATAAGGAGTTATGCGTCGCACGGCATACCGTTGGAAAGATCTCCGAGAGCTCTACGACGGGGGAAGCAAGTTTGCATTGCTGCACCAATTTTCGTAGCCCAAAATCAAACGATTTCATCAGTTTCGGGATACTTTTCTTCTTTAGCCTTATTTTTTCGTCCCAGATCGTACGTCGTGAACTGCGAAAAGGACGATAACCTAATCCATCACATTTCTATTACCGAATCCCACGACACCTGGGGCAAGACAACTTCATTTCACGTAGAGGCTGGGCTTGCAAACCGAGGGCGTGGTGCTTGTGACCAGGTATCCGTCGCTCGGGTACCCATAACTTTTGATCCGGAAGGAGTTATGCGACGCACCGCATATCGTTGGAAAGCTTCTCTGAGAGCTCTACGATGGGGGCAGCAAGCCTGCTCTGCTACACTAGTTTTTGGAGCCAAAATCAAACGTTTTCATCAGTTTCGGAGCACTTTTTTACTTTTGCACTGTTTTTTCTTCCACGATCGTACGTCGTGAGACGCGAAAAGAACGATAACCTAATCCATCACATTTCTATTACCGAATCCCACAGTACCTTGGGAAATACATCTTCGCTTCACGTAGAGGCTGGGCCCGCAAACTGAGGGTGTGGGGCTTGAGATGAGGTTTTCACCGCTCCGGTGCCCATACCTTTTGATCCGTAAGGCGTTACATGGCGCACAGCATACCGTTGGAAAGATCTCCAAGAGCTCTACGACGGGGGTAGCAAGCTTGTTCTGCTACATCAATTTTATAGCCCAAAATTGAACGTTTTCATCAGTTTCAGGATACTTTTCTTCTTTTGTGTCGTTTTTTCGTACCGGATCGTACGTCATGAGCTGCGAAAAGGACGACAACCTAATCCATCACATTTCTATTACCGAATCCCATGGCACCTTGGGCAGGACAACTTCACTTCAAGTAGAGGTTGGGCCCGAAAACCGAGGGCGTGGGGCTTGAGACCAAGTTTTCGTCGCTCCGGTGCCCATAACTATTTATCAAAAAGGAGTTACGCGGCGCACAACATACCATTGGGAAGATCTCCGAGAGCTCTACGACGGGAGCAGTAAGCTTGCTTTGCTGCACCAGTTTTTGTAGCCCAAAATCGAACATTTTCATCAGTTTCGGGACACTTTTCTTCTTTAGCGTTGTTTTTTCATCCCGGATCGTACGTCATGAGCTGCAAAAAGGACGACAACCTAATCCATCACATTTCTATTATTGAATCCCACGGCATCTTCAGCAAGACAACTTCAGTTCACGTAGAGGCTGGGCCAGCAAACCGAGAACGTGGTGCTTGTGACCAGGTATCCGTCGCTCGGGTATCCATAACTTTTTATTCGGAAGGAGTTACGCGGCGCACCGTATATCGTTGGAAAGCTTCTCTAAGAGCTCTACGACGGGGGCAGCAAGCCTGCTCTGCTACACCAGTTTTCAGAGCCAAAATCGAACGTTTTCATCAATTTCAGGGCATTTTTCTACTTTTGCACTGTTTTTTCGTCCACGATCGTACGTCGTGAGACGCGGAAAGAGCGATAACCTAATCCATCACATTTATATTACCGAATCCCACGGCACCTTGGGCAAGACAACTTCTCTTCACGTAGAGGCTGGGCCCGCAAACTGAGGGTGTGGGGCTTTAGACCAGGTTTTCGTCGCTCCGTGCCCATAGCTTTTGATACGTAAGGAGTTACGCGGTGCACAACATACCTTTGGAAAGATCTCCGAGAGCTCTACGACTGGGGTAGCAAGCTTACTCTACTACATCAGTATTTATAGCCCAAAATTGAACATTTTCATCAATTTTGGGACACTTTTCTTCTTTTGCGTTGTTTTTTCGTCCCGGATCGTACGTTATGAGCTGCGAAAAGGACGATAACCTAATCCATCACATTTTTATTACCGAATCCCACGGCACCTGGGGCAAGACAACTTCACTTCACGTAGAGGCTGGGCTTGCAAACCGAGGGCGTGGTACTTGTGACCAGGTATCCGTCGCTCGGGTACCCATAACTTTTGATCCAAAAGGAGTTACGCGGCGCACCGCATATCGTTGAAAAGCTTCTCTGAGAGCTCTATGATGGGGGCAGAAAGCCTGCTTTGCTACACCAATTTTCGGAGCCAAAATCAAACATTTTCATCAGTTTCGGGGCACTTTTATACTTTTGCACTATTTTTTCGTCCACAATCGTACGTCATGAGACGCGAAAAGAACGATAACCTAATCGATCACATTTCTATTACCGAATTCCACAGTACCTTGGGCAAGACATCTTCGCTTCACGTAGAGGCTGGGCCCGCAAACTGAGGGTGTGGGGCTTGAGACGAGGTTTTCGTCGCTCTGGTGCCCATAACTTTTGATCCGTAAGGCGTTACGTGGCGCACAGCATACCGTTGGAAAGCTCTCCGAGAGCTCTAAGACGGGGGCAGCAAGCTTGCTCAGCTACGCTTGTTTTCGTAGCCCAAAATCAAATGTTTTCATCAGTTTCAGGACACTTTTCTTCTTTAGCGATGTTTTTTCGTCCTGGATCGTATGTCGTGAGCTGCGGAAAGATCGATAACCTAATCCATCACATTTCTATTACCGAATCCCACGGCACCTAGGGCAAGACAACTTCACTTCACGTAGAGGCTGGGCTGGCAAACCGAGGGCGTGGTGCATGTGACCAGGTATCCGTCGCTCGAGTGGCAATAACTTTTGTTCCGGAAGGAGTTAAGCGGTGCACAACATACCGTTGGAAAACTCTTTTAGAGCTCTACGACTGGGGCAGTAAACCTGCTCGGCTGTGCCTATTTTCGGAGACCAAAATCGAACATTTTCATCAGTTTTGGGACACTTTTTTGCTTTTGAACTATTTTTTCGTCCCGTATCGTACGTCGTGAGCGGCGAAAAGGATGACAACCTGATCCATCACATTTCTATTATCGAATCCCACTACAGCTTGGGCAAGAAAACTTCAGTTCACGTAGAGGCTGGGCCCGTAAACCAAGGGCGTGGTGCTTGTGACCAGGTACCCGTCGCTCGGGTGCCCATAACTTTTGATTCGTAAGGAGTTACACGGTGTACAACATACCGTTGGAAAGTTCTCTGAGAGCTCTATGACGGGTGCAAAAGCCTACTCGGTTACGCCTATTTTTGGACCCTAAAATTGAACGTTTTCATCAGTTTTGGGCTACTTTTCTTCTTTTGCGCTGTTTTTTCATCCCAGATCGTACGTCGTGAGCTGCAAAAAATACGACAACCTAATCCACCACATTTCTATTGCCGAATCCCACGGCACCTTGGGCAAGACAACTTCGCTTCTCGTTGAGGCTGGGCCCGTAAACCGAGGGCGTGGGGCTAGAGACCAGGTTTTTATCGCTCCAGTGCCCATAACTTTTGATCCGTAAGGTGTTACGCGGCGTACAACATACCATTGGAAAGATCTCCGAGAGCTATATGACGGGGGCAACAAGGCTACTCGGCTGTGCCTATTTTTGAAGCCTAAAATCGAACATTTTCATCAGTTTCAGGATATTTTTCTACTTTTTGCGCTGTTTTTCAGTCCCGTATCGTATGTCGTGAGCTGCAAAAAGGACGATAACCTAATCCATCACATTTCTATTACCGAATCCCACGGCATCTTGGGCAAGACAACTTCGCTTCACGTAGAGGCTAGGCCCGCAAACTGAGAGCGTGGGGCATGGGACAAGGTTTTCGTCGCTCCGGTGCCTATAACTTTTGATCCGTAAGTAGTTAAGTGGTGCACAGCATACCGTTGGAAAGCTCTCCGAGAGCTCTACGATGGGGGGCAGCAATCCTACTCGGCTGTGCCTATTTTCGTAGTCCAAAATTGAACATTTTCATCAGGTTCGGGACACTTTTCTTCTTTTTCGCTGTTTTTTCGTCCCAAATCGTAGGTCGTGAGCCGCGAAAAAGACGATAACCTAATCCATCACATTTCTATTACCGAATCCCACTACAGCTTGGGCTAGACAACTTCACTTGACGTAGAGGCTGAGCCCGCAAACTGAGGATGTGGGGCTTGTGACCAGGTATCCATCGCTCGGGTGCTCATAACTTTTGATCCGTAAGGAGTTACGCGGGGCACAGCATACCGTTGGAAATCTCTCCGAGAGCTCTACGACGGGGTCAGTAAGCCTGCTCAATTGTGCCTGTTTTCGGAGCCCAAAATCGAACGTTTTCATCTATTTCGGGATACTTTTCTTCTTTTGCACTGTTTTTTCATCCAAGATCGTACATCATGAGCCACGAAAAGGACGACAACCTAATCCATCACATTTCTATTTACGAATCCCAAGGCACCTTGGGCAAGACAACTTTGCTTCACGTAAAGGCTGGGCCTGCAAACCAAGGGGGTGGGGCTTGAGACCAGGTTTTCGTCGCTCCGGTGCCCATAACTTTTGATCCCTAAGGAGTTACACAGCCCACAACAAACCGTTGGAAAGCATTCCGAGAGCTCTACGGCAGGGCCCTTAAGCCTACTCGGCTGTGCCTGTTTTCGTAGCCCAAAATTGAAAGTTTTCACCAGTTTTGGGACACTTTTATTCTTTAGCGTTATTTTTCCGTCCCGGATCGTACGTCGTTAACTGCGAAATGAGCGATAACCTAATCCATCACATTTCGATTACCGAATCCCACGGCACCTTGGGCAAGACAACTTCGCTTCACGTAGAGGCTGTGCCCAAAAACCGAGGGTGTGGGGTATGGGACCAGGTCTCCGTCGCTCCGGTGCCCATAACTTTTGATCCGTAAGGAGTTACGCGGTGTACAGCATACCGTTGGAAAGCTCTCCGAGAGCTCTATGACAGGGGCAGAAACCTGCTCGGCTGTGCCTTTTTTAAGAGCCTAAAACCGAACGCTTTCAATAGTTTCTAGACACTTTTCTTCTTTTGAACTATTTTCTCGTCACGGATCGTACGTCGTGAGCCACGAATAGGACGACAACCTAATCCATCCCACTGCAGCTTGGGCAAGACAAATTTACTTCACGTAGAGGCTGGGCCAACAAACCGAGGGCGTGGTGCTTGTGACCAAGTATCCGTCGCTCGAGTGCCCATAACTTTTGATCCGTAAGGAGTTATGCGGCGCATAGCATACCGTTGTAAAGCTCTCCGAGAGTTCTATGACGGGGGCAATAAGCCTGCTCGGATGCGCCATTTTTCAGAGCCCAAAACCGAACGTTTTCAACAATTTCAGGACACTTTTTTTCTTGTGCACTGTTTTTGGGTCACGGATCGTACGTCGTGAGTTGCGAAAAGAACCACAACCTAATCCATCACATTTCTATTACCGAATCCCACGGCACCTTGGGCAAGACAACTTCGCTTCACGTCGAGGCTGGGCCCACAAACCGAGGGTGTGGGGCTTGAGACCAGGTTTTTGTCGCTCCGGTGCCCATAACTTTTGATCTGTAAGGAGTTACGCGGCGCACAACATACCGTTGAAAAGATCTCCGAGAGCTCTACGACGGTGGCAGCAAGCCTGCTCGGCTGCGCTAGTTTTCGTAGCCTAAAATCGAACGTTTTCATCAGTTTTGGGAAACTTTTCTTCTTTAGCATTGTTTTTCCGTCCAGGATCGTACATCGTGAGCTGCGAAAAGGATGACAACCTAATCCATCACATTTCTATTACTGAATCCCCTTGAGCCTTTGGCAAGACAACTTCGGTTGACGTAGAGGCTGGGCCGGCAAACCGAGGGCGTGGGGCTTGGGACCAGGTCTCCGTCACTCCGGTGCCCATAACTTTTGATCCGTAAAGAGTTACGCGGTATACAGCATACCATTGGAAAGCTCTCTGAGAGCTCTACGACAGGGGCAACAAGCCTGCTCGGCTACGCCTTTTTTCAGAGCCCAAAACCGAACGTTTTCAATAATTTTGGTACACTTTTCTTCTTTTGCACTATTTTTTCGTCACAGATAGTACGTCGTGAGCCGCAAAAAGGACGACAACCTAATCCATCACATTTCTATTACCGAATCCCACTACCGCTTGGGCAAGACAACTTCACTTCACACAGAGGCTGGGCCTGCAAAGCGAGGGTATGGTGCTTATGACCAGGTATCCGTCACTCGGGTGCACATTACTTTTGATCCGGAAGGAGTTACGCGGCGCACTGCATACCGTTGGAAAGCTCTCCGAGAGCTCTACGAGGGGGGCATTAATCCTGCTCGGCTGTGCCTATTTTCGGAGCCCAAAATTGAATGTTTTCATCTGTTTCGGGATACTTTTCTTCTTTTGTGATATTTTTTCGTCCCGGATCGTACGTCATGAGCCGCAAAAAAGACGACAACTTAATCCATCACATTTCTATTACTGAATCTCACTGCACTTGGGCAAGACAACTTTGCTTCACATTGAGGCTAGGCCCGCAAACCGAGGGCGTGGGGCTAAAGACCAGGTTTTCGTCACTCGGGTGCCCATAACTTTTGATCCAGAAGGAGTTACGTGACGCACAGCATACCGTTGGAAAGCTCTCCAGGAGCACTACGACAGCGGCAGTAAGCTTGCTCTGCTGTGCCTATTTTCGGAGCCCAAAATCAAATATTTTCATCTATTTCGGAACACTTTTCTTCTTTTGCGCTATTTTTTCATCCCAAATCGTACGTCGTGAGCTGCAAAAAAGATGACAACCTAATCCATAACATTTCTATTATCGAATCCCATGGCACCTTGGGCAAGACAACTTCGCTTCTCGTTGAGGCTGGGCCCGCAAACTGAGGGCGTGGGGTTAGAGACCAGGTTTTCGTCGCTCCGGTGCCCACAACGTTTGATCCGTAAGGTGTTATGCGACGCACAGCATATCCTTGGAAAGCTCTCTGAGAGCTCTACGATGGGGGCTCCAAATTTGCTTAGCTTTACCTATTTTCGGATCGCAAAATCAAACATTTTCATCAGTTTCAGGACACTTTTCTACTTTTGCACTATTTTTTTGTCCCGGATCGTACGTCTTGAGCTGCGAAAATGACGATAACCTAATCCATCACATTTCTATTACTGAATCCTATGGCACCTTGTGGAAGACAACTTCGCTTCACGTTGAGGCTGGGCCCGCAAACCGAGGGTGTGGGGCTTGAGACCAGGTCTTCGTTGCTCCGGTGCCCATAACTTTTGATCCGTAAGGAGTTACGCGGCGCACAACATACTGTTGGAACGATCTCGGAGAGCTCTACGACGAGGGCAGCAAGCCTGTTCGGATGTGCCAGTTTTCGTAGCCCAAAATCGAACATTTTTATTAGTTTCGGGACACTTTTCTTCTTTAGCGTTGTTTTTTCGTCTCAGATCGTACGTCGTGAGCTGCAAAAAGGACGACAACGTAATCCTTCACATTTTTATTACCGAATCCTACGGTAACTTCGGCAAGACAACTTCGGTTAACGTAGAGGCTGGGCCCGCAAATCAAGGGCGTGGGGCTTAAGACCAGGTCTCCGTCGCTCCGGCGCCCATAACTTTTGATCCGTAAGAAGTTACGCGGTGCACAACATACCGGTGGAAAGATCTCTGAGAGCTCTACGATGGGGGCAAGAAGCCTGCTTGCGCTAGTTTTCTTAGCCCAAAATTGAACATTTTCATCTGTTTCGGGATAATTTTCTTCTTTAGCGTTGTTTTTTCATCCCAGATCGTACGTCGTGAGCTGCGAAAAGGACGACAACCTAATCCATCACATTTCTATTACCGAATCCCACAACACTTTCGGCAAGACAACTTCGCTTCACATGGAGGCTGGACCCGCAAACCGAGGGCGTGGTGCGTGGGACCAGGTCTCCGTCGCTCCGGTGCCTATAACTTTTTATCCGTAAGTAGTTAAGCGGCGCACAACATACCGTTGAAAAGCTCTCCGAGAGCTCTACGACGGGGGTAGTAAGACTGCTCTATTGTGCCTATTTTCGGAGCCCAAAATTGAACGTTTTCATCTATTTCAGGACACTTTTCTTCTTTTGCGCTATTTTTTCGTCCCGGATCGTACGTCGTGAGCTGCAAAAAGGACGACAACCTAATCCATCAAATTTCTATTACCCAATCCCACTGCTACTTGGGCAAGACAACTTCATTTCACGTAGAGGCTGAGCCCGCAAACCGAGGACGTGGGGCTTGAAACCAGGTATCCTTCATTCGGGTGCCCATAACTTTTGATCCGTAAGGAGTTATCTGGCGCACAACCTACTGTTGGAATGCTCTCCGAGAGCTCTACGATGAGGGTAGCAAGCTTGCTCTGTTGCGCCTTTTTTTGGAGCCTAAAACAGAACATTTTCAACAGTTTCGGGATACTTTTCTTCTTTTGCACTGTTTTTTCGTCACGGATCGTACGTCGAGTGCTGCGAAAAGGACGACAACCTAATCCATCACATTTCTATTACCGAATCCTACGGCACCTTTTCCAAGACAACTTCGGTTAATGTAGAGGCTGGGCTCGCAAACCAAGGGCCTGTTGCTTGGGACCAGGTCTCCGGCGCTCCGGTGCCCATAACTTTTGATCCGTAAGCAGTTATGCGGTGCGCAGCATACCGTTGGAAAGATCTCCGAGAGCACTACGACGGGGGCAGAAAGCCTGCTTGGCTGCACCTGTTTTCATAGCCAAAAATTGAATATTTTCATCTGTTTCAGGTCAATTTTCTTCTTTTGCGATATTTTTCCGTCCTGGATCGTACGTCGTGAGCTGCGAAAAGGAAGACAACCTAATCCATCACATTTCTATTACCAAATCCCACGGCACCTTCGGCAAGACAACTACCCCTCACACAGAGGATGGGCCCACAAATCGAGGGCATGGGACCAGGTCTCCGTCGCTCCGGTGCCGATAACTTTTGATCCGTAAGTAGTTCAACGGTGCACAACATACCGTTGGAAGCTCTCCGAGAGCTCTACGACGTGCGTAGTAAGACTGCTCTATTGTGCCTATTTTCGAAGCCCAAAATTGAATGTTTTCATCTATTTCGGGCCACTTTTCTTCTTTTACGCTATTTTTTTGTCCTGGATCGTACGTCCTTAGCTGCGAAAAGGACGACAACCTAATCCATCAAATTTCTATTACCAAATCCCACTGCAGCTTGGGTAAGACAACTTCATTTCACGTAGAGGGTGAGCCCGCAAATTGAGGACGTGGGGCTTGAAACCAGGTATCCTTCGCTCGGGTGCCCATAACTTTTGATCCGTAAGGAGTTACGCGGCGCACAGCATACTGTTGAAAAGTACTCCGAGAGCTCTACGACGCGAGCAGCAAGTTTGCTCAGCTGCATATTTTTTTGGAGCCTAAAACTGAACATTTTCAATTGTTTCGGGATACTTTTCTTCTTTTGCACTATTTTTTCGTCACGGATCATATGTCGAGAGCTGCGAAAAGGACGACAACCTAATCTATCACATTTCTATTACCGAATCCTACGGCACCTTTGGCAAGACAACTTCGGTTAATGTAGAGGCTGGGCTCGCAAACCTAGGACGTGTTGCTTGGGACCAGGTCTCCGTCGTTTCGGTGCCCATAACTTTTGAGCCGTAAAGAGTTACGCGGTGCACAGCATACCGTTGGAAAGATCTCCGAGAGCACTACGATGAAGGCAACAAGCCAGTTCAGCTGCACCAGTTTTCGTAGCCTAAAATCAAACATTTTCATCAGTTTCGGGATACTTTTCTTCTTTAGCGTTGTTTTTCCGTCCCGGATCGTACGTCATGACCTGCAAAAAGGACGACAACCTAATCCATCACATTTCTATTACCGAATCCCACAGAACCTTTGGCAAGACAACTTCGCTTCACATAGAAGCTGGGTCCGCAAACCGAGGGTGGGGGGCATGGGACGAGGGCTTCGACGCTCTGGTGCCCAAAACTTTTGATCCGTAAGGAGTTATGTGATGCGTAGCATACCGTTGGAAAGCTCTCTGAGAGTTCTACGACGGGGGTCGTAAGCTTGGTCCGTTGTGCATGTTTTCGGACCCCAAAATTGAACATTTTCATATGTTTTGGGATATTTTTCTTCTTTTGCGCTGTTTTTTAGTCTGGGATCGTACGTCGTGAGCCGCGAAAAAGACGACAACCTAATCCATCACATTTCTCTTACCGAATCCCACTACAGCTTGGGCAAGACAACTTCATTTCACGTAGAGGCTGAGCCCGCAAACCGAGGACGTGGGGCTTGAAACCAGGTATCCTTCACTCGGGTGCCCATAACTTTTGATTCGTAAGGAGTTATGCGGTGCACAGCATACCATTGGAAAGCTCTCCAAGAGCTCTACGACAGAGGCAGCAAGCTTGCTTGGCTGTGCATTTTTTTGGAGCCTAAAACCTAACATTTTCAACAGTTTCGGGATACTTTTCTTCATTTGCACTGTTTTTTCGTCACGGATCGTACGTCAAGAGCTGCGAAAAGGACGACAACCTAATCCATCATATTTCTATTACCGAATCCTACGGCCCATTCAGCAAGACAACTACACTTCACATAGAGGCTGGGCCCGCAAATCGAGGGTGTGGGGCATGGGACCAGGTCTCCGTCGCTCCGATGCCCATAACTTTTGATCCGTAAGTAGTTAAGCGGTGCACAACATACCGTTGGAAAGCTTTCAGAGAGCTCTACGGCGGGGGTAGTAAGACTGTTCGGTTGTGCCTATTTTCGAAACCCAAAATCAAACATTTTCATCAATTTCGGGATACTTTTCTTCTTTTGCGCTGTTTTTTCATCCCGGATCGTACGTCGTGAGCCGCAAAAAGACAACAACCTAATCCATCACATTTCTATTACCGAATCCCACGGTACCTTTGGCAAGACAACTTCGCTTCACGTTGAGGATGGGCATGTAAACCGAGGGCATGGGGCTTGAAACCAGGTTTTTGTCGCTCTAGTACACATAACTTTTGATTCGTAAGGTGTTGCGCGACGCACAACATATCGTTGGAAAGCTCTCCGAGAGCTCTACGACGAAGGTAGTAAACCTGCTCAGTTGTGCCTATTTTCGGAGCCAAAAATTGAACGTTTTCATCAGTTTCGGGACACTTTTCTTCTTTTGTACTATTTTTTCGTCCTAGATCGTACGTCGTGTGCCGCGAAAAGGACGACAACCTAATCCATCACATTTCTATTACCGAATCGCACCGCACCTTGGGCAAGAAAACTTTGCTTCACGTAGAGGCTGGGCTCGCAAACCGAGGGTGTGGGGCTTGAGACCAGGTTTTCGTCGCTCTAGTGACATAACTTTTGATCTGTAAGGAGTTACGCGGCGCAGAGCATAACGTTGCAAATATTTCCTAGAGCTCTACGACGGGGGCAGCAAGCCTGCTCAGCTGCGCCTATTTTGGTAGCCCAAAATTAAACATTTCCATCAGTTTCGGGACACTTTTCTTCTTTTGCGTTGTTTTTCCGTCCCGGATTGTACGTCGTGAGCTGTGAAAAGAGCGATAACCTAATCCATCACATTTCTATTACCAAATCCCACGGCACCTTGGGCAAGACAACTTCGCTTCACATAGTGGCTGGGCCTACAAACCGAGGGTGTGGGGCATGGGACCAGGTCTCCGTCACTCCAGTGCCCATAACTTTTGATCCGTAAGGAGCTACGCGACGCACAGCATACCGTTGGTAAGCTCTCCGAGAGCTCTATGATGGGGGCAGTAAGACAGCTTAACTGTTCCTGTTTTCGGAGTCCAAAATCGAACATTTTCATCTAATTTGGGACACTTTTCTTCTTTTGTGCTATTTTTTCTTCCCGGATCGTACGTCGTGAGCCTAAAAAAGGACAATGACCTAATCCATCACATTTCTATTACCAAATCCCATGACACCTTGGGCAAGACAACTTCGCTTCACGTAGAGGCTGGGCCCGCAAACCGAGGGTGTGGGGCTTGAGACCACGTTTTTGTTGCTCCGTTGCCCATAACTTTTGATCCGAAAGGTGTTACGCGGCTCACAGCATATCCCTGGAAAGCTCTCTGAGAGGTCTACGACGTGGGCAGCAAATCTACTATGCTGTGCCATTTTTCGGAGGCCAAACTCGAACATTTTCATCAATTTCGGGACACGTTTCTTCTTTTACACTATTTTTTTGTCCCGGATCGTACGTCGTGAGCTGCGAAAAGGATGACAACCTAATCCATCACATTTCTATTATCGAATCCCATGGCACCTTGGGCAAGACAACGTCGCTTCACATAGAGGCTAGGCCCGCAGACCGAGTGCGTGGGGCTTGCGACCAGGTCTCCGTCGCTTCGGTGCCCATAACTTTTGATCCGTAAGGAGTTATATGGGACACAGCATACCGTTTGAAAGCTCTCCAAGAGTTCTACGATGGGGCTAGCAAGCTTGCTCGGCTGGCCATTTTTCAGAGCCCAAAACCGAACGTTTTCAACAGTTTCAAGATACTTTTCTTCTTTTGCACTGTTTTTCGTCATGGATCGTACGTCGTGAGCCGCGAAAAGGACAACAACCTAATCCATCACATTTCATTACCGAATCCCACGGCCCCTTGGGTAAGACAACTTCGCTTCACGTAGAGGCTGGGCCGCAAACCGAGGGTGTGGGGATTGAGACTAGGTTTTCGTCGCTCCGGTGCCCATAACTTTTGATCCGTAAGGTGTTACACGGCGCACAGCATACCGTTGGCAAGATCTCTGAGAGCGCTACGAAGGGGGAAGTAAGCCAACTCGGCTGCACCAGTTTTCGTAGCCCAAAATCGAACATTTTCAATAGTTTCGGGACACTTTTCTTCTTTTGCACTATTTTTTCGTCTCGGATCGTACGTCGTGAGCAGCAAAAAGAACGACAACCTAATCCATCACATTTCTATTACCGAGTCCCACTGCAGCTTGGGCAAGAAAACTTTACTTCACGTAGAGGCTGGGCCCGCAAACCGAGGGTGTGGGGCTTGTGACCAGGTATCCGTTGCTCTGGTGCCCATAACATTTGATCCGTAAGGAGTTATATGAGGCTCGACCTCGATTTACGTGCGTTACCTCGTTTCGTGTTGACTAATCTAGATTTGTGTTCCTTGACCTAGGTTTAAAAGTCATGATTCATTTTGAGTGCCTTGCATTGAATTACGTGCATACATTTAGCGTTACGAGCATTTACTTAGGAAACGTGCATTCGTGTAGTAGCTCGAGGCCTACCTCATAATGCGTGCCCTGAACCTAGGAAAGCATGCCAACACACTAATCAAGAAAGCATCTTACATGAAGCACTAGATCATTAATTAATCCTACAAACTCCACTAACCAATATTAAATTGCTAATTCAACCCACTAGAAGTCGAATTGCACCAAAAGCTAGACATTCTTTATTCTTTATTCCTTATTCTTTTGCACATCCCAAACACATAATATTAAATTGCTCAACTAAGACAAAAATTCATATTTTTGCACAAGCCTTGGCCGACCACCTCTTGCACTTGTGCATGCATTGCAATTTCAAAATTTGTACCTAAACATTCTATGACATATTATGACACAAAGCATCAAAAACCCTCGCCAATGCACCAAATCTCGACCCATTCCCTTGCCCATGCTAGGAAAATTTAAACATGCTTCTTGAAGACACAAAATCAGATTTTACAAGGCCCTACATATGCATCAAACCTATCAAGCTTTTCATTTTTCTTTCATTCTTCTTTCTTTCCCTCATTCTTCTCTCACTCTCTCATTTCTCCTCTCTCTCTATCTCTTGGCCCTAGCCGAAACTATAGACTCCATAGCTTAAGTTCTTCATCCAATGGTTCATCAAGACATGCAAGAAACTAGGAGCTCGACCAAGCAAAGCTAGGAGCAAAGAAACTCACACGCAAGCTCATAGCACTTTCATTTCGGCTTAGGTAAGTTGGTTAGCTTCCATTTCATTTTCTTTTGTTCTAGCTACTTGCACATACTAAGAACATGGTTACTAAGCTAGGAAATTAGAGAAAATTAAGTGGTCTCTCGGCTAAGCAAGGAAAAAGGGTCGACATTGTGCTTCATCAAGAGTTTGTGCATCTTCTTTGTTGTCTTGCTAAGGTGAGGGCCAAAACTTCTTTGTAAAGCTTTTAAAAACCACATGCATGCCTTTAAATGTCTATTTTTACTTCTGTACTTGTGATATATGTGTGTTCATGAGCTTTTGTAAACATGCATGGCAAGATATTTGGCTAGAATGTGATGATAGATGAAATCGCGTATGGGACAGTCTTTTGTCTTGTTGGTGTGGGGTAATTTTGACCAGGTAAATGATGTTAAAAATGCGTGAAAATTGGTGGGTGACTATTTTTGCCAGTTCTGAGAATTTTTTGCAGAAATAGGACAAAGCTAATTTTGACTCTAAGGTCCTCAAAATGGCAAATTATCAAAATGTGTCCAAATCTGGAAAGTCTGGAAAAATGAAGCAGGTTTTGGCAGATTCACTGTCCTTGTAGAACGAACCAGTTTTGACTTAGTAAATGAAATCCAAAATGCATGAAATTTGGTATGATGCTATATTTTTCAGTTCTTGACATTTTTTTTCAGAAATAGACTAAGGTTAAATCTGACCCTAAGACCCTCAATAACGACAAGTATTGGAATGTGTGCAAATCTGGACAGTTTTGCGTAGTCTCACGGTTTTGGCTGTAACTCTTGAACCCGAACTCCAAATGATGTGAGGTTTGTTTCTGGATTTAGTTCACTCCTTAAGCTTTAATTTGAAATTTTGTTCACTAGAATTGGAGATTGTTTGCTTGTCTCAATGACTGTGAGAAAATAGACCATTGCAGTGAGGTTTTCACCTAGTGATATACTTAGAAAAGTTATTGTAGCTTCTCTTGTTGTATTAAATGCTTGGGATTGTGGCATTTGGATGTTGTGTAGACTGGTTTGAATGCTTGAGGGTGTTTGAATTAATCAATGCATGACTTGAGTTTAATTACATGACAACTTAGGGCTTAATCGCACGGATAAGCACGAATTGAAACCCTACTGACTAGGTAACCTCGCTAAGTGGTGCTCCTATGAATGTCGTGTTTAATTTTGTGATTAGTAGGGAGCCCGTAGTTGCCCTTGTAGCCCTAAATGTGATTTCGATGATTACATGTTGACAAGTAGGCCCTTCTTGCACCCGATCCCATGTAGATGTCGTTGCCTGTTGAATAATCTTATTATTCGATTACGTGAACTTCGAAATGAGTTATATGACTTGATTTACATGCGTTACATGGCTGCCCGTTTAATATTCATATAACCCCATGTGCTTTATAAGTGAAATTACCTGTCATATCATGCCTCGTATGTTTACTCATCAATGTGCAATCTTATGACTACTCGAAGGCAACCTACTTTGTTGTCCTCCTAATGTGATATATTAAATGTCATAAATGTGCATTGCATACAAGGTTGCAACCTTTCATTCTGGCGTGGTAGCGTTTACGCATACCGGGCGGCATCGGGCTTGCTAGTCAACCGTGACTACCATTGTCCAATTCCCTCTCTCGCTTGGGGGCTAGACTTCCTCGGAGAGTTGGGTCGTAGGATTTTGGGGTACATCCAGAGTACACCTATTTGGCGTGATAAGGGGATGATTTGAAGCCGGCTACAACAACTGATACTGGAAATGAACTGAGAGCAAAAGCTCACTGTATCCTTTTCACTATGTGTATAAGTACTCTCGCTTAGTTCCTAGAGGATCTCGGGGAGGAAAGACGGGTAACTGTGTTCTTTCAACTTTATATTACATTATGAACTTACTTGTGATATATGTGATGCTTGCAAAGGGTTTTCATAATTGAACCGGAATAAGAGTTTCAAAACCTATTTCTCGTTCCCCCTCACTGAGTTCATAAGGACTCACCCTCTTTTATCATCTCAGGTGAAGAAGATCAGGAACAGGTACCTGAGGACAACGTGCCTAACGATGATTCCTTGGAATGATTGCTTGCCCTACGTGTCTTACGTGACCATGGCCATTTTGTGAACAATATGTTGTTTGAAGACTATTTCATTTCTTATGTTGCTTGTTATTGTATTATAAATGACCCCCGTTATAATTTGGGGTCCAATTTTGGCTTGTACTGATCATAACTAGATAGTCACTACTATGGTCATTTTTGCTATCGCTATTGACTAGTATCTATCATAGGATTATGAAGTATCGGGTAAGGATTAAATAAAATGAATCTATCCAATCTTAAGCAGGTACTCATTGTTAAGCTAAGATCAACAGGTACTTTTGTAACAAGGATTAACAAACAAACGAGACATAGTTATCATACTAGGTTATTAATTAAACGAGACTTCGAGATATCTAGTAGGCATTTCGATTGGTGATAAATAGTAATCTTAGTTAAAAATGAAATTGAGATTGGAAATTTTGAGGCGTTTAGAGAATTAGGTCAAACTAAAGAGCCTAATTACAGCCGTTATGCTACCGAATTTCTGGAGAATTTGTGGAGTTCAGGCTAAAATATTAAGTGTTAAAACTTTCATGAACAGTTAAGTACGTGATATGACTTGAATGTTTAGATCACACCCTAGTCTAACCTTTATAGGTTGGGTTGGGGCATGACAAGTTAGGCGGCGCACAGCATACCATTGGAAAGCTCTCCGAGAGCTATACGACGGGGGCGGCAAGCCTGCTCGACTGCGCTTGTTTTCGTAGCCCAAAATTGAAAGTTTTCATCAGTTTCGTGACACTTTTCTTCTTTAGCGTTGTTTTTCCGTCCCGGATCGTACGTCGTGAGCTACGAAAAGAGCGATAACTTAATCCATCACATTTCTATTACCGAATCCCATGGCACCTTGGGCAAGACAACTTCGCTTCACATAGAGGCTGGGCCCGCAAAACGAGGGCGTGGGGCATGGGACCAGGTCTCCGTCGTTACGGTGCCCACAACTTTTGATCCGTAAGGTGTTACGCGGCGCACAATATATCGTTAGAAAGCTCTCTGAGAACTCTACAATAGGGGTAGCAAACCTGCTAGGCTGTGCCTATTTTTGGAGCCCAAAATTGAACATTTTCATCAATTTCGGGACACTTTTCTTCTTTCGCTTTGTTTTTTCGTCCCGAATCGTACGTCGTGAGCCGCGAAAAGGACGATAACCTAATCCATCACATTTCTATTACCGAATCCCAAGGCACCTTAGGCAAGACAACTTCGCTTCACGTAGAGGCTGGGCCCACAAACTGAGGATGTGGGGCTTGAGACCAAGTTTTCGTTGCTCCGGTGCCCATAACTTTTGATCCGTAAGGAGTTACGTGGGACACAGCATACCGTTGGAAAGATCTTCGAGAGCTTTACGATGGTGACAGCAAGCCTGCTTTGCTGCACCAGTTTTCGTAGCCCAAAATCGAACGCTTTTATCCGTTTCGGGACACTCTTCTCCTTTAGCGTTGTTTTTCCGTCCTAGATCGTAAGTCGTGAGCTGCGAAAAGGACGACAACCTAGTCCATCACATTTCTATTACCGAATCCCACAGCATCTTTGGCAAGGCAACTTCGGTTCACGTAGAAGTTGGGCCCGCAAACCGAGGGCGTGGGGCTTGGTACTAGGTCTCCGTCGCGCCAATGCCCATAACTTTTGAACCGTAAGGTGTTACGTGCCGTACAGCATACCGTTGGAAAGCACTCTGAGAGCTCTACGACGGGGTTAGCAAGCCTGCTTGGCTGCGCCTGTTTTCGGAGCCCAAAACTGAACGTTTTCAACAGTTTCAGGACACTTTTCTTCTTTTGCACAGTTTTTTCTTCACAGATCGTACGTCGTGAGCCACGAAAGGGATGACAACCTAATCCATCACATTTCTATTACCAAATCCCACTGCAGCTTGGGCAAGACAACTTCACTTCACGTAGAGGCTGACCCCGCAAACCGAGGACGTGGGGTTTATGACTAGGTATCCGTCGCTCCGGTGCCCATAACTTTTGATCCGTAAGGAGTTACGGACGCACAGCATACTGTTGGAAAGCCTTCCGAGATCACTACGATGGGGGCACTAAGCCTGCTCGGTTGTGCTGATTTTCAGAGACCAAAATCGAATGTTTTCATCAGTTTTGGGACACTTTTTTTCTTTTGCCCTATTTTTTCGTCTCGGATCGTACGCCATGAGCCGCAAAAAGGACGACAACCTAATCCATCACATTTTTAATACCAAATTTGAACGCACCTTGGGCAAGACAACTCCGGTGCCCATAACTTTCGATCCGTAAAGAGTTACACGGTGCACAGAATATCGTTGGAAAGCTCTCCGAGAGCTCTACGATGGGGGCATCAAGCCTGCTTTGCAGCACCTGTTTGCGTAGCCCAAAATTGAAAGTTTTCATCAGTTTCAGGACACTTTTCTTCTTTAGCATTGTTTTTCCGTCCTGGATCGTACGTCGTGACCTGCGAAAAGAGCGATAACCTAATCCATCACATTTCTATTACCGTATCCCATGGCACCTTGGGCAAGACAACTTCTCCTCACGCAAACCAAGGGCGTGGGGCATGGGACCAGGTCTCCGTTTCTCCGTTGCCCATAACTTTTGATCCGTAAGGAGTTATGCGGCGCACAGCATACCATTGGAAAGCTCTTCAAGAGCTCTACGACAGGGGTAGTAAGACTGCTCGGCTGCGCCTATTTTCGGAGCCCAAAATCGAATGTTTTCATTAGTTTTGGGCTACTTTTCTTCTTTTGCACTATTTTTTCGTCCCGGATTGTACGTCGTGAGCCTAGAAAAGGACGACAACCTAATCCATTACATTTTTATTATTGAAACACACGGCACCTTAGACAAGACAACATCACTTCACATAGAGGCTGGGCCCGCAAACCAAGGGCATAGGGCTTGGGACTAGGTCTCCATCGCTCATTTGCCCATAACTTTTGATCCGCAAGGAGTTATGCGGTGCACAGCATACCGTTGGAAAGCTTTCCGAGAGCTCTACTTCGGGGGCAGTAAGCCTGCTCAGCTTCGCCGTTTTTTAGAGCCCAAAACTGAACATTTTCAATAGTTTCAGGACACTTTTCTTCTTTTGCACTATTTTTTCATCACGGATCGTACGTCGTGAGCCGCGAAAAGGACAACAACTTAATCTATCACGTTTCTATTACTGAATCCCATGGCACCTTTGGCAAGACAACTCACTTCACGTAGAGGTTGGGCCCGCAAACCGAGGGTGTGGGGCTTGAGACCTGGTTTTCGTCGCTCTGATGCCCATAACTTTTGATCCGTAAGAAGTTACGCGGCGCACAGCATACCGTTGGAAAGATCTTCGAGAGCTCTACGACGGGGGCAGAAAGCCTGCTCGGCTGTGCTAGTTTTCGTAGCCCAAAATTGAACGTTTTCATTAGTTTCGGGACACTTTTCTTCTTTAGCGTTGTTTTTTCGTCCCAGATCGTACGTCGTGAGCTGCGAAAAGGACGACAACCTAATCCATCACATTTCTATTACCGAATCCCATGGCACCTTTGGCAAGACAACTTCGGTTCACATAGAGGCTGGGTCCACAAACCGAGGGAGTTGGGCTTAGAACCGGGTTACCGTCGCTCCGATGCCCATAACTTTTGATCCGTAAGGAATTACGAGGCGCACAACATACCGTAGGAAAGATCTCCGAGAGCTCTACGACCGGGACAATAAGCCTGAGCGGCTGCGCCTATTTTCAGAGCCCAAAATTGAATATTTTCAATAGTTTTGGGACACTTTTATTCTTTTGCACAGTTTTTTTGTCACATATCGTACGTTGTGAGTCGCGAAAAGGACGACAACCTAATCCATCACATTTCTATTACCGAATCCCACTACACTTGGGCAAGACAACTTCACTTCACATAGAAGCTGAGCCAGCAAACCGAGGACGTAGGGCTTGTGACTAGGTATCCATTGCTCGAGTGCCCATAACTTTTGATCCGTAAGGAGTTACGCGGCGCACAGCTTACCGTTGGAAAGCTCTCGGAGAGCTTTACAACGGGGGCACTAAGCCTGCTCGGTTGAGCCTGTTTTCAGAGCCCAAAATCAAACTTTTTCGTCTGTTTCGGGACACTTTTCTTCTTTTGCCCTATTTTTTTCGTACCGGATCGTACGTTGTGAGCCGCAAAAAAGACGACAACCTAATCCATCACATTTCTATTACCGAATCCAAATGCACTTTGGAAAAGACAACTTCACTTCACGTAGAGGCTGGGCCCGCAAATCGAGGGCGTGGGCTTGAGACCAGGTTTTCGTCGCTCCAGTGCCCATAACTTTTGATCTCTAAAGAGTTACACGGCGCACAGCATACCGTTGGAAAGCTCTCCGATCGACGGGGGCAGCAAGCCTGCTCGGCTATGCCTATTTTCGTAGCCCAAAATCTAACGTTTTCATCAGTTTCGGGACACTTATCTTCTTTAGCGTTGTTTTTTCGTCCTGGATCGTACGTCGTGAGCTGCAAAAAGTGAGATAACCTAATCCATCACATTTCTATTATCGAATCCCATAGCACCTTGGGAAAGACAACTTCGCCTCACGTTGAGGCTGGGCTCGCAAACCGAGGGCGTTGGGATTGAGACCAGGTTTTCATCGCTCCGGTGCCCATAACTTTTGATCTGTAAGGTGTTACGTGGCGCACAGCATATCGTTGGAAAGCTCTCCAAGAGTTCTACGACGGAGGCAGCAAACCTGCTCTGCTGTGCCTATTTTCGTAGCCCAAAATCGAACGTTTTGATCAATTTCGGGACACTTTTCTACTTTTGCACTGTTTTTCATCCTGGATCGTACGTCATGAGCTGCGAAAAGGATGACAACCTAATCCATCACATTTCTATTATCGTATCCCATGGCACCTTGGGCAAGACAACTTCGCTTCACGTAGAGGCTGGGCCCGCAAACCGAGGGCATGGGGCTTGGGACCAGGTCTCTATCGCTCCGGTGCCCATAACTTTTGATCCGTAAGGAGTTATGCGGTGGACAGCATACCGTTGGAAAGCTTTCCGAGAGCTCTACGACGGGGGCATCAAGCTTGCTCGGCTACACCATTTTTCGAACCCAAAATCGAACGTTTTCAACAGTTTCGGGACACTTTTCTTCTTTTGAACTGTTTTTTCATCACGGATCGCATGTCGTGAGCCGCGAAAAGGACGACAACCTAATCCATTACATTTCTATTACCAAATCCTACGGCACCTTGGGCAAGATAACTTCGCTTCACATCGAGGCTGGGCTCGCAAACCGAGGGTGTGGGCCTTCAGATCAGATTTTCGTCGCTCCGGTGCCCATAAGTTTTGATCCGTAAGGAGTTACGCGGCGCACAGCATACCGTTGAAAAGATCTCCGAAAGCTCTACGATGGGGGCAGAAAGCTTGCTCTACTGCACCAATTTTCGTAGCCCAAAATTGAATGTTTTCATTAGTTTTGGCCCACTTTTTTTCTTTAGCGTTGTTTTTCCGTCCCGGATCGTATGTCGTGAGCTGCGAAAAGGACGACAACCTAATCCATCACATTTCTATTACCGAATCCCATGGCACCTGCAGCAAGACAACTTCGGTTCACGTAGAGGCTGGGCTCGCAAACCGAGGGCGTGGGGCTTGGGACCAGGTCTTCGTCGCTCCGGTGCCCATAACTTTTGATCCGTAAGGTGTTACGCGGCGCACAGCATATCGTTGGAAAGCTCTCTGAAAGCTCTATGACAAAAGCAGCAAACCTGCTAGGCTGTGCCTTTTTTCGGAGCTCAAAACCGAATGTATTCAACAGTTTCGGTACCTTTTTCTTCTTTGCACTATTTTTTCGTCACGGATCGTACGTCGTGAGCTGCGAAAAGGACGATAACCTAATCCATCACATTTCTATTACCGAATCGCACTGCACCTTGGGGAAGACAACTTCGCTTCACGTAGAGGCTGCGCCGGCAAACCGAGGGCATGGGGCATGGGACTAGGTCTCCGTCGCTCCGGTGCCCATAACTTTTGATCTGTAAGGAGTTACACGGCGCACAGTATATGGTTGGAAAGCTCTCTGTGAGCTCTACGACGGGGGTAGCAAACTTGCTAAGTTGTGCCTATTTTCGGAGCCCAAAATCGAACGTTTTCATCAGTTTTGGTACACTTTTCTTCTTTTGCTCTGTTTTTTCGTCTTGGATCGTACGTCGTGTGCCTCGAAAAGGACGATAACCTAATCCATTATATTTCTATTACCGAATCCCACGGTACCTTGGGCAAGACAACTTCGCTTCACATAGAGGCTGGGCCCGCAAACCGAGGGTGTGGGGCTTGAGACCAGGTTTTCGTCGCTCTGGTGCCCATAAGTTTTGATCCGTAAGGAGTTACACGGCGCACAGCATACCGTTGGAAAGATCTCCGAGAGCTTTACGACGAAGGCAGCAAGCCTACTATGCTACACCAGTTTTCGTAGCCCAAAATCAAACGTTTTCATCAGTTTCGGGACACTTTTCTTCTTTAGCATTGCTTTTCTATCCCGGATCGTACGTCATGAGCTGCGAAAAGGACGACAACCTAATCCATCACATTTCTATTACAGAATCCCACGGAACCTTCGGCAAGACAACTTCGGTTCACGTAGAGGCTGGGCCCGCATATCGAGGGCGCGGAGCTTAGGACCAGGTCTCCGTCGCTCTGATGCCCATAACTTTTGATCCGTAAGAAGTTACGCGTCGCACAGCATACCGTTGGAAAGCTATCCGAGAGCTCTACGACGGGGCAAGCAAGCCTGTTCGGTTGCACCTATTTTTTGAGCCCAAAACTGAACATTTTCAACAGTTTCGGGACACTTTTATTGTTTTGCACAGTTTTTTCGTCATTGATCGTATGTCGTGAGCCGCGAAAAGGACAACAACCTAATCAATCACATTTTTATTACCGAATCCCACTGTAGCTTGGGCAAGACAACTTCACTTCAGGTAAGGGCTGAGCCCACAAACTGAGGACGTGGTGCTTGTGACCAAGTATCAATCGCTTGGGTGCCTATAACTTTTGATTCGTAAGGAGTTACGCGGCGCACAACATACCGTTGGAAAGCTCTCCGAGAGCTCTACGACGGGGGCACTAAGCCTGCTTGGTTGTGCTTGATTTCGGAGCCCAAAATCAAACGTTTTCGTCTGTTTCGGGATAACTTTCTTATTTTGTGCTGTTTTTTCGTACCAGATCGTACGTTGTGAGCTGCGAATAGGACGACAACCTAATCCATCACATTTTTATTACCAAATCCCAAGGCACCTTGGGCAAGACAAATTCGCTTCACGTAGAGGTTGGGCCCGCAAACCGAGGGCGTGGGCCTTGAAACTAGGTTTTCGTCGCTCTAGTGCCCATAACTTTTGATCCGTAAGGAGTTACACGGCGCACAGCATACCGTTGGAAAGCTCTCCGAGAGCTCTACGACGGGAGAAGTAAGCCTGCTCGGCTGCACCTGTTTTCATAGCCCAAAATCAAAAGTTTTTGTCAGTTTCGGGACACTTTTCTTCTTTATCGTTGTTTTTCCGTCCCGAATCGTACGTCGTGAGCTGCGAAAAAACTGATAACCTAATCCATCAAATTTTTATTACCGAATCCCAGGGCACCTTGGGCAAGACAACTTCGTTTTACGTAGAGGCTGGGCCTGCAAACCGAGGGCGTGGGGCATGGGACCAGGTCTCCGTCGCTCCGTTGCCCATAACTTTTGATCTGTAAGGAGTTACATGTCACACAACATACCGTTGGAAAGCTCTACGACGAGGGCAGTAAGACTGCTCGGCAGTGCCTGTTTTTGGAGCCCAAAATCGAATGTTTTCATCTGTTTTGGGACACTTTTCATCTTTTGCGATGTTTTTTCGTACTGGATCGTACGTCGTGAGCCGCAAAAAAGACGACAACCTAATCCATCACATTTCTATTACAGAATCCCACGGTACCTTGGGCAAGACAACTTCACTTCACGTTGAGGTTGGGCCCGCAAACGACGACGTGGGGCTAGAGACCAGGTTTTCGTCGCTCCAGTGCCCATAACTTTTGATCCGTCAGGTGTTACGCGGCGCACAGCATATCGTTAGAAAGTTCTCTGAGAGCTCTACGACGGGGGCAGCAAATCTGCTTGGCTGTGCCTATTTTCAAAGCCCAAAATCGAACGTTTTCTTCAGTTTCAGGACACTTTTCTTCTTTTGCACTGTTTTTTCATCCCGGATCGTATGTCGTGAACCGCGAAAAGGATGACAACCTAATCCATCAAATTCTATTACCGAATCCCACAGCACCTTGGGCAAGACGACTTCGCTTGACGTAGAGGCTGGGCCCGCAAACCGAGGGCGTGGAGCTTGGGACCAGGTCTCTGTCGCTCCAGTGCCCATAACTTTTGATCCGTAAGGAGTTATGCGGCGCACAGCATACCGTTGGAAAGCTCTCCGAGAGCTCTACGATAGGGGCCACAAGCCTTCTCAGCTGTGCCATTTTTCGGAGCCCAAAACCGAACGTTTTCAACAGTTTTGGGATACTTTTCTTCTTGTGCACTGTTTTTTCGTCACGGATCGTATGTCGTGAGCCGCGAAAAGGACGACAACCTAATTCATCACATTTCTATTACTGAATCCCAAGGCACCTTGGGCAAGACAACTTCGCTTCACGTAGAGGCTGGGCCCGCAAACCGAGGGAGTGGGGCTTGAGACCAGGTTTTCTTCGCTTTGGTGCCCATATCTTTTGATTCGTAAGGAGTTACATGACGCACAACATACCGTTGGAAAGATCTCCGAGAGCTCTACGATGGACGCAACAAGCCTGCTCAGCTGTGCTAGTTTTCGTAGCCCAAAATCAAATATTTTCATCAGTTTCGGGACACTTTTCTTCTTTAGCGTTATTTTTCCATCCCGGATCGTACGTCGTGAGCTGCGAAAAGGACGAGAACCTAATCCATCACATTTCTATTATCGACTCCCACGTCAACTTCGGTAAGACAACTTCTGTTCACGTAGAGGCTGGGCCTGCAACCCGAGGGCTTGGGGCTTAGGACCAAGTCCCCGTCTCTCTGGTGCCCATAACTTTTGATTCGTAGCGAGTTACACGGCGCACAACATATTGTTGGAAAGCTCTCTGAGAGCTCTACGACAGGGGCAGCAAACTTGCTTGGCTGTGATGTTTTTCGGAGCCCAAAACCGAACATTTTCAATAGTTTTGGGACACTTTTCTTCTTTTGCACTGTTTTTTCATCCTGGATCGTACGTCGTGAGCCGCGAAAAGGACGACAACCTAATACATCACATTTCTATTACCGAATTCCACGGCACCTTGGGCAAGACAATTTTACTTCACATAGAGGCTAGGCCCGCAAACCGAGGGTGTGGGGCTTGAGACCAGGTTTTCTTCGCTTTGGTGCCCATATCTTTTGATTCGTAAGGAGTTACATGACGCACAACATACCGTTGGAAAGATCTCCGAGAGCTCTACGATGGACGCAACAAGCCTGCTCAGCTGTGCTAGTTTTCGTAGCCCAAAATCAAATATTTTCATCAGTTTCGGGACACTTTTCTTCTTTAACGTTGTTTTTCCATCCCAGATTGTACGTCGTGAGCTGCGAAAAGGATGAGAACCTAATCCATCACATTTCTATTATCGAATCCCACGTCAACTTCGGTAAGACAACTTTTGTTCACGTAGAGGCTGGGCCTGTAAACCGAGGGCTTGGGGCTTAGGACCAAGTCTCCGTCTCTCTGGTGCCCATAACTTTTGATTCGTAGCGAGTTACGCGGCGCATAACATACCTTTGGAAAGCACTCCGAGAGCTCTATGACGGGGGCAGCAAGCCAGCTAGGCTGCGCCTTTTTTTGGAGCCCAAAACCGAACATTTTCAATAGTTTTGGGACACTTTTCTTCTTTTGCACTGTTTTTTCATCACGGATCGTATGTCGTGAGCCGCGAAAAGGACGACAACCTAATCCATCACATTTCTGTTACCGAATCCCACTGCAGCTTGGGCAAGAACACTCCATTTCATGTAGAGGCTGGGCCCGCAAACCGAGTGCGTGGGGCTTGTGACCAGGTATCCGTCGCTTCTGTGCCTACAACTTTTGATCCGTAAGAAGATATGCGTCGCACAGCATACCGTTGGAAAGTTCTCCAAGAGCTCTACGACAGAGGCAGCAAGCTTGCTCGGCTGCGCCTGTTTTCAAAACCCAAAATTGAACGTTTTCATCAATTTTGGGACACTTTTCTTCTTTTGCGTTATTTTTCTATCCCGGATCGTACTTCGTGAGCTGCGAAAAGAGCGATAACCTAATCCATCACATTTCTATTACCGAATCCCACGGTACCTTGGGCAAAGACAACTTCGCATCACGTAGAGGTTGGCCCCACAATCCGAGGGCGTGGGGCGTGGGACCAGTTCTCCGTCGCTCTGGTGCCAATAACTTTTGATCCGTAAGGTGTTACGCAGCGCACAGTATATCGTTGGAAAGCTCTTTGAGAGTTCTACGACGGGGGCAGTAAACCTGCTAGGTTGTGCCTATTTTCAGAGCCCAAAATAGAACGTTTTCATCAGTTTCAGGACACTTTTCTAATTTTGCATTGTTTTTTCGTCCCGAATCATACGTCATGAGCCGCAAAAAAGACGATAACGTAATCCATCACATTTCTATTACCGAATCCCACTGTAGCTTGGGCAAGACAACTTCACTTCACGTAGAGGATGGGCCCGTAAATCGAGGGCGTGGTGCTTCTGACCAGGTATCCGTCGCTCGGGTGCCAATAACTTTTGATCCGGAAGGAGTTACGTGGTGCACAGCATACCGTTGGAAAGCTCTCCAAGAGCTCCACGACGATGGTCATCAGCCTGCTCAGCTGTGCCTGTTTTCGGAGCCAAAATCGAATGTTTTCATCTGTTTCAGGACACTTTTCTTCTTTTGCACTATTTTTTCATCCCGGATCGTACGTCGTGAGTTGCAAAAAAGACGACAACCTAATCCATCACATTTCTATTACCAAATCCCATGGCACCTTGGGCAAGACAACTTCGCTTCTCGTTGAGGCTGGGCCGGCAAACTGAGGGCGTGGGGTTAGAGACCAGTTTTTCGTCACTCCGGTGCCCACAACTTTTGATCCGTAAGGTGTTACGCGGCGCACAACATATCGTTGGAAAGCTCTCTGAGAGCTCTACGATAGGACATCAAACCTGCTTGGCTGTGCCTATTTTCGGAGCCCAAAATCGAACGTTTTCATCAGTTTCGGGATACTTTTCTATTTTTGCACAGTTTTTTCGTCCCGGATCGTACGTCGTGTGCCGCGAAAAGGACGACAACCTAATCCATCACATTTCTATTACCAAATCCCACGGCACCTTGGGAAGACAACTTCGCTTCACGTAGAGGCTGGGCCCGCAAACTGAGGGTGTGGGGCTTGAGACCAGGTTTATTCGCTCCGGTGCCGTAACTTTTGATCCGCAAGGAGTTACGCGGTGCACAACATACCATTGGAAAGATCTCCTAGAGCTCTACGACGGGGGCTGCAAGTCTGCTCCGCTGCGCTAGTTTTCATAGCCCAAAATTGAACGTTTTCATCAGTTTTGGGATACTTTTCTTCTTTAGCGTTGTTTTTCCGTCCCGGATCGTATGTCGTGAGCTGCGAAAAGGAGGACAACCTAATCCATCACATTTCTATTACCGAATCCCATGGTACATTGGGCAAGACAACTTCGCTTCACATTGAGGCTGGGCCCGCAAACTGAGGGCGTCGGGCTAGAGACCAGGTTTTCGTCGCTCTGGTGCCCATAACTTTTGATCCATAAGGTATTACGCGGTGCACAGTATATCGTTGAATAGCTCTCTGAGAGCTCTACGACGGGGGCAGCAAACCTGCTTGGCTGTGCCTATTTTCAGAGCCTAAAATCGAACGTTTTCATCAGTTTCGAGACACTTTTATTCTTTTGCACTATTTTTTCATCCCGGATCGTATGTCGTGAGCTGCGAAAATGACGATAACCTAATCTATCACATTTCTATTACCGAATCCCACGGCAACTTGGGCAAGACAACTTCGCTTCACGTAGAGGCTGGGCCCGCAAACCGAGGGTGTGGGGCTTGAGACTAGGTTTTCGTCGCTTCGGTGCCCGTAACTTTTGATCCGTAATGAGTTACGTGGCGCATGACATACCGTTGGAAAGATCTTCGAGAGCTCTACGATGGGGGCAGCAAGCCTGCTCAGCTGCGCCTATTTTCGGAGCCCAAAACTGAACATTTTCAACAGTTTCAGGATACTTTTCTTCTTTTGCACAGTTTTTTCGTCACAGATCGTACGTCGTGAGCTGCGAAAATGATGAGAACCTAATCCATCACATTTCTATTACCAAATCCCACTGCAGCTTGGGCAAGACAACTTCACTTCACATAGAGGCTGGGTCCGCAAACTGAGGGCGTGGTGCTTATGACTAGGTATCCATCGTTCGGGTGCCCATAACTTTTGATCCGGAAGGAGTTACGCGGCGCACAGTATACCGTTGAAAGATCTCTGAGAGCTCTACGACGGGGGCAGTAAGCCTGCTCTGCTGTGCTATTTTTGGAGCCTAAAATCGAACGTTTTCATCTATTTTGGGATACTTCTCTTCTTTTGCACTGTTTTTTTGTTCCGAATCGTACGTCGTGAGCTGCAAAAAAGACGACAACCTAATCTATCACATTTCTACTACCGAATCCCACGGCACCTTGGGCAAGACAACTTCACTTCACGTTGAGGCTGGGCCCGCAAACCGAGAGTGTGGGGCTTGAGACCAGGTTTTCGTCGCTCCGGTGCCCATAACTTTTGATTCGTAAGGTGTTACGCGGCGTACAGTGTGAGGACCAACCCCAAATAACGTGTCATACCTCGATTTGTGTGCCATAGACCTAAAATTATATGACCAACCTTGGATTACGTGCCCTATCTTGGTTTTTGTGCATGTCTCGTCATACGTGCCTTGACCTAGAATAGTGTGCCCTAATCCCCGACTGACGTGCGATACCTAGGAATCCGTGTCACCACGTTAATCAAGAAAGAATCCTACATAAAGCACTAGACACTAAAATAATCCTACACAATCCACTAACCAATATTATGTTCTTAATTCAAATTCTCGACAAACTCCACTAACAATAAATAATTTTAACTAAACAAACACCTAAACATTCTTTATTCTTTATTCTTACCCAAAACCAATGCACCTCAAATTCCACCCTTATTATAATCTATAATGTATTAAATAGAATTTGAAATTTCAGAAATTGCAAGCCCTTGGCCGACCATAACAAGGTAATAGGACCAAAGTTTGAACAAATTATTTAAACTATGCATGCCTAGACATTATATGACACACACACAAGACACTAAGCATAAAATAATCCCATACACCCTACCCCAAGCACCCTTTCTCGGCCAACTCACCCAAGGCATGCTAAAACAATTCAAAAATGCTCAAAGATGACAAAATTTCAGATTGGCAAGGCCCTAAGGCCAACACATACACACAACTCATCAAAGCATCAATTTTCTCTCAAAAAACTCTCCCTTCTCTCTCATTTTCGACCATGGCATCTCTTGAGCTTCCAAGACCTCAAGCTCACTCTCAAGATCTCTTCCAAGCTCGGCCATAGCAACCCAAGCAAGCAAGAAGCATGGAAGAAGCCCTTTGTGCATTTTGAAGAGCATTTGAGCATCCTCATCTATTGTCTTGCTAAGGTGAGGGCTAAAACTCTTTTAAAAGCTTTCAAAAACCACATGCATGCCTTCATATGTATATTTTTACCTCTGTACTTGTGGAATATGTGTGTACATGAGCTTTTGTAACCATGCATGACAAGATATTTAGCTAGAATTTGAAGATAGGTGAAATCGCGAAAATGGCAGATTTCTGACTTATTAGAGCGAGGTGAATTTGACCTGGTAAATGACGTTGAAAATGTATGAAAATTGGTAGGTGACTAATTTTGCCAGTTCTGAGAATTTTTGGTTGAAATAGGCCAAGGCTAGTTTTGATTCTAATGTCTCCAAAATGGCAAAACATCGAAGGGTGTCTAAATCTGGAAAATCTGGGAAAATGGAGCAGGTTTTTGGCGGTTCACTGTCCTTGTAGAACGAACCAGTTTTACTCAGTAAATAATATCTAAAATGCCTGAAATTTGGTAGGTTGCTATATTTTTCAGTTCTGGACATTTTTTCCAGAAATAGACCAACGCCAATTCTGACTCTAAGATCCTAAAAAATAGCAAAAATCGTAATGTGTCCAAAACTGGACAGGTTTGCGTAGTCTCACGGTTTTGGCCATAACGCCTAGGTATGAACTCCAAATGAGGTGAGGTTTGTTTCTGGATTTAAATCACTCATTAAGATTTAATTTGACATTTTGACCACTGGAATTGGAGATTGTTTTCTTGTCTAAATGATTGTGGGAAAACAGACCATTGCAGTGAGATTTTGTTTAGTGATATGCTTTGAAAAATGTTGTAACTTCTCTTGTGGTAGTGAATGCTTGGGATTGTGGCACTTGGATGTTGTGTGGACTGTTTTGGATGGTTGAGGATGTTTTAATTAATCAATGCATGGCTTGCGTTTAATTACTTGTCAACTTGTGGCTTAATCACGTGTAAGCATGAAACGAAACCCTATCGACTATGAAAACTCGCTAAGCGATGATCCTATGGTTATTGTGTTTTATTGTGTGATTAGTGGGCTTCCTAATAAATGTTAAGTATGTTTGAAGTGGTTTAAGAATTGCTTATGGTGATTAGCAAGGGACCCAACCCCGAGCGCGGCCTAGCAAATCCTAATAGCCCCGTAGGTTCCCGAGTCGTAAACCGTCCTTTTGTGAATTATGAATGATATTGAGGAAGGTTAATAGGCTGCCCGTATATGTCCTTATAGCCCTAAATGTGATTCCCGATGATTACATGTTGATAAGGAGACTTTGCATGCTTGTATAATCTTATTTCTTGATTTCGTGAACCCTAAAATGAGCTATATGACTTGATTTACATGTGCTATATGGCTGCCCGTTTAATATTCATATAACTCCATGTGTTTTACAAGTGAAATTACATGTCAAGCATGCCTTGTGTGTTTACTTGTCAACGTACGATCTTATAACTGCTCGGAGGTAACCTACTTTGTTGTCCTCCTAATGTGATATGTTAAATGTTATAAATGTGCATTGCATGCAAGGTTGCAACCTTTCATTGTGGCATGGTAGCGTTCACGCATGCCGGGCGGCATCGGGCTTGCCGGTGCTGCCGTGACTACCATGGTCCAATTTCCTCTCTCACTTGGCATTCCACCCTTTGAGAATTGGGTCGTAGGTTTTCGAGGTACATCCGGAGTACACCCAAATGGGAGCTATAAGTGGATTATTGAAGTCGGCCACAACAATCGTATCGAAATTGATATTGAGAGCAAATGCTCACCGTATCCTTGAAATGATTGGTAATTGTATCTGTTGCTCAATTTGATTCTTATACCTTGCATACCTTATTACTTGTAATACGTGACATGTTTTCAAAAGGGGTTTTTCATAAGTTTAAACAGAAAAAGAGTTTCAAAGCGTATTTCTCGTTCCCCCTTGCTGAGTTCATAAGGACTCACCCTCTTTTATCATCACAGGTGAAGAAGATTAGGAACAGGTACCCGATTATAACATGCCTATTGATGACTCCTTGGAGTGATTGCCTGCCCTACGTGCCTTACTTGACTATGGCCATTTTGTGAACGATATGTTGCTTTGAAGACTATTTCTTATGTTGCTTGTTGTTGTATTGTAAATGACCCCCGTTGTAATTTGGGGTCTAATTTTGGTTTGTACTGATCATAACTAGATAGACACTCTTCTGGTCGTTCTGCTATCGTTACTTTGGTTTAGTATCTATCACAGGCTTATGAAGTATGAGGTAAAAGGTTAAGTAAAATGAATCTATCCAATCTTAAGCAGGTACTCAATGATAAGCTAAGATCAACAGGTACTTTTGTAACAAGGATTGACAAACAAACGAGACATAGTTAACATGCTAGGTTGTTAATCAAACGAGACTCTGAGATAACTAGTAGGCATTTCAATTGGTGATAAATAGTAATCTTAGTTGGAATCGAAATTGGGATTGAAAGTTTTGAGGCATTTAGAATAATTAGGTCAAACTAAAGAGCCAATTACACCCATTATGCTGCCGGTTTTCCGAAGAATTGTTGGAGTTCAAGTCTAACGGATAAGCTTATTCTTCGTTAATCAGTTATAGTCATAAAAGAACGAGAATGTTTAGATCACACCCTAGTCTAACCTCTATAGGTCTGGTTGGGGGCGTGACACCCTATATTAGAATGGTATCAGAGCTTAGTTTGCTAACTAGGCATTAGTCGGGTTCAACTCTCGGACCATGGGTAGAAGCCCTATGGTAATTATGATGTCTTGTTTATATGTGTTAATGTGTGCTAATGTGCTTTAATTGCTTTGAGTATTGAATATTATGTGCCTTTGTGGATTATATGTATTATATGTCATGCACACCGACACGTTAGTGCCCTCAATAATGCATGTATGCTTTTATACTCCTTTGATACATGTGCATGTTATATAACCTTGATTGACTGTTTATATACATAGATAGCTAGGACTAGAACTTTCAGGGAAGTGAATTCATGTAGGAAGAACAAAAAGTATCGGTTAGAGATTTCTGGCATCTTCACAGGTACTCTATGGATCGTATGTATTATTGGATATGCATATATAAAATGCATAGCACATGTATAATTGTTGAGGTAAAGTTATCTCCTTATCTTTAGAATACCCATGCCTGTGATTAAGTTATCAATTTTATGGCTATAAAGTTCTTGATTCCGTTAAACCGTTCTTCTAATTGTGATTCAAGTATGAAGGTTAAAGATATACAACTTTCCTCAATATATAAGAGTATACTATTAAATATGTAGAGTAGTATATATTTTCTTGTGGTGATAGTGGAAGTTGACTTAGAGGTTTCTTTGAATCTATTTCTCACATCTTATAAATTGGCTTGATAGACTATCTAAGAAGTTAGCAATATACTCGTACAATTGAATCATTACTTGATTGGAATTAAGCATTGATGAATCTGATATGGTGTATACTAGCGAGTTTTAAGTTCACTAAATATTGAGATCATGACCTAGAAATTAATAGATGAATTTGTAGAAGTTGATGATAGTAACTTGTAGGGGTCACACCGAATTAAATGATTGGAGAGACGTAGAAAGTGAATTGGTTGTGGTAAAAAAGATCACAGAACGTGGGACAAAATTCTTTTAAGGAGGGGAGGATGTGAGGCCCAACCCTGAATAACGTGTCATACCTCGATTTGCGTGCCATAGACCCAAAATTATATGACCGACCTTGGATTACGTGCCCTGTCTTGGTTTTTGTGCATGCCTCGTCATACGTGCCTTGACCTAGAATAGTGTGCCCTAATCCCTAACTGACGTGCGATACCTAGGAATCCGTGCCACCACGTTAATCAAAAAAGAATCCTACATAAAGCACTAGACACTAAAATAATCCTACACAATCCACTAACCAATATTATGTTCTTAATTCAAATTCTCGACAAACTCCACTAACAATAAATAATTTTAACTAAACAAACACCTAAACATTCTTTATTCTTTATTCTTACCCAAAACCAATGCACCTCAAATTCCACCCTTATTATAATCTATAATGTATTAAATAGAATTTGAAATTTCAGAAATTGCAAGCCCTTGCCCGACCATAACAAGGTAATAGGACCAAAGTTTGAACAAATTATGTAAACTATGCATGCCTAGACATTATATGACACACACACAAGACATTAAGCATAAAATAATCCCATACACCCTACCCCAAGCACCCTCTCTCGGCCAACTCACCCAAGGCATGCTGAAACAATTCAAAAATGCTCAAAGATGACAAAATTTCAGATTGGCAAGGCCCTAAGGCCAACACACACACACAACTCATCAAAGCATCAATTTTCTCTAAAAAAACTTTCCCTTCTCTCTCATTTTCGACCATGGCATCTCTTGAGATTCCAAGACCTCAAGCTCACTCTCAAGATCTCTCCCAAGCTCGGCCATAGCAGCCCAAGCAAGCAAGAAGAAAGGAAGAAGCCCTTTGTGCATTTTGAAGAGCATTTGAGCATCCTCATCTATTGTCTTGCTAAGGTGAGGGCTAAAACTCTTTTAAAAGCTTTCAAAAACCACATGCATGCCTTCATATGTATATTTTTACCTCTGTACTTGTGGAATATGTGTGTACATGAGCTTTTGTAACCATGCATGGCAAGATATTTAGCTAGAATTTGAAGATAGGTGAAATCGCGAAAATGACAGATTTCTGACTTGTTAGAGCGAGGTGAATTTAACCAGGTAAATGATGTTGAAAATGCATGAAAATTGGTAGCTGACTAATTTTGTCAGTTCTGAGCATTTTTCATAGAAATAGACCAAGGCTAGTTTTGATTCTTAGGTCTCCAAAATGGCAAAACATCGAAGGGTGTCCAAATCTGGAAAATCTGAAAAAATGGAGTAGGTTTTTGGCAGTTCACTGTCCTTGTAGAACGAACCAGTTTTGACTTTGTAAATAATATCTAAAATGCCTGAAATTTGGTAGGTTGCTATATTTTTCAGTTCTGGACATTTTTTCCAGAAATAGACCAACGCCAATTCTGACTCTAAGATCCTAAAAAATAGCAAAAATCGTAATGTGTCCAAAACTGGACAGATTTGCGTAGTCTCACGGTTTTGGCCATAACGCCTAGGTCTGAACTCCAAATGAGGTGAGGTTTGTTTCTGGATTTAAATAACTCATTAAAATTTAATTTGACATTTTGACCACTGGAATTGGAGATTTTTTGATTTTCTAAATGATTGTGGGAAAACAGACCATTGCAGTGAGATTTTGTTTAGTGATATGCTTTGAAAAATGTTGTAACTTCTCTTGTGATAGTGAATGCTTGGGATTGTGGCACTTGGATGTTGTGTGGACTGTTTTGGATGGTTGAGGATGTTTTAATTAATCAATTTATGGCTTGGGTTTAATTACTTGTCAACTTGTGGCTTAATCACGTGTAAGCATGAAATGAAACCCTATCGACTATAAAAACTCGCTAAGCGATGATCCTATGGTTATTGTGTTTTATTGTGTGATTAGTGTGCTGCCTAATAAATGTTAAGAATGTTTGAAGTTGTTTAAGAATTTCTTATGGTGATTAGCAAGCGAACCAACCCCGAGCACGGCCTAGCAAACCCTAATAGCCCCGTAGGTTCCCGAGTCGTAAACCGTCCTTTTGTGAATTATGAATGATATTGAGGAAGGTTAATAGGCTGCCCGTATATGTCCTTATAGCCCTAAATGTGATTCCCGATGATTACATGTTGATAAGGAGACTTTGCATGCTTGTATAATCTTATTTCTTGATTTCGTGAACCCCGAAATGAGCTATATGACTTGATTTACATGTGCTATATGGCTGCCCGTTTAATATTCATATAACTCCATGTGTTTTACAAGTGAAATTACATGTCAAGCATGTCTTGTGTGTTTACTTGTCAACGTGTGATCTTATAACTGCTCGAAGGCAACCTACTTTGTTGTCTTCCTAATGTGATATGTTAAATGTTATAAATGTGCATTGCATGCAAGGTTGCAACCTTTCATTGTGGCATGGTAGCGTTCACGCATGCCGGGCGGCATCGGGCTTGCCGGTGCTGCCGTGACTACCATGGTCCAATTCCCTCTCTCGCTTGGCATTCCACCCTTGAAGAATTGGGTCATAGGTTTTCGGGGTACATCCGGAGTACACCCAAATGGGAGCGATAAGTGGATTATTGAAGTCGGCCGCAACAATCGTATCGAAATTGATATTGAGAGAAAATACTCACCGTATCCTTGAAATGATTGGTAATTGTATCTGTTGCTCAATTTGATTCTTATACTTTGCATACCTTATTACTTGTAATACGTGACATGTTTTCAAAAGGGGTTTTTTCATAAGTTTAACCAGAAAAAGAGTTTCAAAACGTATTTCTCGTTCCCCCTTACTGAGTTCATAAGGACTCACCCTCTTTTATCATCACAGGTGAAGAAGATTAGGAATAGGTACCCGAGGATAACGTGCCTATTGATGACACCTTGGAGTGATTGCCTGCCCTACGTTCCTTACTTGACTATGGCCATTTTGTGAACGATATGTTGCTTTGAAGACTATTTCTTATGTTGCTTGTTGTTGTATTGTAAATGACCCCCGTGGTAATTTGGGGTCTAATTTTGGTTTGTACTGATCATAACTAGATAGACACTCTTCTGGTCGTTTTGCTATCGTTACTTTGGTTTAGTATCTATCACAGGCTTATGAAGTATTAGTTAAAGGGTTAAGTAAAATGAATCTATCCAATCTTAAGCAGGTACTCAATGGTAAGCTAAGATCAAAGGTACTTTTGTAACAATGATTGACAAACAAACGAGACATAGTTAACATGCTAGGTTGTTAATCAAACGAGCCTCCGAGATAACTAGTAGGCATTTCAATTGGTGATAAATAGTAATCTTAGTTGGAATCGAATTTGAGATTGAAAGTTTTGAGGCATTTAGAAAAATTAGGTCAAACTAAAGAGCCAATTACAGCCGTTATACTGCCGATTTTCTGAAGAATTGTTGGAGTTCCAGTCTAAAGAATAAGGTTATTCTTCGTTAATCAGTTATAGTCATAAAAGAACGAGAATGTTTAGAACACACCCTAGTCTAACCTCTATAGGTCTGGTTGGGGGCGTGACACACAACATATCGTTGGAAAGCTCTATGAGAGCTCTACGATGGGGGCAGCAAACCTGTTTAGCTGTGCCTGTTTTCGGAGCCCAAAATCGAACGTTTTCATCAGTTTCGGGACACTTTTCTACTTTTGCACTGTTTTTTCCTCCCGGATCGTACGCCGTGAGCCGCGAAAAGGACGATAACCTAATCCATCACATTTCTATTATCGAATCCCACTGCACTTTGGGCAAGACAACTTCGCTTCACGTAGAGGCTGGGCCCGCAACCCTAGGGTGTGGGGCTTGAGACCAGGTTTTCGTCGCTCCGTTGCCCATAACTTTTGATCCGTTAGGTGTTGCGCGGCGCACAGCATATCGTTGGAAAGCTCTCCAAGGGCTCTACGATGGAGGCAGCAAACCTATTAGGCTATGCCTATTTTGGAGCCAAAATCGAACGTTTTCATCAGTTTCGGGACACTTTTCTTCTTTTGCACTATTTTTTCGTCCCGGATCGTACGTCGTGAGCCGCGAAAAGGACTACAACCTAATCCATCACATTTCTATTACCGAATCCCACCGCACCTTGGGCAAGGAAACTTTGCTTTACGTAGAGGCTGGGCCCACAAACCGAGGGTGTGGGGCTTGAGACTAGGTTTTTGTCGCTTCAGTGCCATAACTTTTGATCCGTAAGGAGTTATGCAGCGCACAACATACCGTTGGAAAGATCTCCGAGAGCTCTACGACTGGTGTAGCAAGCCTACTCGACTGCGCTAGTTTTCGTAGCCCAAAATTGAATGTTTTCATCAGTTTCGGGATACTTTTCTTCTTTAGCGTTGTTTTTCCGTCCCGGATCGTACGTCGTGAGCTGCGAAAAGGACGACAACTTAATCCATCACGTTTCTATTACCAAATCCCATGGCACCTTGGGCAAGACAACTTCGCTTCACGTTGAGGCTGGGCCGGCAAACCGAGGACGTAGGGCTTGGGACCAGGTTTGCGTCGCTCCGGTGCCCATAACTTTTGATCCGTAAAGAGTTAAGTGGCGCACAGTATACCGTTGAAAAGCTCTCCAAGAGCTCTTCGATGGGGGTAGCAAGCCTGCTCAGCTGCGCCTATTTTCAAAGCCCATAACATTTGATTCGTAAAGAGTTACGCGGCGGACAACATACCATTGGAAAGCTCTGCGAGAGCTCTACGACAAGGGCAGTAAGCCTACTCGGTTGTGCCTGTTTTTGGAGCCCAAAATCTAACGTTTTCATCTGTTTTGGGACACTTTTTCTTCTTTTGCGCTGTTTTTTTATCCTGGATCGTACGTCGTGAGCCACGAAAAAGACGACAACCTAATCTATCACATTTCTATTACCGAATCCCAAGGCATCTTAGGAAAGACAACTTTGCTTCACGTAGAGGCTAGGCCCGCAAACTGAGGGCGTGGGGCATTAGACCAGGTTTTCGTCGCTCCGATGCCCCATAACTTTTGATTCGTAAGGAGTTACACGCGCACAGCATACCGTTGCAAAGTTCTCCGAGAGCTCTACAACGGGGGTAGCAAGCCTGCTCGGCTGCGCCTGTTTTCGTAGCCCAAAATCGAAAGTTTCCATCAGTTTTGGGACACTTTTCTTCTTTAGCATTTTTTTTCTATCCCAAATCGTACGTCGTGAGCTGCAAAAAGAGCGATAACCTAATCCATCACATTTATATTATCGAATCCCACGGCACCTTGGGCAAGACAACTTTGCTTCACGTAGAGGCTAGGCCCGCAAACCGAGGGCGTGGGGCATTAGACCAGGTTTTCGTCGCTCCGATGCCCCATAACTTTTGATTCGTAAGGAGTTACACGCGCACAGCATACCGTTGGAAAGTTCTCCGAGAGCTCTACGACAGGGGCAGCAAGTTTGCTCAACAGCGCCTGTTTGCGTTGCCCAAAATTAAACATTTTCATCAATTTTGGGACACTTTTCTTCATTAGCATTGTTTTTCCGTCCCGAATCGTACATCGTGAGCTTCGAAAAGAGTGATAACCTAACCCATCACATTTCTATTACCGAATCCCAAGGCACCTTCAGCAAGAAAACTTCGCTTCACGTAGAGGTTGGGCCCGCAAACTGAGGGCGTGGGGCATGGGACCAGGTCTCCGTCGCTTCGGTGCCCATAACTTTTGATCCGTAAGGAGTTACGTGGCGCACAGCATACCGTTGGAAAGCTCTCCGAGAGCTCTACGATGGGGGCAGTCGGCCTGCTCTGCTGTGCCTTTTTTCGAGCATAAAATCGAATGTTTTCATCTGTTTCGGGATAATTTTCTTCATTTGCACAGTTTTTTTATCCCGGATCGTATGTCGTGAGCCGCAAAAAGGATGACAACCTAATCCATCACATTTCTATTACCAAATCCCACGACACCTTGGGCATGACAACTTCGCTTCACCTAGAGGCTGGGCCCGCAAATCGAGGGCGTGGGGCTTGAGGCCAGGTTTTCGTCCCTCCGGTGCCCATAACGTTTGATCCGTAAGACGTTATGCGGCGCACAGCATACCGTTGGAAAGCTCTCTGAGAGCTCTACGATGGGGGCTATAAGCCTGCTCGCTTGCGCCTATTTTTGTAGCCCAAAATTGAACATTTTTATCAGTTTCGAGACACTTTTCTTCTTTAGCGTTATTTTTCTGTCCTGGATCGTACATCGTGAGCTATGAAAAGGACGACAACCTAATCCATCACATTTCTATTACTGAATTCCGCGGCACCTTTGGGAAGACAACTTGGGTTCACATAGAGGCTGGGCCCGTAAACCGAGGGCATAGGGCTTGAGACCAGGTTTTCGTCCCTCCGATGCCCATAACTTTTGATCTGTATGGAGTTACACAGCGCAAAACATACCGTTGGAAAGCACTCCGAGAGCTCTACGATGAGGGCAGCAAGCCTACTCCGCTACGCCTATTTTTATAGTCCAAAATTGAACGTTTTGCATTAGTTTTGGGTTGCTTTTCTTATTTAGCGTTGTTTTTTCGTTCCGGATCGTACGTCGTGAGCTGCGAAAAGTGCGATAACCAAATCCATCAAATTTCTATTACCGAATCCCACGGCACCTTCGACAAGACAACTTCACTTCACGTAGAGGCTAGGCCCGCAAACCGTGGGCGTGGGGAATAGGACCAAGTCTCCGTCGCTCCGGTGCCCATAACTTTTGATCTGTAAGGAGTTACGCAGCGCACAACATACCGTTTGAAAGTTCTCCGAGAGCTCTACGACAGATGCGGCAAGCCTGCTCGGCTGTGCCTTTTTTCGGAGCCTAAAACCGAACATTTTCAACAGTTTCAGGATACTTTTCTTCTTTTGCGCTATTTTTTCGTCCCGGATCGTACGTCGTGAGCCGCGAAAAAGACAACAACCTAATCCATCACATTTCTATTACCGAATCTCATGGCACCTTGGGCAAGACAACTTCTCTTCACGTTGAGGATGGGCCCGTAAACCGAGGGCGTAGGGCTTGAGACCAGGTTTTCGTCGCTTCGGTGCCCATACCTTTTGATCCGTAAGGTGTTGCGCGACGCACAGTATATCGTTGGAAAGCTCTCCGAGAGCTCTACGATGGAGGCAGCAAACCTGCTCAGTTGTGCCTATTTTCGGAGCCCAAAATCGAACGTTTTCATCAGTTTCGGGACATTTTTCTTCTTTTGCATATTTTTTTCGTCCCGGATCGTGCGTCGTGAGCCGCGGAAAGGACGACAACCTAATCCATCATATTTCTATTACCGAATCCCACCGCACCTTTGGCAAGGCAACTTTGCTTCAAATAGAGGCTGGGCCTGCAAACCGAGGGTATGAGGCTTGAGACCAGGTTTTCGTCGCTCCAGTGCTATAACTTTTGATCCGTAAGTAGTTACGCAGCGCAGAGAATACTGTTGGAAAGATCTCCTAGAGCTCTACGACGGGGGTAGCAAGCCTGCTCAGCTGCGCCTATTTTTGTAGCCCAAAATTGAACATTTTCATCAGTTTCGGGACACTTTTTTTCTTTAGCGTTGTTTTTTCATCCCGGATCGTACATCGTGAGCTGCGAAAAGAGCGATAACCTAATCCATTACATTTCTATTACCGAATCCCATGGCACCTTGGGAAAGACAACTTCGCTTCACGTAGAGGCTGGGCCCACAAACCGAAGGCGTGTGGTATGGAACCAGGTCTCCATCGCTCCGGCGCCCATAACTTTTGATCCGTAAGGAGTTACGCGGTGCACATCATGCCGTTAGAAAGCTCTCCGAGAGCTCTATGACGGGGGCAGCAAGACAGTTCGACTGTGCCTATTTTCGTAGCCCAAAATCGAACGTTTTTATCTATTTCTAGATACTTTTCTTCTTTTGCACTATTTTTTCGTCCTGGATCGTACGTCGTGAGCCGCAAAAAAGACGACAACCTAATCCATCAAATTTCTATTACTGAATCCCACGGCGCCTTGGGCAAGGCAACTTCACTTCACGTTGAGGTTGGGCCCGCAAACCGAGGGCGTGGGGCTTGAGACCAGGATTTCGTCGCTCCAGTGCCATAACTTTTGATCCATAAGGAGTTATGCGGCGCACAGCATACCGTTGGAAAGATCTCCTAGAGCTTTACGACGGGGGCAGCAAGCCTGCTCGACTGCGACAGCTCTCGTAGCCTAAAATTGAAGGTTTTCATTAGTTTCGGGACACTTTTCTTCTTTAGAGTTGTGTTTCTATCCCGGATCGTATGTCGTGATCTGCAAAAAGAGAAATAACATAATCCATCACATTTCTATTACCGAATCCCATGGCACCTTCGGCAAGTCAACTTCGCATCACGTAGAGCCTGGGCCTGCAAACCGAGGGCGTGGGGCATGGGACCAGGTCTCCGTCGCTCCGGTGCCCATAACTTTTTATCCATAAGGAGTTATGCGGCGCACAACATACCATTGGAAAGCTCTCCGAAAGCTCTACGATGGGCTAATAAGCTTGCTAGGCTGTACCATTTTTTGGTGCCCAAAATCAAACATTTTCAATAGTTTCGGGACACTTTTCTTCTTTTGCGCCGTTCTTCCAACCTGGATCGTATGTCGTGAGCCATGAAAAGGATGACAACCTAATCCATCATATTTCTATTACCGAATCCCAAGACACCTTGGGCAAGATAACTTCGCTTCATGTAGAGGCTGGGCCTGCAATCCGAGGGCGTGGGGCATGGGACCAGGTCTCCGTCGCTCCGGTGCCCATAACTTTTTATCCATAAGGAGTTATGCGGCGCACAACATACCATTGGAAAGCTCTCCGAAAGCTCTACGATGGGCTAATAAGCTTGCTAGGCTGTACCATTTTTCGGTGCCCAAAACCGAACATTTTCAATAGTTTTAGGACACTTTTCTTCTTTTGCACTGTTTTTTCATCACGGATCGTACGTCGTGAGCCGCGAAAAGGAAGACAACCTAATCCAACACATTTCTATTACCGAATCCCACGGCACCTTGGGCAAGACAACTTCCCTTCACGTAGAGGCTAGTTCAGCAAACCAAGGGTGTGGGGCTTGAGACTAGGTTTTCGTCGCTCTGGTACCCATAACTTTTGATCCGTAAGGAGTTACGCGGCGCACAATATACCGTTGGAAAGATCTCCAAGAGCTCAACGACGGGGGCAGCAATCCTGCTCGGCTGCGCTAGTTTTCGTAGACCAAAATTGAACATTTTCATCAGTTTCGAGACACATTTCTTCTTTAGCATTGTTCTTCCGTCCCGGATCGTACGTCATGAGCTGCGAAAAGGACGACAACCTAATCCATCACTTTTCTATTATCGAATCCCACAGTAGCTTGGCAAAGACAACTTCACTTCACGTAGATGCTGGGCCTGCAAACCGAGGGCGTGGTGCTTGTGACCCGGCATCCGTCGCTCGGGTGCCCATAACTTTTGATCCAAAATGAGTTACGCGGCACACAACATACTATTGGAAAGCTCTCCGAGAGCTCTATGACTAGGGCAGCAAGCCTGCTCAGTTGCGCCATTTTTCGTAGCCCAAAATCAAAAGTTTTCATCATTGTCGGGACACTTTTCTTCTTTAGCGTTGTTTTTTCATCCCGAATCGTACATCGTGAGCTGCGAAAAGAACGATAACCTAATCCATCACATTTCTATTACCGAATCCCATGGCACCTTGGGCAAGACAACTTCGCGTCACGTAGAAGCTGGGCCTACAAACCGAGGGCGTAGGGCATGGGACCATGTCTCCGTCGCTCCAATGCCCATAACTTTTGATCCGTAAGGTGTTACGCGGCGCAAAGTATATTGTTGGAAAGCTCTCTATGTGCTCTATGACAGGGGCAACAACCCTGCTTGGCTGTGCCTGATTTCAGAGCCCAAAATCGAACGTTTTCATCTGTTTTGAGATACTTTTCTTCTTTTGCTCTGTTTTTTCGTCCTGGATCGTACGTCGTGAGCCTCGAAAAGGATAATAACCTAATCCATCACATCTCTATTACTGAATCCAATGGCACCTTGGGCAAGAAAACTTCGCTTCACGTAGAGGCTGGGCCTCCAAACCGAGGGTGTGGGGCTTGAGACCAGGTTTTCGTCGCTCCGGTGCCCATAACTTTTGACCTGTAAAGAGTTACGCGGCGCACAACATACCGTTGGAAAGATCTCTGAGAGCTCTACGACGGGGGTAGCAAGCTTGCTCTACTGCACCAGTTTTCGTAGCCCAAAATCAAACATTTTCATCAGTTTCGGGACACTTTTCTTCTTTAGCTTTCTTTTTCCGTCCCGAATCGTACGTCGTGAGCTGCGAAAAGGACGACAACCTAATCCATCACATTTCTATTACCGAATCCCATGGCACCTTAGGCAAGACAACTTCACTTCATGTAGAGGTTGGGCCCGCAAACCGAGGGCGTAGTGCTTGTGACCAGATATCCGTCGCTCGGGTGCCCAAAACTTTTGATCCGGAAAGAGTTACGTGGCGGACAACATATCGTTGGAAAGCTCTCAGAGAGCTCTATGATGGAGGCAGCAAACCTGCTCGGCTGTGCCTATTTTCGGAGCCCAAAATCGAACGTTTTCATCAATTTTGGGACAATTTTCTACTTTTGCACAGTTTTTTTGTCCCGGATCGTACGTCTTGAGCTGCGAAAAGGACGACAGCCTAATCCATCACATTTCTATTACCGAATCCCACTGCAGCTTGGCCAAGAAAACTTCACTTCACGTAGAGGCTGGGCCCGCAAACCGAGGGCGTGGTGCTTGTGACAAGGTATCCATCGCTCGGGTGCCCATAACTTTTGATTCGTAAGGAGTTACGCGGAGCACAGCATACCGTTGGAAAGCTTTCCGAGAGCTCTACGACAAGGGTAGCATGCCTGCTTAGCTGTGCCTGTTTTCAGAGCCCAAAATCGAATGTTTTAATCTGTTTCGGAACACTTTTCTTCTTTTGCACTATTTTTTCATCCCGGATCGTATGTCATGAGATGCAAAAAAGACGACAACCTAATCCATCATATTTCTATTATCGAATCCCACGGCACCTTGGGCAAGACAACTTCGCTTCTCGTTGAGGCTGGGCCAGCAAACCGAGGGCGTGGGGCTAGAGACCAGGTTTCCGTTGCTCCGGTGCCCCTAACTTTTGATCCGCTAGGTGTTACGGGGCGCACAACATATCGTTGGAAATCTCTCTGAGAGCTCTACGATGGGGGCAGCAAACCTGCTCGGTTGTGCCTATTGTCGGAGCCAAAAATCGAACGTTTTCATCAGTTTCGGGATATTTTTCTTGTTTTGTTCTGTTTTTTCGTCCCAGATCGTACGTCGTGAGCTGCGAAAAGGACGACAACCTTATCCATCACATTTCTATTACCAAATCCCACGACACCTTCGGCAAGACAATTTCGGTTCACGTAGAGACTGGGCCTGCAAACCGAGGGCGTGGGGCTTAGGACCAGTTCTACGTCGCTCCGGTGCCCATAACTTTTGATCCGTAAGGAGTTATGCGGCGCACAGTATATCGTTGGAAAGCTCTCTGAGAGCTCTACGACGGGGGTGGCAAGCCTACTCGGTTGTGCCTTTTTTCGGAGCCCAAAACCGAACATTTTCAACAGTTTCGGGATACTTTTCTTCTTTTGCACAGTTTTTTTGTCACCGATCGTACGTCGTGAGCCATGAAAAGGACAACAACCTAATCCATCACATTTCTATTACCGAATCCCACTGCATCTTAGGCAAGACAACTTTACTTCGAGTAGAGGCTGGGCCCGAAAACTGAGGGCGTGGTGCTTGTGACAAGGTATCCATCGCTCGGGTGCCCATAACTTTTGATCCGAAAGGAGTTACGTGGCGCACAGTGTACCGTTGGAAAGATCTCCAAGAGCTCTTCGACGGGGGTAGCGAGCCTACTCAGCTGTGCCAGTTTTTAGAGCCCAAAATCGAGCGTTTTCATCAATTTCGGGCCACTTTTCTTCTTTTGCGCTATTTTTCGTCCCGAATCGTACGTCGCGAGTTGCGAAAAAGACCACAACCTAATCCATCACATTTCTATTACCGAATCCCACGGCACCTTGGGCAAGACAACTTCACTTCACGTTTAGACTGGGCCCGCAAACCGAGGGCGTGGGGCTAGAGACCTGATTTTCGTAGCTCTGGTGCCCATAACTTTTGATCCGTAAGGTGTTACGCAGTGCACAACATATCGTTGGAAAGCTTTCTGAGAGCTCTATGGTGAGCGCAGCAAACCTGCTCAGTTGTGCCAGTTTTTGGATCCTAAAATCGAACATTTTCATCAGTTTCGGGACACTTTTCTACTTTTGCACTATTTTTTCATCCCGGATCGTATATCGTGAGCCGCGAAAAGGTCGATAACCTTATCCATCACATTTCTATTACCGAATCTCACGGCACCTTGGGCAAGACAACTTCGCTTCACGTAGAGGCTGGGCCAGCAAACCGAGAGTGTGGGGCTTGAGACCAGATTTTCGTCGCTCCGGTGCCCATAACTTTTGATCCGTAAGGAGTTATGCTGCGCACAGCATACCGTTGGAAAGATCTTCGAGAGCTCTACGATGGGGGCAGCATGCCTGCTCGGCTGCGCCAGTTTTCGTAGCCCAAAATCGAACATTTTCATCAGTTTCGGGACACTTTTCTTCTTTAGCGTTGTTTTTCCGTCCCGGATCGTACGTCATGAGTTGCGAAAAGGACGACAACGTAATCCATCACATTTCTATTACCGAATCCTATGGCACCTTCCGCAAGGCAACTTTGCTTCACATAGAAGCCGGGGCCGCAAACCAAGGGCGTGGGGCTTGGGACTAGGTCTCCGTTGCTCCAGTGCCCATAACTTTTGATCCGTAAGGAGTTATGCTGCGCACAACATACCATTGGAAAGATCTCCGAGAGCTCTACGACGGGGGGAGTAAGACTGCTCGGTTGTGCCTATTTTTGGAGCCCAAAATTGAACATTTTTAGCTATTTCAGGATACTTTTCTTCATTTGTGCAGTTATTTCGTCCCGGATCATACATCGTGATCCGCGAAAAGGATAACAACCTCATGCATCACATTTCTATTACCAAATCCCAAGGCACCTTGGGCAAGACAACTTCGCTTCACGTAGAGGCTGAGTCCAGGTTTTCGTCGCTCTGGTGCCCATAACTTTTGATCCGTAAGGAGTTACACGGCGCACAACACAATGTTGGAAAGCTCTCCGAGAGCTCTACGACTAGGGCAGTAAGCCTGTTCGGCTGAACCTATTTTCGTAGCCCAAAATTGAAAGTTTTCATTAGTTTCGGGTCACTTTTCTTCTTTAGCGTTGTTTTTCCGTCCTGGATCGTACGTCGTGAGCTACGAAAAGTGCGATAACCTAATCTATCACATTTCTATTACTGAATCCCACGGCACCTTGGACAAGATAACTTCGCTTGACGTAGAGGCTGGGCCCGTAACCGGAGGGCGTGGGGCATGGGACCAGGTCCCCGTCGCTCCGATGCCCAAAACTTTTGATCCGTAAGGAGTTACACGGTGCACAGCATACTGTTGGAAAGCCCTCCGAGAGCTCTACGACGGGGGCAGTAAGACTGCTAGGTTGTGCCTATTTTTGGAGCCCAAAATCTAACGTTTTCATCTATTTTGGGACACTTTTCTTCTTTTGCACTATTTTTTCGTCCCGGATCGTACGTCGTGAGCCGTGAAAAAGACAACAACCTAATCCATCACATTTCTATTACCGAATCCCACGACACCTTGGGCAAGACAACTTCGCTTCACGTTGAGGATGGGCCACTAGACCGAGGGCGTGGGGCTTGAGACAAGGTTTTCGTCGCTCCGGTGCCCATAACTTTTGATCCTTAAGGTGTTGCTCGGCGCACAGCATATCGTTGGAAACCTCTCCAAGAGCTCTACGACGGAGGTAGCAAACCTGCTCGGTTGTGCCTATTTTCAGAGGCCAAAATAGAACATTTTCATCAGTTTCGGGATACTTTTCTTGTTTTGCACTGTTTTTTCGTCCCGGATCGTACGTCGTGAGCCGCGAAAAGGACAACAACCTAATCCATCATATTTCTATTAACGAATCCCACTACAGCTTGGGCAAGGCAACTTTGCTTCACGTAGAGACTGGAACCGCAAACCAAGGGTGTGGGGCTTGAGACCAGGTTTTCGTCGCTCGAACGCCATAACTTTTGATCCGTAAGGAGTTATGCGGCGCAGAGCATACCGTTGGAAAGATCTCCTAGAGCTCTACTATGGGGGCAGCAAGCCTGCTCGGTTGCGCCTGTTTTCGTAACCCAAAATTGAAAGTTTTCATCTGTTTCGGGACACTTTTCTTCTTTAGCGTTGTTTTTCCGTCCCGGATCGTACGTTGTGAGCTGCGAAAAGGACGACAACCTAATCCATCACATTTCTATTACCGAATCCCATGGCACCTTTAGCAAGACAATTTTGGTTCACGTAGAGGCTTGGCCCGTAAACCGAGGGCGTAGGGCTTGGGACCAGGCCTGAGTCGCTCCGGTGCCCATAACTTTTGATCCGTAAGGAGTTACGTAGCGCACAGCATACCGTTGGAAAGCTCTCCGAGAGCTTTACGACGAGGGCAGCAAGCCTTCTTGGCTGAGCCTATTTTTGGAGCCCAAAAGTGAATGTTTGCATCAGTTTCGGGATACTTTTCTTGTTTTGCACTGTTTTTTCGTCCCGGATCGTACGTCGTGAGCCGCGAAAAGGACAACAACCTAATCCATCATATTTCTATTAACGAATCCCACTACAGCTTGGGCAAGACAACTACACTTCACATAGAGGCTGGGCCCGCAAACCGAGGACATGGGGCTTGTGACCAGGTATCCGTCGCTCGGGTGCCCATAACTTTTGATCGGTAAGGAGTTACGCGGCGCACAACATACCGTTGGAAAGCTCTTTGAGAGCTCTACGATGGGGCAGTAAGCCTGCTCGGTTGTGCCTATTTTCGGAGCCCAAAATCGAACGTTTTAATCTATTTCGGGATACTTTTCTTCTTTTGCACTGTTTTTTCGTCCTGCATCGTACGTCGTGAGCCGCGAAAAAGACGACAACCTAATCCATCACATTTCTATTATCAAATCCCAAGGCACCTTGGGCAAGATAACTTTGCTTCACGTAGAGGCTGGGCCCGCATACCGAGGGCATGGGGCTTTAGACCAGGTTTTCGTCGCTCCTGTGCCCATAACTTTTGATCCGTAAGGAGTTACACGGCGCACAGCAGACTGTTAGAAAGCTCTCCGAGAGCTCTACGACGGGGGCAGCAAGTCTGCTCCATTATGCCTATTTTCGTACCCAAAAATTGAACGTTTTGCATCAAATTTGGGATACTTTTCTTCTTTAACGTTGTTCTTCCGTCCCAGATAGTACGTCGTGATCTGCGAAAAGAGCGATAACCTAATCCATCACATTTCTATTACCAAATCCCACGACACCTTGGGCATGACAACTTCGCTTCACCTAGAGGCTGGGCCCGCAAATCGAGGGCGTGGGGCTTGAGGCCAGGTTTTCGTCCCTCCGGTGCCCATAACGTTTGATCCGTAAGACGTTATGCGGCGCACAGCATACCGTTGGAAAGCTCTCTGAGAGCTCTACGATGGGGCCAGTAAGACTACTGGGTTGTGCCTATTTTCAGAGCCCAAAATCGAACATTTTCATCTGTTTCGGGACACTTTTCTTATTTTGCTCTGTTTTTTCATCCCGGATCGTACGTCGTGAGGAGCGAAAAAGACAACAACCTAATCCAACACATTTCTATTACCAAATCCCACCGCACCATAGGCAAGACAACTTCGCTTCACGTTTAGGATAGGCCCGTAAATCGAGGGCGTGGGGCTTGAGACCAGGTTTTCGTCGCTCCGGTGCCCATAACTTTTGATCCGTAAGGTGTTGCAATGTGCACAGTATATCGTTGGAAAGCTCTCCGAGAGCTCTGCGACGGAGGCAACAAACCTACTCAGCTATGCCTATTTTCTGAGCCCAAAATCGAACATTTAAATCAGTTTCGGGATACTTTTCTTCTTTTGCACTATTTTTTCATCCCGGATCGTACGTCGTGAGCCGCGAAAAGGAAAACAACCTAATCCATCACATTTCTACTACCGAATCCAATGTCACCTTGGGCAAGACAACTTCACTTCACGTAGAGGCTGGGCCAGCAAACCGAGGGCGTGGGGCTTGAGACCAGGTTTTCGTCGCTCCGGTGCCCATAACTTTTAATCTGTAAGGTGTTGCGCGGCGCACAGTATATCATTGGATAGCTCTCCGAGAGCTCTACGACGGGGGCAGCAAGACTGCTCGCCTGTGCCTTTTTTTCTAGCCCAAAATTGAACGTTTTCATCTGTTTCTGGATAATTTTATTCTTTTGCGCTGTTTTTTCATCCCGGATCGTATGTCATGAGCCGTGAAAAAGACGACAACCTAATCCTTGACATTTCTATTACCGAATCCCATGGCACCTTGGGTAAGACAACTTTGCTTCACGTAGAGGCTGGGCCCGTAAACCGACGGCGTGGGGCTTAAGAGCAGGTTTTCGTCCCTCCGGTGCCCATAACTTTTGATCCGCAGGGAGTTACGCGGTGCACAACATTCCGTTGGAATGCTCTCCGATAGCTCTATGACAGGGCCAGTAAGACTTCTCTGTTGTGCCTATTTTCAGAGCCCAAAATCGAACGTTTTCATTAGTTTCAGGATACTTTTCTTCTTTAGCGTTGTTTTTCTGTCTCGGATCGTACGTTGTGAGCTGCGAAAAGGACGACAATCTAATCCATCACATTTTTATTACAGATTCCCATGGCACCTTCGGCAACACAACTTCACTTCACGTAGAGGCTGGGCCCGCATACTGAGGTGTGGGGCTTGGGTCCAGGTCTGTGTCACTCCAGTGCCCATAACTTTTGATCCGTAAGGAGTTACGCGGCGCACAGCAAACCGTTGGAAAGCTCTCCAAGAGCTCTACGATGGGGGTAGCAAGCCTGCTCAGCTGCAACTATTTTAGGAGCCCAAAACTGAACGTTTTCAACAGTTTTGGGATACTATTCTTCTTTTGCACAGTTTTTTCATCACGGATCGTACGTCGTGAGCCGCGAAAAAGGCGACATCCTTGTCACGCCCCAACCTGTCCTATTAGGTTAGACTAGGGTGTGATCTAAACATTCAAGTCATGTCTCGTACCTAATCGTTCCTGAAAGTTTAACACTTAACATTTTAGCCTAAACTCCACAAAATCTCCGGAAAACCGGCAGCATAACGGATGTAATTAGGCTCTTTGGTTTGTCCTAATTCTCTAAACGCCCCAAAATTTATAATCTCAACTTCATTTCCAACTAAGATTACTATTTATCGTCAATTGAAATGCCTATTGGTTACCCGAAGTCTCGTTTGATTATTAACCTAGTATGATACTGTGTCTCGTCTATTTGTTAATCCTCGTTACAAAAGTACTTGTTGATCTTAACTTAATAGTGAGTACCTGCTTAAGATTGGATAGGTTCATTTTACTTAGTCCTTACTTGATACTTCATAATCCTATGATAGATATAGCCAATGACAATAGCAAAACGACCATAGTAGTGTCTGTCTAGTTATTATTAGTACAAACCAAAATTAGACCCCAAATTACAATGGGGGTCTTCTACATTACAAACATTAAGAAACATGAAAATAAATAGTCTTCAAGTAGCATAGTGTTCACAAATGACTATAATCATGAAAAGCACATAAGACAGGCAATCATTCCAAGGAATCGTCATTAGGCACGTCGTCCTCAGGTACCTGTTCTTGATCTTCTTCACCTGAGATGATAAAAGGGGGTAAGTCCTTATGAACTCAGCGAGGGGAAACGAGAAATAGGTTTTGAAACTCATTTTCCGGTTCAACTTATGAAAATCCTTTTGCAAGCATGAATATAACACAATTAAGTACATAACAATAATATAAAGTAAAGGAACACATAACAAGCGAGAGTACTTAAACACATAGTGAAAAGGATACGGTGAGCTTTTGCTCTCAATTCATTTCCAGTATCAGTTGTTGTGGCCGACTTCAAATCATCCCCTTATCATGCCAAGTGGGTGTACTCCGAATGTACCCCAAAATCCTACGACCCAACTCTCCGAGGAAGTCTAGCCCCCAAGCGAGAGAGGGAATTGGACAATGGTAGTCACGGTTGCACCGGCAAGCCCGATGCCGCCCGGTGTGCGTGAACGCTACCACGCCAGAATGAAAGGTTGCAACCTTGTATGCAATGCACATTTATGACATTTAATATATCACATTAGGAGGACAACAAAGTAGGTTGCCTCTGAGCAGTCATAAGGTTGAACATTGACAAATAAACGAGCGAGGCACGATAAGACAAGTAATTTCACTTGAAAGGCATGTGGAGTTATATGAACATTAAATGGGCAGCCATGTAACGCACGTAAATCAAGTCATATAACTCATTTCAACGTTCACGTAATCAAATAATAAGATTATTCAACATGCAACGACAATATACGTGGGTTCGGGTGCAAGAAAGGCCTACTTGTCAACATGTAATCATCAAGATAGCATTTAGGGCTACAATGGCAACTACGGGCAGCCTACTAAACATATAATTAAACACGATATTCATAGGATCAACACTTAGTGAATTTACCTAGTCACTAGGGTTTCCATTTTGTGCTTATCCATGCGATTAAGCCCCAAGTCAACTCCAAAACCAATCTCAAGCCATGCATCGATTAATTCAAACACCCTCAAGTATTCAAAACAGTCCACACAACATCCCAATGCCACAATCTCAAGCATTTAATTCAACAAGAGAAGTTACAACAATTTTTCTAAGCACATCACTAAGTGAAACCCTCACTGCAATGGGCTGTTTTCTCTCAATCATTAAGACAAGCAAACAATCTCCAATTCCAGTGAACAAGATGTCAAATTAAAGCTTAAGAAGTAAACTAAATTCATAAACAAACCTTGCATCATTTGGAGTTCGGGATCAATAGTTGTAGCCAAAACAGTGGGATTGCACAAAACTGTCCAGATTTGCACACATTTCAATACTTGTCATTTTTGAGATCCTTAGGGTCAGATTTAGCCTTAGTCCATTTCTGAAAAAAATGTCCAGAACTGAAAAATATAGCAGCACACTAAATTTAATGCATTTTGGATGTCATTTACTAAGTCAAAACTGGTTCGTTCTATAAGGTCAGTGAATCTGCCAAAACCTGCTTCATTTTTCCAGACTTCCAGATTTGGACACATTTTAATGATTTGCCATTTTGAGGACCTTAGAGTCAAAATTAGCTTTGGCCTATTTCTGGAAAAAAATGTTCAGAACTGGCAAAAATAGTTACCTACCAATTTTCACGCATTTTCAACATCATTTTCCTAGCCAAAATCATCTCGTACCAACAAGACAGAAATCTGTGACAAAGCCGATTTCGTCTATCATCACCTTCTAGCCAAAATCTTGCCATGCATGGATATAAAAGCTTATGAACACACATATATCTCAAGTACAGAAGCAAAGACAAACATTTAAGAGCATGCATGTGGTTTTTTGAAGGATTTTCAAGAAGTTTTAGCCCTCACCTTAGCAAAACAACAAGAAGATGCACAAGAGTCTTGGTGAAGCACAAAGTTGATCTTCTTCCTTGCTTAGCCGAGAACCACTCGAATTTTCTCTATTTTTCCTAGCTTAGTGACCAAGTTCTTAGTAGGTGCATGTGGTTAGAAGAAGAAGAAAATAAATGGAAGCTAGGAAACTCACCTAGGCCGAAATGGTTGTTCAAAGAGCTTGCATGTGTGATTCTTGCAACTTAGCTTGCTTAGTCGAGCTTCTTAGCTACTTGCTTGCCTTGATTAACCATGGAATGATGAAGATGAGCTATGGAGTGAATGAACTCAGCCAAAGCCGAGAGAGAGAGAAGAATGAGAGGAAAATGAGAGAAATGAAAAAAATAAAAGCCTTTCAATTGATGAAGCATGTGTCGGCCTTGGGCATACAAAAAATCAGATTTGTGTCTTCAAGAAGCATGGTTTTTGAATTACTTAGCATGGGCAAGAGCTTATGTCGAGATTGGTGGAGTTTGGTAGAGTTTTTGAGCTATTGTTTTATGCTTTTGTGTCATAGAATTGTCATAGAATGTTTGGAGAATAATTGAATTAAGCAAGCAAGCACAAAAGCCCACATGGTGGTCGGCCAAGGCATGTAGAAATCTGATTTTTTGTCATCTATTGGAGTATTATTTAATTGTGTGTTGAAAGTGCAAAAGAATAAGGAATAAAGAATAAGGAATGTCTAGCTTTTTGTGAGATTTTGTCTTCTAGTGAGTTGAATTAGTAATTTAATATTAGTTAGTGGGATTTGTAGGATTAATTATTGATCTAATGCTTCGTGTAAGATGCTTTCTTGATTAGCGTGAGGGCACACTTTCCTAGGTCTAGGGCACGCACTACGAGTTAAGGCACGATCTACGAGACGAATGCACGCAACCCTAAATGTATGCACGTAATTCAATGCAAGGCACACAAAATGAAACACAACTCTTAAACCTAGGTCAAGGCACGCAAATCTAGGTCAGGGCACATGAAACGAGGTATCACACGCAAATTAAGGTCACGCCTCACATCCTCCCTTCCTTAAAAGAATTTTGTCCCGAAATTCAATATTACCTTGAAATAATGCTGGATACTGTTGCTCCATCTCGTCTCGCCTTTCCCACGTTGCTTCGTCTATTCCATGATGATCCCACAACACTTTCACCATCGGTATAGATTTGCTGCGCAATTCCCGATCTTGCTGGTCTAGGATCCGAATGGGCTTCTCTTCATAAGACAAGTTCTCCCGAAGCTGCAACGACTCTGGCTCCAAGATATGTGATGGATCAGGATGATACTTCCGCAGCATTGAAACATGAAAGACATCGTGAATATTGGAGAGGTTTTGGGGTAGTGACAGGCGATACGCCAATTTTCCAACCTTCTCAATTATCTCAAATGGTCCTACAAATCTCGGGCTCAACTTTCCACCTTTGCCGTGCTTAATCAGTCCCCTTCGAGGTGATATCTTCAAGAACACCTTGTCGCCGACCTTAAACTCTAGGCTCCGTCTCTGTCGGTCTGCATAACTCTTCTGCCTACTTTGGGTGGTAAGCATTCATTTTCGGATGAGGTGGATATTATCAACAGTCTTCATCAGTTCAGGTAGAAGGGTCGGGTCAAAAGTCTTTGTTTCACCTACTTCATCCCAGTAAATTGGGGATCGACACTTACGTCCATACAACGCCTCAAATGGGGCCATCCCGATAGTGTCTTGATAGCTGTTATTATAAGCAAACTCCGCTAGAGACAGATATTTCTTCCAACCTTTCCCGAAGTCTAAAGCACACGCCCTCAGCATATCCTCTAGAATCTAAATAGTTCTCTCCGATTGTCCATCAGTCTGAGGGTGATAAGCCATGCTGAAACTCAACTTCGTTCCCAAAGCTTCTTGCAATCTCTTCCAAAATCGGGAAGTAAAATGAGGATCCCTATTCGATACAATACTCACAGGCATCCCGTGTAATCTTACAATCTCCGCCACATACATATCTCCCAATTCCTCAGGACTGTCCTCATTGTTCATCGGTAAGAAGTGCGCTGACTTAGTCAATCTATCCACTATGACCCAAACGGCGTCATGACCCTTTTTGACCTGGACAGGTCCATAACAAAGTCCATAGTTATATGTTCCCATTTCCATTGAGGAATCTCCAACGGCTGAAGTAAACCTGCTGGTCGTTGATGTTCCGCTTTGACTCTCTGACAAGTCAAACACCGTGCCACAAACTCCGCAATCTCTCTCTTCATGTTATTCCACCAATAATGTTGCTTCAAATCCCGGTACATCTTTGTTCCACCGGGGTGAATAGTGTATCTTGAATTATGGGCTTCTTCAAAAATCTTCTTTTTCAGCTCTGGCTCATTAGGAACACAAATCCGATTCCTAAACCTCCAAACACCATCATCATGAAACTTAAAATCTGCGTTGCTTTCTTTAATCTTCTAAAACTATTTGTCCTTCTGTTGAGCCTCTCGTAACTCGGACAACAAGGTAGATTAAACTTGTGTAGTGGCAAAAAGTAACCCTTTCCGAGTCAATTGTGGTTTCCACAAAAATGTTTCCTCCAACAACTCCTGCACTTTGATTTCCAGTTTTGCCATGCTTGCTTTCCTACTTAAGGCATCTGCAACTACATTTGCTTTACCGGGCACATAATTGATTGTGCAGTTCTAATCATCCAAAAGCTCCGTCCACCGTCTTTGCCTCATATTCAACTCCTTTTGAGAGAACAAGTATTTCAAGCTCTTGTGATCAGTAAATACCACAAACTTGTTACCCCACAGATAATGCCTCCATTTCTTGAGTGCAAACACAATAGCCGCTATTGAATCCATGTAATTCAATGTAAGGCACACAAAACGAAACACAATTCTTAAACCTAGGTCAAGGCACGCAAATCTAGGTTAAGGCACACGAAACTAGGTATCGCACGCAAATCAAGGTCGGGCCTCATACACAGTATATCGTTGGAAACCTCTCCAAGAGCTCTACGACGGAGGGAGCAAACCTGCTCGGTTGTGACTATTTTCGGAGCCCAAAATCGAACATTTTCATCAGTTTCGGGATACTTTTCTTCTTTTACACTATTTTTTCGTCCCGAATTGTATGCCGTGAGCCGCAAAAATGACGACAACCTAATCCATCACATTTCTATTACCGAATTCCAAGGCACCTTGGGCAAGACAACTTCTCTTCACGTAACGATGGGGCCCGCAAACCGAGGGTGTGGGGCTTGAGACTAGGTTTTTGTCGCTCCGGTACCCATAACTTTTGATCCGTAAGGAGTTGCACGGCGCACAGCATACCGTTGGAAAGATCTACGAAAGCACTAAGACAAGGACAACAAGCCTGCTTAGCTGCGCCAGTTTTCGTAACCCAAAATCGAACATTTTCATCAGTTTCGGGACACTTTTCTTCTTTAGCGTTGCTTTTCCGTCCTGGATCATACGTCGTGAGCTGCGAAAAGGACGACAACCTAATCTATCACATTTCTAGTACCGAATCCCACGGCACCTTCGGCAAGACAACTTCGGGTCACGTAGAGGCTGGGCTCGCAAACCGAGGGCGTGGGGTTTGGGACCAGGTCTCCGTCGCTCCAATGCCCATAACTTTTGATACGCAAGGAGTTACGCGGCGCACAACATACTATTGGAAAGCTCTCCGAGAGCTCTATGACCGGGGCAGCAAGCCTACTTAGTTGCGCCAGTTTTTGTAGTTAAAAATCGAATGTTTTCATCAATTTTGGGACACTTTTCTTCTTTAGCGTTGTATTTCTGTCCTAGATCGTATGTCGTGAGCCGCGAAAAAGACGACAACCTAATCCATCACATTTCTATTACCAAATCCCACAGCACCTTAAGCAAGACAACTTCTCTTCAAGTTGAGGCTGGGCCCGCAAACCGAGGGCGTGGGGCTAGAAACCAGGTTTTCGTCGCTCCGGTGCCCATAACTTATGATCCATACGGTGTTACGCGGCGCATAGCATAACGTTGGAAAGCACTTTGAGAGCTCTACGATGGGGGCAGCAAACCTGCTCAACTGTGCCTATTTTTGGAGCCCAAAATTGAACGTTTTCATCAGATTTGTGACACTTTTCTTCTTTTGCACTATTTTTCATCCTGGATCGTACGTCGGGAGCCGCGAAAAGGACGATAACCTAATCTATCACAATTCTATTACCAAATCCCGCGGCACCTTGGGCAAGACAACTTCACTTCACATAGAGGCTGGGCCCGCAAACCGAGGGTGTAGGGCTTGAGACCAGGTTATCGTCGCTCCGGTGCCCATAACTTATGATCTGTAAGGAGTTACGCGGCGCACAGCATACCGTTGGAAAGCTCTCCGAGAGCTCTACGACGTGGGTTGTGAGCCTGGTCAGTTGTGCCTATTTTTGGAGCTCAAAATTGAACGTTTTCATCTATTTTAGGACACTTTTCTTCTTTTTCGGTGTTTTTTCGTCCCGTATCGTACATCGTGAGCTGCAAAAAGGACGACAACCTAATTCATCACATTTCTATTGCTGAATCCCACTGCAGCTTGGGCAAGATAACTTCACTTCACGTAGAGACCGTGCCCGTAAACCAAGGGAGTGGTGCTTGTGACCAGGTATCCGTCGCTCGGGTGCCCATAACTTTTGATCCGGAAAGAGTTACGTGGCGTACAGCATACCGTTGGAAAGCGCTCCGAGAGCCCTACGACGGGGGCAATAAGCCTGCATTGCTGTGCCTGTTTTTAGAGCCCAAAATCGAATGTTTTCATCTGTTTTGGGATACTTTTCTTCTTTTACACTGTTTTTTCGTCCCAGATCGTACGTCGTGAGCCGCGAAAAAGACGACAACCTAATCCATCACATTTCTATTACCGAATCCCATGGCACCTTAAGCAAGACAACTTATCTTCAAGTTGAGGCTGGGCCCGTAAACCAAGGGCGTGGGGCTAGAGACCAGGTTTTCGTCGCTCCGGTGCCCATAACTTTTGATCCGTAAGGAGTTACGCGGTGCACAGTATATCGTTGGAAAGCTCTCCGAGAGCTCTACGACGGGGGCAGCAAGCTTGCTTTGTTGTGCCTATTTTCGGAGTCCAAAATTGAACGTTTTCATCAGTTTTTGGACATTTTTCTTCTTTTGCACTGTTTTTCCATCCAGGATCGTACGTCGTGAGCCGCGAAAAGGATGATAACCTAATCCATCACATTCTATTACCGAATCCCATGGCACCTTGTGCAAGACAACTTCTCTTCACATAGAGGCTGGGCCCGAAAACCGAGGGCGTGGGGCTTGAGACCAGGTTATCGTCGCTCCAGTGCCCATAACTTATGATCTGTAAGGAGTTACGCGGCGCACAGCATACCGTTGGAAAGCTCTCCGAGAGCTCTACGACGTGGGTTGTGAGCCTGGTCAGTTGTGCCTATTTTTGGAGCCCAAAATTGAATGTTTTCATCTATTTTGGGACACTTTTCTTCTTTTTCGGTGTTTTTTCGTCTCGTATCGTACATTGTGAGCTGCAAAAAGGACGACAACCTAATCCATCACATTTCTATTACTGAATCCCACTGCAGCTTGGGCAAGATAACTTCACTTCACGTAGAGGCCGTGCCCGTAAACCGAGGGAGTGGTGCTTGTGACCAGGTATTCGTCGCTCGGGTACCCATAACTTTTGATCCGGAAAGAGTTACGTGGCGTACAACATACCATTGAAAAGCTCTCCGAGAGCCCTACGACGGGGGCAATAAGCCTGCTTTGCTGTGCCTATTTTTAGAGCCCAAAATTGAACAGTTTCATCTGTTTTGGGATACTTTTCTTCTTTTGCACTATTTTTTCATCCCATATCGTACGTCGTGAGCCGCGAAAAGGATGATAACCTAATCCATCACATTTCTATTACCAAATTCCACAGCACCTTTTGCAAGACAACTTCAGTTCACGTTGAGGTTGGGCCCACAAACCGAAGGCGTGGGGCTTGGGACAAGGTCTCCGTCGCTCCGGTACCCATAACTTTTGATCTGTAAGGAGTTATGCGGAGCACAGCATATCGTTGGAAAGCTCTCCGGGAGCTCTACAATGGGGGAAACAAGCCTGCTTGGCTGCGCCATTTTTTGGAGCCCAAAACCAAACATTTTCAACAGTTTCGGGACACTTTTCTTCGTTTGCACTGTTTTTTCATCACGGATCGTACGTCGTGAGTCACGAAAAGGACGACAATCTAATCCATCACATTTCTATTACCGAATCCCACTACAGCTTGGGCAAGATAACTTCACTTCACGTAGAGGCTGGGCCCGCACACCGAGGGCGTGGTGCTTTTAACTAAGTATCCGTCACTCGGGTGCCCATAACTTTTGATCCGTAAAGAGTTACGCAGCGCACAGCATACCGTTGGAAAGCTCTCCCAGAGCTCTATGACGGGGGCAATAAGCCTGCTCGGCTGTACCTATTTTCAGAGCCCAAAATCGAACGTTTTCATCTATTTCGGGATAATTTTTTTCTTTTGCACTATTATTTCGTCCCAGATTGTACGTCATGAGCCGCAAAAAGGATGATAACCTAGTCCATCACATTTCTATTACCGAATCCCACGGCACCTTGGGCAAGACAACTTCGCTTCACGTAGAGGCTGGGCCCGCAATCCAAGGGTGTGGGGCTTGAGACCAGGTTTTCGTCGCTCCGGTGCCCATAACTTTTTATTCGTAAGGGGTTACGCGGCGCACAACATACTGTTGGATAGATCTACGAGAGCTCTACGATAGGGGCAGTAAGCCTACTCGGGTGCGTTGGTTTTTGTAGCCCAAAATCGAACGTTTTTATCAGTTTCTTGACACTTTTCTTCTTTATCGTTGTTTTTTCATCCCAAATCGTACGTCGTGAGCTGCAAAAAGGACGACAACCTAATCCATCACATTTCCATTACCGAATCCCATGGCACCTTTGGCAAGACAACTTTGGTTCACATAGAGGCTGGGCCAACAAACCGAGGGCGTGGGGGTTGGGACCAGGTCTCCATCGCTCCGGTGCCCATAACTTTTGATCTGTAAGGAGTTACACGGTGCACAACATACCTTTGGAAAGCTCTCCTTGAGCTCTACGACGGAGGCAGCAAGCCTGCTCGGCTGCACAATTTCTCAAAGCCCAAAACTGAACGTTTTCAATATTTTCGGGACACTTTTCATCTTTTGCACTATTTTTTCGTCACGGATCGTACGTCGTGAGCTGCAAAAAGGACGACAACCTAATTCATCACATTTCTATTACCGAATCCCACCGAATCTTGGGAAGACAACTTCACTTCACGTAGAGGCTGGGCCCGTAAACCGAGGGCGTGGGGCTTGAGACGAGGTCTCCGTCGCTCCGGTGCCCATAAGTTTTGATCCGGAAGGAGTTACGTGGCGCGTAACATACCGTTAGAAAGCTCTCCAAGAGCTCTATGATGGGGGCAGCAAACCTACTCAGTTGCGCCAGTTTTCGTAGCCCAAAATCGATCATATTCATCAGTTTTAGGACACTTTTCTTCTTTAGCGTTGTATTTCCGTCTTGGATCGTATGTCGTGAGCCGCGAAAAGGACGACAACCTAATTCATCACATTTCTATTACCGAATGCCACGACACCTTAAGCAAGACAACTTCTCTTCAAGTTGAGACTGGGCCCGCAAACCGAGGGCGTGGGGCTAGAGACTAGGTTTTCGTCGCTCCGGTGCCCATAACTTATGATCCGTACGGTGTTACGCGGCGCACAGCATAACATTGGAAAGCACTTTGAGAGCTCTACGACGGGGGCAGCAAACATGCTCGACTGTGCCTATTTTGGAGCTCAAAATTGAACGTTTTCATTAGATTTGGGACACTTTTCTTCTTTTGCACTATTTTTTCATCCCGGATTGTACGTCGTGAGCCGCGAAAAGAATGATAACCTAATCCATCACATTTCTATTACCAAATCCCGCAGCACCTTGGGCAAGACAACTTCACTTCACATAGAGGCTGGGCCAGCAAATTGAGGGTGTAGGGCTTGAGACTAGGTTATCGTCGCTCCGGTGCCCATAACTTATGATCTGTAAGGAGTTACGCGGCGCACAGCATACCGTTGGAAAGCTCTCTGAGATCTACGACGTGGGTAGTGAGCTTGGTTAGTTGTGCCTATTTTTGGAGCCCAAAATTGAATGTTTTCATCTATTTTGGGACACTTTTCTTCTTTTTCGGTGTTTTTTCGTCCCGTATCGTACATCGTGAGCTGCAAAAAGGACGACAACCTAATCCATCACATTTCTATTACTGAATCCCATTGCAGCTTGGGCAAGATAACTTGACTTCACATAGAGGCCGTGCCCATAAACCGAGGGAGTGGTGCTTGTGATCAGGTATCCGTCGCTCGGGTGCCCATAACTTTTGATCCGGAAAGAGTTACATGGCGTACAGCATACCGTTGGAAAGCTCTCCGAGAGCCCTACGACGGGTGCAATAAGCTTGCTTTGCTGTGCCTGTTTTTAGAGCCCAAAATCGAATGTTTTCATCTGTTATGGGATACTTTTCTTCTTTTGCACTGTTTTTTGGTCCCAGATCGTAAGTCGTGAGCCGCGAAAAAGACGACAACCTAATCCATCACATTTCTATTACCGAATTCCACGGCACCTTGAGCAAGACAACTTCTCTTCAAGTTGAGGTTGGGCCAGCAAACCGAGGGCGTGGGGCTAGAGACCAGGTTTTCGTCGCTCCGGTGCCCATAACTTATGATCCGTACGGTGTTACGCGGCGCATAGCATAACGTTGGAAAGCACTTTGAGAGCTCTACGACGGGGGCACCAAACCTGCTCAACTGTGCCTATTTTAAGAGCCCAAAATTGAACGTTTTCATCAGTTTTGGAACACTTTTCATCTTTTGCACTGTTTTTTCATCCCGGATCATACGTCGTGAGCCGCGAAAAGAATGATAACCTAATCCATCACATTTCTATTACCAAATCTTGCGGCACCTTAGGCAAGACAACTTCACTGCACATAGAGGTTGGGCCCGCAAACCGAGGGTGTAGGGCTTGAGACCAGGTTATCGTCGCTCCGGTGCCCATAACTTATGATCTGTAAGGAGTTACGCGGCGCACAGCATACCGTTGGAAAGCTCTCCGAGAGCTCTACAACGAGGGCAATAAGCCTGCTCGGCTGTACCTATTTTCAGAGCATAAAATTGAACATTTTCATCTGTTTTGGGATAATTTTCTTCTTTTGCACTATTATTTCGTCCCGGATTGTACGTCATGAGTCGCAAAAAGGATGATAACCTAGTCCATCACATTTCTATTACTGAATTCCACGGCACCTTGGGCAAGACAACTTCACTTCATGTAGAGGTTGGGCCCGCAAACCGAGGGTGTGGGGCTTGAGACCAGGTTTTCGTCGCTTCGATGCCCATAACCTTTGAGCCGTATAGAGTTACGCGGTGCACAGCATACTGTTGGAAAGATCTACGAGAGCTCTATGATAGGGGCAGCAAGCCTGCTCGGGTGCGCTGGTTTTCGTAGCCCAAAATCGAACATTTTCATCAGTTTCGGGACACTTTTCTTCTTTAGCGTTATTTTTCCATCCCGGATCGTACGTCGTGAGCTGCGAAAAGGACGACAACCTAATCCATCATATTTCTATTACCGAATCCCATGGCACCTTTGGCAAGACAACTTCAGTTCATGTAGAGCCTGGGCTCGCAAACCGAGGGCGTGGGGGTTGGGACCAGGTCTCCGTCGCTCCGGTGCCCATAACTTTTGATCCGTAAGGAGTTACGCGATGCCCAACATACCTTTGGAAAGCTCTCCTTGAGCTCTACGACGGAGGCAGCAAGCCTGCTCGGCTGCACAATTTTTCAAAGCCCAAAATCGAACGTTTTCAATATTTTCGGGACACTTTTCTTCTTTTGCACTGTTTTTTCGTCACGAATCGTACGTCGTGAGCCGCAAAAAGGACGACAACCTAATTCATCATATTTCTATTACCGAATCCCACTGAAGCTTGGGAAGACAACTTCACTTCACGTAGAGGCTGGGCCCGTAAAACGAGGGCATGGTGCTTGTGACCAGGTATCCGTCGCTCGGGTGCTCATAACTTTTGGTCCGGAAGGAGTTACGTGGCACACAGCATACCGTTAGAAATCTCTCCGAGAGCTCTACGACGTGTGCAATAAGCCTACTCGGCTGTACCTATTTTCGAAGCCCAAAATCGAACGTTTTCATCAATTTCGGGACACTTTTCATCTTTTGCGCTGTTTTTTCATCCCGGATAGTACGTCATGTGCCACAAAAATGACGAATACCTAATCCATCACATTTCCATTACCGAATCCCATGCACCTTGGGCAAGACAACTTCAGTTCACGTAACGACGAGGCCCGCAAACCGAGGGTGTGGGGCTTGAGACTAGGTTTTCGTCGCTCTGGTGCTCATAACTTTTGATCCGTAAGGAGTTACGCGGCGCACAGCATACCGTTGAAAAGATCTACTAAAGTTCTACGACGGGGGCAACAAGCCTACTCAGCTACGCCAGTTTTCGTAGCCCAAAATCAAACACTTTCATCAGTTTTGGGACACTTTTCTTCTTTAGCGTTGCTTTTCCGTCCCGAATCATATGTCGTGAGCTGCGAAAAGAACGATAACCTAATCCATCACATTTATTGTACCGAATCCCACGGAACCTTCAGCAAGACAACTTCGGTTCACGTAGAGGTTGAGCTCGCAAACCGAGGGTGTGGGGTTTGGACCAGGTCTTCGTCGCTCCGGTGCCCATAACTTTTGATACGCAAGGAGTTACGCGGCGCACAACATAACTTTGGAAAGCTCTCCGAGAGCTCTTCGACCGGGGAAGCAAGCCTATTTAGTTGCGCCAGTTTTCGCAGTCCAAAATCGAACGTTTTCATCAATTTCAGGACAGTTTTCTTCTTTAGCGTTGTATTTTCGTCCCGAATCGTATTTCGTGAGCCGCGAAAAAGAAGACAACCAAATCCATCACATTTCTATTACCGAATCCAAAGGCACCTTGGGCAGGACAACTTCGCTTCAAGTTGAGGCTGGGCCCGCAAACCGAGGGCGTGGGGCTAGAGACCAGGTTTTCGTCACTCCGGTGCCCATAACTTTTGATCCGTAAGGTGTTACGCAGCGCACAGCATAACGTTAGAAAGCACTTTGAGAGCTCTATGACGGGGGCAACAAACCTGCTCAGCTGTGCCTATTTTTGGAGCCCAGAATTGAACGTTTTCATCAGATTCGGGACACTTTTCTTCTTTTGCACTGTTTTTTCATCTCGGATCGTACGTCGTGAGTTGCGAAAAGGATGATAACCTAATCCATCACATTTCTATTACCAAATCCCGCGGCACCTTGGGCATGACAACTTCGCTTCACGTAGACGTTGGGACCGCAAACCGAGGGTGTGGGGCTTGACACCAGGTTATTGTCGCTCCGGTGCTCATAACTTTTGATCCGTAAGATGTTACGCGACCCACAGCATACCGTTGGAAAGCTCTCCGAGAGCTCTACGATGTGGGCAGTAAGCTTGGTCGGCTGTGCCTATTTTTGGAGCCCAAAATTGAACGTTTTCATCTATTTTGGGACAATTTTCTTCTTTTGCAATGTTTCTTCGTCCCGGATCGTACGTCGTGAGCTGCAAAAATGATGACAACCTAATCCATCACATTTCTACTACCGAATCCTATTGCAGCTTGAGCAAGATAACTTCATTTCACGTAGAGGCTGTGCCCATAAACCGAGGGAGTGGTGCTTGTGAACAGGTATCCGTCGCTCGGGTGCTCATTACTTTTGATCCAGAAGGAGTTACGTGGCGTACAGCATACCGTTGGAAAGCTCTCCAAGAGCTCTATAACGGAGGCAGTAAGCCTGCTTTGCTGTGCCTATTTTTAGTGCCAAAAATCGAACATTTTCATCTGTTTTGGGACACTTTTCTTCTTTTGCATTGTTTTTCGTCCTAGATCGTAAGTCGTGAGCCACGAAAAGGATGATAACCTAATCCTTCACATTTCTATTACCGAATCCTATGGCACCTTCTGCAAGACAACTTCAGTTCACGTTGAGGCTAGGCCTACAAACCGAGGGCGTGGGGCTTAGGACCAGGTCTCCGTCGCTCCGGTGCCCATAACTTTTGATTCGTAAGGAGTTACGCGGCGCACATCATACCATTGGAAAGCTCTCCGAGAGCTCTATGAAGTGGGATGCAAGCCTGCTTGGCTGCGTTTTTTTTTGGAGCCCAAAACCGAACGTTTTCTACAGTTTTGGGACACTTTTTTTCTTTTGCACTGTTTTTTCGTCCCGGATCATATGTCGTGAGCCGCAAAAAGGACGACAACCTAATCCATCACATTTCTATTACCGAATCCCACTACAGCTTGGGCAAGATAACTTCACTTCACGTAGAGGCCGTGCCCACAAACTGAGGGAGTGGTGCTTGTGACCAAGTATCCGTCGCTCGAGTACCCATAACTTTTGATCCGTAAGGAGTTATGCGGCGCACAGCATACCGTTGGAATGCTCTCCGAGAGCCCTACAATGGGGGCAGTAAGCCTGCTCAGTTGTGCCTGTTTTCTGAGCCCAAAATTTAATGTTTTCATCAGTTTCGGGACACTTTTCTTCTTTTGCGCTGTTTTTTCGTCCTGGATCGTACGTCGTGAGCCGCGTAAAGAACGACAACATAATCCATCACATTTCTATTATCGAATCCCATGGCACCTTGGACAAGACAACTTCGCTTCACGTAGAGGCAGAGCCCGCAAACCGAGGGCGTGGGGCTAGAGATCAGGTTTTCGTCGCTCCGGTGCCCATAACTTTTTATCCGTAAGGTGTTACACAGCACACAGCATACCGTTGGAAAGATCTCCGAGAGCTCTACGACAGAGGCAGCAAGCCAGCTCGATTGCGCCAATTTTCGTAGTCCAAAATTGAACATTTTCATCAGTTTCGGGATAGTTTTCTTCTTTAGCGTTGTTTTTCCGTCCTGGATCGTACGTCGTGAGCTGCGAAAAGGACGACAACCTAATCCATCACATTTCTATTACCGAATCCCATGGCACCTTCTTCAAGACAACTTAGGTACACGTAGAGGCTGGGCCCGCAAACCGAGGGCTGGGGCTTGGGACCAGGTCTCCGTCGCTCCGGTGCCCATAACTTTTGATCCGTAAGGAGTTACACGGTGCACATCATACCTTTGGAAAGCTCTCTGAGAGCTCTACGACGAGGGCAGCAAGCCTGCTCGACTGCAAAATTTTTCAAACCCCAAAACCGAACGTTTTCAATAGTTTCGGGATACTTTTCTTCTTTTGCACTGTTTTTTGTCACGGATCGTACGTCGTGAGCCGCAAAAAGGACGACAACCTAATCCATCACATTTCTATTACCGAATCCCACTGAAGCTTGGGAAGACAACTTCACTTCACGTAGAGGTTGGGCCCGTAAAACGAGGGTATGGTACTTGTGACCAGGTATCCGTCGCTCGGGTGCTCATAACTTTTGGTTCGGAAGGAGTTACACGGTACACAGCATACTGTTGGAAAGCTCTCCAAGAGCTCTACGACATGGGCAGGAAACTTGATCGGTTGCGCCCATTTTCGGATCACAAAATCGAACGTTTTCATCAAATTCGGGACACTTTCCTTCTTTTGCATTGTTTTTTCGTCCCGGATCGTACGTCATGAGACGTGAAAAACACAACAACCTAATTCATCAAATTTTTATTACCGAATCCCATGACACCATGGGCAAGACAACTTCGCTTCACGTAGAGGCTGGGCCTACAAACCGAGGGCATGGGGCTAGAGATCAGGTTTTTGTCGCTCCGGTGCCCATAACTTTCGATCTGTAAGGTGTTACGCGGCGCACAACATATCGTTGGAATTCTCTCTGAGAGCTCTACGACAGGGGGAGCAAACCTGCTAGGCTGTGACTGTTTTCGGAGCCTAAAATTGAACGTTTTCATTAGTTTCGGGACACTTTTCTTCTTTTGCACTATTTTTCTATCTCGGATCGTACGTCGTGAGCCGCGAAAAGGACGACAACCTAATCCATCACATTTCTATTAGAGAATCCCGCGGCACCTTGAGCAAGACAACTTCACTTCACGTAGAGGCTGGACCCGCAAATTGAGGGTGTGGGGGCTGAGACTAGGTTTTCGTTGCTCTGGTGCCCATAACTTTTGATCCGTAAGGAGTTACACGGCGCACAGCATACCATTGGAAAGATCTACGAGAGCTCTACGACGAGGACAGCAAGCCTGCTTAGCTGCGCCAGTTTTCATAGCCCAAATCGAACATTTTCATCAATTTCGGGACACTTTTCTTCTTTAGCGTTGATTTTCCGTCCCGGATCGTACATCGTGAGCTGTGAAAAGGACGACAACCTAATACATCACATTTCTATTACTGAATCCCATGGCAGCTTGGGCGAGACAACTTCACTTCACATAGAGGCTGGGCCTGCAAACCGAGGGCGTGGGGCTTGGACCAGGTATCCGTCACTCTGGTGCCCATAACTTTTGATCCGTAAGGAGTTACGCGGCGCACATCATACCATTGGAAAGCTCTCTGAGAGCTCTATGATGGGGGCAGCAAGCTTGCTCGACTGTGCCATTTTTCGGAGCCCAAAAATGAACATTTTAAACAGTTTCGGGACACTTTTCTTCTTTTGCGCTGTTCTTTCGTAACGGATCGTACGTCGTGAGCTGCGAAAAAGACGACAACCTAATCCATCAAATTTCTTTTACCGAATCCCACTGCAGCTTGGGCAAGACAACTTCACTTCACGTAGAGGCTGGGCTCATAAACCGAGGATGTGGGGCTTGTGACCAGGTATCCATCGCTCGGGTGCCCATAATTTTTGATCCGTAAGGAGTAACGCGGCGCACAGCATACCGTTGGAAAGCTCTCCGAGAGCTCTACGACGGGGGCACTAAACCTGCTTGATTGTGCCTATTTTCGAAGCACAAAATCCAACATTTTCGTCTATTTCGGGACACTTTTCTTCTTTTGCGATGTTTTTTCGTCCCGGATCGTACGTTGTGAGCCGCAAAATGGACGACAACCTAATCCGTCATATTTCTATTACCGAATGCCAAGGCACCTTGGGCAAGACAACTTCGCTTCACGTAGAGGCTGGGCCCGCAAACCGAGGGTGTGGGCCTTGAGACCAGGTTTTCGTCGCTCCGGTGCCCATAACTTTTGATCCGTAAGGAGTTATGCGGCGCACAACATACTGTTGGAAAGCTCTCCGTGAGCTCTACGACGAGGGTGGTAAGCCTGCTTTCTTGAGCCTATTTTAATAGCCCAAAATCGAATGTTTTTACCAGTTTCGGGACACTTTTCTTCTTTATCGTTGTTTTTCTGTCCCGGATCGTACGTCGTCATCGGCGAAAAGGACGACAACCTAATCCATCATATTTCTATTGCCGAATCGCATGGCACCTTCGATAAGACAACTTCGGTTCATGTAGAAACTGGGCCCGCAAACCGAGGGCGTGGGGTTTGGGACTAGGTCTCCGTCGCTCTGGTGCCCATAAGTTTCGATCTGTAAGGAGTTACGCGGCGCACAGCATACCGTTGGTGTGAAAGCCCTCTTTCCTGCTTTTCTCGTTTTACGTGCTATACCTCGTTTTGCGTGCATATGATCTGTTTATGTGCTATAGGACCTAGAAAGTTATAATTTTGATGTCAATACTCCTAATACGTGCTAAATGTGCATTCATGAAATTTTCATCAAAAACGGAGTCAGAAATTTTATCGTCGATTTTCAGTGAATAGTATTTTCGAAACACGTCCGCTAAAATTTTGAAACTGGTCTTTTTAACCCTTCTAGACCTAGTCCACGGACTTTAATAGACCTGTGTTTGATGAAAACGGTTTTAAAATCGGCTTAAGAATTTATTAGGGTTTTTACACCGACTTTTGCAAAAATCGAGTTTTAAGCCGACTCGGGTGAAATTGTTTGATTGTAAAACTTCTTGTCACCTAAAAATAATTTACTTGAGCTATCTTGGGCGTTGAATAATTGTTTTGAACTTTGGTGATCAATAAAATGCATTTAAAGTCAAGAAAACACTAAAAATACTAAAGTTTCAACTTTGACTTTCATTTGACTTGTTGACTTTCATGCATATATCACCAACACACAATGAAACAAAGCAAAACACCACATTTACACACACCTTGCAGCCGTGAAAGCTTAGGAAAAAAGAGATTTTATTCAACTAATTTTCAAAGTAATTTTGCCTTAGAAAACTCATTTAAAGTCCGAATCTTTTCAAACCGGGCTGGATTCCGCTTGTTGGGCACCTATTGCACGCATTCCTAGCTTTACTTTGGATCAAAGGTGAGAGAAAAATTCTAGATCTCAAAATGTCATTTTTGTGTTTTTGCGTATAAATGAAGATTGAACCGTTAGAATTGAAATCTGATGATATATTATTGCTCCTTGCATGCTAGGGATCATTATATACTAATACTACGAATTTCTGTAGGATGTAGCATAATTTTTATTTTCCGGGTATTTAATTTTGATTAAAATGTTCAAAGTTGAATTAAATGAGTTGTGTTGATCGAAATCGATTGCCGTCGATTTCTAAATACTTGATAATTACGTGTTAGCGCTGTTGTAATGCCGAATTTTTGATTACATTGTTTGTGTGAAAATCCGGAAAATCCAGCCATGACATCTTAGGGTTTTAGGGTTATCGGGCATGATTTGGAGGTGTTATGGTGGATTTCCGAGAGGGCTAATGTAGTAGGTTGAATGGGTGAGTGATAGGAACTGATTTGGCAATGTTTGGATTAGTAGATTGTAAGTTATGAATTTTAGAAGTTTAGGTTGTCATTCTTTAATTTCTTGAACGATGCCTTTAGATGGTTGGGTAGTGTTCGAGTGATGAATGGTGAGTTGTTGATGAGTAATTTAGAGTTTAATTATGTATATTATGCATGTCCGGTTAGATGGCCTACTTTGTCATCTAACTACGTTGTTTGTTGTTTAATTTAATATTGATGTTATATTGATGTTAATGATTAATTATTATTGAGTTCGGGAATCGGGCACTTTTGTTGTTGATCTCCCAATTGATTGATTGATGATTGATTGATGATTGATGATTATGGAGTCTTGGTATGTGTGTGCCACCTCTCGGGCAGCATCGGGCTGTCGGGTTGATAACGGCATGACTGCCATAGGCTACCCCCAGCTCGCATGACGGAGGTGTCATGGAGGGAGGGGCTAGTGAGGTACCTCGGGTGCGTGAGTAATGGGGAGTTATAAGAAGAACGGTTGAGATCGTGATGGCGTTTGGAGCTACACCAAATAGAGTATCCTTTATTGATTGGTTATATAGTTATGTGATGATAGCATTATTTATGTTGTTGTGTGTTTACTTGCTCAAAGGACTAAATCCAAGGAGCGTAGTGAATACTGTCGAGATCTATCGGATCCTCACTGGGCTTATGTATATAAGCTCACTCTCTATTATTGCATGCTTACAGGTGTTGCAGAGCCGGATTACGGGTACGTGCCTCCTGAGGAGGAAAATGTGCCTTACGTGGACGAGTCATATGTTCCCGAGTCTTATCCATGATTATATGTTGTTTAATGTAATGTATATTAGCTTAATAGACTTTTATATGCTTTATGGTTCTTATTGTAATAGACGTTGAAAGATGATGATCCAAACGATGTTAATTTAGTGGCTTTCTTTTGTCTATGGTTAAGTTGTAGTTGTGTCTCAACTTACTTTTGAAATGTATGATAAAGTTGAGGTATTGTATGTCATGTTGGAACGGAGGCGTATAACGAGGATGTTTTATTGTATAATATGGTTGTGTTGTATGTTGTTGTTTGTATTGAGGAATTACTGGATGTATGATGTTTTATGAGGTTGGTTTAGAACCTCGGAAATCTGTTTACTGTCGTTATGCCGCCGAAATTCCGTTGCGTCCTGACTGATTATAGGTGGGGTCGAGTTGGGGCGTGACAGTTGGAAAGCTCTCCGAGAGCTCTACGACGGGGGCAGCAACCATGCTCTGCTGCGCCTTTTTTCGGAGCCCAAAACCGAATGTTTTCAACAGTTTTGGGACACTTTTCTTTTTTTTTTGCATTGTTTTTTCGTCACGGATCGTACATCGTGAGCCGCAAAAAGGACGACAATCTAATCCATCACATTTCTATTACCGAATCCCACTATAGCTTGGGCAACACAACTTCACTTTACGTAGAGGCTGGGCCCGGAAACCAAGGGCGTGGTGCTTGTAACCAGGAATCCGTCGCTCGGGTGCCCATAACTTTTGATCCAGAAGGAGTTACGCGACGCACAGCATACCGTTGGAATGCTCTCCGAGATCTCTTCAACAGGGGCAGGAAGCCTGCTCGGCTGTGCCTGTTTTTGGAGCCCAAAATCGATCGTTTTCATCTGTTTCGGGATAATTTTCTTCTTTAACATTATTTTTCCGTCCCGGATCGTGCGTCGTGAGCTGCGAAAAGAGTGATAACCTAATCCATCACATTTCTATTACTGAATCCCACTACACCATTGGCAAGACAACTTCGCTTCATGTACAGGCTGGGCCCGTACTTGGATGGATAGAAATCGACGATTGTTCAATGAGGAAGCCTACACCGAGGAACACATTTTCAATAACATTCGTAGTGATGTCACATCGAAGATCATCATGGGTCGAGAATTTGCTCCCTCCAACCTCAACAGACGAACTTTGTTCGATTGGGGGATTTACGATTTTGCTTGATTCAATGTTGGCTTTTTTCAATTTTTTGTTTTCATTTTGGTCATGAACCTATTTGTACTTTGGTTGTACCTTGATGTACTTTTATTTTCATTTTAATATACTACCATTGAATTAACAAAAAAAAAACTTTTGATCCGTAAGAAGTTACGCGGCGCACAGCATACCGTTGAAAAGCTCTCTAAGAGCTCTACGACGGGGGCGTTATGCCTGCTCGGTTGAGCCTATTTTCAAAGCCGAAAATCAAAAAATTTTATATGTTTCGGGACACTTATCTTCTTTAACATTGTTTTTTCGTCTCGGATCGTACGTCGTGAGCTGCGAAAAGGAAGACAACCTAATCCATCACATTTCTATTGCCGAATCCCATGGCACCTTCGGCAAGACAACTTCGGTTCACGTAGAGGCTGGGCCCCAAACCGAGGGCGTGGGGAATGGGACCAGGTCTTCATCGCTCCGGTGCCCATAACTTTTGATCCGTAAAGAGTTACACGGTGCATAGCATATCGTTGGAAAGCTCTCCGAGAGCTCTACGACGGGGGCAACAAGCCTGCACGACTGTGCCTATTTTTCGAGCCCAAAATTGAACCTTTTCATATGTTTCGGGATAATTTTCTTCTTTTGCGCTTATTTTTTCATCTTGGATCGTATGTCATGAGCCGCGAAAAGGACGCCAACCTAATCCATCACATTTCTATTACCGAATCCCATGGCACCTTCGGCAAGACAACTTCGGATCACGTAGAGGCTGGGCTCGCAAACCGAGGGTGTGGGGCTTAGGACCAAGTCTCCGTTGCTCTGGTTCCCGTAACTTTTGATACGAAAGGAGTTACGCAGCACACAGCATATTAATGGAAAGCTCTCCGAGAGCTCTACAACAGAGGCAATAAGCCTGCTCAGCTGTGCCTATTTTCAAAGCCCAAAATCGAATGTTTTCATCTGTTTCGGGACACTTTTCTTCTTTTGCGTTGTTTTTTCATCCCGGATCGTACGTCGTGAGCTGTGAAAAAGACCACAACCTAATCCATCACATTTCTATTACCGAATCCCATGACACCTTGGGCAAGACAACTTCGTTTCACGTTGAGGCTGGGCCTACAAACCGAGGGCGTGGGGCTAGAGACCAGGTTTTCGTCGCTTCGGTGCCCATAACATTTGATCTGTAAGGTGTTATGCGGTGCACAGCATATCGTTGGAAATCTCTCTGAGAGCTCTACGATAGGGGTAGCAAACTTGCTCGGCTGTGCCCATTTTTGGAGCCCAAAATCGATCATTTTTATCAGTTTCGGGATCCTTTTCTTCTTTTGCGCTGTTTTTTCGTTTCGGATCGTACGTCGTAAGCTGCGAAAAGGACGACAACCTAATCCACCACATTTTTATTACCGAATCCAACGGTACCTTGTGCAAGTCAACTTCGGTTCATGTAGAGGCTGGGCCCGCAAACCGAGGGCGTAGGGCTTGAGACTAGGTTTTCGTTGCTTCGGTGCCTATAACTTTTGATCCGTAAAGAGTTACGCGGCGCACAACATACCATTGGAAAGATTTACGAGAGCTCTATGACAGAGGCAGTAAACCTGCTCGGCTGCGCCAGTTTTCGTAGCCCAAAATCGAACGTTTCATCAGTTTCGGGACACTTTTCTTCTTTTGCAGTATTTTTTCGTCACGGATCGTACGTCGTGAGTTGCGAAAAGGACGACAACCTAATCCATCACATTTCTATTACCGAATCCTATGGCACCTTCGGCAAGACAACTTCGCTTCTCGTTGAGGCTGGGCCTGCAAACCGAGGGCGTTGTACTTGGGACCAAGTATTCGTCGCTTCGGTGCCCATAACTTTTGATCTGGAAGGAGTTACGTGGTGCACAGCATACCGTTGGAAATCTCTCCGAGAGCTCTACGACGAGGGCATTAAGCCTGCTCGGCTGTGCCAGTTTTCAAAGCCCAAAATGGAATATTTTCAACTATTTTGGGACACTTTTCTTTTTTTGCGCTATTTTTTCATCCCGGATCGTATGTCGTGAGCCACGAAAATGACGACAACCTAATCCATCACATTTCTATTCTCAAGTCCCATGGCATCTTGGGCAAGAAAACTTCACTACATGTTGAGGCTGGGCCCGCAAACCGAGGGCGTGGGGCTAGAGACCTGGTTTTCATCGCTTCGGTGCCCATAACTTTTGATCTGTAAGGTGTTACGGGGCGCACAACATATCGTTAGAGAGCTCTCTAAGAGCTCTACGACGGGGGTAGCAAACTTGCTCGACTGTACCTATTTTCGGAGCCCAAAATTGAACGTTTTCATCAGTTTCAGGACACTTTTCTTCTTTTGCACTATTTTTTCATCCCGGATCATACGTCGTGAGTCACGAAAAGGATGATAATCTAATCCATCACATTTCGATTACCGAATCCCATGGCACCTTGGGCAAGACAACCTCGCTTCCCGTAGAGGTTGGGCCCGCAAACCGAGTGTGTGGGGCTTAAGACCAGGTTTTTGTCGCTCCGGCGCCCATAACTTTTGATCCGTAAGGCATTACACGACGCACAGCATACCGTTGGAAAGACCTACGAGAGCTCTACGACAGGGCAGCGCACCTGCTCGGCTGCGCCAGTTTTCATAGCCCAAAATAAAACATTTTCATCAGTTTCGAGACACTCTTCTTCTTTAGCGATATTTTTCCGTCCCGGTTCCAACGTCGTGAGCTGCGAAAAGGACGACAACCTAATCCATCACATATCTATTACCGAATCCCATGGCACCTTGGGAAAGACAACTTCACCTCACGTAGAGGCTGAGCCCACAAACTGAGGGCGTGGGGCTTGGGACCAGGTCTCTGTCGCTTAGGTGCCCATAACTTTTGATCCGTAAGGAGTTACGTGGTGCACAGCATACCGTTGGAAAGCTCTTCAAGAGCTCTACGATGAGGGCAGCAAACTGATAGGATGGGCCCACAAACTGAGGGCGTGGGGCTTGGGACCAGGTCTCCGTCGCTCTGGTGCCCATAACTTTTGATCGGGAAGGAGATACGTGGTGCACAATATACCGTTGTAAATCTCTCCGAGAGCTCTACGAAGAGGCCCATATGCCTTCTCGGCTGCGCCTGTTTTCGAAGCCCAAACTCGAACGTTTTCAACTATTTCGGGACACTTTTGTTCTTTTGCAATATTTTTCGTCCGGATCGTACGTCGTGAGCCGCAAAAACGACGACAACCTAATCCATCACATTTCTATTACCGAATCCCATGGCACCTTGGGCAAGACAACTTCGCTTCACGTTGAGGCTGGACCCGCAAATCGAGGGTGTGGGGCTAGAGATCCGATTTTCGTCGCTCCGATGCCCATAACTTTTGATCTGTAAGGTGTTATGGGGCGCACAGCATACCGTTGGAAAGCTCTCCGAGAGCTCTACGACAGGGTGCAGTAAGCCTGATCGACTGTGCCTGTTTTCGGGGCCCAAAATTGAACGTTTTTATCAGTTTCGGGACACTTTTCTTCTTTTGCGCTATTTTTCATCTCGGATCGTACGTCGTGAGCACGAAAAGGATGACAACCTAATCCATCACATTTCTATTTCTGAATCCCACGACACCTTGGCCAAGACAACTTCACTTCACGTGGAGGCTGGGCCCGCAAACAGAGGGCGTGGGGCTTAAGACCAGGTCCTCGACGCTCCGGTGCCCATAACTTTTGATCCGTAAGGCGTTACGCGGCACACAGCATACCGTTGGAAAGCTATCCGAGAGCTCTACGATGGGGTAGCTAGCCTGCTCTTTTGCGCCAGTTTTTAGAGCCAAAAATCAAACATTTTCATCAGTTTTGAGACACTTTTATTCTTTAGCGATATTTTTTCATCCCAGATCCAACGTCGTGAGCTGCGAAATGGACGACAACCTAATCCATCACATATCTATTACCAAATCCCATGGCACCTTTGGCAAGACAACTTCGGTTCACGCAGAGGCTGGGCCCACAAACTTAGGGCGTGGGGCTTGGGACCAGGTCTCCGTTGCTCCGGTGCCCATAACTTTTGATCCGTAAGGAGTTATGCGGAGCACAGCAGACCATTGGAAAGCTCACCGAGACCTCTATGATGGGGGCAGCAACCCTGCTTAGCTGCACCTTTTTTCGGAGTCCAAAACTGAACGTTTTCAACAGTTTTGGGACACTTTTCTTCTTTTGCACTGTTTTTTCGTAACGGATCGTACGTCGTGAGCCGTGAAAAGGACAACAACCTAATCCATAACATTTCTATTACCGAATCCCACTGCAGCTTTGGCAAGACAACTTCACTTGACATAGAGGCTGGGATCGCAAACCGAGGATGTGGAGCTTTTGACCAGATATCCGTCGCTCGGGTGCCCATAACATTTGATCGGTAAGGAGTTATGCGGCGCAGAGAATACCGTTGGAAAGTTCTCCGAGAGCTCTACGACAAGGGCTACAAGCCTGCTCGGCTGTGCCTTTTTTGAAGCCCAAAATCGAATATTTTCATCTATTTCGGGACACTTTTCTACTTTTGCGCTATTTTTTCATCCCGGATGGTACGTCGTGAGCTGCGAAAAGGACGACAACCTAATCCATCACATTTCTATTACCGAATCCCATGGCAACTTAGGCAAGACAACTTCGCTTCCCGTAGAGGCTAGGGCCGCAAACCGAGGGCGTGGGGCTTAGGACCAAGTCTCCGTCGCTCCGTTGCCCATAACTTTTGATCCGTAAGGAGTTACACGGCACACAGCTTATCTTTGGAAAGCTTTCTGAGAGCTCTACGACAGAGGCAGCAAGCCTGATTGGCTTTGCCTATTTTCGTATCCCAAAATTAAACGTTTTCATCAGTTTCATGACACTTTTCTTCTTTGGCATTGTTTTTTCGTCCAAGATCGTATGTCGTGAGTTGCGAAAAGAGCAATAAACTAATCCCTCACATTTCTATTACTGAATTCTATGGCTCCTTAGGCAGGACAACTTCGCTTCACGTAGAGGTTGGACCCGCAAATCGAGGGCGTGGGGCATGGGACTAGGTCTCCGTCGCTGCAGTGCTCATAACTTTTGATCTGTGAGAAGTTATGCGGCGCACAACATACTGTTGAAAAGCTATCCGAGAGCTCTACGATGGGGTTAGCAAGCCTACTCAGCTCTGCCTTTTTTCGGAGCTCAAAATCGAATATTTTCATCAATTTCAGGATACTTTTCTTCTTTTGTGATTTTTTTTCATCCCGGATCGTACGTCGTGAGCCGAAAAAGGACGAGAAACTAATCCATCACATTGCTATTACCCAATCCCATGACACCTTGGGCAAGACAACTTCGCTTCACATAGAGGCTGGGCCCGCAAACCGAGGGCGTGGGGCTTGAGACCAGGTTTTTGTCGCTCCGGTGCCCAAAACTTTTGATCCGTAAGGAGTTACGCGGCGTACAACATACCGTTGGGAAGCTCTCTGAGAGCTCTACGACGTAGGCAGCAATCTTGCTCGGCTGTGCCTATTTTTGGTGTCCAAAATCGAACGGTTTCATCAGTTTCGGGATACTTTTCTTCTTTTGCACTGTTTTTTCGTCCCGGATCGTACGTCGTGAGCCGCCAAAAAGACGATAACCTAATCCATCACATTTTTATTACCGAATCCCATTCCAGGTTGGGCAAGACAACATCACTGCACGTAGAGGCTGTGTGAGGCCCGACTTCGAATAAAGTTTCTAACCTCGATTTATGTGCCTTAGACCTAGAATTATATGACTGATCTTGGATTGCGTGCCCTGTTTGGTTTTTGTACATACTTCGTCATACGTGCCTTGACCTAGAATTGTGTGCCCTAATCTTTGATATACGTGCATACCTAGATATACATGCCCTAACCTTGAATTATGTGTGAGACCTCGATTTATGTGCGTTTCCTCGTTTCATATGCCATAACCTTGAACTGCGTGCCCTAACCTAGGTTTAAGCGCCATACCTTGATTTACATGCATTGCATTGAATTACGTACCTTGCATTGGTTTACGTGCACTTACCCAGAATTGCATGCATTTACATAGAAATATGTGCATTTACCTTGAAGTACGTGCCTTACCTCGTAGTGCATGCCCTAGACCTAGGAATGCGTGCCTGCACGCTAATCAATAAAGATTCTTGCACAAAGTACAAAACACTAAAATAATCTTACACAATCCACTAACCAATATTATATTCCTAATTCAAATTCTCTACAAATCCCACTAACTATAAAATATTTTATTCTACCCAACCTTTTCTTACTCCATGTCATAACTTTTCCTAAGTTCTATGCCTTTTTTGGTAACTCCTAAGCCTCCAACATGCTCATGCACTTATTCTTTACACACTACATTTCCTAGGCACAATATTTAGCAACTTTAGAAGGCATTTGACACACAAAAAATTCTGCAAAACCGAGCACACACACACACACACACACACTAAAACTTCATTTTTTATCTCAAAAACCCTCTCAAGCTCTCATTCTCTCTCCATTTCGACCATGGCTGCCTCTTGACCTTCCAAGACCTCAAGCATGCTCTCAAGATCCCTCCCAAGCTCGGCCATAGCAGCCCAAGCAAGCAAGAAGCAAGAAAGAAGCTCTATTGGTGCATCTTCAAGAACATTGTGCATCTTCATCTATTAACTTGCTAAGGTGAGGGTTAAACTCTTTTAAAAACTTTCAAAAACCACATGCATGCTTCCATATGGCTATATTTACCTCTGTAGTTATTTTATAGGTGTGTACATGAGCTTATATACCCATGCATGGCTGGACATTTGGCTAGAACTTGAAGATAGGTAAAAACGCTTCTGTTGGCAGATTTCTGACCTTGTGGAACGAAACTGTTTTAGCCTAGAAAATGATGTCAACAATGTGTGAAAATTGTTAGGTCACTATTTTTGTCAGTTCTGAGCATTTTTCGTAGAAATAGGCCAAGGCCAATTTTGACACTAAGGCTTCCAAAATGGCAAAATATCGAAAGGTGTCTAAATCTGGAAAATCTGAAAATATGAAATAGGTTTCTGGCAGATTACTGGTTCTGTAGAACGAAGCATGTTTGACCTAGTAAATATTGGTGAAAATGCATGAATATTGGTATGTCACTATATTTTTCGGTTCTGGACGTATTTATCAGAAATAGACTAAGGCTAAATCTGACCCTAAGACCCTAAAAAATGACAAGTATTGAAATGTGTACGAATCTGGACAGTTTTGCTTAGTCTCACGGTTTTGGCTATAACTCTTGAGTCCGAACTCCAAATGAGGTGAGATTTGTTTCTGGATTTAAATCACTCATTAAGCTTTAATTTGACATTTTGTTCACTGAAATTGGAGATTGTTTGTCTAAATGAATGTGGGAAAACAAACCAATGCAGTGAGATTTTGTTTAGTGATATGCTTTGAAACATGTTGTAACTTCTCTTGTGGTATTGAATGCTTGAAATTGTGGCACTTAGATGTTGTGTGGACTGTTTTGGATGATTGAGGATGTTTTAATTAATCGATGCATGGCTTGGGTTTAATTATGTGACAACTTGTGGCTTAATCGCACGTGTAAGCATGAATTGAAACCCTATTAACTATGAAATCTCGCTAAGTGATGATCATATGATTAATGTGTTTAATTGTGTAATTAGTAGGCTGCCCAATAAATGTTATATAGGCTTGATGTGGTTTAAGTATTACTTGTGGTGCTTAGCAAATGAAACTAACCCCGAGCACAGCCTAGTAAACCCTAATGGCCCCGTGGGTTCCCGAGTCATAAACCATTCTTGTGTGAATTATAAATGATGTTGAAGGAGATTAATAGGCTGCCTGGAATTGTCCATATAGTTCTAAACATGATTCCTAATGATTGTATATTGATATGTGAACTATTCTTGCACCCGGTCTTGTACAAGTGTCGTTGCATGCTCGTATGATCTCAACACTTAATATGTGAACTAAAATGAGCTATATGACTTGTTTTATATGGTGATACTTGGTTGTCCGTTAAATATTCACATGCTCCTAAGTGTTTTACAAAGTGAATGTACATGTCAAAGCATGTCTTGTAAGTTTACTTATCGATATACGATCTTATAATTGCTCGGAGGCAACCTACTTTGTTGACCTCCTAATGTGAATTGTTAAAAGGCATGCTATGGCTTATTTGAACATGGTTACTTGGCTGCCCGTGAGAGTTTAATTGCTTTCTAATTGATATATGAAACAATTACATGTTCTTATAATGTCTTATATGCCAATATGTCAAAATGTGATCTTATACTTGCTCGGAGGCAACCTACTTTGTTTTCCTCCTAATGTGATATGTTAAATGTTATAAAAGTGCATTGCATACAAGGTTGCAACCTTTCATTCTGGCATGGTAGCGTTCACGCACACCGGGCGGCATAGGGTTTGCCGGTGCTCCCGTGACTACCATGGTCCAATTCCCTCTCTCGTTTGGCATTCTACGTTTGGAGAGTTGGGTCGTAGGTTTTCGGGGTACATCCGGAGTACACCCAATTGGGAGCGATAAGTGGATTATTGAAGCCGACCGCAACAATTGTTATCGAAAATGATATTGAGAGCAAATGCTCACCGATTGATCTCGAGAGCGAAAGCTCACCGTATCCTTGAAATGATTGGTAATTGTATCTGTTGTTCAATTTGATTCTTATATTTTGCATACTTATTAATTGTAATATGTGACATGTTCTCAAAAAAGGGTTTTCATAAGACTAACCGGAAAAGAGATTTCAAAACGTTATTTCTTGTTCCCCTTCGCTGAGTTCATAAGGACTCACCCTCTTTTAGCATTACAGGTGAAGAAGATTTGGAATAGGTACCCGAGGAGAATGTTCCTGTTGATGATTCCTTGGAGTGATTACATGCTTTATGTGCCTTGCTTGTCAGTGGCTGTTTTATGAACGTTGTGTTTGCTCTGAAGACTACTTATTTTGTTAATGTAAATGACCCCATTGTAATTTGGGTCTAGTTTTGGATTGTACTATCTATAACCGGACGAACTTCTTATTTGATTATTTGCTTTCATTATCTTGAATAGTAGCTATCGTAGGCAATTAAACCATTATGTAAAAAATCAACTAAGTCAATTCTATCTAATTTCACTTAGGTGCCTATTTGTAAACTAAAAGATAATAGGTACTTGCATGATACGAAATTGATAAATAAACGGGACATAGTTATCATGCTAGGCTTATTAACCAAACAAGACTTTCAAGATAGACTAGTAGGCATATCGATTGATGACAAAATAGGAGTCCTTAATGGAATTGGATTAATGATTGGAATAATTGAGGCGTTTAGAAATTAGGTCAAACTAAAAGGTCCTAACTACAGCTGTTATGCAGCCGGTTTTTCGAAAAACTTTTGGAGTTCTAGTCTAACGGAGAAGCTTAACCTTTGTTAACCAGTTATAATCGTAAAAGATCGTGAATGATTAGATTACATCCTAGTCTAACCTCTATAAGTCGGGTTGGGGCGTGACAGGCTGGGCCCACAAACCGAGGGCGTGGGTCTTGTGACCAGGTATCCGTCGATCCGGTGCCCATAACTTTTGTTCCGTAAGGAGTTACGCGTCGCACAGCATACCGTTCGAAAACTCTCCAAGAGCTCTACGATAGTGGTAGAAAGCTCGCTCGGCTGTGCCTATTTTCGGAGCCCAAAATTGAATGTTTTCATTAGTTTCTAGACACTTTTCTTTTTTTACGCTATTTTTCTATCCTGGATCGTAGGTCGTGAGCCGCGAGAAGGACGGCAAACTAATCCATCATATTTCTATTACCGAATCCCACAGCACCTTGGGTAAGAAAACTTCACTTCATGTAGAGGCTGGGCCCGCAAACAGAAGGCGTGGGGCTTAGGACCAGGTCTCCGTCGTTCCAGTGCCCATAACTTTTGATCCGTAATGAGTAACACGGTGCACAGCATACGTTGGAAAGCTCTCCGAGAGCTCTACGACAGGGGTAGCAAGCCTGCTAGGCTGCGTTTTTTTTCAAAGCCCAAAATCTAACGTTTTCAACATTTTCGTGACACTTTTCTTCTTTTGCACTATTTTTTCGTCCCGGATCGTACGTCGTGAGCCGCGAAAAGGACGACAACCTAATCTATCACATTTCTATTACTGAATCCTACTGCAGCTTGGGCAAGACATCTTCAATTCACGTAGAGGCTGGGACCACAAACCGAGGGTGAGGGGCTTGTGACCAGGAATCCGTCGCTCTGGTGCCCGTAACTTTTGATCCGTAAGGAGTTACGCGGTGAACAGCATACCGTTGGAAAGCTCTCCGAGAGCTCTACGATGGGACAGCAAACTTGCTCGGATGTACCTATTTTCGGAGCCCAAAATCGAACATTATCATCATTTTCGAGACACTATTCTTCTTTTGCACTGTTTTTTTGTCCCGCATCGTATGTCGTGAGCTGCGAAAGGGACGACAACCTAATACATCACATTTTTATTACCAAATTCCACGGTACTTTCAGCAAGACAACTTCGGTTCACTTAGAGGCTGGGCCCGTAAACTGAGGGCGTAGGGATTGGGACCAGGTTTTAGTCACTCCGGTGCCCATAACTTTTGATTCGTAAGGAGTTACGCGGCGCACAGCATACCGTTGGAAAGCTCTCCAAGAGCTCTACGACAGGGATAGTAAGCCTGCTCGATTGTGCCTTTTTTCAGAGCCCAAAACCGAACATTTTCAACAGTTTCGGGACACTTTTCTTCTCTTGCACTATTTTTTCATCACGGATCGTATGTCGTGAGCCGCGAAAAGGACGAGAACCTAAACCATCACATTTCTATTACCGAATCCCATTGTAGCTTGGGAAAGACAACTTCACTTCACATAGAGGCTGGGCCCGCAATCCGAGGGCGTGGGGCTTGTGGCCAGGTATTCGTCGCTCCGGTGCCTATAACTTTTGATTCGTAAGGAGTTACACGGAGCACATCATACTGTTGGAAAGCACTCCGAGAGCTCTATGATGCGTATAGCCAGCCTGTTAGGCTGTGCCTATTTTCAGAGCCCAAAATTGAACGTTTTCATCAATTTTGGGAAACTTTTCTTATTTTACGCTGTTTTTTCGTCCCGGATCGTACGTCGTGAGCCGGGAAAAAGAGGACGACCTAATCCATCACATTTCTATTATCGAATCCCACGGCACCTTGGGCAAGACAACTTCGCTTCACATAGAGGCTGGGCCCGCAAACCGAGGGCGTGGGGTTTGAGACCAGGTTTTCGTCGCTCCGGTGCCCATAACTTTTGATCCGTAAGGTGTTGCGCTGCGCATAATATATTGTTGGAAAGCTCTCCGAGAGCTCTATGACGGGGACAGCAATCATGCCCGACTGTGCCTGTTTTCCTTGCCTAAAATCGAACGTTTTTATCAGTTTTGGAACACTTTTCTTCTTTAGCGTTGCTTTTCTGTCCCGGATCGTACCACGAGAGCTGCGAAAAGGACGACAACCTAATCCATCACATTTCTATTTCCGAATCCCACGGTACCTTGGGTAAGACAATTTCGACTCATGTAGAGGCTGGGCCCGCAAACCGAGGGCATGGGGTTTGGGACTAGGTCTCCGTCGCTTCGGAGCCCATAACTTTTGATTCGTAAAGAGTTACGCGGCGCACAGCATACCGTTGGAAAGCTCTCCAAGAGCTCTACGACGGGGGCAGCAAAACTGTTCGGCTGTACCTTTTTCAGAACCCAAAATCGAACGTTTTCATCTATTTTGGGACACTTTCCTTCTTTTGCGCTGTTTTTTCGTCCCGGATCGTACGTCGTGAGCCGAAAAAAAGACGACAACCTAATCCATCACATTCCTATTACCAAATCCCATGGCACCTTGGCCAAGACAACTTCGCTTCATGTTGAGGCTGGGCCCGCAAACTGAGGGCGTCGGGCTTGAGACCAGGTTTTCGTCGCTCCGGTGCCCAAAACTTTTGATCCGTAAGGTGTTCCACGGCTCACAGCATATCGTTGGAAAGCTCTCTGAGAGCTCTACGATGGGGGCAGCAAGCTTGCTCGGCTATGCCTGTTTTCAGAGCCCAAAATCGAACGTTTTCATCAGTTTCGGGACACTTTTCTTCTTTTGCACTATTTTTTCGTCCCGGATCGTATGTCGTGAGCCACGAAAAGAACAAAATCCTAATCCATCACATTTCTATTACCGAATCCCATGGCATCTTGGGCAAGACAACTTCGCTTCACTTTAGGCTGGGCCCGCAAACCGAGGGTGTCGGGTTTGAGACCAGGATTTCGTCGCTCCGATGCCCATAACTTTTGATCCATAAGGAGTTACGCGGCGCACAACATATCGTGGAAAGCTCTACGAGAGCTCTACGACGGGGGAAGCAAACTTGCTCTACTGTGCCAGTTTTCGTAGCCCAAAATTGAACGTTTTCATCTGTTTCAGGACACTCTTCTTCTTTAGCGTTGTTTCTCCGTACCGGATAGTACATCGTGAGCTGCGAAAAAGACAACAATCTAATCCATCACATTTCTATTACCGAATCCCATGACACCTTAGGCGAGATAACTTCGCTTCACGTTGAGGCTGGGCCCACAAACCGAGGGCGTGGGGCTTGAGACCAGGTTTTCGTCGCTACGGTGCCCAAAACTTTTGATCCGTAAGGTGTTTCACGGTGCACAACATATCGTTGGAAAGCTCTGCGAGAGCTCTACGACGGGTGCAACAAACTTGCTTGGTTGTGCCTGTTTTCGGAGCCCAAAATCGAACATTTTCATCAGTTTCGCGATACTTTTCTTCTTTTGCGCTATTTTTTTATCCCGGATCGTATGTTGTGAGCTGCGAAAAAGAAAACAACCCAATCCATCACATTTCTATTACCGAATCCCACGGTACCTTGGGCAAGACAACTTCACTTCACGTAGAGGCTGGGCTCACAAACCGAGGGTGTAGGGCTTGTGACCAGGATTTCGTCGCTCTAGTGACCATAACTTTTGATCCATAATGAGTTACGCAGCACACAGCATACCATTAGAAAGATCTTCGAAAGCTCTACGACGGGGGAAGCAAGCGTGCTTGGCTGTGCCAGTTTTCATAGCCCAAAATTGAACGTTTTCATCAGTTTCGGGACATTTTTCTTCTTTTGCATTATTTTTTCGTCCCGGATCGTATGTTGTGAGCCGCGAAAAGGACGACAACCTAATCCATCACATTTCTATTACCGAATCCAACTGCAGCTTGGGCAAGACCACTTCACTTCCCGTAGAGGCTGGGCCTACAAACCGAGGGCGTGGTGTTTGTGACCAAGTATTTGTCGCTTGTGTGCCCACAACTTTTGATCCGTAAGTAGTTATGCGGCGCATAACATACCGTTGAAAAGCTCTCTGAGAGCTCTACGATGGGGGAAGTAAGCATGCTTGGCTATGCCTATTTTTGGAGCCCAAAATTGAATATTTTCATCCGTTTTGGGATACTTTTCTTCTTTTGCGCTTTTCTTTGGTCCCAGATCGTACGTCGTGAGCCGCGAAAAGGACGACAACCTAATCTATCACATTTCTATTACCGAATCCCACGACACCTTGGGTAAGACAACTTCGCTTCACGTTGAGGCTGGGACCGCAGACCGAAGGCGTTGGGCGTGAGACCAGGTTTTTGTCGCTCTGGTGCCCATAACTTTTGATCCGTAAGGTGTTACGCGGCGCACAACATATCTTTGGAAAGCTCTCCGAGAACTCTACGACGTGGGCAGAAAATCTACTCAGTTGTGCCTATTTTTGGAGCCCAAAATTGAACATTTTCATAAGTTCCGGGATACTTTTCTTCTTTTGCACTGTTTTTTCGTCTCGGATCGTACGTCGTGAGCCGCGAAAAGGACGACAACTAAATCCATCACATTTCTATTACCAAATCCCATGGTACCTTGGGCAAGAAAACTTCACTTCACGTAGTGGCTGGCCCACAAACCGAGGGTGTGGGGCTTGAGACCAGGTTTTCGTCGCTCTGGTGCCCATAACTTTTGATCCGTAAGGAGTTATGCAGCGCACAACATACCGTTGGAAAGATCTCCGAGAGCTCTACGACTGGGGCAGCAAATTTGCTCTGCTGTGCCAGTTTTCGTAGCCCAAAATTGAACATTTTCATCAGTTTCGGGACACTTTTCTTCTTTAGCGTTGTTTCTCCGTACCGAATAGTACATCGTGAGCTGCGAAAAGGACAATAATCTAATCCATCACATTTCTATTACCGAATTCCACGACACCTTAGGTGAGACAACTTCGCTTCACGTTGAGGCTGGGCCCGCAAATCGAGGGCGTGGGGTTTGAGACCAGGTTTTCGTTGCTTCGGTGCCCAAAACTTTTGATCCGTAAGGTGTTAAACGGTGTACAACATATCATTGGAAAGCTCTGCGAGAGCTCTACGACGGGTGAAGCAAACCTGCTCGGCTGTACCTATTTTTGGAGCCCAAAATTGAATATTTTCATCTGTTTTGGGACACTTTTCTTCTTTTGCGCTGTTTTTTCGTCCCGGATCGTACGTCATGAGCCGCGAAAAAGATGACAACCTAATCTATCACATTTCTATAAACGAATCCCATGGTACCTTGGGCAAGACAATTTCGCTTCACGTTGAGGCTGGGCCCACAAACTGAGGGCGTAGGGCATGAGACCAGGTTTTTGTCGCTCCGATGCCCATAACTTTTGATCTGTAAGGTGTTACGCAGCGCATAATATACCACTGGAAAGCTCTCAGAGAGCTCTACGACGGGGGCAGCAAACCTGCTTGGTTGTGCCTATTTTTGGAGCCCAAAATCAAACATTTTCATCAGTTTCCGGACACTTTTCTTCTTTTGCACTATTTTTTTATCTTGGATCGTACGTCGTGTGCCGCGAAAAGGACGACAACCTAATCCATCACATTTCTATTACCAAATCCCACGGCACCTTGGGAAGACAACTTCGCTTCACGTAGAGGCTGGGCCCACAAACTGAGGGCGTAGGGCATGAGACCAGGTTTTTGTCGCTCCGATGCCCATAACTTTTGATCTGTAAGGTGTTACGCAGCGCATAACATATTGTTGGAAAGCTCTCCAAGTGTTCTACGATGGGGTCAGCAAACCTGCTCGGCTGTGCCTTTTTTCATAGCCCAAAATCGAATATTTTCATCAGTTTCAGGACACTTTTCTTCTTTAGCGTCGTTTTTCCGTCCCTGATCGCACGTCGTGAGCTGCAAAAAGGACGACAACCTAATCCATCACATTTCTATTACCGAATCCCACAGCACCTTCGGCAAGACAACTTCGCTTCAAGTAGAGGCTGGGCCTGCAAACCGAGGGCGTGGGGCTTGGGACCAGGTCTCCGTCGCTTCGGTGCCCATAACTTTTGATCCGTAAGGAGTTACGCGGTGCACAGCATACTGTTGGAAAGTTCTCCAAGAGTTCTACGACAGGGGCAACAAGCCTGCTCGGTTGTGCCTTTTTTTGGAGCCCAAAACTGAATGTTTTCAATAGTTTTGGGACACTTTTCTTCTTTTGTAAAGTTTTTTCGTCACGGATCGTACGTCGTGAGCCGCGAAAAGAACGACAACCTAATCCATCACGTTTCTATTACCGAATCCCACTGCAGCTTGGGCAAGACAACTTCACTTCACGTAGAGGCTGGGCCTACAAACCGAGGGCGTGGTGCTTGTGACCAAGTATCTGTCGCTCGGGTGTCCATAACTTTTGATCCGTAAGGAGTTATGCGGCGCACAACATACCGTTGAAAAGCTCTCCAAGAGCTCTACGATGGGGGAAGTAAGTCTGCTTGACTGTGCCTATTTTTGGAGCACAAAATCGAATATTTTCATCCATTTCAGGACAGCTTTCTTTTTTTGCGCTGTTTTTTGGTACCGGATCGTATGTCGTGAGTCGCGAAAAAGATGACAACCTAATCCATCACATTTCTATTACCGAAACCCACGGCACCTTGGGTAAGACAACTTTGCTTCACGTTGAGGCTGGGCCCACAAACCGAAGGCGTGGGGCTTGAGACCAGGTTTTTGTCGCTCCGGTGCCCATAACTTTTGATCAGCAAGGTGTTACGCAGAGCACAACATATCATTAGAAAGCTCTCTGAGAGCTCTACGACGGGGGCAGCAAACCTGCTCGGCTGTGCCTATTTTCGGAGCCTAAAATCAAACGTTTTCATCAGTTTCAGGATACTTTTCTTCTTTTGTACTATTTTTTCGTCCCGGATCGTATGTCGTGAGCTGCAAAAGGGACGATAACCTAATCCATCACATTTCTATTACCGAATCCCACAGCACCTTGGGCAAGACAACTTCGCTTCACGTAAAGGCTGGACCCGCAAACCGAGGGTGTGGGGCTTGAGACCAGGTTTTCGTCGCTCTGGTGCCCATAACTTTTGATCCGTAAGGAGTTACGTGGCGCACGGCATACCGTTGGAAAGATCTCCGAGAGCTCTACGACAGGGACATCAAGCTTGCTCTGCTGCACTAGTTTTCGGAGCCCAAAATTGAACATTTTCATCAGTTTCAGGACACTTTTCTTCTTTAGCGTTGTTTCTCCATACCGGATAGTACATCTTGAGGTGCGAAAAGGACGACAATCTAATCCATTACATTTCTATTACCGAATCCCACGACACCTTCAGCGAGACAACTTCGCTTCACGTTGAGTCTAGGCCCGCAAACCGAGGGTGTGGGGCTTGAAACCAGGGTTTCGTCGCTCCGGTGCCCATAACTTTTGATCCGTAAGGAGTTACGTGGCGCACAGCATACCGTTGAAAAGCTCTTCGAGAGCTCTACGACAAGGGCAGCAAGCCTGCCCGACTACGCCTATTTTTGTAGCACAAAATTCAACGTTTTCATCAGTTTCGGGACACTTTTCTTCTTTGGCGTTGTTTTTCTGTCCCGGATCGTACGTCGTGAGCTATGAAAAGGACGACAACCTAATCCATCACATTTCTATTACCGAATCCCACGGTACCTTCGGCAAGACAACTTCGGTTCATGTAGAGGCTGAACCCGCAAACCGAGGGCATAGGGCTTGGGACCAGGTCTCTGTCGCTCCGATGCCCATAACTTTTGATCCGTAAAGAGTTACGTGGCGCACATTTTACCATTGGAAAGCTCTCCGAGAGCTCTTCGACGGGGGTAGTAAGCTTGCTCGGCTGCTCCTTTTTTTAGAGCCCAAAACCTAATGTTTTCAACAGTTTCGGGACACTTTTCTTCTTTTGTACTATTTTTTCGTCACGGATCGTACGCCGTGAGCTGCGAAAAGGACGACAACCTAATCCGTCACATTTCTATTATCGAATCCTACTACCGCTTGGGCAAGACAACTTTACTTCATGTAGAGGCTGGGCCTGGAAACCGAGGGCGTGGTGCTTGTGACCAGGTATCCTTCGCTCGGGTGCCCGTAACTTTTGATCCGTAAGGAGTTACGCGGCGCATTACATACCGTTGAAAAGCTCGTCGAGAGCTCTACGACGTGGCCAGTAAGCCTGCTCGACTGTTGTGAGGTCCGACCTCGATTTGCATGCGATACCTCATTTTGTGTGCCCTAACCTAGAATTACGTGCCTTGACCTAGGTTTAAGAGTCGTGTCTCGTTTTATGTGCTTTGCATCGAATTACGTGCATTCATTTAGGGTTGCATACATTTTCTTGGGAAACGTGCATTCATCTCGTAGTTCGTGCTTTACCTCCTAGTGCGTGCCCTAAACGTAGGAAAGCGTGCCCATACGCTAATCAAGAAAGCATCTTATACGAAGCACTAGATTATTAATTAATCCTAGAAACTCCATTAACTAATATTAAAATGCTAAGTCAATGCACTAGAAGACAAAATTTCACCAAAAGCTAAACATTCTTATTCTTTATTCTTAATTCTTTTGCATATTCCAAGCACATACAATAAAATAAGCCTTAACCAAGACAAAAATTCAGAAATTTCACAAGGTATGGCCGACCAGGTGAAGACCTTGTGCATGCCTTGCAATTTCAAAAATCAACCTAGACATTCTATGACACAATACAAAAAAAAAAAAAAAAAAATGAAACCAAAGCATTATTTTATCAACCACCATGCTCCACATTCTCGGCCACATCACCAAGCATGCCAAACAACTCCAACATGCTCCAAAAGAGATGCCATTTCAGATTTTTCAAGGCCCTAGGCTGACACACTCACACACAAATACTTCATTCCTCACAAACATTTCAATTGCTCTCATTTTCTCTCACCCTCTCGGCATAGGCTGCTTCAAGCACCACCATAGCTTAAGCTCATCTCCTAAAGCTCACCAAGACACTCAAGGACCCTAGGAAGCTCGACAAGCAAGCAAGAAGCAAGAAAAATTGCATGCAAGCTCATAAAACCCTTCATTTTGGCCTAGGTATGTTTGATAGCTTTTCTTTCATCTCCCTTTTGTTCTAACCACACGCACATACTAAGAACATGGTAACTCAGCTAGGAGTTAAGGAAATCAAGCAATATCTCTCGGCCAAACAAGGAGAGAAGACCATTTTGTGCATCTTCAAGAATTTTGAGCATCATTTGTTGTTAATGGGCTAAGGTGAGGGTTAATCCTTTTTAAAAGCTTTCAAAAATAACATGCATGCCCTTATATGTCTATTTTTACCTCTGTACTTGTGGTATATGTGTGTACATGAGCTTTTGTAACCATGCATGGCAAGATATTTAGCTAGAACTTGAAGATAGGTAAAATCGCGAAAATGGCAGATTTCTGACTTATTAGAGCGAAGTGAATTTTGCCCGGTAAATGATGTTGAAAATGCATGAAAATTGGTAGGTGACTATTTTTCCAGTTCTGAGCATTTTTTGTAGAAATATGCCAAGGCCAATTTTGACTCTAAGGCTTCTAAAATGGAAAAATATCGAAAGGTGTCTAAATCTGGAAAATCTGGGAAAATGGAGCAGGTTTTTGGCAGTTCACTGTCCTTGTAGAACAAAATAATTTTGACCTAGTAAACGATATCTAAAATGCATGAAATTTGTAAGGTTGCTATATTTTTCAGTTCTGGACATTTTTTCCAGAAATAGACTAAAGCTAAATCTGACCCTAGGACTCGAAAAAATGGCAAATATTGAAATATGTAGAAATCTGGACAGTTTTGCGTAGTCTCACGGTTTTAGCTATAACTCTTGAATCCAAACTCCAAATGATGCGAGATTTGTTTCTGGATTTAGTTCACTTAATAAGATTTAATTTGAAATTTTGATCACTTGAATTGGAGACTGTTTTCTTGTCTAAATGATTGTGGGAAAATAGACCATTGCAGTGAGGTATTTATTTAGTGATATACTTTGAAAAAAATATTGTAACTTCTCTTGTGATATTGAATGCTTGGGATTGTGGCACTTGGATGTTATGTGGACTGTTTTGGATGATTGAAGATGATTTAATTAATCGATGCATGGCTTGGGTTAGTTACGTGACAACTTGTGGCTTAAATCGTATGTGTAAGCATGAATTGAAACCCTATTGAATATGAAAACTCGCTAAGTGTTGATCCTATGGTTGTTGTGTCCAATTGTGTGATTAGTGGGCTGCCTAAGAAATGTTAAGTATGCTTGAAATGTGATTCCCGATGATTACATGTTGATAAGTAGACATTTCTTGCACCCGGTCCCACGTAGACGTCGTTGCATGCTTGTATATGACTTGATTTACATGTATTACATATCTGCCCGTTTAATATTCATATAACTCCATGTGCTTTACAAGTGAAATTACATGTCAAAGCATGCCTCGTGTGTTTACTTGTCAAGGTGAGATCTTACGACTGCTCGGAGGCAACCTACTTTGTTGTCCTCCTAATGTGATATATTAAATGTCATAAATGTGCATTGCATACAAGGTTGCAACCTTTCATTCTGGCATAGTAGCGTTCACACACACCGGGCGGCATCGGGCTTGCTGGTGCAACCGTGACTACCATGGTCCAATTCTCTCTCTCGCTTGGGGGCTAGACTTCCTCGGAGAGTTGTGTCGTAGGATTTCTGGGTACATCCGGAGTACACCCATTTGGCGTGATAAGTGGATGATTTGAAGTCGGACGCAACAACTGACATTGGAAATGAATTGAGAGCAAAAGCTCACAGTATCCTTTTCACTATGTGTATAAGTACTCTCGCTTGGTTCCTAGAGGACCTCGGGGAAGAAAGACAGGTAATTGTGTTCTTTTACTATTATATTATATTATGAACTTACTTGTGTTATATGTCATGCTTTTAAAAAGGGTTTTTCATAAGTTGAACCAGAAAAATAGTTTCAAAACGTATTTCTCGTTCCCCCTCGCTGAGTTCATAAGGACTCACCCTCTTTTATCATCTCAGGTGAAGAAGATCAGGAACAGGTACCTAAGGATAACGTGCCTATTGATGACTCCTTGGAGTGATTGCCTGCCCTACGTGCCTTACTTGACTATGGCTATTTTGTGAACGATATGTTGTTTTGAAGACTATTTCTTATGTTGCTTCCTGTCGCTATTGTAAATGACACCCGTTGTAATTTGGGTTCTTATTTTGATTTGTACCGATATTAACTAGACTGACACCCTATTTGCTCGTTTTGCTACTTTGATTGGTAACTATTGCAGGCTTATGAAGTACTAGGTAAGAGTTAAGTAAAATGAATCTATCCAATCTTATGCAGGTACTCATTGGTAAGCTAAGATCAACAAGTACTTGTGTAACAAGGATTGATAAATAAACGAGACATAGTTATCATGCTAGGTTGTTAATCAAACGAGACTTCGAGATAACTAGTAGGCATTTCAATTGGTAATAAATAGTAATCTTAGTTGGAATCAAATTTGACATTGAAAGTTTTGAGGCGTTTAGGAAATTAAGTCAAACTAAGGAGCCAATTACAACTGTTATGCTGCCGATTTTCCGGAGAATTTTTGGAGTCCTAGGCTAACGTTAAGTGTTAAACCTTAATGAACGATTAAGTACGTGAAATGATATGAATGTTTTAGATTACATCCTAGTCTAACCTCTATAGGTTGGGTTGGGGCGTGACAGTTGTGCCTCTTTCCAGAGACCAAAATCGAATGTTTTCATCTATTTTGGGACACTTTTCTTCTTTTGTGTTGTTTTTTCATCCCGGATCGTATGTCATGAGCAGCGAAAAAAATGACAACCTAATCCATCACATTTCTATTACCGAATCCCATGGAACCTTGGGCAAGACAATTTTGCTTCACGTTGATGCTGGGCCTACAAACCGAGGGCATGGGGCTTGACACCAGGTTTTTGTCGCTTCGGTGCCCATAACTTTTGAGCCGTAAGGAGTTATGCGGCACACAACATACTGTTGGAAAGCTCTCCGAGAGCTCTACGACTGGGGCAGTAAGCCTGCTAGGCTATGCCTGTTTTCATACACCAAAATCGAACATTTTTATTAGTTTCGGGACACTTTTCTTTTTTAGCGTTGTTTTTCTGTCCCGAAACGTACGTCGTGAGCTGCGAAAAGGACGATAACCTAATCCATCACATTTCTATTACCGAATTCCACGGCACCTTGGGCAAGCCAACTTCGCTTAACTTAGAGGCTAGGCCCGCAAACCGAGGGCGTAGGGATTGGGACCAAGTCTCTGTCACTCCAGTGCCCATAACTTTTGATCCGTAAGGAGTTACACGGCGCACAACAAATCGTTGGAAAGCTCTCCGAGAACTCTACGACGGGGGTAGCAAGCCTGCTTAGCTGTAACTATTTTCAGAGCCCAAAACTGAACATTTTCATCAGTTTCGGGATACTTTTCTTCTTTTGCACTATTTTTTCATCACGGATCGTACGTCGTGAGCCGCGAAAAGGATGACATCCTAATCCATCCAATTTCTGTTACCGAATCCCACTGCAGCTTGGGCAACACAACTTCACTTGACCTAGAGGCTGGGCCCGCAAACCGAGGGCATAGGGCTTGTGACTAGGTATCCGTCGCTCCGGTGCACAACTTTTTATCCGTAAAAAGTTACGCATCGCACAACTTACCTTTAGAAAGCTCTCCGAGAGCTCTACGATGGGGGCAGCAAGCCTGCTCGGCTGTGCCTGTTTTTGGAGCCCAAAATTGAACGTTTTCATTAGTTTCCGGACACTTTTCTTCTTTTCTGGCATTTTTTCGTCCCGAATCGTATGTCATGAGCCGCGAAAAAGACGACAACCTAATCCATCACATTTCTATTACCGAATCCCACGGTACTTTGAGCAAGACAAATTTGCCTCACGTAGAGGTTGGGCTTACAAACAGAGGGTGTTGGGCTTGAGACCAGGTTTTCGTCGCTCCGGTGCCCATAACTTTTGATCCGTAAGGTGTTACGTGGCATACAGCATATCGTTGGAAATCTCTCCGAGAGTTCTACGACGGGGACAGCAAATCTATTTGGCTGTGCCTATTTTTGGAGCCTAAAATCTATCGTTTTCATTAGTTTTGGGACACTTTTCTTCTTTTGCGCTATTTTTTTGTCCCGGATCGTACATCGTAAGCTGCGAAAAGGACAACAACCTAATACATCACATTTCTATTACCGAATCTCATGGCACCTTGGGTAAAACAACTTCACGTCTCGCAGAGGCTGGGCCCGCAAGCCGATGGTGTGGGGCTTGAGACCAAGTTTTCGTCGTTCCGGTGACCATAACTTTTGATCCGTAAGGAGTTACGCGTCGCACAAAATATTGTTGGAAATATCTCCGAGAGCTCTGCGATAGGGGCAACAACCCTGCTCGGATGCGCCAGTTTTCGTAGCCCAAAATTGACCGTTTTCATCAGTTTCGGGATACTTTCCTTCTTTTGCGTTGTTTTTCCGTCCCTGATCGTACGTCGTGAACCGCGAAAAGGACGACAACCTAATCCATCACTTTTCTGTTACCAAATCCCACGGTACCTTGGGCAAGACAACTTCATTTCACGTAGAGGCTGGGCTCGCATATCGAGGGTGTGGGGCATGGGACCAGGTCTTCGTCGCTCCAGTGCCCATAACTTTTGATCCGTAAGGAGTTACGCGGCGGATAGCATACAGTTGGAATGCTTTCCGAGAGCTCTACGACGGAGGCAGCAAGCCTGCTCAGCTGTGCCTATTTTTCGGAGCCCAAAATCAAATGTTTTCATAAGTTTCGGGCAACTTTTATTATTTTTGTGATGTTTTTTCATCTCGAATCGTACGTCGTGAGCCGCGAAAAGGACGACAACCTAATCCATCACATTTCTATTTTCGAATCCCACGGAACCTTGGGCAAGATAACTTCGCTTCACGTAAAGGTTGGGCCCGCAAGCCGAAGGCATGGGGCTTGAGACCAGGTTTTCGTCGCTCTGGTGTCCATAACTTTTGATCCGTAAGGAGTTATGCAGCATAAAACATACCGTTGGAAAGCTCTCCGAGAGCTCTACGATGGGGGCAGTAAGCCTGCTCAGCTGCACCTATTTTCAGAGTCCAAAATCGAACGATTTCATCAGTTTCGTGGCACTTTTCTTTTTCTGCACTATTTTTTCGTCACGGATCGTACGTCGTGAGGCGCAAAAAGGACGACAACCTAATCAATCACATTTCTATTACCGAATCCCATGGCACCTTGGGCAAGACAAATTCACTTCATGTAGAGGCTGGGCCGGCAAACAGAGGGCGTCGTGCTTGTGACCAGGTATCCGTCGCTCTAGTGCCCATAACTTTTGATCCGTAAGGAGTTAGTCAGCGCACAGCATACTGTTGGAAAGCTCTCTGAGAGCTCTACGATGGAGTTAGCAAGCTTGCATTGTTGTCCCTATTTTTGGAGCCCAAAATTGAACGTTTTCATCTATTTTGGGACACTTTTCTTCTTTTGCGCTATTTTTTCATCCCGGATCGTACGTCATGAGACGCGAAAAAGATGACAACCTAGTCCAACACATTTCTATTACCGAATCCCACGGCACCATGGGCAAGATACTTCACTTCATGTAGAGGTTGGGCCCGTAAACAGAGGGTGTGGGGCTTGACACCAGATTTTCGTCGCTACGGAGCCCATTACTTTTGATCTGTAAGGAGTTGCGCGGCGCATAACATACCGTTGGAAAGATCTCCGAGAGCTCTACGACGGGGGCAGGAAGCCTACTCGGCTGCGCCAGATTTCGTAGCCTAGAATCAAACGTTTTCATCAATTTTGGGACACTTTTCTGCTTTAGCGTTATTTTTCCATCCCGGATCGTACGTCGTAAGCCGTGAAAAGGACGACAACCTAATCCATCACATTTCTATTACCAAATCCAATGGCACCTTGGGCAAGACCACTTCGCTTCACGTAGAGGTTAGGCCCGCAAACCGAGGGCGTGGGGCTTGAAACCATATTTTCGTGGCTCCGGTGCCCATAACTTTTGATCTTTAAGGAGTTACGCAGTGCACAGCATACCGTTGGAAAGCTCTCCGAGAGCTCTACGATAGGGGAACAAAGCTTGCTCAACTGCGCCTGTTTTTGCAGCCCAAAATTGAACGTTTTCATCAGTTTCGGAACTCTTTTCTTCTTTGGCGCTGTTTTTCCGTCCCTGATCGTACGTCGTGAGCCGCGAAAAGGACGACAATCTGATCCATCACATTTCTATTACCAAATCCAATGGCACCTTGGGCAAGACAAGTTCGCTTCACATAGAGGCTGGGCCCACATACCGAGGGCGTGGGGCTTGAGACCAGGTTTTCGTCGCTCCGGTGCCCATAACTTTTGACCCGTAAGGAGTTACGCGTGGTACAACATACCGTTGGAAATCTCTCCGAGAGATCTACGATTGGGGCAGCATGCCTGCTAAGTTGCGCCTATTTTCGGTGACCAAAATTGAACGTTTTCAACAGTTTCGAGACACTTTTCTTGTTTTGCGCAGTTTTTTCATCTCGAATCGTACGTCGTGAGCCGCGAAAAGGAACTCAACCTAATCCATCACATTTATATTACCAAATCCCATTACAACAAGGGCAAGACAACTTCACTTCACGTAGAGGCTGGGCCCGCAAACCGAGGCATTGGGGTTTGTGACCAGGTATACATCGCTCCGATGCCCATAACTTTTGATCGGTAAAGAGTTACGCTGTGCACAGGATACCGTTGGAAAGCTCTCCGAGAGCTCTATGATGGCGGTAGCAAGCTTGCTCTGCTGTGCCTATTTTCGGAGCCCAAAATCGAATGTTTTCATCAGTTTCCGGGCACTTTTCTTCTTTTGCTCTGTTTTTCTGTCCGGGATCATACGTCGTGAGCCTCAAAAAGGACGACAACCTAATCCATCACATTTCCATTACCGAATCCCACTATAGCTTGGGTAAGACAAGTTCACTTCATGTAGAGGTTGGGCCCGTAACCGAGGGCGTGGGGCTTGTGACCAGGTATCCGTCGCTCCGGTGCCTATAACTTTTGATCCGTAAGGAGTTACGCGGCGCACAGCATACCGTTGGAAAGCTCTCCGAGAGCTCTTTTACGGGGGCAGCAAGACTACTTAGCTATGCCTATTTTCGGAGCAGAAAATCAAATGTTTTCAACAGTTTCTGGACACTTTTCTTCTTTTACACTATTTTTTCATCCCGGATCGTACGTCGTGAGCCGTGAAAAGGACGACAACATAATCCATCATATTATCCGACTGTAGCTTGGGCAAGACAACATCACTTCACGTAGAGGCTCGGCATGCAAACCGAGGGCGTGGGGCTTGTGACCAGGTATCCGTCGCTCTAGTTCCCATAACTTTTGATCCGTAAGGAGTTACTCAGCGCACAACATACCATTGGAAAGCTCTCTGAGAGCTTTACGACGGGGGCAGCAAACTTGCTCCGTTGTTCCTATTTTTGGAGCCCAAAATCGAACATTTTCATCAGTTTCGGGACACTTTTCATTTTTTTCACTATTTTTCCATTCCGAATCGTACGTCGTGAGCCTTGAAAAGGATGACAACCTAATCCATCACATTTCTATTACCGAATCCCACGGCACCTTGGGCAAGACAACTTCGCTTCACGTAGATGCTGGGCCCGCAAACCGAGGGCGTGGGGCATGGGACCAGGTCTCCGTCGCTCCGGTGTCCATAACTTTTGATCTGTAAAGAATTACGCGGCGCACAACATACCATTTGAAAGCTCTACGAGAGCTCTACGACGGGGCTACAAGCCTGCTCGGCTGCGCCTATTTTCAGAACCCAAAATCAAACGTTTTCATCAGTTTTGGGACACTTTTCTTCTTTTGCGTTATTTTTCTGTCCCGAATCGTACGTTGTGAGCTGCGAAAAGGACGACAACCTAATCCATCACATTTCTATTACCGAATCCTACCGCACCTTTGATGAGACAACTTCGGTTCACGTAGAGGCTGCGCACACAAACCGAGGGCGTAGGGCTTGGGACCCGGACTCCGTCGCTCCAGTGCCCATAACTTTTGATCCGTAAGGAGTTACATGGCGCACAGCATACCGTTGTAAATCTCTCTGAGAGCTCTACGACGGGGGCAACAAGACTACATAGCCACGCCTATTTTCAGAGCCTAAAATCAAATGTTTTCATCTATTTCGGGACACTTTTCTTCTTTTGCGCTGTTTTTTCATCCCGGATCGTACGTCATGAGCTGTGAAAAAGACAACAACCTAATCCATCAAATTTCTATTACCGAATCCCATGGTACCTCGGGCAAGACAACTTCACTTCACTTTAAGGCTGGGCCCACAAACTGAGGCCGTGGGGCTTGAGACTAGGTTTTCGTCGCTCCGGTGCCCATACCTTTTGATCCGTCTGGTGTTACGCGGCGCACAACATATCGTTGGAAAGCTCTCTGAGAGCTCTATGACAAGGGCAGCAAACCTGCTATGCTGTGCCTATTTTCGGAGCCCAAAATTGAATATTTCCATTAGTTTTGCGACACTTTTCTTCTTTTGCGCTATTTTTTCATCCCGGATCGTACGTCGTGAGCCGCGAAAAGGACGACAAGCTAATCCATCACATTTCTATTAGCGAATCCCACGACACCTTGGGCAAGACAACTTCGCTTCACGTAGAGGCTGGGCCTGTAAAGCGAGGGCGTGGGGCTTGAGACTAGGTTTTCGTCGCTCTGATGCCCATAACTTTTGATCCGTAAAAAGTTACGTGGCGCACAACATACCGTTGGAAAGATCTCCGAGAGCTCTACATTAGGGACAGTAAGCCTACTCGATTGTGCCTATTTTTGTAGCCCAAAATCGAACGTTTTCATCAGTTTCGGGACACTTTTCTTTTTTAGTGTTGTTTTTCCATTCCGGATCGTACGTCATGAGCCGCAAAAAGGATGACAACTTAATCCATCACATTTCTATTACTGAATACCACGGCACCTTCGGCAAGACAACTTCGGTTCACGTAGAGGCTAGGCCCGCAAACCGAGGGCGTAGGGCTTGGGCCCAAGTCTCCGTCGCTCCGGTGCCCATAACTTTTGATCCGTAAGAAGTTACGCGGCACACAACATACTGTTAGAAAACTCTCTGAGAGCTCTACGACGGGGGCAACAAGCTTGCTAGGCTGCGCCTGTTTTCGGAGCCCAAAACTGAACGTTTTCAATAATTTCGGACACTTTTCGTCTTTTGCACTATTATTTTTGTCTCGGATCGTACGTCGTGAGCCGCGAAAAAGACGACAACCAATTCCATCACATTTCTATTACCGAATCTCACTGCAGCTTGGGCAAGACAACTTCACTTCACGTAGAGGTTGGGCCCGCAAACCGAGGACGTGGAGCTCGTGACCAGGTATCTATCGCTCGGGTGCCCATAACTTTTGTTCCGTAACGAGTTACGCTTCATACAGCATACCGTAGGAAAGCACTCCGGGAGCCCTATGAAGGGGGCAATAAGGCTGCTCGGCTGTGCCTGTTTTCGGAGCCCAAAATTGAACGTTTTCATTTGTTTCGGGATAATTTTCATCTTTTGTGATGTTTTTCCATCCCGGATCGTACGTTGCAATCCCCGAAAAGGATGACAACCTAATCCATCACATTTCTATCACCGAATCACACGGCACCTTAGGCAAGACAACTTCCCTTCACATAGAAGCTAGGACCGCAAACCGAGGGCGTGGGGCTTGAGACTAGGCTTTCGTCGCTCTGGTGCCCATAACTTTTAATCCGTAAGGAGTTACATGGGGCACAGCATACTGTCGGCAAGCTCTCTGAGTGCTCTACGATGGGGGCAGCAAGCCTGCTCAGTTGCGCCTGTTTTCATAGCGCGAAATCAAATATTTTCATCAATTTCGGGACACTTTTCTTCTTTAGCGTTGTTTTTCCATCCCGGATCGTATGTCGTGAGCTGCCAAAAGGGGGATAACCTAATCCATCACATTTCTATTACCGAATCCCACTGCAGCTTAGGCAAGACAACTTCATTTAACGTAGAGGCTGGGCCCGCAAACCGGGGGCGTGGGGCTTGAGACCAAGTTTTCGTCGCTCCGGTGCCCATAAGTTTTGGTCCGTAAGGAGTTATACGGCGCACATCATACCGTTGGAAAGCTCTCGGAGAGCTTTACGATGGGGGCAGGAAGCCTACTCGACTGTACCTATTTTCGTAGCCCAAAATTGAACGTTTTCATCAATTTTTGGGACAGTTTTTTTGGTTAGCGTTGTTTTTTCGTCCCGTATCGTACGTCATGAGCAGCGAAAAGGGCGACAACCTAATCAATCACATTTCTATTACCGAATCCCATGGCACCTTCGGCAAGACAAATTCTCTTCTCGTAGAGGCTGGGCCCGCAAACCGAGGGTGTGGGGCATAGGACCAGGTCTCCGTCGCTCCGGTGCTCATAACTTTTGATTTGTAAGGAATTACGCGCTGCACAGCATACCGTTGGGAAGCTCTCCGAGAGATCTACGACGGGGGTAACAATACTACTCGGCTGCGCCTATTTTTGGTGCCCTAAATCGAACGTTTTCAACAGTTTCGGGATATTTTTCTTCTTTTGCACTATTTTTTGGTTACGGATCGTACGTCGTGAGCCGCGAAAAGGATGACAACCTAATCCATCACATTTCTATTACCGAATCCCACTGTAGTTGGGGCAAGACAACTTCACTTCACGTAGAGGTTAGGCCCGTAAACCGAGGCCTTGGGGCTTGTGACCAGGTATCTGTCGCTCCGGTGCTCATAACTTTTGATCTGTAAGGAGTTACGCGGCACACAGCATACCGTTGGAAAGATCTCCGAGAGCTCTACGACGGGGGCACCAAGCTTGCTCTGTTGCGCCTATTTTCGGCGCCCAAATCGAACGTTTTCATAAGTTTTGGGACACTTTTCTTCTTTTGTGCAGTTTTTTTGTCCCGGATCGTACGTCATGAGCCGGGAAAAGGACGACAACCTAATCCATCACATTTCTATTACCGAATCCCATGGTACATTGGGCAAGACAACTTCACTTCAGGTAGAGGCTGGGCCCGTAACCGAGGGCGTAGGGCTTGTGACCAGGTATCCGTTGCTCCGGTGCGTATAACTCTTGATTCGTAAAGAGTTACACAGCGCACAGCATACCGTTGGAACGCTTTTCGAGAGCTCTATGACGGGGCAACTAGCCTGCTCAGTTGTGCCTATTTTCGGAGTACAAAATCAAATGTTTTCAACAATTTCTGGACACTTTTCTTCTTTTCAATGTTTTTTCATTCCGAATCGTACGTCGTGAGTCGCGAAAAGGAGGACAACATAATCCATCACATTTCTATTACCGAATCCCACTGCAGCATGGGAAAGACAACTTCACTTCACGTAGAGGCTGGGCCAGCAAACTGGGGGCGTGGGGCTTGTGACCAGGTATCTGTCGCTCCAATGCCCATAACTTTTGATCCGTAAGGAGTTACACAGTGCACAACATACGTTTGGAAAGCTCTCCAAGAGCTCTACGATGGGGGTAACAAACTTGCTCGGCTGTTCCTATTTTTGGAGCCAAAAATCGAATATTTTCATCAGTTTTGGGACACTTTTCTTCTTTTGGACTGTTTTTTCATCCCGGATCGTACGCTGTAAGCCGCAAAAAAGACGATAACCTAATCCATCATATTTCTATTACCGAATTCCACGGCACCTTGGGCAAGAAAACTTCGCTTCACGTAGAGGCTGGGCCCGCAAACCGAGGGCGTGGGGCTTGAGACCAGGTTTTCGTCGCTCCGGTGCCCATAACTGTTGATCCGTTAGGAGGTATGCGGCGCAGAACATACAGTTGGAAAGCTCCCAGTGTGCTCTACGACATGGACGGCAAGCCTTCTTGTCTGCGCCTGTTTTCGTAGCCCAAAATTAAACATTTTCATCAGTTTCGGGACACTTTTCTTCTTTAGTGTTGTTTTTCCATCCCAGATCGTACGTCGTGAGCTTTGAAAAGGACGACAACCTAGTCCATCACATTTCTATTACCGAATCCCACAGCACCTTCTACAAGACAACTTCGCTTCACGTAGAGGCTGGGCCTGCAAACCGAGGGCGTGGGGCTTGGGACCAGGTCTCCGTCGCTCCGATGCCCATAACTTTTTATCCGTAAGGAGTTACGCGGCGTACAATATATCACACCCCAACTTGACCTATAGAGGGTGTGATCTAATAATCATTTATACCATTTCACATACTTAATCATTCATTAAGATTTAGCACTTAACGTTAGCTTAGAACTCCAAAACATTTTTTTTAAAAAGGCAGCATAACGGTTGTAATTGAGCTCATTAGTTTGACCTAATTTTTTAAACGCCTCAAAATAATCAATCTTAAATTCATTTCCAACTAAGATTACTATTATCACCAATCGAAATGCCTGCTAGTTATCTCGAAGTCTCGTTTGATTAACAACCTAGCATGATAACTATGTCTCGTTTATTTGTCAATCCCTATTACACGAGTACTTGTTGATCTTAGCTTACAAATGAGTTCCTGCTTAAGATTGGATAGATTCATTTTACTTAGCCTTTTGCCTAATACTTCATACGCCTGTAGTAGTTGCTAATCAAAGTAGCAAAACGATCAAATAGGGTGTCTGTCTAGTTATAAACAGTACAAATCAAAATTAGACCCCAAATTACAACGGGGGTCTTTTACAATAACAACAACAAGCAACATAAGAAATAGTATTCAAAACAACATATCGTTCACAAAACAGCCACAATCACGTAAGGCACGTAGGGCATACAATCACTCCAAAGAGTCATCCATAGGCACGTTATCCTCATGTACCTGTTCCTGATCTTCTTCACCTGAGATGATAAATAGGGTGAGTCCTTATGAACTAAGTGATGGTAAACGAGAAATACATTTTGAAACTCTTATTCCAGTTCAACTTATAAAAAACCTTTTTTGAAAGCATGACATATAACACAAGTAAGTTCATAATATAGTATAAAAGTAAAAGAACAAAATTACTCGTCTTTCCTCCCTGAGGTCCTCTAGGAACCAAGCGAGAGTACTTATACACATAATGGAAAGGATACGGTGAACTTTTGCTCTCAATTCATTTCTAATATCAGTTATTGCAGCTAACTTCAAATCATCCACTTATCACGCCAAATGGGTGTACTCTGGATATACCCTGAAATCCTACGACCCAACTTTCTGAGAAAGTCTAGCCCCTAAGTGAGAGAAGGAATTGGACAATGGTAGTCATGGTTGCATCGGCAAGCCCGATGTTGCCCGGTGTGCGTGAAATGCTACCACACCAGAATGAAAGGTTGCAACCTTGTATGCAATACACATTTATGACTTTTAATATATCACATTAGGAGGACAACAAAGTAGGTTGCCTCCGAGCAGTCATAAGATCGCACATTGATAAGTAAACACACGAGGCATGCTTTGACATGTAATTTCACTTGTAAAGCACATGGAGTTATATGAATATTAAATAGGCAGCCATGTAACACATGTAAATCAAGTCATATAACTCATTTTGGGGTTCACATAATCAAGTAATAAGTTTATACAAGCATGCAACGACGTCTACATGAGACCGGGTGCAAGAAAAGTCTACTTATCAACATGTAATCATTGGAATCACATTTCAAGCATACTTAACATTTATTAGGCAGCCCACTAATCACACAATTGGACACAATAACCATAGGATCAACACTTAGCGAGTTTTCACATTCAATAGGGTTTCAATTCATGCTTACACGTGCGATTTAAGCCATAAGTTGTCACGTAACTAAACCCAAGTCATGCATCGATTAATTAAAACATCCTCAATCATCCAATACAGTCCATACAACATCCAAGTGCCACAATCCCAAGCATGCAATACCACAAGAGGAGTTACAATAATTTTCAAAGCATATCACTAGATAAAAACCTCACCGCAATGGTCTGTTTTCCCACAATCATTTAGACAAGCAACCAATCTCCAATCCAGTGAAAAAAATTTCAAATTAAAGCTTAATGAGTGATTTGAATCCAGAAACAAACCTCACATCATTTGGAGTTCGGATTCAAGAGTTATAGCTAAAACCGTGAGACTACGCAAAACTGTCCAGATTCATACATATTTCAATACTTGCCATTTTGAGGGTCTTAGGGTCAGATTTAGCTTTAGTCTATTTCTGACAAAAATGTCCAGAACTGAAAAATGTAGAAACCTACCAAATTTAATGCATTTTAGATATCGTTTACTAGGTTAAAATTGTTTCGTTCTACAAGGACAGTGAACTGCCAAAAACCTGCTCCATTTTCCCAGATTTTCTAGATTTAGACACCTTTCGATGTTTTGCCATTTTGGAGACCTTAGAGTCAAAATTGGCCTTGGCCTATTTCAACAAAAAATGCTCATAACTGGCAAAAATAGTCACCTACCAATTTTCACGCATTTTAAACATCATTTACTAGGCCAAATTCACTTCGCTCTACCAAGTCAGAAATCTGCCAGCTACGTGATTCTTGCCTATCTTCAAGTTCTAACCGAATATCTTTCCATGCATGGTTATATAAGCTCATGTACACACATATACAATAAGTACAGAGTTAAATATAGACATATGAAGGCATGCATGTGGTTTTTGAAAGATTTTAAAAAGGATTAACCCTCACCTTAGCCTATAGACAACAAATGATGCTCAAAACTCTTGAAGATGCACAAAAATGTCTTTTCTCCTTGCTTGGCCGAGAGATAGCTTGAGATTCTCTAATTCCTAGCTTAGTTACCATGTTCTTAGTATGTGCATGTGGCTAGAACAAAAGGAAATGAAATAGAAGCTATCAAACATACCTAAGCCGAAATGAGAGTTCTATGAGCTTGCATGCAATTTTTCTTGCTTCTTGCTTGCTTGGTCGAGCTTCCTAGGGTCCTTGAGTGTCTTGGTGAGCTTTAGGAGATGAGCTTAAGCTATGGTGGTGCTTGAAGCAACCTATGCCGAGAGGGTGAGAGAAAATAAGAGCAATTGAAATGTTTATGAGGAATGAAGTGTTTGTGTGTGAGTGTGTTGGCCTAGGGCCTTGAAAAATCTAAAATGGCATCTCTTTTGGAGCATGTTGGAGTTGTTTGGCATGCTTGGTGATGTGGCCGAGAATGTGGAGCATGGTGGTGGATAAAATAATGCTTTGGTTTTCTTTTTTTTTTTGCATTGTGTCATAGAATGTCTAAGCTTGAATTTTGAAATTGCAAAGCATGTCAAAAGATCTTCACATGGTTGGCCAAGGCAAAGCTCAAATCTGAATTTGTCATGTTTTGAGCATTATTTTATTGTAGGTGCTTGGAATTTGCAAAATAATAAAGAATAAAGAATAAGAATGTTTAGCTTTTGGTGAAATTTTTTCTTCTAGTGCATTGACTTAGGATTAAAATATAGTTGGTGGAGTTTGTAGGATTATTCTAGTCTAGTGTTTCGTGTAGGATGTTTCCTTGATTAGCGTGCGGGCACGCTTACCTAGGTCTAGGGCTCGCATTGTGAGGTAGGACACGAACTACGAGACAAACGTATGTTTTTCAAGTAAATGCCCGTAATTCAACACAAGGCACGTAAGACGAGACACGACTCTTAAACCTAGGTCAAAGCACGCAATTCTAGGTTAGGGCACACGAAACGAGGTATCGCACGCAAATTGAGGTCAGGCCTCACACAACATACCGTTGAAAAGCTCTCTGAGAGCTCTACGACGGGGACAACAAGCCTGTTAGGCTGTGCTTGTTTTCGGAGCCCAAATTTGAACGTTTTCAACAGTTTCGGGACACTTTTCTTCTTTTGCACTGCTTTTTCGTCCCGGATCGTACGTCGTGAGCGGCGCAAAGGACGACAACCTAATCCATCACATTTCTATTACCGCATCGTACTGCAGTTTAGGTAAGACAACTTCACTACACGTAGAGGCTGGTCTCGCAAACCAAGGGCGTGGGGCTTGTAACAAGGTATCCGTCGCTCCGGTGCCCATAACTTTTAATCTGTAAGGAGTTACGCGACGCACAGCATACCGTTGAAAAGCACTCCGAGAGCTCTACGATGGAGGCACCAAGCCTACTCGGCTGCGCCTGTTTTCAGAGACCAAAATCGAATATTTTCATCGATTTCGGGATACTTTTCTTCTTTTGTGCTGTTTTTTCATCCCGGATCTAATGTCGTGAGCCACGAAAACGACGACAACCTAATCCATCACATTTCTATTACCGAATCCCATGGCACCTTGGGCAAGACAACTTCACTTCACCTAGAGGCTGGGCCCGCAAACCAAGTGCGTGGGGCTTGTGACTAGGTTTTCGTCTCTCCGGTACCCACAACTTTTGATCTGTAAGGAGTTACACAGCACACAGTATACCGTTGGAAAGCTCTCGGAGAGTTGTACAACGGGGACAGAAAGCCTGCTAAGCTGCACCTGTTTTCATAGCCCAAATTTGAACGTTTTCATCAGTTTCGGGATACTTTTCTTCTTTAGCGTTGTTTTTCCGTCCCGGATCGTACATCATGAGCTGCGAAAAGGGAGATAACCTAATGCATCACATTTCTATTACCAAATCCCATGGCACCTTCGTCAAGACAACTTCGCTTCACGTAGAGGCTGGGCCAGCAAACCGAGAGCGTTGGGCTTGGGACCAGGTCTCTATCGCTCTGGTGCCCATAACTTTTTATCCGTAAGGAGTTACGCCGCACAACATACCATTGGAAAAAGCTCTCCGAGAGCTCTACGACAAGGGCAACAAGCCAAAATCGAACATTTTCATCTGTTTCGGAATAACTTTCATCTTTTGCGCTGTTTTTTCATATCGGATCATATGTCATGAGCCACGAAATGGATGACAACCTAATCCATCACATTTCTTTTACCGAATACCACGGCATCTTGGGCAAGAAAACTTCGCTTCGCGGAGGGGTTGGGCCCACAAACCGAGGGCACGGGGCCTGTGACCATGTATCCGTCACTCTGGAGCCCATAACTTTTGATTCGTAAGGAGTTATACGGCACACAGCATACCGTTGGAGAGCTCTCCGAAAGCTTTACGACGGGGGCAGTAAGCCTGCTCGGCTGCGCCTATTTTTGGAGCCCAAAATCGAATGTTTTCATTAGTTTCGAGATACTTTTCTTCTTTTGAACTATTTTTTCGTCACGAATCGTACGTCGTGAGCCGCAAAAAGGACGACAATCTAATCCATCACATTTCTATTACCGAATCCCACAGCACCTTGGACAAGACAACTTCATTTCATGTAGAGGCTGGGCCCGCAAACCGAGGGCGTAGGGCTTGTGACCAGGTATCCGTCGCTCCGGTGCCCATAACTTTTGATTCGTAAGGAATTACGCGGTGCACAACATACCGTTGGAAAGCTCTCCAAGAGCTCTATGAAAGGGTTAGCAAACCTGCTCGGCTGTGCCTATTTTCAGAGCCCAAAATCGAACGTTTTAATCAGTTTCGGGATACTTTTCTTCTTTTGTGCTGTTTTTTCATCCTGGATCGTACGTCGTGAGCCGCGAAATGGACGACAACCTAATCCATCACATTTCTATTACCGAATACCACGGCACCTTGGGCAAGACAACTTCATTTCATGTAGAGGCTGGGCCAGCAAACCAAGAGTGTGGGGCATGAGACCGGGTTTTCGTCGCTCTGGTACGCATAACTTTTGATCCGTAAGGAGTTATGCGGCGTACAACATACCGTTGGAAAGCTCTCCGAGAGCTCTACAATAGGGGCAGCAAAGCTGCTCGGCTGTTCCTATTTTCGGAGCCCAAAATTGAACATTTTCAACAGTTTCGGGACATTTTTCTTCTTTTGTGCTATTTTTTCGTCTCGGATCGTACGTCGTGAGCCTTGAAAATGACGACAACCTAATCCATCACATTTCTACAACCGAATCTTATGGCACCTTGGGCAAGAAATTTTTTTACTTCACGTAGAGGCTGGGCCCGCAAACAGAGGGCGTGGAGCTTGACACCAAGTTTTCGTCGGCTATAACTTTTGATCCGTAAGGAATTTCGCGGCGCGCAGCGTACCGTTGGAAAGCTCTCCGAGAGCTCTACGACGGGGGAGGTAAGCCTGCTCGGCTGCGCCTATTTTCATTGCCCAAAATTGAATATTTTCATCAGTTTTGTTACACTTTTCTTCTTTAGCGTTATTTTTCTGTCCCGAATCGTACGTCGTTAGCTGCGATAAAGACGACAACCTAATCCATCATATTTCTATTACCGAATGCCACGCCACCTTCGGCAAGACAACTTCGCTTCACGCAGAGGCTGGGCCCGCAAATTGAGGGCGTGGGGCTTGGGACTAGGTCTCCGTCGCTCCAGTGCTCATAACTTTTGATCCGTAAGGAGTTACGCGGTGCAAAGCATACCGTTGGAAAGCTCTCCAAGAGTTCTATGACAGGGGCACCAAGCCTGCTCTGCTGCGCCTTTTTTTGGATACCAAAAGCAAACGTTTTCAATAGTTTTGGGACACTTTTCTTATTTTGCATTGTTTTTTCGTCACGGATCGTACGTTGTGAGCTGCGAAAAGGTCAACAACCTAATCCATCACATTTCTATTACCGAATCCCACGGCACCTTCGGCAAGTCAACTTCACTTCACGTAGAGGATGGGCCCGCAAACCGAGGGCGTAGAGCTTGTGACCAAGTATCCGTCGCTCCGGTGCCCATAACTTTTGATCTGTAAAGAGTTACGTGACGCACAACATATAGTTGGAAAGCTCTCCGAGAGCTCTACGACGGGGGTAGTTAGCCTGGTCGGCTGCGTATGTTTTGAAGCCCAAAATCGAACATTTTCATCAGTTTCGGGACACTTTTCTTCTTTTGCGCTGTTTTTTCATCCCGGATCTTACATCGTGAGCCGCGAAAAAGACGACAACCTAATCCATCACATTTCTATTACCGAATCCCATGGCACCTTAGGCAAGAGAACTTAGCTTCACGTTGAGGGTAGTCCCGCAAACCGAGGGCGTAGGGCTTGAGACCAGGTTTTCGTCGCTTCGGTGCCCATAACTTTTGATCCGTAAAGAGTTACGCGCCGCACAGCATATCGTTGGAAAGATCTCCGAGAGCTCTACGATAGGGGCAATAAGCCTGCTCGACTGCGCCTATTTTCGGAGCCCAAAACCCAATATTTTCAACAATTTCGGGACACTTTTATTCTATTGAACTGTTTTTTCACCACAGATCGTACGTCGTGAGCTGCGAAAAGGACGACAACCTAATCCATCACATTTCTATTACCGAATCCCACGGCACCTTGGGCAAGACAACTTCGTTTCACGTAGAGGCTCGGCCCGCAAACCGAGGGCGTAGGGCTTGAGACAAGGTTTTCGTCGCTCCGGTGCACATAACTTTTGATCCGTAAGGAATTTCGCGGCGCACAGCATACCGTTGGAAAGCTCTCCAAGAGCTCTACGACAAGGGCTACAAGCCTGCTCGGCTGCGCCTGTTTTCATAGCCCAAAATCGAATGTTTTCATTAGTTTCGGGACACTTTTCTTCTTTAGCGTTGTTTCTCTCGCCCGGATCGTACGTCATGAGCTGTGAAAAGGACGACAACCTAATCCGTCACATTTCTATTACCGAATTCCTCAGCACCTTCGGCAAGACAACTTCACTTCACGTAGAGGCTGAGCCCGCGCGTGGTACTTGGGACTCGGTCTCCGTCGTTCCAATGCCTATAACTTTTGATCCGTAAGGAGTTACGCGAAGCACAGCATACTATTGGAAAGCTCCCTGAGTGCTCTACGACGGGGGCAGCAAGCCTACTAGGCTGTGCCTTTTTTTGTATCCCAAAACCAAACGTTTTCAACATTTTTGGGACACTTTTCTTCTTTTGCACTGTTATTTCATCATGGATCGTACGTCGTGAGCCGCGAAAATGACGACAACCTAATCCATCACATTTCTATTACCGAATCCCACTGCAAGTTGGGCAAGACAACTTCACCTCACGTAGAGGCTGGGCCCGCAAACCGAGGGCGTGGGACTTGTGACTAGGTATCCGTCGCTCGGGTGCCCATAACTTTTGATCCGTAATGAGTTATGCGGCGCACAGCATACCGTTGGAAAGCTTTCCAAGAACTCTACGACGGGGCCAGTTAGCTTGCTCGGCTATGCCTATTTTCGGAGCCCAAAATTGAGCGTTTTCATCTGTTTCGGGACACATTTCTTCTTTTGCGCTATTTTTTCGTCCCGGATCGTACGTCGTGAGCCGCAAAAAAGACGACAACCTAATCCATCATATTTCTATTACTGAATCCCACTACACCTTGGGCAAGACAACTTCACTTCACTTAGAGGCTGGGCCCGTAAACCGAGGGCGTGGGGTTTGTAACCAGGTATCCGTCGCTCTAGTGCCCATAACTTTTGATCCGTAATGAGTTATACGGCGCACAGCATACCGTTGGAAAGCTTTCCAAGAACTTTACGACGGGGTCAGTTAGCTTGCTCGGCTATGCCTATTTTCGGAGCCCAAAATCGAACGTTTTTATCTGTTTCGGGACACATTTCTTCTTTTACGCTATTTTTTCATCCCAGATCGTACGTCGTGAGCCGCGAAAAAGACGACAACCTAATCCATCATATTTCTATTACCGAATCCCACGGCACCTTGGGCAAGAGAACTTAGCTTCACGTTGAGGATGGGCCCGCAAAACGAGGGCGTGGGGCTTGAGACCAGGTTTTCATCGCTCCGGTGCCCATAACTTTTGATCCGTAAGGTGTTAGCGGCGCACAACATATCATTGGAAAGCTCTCCGAGTTCTCTACGACAGGGGCATTAAACCTGCCCGGCTGTGCCTATTTTCGGAGCCCAAAATCAAACTTTTTCATCAATTTTGGGACACTTTCTTTTTTTGCTATGTTTTTTCGTCCCGGATCGTACGTCGTGAGCCGCGAAAAGGACGACAACCTAATCCATCACATTTCTATTACCGAATACCATGGCACCTTCGGCAAGACAACTTCGCTTCACGTAGAGGCTGGGCCCGCAAACCAAGGGTGTGGGGCTTGAGACCAGGTTTTGGTCGCTTCGGTGCCCATAACTTTTGATCCGTAAGGAGTTACGCGGCGCACGGCATACCGTTGGAAAGATCTCTGAGAGCTCTACGACGGGGGCAGCAAACCTGCTCAGCTGCGCCTATTTTCGTGCCCAAATTCAAACGTTTTCATCAGTTTTGGGACACTTTTCTTCTTTAGCGTTGTTTTTTCATCCCGAATCGTATTTCGTGAGCTACGAAAAGGACGATAACCTAATCCATCACATTTCTATTACCCAATCCCACGGCAACTTCAGCAAGACAACATCGGTTCACGTAGAGGCTGGGCCCGCAAACTGAGGGCGTGGGGCTTGGGACTTGGTCTCCGTCGCTCTGGTGCCCATAACTTTTGATCCTTAAGGAGTTATGCGGCGCACAACATACCGTTGGAAAGCTCTCCTAGAGCTCTACGATGGGGGCACCGAGCCTGCTCTGCTACATCTTTTTTTTGGAGCCCAACACAAAATGTTTTCAACGGTTTTATGACACTTTTCTTATTTTGCGCTGTTTTTCCGTCTAGGATCGTAGGTCGTGAGCCACGAAAATGACAACAACCTAATCCATCACATTTCTATAACTGAATCCCACTGCACCTTAGGCAAGACAAATTCACTTCACGTAGAGGCTGGGCCCACAAACTAAGGGCGTGGGGTTGTGAGGGTGACCATAACTTTTGATCCGTAAGGAGTTACGCGGCGTACAACATAGCGTTGGAAAGCTCTCCGAGAGCTCTACGACGGAGGCTGTTAGTATGCTCGACTAGGCCTATTTTCGGAGCCCAAAATCGAACGATTTCATCTATTTCGGGACACTTTTCTTCTTTTGTGCTATTTTTCCATCCCGGATCGTTCGTCGTGAGCCGCGAAAAAGACGACAACCTAATCCATCACATTTCTATTACCGAATCCCACGGTACCTTAGGCAAGACAACTTAGCTCCAATGCCCATAACTTTTGATCCGTAAGGTGTTACGCGGCGCACAGCATATCATTGGAAAGCTCTCCGAGTTCTCTACGATAGGGGCAGCAAACCTGCTCGGCTGTGCCTATTTTCAAAACCCAAAATAAAATGTTTTCATCAATTTTGGGACACTTTTCTTCTTTTGCAATATTTTTTCATCCTGGATCGTACGTCATGAGCCGCAAAAAGGATGACAACTTAATCCATCATATTTCTATTGCTGAATACCACGGCACCTTCGGCAAGAGAACTTCGGTTCACGTAGAGGCTAGGCCCGCAAACCGAGGGCGTGGGGCTTGAAACCAGGTTTTCGTCGCTCCGGTGCCCATAACTTTTGATCCGTAAGTAGTTATGCGGGGCACAACATACCATTAGAAAGATCTCCGAGAGCTGTACGACGGGGGTAGCAATTCTGCTTGGCTGCGCCTATTTTCGTAGCCCAAATTCAAACGTTTTCATCAGTTTCGGGACACTTTTCTTCTTTAGCGTTGTTTTTTCGTCTCGGATCGTACATCGTGAGCTGCGAAAAGGACGACAACCTAATCCATCACATTTCTATTACCGATGCCCACGGTAACTTCAGCAAGACAACATCGGTTCACGTAGAGGCTGGGCCTGCAAACCGAGGGCGTGGGGCTTGGTACCAGGTCTTTGTCGCTCCGGTGCCCATAACTTTTGATCCGTAAGGAGTTACGCGGCGCACAACATTCCATTGGAAAGCACTCCAAGATCTCTACGATTGGGGTAGCAAGCCTGCTCGGCTGTACCTTTTTTTGTAGCCCAAAACCAAACGTTTTGAACAGTTTCGGGACACTTTTCTTCTTTTGCATTGTTTATTCATCACAGATCGTACGTCGTGAGCCGCGAAAAGGACGACAACCTAATCCTTCACATTTCTATTACTGAATCCCACGGCACCTTGGGCAAGATAATTTCACGTTACGTAGAGGTTGTGCCCGCAAACCGAGGGCGTGGGGCTTGAGACAAGGTTTTTGTCGCTCCGGTGCCCATAACTTTTGGTTCGTAAATAATTTTACGGCACACAGCATACTGTTGGAAAGCTCTCCGAGAGCTCTACGACGAGGGCGGTAATCCTGCTCGGTTGCGCCTACTTTTGGAGCCCAAAATCGAATGTTTCCATCAGTTTCGGGCCACTTTTCTTCTTTAGCGTGATTTTTCTATCCCGGATCATATGTCGTGAGCCGCGAAAAGGACGACAACCTAATCCATCAGATTTCTATTACTGAATCCCATGACACCTTAGGCAAGACAACTTCGCTTCACGTAGAGGCTGGGCCCACAAACCGAGGGTGTGGGGCTTGGGACCCGGTCTCCGTCGCTCTGGTGCCCATAACTTTTGATCCGTAAGGAGTTACGCGGTGCACAACATACCGTTGGAAAGCTCTCCGACAACTTCACGACGTGGGCAGCAAGCCTGCTAGGCTGCGCCATTTTTTGGAGACCAAAACCAAACGTTTTCAACAGTTTCGTGACACTTTTCTTCTTTTGCACTATTTTTTCGTCATGGATCGTACGCCGTGAGCCGCGAAAAGGACGACAACCTAATCAATCAAATTTCTATTACCGAATCCCACTGCAGCTTGGGCAAGACAACTTCACTTCACGTAGAGGCTGGGCCCACAAACCGAGGGCGTGGGACTTGTGACCCGGTATCCGTCGCTCGGGTGCCCATAACTTTTGATCCGTAAGGAGTTACGCGTAGCCTGCTCGGCTATGCCTATTTTCGAAGCCCAAAGTCAAATGTTTTCATCAGTTTTGGGACACTTTTCTTCTTTTGCATTATTTTTTTCGTCCCGGATCGTACGTCGTGAGCTGCGAAAGGACAACAACCTAATCCATCATATTTTTATTACTGAATCACACGGCACCATGGGCAAGACAAGATTGCTTCAAGTGGAGGCTGGGCCTGTAAACCGAGGGCGTGGGGCTTGAGACCAGGTTTTCGTCGCTACGGTGCCCATAACTTTTGATCCATAAGGAGTTACACGACGCACAACATACCGTTGAAAAGATCTCTGAGAGCTCTACGATAGGGGTAGCACGCCTGCTTGGCTGCGCCTCTGTTCGTAGCCCAAAATCGAAAGTTTTCATTTGTTCCGGGATACTTTTCTTCTTTATCGTTGTTTTTTTGTCACAGATCGTACGTCGTGAGCTACAAAAAGGACGACAACCTAATCCATCACATTTCTATTACCGAATCCCACGGCACCTTCGGTAAGACAACTTTGATTCACATAGAGGCTGGGCCTGTAAACCGAGGGCGTGGGGCTTAGGACCAGGTCTCCGTCGCTTCGGTGCCCATAACTTTTGATCTGTATGGAGTTACATGGCACACAGCATACCGTTGGAAAGCTCTTCGAGAGCTCTACGATAGGGGCAACAACCTTGCTCGGCTGCGCCTTTTTTTGGAGCCCAAAATTGAACGTTTTCAACAGTTTCGGGATACTTTTCTTCTTTTGCACTATTTTTTCGTCCCGGATCGTACGTCGCGGCCTCAAAAAGGATGACAACCTAATCCATCACATTTCTATTACCGAATCCCACTGCAGCTTGGGCAAGACAACTTTACTTCACGTAGAGGTTGGGCCCGCAAACCAAGGACGTGGGGCTTGTGACCAGGTATCCGTGTCTCGAGTGCCCATAACTTTTGACCCGTAAGGAGTTACGCGGCGCACAACATATCGTTGGAAAGTACTCCGAGAGCTCTACGACGAGGGCAGTAAGCCTGCTCGGCCGTGCCTTTTTTCGGAGCACAAAATTGAACGTTTTCATTTGTTTTGGGACACTTTTCTTCTTTTGCTATATTTTTTCGTCCCTGATTGTACGTCGTGAGCCGCGAAAAGGACGACAACCTAATCCATCACATTTCTATTACCGAATCCCATGACAGCTTGGGCAAGACAACTTCACTTCATGTAGAGGCTGGGCCCGCAAACGGAGGGTGTGGGGCTTGAAACCAGGTTTTCGTCGCTTCGGTGCCCATAACTTTTGATCTGTATGGAGTTACATGGCACACAGCATACCGTTGGAAAGCTCTTCGAGAGCTCTACGACGGGGGTAGAAAACCTGCTAGAATGTGCCTATTTTCGGAGCACAAAATCGAATGTTTTCATCAATTTTGGGATACTTTTCTTCTTTAGCACTATTTTTTCATCCCGGATTGTACGTCGTGAGCCGCGAAAAGGACGACAAACTAATCTATCACATTTCTATTGCCAAATCCCACGGCACCTTGGGCAAGACAACTTCGCTTCACGTAGAGGCTGGGCCCGTAAACTGAGGGCGTAGGGCTTGGGACGTAGTATCCGTCACTCGGAGCCCGTAACTTTTGATCCATACGGAGTTAGGCGTTGCACAGCATACCGTTGGAAAGCTCTCCGAGAGCTCTACGACGGCGCACCAAGCCTGCTCGGCTGCACCTATTTTCGGAGCCCAAAACCGAATGTTTTCAATAGTTTCGGGACACTTTTCTTATTTTGCACTATTTTTTCGTCACGGATCATACGTCGTGAGCCGCGAAAAGGACGACAACCAAGTCCATCACATTTCTATTACCGAATCCAACGGCACATTGGGCAAGACTACTTCGTTTAACGTAGAGGCTGGGCCCACAAACCGAGGGTGTGGGGCTTGTGATCAGCTCTCCGTCTCTCCGGTGCCTATAACTTTTGATTTGTAAAGAGTTACGCGGTGCACAGCATACCGTTGGAAAGCTCTCCGAGAGCTCTATGTCAGGGGCAGCAAGCCTGCTCGGCTGTGCCAATTTTCGGAGCCCAAAATCGAACATTTTCAATAGTTTCGGGACAATTTCTTCTTTTGCGCAATTTTTTCATCCCGGATCGTACGTCGTGAGTCGCGAAAAGGACGACATTCTAATCCATCACATTTCTATTAGCGAATCCCATGGCACCTTGGGCAAGACAACTTCGCTTCATGTAGAGGTTGGGCCCGCAAACCGAGGGCGTGGGGCTTGAGACCAGGTTTTCGTCGCTCTAGTGCCCATAACTTTTGATCTGTAAGGAGTTACGTGACGTACATCATACCGTTGGAAGGCTCTCTGAGAGCTCTACGACGGGGGCAGTAAGCCTGCTCAGCTGCGCCTATTTTCGTAGCCGAAAATTGAATGTTTTCATTAGTTTCGGGACACTTTTCTTCTTTAGCATTGTTTTTCCGTCCCGGATCGTATGTCGTGAGCTGCAAAAAGGATGACAACCTAATCCATCACATTTCTATTATCGAATCCCATGGCACCATCGGCAAGACAACTTCAGTTCACGTAGAGGCTAGGCCCGTAAACCGAGGGCGTAGGGCTTGGGACCAGGTCTCCGTCGCTACGGTGCCCATAACTTTTGATCCGTAAAGAGTTACGCGGTGCACGGCATACCGTTGGAAAGCTCTCCGAGAGCTCTACGACGGGGGCAGCAAACCTGCTCGACTGTGCCTATTTTCAGAGCCCAAAATCAAACGTTTTCATCAGTTTCGGGATAATTTTATTCTTTTGCACTATTTTTTCGTCCCAGATCGTATGTCGTGAGCCGCGAAAAGGACGACAACCTAATTCATCACATTTCTATTACCGAATCCCACGGCACCTTGGGCAAGACAACTTCGCTTCACGTAGAGGCTGGGCCCGCAAACAGAGGGCGTGGGGCTTGAGACCAGGTTTTCGTCGCTCCGGTGCCCATTACTTTTGATCCGTAAGGAGTTACATGACGTACAACGTACCGTAGGAAAGCCCTCTGAGAGCTCTACGATAGGGGTAGCAAGCCTGCTTGGCTGCGCCTATTTTCGTAGCTTAAAATCAAAATTTTTCATTAGTTTCGGGATACTTTTCTTCTTTAGCGTTGTTTTTCCATCCCGGATCGTACGTTGTGAGCTGCGAAAAGGACGACAACCTAATCCATCACATTTCTATTACCGAATCCCACGGCACCTTCGGTAAGACAACTTCGGTTCACATAAAGGCTGGGCCCGAAAACTGAGGGCGTGGGGCTTGGGACCAAGTCTCCGTCGCTCCAGTGCCCATAACTTTTGATCCGTAAGGAGTTACGCAGCGCACAACATACCGTTAGAAAGCTCTCCGAGAGCTCTACAACGCGAGCAGGAAGCTTGCTCGGCTATACCTATTTTCAGAGCCCAAAATTGAACATTTTCAATAGATTCGTGATACTTTTCTTATTTTGCGCTGTTTTTTCGTCCCGTATTGTTCGTCGTGAGCCGCGATAAGGACGACAACCTATTCCATCACATTTCTATTATTGAGTCCCACAGCATCTTGGGCAAGACAACTTCTCTTCGCGTAGAGGCTGGGCCTGCAAACCAAAGGCGTGGGGCTTGTGACCAGGTCTCCGTCGCTCCGGTGCCCATAACTTTTGATCCGTAAGGAGGTATGTGGCACACGACATACTTTTGGAAAGCTCTCTAGGAGCTCTACGACGGGGGCGACAAGCCTGCTCGGCTGCTCCTATTTTTGGAACCCAAAATAGAACATTTTCATCAGTTTCAGGCCACTTTTCTTCTTTAGCACTGTTTTTTCGTCCAGGATTGTACGTCGTGAGATGCGAAGAGGACGACAACCTAATCCATCACATTTCTATTATCAAATCCCACAGCACCTTGGGCAAGACAACTTCGCTTCACGTAGAGGCTAGGCCCCCAAACCGAGGGCGTGGGGCTTGGGACCAGGTTTTCGTTGCTCCGGTACCCATAACTTTTGATCCGTAAGGAGTTATACGGTGCACAGCATACCGTTGGAAAGCTCTCCAAAAGCTCTACGACGGGGGCAGTAATCCTGCTCGGCTGTGCCTATTTTTGTAGCCCAAAATTGAACGATTTCAACAGTTTCGCGATACTTTTCTTCTTTTGTACTATTTTTTCATCCCGGATCGTACGTCGTGAGCCGCTAAAAGGACGACAACCTAATTCATCACATTTCTATTACTGAATCCCACTCTAGCTTGGGCAGGACAACTTCACTTCACGTAGAGGCTGGGCTCGCAAATCGAGGGCATGGGGCTTGTGACCAGGTATCTGTCGCTCCGGTGCCCATAACTTTTGATCCGTAATGAGTTACGTGGCACACAGCATACCGTTAGAAAGCTCTCTGAGAGCTCTACCACGAGGGCAGCAAGCCTGCTCGGCCGTGCCTATTTTTGGAGCCCAAAATCGAACATTTTCAATAGTTTCGGGACACCTTTCTTCTTTTGCACTATTTTTTCGTCCCGGATCGTACGTCGTGAGCCACGAAAAGGACAACAACCTAATCCATCACATTTCTATTTTCGAATCCCACTACAACTTGGGCAAGAAAACTTCACTTCACGTAGAGGCTGGGCCCGCAAACCAAGAGCGTGGGGTTTATGATGAGGTATCAATCGCTTCGGTGCCCATAACTTTTGATCCGTAAGGAGTTACGCGGCGCACAGCATACCGTTGGTGTCACGCCCCCAACCCGACCTATGGAGGTTAGACGAGGGTGTGATCTAATCATTCACGTTCTTTTACGATTATAACTTGTTAACGAAGGTTAAGCTTATCCGTTAGACTAGAACTCTAAAAGTTTTTTGAAAAACCGGCAGCATAACAGTTGTAGTTAGGACCTTTTAGTTTTACCTAATTTCTATACGCCTCAATTATTCCAATCATTAATCCAATTCCATTAAGGACTCGTATTTTTTCATCAACCGATATGCCTACTAGTCTATCTTGAAAGTCTCGTTTGGTTAGTAAGCCTAGCGTGATAACTATGTCCCGTTTATTTATCAATTTCTTATCATGCAAGTACCTATTATCATTTAGTTTACAAATAAGCACCTAAGTTAAATTAGATAGAATTGACTTAGTTCATTTTTTACCTAGTGGTTTAATTGCCTACGATAGCTACTATTCAAGATAATGAAAGCAAATAACCAAATAAGAAGTTCATCCGGTTATAGATAGTACAATCCAAAACAAGACCCAAATTACAACGGGGTCATTTACATCAACAAAATAAGTAGTCTTCAGAGCAAACACAATGTTCATAGAACAGCCACTGACAAGCAAGGCACATAAAGCACGTAATCACTCCAAGGAATCATCAACAGGCACATTTTCCTTGGGTACCTGTTCCAAATCTTCTTCACCTGTGATGATAAAAGAGGGTGAGTCCTTATGAACTCAGCGACGGGGAATGAGAAATAACGTTTTAGAAATCTCTTTTCCGGTTAGTCTTATGAAAACCCCTTTTTGAGAACATGTCACATATTACAATTAATAAGTATGCAAAATATAAGAATCAAATTGAACAACAGATACAATTACCAATCATTTTAAGGATACGGTGAGCTTTCGCTCTCGCTCTCGTTCTCGAGATCAATCGGTGAGCATTTGCTTTCAATATTATTTTCGATAACAATTGTTGTGGCCGGATTCAATCATCCACTTATCGCTCCCAATTGGGTGTACTCCGGATGTACCCTGAAAACCTACGACCCAACTTTTCGAGGGTGGAATGTCAAGCGAGAGAGGGAATTGGACCATGGTAGTCACGGGAGCACTGGCAAGCCCTATGCCGCCCGGCGTTCGTGAAATGCTACCATGCCACGATGAGAGGTTGCAACCTTGTATGCAATGAACATTTATGCCATTTAACATTTCACATTATGAGGTCAACAAAGTAGGTTGCCTCCGAGCAAGTATAAGATCACATTTTGACATATTAACATATAAGGCATTGTAAGAACATGTAGTCGTTTCATATATCAATTTGAAAGCAACTAAACTCTTACGGGCAGCCAAGTAACCATGTTCAAATAAGCCATAGCATGTCTTTTAACAATTCAAATTAGGAGGTCAACAAAGTAGGTTGCCTCCGAGCAATTATAAGATCGCATATCGATAAGTAAACTTACAAGGCATGCTTTGACATGTACATTCACTTTGTAAAACACTTAGGAGCATGTGAACATTTAACAGACAGCCAAGTAACACCAAATAAAACAAGTCATATAGCTCATTTTAGTTCACATGTTAAGTGTTGAGATCATACGAGCATGCAACGACACTTATACAAGATCGGGTGCAAGAATAGTCCACATATCAATATGCAATCATTGGGAATCATGTTTAGAGCTATATGGACAATTCCGGGCAGCCTATTAACCCCCTTCAACACCATTTATAATTCACACAAGAATAGTTTATGACTCAGGAACCCACGGGGCCATTAGGGTTTACTAGGCCGTGCTCGGGGTTAGTTTCATTTGCTAAGCACCACAAGTAATACTTAAACCACATCAAGCCTATATAACATTTATTGGGCAGCCTACTAATCACGCAATTAAATACATTAATCATATGATCATCACTTAGCGAGATTTCATAGTTAATAGGGTTTCAATTCATGCTTACACGTGCGATTAAGCCACAAGTTGTCACATAATTAAACCCAAGCCATGCATCGATTACTTAATCATCCTCAATCATCCAAAACAGTCCACACAACATCTAAGTACCACAATTTCAAGCATTCAATACCACAAGAGAAGTTACAACATGTTTCAAAGCATATCACAAAACAAAACCTCAGTGCATTGGTCTGTTTTCCCACATTCATTTAGACAAGCAAAAAATCTCCAATTTCAGTGAAAAAAATGCCAAATTAAAGCTTAATGAGTGATTTAAATCCAGAAACAAACCTCACCTCATTTGGAGTTCGGACTCAAGAATTATAGCCAAAACCGTGAGACTATGCAAAACTGTTCAGATTCGTACACATTTCAATACTTTCCATTTTTGAGGGTCTTAGGGTCAGATTTAGCCTTAGTCTATTTCTGACAAAAATGTCCCGAACTGAAAAATATAGCGATATACCAATTTTCATGCATTTTCACCAATATTTACTGGGTAAAAAATACTTCGTTATACAAAGCCAGTAATCTGCCAGAAACCTATTTCATATTTCCAGATTTTCCAAATTTAGACACCTTTCGATATTTTGCCATTTTGGAAGCCTTAGAGTCAAAATTGGCCTTGGCCTATTTCTATGAAAAATGCTCAGAACTGACAAAAATAGTGACCTACTAATTTTCAGGCATTTTTGACATCATTTTCTAGGCTAAAAAGGTTTCGTTCCACAAGGTCAGAAATCTGCCAACAGAAACATTTTTTACCTATCTTCAAGTTCTAGCCAAACGTCCAGCCATACATGGGTATATAAGCTCATGTACACACATATACAATAACTACAGAGGTAAATATAGCCATATGGAAGCATGCATGTGGTTTTTGAAACCTTTTAAAAGAGTTTAACCCTCACCTGAGCAAGTTAATAGATGAAGAAGCACAATGTTCTTGAAGATGCACCAATGGAGCTTCTTTCTTCGTTCTTGCTTGGTTCGCCTGCTATGCGCGACCTTGGGAGAGATCTTGAGATCATGCTTGAAGTATTGGAAGGTCGAGAGGCAGCCATGGTCGAAATGGAGAGAGAATGAGAGCTTGAGAGGGTTTTTGAGAGGAAAAATGAAGTTTTAGTGTGTGTGTGTGTGTGTGTGTGCTCGGTTTTTGCAGAATTTTTGTGTGTCAAATGCCTTCTAAAGTTGCTGAATATTGTGCCTAGGAAATGTAGTGTGTAAGGAATAAGTGCATGAGCATGTTGGAGGCTTAAGAGTTAGCAAAAAGGGCATAGAACTTAGGAAAAGTTATGACATAGTGTAAGAGAATGTTGGGTAGAATAGAATATTTTATAGTTAGTGGGATTTGTAGAGAATTTGAATTAGGAATATAATATTGGTTAGTGGATTGTGTAGGATTATTTTAGTGTTTTGTACTTTGTGCAAGAAACTTTATTGATTAACGTGTAGGCACGCATTCCTAGGTCTAGGGCACGCACTACGAGGTAAGGCACGCACTACGAGGTAAATGCACAGATTTCTATGTAAATGAACGCAATTCTGGGTAAGTACACGCAAACCAATGCAAGTTACGTAATTCAATGCAATGTATGTAAATCAAGGTATGGCGTTTAAACCTAGGTTAGGGCACGCAGTTCAAGGTTATGGCATATGAAACGAGAAAACGCACACAAATCGAGGTCTCACACGTAATTCAAGGTCAGGGCACGTATTTTTAGGTATGCACGTACATCGAGGATTAGGGCATACAATTTTAGGTCAAGGATGACGAAGCATGCACGTATGACGAAGCATGCACGAAAACCAAGACAGGGCACGCAATCCAAGATCAGTCATATAATTCAAGGTCTAAGGCACGTAAATCGAGGTTAGACACGTTATTCGAGGTCGGGCCTCACAGTTGGAAAGTTCTCCGAGAGTTCTACAACGGGGACAGCAAACCTGCTCGGCTGTGCCTATTTTTGGAGCCCAAAATTGAACGTTTTCATCAGTTTTGGGACACTTTTCTTCTTTTGCATTGTTTTTTCGTCCCGGATCGTACGTCGTGAGCCGTGAAAAGGACAACAAACCAATTCATCACATTTCTATAACCAAATCCCACGGCACCTTGGGCAAGACAACTTCTCTTCACGTAGAGGCTGGGCCAACAAACCGAGGGCGTGGGGCTTGACACTAGGTTTTTATCAATCCGATGCCCATAACTTTTAATCTGTAATGAGTTACGCGGCGTACATCATACCTTTGGAAAGCTCTCTGAGAGGTCCACGACGAAGGCATCAAGCCTGCTCGGCTGCGCATATTTTCGGAGCCCAAAACCGAACGTTTTCAACCGTTTCGGTACACTTTTCTTCTTTTGCACTGTTATTTCGTCACCGATCGTACGTCGTGAGCTGCGAAAAGGACGACAACCTAATCCACCACATTTCTATTACAGAATCCCACTGTAGCTTGGGCAAGACAACTTCACTTCATGTAGAGGCTGGGCCCGTAAACCGAGGTCGTGGGGCTTGTGACCAGGTATCTGTCGCTCGGGTGCCCGTAACTTTTGATCCATAAGGAGTTACGCGGTACACAGCATACCGTTGGAAAGCTCTCTGAGAGCTCTACGATGGGGATAGCAAACCTGTCCGGCTGCGCCTGTTTTCGGAGCCTAAAATTGAATATTTTCAACAGTTTTGAGATACTTTTCTTCTTTTGCACTGTTTTTTTGTCCCGGATCGCAAGTCGTGAGCCGCGAAAAAGACGACAACCTAATTAATCACATTTCTATTACCGAATCCCACTGCATCTTGGGCAAGACATCATCACTTCACGTAGAGGTTGGGCTAGCAAAACGAGGGCGTAGGGCTTGTAACCAGGTATCCGTCGCTCCGGTGCACATCACTGTAGATCCGTAAGGAGCTACACGACGCACAGCATACCGTTGGAAAGTTCTGCAAGAGCTCTACGACGGGGGTAGCAAGCCTGCCCTGCTGCACCTATTTTCGGAGCCCAAAATTGAACATTTTTAACAGTTACGGGACAATTTTCTTCTTTTGAATTATTTTTCGTCCCGGATCGTACGTCGTGAGCCGCAAAAAGGACGACAACCTAATCCATCACATGTCTATTACCAAATCCCACTGCAACTTGCGCAAGACAACTTCACTTCACATAGAGGTTGGGCCCGTAAACCGAGGGTGTGGGGCTCGTGACCAGGTATCCGTCGCTCCGGTGCCTATAACTTTTGATCTGTAAGGAGTTACGCGGCACACAGCATACCGTTGGAAAGTACTTCGAGAGCTATACGACGGGGGCAGCAAGGCTGCTCGGCTGCGCCTATTTTCAGAGCCCAAAATCGAACGTTTTCAATAGTTTCGGGATACTTTTCTTCTTTTGCAATGTTTTTTCCTCCCAAATCATACGTCGTGAGCCGCGAAAAGGACGACAACCTAATCCATCACATTTCTATTATCGAATCCCATGGCACCTCGGACAAGAAAACTTCACTTCACGTAGAGGCTGGGCCCGCAAACCGAGGGCGTGGGGCTTCTGACCAAGTATCCGTCGCTCCGGTGCCCATAACTTTTGATTCATGAGGAGTTACACGGCGCACAGCATACCATTGGAAAGCTCTACGAGAGCTCTACGATGGGAGCAGCAAGCATGCTCTGCTGCGCCTGTCTTCTGATCCCAAACTCTAACATTTTCAATATTTTCGGGACACTTTTCTTCTTTTGCACAGTTTTATCATCCCGGATCGTAAGTCGTGAGCCGGGAAAAGGACGACAACCTAATCCATTACATTTCTATTACCGAATCCCACTGCAGCTTGGGCAAGACAACTTCACTTCACGTAGAGGCTGGGCCAGCAAACCGAGGGCATGGGGCTTGTGACCAAGTATCCGTCGCTCCGATGCCCATAACTTTAGATCCGTATGGAGCTACGCGGTGCACAGCATACCGTTGGAAAGATCTCCGAGAGCTCTACGACGGGGGCAACAAGCCTGCCTTGCTGCGCCTATTTTCAGAGCCCAAAATCAAACGTTTTCAACAGTTACAGGACACTTTTCTTCTTTTGAATTATTTTTTCATCCCGGATCGTACGTTGTGAGCCGCAAAAAGGACGACAACCTAATCCATCACATGTCTATTGCTGAATCCCACTACAGCTTGGGCAAGATAACTTCACTTCACGTAGAGGTTTGGCCCGCAAACCGAGGGCATAAGGCTTGTGACTAGGTATCCGTCGCTTCGATGCCCATAACTTTTGATCCGTAAGGAGTTACACACACAGCATACCGTTTGAAAGCGTCTCGAGAGCTCTACGATGGGGGCAGCAAGCCTGCTCGGCTTCGCCTATTTTCGGAACCCAAAATCGAACGTTTTCAACAGTTTCGGGCCACTTTTCTTCTTTTGCACTGTTTTTTCCTCCCACTTTCATTTAGACAATCAAACAATCTCCAATTTCAGTGAACAAAATATTAAATTAAAGCTTAATGAGTGATTTAAATCCAGAAACAAACCTCGCATCATTTGGAGTTCGGATTGAAGAGTTATGGCCAAAACCGTGGGACTACGCAAAACTGTCCAGATTTGTACACATTTCAATACTTGTAATTTTTGAGGGTCTTAGGGTCAGATTTAGCCTTAGTCTATTTCTGACAAAAATGTCCAGAACTGAAAAATATAGCAATATACTAAATTTCATGCAATTTAACCAACATTTACTTGGTAAAAAATGCTTCGTTCTACAAAGTCAGTAATCTGCCAGAAACCTATTTCATTTTTCCAATTCTTCCAGATTTAGACTCCCCACGATCTTTGACCATTTTGGAGGCCTTAGAGTCAGAATTGGCCTTGGCCTATTTTTACAAAAAATGCTCAAAACTGGCAAAACTAGTGACCTACCAATTTTCATGCATTTTTACATCATTTGCTAAGCTAAAACTGTTTCGTTCCATAAGGTCAGAAGGCTTCCAGAACCTATTCCATATTTCCAGATTTAGACACCTTTTGATATTTGGCCATTTTAAGAATCTTAGAGTCAGAATTGGCCTTGGCCTATTTCTACGAAAAATACTCAAAACTAGCAAAAATAGTGACCTACCAATTTCACGCATTTTTGACATCCTTTACTAGGCCAAATGCACTTCGCACTACCTAGTCAGAAATCTGCCAACTACACGATTTTTAGTTATCTTCAAGTTCTAGCCAAAACTCTAGCCATGCTTGGTCATATAAGCTCATGTACACACATATACAACAACTACAGAGGTAAATATAGTCATATGAAGGCATGCATGTGATTTTTGAAAGCTTTTAAAAGAGTTTAACCCTCACCTTAGCAAGTTAATAGATGAAGATGCACAATGTTCTTGAAGATGCACCAATGGAGCTTCTTTCTTGCTTCTTGCTTGGTTGGGCTGCTATGGCCGAGCTTGGGAGAGATCTTGAGAGCATGCTTGAGGTCTTGGAAGGTCAAGAGGAAGCCATGGTCGAAATGGAGAGAGAGAATGAGAGCTTGAGAGGGTTTTTGAGAGGAAAAATGAAGTTTTAGTGTGTGTATGTGTGTGTGCTCGATTTTGCATAATTTTTGTGTGTCAAATGCCTTCTAAAGTTGCTGAATATTGTGCCTAGGAAATGTAGTGTGTAAGGAATAAGTGCATGAGCATGTTGGAGGCTTAGGAGTTAGCAAAAAGGGCATAGAACTTAGGAAAAGTTATGACTTGGTGTAAGAGAATGTTGGGTAGAATAGAATATTTTATAGTTAGTGGGATTTGTAGAGAATTTGAATTAGGAATATAATATTGGTTAGTGGATTGTGTAGGATTATTTTAGTGTCTTGTGTTTTGTGCAGGAATCTTTATTGATTAGCGTGCAGGCACGCATTCCAAGGTCTAGGGCACGCACTACGAGATAAGGCACACACTTCAAGATAAATGCACAGATTTCTATGTAAATGCATGCAATTCTGGGTAAGTGCATGCAAACCAATGCAAGGTACATAATTCAATGCATTGCACATAAATCAAGGTATGGTGCTTAAACCTAGGTTAGGGCATGCAGTTCAAGGTTATGGCACATGAAATGAGGAAATGCACACAAATCGAGGTCTCACACGTAATTCAAGATCAGGGCACGTATATCTAGCTATGCATGTACATCGAGGATTAGGGAACACAATTCTAGGTCAAGGCACATATGACGAAGCATGCACGAAAACCAAGATAGGGCACGCAATCCAAGATCAGTCATATAATTCTGGGTTCAAGGTACGCAAATCGTGGTCAGACACGTTATTCGGGGTTGGGCCTCACATCCTCCCCTCCTTAAAAGAATTTCATCCCGAAATTCATTCTTACTTGTTGAGGTCATTTAGATGGATTCCGACCATTGTTATTTTCCAACTCTGGGTCGTCCTTTGCTCTGTGATCTCTCTTACCACAACGAATTCACTTCTTAGCTTTCTTCAATCATTTAATTCGGTGTAACCCATACATTTATAGTTCGTTCCTTTGAACGACTCTATTCCTTCCATTTGATCTTAAGGTCAAGTTCATTAACTAAGGTTAGAATCTCCAAAAATAGTAATCAAGGCTGCATCGATATTCTAACAATACAACTATAACTTCAAAATCATAACTTATGTCATGTCAATCTTGCATTCATACCTCAAAAGGAATTTCACAATAATTCCATGATCCTATGGTGACATACGCTAATTTCAAGATAATAGGTCTATATCCGATTTACATATCCTATCTACTAGCTTCAAAACTACTATCACATAGGTCATACACATGTTATGAATTATTTCCACAATATGACCCTATTTTCAGGAAGAACTCACCAAAGAAACTAATCCATCTCAAGTCGTCATCTATCGATAGTATCATAGTCCCTATCTTGTAGGTACATTAGATTAGCAAATCTTCTAATGACAAGTCTCTCAGTTACAGGCTCCTATTCACTAACATTCTTTCCCAGCTTCGTTAACCTTCACGCTTGTAATCAAGAAGAAAGACCGTTAAGATTCGTTAAACTCAAACTCTAAGGTTTATTAGGTACCACCAACAAATTGCCATTGAAATTGCATGGGTAAACTAATCATGTTGCACTAGTTCAACTCTTACAAGTAAATTTCATCAGCTTGTGATCCAAAATCTATTTCCTTATTCAAATCTCTATTTTCAAGTCTCGAGGCTTTAGAATTTCTTTTAATCTTATCCAAAACTCCTAAGACGAATAGTTTCAACCTCAAATAAATTTCATTCACCTGAATCCATGGTTACGTCATACTTAATAAGACAATGGTCCTACTCACTTAGCGACCTAGTCGTTCCTTCGAACACTTAATGCCCGCCAATATATGTTCAACATTAATGTTACTAAGCTGGGTTCATCGCCATGTAAGTGATATCAATGCTCTACTAGGTTACCGGCCGTACAACAACAATCCTAGGACTATAAATGGGTACCAAAATGATCGAGCTCATAAGATACTTACACGAGATAACTTCTAGGTTGTATCAACATAAGAATTATGACCATGAGGCATCCTTCAACATAACCTAATAGAACTTCAAAAGTAATCAACGACTCATTTAACTATCACTACAAGATTCACCCCTCTATTCAACGACCACAATTCGAAGTCTACCAATCGCTAGTTTCTAGATGTGAAACGGTACACATAGATACGGTGGTCTAACAATAGTCTCTTGGGTCATTATGACTCTAATTCATCTCTATCTTAACTATATGAAATCTTACTCTTCTCATTTACATGTTCAACTAGCTAAGAGCATCAAGACTCATCGACCTTAGGTCCTAGGGTTCACCATGAATCATCATGCATACTCACTATTAGCTATTTAGGATTACTAATCATACCCTCACGACTTCACTTTGCAACCAGATGCTTAATATCATTTCCATGGTTTATATACCAGGTCCATTGGTATTACTTAGGGATATATGTTTCCTAATATCCTCTAGGGTATCCAAACAACAAGTGCATAGATTGACTTGCATAATTACAACTAAATCCGAGAGGCACCAAATTAATACCATGATTCTAAATATCACCGATATCCAACTTAGGACCTTTAGCAACGTTAGTCATCTAATGCATAATTCAATTCCTTACACTTCTATTCGACCTAACATTTTAGGTGTAGTTTTCTAAACACGAGTTCTAGCTACGTGAATTCCTTCTATTCCAACATCCCTATATCTTGTTATACTAAAGAATCATCAATCTTGTTAAACTCAATCTCCAAGGTTACCTACATGTCTTGAGGTTATCCATTATTAAGTTACTTAAATACGCTATCAATGACTTAATAATCTAACCCCTAAAAGTAACTATCGTCAACTTCCACGAATTCATCTCTTAATTTCTAGGTCACGATCTTACCGTTTAGTGAACTTGAAACTCGCTAGTATACACCATATCAGATTCATCAATGCTTCATTTCAACCAAGTAAGGATTCAATCGTACGAGTATATTGCTAACTTCGTAGATAGCCTATCAAGCCAATTTTAAGGTGTGAGAAATGGATTCAAAGCAACCTCAAAGTCAACTTCCACTATAAGCATATAAATATATATATTATAAGCCCCACGCCCTCGGTTTGCGGGCCCAGCCTCTACGGGAGGTGAAGTTGTCTTGCCCAAGCTGCAGTGGGATTCAGTTATAGAAATATGATGGATTAGGTTGTCGTCCTTTTCATCGCTCATGACGTACGATCATGGACGAAAAAATTGTGCAAAAGAAGAAAAATGTCCCGAAACTGTCAAAAATGTTGGATTTTGGACACCAAAAATAGGTGCAGCCGAGCAAGCTTACTACCCTGTCGTAGAGCTCTCGGAGAACTTTCCAACGGTATGCTGTGCGACACATATCTCCTTACGGATCAAAAGTTATAGGCACCGGAGCGACGAATACGTGGTCACAAGCCCCACGCACTCGGTTTGCGGGCCTAGCCTCTACGTGAAGTGAAGTTGTCTTGCCCAAGCTGCAGTAGGATTCGGTAATAGAAATGTGATGGATTAGATTGTCGTCCTTTTCGCAGCTCACGACGTACGATATGGGACGAAAAAATAACGCTAAAGAAGAAAAGTATCTCGAAACTGATCAAAACATTCAATTTTGGGCTTTGAAAACAGGCGCAGCTGACCAGGCTTGTTGCCTTTATCATAAAGCTCTCGGAGAGCTTTCCAATGGTATGCTGTGCGCTGCGCAATTCCTTACGGAACAATAGTTATGGGCACTGGAGCGACGGAGACCTGGTCCCAAGCCCCACGCCCTCGGTTTACCGTCCCAGCCTCTACGTGAAGCGAAGTTGTCTTGCCTAAGGTGCCATGGGATACGGTAATAGAAATGTGATAGATTAGGTTTTCGTCCTTTTCGCGGCTCACGACGTACGATCCGAGATGAAAAAATAGTGCAAAAGAAGAAAAGTGTCCCGAAACTGATGAAAGTGTTCAATTTTGGGCACCAAAAATTTGCACAGCCGAGCAGGTTTGCTACTTTCGTTGTAGAGCTCTCGGAGAGCTTTGCAACGGTATGTTGTGCGCCACGTAACTCCTTACGAATCAAAAGTTATGGTCATCGGAGCGACGGATACCTGGTCATAAGCCCCACGCCCACGGTTTGCGGGCCCAGCCTTTACGTGAAGCGAAGTTGTCTTGCCCAAGGTGCCATGGGATTCGGCAATAGAAATGTGATGGATTAGGTTGTCATTCTTTTCGCGGCTCACGACGTACGATCCAGGACGAAAAAATAGTGTAAAAGAAGAAAAATGTCCCAAAACTGATGAAAACGTTCAATTTTGGGATACAAAAACTGGCGTAGCTGAGCAGGCTTGTTGCCCCCGTCGTAGACCTCTCGGAGAGCTTTCCAACGGTAAGCTGTGCGCCGCGTAACTCCTTATGGATCAAAAGTTATGGGTACCGGAGCGACAGATACCTGGTCATAAGCCCCACGCCCTCGGTTTGCGGGCCCAATCGCTACGTGAAGCAAAGTTGTATTGCCCAAGATGCCATGGGATATGGTAATAGAAATGTGATGGATTAGATTTTCGTCCTTTTCACAGCTCACGACGTACGATCCGAGATGAAAAAACAGTGCAAAAGAAGAAAAGTGTCCCAAAACTGATGAAAACGTTCGATTTTGGGCTCCAAACACTGCCACAGCAGAGCAGGTTTACTACTCTCGTCGTAGACCTCTCGGAGAGCTTTCCAACGGTAAGCTGTGCGCCGCGTAACTCCTTATGGATCAAAAGTTATGGGTACCGGAGCGACAGATACCTGGTCACAAGCCCCACGCCCTCGGTTTGCGGGCCCAGCCTCTACATAAAGTGAAGTTGTCTTGCCCAAGCTGCAGTGGGATTCAGTAATAGAAATGTGATGGATTAGGTTGTAGTCCTTTTCGCGACTGACGACGTGCAATCTGGGATAAAGAAACGGTGTAAAAAAAGAAAAGTGTCCCGAAACTAATGAAAACGTTCAATTTTGGTATCCAAAAACTGGCACAGCCTGGTAAGTTTGCTACTCTCGTCGTCGAGCTCTCGGAGAGCTTTCGAACGGTATGCTATGCGCCGCGTAACTCCTTACGGATCAAAAGTTATGAGCACCGGAGCAACAGATACCTGGTCACAAGCCCCACGCCCTTGGTTTATGGGCCCAGCCTTTACATGAAGCAAAGTTGTCTTGCCCAAGGTGTCGTGGGATTCGGTAATAGAAATGTGATGGATTATGTTGTCGTCCTTTTCGCGGCTCACGACATATGATCCGGCCGAAAAAAAAGTGAAAAAGAAGAAAAGTGTTCCTAAACTGATGAAAACTTTCAATTTTGGGCTCCGAAAATAGGCACAGCCTAGTAGGTTTGCTACCTCCGTCGTAGAGCTCCCGGAGAGCTTTCCAACGGTTTGTTGTGCGCCGCGTAACTCCTTACGGATCAAAAGTTATGGGCACCGAAGCGACGAATACCTGGTCACAAGCACTACGCCCTCGGTTTGCGGGCCCAGCCTCTGCGTGAAGTGAAGCTGTCTTGCTCAAGCTGCAGTGCGATTCGGTAATAGAAATGTGATGGTTTCGCTTAACGTCCTTTTCGCGGCTCACGATGTACGATCCGGGACTAAAACAGTGCGAAAGAAGAAAAGTGTCCCGAAACTGTTGAAAACGTTTGATTTTGGCTTCCGAAAATAGGCGTAGTCGAGCAAGCTCGCTGCCCCCGTCGTAGATCTCTCAGAGAGCTTTCCAACGGTATGTTGTACGCTGCGTAATTCCTTACGGAACCAAAGTTATGGGCACCGGAGCGACGGAGACTTGGTCCCAAGCCCCACGCCCTTGGTTTGCAGGCCCAACCTCTACTTGAAGCGAAGTTGTCTTGCCGAATGTGCCATAGGATTCGGTAATAGAAATGTGATGGATTAGGTTGTCGACCTTTTCACAGCTCACAACGTACGATCTGGGACAGATAAACAATGCTAAAGAAGAAAAGTGTCCCGAAATTGATGAAAATGTTTAATTTTAGGCTACGAAAATAGGCGCAGCCGAGCAGGCTTGTTGCCCCCGTCGTAGAGTTCTCAGAGATCTTTCCAACGGTATGATGTGCGCCGCGTAACTCCTTACGGATCAAAAGTTATGGGCACCGGAGTGACGCATACCTGGTCACAGGCCCCTCGCCCTCGGTTTGCGGGCCCAGCCTCTACGTGAAGTGAAGTTGTCCTGCCCAAGCTGCAGTGAGCTTCGGTAATAGAAATGTGATGGATTATATTGTCCTTTTAGCTGTTCACGATGTACGATTCGGGACGAAAAAACACTATAAAAGAAGAAAAGTGTCCCGAAACTATTGAAAATGTTGGATTTTTTACTCCAAAAATAGGCGCATTAGAGCAAGCTTGTTGCCCTCATCGTAGAGCTCTCGGAGAGCTTTTCAACGATATGCTGTGCGCTGCATAACTCCTTACGGATCAAAAGTTATGGGCACTGGAATGACGGAGACCTGATCCCAAGCCCCATGCCCTCAGTTTGCGGGCCCAGCCTCTGCGTGAAGCAAAGTTGTTTTACACAAGGTGCCATGGGATTCGGTAATAGAAATGTGATGGATTAGGTTGTCATCCTTTTCGCGGCTCACAACGTACGATCCGGGATGAAAAAATAGTGCAAAAGAGGAAAAGTGTCCCGAAACTATTGAAAATGTTCGATTTTGGGAACTAAAAATAGGCACAGCCGAGCAGGTTTGCTACTCTCGTCGTAGAGCTCTCGGAGAGCTTTCCAACGGTATGCTGTGCGCCGTCTAACTCCTTACAGATCAAAAGTTATGGGCACCGGAGCGACGGAGATCTGGTCCCAAGCCCTACGCCCCCGGTTAGCAGGCCCAGCCTCTACGTGAAGCGAAGTTGTCTTGCTGATGGTGCAGTGGGATTTGGTAATAGAAATGTGATGGATTTGGTTGTCGTCCTTTATGCAACTCACGACATACGATCTGGGACGGAAAAACAACGCTAAAGTAGAAAAGTGTCCCGAAACTGATGGAAACATTCAATTTTGCGCTACAAAAACAGGCGCAGCAGAGCAGGCTTGTTGCCCCTGTCGTAGACCTCTCGTAGAGCTTTCCAACGGTATGTTGTGTGCCGCGTAACTCCTTATGGATCAAAAGTTATGGGCACCGGAGCGACGGATACCTGGTCACAAGCCCCACGCCCTCAATTTGCGGGCCCAACCTCTACGTGAAGTGAAGTTGTCTTGCCCAAGCTGCAGTGGGATTCGGAAATAAAAATGTGATGGATTAGGTTGTCGTCCTTTTCGCGGCTCACGACATACGATCCGGGACGAAAAAACAGTGTAAAAGAAGAAAAGTGTCCCGAATATGTTGTAAACGTTGGATTTTGGACTCCAAAAATAGGAGTAGCCGAGCAAGCTTGCTGCCCCTGTCGTAGAGCTCACGGAGAGCTTTCCAACGGTATGTTGTGCGCTGCGTAACTCCTTACGGATCAAAAGTTATGGGCACAGGAGCGACGGAGACCTGGTCCTAAGCCCCACGCCCTCGGTTTGCGGGCCCAGCCTCTACATGAAGAGAAGTTGTCTTACCCAAGGTGCCATGGGATACGGTAATAGAAATGTGATGGATTAGGTTGTCGTCCTTTTCGTGGCTCATGGCGTACGATCCGGGATGAAAAAATAGTGCTAAAGAAATAGGAATATAATATTAGTTAGTGGATTGTGTAGGATTATTTTATTTTCTAGTGCTTTGTGTAGGATTCTTTATTGGTTAGTGTGCGGGCACGCTTTCTTAGGTCTAGGTCACGCACTACGAGACATGCATAAAAATCAATACGGGGCACGAATCACGAGGTAGACACGAACTACGAGGTAAGGCACATAATTCAAGACTAATACACGGATTCTAAAGTAAATGCACGCGACCCTAGGTGAATGCACGTAAACCAATACAAGGCACATAATTCAATGCAATACACATAAATCGAGGTACGACTCTTGAACCTAGGTTAGGGCACCCAGTTCAAGGTCAGTGCACACAAATCGAGGTATCGCACGTAAATTGAAGTCAGGGCACGTAAGTCAAAGATTAAGGCACACAATTCTAGGTCAAGGCACATATGACGAGGCATGCTCGAAAATCAAGACAGGGCACGTAATCCAAGATCAGTCATATAATTTTGGGTCTAAGGCACGCAAATCGAGATAGGACATGTTATTCAGGGTCTGGCCTTACACCAAATGATGTGAGGTTTGTTCCTAGATTTAAATCACTCATTAAGCTTTAATTTGACATTTTGTTCACTGAAATTGGAGATTGTTTGCTTGTCTAATCGAATTTAGGAAAACAGACCATTGCAGTGAGGTTTTGTTTAGTGATATGCTTTGAAACATGTTGTAACTTCTCTTGTGGTGTTGAATGCTTGGAATTGTGGCACTTAGATGTTGTGTGGACTGTTGTGGCTGGTTGAGGTTGCTTAATTTGATTGATGTATGACTTGGGATCACTAATTGATGAATGGTTTGCTTAACCGCATGTGTAAGCACGGAATTAAAGCCCTATTGCTTATGAAAACTTGTTAAGTGATGATCCTATGGCTAAATGCGTTCAATTGTGTGGTTAGTAGGCTGCCTAATAAATGTTAAGTATGCTTGAAACGGTTTAAGTGTTACTTGTGGTGCCTAGCAAACAAAACCAACCCTGAGCACGGCCTTGTAAACCCTAATGGCCCCGTAGACTCCTAATTCATAGACCACTCTTGTGTGAATTATAAATTGATGTTGAGGAATGTTAATGGGCTGCCCGAAATTGTTTTTATAACTCTAAATATGATTCCCGATGATTACATGTTGATAAGTAAACTATTCTTGCACCCGGTCTCATATAGACGTCGTTGCATGCTTGTATAATCTTAATACTTGATACGTGAACCCCGAAATGAGTCATATGACTTGATTTACATGTGTTACATGGCTGCCCGTTTAATGTTCATATAACTCTATGTGTTTTACAAAGTAAAAATTCGTGTTAAGTATGTCTCGTTCGTTTACTTGTCAATATGTGATCATATACTTGCTCGGAGGCAACCTACTTTGTTGACCTCCCAATGTGAAATGTTAAATGGCATACATGTGCATTGCATACAAGGTTGCAACCTTTCATTTTGGCATGGTAGCGTTTCACGCACGCCGGGCGGCATCGAGCTTGCCGGTGTTACCATGGACCAATTCCCTCTCTCGCTTGGGGGCTAGACTTCCTCGGAGAGTTGGGTCGTAGGATTTCGGGGTACATCCGGAGTACACCTATTTGGCGTGATAAGTGGATGATTGAAGCCGGCCGTAACAACTGTTATCAAACATGATCTTGAGAGCAAATGCTTACCGATTGATCTTGAGAGCGAAAGCTCACCGCATCCTTTTTACTATGTGTTTAAGTACTCTTGCTTGGTTCCTAGAGGACCTCAAGGAGGAAAGACGGGTAAATGTGTTCATTTACATTTATATTATGTTATAAACTTACTTGTGTTATATGTCATGCTTTCAAAAAGGGTTTTTCATAAGTTTAACCGGAAAAGAGTTTTAAAATGTATTTCTCGTTCCCTCTCGTTGAGTTCATAAGGACTCACCTTCTTTTATCATCACAAGTGAAGAAGATCAGGAACATGTACCCGAGGAGAATGTGCTTGTTGATGAATCCTTGGAGTGATTACGTGCTTTATGTGCCTTGCTTGACAGTGGTTGTTTTGTGAACGTTGTGTTTGCTTTGAAGAATATTTGTTTTGTTGATGTAAATGACCACGTTGTAATTTAGGTCTAATTTTGGGATTGTACTATCTATAACCGGACGAACTCTTTATTGGTTATTTGCTTTTATTATCTCGTATAGTAGTTATCGTAGGCGTTTAAACTACTAGATAATTAATCCACTAAGTTAACTCTATCTAATTTACTTAGGTACTCACCCGTACCCTAAAGGATAATAGGTACTTGCATAATAGTAAATTGACAAATAAATGGAACATAGTTATCAAGCTAGGCTTATTAACCGAATAAGACTTTCAAGATAAATTAGTAGGCATATCAGTTGATGACAAAATAGGAATCTTAGTGGGAATTGAATCAAGGATTGGAAGTTTTGAGGTGTTTTAGAAAATAGGTCAAACCAAAGGTCTTAAATATAGCCGTCATGCTACCGGATTTCCGAAAAATATTTTGGAGTTCTAAATCAATGTTAAGTATTAATCGTAAGAAATGACCAAGTCGTACAAATAGCGTAAAAGAATTAGGTCATTCCCTAGTTTAGCCTCCAAAGGTCGGGTTGAGGTGTGACACACATCCTAGTAGGTTTACTGCCCCCGTCGTAAAACTCTCGGAAAGCTTTCCAATGGTATGCTATGCGCCACGTAACTCCTTATGGATCAAAAGTTATGGGCACCGGAGTGACGGAGACTTGGTCCCAAGCCCCACGCCCTCGGTTTGCGGGCCCAACCTCTATGTGAAGCGAAGTTGTCTTGCCGAAGGTGCCATGGCATTCGGTAATAGAAATGTGATGGATTAGGTTCTCGTCCTTTTTGCAGCTCACGACGTACGATCCGGGACGGAAAAACAATGCTAAAGAAGAAAAGTGTCCCGAAAATGATGAAAACATTCAATTTTGTGCTACGAAAACAGGCGCAGCCGAGAAGGTTTGCTACCCTCGTCATAGAGCTCTCAGAGAGCTTTCTAACGGTATGCTGTTCGCCACGTAACTCCTTACAGATCAAAAGTTATGGGTACCGGAGCGACGGATACTTGGTCACAAACCCCACGCCCTCGATTTGTGGGCCCAGCCTCTACGTGAAGTGAAATTTTCTTGCTTAAACAGCAGTGGGATTCGGTAATAGAAATGTGATGGATTAAGTTGTCGTCCTTTTCGCGGCTCACGACGTACGATCCGGGATGAAAAAACAGTGCAAAAGAAGAAAAGTGTCCTGAAACAGCTGAAAACATTCGATTTTGGACTCTAAAAATAGGCGCAGCTGACCAGGTTTGCTGCCCCCGTCGTAGAGCTATCGAAGAGCTTTCCAACGGTATGCTGTGCGCTGCGTAACTCCTTACGGATCAAAAGTTACGGGCACCGGAGCGACGGAGACCTGGTCCTAAGCCCCACGCCCTCGGTTTGCAGGCCCAGCCTCTACGTGAAGCGAAGTTGTCTTGCCCAAGGTGCCATGGGATTCGGTAATAGAAATGTGATGGATTAGGTTGTCGTCCTTTTCGCGGCTCACGACGTACGATCCGGGATGAAAAAATAGTGCAAAAGAAGAAAAGTGTCCCGAAACTGATGAAAACGTTTGATTTTGGGCTCCAAAAATAGGCACAGCCAAGCAGGTTTACTGCCCCCATTGTAGAGCTCTCGGAGAGCTTTCCAACGGTATGCTGTGCGCCGCGTAACTCCTTACGGATCAAAAGTTATGTGCACCGGAGCGACGGATACCTAGTCACAAGCCCTACGCCCTCAGTTTGCGGGCCCAGCTTTTACGTGAAGCGAAATTGTCTTGCCCAAGGTGCCATGGGATTCGGTAATAGAAATGTGATGGATTAGGTTGTTGTCTTTTTTGTGGCTCACGACGTACGATCTGGGACGAAAAAATAGTGCAAAAGATGAAAAGTGTCCCGAAACTGATGAAAATGTTCGATTTTGGGCTCCAAAAACAGGCACAACCTAGAAGGTTTTCTACCCCCGTTGTAGAGCTATTGAAGAGCTTTCCAATAGTATGCTGTGCGCCGCGTAACTCCTTACAGATCAAAAGTTATGGGTACCGAAGCAACGGATACCTGGTCACAAGCCCCACGCCCTCGATTTGCGGGCCTATCCTCTACATGAAGTGAAGTTGTCTTGCCCAAGTTGCAGTGGGATTCGGTAATAGAAATGTGATGGATTAGGTTGTCGTCCTTTTCGCGGGTCACGACGTACAATTCGGGAAGAAAAAATAGCGCAAAAGAAGAAAAGTGTCACAAAATTGTTGAAAATGTCCAATTTTGGGCAACAAAAATAGGCGCAGCCGAGCAGGCTTGTTGCCCCCGTCGTAGAGCTATCGGAGAGCTTTCCAACGGTATGCTGTGCGCTGCGTAACTCCTTACGGATCAAAAGTTATGGGCACCGGAGCGACAGAGACCTGGTCCCACACCCCACGCCTTCAGTTTGCAGGGCCCAGCCTCTACGCGAAGCGAAGTTGTCTTGCCCAATGTGCCATGGGATTCGGTAATAGAAATGTGATGGATTAGTTTGTCATCCTTTTCGCGGCTCACGACGTACGATCCAGGACGAAAAAATAGTGCAAAACAAGAAAAGTGTCACAAAACTGATGGAAACGTTCGATTTTGGGCTACAAAAACAGGCACAACCGAGCAGGTTTGCTACCCCCCATTGTAGAGCTCTCGGAGAGCTTTCCAATGGTATGCTGTGCGCCGCGTAACTCCTTGCGGATCAAAAGTTATGGGCACCGAAGCGACGGATGCCTGATCACAAGCCCCACACCCTCGGTTTGCGGGCCCAACCTTTACGTGAAGTGAAGTTGTCTTGCCCAAGGTGCCATGTGATTCAGTAATAGAAATTTGATAGATTAGGTTGTCGTCCTTTTCGCGGCACAAGACGTACAATCCGGGATGAAAAAACAGTGCAAAAAATGAAAAGTGTCACAAAACTGATGAAAACGTTCAATTTTGGGCTCCGAAAACAGGCACGGTGTTACTCCCAACCTGACCTATAGAGGTTAGACTAGGGTATGATCTAAACATTTATATCATTTCACATACTTAATTGTTCATTAAGGTTTAACGCTTAACGTTAGCCGAGAACTGTAAAAGATTTTCGAAAAACCCGACAGCATAACAACTGTAATTGGTCTCTTTAGTTTGACCTAATTTTCTAAACACCTCAAAACTTTCAATCTCAAATTCGATTCCAACTAAGATTACTATTTATCGCCAATTGATATGCCTACTATTTATCTCATAGTCTCGTTTGATTAACACCTATCATGATAACTATGTCTCGTTTATTTGTTAATGTCTGTTACACAAGTGCCTGTTATCCCTTAGCCTGCAAGTGAGTACCTGTTTAAGATTGGATAGATTCATTTTACTTGATTCTTTGACTAATACTTCATAAGCCTATAATAGTTACTAACCAAGTAGTGATAGCAAAACGACCAAAAGAGTGTCTGTCTAGTTATAGTCAGTACAAACCAAAATTAGACCCCAAATTACAACGGGGGTCTTTTACAATAATAACGACAACAACATAAGAGATAGTCTTCAAAACAAACATAACGTTCGCAAAATAGTCATAGTCAAGCAAGGCACGTAAGACAATCAATCACTCCAAAGAGTCATTAACATGCACGTTCTCTTCGTGTACCTGTTCTTGATCTTTTTCACCTGTGATGATAAAAGATGGTAAGTCCTTATGAACTCAGCGAGGGGGAACGAGAAATATGTTTTGAAAATCTTTTCCGGTTGAACTTATGAAAACCCCCTTATTGAAAACATGTCACGCATTACAAGTAATAAGATACACAAGGTATAAGAATTAAATGGAACAATAAATACAATTACCAATCATTTCAAGGATACGGTGAGCATTTGCTCTCAATATCAATTTCGATAACGATTGTTGTGGCCGGCTTCAATAATCCACTTATCGCTCCCAATTGGGTGTACTCCGGAAGTACCCCAAAAACCTACGACCCAACTCTCCGAGGGTGGAATGCCAAGCGAGAGAGGGAATTAGACCATGGTAGTCACGGGAGCACCGGCAAGCCCTATGTCACTCGGCGTTCGTGAAACGCTACCATGCCACAATGAAAGGTTGCAACCTTGTATACAATGAACATTTATACCATTTAACAATTCACATTAGGAGGACAACAAAGTAGGTTGCCTCCAAGCAATTTCAAGATCACATATTGCCAAGTAAACGAATGAAGCATGCTTAACATGAATTTGCACTTGTAAAACATGTAGAGTCATATGAACATTAAACGGGCAGCCGTGTGACACATATAAATCAAGTCATATAACACATTTCGAGGTTCACGTATCAAGTATTAACATTGTACAAGCATGCAACGACATTTGTACGAGACTGGATGCAAGAATAGCTCACTTAGCAACATGCAATCATCGGAAATCATATTTAGAGCTATAAGGACAACTACAGGCATCCTATTAACCACACAATTTGACACGTTTAACCAATAGGCCATCCCTTAACAAAAGCCATAAGCGTTAGGGTCTCAATTCCGTGCTTAAACGTGCGATTAAGCATGCCATTCATCGATTAATGATTCCAAACCATACATCAATCACATTAAGCAACTTCAACCAACCACAACAGTTCACACAACATCTGTGTGTCACAATTCCAAGCATTCAATACCCCAAGCAAGGTCTCAACATGATTCTAAGCACATCACTTAAACAAAACCCTCACTGAAATGGTCTGTTTTCCCACATTAGATCAGACAAGCAAACAATCTCCAATTCCAGTTAACCAAGTGTCAATTTGAAGCTTAATGAGTGATTTAAATATAGGAACAAACCTCGCATCATTTGGAGTTCGGGCTTAGCAGTTATGACCAAAACCGTGAGACTACCCAAAACTGTCCAGTTTTAGACACATTACGATTTTTGCCAATTTTGAGGTTCTTAGAGTCATAATTAGCCTTGATCTCTTTCTGACACAAATGTCCAAAACTGAAAAATCTAGCAACATACCAATTTTCATGAAATTACACCAACATTTACTAGGTCAAAAACGCTTCATTCTACAGAGCCAGTAATCTGCCAGAAACCTATTTCATATTTCCAGATTTTCCAGATTTAGACACCTTTCTATATTTTGCCATTTTAGAAGCCTTAGAGTCAAAATTGGCCTTGGCCTATTTCTACGAAAAATGTTCAGAACTGGCAAAAATAGTCACCTACCAATTTTCACGCATTTTCAACATCATTTACAAGGCCAAATGCACCTCGCTCTACCAAGTCAGAAATCTGCCAGCTACGCGATTTTCTCTATCTTCAAGTTCTAGCCAAATATCTTGCCATGCATGGTTATATAAGCTCATGCACACACATATACAACAAGTACAGAGGTAAATATAGACATATGAAGGCATGCATGTGGTTTTTGAAAGCTTTTAAAAAAGATTAACCCTCACCTTAGCCTATTGATGATAAATGATGCTCAAAATTCTTGAAGATGCACAAAATGGTCTTCTCTCCTTGCTTGGCCGAGAGAGATTGTTTGATTTCCTTAATTCCTAGCCGAGTTATCATGTTCTTAGTATGTGCATGTGGTTAGAACAAAAGGAGATGAAAGAAAAGCTATCAAAACATACCTAGGGCAGAAATGAAGGGTTTTTATGAGCTTGCATGCGATTCTTGCTTCTTGCTTGCTTTCCTTTGCCTTGGACGATGCTTGGGTTTTATAGAGAGTAATTTTTCAGTCTTGGAGGCTCATGAACATGCTAAGGCCGAGAGAAAGAGAGGAGATGAGAGCTTGAGAGAATGTTGAGAGCAAATAAGGTTAAAGTTTTTTGAGAAAGTTTGAATGTGCTTGTGTCGGCCTAGAGCTTCACAAAATTCTGATTTGGTATCATCTTTTGAGCATTTTGAATTGTCTTTAGCATGGGCATTTGAGTGGGTCAAGAATGAGAGGCATTGGGTAGGATGTTAGGTCATTTTTTTAATGCATTGTGTCATAGAATGTCTAGGTTTGATTTAATTTATGCAAAGGCTTGTCAACTTGCAAGATATGGTCGGCCAAGGAAAGTGAAAATTCTGAATTTTTTCATGTTTTGAGCATTATTTAATTGTATGTGCTTGGAATATGCAAAAGAATAAAGAATAAAGAATAAGAATATTTAGCTTTTGGTGAAATTTTGTCTTCTAGTGAGTTGATTTAGGATTATAATATTAGTTAGTGGAATTTGTAAGATTAATTAATAATCTAGTGCTTCGTGTAAGATGTTTTCTTGATTAGCGTACAGGTACGCTTTTCTAGGTTTAGGGCACGCACTACGAGGTAAAGCATGAACTACAAGACAAATGCATTTTTCCCAAATAAATGCACGCAACTCTAAATGAATGCATGTAATTCGATACAAGGTACATAAAATGACACACGGCTCTTAAACCTAGGTCAAGGCACGCAATTCTAGGTTAGGGCACACGAAACGAGATATCACACGCAAATCGAGGTCAGGCCTCACACACAGCCTAGCAAGTTTGCTTCCCCCGTCGTAGAGCTCTTGGAGAGCTTTCCAATGGTATGTTGTGCACTGCGTAACTCCTCACGGATCAAAAGTTATGGGCATCGTAGCGACGGAGATCGGGTCCCAAGCCCTATGCCCTCGGTTTGCGGGCCCAACCCCTACGTGAATCGAAGTTGTCTTGCCCAAGGTGCCATGGGATTCGATAATAGAAATGTGATGGATTAGGTTGTCGTCCTTTACCCGGCTCACGACGTACGATCCGGGGCGAAAAAATAGTGCAAAAGAAGAAAAGTGTCCCGAAACTAATGAAAACATTCGATTTGGGGCTCCAAAAATAGGCACAGCAGAGCAGGTTTGCTATCCCCGTCGTAGAGCTCTCAGAGAGCTTTCCAACAGTATACTGTGCGCCACGTAACTCCTTACAGATCAAAAGTTATGGGCACCGGAGCGACGGATACCTGGTCACAAGCCCCACACCCTAGGTTTACGGGCCCAGCTTTTACGTGAAGCGAAGTTGTCTTGCCCAAGGTGCCATGGGATTCGGTAATAGAAAAGTGATGGATTAGGTTGTCGTCCTTTCCGCAGCTCACGATGTACGATTCGGGATAAAAAAACAGTGCAAAAGAAGAAAAGTGTCCCGAAACTGATAAAAACGTTAGATTTTGGGTCTGAAAATAGGTACAGTCTAGTAGGTATGCGGCCCTCATCGTAGAGCTCTCGGAGAGCTTTCCAACGGTATGTTGTGCGCCGCGTAACTCCTTACGGATCAAACGTTATGGGCACCGGAGTAACGGATACCTGGTCACAAGCCCCAAGCCCTCGGTTTACGAGCCCAGCCTCTAAATGAAGTGAAGTTGTCTTGCCCAAGCTACAGTAGGATTCGGTAATAGAAATGTGATGGTTTAGGTTGTCGTCCTTTTTGCAGCTCACAACGTACAATCCAGGATGAAAAAACAATGCAAAAGAAGAAAAGTGTCCCGAAACTGTTGAAAACGTTTGATTTTGGTCTTCGAAAATAGGTGTAGCTGTGAGGCCCGACCCTGAATAATGTGTGTTACCTTGATTTACGTGCCATAGACCAAGAATGATATGACTGACCTTGGATTACGTGCCCCTGTCTTGGTTTTCGTGCATGCCTCGTCATTCGTGCCTTGACCTAGAATTATGTGTCCTAATCCTCGACTTATGTGCCCTGGCTTTGAATTGCATGCATTATCTCATTTTGTGTGCCCTGACCTTGAATTGCGTGTCCTAACCTAGGTTTAAGAGTCATACATCGATTTATATGCATTGCATTGAATTATGTGTCTTGCATTGGTTTACGTGCATTCACCTAGGATTGCGTGCATTAGTCTTGAAGTACGTGCCTTAGTCATGAAGTACGTGTCTACCTCGTGATTCATGTCTCGTATCGATTTCTGTGCGTGTCTCGTAGTGCGTGCCCTAGACCTAGGAAAGTGTGCCCGCACGCTAATCAATAAAGAATCCTACACAAAGCACTAGACTATAAAATAATCCTACAAACACCACTAACTATTATTATAATCCTAATTCAAATCTCTACAAAATCCACTAACACCTAAATATTATATTTTAAACTCACTACAAGACAATTTCACAAACCTCTAAACATATCCTATATTCTATTCTACCTAAAAATCCCTAAATACCCAACATTCTCTTACACACATGCTAAACCCTAAGCACTTTCCTATTATCTATGACAAGTACAAAACACAATGCAACCTAAGATAGACAAATGCATGACAATACAAAAAAAAAATTGATAAAAACCTCACCCAAACCCTTCCCATTCTCGACCAAATCACCAAGCATGCTCCTCACAATTGAAATTGCATAATTGACAAAGCAAAAATCAGATTTGAAGGCCTTAAGGCCGACACACACACACATACAACTCATCACATTTCATTTTCATCTCAAAAATCCTCTCAAGCTCTCATTCTCTCTCCTTCTCTCTCATTTTCGACCATGGCTTCTCTTGAGCTTCCAAGACCTCAAGCTCACTCTTAAGATCTCTCCCAAGCTCGGCCACAGCAGCCCAAGCAAGAAAGAAGCAAGCAAGAAGCAAGAAAGAAGCTCCATTGGTGCATCTTCAAGAGCATTGTGCATCTTCATCTATTGTCTTGCTAAGGTGAGGGCTAAAACTTCTTGAAAAGCTTTCAAAATCCACATGCATGCCTTTAAATGTCTATCTTTACTTCTGTACTTGTGATATATGTGTGTTCATGAGCTTTTGTAAACATGCATGGCAAGATATTTGGCTAGAATGTGATGTTAGATGAAATCGTGTATGGGACAGCCTTCTTCCTTGTTGTTACGAGGTGATTTTGACCAGGTAAATGATGTTGAAAATATGTGAAAATTGGTAGGTAACTAGTTTTTCCAGTTCTGAACACTTTTCGCAGAAATAGGCAAAAGCTAATTTGGACTCTAAGGTCCTCAAAATGGAAAAATATTAAAATGTGTCCAAATCTAGAAAATCTGGGAAAATGAAGCAGGTTTTGGCAGATTCACTGACCTTGTAGAACGAACCAGTTTTTACTTAGTACATGACATCCAAAATGCATGAAATTTTGTGTACTGCTAGAGTTTTCAGCTCTGGACATTTTTGTCATAAATGGACTAAGGCTAAATCTGACCCTAAGGCCCTCAAAAACGACAAGTATTGAAATGTGTGCAAATCTAGACAGTTTTGTGGAGTCTCACGGTTTTGGCTATAACTCTTGAACCCGAACTCCAAATGATGCGAGGTTTGTTTCTGAATTTAGCTCACTCCTTAAGCTTTAATTTGACATATTATTCACTAGAATTGGAGATTTTTTGCTTGTCCCAATTATTGTGAGAATAAATACCATTGCAGTGAGGTTTCCATCTATTGATATGTTTAGAAAAATTATTGTAGCTTCTCTTGTTGTATTAAATGCTTGAGATTGTGGCATTCGGATATTGGGTGGACTGTTTTGAATACTTGAGGGTGTTTGGATTAATCAACGCATGGCTTGAGTTTAATTACGAGATGACTTGGGGCTTAATCGCACGGGTAAGCACGAATTGAAACCCTAGTGACTAGGTAAACGACTAGGTAAATTCGCTAAGTGTTGATCCTATGAATATCGTGTTTAATTATATAATTAGTAGGCTGTCCGTAGTTGCCCTCATAGCCCTAAACATGATTTCGATGATTACATGTTGACAAGTAGGCCTTTCTTGCACTCGGTCCCACGTAGATGTCGTTGCAAGTTGAATAATCTTATTATTTGATTATATGAACTTCGAAATGAGTTATATGACTTGATTTACATGTGTTACATGGCTCCCGTTTAATGTTCATATAACTCTATGTGTTTTACAAAGTGAAAATTCGTGTTAAGCATGCCTCATTCGTTTACTTGTCAATATGTTATCTTATACTTGCTTGGAGGCAACCTACTTTGTTGTTCTCCTAATGTGAATTGTTAAAAGACATTCTATGACTTATTTAAACATGATTACTTGGCTGCCCGTGGAAGTTTAATTGCTTTCAAATTGATATATGAAATGATTACATGTTCTTCCAATGCCTTATATGCCAATATGTCAAAATGTGATCATATACTTGTTTGGAGGCAACCTACTTTGTTGACCTCCCAATGTGAAATGTTAAATGGCATACATGTGCATTGCATACAAGGTTGCAACCTTTCATTCTGGCGTGGTAGCGTTCACACACACCGAGCGGCATCGTGCTTACCGGTGCAACCGTGACTACCATTGTCCAATTCCCTCTCTCGCTTGGGGGCTAGACTTCCTCGGAGAGTTGGGTCGTAGGATTTCGGGGTACATCCGGAGTACACCCATTTGGCGTGATAAGGGGATGATTTGAAGTCGGCCGCAACAACTGATACTGGAAATGAACTGAGAGCAAAAGCTCACCATATCTTTTTCACTATATGTATAAGTACTCTCGCTTGGTTCCTAGAGGACCTCGGAGAGGAAAGACGGGTAATTGTGTTCTTTTACATTTATATTACATTATAAACTTACTTGTGTTATATGTCATGCTTTCAAAAAGGGTTTTTCATAAGTTGAACCGGAAAAAGAGTTTTAAAACATATTTCTTGTTCCCCCTCGCTAAGTTCATAAGGACTCACCCTCTTTTATCATAACAGGTGAAGAAGATCAGGAACAGGTATCCGTGGATAACGCGCCTATTGATGACTCCTTGGAGTGATTGCATGCCCTACGTGCCTTACGTGATTGTGGCTGTTTTATGAACGATATGTTATTTTGAAGACTATTTCTTATGTTTCTTGTTGTCGTTGATGTAAATGACCTCGTTGTAATTTGGGTCTAATTTTGGCTTGTACTGATTATAATCGAACAAACTCTTTATTTGGTTATTTGCTTTCATTATCTTGTATAGTAGTTATAGTAGGCGTTTAAAACACTAGATGATTAATCCACTAAGTTAACTCTATCTAATTTCACTTAGGTACTCACCCGTACCTTAAAGGATAATAGGTACTTGCATAATAGTAAATTGACAAATAAATGGAACATAGTTATCAAGCTAGGCTTATTAACCAAATGAGACTTTCAAGATAAATTAGTAGGCATATCGGTTGATGACAAAATAGGAGTCCTTAATGGAATTGGATTAATGATTGGAATAATTGAGGCTTTTAGAAATTAGGTCAAACTAAAAGGTCCTAACTACAGTCGTTATGCTGCCGATTTTTTTTCTTTTTTTTGAAAAATCTTTTGGGGTTCTAGACCAACGTTAAGTGTTAAATCATAACAAATGACTAAGTACGTGAAATAGCATAAATGATTTAGGTCATACCCTAGTCTAGCCTCTATAGGTCGGGTTGGGGCTTGATAGCAACCGAACAGGCTTGCTGCCCCCGTTGTAGAGCTCTCGTAGAGCTTTCCAATGGTATACTATGAGCTGCGTAACTCATTACGGATCAAAAATTATGGGCACCGGAGCGATGGATACCTGGTCATAAGCCCCACGCCCTTGGTTTGAAAGCCTAGCCTCTGCATGAAGTGAAGTTGTCTTGCCCAAGGTGCCGTGGGATTCGGTAATAGAAATGTGATGGATTACGTTGTCCTTTTCGCGGCTCACAACATACGATCCGGAACGAAAAAATGGTGCAAAAGAAGAAAAGTGTCTCGAAACTATTGAAAACGTTCATTTTTGGGCTCCAAAAATGGGCGCAGCTGACTAGGCTTTCTGCCCCCGTCGTAGAACTCTTGGAGAGCTTTCCAACGGTATTCTGTGCGCTGCGTAACTCTTTACGAATCAAAAGTTATGGGCACCGGAGCAACGGAGACGTGGTCCCAAGCCCCATACCCTCGGTTTGCGTGCCCAACCTCTACGTGAAGCGAAGTTGTTTTGCCAAAGGTGCCATGGGATTCAGTAATAGAAATGTGATGGATTAGGTTGTCGTCCTTTTCGCAGCTCACGACGTATGATCCGGGATTGAAAAACAACGCCAAAGAAGAAAAGTGTCCCGAAACTAATGAAAATGTTCAATTTTGGGATACGAAAATAGGCGCAGTCAGCAGGCTTGCTGCCCCCATCGTAGAGCTCTCAGAGAGCTTTCCAACGGCATGTTGTGTGCCGCGTAACTCCTTACGGATCAAAAGTTATGGGCACCGGAGCGACGAAAACCTGGTCTCAAGCCCCACGCCCTTGGTTTGCAGGCCCATCCTCTAAGTGAAGCGAAGTTGTCTTGGCCAAGGTCCCGTGGGATGCGGTAATAGAAATGTGATGGATTAGGTTTTCGTCCTTTTCGCAGCTCACGACATACGATCCGGGGTGAAAAAACAGCGCAAAAGAAGAAAATTATCCTGAAACAGATGAAAACATTCAATTTTAGGATCCGAAAGCAGGCACAGTCAAGCAGTATTGCTACCCCCGTCGTAGAGCTCTCAGAGAGCTTTCTAACGGTATGCTGTGCGCTGCATAACTCCTTACGAATCAAAAGTTATAAGCACCGGAGCTACGGAGACCTGGTCCCAAGCCCCACGCCCTCGGTTTGCGGGCCCAGCTTCTATGTGAAGAGAAGTTGTCTTGCCCAAGGTGCAATGGGATTCGGTAATAGAATTGTTATAGATTAGATTGTCATCTTTTTCGCAGCTCACGACGTATGATTCAGGATGAAAAAACAGTGCAAAAGAAGAAAAGTGTCCCGAAACTGATGAAAAAGTTCAATTTTTGGCTCTGAAAATAGGCACAACCGAGCAGGTTTGCTGCCCTCGTCGTAGAGCTCTCGGAGAGCTTTCCAACGGTATGCTGTACGCTGCATAACTCCTTACGGATCAAAAGTTATGGGCACCGGAGCGACGGAGACCTGGTTCCAAGCCCCACGCCCTCAGTTTGCGGGCCCAGCTTCTATGTGAAGAGAAGTTGTCTTGCCCAAGGTACAATGGGATTCGGTAACAGAAATGTGAGGGATTAAGTTGTCGTCCTTTTCACAGCTCATGACATACGATCCGGGATGAAAAAACAGTGCAAAAGAAGAAAAGTGTCACGAAATTGATGAAAATGTACGATTTTGGGCTCCGAAAATAGGCATAGCCGAGCAAGTTTGCTACCCCCGTCGTAGATCTCTCGGATAGCTTTCCAACGGTATGCTGTGCGCCGCGTAACTCCTTACGGATCAAAAGTTATGGGCACCGGAGCGACGGATACCTGGTCACATGCCCCACGCCCTCAGTTTGCGGGCCCAGCCTTTACGTGAAGCGAAGTTGTCTTGCCCAAGGTGACATGAGATTCGGTAATAGAAATGTGATGGATTAGGTTGCCGTCCTTTTCGCGGCTCATGACGTACGATCCGGGATGAAAATAAAGTGCAAAAGAAGAAAAGTGTCCCGAAACTGATGGAATTGTTCGATTTTTGGCTCCGAAAATAGGCACAGTATGAGGCCCGACCCCGAATAACGTGCCTTACCTCGATTTGCATGCCATAGACCCAAAATTATATGGCCGACTTTGGATTACGTGCCATGTCTTGAGTTTTGTGTATGCCTCGTCATACGTGCCTTGACTTAGAATTGTGTGCCCTAATCCTTGACTTATGTGCCCTGACTTCAATTTACGTGTGATACCTCAATTTGTGTGCATTGACCTTGAATTACGTGCCCTAACTTAAGTTTAAGAGTTGTACCTCGATTTACGTGCATTACATTAAATTACGTGCCTTGCATTGGTTTACGTGCATTTACCTATAATTGCGTGCCTTGACCTAGGTTCAAGAGTTGTGTCTTGTTTTATGTGCCTTGCATCGAATTACGTGCGTTCATTTAGAGTTGCGTGCATTTACTTGGAAAACGTGCATTCGTCTTGTAGTTTGTGCTTTACCTCGTAGTCCGTGCCCTAAACCTAGGAAAGCGTGCCTGCACGCTAATCAAGAAAGCATCTTACACGAAGCACTAGATTATTAATTAAACCTACAAACTCCACTAACTAATATTAAAATGCTAAGTCAATGCACTAGAAGACAAAATTTCACCAAAAGCTAAACATTCTTATTCTATATTCTTTATTCTTTTGCATATCCCAAGCACACAATAAAATAAAGCTCAAAACAAGACAAAAATTCAGAAATCAACATCACATGGCCGGCCATACTTGATCATTTGAGCAAATATTTGAACAAATAATTAATTCATGCATGCTTAGACAAAACTTCACATTGTCATAACTTTTGCTTACACCAAAGCATTATTTTTCTAGCCACCATGCTACCATTCTCGGCCATTGTAAACTACATGCTAAAAACAATTCAAACATGCTCCAAAAGATGACACAAAATCAGAATTTTGCAAGCTTATAGCCGACACATGCATTCAAACATCTTCAAAGCATCTTCAATTTCATTTTGTGCTTTCAAACCTTCTCTCAAGCTCTCATCTCCTCTCTCTTTCGGCCAAGGCTGCACTCTCAAAGTTCCATAGCTTAAGCTCCTCTCCTAAAGCTCACCAAGACACTCAAGGCCCTAGGAAGCTCGACCAAGCAAGCTAGAAGCAAAGAGACATGCATGCAAGCTCATAGAACACTCATTTCGCTTAGGTATGTTTGATAGCTTCTATTTCATATCCCTTTTGTTCTAACCACATGCACATACTAAGGACATGGTAACTCAGCTAGGAATTAAGGAAATCAAGCATTATCCCTCGGCCAAACAAGGAGAGAAGACCATTTGTGCATCTTCAAGAGTTTTGAGCATCATTTGTTGTCAATAGACTAAGGTGAGGGTTAATCCTTTTTAAAAGCTTTCCAAAACCACATGCATGCCTTTAAATGTCTATTTTTATCTCTGTACTTGTGATATATGTGTGTACATGAGCTTTTGTAAACATGCATGGCAAAATATTTGGCTAGAATTTGAAGATAGGTGAAATCGCGTAAATGGCAGTTTTCTGACTTGTTGGAGCGAAGTGAATTTGACCAGGTAAATGATGTTTAAAATGTGTGAAAATTGGTAGGTGACTAGTTTTGCCAGTTCTGAGCATTTTTTTGTAGAAATAGGCCAAGGCCAATTTTGACTCTAAAGTCCCCAAAATGGCAACACATCGAAAGGTGTCCAAATCTGAAAAATCTGGGAAAATGGAGCAGGTTTTTGGGAGTTCAGTGTCCCTATAGAACGAATCAGTTTTGACTTAGTAAATGATATCTAAAATGCATGAAATTTGGTATATTGCTAGATTTGTCAGTTCTGGACATTTTTGTCAGAAATAGACTAAGGCTAAATTTGACCCTAAGGTCCTAAAAAACGACAAGTATTGAAATGTGTACAAATCTGGACAGTTTTGCGTAGTCTCACGGTTTTGGCTATAACTCTTGAATCCGAACTCCAAATGATGCGAGGTTTGTTTCTGGATTTATTTCACTCCTTAAGCTTTAATTTGACATTTTGATCACTGGAATTGGAGATTGTTTGCTTGTCTAAATGATTGTGGAAAAACATACCATTGCAGTGAGATTTTTGTTTAGTGATATGCTTTGAAAATTATTGTAACTTCTCTCGTTGTATTAAATGCTTGGGATTGTCGCACTTGGATGTTGTGTGGACTGTTTTGGATGATTGAAGGTGTTTTAATTAATCGATGCATGGCTTGAGTTTAATTACGTGACAACTTGTGGCTTAATCGCATGGGTAAGTATGAATTGAAACCCTAGTGACTATGAAAACGCGCTAAGTGTTGATCCTATGGTTATCGTGTCTAATTATGTAATTAGGGGGCTGCCCGTAGTTGCCCTTATAGCCTTAAATTTGATTCCGATGATTACATGTTGACAAGTAGACATTTCTTGTACCCGGTCCCACGTAGATGTCGTTGCATGTTGTATGACCTTATTATTTGATTGTGTGAACCCTGAAATGAGTTATATGACTTGATTCACATGTGTTACATGGCTGTCCGTTTAATATTCATGTAACTCCGTGTGCCTTACAAGTGAAATGACCTGTCATAGGATGCGTTGTTTGTTTACCTGTCAACGTACGATCTTATAACTGCTCGGAGGAAACATACTTTGTTGTCCTCCTAATGTGATATGTTAAATGTTATAAATGTGCATTGCATACAAGGCTGCAACCTTTCATTGTGGCATGATAGCGTTTCACGCACACCGGGCGGCATCGGACTTACCGGTGCTACCGTGACTACCATGGTCCAATTCCCTCTCTCGCTTGGCATTCCACCCTCGGAGAGTTGGGTCGTAGGTTTTCGGGGTACATCCGAAGTACACGCAATTAGGAGCGATAAGTGGATGATTGAAGCCTGCCACAATAATTGTTATCGAAAATGATCTTGAGAGCAAATGCTCACCGATTGAATTTGAGATCGAAAGCTCACCGTATCCTTTTCACTACATGTTTAAGTACTCTCACTTGGTTCCTAGAGGACCTCGGGGAGGAAAGACGGGTAAATGTGTTCCTTTATATTTATGTATTGTTATGAACTTACTTATTTTATTTGACATGTCTTCAATGGAGGTTTCATAAGATTAACTGGAAAAGAGTTTTTAAAACGTTATCTCTCGTTCCCCCCTCATTGAGTTCATAAGGACTCACCCTCTTTTTGTCACAGGTGAAGCAGATTTGGAATAGGTACCCGAGGAGAATGTGCTTGTTGATGATTCCTTGGAGTGACTACGTGCTTTTGTACTTTGCCTAAAAGTAGTTGCTATTTGGATGTTGTGTTTGATTGCAATTGTTCATTTTGTTGATGTAAATGACCCCGTTGTAATTTGGGTCTAATTTTTGGCTTGTACTGATTATAACTGGACGAACTCTTTATTTGGTTGTTTATTTTCATTATCTTGAATAGTAGCTATCGTAGGCAATTAAACCACTAGGTGAAAAATCAACTAAGTTAATTCTATCTAATTTCACTTAGGTGCTCATTTGTAAACTAAAGGATAATATGTACTTGCATGATAGGAAATTGACAAATAAACGGGACATAGTTATCATGCTAGGCTTATTAACCAAACGAGACTTTCAAGATAGACTAGTAGGCATATCGGTTGATGACAAAATATGAGTCCTTAATGGAATTGGATTAATGATTGGAATAATTGAGAAGTTTAGAAATTAGGTCAAACTAAAAGGTCTTAACTACAACCGTTATGCTGCCGGTTTTTCAAAAAATCTTTTGGGGTTCTAGACCAACGTTAAGTGTTAAATCATAACAAACGGCTAAGTACGTGAAATAGCATAAATGATTTAGGTCACACCCTAGTCTAGCCTCTATAGGTCAGGTTGGGACGTGACACACAGCCTGGCAGGTTTGCTGCCCCCGTCGTAGAGCTCTCGGAGAGCTTTCCAATAGTATGATGTGCGCTGCGTAAATCCTTACGAATCAAAAGTTATGGGCACCGGGGCGACGGATACCTGGTCACAAGCCCCACGCCCTCAGTTTGCCGGCCCAACTTCTACGTGAAAAGAAGTTGTCTTGCCCAAGGTGCAATGGGAGTCGGTATTAGAAATGTGATAGATTAGATTGTCATCTTTTTCGCGGCTCACGACGTACGATCCGGGATGAAAAAATAGTGCAAAAGAAGAAAAGTGTCCCAAAACTGATGAAATAGTTCGATTTTGGGCTCTGAAAACAGACACAGCTTAGCAGGTTTGCTACCCCCGTCATAGAGTTCTCGGAGAGCTTTTCAACGGTATGTTGTGCGCCCCGTAACTCCTTACGGATCAAAAGTTATAGGCACCGGAGAGACGGATACTTGGTCACAAGCCCCACGCCCTTAGTTTGCGGGCCCAGCCTTTACGTGAAGCGAAGTTGTCTTGCCCAAGGTGCCATCAGGTTCGGTAATAGAAATGTGATGGATTAGGTTGCCGTCCTTTTCACGGCTCACGACGTACGATCTGGGACGAAAAAACAGTGCAAAAGAAGAAAAGTGTCCCAAAACTGATGAAAACGTTCGAATTTTGGCTCCGAAAACAGGCACAACCTGGCAGGTTTGCTGCCCCCGTCGTAGAGCTCTCGGAGAGCTTTCCAAAGGTATGTTGTGCGTAGCATAACTCATTACGGATCAAAAGTTATGGGCACCAGAGCGACGGATACTTGGTCACAAGCCCCACGCCCTCGGTTTGCGGGCCCAGCCTCTACGTGAAGTGAAGTTGTCTTGCCCAAGCTGCAATGGGATTCGGTAATAGAAATGTGATGGTTTAGGTTGTCGTCCTTTTCGCGGCTCACGACGTACGATCCGGGACGAAAAAACAGTGCAAAAGAAGAAAAGTGTCCCAAAACTGTTAAAAACATTCTATTTTGGTCTCCAAAAATAGGCGCAGCCGAGCGAGCTTACTGCTCCCATCGTAGAGCTCTCAAAGAGTTTTCTAACGGTATGCTGTGCGCCGCGTAACTCCTTACAGATCAAAAGTTATGGGCATCGGAGCAATAGAGACCTGGTCCCGAGCTTTCCAACGGTATGCTTTGGGCTGCGTAACTCTATACGGATCAAAAGTTATGGGCATCAGAGCGACAAATACCTGGTCACAAGCCTAAGCCCTCGGTTTGCGGGCTCAGCCTCTATGTGTAGCGGAGTTGTCTTGCCCAATGTACCGTGGGATTCGGTAATAGAAATGTGATGGATTAGGTTGTTGTCCTTTTCGAGGCTCACGACGTACGATCTGGGACGAAAAAACAGCGCAAAGGAAGAAAAGTATCCTGAAACTAATGAAAACTTTCAATTTTGTGCACCGAAAACAGGTGCAGCTGAGCAGATTTGCAGCCCCCATCGTAGGGCTCTCGGAGAGCTTTCCAACGGTATGCTGTGCGCCATGTAACTACTTACAGATCAAAAGTTATGGGCACCGGAGCGACAGATACCTGGTCAACAGCCCCACGCCCTCAGTTTGCGGGCCCAGCCTCTACGTGAAGTGAAGTTGTCTTGCACAAGGTACCGTGGAATTTGGTAATAGAAATGTGATGGATTAGGTTGTCGTCCTTTTCACGACTCAAGACGTACGATCCAGGAAGGAAAAATAGCGCAAAAGAAGAAAAGTATCCCGAAACTGATGAAAATGTTCAATTTTAGTCTCCGAAAATAGGCGCAGATGAGCAGGCTTGATGTCCCCGTCGTAGAGCTCTGGGAGAGCTTTCCAACGGTATGCTTTGGGCAGTATAATTCCTTACGGATCAAAAGTTATGGGCACCGGAGCGACGAATACCTGGTCACAAGCCCAAGCCCCCGGTTTGCGGGCCCGGCCTCTATGTGAAGTGAAGTTGTCTTGCCCAAGGTGCCACGAGATTCGGTAATAGAAATGTGATGGATTAGGTTGTTATCCTTTTCGAGGCTCACGACGTACGATCTGGGATGAAAAAACAGCGCAAAGGAAGAAAAGTATCCCGAAACTAATGAAAACTTTCAATTTTGTGCTCCGAAAATAGGTGCAGCTGAGCAAATTTGCACCCCCATCGTAGAGCTCTCGGAGAGCTTTCCAACGGTATGCTGTGCGCCGCGTAACTCCTTACGGATCAAAAGTAATGGACACCCGAGCGACGGATACCTAGTCCCAAGCCCCACGCCCTTGGTTTGCAGGCCCAGCCTCTTCGTGAAGTGAAGTTGTCTTGCCGAAGGTGCCATGGGATTCGGTAATAGAAATGTGATGGATTGGGTTGTCGTCCTTTCGCAGCTCACGACGTACGATCCGGGACGAAAAAACAGCGCAAAAAAAAGAAAAGTATCCCGAAACTGATGAAAACGTTCAATTTTAGTCTCTGAAAATAGGCGCAACCGAGCAGGCTTGCTGCCCCCGTCGTAGAGCTCTCGGAGAGCTTTCCAACGGTATGCTCTGGGCCGCGTAACTCTTTACGGATCAAAAGTTATGGGCACTAGAGCGACAAATACTTGGTCACAAGCCCAAGCCCTAGGTTAGCGGGCCCAGCCTCTATGTGAAGTGAGGTTGTCTTGCCCAAGGTGTCATGGGATTCAGTAATAAAAATGTGATGGATTAGGTTGTTGTCCTTTTCGCGGCTCACGACATATGATCCGGGATAAAAAAAATAGCGCAAAAGAAGAAAAGTAACCCGAAACTGATGAAAACGTTTGATTTTGGGATTTGAAAACAGGTTCAGCTGAGCATTTTTGCTACCACCGTCGTAGAGCTCTCGGAGAGCCTCCCAACGGTATGCTGTGCGCCGCGTAACTCCTTACGGATAAAAAGTTATGGGCACCGGAGCGACGGATACCTGGTCACAAGCCCCACGCCCTCAGTTTGTGGGCCCAGCCTCTACATGAAGTGAAGTTGTCTTGCCCAAGGTGCCATGGGATTCAGTAATAGAAATGTGATAGATTAGGATGTCGTCCTTTTCACGGCTCACGACGTACAAACCGGGACGGAAAAACAGAGCAAAAGAAGAAAATTATCCCAAAACTGATGAAAACGTTCAATTTTAGTCACTGAAAATAGGCGCAGCCGAGCAGGCTTACGACATCTGTCATAGAGCTCTCAGGGAGCTTCCGAACGGTATGCTTTGGGCCGCATAACTCCTTACGGATCAAAAGTTATGGGCACCGGAACGACGAATGCCTTGTCACAAGCCCAAGCCCTCGGTTTACGGGCCCAGCCTCTATGTGAAGTGAAGTTTTCTTGCCCAGGGTGCTGTGGGATTCAATAATAGAAATGTGATGGATTAGGTTGTCGTCCTTTTCGCAGCTCACGATGTACGATCTGGGACAAAAAAATAGCGCAAAAGAAGAAAAGTGTCCCGAAACTGATGAAAACATTCAATTTTGGGCTCCAGAAATAGGCGCAACCGAGAAGTTTTGCTGCCTCCGTCGTAGAGCTCTCTGATAGCTTTCCAACGGTATGTTGTGCGCCGCGTAACTCCTTACGGATCAAAAGTTATGGGCACCGGAGCGACGGATACCTAGTCACATGCCCCACGCCCTCGGTTTGCGGGCCCAGCCTCTACGTGAAGCGAAGTTGTCTTGCCCAAGGTGTTTTGGGATTCGATAATAGTAATGTGATGGATTAGGTTGTCGTCCTATTCGCGGCTCACGGCGTACGATCTGGGACGAAAAAACAACGCAAAAGAAGAAACGTGGCCCAAAACTAATGAAAATTTTCGATTTTGGGCTCCAAAAATAGGCACAGTAGAGTAGGCCTGCTGCCCTTGTCGTAGAGCTTTCGAAGAGCTTTCCAATGGTACGTTGTGCGCCGCATAACTCCTTACAGATCAAAAGTTATGGGCACGGGAGTGATGGAAACCTGGTCCTAAGCCCCACGCCCTCGGTTTGCCGACCCAGCCCCTACGTGAAGCGAAGTTGTCTTGCCCAAGGTGCCATTGGATTCGAAAATATAAAGGTGATGGATTAGATAGTCGTCCTTTTCGCGACTCATGACGTACAATCCAGGACTTAAAAATAGCACAAAAGAAGAAAAGTGTCGCGAAACAAATGAAAACGTTCAATTTTGGGCTCAAAAAACAGGTGCAACAGAGCTGTTTTGCTGCCCCCGTCGTAGAGCTCTTGAAGAGCTTTTCTACGGTATGTTGTGCGCCGCACAACTCCTTACGGATCAACAATTATGGGCACCGGAGCGACGGGAACCTGGTCCTAAGCCCCACGCCCTCAGTTTGTGTGCCCATCCTCTACGTGAAGCGAAGTTGTCTTGCCTAAGGTGGCGTTGGATTCGGTAATAGAAATGTGATGGATTAGGTTGTCGTCCTTTTTGCGACTCACGACGTACGATCCGGGACGCAAAAACAGCTCAAAAGATGAAAAGTGTCCCAAAACTATTGAAAACTCTCAATTTTAGTACTCGAAAACAGGCACAACCAAGCAGGCTTGCTTTCCCCGTCGTAGAGCTCTCGAAAAGCTTTCCAACGGTATGCTCTGGGCCGGGTAATTCCTTACGGATCAAAAGTTATGGGAATCGGAGCGACAAATACCTGGTCACAAGCCCAAGCCCTCGATTTGCGGGCCTAGCCTCTACGTGAAGTGAAGTTGTCTTGCCCAAGGTACCGTGAGATTCGGTAATAGAAATATGATGGATTAGGTTGTTGTTCTTTTCGCAGCTCACGACGTACGATCTGGGACAAAAAAATATTTGCAAAAGGAGAAAAGTATACTGAAACTGATGAAAATGTTCGATTTTGGGCTCTAAAAACAGGTGCAGCCGAGCAGTTTTGCTGTCCCCATTGTAGAGCTCTCGGAGAGCTTTCGAACAGTATGCTATGCGTAGCGTAACTCTTTACGGATCAAAAGTTATGGGCACCGGAGCGACGGATACCTGGTCACAAACCCTACGCCCTTACTTTGCGGGCCCAGCCTCTACGTGAAGTGAAGTTGTCTTGCCCAAGGTGCCATGGGATACGATAATAGAAATGTGGTGGATTAGGTTGTCGTCCTTTTCGCGGCTCAAGACATACGATCCGGGACAGAAAAACAGCGCAAATGAAGAAAAGTATCCCGAAACTGATGAAAATGTTCTATTTTAGTCTCCGCAAACAGGCGCAGCAAAGCAGGCTTGCTGCCCCCATCGTAGAGCTCTCGGAGAGCTTTCCAACGGTATGCTCTGGGCCGCATAACTCCTTACGGATCAAAAGTTATGTGCATCGGAACGACGAATACCTTGTCACAAGCCCAAGCGCTCAGTTTGCGGGCCCAACCTCTATGTGAAGTGAAGTTGTCTCGCCCATGGTGCCGTGGGATTCGATAATAGAAATGTGATGGATTAGGTTGTCGTTCCTTTCGCAGCTCATGACGTACGATCCGGGAAGAAAAAATATCGCAAAAGAAGAAAAGTATCCCGAAACTGATGAAAATGTTCAATTTTGGGCTTTGAAATCAGGCGCAGCCGAGCAGGATTGCTGCCCCTATTGTAGAGCTGTCGAAGAGCTTTCCAACGGTATTCTGTACGCCGCATAACTCCTTACAAATCAAAAGTTATGGGCACCGGAGCGACGGATACCTGGTCACAAGCCCTACGTCCTCAGTTTGTGGGCCCAACCTCTACGTGAACCGTAGTTGTCTTGCCCAAGGTACCGTGGGATTCAGTAATAGAAATGTGATGGATTAGGTTGTCGTCCTTTTCGCGGCTCACGACGTACGATCCGGGATGAAAAAACAGCGCAAAAGAAGAAAAGTATCCCAAAATCGATGAAAATGATCAATTTTGGGCTCGGAAAATAGGTGCGACCAAGCAGTTTTGCTACCCCCGTCGTAGAGCTCTCGGAGAGCTTTCCAACGTTATGCTGTGCACCGCATAACTCGTTACGGATCAAAAGTTATGGGCACGGGAGCGGCAGAAACCTGGTCCCAAGCCCCACGCCCTCGGTTTGCCGGCCCCGCCTCTGCGTGACATGAAGTTGTCATGCCCAAGGTATCATGGGATTCGGTAATAGAAATGTGATTGAATAGGTTGTCGTCCTTTTCGCGGCTAACGACGTACGATCTGGGACCAAAAAAATAGCAAAAAAGAAGAAAATTATCCTGAAACTGATGAAAACGTTCGATTTTGGGCTTCAAAAACAGGTGCAGCCAAGCAGTTTTGCTAGCCCCATCGTAGAGCCCTCGCAGAGCTTTCCAACGGTATGTTGTGCGCCGCGTAACTCCTTACGGATCAAAAGTTATGGGCACCATAGCGACGGATACCCGGTCACAAGCCCCATGCCCTCGGTTCGCGGGCCCAGCCTCTACGTGAAGCGAAGCTGTCTTGCCCAATGTGCCATGGGATTCGGTAAAAGAAATGTGATGGATTATGTTGTCGGCCTTTTCGCGACTCATGACGTACGATCCGGGACGGAAAAACAGCGCAAAAGAAGAAAAGTGTCCCAAAACTGATTAAAACGTTCAATTTTAGTCTCCGAAAATAGGCGCAACCGAGCAGGCTTTCTGCCCCCGTCGAAGAGCTCTCGGAGAGCTTTCCAACGGTATGCTCTGGGCCGCGTAACTCCTTACGGATCAAAAGTTATGGGCACTTAAGCGACGAATACTTGGTCACAAGCCCAAGCCCTCGGTTTACGGGCCCAGCCTCTATGTGAAGTGAGGTTGTCTTGCCTAAGGTGCCATGGGATTCGGTAATAGAAATGTGATGGATTAGGTTGTTGTCCTTTTCGCGGCTCACGACGTACGAGCCGGGACAAAAAAACTTTTGCAAAAGAAGAAAAGTATCCTGAAACTGATGAAAACATTCGATTTTGGGCTCCGAAAATAGGTGCAGCCAAGCAGTTTTGCTGCCCCTGTCGTAGAGCTCTCGGAGAGCTTCCGAACAGTATGCTGTGCGCAGTGTAACTCCTTACGGATCAAAAGTTATGGGCACCGGAGCGACGGATACCTGGTCACAAGCCCCACGCCCTTACTTTGCGGGCCCAGCCTCTACGTGAAGTGAAGTTGTGTTGCCCAAGGTGCCATGGGATTCGGCAATAGAAATGTGGTGGATTAGGTTGTCGTCCTTTTCGAGGCTCACGACATACGATCCGGGACAGAAAAATAGCGCAAATGAAGAAAAGTATCTTGAAACTGATGAAAATGTTCAATTTTAGTCTCCAAAACAAGCGCAGCGGAGCAGGGTTGCTGCCCCCGTCGTAGAGCTCTCGGAGAGCTTTCCAACGGTATGCTCTGGGCCGCATAACTCCTTTCGGATCAAAAATTATGTGCATCGGAGCGACGAATACCTTGTCACAAGCCCTGGCGCTCGGTTTGCAGGCCCAGCCTCTATGTGAAGTGAAGTTGTCTTGCCCAAGGTGTCGTGGGATTCGATAATAGAAATGTGATGGATTAGGTTGTCGTTCCTTTCGCGGCTCATGACGTACGATCCGAGACTGAAAAATAGCGCAAAAGAAGAAAAGTGTCCCAAAACTGATGAAAACGTTCAATTTTAGTCTCTGAAAATAGGCGCAGCCGAGCAGGTTTACAGCCCCCGATGTAGAGCTCTCAAAGAGCTTTCCAACGGTATGCTGTGGGCTCATACCGCCTTACAAATCAAAAGTTATGGGCACTGGAGCGACGGATACCTGGTCACAAGCCCTACGCCCACAATTTGTGGGCCCAGCCTTTACGCGAACCGAAGTTGTCTTGCCCAAGGCGTTGTGGTATTCGTTAATAAAAATGTGATGGATTAGGTTGTCGTCCTTTTCGCGGCTCACGACGTACGATCCGGGATGAAAAATAGCGTAATAGTAGAAAAGTGCACGAAAACTTATGAAAACGTTCAATTTTGGGCTCCAAAAATAGGCGCAGCAAAGCTAGCTTGCTTCCCCCATCGTAGAGCTCTCGGAGAGCTTTCCAACCGTATGTTGTACGTCGCATAACTCCTTACGGATCAAAAGTTATGGGCACCGTAACGACGGATACCTGGTCACATGCCCAATGTCGTCGGTTTGCAGGCCCAACCTCTACGTGAAGTGAAGTTGTCTTGCCCAAGGTGCAATGGGATTCGGTAATAGAAATGTGATTGATTAGGTTGTCTTTATATTCGCGGCTCACAACGTACGAAGAAATAACGCAAAATTATAAAAGTACTCCAAAATTGATGAAAACATTCGATTTTAGGCTCCAAAAATAGGCGCAGCATGGCAGGCTTGCTGCCCCCGTCGTAGAGCTCTATGAGAGTTTTCCAACGGTATGCTGTGCACCGCATAACTCCTTACGGATCAAAAGTTATGGGCACCGGAGCGACGGATACCGGGTCACAAGCCCCATGCCCTCGGTTTACGGGCCCAGCCTCTACGTGAAGCGAAGTTCTCTTGCCCAAGGTGCCGTGGGATTCGGTAATAGAAATGTGATGGATTACGTTGTCGTCCTTTTCGAGGTTCACGATGTACGATTCGGGACGAAAAAATAGCGAAAAATAAGAAAAGTATCCCGGAACCGATGAAAACATTCAATTTTGGGCTTGGAAAATAGGTGCAGCAGTTCTGTTTTGTTGCCCCAATCGTAGAGCTCTCGGAGAGCTCTCCAACGGTATACTGTGCGCCGTGTAACTCCTTACGGATCAAAAGTTTTGGGCACGGGAGCAACGGAAACCTAGTCCCAAGCCCCACGCCCTCAGTTTGCCGGCCCAACCTTTACGTGAAGTTAAGTTGTCTTTCCCAAAGTACCGCGGGATTCGGTAATAGAAATGTGATGGATTAGGTTGTCGTCCTTTTCGCGGCTCACGACGTACGATCTTGGACGAAAAAACAACGCAAAAGAAGAAAAGTGTCCCGAAACTGATGAAAACTTTCAACTTTGGGCTCCAAAAATATGCGCAGCCTAGCAGGCTGGCTACCCCCGTTGTAGAGCTAGCGGAGAGTTTTCCAACGGTATGCTGTGCGCCGCGTAACTCTTTACAGATCAAAATTTATGGGCACCAGAGCAACAGATACCTAGTCACAAGCCCCACGGCCTAAGTTTGCGGGCCCAGTCTCTACGTGAAGTGAAGTTGTCTTACCCAAGGTGCCGTGGGATTCGGTAATAGAAATGTGATGGATTAGGTTGTCGTTCTTTTTGCGGATCACGACGTACGATCCGGGAAGGAAAAATAACGCAAAAGAAGAAAAGTATCCCAAAACTGATAAAAACGTTCAATTTAGGGCTCCATAAATAGTTACAGCCGAGCAGTTTTGTTGCTCCCGTTGTAGAGCTCTCGGAGAGCTTTCCAACGATATGCTGTGCACCACTAACTCCTTATGGATCAAAAGTTATGGGCACCGGAGCGACGGATACTTGGTCATATGCCCCACGCCCTCGGTTTGTGGGCCCAGCCTCTACGTGAAGTGAAGTTGTCTTGCCCAAGGGACCATAGGATTCGGTAATGGAAATGTGATGGATTAGGTTGTTGCGCTTTTCGCGGCTCACGACGTACGATCCAGGACGAAAAAACAGCACAAAAGAAGAAAGTGTCTTGAAACTAATGAAAACGTTCAATTTTGGGCTCTGAAAATAGGTCCAGCCTAAACAGGCTGGCTATCCCCATCATAGAGCTCTCGAAGAGCTTTCCAACGGTATGCTGTACGTCGTGTAACTCCTTACGGATCAAAAGTTATGGGCACCGGAGCAACGGATACCTGGTCACAAGCCCGACGACCTCGGTTCGCCGGCCCAGCCTCTACGTGAAGTGAATCTGTCTCGCCCAAAGTTCTGTGGGATTCGGTAATAGAAATGTGATGGATTAGGTTGTTGTCCTTTTCACGGCTCACGACGTACGATCCTAGACGAAAAAAACAGCGCAAAAGATGAAAAGTATCCCGAAACTAATGAAAATGTTTGATTTTAGTCCCCGAAAACAGGCGCAGCCGAGCAGGCTTGCTGCTCCCGTCGTAGAGCTCTAGGAGAGCTTTCCAACGTTATGCTGTTCGCCGCGTAACTCCTTATGGATCAAAAGTTATGGGCACCGGAGCAACAGATACCTGGTCACAAGCCCCACGCCCACGGTTCGCCGACCCAGCCTCTACGTGAAGTGAATCTTTCTCACCCAAAGTGCCGTGGGATTCGGTAATAGAAATGTGATAGATTAGGTTGTCATCCCTTTCGTGGTTCACGACGTACGATCCGAGATGAAAAAACAGTGCGAAAGAAGAAAAGTATCACGAAATTGATTAAAATGTTAAATTTTGGGTTCCAAAAACTGGTGTAGCCGATTAGTTTTGCTACCCCCGTCGTAGAGCTCTCGGAGAGCTTTCCAACGGTATGCTGTGCGCCGCGTAACTCTTGACGGATCAAAAGTTATGGGCACCGGAGCGATGGATACCTGGTCACAAGCCCTACGCCCTCGGTTTGCAGGCCCAGCCTCTACATGAAGCAAAGTTGTCTTGCTCAAGGTGTTTTGGGATTCGGTAATAGAAATGTGATGGATTAGGTTGTCGTCCTTTTCTTGGCTCACGACGTACGATCTAGGATGAAAAAACAGCTCAAAAGAAGAAAAGTATCTCGAAACTAATGAAAACGTTCAATTTTTGACTCTGAAAACAGGTACAGTTTAGCAGTTTTGCTGCCCCATCGTAGAGCTCTCAGAGAGCTTTCCAACGTTATGCTATGCACCGCTTACTCCTTACGGATCAAAAGATATGGCACGGCAGCAACGGAAACCTGGTCACAAGCCCCATGCCCTCGGTTTGCGGGCTAAGCCTCTACTTGAGGCAAAGTTGTCTTGCCCAAGGTGCCGTGGGATTCGGTAATAGAAATGTGATGGATTAGGTTGTCGTCCTTTTCGCAGCTCACGACGTACAAACCGGGACGAAAATACAACGCAAAAGAAGAAAAGTATCCCGAAACTGATAAAAATGTTCAATTTTGGGCTCGAAAAATAGGTGTAACCGAGAAGTTTTGCTACACCAGTTGAAGAGCTCTCGGAGAGCTTTCCAACGGTATGCTGTGCGCCGCGTAACTCCTTACGGATCAAAAGTTATAGGCACGGGAGCGACGGAAACCTGGTCCCAAGCCCCACGCCCTCGGTTTACCGACCCAGCCTCTACATGAAGTGAAGGTGTCTTGCCCAAGGTGCCATGGGATTCGGTAATAGAAATGTGATGGATAAGGTTGTTGTCCTTTTCGCGGCTCACGACATACGATCCGGGACAAAAAAAAACTTTCGCAAAAGAAGAAAAGTATTCTGTAACTGATGAAAACATTCGATTTTGAGCTCCAAAAATAGGTGCAGCCGAGCAGTTTTGCCGACCTCGTCGTAGAGCTCTCGGAGAGCTTTCCAACAGTATACTGTGCGCTGCATAACTCCTTACGGATCAAAGGTTATGGGCACTGGAGCAACGGATACCTGGTCCTAAGTCCCACACCCTAGTTTTACGGGCCCAGCCTCTACGTGAAGTGAAGTTGTCTTGCCCAAGGTGCCATGGGATTCGGCAATAGAAATGTGATGGATTAGGTTGTCGTCCTTTACGCGGCTCACGACGTACGATCCGGGACAGAAAAATAGCGCAAAACTAGAAAAGTATCCCGAAGCTAATGAAAACGGTTGATTTTGGGCTATGAAAATAGGCACAGCCGAGCAGGCTTGCTACCCCCATCGTAGAGCTCTCGGAGAGCTTTCCAACGGTATGCTTTGGGCCGCATAACTCTATACAGATCAAAAGTTATGGGTATCAGAGCGACAAATACCTGGTCACAAGCCCAAGCCCTCGGTTTGCGGGCCCAGCCTCTATGTGAAGTGAAGTTGTCTTGCCCAAGGTGCCGTGGGATTCGGTAATAGAAATGTGATGGATTAGGTTGTCGTTCCTTGCGCGGCTCACGACGTACTATCTGGGACGAAAAAATAGCGCAAAAGAAGAAAAGTATCCCGAAACCGATGAAAATGTTCAATTTTGGGCTTTGAAAACAGGCGCAGCCTAGCAGGTTTGCAGCCCGCGTTGTAGAGCTCTTGGAGAGCTTTCCAACAGTGTGCTGTTCGCCGCATAACTCCTTACGGATCAAAAGTTATGGGCACTTGAGCGACGGATACCTGGTCCCAAGCCCCACGCCTTTGGTATGCGGGCCCAGCCTCTACGTGAAGTGAAGTTGTCTTGCCCAAGGTGCGTGGGATTCGGTAATAGAAATGTAATGGATTTGGTTGTCGACCTTTTCGTGGCTCACGACGTACGATCCGGGACGGAAAAACAGCGCAAAAAAATAAAAGTGTTCCGAAACTGATGAAAACGTTCAATTTCAGTCTCCGAAAATAGGCGCAGTCGAGTAGGCTTTCTGCCCCCGTTGTAGAGCTCTCGGAGAGCTTTCCAACGGTATGCTCTGGGCCGTGTAACTCCTTATGGATCAAAAGTTATGGGCACTAGAGCGATGAATACCTGGTCACAAGCCTAAGCCCTCGGTTTGTGGGCCCAACCTCTATGTGAAGTGAGGTTGTCTTGCCCAAGGTGCCGTGGGATTCAGTAATAGAAATGTGATGGATTAGGTTGTTGTCCTTTTCGCGGCTCACGACGTACGATTCGGGACGAAAAAGTAGCGCAAAAGAAGAAAAGTATCCCGAAACTGATGAAAATGTTCAATTTTCGGCTTTGAAAACAGGCGAAGCCGAGCAGGTTTGCTACCCCCGTTGTAGAGCTCTCGGAGAGTTTTCCAACGGTATACTGTTTGCCGCATAACTCCTTACGGATCAAAAGTTATGGGCACCAGAGCGACGGATACCTGGTCCCAATCCCCACGCCCTTGGTATGCGGGCCCAGCCTCTACGTGAAGTGAAGTTGTCTTGCCCAAGGTGCGTGGGATTCGGTAATAGAAATGTAATGGATTTGGTTGTCGACCTTTTCGTGGCTCACGACGTACGATCCGGGACGGAAAAACAGCGCAAAAAAATAAAAGTGTTCCGAAACTGATGAAAACGTTCAATTTCAGTCTCCGAAAATAGGCGCAGTCGAGTAGGCTTTCTGCCCCCGTCGTAGAGCTCTCGAAGAGCTTTCCAACGGTATGCTCTGGGTCGCGTAACTCCTTACAGAACAAAAGTTATGGTCACAAGCCCAAGCCCTCGGTTTGCAGGCCCACCCTCTATATGAAGTGAACTTGTCTTGCCCAAGGTGCCACGGGATTCTGAAATAGAAATGTGATGGATTAGGTTGTCGTCCTTTTCGAGGCTCACAACGTACAATCTGGGACGAAAAAACAGCGCAAACGAAGAAAAGTATCCAAAAACTGATGAAAACGTTCGATTTTAGAATCAGAAAATAGGTACAGAACAGCAGTTTTGCAGCCCTCGTTGTAGAGCTCTCGGAGAGCTTTCCAACGATATGCTGTGCACCGCATAACTCCTTACGGATCAAAAGTTATGGGCACCGGAGCGATGAATAGCTGGTCACAAGCCCTACGGCCTCGGTTTGCGGGCTCATCTTCTATGTAAAGTGAAGTTGTCTTGCCTAAGGTGCCATGGGATTTGTTAATAGAAATGTAATGGATTAGGTTGTCGTCCCTTTGGCAACTCACGACGTACGATCCGGGACGAAAAAACAGCACAAAAGTAGAAAAGTGCACCGAAACTGATGAAAACGTTCGATTTTGGGCTCCAAAAATAGGCGCAGCATAGCAAGCTTGCTGCCCCCATCGTAGAGCTCGCGGAGAGCTTTCCAACAGTATGTTGTGCGCCGCATAACTCCTTACGGATCAAAAGTTATGGACACCGGAACGACAGATACCTGGTCACATGCCCCACGCCGTCGGTTTGCGGGCCCAACCTCTACGTGAAGTAAAGTTGTCTTGCCTAATGTACTGTAGGATTCGGTAATAGAAATGTGATGGATTAGGTTGTCGTCCTATTCGCGGCTCACGACGTACGAACTGGGATGAAAAAACATCGTAAAAGTAGAAAAGTGCCCCAAAACTAATAAAAATGTTCGATTTTGGGCTCCAAAAATAGGAGCAGTAGAGTAGGCTTGTTGCCTCCATCGTAAAGCACTAGGTGAGCTTTCCAACGGTATGCTGTGCGCCGCATAACTCCTTACGGATCAAAAGTTATCGGCACCGGAGCGACGGATACCTGGTCACAAGCCCCACGCCCTCGGTTTGCGGGCCCAACCTCTACGTGAAGCGAAGTTGTCTTGCCCAAGGTGCCATGGAATTCGGTAATAGAAATGTGATGGATTAAGTTGTCGTCCTTTTCGCAGCTCACGACGTACGATCCGGGATGAAAAAACAGCACAAAAGAAGAAAAGCATCCCGAAACTAATGAAAACATTCAATTTTGGGCTCGAAAAATAGGTGCAGCCGTGTAGTTTTGCTGCCCCCGTCGTAGAGCCCTCGGAGTGCTTTCGAGCGGTATGCTGTGCGCCGCGTAACTCCTTACGGATCAAAAGTTATGGGCACCGGAGCGACGGATAACCGGTCACAAGCCCCACGCCCTCAGTTTACCGGCCCAGCCTCTACGTGAAGCGAAGCAGTCTTGCCCAAGGTGCCGTAGGATTCGGTAATAGAAATGTGATAGATTATGTTGTCGTTCTTTTCGCGAGTCATGACGTACGATCCGGGACAGAAAAACAGCGCAAAAGAAGAAAAGTGTCCCAAAACTGATGAAAATGTTCAATTTTAGTCTCCGAAAATAGGTGCAGCCGAGCAGGCTTATTGCCCCCGTCATAGAGCTCTCGGGGAGCTTTCCAACGGTATGCTCTAGGCCGCGTAACTCCTTACGGATCAAAACTTATAGGCACCGGAACAATAGATACCTTGTCACAAGCCCAAGCCCTTGGTTTGCGGGCCCAGCCTCTATGTGAAGTGAAGTTTTCTTGCCTAGGGTGCCGTTTGATTGGGTAATAGAAATGTGATGGATTAGGTTGTTGTCCTTTATCAGCTCACGGCGTACGATACGGGACAAAAAAACTTTTGCAAAACAAGAAAAGTATCCTGAAACTGATGAAAACATTCGATTTTGGGCTCCGAAAATAAGTTCAGCAGAGTAGTTTTGCTGCCCCCATCGTAGAGCTCTCGGAGAGCTTTCCAACAGTATGCTGTGCGCAGCGTAACTCCTTACGGATCAAAAGTTTTGGGCACCGGAGCGACGGATACCTGGTCACAAGCCCCACGCCCTTGCTTTACAAGCCCAGCCTCTACGTGAATGAAGTTGTCTTGCCCAAGGTGCCATGGGATTCGGTAATTGAAATGTGGTGGATTAGGTTGTCGTCCTTTTTGCAGCTCACGACGTACGATCCAAGACAGAAAAATAACGTAAAAGAAGAAAAGTATCCCAAAACTGATGATAATGTTTGATTTTAGTATCCGAAAACAGGCGCAGCCAAGCAGGCTTGCTGCCCCCATCGTACAGCTCTCGGAGAGCTTTCTAACGGTATGCTTTGGGCTGCGTAACTCCTTATGGATCAAAAGTTATGGGCATCGGAATGACAAATACCTGGTCACAAGCCCAAGCCCTCGGTTTGCGGGCTCAGCCTCTATGTGAAGTGAAGTTGTTTAGCCCAAGGTACAGAGGGATTCGGTAATAGAAATGTCATGGATTAGGTTGTCGTTCTTTTCGCGGCTCACGACGTACGATCCGGGACGAAAAAACAACGCAAAAGAAGAAAAGTATCCCGAAACCAATGAAAATGTTCAATTATGGGCTTTCAAAATAGGCGCAGCCGAGCAAGTTTGCTGCCCCCGTTGTAGATCTCTCGGAGAACTTTCCAACGGTATGCTGTGCGCCGCATAACTCCTTACAAATCAAAAGTTGTGGGCACCGGAGCGACGGATACCTGGTCACAAGCCCCACGCCCTCAGTTTGTGGGCCCAGCCTCTGCGTGAACCGAAGTTGTCTTGCCCAAGGTACCGTGGGATTCGGTAATAGAAATGTGATGGATTAGGTTGTCATCCTTTTTGCGGCTCACGACATACGATCCGGGATGAAAAAATAGCGCAAAAGAAGAAAACTATCTCGAAATTGATGAAACTGTTCAATTTTGGGCTCCAAAAATAGGTACAGTCGAGTAGTTTTGATGCCCTGTCGTAGAGCTCTCGGAGAGCTTTCCAACGGTATGTTGTGTGCTAACTCCTTACGGATCAAAAGTTATGGGCACGGGAGCAACGGAAACTTGGTCCCAAGCCCCACGCCCTCGGTTTGCCGGCCCAGCCTCTACGTGTAGTGAAGTTGTCTTGCCCAAGGTGCGGTGGGATTCGGTAATAGTAATGTGATGGATTAGGTTGTCGTCCTTTTCGCGGCTCACGACGTAAGATCCGGGACGAAAAAATAGCGCAAAATAAGAACGGTATCCCGATATCAATGAAAACGTTCAATTTTGGGCTCCAAAAATAGGTGCAGCCAAGCAGTTTTGCTTCCCCGTCGTAGAGCTCTCAGAGAGCTTTCCAACGGTATGTTGTGCGCCGCGTAACTCCTTACGGATCAAAAGTTATGGGCACGGGAGCGACGGAAACCAGGTCCCAAGCCCCACGCCCTCGGTTTGCGGGCGCAGCCTCTACGTGAAGTGAAGTTTTCTTGCCCAAGGTGTTTTGGGATTCGGTAATAGAAATGTGATGGATTATGTTGTCCTTTTCGCGGCTCACGACGTACTATCCGGGACGAAAAAACAGTGCAAAAGAAGAACAATATCCCAAAACTGATGAAAACGTTCAATTTTGGGCTCCGAAAGCAGGTACAGCCAAGTAGTTTTGCTACCCCCGTGGTAGAGCTCTCGGAGAGCTTTCCAATGGTATGCTGTGCGCTGCATAACTCCTTGCAGATCAAAAGTTATGGGCACCGGAGCGACGGATACCTGGTCACAAGCCCTACGCCCTCAGTTTGTGGGCCCAGCCTCTACGTGAAGTGAAGTTGTCTTGCCCAAGGTACCGTGGGATTCGGTAATAGAAGTGTGATGGATTAGGTTGTCGTCCTTTTCGTGGATCACGACGTACGATCTGGGAAGGAAAAACAACGCAAAAGAAAAGTATCCAAAAATTGATGAAAACGTTCAATTTTGGGCTCCAAAAATAGTTGCAGCAGAGAAATTTTGGTGCCCCCGTCGTAGAGCTCTCAGCGAGCTTTTCAACGGTACATTGTGCGTTGCGTTACGGATCAAAAGTTATAGGCACTGGAGCGATGGATACCTGGTCACAAGCCCTACGCCCTCGGTTTGCGGGCCTAGCCTCTACGTGAAGCGAAGTTGTCTTGCCCAAGGTGCCATGAGATTCGGTAATAGAAATGTGATGGATTAGTTTGTCGTCCTTTTCGGGACTCATGGCGTACGATCCAGGAAGGAAAAACAGCGCAAAAAAAGAAAAGTGTCTCGAAACTTATGAAAATATTCAATTTTAGTCTCCGAAAATAGGCGCAGCCTAGCAGGCTTGCTGCCCCTGTCGTAGAGCTCTGGGAGAGCTTTCCAACGGTATGCTCTCGGCCGCGTAACTCCTTACTGATCAAAAGTTATGGGCACCGGAGCGACGAATACCTGGTCACAAGCCCAAGCCCCCGGTTTGCGGGCCCAGCCTCTATGTGAAGTGAAGTTGTCTTGCCCAAGGTGCCGCGGGATTCGGTAATAAAAATGTGATGGATTAGGTTGTTGTCCTTTTCGAGGCTCACGACGTACGATCCGGGACGAAAAAACAGCGTAAAGGAAGAAAAGTATCCCGAAACTAATGAAAATGTTCAATTTTGTGCTCCGAAAACAAGTGCAGCTAAGCAATTTTGCAGTCCCCGTCGTAGAGCTCTCGAAGAGCTTTCCAACGGTATACTGTGCGCCGCGTAACTCCTTACGGATCAAAAGTTATGGGCACCGGAGCGACGGATACCTAGTCCTAAGCCCCACGTCCTTGGTTTGCGGGCCCAGCCTCTACGTGAAGTGAAGTCGTCTTTCCTAAGGTGCCATGGGATTCGGTAATAGAATTGTGATTGATTTCGTTGTCGTCCTTTTCGCAGCTCACGACGTACGATTCAGGACGAAAAAACAACGAAAAAACAGCGCAAAAAAAGAAAAGTGTCCCGAAACTGATGACAACGTTAAATTTTAATCTCTGAAAATAGTCGCAGCCGAGTAGGCTTGCTGCCCCCGTCGTAGAGCTCTCGGAGAGCTTTCCAACGGTATGCTCTGGGCCGCGTAACTCCTTACGGATCAAAAGTTATGGGCACTAGAGCGACGAATACCTGGTCACAAGCCCAAGCCCTCGGTTTGCGGGCCCAGCCTCTATGTGAAGTGCGGTTGTTTTGCCCACGGTGCTGTGGGATTCGGTAATAGAAATGTGATGGATTGGGTTGTTGTCCTTTTCGCGGCTCACGACGTACGATCCGGGATGAAAAAAGAACGCAAAAGAAGAAAAGTAACCCGAAACTGATGAAAACGTTTGATTTTGGGATTTGAAAACAGGTTCAGCTGAGCATTTTTGCTACCACCGTCGTAGAGCTCTCGGAGAGCTTTCCAACAGTCTGTTGTGTGTCGCGTAATTCCTTACGGATCAAAAGTTATGGGCACCGGAGAGACGGATACCTAGTCACAAGCCCCATGCCCATGGTTTGCGGGCCCAGCCTCTACGTGAAGTGAAGTCGTCTTGCCCAAGTTTCCATGGGATTCGGTAATAGAAATGTGATGGATTAGGTTGTCGTCCTTTTTGTAGCTCACGACGTATGATCCGGGACCAAAAAACAGCGCAAAAGTAGAAAAGTGCATCGAAATTGGTGATAATGTTCAATTTTGGGCTCCAAAAATAGGAGCAGCAGAGCAGGCTTGCATCCCCCATCGTAGAGCTCTCGGAGAGCTTTCCAACGGTATACTGTGCGCCGCATAACTCCTTACGGATCAAAAGTTATGGGCACCGGAACGACGCATACCTAGTCACATGCCCCACGCCGTCGGTTTGCGGGCCCAACCTCTACGTGAAGTGAAGTTGTCTTGCCCAAGGTGCGGTGGGATTCGGTAATAGAATTGTGATGGATCAGGTTGTCGTCCTATTCGCGGCTCACGACGTACGATCTAGGATGAAAAAATAGTGCAAAAGTAGAAAAGTGCCCCAAAACTGATGAAAACGTTTGATTTTGGGCTCCAAAAATAGGTGCAGTATTGTAGACATGCTGCCCCCGTCGTAGAGCTCTTAGAGAGCTTTCCAACGGTATACTGTGCAGTGCGTAACACCTTACGGATCAAAAGTTATGGGCAACGGAACGACAGATACCCGGTCACAAGCCCCATGCCCTCGATTTGCGGGCCCAGCCTCTACGTGAAGTGAAGTTGTCTTGCCCAATGTGCCGTGGGATTTGGTAATAGAAATGTGATAGATTACGTTGTTGTCCTTTTTTAGGCTCACGACTTACGATCCGGGACGGAAAAACACCGTAAAAGAAGAAAAGTGTCCCGAAACTAATGAAAATATTCTATTTTAGGCTCGAAAAATAGGTGCAGCAGTTCCGTTTTGCTGCCCCCTATCGTAGAGCTCTAGGAGAGCTTTCCAATTGTTTGCTTTGCGTCGCATAGCTCCTTACAGATCAAAAGTTATGGGCACCAGAGCGACGGATACCTGGTCACAAGCCCGACGCCCTTGGTTTGCTGGCCCAACGTCTACGTGAAGTGAATTAGTCTTGCCCAAATTGCAGTGGGATTCGGTAATAGAAATGTGATGGATTAGGTTGTCGTCCTTTTCGCGGCTCACAACATACGATCTTGGACGAAAAAACAGCGCAAAAAAAGAAAAGTGTCCCGAAACTGACGAAAATTTTCAATTTTGGGGCTCTGAAAATATGCGCAGCCTAGCAGGATGGCTGCCCCCATCGTAAAGCTCGCGGAGACTTTTCCAACGGTATACTGTGCACCGCATAACTCCTTACAAATCAAAAGTTATGGGCACCGGAGCGACGGATACCTGGTCACAAGCCCCATGCCCTCAGTTTACGGGCCCAGCCTCTACGTGAAGTGAAGTTGTCTTGCCCAAGGTGCCGCGGGATTCGGTAATAGAAATGTGATAGATTAGGTTATCGTCCCTTTCGAGGATCACGACGTACGATCCGGGTAGGAAAAATAACACAAAAGTAGAAAAGTATCCCAAAATTGATGAAAACATTTAATTTTGGGCTCCGAAAATAGTTATAGCTGAGTAGTTTTGCTGCCCCCGTCGTAGAGCTCTCAGAGAGCTTTCCATTGGTATGCTGTGCTCCGCGTTACTCCTTACGGATCAAAAGTTATGGGCACTGGAGCAACGGATACCTGGTCACATGCCCCACGCCCTCGATTTGCGGGCCCAGCCTCTGCGTGAAGTGAAGTTGTCTTGCCCAAGGTGTCAGGGGATTTGATAATAGAAATGTGATGGATTAGGTTGTCGTCCTTTTCGCGGCTCACGTCGTACGACCCGAGACAAAAAAACAGCGCAAAAGAAGAAAAGTGTCCCAAAACTGATGAAAATGTTCAATTTTGGGCTCTGAAAATAGGCACAGCCTAACAGGCTGGCTGCCCACGTCATAGAGCTCCCAGAGTGCTTTCTAACAGTATGCTGTGCGCCGCGTAACTCCTTACGGATCAAAAGTTATGGGCACCTGAGCGACGGATACCTAGCCACAAGCCCTACGCCATCGGTTTGCCGGCCCAGCCTGTACGTGAAGTGAAGTTGTCTTGCCCAAGGTACCGTGGGATTTGGTAATTGAAATGTGACGGATTAGGTTGTCGTCCTTTTCGTGGCTCACGACGTACGATCCGGGACGAAAAAACAGCGCAAAAGATGAAAAGTATCCCGAAACAGATGAAAACGTTCAATTTTTGGCTCAGAAAATAGGTGCAACAGAGCAATTTTGCTGCCCCAGTCGTAGAGCTCTCGGAGAGCTTTCCGAGTCGTAGAGCTCTCGAAGAGCTTTCCAACGGTATGCTGTGCGCCACGTAACTCTTTACGGCTCAAAAGTTATGGGCACCGGAGCGACGGATACCTGGTCACAAGCCCAACACTCTCGGTTTGCGGACCCAGCCTCTACGTGAAGTGAATTTATCTTGCCCAAGGTACTGTGGGATTCGGTAATAGAAATGTGATGGATTAGGTTGTCGCCCTTTTCGCGGCCAAGGACGTACGATCCGGGATGAAAAAACAACGCAAAAGAAGAAAAGTATCCCAAAACTGATAAAAACGTTCAATTTTGGGATCAAAAAATAGGTGCAAGCGAGCAATTTTGGATGCCCTAGTCGTAGAGCTTTCGGAGAGCTTTCCAACGGTATGCTGTGCGCCGCGTAACTCCTTACGGATCAAAATTTATGGGCACAGGATCGACGAAAACCTAGTCCCAAGCCCCACTCCCTCGGTTTACTGGCCCAGCCTCTACGTGAAGTGAAGTTGTCTTGCCCAAGGTGCCGTGAAATTACATAATAGAAATGTGATGGATTAGGTTGTCGTCCTTTTCGCGGCTCACGACGTACGATCCACGATGAAAAAACAGCGCAAAAGAAGAAAAATGTACGAAAACTGATGAAAATGTTTAATTTTAATCTCTGAAAATAGGCACAGCCGAGCAGGCTTGATGCCCCCGGTATAGAGCTCTCGGGGAGCTTCCTAACGGTATGCTGTGCGCCGCGTAACTCCTTACGGATCAAAAGTTATGGGCAGGGGAGCGACGAATACCTAGTCACAAGCCCAAGCCCTCGGTTTGCAAGCCCAGCCTCTATGTGAAGTGAAATTGTCTTGCCCAGGGTGCCGTGGGATTCGGTAATAGAAATGTGATGGATTAGGTTGTTGTCCTTTTCGCGGCTCACGACGTACGATCCAGGATAAAAAAAACTTTTACAAAAGAAGAAAATTATCCTGAAACTGATGAAAACGTTCAATTTTGGGCTTTGAAAATAGGTGCAGCTGAGCAGGTTTGCTGCCCCCGTTGTAGAGCTCTCGGAGAGCTTTCCAACAGTATGTTGTGCGCAATGTAACTCCTTATGGATCAAAAGTTATGGGCACCGGAGCGACAGATACCTGGTCGCAACCCCCCCGCCCTTCCTTTGGGGGCCCAGCCTCTACGTGAACTGAAGTTGTGTTGCCCAAGGTGCCATGGGATTCGGTAATAGAAATGTGATTGATTAAGTTGTCGTCCTTTTCGAGGCTAACGATATACGATCCGGGACAGAAAAACAACGCAAAAGAAGAAAAGTATCCCGAAACTGATGACTATGTTCGATTTTAGTCTTCGCAAATAGGCGCAGCCGAGCAGGCCTGCTATCCCCGTCGTAGAGCTCTCAGAAAGCTTTCCAACAGTATGCTCTTGGCCACGTAACTCCTTGCGGATCAAAAGTTATGGGCATCGGAGCGACGAATACCTGGTCACAAGCCCAAGCCCTCGGTTTGTGGGCCCAGCCTCTATGTGAAGTGAAGTTGTCTTACCCAAGGTGCTGTGAAATTCGGTAACAGAAATGTGATGGATTAGGTTGTCGTTCCTTTCGCGACTCATGATGTAAGATCCGGAACAAAAAAATAGCGCAAAATAAGAAAAGTATCCCGAAATTGTTGAAAATGTTCAATTTTGAGCTTTGAAAATAGGCGCAGCCGAGCAAGTTTGCTGCCCTTGTTGTAGAGCTCTCGGATAGCGTTCCAACGGTATGTTGTGCGCTGCATAACTCCTTACAGATCAAAAGTTATAGGCACCGGAGCGACGGATACCTGGTCACAAGCCCCACGCCCTCAGTTTGTGGGCCCAGCCTCTACGTGAACCGAAGTTGTCTTGCCCAAGGTGCCGTGGGATTCAGTAATAGAAATGTGATGGATTAGGTTGTCGTCCTTTTCGCAGCTCACGACGTACGATCCGGGATGAAAAAATAGCGCAAAAGAAGAAAAGTATCCCGAAATTGATAAAAATGTTCAATTTTGGGCTCCAAAAACAAGTGCGGCCGAGCAGTTTTGCTACCCTCGTCGTAGAGATCTCGGGGAGCTTTTCAACGGTATGCTGTGCGCCGCGTAACTCCTTACGGATCAAAAGTTATGGGCACGGGAGCGACGGAAACCTGGCCCCAAGCCACACGCCCTCGGTTTGTGGGCCCAGCCTTTACGTGAAGCAAAGTTGTCTTGCCCAAGGTGCCTTGGGATTCAATAATAGAAATGTGATGGATTATGTTGTTGTCCTTTTCGCGACTCATGACGTACGATCCGGGACAAAAAAATAGTGCAAAAGAAGAAAAGTGCCCCAAAACTGTTGAAAACGTTCAATTTTAGTCTCCGAAAATAGGCGCAGCCAAGCAGGCTTGCTGCCTCCATCATAGAGCTCTTGGGGAGCTTCCCAACGGTATGCTTTGGGCCGCGTAACTCCTTACGGATCAAAAGTTATGGGCAGCGGAGCGACGAATATCTGGTCACAAGCCCAAGCCCTCGGTTTGCGGGCCCAACCTCTATGTGAAGTGAAGTTGTCTTGCCTAGGGTGCCGTGGGATTCGGTAATAGAAATGTGATAGATTAGGTTGTTATCCTTTTCGCGACTCATGACGTACGATTCGGAAAAAAAAAAACTTTTGCAAAAGATGAAAAATATCATGAAACTGATGAAAACGTTCAATTTTGGGCTCCGAGAACAGGTGCAGCCTAGTAGTTTTTCTGCCCCCGTCGTAGAGCTCTTGGAGTGCTTTCCAACAGTATGTTGTGCGCAGCGTAACTCCTTACGGATCAAAAGTTATTGGCACTGGAGCGACGGATACCTGGTCACAAGCCCCACGCCCTTACTTTGCAGGCCCAGCCTCTTCGTGAAGTGAAGTTGTCTTGCCCAAGGTGAAATGGGATTCGGTAATAGAAATGTGGTGGATTAGGTTGTCGTCCATTTCGCTGCTCACGACATACGATCCGGGACAGAAAAACAGCGCAAAAGAAGAAAAGTATCCCGAAACTGATGAAAATATTAGATTTTAGTCTCCGAAAACAGGGGCAGCCGAGCAAGCTTGCTACCCCCGTCGTAGAGCTCTCGGAGAGATTTCCAACGGTATGCTCTGGGCCGCGTAACTCTTTACGGATCAAAAGTTATGGGCATCGGAGCAACGAATACCTGGTCACAAGCCCAAGCCCTCGGTTTGCGGGCCCTGCCTCTATGTGAAGTTAAGTTGTCTTGCCCAAGGTACTATGGGATTCGGTAATAGAAATGTGATGGATTAGGTTGTCTTTCCTTTCGCAACTCTTGACGTACGATCCGGGACGAAAAAACAGGGCAAAAGAAGAATAGTATCCCGAAATTGATGAAAACATTCAATTTTGGCCTCCAAAAATAGGTACAGTTGAGCAGTTTTACTGCCCCCATTGCAGAGCTCTCGAAGAGCTTTCCAATGGTATATTGTGCGACGCGTAACTCTTGATGGATCAAAAGTTATGGGCATCGGAGCGATGGATACCTGGTTACAAGCCCCACGCCCTCGGTTTGCGGGCCAACCTCTACGTGAAGCGAAGTTGTCTTGCCCAATGTGTTTTGGAATTCGGTAATAGAAATGTGATGAATTAGGTTGTTGTCCTATTTGCGGCTCATGACGTACGATCTGGGATGAAAAAACAGCACAAAAGTAGAAAAGTGCCCCAAAACTGATGAAAACATTTGATTTTGGGCTCCAAAAATAGGCACAGTATGGTAGGCTTGCTGCCCCCGTCGTAGAGCTCTGGGAGAGCTTTCCAACGGTATGTTGTGCGCCGCATAACTCCTTACGGATCAAAAGTTATGGGCACCGGAACGACGGATACCGGGTCACAAGCCCCACGCCCTCGATATGCCGGCCCAGCCTCTACGTGAAGTGCAGTTATCTTGCTCAAGGTGCTGTGGGATTCAGTAATAAAAATGTGATGGATTACGTTGTTGTCCTTTTCGCTGCTCACGACATACGATCCGGGAATAAAAAATAGTGTAAAAGATGAAAAGTATACCGAAATAGATGAAAACGTTCAATTTTGGGCTCGGAAAATAGGTGCAAAAGAGCAATTTTGCTGCCCCAGTCGTAGAGCTCTTGGAGAGCTTTCCAACGGTATGCTGTGCGCCGCGTAACTCCTTACGGATCAAAAGTTATGGGCACGGGAGCAACGGAAACCTGGTCCCAAGCCCCACGCCCTCGGTTTGCGAGCCCAGCCTCTACGTGAAGTTGTCTTGCCCAAGGTGCCATGGGATTCGGTAATAGAAATGTGATGGATTATGTTATCGTCCTTTTTGCGACTCATGACGTACGATCCGGGACGGAAAAATAGCGCAAAAGAAGAAAAGTGTCTGAAAACTGATGAAAACGTTCAATTTTAGTCTCCTAAAATAGGCGCAGTCGAGCAGGCTTGCTGCCCCCATCATAGAGCTCTCGGGGAGCTTCCCAACGATATGCTCTCGGCCGCGTAACTCCTTAAGGATCAATAGTTATGGGCACCGGAGCGACGAATACCTGGTCACAAGCCCAAGCCCTCGGTTTGCGAGCCCAGCCTCTATGTGAAGTGAAGTTTTCTTGCCCAGGGTGCCATGGGATTCAATAATAGAAATGTGATGGATTAGGTTGTTGTCCTTCTCGCGGCTGACGACGTACGATCCAGGACAAAAAAACTTTTGCAAAAGAAGAAAAGTGTCCTGAAACTGATGAAAACATTCAATTTTGGGCCCCGAAAATAGGTGCACCCGAGCAATTTTGCTGCCATCATCGTAGAGCTCTCGGAGAGCTTTCCAACAGTATGCTGTGCGCAGCGTAACTCCTTACGGATCAAAAGTTATAGGCACTGGATAAACGGAGACCTGGTCCAAAGCCCTACGCCCTTATATTACGGGCCCAGCCTCTACGTGTGGTGAAGTTGACTTGCCCAAGGTGCCATGGGATTCGGTAATAGAAATGTGGTGGATTAGGTTGTCGTCCTTTTCGTGGCTCACGACGTACGATCCGGGATAGAAAAACAGCGCAAAAGAAGAAAAATATCCCGTAACTGATGAAAATGTTTGATTTTAGTCTCCGAAAACAGGCGCAGCCAAGCAAGCTTGCTACCCCCATCGTAGTGCTCTCGGAGAGCTTTCCAACAGTATGCTCTAGGCCGCGTAACTCCTTACGGATCAAAAGTTATGGGAATCGGAGCGACAAATACCTGGTCACAAGCCCAAGCCCTCGGTTTGCGGGCCCAGCCTCTATGTGAAGTGAAGTTGTCTTGCCCAAGGTGCCATGGGATTTGTTAATAGAAATGTGATGGATTAGGTTGTCGTTCCTTTCGCGGCTCACAACGTACGATTCGGGACGAAAAAATAGCGCAAAAGAAGAAAAGTATCCCGAAACCGATAAAAATGTTCAATTTTGGGCTTTGAAAACAGGTGTAGCCGAGCAGGTTTGCTGCCCCCGTTGTAGAGCTCTCGGAGAGCTTTCCAACGTTATGCTGTGGGCCGCATAACTCCTTACAGATCAAAAGTTATGGGCACCGGAGCGACGGATACCTGGTCACAAGCCCCATGCCCCCAGTTTGCCGGCCCAGCCTCTACGTGAACCGAAGTTGTCTTGCCCAAGGTGCCATGGGATTCGGTAATAGAAATGTGATGGATTATGTTGTTGTCCTTTTTGCGGCTCACGACATACGATCCGGGACGAAAAAATAGCGCAAAAGAAGAAAAGTATCCCAAAACTGATGAAAATATCCAATTTTAGGCTCGAAAAACAAGTGCAACAGAGCAGTTTTGCTGCCCCAGTCGTAGAGCTCTAGGAGAGCTTTCTAACGGTATGCTGTGGGCTGCGTAACACCTTACAGATCAAAAGTTATGGGCACGGGAGCGACAGAAACCTGGTCCCAAGCCCCACGCCCTCGGTTTGCCGGCCCAGCCTCTACATGAAGCGAAGTTGTCTTGCCCAAGGTGTTTTGGGATTCGATAATAGAAATGTGATAAATTAGGTTGTCGTCCTATTTACGCTCACGACGTACGATCTGGGACGAAAAAATAGCGCAAAAGTAGAAAAGTACCACGAAACTGATGAAAACATTCAATTTTGGACTCCAAAAATAGGCGCAGCTGAGTAGCCTTGCTGCCCCCATCGTAGAGCTCTGGGAGAGCTTTCCAACAGTATGTTGTGCACTGCATAACTCCTTACGGATCAAAAGTTATGGGGACCGGAGCGACCGATACCTGGTCACAAGCCCCACACCCTCGGTTTGCGGGCCCAGCCTCTACGTGAAGCGAAGTTGTCTTGCCCAAGGTGTTTTGGGATTCGGTAATAGAAATGTGATGAATTAGGTTGTCGTCCTATTTGCGGCTCACGACGTACGATCTTGGACGAAAAAATAGCGCAAAAGTAGAAAAGTGCCCCGGAACAGATGAAAACGTTCAATTTTGGCCTCCAAAAAAAGGTGCAGCCTAGCAGTTTTACTGCCCCCGTTGTAGAACTCTCGGACAGCTTTCCAATGGTATGTTGTGCGCCGCGTAACTCTTGACGGATCAAAAGTTATGGGCACCAGAGCGATAGATACCTAGTCACAAGCCCCACGCCCTCGGTTTGCGGGCCCAGCCTCTACGTGAAGCTAAGTTGTCTTGCCCAAGGTGTTTTGGGATTCGGTATTAGAAATGTGATGAATTATGTTGTCGTCCTATTTGCGGCTCACGACGTACGATCTAGGACAAAAAAATAGCGCAAAAGTAGAAAAGTGCCCCGAAATTGATGAAAACATTCGATTTTGGACTCCAAAAATAGGCGCAGGTGAGTAGGCTTGTTGCCTCCGTCATAGAGCTCTGGGAGAGCTTTCCAACGGTATGCTGTGCGCCGCATAACTCCTTACGGATCAAAAGTTATGGGTATCGGGGCGACGGATACCTAGTCACAAGCCCCACGCCCTCAGTTTGTGGGCCCAGCCTCTACGTTAACCGAAGTTGTCTTGCCCAAGGCACCGTGGGATTCGGTAATAGAAATGTGATAGATTAGGTTGTCGTCCTTTTCGCGGATCACGACGTACGATCCGGGATGAAAAAACAGGTCAAAAGAAGAAAAGTATCCCAAAACTGATGAAAACTTTCAATTTTGGGCTCAAAAAACAGGTGCAGCTGCGCTGTTTTGCAGCCCTAGTCGTAGAGCTCTCGGAGGGCTCTCCAACGGTATGTTGTGCGCTGCGTAACTCCTTACGTATCAAAAGTTATGGGCACGGGAGCGATGGAAACCTGGTCCCAAGCCCCACGCCCTCGGTTTGCCGGCCTAGCCTCTACGTGAAGTGAAGTTGTCTTGCCCAAGGTGCTGTTGGATTCGGTAATAGAAATGTGATGGATTAGGTTGTCGTCCTTTTAGCGGCTCACGACGTACGATCCGGGACGAAAAAATAGCGCAAAAGATGAAAAGTATCCCGAAACAAATGAAAACGTTCAATTTTTGGCTCAGAAAATAAGTGCAACAAAGCAGTTTTACTGCCCCAGTCGTAGAGCTCTCGGAGAGCTTTCCAACGGTATATTGTGCGCCACGTAACACCTTACGGATCAAAAGTTATGGGCACAAGAGCGACGAAAACCTGGTCCTAACCTCCACGCCCTCGGTTTGCGGGCCTAGCCTTTACGTGAAGCGAAGTTGTCTTGCCCAAGGTGCCATGGGATTCGGTAATAGAAATGTGATGGATTATGTTGTCGTCCTTTTCGCGGCTCACGACGTACGATGCGGGACAAAAAAACTTTTGCCAAAGAAGAAAAGTATCCAGAAACTGATGAAAACGTTCAATTTTGGGCTCCGAGAACCGGTGCAGCCGAGCAGTTTTGCTGCCCCCGTCGTAGAGCTCACGGAGAGCTTTCGAACAGTATGTTGTGCACTGCTTAACTCTTTACGGATCAAAAGTTATGGGTACCGGAGCGACAAATACCTGGTCACAAGCCTAAGCCCTCGGTTTGCGGGCCCAGTCTCTATGTAAAGTGAAGTGGTCTTGCCTAGGGTACCGTGGGATTCGGTAATAGAAATGTGATGGATTAGGTTGTTGTCCTTTTCGCGGCTCACGACGTACGATCCGGGACAAAAAACCTTTTGCAAAAGATGAAAAGTTTCCTGAAACTAATAAAAACGTTCGATTTTGGGCTACGAGAATAGGTGCAACCAAGCAGTTTTGCTGCCCCCGTCGTAGAGCTCTTAGAGAGCTTTCGAACAGTATGTTGTGCGCAGCGTAACTCCTTACGGATCAAAAGTTATAGGCACCGGAGCGACAAATACCTGGTCACAAGCCTAAGCCCTCGGTTTGCGGGCCCAGTCTCTATGTAAAGTGAAGTGGTCTTGCCTAGGGTACCGTGGGATTCGGTAATAGAAATGTGATGGATTAGGTTGTTGTCCTTTTCGCGGCTCACGACGTACGATCCGGGACAAAAAAACTTTTGCAAAAGATGAAAAGTATCCTGAAACTGATGAAAACCTTCGATTTTGGGCTCCGAAAATAGGTGCAGCCGAGCAGTTTTGCTGCCCCCATCGTAGAGCTCTCGCAGAGATTTTGAATAGTATGCTGTGCGCAGCGTAACTCCTTACGGATCAAAAGTTATGGGCACCGGAGCGACGGATACCTGGTCACAAGCCCCACGCCCTTACTTTGCGGGCCCAGCTTGTACGTGAAGTGAAGTTGTCTTGCCCAAGGTGCCATGCGATTCGGTAATAGAAATGTGGTGGATTAGGTTGTTGTCCTTTTCGTGGCTCACGACAGACGATCCGGGACAGAAAAACAGCTCAAAAGAAGAAAAGTATCCTGAAACTGATGAAAATGTTCGATTTTAGTCTCTAAAAATAGGGGCAGCCAAGCAGGCTTGCTGCCCCTGTCGTAGAGCTCTTGTTGAGCTTTCGAACGGTATGTTCTAGGCCGCGTAACTCCTTACGGATCAAAAGTTATGGTCATCGGAGCGACAAATACCTGGTCACAAGCCCAAGCCCTCGGTTTGCGGGCCCAGCCTCTATGTGAAGTGAAGTTGTCTTGCCCAAGGTACCATGGGATTCGGTAATAGAAATGTGATGGATTAGGTTGTTGTTCTTTTCGCAGCTCACGACGTACGATCCAGGACGAAAAATAGCGCAAAAGAAGAAAAGTATCCCGAAATCGATGAAAACATTCAATTTTGGGCTCCAAAAATAGGTGCAACCATTCAGTTTTGCTGCACCATCGTAGAGCTCTCGGAGAGCTTTCCAACGGTATGTTGTGCGCCGCATAACTCCTGACGGATCAAAAGTTATGGGCACCGGAGCGACGGATACCTGGTCACAAGCCCTACGCCCTCGGTTTGCGGGCCCAACCTCTACGTGAAGCGAAGTTTTCTTGCCGAAGGTGTTTTGGGATTCGGTTATAGAAATGTGATGGATTAGGTTGTCGTCCTTTTCGAGGCTTACGACGTACGATCCGTAACGAAAAAACAGCATAAAAGAAGAAAATTATCCCGAAACTGATGAAAACGTTCAATTTTAGGCTCCGAAAGCTGGCGCAGCTGAGTAATTTTGCTACCCCCGTCGTAGAGCTCTCGGAGAGCTTTCCAACGGTATGTTGTGCGCCGCATAACTCCTTACGGATCAAAAGTTATGGGCACCGGAGCGACGGATACCTGGTCCCAAGCCCCACGCCCTTGGTTTGCGGGCCCAGCCTCTACGTGAAGTGAAGTTGTCTTGCCTAAGGTGCCATGAGATTCGGTAATAGAAATGTGATGGATTAGGTTGTCGTCGTTTTCGCGGCTCACGACGTACGATCTGGGATCGAAAAACAGCACAAAAGAAGAAAACTATCCCGAAATTGATGAAAACGTTCAATTTCAGTCTCTGAAAATAGACGCAGCCGAGCAAGCTTGCTACCCCCGTCGTTGAGCTCTCGGAGAGCTTTCCAACTGTATGCTTTGGGCCGCGTAACTCCTTACGGATCAAAAGTTATGGGCACTAGAGCGACGAATACCTGGTCACAAGCCCAAGCCCTCGGTTTGCGGGCCCAGCCTCTATGTGAAGTGAGGTTGTCTTGCCCAAGGTGCCGTGGGATTCGGTAATAGAAATGTGATAGATTAGGCTGTTGTCTTTTTTCGCGGCTCACGACGTACGATCCGTGGCGAAAAAACAGCGCAAAAGAATAAAAGTATTCTGAAACCGATGAAAACGTCGATTTTGGGCTCTGAAAATAGGTTCAGCTGAGCAGTTTTGCTACCCCCGTCGTAGAGCTCTCGGAGAGCTTTCCAACAGTATGTTGTGCGCTGCGTAACTCCTTACGGATCAAAAGTTATGGGCACCGGAGCGACGGATACCTGGTCACAAGCCCTACGCCCTTGGTTTGCCGGCCCAGCCTCTACATGAAGTCAAGTTGTCTTGCCCTAGGTACCATGGGATTCGGTAATAGAAATGTGATGGATTAAGTTGTCTTCCTTTTCGCGGCTCACAACGTACGATCCGTGGCGAAAAAACAGCGCAAAAGTAGAAAAGTGCCCCGAAATTGATGAAAACGTTCGATTTTGGGCTCCAACAATAGGCGTAGCAGGGCAGGCTTGCTGCCCCCGTCATAAAGCTCTCGGAGAGCTTTCCAACGGTATGCTGTGCGCCGCATAACTCCTTACAAATCAAAAGTTATGGGCACTAGAGCGACAGATACTTGGTCACATGCCCCACACCGTCGGTTTGCGGGCCCAACCTCTACGTTAAGTGAAGTTGTCTTGCCCAAGGTGCGGTGGGATTCAGTAATAGAAATGTGATGGATTAGGTTGTCGTCCTATTCGCGGCTCACGATGTACGATATGGGATGAAAAAACAGCGCAAAAATAGAAAAGTGCCCCAAAACTGATGAAAATGTTCGATTTTAGGCTCCAAAAATAGGCGCAGTAGAGCAAACTTGCTGCCCTCGTCATAAAGCTTTTGGTGAGCTTTCCAAAAGGTATGCTGTGCGCCGCATAACTCCTTACGGATCAAAAGTTATGGGCACCGGAGCGACGAATACCTGGTCACAAGCCCCACGCCCTCAGTTTGCCGGCCCAACCTCTACATGAAGTGAAGTTGGCTTGCCCAAGGTGCCATGGGATTTGGTAATAGAAATGTGATGGATTAGGTTGTCGTCCTTTTCGAGGCTCACGACGTACGATCCGGGACGAAAAAACAGCGCAAAAGAAGAAAAGTATCCCGAAACTGATGAAAACGTTCAATTTTGCGCTCAGAAAATTGGTGCAGCTAAGCTGTTTTGCTGCCCCAGTCGTAGAGCTCTCGGAGAGCTTTCCAACGGTATGTTGTACGCCGCGTAACTCCTTACAGATCAAAAGTTATGGGCACGGGAGCGACGGAAACCTGGTCCCAAGCCCCACGCCCTCGGTTTGCCGGCCCAGCCTCTACGTGAAGTGAAGTTGTCTTGCCCAAGGTGCCGTTGGATTCGGTAATAGAAATGTGATGGATTAGGTTGTCGTCCTTTTTACGGCTCACGACGTACGATCCGGGATGAAAAAATAGCGCAAAAGAAACCACTTAAAGTAAGTCCAATGATGTAATTTAAATGTTAGCTAACTCAAAACTAATATTAAACTACGTAATACTATTCAACGAACCGCTAAAGCATTTTCTAAACGAATGTTCCTAATGCAATTTGCTCGAATGCTCGTTTTTCTCATTCCTAAAATAAGTAATATGATTTAGAAAAATGCTAATTCTAAGAAAATAGGTAGTTGAAAAACACAATGAATAGTAACCAAGGAAATAACATGTAAATGCACAGTTAAAATGCACAAATAGTGAATGCAACAACTAATGAAAAGTACGATAGTGACCTCGGGCGTCACAACATAGGTCTCATCTGACATTCTTGCTGGATCAGCGATTGAGGGATAAACATCCTTCCTTCAGGCGTTCTCTAGTGCTAATCATCCGGCCTGCTGAAAAAGGCCTTTGGTTTGAATGTTTGAATCGACTTCTTTTCTTATTTGATTCCTGATCTAAAGGTGCAATCAATAGAAGCTTGAGCAAAGGGCTTGCCGAAGGACCATCTTTGGGCATTAAAACTTCCAACGCTGATACGCACCTCTATGCCTGGTTTCCTTCCTCCACATAACACTTTCAGTTCTGTTTATGTTCAAATCATTCAAACCTCTGTCGAGCATTCTTTCCTCTCCCGTTGGTCGAGCGTCTTCAAACCTCAAATTGGATTAATGGGTCGTCCAACTGGAAATGATAACAAAATGCATAGGTCATTAGAAGGAGTTTCAATAAGCAGATAAATATAGTATACCACCTTACTTATTTCCTATATGAGGGAGAAAGCGAATTGAAGAACCTGCAGATATGTGCAAAACTGAAATTCTTGTTAGCCAAGGAAAATGATTCGTGGTAAAGACAAGATAGACATTGACCAGACATGCTAGGAGTCTTTTTTTTTCGATCCGGGGGAAGTTATCGCTCTTTCACCTCGTAAACTCAGTAGCTCCTAAACTCGCTCCTCGCTTTTGTTCAATTATAAATAAATAAGTACTTTGATGGAGATTTGTAGCATCATTCAAGTAAATACATATTAAGATCGGTTAATTCTAGACCAGTTAATGCAAGAACTATAAATAAAAGACCAGGATCTCCTATGAAATATAGAAGATCATTCATACATAGCATAGTCCAAGCAGACCCACTGAAAATCTTTATTGAACTATGATCGGCCATCATATTAGAAAATAAATGTATTCCTGAGCTTAATCCGCGAAAACAATGAGGGATTAGCTTAAGGAGTACTAAAAAAGGTGCTAACGACAGTGGGACTCTTGCGAGTAATAAGAAGCTTAAAAAATGAAGCCCATTTCTTTGAAATCCCACTATAGTAATGTCAATAACAATCGAAAATGAGAGACCCAAAGGAATGAGAAAATGACTTGTAACTGATGTGACTGTATTTGCAGCACTCAAACCATGGTATTTGTACTGCATTTGCATATTAACTTTGGAATAAATGCAACACTTTGATACTTTCAATGCAATGTAGGAAAATACTGAAAAGTGAATAATCAGGCCCGAAATGATCCAAATTGCAAGTCAAGAAGTAAGAATGGGAAAGCATGAGAAGCGGTTGAATAATGAAGCTCATAGAAAAGAAACTTGGCTAAAACTAGCACGAAATCGGACTCGGAACATTGACCCAGATGATCTCAAATAGTGACCCATGTCCGTTTTTGGCAAATCATATCATTTTTTCGGGTAGAAACAGCATTTTGAGCACAACGTAGGACTTTAGTCCTACGCACGGCGTGATTTTAGCCAAATTCCATCGTTTGGAGGGTCAAAACAGTTAAAAACACTCAAAAATACTGCGGTCAACAATCTGGTCAAAGTCAACAAATGAAAAAAAGTCAACTATTTCAGAATTTTGCCTATAAATAAAGCTTCAACCCTTTGAGAATTCTTGAGTTAATTTTGGAGTATTATCAATATTTTTGATATAATTTCGAGTTAATTCTATTTAGTTTTAAATTTTAGTTTTAGTTAATTAAGTAGTAGTAAAATACGGGGGAAGTCCCGCCTAGGTAGCTCTTATTCGGGGAAATTTTGCCCGAATAGCTACTTTTAGAGGGAAGTCTGACCCAAGTTGTTATTATCCGGGAGAGGTTCTGCCCGAATATCTTTTAATAGGAAAGCTCTTATTCGGGGGAAACTCATCCCTAATAGTTCTTATTCGGGAGAAATTAGCTCCGCCCGAATAGCTATTTTGCGTCGAACCTCTACTCAAATTTCGGGAATTAGAAATACGTGTTCGTCAATATGGGGAAGCCTTTCTTGACTCTCTTTTATTTACATAACTTGTATTCATTTATGTCTGAGTAGATTGATATCTAGGGGTGAATATTGTAAATGATCGTATTTTAATATATGGTCTCGGATATAGTTTATTCAATTCATATTGCAATGTATGGCTTGTTTTAATTAAGTATTTCATACGTAATGCTTTTAAGTAGACGTTATGATTGCTTTACTTTCGCTTCATAAATATTGTACTTGTAGTTAATATTATGAATGCGTTACTTTAGTACCATATAATTGTTTTAATCATGAGTCTATAGGTTATACCATAGACTCCATGAAACTATAGGTTGTACCATAGTTTCTATCTGTAAGGTTAATTCCTTAGTTTAGTTTGCCTTGTTGTACTTGGTTAAAATAAGCTAAGTAGATTAACTAGGTCTATAGCTTTTAGCTTAACCGGGTGTATGCTTGTAGCTTAAGCCCTTGCAGAATTAGATAAACTAGATATCGAACCTATATTAATTGCCTCATTTACATGTTCAAACCCCTAGATCACCACCTCTCGTATTCCACTAATACTTAGTATAACTTAGATAATTTAGTTAGTTTAATTTAGTTTACATTTCTCGCACGTTACTCAAACCACCTTGCAATTTAACACTTTCACACTACTTCACTAACTTAAACTAGTGAGCTTCCCTGTGATACGATTCCGCACCCAAAGCACACTACACTACAAAGATCCGTGCACTTGCGGGTATTTTAACTTGGTTATTTTGAGTACCTTTTAACGCACAACCCGATCGCATCAGTAACTATGAAGCTATAAGGTATCATACCCTGGGGATTACGAAATAAGGAAAAAATAAAAGTGACTGAGATGCAAGGGAAAAACTTTTGTTTAACATTTCCAGAAAGACCACCTATTTGTTCGTTTACCGGGTTCGGCACGAAATCATAAATAAGCTCTACCAAGGATTGCCAAGCATTTGGTACTGAGTTTCCTCCTCCGTTTTTAGTAACAAAATGAAGCAAAAGTAGGTCCAAACTAAGAGTTATTAGCATAAACAAAGATGGATTTGTGAATGAGAAATAAAAGTTTCCTATGAATCAATAGGAGAATGGAAAATTGCTCAAGTGGGCTGGGGATAGGGACCAGCCCTACTAGATTCAGAGCATCTGTATAGGCTTCACCTTGTACTCTGCTTATGTTCAAATCATTCAAAAGGAACTCCATAAAAGGGAAATTTTCGCTTTCCCCATGTAAAGCTTCGGCCGTAGCCAGAACATCTTCGGGATTCTTGTTAATCATCAACTCCCTTAATATAGCGTGTATATCAGATTGAAGCTCTACTATATGTTCACTTGAAGGGTTAAGACCAAGATGATCTTCGAAAACCCTATTAGAAGAACCCTGAGTGCCAGAAGTACCAGATGATTGAAAACTATAATCGTTAATAGTCATCGTTGATTGAGATTGACTTGTAATAGTAGTAGAAGAAATAGTAGTGGACGATTGAGTACTATTAAGACTGTTTTCATCAAAGAGAAAATCCATGGAAATCGAGGCATTCTTGATTGAGAAAAGATGATTCCCTCCAGATAGAAAGAGTGTCCTTCCTGTACGAGTAGTGAATAAGTATAGAGCACTTTTCTTGGTTGTTGACCAACAGAAAGCATGGGAGAAAGATGAAAGGGTACTAGCCAACATAAGATACCATGTCATAACATAATCATAAGTTTGATTCAAGATCGAGAATGTCATGCATGGATACCTTGACATAGCCAAAAACAACAAAGGCTATCTACAAAAATTTTCCAAGTTTCGTAACAAGGATCAACATGCTAACATTTTATTATACCCATTGATTATCAACACATAGATATATATATATATATAAACAAAATGAGGTCCATAGGTATACCTCACTAGTAGAACACTTTGGAGAAGGTGATGTTGAAAGACAAGCTTTTGAACCCTTCTAACTTGAAGGCCCTCATTAGTCCACCAAGCATCCAAAGCTCAACACCACCTTGAAGATAGATTGTGCTAGTATATCTTCAATTGACGAAGCTATGTAAATGTGGTTTTGGATTAAAAGGAAAAAGCTTCATGAACTACATGCCATGGCCGAAAGTTCTAGCTCAAGGTTGAAGAAGAAGAAGTTCTCTCTCCTCTCAATATGCCTTGGCCAAAAATTGTAGGTACATGTGTCTAAAGTTGTCAAATGATGAGAGAGAGTATTATCATCTAATATAAGCTAATAATAATTTAAGTGGCCAATCACTATTGTCACCTTTTCATGACAAGCCATGCAAGCCATTAGATTTCAATCATTAGCATTAGATGATAAAAGATGATCATCTTCTCTCTCCTCTACCCCTTGGCCAAAATTGCAAGTGGGTGGAGAAAGAAGATTTGTCATCTTTTATTATATATAAAACATACTCATATAATTATATATATAACGTTACTTTATTAGTTAGTCAATCACAATTGCTTCCTTCTAAAGTAAAAGCCATCCAAGCCTTAGGATTGTAATCATTACAATCTAAAGGTAACTTTATTCTCTCTCTTGACACTTGTCAAAAAGGCTATATCAACAAAAGCAATGATCAAGATTCTTTTGTCCTTATTCAAAAATGAATCCTATCCATTCATTTCAAATTCAAATGACTAGGATTGATGACATGGACTATCCTAGTCATCAATCTCTACATGCACATGCCACATGTAATTATCTAGTCATTAATTTGCAATTCACCTTTTGACAACTAAGATGATGATGTGGCATTTCACAAATTACATCATCATTTCATATATACATATATAAACACTTTTATATATATATATATTATTTTCTTGCCCCATTCTAATCTCCATTAGAATAAAAATATTGAAACAACTTTTCAATAATTTTAGTTTGGCCCTAAAAGTTTTGGTAATTACAATTTGACCCCAAAACTTTCCAAAATTATACTTTTGGCCCAAATACCAACATTGATGACTCTTAACACCTTAAAGCCACCAACCACATTATACGAGCTTCCGGTGAACTTATTTATGATACTTATTAGTGTGTGACCTTCTAGATTCATAATCGCGTACCGATGAGGGACCTAATAAACCTCCTTATCTATTTCGAAAATATTTTCATCATTTATCAAAATACCCTCATGCTCATGAGTGATGGACTAGCAATGAACGTACCATGAGAATATAAACGATAATGAAGACAACGTCTTACATGAATCCATTTAACAATCAAGAACTAGCGTGCAGTCGATCCTTCTGTTACAAATGCCTCAATCGGGAAAGGACCATGAAATGGTTAAGCCCACATCCGATACTATGTATAAATCTGAATCGGTGAAATGAGAGATGACTACCATGGACAAACTCTTTTCCATCACTTCATACTCGCCTTGGCCAAGTACTTCTTCCTTTACCAACCGATCTCAGATAGCATAGGACATGGCCTCATACCGGAGGTTAACAGATCATATCTTGATAATTACCTGTCCGTCCATACCACAAGACTAAAATTCAAAAGGCCGTAACACATCTTATGGAGGACGGGTATTGTTCAGACGCAGTATTTAGCCCCTGATATAATCGGCAGCTGTAATTTCTCAAGTTTGACGATTAATTTGCACAATTCTCAACTAAATAGTAAACTATTAACCTGGAATCATGTAGTTCACTATTTATTATCACATTCAATGATCCGTACACAGACGATCACTCATATGTTTATTAGTCCACATCATCATGTTGTTCTGGCATTTCGTACGCCATCCTTTATCAATAACATCACTATGTTAATCAAAGGTAATAACATATGATAACCCATACTCAATTATTCTAGTCCCGATTGAATAATCTGAAGGGCGATGAATCATTTCTTAATGCTTATCATATTGAAGAGAAAGTGCGAAATATCTTAAACCCTTTTAGAATATTTCTCTTCTCGGATAGGCATTAGGGACATATTCATATCGAAGCGGACAATATGAACATCCTACAAGTAACATTGTGTATAAAACACAAAAGAATATTTTTATTAAACCCTAATAAGGTCATCTTAAACTTTAGCATTAGGGCATATCCCCAACAATCTCTCACTTGCACTAATGCTATCAACCATAGGATCTAGTGCATGTTACATTTGTATCTCTATACTAATCTTCTCCAAGATGGTGATCAACGGTAACTATCTTTACAGGATCAGTGGGTCAGCTATAGAGGCATCTATACGAAACTATTATGTTAAATCATTTTCTATCAAGAAATTCTTGAATTGACTATTTACAAGTTCGTACTTTTGATGAGATCGGGTTCTTTTAATCTTGTGCAAAAAGCTTCTATTATAGTTACCATATCACATGATATTGGGTACCATCAATAGACAGAACCACCTAATTTCCAAACATCATAAAAGTCAAGCAACATCTTGGCTCAAATAATAGCATAACAATTATTTATCATTATTCGGAACTCTTTCTAATCATTCACAAATCCATTAAATATACTCTTATTCTTCTTTAAGAGCTTCACTATAACCATAAACCTTAAAATTATGGGTTAAAGTTCATATAGCGATCATTATAATAATAAGATCACTAGAACTTTTATGTATTCTCTCTGATATCTATCATGCAACTTATTACATCATATCGTGCCAAGTACTTGCCATCGCATTGAAAGGAGAATGCAAACTGCAAAAGGATTAGGTGCAAAAACCATTCGCAACCTTTCCTTAATAGTCATAAGCAAATCTACAAGAAAAGATGGATACCCTGTCATTAAGACTAGATACCAAAATTTCTTAGATTCCTCCATCTTAAAAAGAACTTTAAGATCGTGACTTGGTGTACAGGCAATGAGAAAACAAATAATCATATCACTGTACTTCATAGGCATGATACTTACAAGACATGATTGGTTTACCCAAGAAATTCAACATGATGTTAAATTTAATTGGACCCTGGCGAATGAAGGTATCATAAATTCACAAGACTTGTTAAGGGCATGAACTCCCACTAACCTTTCTTATAAATTTAGATATTGCCTTTACTTATAAATGAAAACGATCTCTATATTTTTCATTTTAACTATTTCATCATACTTACCTTTCTCTAAAGAAACTATGCATGAAGGAGTTTATATTCTATACAGCTATGGAATTAAAACATGGTATAAGTTTAAAATCAATTTGAGATATTATGGTAATAAAATATGCATTCTCTGATCTTCTTTTATAACCCAATATATTCTAGACAAGTCTCATAAGCTCCATTTCATTCAATTATTTATTTTGAACAAACTCTTTTGTCAGAAAGAATAATTAATCTATCAAACTCATTTAGATAGATAAATATAAGAATTCTAGTCTTTAACTCTTGACCATTTCAAAGTTCAAGACAATATATGTATGATTTGGTATTTAGCCATTTCTATAAATGTTTACCAATGAAATATAAATGTTTGAGTTTGAAGACATCATTTCTTCCGACACGCATTCTGATCATTTCATTACTATTAATGAAGGATATACAAAAAGCCAATCATTTCTTACAAAGGATCAATTCCAAAATTACCCATAGTAAGAAAAGATTGATAATAGTCACTACTATTTAAATAAACTTGATGGCAGGTTATATTTCTTATATAACTCTCACAAATAATAATTCCTTATTTGCTCGCCACTCTAATGCATACAACAACACCCATATTGCTCTATTCATACAAAATTTTCACTCTAATAAAAAAGATGAAAGTGAATGATAAGAATACATATCTTATTGGGAACTGTGAAAAGTTTGAGATTTGGGGAATGAGAAGACAATGATGTTGGATGAATGCCCTACGTCAACCAACGTTGCATTGAGATGAAAAATATTTCAGGAAAAATAGGAAAAATATTATTTTAGATAGGGGTATTTTTGTCTTTTTAAGTTTTTTAAAATATTCCTACAACCCAGGAATATCATATTCCCACCCCCTACATGGGAATACAATTTGGCCAAATCATGGGAATAATGGATTCTCAGGAACGTGATATTCCTAGAAATATTTTTTTATTCTGCGAACCAAACATGAAAATATATCACATTCCCAGAAATCCTAAGTTAATCCGTGAACCAAATATGGGATATTCCGAATTTGAATCCAAATCTAGATTCACATCCAAATAAAAACAAAAGAAATGAAAATGTTATACTGTAATTGCAATCCACCTAAAATCAGCGTTCTTATGCATGATAGATAAAAAGGTAAAGTGTACAGGACCCTTGTGCTCTTTAAAAACTGCACAATATCCCATGTGGTTTAAAAAGTCCACGATACCCCCTATACTTAATTTTTGAAACTAAGCATAGTATCATCTCCCGTAAAAAAATTCATTTATTTTAACGAAAAGTGTGATGCACACACTAAATGCTTATTTATTTATTTTTGCTTAAATTATTAATTATTGTAACAAAAATGCCCTTGTATGATACATATATATTTTGTTTTCATTTATTCTCTCTCCACCCATTCTTTTCACCCAAAAAAATTAAAGAAAATTTTAAAACAATGCCTGTAAACTATCATCCCTACCCCCACCCCCACCCTCACCCTGCCCTCTTAACCCTCCCACACCGTCAAACCCCCTCCTCACCCCTATCCTACTCCTCCCCCATCAGAGCTCTCAAGTCATCCCATCCCACCCATCAGCGCTTCACCTCTACCTCGTCTGCCCTCTACCCCCAACCTATATGTATTTATTTATTTTGGTCTGAATGTGTACGTATGTAATATATATGTATGTATATATATATATATATATATATATATATATATATATATATATATATATATATATATATATTATCTTTCTTTTTGTGTATATATATCTTTTTTTTTTGTTTGAGTGTGTGTGTGTATATATATACATATTTCTTTTTTTAGTCTAATATGTATAAACAAAAAGTAAAAGGAGAAAATAGATAAAAGAAAAAAAAAATTGAGGGGTATTTAAGGTCTTTTATGCAATTTTGTTATCTTTGTTGATGGAAAGATAGGGAGAGAGTATGTATGCTTGGTTTTAGGAATAATATGGTGTATAGTGCACTTTTTAGACTGTAGGGGATATTATACAATTTTAAAAAAGTATAAGAGAATCCTATGCAATTTAATTTAGATAAATTAATATTAAATAAATAATTACACACATACGTATGGAGACATATACATATGTGATTAGATGGAATTCTTTATTTAGTGTACAATATTTATATATCTAAAATCCAAAACCAATTAATTATTAATATATGGATTAGTATTTTAAAAACTTTAGAAAAGTTGTGACCTTAAAGAAATGATTTTTTGTGCATTAATGAATGAGAAAGTTAACAATGCCATGATAGTTCTGTCAACGAGACACCTGACGAGAATTTACGCCTCGGATATTGCTTCGAATCATCTAATTAGTTTTTCTTTTCTTTTTTCTTTTGGTCGGAATCTAATTACTTCATTATCCTATTTAATTAGATTATATATGAATATAGACGAAAGCAAAAACATCACAAGTGGTTCCTATTACTTCTCCCAAATTTTATATCTGTTCATATTGGTTAAAATTAGTCAATTTTATCCTTATTATTTTTCAAAAATTTTAAATTTATCTATACTGTTCAAAATTAGCTAATTTAATCCCTATTATTTAAAAAAAAATTTAATTTAGTCCCAATTTTTTTAAACTTTGAGGATTAATTTAGATTTTATATGAAAAGGATAGGGACTAAATTAAATTATTTTGAGAAATAATATGGATTAAATTAGCTAACTTTAAATAATAGAAACAAATTTAAATTGTTTTAGAAAATAACACGAATTAAATTGACTAATTTTAAACAATATGAACGAATTTACAATTTTAGAAAAATAATTGACAAAAAATAAGAAAAAGATCATATATGAATTGGGATCGGATAAAATCAGATACGATGACAACCATAGACGCACAAGCACGCAAAAGTTCTTAGATGATCATAAGAAGGTGGCTTGCCTAATAAAACCTCATAAGGAGTCTTATTTGCCAATAACGTTGATGGCATTCTGTTGATTAAATAAACGGCTGCAAGAACACATTCTCCCCAAAGAAATAATGGTAGATTAGCATGGAATCGAAGAGCTCGTGCGACGTCTAGCAAATGTCTATGTTTCCTTTCAACGACCCCGTTTTGTTGCGGGGTGTGAGCACAAGACGTTTGATGTGCTGTTCCCTCATTGCCACAATAACGCAAGAATTCTCCATTCACAAACTCTGTCCCATTATCTGATCTTATAGTCTTGACATGAGCATTAAATTGAGTTTTCACCCAATTGTAGAAATAAATCAAATATTGACATGTTTCCGTTTTTGCTTTCATGAGATAAACCCAAGTTGAACGACTATGATCGTCTACAATGCTGAGAAAATAATGAGCACCAGACAATGAAGATGTTTTATAAGGTCCCCACACATCACAATGGATTAATTCAAAAGGACTCGAAACTTTATTGCTTCTAGTTGGAAAAGATGGCCTGACATGTTTGGCTCGTTCACAGGCATCACAAACAAAGTCATTCGGAATCTTAAGAGATAAAAAGCTCAGCACATGATTCATGCGATTTATCGGCAAGTGCCTCAAACGTTGATGCCAAAGAGAAATATCTTGCTTCCTGCTCACCACATGCATTGTGCCTCCCTTTATTTTCTCCCAAAGATATAAACCATCATTCGCTTTACCCACTCCAATCAGCTTCTTCGTAGGTGGGTCCTGTATAACACACTAGTCAGGATAAAAAGTAAGGATACAATTCAATTCTTTGGTTAATTTTTGTACAAAAAGTAGATTGCAATTGAACTCAGTGACTCCCATCACACTATCAGGCACAAGATTTTCTCCCAACTTGGCACTGCCTATGGCACAAATTGGCACCATACGTCCATTTGGAATGCGAACTGGTGCAATTTTTGGCCTATCCACTCTATTTATGAGCTGCTCCGGGGCACATGTGAAATGATCCGTCGCCCCAGAGTCTATTATCCATGTTTGGGACATATTTGGCATACCCGAAAAATTCACATGATTGACGGAAGGACCTGTGCTGCTATTGTTGTTTAGAAGATTCAATAGTTGATGATACTGCTCTTCGGTAAAATGTAGAGTCAAAGCTTGTGGCTCGTGCTTGGCATTGGTGAATTCAGCGCCTGGAGCCTACAATGGCATCTGCGTAACATTGGCTGCACTATAACTGCGATTGTTGGCACCTGTATTGTGACACCCGAGAATTTCACTTTAAATTTATTATAATCGTTGCATACTTATGTGTGCATTTCTACGTGCATCATTTTTCTTGCTTAATTGTTTTTATTGTGGGTCACTATTCATAAAATTTTTGACTGTTTCGAAAGCTTGATTTTAAATTTTTCCTAGGTCACTCGACATTTAAAAGGAGCCAAGAAATTTTCGTTTTGAACTTTCGAGCTTAGGAGTATGCGTTTGAAAAATAATTTCCGTAAGCTTTGAATAGTGTTACGTTAGAATAGTGATAGTATTTGATTAGAGAGCATTTGTAATTACAATTAGCCTTAATTGGTCAATATTTGAGACTACAAAGCTTAGGAAATTAATTGTCTACAACATATAAAACAACTACCTCATAAAATAAAATAGAACATAGCCTTTTAGTCATCAAAACAAATTCTGAAATTCCATCTATGTCCTCCTGCTGGCCGTCCACTTCAAGGAGGAAAAGAGAGATTTTTGCTTCTTCATCCAAGCACTTTGAGCACTTGGTTTGATCTTGGGAGGTTATTGAGCAACTTAGGACCTTCAACAAAGCTTCTACATCTTCAAAATTATGAGGGAGTCTTACTTGTTTGAGTTTAAAGTTTGTTTGCATATGTTCAAATTTATTGAATTGTCAATTATAGCTATATATCTTGTGTTGAATGCTTCCTATGAGTTATTTAAAGCCTCTAGAGCTAACTTTTGTGGTGTGATAACAAATTAAACGGTTGAATGTTGAGATTGATCAAAGAGACGATGAATAGTGCCTAAAACTAGGGTTTTGAGAAAATTTGATAATTGACTTGAATTGATGCCTCAATTAGGTGCTCTAGACCCTAGGGAAGGTAATTGAAAAGCCACGTTAGGTTGAATCACCCGAATTCGAACTTTAGTGCATAAATAGCTTACTTTAAAAAGGGGGTTTTGCACGTTAGGTAATCCGGGCAAGTTTGGGCATCGATTTGGGTATTCTTGAGCTAAGGAAGCACCTTTGGTGCTTTCGTTTCGCGAAATTGGGGTTCGGTTAGTATGGCTATAGTTCAAACTCGTTCGGGGCCTCCCCGAACTTTTGCTTCGAAAATGAGTTTTCATGACTTTAAAGGGTACCTTTAAGCTTAATTAGGAATATAGAAAGACTAGGGTAGGTTTGAGAATCTCGAACTATGCTTAGGAGAAAGAAAGCTCGATTAAAGAAAGGGGAAAAGTAGCTTTTAGCCTTTTTAGTTGCAATTGGAACTTGTTGTGTGTTAGTAGTGTCTTGCATAGAATATTTAGGATGTATTTAAGTTAATTGAATAGATTATTGGAATTAATTATGTTGATTGTTTTCTTTTGGCATCTATTAGTTAATATCTTGCATATATGAGCTTTTATCGTGCATATATGTGAGGGCGGCCTACTTTGTCGTCCCTCTTACGTGTTATGTGATATTATTGCTTGCTTGTGACTTGTTTTGGGTTGCGCAACCTATATCGGACATGGTAGCGTCGAGAAACACGGGCGGCATCGGGCTTGCCGTGCTCCCTCGACTACCATGGTGCCTATTCCCTTCTCGCTGAGGCATACTCCACTACCCCAGAGGCGTGGTTCACCTGCTGGGCATGGACCTACCTCGGGAGAAAGGGTCGTAGGATCGGGATACATCCGGAGTATCCCAAGTGTGGTGTTTGGGTTTTGCCGGCATAATCGTGATACTCGTGGTTCGTGGCTCGTGATCGAAGACTTGGAAGTGGAACCGTATCCTTTTTAAAGTGATTAATAGTTTGATTCATTGTCTTGATGGTTATGTGTCTTGTATATATGTTTACTTGTGTTGCATATCATATTGCACGTTTACATGCTGCATCACCTCTCTCGCTGGGCAACTTTGTTGCTTACTCCTTATCTAAAAAGTTTCAGGAGAAGCTGAGGTGAATCGGCAGCTATTAGAGGTAGAAGAAGAGGAAGAAGTTCAAGTAGATCAGAATCAGTGATCTTGTGTGCTGAGGTGGATTTTATGTGCTTCTTACGTGGAGTTCTTGTTGTTAATGTATTTTGAGACCATAGAGTCTTGTATATATATGTCTAGTAAGTGTGTATTAAAAGTTAAGAAAGTTGTTGGATTGTAATAATGAATTCTAGACTTTATTTTTCTCTTGCATGCTTGGAGTGTTGTAAATCTTCATATGGAACTTAGAAGTTTATTGTAATTAACTACTTATAACTAAAACCAACTTATCTCGCATGCTTGTGTGCTTTAGTAGAAAATTGTCGCTCCAAGGCTCGGATGGCCTTGTGATTGTGTTTTGGCTTCGGAGTTATTATGGATAAGTTGTTGCTTTTAGTTCGGATGTCTTGAATGAATGTTTGCAGGTATCAGTTTGTCCTTGGTACAGAGGAGACTCTGTCCGAGTGACGGGTCCGAGCCTGACTTAGCGTGGGGTTGGGTTCGGGGCGTAACACCTTAAGTGGTATCAGAGCTACTAGAATGCTTGAAGCCGGGTTAAATTCCTTGGCATGTGGGTAGAGGTCTATATGCGGAAGTGAATTATGTGAATATGTAAATGTGTAATTGTTTAAGTACTTGGATATAAGACATGCTAGCATGAAAAAGAAGGATAAAGCTTAATATGATAAGAACATGAAAAGTTAGTATTGATTGTTGTTAAGAGTTTTATGTGTTCTTATGTGAGTAAAATGTTTGAAAACAATGTGTAAATTATCTTGCATAGTTTATTTGCCTATTATAATATGATGTTCTTCTAGCATTGTGATGAGGAGACGGGGTAGACCACGGGGTGAGCCGGATGAGGCTCCTAGACAGAATGTACCAGGGCAGGATGCTGGGGCAGCCGGGAATGTACAGCAAGGTCAGGAGCCGAGCACTGCCCAGATTTTAGCTACTATGGCTACTGCGATGAATACCATAGCACAGTTTGTGGTTCAGCAGGGTACAGCAGGTACCGGCGGAGGTAATCAGACTGCCAGAGCAGAGGGCAGTGGTACTGCGGGAGGTAACTTATTTGATAAATTTCTGCATCATGGAGCATACAGTTTTTATGGTGAACCAGATGATATGAAAGCAGAGTTGTGGCTGAGTAAATTCGAGAAAGTTGCTGCAATACTTGAGTGTGACGATGAAAGAAAGATCAACTGTGCTACATTTTTAATGGAGGGTGATGCCGAGGCTTGGTGGCGCACTATTAGAGAAAAATGGGATGCTGAGAGGGTTCAGCATGTATGGGCTGATTTTGTTCGTGAGTTTCGGGATAAATATGTATCGGTTGTAGCCCGTGAGAGGCATCAGGATGAGTTTATAGCTTTGAAACAGGGGAACATGACTGTAGACCAGTATGAGGCTACCTTTACGAGACTATCTCGATATGTGCCAGCTTTAGTTCAGCCCGAGGATGTGAAAATTCAGAGATTTATTACAGGGTTGAGGAGTGACATCATGCTTAACTTGTCTTCACAAGATTATCCGAGCTATGCTGCAGTAGTTCGGGCTGCATCGAGATATGAGAAACGTAAGGCAGATGTGTTAGCTCAGTCTAGTCAGTCAAGCAAACGGCAGTTTCAGTCTCAGAGTCAGGGTTATCAGAGGCAGACTCAGCAGCCTAGGCAGACTCAGAGCTACCCAGGACCAGTTCAGGTACAGTCACAGCCGAGACCAGCTCAGAGCCAGCCACAGGGACAGTCACAGACCCGACCAGTGACTGCTAGATCTCAGCAGGGCAGTTCTGCCACATCTACTTATAGGACCCCTACAGGAGGAGCTGCTGCTAGGAAGAATCTACAGTGTACTCATTGCAATCGTAAGGGTCACACAAAGGCTGAGTGTTGGAGGAAACTAGGCCGTTGCACAGGTTGTGGCAGTGATCAGCACAGAGTTAGAGATTGTCCCAAGTTTAGAGGTGGTCAGGGTCAGACTTCAGGCCAGGGTGCCGAGACTAGAGCTTCAGGAGCAGCTACCGTACCGCGAGGTCAGGCACGGGGAGTGGCACTTGATCAGGAGGAGCTTCCAGAGACGACAGTGGTGGTGGAAGGTACTTTTCTTATTAATAATCAGCAGGTAGTAGTTTTGATTGACACCGGGGCTACACATTCATTCATTACACCTGCATGTGCACAGTCTGCTACATTAAAAGTTGATAAACTGCCGTATGTGATTGAAGTAGGTAATCCTATGGGAACTAAATTTGTTACGGAGTCTGTGTGTAAGGATTGTAATATTTGCATTGAGGGTTGCATGTATCCTATTGTTTTGATTATCATGCCATTTCGGGACTTTGAGGTTATCTTAGGGATGGATTGGTTGGGGCGATATTATGCATGTTTGGACTGTAGGAGGAAAGTTTTGACTTTAGAGGTACCTAACCAACCTGTTATTAAAGTAACTGGGAGTCGGAAGTCTACTGGGACTCGTATTATATCATCCATTAAAGCTACTAAAATGTTGAGTAAAGGCTATGATGCATATTTAGCTTATTTAATTAATCAGCCTGGAGATAAAATTAAATTGAATGAAGTACCTGTTATAAAAGAGTTTCCGGGGGTTTTTCCTGAAGAGTTGCCTGGGTTACCACCTGATAGGGAGATTGAATTTGTGATTGACCTGTTGCCGGGAACTAGTCCTATCTCGAGAACCCCGTATAGAATGTCTTCCCCTGAGTTACAAGAATTGAAAATTCAGCTTCAGGGTTTGCTTGAGAAAGGTTTCATTCAGCCTAGTTCGTCACCGTGGGGTGCTCCCGTGTTATTTGTGAAAAAGAAAGACGGTACACTACGGTTATGTATAGATTATCGGGGTCTGAATCAGGTAACGGTGAAAAACAAATATCCTTTGCCTTTAGTTGAGGAGTTGTTTGATCAGCTACAGGGTGCTGTTGTGTTTTCGAAATTTGATTTGAGGCAAGGTTATTCCCAGTTGAGGATCAGGAAAGAGGATGTACCTAAGGCAGCATTTAGAACTAGGTCCGGCCATTATGAGTTTGTTGTTTTACCATTCGGGTTGCCAAATGCCCCAGCCGCTTTTATGGATTTGATGCAGAGAGTATTTCGACCCTATCTTGATCAGTTTGTTGTGATTTTTATTGATGATATATTAGTATACTCTAAATCTGAGTCAGAGCATGAAGAGCATTTGAGGATTGTACTTAAAACCCTGCAAGAACACAAGTTGTTTGCCAAATTTAGCAAATGCGAATTCTGGTTGAAACAGGTTGCCTTTTTAGGTCATATCATTTCCCAGGAGGGAATATCTGTTGATCCTGCTAAAATTGATGTAGTCATGTCGTGGAAAAGACCTGAAACTGTCACGGAAGTCCGTAGTTTCTTGGGATTAGCGGGCTATTATAGGTGATTTGTTAAAGATTTTTCAAAGATTGCAGGGCCTTTGACTACTTTAACCCAGAAGAAAACTGTGTTTAATTGGGATGATAAATGTGAAGCTAGTTTCCAGGAGTTGAAAAAGCGACTTACCACTGCACCTATCCTTGCCTTGCCTGAGGGAACCGAGAACTTGGTGATTTATAGTGACGCTTCGAAAGAAGGGTTAGGTTGTGTTTTGATGCAAAATGGTAAAGTCATAGCATATGCCTCTAGGAAATTGAAACCATATGAACTCAATTATCCTACACATGATTTAGAGCTTGCAGCTGTTGTCTTTGCTTTGAAGAAATGGCGGCATTATTTGTGGGGCAACAAATTTGAAATATTTACTGACCATAAAAGTTTGAAATATTTGTTTTCTCAAAAAGATTTGAATATGAGGCAAAGGCGTTGGCTAGAATTGTTAAATGATTATAACTGTACCATTAGCTATTTGCCGGGAAAAGCTAATACTGTTGCAGATGCACTGAGCCGGAGAGGTTCTGTGTCTAGGTTGATAATCAAGGATTGGGAGATTGTGGAAGAACTGTGTTTATGGAAACCGAAAGCTTCTAAATCAGGTATTCAATTTGCTAGTTTACAAATCAAATCTTTATTGCTATCTAGAATCAGAGAAGCGCAACAATCAGATTCTCAGCTATTGAAGCTTTTAGAGAAGTCAAAAGGGGGAGAGTCCGACTTTAAGATGCATGATGATGGGCTTCTCAGGTACAGGAACAGAATTTGCATACCTAGTAATTCGACTGTGAAAGAAGAGATTCTTGCTGAGGCTCATGCTTCTAGATATACAATTCATCCTGGAAGCACAAAAATGTATAGAGATTTGAAACAGAATTTCTGGTGGAACAACATGAAGAGAGAGATAGCTGAGTATGTAGCTAAATGTTTAACTTGTCAGAAAGTTAAGGCAGAACATCAGAGGCCTGCGGGATTGTTGCAACCGTTGGAGATTCCGGTCTGGAAATGGGATCAGGTTACTATGGATCTTGTGTCGGATTTACCGAGATCACCACGAGGTAATGATTCGGTGTGGGTTGTAGTAGACAGGTTGACGAAGAGTTCGCATTTTATTGCTACAAAGAAAACAGATTCTCTCGATAAATTGGCTGAGCTTTATGTTGAAAATATTGTGAGACTGCATGGAGTTCCATCTCAGATAGTGTCAGACAGGGATCCCAGGTTTACATCACAGTTCTGGCAGAAGCTACAAAAGGCTTTGGGGACTAATTTGAGTTTTAGTACTGCTTATCACCCGCAGACGGATGGTCAGTCGGAGAGGACTATCAGGATACTGGAGGATATGTTGAGAGCCTGTGTTCTGGATTTTGGCAAGAATTGGGAGAGATATCTGCCTCTAGCAGAGTTTGCTTACAATAACAGTTATCAGGCCACTATTGGCATGGCACCCTACGAGGCACTTTATGGGCGAAAATGTCGGTCTCCGTTGTATTGGGATGAGGTAGGTGAGATGAAAACAGTTGATCCTGCTATTCTTCCGGAGATGATTAAAATGGTGGATAACGTGAGGCTTATAAAGAAGAGGATGCTTACAGCTCAGAGTCGACAGAAGAATTATGCTGATAGACGTCGACGGGACTTAGTATTTTCTAAGGGTGATCATGTTTTCTTAAAAGTCTCTCCGCGAAAAGGTTTGATTCGGCACGGCAAAGGAGGCAAACTTAGTCCTAGATACGTGGGACCTTTTGAGATCACTGAGAAGGTTGGAGATTTAGCTTACAGATTGGCCTTACCTCCGAGTTTGGGTCGGATTCATGATGTTTTCCATGTGTCACTGTTGAGAAAGTATAATCCTGATCCGTCGCATATCATTGAGCCGGAGCCGTTGGAAATTGATGAGTCCTTAGCTTATGTTGAGAAGCCTCTTCGAGTGGTTGACCGAAAGATTCAGGAACTTAGGACTAAAAATATTCCTATGGTAAAAGTTCTCTGGGATCATCATGGGGTTGAGGATGCCACTTGGGAGCGAGAAGATCAGATCAGAGAGAAGTATCCGGAGCTCTTTGCCGAATCATGTAAGAATTGCGAGGACGCAATTAGTTTAAGGGGGAGAGGGTGTGACACCCGAGAATTTCACTTTAAATTTATTATAATCGTTGCATACTTATGTGTGCATTTCTACGTGCATCATTTTTCTTGCTTAATTGTTTTTATTGTGGGTCACTATTCATAAAATTTTTGACTGTTTCGAAAGCTTGATTTTAAATTTTTCCTAGGTCACTCGACATTTAAAAGGAGCCAAGAAATTTTCGTTTTGAACTTTCGAGCTTAGGAGTATGCGTTTGAAAAATAATTTTCCGTGAGCTTTGAATAGTGTTACGTTAGAATAGTGATAGTATTTGATTAGAGAACATTTGTAATTACAATTAGCCTTAATTGGTCAATAATTGAGACTACAAAGCTTAGGAAATTAATTGCCTACAACATATAAAACAACTACCTCCTAAAATAAAATAGAACATAACATTTTAGTCATCAAAACAAATTCTGAAATTCCATCCATGTCCTCCTGCTGGCCGTCCACTTCAAGGAGGAAAAGAGAGATTTTTGCTTCTTCATCCAAGCACTTTGAGCTCTTGGTTTGATCTTGGGAGGTTATTGAGCAACTTAGGACCTTCAACAAAGCTTCTACATCTTCAAAATTGTGAGGGAGTCTTACTTGTTTGAGTTTAAAGTTTGTTTGCATATGTTCAAATTTATTGAATTGTCAATTATAGCTATATATCTTGTGTTGAATGCTTCCTATGAGTTATTTAAAGCCTCTAGAGCTAACTTTTGTGGTGTGATAACAAATTAAACGGTTGAATGTTGAGATTGATCAAAGAGACGATGAATAGTGCCTAAAACTAGGGTTTTGAGAAAATTTGATAATTGACTTGAATTGATGCCTCAATTAGGTGCTCTGGACCCTAGGGAAGGTAATTGAAAAGCCACGTTAGGTTGAATCACCCGAATTCGAACTTTAGTGCATAAATAGCTTACTTTAAAAAGGGGGTTTTGCACGTTAGGTAATCCGGGCAAGTTTGGGCATCGATTTGGGTATTCTTGAGCTAAGGAAGCACCTTTGGTGCTTTCGTTTCGCGAAATTGGGGTTCGGTTAGTATGGCTATAGTTCGAACCCGTTCGGGGCGTTCCCGAACTTTTGCTTCGAAAATGAGTTTTCATGACTTTAAAGGGTACCTTTAAGCTTAATTAGGAATATAGAAAGACTAGGGTAAGTTTGAGAATCTCGAACTATGCTTAGGAGAAAGAAAGCTCGATTAAAGAAAGGGGAAAAGTAGCTTTTAGCCTTTTTAGTTGCAATTGGAACTTGTTGTGTGTTAGTAGTGTCTTGCATAGAATATTTAGGATGTACTTAAGTTAATTGAATAGATTATTGGAATTAATTATGTTGATTGTTTTCTTTTGGCATCTATTAGTTAATATCTTGCATATATGAGCTTTTATCGTGCATGTATGTGAGGGCGGCCTACTTTGTCGTCCCTCTTACGTGTTATGTGATATTATTGCTTGTTTGTGACTTGTTTTGGGTTGCGCAACCTATATCGTACATGGTAGCGTCGAGAAACACGGGCGGCATCGGGCTTGCCGTGCTCCCTCGACTACCATGGTGCCTATTCCCTTCTCGCTGAGGCATACTCCACTACCCCAGAGGCGTGGTTCACCTGCTGGGCATGGACCTACCTCGGGAGAAAGGGTCGTAGGATCGGGATACATCCGGAGTATCCCAAGTGTGGTGTTTGGGTTTTGCCGGCATAATCGTGATACTCGTAGTTCGTGGCTCGTGATCGAAGACTTGGAAGTGGAACCGTATCCTTTTTAAAGTGATTAATAGTTTGATTCATTGTCTTGATGGTTATGTGTCTTGTATATATGTTTACTTGTGTTGCATATCATATTGCACGTTTACATGCTGCATCACCTCCCTTGCTGGGCAACTTTGTTGCTCACTCCTCATCTAAAATGTTTCAGGAGAAGCTGAGGTGAATCGCCAGCTATTAGAGGTAGAAGAAGAGGAAGAAGTTCAAGTAGATCAGAATCAGTGATCTTGTGTGCTGAGGTGGATTTTATGTGCTTCTTACGTGGAGTTCTTGTTGTTAATGTATTTTGAGACCATAGAGTCTTGTATATATATGTCTAGTAAGTGTGTATTAAAAGTTAAGAAAGTTGTTGGATTGTAATAATGAATTCTAGACTTTATTTTTCTCTTGCATGCTTGGAGTGTTGTAAATCTTCATATGGAACTTAGAAGTTTATTGTAATTAACTACTTATAACTAAAACCAACTTATCTCGCATGCTTGTGTGCTTTAGTAGAAAATTGTCGCTCCAAGGCTCGGATGGCCTTGTGATTGTGTTTTGGCTTCGGAGTTATTATGGATAAGTTGTTGCTTTTAGTTCGGATGTCTTGAATGAATGTTTGCAGGTATCAGTTTGTCCTTGGTACAGAGGAGACTCTGTCCGAGTGACGGGTCCGAGCCTGACTTAGCGTGGGGTTGGGTTCGGAGCGTTACATGTATTCACACATTTAATGTTGAATTTTCCAGGTTTCTTACGCCAATAAGCCGGATACCCGATGATCTCGTAGCACTTGTCCTTGGTATGTCCTATCTTTTTGCAAAATTCACACTGGTTTCTCTGAATATGCTGAAGATTTTGAACTATTTGCTAATAATCCTTCCGAACGTCCAGCCATGAAAGCTGCTTGTTCAAGGTTTGGATTTCTCGCTGCAACTACTGCCTGTTGTTTCTCCTCTTGTGCCGCAATGCATATGCACGCCCTAGGCTGGGTAACGGCTCCATGCTCAAAATCTGTGATCGAACAGTGGTGAATTCACTGTCGAGTCCCATAAGGTCAAACTCAATGGGGGCTCTAAAATGTAAAGCTTTCCATTTTTGGGCATTTTTGTACTTTTTTAGAGCCCCATACCCTAAAAAGTAACACTATTCATGAAAAAATTACGTGGGGTCCAACACTTTTGGGTGAAAAGATGCTAAAATAGTGCTCCGGGCTCCAATGGCTGAACATTTTGGAGCCCGAAGCACTATTTTGTGATCTTTTAACCCAAAAATGGGGGGCCCCACGTGATTTTTCCATGAATAGTGTTACCTTTTAGGGTATGGGGCTCTAAAAAAGTACAAAAATGCCCCAAAATGAAAAGCTTTATATTTTAGAGCCCCCCCATTGAGGATAGCCTAAAGAAATCATGTACTTTTTCGCTCTCTCTCATTGCTTGCCTTTTCTCCGACGCCCCACATTGACACCCACATGTACAAGAAGGAATTGGATTGACTCCTTGAAGTTCATCCCATATCCCCTTAATTTCACATAGTATGTCGATATGGCTACTTTTTCTTCTTGTAGTAGCGCAATGGCCCTTCTTATCTTGTATACTCGAGGCGCGTTTCCTTATGAGAAACGCTCCTCTAAATCTTGCCATATTTCTTGTGATGTCTCTGCATGTGCCACTCTATTCTGAAGTTCTTTCGACATGGAATTCACAAGCTATGAGCGAACCATGGCATTGCATTTTATCCATTGTAGCAATTCGCGGGTATTTACATCTGATTTCTTCACTGACCCATCTATAAAGCATGTCTTGACTTTGGACTCTAGTGCATTAGTCATGTTTCTCCTCCATGTAAAATAGTTTGCACCATTTTCGTCTAATGGATTGACGAAAAATATCAGTCCAGGATGGTCTAATGGTTGCAAGTAAAAGGGGGAATTGACGTCCCCTATATTGGTTTGATGTTCTTCGGATTTAGAAGAAATTGATTTTGAAGTGGAGCTTTACCACTCTGATTACCTTAATCAATCATGGCTGATAGTTATATTTTTTTTTTTTGGTGAAATATAGAGAAGTGTTCGAGCAGATTATCACAAGATAACCTGCTCTGATACCATGTAGAAATTGTTTGGCACAAAAACCACACCAATGTTTCATTACGTAGAACAACTATATAGTTGCACTAAGGCATATGGATACAGACGTAAAAAGATGTAATCCTAATCCTAAGGTTGCTACAACAATGCATAGCTTAATAATACAAGAGGACCTATGCACAGACCCATCTTAAACTCCTAGCCCATAGATGACGGTTTTTTTTCCCCCTTTATACTCTGTTTTTTTGGACGAACCTTTATATTCTTGGAGATCACTAGCCAAACGAACAAAAACTCTTCGTTTAGGTGGCTTTTCAAAACAGGTGATGTTATCATAACTATGGCCTAAATCAGCCATGTAATCCGCAACTTCATTAGCTTCTCGATAGATGTGTTTCAGTTGAGCTGACCAATTTTTTTCAATTAGACTTCTGCAATTTTCAAAAAGTAGTTGTACTTCGAGATTTCTTGAAGTTTTCTCCCCCTTAAGAAGAGGCACGATAGTCTTTAAATTTGTTTCAACTTCAATCCTTTTGAATCCACTCTTCCAAGCTATCATTAGTCCATATCTGATGGCCCATATTTCAGATAAATGTGGGCGCTTCGCGCAGCATTGAATTCTTCCTGCAAAACTGTGACACCCCGAACCCAGCACTTCATTAATTGCATTCACTAAATGGTTAATTTGGATGTAACTTAGCTAATTACATTATTTTTTTTTTTCATATTTTCATAAATTCAACTATTTCTTTTGATGCATTTTATATTTTTATAAAATACTCCATATTTTTAGGGGACTACAGCCCCTAACCGTGCGTGCATTGCATATCGGGATCAACGGGAAAAAATTCGCGAAATGTCTGATGAATAGTACCAGCAGGATTTTTTTTTCCAGATTTTTTCAGATTTTTGGCATTTGTTTTGCTGAAATTTAATCACCCAAATGACCATTTTGCCCTTACTAAATGCCTTAATTATTTGACCTACCATTTGACCTTCTCATGAGACTAATATAAGCCAAGAACAAAAAAAAAAAGAGTCAAAAAATGGCAAAAAAAATAGTTACGGGAATAGTAACTTTTCCAAAAAAAAAAAAATTATTTCTTACTTCATTTTTGCTTTCATTGCTTCCCAAATTGGTTGTGCTTCATCCTTGGGACCTTAAGACCATTCTTTGATCTTCAAAAGAGGTGAGGGAGTTGCATTTTTCATGATTTTTAAAGTTGATGCATATATATATTGAATTTCTTGTCTTGTTGAATTTAGCTATTTTGTTTGTTATAAATGCTTGCTATGAGTTATTTGATGCCTATAGAGTTAACTTTTACGGCTTGTTAGAAGATTTTATGGTTGAATGTAGATATTGATCAAAGAGATGATGAATAGTGCATAGAATTAGGGTTTTGAGAAAAATTTCTAATTAGCTTAAATTGAGGCTTCAATTAGGTGCTCTAGATCCTAATGAAGTTAGTTGAAAAGCCACGTAAGGTTGAATCACTCGAAACCGAGCTTAATTGCATAAATAGCCGACTTTAAAAAGGGGGCTTTTATCGTTAAGCAATCTGGACAAATTTGGGCATTGATTCAGGTATCCTTGAGCTAAGGAAGTACTTTTGGTGCTTTCGTTTCGCGAGCATGGGGTTCGGTTAGTATAGTTGTAGTTCAAACCCATTCGGGGCCTTCCCGAACTTTTGTTTCTAAAATGAGTTTTTGTGATCCTAAAAGGTGCCTTTAGGCTTAATTAAGAATATAGAAAGACTAGGATATGATTTAGAAATCTTGAACCATGCATAGAAGAAAGAAAACTCGGTTAAAGAAAGTGGAAAAAGTAGTTTTGGCTATATTTGATACAATTGGCACTTGTATTTAAGTTATCTTGTATTGTATTGATTATTTAGGATATAATTAAGCTATTTGAGTAGATTGTGAGAATTAATTGTGTTGATTGCTTCTTTTGGTATCTTTAAGCCAATCTCGTGCTTATGTGAAATTATATCGTGCTTATATGTGAGGGTGGCCTACTTTGTCATCCCTCTTATGTGTTATGTGATATCTTGATTGCTTGTGATCGAAAATCGGGTTGCGCAACCTTTTCGGACATGGTAGCGTCGAGAAACACGGGCGGCGTCGGGCTTGCCGTGCTCCCTCGACTACCATGGTGCCTATTCCCTTTCTCGCTGAGGCATACTCCACTACCCTAGAGGCGTGGTTCACCTGCTGGGCATGGACCTACCTCGGGAGAAAGGGTCGTAGGATCGGGATACATCCGGAGTATCCCAATTGTTGGTGTTTGGGGTTTGCCGGCATGTTCGTGAAGTTCGTGGTTCGTGGCTCGTGATTGAAGACTTGGAAGTGGAACCGTATCCTTTTAAAAGTGATTAATTGCTTGGCTTGTTATCTTGCTGGTTTACGTGGCTTATATATGTTTTCTTGTGTTTGCATATCATATTGCACGTTGGTATGTTGCATCACCTCCCTCGCTGGGCAACTTTGTTGCTCATTCCTCATTTAATATGTTTCAGGAGCAGCTGAGGTGAATCCCCAACTGATAGAAGAAGAGAATGAAGTGCTAGTTAAGCAATTTCTGTGACTTCTTGTGTGATAAGGTTGTCTAAAATGTGAAGCTTGCGTGGAGTTGTTGTTGGTTGCCTTTTTGAGACCTTGAGTATATTTGGTGAATGTAATAATTTGTAATCTTGTATGTTGGATATGAAGTGGAATGACATGTAATAATCCATAGTAAACTTATTCTTTTGCATGCTTGTGTGATTAACAAAACTTGGAAGTATAACTTGGCTATTGTTGTATCTAACTACCTATAGTTAAAAATTAGAAATGCTTTGCTTGCTTGTATGTTATATATAATTGTTGTTCCAAGGCTCGGATGGCCTTGTGATTGCGGGTGGCCCATAAAAATCTTGGAGGATTGGTTGTAAGAGTTGCGGTTTGTGGATCTAGCATCATAGATGTCTTTGTGCAGGTACCAGTTTAGTCCTATAAACAGGGGAGACTCCGTCCGTTTTTTCCCAAATTTCGTGCCCGGGGTTTGGATTTGGGTGAGAATAGCATGATAAATAGGAGTCCCGGTCTCGTGAGGGATCGGGGCGTTACAGAAGTGGTATCAGAGCTTAGCTAGTTAGCTAGGCGCAAGCCGGGATAGGGTCTTCGGCTTGTGGGGTAGTGGCCTTAGTGTCAATGTGTTTAGAAAGTGTATGTGCATGTCTTATGTGATAAGAGAGTTAATGTGATCAATGTGCTTATGTGATCAACATGTTTTATTTGTTGAGTGAACTAGTTGTGGTTTATGTGCTTGTGTGATAAGTGAAATGGATGTGGTTAACGTGCTTGATGTGTTTACATGTTCAATGTGTTTATGTGATTAATGCGAGCTATGTGATTAACGCGCCTTGTGTGAATTATGTGCTTTGTGTACTTGAGTGCTCGATATGCTTTATATGACTAATATGCATATGTGATTAACTTGTTTTATGTGAAGTTGTTGTTTAAATGACTTAGTAGTTTATAATTTGTGTATGTGAACTTGTTGCTTATGTGACTTTACTTGTTATAAATTGCTAACGTGATCAATGTGTTTTATTTGTTAAGCATGCTTACGTGAAACAATGTGTTTTATGTATGAGGGTAGCTCGCTTGTATGTGTAAGAAATTGCGAGGACGCAATTTTTGTAAGGAGGGGAGGATGTGACACCCCGAACCCAGCACTTCATTAATTGCATTCACTAAATGGTTAATTTGGATGTAACTTAGCTAATTACATTATTTTTTTTTTCATATTTTCATAAATTCAACTGTTTCTTTTCATGCATTTTATATTTTTATAAAATACTCCATATTTTTAGGGGACTACAACCCCTGACCGTGTGTGCATTGCATATCGGGATCAACGGAAAAAAATTCGCAAAATGTATGATGAATACTACCAGCTGGATTTTTTTTTTCCAGATTTTCAGATTTTTGGCATTTTGTTTTGCTGAAATTTAATCACCCAAATGACCCATTTACCCTTACTAAAATGCCTTAATTGTTTGACCTATCATTTGACCTTCTCATGAGAATAATATAAGCCAAGAACAAAAAAAAGGAGGTTAAAAAATGGCTAAAAAAATAATTACGGGAATAGTAACTTCTCTAAAAAAAATGCTCATTGCTTCATTCTTGCTTCCATTGCTTCCCAAATTGGTTGTGTTTCATCCTTAGGACCTTAAGACCATTCTTTGATCTTCAAAAGAGGTGAGGGCGCTGCATTTTTCATGATTTTTAAAGTTGATGCATCTATATATTGAATTTCTTGTCTTGTTGAATTTAGCTCTTTTGCTTGTTATAAATGCTTGCTGTGAGTTATTTGATGCCTATAAAGTTAACTTTTATGGCTTGTTAGAAGATTTTATAGTTGAATGTAGATATTGATCAAAGAGATGATGAATAGTGCATAGAATTAGGGTTTTGAGAAAAATTTCTAATTAGCTTAAATTGAGGCTTCAATTAGGTGTTCTAGATCCTAGTGAAGTTAGTTGAAAAGTCACGTAAGGTTGAATCACTCCAAACCGAGCTTAATTGCATAAATTGCCGACTTTAAAAAGGGGGCTTTTATCGTTAAGCAATCTGGACAAATTTGGGCATTGATTCAGGTATCCTTGAGCTAAGGAAGTACTTTTGGTGCTTTCGTTTCGCGAGCATGGGGTTCGGTTAGTATAGTTGTAGTTCAAATCCATTTGGGGCCTTCCCGAACTTTTGTTTCTAAAATGAGTTTTTGTGATCCTAAAAGGTGCCTTTAGGCTTAATTAAGAATATAGAAAGACAAGGATATGATTTTGAAATCTTGAACCATGCATAGGAGAAAGAAAACTCGGTTAAAGAAAGTGAAAAAAGTAGTTTTGGCTATATTTGATGCAATTGGCACTTGTATTTAAGTTATCTTGTATTGTATTGATTATTTAGGATATAATTAAGCTATTTGAGTAGATTGTGGGAATTAATTGTGTTGATTGATTCTTTTGGTATCTTTAAGCCAATCTCGTGCTTATGTGAAATTATATCGTGCTTATATGTGAGGGCAGCCTACTTTGTCGTCCCTCTTATGTGTTATGTGATATCTTGATTGCTTGTGATCAAAAATCAGGTTGCGCAACCTTTTCGGACATGGTAGCGTCGAGAAACACGGGCGGCGTCGAGCTTGCCATGCTCCCTCGACTACCATGGTGCCTATTCCCTTTCTCGCTGAGGCATACTCCACTACCCCAGAGGCGTGGTTCACCTGCTGGGCATGGACCTACCTCGGGAGAAAGGGTCGTAGGATCGGGATACATCCGGAGTATCCCAATTGTTGGTGCTTGGGGTTTGCCGGCATGTTCGTGAAGTTCGTGGTTCGTGGCTCGTGATTGAAGACTTGGAAGTGGAACCGTATCCTTTTAAAAGTGATTAATTACTTGGTTTGTTATCTTGATGGTTTACGTGGCTTATATATGTTTTCTTGTGTTTGCATATCATATTGCACGTTGGTATGTTGCATCACCTCCCTCGCTGGGCAACTTTGTTGCTCATTCCTCATTTAATATGTTTCAGGAGCAGCTGAGGTGAATCCCCAGTTGATAGAAGAAGATAAGGAAGTGCTAGTTAAGCAATTTCCGTGACTTCTTGTGTGATAAGGTTGTCTAAAATGTGAAGCTTGCGTGGAGTTGTTGTTGGTTGCCTTTTTGAGACCTTGAGCATATTTGGTGAATGTAATAATTTGTAATCTTTTATGTTGGATATGAAGTGGAATGACATGTAATAATCCATAGTAAACTTATTCTTTTGCATGCTTGTGTGATTAACAAAACTTGGAAGTATAACTTGGCTATTGTTGTATCTAACTACCTATAGTTAAAAATTAGAAATGCTTTGCTTGCTTGTATGTTATATATAATTGTTGTTCCAAGGCTCAGATGGCCTTGTGATTGCGGGTGGCCCATAAAAATCTTGGAGGATTGGTTGTAAGAGTTACGGTTTGTGGATCTAGCATCATAGATGTCTTTGTGCAGGTACCAGTTTAGTCCTATAAACAGGGGAGACTCCGTCCGTTTTTTCCTAAATTTTGTGCCCAGGGTTTGGATTTAGGTGAGAATAGCATGATAAATAGGAATCCCGGTCTCGTGAGGGATCGGGGCGTTACAAAAACCCTTTACCCAGTCGCCCTTGTCATCTCTAAACACACCTCCAATAGACACAGAAGAAGAGTCTATCATGCAACCAGCGTCAGTGTTGAGTTTCAACCAACCCTTTTTTGGTAAACTCCATTTAACGTCCTTGCGTGGCCTCCGATTTGCTTCTAATACACACTCATTGGTGTGGCTTGATGATGATTCTGATGCTGTGAAGAGATTATACACAAAAGCAGCAACAGCCACCACTTCGACTAAGATGTCTATAGTTGCCATGGATCATCATTTTCGTCTTCTTTTTCTCTCTTAGACTTGTTCATGTAGTAAGACATTTTTAGTGTTAAAAGAATGTGTTGTACTTCCCTAAGAAGCGGCCTAGTATATATATATAGCAAATTATGAGATGACATTTGCAATTTGCCCCATGAAAAATAAATTTTGTGGGTGGGTCATCACTAGTGACTATTGACAAATTTACATGAGCCACGTTGCAAACAAGTCGGCATAAATAAAGACCCATTTGAACCCCCTATCTTGTACAGCTAATATTAAATGAACTTTCATTTTCACCATGTACTATGTTACACTTATTCAGTACGGTAACAGAAGGCATTCACAAAACCGAGTAGTCATTGAGGGGCCTACATGTAGAGATTGAGGGGCTTACACGTAGAATAAAAAATTCGTAGGAAAAGATAAAGAGCTCTCAGTTTTTATTAGACCGACTTCAATAATATTTTTATCAGAGGTTTTTAGCAAAAGATAAGAATGCGAGTACCGTGAAAGAGTTCCAACAGTCTTTCTATTTATAAAAAGTTTCAAAATTATCTTTATATATCCCTTAATTTTAGGTTTGAATTCAATGTAGAAATAAAATAGTAATTTTTTAAAAAAATAAAATCTACAAAAATAATAAATGAAGTGAAATTGAAATAGAAAACCTTTGGTTCACTAATTATTATACTATAGGAATAGAATTAGGAAGGCTATTCAAAATGACCTTAGAATTTGAAAACGAAACGAAAAAGGTCTTGTTCAATTCTCTTTAAATAAATGGAACCTACCTTGACTCAATTTGTAATGCTTCTCATTAGTATACCATCTGATATGACATCCTTCAACTCAAGATTGCATGCATGATTAAAATACCCCCGTGTTTTAAAACATAACTGATTATCCCATTTATTATATAAAGTAACTGAATACTCCCCTTGTATTTTAAAAGTAACTAATTACACCATGTTTTATAAAAGTAACTGATTACTCCCCTATATTTTAAAAAATGAAGCTGAATATCCCCTGTTAAAATAAATAATTTTTTTAACGGAAGCGGGGGTGTTAAATCACAGGGAGGTATTCAACTACTTTTATAAAACACAGGGAATAATTAGCTATGTTTTAAAATACATTGGGGGTGTTCAACTATATACTTTTATAAAACACTGTGGGAATAATCAGTTATATTTTAAAATATAAAAGACTATTGTACACTTTTGACAAAATATAGGAGTGTTAAGCCATTTACACTAAGATAAAATTAAGGAGGCTATTCAGGATGGCCGTAGAACTCGAAAATGAAATGAAAGAGGTCTTTTTCTCTTGAAATTAATGGAACCTACCTTTACTCAATTTGTAATGCTTCACATTTGTATACCAAATTACTTTTCCATCACCTTTCATTAACTTATCATTATATATTATAAGAGAACAAACATTTTGTCATGAGGTTGAAGCTTTGGAGAAGGCAAAGTCGGCACTGGTGTAACGCCCCAATCCCTCACGAGGCCAGAGGCTTTAATAGCCATGCTAATCACAACCCAATTCCAAACCCTAGGCACGAAATTTAGGGGAAAACGGACAAAGTTTCCCCTATATACAAGACCTGAATCAAAATCAACCATTCATAACCTAGCTTTCAAGATTCATAAAGCCAACCAGCTCCTCAATGTCATCCGAGCCTTGGAACCCAACATCATATCACACAAGCATGCAAAATCAAATCTATTGAAGTTCTATCTTTTTAATCCACTTATCATACCACTCTATATTATCAATCAAGCTTTCTTATAATTTGTGTCCAACCCACTAACTAGTTTTCATCATCCACACAAGCATGCACTACTAAGTAATAAAATAAAGCAAGTAGAGATATTACAAGCCCACTAGTACCTAATCATCAAACAAACTAAAACTTTAATATTACATTCCTTGATGTAACAAAAATACATACATGGGCACAAAGTCTCAAATACAAGACAAGCATAAGATGATCACATTCTTCCATGTTTTGCACACCGACAGAACAAGTAGGTCACACAGGAGGCAATCCAGTCTTCAGCTTTTCCTGAAATATGTTGAAAAGAGGAATGAGTAACCAGGTTACTCAGTAAGGGAGGTGATACAACATACTAGGCGTGCATTATGATATGCAGATACAAGAAATCATATATATAACATAACAACAAGATTAAATAGCAAGTAGTTAACCACATTAAAAAGGATACGGTTCCACTTCAAGTATTCAATGACGAGCCACGAGCCACGAACTTCATGCAAGTGCGGGCAAACCCCTTACTCCAACAAGTTAGGATACTCCGGATGTATCCTGATCCTACGACTCTTTCTCCTGAGGTAGGTCCATGCCCAGCAGGTGAACCACGCCTCTGGGGTAGTGGAGTATGCCTCAGCGAGAAGGGAATAGGCACCATGGTAGTCGAGGGAACACGGAAAGCCCGACGCCGCCCGTGTTTCTCGATGCTACCATGTCCGAAACGGTTGCGCAACCCGATATTCAATCACAATAATTCAAGCAATGACAATATAATTCAAGAATCACATAAATGAGGGACAACAAAGTAGCCTGCCCTCGCACGTAAATTATAATAAATAAGCCATATAACAATATAAATAAAAGACAAGTGTATATTTAGTCTATTCATATCAAAGTACACGTCATTATAAGCAATCATATTAAACTATACAATTTATGAGTAGTAAAACAAATTAAGATGCATAAAGGAATGTAACTCCCTCACCTTGGATTAAGCCAAGCATGCAAGAAACTAACTTACATTCACTCCAACCTCCTTGAATCCACTCAAATGTGCAACCCCTAGTTATTCATATAAGTATAATACTTAGACATCAAAACTAGTATAATACTATGCAAGTAAATTAACATAACACCTTAACAATTGATTATACCAACTCCAACTTGACTATTATGCAAATTCAACACACAACAATAAAAGTTCCATAATCACTTATATATTTCATATTATCACATAGCCCAAGTAGTCATACAAGTAACCAAACATTAGTAGGTGAAACAGTGGCACATATAAAATGACTAAAGTTAGCAACTAGTAGCAAAAGTTTAGCTATAACTATTGGCAACTAATTCTCTTCAATGACCAAGCTAGCTTGGCAAATAAACTATAAGCTCACTAAAGCTCAATTATTCATACACTTAATCAACTATTGATAATCTAAACATTAGCACATAGAAATAAGTATAACTAACAGCTCATAATAAGTTGACTACAACTATTTGATAATTAAATTTCCCTTGCATTATTTCACATTAAAGTCGAGACATACTTTCTTTAATTCAATGTTAAGTAACATGCCAAGATATTTCTTATGATTTCCTAGTTTACTACTCTCCATAAGTATGCTAGTCTCAAGCATTAAGTTAGGTTGTCTATTCAGGCTACGATTTAGTTATACTAACCAACATGTACCACATTCTCTAGCCTTCCTTAAACTCCCTAGTTAACATTTCTACAATTCAACTTCATTATTAATTCATTTCCAAACAAGAACTTACCCAATGCCTTACTAACACGCCTATCTTTATTCACTACCTAATAACTTTAGCTTAGTCATAGTTCAAACTAATTCTAAACTCTCATTACACAAAGACATATAGTAGTACATTTTAGTCTAGTCTAGTCCCATATTATCTAGACTAACTTGCAACCAATACACATGAGGACAAGGGAAAGGAAAAAAAAAACGCTGGCAGGAACTGTCCAGCTCACGCCTATTCACATGTTTCTCGGAAATCATCCAAAAAAGAGTACTTAGAGCTAGAATTTGGCCAAACCTTAGAAATACACTTTCGTTCAACTATGAGTCTACTACAACATATCCAAAATTCAGATAATTTAGTCAACATTTGCTAGGTCAAATTGGTCCTACAACTTAGGCGTGCAAATCTGTCCAATTTTTTTCCAGATTTTTTGTAACTCATGTTTCTGCAATTACTTCACTATAAAACTAATTTTAAAGCTCTACTACACAGGAATCATCATATATACTCATATATAATATTTAAGACAAGGAAAATCTAACATATAACATGTTATGTACACTTTATTAAACACCAACTAAATTCTTATCCATCAATTCTTTTCATAAAAGCAAGACAAGGTAGAAATTTAAGTAGTACCAATAACTATTTCAAGAATCCAAGAAGGATAACTTCAATCTTTACTTAGGCATTACTTTAGCATGTACATGAGTCTAATTACTCTTGATTATCTAAATGGCAAGTCACTATACATAATTCATCACATTAAACATTCACTCAACGTTCAACTTATTTAAACATTCAATGCACATAGTTCACGTTAGTCACATATTAAACATTTAACATTCAATGCAACTAATATTTATTTAACCCTCACGCCACTTAAGCACTCTCTCAAAACATGTAATTGTTACCCTCAAGCCTTCAACTACCTATAATCTACCATTATTCAGCTCAAATTAGCCTTTAGTGCAACATTAGTCACTTAGCTATATAAACTGAAATTTCTAGCTGCATTTGCTTAATTTTACATTTTCAATTAGCAGCCTTGCTGACCTCTAAAACTTTTGAAATTTCACAGAAATGTATTTCGTCAAGTGTAGATGGGTTTAGCCTCAAACGGTTCCCAATTCGGAGTTAAACTCATCAAGTTATGCCCTTTAGAAAATCAGTGCGCAAAACTGCCCCTGCATCAACGGGTAAATCTGACCCTACTGTTTCGGCTCTATAAATGCATCTAAACGACATAATTTAACATTCCACATAAAAGAGAAGTTATTCCTTAAGGTCTTGGGCATATTGTGTAAAAAAATCAGCTCATTCCGACATCGTTTGCTACCTCAAATCTGCTCTGAACCTCAGTTGCTCAAATCTGTCCGAAAATCACATTTTGTACTCTTTGTTCCATTTTGATATTTTCATGCACTAAGCTAACTACAAGCAATATACTAGCATACAAAGCACTTTCATTCCTCACTTAGAACTTATAGCAAACACATGATCTTCATCTAGTTGAGCAAGCTAGCTATGCAATATCTACAACATGATCAACTAGCAAAGCTTGATATTCACACACAAAATCATTTCTAGAACTTGTTTCATGCCATATATCATTTCTATTTGCATTCCTACATCCATGAATCATTCAACTACAACTAGCCAACATTTTATAAACAAGAATTAACACTAGAAATGCATAGGAGAATGAAATCCCTCACCTATTCTTGGCTAGAACAAGCTCAAAACCACCTTTTCTTCCTTCTTTCCTCCATCTTCTTCTTCTTTTTCTTCTTCTTTCTTGTGTGTTTTTAAACGTGTTTAGTGTGTGTGTGTGTCTGATTTTTGTGTGTGTTTTTGTGTTTGTGTGTGTGTTGTAGTGTATTAGGTGTAAATAATAAAAGAAAAAAAAAACCCAAATGACTAACATGCCCTTCAACTTAATGCTATTAACTAGTTTGCCATTCTAGTTTAATTCTAACTAATTTAGTTATTCTAATTCCTAATTTTCTACGTTAATTATTTTCTACGATTCCTACGATTTTTCAAAGTGTTCGTGAAGTCCCAAAATTGCATGTAAAATGAGAATTATGCACATTAACCAATTAAACGTGCCTACTTACATAAGAAGGCATTTATATTTATGCAATATATGTTAATAGATGAAATTTCTTGTTATATTAGATGTATGCACATAGTTTGATACAAATGCACGTTAAACAAAATAGATGCACGTAACCCAAAAATATAATATTTTATGCAAACGAATATACGTAAATAATTAAAGTAGACATATAAATATATGCACATTAATAAAATAATTATATGCACGGGTCGGGGTGTTACAACTGGACTTTGGGTTGCGTCATTCAAACCACGCCAAAGGTTTTTGTCGGGTAACATTTGAACCATCATTGAAAAAGGAATACAATGGTAGTTGAGGCATCAACAGAGTAGGTCGGATCAATGTTGTTGAAGAAGTTTTTTTTTTTCTTTTTTCATTTTTACCCCCACCCCCACATGTTTCCTACTTTCATGAGATTTAAACCCTTGTCTTCTAACTACCAAAGGGAGCAAGCCACCACGAAAAAATTGAAGAAACTAGCAAGTCGATCGAGTAATTGGTGGTAGATAGTGGCTGGAGGCCAAATTTATGTTGGAGACCACCAAATTATTTGTCGTTTGACGAGGAATGTAATGGTATTTCCTTATCATAGACGTGCAGATGATTGGATTGTGATTGAATAATTAGGGGCAAATAGGTCATTTCCCATTTAAAAGGGCATGCTTGAAATTCATTTAACTTTTGAAGGGTATAAATGACATCTCACACAATTCAAACCCTTTTTTCTTTATTTTTCAACATCCATTTCATGAAAAGGATTAATTATTTCACTTTTTTGCGAATAATATATACTAGTTGTATAACTTTATAACATTGAAGACTAATATAAAAAATTAAGCAAATATTAGGGACCAATAATGAAATCTGCTCCTCAAGAAACAAAATTAAACTAATTACACATAGGATGACAAGACCATAGAGAGATATATCTAGGGTTATAAAGGGGTTGGATTCAGAGTATTTTCTCAATATCCGAATTTGAATCCAAATCTAGATTTACATTCACATAAAAACACAAAAAATGAAAATGTTATACTGTAATTGCAATCCACCTAAAATCAGCTCTCTTATGCATGATAGATAAAAGGGTAAAGTGTATAGAAGCCCTATACTCTTAAAAAACTACACAATATCCCATGTGGTTTAAAAAGTCCACGATACCCCCTATACATAGTTTCTAAAACTAAGAATAGTAACCTCTTTTGTCAAAAAATTCATTTATTTTAACGAAAAGTGTGATGCACACACTAAATGCTTATTTATTTATTTATGCTTCAATTATTAATTATTATAACAAAAATACCCCTATATGAAACATTTATATTTTTTTTCTTTTCTTCTATATCCACCTATTTGTTTCACCCAAAACAATTGAAGAAAATCTTAAAAAATGCCTGTAGACCATCATCCTCCTGTATTTTAAAAGTAACTGATTACCCCCCCCCCCCTATGTTTTTTAAAAGCAAGTGATTACCCCCCCTGACCTTTAAAAACGAAGCTGAATACCCCCTGTTAAAATAAATAATTTTTCTAACGAAAGCAAGGGGTGTTAAAAATACAAGGAAGTATTGTATCCTTTTGACAAAACACAAGGATGTTAAGTCATTTACTCTAAGATAAAATTAGGGAGGCTGTTCAGGATGGCCTTAGAAATCGAAAATGAAATGAAAGAGGTCTTGTTCTCTTGAAATTAATGGAGCCTACCTTGACTCAGTTTGTAATGCTTCACATTAATATAGTATACCAAATTAATTTCCCATCACCTTTCATTAACTTATTTTTCTGCAACTTGGACCAAAAAGCCTAATGCTCGGGACTGGTCCTAGTAATTTTGATGTGATTCTTAGTTTCTCATTGAGCTGTAATATATACTATATCTTCGATTTGACGATGTTTCATTTGTGTGCTTAAAGTCATGCATTGGGAGAGAAAAGGTGTTCATAGCTAGTGAATTATTCTTTGATATGGTTTTAGACGAAAAAAACTATACTAGTTGTGGTGGTTCTTCGTTACATGGTATATCAATACTATTTAGCCTCGTTTCTACTTCCACATTCTTCTTATTTAAAAGAATAGATTTGTCCCTAGTAATGGTTGCTCCGATTATGAATGTTGCATCCTAGTAAGAAAAAAGCACTTCCACGTTCTTCTTATTTGACATGTAATGGACATAAGCATTGCATTATATATATTTTTTATTTAAAGAGATCTAAATTAATATTATAGTATAAAAAATATTACATCTATTGAAAATGGATCTTAGAATCTCTCAAGCACAAATCGATAATCGTACTACTAGAAGAAAGCACTATTAATTTAATGACAACTTCAAGAGACCAAAAAAATGTCAAAGTAAAATAGCATTCGTTCAGACCATCTCTAGGCTCCATTTGTTTGTTGTAAAATATTTTCCTTGAAAAGTTTTTAATTTTTTGTTGTTTGGTAATATCAAACACCAAAAAATTAGTTAACTAAAAAATAATTTTCAGTCAAAAAAGAATTTTAGTTCAAAGGATTGAAAAATATTTTCATATCCAAAATCAGGAAAATTCCATCCGAACTCACCCTTCTCACCCCCACCCTACCCACTGCAGTCACCCCCTACCTCACCCATCCCATCACCCTGTCACCCCCTATCCCACCCGACCCTACATATGACGCCCGAGATTTTAGCCGTACATTCATTTACTGTTGCATCTATTGTTTGCGCATTTCCTTCTGTGCTTTATTAACTGGCTTCTTTAGCTACTATTCATCCTGTTTTCAAACTATATTCTATTAGTGAATTAGCATTTTTATTAAATCACATTAATTGTTAGAGGAGTGGGAAAAATGTGCAATTGAGCTAAAGGCGATAGGAGAGCTCGTTTAGAAAATATTTTTAGTAGTTAAGTGAATAGTGTTACGTAACAAACTTAGAGATTTAAATAACTAATATTACTTTTCACCTTAGGCTCGTTTTTAAGTTAATAACGCACATTCTAGTGACCTTTTAAATACCCAAACTTGACCCCACCTCAACTTAACCTTATATAATTCACCTAAACTCATTAAAACATAAAAAAAAAAGAACAAATGTGCAGGAATTACTATAGCAGGGCTGAAAATACCAAAGGAGAAGGAAAAGAGAAGATTTTGCTTCAACAACCTTGCATCTTGAGCTCCTAGCTTGATCTTGGGAGGGTTTTGAGCATCCTAGGGCCTTCAACAAGCTTCCTTGTCTTCAAAAATTGTGAGGGAGATGCATTTTATTGTTTTTAAAGTTTATGTTCATATGTTGAATTTTCTTGATTTGTCAATTATAGCTATAAAACTTGTTATGAATGGTTATTATGAGTACATTAGAGCCTATAGAGTTAACTTTCATAGCTTGATAAGGAATTCCATGGTTGAATGTAGAGATTGAAGGAAGAAGACGATAAATAGTGCCTAGAATTAGGGTTTTGAGAAAAATTGCTAATTAGCTTAAATTGAGGCTTCAATTAGGTGCTATAGATCCTAGTGAAGTTAGTTGCAAAGCCCCGTGAGGTTGAATCACTCGAAACCGAACTTAATTGCATAAATAGCCGACTTTAAAAAGGGGACTTTTCTCGTTAAGCAATCCGGGCAAGTTTGGGCATTGATTCGGGTATCCTTGAGCTAAGGAAGCACCTGTGGTGCTTTCGTTTCGCGGAAATGGGGTTCGGTTAGTATAGTTGTAGTTCAAACCCATTCGGGGCCTTCCCGAACTTTTGTTTCTAAAATGAGTTTTTGTGATCCTAAAAGGTGCCTTTAGGCTTAATTAAGAATATAGAAAGACTAGGATATGATTTGGAAATCTTAAACCATGCATAGGAGAAAGAAAACTCGGTTAAAGAAAGGGAAAAAAGTAGTTTTGGCTATATTTGATGCAATTGGCACTTGTATGTAAGTTATCTTGTATTGTATTGAATATTTAGGATATAATTAAGCTATTTGAGTAGATTGTGGGAATTAATTGTGTTGATTGCTTCTTTTGGTATCTTTAAGCTAATCTCGTGCTTATGTGAATTTATATCGTGCATATATGTGAGGGCGGCCTACTTTGTCGTCCCTCTTATGTGTTATGTGTTACATTGATTGCTTGTGACTTGTCTCGGGGTTGCGCAACCTTTTCGGACATGGTAGCGTCGAGAAACACGGGCGGCGTCGGGCTTGCCGTGCTCCCTCGACTACCATGGTGCCTATTCCCTTTCTCGCTGAGGCATACTCCACTACCCCAGAGGCGTGGTTCACCTGCTGGGCATGGACCTACCTCGGGAGAAAGGGTCGTAGGATCGGGATACATCCGGAGTATCCCAATTGTTGGTGTTTGGGGTTTGCCGGCATGTTCGTGAAGTTCGTGGTTCGTGGCTCGTGATCGAAGACTTGGAAGTGGAACCGTATCCTTTTTAAAAGTGATTAATAGCTTGGCTTATTGTCTTGTTGGTTTATGTGGCTTATATATGTTTTCTTGTGTTGCATATCATATTGCACATCGGCATGTTGCATCACCTCCCTCGCTGGGCAACATTGTTGCTCATTCCTCATTTAATACATTTCAGGTGAAGTTGAGGTGAATCCTCAGCTGATAGAAGAAGAGGAAGAAGTGCTAGTTAAGAAATTTCGGTGACTTCTTGTGTGATAAGGTTGTCTAAAATGAGAAGCTTGCGTGGAGTTGTTGTTGATTGCCTTTTTGTGACCTTAGGGTCTTGAGTATAATTGGTGAATGTAATAATTTGTAATCTTGTATGTTGGATATAAAGTGGAATGACATGTAATAATCCATAGTAAACTTATTCTTTCGCATGCTTGTGTGATTAACAAACTTGGAAGTAGAACTTGGCTATTGTTGTATCTAACTACCTATAGTTAAAATTAGAAATGCTTTGCTTGCTTGTGTGTTATATGTAATTGTTGTTCCAAGGCTCGGATGGCCTTGTGATCGCGGGTGGCCCATAAAAATCTTGGAGGATTGGTTATAAGATTTGCTGTTTGTGGATCTAGCATCATGGGTATCTTTGTGCAGGTACCAGTTTAGTCCTATAAACAGGGAGACTCCGTCCGTTTTTCCTAAAATTTCATGCCCGGGGTTTAGAATTGGGTGAGAATAGCATGATAAATAGGAGTTCCGGTCTCGTGAGGGATCGGGGGCGTTACATAAGTGGTATCAGAGCTTAGCTAGTTAGCTAGACACAAGCCGGGATAGGGTCTTCAGCTTATGGGGTAGTGGCCTTAGTGTCAATGTGTTTAGAAAGTGTATGTGCATGTCTTATGTGATAAAAGAGTTAATGTGATCAATGTGCTTATGTGATCAACATGTTTTATTTGTTGAGTGAACTAGTTGTGGTTTATGTGCTTGTGTGATAAGTGGAATGGATGTGGTTAACGTGCTTGATGTGTTTATATGTTCAATGTGTTTATGTGATTAATGCGAGCTATGTGATTAACGTGCCTTGTGTGAATTATGTGCTTTGTGTACTTGAGTGCTCGATATGCTTTATATGACTAATGTGAATATGTGATTAACTTGTTTTATGTGAAGTTGTTGTTTAAATGACTTAGTAGTTTATAATTTGTGTATGTGAACTTGTTGCTTATGTGACTTTACTTGTTATAAATTACTAACGTGATCAATGTGTTTTATGTATGAGGGTAACTCTCTTGTATGTGTAAGAATTGCGAGGACGCAATTAGTTTAAGGGGGAGAGGGTGTGACGCCTGAGATTTTAGCCGTACATTCATTTACTGTTGCATCTATTGTTTGCGCATTTCCTTCTGTGCTTTATTAACTGGCTTCTTTAGCTACTATTCATCCCGTTTTCAAACTATATTCTATTAGTGAATTAGCATTTTTATTAAATCACATTAATTGTTAGAGGAGTGGGAAAAAATTTACAATTGAGCTAGAGGCGATAGGAGAGCTCGTTTAGAAAATGTTTTTAGTAGTTAAGTGAATAGTGTTACGTAACAAACTTAGAGATTTAAATAACTAATATTACTTTTCACCTTAGGCTCGTTTTTAAGTTAATAACGCGCATTCTAGTGACCTTTTAAATACCCAAACTTGACCCCACCTCAACTTAACCTTATATAAATCACCTAAGCTCATTAAAACACACAAAAAAAGAAGAACAAATGTGCAGGAATTACTGTAGCAGGGCCGAAAATACCAAAGGAGAAGGAAAAGAGGAGATTTTGCTTCAACAACCTTGCATCTTGAGCTCCTAGCTTGATCTTGGGAGGGTTTTGAGCATCCTAGGGCCTTCAACAAGCTTCCTTGTCTTCAAAAATTGTGAGGGAGATGCATTTTATTGTTTTTAAAGTTTATGTTCATATGTTGAATTTTCTTGATTTGTCAATTATAGCTATAAAACTTGTTATGAATGGTTATTATGAGTACATTAGAGCCTATAGAGTTAACTTTCATAGCTTGATAAGGAATTCCATGGTTGAATATAGAGATTGAAGGAATAAGACGATGAATAGTGCCTAGAATTAGGGTTTTGAGAAAAATTGCTAATTAGCTTAAATTGAGGCTTCAATTAGGTGCTATAGATCCTAGTGAAGTTAGTTGCAAAGCCCCGTGAGGTTGAATCACTCGAAACCGAACTTAATTGCATAAATAGCCGACTTTAAAAAGGGGACTTTTCTCGTTAAGCAATCCGGGCAAGTTTGGGCATTGATTCGGGTATCCTTGAGCTAAGGAAGCACCTGTGGTGCTTTCGTTTCGCGGAAATGGGGTTCGGTTAGTATAGTTGTAGTTCAAACCCATTCGGGGCCTTCCCGAACTTTTGTTTCTAAAATGAGTTTTTGTGATCCTAAAAGGTGCCTTTAGGCTTAATTAAGAATATAGAAAGACTAGGATATGATTCGGAAATCTTAAACCATGCATAGGAGAAAGAAAACTTGGTTAAAGAAAGGGGAAAAAGTAGTTTTGGCTATATTTGATGCAATTGGCACTTGTATATAAGTTATCTTGTATTGTATTGAATATTTAGGATATAATTAAGCTATTTGAGTAGATTGTGGGAATTAATTGTGTTGATTGCCTCTTTTGGTATCTTTAAGCTAATCTCGTGCTTATGTGAATTTATATCGTGCATATATGTGAGGGTGGTCTACTTTGTCGTCCCTCTTATGTGTTATGTGTTAGATTGATTGCTTGTGACTTGTCTCGGGGTTGCGCAACCTTTTCGGGCATGGTAGCGTCGAGAAATACGGGCGGCGTCGGGCTTGCCGTGCTCCCTCGACTACCATGGTGCCTATTCCCTTTCTCGCTGAGGCATATTCCACTACCCCAGAGGCGTGGTTCACCTGCTGGGCATGGACCTACCTCGGGAGAAAGGGTCGTAGGATCGGGATACATCCGGAGTATCCCAATTGTTGGTGTTTGGGGTTTGCCGGCATGTTCATGAAGTTCGTGGTTCGTGGCTCGTGATCGAAGACTTGGAAGTGGAACCGTATCCTTTTTAAAAGTGATTAATAGCTTGGCTTATTGTCTTGTTGGTTTATGTGGCTTATATATGTTTTCTTGTGTTGCATATCATATTGCACGTTGGCATGTTGCATCACCTCCCTCGCTGGGCAACATTGTTGCTCATTCCTCATTTAATATGTTTCAGGTGAAGTTGAGGTGAATCCTCAGCTGATAGAAGAAGAGGAAGAAGTGCTAGTTAAGCAATTTCGGTGACTTCTTGTGTGATAAGGTTGTCTAAAATGAGAAGCTTGCGTGGAGTTGTTGTTGATTGCCTTTTTGTGACCTTGGGGTCTTGAGTATAATTGGTGAATGTAATAATTTGTAATCTTGTATGTTGGATATAAAGTGGAATGACATGTAATAATCCATAGTAAACTTATTCTTTTGCATGCTTGTGTGATTAACAAACTTGGAAGTAGAACTTGGCTATTGTTGTATCTAACTACCTATAGTTAAAATTAGAAATGCTTTGCTTGCTTGTGTGTTATATGTAATTGTTGTTCCAAGGCTCGGATGGCCTTGTGATCGCGGGTGGCCCATAAAAATCTTGGAGGATTGGTTATAAGAGTTGTTGTTTGTGGATCTAGCATCATGGGTGTCTTTGTGCAGGTACCAGTTTAGTCCTATAAACAGGGGAGACTCCGTCCATTTTTCCCTAAAATTTTATGCCCGGGGTTTGGAATTGGGTGAGAATAGCATGATAAATAGGAGTCCCGGTCTCGTGAGGGATCGGGGCGTTACACTACACCCTCGCTATCATCCTGTCACCCCCACCCTATTCTCGTGAAATTTGTGTGTGTGTTTGTTTGCCTGTGAGATATATATATATATATATATATATATATATATATATATATATATATATATGTATGTATGTATGTATGTGGGTATGTGTGTTTTTTCTTTATAAAATCTCTTGTTGAAAAATATTTTTTATTAAGACAAGCAAGCACCAGAAATTATCATATTTTTCAAAAAAAAAATACTTTTTTTGTTAATATTCCATTCAACAAATTATTTTACGACAAACAAAAAGAGCCTTAATTGTAATATTTCTTCAGAAGGTTGCAAAAATAGCTAGATGCACCACATTATAAGTCATCCAAATAAATTAGTTGTCCTTTACCGGGCACTCATCAGTTTCCTATTCGTTATTTTTTTGCTTAAAGCCCCCGGTGTCCGGGACTACAATAACCCGACTAATCCGGAGTTCGGTCCGGATAGTGTCCGCAAAGTCTGACTCTTACTCGGGGGGAAAGACCTAACCCAGAGTTGTTTTAACATGGCGCCCTCACGGAGAATCGAACTCTCGACCTTGTTATTAATTTGGGAAGCTATTTTCTTTTTCTTTCTGAAATGTATATCTTTATATTTTTTAAAGTCTAACATTGCTCTTAAATTTTTTACAAGTTCAACATTGCCCAACATAGGCTAAGCAGTCAATGCCTTTTGTTTAACAACACTTCTAACCAAAATTCTACAGTTAAAAACTCTGTAAGTCAAAAGGTAAAATTTTATAATTAGACCAAACAAAGCCTTAAACTTGTTCTTGTAGTCAGACATTTTGAGTGTTAAAGAATATGTGGTACTTCTCTAAGAAGCAGCCTAGTATATATAACAAATTTTGAGATGATATTTGCAATTTGCCCCTTGAAAATTAAATTTGTGTGGGTGGGTCATCACTAGTGACTTTTGACAAATTTACATGAGCCACGTTGCATACAAGTCAGCATAAATAATAAAGGGTAAATACTTAATTTGGTCTCTTATTTATATTTGTGTTCAATCTTGTAAAGAGCTTCAAACTCACTTTAGATAAGATTACATTAAATTCATTCTAAAAATATAAATCTTGTAGTGTACTAGCGTCTCCCAATCAGGGTTATCGAATATTAATAGTGATGAAATGACATAAAATTTTGAATTATAACCTTTAATTAAATTAAAAAATTTAAATCCACCCAACCTCCCATCAGCCCAAAAGACATAGAGGTGGATTGAGAGGTTCGTTCATCAATGATTTAAAGTCTTAGTCTTAATTACAAAAAATTACTATTCGATTACTTCACCTCAATTTTAAAGACCATTTGACCCCCCCATATCTTGTACTGCTAATATTACAAGAACTTTCATTTTCACCATGTTCTATGTTACACTTATTAAGTACGGTAATGGAACGCGTTCACAATGTATTATCAACGCGCTAGGACATGGAGGACCATCTGCTATCACTTCGTTCAGCTCTGCTATGACTTCGTTCAACTCAAGATTGACTACCACATTTTAAGCTTACTACAACATTTAAAAAATGTAGCAAAAAAATTAAAAATGATTACAATTAACTAAATGCAATGGTTTTTCGACTGTTATTTTATGCTTCGTTGCGAATTCCTGTTGCAATAGTTTTTTTACAAAATAAATAGCAACATATAAAAACCATTGCAAGTAATATCACAGAAATAGACTTCTACCAAACAAAAGGAAATATCACAGAAAAAAAGCTCTCAATTCTCATTAGACCGACTATAACAACTTCTTTATTTGGATTTTTTAAGATAAAGATAGAAGGCTAGTATAGTAGAAGAGCTTCGACAGTGTTTCTATTTTTAAAGAGCCCCAAAATCTTCTTTCTCCTTAAATTTAGGAATTTAGATTTGACTTCCTATCCATATTAAATGGTTTTAATTAAAAATGAAATAAAATAGTAGTATTAATAAAATTAAGATTTAACAAAATGATATAGCCATTAGGAAGAAGGAATGTTTAAAATAGGGAACGCTTTTAGAGTGAAATTAAAATAAGAAAGTGTTTGGTTCACTCCCATTATAAGAAAAAAGAGTAAACCACTTACTACTTCCTGTGTTTCTTGAAAAGTGCACAAAACCTTCTGTATTTTAAAATGTAACTAATTACCCCATCTATTATATAAAGTAACTGAATACTCCCTTTGTATTTTAAAAGTAGATTACACCCTATTTTATAAAAGCAACTGATTAGTCCCCTATATTTTTAAAGGTATCATCTCAATGGAGGTTCTATAATGTAAAACTTTTTAAATTTGGATATTTTTAGAGCTTTATGGCTCAAAAAGCAATATTATTCATGACAAAAGTACGTAAGATTTAGCATTTTTAACTTAAAAATGCTAAAATATAACTCTAAACTTTATTTTATTCAATAAATTTGTCTCGTAAAAAAGAAAAAGAAAAATTAGATATGGCCTACTTCCATCCATTATTTATTCTACATTACTCAAAGTTATGAAGATTGAAAAGTATGTGGCAGTTGCTTGCTCGTCTCGTGACACACTCGTCAATTGTTAGACATATCTAAATTTCTTCCCTTCATTACCAAGCAAGTTGTTGTTGGTATTGCACGTGTGAAAGTTTGGAAAGAGCAGCTTATCTTATCCACCATAGGAATCTACAACCCCCTTTATTATATCCACCTCCAATAAATGGAAAAAAATTGTCTGACTTTTTGTTAAGTGTTAGATGTATTTTCCTGGCTCAAGTAGATCCAAGCATATAAAGTTTCAAAACTCAAAATGTCAAAAAAGGACATGCATATATGGCCGCCCATAAATAACTCTAATTTCTAATTTTATTGATATAATATAAGCTTGGTTGCGTCCCTCCAAGTATACCACCCATTTTCCACTATTTTAGAATTTCACCTTTAATTAATTTGATTAATGTATGAGAGTGCATCGCTACACTCAGAGATTTACTAGTTGGTAGTTAGATTCTCACATCATTCAAAAGAAAAAGTTTCTATATATGATGTCATAAATAAATGATGAAAGTAGAGTAGCATATAGCAACGCTTTATAAATTAATATTGTGAGTGTAATTAATAATTTAAGTTAATTATTTGAACAAATAAACCTAAAGATGTAAAATTAGTACTTATTAAATTTTCAATACAAGTCAGATTCAAAATTTTAAGTATGAGATTTAGCAGACTCAAATTTTCTTATAACATCATAATATTATGAGGTAAATATAATTCTAAATTATTCATATAATTATAATTTAAAAATGAATTCCTTTCCTAACATCATATATTATGAACTGATTCAAATTTAAACTTGACAACCTAATTCTTCCCAAAGACTTTTTTTTTGGGGTCAATCTTCCCAAAGACTTAAACAAACTAAGCTAAATATCCCGTGTTAAAATAAATAATTTTTCTAATGGATGCAGGGTTATTAAAATCACAGGGGGTATTCAACTATGTTTACAAAACACAGGAGAATAATTAGCTACATTTTAAAATATATGGGGGGTGTTTAACTATTTTTATAAAACACAGGGGGAATAATCAGTTACATTTTAAAATACAAAAAAGTATTGTGTACTTTTCACAAAACATAGGGGTGTTAAGCCGTTTACACTAAGATAAAATTAGGGAGGCTATTCAGGATGGCCTTAGAACTTGAAAATGAAATGAAAGAGGTCTTTTTCTCTTGAAATTAATGGAACCTACCTTTACTCAATTTGTAATGCTTCACATTAATACTATACCAAATTAATTTTGCATCACCTTCATTAACTTATCATTATATATTCTAAGAGAACAAATATTTTGTCATGTATCACTTAATGAGCATCTTTATAGGAGCAACCATATCATGCCACGTGTAAATATTATAAACATCTCAAAATTTTAAATTTTTAAATAATAATTCAGTTACAAGTAAATACAAATATAAGTTAGTACCCCACGTATTCGGTTTTGTAAAACATTATTCTTTTGCTGTTTCACTATTCCGATTTATTTAAAGTTTTAATCACCTTGGTGATTTATTGTACATTATTCTTTTGTTGTCTCACTATGCCAATTTATTTAAAGTTTTAATCACCTTGGTTATAAATATAAATTTATGTTGGTATCCCACGTATTCGGATTTGCAAAACATTATTCTTTTGTTTTCTCACTGTTATGATCTATTTAAAGTTTTAATCACTTTGGTTATTTATTGTACATTATTCTTTTGTTGTCTCGCTGTTCGATTTATTCAAAGTTTTAATCACCTTAGTTATTTATTGTAGATATTTAAGCGGGAAAAAACAATTAAGATGAGATGTACCATATAATTAATTTTGAAATAATTTTTATAGATTATAATAAAACTGATAATTATTAGATACACTATTATCCAAATCATATTATTTAAATTTATATCTTATATTTAGTTAAGATCTTCCTATCTATTGTTGGACTCTATCATACCTCTATATCATATTATTTAAATTTATATCTTATATTTAGTTAAAATTTTCCTATTTATCGTAGGACTCCATCATATATTTATTTTAAATTTAAATTTTTTAATCACGTTATCTCTACTTTATACTAATAAATTAGAGTCAGCTGTAAAATCAACGTTTGCGCACGTTTACTATTTTCTTATTTTTTCAATATTATAGTTCAAGCACTAACTCTAATATTTTTCTATGTGATGTTGCTTTATTAGATTTATTTTTTAATTGTTGAATTTTATGGATTTATTTGCAGTCTACAGAGGGCGAGCTCCCACTTGTGGCGATAAAGCAACAGACTTTGAAGCGGAGGCCGTTTTCGATCAGGAATTCATCAAGGTAATCATGTTTTCAAAATAGGATTATCTATACATGAACTTCTTTAGTGGTTATGCAGTACTAAGTAGAAATGTCTATAGTGTGCCACCAGCAAGAAGATGTCTAGTGGGGCTGGGAGCACTGTTAATTAACATTCAAACAAAAGAGAAAATTAAGAGTAGATGAAAATTAAGAGAAATTAAAGGTTGAGTTACAAAATCAAAATTCAGAGGCCTAAGTAGACACGCTTTAATAGATATTAAAACTATTGTCATTGACATATGTTGATTGAATTTTTTTCACGTCGATTACTCATCTATTTACTATTTTTCATCAGGGTTTCTAGCTATTAGTGATTGCAATTCCTCATTTGTGCATATATATGATTATCTTTTTGCTTTTTCTATTGTCTGCTAAAATTTCCACAACCATCTAGATACACTTACTTTTTATGACAATTTCTAATTTTTTAGTAAAGTTATCTTTTATACTCTGTTCAGCTGAACTTCTACATTCTTCAATTCCTTTCCACTTTCCTATATATGATATCAGATTTGGTTGTGTTTTTTGCTGGAAAAGAATATGGTGAATAAATGCAAAAAGTGAAAAAAAATTTGTTGTTGGGTGTGTCAGGTCACAGTCTTTTGGTGTTTGGTTGGTCATATATAGGATGTAGTTTTGAGATTCTTTGTATACAAACTATGTATATGTGGTTAGGTAGTGGGGGTCAGGTTGCATCAATTACAATAGCCTATTTAGCTCATCAGCTGGCAACGTATGAATCAAGCCTTGACATTGTACCATGGTAAATATGATAGTGCATATTTTAACCACTTTCTGCAAAGATTGTTCTTGAAGCTGTTAAAATATTTTCACTTATTCTCTTATGTATTTCTAGCATGTAAAGTTATCCAATGTTTCATGTACATTAATCAAATGTTTTTGCATAGCTCAATGCAATGTCTCATTCATTAAAAATTATGAGTCTTTCACAAAATTAGCTATTAAGTATTTAACGAAGTCTCATAATTAGATATTAAATATTTATATTACTGTCAAAGATTAATCAAAGAGTGTTATAAAGATACATGTGATAATCCAGTCCTTGGAAACATTTACATAATATGCAAAAGTAGTTGGAGTAACTGTTTGCGTGGATGTTTTGCAGTTGCTCTTGCAATAAAGATCGAGAGGGTCTACAGTAGATCTGTTTCGGGTGACGTTTTCATTGTACTCATATGCTAGAATCTTAGCTTCTGCAGTGAAGTCTTAATAAGTTTTCTTTGTAACGTTTTCGGATAGATTGACCAGTGGTAGAATAAAGACTTAAAAGTTTAATTTTAGCTTATGTGATGCCCGACTAAAAGACAACACTTGCTTATGTGACAATTTTAGCTTCGGTAGAATCAATTGAAAAAAAAATTAAAAAGAAAAAAAAAACTATGTTGGAATCAATTGATAAAAAAAATTGTCTAACTATCTTGGACAATGCGGTAATATACTAAACAAATTGGATCCTCTCTTTTGTTGATTTTCTCATTTTGTAAATGAAATATACTATGGACCATTGGATGTGGTCCTTCTAAACTCCAACATTCATGCTTATTTTTTATTTGTTTTTTTTACATACAATCAAAAATATTTCATGTCAAATAAAAAAGAAAATAATTCGAAGCACCTTCTTGGCGAGTGCCATCATGTAAGTGTATGTGAGTGTAATAGATCTTTTTTTGGGGGTTTGGTAACTGGTAAGAGTGTGTGAGTGATTCCTGTAGCTTATTTTCTGAACATACGACATCTCATGCACCATGTGGCTTTCTCCATGTTGGCTAAATTTTTCTTTTCGTGCTAAGTATATTCGCTAATAGTTAATTGCAAAGGGTCTAGTCAGAATTTCAGAAAGGCTATGCACCTATTTTATCACATTAATTAATAATTGCTATGGAAGTTTTGTGTTCAAATGATCTGGTCAATATTCGTTAATAGGTTCTGATTGCACTGTTAATGCTCGCAATCATTTTTTGGCATAACATCTGATAAAATCAATATTACTACAAAAAGAAAATCAATATTACTTCTATACAAAAAATTAAATATCCAATTCATATGCTAAAAATAAAATAAAAAATCCTAAATAAGCAAAGAAAATCCACTTTATTTTTTAAATAACAGAACCTCCCTAACAAAATTGCTTCATTTTTTAATTAAAATATGGATTAAAAAAGCAATAATACTCTATTATTATTATTATTATTATTATTATTATTATTATTATTATTATTATTATTATTGTTATGTTTTTCCTTTGTCAACTATTATTATTATTTTTTTAAAATATGAAAATGTTATGCTGACTAATAATTCCAGTTTCTTTTCAAAAACTACAATTAAAACATTTCATAAAAAATATTGTTGGTGTTAAGCATATCATGAAAGAATCCGGATGTATTTTTTTCTTCTTTTATTTATTTATTTTGTGTATGTATTTGTTATTGAACACTCTAGAAGATAAGAAATCTTACTTCTTTGCAAAATTTAAAAATCTTGAATAAACAAAAAGAAAATTCCAACTTCGTTTCTAAATGACACAACCTCCCTCATAAAGTAGTTTTGTTTTTCAATTAAAAGCTTGATTAATTTAGAATGTTTGATTTATATAATACAAATCAAATTATAAAATTTTAAAATAAGCGAAAAGAAAATTTTACATTCATTTTCAAAAAAAGCTCTCTTATCAGAATAACCATCATGCCACATTTAAGTAAAATATGCATCTTCCTACAAACAAAAAAAAAATTAATATCCACTATCTTGAATTTATAATTGGAACAGCCATTATGTCAGTGTCAGCACACAAGCAACCTTCGTACTAAAAGAAAAAAAAATTATTCAATTTTATAGGCTAAAGACCTTTAAGGAGTGGAATGATTTCTGGGAGGTTAGAGTTACCTTGACTATCCTATCATTATCATCTTTTATATTTAAAAGTCATATATCATAAATTTGTATCCTATGTATATTAGAACCCTATATAATCTTTATTTAAACTTTTTTTTTTATCTCTATCGCTTTACTTTGTGCATTTCTAAAGAGTCAGATAAAAAAAATAGTATTAGTGTGAATTTTTATGAGTTCACATTTTTTCTTTTTTGTTTTTTTTTTATTGTTGTTGTTGTGGATTCATCCTTCAAAATCAATGTTATTTCTCTTTCTTTTCTTTTTTTTTGTCCGATTTGATCATAACTCTTATTTATCTAAGTTCTTGAAGTGTTTGGTTCAAAGTTGAAAATTGTTGATCATCGAAAATATTCAAGAAAGAATTAACTAAAAAGTGACTTTTTCATTATTTTTATTCACACACTTAGTTGGATATCATTCTCACTTTTTCTATTCAGTTGACCAATTTTTATATGTTAATACTGTGAGATTTGTATGGTGGTAGAATGTTGAAAAGGAAAATAAAGATTTTATCTTGGAAGTGATTTTCTATTATTAATTAAAGATTTTATTTATCAGTTTTTATTCATCTATTTTTAATATTAGTAAAATAATACTGAGTAGCATATATATATATATATATATATATATATATATATTATATATATATATATATATATATATTTATCTTATAGCCTTTGTATTTGTATTCCAAACTTAAGTTGCTACAAATAATGTGAAGTGAAACTTTTAAACCATTTTTTATTTGCATTGACTGTGAGATAAAAGTTTTATTCAACTTAGGGAGTTTAAGTCTGCAATGTGATTCATTCTGCTCATAGGCAAAATATTGTCATACCATTCTCATTTATTGTTACTTATTATTCTATCTTTACAATGGCAATTCATATTACGACTTTGATTATCTCACTTAATTGTTGTTTTTCTTCCTTATGGTTAATATCCATTGAGGATGATGTATAAAATGGAAATCGATATCCATGATTTAATCCATGTTTATCCAGCACTACGTCACCCCATAATAGAATGTGTTCCGCATATAAATTAGAAAGATAAATTGTCACGCCCTGACCCGGTCCCACAGAAATCGAACTCGGATGCGGCGATGCATAGCCACGAAAATGCTAAAAAAAAAGGAACATACAACCACATGATACTCTCTCATACATCCCAAAAGATCGCAACGTGCATAAATCATTCAACGAAAGCGGAAACATAATGATACATTCATGATTAAAAACAATACTTGGCATTTCATACGAAGGTAAATAGACTTGGTTAAGATTCCACAAAAGAAGTCTAGCTAGACATGATCACGTGCCCCATGACCAATCCTAAAACAACAAAAGGCTAGACTACGAGTAAGCATCCAGTACAAAGACTTCAAAAGTCTAGTAAACAAGAGTTCTAAAAGGTAACAACATGTTCTCGTCAAGTAAGCACATCAATCATGTTCTCTAACTCATTAACAGCGTCTTCATGCACAAAATCCACATCGTGAACACCTGAAGCATGCAAAGTAGAGGGTGAGCTAAACAGGCTCAGTGAGGAATGACTCGGAGTTTTGGGAAACTTGAACCTGGAAACTCTTTAGCACATTAGTAACAACATAACATGAAAGAAACACATGATCACATTCGTGTAATAACACATATTCAAGGATACGCTTAGTAACATTGTTGATGTCGACACTTGAATCTCATCATGAACACGTAATATAACCAACCTTAACTCCCGCTTGTGTGCTCATGATGTACATGATTCTACGACCTCCCTCGATATGATATACACGGATCAGACGAGAGGGACTAGCACATGATAGTCAAGTTAGCATTGACAAGCCCTATGCCGCCCAGTGTTCCAAGACATTATCATCGCAGACTCGAGTTGCAACTATACAGTTCACGGGCACGTAACATGCACACAAAACACTTATCATGCAATCACATCGCATCAATACTCATTCATTACACACATACGTACGTAGAGAGATCAACAAAGTAGTTTGTCTCGCTATCACATAAACAATTTAACGTCGCATTAACCATAAAACAAAGTAGGTTGACACATCCTAATATCACATTAGTGATAACCACAACACAAAAGCAAGAATAGCCAAGTAGAGATAGGTGCATGAACCAATTAAGCCTAAAGTGACCTCAAATAAACTCATAGCTAAGTTAACTCTGCAATGGTCCAACTTAATCAATTTTGTTACCTATCCTCCTGACCTCCAAATAATCTGATTTTGATATAGAATTAAAGCTGTTCAAAATTAGATAACTCTATAATCAAACAGATCTTAATTCAGAGTTAAATTGACAAAGTTATGATCAAAACATTGCAAGCGGTACAAAACAGAGTCGGATCCGGACGTGATGTCTGGTCGTGTTGATCACGACTAGGTATCATGACCAGAAAAAGTCCAGTGGATTGCACAAATGTCTGGGGCTAATGTTCGGTCGTGTTAACACGACCGGGTATCACGACCTGACAGACACGAACAAACATACAAATTTTTTATTCTTGAACCAACTCAAGTCCTTTTTCATGCAAACTCATATGAACACTTAAGAACATCTATTCTGGTGGCAAAACACTCAACTTATAACCATATAACTTATCTTCAAAACTACAAATAAACTGAAGAACACAAGAATGGCTCATCAACTCCATTTTTATCTTAGATCCAACTACAACAAGTAATAATAACACATACTCTAGCATTAACATCATCATTATAACACATACATGTAAGAACATGGAAATCCCTCACCTTAGGAATGTTGAAACAAGAGAAAACAATCCAATAGAAAGCCTGCACAAGATAAGAAGAGCTCAAATCTATAATATTAGCTCTTGGTTCTACCTCTACACCCTTCAAATAGCTCAAAATGCAAGAAAAATACTATTCCTTCCTCTTCTTCTCTTCATACGCCTAAGCTAGGGTTTTTGTGAGCATTTTTGTTCATTTGTTTGCTATTTATAATTATCTCTAAGTTGGTCAAAGGCAAGGTCAAAGCAAGACAACTCTTGTATGTGATTTATGACTAAAATGTCTAACTATTGCTTCTTTATTACCATTTTACCCTTAAAAAATATCCTAAATTGCTAGTGACCAAACACTCTTGTTATTTTGCTCATATTACCCTTCTACCCTTTCTAGAAGATTGGCCAATGTGAAAAGACTATTTTACCCCTCTAGCAATTATAGGTGAAATGAACTCAAAATCATGTAGAATGCAAATTTGAATGCACAAATAAGTTCAAGTAATAGAATGAGCAGTTTAAATGTATGTGATGCATGTTGGGGTCTCACATAAATCCTTAATTTACTATGCAAAATTCATATATATATATATATATATATATATATATATATATATATATATATATTTATTTATTTATTTATTTATTTTTTTTTTGTATTTATGATTCTTTCATAATCTATCTCTTTGCCAAAACGAGTCCTCATTGTCTCTTATCTAGAGTGTGGCTATAAGATCATAGTCTATGACTACCATCTGACATGCTTCTGTGAATACTGGTCTCAAGGAAAAAAGAATATATTTTTTCAAGAAGCTTTGCATTTTTACTATTATTTTTTTCTTTTTTTAAATACTTATTTTTTTCTAAAAACCTATATTCTCGGTCTAGGTATATATATTCTTGATACTTACATGTCTGACGTCAACTATTCATTTTTCACGGAGTGACAGTGAGAGATTAATTTTGGAGAACAACAGGGGTACACTATTAATTAAAATTGTGACTCTTGATGATTTGTGGTGCACTTGCTCTCCCTTATGACTTCTCACTTCCACACTTTTTGGGATTTACCTTTTCTTTAATTTTACTTCTTTTTATTTTGTAGGCTCTTTTATTACATAAGTTTCCTTTAGCGAAATTTACTCCATCAACATCCTTATCATGAATGGATGGATTGAATTTCAATCTAAAACAAGAGTTCAAAATTAGCTTTATACATATGAACAAATTGCAAAGTTTAGCTTAATTTTTAACTTAATTTGACCAAAATTATAATTTTTTAGACTACTTGCAAACACATTATCACAAGAATGCCAACTATCAGTTTAGGAAAAAAGAATGCTAACAACCAAGAGATACAAATATTGGACATCTATGCACTTCACTTGATTCAACTAAATTTATTTATACCTTAACATTTTAATCAACAATACCATAATCCTCCATAACATGTACGACTTTGTTGGTCACACATCTATTTATAAAAGAATAAAAGAAATGAATTTATTTTTTTCCTTCTTGACTACAAACATTTATCACGATATGGCTTTCTGATGTTAGCATAACCATCTCTTATAACCCAACAACTATAGAGCCACACTAACATAACAACTTACAATTACATACTTTAATTGCAGGAAGAAGAGCTGCAACGATGAGTAGATGATCAATTTTGTAAACATATTATAAATCTTATAATCCAACATACAAAGCTCATTGTCAAGGATGACAAAATGATAAAGGAAATATGGGGATGGGGAAGTAAAAATTATAACAAACTTATTTTAAAAGTTTATCGATATTCTCATAAAGTGGAAAATTAGGTGAAGGCAACTTATGTTATTTGAAAGTTTAAGTCACGTTATCTTGATTTATTTAACAGTTTTGACGATTTTTTGCGCAATCTAATTGAAACCAAAAGTTAAAAATAGACATTGGAGAACATTTTAGGTTTAACTAAATGGAGCGTTGAAACTATCTATATTTTGACATTGGATGTACTATTGATTTAACACAAAAACAATATTTTTTCCTAGATTTATTACTATATTTTAATCAATACAAAAGAACATAATGCTAATCATATCAAAAAAAGTATTTGGTTATGTACTGCATTCCAAACTATGAATTCAAATATGTATTTTTATCATGGGAATGTGTTGAAATAAGTTAATAGCATATTAAATATATGAGAATTAAAAAATTAAAATTTGTTCCTTTAGTTACAAAATATGGTTTAACGGTCATAACACTTGTGATTGATCTAATAAAATGTATATAATTTACTTTGAATTAGTACGACACATATAATTTGAATTAAGAAACTTTTTAAAGTATTAAATTATTTACAATTTCAAATTTATAGAGCATGGTACTATACATATACTTTAGATACTCTTAATGTATTTCAAACTAAGAAATATGTTTGCGAAGTGAAAGCTATAACAAATCTATGTTGGTTTTGACTAATTACGAACCTACCAATGATTTTTAATATACACACATACACACGTTATAAGGAATGATCAAATAAGAAATTTTTGTATAATGTAGAGCATTGTTGAATCTTCTATTGAGAAGCATATGCATGGCAAGATTTACCATTAGATTCGTGAATTTCTGGTGATAAAAATTGATTTACAAGCAGGTCATATAAGCAAGGAGTAAGAATGATGTCAAACTAGGAGGAGATGACGTGAAGAAGATATATATATGTATCTTTTGGAACGCCTGATCTATGTAAAATAGTGGTCACTATTCCATTTAAAAAAAAGGTGTTTATATTTATTTCTTATTTGTTTATTTATTCTTCTGAAATGATATAGCAAAGTTGCTATATAGTATATGACGAGGGGGATCCCGAGCTGAAGTAAGACACCCACACCGAGCTGAGGCGGTCCAACCCGAGCCAAGGCCGAACCATTCAGCTAATGCCCAACCTGGATGCTAATCTAACCTCACCTCAACCCAGGAAAACCCCGACCTCAGTGCTAGCTATCCTGATAGGACATAAAGTCTTGATGGGACATAAAGCTGCACCGCATTAAATGCTGTTAGAACTGAATTTAGTATAAATAGAGCTCCACCCATTCATTCCAGAGGTAACTCGTCGTTGAATGCTCTCAGCTACCTTGCCAGCTCGAACATACTAATCATTCACATGCCCGAGGGAAAAATCCGGGTCATCACCCTGCCTTTTCCTTCCCTTTCCTTGTGCAGGTTAAGTGGCCGACCTGAAAGTTTAGCTCGGCAGGAGTAGCCACCCAATCTCAACTACGAGATTCCCAACCTTGACAGTTTGGCGCCGTCTGTAGGAACGAGTTCTTTCTATCACTCTTCTCACCACTCATTGAAAAACCATCATGGTACAAACTAGAAGCCACAACACACCGGTAGAGGACTCACCCAACCCAAATTAGGACCTCGAAACAACGCAGGTGCCCAGTCAAAACCCAACCCAAGCCGACTTTGGAACGAGCCAACGTATACACTTAGCCTCAAAAACCAACCCCTCTACAGATAGAGACCTCAACTCCAGCCTGTCACCGGAGATGAGGATGAAGCTCGGGATGTTCAAAGAGCTAAAGGAGCAGGTAGCCTGGCTAGCTGCGGACTTCCCGATCCCCCAAGCAACTATGCCGCGGCCCGAGCACAAGGCAGAGAGGGCTTTCCGGAGCCGGAGGTAAGAGATAAGAGGGCAACCCATGCCAACCCCGAGCAGGCCAAGACCGCGGTCGCCATAGCCAAGGTCATTAACCAGCTCGACGTAAACCCCCTCTCACCTGAGGTACTAGCGACGCCATTGCCTACTGGCAATCGGATACTCAACCTGACAGTCTATATTGGGGACAGAGACCCAACCAGTCACCTGTTCAACTTTGATCACCATATGACTTTACACGATATGACCGACCTCATGAAGACGAAGACATTCCCGACCACCCTGGTTGGCAATGCCTTGGATTAGTTTCAAAAATTTCATCCCGGCTCTATTGCAATTTTTCATCAGTTGGCTGAGGCTTTTCTATCCCGCTTCGCGGGATGCCGACGTGCAACTTGTCACACTTCGTCATTGCTGTCGGTAAAGCAACATAAATGGGAAAGTTTGAGGGTTTACACCACTCGGTTCAATGAAGAGTCGTTCAGAATACCCAACCTGGAGGACTTCATGGCGCTAATGGTTTACCAAAGTGGGCTCAGGTCGGGCCCCCCTACATCCTCCTTGGCCATCGACCCCGTGGATATCGTAGCCGAGCTGATGGTACGGGTAAAAGGGTACATACACTCAGAAGAAATCCATTAGGCGAAGAGGGATGATGACAAGGAGAAAGAAGCTGGCAAGAAGGGAGAGACCTCCAGAGGCCAACTTGGGAGTAAGGCCCAAAATGACCGAGGCAAGCAACCTCAACAGCCTAAGAAGAATCCCCGATTCACTATGTTCACTCCCCTTAACACCTCAAGGGAGCAGATCTTAATAGAAATCCTGCACCAAAACCACCTGCCTTCAGCGCCGAAGATGAAAGGCCGACCTGAGAAGCGCAATAGGACCAAGTATTGCCGCTACCATATGGATTACGGCCATACCACCGAGGAGTGTAAAGACTTGAAATAGGAGATCGAAGCACTAATAGCCCGAGGTCACCTCCGGAGGTACGTAGATCAACAGCTGACCTAGAGTCAAGATCAGAGAGATAGATAGAGAAGTCTACCCAGGCGCCAAGCTCGGGGCGGACGTCTGGCTATGATTAAGATGATCGCAGGGGGATTGGTGTTGGGTAGAGATACCTCAGTTGGCAAGAAGGGTTATGTTCGAGCTGGAAGTGAGTATGGGCTGACGCGGGGTCCGATCCCGAAGATGGAGGGGCTTACTTTCTCCTCAGAAGACTTAGAGGGTGTGATATTGCCCCATGACGACCCACTGGTGATCAGCGTTAAAATAACCAAATTCACCGTGAAGAGGCTGATGGTGGACACCGGGAGCTCGGCAGAAGTCCTATTCTTGAAGGCATTTGAGCAAATGGGGTTGGATAGAAGCTGGCTCAGACCATTGATAGGCACCTTGGCTAGATTCACCGGGCATGCCCACTGAGCCGAAGGGGTCATCAACCTCCCATTGAAGTTGGAAGACAGAGACAAGCGGGTTTCGATGCAGGCCAACTTCATTGTAATGGATTGTAACTCCACTTACAATGGGATCTTGAGTAGGGTGGCACTCAATCATTTCAGGGCTGTTCCTTCAACTTACTACTAGGCCCTGAAATTCCCGACCCTAGGCGGCACGACCACCATTTGCGGAGCCCAGCTCTCAGCTCGAGAATGTTATGAAAACTCTTTCTGCCCCAAATATCAGGTTGGTTGGGGACCAGATTTGCCCGAGAAAAAGAAGGATGCTAAGAGAGGAACCCCGGCTGAAGACCTTTAAGAGGTGGAGCACTCTGATGAATCAAAGAGAGCAAAGGTCAGGAGTGAACTCTCTAACGACCTCAAGAAAGGTATAAGCCAATTTCTCCTGAAAAATGAACATATATTTGCATGGTCTGCTTCTGACATGACAGGTATTGACCCAGCTGTGATTGAGCATCACCTGAATGCCGACCCAAATCACTATCCGGTAAAGCAGAAGCGCATGCACTTCCATTATGATAAGCAACAGATTATAGCAGAAGAGGTGGACAAGTTGGTAGACACCGGCCATATAAAGGAAATCCAATACCCAACCTGGTTATCCAACGTAGTACTAGTGACCAAGTCCTCAGATGGATAGAGATTGTGCATAGACTTCACTGACCTCAACAAGGCCTGCCCCAAGGACTGCTTCCCTCTACCTCGGATTGATCAGATGATGGATGCCATCTCCGGGTTTGAGCTACTCTCTTTCATGGATGCCTTCAAAGGCTACAACCAGATTAAGATGGCTCCCCGAGACAAAGAAAAAACTGCATTCACCACCGATAAAGGTCTTTACTACTATGAGGTCATGCCTTTTGGCCTCAAGAATGCTGGAGCTACCTACACTCGGATGGTGAATAAGGCTTTCAAAAATTAGATTGGCTGGAATATGGAGATCTATGTAGATGACATGTTGGTCAAGAGCAGAAAGGCGGAAGACTATGTAGCCGACCTGGCTGAAGCCTTCGCTGTAATGGAGTACTTTGGGATAAAGCTGAACCTGAAAAAGTACGCATTCGGCGTCAAGGCAGGAAAGTTTTTGGACTTCATGGTCATAGCCCGCGGAATAGAAGTCAACCCGGAGAAGGTTCAGGCGATACTTGACCTAGCACCGCAGACCTGCGTGAAGGACGTCTAGGTGCTCGCGGGCAAGGTCGCGGTACTGAGCAGACCAAGTCGGCTGACAAGTGTGCTCCTCTGTTCAAAATATTGAGGAATCCTAAGAACTTTGATTGGACTAGAGAATGCCAGGACGCTTCCAAGGGCTGAAAATATACCTAGCTTCGCCACCCTGCTATCCCGACCTGAGGTAGGGGAGGAGCTAGTACTATACTTGGCATGCTCAGCCACAGCAGTGGCCCCGGAACTGGTCTGCGAAGAAGGGATGGAGTAGAAACCGGTCTATTATGTCAGCAAAACCTTACAAAGGGCGGATGTGAGGTATTCCTCTTTGGAAAAGCTTGCCCTCGTGCTCATTATGGCAGCAAGGAAGCTGAATCCATACTTTGATGCTCATCCAATTAAGGTCATGACGGATGCCCCGCTCAAGTCCATTATGCACAAGGCGGAGGCGTTGGGTAGGCTGTTGAAATGGGCAGTTGAGCTGAGTCAATTTGACATCAAATACCAACCCAGAACAGCCATCAAAACCCAAGCCATCGCAGACTTTGTGGTGGAGTGTACTGGCCGAGCCGAGCATGACCCAAAGGATGTGTGAAAAGTCCACATGGACGGGGCATTGGGGAAGTCAGGAAGCAAAGTCGGGGTGGTCATCCTCGACCTGACCTGGAATGAGCACCAACACTCCCTCAAGTTCGCCTTCCCGACGTCCAACAATTAGGCAGAGTACGAAACAGTGATTGCGGGGCTGAAAATTGAAGCTCAGCTCGGGGCATAAACAGTCGACCTGAGCACCGACTCTCAATTGGTTGCTAGTCAGATATCAGGAGAATTTGAAGCCAAGGACAATGCCATGTTGGCCTACCTCAACAGAGTTAAGGATTTGACCTCAGGGCTCAAGAGGTTCACGATACAACAAATTCTGAGGAAGGAGAATATGAAGGCTGACGCTCTGTCTAGGTTGGCCTTGGGCGAGAGCTGACATGCACTAGTCCATGTTGAAGAAGTCTCTGAACCAAGTATCCAATTAGGGAGGCAAGTCGTAGCCGAGCTCAATTTAAGCCCAGATTGGACCCAACCAATCATGGACTACTTGGAGGAGGTATGACCCCAGAGGATGAAAAAGTGGCTCAAAAACTCATGAAACAGGCCTCGAGGTTTGTCATAATAGCCGGGAAATTCTACAAGAGAGCCTACACTTGGCCTCTCTTGAAATGTGTTTGGCCCGAGGAAACTATGTACTCCGGGAGATCCATGAAGGGGTATGTGGAAACCACTTGTAAGGCAAGGCTCTGGCTCGGAAGGCATTGAGGCAAGGCTATTTTTGGCCAACCTTAGAGCAAGATGCCAAAGAGTATGTAAAAAAGTGTGACACCTGCCAAAGGTTCACCAATATACAGAGGAAGCCAGCGGTGGACCTCATGATGATGATAAGCCCGTGGCCATTCTATCAGTGGGGTCTAGATATCATCGGCCCATTGCTAACCAGTGTTGACCAAAAGAAGCATGCCTTCGTAGATATAGACTACTTCACCAAATGGCCCGAGGTTGAAGGTATTGCTAGAATAACAGAAAAGGCAGCTTGGAATTTCGTATGGAATAATATTATTTGCCGATTTGGGGTGCCAAAGGTCATCATAACCGACCACGACAAAAAATTCGACAGTGCATACTTTCTAGGCAAATGTGCTGAGATTGGGATCGACCTCAGATTCTCATCTATTACTCACCTTCAAAGTAATGGCCAAGTTGAAAGGACTAACCAAATCATTTTGCAGGGCCTGAAAACCAAGTTGAAGGAAGCGGAGGGCCAGTGGGCATCGATTCTTCCCGAGGTGCTGTGGGCTCAGCGGACCACCACCAGCTCGGCAACGGGAGAATTGCCCTTCGAGCTGACCTTCGGTACTCAAGCGGTACTACCAGTGGAGATTGGGTCTCTAACCAGTATAACCCTTCACCATGATCCAAGGATAAATGGAGCCCTGATCCGTGAGGAGCTCGACCTCACTGAAGAGCTCCGAGCTAAAGCTCAAATCAGAATGCTGGCCAGCAAAGCTGCCATGCAAAGAGCCTTTGCCAAGAAGGTCAAGCCTAAGCCTATTAAGGTTGGTGACCTCGTACACAGAAAGGCTATCTTTTTGCCACGCTCGGGTAACAAGCTCTCCCCGACTTGGGAGGGACCGTACAAAGTCTTGAAAGAAGCCCGACCTGGAACCTTTTACCTTCGCGACAAGTACGAAAAACCATTGAAGAATGCATAGCACTCAGAACACCTAAAACGGCATTTTTTCTAAAGCCCCCGAGCTGAAATCTCTTATAAAGGCCCTTGAGCCAAAATCTTTTGTAAAGGCCTCCAAGCTGAAATCTCTTGTGACGACCCCCGAGCTGAAATATTTTGTTAAGGTCCCGAGCCAAAACATTATCTGTAATTGGCTCCCGAGCCCAAGTACTCTAAGTACAACTTTAATACAATGCGTTTTGTAAACTAGTGCAATATCCGACCCGGGCCCAAGCACCTCGGCTACTCAGCTACTGCCAACTCAAGTTAACGCGATGGCCACGCTTAATTACGAGCTAATGATAAGGTAAACCAGTTAGGACAAAGTTCCAGCTCAGGTATAATTAATCACAATTTGATTCGCTTTACCAGTTCGGATTAGAGTCCAACTCGGTACTAGCCGGCTTCAGGTCGGTATGTTAGCTTAGGTCTAAACTCGAGCTCAACGTTTGTCAACATTAGTTTAACCAATTTTAAATCGGACTGACGAGTCCAGGTCGGCGACTATTATATGGTTGCCCAGTTAACCAGCTCGGATTAGGACGAAAAATTCATTAATCGCGTCCAGCTCGGTTCTTTATACTTAAATTAAGTTTGAAAGGTCCATTATATTGGTCCGACCCCACTTACTTAAGAAAAATTTGCGAAGAGAAAGGTACACATGTACGAACTCAAATACAACGCAAATAAAACTAGAATATTCATTTCATTGAAATTAATAAAAGTAACAATTACAAGGAGCCTGACCTGGGCAAAATTACAAGAGCCCAACCCGAGCAAGTTTATAAAATACAAAGGTGGTAGCGTCGGCTTCATTCCCGATCTGGTCCATGCCCTTCTTGACAAACTCGATCAGCTCTTGAGCTTGGGATGTTAAGTCGGCTAGAAGCTCAGGAATGTCCCAGAACTTCGGCGGTGGAGCCTCCAATATTTCGATATAATTATTCTTGGAGGCGGGAAGAAAGGTCTTCACTCACTTCCGAGCTGCGACTTGGCCTTGGAAGTAGTACTCCAGCTTGGTGTACTTGGCCATAACCCCACCTTCTGTGGCCAACCAATCCACGGCCGCTTCACTGGACTTGAAGGTTTCTACCGCCTTCTCCCCTTGGTGGCCAACCCGATCTACCAGCTCCTGGAGCTTCTCCTCGGCTTCGCGCCTCTCTAGCTTGTAGCGCTCGACGTCTTTGGCAGCGGCTTCGCGCCGGGACTTCTCTGCCTCAAGCTCCTTTTTCTAGCTGGTCAATCTCCGATGCGTCCACCTTGCGCCTCTGGGTGGCCTCCTCCATTAGGGCCTCAAACTCAACTTGGGCATTGATGTATCACTGCTCGGGCTCGATGCAATGAGCCTGGGCCCTGGCAAGGAAGTTAGGTGCTGAAAGGATGTGGGACTCGGCCTGCGCAAAAGAGAAAAAAATGATCAGCCGATCTAAAAAACATAACCATATCGACACGGTCAAAGATACCTCACCGTGACTATGGCCGTCCTCAGGTCGAGCGAGAGTTGCTCCATCGGGACCATTGCCAGCTTGGGGTCGTGGCCGACCTTGGCTGCCTCCACGAAATCCTTGCTGGGAGGGCTCACCTCCGTGGCCTTGCCTTTCCCAAAGTACTTGGCCCAAGGCCGTTTCTTCCTATCAAGGCGGGACACTGAGCGCTCCGGGATCGCCACGCCCGAGCTCGATCTTTTGGGCAGAGGAGACCCCGATGTCCCCTTAGAAGAGACCTTGGCGCCGACCTCCCGCACTTGACCACCGGGCCGCTGCCTCTGCTCTTAAGGGACGGTGGAGCCCAAGCTGGACCGAGCCGAGACTTCGCCACTGGCCTCGGTCCTTCTCCTCCTCTGAGCATATGCAAGCTTTACCGTATCCGCCATATCTACAAAAAATAAAGGTAAGAGGTGAAAAATGGCCGAGAGCTGATTTAAGAAGGTAATGACAAGTCAAGATAATGGGGAGGTTGGGCGCTGATATTGCGAACTGACCCTCTGCTGAGCTAGACTCTGCATCCTTTGCGGGCTCGGGAAGAAGGTGGGGATAATCCTTCGAGAGGTCGGGTTCTCTCCCAAATAGCTTGGACTCCCAAATGCTGTCCCACCTGAGCACGCTATCAATATCTATCAACATTCCCGACTCGGGTCTCAGCACCCTGACCTCGGCAAGTTCCGCGTCTGAAAGCCTGGGGTCGTCGTTCATGTTTTTCTTCAGAGTAGGGTTCCAATCCACCCTGCATCCCGGGTTCACTACCGGCTCCAACCAGTAGTAGTCGTTGTGCCAACCCTTGTTGGAGGAATGCCACTTGGTAAATATGGAGTTGCCAACCTGAGCCGCTAAATGGAACTACCCTAGCTGCTTCGGATTGGGCTTGCATACGAAGAACTGCCTGAATCGGTGCAGAGTTGACTCCACTTTCTTCTCGAAGCAGAACACATAGAATGCCACCACGATGGCCTAACCATTAGGTGACATCTGACCCGGGCTAAGCTCGAAGTAATTCAGAATGCTGGTGATGAAGACGGGAAGTGGGAGCCGGATGACATCAAAGACGAGGTCATAAATGGCAAAGTGGTCAGCTGGGGCAAAACAGGCGGATTCGTGCCAACCCGGCACCTTCAACTTGTGATGTTGGTCCACTGACCAATTCCTTAGCCTGGCGTTGACCATCTACAAAGTAGAATGGCACTTACGCTTACAACAGGCGAATAGCTGCTCGATTCGCTTCCCTCGAGCCGAAGAACCGTTGGCTGTAGCTGAGCTCCGAGGTCGGACCGCCCTACTGGGACTGCTTCAATCGGCTCCGCCGTAGAGGCTCCAGCTAAGTACTCCTGTGGTATCTCGACCCCCTCCAACTGATTCAACAGCTCCTCATCTTCTCTATCTCTCAAGTTAGCCAAAGGATCTGCCTTGGCCTCCTCTTGCACTCGCCTGACCCCGATGACTTGACAGTCATCATCACTCTCCCCGGTATCGGATCATCGAACTGATCCTCGAGATCCATTGATGCTATCGCCACATTGGCCTCTGTCCGAGGTGGATCCTAAGCTCGACGGACTCTCGTCCTCACCATAGGATCTCACATCCATCGCTTGGGAATCTTCCGACTCCGACCTCCTCATCCTATTTACAAATTAAAATATGTACAGGAATATCTAAAGGGAATCGGGACGTACCTACGGCTCTAGCTGTCGAAGATGACTCGACCTAAGTTGGCTCCGAGCTAATGGATTCCGAGCTGAATACCCCGAGGAGATTTTTGCCGAGCTAAAAGTGTCCGACCACTCTGGTTGCCGACCTAAAAGCTTCAAACTTCGTAAGCAAAGTGTGAAATGAATCTCGGATGTCAAGGCCCTATTTATAGGCAACTCCTGTAACCACCTCAAGAATGCAAAATGTCGCATCTTGTCATAACTGCCAGGTGACGTGTCAGCCAACTGAAGGGCATGCACTACTGACATGGCCATCCCCACTCTGCCGGAGTCGGGCACCTCCAGCTCGGGAACAATTCCTAAATCTAGATCTCACCATCTTGATCTCGACTTAGGGGGGGGATTGACGAGGGAGATCCCGAGCTGAGGTAAGATACCCACACCGAGCTGAGGCAGTCCAACCCGAGCCAAGGCCAAACCATTCAACTAATACCCAACCTGGATGCTAATCTAACCTCACTCTGACCCAAGAAAACCCCGACCTCAGTGCCAGCTATCCTGATGAGACATAAATCCTTAATGAGACATAAAGCTGCACCACATTAAATGCTATCAGAACTGAATTTAGTATAAATAGAGCTCCACGCCTTCATTCCAGAGATAACTCGTCATTGAATGCTCTCAGCTACCTTGTCAGCTCGGACATACTAATCATTCACACGCTCGAGGGAAAAATTCGGGTCATCACCCTGCCTTTTCCTTCCCTTTCCTTGTGCAGGTTAAGTGGCCGACCTGAAAGTGCAACTCGGAGGCCAACTTAAAAGTTCAGCTCGGCAGGAATAGCCACCCGATCTCAACTACGAGATTCCCAACCTCGACAGTATAATTTCTCAATAATGTGATTAAAAATTGAATAAATTGATTTTATATTTCATATTTTTAGAGCATTTATATTACACCTGTATGACACCCGCGCATCGCACGAGTATAAAACTAATTTTCTGAAATTTAGACCTAAAAGCCTAAAACTACAGACTATTCCTAGTAATTTTGATGTGATTCTTAGTTTCTCATTGAGTTGTAATATATAATATATATATCTTCGATCTGACGATGTTTCATTTGTGTGCTTAAAGTCATGCGTTGGGAGAGAAAAGGTGATCATATCTAGTGAGTTATTGCTCTTTAATATGGTTTTAGACGAAAAAACTATACTAGTTGTGGTTCTTCATTACAAGGTATATCAATACTATTTGGCCTCGTTTGTACTTCAGATGGACTTGCAAAGCCGAACACATATACCATGTAATGAAGAACCACCACAACTAGTATAATTTTTTTCGTCTGAAACCATATATACTAAAGAGAGAAAATTTCTCTAGTATCAATACTAGAGAAAAAACCACTTCAAAGCTTTAGCAAGCTTAAGAAAGAGTGAAAGACCAATAGTCTTTAATGTTAGGTTGATCGTTAATTTAGTCCTCAATATTAGAAAAATTACATAATTAATCTCAATATTACCAAATAGTGACACAAATTGATTTTTTATGTTAAATAAAAGCTAAAATTGAAGGAAAAATGATCATGTATGTGGCACATAACTAGTTTTTTAAGAGTAAAATGGCCATTTACCATGCCTTTTCTTTTTGTTTCCCTTTTCTTTTCTTCTTTTTTTTTATTTTTTTTCTTTACTTCTTTATTTATTAAATTTTCTTCTCCCCACCCCACCCTATGCCCTCTGTAATCCTCACATATACTATCATTTGTAACCCTCTTGAAACGAGTTTCATTTTTCTAAAAATTTATGTAGGTGTTACCGGTATACGTGTTGGACCGAGCAACCCCAATCCCCTCCTCAAAGGATTTCCATTCTTTTATTTATTTTTATTTCTGGGACTTTACCCCCCTCTCCCTCTCCCCCCCCCCCCCCCCCCCCCCCCCCCCCCCCCCCCCGCGCCCCCCTCCTCCCCCTTCCCCTCCAAAAAGAAAAACGATGAGGTTGAAGCTTTAGAGAAGGCAAAGTTGGCACTGGACTTTGGTTGCGTCATTTAGACCATGCCAAAGGTTTTTGTCGGGTAACATTTGAACCACTTGAAAAAGGAATACAATAGTGGTTGAGGCATCAACAAAGTAGGTCGGACCAATGTTGTTGAAGAAGTTTTTTTTTCTTTTTCATTTTTACCTCCACCCCCACATGTTTTCTATTTTCATGAGATTTAAACCCTTGTCTTCTAACTACCAAAGGGAGCAGCCTACCACGAAAAAATTGAAGAAACTAGCAAGTCGATCAAGTAATTGATGGTATATAGTGGTCGGAGGCCAAATTTATGATCGGAGACCACCAAATCATTTGTCATTTGACAAGGAATGTAATGGTATTTCCTTATCATAGACGTGTAGACGATTGGATTGTGATTGAATAATTAGGGGCAAATAGGTCATTTCCCATTTAAAAGAGCATGCTTGAAATTCATTTAACTTGACATCTCACACAATTCAAACCCTTTCTTTTTATTTTTCAACATCCATTTGATGAAAAGGACTAATTATTTCACTTTTTTGCGAATAATGGATACTAGTTGTATAACTTTATAACATTGAAGACTAATTTAAAAAATTAAGCAAATATTAGGGACCAATAATGAAATCTACTCCTGAAGAAACAAAATTAAAGTAATTACAAATATGGATGACAAGACCATAGAGAGATATATCTAGGGTTAAAGTCGAATTTTGTGCGCTTGTTTACTACATTTGGCATGAAAGGAATCAGAGGCTACACAACAACAGTGCTAGGACTAAAGACCAAATCCTCAACAGAATTAGAGTCGATGTCTGTGTCATTTTTTATAGCAAATCTAAATTCAGACAGTCAGGTACTAACATTCGTATTTGTAAAGCGTGGAATATTGATGAATACATTCTTTTGTAAGTATTTTCTTTTGCATTTTTTACCAGGAAACATATATACTCCTTTGTACTTAGACAGTTGCAATGAAATTTCCCTTTGCTGATTTAGCAAAAAAAAAAGATGCATCTAAGGTTGTAAAGGGGTTTGGATTTAGAGTATTTTCTCAATATCCAAATTTGAATCCAAATCTAGATTTACATCCAAATAAAAACAAAAACAAAAATGAAAATGTTATACTGTAATTGTAATCCACCTAAAATCAGCTCTCTTATGCATGATAGATAAAAGGGTAAAGTGTACGGACCCCTATGCTCTTTAAAAACTGCACAATACCCTATGTGATTTAGAAAGTCCACGATACCCCCTATACATAGTTTCTAAAACTAAGAACATTACCCTATTCCGTAAAAAAAAATCATTTATTTTAACAGAAAGTGTGATACACACAATAAATGCTTATTTATTTATTTTTGCTTAAATTATTAATTATTGTAACAAAAATACCCTTATATGAAACATATATATATTTTTTCTTTTCTTCTCTGTCAACCCATTTGTTTCACAAAAAAAAATTGAAGAAAATCTTTAAAAAATGCCTGTAGACCATCATTCCCCTGTATTTTTAAAGTAACTGATTATCCCCCTATGTTTTATAAAAGCAACTGATTACCCTTATATATTTTTAAAAACAAAGTTGAATACCCCCTGTTAAAATAAATAATGTTTCTAACGGAAGCAGGGGGTGTTAAAAATACAAAGAAGTATTGTGCACTTTTGACAAAAATAAAAATGTTAAGTCGTTTACTCTAAGATTAGGGTGGTTGTTCATGATGGCCTTAGAAATCAAAAATGAAATGAAATAGGTCTTGTGCTCTTGAATTAATGGAACCAACCTTGACTCAATTTGTAATGCTTCACGTTAATAGTATACCAAATTAATTTCCCATCACCTTTCATTAACTTATTTTTCTCAAATTTAGACCAAAAAGCCTAAAACTACGGACTATTCCTAGTAATTTTGATGTGATTCTTAGTTTCTCATTGAGCTGCAATATATACTATATCTTCGATTTGACGATGTTTCATTTGTGTGCTTAAAGTCATGCATTGGGAGAGAAAAATTGATCATAGCTAGTGAATTGTTCTTTAATATGGTTTTAGACGAAAAAAACTATACTAGTTGTGGTGATTCTTCGTTACATGGTATATCAATACTATTTAGCATAGTTTGTACTTCCACATTCTTCTTATTTAAAAGAATAGATCTGTCCCTAGTAATGGTTGCTCCGATTATGAATGTTGCATCCTTGTAAGAAAAACGCACTTCCACATTCTTCTTATTTGACATGTAATGGACATAAGCATTGCATTATATATATTTTTTATTTAAAGAGATCTAAGTTAATATTATATTATAAAAAAATATTACATCTATTAAAAATGGATCTTAGAATCTCTCAAGCACAAATCGAGAATCGTACCACTAGAAAAAAATACTATAAATTTAATGAGAGCTTCAAGAGACCAAAAAAATGTCAAAGTAAAATAGCATTCGTTCAGACCATCTCTAGGCTCCATTTGTTTGCTGTAAATTATTTTTCTTGAAATTTTTTAAATTTTTTGGTGTTTGGTAATACCAAACACTAAAAAATTAGTTAACTGAAAAAGAATTTTAGGTCAAAAAAGAATTTTAGTTCAAAGGATTGAAAAATCCAAACACCAAAAAATTTGTTAACTGAAAAATAATTTTCGGTCAAAAAAGAATTTTAGTTCAAAGGATTGAAAAATATTTTCTTCTTCAAAATCAGGGAAATTCCATCCAAACTCACCCTTCTCACCCCCACCTTACCCACTCCAGTCACCCCCTATCTCACCTACCCCATCACCCTGTCACCCCCACCCTAACCCTATTCTAGTGAAATTTGTGTGCGTGTTTGTTATATATATATATATATATATATATATATGTGAGTATGTGTGTTTTTTCTTTATAAAATCTCTTGTTGAAAAATATTTTTTACTGTGATATTTAAATATTAGAAAATATATTTTTATTAAGACAAGCAAACACTAGAAATTATCATATTTTTCAAAAGAAATATATATTTTTTGTTAATATTTTATTCAACAAATTATTTTACGACAAACAAAAAGAACCTTAATTGTAATATTTCTTCGGAAGGTTGCAAAAATAGCTAGATGCACCACATTATAAGTCATCCAAATAAATTAGTTGTCCTTTATCGGGCACTCATCATTTTCCTATTCGTTATTAATTTCAATGGATCCCAACATGTGGTTCCATTTTTACGGGTCTTTAATTTCAATTTTACTTTAATAGTATTAATTATTTTAAACTTTTTGTTTTTACAGTTAAAGATGAATAGAGACGAAAACTTAACTTCTCAAATTTTGGAAGTTAAATCTACCAAATTGAGGACCTTTTGAAAATATTGAGCTTTCTAAAGAGTGTGTAAGTTAAATCTATCAAATATTAAAAATTTGTGTATTTTTAAGATAATTTTACTCGTAAGAAAAAAAAAATCACCATACATCAGCTTTCTTGTGTACCACGTACTATGGCCCCAGGGGCGGACCTAGTATGCTACTACTGCATGCACAGACATGTGCTAAACAAATGTTGATGTGTCCCAATGGTTAAAGAATCACATTTAAAGTCATAAAAGGAGATAGGGGCGGTGATCAAATCCTGTCATTCACAATTTTGTATGCTTTAACTTTTTCTACCATTCTTGATGATGAATATAACACAATGGAAATGACAAAGCCATGTAGATCATGTCTGATATATTTCGTATTAACCCAACTGACTATATTTATTTAGACTCGCAATAAACTTTGAATTAGCGTTTCAAATATTTAATATGTATTAGTATATGTATAGATGAGTGTAATCAAACTTTTAGTTATTCACACTATTATTGTAGGGTGCATACACTGGCTTCCGATTCCTGGATCAGCCCCTGCTTGGCCCTACGGCATATTTAACTTTTTCTCTCCCTTCGTTTGGTCTCTATAGTTGCCATTGGATCATCATTTTCTTCTTTTTCTCTCTTAGGTACTGTTTAGACTAGTTTTTTGGCATTTAAAAGTATTTTTGGTAAGTTTAAAAGTTGAGGTTATTCTGTTTGACCCATTTTTTAAAGTGGTTTTAGGTAAAAGATAAAACTGAAAAACAAGAAGCTCCGAATTAGAGCTTTTCAAAGTAGACTTTTGCAAAATTGTTTTTATATAATTTGAGAAACTATTTTCTTTTTCTTTCTCAAATGCATATTTTCATATTTTTTAAAATCCAATATTGCCCTTAAATTTTCTATAAGCTCAACATTGCCTAATATAAGCTAAGTAGTCAATGACTTTTATTCAACAACACTTCTAATCAAAATTCTACGGTTAAAAGCTCTATAGATCAAAATGTAAAATTTCATAATTAGGCCAAATAGAGACTTAGACTTGTTCTTGTAGTCAGACATTTTGAGTGTTAAAGAATATGTTGTACTTCTCTAAGAAGCAGCCTAGTATGTATAACAAATTATGAGATGATATTTGCAATTTGCCCCCTGAAAAATAAATTTTGTGGGTGGGTCATCACTAGTGACTTTTGACAAATTTACATGAGCCACGTTGCAAACAAGTCATCATAAATAATAAAGATTAAATATTTAATTTGGTCCCTTATTTATATTTGTGTTCAATCTTGTAAAGAGCTTCAAACTCGATTTAGATAAAATTACATTAAATTAATTCTAAAAATATAAATCTTGTAGTGTACCAGCGTTTCCCAATTAAGGGTCATCGAATATTTGTGATGAAATGACATAAAATTTTAAATTATATCCTTTAATTACATTAAAAAATTTCAATCCACCCAACCTCCCATCAGTCCAAAAGACATAGGGGTGGATTGGAAGGTTCGTTCATTAATGATTTGAAGTCTTAGTCTTAATTATAAAAAATTACTATTCGACTACTTCACCTCATTTTTAAAGACCATTTGACCCCCCTATCTTGTACTGCTAATATTACAAGAACTTTCATTTTCACCATGTACTATGTTACATTTACTAAGACGGTAATGGAACGCGTTCACAATATATTATCAACGCGCAAGGACATGGAGGACCATCTGCTATGACTTCGTTCAACTCAAGATTCACTACCACATTTTAAGCTTACTACAACATTTAAAAAAATGTAGCAAAAAAGTTAAAAATCGTTACAAATAACTAAATGCAATGGTTTTTCAACTGTTATTTTATACTTCGTTACGAATTTCTATTACAATGATTTTTTTACAAAATAAATAGCAACATATAAAAACCATTGCAAGTAATATCACAGAAAAAGACTTCTACCAAACAAAAGGAAATATCACAGAAAAAAAGCTCTCAATTTTCGTTAGACCGACTGTAACAACCTCACTATTTGGATTTTTTTAAGCTAAAAATAGAAGGCAAGTATATTGGAAGAATTCCACCAGTCTATCTATTTTTAAAGAGCCCCACAATCTTCTTTCTCCTTAAATTTAGGAATTCAGATTTGACTTCCTATCCATATTAAAAGGTTTTAATTAAAAATGAAATAAAATAGTAATATTAATAAAATTAAGATTTAACAAAATGATATAGCCATTAGGAAGAAGGAATGTTAAAAATAGGGAATGCTGTTAAAGTGAAATTAAAATAAGAATTTTTTTTGGTTCACTCCCTATTATAAGATAAAAGAGTAAACCACTTAATACCGTTATGTTTTTCAAAAAGTGCACAATATCTGTTGTGTTTTAAAACGTAATTGATTACGCCATGTATTATATAAAGTAATTGAATACTATCCCTGTATTTTAAAACTTAGCTGACTATCCCCCTGTATTTTTAAAAATGAAGCTGAATACCCTATGTTAAAATAAATAATTTTTCTAACGGAAGCGGGGAGTGTTAAAAACATAAGGGGTATTCAACTAATTTTATAAAATATAAGGGGATAATTAGCTACGTTTTAAAATATCAGGGGAATGTTCGGCTACTTTTATAAAACACAGGGAGATAATCAGTTACGTTTTAAAATATAAGAGATTATTCTACACTTTTGACAAAATATAAAAGTGATAAATAATTTACTCTAAGATAAAATTAGAAAGACTGTTCCGAGAGACTGTTGAAGATGGCCTTAGAACTCGAAAATGAAATGAAAGAGGTGTTGTTCTCTTGAAATTAATGGAACCCACCTTGACTCAAATTAATTGTATACCAAATTAATTTCCCATCACCTTTCATTAACTTATTTTTATGAAATTTAGACCAAAAAGCCTAAAACTACGGACCATCCCTAGTAATTTTGATGTGACTCTTACTTTCTCATTGAGTTGTAATATATACTATATCTTGGATTTGACGATGTTTTATTTGTGTGCTTAAAGTCATGCATTGGGAGAGAAAAGGTGATCATAGCTATTGAATTATTGCTCTTTAATATGGTTTTAGACAAAAAAAACTATACTAGTTGTACTGGTTTTTTATTGCATGGGATATCAATACTATTTAGCTTCGTTTGTACATGAGATGGACTTGCTAAGCCTAACACATATACCATGTAACGAAGAACCACCACAACTAGTATAAGTTTTTTCGTCTAAAACCATATATACTAAAGAGAGAAAATTTCTCTAGTATCAATACTAGATAAAAAAAACCACTTCAAAGCTTTAACAAGCTTAAGAAAGAGTGAAAGACCAATAGTCTTTAATGTTAGGTTGATCGTTAATTTTGTCCTCAATATAACAGAAATTACATAATTAATCTCAATATTACCAAATAGTGACACAAATTGATTTTCTATGTTAAATAAAAGCTAAAATTGAAGGAAAAATGATCATGTGTGTGGCGCATAACTAGTTTTTTTAGAGTAAAATGGCCATTTACCATGTCTTTTCTTTTTGTTTGCCTTCTTTTGCCTTTTCTTCTCTTCTCTTTTTTTGTTCTTTTTTTCAACATCCATTTGATGAAAAGGATTAAGTATGTCACTTTTTTGCGAATAATAGATACCAGTTGTATAACTTTATAACATTGAAGACTAATTTAAAAAATAAAGCAAATATTAGGGACTGGGACCAATAATGAAATCTGCTCCTCAAGAAACAAAATTAAACTACCATAGAGAGATATATCTAGAATTGTATAGGTGTCGGATTCAAAGTATTTTCTCAGTATCCGAATTTAATCCAAATCTAGATTCACATCCAAATAAAAATAAAAAAAATGAAAATGTTATACTGTAATTGGAATCCACCTAAAATCAGCTCTCTTATACATGATAAATAAAAGGGTAAAGTGTACAGGACCCTGTGCTCTTCAAAAACTGCACAATTTCTCATGTGATTTAAAAAGTGCATGATACCCCCTATACGCAATTTCTGAAACTAAGCACAATACCCTTTTTCATCAAAAAAATCATTTTTTAACGGAAAGTGTGATGCACATACTAAATGCTTATTTATTTATTTTTGCTCAAATTATTAATTATTATACAAAAATACCCTTATATAATACATATATATATTTTTTTTCTTTTCTTCTTTCTCCACCCATTCTTTTCACCCAAAAAAATTAACGAAATTCTTTAAAAAAATGCTTGTAGACCATCATCCCTACCCTACCCCCATCCCCACCCCTTCACCCCCCACCCCTACCACCATCAACCTACCCACTCCTTCAGACCCCCACCCTACCTGCGTCAGTATCCTACACCACCCCTGTCAGCCCTCACCCCCATCTTACTCCTCCCCTGTCAGTGCTCTCAAGTCATCCCATCCCACCCATCAGCCATTCACCTCTACCTCGTCTACCCTCCACCCCTAGCCTATATGTATTTATTTATTTTGGTCTGAAAGTGTATGTGTGTAATATATGTGTGTGTAATATATATATATATATATATATATATATATATATATATATATATATATATATATATATATATATATATATATGTATTATCTTTTTTTGTGTGGTATGCAATTATGTTATCTTTTTTTGTGTATATATATCTTTTTTTTTGTCTGAATGTGTGTGTGTATATATACATATTTCTCTTTTTAGTCTAATATGTATAAACAAAAAGTAAAAGGAGAAAAAAGATAAAAGAAAAAAAAATGAAGGGTATCTAAGTCCTTTTATGAAATTTTGTTATCTTTGTTGATGGAAAGATAAGGTGGGGGTACATATGCTTGGTTTTAGAAATAATATGGTGTATCGTGCACTTTTTAGACTATAAGGATATTGTACAATTTTAAAAAAGTATAACAGAATTCTGTGCACTTTAATTTAGATAAATTAAAATAAAATAAATAATTACACACATACGTACGGAGACATATATGTACCTATGTGATTAGATGGAATTCTTTATTTAGTGCACAATATTTATATATCTAAAATCCAAAACCAATTAATTATTAATATATGGATTAGTATTTTGAAAACTATAGAAAAGTTGTGACCTTAAAGAAATGATTTTTTGTGCATTGATGAATGAGAAAGTTAAGAATGCCATGTTAGTTCTACCAACGAGACACGTGAAGAGAATTTACGTCTCGGATATTGCTTCGAATCATCTAATTAGTTTTTCTTTTCTTTTTTCTTTTTTCTTTTGGTCGGAATCTAATTAGTTCATTATCCTATTTAATCAGATTATATATGAATATATACGAAAGGAAAAATATCACAAATGGTCCCTATTGTTTCTTTTAAATTTTAAATTTATACATATTATTTAAAATTAGTCAATTTAATTCTTATTATTTTTTAAAAATTTTAAATTTATCCATATTGTTCAAAATTAGTCAATTTAGTCCCTACAATTTTTTTTAATTTTTTTTAGGATTAATTTGGATTTTATATGAAAAGAATAGTGACTAAATTAAAAAAAATTGAGAAATAATATAGATTAGATTAGCTAACTTTGAATAATATGAACAAATTTAAATTGTTTTAGAAAATAACGAGAATTAAATTGACTAATTTTAAATAATATGAACGAATTTAAAATTTTAAAAAAGTAATGAAAACTATTCATTTGCGCTATTTTTCCATAGACAAAAAATAAGAAAAAGATCATATATGAATTGGGATCGGAAAATCAACCCTCATGTGGTAAACTCCACTTAACGTCCTTGCGTGGCCTCCGATTTGCTTCTAATACACACTCATTGGTGTAGCTCGACAATGATTCTGATGCTGTGAAGAGATTATATATTCCCCATGCAGCAAAAGCAGCTCCAGCCACTACTTCGACTAAGGTGCCTATAGTTGCCATTGTAGTCACACATTTTTAGTGTTAAAGAATGTGTTGTACTTCTCTAAGAAGCAACCTAGTATATATAGCAAATTATGAGATGATATTTGCAATTTGCCCCCTGAGAAATAAATTTTCTGGGTGGGTCATCACTATTGACTTTTGACAAATTTACATGAGCCACGTTTCAAACAAGTCGGCATGAATAATAGATATTAGATTTAGGTTGATACCCTAGAAAATAGCCCTTGTATATTGCTAATTACCGAGCACTGTAAAAAATGTTCTTGGTCGCCATGTGTAGTATCACATATCTCATATTTATTGTGAGATGAAAACGTTGTGCGAATTAATCAATCAAGTTTAAAAGTTGAGGTTATTTTGTTTGGCTTATTTTTTAAAGTGTTTTTAAGTAAAAGATGAAGTTAAAAAATAAGACGTTTCGAATTAGAGTTTTTCAAAGTAGACTTTTGTGAAATTATTTTTACATAATTCGAGAAGATGATTTCTTTTTCTTTTTCAAATGTATATCTTTATATTTTTTAAAATCTAACATTATTCTTAAATTTTTTACAAGCTCAATATTGCCCAACATAGGCTAACTAGTCAACGGTTTTTATTCAACAACACTTTTAACCAAAGCTCTACGAGCTCTACAGTTCAAAAACTAAACTTTTATAATTAGGCCAAACAAAACTTTAGACTTATTGTACTCAGACATTTTGAGTGGTAAAGAATATGTTGTACTTCTCTAAGAAGCAGCCTAGTATATATAACAAATTATGAGATGATACTTGCAATTTGCCCCCTGAAAAATAAATTTTCTGGGTGGGTCATCAATAGTGACTTTTGACAAATTTATATGAGCCTCGTTGCAAACAAGTCAGCATAAATAATAAATATTAGATCCAGGTTGATACCCTAGAAAATAGCCCTTTTTATTGCTAATCAAGGACGGTGAAAAAATCCTTGGTCGCCAGTGTAGTATCACATATCTTATGTATATTGTGACAAGAATCATTGTGCGGATTGATAAATCAGTTTTGAACTTTACCAACACCTTGAAATTAAATGAAAAGATCATTTATTAGTGTCATCTCTTATTTGTAAGAAAGATATGTGAGATGAAATATTTTTGAAAATAATAATTTAAATTACCGGTTTTGGCTCCTTTGTACCGAAGAAAAATTAAAACATTAGATTAGACCAAAATAAGAGAGTAAACCATCAAATTATTTATATTTGTGTTCAATCTTGGAAGGCGTTAACAAAAGCGAGTAGTCATTAAGGGGCCTACGACTAGTCATTTTCTCGTCGTGGAATGGTGATGCAAGGTGGGGAATAGTAAATGTGAAACTACACATAGAATCAAAATGTAGGGTAAATTGTGCAAATAGTTTTTATTATTTATAAATTTTTTTAAGTTGATTTTTATTGTTTTAAAAAAATCATACTAATTTCTAATGTTTACAAAAGTGATTCAAAATAGTTCATATTATTCAAAATTAGTCAATTTAATCTCTATTATTTTAAAAAAAAATTAAATTAGTCCTTAAACATGGTCACATGTAGGGACTTACTTAAATTTTTTAAAGAAAATAATAGGGACTAAATTGATTTTTTTGAAAAATAATAAGGACCAACTTGGCTAATATTGAACAATAGGGACCATTTTAAATATTTTTACAAATATTGAGGACTTTTATGAATCTTTTAGAATATTAAGGATGTCATTGAAAAAACATGCAAACAATAAGGATTAAATGTGAAATTTACCCTCAAAATGTATTATCAACGCGCTAGGACATGGAGGACCATCTGCTATGACTTCGTTCAACTCAAGATTGCATGCATGATTAATTCGTAGAAAAAGACAGAGAGTTCTCAATTTTTATTAGATTGACTCCAATAATCTCTCTATTTGAGGTTTTTAGCCAAAGATAAAAATGCGAGTACCGTAAAAGAGTTCCAAAAGTCTTTCTATTTTTAGGGAGTTCCAAAATTATCTTTATACTTAATTTTAGGTTTTAATTCAATGTAGAAATAAAGAACCTTTTGGTTCACTAACGATTATAATATAGAAATAGAATTAGGGAGGCTGTTTAAAATGACCTTAAAACTTAAAAACGAAACAAAAAAGGTCTTGTTCTCTTTTTTTTTTTTTTTTTTTTGCTCAATCAGCAAGAGTTCATTTTATTCCACTAATCAAAAACATGTGGCAAGGTCATTTACATATGTATCACATCTTTACAAAAACAAAAAGTCCTTGAAACTGGTCAACTAATAAGTTCATCTAAATTCCACAATCTACAAAGTTCCCCATTGTTTCTATTGTTCATAACCTTTTTAGTAATAAGCATTTTGAAACGGACTTCATTCTCGATCTTCTTCATTACTTGCTTCTCGATGGCAAACTCATTCTTGAAAATTTTTGTATTCCTTTCATTCCATAAGAAATAAATGCAGGCCGTGAAATTCAGTTTGAGAAGTTGAGATTGCAAAGTTCTCCTTCGCGCCATTCTGATACACCCAAGTAACACCCTCTCCCATTAGATACCCATAACTTTGATCTTAACTTTGTTCATACAATTTGTAAATCAATGGAATTTTCCATTGGATGCCCATTTTTGTTCTCTTTAAATCAATGGAACCTACCTTGACTCAATTTGTAATGCTTCTCATTAGTATACCAAATTAGTTTTCCATCACCTTTCATTAATTAACTTATTTTATCTGAAATTTAGACCTAGAAGCCTAAAACTATGGACTATTCCTAGTAATTTTGATGTGATTCTTAGTTTCTCATTGAGCGGTAAAATATACTATATCTTTGATTTGCCGATGTTCCATTTGATGAAAGAGACTAACTATGTCACTTTTTTGCGAAGATATTAGTTGTGTAATTTTTATAATAATGAAGACTAGTTTAGAAATTGAAGTAAACATTTGGGACCAGTAATGAAATCTGCCCCTCAAGAAACAAAATTTAATTACTTACAATATAGTTAACAGACTATTTAGAATAAATGAGTGATATAAAATTTTGTGGAATTTATTTGCAAATTTATGTTTTTTTGTTTGGTTGTACCTTTTTAAAAAATTACAAATTCAAGATTTGTAATTCTTGAATTTACACAAGCCTTACTCAAATTCGAGCCCAAAAGGTAGAATTTATAAATCCACGTTTTCTAATTCTATTGTTAATCTTTTAAAGACAAAACTACTCTCAAATTAAAGAAAAATATAAACGTCTTTTTCACTCTTCTTCCCCACTCTTCTCTCTTCTTCCAAATACATAGATAAAAAACAAACAAAAAAAAAAACAAACGTTTTAATGTTAGCAATGGTAATCATAATATGCTGTAGACATGCTAGACTTGTGTTTCAGCTTAATTGAAAGGGGAGAAAAAAGACGTCTTTTCTTTTGAAAATGTGCTCTTTAATTGTTTTCCGTTGAAAGCTCCCCCACTATTCTGTTTCTCTTTTTTTTTGTTTTGGTCATAATTTTTTTTCTCTTTTCAGTTGCTTGATATGATGTCTCCACTATTTTTTTCTCTCTTTTAATCATAATGGACTTGCATTTTTACCGAAGTTGAAAATTGATTTTTTATATTTATTTTTCATGGAGCTGATTGATATTTAATTGTAATTTGTTTCTCTTTTTCTTGTATTGAAATTCAGGTTTTTTTTTTTTTTTTTATGTTAAACTTATGGTTGAACTTAAGATTATATTTTTATGTTAAACTTATGGTTGAACTTAAGGTTATTTTGTTAGGTTGAGTATAGGTTTATTTTATAATATTGAATTGATGGTTGAAGAAATTATTATTTTATAACATTTAATTTTATTGTCAATTTTTTTTTGTTATTTTTTGTTTTTTGAAAATTTTTATAATAGTATCAATAATCAATAATGAAATAAAAGGATAAATGTTTATATGGCAATCTAATGTCAATAGAATAAAAAATGGGTATTTAAATAAAATAAAACTATAAATTTTAATTTTATATGTACATATGAGTCATCCTCTATTATTTAAAGATAATTCGTACAACAACTTTCTTGTGTACCATGTACTATGTAATTTATTCTTGACCCAACGACATATGCAACTTTTTCTCTTCCTTCGTTTGGTCATTCTTGTTCCTTAATCAGGAAGAAAATGGACGGCGTTCACAAGAATAATGACCATCATTACTGATCACTCCACATTTATTCACAGAAAATGACTCTTACCAAAGAAATAGGAAAATATCACGGAGAGGACTTGAGTCAAGTCAAGTTTTAAGGGAAAATTCTTTAATGAGTAGCTGAAAGGGGGTGAGACCCACACTTAATGTGAAAGTCATTCATCAGGCCAATCGGATGAATGTGCTAAACAATTTTGATAAAGAACTGACAACTCCCGTTTTTTGGGTCACACTATATTATCATGCAGTCAGTCCTCTAAAAGGGTGGGGGATATTATAAGACCACTCTGAACAATGATGGCTAGAAATAGCCATTTTTCAAATCTAATTACCTGATCGATTAACACATCTTCTTGTCCACTAAAATCAAATAGAGGGGTTTCTACTGCAATCTTTGAATTTCCTAAGGATAGCTTGGCCCAAGGGTGGATCCAAAAATTTTCTCTTAGTAAGAGTTAAAAGCATATAAGTTTTCAACTATATAAATATATATTTTTTTCAATAGGGGCTATTTCGTTTTTTTTAAAACTAAAAATACATAAATATTTAATTTTTTTAAATAAAAAAATATTTATAGAATTTTAACCTTTTTTTAGCCATTAGAAACTACAACCCTTACTAGTCCCAAGCTATATCCGCCAATGACTTGGCTTAGAATGCAAAAAACCTTTAACAATGGTTATGCATTGTTTAAACTTGGAGAAGTATTTTAACACTAAGTATAATATCTTTACAAATCATCATAATAACTACTTTTGAAACCAAATCACCTAGTTGATTAACACTTCTTCTTATCCATTAGAATCAAACAGAGGGATTTCAACTATGATCCAATTTGAACAATGATTGTTAGTAATGGCTACTCTTGAAATCCAATCACCTGGTCGATTACCATTTCTTCTTGTCCACTAGAATCAAATAAATGGATTTCAACTATGATCTTTCAATATATATCTTCAAGGATAGAACGAAGACAACATTTAAAAGTGGTTATGCATTTTTGAAACTTGGTGAAGTATTTTTATACTAAGTACAATTTCTTTACAAATCATCATAATAGCTACTTTTGAAACCAAATCACCTGGTCGATTAGCACTTCTTCTTATTCATTAGAATCGAATAGAGGGATTTCAACTTTCATCCAATCTAAACCTAGTGTGTGAAAGATGTCATACTTGATTTAAAAGAGTTTGAAAAGAAGAATGCTCATATTATTAAAAACAACTATGAGTTTGAAATAAAAAACACTTTCTTGTTTGACAAAGTCTTAAAAGATGAGATTTATTGTTTGAAGAAAATGTATGATGAGTTGAATGAAAGAATCACTAAATTTTGCAAGGAAAAAGAAAAATGGGATACTGTGCATGGTTTGCAATACATAGCATGTAAATTAAATTTGTTAGGATATAAACCATGTCTCACTCAAAATCTCTTGAAGAAATGTTTTTTCAAATATTCAAATCCTAATGTGTCATCTTCCTCTAAAGTAAATCAACATGCTTATTGTGATGAAATAGAACAACTTGTTTTATTGTTTCATGATAGCAAACTACTTGAATGTGGAACAAAAATTCCGTGGTGGCTAAAACACCAATGGATTGTTAAAGCTACTACAAATGAAACTCACTCTCGAGGACCCAATTAAAGATGGGCACCTAGATCTTGCTTTGTTGTAGGAATGTCAAGCAACACTAAAGAAGATGGTGATGCAACTTATGAAAAAGGGCAAGATCATTGAGATAAAGAAGCACGGGTAACATTGAAATTATTTATTTTTATATGTGCTTCTTGAGAATGCTTTAAAAATTCAACTTGATTAGTCAACTATTTGTTATTTTACATGTATGACTGAAAATAAAAATGATGATGCATTATTTGTTAATTGAGTGAAAAGGTTTATGCTAAATGTAATAACCTTGGCTAGAATATTCATTTTCTTAGAATTCCTTAAATTGGTTAAATTAAGTCATACTTGGTATTTGAATATGCAGTACATCTAATAAGATAGGAATACATTGACACAATGAAAGTTATTTCAGTAAAAATGAATTTAAGATACTTCCAAAGAATGTTAAAAAATAACATTGAGAAAACTAATAAACGATCCCTCTTTAGAGAAAGATGAAATGAACATTGATGGAGAAGATTATGAACATGAAAGTGAGGTTGGGGAGATTTTGATGATTTACATGCCTCTTTAATGTTAGAATTCAAAAGATAGAAGCTAAAATAACCTTATCACCCATGTGACCCTTGAATCAATTTCTTTTTGTTTAAATTTTGTGGTATAAAATTAAATTGAATGAATGAATACTCATGTATGAATGTCATATGAAGTGAATCATATATACTTGAGTTTGATATTATCAAATGTTGAGTGTGATAATTCTTGCAAGTGCAAAATAAATGGTTGAATGATATGCATGATGAAATGGGATGCAACTTACAAGCTTGATTCCCTACTTAAATTGATAGTTTTAAATTGATGGAAATGAGTTGAAAGAATAAGTGAATATGATCTTTTGATGTCCAAAAGAAGAATGACATTATATGCTCTTTTCTTGACTTAAATGTTATTACATCTAGAGAAAAAGTGGAGTAATGAGGAAAAATATTAAAGAACTTCAAAAAAATAATATCCACATTTTCTAGTGATAGAAAAACATTAAACAAAATGTTGGGAAATGATATGTGCTAACATGGCTCATTGAAATATTGAAAATATGTAATGATTGAAATATTTGAAATATTTGGCTTCTCTTTATCATGCACACATATGGAGTTTATCATGAATCTTGAAAATTCTCAATCTTCTAAATGATAATGACAATATTTGATTATGATATAAAAAGAGCATGCTTGCTTGAGTTTTATTTTGATTCCATCTTGAAAAGATATTAGTGCATCAAATGCATCTCGATGAGAGAATAATTCCTTAAAGCATGTAAAGTGTATTTTAATTAAGCAAATAAAGGGAAAGTCAAAGTTCTTCCTCACACTACAAATCAAGAAAAGATGTTCACAAGTCAAAAGAAGATTACAAAGGAATCAAACCAAGAAGTTTGTACTTGTTCAAGACAAAGCAATCAAGAACTCAAAAAAGGACATCAACCAAGTTCTACATAGATAAGAAAAGGTATATTGGTTGAGAAAAAGGAAGGATAAAGGTATGTCGTATAATGTATTTCATTCAACTACTTCTAACATATTGTTAACAATGCTCTCTTTGCTAAATAGTAATATTGCCCCAAAATTTTTATTAGAGCATTTTAAAAGGAAACTTAAATTGTCTTTCAGTCATTGTATCAAAACATTATCATAACTTCTTGATGGATTGTGCTCTTGTTCGTATTTGACTTCATGAACATATGAAATGCATGAGAACTTTGATGATATTAATCTCTTTGCATTGAGAAGGATTAATGATAATATAGGCGCTCAAAAAGATAGAACTCCAAGTGAATCTACTACATCAAGATCTCCAGAAAATGGATCTCCTAGTACTTCAAGGGATTAATCCAATCAAGGAGTTCAACCAATCTTATAAGAGGAAAAGCAACAAAGATCAAATCAAGATGAACAACAAACATCCTATGAGCAAAGTATTGATCAACATCTTTAAGATGTTAAAAGGATGTGAAGAATCATCCACATGATAGGATCCTAGGTAATTCACCAAAAGGTATAAGAACTCTCTTAAATTTAAAGATCTTTTTGAACATGATGGGTTTCTTTCTTAAATTGAACAAATTGTTGAAAATAATGTATTATAATAATGAACATAATTGTTATGCTTGTCTCTTGTTATTGGTAAAATAGTATGTTCATCTCATTACCATATGTATGTGTAAGTGATACATGTTGAAGTATCATGATCAATTATGCGTTGATAGAGTATAGAATTCTTTAATAAATCTAATGTGCAAAATTGATACAATGACATTGAAGACTAATGTTTGCATGAGTTATTTGAATATGAAACATGTATGATAATTGTGATGCATGAAAAAGTTTTGGTTTCTCTCTCTATCATACACACACATAGTTTTTCATGAATCTTGAAAATGCTTGTCTTTCATTTGACAATAACTATACTTGATCATGGCATAAAAGGAAGACATGCTTACTTTGATTTCAATTCTTGAATTTACGTTGTTGCAAGCATTGATACTTGATAACAATGCCATGTATGGTTGGTAAATATTAAGTTGATTCAACTAAGGTCAATACACTTAAAGTTTTTCTAAAGTTGATTCAAGGACCTTGTTGGACTATTTGATCTTGTTAGAGTAACTGATCATTTTCTTTGTGAGATTTTCTTAAGAGCTTGCAAACATTATTCAAATATGAGCATAAAAGAAGAGTTAAAAGATCTTTCTTGGACTCTCAATTGAGAAAAACAAGGAGAAGTATTCATAAGTACAAATCAAGAAGATTGGGTTTAGTGAAGGAAACAAATTGAGATTCAAATGAATATATGAACCAAGCTCTACAAAGTTGAGATAAGATAATATTGACTGATGAAAAAGAAGTATAGAGTTATGATCTATAATCTTCTATATCCAATTGCATCTAAAACTAATGTAATAATTGTTATGCTTTTATGTGCTTACTTGCAATATTGTTCCAATCCTCTCATTAAGAGTATTGCAAAAGAAAATTTCAAGTGTCACTTTATCACAGTACAAAATGTTATCATAAACTTTGATAGAGTATACTATTGACTAAACTTGTCTTTATCTCAATATGAAATGACCATTGTGCTTAACAAATCATTATAATACATTGAGATACTTGGTTCTAGCATGTATTCTATACTCATATGAGAATAACATAGACATGCTTGAGATGAATATTTTGAAATTTTTTTTTTAAGAATGTCTTGATTGTATGGAAATATGACATGTGCTTGTATAGAGATGTGTACCTTGATGAGAAAAATATTATTGAACATACACACGATTACCATCTCTAGATTATTTTCCATGATTTTGATTAATCTCTTGAACTAAAACTCGTGTTCCTCCATGAATTGACTTTCATCATATCTTCTTAAGTATTCCTACTACTTGCTCTTTAATGTGCTTATTACTTGTTCATAATGATCATAAAGGAGAAGTATGCATGATATCAACATAAATGAAATGTCAAACAAATTTGAGAAATTGAATATCATGCCAAATGAGGAATATAAGAAAATTTTAAAAGAATTAGAATTTATGTTGAATACCTTGAATACCATTCGTTTCTTATAGTGTTAAATTTGTTATATGATTTGGTTTAATATCAAAGGGGAAGATATAATAGTGGTATCCTTTCCTAAAAAGTAAGCAATATAAATCATTTTGTATGCTATGACTTATGCTATATGTGAATGATTTTAATGCTCATAATGTGCAAAGATAATATGATTAAGATATGCATACAACAAAGGGGGAGCTTACTTGTCTGAATGAAATCATCCTTATGCATTGCTCTTGTAAAGAGATTGTTATGCTATAAAATTGTCATATGCTTTGGTTGAGTACCAAAGGAGGAGAAACAATAATGGAATGATAACAATGTATCAAAGAAGAAAAGTTTTGGAAAAAGCAAATGCATGCTTCAGAAAGGTATACTCATGTACCTAAATGCTTTCATGTTATCTATGTGAGTTTAACCAATACGATGTTTGAGTCTTGAGCAAGATCCCATTGAAATGCTATCTTACAAGTATATATATTATATCTTACACCTTCTTAGTGTGAAAATTTGTTTCTTTGTTAATTACAAAGGGGGAGAGAGATATGTGATTGATACATGATCTAAAGAGAAAGTCTTTGTTCTTATTATGCACTTAGTATGGGAGAGACTTGGTGAAAATTACCATTGTGTTACTATGTTCATGGAAATTCTATTGTTATACTATTTCCCAAAAAATCCTACTGTAGTGCTATTTTTAGATCACATTGAGATGCTATCTTATGACCAAGAAACAATATAAAATATGGAGAGTTGTGCAATATAGTGAAGGAGGAGTTTATGTGTTTATCACTTCTTTACCTATACATATTCTCAGAGAGAGCTTGTATAATTTGTGAACTTGATATCAAATGGAGAGGTGACACAGTGATATCATATGCATATTTTAGTTTGTGCTTGGATCATATGCTCTAAGTTAAAATGCTTTTTATAATATGCATTTAGCAAGGGGGAGCTTTGTCTATAGATATTTTTCAAAAAGAAGAGATGTTCAAAATCCCATTATGATGCTATCTTGCCCCTCCTATGTTTAATTCTCTTTGATGATGCCAAAGGGGGAGAATAATCAAGAGAGAACATAAGAATTAGAAAACATATGGGGAGAATATGGGAGAAACCTTGATATGGGAGAAGCCTTGAACAAGAAAATTAATTTGATATGCATATAGTAAGGGGGAGCTTTGTTTTTTATTTTCTTGAACATCTTACTTATGCCTTGATATCAAATTATGGTATTTTATTGTACTTCATTGTATAAGATTTTGTCATCATAAAAAAGGGGGAGATTGTTAGTCTAAAGGTTTTAAATCCTATATTTTGATGATAACTAAATCTTGATTATGAAATTGATCTACTGACTAATCATATCTTGTAATGTGTTTGAGAATTAGTCAAAGCATGAAGGATATTCAACATATTAAGTAAAGCTCATGAAGATTGGAGTAATGCTCATGGAAATTAATGATCAAGCAAAAGGCATCCTCCAACGAGAAGATCAAAGTACTTTAATGGTCAAGATTTATGAAGATTCAAGATGTGAACATCCTAGCTAAAGGTCTTGTCATAAAGAAGGAAGATTGAAAAGATGATCAAAACACTTGGTGAATATCAAATGTTATACAAGCTCAAGAGCAAGTTAATGAAGAATGATGTAGATCAAGCTCAAATGATCTAATCATGAAGATAAAATGAAGAGCTCAACATGATCAAACTCAAGTATTTTTTTGTCAAGATCTTTACAAGCTCAAGTTGTAAAGATTCAAGTGAAGATCTTCGATGAATGAAGATGGAGCTATAAGGATGGAGATGGAAGTCATAAGGGGTACTGGTTGGGACTTGACTGGGGCTTTGGGTCTTGCAAATGGTATATGCTCAATAATGATTCTCAAATGTTGCTTTGAAATATTTGAAAAATGTCTTACAAAAGTTGCTCAAAAAAAATGTTTTTAAAAACCCAACCCTGGCAGTTTTGATCCTACCGAACGACCCCATGGCGACCGGTCGACCGATGGCCAAAGGGTCGTCCCCCCGAGGCCTGTCCACCGGACGAGGGTCTCTCGACCGGTCGACCAGCGAAACAGGGGTCAACCGGTCGAGCCAAAATGCTGTTTGAAAATATAGTCGTTTTATGAATGTTGGAAAGCATTTATTACACACATTTTTAGTCGTTTCAAGACATTGATTCAAAGCATTTACTCTTGATTTCTTACACTAATTTCATCTTTGAATCATCATTGTGCTATACTAGAGCAAGAATTTGTGAGAAATATTGAGAGAAACATTCATTGTATTCATCTACCCTAAAAGAGGGCTTTTATTGTGAATCTCAAATACTTATCAAAAGAGAGAATTAAACACTTTGAAATGAATCACTTCCTTGTCAAAGGTATTGGGATTGAAGCTTTGTATTAAGAATCAATTTTCTATTGTAAAAGTTTGAACTACTGTTATAGTTGGTTTGCGGACTCACCAATATTTGAAAAGTCATAATAGTGAAGATTGTTGAAATCCTAAGCGGGGAGCTTAGGTCGTGGACTTAGGCGGGGGTCGAACCACGCTAAATCACGATTTGCAATATCTCTCTCTCAACTCTCTCTTTGTATTATTTTCTACACACTAAGTGTTTGATAAATTGCCCTCACTTACAATTTTTATTGCTAGAGTGTATATTTGTTTAAAATTGTTTTTATTAATCATTACTAGTATATTGCCTAATCGAAAAAGTAGTATTATTGTCTATATAACCTAGTTCACCCCTCCCCCCCCCCCCCCCCCCCCCCCCCCCCCCCCCCCCCCCCCCCCCCCCCCCCCCCCCCCCCCCCACCCCCTCCCTCCTCCTCCTCCTCCTACCTCCTCCTCTCCTCCTCTTAGGTTCAATTAAGGGACAACAAAAACAAAACAAAAAAGAAAAAGAAAAAAATGGTATGTACGAATGCTATTTTGCTTTGACATTTTTTGGTCTCTTGAAGCTGTCATTAAATTTATAGTGCTTTCCTCTAATGGTATGATTTTCGTTTTGTACGTTAGAGATTTGAGATCGATTTTTTATAAGTGTAATATTAATTATATGTAATTATAATATTAGTTTAGACTTCTCTTTAATTAAAAAAGAAAAAAAGAAAAAAAAAATAGTGCAATGCTTACGTCAATTATATGTCAAAAAGGAAGAACGTGAAAGTACTTACTAGGACAACCATTACTAGGTACGAGTGTAATTTTTTGGGGATGCGCGACTGTAACTCGAACTCTCTAAAAGTTAGTTTAAAATATTTTTGTATTTTTAATTTATAAGATTAGTTTAATTTTATTTAGTCCCATAATTCACAAATTTGGATTTTTAAAATTACTTAATTACTGCCTATAACATATTCTGAATTTATCTCTGACAGTTAGTATCTATAGAATACCTATCTGACTTTTGTTTTTCAATGATGCAACATTAATTAGCAAATCATAATCGGTAACCCAATGTTTCAAATTCAAATTTATACCCTCTAATTACAAATATTGTTTAACTCCTGATTGACTTACATCTAGCATGAGTTAAAAGGTGTCGCTGTATCATGAGATTTATAATCTATGAGAAATGTAATTTTGTTCTAATTAGAGTGAGTTCCTCATCATTGAAAAAAAAAAAAATTGACAAAGTAGTTCGTGTTTACCATAATATTACGTTACAAAGAAAGATAATTAAGCTTAGAAAATCATGTCTTCTTGACTTCTTCCATTTCCATAATACTAATTATCTTTATGGTTCCAAACTTGGTCAATATTATTCCAATGTGTTTTTCCTTTCCAAAAAGGTAGGAGACATATTTATTAACGAGGAATAACAACCCAAGAGTTTGGCTAATGTAATTAATGAAAAATCAAGGTGATGTCCCAACTATTTTCTCTTTTGCTTTTTGGAGCGCAGGACTCCTGTGCTTTTGTAAAATTACAAATTACTTTTATGTGATTTTAAAAGTGTATAGTACTCCTTTGTGGTTTCTGAAACTAAGCATAATAAACCCCTTTAGTTTTAAAAGAAAGTGGTCAGTTTGCCTCAAACACATTCACATAAAAACTAATAAAGTTGGAGATAGAATGGCGATGTTAGGCAAGAGATATGATGAGATCACAACGTTTGAACACCCACCAGATGATAAAAGACTTGAGGAGCTTTTGGCTAGTGATAAGAAAAGCTGGGTGATCCACGGGCCATGAATACTTTATCATCGGTCGCTTAATTAAGTTTTATTTTGATGTATTTAGTTTCCTAAAAAAGTTGTCCTTTTCAGTATTATGTTTGGCTCGAGTGATTTTGTACTGCGTTAATCTCTAGAGATTGTGGAGTATGAATTACGCAAGAGTATGTTTCTTTTGATAGGCAGAGTCAGAATTTTTTTTTTTTTTGAGGTCAAGATTTATTAATAACGAAATAAAATGAGTAAAAAATTAGAAGAGTCATACTATTTTAAAAATTAGAAGAGTCATACTATTTTTTTAAAAAAATTACATATGTTAATTTATTTTTTTTAGTTTTGGAGGATCGGACCCCGTTGGCCCCTTAGCTTCGCCTCGGCTTCCTATGTGTGTCTATATATGGCCACTGTCACCTTATCTGCTGTTATCTGATTGAGATTCATATATGATCTGATTGAATATGGTGAAGAAGTGACTGGGTGATTCGATGATAATAATTAACTGATTATATGATTCGTAATCGAAACTTAAAACGAAGCAAAGTCAATTCAAAGTTGCCATCCTCACCGAGTCAGGGTCATTCCCTAGATGAAAATCTTTGTAATATTCTGAATCATTGATGAAAATCACAACAAAATTTTTAATACGTATATTTTGGTTTACTCAAGAAAGATTAATTAAATCATAAGAAATTTAGAGATATATAAGGACTAATCCTGAGAAAAATTAATTGTATAGTTAAAAAATCAGAGAAACATACAAGAATCAACGACAACAAAGAAATAAGATAAATTGTAAGAAAATCACGTATTGATCCAGCTAAATTCATTCCTTTTACAGAAAAATACATAAATCGAATATCTCATGTACGACAAGTTTTGAATATTAATGCAAGCAATTTAACTTTCTCTTCATTAACTCATCAAGATTATTTCTTTGAAGGTCACAACTTTTCCAAAATGTGAAAATACTATTTGTCTATAGATATTATCTACATGATTTTTGATTTTATACTATTTCTTTATCTCCGTTATGTCTTCTAAGAGAGGGGATTTTAGATAGGTTTGTCTTTCAGTTGTTTTTTTTTTCGTTAATATTTATATTCTAATTCAAATCGGGATATTGATAGACACTTTGAATTCAATTCATTTATATATAGTCCTAGGTTGTCTTATGAAGCATTTAGACTTTGAAGCAGTTTTCTTCTCAAATATACAGGACTTAATAATTAAGTTGATGTGTAGTTTAAAGAAAAGCAAACTATAATTGATTAAATAATTTAGAGAAATTATACGCATGGATATACATGAAACTGCATAATTGGTACAGTTTCCTTCAAAGAAATCAAATTGAAGAGCAAGTACTCAACATGGTTACCTCCTATCATGTAAGTAAAGGAACGTGGTGGGAGTCTAGAATGGTATACTAATATGAACCATTACAAATTAAGGGGCGTTCTGTTAATTTAAAAAAAATAATTAAGTCCTATTGCACTTTGTTTCAAGTGTTGGTTGGGCCGCCCAATAAGAGCTGACCCGACCTGACCCATCCATGTAATTAAAAATTGATGGGTAGTTATTAAGGGAGTGAAAAGTTATGTAACTTCCCTCAACTCCCATGAATTACCAAGAAAAAGGCCTATAAATACATCTTTCTCTAAGTGAGATATATGGTTCTAACTTCTTGATCGGAAAAAATTCTCTCTCTCTCTCTCTCTCAACTTATCGTCTGGAAAAAAAAACATAGAAAACAATGGCATTTAAGTTGTGATCATCAGATTCTCTAAGGTTAGTATTTCATATTGATGATTTGTAAAGATATAATACTTGGTATTAAAATTCTTCACCAAGTTTCAAAAATGCATAACCACTCTTAAAGGTTGTATGCATTCTAGGCCAGGCAAATTAGACCAGTTGTGAAAGATATTGAAATATCGCAATTGAAATCCCTCCATTCGATTGTAGTGGACAAGAAAAAGTATTATTCGACCAGCTAATTAGATTTCAAAAGTAGCTATTTTAATATTGCTTACAAATTCTTCCTCTACTATAGCACAATGATGATTCAAAGATGAAATTAGTGTAAGAAATCAAGAGTAAATGCTTTGAATTAATGTCTTGAAAGTTTTCAGTTGACAGGCATTAATAGAGGCTGAAAATGTGTGTAATAAATGCTCTCCAACGTTCATAAAATGGCTATATTTTCAAACAGTGTTTTGGCCCGACCGGTCGAGAGACCCTCGTCCGATGGACAGGCCTCGGGCAGACGACCCTTTGGCCACCTGTCGACCGGTCGCTATGGGGTCGTCCGGTGGGATCAAAACTGCTAGGGTTGGGTTTTTAAAAGCATTTCTTTTGAGCAATTTTTGTAAGACATTTTTCAAATATTTCAAAGCAACATTTGAGAATCATTATTGAATATATACAATTTGCAAGACCCAAAGCCCCAGTCAAGTCCCAACCGGTACCCATTATTACTTCCGTTTCCATCCTTATTGCTCCATCTTCGTTCATTGAAGATCTTCACTTGAATCTTTACAACTTGAGCTTGTAAAGATCTTGACAAAAAAATACTTAAGTTTGATCATGTTGAGCTTTTTATTTTATCTTCATGATTAGATCATTTGAACTTGATCAACATCATTTCTCATTAACTTGCTCTTGAGCTTGTATAACATTTGATATTCACCAAGTACTTTGATCATCTTTTCAATCTTTCTTCTTTAGGACAAGATCTTTAATTAGGATGTTCACATCTTGAATCTTCATAGGTCTTGACCATTAAAGTACTTTGATCTTCTCGTTGGATGATACCTTTTGCTTGATCATTAATTTCCATGAGCATTATTCCAAACCTCATGAGCTTTACTTAATATGTTGAATATCCTTCATGCTTTGACTAATTCTCAAACACATTACAAGATATAATTAGTCAATAGATCAATTTCATCGTCAAGATTTAGTTATCATCAAAATATAAGATTTAAACCCTTTAAGCTGACAGTTTTTGATTTAAGAGAAACCTAAATCTTACAACATATATTAAATATCACCTATGAAAATTGATCTCGTAACATTTTGTACTTCTAACCAAAAATATATCACTAAACCAAAGGCTAGATAGTCGCTTTTTTTTTTTTTGGGTCAAGGCTAGGTAGTCGTTGAGACCATCTTTAATTGTTATCTTTCTTCGGAAGGTTACAAAAATAACCAGATGGGCCACATTAACTTTTATGGTTAAAAGTGAGTAGAGAGGGAAACTTAACTTTTCAAATTTAGCTTTTTAAAGAGTTTGTTGGATCCCTTTAATAATATAAATTAATATCCTTAATTTTGACTTTATGAATCAAAATAGGAAGACTGTTACAGTTGTTGTTAGGAAAGCTTCTATTCCAAACACATGGGCCGATCTATTAGCCCCCATTTATTCCAAATTTTTGTCAAAAATTAGTGTATTTTTAAGATAATTTTATTATGAAAAATCAATTTAATTACCACTAAAAATATTTTTTTTAGAAAGTTAACTCTCACTAAAAAATATTATTTATATATAAATATGGATTATTTAACCTTTATTTAATTAAAATTTTAGACCCGTCCCCACCGAATGCCAACCTTATTTGATTTTTTACCCAAAAAAAAAACCTTATTTGTTTTTGCATCAAACTGGGAATCAATTGACTTGAGCATGTGAGTTCTCCATTTTTTAGAAATAATTCGTACAAGAAGTTTCTTTTGTACCATGTACTATGTAATTTATTCTTGGCCTTACGGCATATGCAATTTTTTCTCTTCCTTCGTTTGGTCATTCTTGTTTCTTAATCAGGAAGAAAATGGAAGGCGTTCACAAGAACAATGACTTCACACCTTTTAAAAACTACCATCGCAAAGAGATTCAATTGGACGACAAAGAAACTATTCTAGCTGCCTGGCAAAGACGAAAAAGAGAAAATACCCTGGAGTGCTTGCTAATCAAATTAATTAGTACAAAGGGAAAGGATGAACAGAAACTCATGACAGATAATTAAACGAAACCTTATCCTATTAGATAGTTAAATATATAAATTTGAAAATATTAGAATATACACTTGCTTCACATCGAAAAATCAATCCTAAACTCCATTTAACGTCCTTGCGTGGCCTCCGATTTGCCTCTAATACACACTCATTGGTGTGGCTTGATGATGATTCTGATGCTATGAAGAGGTTATATATGCCCCATGCAGCAAAAGCAGCTCCAGCAACCACTTCGACTAAGGTGCCTGTAGTTGGCATTGGATCATCATTTTCGTCTTCTTTGTCTCTTTTAGGCTTTGTTTAGCTTAATTTTTTAATATTCAAAAGTATTTTCTGTGAGTTTAAAAGTTAAAGTTATTATGTTTGGCTCATTTTTTAAAATATTTTTAAGTAAAAGGTGAAACTGAAAAACAAAAAGCTCCGAATTGGAGCTTTTCAAAATAAGTTTTTGCTAAACTATTTTTACATAATACGAGAAGTTGTTTTTTTTTTTTTTTCTCAAATGTATATCTTTATATTTTTTAAAGTCCAACATTGTCCTTAAATTTTCTATAAGTTCAACATTGCCCAACATAGTCTAAATAGTCAACGACTTTTGTTTAACAATACTTTTAACTAAAACTATACTATTTAAAATTCTACAACTTAAAAATTAAAATTTTACAATTAAACTAAATGGAGCCTTAGATTGGTTCTTGTAGTAAGATATTTTGAGTGTTAAAGAATATGTTGTACTTCTCTAAGAAGTAGCTTAATATATATAGCCAATTATGAGATGATATTTGCAATTTGCCCCCTGAAAAATAAATTTTCTGGGTGGGTCATCACTAGTGACTTTTGACAAATTTACATGAGCCACGTTGCAAACAAGTCGGCATAAATAATAAATATTAGATTCAGGTCGATACCCTAGAAAATAGCCCTTCTGTATTGCTAATTGAGGACGGTAAAAAAATCTTTAGTCGCCAGTGTAGTATCACATATCTTATATTTATTGTAACACGAATCGCTGTGCGGATTGATTAGTTAGTTTTAAACTTTACCAACATCTTGAAATTAAATGGAAGAATTATCGATTAGGGAGAAAGATTAGTGAGATGAAATATTTTTGAAAATGATAATTTAAATTACCGATTTTGGCTTCTTTGTACCAAAGAAAAATTAAAACATTAGATTAGACCAAAATAAGAGAGTAAACCATCAAATTATTTATATTTGTGTTCAATCTTGGAAGGCGTTCACAAAAGCGAGTAGTCATGGAGGGGACTAGGACTAGTCATTTTCTCGTCGTGGAATGGTGATGGAAGGTGGGGAATAGTAAATGTGAAACTACACGTAGAATCAAAATGTATTATCAACGCGCTAGGAAATATCAAGATTGCATGCATGATTAATTCGTAGAAAAAGACAGAGAGCTCTCAATTTTTATTAGATTGACTCCAATAATCTCTCTATTTGAGGTTTTTAGTCAAAGATAAAAATGTGAGTACCGTAAAAGAGTTTCAATAGTCTTTCTATTTTTAAGGAGTCCCAAAATTATCTTTATCCTTAATTTTAGGTTTTAATTCAATGTAGAAATAACATAATAATATTAAAAAAAATTAAGATCTCAAAAAATAATATATGAAGTGAAATTGAAGTAGAAAATATTTGATTCACTAACTATTATAATATAGGAATAGAATTAGAGAGACTGTTCAAAATAACCTTAAAACTTGAAAACAAAACGAAAAAGGTCTTGTTCTCTTTAAATCAATGGAACCGACCTTCACTCAATTTGTAATGCTTCTCATTAGTATATCAAATTTGTTTCCCATCACCTTTCATTAATTAACTTATTTTGTTTGAAATTTTGACCTAGAAGCCTAAAACTACGGACTATTCCTAGTAATTTTGATGTGATTCTTAGTTTCTCATTGTGCGGTAATATATACTATATCTTTGATTTGCCGATGTTCCATTTGATGAAAGGTACTAATTATGTTACTTTTTTGTGAATGTATCAGTTGTGTAACTTTTATAATAATGAAGACTAGTTTAGAAATTGAAATAAACATTTGGGACCAGTAATGAAATTTGCCCCTCAAGAAACAAAATTTAATTACTTATCAATACGGTTAAGAGTTTGAATCACGATTTCACCATGTATTATACCAAATAAACCCTTGTACATCCCGATCACCGAAGCAACACAAGAAGGAAGACTTTCATGTCTTACCATTGTTTTTCCCTTGTTTACGTTAGACTCAAAGGTTCACTTGAGCATGTGAGTCGTCATCCGTTATTTAGAGATAATTCGTACAATAACTTTCTTGTGTACCATGTACTAAGTAATTTATTGGGCAAATTGGACAAATAATTTCTATTGTTTATAAGTTTTGGACAAATAGTTCCTATTGTTTTAGAAGTCACGCGATTAGTTTCTATTATTTGTAAAAGTTCTACAAATAGTCCCTATTATTTCAAACGTCACTCAGTTAGTCCCTATTATTTGTAAAAATATCTTCATCAGTCCCCAATGTTTGCAAATGCATTTGTAAACATTGAGAACTAATTAAGAAACTTTTGCAAATAATGAGAACTAATAGAAAAACTTTTACAAACAATAGAGATTAACTGAATGACTTGTGAAATAATGAGGGCTATTGGTAAAACTTTTATAAATAATGAAAATTAACCGCATGACTTTTAAAATAATAAGAGTTATTTGTCAAAAATTTATAAACAATAGGGACTATTTGTGAGATTTGTCCTAATTTATTCTTGGCCCTACGGCATATGCAACTTTTTCTCTTCCATTTCGTTTGGTCATTCCTGTTCCTTAATGAGGAAGAAAATAGAAGGCGTTCACAAGAGCAATGATCACCATTACTGTGACTCCACATTGTTCAAACCCCTTGCATGATTTATTCACAGAAAATGACTCTTACCAAACAAATTGGAAAATATCACGGAGAGGTCTTGAGTAAGTCAAGTCAAGTCAAGTTTTAAGGGAAAATTCTTTAATAAGCAGCTGAGAGGGGGTGAGACCCACACTTGTGCAAGTCATTCATCAGGCCAATCGGATGAATGTGCTAAACAATTTTGAGAAAGAACTGACAACTCCCTTTTTTTTGGGTCACATTTTTTGGGTCACACCATATTAGCATGATAATCAAATGAAAATACATAGTTTATCCAATGTGAGCCAATTGGATATCAAGCAGTCAGTTCTCTAAAGGGGTGGGGGATATTATAAGACCAATCTGAACAATGATTGCTAGTAATATCTATTTTTTAAATTCAATCACCTGATCGATTAACACTTCTTTTTGGCCATTAGAATCGAATAGAGGGATTTCAACTGTAATCTTTTACAACTGGTTTAATTTCCCAATGATAGTTTGGTTAGGGACGAATTCAGAAATTTTTTTAATAAGTTAAAAAACATAATTTTTTAATTATATAAATATATATTTTTTTCAATGAGGACTATTTCATTTTTTTTAACTAACAATACATAAATATTTAACTTTTTTTAAATATATATATATATATAATTTTTAATATCTTGCAGCCCCCACTTACCCCAAGTTACATCCGCCACTGGCTTGGCTTAGAATGCAGAAAACCTTTAAGAGTGGTTATGCATTTTTGAAACTAGGTGAAAAATTTTAACACTAAGTACGATATCTTTACAAATCATCATAATAGCTACTTTTGAACTCAAATCACCTAGTCGATTAATACTTCTTCTTGTCCACTAGAATCAAATAGAGAGATTTCAACTTTGATCCAATCTGAACAATGATAGCTAGTAATAGCTACTTTGAAATCCAATCACCTTGTCGAATAGCACTTCTTCATGTCCACTAGAATCGAATGGAGGGATTTCAACTGCGATCTTTTAATATCATATCTTTCACAACTGGTTTGATTTCCCTAGGATAGCCTAGCCTAGAATGCATACAACCTTTAAGAGTGGTTATGCATTTTTGAAACTTGGTGAAGAAGTTTTAACACTAAGTATGGTATCTTCACAAATCGTCAATATGAAATACTAACCTTACAGAATCTGATGGCTAGAATGCATACAACCTTTAAGAGTGGTTATGCATTTTTGAAACTTGGTGAAGAATTTTAACACTAAAACTCGATGAAAAAAAAATTAAAATAACTATAATACAGACCTATCTAAAATCACCTCTCTTATAAGACATAACGGAGATAAACAAATAGTATAAAATCCATAATAATATCTATAGACGAATAGTATTTTCACATTTTGGAAAAATTGCATGTGACCATCAATTAAAGAAATAATCACGATGAGACAATGAAGAGAAAGTTAACTTACTTGCATTGTGATTCAAAACTTGTCGTACATGAAATAATTGATTCATATATTTTTCTATAAAAAGAATGAATTTACCTGGATCAATACGTGATTTTCTTACAATTTATATGATACTTCTTTGTTGGGGTTGATTCTTGTCTATATCTTTGAATTTTTTACGATTCAATTAATCGTTCTTGAGTGAACCAAAGATGCGTTTTAATCATTTTTTCATAAATGGTTCAAAATATTACAAAGATTAATTTTCATCTTTAGACAATTGGGAATGGAGATATACTGTCTTATGAGTTCTCTAAAAAGAGATATCTGAAATCATAATGCTCGAGCATTATAATCATGTATTAATAGTTATATCATCTAATTCGATAATTAAATCAGTACGCATAAGATAATTTTTTATAATAACGAGGAACACATTTTAGAAAGGATCACAATATCTATCCCAAGATTATAAACTTCATGGTGCAGCGATATATGAATCTTAATGCATGTTCTAAGTTAATCCAAGCAAAGACAAGAAAATGTTTTTTCTTTTCTTAACAGCCACGCTAGCTGATATATATAATATGAGATACAAACTCTTGTCAATTTCTTATGCCACAATCGCTCAAGATAATAAGAGTACAAAATTACTCAACCAAAACCTAGTAGTTAAAGACAGCTTCAAGTAAACTAAAACAAGAAAATTAAACGTAATATATTAGACGATCCATCTTAAATCCCAGACGAGACTTAATCCTCAAGATCACGTTCATAGTGAAAAACAACATCCTCAGGTGGTGTAAAGAAATAGGTGACCTTCTTATTTTGGTCAGAGAAATCGGAGATCTGAAAACGCGGACCATGGCCTAAATCCGCCATTTTATGTGCAACTTTATTAGCCTTTTCTGGGCAATGTTTCGGTTTAAAACTGATTCTTCCAATGAGATCTCTGCAACCTTTGATAAGCTGTACTCGTAGATCATTTGAAACTTTTCCCTCTTCAAGAAGCCCTAGAGCAGCCTTTGAATCCGTTTCAATCTCGATCTTATTGAATCCCAAATCCCGAGCTGTCATTAGTCCAATTCTGATGGCCCATAATTCAGCTAACTCGGGGTGCGGAGCGCAACCCTGAATTTTTCCAGCAAAACCAACCACCCAATCACCATTGTCATTTCTAATGACCCCTCCAATAGATTCGGGAGGTCCCAAACTAGCATCAGTGTTGAGTTTCAACCAACCCTTTTCAGGTAAACTCCATTTCACGGCCGCTTTCCCGACCTGGTTATAGATGTAGTCATCCTCTTCTAAGGGTTCCATCACGTTCTTCTTGCTTGATGATGATTCTGATGAACTTGAGAAGAGCTTAGATATGCCCCATGCAGCAAAAGCTGCCCCAGCCACCACTCCAACCGCCTTACCTATAGTTGCCAGTGGATCATCTTCTTCTTCTTTTTCTTTTTCAGATTTGCTCTTGTAGTTGTAGTAAGACATGATTTTAATTTAGTTTTGAAGAACCAATTGACGGCTATGCACTACAACCCTCTATGTGGTATAGTTCTTGAAGAAGTGGTGGTCTAATATAGCAAATTCTGTGAGGATATTTGCACATTGGTCCCTAAGCAACAAATTTTTTGCTTGGTTCACCTTGATTTTTCAGTAATTACATGAGCCACTTTAGTAACTGTTGGGTGGTCCCTCATCAGTAAAGAAGTCACTAACCTTTTTGGAAAGGAAGAACACAGTGGAAAAATATTGACTGAGTTTGGAACCATAAAGATTAGTATTATGGAAGTGGAAGATGTCAGAAGACATGGTTTTTAAGCTTAATTATCTTTCTTTGCAACATAATATTATGGTATTTTTTTTTTCGATGATGAGGACTCAATACTAAATTAGGTTTATCCCTAAACTATAAATTTTATAATCCAGTTACGCATTTTAATTTATGCTCTAAGTCATTTAAGAATTAGATAATATTTATAATTATGGAAGGTATACATTTAGATTTAAAATATTTAACTACAACAAGTCAATAACCAATCAATCCACCCAATCTATAGGGCAAAGTTACATTTATTCATGATCTAAATTGAATTTCATATTTTTGTGGTTAGACTGAGAGTTTGTCTCGCTTTTTTTTTTTTTTTTTGTCATGTTTGTCTCACTTTGGAAGCCATCTCTAATGAACCTTTTATTCATATGAGCCTGAAGCATGTATGTCATGCCCCCAAATTTAAAAAAAAAAAATCGGAGATGAAACCGCCCCAAACCCAGAAAGATAAATCTTTTTAAGCTCGCAAGGCTCTAAACCTCAATAACTCTATGTATGAATCAATCAATTAAATACTAACAATTAATCCAGAACATCTATAATACCAATCAAATATAAAGATACTATAAACTTTAATTACATGACAAATCTCTCAAAAAAATTAATAATAATCGATAATATTATTAAACACCTGATCTCTTTCATCTTTTTACAAACTTCTAGGCGACTAAACCCCGAACTGAACTTATCATCTGCAAAATAAGAAAAGAGAAAAGGATTGAGCAAAACAATGTTCAGTAAGTAGAATCTACCCCCAAGAAAAGCTAAGGCTCAAAGAACAATAAACAGTAGGACAAATTGATCGATTAAATCAAGCACTAACAGAACACTATAGCAAGTTGTGGCTGCTTAGCAGCGCGCACAATACACAATACACAATTCATAATCAAATAGATGGCGGCTCATTAACTCTCAACCGTCTAGGATTCGGACACAGCTTGTATAGTTTATACGACTTGAATCAATTACTCGTACTTCGCTTATCAAAAGAATCAATACAATGGCTTGGAAGGAATCGTGAACAAAGAGTTGGAGTAACAATAAATCGAATGAATATTGCAAATTAACAAATGGGGTAAACAAAGAAATGGTAAATTCTACATACCTCGATTACAAAATTTACAAAGCCAACTTCTGAAAACTAAAATAAATTCTTCGAATTCCATGCCCTAAAATTACAATCCGCAAACATAAAAATCAATGCTTAAATCTCATGGTTAATATCTCCAAAATTTAAATCTACTTTTAACATATACAATCATTCTAGTGTACAATCCAAAAGCATATTTTAATTCAAGAATTACCTTGGTCACCAAAAGAGAAGAATTATAAATAGTCTTCCTCTAATATGAGAAATAAATCTCTTGCATGTGATCTGCCAAGTGATCATATTCATCCACCGGTTTCTTATTTTCATTTTTTTACTCTCTTCGTTCCTTGCGTTTTTTTTTCTTTTTGTACTCCACAATTTTTTCGTTTTTGGAATTCTATATCAGAGACTACGTTATGTTTTCTTTTATAACTAAATAACCACTAACCCACTCAATTAGTGTCCCTAGTTTTTAGACTTTAAATCATACAAAATAAAAACTAGAATCCACTATTCACTCATAACTAATCCACTCCTAACTAATTCCTATAAAGTAGTCACCATTTATTTATATTACCTAATATATCAAAATTGGTCATAAATAATTCGTTATCATAAATCAGCCACTAATAATTTATTAACATCCTATAGTAATGTCAATCAAAGTGGTATTATTATAAAATAGACAAAGTCAAAGCCTAAAATTTTGGGGGTGTTACAATGTCCATGAACCGATTAGTGACCTCCATACATAAGGAATGACGTATAATTATTTCCTCATGTCTCGTCTTATTTTGTTCCTTACAAGCTATTAGGGCTCAATCCTATATATCTTAAATTGAAAATCGACTTATCTTATTACCATTCACTCCCTAAAGAAACATTTTTTCATAAAACTTGGACGATAAAGAAAATATATATTCTAACTGCCTGGCAAAGAGGAAAAAGAGAAAATACTCTAATTAAGCAAAGTCTTATCCTGTTAGATAGTTAAATATATCAACTTGACAACAACACATCAAATCTTATCTTAATATCTCTATTCGACTCCTTTGAAATCTTTCTCTAACTCTTTTAGATAGACCATCTCTATAGCTTCACACCTTTCAACAATTAGCTCCTCAAAATATCAAAAGAAATAAGTTACTACAACAACATTCATCTTCACGATAAGACAAAGACTTTAGCAGGATACCTACCACAACAACATAATCACATTCAATCAAAAGATTGTTGAGACCTTATCTCCTCAGCCAGTTTATGCCCTCTCAAAATATTTTCTTATTGCAGGTAGGGATAGCAACGGTAATCGCTATAATCGAAATTGACGGGTATCCATTTAATAAAAATTCGTTAATAAAAATTGATAGGTAAACTGATAGGTTTTGATTTTTATAAGTAGTAACCGACGGGTAAACCGATAGATTTTATTTTAGCCGTTAAAAAAAATTGAAATCCGAAACCGATTATTAATTTATTATATAATATATAATGTATATATATCTAAATACACAATATAATATATATAGTTGATGAAAATATAACAATATTTTTTATACTAGTATCTAAAATTATATCTATAGAGAATTAAAAATGTGCTATTTAAAAAAACAAAAAAAGATATTTAAGGTTCAATACAATTATTCAAAAAAGTGACAACAAAAAAAGTTATTGGGCTTAGCCCAAGTGCGCAACTAAAAAAATACTATTTAAATTAATATTTATGAAATTTGATTTATTATATTTTTAATTTTTTACATTTAAATTAATATTTTTTTTTTTCATATTTTTGGACTCCTTTTCTATTTAAATTAATTTTTTCGATTTCGATTATTTGTGATTTTTTTTATACTTGTAAATTTCGATTTTAAATACTAATTTTTAAAACTATCAATTTTCAATTTTAGTTTTGGATTTAAGTTATGTTAACGATTTGTGTTCGGTTTTTTCAAAAACCGCAAATTGCAAGTTGGAATCCGCCTCTTTGACAAAGATGAGCAAACTCTACCCCACTCGTACGAGGATCCGAAATTAAATATTAATAAATTCAATGGTGATCCACGAATTCTCTTTAATGAAGTTATAATACAGAATTTTTTTTACTATATAAACTTTTTTCTTTGGCTAAGCTAGTAAGAGTTTTTCATTCAACAAGAAGAAACAAAAAGTCATTTACAATGGCCTGCAAAGGCAAAGCAAAAACCGAAACTATTTAAGAATAGTACTAATGTTCCAATTGTTACAAAGGGCTCTCTTGCTAACAGTATCAGTAAATTGTCTACAACCAAGCATTTTTATACTATATAAATTTTTTTTAAGAGAGGATTAATTTTTTATTTTTTATTTTTAAAAAGATAAAATTTTAATATTTTTCTAAATTAGTTAAAATTACAGCTCGTATTGGCCTCGTCTACATCCACCCCTTGTCAATAATGCTCCCAGTTAATGTTTCTTTTTTCCTTGTTACGATACATCAAAGTCAAAAGTCATGAGGGAATTTTAACTTTTGGGTCTGTGATTTGTACTAAAATCGAGGACAGAAAATGGTTGAGACAATTATTAACCATTTGTTTAAAATTACAGTAGAACCTCTTTAAATTAATATTCGATAAGTTAATAATTTTTTTAATTAATAAAAATATCCGGTCCCGACTTGGGACCAGTGTGAAAATGTTAATAAATTCGATAAAATTATAAGATAATACATTTTTTAAAAAAATTATTTGTATTTTATTGATTTAAATATTTCATAAATTAATAATTAGCTAAAACGTATATAATAAATTGACTATGAAATTTTCTTAAAATATGAATTAAGAGTAGCTTGTGTTTTGTTGAACTTCAAATCTAGTTGAATCTCATATTTAATTATTTAAAGATAAAAAATTGAGATAATCCTACAAGGATTAGCATACAAGATTAGAAAAATTATTTGTCATCCTAATCCTACAAGAACTTGGATACAATATTAGAGAAACTTTGTTCTAATCCTACTAAATTAAATTTTATCTTCTATTCTCATAATTTATCTTTTCAAATTGGATTGAAAAAATACAAGTTACTTTTCAAAAAAAGACATCATAATCATAATATGTTTACTATAAAGCCAAAAAAATAAAAATATCTCTATAAATTAATAGTTATTAATTTATCGATAAATTAATATTTCACTAAATTAATAGAATTTGGTGGTCCCAACGCTATTAATTTAAAGAGGTTCTATTGTATGTGATAATAAGCTCTTGAGATTTTTGCAATTCTCAAATAGTACCTAAAGTTTTAAATATCACTCAAGTCCTCATATTAAGTATGAGAATGAGATTATATTCGAAATGAGATTTTCAAGTTCATTCTTCATATTAAATATAAAATTGAAATAGAGTGTATCAATCCCTACCTAACATCATTACTTTTTTTCACAATAAATATCATCATCAAGGGGTGAAAGCATTAGCTGGGTGAATTCATTTCACTGTCGTAACCTTTCATAATGTTCTTATCTTTTTCTTTTATTATTTATTTAAAGACATGCTTAAATTCTTCTTAGAACACTTTTAAAAGATGTTATATATTTTTTATATTTAAAAAGAAAATCATAGAACTAGACAAAGATGTTGTTATTGCTTTTGAGAGCCATAATTAGTTTTAGCAGGAAAACCGAAAACCACTTAATGAAAGCAAACGATTATCCTAGTGATGGCTACTACAAGCAGGACCACCTAAGGGTCTTCCTTTTTTATTAAAGGTGAAGTACATAGAACTCCTTTATTTTTGTAAAGTTACATACTATGCACTTGTAGTTTTAAAAAAGCATAATACACTTCTGTAGTTTTTGAAACAAAGCACAATAACTTCCTGTAGTTTTAAAAGTGTACGATACCCCCCTGCGGTTTCTAAAACTAAATACAATAGCCCCCTTTTGTCAAAAAATTCGTTTATTTGAACGAAAAATATGATGCACACGAGTCAAATGCGATTATTCAATTTTTTTTTCTTAAATTGTTAATTATTTAGTCAAAAATATTCTTATATGACACATATTTTTTCTTTAGGGTTAGAAAAAAATGGATCTTTTTGTCCAAACAATTAATAATTTAAACAACAAAAAAACTCATTTGACTCATGTGCATCATACTTTTTGTGAAAATAGACAAATTTTTTTTTATAGAGGGGATTGTTGTGCTTAGTTTCAAAAACTAAAAGAAATACCGTGCACTTTTAAAATTAAAAGGGATTATTGTGTTTAGTTTCAGAAACTACAAAGAAGTACCATGCACTTTTAAAATTACATGGAGGTAGTTTACAATTTTACAAAAGCACAGGAACCTGCGCTCCAAAAAGCAAAAGAGAAAATAGTTGGGTCATCACCTTGATTTTTCATTAATTACATTAGCCACGTTGTAAACTCTTGGGTTGTTATTCCTCGTTAATAAAGATGTCACATACCTTTTTGGAAAGGAAAAACACATTGGAATAATAGTGACCAAGTTTGAAACCATAAAGATAATTAGTATTATGGAAATGGAAGAAGTCAAGAAGACATGATTTTCTAAGCTTAATTATCTTTCTTTGTAACATAATATTATGGTAAACACGAACTACTTTGTCAAATTCTTTTTTTTTTTTTTTTTTTAATGATGAGGAACTCACTCTAATTAGAACAAAATTACATTTCTCATAGATTATAAATCTCATGATACACCGATACCTTTTAACTCATGCTAGATGTAAGTCAACCAAGAGTTAAATAATATTTATAATTAGAGGGTATAGATTTGAATTTGAAACATTACCGATTATAATTTGCTAATTAATGTTGCATCATTGAAAAACAAAAGTCAGATAGGTATTCTATAGATACTAACCGTCGGAGATAAATTCATAATATGTTATATGTAGGAATTAAGTAATTTTAAAAAACAAATTTGTGAATTATGGGACTAAATAAAAATAAACTAATCTTATAAATTAAAAATTAAAAATATTTTAAACAACTTATAGAGTTAGTGCGAGTTACAGTCGCGAATCCTAAAAAAAAAAAGACTCGTACCTAGTAATGGTTGTCCTAATAAGTACTTTCACGTTCTTCCTTTTTGACATATGATTTACGTAAGCATTGCACTATATATATTTTTTTCTTTTAATTAAAGAGAGGTCTAACCTAATATTATAATTACATATAATTAATATTACATTTATAAAAAATTGATTTCAAAATCTCTAACGCACAAAACGAAAATCATACCATTAGAGGAAAGCACTATAAATTTAATGACAACTTCAAGAGACCAAAAAATGTCAAAGCAAAATAGCATTCGTACAAACCATCTTTTTTTTTTTGTTTTTGTTTTTGATTTAAGAGAAACCTAAATCTTACAACATATATTAAATATCACCTAAAAAAACTGATCTCGTAATATTTTATACTTATAACTAAAAATATATCACTAAACCAAAGGCTAAGTAGTCGTTGAGACCATCTTTAATTGTTATCTTTCTTCGGAAGGTTACAAAAATAGCCAGATGGGCCACATTATGTCATCCTAATAATGTAGTTGTCCTTTACCGGGGCACTCATTTTCACGGGTCTCTAATTTCAGTTTTTTTTTTATAAATATTATTAGTTATTTTGAGGTTTTTCATTTTTACAGTTAAAAGTGAGTAGAGAGGGAAACTTAACTTTTCAAATTTAGCTTTTTAAAGAGTTTGTTGGATCCCTTTAATAATATTAATATCCTTAATTTTGACTTAAGAATCAAAATAAGGAGATTGTTACCGTTGTCGTTAGGAAAGCTTCTATTCCAAACACATGGGCGGATCTATTAGCCCCCATTTTTTCCAAATTTTTGTCAAAAATTTGTGTATTTTTAAGATAGTTTTATTACAAAAAATCAATTTAATTCCCACTAAAAATATTTTTTTTGGAAAGTTAACTCTCACTAAAAAATATTATTTATATATAAATGTGGATAATTTAACCTCTATTTAATTAAAATTTTAGACCCGCCCCTACCGAATGCCAACCTTATTTGTTTTTTTACCAAAAAAAAAAAACCTTATTTGTTTTTGCATCAAACTGGGATAATTCGTACAAGTTTCTTTTGTACCATGTACTATGTAATTTATTCTTGGCCCTACGGCATATGCAATTTTTTCTCTTCCTTCGTTTGGTCATTCTTGTTTCTTAATCAGGAAGAAAATGGAAGGCGTTCACAAGAACAATGACTTCACACCTTTTAACAATTACCACAGCAAAGAGATTCAATTTGACGATAAAGAAACTATTCTAGCTGCCTGGCAAAGACGAAAAAGAGAAAATTCTCTGGAGTGCTTGCCAATCAAATTAATTAGTGCAAAGGGAAAGGATGAACAGAAACGCATGATAGATAATTAAACGAAATCTTCTCCTATTAGATAGTTAAATATATAAAATTGAGAGTATTAGAATATAAGAGTAAACCATCAAATTATTTATATTTGTGTTCAAACTTGGAAGGCGTTCACAAAAGCGAGTAGTCATTACTCATTGAGAGGCCTAGGACTAGTCATTTTCTCGTAGTGGAATGGTGATGGAAGGTGGGGAATAGTAAATGTGAAACTACATGTAAAAAAAATAATGGGAATTAAATTGTCTAATTTTAAACAAAATGAACGAATTTAAAATTTTAGAAAAATAATGAAGACTATTTTCGCCATTTTTCCACAGACAAAAACTAAGAAAAAGATCTCATATGAATTAGGATCGGATAAAATCAGATACGATGATAGCCATAGAAGCACACAGGAAGAGATATGTACTCTTGCATATATATTTCATATTCCACAATTACTTAAGGTAATTGTATATAGTACACGATGTTACACTATCACTCGAATTAAACATGGTACTAAAGACGGGAAAGTATTGGGCCAGGTTTGCTCAATTGGATTATGCGACACTTACATATTAATATAATTAATATCATGTGAGTATTACTAATCTGTGAGAGTCGGACACCAACAAACAAGCTGGAGAACAATAATTTTTCCTAAAAGACAACTTCGAGAAAACTAAAAACATTAAAACAAAACTTAACAAGATGACCCATCTTAAACTCCTACCCCATAAATGACATTTTTTTTTTCCCCTTTATACTCTTTTTTTTGGACGAACCTTTGTATTCTTGGAGATCACTAGCCAAAAGAACAAAAACTCTTCGTTTAGGTGGCTTTTGAAAACAGGTGATGTTATCATAACTATGGCCTAAATCAGCTATGTAATCAGCAACTTCATTAGCTTCTCGATAGATGTGTTCCAGTCGAACTGACCAATTTTTTTCAATTAGACTTTTGTAATTTTCAACAAGTAGTTGTACTTCAAGGTCTCTTGAAGTTTTCTCCCCCTTAATAAAGGGCACGATAGTTTTTAAATCTGTTTCAATTTCAATCCTTTTGAATCCACTCTTCCAAGCTATCATTAGTCCATATCTGATGGCCCATAATTCAGCTAAATGCGGGCGCTTAGCGCAGGATTGAATTCTTCCAGCGAAACCCTTTACCCAGTCGCCCTTGTCATCTCTAAACACCCCTCCAATAGACACAGAAGAAGAGTCTATCATGCAACTAGCGTCAGTGTTGAGTTTCAACCAACCCTTTTTTGGTAAACTCCATTTAACGTCCTTGCGTGGCCTCCGATTTGCTTCCAATATACACTCATTGGTGTGGCTTGATGATGATTCTGATGCTGTGAAGAGATTATATATGCCCCATGCAGCAAAATCAGCTCCAGCCACCACTTCGACTAAGGTGCCTATAGTTGCCATTGGATCATCATTTTTGTCTTCTTTTTCTCTCTTAGACTTGTTCTTGTAGTCAGACATTTTTTGTGTTAAAGAATGTGTTGTACTTCTCCAAGAAGCAACCTAGTATATATAGCAAATTATGAGATGATATTTGCAATTTGCCCCATGAAAAATAAATTCTCTGGTGGGCCTAGTGACTAATGACAAATTTACATGAGCCGCGTTGCAAACAAGTCGGCATAAATAATAAATATTAGATTCTTTTTTTGATCGGTATTATTAGATTCAGGTTGATACCCTAGAAAATAGCCCTTTTTTTATTGCTAATCGAGGACTGTAAAAAAAAAAAAAATCCTTGGTCGCCATGTGTAGAATCACATATCTCATATTTATTGTGAGACAAATTATTTTTGCTGATTGATTAGTCAGTTTTGGACTTCACTAACATTTAAAACTAGATAGATTGATCATCTCCTAGTGACATTACTTATTTGTGGGAGAAAAATAAGTTGGGTGAACGATCTTCGAAAATGATAATTTAAATTATTGGTTTAGGCTCCTTTGTATCGAAGAAAAATTAAAACATTAGATTAGACCAAAATAAATGTGTGAAACATCAAATTATTTATATATATTTGTGTTCAATCTTGTAAAGAGCTTCAAACTCACTTTAGATAAAATCACATTAAATTCATTTTAAAGATAAAAACCTTATAGTGTACCAGCGTCTACCCAACCTCCCATCAGTCCAAAAGACATAAGAGTGGATTGAGAGGTTCGTTCATCGATAATTTGAAGTCTTAGTCTTAATTATAAAAAATTATTATTCGACTACTTTACTTAATTATTAAAGACCATTTGACCCCCTATCTTGTACAGCTAATGTTACATGAACTTTCATTTTCATCATGCACTATGTTACACTTATTCAGTACGGTAATGGAACGCGTTCACAAAAGCGAGTAAATGTGAAACTACACGTAGAATCAAAATGTACTATCAACGCGGTAGGACATGGAGTACCATCTGATATGACATCCTTCAACTCAAGACTGCAATCAATTCGAAGAAAAAGACTTCTCCCAAACAAAAGGAAATATCACAAAAAAAAAGCTCTCAATGAGTTGCGACTCTAGCAACCTCTCTATTTGGATTTTTTAAGCTAAAGATAGAAGGCTAGTATAATGGAAGAGCTTCAACAGTCTTTTTATTTTAAAAGAGTCCCAAAATCTTCTTTCTCCTTCAATTTAGGAATTCAGATTTGACTTCTTATCCATATTAAAAGGTTGAGTGAAATATAATTTACTCCCTTGTATTTTGTAAAATGTGTATAATAAATCATGTGTTATGGAAAGTAGCATCTAACCTCTTGCGTTATGACAAAACGTTGCATACTCGCCCAAATTCGAACTTCGTAAGTTTTGACTAACGTTTTATAAGAAAAGGCGATAATGCCCACGGTGGGTAATTTGCACCATTTTGTTTTTCATAGGTGGGCATGTGCTAAATTAAAATTATCAGATAGGTCATTTTGTAACATTTTTCTACTACTCAAGCTTGACATTTTTGAATCCTTCACAAAAAATTTATAACCTATTACCATAACTATAAATTTGAAATCAAAAAAAATAACAAGAGCAATAAATTTGAAACACTCACCATGAAGTTTTGAAAAGCTCGCACAAGATAGTGGAGTTTTTTCTTCAGATCTGTTCTTCTTTTTTTTTTGGTCGAAGCTTCAGATTTGTTCGAGTGCTCAAGAATGGCTTTTTTTTTTGCTTAAGATATGTTTGAGTGCAAGATTGGGGCGGGACGAAGTTGGAGGGTATTTTTGTTCATTCATATCATTTTGGGTGAATATGCAACATTTTATCATAACATAGGGGGATATATGCTACTTTTCATAACACATGGTCTATTGTGCACATTTCGCAAAATACATGGGGGGTAAACTATATTTCACTCAAGGGTATTTTTGTCCATCAAATCTATTATAGACGAGAGCCACGCGCGGGTATTACATTTTCGTTAACTATAACGGATTTTTAAATGGCGGGGTGTAATATGCAACATTCGGGTAAAACACAGGGGGGTAACTGCTACTTTCATAACATAGGGTTTTATGCACATTTTCGATCTAACACATGGGCTGATATACTATTTACCCTTAAAAGGTTTTAATTAAAAATGAAATAAAATAGTAATATTAATAAAATTAAGATTTAACAAAATGATATAGCCATTAGGAAGAAGGAATGTTTAAAATAGGGACGCTATTAGAGTGAAATTAAAATAAGAAAATTTTTGGTTCACTCCCTATTATAAGATAAAAGAGTAAATCACTTAATACCTCATGTGTTTTACGAAAAGTGCACAATACTCCCTGTGTTTTAAAACGTAATTGATTACTCCATGTATTATATAAAGTAACTGAATAATCTCCCATGTACTTTAAAAGTAACTAATTATCCCCTTGTGTTTTATAAAAGCAACTGATTACCCCCATGTATTTTTAAAAACGAAGCTCAATACCCCCTGTTAAAATAAATAATTTTTCTAATGGAAGCGAGAGGTGTTAAAAACACAATGGAATATTCAGTTATTTTTATAAAACACAGAGGGATAATTATCTACGTTTTAAAATATATAGGAATTGTTCAGCTACTTTTATAAAATATGGGAGAGGGGGAGGGGAAGGGGGGAATACTTAGCTACGTTTTAAAATACAAGAGAATATTTTGCACTTTTGACAAAATATAAGGGTATTAAACCATTTACTTAAGATAAAATTAGGGAGGCTGTTCAGGATGGCCTTAGAACTCGAAAATGAAATGAAAGATGTCTTGTTCTCTTGAAATTAATGGATCCAACCTTGACTCAATTTGTAATGCTTCACATTAATAGTACACCAAATTAATTTCCCATCACCTTTCATTAATTTATTTTTCTGAAATTTAGACCAAAAAGCCTAAAACTACGGACTATTCCTAGTAATTTTGATGTGATTCTTAGTTTCTCATTGAGCTGTAATATATATTATATCTTCGATTTGAGGATGTTTCATTTGTGTGCTTAAAGTCATGCGTTAGGAGAGAAAAGGTGATCATAGCTAGTGAATTGCTCTTTAATATGGTTTTAGATGAAAAAAACTGTACTACTTGTGGGGATTCTTCGTTACATGGTATATCAATACTATTTAGCATCGTTTGTACTTCAGATGAACTTGCTAAGTCGAACACATATACTAGGTAACGAAGAACTACCACAACTAGTATAGTTTTTTCTGTCTAAAACCATATATACTAAAGAGAGAAAATTTCTCTAACATCAATACTATAGAAAAAAAAACCACTTCAAAGCTTTAACAAGCTTAAGAAAGAGTGAAAGACCAATAGTCTTTAATGCTAGGTTGACCATTAATTTAGTCCACAATATTATAGAAATTACATAATTAATCTCAATATTACCAAATAGTGAATTGATTTTTTATGTTAAATAAAAGCTAAAATTGAAGGAAAAATGATCATGTATGTGGCACATAACTAGTTTTTTAAGAGTAAAATGGCCATTTACTATACCTTTTCTTTTTTTTTTTGCCTTCTTTTTCCTTTTCTTTTCTTCTCTTTTTTTGTTTTTTTTCTCTACTTCTTTATTTGTTAACTTTTCTTCTCCCCACCCCACCCCACCCCACCCTATGACCTCTGTAATCTCACCCATACTATCATTTGTAACCCTCTTGAAACGAGTTTCATTTTTCTAAAAATTTATGTAGTTGTTACCGGTATACGTGTTGGACCGAACGACCCCAATCCCTTCCCCAGCCTAAGTCAAAGTTTTTTCCCTTCTTTTTTATTTTTATTTTTATTTCACGGACCTTACCCCCACCTCCCGCCAAAAAGAAAAAGGATAAAATTTCTATTAAAGATCACCAAAGACTCGTAGGCTCGAGAAGAAGTGAATGTAGGTAGCCAGGCCACTTATTGTGCCCGAAGATGAGGTTGAAGCTGTGGAGAAGGCAAAGTCGGCACTGGACTTTGGGTTGCGTGATTCAAACCACGCCGAAGGTTTTAGCCGGGTACCATTTGAACCACCATTGAAAAAGGAATACAATGGTGGTTGAGGTATCAACAGAGTAGGTCGGATCAATGTTGTCGAAGAAGTTCTTTTTTTTGTTTTTTCATTTTTACCCCCACCCCAACATGTCTCCTACTTTCATGAGATTTGAACCCTGATCTTCTAACTACCAGAGGGAGCATCCCACCCCGAAAAAATTGAAGAAACTAACAAGTCAATCGAGTAATTGGTGGTGGGCAGTGGTCGGAGGTCAAATTTATGATCAGAGACCACCAAATTATTTGTCGTTTGACGAGGAATGTAATGGTATTTCCTGATTATAGACGTGTAGAAGATTGGATTGTGATTGAATAATTAGGGGAAATAGGTCATTTCTCATTTAAAAGGGCATGCTTGAAATTTGTTTAACTTTTAAAGGGTATAAATGACATCTCACACAATTAAAACCCTTTTTTCGTTCTTTTTCAACATCCATTTGATGAAAAGGATTAATTATGTCACTTTTTTTAAGAATATTAGATACTAGTTGTATAACTTTATAATATTGAAGACTACTTTAAAAAATTAAGCAACTATTAGGGACTAGTAATGAAATCTGCTCCTCAAGAAACAAAATTAAACTACTTACAAATATGGATGACAAGACCATAAAGAGATATATATATAGCGTTGTAAAGGGGCCGGATTCAAAGTATTTTCTCAATATCCGAATTTGAATACAAATCTAGATTCACATCCAAATAAAAACAAAAGAAAATGAAAATGTTATACTATAATTGCAATCCACCTAAAATCAGCTCTCTTATGCATGATAGATAGAAGGGTAAATTGCATAGGACTCCTGTGCTCTTTAAAAACTGCATAATACCCCATGTGGTTTAAAAAGTGCACGATAGCTCCTATACATAGTTTTTGAAACTAAGTACGGTATCCTCTTCCGTCCAAAAATTCATTTATTTTAACGGAAAGTGTGATGCACACACTAAATCCTTATTTATTTTTGCTTAAATTATTAATTATTTGATCAAAAATACCCTTATAGGATACATATATATATTTTTTCTTTTCTTTTCTTCTTTCTCCACCCATTCTTTTCACCCAAAAGAATTAAAGAAAATTTTAAAATAATGCCTATAGACCATTATCCCTACCCCTACCCCTCCCAGCTCCTACCTCTCCCCTTTCCCACCCCGTCAAACCTCTACCCCACCCCACCCCACCCCGTCAATATCCTACCCCATCCCTGTCAGCCCTCACCCCCACCCTACTCTTCCCTCGTCAGCGCTCTGATCAAGTCATCCCATCCCACCCATTAGCCCTTCATCTTTACCTCGTCTACCCTCTACCCCCAACCTATATGTATTTCATTTTTTTGGTCTGAATGTGTATGTATGTAATATATATGTTTGTATATATATATATATATATATTATCTTTTTTGTGTGGTATGCAATTATGTTATCTTTTTTTGTGTGTATATATATCTATTTTTTGTCTGAATGTATGTGTGTGTATATATATACATATTTCTTTTTTTAGTCTAATATTTATAAACAAAAAGTAAAAGGAGAAATGAGATAAAAGAAAAAAAAAATTGAGGGGTATTTAAGTCCTTTTATGCAATTTTGTTATCTTTGTTGATGGAAAGATAGGGAGAGGCCACGATGTATGCTTGGTTTTAGAAATAATATGGGGTATCGTGCACTTTTTAGACTATAAGGGGCATTGTACAATTTTAAAAAAGTATAAAAGGATTCTGTGCACTTTAATCTAGATAAATTAAAATAAAATAAATAATTACACACATATGTACGGAGACATATATGTACATATGTGATTAGATGGAATTCTTTATTTAGTGTACAATATTTATATATCTAAAATCCAAAACCAATTAATTATTAATATATGGATTAGTATTTTGAAAACTTTAGAAAAGTTGTGACCATAAAGAAATGATTTTTTGTGCATTAATGAATGAGAAAGTTAACAATGCCATGTTAGTTCTGTCAACGAGACACCTGAAGAGAATTTACGCCTCGGATATTGCTTCGAATAATCCAATTAGTTTTTCTTTTCTTTTTTCTTTTTCCTTTTTTTCTTTTTTCTTTTGGTCGGAATCTAATTAGTTCATTATCCTATTTAATCAGATTATATATGAATATAAACAAAAGGAAAAACATCAAAAATGGTCCCTATTATTTCTCCTAAATTTTAAATTCGTCTGTATTGTTTAAAATTAGTCAATTTAATCCCTATTATTTTTCAAAAATTTTAAATTTATCCATATTGTTCAAAATTAGGTAATTTAATCCCTATTATTTTTCAAAAAAAAATTAATTTATTCACAATTTTTTTTAAACTTTGAGGATTAATTTTGATTTTATATGAAAAGAATATATAGGGACTAAATTAAACTTTTTTGAGAAATAATATAGGTTAAATTAGCTAACTTTGAATAATATGGAAAATTTTAAATTGTTTTAGAAAATAACTGAAATTAAATTGACTAATTTTAAACAATATGAACAAATTTAAAATTTTAGAAAAATAATGAAAATTATTTGCGCCACATTTCCATGGACAAAAAATAAGAAAAAGATCATATATGAATTGGGATAGGATAAAATCATATAAGATGACAGCCATAGACGCATACAGGAAGAGATACGTACTCTTGCATACATATTTCATATTCCACAATCATTTAGGTAGCAATTGGTACACTATAATGGATTTGGGCAGGAATGGAATGAAACTGGGAATGGAATGAACTTGGAAAAGAGAATGACATGTTTGATATGGTATTGAAATTAAGAGTAGTAATGTGACTTGTATAATATGACAAGATTGTCCTTTTATTATTATAGTATTAAAAATAAAAATAAATATAAAGATAACCATAAACAATATAAATATAAATAATAATAATAATAATAATAACAACAACAACAACAACAACAACAACAACAACAATAACAACAATAAATAATAATAATAATAACAAAATAATAATAATAATAATAATAATAATAATAATAATAATAATAATAATAACAACAAAAAAATAATAAATAATAATAATAATAACAATTATTATTATTATTATTAACAAAATAAATATAAAAATAACAATAATTACAACAACAACAATTATTATTATTATTATTATATTATAATATTGATATATTATTTTTATTTTTATCATTATTATTTTACTTTATTACTATTATTTTTATTATTACTAATTATTATTATTATTTTAATCAGTATTATTATTTATTATTTATTATTTATTATTTATTATTTTTATTTTTATTATCATTTTTATTTTTATTTTTATAATAATAATTATTTTCATAATAATATTATTATATTTTTTAATTATAATAATAATTATTATTATTATTTAATCACTATTATTATTTTTTATTTTTGTTTTATTATTATTTTTATTTTCAAAATAATAATAATTATTTTTATAATAATAATTATTATATTTTTTAATTATTATTGTTGTAAAACAAATTATTTATAAAAGTTATTTTATATAGGGGTATGATAGTCAAGTTTATTCGTAAACACATAGGAATGGGTCATTCTTATGTATTTGGTTTGAAATGACTATTCCTATGTATGTGGGAATGAGATTCCCTTGAGAATGAGATTATCAAGTTCATTCCCTCATACCAAACATGCGAATTAAAATAGAATTGGAAATGACATTCTATTTCCAACTCATTCCCACATACCAATCACTACCTTAAGGTAATCGTGTATAGTACATGATGGTACACTATTACTCTAATTGAACATGGTACTGAAGATGGGAAAGTATTGAGTCAGGTTTGCTCGATCGGATTATATTACACTTACATATTAATAGAATTAATATCATGTGAGAGTCGAACATTAATGAACAAGCCGATAAACAATAATTTTTCCTAAAAGACAACTTCGAGAAAACTAAAAACATTAAAACAAAACTTAACTAGATGACCCATCTTAAACTCCTAGCCCATGGACGACATTTTTTCCCCCCTTTATATACTCTTTTGTTTGGCCGAACCTTTATACTCTTGGTGATCACTAGCCAAAAGAACAAAAACTCTTCGTTTAGGTGGCTTATCAAAACAGGTGATGTTATAATAACTATGGTCTAAATCAGCTATGTAATCAGCAACTTCATTAGCTTCTCGATAGATGTTATCATAACTATGGCCTAAATCAACCATGTAATCAGCAATTTCATTAGCTTCTCGATAGATGTTATCATAACTATGGCCTAAATCAAGGAAAATTATTCTATGCAGCAAGAGAGAGATGACGTGACAAGCAAATAGAGTGAAAGTTGACATGTGGCGTGTCATTATGGCTGTGTTGACATATGTTTTGCACCGAAATGGCAGTTTCAGCCTTGGCTAAAAATGACATGCATAAATGCAAATTAAAATTATTAAATTTCAAATGACCAAAATAGATAAGCAAGTGATGAGAAGAATTGTTGTCAAATGACCATATTAGATCCCTTGCATGTAGACTTACTTGTTTGCAGTCATGAATTTTTTTGATATTTTGTACGTGTAATAAAGTGTTTTATCATGCAACTAATGTCATAACCTATTAAAAAAAGATTTATTGTAGAACTTAAATTTTTTTCATACGGTGAAAACGTGCAATAAACAAATAACTAAAATTAGTTTATATTGCGCAACCAATGTCCTATATAATGTGAATGAAAATGTAAAAATCAGCATATATACATAATTAATGATTAAATTTCAATTAATAGTGCCTATTTTTGGTGATATGTAATGCATAACCTACTTAAGGCAATGTTAGATTTTAAAAAAATATAAATGGCGTATTTGATAAAAATAAAAAGGAAAATAGATTCCCCCATTATGTAAAAATAATTTCATAAAATTCTATATTGAAAAGTTTTAAAATGAGTCAAATAAGGTAGCCTAACTTATAAACTGAAAAGATACTTTTGAGCATAAAAAATTTAGACCAAATACTGAACTTTTGTGTTATTGATGATCTCTAGTTCCATCTTTTGATGTTTTAGCCTAGATTTCTCAGCCTTTTTGCTATGTATTCATGTTAGCTTGCTAAATTTTGGACTTGATCTGTTGTCTATTGATGAACCTATGTGTTTTGGATCAATTAGTTGTATATGGGCTTTTGTTTTGTTGTTTTCTTTGCAAAGTAAATTAAGGATTTGGATCCTCTTATTTTTAAAATAAATAGTTGAGATTTAAAAGAAACAAATCTAATGATTCATAGTACACGTCATGTAAAATGAGAGAGTGATAAAATGAGAGGATATTTATTACTAATATGGACTGAGTTTTCTACATAATTTTCTAATGCAAGTATATTTTATAACTACACTATACACCCGAAAGGAAAAGAAGAAAGAAAAAATAGCTACTATCTTGTGAAATCTAGGGTCTTTTGATTTAAGGTTCTTTTTTGTCAGGTCAATTTAAGATTCAATACGACAAAATTGAAATACTTATATTTATTTATATTTCATGCGCAAGAAAAAATGATTTTTCACTCATCTATTAATAAATTGTTGTCGTCATCAAAACCAATATTTTTTAAAGTTCACAGGACACATGACAATTATTTCAAGTTTTCTTTTTTGTTTGAACAATTATTATATAAACTTTTTCTTTTTGTCATTATTATTATCATTATAATATAAACTCACGAAACAAAATATCTATCACCCATACTTTGCTCTATCCAACATAAATTTACTCTCTTATTTAACGGATCCTTAATGCCGTCCAATTGCGTAAGAGTATCACAACAATGATAATATTATTCTCTAATAGCCTAATTTTCAATCGCTCCATTGTAGTGAAAAATCATATTTGAATTTAAATAAGGTATGTTTCGTAAGTTTTAGAAAATGGTATTGTTGAAATAGTGTTTGTTCGACCAATAAAAAAATAATAATGTTTGCTAAGCATATGTCACGTAGTTATTGTTATAAACACCAACCTAAATTGATACACAATGTAATATCAAAAGTCCATTAGTGACTCATAAATAAATGTGACTATGCACACAACATTCCAACGATATAAAGAACTATGGTCCAAATAGTTTCTTTGTGTTAAGTACTAGAAATATATTTATATATGTTATGGTTCAAAATTTGCAAAAGTATTTACATAATATTAATTTACCATTTGTACGTGTGTGTAAGAATATACGTCATAATAATAATAATAATAATGATAATATTAATAATAGCAATAATAATAGTACTACTAATACCTAACTTTTTAATAATAATAATAATAATAATAATACTAAGAGAATTTGATTGATAATGTTTTAAAAATAATATTCATTAATATTGTGATTTTATATTATTAAAACCACTACTACTAATTCAAGTACAACTAACTAATAATAATAATAATATTACTAATAATACTACTAACTGTTAATACTTATAATAATGTCAATAAGAAGAGAATGTTTTTGTAAAATTACTACCGTTACTACTACTACTAGTACAAGTAATACTACTAACTATTATTAATAATAATAATGGTAATAATAAGAGATTCTTTTGGTAATATTACAACAACTAGTACTACTAATAATACTAATAACGACTAATAATAATTATGATAATAATCAAGATTATTTTGCTAATATTACTAGTACTACTACTACTGCTAGTAGTAATACTATTATGTACTAACTAGTAATAAAAATAATATTATTACTAAATCTACTTACTATTAATAATACAAATGTTAACAATACGATTCTTTTGGCAATATTAGTAGTACTACTACTACTCATTCTCAATAACAATAATAATATTAATAATAGTAATGTTAATAAGCAAATATTATTTTGCTTATATTAACACCACTACTAGTAATACCATTAGTAGTAATAATGTTACCACTAATATTACTAACTTTTAATAATACTAATGTTACTACTAATACTAGTAATACTATTACTAGTAACTAGTAATAATAATAATTTTATTATTAATACTAATTTTTTCCCTCACCACCCCAACTAACCCACCACTATTCCTCCACCATTTTCACCGCCCTTTTTCCCTTCCTATCTTCTCCAGATCTGCCACCAACCCGGTACCCACCACCCCCTTCCCTCTTTCTCCCTCTTCGGTCAACAAACGCACCACTCCCACCACTTCACTTCAACCTTTCCTCTATCAATCCCAACATACACCAAAACACATAACACACCACACTCACAATATGCACACATATGCACAATACTCCATGGCATCAATACTACATCCCACTACATCCGTTGTAGCCAACAATAACACCACCCGCTGCCGCCCTCACAAAAGCCACGACATAACCCAGATCTGCCACCATGCCCACTTTGTTTAGCCATTAAAATTTTTATTACACCATTCCAATAAATTTTTATCATTTAAATATTTTGATACGTTAAGGCATATAAATCAATCGATTGGTGGTGGCGACGATAGACGTTCGATGGTGGTGGAGGCAGCTATTTGGATTGGTGGTGGGTAGTGGTGAATGGAAGGTTTGGAGATGGGTGGAGTTAAAGTAGAAGAAATACTTTTGTAAATTATTAAACTTAAGGTGTAGTTTCTGTTATAGGCATAAAGGTAATACTATTTCTATTAGTTTATTTATGCATTAAAAAATTATTGATGTGACATGAAGAGAGAGAAAATTTAACCGTATAAAAGACGAACTCATAAATCAGCCATGTAATCAACAATTTTATTAGCTTCTCGATAAATGTGTTTCAGTTGAATTGACAAATTTTTTTTAATTAGACTTTCGTAATTTTTAACAAGTAGTTAAGAAACACATCTATCGAGAAGCTAATGAAGTTACAACCTAACCTTTTTTTGGTAAACTCCATTCAATGTCCTTGTGTGGCCTCCGATTTGCTTCTAATACACACTTATTGGTGTGGCTTGATGATGATTCTGATGCTGTGAAGAGATTATATGCAAAACCAGATCCAGCCACCACTTCGACTAAGATGCCTAACCTTTTTCTCTCTTAGACTTGTTCTTGTAGTCGGACATTTTTAGTGTTAAAGAATGTGTTGTACTTCTCTAAGAAGCAGCCTAGTATATACAGCAAATTATGAGATGATATCTGCAATTTGCCCCCTGGAAAATAAATTTTCTGGGTGGGTCATCACTAGTGACTTTTGACAAATTTATATGAGCCACGTTTCAAACAAGTCGGCATAAATAATAGATATTAGATTCAGGTTGATACCCTAGAAAATAGCCCTTTTATATTGCTAATTATCGAGCATTGTAAAAAAAGTCCTTGGTCGCCATGTGTAGTATCACATATCTCATATTTATTGTGTGACGAAAACGTTGTGCGGATTAATTAGTCAATTTTAGACTTTATCAATATTTTAAGAGTATATAAGTTGATCAGCTTTTAGTGAGAGTTACAGTCCCAACGATTTAAAAGAATAGATCCATCCCTAGTAGTGGTTGCTCCGATTATGATTTGATAATGTTGCATCCTAGTAAGAAAAACACACTTCCACATTCTTCCTATTTGACATGTAACGGACATAAGCATTGCATTATAATTTTTTTTTATTTAAAGAGAGATCTAAGTTAATATTATATCAGATATAAAAAATATTACATCTATTGAAAATGAATCTTAGAATCTCTCAAGCACAAAGCAAGAATCGTACCACTAGAGGAAAGCACTATAAATTTAATGACAACTTCAAGAGACCAAAAAAATGTCAAAGTAAAATTGCAATCATTCAGACCCTCTCTAGGCTCCATTTGCTTACTATAAAATATTTTTCTTGAAAATTTTCTAATTTTTTGGTGTTTGGTAATCCCAAACACGGAAAAATTAGTTAATTGAAAAATATTTTTCAGTCAAAAAAGAATTTTAGTTCAAAAGAGTGAAAAATATTTTCTTATCCAAAATCAGAGAAATTCCACCCAAACTCACCCTCCTTACCCCTACCCTACCCACTCCAGTCACCCCCTACCTCACCCGTCCCATTACCCCACCATCTGTCACCCTCATCCCACCCCACCCTACCCCACCCCATCCCACCCTACCCCGACCCCGACCCCGACCCCCACCCTATACTCTCGTGAAATTTGTGTGTGTGTGTTTGTTTGGCTGTGAGATTTTTATATAGATATAGATACATATATATATATATATATATATATATATATATATATATATATGTGTATGTATATATAGACATATATATATGTGTATGTATATGGATCCCAACATGTGGTTCCATTTTTACGGGTCTCTAATTTCAGTTTTACTTTAATAGTATTAATTATTTTAAACTTTTTGTTTTTACAGTTAAAAATGAATAGAGACGAAAACTTAACTTCTCAAATTTTGGAAGTTAAATCTATCAAACTGAGGACCTTTTGAAAATATGAGCTTTTTAAATAGTGTGTCAGTTAAATCTATCAAATATTAAAAATTTGTGTATTTTTAAGAAAATTTTACTCGTAAAAAAAAAAAAAATCACCATACATCAACTTTCTTGTGTACCACGTACTATGTAATTTATTCTTGGCCCTACGGCATATTCAACTTTTTCTCTTCCTTCGTTTGGTCTCTATAGTTGCCATTGGATCATCATTTTTGTCTTTTTTTTTTTTTTTTCTTTTAGGAGGCATTTTGTTCACGGATTAATTTTTTATTCTTGGAAATGACATTCCTGGGAAAGTGATCCCCAAGAATGTAAGAAAAGCTGTTTGGTATACCAAAAATATTCCTAGGAATATTTTTTCAAATTCCTGAGAATATTATATTATTGTGTTTGGTTTGCACTTAACATTCCTGAAAATTTTGAACAATTTTCTAAAAATACCCATAATTGAAAATAAAGCCCAAATATCACATTCAGGGCACTTTTTTTTTCTTTGTGTCTGCTTAATCAACTTATTATGTTGTTACAATGGTTATCATTAATATATATATATATATATATATATATATATATATATATATATATATATATATATATATATACTAACAATAAATTAAATAAAAGAAGTACAAGTACACCATATTAACATATCGAATAGATTAAAAAAATTGGCCTTTAAGAAATTACTCATCATATAATAAAAAGCCTAGTACCAATTTGAACAAGTCAATTCTACATTAATAATATAAAAAAATGTCCAATGTATTTATACGAGTAGAATAAATGACATAATCTGCAACATTAAAAATTATTTCACACTAATTAATAGAAGTAGCTTAAATAACCAAGTAACAAGTATAGGCCATAATCTACAAAATTTGATAGACGAAGTCCTTCCTCAAATGTGGCTCCACAGTGAAGAAATAGTCAGTGAGATTGTTGTCTTTCGTAATGATAACACATGTCCTTATCCTCTTAACATCAGTTAGCCCTTCAACTAATTTCAAGTCATCGTACACCTTCACCCTCCTCTCAGCTACTTTTTTTTTGTGCTTAAAACAAGAAGCAAGCTCATATATGTTGTCTTTGGTTTGCTCATAGAAGTTTCCCAATTTTTCTATTGTATCTATCATCTTCTCTGTTACGTCGTTCATATCTCTTCCTCTCTTCCTATTTTTCTTCGCACTGTTTTTCCCAATATCTCCTTGTCTTTGAGTTTTTGGTGATTGAGTCTCTGCAATTGATTCGTCCTCTAAATCATTGTGTGCACCTTCCAGTGGTGTGTCCATGGGTTGCACTCCTTCTTGCTCAGATTCATTAGCCTCTTTGTCCATGGCTGCAACTGCATCTGATGGATCTTCAGCATTTCGCCGTTTGCTCTATCCTTGCCAAACACTTGGCTCAATTCAACCAGATAAGGAAATGGCTTGTTATAAAGACTAGCCGCATTAGGATGTAACTACATAAAAATAACAAGAATGCATTAGTGAATGTAATTGTTTAGCATTTAAAATTTGGTAGTTGAATGTTCAATTTACCTTTACCCATTCTTTAAAGATGTCTTTCTGTTGAATGTTCAATTTACCTTTACCCATTCTTTAAAGATGTCTTTCTCTACAACAATCATATTTTATTTATCATTACATCCAAAGTCACTCCCCTTTGGTCCCAACATCTCCATAATTACAAAGTATTGTTTTTTTAGTTGTTTCACCCTAGACTCAACATGTGGTTGAGCCCTCAATTTATAACCAGGTATCTTCTGATACAGCCATTTCTCTAATTGCTTAGTATATCCAGATCTGAAAGTGCCATTGTCACATTTCCAGTGGTTATTGCTAGCTAAATCCAACAAACACTCCACAAGTTTGGCATTCTCTTGAGCTGTCCACTGACGTTTTGTAGCTTTGCCTTTTATTTGTGTAACCTCCATTATCCTTTATACAGTTATGAAACACAGGCAAGACAAGTTGACATTGATTCAATTCTCAATTATAAGCTGGGAAATTAGACAATTAATATAGGAAAAAAAAACTACTAAACAAGAAAAGTAAACATTCAATATCTTGTGAAATGTAATAAATTAGTTAGTAGAATATAATATATTGCGCAACACATTAAGATAAATAGTCATTATAATGTTAGTACAATACAATAAAAACGTTAATTATTATCTCCTTTCCATTGATTAAACATATCTTGTGCAAGTTGGTCCCTCCACTGATTCCAAGCATCACTTGATTCCACATGTGTATTCAATTCAGCTTCAGAAGTAGGATTATTATCGTCCTCAAAGTCAAACTGTTCTTGGGGGTCAATATCCATTTCTCTTTGAATGTGGTTGTGTAGTAGGCAATATGCTGTTATAATCTTACACTGTGTTTTTGCAGGATAAAATGACTTCCCTCTTAGAATTTCCCAATGACCTTTGAGCAATTCAAATGAACTTTCTATCACATTCCTAGCTGATGTGTTTCATATTAAATTACTCTCGGGGTGTGGCAGGTTGTGGTCCATTTCCCCATTCACTTAGATGGTATCTTTCTCCTCTGTAAGGAGTAAGAAATCCTTCACAATTCATGTATCCAACATCACATAAATAATAACAACCTATCATAAATATGTAATTTGTAATTAGTATACAATATAAATTAACTAAATTGATTAATTAATCTAACGTACAATATGTACCTCGTGGAAATTTTAAACCATTTGTACGAGAAATTGCATCTCGTAAAACCTTAGAATCAGTAGCTGAACCTTCCTATCCCGCCAAAGCATATATAAATTGTAAGTCTGGAGCACAAACGCCTAAGACATTGGTAGCTATCTCACTATTTCTGGTCCTGTATCTAGGCTCATCGTCCTCAAGCACATTTACCTTGACATATGTACCATCTAGAGCTCCTAAGCAATTCTAAAAACATAGGAAAGCTAATCATTTAGTCAACTTAAAAAGAAAGAAAGAAACAATATAAGTAGCTTTTAGTATCATGAATCAGTTACCTTAAACCACTTATATCTTTCATCTGTGCTATTCTGAGGAATTGGCTATGGTTTTTTGAGCAATTCTTTATGTCATCTTAAGACAAAATGTAAGACATTATTAAACTGTCTACTTATTGTCTCACCAGACCTCATAAATTGTCTTTTTATTACTCTATTCTTCACATCATGTGCCAATATATGCAAAAACATAGCCACCATCTCTTCGACACACATGTTCCTACTTGGCTCTAACCCACCAACCCTCTTTACCATCTCACACAAACTATGGAAAGAACGTCTGTCCATTCTACAATTTTCAATACATGCTAAATTTGATAAAAACACAATCCTATTAAAATTAAGATCACTCACTAAATGCCTATCACATAAATCATATATTATTCTCTGCTTTTTAGGTCCTTCAGTTGACGTTATAGTACAAACCATAATAATCATCAAAGTAAAATCATTCAGCATCTCCAAAAACATAACCAACATAGCCACAATTATATTCTTCTTTACTTGCATTATGTTGTCCATTTTCTAAATAAACATAAGAAAATTACATAAATTTAAGCCAAATGCATATTCCAATTAAAAAGCTACTAATGTATAAAATCATTTAAAGAATAGATTTAAACCTACCTATTTTAAAAATAAAGCTAGTAGACAAAAAAAAGGTTTAATCATTCCAGCATACATGCACAAACAAAAGTTAATCATGCCTAATTCTATACCTTAATGCCATAGAATCACTTAATTTTGAAGACATGTTGCACTAGCAAGAAGTAAAAACTTGCTTTATTATAAAACTTAATTAGTTTGATACAACAGAATAATCTAGAAAGCCATGTTCATGTAATAGAATTCCTTCATCTATCTCGTCATCAAAGTCAAACTGTTCTTGAGCGTTCTAATTCTGTCTTTGTATTCTCGTTCGTGCAGAAATTTATGTTTGAACAGAATATCAGATCAGAGCTTGATTTTCAATACAAGGACAACAGAAACCAACAGTGTGATGCCACATGTATTTCACTGATTCACGCTCAAGTTAAAATAAATGTCATCTACTCGACATACAACAACCCATACAACAGCACTCATATAATTAATTGAATCTTGAAAAATCAATTAATTGTAAAAGAAAAACTCCTTGATGGCAGGTTATATTTCTTATATAACTCTCACAAATAATAATTGCTTATTTGCTCACCACTCTAATGCATACAACAACACCCATATTGCTCTATGCATACAAAATTTTCACTCTGATGAAAGAGATGAAAGTGAATGATAAGAATACATACCTTATTGGGAACTGTGAAAAGTTTGAGATTTGGGGGATAAGAAGACAATGATGTTGGATGAATGCCCTAGGTCAACCAACGTTGTATTGAGATGAAAAATATTTTAGGAAAAATAGGAAAAAGATTATTTTAGATAGGGGTATTTTTGTCTTTTTAAGTTTTTTAAAATATTTCCACAACTCAGGAATATCATATTCCCACCCCCTACATGGGAATACAATTTGGCCAAGTCATGAGAATAATGGATTCTCATGAACGTGATATTCTTAGAAATATTTTTTTATTCAGCGAACCAAACATGAGAATATCACATTCCCAGTAATCCTAAGTTAATCTGTGAACCAAATATGGGATATTCCAAATTTGAATCCAAATCTAGATTCACATCCAAATAAAAACAAAAGAAATGAAAATGTTATACTTTAATTGCATTCCACCTAAAATCAGCGTTCTTATGCATGATAGATAAAAAGGTAAAGTGCACAGGACCCCTGTGCTCTTTAAAAACTGCACAATACCCCATGTGGTTTAAAAAGTCCACGATACTCCTATACATAATTTTTGAAACTAAGCATAGTATCATCTCCCGTAAAAAAATTCATTTATTTTAACGGAAAGTGTGATGCACACACTAAATGCTTATTTATTTATTTTTGCTTAAATTATTAATTATTGTAACAAAAATGCCCTTATATGATACATATATATATATTTTTCATTTATTCTCTCTCCACCCATTCTTTTCACCCAAAAAAATTAAAGAAAATTTTAAAACAATACCTGTAGACTATCATCCACTATAAGAAAATAGCCTTGAAGCTACGAAAATGGCGACGAAATTTTTTTCGTAGCCATTTTGAAGGACTGGCGACGAAAGGGCGACGAAATAAAATCTTTCATCACCATTTGGTAGCTAAAATGCGAAAAAAAAAATTTCCTATGAAAAAATACAAATGGTCGCCATATGGTAGCAAAACGGCGACGAAATAGCGACAATAAAATATAATTATTGTTTAATTAGTAACTGGTCGCCAATAGGTCGTTAAATGGCGACCACATAGCCACCATTATCAGTAATTTTTGTTCGCATCTTAATTGCAAAAATTAAATGGGAAAAAATAATTATAAAATAAAAAAGTATAAATGTGGTCGCTGTTTAGTCGCTACGTAGCGACCAAATGGCGACCAAAAAAAGTAAATATTTCTTTAAAAAATTTTAAAAAAATAAATTGACAAAAAACAAATGTTAAATAAATAAAATAAATAATTGTTGCCCTTACGTCGCAAAAGGGCGACCTATACTCGACAAATATCATTTACATAAAACTAAAACAATTATAAAATAAATGAATTGATTATATAAAACAAATTCCATCTTTTACATCATAGTTCATAGCCCCGTGGTAGCCATTGGCTACCAAATGGAGACGAAAAGTAAAATTTTGGTCGCCCTTTGGTCGCCAATGGCTACGAAGGGGCGACAAAATGTCCATATTCATTGGAAATTAGATTGATTAAGAATGTAAGAATTAATAATAACAAGTACATTACAAGTTTGTGTTATATCTATTTTCTTTTGATTGAAAATATATTTTATGCTTTATTTAATGGTATGAGGTTGTACATATTTAAAATATAAGAGCACGAAAATAAATTGATGATTAATACTTCTATATTCTAATTAACAAAAGTAGGGTTGTTGAAATACAAAGCGAAAAACAATGAAAATTTTATGCATTGTCATTAGTTTTTCGTATACCAATCAAATTCTAATTTCGCACTAGCATCAATGAATTAGTGTAAAGTGAAGATTGGCTATAATAAAAGATAATATTTAGCTTAGAAGAGCTACTTAAAATAGAAGAAGTGATTATATGAAATAAATTCCATCTTTTGCATAATAGTTCGTAGCCCCGTGGTGGCCATTCGCCACCAAATGGCGACGAAAAGTAAAATTTTGGTCGCCCTTTGGTCGCCAATGGCTACGAAGGGGCGACGAAATGTCCATGTTCATAGAAGTTAGATTGATTTAGAACATAAAAATTAATAATAACAAGTACATTACAAGTTTGTGTTATATCTATTTTCTTTTGATTGAAAATATATTTTATGGTTTATTTAATGGTATGAGGTTGTACATATTTAAAATATAAGAGCACGAAAATAAATTGATGATTAATACTTCTATATTCTAATTAAAAAAAGTGGGGTTGCTGAAATACAAAGCAAAAAACAATGAAAAATTTATGCATTGTCATTAGTTTTTCGTATACCAATCAAATTCTAATTTCGCACTAGTATCAATGAATTAGTGTAAAGTGAAGATTGGCTATAATAAAAGATAATATTTAGCTTAGAAGAGCTACTTAAAACAGAAGAAGTGATTATATCAAATAAATTACATCTTTTGCATAATAATTCGTAGCCCCGTGGTGGCCATTGGCCACCAAATGGCGACGAAAAGTAAAATTTTGGTCGCCCTTTGGTCGCCAATGGCTACGAAGGGGCGACGAAATGTCCATGTTCATAGAAGTTAGATTGATTTAAAATATAAGAATTAATAATAACAAGTACATTACAAGTTTGTGCTAGATCTATTTTCTTTTGATTGAAAATATATTTTATAGTTTATTTAATGGTATGAGATTGCACATATTTAAGACATAAGGGCACGAAAATAAATTGATGGTTAATACTTCTATATTCTAATTAACAAAAAGTAGTGTTGCTGAAATACAAAGTGAAAAACAATGAAGATTTTATGCATTGTCATTAGTTTTTCGTATACTAATCAAATTCTAACTTCGCACTAGTATCAATGAATTAGTGTAAATTGAAGATTGACTATAATAAAAGATGATATTTAGCTTAGAAGAGCTATTTAAAACAAAAGAAGTGATTATATGAAATAAATTTCATCTTTTGCATAATAGTTCGTAGCCTCGTGGTGGCTATTGGCTATCAAATGGCGACGAAAAGTAAAATTTTGGTCGCCCTTGGTCGCCAATAGTTACGAAGGGGCGAAGAAATTAGAAACATATAAATTAAAAATAAAAAATTATAAAAAAAAAATTAGGGTTTTTGGGCGACCAAAGTGCTCGTGGCCCTTTGGTCGCGAGAACCACTTAAATTAGAGGGGGCGCGACCCTCTAATTTAAGAGGGCGACCAAAGGGCTGGGTGGCCCTTTGGTCGCCCCGTTTTACTAACAAGGGGTAGAACGTTGTCCCCTGGTTTTAGTAAGACTTAGATTTTTTTTTCTTTCAAAAACCCCACCCTATCCCACCCCTCACCCTACCCCACCACCCTAACCAACCCCTCAAAGGTATGTATTGTTTTTTACTTTGTTTATTACATTATGAATATAGTATGTATGTATATGTATATCTATATATATATATATATGTATATATATAGCTTAAACTAGATATATGTATAGCTTAAACTTTATACATATATGTATATGCATTCTTTTTTTTTCTATTTTTTTTTATTTTCGTTTTTGCCTTTTTTTATATGTAGATCACACTTTTTATATAGATCCTATATAAATATGTATAATATATATATGCATCTTGTTTTTTTTGTTTTTTTTATTTTCGTTTTTCCCTTTTTTCTATTTTTTTTATTTTCACTTTTCCCTTTTTTATATATATAGATCCTATATATATATATATATATATATATATATATGCATTTAGCTTTTATTTTAATGTTATTTTTTTTATTTTCATTTTTTCAGATTTTTATTTTCAATTTTTTTTTATTTTCAATTTTCCCTTTTTATTATTATTATTTATTATTTTCCCTTTTCCCTTTTTTTTAATATATAGATCCTATATATATATGTGTGTGTGTGTGTGTGTGTGTGCATTTAGCTTTTATTTTACTGTTATTTTTTTTATTTTCATTTTTTTCAGATTTTTTTTATATACATTTTCCCTTTTTCTATTTTTTTATTTTATTTTATTTAATTGTAGATTTTTTTTATGTTTTTATTAATGTTGGATCTTTGAAATATTTTTTGCAGGATTGGAGTTTGTTTTGTGTGATAGGCCAGACTATTACGGCTCAAGTTAGTCTTCTAATTCACTATCTTTTATACTCGTGTTGAGATATTATATTTGAAATAATGTTGTAGGCGAGATATTGTTATGATGTTTATTGAGATAATAATTGCGTATATAATTGATTATTTATGATGTTTGTTGAGATATTCAGCTAAAATTTAAGTTGATTCTTGAGTTATTTCTTGTATATGAAGTGTATATGCGTACTTGTATCAATATTACATAGCATAATGACCTTACAACGCAAAATGGTGGAAATGTTTGTGGTGTTTGTGGGCTGAATTTTCCAGCGCCGACAGTGGGTTTGCCAGCGCTGGTTGGGCTGATTTTGGGGGCTATTTGGGCTACCTTCGGGGTGGTTTAGGTGCATGCTTCGTTGGTTAATTGATAGGTGGTTGTTTGGGTGTTGTTTGATTGAGTAATTGCGGAATGTGTTGCTAAAAAGTTGAAGTATTGTTAAAGAAAGTTAGTTTAAGTGTTGTTTTACATTCTTTTGTGTTGTGTTGTTAGAGCTTGAGTTGGAATCAAGTAGGGTCGGAATTGGTTAATATATGGACATATATGCTTGAGGTTAGGTAATTTTCTTCGTTACCTAATCAATGTGTTTTAAGTGATTTTTACATGTGGAATTACTAAGTGTTGCATTATTTAAAGTGTTGAAGTGCCGAGGGGCATCCTCTTTGAGTCGTGGAAACTCACCCTCATTTACTAACATTAATTTCAGGTGAGCCAGAGTTGGGATTCATGGCTCAAGAGGCTGAGGCTGAGCCTGAGCCATTTGATGTCGTGCATTATGTGAATGAGTCTTATGCTCAAGAGCCCCATCCTTGTTAGTGCTTGCTTTGATATTTCCTATGTTATCTCAGTGTTTATGGTTATAATGTATGAAAGACTTGCACTTATGTAATATGTAATGTTGTAGCTTTACTTTAAGTTAGTAGTTTATAGTCTTTTTGTTGAATGATCAAAGTAAGCATGACTTGAGGAGCAGCAGTTGGTGCACTTGAAATTGCTGAGCATCGTGACGCAGTTGCAGGATAACATGACCCGGATGCGAGACAAGCGCCCATCCTCTAATCCAGACCAACAAGATAATTAGTAGGTTTTAATTTGTTTTAAAAAAATTCTAAACTAATATTATGTACTTTATTTTAAAGATCTTTTAAATACTTAAATATGCATATATTAAATTAATTTTAGTTTTGTAAATATTAAATTTAATTTTTATTTTTTTTAAATTATTGTGTGGCGACAAAATGGCGACAAAAACTTAGCTACCACATGGCGACTATTATTGGCTACCACATGGAGATGAAAATTAATGAATAAAAAATAATAATTAAAAAATTTGGCTACCTAGTGGCTACGATAAAATAGCCACCATATGGCCACAAAAATCGGCTAAAAATTTTGGCTACCAAATGGCGACCAACGTAAATAATTAATAGAAAAAGATTTAAAATATTTGGCTACTTAATGGTGACGAAAGTATGGCTACCACATGGCCACCAAATTGTTGCTACAAAAATTGGCTACCACATGGCCACCAAATTGTTGCTACAAAAATTGGCTACCACATGGCCACCAAATTAAATAATTAACAAAAAAATATTAAAAATAATTTGCTACCTAATGGCGACAAAAAATGGCGACCATGCATAATTAATTGATACAAAAATTAACGAATTAATTAATAAAATTGCTAATTATAAAAATTAACTAATAATTTATTTTTCTAAATATTGCGACCAAGGGGCTACGAAATGTAAAAAAATTATATATATATATATTTCCGATTTAGCCACCAAAATGCGACCAAATGACAAAATGGCGACAATGGTTTTCTCAACGCTCGATTTTTGGTCGCCCAATGAATGTAGGCGACGAAAGGGCGACGAGAAACCTTCGTCGCCCCAGACCAATTTTCTTGTAGTGATCCCTACCCCACCCCCACCCCCACCCCACCCTGCCCTCGTTAACCCTCCCACCCCGTCAGACCCCCTCCCCACCCCCATCATTATCTTGCCCCATCCCTGTCAGCCCTTACCCCCATCCTACTCCTCACCCATTAACGCTCTCAAGTCATCCATCCCACCCATCATGTAACGCCCCGATCCCTCACGAGACCGGAGGCTCTAATAACCATGTTATTCTCAACCCAATACCAAACCCGGTCACAAAATTTTAGGAAAAAACGGAAAGAGTTTTCTCTGTACCGCGGACATTTTTTCAAACCTGTAAATGCTCAAAATAGCCACAATATACTAAAACAAGCTTTTATAATTAAAATTCAAAGGTTCAAGGTCATCCAAGCCAGGAGACAAACAACAGCTCCAAATCACACATGAATTCACCCAACTTAACTTTTCATTAAACCTTTTTAACATGCCATCCTATGATAACATTAGAGCAATTTTAGAAGTTGAAATCAACACCTCTAAACATACACCCCCAAGCATGCAAGAACTAAAAGGAGAATTAAAAGTTATTGCAAGCCATAATATCTCAAAGCTAACATTACAGCCAACAGCTTTCAACTTGCAACTACAAGAATATACATAGCCTTAAGGCCACAAAATAGATCATGCTATAGCAATACAAGTACACCATGTAACAACAAGAAGGCAAATCCACCTTAGACAACAAACACACAACAACTAGGGCAAAGGCTCAGTCTGAACTTCTTCATTTTCCACTAGCACCTCAACTAGTTGGGGTTCACCCTCAGCACTTTCTGAAACATATTAAATGAGGAATGAGCAACTAAGTTGCCCAACGAGGGAGGTGATACAACATGCCAACATGCAATATGATATGCAAACACAAGAAAACATATATAATCCACATAAACCAACAAGACAATAAGCCAAGCAATTAATCACTTTAAAAAGGATACGGTTCCACTTCCAAGTCTTCATTCACGAGCCACGAACCACGAGCATCACGAACATGCCGGCAAACCCCAAACACTAACAATTGGGATACTCTGGATGTATCCCGGTCTTACGACCCTTTCTCCCGAGGTAGGTCCATCCCCAGCAGGTGAACGACCGCTATGGGGTAGTGGAGTATGGCTCAGCGAGAAAGGGAATAGGCACCATGGTAGTCGAGGGAGCACGGCAAGCCCGACGCCGCCCGTGTTTCTCGACGCTACCATGTCCAAAAAATGTTGCGCAACCCAATACAAGTCACAAGCAATCAATATAACGCATAACACATAAGAGGGACGACAAAGTAGGCCGCCCTCACATTTATGCACGATAAAAGTTCATATAAGCACGAGATTAACTTAAAAATTCCAAAAGAAGCAATCAACACAACTAATTCCGACTATCTACTCAAATAGCTTAATTATATCCTAAATATTCAATATAATATGAGTTAACTTAAATACAAGTGTCAATTGCATCAAATATAGCCAAAACTACTTTTTTCCCTTTCTTTAACTGAGTTTTCTTTCTCCTAAGCATAGTTCAAGATTCCCAATCATATCCTAGTCTTTCTATATTCTTAATTAAACCCAAAGGCACCTTTTAGGATCATAAAAACACATTTTAGCAACAAAAGTTCGAGAAGGCCCCGAACGGATTTGAACTACAACTATACTAACCGAATCTCATTTTCACGAAACGAAAGCACCAAAGGTGCTTCCTTAACCCAAGGATACCCGAATCAATGCCCGAACTTGCCCGGATTGCTCAACGGAAAAGGTCCCCTTTTTAAAGTCGGCTATTTATGCAATTAAATTCGATTTTGAGTGATTCAACCTCACGTGGCTTTTCAACTAACTTCACTAGGGTCTAGAGCACCTAATTGAAGCCTCAATTCAAGCTAATTAGTAATTTTTCTCAAAACCCTAATTCTAGGCACTATTCATCATCTCTTTTGATCAATACATGCATTCAACCATGGAATCTTCTAACAAACTATAAAAGTTAACTCTATAGGTATCAAATAACTCATAGCAAGCATTCATAACAAGTTTTATAGCTAATATCAACAAATCAAGAAAATTCAACATAAGAGCATGAACTTTAAAAGAAATGAAATGCATCTCCCTCACAATTTTTGAAGACAATGAAGCTTGTTGAAGGCCCTAGGATGCTCAAAACCCTCCCAAGATCAAGCTAGGAGCTCAAGATGCAAGGTTGTTGAAGCAAAATCTCCTCTTTTCCTTCTCCTTTGGTATTTTCGGCCCTGCTACAGTAATTCCTGCACATTTCTTCTCTTTTTTTTTTGTGTTTTTGAGTTTTTTTTTCTTATATAATCAGTAGGCTATGGGTGGCGTCAAGGGGGATGCTTAAATGGTCTATTAAAATGAGCTTAGTTAGCTTTAAAACAAGTTCATTGCACATAAATTAAGTTAGCTAACTAAAACATTATGTTTCATACGTAATACTATTCACTAGTTTTCACAAATCAATTTCTAAACGAAGGCTCCTATCGCTTTAAACTCAAATGCACATTTTTCCCACTCCTCTAACAATTAATGTGATTTAATAAAAATGCTAATTCTCTAATAGAATATAGTTTGAAAACGGGATGAATAGTAGCTAAAGAAGACAGTTAATAAAGCACAGAAGGAAATGCGCAAACAATAGATGCAACAGTAAATAAATGGACGGCTAAAATCTCGGGCGTCACATTCTCTCCCCCTTAAACAAATTGCGTCCACGCAATTTCTTACACATACAAGCGAGTTACCCTCATACATAAAACACATTGATCACGTTAGCAATTTATAACAAGTAAAGTCACATAAGCAACAAGTTCACATACACAAATTATAAACTACTAAGTCATTTAAACAACAATTTCACCTAAAACAAGTTAATCACATATTCACATTAGTCATATAAAGCATATCGAGCACTCAAGTACATAAAGCACATAATTCACACAAGGCACGTTAATCACATCCATTCCACTTATCACATAAGCACATAAACCACAACTAGTTCACTCAACATATAAAACATGTTGATCACATAAGCACATTGATCACATTAAATCTCTTATCACATAAGACATGCACATACACTTTTTAAACACATTGACACTAAGGCCACTACACCACAAGCCGAAGACCCTATCCCGGCTTGCGCCTAGCTAACTAGCTAAGATCTGATACCACTTCTGTAATGCCCCGATCCCTCACGAGACCGGAGGCTCTAATAACCATGCTATTCTCAACCCAATACCAAACCCGGTCACAAAATTTTAGGAAAAAACGGACAGAGTTTTCTCTGTACCGCGGACATTTTTTCAAACCTGTAAATGCTCAAAATAGCCACAATATACTAAAACAAGCTTTTATAATTAAAATTCAAAGGTTCAAGGTCATCCAAGCCAGGAGACAAACAACAGCTCCAAATCACACATGAATGCACCCAACTTAACTTTTCATTAAACCTTTTTAACATGCCATCCTATGATAACATTAGAGCAATTTTAGAAGTTGAAATCAACACCTCTAAACATACACCCCCAAGCATGCAAGAACTAAAAGGAGAATTAAAAGTTATTACAAGCCATAATATCTCAAAGCTAACATTACAGCCAACAACTTTCAACTTGCAACTACAAAAATATACATAACCTTAAGGCCACAAAATAGATCATGCTATAGCAATACAAGTACACCATGTAACAACAAGAAGACAAATCCACCTTAGACAACAAACACACAACAACTAGGGCAAAGGCTCAGTCTGAACTTCTTCCTCTTCCACTAGCACCTCAACTAGATGGGGTTCACCCTCAGCATTTCTTGAAACATATTAAATGAGGAATGAGCAACTAAGTTGCCCAGCGAGGGAGGTGATGCAACATGCCAACGTGCAATATGATATGCAAACACAAGAAAACATATATAATCCACATAAACCAACAAGACAATAAGCCAAGCAATTAATCACTTTAAAAAGGATACGGTTCCACTTCCAAGTCTTCATTAACGAGCCACGAACTACGAGCATCACGAACATGCCGGCAAACCCCAAACACCAACAATTGGGATACTCCGGATGTATCCCGATCCTACGACCCTTTCTCCCGAGGTAGGTCCATGCCCAGCAGGTGAACCACGCCTCTGGGGTAGTGGAGTATGCCTCAGCAAGAAAGGGATAGGCACCATGGTAGTCGAGGGAGCACGGCAAGCCCAACGCCGCCCGTGTTTCTCGACGCTACCATGTCCAAAAAAGGTTGCGCAACCCAATACAAGTCACAAGCAATCAATATAACGCATCACACATAAGAGGGACGACAAAGTAGGCCACCCTCACATTTATGCACGATAAAAGTTCATATAAGCACGAGATTAACTTAAAAATTCCAAAAGAAGCAACCAACACAATTAATTCCCACAATCTACTCAAATAGCTTAATTATATCCTAAATATTCAATATAATATGAGTTAACTTAAATACAACTGCCAATTGCATCAAATATAGCCAAAACTACTTTTTTCCCTTTCTTTAACCGAGTTTTTTTTCTCCTAAGCATAGTTCAATATTCCCAATCATATCCTAGTCTTTCTATATTCTTAATTAAACTCAAAGGCACCTTTTAGGATCATAAAAACACATTTTAGCAACAAAAGTTCGGGAAGGCCTCGAACAGATTTGAACTACAACTATACTAACCGAACCCCATTTTCACGAAACAAAAGCACCAAAGGTGCTTCCTTAACCCAAGGATACCCGAATCAATGCCCAAACTTGCCCGGATTGCTCAACGGAAAAAGTCCCCTTTTTAAAGTCAGCTATTTATGCAATTAAATTCGATTTTGAGTGATTCAACCTCACGTGGCTTTTCAACTAACTTCACTAGGGTATAGAGCACCTAATTGAAGCCTCAATTCAAGCTAATTAGCAATTTTTCTCAAAACCCTAATTCTAGGCACTATTCATCATCTCTTTTGATCAATACATGCATTCAACCATGGAATCTTCTAACAAACTATAAAAGTTAACTCTATAGGTATCAAATAACTCATAGCAAGCATTCATAACTAGTTTTATAGCTAATATCAACAAATCAAGAAAATTCAACATAAGAGCATGAACTTTAAAAGAAATGAAATGCATCTCCCTCACAATTTTTGAAGACAATGAAGCTTGTTGAAGGCCCTAGGATGCTCAAAACCCTCCCAAGATCAAGCTAGGAGCTCAAGATGCAAGGTTGTTGAAGCAAAATCTCCTCTTTTCCTTCTCATTTGGTATTTTCGACCCTGCTACAGTAATTCCTGCACATTTCTTCTCTTTTTTTTGTGTTTTTGAGCTTATTTTTGCTATATAATGAGTAGGCTATGGGTGGGGTCAAGGAGGGTGCTTAAATGGTCTATTAAAATGAGCTTAGTTAGCTTTAAAACAAGTTCATTGCACATAAATTAAGTTAGCTAACTAAAACATTATGTTTCATACGTAACACTATTTACTAGTTTTCACAAATCATTTTCTAAACGAAGACTCCTATCGCTTTAAACTCAAATGCACATTTTTTCCACTCCTCTAACAATTAATGTGATTTAATAAAAATGCTAATTCTCTAATAGAATATATTTTGAAAACGGGATGAATAGTAGCTAAAGAAGACAGTTAATAAAGCACAGAAGGAAATGCGCAAACAATAGATGCAACAGTAAATAAATGTACGGCTAAAATCTCGGGTGTCACACATCAGCCCTTTACCTCTACCTCGTCTGCCCTCTACCCCCAACCTATATGTATTTATTTATTTTGGTCTAAATGTGTATGTATGTAATATATATGTGTATATATATTATATATATATATATATATATAGATTATCTTTTTTTTTGTGTATATATATCTTTTTTTTTGTTTGAGTGTGTGTGTGTATATATATACATATTTCTCTTTTTAGTCTAATATGTATAAACAAAAAGTAAAAGGAGAAAAGAGATAAAAGAAAAAAAAATTGAGGGGTATTTAAGTCCTTTTATGCAATTTTGTTATCTTTGTTGATGGAAAGATAGGGAGAGAGTACGTATGCTTGGTTTTAGGAATAATATGGGGTATAGTGCACTTTTTAGACTGTAGGGGATATTGTACAATTTAAAAAAAGTATAAGAGAATTATGTGAACTTTAATTTAGATAAATTAATATTAAATAAATAATTACACACATACGTATGGAGACATATACATATGTGATTAGATGGAATTGTTTATTTAGTGTACAGTATTTATATATCTAAAATCGAAAACCAATTAATTATTAATATATGGATTAGGATTTTAAAAACTTTAGAAAAGTTGTGACCTTAAAGAAATGATTTTTTTGTGCATTAATGAATGAGAAAGTTAACAATGCCATATTAGTTTTGTCAACGAGAAACCTGAAGAGAATTTACGCCTTGGATATTACTTCAAATCATCTAATTAGTTTTTCTTTTCTTTTTTTTTTTGGCCGGAATGTAATTACTTAATTATCATATTTAATCAGATTATATATGAATATAGACGAAAGCAAAAACATCACAAGTGGTCCCTATTACTTCTCCCAAATTTTATATCCGTCCATATTGTTTAGAATTAGTCAATTTTATCCTTATTATTTTCCAAAAATTTCAAATTTATCTCTACTGTTCAAAATTAGCTAATTTAATCCCTATTATTTTTCAAAAAAAATTAATTTAGTCACTATTTTTTTAAACTTTGAGGATTAATTTAGATTTTATATGAAAAGGATAGGGACTAAATTAAATTGTTTTGAGAAATAATATGGATTAAATTAGCTAACTTTAAATAATAAAAACAAATTTAAATTGTTTTAGAAAATAACATGAATTAAATTGACTAATTTTAAACAATATGAACGAATTTACAATTTTAGAAAAATAATTGACAAAAAATAAGAAAAAGATCATATATGAATTGCGATCGGATAAAATCAGATACGATGACAACCATAGACGCACAAGCACGCAAAAGTTCTTAGATGATCATAAGAAGGTGGCTTGCCTAATAAAACCTCATAAGGAGTCTTATTTGCCAATAACGTTGATGGCATTCTGTTGATTAAATCAACGACTGCAAGAACACATTCTCCCCGAAGAAATAATGGTAGATTAGCATGGAATCGAAGAGCTCGTGCGACGTCTAGCAAATGTCTATGTTTCCTTTCAACGACCCCGTTTTGTTGCGGGGTGTGAGCGCAAGATGTTTGATGTGCTGTTCCCTCATTGCCACAATAACGCAAGAATTCTCCATTCACAAACTCTGTCCCATTATCTGATCTTATAGTCTTGACATGAGCATTAAATTGAGTTTTCACCCAATTGCATAAATAAATCAAATATTGACATGTTTCCGTTTTTGCTTTCATGAGATAAACCCAAGTTGAACGACTATGATCGTCTACAATGTTGAGAAAATAATGAGCACCAGACAATGAAGATGTTTTATAAGGTCCCCACACATCACAATGGATTAATTCAAAACAACTTGAAACTTTATTGCTTCTAGTTGGAAAAGATGGCCTGACATGTTTGGCTCGTTCACATGCATCACAAACAAAGTCATTTGGAATCTTAAGAGATAAAAAGCTCAGCACATGATTCATGTGATTTATCGGCAAGTGCCTCAAACGTTGATGCCAAAGAGAAATATCTTGCTTCCTGCTCACCATATGCATTGTGCCTCCCTTTATTTGCTCTAAAAGATATAAACCATCCTTCGCTTTACCCATTCCAATCAGCTTCTTCGTAGGTGGGTCCTGTATAACACACAAATCAGGATAAAACGTAAGAGTACAATTCAATTCTTTGGTTAATTTTTGTATAGAAAGTAGATTGCAATTGAACTCACTGACTCCCATCACACTATCAGGCACAAGATTTTCTCCCAACTTGGCACTGCCTATGGCACAAATTGGCACCATACGTCCATTTGGAATGCGAACTGGTGCTATTTTTGGCCTATCCACTCTATTTATGAGCTGCTCCGGGGCACATGTGAAACGATCCGTCGCCCCAGAGTCTATTATCCATGTTTGGGACATATTTGACATTCCAGAAAAATTCACATGATTGACAGAAGGACCTGTGCTGCTATTATTGTTTAAAAGATTCAATAGTTGATGATACTGCTCTTCGGTAAAATGTGGAATTAAAGCTTGTGGCTCGTACTTGGCATTGGTGAACTCAGCGCTTGGAGCCTACAATGGCATTTGCGTAACATTGTCTGCACTATAACTGCGATTGTTGGCACCTGTATTCACACCTTTAATGTTGAATTTTCCAAGTTTCTTACGCCAATGAGTCGGATATCCGATGATCTCGTAGCACTTGTCCTTGGTATGTCCTATGTTTTTGCAAAATTCACACACTGGTTTCTCTGAATATGCTGAAGATTTTGAACTATTTACTAATAATCCGCCCGAAACGTCCAGCCATGAAAGCTGCTTGTTCAAGGTTTGGATTTCTCGCTGCAACTACTGCCTGTTGTTTCTCCTCTTGTGCCGCAATTGCATATGCACGCCCTAGGCTGGGTAACGGCTCCATGGTCAAAATCTGCGATCGAACAGTGGTGAATTCACTGTCGAGTCCCATAAGGAAATCATGTACTTTTTCGCTCTCTCTCATTGCTTGCATTTTCTTCGAAGCCCCACATTGACACCCACATGTACAAGAAGGAATTGGATTGACTGCTTGAAGTTCATCCCACAGTCCCCTTAATTTCCCATAGTATGTAGATATGGCTACTTTTTCTTGTTGTAGTAGCGCAATGGCCCTTCTTATCTCGTATACTCGAAGAGCGTTTCCTTGTGAGAAACGCTCCTCTAAATCTTGCCATATTTCTCGTGTTGTCTCTGCATACGCCACACTATTCTGAGCCATGAGCGAACCGTGGCATTGCATTTTATCCATTGTAGCAATTCGCGAGTATTTACATCTGGTTTCTTCACTGACCCATCTATAAAGCCTGTCTTGACTTTGGACTCTAGCGCATTCGTCATGTTTCTCCTCCACGTAAAATAGTTTGCACCATCAAGTAAAAGGGGGAATTGACGTCCCCTATATTGGTTTGATGTTCTTCGGATTTAGAAGAAATTGATTTTGAAGTGGAGCTTTACCACTCTGATTACCTTGATCAGTCATGGCTGATAGTATTTTTTTTTTTTTTTGTGTAATATAGAGAAGTGTTCGAGCAGATTATCACAAGATAACCTGCTCTGATACCATGTAGAAATTGCTTGGCACAAAAAGCACACCAATGTTCATTACGTAGAGCAACTATATAGTTGTACAAAGGCATATGAATACAGACGTAAAAAGATAATGCTAATCCTAAGGTTGTTACAACAATGCATATCTTAATAATACAAGAGGACCTATGCACTGACCCATCTTAAACTCCTAGCCCATAAATGACGTTTTTTTTTTCCGCTTTATACTCTTTTCTTTTGGACGAACCTTTATATTCTTGCAGATCACTAGCCAAAAGAACAAAAACTCTTCGTTTCGGTGGCTTTTGAAAACAGGTGATGTTATCATAACTATGGCCTAAATCAGCCATGTAATCAGCAACTTCATTAGCTTCTCGATAAATGTGTTCCAGTCGAACTGACCTTTTTTTTTTAATTAGACTTTTGCAATTTTCAACAAGTAGTTGTACTTCAAGGTCTCTCGAAGTTTTCTCCCCCTTAATAAAGGGCACGATAGTCTTTAAATCTGTTTCAATTTCAATCCTTTTGAATCCACTCTTCCAAGCTATATGGCCCATATTTCAGCTAAATGTGGGCGCTTCGCGCAGCATTGAATTCTTCCAGCAAAACCCTTTACCCAGTCGCCCTTGTCATCTCTAAACACACCTCCAATAGACACAGAAGAAGAGTCTATCATGCAACTAGCGTCAGTGTTGAGTTTCAACCAACCCATTTTTGGTAAACTCCATTTAACGTCCTTGCGTGGCCTCCGATATGCTTCTAATACACACTCATTGGTGTGGCTTGATGATGATTCTGATGCTGTGAAGAGATTATACACAAAAGCAGCTCCAGCCACCACTTCGACTAAGATGCCTATAGTTGCCATTGGATCATCATTTTCGTCTTCTTTTTCTCTCTTAACTTGTTCATGTAGTAAGACATTTTTAGTGTTAAAGAATGTGTTGTACTTCTCTAAGAAGCGGCCTAGTATATATATAGCAAATTATGAGATGACATTTACAATTTGCTCCATGAAAAATAAATTTTGTGGGTGGGTCATCACTAGTGACTATTGACAAATTTACATGAGCCATGTTGCAAACAAGTCGGCATAAATAAAGACCATTTGAACCTCCTATCTTGTACAGCTAATATTACATGAACTTTCATTTTCACCATGTTACACATATTCAGTACGGTAACGGAAGGCGTTCACAAAACCGAGTAGTCATTGAGGGGCCTACACGTAGAGTTGAGGGGCCTACACGTAGAATCAAAAATTCGTAGAAAAAGATAGAGAGCTCTCAGTTTTTATTTGACCGACTTCAATAATATTTTTATCTGAGGTTTTTAGCAAAAGATAAGAATGCGAGTTCCGTGAAAGAGTTTCAACAGTCTTTCTATTTTTAAGGAGTTCCAAAATTATATTTATATATCCCTTAATTTTAGGTTTTAATTCAATGTAGAAATAAAATAGTAATTTTTTTTTTTTTTTGTCTTTTGAGTTGGGGTTTGAATGTTCAGAGTCAATGTGAACTGTGTCATATGTGTATAGAATTTAGAGATCACATCTTTTTTGAATGCACATTCAGCAGGCGTATTTGGAGAAGAAGTATTAAGTTTGCCTTGGTCAGTGTTGGAAGTATTCAATAGAGCAGGGCCTTGCATTTAATCTTGAGGAATTGTAGGAAAGATAATCTGAAGCACTTTTGCTCAAAATTTTATTTCCTGCCTGTATTTTCCACATTTGGAATGAGCGCAATAGTCGCCTATTTGGAAATGGAGTTACAACGGAAGACCAAATTGTGGCAATGATTCGTGAAGATGTCAGACTCAAAATGTTTACTGGTAAACAGTTTAGAAACGTTCTCAATAATAGAACTCTTTATAACTATTGGAACTTAAATGTTCTAACAAGTCTTGAGTTTTGGTTGGAGTTTTCTTTCCATGTTTTTGTTTGTTTTGGAGTTTTAATGAAATGTTATTTACTGGCTTAGCCAAAAAAAAAAATAGTAATTTAAAAAAAAATTAAAATCTAAAAAAATAATATATGAAGTGAAATTGAAATAGAAAACTTTTGGTTCACTAATTATTACAGTATAGGAATAGAATTAGGGAGGCTATTCAAGATGACTTTAAAATTTGGAAACGAAACGAAAAAGGTCTTGTTCAATTCTGTTTAAATGAATGGAACCAACCTTGACTCAATTTGTAATGCTTCTTATTAGTATACCATCTGATATGACATCCTTCAACTCAAGATTGCATGCATGATTAATTCGAAGAAAAAGACTTCTCCCAAACAAAAGGAAATATCACAGAAAAAAAAAAAAACTACCTCTCTATTTGGATTTTTTAAGATAAAGATAGAAGGCTAGTATAGTAGAAGAGCTTCGACAGTGATTCTATTTTTAAAGAGCCCCAAAATCAAATTTCTCCTTAAATTTAGGAATTCAGATTTGACTTCCTATCCATATTAAATGGTTTTAATTAAAAATGAAATAAAATAGTAGTATTAATAAAATTAAGATTTAACAAAATGATATAGCCATAAGGAGGAAGGAATGTTTAAAATAGGGAACACTTTTAGAGTGAAATTAAAATAAGAAAGTTTTTGGTTCACTCCCTATTATAAGAAAAAAGAGTAAACCACTTAATATCTCATGTGTTTCGTGAAAAATGCACAATACTTTATGTATTTTAAAATGTAACTGATTACTTTATCTATTATATAAAGTAACTGAATACTCCCCCTGTATTTTAAAAGTAGGTTACACCCTGTTTTATAAAAACAACTGATTACTCCCCTATATTTTTAAAGGTATCCTCTCAATGGAGGTTTTATAATGTAAAATTTTTTAAATTTGGGTATTTTTAGAACTTCATGGTAAAAAAAGTAACACTATTTATGACAAAAGTACGTAAGATTTATTACTTTTAACTTAAAAAATGCTAAAATATAATTCCAAACTCTATTTTATTTAATAAACTTGTCTTGTAAAAAAGAAAAAAAAAATTAGATATGACCTACTTCCATCCATTAATTATTCTACATTACTCAAAGTTATGAATCTTGAAAAGTAGGTGGCAGTTGCTTGCTTGTCTCGTGACACACTCGTCAATTGTTAGACATATCTAAATTTCTTCCCTTCATTACCAAGCAAGTTGTTGTTGGTATTGCACGTGTGAAAGTTTGGAAAGAGCAGCTTATCTTATCCACCTTAGGAATCTACAACCCCCTTTATTATATCCACCTCCAGTAAATGGGAAAAATTTGTCTGATTTTTTGTTAAGAGTTAGATGTATTTTTCTGGCTCAAGTAGATCCAAACATATAAAGTTTCAAAACTCAAAAAGTCAAAAAAGGACATGCATATATGGCCGCCCATAAATAACTCTAATTTCTAATTTTATTGATATAATATAACCTTGGTTGCGTCCCTCCAAGTATACCACCCATTTTCCACTATTTTAAAATTTCACCTTTAATTAATCTGATTAATGTGTGAGAGTGCATCGCTATACCCAGAGATTTATCAGTTGATAGTTAGATTCTCACATCATTCAAAAGAAAAAAGTATCTATATACGATGTCATAAATAAATGATGAAAGTAGAATAGCATATAGCAACGCTTTATAAATTAATATTGTGAGTGTAATTAATAATTTAAGTAAATTATTTGAACAAATAAACCTAAAGATGTAAAATTAGTACTTATTAAATTTTCAATACAAGTCAGATTCAAAATTTTAAGTATGAGATTTAGCAGACTCAAATTTTCTTACAACATCATAATATTATGAGGTAAATATAATTCTAAACTATTCATATAATTATAATTTAAATATGAATTCCTTTCCTAACATCATATATTATGAACTGATTCAAATTCAAACTTGACAACCTAATTCTTCCCAAAGACTTTTTTTTTGGGGGTCAATCTTCCCAAAGACTTAAACAAACTAAGCTGAATATCCCATGTTAAAATAAATAAATTTTCTAACGGAAGTAGGGGTATTAAAATCACAGGGGGTATTCAACTATTTTTACAAAACACATGAGAATAATTAGCTATGTTTTAAAATACATGAGAGGTGTTCAGCTATTTTTATAAAACACAGGGGGAATAATCAGTTACATTTTAAAATACAAAAAAGTATTGTGCACTTTTCACAAAACATAGGGGTGTTAAGCCATTTACACTAAGATAAAATTAGGGAGGCTATTCAGGATGGCCTTAGAACTCGAAAATGAAATGAAAGAGGTCTTTTTCTCTTAAAATTAATGGAACCTAACTTTACTCAATTTGTAATGCTTCACATTAATACTATACCAAACTAATTTTGCATCACCTTTCATTAACTTATCATCATTATATATTCTAAGAGAACAAACATTTTGTCGTGTGTCACTTAATAAGCATCTTTACAGGAACAACCATATCATGCCACGTGTAAATATTATAAAATCTCAAATTTTTAAATTTTGAAATAATAATTCAGTTACAAGTAAATACAAATATAAGTTAGTACCCCACGTATTCGGTTTTGCAAAACATTATTCTTTTGTTGTTTCACTGTTCTGATTTATTTAAAGTTTTAATCACCTTGGTGATTTATTGTACATTATTCTTTTGTTGTCTCACTGTGCCGATTTATTTAAAGTTTCAATCAGCTTGGTTATAAATACATATTTCTGTTGATATCCCACGTATTCAGATTTGCAAAACATTATTCTTTTGTTTTCTCACTGTTCCGATCTATTTAAAGTTTTAATCACTTTGGTTATTTATTGTACATTATTCTTTTGTTGTCTCGCTGTTCGATTTATTCAAAGTTTTAATCACCTTAGTTATTTATTGTAGATATTTAAGCGGGGAAAAACAATTAAGATGAGATGTACCATATAAAATTTTGAAATAATTTTTATAGATTATAATAAAACTGATAATTATTAGATACACTATTATCCAAATCATATTATTTAAATTTATATCTTATATTTAGTTAAGATCTTCCTATCTATTGTTGGACTCTATCATACCTCCATATCATATTATTTAAATTTATATCTTATATTTAGTTAAAATCTTCCTATTTATCGTAGGACTCCATCATATATTTATTTTAAATTTAAATTTTTTAATCACGTTATCTCTACTTTATACTAATAAATTAGAGTCAGCTGTAAAATCAACGTTTGCGCACGTTTACTATTTTCTTATTTTTTCAATATTATAGTTCAAGCACTAACTCTATTATTTTCTATGTGATGTTGCTTTATTAGATTTATTTTTTAATTGTTGAATTTTATGGATTTATTTGCAGTCTGCAGAGGGCGAGCTCCCACTTGTGGCGATAAAGCAACAGACTTTGAAGCGGAGGCCGTTTTCGATCAGGAATTCATCAAGGTAATCATGTTTTCAAAATAGGATTATCTATACATGAACTTCTTTAGTGTTTATACAGTATTAAGTAGAAATGTCTATAGTTTGTCACCAGCAACAAGATGTTTACTGGGGCTGGGAGCACTGTTAATTAACATTCAAACAAAAGAGAAAATTAAGAGTAGATGAAAATTAAGAGAAATTAAAGGTTGAGTTACAAAATCAAAATTCAGAGGCCTAAGTAGCCACGCTTTAATAGATATTAAAACTATTGTCATTGACATATGTTGATTGAATTTTTTTCACGTCGATTACTCATCTATTTACTATTTTTCATCAGGGTTTCTAGCTATTAGTGATCGCAATTCCTCATTTGTGCATATATATGATTATCTTTTTGCTTTTGCTGTTGTCTGCTAAAATTTCCACAACCATCTAGATACACTTACTTTTCATGACAATTTCTAATTTTTTAGTAAAGTTATCTTTTATACTCTTTTCGGCTGAACTTCTACATTCTTCAATTCCTTTCCACTTTCCTATATATGATATCAGATTTGCTTGTGTTTTTTGCTAGAAAAGAATATGGTGAATAAATGCAAAAATTGAAAAAAATTCTGTTGTTGGGTGTGTCAGGTCACAGTCTTTTGGTGTTTGGTTGGTCATATATAAGATGTAGTTTTGAGATTCTTTGTATACAAACTATGTATATGTGGTTAGGTAGTGGGGGTCGGGTTGCATCAATTACAATAGCCTATTTAGCTCATTAGCTGGCAACGTATGAATCAAGCCTTGACATTGTACCATGGTAAATATGATAGTGCATATTTTAATCACTTTCAGCAATGATTGTTCTTGAAGCTGTTAAAAGATTTTCACTTATTCTCTTCTGTATTTCTAGCATGTAAAGTTATCAAATGTTTCACGTACATTAATCAAATGTTTTTGCATAGCTCAATGAAATGTCTCATTCATTAAAAATAATGAGAGTCTTTCACAAAATTAGCTATTAAGTATTTAACGAAGTCTCATAATTAGCTATTAAATATTTATGTTACTGTCAAAGATTAATCAAAGAGTGTAATAAAGATACATGTGATAATCAAGTCCTTGGAAACACTTACATAATATGCAAAAGTAGTTGGAGTAACTTTTTGCGTGGATGTTTTGCAGTAGCTCTTGCAATAAAGATCGAGAGGGTCTACAGTAGATCTGTTTCGGGTGACGTTTTCATTGTACTCATATGCTAGAATCTTAGCTTCTGCAGTGAAGTCTTAATAAGTTTTCTTTGTAACGTTTTCGGATAGATTGACCAGTGGTAGAATAAGGACTTAAAAGTTTAATTTTAGCTTATGTGATGCCCGACTAAAAGACAACACTTGCTTATATGACAATTTTAGCTTCGGCAGAATCAATTGAAAAAAAAATTAAAAAGAAAAAAAACTATGTTGGAATCAATTGATAAAAAAAATTGTCTAACTATCTTGGACAATGCGGTAATATACTAAACAAATTGGATCCTATCTTTTGTTGATTTTCTCATTTTGTAAATGAAATATACTATGGACCATTGGATGTGGTCCTTCTAAACTCCAACATTCAAGCTTATTTTTTGTTTGTTTTTTTTACATACAATCAAAAATATTTCATGTCAAATAAAAAAAAAAATAACTCAAAGCACCTTCTTGGCAAGTGCCATCGTGTAAGTGTATGTGAGTGTAATAGATTTTTATTTTTGGGGTGTGGTAATTGGTAAGCGTGTGCGAGTGATTCATGCACTACAAAAAAAACGCATTTTTGCGACAGGTTGTCGCTATTTTGTCACCAATTTGGCGACGGTTTAGAGACGGTGTAAGATGTTGCAACTTTAGTGACAATTTAGTGACCATTTTGTTACGTTTTGGAGACAACCTACATATGCCGTCCCCATGTCGTCGTCAATTGGCGACTATTTGGTGCCGACACCGTATGCGGTCTCCAAAAGTGACCATATGGTGACTAATTGGTGACAGCTAATGACATGTTGTCTCCATACCGTCCCCATGCCATCGCCAATTGGCGAGAAGGTGACAACATCATATGCGGTCTCCAAAAGTGACCATATGGTGACAACTTGGTGACATATAATAACATGTTGTCTCCATGCCGTCGCCAAGTGGCTCATTGTTCGAGATGATCCACAAAACAAGTCATAATTTAGTCACCCTGTCGTTGCCAAAAATTTATAATTTTATATTGATGAATTATTTTAATGTAATAATTACACATATAAGTAGTGACTACTAATTTTCCGTCTTATAATGTCATGAATTGGTGTCTACATAAGTAAGTCATCCACATTTGAGGCTTTGATTGTAACGATAAGTTATTCATCATTACTTACAAAACAAAATATGTCTTTTATTATTATAAATAAAACATATTTATAATCTTCGAAAAGTTAGTGGGACGCATTATTGTCTCCGTGAAGAACAATTTATATATATGGTTAATATTTAACGTAATGCACCACTATTTCTATTATTTCTTCTAAATCAACAAAACGATTAAATAGGAAACAACTTAAGATTTTTTATTATAAGAGTTAAATCATTACAAACATAAACTTAATTTTACATTCATAATTAATAAAGGATTACATATAATCATTTATTAATACAGCAACAAAACGACAAAATAGGAAACATAATTAACATGTTACAAATTATATGCTCGAAATACATAAACACACCAACTTAATACCTAACATAGTACATCGTGATCACTAAAACATAACAACCAGACACTACACATCACGCAGAACAACACAATCACATTGTTACGGATTGTAACAAATAGTACTAATGCTGATGTTTCCAATATGATAAAAAAATATATATATTATTTAAATACGTTTGGGCAATAGATCTGTAGCATGTCGTCTTGCACTTTTTGGACTACTTGGCCATTAGATATCTATTCATCGTATTTTGGCGGAGCATTTAGATCAAGTTGGGGTTTAACGTATTTGCTGTAATTTGGATACGGTTTCATCGTATCCACCTCTTCATCTTTTGTTGGTCTTGGAAGAAAAACTGAGTGGTGTTGTTGATCCTTGCTCATCCTTGAAACAATTTAACTACAATCTATTTTTTTAAAAATTCTAGACGGTGTGAGAAAGCATAATTTCGACTGCTATATATAGCAAACAAGTAATTGATTTATGTAGAGACAACTTGATGACAGTAGCGAGACACCCCAGCATTTTATAATATGGTAATGTATGCACGAATGTTTCGCAGTCACGTGGCTGCGTACCATTCGTCTTCCATGGGTCAAATTATTTGGGACCTTGCGTGCACGCTAATTTCGACAATGAAAAGTTGTTGACTCCATCTACCTTGCAAACCGGGGCCATGCCAATTCAATTTCCTGCTGCCCCTTGGTATAGTACACCATGTTCTTATCCTACGCATGATTCGCGGTCACGTGGCTGCGTACCATTCGTATGCAATTGGTCAAATAATAAGGGACATGGCGTGCACGATATTTTCGATGTTGAAAAGTTACTGAATCCATCTACCTTACGAACGGGGGCCCTGCCAATTCAATTTCCGTATGCCGCGTGGCAGAGTTCACCATATCCCTATCGTATGTATGATTCGCGACCACGTGGCTGCGTACCATTCGTCTTCCATAGGTTAAATAATTGGGGACATGACGTTCCCAATTACTACATAATGACATAAAAGCATTTGAATTATTAATGAATTACCTTCATCTACTTTATATTTTAAATTTTTTTTATAAATATTTGTTTTAAAAAAAATTTAATTACTAATTCAACAACATATTTGTTTGATAAATTGAGATACACAATTGAAATTAAATATGAATATTAACATTTATTTTATAATTTATACCAATATATTATAAACTATCAAATATTAAATCATTATAACTAAAATTGAAAGACAAGGAAAATTAAACAATTGGCGATGGCTTAATCCATCTCTAGAAATTGTAGACGGCCCAGGCCGTAAATATTTTGGAGACGGTCGGGCCGTCTCCATAATGGAGAGCCCAGTCTCCATTGAGGAGACGGCCCACGACGTCTCCTCAATGGAGATTGGAATTGGACCAGGCCAGTCTCCATTTTGGAGACGGCTTGGTCCGTCTCCATTTTGGAGACGGCCTAAGCCGTCTCCATAATGGAGAGCCCCCTCTCCATTGAGGAGACGGCCCACGCCGTTTCCTCAATGGAGACTGAATTGGACCAGGCTAGTCTCCATTTTGGAGACGGCCTGGTCCGTCTCCATTGAGGAGACGCCCCACGCCGTCTCCATTGAGGAGACGGCCCACGCCGTCTCCTCAATGGAGACTGGAACTGGACCAGGCCAGTCTCCATATTGTGGAGACTGGAACTGGACCAGGCCAGTCTCCATATTAGAGACGGCCTGGTCCGTCTCCATTGAGGAGACGGCCCACGCCGTCTCCTCAATGGAGACTGGAACTGGACCAGGCCAGTCTCCATTTTGGAGACGGCCTAAGCCGTCTCCAAAATGGAGAGCCCGGTCTCCATTGAGGAGACGGCCCACGCCGTCTCCTCAATGGAGACTGGAACTGGACCAGGCCAGTCTCCATTTTGGAGACGGCCTGGTCCGTCTCCATTTTGGAGACGGCCTAAGCCGTCTCCAAAATGGAGAGCCCGGTCTCCATTGAGGAGACGGCCCACGCCGTTTCCTCAATGGAGACTGGAACTAGACCAGGGCAGTCTCCATTTTGCCCAAAATGGAGAGCCCGGTCGCCATTGAGGAGATCAATGGAGAGTGGAACTGGACCAGGCCAGTCTCTATTTTGGAGACGGCCTGGTTAGTCTCCATTTTGGAGATGGCCTGAGCCGTCTCCATAATGGAGAGCCCGGTCTCCATTGAGGAGACGGCCCACGGCGTCTCCTTAATGGAGATTGGAATCGGACCAAGCCAGTCTCCATTTTGGAGAGGGCCTGGTCCGTCTCCATTTTGGAGACGGCCTGGGCTGTCTCCATAATGGAGAGCCCAGTCTCCATTTTGGAGACGGCCAAGGCCGTCTCCTATTGGAGACCCTTGGGAGACGGCCTGGTCCGTCTCCACGGACCAGGCCGTCTCTATGGGGACCCGTCAAATCGGGTCCCCAAACTTTGGTGACGGCCCAATTAGTCACTGGGCCGTCACCATGGGGAACAGCTGGTTCCCATATGAAGGCGCTTACAGAGGGCAGCAGCTGCTGCCCTCTTTTAATTCAAAAAAAAAAAAAAAACAGAAGCCCCCCACCCCCAGCGAAAAAACAAACTTAGCAACACCCCGCTCCCCCCCTCCCTCACCCCCCACCCCCCTCGTGTCCCCTACCTCATACCACCCTTACCCCCATCCCCACCCCTCAACACCCTCTCTTACCTTGACGATTAGGTAAAATTCGAAAATATACTCCCTATTTTTTCTTTTGCAATGTATGTATATATGCATATATATATATATGTACTATATGTATATGTATGTATATATATGTGTATATAAACATTTATATAATGTGTTTTATTATTTTGTTATATATATAATTTTATTTATGTATTTTTTTTGTATAATTTTTTGTTTTTTTTCTAGTTTTATAATTTTTTTTTTAATTTTTCGGTTTTTTTCTTTGTTTTATATAATAAAATTGTTTTTTAATTAACCAAAAATTTGGTTGAGCAATATTTTCTTAATATATTTCTGATTTTTTTTTTCGGATTTATTTTATTTATATTTTTTTTTCCAAAAATACATAGTGTTAATGTAATAAATATTTTTTGATTATACATTTATTTTTTTGATTAATACAATGTGTTTGACTTTATTTTGCAAGGTTTGGGGCTTTAGATATTTGGATGTGACTTATCTAGTTTCAATCAGCTCAGGTGAGTTTGATGATTGTACGAGTTGGAAGTTTTAAAATAAATTTATTAGTAAATGTAAATCCGTTTAATTAAATTAAAGTTATTGTGATTATTTTTTATGTATTTGATTTTGTATATTATGATAATTTAGTTGAAAGTGTATGGTGAATATGATGTTTGTGTAAATGGATGAATTGGTATTTTGTTGTTGGTGGAGAATTAAATTTTTGCAGTTGTATTAAGATGTTTAAGTAAAGTTAAGTTAATTCGAGTGAGAAATTTAAGGTGATTAACAAGTAAGAATACCGATTTCATCTTCCGTGTGTGTCTTGACAATTAAGTCAGTTAAATTAGGTTAGACGGTTTCCATGATAGTATGATATGTTGACTAATTTAATAAGTAATTAAATTTAAGATAATAGACTAAGTAATTAAATAAGTTAGCTTAATAAACTTAGATAATTAATAAGTAATAAATATATATAATTTAATTTCATAAGTTTAGCAAGACAAATTAATATGTTATGTTAACACACTCAGATAAGTAAGATAAGTAGTTTAGTATGTAAGAAGTATAGGTTAAGTAGTTCATTTTGATGTTGTTTCACTTAAGAAGTATAAGTCTTGCATGTATATATGTTGCTTTAAGAATTCTATTTTGAATTTATATATTGTATGGCTTGTTAGGTCGTAGTACGTGTTGTAATTACTCTAATTATATACTATGTGTTTTAATTATCTTCAATGCTTGGTTTTGTTAATGAATGTTTGATGGTGGACTTTAAATACAAGAAAGTAACATAGATTAGATTAGAGTGGTAAGATAAGTATGGAAAATCTCAAATTTAGTCCATATTGTTTGCAAAACAATTTAGTGTATTCCATATTGTTGAAAATGTCTAAATATAGTACCTATTGTTGGCTGAAAAGTTTCAATTTATTCTGTAATGTTTAAAGTTATCAATTGCGTCCCTATTGTTTTGATTATTCCTAACAAAATGTCAGTTTTCTCCTTATATAATATAGATGAATTTAATATTTTAAGAAAACCATTTGGACAACATTGACACTACTTAAAAATAATAGGGGCGACATATTTACTTTTTGAATTATATGTTGTGACTAAAATGAGACATTTTAAACAATAGAAGAAAATAAAAATTTTGGTTAAACCATAGGTACTTAATCTAAGTTAAGAAGTTAGCTTAAGAAGTAAGTAGTTAATTTGTTGCAATTAAGATTTTTATCTACATGGATCTTGGTGAAATAAACTAATTTACATATATTAAGCATAAATGCATTTATTACACATAATGTTACATAGAAAAAGGTCCGTGTAACTATTATGGTCCCAATATTATGCTCTAAATGTAACGAAACATCAATAAGTCATTTATTTAATATGTTATATATTACATAGGAAATTTTTGTTCGATATGGATACAAGTCGTGAATGGATGTATCATCGTCACGATCCTGACGGGCATCTTAACGAGGCATTTGTTATTGGTGTACACGAATTCGTAGATTTCGCACGTGGCCAAAGATATTACATGGATGGTGAAAAAATAAGATGCCCGTGTGCCAAATGCAAAAATCGCAGTTTTGAAAAATCCGAGGAGGTCATACTTCATCTTTACAGGAAAGGTTTCATGGTAAACTACTATAAATGGACTGAACACGGGGAAGACATGTCAAATAATTGTAATATACGTACGTCCAATTTTCAAAATAATGATTACAACGAGATGGTAGAAGAAAGAAATAACTATAGGACAATGGTATTTGACGCTGTTGGTCCAGAATGGTATGGTGATGAAAACTTTTATACAGAAGATCCTAACATTGAAGCACAACAGTTTTTTTCAGTTGTTGAAGGCTGCTGATTTACCACTGTATGAAGGTTGTGAAAACTTAACGCAGTTATCTGCTGTGTCTCGTTACATGAATGTCAAGGCCGAGCATAACATGAGCGAACTATGCTTTAACACAATGATTGAAACAGTTAGGGATTCGTTGCCGAATACGCATACGATGCCTGAAAACTTTTACAGGTGTAAGCAATTAATTAGACCCTTGGGACTAGGATATGTGAAGATTGATGTTTGTGTAAACGGTTGTACCTTATTCTACAATGACAGAAAACACCTAGATTGTTGTCCGCGTTGTCATCACCGACGTTTCAAACCAACAACACGTGGTTCAAAACGGAGTAAGTTGAAACCATATCAACAATTACGGTTTTTCCCATTGACTCCAAGGTTGAAAAGGCTATACATGTCAAAGGTGACAACTGAGCACATGCAGTGGCACAAGAATCACCAGGTTGAGGAAGGAAAAATTTGTCATCCCTCTGACGCTGAGGGATAGAAATATTTCGATAGTGTATATCTTGAATTTGTATGTGAACCCAGAAATGTTCGGCTTGGTTTGTGCGCAGATGGTTTTAATCCGTTCAGTTCAAATGCGAAACCTTATTCTTGTTGGCCGGTCATTTTAACACCATACAATTTGCCACCGTGGATGTGCATGAAAGATCATTTCATGTTTTTAACCCTGCTTATCCCAGGTCCCAAGAATCCTGGGAAGAATATTGATGTGTACCTAGAGCCTTTAATCGAAGAATTGCAAAATTTATGGTTCGAAGGTGCACCTTGTTATGATGTTGCCACAAACAAAAATTTTATGTTAAGGGTTGTTTTGATGTGGACAATAAATGATTTCCCAGCATATGGTATGTTGTCTGGATGGAGCACACATGGAAAGCTATCATGCCCGTATTGTATGGATAAGTCTAAAGCATTTCGATTACCAGCAGGTAGAAATTTTTTTTTCTTTGATTGTCATCGTCAGTTCTTACCATTGAATAGTGCATTAAGGCGTGACAAAAAGAATTTTATCAAAGGTAAAGTTGAAACTGATCCACCACCGCCAAGATTAGATGGTATACAGTTGTGGGAACTAGTGAAAGATTACCCGAAAATAAACGACATGAGAGAAAGCAAACTATACGATTTTGGGGATTGGCACAATTGGACGAAGAGAAGTATTTTCTGGGACTTGCCTTATTGGAAGACACATCTTGTCCGACACAATTTGGATGTGATGCATATTGAAAAAAATGTGTTTGATAATGTTTTCAACACGGTGATGGCGGTCAAGGGTAAGACAAAAGACAACCTCAAAGCTAGAGTTGATGTATCAACCTTTTGTGATCGTCCGGAATTATGCGGTAAGCATGAATTGAAGATGGGTGTTTACACATTTCCTGTTGATAAAAGGAAAGCATTGCTTGAATGGGTTAGAGACCTACAACTCCCTGATGGATATGCTTCCAATTTATCTCGATGTGTGGACATGAAAGAATTGAAGATGTCACACATGAAGAGTCACGATTGTCATGTATTTATGGAGAGATTGCTTCCGATTGCTTTACATAAGCTACTACCGAAACATGTTTGGCAAGTTTTTGCCTAACTAAGTTTATTCTTTACCAATCTATGTTGCACAACTCTTCAAATGACCGATTTGGAAAGGATGCAAGAAAATATTGTCGTTACACTTTGCAATTTGGAGAAGATGTTACCCCCTAGTTTCTTCAATTCGATGGAGCATTTGACAATTCACTTGGTATATGAAGCCATTTGTGGTGGTCCGGTACAATATCGCTGGATGTATCCGTTCGAGAGGTTTTTGCAAAGATTGAAACGGAAGGTTAAGAATAAAGCAAACGTTGAAGGATCAATTTGTGAAGCTTATCACATTCTGGAGACATCAACATTTTGTTCTTATTATTTTGAACCACACGTGGGTACTAGAACAAGAAGTATTCCGCGGAATAACCAATACAACGAGGTGACATACCCTGATGGTTGTTTATCTATATTTACTTACCCGGGATGTCCAATTGGGAAGGAAACAGAACGAAACTTAAATGATCAAGAACTGCATGCGGCACACATTTATGTTTTGACCAATTGCCGAGAAGTTTCCCCCTATATCTGGTACGAATAAGTATATTATTTGAAAATTGGAACTCACTGTTCCTCATACACTTAACTACATGATTTAGCCGACAAATTTTTTTTTTTTTTTCCACAGCATGTTTGAGGAATATCTTCGCCAAAACTATCCCGAATTGTGTTCGACGGAAATTCAATATGAAGTGTACAATAATTTTCCGATGTGGTTATATCACCATGTAAGTATATGTTAAGAAGTGTAATTGTTGTTAAATTAACGAGTTCATTTAACTTTGCATAATCACCTTATTATGCGATTTGCAGTTGATAGGCACTAATGGCATTGATGATCGTGTAAAATGTCTTTCAATGTGGCCTAGTAGACGGGTTCGCAGTTGGTCAAGATACTTGGTCAACGGTTATCGGTTTCATACATTAAATTTTGGGAAGATAAAATCAACATACAATAGTGGAGTGTTTGTTAAAGGGATAAATGATAGTAATACTGAGGATGTTGGATACTATGGAGTTTTGAACGACATTATTGAACTTGAATATCATAATCCAACATTGCAATATACAAGGGTCGTTCTTTTCAAGTGTGACTGGTATGATTCCACAAAGGACAGAGGGGTGAAGCATCATCTGAAGACCGGACAGATTGAAGTGAACGTTAAGAGAAAGTATCAAAAATATGAACCGTTTGTTTTGGCTGAACAAGCACAACAAGTGTACTACTGTAAATACCCAGGAGTGAAAAGGGATCGAATGGATTGGTGGGCTGTGGTTAAAATCCGTCCAAGAAATTTATATGACCTATCAAGACAACAGAGTGTAGGAGAAGAAGAAATAGCTTTTCAGTCAGATGACATGAATATGGCCGAAGTAGAGCTGACTAATGCTAGTTTACCTCCACTTTGTCATGCACCGGGTGACAACATAGAAATATCATACGAAGATATTAATGATTTACATGCTCAACATGATGCTCAAGAAAAGGACGAGGAGATTGACGAAGAAGAAGAAGATTATGATGATGATGATGATGATGACGGTGATGATAATGACGCTCATGATGACGAAGAAGATGATATTTAGTTTGGAAAAAAAATGTAACAATCATGTTGATATATTCAACTTTTTTACGGATAACATTTAAAAATTATAATTCAATTAACGGAACATGTGTATGTGTGTATTAATGTGTGTAGCACTGACAGTTAATTCCTTAAGTGTATTTGTAGGGGAACAGAGATGGCTGCAGGCAAAGATAACTCTTCAAGAGGAATTAGACAATTCCTCAGGACGGGGATAGGTCGTGGAAGTACAGGTCGTGGGCGTACATCCAATACGTCCACTGGTGGATATCAATCGATTGGTCGTGGATCGACAGGAGCACCGAACTTAGTAGGTCGGGGGTCGACAGGAGCACCGCATTCAGTTGGTCATGGGTCCATAGGAGCACCGCAATCGGTTGGTCATGGGTCTTCTGTCGGTTAGCCGTCGACGGGTCGTGGCTCATCGTCATCATCAGTAGGATTGGAGCACGGGATACCATACAGTTTGTATCCCTCACAACAAAGGGTACATACTCATACTAGCACGTTTGGAGGGCCCATTGACGCTGTATCAGGCCAGGTGCCTTTGCACGTTCCATTACCACCACATGAGAGGTCTACACCTTCAACTTCATCGTCCGGTTTAAGACAAGGTTTAGAGGATTTACACGTAAACGTTGATGGCGCGAATGCGCCCGACCCTATGGCTCAATCCACACCGTTTCCTGAACAACCTGAGTCATCTACAGCAGCTCAAGAACGACCTGCTGGGATAGAGCCATGGCAATATTATGGGTTCTCGTCGCACGATGCCTACGTCGCGTGGCAGGTTGACAGACGGACACATTTGACAATCGACGGTGGTGGGTAAGTATTTGATTTTGTATTTTTTTCCATGGTTAACCCTATCCCAATCCTCACGCTGTGTTATGGCTGTTTAATATCCTATTTATTTGTTTTCTTCATGTGTAGTTGGACACCGTACGCAGCAACAAGAGAAGTCACTAGAGCAATGAACGCCGGGTATTCTCAGCCTTGGGGGAGTTGGACTGAGGTCCCCGATAATGTTAGGGATAGGTGGTTCGCTAATTTTCAGGTATGATAAATAAGTGTTTATATATTTTATGTAATGATATTTGTTATAATCAATGGGTTGAATACTGTTAAAATAATATGTTATATGCTTTAATTTATGGCTGCAGAGGGTCTACAAGTGGTACCCAAGCGAGGAAGCAGCGCTTCGCCGAATGTTTGATTCGAAAGCTGGATCTCGATACGTGACCTCCTTAATAAAGGACGGACACGTAATAAGAAGCCGAGGTGGGTGGGCGATGGCGTGTGGGATCAGTTAAAAAATTTGTAGGCAGAAGAACGGGGGGCACCAGTGAGTAGGGCTGATGTATTTGCAAGGGCTCATCGCAAGGGACCAGACGGTCCATTCACAGACCCTAGGGCAGAACAGACCATGGTATGTGCAAGTTATTGCTAATAGGAAAAAAATTAGGGATATATATATACATATATATATATATATATATATATATATATATATATATATATATATATATATATATATATATATATTTACCAACGAAATGTCTAAAATGATTAAGTTAGATGCTCTGTCGTACAGGCTGATTATGAGGAACTGGTGCAGCAGGCAACTGTTTCTTCTGAGTCCGATTCAGCAGCGACACCGATAGACTATGATGCATTCTTCCTGCAGGTTGTGGGCAAACCAAACAGAGGGCGCATATATGGGGTCGGGTCATCTGGTTCAGTGTCCTCTGCACACCACAACCCATTAGGCAGATGCCAGATCACAGAGATAGAGATACATCAGGCTGTTGCTCGGGCGACGACAACATTGAATGAGAAGCTCGATCTACACATCTCAGAGAATGAGGAATTGCGTAAAGCGCAACAAGAACACACTGAGCGGATTGAACAACTTCAAGAAGAACACAATGCTGAACTTCGAGAACTGCGTGCACAGATCGCACTGCTAACAAAGATGATGATGAAGCCACTTGCTCATCAGGATCCACCTCAACCCGATGATGGAAATGAAGAATAGTTTCATGTTTTTTTGTTATGTTAATATGTGCAACGAGTGTGTTAAATTATGTTTATGATTTGTTTACTTTATTAATGGTATGGTACAATATAGTTTTCAATATAAATTAAATATAATTTATATTATATGAATGTGTATTATATCTTCATTTAATAATCAAATAATTAATAAAAACTGGAGATTTAAAGGTTTTAGTTGAAAAAAAAATTAAATTAAATTTCGAGAGTTGCAATTTTGGCGACGGCTTCGAGACGGAATGTAGAGTTTATGTTATGGAGTGTGGAAAAACTATATTTTTGGCGACTATTTGGAGACGGATTAGAGACACTATTTGTTGGAGACGACGTGGCGACGGATTGGAGATACTATTTTTTGGAGACGACGTGGAGACGGAATGGAGACACTATTTTTTGGAGACGACGTGGAAAAGGAATGACGACACAATTTTTTGGAGACGACGTCGAGACGGATGAGAGACGACACTAGTTTTTGGAGACGACGTGAAGACGGAATGGCGACACAATTTTTTGGAGACGACGTCGAGCCGGATGGGAGACGACACTAGTTTTTGGAGACGACATGGAGACGGAATGGAGACACTATTTTTTGGAGACGAGATGGAGATGGAGTGGAGACAAAGAGCTTTTGGCAACGGTGTGGAGATGATATGTTTGGGACACGATTCCGAGACGGATATGGAGACGACTAAAATGCCGTCACCAAATGCGACGATATGGCGACGGGGAGACACCTTGGCGATGCTACTTTTGGCGACAACCAATATTTATCTCTACGCCGTTGCCAGCCATCGCCAATATCAATTTGGCGACGGCATGGAAACGACTTTGGTGGTCGCCTAAAGCCGTTTTTTTTGTAGTGATGTAGCTTATTTTCCGAACATACGACATCTCATGCACCATGTGACTTTCACCGTGTTGGCTAAAATTTTCTTTTCCTGCTAAGTATATTCGCTAATAGTTAATTGCAAAGGGTCTAGTCAGAATTTCAGAAAGGCTATGTACCTATTTTATCACATTAATTAATAATTGCTATGGAAGTTTTTTGTTCAAAGGGTCTGGTCAATATTCGTTAATAGGGTCTGATTGCAGTGTTAATGCTCGCAATCATTTTTTGACATAACATCTGATAAAATCAATATTACTACCAAAAAAAAATCAATATTACTTCTATCCAAAAAATGAAATATCCAATTCATATGCTAAAAATAAAATAAAAAATCCTAAATAAGCAAAGAAAATCCACTTTATTTTTTAAATAACAGAACCTCCCTAACAAAATTGCTTCATTTTTCAATTAAAAGATGGATTAAAAAAATAAATATTACTCTATTATTATTATTATTATTATTATTATTATTATTATTATTATTATTATTATTATTATTATTATTATTATTATTATTATTATTATTATTATTATTATTGTTATTGTTATGTTTTTCCTTTGTCAACTATTATTATTATTTCTTAAAAATATGAAAATGCGATGTTGAATAATAATTTCAGTTTCTTTTCAAAAACTACAATTAAAAATTTTCATACAAAATAATGTTGGGGTTAAGCATATCATGAAAGAATACAGATGCAATTTTTTGTTCTTTTTTTTAAAAAAAAAAAATTTGTGTATGCATTTGTTATTGAACACTCTAGAAGATAAGAAATCTTACTTCTTTGCAAAATTTAAAAATCATAAATAGACAAAAAGAAAATTCCAACTTCGTTTCTAAATGACACAACCTCCCTCATAAAGTAGTTTTGTTTTTTAATTAAAAGCATGATTAATTTAGAATATTCGATTTATATAATACAAATCAAATTATAAAATTATAAAATAAGCGAAAAGAAAATTTTACATTCATTTTCAAAAAAAAGCACTCTTATCAGAACAACCATCATGCCACATTTAAGTAAAATATGCATCTTTCCTACAAAAAAAAAAATAGTATCCACTATCTTGAATTTATAATTGGAACAACCATTATGTCATTGTCAGCACACAAGCAACCTTCATATTGAAAGAAAAAAAAATTTATTCAGTTTTATATGCTAAAGACCTTTAAGGATTGTAATGATTTCTTGGAATTTAGATTTACCTTCACTATCCTAACATTATCATCTTTTATATTTAAAAGTCATATATCATAAATTTGTATCCTATGTATATTAGAACTCTATCTTATCTTTATTTAAACTTTTTTTTTTTTTTTTTATCTCTATCACTTTACTTTTTGCATTTCTAAAGAGTCAGATAAAAAAAATAGTATTAGTGTGAATTTTATGGGTTCACATTTTTTCTTTTTTGTTTTTTTGTTTTTTATTTTTTATTGTTGTTGTTGTGGATTCATCCTTCAAAATCAAGGTTATTTCTCCTTTTTTTTTTGTCCGATTTGATCATAGCTCTTATTTATCTAAGTTCTTGAAGTGTTTGGTTCAAAGTTGAAAATTGTTGATCATCGAAAATATTCAAGAATGAATTAACTAAAAAGTGGCTTTTTCATTATTTTTATTCACACACTTAGTTGGATATCATTCTCACTTTTTCTATTCAGTTGACCAATTTTTATATGTTAATACTGTGAGATTTGTATGGTGGTAGAATGTTGAAAAGGAAAATAAAGATTTTATCTTGGAAGTGATTTTCTATTATTAATTAAAGATTTTATTTATCAATTTTTACTCATCTATTTATGACATTAGTGGAATAATATTGAGTAGCATATATATATTTATCTTACAACCTTTGTATTTGTATTCTAAACTTAAGTTGCTACAAATAATGTGAAGTGAAACTTTTAAACCATTTTTTATTTGCATTGACTGTGAGATAAAAGCTTTATTTCAACTTAGGGAGTTTAAGTCTGCAACGTGATTCATTCTGCTCATAGGCAAAATATTGTCATACCATTCTCATTTATTGTTACTTATTGTTCTATCTTTACATGGGCAATTCATATTACGACTTTGATTATCTCACTTAATTGTTGTTTTTCTTCCTTATGGTTAATATCCATTAAGGATGATGTATAAAATGGAAATCGATATCCATGATTTAATCTATGTTTATCCAGCACTACGTCACCCCATAATAGAACGTGTTCCGCATATAAATTAGAAAGATAAACTGTTACGCCCCGACCCGATCCCACGGGAACCGAACCCGGACGCGACGATGCACATATGCGAAAATGCTAAAAAAATAGGAACATACAACCACTTGATACTCTCTCATACATCCCAAAAGATCGCAACGCGCATAAATCATTCAACGAAAGCGGAAACATAATGATACATTCATGATTAAATACAATACTTGACATTTCATACGAAGGTCAATAAACTTGGTTAAGATTCCACAAAAGAAGTCTAGCTAGACATGATCACGTGCCCCATGACCAATCCTAAAACAACAAAAGGCTAAACTACGAGTAAACATCCAGTACAAAGACTTCAAAAGTCTAGTAAACAAGAGTTCCAAAAGATAACAACATGTTCTCGTCAAGTAAGCACATTAATCATGTTGCACGTTCTATAACTCATTAACAGCGTCTTCATGCACAAAATCCACATCGTGAACACCTGAAGCATGTAAAATAGAGGGTGAGCTAAACAGGCTCAGTGAGGAACGACTCGGAGTTTTGGGAAACTTGAACCTGAAAACTCTTTAACACATTAGCAACAACATAACATGAAAGAAATGCATGATTACATTCGCGTAATAACACATATTCAAAGATACGCTTAGTAACATTGTTGATGTCGACACTTGAATCTCATCACGAACACGTAATATAACCAACCTTAACTCCCGCTTGTGTACTCATGATGGACACGATTCTACGACCTCCCTCGTTATGATGTACGCAGATCACACGAGAGGGACTAACACATAATAGTCAAGTTAGCAATGACAAGCCCTATGCCGTCCAGTGTTCCAAGACACTATCATCGCAGACTCGAGTTGCAACTGTACAGTTCACGGGCATGTAACATGCACACATAACACTTATCATGCAATCACATCGCATCAAAACTCATTCATTACACACATACGTACGTAGAGAGATCAACAAAGTAGGTTGTCTCGCTATCACATAAATAATTTAACGTCGCATTAACCATAAAACAAAGTAGGTTGACACATCCTAATATCACATTAGTGATAACTGCAACACAAAAGTAAGAATAACCAAGTAGAGATAGGTGCATGAACCAATTAAGCCTAAAGTGACCTCAAATAAACTCATAGCTAAGTTAACTCTGCAATAGTCCAAATTAATCAATTTTGTTACCTATTCTCTTGACCTCCAAATAATCTGATTTTGGTATAGAATTAAAGCTCTTCAAAATTAGATAACTCTATAATCAAACGGATCTCAATTCAGAGTTAAATTGACAAAGTTATGAACAAAACAGTGCAAGCGGTACAAAACATAAACGGATCCGAACGTGATGTCCGGTCGTGTTGATCATGACCGGGTATCACGACCGGAAAAACGTCTAGTAGACTGCACAAATGTCTGGGACTGATGTCCAGTCGTGTTAACACGACCGGGTATCACGACCGGACAGACACGAACAAACACACAAATCTTTGATTCTTGAACCAACTCAAGTCCTTTTTTCATGCAAACTCATATGAATACTTAAGAACATCTATTTCTGGTGGCAAAACACTCAACTTATAACCATATAACTCATCTTCAAAACCACCAAATAAACTCAAGAACACAAGAATGGCTAATCAACTCCATTTTTATCATAGATCAACTACAACAAGCAATAAGAACACATACTCTAGCATTAACATCATCATTATAACACATACATGCAAGAACATGGAAATATCCCTCACCTTAGAAATGTTGAAACAAGATAAAACAATCTGATAGAAAGCTTGCACAAGATGAGAAGAGCTCAAATCTATAATATTAGCTCTTGGTTCTACCTCTACACCCTTCAAATAGTTCAAAATGCAAGAAAAATACTATTCCTTCCTCTTCTTCTCTTCACACGCCTAAGCTAGGGTTTTTGTGAGCATTTTTGTTCATTTGTTTGCTATTTATAATTATCTCTAAGTTGGTCAAAGGCAAGGTCAAAACAAGACAACTCTTGTATGTAATTTATGACTAAAATACCTAACTATTGTTTTTTTATTACCACTTTACCCTTAGAAAATATCCTAAATTGCTAGTGACCAAACATTCTTGTTATTTTGCTCATATTACCCTTCTACCATTTCTAGAAGATTGGCCAATGTGAAAAGACTATTTTACCCCTCTAGCAATTATAGGTTAAATGAACTCAAAATCATGTAGAATGCAAATTTGAATGCACAAATAAGTTCAAGTAATAGAATGAGCAGTTTAAATGTATGTGATGCATGTTGGGGTCTCACATAAATCCTTAATTTACTATGCAAAATTCATATATATATATATATATATATATATATATATATATATATATATATATATATATATTTTTTGTATTTATGATTCTTTCATAATCTATCTCTTTGCCAAAACGAGCCCTCATTGTCTTTTATCTAGAGTGTGGCTGTAGGATCGTAGTCTATGACTACCATCTGACATGCTTCTGTGAATATTGGTCTCGAGAAAAAGAGAATATATTTTTTCAAGAAGTTTTGCATTTTTACTATTATTTTTTTCTTTTTTTAAATAATTATTTTTTCAAAAAACCTATATTCTCGGTCTAGGTATATATATTCTTGATACCTGCATGTCTGACGTCAACTATTCATTTTTCAGGGAGTGACAGTGAGAGATTAATTTTGGAGAACAACAAGGGTACACTATTAATTAAAATTGTGACTCCTAATGATTTGTGGTGCACCTGCTCTCCCTTATGACTTCCACACTTTTTAGGATTTTCCTTTTCTTTAATTTTACTTCTTTTTGTTTTATTGGCTCTTTTACTACATAAATTTCCTTCAGTGAAATTTACTTCATCAAGATCGTTATCATGAATGGATGGATTGAATTTCAATCTAAAACAAGAGTTCAAAATTAGCTTTATACATATTAACAAATTACAAAGTTTAGCTTAATTTTTAACTTAATTTGACCAAAATTATAATTTTTTAAACTACTTGCAAACACATTATCGCAAGAATGCCAAAGATCAGTTTAAAAAAAAAGAATGCTAACAACCAAGTGATACAAATATTGGACATCTATGCACTTCACTTGATTCAACTAAATTTATTTATACCTTAACATTTTAATCAACAATACCATAATCCTTCATAACATGTACGACTTTGTTGGTCACACATCTATTTGTAAAAGAATAAAAGAAATGAATTTATTTTTTTCCTTCTTGACTACATACATTTATCACGATATGGCTTTCTGATGTTAGCATAACCATTTCTTATAACCCAACAACTATAAAGCCACACTAACTTAACAACTTACAATTACATCCTTTAATTGCAAGAAGAAGAGTTGCAACGATGAGTAGATGATCAATTTTGTAAACATGTTATAAATCTTATAATTCAACATACAAAGCTCATTGTCAGGGATGACAAAAATGATAAAGGAAATATGGGGATGGGGAAGTAAAAATTATAACAAACTTATTTTAAAAGTTTATCGATATTCTCATAAAATGGCAAATTAGGTGAAGGCAACTTATGTTATTTGAAAATTTAAGTCACGTTATCTTGATTTATTTAATAGTTTTGACGATTTTTTGTGCAATCTAATTGAAAACAAAAGTAAAGATAGACATTTGAGAACATTTTAGGTTTAACTAAATGGAGCGTTGAAACTATCTATATTTTGACATTGGATGTACTATTGATTTTAGTATATTTTCTTAGATATATCAAGCCAAACTCTTCAACACAAAAACAATATTTTTTCCCAGATTTATTACTATATTTTAATCAATACAAAAGAACATAATGCTAATCATATCAAGAAAAGTATTTGGTTATGTACTGCATTCCAAACTATGAATTCAAATATATATTTTTATCATGGGAATGTGTTGAAATAAGTTAATAGCATATTAAATATATGAGAATTAAAAAATTAAAATTTGTTCCTTTAGTTACAAAATATGGTTTAACGGTCATAACACTTGTGATTGATCTCATAAAATGTATATAATTTACTTTGAATTAATATGACAAATATAATTTGAATTAAGCAACTTTTTTAAGTATTAAATTATTTTACAATTTCAAATTTATAGAGCATGGTACTATACATATACTTTAGATACTCTTAATGTATTTCAAAATAAGAAATATGTTTGCGAAGTGAAAGCTATAACAAATCTATGTTGGTTTTGACTAATTACGAACCTACCAATGATTTTTAATACACACACACACACGTTATAAGGAATGATCAAATAAGATTTTTTTTGTATAATGTAGAGCATTGTTGCATCTTCAATTGAGAAGCATATGCATAACGAGATTCACCATTGGATTCGTGAATTCCTGGTGATAAAAATGGATTTACAAGCAAGTCATATGAGCAAGGAGTAAGAATGATGTCAAACTATGAGGAGATGACGTGAAGAAGATATATACATGTATCTTTTGGAATGTCTGATCTATGTAAAATAGTGGTTACTATTCCATTTAAAAAAATATGTGTTTATATTTATTTCTTATTTGTTTATTTATTCTTTTGAAATGATATAGCAAAGTAGCTATATAGTATAATTTCTCAATAATGTGGTTAAAAATTGAATGAATTGATTTTATATTTCATATTTTTAGAGCATTTACATTACACTTGTGTGACACCTGTGCATCGCACGGGTATAAAACTATTTTTTCTGAAATTTAGACCTAAAAGCCTAGAACTACAGACTATTCCTAGTAATTTTGATGTGATTCTTAGTTTCTCATTGAGCTGTAATATATAATATATCTTCAATCTGACGATGTTTCATTTGTGTACTTAAAGTCATGCGTTGGGAGAGAAAAGGTGATCATAGCTAGTGAGTTATTGCTCTTTAATATGGTTTTAGACGAAAAAACTATACTAGTTGTGGTTCTTCATTACAAGGTATATCAATACTATTTAGCCTCGTTTATACTTCAGATGGACTTGCAAAGCCGAACACATATACCATGTAACGAAGAACCACTGCAACTAGTATAATTTTTTTCGTTTGAAACAATATATTCTAAAGAGAAAAAATTTCTCTAGTATCAATACTAGAGAAAAAACCACTTCAGGTCTTTAACAAGCTTAAGAAAGAATGAAAGACCAATAATCTTTAATGTTAGGTTGATCGTTAATTTAATCCTCAATATTAGAGAAATTACATAATTAATCTCAATATTACCAAATAGTGACACAAATTGATTTTTTTATGTTAAATAAAAGCTAAAATTGAAGGAAAAATGATCATGTGGCACATAACTAGTTTTTTAAGAGTAAAATGGCCATTACCATGCCTTTTCTTTTCTTCCCTGTTCTTGTTTTTTTTTTTTCTCTACTTCTTTATTTATTAACTTTTCTTCTCCCCACCCCACCCTACCCTACCCTACCCTATGCCCTCTGTAATCCTCACCCATACTATCATTTGTAACCTCTTGAAATGAGTTTCATTTTTCTAAAAATTTAAGTAGGTGTTACCGGTATACGTGTTGGACCAAGCAACCCCAATCCCCTCCCCAACCCAAGTCAAAGTTTTTCCATTCTTTATTTTTATTTTTATTTTAGGGACCTTACCCCTCCCCCACCCCTCCTCCTGCAAAAAAAAAAAACGATGAGGTTGAAGCTTTGGAGAAGGCAAAGTCGGCACTGGACTTTGGGTTGCGTCATTCAGACCATGCCAAAGGTTTTTGTCGGGTACATTTGAACCACTTGAAAAAGGAATACAATGGTGGTTGAGGCATCAACAAAGTAGGTTGGACCAATGTTGTTCAAGAAGTTTTTTTTTCTTTTTCATTTTTATCCCCACCCTCACATGTTTCCTGTTTTCATGAGATTTAAACCCTTGTCTTCTAACTACCAAAGGGAGCAGCCCACCACAAAAAAATTGAAGAAACTAGCAAGTCGATCGAGTAATTGGTGGTAGACAGTGGTCGGAGGCCAAATTTATGATCGGAGGCCACCAAATTATTTGTCGTTTGACGAGGAATGTAATGGTATTTCCTTATCATAGATATGTAGACGATTGGATTATGATTGAATAATTAGGGGCAAATAGGTCATTTCCCATTTAAAAGAGCATGCTTGAAATTCATTTAACTTTTAAAGGGTATAAATGAGATCTCACACAATTCAAACCCTTTTTTTATTTTTCAACATCCATTTGATTAAAAGGATTAATTATTTCACTTTTTTGCGAATAATAGATACTAGTTGTATAACTTTATAACACTGAAGACTAATTTAAAAAATTAAGCAAATATTAGGGACCAATAATGAAATCTACTCCTCAAGAAACAAAATTAAACTATTTACAAATATGGATGACAAGACCATAGAGAGATATATCTAGGGTTAAAGTCGCATTTTATGCGCTTGTTTACCAGATTTGGCATGAAAGGAATCAGAGGCCACACAACAACAGTGCTAGGACTAAAGACCAAATCCTCAACAGAATTAGAGTCGATGTTTGTGCTATTTTTATAGCAAATATAAATTCAGACAGTCAGGTACTAACATTCGTATTTGTAAAGCATGGAATATTGATAAATACATTCTTTTGTAAGTATTTTCTTTTGTATTTTTGACCAAGAAACATATATACTCCTTTGTACTTGAGACTGTTGCAATGAAATTTCTCTTTGTTGATTGAGCAAAAAAAAGAGATACATCTAGGGTTGTAAAGGGGTTGGATTCAAAGTATTTTCTCAATATCCAAATTTGAATCCAAATCTAGATTTACATCCAAATAAAAACAAAAACAAAAATCAAAATGTTATACTATAATTGAAATCCATCTAAAATCAGCTCTCTTATGCATGATAGATAAAAGGGTAAAGTGTACAGAACCCCTATGCTCTTTAAAAACTGCACAATACCCCATCTGATTTAAAAAGTCTACGATGCCCCCTATACATAGTTTCTAAAACTAAGAACATTACCCTCTTCCGTCAAAAAATTCATTTATTTTAACGGAAAGTGTGATGCACACACTAAATGCTTATTTATTTATTTTTGCTTAAATTATTAATTATTGTAACAAAAATACCCTTATATGAAACATATATATCTTTTTCTTTTCTTCTCTGTCCACCCATTCGTTTCACCGACAACAATTGAAGAAAATCTTAAAAAAATGCTTGTAGACCATCATCCCCCTGTATTTTTAAAGTAACTTGTTACCCCCCTTGTGTTTTATAAAACCAACTAATTACCCCCATATATTTTTAAAAACAAAGTTGTATACCCTTGTTAAAATAAATAATTTTTCTAACAGAAGCAGGGAATGTTCAAAATACAAGGGAGTATTGTGTACTTTTGACAAAAATAAAAATGTTAAGTCGTTTACTAGATAAAATTAGGGTGGCTGTTCAGGATGGCCTTAGAAATCGAAAATGAAATGAAAGAGGTCTTGTGTTCTTGAAATTAATGGAACCTACCTTGACTCAATTTGTAATGCTTCACATTAATAGTATACCAAATTAATTTCCCATCACCTTTCATTAACTTATTTTTCTGAAATTTACACCAAAAAGCCTAAAACTACGGACTATTCCTAGTAATTTTGATGTGATTCTTAGTTTCTCATTGAGCTGTAATATATACTATATCTTCAATTTGACAATGTTTCATTTGTGTGCTTAAAGTCATGCATTGGGAGAGGAAAATTGATCATAGCTAGTGAATTGTTCTTTAATATGGTTTTAGACGAAAAAAACTATACTAGTTGTGGTGATTCTTCGTTACATGGTATATCATTACTATTTAGCCTCGTTTGTACTTCCACATTCTTCTTATTTAAAAGAATAGATCTGTCCCTAGTAATGGTTGCTCCGATTACGAATGTTGCATCCTAGTAAGAAAAACGCACTTCCACATTCTTCTTATTTGACATGTAATGGACATAAGCATTGCATTATATATATTTTTTATTTAAAAAGATCTAAGTTAATTTTATATTATAAAAAATATTACATCTATTGAAAATGGATCTTTGAATCTCTCAAGCACAAATCGAGAATCGTACCACTAGAAGAAAGCACTATAAATTTAATGACAGCTTCAAGAGACCAAAAAAATGTCAAAGTAAAATAGCAATCGTTCAGACCATCTCTAGGCTCCATTTATTTGCTATAAAATATTTTTCTTGAAATTTTTTAATTTTTTGGTGTTTGGTAACCAAACACCAAAAAATTAGTTAACTGAAAAATAAATTTCGGTTAAAAAAAAAAATTTAGTTCAAAGGACTGAAAAATATTTTCTTTTCCAAAATCCGGGAAATTCCATCCAAACTCACCCTCCTCACCCTCACCCTAACCACTCCAGTCACCCCCTACCTCACCTACCCCATCACCCTGTCACCCTTATCCCCCCCCCACCACCCCACACCCCCGCTAGCACCCTGTCACCCTCACCCCCACCCTCACCCTATTCTGGTGAAATTTGTGTGTGTTTGTTTGCATGTGAGATTTTTATATATGTATATATATATGTGAGTATGTGTATTTTTTCTTTATAAAATCTCTTGTTGAAAAATATTTTTTATTAAGACAAGCAAACACCAAAAATTATCATATTTTTCAAAAGAAATATATATATTTGTTAATATTTCATTCAACAAATTATTTTACGACAAACAAAAAAAACCCTTAATTGTAATATTTCTTCGGAAGGTTGCAAAAAGAGCTAGATGCACCACATTATAAGTCATCCAAATAAATTAGTTGTCCTTTACCGGGCACTCATCATTTTCCTATTCGTTATTAATTTCAATGGATCCCAACATGTGGTTCCATTTTTACAGGTCTCTAATTTCAATTTTACTTTAATAGTATTAATTATTTTAAACTTTTTATTTTTACAGTTAAAGATGAATAGAGATGAAAACTTAACTTCTCAAATTTTGGAAGTTAAATTTACCAAATTGAGGACCTTTTGAAAATATTGAGCTTTCTAAAGAGTGTGTAAGTTAAATCTATCAAATATTAAAAATTTATGTATTTTTAAGATAATTTTACTGGTAAAAAAAAAAATCACCATACATCAACTTTCTTGTGCACCGCGTACTATGTAATTTATTCTTGGCCCTACGGCATATTCAACTTTTTCTCTTCCTTCGTTTGGTCTCTATAGTTGCCATTGGATCATCATTTTCTTCTTCTTTTTCTCTCTTAGGTACTGTTTAGACTAGTTTTTTGGTATTTAAAAGTATTTTTTGTGAGTTTAAAAATTGAGGTTATTCTGTTTGGCCTATTTTTAAAGTGGTTTTAGGTAAAAGATAAAATTGGAAAAACAAGAAGCTCCGAATTAGAGCTTTTCAAAGTAGACTTTTGCAAAATTATTTTTATATAATTTGGAAAGCTATTTTCTTTTTCTTTCTCAAATGTATATCTTCATATTTTTTAAAGTCCAACATTGCCCTTAAATTTTCTACAAGCTCAACATTGCCCAACATAGGCTAAGCAGTCAATGACTTTTGTTCAACAACACTTCTAACCAAAATTCAACGGTTAAAAGCTGTGACGCCCGAGATTTTAGCTGTGCATTCAATTACTGTTGCATCCCTTGTTTGCGCATTTCCTTCTGTGCAGTATTAATTGTCTTCTTAAATTACTATTCACTATGTTTTTAACTTCATGCTATTAGCGAATTTGCATTTTTATTAAATCATATTAATTGTTAGAGTAGTGAGAAAAATGTGCATTTGAGCTAGAGGCGATAGGAGAGCTCGTTTAGAAAATGATTTTTGTAGTTGTATGAATAGTGTTACGTAACATAACTTAGGGAATGAATTAGCTAGCATTCATTTTACTATCTAGGCTCGTTTTAAGCTAACTAAGCGCATTTAGTGAACCATTTAAGCAAGCAACTTAGCCCCATTTAATATATAACTCACACAACACACACATTAGCTCATAACTTAGCAAAAAAAAAAAAAAAAAGAAGAAAGCATGCTAAAAATACTGTAGCAATTTCGAGAGTTGCATAGGAGAAGGAAAAGAGGAGATTTTGCTTCAACAACCTTGCATCTTGAGCTCCTAGCTTGATCTTGGGAGGGTTTTGAGCATCCTAGGGCCTTCAACAAGCTTCATTGTCTTCAAAAATTGTGAGGGAGATGCATTTTATTATTTTTAAAGTTTATGTTCATATGTTGAATTTTCTTGATTTGTCAATTATAGCTATAAAACTTGTTATGAATGGTTATTATGAGTACATTAGAGCCTATAGAGTTAACTTTCATAGCTTGATAAGGAATTCCATGGTTGAATGTAGAGATTGAAGGAAGAAGAAGATGAATAGTGCCTAGAATTAGGGTTTTGAGAAAAATTGCTAATTAGCTTAAATTGAGGCTTCAATTAGGTGCTCTAGATCCTAGTGAAGTTAGTTAAAAAGCTCCGTGAGGTTGAATCACTCGAAACCGAACTTAATTGCATAGATAGCCGACTTTAAAAAGGGGACTTTTTCCGTTGAGCAATCCGGGCAAGTTTGGGCATTGATTCGGGTATCCTTGAGCTAAGGAAGCACCTTTGGTGCTTTCGTTTCGCGGAAATGAGGTTCGGTTAGTATAGTTGTAGTTCAAACCCGTTTGGGGCCTTCCCGAACTTTTGTTTCTAAAATGAGTTTTTATGATCCTAAAAGGTGCCTTTGGGCTTAATTAAGAATATAGAAAGACTAGGGTATGATTTGGGAATTTTGAACCATGCTTAGGAGAAAGAAAACTCGGTTAAAGAAAGGGGAAAAAGTAGTTTTGGCTATATTTGATGCAATTGGCATTTGTATTTGAGTTAACATGTATTGTATTGAATATTTAGGATATAATTAAGCTATTTGAGTAGATTATGGGAATTAATTGTGCTGATTGCTTCTTTTGGTATCTTTAAGCTAATCTCGTGCTTATGTGAACTTATATCGTGCATATTTGTGAGGGCGGCCTACTTTGTCGTCCCTCATACGTGTTATGTGATTTCTTGAATGCTTGTGTCTTGTCTTGGGGTTGCGCAACCTTTTCGGACATGGTAGCGTTAAGAAACACGGGCAGCGTCGGGCTTGCCGTGCTCCCTCGACTACCATGGTGCCTATTCCCTTTCTCACTAAGGCATACTCCACTACCCTAGAGGCGTGGTTCACCTGCTGGGCATGGACCTACCTCGGGAGAAAGGGTCGTAGGATCGGGATACATCCGGAGTATCCCAATTGTTGGTGTTTGGGGTTTGTCGGCATGTTCGTGATGCTCGTGGTTCGTGGCTCATGAATGAAGACTTGAAAGTGGAACCGTATCCTTTTTAAAAGTGATTAATTGCTTGGTTTATTGTCTTGTTGGTTTATGTGGATTATATATGTTTTCTTGTGTTTGCATATCATATTGCACGCTGGCATGTTGCATCACCTCCCTCGCTGGGCAACATTGTTGCTCATTCCTCATTTAATATGTTTCAGGTGAAGCTGAGGTGAATCCTCAGCTGATAGAAGAAGAGGAAGAAGTGCTAGTTATGCATTTTCGGTGACTTCTTGTGTGATAAGGTTGTCTAAAATGAGAAGCTTGCGTGGAGTTGTTGTTGATTGCCTTTTTGTGACCTTGGGGTCTTGAGTATAAATGGTGAATGTAATAATTTGTAATCTTGTATGTTGGATATAAAGTGGAATGACATGTAATAATCCATAGTAAACTTATTCTTTTGCATGCTTGTGTGATTAACAAACTTGGAAGTAGAACTTGGCTATTGTTGTATCTAACTACCTATAGTTAAAATTAGAAATGCTTTGCTTGCTTGTGTGTTATATGTAATCGTTGTTCCAAGACTCAGATGGCCTTGTGATTGTGGGTGGCCCATAAAAATCTTAGAGGATTGGTTATAAGAGTTGTTGTTTGTGGATCTAGCATCATGGTGTCTTTGTGCAGGTACCAGTTTAGTCCTAGAAACAGGGGAGACTCTGTCATGCCCCAACTCGACCCCACCTACGATCAGTCAGGACGCAACGGAATTTCGGCGGCATAACGACAGTAAACAGATTTCCGAGGTTCTAAACCAACCTCATTAAACATCATACACCCAGTAATTCCTCAATACAACAACAACATACAACACAACCATATTATACAATAAAACATCTTCGTTATACGCCTCCGTTCCAACATGACATACAATACCTCAACTTTATCATACATTTCAAAAGTAAGTTGAGACACAACTACAATTTAACCATAGACAAAAGGAAACCGCTAAGTTAACATCATTTGGTTCATCATCTTTTCAATATCTATTACATTAAGAACCGTAAAGCATATAAAGTCTATTAAACTAATATACAAGACATTTAACAATATAAAGTCATGGATAAGACTCGGGAACATATGACTCATCCACAAAAGGCACATTTTCCACATTCTCCTCTTCAGGAGGCACGTACCCGTAATCTTGTGAAAGTACACCTGAAACATGCATTAATAGAGAGTGAGCTTATATACATAAGCCCAGTGAGGATCCGATAGATCTCGACAGTATTCACTACGCTCCTTGAATTTAGTCCTTTGAGCAAGTAAACACACAACAACAATAATAACATAAATAAAGCTATCATCACATAACTATATGACCATTCAGTAAGGATACTCTATTTGGTGTAGCTCCAAACGCCATCACGATCTCAACCGTTCTTCTTATAACTCCCCATTACTCACGCACCCGAGGTACCTCACTATCCCCTTCCCTCCATGACATCTCCGTCATGCGAGCTGGGGGTAGCCTATGGCAGTCATGCCGGTTTCAACCCGACAGCCCGACGCTGCCCGAGAGGTGGCACACACATACCAAGGCTCCATATTCATCAATCATCATGCAAGCATAAATCGATCAATCAATTGGGAGATCAGCAACAAGAGTGCCCGATTCCCGCATTCAATAATAATCAATCAATAACATCAATATAACATCAATATAACATCAATATTAAATTAAACATCAAACAACGTAGTTAGATGACAAAGTAGGCCATCTAACCGGACATGCATAATATTCATAATTAAACTCTAAATTACTCAACAACAACTCACCATTCATCACTCGAACACTACCCAACCATCTAAGGCATCGTTCAAGAAATTAAAGAATGACAACCTAAACTTCTAAAATTCATAACTTACAATCTACTAATCCAAACATTGCCAAATCAGTTCCTATCACTCACCCATTCAACCTACTACATTAGCCCTCTCGGAAATCCACCATAACACCTCCAAAACATGCCCGATAACCCTAAAATCCTAAGATATCATGGCTGGATTTTCCGGATTTCCACACAAACAATGTAATCGAAAATTCGGCATTACAACAGCGCTAACACGTAATTATCAAGTATTTAGAAATCGACGGCAATCGATTTCGATCAACACAACTCAATTAAATCAACTTTGAACATTTTAATCAAAATTAAATACCCGGAAAATAAAAATTATGCTACATCCGACAGAAACTCGTAGTATTAGTATATAATGATCCCTAGCATGCAAGGAGCAATAATCTATCATCAGATTTCAATTCTAACGGTTCAATCTTCATTTATACGCAAAAACACAAAAATGACATTTTGAGATCTAGAATTTTTCTCTCACCTTAGATGCGATATAAGCCTAGGAATGCGTGCAATGCATGCCCAACAAGCAGAATCCAAGTCGGTGCGAAGTTCTACGGACAAAAACTAGGTTTTTCTTTGAAAAATTGGATTGAAAGCTTAAGTTTTTCTCTTCTCTTTTCTCTCCTCAACCTCTCGGCAATGTGTGTGTGTGTGATGGTGTTTTTGTGTTGTGTGAGTGTGTGTTGAGGACATGAGCTTAAATGGTCAATTATTTAATTAAAGTCAAAGTTATTTTAATAGGTATTTTTGTGTTTTTAATGTCTTTAATTGCATTTTAGTGATCACCAAGTTAAAATTAATTATGCAACCCCCAAGATATCTCAAGTGAGTTATTTTTAGGTGACAAGAAGTTTTACATTCAAAGAATTCCACCCGAGTCGGCTTAAAACTCGATTTTCGCAAAAGTCGGTGTAAAAACCCTAATAAATTCTTAAGCCGATTTTAAAACCGTTTTCATCAAACACAGGTCTATTAAAGTCCGTGGACTAGGTCTAGAAGGGTTAAAAAGACCAGTTTCAAAATTATAGCGGACGTGTTTCGAAAACACTATTCACTGAAAATCGACGATAAATTTTCTGACTCCGTTTTTGATGAAAATTTCATGAATGCACATTTAGCACGTATTAGAAGTATTGAAATCAAAATTATAACTTTCTAGGTCCTATAGCACATAAACAGGTTATATGCACGCAAAACGAGGTAAAGCACGTAAAACGAGATAAGCAAGAAAGTGGGGTTTCACATTCTCCCCCCCTTATAGAAATTTCGTCCTCGAAATTCTTACTTGATGTATGGAAAAGATCTGGGTATTGCTGCTGCATCTGATCTCGTCTCTCCCACGTAGCTTCCTCAATGCCGTGATGTTTCCACAACAGCTTAAACATCGGAATCCTCTTCGACCTCAACTCTCGGTCCATCTGATCTAGAATACGAATCGGACGCTCGTCATAAGTCAAATTCTCTCGAAGCTGTAACGGCTCTGGCTCAAGAATATGAGAAGGATCCGGATTATATTTCCGCAAATTAGACACGTGAAACACATCGTGGACATTAGAGAAGTTCTCCGGTAAAGCCAACCGATATGCTAACTTACCAACCCTGCCAGTAATCTCAAACGGCCCAACAAATCTCGGACTCAGCTTACCACCTTTACCATAACGAACAAACCCCTTTCGAGGAGACAATCTTAAGAAAACCCGATCTCCAACTGCAAACTCCAAGTCTCGACGACGCTTATCAGCATAACTCTTGAATCTACTCTGCGCCGTAAGCATTCTCTGCCTGATCAACTGAACATTCTCAATCTTCTCAAGAAGTTCTGGCATAATAGTCGGATCAACAGTCTTCATCTCTCCTACCTCGTCCCAATATAAAGGTGAATGGCACTTACGACCGTAAAGAGCTGCAAAAGGTGCCATCCCAATAGTAGCTTGATAACTATTGTTATAGGCAAACTCGGCAAGTGGTAGATGTTTCTCCCAGTTCTTCCCGAAGTCCAGAACACAAGCCCTAAGCATATCTTCCAGAATCTGAATAGTCCGCTCAGACTGACCGTCGGTCTGTGGATGATACGCTGTACTGAAGTTCAACTGAGTACCCAAAGTCTCCTGAAGTTTCTCCCACAAACGAGAAGTAAATCGAGGATCTCGATCAGAGACAATACTAGATGGAATACCGTGAAGTCTAACAATCTGATCCAGATAGAGGTCCGTCAGCTTTGTAACCTCATCTCCCAACCTCATGGCAATAAAATGAGCTGTCTTCGTCAAACGATCCACAACAACCCAAACTGCATCATTACCCCTCGGTGATCTAGGCAAACCAGTGACGAAGTCCATCGTAATATGCTCCCATTTCCACTCTGGTATAGCCAACGGCTGAAGCAAACCTGCTGGTCGTTGATGCTCGGCTTTCACTCTCTGACAAGTCAAACATCTAGACACAAACTGAGCAACCTCCCTCTTCATGTTGTTCCACCAGTAATGTTGCTTCAAATCCCGATACATCTTGGTTCCACCGGGATGAATAGTATATTTAGAATTATGAGCTTCCTCCAGAATACCTCGTCTCAAGCCCGGTTCATCGGGAACACAAACCCTGTTCCGAAACCGAAGAATACCATCCTCATGCACTTTAAAGTCAGACTGATCATCCGTGATCTGATCCTTGATCTTCTGAAGTTTAACATCAAGTTGCTGAGCTTCCCTGATCTGAGACAATAATAAAGGCTGAATACGGAGATGTGAACACATCACCCCAACCTGAGTGAACTCTGGTCTCCAATAACTAAACTCCTCAAGAACCTCCCACTTCTTGACAGCCAAACAAGAAATACTAGCCTTCCGGCTGAGAGCATCTGCCACAACATTTGCCTTCCCAGGCAGATAATTGATAGAACAATTATAATCTCCAAGAAGCTCCATCCACCTCCGCTGGCGCATATTCAACTCCTTCTGTGAGAATAAATACTTAAGACTCTTATGATCAGTGAAAATCTCGAACTTACTGCCCCACAGATAATGACGCCACTTTTTCAGTGCGAAGACAACTGCTGCCAACTCAAGATCATGAGTCGGATAATTCACCTCATAAGGCTTCAACTTTCGAGAAGCATAGGCAATAACTCGGCCATCCTGCATAAGAACACATCCCAAGCCCTCCTTGGATGCATCGCTGTAAATGACCATATTATCGGTCCCCTCTGGTAGAGCTAGTACTGGAGCGGTAGTTAACCTCTTTTTCAACTCCTGAAATCCACTCTCACACTTCTCGTCCCAATTAAAGATAGTCCGTTTCTGAGTCAACTTAGATAGTGGCCCCGCAATCTTTGAGAAGTCCTTGACAAACCTACGGTAATAACCCGCCAAGCCAAGAAAACTACGGACATCAGTAACACTCTCTGGCCGCTTCCAAGACATCACCGATTCAATCTTAGTGGGATCTACAGAAATACCACTCTGTGTAATAACATGGCCAAGAAAAGAAATCCGTTGCAGCCAAAATTCACATTTGCTGAACTTGGCAAACAACTGATGCTCCTGCAACTTCTCCAATACAAGCCGTAGATGTTGCTCGTGCTCCAATTCAGATTTAGAATAGACCAAGATATCATCAATAAAAATCACCACGAACTGGTCCAAGTACGGCTGAAAGACTCGATGCATAAGATCCATGAATGCTGCCGGTGCATTAGTCAATCCAAAGGGCATAACAACAAACTCGTAATGCCCGTACCGAGTCCTGAAGGCAGACTTCGGAACATCCTCCGAACGAATCCGAAGCTGATAATACCCCTGCCTCAAATCAAACTTAGAGTAGACTTTGGCTCCCTGAAGTTGATCAAACAACTCATCAATCAGTGGCAAAGGATATTTATTCTTGATAGTCACCTGATTCAAACCACGGTAATCTATACACAATCTCAAGGTACCATCCTTCTTCTTCACAAACAAAACAGGAGCTCCCCAAGGTGAAGAACTCTGCTGAATAAATCCTTTCTCCAACAACTCCTGTAACTGAGTCTTCAACTCCTTCAACTCAGCTGGTGCCATCCGGTACGCCGATTTAGAAATAGGTTGAGTACCGGGAACAAGATTAATCACAAACTCGATATCCCTCTCAGGCGGCAACCCTGGCAACTCCTCGGGAAATACATTAGGATATTCCCGGATAATAGGGACTTCCTCTAGTTGTAGCTTAACAGATGGCTTGTTGATCAAATAAGCTAGATAACCCGAACACCCCTTACTCACCAACTTAACGGCTTTAGTTGCTGAGATAACAAAACTCGTCTTAGCACCCCGGTTACCCGCTACCTCAACTACTGGCTGATCTGGCAAACGAAACTGTACTACCTTGGTTCTACAGTTCAACTGGGCATCATACTTAGAAAGCCAATCCATACCCAGAATAACATCATACCCCCGGATAGGAAATAAAATAAGGTCCGAAGGAAAATTATGCCCCTTAACATGTATTATACAATCCTTACATACTAAGCCAGTAACATACTTATCAGTCAAAGAGGTACTAATTTCAACCACATAAGGCAATCTTTCAGGTTGCAATTTAACACGTTGCACACAAGCAGGAGTAATGAAAGAATGCGTAGCACCAGAATCAATCAACACTTTAACAAGTTGATCAAGTATAAGAAAGTTACCTTCCACAACTGCAGTCTCCTCAGGCATCTCCTCTAAGTCAACTGCATAAGCCCGAGCCTGAACCCGCTGCTGCTGTGGTACACTGCCCGTAGGCCTACCCTGATAACCCTGAGTCGCTGCCCGACCCTCAGTCCTCGCATACTTAGGGCAATCCCTCACCCTATGATCGATGCTACCACAACCCAAACATGTCCCTGCCTTTACCCTGCAGTCGGACTCTACATGCCCTGAGCGCTTGCAGTAATTACACTGCGATGATGTGGCACTAGCACTGCCCCTAGAATAACCAGAAGCTGAAGAAGCAGCTGATACAGCCTGCTGCTGAGGTCTCACCACACTAGGCCTATACTGACCCTGAGACTGGGCTGGCCTAAACTGAGTCTGAACCTGATATGGCCTCTGCTGAAACTGAGGCCGATAATAACTCTGCTGACTCTGTGGCCTAAAAGAACCCTGCTGGGCAGGTGGCCTGTAGACAACCTGTTGTACTGGAGGCCTATATAAAACCTGCTGGCCCGGTGGCTGATACGGCCTCTTACTAGGCTGACTGGAGACAATCTGATCCCCTTTCCTCTTCTCCAATCTAGAAGCTGCATCAAAAGCCTCAGTGAAAATATCATAACGATTCAGAGCCATCACATCCTGAATCTCGGGCCGCAACCCCAACATAAACCTGCGAGTCCTCCGCTCCTCGTCTACCACATACTCCGGTGCATACCGGGACAATCGAGTAAATGTGGCCTCATATTGAGCCACTGTAGCATCTCCCTGGACCAAGGCTAGAAACTCGGCCTCTCTCCGTTCCCTGCAAATCCTCGGGACATACTTTGCCCGGAAAGCCATCAGAAAGGTACCCCAAATATAAGGAATACCCTGTGCCGCCCAACTAGTCCTTACTGTGCGCCACCACTCCTCTGCCTCGTCATCTAACAAATACACGGCAAAAGAGACTTTCTGCTCATCAGTATAGCCAAGTGGATCATAAATCTTCTCCAACTTGCTAATCCATAACTCCGCCTTCCTATCATCCGGCTCCCCCTGAAATCTCGGTGGGTGATATCCTAAAAAGTCCTTCAGGGTACCACGCCCGTGGTTACCACCCTGAATATTCAGAAGCTGAGCCTGCATAGCCTGATTCTGGGCAGCCTGCCCTGCTAATAACTGTGCCTGACTAGCCACTAACTCTGCAATCCGCTCCATAGCTGCTCCAAATCGGTCATCACCCCCGTCACGGCCCGGTGCCACATTACTCGGAGTCTCATCAGTCAACTCAGGCCTACCTCTGGTTCTCGGTCGACCGGCCATTCTACTAATCAAAGAGTTAGCACAGTTATAGCACGTAGACAGGTTATAAACAACTATTAACACATAAATAACAAACTCATATAAAACACATAAACAAATTGATCACATAATCACATAAGCACTTAAATCACATAATCACTTAATCAATTAATCATACCAATACATATTTCATTTTTCTTTCCTTTCATACATATTTCATGCTAAGACCATTACCCACATTCCGAGAATACCCCGGCTGACAACTAACATGAGCTCTGATACCACTTAAACTGTCACGCCCCAACTCGACCCCACCTACGATCAGTCAGGACGCAACGGAATTTCGGCGGCATAACGACAGTAAACAGATTTCCGAGGTTCTAAACCAACCTCATTAAACATCATACACCCAGTAATTCCTCAATACAACAACAACATACAACACAACCATATTATACAATAAAACATCTTCGTTATACGCCTCCGTTCCAACATGACATACAATACCTCAACTTTATCATACATTTCAAAAGTAAGTTGAGACACAACTACAATTTAACCATAGACAAAAGGAAACCGCTAAGTTAACACCATTTGGTTCATCATCTTTTCAATATCTATTACATTAAGAACCGTAAAGCATATAAAGTCTATTAAACTAATATACAAGACATTTAACAATATAAAGTCATGGATAAGACTCGGGAACATATGACTCATCCACAAAAGGCACATTTTCCACATTCTCCTCTTCAGGAGGCACGTACCCGTAATCTTGTGAAAGTACACCTGAAACATGCATTAATAGAGAGTGAGCTTATATACATAAGCCCAGTGAGGATCCGATAGATCTCGACAGTATTCACTACGCTCCTTGGATTTAGTCCTTTGAGCAAGTAAACACACAACAACAATAATAACATAAATAAAGCTATCATCACATAACTATATGACCATTCAGTAAGGATACTCTATTTGGTGTAGCTCCAAACGCCATCACGATCTCAACCGTTCTTCTTATAATTCCCCATTACTCACACACCCGAGGTACCTCACTATCCCCTTCCCTCCATGACATCTCCGTCATGCGAGCTGGGGGTAGCCTATGGCAGTCATGCCGGTTTCAACCCGACAGCCCGACGCTGCCCGAGAGGTGGCACACACATACCAAGGCTCCATATTCATCAATCATCATGCAAGCATAAATCGATCAATCAATTGGGAGATCAGCAACAAGAGTGCCCGATTCCCGCATTCAATAATAATCAATCAATAACATCAATATAACATCAATATAACATCAATATTAAATTAAACATCAAACAACGTAGTTAGATGACAAAGTAGGCCATCTAACCGGACATGCATAATATTCATAATTAAACTCTAAATTACTCAACAACAACTCACCATTCATCACTCGAACACTACCCAACCATCTAAGGCATCGTTCAAGAAATTAAAGAATGACAACCTAAACTTCTAAAATTCATAACTTACAATCTACTAATCCAAACATTGCCAAATCAGTTCCTATCACTCACCCATTCAACCTACTACATTAGCCCTCTCGGAAATCCACCATAACACCTCCAAAACATGCCCGATAACCCTAAAATCCTAAGATATCATGGCTGGATTTTCCGGATTTCCACACAAACAATGTAATCGAAAATTCGGCATTACAACAGCGCTAACACGTAATTATCAAGTATTTAGAAATCGACGGCAATCGATTTCGATCAACACAACTCAATTAAATCAACTTTGAACATTTTAATCAAAATTAAATACCCGGAAAATAAAAATTATGCTACATCCGACAGAAACTCGTAGTATTAGTATATAATGATCCCTAGCATGCAAGGAGCAATAATCTATCATCAGATTTCAATTCTAACGGTTCAATCTTCATTTATACGCAAAAACACAAAAATGACATTTTGAGATCTAGAATTTTTCTCTCACCTTAGATGCGATATAAGCCTAGGAATGCGTGCAATGCGTGCCCAACAAGCAGAATCCAAGTCGGTGCGAAGTTCTACGGACAAAAACTAGGTTTTTCTTTGAAAAATTGGATTGAAAGCTTAAGTTTTTCTCTTCTCTTTTCTCTCCTCAACCTCTCGGCAATGTGTGTGTGTGTGATGGTGTTTTTGTGTTGTGTGAGTGTGTGTTGAGGACATGAGCTTAAATGGTCAATTATTTAATTAAAGTCAAAGTTATTTTAATAGGTATTTTTGTGTTTTTAATGTCTTTAATTGCATTTTAGTGATCACCAAGTTAAAATTAATTATGCAACCCCCAAGATATCTCAAGTGAGTTATTTTTAGGTGACAAGAAGTTTTACATTCAAAGAATTCCACCCGAGTCGGCTTAAAACTCGATTTTCGCAAAAGTCGGTGTAAAAACCCTAATAAATTCTTAAGCCGATTTTAAAACCGTTTTCATCAAACACAAGTCTATTAAAGTCCGTGGACTAGGTCTAGAAGGGTTAAAAAGACCAGTTTCAAAATTATAGCGGACGTGTTTCGAAAACACTATTCACTGAAAATCGACGATAAATTTTCTGACTCCGTTTTTGATGAAAATTTCATGAATGCACATTTAGCACGTATTAGAAGTATTGAAATCAAAATTATAACTTTCTAGGTCCTATAGCACATAAACAGGTTATATGCACGCAAAACGAGGTAAAGCACGTAAAACGAGATAAGCAAGAAAGTGGGGTTTCACAGACTCTGTCCGTTTTCCCCTAAAATTTTATGCCTGGGCTTTAGAATTGGGTGAGAATAGCATGATAAATAGGAGTTCTGGTCTCGTGAGGGATCGGGGCGTTACAGAAGTGGTATCAGAGCTTAGCTAGTTAGCTAGGCACAAGCCGGGATAGGGTCTTCGACTTGTGGGGTAGTGGCCTTAGTGTCAATGTGTTTAGAAAGTGTATGTGCATGTCTTATGTGATAAGAGAGTTAATGTGATCAATGTGCTTATGTGATCAACAAGTTTTATTTGTTGTGTGAACTAGTAGTGGTTTATGTGCTTGTGTGATAAGTGGAATGGATGTGATTAACGTGCCTTGTGTGAATTATGTGCTTTGTGTACTTGAGTGCTCGATATGCTTTATATGACTAATGTGAATATGTGATTAACTTGTTTTATGTGAAGTTGTTGTTTAAATGACTTAGTAGTTTATAATTTGTGTATGTGAACTTGTTGCTTATGTGACTTTACTTGTTATAAATTACTAACGTGATCAATGTGTTTTATGTATGAGGGTAACTCGCTTGTATGTGTAAGAATTGCGAGGACGCAATTAGTTTAAGGGGGAGAGGGTGTGACGCCCGAGATTGTAGCCGTGCATTCAATTACTGTTGCATCCCTTGTTTGCGCATTTCCTTTTGTGCAGTATTAATTGTCTTCTTAAATTGCTATTCACTATGTTTTTAACTTCACGCTATTAGCGAATTTGCATTTTTATTAAATCATATTAATTGTTAGAGTAGTGAGAAAAATGTGCATTTGAGCTAGAGGCGATAGGAGAGCTCGTTTAGAAAATGATTTTTGTAGTTGTATGAATAGTGTTACGTAACATAACTTAGGGAATGAATTAGCTAGCATTCATTTTACTATTTAGGCTCGTTTTAAGCTAACTAAGCGCATTTAGTGAACCATTTAAGCAAGCAACTTAGCCCCATTTAATATATAACTCACACAACACACACATTAGCTCATAACTTAGCAAAAAAAAAAAAAAAAGAAGAAAGCATGCTGAAAATACTGTAGCAAATCCGAGAATTGCATAGGAGAAGGAAAAGAGGAGATTTTGCTTCAACAACCTTGCATCTTGAGCTCCTAGCTTGATCTTGGGAGGGTTTTGAGCATCCTAGGGCCTTCAACAAGCTTCATTGTCTTCAAAAATTGTGAGGGAGATGCATTTTATTATTTTTAAAGTTTATGTTCATATGTTGAATTTTCTTGATTTGTCAATTATAGCTATAAAACTTGTTATGAATGGTTATTATGAGTACATTAGAGCCTATAGAGTTAACTTTCATAGCTTGATAAGGAATTCCATGGTTGAATGTAGAGATTGAAGGAAGAAGAAGATGAATAGTGCCTAGAATTAGGGTTTTGAGAAAAATTGCTAATTAGCTTAAATTGAGGCTTCAATTAGGTGCTCTAGATCCTAGTGAAGTTAGTTAAAAAGCTCCGTGAGGTTGAATCACTCGAAACCGAACTTAATTGCATAGATAGCCGACTTTAAAAAGGGGACTTTTTCCGTTGAGCAATCTGGGCAAGTTTGGGCATTGATTCGGGTATCCTTGAGCTAAGGAAGCACCTTTGGTGCTTTCATTTCGCGGAAATGGGGTTCGGTTAGTATAGTTGTAGTTCAAACCCGTTCGGGGCCTTCCCGAACTTTTGTTTCTAAAATGAGTTTTTATGATCCTAAAAGGTGCCTTTGGGCTTAATTAAGAATATAAAAAGACAAGGATATGATTTGGGAATTTTGAACCATGCTTAGGAGAAAGAAAACTCGGTTAAAGAAAGGGAAAAAAGTAGTTTTGGCTATATTTGATGCAATTAGCATTTGTATTCGAGTTAACATGTATTGTATTGAATATTTAGGATATAATTAAGCTATTTGAGTAGATTATGGGAATTAATTGTGTTGATTGCTTCTTTTGGTATCTTTAAGCTAATCTCGTGCTTATGTGAACTTATATCGTGCATATTTGTGAGGGCGGCCTACTTTGTCGTCCCTCATACGTGTTATGTGATTTCTTGAATGCTTGTGTCTTGTCTCGGGGTTGCGCAACCTTTTCGGACATGGTAGCGTCGAGAAACACGGGCGGCGTCGGGCTTGCCGTGCTTCCTCGACTACCATGGTGCCTATTCCCTTTCTCGCTGAGGCATACTCCACTACCCCAGAGGCGTGGTTCACCTGCTGGGCATGGACCTACCTCGGGAGAAAGGGTCGTAGGATCGGGATACATCCGGAGTATCCCAATTGTTGGTGTTTGGGGTTCGGCGGCATGTTTGTGATGCTGCTGGTTCGTGGCCCGTGAATGAAGACTTGGAAGTGGAACCGTATCCTTTTTAAAAGTGGTTAATTGCTTGGTTTATTGTCTTGTTGGTTTATGTGGATTATATATGTTTTCTTGTGTTTGCATATCATATTGCACGTTGGCATGTTGCATCACCTCCCTCGCTGGGCAACATTGTTGCTCATTCCTCATTTAATATGTTTCAGGTGAAGTTGAGGTGAATCCTCAGCTGATAGAAGAAGAGGAAGAAGTGCTAGTTATGCATTTTCGGTGACTTCTTGTGTGATAAGGTTGTCTAAAATGAGAAGCTTGCGTGGAGTTGTTGTTGATTGCCTTTTTGTGACCTTGGGGTCTTGAGTATAAATGGTGAATGTAATAATTTGTAATCTTGTATGTTGGATATAAAGTGGAATGACATGTAATAATCCATAGTAAACTTATTCTTTTGCATGCTTGTGTGATTAACAAACTTGGAAGTAGAACTTGGCTATTGTTGTATCTAACTACCTATAGTTAAAATTAGAAATGCTTTGCTTGCTTGTGTGTTATATGTAATCGTTGTTCCAAGACTCAGATGGCCTTGTGATTGTGGGTGGCCCATAAAAATCTTGGAGGATTGGTTATAAGAGTTGTTGTTTGTGGATCTAGCATCATGGTGTCTTTGTGCAGGTACCAGTTTAGTCCTATAAACAGGGGAGACTCTGTCCGTTTTTCCCTAAAATTTTGTGTCTGGGCTTTGGAATTGGGTGAGAATAGCATGATAAATCGGAGTCCCGGTCTCGTGAGGGATCGGGGCGTTACAGAAGTGGTATCAGAGCTTAGCTAGTTAGCTAGGCGCAAGCCAGGATAGGGTCTTCGACTTGTGGGGTAGTGGCCTTAGTGTCAATGTGTTTAGAAAGTGTATGTGCATGTCTTATGTGATAAGAGAGTTAATGTGATCAATGTGCTTATGTGATCAACAAGTTTTATTTGTTGTGTGAACTAGTAGTGGTTTATGTGCTTGTGTGATAAGTGGAATGGATGTGATTAACGTGCCTTGTGTGAATTATGTGCTTTGTGTACTTGAGTGCTCGATATGCTTTATATGACTAATGTGAATATGTGATTAACTTGTTTTATGTGAAGTTGTTGTTTAAATGACTTAGTAGTTTATAATTTGTGTATGTGAACTTGTTGCTTATGTGACTTTACTTGTTATAAATTACTAACGTGATCAATGTGTTTTATGTATGAGGGTAACTCGCTTGTATGTGTAAGAATTGCGAGGACGCAATTAGTTTAAGGGGGAGAGGGTGTGACGCCCGAGATTTTAGCCGTGCATTCAATTACTGTTGCATCCCTTGTTTGCGCATTTCCTTCTGTGCAGTATTAATTGTCTTCTTAAATTACTATTCACTCTGTTTTTAACTTCATGCTATTAGCGAATTTGCATTTTTATTAAATCATATTAATTGTTAGAGTATTGAAAAAAATGTGCATTTGAGCTAGAGGCGATAGAAGAGCTCGTTTAGAAAATGATTTTTTAGTTGTATGAATAGTATTACGTAACATAACTTAGGGAATGAATTAGCTAGCATTCATTTTACTATCTAGGCTCGTTTTAAGCTAACTAAGCGCATTTAGTGAACCATTTAAGCAAGCAACTTAGCCCCATTTAATATATAACTCACACAACACACACATTAGCTCATAACTTAGCAAAAAAAAAAAAAAAAAAAGAAAGCATACTAAAAATACACTAGCAAATCCGAGAATTGCATAGGAGAAGGAAAAGAGGAGATTTTGCTTCAACAACCTTGCATCTTGAGCTCCTAGCTTGATCTTGGGAGGGTTTTGAGCATCCTAGGGCCTTCAACAAGCTTCATTGTCTTCAAAAATTGTGAGGGAGATGCATTTTATTATTTTTAAAGTTTATGTTCATATGTTGAATTTTCTTGATTTGTCAATTATAGCTATAAAACTTGTTATGAATGGTTATTATGAGTACATTAGAGCCTATAGAGTTAACTTTCATAGCTTGATAAGGAATTCCATGGTTGAATGTAGAGATTGAAGGAAGAAGACGATGAATAGTGCCTAAAATTAGGGTTTTGAGAAACATTGCTAATTAGTTTAAATTGAGGCTTCAATTAGGTGCTCTAGATCCTAGTGAAGTTAGTTGAAAAGTCCCGTGAGGTTGTATCACTCGAAACCGAACTTAATTGCATAGATAGCCGACTTTAAAAAGGGGACTTTTTCCGTTGAGCAATCCGGGCAAGTTTGGGCATTGATTCGGGTATCCTTGAGCTAAGGAAGCACCTTTGGTGCGTTCGTTTCGAGGAAATGGGGTTCGGTTAGTATAGTTGTAGTTCAAACCCGTTTGGGGCCTTCCCGAACTTTTGTTTCTAAAATGAGTTTTTATGATCCTAAAAGGTGCCTTTGGGCTTAATTAAGAATATAGAAAGACTAGGGTATGATTTGGAAATTTTGAACCATGCTTAGGAGAAAGAAAACTCGGTTAAAGAAAGGGGAAAAAGTAGTTTTGGCTATATTTGATGCAATTGGCATTTGTATTTGAGTTAACATGTATTGTATTGAATATTTAGGATATAATTAAGCTATTTGAGTAGATTATGGGAATTAATTGTGTTGATTGCTTCTTTTGGTATCTTTAAGCTAATCTCGTGCTTATGTGAACTTATATCGTGCATATTTGTGAGGGCGGCCTACTTTGTCGTCCCTCATACGTGTTATGTGATTTCTTGAATGCTTGTGTCTTGTCTCGGGGTTGCGCAACCTTTTCGGACATGGTAGCGTCGAGAAACACGGGCGGCGTCGGGCTTGCCGTGCTCCCTCGACTACCATGGTGCCTATTCCCTTTCTCGCTGAGGCATACTCCACTACCCCAGAGGCGTGGTTCACCTGCTGGGCATGGACCTACCTCGGGAGAAAGGGTCGTAGGATCGGGATACATCCGTAGTATCCCAATTGTTGGTGTTTGGGGTTTGCCGGCATGTTCGTGATGCTCGTGGTTCGTGGCTCGTGAATGAAGACTTGGAAGTGGAACCGTATCCTTTTTAAAAGTGATTAATTGCTTGGTTTATTGTCTTGTTGGTTTATGTGGATTATATATGTTTTCTTGTGTTTGCATATCATATTGCACGTTGGCATGTTGCATCACCTCCCTCGCTGGGAAACATTGTTGCTTATTCCTCATTTAATATGTTTCAAGTGAAGCTGATGTGAATCCTCAGCTGATAGAAGAAGAGGAAGAAGTGCTAGTTATGCATTTTCGGTGACTTCTTGTGTGATAAGGTTGTCTAAAATGAGAAGCTTGCGTGGAGTTGTTGTTGATTGCCTTTTTGTGACCTTGGGGTCTTGAGTATAAATGGTGAATGTAATAATTTGTAATCTTGTATGTTGGATATAAAGTGGAATGACATGTAATAATCCATAGTAAACTTATTCTTTTGCATGCTTGTGTGATTAACAAACTTGGAAGTAGAACTTGGCTATTGTTGTATCTAACTACCTATAGTTAAAATTAGAAATGCTTTGCTTGCTTGTGTGTTATATGTAATCGTTGTTCCAAGACTCAGATGGCCTTGTGATTGTGGGTGGCCCATAAAAATCTTGGAGGATTGGTTATAAGAGTTGTTGTTTGTGGATCTAGCATCATGGTGTCTTTGTGCAGGTACCAGTTTAGTCCTATAAACAGGGGAGACTCTGTCCGTTTTTCCCTAAAATTTTGTGCCTGGGCTTTGGAATTGGGTGAGAATAGCATGATAAATAGGAGTCCTGGTCTCGTGAGGGATCGGGGCGTTACAAAAGCTCTATAGATCAAAATGTAAAATTTCATAATTAGACCAAATAGAAACTTAGACTTGTTCTTGTAGTCAGACATTTTGAGTGTTAAAGAATATGTTGTACTTCTTTAAGAAGCAGCCTAGTATATATAACAAATTATGAGATGATATTTGCAATTTGCCCCCTAAAAAATAAATTTTGTGGGTGGGCATCACTAGTGACTTTTGACAAATTTACATGAGCCACGTTGCAAACAAGTCGGCATAAATAATAAAGGGTAAATATTCAATTTGGTCCCTTATTTATATTTGTGTTCAATCTTGTAAAGAGCTTCAAACTCGGTTTAGATAAAATTACATTAAATTAATTCTAAAAATATAAATCTTGTAGTGTACCAGCGTCTCCCAATCAAGGGTCATCGAATATTTGTGATGAAATGACATAAAATTTTGAATTATATCCTTTAATTACATTAAAAAATTTCAATCCACCCAACTTCCCATCAGTCCAAAAGACATAAGGGTGGATTGGGAGGTTCGTTCATCAATTATTTGAAGTCTTAGTCTTAATTACAAAAAATTACTGTTCGACTACTTCGCCTCACTTTTAAAGACCATTTGAGCCCCCGTATCTTGTACTGCTAATATTACAAGAACTTTCATTTTCACCATGTACTATGTTACACTTATTAAGTACGGTAATGGAACGCGTTCACAATGTATTATCAACGCGCAAGGACATGGAGGAGCATCTGCTATGACTTCGTTCAACTTAAGATTCACTACCACATTTTAAACTTATTACAACATTTAAAAAATGTAGCAAAAAAGTTAAAAATCATTACAAATAAATAATTGAAACAGTTTTTCAATTGTTATTTTGTACTTTATTGCGAATTTCTATTACAATGGTTTTTTTACACAAATAAATAGCAACATATAAAAACCATTGCAAGTAATATCACAGAAAAAGACTTCTACCAAACAAAAGGAAATATCACAGAAAAAAAGCTCTCAATTTTCATTAGACGGACTATAACAACCTCTCTATTTGGATTTTTTAGGCTAAAAATAGAAGGCTAGTATAGTGGAAGAATTCCAACAGTCTATCTATTTTTAAAGAGCCCCAAAATCTTCTTTCTCCTTAAATTTTGGAATTCAGATTTGACTTCCTATCCATATTAAAAGGTTTTAATTAAAAATGAAATAAAATAGTAATATTAATAAAATTAAGATTTAACAAAATGATATAGCCATTAGGAAGAAGGAATGTTAAAAATAGGGAACGTTGTTAGAGTGAAATTAAAATAAGAATTTTTTTGGGTTCACTCCCTATTATAAGATAAAAGAGTAAACCACTTAATACCGTTATGTTTTTCAAAAAATGCACAATATCCGCTGTGTTTTAAAATGTAATTGATTATGCCATGTATTATATAAAGTAACTGAATACTATCCCTGTATTTTAAAACTTAGCTGACTATCCCCCTGTATTTTTAAAAATGAAGCTGAATATCCTATGTTAAAATAAATAATTTTTCTAACGGAAGTGAGGGGTGTTAAAAACATAAGGGGTATTCAACTAATTTTATAAAACATAAGGGGGTAATTAGCTATATTTTAAAATATAAGAGGAGTGTTCAGCTACTTTTATAAAACACATGGAGATAATCAGTTACGTTTTAAAATATAAAAGAGTATTGAACACTTTTGACAAAATATAAAAGTGATAAATAATTTACTCTAAGATAAAATTAGGGAGGCTGTTCTGGGAGGCTGTTGAGGATGACCTTAGAACTCAAAAATGAAATGAAAGAGGTCTTGTTCTCTTGAAATTAATGGAACCTACCTTGACTCAAATTAATAGAATACCAAATTAATTTCCCATCACCTTTCATTGACTTATTTTTCTGAAATTTAGACCAAAAAGCCTAAATCTACGGACCATTCCTGTGACTCTTATTTTCTCTTTGAGCTGTAATATATACTATACTATATCTTCGATTTGATGATGTTTTATTTGTGTGCTTAAAGTCATGCTTGGGAGAGAAAAGGTGATCATAGCTAGTGAATTATTGCTCTTTAATATGGTTTTAGACGAAAAAAACTATACTAGTGCTGGTTTTTTATTGCACAGTATATCAATACTATTTAGCCTCGTTTGTACTTGAGATGGACTTGCTAAGCCGAACACATATATCATGTAACGAAGAACCACCACAACTAGTATAAGTTTTTTCGTCTAAAACCATATACACTAAAGAGATAAAATTTCTCTAGTATCAATCCTAGATAAAAAAAAAACCACTTCAAAGCTTTAACAAGGTTAAGAAAGAGTGAAAGACCAATAGTCTTTAATGTTAGGTTGATCGTTAATTTTGTCCTCAATATAACAGAAATTACATAATTAATCTCAATATTACCAAATAGTGACACAAATTGATTTTTTATGTTAAATAAAACCTAAAATTGAAGGAAAAATGATCATGTATGTGGCACATAACTAGTTTTTTAGAGTAAAATGGCCATTTACCATGTCTTTTCTTTTTGTTTGCCTTCTTTTGCCTTTTCTTCTCTTCTCTTTTTTTGTTTTTTTTTTCAACATCCATTTGATGAAAAGGATTAAGTATGTCACTTTTTTGCGAATAATAGATACTAGTTGTATAACTTTATAACATTGAAGACTAATTTAAAATTTTAAGCAAATACTAGAGACTGGGACCAATAATGAAATCTGCTCCTCAAGAAACAAAATTAAACTACTTACAAATATGGATGACAAGACCATAGAGAGATCTATCTAGGATTGTATCGGGGTCGGGTTCAAAGTATTTTCTCAGTATCCGAATTTAATCCAAATCTAGATTCACATCCAAATAAAAAAAAATGAAAATGTTATACTGTAATTGGAATCCACCTAAAATCAGCTCTCTTATAAATGATAGATAAAAGGGTAAAGTGTACAGGACCCTGTGCTCTTCAAAAATTGCACAATTTCTCATGTGATTTAAAAAATGCATGATACCCCCTATACGTAATTTCTAAAACTAAGCATAATACCCTCTTCCGTCAAAAAAAATATTTTTTTAACGGAAAGTATGATGCACACACTAAATGCTTATTTATTTATTTTTGCTTAAATTATTAATTATTGTAACAAAAATACCCTTATATGATCCATATATATATGTGTATGTAATATATATATATATGTATATATATGTATATGTATATATGTATATATATGTATATATATGTATATATATATATATATATGTATATATATGTATTATCTTTTTTTGTGTGGTATGCAATTCTGTTATCTTTTTTTGTGTATATATATCTTCTTTTTTTTGCCTGAATGTGTGTGTATATATACATATTTCTCTTTTTAGTCTAATATGTATAAACAAAAAGTAAAAGGAGAAAAAAGATAAAAGAAAAAAAAATGAAGGGTATTTAAGTCCTTTTATGCAATTTTGTTATCTTTGTTGATGGAAAGATAGGGAAAGGGTACATATGCTTGGTTTTAGAAATAATACGGTGTATCGTGCACTTTTTAGACTACAGGGATATTGTACAATTTTAAAAAAGTATAACAAAATTCTGTACACTTTAATTTAGATAAATTAAAATAAAATAAATAATTACACACATACGTACGGATACATATATGTACCTATGTGATTAGATGGAATTCTTTATTTAGTGTACAATATTTATATATCTAAAATCCAAAACCAATTAATTATTAATATATGGATTAGTATTTTGAAAACTTTAGAAAAGTTGTGACCTTAAAGAAATGATTTTTTGTGCATTGATGAATGATAAAGTTAACAATGCCATGTTAGTTCTGCCAATGAGATACATGAAGAGAATTTACGCCTCGGATATTGCTTCGAATCATCTAATTAGTTTTTCTTTTCTTTTTTCTTTTTTCTTTTGATCGGAATCTAATTAGTTCATTATCCAATTTAATCAGATTATATATGAATATATATTAAAGGAAAAATATCGCAAATGATCCCTATTGTTTCTTTTAAATTTTAAATTCATACATATTATTTAAAATTAGTTAATTTAATCTTTATTATTTTTTAAAAATTTAAAATTTATTCATATTGTTTAAAATTAGTCAATTTAATCTCTATTACTTTTTTAAAAAATTAATTTACTCACAATTTTTTAAATTTTTTTTAGGATTAATTTGGATTTTATATGAAAAAAATAGCGACTAAATTAAAAAAATTTGAGAAATAATATAGATTAGATTAGCTAACATTGAATAATAGGGACAAATTTAAATTATTTTAGAAAATAACAAAAATTAAATTAACTAATTTTAAATAATATGAACGAATTTAAAATTTTTAAAAAATAATAAAGATTATTAATTTGCGCTATTTTTCTATAGACAAAAATAAGAAAAAGATCATATATGAATTGGGATAGGAAAATCAACCCTCATGTGGTAAACTCCACTTAACGTCCTTGCGGGGCCTCCGATTTGCTTCTAATACACACTTATTGGTGTGGCTTGACGATGATTCTCATGCTGTGAAGAGATTATATGTGCCCCATGCAGCAAAAGCAGCTCCAGCCACCACTTCGACTAAGGTGCCTATAGTTGCCATTGTAGTCAGACATTTTTAGTGTTAAAGAATGTGTTGTACTTCTCTAAGAAGCAGCCTAGTATATATAGCAAATTATGAGATGATATTTGCAATTTGCCCCCTGAGAAATAAATTTTCTGGGTGGGTCATCATTATTGACTTTTGACAAATTAACATGAGCCACGTTTAATTACCGAGCAGTGTAAAAAAGTCCTTGGTCGCCATGTGTAGTATCACATATCTCATATTTATTGTGAGACGATAACATTGTGCGAATTAATCAATCAAGTTTAAAAGTTGAGGTTATTTTGTTTGGTCTACTTTTAAAAGTATTTTTAAATAAAAGATGAAGTTGAAAAACAAGAAGTTTCAAATTAAAACTTTTCAAAGTAAGTTTTTGTAAAATTGTTTTTATATAATTTGAGAAGATGTTTTTTTTTTCTTTCTCAAATATATATCTTCATATTTTTTAAAATCTAACATTGCCCTTAAATTTTCTACAAGCTCGATATTGTCTAACATAGGCTAAGCAGTCAATGGTTTTGTTCAATAACACTTTAAACCAAAATTTTACGGCTAAAAACTCTACCGCTTAAAAGTTAAAATTTTACAATTAGACCAAACAAAACTTTGAACTTCTTGTTGTAGTCAGACATTTTGGGTGTTAAAGAATATGTTGTACTTCTCTAAGAAGCATCCTAGTATATATAACAAATTATGAGATGATATTTGCAATTTGCCCCATGAAAAATAAATTTTGTGGGTGGGTCATCAATAGTGACTTTTGACAAATTTACATGAGCCACGTTGCAAACAAGTCGGCATAAATAATAAATATTAGATCCAGGTTTTTTCTCTTCATAAATATTAGATCCAGGTTGATACCCTAGAAAATAGCCCTTTTTAGCTAATCCAGGAGGGTAAAAAAATCCTTGGTCGCAGTGTAGTATCACATATCTCGTGTATATTGTGACAAGAATCATTGTGCAGATTGATAAGTCAGTTTTGAACTTCACCAACACCTTGAAATTAAATGGAAAGATCATCTATTAGTGTCATCTCTTATTTGTGAGAGAAAGATATGTGAGATGAAATATTTTTGAAAATGATAATTTAAATTACCGGTTTTGGCTCCTTTGTACCGAAGAAAAATTAAAACATTAGATTATACCAAAATAAGAGAGTAAACCATCAAATTATTTATATTTGTGTTCAATCTTGGAAGGCGTTAACAAAAGCGAGTAGTCATTGAGGGGCCTAGGGCTAGTCATTTTCTCGTCGTGGAAGGGTGATGGAAGGCGGGGAATAGTAATTGTGAAACTACACATAGAATCAAAATGTAGGGTAAATTGTGTAAATAGTTTTTATTATTTATAAATTTTTTTAAGTTGATTTTTACTGTTTTAAAAAAATTATACTAATTTCTAATGTTTACAAAAGTGATTTAAAATAGTCCTTATTATTCAAAATTAGTCAATTTAATCTCTATTATTTTTTAAAAAATTTAAATAAGTCTCTAAATATGGTCACATGTAGGGACTTATTTGAATTCTTTTAAGAAAATAATAGGGACTAAATTGATTTTTAAAAAAATAATAAGGACTAATTTGGCTAGTATTGAACAATAGGGACCATTTTAAATATTTTTACAAATATTAGAGACTTCTATAAATCTTTTAGAATATTAGGGATGTCATTGAAAAAATATGTAAATAATAGGGATTAAATGTGACATTTACCCTCAAAATGTATTATCAACGCGCTAGGACATGGAGGACCATCTGCTTTGACTTCGTTCAACTCAAGATTGCATGCGTGATTAATTCGAAGAAAAAGACAGAGAGTTCTCAATTTTTATTAGATTGACTCCAATAATTTCTCTATTTGAGGTTTTTAGCCAAAGATAAAAATGCGAGTACCGTGAAAGAGTTCCAAAAGTCTTTCTATTTTTAGGGAGTTCATCTTTATACTTAATTTTAGGTTTTAATTCAATGTAGAAATAAAGAACCTTTTGGTTCACTAACTATTATCGTATAGAAATAGAATTAGCGAGGCTGTTCAAAATGGCCTTAAAACTTAAAAACAAAACAAAAAAGGTCTTGTTCTCTCTTTTTTTTTTGGCTCAATCAGCAAGAGTTCATTTCATTTCACTAATAAAAAACATGTGGTAGGGCCATTTACATATGTTCACATCTTTATAAAAACAAAAAGTCTTTGAAACTGATCAACTAATAAGCTCATCTAAATTCCACAATTTATAAAGTTCTCCATTGTTTCTATTGTTCATAACCTTTTTAGTAATAAGCATTTTGAAACAGACTTCATTCTCGATCTTCCTCATTACTTGCTCATCGGTGGCAAATTCATTCTTGAAAATTCTTGTATTCCTTTCATTCCATAAGAAAAAAATGCAGGCCGTGAAATTCAGTTTGAGAAGTTGAGATTGCAAAGTTCTCCTTTGCGCCATTCTAATACACCCAAGTAACATTCTCTCCCATTAGATACCCATAACTTTAATCTTAACTTTCTTCATACAATTTGTAAATCAATGGAATTTTCCATTGGATGCCCATTTTTGTTCTCTTTAAATCATTGGAACCTACCTTGACTCAATTTGTAATGCTTCTCATTAGTATACCAAATTAGTTTTCCATCACCTTTCATTAATTAACTTATTTTATCTGAAATTTAGACCTAGAAGCCTAAAACTATGGACTATTCCTAGTAATTTTGATGTGATTCTTAGTTTCTCATTGAGCAGTAAAATATACTATATCTTTGATTTGCCGATGTTCCATTTGATGAAAGAGACTAACTATGTCACTTTTTTGCGAAGATATTAGTTGTGTAATTTTTATAATAATGAAGACTAGTTTAGAAATTGAAGTAAACATTTGGGACCAGTAATGAAATCTGCCCCTCAAGAAACAAAATTTAATTACTTACAATACAGTTAACAGACTATTTGGAATAAATGAATGATACAAAATTTTGTAGAATTTATTTGCAAATTCATGTTTTTTTGTTTGGTTGTACCTTTTTAAAAAATTACAAATTCAAGATTTGTAATTCTTGAATTTGTACAAGCTTTACTCAAATTTGAGCCCAAAAGGTAGAATTTATAAATCCACGTTTTCTAATTCTATTGCTAATCTTTTAAAGACAAAACTACTCTCAAATTAAAGAAAAATATAAACGTCTTTTTCACTCTTCTTCCCCACTCTTCTCTCTTCTTCCAAATACATAGATAAAAAACAAATAAACAAAAAAAACAAACGTTTTAATGTTAGCAATGGTAATCATAATATGTTGTAGACATGCTAGACTTGTGTTTCAGCTTAATTGAAAGGGGAGAAAAAAGACGTCTTTTCTTTTGAAAATGTGCTCTTTAATTGTTTTCCGTTGAAAGCTCCTCCACTATTCTGTTTTTCTTTTTTTTTTGTTTTGGTCATATATTTTTTTTTCTCTTTACAGTTGCTTGATATGAAGTCTCCACTGTTTTTTTCTCTTTTTTAATCATAATGGACTTGCATTTTTACAGAAGTTGAACAATGATTTTTTATATTTATTTTTTTATGGAGCTGATTGATATTTAATTGTAATTTGTTTCTCTTTTTCTTGTATTGAAATTCAGTTTTTTTTTTTGTTAAACTTATGGCTGAACTTAAGATTATATTTTTATATTAAACTTATAGTTGAAGTTAAGGTTATTTTGTTAGGTTGAGTATAGGTTTATTTTATAATATTGAATTGATGGTTGAAGAAATTATTATTTTACAACATTTAATTTTATTGTCAATTTTTTTTGTTATTTTTTGTTATTTGAAAATTTTTATAATAGTATCAATAATTAATAATGAAATAAAAGGATAAATGTTTATATGGCAATCTAATGTCAATAGAATAAAAAAGTATTTAAATAAAATAAAACTATCAATTTTAATTTTATATGTACATATGAGTCTTCCTCTATTATTTAAAGATAATTCGTACAACAACTTTCTTGTGTACCATATACTATGTAATTTATTCTTGACCCAACGACACATGCAACTTTTTCTCTTCCTTCGTTTGGTCATTCTTGTTCCTTAATCAGGAAGAAAATGGACGGCGTTCACAAGACCAATGACCATCATTACTGACTCCACATTTATTCAAAAAAAATGACTCTTACCAAAGAAATAGGAAAATATCACGGAGAGGACTTGAGTCAAGTCAAGTTTTAAGGGAAAATTCTTTTAATGAGTAGCTGAAAGGGAGTGAGACCCACACCTTGGCTCTGTTTGTTTGTCGTAAAATATTTTTTTTAAAAATATTTTTTAAATTTTACGGTATTTGATAACATTAAAAAATTAATTAATTGTATAATATTTTTCGGTCAAAAATTACGGCTACTTTTTCTTAATTTTACGGTGTTTGGTAACACCGTAAAATTAGTCAACCGTAAAATATTTTCCGGTTAATAATTACGGCTAGTACAAAATTTTGTAAAATGTTTTACCGGACTTTAGGAAAAAAAAATATTTTACGGAATTATGATACATCCAAACACCAAAAAATATTTTTCAATAATCTATTTTCTGAAAAAATATTTTTCCCCAACAAATTATTTTACTATAAACAAATGAAATCATATAAAATATTTTATTTTACAGGAAAATATTTTTCACAAAAAATATTTTACACAAATAAATTATTTTACGACAAACAAAAAATATTTTACACAAATAAATTATTTTACGACAAACAAACAAAACTACGAAAAATATTTTACACAAATAAATTATTTTACGACAAACAAACGAAACCTTAATGTGAAAGTCATTCATCAGGCCAATCGGATGAATGTGCTAAACAATTTTGGTAAAGAACTGACAACTCCCTTTTTTTCGGTCACGCTATATTATCATGCAGTCAGTCCTCTAAAGGGGTGGGGGATATTATAAGGCCACTCTGAACAATGATGGCTAGAAATAGCCATTTTTCAAATTCAATTACCTGATCGATTAACACATCTTTTTGTCCACTAAAATCAAATAGAGGGGTTTCAACTGCAATCTTTGAATTTCCTAAGGATAGCTTGGGCCAAGGGTGGATTCAAAAATTTTCTCTTAGTAAGAGTTAAAAGCATATAAGTTTTTAACTATATAAATATATATATTTTTTTCAATAGGGGCTATTTCATTTTTTTAAAACTAAAAGTACATAAATATTTAATTTTTTTTAAATAAAAAAATATTTATAGAATTTTTAACATTTTTTTAGCCATTAGAAACTACAACCCTTACTAGCCCCAAGCTATATCCGCCAATGACTTGGCTTAGAATGCAAAAAACCTTTAAGAATGGTTATGCATTGTTTAAACTTGGTGAAGAATTTTAACACTAAGTATAATATCTTTACAAATCATCATAATAGCTACTTTTGAAACCAAATCACCTAGTCGATTAACACTTCTTCTTATCCATTAGAATCAAACAGAGGGATTTCAACTACGATCCAATTTGAACAATGATTGTTGGTAATGGCTACTCTTGAAATCCAATCACCTAGTCGATTACCATTTCTTCTTGTCCACTAGAATCAAATAAATGGATTTCAACTATGATCTTTCAATATATATCTTCAAGGATAGAACGAAAACAACATTTAAAAGTGGTTATGCATTTTTGAAACTTGGTGAAGTATTTTTATACGAAGTACAATTTCTTTACAAGATGTCATACTTGATTTAAAAGAGTTTGAAAAGAAGAATGCTCATATTATTAAAATCAACTATTAGTTTGAAATAGAAAACACTTTCTTGTTTGACAAAGTGTTAAAAAAGGAGATTTATTAATTGAAGAAAATGTATGATGAGTTGAATGAAAGAATCACTAAATTTTGCAAGGAAAAAGAAAAATGGGATACTGTGCATGGTTTGCAGTACATAGCATGTAAATTAAATTTGTTAGGATATAAACCATGTCTCACTCAAAATCTCTTGAAGAAATGTTTTTTCAAATATTCAAATCCTAATGTGTCATCTTCCTCTAAAGTAAATCAACATGCTTATTGTGATGAAATAGAACAACTTGTTTTATTGTTTTATGATAGCAAACTACTTGAATGTGGAACAAAAATTCTGTGGTGGCTAAAACACCATTGGATTGTTAAAGCTACTACAAATGAAACTCACTCTTGAGGAACCAATTAAAGATGGGTAGCTAGATCTTGCTTTGTTGTAGGAATGTCAAGCAACACTAAAGAAGATGGTGATGCAACTTATGAAAAAGGGCAAGATCATTGAGATAAAGAAGCACGGGTAACATTGAAATTATTTATTTTTATATGTGCTTCTTGAGAATGCTTTAAAAATTCAACTTGATTAGTCAACTATGTGTTATTTTACATGTATGACTGAAAATAAAAATGATTATGCATTATTTGTTAATTGAGTGAAAAGGTTTATGCTAAATGTAATAACCTTGGCTAGAATATTCATTTTCTTAGAATTCCTTAAATTGGTTAAATTAAGTCATACTTGGTATTTGAATATGCAGTACATCTAATAAGATAGGAATACATTGACACAATGAAAGTTATTTCAGTAAAAATGAATTTAAGATACTTTCAAAGAATGTTAAAAGATAACATTGAGAAAACTAAGAAACGATCCCTCTTTAGAGAAAGATGAAATGAACATTGATGGAGAAGATTATGAACATGAAAGTGAGGTTTGGGAGATTTTGATGATTTACATGTCTCTTTAATGTTAGAATTCAAAAGATAGAAGCTAAAATAACCTTATCACCCATATCACCGTTGAATCAATTTCTTTTTGTTTAAATTTTGTGGTATAAAATTAAATTGAATGAATGAACACTCATGTATGAATGTCATATGAAGTGAATCATATATACTTGAGTTTCATATTATCAAATGTTGAGTGTGATAATTCTTGCAAGTGCAAAATAAATGGTTGAATAATATGCATGATGAAATGGGATGCAACTTACGAGCTTGATTCCCTACTTAAATTGATAGTTTTAAATTGATGGAAATGGGTTGAAAGAATAAGTGAATATGATCTTTTGATGTCCAAAAGAAGAATGACATTATATGCTCTTTTCTTGACTTAAATGTTATTACATCTAGAGAAGAAGTGGAGTAATGAGGAAAAATATTGAAGAACTTCAAAAAAATAATATCCACATTTTCTAATGATAGAAAAACATTAAACAAAATGTTGGGAAATGATATGTGCTAACATGGCTCATTGAAATATTGAAAATATGTAATGATTGCAATATTTGAAATATTTGGCTTCTCTTTATCATGCACACATATGGAGTTTATCATGAATCTTGAAAATTCTCAATCTTCTAAATGATAATGACAATACTTGATTATGATATAAAAAGAGCATGCTTGCTTGAGTTTTTTTTTTTTGATTCCATCTTGAAAAGATATTAGTGCATCAAATGCATCTCGATGAGAGAATAATTCCTTAAAGCATGTAAAGTGTATTTTAATTAAGCAAATAAAGGGAAAGTCAAAGTTCTTCCTCGCACTACAAATCAAGAAAAGATGTTCACAAGTCAAACGAAGATTACAAAGATATCAAACCAAGAAGTTTGTACTTGTTCAAGACAAAGCAATCAAGAACTCAAAAGTGGACATCAACCAAGTTCTACATAGATAAGGAAAGGTATATTGGTTGAGAAAATGGAAGGATAGAGGTATCTCCTATAATGTATTTCATTCAACTACTTCTAACATATTGTTAACAATGCTCTCTTTTCTAAATAGTAATATTGGCCCAAATTTTTTATTAGAGTATTTTAAAAGGAAACTTAAATTGTCTTTTAGTCATTGTATCAAAACGTTATCATAACTTCTTGATGGATTGTGCTCTTGATCGTATTTGACTTCATGAACATATGAAATGCATGAGAACTTTGATGATACTAATCTCTTTGCATCGAGAAAGATTAATGATAATATAGGCGCTCAAAAAGATAGAACTCCAAGTGAATCTACTACATCAAGATCTCCAGAAAATGGATCTCCTAGTACTTCAAGGGATTAATCCAATCAAGGAGTTCAACCAATCTTATAGGAGGAAAAACAACAAAGAGCAAATCAAGATGAACAACAAACATCCTATGAGCAAAGTATTGATCAACATCTTTAAGATGTTGAAAGGATGTGAAGAATCATCCACATAATAGGATCCTAGGTAATTCACCAAAAGGTATAAGAACTCTCTTAAATTTAAAGATCTTTTTGAACATGATGGGTTTCTTTCTTAAATTGAACAAATTGTTAAAAATAATGTATTATAGTAATGAACATAATTGTTATGCTTGTCACTTGTTATTGGTAAAGTAGTATGTTCATCTCATTATCATATGTAGGTGTAAGTGATACATGTTGAAGTATTAATGATCAATTAGGTCTTGATAGAGTATAGAATTCGTTAATAAATCTAATGTGCAAAATTGATACAATGACATTGAAGACTAATGTTTGCATGAGTTATTTGAATATGAAACATGTATGATAATTGTGATGCGTGAAAAAGTTTTGGTTTCTCTCTCTATCATACACACACATAGTTTTTCATGAATCTTGAAAATGCTTGTCTTTCATTTGACAATAACTATACTTGATCATGGCATAAAAGGAAGACATGCTTACTTTGATTTCAATTCTTGAATTTACGTTGTTGCAAGTATTGATACTTGATAACAATGCCATGTATGGTTGGTAAATATCAAGTTGATTCAACTAAGGTCAATACACTTAAAGTTTTTCTAAATTTGATTCAAGGATCTTGTTGGAGTAACTGATCATTTTCTTTGTGAGATTTCCTTAAGAGCTTGCAAACATTATTCAAATATGACCATAAAAGAAGAGTTAAAAGATCTTTCTTGGACTCTCAATTGAGAAAAACAAGGAGAAGTATTCATAAGTACAAATCAAGAAGATTGGGTTTAGTGAAGGAAACGAATTGAGATTCAAATGAATATTTGAACCAAGCTCTACAAAGTTGAGATAAGATAATATTGGTTGATGAAAAAGAAGTATAGAGTTATGATCTATAATCTTCTATATCCAATTGCCTCTAAAACTAATGTAATAATTGTTATGCTTTTATGTGCTTACTTGCAATATCGTTCCAATCCTCTCATTAAGAGTATTACAAAAGAAAATTTCAAGTGTCACTTTATCACAGTACAAAATGTTATCATAACCTTTGATAGAGTATACTATTGACTATACTTGTTTTTATCTCAATATGAAATGACCATTGTGCTTAACAAATCATTATAATACATTGAGATACTTAGTTCTAGCATGTATTCTATACTCATATGAGAATAACATAGACATGCTTGAGATGAATATTTTGAATAAATTTTTTTAAGAATGTCTTGATTGTATGGAAATATGACATGTGCTTGTATAGAGATGTGTACCTTGATGAGAAAAATATTATTGAACATACACACGATTACCATCTCTAGATTATTTTCCATGGATTTTGATTAATCTCTTGAACTAAAACTCGAGTTCCTCCATGAATTGAGTTTCATCATATCTTCTTAAGTATTCCTACTACTTGCTCCTTAGTGTGCTTATTACTTGTTCATAATGATCATAAAGGAGAAGTATGCATGATATCAACATAAATGAAATGTCAAACAAATTTGAGAAATTGAATATCATGCCAAATGAGGAATATAAGAAAGTTTTAAAAGAATTAGAATTTATGATGAATACCTTGAATACCATTCGTTTCTTATAGTGATTTGGTTTAATATCAAAGGGGAAGATATAATAGTGGTATCATTTCCTAAAAGGAGAGAAATATAAATCATTTTGTATGCTATAACTTATGCTATATGTGAATGATTTTAATGCTCATAATATGCAAAGATAATATGATTAAGATATGCATACAACAAAAGGGGAGCTTACTTGTCTGAATGAAATCATCCTTATGCATTGCTTTTGTAAAGAGATTGTTATGCTATAAAATTGTCATATGCTTTGGTTGAGTACCAAAGGAGGAGAAACAATAATGGAATGATAATAATGTATCAAAGAAGAAAAGTTTTGGAAAAAACAAATGCATGCTTCAGAAAGGTAAACTCATGTACCTAAATGCTTTCATGTTATCTATGTGAGTTTAACCAATATGATGTTTGAGTCTTGAGCAAGATCCCATTGAAATGCTATCTTACAATTATATATATTATATCTTACACCTTCTTAGTGTGGAAATTTGTTTATTTGTTAATTACAAAGGGGGAGAGAGATATGTGATTGATACATGATCTAAAGAGAAAGTCTTTGTTCTTATTATGCACTTAGTATGAGAGAGACTTGGTGAAAATTACCACTGTGATACTATTTTCATGGAAATTCCATTGTTATACTATTTCCCAAAAAATCCTACTGTAGTGCTATTTTTAGATCACATTGAGATGCTATCTTATGACCAAGAAACAATATAAAATATGGAGAGTTGTGCAATATAGTGAAGGAGGAGTTTATGTATTTATCACTTCCTTACCTATACATATTCTCAGAGAAAGCTTGTATAATTTGTGAACTTGATATCAAATGGAGAGGTGACACAGTGATATCATATGCATATTTTAGTTTGTGCTTGGATCATATGCTCTAAGTTAAAATGCTTTTTATAATATGCATTTAGCAAGGGGGAGCTTTGTCTATAGATATTTTTCAAAAAGAAGAGATGTTTGAAATCCCATTATGATGCTATCTTGCCCCTCCTATGTTTAATTCTCTTTGATGATGCCAAAAGGGGAGAATAATCAAGAGAGAACATAAGAATTAGAAAACATATGGGGAAAATATGGGAGAAGCCTTGAACATGAAAATTAATTTGATATGCATATAGTAAGGGGGAGCTTTGTTTTTTATTTTCTTGAACATCTTACTTATGCCTTGATATCAAATTATGGTGTTTTATTGTTCTTCATTGTATAAGATTTTGTCATCATAAAAAAGGGGGAGATTGTTAGTCTAAAGGTTTTAAATCCTATATTTTGATGATAACTAAATCTTGATTATGAAATTGATCTACTGACTAATCATATCTTGTAATGTGTTTGAGAATTTGTCAAAGCATGAAAGATATTCAACATATTAAGTAAAGCTCATGAGGATTGGAGTAATGCTCATGGAAATTAATGATCAAGCAAAAGGCATCCTCCAACGAGAAGATCAAAGTACTTTAATGGTCAAGATCTATGAAGATTCAAGATGTGAACATCCTAGCTAAAGGTCTTGTCCTAAAGAAGGAAGATTGAAAAGATGATCAAAACACTTGGTGAATATCAAATGTTATACAAGCTCAAGAGCAAGTTAATGAAGAATGATGTTGATCAAGCTCAAATGATCTAATTATGAAGATAAAATGAAGAGCTCAACATGATCAAACTCAAATATTTTTTTGTCAAGATCTTTACAAGCTCAAGTTGTAAAGATTCAAGTGAAGATCTTCGATGAATGAAGGTGGAGCTATAAGGATGGAGATGGAAGTCATAAGGGGTACTAGTTGGGACTTGACTGGGGCTTTGGGTCTTGCAAATAGTATATGCTCAATAATGATTCTCAAATGTTGCTTTGAAATATTTGAAAAATGTCTTACAAAAGTTGCTCAAAAGAAATGCTATTAAAAACCCAACCCTGGCAGTTTTGATCCTACCGAACAACCCCATGGCGACCGGTCGACCGATGGACAAAGGGTCGTCCGCTCGAGGCCTATCCACCGGACGAGGGTCTCTCGACCGGTCGATCGGCGAAACAGGGGTCAACCGATCGAGCCAAAACGCTGTTTGAAAATATAGCCATTTTATGAACGTTGGAAAGCATTTATTACACACATTTTTAGCCGTTTCAAGACATTGATTCAAAGCATTTACTATTGATTTCTTACACTAATTTCATCTTTGAATCATCATTGTGCTATACTAGAGCAAGAATTTGTGAATAATATTTAGAGAAACATTCATTGTATTCATCTACCCTAAAAGAGAGCTTTTATTGTGAATCTCAAATACTTATCAAAAGAGAGAGTTAAACACTTTGAAATGAAGGACTTCCTTGTCAAAAGTATTGGGGTTGAAGCTTTGTATTAAGAAGGAATTTTCTATTATAAAAGTTTGAATTACTGTTATAGTTGATTTGTGGACTCACCAACATTTGAAAAGTCACAATAGTGAAGATTGTTGAAATCCTAAGTGGGGAGCTTAGGTCGTGGACTTAGGCGGGGGTCGAACCATGCTAAATCACAATTTGCAATCTCTCTCTCTCAACTCTCTCTTTGTATTATTTTCTGCACACTAAGTGTTTGATAAATTGCCTCACTTACAATTTTTATTGCTAGAGTGCATATTTATTTAAGATTGTTTTTTATTAATCATTACTAGTATTTTGTCTAATCGAAAAAATAGTATTATTGCCTATATAACCTAATTCACACCCCCCCCCCCCCCCCCCCTCGCTTAGGTTCAATCAAGGGACAACAAAAACAAAACAAAAAAGAAAAAGAAAAAGATGGTATGTACAAATGCTATTATGCTTTGACATTTTTTGGTCTCTTGAAGCTGTCATTAAATTTATAGTGCTTTCCTCTAATGGTATGATTTTCGTTTTGTACGTTAGAGATTTAAGATCGATTTTTTATAAGTGTAATATTAATTATATGTAATTATAATATTAGTTTAGACTTCTCTTTAATTAAAAAAGAAAAAAAGAAAAAAAAATAGTGCAATGCTTACGTCAATTATATGTCAAAAAGGAAGAACGTGAAAGTACTTACTAGGACAACAATTACTAGGTACGAGTGTATTTTTTTGGGGATTCGCGACTGTGACTCGAACTAACTCTAAAAGTTAGTTTAAAATATTTTTGTATTTTTAATTTATAAGATTAGTTTAATTTTATTTAGTCCCATAATTCACGAATTTAAAATTTTAAAATTACTTAATTACTGCCTATAACATATTCTGAATTTATCTCTGACAGTTAGTATCTATAGAAATACCTATCTGACTTTTGTTTTTTAATGATGCAACATTAATTAGCAAATCATAATCGGTAATCCAATGTTTCAAATTCAAATCTATACCCTCTAATTACAAATATTGTTTAACTCCTAATTGACTTACATCTAGCATGAGTTAAAAGGTGTCGGTGTATCATGAGATTTATAATCTATGAGAAATGTAATTTTGTTCTAATTAGAGTGAGTTCCTCATCATTGAAAAAAAAAAATTGACAAAGTAGTTCGTGTTTACCATAATATTATGTTACAAAGAAAGATAATTAAGCTTAGAAAATCATGTCTTCTTGACTTCTTCCATTTCCATAATACTAAATCTTTATGGTTCCAAACTTGGTCAATATTATTCCAATGTGTTTTTCCTTTCCAAAAAGGTAGGTGACATATTTATTAACTTTAATTACATATAAACTTTAATTACATGACAAATCTCTCAAAAAAATTAATAATAATCGAAAATATTATTAAACACCTAATCTCTTTCATCTTTTTACAAACTTCTAGGCGACTAAACCCCGAACTGAACTTGTCATCTGCAAAATAAGAAAAGAGAAAAGGATTGAGCAAAACAATGTTCAGTAAGTAGAATCTAACCCCAAGAAAAGCTAAGGCTCAAAGAACAATAAACAGTAGGACAAATTGATCGATTAAATCAAGCACTAACAGAACACTATAGCAAGTTGTGGCTGCTTAGTAGCGTGCACAATACACAATACATAATTCATAATCAAATAGATAGCGGCTCATTAACTCCCAACCGTCTAGGATTCGGACACAGCTTGTATAGTTTATACGACTTGAATCAATTACTCGTACTTCGCTTATCAAAATAATCAATTCAATGGCTTGGAAGGAATCGTGAACAAAGAGTGGAGTAACAATAAATCGAATGAATATTGTAAATTAACAAATGGGGTAAACAAAGAAATGGTAAATTCTACATACCTCGATTACAAAATTTACAAAGCCAAATTCTGAAAACTAAAATAAATTCTTCAAATTCCATGCCCTAAAATTACAATCCGCAAACATAAAAATCAATGCTTAAATCTCATGGTTAATATCTCCAAAATTTAAATCTACTTTTAACATATACAATCATTCTAGTGTACAATCCAAAAGCATATTTTAATTCAAGAATTACCTTGGTCACCAAAAGAGAAGAATTATAAATAGTCTTCCTCCAATATGAGAAATAAATCTCTTGCATATGGTCTGCCAAGTGATCATATTCATCCACCAGTTTCTTATTTTCATTTTTTTACTCTCTTCGTTTCTTGCGTTTTTTTTTCTTTTTGTACTCCACAATTGTTTCTTCTTTGGAATTCTATATTAGAGACTACGTTATGTTTTCTTTTATAACTAAATAACCACTAACCCACTCAATTAGTGTCCCTAGTTTTTAGGCTTTAAATCATACAAAATAAAAACTAGAATCCACTATTAACTCATAACTAATCCACTCCTAACTGATTCCATAAAGTAGTCACCATTTATTTATATTACCTAATATATCAAAATTGGTCATAAATAATTCGTTATCATAAATCAGCCACTAATAATTTATTAACATCCTATAGTAATGTCAATCAAAGTGGTATTATTATAAAATAGACAAAGTCAAAGCCTAAAATTTTGGGGGTGTTACAATGTCCATGAACCGATTAGTGACCTCCATACATAAGGAATGACGTATAATTATTTCCTCATGTCTCGTCTTATTTTGTTCCCTACAAGCTATCAGGGCTCAATCCTATATATCTTAACTGACCAATTTTTTTCAATTAGATTTTTGCAATTTTCAACAAGTAGTTGTACTTCAAGGTCTCTTGAAGTTTTTTCCCCCTTAATAAAGGGCACGATAGTTTTTAAATCTGTTTCAATTTCAATCCTTTTGAATCCACTCTTCCAAGCTATCATTAGTCCATATCTGATGGCCCATAATTCAGCTAAATGCGGGCGCTTAGCGCATGATTGAATTCTTCCAGCGAAACCCTTTACCCAGTCGCCCTTGTCATCTCTAAACACCCATCCAATAGACACAGAAGAAGAGTCTATCATGCAACTAGCGTCAGTGTTGAGTTTCAACCAACCTTTTTTTGGTAAACTCCATTTAATGTCCTTGCGTGGCCTCCGATTTGCTTCCAATATACACTCATTGGTGTGGCTTGATGATGATTTTGATGCTGTGAAGAGATTATATATGCCCCATGCAGCAAAAGTAGCTCCAGCCACCACTTCGACTAAGGTGCCTATAGTTGCCATTGTATCATCATTTTTGTATTTCTTTTTCTCTCTTAGACTTCTTCTTGTAGTCAGACATTTTTTGTGTTAAAGAATGTGTTGTACTTCTCCATGAAGCAGCCTAGTATATATAGCAAATTATGAGATGATATTTGCAATTTGCCCCATGAAAAATAAATTCTCTGGTGGGCCTAGTGACTAATGACAAATTTACATGAGCCGCGTTGCAAACAAGTCGGCATAAATAATGAATATTATATTCTTTTTTTGATCGGTAATATTAGATTCAGGTTGATACCCTAAAAAATAACCCTTTTTTATTGCTAATCGAGGACTGTAAAAAGAAAATCCTTGGTCGCCATGTGTAGAATCATATATCTCATATTTATTGTGAGACAAATTATTTTTGCTGATTGATTAGTCAGTTTTGGACTTCACTAACATTTAAAACTAGATGGATTGATCATCTCCTAGTGACATTACTTATTTGTAGGAGAAAAATAAGTTGGGTGAACGATCTTCGAAAATGATAATTTAAATTATTGGTTTAGGCTCCTTTGTATCGAAGAAAAATTAAAACATTAGATTAGACCAAAATAAATGTGTGAAACATCAAATTATTTATATATATTTGTGTTCAATCTTGTAAAGAGCTTCAAACTCACTTTAGATAAAATCACATTAAATTCATTTTAAAAATAAAAACCTTATAGTGTACCAGTGTCTACCCAACCTCCCATCAGTCCAAAAGACATAGAAGTGGATTGAGAGGTTCGTTCATCGATAATTTGAAGTCTTAGTCTTAGTTATAAAAAATTATTATTCGACTACTTTACTTAATTATCAAAGACCATTTGACCCCCTATCTTGTACAGCTAATGTTACATGAACTTTCATTTTCATCATGCACTATGTTACACTTATTCAGTACGGTAATGGTACGCGTTCACAAAAGCGAGTAAATGTGAAACTACACGTAGAATCAAAATGTACTATCAACACGGTAGGACATGGAGTACCATCTGATATGACATCCTTCGACTCAAGACTGCAATCAATTCGAAGAAAAAGACTTCTCCCAAACAAAAGGAAATATCACAGAAAAAAAAGCTCTCAATGAGTTGCGACTCAAAGGCCAACTCCAGCAGCATTTGTAAAATGTCAAAATCTCTATATGTAAAGATGTTTTTAGAGATTTTTATCTCCAACAGCATCTCTACAAATTCTCTACAATATAAAGAACTTGTAGAGAATCTCTATAATTGAATTCAGCATCTCCACATGCAGAGATCATCTACAAATTCTCTAAAAATAAAGATTGAGTAAATGTAGAGAAGTTGTTGGAATGAAACTGAAATAGAGAAGCTGCTGGAATGAAATTGAAATAGAGATTCTCTAAAAACAGAGATTGAGTAAATATAGAGAAGCTATTGGAGTAAAACTAAAATAGAGAATCTGTAAATGTAGAGAAATTGTTCAAAATCTCTACATGTAGAAAAACAAAATAGAGAAGCTGTTGGAGTTGGCCTAACAACCTCTCTATTTGGATTTTTTAAGCTAAAGATAGAAGGCTAGTATAATGGAAGAGCTTCAACAGTGTTTTTAGTTTTAAAGAGTCCCAAAATCTTCTTTCTCCTTAAATTTAGGAATTCAGATTTGACTTCCTATCCATATTAAAAGGTTGAGTGAAATATAATTTACCCCCTTGTGTTTTGTAAAATGTGTATAATAAATCATGTGTTATGGAAAGTAACATCTAACCTCTTGTGTTATGACAAAACGTTGCATACTCGCCCAAATTCGAACTCAGTAAGTTTTGACTAACGTTTTATAAGAAAAGATGATAATGCCCACGGGGGGTAATTTGCACCATTCTGTTTTTCATAGGTGGGCATGTGCTAAATTAAAATTATCAGATTGGTCATTTTGTAACATTTTTCTACTACTCAAGCCTGACATTTTTGAATCCTTCACAAAAATTTTATAACCCATTACCATAACTATAAATTTGAAATCAAAAAAAATAACAAGAGCAATTAATTTGAAACACTCACCATGAAGTCTTGAAAAGCTCGCACAAGAGAGTGGATTTTTTTGCTTCAGATTTGTTCTTTTTAATTTTTTAGTCGAAGCTTTAGATTTGTTCGAGTGCTCAAGAATGGCATTTTTTTTTTGCTTAAGATATGTTTGAGTGCAAGATTGGGGCGGGACGAAGTTAAGAAGTGCCTTGGAGGGTATTTTTGTTCATTCATATCAATTTGGGTGAATATGCAACATTTTATCATAACATAGGGGGATATATGCTACTTTTCATAACACATGGTCTATTGTGCACATTTCGCAAAACACAAGGGGGTAAACTATATTTCACTCAAGGGTATTTTTGTCCATCAAATCTATCATAGACGAGAGCCACGCGCGTGTATTACATTTTCGTTAACTATAACGGATTTTTAAACGGCGGGGTATAATATGCAACATTCGGGTAAAACACAGGGGGGTAACTGCTACTTTTCATAACATAGGGTTTTATGCACACTTTCGATCTAACAAAGGGGCTGATATACTCTTTACCCTTAAAAGGTTTTAATTAAAAATGAAATAAAATAGTAATATTAATAAAATTAAGATTTAACAAAATGATATAGCCATTAGGAAGAAGGAATGTTTAAAATAGGGTCGCTATTAGAGTGAAATTAAAATAAGAAAATTTTTGGTTCATTCCCTATTTTAAGATAAAAGAGTAAATCACTTAATACCTCATGTGTTTTACGAAAAGTGCACAATTCTCCCTGTGTTTTAAAACGTAATTGATTACTCCATGTATTATATAAAGTAACCGAATAATCCCCCCTGTACTTTAAAAGTAACTAATTATTATCTTGTATTTTATAAAAGCAACTGATTACCCCCATGTATTTTTAAAAACGAAGCTCAATACCCCCTGTTAAAATAAATAATTTTTCTAACGGAAGCAGGAGGTGTTAAAAACACAATGGAATATTCAGTTATTTTTATAAAACACAGAGGGATAATTATCTACGTTTTAAAATATATAGGAACTGTTCAGCTACTTTTATAAAATATGGGAGGGGGGGAGGGGAAGGGGAGAATAACTAGCTACGTTTTAAAATACAAGAGAATATTTTGCACTTTTGACAAAATATAAGGGTATTAAACCATTTACTTAAGATAAAATTAAGGAGGCTGTTCAGGATGGCCTTAGAACTCGAAAATGAAATGAAAGAGGTCTTGTTCTCTTGAAATTAATGGAACCAACCTTGACTCAATTTGTAATGCTTCACATTAATAGTACACCAAATTAATTTCCCATCACCTTTCATTAATTTATTTTTCTGAAATTTAGACCAAAAAGCCTAAAACTACGGACTATTCCTAGTAATTTTGATGTGATTCTTAGTTTCTCATTGAGCTGTAATATATATTATATCTTCGATTTGAGGATGTTTCATTTGTGTGCTTAAAGTCATGCGCTGGGAGAGAAAAGGTGATCATAGCTAGTGAATTGCTCTTTAATATGGTTTTAGACGAAAAAAACTATACTAGTTGTGGGGATTCTTCGTTACATGGTATATCAATACTATTTAGCCTTGTTTGTACTTCATATGGACTTGCTAAGCCGAACACGTATACCATCGTTTGTACTTCAGATGGACTTGCTAAGCCGAACACATATACCAGTTAACGAAGAACTACCATAACTAGTATAGTTTTTTCTGTCTAAAACCATATATACTAAAGAGAGAAAATTTCTCTAGCATCAATACTATAGAAAAAAAATCACTTCAAAGCTTTAACAAGCTTAAGAAAGAGTGAAAGACCAATAGTCTTTAATGCTAGGTTGATCGTTAATTTAGTCCTCAATATTATAGAAATTACATAATTAATTTCAATATTACCAAATAGTGACACAAATTGATTTTTTATGTTAAATAAAAGCTAAGATTGAAGGAAAAATGATCATGTATGTGGCACATAACTAGTTTTTTAAGAGTAAAATGGCCATTTACTATACCTTTTCTTTTCTTTTTCCTGCCTTCTTTTTCCTTTTCTTTTCTTCTCTTTTTTTGTTTTTTTTTTCTTTACTTCTTTATTTGTTAACTTTTCTTCTCCCCACCCCACCCTATGACCTCTGTAATCTCACCCATACTATCATTTGTAACCCTCTTGAAACGAGTTTCATTTTTCTAAAAATTCATGTAGTTGTTATCGGTATACGTGTTGGACCGAACGACCCCAATCCCCACCCCAGCCTAAGTCAATGTTTTTTCCCTTCTTTTTTATTTTTATTTTTATTTCACGGACCTTACCCCCACCTCCCGCCAAAAAGAAAAAGGATAAAATTTCTATTAAAGATCACCAAAGACTCGTAGGCTCGAGAAGAAGTGAATGTAAGTAGCCAGGCCACTTATTGTGCCCGAAAATGAGGTTGAAGCTGTGGAGAAGGCAAAGTCGGCACTGGACTTTGGGTTGTGTGATTCAAACCACGCCGAAGGTTTTAGCCGGGTACCATTTGAACCACCATTGAAAAAGGAATACAATGGTAGTTGAGGTATCAACATAGTAGGTTGGATCAATGTTGTCGAATAAGTTTTTTTTTTTTTTTTTCATTTTTACCCCCACCCCGACATGTCTTCTTCTTTCATGAGATTTGAACCCTGGTCTTCTAACTACCAGAGGGAGCATCCCACCCCGAAAAAATTGAAGAAACTAACAAGTCAATCGAGTAATTGGTGGTGGACAGTGGTCGGAGGTCAAATTTATGATCAGAGACCACCAAATTATTTGTCTTTTGACGAGGAATGTAATGGTATTTCCTGATTATAGACGTGTAGACGATTGGATTGTGATTGAATAATTAGGGGAAATAGGTCATTTCTCATTTAAAAGGGCATGCTTGAAATTTGTTTAACCTTTAAAGGGTATAAATGACATCTCACACAATTAAAACCCTTTTTCGCTCTTTTTCAACATCCATTTGATGAAAAGGATTAATTATGTCACTTTTTTTAAGAATATTAGATACTATGTAACGCCCCGATCCCTCACGAGACCGGAGGCTTTAATAACCATGCTATTCTCAACCCAATACCAAACCCGGTCACAAAATTTTAAGAAAAAACAGACAGAGTTTCCTCTGTACCGCGAACATTTTTCAAACCTGTAAATGCTCAAAATAGCCACAATATACTAAAACAAGCTTTTATAATTAAAATTCAAAGGTTCAAGGTCATCCAAGCCAGGAGACAAACAACAGCTCCAAATCACACATGCATGCACCCAACTTAACTTTTCATTAAACCTTTTTAACATGCCATCCTATGATAACATTAGAGCAATTTTAGAAGTTGAAATCAACACCTCTAAACATACACCCCCAAGCATGCAAGAACTAAAAGGAGAATTAAAAGTTATTACAAACCATAATATCTCAAAGCTAACATTACAACCAACAGCTTTCAACTTGCAACTACAAGAATATACATAGCCTTAAGGCCACAAAATAGATCATGCTATAGCAATACAAGTACACCATGTAACAACAAGAAGGCAAATCCACCTTAGACAACAAACACACAACAACTAGGGCAAAGGCTCAGCCTGAACTTCTTCCTCTTCCACTAGCACCTCAACTAGTTGGGGTTCACCCTCAGCACTTCCTGAAACATGTTTAGCGAGGTATGAGCAATCACAATTGCTCAGTGAGGGATAAGGTCTACCGGGGACGTGCAATGCAGCAACTTAACACAATTAATACAATAGATAAACAGTGAATAACAATTCTAATACCACATTTTAAAAGAATACAATCGATAACCCTTATCACTCCAAATCTTCGATCCCCGATCCACGAGCCACGATCTCGATCTCGATATGCCGGCATCCCTTACACCAATGGGTACTCCGGATGTACCCGATCCTACGACCCAACACCCCCTGGAAATCTCCAGACCAGGCGAGTGAGGGAATAGCAGACGGAGCTAAGGCAACCAACACTGGCAAGCCCGATGCCGCCCAGCGAGGCCATCGCATCCACCGCGACAATGAGGTTGCGCAACCACGATGCAATGCAAGAATGATAACAATGACAATATAATCAGGAAACACATTTAAGGACAAAGTAAGTTGTTCTCGCACCAAGTTACAATTTAGCAATAATAAGCATATATCAATTACGCAATTATACTAAACAATATACTCTTTTAGAAATAAAATAAACTATGATACACGTAAGGATGCAGGTCCCTCACCTCTACCGAGCTGCAAGATGTAAGTTTGAATCACATCATTTCCAGTCACCTTGAACCTATGAGCAAACATTACTTCAATTACTCTTTAACTACAACATTCATTCTAAGTTAGCTAACTTATAACTTCGCTTATTTAGCATATATACAATATCTATTAGAATTTTATTTTTAACAAAACACCAGTTTTATATACTTTAACTTAACATATATTCCATATTTTCAATAGTCTACAAGTTAATTAAGAAGATAGTTCAAAAACATAAATGAGAATGATTCAACCAACATGCTATAACTAAATATAAACCGAGCTAGAATTTAGTTTAACTAAAATCAACACCTGAGCCTGCAGTTACTCATACTATTTCTCATTTTACTTTAGTTAATAACTTGTACAAGAAATTAATTCACTCCACATAACAATAAACTAGCCATTAACTCAACTCAAAGAATTTCTCCAAAGGATATATAGATAATAAAGGTTAGGTTACTTTAATGTTCAAATGACACATTCATTCACAATGACACTACCCAGTCTTTTACTACTTTAATGAACTTCTAATTCATATTCTACTTTACTTACAATAGTTAGTAATATCTCTATGAAGATAGCCCAACATTAGCACATAGGGAAAGAAATGCATTTATCAACTAATAGAAAAGTTAACTATCAACCATTTAATAACTAACATACTATTTTAGTAAAATAACTATATTCAAGCTAAGATTCTAACATATCACTAGTAGTATTAACTTAAATTAATTACATTTAACATATAATAGACAACTATCAACTTACAATTAACCTTACATGTAGTTTCAAAAAGCATTAAACATATTCTTCCACATAGTTTACTTGACCTTTCTAAGTGTTCACTAGTTGCACATTGATAACAACAACTAATTCTAACAGTTGAATTGTTTAGCATATATAGAAACATTACCTATGTCTAAAGGTGGTGACCATCATAACTCTACTAGCATTTCTCATTCACAGTCGAATAGAATAGCTTTTAATTTAAATTAACTTTACTAGCAATTAGATTTCAATTACAATTCATGAAAACAACATAACTATAAGAGCCCCATTACGTTATTAATCATCCAAGGACACTACACAATAAGGTCTTGATCGAATACATCCAATTAGAACTGAATTATATCATTACTATAGCAACGAATCCCCTCTCTCATAGAGCTGCTGAGCATGAGGCTGTTTGTTGTAGCTCTGTAGCTCTAAGGCCGCTGCTGGGATTTCAGTCACTGCCGACCCCGATCAATAGTACAAAATTCAGATTCTCGCGTAACAGGGCATTTCTAACACATCTCACCAAAATGATCATAACTTGCTCTAGACAACTCCGATTAATGCACCGTAAAAAGCTGTAGAAACTAGACTCGTAAGGCTTTCTAATGGTATATAATTCAACCCCTAATCCTTCTCCAATTAATACAGTTTTAAGCTCGAAGTTGCCTCAATGCAGTTAGAATAGAAGCAGTTTATACAAGCAAATAAGCAGTTTTATAAAGGGGCATATATAAGATATAATTAGAATTGTGCCAAAAGGTCTAAAACAACTTGAAGTCACATTTAAACACTCAAGAAGTTGTGCCAAGGTCTTAGAAGCGAAAAACAACCGAAATTGCACCTAAACCCCTTTGTTATTCAAGCCATTTCTCTTCCAAACTCACATTAATGATTCACATTTGAGGGGAAGCTACATCAATCCTCTAATTAACCCCTAAGGTACCCTTTCAACCCACAATTTAGCCCGATTACCCGCGATTACCCCGAAAGCCCCAAATTCCCTCTTATAGCTTTAAACTACACATACCTCATCCGGGCTTCAAACAAGGGTTAGCAAAGCTTCTATAGCACCTAGGTAGCCTAAGGATACCAAAAGTAGAGCCCGGATCCACCCGGATTCGTCCTAACCCCGAAACCCCTTTATTATTGACTATTTTACATTTTATACGATTTTAGAGCAATTCAAGTGCACGGGGCTATTAGACTACCTTCATTAGCACCTAAGGCATCTATTAGGAGTGTTGAATCAAGCTAATTCGAGCAATTACACAAAACCCTAGAAAAAATGTCACTATTCACCTCATGAATTAAACTAACGATTCCAACCGTTTAAAAAATGAAACAGTGGTTCAAATATGTTCTCTAGCACTCATATACAAGGTATAATAGCATAGATAATCAATACAATAGCATTTGAGCACATTTTCAACAAATCAAGAAAATATCAACTATTTTAAAATGCGAAAATAAGCCGTGAAATCCCTCACCAATACGCGTAGGAGCTCCTAGGAGACTAGTAGACACCCTAAACCACTTGCACATAGCTTGGCTTGGCTTGGAATGAGGATTTGTGAGCAAAAAAAACTCTATTTCTTCTCCTATGCAATTCTCGGATTTGCTACAGTGTTTTCAGCATGCTCTCTTTTTTTTTTTTTGCTAAGTTATGAGCTAATGTGTGTGTTGTGTGAGTTATATATTAAATGGGGCTAAGTTGCTTGCTTAAATGGTTCACTAAATGCGCTTAGTTAGCTTAAAACGAGCCTAGATAGTAAAATGAATGCTAGCTAATTCATTCCCTAAGTTATGTTACGTAACACTATTCATACAACTACAAAAATCATTTTCTAAACGAGCTCTCCTATCGCCTCTAGCTCAAATGCACATTTTTCCCACTACTCTAACAATTAATATGATTTAATAAAAATGCTAATTCGCTAATAGCATGAAGTTAAAAACGGAGTGAATAGTAATTTAAGAAGACAGTTAATAATGCACAGAAGGAAATGTGCAAACAAGAGATGCAACAGTAATTGAATGCATGGCTAAAACTCGAGCGTCACATCCTCTCCCCCTTAAACTAATTGCGTCCACGCAATTCTTCTTCACAAGAGAACTCCGCATCAACTGAAAACCAACTCCGATTATTCGTCATCAGTTGCTAACCAAGAATACCATATACGAATTCTCGTGGGAGCTCATTAAGAAATCCCTGTAGTATTGTCTGCGAACCTCACTTAATAAGGCCAAATAAAGGCTCCAATAAAGATGCTACTTCGAAATCCAAATAAGAATCCCGCTTGCATGAGTACCATAGAAGAATGGAATCCCAACTAAGAGCGGCGAGAAAATACCAATAAAAGTTCCGAGCAGGAGTATTGTAAATAATACCAGATAATAAGGCTGAAAAGAATCTATATACCAATTTTTTTCCGAGAGATGCCGACAAAAGAATACCAAAAGAATACTTGATAAAAAAAATACCAAGAATATCCTCCAGAGAACTGTCATATAGAAACCCCAAAAGAAGCTACTCATTTATGACCGCTAAGCACTAAAGAAGGCCTTAGAATAATCCCAATAACTGAGCTCTGCCTACAACACCAATTCCCAAATAAAAGAGTTGATCAACCGCTTCACGTTCCTACTAATCCACATAACTTGAAAGGCCAGCCACTAATCACCTCTCTTCAGGGGAGGAAGAAGTTTTTCTTACCATTCGACGGACTATGTATGAATGCCAAACTATTGCATATGTATAAACATTCTTTAAACTATTATGCAAGCATGATTATAAAAGAGCATATAAAGCAATGTAAGCAACAAAATCATTCAAGTGCGAATCATAACAAAACCAATTCAATTCACAACAAAACTTAATTCAAAATGCTCAAGTACATACGGTACAATAAATAATTCAAGCAGATAACGATTCATGAGGTCAATTCGATGCAACTTCACTTCACTCAGCACATATTTAAGACATAACACATAACTATATCACATAGGTGCACACAATTAATTCAAGACACACAATCACACATTCAAGCACACACTTTCAAGACACACTTAACAAGTACACACATAAGGATTACTACCCGACAGGCCGAGGACCCTATCCCGGCTGAGAGCTAACTAAGCTCTGATACCACCTGTAACGCCCCGATCCCTCACGAGACCGGAGGCTCTAATAACCATGCTATTCTCAACCCAATACCAAACCCGGTCACAAAATTTTAGGAAAAAACGGACAGAGTTTCCTCTGTATCGCGAACATTTTTCAAACCTGTCAATGCTCAAAATAGCCACAATATACTAAAACAAGCTTTTATAATTAAAATTCAAAGGTTCAAGGTCATCCAAGCCAGGAGACAAACAACAGCTCCAAATCACACATGCATGCACCCAACTTAACTTTTCATTAAACCTTTTTAACATGCCATCCTATGATAACATTAGAGCAATTTTAGAAGTTGAAATCAACACCTCTAAACATACACCCCCAAGCATGCAAGAACTAAAAGGAGAATTAAAAGTTATTACAAACCATAATATCTCAAAGCTAACATTACAACCAACAGCTTTCAACTTGCAACTACAAGAATATACATAGCCTTAAGGCCACAAAATAGATCATGCTATAGCAATACAAGTACACCATGTAACAACAAGAAGGCAAATCCACCTTAGATAACAAACACACAACAACTAGGGCAAAGGATCAGCCTAAACTTCTTCCTCTTCCACTAGCACCTCAACTAGTTGGGGTTCACCTTCAGCACTTCCTGAAACATGTTTAGCGAGGTATGAGCAATCACAATTGCTCAGTAAGGGATAAGGTCTACCGGGGACGTGCAATGCAGCAACTTAACACAATTAATACAATAGATAAACAGTGAATAACAATTCTAATACCACATTTTAAAAGGATACAATCGATAACCCTTATCACTCCAAATCTTCGATCCTCGATCCACGAACCACGATCTCGATCTCGATATGCCGGCATCCCTTACACCAATGGGTACTCCGGATGTACCCGATCCTACGACCCAACACCCCTTGGCAATCTCCGGACCAGGCGAGTGAGGGAATAGCAGACGGAGCTAAGGCAACCAACACTGGCAAGCCCGATGCCGCCCAGCGAGGCCATCGCATCCGCCGCGACAATGAGGTTGCGCAACCACGATGCAATGCAAGAATGATAACAATGACAATATAATCAGGAAACACATTTAAGGACAAAGTAAGTTGTTCTCGCACCAAGTTACAATTTAGCAATAATAAGCATATATCAATTACGCAATTATACTAAACAATATACTCTTTTAGAAATAAAATAAACTATGATACACGTAAGGATGCAGGTCCCTCACCTCTACCGAGCTGCAAGATGTAAGTTTGAATCACATCATTTCCAGTCACCTTGAACCTATGAGCAAACATTACTTCAATTACTCTTTAACTACAACATTCATTCTAAGTTAGCTAACTTATAACTTCGCTTATTTAGCATATATACAATATCTATTAGAATTTTATTTTTAACAAAACACCAGTTTTATATACTTTAACTTAACATATATTCCATATTTTCAATAGTCTACAAGTTAATTAAGAAGATAGTTCAAAAACTTAAATGAGAATGATTCAACCAGCATGCTATAACTAGATATAAACCGAGCTAGAATTTAGTTTAACTAAAATCAACACATGAGCCTGCAGTTACTCATACTATTTCTCATTTTACTTTAGTTAATAACTTGTACAAGAAATTAATTCACTCCACATAACAATAAACTAGCCATTAACTCAACTCAAAGAATTTCTCCAAAGGATATATAGATAATAAAGGTTAGGTTACTTTAATGTTCAAATGACACATTCATTCACAATGACACTACCCAGTCTTTTACTATTTTAATGAACTTCTAATTCATATTCTACTTTACTTACCATAGTTAGTAATATCTCTATGAAGATAGCCCAACATTAGCACATAGGGAAAGAAATGCATTTATCAACTAATAGAAAAGTTAACTATCAACCATTTAATAACTAACATACTATTTTAGTAAAATAACTATACTTCAAGCTAAGATTCTAACATATCACTAGTAGTATTAACTTAAGTTAATTACATTTAACATATAATAGATAACTATCAACTTACAATTAACCTTACATGTAGTTTCAAAAAGCATTAAACACATTCTTCCACATAGTTTACTTGACCTTTCTAAGTGTTCACTAGTTGCACATTGATAACAACAACTAATTCTAACAGTTGAATTGTTTAGCATATATAGAAACATTACCTATGTCTAAAGGTGGTGACCATCATAACTCTACTAGCATTTCTCATTCACAGTCGAATAGAATAGCTTTCAATTTAAATTAACTTTACTAGCAATTAGATTTCAATTACAATTCATGAAAAAAACATAACTATAAGAGCATCATTACGTTATTAATCATCCAAAGACAGTACACAATAAGGTCTTGATCGAATACATCCAATTAGAACTGAATTATATCATTACTATAGAAAAATACAACAAAATTCAGATTCTCGCGTAACAGGGCATTTCTGACACATCTCACCAAAATGATCATAACTTGCTCTAGACAACTCCGATTAATGCACCGTAAAAAGTTGTAGAAACTAGACTCGTAAGACTTTCTAATGGTATATAATTCAACCCCTAATCCTTCTCCAATTAATACAGTTTTAAGCTTGAAGTTGCCTCAATGCAGTTAGAATAGAAGCAGTTTATACAAGCAAATAAGCAGTTTTATAAAGGGGCATATATAAGATATAATTAGAATTGTGCCAAAAGGTCTAAAACAACTTGAAGTCACATTTAAACACTCAAGAAGTTGTACCAAGGTCTTAGAAGCGAAAAACAACCGAAATTGCAGCTAAACCCCTTTGTTATTCAAGCTATTTCTCTTCCAAACTCACATTAATGATTCACATTTGAGGGGAAGCTACATCAATCCTCTAATTAACCCCTAAGGTACCCTTTCAACCCACAATTTAGCCCGATTACCCGCGATTACCCCGAAAGCCCCAAATTCCCTCTTATAGCTTTAAACTACACATACCTCATCCGGGCTTCAAACAAGGGATAGCAAAGCTTCTATAGCACCTAGGTAGCCTAAGGATACCAAAAGTAGAGCCCAGATCCACCCGGATTCGTCCTAACCCCGAAACGTCTTTATTAAAGTTGACTATTTTACGTTTTATGAGATTTTAGAGCAATTCAAGTGCACGGGGCTATTAGACTACCTTCATTAGCACCTATGGCATCTATTAGGAGTGTTGAATCAAGCTAATTCGAGCAATTACACAAAACCCTAGAAAAAACGTCACTATTCACCTCATGAATTAAACTAACGATTCCAACCGTTTAAAAAGCGAAACAATGGTTCAAATATGTTCTCTAGCACTCATATACAAGGTATAATAGCATAGATAATCAATACAATAGCATTTGAGCACATTTTCAACAAATCAAGAAAATAACAACTATTTTAAAATGCGAAAATAAGCCGTGAAATCCCTCACCAATGCATGTAGGAGCTCCTAGGAGACTAATAGACACCCTAAACCACTTGCACCTAGCTTGGCTTGGCTTGGAATGATGATTTGTTGAGCAAAAAAACTCTATTTCTTCTCCTATGCAATTCTCGGATTTGCTACAGTATTTTCAGCATGCTCTCTCTTTTTTTTTTTGCTAAGTTATGAGCTAATGTGTGTATTGTGTGAGTTATATATTAAATGGGGCTAAGTTGCTTGCTTAAATGGTTCACTAAATGCGCTTAGTTAGCTTAAAACGAGCCTAGATAGTAAAATGAATGCTAGCTAATTCATTCCCTAAGTTATGTTACGTAACACTATTCATACAACTACAAAAATCATTTTCTAAACGAGCTCTCCTATCGCCTCTAGCTCAAATGCACCTTTTTCCCACTACTCTAACAATTAATATGATTTAATAAAAATGCTAATTCGCTAATAGCATGAAGTTAAAAACGGAGTGAATAGTAATTTAAGAAGACAGTTAATAATGCACAGAAGGAAATGTACAAACAAGAGATGCAATAGTAATTGAATGCATGGCTAAAACTCGGGCGTCACATACTAGTTGTGTAACTTTATAATATTGAAGACTACTTTAAAAAATTAAGCAACTATTAGGGACTAGTAATGAAATCCGCTCCTCAAGAAAGAAAATTAAACTACTTACAAATATGGATGACAAGACCATAAAGAGATATATATAGCGTTGTAAAGGGGCCGGATTCAAAGTATTTTTTCAATATCCGAATTTGAATCCAAATCTAGATTCACATCCAAATAAAAACAAAAGAAAATGAAAATGTTATACTGTAATTGCAATCCACCTAAAATCAACTCTCTTATGCATGATAAATAGAAGGGTAAATTGCATAGGACTCCTGTGCTCTTTAAAAACTGCATAATACCCCATGTGGTTTAAAAAGTGCACGATAGCTCCTATACATAGTTTTTGAAACTAAGTACAATATCATCTTTTGTCCAAAAATTCATTTATTTTAACAGAAAGTGTGATGCACACACTAAATCCTTATTTATTTTTGCTTAAATTATTAATTATTTGATCAAAAATACCCTTATAGGATACATATATATATTTTTTATTTTCTTTTCTTCTTTCTCCACCCATTCTTTTCACCCAAAAGAATTAAAGAAAATTTTAAAATAATGCCTATAGACCATTATCCCTACCCTTACCCCTCCCACCTCCCACCTCCCACCTCCCATCTCCCACCTCTCCCCTCTCCCACCCCGTCAAACCCCCACCCCACCCCACCCCGTCAATATCCTACCCCATCCCTGTCAGCCCTCACCCCCACCCTACTCTTCCCTCGTCAGCGCTCTGATCAAGTCATCCCATCCTACCCATTAGCCCTTCATCTTTACCTCGTCTACCCTCTACCCCCAGCCTAGATGTATTTCATTTTTTTGGTCTGAATGTGTATGTATGCAATATATATGCTTGTATATATAATATACACACACACACACACACACACACACACATATATATATATATATATATATATATATATGTATATGTATATATTATCTTTTTTGTGTGGTATGCAATTCTGTTATCTTTTTTTTTGTATATATATCTTTTTTTTGTCTGAATGTATGTGTGTGTATATATATACATATTTCTTTTTTTAGTCTAATATTTATAAACAAAAAGTAAAAGGAGAAAGGAGATAAAAGAAAAAAAAATTGAGGGGTATTTAAGTCCTTTTATGCAATTTTGTTATCTTTGTTCATGGAAAAATAGGGAGAGGCCAGGTACGTATGCTTGGTTTTAGATATAATATGGGGTATCGTGCACTTTTTAGACTATAGGGGGCATTATACAATTTAAAAAAAGTATAAAAGGATTCTGTGCACTTTAATCTAGATAAATTAAAATAAAATAAATAATTACACACATATGTACGAAGACATAAATGTACATATGTGATTAGATGGAATTCTTTATTTAGTCTACAATATTTATATATCTAAAATCCAAAACCAATTAATTATTAATATATGGATTAGTATTTTGAAAACTTTAGAAAAGTTGTGACCATAAAGAAATGATTTTTTGTGCATTAATGAATGAGAAAGTTAACAATGCCATGTTAGTTCTGTCAACGAGACACCTGAAGAGAATTTACGCCTCGGATATTGCTTCGAATCATCCAATTAGTTTTTCTTTTCTTTTTTCTTTTTCCTTTTTTCTTTTGGTCGGAATCTAATTAGTTCATTATCCTATTTAATCAGATTATATATGAATATAAACGAAAGGAAAAAATCACAAATGGTCACTATTATTTCTCCTAAATTTTAAATTCATCTGTATTGTTCAAAATTAATCAATTTAATCCCTATTATTTTTCAAAAATTTTAAATTTATCCATATTGTTCAAAATTAGGTAATTTAATCCCTATTAGTTTAAAAAAATTTAATTTAGTCACAATTTTTTTTAAACTTTGAGGATTAATTTTGATTTTATATGAAAAGAATATATAGGGACTAAATTAAACTTTTTTGAGAAATAATATAGGTTAAATTAGCTAACTTTGAATAATATGGAAAAATTTAAATTGTTTTAGAAAATATCTGGAATTAAATTGACTAATTTTAAACAATATGAACAAATTTAAAATTTTAGAAAAATAATAAAAAAAATTTGCGCCACTTTTCCATGGACAAAAAATAAGAAAAAGATCATATATGAATTGGGATAGGATAAAATCAGATAAGATGACAGCCATAAACGCACACAAGAAGAGATACGTACTCTTGCATACATATTTCATATTCCACAATCATTTAGGTAGCGATTGGTACACTGTAATGGATTTGGGCAAGAATGGAATGAAACTGGGAATGGAATGAACTTGAAAATGAGAATGACATGTTTGATATGGTATTGAAATTAAGAGTAATAATGTGACTTGTATAATATGACAAGATTGTCTTTTTATTATTATAGTATTAAAAATAAATATAAATATAAAGATAACCATAAACAATATAAACATAAATAATAATAATAATAATAATAACAACAACAACAACAACAAAAACAACAAGAAAAAATAAAAATAATAATAAAAAAAAAAAAATAATAAATAATAATAATAATAACAAAAACAACAAAATAAATAATAAAAATAATAACAATTATTATTATTATTATTAACAAAATAAATATAAAAATAAAAATAATAATAACAACAACAACAACAACAACAATTATTATTATTATTATTATTATTAATATTATTATTATTATTAATATTATTATTATTATTATTATTATTATTATTATTATTTTTATTATTATTATTATATTGGTATTATTATTATTTTTATTTGTATGTTTATTTTTATCATTATTATTTTACTTTATTATTATTATTAGTTTATTATTATTATTATTATTATTTTAATCAATATTATTATTTATTATTTTTATTTTTATTTTTATTATCATTATTTTTATAATAATTATTATTTTCATAATAATATTATTATATTTTTTAATTATAATAATTATTATTATTATTATTTAATCATTATTATTATTTTTTATTTTTGTTTTATTACTATTTTTATTTTCAAAATAATAATAATTATTTTTATAATAATTATTATTATATTTTTTAATTATTATTTTTGTAAAACAAATTATTTATAAAAGTTATTTTATATAGGGGTATGATAGTCAAGTTTATTCGTAAACACATAGGAATGGGTCATTCTTATGTATTTGGTTTGAAATGACTATTCCTATGTATGTGGGAATGGGATTCCCTTGAGAATGAGATTATCAAGTTCATTCCCTCATACCAAACATGCGAACTAAAATAGAATTGGAAATGTCATTCCATTTCCAACTCATTCTCACATACCAATCACTACCTTAAGGTAATCGTGTATAGTACATGATGGTATACTATCACTCGAATTAAACATGGTACTGAAGATGGAAAAGTATTGAGTCAGGTTTGCTCGATCGGATTATATTACACTTACATATTAATAGAATTAATATCATGTGAGAGTCGAACATTAATGAACAAACCGATAAACAATAATTTTTCCTAAAAGACAACTTCGAGAAAACTAAAAACATTAAAACAAAACTTAACTAGATGACCCATCTTAAACTCCTAGCCCATAGACGATGTTTTTTTCCCCCCTTTATATACTCTTTTGTTTGGACGAACCTTTATACTCTTGGTGATCACTAGCCAAAAGAACAAAAACTCTTCGTTTAGGTGGCTTATCAAAACAGGTGATGTTATAATAACTATGGTCTAAATCAGCTATGTAATCAGCAACTTCATTAGCTTCTCGATAGATGTTATCATAACTATGGCCTAAATCAACCATGTAATCAGCAATTTAATTAGCTTCTCTATAGATGTTATCATAACTATGGCCTAAATCAGGGAAAATTATTCTATGCGGCAAGAGAGAGATGACGTGACAAGCAAATGGAGAGAAAGTTGACATGTGGCGTGTCATTATGGCTGTGTTGACATATGTTTTGCACCGAAATGGCAGTTTCAGCCTTGGCTAAAAATGACATGCATAAATGCAAATTAAAAATATTAAATTTCAAATGACCAAAATAGATAAGCAAGTGATGAGAAAAATTGTTGTCAAATGACCATATTAGATCCCTTGCATGTAGACTTACTTGTTTGCAGTCATGAATTTTTTTGATATTTTGTACGTGTAATAAAGTGTTTTATCATGCAACTAATGTCATAACCTATTAAAAAAAGATTTATTGTAGAACTTAAATTTTTTTCATATGGTGAAAACGTGCAATAAACAAATAACTAAAATTAGTTTATATTGCGCAACCAATGTCCTATATAATGTGAATGAAAATGTAAAAATCGGCATATATACATAATTAATGATTAAATTTCAATTAATAGTGCCTATTTTTGGTGATATGTAATGCATAACCTATTTAAGGCAATGTTAGATTTAAAAAAAAAATATATAATGGCGTATTTGATAAAAAGAAAAAGGAAAATAGATTCCCCCATTATGTAAAAATAATTTCATAAAATTCTATATTGAAAAGTTTTAAAATGAGTCAAATAAGGTAGCCTAACTTATAAACTGAAAAGATACTTTTGAGCATAAAAACTTTAGACCAAATACTGAATTTTTGTGTTATTGATGATCTCTAGTTCCATCTTTTGATGTTTTAGCCTAGATTTCTCAGCCTTTTTGCTATGTATTCATGTTAGCCTGCTATATTTTGGACTTGATCTGCTGTCTATTGACGAACCTATGTGTTTTGGATCGATTAGTTGTATATGGGCTTTTGTTTTGTTGTTTTCTTTGCAAAGTAAATTAAGGATTTGGATCCTCTTATTTTTAAAATAAATAGTTGAGATTTAAAAGAAACAAATCTAATGATTCATAGTACACGTCATGTAAAATGAGAGAGTGATAAAATGAGAGGATATTTATTACTAGTATGGACTGAGTTTTCTACATAATTTTCTAATGCAAGTATATTTTATAACTACACTATACACCCGAAAGGAAAAGAAGAAAGAAAAAATAGCTACTATCTTCTGAAATCTAGGGTCTTTTGATTTAAGGTTCTTTTTTGTCAGGTCAATTTAAGATTCAATACGACAAAATTGAAATACTTATATTTATTTATGTTTCATGCGCAAGAAAAAATGATTTTTCACTCATCTATTAATAAATTGTTGTCGTCATCAAAACCAATATTTTTTAAAGTTCACAGGACACATGACAATTATTTCAAGTTTTCTTTTTTGTTTGAACAATTATTATATATTTTTTTCTTTTTGTCATTATTATTATCATTATAATATAAACTCACGAAACAAAATATCTATCACCAATACCTTGCTCTATCCAACATAAATTTACTCTCTTATTTAACGGATCCTTAACGCCGTCCAATTGCGTAAGAGTATCACAACAATGATCATATTATTCTCTAATAGCCTAATTTTCAATCGCTCCGTTGTAGTGAAAAATCATATTTGAATTTAAATAAGGTATGTTTCGTAAGTGTTAGAAAATGGTATTGTTGAAATAGTGTTTGTCCGACCAATAAAAAAATAATAATGTTTGCTAAGCATATGTCACGTAGTTATTATTATAAACACCAACCTAAATTGATACTCAATGTAATATCAAAAGTCCATTAGTGACTCATAAATAAATGTGACTATGCACACAACATTCCAATGATATAAAGAACTATGGTCCAAATAGTTTCTTTGTGTTAAGTACTAGAAATATATTTATATATGTTATGGTTCGAAATTTGCAAAAGTATTTACATAATATTAATTTACCATTTGTACGTGTGTGTAAGAATATACGTCATAATAATAATAGTAATAATGATAATATTAATAATAGCAATAACAATAAAAGCAATAATAATAGTACTACTAATACCTAACTTTTTAATAATAATAATAATAATAATAATAATACTAAGAGAATTTGAATGATAATGTTTTAAAAATAATATTCATTAATATTGTGATTTTATATTATTAAAACCACTACTACTAATTCTAGTAGCACTAACTATTAATAATAATAATATTACTAATTATACTACTAACTATTAATACTTATTATAATGTCAATAAGAAGAGAATGTTTTCGTAAAATTACTACCATTACTACTACTACTAGTACAAGTAATACTACTAACTATTATTAATAATAATAATGGTAATAATAAGGGATTCTTTTGGTAATATTACAAAAACTAGTACTACTAATAATACTAATAACGATTAATAATAATTATGATAATAATCAAGATTATTTTGCTAATATTACTAGTACTACTACTACTCCTAGTAGTAATACTATTATGTACTAACTAGTAATAAAAATAATATTATTACTAAAACTACTAACTATTAATAATACAAATGTTAACAATACGAGATTTTTTTGGCAATATTAGTAGGAGTAGTAGTACTACTACTACTACTCATTCTCAATAACAATAATAATATTGATAATAGTAATGTTAATAAGCAAATATTATTTTGCTTATATTAACACCACTACTAGTAATAGCATTAGTAGTAATAATGTTACCACTAATATTACTAACTTTTAATAATACTAATGTTACTACTAATACTAGTAATTCTATTACTAGTAATTAGTAATAATAATAATTTTATTACTAATACTAATTTTTTCCCTCACTACCCCCAACTAACCCACCACTATTCCTCCACCATTTTCACCGCCATTTTTACCTTCCTATCTTCTCCAGATCTGCCCCCAACCCGGCACCCACCATCCCCTTCCCTCTTTCTCCCTCTTCGGTCAACAAACGCACCACTCCCACCACTTTACTTCAACCGTTCCTCTATCAATCCCAACATACACCAAAACACATAACACACCACACTCACAATATGCACACACATGCACAATACTCCATGGCATCAATACTACAGCCCACTACATCCACTGTAGCCAACAATAACACCACGCACCACCCGCTACCGCCCTCACAAAGCCACGACATAACCCAGATCTGCCACCATGCCCACTTTGTTTAGCCATTAAAATTTTTATTACACCATTCCAATAAATTTTTATCATTTAAATATTTTGATACGTTAAGGCATATAAATCAATCGATTGGTGGTGGCGACGATAGACGTTCGATGGTGGTGGAGGCAGCTATTTGGATTGGTGGTGGGTAGTGGTGAATGGAAGGTTTGGAGATGGGTGGAGTTAAAGTAGAAGAAATACTTTTGTAAATTATTAAACTTAAGGTGTAGTTTCTGTTATAGGCATAAAGGTAATATTATTTCTATTAGTTTATTTATGCATTAAAAAATTATTGATGTGACATGAAGAGAGGGAAAATTTAACCGTATAAAAGATGAACTCATAAATCAGCCATGTAATCAAAAACTTTATTAGCTTCTCGATAAATGTGTTTCAGTTGAATTGACAAATTTTTTTCAATTAGGCTTTTGCAATTTTTAACAAGTGGTTAAGAAACACATCTATCGAGAAGCTAATGAAGTTACAACCTAACCTTTTTTTGGTAAACTCCATTCAACGTCCTTGCGTGGCCTCCGATTTGCTTCTAATACACACTTATTGGTGTGGCTTGATGATGATTCTGATGCTGTGAAGAGATTATATGCAAAAGCAGCTCCAGCCACCACTTCGACTAAGATGGCTATAGTTGCCATTGGATCATCATTTTCGTCTTCTTTTTCTCTCTTAGACTTGTTCTTGTAGTCAGACATTTTTAGTGTTAAAGAATGTGTTGTATTTCTCTAAGAAACAGCCTAGTATATACAGCAAATTATGAGATGATATTTGCAATTTGCCCCTTGGAAAATAAATTTTCTGGGTGGGTCATCACTAGTGACTTTTGACAAATTTATATGAGCCACGTTTCAAACAAGTCGGCATAAATAATAGATATTAGATTCAGGTTGATACCCTAGAAAATAGCCCTTTTATATTGCTAATTATCGAGCACTGTAAAAAAAGTCCTTGGTCGCCATATGTAGTATCACATATCTCATATTTATTGTGGGATGAAAACGTTGTGCGAATTAATTAATCAATTTTAGACTTTATTAATATTTTAAAAGTAGATAAGTTGATCAGCTCTTAGTAAGAGTTACAGTCCCAACGATTTAAAAGAATAGATACATCCCTAGTAGTAGTTGCTCCGATTATGATTTGATAATGTTGCATCCTAGTAAGAACAACGTACTTTCACATTCTTCCTATTTGACATGTAATGGACATAAGTATTGCATTATAATTTTTTTTATTTAAAGAGAGATCTAAGTTAATATTATATCAGATATAAAAAATATTACATCTATTGAAAATGAATCTTAGAATCTCTCAAGCACAAAGCAAGAATCGTACCACTAGAGGAAAGCACTATAAATTTAATGACAACTTCAAGAGACCAAAAAAATGTCAAAGTAAAATTGCAATCGTTCAGACCCTCTCTAGGCTCCATTTGCTTACTGTAAAATATTTTTCTTGAAAATTTTCTAATATTTTGGTGTTTGGTAATCCCAAACACGGAAAAATTAGTTAATTGAAAAATATTTTTCAGTCAAAAAAGAATTTTAGTTCAAAAGAGTGAAAAATATTTTCTTATCCAAAATCAAAAAAATTCCACCCAAACTCACCCTCCTCACCCCTACCCTACCCACTCCAGTCACCCCCTACCTCACCCGTCCCATCACCCCACCACCTGTCACCGTCATCCCACCCCACCCGACCCCGACCCCGACCCCGACCCCGACCCTATACTCTCGTGAAATTTGTGTGTGTGTTTGTTTGCCTGTGAGATTTTTATATATATATAGATACATATATATATGTATATATATATAGATACATATATATATGTATATATATATATCTATATATATGGATCCCAACATGTGGTTCCATTTTTACGGGTCTCTAATTTAAGTTTTACTTTAATAGTATTAATTATTTTACACTTTTTGTTCTTATAGTTAAAAATGCATAGAGATGAAAACTTAAATTCTCAAATTTTGGAAGTTAAATCTCTCAAACTGAGGACCTTTTAAAAATATGAGCTTTTTAACTAGTGTGTCAGTTAAATCTATCAAATATTAAAAATTTGTGTATTTTTAAGAAAATTTTACTCGTAAAAAAAAAAATCACCATACATCAACTTTCTTGTGTACCACGTACTATGTAATTTATTCTTGGCCCTACGGCATATTCAACTTTTTCTCTTCCTTCGTTTGGTCTCTATAGTTGCCATTTGATCATCATTTTTGTTTTTTTTTTTTCTCTTAGGAGTCGTGTTGTTCACGGATTAATTTTTTATTCTTGGAAATGACATTCCTGCGAAAGTGATTCCCAAGAATGTAAGAAAAGCTGTTTGGTATACCAAAAATATTCCTAGGAACAGTTTTTCAAACTCTTGAGAATAATATATTGGTGTGTTTGGTTTGCACTTAACATTCCTGAAAATTTTGAACAATTTTCTAAAAATACCCATAATTGAAAATAAAGCCCAAATATCACATTCAAGGCACTTTTTTTTCTTTGTGTCTGCTTAATCAACTTATTATGCTGTTACAATGGTTATCATTAAAATATATATATATATATATATATATATATAAATATATATATATATATATATATATATATATATATATATACTAACAATAAATTAAATAAAAGAAGTACAAGTACACCATATTAACATATCGAATAGATTAAAAAAATTGGCCTTTAAGAAATTACTCATCATATAATAAAAAGCCTAGTACCAATTTGAACAAGTCAATTCTGCACTAATAATATAAAAAAATATAAACTTAGTAATCTCTTATTAATTCGAATAAAGTGAAAGCACCCATAATTCAAAAAGACAAAAATATCATGAAAAAAATACAAGCTTAAGTATCATGCTGCCATAAGCACAATGTACTACATATATTTGCCAATACACAAGTAATATATGTCCAATGTATTTATACGAGTAGAATAAATGACATAATCTGCAACATTAAAAATTATTTCACACTAATTAATAGAAGTAGCTTAAATAACCAAGTAACAAGTATAGGCCATAATCTACAAAATTTGATAGACGAAGTCCTTCCTCAAATGTGGCTCCACAGTGAAGAAATAGTCAGTGAGATTGTTGTCTTTCGTAATGATAACACATGTCCTTATCCTCTTAACATCAGTTAGCCCTTCAACTAATTTCAAGTCATCGTACACCTTCACCCTCCTCTCAGCTACTTTTTTTTTGTGCTTAAAACAAGAAGCAAGCTCATATATGTTGTCTTTGGTTTGCTCATAGAAGTTTCCCAATTTTTCTATTGTATCTATCATCTTCTCTGTTACGTCGTTCATATCTCTTCTCTTCCTATTTTTCTTCGCATTGTTTTTCCCAATATCTCCTTGTCTTTGAGTTTTTGGTGATTGAGTCTCTGCAATTGATTCGTCCTCTAAATCATTGTGTGCACCTTCCAGTGGTGTGTCCATGGGTTGCACTCCTTCTTGCTCAGATTCATTAGCCTCCTTGTCCATGGCTGCAAGTGCATCTGATGGATCTTCAGCATTTCGCCGTTTGCTCTATCCTTGCCAAACACTTGGCTCAATTCAACCAGATAAGGAAATGGCTTGTTATAAAGACTAGCCGCATTAGGATGTAACTACATAAAAATAACAAGAATGCATTAGTGAATGTAATTGTTTAGCATTTAAAATTTTGTAGTTGAATGTTCAATTTACCTTTACCCATTCTTTAAAGATGTCTTTCTGTTGAATGTTCAATTTACCTTTACCCATTCTTTAAAGATGTCTTTCTCTACAACAATCATATTTTCTTTATCATTACATCCAAAGTCACTCCCCTTTGGTCCCAACATCTCCATAATTACAAAGTATTGTTTTTTAGTTGTTTCACCCTAGACTCAACATGTGGTTAAGCCCTCAATTTACAATCAGGTATCTTCTCATACAGCCATTTCTCTAATTGCTTAGTATACCCAGATCTGAAAGTAACATATTCACATTTCCAGTGGTTATTGTTAGCTAAATCCAACAAACACTCCACAAGTTTGGCATTCTCTTGAGCTGTCCACTGACGTTTTGTAGCTTTGCCTTTTATTTGTGTAACCTCCATTATCCTTTATACAGTTATGAAACACAGGCAAGACAAGTTGACATTGATTCAATTCTCAATTATAAGCTAGGAAATTAGACAATTAATATAGGAAAAAAAAACTACTAAACAAGAAAAGTAAACATTCAATATCTTGTGAAATGTAATAAATTAGTTAGTAGAATATAATATATTGTGCAACACATTAAGATAAATAGTCATTATAATGTTAGTATAATACAATGAAAACGTTAATTATTCTCTCATTTCCATTGATTAAACATATCGTGTGCAAGTTGGTCCCTCCACTGATTCCAAGCATCACTTGATTCCACATGTGTATTCAATTCAGCTTCAGAAGTAGGATTATTATCGTCCTCAAAGTCAAACTGTTCTTGAGGGTCAATATCCATTTCTCTTTGAATGTGGTTGCGTAGTAGGCAACATGCTGTTATAATCCTACACTGTGTTTTTGCAGGATAAAATGACTTCCCTCTTAGAATTTCCCAATGACCTTTGAGCAATTCAAATGAACTTTCTATCACATTCCTATCTAATAAGTGTTTCATATTAAATTACTCTCGGGGTGTGGCAGGTTGTTGTCCATTTCCCCATTCACTTAGATGGTATCTTTCTCCTCTGTAAGAGTAAGAAATCCTTCACAATTCATGTATCCAACATCACATAAATAATAACAACCTATCATAAATATGTACTTTGTAATTAGTAGACAATATAAATTAACTAAATTGATTAATTAATCTAACGTACAATATGTACCTCGCGGAAATTTTAAACCATTTGTACGAGAAATTGCATCTTGTAAAACCTTAGAATCAGCAGCTGAACCTTCCCATCCCGCCAAAACATATATAAATTGTAAGTCTGGAGCACAAATGCCTAAGACATTGGTAGCTATCTCACTATTTCTGGTCCTGTATCTAGGCTCATTGTCCTCAAGCACATTTACCTTGACATATGTACCATCTAGAGCTCCTAAGCAATTCTAAAAACATAGGAAAGCTAATCATTTAGTCAACTTAAAAAGAAAGAAAGAAAGAATATAAGTAGCTTTTAGTATCATGAATCAATTACCTTAAACCACTTCTATCTTTCTTCTGTGCTATTCTGAGGAATTGGCTATGGTTTTTTGAGCAATTCTTTATGTCATCTTAAGACAAAATGTAAGACATTATTAAACTGTCTACTTATTGTCTCACCAGACCTCATAAATTGTCTTTTTATTACTCTATTCTTCACATCATGTGCCAATATATGCAAAAACATAGCCACCATCTCTTCGACACACATGTTCCTACTTGGCTCTAACCCACCAACCCTCTTTACCATCTCACACAAACTATGGAAAGAATGTCTGTCCATTCTACAATTTTCAATACATTCTAAATTTGATAAAAACACAATCCTATTAAAATTAAGATCACTCACTAAATGCCTATCACATAAATCATATATTATTCTCTGCTTTTTAGGTCCTTCAGTTAACGTTATAGTACAAACCATAATAATCATCAAAGTAAAATCATTCAGCATCTCCAAAAACATAACCAACATAGCCACAATTATATTCTTCTTTACTTGCATTATGTTGTCCATTTTGTAAATAAACATAAGAAAATTACATAAATTTAAGCCAAATGCATATTTCGATTATAAAAGCTACTAATGTATAAAATCATTTTAAGAATAGATTTAAACCTACCTATTTTAAAAATAAAGCTACTAGACAAAAAAAAGGTTTAATCATTCCAGCATACATGCACAAACAAAAGTTAATCATGCCTAATTCTATACCTTAATGCCATAGAATCACTTAATTTTGAAGACATGTTGCACTAGCAAGAAGTAAAAACTTGCTTCATTATAAAACTTAATTAGTTTGATACAACAGAATAATCTAGAAAGCCATGTTCATGTAATAGAATACCTTCATCTATCTCGTCATCAAAGTCAAACTGTTCTTGAGCGTTCTAATTCTGTCTTTGTATTCTCGTTCGTGCAGAAATTTATGTTTGAACAGAATATCATATCAGAGCTTGATTTTCAATACAAGGACAACAGAAACCAATAGTGTGATGCCACATGTATTTCACTGATTCACGCTCAAGTTAAAATAAATGTCATCTACTCGGCATACAACAACCCATACAACAACACTCATATAATTAATTGAATCTTGAAAAATCAATTAATTATAAAAGAAAAACTCCTTGATGGCAGGTTATATTTCTTATATAACTCTCACAAATAATAGTTGCTTATTTGCTCGCCACTCTAATGCATACAACAACACCCATATTGCTCTATGCATACAAAATTTTCACTCTGATGAAAGAGATGAAAGTGAATGATAAGAATACATACCTTATTGAGAACTGTGAAAAGTTTGAGATTTGGGGGATGAGAAGACAATGATGTTGGATGAATGCCCTAGGTCAACCACCGTTGTATTGAGATGAAAAATATTTCAGGAAAAATAGGAAAAAGATTATTTTAGATAGGGGTATTTTTGTCTTTTTAAGTTTTTTAAAATATTCTCACAACCCAGGAATATCATATTCCCACCCCATACATGGGAATACAATTTGGCCAAGTCATGGGAATAATGGATTCTCAGGAATGTGATATTTGTAGAAATATTTTTTTATTCAGCGAACCAAACATGAGAATATCACATTCCAAGTAATCCTAAGTTAATCCGTGAACCAAATATGGGATATTCCGAATTTTAATCCAAATCTAGATTCACATCCAAATAAAAACAAAAGAAATGAAAATGTTATACTGTAATTGCAATCCACCTAAAATCAGCGTTCTTATGCATGATAGATAAAAAGGTAAAGTGTACAGGACCCCTGTGCTCTTTCAAAACTGCACAATACCCTATGTGGTTTAAAAAGTCCACGATACCCCCTATACATAATTTTTGAAACTAAGCGTAGTATCATCTCCCATAAAAAAATTCATTTATTTTAACGGAAAGTGTGATGCACACACTAAATGCTTATTTATTTATTTTTGCTTAAATTATTAATTATTGTAACAAAAATGCCCTTATATGATACACATATATATATATTTTTAATTTATTCTCTCTCCACCCATTCTTTTCACCCAAAAAAATTAAAGAAAATTTTGAAACAATGCCTGTAGACTATCATTCACTACAAGAAAATAGCCTTGAAGCTACGAAAATGGCGACGAAAATTTTTTTCGTAGCCATTTTGAAGGACTGGCAACGAAAGGGTGACGAAATAAAATCTTTCGTCACCATTTGGTAGCTCAAATGCGAAAAAAAAAAATTTCCTATGAAAAAGTACAAATGGTCGCCATATGGTAGCAAAACGGCGACGAAATAGCGACAATAAAATATAATTAGTGTTTAGTTAGTAACTGGTTGCCAATAGGTCGTTAAATGGCGACCACATAGCCACCATTATCATTAATTTTTGTTCGCATCTTAATTACAAAAATTAAATGAGAAAAAATAATTATAAAATAAAAAAAGTATAAATGTGGTCGTCGTTTGGTCGCTACGTAGCGACCAAATGGCGACCAAAAAACGTAAATATTTCTTTAAAAAAATTATAAAAAAAATGTTAAATAAATAAAATAAACAATTGTTGCCCTTACGTCGCAAAACGGTGACCCATATGCGACAAATATCAATTACATAAAACTAAAACAATTACAAAATAAATGAATTGATTATATAAAACAAATTCCATCTTTTACATCATAGTTCGTAGCCCCGTGGTAGCCATTGGCTACCAAATGGAGACGAAAAGTAAAATTTTGGTCGCCCTTTGGTCGCCAATGGCTACGAAGGGGCGACGAAATGTCCATGTTCATTGGAAATTAGATTGATTAAGAATGTAAGAATTAATAATAACAAGTACATTACAAGTTTGTGTTATATCTATTTTCTTTTGATTGAAAATATATTTTATGGTTTATTTAATGGTATGAGGTTGTACATATTTAAAATATAAGAGCACGAAAATAAATTGATGATTAATACTTCTATATTCTAATTAACAAAAGTAGGGTTGCTGAAATACAAAGCGAAAAATAATGAAAATTTTATGCATTGTCATTAGTTTTTCGTATACCAATCAAATTCTAATTTCGCACTAGCATCAATGAATTAGTGTAAAGTGAAGATTGGCTATAATAAAAGATAATATTTAACTTAGAAGAGCTACTTAAAACATAAGAAGTGATTATATGAAATAAATTCCATCTTTTGCATAATAGTTCATAGCCCCGTGGTGACCATTGGCCACCAAATGGTGACGAAAATTAAAATTTTGGTCGTCCTTTGGTCGCCAATGGCTACGAAGGGGCAACGAAATGTCCATGTTCATAGAAGTTAGATTGATTTAGAACATAAGAATTAATAATAACAAGTACATTACAAGTTTGTGCTAGATCTATTTTCTTTTGATTGAAAATATATTTTATGGTTTATTTAATGGTATGAGGTTGTACATATTTAAAATATAAGAGCACGAAAATAAATTGATGATTAATACTTCTATATTCTAATTAACAAAAGTAGGGTTGTTGAAATACAAAGCGAAAAACAATGAAAATTTTATGCATTCTCATTAGTTTTTCGTATACCAATCAAATTCTAATTTCGCACTAGCATCAATGAATTAGTGTAAATTGAAGATTGACTATAATAAAAGATAATATTTAGCTTAGAAGAGCTACTTAAAACAGAAGAAGTGATTCTATGAAATAAATAACATCTTTTGCATAATAATTCGTAGTCCCGTGGTGGCCATTGGCCACCAAATGGCGACGAAAAGTAAAATTTTGGTCGTCCTTTGGTCGCCAATGGCTACGAAGGGGCGACGAAATGTCCATGTTCATAGAAGTTAGATTGATTTAAAACATAAGAATTAATAATAACAAGTACATTACAAGTTTGTGCTAGATCTATTTTTTTTTTGATTGAAAATATATTTTATAGTTTATTTAATGGTATGAGGTTGCACATATTTAAGATATAAGGGCACAAAAATAAATTGATGATTAATATTTCTATATTCTAATTAACAAAAAGTAGTGTTGCTGAAATACAAAGTGAAAAAACAATGAAGATTTTATGCATTGTCATTAGTTTTTCGTATACTAATCAAATTCTAACTTCGCACTAGTATCAATGAATTAGCGTAAATTGAAGATTGATTATAATAAAAGACTATATTAGCTTAGAAGAGCTATTTAAAACAAAAGAAGTGATTATATCAAATAAATTCCATCTTTTGCATAATAGTTCGTAGTCCCGTGATGGCCATTGGCTACCAAATTGTGATGAAAAGTAAAATTTTGGTCGCCCTTTGATCGCCAATGGCTACGAAGGGGCGACGAAATGTCTATGTTCATAGAAGTTAGATTGATTTAAAACATAAAAATTAATAATAATAAGTACATTACAAGTTTGTACTAGATCTATTTTCTTTTGATTGAAAATATATTTTATGGTTTATTTAATGGTATGAGGTTGCACATATTTAAGATACAAGAGCACAAAAATAAATTGATGATTAATACTTCTATATTCTAATTAACAAAAAGTAGTGTTGCTGAAATACAAAGTGAAAAACAATGAATATTTTATGCATTGTCATTAGTTTTTCGTATACCAATCAAATTTTAACTTCGCACTAGTATCAATGAATTAGCGTAAATTGAAGATTGACTATAATAAAAGATAATATTTAGTTTACAAGAGCCATTTAAAACAAAAGAAGTGATTATATGAAATAAATTTCATCTTTTGCATAATAGTTCGTAGCCTCGTGGTGGCCATTGGCTACCAAATGGCGACGAAAAGTAAAATTTTGGTCGTCCTTTGGTCGCCAATAGCTACGAAGGGGCGAAGAAATTAGAAACATATAAATTAAAAATAAAAAATTATAAAAAAATAAAAAAATAAGGATTTTTGGGCGACCAAAGTGCTCGTGGCCCTTTGGTCGCGAGAACCACTTAAATTAGCGCTGCCCTCTAATTTAAGAGGGTGACCAAAGGGCTTGGTGGCCCTTTGGTGGCCCCGTTTTACTAAAAATAGGGGGCAGAACGTTGCTCCCTGGTTTTAGTAAGACTTGATTTTTTTTTCTTTCAAAAACCCCACCCCACCCCACCCCACCACCCTACCCGACCCCTCAAAGGTATGTATTGTTTATTACATTATGAATATAGTATGTATGTATATGTATATCTATATATATATATATATATATATATATATATATATATATATATATATGTGTGTGTGTGTGTGTATATATATAGCTTAAAATAGATATATGTATAACTTTATACATATATGTATATGCATTCTTTTTTTCTGTTTTTTATTTTATTTTCGTTTTTGCCTTTTTTTTATATGTAGATCATACTTTTTATATAAATCCTATATAAATATGTATAATATATATGCATTTTGTTTTTTTTTTATTTTCGTTTTTCCCTCTTTTCTATTTTTTTTTATTTTTGCTTTTCCCTCTTTTATATATATATATATATATATATATATATGAACCAGATTTTTAATCAGTTCACAGATTTTACAATTGTTTACATTGATGATGTATTAGTCTTCAATAAAAAACATTCATCAACATTGGAAACATTTACATATTTTCTTTAAGGTCATTAAAGAAAATGGTCTTGTGGTTTCTGCACCCAAGATTAGACTTTTTCAGACAAAAATTAGGTTTCTTGGAAACATGATTTCCTTCAGGAAAATTACCCCCGTCCAAAGAACACTTGATTTTGCAGAAAAAATTCCAGACATTCTGCGTGAGAAAACACAGTTGCAAATATTTTTAGGATCTTTAAACTATGTCGCAGACTTTTATCCAGGCATTCGTTATTTTTGTAAACCTCTTTTTGAACGTCTTAAAAAGAACCCTCCAGCATGGACTGATGTCCACACAAACGCTGTTAAGGAAATTAAGCGTCAAGTTAAGGTTTTACCAGTTTTGACTTTATGTCAACCAGACACCCCAAAGATAGTTCCGACAGATGCTTCTGAATTAGGATTTGGTGGTATTCTTATCCAGATTATAGAAGGAAAAGAACACATTGTTCATTTCCATTCAAGAACATGGGATAAAGCCCAACATAACTATTCAACAGTTAAGAAAGAAATTTTGTCCATTGTTAAATGCATATCAAAATTTCAAGACGATTTGTTGAATTAGAAATTCTTAGTTCGTGTTGACTGTAAGTCAGCAAAAGATGTACTTACTAAGGATGTTAAAAACATAGCATCTAAACATATTTTTGCCAGATGGCAGGCTATCCTGTCAATCTTTGATTTTGATATTCAATATATCAAGGGAGAGGATAACTCCATCCCTGATTTTCTGACCAGAGAATTTCTTACAGGCCACGTGCCTATCATATAGCATTCCTTCGGGAATACCTTTTTAATTTTGTTGTTTTGCAGATTCACAGAAGCGGACACCAAAAATCCAATTAATGGATTTAGATGGATTGTTTCAAGTCCACCGCAATTAAGTAGATTGAAACACAGATTCAGATCCAGAAGCAGAATTGATAATTGTTTCAATTCCGTAATTCTTTCTTTATATATTGTTACTAACCATTTTGCAGGATAATCAACTCCTGATTTAGTAACGATGGCACCCAAGAAAGATAAAGGCAAAGCTAAAGCATTCGATCTTGCCTCTTATGCTTAGAAAGCTAGTATACCCGCAATAACCTCAGCTCAGTCATCAGCCCCAGTAAAGGTTGAAGACAAACAGATAACATATACACCATATTCTACCCAGTCACCCCTAGGTAGAAACCTCACAGTTTTGGGGACTTTGACCCCTCAAAACAGTTAACCGATGTTCATGCAGGTACTGCAGGTACATCATCTTCCCAGGTGACAGTCAGTAACAAGTTTCAGCCACTTGTTGCTAAGAAGAAACCAGTTACCCCAGACCCTAAACAGTTACCAACTCCTCTATACATATACAAGAACGTCTTTGACCAGATTCTTGTAACAGAACCTTTTCATTTTAGACAGAAACCCAACATTACCCCAGATGAGTTTGTCAGGGCTTTTCTTCACCCCCACTCAAACTACATCCCAGACAACACATATAAGACACAGAGTTACTATGAGTCTATTCTCATAGCAACAGAGTCCATAGAGTTTGTCCCAGATGACAAAGACAAACAGCCAGGCCAGTATAGCCATGTCAAGGCTAAATAACAGAAGAAGGAAATTCAACGAGAACAACAGGAGTTTCTCTCCTTCAAGAATTTCCTCACTACACAATTAGCAGCGGCCACCAGTTATGACAAAGTCAAGGCCATTATGCTTCAACTGAAAGAGCTGGATTCAGACCAGGCATCCATATCCACAAACAATGCTGATGAAAACGAAGATGACTGTTATGGCATCTTTACTCCTCTATGAGTATAAACTGGAAACAGAAACAGAAATTTGTAATACTCCTCTATGAGTATAAACTGGAAATAGAAACAGAAACAGAAATTTGTATTACTCCTCTATGAGTATAAACTGGGCCAATTGAGTTTTCCGGTGTTCTCTCCAAAAACACAGGACAGATGAGTTTTCTAATGTTCTCTAAAAACATTGGATAGATAGGGTTTTGTTCTTCTAAGTTCCCTTCAAAAACTAGGATGAAACGGTAAGACTTCCCCTCTCTGAAGTCATATGGTTGCTGAAGAATTCCATGAAACTTCAACTAGTCCAGGTCAAATGGCAACTGGTAAAGACACCTCAAGTCCGTTGATGGGTGTGGCTTTTCCAAAAAGCCAAAGAATATTTAGAAACTTGTTTATCTTCTAGCCTGTATTTATTTTGTATTTTGCTTAGTCAACTTACCTTTAGCAAACCTATTTCAACAACCTTGTAAGGTCATGGCGTTGAGGAGCAGAGGGCGTAAGACTCCGTTGTTGCCATGTGGCGATTTGGTGAGAAATAGTTAGGGTTCGAAGATAGTAAGGCTTCGAAGATAGTAAGACTAAGTACGATGTAGGGTAGATTATAGGGAAAATAGACTAGTTTATTTATTTTTTTTGTATTAGTAGGAAATACACTTCGATCAGTGTACTTGCATGTATTTTACCATTAGTCCTTATGATCCAAACTGAAGAATGTTCACTACGTCTTCAGCTTAGAACCAGTCAGACTCAGAGATGAAGAAGAAGATGAATCTACAGTCAAGATTCCATCATCAGACATCATCATCACAAGACAATGAAAATACTTTCGGTCACAGAGAAAGTATCCCAGTCAAAAGCATTATCATCACATCGAGACAAGAGATCTTTCGGCCACAGTAAAAGCCAGACATAATCATCAAGTCACGACAAAGCAGCATTCGGCCACAGTAAAAGCCGACCACTATTCATGAATAGTAAAAATCATTTTTTTACTATTCACTTTTGTAAAAGTCACTTTTGACTTTTCTTTTTTACATTTTCACTTTTCTTTTCAGATTCGATATCCTATATAAGACAGAGTCTGTCTCATTCACATAGGATCCGAATTTTCTTTCCCTTTCCTTTTGAATGAGTAAGATTTTGTAAAATCCTATTCAGGATCCGAATTCTCTTTCTCTCTAAATTTTTATTTTAATTCGGTATCACTCTTTGAACATTGTACTCCTGTACAACCAATAGTGTAGCACAATACTACTTCATGTACGCTAATAACAAGTAAGAGATATTGTCTCCTTTAATTTCTATCTTTGTTGTTTCATTTGCTTATTCCGCTTTCTATTCTCCATGTTTATTCCGCTTTCTGTTATGGCTTTGATTATCTCATCTTTCCTGGTTCCTTTCTGGCTATACTCATAGAGGAGTAAAGATGCCATAACAGTCATCTTCGTTCTCATCAGCATTGTCTATGGATATGGATGCCTGGTCTGAATCCAGCTCTTTCAGTTGAAGCATAATGGCCTTGACTTCGTCATAACTGGTGGCCGCTGCTAACTATGTAGTGAGGAAATTCTTGAAGGAGAGAAACTCCTGCTGTTCTGGTTGAATTTCCTTCTTCTGTTTCTGATTTGTTTCGAGCCATGCTTGGACCTTTGGAGTTGAACAAGAACTGTTGTTCATCTTTTTCCACCACATGACTGAGTGAGTTCTTCCGAAAGCCAAGATGTCTTGCTGGTTTCCGAAAGAAACATGTTTGAACGCGAATTTTGATATGAAAATCCACGTTACAAAGAAGATTCTGTAGAACACAAAAAATGGAGGAAGGTAGGCTAATTGTGCTGGTGCCTTCCAATGTTCTGTGAAGTACTGGAATCCTTCTAGGACTGGTTCTGGTAAAATGTCTGTAATGGGACCAAATGATGCCCACCATTGGATAAACCAATTTGGGACCTCTAATGGAAAAGTTTTGACAAAAAGGAAAAATCATGACATATCATGCTTGTCATTCTGGCGGTTAAAAACTCTGAACCACGCCTGAATGTAGTCATAATAGTTATAGTCTCTGAGGGGTACTTCTTTTGGAATCTGTTTGGTTTTCTGTGGGGGTTGTGCCCATTGATCGAGAGTGATCACCTTCTGTAATTTAGCCTTGACATGGCTATACTGGCCTGGCTGTTTGTCTTTGTCATCTGGGACAAACTCTATGGACTCTGTTTCTATGAGAATAGACTCATAGTAACTCTGTGTCTTATATGTGTTATCTGGGATGTAGTTTGAGTAGGGGTGAAGAAAAGCCCTGGCAAACTCATCTGGGGTAATGTTGGGTTTCTGTCTAAAATGAAAAGGTTCTGTTACAAGAATCTGGTCAAAGACGTTCTTGTATATGTATAGAGGAGTTGGTAACTGTTTAGGGTCTGGGGTAACTGGTTTCTTCTTAGCAACAAGGGGCTGAAACTTGTTACTGACTGTAACCTGAGAAGATGATGTACCTACAGTACCTGCATGAACATCGGTTAATTGTTTTTGAGGGGTCAAAGTCCCCAAAACTGTGAGGTTTCTACCTAGGGGTGACTGGGTAGAATATGGTGTATATGTTATCTGTTTGTCTTCAACCTTTACTGGGGCTGATGACTAAGCTGAGGTTATTGCGGGTATGCTAGCTTTCTGAGTATAAGAGGCAAGATCGAATGCTTTAGCTTTGCCTTTATCTTTCTTGGGTGCCATCATTACTAAGTCGGGAGTTGATGATCCTGCAAAATGGTTAGTAACAATATATAAAGAAAGAATTACGGAATTGAAACAATTATCAATTCTGCTTCTGGATCTGAATATGTGTTTCAATCTACTTAATTGTGGTGGACTTGAAACAATCCATCTAAATCCATTAATTGGATTTTTGGTATCCGCTTCTGTGAATCTGCAAAACAACAAAAATTAAAAAGGTATTCCTGAAGGAATCCTATGTGATAGGCACGTGGCCTGTAAGAAATTCTTTGGTCAGAAAATCAGGGATGGAGTTATCCTCTCCCTTGATATATTGAATATCAAAATCAAAGATTGACAGGATAGCCTGCCATCTGGCAAAAATCTGTTTAGATGCTATGTTTTTAACATCCTTAGTAAGTACATCTTTTGCTGACTTACAGTCAACACGAACCAAGAATTTCTGATTCAACAAATCGTCTTGAAATTTTGATATGCATTTAACAATGGACAAAATTTCTTTCTTAACTGTTGAATAGTTCTGTTGGGCTTTATCCCATGTTCCTGAATGGAAACGAACAATGTGTTCTTTTCCTTCTATAATCTGGATAAGAATACCACCAAATCCTAATTCAGAAGCATCTGTCGGAACTATCTTTGGGGTGTCTGGTTGACATAAAGTCAAAACTAGTAAAACCTTAACTTGACGCTTAATTTCCTTAACAGCGTTTGTGTGGACATCAGTCCATGCTGGAGGGTTCTTTTTAAGACGTTCAAAAAGAGGTTTACAAAAATGACGAATGCCTGGATAAAAGTCTGCGACATAGTTTAAAGATCCTAAAAATATTTGCAACTGTGTTTTCTCACGCAGAACGTCTGGAAATTTTTCTGCAAAATCAAGTGTTCTTTGGATGGGGGTAATTTTCCCGAAGGAAATCATGTTTCCAAGAAACCTAATTTTTGTCTGAAAAAGTCTAATCTTGGGTGTAGAAACCACAAGACCATTTTCTTTAATGACCTTAAAGAAAATATGTAAATGTTTCCAATGTTGATGAATGTCTTTACTGAAGACTAATACATCATCAATGTAAACAATTGTAAAATCTGTGAACTGATTAAAAATCTGGTTCATTATGTTTTGGAATTCTGAAGGTACATTCTTGAGCCCAAAAGGCATAACATTCCACTCATATTGTCCAAATGGAACGGTGAATGCTGTCTTGTACCTTTCTGATTCAATGACTTGGATTTGCCAAAATCCTGATTTCATGTCAAATTTACTGAAGACATGGGCTTGATTTAATCTCTTGAGGAGATCATTCTTGTTGGGTAATGGATATCTGATCCATTGTAAGACCTTGTTTAAGGGCTTATAATTGATGACTAAACGAGGGACTCCTCGTTCTTGTTCTGCATGTTTATTAACATAAAAGGCTGCACACGACCATGGGCTTTTGCTGGGTCGGATAAGCTTTTTATCTAACAAACTCTGGATCTCTTTTTTACAAAGAGAAAGATACTCCTGATTCATCTGAATGGGCCGAGCCCTAGTAAGAATATTCTGTTCTGAAAAGTCCTTCTCATAGGGGAGAGAGACAAAATGTTTTTTACGAACCCAAAAGACCGTAGGGAGTTCTGAACAAACTTCTTTTTCAAGTTTGGTCTGGAATGCTTTAATGGATTTTTGCTGGCTAGCAATCTGTTCATCCATTATGAGGCTTTTAATATCTTGTTTAAGAAAACTGATCTGGTTTTCCTTCTGTTGGATTGAGTTAATATTTCTTCGTTGCGAAGGAAAATAAAACTCAAAAAGGATAGGTTTACCTAACATATTAGTAGATATACCTTGTTTTGTAACAGTCATGGGAAATAACTGTTGAAGAAATGGATTCCCGAGAATGACTTGGGAATTTAACTGTTTTATTAGCACGAAGCTGGTAGGAAAACAAATACCTTGGTTGCACACATATGCATTAGGTAATTTGTACTGAATATGAAGTCTGGTAGAGTCAGCTGTAGAAAGCTTCTCTTTGGTTTTCTCAAAATATATAGAAGGAATTAGACCTTCTTGAATGCAGTTCATATCTGCACCTGAGTCTAATAAAGCAATGGTTTCAAATTTGAAATCATTAACTCTGATGGTTAACTGAACATACCATTTCTGATACGTGATTCTGTTCAGAAGATTGAGGTAATTCTCTGTTGGTTTGGAGGTACTAGCTCCTTCTGTCAGTTTTCCAATAGCAATCTGAGTCTGTTTATCAAGTTCATCGTTCTGAGAAAGATGTTCTTGACGTTCTAGGGATTCTATTTGTAAGAGTTGGACATCTTGTTGGAGATGTTCATGATCTAATCTGAGATCACAAATCTCTTGCCTATACTCTTGTCTAAGTTGCTGAATTTCTGTTTTTAACAGTTTAATCTCATGCTAGAGATCAGAAATTCCCACTGGTTGGGTTTTCCTTTTCTGGAAATGACTAATAATGTCAGAATAATTTGTATTCTTAACATCATTCTGATGTGCTATGGATGGAGGTTTCTTTTCCTCTTTCTCATCCATAATATCTTTGAGTCTGAGAAGGTAAACTTGCTTCTCTTCTGGATAATTAATCTTACAGATCATATCGATCATAAGACTATAAGAATCTGTAAGGACATTCAATCCTTTATGGCAAAAACATGCTCCTTTGCTGGGACAAGCACATTTTTGGATGGAGTTGGAAGAACTACTGGAATAGTAGTTATCTGTTCCAATCTGATTAATATTTTCTTCATCGGAATATTCTAAGGAAGAACTGGATGATAATTCAAGATTATCTATGGACTGGATAATTCTGCTCTTTGTAGCTTCATCTAATTCTAATGATTGAATTAGTGATCTGACCTGCAATCTCTTGCAAAGTGTCCTGATTTACCACACTTGAAGCAACCCGTGGTTTTCTGTTCTTTTTTATTAGTATCCTTCTGATATTTCCAATTTCTTCGTGGAAACCTCTGGTAATGTTTCTTTTTATGACTGTATGGTTTGTTGTCATACTTTTGGTTATACTTCTGTCCAATGGACTTGAAGTGATTCTTATATTTTATGGAGGATAATCTGGATTTATGTGCCTTTTGAGTATGGGGTGGTTTAATTCTTTCCATTCCATACTGTTCACACCAGTTTCCTAATTCTTTTCTGTTAGACTGTTTCTTTAACTGTGCTTTAAAACGAAGATCAGTACAAATCTTCAAAGCAGTTTTGTTAATGTGTGATATCGTATCACCATATGTTATTAGATCGTAATCTAGTGTTGGAAAATCAAGTGAAAGGGACTCTCTCACTTGCTGAGCAAACAATTTTGGAAGACCGCAAAGGAATCTTTCTTTCCAATAACTGGCATTGTTGTCAGATCTTTGGTATAGTTTACTGAGGAAGACATCCTTATACCATCAGAAGTCTTGGAATGTACGACATCTGAGGTTCTGAAGGATTTCAGATGTTCTTTCTTGATAGACTGTGGGATCACCTATGAAATGGTAGGTGAAATCGAAGACTAAGGCTGATAGAGCACAAGACTCTGTCTGGCCATTCTGATTGAGAACAGGTTCACCACTCTCATTGGTTTTCACCATGTTAAGAATGCCTTCTTTGGTAGCATCATTGAGGTGGTCATCCCACCATCCTTTGAGCTGACCATTGAAGCCAAGAATGATATTTCTGGTTGCTGCTCTTTCTGAAACAGCTTGTTTGTAAATGTTACCGATAATGACCATCTGTTTGGTAACATTAAGAATCTAATATTTAGACATCCCATCAATATTCCATTCATAAATCTGAGATCCTAAAAAAGATCTTTGGGAATGAAATTCTTCAATTTGAAGATCTGGAGGTTAAGGTCTGGGATAGAAATTCTTTGTATCAGGGAAAGAAATTCTATGGATAACTTTATCCCTCCCGGAATTCTGTGAAGATGAGGAATCACAATCAGAATTACTGTCTGACTGTTTTAATGTTTGAAGAGCCATTTGGCTGGATGAAGGTTCTGATTTCTTAGATCTGGAAATCAGTTCCTGGAGAAGTTTGGTATTCTTCTCTTCTGTTGATTCCAAATTTGGAATGAATTTTGAAATCTTGAAGGGTAGAACCTTAATCGGGGATAGTAAGTAGTAATTTTGAAATTTTGAAATATTAACTTTTTGTTGGATTGAGTTAATATTTCTTCGTTGCGAAGGAAAATAAAACTCAAAAAGGATAGGTTTACCTAACATATTGGTAGATATACCTTGTTCTGTAACAGTCATGGGAAATAACTATTGAAGAAATGGATTCCCAAGAATGACTTGGGAATTTAACTGTTTTATTAGCACGAAGCTGGTAGGAAAACAAATACCTTGGTTGCACACATGTGCATTAGGTAATTTGTACTGAATATGAAGTCTGGTAGAGTCAGCTGTAGAAAGCTTCTCTTTGGTTTTCTCAAAATATCTGGAAGGAATTAGACCTTCTTGAATGCAGTTCATATCTGCACCTGAGTCTAATAAAGCAATGGTTTCGAATTTGAAATCATTAACTCTGATGGTTAACTGAACATACCATTTCAAAGATGAGATAATCAAAGCCATAACAGAAAGCGGAATAAACATGGAGAATAGAAAGCGGAATAAGCAAATGAAACAACAAAGATAGAAATTAAAGGAGACAATGTCTCCTTTAATTTCTATCTTTGTTATTTCATTTGCTTATTCCGCTTTCTATTCTCCATGTTTATTCCACTTTCTGTTCCTTTTTGATTCAATGACTTGGAATTGCCAAAATCCTGATTTCATGTCAAATTTACTGAAGACATGGGCCTGGTGTAATCTCTTTAGGAGATCATTCTTGTTGGGTAATGGATATCTGATCCATTGTAAGACCTTGTTTAAAGGCTTATAGTTGATGACTAAACGAGGGACTCCTCGTTCCTGTTCTGCATCTTTATTAACATAAAAGGCTGTACACGACCATGGGTTTTGCTGGGTCGGATAAGCTTTTTATCTAACAAACTCTGGATCTCTTTTTTCCAAAGAGAGAGATATTCCTGATTCATCTGAATGGGCCGAGCCTTGGTAGGAATATTCTGTTATGAAAAGTCCTTCTCATAAGGGAGAGAGACAGAATGTTTTCTACGAACCCAAAAGGCCGTAGGGAGTTCTGAACAAACTTCTTTTTCAAGTTTGGTCTGGAATTCTTTAATGGATTTTTGCTGGCTAGCAATCTATTCATCCATTCTGAGGCTTTTAATATCTTGTTTAAGAAAACTGATCTGGTTTTCCTTCTGTTGGATTGAGTTAATATTTCTTCATTGCGAAGGAAAATAAAACTCAAAAAGGATAGGTTTACCTAACATATTGGTAGATATACCTTGTTCTGTAACAGTCATGGGAAATAACTATTGAAGAAATGGATTCCCAAGAATGACTTGGGAATTTAACTGTTTTATTAGCACGAAGCTGGTAGGAAAACAAATACCTTGGTTGCACACATGTGCATTAGGTAATTTGTACTGAATATGAAGTCTGGTAGAGTCAGCTGTAGAAAGCTTCTCTTTGGTTTTCTCAAAATATATGGAAGGAATTAGACCTTCTTGAATGCAGTTCATATCTGCACCTAAGTCTAATAAAGCAATGGTTTCAAATTTGAAATCATTAACTCTGATGGTTAACTGAACATACCATTTCTGATACGTGATTCTGTTCAGAAGATTGAGGTAATCCTCTGTTGGTTTGGAGGTACTAGCTCCTTCTGTCAGTTTGCCAATAGCAATCTGAGTCTGTTTATCAAGTTCATCGTTCTGAGAAAGATGTTCTTGATATTCTAGGGATTCTATTTGTAAGAGTTGGACATCTTGCTGGAGATGTTCATGATCTAATCTGAGATCACAAATCTCTTGCATATACTCTTGTCTAAGTTGCTGAATTTCTGTTTTTAACAGTTTAATCTCATGCTAGAGATCAGAAATTCCCACTGGTTGGATTTTCCTTTTCTGGAAATGACTAATAATGTCAGAATAATTTGTATTCTTAACATCATTCTGATGTGCTATGGATGAAGGTTTTTTTTCCTCTTTCTCATCCATAATATCTTTGAGTCTGAGAAGGTAAGCTTGCTTCTCTTCTGGATCATTAATCTTACAGATCATATCGATCATAAGACTATGAGAATCTGTAAGGACATTCAATCCTTTCTGGCAAAAACATGCTCCTTTGCTGGGACAAGCACATTCCTGGATGGAGTTGGAAAAACTACTGTAATAGTAGTTATCTGTTCCAATCTGATTAATATTTTCTTCATCGGAATATTCTGAGGAAGAACTGGATGATAATTCAAGATTATCTATGGACTGGATAATTATGCTCTTTGTAGCTTTATCTAATTCTAATGATTGAATTAGTGATCTGACTCTGCAATCTCTTGGAAAGTGTCCTGATTTACCACACTTGAAGCAACCCGTGGTTTTCTGTTCTTTTTTATTAGTATCCTTCTGATATTTCCAATTTCTTCGTGGAAACCTCTGGTAATGTTTCTTTTTATGACTGTATGGTTTGTTGCCATACTTCTGGTTATACTTCTGTCCAATGGACTGGAAGTGATTCTTATATTTTCTGGAGGATAATCTGGATTTATGTGCCTTCTGAGTATGGGGTGGTTTAATTCTTTCTATTTCATACTGTTCACACCAGTTTCCTAATTCTTTTCTGTTAGACTGTTTCTTTAACTGTGCTTTAAAACGAAGATCAGTACAAATCTTCAAAGTAGTTTTGTTAATGTGTGATATCATATCACCATATGTTATTAGATCGTAATCTTGTGTTGGAAAATCAAGTGAAAAGGACTCTCTCACTTGCTGAGCAAACAATTTTGGAAGACCGCAAAGGAATCTTTCTTTCCAATAACTGGCATTGTTGTCAGATCTTTAGTATAGTTTACTGAGGAAGACATCCTTATACCATCGGAAGTCTTGGAGTGTACGACATCTGAGGTTCTAAAGGATTTCAAATGTTCTTTCTTGATAGACTGTGGGATCACCTATGAAATGGTAGGTGAAATCGAAGACTAAGGCTGATAGAGCACAAGACTCTGTCTGGCCATTCTGATTGAGAACAGGTTCACCATTCTCATTGGTTTTCACCATGTTAAGAATGCCTTCTTTGGTAGCATCATTGAGGTGGTCATCCCACCATCCTTTGAGCTGACCATTGAAGCCAAGAATGATATTTTTGGTTGCTGCTCTTTCTGAAACAGCTTGTTTGTAAATGTTACCGATAATGACCATTTGTTTGGTAACATTAAGAATCTGATATTCAGACATCCCATCAATATTCCATTCATAAATCTGAGATCCTAAGAAAGATCTTTGGGAATGAAATTCTTCAATTTGAAGATTTGGAGATGAAGGTTTGGGATAGAAATTCTTTGTATCAGGGAAAGAAATTCTATGGATAACTTTATCCCTCCCGGAATTCTGTGAAGATGAGGAATTGCAATCAGAATTACTTTCTGGCTGTTTTAATGTTTGAAGAGCCATTTGGCTGGATGAAGGTTCTGATTTCTTAGATCTGGAAATCAGTTCCTGGAGAAGTTTGGTATTCTTCTTTTCTGTTGATTCCAAATTTGGAATGAATTTTGAAATCTTGAAGGGTAGAACCTTAATTGGGGATTCTGGTTTTACCTTTGAATTGGTTAACTTGAGTGAATCAAATGATTTTATCAATGGAACAGTGGTCCGTTCAATTGATTTCTGTTTTGATTCATCAGTCTTAACTGTAGTAATTGGGGCTGTAGTCTGTTTTTCAAGAATATCTTCGATATTCTGAATCTGTTTTTGTAAGGTGACAACTGAAAGATTAGTCCAATTATTTTGTTGGGCTATGTCTTTTTTTTCTTTTCTTTTTTCTTTTTTTATACATATATATATATATATATATATATATATATATATATATATATATATATATATATATATATATGCATTTAGCTTTTATTTTAATGTTATTTTTTTTATTTTCATTATTTTTAGATTTTTATTTTTAGTTTTTTTTTATTGTCATTTTTCCCTTTTTATTTTATTTTTTATTTTCCCTTTTTTTATATATAGATCCTATATATATATATATGTATGTGTGTGTGTGCATTTAGCTTTTATTTTACTGTTATTTTTTTTATTTTCATTTTCTTCATATTTTTTTATATACATTTTCCCTTTTTCTATTTTTTTATTTTATTTTATTTTATTGTAGATTTTTTTATGTTTTTATTAATGTTGGATCTTTGAAATATTTTTTTGTAGGATTGGAGTTTGTTTTGTGTGATAGGCCAGACTATTATGGCTCAAGTTAGTCTTCTAATTCACTATCTTTTATATTCATGTTGAGATATTATATTTGAAATAATGTTGTAGGTGAGATATTGTTATGATGTTTGTTGAGATAATAATTGCGTATATAACTGATTATTTATGATGTTTTTTGAGATATTCAGCTAAAATTTAAGTTGATTCTTGAGTTATTTCTTGTATATGAAGTGTATATGCGTACTTGTATCAATATTACATAGCATAATGACCTTACAACGCAAAATGGTGGAAATGTTTGTGGTATTTGTGGGCTGAATTTTCCAGCGCCAACAGTGGGTTTGCCAGCGCTGGTTGGGCTGATTTTGGGGGCTATTTGGGCTACCTTCGGGGTGGTTTAGGTGCATGCTTCGTTGGTTAATTGATAGGTGGTTGTTTGGGTGTTGTTTGATTGAGTAATTGCGGAATGTGTTGCTAAAAAGTTGAAGTATTGTTAAAGAAAGTTTAAGTGTTGTTTTACATTCTTTTGTGTTGTGTTGTTAGAGCTTGAGTTGGAATCAAGTAGGGTCGGAATTGGTTAATATATGGACATATATGCTTGCGGTTAGGTACTTTTCTTCGTTACCTAATCAATGTGTTTTAAGTGATTTTTACATGTGGAATTACTAAGTGTTGCATTATTTAAAGTGTTGAAGTGTTATTGTTGAAGTGCCGAGGGGCATCCTCTTTGAGTTGTGGAAACTCACCCTCATTTACTAACATTAATTTCAGGTGAGCCAGAGTTAGGATTCATGGCTCAAGAGGCCGAGGCCGAGCCATTTGATGTCGTGCATTATGTGAATGAGTCTTATGCTCAAGAGCCACATCCTTGTTAGTGCTTGCTTTGATATTTCCTATGTTATCTTAGTGTTTATGGTTATAATGTATGAAAGACTTGCACTTATGTAATATGTAATGTTGTAGTTTTACTTTAAGTTAGTAGTTTATAGTCTTTTTGTTGAATGATCAAAGTAAGCATGACTTGAGGAGCAGCAGTTGGCGCACTTGAAATTGCTGAGCATCGTGACGCAGTTGCAGGATAACATGACCCGGATGCGAGACAAGCGCCCATCCCCTAATCCAGACTAACACGATAATTAGTAGGTTTTAATTTGTTTAAAAAAAATTCTAAACCTAATATTATGTACTTTATTTTAAAGATCTTTTAAATACTTAAATATGCATATATTAAATTAATTTTGGTTTTGTAAATATTAAATTTAAATTTTATTTTTTTTAAATTATTGTGTGGCGACGAAATGGCGACAAAAACTTAGCTACCACATGGCGACTATTAATGGCTACCACATGGAGATGAAAATTAATGAATAAAAAATAATAATTAAAAATGTTGGCTACCTAGTGGCGATGATAAAATAGCCACCATATGGCCACCAAAATCGGCTAAAAATTTTGGCTACCAAATAGCGACCAACGTAAATAATTAATAAAAAAAGATTTAAAATATTTGGCTACCTAATGGTGATGAAAGTATGGCTACCACATGGCCACCAAATTGCTGCTACAAAAATTGGCTACCACATGGCCACCAAATTAAATAGGTAACAAAAGAATATTAAAAATAATTTGCTACCTAATGGCGACAAAAAATGGCGACCCTGGGGCGACCATGCATAATTAATTGATACAAAAATTAACTAATTAATTAATAAAATTGCTAATTATAAAAATTAACTAATAATTTATTTTTCTAAATATTGCGACCAAGGGGCTACGAAATGTAAAAAAATTATATATATATATATATATATATATATATATATATATATATATATATATATATATATATATATATATATATATCCGATTTGGCCACCAAAATGCGACCAAATGACCAAATGGCGACAAGGATTTTCTCAACGCTGGGTTTTTGGTCGCCCAATGAGTGTAAGCGACGAAAGGGCGACGAGAAACCTTCGTCGCCCTAGACCAATTTTCTTGTAGTAATCCCTACCCCACCCCCACCCCCACCCTACCCTACCCTGCCCTGCCCTCGTTAACCCTCCCACCCCGTCAGACCCTCTCCCTACCCCCATCATTATCTTGCCCCACCCCTGTCAGCCCTCACCCTCATCCTACTCCTCACACATCAGCGCTCTCAAGTCATCCATCCCACCCATAAGCCCTTTACCTCTACCTCGTCTGCCCTCTACCCCCAACCTATATGTATTTATTTATTTTGGTCTGAATGTGTATGTATGTAATATATATGTGTATATATTTTATATATATATATATATTATCTTTTTTTTTGTCTATATATATCTTTTTTTTTTGTTTGAGTGTGTGTGTGTGTGTGTATATATACATATTTCTTTTTTTAGTCTAATATGTATAAACAAAAAGTAAAAGGAGAAAAGAGATAAAAGAAAAAAAAAATTGAGGGGTATTTAAGTCCTTTTATGCAATTTTGTTATCTTTGTTGATGGAAAGATAGGGAGAGAGTACGTACGCTTGGTTTTAGGAATAATATTGGGTATAGTGCACTTTTTAGACTGTAGGGGATATTGTACAATTTTTAAAAAGTATAAGAGAATTCTGTGCACTTTAATTTAGATAAATTAATATTAAATAAATAATTACACACATACGTATGGAGACATATACATATGTGATTAGATGGAATTCTTTATTTAGTGTACAGTATTTATATATCTAAAATCCAAAACCAATTAATTATTAATATATGGATTAGTATTTTAAAAACTTTAGAAAAGTTGTGACCTTAAAGAAATGATTTTTTGTGCATTAATGAATGAGAAAGTTAACAATGCCATATTAGTTCTGTCAACGAGACACCTGAAGAGAATTTACGCCTTGGATATTGCTTCGAATCATCTAATTAGTTTTTCTTTTCTTTTTTCTTTTGGTCGGAATCTAATTACTTCATTGTCCTATTTAATCAGATTATATATGAATATAGACGAAAGGAAAAACATCACAAATGGTCCCTATTACTTCTCCCAAATTTTATATTCGTCTATATTATTTAAAATTAGTCAATTTTATCCCTATTAGTTTCCAAAAATTTCAAATTTATCTCTACTGTTCAAAATTAGCTAATTTAATCCCTATTATTTTTCAAAATAAATTAATTTAGTCACAATTTTTTTAAACTTTGAGGATTAATTAGATTTTATATGAAAAAGGATAGGGACTAAATTAAATTATTTTAAGAAATAATATGGATTAAATTAGCTAACTTTAAATAATAGAAACAAATTTAAATTGTTTTAGAAAATAACATGAATTAAATTGACTAATTTTAAACAATATGAACGAATTTACAATTTTAGAAAAATAATTGACAAAAAATAAGAAAAAGATCATAAATGAATTAGGATCGAATAAAATCAGATACGATTACAACCATAGACGCACAAGCACGCAAAAGTTCTTAGATGATCATAAGAAGGTGGCTTGCCTAATAAAACCTCATAAGGAGTCTTATTTGCCAATAACGTTGATGGCATTCTGTTGATTAAATCAACGGCTGCAAGAACACATTCTCCCCGAAGAAATAATGGTAGATTAGCATGGAATCGAAGAGCTCGTGCGACGTCTAGCAAATGTCTATGTTTCCTTTCAACGACCCCGTTTTGTTGCGGGGTGTGAGCGCAAGATGTTTGATGTGCTGTTCCCTCATTGCCACAATAACGCAAGATTTCTCCATTCACAAACGCTTTCCCATTATCTGATCTTATAGTCTTGACATAAGCATTAAATTGAGTTTTCACCCAATTGCAGAAATAAATCAAATATTGACATGTTTCCGTTTTCGCTTTCATGAGATAAACCCAAGTTGAACGACTATGATCGTCTACAATGCTGAGAAAATAATGAGCACCAGACAATGAAGATGTTTTATAAGGTCCCCACACATCACAATGGATTAATTCAAAAGGACTCGAAACTTTATTGCTTCTAGTTGGAAAAGATGGCCTGACATGTTTGGCTCGTTCACAGGCATCACAAACAAAGTCATTTGGAATCTTAAGAGATAAAAGCTCAGCACATGATTCATGCGATTTATCGGCAAGTGCCTCAAACGTTGATGCCAAAGAGAAATATCTTGCTTCCTGCTCACCATATGCATTGTGCATCCCTTTATTTGCTCCAAAAGATATAAACCATCCTTCGCTTTACCCATTCCAATCAACTTCTTCGTAGGTGGGTCCTGTATAACACACAAATCAGGATAAAACGTAAGAGTACAATGCAATTCTTTGGTTAATTTTTGTATAGAAAGTAGATTGCAATTGAACTCAGTGACTCCCATCACACTATCAGGCACAAGATTTTCTCCCAACTTGGCACTGCCTCTGGCACAAATTGGCACCATACGTCCATTTGGAATGCTAACTGGTGCTATTTTTGGCCTATCCACTCTATTTATGAGCTGCTCCGGGGCACATGTGAAACGATCCGTCGCCCCAGAGTCTATTATCCATGTTTGGGACATATTTGACATACCAGAAAAATTCACATGATTGACAGAAGGACCTGTGCTGCTATTATTGTTTAAAAGATTCAATAGTTGATGATACTGCTCTTCGGTAAAATGTGGAATTAAAGCTTGTGGCTCGTACTTGGCATTGGTGAACTCAGCGCTTGGAGCCTACAATGGCATTTGCGTAACATTGTCTGCACTATAACTGCGATTGTTGGCACCTGTATTCACACCTTTAATGTTGAATTTTCCAAGTTTCTTACGCCAATGAGTCGGATATCCGACGATCTCGTAGCACTTGTCCTTGGTATGTCCTATCTTTTTGCAAAATTCACACACTGGTTTCTCTGAATATGCTGAAGATTTTGAACTATTTACTAATAATCCGCCCGAACGTCCAGCCATGAAAGCTGCTTGTTCAAGGTTTGGATTTCTCGCTGCAACTACTGCCTGTTGTTTCTCCTCTTGTGCCGCAATTGCATATGCACGCCCTAGGCTGGGTAACGGCTCCATGCTCAAAATCTGTGATCGAACAGTGGTGAATTCACTGTCGAGTCCCATAAGGAAATCATGTACTTTTTCGCTCTCTCTCATTGCTTGCATTTTCTTCGAAGCCCCACATTGACACCCACATGTACAAGAAGGAATTGGATTGACTGCTTGAAGTTCATCCCACAGTCCCCTTAATTTCCCATAGTATGTAGATATGGCTACTTTTTCTTGTTGTAGTAGCGCAATGGCCCTTCTTATCTCGTATACTCGAGGCGCGTTTCCTTGTGAGAAACGCTCCTCTAAATCTTGCCATATTTCTCGTGCTGTCTTGCATACGCCACACTATTATGAAGTTCCTTCGACATGGAATTCACAAGCCATGAGCGAACCGTGGCATTGCATTTTATCCGTTGTAGCAATTCGAGAGTATTTACATCTGGTTTCTTCACTGACCCATCTATAAAGCCTTTGTTGACTTTGGACTCTAGCGCATTCGTAATGTTTCTCCTCCACGTAAAATAGTTTGCACCATTTTCGTCTAATAGATTGACGACAAATATCAGTCCAGGATGGTCTGATGGTTGCAAGTAAAAGGGGGAATTGACGTCCCCTATATTGGTTTGATGTTCTTCGGATTTAGAAGAGATTGATTTTGAAGTGGAGCTTTACCACTCTGATTACCTTGATCAGTCATGGCTGACAGTAATTTTTTTTTGTGTAATATAGAGAAGTGTTCGAGCAGATTATCACAAGATAACCTGCTCTGCTCTGATACCATGTAGAAATTGCTTGGCACAAAAAGCACACTAATGTTCGTTACGTAGAGCAACTATATAGCTGTACAAAGGCATATGGATACAGACGTAAAAAGATAATGCCAATCCTAAGGTTGTTACAAACAAGGAGAAGATATGTGAGAATCTTGGTGCTGCACGTGTATGTGTAATAGAGTCGGGCACCAACGAACAAGCCCGGGAACAATAATTTTCCCTATAAGACAACTTCGAGAAAACTAAAAACATTGAAACAAAACTTAACAAGAGACCCATCTTAAACTCCTAGCCCATAGATGACGGTTTTTTTTCCCCCTTTATACTCTGTTTTTTTGGACGAACCTTTATATTCTTGGAGATCACTAGCCAAAAGAACAAAAACTCTTCGTTTAGGTGGCTTTTCAAAACAGGTGATGCTATCATAACTATGGCCTAAATCAGCCATGTAATCAGCAACTTCATTAGCTTCTCGATAGATGTGTTTCAGTTGAGCGGACCAATTTTTTTCAATTAGACTTCTGCAATTTTCAACAAGTAGTTGTACTTCGAGATTTCTTGAAGTTTTCTCCCCCTTAAGAAGAGGCACGATAGTCTTTAAATCTGTTTCAACTTCAATCCTTTTGAATCCACTCTTCCAAGCTATCATTAGTCCATATCTGATGGCCCATATTTCAGCTAAATGTGGGCGCTTCGCGCAGCATTGAATTCTTCCAGCAAAACCCTTTACCCAGTCGCCCTTGTCATCTCTAAACACACCTCCAATAGACACAGAAGAAGAGTCTATCATACAACTAGCGTCAGTGTTGAGTTTCAACCAACCCTTTTTTGGTAAACTCCATTTAACGTCCTTGCGTGGCCTCCGATTTGCTTCTGATACACACTCATTGGTGTGGCTTGATGATGATTCAGATGCTGTGAAGAGATTATACACAAAAGCAGCTCCAGCCACCACTTCCACTAAGATGTCTATAGTTGCCATTGGATCATCATTTTTGTCTTCTTTTTCTCTCTTAGACTTGTTCTTGTAGTAAGACATTTTTAGTGTTAAAGAATGTGTTGTACTTTTCTAAGAAACAGCCTAGTATATATAGCAAATTTCGAAATGATATTTGCAATTTGCCCCATGAAAAATAAATTTTCTGGGTGGGTCATCACTAGTGACTATTGACAAATTTACATGAGCCACGTTGCAAACAAGTCGGCATACATAAAGACCATTTGAACCCCCTATCTTGTACAGCTAATATTACATGAACTTTCATTTTCACCTTGTACTATGTTACACTTATTCAGTACCAAACAAGTCGGCATACATAAAGACCATTTGAACCCCCTATCTTGTACAGCTAATATTACATGAACTTTCATTTTCACCATGTACTATGTTACACTTATTCAGTACGGTAATGGAAGGCGTTCACAAAACCGAGTAGTCATTGAGGGGCCTACACGTAGAATCAAAAATTCGTAAAAAAAGATAGAGAGCTCTCAATTTTTATATGACCGACTTCAATAATATTTTTATCTGAGGTTTTTAGCAAAAGATAAGAATGCGGGTACCGTGAAATTAAGAGTTCCAACAGTCTTTTTATTTTTAAAGAATTCCAAAATTATCTTTATATATCCCTTAATTTTAGGTTTTAATTCAATGTAGAAATAAAATAGTAATTTTTTAAAAAATTAAAATTTAAAAAAATAATATATGAAGTGAAATTGAAATAAAAAAAACTTTTCATTCACTAACTATTATAGTATAGGAATAGAATTAAAGAGGCTATTCAAAATAACGTTAAAACTTGAAAACGAAACGAAAAAGGTCTTGTTCAATTCTCTTTAAATGAATGGAACCTACCTTGACTCAATTTGTTATGCTTCTCATAGTATACCATTTGATATGACATCCTTCAACTCAAGATTGCATGCATGATTAATTCGAAGAAAAAGACTTCTCCCAAACAAAAGGAAATATCACAGAAAAAAAAAGCTCTCAATGAGACCGACTCTAACAACCACTCTTTTTGGATTTTTTAAGCTAAAGATTAGAAGACTAGCTAGTATAGTAGAAGAGCTTCAACAGTCTTTCTATTTTTAAAGAGCCTCAAAATCTTCTTTCTCCTTAAATTTAGGAATTCAGATTTGACTTCCTATCCATATTAAAAGGTTTTAATTAAAAATGAAATAAAATAGTAATATTAATAAAATTAAGATTTAACCAAATGATATAGCCATTAAGAAGAAGGAATGTTTAAAATAGGGAACGTTGTCCAAGTGTAATTAAAATAAGAAAGTTTTTGGTTCACTCTCTATTATAAAATAAAAGAGTAAACCACTTAATATCCTCTGTGTTTTGTTTGGTACCATTTGAACCACCATTGAAAAAGGAATACAATGGTAGTGGAGGCATCAACAGAGTAGGTCGGATCAATGTTGTCAAAGAAGTTTTTTTTTTTTTTTCATTTTTACCCCTACCCTCACATGTCTCCTATTTTTATGAGATTTGAACCCTAGTCTCTAACTACAAGAGGGAGCTGCCCACCACCAAAAAAAAAAAAAAAAAAAATTGAAGAAACTAGCAAGTCGATCGAGTAATCGGTGGTAGACAGTGGTCGAAGGTCAAATTTATGATTGATGACCACCAAATTATTTGTCGTTTGACGAGGAATGTAATTGTATTTCCTTATCATAGACGTGTAGATGATTGGATTGTGATTGAATAATTAGGGGAAATAGGTCATTTCCCATTTAAAAGGGCATGCTTGAAATTTGTTTAACTTTTAAAGGGTATAAATGATATCTCACACAATTAAAACCCTTTTTCGTTCTTTTTCAACATACATTTGATGAAAAGGATTAATTATGTCACTTTTTTACGAATATTAGATACTAGTTGTGTAACTTTATAACATTGAAGACTAATTTAACAAATTAAGGAAATATTAGGGACTAGTAATGAAATCTGTTCCTCAAGAAACAAAATTAAACTACTTACAAATATGGATGACAAGACCAAAGAGAGATATATCTAGGGTTGTAAAGGGGCTAGATTCAAAGCATGTTCTCAATATCCGAATTGGAATCCAAATCTTGATTCACATCCAAATAAAAACAAAAAAAATGAAAATGTTATACTGTAATTGCAATCCACCTAAAATCAGCTCTCTTATGCATGATAGGTAAAAGGGTAAAATGTACAAGACCCCTATGCTCTTTAAAAACTACACAATACCAGCTCATATGATTTAAAAAGTGCACAATACCCCTATACATTGTTTCTAAAACTAAGAACAGTACCATCTTCTGTCCACAAATTCATTTATTTTAACGGAAAGTGTGATGTACACTCTAAATGCTTATTTATTTATTTATTTTTGCTAAAATTATTAATTATTTGAACAAAAATACCCTATACATATATATTTTTTATTTTCTTTTCATCTCTCTCCACCCATTCTTTTCACCCAAAAAAATTAAATAAAATCTTTAAAAAATGCCTATAGACCATCACTCCCACTCCCACCCCCACCCCTTTAGCCTTCACCCTTCCCCACCACTACCCCTATCAACCCTTCTACCTCTCCCCCTCAACTCCCACCCCCGTCAATATCCTACCCCACCCTTGTTAGCCTTTACCCCCACCATACTTCTCCCCTGTCAACGCTCTCAAGTCATCCCATCCCACCCATCAATCTTTCACCTCTACCTCGTTTACCCTCTACCCCCAACCTATATGTATTTCATTTTTCTGGCCTGAATATGTATGTATGTAATATATATGTTTGTATATATATATATATAATCTTTTTTTGTGTGGTATGTGTCATGCCCCAACACGACCCCACTTATGATCACTTCAGGACGTGACAAAATTTTGGCATTATAACATCTGTAATACAGACTCAAAACCCAAAATCGGTTCAACTTTCAAACAATCCACAATCAACAAACACTTCATAAAACCACAAAATAATCAACACATTTCAAACTTCAACCATCCAATATTAAAGCAAAGTATAATGCCTCCGTCTCAATCGCTTTAGACAAGCCATAATATACATATATTCAAAATAGAGTACCGAAGCTAGCTTAAGTCTAACAACATGTACATAACCAAAATAAACTATCTAAGCTAGTATTAGTATTCAAACTAAGCTTACTTTGATCATTCAACAAAAAGACTGCAAACTACCAACATAAAGTAAGCTACAACATTACATATTACATAAGTTCAAGTCTTTCATACATTACAAACATAAACGCTAAGACAACATATAAACATCCAAGGAAACAAATCAAGCCTCGGGCTTGTCCACGTTATCTGGATGCACGTATTCCACATAAGCCACATCTTGCTCACCTGTAATGTTAGCAAAGAGGGTGAGTTTCCACGAACTCAGTGAGGGAGGACAATGCACGAGAGGCTTTTGAAAACATTTTTAACTTTGAAAGCTTCTTTGAAAACATGTCATGCACGTCCATAAACAACAAGTATAAATAACTTAGAAAATGTAAGTAAATGATCACATATCAAGTATACGCTCATTCTATTGATGTCGTTCCTCTACCACCAAACACAAACTCTTTCCCATTTACTAGATGTACTCCGGAGGTACACCAAACCTACGACCCAAACCCCATGGAACTCTCCATCCATACTGTTGGATTATATGCCCTAAATGCCAATTTTATGACATAATAATTATATTATTTATTTAATGTAGGCAGTTTATTTAAATATTATTAATGCAATTAACTATTTAAATAAAATTTCTTAGAATAATATTTATAGATTCTATCCTTAAGAGTAAGGATATGAGTGATAGAAACTATATTCATAAATATATTCTAAAATAGTCACAGATCGTAGGATAAATTAATTGTGCGTTAATTTATTCGGAAAGATAGGATTGCAATTTACTATCCAGATAATATGGGATATTAATTTGGGCGATTAGCTTCATATCGTAAGGGTAGATGTATAAGTGCTTGTTGAGAACAAGAGACTAGACATGACCGTTAATACAACGAATTACGTGGAATGGTCGATAATTCATTGAATAGTGTAATGATGCAATTAGTCCTTAGATCTGAGACACCACGGTTATCTTGTGTTAGGGATAACATAATTTGCTGGTGCAATAAAGCTAGTCTTGATCAAGGATTGAATAATGTACTTAGTGGTTACAATCTATCTCGGCATAGAAATAGGTGTGTGTAGATATAAAATCTGTCAATTAGCGATCATATGCGATCTATTAATCGAGTAACTTAAAATCCTTAGCCGAGGTAAAATAGTGGAAGTCGTTCCGCATATTATTCATAGGTTACTGATTAAATAGATTTGGACATATGATTAGGTAATAGAGTTGACGACCCTATCCATGACTCTGGTTCAATCGGGATAATTTAGACAAAAGGGATTGATTGCATGATTGTTGCTAAGGGTTTGTAAAATTTACACTTCATCATTAGTTGGGTAGTCGTGATATACTGCTAGGTATCACTCATAACTTGCGAGAATTAAATTAGAAGAGTTCTAATTAAATATTAATTGGATTAATATTATTTCGTTGCCAATTAATTATGAACCTGAGAGTTCACACACAAAAGAGATTCGGAATTAATTAGCGAGAAAAATAAATTAAATATTAGAAGAGTCTAATATTTAATTGGACTTGAGACTGATTAGATTGGAATATTAGTCCAATCATTTAATCAGTCCAAAGTCTAATAATTAGTACTGGTCCAAAAGCTAGCCCTAATATGTCTAGTGTTTCCTATAAATAGGAAACTATAATAGACAGAATAACTAGCACAAATCCTATCTTTCATAGAAAATATATTTTCTCTAAAACTTGTAGTGGAGGTTTTGTTAATTGATGGCTCGGATCTCATGTGGATACTTTCGGAGGCTCCACAATTGGGGAGCTCTGGATTCAATCAATTTCTACAATAGATTCGTCATCATGGAAAGGTAATCTTGAAATCTTTTAATACGTAATTAATGTCGATTATTATGCATGTATGTAATCTACGTAAATAGCCATGAACGTGATGCATTTGTATTAAGGATTTTCGCTGCGTTTATTCTGATTATAAAAATTTTAAAATACCATGTACGATTCCTACACACATATAGGGTAAGGATTAGAACATCGGTAGCCGTGTCATTGCTAGGCAAGCCCTATGCCGCCCAGTGCGACACAAACTACCTTGTCTGGTTTAAAGGTTGCAACCTTACTCTCACGACACGCATTAACATTCATACATTCATATACAAGCATTCAAGACAAATAAGGGAATCAACAAAGTAGGTTGATTCCCGATGACATTCACATTTAATATGCATTTAACAAGCTAACCATGTTAATATCTTCACAAGCTCTAACAACACATTTGACAATCAAATAAGCTAAATCAACACTTTTGCAATTCCTAGCACATACAAGCCAATTTTGACAACATATAATGCATTAACTTCACTATACCCTACACTAAACCTCACTTAGCACAAAACCAATCTAGCTTGCTACTACAATATTTCCAAGGCAGCCTAAGAGTCACCCACACAAGCATTTATAATTCATACAAGACAAAATAGGGTAACAACACCTAAATCAACCATTTTCAACACAAAATCATTAGTCATTTAGCATTCTTCTTTCAAACAACCATTGACCCTTCACCAACCCATATTTTTCCCTAACAGTTAAAGGCTTAATAACTATATTATGGCACAAAATAGGCAGTCTAATGGCTGCACAAAACCTGCCCAAACAATCAGCCCAAACGCCCCAAAAACAGAAACTTTCAGCCAAGACAACAAATCTATTTTTGTACCATTTTGCATTACCAAGCTATATTTCTATGCTAGGAAGATTTATATACATGTATGAACATCATATCCATGCTAGGATGCAAGATTATATTCAATTTCAGACATAAAAATTTAGGAAATAACCTAAACATTTCAACTACTACAAATTATGGCTAATAGTCAAGTTTAATGATTTATAAGACCTAAGTAGCAAGAATTTAAACAATGTCAACAATTTAAAACACAAATCATGAATTTTAAATAAATTTCAAAATAACACCCCTCACCTTTTTTGCAAAATAAAGGAAAAATCAATTGGTAGAAAGGTGGAACGCGTCCGAAAATACTTGGTTTGGCCTCTGATTCAACTTCTAACACTCAATTTTAGCTAAAATAGCATTGAAAACAGTATTCATGGAAGTTGGGGTTGGGCTGCTGAAATGAAGAGAAGAAGTGTTTTTGGCTGATTTTTTCATTTAAAAGGCTTAAGTGATGGCCAAAGGTCGCTCAAACTCGTGTAAACAAAACACCTCTGACACCTTTTACTAAAACGATCATAACTTATGCTAGATAATTTCAATTCGTGAACGGTTTAAAACTTTAGAAACTAGACTCGTAGAGCTTTTCAACCATATATAATTCGCCACCTAACTCTTCCCCAATTGGTGCAATTTTTATTCTGAAATTGGCCCAAAATTGACTAAGTTAACATGCTATTTTGCTTCTAATTTTTAATGCTAACATTCTAATATATCTCTAAGGTGATAAAAGATGTAATTAGGCATTATTTTTAACTAGTATATGTAATTTAATCCCTACGTGGTCAAAGAATGCGAAAGACAATATTTTGCAAATCAAATGAATTCCGAATGCACTTTTAAATTAGTAAACCTATGTAAATCATATTTTTGAACATATTAGATGTTAAATTAAGTAAACACATGATTTTGACACATAGAAGTCAAATAGACACATAATTTGCACACATAAAAGTCAAATAAACACATAATGACACATAAAGGTGGGGTCTCACAGTGTGCAATTCTATTATCTTTTTCTTTTTTGTGTATATATATCTTTTTTTTGTCTGAATGTGTGTGCGTGTATTTATACATATTTCTTTTTTTAGTCTAATTTGTATAAACTAAAAGTAAAAGGAGAAAAAAGATTTAAAAAAAAAATTGAGGGATATTTAAGTTTTTTTATACAATTTTGTTATCTTTGTTGATGGAAAGATAGGGAGAGGGTACATATGCTTGGTTTTGGAAATAATATGGAGTATCGTGCACTTTTTAGACTATAGGGGGTATTGTACAATTTTTAAAAAGTATAAGAAGATCTTGTGCACTTTAATCTAGATAAATTAAAATAAAATAAATAATTACACACATACGTACGGAGACATATATGTACATATACGGTTAGATGGAATTCTTTATTTGGTGTACAATATTTATATAACTAAAATCCAAAACCAATTAATTATTAATATGTGGATTAGTATTTTGTAAACTTTAGAAAAGTTGTGACCTTCAAGAATTGATTTTTTGTGCATTAATGAATGAGAAAGTTAACAATGCCATGTTAGTTCTGTCAACGAGACACCTGAAGAGAATTTACGCCTCGAATATTGCTTCGAATCATCTAATTAGTTTTTCTTTTCTTTTTTCTTTTTTCTTTTTTCTTTGGGTCGGAATCTAATTAGTTCATTATCCTATTTAATCAGATTATATATGAATATAGACGAAAGGAAAAACATCACAAATGGTTCCTATTATTTCTCCTAAATTTTAAACATCACAAATGGTTCTATATTGTTCAAAATTAGTCAATTTAATCCCTATTATTTTTTAAAAAAATTAAATTTATCCATATTGTTCCAAATTAGCCAATTTAATCCTTTTTATTTTTTTTAAAAAAAATTAATTTAGTCACACTTTTTTTAAAAAAAAAAACTTTGAGGATTAATTTGGATTTTATATGAAAAGAATATGGACTAAATTAAAAATTTTTGAAAAATAATATGAATTAAATTAGCTAACTTTGAATAATAGGGACAAATTTAAATTGTTTTAGAAAATAACAAGAATTAAATTGACTAATTTAAAATAATATGAACGAATTTAAAATTTTAGAAAAATAATGAAGACTATTTGCGCTATTTTTTCATAGGCAAAAAAATAAGAAAAACATCATATATGAATTGGGATCGGAAAATCAACCCTCATGTGGTAAACTGGACTTAACGTCCTTGCGTGGCCTCCGATTTGCTTCTAATACACACTCATTGGTGTGGCTTGATGATGATTCTGATGCTGTGAAGAGATTATATATGCCCCATGCAACAAAAGCAGCTCCAGCCACCACTTCGACTAAGGTGCCTATAGTTGCCATTGGATCATCATTTTCGTCTTCTTTGTCTCTCTTAGACTTGTTCTTGTAGTCAGACATTTTTAGTGTTAAAGAATGTGTTGTACTTCTCTAAGAAGCAGCCTAGTATATATAACAAATTATTAGATGATATTTGCAATTCGCCCCCTGAAAAATAAATTTTCTGGGTGGGGTCATTACTTGTGACTATTGACAAATTTACATGAGCCACGTTGCAAACAAGTCGGCCCATAATATTGCATGAACTTTCATTTTCACCATGTACTATATATGTTACACTTATTCAGTAAGGTAATGGAAGGCGTTCACAAAAGCGAGTAGTCATTGAGGGGCCTACACGTAGAATCAAATTGTATTATGAACGCGCTAGGACATGGAGTACCATCTGCTACGATACTTCGTTCAACTCAAGATTGCATGCATGATTAATTCGTAGAAAAAGACAGAGAGCTCTCAGTTTTTATTAGATTGACTCTAATAATCTCTTATGTAATTTATTCTTGGTCATTCTTGTTCCTTAATCAGGAAGAAAATGGACGGCGTTCACAAGAATAATGACCATCATTACTGATCACTCCACATTGTTCAACACCATTGCATCTTATTCACAAAAAATGACTCTTACCAAACAAATTGGAAAATCTCACGGAGAGGACTTGAGTCAAGTCAAGTCCAGTTTTAAGGGAAAATTCTTTAATAAGTAGCTGAGAGGGGGTGAGACCCACACTTAACGTGAAAGTCATTCATCAGGCCAATTGGAAGAATGTGCAAAGCAATTTTGAGAAAGAACTGACAACTCCCTTTTTTTTGGGTCACACTGCATTAGCATGATAACCAAATGAAAATACATAGTTTATCCAATGTGAGCCAATTGGATATCAAGCAGTCAGTCCTCTAAAGGGGTACGTGGGGATATTATAAGACCAATCTGAACAATGATTACTAGTAATAGCCATTTTTTAAATCCAATTACCTGATCGATTAACACATCTTCTTGTCCACTAGAATCAAATAAAGGGGTTTCGACTGCAATCCTTGAATTTCCCAAGGATAGCTTGGCCTAAGGGCGGATTCAAAAATTTTCTCTCAGTGAGGGTTAAAAACACATAAGTTTTCAATTATATGAATACAATATTTTTTTTAATAGGGGCTATTTCATTTTTTTTAACTAAAAATACATAAATATTTAATTTTTTTTTCAAATAAAAAAATATGTATATAATTTTTAACGTTTTTCTGGCCTGTAGAAGCTACAGCCCTCGCTAGCCCCAAGCTACATCCGCCAATGACTTGGCTTAGAATGCAAAAAAACCTTTGAGAATGGTTATGTATTTTTGAAACTTGGTGAAGAATTTTAACACAAAGTATAATATCTTTACAAATCATCATAATAGCTACTTTTGAAACCAAATCACCTAGTCGATTAACACTTCTTCTTATCTATTAGAATCAAACAGAGGGATTTCAACTACAATCCAATTTGAACAATGATTGTTAGTAATAGCTACTCTTGAAATCCAATCACCTGGTCGATTACCATTGCTTCTTGTCCACTAGAATCAAATAAAAGGATTTAAGCTACGATCTTTCAATATATATCTTCAAGGATAGAACGAAGACAACCTTTAAAAGTGGTTATGCATTTTTGAAACTTGGTGAAGAATTTTTATACTAAGTACAATTTCTTTACAAATCATCATAATAGCTAGTTTTGAAACCAAATCACCTGGTCGATTAGCACTTCTTCTTATCCATTAGAATCGAATAGAGGGATTTCAACTTCGATCCAATCTGAACAATGATTGCTAGTAATAGCTACTTTTGAAATCTAATTACCTGGTCAAATAATACTTCTTCTTGTCCACTACAATCGAATGGGGGGGATTTCAATTGCGATATTTCAATATCTTTCACAACTGGTCTAATTTTCCAAGGATAGCCTGGCCTAGAATGCATACAACCTTTACGAGTGGTTATGCATTTTTGAAACTTGGTGAAGAATTTTAATACTAAGTATTATATCTTTACAAATCATCAATATGAAATACTAGCCTTAGAGAATCTGATGACCACAACTTAAATGCCATTATTTTCTATGTTTTTTTTTCCAGACAATAAGTTGAGAGAGAGAGAGAGAGAGAGAAAGAGAGAGAGAGAGAATTTTTCCGATCAAGAAGTTAGATAGAACCATATTGCTCACTTAGAGAAAGATGTATTTATTGGCCTTTTTCTTGGTAATTCATGGGAGTTGAGGGAAGTTACATAACTTTTCACTCCCTTAATAACTACCCATCAATTTTTAATTACATGGATGGGTCGGGTCAGCTCTTATTGGGCAACCCTACCAACACTTGAAACAAAGTGAAATAGGACTTAATTATTCTTTTGAAATTAACGCAACGCCCCTTATTTTGTAATGGTTCATATTAGTATACCATTCTAGACTCCCATCACCTCCCTTTGCTTATATGATAGGAGGTAACCATGTTGAGTACTTGCTTTTCAGTTTGATTTCTTTGAAGGAAACTGTACCAATTATGCAGTTCCATGTACATCCAGGCGTATAATTTCTCTAAATTATTTAATCATCTTTAAACTACGCATCAACTTAATTATTAAGTCCTGTATATTTGAGAAGAAAACTGCTTCAAAGTCTAAAAAGCTTCACAAAATACATACACATATTTACTAATACTTCATAAGACAACCTAGGACTATAAATGAATTGAATTCAAAGTGTGTCTATCAATATCCCTATCTGAATTAGAATATAAATATGAAACGAAAAAAATTAAAATAACTGTAATACAAACCTATCTAAAATCTCCTCTCTTAGACATATATGACGAAGAGAAACAAATAGTATAAAATCCAAATTCATATAGATAATATCTATAGACGAACTAGTATTTTCACATTTTGGAAAAGTTGTGACCTTCAAAGAAATAATCTTGATGAGTCAATGAACAGAAAGTTAACTTACTTGCATTATGATTCAAAACTTGTCGTACATGAAATAATTGATTCATATATTTTCTATAAAAATAATGAATTTACCTGGATCAATACGTGATTTTCTTACAATTTATATCATACTTCTTTGTTGGGGTTGATTCTTGTCTATATCTCTGAATTTTTTACCATTCAATTAATCTTTCTCGAGTGAACCAAAGATACGTTTTAATCATATATATTTTCATAAATGGTTTAGAATATTACAAAGATTAATTTTCATCTTTAGACAATTGGGAATGGAGATATACTGTGTTATGAGTTCTCTAAAAAGCGATATCTGAAAACATAAATGCTCCATTTATATTTTGAATTTGGAATTGCATAATCATGTATTTATAGTTATATCATCTAATTTGATAATTAAATCAGTACGAATAAGATAATTTTTTTTAATAACGAGGAACACATTTTAGAAAGGATCACAATATCTATCCCAAGACTATAAACTTCATGGTGCAGCGATATATGAATCTTAATGCATGTTCCAAGTTAGTCCAAGCAACTACAAGAAAATGTTTTTCTTTCCTTAACAGCGACACTGATATATAATATGAGATACAAACTCTTGCCAATTTCTTATGCCACAATCGCTCAAGATAATAAGAGTACAAAATCACTCAACCAAAGCAGTAAAAGAGAGCTTCAAGTAAACTAAAACAAGAAAATTAAACGTAACATATTAGACGATCCATCTTAAATCCCAGATGAAACTTAATCCTCAAGATCACGTTCATAGTGAAAAACAACATCCTCAGGTGGTGTAAATAAATAGGTGGCCTTCTTATTTTGGTCTGAGAAATCGGAGATCTGAAAACGCGGACCATGGCCTAAATCCGCCATTTTATCTGCAACTTTATTAGCCTTTTCTGGGCAATGTTCCAGTTTAACACAGATTCTTTCAATGAGATCTCTGCAATCTTGGATAAGCTATTGTCGTAGATCATTTGAAACTTTTCCCTCTTTAAGAAGCCCTAGAGCAGCCTGTGAATCCGTTTCAATCTCGATCGTCAAGGCAATTCGATTGATTGGTGATTGATAAATTCATTGGAAATTATTAAGACAATTATTGATTGGCTATGTTTTGCAAAACTCATGATATTACTATACTTGTGTTGTTTATCTTTTAAATTGTGCAGGTAAAATAATATGGTAACTTACCATATAAGATTTGTGTTGATTATGGAATGACATTAATTGCATATTTATAAGGAATTTCTTAAAGGCCAAGGTATGTTGATGAGCAGTAGATGAGTATATATATATATATGAAGCTCAAGGACACAGATACATTTGGGGTGAGACATTGAGAAAAAGAGAGAGCACGGACGAGCTGCAAAAGAACACATAGGATTTCAATGTTCCGTGTCATGTTGTAACACGATCTGTCATTGAGTGCTTAGTTGTTTAGTGTTGCAACTGTGATTGTTTGTTAACAGTAAGTCATAAGTGAATTAAACTTCGAGTGATTTGTTTACTATCTTCTTTATTCATTCTTCGCGAGAAGAAGGTGTTGTTCTCGAGAGAAAACATTACAAGTTGAGGGAAGCTCATCAAACCGAAGTTCATTAAGGAGTTAACCATCGAGGCGTCAAAGGTCAAGAGGGAGTCTTCACTTGTGTAAGTCTATTGATGTTGTAACCTATTATTTCTTAATGAATTAGTTTGTTAGACCAGGGGTTGGTCCCGTGGACGTAGACCACATGGTTAAACCATGTTAAATCTTGGTGTTCTTATTTTCCATTACAATGTACTGTTTTCCGCTGCTGTGTGATTTGTCTCTGACCATGTTAGAATATTAAGTGAAACAACTCATTAACAAACTGAAGCAATAAGTGAAACTGGCTGTGAATGTACTGCGACAGATAGAGTGTTTTAGTTAATGTTACAACATTGTCTGTAATAGGTGTTCGTGTACACTACAAAATTTCATTAACAGGTCAAATTATTCACATTGTTTCTGAACTAATCCATATTTACATTGCATAAACTCTAACATCGATCTTATTGAATCCCCAATCCCGAGTTGTACGTCATTAGTCCAATTCTGATGGCCCAAAATTCAGCTAACTCGGGGTGCCCAGCGCAACCCTGAATTTTTCTAGCAAAACCAACCTCTCAAACACCCTTATCATCTCTAAAGACCCTTCCAATAGATTCAGGAGGTCCTAAACTAGCATCAGTGTTGAGTTTCAACCAACCCCTTCGGGGTATACTCCATTTAACATCCTTGGGCTCACACTTATAGAAGTGCTCATCCTCTTCAAAGGGTTCCATCACTTTAGCTTGTTGCTTGATGATGATGATTCTGAGCTTGAGAAGAGGTTAGATACTCTGAACAAAAAAGAGAAGAGCTTAGAAACGCCCCATGCAGCAAAAGCTGCTACTCTGATAAAAAATAGAAGACCATAGATACGCCCTATGCAGCAAAAGCTGCGCCAGACACCACTCCAACCGCCTTGCCTATGGTTGCCAGTGGATCATCAACTACTTGTTTTTCATTCTCTGAACACATGTTAGTGTAGTAAGACGACATTATTTTAGTGTTAGAGAACCAGTTAAGAGGGCTTTAAACTACACTGTATACGGTAGTTCTTCAAGAAGTCGTCTTATAATGGCAAAAGAATAAGTTCTCAACAACAATCACATTTGATGAAAAGAATGTCGAGAACTTATTCCCCCAGCAACTTTATGCCCTCTCAAAATATTTTCTTATTGCAAGTTGATCTTTGACAAGATGAGCAAACTCGAACCCATTTCGTACGAGGATTCCAAATTCGTTATCAATGATGCTCCATGTTAAAGAAAAAGAAACTTTGTTTTTCCTCGTTACGATTCATCATAGACAAAGTCACGAGGGAATCTTAACTTTTGGGTTTGTGTACGTAAAAGTTCTACTTTCTCTTGTTCTTAGTGATCATGGGTTTTTGTACTAAAGAAAATAGTTGGGATATTTATTGACCATTATGACCATTTGTTCACGACTAAGTCGTAGGGTGACACTAAAAAACACTATGCCAGCCCCCAAGATTTTTGTTAAAAAAATAAATAAATTTACGTAGTATCTTTACAAAAAAATATTATTTTTTATTATTTTCTTGTTATCAATCTTTATATTTAAATTTTGTCTCCCTTCCAAAATTTTAAATTTAATTTTTTCTTAAGTAGGACCTACATTCGTTCTCTCACAACGATTGTCAATTAATCATTTTTTTTTTGTTTTTTTCCCTAAGTGGTAATAAACTTATAATGGATCCAAGATAAAAAAAAATTAAAAAAAAAAGCTCTTGAGATTTTTGCTATTCTCAAACCGGTAACTTTTTTTGTCAGAATTCTCAAACCAGTACCTAAAGTTTGAAAAAAAATCACTTAAATCCTCATAGCTTTTTTTTTAGGTACAGCCAAACGAATTGAGCATCCTTTTCTCTCAAGCACAAGCGAGCAACTAAATAAGCCTAATTTTTTGTTAAAATTCCTCTCAATTAAATAAATTAAATACAAAAGTTTGTATGAATTCAAGAGAGTTTAATCCAAACTTTATTGGAGCAAGTATGTAATTTTATTATTTTCCTCTTTGTCATGAGTCAAACGCGTTGACCCCTCTTTTGTTCAAACTCGACTCAGTAACTAAATAAGATTAATTTTGTTAAAATTCTTCTCAATTGAATTTAAAAAAAAAATGTTTGTATGAACACAAGAGTATAATCCAAACTTTATTGGAGCAACTCGGTTCTTTTTCAACTTTAAGCATTAGTCCACATGAATATATACAAGACACCTATATAATGCATTTGCGAAATTCATAGAGATTACGGAGATTCTATTGTAGTTATATATGAAATCCAAAATCATATAAGATCTATATATAGATGAACTAGTATTTTCACATTTTAGAAAAAATATGACCTGTATAGAAAATAATTTTGATGACTTAATGGATGAGAAAGTTAACTTGCTTGCATTAAGATTTAAAACTTGCTGCACATGAAATATTTCAATTTATATATCATTTCTAGAAAATAAATGAATTTACCTGTATTAATATACCTGTTCTTTTACAATCAATCTACTTTTCCGTTAGGGTTGGTTCTCATGGAATTCCTATTTTATAACTGCCACACAACTCCTTATTTACATAGGAGCTATAAATATTTTGATAATTTTTCCTATGTTTGTGCTGAATGGTTTAGAATTTTATCAAGATTTTCATCTTTAGATAGTTGGGATGGAGATACAATGTCTTACGAGTTCTCTTAAAGAACTATCTAAAATCATTCATACATGCTCCATTTTTGTTTTGAAGTTCGAATTGTATAATCGTGTATTAACAGTTGGATCATCTTATTTGTTAGAATATACACTTTTTCCACATCGAAAAATCACAAACTCGAAAACCACCTTATAAGATACTGGATTAATCCACTTAATTAACACCAATTGATCTTATAAGATATTGAATTAATTCACTTACCACCAATTGATTTTAAGATAGAACCTCAATTATCTTAACATTAAACAAGATAAAATCATTCTTTTTTACAAATAATTCACTCATACAAGGCTATATAAATCATATGATGGTGTAGCAACACGCTCCAATAGATGCAACATGACAAAAGTAAAATAAAATACAACTTTTGAACACCTACTAGTACATAATGAGATACATAGTGTTTGTGAGGCCCCGTACTAAATTCCCGTATAATAATCTATTAATAGAGCTTTGGCTATGATTGCTTGCATTTCGTATGTGATTAATGGCGTGGCCTTATTTAGGTATTTATATCTCATACTAAATTACGTGTCTAATATAATTAGAGTACATTCACATATGATCAATTTTTATTTTATAATGTAACGTAATATGTGTCCTTATTTCTTGCTTATGATGTGAACTAATTTAAACCTAGAAGAATTATAAACCCTAACATATCAAACTAAGTATTTGTTTCAAATTAAATAGGACATAGTCTAAAATGCACATATAATATAGCCTATACCCTAATTAGCATGTAAGATACAATAATATAAGCTTTTATGTTCATGGTAAATACAATTATATTAAACTACCTATGCTTGTACCTAGCTTTTAACTTAGTTCCCATAATACTTAAAATGTACCTAAAATATATTTATAACAAGCAATAGTATATCGTATTTATTATTTGGAAATAACATGTACATATAGATTGTATGAAAAAAATTATAATGGCATCTTACTTAGGCTAGCTAGCTTAATGAAAAGATTTATCATTTGATTTCATAAATCACACAAAGTCCTATATTAGATAGAGTTATCTTTCACTTAGTTAAATTGGGGAACTAGTATTTATATACGCATAATGTAATTTGATAATTGATATAGTTGTAGTTTATAAGTAATTATATTACCTATAATATAACATATAATATGTGTAATCTTAGCACATGAACTTCACCATTAAGTTAATTCTTCAATACAACATGCAGCCACCTTTTAAGAACCAATAGAATTGGCAAGCTAATTAGAATAGGAAACTTATTTAGTTATACATGTAAGTGTCGGCTAGGCAGGCAAGGCCTAAACAAGTAGGAAAAGTTAACGGAATTGCAGACCTTGGATGGCACCTTCACAAAGCAATTAATTAGGAATACGTACTCATATTAAGTCAATACTACTCTTCATTAGAATGAAAGATTAAGTATATCATTTTGGAAGATAGTTCATTAGCTCTTGAATAAAATTCATTAGTTGTTCTCAACCAGTGTAATCGAAATCGTACGATTCATTATGTATATCATTTTGGAAGATAGTTCATTAGCTCTTGAATAAAATTCATTAGTTGTTACCACCAACTAGTTCCTATAGCCAAACCCATTCCAACTTCAATCATCATCACAGCCTAACACCACTAGCTAGACACGTATCATCCCAAGCTTAACGCCACGAGTTATGAGTATTTACCACCGCGATACTCCAATTCGAACTTGCCAAGCACCATCATCGTTAACAAACAACAAACAATACCGCCACCATACACCAATTACCTTCTAACGCATTAAGTCTAAACTTGCCTAAGCCATTGTCGAATGAATGCCTATAGTTAGATTCATCCTAGTGAGCAGCCTGCATGTTGTAAATTAATTCTCACCGTCCTAAGATGCAGCGGCTATCATTAGTCTATTATCTAGATATTCTGCCTAAGCTTAGCTCGTTAGCCATAGTGAATCAGCATTGCACCGCTTCACCATGACTTGCCAAGCTACAACAAATCCGCCAATGTCATCCCGCTATGCATCACTGTCATCATGCCAGAAAAGATATAGGAATTCTCATCAGCTTTAGCTAGACAAATTTCTATCATTACACCATCAAGTTTAGTTCATAATGTCCTAGTACTAGCTATGATGATTCACCACCATCGCTAACCAATCGGACTGGAGCAAAGACACTATATAAAGCCTGCTGAGCTTTCGGCTTTGAGCACACACAAATAAATAAACACTTGAATTAACTTATAGTATTAGCAAAGCAAGGCACGGTTAAGGAGAGGTGATTTTAAAGCAGCATTTCTTCTTCTTGTGCTTATATGTATTTTTAAGGGAAAATTTCACAAATAGTTCCTATTGTTATCCAATTGTATCAGTTTAGTCCCTATTATTTTATTTGTCTCAATTTAGTCATTATTATTTACAAAAAAATCTCAATTTCGTCCCTATTGTTTAAAATTTCTCAATTTCGTCATTTTTGTTTTTCAAAAAGTTTCAATTTTCTCCTTATTGTTTTTAAAAAGTTTTAATTTCGTCCCTATGATTTTTTTAAAGTTTCAAATTCGTCCCTATTATTCAAGGACTAAATTGAAATTTTCTAAGAAACAATAGGGACGAATTTGAAATTTTTTAAAAACAATAAGGATGAAACTGAAACTTTTGGCAAACATTAAGGATGAAATTGAAAAACTTTAAACAATAGGGATGAATTGAAACTTTTAGGGAAACAATAAGGACTAAATTGAGACATTTTAAATAATAGGGACTAAACTGAAATTTTTTGTAAATATTAAGGACTAAATGTGAGATTTTCCCTATTCGTAACGTGCTTCCATGTTGCATGCAAGGTTATTGCGAAAATGTGACTATACGTGTAAACTTATATGGGGAAGTTTTAGCAAGCAACGAGTAGAATTGTTTGTATTTCATATACTTATTGTATTAATACATTGAAGTGAGGAGATTTTATTTAAAAGTAGCATCTTTGTTATGTATCTGTTTATATGACTATCGTGTAGTTATAATAGGTTTATATAAAAGAATAGTTCACTCTATCATGCTAGAATAATTTGTGTGTGAGGAATTTTCTTTTAAATAATGCATGTAAATTGTAAATGGTAAATTGTATCGTATGTGTATAGGGTTAAATTGAATATGTATTATACGGCATGAAGTAAAGTGTTATTTCATCTTGCGTATATAAAAATTCCTTCATGTGTTAGACAGTATTTATTATATGCAATTTAAATAGGATTTGAAAAGTGAATCATACTAATATGTTTATATTTCAAGTTGTGTAGCATAAGTATGAATTAATTTCAAGGTAAAAAAGCAAAGTCGTTCAATTGACAGAACTCTATGACGAAGGTAAACAACTGATGTCACAACTTGGCGTAAAGCAAATTTGTTACATGTGATGTTGCAACATTAACTGAAACATGCTCTCTTTTTCAGTTTGTGAATAGACTGATTTTCTAACAACTTAGTCCACAAACAACGACGTTTCACTTAATGTTTCAACATAAGTTACAACAGTTAGCAGCAGCAGAAATAATATAATTGTAATAGAAACAAGAACACCAAGATTTAACGTGATTCAACCATGCGGTCTACATCTACGGGATCTCCCCTAGTCCAACAAACCTGTTTATTAAGCAATATAAAAAGTTACAACATCAATGGACTTACACAAGTAAAGATTCCCTCTTAACCTTTGATGCCTTGATGGTGAACTCTTCAATGAACTTTGGTTTGGCAAGCTCCCCTCGACTTGTGACATTCTCTCCCGAGAACTACACGTTCTTCTCCCAAAGAATGAATAAGGAAAAACTATCTAAATACTCAAAGATTAATACATGATGCTCACAACAAGCTGTCAAAATAAACTGAGTTGCAATAGTTAATATAATCAAAGACTGAGACACAGATCGTATTGCAATATGATATAGAACACTGGACAAAACTTTCTTTATATTCTTCTGTTGTACTTTCTCTGCCTGCTCCTTTATGTCGTGACTGCTGCTGCATATAAATACAAGATTGCTGCTTGGACATCTTGTCTTGGGCTTCAAGAAATGCCTCTTCCCATAAAACTCTAATCTTCCTTTTATGCTTCCTTTCCTTATGAATATGCAACAATGTAATTCTTTCATTATCCCAGAGCTCCTTCTTTTATGGTAAGTTATTATAATATTTTTCCTGCAAAATTCAAAAGGCAAAAACACAAGTATGAAAATAACAAAAGTTTTGCTAAAACATAGCCAATCAAATCCCAATTAATTTAATTGCCTTAACAATCAAACCTCAATCAATTTAATTGTCTAACAATCTCCCCATTTGGCTTTGTTTTGGAAAAACCCTTTTGTTAGAAGTTGTGCAGTATAAGTATGGATTAATTTCAGAGCAAGACGACTAATATGTTTAATTGATGAAGCTCTGTGATGTAAACTAAAAACAAATGCGATAACTTGGTGTAAACTGATTCTGTTACAACTCTGTTACAAGTGATGTTGCAACATTAACTGGAATATTAGTTCTATCACAGACCGTTAACAATCTGTTTCTCTAATTGCTTTGTTAGTTTATTCCACTTAATGTTCCAACAAGAGTAGTAACAGTAAACAGCAGCGGAAATAATAAAGCTATAACAGAAATAAAGAACACCAAGATTTAACGTGGTTCAACTGTGCGGTCTACGTCCACGGGACCTCCCCTGGTCCAACAAACCTGTTCATTAAGAAACAACAAGTTACAACATCAATGGACTTACACAAATAAATACTCCCTCTTGACTTTTAACGCCTAAATGAAGAACTCTTTAACAAACTTCGGTTTGGCGAGCTCCCTCGACTTGCAACGTTCTCTCCCAAGAACTACACATTCTTCTCCCGAAGAATGAATAAAAAATACAGTAATCTAATCACTTCAAGACTCATATAAATTACTCATGTCTTACTGTGAAACAAACAAAGTTGCAACACTTAATGCAATAAAAGACTAGAACACAGATCGTGTTGCAACATCACTTGGAACACTGGACATAAAACCCTTTTGTATTTTATTTTGTTGCTCTCTGTTTCTGCCTCTAATCTACCGTGACCTTATGTTGCATATAAATACAAGATTGCTGCTTGGACATCTTGTCTTGGGCTTCAAGAAAGGCCTAGACTCATAAAAACTATTCTTCATTTTCTTGTGAATATGCAATAAATGTCATTCTTTAATCAGCACAAATCTTCTTCTCATAAGGTAAGTTACCATAAGATTTTTTCTACACAATATAAAAGGTAAAAGCACAAGTATGGTAATATCATAAGTTTTGCAAAATATAGCCAATTAATAATTGTCTTAATAATCTCCAATCAATTTATCAATCACCAATTAATCTAATTAGCTTACCAATCTCCCCCTTTGACTTTGTTTTGGCAAAACCCTGATATCATAGTTAATGTAAACTCCTAAACAGGTGCAACAAATGAAGATCCTGTTGTAACATTTAATAGAACAATAGTATTTAGTGCAACAAACGAAGATCCTGTTGCAATATTCAGTAGAACAACAGTATTTAAAACAACAATATTAGAGCAACACAAATAGGAGAGTAGCAAAGCAATGATATTAATTTCCTTAACAATCAAACCTCAATCAATTTAATTGTCTAACAATATCCCCCTTTGGCTTTGTTTTGGCAAAACCCTTTTAGCACAAGAATGAAAACCTTTTACTGCATAAAGGCAAAAGACACGTTCCAACACTGAGGTTCCTGTTGTTTCTGTTGCAACAGTAGGAGTAACACGAGTACAGTAGTACTAAATCAATATTGTTAAAGAACAAGGTAGCAGGTTGCAACTGACAGTAGAACATGAATCCAGTAGTAAAAACAACACAAATAGAAGAGTATCAAAGCAATAAGAGCAATAAGCAACCTGTGACAACATTCAGTGGAACACTGACACAAATGTATCAGAGCAGAACAACTAGTGCTCTTCCAAAAGATAGCAATAGTGCTCCTCTAAAAGATAGCAATCCTGTTGCAACAGATACTAAAACAACAATGCAGTAAACTAGCAGAAACACAAGTAAATCAGTAGCAGCACAACAACACAGCATATTTCCCCTTTTTGCCAAAATAAACCACAGTACTAATTTGAAGTTCCCGCATTTGTTCTAACAATGCAGCCCTTGGATCTTTTTTAAAATTTGTTCCAACATGCTCAAAGACATGATAAAATAGATAACCGTACACACAATGAGATCATAAAATAACTGAAGCAACATCAATAACAATAAGCACTAGCTCATAATGAAAAAGTTTATTCTCTTTTTCTTCCCTCTGAGTTGTTGCACATCATTGGAACTAGTGAGAATGTTCTTCCCCTGAATATCTTCTCCCTACAAGAACTTCAGTAAGCCATTTGACAAGTTATCTCAACAATTCAGATTAGCATTTGTGTCATAAAGTATCAACACAATGATATGAGAAAAATTATGATAAACATGATTGTTTCAGATGCTGTTGCAATACAATTCAACTAAATAGAGTATTTTAACTTTAACACCCATTCTCAAAAATTTGTGACTCAATTTTTTTTTTTCGTGAATAGAAAAGAAAAATGCATGATATGAACATGATTTATGAATTCAACATCAAGAAAACTTACTCATTCAATAGTTAAACCAAACAAGGATTTATAACTTGCACCATGTATGTGTGTGTGTATGTAAAACTATATAAAGATCTTTCTTGAAATTCTTCAAAATCAGAATTTGCAAGATTTAGCATTCAAAGAAACTTGTTCAAACAACCTGATCATCTAATCACATTGCACATTTTTTTTTCAAAAGAATATTAGACTTAGTAGCTTTCACTCTATAACCTTCAATCTGGTTTAGGTAGCTTTTTCCAGTTTTCACTTTTTTTTTGTGCTTTTGTATTTTTTTCTCTTTTGTCCACTTTTGTTTTTGTTTTTTCTTTTTCATGAGTAAATAGAGTACAGGAATGGATAAAGAGACTTCTTTTTATATCCAAAGTTACTAAGAAGTTCAAATTCCTGCACTTGCAAACCATTAAAATCAGTTTCTCAATCATATCAAAATATAGTATGCTTAGCTAATATGGTTTAAGAAATAAATTAGAAGCTGATTTTACTATTAAACTTTTACATATCTTGAGTCTCTTCGCGATCATGTTTTATTTTATGATGCAACATTTAAAAACTATAAATTCCTTTAAAAAATTTCAAAGTCTCAAATCTCGTAGAATTTGGTGCCTTAGTAACAATATTTGTCAGTTGATTTTTTGTTGTAACATAGTTTGCAACAACCTTTTTATGCTCTACTGGACAAGGTAAGACTGATTTTCTTACCCAAATTTGTTTCACTTTTTGTTGCGACAAATTCACTTTCATTTGTGGTGGCCTCCTAAAATCATCATGAACAAAGGGTTTAACAAACTTACCTCTTTTCAGCATGTCAATGTACCTGTAGCATCATGATCTGATGTGTCTAGAAGTGTAGCAAAAATGAAAAACTAACACAAATTTCTTTTTCTTAAATTCTGGAATTTTACTCTCTGCTGCAGCAGCATCAGTAGTCTAGTCATTCTGTTTTGTTGCAACATTCGATTCCAGCTTTGGCCCTCCATTTTTTCTAACAAATGTTGTTTTTCCAGATGGTTCACCTCCATAAAATCCAAGTCCCGCGTGATTACCGCTTGATTTTTGAATTGATAGCATGTAATCAAGCTTCTCAGTCCCACAATTTAGCATTTTTATATTTCGCTGAATTTGTTTCAGCTCTTGTTGCAACATTTGAGTTTCTTGTAGTCTTTTAGTAGCCAGATCTTGCTAAATTTTTGCTGTCTTTTCCAAATCAGATTTTTGCATCGAGAGTTCTGTGATTCTCACCTCCATGTCACGATTTTTATTGCACACGATCAACCATTTTTTGTACATCTCTTTGTAAGCTTTCAAGACTTCTTCTACATCTAAATCATCATTACTTTCTAACTCTAAGTTGCATGTTTCTTCATCTGTTGCAACATTGTTTACACCATCTTCTATGCTTACCTTATCATTACTTTGGATTGTTGCAACATTTAATGCAACAATGTTGTTGGTGTACTCTTCATCACTCTCCATATACTCCTCCAAGTCTTCATCAGTTGATGTGATGTTTATGGCATTTTTCTTATTCTTTGTAATGTTTCCACATTCAGATTGCATATGTCCAAATCCTTCACATTCATGACAGTGTATTCTTTTTTTCTTCTTCAATATTTCAGAATTTGACTAGACATTCTGCTTCTCCAACAATTTCAGCACTTTGTTGACATTCTTTATGAGTGAGGCTAAAGATTCTGTGACATCATCAGAAGAGTATTGATCATTTTGATTTTCGAAACCTGTTTTAAGGCAATGCTCTTTTCTTTCTTCTTTTGTTTAAACTTCATCTCAAACGTTTGAAGAGAGCCTATTAACTCATCAATCTTGATTTCATCAACATTTTTGGACTCTTCTATTGTTGCAATTGATAACAAATCTGTGTGGAAGTGATCTTAGTACTTTTCTCATCAACTTCGAATCTGAATATTTCTCCCCCAAGGCAAAGGCCTCATTGGCAATATCACACAACTTGGCATTAAACTCCATAATAGTTTCATCTTCCTCCATCTTCAATTCTTCAAATCTTGTCGCAAGAATTTGAAGTTTTGATACCTTTACAGCTGTAGTGCCTTCATATGTCGTCTCCAATATCACCCATGCATCTTTGGCTGATTACATGTTGAAATCAATTTGAATTCGTTTATGTCAACGGCATTGAAGATGGCATTCAATGCTTGGGAATTGTAATTTGCCAATAGATCTTGTGCTTTGGTTTATTGTGTTTCAGATTTTGGTACAACATTGCCTTGTGCATCGGTAATTGAAAGATGTACCCAATCTGTTAGAATTGCTTTCCAAGCTTTCTCATCAATGGACTTGATAAACACCCTCATGTGTGCCTTCTAGTATGAGTAGTTTGAGCCATTTAATAGGGGTGGTTTGGTAATTGAACCTCCATCCCGCAAAGTGTCCATACCTATTACTGCAAAAACAACTTAAACTCCCAAGAATCTAACCGAAATAGTTCGTAACCTGCTCTTGATGCCACTTGTTAGAAGTTGTGCAGCATAAGTATGGATTAATTTCAAGATAAAATAGCAAAGTCGTTCAATTGACAGAACTCTGTGACGAAGGTAAACAACTGATGTAACTACTTGGTGAAAAACAAATATATTATACGTGATGTTGCAACATTAACTGGAACATGATCTCTTTTTCAGGTTGTTAACAGACTGATTTTCTAACAACTTAGTCCACAAACAACGACGTTCCACTTAATGTTTCAACATAAGTTATAATAGTTAGCAGCAACGGAAATAATATAATTGTAATAGAAACAAGAACACCAAAATTTAACGTGGTTCAACCGTGCGGTCTATGTCCACGGAACCTCCCCTGGTCTAACAAACCTGTTTATTAAGCAATATAATAAGTTACAACATCAATGGACTTACACAAGTAAAGACTCCCTCTTAACCTTTGACGCCTTAATGGTGAACTCTTCGATGAACTTTGATTTGATGAGCTCCCCTTGACTTGCAACGTTCTCTCCAGAGAACTATACCTTCTTCTCTCGAAGAATGAACAAGGAAAAACTATCTAAACACTCAAAGACTAATATATGATGCTCACAACAAGCTATCAAAATAAACTGAGTTGCAACACTTAATATAATCAAAAACTGAAACACAGATCGTGTTGCAATATGATATGGAACACTGGACAGAACTTTTTTTATATTCTTTTGTTGTACTTTCTCTGTCTGCTCCTTTCTGTTGTGACTGTTGCTGCATATAAATACAAGATTGTTGTTTGGACATCTTGTCTTGGGCTTCAAGAAATGCCTCTTCCCATAAAACCCTAATCTTCCTTTTATGCTTAATTTCCTTATGAATATGCAATCAATATAATTCATTCATTATCACAAAGATCCCTCTTTTATGGTAAGTTACCATAATATTTTTTCTGCAAAATTCAAAAGGCAAAAACACAAGTATGGAAATAACAAAAGTTTTGCTAAAACATAGCCAATCAAATCTCAATTAATTTAATTGCCTTAACAATCAAACCACAATTAATTTAATTGTCTAACAGTTTAATTAAGAAGTTAGAAGTTTAAAAGTTAAGCAAATTATTGTTACCGGCTTAGGTAGGTTTTAATTTAGAATTAAATACTGTCAATAAAATTAGTTATTGAATTAGAAAGTATAATTAAGTTAAATAAATCGATTTTAAGATCTTTAGAATTAGTTATTATATTTTAGCTTTCTTTGATTGGTGTCCGAAGGACATTTAAATTGTTTAACTAGTTAAGATTCCTGAATTTTCAGGGAACATGATTCTTATTTAAACTTGAATTTACCTGGACTGTAGCATATGTATATAATTGTCTACTTTTACTATTGGTTACCTGTTGGTTATCAACTGAAATGGGGTTTATTAAATGTTTAAGTGACAACAATGAGTTGATAATAAATGCGTGTCCAGAAATGGTCAACTTTGTTGTCCTCTCAAAAAGCTACCCATTTGTGTGTCATGTGATTATTTGTGCACGTGTATGTTCTATTGGGTGTTGCAACCTCAGGCACGATAGCGTTCATGAACGCCGAGCGGCATAGCGCTTGCCGGTACTCCCGTGACTATCGTGGTCCTATTCCCCTCTTGCTTGGCATTCCATCCTCGGAGAGATGGGTCGTAGAATCAGATACAATCCTGAGTATCCTATCAGGAGCGATAAGAAGAAAGTGTTTGGAATCCAAAGCCGGCTACTTCAGTGATTTGAAATCGTATCATCACAAAGTGTTAAATTTTGAATATGATTGAATGTTATTGTATCAACCCATTTGCATTGCACAACATGGTTCCAAAAGCCCCAAAATGTTTTCAAATTTCTCCGGTTTTTCCCCCGCACTGAGTTCTTTTGAGCTCACTCCCCTTTTCTTCCCCCATTTCAAGTGAATCTGAAGAAGTGTTAGAACCAGTCTGTGATAATGTTCCTTATTTGCCTGATGGGAGACCTAGATCTCCTGATCCCACGACATGTAGATGTGATTGTGCAGTATCACTATCTGTATAATGAAGAGCTTGTAAACCCTAGTATCCCACATCATCTCATCTACGATATCATAGTTAATGATGTACTGGTGGATATCGGCTTTGGACCTTGTATGATAGCTTATGTCTTGTACTTTAGTTATACGTATGATGACTATGCTCTATGTAATAGTCTAGTTACCCGGACTCATAATTTGTCATAAGTTGAGTCTGGTAGTTGGGGAAAAGTTTTGTAACCGTGGATGTAATCAGAAGATTATATAATATATATAATGCCCTATCTTGCCTATTATACGGTTAGTTATCAAAGTAATTAAGAATGGCTATTCGATTGCAGACTCTCTATTTAGTCCTAGGAAGGGTTGGGTAGTCGGGTCGTTACTGTGTTGCCCATTTCTTATACCACAATAACTCAACATACATAGTACAAAATCACTCAACTCAAACCTAGTGGTAAAAGTCAGCTTCAAGGAAAATAAAACTTAATTAGAAGATCCATCTTTAAATCCAAGACAACATTTTTATCTTCTTAATTCTAACAGATCATGTTTATAAGAAGATTTCACTTTCTCAGTAGGTGGTGAATCGAAATAGGTGATCCCAAAACCCAAACCATGACCTATATCTGCCATTTCACGTGCAACTTCATTAGCTTCTCTGTAGATGGTGTTTCAAGCGAACTGACCAGTTTCTTTTAAGTAAATCTGTGCAATCTTGAACAAGCTGTTTTTGTAGGTCATTTGAAGGTTCTTGATCTCCCTTAAAAAGCCGCTCGGCAGAGTCACAATCTGTTTCGACCTCAATCTTCTTGAATCCTCTGTCCCACGCTATCGATAGACCGATTCTAATGGCACATAATTCAGCTGTTTCGTTGTGGGGAGCACAACCCTGAATTTTTCGAGCAAAATCAACCACCCAAACACCATTTTAATTTCTAAACATACCTCCAATAGATTCAGGAGGTACTAAACTATCATCAGTGTTGAGTTTCAACCAATCCTTTTGTGGTAAACTCCATTTCTCGTCCTTGGCATGGGCTGCCTCTTTCCTTCTGATATATACAGAAAAAATGGTTCAAGTGCCTCATTATAGATGTATTCATCCTCTTTTAAGGGTTCCATCATTTTCTCGTTGCTTGATGATGATGATTCTGAGCTTGAGAAGAGTTTAGATATGCCTCATGCAGCAAAAGCTGCGCCAGCCACCGCTCCAACCGCCTTGCCTATAGTTGCCAGTCGATCATCTTCTTCTTCTTTTTCTTTTTCAAATTTGTTCTTGTAGTTGTAGTAAGACATCATTTTAATTTATTGTTGAAGAACCATTTGAAGGCTTTCTACTACCCCTACTTCTGTAAGAAGTGGTGGTCTAATATATCAAATTCTAAGAGGATATTAATTTGCACATTTTCCCCTAAGCAACAAAGCTTGTGGTGGGTGGTCTTCATCAATAAAGAGGTCACCGCCTTGATTTTTCACTAATTACATGAGCCACTTTAGTTGGGTTGTCTTCATCAATAAAGAAGTCACCACCCTTTTGAAAAGGAAAAATACATTGGAATAATATTGACTAAGTTTGGAACATCGACCCAAAAAACAAAATCGAAGTCAAGAAGACATGGTGTTCTAAGCTTAATTATTTTTCTTTACAAAATAATATTATGGTAAATACGAACTACTTTGCCAAATTCTTTTTTTTTCGATGATGAAGAACTCAATTTAATCAGGACCAAATTAGAGAGTGTAAATTTAATAAATAGTCAAAGAATTTCAAATTCAAATTTGTCAGTTCTCCTTATTTGTTACTAGACCACCCCATGAGGGCAATCTTTGGGGGCAAAGTTACTTTAATTTATGGTTTGAATTGAATTTCATATTTTATGGTTACATTGAGTGTTTGTCTCGCTTTGGGAGCCATCTCTAATGAACCTCCTTTATTCATATGAGCCTGAATCATGTATATGAACCAATTAGTGACCTCCACACATAAGGAATGGCGTATAATTATTTCCTCATGTCTCATCTTGTTCTGTTATTTTTTCACAAAACTTGGACGATAAAGAAACTATTCTTTCATTTCTTTTATTTTTATTTTTATTGAGAGTAATCTGCTTAATTAGTTCTAAAAACGCACTAAATTTTATCTTAATATCTCCATTCGACTTCTTTAAAATCTTTTTTCATCTCTTTTACGATATACCATCTCTATTACGTTACACATTTTAGCACCTACCTCCGCAAAATAACAAAAGATATAAGTTCTCTACAACAACATTCATCTCTTCAGGATAGGACAAAGCTTCACCAGGATATATACGACAACATGCAGCAGCATAATCACATTCAATCAAAAGATTGTTGAGACCTAATCTCTTTTTTCTTTGGTCGTGAGACCTTATCTCCCCAAGCAACTTTATTCCCTCTCTTAATATTTTCTTGGATAAATTTTTTTTGTAACCATCTCATTTGTTTCGTTTTAACCATCAAATTATTTTTCGTCATATTTGAACATTTCGTCAATTATTCTATTAAAATAAACTATTTTTAATCTTATTTTGGTCATTCAATTATATATTTTAAAAATAAAGGTATTTTTAAGACAATTTTAAGATGAAAAATCAATTTAATTCCTATTAAAAAAAAATTCATATACGAATACTAAGTAATCTGTTTTCAAATCCCTGAATCCGCCCGGGTTAGCCTCTTGAGGATCTAAGAGCAATGCTATTAAGATAATGGATGATTTCTACATAAAAATTCTTCACATAAATTCCATAAGAAAGACATAAAATCAACACCCTCCACATTTATAAATTATTTGAGCGAAAATGGCACAGTCAGTCCCCTTATTTTTACAAAATTTATTTCAAATTAGTTCTATCATTGAGATTGATCAATTTATTCTCTATTATTTTTTAAAAAAATTAAAATTTATTTCTATTATTCAAAATTAGCCAATTTAGTCTTTATTGTTTCTCAAAAAATTCAATTTATTCTCAAATTTTTCCAAAAAAATTTAATTTAGTCAATCTAGGAAGGAAATAAATTGGCTAGTTTTGAACAATAGAAACAAAGTTAAAATTTTTAAAGACTAAATTAATTAACTTAGAAGAATAAGGACAAATTTAAAATTTAAAAAAATTAAAAGAACGCATATTTCTTAAATATTCGACCAAAAAGCAAACAAAACAAAGAAAGACATTTATATATTACAAACCCATAACGGCATTATCATATAAAAAAAAAGGAAGTTTCCATCATACATGCCATCTCTTGATCAGAAACAGGTTTTAAGACACCAAACACGCTAGACTTGATAGAGAATACTGAACATAGCAGATCGTAAACACGAGTAAAGATCTCGCTCAACTTTAGATATTATTCATAAATGTTATGGGTAAATTCATTCCCCGGAAGCAAGGCCTAGACCAGCATATCACCTGGATATGCGCGTAGGTTGCGGAAGTAAGACGTGGGATTACTCTGAAATACATGTCTTGGCATCCTAATGTTCCTGCCAGGAGCTTTCATCATCTTGACTGCTCTCCCTCCACGGCAGCAATGTTTACAGCAACAAATGCACATGATCAGAACTGCAGCAGTGATAAGAAATGGTAATGCTACTTGAAGCCAGTGGTGCAGCCTTTCTCCTCTTGTTTCTGGTGGAAACACAGTATCAAACCAATTCAACACTTGCCCACCAAAGTTCTCTAGCACCAAGAGTGGCTCCTTCAACTTCTCTACCACATAATTCAACACTTGCCCACCAAAGTTCTCTAGCACCAAGAGTGGCTCCTTCAACTTCTCTACCACATAATTCATCACATCCTCAAACCCCATCTCTATGTGCTTGTGTGTGTGTTTGTGAGTTTGTGTGTGTATGTTTGTTGATTTAGTGGGTTATCAAGTATACTGGGCCTAATATATTTCATAATTAAGACCAAATTGATCATTGATCCACACAAAAAAGAAAGACTAGACTTAGTGACTTCGGAGTTAAGATTAGAATTAACTAATGACAACTGCATCGACTTTGGGGCCCAATAACAGTAAAGTTTGGAACAATTCGTACGATTAAAAGTGAAGGGTTAGAATAGTTTTGCAAGTAGGAAATCTCTTTTGACAAGCTGAGCAAACTGGACCCCATTTCGTACGAGGATTCCAAATTAAATATATATTTTTTAGTGGGAATTACTTTTTTTTTAAAATTAAAAATACTTAAATAATTAATTAGGGCTGCCTAATATTTAGCTTTTTTTAAAAAAATTATAAAATCAAATATCAATAAATTCCGACCCTTATCAAGAATGCTGCAAGTAAATCTCTCTTTTTTCCTCGTTATGATCCATCAAAGACAAAAGTCATGAGGGAATCTTAAGCATAAGTCCACATGAATAAGAGACATATATATATCTCGCATTTTCGGAATTCTTAGAGATTATGAAGGTAAACTTCAACATGCGAAAATATATTTTTGTTGTAGTTTGTTGAATAGTGGTAAAAATTAACATTCATAATATCTGATTCACTAAATTATGTAGTTCTACACAAAATATCAAGGGGTGAAAGCATTAGTTGGGATGAATCCATTCTCACTTTCGTAACCTTTGATGATGTTCTTAGCCCTTTTAGAGCCATAATTAGTTTTAGCAGGAAAACCACTTAATTAATAAAGCAAACAAGAGTCACTCTTTGGTCGATTAGACAAATCCAACGTCTCATTCACATGAGATTCCAAATGTGTGAGACTCACTTCACATATTTTTGAGACTTTGGTTCTTTTGAGGACCAAAGTTTTTTCAAGAAAGCATTTATCCTAGTGAGCGCTACTAAAAGCAGGACCACCTAGGTTTCTTCCTTTTTATCAAAAGTGAAAAGTAGAATCAAATTTACATATAAAAAACGAAAAAAAAAATAGTTGCACCTTTAATATTGAAAATTTCTTCATGGATTGAACATCAAGAACATACATATGGAAGTCCACCTGAGAGAACATATATATGGAAGTGCACCTGAGTCCAATTATATATCATCGAAATTATACATACAAATTTTACCTCAATATTATGGTTGTATGTGACGGGTATCACATATATAATCGGATTCATTTATTTATGAAACTAAATAGCATAATATTACCATACGAAATGTAAATAGTGACTAATAGTGCATAGACAGTGACATACAAAATTACAAGGAATGGCATACTAATTATTCAATTTGGCTTTCTTTCATATTATTTTGTGTTATTTGATTAGATTTAATGTGTTCAGGGCAATAGTTGATTCTGGTTCATTGTTTAGTTCTGCGTGATGAGGAAGTAGCATATTTAAGAAAGGAGTATGTGACATCCTTTCTCATATCGGTTTTATAAAGGGTATGTTTTCTATTTATAATGATTTGATTTCACTATTATCAAAATAGACTCACCCTATTGCCTGGTGGTCGCCTAAACTGTTGTTCAAGCTAGTCTATTGTGCGTGATTGCCAACAAGGGTTTAAACATTTTAGGCCAATTGATTAGAGACTTTATCTGGTGGTCCTGAATTGTTGTTCTATTATGTTGGGCGTGATAATCAATAGTGGGTTTAAGTATTTGGACCATTTAATTTATTTAAGACTTTGTCTTAGGGTTTTGGACTATTGTTCTATTCTCTTGGACACGTAATTGCCAACAAAGATTTAAGCATTTTAAAGCAATTAACTTGAAGCTTGAATAGTTATTACTTAAATATATAACACTAATCACGTTTATAAGTTTAAATTTCTGGATCTGCAATGTGTATATCCAATTCTTATACCATAACCGCTCAAGATAAACATAGTACAAGATCTTTAGCAAAGAAAAAATACAGTACAAAATCACTCAACCCAGACTAAGTAGTAAAAGACAACTTCAAGGAAACAAACACTTGAAAATAAAACTTAACTACATGATCCATCTTCTTCCTTCATTCTAAAAGATCACTAGAGATACATAGTCTTGCATAATTCATATTCCACAATCACTAGAGATAAACATAGTACACAATCACTCGAGTCAAACATAATACGAAAAAAGGACAACTATTTAGGAAACCAAATGCATCAAAATAAAACTTAATTAAACGGCCCATGATAAACTATTCTTGGCCCGTAGTTCAACCTTTTCTTACCACTAACCAAAAGCTCCTCAAGTCTTTTATCATCAGGTGGGTGTTCAAAAGTTGTGATCTCACCATATCTATGGCCTAAGTCAGCCATTCTATCTGCAACTTCATTAGTTTCTTTGTAGATGTGCACAAGGCTATCTACTAACACGTTTCTTTTTAGATTTGTGCAATCTCGAACAAGCTCCTTTTCTAGGTCATTTGTGATAAGTACAAATATCTTCACATCTTTTAGCTTTATCTATTTTTCAGTTAGTTCGTATATCTGTTTTGTTGTAGTTGATATCCAGAATTCTACCTGATGTAAAACACTTGTACATGACTCTGGTTGTAATATGTATAAAAGGCAATACAAGGTGCCTGATCTTATATAGGCAAAATTTCCCTTTCATGGTATCAAGAGCTTAGGTTAATTTTTTTTTTTTACTGCCCACTCACTTCCCAATTGTCTATGGATTCCTCGTCTGCTACAGCTTCTACCTCTACTCCCTCTGCAGACCCTCTTCCAGTTGTCAAGCACATTCCACAGGAACTTTCTCTTCGTCTTGGGTCTGACAATTTCCTTCTTTGGAAAACCCAAGTCTATCCCGTTTTACGCTGCCATGGCCTTCTTGGTTTCATTGACGGCACAATTTCTACACCTGAATCGCCTACAGATGAGGTTGCACGATGGACTAAACTTGATCAAATGGTGCTTGGCTGGCTCTTAGTCTCTCTTTCAGAATCGGTTTTGTCGCAGGTTGTAGATAAGCAGACTTCTCGCGATGTTTGGCAGACCTTGGAAACACTTTACGGCTCTCAGTCACGAGCTAGAATCCAACAGATGAAGACGGAGTTGCAGTCTCTTGTCAAGGGTGTTCAACCTATACATCAGTATATTCAGCGAGCGAAATCGTTATCTTTGGCTTTGGCTAGTGCTGGAAAGGCCGTCGATGATGACGATCTCGTCTTATGGACACTTCGCGGACTCAGATCAGAATTCGATCCTATTGTTGCCGCGATCAATTCGCGCCCTACTTGTCCTAGTTTCGCCGAAGTATGTGGCCTGTTGTTTGATTTTGAGCTTCGTATTATGACTTCTGCGTCTTTGGTTGAGAAGTCCGCCGCTGTCTCTCTGACATCTTCTTTCTCTCATGGCACACCCAAATCAACACCACCTCTCACGCAGCCTTCACTACCTACATCTCGACCACCATCATCTGGTCACTCAGGTAGAGGACGGCGTGGTGGTCGTGGTTTCGGCAGGGGTCGAGGACGATCCTCCTCACAACAGCCGTCATCTTCTTCTAGCTCTTCCCAAGTGGTCTGTTATCGTTGCGGTTATCCGTATCATAAGGCGAATAATTGCTGGGCTCCTGATGAGGCTGTTACGGCAAATACTAAAGCTTTCAGTGCGTTCCATGTTACAAATCCATCAGACTCGCAATGGTACCTTGACACTGGTGCTACCCACCATATGACACCATATGAAAATTAGGTTTTTGATAAGCTACCTTATCTCGGTTTTGACCGTGTTCTGGTTGGTAATGGCATGGGTTTACGCATTACTCACACTGGTCACACTCCTCTTGCTTTATCATCTGGTTCTCAAATTAATTGTGATGTCTTGCTTGTTCCTCAACTTACGAAACGTCATTTATCTGTATCGCAATTTACCAAGGACTATAATTGTTGTTTCATTTTCACTCCCTCTGGTTATTGCATAAAGGACTTGAAGATGGGTCGGCTGCTTCACCAAGGGCACCTTAATGGCGGACTTTATTCTTACAAGCAGATTCATAAAATAGTTCTTGCTACTCATAAGGCTTCTATGGATGTCTGGCATGCACGTATTTGTCAGCCTTCAGCCCATACTTTACTTAGGCTGCATAAACTTCTTCATTTGGACTCTTCTGCTGCTCTTCATAAGCCTTGTGCTAGCTGCCAATTTGGAAAGAGTAAACGACTTCCTTTTGATTTGTCTAGTACTCAGTCCTCTAAGCTGCTTGATGTTATTCATTGCGATGTATGGGGTCCTGCCCCAGAAGTGTCTCTGGAAGGTTTTCGCTATTACCTAGTTTTAGTAGATGATTTTAGTCGGTTTTCTTGGTATTACCCTTTGACAAGGAAATCTGATGTAATCTCTATTTTTCCAATTTTCATTGCCATGGTTGAAAACTTATGCAATACAAAGATTAAAATTGTTCAAAGTGATGGTGGTGGCGAGTTTATTAATCACAGTATTCAATCTCTTTTTCGTGCTCATGGTATTGTTCATAGATTGTCATGCCCAGGTACACCGGAGCAAAATGGTGTTGCTGAACGGAAACACCGTCATATAGTTGAAACGGGCCTTACACTACTTGCTCTAAGTGGTTTATCCAAACAATTTTGGAATCATGCTTTTAGTACTGCAGTATATCTCATTAACCGATTGCCTACTCCTCTTCTAAGGCATAAATCACCGTATGAAATATTGAATGGTCATCAGCCAGATTACTCTTTGCTTCGCATCTTTGGTGCTTTGTGTTATCCATGTCTTACTCCACTGGGACGTCGCAAGTTGGATTTCAAAACTTGTCGATGTATTTTTATCGGCTATAGTCCATCACACAAGGGGTACAAATGCTTTGATCCAACTACTAAACGTATTTTCATTTCTCGGCATGTGGTCTTTGATGAGTCGGAATTTCCTGCTCAATTATTACACTCATCACGTTCATCCCCGTCGCAATTGTTCAAGCTCAGGCCGTTTCCTTCTCAATTGCTCAATGAATCACAGACTTCTTCTTCATTGCCTATTGATCGTGCTATTGAGCCCATTTCTTCAACTTCTCACGTGCCACATAGATCTGCAGCAACACCTATGCCACCTGCTATGTTGCCATTACCCTCTCATGAGTTGGATGCTGATGACTGCCTTATTACTCCTTCCTCACAGTCCATACCGCTTGAATCTCCTTGTCCTGCAGGGTTGTCCAATGTTCCCACTTCACCAGGTATTTCAGCGGTGTTACCTACTGCTCAACAAGCTGTTAGCCGCGTGCATCACATGGTCACTCGGACCATGGATGGCACACGGCGACCTCGAGTCTTGGTTGCAACTAGATACCCACTTCCCAGTTGCCTTCTTACTGCTACTACATCTCTTCCTATTGAACCAACGTGTTATACTCAAGCAACTAAAAATGCAAATTGGCGTGTGGCAATGCAGGATGAGTTTAATTCCCTTCTTGCTAATCAGACATGGACGCTTGTACCTCCTTCGCCTAATATAAATGTCATCGGATGTCGTTGGGTTTATAAGGTGAAACAAAAGGCTGATGGTACTTTAGAACGCTACAAAGCTCGGTTGGTTGCAAAAGGATTCACGCAACAACCTGGTCGTGATTATGGTGATACGTTTAGCCCGGTTGTGCGTCCTGCCACTATTCGCATTATCCTTACCTTGGCTCTGTCAAATAATTGGCAGCTCCGTCAATTAGACGTTAAAAATGCATTTCTTCATGGCGCTTTGACGGAAGAGGTTTATATGCATCAACCACAGGGGTTCGTTGATTCTTCGCATCCAGATTATGTGTGCAAGCTTCACAAGTCTATTTACGGTCTCAAGCAGGCACCTCGTGCTTGGTACCAACGGTTCAGTTCTTATCTAATCTCATGTGGTTTTTCTCATTCTGCACATGATGCTTCTCTTTTTATGCGCAACACCTCAACTCACACTATTTTCTTGTTAATCTATGTTGATGATATTGTGTTAACTGGGGATTCTCAAGCGGAAATTACAAGCTTTATTCAGCAACTCTCTAATGAATTTGATATGAAAGATTTGGGTCCTTTGCATTATTTTCTTGGAATGGAAGTTCAGTCTGTGGCTCAGGGTCTGTTGCTTACACAAACTAAGTATGCTGTTCACTTATTAACACAGTTCGATTTGGATGGCGCTAAACCAGTCTCTACTCCTATGTCCGGACAGAAACTGAATGCATGTGATGGAGATTTGCTAGAGGATCCTACACTTTATCGACAGATGGTTGGAGCATTGCAATATCTAACCATGACTCGTCCCGACATATCTTTCGCTGTTAACTCGGTGTGCCAATACATGCAGGCCCCTCGTGTGCCTCACTTGGTTGCTGTTAAGAGAATTCTACGTTATATTAAGCACACAATTCAACATGGCGTTCTTTTTCAGCCTTGCTCCTCACTTAACTTGATTGGATATAGCGATGCCGATTGGGCGGGATGCCCCACCACGAGACGTTCCACTACAGGTCTAGCTGTGTATCTTGGGCCAAATCTTATTTCGTGGAGTTCTAAAAAGCAGTCTACAGTCTCAAAGTCTAGCTCGGAGGCCGAATACCGTGCTCTAGCCTCTCTTACTTCAGAACTTCTTTGGGTGCTGCATCTGCTTCGATTTCTTCGTCTTACATTGCCTCATGTTCCTCTTTTATTGTGTGACAACATTAGTACGATCTATATGGCTACAAATCCTGTTATACACAATAGAAGTAAACATATAGAGATCGACATCCACTTTGTTCGTGAAAAGATTTGTGATGGTACATTTCAGATTAAATATGTGAACACTGAAGAGCAAACAGCGGACATGTTCACTAAAGCACTCTATCGTCCGCGGTTCGAAGTTCTGCGAGACAAGCTGCCTGTGCTTCAACCCCTTCAGCTTGCGGGGGGGTGATAAGTACAAATATCTTCACATCTTTTAGCTTTATCTATTTTTTAGTTAGTTCGTATATCTGTTTTATTGTAGTTGATATCTAGAATTCTACCTGATGTAAAACACTTGTACATGACTCTGGTTGTAATATGTATAAAAGGCAATACAAGGCGCCTGATCTTATATAGGCAAAATTTCCCTTTCAATTTGAAGCCTTTGTTTGCCGTTAAAAAGCTGTTCGGCAGTATCACAATCCGTTTCGACCACAATCTTGTTGAATCCGCTTTCCCAAGCTATATGTAGTCCCTCTCTTATAGCAAATAATTCAGCTTCGTGGACATCGCAACTGAGAATTTTTCCACCAAGACCTTGAACCCATTCACCCTCGTCGTCTCTAAAAACCCCTCCGATAGCACCGAAATATACGTAGAATTAGGTTTTGTTTTGCGACTGGCGTCGGTGTTGAGTTTCAACCAACCCTTTTGAGGTAAACTCCATTTCATGTCCTGGGGCGTCCGCTTTGCTTGTGGTGTACACGGAAAAGATGGTTCATGGACCTGATTATTAATGTAGTCATTCTCTTCTAAGGGTTCCATCACTTTCTTGTTGCTTAATGATGATGATGATGATGATTCTGATGAGTGTGAGAAGAGCTTAGATATGCCCCCATCCTGCAAAAGCTGCGCCAGCCACCACTCCAACTGCCTTGCCTATAGTTGCCAATGGATCATCTTCTTCTTCTATCTATCTATCTATATATATATATATATATATAATTTTTTTATTAGGCAAGTAAATCATTTTTATTCCACATCCTTGAACATTACAAAGAAACCAAACTTAAACTAAGTCAAGCCTCCAATCCAAACGGGAAAATTTCACATTTAGTCCTTATTGTTTGCAAAGTGTCTCAGTTTAATCTTTATTATTTAAAATATTTCAATTTAGTTCCTATTGTTCCACCAAAAATTTCAATTCCGTCCTTATTGTTTAATATGTCTCAATTTAGTGTATATTATTTTTCAAAAAATTTCAACTTCGTCCCTATTATTTTTAAAAAGTTTTAATTTTGTCCCTATTATTTTCTTAAAGTTTCAAATTTGTCCCTATTATCTAAGGACTAAATTGAAATTTTTTGAGAAACAATAGGGATGAATTCGAAACTTTTTAAAAACAATAGGGATGAAATTAAATTTTTTTAGGAAACGTAAGGGCAAAATTGAAAACTTTAAACAATAGGGATGAAATTGAAGCTTTTAGGAAAACAATAGGGACTAAATTGAGACATTTTAAACAATAAAGACGGAGTTGAAATTTTTGGTGAAACAATTGGAACTAAATTAAGACATTTTAAATAATAGAGACTAAACTAAGACATTTTGCAAACAATAGGATATATGAATCATATAATCGGATATTGTCATCGAATCATCTTCGTCATCCTATTCAATCAGATCGTATATTATGAATATGAATAAGATACAACAGCAGATACGGTAGTACAGCGGCCATAGACACACATAGGAAGAGAAACATTGTAATACCCCTAGAAAATGCGAGTTAGTAATAAATTATTAAATCGTTAAAGAAATATCAATTAGTGATAATTGTTATATAGCGTGTCAACACATATGAGCTAATATATAATCTAATATGATACAAAAAAATAATTCCGGACCATTTAGAAATATACGCTTAAGCAAATAAGTTAAACTCCAAAATCTATTTAAAGAAGTTTGCAAGATTTTAAATTAAGTTACAAATCAGTTTTGAGCTAATTTCAAAATAGGCACTGTAGCAATTGGGAAGGAATTACATGATAATTTATATGGTTGGAAAACCTTACAAGTCTAGTTTCAAATGTTTCAGATCGTGTATCTATTGGAGTTTTGTAAAATAAGTTACTACCGTTTTTATAAAATGTGTTCGAACTATCTACGGAGGACAAATCGAGCTTTCCACGTTATTTTATTACGATTTTGACTTGTTTCCAAATCTGATTGGGTTTATATTTTTTTTAATGAGATCAGCTTACCGGGCCCATAGACGATGCAGTAAAAGTTTCTGCATATGATAAGATATGTACCCACCGCTTTGAACAAAAGCAAAAGAATAGAAATACATGAGTCAGCTTGGTCTTGTTTCCCTAAGCTACTGCCTGGCAACGTTTGGAGTCTTGGCTGATGAGCAAGACAGAAAAGTTGCAAAGATAAGAAAAAGAAGAGAGGTACTAGACAATAAGAACAATAAGGGAAAATTAAAAGAAACAGAAAGATCTCTTAAGAAGAAGAGAGAGAGAGAGAGAGAGAAGCGAACGGCAGAGAGGGACAAGGAAGCAAGTAACAACAATTTGATTATAGTGATTTCAGTTCATGAGAGGCGACATCCTTCAGATTAATTATCTCATTTCAACTGGGTAAGCTATGAAGTGCTTTGATAAATTATAGATTTTGTTTATAGTTGATTCATATATCTAATGGTGTAATAAAGTGAGTATTAAGGAATGAAAATTTAGATAATGGAATTAGATTATCATAAAAACAAATAAGATTCAGTGAATGGGTTTAAGGATAGCTATGGGGTTGTTGTGGCTACTATACGAAGTGGTGAAAGTTGGTTGTGGTGGCGGTACATGTTACGTGTACAATGTGTGCGCATATATATATGTTAATGTGTGTGGGTTTTAACAAATAAAGAAGCAGGAAGCTTGGTGTATGTGTGTGTGTGTGTGTATCCATAAGTTAGCTGTGTATGTGTATGTATAGTGGCTGCGAGTGAGTTTCTTTCATGCAACAGCATGTGTGTGAGTATTGTAGTAAGAAGAGCTTGAGAATCTAAAGATGTAAAATGAATAGCATGGTGGTTGTGAAATCAGCTATATGAGTAGCAAAGAAAAGAAAGAAAACGTAAGGAAAAGAAAGAATAAGGTAAAGACAAGAGAAGAAAAGTCAACACTAAGATAACTGAATAGAAGATGTTAAATTTGTATAAAGTAAGATAAAGGAAGCATAGGACACTTATTTATATTGCAGTAACAAGAAGCAAGAAGTAAAGAAACAAAATAGTAAAAGAGAGAAACGTTGAAGTTAGAAAGGTTTGAGGAAAGAAAGGAAAAGATTACATAACAAAACGCAAGGAAAAGTCAACATAAGAACAAAGTAAAGGAAAGGTGACGGAGAGAATTTTGATGTTGAAAAAGAAGAAGTTGGAAGCTAAATATAAGATATTTCACTTTGAGTATGTATATACAACCAAGAATAAGAAAATAAGAGAGTACTAAAGAACTTGGATAAGTTTTGATTAATTAATTAATCAAATGTAATCTTAATTTATGAGTTAGATGTACTTGTTATCTTTTAAGTTATTTTCTTAAATACATGTTAAATTATAGAGTATATCTATTATTTTGCAACAAGCTCAAGCTAGCAATGTGCTTATCCCTTTAGAAAGAAATGTTGAATTAACTTAAGATGCGATTGAGGTAAATTAGACAACCCTCTTACGCCTAGATCCTTTTTGATTATATCCCTAATGTTTCAGTTTAATGTTTTATATTCTAAAAATTCGTTGATTTCGTTCCGATCCGCTTGTCATTCAAAATTTTGTACTCGACTCGAAGTAAGGGACAATGATGTCTAAGTACTGATTATGTTATTATATGATGACTGAATGTATTAATTGTTATGTGTTATCTCTAGAGCTGTGACACCTATTAGCGGGTGAAACTACCGCGTATATTTTGCTTTGTGCCATAGGTGGGGGACGCCCTATCTTACGAAGGCCGCAGGTGGCCATTCTGTAATTTTGCTATGACTATCGTGGCTCTAGGTGATATTTATGTAATATGTGATTTTGAGATATTTATATTTTGAGAATACAATCAAATTTGTATGATATTTCAGTACAAATGGGATTGTGAGATAACTGCACAAGTTTTGTGATACCCGATTACGTAATCCTGGTATTAGCTTTTTGTGTATGTTCTGGTCCCGTGTGAATTAGTTATTTTCGTCCTTTTTATGATTTGACTTCGTATCGCATCTTTGATTTAATTCTTATTTCTATATCGCATCTTTTTATTCGGATAACCCTCAGAGCCTAACTCTTGGTGTCCTTCTTACTGAGAATTGTTTCTCTCATTGTATTATTTTATTATAATTATGCAGAGGCAGGGGTTATTGAGTTATCCAAGCTACATGAGTTCAGAGGCCACCTTATGAGATCCGTCCTTGCGCTTGAATGGTATTATGAGAAAGATAGTTTAGAAAAAATACCATATGTAAATCTTATAACAGATATTTAGAAACGTGATTTGATTTAATTAAGAATTTTAGTCACTCTGATGAATTATTTTGTGCGTTTAGATTTATGTGCTTTGTATTAGCGTCTTGTGGGTTTGGGAGGAGAAATCTTCTTAGACTCACGGCATCGTGTCTCAAAATATAAGCTGGTGAATTTTTGGGGGCGCCACAAACATACTCTTACTTAATTCATATTCCACAATCACTAGAGATTTTTTTTTTTTTTTTTTGGTAAACACAATCACTAGAGATAAACATAGTACACAAACAACTTTTTAGGAAACCAAATATATCCTCTATACCACTCGCGTCCACCGGCGGCCGATTTGCTTCGAATATTGAATTGTGGTATATAGCAGTTTTCTAGATCAAAATAAAACTTAATTAAACGACCTATGGTTGAGTATTCCTGCCCCGTAGGTCAGCCTTTTCTTTATCACTAGCCAAACGATCCGCAAGTTCTTTATCATCAGGTTGCTTTTTAAATTGTTGGATCTTGTTATATCTATGGCCTAATTTTGCCATTCTATCTGCAACAGCATTTGCTTCTCTGTAGATGTGTTTCGGGAGAACTGACGAGTTTCTCTGAAGTAAATATGTGCAATCTTGAAAAAGCTCTGTTTCTAGGGCACTTGAAGGATGTCGTTTCGGATAGTTAAAAAGCCGTTCGGCAGTTTTACAATCTGTTTCGACCTCAATATTGTCGTAGTTACTGTCCCAAGCTATCTGTAGTCCCTCTTTTATAGCAAATAATTCAGCTTCGTGGACATCGCAACTGAGAATTTTTCCAGCAAAACCTTGAACCCATTCACCCTCGTCATCTCTAAAAACCCCTCCGATAACCACCGAAATATCCTCAGAAGGTGGTTTTGTTCTGCGACTGGCATCAGTGTTGAGTTTCAACATACCTTTTTGTGGTGAAATCCATTTCGCATCCACCGGTGGCCGTTTTGATTCGAATATAATATAACACTCAAAAGATGGTTCATGGACCTGATTATAGATGTAGTCATCCCCTTCTAAGGGTTCCATCACTTTCTTGTTGCTTGATGATGATGATTCCGATGAGCTTGAGAGGAGCTTAGATACTCTGAACAAAAAAGAGAAGAGCTTAGATACGCCCCATGCACCAAAAGCTACGCCAGCCACCACTCCAACCGCCTTGCCTATAGTTGACAGTGGATCATCAACTGCTTCTTTTTCATTCTCAGACATGTTCGTGTAGTAAGACATGATTTTAGTGTTAAAGAACCAGTTGAGGGCTTTCAACTACATTGTATGTGGTGGTTCTCCAATGAAAGGCACCAATTTTGAAGCATAACCCTTTGGTGGGTCATCACCTTGATTTTTCACCAATTATACGGTGTACTGTAAAAGTGTTGGTGGTTCCTCGTCAATAAAGACCAGCCTTTTTGGAAAGGAAGAACACATTGGAATAATATTGACTAAATTTTTTTTTCTCAATTAACAAAGTGTATCATTAAATTCAACCAATTCGTATCAAAAAGACAAGCCACCCAAATACTTTATGGAAATGTTGACTCAGTTTGGAACCATAAAGATTAATTAGTATTATGGAAATGGAAGATGTCAAGAAGACATGGTTTTTAAGCTTAATTATATTTCTTTGCAACAAAATATTACGGTATCTTTTTTTGTTTTTGATGATGACGACTCACTCTAGTGGTATCTTTCTTTCCATTACAAACGACACGCTTCGCCTGCTCGAACTAAAAAGGAAAAAACTATTAGACTATAAATTTTATAGTGTAGTTACGCATTTCAACTCATTCTTTAAGTCATTTAAGGACCATATAATATTTGTAATTGGAGAATATGCGTTTGTATTTAGAATATTTAACTATAACAAGTCAATAACATAACCTAATCGATCACTCCACCCAACCTATGGGGCAAAGTTACTTTTTTTTATGGTCTCAATTGAATTTCATATTTTATGGTTACATTGAGAGTTTGTCTGGCATTTTTTTTTTTTGGTCAGGTTTGTCTCACTTTGGAAGCCATCTCTAATGAACCTTTTATTCATATGAACCTGAATCATGTAGATGAATCGATTAGTGATATGTCTCATCTTATTCTGTTATTTTTTCATAAAACTTGGAAGATAAATTAAGAAACTATATATTCTAGCTGCCTGGCAAAGAGGAAAAAGGAGTGCTTGCTAATCAAACTAAGAACAAAGGAAAAGGATGAAAAGAAACCCCAACAGATAATTAAACGAAGTCTTATTTTAATAGATAGTTAAATATATAAACTTGACAATATTTTTATTTTTATTGAGAGTAATCAACTTAATTAACTTTATACATGCCAAATCTTATTTTAATTTCTCCATTAGACTCCTCTGAAGTCTTTTTTTTCGTGTTTTTTACAAAAAAATCATCTCTATAACTTCACACTTTTTAATAACGACCTCCATAAAATATCAAAAGATATAAGTTCTCTACAACAACATTCATCTCTTGAGGATAGGACAAAGACTTTATGCCCTCTCAAAATATTTTCTTATTGCAAGTTGGACTCCAGCTCCTTGACAAAGATGAGCAAACTCGACCCCACTTTGTACAAGGATCTGAAATTAAATATTAATAAATTCAATGGTGAATTCACAAATTATCTTTAATGAAGTTATAAAACATAATTTTTTTTAATTATATAAACTTTTTTTAAGAGAAGATTAATTAATTTATTAATTAAAAATACATAGTTTTTATTTTTTATTTTTAAGAAAAATATAAAATTTTAACATTTTTTCTAAGTTAGTTGAAGTTACAGCTCCTATTGGTCTCGTCTACATCCGCCCCTTGTCAATAATGCTCCAAGTTAATGCTTCTTTCTTCCTCGTTACGATACATCAAAGACAAAACTCATGAGGGAATCTTAACTTTTGGGTTTGTGAGAATAATGCTTCTATGTACTAAAATCGGGGACAGAAAATAGTTGAGATAATTATTGACCATTTGTTTAAAACTATGTGATAATAAGTTCTTGAGATTTTTTCAATTCTCAAATCAGCATCTAAAGTTTTAAATGTCACTTAAATTCTCATACTAAACATGAGAATGAGATTTTCAAATTCATTCATTCATATTAAATATGAGAATGGGAATAAAGTGTATCAATCCCTACTTGACAATAAATATCATCAAGGGGTAAAAGCATTAGTTGGGTGAATCCATTTCACTGTCGTAACCTTTCTTAATTTCTTATCTTTTTCTTTTATTATTTATTTAAAGGCATGCTTAAATTCTTTTTAGAACACTTTTAAAAGATGTTATATGTTTTTTATATTTAAAAGGAAAATCATAACACTAGACAAAGATGTTCTTATTACTTTTGAGAGCATAATTAGTTTTAGCATGAAAACCACATAATGAAAGCAAACGATTATCCTAGTGATGGCTATTAAAAGCAGGACCACCTAAGGGTTTTCCTTTTTATTAAAAGGGAAAAGTAGAACGTCGACGTTTACTATATAAAAAGCGAAAGAGAAAATAGTTGGATCTTTAATAATAATATATCAATGCTTGATAGGTTTAAAGAATCATCTTTATAAAGAAGGATATAGATATGGAAGTCCGACGATGAGTCCAACTAACGACAATATCACCAAAATTAGGAAAATAATACAGTCCCCTTTGTTTTATTTTTCTTAAATTAGTTCTCATTGTTTTAAATAGTTTAAATTAGTCTCAATTATTTTCATAAAAGTTTAAATTAGTCTTCAATATTTAAAAAAAAAAAGTGTCAATTTAGTGTCTGAAATAAAAAATTGGTGTTAAATTTAACGAATTAGTTATCATTGTAATTTTATTTTATTTTTGTTGGGTTAGCAAGTAAATCTATTTAATTCTACTATGTCAAAAACTTTGGTACTCCAATGTACAATTGTGTCTCTTACAAGTAAAAACAAAAAACCTTGAAACAACTATAAGGTTACACTAAGGTTCCATTGTTCACATAGCTTCCTATCTCTCCAATTGTTAATTGCTTTCTTCTCCGATAACATCTTCCACTGGACTTGGTTTTTGATCTTTTGTAGAACCTGATTTTCGATCTTTTGTTGAACTTGGTTTTCATTCGCAAACTCATTTCTGAAAATGCGAGCATTATGCTCAGCCCACAAATGATAAATACATTCAGTAACAAGAAGCTTAAGCAAATTAACTAACACATAAAAATACATAAAACATCATTAGAAAATCCATCTTAAATCCCAGATGTGTCCTCCATATCTTGTTTATTCTAAACTATGTTCACGATTATAATGAAGATGAACTTCTGGAGGTGGCCTATAGTAATCCTTGATCTTGTCATTTTCGTCTGAGAAATTGGAGATCTCAAAATTCGGACCATGACCTAAATCTGCCATGATATCAGCAACCTTATTAAATTTTGGGTAAATAGCCCCACAACCCCCTATGCTTTAGCAGAAGTGCACACTACCCCCCTGTGGTTTAAAAAGTGCACCGGAACCCCCTATGGTTTCAAAAATGTAGCACCACAGCCCCCTCCGTTAAAAAAACCGTTACTTTTAACGGAGAGTGCGTTACACGCGCGTTTGGTGCGATTTTTTATGTTTTTAGGCTTAAATTATTATTTAATTGGATAAAAATGAGCTTATAATTGCAATAAAAAATAAAAAATTGAAGGGCATTTTAGTCTTTTTATACAATTCAGTTAAATTTGTTGACGGAAAATTAGGAAGGGGGTGCGTGTGCACTTTTTGAAAACCATAGGGGGTTCTGGTGCACTTTTTAAACCACAGGGGGGTAATGTGCATTTTTGCTAAACCATAGGGGGTTGTGGTGCTATTTACCCTTTAATTTTTTAGGGCATTGTTTCTTTTCAACATCCCATTGTCTTCCAATCAGATTTCGGCAATAATCAACAAGCGCTCGTTCTAGGTCATTTGAAACTTTTCCATTATTAAGAAGTCTTAGGGCAGCCTCTGAATCTGTTTCGATCTCAATCTGCCTGAATCCTTTGTCCCAAGTCATTTTTAGACGATGGCCCATAATTCAGCTTGATGGATAGAGCAACTTGGAATTCTTCCAGCAAAACCTATTTTCCAAACACCCTTGTGATCTCTAATCGCCCCTCCAATAGCAACCGAAGAATTGTTTTCTTTGAGACTAGCGTCAGTGTTGACTTTCACCCAACCCTTTGCCGGATAACACCATTGATCCGACACCTCGTTCGCTATGAACGGTTCTACTGGCGAGCCACTCGATTTGAACGGTCCTCCTCCCGCACCGACAAGCCCTTGAGAATTAGAGTACGCAAGAGAAGCTGCATCAGCCTCCTGTCTGCTTGATGATTCTGAGCCTGTGAAGAGCTAAGATACTCTGAACAAAAAAGAGAAGAGCTTAGAAACGCCCCATGCAGCAAAAGCTGCGCCAGACACCACTCCAACCGCCTTGCCTATGGTTGCCAGTGGATCATCAACTACTTGTTTTTCATTCTCTGCACACATGTTAGTGTAGTAAGACGACATGATTTTAGTGTTAGAGAACCAGTTAAGAGGGCTTTAAACTACACTGTATACGGTAGTTCTTCAAGAAGTCGTCGTCTTATAATAGCAAAAGAATAAGATAGAGACTTCACCAGGATATATACCGAGAACAACAAGCAGAATCACATTTATGCCCTCTCAAAATATTATCTTTTTGCAAGTTGGAATCCAGCTCCTTCACAAGATGAGCAAACTCGACCCCATTTCGTACGAGGATTCCAAATTCGATATCAATAATGATGCTCCATGTTAAAGAAAAAGAAACTTTGTTTTTCCTCGTTACGATTCATCATAGACAAAGTCACGAGGGAATCTTAACTTTTGGCTGGGTTTGTGTATTAAAAGTTCTTCTTTCTCTTATTCTTAGTGAATAATGGATTTTTATACTAAAATCGAGAGAAATTATAGTTAAGATAATTATTGAACATTAGGACAATTTTTCCAATTTTCATGCCCGTGGGTCTCACGCAAGGGCGGAGACTAATATTTTTTCTCTTACAACATGATTATTCATCGAACATTTCTCAGCATTTTTTTTCCCACAGTAATAATAAACTTATGGATCAAAGATAAATAAGCTCTTGAGATTTTTGCAAATCTCGAATCAGTACCTAAAGTTTTAAAAAATATCATTTACATAGTTTGGTTTTTAGGTACATTAGGTACAAATAAGTCCTACAACTTACCCTATCAAGGTTTTGTACAGAAAAGCAAATACTTGTGCAACACGTGCCAAATGAGGGTTTTCCTAATATTACCACAAGGTATTGAGCATGTAAATTTTTTTATTATTTTCTCTCTCTCACGAGCCAAACGAGTTGAGCATCCTTTTCTCTGAAGGTCAACCGAGCAACTTAATAAGCCCAATTTTTTGTTAAAATTCGTCTCAATTGAATAAATTAAATACAAAAGTTTGTATGAACCCAAGAGAGTTTTAATCCAAACTTTATTGGAGCAAGCATGTAATTTTATTATTTTTCTCTCTGTCACGAGTCAAACGCGTTAGACCACTCTTTTGCTCAAACTCGACTCAGTAACTAAATAAGCTTAATTTAGTTAAATTTCTTCTCAATTGAATAAAAAAAACTGTATATGAACACAAGAGTATAATCCAAACTTTATTGGAGCAATTACTCGGTTCTTTTTCAACTTTAAGCATAAGTCCACATGAATATATAATGCATTTACGGAATTCATAGAGATAAAAGACACCTATATAATGCATTTACGGAATTCATAGAGATTAAGGAGGTTTTACTGTAGTATGAAATCCAAAATCATCTAAGATCTATATATAGATGAACTAGAACTTTCACATTTTAGAAAAAATATGACCTGTATAGAAAATAATTTTGATGACTTAATGGATGAGAAAGTTAACTTGCTTGCATTAAGATTTAAAACTTGTTGTATATAAAATATTTCGATTTATATATCATTTCTAGAAGAGTAAACTGTTAAGCCAATTAGATTGATTGGTGATTGATTAATTGATTGGAGTTTTTTTTGGCAATTATTGATTGGCTATGTTTTAGCAAAACTTATGATATTACCATACTTGTGCTTTTACCTTTTATATTGTGCAGGAAAAATCTTATGGTAACTTACCAAATGAGAAGAAGATTTGTGCTGATTAAGAAATAACATTTATTGCATATTCACAAGGAAAGGAAGAATAGGGTTTGTGAGAGGAGGTTTTTCTTGCAGCCCAAGACGTGTTGATATGAAGACAGTTTGGGTATAAATATGAAGCAGTGGTCGTAGCAAAAAGGAGGTAGAAACAGAGAGTACAACGAGAGAAAATACAAGAGAGTTTTCTGTCCAGTGTTCTAAATGATGTTGCAACACGATTTGTAGTTGAGTGCTTGATTGTATTAAGCGTTGCAACTTTGTTTGACAGTAAGGCATGAGTAATTTATATGAGTCTTTGAGTGCTTAGATTACTGTCTCCTTTATTCATTCTTCGGGAGAAGAAAGTGTAGTTCTCGGGAGAGAACGTTGCAAGTCGAGGGGAGCTCGCCAAACCGAAGTTCGTTAAGGAATTCTTCATCTAGGCATCAAAGGTCAAGAATAAGTATTTACTTGTGTAAGTCCATTGATGTTGTAACTTGTTATTTCTTAATGAACAGATTTGTTGGACCAGGGGAGGTCCTGTGGACGTAGACTGCACGGTTGAATTACGTTAAATCTTGGTATTCTTTATTTATGTTATAGCTGTATTATTTTCGCTGTTGTTTACTGTTATTGAGTGTGTTGAAACATTAAGTGAATCAATTCTTTAACTGGCTAAGAAACGAGAGAATCTAATGAGTAACAAACTGTGAAAGAGTTGTGGTTCCAGTTAATGTTGCAACACCATCTGTAACAGAATTTGTTTTATGCCAAGTAATTACATCAGTTATTTTTATTCATCACAGATCTCTGTTAACTGAGCAATTTGAACCATACTTATACTGCACAACTTCTAACAAGTGGTATCAGAGCAGGTTACGAACTAATTCGGTTAGATTCTTGGGAGGTCTGAGTTGTTGTCTTGCAAGAATAGGTATGGATACCTTGCGTAAAGGAGGCTCAATCACTAAACCACCGCTGTTGGATGGTGTGAACTACTTTTATTGGAAGGCTCGAATGAGGGCATTTATCAAGTCGATTGATGAGAAGGCCTGGAAAGTGATTTTGACTAGCTGGGCAACTCCTACCAAAACAGATGCTCAGGGTAATGTTGCAACAAAACCTGAAACAGAATGGACCAAGGATGAAGATCTTTTGGCAAGCTAGAACTCCAGGGCACTGAATGCAATATTCAATGTTGTTGACTTGAATCAATTCAAGTTAATTTTGACGTGTGAATCTGCTAAGAAAGCTTAGGAGATATTACAAATAGTATATGAGGGTACAACATCAGTCAGAAGATCAAAGTTGCAGATGCTTGCCACTAGATTCGAAGAACTGAGGATGGAGGATGATGAAACAATTGCTGATTTCAATGCCAAATTGTGCAACATTGCTAATGAATCTTTTGCTTTAGGAGAAAAGTATTCTTATTCTAAGCTTGTAAGGAAAACATTGCGCTCTCTCCTAGACAGATTTGGAATCAAGGTGGCTGCTATAGAAGAATAAAAAAATGTTGATGAAATTAAGATTGATGAACTGATAGGGTCACTCCAAACTTTTAAGATAAAGTTTAAGCAGAAGAAGAAAGAAAAAGGCATTGTCTTTCGGGCTGAAGATAGAAAAGGACCAATAAGCTCTTCGGATGATGAGGACACGAAGATGTTTGAATCCTTACCCGTGCTTACTAAAAATTTTAACAAAGTTTGGGAAAAATGGGACAAGCGGAGAAAGGACTTTAGACAATCGAATGTTGATAAGAAGCCCCATGTTGCAACAATGTCTAACATATTTAAGAAATAAAATTTTAAACCGACGAATGAAAAGAAAAAAGATAAATGAATTCAATGCCATGAATGTGAGGGTTTTGGTTACATCCAATCTGAATGTGCAAACACCTTGAAGAAAAAGAATAGGGCAATGAATGTTATCTAGAGTGATGAGGAGTCGGAAGAATGCACAGAAAGCGAAGAAGAGCCCATCAGTAACTTTGTTACATTCAATGTCGCAACAGTCCAGCAGGAAACCAGACTGAACGAAGCAGAAAGTGCTGCAGGTGTTGCGACAATCAGTGAAACAGATGATGAATTGAATGAAATTGATTGTACTAAATCAGAAAGTGATAGTGACTTGGATGACGAAGAAGTCATGAAAACGTACAAAGATATGTCCGAAAAATGGGTCATCATATTCTAGAAAAACCTATGTTTGGAATAGAGGATTCTGGAATTGGAAAAACAAAAATCAGAACTGGAGAAATTGGATGCCGAAAGATTGCAGGAAGTGCAGATGCTGCAACATGACTTAAAACAGATGCAGTGAAATATAAAGATGCTAAATTCTAGAACTGAAAAATTGGATCACATGTTGTCCATTCAAAAATCAAGCAGTGATCATACTAGACTGGGTTTTTGTGAAGGAGAATCTTCTAGAAAAACTATTTTTGTTAAAAGTTCAAAGAATCTAGAATTTGAGCATAAGGTTGCACCTGTACATAATCACGGAAAAGATGTCCTTGTTACAGATGTTACGACAACAGCTGCAACATCGCAGAGGCAATATAGGAAAAAGAATAACAAGTTCATTCCTATCTGTTACTACTGCCTTGCACCTATATACATCAAATCTCACTGCTTCAGTTTCCAAAGAATGCAGGTAAGTCTTTCAATCAGCAAAAAAGATGCTCACATATGTTTTTGCAACACAAGGTAAGACAATTATGGGTAAGGAAATCTGATTTGAACTGTTTTGTTGCTTATACCTCTTTCACTACAAAAAATAAGTTATTTTGTGACGGCTAGTAAACGTCACATTTTCGTCACAAACAAGCATTTGTGACGAAATGATGACGAAATTTAAGTTGTCGCGAAACATGGCGTGGCAAAATCATTTTTTGTCACATTTTTATCGCAATGTGACTAATTTGCGACGATCTATAAAGCTAAAACTTTTCATGGCAAATTCGTCTCAATGTGACTAATTTGCTATGAAATATGATTGACGCAAATTCGTTGCAAATTCGTCCCAAAATATTTTCGTCACAAAATTGTGGCAATTGTGAAATTATTTTCGTCACAAAATGGTGGCTATATTTTATTCTTTTTGTCACAAATTTATGGCAATTTTCAAATCGTTTTCGTCACAAAAGTATGGCTATATTTCATTCATTTTGTCACAAATTCGTGGCAATTTTCAAATGGTTTTCGTCACAAGATCGTGGCTAAAAGTCATTCCTTTTGTCATAAATTTGTGGCAATTTTCAAATCTGCTATTCTAATATTGCTTGTAATATCATATTCTTTGTCCCGCTAAATTACAAAATAACATCCTTAATTGAGTCTCAAACAATTTCTGAAGCCACACCCACAATTAAATCTCAAGTAATTACACAACCTACACATTCATTCAAATGAACACAATTTCACACCAAAGTAGTTAAGTATACATAATAGCAACCATTCAATAAAGTTACATTCTTCAAACATACATTCTAAAAGAAATGCCAAATTTACATCTATCATAACATCATGTAACTTGTTTGTCCTGCTATCATAAGCTCCAAATGAGAATTTGTATGCAAAAAAGTTTTCAACATTCTCCATTGTGGCACGCCATTCTTGGATGGAAGAGAATCCAAAACTTACTATTCTCACCATCTTCAAACAATCCATGTCTTTTATCTGCAAACAAAAAAATAACCAAACCTTAAAGCCTAATACTCAACTAAAATAACTCTTTAGTTAAAAATGAGAATGAAAGCAAAAACAAATTATAATTTTCACTTGTGATGATAATAAGCCAAAAGTGCACCGAATTGCCCTTGATTTTCAAAATACGGGAAAGACTATAACATAATCCAAAGTATAAATAAGCATAGGAAAAAGTGAAAATGATCAATATATATGTTTGAAATGTAAGAATTACATAATATACTTGAACCTACTTACTTATTAAGGTTCACAATAATTTTCTGAGCTTATCAAAGGTAATTTAATTTCCTAGATTATCAAAGTTAATTTAATTTCCTTCTAATAGGTACTATATATTTTCCCCTTAAAAAGGTTAAAGGGATTGAAATTCACAAGATTGCTTAATAAGGGAATGACAATAGTTGCATTTCTCTAAAGATAACTAACGTAACCAAATTATCTTTCTTTTTATACATCTTTGTTTCTATGTGTCTCTTTTTAACTTTGTTTTCTTTCATTGTGTCTAACATACCAATTCGATATATACTTTCCCCCTATACTGTTTTAACTAATCATAACAGTTTCGTTCTGCAAAATCATACAGGTAAATTCTTTAAATTGATTAAATTACTTCTCCCCAAAAACAAAAAACTATTTGAAACAAATATGTTTAGAAGAATTGTTATTTATTTGCAGAAAGCCAACAAAGAAAGACGGTTGAGTACAAACCTCACAACACGTGAAAACTCTTTATAGAACACCAATATTCTTGGCCAAAATCTGAAAGTAAGAACCAAAAGATATTGCATTAGAATGGGAAAAATGAATTAGAGCTTGCAAAAACTTTATACAATTAATATACAAGAAAAAAGTGAACATTGATTTTACTAGTTTACTCTTTCTCGGATTTGGATTCTCTCATTAAATTATAACGTTCCGATGTTGATCTTTCTAAATGTACAATAAAGTTTACAACTTTTTCTAATTTGGTGCATCTTCTTCTTTAATGAATGAGGTTGACAGTTGATTGAGATGAAGGCAATATTAAAAGAAGAGATTAAATTTTTTACCTCCTATAACTCATAGAATGAAACTTCCAAAGTAAATAGTTTACCTTCTACCTATAATACCCCTAACAAATGTGAATTAACAATAAATTATTAAATTGTTAAAGAAAGATTAGTCAATGATAATTGTTATATAGCGCGTGAACACATACGAGCTTATATGTAATTTAGTATGATAAAAAGTAATGTTCGGTCATTTAGATATGTACGCTTAAGTAAATAAGTTAAACTCCAAAATTTATTTAAAGAAGTTTACAAGATTTCAAAATTACGAATCAGTTTTGGGCTAATTTTGAAATTAAAACTATAGTAATTTGGGAAGGAATTAAATGATTATTTATACATGGTTGGAAAGATCTACGAATGTAGTTTCTAATGCTTCAAATGGTGTATCAATTGGAGTTTTCTATAAAAAGTTATGTTTATTTTAGTAAAATATGTCTAAACTATTTACAGGGGATGAATTAGCAATTTCGACGGTATTATATTTTGATTTGTAGCTTCTGCCAACTCTGTTTGGGGTTATTTTGATTAGGACTATCTTGTGGGTTTAGTTCATAAATTAGTGGAATAGTTTTCTAAAGTGAGATAAGTACTCACCGTGTAACAAAGATGAAAAAGGGAAAGGAATAAAAGTTGAATGAGTCAAGAAGGGCAAGTCTTCCTAAGATGCTGGCTAGCATCACCTTAACATTCAAGGGGATGATGAGGACAAGTATGCTAGAAATATAAATAAGAGCAAGAAACCAAAAACGAACCAAAAAACGAGATGTGGGAAATTAAAAGAGGGACAAAAGAAAAACAACAATGAAATTGGCTATGGTGGTTGCAGTTGCCATCTTTCAGGTTACTCATTTCAATCGAGTAAGCATTTATCTACAAAGTGATTATAATAAGATGATGAAACTTATTTGCTAAAATAGTAAAGTTTTAAAACTGATTGGACAGGCAACAAAGAATTGAAAACCTAAAAAGAAAAGAATCAAACAAAAACTTCAAAACTTATAACTATATTTTAAACCATTGGTTCAGAGCTAGTAAACTCCTTTTTAAACCATAATTTAGTAGTGCAAGGAACTCACAATTAATCTAGGAATGAGATTAATGATCAAACCAAAGACACATGACCTCAAAGTCCAGAACCTCACAGTACACATTTCACTGTACGTCTATGTCTAAGGGGGATGACTAATGTAACATTTTTTTCTTTCTTTCTAATTTCATATTTCCTTATCACTTTTGATTTTTTCATTCTGCCAATTGTCTTAATGTGCGCAAATGGTTCCCAATGCAAATGTATAGAACTATTAAAACCAATGACAGGTAATTCATTACGAGTTTAGATATAGACTATCATGTTGCCTATCAATCTTTAAATGCATCCAAGGTGGCACACAAAAGGATGTCAAAAATTAAACAAACTTAACATAGCCACCACAGTAATACTAAACATGATTGATTGAAAGGAAAACTAAAACAAATTAAGAGAGAGGGAGAGAGAAAAGGGAGACTTCTAAAACTGTCAAATAAATTAGCACTCAAGAATATTACTGACCTCTATTGGCATCATTAATTCTAAGTACTTCCCCAAACTAATTTTTCCATTGACCTTATCCTAATAACATATAACATAAGAACATCGCCAAGAGAAAATTTGAACAATAAATTTACATAAGAAATTTCTAAAACTTTAAAAAGATTTCAAAAGCAAAGATGCCTGGTTCACGCATCAATGCCACCTGGTATTACACAATTCACTCAGAGAAGATATCATAAACTCATTAACATAATAGTAGTATACATTAAATACCAAAATCTTCAAATAAACAAAATCTAAAATGTCCTTAACAAAGGTAAAAGTCAAAAGTTTAAGCTTCAAAGTACTAGAGAAAAAATAAGTAGATGAATAAAAGTTTAATCCTAAAAGTACTAGAGAAAAAATAAGTAGATGAATAAATAAATAACCTAAAATTCCATTCCACATCTACCTGATTTAGTGCTCTTATGTCTGCTTGCAAAGAGACACCAGCTGATCTAGCTTCACATATAATAGTATAAGCTTCTTTCCATCCAACTTCTCAAGCATATTGACCATTTCCATATGACATCCTTACTAGGGAAAAAACAGAGACTGATTCAGTAACCTCAAGATAAAACTTAGCAGTCAGTGAACTTTAACATGCCGAAGTTCACGTGTTTCATGCCTGATAATTGGATTATTCTTACGCATATTGACCATTTCCATGGTGACGTTGTAACCGTCAGATTATATTCTTCATCCATATCATGCTATCAAACAGCTAGTGGATGGACAAGAATTAAGATTGTTACGTGAATTCTTGAACTACTTTAAGAGTACAAACAAAGTCGCTAAAGATATGGGTTTAAGTGCCAAGCTCAGACCCATAGCTAATGTTTTAGAGTCATTAGCTCCAAAAAGTCCTCCCAGTGCAAGGACAATCATGGAGTTAATTTAAGGAGTCCTCTTGTGAATCTATCTTTTATTTCAGTCCACGTACAGAGGGAAGACACTTCACTAATATTTCTGTATTTGCTTCATCCCTGCAATAATCAAATTCCTTCAATCTTGAAGGCTGTTTTTTTCTACTTTTTTAAACAAACAAAGACTACTGAAGGTTGTGGTAGGCAACTCATAAACCAAAATCTGTCTTAAAAAAATTAGTGTACAAGCAGCAAAAGGTTAATAGAAAAAACATGGCTAAAAGGACAAAAAGAACTTAAAAAGGAGTTCCTGCTCCAACACCCACAATGGTAGAAATACTGCATGTACCTCACTGTACATTAACCAGATGTAAGCAATGATAGCCTACGAATTCGAAAGCTTTAATTGTAAATAAAATGGCCGCCATGAAAGCTATCGACCCCCACCATACCATTTTAGTCTCTAGCCATCGTCGTTCTTACGCCACAGGTCAACTTCATATAATTCGTGCCTATCAAGAAGTTGCAATTGATCAAAACACTTCCAACAGAGCCAATCGTTTAGCTGAATCTTTGTGTCGTCATTGACAGAAATTACAAAACACTACTTAGCCAAAAAAAATAAAATTACATAACATTTTGAACAAACCATCTGCCAAATGACACGCGATAGTGGCACTGGTGATGCTCATTTCTCTTAGTGAACGGCTAGATCTAAGGGAGAAACAAGCAAAACAAATAAAAAGAAAACTTACATTTATCAGCTACGTGGCACGCTATGGGGGCACTAGTGGTGCAAGGTGGCACGCAGTGGGGACGGGGCTTGGTGGCGCGCAATGGTGGTAGGGCTAGGTGGCTGTGGTGGTGGGGGTGGGGGATGTGTGTGGGAGAGGGGGAGAATGAGAGACGGGTGAAAAAGGGACTAGGTTAATTGGCCCATTTTTCACCCGTTTTATTTTTTCTTCAATTAGCTATAAAAATTGTCGCAGGAACGTCACAGATTCTCTAATTCGTCATTGTTTCATCACAAAAATTGTGTAGTTCATGCCCATGTGCGCTTAGAACGTGTATGAAAAATTTCTTCACATTTTGTATTTAAATTGGTCAAAATATTAATTCTCTTAAAATTTGTCACCATGGGTCTTCTACTCAACCAATTTAGCCGATAACCCCTATAGACGAAATCATATGTTCTAAAGTATGAGAATTCTAACGTGAACCTAAAAAACAAATGAGAGTTTACCATCGGTAAAAAAAAAAAAAAATTATTGGTTCCACATAATTTCACATCATAAACACCTCCACTTTTGACTCATTGCCTATATTGTTTCCACTTTTACCTGTTTTAAAATTTTCTTTTACCTTTAGAAGAAATTCAAAAGCCATAAGTATTTTCAATAATGATTATATTCTATCTTAATACTGTTATTATTAAATGAAAAATCTTTTTTCCTATCTTTTGTAAAAGTAACCAGTACTTTATTCTTCTAAATTATTCACTATTACTCTATTAGTATAGTGTACAGATAGAATATGACTAATTAGTTTGCCAAATATCCATCATTAATTAGTGCTAATATTTGCTTAAAATGGTAGTTGCAAAGCATATCATAAACAACTAAAGGACCGCTACAAAGCAAGGAAAATATATTTTGTAATCTTGCGAGATTTGGATAGTAATGTAATTAACGAAAACCAAGAAAAAGATTATTTTTGCTTTTCGTGGCAAAATTGTCGCCTCTTGTGACAAATTTGCGTCGATTTTTAGGTTCGTCACCCTATCGTAGCAATGTTACCACGATTCTGTGATGATTTGAGTTAACTATTTCCTATCGTGGCAAAAGTGTCGCAATTTGTGACAAATTTATGACGAATTTTAGTGACCGTCACAAATTCGTCATGATTTCCACATAATTTGAGAATCAAAATATTTCGTGGCAACTTTGTGATATTTTTTCGACGATTTTATTTTCGTGGCAAAATTTCATCACAAAACAACCTTTTTTTTGTAGTGTTTGCAATTGTGCACTACTAACTCTTGGTATTTTGATAGTGCGAGTTCTAGACATATGACAAGTATGCGTGAAGCATTGAGCAGCTACAAGGAGTGCGATGAAGGCCAAGTTATTTTTGGAGATGGTGTTAAAGGACAAGTTCTAGGAAGATGAACACTTGAGATTGAAGGGTTTTCAAGGCTCAAGAAAGTACAGCATATTGAAGGGCTAAAGGATAATCTTATTAGTATCAGTTAATTGTGTGTCAGGTTTTGTTTGTGAAATTCACTAAAGATGGTTGTCATGTGTTAGATGTATCTAATAATTGTGTGCTTATAGAGAAAAGGTCATTTGACAACTGCTACATGCTTACACCATCCCATGAACAATCATTGCCATGTTACAACAGTACCTGTGACAACACTGAAATTTGGCACCAGAGATTAGGACACTTAAATTATAAATTGTTGACCAAAATTGTGAATGTAGGTGCAGTACGAGATGTGCCAAAGCTAAAGAGCAAGCTGACATGAGAATCGCTAGAAGAAGGAAGCACGAGTAAGACAAATGAAGATGTTGCAGACGGTGTTGCAACACCGAAACATACAAAGAGATCTGTTGTGACAGATACTGTTGCAATGCCAGAAATAGAAACTGAGCAAAAAGACGTTGGTTCATGCGATGTTACAACAAACAGTGAAACAACAGAAGTTAGCACTAAGGAAATTCAAGTTGAAATGCCTCAAGTTTACAAAAATCATGCTACAGATAAGGTGATTGGATCAATACATGATGAAATCCGAACTAGAGGTAAACCCAATGTGAACTATAGGGACATGGTGAGCTATATGTGCTACACCTCTCTCTTAGAATCCAAAAATGTGAAAGATGCACTAGAAGATGAATTTTGGGTAAATGCCATGCATAAGGAATTAAATCAGAGTATCAATAAACTTGTTGAAACCAGAACCATTGTCTTAGAACATGTTGCAGCAGAAAAACAATTGACATATATCTCCACTAAAGCTTTAGATCCTCTGAGATTAAAAACCCTAAGAAAAGCTTTAGGGATTTGTAGTCTATAATGTTGCATCACGGAGGGGAACAGGAGCTTGAAAGAAGCTTGAGAAATTTGAAAGGTTAATAATCAATTCAACTTGTGATTTAGTTAGTGATTCATATTTCCTTGTCCACACTGAATACTGATTGAGAAAGCTAATCTTGATGGTCTGCAAGTGCAGGAGCTTGAATTTTCTAATGACTAGGGATAAAGAGAGAAGTCTCTCTAAATCCATTCCTGTATTTTATTCATTCTTGAGATCAAAAAGAAAAAAAGGCAGAAAATGATGTGATTATCAAGCACTGGAAAAAGCTATCTAATCCAAAATAAAAAAGATTAGTGTGAAAACTACCAGTTGCAATATGAGCTGAAATAGTGAAAAAATACATGTGAAAAATACAGTGTGCAAGCTACCAATTACAACATGAGCTGACACAAGAAAAATGTTGTGTTTCTCTGCAAGATGAATAGATGATCAGGTATGTTTGAGCTGATTGGGAGAGTTCCTACACCTTGCAGGTTTGATGGTGAAAGCTATCTATTTTAGAATTCAATTTCACACACACACACATGGTTCATTAATTAAATCCTGGACTGAAATGACTATTGATAAGTAAAGTTTCTTGAGTGACTTCATGCTTCCTGAACATATCATACATTTTGATTCTATTTTAATTTTTCAGAGAAAAAAAAGGAAGAAGGGTGAAATCTTAGGAGATTTTGAGCAGATTGGAGATACTGTGAAAAATATTGTTGTAACATCGGTTCTAAATTATTTTTGGATTACTATATATATTCTATGTCAATATGTTGCAATTTCATTGTGTAATATATCAATGGTCAGAAAGGAAAATGTTTGCACGAGAATTTTGGATATTCTTCAATTGATAGTTACTCCATTTGTGTAGGTCTTGAAATTCTCAAGATCGTGGGATTGATAGTTGCCTAAGTTGACTCTTGATGGCAATTAGACACAATTTTCTTAGCAATTTTTTGTGTGTCTTTTCATTTTTATTATGTTTCTCTCTCTTGTTTTTTCTGTTAGAAATTTCTTCAGGGTTCGCACAAGGTCGACATTCACGGGGAGACTACTAATGTTGCAACAGCACCACCCACTTGGAGTGCCAGTAATCCCATTGATCTATTTTCCATGTCGCAACAGCTGCAGCAACATCACGATGCTGTTAAAGAGCTAAGAGAATAGCAGAGTAATATCCAGGCTAATTAGGATCGAATTCTTCAGACTCTTGCTCAACCCCTCAAAAGTCAGGGCGTGCTCATGAAGTATTTGATGAAACCTTCCTCACGATGTTTTGTGTTATGTTGTTGACTTGATGAACTTATTGTGCTGCTACTTTGCTTCCTTTGTCTTTGCTTTGCCAAACAGGGGGAGAATTACTATGTTGCTTTTAAAACTTTGTTGGTTTTAATGTTTACTGTTTTCTACTTTTGCTACTTGGTATGTCTATTGCTGCTATCAATTTTTGTGTTATTCAGTTTGATTGTTGTCAGTGATATTTTATTAAGTGTTGCAACAGGGTTATCATCTTTGGGTTACTATCTTTTGCAAGATCATTTTCTTTGCTGCTTTAATACATCCTTATCTATGTTGCTAACTTTGTTGCTTTGATACTTTGCTTCTACTTCTTTGCCTTTGGTTTGGCAAAAAGGGGGAGTATGCTGTGCTGCTACTGATTTGCTTGTGTTTCTGCTAGTTTACTGCATTGTTGATTTAGTATCTGTTGCAACATGATTGCTTTTCTTTTGCAAGAGCACTAGTTTGTCTACTCTGATATATTTTTCTCTGTGTTTCACTGCATGTTGCAATAGCCTGATCATTGCTCTGATACTCTCCTATTTGTGTTGCTCTAATACTGTTGTTTTACGGAATGTTGCAACATGATCTTCATTTGTTGCACCTGTTTTTTGCACTTGGGCAATAGGAGGTTACATTGACTGTGATAGTAGAGTTTTGCCAAAACAAAGCCAAAGGGGGAGATTGTTAAGCCAATTAGATTGATTGGTGATTGATTAATTGATTGGAGTTTTTTTGTAAATTATTGATTGGCTATATTTTAGCAAAACTTATGATATTACCATACCTGTGTTTTTACCTTTTATATTGTGGAGGAAAAATCTTATGGTAACTTACCATATGAGAAGAAGATTTGTGGTGATTAAGGAATGACATTTATTACATATTCACAAGGAAAGGAAAAATAAGGTTTGTGAGGGGAGGGTTTTCTTGTTGCCCAAGATGGGTTGATATGAAGGCTGTTGGGTATAAATATGAAGCAGTGGTCATAGCAAAAGGGAGGTAGAGATAGAGAGTACAACGAGAGAAAATACAAAAGAATTTTTTGTCCGGTGTTTCAAGTGATGTTGCAACACGATCTGCAGTTGAGTGCTTGATTGTATTAAGTATTGCAATTTTGTTTGACTGTAAGACATGAGTAATTTATATGAGTCTTTGAGTGATTAGATTACTGTCTTCTTTATTCATTCTTCGGAAAAAGAAGGTATAATTCTTGGGAGAGAACATTGCACGTTGAGGGGAGCTCGCCAAACTGAAGTTCGTTAAGGAGTTCTTCATTTAGGCATCAAAAGTTAAGAATAAGTCTTTACTTGTATGAGTCCATTGATGTTGTAACTTGTTATTTCTTAATGAACATGTTTGTTGGACCAGGGGAGGTCCCGTGGACGTAGACCGCACGGTTGAATCACGTTAAATCTTAGTGTTCTTTATTTCTGTTATAGCTTTATTAAATCCGCTATTGTTTATTGTTACTGAGTGTGTTAAAACATTAAGTGAATCAATTCTTTAACTGGCTAGGAAATGAGAGAATCTAATGAGTAACAAACTATGAAAGAGTTGTGGTTCCAGTTAAAGTTGCAACACCATCTATAATAGAATTTGTTTTATGCCAAGTAATTACATCAGTTATTTTTATTCATCACAGATCTCTGTCAACTGAGTAATTTAAACCATACTTATACTACACAACTTCTAACATAAATAACTTAACACCGTGCTGTGTTTTGATAAAAGTGCACAATAACCACTTGTGTTTTATAAATAAACTAATTATTCCTCTATGTTTTAAAAATGTAGTTGATTACCTTCCTTTATTTTAAAAACGTAGGTAATTACTCCAATGTATTTTAAAAACGTAGCTGAATACCCATATGTTTTGAAAACACAGCTAAATATCCCCTGTTAAAATGAATAATTTTTCTAACGAAAACTTTAGCTACATTTTTAAAGCACATGGGATTTTCAACTATGTTTTTAAAACACATGGAGTAATTAGCTTATTTATAAAACACTTAGGGTATTCTATGATAAGGGTATAGCTATGAACAGCTCAAGATAGTATAGTTGGTCAAAGATCAGTCAACTGTGTAATGATAGAATGTTAGTCACAAGCCAGCTATAATTAGAGTTAGATATAAAGCATTTCCACACGTGATGTATTAGTGAACTCTTATAAATACTGATGTATGTATCAGATCATCATATAATACAATGATCATCTAAAACAATTCTCTCTCTAAACTTTCATGGTATCTAAAGCTTCATCGATCTAGGGTTTTTTTTCCGCTATTGCTGCTCTTTTCTCTCTTCTTTAAGCTCATAAGCTCACAACAATGGCAGCAAGCATGTCCATGGCAGCTGATAACACATCTGAATTGCCAGTTAATATGCGACTTCTCATCCACAATTTGAACTCTTTGGTTCAATTGAAGCTGGACAACTCTAATTACATCCTTTGGAAAGCTCAGATGCAAGCAGTTCTACAAACGCATCAGCTTCTCGATCATGTCTCTGGTCGCGTTCCAACTCCGGCGAAGCTTTGCGCTAACAACAATGGCGGATCAACAGTCAATCCTGAGTATCTGCCATGGTGTCTTGTAGATCAGCACCTCAAAACGTGTCTTTTTGCTTCGATTACACCACAAGTATTACCGCAAATGCTCTATCTTTCTACTTCTACTGAAATTTGGCTCGCTTTAAAGAAGCGATTTAATTCTCTCTCAGGTTCACATATTCATCAACTGAAGACGAAACTCTGCACTATTACAAAAGGAGCACAGTCTATGCAGTCTTGCCTTGATGAAATCAAAAATATCACAGACAATTTAGCAAGTGTTGCTGAAACACTTAGCGATGATGATCTGCTCTTATACATCCTCAAAGGCCTTCATTCTAACTATGATTCATTCAAAGCATCAGTTACGGTTCGTGCTGAACCTCTCACAGTTATGGAGCTTTCGAGCTTGCTAATTTTAGAAGAATTGCATCTAAAAATGGCAAATACTCTGTCTCTCATTAATTCTACAACAACTGAACTGCATACTGCTCTTATTGTACACTTTTTACAAAATACAGGGGTGTGTTAAGTGTAAGCACATATAAAATATATGTATTCCAATATGCATGACTTTGTAGCACAATAAATATAATTATAATTAGCAGCGGAATTACATACCTGTTAGAGCCATGATAAAGCATAAAAGTGAGTTGTAATTGTTACCCAATTACTGACAATGTCTTCCTCTTCCTTGCTCTATCCAGGAACAACTAACGTTTATGAGAACAATTAGTTTAGGGTTAGAGCAGGAGAGAGAATCTAACCATATATTTATAATTATTCTAACAAGGCCTCCCATAAAAGGCTTAGTCAGAATATAAGGCCTACACACAATTAACCGTATACGTATTTATGAGGTGGGCTTCAAAGCAATATGATCACAACCCAGTATCTATGAATCAGATATTCAACCTATTTTATAAAACCAAAAGTAATTAACGGTAGCTCACTTAACAGAAATATTCTAACAGTCTCTCACTTGGGCAACATTAATTGTTTTCTTTGTTTCTAAAAATATTTTGAAAATATTTATTAGGCTGAATAAGTAAACTTAATGTGGCCACAATTTTGAAAACCCTGATTCATAAAACAACACATCGAACCCAATCATGTCCAATAAGATTATCAAACATTGAATCATGGCGATCGTAGTATTCCATATTGACACAGGACCTTCCATGGTTACAAATGCCAACAACCCCATTGACATGGATTAATATACGGCAGTGTAGCAAGAAAGCAGCACCAACATGTGATCAAATATGCTCTTTCTTTGTTAGTCCTCAATATGATTTCCCCAAAATTGGCGGTCGATATGCCAAGGAAAACAACCATTCATATCCTCCCAAAATGGTAGTCAATAGGCCAGAGGAAAGAATGCATATCTCCGATCAAAATGGTGTCCTCATGGAGATATTTAAACTCAATAGATGGTCTTATCAATATGGACACCAAACTAAGACCTTCAATATACATATGAGTGTTCACAGAATAACCAAGTATGTTATAAAACATAAACAATATGCTATTCCACAAATGCACAAAAGTGCGAAACAGAAACACACAATCATGAGAATATTCGACAAAGCATGAAAATGTCAAATTTCCACTAGTCAATAGCATCAAAAGACAGTAGAACAGTCATATACAAAACCAATACCAAGCCTAGTGCGCACTTGAACATACATCAAGCTCCCAATAACACTAGCATATGGTACACATCTCATGGATCTCTTTATGTCATGGACTCCATAATACCCATATCTCAACATGCTATTTAAAATTATGATCTTAAACCTCTAATTAGAAGATCAACAAGCATTGAGTTTGTTTTATATTCTTAATAACAATGTCTTCATTTTCTTGTCAAATCCATGACTTTTCATTCATAAGGGAAACTAGATTAAAATATGGGTAATTACAATAGCTCCCAATAAAAATAAGTTGTATTTGAGATCCAAGTTTATCATCATAATCTCCCATTTGAATAGAGGGTACAACATATATATTATAATTATCTCAATCATAAAGGTGAATGACAAAAATAGACAACATTCAAGAAGTTGATCACCTTTAGGCAGACAAATCCCTCTAGGGCATACATTATCTCAAACCAGTAGAGCATGCACAAACTCATAAATACATCCCTTTGGATAAAGAAATTTCTTTGACTGTACATCTTTGCTACCACTATTCATCCACCCTAAAATAGTACACACAATGACCCCCTTTGGGCAGGCTATTGCATGTATTAATTTGGAAAATACAAAGAATGTATATCGGGTCTTATTTCCTTCCATAAATTATAGGAGATTCATTTACAACATAAAACCCACATGTTTATAACCTCAATAGGATTTATATTGGGATACTCTGATTATGCTTCCAAATAATATTCATAATTATATCCTTTAGATGAAAACCCCATAAAATATATATATATATATTACAAAGAGGTATGACAAGGCCTATAATTCTTCATATTAAACTATTTAAGAACTCGATCAATATAAACCCTTTGTTATAAATCCAAAAGCCCACGAGACCTATCTTGGTGTACCTGAATACCAAGAGCAAAAAAAAGGCCTCACCAAAATCCTTCATGTTGAAAGTCTTGAAAAATACTAGACTCATGAAGCATACCTAGATTAATTGTACCTAGCAAAATGTCCTCAACATAAAATATCAGGAAAATAAACTTACTCCCACTGATCTTGAGGTATATTGCTTCAATGTATAGATATATCCTCAAAGTCTATAAACAATGTTCTCCTTATCAGAAAGAACAAACTCCTCAATAGAAAAACCATAACAAGAAAAAAAATGGTTTAAGCTAGATTTTTCTTCCAATCAAATTTCAATAGGAGTTTTAGGAACAGACTTGCTAGTAACACGGTTAAGAGTATAGGGTGTAGTTCTAATGGCTTCACCCCAAAAGATATAGTAGGCTAGTGATACTAATCATGCTCCACATCATAACCTTAAGGGTATGATTTCACTTCTTGACCACACCATTATGTCAAGGGTTAAAAGACATGGTATATTAGGCAACAATCCCACAATCCTGTAAGCACATGGCAAACGGTCCTATATACTGCCCAATGATCGAATGTCTACCAAAGTACTTATCTTGCGGTCAGATATTACAATTTTGATGACCTTTCCAAGTTGCATTTCTCCTTAATTAAATAAGGGTATTCATAATGAGAGAAGTCATCAACAAATGTAACAAAAAAACTTGTTACTACACAATGTAATAGAATAAGGTCCACTAATATATGTATTACTTCTAAAAGGTCAGAGTTATGGGTAGCTTATTCTCATTCACTATTAGTGAGTTTACCTCTAATACACCCAACACAAGTATTAAAATCATCAAAACTTAGAGAAGGCAAAATAATCAATTCTAATGAGTCTTTCAACCCTTCATTTAGAAATATTACTTAATCATTTATTCCGCAACAAAGAATAAATTTCTTCAACTAAACTCCTTTTAGAAACAAATTTTTCTGAAAAAAAAAAATAGTCATAGGAATTTTCTGAGAATAAAGGTGGTTGATAAAAACTATTGGATAAAATACTTTCACCAATAATTTTAGAATTAAAACACCAATTTTACTCTGCCATTGTCAAAGTTAAAGACATAACAAATTTGAAACATGTTCAAAATAAAAACACAAATAAAATTTTATTGAAAATAGTGTACATGAAAATGGTTTCAAAATAAGAATGTTTTTCAAAATAATTTTAAAACTAGTCTTTAAACATAGACTAATAGACCCTATGAATTCAACTTCAATGGAAAAATTATTTTCAACTTTAAATCTGGACTCTAATTCACTTGACTCAGTTTGTTTTCGAAATCCTTGCAAATAAAAAACAACATGAACAATTGCACAATTGTCAATCTACCAAATATTTGATGGAACATCACATGGATTCTAAACAAATGTTGACTAGTGAATAACATTCTTCAACTTTCTTTTCTCTAATGATTTGTACTTAGCACAATTAGCTCTTTTGTGACCTTTTCCTTTACAAAAGTAACACTTTCTTTGAATAACAGCAAATCTGGGACCTCTTACATTGTGATTCCTCATCCAATTCTGACCCTTACCAATCTTTTAAAACCCTGACAACTTAGGAATATATCCTTCAATTTTTAAGGTAATAACCTTATTAGAGTAGCCCTTAAGGTTGGAAACAAGTAATATCAACCTCATGATTTCACTCTTAACTTTGTTTTCCTCAGTCTACACACTTGGTAGTCAAGTCTAATAGTCTACGTCCCCTTAGGGTATTATAGACAATCCTTATGTGAGTAAACTCAAAAGGTAATATATTAAGGGCATGAGGGGACAACAAAATGATCTAAACACCACTAGATTTGAGATTGGTTTGAACATCAACCATTTTCAAGACAATCCCTAAACCACCTTACTTATCATATTTCATAATCATAAGTTATCTCATCAGGTCTAATCATATAACATTTGTTTTTCCCTCATAACTACTCTAATCAGTTAATGTAGTAAGTGCATCAGCGTCTAAGGCAAAATCAAGGTCAACTATCCCCAGGATCAACTTAATGTGTACCTTCAACTTATTACAATTTTTCCATTCAAGAACTAAAAGTAGTGCTCATATTATTCAAAGCAAAAGAAATTGTTCAAGAAAAATGCAATGTTAGCTAATAGTAGGCATACATGTTCCATTGCAAAATAGCACTTCAAACAAAAGAGCCCAGACACATCATTACATCCCCCACCTTTGGGCAGGAAACATAACATTTAAATAGGTACCCTTTTAACATAAAGTATCAATGAGATTATCATATTGAAAGAAAAGGTCAATCACCTTTGGGCAACCGAACTCCCTAACAATAGGATAATCTCGAGCCATATTTTATGTTCGCTCTACCTGGCTAAAGTCATATTGTAATGCCCCGATCCCTCACGAGATCGGGACTCCTAGTTATCACGCTATTCTCACCCAATTCCAAACCCCGGGCATAAAATTTTAGGAAAAAACGGACGGAGTCTCCCCTATTTATAGGACTAAACTGGTACCTGCAAAAGACACCTATGATGCTAGATCCACAAACAGCAACTCTTACAACCAATCCTCCAGGATTTTTATGGGCCACCCGCAATCACAAGGCCATCCGAGCCTTGGAACACAATTACATATAACATACAAGCAAGCAAAGCATTTCTAATTTTAACTATAGGTAGTTAGATACAACAATAGCCAAGTTCTACTTCCAAGTTTGTTAATCACACAAGCATGCAAAAGAATAAGTTTACTATGGATTATTACATGTCATTCCACTTTATATCCAACATACAAGATTACAAATTATTACATTCACCAATTATACTCGAGACCCCAAGGTCATAAAAAGGCAATCAAGAATAACTCCACGCAAGCTTCTCATTTTAGACAACCTTATCACACAAGAAGTCAGGGAAATTGCTTAACTAGCACTTCTTCCTCTTCTTCTATCAGCTGAGGATTCACCTCAGCTTCACTTGAAACATATTAAATGAAGAATGAGCAACTAAGTTACCCAGCGAGGGAGGTGATGCAACATGCCAACGTGCAACATGATATGCAACACAAGAAAACATATATAAGCCACGTAAACCAACAAGACAATAAGCCAAGCAATTAATCACTTTTAAAAAGGATACGGTTCCACTTCCAAGTCTTCGATCACGAGCCACGAACCACGAGCATCACGAACATGCCGGAAAACCCCAAACACCAACAATTGGGATACTCCGGATGTATCCCGATCTTACGACCCTTTCTCCTGAGGTAGGTCCATGCCCAGCAGGTGAACCACGCCTCTGGGATAGTGGAGTATGCCTCAGCGAGAAGGGAATAGGCACCATGGTAGTCGAGGAAGCACGGCAAGCCCGACGCCGCCTGTGTTTCTCGATGCTACCATGTCCGAAAAGGTTGCGCAACCCGATATTCGATCACAATATTTCAAGCAATGGCAATATATTTCAAGAATCACATAAATGAGGGACAACAAAGTAGGTTTCCCTCGCACGTAGATTACAATAAATAAGCCATATAACAATATAAATAAAAATCAAGTGTATATTTAGTCTATTCATATCAAAGTACACATAATTATAAGCAATCATATTAAACTATATAATTTATGAGCAGTAAACAAATTAAGATGCACAAAAGAATGTAACTCCCTCACATATAAGCACGAAATACGTTCACATAAGCACGAGATTAGCTTAAAGATTCCAAAAGAAGCAATCAACACAATTAATTCCCACAATCTACTCAAATAGCTTAATTATATCCTAAATATTCAATACAATACAAGATAACTTAAATACAAATGCCAATTGCATCAAATATTGCCAAAACTACTTTTTTCCCTTTCTTTAACCGAGTTTTCTTTCTCCTATGCATGGTTCAAGAGTTCCAAATCATATCCTAGTCTTTCTATATTCTTAATTAAGCCCAAAGGCACCTTTTAGGATCATAAAAACTCATTTTAGAAACAAAAGTTCGGGAAGGCCCCGAACGGGTTTGAACTACAACTATACTAACCGAACCCCATTTCGCGAAACGAAAGCACCAAAGGTGCTTCCTTAGCTCAAGGATACCCGAATCAATGTCCAAACTTGCCCGGATTGCTCAACGAAAAAAATTGCCTTTTTAAAGTCGGCTATTTTTGCAATTAAGTTCGGTTTCGAGTGATTCAACCTCACAGGACTTTTCAACTAACTTCACTAGGATCTAGAGCACTTAATTGAAGCCTCAATTTAAGCTAATTAGCAATTTTTCTCAAAACCCTAATTCTAGGTACTATTCATCGTCTTCTTCCTTCTATCTCTACATTCAACCATGGAATTCCTTATCAAGCTATGAAAGTTAACTCTATAGGCTCTAATGTACTCATAATAACCATTCATAACAAGTTTTATAGCTATAATTGACAAATCAAGAAAATTCAACATATGAACATAAACTTTAAAAATAATAAAATGCATCTCCTTCACAATTTTTGAAGACAATGAAGCTTGTTGAAGGCCCTAAGATGCTCAAAACCCTCCCAAGATCAAGCTAGGAGCTCAAGATGCAAGGTTGTTGAAGCAAAATCTCCTATTTTCCTTCTCCTTTGGTATTTTCGGTCCTGCTACAGTAATTCCTGCACATTTCTTCTCTTTTTTTTTGTGTTTTTGAGCTTATTTTTTTTTGCTATATAATGAGTAGGCTCTGGGTGGGGTCAAGGGGGGTCCTTAAATGGTCTATTAAAATGAGCTTAGTTAGCTTTAAAACAAGTTCATTGCACATAAATTAAGTTAGCTAACTAAAACATCATGTTTCATACGTAACACTATTCACTAGTTTTCACAAATCATTTTCTAAACGAAGGCTCCTATCGCTTTAAACTCAAATGCACATTTTTTCCACTCCTCTAACAATTAATGTGATTTAATAAAAATGCTAATTCTCTAATAGAATATAATTTGAAAACGGGATGAATAGTAGCTAAAGAAGACAGTTTATAAAGCACAGAAGGAAATGCGCAAACAATAGATACAACAATAAATAAATGTACGGCTAAACTCTCGGCCGTCACACATATAATGACCTCTTTTGGGTGATCATTGAGTACTTTACCATGGTAGTTTCCCAACTAATATGAGAAAAGCCGTAGATTTAATTAGGCTAGTTACTTTGGTGAATTTCGCCCAATCAAACTTATGCTATCAACTTATTGGGAAAAGTACTAGTGCCTAACATAAATGAAACTGTCATGTATGTAAATGATCAAACAATATGAAACACTTCAATGTAATGTGTCTCTACGATTACTATAAAATTGCATTCTACAATAAACTTGAACATATTATATATAAAATTAGTAGAGCACATCTGATGCATATAAAATATAAATAGAGGAAGGAAATAAAATTTCAAATTAAATTAGAGAAGATACATGTTTACATTGAATTCAGAGGCCTAAAAAAAAACTTTAAATCAACTTCAATTAATTTAGGCATGATTCAAAACTACCATGTAAAATATGTACTAAATATAATATTTCAATGAAAGGAAAAGCAATTTAAACTTCTTTCTAAGCAAAAGACAACAATTCCAAAGCTTAGAAAATAAAATAATCCAATTGCCAAATACAACTTTTCTTTTGGTTTAATTACTAAACATGTGGGAAAGCAAAAATAACATATGTAGTTGAGAAGGCTTGAACCCATGACATACATAACTTTATCAAGGCACTTAACCAACAGCACTTAGCTATGGCTTGCAACAAAATCTGACTAGGAAAACCTATAGCTTTTAATCTGTTTGGTTCAATTTATAAAACATAAAAAACATGCTTAAGAGATTCGAACCCATGACCTCAGTTAGGTTATTGAACACCTCAACCACCAACGCTAGACGCTAGATATAACCCCATATGATACTAAATTATATATATATGCATTCAGCTTGGTTATTATACTTGATAAAATAAAAGTAAACATAACTAGCTTACGAAAATTCGAACACACGATGTCAGAATTCTAATAAGCCATTTGGCCAGCTAGGCTGCTTTAGGATTTTAAATAGAAATAAACTATGTTTTATTTTAAACTAACAGATTGTAACTGATCAACCAAATAAAAATAAATAGAATGGCGTTGCCAAGGATCGAACTCGTAACCTAATGGTTCTAAGGCATGCACTTAACCACTACAGCAGCCCCGTTACTTGAAACAAAACTTAAAGATAAAAATATAAACCCTAAGAAAGGGCAGTCGTCTTCAACCTCAAAATAGGGCCGACGTAGCCCGTTTAAGCCCGAAAACTAATCCAACATGCAAACAGTTCAATTACGCAAATAAACACTCTAATCCTAGGTTTTTGACGCCAATGAATTCAATTTTGGCATTAATTTCACCAATTAATGATTAGATTTTACTAAAATTTGCAAGTGGGTCTCGGATTTAAATCCAAAAATTACGATTCTTAATATTTTCAACCTTATAAATAATTTTCAGCAATAATCAATAATTGGGAAACACGTGTGATGCCAAATAAATTCATATAAGTATGCATATATCATCAATTATATAATATACACATAAAAATTCAAAAACCAATATAAAGTATTTCAAGCTTATATAATAACATACCAATTACAATAAATAGCATGTTATACATCAAAAGAGCAAGCAAGAGTGATCTACGAAAGCCCTCAATCAATTTCATGAAATAATAAAAAGATAATCATGAATTAAATCAAGAACTTTCATACTTTATATACATAGCCAAACAAGCATCACGATTTTTTTTTTTTTTTATGGCTGAAAATCGTGCATAATTGGCTCTGATACCACATGTAAGCACATATAAAATATATGCATTCCAATATGCATGACTTTGTAGCACAATCAATATAATTATAATTAGCAGCGGAATTACATACCTGTTAGAGCCATGATAAAGCATAAAAGTGAGTTGTAATTGTTACCCAATTACTGACAAGGTCTTCTTCTTCCTTGCTCTATCCAAGAACAACTAACGTTTATGGAAACAATTAGTTTAGAGTTAGAGTAGGAGAGGGGACCTAACCATATATTTATAATTATTCTAACAGGCCCTCCCATAAAAGCCTTAGTCAGAATATAAGGCCTACACACAATTAACCGTATACGTATTTATGAGTGGACTTAAAAGCAATATGATCACAACCCTATCTATGAATTAGATATTTCAGCCTATTTTATAAAACTAAAAGTAATTAACGATAACCCACTTAAAAAAAATATTCTAACATTAAGTCATTTACTCACTTAAAAAAAATGAAGTTTTCGCGACAGTTTTTCGCGTCGGTTACGGAGACCGTCACCTAAAAAACAATGTTTCGAAGTTATCAAATGGCGGTCTACGAAATTGCCGCGATAGAAATACAATTGCGGCGGTTTCAAAAAACCGCTGCTAAAAGCAATTTTCTGCCACAGGGTCTTTCGCAACTATTTTAATAGCCGTAAAAACCCCTTAAAACCGCCGCAAAAGAGTTTTTTTTTTTCTTGTTGTGACTCTTTCTAGAAAGTAAATGAATTTACCTGCACCAATACCTGATTTTTTTACAATCATTTTGCTTTTTCGTTGGGGTTGGTTCTTATCAAATTCCTATTTTATAACTGCCACACAACTCCTTATTTACACAGGAGCTATAAACATTTTAATCATTTTTTCTATGTTTGTGATGAATGGTTTAGAATATTATCACGATTTTCATCTTTTGATAGTTGGAGATGGATATATAATCTCTTATTTACGAGTTCTCTTAAAGAACTAACTATCTGAAATCATTCATACATCTCCATTTTTGTTTTGAATTGTGAATTGTATAATTGTATATTAATAGTTGGATCATCTTATTCGTTAATTAGATCAGTATTAATCCTTGCAAGATAAAATTCATAGAAATGCATGAGTGAAATCAATAAAGAGTCACACAAAAGTAAGATAAAATACTACTTTTTAATATCCACTGGTACATAATATGAGATACACACTCTTGCCCATTTCTTATACCCCAAAAGCTCAACATAAACATAGTATAAACTTAATTAGACGATCCATCTGAAATCCAAGATGAAATTTTTATCTTCTCAATTCTAACAGATCATGTTTATAAGAAGATTTCACTTTCTCAGTAGGTGGTGAATCGAAATAGGTGATCCCAAAACCCAAACCATGGCCTATATCTGTCATTTCATGTGCAACTTCATTAGCTTCTCTATAGATGTGTTTCAGGCGAACTGACCAGTTTCTTTTAAGTAAATCTGTGCAATCTTGAACAAGCTGTTTTTGTAGGTCATTTAAAGGTTCTTGATCTCCCTTAAAAAGCTTATCGGCAGAGTCACAATCTGTTTTGACCTCAATCTTTTTGAATCCTCTGTCCCAAGCTATCAATAGACCAATTCTGATGGCCCATACCTCAGCTGTTTCGTTGTGGGGAGCACAACCCTGAATTTTTCGAGCAAAACCAACCACCCAATCACCATTTTCATTTCTAAAGACACCTCCAATGGATTCAGGAGGTACTAAACTACCATCAGTGTTGAGTTTCAACCAACCCTTTTGTGGTAAACTCCATTTCTCGTCCTTGGGCTGCCTCTTTCCTTCTGGTATATACAGAAAAGAAGGTTCAAGTGCCTCATTATAGATGTATTCAACCTCTTTTAAGGGTTTGGGTATTTTCTTGTTGCTTGATGATGATGATTCTGATGAGCTTGAGAAGAGTTTAGATATGCCCCATGCAGCAAAAGCTGCGCCAGCCACTGCTCCAACCGCCTTGCCTATAGGTCCTAGTCGATCATCACCTTCTTCTTTTTCTTTTTCAGATTTGTTCTTGTAGTAAGACATGATTTTAATTTAATTTATTGTTGAAGAACCAATTGAGGGCTTTCAACAACACCTTGTTGAACAAGCTGTTTTTGTAGGTCATTTGAAGGTTCTTGATCTCCCTAAAAAAGCCACTTTCATCTTTTGGTGGGTCACCACCTTGATTTTTGCATTGGCCCCTAAGCAACAAATCTTTTGGTGTGTCACCACCTTGATTTTTCACTAATTGCATGAGTCACTTTAGTTGGGTGGTCTTCATCAATAAAGAGGTCACCACCGTTTTGAAAAGGAAAAATACATTGGAATAATATTGACAAGTTTGGAACATCGACCAAAAAATAAAAATGGAAGAAGTCAAGAAGACATGGTTTTCTAAGCTTAATTATCTTTCTTTGCAAACATAATAAGGGTAAAGACTTGGGATAAGACAGCAGCAAAAATATAGCAAAGATATAAGTTCTCTACTACAACATTCATCTCTTTAGGATAGGACAAAGACTTGGGATAAGACAGCAGCAGCATAATCACATTCAATCAAAAGATTGTTGAGACCTTATCTCCCCCAACAACTTTATTCTCTCTCAAAATATTTTCTTGGATAAAAAAATTATGCGACAACTAAACTCTCTTCCGTTTTGACCAGCAAACTATGTTGGTTATATTTGAACATTTCATCAATTATTGTGTTAAAATAGATTATTTTTTGTCTTAGTTTGACCATTCAATTATATTATTTTAAAATATATGTATTTTTAAGATAATTTTAAAATAAAAAATTAATTTAATCTCTACTTAAAAAAGTTTTTCATATACAAATACTAAGTTATCTGTTTTCAACTGTCCTTAATCTGCCGTGGTTAGCCTCTTGAGGATCTAAGAGCAATGGTATTAATTAAGATAATGGATGTGTCTAGAAGAAATTCTTGTTGATTTCTATATAGAAGTTCTTCGCGTAAATTCCATAAGGCATAAAACCAACACCCACGAAAATTGCACAGTCAGTTCCTTTATTTTCACAAAATTTTAAATTCGCTCTATTGTTTCTATTATTTTTTTAAAAAAAATAAATTATTTTTTATTATTTAAAATTAATCAATTTAATCTTTATTATTTCACAAAAACTTCAATTAATTCTCTTTTTTTTCAAAAAAAATCAATTTGACCAATCTAGTCAAGGACTAAATTAACTAATTTTAAATAATAAAAATGAATTTAAAATTTTTGAAAAATAATAACAACCAATTTACTCAAATTTCCCAATTATTCGACCAAAAAGCAAACAAAACAAAGAAAGACATTCATATATTCCGAACCCATAACGACATCATCGTCAAAAGAAGAGGAAGTTTCCATCGTACATGCCATCTCCGATCCTGATGATGACAAACAAGTTTTAAGACACCAAACACACTAGACTTGACAGAGAATACTGAACATAGCAGATCGTAAACACGAGTAAACATGAGTAAAGATCCCGCTCATCACAGAGATGCTTTAGATATTATTCATAACATTACGAGCAAATCTATTTTCCGTGACCAAGGCCTAGACCAGTATATCACCAGGTTGTGATCGTAGATTGCTAAAGTAAGACCTGGGATCGTTCTCAAATACATGTCTTGGCATCCTAACGTTCCTCCCAGGAGCTTTCATCATCCTGACTGATCTCCCTCCACGGCAGCAACATCGACAGCAACAAAAGCACATGAACAGAACCACAGCAGCGATAAGAAATGGTAAAGCTACTTGAAGCCAGTGATGTAGCGTTTCTCCTCTTGTTTCTGGTGGAAACACAGTGTCAAACCAATCCAACACTTGCCCACCAAAGTTCTCTAGCACCAAGAGTAGCTCCTTCAACTTCTCTACCACATAATTCATCACATCCTCAAACCCCATCTCTATGTGCTTGTGTTTGTGTGTGTATGTGTGTTGATTGAGACCAAAGTGATCATTGATCCACACAAAAAAAGAAAGACCAGATTTAGTGACTTCGGAGTCAATATTAGAATTAACTAATGACAACTGTCTCGACTTTGGGGCCAAATAAACAATAAAGTTTGGAATAATTCGTACAATAAAAGAGAATGGGTTAAAATTATTATTTTTGATTTTATTGATAATGTGGTCTTTTATTTTTAAAAATAATATATTTTACTTCCTTATTTTTTAGAGTTGAGATAATATTAGTCTTTTTGAATGAATCCATTAAAATTCTAACTATAATTTTTTTTTTATCACAAAGACACATATGTTGGACACGTGCATTTGTCGTCAAAGTTTTGACTGATTCACATAAAAAAAACTAATAGTGTTCCAAATTAAAAAAATAAAAGATTAAAATACATCACTTTTAAATATAAGAAACTACATAATCAATGAGATTAAAAATAAAAGATCCAAAATATTATTAACTCAAAGAAAATAGATTAGTTTTGCAAGTAGGAATTTCTTTGACAAGATGAGCAAACTGGACCCCATTTCGTACAAGGATTCCAAATTAAATATCAATAGATTCAGGGGCAGATATATCCAAATAAAAATACTTTAAAATATCCAAAACGTTCAAAATACAGTTCGTGGCAAATTCTTAACAGAGATATAACACATAATTTTTTAAATATATGAATATATATAACACATAATGTTTTACCTTAATAATTTAATTTTATTTAACAAGTGTCACATATATAATCAAATTCATTTATTTAAGAAAAATAAATAGCATGATCTTACGATACAAAATATGAATAGGGAGTAATACTGCATAGACAGTTACATACAATATTATAAGGAATGGCATACTAATTATTCAATCTGGTTTCCTTTCATATTATCTTTTTGGTAGACTCCAACGACTGGCAACAAAGATTATAGACCACCAACGTAGTAAATTGACTTTTAAGGAGAGCAATTTGTAAAAAGCAGTTCACATCATAAATAAATCACTTTGTCCTGCTAAGTTGTAAGGACCTATTTGTATTGTTTTGCTTATTTTTTATTTATTCTTTTAATTTAAATAAATCGTACAATACATGTTAAATATCTTTTATAAAAATTAATTTCACAATCACTTGCATTAAAACGAGTAGTATAACATTATACCAAAATCCTTTCAACATTGTAATTTGTTTTGCTTGATTAGATAATGGCATCATAAGGAAAATTCAAAAGATAGCGGGCCCAGTTCGTACAATCTTTGGAATATTTGGACTCTGGTCCACTTGTTCTTTTTACCAAACTTTCAAATTATTGCACCCTGGTCCGTTTGTAATTTTTATCAAAATTTTCGAATTATTGCATACAGATTTTGTTTGTAATTTAAGTGAATATCATTATTATGTCAAATGTAAAAACACCTGAATGTATATATCTTCAAACATCGATACTAACAAGAGAGATGAAGTTATAAATTTAAAGTTCTTTTCCCCGAGAAAATGGAAAGAATTGCAATTTTCAGTAGGATATCAACAAGAATGAAGTTTAATGGCCTAAATATCACTTGTGTCATTCGTCTTATCCTACGTCATCCCTTGAGAGAGAATAGTGAAAAAGAATGTTTCGAAAAAAGTTAAGCGGTTGAAACTTAAAACAAAAGTTGGCTTAGATCCAACTTTAGTAGGGTTAGCGATAAAGTTATCTCTAAAAAGATTATCCACTAAAAAAATTAATTTGTTTACGCAAATGCAACTATAACAGGGTAATTGATAAGGTTGTCCTTCAAATGCTTGTCAAATAAAAAACTTTTTAAAAGGTTAATTAAGAGTCACGCAAGAATAAGATAAAATCATATTTTTCAACTGTCATTAATATATGTATAACATGTGATACATATATGATATCTTGTCCCATATCAGTTTTGTAAGATATAAATGTTTAGTTTATAATCTTTTAAGTTTATTACTACTGTCGACATGTGTTTAAATATTTTGTGCCAATTAATTAGACTCAATGTGTTGAGAGGCTAATAGTTAGTATAGACTATTACTTGCAGCATCAGACTAAGTTAGCAGACGAAAGTGTGGCTTTTCCCACTTCCTAGTGATCATAGAGTCTAGTTTTGTTCTATTCGGCACGATGTGATCGTCATGTATTTAAGGGGTTGATTTTGTGATATCCCGTCTTACGTCGATTATGTAAGAGAAATGTTTTTAGATTCTAATTGGATTTACCAGTATTGTCAACATGAGTTTAAGGGCCTATTTGGAAGTGTTCTTTTTATTTGTTTGGATAGTTTTCAAAATGAATTTCTAAGAACAAAAGAAGAGAAAATTTGTTTGACTATAATTGTTCTCTCAACAAGTTTTCAAAATGAAGATACCCTTTTAATTATATAAATTAATTTTTCTTTTATTGAACTACAAACTTTTTTATTAAACTAAATAGTTTAATTAATTAAACATTTAGTTTTTATTAATTTAAATTAATTTATTTATTAATAATTAATTTATTTATTATTTATTATTAATTATTAATTTAGAAGTTGAGGATTTTAAAATTTTAGCATCTAATTTAATTAGAATTTTAATTCATAAAATAATAAATTACATCATAAAAAATTATTAATATTAAAAAGTGATGAAGTAATTTATTATTAACTTTCTAATTGATTATTTTAAAAGTTTTAATCAATTAATTTAATCAATAACTAATAAGCATTTTATAAATCGTGAACTTAATAAAAATTTATTTTATAATAAAACTAGTTATTAATTATTAAATGATTATTTTAAAATATTATTAATTAGAAACTAATAAAATTTTTATTTAATAAATTATAAATTAATTAGTAAAAACTAATTAATTAATTATAAATTAATTAATTATTATCTAATTAAATAGTAATTTATTAAAAGTTATTAATTTAGTATTAAATTAATTGAATTACTGGTCATTAGTTAATTTCTTATTTATTTAATTTCATTATTTATTGATTAAATAATTTATTTTTTAAATTAATTATATTCTTATTAAATTATTTATTATAAAACATGTTTAAGGGTATATATTGGAGGAGAAGGGAGTGGTGCTGGAGAAATAAGAAGAGATGAAAACATATAAAATGTGTTTTTGTCTTCTCGTTGAGAACATATTTTTCTGAACAATTTTTGAAAATAATTAATGAAAACTTATGCTAAACAAAGTTTTTTGTTTTTCTGTTTTCAAAAAAACTTCCAAACAGCCCTCAAGCATTTTATGTTAGTTGATTAGATTCAATGTGTTCAGATCAATAGCTGGTTCTGGTTCATTACAAATGGTATTAGAAAAGGATATCAAGTGAAAGTATAGGCTCACCCTACTACCTGGTGGTCTTGAACTATTATTCTGTTATGTTTGAAGAGGAAGTAACATATTTAAGAAAGGAGTCTGCAACATCCTGCTCCCATATTGATTTTATAAAAGATATGTGTTCTATTTAACGTAGGCTCACCCTACTGCCTGGTGGTCCTGAGAAAAAAAAAAAATATCTGGTGGTCCTGTATTGTTGTTCTATTCTATTGGTTGTGATTGCCAATAAGAGTTTAAATATTTTAGACCAATTGATTTGAGACTTTGCTTGGTAGTCCTGGACTGTTATTAATTCTATTATGTTAGGCGTGATAATCAATAATGGTTTTAAGTATTTTTTACCATTTCATTTGAGACTTTGTTTGGGGGTCTTGGACTATTGTTCTATTCTGTTGGACATGATTGTCAACAGGGATTTATGCATTTTAGATCAATTAATTTGAGACTTGAATAGTTATTAGTTAAATCTATAATAATCGCTTGCAAATTTAAAGTTCTGGATCGCAATATATATATATGTCCAATTCTTAACCCACAATCGCTCAAGATAAACATAGTACAAGATCTTTAGCAAAGAAAAAATACAGTACAAAATCACTCAACCCAGACCTAAGTAGTAAAAGACAACCTCAAGGAAACAAAAACTTGAAAATAAAACTTAATTACATTATCCATCTAAAATCCTAGATGACCTTTTTATCTTCTTTCATTCTAAAAGATCACGTTCATAAATTCATAATGATAAACAACTCCCTCAGGTGGCATCGAAATAGGTGATCTCAAAATTCAAACTATGGCCTAAATTCGTCATTTCATGTGCCACTTTATTAGCCTTTTCAGGGCAATGTTCCAGTTCAAATAAGCAGATTCTTTCAGTTATATCTCTGCCACGTTGTAAACTCTTGGGTTGTTATTCCTCGTTAATGAAGATGTCACCTACCTTTTTGGAAAGGAAAAACACATTGGAATAATACTGATCAAGTTTGGAACCATAAAGATAATTAGTATTATGGAAATGGAAGAAGTCAAGAAGACATGGTTTTCTAAGCTTAATTATCTTTCTTTGCAACATAATATTATGGTAAACACGAACTACTTTGTCAAATTCTTCTTCTTCTTCTTCTTCTTCTTCTTCTTTTTATATTTTTTTATTTTATTAATGATGAAGAACTCACTCTAACTAGGACAAAATTGGATTTCTCATAGACTATAAATCTCATGGTGCACCGACACCTTTTAACTCATGCTAGCTAGATCTAAGTTAGTCGAGAATTAGACAATATTAATAATTAGAGCGTATAGATTTGAATTTGGAACATTGGGTTACCGATTATGATTTGCTAATTAATGTTGCATCATTGAAAAACAAAAGTCAGATAGGTATTCTATAGATACTAACCGTCGGAGATAAATTCAGAATATGTTATATGTAGGGATTAAGTAATTTTAAAAATTCAAATTTGTGAATTATGGGACTAAATGAAAATAAACTAATCTTATAAATTAAAAATATAAAAATTATTTAAACTAACCTATAGAGTTAGTGCGAGTTACACACGCGAATCCTCAAAAAAATAGACTCGGACCTAGTAATGGTTGTCCTAGTAAGAAAACGTACTTTCACGTTCTTCCTCTTTTGACATATAATAGACGTAAGCATTGCACTATGTATTTTTTTTTCTTTTAATTAAAGAGAGGTCTAAATTAATATTATAATTACATATAAATAATATTACATTTATCAAAAATTGATCTCAAAATATCTAACGCACAAAACAAAAATCATACCATTAGAGAAAAGCACTATAAATTTAATGACAGCTTCAAAAGACCAAATGTCAAAGCAAAAAAGCATTCGTACAGACCATTTTTTTATTATTATTTAAAAGAGGCCTAAATCTTAAAATATATATTAAATATCACCTATAAAAACTGATCTCGTAATATTTTATACTTACAATAAAAAGTATATCACTAAACTAAAGAGTAGATAGTCGTTGAGACCATCTTTAATTGTAATCTTTCTTCGGAAGGTTACAAAAATAGCCAGATGGGCCACATTAATAATTTAACCTCTATTTATTTAAAATTTTAGCCCCGCCCCCATTGAATGGCAACCTTATTTGTTTTTTTACCAAAAGAAAAAAAAACCTTATTTATTTTTGCATCAAACTGGGAATCAATTGACTTAAGCATGTGAGTCCTCCATTATTTAGAGAAATTCGTACAACAAGTTTCTTAGTACCAATGTTTTCTCTTCCTTCGTTTGGTCAATCTTGTTTCTTAATCAGGAAGAAAATGGAAGGCGTTCACAAGAACAATGACTTCACACCTTTTAACAACTACCACCGAAAAGAGATTCAATTGGACGATAAAGAAACTATTCTAGCTGCCTGGCAAAGACGAAAAAGAGAAAATACTCTGGAGTGCTTGCTAATCAAATTAATTAGTACAAAGGGAAAGGATGAACAGAAACCCATGATAGATAATTAAACGAAATCTTATCCTATTAGATAATTAAATATATAAATTTAAAAATATTAGAATATATACTTATTTTATATCGGAAAATCAACTCTCATGTGGTAAACTCCACTTAATGCACACTCATTGGTGTGGCTTGATGATGATTCTGATGTTATGAAGAGATTATATATGCTCCATGCAGCAAAAGCAGCTCGAGCCACCACTTCGACTAAGGTGCCTATAGTTGCCATTGGATCATCATTTTCGTCTTCTTTTTCTCTCTTAGGTTCTGTTTAGCTTTGTTTTTTGACACTCAAAAGTATTTTTTGTAAGTTTAAAAACTGAGGTTATTCTGTTTGGTTCATTTTTTAAAGTGCTTTTAGGTAAAAAGTGAAGCTGAAAAACAAGAAGTTCCAAATTGGAGTTTTTCAAAATAAACTTTTGTGAATCTGTTTTTACATAATACGAGAAATTGTTTTCTTTTTCTTTCTCAAATGTATATCTTCATATTTTTTAAAGTTCAACATTGCCTTTAAATTTTCTAAAAGCTCAATATTGTCCAACATAGTTTAAACCGTCAATGACTTTTGTTTAACAACACTTCTAATCAAAATTCTATTGTAAAAAACTTTACAACTCAAAATTTTAAATTTTATAATTAGACTAAACAGAGCTTTATACTTGTTCTTGTAGTCAGACATTCTGAGTGTTAAAGAATATGTTGTACTTCTCTAAGAAGCAGCCTAGGATATATAGCAAATTATAAGATGATGTTTGCAATTTGCCCCCTGAAAAATAAATTTTCTGGGTGGGTCATCACTAGTGACTTTTGACAAATTTACATGAGCCACGCCGCAAACAAGTCGGCACAAATAATAAATATTAGATTCAGGTTGATACCCAAGAAAATAGCCCTTTTGTATTGCTAATCGAGGACGGTAAAAAAAAAAAAAAATCCTTGTGTGGATTGATTAGTCAAATTTGAACTTCACCAACAATTTAAAATTAAATGGAAGGATCATCAATTAGTATCATTTCTTATTTGTGGGAGAAAGATAAATGAGATGAATTATTTTTAAAAAGATAATTTAAATTATTGGTTTTGGCTCCTTTGTACAGAAGAAAAATTATAACATTAGATTAGACCAAAATAAGAAGTAAACCATGAAATTATTTATAATTTTCTCGTCGTGGAATGGAGATGGAAGGTGGGGAATAGTAAATGTGAAACTACACGTAGAATCAAAATGTATTATCAAGGCGCTAGGACATGGAGGACCATCTGCTATGACTTCGTTCAACTCAAGATTGCATGCATGATTAATTCGTAGAAAAAGACAGAAAGCTCTCAATTTTTATTACACTGACTCCAATAATCTCTCTATTTGAGATTTTTAGCCAAAGATAAAAATGCAAATATCTTGAAAGAGTTCCAACAGTATCTCTATTTTTAAGGAGTCCAAAATTATCTTTATACTTAATTAATTTTAGGTTTTAATTCAATGTAAAAATAAAATAGTAATATTAAAAAAAATTAAGATCTAAAAAAATAATATATGAAGTGAAATTGAAATCAAGCACTTTTTGGTTCACTAACTATTATAGTATATGAATAGAATTAGAAAGGCTGTTCAAAATAGCCTTAAAACTTAAAAACGAAACGAAAAAGGTCTTGTTCTCTTTAAATGAAGGGAACCTACCTTGACTCAATTTGTAATGCTTCTCATTCGTATACCAAATTAGTTTCCCATCACCTTTCATTAATTAGACCTAGAAGCCTAAAACTACGGACTATTCCTAGTAATTTTGATGTAAAATCTTTGATCTGCTGATGTTCCATTTGATGAAAGGGACTAATTATGTCACTTTTTTGGGAAGATATTAGTTGTGTAACTTTTATAATAATGAAGACTAATTTAGAAATTGAAATAAACATTTGGGACCAGTAATGAAATCTGTCCCTCAAGAAACAAAATTTAATTACTTATCAATACAGTTAAGAGTTTGAATCACGATTTCAGCCTGTATTATACCAAATAAACCCTTGTACATCCCGATCACCGAAGCAACACAAGAAGGAAGACTTGCATGTCTTACCATTGTTTTGCCCTTGTTTACGTTAGACTCAAAGGTTCACTTAAGCATGTGAGGAGTCCTCCATTATTTAGAGATAATTCGTACAACAACTTTCTTGTGTACCATGTACTATGTAATTTATTCTTGGCCCTACGGCATATGCAACTTTTTCTCTTCCTTGGTTTGGTCATTCTTGTTCCTTAATCCGGAAGAAAATGGAAGGCGTTCGCGAGAGCAATGACCATCATTACTGACTCCACACTGTTCAACACCATTGCATGATTTATTCACAGAAAATGACTCTTACCAAACAAATTGGAAAATATCACGGAGAGGACTTGAGTCGAGTCAAGTCAAGTTTTTTTAAGGGAAAATTCTTTAATAAGCAGTTGAGGGGGGGTGAGTCGTGAGACCCACACTTAATGAGAAAGTAGTTCATCAGGCCAATCGGATGAATGTGCTAAACAATTTTGAGAAAGAACTGACACCTCCCTTCTTTACGGTCGCACTATATTAGCATGATAATCAAATGAAAATACATAGTTTAGAATATAATATATATAAATTTAAAATAATATGATTTGGATAATAATGCATCTGAAAATTTTTTGGTACATCTATTTATCTAATTTTTTAGATACGTATATAAAATAAAGATTTATACCGATAGAGAAAAAATATTTAAATTTAAATGAAGATATGATAGAATTCTAATATAGATAGGAAAATCATTTAGAAATATAGGATATAAATTTAAACTAACATGATTTTGATAATATTACATTTAATAATTTGCTGTAATATAGGATATAAATTTAAAATAAAATGATTTGGATAATAATTCATCTATAATTTTTTGGAATATAGGATATTAATCGAAACTAATATAATTTTAATAAAACTGTATCTAATAATTTTCTAGAATGTAGAATATTAATATAAAATAACATAATTTGGATAATACTGCATTTAAGAATTTTTTTGTACATTTTTTTATCTAATTGTTTAGATACATATATAAAATAAAGACTTCTATGGATAGAGAAAAAAAAGTTTAAATTTAAATAATGATATGCTAGAGTGTAAGATAGATAGGAAAATCATTTCAAAGAAGAGGATATAAATTTTAGAATAATATGATTTGGATAATACTCCATTTAATAATTTTCTAAAATATAGGATATAAATTTAAAAAATAACATGATTTGGATAATATTACATCTAATAATTTTTTGATACATTATTATTATGACCTGTAAAAATTATTTCCAAATTTAAGATGCTTATAATATTTACATGTGGCATGATAATTTAATGACGTGTGGCATAGTGAAGTTCTTTTAAAATATTAAATAGATGGTTCATATTTGCATACCATTCTATACTCCCATCACTTCTTTTACTTATATGATAAGAGGTAACCATGTTGAGTACTTGCTCTTAATTCAATTTGATTTCTTTGAAGGAAACTGTAATAATTATGCAGTTCCATGTATATCATTGCATATAATTTCTCTAAATTATTTAATCAATTATTGATTACTTTTCTCTAAACCACACATTAACTTAATTATAAAGTCCTATATATTTGAGAAGAAAACTACTTCAAAGTCTAAAAAGCTTCACAAAATACATACACATATTTACTAATACTTCATAAGAGAACCTAGGACTATAAATTAATTGAATTCAAAGTGTGTCTATCAATATCCCGATCTGAATTAGAATATAAATATGAAACACAAAAAGAAAAATAACAATAATAACTGTAATACAAACCTATCTAAAATCACCTCTCTTAGACATAACGGAGAGAAACAAATAGTATAAAATCCAAAATCATATAGATAATATCTAATATCTATAAACGAACTAGTATTTTCACATTTTGGAAAAATTGCATGTGACCTTCAAAGAAATAATATTGATGAGTCAATGAATTTACATGAAATAATTGATTCATATATTTTTCTATTAGAAGAATGAATTTACCTGGATCAATACGTGATTTTCTTACCATTTATATCATACTTCTTTGTTGGGGTTGATTCTTGTATGTATCTCTGAATTTTCACTACAAGAAATTTTACGTTTGGAGACGGCACATTTCCGTCTCCATTCCGTCTCCATTCTGAAAAATGAGAAGGAAATGAGACGAAAATTGGGCGTCACCTTTCGGCCCGTCTCCTTTTTTGAATTTCGTCTCAAATGGAGACGAAAAGATATTTCGTCACATTTCTGTCTCGCTCACATTTCGTCACATTTCTGTCTCCCTCACATTTCATCACCTTTCCGTCTCCCTCACATTTTGTCTCCATTCCGTCTCTCTTACATTTTGTCTTACTTCCGTCTCCCTATAATTCCATCTCATTTCCGTATCTATTCTCATTTCATCTCTGTTTTGTCTCCCTCACTTTTTGTCTCATTTTCGTCACATTTTTTAATTTTTTTTAAAAAAGTTATAAATTCGGATTTTGTCAAAATTACTATAAAATTTTGAAATTTTTTACCAAAAATTATACTAATTATATATATAAAACTTCTAAAAAATCATATATTTACGTAAATCTATCACACACACACACACACACATATATATATATATATGAAAGGAAAAAAAAAACTAAATAAAGCTGAATTTTTTTAAAAAAAACCTTAAAATCATAAAAAAAAAAAAAAAACCTACCAAAACCATATATATTTACGTAAATCTATTAATTATACATACATATATATGACATATATACATAATACATAGATAATCCAAACAAACGTGGTAGTATAAAAATAAAATCTAAAATCATAATAAAAGAGCATTATATACAAACATATATATAATGAACTAAACCAAAACAAATTCAAAATTTTAAATAAAAGTAAATAAATGTATTACCTTAAAATAAATTAAACTAATAGTGAATTCACACTTGATATAATGAGTTAAGAGAAAAGGGAGGGAGGGGGGGGGGGGGGGGGGGTGTATGCTCGAATTTTTTTTTTTTTTTAATTTTCCCCCAAAATTCATTTGGGGGAAAATGAAAAAATGGTTCAAGTGGCTAGATTTTCCAGCCACTTGAACGGTGCCAAGTCCTTTTAAAGGACTTGGCAAATTTTTTTTTTGTATTTCTCCCCAAAATATTTTGGGGGGAAATGAAATAATGGTTCAAGTGATTGGATTTAACCGGTACAAGTCCTTTCAAAAGGACTTGTATGTACTTTTTTTTTTTTTTAAATTTCCCCCCAAAATATTTTTGGGGGGATTTTTGAATTTGTTCAAGTGGCTGTCAGCCACTTGAACCAATCTATAAAACGCGGTTGAACCACATTTTATGGAGATGGACCCAATGGGTCCATCTCCTTTTTTTTGGAGATGGACCCATTGGTCCGTCTCCCTTTTTTTTTTTTTGAGACAGACAATTGGGTCCATCTCCTTTTTTTGGAGACGGACCCATTCTTCTTTTTTTTCGGAAACGGACCATTGGGTCCATCTCCTTTTTCGGAGACGGACCACTCTTTTTTTTTTTTTTGGAGACGGACCAGTGGGTCCGTCTCCTTTTAGGTTTAGAATTTTTTATTTATTAAATTAGTATTAATTTATTTATTATTTAATTACAAGTTTAGAGTAAAATATTAATAATACTTTAATTATTAATTTAATTTAAATTTTAAATTAAAATAAAGTATTTAGCTTATGGAGATTTTTTTAAAAATGAAATATTGAGCTACTTTAAAAAAATTTATGAAAAAATTAAATTAGTAAAGATAATTAGTAATTTATTATTATTAATTTATTTACAAGTCTATAGTAAATTGTTATTCAAAATTTAATAATTATTTATTAATTATTTTTCGTCTCCATTTCGTCTCTGCTAAGAGACGAATTGAAGACGACATTCATGTTCCTTCTTTATTGAGAGACGACATACCAAAGTCATCTCCAAATCGTCTCAAAATGGTCACTATTTATGTAACGAAAGTTCCGTCTCCTTTTCATCACTTTTTTGGCGATGAAAAGGAGACGGACCGTCACCTTTTACAGTTTTTTTTGTAGTGTTTTTACGATTCAATTAATCTTTCTTGAGTGAACCAAAGAAATGTTTTAATCATATTTTCATGAATGGTTCAGAATGTTACAAAGATTAATTTTCATCTTTAGACAATTCGGAATGGAGATATACTGTCTTATGAGTTCTCTAAAAAGAGATATCTGAAATCATAATGCTCCATTTATATTTTGAATTTGGAATTGTATAATCATGTATTAATAGTTATATCATCTACGAATGAGATTATTTTTATTTTTATTTTTTAATAACGAGGACCACATTTTAGAAAGGATCACACTATCTATCCCAAGAGTATAAACTCCATGATAGAGTGATATATGAATATTAATGTATGTTCCAAGTTAGTCAAAGTGAGATAAAAAAATGTTTTTCTTTTCTTAACGGCCACTGATATATATATAATATGAGATACAAACTCTTGCCAATTTCTTATGCCACAATCGCTCAAGATAATAAGAGTAACAAATCACTCGACCAAAACCTAGTAGTAAAAGGCAGCTTCAAGTAAACTAAACAAGAAAAATAAACATAATATATTAGACAATCCATCCTAAATCCCAGATGAAACTTAATCCTCAAGATCTCGTTCATAGTGCAACTGCAAAACAACTTCCTCAGGTGGTGTAAAGAAATAGGTGACCTTCTTATTTTGGTCTGAGAAATAGGAGATCTGAAAATCCGGACCATGGCCTAAATCCGCCATTTTTTCTTTTGTCTGAACTAAATCCGCCATTTTATGTGCAACTTTATTAGCCTTTTCTGGGCAATGTTCAGCTTCAACTTCTAAGATTCTTCCAATGAGATCTCTGCAACCTTTGATAAGCTGTCCTCGTAGATTATTTGAAACTTTTCCCTCTTTAAGAAGCCCTAGAGCAGCCTGCGAATCCGTTTCAATCTCGATCTTATTGAATCCCCAATCCCGAGCTGTCATTAGTCCAATTCTGATGGCCCGTAATTCAGCTAACTCAGGGTGCGGAGCGCAACCCTGAATTTTTCCAGCAAAACCAACCACCCAATCACCATTGTCATTTCTAATGACCCCACCAATAGATTCAGGAGGTCCTAAACTAGCATCAGTGTTGAGTTTCAACCAACGCTTTTGTGGTAAACTCCATTTCTCCCCCTTTCCTTCTGGTACAAGAGGAAAAGATGGTTCATGGACCTGATTACAGATGTAGTCATCCTCTTCTAAGGGTTCCATCACTTTCTTGTTGCTTGATGATGATGATTCCGATGAGCTTGAGAGGAGCTTAGATACTCTGAACAAAAAAGAGAAGAGCTTAGATACGCCCCATGCAGCAAAAGCTGCTACTCTGATCAAAAAATAGAAGAGCATAGATACGCCCCATGCAGCAAAAACTGCTACTCTGATCAAAAAACATAAGAGCTTAGATACGGCCCATGCAGCAAAAGCTGCGCCAGCGACTACTCCAACCGCCATGCCTATAGTTGCCAGTGGATCATCAACTACTTCTTTTTCATCCTCATACATGTTCGTGTAGTAAGACATGTTTTTAGTGTTAGAGAACCAGTTGAGAGGGCTTTCAACTACACTGTATACGGTAGTTCTTCAAGAAGTCGTCGTCTTATAATAACAACTTTCATTTCTTCAGGATAAGATAGAGACTTCACCAGGATATATACTGAGAACAACAGCAGAATCACATTCGATGAAAAGAATGTTGAGACCTTATTTATGCCCTCTCAAAATATTTTCTTATTGCAAGTTGGAATCCAGCTCTTTGACAAGATAAGCAAATTCGATATCAATGATGCTTCATGTTAAAGAAAAGAAAAAGAAACTTTATTTTTCCTCGTTACGATTCATCATAGACAAAGTCACGAGGGAGTCTTAACTTTTGGCCGGGTTTGTGTACAAAAAGTTCTTCTTTCTCTTATTATTAGTGAATAATGGGTGTTTATACTAAAATCGAAGAGAGAAAATAGTTGAGATAATTATTGACCATTAGAACCATTTGTTCAAGACTAAGTGATAGGACCACGTGCAAGAATAATAATAGGATATGTCCAATTTTCATGCTCGTGATTCTCACGCAAGGTTGGGATTTATATTTTCTCTCTTACAACATTATTGTCATTTGAACGTTTCTTAGCATTTTTTTCCCTAAGTAATAATAAACTTATGGATCAAAAATAAATAAGCTCTTGAGATTTTTGCAATTTTCAAATAAGTACCCAAAGTTTTAAAAAATATCATTTACATAATTTAGTTTTTAGGTACATTATACTTACCCCATCAAGGTTTTGTACAGAAAAGCAAATATGTGTGCAACACGTGCCAAATGAGGGTTTCCTAATATTACCACAAGGTATTAAGAATGTAAATTTTATTATTATTTTTATTTTTATTTTCTCTCTCTCACAAGCCAAACGAGTTGAGCATCCTTTTCTCTCAAGGTCAAGCGAGCAACTTAATAAGCCTAATTTTTTGTTAAAATTCGTCTCAATTAAATAAATTAAATACAAAAGTTTGTATGAACCCAAGAGAGTTTAATCCAAACTTTATTGGAGCAAGCATGTAATTTTATTATTATTTTTCTCTCTGTCACGAGTCAAACGCGTTGACCACTCTTTTGCTCAAGCTCGACTCAATAACTAAATTTCTTCTCAATTGAATAAAAAAAAGTTTGTATATGAACACAAGAGTATAATCCAAACTTTATTGGAGCAACTCGGTTCTTTTTCAACTTTAAGCATAAGTCCACATCAATATATATATATGACACCTATATAATGAATTTACGGAATTTATAGAGATTTAAGGAGGTTCTACTGTAGTATGAAATCCAAAATCATATAAGATCTATATATAGATGAACTAGAAATTTCACATTTTAGAACAAATATGAGCTGTATAGAAAATAATTTTGATGACTTAATGGATGAGAAATTTAACTTGCTTGCATTAAGATTTAAAACTTGTCGTATATAAAATACTTTGATTTATATATCATTTTTAGAATAGTAAACGACTTAACACCGTCATGTGTTTTAATAAAAGTGCACAATAACTACTTGTGTTTTATAAATAAACTAATTATTCTTCTACATTTTAAAAACGTAGTTGATTACCCCTGTGTTTTAAAAATGTAAGTAATTGTTCCAATATAATTTTAAAAACGTAGTTGAATACCCCATGTGTTTTATAAATAAGTTAATTACCCCATATATTTTAAAAATGTAACTGAATACCCGCTATTGTTTTGAAAACGTAGCTAAATATCCCTTATTAAAATGAATAATTTTTCTAACGGAAGCAGGTATTAAGCTGCATTTTTAAAAATACAGTAGGTATTCAGCTATATTTTTAAAACACATGGGTATTCAACTATATATTTAAAATATATGGAATAATTAGCTTATTTATAAAACAAATTGGTATTGTACATTTTTATAAAATATTGGGGTGTGTTAAATTGTTTAGTACTCTTTCCAGAAAGTAAATGAATTTACCTGTACCAATACCTGATTTTTTTACAATCATTTTACTTTTTCGTTGGGGTTGGTTCTTATCGAATTCCTATTTTATAACTGCCACACAACTCCTTATTTACACCGGAGCTATAAATATTTTAATAATTTTTTCTATGTTTGTCATGAATGGTTTAGAATATTATCACGATTTTCATCTTTTGATAGTTGGAGATGGAGATATAATCTCTTATTTACGAGTTCTCACTAACTATCTGAAATCATTCATACATCTTCGTTTCTGTTTTGAATTGTGAATTGTATAATTGTATATTAATAGTTGGATCATCATCTTATTCGTTAATTAGATCAGTATTAATCCGGACAAGATATAATTCATTTTTTTTACGAATAATTTACTCATGACAATAAATCTTATAATATAACGACATATATACTCTCTAATACATTATCAAAATCAACAAAGAGTCACACAAAAGTAAGATAAAATACTACTTTTTAACATCCGCTGGTACATAATATGAGATACACACTCTTGCCCATTTCTTATACCACAAAAGCTCAACATAAACTTAATTAGACGATCCATCTGAAATCCAAGATGACATTTTTATCTTCTCAATTCTAACAGATCATGTTTATAAGAAGATTTCACTTTCTCAGTAGGTGGTGAATCGAAATAGGTGCTCCCAAAACCCAAACCATGGCCTATATCTGCCATTTCATGTGCAACTTCATTAGCTTCTCTATAGATGTGTTTCAGGCGAACTGACCAGTTTCTTTTAAGTAAATCTGTGCAATCTTGAACAAGGTGTTTTTGTAGGTCATTTGAAGGTTCTTGATCTCCCTTAAAAAGCCTCTCGGCAGAGTCACAATCTGTTTCAACCTCAATCTTTTTGAATCCTCTGTCCCAAGCTATCGATAGACCAATTCTGATGGCCCATAATTCAGCTGTTTCGTTGTGGGGAGCACAACCCTGAATTTTTCGAGCAAAACCAACCACCCAAACACTATTTTCATTTCTAAAGACACCTCCAATGGATTCAGGAGGTACTAAACTACCATCAGTGTTGAGTTTCATCCAACCCTTTTGTGGGAAACTCCATTTCTCGTCCTTGGGCTGCCTCTTTCCTTCTGATATATACAGAAAAGATGGTTCAAGTGCCTCATTATAGATGTATTCATCCTCTTTTAAGGGTTCCATCATTTTCTTGTTGCTTGATGATGATGATTCTGATGAGCTTGAGAAGAGTTTAGATATGCCCCAAGCAGCAAAAGCTGCGCCAGCCACTGCTCCAACCGCCTTGCCTATAGGTCCTAGTCGATCATCACCTTCTTCTTTTTCTTTTTCAGATTTGTTCTTGTAGTAGGACATGAGTGTAATTTAATTTATTGTTGAAGAACCAATTGGGGGCTTTCAACTACACCTTGTTCTTTAAGAAGTGGTGGTCTAATATATCAAATTCTGAGAGGATATTTGCACATTGGCCCCTAAGCAACAAATCTTTTGGTGGGTCACCACCTTGATTTTTCACTAATTACATGAGCCACTTTAGTTGGGTGGTCTTCATCAATAAAGAGGTCACCACCTTTTTGAAAAGGAAAAATACATTGGAATAATATTGACAAGTTTGGAACATCGACCAAAAAAAAAAAAAAAAAAGGAAGAAGTCAAGAAGACATGGTTTTCCAATATTTTTTTTTTGGCAAAAGAGGGGACTTTCCTCAGAGATTTTATTAATTAACAAAAAAAAAATACAAAAGTTAAGGGGAATAAATAGTCTAAACCTTCACGGGAGGATGGGGGACTTACCCGCTCCATCGTCCAAATCTAGTCTAAAGGAGGTGCATGTCGCCTCATCTTACAAAAAAGAACCTAGAGGAGCTTAAAAGGGTAGTTGTTTGGAAAGTTGTGATACTATCCAAATGACAACTTAATAAAGTGTAAAACACAAAGATCAACAAGAATAAAAAGGGAGACATAATCTGCCTCCCTTAATATAAGCTTTAAAAGATCCCAAAAGAAGAATAAATACAAGACAGTTTATAGAAACACACTTAGAATCTGAATAGAGGAAGACCTGATTTATCCAATCGAAGCATACATTTCAGTTCGTGGTAGTTGTGAGCATAGTTCGCGAATCGTGAATCGTATCGTGAATCGAAATCTCATTTTTTTGAATCGTGAATCGTATCGAATCGTGAATCGTACCGATTTGATCATAAATTTAAAACTAGATGATATTTGATATATTACATTTTCATAATAGTTTTTAGTCAAAATTCTTCATTTGAATGGATATAAATATATGTTTTTTGTTAACTATACTTTAATGGTAAATATCAAAGTCTTGAGTGTTAAAGACAAAATAGCAGAAAATAATCAAATAATAATAGTGGCCAATTAAAGTGTTATCACCAATAAAGTCTTTGATTTAATAATGCAAAGTTGTTGTCTTGACTCTTGACCATACAAAAGCAACGACTGAAAAGACAAGGCTTTTAAGCATCAGCCACTGATCAACTCAATAAAAACAAACACTAAGCAAAGACAATAGTTTCCCAAGACTACTTTTTTTTTTTTTTTTTGTCGGTGAAGACCAAGGTCCAAGACCATTAAATGCAAGCCACTCAATAAAGACAAATAAACAAAGATAAAATGCAAAGTTCCAAAAACTAAAGAAAGAGCAAGATCAGTGAGCACACTGAGCAGGAAAGGAGTTCGACCAAAAAAAAAAATCAGTAAAAAAATAATAAGATCAAATGCAAAGTTCCAAAAAGTAAAGAAAGAGCAAGATCAATGAGCAATAAAGAAAGAGAAGATCAGCAACTCACTTATAATCGGTGAAGCTATTTGATCGGCGAAGCAATTTGATCGGCAAAGCAAGTTGATCGGCGAAACAAGTTCATCGGCGAAGCAAGTTTATCGGCGAAGCAATTTGATCGACGAAGCCTTTGATCGTGAAGAAGATGAGTACATTTCTCTCCCTCTCTCTGTTTTAGGGCTTTTAATTGGATGATTTTTAGGTGTTTTGATTTTATAATTATAGTTAAAAAGTTGATGTTTTTAACATAAATGGGATTTTTTTTTTGTTTGTTTGTTTATATTTTTAAAAAATTGACCAATTGTATGCTGATTGAAAAAATCTAAAGTGGGCTCTTTCGTTTTTTTATTTTATTTTTATTTTTTGGGCTTTTGTTTTTTTTTCACCCGAATCGTGCCGATTCGCCGAATCGCACGATTCGCTACGATTCGTTACGATTCACTCCGATTCTCTTACCGATTTACCAATTGATTCGTATCGTTTTTCACCTGAATCGAACCAAATCGTACGATTCGTACTATAACTATGGTTGTGAGAAGAATTAAGCACATGAAGACCAGAAGCTTTAGCCCCCAAGTTGGCAAGAAAATCTGCAGATTGATTACCCTCTCTATAGATGTGAGATAGTTTAGCTTTGCAATCTTTTAGCAGCTTCCTGGCAGCTTGTATGTCATAACAAATATTCCATGAACCTTGGGCCCCCTTAGAAATAATGTTAACAACTGCTAAAACATCCATCTCAACCCATATATTGACAATCCCTCTTTCTTGAATCAGGATCAAATTAGGTTTTCTAAGCTTAATTATCTTTCTTTGCAAACATAATATTAGGGTAAACACGAACTACTTTGCCAAATTCTTTTTTTTTTTTTCAATGATAAGAGTAACTCACTTTAATCATGATCAAATTAGATTTACCCTTAAACTTTAAATCTTATGGTATAGTGACACGTTTCAACTCATATTCTATATCAACTAAGGACTAGATAATATTTATAATTGGAAAGTATAAGTATGAACTTGTAACATATGACCATAATAAATCAGTAACGGATCACTCCATCAAACTTTTGGGGGTAAAGTTACTTTTATTTATGGTCTGAATTGAATTTCATACTTTATGGTTACATCGAGCGTTTGTCTCGCTTTGGAAGCCATATGTAATGAACCTTTATTCATATGAGCCTGAATAATGTATATGAACCGATCACTGACCTCACATAAGGAATGACGTATAACTATTTCCTCATGACTCATCTTATTCTGTTATTTTTTTTCATAAAATTTGGATGATAAAGAAACTATATATTCTAGCCGCCTGGCATATTTTGGAGTGCTTGCTAACAAATTAAGATCAAAGGAAAAGGATGAAAAGAAACCCCAAGACCGATAATTAGACCAAGTTTTATTTTATTAGATAGTTAATTATATAAACTTGAAAACATTTTTTTATTTTTTATTGAGAATAATCTACTTAATTAGCTCCATACACATACTAAATTTTATCTTAGTATCTCTATTCGACTTCTCTCAAATCTTTTTCCATCTCTTTTGCGATATACCATCTCTATAGCTTCACACATTTTAGCACCTACCCCGCAAAAATATAGCAAAGATATAAGTTCTCTACTACAACATTCATCTCTTCATATACAAATACTAAGTTGTCTGTTTTCAACTGCCCTGAATCCGCCGTGGTTAGCCTCTTGAGGATCTAAGAGCAATGGCATTAATTAGGATAATGGATGTATCTAGAAGAAATTCTTGTTGATTTCTATATAAAAGTTATTAGCGTAAATTCCATAAGAAAGACATAAAATCAACACCCACGAAAATTGCACAGTCAGTTCCTTTATTTTCACAAAATTTTATATTCGTTCTATTGTTCTTATTGTTTTGTTTTAAAAAAATTAAATTTTTCTCTATTATTCAAAATTAGTCAATTTAATATCTATTATTTCGCAAAAACTTCAATTTATTCTCAATTTTTTTTCAAAAAAATTCAATTTAGCCAATCTAATCAGAAACTAAATTAACTAATATTAAATAATAAAGGTGAATTTAAAATTTTTAAAAAATAATAACAACCATTTACTCAAATTTCCCAATTATTCGACCAAAAAGCAAACAAAACAAAGAAAGACATTCATATATTCCGAACCCATAACGACATCATCGTCAAAAGAAGAGGAAGTTTCCATCTCCGATCCTGATGATGACAAACAAGTTTTAAGACACCAAACACACTAGACTTGACAGAGAATACTGAACATAGCAGATCGTAAACACGAGTAAACATGAGTAAAGATCCCGCTCATCACAGAGATGCTTTAGATATTATTCGTTACGAGCAAATTCATTTCTCGTGACCAAGGCCTAGACCAGTATATCACCAGGTTGTGATCGTAGATTGATAAAGTAAGACCTGGGATCGTTCTCAAATACATTTCTAGGCATCCTAACGTTCCTCCCAGGAGCTTTCATCATCTTGACTGATCTCCCTCCACGGCAGCAACATCGACAGCAACAAATGCACATGATCAGAACCGCAGCAGCTATAAGAAATGGTAAAGCTACTTGAAGCTAGTGGTGCAGCGTTTCTCCTCTTGTTTCTGGTGGAAACACAGTGTCAAACCAATCCAACACTTGCCCACCAAAGTTCTCTAGCACCAAGAGTAGCTCCTTCAACTTCTCTACCACATAATTCATCACATCCTCAAACCCCATCTCTATGTGCTTTTGTGTGTGTGTGTTTGTGTGTGTTGATTTAGTGGGTTATCAAGTATGCTAGGCCTAATACGTTTAACAAGACCAAAGTGATTATTGATCCACACAAAAAAGAAAGATCAGATTTAGTGACTTCGGAGTTAAGATTAGAATTAATGACAACTGCTCAATAAAGTGAAGTTTGGAATAATTCGTAGGATTAAAAGAGAAAACTGGACCCCATTTGGTACGAGGATTCCAAATTAAATATCAATAGATTCGGGGGCAGATATATCCAAATAAAAATCTTTCAAAACGTTCGGAACGTCTAGGATATAGCCGTGATAAATTGTTAAGAGAGATAAGTAAAACAAATAATTTTTTAAATATATGAATATATTTCTTTTAGTGAGAATTATTTTTGAGCTAAAAATATTTAATTTTTTAATTTTTTAAAAAAATATATAAATTTTTCAATGTTCTTCTTAATTAATTAGAACAGCATAATATTTAATTTCTTTTAAAAAAACTATAAAATTAAATATCAATAAATACCGCCCCTTATCAATAACGCTGAAAGTAAATCTTTCATTTTTCCTCGGTATAATTCATCAAAGACAAAAGTCATGAGGAAATCTTAAGCATAAGTCCACATGAATAAGAGACCTATATGTCGCATTTGCAGAATTCTTATAGATTAAGTAGGTAAATTTCTTGATGGATTGAAAATCAAGAAGACCATTTATATGGAAGTGCACCTGTCACCTGTGAGTGCAATTATATATCACCGATATTATACATACACATTTTACCTTAATAATTTGGTTTTATGTGACAAATGTCACATATAAAATTGATTTCATTTATTTAAGAAAAATAAATAGCATGATATTACGATACAAAATGTGAATAGTGAGTAATACTGCATAGAGAGTGACATACAATATTATAAGGAATGGCATACTAATTATTCAATTTGGTATACCAAAATCCTTTCAACATTGTAATTTGTTTTGCTTGATTAGATAATGGCATCATAAGGAAAATATAAAAGATAACGGGCCCAGATCGTACAATCTTTGGAATATTTGGACTCTGGTCCACTTGTTCTTTTTACCAAACTTTCAAATTATTGCACTCTAGTCCATTTGTAATTTTTATCAAAATTTTCGAATTATTGCACTCGTCTATTGTGCTTTTTACGAAGACTTTCGAATAATTGCACTCTAGTCCATTTGTGCTTTTACCAAAATTGTCCACCATGTCACTATTCAATTATATGTTTGATAATGCGGAAATTAAAATTTATATACAGATTTTGTTCGTAATTTAAGTGAATATCATTATTATTTCAAATGTAAAAAAGCTGAATGTATATCTTCAAACATCGATACTAACAAGAGAGATGAAGTTATAAATTTAAAATTCTTTTCCCCGAGAAAATGAAAAGAATTGCAATTTTCAGTATGATATCAACAAGAATGAAGTTTAATGGCCTAAATATCACTTGTGTCATTCGTCTTATCCTACCTCATCCCCTTAAGAGAGAATAGTGAAAAAGAATGTTTCGAAAAAAGTTAAGCGGTTGAAACTTAAAACAAAAGTTTGCTTAGATGCAACTTTAGTAGGGTTAGGTTATCTCCAATGTGGTCTTCAAAATATAAATTTTTTTAAATTTCAGTTATTTTAGAGACCTCAGTCTTTAAAAAGTATTAATAATGATTTAAATATATATGAAGTCCACCACTTTTGTAATTTTTAAGCCAAAATAGAGACCTAGTCTCTATTGTTGGTTTTAAATTTATTGTAAAAAATAGTGACTGAGTCTTTATTTTGGCTTAAAAATTAGTAAAAGTGGTAGACCTCATGTATATTTAAATCATTAATAATGCTTTTTTAGAGATTGGAGTCTTTATTTTGGCTTAAAAATTAGTAAAAGTGGTAGACCTCATGTATATTTAAATCATTAATAATGCTTTTTTAGAGATTGGAGTCTCTAAAACAACCCAAATTTAGAAAGTTTTGTATTTTAAAAACTCCATTGGAGATACCCTTAGCGATAAAGTTATGTCTAAATCCACTAAAAATTTTAATTTGTTTACGCAAGTGCAACTGTAATAGGGTAATTGATAAGGTTGTCCTTCAAATGCTTGTCAAATAAAAAACTTTTTAAGAGGTTAATCAAGAGTCACGCAAGAATAACATAAAATCCCATTTTTCAACTATCACTAATATTTGTATAACATGTGATACATATATGATATCCCGTCCCATATCAGTTTCGTAAGGTTTAGGTGTTTAGTTTATAATGCTTTGAATTTACTACTATTGTCGACATGTGTTTAATCATTTTGTGCCAATTAATTAGACCCAATATGTTAAGAGGCTAATAGTTTGTATAGGCCATTACGTGCAGCATCACACTAAGTTAGCAGAAGAAATTAGTGTGGCTTTTCCCACTGCTTGGTGATCATAGAGTCTAGTTTGGTACTGTACAGCACGATGCGGTCATCGCTTATTTAAGGGGCAGATTTTGTGATATCTCGTCTTACGTCAATTCGATAAGAGAAATGTGTTTAGATTCTAATTGAGTTCACTAGTATTGTCAACATGAGCTTAATGACCTGTTTGAAAGTGTTCTTTTAATTTGTTTGGCAGAATAGTTTTCAAAACGAATTTCTAAGAACAAAAGAAGAGAAAATTTGTTTGACTACAATTGTTCTCTTAACAAGTTTTCAAAATGAAGATACCCTTTCAATTATATAAATTATTTTTTTCTTTTATCGAACTACAAATTTTTTTTTATTAAACTACATTAAAAATTTAATTTCATCCCTATTGTTTCTAAAAAAAATTCAATTTAGTCCTTGAATAATAAGGACTAATTTCAAAATTTTAGAAAAATAATAGGGATAAAATTAAAACTTTTAGAAAAATAATAGAGACAAAATTAAAATTTTTAGACACAATAGGGATGAAATTAAATTTTTTAGAAAAATAATAGAGACTAAACAGGGTAAAATGAAAAAATAAAGACTAAACTGAGATTTTTTAGTAATTATAGGGACTATATGTGAAGTTTTCACAATAAAATAAATATCATTAAGGTCTAAAACCATTAGTTGGGTGTCAGTAACTTTTCATGATGTTCTTATCTATTTCTTTTATTATTTATCTAAAGGCAGGCTTAAATTATTTAGAAGACTTTTAAAATATGTTGTATAGTTTTTTATATTTAAAATAAAAATTATAATCCTAATTAATTCAAATATTCTTATTACTTTTGGGAGCTATAATTAATTTTAGCAGGAAAATCACTTAATGAAAGCAAACAATTATCCTAGTGATCGCTGGCTCCTCAAAGCTGCAGGACCACCTAGGTGTCTCCCTATTTATTAAAAGGGAAAAGTAGAAGGACGTTTAATATATAAAAAGCGAAAGAGAAAATAGTTGTATCTTTAATAATAATATATTAATGCTTGATGGGTTGAAAGATTCATTTGAGACTTTGTCGGTTCTTAGACTGTTGTTCTATTTTACTGAGCGTGATTGTTAACAGATATTTATAATTATTATTTAAATTTATAATATTAATCACGCTTGTAAATTTAAAATTCCGAATTACAATATATATGCCCAACTCTTATACCAAAATCGCTAAAGATAACATAGTACAAGGTCTTTACCAAAGAAAAAATACAGTACAAAATCACTCAACCCAGACCTAGTAGTAAAAGACAACGTTCAAGCAAACAAAAACTTGAAAATAAAACTTAATTACATGATCCATCTTAATTACATAGTATTGCATAATTCATATTGAACAATCACTAGAGATAGACATAGTACACAATCACTCAATTCAAACATAGTACTGAAAAGGTCAACTTTTTGGGAAACCAAATACATCAAAATAAAACTTAATTAAACCAACCATGGTAAGGTATTCCTGGCCCGTAGGTCAACCTTTTCTTTATCACTAACCAAAAGCTCCTCAAGTCTTTTATCATCAGGTGGGTCTTCAAAAGTTGTGGTCTCATCATATCTATGGCCTAACTCTGCCAATCTATCTGCAACTTCATTAGCTTCTTTGCGGAGATGTTTCACGCGAACTGACCAGTTTCTTTGACGCAGATTTATGCAATCTCGAACAAGCTCCACTTCTAGGTCATTTGAAGGCTTTTGTGTCCCGTTAAAAAGCCGTTCAGCACTGTCACAATCTGTTTCGACCTCAATATTGTCGTAGTTACTGTTCCAAGCTATCTTTAGTCCCTCTGTTATAGCAAATAATTCAGCTTCGTGGACATCGCAACTGAGAATTTTTCCAGCAAAACCTTGAACCCATTCACCCTCGTCATCTCTAAAAACCCCTCCGACAGCCACCGAAATGTACGGAGAATTAGGTTTTGTTTTGCGACTGGCATCAGTGTTGAGTTTCAACCAACCCTCTTCAGGTAAACTCCATTTCACGACCTCTAAGCCTTGAAAACTAACTCCCATCCCAGCGTATGGGTCCACGTGCCTGACTGAGCGTGTGGGGTTCACGGCCGCTTTCCCGACCTTGTTATAGCTGTAGTCATCCTCTTCTAAGGGTTCCATCACGTTCTTCTTGCTTGATGATGATTCTGATGAGCTTGAGAAGAGCTTAGATATGCCCCATGCAGCAAAAGCTGCCCCAGCCACCACTCCAACCGCCTTGCCTATAGTTGCCAATGGATCATCTTCTTCTTCTTTTTCTTTTTCAGATTTGCTCTTGTAGTTGTAGTAAGACATGATTTTAATTTAGTGTTGAAGAACCAATTGAGGGCTTTCAACTACACCTCTCTATGTGGTATAGTTCTTGAAGAAGTGGTGGTCTAATATAACAAATTCTGTGAGGATATTTGCACATTGGCCCCTAAGCAACAAATCTTTTGGTGGATTCACCTTGATGTTTCAGTAATTACATGAGCCACTTTAGTAACTGTTGGGTGGTCCCTCATCAGTAAAGAGGTCACTAACCTTTTTGGAAAGGAAGAACACAGTGGAAAAATATTGACCAAGTTTGGAACCATAAAGATTAGTATTATGGAAGTGGAAGATGTCAAGAAGACATGGTTTTTAAGGTTAATTATATTTCTTTGCAACATAATATTACAGTAATTATTTTTTTCGATGATGTGGACTCACTACTAAATTAGGTTTATCCTTAGACTATAAATTTTATAATGCAGTTACGCATTTTAATTTATACTCTAAGTCATTTAAAAGTTAGATAATATTTATAATTATAAATGATATACATTTAAATTTAAAATATTTAATTACAACAAGTCAATAACCGATCATTTCACCCAACGTATAGGGCAAAGTTACATTTATTTATGATCTGAATTGAATTTCATATTTTGTGGTTAGACTGAGAGTCTGTCTGCCTTTATGTTTTTTGTTTTTTGTTTTTTGTTTTTGTCTGGCTTTCTAATAAACCTTTTATTCATATGAGCCTGAATCATGTACACGAACCGATTAGTGACCTCCATACATAAAGAATGAAGTATAATTATTTCCTCATGTCTCATCTTATTCTGTTCACTACAAGCTATCAGGGCTCAATCCTATATATCTTAGATTGAAAATTGACTTATCTTATTACCGTTCAATCCCTAAGAAATATTTTTTCATAAAACTTGGACGATAAGGAAACTATATATTCTAGCTGCTTGGCAAAGAGGAAAAAGAGAAAATACTTTAATTAAGAGAAGCCTTATCCTATTAGATAGTTATATATATACACTTGACAACACATCAAATCTTATCTTAATATCTCTATTTGACTCCTTTGAAGTCTTTCTTTATTTCTTTTAGATAGACCATCTCTATAATTTCACACCTTTTAACAACTACCTCCTCAAAATATCAAAAGAAATAAGTTACTACGACCACATTCATCTTCAGGATAGGACAAAGACTTTACCAGGATACTTACCACAACAGCATAATCACATTCAATCAAAAGATTGTTGAGACCGTATCTCCTCAGCCACTTTATGCCCTCTCAAAATATTTTCTTATTGCACGTAGGATGGCAACGGTAACCGTTATAACCAAAATCGATGGGTATTCGTCCGAAAAAAATTAAATAATAAAAATTGATGGATAAATTGATAGGTTTTGATTTTTATAAGTAGTAACCGACGGGTAAGCCAATAGATTTTCTTTTAGACATTAAAAAAAATCAAAACCTGAATCCGATTATTAATTTATTATATAATATATAATATATATATATATATCTAAATATATAATATAATATATATAGTTGATGAAAATATAAATATTTTTTTTATACTAATATCTAATATTATATAAATAGAGAATTAAAAATGAGTTATTTTTTTATAAAAAATATTAAGGTCCAATACAATTATTCAAAAAAGAGACAACAAAAAAAGTTATTGGGCTTAGCCCAAGTGTGCAACTAAAAAAATAATATTTAAATTAATATATATGAATTTTGATTTATTATATTTTAATTTTTTACATTTAAATTAATATTTTTTTTCATATTTTTGGACTTTTTTATTTAAATTAATTTATTTAAATTATAGATTTCGATTTCGGTTATTTGTAATTTTTTTTTATACTTGTTGGTTTTGGTTTTAGATAATAATTTTTAAAACTAATGATTTTTTATTTTGATTTCAAGTTTAAGTTATATTAATGATTTCCATTGAAAAATCAGATTTACCGAATCGCTGACAATCCTAATTGCAAGTTGGAATCCAGCTCTTTGACAAAGATGAGCAAACTCTACCCCACTCGTACGAGGATCTGAAATTAAATATTAATAAATTCAATGGTGATCCACGAATTCTCTTTAATGAAGTTATAATACAGAATTTTTTTACTATATAAACTTTTTTTAAGAGAGGATTAATTAATTTATTAACTAAAGATACATATTTTTTATTTTTTATTTTTAAAACATAAAATTTTAATATTTTTCTAAGTTAGTTGAAGTTACTGCTCCTAGCCTCAGCTGCATCCACCCCTTGTCAATAATGCTCCCAGTTAATGTTTCTTTTTTCCTCGTCACGATAAATCAAGGTCAAAAGTCATGAGGGAATCTTAACTTTTGGGTTTGTGATAATAATGTTTCTTTGTACTAAAATCGAGGACAGAAAATGGTTGAGACAATTATTGACTATTTGTTTAAAACTATGTGACAATAAGCTCTTGAGAGTTTTGCAATTCTCAAATCAATACCTAAAGTTTTAAATGTCACTTAAGTCCTCATACTAAGCATGAGAATGAGATTACATTTGGAATAAAATTTTCAAATTTATTTTTTATATTAAATATAGAATCAAAATAGAGTGTATCAATCCCTACTTAACATCATTACTCTTTTTGACAATAAATATCATCAAGGGGTAAAAGGATTAGTTGGGTGATTTCATTTCACTGTCGTAATCTTTCATAATGTTCTTGTCTTTTTCTTTTATTATTTATTTAAAGGCATGCTTAAATTCTTTTTAGAACACTTTTAAAAAATGTTATATATTTTTTATATTTTAAAAAAAAATCATAGCACTAGACAAAGATGTTGTTATTACTTTCGAGAGCAATAATTAGTTTAAGCAGGAAAACCACTTAATGAAAGCAAACGATTATCCTAGTGATGGCTACTAAGGGTCTTCCTTTTTTATTAAAAGGGAAAAATAGAACGACGTTTTCTAAAGCAAAAGAGAAAGTAGTTGGATCTTTAATAATAATATGTCAATGCTTGATAGGTTGAAAGAATCATCTTTATAAAGAAGGATATACAGATATGGATAAGTCCGACGATGAGTCCAATTAACGATATATATCACCAAAATTAGGAAAATAATACAGGTCCCTTTTGTTTTATTATTCTTAAATTAGTTCTCATTGTTTTAAATAGTTTAAATTAGTTAATTATTTTCATAAAAGTTTAAATTAGTCTTCAATATTTAAAAAAAGTGTCAATTTAACAAATTAGTTCTCATTGTAATTTTATTTTATTTTTGTTAACTCAGCAAGTAAATCTATTTCATTCTACTATGTCAAAAGTTTTGGTACTCCAATGTACAATTGTGTCTCTTACAAGCAAAAACAAAAAATCTTGAAACAACTGTAACACTAAGATTTCATTGTTCGCATAGCTTCCTATATTGACAATTGTTAATTGCTTTCTTAATTCTCTGATAACATCTTCCATCGGACTTGGTTTTTGATCTTTTGTAGAACCTGATCTTCATTCACAAACTCATTTCTAAAAATGCGAGCATTATGCTCAGTCCACAAATGATAAATACATGCAGTAAAAAGAAGCTTAAGCAGGTTAGCTTGAAATGATTTCCTTCTCCTCAGTCTGCTACATCTGAGGAGAACTCTATCCCATTGAATCCCCATCACAGAGATTTTAGCTGCCTTCATACACTCCCTCCAAACTCGACGATTGAAATGGCATTCAAAGAAAATGTGATCTTTTGTTTCCGGGACGATATGACAGAGACTGCATTGGCCAGGGACATGGATACCCCAATTGAATTCGCATTGTATTTAAGTGAATATAATTATTATTTAAAGTGTAAAAATCGAATGTCTATCCTCGATGCTAATAAGAAGTTGATTTGAAATTTCTTCCACAAGAAAATGAATAGAATTGCAATTTTCAGTATCATATCACCAAGAATGAAGTTTAATGGCCTAAATATCACTTGTTCCATTTATGTCTTCAACAGTTGGATCATCTATTCGTTAATAAAACTTTTTCAACAAAAGCCACTCATATTATATATACATATATATATAAATAATACTCGATACATACTTATTTCACGATCGCAAAAGATCGATGAACACACAGTAGTATAAAATACTCGATACAAACCTATATAGTAGTAAAACACAACTTCAAGCAAATTAACTAACACATAAAAATACATAAAACAACATTAGAAAATCCATCTTAAATCCCAGATGTGTCCTCCATATCTTGTTAATTTATTCTAAAAGTTCACGATTATAATGAAAATGAACTACAGGAGGTGGCGTAGAGTAATACTCGATCTTCTCATTTTCGTAATAGGAGATCTCAAAATTCGGACCATGACCTAAACCTGCCATGATATCAGCAACCTTATTAAATTTTCCAGGGCATTGTTTCTTCACAACAAACCAGTGTCTTCCAATCAGATTTTGGCAATCATCAACAAGCCCTCGTTCTAGGTCATTTGAAACTTTTCCAATATTAAGAAGCCATAGGGCAGCTTCTGAATCTGTCTCGATCTCAATCTTCCTGAATCCTTTGTCCCATGCCGTTTTCAGACCGACTCTGATGGCCCATAATTCAGCTTGAGGGATAGAGCAACTTGGAATTCTTCCAGCAAAACCTATTTTCCAAACACCCTTGTGATCTCTAATCACCCCTCCGATAGCCACCGAAGAATTGTTTTCTTTGAGACTAGCGTCAGTGTTGACTTTCACCCAATCCTTTGCCGGATAACACCATTGATCCGACACCTCGCTCGGTATGAGCGGTCCTGCTGTCGAACCACTTGGTTTGAACGATCCTTGTGAATAACCAAGAGGAAGTGCATGAGCCTCCTCCTTTCTGCTCGATGATTCTGACTCTGAGCCTGTGAATAACTTATATGCACCCCATGCAGCGAAAGCTACACCGGCAAGCGCTCCTACCGCCTTTCCTATAGTTTCGATTGGATCATCGTCGTCGTCTTTTCCTTTCTCAGGTTTGTTCTTGTTGTAAGACATGATTTTAGGGTTAAAGAACCAGTCGATGTGGTTCTCCCAGAAGAGCGCAGTGGAATTATATAGCAAATTCTGAGAGTATATTTGCACATTGGCCCCTAAGAAATAACTCTTTTGGTGGGTTATCGCCTTGATTTTTCATTAATTACATTAGCCACGTTGAAAACTCTTAGGTTGTTATTCCTCTTTAATAAAGAGGTCACCTACCTTTTTGGAAAGGAAAAACACATTGGAATAATATTGACCAAGTTTGGAACCATAAAGATAATTAGTTTTATGGAAATGGAAGAAGTCAATAAGACATGGTTTTCTAAGTTTAATTATCTTTCTTTGCAACATAATATTATGGTAAACACCAACTACCTACTTTACCAAATTCTTTTTTTTTTTCTTTTCATAATGAGGTACTCACTCTAGACAAAATTGGATTTGCCCATAGACTATAAATCTCATGGTGTAGTGACACCTTTTAACTCATGCTGGATCTAAATAAGTTAAGAGTTAGATAATATTTGTAATTAGAGGGTATAAATTTAAATTTAAAACATTGGGTTACCAATTATGATTTGCTAATTAATGTTGCATCATTGAAAAACAAAAGTCAAATAGGTATTCTATAGATACTAACCGTCAAAGATAAATTCAAAATATGTTATATGTAGGAATTAAGTAATTTTAAAAATCCAAATTTGTGAATTATGGGACTAAATGAAAATAAACTAATCTTATAAATTAAAAATATTAACTAACTTATAGAGTTAGTGAGAGTTACGCGACTCCTCAAAAAAATAGACTCGTACCTAGTAATGTTTGTCCTAGTAAGAAAAAGTACTTTCACGTTCTTCCTCGTTGACATATAATTGACATAAGCATTGCACTATATATTTTTCTTTTAAAAAAAAAATTAATTACATATAATTATTATTACCCTTATTAAAAATCGATATCAAAATCTCTAACACACAAAACGAGAATCATAGTATTAGAAGAAAACACTATAAATTTAATGATAGCTTCAAGAGACTGAAAAATGTCAAAGTAAAATGGCATTCGTTCGGAACATCTTTTTTTATTTTTTATTTAAGAGATAGTTAAATCATATAATATATATTAAATATTATTTATAAAAATTGATCTTGTAATATTTTATACTTATAACGATAAGTATATCACTAAATCAAAAACTAAGTGGTGGTTAAGACCATCTTTAATTATAATCTTTCTTCGGAAGGTTGCAAAAATAGCCAGATGTGGGCCACATTATAAGTCATCCTAATAATGTATTTGTCCTTTACCGGGGCGCTCATTTTCACGGGTCTCTAATTTCAGTTTTATTTTAATAGTATTAGTTATTTTAGATTTTTCATTTTTACGGTTAAAAGTGAATAGAGAGGGAAACTTAGCTTTTCAGATTTAGGAAGTTAAAGGACTCTCTGAAAATATTGAGGCTTTTAAAGAGTTTGTTGGATCCCTTTAATCATATTAACCTCCTTAATTTTGACTTAAGAATCAAAATAGGGAGACTATTACAGTTATCTTTAGAAAAGCTTCTATTGCAAACACATGGGCGGATTTATTACCCCCATTTATTCCAAATTTTCGTCGAAAGTAGTGTATTTTTAAGATAATTTCCTGTGAAAAATTAATTTAAATTGCACTATTTTTCTTTTTTTTTGAAAAGTTAACTCTTACTAAAAAGTATTATTCATATATAAATGTGGATAATTTAACCCTATTTAATTAGAATTCTAGACCCGCTCCTTACGAATGCCAACCTTATTCGTTTTTTCTTGACAACCTTTTTTTTTTTTTTTTTTCATCAAACAGAATCAATTGATTTGAGCATTTGAGTCGTCCATTGTTCAGAGATAATTAGTACAACTACTTTCTTGTGGACCATGTACTATGTAATTTATTCTTGGCCCTACGGCATATGCAACTTTTTTTCTCTTCCTTCGTTTGGTCATTCTTGTTCCTTAATTTTTTTTTTTTTTTTTTTGTCGAATTCTTTTTTATTAATCAGGAAGAAAATTGAAGGCGTTCACAGGGGCAATGACTTAACACCTTTTAACAACTCCCTTTCAATTGGACGATAAACAAACTATTCTAGCTGTCTGGCAAAGAGGAAAAAGAGAAAATACTCTGGAGTGCTTGCTAATCAAATTAAGAACAAAGGGACAAGATGAAAAGAATCTCATCACAGATAATTAAACGAAACCTTATCCTATTAGATAATTAAATATATAAACTTGAGATTGATCTATTTAATTAGCTTCACACACACCAGCTCTTATCTTAGTATATCTGACTCCTCTTGAGTATTTTTCCATCTCTTTTATGATAAATTATCTCCATAATTTTACACCTTCTAACAACTACCTCCGCAAAATAGCAAAAGAAATAAGTTCTCTACAACAACATTCATCTCTTCAGGATAGGACAAAGACTTCACCAGGATACCGACAACAAGAGCATAATCACATTCAATCAAAAAATTGTATTCATGTGTGTCGAGGAGAAGAACAAAAGAAATGAAAATATAAAAAAATTGTTATTTTTTTCTTGTTATTGAAAATAAATTTTCCGAAATAATTTTTAAAAACAATCATATCAAACAAGTTTTTCTATTTTTTCATTTTTGAAAACAAAAAACTGTTTTTAAAAACACTTTCAAACAACTTCTTAAATACTGATATTTGTTGAATGCAAGTCTTTTCAAGGACAATCTTATCGGTTACACCGTACTTTTTTGATTCATATGCAAAGTTTTTTATTTGACACGCTTTTCAAGGTTTATTTTTAGGGATAACCTTATCGCTAACCCTACTAAAGTTGCATCTAAGCCAACAAAAAGTTCAAGTTTCAACCTCTAACTCTGTTTGAAACATTCTTTTTCACTAGCTATTCTCTCTCAAGGGGGTGAGGTAGTATAAGACGAAGGGCACAAGTGATATTTAGGCCATTGAACTCCATTCTCGTTGATATGATACTGAAAATTGCAATCACAAGTGATATTTAGGCCATTGAACTCCATTCTTGTTGATATGATACTGAAAATTGCAATTCTTTTCATTTTCTCGGGGTAAATATTTTAAATCAACAACTCCATCTCTCTTGTTAGCATCGATGTCCGAGGATACATGCACATTCGGTTTTTTACATTTGAAATAATAATTATATTCACTTAAATTACGAACAAAATCTGTAAACAAATTTCAGTTTCAGAAGTATCAAACACATAATTCAATAGTGACATGGTGGACAATTTGGTAAAAGCACAAATGGACTAGAGTGCAATTATTCGAAAGTCTTGGTAAAAAGCACAATAGACGAGTGCAATAATTAGAAAGTTTGGTAAAAAGAACAAGTGGACCAGAGACCAAAAATTCCAAAGATTGTACGAACTGGGCCCGTTATCTTTTGTATTTTCCTTATGATTCTATCTAACCAAGCAAAACAAATTATTATGTTGTTAGGATATTTCATCTAGTGGTATATTTTTCATATTAAATATAAAAAGTTGTAAGATTAAATTTTATAAGTGACACTTGATATGTGTTGTACAAATTAAATATTTTTTGAATTATAAATAATAATAAATAAAAATCAAGCAAAACAAAACAAATTGGTCCATACAACTTAGCAGGGCAAAGTGATTTATTTATGATATGAACAACTTTTTATACATTTCTCTCCTTAAAACCAATTTACTATGTTGTTAGGCTCCGTTTGTCTATCGTAAAATAACTTGTTGGTAGAAAATATTTTTTTAAAAAAATTATTTTTCTAGAAAACAAAACTTTATTTTCTGGAAAACCAAACATTTTTTTGGTGTTTTGTTATCACATTGTAAATATTTTATGGTGTTTTGATATAATGGTGAAAATTTGATTAAAATTTCTATTTTATTAATTTTTTTAAATTTTTTTTTAATAATTAATTTCTATTAATAGCCATCACTAGGATAATTGTTTTCTTTATTCATTAAGTGGATTTCCTGCTAAAACTAATTATGGCTCTCATAGAGGTGGTCCTTCTCTGGAGTGCTTACTAATCAAATTATGAACAAAGGGAAAAGATGAATAGAAACCTATGACAAATAATTAAACGAAACTTTATCCTATTAGACAGTTAAATATATAAACTTGAGAGTGATCTATTTAATTAGTTCCACAAACACCAGCTCTTATCTTAGTGTATTCAACTCCTCCTACATATATATATATTTTTATCTCTTTTACAATAACTTATCTCTATAACTTCATACCTTTTAACCATTAATAAGTTCTCTACAACAATATTCATTTCTTCAGGATAAGACAAAGACTTCACCAGGATACCGACAACAACAGCATAATCACAATGAATCAAAAGATTGTTGACACTTTCTCTCCTCTGCAACTTTATGCCCTCTCAAAATATTTTCTTATTGCAAGATGGAATCCAGCTCTTTGACAAGATGAGCAAACTCGACCCCATTTCGTACGAGGATCCCAAATTATATATCAATAAATTCAAAAACAAATCCAATAATTTTTCTTAGTAGGAGCTGCAACATATAATTTTTTAATTATATGAGTAATTTTTTTTTCTCAACGTGAGCTAATTAACTTTTTAACAAATTTTTAAGTTTTTAAAGAAATAAATAGAAAATTTAATGTTCTGCCCTAATGTTCATCCGCCCCGTCTCAATAATGCTTCAAGTAAATCTTTCTTTTTCCTCGTTTATGATTCATCAATGACAAAAGTCATGAAGGAATCTTAACTTTTGGGTTTGTGTTCTTAAAAGTTCCCCTTCTCCTAATCGTAGAGACATGGTTCTTTGTACTAATATTGAGGACAGAAAATAGTTGAGACAATTATTGACCATATGTTTAAGGACTATGTGATCATAAATTTATGGATCCAAGATAAATAAGCTCTTTGAGATTTTTGCAATTCTCAAACCAGTACCTGAAGTTTCAATTAAAAACTATAACTTAAATCCTCATAGTTTGATTTTTAGGTACAAATAAGGACTCCACTCACCTTTTCCCCCGTCAAGTTTTTGTACAAAAAAGCAATACGGGCAAAATAATGAAGGTTTTCTAACATTAACACGAAATTGAGCATGTAATTTTATTGATTTCTTTTTTATTTTTCTCTATCGCAAGCCCAACGAATTGAGCACCCATTTTCTCAAGGTCGACTTATTAACTACATAAGTTTCACTTTTTGTTAAAATTTGCCTCAATTGAATAAATAAAAAGGGTTTCTACGAGCCCAAAGAGTTTAATTTATTGGAGCAACTCGGAACGTTTTCAACTTTAAACATAAGTCTACATGAATAAGACAGCTATATCCCGCATTTACAGAATTTTTAGAGATTAAAGACGTAAATATTGAGATTAAAAAATATATTTTTGTTGTATTGTTTGTAAAATAGGAATAAAAATTAATATCCATAATATTTTTTTTTTAGAGGGAGGTCAATTGGCACTATTATTTATCAATGGTAAGAGAGAATGTCTCCCCTCTCTTATTCTTTTTGAGTAGAAGCTGAGGGTTAATGACGCATAATCCATAATATGTATTCACTAACATCATTACACTTTTAACACAAAATATCAAGAGGGTAAAAGCATTAGTTGGGATGAATCCATTCTTAACCTTTGATGATGTTCTTACCTCTTTGAGAGCCATAATTAGTTTTAGCAGGAAAACCACTTAATGAATAAAGAAAACAATTATCCTAGTGATGGCAACTAGAAGAAGGACCACCTAGGTTTCTTCCTTTTTATCGAGAAAAGTATAACCAAATTTACTATATAAAAATCAAAAGAAGGGCCACCTAGGTTTCTTGATTTTAAATCCATCAAGAAATTTTCAATATTTTTAAATAAATGAATCCCAAATATATATGGGACAATTACGATCATATTATGAGGTAAAATATGTATCATATAATTTTGGTGATATGTACCGTTAATTGATCACATCGTGGGACTTCCATATCTATATCCTTCTTTCTTAAGATGATTCTTTCAACCTACATATCAAGAATTGATATATTATTATTAAAGATCTAACTATTTTCTCTTTTGCTTTTTATATAGTAAACGTCGTTCTACTTTTCCCTTTAATAAAAGGAAGACACCTAGGTGGTCCTGCATTTAGTAGCCATCACTAGGAATATTGTTTGCTTTAATTAATTAAGTGGTTTTCCTGTTAAAACTAAGGGCAAATGCTAGTCCTTAATGTGTGTTCGCTTTGACAGTTTAGTAGCTAATATTTCAAAATAGACGAATAGTCTCAAACGTTTGCTCGATCTGACAGTTCGGTCCTTAATATTTTAAAATGGATGAAATAGTCTCAAACGTTTGCTCAATTTGACAGTTTAGTCTTTAATATTCTAAAAATGGACAAAATAGTCCTAGGCGTTTAATGTTCAGGACCCCATTAGTCCAAAATCTTATTTTAGTCTAATTTTTAACATTCATATCACGTGAAAAACATGCAGTTTAATAAGTGAGTGACAAAATTGGTATATGCATTAGAGAAATATTATCATTCTAAGTGTACAAAATTGGTTTAGTCCAATTAGGGCTACTCCAATTATAACTATTTTGTCCATTTTCGACTAACAGTTTGGATTATTTTATTTATTTTAGAATGTTATGGATCAAACTGTCAAATTTATAGTTGTCGAATCGTAAATCGAAATGTCATTTTTTTGAATCTTGAATTGTATCGAATAGTGAATTGTACCGATTCGGTCACAAATTTAAAATTAGATTAATTTGATATATTATGTTTAAATTAACAGTTTTTAGTTGAAATTCTTCTTTTGAATGAATATTAATATATATTTTTTGTTATTTTCTAATAATCATTATCTTGAAAACTAATATTAATGTTTTTTTTTTTTAACCACTGAAAACTCTCTCACAATCACAAGTCTATTATCTTCAAAATTGTAATAAAAGAACTTTTTAAGCACTACATCCTTGGTACATGCCCAAAAGGTATCAAACTAGCTAAACGCAAGGTGAGTTTAAGCCCTACAATAGAGGAAAGCCATGTTGGAAACTTTTAGGATGACAGATGCTGTTGTGTAACTTTTAGTAAGTCAGTGCTACTTACTTCCATCTATCGCAAACCTTGCGGATGCAACAAAAATGAATATACTTTTGACCCGATTATTTTTCTTCTGTTATTTTAAGGAACCACTGGTTCCCAAAAATCGTATTTGAGAAAAATCTGAAGAGAAGTAGTCTTGGCAGGCATACATCCTTCTGATAACATAACGAAGAAGCTTGACCATTCTTCCATTTTAGGAACATAATACAGAATTGATAAAATTCTTAGTCACAAAAAGTAACCGAAAAAAGAAGAAAAAGATACGAGTAAGAGTTTCTTTCATCTCTAACAGCTAAATGAATTGCTAATGATGCGTCTAATCACCCATAAGAAATCATATATCTGTGACCTTTCAAAGAAAGATGTAATGGTCCTGATACGTATCAGTTTGTATTAATTAGTGATAACTGAGATTCGGAAGAGTATTATCCATTATCCTTCCAGATTAATGTTATTGACATAACTCGCATTTCTTTCTTCATATTTTATTTGGCTTTTGGATGCATACATTATCAAATTGTCCACGTGACTACTGGGGTAAACTAAGTCAACTCAGGTGTAAGCTCACATAACAATTTCCCGTGGTCTAATCATGTAGATACTAAGTTGGTTGATGGGGTAAGCAGTGAGCTAGCATATTTTGGGTGCCAGAATATGTTGTCATAGGAAGAAAAAAAAAATTACTCGCACCAGGCTCGATAGTGATTGAGGTAATCTGCTTGACAACCTCTAGATAGTTGAAAAGGTCAATTACTCGCTTGTGAACACGGAGTTCAAATATGTCCCCTGTGTTGGTTCCTTCTCCACAAGGGGATTTTCTGGTGGTGATGTTGAGAACCTTGGTGAGCATTCTGACTGGTCCCTTGACCCTCAGTCTCTTGTCCTTGGCACCACGAACCAAGTCGGCGCACACTTTTTCGAGGTTCTTAATGTTTTTGGAGGAGATAGTGATTCTAATCTTGTGAATCTGCTCCTGCGGCTCCTGCAGCCCCAGCTTTGTTGGTTTCATCGCTGCGTACACCATTTTTTCCTAGTTACTGTCATTTCTTTGTAGCATGCAGTTGCTTGTTGGACTCCAATAAGAGCAAACAATCCACAGGTACAATAACTTGAACACTTAGCCATTAATGAGCGCAACAACAAAGCAGGATATGCAAACAAGTTGTAGTTTGTGAGTGTAGCTGAATCGCGAACGATTTAGTAAATCGTACGATTCGGTACGACTCACATACGATTCACATACGATTCACGTCGATTCACGATTCTCTCATTCGATTCGTATCGATTCTTTGTTGAATCGTATCGAATCGTACGATTCCGACAACAGAGGTCAAATCTAACAAACATTAAAGGTTATTTTGTCCATTTTGAAACGTTAGGGACTACACTGTCAAAACGAGCAAACGTGTTAGTTCCTGGTTATTATCTTATTGTAACAAAAGTTAAACAAAATAAATAAACGTATGCAGCAAGTCTGAACACCGAGATTTAACATGGTTCAACTGTACGGTCTACATCCACAGAACCTCCCCTGATCCAACAAACCTATTCATTAAGCAATAAAATAAGTTATAACATCAATGGACTTACACAAGTAAAGGCTCCCTCTTAACCTTTGACGCCTCAATGAAGAACTCCTTATTGAACTTCTGTTTGGCGAGATCCCCTCGACTTGCTACGTTCTCTTCCGAGAACAATACTTTCTTCTCCCAAATGATATATAAAGAAGACAGTAAACTAATCACTCAAAGAAAAATATAAATTACTCATGACTCACTGTCACAGACTAAGTTGCAACACTGAACAATAAGTACTCAAGACAGACTGTGTTGCAACATGACACAGAACATGATTCTTCTAAATTCTTCTTCAGCTTTTCCATGACTCTCCTTCTCTTTTTCTTGCCATGATCTGCACACATATAAATATGCACGATAACTTGTAGAAATCTCATGGATTGTGCTCCAAGTTTTTCCTTTTTAATTTTTTTCCAATATGGTAAATTAGATCTCTCTAGAATTTCTTCAAGAAAACCTGTTTTGAACTTTTTCTTGTAAGGCTTTTCATTTTTGAAACTTTTTCTAGAAACCTTCCAAGCAAATTCCTTTATTAAAAACTTTCCTTCATAAAAAATTTTCTGCAATCCAAAAAGGTAACTAATTAGATTTTTGCAAAACAATAGACAATTAATTAATTCCTTAACAAAACGTTAAGGATTATTTCGTCCATTTTGATAGGAACCAAAGTTTCAAACTAAATAAACGTTAAGCACTCTCAAAAGCAATGTAATTGGAATCGTACGATTTGATACAATTCACTAAAAAAATTATATGAATTAGATAGGAGAATCGTGAATCGACGTGAATCGCAAGTGAATCGGTAGTAAATCATAGCGAATTGTGTGAATCGAACGATTCACTGAATCGTTTGCGATTTGGGCCAAAATTTAAAAAAAGCCCAATATATTTCAAAGTAGATAACAAAATAAGCACGCTTCAGTTTAAAAAAAAAAAAAAAAAGAAGAGAGAAACTCGTAGCTGATTTTTTGCAAAATAAAATTATCCCAACATTAATAAGATGAACAAATAAAATAAAAAAGACCAATTATATAATATCATTTATCATTTAACAATATTTAATTATCAATTCAAAAAACTATCCTCAAATAGAAAGAGCTAAGTCTAACTACTAAAATAGGGAGAAAAAGTTGATTGCTTCAACTTGGCCGGTGAAGAAGAATCTTGCTTCAAACCTTCAACTAAGCTGATCGTCTTAGTGAAGTTAGCTTTTGCTTCAACTTTTTTTGTTTTTTTTTTTTTGCTGGTACTTTTGCTTTTGCAAAGCCATGGCTGTGAGTTTTGCTTGTCTGTTTTTTACTGTGTGTCTTTTTGTAGTACTTGGTATATATGGCTTGGAAGAGAACATTTAATGGTTTGTTTTAATGGTTTACTTTAATGGTGTACATATTTGCTTTTAATGGCCTTGTGTTTGCTTGGAAGAAAACAGAGACATCATTTACAGCAGTTTTCGAGCACTAGTTTGGGCACTTGTGAAGTGTGATATTGTGATATTGTGATGTCTCTATTTTTTTTTTTGGGTCAAAAAACGATATATCTATTATCAAATAAAGTAGTGTATGCCTATATGCATTCACCATGAATCTCATTGATATTTACGGTCAAAGTATAGGTTGGACTTTAATTATTTTATTTATTTTATCTTAACACAGGGTTTTGGTGTTGATCATTAAAATATGGTTAAGAAAAAACAAAAAGAACAAGACACAACATGAAAACATAATATGTCAAATATCAATTAGTTTTAAATTTGTGACCGAATCGATACGATTAACAATTCGATTCGATTCACGGTTCAAAAAAATGACATTTCGATTCACGATTCGACAACTATGCTCAAAAGTAATAAGAACATCTTTGGTTTAGTGGTATAATTTTTGTTTTTAATATAGAAAATATATATATATTTTTTAAAAACATTGTAAAAATAATTTAAATTTGCCTTTAAATAAATAATAAAAGAAAAAGATAAAAACATCATGAAAGGTTACTACAGTGAAATGGATTCACCCAACTAATGCTTTTACCTCTTGATGATATATATTGTCAAAAAGAGTAATGATATTAGTGAACTACAAAATATATGTTGAGTATTTTCTCTTTTTCTTCTTTGCCAGGTAGCTAGAATATTTTCTTTATTATCGTCCAAGTTTTATGTCATTCCTTATGCGTGGAGGTCACTAATGGGTTCATATACATGATTCAGGCTCGTATGAAATAAAGGTTCATTAGAGATGGCTTCCAAAGCGAGACAAACGCTCAATGTAACCATACAATATAGAATTCAATTCAGACCATAAATAAAAGTAACATTGTCTCAAAAGGTTTGGTGGAATGGTCGGTTACATTATTGATCATTTGTTGTGGTTCAATATTCTAAATTTAAATTTATACCCTCTAATTATAAATATAGTCTGACCCTTGACTGACTTAGAATATAAATTAAAATGTATCACTACACTATGAGATTTATAAATTAGAGATAAATCTAATTTGGTCCTTATTAAATTGAGTTTCTTATCATTGAAAAAAAAGTTGTTAAGAATTTGTCAAAGTAGTTCGTATTTACCATAACATTATGTTGCAAAGAAACATAATTAAACTTTAGAAAACCATGTCTTCTTGACTTTTTCGATTTCCATGATACTAATCTTTATGGTTCCAATTTCCAAACTTGGTCACTATTATTCAATGTGTTTTTCCTTTCCAAAAAGGTTGGTGACCTCTTTATTTTTTATTGATGACGAACCACCCAACAGTTCACTAAAGTGGCTCATGTAATTAGTGAAAAATGATTAAAATATTTATAGCTCCTATGAAAATAAGGAATTGTGTGGCAGTTATAAAAAAGGAATTCTATAAGAATCAACCCCAACGAAAAAGCAGTATGATTGGAAAAAAAACTAGGTATTGGTACAGATAAATTTATTTATTTTCTAGAAAGGATAAACGACTTAACACCTTCTTATATTTTGTAAAAAATGTACAATATAGTATAAATAAGCTAATAATCAATGTATTTTAAAAACGTAGTTAAATATTCCATATATTTTAAAAATGTAACTGAATACCTACTGCATTTTTTAAAACTACAGCTAAATACTCACTTTCGTTAGAAAAAATATTCATTTTAATAGGGGATATTTAGTTACATTTTTAAAATATATAGTATATTCAGTTACGTTTTTAAAATCAAGGGGTAATTAACGTATTTATTAAATACATGAGGTATTCAATTATATTTTTAAAATATATTGGGGTAATTAGCTACGTTTTTAAAACACATGGGTGTAATTAGCTACGTTTTTATAACACAAATGGATAATCAGTTTATTTATAAAACACAGGAAGTTATTGTGCACTTTTATTAAAACACACGAGGGTGTTAAGTCGTTCACTCTTCTAGAAATAATATATAAATCGAAATATTTTATATACAAGAAGTTTTAAATCTTAATGCAAGCAAGTTAACTTTCTCATCAATTAAGTCATCAAAATTATTTTCTATAAAGGTCATAATTTTTCTAAAATGTTAAAATACTAATTCAACTATATATAGATCTTATATGATTTTGGATTTTATACTACAGTAGAACCTCCTTAATCTCTATGAATTCCGCAAATGCATTATATAGGATTCTTCTCACATTTTAACAAAACAAAACTATATAGACGAAATGGAAAGTTTTTAAAAATAATAGGGATAAAATTAAAATTTTTGGGTAACAATAAGGATGAAATTGAGAAATTTTAAATAATAGAGATGAAATTAAAATTTTTGATAAAATAATATGAACTAAATTGAGACATTTTAAATAATATGGACCAAACCAAAATTTTCTGCAAACAATAGAGACTAAATATAGAATTTACTTTATGTTACAAAGAAAGTTTCTTAGGGCGAATGTGAAAATATCCTCTCCGGTTTTGCTATATAAGACGACCACTTCTTGAAGAAGTAACGCAGTTGAAAGTTGAAAGCCCTCTCAACTGGGTTCTTTAACACTAAAATCATGCCTTACAACACGAACACGTCGGCGTCTGATCTTTGGGTGGCGGCTGGCACAGCTTTAGCTGCATGGGGCATATCTAAGCTCTTCTCAAAATCATCATGGTTGAAACTCAACATTGATGCTAGTTTAGCACCTACTGAGGCTATTGGAGGGGCCTTTAGAGATGACAATGGTGATTGGGTGTTTGGTTTTGCTGGAAAAATTCAGGGTTGCGATCCCCACCCCGAGTCAGCTGAATTATGGGCCATCAAAGTCGGACTAGAGATAGCTCGGGATCGTGGATTCAAGAATATTGAGGTCGAAACAGATTGTGACTCTGCCGTGCGGCTTTTTAATGGGGATCAAGAACCTTCAAATGACCTACAAAAAGAGCTCGTTCAAGTTTGCGCAGATCTACGTAAAAGAAAGTGGTCAGTTCACCTAAAACACATTCACAGAGAAGCTAATAAAGTTGCAGATAGAATGGCTGTGTTAGGCCATAGATATGATGAAATCAAACCTTTTGAACACCCACCTGATGATAAAAGACTTGAGGAGCTTTTGGCTAGTGATAAGCAAAGCTGGGTGATCCACGGGCCATGAATACTAATTTATCATGGGTCGTTTAATTAAGTTATATTTTCATGTATTATGTTTGACTCGAGTGATTTGTGTACTATGTTTATCTCTAGTAGTGATTGTGGAATATGAATTATGTAAGAGTATGTTTCTCTTCCTATGTGTGTCTATGGCCGCTGTACTACCGTATCTGCTGTTGTATCTTATTCATATTCATAATATATGATCTGATTGAATAGGATGACGAACGGACTAGATGATTCGATCACAATATCCGATTATATGATTCATATATATATACTCGAAGAAACATAAACGAAGCAAACTCGTCGGTTTTTATTTACATGGAGGCAAAGCTCATAGTCAATGAAATTCAAAGTCGCGTTTCTTAGCTGAATTATGGGTCATCAGATTCGGGCTAATAAGATATTTCGGAATTGGGGATTCAATAATATTGAGCTCGAAACGGACTAAACATTGCAGAGATATAGCATAAGAATTAATCTGGTTAGTTGAACTGGAACATTATGTACCCAGAAAAAGGCTAATAAAGTGGCTACTAGGGCTTTGATCCGGTAGTAAGTTATTCGCTTTATATACAAGCAAGAGGTTGCGAGTCCCATTTTTGTTGGTAATATTTATATATATTATACAGTTTTCCACCTCTAGGACAAAATATATATATATATATATATATATATATATATATATATATATATGAAATGACGGATTTAGACCAAAATAAGATCACCTCGTGAGGGAGTTGTTTTTCATTATGAACGTGAGATCTTTCAGAATGAAAGAAGATAAAAAGGTCATCAAGGATTTAAGATGGATACTGTAATTAAGTTTCATTTTCATGTTTTTTGTTTCCTTGAGGTTGTCTTTTACTACTAGGTCGAGGTTGAATGATTTTGTACTGTGTTTTTTCTTTGCTAAAGATCTTGTACTATGTTTATCTTGAGCGATTGTGTTACATAATGTTGAGAATTAATCTGCTGCAAGGTAATGTGGATATATGCAACTTTATTGCTTCTCCTTGCTAATTTATTTTATGGGTGAAGTCTTACTTTTATAAAATTACATAATATACCCTGTGATTTTAAAAGTGTATTGTATCTCCTGTAGTTTCTGAAACTAAGTATAACAGTCTTATTCGTAAAAAAAAATCGTCTATTTTAACAAAAAGTATGATGCACGCGTGTCAAATACGCTTTTTTTTTGCTTAAATTATTAATTGTTTGGATAAAAATATCCATTTTTCAACTCTAAAGAAAAAAAAATGTGTTATATAAGGGTATTTTTTTCTAAATAATTAATAATTTAAGCAAAAAAAACTTGAATAATCACAGTTGACTCGCGTGCATTATATTTTTTGTTAAAATAAGTGGATTTTTTGACAGAGATGACTATTGTGTTTAGTTTCAGAAATTACAGGGGTACCGTGTACTTTTAAAACTATTAGGGACTATTGTGTTTAGTTTCAAAAATCACAAGGGATACCGTATATTTTTAAAACCATAGAGATATTGTGCAACTTTATAAAAATATAGAGAAATCCTGTACATTTCACCCTTTATTTTATATCCAAAGTTTTTATTTGACAAGATTTTCAAGGACAATTTTATCGGTTACCTTTTTATAAAAGTTATATATCGTACTTATTTGATTCATATGCAAATTTTTGTATTTGACACGCATTTCAAGGACATCCTTATCAAGCACCTTGTTAACAAATTAAAGTTTCGAGTGGACAAGCTTTTTAGGGATAACCTTATCGCTAACCCTACTAAAGTTACATCTAAGCCAACAAAAGTTTTAAGTTTCACCCTCTTAACTCTCTTCCAAACATTCCTTTTCACTATTCTCTCTTAAGGGGGTGAAGTAGGAAAAGACGAATGGAACAAGTGATATTTAGGCCATTGAACTCCATTCTTGTTGATATACTGAAAATTGCGTTTTCTTTTTATTTTCTAGGGGAAAAAATTCAAATCAATAATTTCATCTCTCTAGCTAGCATTGATGTCCGAGGATACACATTGGATATTTTACACTTGAAATAATAATTGTATTCACTTGAATTACGAACAAAATCTGTAGACAAATTTTAGTTTCTGAAATGTCAAACATATAATACAATAATGATATGGTGGACAATTTGGTAAAAGCACAAATGGACAAGAGTGCAATTATTTGAAATTCTTGGAAAAAAGCACAAAAAGACTAGAGTGCAATAATTACAAAGTTTGGTAAAAAGAACAAGTGGACCAGTGTCTGAAAATTCCAAAGATTGTACGGACTGGGCCCCTTATCTTTTGTATTTTCCTTATGATGCCATTATCTAATCAAGCAAAACCGTACTAATTGGTCCAACATAGCAGGACAAATTGATTTATTTATGATGTGAACTTCTTTTTGTAGTTTACTTTACTTAAAGTCAATTTACTATGTTGCTAGTCTACATTCTTTGTTGCCAGTCGTTGGAGTCTGCCAAGAAAATAATATGAAAGGAAACCAAATTGAATAATAATTTTGTATGTCACTGTTTATGCAGTATCGGTACCATTTACGTTTTTCTATGGTAATATTATGCTATTGTTAATCGTAGTTCTACCAAAGAATGCCTACTTAACTAGGGTGTTATTGATAATGTTCCTTGTGTTTTTTGTGGTTTGGAGATGGAATGCAAAAATTATCTTTTCTTTGAATGTCTCTTTACCAACATGATTTGGAGTTATTTCTCTTCTCTTATCAGGATGCAAAATCTTAATATCTATTGGGAGTTGTTGGTCCGTATTTGTAGAATTTGCAACAAAAGATCATTTAAGGCATATATCACAAGGTCTATATTTTGTGTGAGTGTTTATTTCATATGGAAGGAAAGAAATGGTAGAGTCCATAGATCTGACCCAAATACAGAAAAATAAATTATTGAGAAGATTCTCCTATGTGTTAGAAACTTAATTTCATTACAAAGTAAATATGTTAATAGTGCACATAATATATCTCTTTGCTCTAGTTGACAAATTATTGATAGACTGATGTAAATATCTCATTTTTTTGTATCTTGATTTTTTGCTATCGAATGAAATGATTACTTATTTAGTAAAATATATATATATTTAAATAAATGAATCCGATTATATATGTGAAACCTGTCACATACAACCTTGTTACGAGATAAATTTTGTATGTATAATTTTGGTGATATATAATTTGACTCATAATCTTCAATAAATCATGTTTGACAAAATCCTATATCAGCTATACATCCTCTGACATTTATGCCGAAGACGTCACCAGTGCTATATCCATCAAGAAATTTTCAATATTAATTAAGATGCAACTATTTTCTCTTTCGTTTTTTTATATAGTAAATTTGGTTCTACTTTTCTCTTTTGTTATAAAGGAAGACACCTAGGTGGTCCTTCTTTTAGTAGCCATCACTAGGGTAATTGTTTGCTTTATTAATTAAGTGGTTTTCCCGCTAAAACTAATTATGGCTCTCAAAAGGAATAAGAACATCATCAAAGGTCACGAAAATGAGATGGATTCATCCCAACTAATGCTTTTACCCCTTGATATTTTGTGTAAAAGTGTAATGATTGTTAGTGAAGTACATAATTTAGTGAATAGATATTATGGATTATGCGTCATTAGCCTTGCAGCTTCTACTCAAGAAGAATAAAAAAAAAAGAAGACATTCTCTCGTACCATTAATAAATAATAATGTCAGTTGACTTCTCTCTAAACAAAAGTTTGAAAGCTGAGATCATTAAGGTGACATTTTGCTATTGTTTTTATCATTTTTGAATAGAATGAAACAACAGAGTGTACAATTCAATCATGTGTTTGGAGGAACAAATTATCGAAAAGATTCTTTTGGATGATAGGTAGAAAATTAGTCTTCAAAAAAATATAGATGTAGTCTGGAAAATTGTATCTTGTGTTTGGATTGGAGGCTTAACTTAGTTTAAATTTGGCTTCTTTGTAATGTTCAAGGATGTGGAATAAAATGATTTACTTGCCTAGTAAAAAAAAAAAAAAAAAAAAAAAAAATATATATATATATATATATATATGAAACTATCACCTTACCCCCCCTGTGTTATTAAAAAGTCATCACACTACCCATTTCATGTATTTTTTAAGCTATTAAATGTCAGTTTTGCCCTTTCTAATACATATAATTTTTTTTTTCATTTTTAACTATTTATAACTAAATTAAAAAAAAAAATTCCTCTTCCCCACCACCATCTCCCCAACGCCTACCCCCACACTACCCCCACCCCCTGTTGTTGCTCCGATGAGCAGCATCAGCCACTTTGCTGCTCGTCGGAGGCTGCTGCAGGTGCTCGACGAGCAACAGTGAGATCTACTGCTCCGACGGAGCAGCAGGGGGTAGGGGGGGGGGGGGGGGTTAGGGTAGTGGTTGTGGTTGGGGTGGGGTGGGGTGGGGTGGGGTGGGGGGGGGGGAGGGGGTAGGGAAGATGATTTTTTTTTAAAATTTTTTAATTTAATGGTAAATAATTAAAAATGAAAGTAAAAAAGAAAAAATATATATGTATTAATATAAAAGGGCAAAACTGACATTTAATAGTTTAAAAATGACATGAAAAGGATAGTGTGATAACTTTCTAAAAACACAGGGGATATTTTTGTAGTTTTAGGAATACAAAGAGGTAGGGTGATAGTTTTACATATCACATGGGGGTTACGTGATATTTTCCCTATATATATGATGGATATTAATTTTTACTCTTACTGAACAAACAATACAACAAAAATATATTTTCTCATGTTGAAATTTACCTCCTTAGTCTCTAAGAGTTCCGCAAATTTTATTTATTCAATTAACGCAAATTTTAACCCAAAACATTAAGCTTATTTAGTTACTGAGTCGATCTTGAGCAAAAGGGTGCTCAACTCGTTGGGCTTGCAAGAGAAAAATAAAAAGAAAACAATAAAATTACTTGCTCAATTTCGTGTTAATATTAGAAGACCTTCATTATTTGGCACGTATTGTTTTTCTGTACAAAAACTTGATGGGAGGTAAAGGTAAGAGGACTTATTTATACCTAAAATCAAACTATGAGGATTTAAGTGATATTTTTTAAAACTTCAGGAACTGATTTGAGAATTGTAAAAATCTCAAAAGCTTATTTATCTTTGATCCGTAAATTTATAATCACACAGTCTTAAACAAATGGTCAATAATTGTCTCACAGTACAACGAACCATGATTGCTAAAAACAAAGTGATATTTTTTAAAACTTCATATACTAATTTGACAATTGTAAAAATCTCAAAAGCTTATTTATCTTTGAACCATAAATTTATAATCACACAGTCTTAAACAAATGGTCAATAATTGTCTCACAGTACAAAGAACCATGATCGCTAAAAACAAAGTGATATTTTTTAAAACTTCAGGTACTGATTTGAGAATTGTAAAAATCTCAAAAGCTTATTTATCTCTGATCCGTAAAATTTATAATCACACAGTCTTAAACAAATGGTTAATAATTGTCTCATAGTACAAAGAACCATGATCGCTAAAAACAAAGTGATATTTTTTAAAACTTCAGGTATTGATTTGAGAATTGTAAAAATCTCAAAAGCTTATTTATCTTTGATCTGTAAATTTATAATCACACAGTCTTAAACAAATGGTCAATAATTGTCTCACAGTACAAAGAACCATGATTGCTAAAAACAAAGTGATAATTTTTAAAACTTCAGGTACTAATTTGAGAATTATAAAAATCTCAAAAGCTTATTTATCTTTGATCCGTAAATTTTATAATCACATAGTCTTAAACAAATGGTCAATAATTGTCTCACAGTACAAAGAACCATGATTGCTAAAAACAAAGTGATATTTTTTAAAACTTCAGGTACAGATTTGAGAATTGTAAAAATCTCAAAAGCTTATTTATCTTTGATCCGTAAATTTATAATCACACAGTCTTAAACAAATGGTCAATAATTATCTCACAGTACAAAGAACCATGATTGCTAAAAACAAAGTGATATTTTTTAAAACTTCAGGTACTGATTTGAGAATTATAAAAATCTCAAAAGCTTGGTTATTTTTTATCCATAAATTTTATAATCACACAGTCTTAAACAAATGATCAATAATTGTCTCACAGTACAAAGAACCATGTTCGCTGAAAACAAAGTGATATTTTTTAAAACTTCAGGTACTGATTTGAGAATTGTAAAAATCTCAAAAGCTTATTTATCTTTGATCTGTAAATTTATAATCACACAATCTTAAACAATGGTCAATAATTGTCTCACAGTACAAAGAACCATGATTGCTAAAAACAAAGTGATATTTTTTTAAAACTTCAGGTACTGATTTGAGAATAGTAAAAATCTCAAAAGCTTATTTATCTTTGATCTGCAAATTTATAATCACACAAGAAATGATCAATAATTGTCTCACAGTACAAAAAACCATGATTGCTAAAAACAAAGTGATATTTTTTAAAACTTTAGGTACTGATTTAAGAATTGTAAATATCTCAAAAGCTTATTTATCTTTGATCTGTAAATTTTATAATCACACAGTCTTAAATAAATGGTCAATAATTGTCTCACAATACAAAGAACCATGATTGCTAAAAACAAGAGAATGGGAACATTTTACCTACACAACCCAAAAGTTAAAGTTTCAGACGAACTATGTACAAACATATATATTAATGAGAAAAACCACAATACCCTATGCAATAGTTCTGTGTACAAAGTTTTCATTGTGCGTAGTTTCTCAAAAAGGGTCGAGCCCAATTTGTGTTTATTGGCTTGATTGTAGTCCTCCTAAGAATGTTCACGTTATGTCAAATTCCATGGAGAATTACTTGTACTCCATGTTGTGGACAAATCATAAAAGCCTGAACTGGAGAGTGAATATAAGTCGGGGACAAAATGAACCTATAGCGCTGCAGAATCATTGAGAGTGCAATTTTGGCTTCAGTGATTGCAAAATTCAACCCCACACAAGTCCTCGGTCCGAAGCCGAACGGCAAAAACGCTACCGGATTGTTGTTGGTGGCTTTAACGACGCCTCTGGAAAATCTTTCGGGCTTAAAACGATGAACATCTTCTCCCCATGTTTGAGGATCATGTTGGAGAGCTAGAGGGGAAATGTATAGCTCTGTTTGAGGTGTTAAAATTAGCTTGCCTAGCTGCATTCCTTTATCAACCTTTCTTTTGATTGCAGGCACTGGAGGGTATAGCCTTAAGGATTCTTCAAGGATCATATTCATCTGAAAGAGAAATGTAGCAAGTTAATCTTGATTTATAGTCTGGTGGATGAAACTCCCGCTATACTTAGGAGTCTGAGGAAAGGTCTAATCATGATATTTGATATATGATATAGAGCAACAATCTGAGCTAGCCCGTAGAAACGAAGGGCTCAATCCAATGAGATAACCTCTGACAATCAAGTTAGTGATCACTAAATATAAAATTCATGTTGAAATAAATTAAAAAGGATGAGAGTATTTACAACTAGCTATCCTTTACTTGTTATTTAATAGGATACAAAAATAGATCCCCTGCGCGAATACGGGCGTGTGGCTACCTACCAGTATTTACAACTAGCTATCATTTACTTGTTATTTAATAGGATACAAAAATAGATTCCCTGCGCGTATACGGGCGTGTGGCTACCTACCCGAAATCTACTTTACTTATAGAAAAGGGATCTTCTTGATAGGCCCCCAGGATTTTTCTGTCCTCACTCATAATATTACCCCACATTATGCGAAAGTTCAAGAGACTTCTTGGTAACCTCGATTGGTCAGGCAATATAATCCTTTTTTTCCCCTCAGATTGTGTACATGTTGGTAAGTCGGTTTCTTATGAGTACTGGGTCAGATTTTCACCCATAGCAATATTGAATTTATGTTTTATACAATTGTGCAATACAGGATAATGAGTAAGGTTTCTTACAATTTTCATTCTTGATATGCCATCTGCATTTGGAGTTTCTCGACCGAAGAGTTCCATCACCTCTTGCCTTGCTTTCTCTTGCCAGTCTTCGTGTATAGCTAACAGAAGAATAGTCCATCCAAGCATAGATGTAGTTGTTTCATGTCCAGCAAAATAGAGTGTCTTGCACTCATCAACCATGTCTTCAACTGAAAGCCACTTGCTGTTTTCTGTTTCATGACTATTAGCTTCTAGCAATTTTTCAAGGAAATCGTTTCTGCTACGATCTCCTTTGTCCTTGGCTTGCTCTCTTTTCTTTATGATCTGTGTGATGCAATCTTTTATTCCCTGCTCAAGTTTCTCTGATTCTATTTCATCACTTGTTTTCAGAATTTGGCTGCAGAAATACGTAAATTACATAGTCAGAAGTTGGAACAAAAATCCATGAATAAGCTTGGTGACGCCTCAAAATTCCAGATTCACAAGTGAGACTAATGTTGTGTGGACTTAAGCATAGTTACATGGACTTGAAATAGACTCAGCAAAATGGTTAATCTAAGTTGTTACTTAAACTCACAACCCTTATAAATAACTCACTTATTATTTTTCAGACAGATGTGTGCATTACAATCACTTTTGTTGAGGTGAGGATCTAACATCCCCGTGAGAGACACAATCATTTAATTTAGACCAAATACAGTTATTATTTCTCTCGTCAATGTGAACATTGCAATCACCCTTGTTGAGATGAGGACATAACGTCCTCATTAGAGGCACAACCACTCGAAACCAAACACTGGTTTTGAATACCATTTAGTCATTCCTGGGTCCAAAAGTTCTTAATACTATTGTGTCACCCTAGGTCCAGGGTCCGCAAGTGAGACTAATTTCATAAACTTAAGAGTAATTATTTGAGCCTAAAAAATACTGACCGGAAATAATTAATTCAAATTGTCACTTAAACCTACAACATTCACTTTAAATCACTCACTTATAACTTCTCCCACTAATACAAGACACTACAGATTAATTCTATATCAAACATGTTAAAAATTTTAATATGCCATTATGCCTTTTCTCATATATTTTTAAATGGTTGAGTGGTTCAATTATAAATGTAAGTAGATCAAACTAATTTGTGCAGTTCATGAATGGATGATACCTGATGCCAGGAAATCTAATTTTCAGAGCATTTCTGGCAACTATCAAAGCCAACTTTATTAACATCTCAAATATTTTCTTTCCTTCCATGTAACTGCTTCCAAAGGCTGTCTTGGATATTATTTCAGATGTCAGCAACCTGAATTCTTCAAACACTTCAACTTCTTTGCCTTCATGCTCCTTCCACCTTTCCAGCATTTCCTCAACACTTGTTATCATCGCGGGGATCATATTCTGCATTTCAACATAGTTTTATACTATAATTACTCAAAGCTATTCGATAATGTCAAGAATCATTGGGCTCCATCCTAAAACCAAGTGATAGTAGGAAGAGAAATTCAGAATTTTATATCATAATCTAAAAATTTATGATTTATGTGGAAAAGGTGTATAAGTAACAACCGCACTCACATGTAACATATCTATTTTTTCAGTCTCATTGACTCATTCAACTCAATAGTAGTTCTCAATTCTCGTATTCAAACTGTATGTAAGGGGTATATATATAATATCGCCATATAGAAAAATCATTAACTCAAAGATTAGTATATAAGATTTTCGACTACTACTCCTATTAACTGATAAAGTCAGCTAAATGCTTGTCCTTGGAGACAAAAACACAGATGCTATACTTACTTTCAAGCTCTCTGCATGAAAGGCATGGTTGGCTAATTTCCTCATGTTAGCCCATTTTTCTCCTTTCGATGATGAAAGGCCGTCTCCTAATAGCTTCTTCGAATAGCCTTCGAGATCTAGTTTGGGATAATTGTCATTATTGGTCAGTATTTCTTTGACAAGCTTTACTTCAGTGATGACCAGTTGAGCTTTAGGACCAAGCCAGTAGAGAAAATTTGGCCCTAGCAAACAAAAGGAAAATTATCAAGTCAAAATAGATTAGTGATGCCTTAGAATTAAGAATCAAAAAAATACTACATATGTAATTAATTGTGCCTACAGCCAAGGCCGTGTGCTAATTAAGCGATTTGCTCATCACACAGAACACTATGGTCTCCTAATAGGCACCCATAGGTAACACGTGCATTTTCGGGACACCCAGTACTAAAGGCTGACTTCAAGCCCGCACAATACTTGAAGGGCCCATGACACTGGAGACCAACGCTATCAGCTTCGAACAAACAAATCATAGCTCAAACGACTGCCAAGGTAGTGTGCTAGGCGATTCCTCCATCATGTAGGCACCCGCTCATGTCCCCTAGTACTAGGGATTGCAGCCACAGCTCACCCAAATATTTTTAAAAATACTAATTAAAACATTTTTTTGTATGAAAAATGAATTTAGTCCCCAGTTAAAAATAAATAAATAAATAAATAATGAAGTGTAAGTTTTGAATGGTATGTTTTAGCACCTTGAATGAAAATCTTAGATTCGCTCTTACCGAGTAAACACCCATAGGTAGCACCCGATTTAAGGACAGGCATATTCAATTTATATCCACAAAGTACTAAAAGAAAAACCTATCAAAACTATCTTTGACTTTGTATTACCATATAAGTTTCTCCAGGAGTATATGTGAGGTAGTATCCTGGGGAATATTTCATGTGATAAATCATCCATGGGTTTGCTCAAAGACTCCCTTCTCATATGAGATATCTCCTTAGTGTTCCCATGGAGGACTTTGTAAGTAGGTCCTGCGATTCCATGGCGCCTCAAGTGGTACACAACGCGCATTGGAGTCCACCATACTCTATTGAAGATCTTAACAATGGTGGTTACTAGGAAACATATGAACATGGAGCTTAAGATGAGGCATATCATCTTTTGAACTCTGTGTTGAAAACCAACTGAACTTAGAACATCAAATATTGTTACTCGTTTTATTCTCTCTACAAAGAGAAAGGAACATTTAGCTGCAAATTGAAGACAAATGGTTTAGATGCCAACTTTGGCAGCATTAAGAGGATTCGATGTCACTCCCAGAGTTGGGTGGAATGGGAGTGGAATGGTCAAGTAGCAATATATTGTACTTGGATTAATATCACTTTTGGATTAAGTGGTCATTTAAAATAGTATGAGAGCCCAAGTCATGGGTTCAAGTTTCGCTACTATTAGTGTTTGAGACCATAAGTTTCGGCACTATAATTAATCTCCTTGAGGGTGTTGGAGACATAAGTCTTGCTACTATAATCCTGTTTGTCATGTGCATAGCTCAACACCATGGCTTGCACGTGAAGGGGTGCGTATTGGAGACATCAAACTAATAAGTATACACTAACTAACAACTTAATTAAGCTTTTAAATCAAGTGATCACATAAGAAGGTTCAGTGTTCGAACCACGGTTTCAATCTCTATTGTACAAAAAAAAAAAAAAAAAAAAAATTGATGTCATCAGAAATTCAGGAACTAGTGATTAAATATGAGAAAATTTAAATAAAATGGCAATAATTGTACTTTTAGTTGAATCTTGTTTTGGTTTCATACAGCTCTCATATGAAAATACTCTACTGGTGGTCCATGAAACTAAGAAATGAAAACGATAACTTAACAAAGAATTAATTTTTTGACGTTGTAAAATAAATCAAATGACGATAGATCAAAGAGGTGGTTATTTCAATGATGAAGCAAATGTGATCGTATATTCTGTGATGCTATATGCATAAAAATAGATTATTTAGTACGAAAATATTATATAATTAGTTGCTTATAAAGATATTTGATATTGTCAATATGCTTAGTTTTCATTTTTTTTGTAATCAACTTCGTCTTGAAGCGTTTCAAGATGAAATTAGGCCAAATTTGTCATCTAATTAGGAGAAAGGAATCTTATCTCAACTATTTTTAATGATCATTAACCATGGAGCATGTCATTCCAATAACTACAGGTACACAAATGGCCAGAAGACTTGAAATATTTTGTACAAAATTGGACGACAAGAGCACCAAATATATATATATATATATATATATATATATATATATATATATATATATATATTTGAAGTACTAGTGCTATGAACAATGACATGCAACAACAAATAATGGATTCCAAGTTCGAATTTATACCCTCTCATCTCATTTGTTGATTGCCCACTTAATTGATTAGAGCATGCAATGGGGGCAAGCTGTTACACTACGGATTCATAATCTTAATTAGGGTGAATCTATTGTGGTCGAATTTAAGGTGAGTTCCTCATCATTAAAAAATATTGTGTGCAAAGTGATGACCTAGGATTGATGAGAGTAGTTGGAACATTATGATCGTGGATAACTTCGTTTTCTTTTAAGCATAGAGTGCTTAAGTTTTTTAAGTTTCCTTCAATACTATCCAATCAAAAACAGGACTTATGTTTACATCAGAGCTCATTATTAGTGTTTTTCATTGTAAATTTGTAATCAAGATGAAAAAACTAAGCATTATTGTCCGTTTAAATTTTAAAGATGCCTTGGACTCTTCTTGGAAGCACAAGGGATATAAAGTTAATTGAACGATTAGGTCGTGTGTGTCAAGCACATGAATCTCGCATGTTTGTGACGCTCACACGCATATTTAGAAGTGAACGATCAATCGTTCACCAGCCTGACTTGATGTTGTAGCATCACTCAACACCTCATTTGGTCTTTAGCTATTATTCAGTGACATAAAACTAGAGAAACGATGGTCCATGAAAATATTAGAGAAGACTAAATAATTCCTTCACATGTCAGAGGTGAGACAATCACTTTTGTGGTCCATCGCTTAGACATCAACATCAAACACAAAATCAGCAAGGCTAGTGGATAGTCCTTTTTTTCGTATTAGAGAACATAGTTGTCAAATCGTGAATCGTATCGCGAATCGAAATATCATTTTTTTGAATCGTGAACCGTATCGAATCGTGAATCGTAACGATTCGTTCACATTCAAAATTGAATTTATAACTCTATATTTGTATGAATCTTTAAAGTAAACTAATAAAAAGGTCATCACAACAACATTATTAACCACAACAACTACACTTATCTCTTCATCACCTTCAACTTTATCAAGGATTTTAGCCAACAACACTAGTAAAGGTCTTTGTGTCTTCACTTTGGCTATTTTTGTTATGGTTGACTATGCTTTGTTATGGTTTGGACATAGAAGAAAAGAGAAAGAAAAAACAATGAGACTTGACGTATATGTAACATTGCAATGAATCGTATTAATCGTTGAATCGTATGTTGAATCATAAGATTCACCATAATTCAGTACAATTCATGTATATTTTCGATTCGCATGCTGATTCGTATCGTTTTTCTTATGAATCGAATCGAATCGTAAGATTCGAATCGTGAATCATATGATTCTGTTAACTATGTTAGAGAATATAATTGTCTAACACTAAAGTTTTTAAAATTTTAAGATCTATCTTATAAAATTATGAATTATTTTATTTAGTACTAATTAGTTTTTATATGTAACTCCATATTTCTATCCATAATATTAGATCGGACTTTGATTTTGGCCGTCTATGTCCATGTGTGTCTCATTCTTGAATCACTTACTTCATGTTTCTTGACATTTGTGTTCTTCTACGTTTGCTTTTTAACAAAACTATTCTAAATTCAAGTTGTTTTTCCGCATCAACTCTTCAATCACTCTCAGGTTACACATGAGAGGAAGCATAAAAGAATATATAATCATCTAACATTGAAAACTCATAAAATTAGGACCATACTGAACTACTCCAATCAACGCCGATTGTTTTCAAGACAAAAACTCATGTTCTTAGCACTTTACTTTGCACAATATTTTCTTTGGCAACAACATCATGGATAAGATCAAGTTAGGTTGCATTTTTTTTCCCTCTAAATAATAATTTAATTTATTTTCGTAATTTTGTTGCCACAAGTAGTATCTCTTCATCGTACAATTCGATGAAATGTCTTGAAATATAATTTAGGTCAAATTGGTAGGTGCACATATAATAATCAAGTGAATTTTGTTCTAACGGGGGATCAATCAACATTCCAACAAATGATGTCGTTGTATCTTCCACCCAATTGATTCTTTACAAATTAGTATTCACAATTTGTACGGGCATTCTAGCTATATAATAAATCCAGTCCTCTTATTCATATAACAGTAAACATCATAATCTGGTTTTGTACATTTGGTCACAAGAAATTCATGCATCTAAACATCTTCATTCAAGAGCATATCACAAAGTCTTGTACTTTCACTCTTATATTGCTTGGAGGATGACTGGAACTCCATTTTTCGGCGTGAGAATAAATATATCAGAAGGGTAATGAACATAATTTGGAGACAAAGTGAACTTGTATCTCTGCAGAATCATTGACAATGCAATCTTTGCTTCATTGGTGGTGAAATTCAAGCCAACACAAGTCCGAGGTCCGAGGCCAAACGGGAAAAATGCTGCTGCATTGTTGTTGGTAGCTTTAGCCACCCCTTCTGCAAATCTCTCTGCCTTGAAAATGTGGACATCTTTTCCCCAGTATTGAGGGTCATGGTGCAGTGCTAGTATGGGGATAAAGATATTGATGTTAGGAGGAAGAGTGAGGTTTCCTAGTTTAACCTCTCTTTGAACTTTTCTTGTTACTGTAATGACAGGAGAGTATAGTCTGAGACATTCGTTGATGATCATGTTCATCTGCATGGAAAAAACAAAGAAAATAGTCAGTTCAATTGTGAAAGTTTTTTTATGTATATATTGGGATGGAATTGTAGTGACCAAAATTTAACATCAGCCTAGACCTTATTTTTCAAATATTAAATTGGATTCGGTATATATCAGCCGGAAGATCCATTCCATTAGATTTAATTCAAGTCAGTCGAGTAGGGGCAAATTCAAGATTTTGTTCAATGGAGACTAAAATCATACAATTCAACAGTTATATATGAGCAACTATTTTTAGTGGAGACTAATTTGATTTCTAAGGCTAAAAGTAGCTTATAAATGCATATATTATCAAAAAATAGAACTCCAACTCACTCCTTAATATTTATGTTCTTGAGTCAGTGGGGATTGTAGCTCTCACTGGCCTGTATATACATCCATCCATGCAACCGAGGCCGACTCGATGAGAGTTAGTTTTGTCAACTCGATTAGAGTTGTACTTCGTTTTTTTTTTTCCTCCCTTCCCCTATTCCCCTCAACCCCCAAAGAAACTCAAACCCTAGCTGTCCATTTGCCAGGGGCGTAGTCCACCATTGGACTATACCTGAGTCCGTACAACTTGGTTGAACTAAGTAAAGTCATCTTGGTTGAACCGAATAGAGTCGTTCTCGACAAACTATAATAGAGTCATTCTCGATTGAAACGAATAGAATCATCCTCGACTGACTCGATTAGGGCCATCCTCGACCAACTCGACTAACAGTGTCTACAGGAATTAAAAAGATTTAGAGATTGTGATAAGCTTACAGCTTTTAGTCTCGCAATGCCATCAGAAGTAGGGTTTCCATGGCCAAAGATCTCAAACACTTCCTTCCTTGCTTTCTCTTGCATTCTCTATGAGTTGCAAAAAGAAAAATACACCACGCGAGTAAGTTTGTCGTTGTAAGATGTCCAGCACCATACAATGCCTTGATCTCATCAATCATTTGATCCAATGTTATCCCCTTGTTTACATCACCATCATGAGTAATTTTCATTAATTGTCCAAGATAATCACTCCCAAAAGTATCAGATTCTCCATTGTTTGGCTTTTCTCTTTTCTTTACAAGCTCTAGAATCGAAGTTTTGATTCCTCTTTCAAGTCTCTCTGCCTCAATCTCATCATTTGTTTTTATTATCTTACTGCAAATTCGAACAAAATCATAGTTTCAGAAAGAAGAATGAGAAATAAATATTGTCCGTTTAATATTGCTGATTAGGCTGATTTCTCCCGATCCTTATTAGCTGACTTATTTATCTTTGGAGTTGAATCTTTGATTTTAAAAACGTCCGGAAAGGCCTTTTTCGCAGGCTAGAAGGCCAGTTCCTTATTAACTCGGGTTAATATATTTTTAAAGTTCAAGATGATCACACTTAAACATATAGTACTTGTCTTGTTTATCAAGTTTAAACGTATAATACTAGTCTTACTTATTAGACTAAAATCCTGAGCTTGTACGTGACATGACGAGACATTAAGTAATTTTGGCAAAATTGTTCAATACATACAAACGAGTTTCCTCAAGATTACATTGCCAAATTTCCTGAATCTTTCAACAAATTCTCAAAATTCGTGATGGAAAAGCTCGAACTTATGATTGGTTAACAAGTAAAGACTAGCTTTGTTAGTTTACCACCATTATGAGGAAAACATTTGGAAACTACAGCCGCTTGCAATCAGTAGCCTCAGAGCTTGCCACATGTAAAATTATTAACTATTATTGAACACTGACTTTCTTTCTATTTTTAAGATTGGCTCCCTTGTTTTATAAAGGAAAAAATCTTACTAACACCAGACCAACCTCTGACTATAGGTGTCGGGCCGAGACGGACATATGTGTGAACCGTGTTAGAGTCAGACGGTCCGTTTTCAAAACATACAGGACAAAGATATACTTTACCTGATGCCAGGAAATCTGACATTTTAAACATTCTTAACAGTTACAGCAGTCAACTTTGCCACCATCTGAAATATGTGCTTTCCTTCCATATAACTACTCCCAAAAGCTGTCCTGGAAATCACATCAGTTGTTAAGAGTCCAAATTCTTTGAACACATCAATATCTCCTCCTTCATAATCTTTCCACCTTTCCAGCATCATCTCAACACCTGTACACATTTTCGGAACCATGCTCTGCAGATGCAACAACTCTTCACATCAGATTTTTTTTTTTTTTTTTGAAGGGTAAACGCTCTATTTACACCCTTGTGTTTATTGCGACGTTGATTTCCTACCGATAAGAAGTGTTATATTTTGATCTTTTATCTATTAACTTGTCACCATTAGTCCTTAAGCCACTTTCTGTTAAAAAATTAATAATTTTGTCATGTGGCCTACGTCACGTGACCAGTCCGTGACAAAACCGTTAAAAATTTAATAGAAGGTGATCAAAGAATTAATAATGCCACAACTAACATAAATAAGGGGACAAAAACTAACATTTTTGAAAATATGGACTAACTTGTCAAATATACGATAAAAGTAAGGAACTAAATAGAACATTTACCCTTTTTCTATGATGCAAAATTCTCTCCTTAATCAAATTTTAACATGACAATATAGAAATGGTATCAAAATAAGTTAATATTGTGATGGTATAAGGATTAATTACTTTCAAGCTATCTGCATGGAAAGTGTGATTAGCCAATTTTCGAACTTTTGCCCATTTTTCACCTTCATTTGTTATAATTGCCTCTCCTAACAGTTTCTTTGCATAGCCATCAACTTCCATTTTCGGATAAGCACCTTCTTTATTGGAAAGTATCTCTTTAACAAGCTCAGAATCTGTCACAAATAGTTGGGCTTGTGCACCATGCCAACTAAGAAGGTTTCTTCCTGCCACACAAATCATATGATTGAAAATGGAGAGATCATATTCATATTATATTGAAATTAGTAAAATTTTGATGAAAAAAAATCCCAATCTTTCACGACTTCGTTGTTTATACTAAGCTGAAATTGGAACCTTTCAATGCTTAAATGCTACTAAGATGTATAGTGTTAAGAAACACAGGGTTTCACCCTAAAACTAATAAATAGCACCATGGGTGGACATATTTACGGGATAGCGATGTTGTAGTCTGCACGAGCCCTAAGACTGAACCATTAAGAAGTGACTTAGGGCTGAATTTTTTGAAAGGTCTATGTTTTTAAGATATTGTTAGACTAAAAAATCAATTTAGTCCCTACTTAAAAAAAACTACCTATATATGAGTGCTTAACTAGGTATTTTTGGCCCCCAATAAACAGAAATATCGAATCCACTCTTGAGTAGCACGTAGAGTAGCTCATGCTCGTATATACTAATTTTAAAAGTTGTGATTTATCCATCCTGCAAATCAAAAAGCATAATACTAGTTAAAAGAATCAGAAACTACGATCATTACCATATATTTTCTTCCAAGCAGAAACATGAGGTTGTATCCTTGATGATATGTTATGAGATATATCATCCATAGGTTTTCCCATCGTTTGGCTTCTCATATTGGAGATTTCTTTGGTGCTACCATGAGGGAATGTGTAAGCAGGGCCTTTAATTCCCTGTGAACTCATAATTTTTCTTATTCGAAATGGTGTCCACCATACCTTGTGAAGGAATTTTGCAAGTGCCCACAAAATGTATAGGCACAAAATAATGGAGATGAAGGCAAGCATGGCTCAAGCAACAAGTTTTCAGTAATGAATATAGTGAGGAGTGATGGTTTGAAATCTGATTATGATTAGAGGTTTAATTTATGCTTGATATTTTGTATGGGGCCAAGAATCAAATTACATAGAGGAGAAGACAAATACATGAGGATACCAGCTTTGGCCTTACTTGGATCACTGGTTTTTATTTTTTATTTTATTTTATGATGAGGAAGTCTGGACCACATTACCCAATGTTTAGATGGACTAGTGAGGTAGTAACTTATTATCATAAAATGTTTTAAGTTCAAACTAAAATTCAGCCTCCATTATACTAAACGAAAAAAAAGAAAAAAGAAAGGCAAGACCACCCTAAGACTATTTCAAGTCAATTAAATATCAGATAATATTTATAATAAAAAATATATATGCAGATTCAAACTCCGAATCTTGGATGCAATGATTACTTAATATTAAATGGGCATGATTATGTCAAACTTGATTTTAAGTTTGGATTTTCATAAAGTTCACTTTCTCTATGACTCTATCATGAAGTTGAAAGCCATTCACATGTCTTTAAAAATTGGATCTAGAGTATCTATCACAAAAGTAAACAAAAAAATGAAAAACATGTACGAAACAAAAAACAATTTAAAATACTGTTGATTTTGGTCTATGGAAACTTTGTGCAAACAGTCCTCATTGTTTTTCTAAAATTTTAAATTCATTCATATTGTTTAAAATTAGTTAATATAGTCTCTATTATTTTTCAAAAAATTTAAATTTGTCCCTATTGTTCAAAATTATCCAATTTAGTCTCTATTATTTTCTAAAAAAAATTAATTTAGTCCTAGCCTAAATTGGCTAAATTAACTTTTTTTAAAAATTATAGGGACTAAATTGAAAATTTTAAAAAATAATAAGGACTAAATTGACTAATTTTGAACAATAAGAAAGAATTTGAAATTTTTTAAAAAACAATAAGAACTAGCTTGCCTAATTTTGAACAATAAGGACTAATTTAAAATTTTGAGAAAAACAATAGAGACTACTTGCACAATTTTTCCTTTGGTCTATTTGACAACTCAATGGAGGACATTTTTTTTTTGTTAAAGTCAAGAGGTGTCACCACACTCGAACGTATGGGACTAGTCCCCGCTCAGGTGTCGAGGATGTCCCTGACCACGAATTGCTTTCAATGAGTTTTTAACCTTTGACTTTGTAGGTAAAATTTGTCTACTGATAATCTATTTATCATTTGGATCACAGCGTTGACATTGCGAACCTATATATTATGTTATCTAATTATAATGGTGTTGAGGAAAATTTTCTCTCTTCTCCAGTAGACCTTGGTCTAGCAATAAGGTTGAAACCTGAAATTAAAGTCTCACGTTAACAATGATTGGAAAATGACATAAACCAGATAAATCAAATAAAGTTTTGCAAGAAATAAAAGACATGAAACGTTCGCATAATTCATCAAAACTTACATCCACATATAAAGATATTGACGAAAATCACTATATAAGAAGAAATTTTTTTCCCTTCCAGTAAAACCTTAGCAGCATCTCATATATATTTTTGAAAAATCCAATTAATCAGTCCAACCATAAGTTTAGCAAATAATATGTTTGGGACTTTTTTAAAAAATAGTGATGATTGTGTAGTCTTTTTTACATATTAAGTCAAGTAGTAAAATATGAAATAAAAAATGGAAAGAGGAGAATTGGCTGATAGGAGTCATCAACTGGGTCAAAACACAAGACATCAGACTACTTACTCCCCTTATAAATTGCCTGAGTAAATAGATTAGATCTGGACACGGCATTGAATCCATCCCAAGGTTACAAATCCTATATGCAAATTATTACCCTACTACTCCATCTAATCCATGAGAGCATCACTAATTTTTTTTTTTTTAAATAATTGTTTGTCTATCTATTCCTTGGTTGTTTCTCCTCATTTTTGTCACTCCTATGATACGCGGTTTCTATACATCTTCTTGCTTCTTTCGGAGAAGAAGATACAACTTGGTTAATTACTTAATTACTCTCACTTATATGATTAACCCAACAACATTAATTACCAACTTCATTTTATGCTTTCGTAACTATCAAGGAAATTTATAGGACTTTCTAGGTGTGTGTGTACATATACATAGATAGATGTTTGGCAAATGATACCAAATGTCTGCCAATATGAGGAAAACAACATCAACTACTCGTGGTATATATTTTGGTATCAATCTTTTTCATTTTGTTGGCTCTAGAGAATAAAATCATGTTCTCTTGGTCACATAAACATTTCTCTTGTCAGAATATCAGTCAATCAAGTTTCTAATTGTGTAGTTAATTAGTTGGTTACATAAACATTTCCCTTGTTAGAAGATCAGGCAATTGAGTGTCTGATTATGTAGTTAAACTAGTTTGCTCATACTCTTTTACCTATTGATTGGACTTTTTTTAAACTATACTATTGTACAATCTCTGTTTGTAACAGACAAAGATAAACCTGATATTGACAGATTTCTTTTTGATAATACACGCAATAGTAGATCTAGAATTTTCGTTTATTGTGGGCTAAAATCACACAATTTAGTACTTATGTAGAGTTTTTTTTTTTTTCCAAAGAGGGATTAAATGAATTTTTCAACATAAAAATATCTTAAAAATATATACATTTAAAAAAATACAACTCTAATTTTTCAAAAAGTTTAACCCTAGTTTACTCATTTTGATTATGTTATGCTCGGGGTGATATCATGTGTGTGAAAATGTAATTTGAAACAAAGATGAAAGCGAGAAATTAGACACATGCGGATTTACATGGTTGGTCCTAAAGCCTACGTCCACGGGTAGTTGAAGAATAATTTACTATATGATGAAATCATTTACAAGCATTCTCTTACAAAACCTTACACCTACTACAATGGTCATAAGACTTATTTATAAATAATCCCTAGGGTTCTAGGTATTGGATTTACAAGATAATTGTGCATTAACTACAAATACAGGCTATAGCCCAATAAATTCCATTATCATAGTACTACATTTTTGCTCTTTTGTAACACTTAAATTGAAAAACTAAACTAACTGTTGCAATAGGTTCTTCTTGCAACATTCTTCTAAGTGTTGCATTCAATGGATTTGGGGTTGGCTTTAGAGAAGATAAGAATGTCATCTGCAAAGGCTAGATGGTTGAGTTTAACTTTCTTGCATTTGGGGTGAAAACCAAATCCCTTCAACTCAATGGATTGAATTGAAGACCGGACATTTTGGAGAAGATGTTAATAGCTTTCTTGATGAGCTCAGTGGATCAGGGGTTGGTTTTAGAGAAGATAAGAATGTCATCTGCAAAGGCTAGATGGTTGAGTTCAACTTTCTTGCATTTGGGGTGAAAACCAAATCCCTTCAACTCATTTCACCCAATAAGAAGTTGAGATAAAACTTCCATGACAATCACAAAAACATAAGGTGGGATCGGGTCGCCTTATCTAAGACCCTTTGTCCCTGTAAAAAACCCTCCATTTGATCATCGATCATAATCGAATAAAATAGGGATCAGATGTAATACACATATCAATCCAACAGATAAACGACCCAGGAAAACCAAATGCTACAAGACAAGAGCAGATAAAAGTCCAATCAACTGAGTCATAGCCCTTCATAATATCATCTTGAGGCTATTAAAAGAGAAAAGTAGAAGCAAATTTACTATATAAAAAAAGAGAAAATAGTTGCAAGTTAATTAATATTGAAAATTTCTTGATGGATTGAAGATTGTGAGTCCAACTATATATCACCGAAATTATACATACAACTTTTACCTCGTAATATTGTTGTATGTGACAGGTGTCACATATATAATCGCTTTCATTTATTTAAAAAAAATAAATAGCGTGATATTACCATACAAAACATGAATAGTGAGTAATACTGCATAGATAGTGACATACAAAATTGGTCTATATATATATATACACTTCAGGAATGGCATACTAATTATTCAATTTGGTTTGCTTTCATATTTCTTTTTTGGTAGACTCCAACGACTGGCAACAAAGAATGTAGACTAGCAACATAGTAAATTGACTTTTAAGGTAAATAAATCAATTTGTCCTGCGAAGTTGTAAGGACCAATTTGTATTGTTTTGCTTGATTTGTTTATTTATTATTATTTTTTAATTCAAAAAAGACCTAACCCCTACAACACATATTAAATGTCATTCACAGTAATTAATTTAATAATCTACTATACTTAACCAAGAAGCATACCACTAGACTTGCAACATAATAATTTGTTTTGCTTGATTAGATAATGGAATCATAAGGAAAATACAAAAGATATCTGCCCCAGTTCGTACAATCTTTGGAATTTTTGGACTCTGGTCCTCTTTTTCTTTTTACCAAACTTTCGAATTATTGCACTCTAGTCCATTTTTGATTTTTACCAAAACTTTAGAATTATTGCACTCTAGTCCATTTGTGATTTTTACCAAAACTTTCGAATTATTGCACTCTAGTCTATCTGTGCTTTTTACCTAGACTTTCGAATAATTGCACTCTAGTCCATTTGTGCTTTTACCAAATTGTCCACCATGTCATTATTGAATTATATGGTTTGATATTTCTGAAACTAAAATTTGGTTACAGATTTTGTTTGTAATTTAAGTGAAAATAATTATTATTTCAAATGTATAAAACCGAATGTGTATCCTCAGATATTGATGCTAACACGAGAGATGAATTGTTGATTTGAATATTTTTCCTGAGAAAATGAAAAGAATTGCAATTTTCTGTTTCATATCAACTAGAATGGAGTTTAATGGCCTAAATGTCACTTGTGCCATTCGTCTTATCCTACCTCACCCCCTTAAGAGATAAGAAAGTTAAGAGGTTGGAACTTAAAACTTCTGTTGGCTTAGATGCAACTTTAGTAGGGTTAGCCATAAAGTTATATCTCTAAAAAGCTTATCTACTAAAAACTTTAATTTGTTTACGCAAATGCAACTTTAACAGGGTAATTGATAAGGTTGCCCTTCAAATACTTGTCAAATAAAAAACTTTTTAAGAGGTTAATCAAGGGTCACGCAAGAATAAGATAAGATTTTATTTTTTAACTATCACTAATATATGTATAACATGTGATACATATATGATTTCCTGTCCTATATCAATTTTGCAAGATATAGGTATTTAGTTTATAACAATTTGAGTTTACAACTACTATCAACTTGTGTTTAAGCATTTTGTGTCATTAATTATAGACTTAATGTATTGAGAGAATAATAGTTTGTATAGGCCATTACTTGTGGCATCAGACTAAGTTACCAGACAAAAGTGTGGCTCTTCCCATTGCTTGGTGATCCTAGAGTCTAGTTTTGTTCTATTCGGCACGATGCGGTCGTCGCGTATTTAAGGGGCCAATTTTGTAATATTCCATCCTATGTCGATTCTGTAATTAAAGAATTCTGTTTAGATTCTAATTGGGTTCATTAGTATTGTAAGCAATAGGACAATAGCTGACTAAACCTCTGGGCTGTTGAGCATAAGGGTTTGTTTAGAAGTGTTCTTGTTATTTTTTTTGGTATAACAGTTTTGAAAACGAATTTCTAAGAACAAAAGAGGAAAAAATTTGTTTGACTGGAATTGATCTCTCAACAAGGTATCCAAATGAAGATACCCTTATAATTATATAAATTATTTTTTTCTTTTATAGAGCTACAATTTTTTTATTAAATTAAATAGCTTAATTAATTAAACATTTAGGTTTGATTAATTTAAATTAATTAAATTATTAAGTAAATTATTATTTATTATTAATTTATAAGTTAAGGATTTTAAAATTTTAATAACTAATATTTTTAATTAAAATTTTAATTCATAAAATAATAAATTACATCATAAAATTTTACTAATAATAAAAAGTAATGAAGTAATTTATTATTAATTTAGTAGTTGATTATTTTAAAATTTTTAATTAATTAATTTAATTAATAACTAATAAAAAATTTATAAATAGTGAACTTAATAAAAATTTATTTTATAATAAAACTAGTTATTAATTTATTAATTAATTATTTAAAAAAATTATTAATTAGTAACTAATAAAAGTTTTATTTAATAAATTATAAATTAATTAATAAGGCTAATTAATTAATTAGTAATGAATTAATTATTAACTAATTAAATAGTAAATTATTAAAGTTATTAACTTAATATTAACTTAATAGAATTATTAGTTATTAGTAAAATTATTATTTATTTAATTTCATTAATTATTGATTAAATAATTTATTTATTAAACTAATTAATTATTATAAAATATGTTTAAGTGTATTGGGGGAGAGGGGGAGTGGAGCTGGAGAAAATAAGAACACATGAAAACATATAAAATGTGTTTTTTTTTTTTTTTCCTCTTGTTGAGAATAGGTTTTTCAAAACAGTTTTTGAAAATAATTAACAAAAACTTATGCTAAACAAGTTTCTTTTATTTTTCTATTTTCGAAAACACTTCCAAACAGCCTTAAGTATTTTGCGTTAATTGATTATATTTAATGTGTTCAAGTTAATTAATAGTTGAACCTAGTTCATTACAGAGGGTATTAGAAAAGGGTATCAAGCTAATGTATAGGCTTATATTACTGCCTGGTGGTCTTAAACTGTTGTTTTGCCTCGTTGCATATTTAATTAAGAAAGGAATCTGCGACATCCTATTCCCATATAGATTTTATAAAGGATATGCTTACCCTCCTACCTGGTGGTCTGTTGTTCTATTATTTTGTTGGGCGTGATTGCCAATTCGTACTCTTACGTAATTCATATTCCTCAATCACTAGAGATATGAATCACTCGATTCAAACATAATACTGAATACATCAAAATAAAACTCAATTACATGACGCATGATAAAGTACTCCTGGCCCGTTCTTATCACTATCCAAAAGCTCCTTAAGTCTTTTATCACGTGGCTGTTCAAAAGTTACGATCTCATCACATCCATGGCCTAACTCTGCCATTCTATCTGCAACTTCATTAGCTTCTTTGTAGATGTGTTTCAGGCGAACTGACCAGTTTCTTTTACGTAGATCTTTGCAATCTCGAACAAGCTCTACTTCTAGGTCACTTGAAGGCTTTTGTTTCCCGTTAAAAAGCCGTTCGGCAGTGTCACAATCTGTTTCGACCTCAATATTCTTGAATCCACTGTTCCAAGCTATCTGTAGTCCCTCTCTTATAGCAAATAATTCAGCTTCGTGGATATCGCAACTGAGAATTTTTCCAGCAAAAATTTGAACCCAATCACCCCCGTCATCTCTAGAAACCCCTCCGATAGCCACCAAAATATCCGCAGAATTAGGTTTTGTTTTACGACTGGCATCAGTGTTGAGTTTCAACCAACCCTTTTTTGGTAAACTCCATTTCGCGTTGTCCTTGGGCGTCCGCTTTGCTCCTTGTATAAGAGCAGAAGATGGTTCATGGACCTGATTATAGATGTAGCCATCCTCTTCTAAGGGTTCCATCACTTTCGTGTTGCTTGATGATGATGATTCTGATGAGCTTGAGAAGAGCTTAGATACTCTGAACAAAAAAGAGAAGAGCTTAGAAACGCCCCATGCAGCAAAAGCTGCTACTCTGATAAAAAAACAGAAGAGCATAGATACGCCCCATGCAGCAAAAACTGCGTTAACCACCTCTCCAACCGCCTTGCCTATAGTTGCCAGTGGATCATCAACTACTTCTTTTTCATTCTCAGACATCTTCGTGTAGTAAGACATGATTTTAGTGTTAGCGAACCAGTTGAGGGCTTTCAACTACATTGTATGTGGTGGTTCTCCAAGAAGTAATTAATTTATAGCAAATTCTGAGAGGATATTTGCACATTGGCCCCCTAAGATACAAATCTTTTGGTTGTGGCAAAAATTACTTCGAGTGGAAGTTTTGAACATCTCTTTAATAAGATTATAGGTCCCACACCACACTCTAATGAAAGGCAACCATTTTGAAGCATAATCCTTTGGTCGGTCATCACCTTGATTTTTCGCCAATTATACGGTGTACTGTAAAAGTGTTGGTGGTTCCTCGTCAATAAAGAGGTCACCAGCCTTTTTGGAAAGGAAGAACACATTGGAATAATATTGACTAAAATATTTCAATTTAGTCCCTATTATTTTCAATTTGGTTTTTATTGTTTAAATTTTTTTAATTTAGTTCCTATTGTTTCTTTAAAAGTTTTAATTTCGTTCCTATTGATTTTAAAATAGAAGAGCATAGATACGCCCCATGCAGCAAAAGCTGCGCCAGCCACCACTCCAACCGCCTTGCCTATAGTTGCCAGTGGATCATCAATTTCATTCTCTGCAGACATGTTAGTGTAGTAAGACGACATGATTTTAGTGTTAGAGAACAGTTGAGGGCTTTCAACTACATTGTATGTGGTACTTCTCCAAGAAGTAGTTGTTATATAGCAAATTCTGAGATGATAATTTGCATATTGGCCCCTAAGAAACAAATCTTTTGGTTGTGGCCCACGGTGTAAAGAGGTCACCAGTCTTTTTGGAAAGGAAAAACATATTGGAATAATGATAGTCAAGTTTGGAACAATATAAGTTTCGCCTACGCTACGTCTATCGTGAAATAAATAAATAAATATATAAGTGGGATAAAAAAATTCTTGCATTTTATAATAAAATAGTCTTTATATTTATACTTTTAGTGGAGATTAAACTACATTAATTTTCAACTTCTCTGCAAGAAGTTATTTTGTTTTTTGGTCTGATAATTTTCATATTTTATATGTTACATTGAGCCTTTGTCATGCACTTTTGTCCTTTATCTAACAAAGTAGGACTCTATTAGTCCTTAGCCAATTTTTCACCCATTTTAAGTCGTTACTCATTCGTCAATTTGACATGACACATGCAATTAATAATAAAAAATTGATAAAAAAATGTGAAAAAAACTAACTGTGCCCTATTTTATAATCTTAAAGGAATAAAAGGCACATTGGTGAAGTTAGGTCACCAAATTATTATTTCTTTCCAAACTTAAGCGACCACGATATTTGCACTGACCCTTGATATACTAAGATATATATAGTTTCGTTCTTTTACTTTTAAATCCTAAGTCATGAGTTCGACTCATGTATAGAAACCGCGATGAGGACCTCCATGCATCAAGAATGACAGTTTCTTTTTTGTGCCTCATCTTATATTGTTATTTTTGTGTGTGTATGTGAGTTGATTTAATGAGTTAAGTATAGTAGGGCTAATACATTTCAAAAGACCAAAGTGATCATTGATCCACACAAAAAAGAAAGACGAGTGACTTCCGAGTCAAGAATAGAATTAACTAATGACAAGTGCCACCACGTTGGGGCCCAATAACAGTAAAGTTTGGAATTTGGGTGAATTGCACCAATAAATTTAATTTAGTCCTATATATTACAAAAATTTTAATATAATCTTATATATTTGTCTAAAAATCTCAAATTAGTCATACTGCTAATTTAGGGGTTAGTTTTAACAGAAAAATTCATAAATAACTTTTTTGCCCTCTACTATTCTCCAAATTGAAATAGTAACCGGAGCTAGTGTAATTAGAATCGTACGATTCGCGACAATTTGATATGATTCACTAAAAAAATTATACGAATCTGATAGGAGAATTGTGAATCAACGTGAATCGCAAGTGAATCGGTACCGAATCGTAGTGAATCGTGTGAATCGTTCATGATTCGGGTCAATTTTTTTTTTTTTTTTAAACCCAAAATATTTCAAAGTAGATAACAAAATAAGCCCACTTTAGTAAAAAAAAAAGGGAGACAAAACTCGTAACTAATTGGACCACTTGTGTTTACAGCAGCTTTTGAGCACTAGTTTGGGCACTTGTGAAATGTGATATTGTTCCGACCAAAAAAAATAGTGTGATATTATGATGCAGAAATTGTTTGGGCTACTAGGAACAAGTGAAGTAGTGAACAATCTAGAAAAGTAACAAAAATATATATTAATATTAATTCAAATAAAGAATCTCAACTAAAAATTGTTAATAGAAACATAATATGTCAAATATCAACTAGTTTTAAATTTGTGACTGAATCGGTACGATTCACGATTCGATTCAATTCACGATTCAAAAAAATGACATTTCGATTCACGATACGATTCACGGTTCGACAACTATGACCGGAGCTACTATTCACAGAATAGTAACTCAAAAATCAAAGAAGAAGAAGACACCTTATCTTCTTCATTTGATCATGTTACAATATACAAAGGGTACCATTGGACTCGCAGTAATAAGATAAAGAAGTTGGTGCTAACCACACCAGTCACCATTGACCAGATAATCATCGAAGAAAGAAAGAAAGTTGGGATGTGATTTATCGACTTGTATGCCTCTAGTGCTCCAAATTCAGATTGGGGCAAATGATTAGAATCCTTGTCATAAGAGGAGTCCAACCATACCTGTCACGCCATTGGACGATGCCGAAGATGGTTGGGATTTGAGAAGAAAATTGTGGATATTGCAACACTAGTCAACATTGACAATTGACCTGATCGGTGATTGGAGATCGTCAAATTGTTCGCCATCCAAAGAAGAGTCCAACGGCGCTAGCCGTTTGAAAATTGGACGGTTAGATCGTGAGATATCAACTGTTGAACGTGAACCGTCCAATTATTATCAGATCTAAAAGGTTCAGATCTGGTACATTTAGGACCAATTTGAACTTTTTGCAAATATTTAGGACCAATTTGAATAGTTTTACAAATATTCAGGACCAATTGAAACTCCTAACAAACATTCAGGACTAATTTGAATATTTTTGTAAACATCCAGGACCTAATAGAACTTTTTTCTCACACATGTCATTTTTCAATTTTGTCCCTCATGTCAAGATCATGTGCAAATCACATGACCAATTTTATGTTAAAATTAATCTCAATTTTAACGGAAAAGACTAATATGAGACTTTTATAAAATATATATAGGACTAAACTGAAATTTTTAAAAAAATATATAGGATTAAACTAAAATTTTTAAAACATATAAAACTAAATAGAATTTTAGATGAAACATATAAGTCCATTGGTGCAATTCACCCTAATTTGTACGCTTAAAAGAGAATGAGAGAATTTACAAAACGTAGACCCACATTCTCTCTTACGCATGAAAATATGTGCCAATGTGGGCGCATGGACTATTTCCCAAACATTACATTTTTTAGACTTTTCAAAAGAAGAATAGAAACAGTTTTGAAATTGGAATCCAGCTCTTTGACCAGCTGGGCAAACTAAGACCCCATTTCGTACGAGAATTTCAAATTAAATATCTATAAATTTAGGGGCTAATATATGCAAATTCTTAAGAGAGATAAAATATATAATTTTTTAATTATATGAGTATATTTTTTCAATAAGAATTATTTAATTTGTTTAGCTAAAAATACTTAAGTATTTAATTTTTTTTTTTAAATATAAATTTTTTTTAACATTCTTTTGAATTAATGAGGACTAATGTAAATCGAAGGGATGCCCCAGCACCTCTTGTCAATAATGCTGCAAGTGAATCTTTCTTTTTCCTCGTTATGGTTCATCAAAGACAAAAGTCACGAGGGAATCTTAACTTTCGGGCTTGTGTACGTAAAAAGTTCCCCTTCTCTTATTCTTAGGGATCATGGTTCTTTGTACTAAAATTCAGGAGAGAAAATAGTTGAGACAATTATTGACAATTTCTTTAGGACTATGTGATTATAAATTTATGGATCAAAGATAAATAAGCTCTTGAGATTTTTGCAATTCTCAAATCAGTACCTGAAGGTTTTTTTTTTTTATTTATAAAAAAATCACTTAAATCCTCATATATAGTTTGATTTTTATGTACAAATAAGTCCTCTTACATTTACCCCCATCAAGTTTTTGTACAGAAAAGCAATACATGCACAGTACGTGCCAAATAATGACAGTTTTTCTAATATTAACACGAAATTGAGCACGTAATTTTTATTTTTATTTTTTATTTTTCTCTCTCGCAAGCCCAACGAGTTGAGCACCCTTTTGCTCATGCTCGACTCAGTAACTACATAAGCTTAGTTTGTTTATTTATTTTTGTTAAAATTTGTCTCAATTGAATAAATAAAAAGGGTTTGTACGAGCCCAAAGCGATCCAACATGTTGGTTCATGAAATGTAAACCCATTGGCCATGACCATTGTCCAAGCCCAAAAACTGCTCAAAGTAGAAACAATAAAGTTATGTGGACTGCATACCGCAAAGGGGACTTCACGTCTGCTTCTACATGGGAGAAGATTAGGAGTCGAGGGAATGCTGTTCATTGGGCTAATGTGATATGAGATAGAGTGGTGATTCTGAAGCAGGGATTTTACACCTGGTTGATGTGTCTTTATCACAATTATACTAAATATCGGCTTCTCAGTTGGGGTGTAATTAACAATACGAATTGTGAGCTTTGTGATCTGGGTCTTGAGACTCGTGATCATCTATTTTTTTATTGCCCTTTCTCTCACAGAATTTGGGAGCATTGCACGTCTCTCCTTAGAGCATCCAACTTGGATGTTTGCTAGGATGCCATGTTTATCAGAATTGAGAGACTGAGGTGAAAGAGAAGCTTGCGAGCAGACTTGGCTAAATGCTCGCTTTCTTCGTGTGTGTACCATATATGGAAAGAAAGGAACAGTAGGGTCCATGGCTTGGGGGCAAATACAGAAGAGCAAATCATTGAAAGATTCCTCCTCGACGTTAGACAAATGATAAACTTACAAAACAAATATGTGGATAATACTATGAATAGGTTTTTTTGTAGATTGTGGAAAATTACAGATAGACTTTTGTAAATGTTAGTTTTTGGGCACAGTTGATGACTTTGTAACTCTTGTTTTTTGAAAGTTGCAATGAAAAGATTACTTACCGAGAAAAAAAAAAAAAAGAGTTTAATCCAAACTTCATTGGAGCAACTCGGATCGTTTTCAACTTTAAGCATAAGTCCACATGAATAGGAGACATATATGTCGCATTTGCCGAATTCTTAGAGATTAAAGAGGTAAATTTCAAGAATAAAATGCATCACACCTCCTCTATTTTTCTAAAGTTTGCGTCACAAACCCTATGTTTTTAAAAGTCGCACAACACCCCCTGAGTTATCCAAAATATTGTACACTTGCCCTTATTGTGAGTTCTATTAATGTCCGTTAACTGCAGTTATTAAAAGACAAAAATTTTCTTTTTATAAATGGTAATTTTGTGCATTTCATACATCTGATTCCTGTAAACCCAATTTGAAAGATGAACTAAACCTATCACTGAATGCGTCTTTTTGGGCGGAAGACGAGCTCAAAGATCCAAAAAAGTTGTATGAGATAGAGTGGCGTGAAGAAAGTTTCTACCTCAAAGTGATGGGCAAGCATTTAAAAAGCAATTGAGGTTAAATCAACGGATTTTAGGCAAGTATTTGTAACAGCAAAGGTTGAATTCAGATGCAGCCTAAAGTGGGGTAAAAGGATACTTTCTGTACTTCCTTTTTAAAAAACAATTGAGGTTAACGAATCTAAGCTGCAGGAATAGAGGATTTTAGGCAAGAATTTGTAACAGCAATTGAGGTTAACGGATTTAATGAACTTATGGTCATGTAATAGTTATATGTTATTAAGTAAACGACTTAACACCTCCCCTGTGTTTTGTCAAAAGTGGACAATACCCTCTATATTTTAAAACGTAGTTGATTACCCCCATATATTTTATAAAAATAGCTGAATAACCCTCTGTGTTTTTAACACCCTTGTTTTCGTTAAAAAAATCATTTATTTTAACAAGGGTTATTTAGCTACGTTTTTTAAAACATAGGAGGTAATCAGTTACTTTTATAAAACACAGGAGAGTAATCAGCTACGTTTTAAAACACAGAGGGACATTCAACTACTTTTATAAAATATAGAGAAGTAATCAGCTACGTTTTAAAACATATAGAGTATTGTACTCTTTTGATAAAATACAAGGGGGTATTAAGTCATTTACTCTATATTATTTGAGAAAAAAAAAAAATTAACGGACTTAAGCTAATGATGTATTACTTAAAATAACCTCTGGAAGATGGTTAAAGTTTGGGTTTTCAGGCGTTAAAATATTTGGTGAGGAGATATGTGTGTGCATTAAAGTGTGTGTCAGTGTTGTGGTGGTGGCAGTTGGTGGAGATATATGGTGGTGATAGGTTGTGCTAATGGTGAGGAGATGAGGGCGCCATTTTGGTCCATTGAAATGTATTTTTAGGCTTCAAACTAATTCTAGTTGTATAAGTGGCGTGAATTATGTATTCCCCGTTAAGTTTAACGAAAAATTAGATAGTGGGGTTTATACGCAATATTCAGAGTAACAGAAAATGTTATTTACAACTTTTGAAAACACAGAATTTATGATACAATTTTAGAAAAACACAAGAAAGTATAGCGTATTGAATGATGCTTTACAAGTGGTTGATCACTACTAGAACCATTGGAATCCAAGAAAGAATTATTTGCTGCATGACTAGGTGAATTCTCATTCTTTGAAATAAACTTTGCATTTTCTTTGTTGGACTTTGTCCTCCAATTAGACTGGTAGCCAAATAGCTCAAAGCACTCCTCTTTAATGTGACCAACATTTTTACAGTAGCCATGATTTTAGGTTGGATAGATAGTATAGTGTTTTGGGTTTTATGGCAAATTATCTGAGGACAACCTGCTTTGATACTATGTAAAATATTGTGGCATCAAAACGCATATTCATTGATAACCAAAACAGAATATATATACTACAAAGAGATGCCATCGAGATGACGATATGGACTCTGCCTATTGTTACAGTGGATAAACGTTTACCTACACAAGTCAATAGTCATGAAACAGAAAACAGCAAGTGGCTTTCAGTTGAAGACATGGTTGATGAGTGCAAGACACTCTATTTTGCTGGACATGAAACAACTACATCTATGCTTGGATGGACTATTATTCTGTTAGCTATACACGAAGACTGGCAAGAGAAAACAAGGCAAGAGGTGATGGAACTCTTCGGCCGAGAAACTCCAAATGCAGATGACATATCGAGAAACTCCAAATGCAGATGGCATATCAAGAATGAAAATTGTAAGAAACCTTACTCATTATCCTGTATTGCACAATTGTATAAAACATAAATTCAATATTGATATGGGTGAAAATCTGACCCGGGACTCATAAGAAACTGACTTACCAACATGTACACAATTTGAGGGAAAAAAAAAAAAAGATTATATCGTTTGACCAGTCGAGGTTCTCAAGAAGTCTCTTAAACTTTCGCATAATGTGGGGTGATATTATAAGTGAGGACAGAAAAATCTTGGGAGCCTGTTAGGAAGATCCCCTTTCTATAAGTAAAGTAGAATTCGGGTAGATAGCCACGCGCCCATATACCCGTAGAGGATCTATTTTTGTATCCTATTAAATAACAAGTAAAGGATAGCTACTTGTAAATACTCTCATCCTTTTTAATTTATTCCATCATGAATTTCATACTTAGCTATCACTAACTTGATTGTCGGAGCTTATCTCATTGGATTGAGCCCTTTGTTTCTGCAAGTCAGCTCGAATTATTGTTCTATATCATATATCAAATATCATGATTCGACCCTTCCACAAACTCCCAAGCATAGCGGGAGTTTCATCCACCAGACTGTAAATCGAGATTAACTTGCTACATTTCTCTTTCAGATGAATATAATCCTTGAAGAATCCTTAAGGCTATATCCTCCAGTGCCTGCAATCAAACGAAAGGTTGATAAAGAAATGCTGCTAGGGAAGCTAATTTTACCACCTCAAACAGAGCTATACATTTCCCCTCTAGCTCTCCAACATGATCCTGAAACATGGGGAGAAGACGTTCATCGTTTTAAGCCCGAAAGATTTTCCAAAGGCGTCGTTAAAGCCAGCAACAACAATCCGGTAGCGTTTATGCCGTTCGGCTTTGGACCAAGGACTTGTGTGGGATTGAATTTTGCAATCACTGAAGCCAAAATTGCACTCTCGATGATTCTGCAGCGCTATAGGTTCACTTTGTCCCCGACTTATATTCACTATCCAGTTCAGGCTTTTATGATTTGTCCACAACATGGAGTTCAAGTAATTCTCCATCGAATTTGATATAACGTGAACATTCTTAGGAGGACTACAATCAAGCCAATAAACACAAATTGGGCTCGACCCTTTTTGAGAAACTGCATATAACGAGAATTTTGTGCACGAAAATATTGCATAGGGTATTGTGGTTTTTCTCATTAATATGTTTGTACATAGTTCGTCTGGAACTTTGACTTTTGGGTTTGTGTAGGTGAAAAGTTCCCATTCTCTTGTTTTTAGCGATCATGGTTCTTGTACTGTGAGATAATTATTGATCATTTGTTTAAGACTGTGTGATTATAAATTTATGGATCTAAGATAAATAAGCTTTTGAAATTTTTACAATTCTCAAATCAGTACCTAAAGTTTTAAAAAATATCACTTAAATCCTCATAGTTTGATTTTTAGGTATAAATAAGTCCTCTTACCTTTAAACCACTTCCCCCTTCCCCCCCACCCCAATCAATTTTTTTGTACAGAAAAACAATACGAGCCAAATAATGAAGGTCTTCTAATATTAACACGAAATTGAGCATGTAATTTTATTGTTTTCTTTTTATTTTTCTCTTGCAAGCCCAACGAGTTGAGCACCATTTTGCTCAAGATCGACTCAGTAACTAAATAAACTTAATTTTTTGGGTTAAAATTTGCCTCAATTGAATAAATAAAAAGGGTTTGTACGAATCAAAAAAGTTTAATCCAAACTTTGGTGGAGCAACTCGGATCATTTTCAACTTTAAGCGTAAGTAATCCACATGAATAAGAGACCTATATGTCATTTGCGGAACTCTTAGAGATTAAGGAGTAAAAATTAATATACATCATATATATATATATATATATATATATATATATATATATATATATATATATATATATATTACTAGGCAAGTAAATCATTTTGTTCTACATCCTTGAACATTACAGAAAAGCCAAACTTACACTAAGTTAAGCCTCCAATCCAAACACAAGATACAATTTTCCATACTATATCTATATTTTTTTTAAGACTAATTTTCTCTATATCATCCAAAAGAATCTTTTCAATAATTTCTTCCTCCAAACATGTGGTCGAATTGTACACTCTGTTGTTTCGTTCTATTCAGAAATGATAAACACAATAGCAGAATGTCGCATGTCAGCTTTCAAACCTTTGTTTAGAGGGAGGTCAACTAATACCATTGTTCACCGACGGTACGAGGGAATGTCTTCTTTCTTTTATTCTTTTCGAGTAGAATCTGCAAGGCTAATGACGCATAATCCATAATATCTATTCACTAAATTATGTAGTTTGATAACAATCGTTACAGTTTTACACAAAATATCAAGGGGTAAAAGCATTAGTTGGGATGAATCCATTCTCATTTTCGTAACCTTTGATAATGTTCTTATTTCTTTTGAGAGCCATAATTAGTTTTAGCAGGAAAACCACTTAATGAATAAAGCAAACAATTATCCTAGTAATGGCTACTAAAAGAAGGACCACCTAGGTGTCTTCCTTTATAACAAAAGAGAAAAGTAGAACCAAATTTACTATATAAAAAACGAAAGAGAAAATAGTTGCATCTTAATTAATATTGAAAATTTCTTGATGGATATAGCATTGGTAACGTCTCCGGCATAAATGTAAAGAGAATATATAACTGATATAAGATCTTGTGGAACAGGATTTATTGAAGATTGTGAGTCAAATTATATATCACCGAAATTATACATACAAATTTTATCTCGTAACATGGTTGTATGTGATAGGTTTCACATATATATATATAATCGGATTCATTTATTTAAAAAAATAAATAACATAATATTACCATAGAAAAACGTGATTAATAAGTGATACTGCTTAAACAGTAGTGACATACAAAATTATTATTTAATCTGGTTTCTTTTCATATTATTTTTTGGTAGACTCCAACGACCGGCAACAAAGAATGTAGACTATATACATAGTAAATTGACTTTAAGTAAAGAAAACTATAAAAAGAAGTTCACATCATAAATAAATCAATTTGTCCTGCTAAGTTGGACCACACTACAATAATTCGAGGAAGTATAGGTGACGGTTTTTAAAGATAGTGGTTTTTAACCATTACCTATTAAAAGGCAGCACTTTGCAAAACCGTTACCAACACCGTTACCTATGCTCGTGTTGCCTATGCATAAGTGACAGTTTATAAAAACTGCTGCCTATAGTTACAACTTGCATAGGTGACAGTTATAATAAATGTTGCCTATATCACCACAAGCACAACTCTCTTGTACCGCTACCTTTGATAAAGATAGTAATAGGTGATGGTTAATTGGAACCGCTGCACATCATTTAGTAGACTAATAACTAGCAATTCAAGAGAACTGCTGCATATTCCTGCTCTACAATTAATATATGTTTCAGCCAAAAACAATGACCTCATAATTGATTTTAGAATCATTGGAACACTGCAGCTAAACTAGCTGTAAAGGCATTGGTATATACATTGAAATCAGCACCTTCTTACAAAAAATGGGTAATGAGAATCAGTTTGAAATCAACATTTTCTCACAAAAGATGCCAAGGAGTCTTGCACATTGATTTCCCTCTAGTCTTTCTCTTTTATTTTTCAGCCTTTTTCCTTAGTTGGCCACTAGTTTCTGAAAAATTTAACCAAACAAATTAAGTTCTGCACATAATTGAACAGAAACTACCAATATGAAGGAAAGCTAAAAAGGGATTGAGAAAGTATTTGGTTATAAGACTAATAAAAGTAGAGGTTAAATAACCATCCTAATATGATTTTATCATTTGACATTTATATTAAATTCAAAGAAGAATTTAACAAAATACAATGGCTTATTCTTGGTGAGCAAACTAGTGGATTGAATGTTATTACTTTAAGAGAATAAATTTTATAAAGATCAATTTTCAGATTTACATTTAAATGAACTAAAGCCTCCTACCTCATGAAAACAAAGAAAGCAACAGTAAATTCAACTAGCAAAAATAGATTGTACTTTATGAGGCAGCTACAAGCACACCATGCATACAATATTACAAGATAGGCCAAAACTGAAAACCGAATAAAAATTTTGCCAAAGCATAATTATAGCTCCAAACACCATATCTTTTGACAAGAAAGAAAGTCTACAATTTTGTCGTTGTTCATTACATTTCTAAAGCAATAGACTTGTGGATAAGTTTTCTAGCATTTTTCTTATTCCCCAAAAAGAAGTATTTAACCGACATATTTATTTGTACTATCTTCCCCAAATTTGGTGATATGACTTAAAAGTCCTTGGCAACAAGCAATCAACAAAAGTAAAAATTGCATAATATAAGCTCATTTTACTCCCGTTGCAGTTGAATAAACTACTTGCATTTCAATAATTTTAGCTAAACTGAGCATTTAAGGTTGCAAAATCCTTGTGGTAGTGAGAACAACAGACAATTCTTCTGAAAACAACAACCAAAAAATATATCACTTTCCAGAGGCTATACAAAACGACAGATATATTTTAAATTCGCCAAAAATAATTCTTCTAAAAAAAAAATTCACCAAAAATAATTGATAAAATCAAAAATTAATAAAATAAAGAAAGTAAAAAGGAAACAATAAAACAAATTTAAAAGGAAGTAAGGACTTACACTTTGAAGAAACCTGAAGATCAGATTCTGCAACCAAAATTAAACAATTAATTAATAATATTTAGAAGCATCAATGATTAATATTATATTTATATATACATATAAAATGAAGATATGCTAAAGAATACAAGTATGTGTGTGTTCGCACTCTCACACACACACATATACACATATAGATAAATGTATGACGAAAATAAGCGGAGAAGAGGTGAAAGTACGATGGGTTGGGTCATAATCCGCTGGACTTTGGTGCTAGCCATGGCTGCTACTTCGAATTTTTGCTACAAAATCTTCTCATTTTTTTGATGGAATCGCAAAAGCACAGCTAAACCCTAGCTCGACGACAAATCTGAAAGCTAAATCATTAATTAATTAATTAAAAATCTAAATCTATCTCTAACCTTTCAAATCTGAAAACTAAATCATTAATTAATTAACTAAAATAACAAAAATCAGTAAATTTTCATTACAAATCAATCTTTCTCGAGCTCAAGCTAATACAAACTGCAACCTAACTTACATACATAGCGAAGAGCACACCTATATACATGTATGTGTGTATATATATATACATACATGTATATATATATATATATATATATATATATATATATATATATATACATGTACATTCATAATTTTATGCAAACATAAATATTAATTTATATATATATATGTGTGTGTGTATGTGTGTGTGTGTGTGTGTAAGATTGAATGGTTGATCGAAGATTAGAGCCTTACACAGTTAATTGACGATTAAAGGCTTACGATTGATCAGCGATTAGAGGCTTACCGTGATCGGAGATTGAGAAGCTTTGGTTGATGGTTGCGGCGGACATGTTGAGAGAAGAGAGAGAGAGAGAGAGAGAACGATGAGACAATGTGAAAAGTAAAAATTGAGATTAGAGTAAGTGGGGTTTGATATTTTAGGGGAAAGAAAGGGAGCATAAGACTTTAGTTATATTTGACATTGCGAAAAATTTGCGGTAGTTAGTTCTGTGGCCTAGTGGTTGAGCATTAGTTGTGATTTTAATAGGTTCTACTTTCGAATCCCACAAACTTATTTTGGACATGTTAAATTGGCTAATAGGCAGCACATCTCAATGACCGCTGCTTGTTGTTTAATATGACATAGATAGTAGTTGCTGCTTATTATACTGAACTGCTACCTATTATGTAAATGAGAATAGGCAGCGGTTACGGACTGCTATCTATGCGTACACAACTGTATCTTAATCACAAATTGATGAAATTTATTCGATCCAAACGAACTTTATTTGCAAAAATTATATATACAAGTAAAGTATTATATTAATAGCACTTTTTTATAAAAACTATCACATTTTTTTATATACACATTTCACATAAGTGGCGGTTGAAGGTGACAACTGTCACCTGTATGACCCTTTTTTTTTGTACTGCCAATTAGTATGGTTTTGCTTGATTAGATAATGGCATCATAAGGAAAGTACAAAAGATAAGGGGCCCAGTCCGTACAATCTTTGGAAGTTTAGACTCTGGTCCACTTGTTCTTTTTACCAAACTTTCGAATTATTGCACTCTAGTCTATTTGTGCTTTTTACCAAGAATTTCAAATAATTGCACTCTAGTCCATTTGCGCTTTTATCAAATTGCCCACCATGTCATTATTGAATTATATGTTTACAGATTTTGTTCGTAATTCAAGTGGATACAATTATTATTTCAAGTGTAAAAAATCCAATGTATATCCTCGGACATCAATGCTAGCTAGAGAGATGAAGTTATTGATTTGAATTTTTTCCCCTAAAAAATAAAAAGAAAACGCAATTTTCAGTATCATATCAACAAGGATGGAGTTTAATGGCCTAAATATCACTTGTTCCATTCTTGTGATGCACGCGTGTCAAATCTGATTATTCAAAGTTTTTTTGTTTAAATTATTAATTATTTAGAAAAAATACCCTTACATGACACATATTTTTTTCTTTAGAGTTGAAAAAAGTGGTATTTTTGTCAAAACAATTAATAATTTAAGCAAAAAAAAAAGTGTATTTGATGCGTGTGCATCATTCTTTCTGTTAAAATAGACGAATTTTTTGATGGAAGGGGCTGTTATTAGGGATGGCAACGGATAGAATTTAAATCCGAATCCGACAGGTATCCGACCCGATTATAAATCCGTTTACGAAATCGATGAAATATCTGTTGGGGTTTAGTTTTTACAAGTGATTACCGACGGGTAGTCCGGTAAGGTTTGATAATAGCAATTTTAAAAAACCCGAGAACTCGATTAGTAATTTAGTAAAAATAAATTAATAAAAATGTTTATATATTTACATACATATACAAATAATATATTACTTAAGAAAATATTATTTTTTTAATATTGGTCTAATATTAATAGTTGTGGGTTATAGCCCAACTCTTATTATTTATGTTTACCTAATCTTTTTATCTAATTCAACTAATACAACAGCTCAATTACTGAATAATTCAAACGAGAATGATAATTTACAATTGTGACAAATACTTTATATTCTTTTTTCATCAAGGTATTTCATATTATTATAGAAGGATGATAACTTCTCAACATAAAGATTTTATCAAATATTTCTATTAAGTTTAAGTTTGATAATAACAATAAATTTAATTTATGTTTTCTAACCCATTTTGATTTATCATTATTTTAGTACTTTTTTTATTTCTTAAAAAACTTTTTAAGTTTTTCTTTTAAAAAAAATCATTTTTCTATTCATTAACGGGTTGGGTCGGGTCAGGTATCCACGGGTTTTTGAATATATAACGGGTTCGGGTTTAGTAAGCAAAATCTAAACCTGACGGATTTCCATCACGGGTTTGGTAAAATATAATTTAAACGGGTTCGGGTTTAGTTTTATAAATTTTAGTGGGTATCTGACTCATTGCCATTTCTAGCTGTTATGCTTAGTTTTAGAAACTACACGGAAGTACAATGCACTTTTAAAATTACAAGGGGTATTGTGTAATTTTGCAAAAGCACATGTGTCCTTTGCACTTCACCCATAAATTAAAATAAATTAGCAAGGAGAAGCAACAAAGTTGCATATATCCACATTACCTTGCAGCAGATTAATTCTCAACATTATGTAACACAATCGCTCAAGATAAACATAGTACAAGATCTTTAGCAAAGAAAAAACACAGTACAAAATCATTCAACCTCGACCTAGTAGTAAAAGACGACAACCTCAAGGAAACAAAAAACATGAAAATGAAACTTAATTACAGTATCCATCTTAAATCCTTGATGATATTTTTATCTTCTTTCATTCTGAAAGATCTCACGTTCATAATGAAAAACAACTCCCTCAGGAGGTGATAATTAGCCTTTTTCTGGGTAATGTTCCAGTTCAACTAGCCAGATTAATTCTGATGTTATATCTCTGCAATGTTTAGTCCGTTTGGAGCTCAATCTTATTGAATCCCCAATTCCGAAATATCTTATTAGCCTGAATCTGATGACCCATAATTCAGCTGAGAAACGCAACTTTGAATGTCATTGACTACGGGCTTTGCCTCCATGTAAATAAAAACCGACTTTGCTTCGTTTATGTTTCTTCGAGTATATATGAATCATATAATCGGATATTGTCATCGAATCATCTAGTCCGTTCGTCATCCTATTCAATCAGATCATATACGAATATGAATAAGATACAACAGCAGACACGGTAGTACAGCGGCCATAGACACGCATCGGAAGAGAAACATACTCTTACATAATTCATATTCCACAATCACTAGAGATAAACATATATATATATATATATATATATATATAGTACACAATCACTCGAGTCAAACATAATACTGAAAAGGACAACTTTTAGGAAACTAAATACATCAAAATAAAACTTAATTAAACGACCGATGATAAAGTATTCATGGCCCGTGGATCTCCCCGCTTTTCTTATCACTAGCCAAAAGCTCCTCAAGTCTTTTATCATCAGGTGGGTGTTCAAACGTTGTGATCTCACCATATCTATGGCCTAACTCCGCCATTTTATCTGCAACTTTATTAGCTTTTCTAGGAATAAGTTTCAAGCGAATTGACCACTTTCTTGGACATAGATCTTTGCAATCTTCAACAAGCTGTTTTTGTAGGTCATTTGAAGGTTCTTGATCCCCTTTAAAAAGCCGCACGGCAGAGTTACAATCTGTTTCGATCTCAATATTCTTGAATCCACGAACCCAAGCTATCATTAGTCCGTCTTTGATGGCCCATAATTCTGCTGACTCGGGGTTTGGAACATAGTTGTTGAATCGTGAATCGTATCGTGAATCGAAATATCATTTTTTTGAATCGCGAATGGAATTGAATTGTAAATCGTATCGATTCGGTCACAAATTTAAAACTAATTGATATTTGACATATTATGTTTCTATTAACAGTTTTTAGTTGAGATTCTTTATTTGAATTAATATTAATATATATTTTGTTACTTTTCTAGATTGTTCACTACTTCACTTGTTCCTAGTAGCCCAAACAATTTCTGCATCACAATATCACACTATTTTTTTTGGTCGCAACAATATCACATTTCACAAGTACCCAAACTAGTGCTCAAAAGCTGCTGTAAACACGAGTGGTCCAATTAGTTACGAGTTTTGTCTCCCTTATTTTTTTACTAAAGTGGGCTTATTTTGTTATCTACTTTGAAATATTTTGGGCTTTTTTTAAAAAAAAAATTGACCCGAATCGTGAATGATTCACACGATTCACTACTATTCGGTACCGATTCACTTGCGATTCACGATTCTCCTATCAGATTCGTATCATTTTTTTAGTGAATCGTATCGAATCGTACGATCGCGAATCGTATGATTCTGATTACACTGTTATATACTTTTAACTATACGAGTGCATCATCTGACTTCTATCATTGTATGAGTGCACCTCTTGACCTTTAAAATACTTCATAGCTCCTTCCTTGGCCTTTTCCAAGATTCATCGACTGAAATCTGATTTCATTTATACTTATTTCAAGTTTATTTATATATTACTTATACAAATTCTTTTATTTTTACCTAGGATTCTAGAAAAGGGTTTGTAATTCCAAATCATTCCTATTTTTTTTGTTTAGAATTTTTAACTATATATTTTTATATTGATTATTTTATATATTATTATACTTTTCTTTATATATTTTTGTTTAGATTATGAATATCATCAAGAAATTTTTTGGTTTTTTTTCTTAGTAATTTAGAAGGTTCTTGGCTCCGCTAGCGAGGAGAATTTAACATTGGGGGGCCAAATTTTTTTTTTTTAATGATACGACATAATTTTTTTTTAAATAGGGGGTCAATAATAGATATCTTTTTAAAAATTAAAAATCTGATCAATCTCCCTTAGTATCGCCCCTGGGCTTCGCCACTGCACTTAATGGTATTAGGGTCCAGGTCATGGGTGCAAGTCTCGTCACTTTTAGTGTTGGACACATAAGTCTCACCACTATAATTAATCCCCTTGAGGGTGTTGGAGACATAAGTCTTGCAACTATAATCCTGTTTGTCATGTGCATAGTTCAACAATCTCGCTTGCACGTGAAGGGACATGTTGGAGACATCAAATTAATTAAATATAAACTAACAACTTAAACTTTTAAATCAAGTGGTCACTTAAGAAGATTCTGTGTTCGAACCACGGTTTCAATCTCTATTTAAAAGAAAAAAAGAAAAGGAGAAGATTTTGATGTCATAAAAAATCCAGGAATTAATGATTAAATATGAGAAAATTTAAAGAAAATGGAAATAATAATCTTGTTTTGGCTTCATAAGCTCTCATATGAAAATACTCTACTAGTGGTCCATGGAAACTCAGAAATAAAAAAGATAACTTAACAAAGAATTAATATTTTGACATAAATTGTAAAATATGACGATAGATCAAAGGGGTGGTTATTACAATGATGAAGCAAATGTGATCAACTCTGTGATGCTATATGCATAAAAATAGATTATTTAGTACGAAATGATTATATGAGGTGCTTATAATAAAGACATTTGATATTGTCAATATGCTTAGTTTTCATTTTATTTGTAATCAATCAACTCATCTTGAAGCGTTTCAAGATGAAATTAGGCCATATTTGTCATCTAATTAGGAGGAAGGAATCTTATCTCAACTATTTTAATGATCATTAACCATGGAGGATGTCATTATATTCCAATAGCTACAGGTACCATAGTTGTCGAATCGTGAATCAAAATATCATTTTTTTGAATCGTGAATCATATTGAATCGCGAATCGTACCGATTCAGTCACAAATTTAAAACTAGATTAATTTGATATATTATGTTTCTATTAACAGTTTTTAGTTGAAATTCTTCTTTTGAATGAATATTAATATATGTTTTTTGTTACTTTTCTAATAATCACTATCTTGCAAACTAAATTCCAAAGCAATTTTATGACCAAACTACAAAAACCACATACGATTGCTTGTGAATTTCAAAATTAAAAAATATATATATAGTACCATTGCTTGTGATAAAGAATAAAATAAAACAAGCTAATATAATTTGGTTTTTGTGTCTGATGCCCAATATTTCTTTACTTTCTAAATGATAAAGTTAGCATGGACATCAATAATATTTCTTCACTTTCTAAATGATAAGTTAGATTGGACATCAATTATATCACTTTGTCTGTGATAGAAGATAACTTCGAATATGTTTTCGTTTAGCTTAATTGTTGTAATCCTAGAGCTTATAGTTATCTTGCGTCCTTATCATACTTCTTGTTGTAACCTACTGTACTACAAATAGTGCCATGATGTAAACCTCTTTGTGTGAAATATAATTACCATACTTACATGGTATAGAGGTCAACAAGACTTATCTACATCAAAACACAAAGCTAAACAAAACTCTCCACTCACAGCACGCCTGAGCTCGTAAAGATGCATCGCCTAATTCACTGACAGTCTGGAGTCCCATTCTTCCTATCCATTTTCCTCTCAGTGTCCTTGCCTTCTTAGTTACTGTCATTTCTTAGCAGCATGCAGTTGTTTGTTAGACTCCAATAAGGGCAAACGATCCACAGGCCGCAACATTTGAAACATTTTTTTCACCTAGTCCTTTATTACCAGCTGAACATATAACTGGTATGCCATTCTTCAAGGCATGGAATGACCCAATGGCAACAGAATCTTCAATGTACTCTATCGGTTTTCCTCCAATAGACATTGAAATCACATCAACTTCATCATATACGGTGCAGTTTGTGAGTGTGGCCTGAATAGCGAACAATTCAGTGAATCGTACGATTCGTTACGATTCACATACGATTCACATTGATTCACGATTCTCTCATTTGATTCGTATCAATTTTTTGCTAAATCGTATCAAATCGTACGATTCGCATACGATTCCGACAACAGAGGACTATATAATATAATGTTTTTTTTAGAAAAAGAACCAAAAATAAAAAATAAAAGATTTTTTTTATAAAAAAAAAGTTGAGGGGGTACACAACACCTTAGTGTTCCGCCACTAATTCAGTGATCACTTGGTCTAAAAGTTTTGTTAAATAATGTATACTTCATTAGTTGGACGTGTTCAACAAATCTTTAATTACAATAAGTTGTTACCTCACCATTCCACTCCCATTCCGTCCAACTGATCTTGGGTGACATCAAATCTTCTTAATGCTGCCAAAGTTAACATCTAAAATACCTGTCTTCAGTTTGCAGCTAAATGTTCCTTTCTCTTCGTAGTGAGAATAAAATGAGTAACAATATTTGATTTTTCTAACTTCAGTTGGTTTTGAACACAGAGTTGAAAAGATGATATGCCTCCTCTTAAGCTCCATGTTCATATGTTTCCTAGTAACCACCATTGTTAAGATCCTCAATAAAGTATGGTGGACTCCAATGCGCGTTGTGTACCACTTGAGGCGCTATGGAATCGAAGGTCCTACTTACAAAGTCCTCCATGTGAACACTAAGGAGATATCTGATATGAGAAGGGAGTCTATAAGCAAAGCCATGGATGATTTGTCACATGAAATATTCCCCAGGATACTACCTCGTATACACTCATGGAGAAACTTATATGGTAATACAATGTCAGAGATAATTTTCTTAGATTTTTCTTTTAGTAACTTTTGAATATAAATTGAACATGTCTGGGTTTCCTTATATTGTGTGCTACTTTCGGTGGCTATAGGTGTAAGGAATTAAGGATGGATATAGAATTTTTGTCCAGTGAAGATTAAAACATATAATTCAATATTTATACATGAATTTTTTTTTAGTGGTAGTTAAACTGAATTTTATACTAAAATGCATTTAGAATACACATGTTTCAAAAAAATTTGTGGTATCCCCCACTAGGATGTAAATGCATCCAACGCTGTTATTGGGGGACAATAGGGGCCTATGCGATGGGCGAATTGCCTAGCACACTAACTTGGTGTCATTGAGTGATGACTTGTTTGTCGCAAGATGATACCCTTGGTCTCTTGTGTCGTGGCGATTCAAGCACTGCACAGGCCTTGAAGTCGGCCTTCAATACTAGGTGTTCCCAAATCATGTGTTGCCCACTAGTGCCTACTAGGGAAGTGCGGTGGCCTATGTGATGAGCAAATTACTTAGCACACGGCCTTGGCTATAGGCACAATTTACATATGTAGTATTTTTTTTTTTTTTTGACTCTTAATTCTAAGGCATCACTAATCTATTTTGACTTGATAATTTCCTTTTGTTTGCTAGAGCCGAATTTTCTCTACAGGCTAGGTCCTCAAGCTCAACTGGTCATCACTGAAGTAAAGCTTGTTAAAAGAAATACTGACCAATAATGATAATTATCCCAAACTAGATCTCAAAGGCTATTCGAAGAAGCTATTAGGAGACGGCCTTTCATCATCGAAAGGAGAAAAATGGGCTAACATGAGGAAATTAGCCAACCATGCCTTTCATGCAGAGAGCTTGCAAGTAAGTATAGCATCAGTATTTAGCTGATTTTATCTGTTAAAATCATGAAGTTTTATTTTAAAACCAATTAGTATTAGGAGTAACCGAAAAATCTTATGTGATAATCTTTAAATCTATGATTTTTCTACAATGAGGTATTATATATTCTAATACCCTCGATCAAGAATTAAGAACTGAGAACTGCTATTCAGTTACGTTGAATGAGTCACTTAGACCGAGAAGACAAATGGGTCACATGTGAGTGGGGGTGTTACTTATACACTTTTCCCACATAAATCATAAATTTCTAAACCATCATATAATATTTTGAACTACTCTTTCTAATATCACTTGGTTTTTGGACGGACCCCAACGACTCTTGACATTATTGAACAGTTTTGAGTAACTGTTTAAAACTATGTTGAAATGCAGAAAATGATCCCAGCAATGATAACAAGTGTTGAGGAAATGCTGGAAAGGTGGAAGGAGCATGAAGGCAAAGAAGTTGAAGTGTTTAAAGAATTCAGGGTGCTGACATCTGAAATAATATCCAAGACAGCCTTTGGAAGCAGTTACTCGGAACGAAAGAAAATATTTGAGATGTTAATAAAGCTGGCTTTGATAGTTGCCAGAAATGCCCTGAAAATTAGATTTCCTGGCATCAGGTATAATCCATTCATGAACTGCAATTTAGTTTGATCTACTTACATTTATAATTGAACCACTCAACCATTTTTTGTCATGCCTCCAGTCCAAAACCCCAGGCTTACAAGCAAGACTAGTGTTCTAGGCTTGGGCATGACACATTTAAAAATTAATGAGAAAATAATCCATGATTGCATATTAAATTTTTTAACATGTTTGGTGATATAGAATCTATAGTGTCCTACATTAGTGGAAGAAGTGATAAGTGAGTGATTTAAAGTGAATGTTGTAAGTTTAAGTGATAATTTAAGTTAACTATTTTCGATTAGTGAATTTTAGGCTCACATAGTTATTCTTAATCTATGACACTAGTCTCACTTGCGGGCCTTAAACCTAGGGTGACACAATGGTATTCAGAACTTCTGGACCCACGTGATTGTATCCAGAAGTGATTGTGTCTCTCACGAGGATGTTAGATCTCACCTCCACAAAAGTGATTGTAATACATATATCGGTCTGAAAAATGATAAGTGAGTGATTTATAAATAAGGGTTGTAAGTTTAAGTAACAACTTAGATTAACCATTTTGGTGAGTCCATTTCAAGTCCAAGTAACTATGCTTAAGTCCACACAACATTAATCTCACTTGTGAATTTGGAATTTTGATCCCAAGCGCGACGGAATCTCGAGACAAGCTTATTCGTGGATTTTTGTTCCTACTTCTGACTATGTAATTTACGTATTTCTGCAGCCAAATTCTGAAAACAAGTGATGAAATAGAATCAGAAAAACTTGAGCAGGGAATAAAAGATTGCATTACACAATCATAAAGAAAAGAGAGCAGGCCAAGGACGAAGGAGATCATAGCAGAAATGAATTCCTTGAAAAATTGCTAGAAGCTAATAGTCATGAAACAGAGAAGAGCAAGTGGCTTTCAGTTGAAGACATGATTGATGAGTGCCAGACACTATATTTTGCTGGACATGAAACAACTACATCTATGCTTGGATGGACCATTCTTCTTTTAGCTATACACGAAGATTGGCAAGAAAGAGTAAGGCAAGAGGTGATGGAACTCTTTGGCCGAGAAAATCCAAATGCAGATGGCATATCAAGATTGAAAATTGTAAGAAACCTTACTGATTATCCTGTATTGCACACTAGTATAAAACATAAATTCAATATTGATATGGGTGAAAATCTGACCCTGGACTCATAAGAAACTGACTTACCAACATGTACACAATCTGAGAAACAAAAAAGGATTATATTGTCTGACCAGTCGAGGTTCCCAAGAAGTCTCTTGAACTTTCGCATAATGTGGGATAATATTATGAGTGACGACAAAAATCCTAGGAGCCTGTCAGGGAAGATTCCCTTTCTATAAGTAAAGTAGACTTTGGGTAGGTAGGCACGCGCCCGTATAGCCCAGGGAATCTCTGGTGACCCCATCCCACATCGGAAGGTTACGAGCTGGGACCATTGAATATATAGTGGAGGGTTCTCCCTTATATTCGAGTTAACGCGTTTTCCAGTCCAAGTTAGGCTGTGAGAAACAAATCCGTGAGGGCACGCTCGTACGTTAAGTGCGGGGTGTTCCAGAGCCGACAATATCAACTTATGTAGCGTCGCTGGTATGCCTCTGCCTTGCCTTTGTGGCAGGTATTCACTTAGTCGGGACGTTACACAAGTGGTATTAGAGCGGGCTGACCTTTGTGCCAGTGGCTGCGAGGGCGCTAGGCCTCCTTAAGGGGGGTGGATGTGGTGACCCCATCCCACATCGGAAGGTTACGAGTTGGGACCATTGAATATATAGTGGAAGGCTCTCCCTTATATTCGAGTTGAAGCGTTTTCCAATCCAAGTTGGGCTGTGAGAAACAAATCCGTGAGGGCACGCTTGTACGTTAAGTGCGGGGTGTTCCAAAGCGGACAATATCAACTTATGTAGCATCGCTAGTGTGCCTCTGCCTTGCCTTCGTGGCAGGTATTCGCTTAGCCGGGACGTTACAGAATCTATTTTTCTATCCTATTAAACAACATGCAGAGGATAGCTATTTGTAATACTCTCATCCTTTCTAATTTATTCCATCTTAAATTTTATATTTAATGATCACTAACTTAATTGTCGAAGCCTATCTCATTGGATTGAGCCCTTATTTCTGCAGGCTAGCTCAGATTGTTGCTCTATATCATATATCAAATTTCATGATTAGACCCTTCCCTAGACTCCTGAGCATAGCGGGAGTTTCATCTACCAAACGATTGTAAATCGAGATTAACTTGCCACATTTCTCTTTCAGATGAATATGATCCTTGAAGAATCCTTAAGGCTATAATCCTCCGGTGCCTGCAATCAAAAGAAAGGTTGACAAAGAAATGCAGCTAGGGAAGCTAATCTTACCGGCCACCCCAAACAGAGTTATGCATTTCCCCTCTAGCTCTCCAACATGATCCTGAAACATGGGGAGAAGATGTTCATCATTCTAAGCCTGAAAGATTTTCCAGAGGCGTCGTTAAAGCCACCAACAACAATTTGGTAGCGTTTTTGCCGTTCGGCTTCAGACCAAGGACTTGTGTGGGGTTGAATTTTGCAATCACTGAAGCCAAAATTGCACTCTCAATGATTCTGCAGCGCTATAAGTTCACTTTGTCCCCGACTTATATTCACTCTCCAGTTCAGGCTTTTATGATTTGTCCACAACATGGAGTTCAAGTAATTCTCCATGGAATTTGATATAACGTGAACAATCTTAGGAGGACTACAATCAAGCCAATAAACACAAATTGGGCTCGACAAGCCCTTTTTGAGAAATTGCGCATTGCAGGAGTTTTGTGCACGAAGCTATATTCCTTAGGATACATAACTATTGTCATTAATATGTTTGTACATAGTTCGAAACTTTCAATAATGCAAGTCTTTTCAGTGACTTTCACCAAAAAAATAAAAAGTATTTTCAGTGACAATCTTACGGTTACACCTCCTTATTTGATTTATGTACAAAATTTTTTATTTGACACGCTTTTTAACAACAACCTTATCGATTACCCTATTAAAGTTGCATTTGGACAAACAAATTAAAGTTTTTATTTGACAAGCTTTTTAGGGATAACCTTATCGCTAACCCTACTAAAGTTGGATATGAACCAACAAAAGTTTAAGTTTCAACCTTTAAATCTCTTGAAACATTCTTTTCACTATTCCTTTGGGTGAGGTATGATAAGACAAATGGCACAAGTGGTATTTCGGCCATTAAACTCCATTCTTCTTGATATTGATACTGAATATTGCATTTCTTTTCATTTTGTAGGGGAAAAAAATTCAAATCAATAGCTTCATCTCTCTTGTTAGAATTACATTCGGTTTCTTACATTTGATATAATAATTATATTCACTTAAATTACGAATAAAATCTGTAAAAAAAAATTAGTTTCATAAATATCAAACATATAATTTATTGAATATAATAAATCTCTCTCTAAAAACTAACTCTGTCTGCACTTGTGGAGACGTGTTGAATATAATAAATAATATAATAAATCTCTCACTTGAGGGGGTGTGTTGAATATAATAAATAATATAATAAACTCATTTCTAATAGGTTAAATTTTTAGATGAGGTGATTACTTAACATAATTCAATAATAACATGGTGGACAATTTGTAAAAGCACAAATGGACTAGACTGCAATTATTCAAAAGTCTTGGTAAAAAGCACAAATAGACTAGCGTGCAATAATTCGAAAGTTTTGGTAAAACTCACAAATGGACTAGAGTGCAATAATTCGAAAGTTTTGGTAAAAATCACAAATGGACTAGAGTGCAATAATTCGAAAGTTTGGTAAAAAAGAACAAGTGGACAACGGTCCAAAAATTCCAATGCTTGTACGAACTGGGCCCGTTATCTTTTACATTTTCCTTATGATGCCATTATCTAATCAAGTAAAACGAATTACGCGTTTTAAGGGTAAGAGGTTGTGAAATTAATTTTTATGAATAATATTTGATATGTATTATATGATTTAAATTTTTTTTGAATTAAAAAATAAATAAATAAAATAGAAAGTAAAACAATACAAATTGGCCCTTACAACTTAGCAGGACATAGATGACAAAAAAAAAACACTTAGCAGGACATAGAGATTTATTTATGATGTGAACTGCTTTTTATAGATTTCTCTTCTTAAAAGTCAATTTAGTATGTTGCTAGTCTACATCCTTTTTTTTTTTTGCTCGTCTGTCGTTGGAGTCTACCAAAAAAATATTATGTAAGGAAATCAGATTGCATAGACTCTGTTTAGCCTAACTATTTGATACTAAAAAATATTTATTGTGAATTTAAAAAGTGAAGTTAATTTTTTTGACCCAATTTTGAAAGTACTTTTAGGTCAAAGTTAAAATTAAAAATAAGAAGCTCCAAATTAGAGCTTTTTAAAATAGACTTTTGCGAAACTGTTTTTACATAATGCGAAAACTGTTTTTTTTTTTCTTTCTCAAATATACCGCTTCATATTTTTTAAAGTTTAACATTACCCTCAATTTTTTTAAAAGTTCAAAATTGCTGTTAATGGCTTTTGTTCAATAACATTTTTAACCAAAATTTTACTGCTAAAAGCTCTACATCTCAAAAGTTAAAATTTTACAGTTAGGCCAAACAAAACCATAATTAGTATGCCATTAAACTGTTAATGGTATGTCACTGTCCATGTAGTATACTGTTCACATTTTGTGTGGTAATATCATGCTATTTATTTTTCTTAAACAAATTAAACCGATTATATATGTGACACCTGTCACATACAACCCTATTACGAGGTAAAATTTGTATACAACTATTTTATCTTTCGTTTTGATATAGTAAATTTGGTTCTACGAACTTTTTTCTTTTGATAAAAAGGAAGAAACCTAGGCAGGGGCAAAGCTAGCCGGCCCCGGCCCTCTCAATATTTTTTTAAAAAAATAAAAGTTTATGTAATATTGTTAAAAAGAATTAATATCGTTAAAAAAATTTATATAATATTATTAAAAATAAATTAACGACCCTTAATTTTAAAATATTGGCTCCGCCCTAGGTGGTCCTTCTCTTTGTAGCCATCACTAGGATAATTGTTTGCTTTATTCATTAAGTGGTTTTCCTACTAAAATTAATTATGGCTCCCAAAGGGATAAGAACATCATTAAAGGTTACGAAAGTGTAATGATGTTAGTGAACTACATAATTTAGTGAATAAGATATTATGGATATTAGTTTTTACTCCCATTGAACAAACAATACAACAAAATTATCTTTTTTGAATTTAGAATAAAATCACTACAAAAAAAGGGTCATATAGGTGACGGTTGTCACCTTCAACCGCCATCTGTGTGAAATGTGTATATAAAAAAAGGTGACGGTTTTTATAAAAAAAAGTGCTACTAATATAATATTTTACTTGTATATATAATTTTTGCAAATAAAGTTTGTTTGGATCGAATAAATTTCACCAATTTGTGATTAAGATATAGTTGTGTACGCATAGATAACGGTTCGTAATCGCTGCCTATTCTCATTTACATAATAGGTAGTAGTTCAGTATAATAAGCAGCAACTGCTATCAATGTCATATTAAACAAAAAGCAGCGGTCACTGAGCTGTGCTGCCTATTAGCCAATTTAACATGTCCAAAATAAGTTTGTGGGATTCGAAAGTAGAACAAATCACAACTAATGCTCAACCACTAGGCCACAGAACTAACTACCGCAAATTTTTCGCAATGTCAAATATAACTAAAGTCTTATGTGCCCTTTCTTTCCCCTAAAATATCAAACCCCACTTTAATATCAATTTTTACTCTTCACATTGTCTCATCATTCTCTCTCTCTCTCTCTCTCTCTCTTCTCTCGACATGTCCGCCGCAACCATCAACCGAAGCTTCTCAATCTCCGATCACGGTAAGCCTATAATCGCTGATCAACCGTAAGCCTTTAATTGCCAATCAACCACGTAAGCCTCTAATCTTCGATCAACCATTCAATCTTACACACACACACACACACACACACACACACATATATATATAATATGTGTATAAATTAATATTTATGTTTGCATAAAATTATGAATGTACATCTATATATATATATACACACATACATGTATATAGGTGTGCTATTCGCTATGTATGTAAGTTAGGTTATATATACATGTATGTATATATATATATATATATATATATATATATATATACATGTATGTATATATATATACACACATACATGTATATAGGTGTGCTATTCGCTATGTATGTAAGTTAGGTTGCAGTTTGTATTAGCTTGAGCTCGAGAAAGATTGATTTGTAATGAAAATTTACTAATTTTTTTATTTTAGTTAATTAATTAATGATTTAGTTTTCAGATTTGAAAGCTTAGAGATAGATTTAGATTTTTAATTGATTAATTAATGATTTAGCTTTCAGATTTGTCGTCGAGCTAAGGTTTAGCTGCGCTTTTGCGATTCCATCAAAAAAAGGAGAAGATTTTGTAGCAGAAATTTGAAGCAGCAGCCATGGCTAGCACCAAAGTCCAGCGGATTATGACCCAACCCATCGTACTTTCACCTCTTCTCCGCTTATTTTCGTCATATATTTATCTATATGTGTATATGTGTGTGTGTGAGAGTGCGAACACACACATACTTGTATTCTTTAGCATATCTTCATTTTATATGTATATATAAATATAATATTAATCATTGATACTTCTAAATATTATTAATTAATTGTTTAATTTTGGTTGCATAATCTGATCTTCAGGTTTCTTCAAAGTGTAAGTCCTTACTTCCTTTTAAATTTGTTTTATTGTTTCCTTTTTACTTTCTTTATTTTATTAATTTTGATTTTATCAATTATTTTTGGTGAATTTTTTTTTTAGAAGAATTATTTTTGGCCAATTTAAAATATATATGTTGTTTTGTATGGCCTCTGGAAAGTGATATATTTTTTGGTTGTTGTTTTCGGAAGAATTGTCTGTTGTTCTCACTACCACAAGGATTTTGCAACCTTAAATGCTCATTTAACTAAAATTATCAAAATGCAAGTAGTTTATTCAACTGCAACAGGAGTAAAATGAGCTTATATTATGCAATTTTTACTTCTGCTGATTGTTTGTTGCCAAGGACTTTTAAGTCATATCACCAAATTTGGGGAAGATAGTACAAATAAACATGTCGGTTAAATACTTCTTTTTGGGGAATAAGAAAAATGCTAGAAAACTTACCCACAAGTCTATTGCTTTAGAAATGTAATGAACAACGACAAAATTGTAGACTTTCTTTCTTGTCAAAAGATCTAGTGTTTGGAGCTATAATTATGCTTTGGCAAAATTTTTATTCGGTTTTCAGTTTTGGCCTATCTTGTAATATTGTATGCATGGTGTCCTTGTAGCTGCCTCATAAAGTACAATCTACTTTTGCTAGTTGAATTTACTGTTGCTTTCTTTGTTTTCATGAGGTAGGAGGCTTTAGTATATTTAAATGTAAATCTGAAAATTGATCTTTATAAAATTTATTCTCTTATAGTAATAACATTCCATCCACTAGTTTGCTCACCAAGAATCAGCCATTGTATTTTGTTAAATTCTTCTTTGAATTTTATATAAATGTCAAATGATAAAATCATATTAGGATGGTTATTTAACCTCTACTTTTATTAGTCTTATAACCAAATACTTTCTCAGTCCCTTCTTAGCTTTCCTTCATATTGGTAGTTTCTGTCCAATTATGTGCGGAACTTAATTTGTTTGGTTAAATTTTTCAGAAACTAGTGGCCAACTAAGGAAAAAGGCTGAAAAATAAAAGAGAAAGACTAGAGGGAAATCAATGTGCAAGACTCCTTGGCATCTTTTGTGAGAAGATGTTGATTTCAAACTGATTCTCATTACCCATTTTTTGTAAGAAGATGCTGATTTCAATGTATATACCAATGCCTTTATGGCTAGTTTAGCTGCAGTGTTCCAATGATTCCAAAATCAGTTATGAGGTCATTGTTCTTGGCTGAAACATATATTAATTGTAGAGCAGGAATGTGCAGCATTTCTCTTGAATTGCTACTTATTAGTCTACTAAATGATGTGCAGCTGTTCCAATTAACCGTCACCTATTACTATCTTTATCAAAGGTAGCAATACAAGAGAGTTGTGCTTGTGGTGATATAGGCAACATTTATTATAACTGTCACCTATGCAAGTTGTAACTATAGGCAGCAGTTTTTATAAACTGTCACTTATGCATAGGCAACACAAGCATAGGTAGCGGTGCTGGTAACGGTTTTGCAAAGTGCTGCCTTTTAATAAGTAGTGGTTAAAAATCACTACCTTTAAAACCACAAATCGTCACCTACACTTCTTCGAATTCTTGTAGTGTGGTCCAACTTGCAGGACAAATTGATTTATTTATGATGCGAACTTCTTTTTATAGTTTTCTTTACTTAAAGTCAATTTACTATATAGATAGTCTACATTCTTTGTTGCCGGTCGTTGGAGTCTACCAAAAAAATAATATGAAAGGAAACCATGTTAAATAATAATTTTGTATGTCACTACTGTTTTAGCAGTACCACTTACTATTCATGTTTTTCTATGGTAATATTATGTTATTTATTTTTTTAAATAAATGAATCCGATTATATATATATATATACATGTTTGTATATATATATACACATATACATGTATATAGGTATGCTCTTCGCTATATATGTAAGTTAGATTGCAGTTTGTATTAGTTTGAGCTCAGGAAAGATTGATTTGTAATGAAAATTTACTGATTTTTTTTTAGTTAATTAACTAATGATTTAGTTTTCAGATTTGAAAGCTTAGAGATAGATTTATATTTTTAATTAATTAATTAATGATTTAGCTTTCAGATTTGTTGTCAAGCTAGGGTTTAGCTGCGCTTTTGCGATTCCATCAAAAAAAGGAGAAGATTTTGTAGCAGAAATTCGAAGCAGCAGCCATGGCTAGCACCAAAGTCCAGCGGATTATGACCCAACCTATTGTACTTTCACATTTTCTCCGCTTATTTTCGTCATAAATTTATCTATATGTGTATATGTGTGTGTGTAAGAGTGCAAACACACACATACTTGTATTCTTTAGCATATATTCATTTTATATGTATATATAAATATAGTACTAATCGTTGATGCTTCTAAATATTATTAATTAATTGTTTAATTTTGGTTGCAGAATCTGATCTTCAGGTTTCTTCAAAGTGTAAGTCCTTACTTCCTTTTAAATTTGTTTTATTGTTTCCTTTTTACTTTCTTTATTTTATTAATTTTTGATTTTCTCAATTATTTTTGGTGAATTTTTTTTTAGAAGAATTATTTTTGGTGAATTTAAAATATATCTATTATTTTGTATAGCCTCTGGAAAGCGGTATATTTTTTGGTTGTTGTTTTCGGAAGAATTGTCTGTTGTTCTCATTACCACAAGGATTTTGCGACCTTAAATGCTCATTTAGCTAAAATTATCAAAATGCAAGTAGTTTATTCAACTGCAACGGGAGTAAAATGAGCTTATATTATGCAATTTTTACTTTTGCTGATTGCTTGTTGCCAAGGACGTTTAAGTCATATCACCAAATTTGGGGAAGATAGTACAAATAAACATGTCGATTAAATACTTCTTTTTGGGGAATAAGAAAAGTGCTAGAAAACTTATCCACAAGTCTATTGCTTTAGAAATGTAATGAACAACGACAAAATTTTAGACTTTCCTTCTTGTCAAAAGATCTGGTGTTTGGAGCTATAATTATGCTTTGGCAAAATTTTTATTCGGTTTTCAGTTTTGGTCTATCTTGTAATATTGTATGCATAGTGTGCTTGTATCTGCCTCATAAAGTACAATCTACTTTTGCTAGTTGAATTTACTGTTGCTTTCTTTGTTTTCATGAGGTAGGAGGCTTTAGTTCATTTAAATGTAAATCTGAAAATTGATCTTTATAAAATTTATCCTCTTAAAGTAATAACATTCCATCCACTAGTTTGCTCACCAAGAATCAGCCATTGTATTATGTTAAATTCTTCTTTGAATTTTATATAAATGTCAAATGATAAAATCATATTAGGATGGTTATTTAACCTCTACTTTTATTAGTCTTATAACCAAATACTTTCTCAGTCCCTCCTTAGCTCCTTAGCTTTCCTTCATATTGGTAGTTTATGTCCAATTATGTGCAAAACTTAATTTGTTTGGTTAAAGTTTTCAGAAACTAGTAGCCAACTAAGGAAAAAGGCTGAAAAATGAAAGAGAAAGACTAGAGAGAAATCAATGTGCAAGACTCCTTGGCATCTACCGCCAGATAAACGAATTAAAGTGAATTTTAACACAAAAGACCAGCCAATTGGGCGTGAAGCTATTGATTTAGCCACTGGTTGTGGAGTAGTTGCCTGAATGGGCAACTTTTGTTCACTAAAAGAAGATAATTAGAAGCTGGTGGTTACACCTATGAAGGATATGATGCTGCACTACATGAGGGTAAATCTCAACCATTTTACTTATTTCCTTTCTCATGTCTGGTGGTAATATGCAGTCATGATATGACTAACTTGCTTTGCTCATTATATATTTCAGTTTGAGCTCAACTTGATAGGGTTTATTACACTATATTTCAGTTTGATGCTTATTATTTACTTATCCAAAAAGTTTTCTCCCCTCTTCATTAACTTAGTTCTCTTTTAAACTAGCTGGTTAAAATGGGTCATTTTGGATATGTAGCTGAATGAGAACTCCCTATGTTAGAATTACTCAAGTATTTAATTGTGTGTGTTAAATTAGACTCTAGTGTGTTGCAGGTTAGATTTTCTCCATAAAGTTAGGAGCTTTTTAAAGTTTTCATCGTTGTTGTCACAACCTATAGTCATATTCCTTGAGAGTTATTCCATTTGCTTATGTGCTGAACTTATTCTCAGAATTCTAAGCAAGATAGTAGATTCACTATGAAGCCATGGGAATTCTCATTTACTTATTGTTTACTTTCAAATCTCTTATGTCAATTCTTGTCTCTGATTTAGGTGAGCAAAGAAGACATATTACTGAAGCCTCATGAGCAGAGTTAGTTGGTTGCTAATTGAACACTTTTTGTTGATTGAATAGAGTTTGTTGGTTGCTGATTGAACACTTTTTTTGGCTGATTTTTTGTAAGATGTTGATTCCCATTACTGATTGTAACACTTCTCTTTTTGCTAATTGAACACTTAACTTTCATTGAACACTAGACTAATCTTTTGTGAGAAGATGTTGATTTCAAACTGATTCTCATTACCCATTTTTTGTAAGAAGATGCTAATTTCAATGTATATACCAATGCCTTTATGGCTAGTTTAGCTGTAGTGTTCCAATGATTCTAAAATCAGTTATAAGGTCATTGTTCTTGGGTGAAACATATATTGTATGCATGGTGTGCTTAAGATTGAATGGTTGATCGAAGATTAGAGGCTTACGCGGTTGATCGGCGATTAAAGGCTTACGGCTGATCAACGATTAGAGGCTTACCGTGATCGGAGATTGAGAAGCTTCGATTGATGGTTGCGGCAGAAATGTCGAGAGAAGAGAGAGAGAGAGAACGATGAGACAATGTGAATAGTAAAAATTGAGATTAGAGTAAGTGGGGTTTGATATTTTAGGGGAAAGAAAGGGCGCATAAGACTTTAGTTATATTTGACATTGCAAAAAATTTGTGGTAGTTAGTTATGTGGCCTAATGGTTGAGCATTAGTTGTGATTTTAATAGGTTCTACTTTCGAATCCCACAAACTTATTATGGACATGTTAAATTGGCTAATAGGCAGCACAGCTCAGTGACCGCTGCTTTTTGTTTAATATGACATAGATAGCTGTTGCTGCTTATTATACTGAACTGCTTCCTATTATGTAAATGAGAATAGGCAGCGGTTACGGACCGCTATCTATGCGTACACAACTGTATCTTAATCACAAATTGGTGAAATTTATTCGATCCAAATGAACTTTATTTGCAAAAATTATATATACAAGTAAAATATTATATTAGTAGCATTTTTTTTTTATAAAAACAGTCACCTTTTTTGATATACACATTTCACATAGGCGGCAGTTGAAGGTGACAACCGTCACCTATATGACCCTTTTTTTGTAGTGCTAACTAACAACTTAATTAAGTTTTTAAATCAAGTGGTCACTTAAGAAGGTTCAGTGTTTGAAACACAGCTTCAATCTCTATTGTACCAACAAAAAAAAAAAAGATTTTGATGTCATCAAAAATCCAGGAGCTAATGATTAAATATGAGAAAATTTAAATAAAATGGCAATAATTGTACTTTTAGTTGAATCTTATTTTGGTTTCATAAAGCTCTCATATGAAAATACTGTATTAGTGGTCCATGAAACTAAGAAATGAAAACGATAACTTAACAAAGAATTAATTTTTTGATAATGTAAAACAAATCAAATGACGATAGATCAAAGAGGTGGTTATTACAATGATGAAGCAAATGTGATCATATATTCTGTGATGCTATATGCATAAAAATAGATTATTTAATTGGTACGAAAATATTATATAATTAGTTGCTTATAAAGACATTTGATATTGTCAATATGCTTAGTTTTCATTTTATTTGTAATCAACTTCGGCTTGAAGCGTTTCAAGATGAAATTAGGCCAAATTTGTCATCTAATTAGGAGGAAGGAATCTTATCTCAACTATTTTTAATGATCATTAACCATGGAGGATGTCATTCCAATAACCACAGGTACACAAATGGCCAGAAGACTTGAAATATTTTGTACAAAATTGGACCACAAGAGCAGCAAATACTTATATATATATATATATATATATATATATATATATATATATATATATATATATATATATATATTGAAGTACTAGTGCTATGAACAATGGCATGGCAACAACAATTAATGGATTCCAAGTTCGAATTTATACCATCTCATCTCATCTGTTGATTGCCCACTAAACTGATTAGAGCATGCAATGGGGGCAAGCCGTTACATTACGAATTTATAATCTTAATTAGGGTGAATCTATTATAATCGTATTTAAGGTGAGTTCCTCGTCATTAAAGAAAAAAAAATATATTGTGTGCAAAGTGATGACCTAGGATTGATCAGAGTAGTTGGAACATTGTGATTGTGGATAACTTCGTTTTCCTTTAAGCATAGAGTGCTTAATTAAGTTTTTTAAGTTTCCTTCAATACTATCCAATCAAAAACAGGACTTATGTTTACATCAGAGCTCATTATTAGTGTTTTTGGTTGTAAATTTGTGATCAAGATGAAAAACTAAAGCATTATTCTTCGTCTAAATTTTAAAGATGCCTTGGACTCTTCTTGGAAACACGACGTATATAAAGCTGATTGAAGGATCATGTCGTGTGTGCCAAGCACATGAACCTCACGTGTTTGTGATGCCTACACACATATTTAGAAGTGAACGATCAATCGTTCACCAGCCTGACTTGATGTTGTAGCATCACTCAACTCCTCATTTGCTCTTTAGCTATTATTCAGTGACATAAAACTAGAGAAACGATGGTTCATGAAAATATTAGAGAAGACTAAGGGCCTGTTTAGAATAGATTTTAAAAACTGTTTTTTAGTTTTTTTGTTTTTAAAAACTAAAAAATTTGTTTGGATAAAGGGTTTTGAAAAAGAGTTTTCAAAAAACTATTCTCAAAAACCAAAAAACCAAAACTCTTAAAAGATGTTTCTAGAAGTTTTTGTTTCCCGTGTTTTCATTAATGGTATTCCAGTAAATAAAATGAACTTTAGTGGCAAAGTCCAAAACCAACTTTATCAAAATGTTTTCTTACCATTTTCTCTTTCTTCGTCCTTCATACCACCACTTTCTCTGCCATCCTTTTTCTTTCTGCAAGTCGAAGATGCAAAATTGGTATAATGGCAGATTTAGTGGTGAAAGCTGGCGGAGGGGATGGTATAGGAGGAGGAGTAGGTGATGGCTTTGGCTGCGTTTTTTGCTCAGACTTGTAGCACCTTTGGCTTGAATCAAATTGTTTGCTTCCTGCACATTTATTAGGCATTAGTTTATGTACTCAATTTGCTTTTTCTTGGGCTTCTTGTTGGACATATTTTTGCTTTTATATAGACATGGGTCTTCCTTCCATGTATTTTCATTAATTTAGGAATATAATTTATTAATTTATTATATATAAATAAATAAATGTATTTTCATTCTTGACACTCAAACAAATTTTCTATTTTTTTGTTCTTAAAACTGTTTTTTAGAACACTTTTACCAAACGAATTTTCTGTTTTTTTATTTTGAAAATTTGTTTTGGAAACAAGTCTACTCAAACAAATTTTTTGTTTTTTTGTTTCTAAAAATAGTTTTTCAAAACTATTTTTGAAAAATGTTTTATAAAATTAAAAAATAAAAACACTTCCAAACATACCCTAAATAATTCCTTCGCATGTCAGAGCTGAGACAATCACTTTTGTGGTCCTCCGCTTAGATATCAACATCAAACATAAAATCAGCAAGGCTAGTGGAGTCCTTTTTTCGTATTAGAAAATTTAATTGCTTAACACTAAAGTTTTTAAATTTTAAAATCATCTTATAAAATTATGAATTATTTTATTTAGTACTAATTAGTTTTTAAATGTAACTCCATATTTATGTCCATAATATTAGAGTCGAACTTTGATTTAGGCCGTCTATATCCATGTGTGTCTCATTCTTGAATCACTTCATGTTTCTTGACATTTGTGTTCTGCTACGTTTGCTTTTTCACAAAACTATTCTAAATTCAAGTTATTTTTCCGCATCAAAGCTTCTTTATCAACTCTTTCCAACATGGTTCACACAAACAAAGCAATTGATCCGTTTGAATCACTCTTAGGTTACACATGAGAGGGAGCGTAAAAGAATATATAATCATCTAACATTGAAAACTCATAAAATTAGGACCATACTGAACTACTCCAATCAACGCCAATTGTTTTCAAGACAGAAACTCATGTTTTTTAGCACTTTACATTGCACAATATTTTCTTTGGCAACAATATCATGGATAAGATCAAGTTAGGTTGTATTTTTTTTCCTTTACATAGTAATTTAATTTATTTTCGTAATTTCGTTGCCACAAGTAGTATCTCTTCATTGCACGATTCGATGAAATATCTTGAAATATAATTTAGGTCAAATTGGTAGGTGCACGTGTAATAATCAAGTGAATTTTGTTCTAACAGGGGATCAATCAACATTCCAGCAAATGATGACGTTGTATCCTCCACTCGATTGATTCTTTACGAATTAGTATTCGTAATTTGTACGGGGCATTCTAGCTATATAATAAATCCAGTCCTCTTATTCATATTACAACAAACATCATAATCTGGTTTTGTACATTTGGTCACAAGAAATTCATGCATCTAAACATCTTCATTCAAGAACATATCACAAAGTCTTGTACTTTTACTCTTATATTGCTTGGAGGATGACTTGAACTCCATTTTTTGGCGTGAGAATAAATATATCAGAAGGGTAATGAACATAATTTGGAGACAAAGTGAACTTGTATCTCTGCAGAATCATTGACAATGCAATCTTTGCTTCATTGGTGGTGAAATTCAAGCCAACACAAGTCCGAGGTCCGAGGCCAAATGGGAAAAATGTTGCTGCATTATTGTTGGTAGCTTTAGCCACCCCTTCTGCAAATCTCTCTGGATTGAAATTGTGAACATCTTTTCCCCAGTATTGAGGGTCATGGTGCAGTGCTAGTATTGGGATAAAGATATTGATGTTAGGAGGAAGAGTGAGGTTTCCTAGTTTAACCTCCCTTTGAACTTTTCTTGTTACTGTAATGACAAGAGAGTATAGTCTGAGATATTCGTTGATGATCATGTTAATCTACATAGAAAAAGCAAAGAAAAAAATCAGTTAGTTCTTTCATGTATATCATTGTAGTGATCAAAATCTGGTATTAACCCAGACCTTATTTTTCAAATAGTAAATTGGATTCGGAAGATACCAGCCGGAAGATCCATTTCATTAGATTCAATTCGAGTCAGTCGAGTAGGGGCAAATATAAGATTTTTATTTAGTAGGGGTCAAAATTATACAATTTAATACTCGTATATGAGTAACTATTTTCAGTAGAGGCTAATTTGATTTTTCAAGCTAAATGTACCTTAAAAATACATATATTATTGAAAAATAAAACCCAACACACACCTTAATAGTTCTACTCTTGAATCAGTGGAGTTGTAGTCCTTACTTGTCCACATCCGCCCATGCGATTGAGGCCAACTCGATGAGAGTTAGTTTCATCAACTCGACTAGAGTCATACTTTTTTTCCCCTCCACATCACCCTCTCCCACCCCCATTCCCCATTCCCCATTCCTCATTCCCTATTCCCCATTCCTCATTCCCCTCAACTCTCAAAGAGACTCGAACCCTGGCCATCCACTTGCCACGGGGTGTAGTCCACCATTGGACTACACTTGAGTCCATACTAATTGGTTGAACTTAGTAAAGTCATCTCCGGTTGAACCGAATAGAATCGTCCTCGACTAACTATAACAAAGTCATTCTTGGTTGAACCGAACTGGATCATCCTCAACTAACTTGACTAGAGTCATCCTCAACCGACTCGACTACAGAGTCTACATACATTAAAAAAGTTTTAGAGATTGTGATGTTCTTACAGCTTTTAGTCTCGCAATGTCATCAGAAATAGGGTTTCCATGGCCAAAGATCTCAAACACTTCTTTCCTTGCTTTCTCTTGCCATTCTCTATGAGTTGCTAAAAGAAAAATACACCACGCGAGTAAGTTTGTCGTTATAAGATGTCCAGCACCATACAATGCCTTAATCTCATCAATCATTTGATCCAATGTTATCCTCTTGTTTATATCATCTTCATGAGTAATTTTCATTAATTGTCCAAGATAATCACTCCCAAAAGTATCAGATTCTCCAGTATTTGGCTTTTATCTTTTCTTTACAAGCTCTAGAATCGAAGTTTTGATTCCTCTTTCAAGTCTCTCTGCATCAATCTCATCATTTGTTTTTATTATCTTACTGCAAATTCGAACAAAATCATAGTTTCAGAAAGAAGAATGAGAAATAAATATTGTCCATTTAATATTGCTGATTAGGCTGATTTCTCCCGATCCTTATTAGCTGACTTATTTATCTTTGGAGTTGAATCTTTGATTTTAAGAACGTCCGAAAAGGCCTTTTACGCAGGCTAGAAGGGCGGGGCCCAATTAACTCGGGTTAATATATTTTGGACCACTTGATTTGAAGTTCAAGATAGTCACACTTAAATATATGGTACTAGTCTTATTTATCAGGCTTAAACTTATAATACTAGTCTTGCTTATCAGACTAAGATTCTGGGCTTAGACGTGACATGAGAAGACCTTAAATAATTTTGGCAAAGTTGTTCAATACATACAAAAGAGTTTCCTCAAGATTACATTGCCAAATTTCCTGAATCTTTCAACAAATTCTCAAAATTCATGATGGAAAAGCTCGAACTTATGATTGGTTAACAAGTAAAGAATAGCTTTGTTAGTTTAGCACCCTTATGTGGAAAACATTTGGAAACTACAGCCGCTTGCAACCAGTAGCCTCAGAGCTTGCCACATGTAAAATTATTAACTATTATTGAACAATGACTTCTTTTTTTTTTTTTTTTTTTTCTGTTTTTAAGATTGACTCTCTTGTTTTATAAAGGAAAAATTCTTAGTAACACCAGACCAACCTCTGACTATGGGTGTCGGGTGAGACCGACATACGTGTGAACCGTGTTAGAGTCAGATGGTCCATTTTATGTTTTGAAAAGCAACGAACAAATATATACTTTATCTGATGGCAGTAAATCTGACATTATAAACATTCTTAACAGTAACAGCAGTCAACTTTGCCACCATCTCAAATATGTGCTTTCCTTCCATATAACTACTCCCAAAAGTTGTCCTAGAAATCACATCAGTTGTTAAGAGCCCAAATTCTTTGAACACATCAATATCTCCTCCTTCATAATCTTTCCACCTTTCCGGCATCATCTCAGCACCTGTACACATTTTCGGAACCATGCTCTGCAGATGCAATGTGACGCCCGAGAATTTTATCACATATATTTTAAATAAATATTGCATAAACTAATTGTACATTTTACTTGCATTTTTTGTCTTCTTTAATTATTTATTTAGGAAACACTATTCATAAAAAAATTTACTGTCTCAGATATGCGATTTAATATTTTTCCTAGGTCATATGATACATAATAGGAATTGAAATTTTTTCATTTTGGACTTTTGACCTCGGGAGCATATAATTAGAAAATATTTTTCACGCCATTTGAATAGTGTTACGTACGTAACAACTTTAGTTTTGAATTATTAACATTTGAGTAGAGTTTAGCTTAGTTTGACTATGATTTAATGGCATTTGATTTCTTTTAGCATAACATACTCATACATATATACTCAATTATCAACATTTTAAACTAACTACTCAACAAACAAAGAAAAAAATTACCCTTGTGTCCCCCCCCCCCCCCCCCCTCCCATGGCCGACCACCTCAAGGGAGAAAAAGAGAAAAAAATTCTTCATCAAACCTTGGAGTTGAGCTCTTGGCTTGCTTGAGAAGGCTTCTAGTGCACTTGGGAGCTTCAACCTCTTATCTTCATCATCTAATTTGTGAGGGAGTTGCACTTTCTTTGATTTAAATTTGATGCATATATATATTGAAATTCTTATATTGTTGAATTTAGCTATATTGCTTGTTATAAATGCTTGGTATATGATCTTTGGAGTTTATAGAACACTTTTGCATAGCTAGTTATTATATTTCATGGTTGAATGTTGAGATTGAAGGAAGAAGATGATGAATAGTGTCTAGAATTAGGGTTTTGAGAAAATTTTCTAAGTAGCTTGAATTGAGACTTCAATTAGATGCTCTAGGCCTTAGTGAAGCTAGTTGAGAGGCCACGTGAAGTTGAATCACCCAAAACCGAGCTACATTGCGAAAGTAGTCGACTTTAAAAAGGGGACTTTTCTCGTTGTCCAATCCGGGCACATTTGGGCTTTGGTTTGGGTACCCTTGGGATATAGAAGCACTTTTGGTGCTTTCGTTACGCAAAATTGGAGCTCGGATAGTATAGTTGTAGTTAAAACCCACTCGGGGCCTTCCTGAGTTTTAGCTTCTAAAACGAGTTTTTATGGTTTTAATATGTGTCTTTTAGCTTAATTAGGAGTGTAGTATGATTAGGTTGTGGATTGGTAACCTTGAAATGCACTTAGGAAAAGAAAAACTTAGTTAAAGAAAGGGGAAATGTAGTAATTGGCTTTCTTTGACGCACCTAGAGCTTGCTATTGTGTTGACACATACTATTGTGTTTATCTAAAGCTAATTGAACTATTTGAATTAGATTTTGAGTGAAATTGTGTTGGTTGCCTCTTTTTGGGATTATATAGCTATCTCGTGCATATGTTGGTTAAAATGTGTTTATGTGAAGGCGGCCTACTTTGTCGACCTTCTTATGTGTTATTTGATATCTTGAATTCTTGTGGACTTGTCTTGGGTTGCGCAACCTTTTCGGACATGGTAGCGTCGAGAAACACGGGCGGCGTCGGGCTTGCCATGCTCCATCGACTACCATGGTGCCTATTTCCTTTCTCGCTGAGCATACTCTACTACCCCAGAGGCGTGGTTCACCTGCTGGGCATATGGACCTACCTCAGGAGAAAGGGTCGTAGGATCGGGATACATCCGGAGTATCCCAACTTGTTGGAGTAAGGGTTTGCCGGCACTTGCATGAAGCTCATGGATCGTGGCTCGAATTTGAAGACTTGAAGTGGAACCGTATCCTTTTTAATGTGGTTAACTACTTGCTATTTAAACTTGTTGTTTATGTTATATATATGATTTCTTGTATCTGCATATCATAATGTACGCCCGGTATGTTGCATCACCTCCCTCACTGAGTAACTTGGTTACTCATTTCTCTTTTCAACATATTTCAGGAAAAGCTGAAGATTGGATTGCCTCATGTGTGCCCTGCTTGCTCTATCAGTGTGTAAAACATGGAAGAATGTGATCATGATATGCTTGTATTGTATTTGAGACTTTGTGCCCATGTATGTATTTATGTTATATCAAGGAATATAATATTAAAGTTTTAGTTTTGTTGGATGATTAGGTACTAGTGGGCTTGTAATATCTTCTATTTGCTTTACTTTATTACTTAGTAGTGCATGCTTGTGTGGACGATGAAAACTAGTTAGTTGGTTGGACACAAATTATAAGAAAGCTTGATTAATAATATAGAGTGGTATGATAAGTGGATTAAAAAGATATAACTTCAATGGATTTAATTTTGCATGCTTGTGTGATATATTGTTGAGTTCCAAGGCTCAGATGGCCTTGAGGAATTGTCGTTATATTATGGTTATACTTGCTACTTGCAGGTTTTTGATTAGTCTTATAAATAGGGGAGACTTCGTCCGTTTTTCCCTAAAATTTTCGTGCCCAGGGTTTAGAATTGGGTTGAGAATAGCGTAATAAATAGGAGTCCTAGTCTCGTGAGGGATCGGGGCGTTACATGCAACAACTCTTCACATGAGATTTTTCTTCTTTTTTTCTAAAAGGGTAAACGTACTATTTACACCCTTGTGTTTATTGCATTTGACATGTTAATTTCCTATCGATCATGTTAGATTTTGGGGTTAGATCGCCCAATATGGATTAATCCGATCCGACCTATTTTATATGGGTCAGATAAAACCCTAAATATAAAAGAAAAAAGAATCATTTTTTTCCATAGAATATAGAATAAAAGACAGAAGGTGTTCTTCAAAAACTCTCTCTTCCTCTCACTCAATTCTCTACTGGTTTACTATGTGTAAACCAACCATATCAAAGAGGACTCTTAAGTTGTAGCAATTAATTCACTCCTTCGTGGTTTGGGTTTCGATTCGCAGCAATTTAACGGTGAAACCAACGTGACTTTTTCCTACAATCTTTCTACTACTACTATGAGGTAAGTATGCTTTACGGAATTATATTGGATACATATATTGTGTATTTAATTCCTACAATGGTATCAGAGCCATATCGTTAGGCTCTCCGTTAAAATTATGCGAATTTATGAGATTTATGTAATGAATATTGTGAATGATGATTTTAATGTATAAGTGATTTTATTTATGTTAAAATCATTAGAATTTATTTCTTTAATCACTGATATATAATCTATGTGATTATACTTGAGAAAAATGCATAAATCAATTGTTTCGCACATTTATTTTCGGGTAAATTTCACAAATAGTCCCTATTGTTACCTAATTGTCTCAGTTTAGTCCCTATTATTTTATTTGTCTCAATTTAGTCCTTATTGTTTGCAAAAAAATCCCAATTTCGTCCCTATTGTTTAAAATTTCTCAATTTCGTCGTTATTGTTCTCAAAAAGTTTCAATTTTGTCCTTATTGTTTTTAAAAAGTTTCAATTTCGTCCCTAATGTTTTCTTAAAGTTTCAAATTCGTCCCTATTATTCAATGACTAAATTGAAATTTTTTGAGAAACAATAGGGACGAATTTGAAATTTTTTAAAAACAATAAGGACGAAACTGAAACTTTTGGCAAACATTAAGGATGAAATTGAAAAACTATAAAAAAATAGGGATGAAATTGAAACTTTTGGGGAAATAATAGGGACTAAATTGAGATATTTTAAACAATAGGGACCAAATGTGAGATTTTTCCTTTATTTTTCATAATTTTTGTAACTATTTTTGGGCCTTTTTGTATCTGTAACATGCTCCAAAAATTATAATTTTGGTATGTATCGAACAGGCTCGTTGAGAGCTTTCCATACATATATGGATCATTAAATTTGGCCTTAAAATGCGAAAGTTATGATTTTTTTTTTTTTTTTTTTGTAAATCTGAAAAAATTAGAGTTAGTGTGTGTTCTTGGTGTAGTGTGTGTGCTTTGAAAAACGTGAAACATGGCTGAATAAGGATCTAAACATGGGACTAAGTAGGCCAATCAGGGACTGCCACGTGGCCATGATTTGGTGTGTTATTATTTTAATATTTATTTTATTAAATATCAAATTTTGAATTAATTTTCTTTAAAAAATTTAAAAATTTTAACTAACCACCAGTGCCACATGGCATGTAGGGCCAGCCACGTGGCGCCACATGGCAATAACTTTATGTTATTTACAAACTGACTTCATAACTTTGTATTATTTATTTTTTTACCCTATAATTTTGTATTATTTACTGTTTGACCTCATAACTTTATATTATATATGGTTTGAACCCAAAACTTTATATTATTTATAATTTGACCCCATAACTATGTATTATTTTTATCTGGCCCATTACCTTAGTGGTAATTTAGTTTTTTACCTCATGTTCTTCTTTTGGCCTATTATCTTTGTGGTAATGTTATTTTGGACCCCATATTTCTATTTTAGACCATTATCTGTGTGATAATGTCATTTTTGACCCCATGTTCTCAATTAGGGTCATTATCTTTGTGATAATTGTGTTTTTGGTTCATATTTCTCGCAAAGCAAGTACATAATTTAAATTAATTTCAATTTAGACATGAAATCATAAGTGATTTCATTTAATTGCCTAAATTTCTTTGTGATTCAATTGTAATTATTACAATATAGACATGAATTTTTTGTAATTTCATATAAATGCCTAAACTGTGTGTAATTTTCTTGCAATATTTACGATTAAGGACATGAAATTTTTATAATTTCATTTAAATTCTGAAATTTGTGTAATTACATTTCTTTGCAACAAGTGACATGAAATTTTTGTAATTTCATTTCATAGTATGAAATTTATGTCATTTCATCATATAACTTGTTGTGTACAATATTAATAGATGCTATGTGCACTATTAATTTTTGAAATTAATTGATTGAACCATTATGTACTAAAGTTGTTTATTTTCCCGAGGACTTTAGTGGTCATTCGAGGATTGTACGAGTTAAATAAACCGCGAGAAATACTCCCAACACTACTGACCATATGAACACACATTATTGTGGGCCCAAAATGATTATCCCTTAAATGTTATTATTTTTATAATTATGTGATGGGATAATTTGATGAGCATGTGATAGTCATATGTGGTTTCATGCATAATGTCAGAGCGCACCCTTATTTCTAACACGTAGAACCAAAATGTGTCTTTTGGATCTTAATAAGTTTGAGATAGCTTCTACGTGCCTAATAGTCATGGTCTACATGTGTGAAGAGAATTGAATGTGTTAATTCTTGTGGACCGGACTGAGTTATGAATGGATGGTGAACATTGAGAAGTGCTTAATTATGTCTAACATTATTAGTTATTTATATGTTAAATACTTTTTCATGTTCATCTCATGATAATTTTTGTATTTATCATCATACTCTTATTATAATCTTGTACTACATATGTTATTGAATTAATAATTAGTTTATTAATCCTTTATCTGAGTGAGAGTTCTATGCATGTTAATCTGTGTAGTTATCATATAGAACTTGGTTTTTCTAAAAACGTGAATTTGAGTAATTCGGTTTTTGGGATGATAATGAGATAACTATTGGTCCTGAAGTACCATGTCTCAATCCTATTGATCCACTAATGTATCTTACTAATAATAGAAAGTCAGAAAATTGTCTTCCATTAATTTGTTAGCGAAATATAGTACAGTTCCAACCTGAAGGTATTGGAATGAAATTAAGCACCTGTCGTACTATCTATGTGGAACATCAAATATGGACTTATATTATCCAAGAATATTGATCTTATCATAGTCAGCCCTACAGATGCTGATCATTTATCTGACCCCCACAAAGAAAGATCATAGATAACTCATGTATTTACTTGTGATGACGAGTATAATGTGTCGATCCATGAAATAGAATATGAGTGTTGCCCTTTCAAATCATGATGAGACTGTGACAATTCATGAGACTAGTTGAGAATGTATATGATTAAGATTTGTCATACAATACATTTGGAAATCATGCAGTTTATCTTTCGAAAGAGCTAGTCTCATTAAAGGTGGCTATGGTGACATAATGAAACATATTTTGTCAAAATATTTCTACACACATGAGTTTCAAAATAATAATATTGTTGATTTTCAACAAGTACACTCAGGTGAAAATCTAGCAGATTTATTCACCAAAACTTTACCAACAGAGATCACAAAGTACATACTCAAAAGTGTAGAAGGCATTGCCTGAAATATTTGTCACCATGACTCATGTTGCAATGAGGGGGATAATATATTGATGCACTGTACTCTTTTTTCTTCACCAAGGTTTTTCTCCCACTGGGTTTTTCCTGGTAAGGTTTTAACGAGGCAGGGCAAATATGTTTGATATGATAGAAACATGTCGAGCCAAAGTTCTCTTTCATGGATGAACTCCAAGTGGAAGTAAAACAGATATTCATTGGAGATTGATTTTTGTCAACTCAAAGAACACTCTTGTTATGCTTAGATGAGGGGGATACAAATACGCACTATATTCTATTTCCCTTCGCCTAGGTTTTATCTTATTGGATTTTCCTAGCAAGGTTTTTAATGAGACAATGGTTGAGTTTATAACGAGGTTTTTAATGAGACATATTTTTATAGTGAATATTCAAGGGGGAGTGTTATAAAATATTGATATGTGGATATTCACCAGTATGCATCAGCAGCGTGTTCTGATTTGTAGTAGCTTACAACCAGCCTGCATCAGCAGCTTGCAACCAGCCTGCATCAGCAGCTTGCAACCAGCTTGCTTCAGCAACTTCTGATTTGCAGCAACTTGCAGCCAGCAGACAACTTTTGATTTGCAGCTGCTTATACTGCATCAGCGTTTGCGCAACCAGGAGCTTTTGAAAATCTATAAATGGAGAAGTTCTATTGAAATGTAAATCATTCATAAATGAATAAGAGTTTTAGTTTTCTCTTGATACTATTTGTTGTTTTTTGCAGTTATTTTATAACATATATATATATATATATATATATATATATATATATATATATATATATTAAAGTGAACACTAAATTTTTTTTTTTGGAAGTTAAATCTCACAAAAAAAAAAAAAAAACTATTCATATATAAATGTTGATAATTTAACCCTATTTAATTATAATTCTAGCCCTACCCCTACAGAATGCCAACCTTTTTTTTATCCAAAAAAAAAAAAAAACCTTATTTGCTTCTGCATCAAACTGAGAATCAATTGACTTGAACATGTGAGTCCTCCATTATTTAGAGATAATTTGTACAACAACTTTCTTTTGTACCATGTACTATGTAATTTATTCTTGGCCCTAAGGCATATGCAATTTTTCTCTTCCTTCGTTTGGTCATTCTTGTTTCTTAATCAGGAAGAAAATAGAAGGCGTTCACAAGAATAATGACTTCACACCTTTTAACAACTACCACAGCAAAGAGATTCAATTAGACAATAAAGAAACTATTCTAGCTGCCTGGCAAAGACCAAAAAGAGAAAATACTCTGGAGTGCTTGCTAATCAAATTAATTAGTAGAAAGGGAAAGGATGAACAGAAACTCATGACAGATAATCAAACGAAACCTTATCTTATTAGATAGTTAATATATAAATTTGAGAGGATTAGAATATACATTTGTTCCATATCGAAAAATAAAAAATTTTAAAATTATCTTATAAGATCTTAGACTACTTTATTTGGAATCAATTGGTTCTAGGATGGAACCCCATTATTCTTAACATAGTACTAAAGTTGGGTTCTTGGTCAGTTTTATTTATGTCCACATGTGTTCAATCTTTTACGTGTAACCCCTCTCAAATCAGGTCACTTGTACCACATTAGAAACTCTAAAACTACTTTATAAGATCTTGAACTACTCTACTTTGCATCAATTAATTTTATGATGAAATTTCAATTTTCTTAATAGAGAATGATCTATTTAATTAACTCCATACACACCAACCCTTACCTTAGTATATCCGACTCCTCTTAAATGTTTTTATCTCTTTTACGGTAAATAATCTCTATAACTTCATACCTTTTAACAACTACCTCCGCAAAATAGAAAAAGAAATAAGTTCTCTACAACAACATCCATCTCTTCAGGATAGGACAAAGACTTCACCAGGATACGACGACGGCAGCATAATCACATTCAATCAAAAGATTGTTGAGACCTTATCTGCCCTAGTTCTTTGATAAGATGAGCAAACACGACCTCATATCGTACGAGGATTCCAAATTAAATATCAATAAAAACCAAAGGCGAATCCAACAATTTTTTTTTAGTGAGGGTACGATACATAATTTTTTAATTATACGAGTATATTTTTTCTCAATGTGTACTAATTAATTTTTTAACTAAAATTATATAAATTTTTAATTTTTTTAAGAAATACATAAAAATTTTAATGTTATTTTAGGCTAGTGACAACTATAACTCCGTTGGGCCTAATGTTCATCCGCCCCTTCTCAATAATGCTAAAAGTAAATCTTTCTTTTTCCTCGTTTATGATTAATCAAAGACAAATTAAAGTCATGAAGGAATCTAACTTTTGGGTTTGTATGGTTCGTTGTACTAAAATTGAGGACAGAAAATAGTTGAGACAATTATTGACTATTTGTTTAAGACTATGTGATTATAGATTTATGGATCAAAGATAATTATGCTCTAGAGATTTTTGGAATTCTCAAATCAGTACCTGAAGTTTTAAAAAAATATCACGTAAATCCTCATAGTTTGATTTTTAGGTACAAATAAGTTCTCTTACTTTTACCCCCATCAAGTTTTTGTACAGAAAAGCAATACGTGCCAAATAATGAAGGTTTTATAATATTAACACGAAATTGAGCATGTAATTTTATTGTTTTCTTTTTATTTTTCTCTCGCAAGCCCAACGAGTTGAGCACCCTTTTGCTCAAGCTCGACTCAGTAACTAAATAACCTTCACTTCTTTTCTTTTTTTTTTTGGTTAAAATTTGCCTCAATTGAATAAATAAAAAGGGTTTCTACGAACCCAAAGAGTTTAATCCAAACTTTATTGGAGCAACTCGGATCGTTTTCAACTTTAAACATAAATGTCGCATTTGCGGAATTCTTAGAGATTAAGGAGGTAAATTTCAACATGAGAAAATATATTTTTGTTGTATTGTTTGTTCAATAGGAGTAAACATTAATATCCATAACATTTTATTTTTATTTATTTAGAAGGAGGTCAACTGATATTATTATTTGATGTCTCCCCTCTTTTATCTATCTTAAGTAGAAGCGGCCGGACTAATAGCTAGCGCATAATCCATAATATCTATTTACTAATTAAATTATGTAGTTCACTAACATCATTACACTTTTACACAAAACATCAAGAGGTAAAAGCATTAGTTGGCATGAATCCATTCTCACTTTTGTAACCTTTGATGATGTTCTTATCCCTTTGAGAGCCATAATTAGTGTTAGCAGGAAAACCACTTAATGAATAAAGCAAACAATCATCCGAGTGATTGCTACTAAAAGAAGGACCACCAAGCTTTCTTCATTTTTATCAAAAGAGAAAAGTAGAACCAACTGTACTATATAATAAAACCACAAAGGTTGTTACATCTTTAATATTGAAAATTTCTTGATGGATTGAAAATTGTGAGTCCAATTATATATCACCGAAAGTATAGATACAAATTTTACCTCGTAATATGGTTGTATGTGACAGGTGTCACATATATAATCGGATTCATTTATTTAAAAAAAATAAATAGCATGATATTACCACACAAAACGTGAATAGTGAGTAGTACTGCATAAACAGTGACATACAAAATTGGTCGTTATATATATTTCAGGAATGACATATAATTATTCAATCTGGTTTCGTTTCATATTATTTTTTTGGTAGATTCGAACGATTGGCAACAAAGAATGTAGACTAGTAAGATAGTAAATTGATTTTTAAAGATACCACATTTAGTGTTAAAATTCTTTACCAAGTTTCACAAATGAATAGAATTTTTGTTTGCATAAACAAAAAAAATTAATCTGATTGTAAAGTGAATATAATCAAGTAGAATTTAATTTTAATATAACGAAAAACAAATTCAATTACCATTACCAATTATGAATTCAAAAGTCTTTGTTTAGAATGGTCTTGTAATATACCTACGCCTTTATATGATTATCACGCTAACATGATGTGACTGAAAAAAGGGTGTTGTCAATTCTCAGGGTCGTTCTCCTGTGTTGGATGTGGGAATACGGGATGAGCATTAGGAGCTGTTGATTCGAATTGACGGCTTAGGTTGATGACTGCTTTTTTTTTTTTTTGGTTGTACTGTGTAATTACAAATTTATCCTCGATTGTATTTGACAGTTGTAGGACTTCATCGATTTGACCGATTTGATCTTCAACTTTGTTGAAAGCATTAATTATATTTTAATGTTTAATTACATTATTACCCTTGGATTGGTTAATTTCACATGAGATCATATCACACTATAATACTAGCCTTTACTAAATTTTTCTTAACACTTAAAAAAGATTTTGCAAACGTGAAATTATTTTTATACCCAAATTTGTATTCAAAACTTCTCAGACACACTTCGTCATGATTTTTTTAAGAAAAACACTTACATAGTATTTGGAATCAATTCACGTGTGAAATTCATTTCATTTATAAAAGAATTTTATGAGAAATTCATTTACAAATGAATTTTCTTGTTTGAAACTGAAAACAATATTAAGTTAATTATGTTATTTGTAAATTCAAATTGTGTTTGGTTTTTTTTATGTGGTAACTAGTTGATCAAACCGTGAGATACAATGACATAAGAAACGACCCTTTTGCAAGCGATAAAATTTAGTACGACCGAATCATGAATGCTCATGGTCATTACATGCACTAAGGGGGTTTATAATTTTTCAATGTTGATCAAACATAAGATATTGTATAGGTTAATTTTCTCGCCATTAAACATATATGATACTTTATATGTAAAAAATTCCTCATTACATGTTAGTTTATTGTATGTTAAGCCCATTTAATTGATTTTAAACTTGATTTTATAATTATTTATTATAATTACATTGTCTTCTAATTTACGAGAAATAGTCAATTGTTGACTTTTATAAATGACACAATATATAACGATAGAATCATACATACAATTGTTGACTTTTATAAATGATACATTATATAACGATAGAATCATACATACTCATACGTTACTATTAACCCATTAATTTTAAAAAAAAATAATGAACCTATATAACGTGAGGAAAAAGGCTCTCCAAATTTGAGCGCCAAAAAAGAAAATTCAAAACTTTATGTTTCACTTTGATATTTTCATATATTACTATTCATTTTATATATCTTTTGTCTTCATTTATTTGTCCATTTTGATCATTTCTAGATATCTTCTTTTTGAATTATTTGTCATTTTTTCGTCATTTGAAAATTATTTTGTCTTTACTCATCGTGTTCCTTTTGTCATTTGGCCACTATTTTGTCTTCACTATTTAATAACATTTTAAATCCCACTATAAGGACATAATAGACATTTAGTCTATAACATGAGAGCATAATAAAAATATGGGTAAATACCCAATTTAGTCCACTATCTTTAATGTTTGTCCCGATTTAGTCCATATATTTCAAAATATACCATTTTAGTCCATTATCTTTATCACTTGTCCCGATTTAGTCCATATCTTTCAAAATGTTCCCTTTTAGTCCACTATCTTTATCATTATGGTCTATGTTAGTCCTCCACTATTTTTCTATCCGAAAAAAAAGAGACTAAATCGGGACAAATATTAAAGATATTGGATTAACGTAGACCATAATAATAAAGATAGTAGATTAAAATGATACATTTTGAAAGATATGGACTAAATCGGGACAAATAGTAAAGATAGTGGACTAAAATGGTACATTTTGAAAGATATAGACTAAATTGGAACAAATATTAAAGATAGTGACTAAATTGAGTATTTACCCTAAAAATATCACCACCTGACATCATTTATCCCAATCTGACTCCATTAAATGCTTGCGGTCCTTCTGACACATATGCGTGGATATAAAAGAATTTACTCATTCTTTTTTGTTTTCATCTCAATTGCTACCCATTAATGCAGCCGAGTCCCGTTGCCACTTGTCCTAATCTCATTCATCCCCGTTTCCCGCACCCCGTATACTAGACGTTCCCTCTCAAAATTGGTCAGCATGCACTTTCATTCGATTGGCCTGATGAATGACTTTCACATTAAGTGTTGGTCTCACCCCCTCTCAATGCTTATTAAACCCTAGACCCCCTCTCAACTGCTTATTAAAGAAGTGTAAATTACTAAAATGATCCCTAATCTTATCAGTTTATAATAAATTCATACCTCATCTTTAATTTTGATAAATTAGTCTCTCATATTTTAATCCATGACATCATTGGTCTTTTCTTGTGAAAAATATATTATAAATCAAACAAAAAACTCACATGAAATGCATGTGACCATCATTCATCAAAAATAGCAAGGGTAAAATAGTCATTTCGTATGGTAGTCACATGCAACTCATATGAGTTTTCCATTAAATTTTTAATATTTTTTCACAAAAAAGACCATTTTGATAATTTACCCATTAATGAATTTTCCCTTAAAACTTGACTTGACTCAAGTCCTCTCCGTGATATTTTCCTATTTGTTTGGTAAGAGTCATTTTCTGTGAATAAATCATGCAATGGTGTTGAACAATGTGGAGTCAGTAATGATGGTCATTGCTCTTGTGAACGCCTTCCATCTTCTTCCTGATTAAGGAACAAGAATGACAAAACAAAGGAAGAGAAAAAGTTGAATATGTCGTAGGGCCAACAATAAATTACACAGTACGTGGTACACAAGAAAGTTGATGTACGAATTATCTCTGAATAATGGAGGACGACTCACATACTCAAGTGATTTTTTTTTTTACGAGTAAAATTATTTTAAAAATACATAAATTTTTAATATTTGATAAATTTAATTACTTACACACTCTTTAGAAAGTTCAATATTTTTAGAAGGTCCTCAATTTGATAGATTTAACTTCCAAAATTTGAAAGTTAAGTTTTCGTCTCTATTCATTTTTAACCGTAAAAACAAAAAGTTTAAAACAATTAATACTATTAAAATAAAACTGAAATTAGAGACCCTAAAAATGAAACCCACATGTTGCATGGGATCCATTGAAATTAATAACGAATAGGAAAATGATGAGTGCCCAGTAAAGGACAACTAATTTATTTGGATGACTTATAATGTGGCCCATCTAGCTATTTTTTCAACCTTCCGAAGAAATATTACAATTAAGTCTCTTTTTGTTTGTCACAAAATAATTTGTTAGAGGAAATATTAACAAAAAAAAATATATATATTTTTTAAATATGATAATTTTGGTGTTTGGTTGTCTTAATAAAAAAATATTTTCTATTATTTAGATGTCAGTAAAATATTTTTCAACAAGAGATTTTATAAAATAAAAAAAAAATACACACTCACATACATACATAAATATATATACATATATATGTATATTTCACGAGAGTAGGGTAGGAGTGGGGGTGATGTGGTGATAGCATGCGGGGGTAGGGGTGACAGGTGGTAGGGTGGTGGGGTGATGGGGTGAGTGAAGTTGGGGGTGACTGGGGTGGGTAAGGTGGGGGTGAAGAGGGTGAGTTTGGGTGGACTTTTCCTGATTTTGGAGAAAAAAATCTTTTTTACTCTTTTGAATTAAAATTTTTTTGATTGAAAAATATTTTTCAGTATTTGGTAAATAATTAGAAAATTTTCAAGGAAAATATTTTATAGCAGACAAATGGAGCCTATAGATGGTCTGAACGAATGCTATTTTACTTTGACTTTTTTTGGTCTCTTGAAGTTGTTATTAAATTTATAGTGCTTTCCGTACGATTCTCGCTTTGTATGCTTGAGAGATTCTAAGATTCATTTTCAATAGATGTAATATTTTTTTATATCTAATATAATATTAACTTAGATCTCCCTTTAAATAAAAAAGAAATTATAATGCAATGCTTATGTCCATTGCATGTCAAATAGGAAGAATGTGGAAGTGCGTTTTTCTTACTAGGATGAAACATTATCAAATCATAATCGGAGCAACAATTACTAGGGACGAATCTATTTTTTAAATCGTTGGAACGGTAACTCTCAATCTGTATTAATCAATTTATCTACTTTTAAAATATTAATAAAATATAAAATTGACCGATTAATTCACACAACGGTTTCGTCTCACAATAAATATGAGATATGTGATACTACACATGGCGACGAAGGACATTTTTTACAGTGCTCGATAATTAGCAATATAAAAAGGGCTATTTGCTAGGGTATCAACCTGAATGTAATATCTATTATTTATGCCGACTTGTTTGAAACGTGGCTCATGTAAATTTGTCAGAAGTCACTAGTGATGACCCACCCAGAAAATTTATGTTTCACGGGGCAAATTGCAAATAACATCTCATAATTTGCTATATATATTAGGCTGCTGCTTAGAGAATTACAACACATTCTTTAATACTAAAAATGTCTGACTCTAAGAACAAGTCTAAGAGAGAAAAAGAAGACGAAAATGATGATCCAATGGCAACTATAGGCACCTTAGTCGAAGTGGTGGCTGGAGCTGCTTTTGTTGCATGGGGCATATATAATCTCTTCACAGCATCAGAATCATCATCAAGCCACACCAATGAGTGTGCATTAGAAGCAAATCGGAGGCCACGCAACGACGTTAAATGGAGTTTACCAAAAAAGGGTTGGTTGAAACTCAACACTGATGCTAGTTGCATGATAGACTCTTCTTCTGTGTCTATTAGAGGGGTGTTTAGAGATGACAAGGGCGACTGGGTAAAGGGTTTTGCTGGAAGAATTCAATCCTGCGCGACGCGCCCGCATTTAGCTGAATTATGGGTCATCAAATATGGACTAATGATAGCTTGGAAGAGTGGATTCAAGAAGATTGAAATCGAAACAGATTTAAAGATTGTCGTGCCCCATATTAAGGGGGAGAAAACTTCGAAAGACTACAACTACTTGTTGAAAATTGCAAAAATCTAATTGAAAAAAATTGGCCAGTTCGACTGAAACACATCTATCGAGAAGGTAATGAAGTTGCTGATTACATGGCTGATTTAGGCCATAGTTATGATAACATCACCTGTTTTGAAAAGCCACCTAAACGAAGAGTTTTTGTTCTTTTGGCTAGTGATCTCCAAGAATATAAAGGTTCGTCCAAAACAAAAGAGTATAAAGGGGGAAAAAAACCGTCATCTATGGGCTAGGAGTTTAAGATGGGTCATCTTGTATATTATATAAACGTGCTCCTTTATGCAGTGAATATTATATATATGCTTAGAAGGAAATAGGCTAGGGCTATTAGAAAATTGGTCTTCTTCCTCTGTAATAAACCTTTCTTATATCAATAAGATACAATTTAGCCTTGAGCCTCCATAGCTGGTTGTTTTCTCTTTATTATACATGATCTGATTGAATATGGTGACGAACTGACTGGATGATTCGATGATAATAACTGATTATATGATTCGTAAAACAAAGCAAAGTCAATTCAAAGTTGCGATCCTTACCCTGAGTCAGGGTCATTAGAGTTGGGCTAATAAGATATAAGGATAAAATCAAACAAATCCCTAACTTATTAGTCCAAAATCATATAGGTCTCTGTGTTTTCAAAAACCTCTTAGAAGGTCCTTCAGCAAGGGATAGTTAAGTCTTTCTATAATAATTTAATAAACAAAAGATAAAATAATTGAAATATGATATCAAGAATTTAATAAATTATACTTTGACCCTAAAAAGAAAAAATAATTAATATCTAACTCCAAAAATTTAATAAATTATACACTCCTTCCTCATCCATCTCCACCTCCACCTCCACCTCCACCACCACCACCACCACCACACAAAAGAAACCTATCATCAATTTCATCCCAACTCCTAACTCCAACCACAAATATCAACACCACCACTACCACCACATTAACAAACCTATCAACTTTATCCCAACAACACCCATCAATACAACCACTACCACCAATGTTCACCATAACCACCACCACCACATTCTCATTAACAAACCTATCAATTCCATCCCAACTCTTAACTCCAATTACAAATATCAACACCACCACTGCCACCACGTGTATATCAACAAACCCACCAATTCTAACCCAACACCAACTCTACTATCAACACTACCATGTATCACATACACATATATACCATTGATCTTGATAAGTTACATCAGATCAAGAACAAAAGCTAATCATCCGAAAAGAATAGAACAAATAATATAATAAAATAACTTCTACAACAAAAAAAAAAAAAAATGCTAAGATCCATAAAAATGAGAACCCAGAAAACAAAATCAAGAAACAAGTTCATTTCATCACCAATCTTGATAGATCTCTTCCATGTCGAGTTTTCGACTTCCATGATGGCAGAACAAAGTCTTGATACTTAGATGGCAATGCCATCACTCTCCTGTGTCTCTTCAGCAATGCATTAGCAGTTTCATTTTCCGCTACTTGTTCATCTTTCTCATCTTGATCTTCTGATGACTCTTTTCTGAATATAAGGCACACCAACAACTGATCCTGCAGTGACTTGGTGAATTGCCTTCACGAGCAGATCGAGGCCTCGACAACGGGTGATCAAAGATGTGCGTGAGAGTTGAGAAGAAGTTGAGGAGGAGGGTGATGATGAATCTGTTGATGAAGCTAATGAGTGTGTGGTGGTGATTGATGAGCTTGAAGATGAACATGGTGATGAAGGAACAGAGTTGGAGTTAGACATTAATTATTTTTTTTAGGGTAAAAGTATAATTTATTAAATTCTTGATATCATATTTTAATTATTTTGTCTTTTGTTTATTAAATTATTATAGAAAGGCTAAACTACTCCGTGCTGAAGGACCTCCTAAAAGGTTTTTAAAAACGCAGGGACCTATATGATTTTACACTAATATGTTAGTCTCTTGTTTGATTTTATCCCATAAGATATATATCTCCCTTCCCTAGATGAAAATCTTAATTTGTAATATTCTGAATCATTGATGAAAATCACAACTAAATTTTTAATACGTAGTATATTTTGGTTTTCTCAAGAAGATTAATTAAATGATAGAAAATTTAGAGATATATGCAAGAACTAATCCCCAGAAAGATTAATTGAATCGTTAAAAAATCAGAGAAACATACAAGAATCAACCACAACAAAGAAATATGATAAATTGTAAGAAAATCACGTACTGATCCAGCTAAATTCATTCCTTTTACAGAAAAATATATAAATCAAATATTTCATGTACGACAAGTTTTGAATATATATTAATGCAAGCAATTTAACTTTTTCTTCATTAACTCATCAAGATTATTTCTTTGAAGGTCACAACTTTTCCAAAATGTGAAAATACTATTCGTCTATAGATATTATCTACATGATTTTGGATTTTATACTATTTGTTTATCTCCGTTGTGTCTTATAAGAGAGGTGATTTTAGATAGGTTTGTATTACAATTATTTTTTTTTCGTTTCGTATTCATATTCCAATTCAGATTGGGATATTGATAGACACACTTTGAATGTAATTCAATTATAGGAGTAAATTGCTTGCCGCCCTTCTATATTTTTCTCGAAATACTCATTCACTCCCTATGTTTTTAAAATAGGCTCATTACTCCCCTGTGATTTTCGGAATATAGCTGACCGCCCCCCTCCGTTAGAAAAGTCGTCTAATTTAACAGCAATTGCAACACACGCGCTTAAAATGTGATTTTTTTATGCTTTTGGTTTAAATAAATTCGTTGTTGGACAAAAATACCCTTTTAGTAAATTGTTTTCCGCCCCCCTGTGGTTTTCCTGAAATACTCATTCACCCCATGTGTTTTTAAAATAGGCTCATTACCCCTCTGTGTTTTTTTATTTTAACTTTATGTAAGGGTATAATGATCAATTAACTAATTTGGTAACGTTTGCTAACGGAATAAAAGATTTTGGGTGCGTCAGCTTAATCGAAAAAACACAGGGGGGTAATGAGCCTATTTTAAAAACACAGGAGGTGAATGAGTATTTCGGGTAAAACACAGGGGGGCGGTAAGCAATTTACTCTCAATTATAGTCCTAGGTTGTCGTATATATGAAGTATTAGTAAATAAGTGTATGTATTTTGTCAAGCTTTTTAGACTTAAAAACAGTTTTCTTCTGAAATATACAGGACTGAATAATTAAGTTGATGTGTAGTTTAAAGAAAAGCAAACAATAATTGATTAAATAATTTAGAGAAATTATATGCATGGACATACATGGAACTGCATTATTGGTACAGTTTCCTTCAAAGAAATCAAACTAAAGAGCAAGTGCTTAACATGGTTACCTCCTATCATATAACTAAAGGAACGTGATGGGAGTCTAGAATGGTATACAAATATGAACCATTACAAATTGAGGGGCGTTCCATTCATTTCAAAAGAATAATTAAGTCCTATTTCACTTTGTTCCAAGTGTTGGTTGGGTTGCCCAATAAGAGCTGACCCGGCCCATCCATGTAATTAAAAATTGATGGGTAGTTATTAAGGGAGTGAAAAGTTATGTAACTTCCCTCAACTCCCATGAATTACCAAGAAAAAGGCCTATAAATACATGTTTCTCTAAGTGAGCAATATGGTTCTAACTTCTTGATCGGAAAAAATTATCTCTCTCAACTTCTTGTCTTGAAAAAAACATAGAAAACAATGGCATTTAAGTTGTGATCATCAGATTCTCTAAGGTTAGTATTTCATATTGATGATTTGTAAATATATAATACTTAGTATTAAAATTCTTCACCAAGTTTCAAAAATGCATAACCACTCTTAAAGGTTGTATGCATTCTAGGCCAGCTGGCTATCCTTGGGAAATTAGACCAGTTGTGAAAGATATTGAAATATCGCAATTGAAATCCCCCCATTCGATTGTAGCGGACAAGAAGAAGTATTATTCGACTAGGTAATTAGATTTCAAAAGTAGCTATTACTAGCAATCATTGTTCAGATTGGATCAAAGTTGAAATCCCTCTATTCGATTCTAATGAATAAGAAGAAGTGCTAATTGACCAGGTGATTTGGTTTCAAAAGTAGCTATTATGATGATTTGTAAAGAAATTGTACTGAGTATAAAATTCTTCACCAAGTTCCATTTATTTGATTCTAGTGGACAAGAAGAAATAGTAATCAACCAGGTGATTGGATTTCAAAAGTAGCTATTACTAACAATCATTGTTCAAATTGGATTGTAGTTGAAATCCCTTTATTTGATTCTAATGGATAAAAATAAGTGCTAATCGACCTGGTTTCAAAAGTAGTTATTATGATGATTTGTAAAGAAATTGTACTTAGTCTAAAAATTCTTCACCAAGTTTCAAAAATGCATAGCCACTTTTAAAGGTTGTCTCCGTTCTATCCTTGAAGATATATATTGAAAGATGGTAGTTGAAATCCCTTTATTCAATTCTAGTATGGACAAGAAGAAATGGTAATTGACCAAGTGATTGGATTTCAAGAGTAGCTATTACTAACAATCATTGTTCAAATTGGATCGTAGTTGAAATCCCTTTGTTTGATTCTAATGGATAAGAAGAAGTGTTAATCGACTAGGTGATTTGGTTTCAAAAGTAGCTATTATGATGATTTGTAAAGATATTATACTTAGTGTTAAAATTCTTTACCAAGTTTAAAAAATGCATAACCATTCTTAAAGGTTTTTTGCATTCTAAGCCAAGTCACTGGCGAATGTAGCTTGGAGCTAACAAGGGTTGTAGCTTCCACTAGTCAAAAAAATGTTAAAAGTTTTATACATATTTTTTTATTTAGAAAAAAAAAATATTTATATATTTTTAGTTAAAAAAATGAAATAATTCCCATTGAAAAAAAAAATGTATTCATATAGTTGAAAACTTATGTGCTAATTTCTGGATCCGCCTTTAGGCCAAGCTATCCTTGGAAAATTCAAAGATAACAGTTGAAACCCCTCTATTCGATTTTAGTAGACAAGAAGATGTGTTAATCGATTAGGTAATTGGATTTTAAAAATGGCTATTACTAGCCATCATTGTTCAGGTTGGTCTTATAATATCCCCCACCCCTTTAGAGGACTGATTGCTTGATATCCAATGGACTCACAATATTGGATAAACTATGTATTTTCATTTGATTATCATGATAATATAGTGTGACCCAAAAAAAGGGAGTTGTCACTTCTTTCTCAAAATCGTTTAGCACATTCATCCGATTGGGCTAATGAATGACTTTCACATTAAGTGTGGGTCTCACCCCCTTTCAGCTACTTATTAAAGAATTTTCTCTTAAAACTTGACTTGACTCAAGTTCTCTCCGTGATATTTTCCCATTTCTTTGGTAAGAGTCATTTTCTGTGAATAAATGTGGAGTCAGTAATGATGGTCATTGGTCTTGTGAACGCATTGGCGGAGGCATATATGGGTCAGTGGGGGCTGTAGTCCCTATTGACCTATAAAAATGTTAAAATTTTTATGTATTTTTTAAAAAAAAATTAGATATTTATGTATTTTTAGTTAAAAAAATTAATTAGTCCCCACTGAAAAAATAAAAGTATTCGTATAGTTTAAAAATTATGAATTTTAGCCCCTACTGACTCATAAAAATATTAAAATTTCTATGTATTTTTTGAAAAAAAATTAGATATCTATGTATTTTTAGTTAAAAAAATTAATTAGCCCCCACTGAAAAAAAAAAAGTACTCGTACAGTTTAAAAATTATAAATTTTAGCTTCTATTGACAAATTTTTTTGGCTCCAACCCTGTATGAACGCCGTCCATTTTCTTCCTGATTAAGGAACAAGAATGACCAAACGAAGGAAGAGAACAAGTTGTAAGAATATAACCAATTTCCCAGAAACGTCTTAACAACAATCAAGTAGAAAGACAACACTACTCGTTATAACAATTCAATATAACACTTACAAGATAATTGTCCCACCGTGCGCTCTCAAGATTAGAGCTTCAATGGCTTCTGGACTTACAAGAAGAATACAAGAAAGAAAGACTAACTTAGGATTGTGTTTGGAGTTATGTTGTGGATGAAAATGATGAACTAATGCATGCCTATTTATAGAATTCAGCTAGCCCGCCATAGGAGACTTTCCTATCAAACATTTCAATCTTGGTTGGCTTTACCAACCATGTTCAAAGTATTAGCCACCCATATTTATCACATAGGTGGCTACAATTGACCACATGGGTGGCTAGCATCCAAGTCAACTTCTAGGAAGTTTTCTTTAGTCAAATTGGCTAACTTTAGCATTGCATCATCCCGACGTCATCTTAGGTAATTCCAAATTCCCGAACTTCTTTCTTGTAGCCATCGCGATCTCTTTTGACCTCATCGACGTTTAAGTCGGAATCATTAATTTATGCTACCATATAATTAACGATACTTATTATGAAGAGGTGGATATTGACATATATCAACACCCCCCCTCAATGTTCACCTCATGTTGACTAAGCTATTGAGCCAACACCCAATGTTTGAAGATGCTTGCTCAATTGGATGCTCCCTAACGCTTTAGTGAAGATATCTGCACAATTATCTTCTGTAGGGCAGTACTCCATGTAGATTTTACTTTCCTCGATCAGTTCCCTCACATAGTGATATTGAATCTCAATGTGTTTGGTTCTAGCATGAAATACCGGATTCTTTGACATGGCTATATAACTCTGACTGTCACATTTCAACATTGTTGCTTCCTCTATTGGAATTCCAATATCAGTCATGATGTGTCGTAGCCAAACAGCTTCACAGGATGCTACACAAGCAGCCTTGTATTCTGCCTCCGTTGATGAAAGTGCAACGGTGGGTTGCTTCTTACTAGCCCATGAGATGACTCCACCACCGAATATGAATACGTAACCTGTAATAGATTTTCTTGAGTCAATATCACCAGCCCAGTCTAAGTCACAGTACCCAGATAAAGTATCTTCAAACTTGTATGATATCCCATACTCCAATGTGCCTTTGAGATATTTGAGGATCCGCATCCCTGCTTGCCAGTGACTTTGTCTTGATTTATTTGAAAATCGACTGAGAACTCCTACAGCATAACTAATATCAGGTCTTATGTTACAAAAGAAGATTAAACTTCCTACCAACCTTCTGTAGAGCTTGTTATCAACTTGTTCTAAAAGATTGTCAATTGATAACTTTGTATTCACTTCCATCGGGGTGACAACTGGTTTGCACTCAGACATACCAAATGCAGTCAGAAGCTCACGAACATATCGTTGCTGCGAGATAAAGATAGTATGAGGTTTTTGCCATACCTCGATTCCCAAGCAATAATGAAGAAGGCCAAGATTTGTCATTTCAAATTCTTGGCTCAACCATTCTTGCGTCTTCCGAATATTATCTTCATGGTCACCAGTGATTACAAGATCATCCACATATAGGACTACAATTACCTTCTTTCCTTGTTCACTTAGAACATACAAGTTGGCCTCTGATTTGCTTCTACATAAACCATGTTGCAAGAAGAAAGAGTCTATACGTTTGTACCAAGCTCGTGGTGCTTGCTTTAACCCATATAAAGCCTTTTTCAATTTGCAGACTTTTTCTTCTTCACTTGGTATTTGGAAGCCAGGGGGTTGTGCAACGTAGACTTCTTCTTCAAGTTGCCCATTAAGAAAAGCTGACTTGACATCCATTTGATGTACAATCCATTCATAATGCGCGGCAGCTGCAACAACTAGCCTGATTGTTGACATTTTTGCTGTTGGAGCAAAGGTTTCATATACATCGAAACCTTCGACTTGAAATAATCCTTGTGCTACAAGGCGTGCCTTGTATTTTTCAAGACTTCCATCTGCCTTGTACTTCACTTTCCAGATCCATTTGGTGCCGATAATTTTTCTGTTCGATGGATTTTCAACGATCTCCCAAGTATCATTTTTCATGATACTATCATACTCAGCTTGCATAGGTGCTCTCCAATTTGGATCTGACATGGCTTCCTCCACAGTTACCGGTTCTTTTACCGTCTTGATGATTTGGGTCATCAAAGCCATGTTTACTAGTTGTTGTCCTGATCTGTTCTACTCCTCTATTCTCTTTGATCGTCTTAGTCTATCAGGACGTGGACTATCATCAGTAATTCATGGATTTCTTCCATCAAAGAGCTGTTGGAACCACTTCGGTTGTGGCTTCCTTGTGCGTACAACAGGTTGGTCTTCAGTCTCCTCATCATTAGAGACTTCTTCATTGTTCAACGGTCGTTGTTCAGGCACTTGGTGGATTACTTCATCGGTTGATGATGAAATGGCAGGACCGCTATCCTCCATTGAGTGTGGTCGCTCATTAAACACCACATCTCAGCTTATGATCACCTTCTTGGCCTCTACATCATAGAGTCTGTATGCTTTAGACTCTTCACTATATCCCAAGAAAATGCCCTTCTTGCTCTTGTCATCCAATTTCTTTCGATTTTCATTTGGAATGTGTACAAAACACTCACACCCAAATTTTCTTAAATGAGACACAGAAGGTTTCGTACCATAATAAGCCTCATTAGGAGTCTTATCGTTGAGTGACCTGGTTAAGCACCGATTGAGAATGTATACCGCTGTGTTGACTGCTTCAGCCTAGAATGTGTCAGGTAGGCCAGCACCTTTCAACATACATCGAGCCATTTCTACAATTGTTCGATTTCTTCGTTCCACAACTCCATTTTGTTGTGGTGTGTATGGAGCAGTCAATTGGCGCTTAATCCCAAGCTTGTTGCAGTAGTTGGTGAACTCTGTAGAACAGAATTCCCCCCCACGATCGGTACGAAGTTTCTTCAACTGAGTTGTGTTCTCATTTGTCATAAGTTTGTGCCACACTTTAAACTTTTCAAGAGCATCAGCCTTGTCCCGAAGGAAGTACACCAACATCTTCCTACTATAATCGTCAACTAACAGCATAAAGTAGGAAGATCCTCCCAACGCCGTCGTAGTCATTTTTCCGCAGAGGTCAGCATGTACCAACTCTAGAGGAGCCTTTGATCGGTTATGACTCTCTTTGGGAAATGACTGTCTATGTTGCTTGCCCAGCATACAAGCTTCACATAGTCTTTCAATTTCTTCAATTGAAGGCAAGTCGGCCACCATCTTCTTCTTTTGCATTTCCTTTAACATAGGATAGGAAATGTGCCCGAACCTTTCATGCCAAAGTTGACTTGTTTTGGCATCCACGACAGCAGAAAGAGAGCTGATTTCGTAAAGATTATTTTTGCGAATACCTTTACTTACGATATTTTGATCCTTGTCAAGAATCAAAACTTCCGTCTTCTTGAACCGCACTTCTAGATCATTATCTGTAATAGCAACTACATATAGCAAATTTTTGGTGATTTGGGGTACAAAGAGTACGTTGGACAACTTCTTGCTTCCTCCATCTTGAGACACGAGCGAGATGGTTCCAGTGCCCTCAACGGGACACCTCGCATTATTCTCGACGACAACATTCATTGGTTCTTGTAGAGGTTTTATGGAGTCATATAACTCCTTCTTGCTGGTCATGTTTCGGGAAGCTCCACTATCTAACACCCATGCACTTGTTTGATGTACATGTGCGCTAGTACACGTTTCCTCCGATACATCTGTTACAGTAAACAGATGCACTTCCGTTTCAGCCGTATTGGCAGATTCTTTATTTCTCCAATTTGGCTTTAAAGTTCTGTTCTTCTCGTCATGGATTCGTTTCCTGCAATCTTTGACAGTATGACCTTTCTTATTGCAGTAGTAGCACGATCCAGAAAACGTCTTCTTCTTTGCTTTCTTCTTTTTTTCTTGGTTACTCCTCGCCTTGGCTGTAAAGGCAGAGTCAAGTTGATTTTCTCTGCTCCTCAGCCTCATCTCCTCCTCCATCAACATGGCAGTGAATTCTTCAAACGTCAAAGGAGGAATGCGAACTTGTGTATTGAGTGTTGTCACAAGGCCGTCAAATTTTGGAGGCAACACTCTAATGCACCTTCGAGCTAGTTCATCGGTTGATTTGGAAATACCAACTGCAGCCATTTGATCACGTAGGTTTTTCATCTTACTGATAAATGACTCAGCTGCTTCATCTTCACTTAATCTCTCAGCAGCTAACTGATTCTCCAAGTTCTGAATGCGAGTCTGGTTCCTTGTTTCATACTGATTTCTCAGTATGTTCCAAGCTTCAGTTGCCTTGGTTGTGTGTTGAATTAGAGTAAGGACAGAATCCTGAACACTTGTTACAATTGCACAAAGTGCATCAGCATTTCGTCTCCTCCATTCTTTGACAAGCTGAGGATCTGGAGGTGTGACCTTTTTTGTGTCATCTTCAGCACGGACTGCAACTGGTTCTGCATCTGTGTCTAACACTGTATCAAGGAGTTCGTAGGAGTCCAAAACTGTAGTGATTTTGAACTTCCACAAAAGATAGTTCGTGCCATCAAGCTTTCCTTCTGTGAAGGTAGGGGGACGGATACGAATTGTCGGTACTAAACCGGAACTAGAACTGGTAGAAGAAGAACTAGCACCTTGAGTAGTCATAGTTGTTGAGCTTTACTAGACAAGATTGTTGTTAAGAGCCCCTTAAGCTCTTGATACCATGTAAGAATATAACCAATTTCCAAGAAACGTCTTAACAACAATTAAGTAGAAAGACAACACTACTCGTTATAACAATTCAATATAACACTTACAAGATAATTGTCCCACCGTGCGCTCTCAAGATTAGAGCTTCAATGGCTTCTGGACTTACAAGAAGAATACAAGAAAGAAAGACTAACTTAGGATTGTATTTGGAGTTGTGTTGTGGATGAAAATGATGAACTAATGCATGCCTATTTATAGAATTCAGCTAGCCCGCCATAGGAGACTTTCCTATCAAACATTTCAATTTTGGTTGGCTTTACCAACCATGTTCAAAGTATTAGCCACCCATATTTATCGCATGAGTGGCTACAATTGACCACATGGGTGGCTAGCATCCAAGTCAACTTCTAGGAAGTTTCCTTTGGTCAAATTGGCTAACTTTAGCATTGCATCATCCCGACGTCATCTTAGGTAATTCCAAATTCCCGAACTTCTTTCTTGTAGCCATCGCGATCTCTTTTGACCTCATCGACGTTTAAGTCGGAATCATTAATTTATGCTACCATATAATTAACGATACTTATTATGAAGAGGTGGATATTGACATATATCAACACAAGTTGCATATCCCGTAGGGCCAAGAATAAATTACATAGTACATGGTACACAAAAAAATTGTTGTACGAATTATCTTTAAATAAAAAGAAAAAAAAAATTTATGAGGCATGTGATAAATCTGTCACATTTATATATCAAGTTGTTATTTTATGAGACTAATTCACGTTAGTCTGTATAGTACAGATATGTCATGTCAAAATGTCAGAAGTTTCTTTTTTTACTAATTTGACCTTACAAAATTTTAAATAAATTACTATGATACTCCCATTTATGTCAATTGATTGACATTTGTCAATAAATTAAAATATTTTTTATTTATATAACTGTAATAAATTTATCACATATTTCATAAAAGAAAAACCCAAATAATAGAGGACGACTCACATAGTCAAGTTAACCTTTGAGTCTAACGTAAACAAGGACAAAACAATGGTAAGACGATGTCATATCGGACGGTCCTCCATGTCCTAGACCCTTCAATGACTTCTAGCTTTTGATTGAGAGAGACTGCTATGTTCTGAGATTTTTAGTATTACAATAAATTTAATATAACTTTATCTATAAAAAAAATTATGCACATTACTGGCAACAAAAAATGTAGACTAGCAAGATAGTAAATTGATTTGTGAATATACAAAATTGGTCATTATTTATTTATTTATTAATTATAAATTAACTTAAACAATACAATACATGTCCAGTATTATCCCAAAAATTAATCTAACGACCTGGATCATACAACTATAAGGAAAATAATAAATACAAAAGATAACGGGCCCAGTTCGTACAAGCTTTGGAATTTTCCACTTGCTCTTTTGTACCAAACTTTCGAATTATTGCACTCCAGTCTATCGAATAATTGCACTCTAGTCCATTTGTGCTTTTACCAAATTTTCCACCATGTCACTATTGAATTATATGTTTGATATTTCTGAAACTAAAATTTGTTTACAGATTTTTTTCGTAATTTAAGTGAATATAATTATTATTTCAAATGTGAAAAATCGAATGTGTATCCTCGGACATCAATGCTAACAAGAGAGATGAAGTTGTTGATTTGAAATTTTTTTCCCGAGAAAATAAAAAGAATTGCAATTTTTAGTATGATATCATCAAGAATGGAATTTAATGGCCTAAATATCACTTGTGGCATTCGTCTTGTCCTATCTCATCCCCTTAAGAGAGAATTGTGAAAAAGAATGTTTCAAAAAGAGTTAGAGGTTAAAACTTAAAACTTTTGTTGGCTTAGATGAAACTTTAGTAGGGTTAGGGATAAGGTTATCCCTCAAAAGGTTGTCCACTAAAAACTTTAATTTGTTTACCCAATTGCAACTTTAATAGGGTAATTGATAAGGTTGTCCTTAAAAGCGTCTCAAATCACAAAAACTTTGCATATGAATCAAATAAGTATAGTATAATTTTAAAGGGGTAACAGATAAGATTGTCCCTAAAAATCTTGTCAAATAAAAACTTTGGATATAAACCAAATTAGCACGCACACACACAAATTAGCATGCATGCAGCTAGCACGTGAGATTCAAGAATAACATATTGGTGGATTATTCTCTTGAAAATTGGGAGTAGGGTGAAGTGGGAGTAAAAAAAAAAAAAAAAAAAGCATGCAAAAGTAAAAAAGTAACATATATCCACATGGCCGTTGGGCTGGGCCGGTTCAGTCTGGACCCGACCACAAGAATCATTACCTTGCAGGAGGTTAATTCTCAACCTTTTATTTGATTATCAAAAAGACTTGCATTCAACAAATATCAATATTTAAAGTTTCAGACCAGAGACAAAAAAAAAAAATTCAGACGAACTATGTACAAACATATATTAATAAGAAAAACTAATATAGCCTAAGGAACAACTTCGTGTACAAAACTCTCACTATGTGTAGCTTCTTGAAAAGGGTCGAGCCCAATTCAAGTCTATTGGCTTTATTGGAGTCCTCCAAAGAACATTCATTTTATATCAAAGCAAAATTTGTGTAAATGGTCCCTATTATTTTTCTAAAATTTCAAATTCATCCATATATTTAAAATTAACTAATTTTGTCCTTATTATTTTTCAAAATTTTTAAATTCATTCCTATCGTTCAAAATTAGTCAAATTTAGTCTCTATTATTTTTCAAAAAAAATCATAGTCCTTGCCTAAATTAATAAATTGAATTTTTTTTGGAAAAACAATAGAGATTAAATTGGATTTGTTTGGGAAACAATAGGAACTGAATTGACTACTTTTCAACAATAATGACAAATTTAATTTTTTTTTAAATAATAAGAACTAAATTAACTAATTTTGAACTATAGAGATGAATTTCAAATTGTAGAAAAACAATAATTACTGTTTATGCAATTTTCCCTTATATCAAATTCGATGGAGAATTACTTGAACTCCATGTTGTGGACAAATCATAAAAGCCTGAACTGGAGAGTGAATATAAGTCGGGGACAAAGTGAACCTGTAGCGCTGCAGAATCATCGAGAGTGCAATTTTGGCTTTAGTGATTGCAAAATTCAATCCCACACAAGTCCTTGGTCCAAAACCGAACGGCATAAACGCTACCGGATTGTTGTTGCTGGCTTGAACGACGCCTTTGGAAAATCTTTCGGGCTTAAAACGATGAACGTCTTCTCCCCATGTTTCAGGATCATGTTGGAGAGCTAGAGGGGAAATGTATAGCTCTGTTTGAGGTGGTAAAATTAGCTTCCCTAGCAGCATTTCTTTATCAACCTTTCTTTTGATTGCAGGCACTGGAGGATATAGCCTTAAGGATTCTTCAAGGATTATATTCATCTGAAAGAGAAATGTAGCAAGTTAATCTCGATTTACAGTCCGATGGATGAAACTCCCGCTATGCTTGGGAGTTTGTGGAAGGGTCGAATCATGATATTTGATATTTGATATAGAACAACAATTCGAGCTGACTTGCAGAAACAAAGGGCTCAATCCAATGAGATAAGCTCCGACAATCAAGTTAGTGATCGCTAAGTATAAAATTCATGATGGAATAAATTAAAAAGGATGAGAGTATTGACAAGTAGCTATCCTTTACTTGTTATTTAATAGGATATAAAAATAGATCCCCTACGGGTATCCGGGCGTGTGGCTACCTACCCGAATTCTACTTTACTTATAGAAAGGGGATTTTCCTGACAGGCTCCCAGGATTTTTCTGTCCTCACTTATAATATCACCCCACATTATGCGAAAGTTTAAGAGACTTCTTGAGAACCTCGACTGGTCAAATGATATAATCTTTTTTTTTCCCCTCAAATTGTGTACATGTTGGTAAGTCAGTTTCTTATGAGTCCCGGGTCAGATTTTCACCCATATCAATATTGAATTTATGTTTTATACAATTTTGCAATACAGGATAATGAGTAAGGTTTCTTACAATTTTCATTCTTGATATGCCATCTGCATTTGGAGTTTCTCGACCGAAGAGTTCCATCACCTCTTGCCTTGCTTTCTCTTGCCAGTCTTCGTGTATAGCTAACAGAAGAATAGTCCATCCAAGCATAGATGTAGTTGTTTCATGTCCAGCAAAATAGAGTGTCTTGCACTCATCAACCATGTCTTCAACTGAAAGCCACTTGCTGTTTTCTGTTTCATGACTATTAGCTTCTAGTAATTTTTCAAGGAAATCATTTCTGCTATGATCTCCTTCGTCCTTGGCCTGCTCTCTTTTCTTTATGATCTGTGTGATGCAATCTTTTATTCCCTGCTCAAGTTTCTCTGATTCTATTTCATCACTTGTTTTTAGAATTTGGCTGCAGAAATACGTAAATTACATAGTTAGAGTAGGAACAAAAATCCATGAATAACCTTGTCCCGAGATTCCATCACGCCTCAAAATATCAAATTCACAAGTGAGACTAACGTTGTCTAGACTTGGGCACAGTTACGTGGACTTGAAATAGACTCACCAAAATGATTAATTTAAATTGTTACTTGAACTCACAACCTTTACTTATGAATCACTCATTCATCATTTTTCAGACCAATGTGTGCATTACAATCACTTTTGTTGCGGTGAGGATCTAACATCCCTGTGAGAGACACAATCATTTAATTTAGACCAAATACAGTTATTATTTCTGTTGTCAATGTGAACACTGCAATCACCCTTGTTGAGATGAGGACATGACGTCCTTGTTAGAGCACAATCACTCGAAACCAAAGACTGGTTTTGAATACTATTTAGTCATTCCTGGGTCCAAAAGTTCTGAATGCCATTGTGTCACCCTAAGTTCAGGGTTCGCAAGTGAGACTAGTGTCGTAAACTTAAGAGTAATTATTTGAGCCTAAAAAATACTGATCGGAAATAATTAATACAAGTTATCACTTAAACTTGCAACATTCACTTTAAATCACTCACTCATCACTTCTCCTACTAATGCAAAACACTATAGATTAATTCTATATCAAACTTGTTAAAAATTTTAATATGCCATTATGGAGTATTTTCCCATTAATTTTTAAATGGTTGAGTGGTTCAATTATAAATGTAAGTAGATCAAACTAATTTGTGCAGTTCATGAATGGATGATACCTGATGCCAGGAAATCTAATTTTCAGGGCATTTCTGGCAACTATCAAAGCCAACTTTATTAACATCTCAAATATTTTCTTTCCTTCCAAGTAACTGCTTCCAAAGGCTGTCTTGGATATTATTTCAGATGTCAGCACCCTGAATTCTTCAAACACTTCAACTTCTTTGCCTTCATGACCCTTCCACCTTTCCAGCATTTCCTCAACACTTGTTGTCATCGCGGGGATCATATTCTGCATTTCAACATAGTTTTATATTTACTGAAAGCTGTTAGATAATGACAAGAATCGTTGGGCTACATTCTAAAACCAAGTGATACTAGGAGGAGTAGTCACCAAAATCTTGTTTGATAGTCTAAAAATTTATGATTTATATGCGAAAAGTGTAAAAGTGATACCCCCACTGACATGTTACTCATTTGTCTTCTCGGTCTCACTTTCTCATTCAACTAAATATTAGTTCTCGTCCCCAGTTCTTGAGTCTCATATTCGAACTGTTGGTAGGTGAGGGGTATTAGAATATATAATAAAATTATCAATTCTAGTATATAAGATTTTCGACGACTACTACTATTACCAATTGATTTTAGAATGGAACCCACGATTCTTAATGGATAAAATCAGCTAAATCCTTGTCTTTAGACACAAGAAAACTGATGCTATACTTACTTTCAAGCTCTCTGCATGAAAGGCATGGTTGACTAATTTCCTCATGTTATCCCATTTTTCTCCTTTCGATGATGAAAGACCGTCTCCTAATAGCTTCTTCGAATAGCCTTCGAGATCTAGTTTGGGATAATTGTCATTATTGGTCAGTATTTCTTTGACAAGCTTTACTTCAGTGATGACCAGTTGAGCTTTAGGACCAAGCCAGTAGAGAAAATTCGACCCTAGCAAACAAAAGGAAATTATAAAGTCAAAATAGATTAGTGATGCCTTAGAATTGTGCCTATAGCCAAGGATGTGTGCTAAGCAATTCGCTCATCGCATAGGTCACCAAAGTCCCCTAATAGGCACTAGTGGGCAACACATGATTTGGGGGCACCCAGTACTGAAGGCTGACTTCAAGGCCCGCACAATGCTTGAATCGCCATGACAATAGAGACCAAAGCTATCATCTAGCAACAAACAAGTCATTGCTCAATGACAACCAAGGTAGTATTCTAGGTGATTCGTCCATCACATAGCCCCTAGTACCCCTAGTATAAGGGGTGGATGCATTTACATATGAGTGGTGCCTGCATCAACAAGGGTTCGTAGAACGAAGGAAGTGTAGAACTAGGACAAAACCCTACTTTTTTTTTTTTGGAACGAGAAGCAACCATCACTCATCACAATTTTTTTAAAAAATATCTGCATTTTTAATATATTTTAGTATAAAAAACCAATTTAATCACCATCAAAAAAATTTCATCTGTTAGTGTTGAATTGTATATTTTAACTTCTAAGGAACAAAAATCCAAGATCGCCCTTGCCTAGTAAGCACCCAAAGGTAGCACATGGTTTAAGGACACCCATACATATTCAAATTATATTCAAAATGTACTAAAAACAAAAACATATGAAAATTATCTTTGTATTAATATATAAGTTTCTCCATGAGTGTATGTGAGGTAGTATCCTGGGGAATATTTCATGTGACAAATCATCCATGGCTTTGCTCATAGACTCCTTTCTCATATCTGATATCTCCTTAGTGTTCCCATGGAGGACTTTGTAAGTAGGTCCTTCGATTCCATGGCGCCTCAAGTGGTACACAACGCGCATTGGAGTCCACCATACTCGATTGAGGATCTTGACAATGGTGGTTACTAGGAAACATATGAACATGGAGCTTAAGATGAGGCATGTCATCTTTTGAACTCTGTGTTGAAAACCAACTGAACTTAGAACATCAAATATTGTTACTCGTTTTATTCTCTCTACGAAGAGAAAGGAACATTTAGCTGCAAATTGAAGACAAATGTTTTAGATGCTAACTTTGGCAGCATTAAGAGGATTCGATGTCACTCCAAGAGTTGGGTGGAATGGGAGTGGAATGGTCGAGTAGTAACATATTGTATTTGAGGTTTGTTGAAGACATTAAACTAATTAAATATATAAATAAATTAAGTTTTTAGATTAAGTGGTCATTTAAAATAGTATGAGAGCACAAGTTATGAGTTCAAGTCTCACTACTATCAGTGTTTGAGACATAAGTTTCGCCATTATAATTAATCCCTTTGAGGGTGTTGGAGACATAAGTCTTGCCACCATAATCCTGTTTGTTATGTGAACAGCTCAACACCATCGCTTGCACGTGTAGGGTCGTATTGAAAACACCAAACTAATTAAGTATACACTAACTAACAGCTTAATTAAGCTTTTAAATCAAGTGGTCACTTAAGAAGGTTCAGTGTTCGAAACACGGTTTCAATCTCTATTGTACCAACAAAAAAAAAAAGATTTTGATGTCATCAAAAATCCAGGAACTAATGATTAAATATGAGATAATTTAAATAAAATGGCAATAATTGTACTTTTAGTTGAATCTTGTTTTGGTTTCGTAAAGCTCTCATATGAAAATACTCTACTAGTGGTCCATGTTTAAACTAAGAAATGAAAACGATAACTTAACAAAGAATTAATTTTTTGACATTGTAAAACAAATCAAATGACGATAGATCAAAGGGGTGGTTATTACAATGATGAAGCAAATGTGATCATATATTCTGTGATGCTATATGCATAAAAATAGATTATTTAATTAGTACGAAAATATTATATAATTAGTTGCTTATAAAGACATTTGATATTGTCAATATGCTTAGTTTTCATTTTATTTGTAATCAACTTCGTCTTGAAGCGTTTCAAGATTAAATTAGGCCAAATTTGTCATCTAATTAGGAGGAAGGAATCTTATCTCAACTATTTTTAATGATCATTAACCATGGAGGATGTCATTCCAATAACCACAGGTACACAAATGGCCAGAAGACTTGAAATATTTTGTACAAAATTGGACCACAAGAGCAGCAAATACATATATATATATATATATATATATATATATATATATATATATATATATATATATATATATTGAAGTACTAGTGCTATGAACAATGGCATGGCAACAACAATTAATGGATTCCAAGTTCGAATTTATACCCTCTCATCTCATCTGTTGATTGCCCACTTAACTGATTAGAGCATGCAATGGGGGCAAGCCGTTACACTACAAATTTGTAATCTTAATTAGGGTGAATCTATTATGATCGTACTTAAGGTGAGTTCCTCGTCATCAAAGAAAAAAAAGAAAAAGAAATATTGTGTGCAAAGTGATGACCTAGGATTGATCAGAGTAGTTGGAACATTGTGATTGTGGATAACTTCGTTTTCTTTTAAGCATAGAGTGCTTAAGTTTTTTAAGTTTCCTTCAATACTATCCAATCAAAAACAGGACTTATGTTTACATCAGAGCTCATTATTAGTGTTTTTGGTTATAAATTTGTGATCAAGATGAAAAACTAAAGCATTATTCTTCGTTTAAATTTTAAAGATGACTTGGACTCTTCTTGGAAACACGAGGTATATAAAGTTGATTGAAGGATCAGGTCGTGTGTGTCAAGCACATGAACCTCACGTGTTTGTGACGTCTACACACATATTTAGAAGTGAACGATCAATCGTTCACCAGCCTGACTTTATGTTGTAGCATCACTCAACTCCTCATTTGCTCTTTAGCTATTATTCAGTGACATAAAACTAGAGAAACGATGGTTCATGAAAATATTAGAGAAGACTAAATAATTCCTTCGCATGTCAGAGGTGAGACAATCACTTTTGTGGTCCTCCGCTTAGATATCAACATCAAACATAAAATCAGCAAGGCTAGTGGAGTCTTTTTTTTCGGATTAGAAAATATAATTTTTTAACACTAAATTTTTTAAATTTTAAGATCATCTTATAAAATTATGAATTATTTTATTTAGTACTAATTAGTTTTTAAATGTAACTCCATATTTCTGTCCATAATATTAGAGTCGGACTTTGATTTAGGCCGTCTATGTCCATGTGTGTCTTATTCTTGAATCACTTCATGTTTCTTGACATTTGTGTTCTGCTACGTTTGCTTTTTCACAAAACTATTCTAAATTCAAGTTGTTTTTCCGCATCAAAGCTTCTTTATCAACTTTTTCCAACATGGTTCACACAAACAAAGCAATTGATCCGTTTCAATCGCTCTTAGGTTACACATGAGAGGGAGCGGAAAAGAATATATAATCATCTAACATTGAAAACTCATAAAATTAGGACCATACTGAACTACTCCAATCAACGCCAATTGTTTTCAAGACAAAAACTCATGTTTCTTAGCACTTTACATTGCACAATATTTTCTTTGGCAACAATATCATGGATAAGATCAAGTTAGGTTGCATTTTTTTTCCCTTTACATAGTAATTTAATTTATTTTCGTAATTTCGTTGCCACAAGTAGTATCTCTTCATTGCACGATTCGATGAAATATCTTGAAATATAATTTAGGTCAAATTGGTAGGTGCATGTGTAATAATCAAGTGAATTTTGTTCTAACAGGGGATCAATCAACATTCCAGCAAATGATGACGTTGTATCTTCCACCCGATTGATTCTTTACAAATTAGTATTCGTAATTTGTACGGGGCATTCTAACTATATAATAAATCCAGTCCTCTTATTCATATTACAGCAAACATCATAATCCGGTTTTGTACATTTGGTCACAAGAAATTCATGCATCTAAACATCTTCATTCAAGAACATATCACAAAGTCTTGTACTCTCACTCTTATATTGCTTGGAGGATGACTTGAACTCCATTTTTCGGCGTGAGAATAAATATATCAGAAGGGTAATGAACATAATTTGGAGACAAAGTGAACTTGTATCTCTGCAGAATCATTGACAATGCAATCTTTGCTTCATTGGTGGTGAAATTCAAGCCAACACAAGTCCGAGGTCCGAGGCCAAATGGGAAAAATGCTGCTGCATTATTGTTGGTAGCTTTAGCCACCCCTTCTGCAAATCTCTCTGGATTGAAACTGTGAACATCTTTTCCCCAGTATTGAGGGTCATGGTGCAGTGCTAGTATGGGGAAAAAGATATTGATGTTAGGAGGAAGAGTGAGGTTTCCTAGTTTAACCTCCCTTTGAACTTTTCTTGTTACTGTAATGATAGGAGAGTATAGTCTGAGACATTCGTTGATGATCATGTTCATCTACATGAAATAAACAAAGAAAATAATCAGTCAGTTATTTTATGTATATATTGGCATGGAATTGTAGTGACCAAAATTTGGTATCAGTCTAGGCCTTATTTTCCAAATAGTAAATTGGATTTGGTAGATACCAGCTGGAAGATCCCTTCCATTAGATTCAATTTGAGTCAGTCAAGTAGGGGCAAATATAAGATTTTTGTTTAGTAGGGGTTGAAGTTATACAATTTAACACTCGTATATAAGTAATTATTTTCAGTAGAGGCTAATTTTATTTTTCAGGCCAAATGTATCTTAAAAATACATATATTATCAAAAAATAAAATCCCAACTCATAACTTAATGGTTTTGCTCTTGAATTAGTGGGGTTGTAGTTCTCACTGGTCCGTATATACATCCGCCCATGCGACCAAGGCCAACTCGATGAGAGTTAGTTTGTCAACTCGACTAGAGTCATACTTTATTTTTTCTTTTTTCTCCCCATCCCCGCTTCCCCCCAACTCTCAAAGAGAGTCGAACCCTAGCTATCCCCTTGCCAGGGGGTGTAGTCCACCATTGGACTACACCTGAGTCCATACTAATTGGTTTAACCTAGTTAAGTCATCCCCGGTTGAACTGAATAGAGTCATCCTCGACAAATTATAATAGAGTTATTCCCGGTTGAACCGAATTGAATCATCATCAACTGACTCGACTAGAGTCATCCTCGACCGACTCGACTACAAAGTCTAGAGGAATTAAAAAAGTTTGCAAGATTGTGCTTACAGCTTTTAGTCTTGCAATGCCATCAGAAGTAGGGTTTCCATGGCCAAAGATCTCAAGCACTTCCTTCCTTGCTTTCTCTTGCCATTCTCTATGAGTTGCTAAAAGAAAAATACACCACGCGAGTAAGTTTGTCGTTGTAAGATGTCCAGCACCATACAATGCCTTTATCTCATCAATCATTTGATCCAATGTAATCCTCTTGTTTACATCACCTTCATGAGTAATTTTCATTAATTGTCCAAGATAATCACTCCCAAACGTATCAGATTCTCCATTGTTTGGCTTTTCTCTTTTCTTTACAAGCTCTAGAATCGAAGTCTTAATTCCTCTTTCAAGTCTCTCTGCCTCAATCTCATCATTTGTTCTTATTATCTTACTGCAAATTTGAACAAAATCATAGTTTCAGAAAAAGAAGAATGAGAAATAAATATTGTCCGTTTAATATTGCTGATTAGGCTGATTTCTCCCGATCCTTATTTGCTGACTTATTTATCTTTGGGATTGAATTCAATTTCAAGAACGTCCGGAAAGGCCTTTTACACAGGCTAGAAGCCCGGTTCCCTATTAACTCGGGTTAATTATTTTAGACCACTTGATTTGAAGTTCAAGATGGTCACACTTAAACATATGGTACTAGTCTTAGTTATCAGGCTTAAACGTATTACACTAGTCTTGCTTGTTAGACTAAGGTTCTAGGCTTGGATGTGACATGGCGAGACCTTAAGTAATTTTGGCAAAGTTGTTCAATACATACAAAAGAGTTTCCTCGAGATTACGTTTTGAAAAGCAACGGACAAAGATATACTTTACCTGATGGCAGGAAATCTGACAGTATAAACATTCTTAACAGTAACAGCGGTCAACTTTGCCACCATCTCAAATATGTGCTTTCTTTCCATATAACTACTCCCAAAAGCTGTCCTAGAAATCACATCAATTGTTAAGAGTCCAAATTCTTTGAACACATCAATATCTCCTCCTTCATAATCTTTCCACCTTTCCAGCATCATCTCAACACCTGTACACATTTTCGGAACCATGCTCTACAGATGCAACAACTCTTCACATGAGATTTTTCTTCTTTTTTTCTAAAAGGGTAAACGCAGTATTTACACCCTTGTATTTATTGCATTTGACATGTTGATTTCCTATCGATCATGTTGGATTTTGGGGTTAGATCGCCCAATATGAATTAATCCGATCCGACTTATTTTATATGGGTTAGATAAAACCCTAAATATAAAAGAAAAAAGAAACATTTTTTTCCATAGAATATAGAATAAAAGACAGAAGGTGTTCTTCAAAAACTCTCTCTTCGTCTCACTCAATTTCTCTACTGGTTTACTATGTGTAAACCAACCACATCAAAGAGGGCTCTTAAGTTGTGGCAATTAATTGACTCCCTCGTGGTTTGGGTTCCAATTCGCAGCAATTTAACAGTGGAACCAACGTGACTTTTTCCTACAATCCTTCTGTTGCTACTATGAGGTAAGTATGCTTTATGGAACTATATTGGATACATATGTTGTGTATTTAATTCCTATAATGGTATCAGAGCCATATCATTGGCTCTACATTAAAATTATGCAAATTTATGAGATTTATGTGATGAATATTGTGAATGATGATTTTAATGTATAAGTGATTTTATTTATGTTAAAATCATTAGAATTTGTTTCTTTAATCACTTATATATAATCTATGTGATTACACTTGAGAAAAATACATAAATCAATTGTTTCGTACATTTATTTTTCATAATTTTTGTGACTGTTTTAGGGATTTTTGGTATCTGTAACATGCTCCAAAAATTATAATTTTGGTATGTATCGAACAGGCTCGTCGAGAGCTTTCCGTAAATATATGGATCATTAAATTTGGCCTTAAAATGCGAAAGTTATGATTTTTTGAAATTTTTTTGTAAATCTAGAAAAATTAGGACTAGTGTGTGTTCTTGATGTAGTGTGTGTGCTTTGAAAAACGTGAAACATGGCTGAACAAGGATCTGAACATGCACTGGCGGAGGCACATTGGGTCTAGTGGGGGCTGCAGCCCCCACTGACCCATAAAAATTGTTAAAATTTTTATGTATTTTTTTTTTTAAATATCTATGTATTTTTCGTTAAAAAAAATTAATTAGCCCCCACTGAAAAATAAAAATATTAGTATAGTTCAAAAATTATGAATTTTAGGCCCTACTGGTCCATAAAAACGTTAAAATTTCTATGTATTTTTAAAAAAAAAATTAGATATCTATGTATTTTTAGTTAAAAAAAATCAATTAGCCCCCACTGAAAAATAAAAGTACTCGTATAGTTCAAAAATTATAGATTTTAGCCCCCACTGGCCCATAAAAATGTTAAAATTTTATACATTTTTTGAAAAAAAAATACTCGTATAATTCAAAAATTATAAATTTTATTCCCCACTGATAAAAATTTATGGCTCCGCCCCTGTAAACATGGGACTAAGTAGGCCAACCAGGGACTGCCACGTGACCATGATTTGGTGTGTTATTATTTTAATATTTATTTTATTAAATATCAAATTTTGAATTAATTTTCTTTAAAAAATTTAAAAATTTTAACTAACCACCATGCCACGTGGCATGTAAGGCCAGCCACGTGGCGCCACATGGCAATAACTTTATGTTATTTACAAACTGACCTCATAACTTTGTATTATTTATTTTTTGACCCCATAATTTTGTGTTATTTACGGTTTGACCTCATAACTTTATATTATTTACGGTTTAAACCCAAAACTTTATATTATTTATAATTTGACCCCATAACTATGTATTATTTTTTATCTGGCCCATTACCTTAGTTGTAATTTAGTTTTTTATCTCATGTTCTTCTTTTGACCTACTATCTTTGTGATAATGTTATTTTGGACCCCATGTTTCTATTTTAGACCATTATCTTTGTGATAATGTCATTTTTGACCCCCATGTTCTCAATTAGGGTCATTATCTTTGTGATAATTGTGGTTTTGGCTCCTATTTCTCGCAAAGCAAGTACATAATTTAAATTAATTTCAATTTAGACATGAAATCATGAGTGATTTCATTTAATTGCCCAAATTTCTTTGTGATTCAATTGTAATTATTACAATATATACATGAATTTTTTGTAATTTCATATAAATGTCTAAAATGTGTGTAGTTTCGTTGCAATATTTACTATTAGGAACATGAAATTTTTGTAATTTTATTTAAATTCTGAAATTTGTGTAATTATGTTGGAATCTTTGCAACAAGTGACATGAAATTTTTGTAATTTCATTTCATAATATGAAATTTATGTCATTTCATCATACAACTTGTTGTGTACAATATTAATAGATGATGTGTGCACTATTAATTTTTGAAATTAATTGATTGAGCCATTATGTACTAAAGTTGTTTATTTTCCCGAAGACTTTAGTGGTCATTCGAGGATTGTACGAGTTAAACAAACCGCGAGAAATACTTCCAACACTACTAACCATATGAACACACATTGTTGTGGGCCCAAAATGATTATCCCTTAAATGTTATTATTTTTATAATTATGTGATGGGATAATTTGATGAGCATGTGATAGTCATATGTGGTTTCATGCATAAGGTCAGAGCGCACCCTTATTTCTAACACATAGAACCAAAATGTGTCTTTTGGATCTTAATAAGTTTAAAATAGCTTCTACGCGCCTAATAGTCATGGTCAACATGTGTGAAGAGAATTGAATGTGTTAATTCTTGTGGACCGAACTGAGTTATGAATGGATGGTGAACATTGAGAAGTGTTTAATTGTGTCTAATATTATTAGTTATTTATATGTTAAATACTTTTTCATGTTCATCTCATGATAATTTTTGTATTTATCATCATACTCTTATTATAATCTTGTACTGCATATGTTATTGAATTAATAATTAGTTTATTAATCCTTGAGTGAGAGTTCTATGCATGTTAATCTGTGTGGTTATCATATAGAACTTGGTTTTCCTAAAAATGTGAATTTGAGTAATTCAGTTTTTGGGATGATGATAAGATAACTATTGGTCCTGAAGTACCATGTCTCAATCATATTGATCCATTAATGTATCTTACTAATAATAGAAAGTCAAAAAATTGTCTTTCATTAATTTGTTAGCAAAATATAGTACAATTCCAACCTGAAGGTATTGGAATGAAATTAAGCACCTGTCGTGCTATCTATGTGGAACATCAAATATGAACTTATATTATCTAAGAATATTGATCTTATCATAGTCAGCCCTGCAGATGCTGATCATTTATCTGACCCCCACAAAGAAAGATCATAGATAACTCATGTATTTACTTGTGATTACGAGTATAATGTGTCGATCCATGAAATAGAAAATGAGTGTTGCCCTTTCAAATCATGATGAGATTGTGACAATTCATGAGACTAGTTGAGAATGTATATGATTAAAATTTGTCATACAATACATTTGGGAATCATACAGTTTACTTTTCAAAAAAGCTAGTCTCATTAATTGGCTATGGTGACATAATGAAACATATTTTGTCAAAATATTTCTACACACATGAGTTTCAAAATAATGATATTGTTGATATTCAACAAGTACACTCAGGTGAAAATCTAGCAGATTTATTCACCAAAACTTTACCAACAGAGATCACAAAGTACATACTCAAAAGTGTAGAAGGCATTGCCTGAAATATTTGTCACCATGACTCATGTTGCAATGAGGGGGAAAATATATTGATGCACTGTACTCTTTTTCCTTCACCAAGGTTTTTCTTCCACTGGGTTTTTCTTGGTAAGGTTTTAATGAGGCAGGGCAAATATGTTTGATATGATAGAAAATGTCGAGCCAAAGTTCTCTTTCATGGATGAACTCCAAGTGGAAGTAAAACATATATTCATTAGATATTGATTTCTGTCAACTCAAAGAATACTCTTGTTATGCTCAGATGAGGGGGATACAAATACGCACTATATTCTATTTCCCTTCACTTAGGTTTTATTCCATTGGGTTTTTTTAGCAAGGTTTGTAATGAAACAGTGGTTGAATTTATTACGAGGTTTTTAATGAGACATATTCTTATAGTAAATATTCAAGGGGGAGTGTTATGAAATATTGATATGTAGATATTCCCCGGTATGCATCAGTAGCGTGCTTCTGATTTGCAGTAGCTTGCAACTAGCCTGCATCAGCAGCTTGCAACCAGCTTGCATCAGCAGCTTCTGATTTGCAGCAACTTGTGCAGCAACTTGCAGCCAGCAGACAACTTTTGATTTGCAGCTGCTTACACTGCATCAGCATTTGCGCAACCAGGAGCTTTTAAAAATTTATAAATAGAGAAGTTCTATTGAAATGTAAATCATTCATAAATGAATAAGAGTTTCAGTTTTCTCTTGATACTATTTGTTGTCTTTTGCAGTTATTTTATATATATATATATATATATTAAAGTGAGCACTAAGTTAATATTATATCACATGTAATTAATATTATATCTATAGAAATCGATCTCAAAATCTCTATCACACAAAACGAGAACATACCACTAGAGCAAAGCACTATAAATTTAATTACGGCTTCAAGCGACCAAAAAATGTCAAAAGTAAAATAGCATACATTCAGACAATCTTTTTTAAAAATTTTTTTAAAAAAAAAAAAAATTAAATCATACAATATACATTAAATATCACTTATAAAAACTTATATAGTAACCTTTGGTACATACAATAAAAAGTGTATCACTCAACTAAAGTTTGGTGGTCGTTAAGACCATCTTTAATTGTAATCTTTCTTCGGAAGGTTGCAAAAATAGCCACATGGGCCACATTATAAGTCATCCTAATAATGTAGCCGTCCTTTACCGGGGCACTCATCATTTTCCTATTTGTTATTAATTTCAATGGAGCCGAACATGTGGCTTTCATTTTCACGATTTCTAATTTTAGTTTTACTTCAATAATATTAATTATTTTAGACATTTTATTTTTACAAATAAAAATAATTACAGAGAAAAATTTAACTTCTCAAATTTATGAAGTTAAACTTACCAATTTGAGGACTATCTGAAAATATTGAGCCTTCTAAAGAGTTTGTTGGATCTCTTTAGTTATATCGACCTTCTTAATTTTGACTTAAGAATCAAATTAGGAAACTGTTACAGTTGTCTTTAAGAAAGTCTCTCCTCCAAACACATGGGCGAATCTATTAGCTCCCATTTATTTCAATTTTTTGTCGAAAATTAGTGTTTTTTTAAGACAATTTTTCTGTGAGAAATCTATTTAACTCGTACTAATTTTTTTTTTTTGGAAGTTAACTCTCACAAAAAAAAAAAAACTATTCATATATAAATTTGGATAATTTAACCCTATTTAATTATAATTCTAGCCCTACCCCTACAGAATGCCAACCTTTTTTTTATCCAAAAAAAAAAAAAAAAAACCTTATTTGCTTCTGCATCAAACTGAGAATCAATTGACTTGAACATGTGAGTCCTCCATTATTTAGAGATAATTTGTACAACAACTTTCTTTTGTACCATGTACTATGTAATTTATTCTTGGCCCTAAGGCATATGCAATTTTTCTCTTCCTTCGTTTGGTCATTCTTGTTTCTTAATCAGGAAGAAAATAGAAGGCGTTCACAAGAATAATGACTTCACACCTTTTAACAACTACCACAGCAAAGAGATTCAATTGGACAATAAAGAAACTATTCTAGCTGCCTGGCAAAGACGAAAAAGAGAAAATACTCTGGAGTGCTTGCTAATCAAATTAATTTGTAGAAAGGGAAAGCATGAACAGAAACTCATGACAGATAATCAAACGAAACCTTATCTTATTAGATAGTTAATATATAAATTTAAGAGTATTAAAATATACATTTGTTTCATATCAGAAAATAAAAAATTCTAAAATTATCTTATAAGATCTTAGACTATTTTATTTGGCATCAATTGGTTCTAGGATGGAATCTCATTATTCTTAACATAGTACTAAAGTTGGGTTCTTGGTCAGTTTTATTTATGTCCACATGTATTCAATCTTTTACGTGTAACCCCTCTCAAATCAGGTCACTTGTACCACATCAGAAAATTAGAAACTCTAAAACTACTTTATAAGATCATGAACTACTCTACTTTGCATCAATTAATCTTAGAATGAAATTTCAATTTTCTTAATAGAGAATGATCTATTTAATTAACTCCATACACACTAACCCTTACCTTAGTATATCCGACTCCTCTTAAATGTTTTTATCTCTTTTACGGTAAATAATCTCTATAACTTCATACCTTTTAACAACTACCTCCGCAAAATAGCAAAAGAAATAAGGTCTCTACAACAACATCCATCTCTTCAGGGTAGGAGAAAGGGTTGACCAGGATACCACGACCGCAGCAGAATCACATTCTTGTTGAGACCTTATCTGCCCTAGTTCTTTGATAAGATGAGCAAACACGACCCCATATCGTACGAGGATCCCAAATTAAATATCAATAAAAACCAAAGGCGAATCCAACAATTTTTTTTAGTGAGGGTACGATACATAATTTTTTAATTATATGAATATATTTTTTCTCAATGTGTACTCATTAATATTTTAACTAAAAATATATAAATTTTTAATTTTTTTAAGAAATACATAAAAATTTTAATGTTATTTTAGACTAGTGAGAACTATAACTCCGTTGGGCCTAATGTTCATCCGCCCCTTCTCAATAATGCTAAAAGTAAATCTTTGTTTTTCCTCGTTTATGATTAATCAAAGACAAATTAAAGTCATGAAGGAATCTTAACTTTTGGGTTTGTATGGTTCGTTGTACTAAAATTGAGGACAGAAAATAGTTGAGACAATTATTGACTATTTGTTTAAGACTATGTGATTATAGATTTATGGATCAAAGATAATTATGCTCTAGAGATTTTTGGAATTCTCAAATCAGTACCTGAAGTTTTAAAAAAGTATCACGTAAATCCTCATAGTTTGATTTTGAGGTACAAATAAGTTCTCTTACTTTTACCCCCATCAAGTTTTTGTACAGAAAAGCAATACGTGCCAAATAATGAAGGTTTTATAATATTAACACGAAATTGAGCATGTAATTTTATTGTTTTCTTTTTATTTTTCTCTCGCAAGCCCAATAAGTTGAGCACCCTTTTGCTCAAGCTCGACTCAGTAACTAAATAACCTTCACTTCTTTTTTTTTTTTTTTGTTAAAATTTGCCTCAATTGAATAAATAAAAAGGGTTTCTACGAACCCAAAGAGTTTAATCCAAACTTTATTGGAGCAACTCGGATCGTTTTCAACTTTAAACATAAATGTCGCATTTGCGGAATTCTTAGAGATTAAGGAGGTAAATTTCAACATGAGAAAATATAGTTTTGTTGTATTGTTTGTTCAATAGGAGTAAAAATTAATATCCATAACATTTTATTTTATTTATTTAGAAGGAGGTCAACTGATATTATCTCTCTTATCTATCTCGTGTAGAAGCAGCCTGACCAATAGCTAGCGCATAATGCATAATATCTATTCACTAATTAAATTATGTAGTTCACTAACATCATTACACTTTTACCCTAAACATCAAGAGGAAAAAACATTAGTTGGCATGAATCCATTCTCACTTTCGTAACCTTTGATGATGTTTTTATACCTTTGAATGCCATAATTAGTGATAGCAAGAAAACCACTTATTGAATAATGCAAACAAACATCCGAGTGATTGCTACTAAAAGAAGGACCACCAAGCTTTCTTCCTTTTTATCAAAAGAGAAAAGTAGAACCAACTGTACTATATAATAAAACCAAAAAGGTTGTTACGTCTTTAATATTGAAAATTTCTTGATGGATTGAAAATTGTGAGTCCAATTATATATCACCGAAAGTATAGATACAAATTTTACCTCCTAATATGGTTGTATGTGACAAGTGTCACATATATAATCGGATTCATTTATTTAAGAAAAATAAATAGCATGATATTACCACACAAAACGTGAATAGTGAGTAATACTGCATAAACAGTGGCATACCAAATTGGACGTTATATATATTTCAGGAATGACATATAATTATTCAATCAGGTTTCGTTTCATATTATTTTTTTGGTAGATTCCAACTATTGGCAACAAAGAATGTAGACTAGCAACATAGTAAATTGATTTTTAAAGATACCGTATTTAGTGTTAAAATTCTTTACCAAGTTTCACAAATGAATATAATTTTTTTTTTTGCATAAACAAAAAATTTAATCTAATTGTAAAATGAATATAATTGAGTAGAATTTAATTTTGATATAATGAAGAACAAATTCAATTACCATTACTATTTACAAATTCAAAAGTAGCTATTACTGACAATCTTTGTTTAGATTGGTCTTGTACTGTACCCACGCCTTTATTTGACAATCTTTGTTTAGATTGGTTTTGTGACTGAACAAAAGGGTGTTGTCAGTTCTTTCTCAAAATTGGTTAGCATGCACTTTCATTCGATCGGCCTGATGAATGACTTTCACATCAAGTGTAGGTCTCACCCCCTCTCAATGCTTATTAAACCCTAAACCCCCTCTCAACTGCTTATTAAAGAAGAGTAAATTACTAAAATGATCTCTAATCTTATCAGGTTTTAATAAATTTGTACCTTATCTTTTAATCTTGATAAATTAGTCTCTCATCTTTTAATCTGATACCATTGATCTTTTTTTGTTAAAAAAATATTAAAAATCAAACAAAAAACTCACATGAACGGCATGTGACCACCATTCATTAGAAATAACAAGACTAAAATAGTCATTTCATATGGTAGTCACGTATAACTCATGTGAGTTTTCCATTAGGTTTTTAAAAAATTTTCACAAAAAATGCCATTTTGGTAATTTATCCATTAATGAATTTTCCCTTAAAACTTGACTTGACTCAAGTCCTCTCGTGATATTTTCCTTTCCATTAGGTTTTTAAAATTTTTTCACAAAAAATGCCATTTTGGTAATTTATCCATTAATGAATTTTCCCTTAAAACTTGACTTGACTCAAGTCCTCTCCGTGATATTTTCCTATTTCTTTGGTAAGAGTCATTTTCTGTGAATAAATCATGCAATGGTACGTGTTGAACAATGTGGAGTCAGTAATGATGGTCATTGCTCTTGTGAACGCCTTCCATTTTCTTCCTCATTAAGGAACAAGAATGCCCAAACGAAGGAAGAGAAAAAGTTGAATATGCCGTAGGGCCAACAATAAATTTAGGGATGGTAACGGGTACTCGTTGTACCTGAAATTGATAGATAATTGTTCGATAACAAAAATCGATAGAGAAACTGTTAGGTTTTGAATTTAGAAAGCAAAACCAATAGATAAACCGATAGGTTTTAGTTTTTTATATTAAAAAAAATCAAAAATCGAAACTCAATTAGTATCTTATTATTTTATTATATATATATATATAACACATGTATATAATATATATAATAAAATAATATATTTATTTATTTTTTTTTATATATAATATAATTTTATTGTCTTATTGTATGATGGACAAATAGTTTCTCATTTTTATTTTTTTAGAATTAAATATTTACAATGACGTAGTATATATATATTTTTAATTTTAATATTTAATATGTATAGATTGTGATTTATTATATTTTTAGATTTTTTTACATTTAAATTAATATTTTTTTCATAAATTTGGACCTTTTTTATATTTAAATTGATTTTTTTAAGTAATCAGTTTCAGTTATCTACGGGTTTTTAAAAATCCGTCGGTTGCAGTTTTGGATATAAATTTTTTAAACCCGTCGGTTTCGGTTTTCGGTTTGCTAAACGGTTTCGGTTTCAATTTTGCCAAAAACTACGGATAACCGACCCGTTGTCATCCCTAAATAAATTACATAGTATACGTGGTACACAAGAAAGTTGATGTATGAATTATCTCTAAATAATGAAGGACGACTCGTATACTCAAGTGATTTTTTATTTTTTTACGAGTAAAATTATTTTAAAAATACACAAATTTTTAATATTTGATAAATTTAACTTACACACTCTTTAGAAAGTTCAATATTTTCTAAAGGTCCTCAATTTGATAGATTTAACTTCCAAAATTTGAGAAGCTAAGTTTTCGTATCTATTCATTTTTAACCATAAAAACAAAAAGTTTAAAATAATTAATACTATTAAAATAAAACTAAACAAAAAGTTTAAAATAATTAATACTATTAAAAAAAATTGAAATTAGAGATCCGTAAAAATGGAACCCACATGTTGCATGGGATCCATTGAAATTAATAACGAATAGGAAAATGATGAGTGCCCGGTAAAGAACAACTAATTTTTTTGGATGACTTATAATGTGGCCCATCTAGCTATTTTTTCAACCTTCCGAAGAAATATTACAATTAAGGCTCTTTTTGTTTGTTATAAAATAATTTGTTAGAGAAAATATTAACAGAAAAAAATATTTTTTTTTTGAAAAATATGATAATTTTGGTGTTTGGTTATCTTAATAAAAAATATTTTCTAATATTTAGATATCAGTGAAAAATATTTTTCAACAAGAGATTTTAATACACACAATCACATACATACATATATATATATATGTGTGTGTGTGTGTGTGTGTGTGTGTGTGTGTGTATTTCACGAGAGTAGGGTAGGGGTGGGGGTAATAGTGTGCGTGCATGGGTGGGGTGGGAAGGGGTGGAGATGATACAGGTGGTAGGGTGGTGGGGTGAGTGAAGTTGGGGGGTGACTACAGTGGGTAGGGTGGGGGTGAAGAGGGTGAGTTTGGGTGGAATTTTCCTTATTTTGGAGAAAAAAAATATTTTTTACTCCTTTGAATTAAAATTTTTTTGATCAAAAAAATATTTTTCAGTTAATTAATTTTTCAGTGTTTGATAAATAAATTAGAAACTTTTCAAGGAAAATATTTTACAGCAAACAAATGGAGCCTACAGATGATCTGAATGAATGCTATTTTACTTTGACTTTTTTTTGGTCTCTTGAAGTTGTCATTAAATTTATAGTGCTTTCCTTTAGTGGTACGATTCTGGCTTTGTGTGCTTGAGAGATTCTAATATTCATTTTCAATAGATGTAATATTTTTTATATCTGATATAATATTAACTTAGATCTCTCTTTAAATAAATAAAAAAAAATATAATGCAATGCTTATGTCCATTACATGTCAAATAGGAAGAATGTGGAAGTGCGTTTTTCTTACTAGGATGAAACATTATCAAATCATAATCGGAGCAACCGTTACTAGGGACGGATCTATTTTTTAAATCGTTGGAACTGCAACTCTCACTAAGAGCTGATCAATTTATCTACTTTTAAGATATTAATAAAGTATAAAATTAATTAGTTAATGGGTAAATAGCACCACAACCCCCTATACATTAGCAAAAATGCACATGACCCCCCTGTGGTTTAAAAAGTGCACCGAAACCCCCTATGGTTTTCAAACCGTGCACACGCACCCCCTCCTTAATTTTTTGTCAACAAATTTAACTGAATTGTATAAAAAGACTAAAATGCCCTTCAATTTTTTATTTTTTATTTATCTTTTTCTTTTCTTTTTTGTTTACACACACACACACACACACAGACGCACACACACACACACACACACACACACAGACGCACACACATACACACACACACACACACAGATGCACACACAGACACACTGAGATGCACACACAGACGCACACACACACACAGACGCACACACAGACACACACACACATATATATATAATATACACACGCACACACATATATATATAATACACACACACACACACACACACACACACACACACACACACACATATATATATATATATATAAAGATTTGCAGGTTTTTGAAGGGGTAAGGGTAACGGTGGCATGACGGGGTAGGTGTGATGGTGGGGTGGGTTGGGGTGGGGGTTTACGGTGGGGGTGGGGATGGTGAAGGTGGAGGAGGGGGGAAGAGAGGGGGGGAGGGCGCGGTGGTTTGAGGAAGATGGGTTTTTATTATTATTATTTTATTTTTTGTGAAAATTGCATTGGGAGAAAAAAAAAAAAAAAGAAAAAAAAACATATATATGGGCATTTTTATCCAATTAAGTAATAATTTAAGCCTAAAAACATGAAAAATCGCACCGAACGCTCGTGTAACGCACTCTCCGTTAAAATTAACATTTTTTTTAACGGAGGGGGCTGTGGTGCACTTTTGAAACCACAGGGAGGTCATGTACATTTTTGCTAAAGCATAGGAGATTGTGATGCTATTTACCCTTAGTTAATTCGCGCACATTATTTTCGTCCCACAATAAATATGAGATATGTGAGACTACACATGGCGACGAAGGACCTTTTTTTACAGTGCTCGATAATTAGCAATATAAAAAGGGCTATTTTCTAGGGTATCAACCTGAATCTAATATCTATTATTTATGCCGACTTGTTTGAAACGTGGCTCATGTAAATTTGTCAGAAGTCACTAGTGATAACCCACCCAGAAAATTTATTTTTCAGGGGGCAAATTGCAATTATCATCTCATAATTTGCTATATATACTAGGCTGCTGCTTAGAGAATTACAACACATTCTTTAACATAGTGTTTGGAAGCAATTCGTGTGTGGAATTCATTTCATTTATAAATGAATTCCATAAGGAATTTATTTACAAATGAATTCTCTTGTTTGGAAATGTAAAATGAAATTAAGTCAATTATGTTATTTGTAAATTCAAATTGTGTTTGGAACACATGTGAAATTGAAATTAATAGATGTATTTTACTTAAATATCCTTCTTTTATTCAATTGTAATATTCTGAATCATTGATGAAAATCACAACTACATTTTTATTACGTATATTTTGGTTTACTCAAGAAAGATTAATTAAATCGTATAAAATTTAGAGATATATGCAAGAACTAATCCCCAGAAAGATTAATTGAATCGTTAAAAAATCAAAGAAACATACAAGAATCAACCACAACAAAGAAATCGTTAAAAAATGAAAGAAACATACAAGAATCAACCACAACAAAGAAATATGATAAATTGTAAGAAAATCACGTATTGATCCAGCTAAATTCATTCCTTTTACAGAAAAATATATAAATCGAATCTTTCATGTACGACAAGTTTTGAATATATATTAATGCAAGTAATTTAACTTTCTCTTCGTTAACTCATCAAGATTATTTCTTTGAAGGTCAAAACTTTTCCAAAATGTGAAAATACTATTCGTCTATAGATATTATCTACATGATTTTGGATTTTATACTATTTGTTTATCTCCGTTATGTCTTATAAGAGAGGTGATTTTAGATAGGTTTGTATTACAGTTATTTTAAATTTTTTTTTGTTTTGTATTCATATTCCAATTCAGATCGGGATATTGATAGACACACTTTGAATGTAATTCAATTATAGTCCTAGGTTGTCGTATGAATTATTAGTAAATATGTCATATGTGTATGTATTTTGTGAAGCTTTTTAGACTTTGAAGCAATTTTCTTCTCAAATATACAGGACTTAATAATTAAGTTAATGTGTAGTTTAAAGAAAAGCAAACAATAATTGATTAAATAATTTAGAGAAATTATACACATGGACATACATGCATGGAACTGCATAATTGGTACAGTTTCCTTCAAAGAAATCAAATTGAAGAGCAAGTACTCAACATGGTTACCTCCTATCATATAACTAAAGGAACGTGATGGGAGTCTAGAATGGTATACAAATATGAACCATTACAAATTGAGGGGCGTTCCATTAATTTCAAAAGAATAATTAAGTCCTATTTCACTTTGTTCCAAGTGTTGGTTGGGTTGCCCAATAAGAGCTGACCCGGCCCATCCATGTAATTAAAAATTGATGGGTAGTTATTAAGGGAGTGAAAAGTTATGTAACTTCCCTCAACTCCCATGAATTACCAAGAAACAGGCCTATAAATACATGTTTCTCTAAGTGAGCAATATGGTTCTAACTTCTTGATCGGAAAAAAATATCTCTCTCAACTTCTTGTCTGGAAAAAAAACATAGAAAACAATGGCATTTAAGTTGTGATCATCAGATTCTCTAAGGTTAGTATTTCGTATTGATGATTTGTAAATATATAATACTTAGTATTAAAATTCTTCACCAAGTTTCAAAAATGCATAACCACTCTTAAAGGTTGTATGCATTCTAGGCCAGCTGGCTATCCTTGGGAAATTAGACCAGTTGTGAAAGATATTGAAATATTGCAATTGAAATCCCCCCATTCGATTGTAGCGAACAAGAAGAAGTATTATTCGACTAGGTAATTAGATTTCAAAAGTAGCTATTACTAGCAATTATTGTTCAGATTGGATCAAAGTTGAAATCCCTCTATTCGATTCTAATGAATAAGAAGAAGTGCTAATTGACCAGGTGATTTGGTTTCAAAAGTAGCTATTATGATGATTTGTAAAGAAATTGTACTGAGTATAAAATTCTTCACCAAGTTCCATTTATTTGATTCTAGTGGACAAGAAGAAATGGTAATCAACCAGGTGATTGGATTTCAAAAGTAGCTATTACTAACAATCATTGTTCAAATTGGATCGTAGTTGAAATCCCTTTATTTGATTATAATGGATAAAAATAAGTGCTAATCGACCTGGTTTCAAAAGTAGTTATTATGATGATTTGTAAAGAAATTGTACTTAGTGTAAAAATTTTTCACCAAGTTTCAAAAATGCATAACCACTTTTAAAGGTTGTCTCCGTTCTATCCTTGAAGATATATATTGAACGATGGTAGTTGAAATCCCTTTATTCAATTCTAGTATGGACAAGAAGAAATGGTAATTGACCAAGTGATTGGATTTCAAGAGTAGCTATTACTAACAATCATTGTTCAAATTGGATCGTAGTTGAAATCCCTCTGTTTGATTCTAATGGATAAGAAGAAGTGTTAATCGACTAGGTGATTTGGTTTCAAAAGTAGCTATTATGATGATTTGTAAAGATATTATACTTAGTGTTAAAATTCTTCACCAAGTTTAAAAAATGCATAACCATTCTTAAAGGTTTTTTGCATTCTAAGCGAAGTCACTGGCGAATGTAGCTTGGAGCTAACAAGTGTTGTAGCTTCCACAGGTCAAAAAAATGTTAAAAATTTTATACATATTTTTTTATTTAAAAAAATTAAATATTTATATATTTTTAGTTAAAAAAATAAAATAATCCTCATTGAAAAAAATATATACTCATATAATTGAAAACTTATGTGCTAATTTCTGGATCCGCCTTTAGGCCAAGCTATCCTTGGGAAATTCAAAGATAGCAGTTGAAACTCCTCTATTCGATTTTAGTGGACAAGAAGATGTGTTAATCGATCAAGTAATTGGATTTAAAAAATGGCTATTACTAGCCATCATTGTTCAGATTGGTCTTATAATATCCCCACGTACCCCTTTAGAGGACTGACTGCTTGATATCCAATTGGCTCACATTGGATAAACTATGTATTTTCATTTGATTATCATGATAATATAGTGTGACCCAAAAAAAGGGAGTTGTCACTTCTTTCTCAAAATCGTTTAGCACATTCATCCGATTGGGCTGATGAATGACTTTCACATTAAGTGTGTGTCTCACCCCCTTTCAGCTACTTATTAAAGAATTTTACCTTAAAACTTGACTTGACTCAAGTTCTCTCCGTGATATTTTCCCATTTCTTTGGTAAGAGTCATTTTCTGTGAATAAATGTGGAGTCAGTAATGATGGTCATTGGTCTTGTGAACGCATTGGCGGAGGCATATATGGGTCAGTGGGGGCTGTAGTCCCTATTGACCTATAAAAATGTTAAAATTTTTATGTATTTTTTTTAAAAAAAAATTAGATATTTATGTATTTTTAGTTAAAAAAATTAATTAGCCCCCACTGAAAAAATAAAAGTATTCGTATAGTTTAAAAATTATGAATTTTAGCCTCTACTGACTCATAAAAATATTAAAATTTCTATGTATTTTTTGAAAAAAAATTAGATATCTATGTATTTTTAGTTAAAAATATTAATTAGCCCCCACTGAAAAAAAAAAAGTACTCGTACAGTTTAAAAATTATAAATTTTAGCTTCTACTGACAAAATTTTTTGGCTCCAACCTTGTATGAACGCCGTCCATTTTCTTCCTGATTAAGGAACAAGAATGACCAAACGAAGGAAGAGAACAAGTTGCATACCCCGTAGGGCCAAGAATAAATTACATAGTACATGGTACACAAAAAAAAATTGTTGTACAAATTATCTTTAAATAATAGAGGACGACTCACATAGTCAAGTGAACCTTTGAGTCTGACGTAGACAAGGACAAAACAATGGTAAGACGATGTCATACCGGACGGTCCTCTATGTCCTAGTCCCTTCAATGACTACTAGCTTTTGATTGAGAGAGACTGCTCTGTTTTGAGATTTTTAGTATTACGATAAATTTAATATAATTTTATCTATAAAAAAATTATGCACATTACTGGCAACAAAAAAATGTAGACTAGCAAGATAGTAAATTGATTTGTGAACATACAAAACTGGTCATTATTTATTTATTATCCCAAAAATTAATCTAACAACCTGCATCATACAACTATGAGGAAAATAATAAATACAAAAGATAACGGGCCCAGTTCGTACAAGCTTTGGAATTTTTCACTTGCTCTTTTGTACCAAACTTTCGAATTATTGCACTCTAGTCCATTTGTGCTTTTACCAAAATTTCCACCATGTCACTATTGAATTATATGTTTGATATTTCTGAAACTAAAATTTGTTTACAGATTTTGTTAGTAATTTAATTGAATATAATTATTATTTCAAATGTGAAAAATCGAATGTGTATCCTCGGACATCAATGCTAACAGGAGAGATGAAGTTGTTGATTTGAAATTTTTTCCCCGAGAAAATAAAAAGAATTGCAATTTTTAGTATGATATCATCAAGAATGGAATTTAATGGCCTAAATATCACTTGTGGCATTCGTCTTGTCCTACCTCATCCCCTTAAGAGAGAATTGTGAAAAAGAATGTTTCAAAGAGAGTTAGAGGTTAAAACTTAAACTTTTGTTGGCTTAGATGAAACTTTAGTAGGGTTAGGGATAAGGTTATTCCTCAAAAGGTTGTCCACTAAAAACTTGAATTTGTTTACCCAAATGCAACTTTAATAGGGTAATTGATAAGGTTGTCCTTAAAAAAGCGTCTCAAATCACAAAAACTTTGCATATGAATCAAATAAGTATAGTATAATTTTAAAGGGGTAACAGATAAGATTGTTCTTAAAAATCTTGTCAAATAAAAACTTTGGATATAAACCAAATTAGCACGCACACACACAAATCAGCATGCACGTAGCTAGCACGTGAGATTCAAGAATAACATAGTGGTGGGTTATTCCCTTGATAATTGGGAGTAGGGTGAAGTGGAAGTAAAAAAAAAAAAGCATGCAAAAGCAAAAAAGTAACATATATCCACATGGCCGTTGGGCTGGGCCGGTTCAGTCTGGACCCGACCACAAGAATCATTACCTTGCAGGAGGTTAATTCTCAACCTTTTATTTGATTATCAAAAAGACTTGCATTCAACAAATATCAATATTTAAAGTTTCAGACCAGAGACAAAAAAAAAAAAAAAAAAAAAATCAGACGAAATATGTACAAACATATATTAATAAGAAAAACTAATATAGCCAAAGGAACAACTTCGTGTATAAAACTCTCACTATGTGCAGCTTCTTGAAAAGGGTTGAGCCCAATTCGAGTCTATTTGCTTTATTGGAGTCCTCCAAAGAACATTCATGTTATATCAAAGCAAAATTTGTGTAAATAGTCCCTATTATTTTTCTAAAATTTTAAATTTATCCATATATTTAAAATTAACTAATTTTGTCCTTATTATTTTTCAAAAAATTTAAATTCATTCCTATCGTTCAAAATTAGCCAAATTTAGTCTCTATTATTTTTCAAAAAAATTCACAGTCCTTGCCTAAATTAATAAATTGAATTTTTTTTGGGAAAACAATAGAGATTAAATTGGATTTGTTTGGGAAACAATAGGGACTGAATTGACTACTTTTCAACAATAATGACGAATTTAATTTTTTTTTTTTAAAATAATAAGAACTAAATTAACTAATTTTGAACAATAGAGATGAATTTCAAATTTTAGAAAAACAATAATTACTGTTTATGCAATTTTCCCTTATATCAAATTCAATGGAGAATTACTTGAACTCCATGTTGTGGACAAATCATAAAAGCCTGAACTGGAGAGTGAATATAAGTCGGGGACAAAGTGAACCTATAGCGCTGCAGAATCATCGAGAGTGGAATTTTGGCTTCAGTGATTGCAAAATTCAATCCCACACAAGTCCTTGGTCCAAAGCCGAACGGCATAAACGCTACCGGATTGTTGTTGCTGGCTTGAACGACGCCTTTGGAAAATATTTCGGGCTTAAAACGATGAACGTCTTCTCCCCATGTTTCAGGATCATGTTGGAGAGCTAGAGGGGAAATGTATAGCTCTGTTTGAGGTGGTAAAATTAGCTTCCCTAGCAGCATTTCTTTATCAACCTTTCTTTTGATTGCAGGCACTGGAGGATATAGCCTTAAGGATTCTTCAAGGATTATATTCATCTGAAAGAGAAATGTAGCAAGTTAATCTCGATTTACAGTCTGGTGGATGAAACTCCCGTTATGCTTGGGAGTTTGGGGAAGGGTCGAATCATGATATATGATATATGATATAGAACAACAATTCGAGCTGACTTGCATGAACAAAGGGCTCAATCCAATGGTATAAGCTTTGATAATCAAATTAGTGATTATTAAGTATAAAATTCAAGATGAAATAAAATTAAAAAGGATGAGAGTATTTACAAATAGCTATCCTCTGCATGTTGTTTAATAGGATAAAAAAATAGATCCCATAGGCTATATATACGAGCACGTGGCTACCTACCTGAAGTCTACTTTACTTATAAAAAGAGAATCTTTCTTGACAAACCCCCAGGATTTTTGTCCTCACTCATAATATTACCCCACATTATGCAAAAGTTCAAGAGACTTCTTGGATACCTCGACTGGTCAAGCAATATAATCTTTTTTTTTCCTCAGATTGTGTACATATTGATAAGTCGGTTTCTTATGAGTCCAGGTTCATATTTTCGCCCATATCAATATTGAATTTATGTTTTATACAAATGTGCAATACAGGATAATGAGTAAGGTATCTTACAATTTTCAATCTTGATATGCCATCTGCATTTGGATTTTCTCGGCCGAAGAGTTCCATCACCTCTTGCCTTGCTCTCTCTTGCCAATCTTCGTGTATAGCTAAAAGAAGAATGGTCCATCCAAGCATAGATGTAGTTGTTTCATGTCCAGCAAAATATAGTGTCTTGCACTCATCAACCATGTCTTCAACTGAAAGCCACTTGCTCTTTTCTGTTTCATGACTATTAGCTTCTAGCAATTTTTCAAGGAAATCATTTCTGCTATGATCTCCTTCGTCCTTGGCTTGCTCTCTTTTCTTTATGATCTGTGTGATGCAATCTTCTATTCCCTGCTCAAGTTTCTCTGATTCTATTTCATCACTTGTTTTCAGAATTTGGCTGCAGAAATACGTAAATTACATAGTCAGAAGTAGGAACAAAAATCCATGAATAAGCTTGTCTCAAGATTCCGTCGCGCCCGGGATCAGAATCCCAAATTCACAAGTGAGATTAATGTTGTGTGGACTTGAGCATAGGTACTTGGACTTGAAATAGACTCACCAAAATGGTTAATCTAAGTTGTTATTTAAATCCACAATCCTCACTTATCATTTTTCCAACCGATGTGTGCATTACAATCACTTTTGTTGAGGTGAAGATCTAACATCCTCGTGAGAGACACAATCACTTAATTTAGACCAAATACAATGATTATTTCTCTCGTCAATGTGAACATTACAATCGCCCTTGTTGAGATGAGGACATGACGTCCTCGTTAGAGGCATAATCACTTGAGACCAAACATTGGTTTTGAATACCATTCTGTCATTACGGGATCTAGAAGTTCTTAATACCATTGTGTCACCCTAAGTCTAGGGCCTACAAGTGAGACTATTGTCGTAAACTTAAGAGTAACTATTCGATTCTGAAAAATACTAACCGGAGATAGTTAACTCAAATTTTCACTTAAACCTACAATATTCACTTTAATTCACTCACCACTTCTCCCACTAATGGAAGACACTACAAATTAATTCTATATCAAACATGTTAAAAATTTTAATATGCCATTATGGATTATTTTCTCATTAATTTTTAAATGGTTGAGTGGTTCAATTATAAATGTAAGTAGATCAAACTAATTTGTGCAGTTCATGAATGGATGATACCTGATGCCAGGAAATCTAATTTTCAGAGCATTTCTGGCAACTATCAAAGCCAACTTTATTAACATCTCAAATATTTTCTTTCCTTCCATGTAACTGCTTCCAAATGCTATCTTGGATATTATTTCAGATGTTAGCACCCTGAATTCTTCAAACACTTCAACTTCTTTGCCTTCATGCTCCTTCCACATTTCCAGCATTTCCTCAACACTTGTTATCATCGCGGGGACCATATTCTGCATTCAACATAGTTTTATATAATAATTACTCAAAGCTGTTCGATAATGTCAAGAATCGTTGGGCTCCATTCTAAAACCAAGTGATACTAGAAGGAGTAGTCGCCAAAATCTTCTTTGATAAGTGACACCCCCACTGACATATGACTCATTTGTCTTCACGGTCTCACTTTCTCATTCAACTGAATATTAGTTCTTGTCCCCAGTTCTGGAGTTTCGTATTCGAACTGTTGGTAGGTGAGGGGTGTGTCCTCTGCACTTCACCCATAAATTAAAATAAATTAGCAAGGAGAAGCAACAAAGTTGCATATATCCACATTACCTTGCAGCAGATTAATTCTCAACATTATGTAACACAATCGCTCAAGATAAACATAGTTCAAGATCTTTAGCAAAGAAAAAACACAGTACAAAATCATTCAACCTCGACCTAGTAGTAAAAGACGACAACCTCAAGGAAACAAAAAACATGAAAATGAAACTTAATTACAGTATCCATCTTAAATCCTTGATGATATTTTTATCTTCTTTCATTCTGAAAGATCTCACGTTCATAATGAAAAACAACTCCCTCAGGAGGTGATAAATCCATCATTTCATATATACAGGGGCGGAGGCACATTGAAGCTGTGGTGTGCACATGCACACCCTGGCTTATCCCTCACATAGTGAGGGTATTTTAGTAAATTCGCATTTAAAAAAAAAAAAAAAAATATATATATATATATATATATATATATATATATATATATATATATATATATTTCCTGCAAACTCACGTCCCTGCCATTACCAAAGCCTCTACATTTTTTTTTTGTCAAAACCACGCTTGCAAGTTTTCACTTCATGTCAAATCAACTTCAATGCTCAAGTTGACTTTTTAAAAAAAATAATTTTATCCTAAGTCTATCTTCTATATCGGTATGGCCAAAAACAAAAAAAAAAGTTTATGTACTCTTAACTTTTATGTCTTCTGCCACTGCACAGGCCATCAGCAAACCCACCATTTCACGATCACAGCAAGCACCAACGGGCAACGGGCAACGACGACGGCAACAACAATCTGAACTAACAGCAATACAACCCCCCCTCCCCGGCTTGACAATAGAAGGTTTGAGTCTTTTTTTTAACACAAAGAAATAAAAAGTTTACTTGTAATTATTATTTGTATGGATGTTTAATTTTACTTGTTTGTTTATTTATTTATTTTAATTGTTATTAATATGTCTGGATTAATTATAGTTTTTGTTTATAATTATTAATTTTTATTTTAGTTATATACTTATAGTTATTTATTATTAGTTTTACTTGTAGTTGTTTTTATTTATCATTTTTAGTTTTAGTTATAATAGTTGATTATTGATTTTATTCTTTTAGCTATTATAGTTTTAATTTTCTCTGTATTTTAACTTGTTTATAATTATTTTTATTTATTCTTTGAGTAATGGTCCATATCATGATGAAAGGGTTGGTTGTTATCTACAATGGTAATAATATTAAAATAGAGTGATCTGCTAAATGCTTATTAACTTAACTGAAATGTGGAATTTGTTTTGGTATCCGAAAATTATTGTTTTTTCTTTATTTGCTTTGCCATTTCTTTTGGTATATGAAAGTAGTTGTTTCTTTAATGTCCATTTGAAATATAGCAATCAATCAACATTAAGCTTCTTAGGAGTTATGATATAGTTATATAGATCAGTTTGGTGAAAAGTAAATAGGATAATATGAAACCTATTACCTTAATGATATGATACATTAATATTGTTTAACTTGACATTATGATAAATAATTTCTCAAAGTACTACTAATCAATTGTTATTTTAATCCACAGCTTATTGAGTTTTGGATTGATGGATAAATATCTAAAAAGAAAATCAATTTCTGAGCAACAACCTTCCGAATTTAATGAAATGAATTGTGAAGATAATGCACAAAATTATTCAAAGCAACCTCGAATTGAGATCAATTTAGAAGATCTACAAGCAGATCCTGGATTACGCCCTAAAATTTCATCTTATCATCCTAATGATCAGGATAAAATACGGAGATACTACTTACAAAAAGGACCATGCCAACCTCGTCATCATGATTTTCCTAAGAGAAAAATTGGGGATAGGTTTAGAAAATTTTGTTCCCCCTGGTTCAATGAATTTAGCAATTGGTTGGAGTACAGCATAGCAAAAGATGCTGCATATTGTTTGTGTTGTTATCTTTTTAGGCCCGAGACTGGAAAACAATCAGGTGGAGATACATTTGTTACAGATGGGTTTACCAATTGGCATAGAAAAGATAAATTTAACATTCATATTGGAGGTCCAAGTAGTGCACATAATAGTGCTCGAATGAGGTGTCAAGACTTGATGAAACAAAGTCAGCACATTGAAGTTGTTATTTCTAAGCAATCTGATCATGCTCGTGCCATATATCGGAATCGATTAACTGCTTCAATTGATTGCATTCGATACCTTTTGAAGCAAGGTTTAGCTTTTCGTGGTCATGATGAATCAGAAAGTTCTACTAATCAATGTAACTTTCTTGAGCTTCTCAAATTTCTTGCAGATCATAATGAAGTCATCAACAATTGTGTTTTGCAAAATGCTCTTGAAAATAATCAGTTAACTTCTCCTGACATTCAAAAAGAAATTGTTAGTGCTGCTGCAAGTGTGACCACTGATACTATTATAAATGATCTTGGAGATGAATATTTTACTATTCTTGTTGATGAGTCACGTGACACATCAAACAAAGAAGAAATGGCCGTTGCTTTACGTTATGTGAACAAGAAAGGTAGTATTGTTGAGCGTTTTATTGGTATAGTACATGTGAGTGATACTACTGCATTATCTTTAAAAAGGGCAATTGAATCATTATTTAGCAAATATGGATTAAGTATGTCAAGAATTCGTGGACAAGGCTATGATGGTGCTAGTAACATGAGAGGTGAATTTAATGGCTTGAAAAGTTTGATTCTAAAAGAAAATCCATTTGCTTTCTATATCCATTGTTTTGCTCATCAATTACAACTCACAGTTGTTTCTGTAGCCAAGAATCATATTCAAGTTGGTTCTCTTTTTAAGTTGGTTGCTACTTTATTAAATGTTGTTGGAGGCTCTTGTAAACGACATGACATGCTTCGTGAAAGACAAGTTGTTAAAGTTAAAGAAGCACTAGAAAAGGGTGAAATTGTTAGTGGACGCGGCATGAATCAAGAAATTGGTCTCAAACGTAGTGGTGATACTCGTTGGGGTTCACATTATGGCACTTTAATAAATTTGGCTCTCATGTATTCCTCGGTGATTGATGTGCTTGAGATTATTATGGAAGATGGATTGAGTCCAGATCAAAGAATTGAAGCTAATTTTCTTTTAGACATGATACAAACATTTGACTTTGCATTCAATTTGCATTTGATGAAAAAAGTGTTGGGACTCACTAATGAATTATCACATGCATTGCAAAGGAAAGATCAAGATATCATTAATGCTATGAAATCAGTTCATATCTGCAAGCAGCGGTTGCAAATTTTGAGAGATACTGGATGGGAAACCTTGTTGGATAAAGTCTCTTTTTTTTGCACAACTCATGATATTGACATTCCCAATATGGAAGAGATGTTTTCACCCAAAGGACAATCACGACGTAAAGTTCAAGATATTTCAAATTTGCATCATTACCGCATTGATTTATTTTATACTGTTGTGGACATGCAACTTCGAGAGCTTGATGATCGCTTCAGTGAGACGAGTACTGAGTTGCTTCGGTGGTTGTCATGCTTAAACCCAGTAAACTATTTTTGTGCGTTTGATAAGGAAAGGGTGATACAATTCGCTAAGTTTTTCCCACATGATTTTTCTCCCACTGGCTTGATGGTTCTTGATAATCAATTGGAGACATATTTTTTTGATATGCAAAGTAGTGAAGAATTCTTGAAGTTAAAAGGGATTGGTAGCCTTTCAGAGATGCTAGTTGAAACTGGAAAGTATCGTGTGTATCCATTAGTATATTCACTTGTTAAGTTGGCATTGACTTTACCTGTTGCCACAGCGACAGTAGAAAAAGCATTTTCTGCAATGAAACTCGTGAAGAATCGATTGCGTAATCGAATGGGAGATGCTTGGATGAACAATTGCTTAATCACTTACATAGAGAGGGATGTATTTAATAGCATCAACAATGAGTTGATTATTCAACGATTTCACAATATGAAAACACGCCGAGGACAATTATAAAAAGGTACTTTTTCTATTTAGAATGACTATAGTTATTTATTTATTTTTGTTTTGTATGTTATGTTATTACTATATATGGTTTTTTGTGTACATTCTTATAATTGTTATAATGTTCCTAAACTGAGAGCGAATTACTTAAAGACTTTATTTATGTTGTTCTTAAATTAAATATCACTTCGATCTCCTGTCATTGACTCTGTTATTATCATGCACACCCTGACCCTAGGTGGCTAGCTCCGCCACTGCATATATATATATATATATGTATATATTTTTTTTATCCAATAAAGGCCAAAAAAAAAGAATGGGGCTCACAACCTCTTGCTTGACTACCGGATCAAAGCCTTAGTGGCCACTTTATTAGCCTTTTTCTGGGTAATGTTCCAGTTCAACTAGCCAGATTAATTCTGATGTTATATCTCTGCAATGTTTAGTCCGTTTGGAGCTCAATCTTATTGAATCCCCAATTCCGAAATATCTTATTAGCCTGAATCTGATGACCCATAATTCAGCTGAGAAACGCAACTTTGAATGTCATTGACTACGGGCTTTGCCTCCTTGTAAATAAAAACCGACTTTGCTTCGTTTATGTTTCTTCGAGTATATATGAATCATATAATCGGATATTGTCATCGAATCATCTAGTCCGTTCGTCATCCTATTCAATCAGATCATATACGAATATGAATAAGATACAACAGCAGACACGGTAGTACAGCGGCCATAGACACGCATCGGAAGAGAAACATACTCTTACATAATTCATATTCCACAATCACTAGAGATAAACATATATATATATATATATATATATATATAGTACACAATCACTCGAGTCAAACATAATACTGAAAAGGACAACTTTTAGGAAACTAAATACATCAAAATAAAACTTAATTAAACGACCGATGATAAAGTATTCATGGCCCGTGAATCTCCCCGCTTTTCTTATCACTAGCCAAAAGCTCCTCAAGTCTTTTATCATCAGGTGGGTGTTCAAACGTTGTGATCTCACCATATCTATGGCCTAACTCCGCCATTTTATCTGCAACTTTATTAGCTTTTCTGGGAATAAGTTTCAAGCGAATTGACCACTTTCTTGTACATAGATCTTTGCAATCTTCAACAAGCTGTTTTTGTAGGTCATTTGAAGGTTCTTGATCCCCTTTAAAAAGCCGCACGGCAGAGTTACAATCTGTTTCGACCTCAATATTCTTGAATCCACGAACCCAAGCTATCATTAGTCCATCTTTGATGGCCCATAATTCAGCTGACTCGGTGTTTGGAACACGAACCCGAATTTTTCCAGCAAAACCTATTTTCCAAACACCCTTGTGATCTCTAATCACCCCTCCAATAGCCACCGAAGAATTGTTTTCTTTGAGACTAGCGTCAGTGTTGACTTTCACCCAACCCTTTGCCCGATAACACCATTGATCCGACACTTCGTTCGGAGCATTCACAAGAGCCTTCTGTCTGCTCGATGATTTTGAGCCTGTGAATAACTTATATCCACACCATGCAGCAATAGCTGCACCGGCAAGCACTCCTACTGCCTTGCCCAAAGTTTCCATTGAATCATCGTCATCGTCTTTTCCTTTCTCAGGTTTGTTCTTGTTGTAAGACATGATTTTACGGTTAAAGAACCAGTCGAGGTGGTTCTCCCAGAAGCGCGCAGGGGAATTATATAGCAAATTCTGAGAGTATTTGCACATTGGCCCCTAAGAAATAACTCTTTTGGTGGGTCATCACCTTGATTTTTCATTAATTACATTAGCCACGTTGTAAACTCTTGGGTTTTTATTCCTCGTTAATAAAGAGGTCACCTACCTTTTTGGAAAGGAAAAACACATTGGAATAATATTGACCAAAGTTTGGAACGATAAAGATAATTAGTATTATGGAAATGGAAGAAATGAAGAAGACATGGTTTTTTACGCTTAATTATCTTTCTTTGCAACATAATATAATGGTAAACACGAACTACCTACTTTGCCAATTTTTATTTTTATTTTTATTTTTTTGATGATGAGAAATTCACTCTAACTAGGATGAAATTGGATTTGCCAAGACTATAAATCTCATGCTGCAGTGACACTTTTTAACTCATACTAAATCTAAATCAGTAAAGAGTTAGATAATATTTGTAATTAGATGGTATAACCTTAAATTTGAAACATTGGGTTACCGATTATGATCTCCTAATTAATGTTGCATCATTGTAAAAGAAAAGTCAGATAGGTATTCTATGTATACTAACCGTCGGAGATAAATTCAGATTATGTTATCTGTGGGAATTAAGTAGTTTCAAAAATTCAAATTTGTGAATTATGGGACTAAATGAAAGCAAAATAATCTTATAATTTAAAATTTTAAAAATATTTTAAATTAACTTATAGCATTAGTGAGAGTTACAATCGCGACTATTCAAAGCATAGGCTAACCTTTTATCCCTATGTTGTAGATAGTATAATACTTTCTACCTCAATATTTATTTTGTATCACTAGACCCATTTGAATTATTAGATAAAAAAGAATAATTTTTACATTAGTTTTTTTTTTTTAACTACCATAAAGGACATTTTTGCTAACAAAATTGTGGAATGGGGTTAACTCATGTAAAATTAATTTTTAAAGAACAAGATGTTTTATATTTACTATGGGGGTAAAGTGATATTAATGTATTATGATTTATAGGTATGTAAAGTATCATCTTTTTAAAAGTTTGAGCCCTTCTTTTTTAAGCTTTTGAAGTTCAGGTCCAGATTTCCTTCTACTTTATTTTGTTTTTTTTGTCGGGAAAGAGTGAAATCTATTAAGGTATTAACCAATCCTAGTGATAGAAAAATCATTCCAAAGTAATGTTAGCAAGTAGAGAGAACATAAGCTAATTAGGCTCCCATTGTTTGCCGTAAAAAAATATTTTTTCAATTTTATGGTGTTTGGTAACACCAAAAAATTAATTAACTGAAAAATATTTTCCAGTAAAAAATAGTAGCTACATTTTCTCAATTTTTTGGTGTTTGATAATTTCAGAAAATTGGTCAACAAAAAAATATTTTGCGGACAAGTATTACGGCTAGTACAAAGTTTAGAAAAATATTTTCATCTCCCAAAGGAGATGAAAATATTTTATATTTTTCAAACACCAGAAAATATTCTATTTTCTAGGAAAGTAAGTTATTTTACGGCAAACAAACAGAGCCCAAACACTAGAAAATATTTTATTTTCCTGGAAAATATTTTTTTCTGAAAATATTTTTCACAAGTAAGTTATTTTACGGCAAACAGACGAAGCCTTTTAGTATGCAAACAATTGGCTTGAGACAATTAGTTTGAGCATTCGCATTTTTCTTTTAGGTAAAATTCCTTCATTGGTTTTTCACTTTTAATGAAAGTGATAATATAGTTTCCTAAAACTTTCAAAAACTTACATTTTAGTCATTAGTCGTTATTGCATTTCCTATCAATTTTTTCTGTTAATTGCACGTGTTATGCTATAATTGGATGAAAAATTGGTGCATGACTAACGACTAAAAATAGTTAAAAAAAATTGGTGAAGGACTAAAGACATCCTACTTTAATTAGTTGGAAAAATGAAAATACTCATTTAAAAAATTAGTGTAACTTTCATCAAAATTAAAGGACAAATTAAGGTACTTACCCTTTTATTTTCAATCTTGAGAAGGTAGAGAGGTAGAAATCAGATTCCAAGCGCTCAGCAATTTTATTTTCTTTCTTTCTTTTCGGTCCGAACCCAACGTTTTGAATAGAGAAGATAGCTAATTTTGCTTCAAAATTTGGGGTCCAATTCACTTTGAGCATTTGGCCCTTTATCTTTCTCTTTATGTTTTTTTTGGATGACGAAAAACTCATTTTAGATAAGATCACATTAAATTCATTTTAAGAATATAAATCTTGTAGTGTATCAACATCTTTCAATCAAGAGTCATCGAATATTTGTGATGGAATGACATAAAAGTTCGAATTATAACATTTAATTATATTAAAAAAATTTAATCGACCCAACCTCTCATCAACCCAAAAGACATAGGAGTGGGTTGGGAGGTTAGATGATTTGAAGTCTTACTCTTAAATACAAAAAATTATTATCCAATTTCTTCACTTAACTATTAAAGACCATTTGAACCCCCTTGTACAGATAATATTACATGAACTTTCATTTTCACCATGTACTATGTTACTTATTCAGGAAGGAAGGCGTTCACAAAAGCGAGTAGTCATTGAGGGGCCTAGGACTAGTCATTTTCTCGTCGTGGAATGGTGATGGAAGGTGGGGAATAGTAAAAGCGAAACTACACATAGAATCAAAATGTATTATCAACGCCCTAGGACATGGAGGACTATCTGCTATGACTTCGTTCAACTCAAGATTGCATGCATGATTAATTCGTAAAAAAAGACAGAGAGCTCTCAATTTTTATTAGACTGACTCTAATAATTTCTTTATCTCAGGTTTTTAGCCAAAGATAAGAATGTGAAAGAGTTTCAACAGTCTTTCTTTTTTTAAGGAGTTCCAAAATTATCTTTATCCTTAATTTTAGGTTTTAATTCAATGTTGAAATTGCTGATAAATTACTCAAGAACTAACAAAATTTAAGTAAAAATATGCTAAAATAATATATTAATAATACACCCAACAAACTACCACCACAAAGAGATTCAATTGGACGATAAATAAACTATTCTAGCTGTCTGGCAAAGACGAAAAAGAGAAAATACTCTGGAGTGCTTGCTAATCAAATTAATTAGTACAAAGGGAAAGGATGAACAGAAACCCAGGATAGATAATTATACGAAACCTTATCCTATTAGATAGTTAAATATATAAATTTGAGAGTATTGAAATATACACTGATTTCACATCGAAAAATCAACCCTCCTGTGGTAAACTCCACTTAATGCACACTCATTGGTGTGGCTTGATGATGATTCTGATGTTATGAAGAGATTATACATGCCCCATGCAGCAAAAGCAGCTCCAGCCACCACTTCGACTAAGGTGCCTATAGTTGCCATTGGATCATCATTTTCGTCTTCTTTTTCTCTCTTAGGCTCTGTTTGGCCTAATCTAATATGATATGAGACCTTAGATAGCTAAACTATTTTGATATCAAGTTTCGTTGCTATCTATATAAAAATATTAAAACTATCAACGTCCAAAGGTCAAAAAATAATTCATTGAAAATAATAAATAATATAATAATTTTTTTTATAAAAGTTTAAACTTTTAGAACATGAGGTGATAATTTAATAAGGACAAACATAAACTCGAGAAAGAATTTTACTGTTCCTATTATATATTTGTCATGGTATTCATGTCCAAGTTTTCGTTTTCTATAGGAAAAATTGATCAGCATTCCGGGCACGGTGGCTAGTGTAGTGAAATACATCCCGGAGCAACAAAAGGAGGTGGAAAAACTGGTTCAGAAGAAAGAAGCCTTAACCATAAAGATGTGTAGACTACAAGGATATGCTCATTTTGGAAATCAGAAATTAGCAGAATTTCAAAGTAAATTGTTGTTTGTTTCAGCATGTCAAATCGGTGATAGGGAAATAGGGGTTCAGATATCTATTCTGAAATCCATTCATGGTTCATTTTCTGAAGCTCTACAATACTTGGAGCATGAAGGGTTTCTCTTGCTCAATATGTCTTGTTTTGAGTCATTGGAGGGCACGGTTTTCTATAATCTGCATCTTCAGGTACTATAATATTTTCGTAAAAATTTATCCAAAGCATTCGCCCTTTTGAAACATCGGTGTGGTAATGATGTGAGTCCCACCGCACGCACTAAATACACGTAGATGTTTTGAAGAATGACTCTATTTTCATGTGTATGTTTATTTGCTTTTCTCTCAATTTTTATTTTAACATTGTAGGTTAGCATAATTCATTCAACTTTTGGCTTCTGCAGGTGCACGTAACTCAAGCAACGGATGTTGAAAGATTGAGGGAGAAGCTCTTATCATTTTACGAGAATAGAGAATTACTTCGATGTTAAAATTTGGCTTTAATTATGTACTAGCAGATTTTTTTATGTTACTGTCATTATTTGGAGTATTTATATAAGGTGATGGTAAATATGCATGACGAAAATTGATTTATATTAAGGGCGTATATGGGTCTAGTATAAGACGAAAATTGAATCTTTATCTTGTGTCTTATAATATCATAAAATAATTAAAACAAATCATACCTTGATATTCTTGAATCACTTTGGATATATACAAAATATATTTTGTATATACTATATAGTACATAAAGTTAATATATATTCTTAACGCCTTCAATTTTCTTCCTGATTAAGGAACACTATATACATCTTTAATTCATGATATACACCATTAAAGAGCAATGACTTAACACCATCAAAGGATCTTTATATTTTTTTGGTCGAATTCTTGTTCCTTAATCGGGAAGAAAATTGAAGGCGTTCACAAGAGCAATGACTTAACACCTTTTAACAACTCCCTTTCAATTGGACGATAAAGAAACTATTCTAGCTGCCTGGCAAAGAGGAAAAAGAGAAAATACTCTGGAGTGCTTGCTAATCAAATTAAGAACAAAGGGACAGGATGAACAGAAACTCATCACAGATAATTAAACGAAATCTTTTCCTATTAGATAGTTAAATATATAAACTTGAGATTGATATATTTAATTAGCTTCACACACACCAGCTCTTATCTTATCTTAGTATATCCGAGGGAGTATTTTTACTTCTCTTTTATGATAAATCATCTCCATAACTTTACACCTTCTAAGAACTACCTCCGCAAAATAGCAAAACAAATAAGTTCTCTACAACAACATTCATCTCTTCAGGATACGACAACTTCACCAGGATACCGACAACAACAACATAATCACATTCAATCAAAAAAATATGTTCATGTGTATCGGGAAGAAGAAGAAAGGAAACAAAAAAACATGAAAACATAAAAAAGTTGTTAATGAAAACAAATTTTCCATAATAGTTTTTAAAAACAATTATGTCAAACGAGTTTTTCTATTTTTTTAATTTTTGAAAACCAAAAATTGTTTTCAAAAATACTTTCAAATAGCCCATTAAATACTGATACTTCTTGAATGCAAGTTTTTTTCAGGGACAATCTTATCAGTTACACCGTACTTATTTGATTCATATGAAATTTTTTTATTTGACATGCTTTACAAGGACAACCTTATTGATTGTCCTATTAAATTTGCATTTGGGTAAACAAATTAAAGTTTTTAGGGAAAACCTTATCGTTAACCCTACTAAAGTTGCATCTAAGCCGACAAAAAGTTTAATTTTCAACCTCTAACTCTGTTTGAAACATTATTTTTCATTATTCACTATTTCAGTTTTACTTGTATTAATTATTTTAATCTTTTTGTTTTTACGGTTAAAAATGAATAGAAACCTTAACTTCTCAAATGTTGGAAGTTAAATCTATCAAATTGACGACGTTTTGAAAATATTGAGCTTTCTAAAGTGTTAGAAATTGTGCAGTATATGTATGGATTAATTTCACAGCAAGATGACTAATATGCTTAATCGATAAAGCTCTGTGATGAAAACTAAGATAGATGCGATAACTTGGTGTAAACTGATTTTGTTACAACTCTGTTATAGGTGATGTTGCAACATTAACTGGAATATTAGTTCTATCACAAACCGTAAACAATTTGTTTATCTAGTTGCTTAGTTAGTTTATCCCACTTAATGTTCTAACATGAGTAATGACAGTAAACAACAGCGGAAATAATAAAGCTATAACAGAAATAAAGAACACCAAGATTTAACGTGGTTCAACCGTACGGTCTACGTCCACGGGACCTCCCCTGGTCCGACAAACCTGCTCATTAAGAAACAACAAGTTACAACATCAATTGACTTACACAAGTAAACACTCTCTCTTGACCTTTGACACCTATATGAAAAACTCCTTAACGAACTTCGGTTTGGCGAGCTTCCCTCGACTTGCAACATTATCTCCCGAGAACTACTCCTTCTTCTCCCGAATAATGAATAAAGAAGACAGTAATCTAATCAATCAAAGACTCATATAATTCGCTTATGCGTCACTGTCATAACTAACAAAGTTGTAACACTTAATACAATCAAAGACTAGAACACAGATCGTGTTGCAACATCACTTGGAACACTGGACAAAAAACTCTCGTGTATTTTCTCTTGTTGCTCTCTATTTCTGCCTCTCTCTGCTGTGACCTTATGCTTTATATAAATACTCAATTTCTACTGCAAATCATCTTGGGCTGCAAGAAAAGCCTTGACTCATAAAACCCTAATCTCATTTTTATTCTTCATTTCCTTTTGAATATGCAATTAATGTCATTCCTTAATTAGCACAAATTTTCTGCTCATATGGTAAGATACCATAAGATTTTCCTGCACAATATAAAAGGTAAAAGTACAAGTATGGTAATATCATAAGTTTTGCAAAACATAGTCAATCAATAATTGCCTTAATAATCTCCAATCAATTAATCAATCGCCAATCAAACTAATTGGCTTAACAATCACCTCATTTGACTTTGTTTTGGCAAAACCCTGATATCACAGTCATTGTAACCTCCTACAGCCCAAGTACAACAAGACAGATGCAACAAATGAAAAGCCATTCTAATGCAATATGCAATAGAACAGCAGTATTAGAGCAATGATCAGCTTGTTGCAACATGCAGTGAAACACAGATAGAAAAGTATTAGAGTAGAAATATAGTGCTCCTGTAAAAGATAGCAATCCTGTTGCAACAGATACTAAAAAACCCTGCAGTAAACTAATTGGCAAAACATTGGACAGTGAATTAATTAGACAGTAATCACTTGGAACACTGGACAGAAAACTATTTTGTATTTTCTCTTGTTGCTCTCTGTTTTCTATCTTCTCTCTGCTGTGATTGCTGCTATATAAATACACAATTGCTGCTGCAGTTCATCTTGGGCTGCAAGAAAAGCCTTGACTCATAAAACCCTAATCTTCTTTTCCTTGTAAATATGCAATAAATGTCATTCCTTAATCAGCACAAATCTTCTTCTCATATGGTAAGATACCATAAGATTTTCCTACACCATATAAAAGGTAAAAATACAAGTATGGTAATATCATAAGTTTTGCAAAACATAGTCAATTAATAATTGCCTTAATAATCTCCAATCAATTAATCAATCACCAAACAAGCTAATTAGCTTAACAATCTCCTTATTTGGCTTTGTTTTGGCAAAATCCTGATATCACAGTTATTGTAACCTCCTACTGTCCAAGTACAACAAGACAGATGCAACAAATGAAAAACCTAGTGCAATATTCAGTAGAACAACAGTATTAGAGCAATGATTAGCCTATTGCAACATGCAGTGGAACATAGATAGAAAAGTATCAGAGTAGAAACATAGTGCTCATGTAAAAGATAGTAATCCTGTTGCAACAGATCCAAAAACAACGCTGCAGTAAACTAGCAGAACCACAAGCAAATCAGTAGCAGCACAGCATACTCCCTTTTTTGGCCAAACCAAAGGCAAAGAAGCATAGGCAAACTAATAGAGCAATAAAGCAAAAGAGAGTGATAAGTAACAATAACAGAGTAGTAGAGACATAAAAAAAAAAAAGAAATTGTTCAGCAACACAGATAAGGATGTATCAGAGCAGCAAAGATAATGACCTTGCAAAAAGATAATAACCCAAAGATTATAACCCTGTTGTAACAATTAGTAAACCATCCCAGAAACACAGGCAATAGAACAAAAAAGAAATAAGACGCAACAAGTCATAGCAAAATCAATAGTATATTCTCCCCCTCAAGCAATAATCAGCATGCAGTAATAACAATAACATAGTCTCCCCATTTGCCAAAAGAAACCAAAGTAGAAACACAAAGTACCAGATCAAAGGACTTAGCAGAAATCAGCAAACACAAACATGGACCCAAAGTAGAGCAGCATAATTCAAACATAGTAATGTACCAGAGCAGAACTAAAATCAGTAAAGTATCAGAGCGATAATCATTAAACAACTAACATTCAAGCAATGTATTTGGACACGAAATCGAGTAGGGTCTGTTGTCCTTGAATCAACGTCCTAAGGTTAGTCATTATCTTCTCCTGATTGTCTTTAACAGTGGCTTGATCGTTGCACAGCTCATGAATCTTCATTCTGAAGTTGCTGCACCTGTTACAATAATGCAACAGTAGTTGTTTCAGAAGCTGGTCCAACATTGCCTTTAGCTCGAGGCTCCCCCTGAATATCAACTTCCTGCAAAAACTTGTGAGAAAGATGAAATGGAGGGGACAATTTCACAAAGGACTCAACTCGGTCGTTGACTGCCTTTTAAGCAGTTAAGTAGCACAATTATAGCAACTAAGCAATACAATTGTAGAATAAAACAGTAAAGCATATAAACTATAAGTCTCATGATGCAAAAGCAAAGAGGCAAATTGTAAGCAAAATAGTAAAAACTGAAAAACAAATTGTTCAGCAATCCAAACCAAAAAAAACATTGACATAAGTTGCATCAGATTATCCAAAAGCCATTTAGAACAGATTTTGCAACAATAGTTTCCACAGTATCTCCAATTTGCTCAAAATCCCTTGAGATTTCACTCATTTTTTTTTGTTTTTTTTTTCTTTTCTTTTTTTTCAAAAATTAAAAACATAATTAAAATGCATGATATGTTTAGGAAGCATGAAGTCACTCATAAACTTTACTCATCAATACTCATTTCAGTCCAGGATTTAATTAATGAATCATGTGTGTGTATGAGGCTGAATTCTGAAATAGATAGCTTTCACCATCAAACCTGCAAGGTGTAGGAATTCTCCCAATCAGCTCAAACATACCTGATCGTCTATTCATCTCGCAGGAAAACACAATATTTTTTTGTGGCTGCTCATGTTGTAACTGGTAGCTTGCACACTGTATTTCCTTTCACATATATTTTTATAACTATTTCAGCTCATGTTGTAACTGGTAACTTTCACACTAATCTCTCTTATTTTGGATTAGGTAGCTCTTTCCAGTGCTTGATAACCACATTATTTCAGCCTTATTTTTTTATCTCAAGGATGAATAGAATATAGGAATGGATTTAAAGAGACTTCTCTTGTTATCCTTAGTCATCAGAAAGTTCAAGCTCCTGCACTTGCAGACCATCAAGATTAGCTTTCTCAATCAGTATTCAGCATATACAAGGAAGTATGGTTCACAAACTAAATCACAATTTGAATTGATTATTAACCTTTCAAATTTATCAAGTTTTTTTCATGACCCTGTGGCAATCAATGATGCAACATTATAGACTACAAATCCCTAAAACTTTTCTTAGGGTTTCAAATCTCAAAGGATCTTAAGTTTTAGTGGAGATATATGTCAATTTGTTTTTCTGTTGCAACATGTTCTAAAACAATGGTTCCGATTTCAACAAGTTCACAGATAAACTGATTCAATTCCTTATGCATGACATTTACCCAAAATTCATCTTCTAAAGCATTTTTCACATTTTTGGGTTCTAAGAGAGATGTGTAGCACATATACCTTACCATATCCCTATAGTTCAGCTTGGGTTTACCTATAGTTCGGATTCCATCATGTATTGATCCAATCACATCATCTGCAGTATGATTTTTGTAAACTTGAGGCATTTCAGCTTGAATTTCTTTAGTGCTAACTTCAGTTGTTACACTGCTTGTTGTAACATCGAATAAACCAATGTCTTCCTACTCAGTTTTTGTTTCTAGCATTGCAACAGTATATGTCACAGCAAATTTCTTCGTCTGTTCTTTCTTCGGTGTTGCAACACTATCTGCATCCGTCTTACTGGTGCTTTCTTCTTCTAGCTATTCTTCAATGTAACTTGTCCTTCATCATATTTCCCATAGTTGCTTAGAACTTCACGCATACCTGTCATGTGTCTAGAGCATCCACTATCAACATACCAAGAGTTAGGAGCACAGGGTTGTGTAGAAGTATAAGGAGCAAAACAGGGTAAAGCAGGTTTCTTTACCCAAACGTATCTCACCTTATGTTGCAACAACACTTGAGATGATCTCTTTTGTTGATTAAGGGACTTACCTTTTTCCAGCATTCATTGAAACTTGAAACACTGAGATTTGATGTGTCCATGTATGAAGCAGAAGTGACAGATGGGAACAAACTTGTTCTTCTTTTTCCTTTGTTTCTTCTGCACTGGTGCAGCCTGTGTTGCAACAGTAGTTGAATCTTTTTGTCCAACTTTCTGTACTATCGCAACATCTGATTCTTCTAAGCTTTTGACAAAGACAGTCCTTCCAGAAGGTTCTCCTCCATAAAAACCAAGTCCAGTATGATCACTGCTTGATATTTGAATGGATAACATGTGATCCAAATTTTCAGTTCCAGAATTCAGCATTTTAACATAACGATGCATCTGTTCTAATTTGTGTCATACCATTTGCACTTCCATCAGTCTTTCTTCAACCAGGTTTTTCAGTTCAACCTTTTGTTTTTCCAATTCTATGACCCTTACCTCCAATCCTTAATTTTTCTTGCACACGATCACACATTTTTCGTACATATCTTTGTACATTTTCATAACTTCTTCGTCATCCAAGTCACCATCACTTTCTAACTCCGCACAATCATCTTCACTCAATTCTTCCTCTGTTTCACTCAATGTCGCAATACCTGTAGCATCTTCTTCTTCGTTCAGTCTGGTCTCTCGCTGGACTATTGCAACATTGAATGCAACAAAGTTACCTATGTGCTCCTCGTCACTTTCTATGCATTCTTCCGACTCCTTATCACTCCCGGTAACATTCATTGCCCTCTTTTTTTTCTTCAAGCTGTTTGTACATTCAGATTGGATGTGACCAAAACCCTCACATTCATGGCATTGAATTCCTTTACTTTTTTTCTTTTCATTCGTCGGTTTAAAGCTTTGTTTCTTGAATGAGTCAGACCATGTTGCAACTTGAGGCTTCTTTTCAAAGTTTGACTGTCTAAAGCCACTTCTCCGTTTGTCCCACTTCTTTAAAACTTCGTTGAAATTTTTGGTAAGCACGGCGAAGGATTCAGAGATTTCAGAGTCCTCATCATCCAAAGAGCTTGTTGTTTCTTTTCTTTCCACTTCAGTCTTCAAATCAATGCCTTTTTCTTTCATTTTCTTCTTAAACTTCATCTCAAAAGTTTGAAGTGACCCGATCAATTCATCAATTTTGAGTTCATCAACATTCTTGGATTCTTCTATGGCAGCAACTTTGATTCCAAATCTGTCTGGAAGATAGCGCAAGGTTTTTTCTCACAAGCTTTGAATCTGAATACTTTTCTCATAAAGCAAAATATTCATTAGCAATGTCCCACAAATTGGCATTGAAATCGGCAATAGTTTCATCCTCATGCATCCTCAGTTCTTCGAATCTAGTGGCAAGCATCTGTAATTTTGATCTTCTAAAGGATTTTGTACCCTCATACGCTGTTTGAAATATCTCCCAAGCTTCCTTAGCATATTCACACTTTGAGATTAACTTGAATTGATTCAAGTCAACAGCATTGAAAATTGCATTCAGTGCCCTGGAGTTCCAGCTTGCCAAAAGATCTTCATCCTTGGTCCATTATGTTTCAGGTTTTGTTGCAACATTGCCATGAGCATCTGTTTTGGTAGGAAATGCCCAGCTAGTCAAGATAACTTTCCAAGCCTTCTCATCAATCGACTTAATGAATGCTTTCATACGAGCCTTCCAATAAGAGTAGTTTACACCATCCAACAGCGGTGGTTTAGTGATTGAGTCTCTTTCACGCAAGGTATCCATACCTATTCCTGCAAGACAACAACTCAAAACTCCCAAGAATCTAACCGAATTAGTTCGTAACTTGCTCTTGATGCCACTGTTAAAAGTTGTGCAGTATAAGTATGGATTAATCTTGAAGCAATATGACTAGTTTGTGTAATGGATGAAGTTCTGTGATGAAAAACAAGATACAGATGCAATAACTTGGTGTAAATTGATTCTGTTACAACTCTGCTACAGGTGATGTTGCAACATTAATTGGAATATTAGTTCTATTACAGACTGTAAACAATCTGTTTCTTTAATTGCTTAGTTAGTTTATTCCACTTAATGTTCTAACATGAGTAGTGATAGTAAACAGCAGCGGAAACAATAAGCTATAGCAGAAATAAAGAACACCAAGATTTAACATGGTTCAACCGTGCGGTCTATATCCACGGGACCTCCCCTAGTCCAACAAACCTGTTCATTAAGAAATAACAAGTTATAACATCAATGAACTTATACAAGTAAAGACTCCCTATTGACCTTTGACGCCTAGATGAAGAACTCCTTAACGAACTTCAGTTTGGCGAGCTCTCCTCGACATGCAACGTTCTCTCTCGAGAACTACACTTTTTGCTTCCGAAGAATGAATAAAGACGATAGTAATCTAATCACTCAAAGACTCATACACATTGCTCATGACTTACTGTCAAATAAAACAAAATTGCAACACTTAATACAATCAAGCACTAGAACTCAGATCGTGTTGCAACATCACTTGGAACACTGGACATAAAACTCTCTTGTATTTTGTCTTGTTGCTCTCTATTTTTTATCTCATCTCTGTTGTGATTGCTGCTATATAAATACACAATTGCTGCTGCAGTAAATTAATTAGACAGTAATCTAATTAATTGACTTAACAATCTCCCCATTTGGCTTTGTTTTGGCAAAACCCTAATATCACAGTCATTGTAACCTCATACGGCCCAAGTACAACAAGACAGATGCAACAAATGAAAAGCCAGCCTGGTGCAATATTTAGTAGAACAGCAGTATTAGAGCAATGATCGGCCTGTTGCAACATGCAGTGGAACACTTATAAAAAAGTATCAGAGTAGAAACATAGTGCTCCTGTAAAAGATAGCAATCCTGTTGCAACAGATACTAAACAACCCTGCAGTAAACTAGCAGAAACACAAACAAATTAGTAACAACACAACATACTCCCTTTTTTTGCCAAACCAAAGGCAAAGAAGCAGAGGCAAACTAACAGAGCAATAAAGCTAGTAAAATAAAGTGATCAGTAACAGTAGCAGAGTAGTAGAGACATAAAAAAGAAATTGTTCAGCAACACAGATAAGGATGTATCAGAGCAAAGATGGTCCTGTTTCAACAATCAGTACAACATAATGGAAACACATATAATAAAGTATCAACGCAGCAAAGATAATGACCCTACAAAAGATAGTAACCCAAAGATGATAATCTTGTTACAACAATCAGTAAACCATCACAGAAACACAAGCAATAGAACAAAAAAGAAATAAGACGCAACAAGTCATAGCAAAATTAATAGCATATTCTCCCCCTCAAGTAACAATCAACACGCAGTAATAGCAAAAACATAGTCTCCCTTTTTGCCAAAAAGACACCAAAGTAGAAATGCAAAGTACCAGATGAAAGATTTAGCAGAAATCAGCAAACATTAACATGGACCCAAAGTAGAGCAACATATTTTAAACATAATAAAGTACCAAAGCAGAACTAAAATCAGTAAAGTATCAGAACGATAATCATTAAACAACCAACATTCAAGTAGTGTACTTGAAGACGAAATCGAGTAGGGTATGTTGTCTTTGTATCAACGTCCCAAGATCAGCCATTATCTTTTCCTGATTAACTTTAACAATGGCTTGATCGTTGCACAGCTCATGGACTTCATTCTGAAGTTGCTGCACTTGTTGCAACAATGCAGCAGTAGTTGCTTCAGAAGCTGGTCCAACATTGCCTTCAGCTCGAGGCTCTCCCTGAATATCAACTTCCTGCAAAAACTTGTGAGAAAGATGGAATGGAAGGGACAACTTCACAAGGGATTCAACCCGGTTGTGGACAGCCTTTTGAGCAATTGTAGCAACTAGGCAACACAATAGTAGAATAAACAGTTAAGCAAGTAAACTGTAAGTCTCATGAAACAAAGCCAAAGAGGCAATTTGTAAGCAAAATAGTAAAAACTGAAAAAAAAAATTGTTCAGCAATCCAAACCAACAAAACAAAAAAAAACATCATTGACATAAGTTGCATCAAATTATCCAAAAGTAATTTAGAACCAATGTTGCAACAATAGTTTCCACAATATCTCTAATTTGCTCAAAATCCCCTGAGATTTCACCCATTTTTTTTGTTTTTTTTTCTTTTCTTTTTTTTTCAAAAATTAAAAACAGAATTAAAATGCATGATATGTTTAGGAAGCATAAAGTCACTCAAGAAACTTTACTCATCAATACTCATTTCAGTCCAGGATTTAATTAATGAATCATGTGTATGTGTGAGGCTGAATTCTAAAACAGATAGCTTTGACCATCAAACCTGCAAGGTGTAAGAACTCTCTCAATCAGCTCAAACATACCTAATCATCTAATCATCTCATAAGAAAACACAATATTTTTCTTATGGCAGCTCATGTTGTAACTGACAGCTTGCACACTGTATTTCTTTTCACATGTATTTTTTCACTATTTTAGCTCATGTTGCAACTGGTAGCTTTTACACTAATCACTTTTATTTTGGATTAGGTAGTTTTTTCTAGTGCTTGATAACCACATTATTTCCTGCCCCTTTTTTTGTGGATCTCAAGGATGAATAGAATATATGAATAGATTTAGAGAGACTTCTCTCTTTATCCCTAGTCATCAGAAAGTTCAAGCTCCTGCACTTGCAGACCATCAAGATTAGCTTTTTCAATCAGTATTCAGTGTACAAGGAAGTATGGTTCACAAACTAAATCACAAGTTGAATTGATTATTAACCTTTCAAATTTCTCAAGTTTCTTTCATGACCCTGTGGCAATCCATGATGCAACATTATAGATACAAATCCCTAAAGCATTTTTTAGGGTTTCAAATCTCAAAGGATCTTAAGTTTTAGTGGAGATATATGTCAATTTGTTTTTCTGTTACAACATGTTCTAAAACAATGGTTCCGATTTCAACAAGTTCACGGATAAACTAATTCAATTCCTTATGCATGGCATATGCCCAAAATTCATCTTCTAAAGCATCTTTCACATTTTTGGGTTCTAAGAGAGAAGTGTAGCATATATACCTTACCATGTCCCTATAGTTCAGCTTGGGTTTACCTCTAGTTTGAATTCCATCATGTATTGATCTAATCACATCATCTGCAGTATGATTTTTGTAAACTTGAGGCATTTCAGCTTGAATTTCTTTAATGCTAACTTCAGTTGTTACACTACTTGTTGTAACATCACATGAACCAATGTCTTCCTGCTCAGTTTCTATTTCTGGCGTTGCAATAGTATCTGTCACAGCAGATTTCTTCGTATATTCTTCTTTCGATGTTGCAACACCATCTGCATCATCTGCATCCATCTTACTAGCGCTTCCTTCTTCCAGCGATTCTTCAAATGTAACTTGTCCTTTATCACATTTCCCGTAGTTGCTTAGAACTTCATGCATACCTTTTATGTGTCTAGAGCATCCACTATCAACATACCAAGAGTTAGTAGCACAGGCTTGTGTAGAAGTATAAGCAGCAAAACAGGTTAAATCAAATTTCTTTACCCAAATGTGTCTCACCTTATGTTGCAACAACACTTGAAATGATCTCTTTTGTTGATTAAGGGACTTACCTTTTTCCAGCATTCTTTTGAAACTTGAAACACTGAGGTTTGATGTGTCCAAGTATGAAGCAGAAGTGATAGATGGGAACAAACCTGTTCTTTTTTTTCCTTTGTTTCTTTTGCACTGGTGCAGCCTGTGTTGCAAGAGTAGTTGAATCTTTTTGTCCAACTTTATGCACTATCGCAACATCTGATTCTTCTAAGCTTTTGACAAAGACAGTCCTTCCAGAAGGTTCTTCTCCATAAAAACCAAGTCCAGTATGATTACTGCTTGATTTTTGAATGGATAACATGTTATCCAATTTTTCAATTCCAAAATTCAGCATTTTAACATAACGCTGCATCTGTTCCAATTCGTGTCGCACTATCTGCACTTCCATCAGTCTTTCTTCAGCCAGGTTTTTCAGTTCAACCTTTTGTTTTTCCAATTCTGTGACCCTTACCTCCAATCCTTGATTTTTCTTGCACACGATCACACATTTTTCATACATATCTTTGTACATTTTCATAACTTCTTCGTCATCCAAGTCACCATCACTTTCTGACTCAGCACAGTCATCTTCACTCAATTCTTCCTCTGTTTCACTCAGTGTCGCAATACCTGTAGCATCTTCTTCTTAGTTCAGTCTGGTCTCTCGCTGGACTGTTACAACATTGAATGCAACAAAGTTATCTATATGTTCCTCGTCACTTTCTATGCATTCTTCCGACTCCTCATCACTCCAGGTAACATTCATTGCCCTTTTTTTTCTTCAAGGTGTTTGCACATTTAGATTGGATGTGACCAAAACCCTCACATTCATGACATTGAATTTCTTTACATTTTTTCTTTTCATTCGTCGGTTTAAAGCTTTGTTTCTTGAATGAGTCAGACCATGTTGCAACTTGAGGCTTCTTTCTAAAGTTTGACTGTCTAAAGCCACTTCTCCATTTGTCCCACTTCTTTAAAACTTAGTTGAAATTTTTGGTAAGCACGGTTAAGGATTCAGAGATTTCAGAGTCCTCATCATCCGAAGAGCTTGTTGTTTCTAATTCTGTTACAACTCTGTTACAGGTGATGTTGCAACATTAACTGGAATATTAGTTATATCACAGACCGTAAATAATCTATTTCTCTAATTGCTTAGTTAGTTTATTCCACTTAATGTTCCAACATGAGTAGTGACAATAAACAGCAGAGAAAATAATAAAGCTATAACAGAAACAAAGAACACCAAGATTTAACATGGTTCAACCGTGCGGTCTACGTCCACGGGACCTCCCCTGGTCCAACAAACCTGTTCATTAAGAAACAACAAGTTACAACATCAATGGACTTACACAAGTAAAGACTCCCTCTTGACCTTTGACGCCTAGATGAAAAACTCCTTAACGAACTTTAGTTTGGCGAGCTTCCCTCGACTTGCAACGTTCTCTCCCAAGAACTACACCTTATTCTCTCAAAGAATGAATAAATAAGACAGTAATCTAATCAATCAAAGACTCATATAATTCGCTCATGCCTCACTGTCATAACTAACAAAGTTGCAATACTTAATACAATCAAATACTAGAACACAGATTGTGTTGCAACATCACTAGGAACACTGGACAGAAAACTCTCTTATATTTTTTCTTGTTGCTCTATGTTTCTACCTCTCTCTGCCGTGACCTTATGCTTCATATAAATACTCAATTTCTACTGCAGATCATCTTGGGCTGCAAGAAAAGCCTTGACTCATAAAACCCTAATCTCCCTTTTATTATTCCTTTCCTTTTGAATATGCAATTAATGTCATTCCTTAATTAGCACAAATCTTCTTCTCATATGGTAAGATACCATAATATTTTTCTGCACAATATAAAAGGTAAAAGGACAAGTAGGGTAATATCATAAGTTTTGCAAAACATAGCCAATCAATAATTGCCTTAATAATCTCCAATCAATTAATCAATCACCAATCAAGCTAATTGGCTTAACATAAAGAGTGGGTAAGTTATATCTATCAAATATTGAAAATTTGTGTATTTTTAAGATAATTTTACTCGGAAAAAAGAATCACTTAAGTATGTGAGTCGTCCTTCATTATTTAGAGAGAATTCATACATCAACTTTCTTGTGTACCATGTACTATGTAATTTATTCTTGGCCCTACGACATATGCAACTTTTTCTCTTCCTATCAATTTTTATTGGGTTTTGAGGAGAAAGGACCAGTGGGTTTCAGGTGAAGACAATGAGCCTCTCCTTCTAAATTCCCTCGGCGCATGTTATCCTTCTAACATGCACCAAACCTACCAAATCTGACTATCGTCGCCGACAACCATACATTTACCTAGCCTAAACACAACCAAACACTTACATTTACCTTGTCCAATACTTAGCTAGTTATACCCCACTGGTATGGCTAAAAAGAAGAAACACACTCGCTCCCTTTCAGTATCTAACTCTAGCAACAAGGAGTTCTTCACTGGCCTTAAGTCCCAAGTGGCTCCTTCTCAGAGACTAGTTCCAGTCTCAAATGGCAAACCCGCTGTTGGCATCGGTAACACCAAGGTCGTCGAGTCATCTTTACCACAACTAGGAGTGGTGTCTCTGAAACCCCTTTTTTGCGTTGCGAAATCTCTAAGGAATGTTACTAAGCCTCCATCGTTTGATAGCTCATATGATTTTCCTCAATTGGGTCCTAAAGCTAGAGTAGATAAGGCAGCGATAGAAGCAATTAAATCAGTTGAGGTATCATCTTCTCTTAACTCTGGTTCTTCCTCCCCTAAGGTACCTGAACAGGAATGGAAATCTCTATTTGAATGCAAAACCAGTAATATGGTACAACTGCAATTCCACAGCTCGCTTGAATGCAATGGGAAAATTATGGTGGTTCCGCCTCTTTATGTTCGTGAAACAGGTAGTACATTTTGGAAGAATGCTCTTGTGGGTTAATTCCTTGATAAAACTCCACCTTTTACCCTTTGTTAAACTGATGGTGTCTAATCTTTGGATAAAGTTGATATTAAATCAACTAATGAGGGGCTTTATTTCTTTCAGTTTGAGATTGCTCAAGACTATGAGAAGGCTCAAGACTATGAGAAGGCTCTTCAACAACAGTGGCATATTTACCAACGCCCATTATTGCTTTGAAGATGGCAACCGCATTGAGCTTCTCAACTACTGTTTCAATAGGATCCCGATGTGGGTGAAATTTCAGAATGTTCCTACTAAATATTGGTCCTCGGAGGGGATCAGTTTCGTGGCTAGCGGAATAGGAGTTTCTCTTCAGATGGAGGCCTCTTTGGAATCCATCACTAAACTTTCGTTTGTTAAAGTTTATGTGAAAATTGATACCAAGAAGACTCTGTCGGATAAGTTTGAGCTTGAAGTCTCTAAGAATAAGGTTGTTGAAGTCCATGTTGAGTACCCATGGAAACCAAATCCATGCTTTCATTGTAAGACTTATGGTCATCCATCTAGCAGGTGTCCAGCAAAGAAACCTAAAGAGCCAGTGATTGTTCAAAAACCGACGGGGCATCCTCATAAAGGTAACCAAGCTAGAACTAATTTTTTAAACAACAAGGTCTTGAAACCAATTAAAACGAAGGCGTCTAGTGGTCCTAAGAGTCCTGCAGCACTTATAAGGCCAACTCCTCGTAAGCAGGTTGTTACTCCTAAGAAAGTTCCAACTCCTAAAGGAACTTCTAATAAATATGATGCTTTGGGTAATTTAAAGTCTGAGGACTCGTTGATTCATGCTCATGCTCCTATGGGTGATCCTGGTCGCCCCAAGTTAGGGTCTGATGCCCATGAGATTCCTAACATTAAAATCCCCTTGATTTATGAAGATGCTCATTTGGAATGTAAAGGGTCTCAATAAGCCGTACAAACAAGCAGATTTACTTAAACTTTTAAGGCAGAATAATGCTTCTATTGCATGCCTCATTGAAACCAAAATCAAGAATGCCAAGGCGCGTAATCTTTTGGAGACTAAATTCAGGAACTGGGATCATCCGAACAATTATGAGTTTGCTGATAGTGGCCGGATTTGGATCTTGTAGGATTCATCTAGAGTGAAGATTTCAAAAGTTGAAGCTTCCAACCAATATATCCTTTGCTCTATTCAATGTCTTAATCCTATTTCATCATTCTATTTTTGCTTTGTGTTTGGTCTGAATGAAGGGGTGCATCGAAGAGCTCTTTAGGACTCAGTGGTGCGGTGTATGTTGAGAATCATTGATTTTTCATATCTTTCTTTGTACAAATAGGAAAGTAGATTTATTAATTTTCTTTGATAGGCTTAATTATCTTCCTGAATTGTGGGAATCTCTTGTATATATGTATGTGTTAGCTATTGAAGAAAATTACTTTGACATAATTCTTTTGTCAATTTCACATGGTATTAGAGCTAGGTTTAACCTAGCTCTCTCGTTTTTCTTCTTTTTCTTAAGCAGCCGTTTGTATCATCTTGTTTGCAAATATATTATTCCTTTATCAAGCACGCAACTATTATCCCAAAAGAAAAGCAGCCGCTGCATCTTTTTTGCTCAAAGCATACAACCTTTTAAAAAGAAAGTCACTGCTTTTTTTTTTCTTATTCAGATACAATCCTTTTATTAACAGTAGGCGTCGTCTTCTTTCTCCACGAAAGCAGGCGCCTCCCCTTTCCATCCAACAGAAGTCATTGCCTACCACATCATGGCTGATATAACAGAAGCTTCGGTAACAAAATCAATTAAAAAAGTCTCAAACCAGGAGACCTCTAGTCCTTTTTTCATCCACCATTCAGATCATCCCGGAATGGTCCTTGTTTCAAAACCACTTAACGGAGATAATTATTCAACGTGGAGTCGCTCCATGTATATCTCGTTGAGTTCCAAGAACAAATTGGGGTATGTCAATGGATCTCTTACAGTACCAACAAAAGACACGGACTCAGAAAAATACCTTCTTTGGCAACAATGTAAAAATATGGTGATTGCATGGATATTAAATTCTGTTGAACCGGATATTGCAGACAGCGTAGTTTATTGCTCCACAGCGCATGAAATTTGGGAAAAACTTAAAGAAAGATTCTCACAGAGCAACGCTTCAAGGATTTTCCAACTTAAGCGCGAACTTGCCTCTCTTACTCAAGAACATATGACAATTGCAAATTACTTCACCAAGTTCAAAAAACTGCACAATGAATTAGTCTCCTTCAGTGACTTGTTCACTTGTTCTTGTGGCGTTATGAAGAAGCATACGGAACGTGAAGAACAAAATGTTCTAATGCAATTCCTCATGGGTCTCAATGAATTGTATAGTGCCATTCGTGGACAGATCTTGCTAATGGATCCCTTGCCCACTCTTCGCAAAGCATACGCTCTAATTTTGCAAAAAGAGAAGCAAAAGGAAATTGGTCGTCTTTAGCCGTGATGGAGTCCACTGCCATGGTCGTACGTCAAGGATCAATTAATTTTAATACCAATCATAAGCCACAATATTGCACTCATTGTAATTGTGATCATCACACAATTGAGACTTGTTACAAATTGCACGGATATCCTCCTGGTCATAAACTTCACACCTCTAACAAATCAAAGGGTGGACGCAAACCTGTTGCTAACTATGTGAGTGGTCAACCTAGTGTTCAAGAGATTCAAGCTGCTATGTCTACTTTGTCTGAGGCACAATGTCAACAGGTTCATTCTATGTTAAGTGAGAAAGAGATTCACCAACCTGCAATAAATGTTGTTGTTAATCCTTCAACAGGTACACTTAAACCTTTAGCTCACAAGAACATCCAATGGGTTATTGATAGCGGTGCAACAGACTACATCACCTCGACTTCACATTGGCTCACGGATAATGTCATGAATTCATCCATGTTACCTGTTTTGTTGCCTAGTGGTGAAACAACACCAATCAGTTCCATTGGGAATTTATCTCTTAATTCCAATCTTCATCTTAAAAATGTTTTATGTGTACCTAGTTTTAAGGTCAACCTCATGTCTGTGAGTCGTATTACTCAAGGATTAAACTGCTCAATAACTTTTTTCCTACTTGGTGTATTCTGCAAGACTTGGCTACAAGGATGATGGTTTGGGTAAACAACGTGACGGACTTTATTACTTGGTGGCATTGGCATCAAACCAAAAAAATTTCACTAGTCAACCTTCTTGTCATGTAATGAGTACTTTTGATTTATGGCATCGTCGTTTGGGTCACTCATCCAGTTTGAAATTGCTAGGAAAATTTTTGTTAGGTAGTCAACCCCTTTCAAAAAATGTTTATGATGCTTGTCACTTGGCTAAACAAACAAGATTGCCTTTTAATAAAAGTTCTATTTCCATTACTCATCCTTTTTCTCTCATACATTGTGACATTTGGGGACCTCATAAAGTTCATTCTCTTTCTTGTGCTCGTTATTTCTTAACAATTGTGGATGACTTTACTCATTTTACTTGGGTTTTTCTTATGCATCACAAAAGTGAAACTCAAGGATTAATTAAGTCTTTTTTTTCTATGGTCAATACACAATTCTACACTCCTATCCAAGCCATTCGCGTGGATAATGGGGGTGAATTTTCATCCCTACGCCATTTTTTAATGAACCAGGCACTATGTATCAACACACTTGTGTCTACACGCCCCAACAAAATAGTGTTGTAGAACGCAAGCATCGACATATCCTTGAAATTGCGTGTGCCCACCGCTTTCAAGAAAACCTTCATCTTCGCTTCTGGGGTGAATGCATTCTCACAACTGTTTATTTGATCAATCGGATGCCTTCACCTTTGTTTTCTAATAAGTAATCCTTTGAAAAACTTCATCATAATCTACCTTCCTATACACATCTTAAAGTGTTTGGATGTCTAACATATGCTATTTCCGTCCATACCTCATCTAAATTTGATCCCCGCGCCCACAAATGCATTTTTCTTGGATATCCACAAGGTCAAAAGGCCTACCTTCTCTATGATTTGTCATCTAGGAAATTGTTTACTAGTCGCGATGTCATTTTCCATGAAAACACCTTCCCTTTCCTTAGTCACAAGTCTGCCTCACCTACTGAGCCTTCATATTATTCCTTACTTAATTCTTTAGGCCTAGCTGACGATTCTAACCAATCACCACATAGACAGGCTCCTACGCCTCCCCATGATCATGAGACTATACCAGCTCCTACCGCCACTCTCGATGAACCCAGCATGCCCCCTGCTCTCGCAACCTCAACCATCAGTCAGTCTACCGATGAGGCTCTTTAATTCACTTCTACCTCGTCGCTCCTCTCGTGCACGTGTCCTTTCTCGCCACCTGAATGATTTTGCCGTTGCGTTGCCACCTTCCAACCAAGCGTCTTCCTTGTCGCCAGGTACTCGTTACCCTCTTAGCAATTATATGTCATATCATCGCTACTCACCTTCTCATTTGGCATTTATTGCTAACATTAGTCATGCTATTGAGCCCACTAATTATGAAGAAGCTGCCCTTGATCCTAACTGGCAACACGCAATGGAATCTGAACTTCATGCTCTTAAGCTCAATAACACCTGGACTGTCACTTCTTTGCCTCCTGGAAAAACTCCCATTGGGTGTCAATGGGTCTTTAAAGTGAAAAATAATTCTGATGGTTCCATTGAACGGTACAAACCTCGTTTGGTTGCTAAAGGGTACACTCAGACTAAGGGCATTGATTACCATGATACTTTCTCTCCCACCGCAAAAATGGTAACTGTTGTTACATCATCGCTCTTGCTGCAACTCAATCTTGGTCACTCCACCAGTTAGATGTTCATAATGCATTTTTCCATGGTGATCTCCATGAAGAAATATATATGTTCCCTCCGCCTAGTTTTTGGCGACAGGGGGAGCGCATGGTGTGTCGCCTCAACAAATCTTTATACGGCCTCAAACAAGCCTCTGTCAATGGTTTGCCAAATTTTTTGAGGCCATACAAGCTGTTGGCTTCATTCAGTCCAAAGCTGATTATTCTCTCTTTACTCGTCGGACAGAGAATTTTTTTACAGCTCTTTTGATTTATGTTGATGATATTTTGATTACAGGAAATAACTTGAGTGCCATCAAGGAAGTTAAGTTTTTTCTTCAAACTCGCTTCCGCGTCAAAGATCTCGGAGATTTAAAATATTTTTTGGGCATTGAAGTATCTAGATCCAAGAAGGGCATATGCATTTCACAGTGAAAATATGCTCTTGAAATTCTTGATGATTTGGCTTACTTGGAACACAACCAATTTATTTTCCTATGGAGCAGGGATTGAAACTAGATGATACAGGGGAATTGCTTGCAAATCCACAAAAATACAAGAGACTAGTGGGTCGACTAATCTATTTAACTATCACCAGGCCAGACATTACATATGGTATTCATGTCCTTAGTCGTTTTATGCATGAGTCGAGAAGGCCTCATTGGGATGCTGCATTACGCGTCCTAAAATACATCAAAAGTACTCTAGGACAGGGCCTTTTCTTTTTAGCCCAGAATTCACTACATCTGAAGACATTTAGTGATTCTGATTGGGGTGGGTGTCCAACAACGAGAAAGTCAACAACAGGATATTGTGTTTTTCTTGGAAATTCTCTAATATCCTGGAGAACAAAAAGGCATAAAACTGTTTCACTATCCTCAGCAAAAGCTGAATATAGAGTTATCGCAGGTACTTGTTGCGAGCTTACTTGGATAGGTAATATGTTGAAAGATCTTCAGTTAGACCATTCAAAACTAGTTTTGTTGTACTGTGACAATCAAGCAGCTCTTCACATAGCTGCCAATCCAGTCTTCCATAAAAGAACAAGACATATCGAGATAGACTGCCACTTTGTTAGAGACAAGATACAAGATGGTTCTATTATCACCAAATATGTAACCTCTTCACAACAACTTGCAGATTTGTTCACTAAACCCCTTGGGAAAGACACATTCAACGAGTTGTTATGCAAGTTGGGAGTTCTTGACATTCACTCTCCAACTTAAAGGGGGGTGTTGAGAATCATTAATTTTTCGTATCTTTCTTTGTACAAATAGGAAAGTAGATTTATTAATTTTCTTTGATATGCATAATTATCTCCCTGAATTGTGGGAATCTCTTGTATATATGTATGTGTTAGCTATTGAAGAAAATTACTTTGACATAATTATTTATCAATTTAACAGTGTAGTCTGACATTTCAGAATTCTCCTCTGGGTTTTGGAGGCGACTTCAATGAGATTACTAGAATTGAAGATCACACTGGCTGTGACTTACTCCTTTCATGTGCGTGGGAGTTTGTTGAGTGTATTGACAAAGTTGGTATCTCTGAGATACGCAGCTCAGGGCCTCTGTTCACGTGGACAAACAAGTCATATGGTCTGAATTTTAAAGTGAGTAGGTTGGACAAGGTTTTTGCTAATGGAAAATGGAATATGATTTTTCCCAATACCTCACTGGTGTATCATGCTATGGATCTCTCAGACCAGATCTCTCGGACCACTGTCAACAGGTCCTCAACCTTTTCATTCGAGTGAAAAGTAAATGGGAATAAGACATCCAAGTCCTCAACATTTTAGCATTGGGACACCTAGGTCCCTCAGTTTTTAAAAACCTCTTGTGAGGTCCTTCACTAAAGGATAATATGGTATTCTTCTAAAATAATTAAATAAAAAATTAAAATAATTTTAAACTAACTTTATAAATTTAATATATCATACACCTACCTAAAAAAAATAACAAATTACAAACTCACCCTATTACCACCACCACCATTATATACATACCCACAACTTCACCATTAATACCACCAACTCCACCACACACCACACTCCACCATTAGAGTGTTAACCAACTGCTAACTACACCTTTGTTTTGTCGTGAGATATGTATTGAAACCACTGAAGTATATGCAGAAATTAAAAGAGGCACTCATACAAATCTTCGCTTAATCATGCGTAGTTTGTTCACACCCACTGATATATGTCTTTGTTTGGTGTTGTTGGATTACTAGAGTTGGAAAACGTAACTGCGTTACGCATTTGATGTAAATGTTGTACTGAGATTTATTGTTGAGAGTAATATGCTTATTTGATTTTCTCCTTTCTGCTGCTGCAGGTGCATCCAAGTATACATTTAATTTTATGTTGGTGTAGCTGAGTGTTAGTGGCTAAAACAGTAGTTCAGAAGTATACATTTAATTTTATGTTGGTGTAGTTGAGTATTAATGGTGAAGTTGTGGGTTTGTATATAATGGTGGTGGTGGTGGTGGTGTAAATGGTGGTGATAGGGTGAGTTTGTAATTTGTTATTTTTTTTTAGGTGGGTGTATGATATATTAAATTTATAAAGTTAGTTTAAAATTATTTTAATTTTTTATTTAATTATTTTAGAAGAAGACCATATTATCCTTTAGTAAAGGACCTTCCAAGAGATTTTTAAAAACTGAGGGACCTAAGTGTCCCAATGCTAAAATGTTGAGGACTTGGATGTCTTATTCCCAAAAGTAAATGTGTTCCCTTCAAGTATTTTAATACTTGTCCCATGAAAATTTTGGTGAGGTGGTAAATGAGGCATGGGATACTCATGTGGTTGGTTGTCCTATGTATAGAGTTGTTACTAAACTCAGGTTGATGAAAAAGGGATTGAAAGCTCTTAACAACAACTATTTCAAGAACACTTCTCATGATATTGAGCTTTGCCGTGAAAAATTGAGCTAGAGTCAGAACAAGATCATTTGTGGTAATGGTGAGAGTGCCGATTTTGAGGCTGAACAATCCTTTTTTTCTAATCTCAAGCATCTATTAGAAGTTGATGAGAGCATTTGGAAGCAAAAATCGAGGGTGCAATAGCTCAAGAAATGAGATGCCAATTCATCTTTCTTCTTCAAATATGCTAAGGGGAGAGCTGCTAAGAATGCTATTTCATTTGTTATTGATGGTGATGGCAATGTTCTTATTACAGATGATGATATCAACAAGGAGGTTGATGCTTATTTTAAGAACCTTTTTGGTTCTAATTCTGATTCGACGTGCAAGATGTCTACAGATGATTTAAGATCCCTTCTTAATTGTATAATCTGGTCTACGCATGGATGGATGTATATACGGGCCAGTGAGGACTACAATTCCCAGAGACTCAAGAGTAAAAGCATTAAAGTGTGAGTTGGAGATATATTTTTTGATAATATATGCATTTTTAAGGAACTTTTAACCATAGAAATTAAATTAGTCTCCACTAAAAATAGTTGCTCATATAAAAGTGTTAAATTGTATGATTTGTCTCTATTGAACAAAATCTAGGATTTGCCCCTACTCGACTGACTCGAATTAAATCTAATGGAATGGATCTTCCGATTAGTATGTACCGAATCCAATTTAATATTTGAAAAATAAGGTCTAGGCTAATGCCAAATTTTGGTCACTACAATTCTATCCCAATATATACATAAAAAAAACTTTCACAATTGAACTGATTATTTTCTTTGTTTTTTCCATGCAAATGAACATGATTATCAACGAATGTCTCAGACTATACTTTCATGTCATTACAGTAACAAGAAAAGTTCAAAGGGAGGTTAAACTAGGAAACCTTACTCTTCCTCCTAACATCAATATCTTTATCCCCATATTAGCACTACACCATGACCCTCAATACTGGGGAAAAGATGTCCACATTTTCAAGCCGGAGAGATTTGCAGAAAGGGTGGCTAAAGCTACCAATAACAATGCAGCAGCATGCCCCGAACAAATTGATAGTGCAAGAGGAGCAAAGGTAGCCTAGGATGATGTTTGTCGTCCAAATGAAGAAGGTGGTTTGGACATTCGTAGATTGGAGGATGTTAATATGGTGGCTTTGTTGAAATTGTTTTGGCATACATACTCATATGAACAGTCTCTTTGGGGTTATTGGGTGAATACAGTTTTTCTTGAGAATGAAAGTATTTGGAGTATCAATATTCCTGTCAATGCTTCATGGTCGTGGAAAGAAATTCTTAAATGTAGACCTATTGCATCTCAATTCATTAAGCATGTCATTTGTGATGGGGTCGAAGACATTTCTTCTTTGGGATTGCTGGCTTCCTAATGGGACAGTCTATGATCATATGAGGCGGAACAACATGAATATTCTAGCACCTCAATACTCTTAAAATGGCTAGATGTATTTGCAACAACCAATGGTGTTGGCCAAGAGACTTGGAGTTCATTGATAGCCTTAATCCAGGTATGCCGAATCTTAGTCGTCGGGATCAAATTGTGTAGAACAATGAATTTTCAGACAGTTTTTCAAATCTTAACACATGGAATGCTATCAAAGGGCTGGGCATTAGAATGAAATGGGCTGAACTTGTATGGAATAAGGTTGCTATTCCTAGACAAAGTTTTTGTGCTTGGCTAATTTGTCTTAACAAGTAGCCAATCTTGTCAAGGTTAATGGAGTGGGGTATTGTTAATGAAGCTAAATGTGTGTTTTGCTTTATGGGTTAAGATTGCAGGGACCACTTGTTTTCATTCACCAAAAGGATTAGGGAACAATGTGCGAAAAGATTGAGATGTGGTAACATTAGTTATGATTGGGAGTCTATCGCGGATAAGATGGCTGGAATGTGCAGGAAGAAGTGCTTGAAATCTTACCTTATCAAAGTCACGGTTTGTGCTTGTGTTTATAATGTTTGGATTGAACGCAACAACAGAATTTACAATTCAACTGCGTATACTGAGGAACAAATTATTGAGAAAATTCTTTTGAATGTTAGAGGAAAATTTTGTATTCAACATAAATATAACAACAGTCTTGAAAATAGTATCCTTCGTACGAAATGGTGTATCAGTATGTACTGATTCCACACTTTTCGTTATTGTTTATTGAAGTGGAATAAAATGAGTTACTTGTTTAGCCCCAAAAAAGGGTGAATAGTACAAGACCCCCTTGTGGTCAGACGTAAGTGCACACGACCCCCTTGTGGTCTCAAAACCTTATCCAGACCTCCCTGTAGTCCAACCCTTGGTGTACACCACCCCTCTCCGTCAAATTTTTCGTCCCTTTTGATGACATGTGTAACACACGCGCACTTATTGCAACTTGGATTCGTTTTTAATAATTTTATCAATAAAATAAGTGTGTTTATTGACCAAAATACCCTTTTTTACAAATAAATAAATAAATAAATAACTACCTTTTTTTTTCCTATTCTTCTTCTTCTTCCCTTCCTCCGCCCTCATCCACCCCACCACCACTACACCCCACCACAGCCACCCTCACCCACCACCATAAGCCCGAACTCTACATTTTGAGATTTAATAACACTGAAAAGAAACAACATTGCTTAAAGCATGTTAAAATTTTAATTTTTTTTTCCAAGAGACCTCCATTAGAGAACACTCTCGAAGCTTTGCTTCAGCCATTAGAAAGCTTCAACACTTATGTCGAAGCTATATCTTTTCTTACTTTATCTTTTGATCTAATTTTCATTCCCAACTATAGTCATAATTTTTTGTCAGCCGCCATTGAAGAACTAATCAAATCTCCATTAAAGCTTCACATTGAAGCTCAATTCAGTCACACAAAGCTTCGCAAAAGCTCATTCTTTACTATCAAGGCGTAGAGATGGTGGTGGTGAGTTGACTGTTTCAATTTCTTTTATTTATTTATTTATTTATTTTTCAATTACTACTATTATTTTATTGTCAAATACGTTAAAAATCAATAAAAATCACATTTTACGCGAGTGTACTGCACATGCCATCAAAAGTGACGGAAAATTTGACGGAGGGAGGCGGTGTGTATTAAGGGTCGGACCACAGGGGAATCTAGAGGAGGTTTTGAGACCCCAGGGGGGTCTAGAGGAGGTTTTGAGACCACAAGGGGGTCTAGTACTATTCACCCAAAAAAAAAATGAGTTTTCATCTTACAATCACCAATTGGTATTGATTAGAATAATTGTGGTCCTAACTTATGAGTTTTCAATGTGGGATGATTATATATTCTCTTACACTCTTTCTCACATGTGACAAGTTGAGAATGATTGAAATGGACCAATTATTTATGTGAATCAAGTTGGAAAGAGCTAATGAAGAAGCGCTCATGTGGGAAAAAAACTTCAATTTAGTTGTGTAGAAAAGCTGACAGACCAAATGGCAGAACCATTCAATAGTTAGTGTGCGTTGCAACTTTCACTCACTCCAAAATTTTGAAAAGATGTGTATTTTTAATTAGTATGAAAAATCAATTTAGGCATCATTAAATAAAATTATTTATATATGACTGTTAAATTGAGTATTTAAGCTTCTATTGAACAAAAATTATGAATCCTTCCCTCAAAATAGCAGAACACAAATATAAAGAAACATGAAGTACTGATCCAAGAGCAAATCACCATGGATGTAGAGATCAAAGCCCAACTTTGATATTGGAAAGATGCATAAAATTACATCTTAAAACGAAAAGAAAAATAGTTCGTGAGTTCATATGATGATTTTAGAACGTAAAAATCTTTAATGTTAGATAATTATATTTTCTAATATGATAAAGGACTATACCCTTGCTGATTTATTGCTTGATGTTGATAATCTATGTGAAGGACCACAAAAGTGATTATCTCACGTCTGACATGGGAAGGAATTATTTAGCTTTCCCTCTTATTTTCATGAACCATCATCTCTGGTTTTATGTCACTGAATAATAGCTAAAGACCAAATGAGAAGTTGAGTGATGCTACAACATCAAGTGAGGCTAGTGAACGATCAACTGATCGCTCATCTCTAAATGTGCGTGTGGGCATCACAAACATGTGAGGTTTATGTGCTTGATACACGACTTGATCGTTCAATCAATTTTATATCCCTCTTGCTTCCAAGAAGAGTCCAAGGCATCTTTAAAGTTTAAATGCAGAACGCTAAGCACTCTATGCTTAAATAAAACGAAGTTATTGCAACTTCGCAGTCACAAAGTTCCAAGTACTTTGATGAGGCCCAAGGCCGCTTTGCATACAATATTCCTTCTTCTTTTTTTTTCTTTTTTTTTTTCCGATGATAAGAAACTTACATTAACCACGACCACACTGTTTTTACTCTAAAACTATAAATCTCATGTTGTAATGAATCGTCTCGCATCATGCTCCAAGTCAATCGAGTGGACAGTCAATAAATGATGGGATGAGAGGGCATGTATTCGAACATGGGATCCATTATTTGGTGATGCTATGCATGCCATTGTTCATAGCACTAGTACTTCAAATTGAAAATCATATTTGGTGCTATTGTGGTCCAATTTTGTACAAAATATTTCAAGTCTTCAGGCCATTTGTGTACCTGTAGCTATTGGAATAGAATGACATCCTCCATGGTTAATGATCATTAAAATAGTTGAGATAAGATTCCTTCCTCCTAATTAGATGACAAATATGGCCTAATTTCATCTTGAAACGCTTCAAGACGAGTTGATCGATTACAAATAAAATGAAAACTAAGCATATTGACAATATCAAATGTCTTTATTATAAGCAACTCATATAATCATTTCGTACTAAATAATCTATTTTTATGCATATAGCATCACAGAATTTATCACATTTGCTTCATCATTGTAATAACCACCCCTTTGATCTATCGTCATATTTTACAATTTATGTCAAAATATTAATTATTTGTTAAGTTATCTTTTTCATTTCTGAGTTTCCATGGACCACTAGTAGAGTATTTTCATATGAGAGCTTATGAAGCCAAAACAAGATTATTATTGCCATTTCTTTAAATTTTCTCATATTTAATCATTAATTCCTGGATTTTTGATGACATCAAAATCTTCTCCTTTTCTTTTTTTTTTCTTTTAAATAGAGATTGAAACCGTGGTTCGAACACAGAATCTTCTTAAGTGACCACTTGATTTAAAAGTTTAAGTTGTTAGTTTATATTTAATTAGTTTGATATCTCCAACATGTCCCTTTACGTGCAAGCGAGATTGTTGAACTATGCACATGACAAACAGGATTATAGTTGCAAGACTTATGTCCCCAACACCCTCAAGGGGATTAATTATAGTGGTGAGACTTATGTGTCCAACACTAAAAGTGAGGAGACTTGCTCCCATGACCTGGACCCTAATACCACTAAGTGCAGTGGCGAAGCACAGGGGCGATACTAAGGGAGATTGATTAGATTTTTAATTTTTAAAAAGATATCTATTATTGACCCCCTATTTTTACAAAAATTTATGTCGTATCATTAAGAAAAAAATTTTGGTCCCCTAATGTTAAATTCTCCTCCCTAGCGGAGCCAAGAACATTCTAAATTACTAAGAAAAAAAACCAAAAAATTTCCTGATGATATTCATAATCTAAATAAAAATATATAAAGAAAAGTATAATAATATATAAAATAATCAATATAAAAATATATAGTTAAAAAATTCTAAACAAAAAAATAGGAATGATTTGGAATTACAAACCCTTTTCTAGAATCCTAGGTAAAAATAAAAGAATTTGTATAAGTAATATATAAATAAACTTGAAATAAGTATAAATGAAATCAGATTTCAGTCGATGAATCTTGGAAAAGGCCAAGGAAGGAGCTATGAAGCATTTTAGAGGTCAAGATGTGCACTCATACAATGATAGAAGTCAAGGGATGCACTCATATAGTTAAAAATATATAATATAATGTTTTTTTTAGAAAAAGAACCAAAAATAAAAAATAAAAGATTTTTTTTTAAAAAAAGTTGAGGGGGTACACAACACTTAAGTGTTCCGCCACTAATTCAGTGATCACTTGGTCTAAAAGTTTTGTTAAATAATGTATACTTCATTAGTTGGACGTGTTCAACAAATCTTTAATTACAATAAGTTGTTACCTCACCATTCCACTCCCATTCCAACCAACTGATCTTGGGTGATATCAAATCTTCTTAATGCTGCCAAAGTTAACATCTAAAACACCTGTCTTCAGTTTGCAGCTAAATGTTCCTTTCTCTTCGTAGTGAGAATAAAATGAGTAACAACATTTGATTTTTCTAACTTCAGTTGGTTTTGAACACAGAGTTGAAAAGATGATATGCCTCCTCTTAAGCTCCATGTTCATATGTTTCCTAGTAACCACCATTGTTAAGATCCTCAATAAAGTATGGTGGACTCCAATGCGCGTTGTGTACCACTTGAGGCGCCATGGAATCGAAGGTCCTACTTACAAAGTCCTCCACGGGAACACTAAGGAGATATATATCTGATATGAGAAGGGAGTCTATAAGCAAAGCCATGGATGATTTGTCACATGAAATATTCCCCAGGATACTACCTCATATACACTCATGGAGAAACTTATATGGTAATACAATGTCAGAGATAATTTTCTTAGATTTTTCCTATAGTAACTTTTGAATATAAATTGAACATGTCTGGGTTTCCTTATATTGTGTGCTACTTTCGGTGCCTATAGGTGTAAGGAATTAAGGATGGATATAGAATTTTTGTCCAGTGAAGATTAAAACATATAATTCAATATTTATACATGGATATATTTTTTTAGTGGTAGTTAAACTGAATTTTATACTAAAATGCATTTAGAATACACATTTTTCAAAACAATTTGTGGTATCCCCCACTAGGATGTAAATGCATCCAACGCTGTTATTGGGGGACACTAGAGGCCTATGCGATGGGCGAATTGCCTAACACACTAACTTGGTGTCATTGAGTGATGACTTGTTTGTCGCAAGATGATACCCTTGGTCTCTTGTGTCATGGCGATTCAAGCACTGCACAGGCCTTGAAGTCGGCCTTCAATACTAGGTGTTCCCAAATCATGTGTTGCCCACTAGTGCCTACTAGGGAAGTGCGGTGGCCTATGTGATGAGCGAATTACTTAGCACACGGCCTTGGATATAGGCACAATTTACATATGTAGTATTTTTTATTTTTTTTTTTGACTCTTAATTCTAAGGCATCACTAATCTATTTTGACTTGATAATTTCCTTTTGTTTGCTAGAGCCGAATTTTCTCTACTGGCTAGGTCCTCAAGCTCAACTGGTCATCACTGAAGTAAAGCTTGTTAAAAGAAATACTGACCAATAATGATAATTATCCCAAACTAGATCTCGAAGGCTATTCGAAGAAGCTATTAGGAGACGGCCTTTCATCATCGAAAGGAGAAAAATGGGCTAACATGAGGAAATTAGCCAACCATGCCTTTCATGCAGAGAGCTTGCAAGTAAGTATAGCATCTGTATTTAGCTGATTTTATCTGTTAAAATCATGAGGTTTTATTTTAAAACCAATTAGTATTAGGAGTAACTGAAAAATCTTATGTGATAATCTTTAAATCTATGATTTTTCTACAATGAGGTATTATATATTCTAATACCCTCGATCAAGAATTAAGAACTGAGAACTACTATTCAGTTACGTTGAATGAGTCACTTAGACCGAGAAGACAAATGGGTCATATGTGAGTGGGGGTGTTATTTATACACTTTTCCCACATAAATCATAAATTTCTAAACCATCATATAATATTTTGAACTACTCTTTCTAATATCACTTGGTTTTTGGACGGACCCCAACGACTCACATACGATTCACGTCAATTCACGATTCTCTCATTCGATTCGTATCGATTCTTTGTTGAATCGTATCGAATCATACGATTCGAATCGCGAATCATACGATTCCGACAACAGAGGTCAAATCTAACAAACATTAAAGGTTATTTTGTCCATTTTGAAACGTTAGGGACTACACTGTCAAAACGAGCAAACGTGTTAGTTCCTGGTTATTATCTTATTGTAACAAAAGTTAAACAAAATAAATAAACGTATGCAGCAAGTCTGAACACCGAGATTTAACGTGGTTCAACTGTACGGTCTACGTCCACATAACCTCCTCTGATCCAACAAACCTATTCATTAAGCAATACAATAAGTTATAACATCAATGGACTTACACAAGTAAAGGCTCCCTCTTAACCTTTGACGCCTCGATGAAGAACTCCTTATTGAACTTCTGTGTGGCGAGATCCCCTCGACTTGCAACGTTTTCTTCCGAGAACAATACCTTCTTCTCCCAAATGATATATAAAGAAGACAGTAAACTAATCACTCAAAGACAAATATAAATTACTCATGACTCACTGTCACAGACTAAGTTGCAACACTAAACAATAAGTACTCAAGACAGACTGTGTTGCAACATGACACAGAACATGATTCTTCTAAATTCTTCTTCAGCTTTTCCATGACTCTCCTTCTCTTTTTCTTGCCATGATCTGCACACATATAAATATGCACGATAACTTGTAGAAATCTCATGGATTGTGCTCCAAGTTTTTCCTTTTTAATTTTTTTCCAATATGGTAAATTAGATCTCTCTAGAATTTCTTCAAGAAAACCTGTTTTGAACTTTTTCTTATAAGGCTTTTCATTTTTGAAAATTTTTCTAGAAACCTTCAAAGCAAATTCCTTTATTAAAAACTTTCCTTCATAAAAAATTTTCTACAATCCAAAAGGTAACTAATTAGATTTTTGCAAAACAATAGACAATCAATTAATTCCTTAACAAAACGTTAAGGATTATTTCGTCCATTTTGATAGGAACCAAAGTTTCAAACTAAATAAACATTAAGCACTCGCAAAAGCAATGTAATTGGAATCGTACGATTTGATACGATTCACTAAAAAAATGATACGAATTAGATAGGAGAATCGTGAATCGCAAGTGAATCGGTAGTAAATCATAGCGAATCGTGTGAATCGAACGATTCACTGAATCGTTTGCGATTTGGGCCAAAAAAATTTTTAAAAAAAGCCCAAAATATTTCAAAGTAGATAACAAAATAAACACGCTTCAGTTAAAAAAAAAAAAAAGAGAGAGAAACTCGTAGCTGATTTTTTGCAAAATAAAATTAGCCCAACATTAATAAGATGAACAAATAAAATAAAAAAGGCCAATTATATAATATCATTTATCATTTAACAAGATTTAATTATCAATTGAAAAAACAATCCCCAAATAGAAAACCGTAAGTCTGACTACTGAAATAGGGAGACAAAGCTGATTGCTTCAACTTGGCCGGTGAAGAAGAATCTTGCTGCAAACCTTCAACTGAGTTGATCGTGTTAGTGAAGTTAGCTTTTGCTTCAACTTTTTTTGTTTTTGTTTTTTTTTTTTGTTTTTTTGCTGGTACTTTTGCTTTTGCAGAGCCATGGCCGTGAGTTTTGCTTGTCTGTTTTTTACCGTGTGTCTTTTTGTAGTACTTGGTATATATGGCTTGGAAGAGAACATTTAATGGTTTGTTTTAATGGTTTACTTTAATGGTGTACATATTTGCTTTTAATGGCCTTGTGTTTGCTGGGAAGAAAACAGAGACATCATTTAGAGCAGTTTTCGAGCACTAGTTTGGGCACTTGTGAAGTGTGATATTGTGATACTGAAATTGTTTAGGGATCATAACTATTTTTAAATGATGTCTCTGTTTTTTTTTTTTTTTTTTGGGTCAAAAAACGATATATCTGTTATCAAATAAAGTAGTGTATGCCTATATGCATTCACCATGAATCTCATTGATATTTACGGTCAAAGTATGGGTTGGACTTTAATTATTTTATTTATTTTATCTTAACACAGGGTTTTGGTGTTGATCATTAAAATATGGTTACGAAAAAACAAAAAGAACAAGACACAACATGAAAACATAATATGTCAAATATCAATTAGTCTTAAATTTGTGACCGAATCAATACGATTAAAGATTCGATTCGATTCATGGTTCAAAAAAATGACATTTCGATTTACGATTCGACAACTATGCTCAAAAGTAATAAGAACATCTTTGGTTTAGTGGTATAATTTTTGTTTTTAATATAGAAAATATATATATATATATTTTAAAAACATCGTAAAAATAATTTAAATTTGCCTTTAAATAAATAATAAAAGAAAAAGATAAAAACATCATGAAAGGTTACTACACTAAAATGGATTCACCCAACTAATGCTTTTACCTCTTGATGATATATATTGTCAAAAAGAGTAATGATATTAGTGAACTACAAAATATATGTTGAGTATTTTCTCTTTTTCTTCTTTGCCAGGTAGCTAGAATATTTTCTTTATTATCGTCCAAGTTTTATGTCATTCCTTATGCGTGGAGGTCACTAATGGGTTCATATACATGATTCAGGCTCATATGAAATAAAGGTTCATTAGAGATGGCTTCCAAAGCGAGACAAACGCTCAATGTAACCATACAATATAGAATTCAATTCAAACCATAAATAAAAGTAACATTGTCTCTAAAGGTTTGGTGGAATGGTCGGTTACATTATTGATCATTTGTTGTGGCTCAATATTCTAAATTTAAACTTATATCCTCTAATTACAAATATAGTCTGACCCTTGACTGACTTAGAGTATAAATTAAAATGTATCACTACACTATGAGATTTATAAATTAGAGATAAATCTAATTTGGTCCTTATTAGATTGAGTTTCTTATCATTGAAAAAAAAGTTGTTAAGAATTTGTCGAAGTAGTTCGTATTTACCATAACATTATGTTGCACATAATTAAACTTTAGAAAACCATGTCTTCTTGACTTTTTCGATTTCCATAATACTAATCTTTATGGTTCCAATTTCTAAACTTGGTCAATATTATTCAATGTGTTTTTCCTTTCCAAAAAGGTTGGTGACCTCGTTATTTTTTATTTTTTATTGATGACGAACCACCCAACAGTTCACTAAAGTGGCTCATGTAATTAGTGAAAAATGATTAAAATATTTATAGCTCCTATGAAAATAAGGAATTGTGTGGCAGTTATAAAAAAGGAATTCGATAAGAATCAACCCCAACGAAAAAGCAGTATGATTGGAAAAAAAACTAGGTATTGGTACAGATAAATTTATTTATTTTCTAGAAACGATAAACGGCTTCACACCTTCTTATATTTTATAAAAAGTGTACAATATGGTATAAATAAGCTAATAATCCATGTATTTTAAAAACGTAATTAAATATTCTATATATTTTAAAAATGTAACTGAATACCTACTGCATTTTTTAAAACTACAGCTAAATACTCACTTTCGTTAGAAAAAAATATTCATTTTAATAGGGGATATTTAGTTACGTTTTTAAAATATAGGGTATATTCAGTTACGTTTTTAAAATCAGGGGGTAATTAACCTATTTATTAAATACATGAGGTATTCAATTATATTTTTAAAATACATTGGGATAATTAGCTACGTTTTTAAAACACATGGGTGTAATTAGCTACGTTTTTATAACACAAAGAGATAATCAGTTTATTTATAAAACACATGAAGTTATTGTGCACTTTTATTAAAACACACGAGGGTGTTAAGTCGTTCACTCTTCTAGAAATGATATATAAATCGAAATATTTTATATACAATAAGTTTTAAATCTTAATGCAAGCAAGTTAACTTTCTCATCAATTAAGTCATCAAAATTATTTTCTATAAAGGTCATAATTTTTCTAAAATGTTAAAATACTAGTTCAACTATATATAGATCTTATATGATTTTGGATTTTATACTACAGTAGAACCTCCTTAATCTCTATGAATTCCGCAAATGCATTATATAGGATTCTTCTCACATTTTAACAAAACAAAACAATATAGACGAAATTGAAAGTTTTTAAAAATAATAGAGATAAAATTAAAATTTTTGGGTAACAATAAGGATGAAATTGAGAAATTTTAAATAATAGGGATGAAATTAAAACTTTTGATGAAACAATATGAACTAAATTGAGACATTTTAAATAATAGGGACCAAACCAAAATTTTCTGCAAACAATAGAGACTAAATGTAGAATTTACTTTATGTTACAAAGAAAGTTTCTTAGGGCGAATGTGCAAATATCCTCTCCGGTTTTGTTATATAAGACGACTACTTCTTGAAGAAGTGCGTAGTTGAAAGTTGAAAGCCCTCTCAACTGGGTTCTTTAACACTAAAATCATGCCTTGCAACACGAACACGTCGGCGTCTGATCTTTGGGTGGCGGCTGGCACAGCTTTAGCTGCATGGGGCATATCTAAGCTCTTCTCAAAATCATCATGGTTGAAACTCAACATTGATGCTAGTTTAGCACCTACTGAGGCTATTGGAGGGGCCTTTAGAGATGACAATGGTGATTGGGTGTTTGGTTTTGCTGGAAAAATTCAGGGTTGCGATCCCCACCCCGAGTCAGCTGAATTATGGGCCATCAAAGTCGGACTAGAGATAGCTCGGGATCGTGGATTCAAGAATATTGAGGTCGAAACAGATTGTGACTCTGCCGTGCGGCTTTTTAATGGGGATCAAGAACCTTCAAATGACCTACAAAAAGAGCTCGTTCAAGTTTGCGCAGATCTACGTAAAAGAAAGTGGTCAGTTCACCTAAAACACATTCACAGAGAAGCTAATAAAGTTGCAGATAGAATGGCTGTGTTAGGACATAGATATGATGAAATCAAACCTTTTGAACACCCACCTGATGATAAAAGACTTGAGGAGCTTTTGGCTAGTGATAAGCAAAGCTGGGTGATCCACGGGCCATGAATACTAATTTATCATGGGTCGTTTAATTAAGTTATATTTTCATGTATTATGTTTGACTCGAGTGATTTGTGTACTATGTTTATCTCTAGTAGTGATTGTGGAATATGAATTATGTAAGAGTATGTTTCTCTTCCTATGTGTGTCTATGGCCGCTGTACTACCGTATCTGCTGTTGTATCTTATTCATATTCATAATATATGATCTGATTGAATAGGATGACGAACGGACTAGATGATTCGATGACAATATCCGATTATATGATTCATATATAAATACTCGAAGAAACATAAACGAAGCAAACTCGTCGGTTTTTATTTACATGGGGGCAAAGCTCGTAGTCAATGAAATTCAAAGTCGCGTTTCTTAGCTGAATTATGGGTCATCAGATTCGGACTAATAAGATATTTCGGAATTGGGGATTCAATAATATTGAGCTCGAAACGGACTAAACATTGCAGAGATATAACATAAGAATTAATCTGGTTAGTTGAACTGGAACATTATGTACCCAGAAAAAGGCTAATAAAGTTGCTACTAGGGCTTTGATCCGGTAGTAAGTTATTCGCTTTGTATACAAGCAAGAGGTTGCGAGCCCCATTCTTGTTGGTTATATTTATATATATTATACAGTTTTCGACCTATATTGGACAATATATATATATATATATATATATATGAAATGACGGATTTAGACCAAAATAAGATCACCTCGTGAGGGAGTTGTTTTTCATTATGAACGTGAGATCTTTCAGAATGAAAGAAGATAAAAAGGTCATCAACGATTTAAGCTGGATACTGTAATTAAGTTTCATTTTCATGTTTTTTTTTTCCTTGAGGTTGTCTTTTACTACTAGGTCGAGGTTGAATGATTTTGTACTGTGTTTTTTCTTTGCTAAAGATCTTGTACTATGTTTATCTTGAGCGATTGTGTTACATAATGTTGAGAATTAATCTGCTGCAAGGTAATGTGGATATATGCAACTTTATTGCTTCTCCTTGCTAATTTATTTTATGGGTGAAGTCTTACTTTTGTAAAGTTACATAATACCCCCTATGATTTTAAAAGCATATTGTATATCTTGTAATTTCTGAAACCAAGTATAACAGCCTTTTTCATAAAAAAAATTCATCTATTTTAACAAAAAGTATGATGCACGCGTGTCAAATACACTTTTTTTGCTTAAATTATTAATTGTATGGACAAAAATATCCATTTTTCAACTCTAAAGAAAAAAAATATGTGTTATATAAGGGTATTTTTTCTAAATAATTAATAATTTAAGCAAAAAAAACTTGAATAATAGCATTTGACGCACGTGCATCACATTGTTTGTTAAAATAAATGGATTTTTTGACAGAGGGGGCTATTGTGTTTAGTTTCAGAAACTACAGGGGGTACCGTGCACTTTTAAAACCTTTGAGGACTATTGTGCTTAGTTTTAAAAATCACAGGGGATACCATATATTTTTAAAACTATAGAAATATTATGCAACTTTACAAAAATATAGAAAAATCATGTACATTTCACCCTTTATTTTATATCCAAAGTTTTTATTTGACAAGATTTTCTAGGACAATTTTATCGGTTACCCTTTTATAAAAGTTATATATTGTACTTATTTGATTCATATGCAATTTTTTGTATTTGACACGCATTTCAAGGACATCCTTATCAAGCACCTTGTTAACAAATTAAAGTTTCGAGTGGACAAGCTTTTTGGGGATAACCTTATCGCTAACCCTACTAAAGTTACATCTAAGCCAACAAAAGTTTTAAGTTTCACCCTCTAACTCTTTTCCAAACATTCCTTTTCACTATTCTCTCTTAAGGGGGTGAAGTAGGAAAAGACGAATGGAACAAGTGATATTTAGGCCATTGAACTCCATTCTTGTTGATATACTGAAAATTGCGTTTTCTTTTTATTTTCTAGGGGAAAAAATTCAAATCAATAACTTCATCTCTCTAGCTAGCATTGATGTCCGAGGATCCACATTGGATATTTTACACTTGAAATAATAATTGTATTCACTTGAATTACGAACAAAATCTGTAGACAAATTTTAGTTTCTGAAATGTCAAACATATAATACAATAATGATATGGTGGACAATTTGGTAAAAGCACAAATAGACTAGAGTGCAATTATTTGAAATTCTTGGAAAAAAGCACAAATAGACTAGAGTGCAATAATTACAAAGTTTGGTAAAAAGAACAAGTGGACCAGTGTCTAAAAATTCCAAAGATTGTACGGACTGGGCCCCTTATCTTTTGTATTTTCCTTATGATGCCATTATCTAATCAAGCAAAACCGTACTAATTGGTCAAACATAGCAGGACAAATTGATTTATTTATGATGTGAACTTCTTTTTGTAGTTTACTTTACTTAAAGTCAATTTACTATGTTGCTAGTCTACATTCTTTGTTGCCAGTCGTTGGAGTCTGCCAAAAAAATAATATGAAAGGAAACCAAATTGAATAATAATTTTGTATGTCACTGTGTATGCAGTATGGGTACCATTTACGTTTTTCTATGGTAATATTATGCTATTGTTATTTGAAACAAGGTTGTTGTCTCGAAATATAGTTTTTGCACTTGATTTATGTGTTTGAATCGTAGTTCTACCAAAGAATGCCTACTTAACTAGGGTGTTATTGATATTGCTCCTTGTGTCTTTTGTGGTTTGGAGATGGAATGCAAAAATTATCTTTTCTTTGAATGTCTCTTTACCAACAGGATTTGGAGTTATTTCTCTTCTCTTATCAGGATGCAAAATCTTAATGTCCATTGGGAGTTGTTGGTCCGTATTTGTAAAATTTGCAACAAAAGATCGTTTAAGGCATATATCACAAGGTCTATATTTTGTGTGAGTGTTTATTTCATATGGTAGGAAAGAAATGGTAGAGTCCATAGATCTGGCGCAAATACGGAAAAATAAATTATTGAGAAGATTCTCCTATGTGTTAGAAACTTAATTTCATTACAAAGTAAATATGTTAACAGTGCACATAATAGATCTCTTTGCTCTAGTTGATAGATTATTGATAGACTGATGTAAATATCTCATTCTTTTGTATCTTGGTTTTTTGCAATGGAATGAAATGATTACTTATTTAGTAATATATATATATATATATATATATATATATATATATATATATATATATATATTATGCTATTTATTTTTTTAAATAAATGAATCCGATTATATATGTGAAACCTTTCACATACAACCTTGTTACGAGATAAATTTTGTATGTATAATTTTGGTGATATATAATTTGACTCATAATCTTCAATAAATCATGTTCGACATAATCCTATATCAGCTATACATCCTCTGACATTTATGCCGAAGACGTCACCAGTGCTATATCCATCAAGAAATTTTCAAAATTAATTAAGATGCAACTATTTTCTCTTTCGTTTTTTATATAGTAAATTTGGTTCTACTTTTCTCTTTTGTTATAAAGGAAGACACCTAGGTGGTCCTTCTTTTAGTAGCCATCACTAGGGTAATTGTTTGCTTTATTCATTAAGTGGTTTTCCCGCTAAAACTAATTATGGCTCTCAAAAGGAATAAGAACATCATCAAAGGTCACGAAAATGAGATGGATTCATCCCAACTAATGCTTTTACCCCTTGATATTTTGTGTAAAAGTGTAATGATTGTTAGCGAACTACATAATTTAGTGAATAGATATTATGGATTATGCGTCATTAGCCTTGCAGCTTCTACTCAAGAAAAATAAAAAAAAAGGACATTTTCTCGTACCATTAATAAACAATAGTGTCAGTTGACATCTCTCTAAACAAAAGTTTGAAAGCTGACATCATTAAGGCGACATTTTGCTATTGTTTTTATCATTTTTGAATAGAATGAAACAACAGAGTGTACAATTCAATCACGTGTTTGGAGGAACAAATTATCGAAAATATTCTTTTTGGATGATAGATATAAAATTAGTCTTCAAAAAAATATAGATGTAGTCTGGAAAATTGTATCTTGTGTTTGGATTGGAGGCTTAACTTAGTTTAAGTTTGGCTTCTTTGTAATGTTCAAGGATGTGGAATAAAATGATTTACCAGTCTAGTATAAAATATATATATATATATATATATATATATATATGGGAAAAATATCACATAACCCTCCTGTGATATGTGAAACTATTACCTTACCCCTCCTGTGTTATTAGAAAGTCATCACACTACCCTCTTCATGTATTTTTTAAGCTATTAAATGTCAGTTTTGCCCTTTATAATACATATAATTTTTTTTTTCATTTTTAACTATTTACAACTAAAAAAAAAAAAATTCATCTTCCCCACTACCATCCCCCCCCCCCCTCCCCCCCCCAACACTTACCCCACACTACCCCCACCCCTTACTGTTGCTCCGACGAGCAGCAGCAGCCACGTTATTGCTCGTCGGAGGCTGCTGCAGGTGCTCTGACGAGCAACAGTGAGATCTGCTGCTCCGACGGAGCAGCAGGGGGTGGGAGGGGGGTTGGGGTAGTGGTGGGGGGGGGGGGGGAGGGGAGGAATGGGGTAGGGAAGATGATTTTTTTTTTAAATTTTTAAATTTTTTAATTTAGTTGTAAATAATTAAAAAAAAAAGAAAAAAAGAAAAATATATATATGTATTATAAAAGGGCAAAACTGACATTCAATAGTTTAAAAATGACATGAAAGAGGTAGTGTGATGACTTTCTAAAAACACATGGGATATTTTTGTAGTTTTAGGATTATCAAGAGGTAGGGTGATAGTTTTACATATCACATGGGGGTTACGTGATATTTTCCCTATATATATGATGGATATTAATTTTTACTCCTATTGAACAAACAATACAACAAAAATATATTTTCTCAGGTTGAAATTTACCTCCTTAGTCTCTAAGAGTTCCGCAAATGTTATTTATTCAATTGACGCAAATTTTAACCCAAAAAATTAAGCTTATTTAGTTACTGAGTCAATCTTGAGCAAAAGGGTGCTCAACTCGTTGGGCTTGCAAGAGAAAAATAAAAAGAAAACAATAAAATTACTTGCTCAATTTCGTGTTAATATATATTAGAAGACCTTCATTATTTGGCACGTATTGTTTTTCTGTACAAAAACTTGATGGGAGGTAAAGGTAAGAGGACTTATTCATACCTAAAAATCAAACTATGAGGATTTAAGTGATATTTTTTAAAACTTTAGGAACTGATTTGAGAATTGTAAAAATCTCAAAAGATTATTTATCTTTGATCCGTAAATTTATAATCACACAATCTTAAACAAATGGTCAATAATTGTCTCAGAGTACAACGAACCATGATTTCTAAAAACAAAGTGATATTTTTTAAAACTTCATATACTAATTTGACAATTGTAAAAATCTCAAAAGCTTATTTATCTTTGAACCATAAATTTATAATCACACAGTCTTAAACAAATGGTCAATAATTGTCTCACAGTACAAAGAACCATGATCACTAAAAATAAAGTGATATTTTTTAAAACTTCAGGTACTGATTTGAGAATTGTAAAAATCTCAAAAGCTTATTTATCTCTGATCCGTAAAATTTATAATCACATAGTCTTAAACAAATGGTTAATAATTGTCTCACAGTACAAAAAACCATGATCGCTAAAAACAAAGTGATATTTTTTAAAACTTCAGGTACTGATTTGATAATTGTAAAAATCTCAAAAGCTTATTTATCTCTGATCCATAAAATTTATAATCACACAGTCTTAAACAAATGGTTAATAATTGTCTCATAGTAAAAAGAACCATGATCGCTAAAAACAAAGTGATATTTTTTAAAACTTCAGGTATTGATTTGGGAATTGTAAAAATCTCAAAAGCTTATTTATCTTTGATCTGTAAATTTATAATCACATAGTCTTAAACAAATTGTCAATAATTGTCTCACAGTACAAAGAACATGATTGCTAAAAACAAAGTGATATTTTTTAAAACTTCAGGTACTAATTTGAGAATTATAAAAATCTCAAAAGCTTATTTATCTTTGATCCGTAAATTTTATAATCACACAGTCTTAAACAAATGGTCAATAATTGTCTCACAGTACACAGAACCATGATTGCTAAAAACAAAGTAATATTTTTTAAAACTTCAGGTATTGATTTGAGAATTGTAAAAATCTCAAAAGCTTATTTATCTTTGATCCGTAAATTTATAATCACACAGTCTTAAACAAATGGTCAATAATTATCTCATAGTACAAAGAACCATGATTGCTAAAAACAAAGTGATATTTTTTAAAACTTCAGGTACTGATTTGAGAATTATAAAAATCTCAAAAGCTTGGTTATTTTTTATCCATAAATTTTATAATCACACAGTCTTAAACAAATGATCAATAATTGTCTCACAGTACAAAGAACCATGTTCGCTGAAAACAAAGTTATATTTTTTAAAACTTCAGGTACTGATTTGAGAATTGTAAAAATCTCAAAAGCTTATAGATCTTTGATCCGTAAATTTATAATCACACAATCTTAAACAATGGTCAATAATTGTCTCACAGTTCAGAACCATGATTGCTAAAAACAAAGTGATATTTTTTAAAACTTCAGGTACTGATTTGAGAATTGTAAAAATCTCAAAAGCTTATTTATCTTTGATCCGCAAATTTATAATCACACAACAAATGATCAATAATTGTCTCACAGTACAAAAAACCATGATTGCTAAAAACAAAGTGATATTTTTTAAAACTTTAGGTACTGATTTAAGAATTGTAAATATCTCAAAAGCTTATTTATCTTTGGTCTGTAAATTTTATAATCACACAGTCTTAAATAAATGGTCAATAATTGTCTCACACTACAAAGAACCACGATTGCTAAAAACAAGAGAATGGGAACATTTTACCTACACAACCCAAAAGTTAAAGTTTCCGACGAACTATGTACAAACATATATATTAATGAGAAAAACCACAATACCCTATGCAATAGTTCCGTGTACAAAGTTCTCATTGTGCGTAGTTTCTCAAAAAGGGTCGAGCCCAATTTGTGTTTATTGGCTTGATTGTAGTCCTCCTAAGAATGTTCACGTTATGTCAAATTCCATGGAGAATTACTTGTACTCCATGTTGTGGACAAATCATAAAAGCCTGAACCGGAGAGTGAATATAAGTCGGGGACAAAATGAACCTATAGCGCTGCAGAATCATTGAGAGTGCAATTTTGGCTTCAGTGATTGCAAAATTCAACCCCACACAAGTCCTCGGTCCGAAGCCGAATGGCAAAAACGCTACCGGATTGTTGTTGGTGGCTTTAACGACGCCTCTGGAAAATCTTTCGGGCTTAAAACGATGAACATCTTCTCCCCATGTTTGAGGATCATGTTGGAGAGCTAGAGGGGAAATGTATAGCTCTGTTTGAGGTGTTAAAATTAGCTTGCCTAGCTGCATTCCTTTATCAACCTTTCTTTTGATTGCAGGCACTGGAGGGTATAGCCTTAAGGATTCTTCAAGGATGATATTCATCTGAAAGAGAAATGTAGCAAGTTAATCTTGATTTATAGTCTGGTGGATGAAACTCTCGCTATACTTAGGAGTCTGAGGAAAGGTCTAATCATGATATTTGATATATGATATAGAGCAACAATCTGAGCTAGCCTGCGGAAACGAAGGGCTCAATCCAATGAGATAACCTCTGACAATCAAGTTAGTGATCACTAAATATAAAATTCATGTTGAAATAAATTAAAAAGGATGAGAGTATTTACAACTAGCTATCCTTTACTTGTTATTTAATAGGATACAAAAATAGATCCCCTGCACGAATACGGGCGTGTGGCTACCTACCAGTATTTACAACTAGCTATCCTTTACTTGTTATTTAATAGGATACAAAAATAGATTCCCTGCGCGTATACGGGCGTGTGGCTACCTACCCGAAATCTACTTTACTTATAGAAAAGGGATCTTCCTGATAGGCCCCCAGGATTTTTCTATCCTCACTCATAATATTACCCCACATTATGCGAAAGTTCAAGAGACTTCTTGGTAACCTCGATTGGTCAGGCAATATAATCCTTTTTTTCCCCTCAGATTGTGTACATGTTGGTAAGTCGGTTTCTTATGAGTACTGGGTCAGATTTTCACCCATAGCAATACTGAATTTATGTTTTATAGAATTGTGCAATACAGGATAATGAGTAAGGTTTCTTACAATTTTCATTCTTGATATGCCATCTGCATTTGGAGTTTCTCGACCGAAGAGTTCCATCACCTCTTGCCTTGCTTTCTCTTGCCAGTCTTCGTGTATAGCTAACAGAAGAATAGTCCATCCAAGCATAGATGTAGTTGTTTCATGTCCAGCAAAATAGAGTGTCTTGCACTCGTCAACCATGTCTTCAACTGAAAGCCACTTGCTGTTTTCTGTTTCGTGACTATTAGCTTCTAGCAATTTTTCAAGGAAATCGTTTCTGCTACGATCTCCTTCGTCCTTGGCTTGCTCTCTTTTCTTTATGATCTGTGTGATGCAATCTTTTATTCCCTGCTCAAGTTTCTCTGATTCTATTTCATCACTTGTTTTCAGAATTTGGCTGCAGAAATACGTAAATTACATAGTCAGAAGTTGGAACAAAAATCCATGAAGAAGCTTGGTGACGCCTCAAAATTCCAAATTCACAAGTGAGACTAATGTTGTGTGGACTTGAGCATAGTTACATGGACTTGAAATAGACTCACCAAAATGGTTAATCTAAATTGTTACTTAAACTCACAACCCTTACTTATAAATAACTCACTTATTATTTTTCAGACAGATGTGTGCATTACAATCACTTTTGTTGAGGTGAGGATCTAACATCCCCGTGAGAGACACAATCATTTAATTTAGACCAAATACAGTTATTATTTCTCTCGTCAATGTGAACATTGCAATCACCCTTGTTGAGATGAGGACATAACGTCCTCATTAGAGGCACAACCACTCGAAACCAAACACTGGTTTTGAATACCATTTAGTCATTCCTGGGTCCAAAAGTTCTGAATACTATTGTGTCACCCTAGGTCCAGGGTCCGCAAATGAGACTAATGTCATAAACTTAAGAGTAATTATTTGAGCCTAAAAAATACTAACCGGAAATAATTAATTCAAATTATCACTTAAACCTACAACATTCACTTTAAATCACTCACTTATAACTTCTCCCACTAATACAAGACACTACAGATTAATTCTATATCAAACATGTTAAAAATTTTAATATGCCATTATGGAGTATTTTCTCATTAATTTTTAAATGGTTGAGTGGTTCAATTATAAATGTAAGTAGATCAAACTAATTTGTGCAGTTCATGAATGGATGATACCTGATGCCAGGAAATCTAATTTTCAGAGCATTTCGGGCAACTATCAAAGCCAACTTTATTAACATCTCAAATATTTTCTTTCCTTCCATGTAACTGCTTCCAAAGGCTGTCTTGGATATTATTTCAGATGTCAGCACCCTGAATTCTTCAAACACTTCAACTTCTTTGCCTTCATGCTCCTTCCACCTTTCCAGCATTTCCTCAACACTTGTTATCATCGCGGGGATCATATTCTGCATTTCAACATAGTTTTATACTATAATTACTCAAAGCTATTCGATAATGTCAAGAATCATTGGGCTCCATCCTAAAACCAAGTGATGGTAGGAAGAATAATTCAGAATTTTATATCATAGTCTAAAAATTTATGATTTATGTGGAAAAGGTATATAAGTAACAACCGCACTCACATGTAACCTATCTATTTTTTCAGTGTCATAGACTCATTCAACTCAATAGTAGTTCTCGATTCTCGTATTCAAACTGTATGTAAGGGGTATATATATAATATCTACATATAGAAAAATCATTAACTCAAAGATTAGTATATAAGATTTTCGACTTCTACTCCTATTAACTGATAAAGTCAGCTAAATGCTTGTCCTTGGAGACAAAAACACAGATGCTATACTTACTTTCAAGCTCTCTGCATGAAAGGCATGGTTGGCTAATTTCCTCATGTTAGCCCATTTTTCTCCTTTCGATGATGAAAGGCCGTCTCCTAATAGCTTCTTCGAATAGCCTTCGAGATCTAGTTTGGGATAATTGTCATTATTGGTCAGTATTTCTTTGACAAGCTTTACTTCAGTGATGACCAGTTGAGCTTTAGGACCAAGCCAGTAGAGAAAATTCGGCCCTAGCAAACAAAAGGAAAATTATCAAGTCAAAATAGATTAGTGATGCCTTAGAATTAAGAATCAAAAAAATACTACATATGTAATTAATTGTGCCTACAGCCAAGGCCGTGTGCTAATTAAGCGATTTGCTCATCACACAGAACACTATGGTCTCCTAATAGGCACCGATAGGTAACACGTGCATTTTCGGGACACCCAGTACTAAAGGCTGACTTCAAGCCCGCACAATACTTGAATGGCCCATGACACTAGAGACCAACGCTATCATCTTCGAACAAACAAATCATAGCTCAAACGACTGCCAAGGTAGTGTGCTAGGCGATTCCTCCATCATGGAGGCACCCGCTCATGTCCCCTAGTACTAGGGATTGCAACCACAGCTCACCCAAATATTTTTAAAAATACTAATTAAAACATTTTTTTGTATGAAAAATGAATTTAGTCCCCAGTTAAAAATAAATAAATAAATAAATAATGAAGTGTAAGTTTTGAATGGTATGTTTTAGCATCCTGAATGAAAATCTTAGATTCGCTCTTACCGAGTAAACACCCATAGGTAGCACCCGATTTAAGGACAGGCATATTCAATTTATATCCACAAAGTACTAAAAGAAAAACCTATCAAAACTATCTTTGACTTTGTATTACCATATAAGTTTCTCCAGGAGTATATGTGAGGTAGTATCCTGGGGAATATTTCATGTGATAAATCATCCATGGTTTTGCTCATAGACTCCCTTCTCATATGAGATATCTCCTTAGTGTTCCCATGGAGGACTTTGTAAGTAGGTCCTGCGATTCCATGCCGCCTCAAGTGGTACACAACGCGCATTGGAGTCCACCATACTCTATTGAAGATCTTAACAATGGTGGTTACTAGGAAACATATGAACATGGAGCTTAAGATGAGGCATATCATCTTTTGAACTCTGTGTTGAAAACCAACTGAACTTACAACATCAAATATTGTTACTCGTTTTATTCTCTCTACAAAGAGAAAGGAACATTTAGCTGCAAATTGAAGACAAATGGTTTAGATGCCAACTTTGGCAGCATTAAGAGGATTCGATGTCACTCCCAGAGTTGGGTGGAATGGGAGTGGAATGGTCAAGTAGCAATATATTGTACTTGGATTAATATCACTTTTGGATTAAGTGGTCATTTAAAATAGTATGAGAGCCCAAGTCATGGGTTCAAGTTTCGCTACTATTAGTGTTTGAGACCATAAGTTTCGGCACTATAATTAATCCCCTTGAGGGTGTTGGAGACATAAGTCTTGCTACTATAATCCTGTTTGTCATGTGCATAGCTCAACACCATGGCTTGCACGTGAAGGGGTGCGTATTGGAGACATCAAACTAATAAGTATACACTAACTAACAACTTAATTAAGCTTTTAAATCAAGTGGTCACATAAGAAGGTTCAGTGTTCGAACCACGGTTTCAATCTCTATTGTACAAAAAAAAAAATTGATGTCATCAGAAATTCAGGAACTAGTGATTAAATATGAGAAAATTTAAATAAAATGGCAATAATTGTACTTTTAGTTGAATCTTGTTTTGGTTTCATACAGCTCTCATATGAAAATACTCTACTGGTGGTCCATGAAACTAAGAAATGAAAACGATAACTTAACAAAGAATTAATTTTTTGACGTTGTAAAATAAATCAAATGACGATAGATCAAAGAGGTGGTTATTTCAATGATGAAGCAAATGTGATCGTATATTCTGTGATGCTATATGCATAAAAATAGATTATTTAGTACGAAAATATTATATAATTAGTTGCTTATAAAGATATTTGATATTGTCAATATGCTTAGTTTTCATTTTATTTGTAATCAACTTCGTCTTGAAGCGTTTCAAGATGAAATTAGGCCAAATTTGTCATCTAATTAGGAGAAAGGAATCTTATCTCAACTATTTTTAATGATCATTAACCATGGAGCATGTCATTCCAATAACTACAGGTACACAAATGGCCAGAAGACTTGAAATATTTTGTACAAAATTGGACGACAAGAGCACCAAACATATATATATATATATATATTTGAAGTACTAGTGCTATGAACAATGACATGCAACAACAAATAATGGATTCCAAGTTCGAATTTATACCCTCTCATCTCATTTGTTGATTGCCCACTTAATTGATTAGAGCATGCAATGGGGGCAAGCTGTTACACTACGGATTCATAATCTTAATTAGGGTGAATCTATTGTGGTCGAATTTAAGGTGAGTTCCTCATCATTAAAAAATATTGTGTGCAAAGTGATGACCTAGGATTGATGAGAGTAGTTGGAACATTATGATCGTGGATAACTTCGTTTTCTTTTAAGCATAGAGTGCTTAAGTTTTTTAAGTTTCCTTCAATACTATCCAATCAAAAACAGGACTTATGTTTACATCAGAGCTCATTATTAGTGTTTTTCATTGTAAATTTGTAATCAAGATGAAAAAACTAAGCATTATTGTTCGTTTAAATTTTAAAGATGCCTTGGACTCTTCTTGGAAGCACAAGGGATATAAAGTTAATTGAACGATTAGGTCGTGTGTGTCAAGCACATGAACCTCACATGTTTGTGACGCTCACACGCATATTTAGAAGTGAACGATCAATCGTTCACCAGCCTGACTTGATGTTGTAACATCACTCAACACCTCATTTGGTCTTTAGCTATTATTCAGTGACATAAAACTAGAGAAACGATGGTCCATGAAAATATTAGAGAAGACTAAATAATTCCTTCACATGTCAGAGGTGAGACAATCACTTTTGTGGTCCATCGCTTAGATATCAACATCAAACACAAAATCAGCAAGGCTAGTGGATAGTCCTTTTTTTCGTATTAGAGAATATAATTGTCTAACACTAAAGTTTTTAAAATTTTAAGATCTATCTTATAAAATTATGAATTATTTTATTTAGTACTAATTAGTTTTTATATGTAACTCCATATTTCTGTCCATAATATTAGATCGGACTTTGATTTTGGCCGTCTATGTCCATGTTTGTCTCATTCTTGAATCACTTACTTCATGTTTCTTGACATTTGTGTTCTTCTACGTTTGCTTTTTAACAAAACTATTCTAAATTCAAGTTGTTTTTCCGCATCAACTCTTCAATCACTCTCACGTTACACATGAGAGGAAGCATAAAAGAATATATAATCATCTAACATTGAAAACTTATAAAATTAGGACCATACTGAACTACTCCAATCAACGCCGATTGTTTTCAAGACAAAAACTCATGTTCTTAGCACTTTACTTTGCACAATATTTTCTTTGGCAACAACATCATGGATAAGATCAAGTTAGGTTGCATTTTTTTCCCTCTAAATAATAATTTAATTTATTTTCGTAATTTTGTTGCCACAAGTAGTATCTCTTCATCGTACAATTCGATGAAATGTCTTGAAATATAATTTAGGTCAAATTGGTAGGTGCACATATAATAATCAAGTGAATTTTGTTCTAACAGGGGATCAATCAACATTCCAACAAATGATGACGTTGTATCTTCCACCCAATTGATTATTTACAAATTAGTATTCACAATTTGTACGGGCATTCTAGCTATATAATAAATCCAGTCCTCTTATTCATATAACAGTTAACATCATAATCTGGTTTTGTACATTTTGTCACAAGAAATTCATGCATCTAAACATCTTCATTCAAGAGCATATCACAAAGTCTTGTACTTTCACTCTTATATTGCTTGGAGGATGACTTGAACTCCATTTTTCGGCGTGAGAATAAATATATCAGAAGGGTAATGAACATAATTTGGAGACAAAGTGAACTTGTATCTCTGCAGAATCATTGACAATGCAATCTTTGCTTCATTGGTGATGAAATTCAAGCCAACACAAGACCGAGGTCCGAGGCCAAACGGGAAAAATGCTGCTGCATTGTTGTTGGTAGCTTTAGCCACCCCTTCTGCAAATCTCTCTGGCTTGAAAATCTGGACTTCTTTTTCCGAGTATTGAGGGTCATGGTGCAGTGCTAGTATGGGGATAAAGATATTGATGTTAGGAGGAAGAGTGAGGTTTCCTAGTTTAACCTCTCTTTGAACTTTTCTTGTTACTGTAATGACAGGAGAGTATAGTCTGAGACATTCGTTGATGATCATGTTCATCTGCATGAAAAAAACAAAGAAAATAGTCAGTTCAATTGTGAAAGTTTTTTTATGTATATATTGGGATGGAATTGTAGTGACCAAAATTTAACATCAGCCTAGACCATATTTTTCAAATATTAAATTGGATTCGGTATATATCAGCCGGAAGATCCATTCCATTAGATTTAATTCAAGTCAGTCAAGTAGGGGCAAATTCAAGATTTTGTTCAATAGAGACTAAAATCATACAATTCAACAGTTATATATGAGCAACTATTTTTAGTGGAGACTAATTTGATTTCTAAGGCTAAAAGTAGCTTATAAATGCATATATTATCAAAAAATAGAACTACAACTCACTCCTTAATATTTATGTTCTTGAGTCAGTGGAGATTGTAGCTCTCACTGGCCCGTATATACATCCATCCATGCAACCGAGGCCGACTCGATGAGAGTTAGTTTCGTCAACTCGATTAGAGTTGTACTTCATTTTTTTTTTCCTCCCTTCCCCTATTCCCCCTAACCCCCAAAGAAACTCAAACCCTAGCTGTCCATTTGCCAGGGGTGTAGTCCACCATTGGACTATACCTGAGTCCGTACAACTTGGTTGAACTAAATAAAGTCATCTTGGTTGAACCGAATAGAGTCGTCCTCGACAAACTATAATAGAGTCATTCTCGATTGAAACGAATAGAATCATCCTCGACTGACTCGATTAGGGTCATCCTCGACCAACTCGACTAACAGTGTCTACAGGAATTAAAAAGATTTAGAGATTGTGATAAGCTTACAGCTTTTAGTCTCGCAATGCCATCAGAAGTAGGGTTTCCATGGCCAAAGATCTCAAACACTTCCTTCCTTGCTTTCTCTTGCCATTCTCTATGAGTTGCAAAAAGAAAAATACACCACGCGAGTAAGTTTGTCGTTGTAAGATGTCCAGCACCATACAATGCCTTGATCTCATCAATCATTTGATCCAATGTTATCCCCTTGTTTACATCACCATCATGAGTAATTTTCATTAATTGTCCAAGATAATCACTCCCAAAAGTATCAGATTCTCCATTGTTTGGCTTTTCTCTTTTCTTTACAAGCTTTAGAATCGAAGTTTTGATTCCTCTTTCAAGTCTCTCTGCCTTAATCTCATCATTTGTTTTTATTATCTTACTGCAAATTCGAACGAAATCATAGTTTCAGAAAGAAGAATGGGAAATAAATATTGTCCGTTTAATATTGCTGATTAGGCTGATTTCTCCCGATCCTTATTAGCTGACTTATTTATCTTTGGAGTTGAATATTTGATTTTAAGAACGTCCGGAAAGGCCTTTTTCGCAGGCTAGAAGGCCAGTTCCTTATTAACTCGGGTTAATATATTTTTAAAGTTCAAGATAATCACACTTAAACATATAGTACTTGTCTTGTTTATCAAGTTTAAACGTATAATACTAGTCTTACTTATTAGACCAAGGTCCTGAACTTGTACGTGACATGACGAGACATTAAGTAATTTTGGCAAAATTGTTCAATACATACAAACGAGTTTCCTCAAGATTACATTGCCAAATTTCCTGAATCTTTCAACAAATTCTCAAAATTCGTGATGGAAAAGCTCGAACTTATGATTGGTTAACAAGTAAAGACTAGCTTTGTTAGTTTACCACCATTATGAGTGACGAGGGGTTCCCGAGCTGAGCTAAATGAGCCGACCTTCTGATCAGAGATGGGCTAATCCGCGCCCCGTCAGCGGCTCGTTCAGCTCAATGTCCAACCTAGATGACTGGCCCGACCCCGTTAACCCCGACCTCAGTTCCAGCTGTTCCGATGGGACATAAAGCACTGATGGGACATAAAGCTGCGTCGCATTAAATGCTGTCAGACCCAAACTTAGTATAAATAGAGCTCAACCCTCCTCATTTAGGGGATCTCTCTCTCGTTATTAATTGCTCTCAACTACTTTGCCAGCTCGGACATACTAATCGTTCGCACGCCTGAGGGGAAAATCCGGGTCATCACCTTGCCTTTTCCTTGCTTTCTTGTGCAGGACCTACAGCCGACCAAGAAAGTCTAGCTCGGAGGCGGACCAGAGAAGTCCAGCTCGGCCAAAGCAGCTCCCGAATCCAACTGTGAGACTTTCAACCTCGACAGTTTGGCGCCGTCTGTGGGAAACGACGAGTTCTTTTATAGCTCTCTTCGCCACTCATTGAGAAACCATCATGGTACAAACGAGAAGTCACAACATACCGGTAGAGGATTCGCCCAACCTGGAAGGGGACCTCGAAGCCGTGCAGGCGCCCAGCCAGAACCTGACCCAAGCCGAGGTTGGAACGAGCCAACGTATACACTTAGCCACTCAAACCAACCCCGCAGCGGAAGGAGACCCCAACTCCAGCCTATCACCGGAGATAAGGATGATGCTGAGGATGTTCGAAGAACTTAAGGAGCAGGTGGCCCGGCTGGCTGAGGGCCCCCTGGCACCGCAAGAGGCCGCGCCGCGGCCATCGCGCCCCCAGTTCCACATCCCGGAGTCTAGACTAAAATGGACGCAGGAAGAGGAGGGCTTCTTCGAGCCGACACCAAGATCCGACCCGGCGAGAGGTAAAGGGGCGGTTCAAGCCGACCCCGAGCAAGCAAAGACCGCGGCTGCCATAGCTAAGGTCATCAACCAACTCGGTGTAAGCCCACTCTCTCCCGATGTATTGGCCACGCCCCTACCCACCGGCAATCGAATGCCCAACCTGGCCGTCTACAATGGAGACGGAGACCTTGCCAGCCACCTGCTCAATTTTGATCACCACATGACTCTGCACGACATGCCAGATCTCATGAAGGCGAAGACATTCCCGACCACCCTGGTCGGCAATGCTTTGGACTGGTTCCAAAAACTTCGTCCTGGATCAATTGCAAGCTTCTACCAGCTGGCGGAGGCCTTCCTATCCCGCTTCGCAGGAAGCCGTCGCGCTACCCGCCATACTTCTACATTGCTGTTCGTGAAGCAGCATAGAGGGAAAACTTTGAGGGCTTACACGGCTAGGTTCAATGAAGAGTCCCTCCGAATTCCTAACTTGGAGGACTCCATGGCTCTGATGGCTTACCAGAGCGGGCTCAGGTCAGGCCCCCTCACATCTTCTTTGGCAATCGACCCTGTGGATACTGTGTCTGAGTTGATGGTGCGAGCAGAAGGGTACATACACTCGGAGGAGATCCATCAGGCAAAAAGGGACGATGACAAGGAGAAAGAGGCTGGGAAGAAAGGAGAAGCCTCCCGAGCCCCATCCGGGGCCAAAGACTAGAACGACCGAGGCAAGCAGCCACAACAGCCGAAGCCGCACCCCCGGTTCACTATGTTCACTCCCCTTAACACCTCGAGGGAGCAGATTTTGATAGAGATCCAGCACCAGAACCACCTGCCTCCAGCTCCGAGAATGAAAGGCCGGCCTGATAAGCGCAATAAGACCAAATATTGCCGCTACCACATGGACTATGGCCATACCACCGAAGAGTGTAAAGACTTGAAGCAGGAGATCGAGGCACTGATAGCCCGAGGCCACCTCCGGAGGTATGTAGATCAACAGCCGACCCGGAATCCGGAACAAAGGGATAGGGAGAGGAGTCCGCCCAGGCGCCAGGTTGGGGGCGGACGTTTGGCCGTGATTGAAACCATAGCGGGAGGATTAGCGTCAGGAGGCGAGACCTCGGCAGGCAGAAAGGGTTATGTTCGTGCAGGGAGGGAATATGGACCAGTGAGGGGACCGGCCCCGGGGATGCAAGAGCTCACCTTCTCTTCAGAAGACTTGGAGGGGGTCATATTGCCTCACGACGACCCCCTGGTGATCAGCGCAGAGATAGCCAACTTCACCGTCAAAAGGCTGATGGTGGACACCGGGAGCTCGGCAGAAGTCTTATTCCTCAGCGCTTTTGAGTAGATGGGGTTGGACAGGAGCCGACTCAGGCCATTGCGTGGTACTTTAGCAGGTTTCACCGGGCAGTCCCATCGAGCCGAATGAGTCATCAACCTCCCGCTGAAGTTGGAGGATGGGGATAAGTGGATGTCGATGCAGGCCAACTTCATTGTAATGAATTGTAACTCCACCTACAACGGGATCTTAGGTCGGGTGGCGCTTAATCATTTCAGGGCCGTCCCCTCAACGTACCACCAGGCCCTGAAGTTCCCGACCCCGTCTGGGGTAGCCACTATACGCGGAGCCCAGCTCTCAGCTCGGGAGTGTTATGAAAACTCACTCCGACCCAAATATCAAATCTGCTGGGGACCGGATCTGCCCGAAGAAAAGAGAGACGCTAAGAGAGGAAGCCCGGCTGAGGACCTTCAGGAGGTGGAGCTCTCCGATGAAACAAAGAGAGCAAAGATTGGGAGTGAACTATCTGCCAACCTCAAGAAAGGTATAAGCCAATTTCTTTTAAAGAATGAGCATGTATTTGCCTGGTCTGCTTCTGACATGACAGGAATTGACTCGAGTGTGATTGAGTATCACCTGAATGCCGACCCAAATCACTATCCAGTAAAATAAAAGCGCCGGCACTTTCATTATGATAAGTAACAAATCATTGCGGAAGAAGTGGATAAGTTGGTGGACGCCGGCCACATAAAGGAAATACATTACCCAACCTGGCTGTCCAATGTGGTGCTGGTGACGAAGTCCTCAGGTGGATGGAGACTATGTATTGATTTCACCGACCTCAACAAAGCTTGCCCCAAGGATTGCTTCCCCCTACCACGGATTGACCAAATGGTGGACGCCACATCCGGGTTCGAGATGCTCTCCTTCATGGATGCCTTCAAAGGTTATAATCAAATCAAGATGGCTCCCGGGGACAAAGAGAAGACCGCATTCACCACCGATAAAGGACTCTACTACTATGAGGTCATGCCCTTTGGCCTCAAGAATGCTGGAGCCACATACACTCGGATGGTGAACAAGGTCTTCAAGAACCAGATTGGCCGGAATATGAAAATCTATGTAGATGACATGTTGGTCAAGAGCAGGAGGGCGGAAGACCATGTAACCGACCTGGCTGAGGCCTTCGCCGTAATGGAGCACTTTGGGATAAAATTGAACCCGGAAAAGTGCGCATTCGGCGTCAAGGCAGGCAAGTTCCCGGGCTTCATGGTCACAGCCCGCGGAATAGAGGCCAACCCGGAGAAAGTCCAGGCGATACTAGACCTGGCGCCTCCGACCTGCGTGAAGGACGTCCAGGTGTTGGCAGGCAAAGTCGCAGCACTAAGCAGATTCATGTCCAGATCGGCTGACAAGTGCGCTCCCCTATTCAAAATATTGAGGAACCCTAAGAACTTTGAATGGACTGAGGAATGCCAAAACACATTCCAAGAACTGAAAAGGTACATAGCCTCGCCACCTCTGTTATCCCGACCTGAGGTGGGGGAGGAGCTAGTAGTATACTTGGCATGCTCGGGAACAGCGGTGGCGGCGGCGCTAGTCCGAGAAGAAGGTAAGGAACAGAAGCCGGTCTACTATGTTAGTAAAACCTTGCAGGGAGCCGAGGCGAGATACTCCTCCTTGGAAAAACTCACCCTCGCGCTCATCACGGCGGCCAGAAAGTTGAAGCCATCCTTCGATGCTCATCCGATTAAAGTCATGACTGATGCTCCACTCAAATCCATCATGCACAAGCCAGAGGCATCGGGCAGGCTACTGAAATGGGCTGTTGAGCTGAGTCAATTCGACATCACCTACCAGCCCAGGACAGCCATCAAAGCCCAAGCCATTGCTGACTTTGTCGTAGAATGCACTGGCCGAGCAGAGTATGACCCGGAGGACGTGTGGAAGGTCCATGTGGATGGGGCCTCAGGGAAGTCTGGGAGCGGAGCTGGGGTAGTCATCCTCGATCCAAACCGGCATGAGCACCAGTACTCCCTCAAGTTCACCTTCTCGGCGTCAAAAAATGAAGCAGAATATGAAGCGGTGATTGCAGGGCTAAAAATTGCTGCTCAGCTCGGGGCACAGACAATCGACCTAAGCACCAACTCTCAGTTGGTTTCTAGTCAGATATCAGGGGAGTTCGAAGCCAAGGACAGTGCTATGATAGCCTACCTCAACAAAGTCAAGGATTTGACTTCAACACTCAGAAGGTTCACGATACAGCAGATTCCCAAGGAAGAGAATATGAAGGCTGACGCCCTATCCAGGCTGGCCTTGGGCGAAAGTCGACCTGCCCTAGTCCACGTGGAAGAAGTATCTGAACCTAGTATCCAGTTGGGGGTACAAGCTGCAGCCGAGCTCAACTTAAATCCAGATTGGACCAAACCAATCATGGACTACTTGGAAGGGGGTACGACCCTAGAGGATGAAAAAGCTACTCGGAAACTCGTGAAGCAGGCCTCAAGGTTTGTCATAATCGCCGGGCAGCTTTACAAAAGGGCTTACACCTGGCCTCTTTTGAAATGTGTTGGACCCGAAGAAGGAAACTACATACTCCGAGAGATTCATGAAGGGGTGTGCGGAAACCACTTGGGGGGTAAAGCTCTGGCTCGGAAGGCGTTAAGGCACGGCTATTTTTGGCCAACCTTAGAACAAGATGCCAAAGAGTATGTAAAAAAGTGCGACACCTGCCAAAGGTTTGCCAACGTGCAGCGGAAGCCTACTGTGGACCTCACAGTGATGGTAAGCCTTGGCCATTCTATCAGTGGGGTCTAGACATCATCGGCCCCTTGCCGACCAGTGTCGGCCAAAAGAAACACGCCTTCGTGGCCGTAGACTACTTCACTAAATGGCCCGAGGCTGAAGGTGTTGCCAGAATAACAGAAAAGGCAGCTTGGGATTTCGTATGGAAAAACATCATTTGCCGATTTGGGGTACCAAAGGTCATCGTCACCGACCACGGCAAGCAATTCGACAGTGCATACTTTCGAGGAAAATGTGCTGAGATTGGGATCGACCTCAGATTCTCGTCTGTTGCTCACCCTCAAAGTAATGGCCAAGTTGAAAGGACTAACCAAATTATTTTGCAGGGTCTGAAAACCAAGCTGGAGGAAGCAGAGGGCCAATGGGCATCAGTTCTCCCAGAAGTGATGTGGGCTCAGCGGACCAATATCAGCTCGGCGACGGGAGAATCGCCCTTCGAACTGACCTTCGGCACTCAAGCGGTGCTGCCAGTGGAGATCGGATCTCCAACCAGTAGAACCCTCCACCATGACCCAGAATTAAACGGAGCACGGATCCGTGAAGAGCTCGACCTCGCCGAAGAGCTCCGAGCTAAAGCTCAAATCAGAATGCTGGCCAGCAAAGCTGCAATGAAAAGAGCCTTTTCCAAACAGGTCAAGCCTAAGCCTATTAAGGTCGGCGACCTCGTACTCAGAAAGGCCATCTTTTTGCCGCGCTCCACTAACAAGCTTTCCCCGACCTGGGAGGGACCCTACGAAGTCATGAAAGAAGTCCGGCCCGGGACCTTCTACCTTCGAGACAAGAACGAAAAACTGTTAAAAAATGCATGGCATTCAGAACATTTGAAGCGGTATTTTGTATAAAAACGGCCCCGAGCCGGAATATTCTGTCCACGGCCACGAGCCGTAATATTTTGTAAACGGCCCCGAGCCAAGGTATTTTGCAAAGGCCCCGAGCCGAAACATTACTTGTACGAATTCAATACAATGCGATTTTATAAACTAATGCAATTCCCGACTTGAGAATAAGTACACAAACCAGCGCAATACCCGACCCGGGCGTAAATGCTGCAACTGTGAAATGACTCGAACTCGGATTAACGCGGTGGCCACGCTTAATCACGAGCAAACGACAAAGTAAACCAGCTCGGACTAAGTTCCAGCTCGGGCATAATTGATAACAATTTGATTAGTTTTGCCAGTTCGGATTAAGTTCCAACTCGGTGCATTCCGGCCTCAGGTCGGTATATTAGCTTGGGTCTAAACTCGAGCTCAATACTTGTCGACATTAGTTTGACCAATTTTATAACGGACTGACGAGTTCGAATTGGTAACCATTATGAGTTGCCCTTATTATACCAGCTCGGATTAGGATGTTAAATCATTAGTCGCGTCCAGCTCGGATTATTACGCCTAAGTTTGTATGGTCCATTAAAATTGGTCCGACCCCACTAACTTGAGGAAAATTTGCGAAGAGAAAAGTACACGTGTACGAACTCAATTAAAACGCAAATAAAGCCAAAATAAATATTTCATTAAAACTGGAAAGTGATTACAAAGGCCCAGCTCGGGCAAAATTACAATAGCCCTACTAGGGAAACATTGCTAAATCTATTTTGGCGCGGCAGCGGAGGTGGTGGCCTCAGCTTCATCCCCAACCTGGTCCAGGCCCTTCTGGACAAACTCAGTAACCTCCTTGGCCTGGGATATCAGGTCGGACGGAAGCTCGGGGATTTCCCAGAATTCTGGCGGCGGGACCTCCAAGATCTCGATGTAGTCGTTCTTGGAGGATGGAAAGAAAGTCTTCGCTCTCTCCCGAGCCGCAACTTGACCTCGGAAGTAGAACTCCATTTCCGCGTACTTCGCCATGGCCCCGCCTTCCGTGGCCAACCAGTCCACCGCCGCGTCGCTGGACTTGAAGGCCTCCACTGCCTTCTCCCCCTGGACGCCGACCCGCTCCACCAGTTCCTTAAACTTAGCCTCTGCCTCCCGCTTCTCTCGCTTATAGTGATCGACGTCCTTGGCCGCGGCTTCGCGTCGGCCCTTCTCTAGGTCCAGCTCCTTCCTTAAGCGCTCGACCTTCGCCGTATCAGCCCTCTGCCTCTGAGCGGCCTCCTCTCTCACTGTTTCAAGCTCGGCTCGGGCATCCACATACCGTTGCTCGAGCTCAACGCAGTGAGTTTGGGCCTTGATTAAGAAGCTGGGGGCAGAGAGGATGTGGGACTCAGCCTGTTCAGCAGAAGATAAAGCAATTAGCCGAGCTAAGAATACGACCTTAACATGAGATGGTTGACTTACCGTAACAATGGTCGTTCTCAAGTCCAGCGAGAGTTGCTCAGCTGGGACCGTCGCCAGCTTGGGGTCGCGATCCACCTTGGACGCCTCCATAAAGTGCTGGTCGGGAGGGCTCAACTCCGTGTCCTTGCCCTTCCCAGAGTGCCCGGGCCGAGGTCGCTTTCTGTTCTCAGATCGGGGGGAAGAGCGCTCCGGGATCGCTAGGCCCGACCCTGATTTCTTCGGCAAAGGGGACCCCGAAGCCCCTTTTGAAGAGACCTCGGGACCGACCTCACGCCCTTGGCCGCTGGGGCGCTGCCTTTGGCCTTGTCCAGTGCCGCCCGGTCCTGACCGAGCAGAAGCATCGCCACTGACTTCACCCTTCCTCCATACCTGGGAGTACGCAAGCTTCCTCATATCCGCCATATCTGCAAAAAGTAGAGCAAAGGGGTTAAAAGTGAGTCGAAGACCCAACTAAAGCGAAGCTAATAAACGGGACGGGAGGTCAGACGCCAATCCTGCAAACTGACCCTCTTCCGAACCAGTCCCGTCATCTCCTTCCAGGTCAGGAATCAGGTGGGGATGATCCCTCGAGAGGTCGGGCTCCCGACCAAATAACTTGGAATCCCAGATTCGCTCCCATTTCAGCACACTGTCAATGTCTATTAGCATCCCGGGCGTGGGCTTGAGCACTACAACTTCTCTAAGCTCCTCCGTTGAGAGTTTAGGGTCATCGTTGACGGTTTTCCTCAGGCTCGGGAGCCAGTCCAGCCTACATCCAGGATTCACAGACGACTCCACCCAATAGTAATCATTATGCCAGCCCTTGTTAGAGGAGTGCCACTTGGTGAATACGGAGTGGCCGACCCGAGCTGCGAAGTGGAACCACCCTGGCTGCTTCGGGTTGGGCTTACACACGAAGAAATGCCTGAATCGGCGCAAGGTTGGCTCCACTCCCTTCTCCAAACAGAACACATAGAAAGCCACCATTATGGCCCAACCATTCGGTGACATCTGACCCGGGCTGAACTCGAAATGGTTCAGGATTCCAACGATGAAGCCAGGGAGGGGGAGCTCGATGACGTCGAAGGCCAGATCATAGATGGTGTAGTGGTTGGCTGGGGGGTAGCACGCCGATTCTTGCCGACCTGGAACCTTCAACTTGTGATGCCGGTCAACTGACCAGTTCCTCAGCCTTGCGTTCGCCATCTGCACTGTAGAATGGCACTCACGCTTGCAGCAGGCAAACAACTGCTCGATCCTCTTCCCTCGAATTGAAGAAGCGCTGGCTGAAGCCGAGCTCCGAGGTCGAACAGCACTGACTGGGACAGCCTCGATCGGCTCGGTGGCAGACACCCCGGCTAAGAACTCTTGCGGTATCTCGATGCCCTCCAGTCGATTCAGCGGCTCCTCATCCTCCCCGACATCGAATTCTCCCAGGTCGGCCAAAGGGTCCTCTTCTGCCTCCTCTCGCACCAGTCTGACCCCAATAACTTGGCAGTCTTCGTCGCTCTCCTCGCGGTTAGATTTCCGAGCCGGCCCTGAGGACGAGCTGGTGCTCTCTCTGCCGCGGATCCTATTCGAGGTGGATGCCGAGCTCGGCGGACTTTCATCTCCACCATAAGACCTTACTTCCATTGCCTGGGCATCTTCTGATTCCGACCTCCCCATCCTGTCTACAGCAAATACAAATGTACAGGAATGACTAAAGGGAGTCGGGACGTACCTAATGCTCTCAACTGCGGAGTGTGGCCGACTATTCTGGTCCGAGCTGAAGAATCCCGAGAATATTCTTTCCGAGCTAGTTGCGTCCGACCACTCTTGCGTCCGACCTAAATTCCTTGAGAAATAGAAAGTGAAGTATGCAGTGAATCTCGGAGGAGGTGGCCCTATTTATAGGCGCCCGTGAAATTCGCCTCGGGAAGGCCAAACGTCGCGTCTCGTAAGAACTGCCAGGTGACGTGGCAGCCATCCGTTAGGCATGCACCGCTGACGTGGCCATCCCTACTCTATCGAGGTCGGGCACCTACAACTCGGGATTAACTCCTATCTCTAGATCACGCCCACTCGATCTCGACTCCGGGGGGGGGGGGGGGAGGAATTGACGAGGGGTTCCCGAGCTGAGATAAATGAGCCGACCTGATCAGAGATGGGCTAATCCGCGCTCCGTCAGCAGCTCGCTCAGCTCAATGTCCAACCCAGATGACTGGCCCGACCCCGTTAACCCCGACCTCAGTTCCAGCTGTTCCGATGGGACATAAAGCACTGATGGGACATAAAGCTGCGTCGCATTAAATGCTGTCAGACCCAAACTTAGTATAAATAGAGCTCAACCCTCCTCATTTAGGGGATCTCTCTCTCGTTATTAATTGCTCTCAACTACTTTGCCAGCTCGGACATACTAATCGTTCGCACGCCTGAGGGGAAAATCCGGGTCGTCACCCCGCCTTTTCCTTGCTTTCTTGTGCAGGACCTACAGCCGACCAAGAAAGTCTAGCTCGGAGGCGGACCAGAGAAGTCCATCTCGGCCAAAGCAGCTCCCGAATCCAACTGTGAGACTTTCAACCTCGACAATGAGGAAAACATTTGGAAACTACAGCCGCTTGCAATCAGTAGCCTCAGAGCTTGCCACATGTAAAATTATTAACTATTATTGAACACTGACTTTCTTTCTATTTTTAAGATTGGCTCCCTTGTTTTATAAAGGAAAAAATCTTACTAACACCAGACCAACCTCTGACTATAGGTGTCGGGGCGAGACGGACATATGTGTGAACCGTGTTAGAGTCAGACGGTCCGTTTTCAAAACATACAGGACAAAGATATACTTTACCTGATGCCAGGAAATCTGACATTATAAACATTGTTAACAGTTACAGCAGTCAACTTTGCCACCATCTGAAATATGTGCTTTCCTTCCATATAACTACTCCCAAAAGCTGTCCTGGAAATCACATAAGTTGTTAAGAGTCCAAATTCTTTGAACACATCAATATCTCCTCCTTCATAATCTTTCCACCTTTCCAGCATCATCTCAACACCTGTACACATTTTCGGAACTATGCTCCGCAGATGCAACAACTCTTCACATCATTTTTTTTTTTTTTTGAAGGGTAAACGCTCTATTTACACCCTTGTGTTTATTGCGACATGTTGATTTCCTACCGATAAGAAGTGTTATATTTTGATCTTTTATCTATTAACTTGTCACCATTAGTCCTTAAGCCACTTTCTGTTAAAAAATTAATAATTTTGTCATGTGGCCTGTGTCACGTGACCAGTCCGTGACAAAACCGTTAAAATTTTAATAGAAGGTGATCAAAGAATTAATAATGCCACAACTAACATAAATAAGGGGACAAAAACTAACATTTTTTAAAATATGGACTAACTTGTCAAATATACGATAAAAGTAAGGAACTAAATAGAACATTTACCCTTTTTCTATGATGCAAAATTCTCTCCTTAATCAAATTTTAACATGACAATATAGAAATGGTATCAAAATAAGTAAATATTGTGATGGTATAAGGATTAATTACTTTCAAGCTATCTGCATGGAAAGTGTGATTAGCCAATTTTCGAACTTTTGCCCATTTTTCACCTTCATTTGTTATACTTGCCTCTCCTAACAGTTTCTTTGCATAGCCATCAACTTCCATTTTCGGATAAGCACCTTCTTTATTGGAAAGTATCGCTTTAACAAGCTCAGAATCTGTCACAAATAGTTGGGCTTGTGCACCATGCCAACTAAGAAAGTTTCTTCCTGCCACACAAATCATATGATTGAAAATGGAGAGATCATATTCATATTATATTGAAATTAGTAAAATTTTGATGAAAAATTGGAACCTTTCAATGCTTAAATACTACTAAGATGTATAGTGTTAAGAAACACCGGGTTTCACCCTAAAACTAATAAATAGCACCATGGGTGGACATATTTACGGGATAGCGATGTTGTAGTCTGCACGAGCCCTAAGACTGAACCATTAAGAAGTGACTTAGGGCTGAATTTTTTGAAAGGTCTATGTTTTTAAGATATTGTTAGGCTAAAAAATAAATTTAGTCCCTACTTAAAAAAAACTACCTATATATGAGTGCTTAACTAGGTATTTTTGGCCCCCAATAAACAGAAATATTGAATCCACTCTTGAGTAGCACGTAGAGTAGCTCATGCTCATATATACTAATTTTAAAAGTTGTGATTTATCCATCCTGCAAATCAAAAAGCATAATACTAGTTAAAAGAATCAGAAACTACGATCATTACCATATATTTTCTTCCAAGCAGAAACATGAGGTTGTATCCTTGATGATATGTTATGAGATATATCATCCATAGGTTTTCCCATCGTTTGGCTTCTTATATTGGAGATTTCTTTGGTGCTACCATGAGGGAATGTGTAAGCAGGGCCTTTAATTCCCTGTGAACTCATAATTTTTCTTATTCGAAATGGTGTCCACCATACCTTGTGAAGGAATTTTGCAAGTGCCCACAAAATGTATAGGCACAAAATAATGGAGATGAAGGCAAGCATGGCTCAAGCAACAAGTTTTCAGTAATGAATATAGTGAGAAGTGATGGTTTGAAATCTGATTATGATTAGAGGTTTAATTTATGCTTGATTTTTTGTATGGGGCCAAGTATCAAATTACATAGAGGAGAAGACAAATACATGAGGATACCAGCTTTGGCCTTAGTTGAATCACTGGTTTTTATTTTTTATTTTATTTTATGATGAGGAAGTCTGGACCACATTACCCAATGTTTAGATGGACTAGTGGGGTAGTAACTTATTATCATAAAATGTTTTAAGTTCAAACTAAAATGCAGCCTCCATTATACTAAACGAAAAAAAGAAAAAAAAAGGCAGGACCACCCTAAGACTATTTCAAGTCAATTAAATATCAGATAATATTTATAATAAAAAATATATATGCAGATTTAAACTCCGAATCTTGGATGCAATGATTACTTAATATTAAATGGGCATGATTATGTCAAACTTGATTTTAAGTTTGGATTTTCATAAAGTTCACTTTCTCTATGACTCTATCATGAAGTTGAAAGCCATTCACATGTCTTTAAAAATTAGATCTAGAGTATCTATCACAAAAGTAAACAAAAAAAAAAAAATGAAAAACATGTACGAAACAAAAAACAATTTAAAATACTGTTGATTTTGGTCTATGGAAACTTTGTGCAAACAGTCCTCATTGTTTTTCTAAAATTTTAAATTCATTCATATTGTTTAAAATTAGTCAATTTAGTCTCTATTATTTTTTAATAAATTTAAAATTCGTTCCTATTATTTAAAATTAGCCAATTTAGTCTCTACTATTTTCTAAAAAAATTTAATTTAGTCCTAGCCTAAATTGGCTAAATTAACTTTTTTTAAAAACTATAGGGACTAAATTGAAATTTTTAAAAAATAATAAGGACTAAATTGACTAATTTTGAACAATAAGAAAGAATTTGAAATTTTTTGAAAAACAATAAGAACTAGCTTGCCTAATTTTGAACAATAAGGACTAATTTAAAATTTTGAGAAAAACAGTAGAGACTACTTGTACAATTTTTCCTTTGGTCTATTTGACAACTCAATGGAGGACAGTTTTTTTTTTTGTTAAAGTCAAAAGGTGTCACCACACTCGAACGTATGGGACTAGTCCCCGCTTAGGTGTCGAGGATGTCCCTGACCACAAACTGCTTTCAATGAGTTTTTAACCTTTGACTTTATAGGTAAAATTTGTCTACTGATAATCGATTTATCATTTGGATCACAGCGTTGACATTGCGAACCTATATATTATGTTATCTAACCATAATGGTGTTGAGGAAAATTTTATCTCTTCTCCAGTAGACCTTGGTCTAGCAATAAGGTTGAAACCTGAAATTAAAGTCTCACGTTAACAATGATTGGAAAATGACATAAACCAGATAAATCAAATAAAGTTTTGCAAGAAATAAAAGACATGAAACGTTCGCATAATTCATCAAAACTTACATCCACATATAAAGATATTGACGAAAATCACTATATAAGAAGAAATTTTTTTCCCTTCCAGTAAAACCTTAGCAGCATCTCATATATATTTTTGAAAAATCCAATTAATCAGTCCAACCATAAGTTTAGCAAATAATATGTTTGGGACTTTTTTTTAAAATAGTGATGATTGTGTAGTCTTTTTTACATATTAAGTCAAGTAGTAAAATATGAAATAAAAAATGGAAAGAGGAGAATTGGCTGATAGGAGTCATCAACTGGGTCAAAACACAAGACATCAGACTATATGCAAATTATTACCCTACTACTCCATCTAATCCATGAGAGCATCACTAATTTTTTTTTTTGTTGTTGTTTTTTTAGTAATTGTTTGTCTATCCATTCCTTGGTTGTTTCTCCTGATTTTTGTCACTCCTACGATACGCGGTTTCGATACATCTTGTTGCTTCTTTCGGAGAAGATGATACAACTTGGTTAATCATTTAATTATTCTCACTCATATGATTAAACCCAACAACATTAATTACCAACTTCATTTTATGCTTTCGTAACTATCAAAGAAATTTATTGGACTTTCTAGGTGTGTGTACATATACATAGATGTTTGGCAAATGATACCAAATGTCCTGCCAATATGAGGAAAACAACATCAACTACTCGTGGTATATATTTTGGTATCAATCTTTTTCATTTTGTTGGCTCTAGAGAATAAAATCATGTTCTCTTGGTCACATAAACATTTCTCTTGTCAGAATATCAGTCAATCAAGTGTCTAATTGTGTAGTTAATTAGTTGGTTACATAAACATTTCCCTTGTTAGAAGATCAGGCAATTGAGTGTCCGATTATGTAGTTAAACTAGTTTGCTCATACTCTTTTACCTATTGATTGGACTTTTTTTAAACTATACTATTGTACAATCTCTGCTTGTAACAGACAAAGATAAACCTGATATTGACAGATTTCTTTTTGATAATACAAGCAATAGTAGATCTAGAATTTTCGTTTATTGTGGGCTAAAATCACACAATTTAGTACTTATGTAGAGTTTTTTTTTTTTTTTTTTTCCAAAGAGGGATTAAATGAATTTTTCAATATAAAAATATCTTTAAAATATATACATTTAAAAAAATACAACTCTAATTTTTCAAAAAGTTTAACCCTAGTTTACTCATTTTGATTATGTTATGCTTGGGGTGATATCATGTGTGTGAAAATGTAATTTGAAACAAAGATGAAAGCGAGAAATTAGACACATGCGGATTTACATGGTTGGTCCTAAAGCCTACGTCCACGGGTAGTTGAAGAATAATTTACTATATGATGAAATCATTTACAAGCATTCTCTTACAAAACCTTACACCTACTACAATGGTCATAAGACTTATTTATAAATAATCCATGGGGTTCTAGGTATTAGTTTTACAAGATAATTGTGCATTAACTACAAATACAAGCTATAGCCCAATAAATTCCATTATCATAGTACTACATTTTTGCTCTTTTGTAACACTTAAATTGAAAAACTAAACTAACTGTTGCAATAGGTTCTTGCAACATTCTTCTAAGTGTTGCATTCAATGGATTTGAGGTTGGCTTTAGAGAAGATAAGAATGTCATCTGCAAAGGCTAGATGGTTGAGTTTAACTTTCTTGCATTTGGGGTGAAAACCAAATCCCTTCAACTCAATGGATTGAATTGAAGACCGGACATTTTGGAGAAGATATTAATAGCTTTCTTGATGAGCTCAATGGATCAGGGGTTGGTTTTAGAGAAGATAAGAATGTCATCTGCAAAGGGGAGTTCAACTTTCTTGCATTTGGGGTGAAAACCAAATCCCTTCAACTCATTTCACCCAATAAGAAGTTGAGATAAAACTTCCATGACAATCACAAAAACATAAGGTGGGATCGGGTCGCCTTATCTAAGACCCTTTTTTCCCTGGAAAAACCCCTCCATTTGATCATCGATCATAATCGAATAAAATAGGGATCAGATGTAATACACATATCAATCCAACAGATAAACGACCCAGGAAAACCAAATGCTACAAGACAAGAGCAGATAAAAGTCCAATCAAATGAGTCATAGGCCTTCATAATATCATCTTGAGGATATTAAAAGAGAAAAGTAGAAGCAAATTTACTATATAAAAAAAGAGAAAATAGTTGCAAGTTAATTAATATTGAAAATTTATTGATGGATTGAAGATTGTGAGTCCAACTATATATCACCGAAATTATACATACAACTTTTACCACGTAATATTGTTGTATCATGTATGTGACAGGTGTCACATATATAATCGCTTTCATTTATTTAAGAAAAATAAATAGCATGATATTACCATACAAAACATGAATAGTGAGTAATACTGCATAGATAGTGACATACAAAATTGGTCTATATATATATATACACTTCAGGAATGGCATACTAATTATTCAATTTGGTTTGCTTTCATATTTTTTTTTTGGTAGACTCCAACGACTGGCAACAAAGAATGTAGACTAGCAACATAGTAAATTGACTTTTAAGGTAAATAAATCAATTTGTCCTGCGAAGTTATAAGGACCAATTTGTATTGTTTTGCTTGATTTTTTTATTTATTATTATTTTTTAATTCAAAAAAGACTTAACCCCTACAACACATATTAAATGTCATTTACAGTAATTAATTTAATAATCTACTATACTTAACCAAGAAGCATACCACTAGACTTGCAACATAATAATTTGTTTTGCTTGATTAGATAATGGAATCATAAGGAAAATACAAAAGATATCTGGCCCAGTTCGCACAATCTTTGGAATTTTTGGACTCTGGTCCTCTTTTTCTTTTTACCAAACTTTCGAATTATTGCACTCTAGTCCATTTGTGATTTTTACCAAAACTTTCGAATTATTGCACTCTAGTCTATCTGTGCTTTTTACCTAGACTTTCGAATAATTGCACTCTAGTCCATTTGTGCTTTTACCAAATTGTCCACCATGTCATTATTGAATTATATGGTTTGATATTTCTGAAACTAAATTTTGGTTACAGATTTTGTTTGTAATTTAAGTGAAAATAATTATTATTTCAAATGTATAAAACCAAATGTGTATCCTCAGACGTCGATGCTAACACGAGAGATGAAATTGTTGATTTGAATATTTTTCCTGAGAAAATGAAAAGAATTGCAATTTTCTGTATCATATCAACTAGAATGGAGTTTAATGGCCTAAATGTCACTTGTGCCATTCGTCTTATCCTACCTCACCCCCTTAAGAGATAAGAAAGTTAAGAGGTTGGAACTTAAAACTTTTGTTGGCTTAGATGCAACTTTAGTAGGGTTAGCCATAAAGTTATATCTCGAAAAAGCTTATCTACTAAAAACTTTAATTTGTTTACGAGAATGCAACTTTAACAGGGTAATTGATAAGGTTGCCCTTCAAATACTTGTCAAATAAAAAACTTTTTAAGAGGTTAATCAAGGGTCACGTAAGAATAAGATAAGATTTTATTTTTTAACTATCACTAATATATGTATAACATGTGATACATATATGATATCCTGTCCTATATCAATTTTGCAAGATATAGGTATTTAGTTTATAACAATTTGAGTTTACAACTACTATCAACATGTGTTTAAGCATTTTGTGTCATTAATTATAGACTTAATGTATTGAGAGAATAATAGTTTGTATAGGCCATTACTTGTGGCATCAGACTAAGTTACCAGACAAAAGTGTGGCTCTTCCCATTGCTTGGTGATCCTAGAGTCTAGTTTTGTTCTATTCGGCACGATGCATTCGTCGCGTATTTAAGGGGCCAATTTTATGATATCCCATCTTATGTCGATTCTGTAATTAAAGAATTGTGTTTAGATTCTAATTGGGTTTATTAGTATTGTAAGCAATAGGATAATAGCTGACTAAGCCTCTGGGCTCTTGAGCACAAGGGTCTGTTTAGAAGTGTTCTTGTTATTTTGTTTGGTATAACAGTTTTGAAAACGAATTTCTAAGAACAAAAGAGGAAAAAAATTGTTTGACTAGAATTGATCTCTCAACAAGGTATCCAAATGAAGATACCCTTATAATTATATAATTGTTTTTTTCTTTTATAGAGCTACAATTTTTTATTAAATTAAATAGTTTAATTAATTAAACATTTAGGTTTGATTAATTTAAATTAATTAAATTATTAACTAAATTATTATTTATTATTAATTTATAAGTTAAGGATTTTAAAAATTTAATAACTAATATTTTTAATTAAAATTTTAATTCATAAAATAATAAATTACATCATAAAATTTTAATAATAATAAAAAGTAATGAAGTAATTTATTATTAATTTAGTAGTTGATTATTTGAAAATTTTTAATTAATTAATTTAATTAATAACTAATAAAAAAATTGTAAATAGTGAACTTAATAAAAATTTATTTTATAATAAAACTAGTTATTAATTTATTAATTAATTATTTTAAAAAATTATTAATTAGTAACTAAAAATTTTTTATTTAATAAATTATAAATTAATTAATAAGGCTAATTAATTAATTAGTAATGAATTAATTATTAACTAATTAAATAGTAATTTATTAAAGTTATTAACTTAATATTAAATTAATAGAATTATTAGTTATTAGTTAATTTATTATTTATTTAATTTCATTAATTATTGATTAAATAATTTATTTATTAAACTAATTAATTAATTAATTATTATTTTTATTAAATTAATTATTATAAAATATGTTTAAGTGTATTGGGGGAGAGGGGGAGTGGAGCTGGAGAAAATAAGAACACATGAAAACATATAAAATGTGTGTTTTTTTTTTTCCTCTTGTTGAGAATAGGTTTTTCAAAACAGTTTTTGAAAATAATTAACAAAAACTTATGCTAAACAAGTTTCTTTTATTTTTCTATTTTCGAAAACACTTCCAAACAACCTTAAGTATTTTGCGTTAGTTAATTATATTCAATGTATTCAGGTTAATTAATAGTTGAACCTAGTTCATTACAGATTATATTAGAAAAGGGTATCAGGCTAATGTATAGGCTTATATTACTGCCTGGTGGTCTTAAACTGTTGTTTTGCCTCGTTGCATATTTAATGAAGAAAGGAATCTGCGACATCTTATTCCCATATAGATTTTATAAATGATATGCTTACCCTACTACCTGGTGGTCTGTTGTTCTATTATTTTGTTGGGCGTGATTGCCAATTCATACTCTTACATAATTCATATTCCACAATCACTAGAGATAAGAATCGCTCAATTCAAAATACTGAATACATCAAAATAAAACTCAATTACACGACGCATGATAAAGTACTCCTGGCCCGTTCTTATCACTATCCAAAAGCTCCTTAAGTCTTTTATCACGTGGCTGTTCAAAAGTTACGATCTCATCACATCCATGGCCTAACTCTGCCATTCTATCTGCAACTTCATTAGCTTCTCTGTAGATGTGTTTCAGACGAACTGACCAGTTTCTTTTAAGTAAATCTGTGCATTCTCGAACAAGCTGTACTTGTAGGTCATTTGAAGGCTTTTGTTTCCCGTTAAAAAGCCGTTCGGCAGTGTCACAATCTGTTTCGACCTCAATATTCTTGAATCCACTGTTCCAAGCTATCTGTAGTCCCTCTCTTATAGCAAATAATTCAGCTTCGTGGATATCGCAACTGAGAATTTTTCCAGCAAAAATTTGAACCCAATCACCCCCGTCATCTCTAAAAACCCCTCCGATAGCCACCAAAATATCCGCAGAATTAGGTTTTGTTTTACGACTGGCATCAGTGTTGAGTTTCAACCAACCCTTTTTTGGTAAACTCCATTTCGCGTTGTCCTTGGGCGTCCGCTTTGCTTCTTGTATAAGAGCAGAAGATGGTTCATGGACCTGATTATAGATGTAGCCATCCTCTTCTAAGGGTTCCATCACTTTCGTGTTGCTTGATGATGATGATTCTGATGAGCTTGAGAAGAGCTTAGATACTGTGAACAAAAAAGAGAAGAGCTTAGAAACGCCCCATGCAGCAAAAGCTGCTACTCTGATCAAAAAACAGAAGTGCATAGATACGCCCCATGCAGCAAAAACTGCGTTAACCACCACTCCAACCGCCTTGCCTATAGTTGACAGTGGATCATCAACTGCTTCTTTTTCATTCTCAGACATGTTCGTGTAGTAAGACATGATTTTAGTGTTAAAGAACCAGTTGAGGGCTTTCAACTACATTGTATGTGGTGGTTCTCCAAGAAGTAATTAATTTATGGCAAATTCTGAGAGTATATTTGCACATTGGGCCCCTAAGAAACAAATCTTTTGGTTGTGGCCAAAATTACTTCAAGTGGAAGTTTTGAACATCTCTTTAATAAGATTATAGGTCCCACCTCACACTCTAATGAAAGGCAACCATTTTGAAGCATAATCCTTTGGTCGGTCATCACCTTGATTTTTCGCCAATTATACGGTGTACTGTAAAAGTGTTGGTGGTTCCTCGTCAATAGAGAGGTCACCAGCCTTTTTGGAAAGGAAGAACACATTGGAATAATATTGACTAAAATTTCTCAATTTAGTTCCTATTATTTTTAAGATGTTTCAATTTGGTCTTTATTGTTTAAATTTTTTTAATTTAATTTCTATTATTTTTTCAAAAGTTTTAATTTCGTTCCTATTGATTTTAAAATAGAAGAGCATAGATACGCCCCATGCAGCAAAAGCTGCGCCAGCCACCACTCCAACCGCCTTCCCTATAGTTGCCAGTGGATCATCAATTTCATTCTCGTGTAGTAAGACGACATGATTTTAGTGTTAGAGAACAGTTGAGGGCTTTCAACTACGTTGTATGTGGTACTTCTCCAAGAAGTAGTTGTTATATAGCAAATTCTGAGATGATAATTTGCATATTGGCCCCTAAGAAACAAATATTTTGGTGGTGGCCCACGGTGTAAAGAGGTCACCAGTCTTTTTGGAAAAGAAAAACATATTGGAATAATGCTAGTCAAGTTTGGAACAATATAAGTTTCGCCTACGCTACGTCTATCGTGATATAAATAAATAAATATATAAGTGGGATAAAAAAATCCTTGCATTTTATAATAAAATAGTCTTTATATTTATACTTTCAGTTTCATAATATAATGGCCTTGCTTTTTTTGTTTTAGTGGAGATTAAACTACATTATTTTTCAACTTCTCTGCAAGAAGTTATTTTGTTTTTTGGTCTGATAATTCTCATATTTTATATGTTACATTGAGCCTTTGTCATGCACTTTTGTCCTTTATCTAACAAAGTAGGACTCTATTCGTCCTTAGCCAATTTTTCACCCATTTTAAGTCATTAGTTCAATTTGACATGACACATGCAATTAATAATAAAAAATTGATAAAAAAATGTGAAAAAACTAACTGTGCCTTATTTTATAATCTTAAAGGAATAAAAGGCACATTGGTGAAGTTAGGTCACCAAATTATTATTTCTTTCCAAACTTAAGCGACGACGATATTTGCACTGACCCTTGATATACTAAGATATATATAGTTTTATATAGTTTCGTTCTTTTACTTTTAAATCCTAAGTCATGAGTTCGACTCATGTATAGAAACCGCGATGGGGACCTCCATGCATCAAGAATGACAGTTTCTTTTTTGTGCCTCATCTTATATTGTTATTTTTGTGTGTGTATGTGAGTTGATTTAATGAGTTAAGTATAATAGGGCTAATACATTTCAAAAGACCAAAGTGATCATTGATCCACACAAAAAAGAAAGACGAGTGACTTCCGAGTCAAGAATAGAATTAACTAATGACAAGTGCCACCACGTTGGGGCCCAATAACAGTAAAGTTTGGAATTTGGGTGAATTGCACCAATAAATTTAATTTAGTCCTATATATTACAAAAAATTTAATATAATCTTATATATTTGTCTAAAAATCTCAAATTAGTCATACTGCTAATTTAGGGGTTAGTTTTAACAGAAAAAATCATAAATAACTTTTTTGCCCTCTACTATTCTCCAAATTGAAATAGTAACCGGAGCTAGTGTAATCAGAATCGTACGATTCGCGACGATTCGATACGATTCACTAAAAAAATTATACGAATCTGATAGGAGAATCGTGAATCAACGTGAATCGCAAGTGAATCGATACCGAATCGTAGTGAATCGTTCACGATTCACTGAATCATTCACGATTCGGGTCAAAATTTTTTTTTTTTTTTTAAAGCCCAAAATATTTCAAAGTAGATAACAAAATAAGCCCACTTTAGTAAAAAAAGGGAGACAAAACTCGTAACTGATTGGACCACTTTTGTTTACAGCAGCTTTTGAGCACTAGTTTGGGCACTTGTGAAATGTGATATTATTCCGACCAAAAAAAATAGTGTGATATTATGATGCAGAAATTGTTTGGCCTACTAGGAACAAGTGAAGTAGTAAACAATATAGAAAAGTAACAAAAATATATATTAATATTAATTCAAATAAAGAATCTCAACTAAAAACTGTTAATAGAAACATAATATGTCAAATATCAACTCGTTTTAAATTTGTGACCGAATCGGTACGATTTACGATTTGATTCGATTCACGATTCAAAAAAATGACATTTCGATTCACGATACGATTCACGATTCGATAACTATGACCGGAGCTACTATTCACAAAATAGTAACTCAAAAATGAAAGAAGAAGAAGACACCTTATCTTCTTCATTTGACCATGTTACAATATACCAAGGGTACCATTGGACTCGCAGTAATAAGAGAAAGAAGTTGGTGCTAACCACACTAGTCACCATTGACCAGATAATCATCGGAGAAAGAAAGAAAGTTGGGATGTGATTTATTGACTTGTATGCCTCTAGTGCTCCAAATTCAGATTGGGGCAGATCATTAGAATCCTTGTCATAAGAGGAGTCCAACCATACCTGCCACGCCATTGGACGATGCCGAAGATGGTTGGGATCTGAGAAGAAAATTGTGGATATTGCAACACTAGTCAACATTGACCATTGACCTGATCGGTGATTGGAGATCCTCAAATTGTTCACCATCCAAAGAAGAGTCCAACGGCGCTAGCCGTTTGAAAATTGGACGGTTAGATCGTGAGATATCAATTGTTGAACGTGAGCCGTCCAATTATTATCAAATCTAAAAGGTTCAGATCTGGTGCATTTAGGACCAATTTGAACTTTTTGCAAATATTTAGGACCAATTTGAATAGTTTTGCAAATATTCAGGACCAATTTGAAACTCCTAACAAACATTCAGGACTAATTTGAACATTTTTGTAAACATTCAGGACCTAATAGAACTTTTTTCTCACACATGTCGTTTTTCAATTTTGCCCCTCATGTCAAGATCATGTGCAAATCACATGACCAATTTTATGTTAAAATTAATCTCAATTTTAACAGAAAAGGCTAATATGAGACTTTTATAAAATATATATAGGACTAAACTGAAATTTTTAGAAAAATATATATGACTAAACTGAAACTTTTAAAACATATAGGACTAAATAGAATTTTAGATGGAACATATAAGTCTATTGGTGCGATTCACCCTAATTTGTACGCTTAAAAGAGAATGAGAGAATTTACAAAACGTCCGTAGAACCCACATTCTCTCTTACGCATGAAAATATGTGCCAATGTGGGCGCATGGACTATATCCCAAACATTACATTTTTTAGACTTTTCAAAAGAAGAATAGAACAGTTTTGAAATTGGAATCCAGCTCTTTGACCAGCTGGGCAAACTAAGACCCCATTTCGTACGAGAATTTCAAATTAAATATCTATAAATTTAGGGGCTAATATATGCAAATTCTTAAGAGAGATAAAATATATAATTTTTTAATTATATGAGTATATTTTTTTCAATGAGAATTATTTAATTTGTTTAGCTAAAAATACTTAAGTATTTAATTTTTTTTTTTAAATATAAATTTTTTTTAACATTCTTTTGAATTAATGAGGACTAATGTAAATCGAAGGGATGCCCCAGCACCTCTTGTCAATAATGCTGCAAGTGAATCTTTCTTTTTCCTCGTTATGGTTCATCAAAGACAAAAGTCATGAGGGAATCTTAACTTTCGGGCTTGTGTACGTAAAAAGTTCCCCTTCTCTTATTCTTAGGGATCATGGTTCTTTGTACTAAAATTCAGGAGAGAAAATAGTTGAGACAATTATTGACAATTTCTTTAGGACTATGTGATTATAAATTTATGGATCAAAGATAAATAAGCTCTTGAGATTCTTGAGATTTTTGCAATTCTCAAATCAGTACCTGAAGGTTTTTTTATTTATTTATAAAAAAATCACTTAAATCCTCATATATAGTTGATTTTTATGTACAAATAAGTCCTCTTACATTTACCCCCATCAAGTTTTTGTACAGAAAAGCAATACGTGCACAATACGTGCCAAATAATGACGGTTTTTCTAATATTAACACGAAATTGAGCACGTAATTTTTTTATTTTTTTTATTTTTCTCTCTCGCAAGCCCAACGAGTTGAGCACCCTTTTGCTCATGCTCGACTCAGTAACTACATAAGCTTAGTTTGTTTATTTATTTTTGTTAAAATTTGTCTCAATTGAATAAATAAAAAGGGTTTGTACGAGCCCAAAGCGATCCAACATGTTGGTTCATGAAATGTAAACCCATTGGCCATGACCATTGTCCAAGCACAATAAACTGCTCAAAGTAGAAACAATAAAGTTATGTGGACTGCAGACCGCAAAGGGGACTTCACGTCAGCTTCTACATGGGAGAAGATTAGAAGTCGAGGGAATGCTGTTCATTGGGCTAATGTGATATGGGATAGAGTGGTGATTCCGAAGCAGGGATTTTACACCTAGTTAATGTGTCTTTATCGCAATTATACTAAATATCGGCTTCTCAGTTGGGGTGTAATTAACAATACGAATTGTGAGCTTTGTGATCTGGGTCTTGAGACTCGTGATCATCTATTTTTTTATTGCCCTTTCTCTCACAGAATTTGGGAGCATTGCATGTCTCTCCTTAGAGCATCCAACTTGGATGTTTGCTAGGATGCCATGTTTATCAAAATTGACAGACTGAGGCAAAAGAGAAGCTTGCGAGCAGACTTGGCTAAATGCGCGCTTTCTTCGTGTGTGTACCATATATGGAAAGAAAGGAACAGTACGGTCCATGGCTTGGGGGCGAGTACGGAAGAGCAAATCATTGAAAGAGTCCTCCTCGACGTTAGACAAATGATAAACTTACAAAACAAATATGTGGATAATACTATGAATAGGTTTTTTTGTAGATTGTGGAAAATTACAGATAGACTTCTGTAAATGTTAGTTTTTGGGAACAGTTGATGACTTTGTAACTCATGTTTTTTTAAAGTTGCAATGAAAAGATTACTTAACGAGAAAAAAAAAAAAAAGAGTTTAATCCAAACTTCATTGGAGCAACTCGGATCGTATTCAACTTTAAGCATAAGTCTACATGAATAGGAGACATATATGTCGCATTTGCCGAATTCTTAGAGATTAAAGAGGTAAATTTCGAGAATAAAATGCATCACACCTCCTCTATTTTTCTAAAGTTTGCGTCATAAACCCTATGTTTTTAAAAGTCGCACAACACCCCCTGAGTTATCCAAAATATTGTACACTCGCCCCTATCGTGAGTTCTGTTAATGTCCGTTAACTGCAGTTATTAAAAGACAAAAATTTTCTTTTTATAGATGGTAGTTTTGTGCATTTCATACATCTGATTCCTGTAAACCCAATTTGAAAGACGAACTAAACCTATCACTGAATGCGTCTTTTTGGGCGGAAGACGAGCTCAAAGATCCAAAAAAGTTGTATGAGGTAGAGTGGCGTGAAGAAAGTTTCTACCTCAAAGTGATGGGCAAGCATTTAAAAAGCAATTGAGGTTAAATTAACAGATTTTAGGCAAGTATTTGTAACAGCAAAGGTTGAATTCAAATGCAGCCTAAAGTAGGGTTAAAGGATACTTTCTGTACTTCCTTTTTAAAAAACAATTGAGGTTAACGAATCTAAGCTGCAGGAATAGAGGATTTTAGGCAAGAATTTGTAACAGCAATTGAGGTTTACGGATTTAATGAACTTATGGTCATGTAATAGTTATATGTTATTAGGTAAACGACTTAACACCTCCCATGTATTTTGTCAAAAGTGGACAATACCCTCTATATTTTAAAATGTAGTTGATTACTCCCATATATTTTATAAAAATAGCTAAATAACCCTCTGTGTTTTTAACACCCTTGTTTTCGTTAAAAAAATCATTTATTTTAACAAGGGTTATTCAGCTACGTTTTATAAAACATAAGGGGATAATCAGTTACTTTTATAAAACACATAGGGATAATCTGTTACGTTTTAAAACACATAGGGGTATTCAACTACTTTTATAAAATACAGAGGAATAATCAGCTACGTTTTAAAACACATAGAGTATTGTACACTTTTGATAAAATACAAGGGGGTATTAAGTCATTTACTCTATATTATTTGAGGAAAAAAAATAATTAACGGACTTAAGCTAATGATGTATTACTTAAAATAACCTCTGGAAGATGGTTAAAGTTTGGGTTTTCAGGCGTTTCAAAATTTGGTGAGGAGATATGTGTGTGCATTAAAGTGTGTGTCAGTGTTGTGGTGGTGGCAGTTGGTGGAGATATATGGTGGTGATAGGTTGTGCTAATGGTGAGGAGATGAGGGCGCCATTTTGGTCCATTGAAATGTATTTTTAGGCTTCAAACTAATTCTAGTTGTATAAGTGGCGTGAATTATGTATTCCCCGTTAAGTTTAACGAAAAATTAGATAGTAGGGTTTATATTGCAATATTCAGAGTAACAGAAAATTTTATTTACAACTTTTGAAAACACAGAATTTATGATACAATTTTAGAAAAACACAAGAAAGTATAGCGTATTGAATGATGCTTTACAAGTGGTTGATCACTACTAGAACCATTGGAATCCAAGAAAGAATTATTTGCTGCATGACTAGGTGAATTCTCATTCTTTGAAATAAACTTTGCATTTTCTTTGTTGGACTTTGTCCTCCAATTAGACTGGTAGCCAAATAGCTCAAAGCACTCCTCTTTAATGTGACCAACATTTTTACAGTAGCCACAAGATGGCTTCTCCGAGTATTGTTTTATTTTTGCTGCATTGTTCATTAACTGATTTTGTCGTCCAGCCATGAACGCAGTGGACTCAATACTAGGCATTCTTGAAGCGGTATGAAAGGGGAAATTGACGTCCCCAGTGGTTGATTGTTGGCTTGTGGTTTTCGCAGCATTGCTGTCACCTTCATCAGCCATGATTTGAGGTTGGATAGATAGTATAGTGTTTTGGGTTTTATGGCAAATTATCTGAGGACAACCTGCTTTGATACTATGTAAAATATTGTGGCATCAAAACGCATATTCATTGATAACCAAAACAGAATATATATACTACAAAGAGATGCCATCGAGATGACGATATGGACTCTGCCTATTGTTACAGTGGATAAACGTTTACCTACACAAGTCAATCCCTTAGCCAAAATACAAGTTTTTCTTAACTAACTAATTAATATTGCAAGCTAACATACATATCTAATTACGTAGAAGATGGAGTCACATGTAAAATGTTGAATATATCACAATACTATTTCAAGTCCATGTAACTGTGCTTAAATCCACACAACGTTAGTCTCACTTGTGAATTTGATATTTTGAGGCGTGACGGAATCTCGGGACAAGCTTATTCATGGATTTTTGTTCCTACTTCTGACTATGTAATTTACGTAAATCTGCAGCCAACTTCTGAAAACAAGTGATGAAATAGAATCAGAGAAACTTGAGCAGGGAATAAAAGATTGCATCACACAGATCATAAAGAAAAGAGAGCAGGCCAAGGACGAAGGAGATCATAGCAGAAATGATTTCCTTGAAAAATTGCTAGAAGCTAATAGTCATGAAACAGAAAACAGCAAGTGGCTTTTAGTTGAAGACATGGTTGATGAGTGCAAGACACTCTATTTTGCTGGACATGAAACAACTACATCTATGCTTGGATGGACTATTCTTCTGTTAGCTATACACGAAGACTGGCAAGAGAAAGCAAGGCAAGAGGTGATGGAACTCTTCGTCCGAGAAACTCCAAATGCAGATGGCATATCAAGAATGAAAATTGTAAGAAACCTGAATCATTATCCTGTATTGCACAATTGTATAAAACATAAATTCAATATTGATATGGGTGAAAATCTGACCCGGGACTCATAAGAAACTGACTTACCAACATGTACACAATTTGAGGGAAAAAAAAGAGATTATATCATCTGACCAGTCGAGATTCCCAAGAATCTCTTGAACTTTCGCATAATGTGGGGTGATATTATAAGTAAGGACAAAAAAATTATGGGGGCCTGTCAAGAAGATCCCCTTTCTATAAATAAAGTAGAATTCAGGTAGGTAGCCACGCGCCCGTATACCAGCAGGGGATCTATTTTTGTATCCTATTAAATAACAAGTAAAGGATAGATAGTTGTAAATACTCTCATCCTTTTTAATCTACCAACATGATCCTGAAACATGTTTGAGGTAGTAAAGGCAAGCTAATTTTACTCCCTCAAACAGAGCTATACATTTCGCCTCTAGCTCTCCAACATGATCCTGAAACATGGGGAGAAGATGTTAATCGTTTTAAGCCCGAAAGATTTTCCAGAGGCGTCGTTAAAGCCACCAACAACAATCCGGTAGCGTTTTTGCCGTTCGGCTTCGGACCAAGGACTTGTGTGGGGTTGAATTTTGCAATCACAGAAGCCAAAATTGCACTCTCAATGATTCTGCAGCGCTATAGGTTCACTTTGTCCCCGACTTATATTCACTATCCAGTTCAGGCTTTTATGATTTGTCCACAACATGGAGTTCAAGTAATTCTCCATCGAATTTGATATAACGTGAACATTCTTAGGAGGACTACAATCAAGCCAATAAACACAAATTGGGCTCGACCCTTTTTGAGAAACTGCGTATAACGAGAATTTTGAGCACGAAAATATTGCATAGGGTATTGTGGTTTTTCTCATTAATATGTTTGTACATAGTTCGTCTGGAACTTTGACTTTTGGGTTTGTGTAGGTGAAAAGTTCCCATTCTCTTGTTTTTAGCGATCATGGTTCTTTGTACTGTGAGACAATTATTGATCATTTGTTTAAGACTGTGTGATTATAAATTTATAGATCTAAGATAAATAAGCTTTTGAGATTTTTACAATTCTCAAATCAGTACCTAAAGTTTTAAAAAATATCACTTAAATCCTCATAGTTTGATTTTTAGGTATAAATAAGTCCTCTTACCTTTAAACCACTTCCCCCTTCCCCCTTCCCTCTCCTCCCCCCCCCCCCCCCCCCCCCCCCCCACACACACACACCAATCAAGTTTTTTGTACAGAAAAACAATACGAGCCAAATAATGAAGGTCTTCTAATATTAACACGAAATTGAGCATGTAATTTTATTGTTTTCTTTTTATTTTTCTCTTGCAAGCCCAACAAGTTGAGCACCATTTTGCTCAAGATCGACTCAGTAACTAAATAAACTTAATTTTTTGGGTTAAAATTTGCCTCAATTGAATAAATAAAAAGGGTTTGTACGAATCAAAAAAGTTTAATCCAAACTTTGGTGGAGCAACTCGGATCGTTTTCAACTTTAAGCGTAAGTAATCCACATGAATAAGAGACCTATATGTCGCATTTGCGGAACTCTTAGAGATTAAGGAGTAAAAATTAATATACATCATATATATATATATATATATATATATATATATATATATATATATATATATATATATTACTAGGCAAGTAAATCATTTTATTCGACATCCTTGAACATTACAGAAAAGCCAAACTTACACTAAGCTAAGCCTCCAATCCAAACACAAGATACAATTTTCCATACTATATCTATATTTTTTTTAAGACTAATTTTCTCTCTAACATCCAAAAGAATCTTTTCAATAATTTGTTCCTCCAAACACGTGGTCGAATTGTACACTCTGTTGTTTCGTTCTATTCAGAAATGATAAACACAATAGCAGAATGTCGCATGTCAGCTTTCAATCCTTTGTTTAGAGGGAGGTCAACTAATACTATTGTTCACCGACAGTACGAGGGAATGTCTTCTTTCTTTTATTCTTTTCGAGTAGAAGCTGCAAGGCTAATGACGCATAATCCATAATATCTATTCACTAAATTATGTAGTTCGATAACAATCGTTACAGTTTTACACAAAATATCAAGGGGTAAAAGCATTAGTTGGGATGAATCCATTCTCATTTTCGTAACCTTTGATAATGTTCTTATTTCTTTTGAGAGCCATAATTAGTTTTAGCAGGAAAACCACTTAATGAATAAAGCAAACAATTATCCTAGTAATGGCTATTAAAAGAAGGACCACCTAGGTGTCTTCCTTTATAACAAAAGAGAAAAGTAGAACCAAATTTACTATATAAAAAACGAAAGAGAAAATAGTTGCATCTTAACTAATATTGAAAATTTCTTGATGGATATAGCATTGGTAACGTCTCCGGCATAAATGTAAAGAGAATATATAACTGATATAAGATCTTGTGGAACATGATTTATTGAAGATTGTGAGTCAAATTATATATCACCGAAATTATACATACAAATTTTATCTCGTAACATGGTTGTATGTGATAGGTTTCACATATATATATATATAATCGGATTCATTTATTTAAAAAAATAAATAACATAATATTACCATAGAAAAACGTGAATAGTAAGTGATACTGCTTAAATAGTAGTGACATACAAAATTATTATTTAATCTGGTTTCCTTTCATATTATTTTTTTGGTAGACTCCAACGACCGGCAACAAAGAATGTAGACTATCTACATAGTAAATTGACTTTAAGTAAAGAAAACTATAAAAAGAAGTTCACATCCTAAATAAATCAATTTGTCCTGCTAAGTTGGACCACACTACAAGAATTCGAAGAACTATAGGTGACGGTTTTTAAAGATAGTGGTTTTTAACCACTACCTATTAAAAGGCAGTACTTTGCAAAATCGTCACCAGCACTGCTATCTATGCTCGTGTTGCCTATGAATAAATGACAGTTTATAAAAACTGTTGTCTATAGTTACAACTTGCATATGTGACAGTTATAATAAATGCTGCCTATATCACCACAAGCACAACTCTCTTGAACCGCTACCTTTGATAAAGATAGTAATAGGTGACGGTTAATTGGGACCGCTGCACATCATTTAGTAGACTAATAACTAGCAATTCAACTGAACTGCTGCACATTCCTGCTCTACAATTAATATATGTTTCAGCCAAGAACAATGACCTCATAACTGATTTTAGAATCATTGGAACACTGCAGCTAAACTAGCCATAAAGGCATTGGTATATACATTGAAATCAGCATTTTCTTACAAAAAATGGGTAATGAGAATCAGTTTGAAATCAACATTTTCTCACAAAAGATGCCAAGGAGTCTTGCATATTGATTTCCCTCTAGTCTTTCTCTTTTATTTTTCAGCCTTTTTCCTTAGTTGGCCACTAGTTTCTGAAAAATTTAACCAAACAAATTAAGTTCTGCACATAATTGGATAGAAACTACCAATATGGAGGAAAGCTAAGAAGGGACTGAGAAAGTATTTGGTTATAAGACTAATAAAAGTAGAGGTTAAATAACCATCCTAATATGATTTTATCATTTGACATTTATATTAAATTCAAAGAAGAATTTAACAAAATACAATGGCTTATTCTTGGTGAGCAAACTAGTGGATTGAATGTTATTACTTTAAGAGAATAAATTTTATAAAGATCAATTTTCAGATTTACATTTAAATGAACTAAAGCCTCCTACCTCATGAAAACAAAGAAAGCAACAGTAAATTCAACTAGCAAAAGTAGATTGTACTTAATAAGGCAGCTACAAGCACACCATGCATACAATATTCCAAGATAGGCCAAAACTGAAAACCGAATAAAAATTTTGCAAAAGCATAATTATAGCTCCAAACACTAGATCTTTTGACAAGAAAGAAAGTCTACAATTTTGTCGTTGTTCATTACATTTCTAAAGCAATAGACTTGTGGATAAGTTTTCTAGCATTTTTCTTTTTCCCCAAAATGAAGTATTTAACCGACATGTTTATTTGTACTATCTTCCCCAAATTTGGTGATATGACTTAAAAGTCCTTGGCAACAAGCAATCAGCAAAAGTAAAAATTGCATAATATAAGCTCATTTTACTCCCATTGCAGTTGAATAAACTACTTGCATTTCGATAATTTTAGCTAAACTGAGCATTTAAGGTTGCAAAATCCTTGTGGTAGTGAGAACAACATACAATTCTTCCGAAAACAACAACCAAAAAATATACCGCTTTCCAGAGGCCATACAAAACAACAAATATATTTTAAATTCACCAAAAATAATTCTTCTAAAAAATAATTGATAAAATCAAAAATTAATAAAATAAAGAAAGTAAAAAGGAAACAATAAAACAAATTTAAAAGGAAGTAAGGACTTACACTTTGAAGAAACCTAAAGATCAGATTCTACAACCAAAATTAAACAATTAATTAATAATATTTAGAAGCATCAACGATTAATATTATATATATATAAAATAAAGATATGCTAAAGAATACAAGTATATGTGTGTTCGCACTCTCACACACACACATATACACATATAGATAAATATATGACGAAAATAAGTGGAGAAGAGGTGAAAGTACGATGGGTTGGGTCATAATCCGCTGGACTTTGGTGCTAGCCATGGCTGCTGCTTCGAATTTCTGCTGCAAAATCTTCTCCTTTTTTTGATGGAATTGCAAAAGCGCAGCTAAACCCTAGCTCGACAACAAATCTGAAAGCTAAATCATTAATTAATTAATTAAAAATCTAAATCTATCTCTAAGCTTTCAAATCTAAAAACTAAATCATTAATTAATTAACTAAAATAAAAAAATCACTAAATTTTCATTACAAATCAATCTTTCTCGTGCTCAAGCTAATACAAACTGCAACCTAACTTACATACATAGCGAAGAGCACACCTATATACATGTATGTGTGTGTATATATATATATATATATATATATATATATATGTGTGTGTGTGTGTGTGTGTGTGTGTGTGTGTATAAGATTGAATGGTTGATCGAAGATTAGAGGCTTACGCGGTTGATCGGCGATTAAAGGCTTACGGTTGATCAGCGATTAGAGGCTTACCGTGATCGGAGATTGAGAAGCTTTGGTTGATGATTGCGGCGGACATGTCGAGTGAAGAGAGAGAGAGAGAGAGAGAACGATGAGACAATGTGAAGAGTAAAAGTTGAGATTAGAGCAAGTGGGGTTTGATATTTTAGGGGAAAGAAAGGGCGCATAAGACTTTAGTTATATTTGACATTGCAAAAAATTTGCAGTAGTTAGTTCTGTGGCCTAGTGGTTGAGCATTAGTTGTGATTTTAATAGGTTCTACTTTCGAATCCCACAAACTTGTTTTGGACATGTTAAATTGGCTAATAGGCAGCACAACTCAATGACCGCTACTTGTTGTTTAATATGACATAGATAGTAGTTGCTGCTTATTATACTGAACTGCTACCTATTATGTAAATGAGAATAGGCAGCGGTCCGCTGCTTTTTGTTTAATATGACATAGATAGCAGTTGCTGCTTATTATACAAAACTGCTACCTATTATGTAAATGAGAATAGGCAGCAGTTAGTAACCGCTATTTATGTGTACACAACTGTATCTTACTCACAAATTGGTAAAATTTATTCGATCCAAATGAACTTTATTTGCAAAAATTATATATACAAGTAAAATATTATATTAGTAGCACTTTTTTTTATAAAAACTATCACATTTTTTAATATACACATTTCACATAGGTGGCGGTTGAAGGTGACAACTGTCACCTCTATGACCCTTTTTTTGTACTGCCAATTATTATGGTTTTGCTTGATTAGATAATGGCATCATAAGGAAAGTACAAAAGATAAGGGGCCCAGTCCGTACAATCTTTGGAAGTTTAGACTCTGGTCCACTTGTTCTTTTTACCAAACTTTCGAATTATTGCACTCTAGTCTATTTGTGCTTTTTACCAAGAATTTCAAATAATTGCACTCTAGTCCATTTGCGCTTTTATCAAATTGCCCACCATGTCATTATTGAATTATATGTTTACAGATTTTGTTCGTAATTCAAGTGGATACAATTATTATTTCAAGTGTAAAAAATCCAATGTATATCCTCGGACATCAATGCTAGCTAGAGAGATGAAGTTATTGATTTGAATTTTTTCCCCTAAAAAATAAAAAGAAAACGCAATTTTCAGTATCATATCAACAAGGATGCAGTTTAATGGCCTAAATATCACTTGTTCCATTCGTGTGATGCACGCGTGTCAAATCCGATTATTCAAAGTTTTTTTGTTTAAATTATTAATTATTTAGAAAAAATACCCTTATATGACACATATTTTTTTCTTTAGAGTTGAAAAAATTAGTATTTTTGTCCAAACAATTAATAATTTAAGCAAAAAAAAGCGTATTTGATGGGCGTGCATCATTCTTTCTGTTAAAATAGACGAATTTTTTGATGGAAGGGGCTGTTATTAGGGATGGCAACGGGTAGGGTTTAAATCCAAATCCGACAGGTATCCGACCTAATTATAAATCCATTTACGAAATCGAAGAAATATCTGTTAGGGTTTAGTTTTTACAAGTGATTACCGACGGGTAGTCCGGTAAGGTTTGGTAATAGCAATTTTAAAAAACCCGAGAACTCGATTAGTAATTTAGTAAAAATAAATTAATAAAAATGTTTATATATTTACATACATATACAAATAATATATTACTTAAGAAAATATCATTTTTTAATATTGGTCTAAGATTAATAGTTGTGGGTTATAGCCCAACTCTTATTATTTATGTTTACCTATTCTTTTTATCTAATTCAATTAATACAACTGCTCAATTACTGAATAATTTAAACGAGAATGATAATTTACAATTGTGACAATTACTTTATATTCTTTTTTCTTCAAGGTATTTCATATTATTATAGAAGGATGATAACTTCTCAACATAAAGATTTTATCGAATATTTCTATTAAGTTTAAATTTGATAATAGACAATGAATTTAATTTATGTTTTCTAACCCATTTTGATTTATCATTATTTTAGTACTTTTTTATTTCTTTAAAAACTTTTTAAGTTTTTCTTTTAAAAAAAATCATTTTTCTATTCATTAACGGGTTGGGTTGGGTCAGGTATCCACGGGTTTTTGAATATATAACGGGTTCGGGTTTGGTAAGCAAAATCTAAACTTGACGGATTTCCATCACGGGTTTGGTAAAATATAATTTAAACGGGTTCGGGTTTAGTTTTATAAATTTTAGTAGGTATTCGACTCATTGCCATTTCTAGCTATTATGCTTAGTTTCAGAAACTACACGGAGGTACAATGCACTTTTAAAATTACAAGGGGTATTGTGTAATTTTGCAAAAGCACATGTGTCCTCAGCACTTCACCCATAAATTAAAATAAATTAGCAAGGAGAAGCAACAAAGTTGCATATATCCACATTACCTTGCAGCAGATTAATTCTCAACATTATGTAACACAATCGCTCAAGATAAACATAGTACAAGATCTTTAGCAAAGAAAAAACACAGTACAAAATCATTCAACCTCGACCTAGTAGTAAAAGACGACAACCTCAAGGAAACAAAAAACATGAAAATGAAACTTAATTACAGTATCCATCTTAAATCCTTGATGACATTTTTATCTTCTTTCATTCTGAAAGATCTCACGTTCATAATGAAAAACAACTCCCTCAGGAGGTGATAAATCCATCATTTCATATATATATATATATGTATATATTTTTTTTATCCAATAAAGGCCAAAAAAAAAGAATGGGGCTCACAACCTCTTGCTTGACTACGGGATCAAAGCCTTAGTGGCCACTTTATTAGCCTTTTTCTGGGTAATGTTCCAGTTCAACTAGCCAGATTAATTCTGATGTTATATCTCTGCAATGTTTAGTCCACAATCAGATCATATACGAATATGAATAAGATACAACAGCAGATACGATAGTACAGCTGCCATAGACACACATAGGAAGAGATACGTAGTGTTGCATAATTCATACTCCGCAATCACTAGAGATAAACATATATAGTACGCAATCACTCGAATCAAACATAATACTGAAAAAGGACAACTTTTTAAGAAACTAAATGCATCAAAATAAAACTTAATTAAACGACCCATGATAAAGTATTCATGGCCCGTGGATCTCCCCGCTTTTCTTATCACTAGCCAAAAGCTCCTCAAGTCTTTTATCATCAGGTGGGTGTTCAAACGTTGTGATCTCACCATATCTATGGCCTAACTCCGCCATTTTATCTGCAACTTTATTAGCTTTTCTAGGAATAAGTTTCAAGCGAATTGACCACTTTCTTGGACATAGATCTTTGCAATCTTCAACAAGCTGTTTTTGTAGGTCATTTGAAGGTTCTTGATCCCCTTTAAAAAGCCGCACGGCAGAGTTACAATCTGTTTCGATCTCAATATTCTTGAATCCACGAACCCAAGCTATCATTAGTCCGTCTTTGATGGCCCATAATTCTGCTGACTCGGGGTTTGGAACATAGTTGTTGAATCGTGAATCGTATCGTGAATCGAAATATCATTTTTTTGAATCGCGAATGGAATTGAATTGTGAATCGTATCGATTCGGTCACAAATTTAAAACTAGTTGATATTTGACATATTATGTTTCTATTAACAGTTTTTAGTTGAGATTCTTTATTTGAATTAATATTAATATATATTTTTGTTACTTTTCTAGATTGTTCACTACTTCACTTATTCCTAGTAGCCCAAACAATTTCTGCATCACAATATCACACTATTTTTTTTGGTCGCAACAATATCACATTTCACAAGTACCCAAACTAGTGCTCAAAAGCTGCTGTAAACACAAGTGGTCCAATTAGTTACGAGTTTTGTCTCCCTTATTTTTTTACTAAAGTGGGCTTATTTTGTTATCTACTTTGAAATATTTTGGGCTTTTAAAAGAAAAAAAATTGACCCGAATCATGAACGATTCACACGATTCACTATGATTCGGTACCGATTCACTTGCGATTCACGATTCTCCTATCTGATTCGTATCATTTTTTTAGTGAATCGTATCGAATCATACGATCGCGAATCGTATGATTCTGATTACACTGTTATATACTTTTAACTATACGAGTGCATCATCTGACTTCTATCATTGTATGAGTGCACCTCTTGACCTTTAAAATACTTCATAGCTCCTTCCTTGGCCTTTTCCAAGATTCATCAACTGAAATCTGATTTCATTTATACTTATTTCAAGTTTATTTATATATTACTTATACAAATTCTTTTATTTTTACCTAGGATTCTAGAAAAGGGTTTGTAATTCCAAATCATTCCTATTTTTTTGTTTAGAATTTTTAACTATATATTTTTATATTGATTATTTTATATATTATTATACTTTTCTTTATATATTTTTATTTAGATTATGAATATCATCAAGAAATTTTTTGGTTTTTTTTCTTAGTAATTTAGAAGGTTCTTGGCTCCGCTAGCGAGGAGAATTTAACATTGGGGGGCCAAAATTTTTTTTTTAATGATACGACATAATTTTTTTTTAAATAGGGGGTCAATAATAGATATCTTTTTAAAAATTAAAAATCTGATCAATCTCCCTTAGTATCGCCCCTGGGCTTCGCCACTACACTTAATGGTATTAGGGTCCAGGTCATGGGTGCAAGTCTCGTCACTTTTAGTGTTGGACACATAAGTCTCACCACTATAATTAATCCCCTTGAGGGTGTTGGAGACATAAGTCTTGCAACTATAATCCTGTTTGTCATGTGCATAGTTCAACAATCTCGCTTGCACGTGAAGGGACATGTTGGAGACATCAAATTAATTAAATATAAACTAACAACTTAAACTTTTAAATCAAGTGTCACTTAAGAAGATTCTGTGTTCGAACCACGGTTTCAATCTCTATTTAAAAGAAAAAAAGAAAAGGAGAAGATTTTGATGTCATAAAAAATCCAGGAATTAATGATTAAATATGAGAAAATTTAAAGAAAATGGCAATAATAATCTTGTTTTGGCTTCATAAGCTCTCATATGAAAATACTCTACTAGTGGTCCATGGAAACTCAGAAATGAAAAAGATAACTTAACAAAGAATTAATATTTTGACATAAATTGTAAAATATGACGATAGATCAAAGGGGTGGTTATTACAATGATGAAGCAAATGTGATCAACTCTGTGATGCTATATGCATAAAAATAGATTATTTAGTACGAAATGATTATATGAGTTGCTTATAATAAAGACATTTGATATTGTCAATATGCTTAGTTTTCATTTTATTTGTAATCGATCAACTCATCTTGAAGCGTTTCAAGATGAAATTAGGCCATATTTGTCATCTAATTAGGAGGAAGGAATCTTATCTCAACTATTTTAATGATCATTAACCATGGAGGATGTCATTATATTCCAACAGCTACAGGAACCATAGTTGTCGAATCGTGAATCAAAATATCATTTTTTTGAATCGTGAATCATATTGAATCGCGAATCGTACCGATTCAGTCACAAATTTAAAACTAGATTAATTTGATATATTATGTTTCTATTAACAGTTTTTAGTTGAAATTCTTCTTTTGAATGAATATTAATATATGTTTTTTGTTACTTTTCTAATAATCACTATCTTGCAAACTAAATTCCAAAGCAATTTTATGACCAAACTACAAAAACCACATACGATTGCTTGTGAATTTCAAAATTAAAAAATATATATATAGTACCATTGCTTGTGATAAAGAATAAAATAAAACAAGCTAATATAATTTGGTTTTTGTGTCTGATGCCCAATATTTCTTTACTTTCTAAATGATAAAGTTAGCATGGACATCAGTAATATTTCTTCGCTTTCTAAATGATAAGTTAGATTGGACATCAATTATATCACTTTGTATGTGATAGAAGATAACTTCGAATATGTTTTCGTTTAGCTTAATTGTTGTAATCCTAGAGCTTATAGTTATCTTGCGTCCTTATCATACTTCTCGTTGTAACCTACTGTACTACAAATAGTGCCATGATGTAAACCTCTTTGTGTGAAATATAATTACCATACTTACATGGTATAGAGGTCAACAAGACTTATCTACATCAAAACACAAAGCTAAACAAAACTCTCCACTCACAGCACGCCTGAGCTCGTAAAGATGCATTGCCTAATTCACTGACAGTCTGGAGTCCCATTCTTCCTATCCATTTTCCTCTCAGTGTCCTTGCCTTCTTAGTTACTGTCATTTCTTAGCAGCATGCAGTTGTTTGTTAGACTCCAATAAGGGCAAACGATCCATAGGCCGCAACATTTGAAACAGTTTTTTCACCTAGTCCTTTATTACCAGCTGAACATATAACTGGTATGCCATTCTTCAAGGCATGGAATGACCCAATGGCAACAGAATCTTCAATGTACTCTATCGGTTTTCTTCCAATAGACATTGAAATCACATCAACTTCATCATATACGGTGCAGTTTGTGAGTGTGGCCTGAATAGCGAACGATTCAGTGAATCGTACGATTCGTTACGATTCACATACGATTCACATTGATTCACGATTCTCTCATTTGATTCGTATCAATTTTTTGCTGAATCGTATCGAATCGTACGATTCGCATACGATTCCGACAACAGAGGACTATATAATATAATTTTTTTTTAGAAAAAGAACCAAAAATAAAAAATAAAAGATTTTTTTTTTAAAAAAAAAGTTGAGGGGGTACACAACACCTAAGTGTTCCGCCACTAATTCAATGATCACTTGGTCTAAAATTTTTGTTAAATAATGTATACTTCATTAGTTGGACGTGTTCAACAAATCTTTAATTACAATAAGTTGTTACCTCACCATTCCACTCCCATTCCAACCAACTGATCTTGGGTGACATCAAATCTTCTTAATGTTGCCAAAGTTAACATCTAAAACACCTGTCTTCAGTTTGCAGCTAAATGTTCCTTTCTCTTCGTAGTGAGAATAAAATGAGTAACAATATTTGATTTTTCTAACTTCAGTTGGTTTTGAACACAGAGTTGAAAAGATGATATGCCTCCTCTTAAGCTCCATGTTCATATGTTTCCTAGTAACCACCATTGTTAAGATCCTCAATAAAGTATGGTGGACTCCAATGCGCGTTGTGTACCACTTGAGGCGCCATGGAATCGAAGGTCCTCCATGTGAACACTAAGGAGATATCTGATATGAGAAGGGAGTCTATAAGCAAAGCCATGGATGATTTGTCACATGAAATATTCCCCAGGATACTACCTCGTATACACTCATGGAGAAACTTATATGGTAATACAATGTCAGAGATAATTTTCTTAGATTTTTCTTTTAGTAACTTTTGAATATAAATTGAACATGTCTGGGTTTCCTTATATTGTGTGCTACTTTCGGTGCCTATAGGTGTAAGGAATTAAGGATGGATATAGGATTTTTGTCCAGTGAAGATTAAAACATATAATTCAATATTTATACATGAATTTTTTTTTAGTGGTAGTTAAACTGAATTTTATACTAAAATGCATTTAGAATACACATGTTTCAAAAAAATTTGTGGTATCCCCCACTAGGATGTAAATGCATCCAACGCTGTTATTGGGGGACAATAGGGGCCTATGCGATGGGCGAATTGCCTAGCACACTAACTTGGTGTCATTGAGTGATGACTTGTTTGTCGCAAGATGATACCCTTGGTCTCTTGTGTCGTGGCGATTCAAGCACTGCACAGGCCTTGAAGTCGGCCTTCAATACTAGGTGTTCCCAAATCATGTGTTGCCCACTAGTGCCTACTAGGGAAGTGCGGTGGCCTACGTGATGAGCGAATTACTTAGCACACGGCCTTGGCTATAGGCACAATTTACATATGTAGTATTTTTTTTTTTTTTTGACTCTTAATTCTAAGGCATCACTAATCTATTTTGACTTGATAATTTCCTTTTGTTTGCTAGAGCTGAATTTTCTCTACAGGCTAGGTCCTCAAGCTCAACTGGTCATCATTGAAGTAAAGCTTGTTAAAAGAAATACTGACCAATAATGATAATTATCCCAAACTAGATCTCAAAGGCTATTCGAAGAAGCTATTAGGAGACGGCCTTTCATCATCGAAAGGAGAAAAATGGGCTAACATGAGGAAATTAGCCAACCATGCCTTTCATGCAGAGAGCTTGCAAGTAAGTATAGCATCTGTATTTAGCTGATTTAATCTGTTAAAATCATGAAGTTTTATTTTAAAACCAATTAGTATTAGGAGTAACCGAAAAATCTTATGTGATAATCTTTAAATCTATGATTTTTCTACAATGAGGTATTATATATTCTAATACCCTCGATCAAGAATTAAGAACTGAGAACTGCTATTCAGTTACGTTGAATGAGTCACTTAGACCGAGAAGACAAATGGGTCACATGTGAGTGGGGGTGTTACTTATACACTTTTCCCACATAAATCATAAATTTCTAAACCATCATATAATATTTTGAACTACTCTTTCTAATATCACTTGGTTTTTGGACGGACCCCAACGACTCTTGACATTATTGAACAGTTTTGAGTAACTGTTTAAAACTATGTTGAAATGCAGAAAATGATCCCAGCAATGATAACAAATGTTGAGGAAATGCTGGAAAGGTGGAAGGAGCATGAAGGCAAAGAAGTTGAAGTGTTTGAAGAATTCAGGGTGCTGACATCTGAAATAATATCCAAGACAGCCTTTGGAAGCAGTTACTCGAAACGAAAGAAAATATTTGAGATGTTAATAAAGCTGGCTTTGATAGTTGCCAGAAATGCCCTAAAAATTAGATTTCCTGGCATCAGGTATAATCCATTCATGAACTGCAATTTAGTTTGATCTACTTACATTTATAATTGAACCACTCAACCATTTTTTGTCATGCCTCCAGTCCAAAACCCCAGGCTTACAAGCAAGACTAGTGTTCTAGGCTTGGGCATGACACATTTAAAAATTAATGAGAAAATAATCCATGATTGCATATTAAATTTTTTAACATGTTTGGTGATATAGAATCTGTAGTGTCCTACATTAGTGGAAGAAGTGATAAGTGAGTGATTTAAAGTGAATGTTGTAAGTTTAACTGATAATTTAAGTTAACTATTTTCGATTAGTGAATTTTAGGCTCAAATAGTTATTCTTAATCTATGACACTAGTCTCACTTGCGGGCCCTAAACCTAGGGTGACACAATGGTATTCAGAACTTCTGGACCCACGTGATTGTATCCAGAAGTGATTGTGTCTCTCACGAGGATGTTAGATCTCACCTCCACAAAAGTGATTGTAATACATATATCGGTCTGAAAAATGATAAGTGAGTGATTTATAAATAAGGGTTGTAAGTTTAAGTAACAACTTAGATTAACCATTTTGGTGAGTCCATTTCAAGTCCAAGTAACTATGCTTAAGTCCACACAACATTAATCTCACTTGTGAATTTGGAATTTTGATCCCGAGCGCGACGGAATCTCGAGACAAGCTTATTCGTGGATTTTTGTTCCTACTTCTGACTATGTAATTTACATATTTCTGCAGCCAAATTCTGAAAACAAGTGATGAAATAGAATCAGAAAAACTTGAGCAGGGAATAAAAGATTGCATTACACAATCATAAAGAAAAGAGAGCAGGCCAAGGACGAAGGAGATCATAGCAGAAATGAATTCCTTGAAAATTGCTAGAAGCTAATAGTCATGAAACAGAGAAGAGCAAGTGGCTTTCAGTTGAAGACATGATTGATGAGTGCCAGACACTATATTTTGCTGGACATGAAACAACTACATCTATGCTTGGATGGACCATTCTTCTTTTAGCTATACACGAAGATTGGCAAGAAAGAGTAAGGCAAGAGGTGATGGAACTCTTTGGCCGAGAAAATCCAAATGCAGATGGCATATCAAGATTGAAAATTGTAAGAAACCTTACTAATTATCCTGTATTGCACACTTGTATAAAACATAAATTCAATATTGATATGGGTGAAAATCTGACCCTGGACTCATAAGAAACTGACTTACCAACATGTACACAATCTGAGAAACAAAAAAGGATTATATTGTCTGACCAGTCGAGGTTCCCAAGAAGTCTCTTGAACTTTCGCATAATGTGGGATAATATTATGAGTGACGACAAAAATCCTAGGAGCCTGTCAGGGAAGATTCCCTTTCTATAAGTAAAGTAGACTTTGGGTAGGTAGGCACGCGCCCGTATAGCCCAGGGAATCTCTGGTGACCCCATCCCACATCGGAAGGTTACGAGCTGGGACCATTGAATATATAGTGGAGGGTTCTCCCTTATATTCGAGTTAACGCGTTTTCTAGTCCAAGTTAGGCTATGAGAAACAAATCCGTGAGGGCACGCTCGTACGTTAAGTGCGGGGTGTTCCAGAGCGAACAATATCAACTTATGTGGCATCGCTGGTATGCCTCTGCCTTGTCTTCATGGCAGGTATTTTCTTAGCCGGGACATTACACAAGTGGTATCAGAGCGGGCTGACCTTTGTGCCAGTGGCTGCGAGGGCGCTAGGCCTCCTTAAGGGGGGTGGATGTGGTGACCCCATCCCACATCGGAAGGTTACGAGTTGGGACCATTGAATATATAGTGGAGGGCTCTCCCTTATATTCGAGTTGAAGCGTTTTCCAATCCAAGTTGGGCTGTGAGAAACAAATCCGTGAGGGCACGCTCGTACGTTAAGTGCGGGGTGTTCCAAAGCGGACAATATCAACTTATGTAGCATCGCTAGTGTGCCTCTGCCTTGCCTTCGTGGCAGGTATTCGCTTAGCCGGGACGTTACAGAATCTATTTTTCTATCCTATTAAACAACATGCAGAGGATAGCTATTTGTAATACTCTCATCCTTTCTAATTTATTCCATCTTAAATTTTATATTTAATGATCACTAACTTAATTGTCGAAGCCTATCTCATTGGATTGAGCCCTTATTTCTGCAGGCTAGCTCAGATTGTTGCTCTATATCATATATCAAATATCATGATTAGACCCTTCCCTAGACTCCTGAGCATAGCGGGAGTTTCATCTACCAAACGATTGTAAATCGAGATTAACTTGCCACATTTCTCTTTCAGATGAATATGATCCTTGAAGAATCCTTAAGGCTATAATCCTCCGGTGCCTGCAATCAAAAGAAAGGTTGACAAAGAAATGCAGCTAGGGAAGCTAATCTTACCGGCCACCCCAAACAGAGTTATGCATTTCCCCTCTAGCTCTCCAACATGATCCTGAAACATGGGGAGAAGATGTTCATCGTTTTAAGCCTGAAAGATTTTCCAGAGGCGTCGTTAAAGCCACCAACAACAATCTGGTAGCGTTTTTGCCGTTCGGCTTCAGACCAAGGACTTGTGTGGGGTTGAATTTTGCAATCACTGAAGCCAAAATTGCACTCTCAATGATTTTGCAGCGCTATAAGTTCACTTTGTCCCCGACTTATATTCACTCTCCAGTTCAGGCTTTTATGATTTGTCCACAACATGGAGTTCAAGTAATTCTCCATGGAATTTGATATAACGTGAACAATCTTAGGAGGACTACAATCAAGCCAATAAACACAAATTGGGCTCGACAAGCCCTTTTTGAGAAATTGCGCATTGCAGGAGTTTTGTGCACGAAGCTATATTCCTTAGGATACATAACTATTGTCATTAATATGTTTGTACATAGTTCGAAACTTTCAATAATGCAAGTCTTTTCAGTGACTTTCACCAAAAAAATAAAAAGTATTTTCAGTGACAATCTTACGGTTACACCTCCTTATTTGATTTATGTACAAAATTTTTTATTTGACACGCTTTTTAACAACAACCTTATCGATTACCCTATTAAAGTTGCATTTGGACAAACAAATTAAAGTTTTTATTTGACAAGCTTTTTAGGGATAACCTTATCGCTAACCCTACTAAAGTTGGATATGAACCAACAAAAGTTTAAGTTTCAACCTTTAAATCTCTTGAAACATTCTTTTCACTATTCCTTTGGGTGAGGTATGATAAGACAAATGGCACAAGTGGTATTTCGGCCATTAAACTCCATTCTTCTTGATATTGATACTGAATATTGCATTTCTTTTCATTTTGTAGGGGAAAAAAATTCAAATCAATAGCTTCATCTCTCTTGTTAGCATTACATTCGCTTTGTTACATTTGATATAATAATTATATTCACTTAAATTACGAATAAAATCTGTAAAAAAAAATTAGTTTCATAAATATCAAACATATAATTTATTGAATATAATAAATCTCTCTCTAAAAACTAACTCTTGTCTGCACTTGAGGAGACGTGTTGAATATAATAAATAATATAATAAATCTCTCACTTGAGGGGGTGTGTTGAATATAATAAATAATATAATAAACTCATTTCTAATAGGTTAAATTTTTAGATGAGGTGATCACTTAACATAATTCAATAATGACATGGTGGACAATTTGTAAAAGCACAAATGGACTAGACTGCAATTATTCAAAAGTCTTGGTAAAAAGCACAAATAGACTAGCGTGCAATAATTCGAAAGTTTTGGTAAAACTCACAAATGGACTAGAGTGCAATAATTCGAAAGGTTTGGTAAAAATCACAAATGGACTAGAGTGCAATAATTCGAAAGTTTGGTAAAAAAGAACAAGTGGACATCGGTCCAAAAATTCCAATGCTTGTACGAACTGGGCCGGTTATCTTTTGCATTTTCCTTATGATGCCATTATCTAATCAAGTAAAATGAATTACGCGTTTTAAAGGTAAGAGGTTGTGAAATTAATTTTTATGAATAATATTTGATATGTATTATATGATTTAAATTTTTTTTGAATTAAAAAATAAATAAATAAAATAGAAAGTAAAACAATACAAATTGGCCCTTACAACTTAGCAGGACATAGATGACAAAAAAAAAAAAAACACTTAGCAGGACATAGAGATTTATTTATGATGTGAACTGCTTTTTATAGATTTCTCTTCTTAAAAGTCAATTTAGTATGTTGCTAGTCTACATCCTTTTTTTTTTTTGCTCGCCAGTCGTTGGAGTCTACCAAAAAAATATTATGTAAGGAAATCAGATTGCATAGACTCTGTTTAGCCTAACTATTTGATACTAAAAAATATTTATTGTGAATTTAAAAAGTGAAGTTAATTTTTTTGACCCAATTTTGAATGTACTTTTAGGTAAAAGTTAAAATTAAAAATAAGAAGCTCCAAATTAGAGCTTTTTAAAATAGACTTTTGCGAAACTGTTTTTACATAATGCGAAAACTGTTTTTTTTTTCTTTCTCAAATATACAGCTTCATATTTTTTAAAGTTTAACATTACCCTCAATTTTTTTAAAAGTTCAAAATTGCTGTTAATGGCTTTTGTTCAATAACATTTTTAACCAAAATTTTACTGCTAAAAGCTCTACATCTCAAAAGTTAAAATTTTACAGTTAGGTCAAACAAAACCATAATTAGTATGCCATTAAACTGTTAATGGTATGTCACTGTCCATGTAGTATACTGTTCACATTTTGTGTGGTAATATCATGCTATTTATTTTTCTTAAACAAATTAAACCGATTTTATATGTGACACCCATCACATACAACCCTATTACGAGGTAAAATTTGTATACAACTATTTTATCTTTCGTTTTGATATAGTAAATTTGGTTCTACGAACTTTTTTCTTTTGATAAAAAGGAAGAAACCTAGGCAGGGGCAGAGCTAGCCGGCCCCGGCCATCTCAATATTTTTTTAAAAAAATAAAAGTTTATGTAATATTGTTAAAAATAATTAATATCGTTAAAAAAATTTATATAATATTATTAAAAATAAATTAACGACCCTTAATTTTAAAATATTGGCTCCGCCCTAGGTGGTCCTTCTCTTTGTAGCCATCACTAGGATAATTGTTTGCTTTATTCATTAAGTGGTTTTCCTACTAAAATTAATTATGGCTCCCAAAGGGATAAGAACATCATTAAAGGTTACGAAAGTGTAATGATGTTAGTGAACTACATAATTTAGTGAATAAGATATTATGGATATTAGTTTTTACTCCCATTGAACAAACAATACAACAAAAATATCTTTTTTGAATTTAGAATAAAATCACTACAAAAAAGGGTCATATAGGTGACGGTTGTCGCCTTCAACCGCCATCTGTGTGAAATATGTATATAAAAAAAGGTGACGGTTTTTATAAAAAAAAGTGCTACTAATATAATATTTTACTTGTATATATAATTTTTGCAAATAAAGTTTGTTTGGATCGAATAAATTTCACCAATTTGTGATTAAGATATAGTTGTGTACGCATAGATAACGGTTCGTAATCGCTGCCTATTCTCATTTACATAATAGGTAGCAGTTTTGTATAATAAGCAGCAACTGCTATCTATGTCATATTAAACAAAAAGCAGCGGTCACTGAGCTGTGCTGCTTATTAGCCAATTTAACATGTCCAAAATAAGTTTGTGGGATTCGAAAGTAGAACCTATTAAAAGCACAACTAATGCTCAACCACTAGGCCACATAAGTAACCACTGCAAATTTTTCGCAATGTCAAATATAACTAAAGTCTTATGTGCCTTTTCTTTTCCCTAAAATGTCAAACCCCACTTGCTCTAATCTCAACTTTTACTCTTCACATTGTCTCATCGTTCTCTCTCTCTCTCTCTCTCTCTCTCTTCACTCGACATGTCCGCCGCAATCATCAACCAAAGCTTCTCAATCTCCGATCACGGTAAGCCTCTAATCGCTGATCAACCGTAAGCCTTTAATCGCCGATCAACCGCGTAAGCCTCTAATCTTTGATCAACCATTCAATCTTACACACACACACACACACACACACACACACACACACACATATATAATATGTGTATAAATTAATATTTATGTTTGCATAAAATTATGAATGTACATCTATAGATATATATATATATATACATGTATGTATATATATATACACACATACATGTATATAGGTGTACTTTTCGTTATGTATGTAAGTTAGGTTGCAATTTGTATTAGCTTGAGCTTGAGAAAGATTGATTTGTAATGAAAATTTACTGATTTTTTTATTTTAGTTAATTAATTAATGATTTAGTTTTTAGATTTGAAAGCTTAGAGATAGATTTAGATTTTTAATTAATTAATTAATGATTTAGCTTTCAGATTTGTCGTCGAGCTAGGGTTTAGCTGCACTTTTGCGATTCCATCAAAAAAAGGAAAAGATTTTGTAGCAGAAATTCAAAGCAGCAGCCATGGCTAAAACCAAAGTACAGTGGATTATGACCCAACCCATCGTACTTTCACCTCTTCTCCACTTATTTTCGTCATATATTTATCTATATGTGTATATGTGTGTGTGTGAGAGTGCGAACACACATATACTTGTATTCTTTAGCATATCTTTATTTTATATATATATAATATTAATCGTTGATGCTTCTAAATATTATTAATTAATTGTTTAATTTTGGTTGTAGAATCTGATCTTTAGGTTTCTTCAAAGTGTAAGTCCTTACTTCCTTTTAAATTTGTTTTATTGTTTCCTTTTTACTTTCTTTATTTTATTAATTTTGATTTTATCAATTATTTTTGGTGAATTTTTTTTAGAAGAATTATTTTTGGCCAATTTAAAATATATATGTTGTTTTGTATGGCCTCTGGAAAGTAATATATTTTTTGGTTGTTTTTTTCGGAAGAATTGTCTGTTGTTCTCACTACCACAAGAATTTTGCAACCTTAAATGCTCATTTAACTAAAATTATCAAAATGCAAGTAGTTTATTCAACTGCAACAGTAGTAAAATGAGCTTATATTATGCAATTTTTACTTCTGCTGATTGTTTGTTGCCAAGGACTTTTAAGTCATATCACCAAATTTGGGGAAGATAGTACAAATAAACATGTCGGTTAAATACTTCTTTTTGGGGAATAAGAAAAATGCTAGAAAACTTACCCACAAGTCTATTGCTTTAGAAATGTAATGAACAACGACAAAATTGTAGACTTTCTTTCTTGTCAAAAGATCTAGTGTTTGGAGCTATAATTATGCTTTGGCAAAATTTTTATTCGGTTTTCAGTTTTGGCCTATCTTGTAATATTGTATGCATGGTGTGCTTGTAGCTGCCTCATAAAGTACAATCTACTTTTGCTAGTTGAATTTACTGTTGCTTTCTTTGTTTTCAAGAGGTAGGAGGCTTTAGTATATTTAAATGTAAATCTGAAAATTGATCTTTATAAAATTTATTCTCTTAAAGTAATAACATTCCATCCACTAGTTTGCTCACCAAGAATCAGCCATTGTATTATGTTAAATTCTTCTTTGAATTTTATATAAATGTCAAATGATAAAATCATATTAGGATGGTTATTTAACCTCTACTTTTATTAGTCTTATAACTAAATACTTTCTCAGGCGCTCCTTAGCTTTCCTTCGTATTGGTACTTTCTATCCAATTATGTGCATAACTTAATTTGTTTGGTTAAATTTTTCAGAAACTAGTAGCCAACTAAGGAAAAAGGCTGAAAAACGAAAGAGAAAGACTAAAGGGAAATCAATGTGCAAGACTCCTTGGCATCTTTTGTGAGAAGATGTTGATTTCAAACTGATTCTCATTACCCATTTTTTGTAAGAAGATGCTGATTTCAATGTATATACCAATGCCTTTATGGCTAGTTTAGCTGCAGTGTTCCAATGATTCCAAAATCAGTTATGAGGTCATTGTTCTTGGCTGAAACATATATTAATTGTAGAGCAGGAATGTGCAGCATTTCTCTTGAATTGCTAGTTATTAGTCTACTAAATGATGTGCAGCTGTTCCAATTAACCGTCACCTATTACTATCTTTATCAAAGGTAGCAGTACAAGAGAGTTGTGCTTGTGGTGATATAGGCAACATTTATTATAACTGTCACCTATGCAAGTTGTAACTATAGGCAGCAGTTTTTATAAACTGTCACTTATGCATAGGCAACACAAGCATAGGTAGCGGTGCTGGTAACGGTTTTGCAAAGTGCTGCCTTTTAATAAGTAGTGGTTAAAAATCACTACCTTTAAAACCACAAACCGTCACCTATACTTCTTCGAATTCTTGTAGTGTGGTCCAACTTGCAGGACAAATTGATTTATTTATTATGTGAACTTCTTTTTATAGTTTTCTTTACTTAAAGTCAATTTACTATATAGATAGTCTACATTCTTTGTTGCCGGTCGTTGGAGTCTACCAAAAAAATAATATGAAAGGAAACCATATTAAATAATAATTTTGTATGTCACTACTGTTTAAGCAGTACCACTTACTATTCATGTTTTTCTATGGTAATATTATGTTATTTATTTTTTTAAATAAATGAATTGGATTATATATATATATATACATGTTTGTATATATATATACACATATACATGTATATAGGTATGCTCTTCGCTATATATGTAAGTTAGATTGCAGTTTGTATTAGTTTGAGCTCAGGAAAGATTGATTTGTAATGAAAATTTACTGATTTTTTTTAGTTAATTAACTAATGATTTAGTTTTTAGATTTGAAAGCTTAGAGATAGATTTATATTTTTAATTAATTAATTAATGATTTAGCTTTCAGATTTGTTGTCAAGCTAGGGTTTAGCTGCGCTTTTGCGATTCCATCAAAAAAAGGAGAAGATTTTGTAGCAGAAATTCGAAGCAGCAGCCATGGCTAGCACCAAAGTCCAGCGGATTATGACCCAACCTATTGTACTTTCACATTTTCTCCGCTTATTTTCGTCATAAATTTATCTATATGTGTATATGTGTGTGTGTAAGAGTGCAAACACACACATACTTGTATTCTTTAGCATATCTTCATTTTATATGTATATATAAATATAGTACTAATCGTTGATGCTTCTAAATATTATTAATTAATTGTTTAATTTTGGTTGCAGAATCTGATCTTCAGGTTTCTTCAAAGTGTAAGTCCTTACTTCCTTTTAAATTTGTTTTATTGTTTCCTTTTTACTTTCTTTATTTTATTAATTTTTGATTTTCTCAATTATTTTTGGTGAATTTTTTTTTAGAAGAATTATTTTTGGTGAATTTAAAATATATCTATTGTTTTGTATAGCCTCTGGAAAGCGGTATATTTTTTGGTTGTTGTTTTCGGAAGAATTGTCTATTGTTCTCATTACCACAAGGATTTTGCGACCTTAAATGCTCATTTAGCTAAAATTATCAAAATGCAAGTAGTTTATTCAACTGCAACGGGAGTAAAATGAGCTTATATTATGCAATTTTTACTTTTGCTGATTGTTTGTTGCCAAGGACGTTTAAGTCATATCACCAAATTTGGGGAAGATAGTACAAATAAACATGTCGATTAAATACTTCTTTTCGGGGAATAAGAAAAGTGCTAGAAAACTTATCCACAAGTCTATTGCTTTAGAAATGTAATGAACAACGACAAAATTTTAGACTTTCCTTCTTGTCAAAAGATCTGGTGTTTGGAGCTATAATTATGCTTTGGCAAAATTTTTATTCGGTTTTCAGTTTTGGCCTATCTTGTAATATTGTATGCATAGTGTGCTTGTATCTGCCTCATAAAGTACAATCTACTTTTGCTAGTTGAATTTACTGTTGCTTTCTTTGTTTTCATGAGGTAGGAGGCTTTAGTTCATTTAAATGTAAATCTGAAAATTGATCTTTATAAAATTTATCCTCTTAAAGTAATAACATTCCATCCACTAGTTTGCTCACCAAGAATCAGCCATTGTATTATGTTAAATTCTTCTTTGAATTTTATATAAATGTCAAATGATAAAATCATATTAGGAAGGTTATTTAACCTCTACTTTTATTAGTCTTATAACCAAATACTTTCTCAGTCCCTCCTTAGCTCCTTAGCTTTCCTCATATTGGTAGTTTATGTCCAATTATGTGCAAAACTTAATTTGTTTGGTTAAAGTTTTCAGAAACTAGTAGCCAACTAAGGAAAAAGGCTGAAAAACGAAAGAGAAAGACTAGAGAGAAATCAATGTGCAAGACTCCTTGGCATCTACCGCCGGATAAACGAATTAAAGTGAATTTTAACACAAAAGACCAGCCAATTGGGCGTGAAGCTATTGATTTAGCCACTGGTTGTGGAGTAGTTGCCTGAATGGGCAACTTTTGTTCACTAAAAGAAGATAACTAGAAGCTGGTGGTTACACCTATGAAGGATATGATGCTGCACTACATGAGGGTAAATCTCAACCATTTTACTTATTTCCTTTCTCATGTCTGGTGGTAATATGCAGTCATGATATGACTAACTTGCTTTGCTCATTATATATTTCAGTTTGAGCTCAACTTGATAGGGTTTATTACACTATATTTCAGTTTGATGCTTATTATTTACTTATCCAAAAAGTTTTCTCCCCTCTTCATTAACTTAGTTCTCTTTTAAACTAGCTGGTTAAAATGGGTCATTTTGGATATGTAGCTGAATGAGAACTCCCTATGTTAGAATTACTCAAGTATTTAATTGTGTGTGTTAAATTAGACTCTAGTGTGTTGCAGGTTAGATTTTCTCCATAAAGTTAGGAGCTTTTTAAAGTTTTCATCGTTGTTGTCACAACCTATAGTCATATTCCTTGAGAGTTATTCCATTTGCTTATGTGCTGAACTTATTCTCAGAATTCTAAGCAAGATAGTAGATTCACTATGAAGCCATGGGAATTCTCATTTACTTATTGTTTACTTTCAAATCTCTTATGTCAATTCTTGTCTCTGATTTAGGTGAGCAAAGAAGACATATTACTGAAGCCTCATGAGCAGAGTTAGTTGGTTGCTAATTGAACACTTTTTGTTGATTGAATAGAGTTTGTTGGTTGCTGATTGAACACTTTTTTTGGCTGATTTTTTGTAAGATGTTGATTCCCATTACTGATTGTAACACTTCTCTTTTTGCTAATTGAACACTTAACTTTCATTGAACACTAGACTAATCTTTTGTGAGAAGATGTTGATTTCAAACTGATTCTCATTACCCATTTTTTGTAAGAAGATGCTAATTTCAATGTATATACCAATGCCTTTATGGCTAGTTTAGCTGTAGTGTTCCAATGATTCTAAAATCAGTTATAAGGTCATTGTTCTTGGGTGAAACATATATTGTATGCATGGTGTGCTTAAGATTGAATGGTTGATCGAAGATTAGAGGCTTACGCGGTTGATCGGCGATTAAAGGCTTACGGTTGATCAACGATTAGAGGCTTACCGTGATCGGAGATTGAGAAGCTTCGATTGATGGTTGCGGCAGAAATGTCGAGAGAAGAGAGAGAGAGAGAACGATGAGACAATGTGAACAGTAAAAATTGAGATTAGAGTAAGTGGGGTTTGATATTTTAGGGGAAAGAAAGGGCGCATAAGACTTTAGTTATATTTGACATTGCAAAAAATTTGTGGTAGTTAGTTATGTGGCCTAATGGTTGAGCATTAGTTGTGATTTTAATAGGTTCTACTTTCGAATCCCACAAACTTATTATGGACATGTTAAATTGGCTAATAGGCAGCACAGCTCAGTGACCGCTGCTTTTTGTTTAATATGACATAGATAGCTGTTGCTGCTTATTATACTGAACTGCTTCCTATTATGTAAATGAAAATAGGCAGCGGTTACGGACCGCTATCTATGCGTACACAACTGTATCTTAATCACAAATTGGTGAAATTTATTCGATCCAAATGAACTTTATTTGCAAAAATTATATATACAAGTAAAATATTATATTAGTAGCACTTTTTTGTAAAAACCGTCACCTTTTTTGATATACACATTTCACATAGGCGGCAGTTGAAGGTGATTACCGTCACCTATATGTACCTTTTTTTGTAGTGCTAACTAACAACTTAATTAAGTTTTTAAATCAAGTGGTCACTTAAGAAGGTTCAGTGTTTGAAACACAGCTTCAATCTCTATTGTACCAACAAACAAAAAAAAGATTTTGATGTCATCAAAAATCCAGGAGCTAATGATTAAATATGAGAAAATTTAAATAAAATGGCAATAATTGTACTTTTAGATGAATCTTATTTTGGTTTCATAAAGCTCTCATATGAAAATACTGTATTAGTGGTCCATGAAACTAAGAAATGAAAACGATAACTTAACAAAGAATTAATTTTTTGATAATGTAAAACAAATCAAATGACGATAGATCAAAGAGGTGGTTATTACAATGATGAAACAAATGTGATCATATATTCTGTGATGCTATATGCATAAAAATAGATTATTTAATTGGTACGAAAATATTATATAATTAGTTGCTTATAAAGACATTTGATATTGTCAATATGCTTAGTTTTCATTTTATTTGTAATCAACTTCGGCTTGAAGCGTTTCAAGATGAAATTAGGCCAAATTTGTCATCTAATTAGGAGGAAGGAGTCTTATCTCAACTATTTTTAATGATCATTAACCATGGAGGATGTCATTCCAATAACCACAGGTACACAAATGGCCAGAAGACTTGAAATATTTTGTACAAAATTGGACCACAAGAGCAGCAAATACTTATATATATATATATATATATATATATATATATATATATATATATACTTATATATACTTATATATTGAAGTACTAGTGCTATGAACAATGGCATGGCAACAACAATTAATGGATTCCAAGTTCGAATTTATACCATCTCATCTCATCTGTTGATTGCCCACTAAACTGATTAGAGCATGCAATGGGGGCAAGCCGTTACATTACGAATTTATAATCTTAATTAGGGTGAATCTATTATAATCGTATTTAAGGTGAGTTCCTCGTCATTAAAGAAAAAAAAATATATATTGTGTGCAAAGTGATGACCTAGGATTGATAAGAGTAGTTGGAACATTGTGATTGTGGATAACTTCGTTTTCCTTTAAGCATAGAGTGCTTAATTAAGTTTTCTAAGTTTCCTTCAATACTATCCAATCAAAAACAGGACTTATGTTTACATCAGAGCTCATTATTAGTGTTTTTGGTTGTAAATTTGTGATCAAGATGAAAAACTAAAGCATTATTCTTCGTCTAAATTTTAAAGATGCCTTGGACTCTTCTTGGAAACACGACGTATATAAAGCTGATTGAAGGATCAGGTCATGTGTGTCAAGCACATGAACCTCACGTGTTTGTGATGCCTACACACATATTTAGAAGTGAACGATCAATCGTTCACCAGCCTGACTTGATGTTGTAGCATCACTCAACTCCTCATTTGCTCTTTAGCTATTATTCAGTGACATAAAACTAGAGAAACGATGGTTCATGAAAATATTAGAGAAGACTAAGGGCCTGTTTAGAATAGATTTTAAAAACTGTTTTTTAGTTTTTTTGTTTTTAAAAACTAAAAAATTTGTTTGAATAAAGGGTTTTGAAAAAGAGTTTTCAAAAAACTATTCTCAAAAACCAAAAAACCAAAACTCTTAAAAGATGTTTCTAGAAGTTTTTGTTTCCCGTGTTTTCATTAATGGTATTCCAGTAAATAAAATGAACTTTAGTGGCAAAGTCCAAAACCAACTTTATCAAAATGTTTTCTTACCATTTTCTCTTTCTTCGTCCTTCATACCACCACTTTCTCTGCCATCCTTTTTCTTTCTGCAAGTCGAAGATGCAAAATTCAAGCCAACACAAGTCCGAGGTCCGAGGCCAAATGGGAAAAATGTTGCTGCATTATTGTTGGTAGCTTTAGCCACCCCTTCTGCAAATCTCTCTGGATTGAAATTGTGAACATCTTTTCCCCAGTATTGAGGGTCATGGTGCAGTGCTAGTATTGGGATAAAGATATTGATGTTAGGAGGAAGAGTGAGGTTTCCTAGTTTAACCTCCCTTTGAACTTTTCTTGTTACTGTAATGACAAGAGAGTATAGTCTGAGATATTCGTTGATGATCATGTTCATCTACATAGAAAAAGCAAAGAAAAAAATCAGTTAGTTCTTTCATGTATATCATTGTAGTGATCAAAATCTGGTATTAACCCAGACCTTATTTTTCAAATAGTAAATTGGATTCGGAAGATACCAGCCGGAAAATCCATTTCATTAGATTCAATTCGAGTCAGTCGAGTAGGGGCAAATATAAGATTTTTATTTATTAGGGGTCAAAATTATACAATTTAATACTCGTATATGAGTAACTATTTTCAGTAGAGGTTAATTTGATTTTTCAAGCTAAATGTACCTTAAAAATACATATATTATTGAAAAATAAAACCCAACACACACCTTAATAGTTCTACTCTTGAATCAGTGGAGTTGTAGTCCTTACTTGTCCACATCCGCCCATGCGATTGAGGCCAACTCGATGAGAGTTAGTTTCATCAACTCGACTAGAGTCATACTTTTTTTCCCCTCCACATCACCCTCTCCCCCCCCCATTCCCCATTCCCCACTCCCCAATCCCCATTCCTCATTCCCCTCACCTCTCAAAGAGACTCGACCCCTGGCCATCCACTTGCCACGGGGTGTAGTCCACCATTGAACTCCTCTTGAGTCCCTACTAATTTGTTGAACTTAGTAAAGTCATCTCCGGCTGAACCGAATAGAATCGTGCTCGACTAACTATAACAAAGTCATTCTTGGTTGAACGGAACTGGATCATCCTCAACTAACTTGACTAGAGTCATCCTCAACCGACTCGACTACAGAGTCTACATACATTAAAAATGTTTTAGAGATTGTGATATTCTTACAGCTTTTAGTCTCGCAATGTCATCAGAAATAGGGTTTCCATGGCCAAAGATCTCAAACACTTCTTTCCTTGCTTTCTCTTGCCATTCTCTATGAGTTGCTAAAAGAAAAATACACCACGCGAGTAAGTTTGTCGTTATAAGATGTCCAGCACCATACAATGCCTTAATCTCATCAATCATTTGATCCAATGTTATCCTCTTGTTTATATCATCTTCATGAGTAATTTTCATTAATTGTCCAAGATAATCACTCCCAAAAGTATCAGATTCTCCAGTATTTGGCTTTTATCTTTTCTTTACAAGCTCTAGAATCGAAGTTTTGATTCCTCTTTCAAGTCTCTCTGCATCAATCTCATCATTTGTTTTTATTATCTTACTGCAAATTCGAACAAAATCATAGTTTCAGAAAGAAGAATGAGAAATAAATATTGTCCATTTAATATTGCTGATTAGGCTGATTTCTCCCGATCCTTATTAGCTGACTTATTTATCTTTGGAGTTGAATCTTTGATTTTAAGAACGTCCGAAAAGGCCTTTTACGCAGGCTAGAAGGCCGGTTCCCTATTAACTCGGGTTAATATATTTTGGACCACTTGATTTGAAGTTCAAGATAGTCACACTTAAATATATGGTACTAGTCTTATTTATCAGGCTTAAACTTATAATACTAGTCTTGCTTATCAGACTAAGATTCTGGGCTTAGACGTGACATGAGAAGACCTTAAATAATTTTGGCAAAGTTGTTCAATACATACAAAAGAGTTTCCTCAAGATTACATTGCCAAATTTCCTGAATCTTTCAACAAATTCTCAAAATTCATGATGGAAAAGCTCGAACTTATGATTGGTTAACAAGTAAAGAATAGCTTTGTTAGTTTAGCACCCTTATGTGGAAAACATTTGGAAACTACAGCCGCTTGCAACCAGTAGCCTCAGAGCTTGCCACATGTAAAATTATTAACTATTATTGAACAATGACTTTTTTTTTCTGTTTTTAAGATTGACTCTCTTGTTTTATAAAGGAAAAATTCTTAGTAACACCAGACCAACCTCTGACTATAGGTGTCGGGTGAGACCGACATACGTGTGAACCGTGTTAGAGTCAGATGGTCCATTTTATGTTTTGAAAAGCAACGAACAAAGATATACTTTATCTGATGGCAGTAAATCTGACATTATAAACATTCTTAACAGTAACAGCAGTCAACTTTGCCACCATCTCAAATATGTGCTTTCCTTCCATATAACTACTCCCAAAAGTTGTCCTAGAAATCACATCAGTTGTTAAGAGTCCAAATTCTTTGAACACATCAATATCTCCTCCTTCATAATCTTTCCACCTTTCCGGCATCATCTCAGCACCTGTACACATTTTCGGAACCATGCTCTGCAGATGCAATGTGACGCCCGAGAATTTTATCACATATATTTTAAATAAATATTGCATAAACTAATTGTACATTTTACTTGCATTTTTTGTCTTCTTTAATTATTTATTTTGGAAACACTATTTATCAAAAAATTTACTGTCTCAGATATGCGATTTAATATTTTTCCTAGGTCATATGATACATAATAGGAATTGAAATTTTTTCATTTTGGACTTTTGACCTCGGGAGCATATAATTAGAAAATATTTTTTGCGCCATTTGAATAGTGTTACGTACGTAACAACTTTAGTTTTGAATTATTAACATTTGAGTAGAGTTTAGCTTAGTTTGACTATGATTTAATGGCATTTGATTTCTTTTAGCATAACATACTCATACATATATACTCAATTATCAACATTTTAAACTAACTACTCAACAAACAAAGAAAAAAATTACCCTTGTGTCCCCCCCCCCTCCCATGGCCGACCACCTCAAGGGAGAAAAAGAGAAAAAAATTCTTCATCAAACCTTGGAGTTGAGCTCTTGGCTTGCTTGAGAAGGCTTCTAGTGCACTTGGGAGCTTCAACCTCTTATCTTCATCATCTAATTTGTGAGGGAGTTGCACTTTCTTTGATTTAAATTTGATGCATATATATATTGAAATTCTTATATTGTTGAATTTAGCTATATTGCTTGTTATAAATCCTTGGTATATGATCTTTGGAGTTTATAGAACACTTTTGCATAGCTAGTTATTATATTTCATGGTTGAATGTTGAGATTGAAGGAAGAAGATGATGAATAGTGTCTAGAATTAGGGTTTTGAGAAAATTTGCTAAGTAGCTTGAATTGAGACTTTAATTAGATGCTCTAGGCCTTAGTGAAGCTAGTTGAGAGGCCACGTGAAGTTGAATCACCCAAAACCGAGCTACATTGCGAAAGTAGTCGACTTTAAAAATGGGACTTTTCTCGTTGTCCAATCCGGGCACGTTTGGGCTTTGGTTTGGGTACCCTTGGGATATAGAAGCACTTTTGGTGCTTTCGTTACGCGAAATTGGAGCTCGGATAGTATAGTTGTAGTTAAAACCCACTCGGGGCCTTCCCGAGTTTTAGCTTCTAAAACGAGTTTTTATGGTTTTAATATATGTCTTTTAGCTTAATTAGGAGTGTAGTATGATTAGGTTGTGGATTGGTAACCTTGAAATGCACTTAGGAAAAGAAAAACTTAGTTAAAGAAAGGGGAAATGTAGTAATTGGCTTTCTTTGACGCACCTAGAGCTTGCTATTGTGTTGACACATACTATTGTGTTTATCTAAAGCTAATTGAACTATTTGAATTAGATTTTGAGTGAAATTGTGTTGGTTGCCTCTTTTTGGGATTATATAGCTATCTCGTGCATATGTTGGTTAAAATGTGTTTATGTGAAGGCGGCCTACTTTGTCGACCCTCTTATGTGTTATTTGATATCTTGAATTCTTGTGGACTTGTCTTGGGTTACGCAACCTTTTCGGACATGGTAGCGTCGAGAAACACGGGCGGCGTCGGGCTTGCCATGCTCCCTCGACTACCATGGTGCCTATTCCCTTTCTCGCTGAGCATACTCTACTACCCCAGAGGCATGGTTTACCTACTGGGCATATAGACTTACCTCAGGAGAAAAGGTCGTAGCATCGGGATACATCCGGAGTATCCCAACTTGTTAGAGTAAGGGTTTGCCGGCACTTGCGTGAAGTTCGTGGATCGTGGATCGTGGCTCGAATTTGAAGACTTGAAGTGGAACCGTATCCTTTTTAATGTGGTTAACTACTTGCTATTTAATCTTGTTATTTATGTTATATATATGATTTCTTGTATCTGCATATCATAATGTACGCCCGGTATGTTGCATCACCTCCCTCACTGAGTAACTTGGTTACTCATTCCTCTTTTCAACATATTTCAGGAAAAGCTGAAGATTGGATTGCCTCATGTGTGCCCTGCTTGCTCTATCAGTGTGTAAAACATGGAAGAATGTGATCATGATATGCTTGTATTGTATTTGAGACTTTGTGCCCATGTATGTATTTATGTTATATCAAGGAATATAATATTAAAGTTTTAGTTTTGTTGGATGATTAGGTACTAGTGGGCTTGTAATATCTTCTATTTGCTTTACTTTATTACTTAGTAGTGCATGCTTGTGTGGACGATGAAAACTAGTTAGTTGGTTGGACACAAATTATAAGAAAGCTTGATTAATAATATAGAGTGGTATGATAAGTGGATTAAAAAGATATAACTTCAATGGATTTAATTTTGCATGCTTGTGTGATATATTGTTGAGTTCCAAGGCTCAGATGGCCTTGAGGAATTGTCGTTATATTATGGTTATACTTGCTACTTGCAGGTTTTTGATTAGTCTTATAAATAGGGGAGACTCCGTCCGTTTTTCCCTAAAATTTTCGTGCCCAGGGTTTGGAATTGGGTTGAGAATAGCGTAATAAATAGGAGTCCTAGTCTCGTGAGGGATCGGGGCGTTACATGCAACAACTCTTCACATGAGATTTTTCTTCTTTTTTTCTAAAAGGGTAAACGTACTATTTACACCCTTGTGTTTATTGCATTTGACATGTTAATTTCCTATCGATCATGTTAGATTTTGGGGTTAGATCGCCCAATATGGATTAATCCGATCCGACCTATTTTATATGGGTCAGATAAAACCCTAAATATAAAAGAAAAAAGAAACATTTTTTTCCATAGAATATAGAATAAAAGACAGAAGGTGTTCTTCAAAAACTCTCTCTTCCTCTCACTCAATTCTCTACTGGTTTACTATGTGTAAACCAACCATATCAAAGAGGACTCTTAAGTTGTAGCAATTAATTCACTCCCTCGTGGTTTGGGTTCCGATTCGCAGCAATTTAACGGTGAAACCAACGTGACTTTTTCCTACAATCTTTCTACTACTACTATGAGGTAAGTATGCTTTATGGAATTATATTGGATACATATATTGTGTATTTAATTCCTACAATGGTATCAGAGCCATATCGTTAGGCTCTCCGTTAAAATTATGCGAATTTATGAGATTTATGTAATGAATATTGTGAATGATGATTTTAATGTATAAGTGATTTTATTTATGTTAAAATCATTAGAATTTATTTCTTTAATCACTGATATATAATCTATGTGATTATACTTGAGAAAAATGCATAAATCAATTGTTTCGCACATTTATTTTTGGGTAAATTTCACAAATAGTCCCTATTGTTACCTAATTGTCTCAGTTTACTCCTTATTATTTTATTTGTCTCAATTTAGTCCTTATTGTTTGCAAAAAAATCCCAATTTCGTCCCTATTGTTTAAAATTTCTCAATTTCATCCTTATTGTTCTCAAAAAGTTTCAATTTTATCCTTATTATTTTTAAAAAGTTTCAATTTCATCCCTATTATTTTTTTAAAGTTTTAAATTCGTCCCTATTATTCAATGACTAAATTAAAATTTTCTAAGAAACAATAGGGACGAATTTGAATTTTTTTAAAAACAATAAGGACGAAACTGAAACTTTTGGCAAACATTAAGGATGAAATTGAAAAACTATAAAAAATAGGGATGAAATTGAAACTTTTGCGGAAACAATAGGGACTAAATTGAGATATTTTAAACAATAGGGACTAAATGTGAGATTTTTCCTTTATTTTTCATTATTTTTGTAACTATTTTTGGGCTTTTTTGTATCTGTAACATGCTCCAAAAATTATAATTTTGGTATGTATCGAACAGGCTCGTTGAGAGCTTTCCATACATATATGGATCATTAAATTTGGCCTTAAAATACGAAAGTTATGATTTTTTAATTTTTTTTTGTAAATCTGAAAAAATTAGAGCTAGTGTGTGTTCTTGGTGTAGTGTGTGTGCTTTGAAAAACGTGAAACATGGCTGAATAAGGATCTAAACATGGGACTAAGTAGGCCAATCAGGGATTGCCACGTGGCCATGATTTGGTGTGTTATTATTTTAATATTTATTTTATTAAATATCAAATTTTGAATTAATTTTCTTTAAAAAATTTAAAAATTTTAACTAACCACCAGTGCCACATGGCATGTAGGGCCAGCCACGTGGCGCCACATGGCAATAACTTTATGTTATTTACAAACTGACTTCATAACTTTGTATTATTTATTTTTTGACCCTAAAATTTTATATTATTTACGGTTTGACCTCATAACTTTATATTATATATGGTTTGAACCCAAAACTTTATATTATTTATAATTTGACCCCATAACTATGTATTATTTTTATCTGGCCCATTACCTTAGTAGTAATTTAGTTTTTTACCTCATGTTCTTTTTTTGGCCTATTATCTTTGTGGTAATGTTATTTTGGACTCCATGTTTCTATTTTAGACCATTATCTGTGTGATAATGTCATTTTTGACCCCATGTTCTCAATTAGGGTCATTATCTTTGTGATAATTGTGTTTTTGGCTCATATTTCTCGCAAAGCAAGTACATAATTTAAATTAATTTCAATTTAGACATGAAATCATAAGTGATTTCATTTAATTGCCTAAATTTCTTTGTGATTCAATTGTAATTATTACAATATAGACATGAATTTTTTGTAATTTCATATAAATGCCTAAACTGTGTGTAATTTTCTTGTAATATTTACGATTAAGGACATGAAATTTTTATAATTTCATTTAAATTCTAAAATTTGTGTAATTACGTTTCTTTGCAACAAGTGACATGAAATTTTTGTAATTTCATTTCATAGTATGAAATTTATGTCATTTCATCATATAACTTGTTGTGTACAATATTAATAGATGCTATGTGCACTATTAATTTTTGAAATTAATTGATTGAACCATTATGTACTAAAGTTGTTTATTTTCCCGAGGACTTTAGTGGTCATTCGAGGATTGTACGAGTTAAATAAACCGCGAGAAATACTCCCAACACTACTGACCATATGAACACACATTGTTGTGGGCCCAAAATGATTATCCCTTAAATGTTATTATTTTTATAATTATGTGATGGGATAATTTGATGAGCATGTGATAGTCATATGTGGTTTCATGCATAATGTCAGAGCGCACCCTTATTTCTAACACGTAGAACCAAAATGTGTCTTTTGGATCTTAATAAGTTTGAGATAGCTTCTACGTGCCTAATAGTCATGGTCTACATGGGTGAAGAGAATTGAAGATGTTAATTCTTGTGGACCGGACTGAGTTATGAATGGATGGTAAACATTGAGAAGTGCTTAATTATGTCTAACATTATTAGTTATTTTTATGTTAAATACTTTTTCATGTTCATCTCATGATAATTTTTGTATTTATCATCATACTCTTATTATAATCTTGTACTACATATGTTATTGAATTAATAATTAGTTTATTAATCCTTTATCTGAGTGAGAGTTCTATGCATGTTAATCTGTGTAGTTATCATATAGAACTTGGTTTTCCTAAAAACGTGAATTTGAGTAATTCGGTTTTTGGGATGATAATGAGATAACTATTGGTCCTGAAGTACCATGTCTCAATCCTATTGATCCACTAATGTATCTTACTAATAATAGAAAGTCAGAAAATTGTCTTCCATTAATTTGTTAGCGAAATATAGTATAGTTCCAACCTGAAGGTATTGAAATGAAATTAAGCACCTGTCGTACTATCTATGTGGAACATCAAATATGGACTTATATTATCCAAGAATATTGATCTTATCATAGTCAGCCCTACAGATGCTGATCATTTATCTGACCCCCACAAAGAAAGATCATAGATAACTCATGTATTTACTTGTGATAACGAGTATAATGTGTCGATCCATGAAATAGAACATGAGTGTTGCCCTTTCAAATCATGATGAGACTGTGACAATTCATGAGACTAGTTGAGAATGTATATGATTAAGATTTGTCATACAATACATTTGGAAATCATGCAGTTTATCTTTCGAAAGAGCTAGTCTCATTAAAGGTGGCTATGGTGACATAATGAAACATATTTTGTCAAAATATTTCTACACACATGAGTTTCAAAATAATAATATTGTTGATTTTCAACAAGTACACTCAGGTGAAAATCTAGCAGATTTATTCACCAAAACTTTACCAACAGAGATCACAAAGTACATACTCAAAAGTGTAGAAGGCATTGCCTGAAATATTTGTCACCATGACTCATGTTGCAATGAGGGGGATAATATATTGATGCACTGTACTCTTTTTTCTTCACCAAGGTTTTTCTCCCACTGGATTTTTCCTAGTAAGGTTTTAACGAGACAGGGCAAATATGTTTGATATGATAGAAACATGTCGAGTCAAAGTTCTCTTTCATGGATGAACTCCAAGTGGAAGTAAAACAGATATTCATTGGAGATTGATTTCTGTCAACTCAAAGAACACTCTTGTTATGCTTAGATGAGGGGGATACAAATACGCACTATATTCTATTTCCCTTCGCCTAGGTTTTATCCTATTGGATTTTCCTAGCAAGGTTTTTAATGAGACAATGGTTGAGTTTATAACGAGGTTTTTAATGAGACATATTTTTATAGTGAATATTCAAGGGGGAGTGTTATAAAATATTGATATGTGGATATTCACCAGTATGCATCAGCAACGTGCTTCTGATTTGTAGTAGCTTGCAACCAGCCTGCATCAGCAGCTTGCAACCAGCCTGCATCAGCAGCTTGCAACCAGCTTGCTTCAGCAACTTCTGATTTGCAGCAACTTGCAGCCAGCAGACAACTTTTGATTTGCAGCTGCTTATACTGCATCAGCGTTTGCGCAACCAGGAGCTTTTGAAAATCTATAAATGGAGAAGTTCTATTGAAATGTAAATCATTCAGAAATGAATAAGAGTTTTAGTTTTTTCTTGATACTATTTGTTGTTTTTTGCAGTTATTTTATAACATATATATATATATATATTAATTAAAGTGAACACTAAGTTAATATTATATCACATGTAATTAATATTATATCTATAGAAAATCGATCTCAAAATCTCTATCACACAAAACGAGAACATACCACTAGAGCAAAGCACTATAAATTTAATGACGGCTTCAAGAGACCAAAAAATGTCAAAAGTAAAATAGCATACATTCAGACAATTTTTTAAATTTTTTTTTTTTTTAAAAGTCTAAGTCATACAATATACATTAAATATCACTTATAAAAACTTATATAGTAACCTTTGGTACATACAATAAAAAGTGTATCACTCAACTAAAGTTTGGTGGTCGTTAAGACCATCTTTAATTGTAATCTTTCTTCGGAAGGTTGCAAAAATAGCCACATGCGCCACATTATAAGTCATCCTAATAATGTAGTTGTCCTTTACCGGGGCACTCATCATTTTCCTATTTGTTATTAATTTCAATGGAGCCGAACATGTGGCTTTCATTTTCACGATCTCTAATTTCGGTTTTACTTCAATAGTATTAATTATTTTAGACATTTTATTTTTACGAATAAAAATAAATACAGAGAAAAATTTAACTTCTCAAATTTATGAAGTTAAACTTACCAATTTGAGGACTATCTAAAAATATTGAGCCTTCTAAAGAGTTTGTTGGATCCCTTTAGTTATATCGACCTGCTTAATTTTGACTTAAGAATCAAATTAGGAAACTGTTACAGTTGTCTTTAAGAAAGTTTCTACTCCAAACACATGGGCGAATCTATTAGCTCCCATTTATTTCAATTTTTTTGTCGAAAATTAGTGTTTTTTAAGACAATTTTACTGTGAGAAATCTATTTAACTCGTACTAATTTTTTTTTTTTTGGAAGTTAAATCTCACAAAAAAAAACTATTCATATATAAATGTTGATAATTTAACCCTATTTAATTATAATTCTAGCCCTACCCCTACAAAATGCCAACCTTTTTTTTTATCCAAAAAAAAAAAAAAACCTTATTTGCTTCTGCATCAAACTGAGAATCAATTGACTTGAACATGTGAGTCCTCCATTATTTAGAGATAATTTGTACAACAACTTTCTTTTGTACCATGTACTATGTAATTTATTCTTGGCCCTACGGCATATGCAATTTTTTCTCTTCCTTCGTTTGGTCATTCTTGTTTCTTAATCAGGAAGAAAATAGAAGGCGGTCACAAGAATAATGACTTCACACCTTTTAACAACTACCACAGCAAAGAGATTCAACTAGACAATAAAGAAAGTATTCTAGCTGCCTCGCAAAGACCAAAAAGAGAAAATACTCTGGAGTGCTTGCTAATCAAATTAATTAGTAGAAAGGGAAAGGATGAACAGAAACTCATGACAGATAATCAAACAAAACCTTATCTTATTAGATAGTTAATATATAAATTTGAGAGGATTAGAATATACATTTGTTCCATATCGAAAAATAAAAAAATTTAAAATTATCTTATAAGATCTTAGACTACTTTATTTGGAATCAATTGGTTCTAGGATGGAACCCCATTATTCTTAACATAGTACTAAAGTTGGGTTCTTGGTCAGTTTTATTTATGTCCACATGTGTTCAATCTTTTACGTGTAACCCCTCTCAAATCAGGTCACTTGTACCACATCAGAAACTCTAAAACTACTTTATAAGATCTTGAACTACTCTACTTTGCATCAATTAATTTTAGGATGAAATTTCAAATTTCTTAATAGAGAATGATCTATTTAATTAACTCCATACACACCAACCCTTACCTTAGTATATCCGACTCCTCTTAAATGTTTTTATCTCTTTTACGGTAAATAATCTCTATAACTTCATACCTTTTAACAACTACCTCCGCAAAATAGAAAAAGAAATAAGTTCTCTACAACAACATCCATCTCTTCAGGATAGGACAAAGACTTCACCAGGATACGACGACGGCAGCATAATCACATTCAATCAAAAGATTGTTGAGACCTTATCTGCCCTAGTTCTTTGATAAGATGAGCAAACACGACCTCATATCGTACGAGGATTCCAAATTAAATATCAATAAAAACCAAAGGCGAATCCAACAATTTTTTTTAGTGAGGGTACGATACATAATTTTTTAATTATACGAGTATATTTTTTCTCAATGTGTACTAATTAATTTTTTAACTAAAATTATATAAATTTTTAATTTTTTTAAGAAATACATAAAAATTTTAATGTTATTTTAGGCTAGTGAGAACTATAACTCCGTTGGGCCTAATGTTCATCCGCCCCTTCTCAATAATGCTAAAAGTAAATCTTTCTTTTTCCTCGTTTATGATTAATCAAAGACAAATTAAAGTCATGAAGGAATCTAACTTTTGGGTTTGTATGGTTCGTTGTACTAAAATTGAGGACAGAAAATAGTTGAGACAATTATTGACTATTTGTTTAAGACTATGTGATTATAGATTTATGGATCAAAGATAATTATGCTCTAGAGATTTTTGGAATTCTCAAATCAGTACCTGAAGTTTTAAAAAAATATCACGTAAATCCTCATAGTTTGATTTTTAGGTACAAATAAGTTCTCTTACTTTTACCCCCATCAAGTTTTTGTACAGAAAAGCAATACGTGCCAAATAATGAAGGTTTTATAATATTAACACGAAATTGAGCATGTAATTTTATTGTTTTCTTTTTATTTTTCTCTCGCAAGCCCAACGAGTTGAGCACCCTTTTGCTCAAGCTCGACTCAGTAACTAAATAACCTTCACTTCTTTTCTTTTTTTTTTTTTTGTTAAAATTTGCCTCAATTGAATAAATAAAAAGGGTTTCTACGAACCCAAAGAGTTTAATCCAAACTTTATTGGAGCAACTCGGATCGTTTTCAACTTTAAACATAAATGTCGCATTTGCGGAATTCTTAGAGATTAAGGAGGTAAATTTCAACATGAGAAAATATATTTTTGTTGTATTGTTTGTTCAATAGGAGTAAAAATTAATATCCATAACATTTTATTTTTTTTATTTAGAAGGAGGTCAACTGATATTATTATTTGATGTCTCCCCTCTTTTATCTATCTTAAGTAGAAGCGGCCGGACTAATAGCTAGCGCATAATCCATAATATCTATTTACTAATTAAATTATGTAGTTCACTAACATCATTACACTTTTACACAAAACATCAAGAGGTAAAAGCATTAGTTGGCATGAATCCATTCTCACTTTTGTAACCTTTGATGATGTTCTTATCCCTTTGAGAGCCATAATTAGTGTTAGCAGGAAAACCACTTAATGAATAAAGCAAACAATCATCCGAGTGATTGCTACTAAAAGAAGGACCACCAAGCTTTCTTCCTTTTTATCAAAAGAGAAAAGTAGAACCAACTGTACTATATAATAAAACCACAAAGGTTGTTACATCTTTAATATTGAAAATTTCTTGATGGATTGAAAATTGTGAGTCCAATTATATATGAAAGTATAGATACAAATTTTACCTCGAAATATGGTTGTATGTGACAGGTGTCACATATATAATCGGATTCATTTATTTAAAAAAAAATAAATAGCATGATATTACCACACAAAACGTGAATAGTGAGTAGTACTGCATAAATAGTGACATACAAAATTGGTCGTTATATATATTTCAGGAATGACATATAATTATTCAATCTGGTTTCGTTTCATATTATTTTTTTGGTAGATTCGAACGATTGGCAACAAAGAATGTAGACTAGTAAGATAGTAAATTGATTTTTAAAGATACCGCATTTAGTGTTAAAATTCTTTACCAAGTTTCACAAATGAATAGAATTTTTGTTTGCATAAACAAAAAAAATTAATCTGATTGTAAAGTGAATATAATCAAGTAGAATTTAATTTTAATATAACGAAAAACAAATTCAATTACCATTACCAATTATGAATTCAAAAGTAGCTATTACTGACAATCTTTGTTTAGAATGGTCTTGTAATATACCTACGCCTTTATATGATTATCACGCTAACATGATGTGACTGAAAAAAGGGTGTTGTCAGTTCTCAGGGTCGTTCTCCTGTGCGGAATGTGGGAATACGGGATGAGCATTAGGAGCTGGTGATTCGAATTGACGGCTTAGGTTGATGACTGCTTTTTTTTTTTTGGTTGTACTGTGTAATTACAAATTTATCCCTGATTGTATTTGACAGTTGTAGGACTTCATTGATTTGACCGATTTGATCTTCAACTTTTTTGAAAGCATTAATTATATTTTAATGTTTAATTACATTATTACCCTTGGATTGGTTAATTTCACATGAGATCATATCACACTATAATACTAGCCTTTACTAAATTTTTCTTAACACTTAAAAAAGATTTTGCAAACGTGAAATTATTTTTATACCCAAATTTGTATTCAAAACTTCTCAGACACACTTCGTCATGATTTTTTTTTTAAAAAAACACTTACATAGTATTTGGAATCAATTCACATGTGAAATTCATTTCATTTATAAAAGAATTTTATGAGGAATTCATTTACAAATGAATTTTCTTGTTTGAAACAGAAAACAATATTAAGTTAATTATGTTATTTGTAAATTCAAATTGTGTTTGGTTTTTTTTATGTGGTAACTAGTTGATCAAACCGTGAGATACAATGACATAAGAAACGACCCTTTTGCAAGCGATAAAATTTAGTACGATCGAATCATGAATGCTCATGGTCATTACATGCATTAAGGGGGTTTATAATTTTTCAATGTCGATCAAATATAAGATATTGTATAGGTTAATTTTCTCTCCATTAAACACATATGATACTTTATATGTAAAACATTCCTCATTACATGTTAGTTTATTGTATGTTAAGCCCATTTAATCGATTTTAAACTTAATTTTACAATTATTTATTATAATTACATTGTCTTCTAATTTACGAGAAAAAGTCAATTGTTGACTTTTATAAATGACACAATATATAACCATAGAATCATACATACAATTGTTGACTTTTATAAATGATACATTATATAACGATAGAATCATACATACTCATACGTTACTATTAACCCATTAATTTAAAAAATAATAATGAACCTATATAACGTGAGGAAAAAGGCTCTCCAAATTTGAGCGCCAAAAAATAAAATTCTAAACTTTTTGTTTTACTTTGATATTTTCATATATTACTATTCATTTTATATTTCTTTTGTCTTCATTTATTTCTCCATTTTGATCATTTCTAGATATCTTCTTTTTGAATTATTTGTCATTTTTTCGTCATTTGAAAATTATTTTGTCTTTACTCATCGTGTTCCTTTTGTCATTTGGCCACTATTTTGTCTTCACTATTTAATAACATTTTAAATCCCACTATAAGGACATAATAGACATTTAGTCTATAACATGAGAGCATAATAAAAATATGGGTAAATACCCAATTTAGTCCACTATCTTTAATGTTTGTCCCGATTTAGTCCATATATTTCAAAATGTACCATTTTAGTCCATTATCTTTATCACTTGTCCCGATTTAGTCCATATCTTTCAAAATGTTCCCTTTTAGTCCACTATCTTTATTATTATGGTCTATGTTAGTCCTCCACTATTTTTCTATCCAAAAAAAAGAGACTAAATCGGGACAAATATTAAAGATATTGGACTAACGTAGACCATAATAATAAATATAGTAGATTAAAATGATACATTTTGAAAGATATGGACTAAATTGGGACAAATAGTAAAGATAGTGGACTAAAATGGTACATTTTGAAAGATATAGACTAAATCGGAACAAATATTAAAGATAGTGGACTAAATTGAGTATTTACCCTAAAAATATCACCACCTGACATCATTTATCCCAATCTGACTCCATTAAATGCTTGCGGTCCTTCTGACACATATGCGTGGATATAAAAGAATTTACTCATTCTTTTTTGTTTTCATCTCAATTGCTACCCATTAATGCAGCCGGGTCCCGTTGCCACTTGTCCTAATCTCATTCATCCCCGTTTCCCGCACCCCGTATACTAGACGTTCCCTCTCAAAATTGGTCAGCATGCACTTTCATTCGATTGGCCTGATGAATGACTTTCACATTAAGTGTTGGTCTCACCCCCTCTCCATGCTTATTAAACCCTAGACCCCCTCTCAACTGCTTATTAAAGAAGCGTAAATTACTAAAATGATCCCTAATCTTATCAGTTTATAATAAATTCATACCTCATCTTTAATTTTGATAAATTAGTCTCTCATATTTTAATCCGTGACACCATTGGTCTTTTCTTGTGAAAAAAATATTATAAATCAAACAAAAAACTCACATGAAATGCATGTGACCATCATTCATCAAAAATAGCAAGGGTAAAATAGTCATTTCATATGGTAGTCACATGCAACTCATATGAGTTTTCCATTAAATTTTTAATATTTTTTCACAAAAAAGACCATTTTGATAATTTACCCATTAATGAATTTTCCCTTAAAACTTGACTTGACTCAAGTCCTCTCCGTGATATTTTCCTATTTGTTTGGTAATAGAATATAAAATTGACCGATTAATTCACACAACGTTTTCGTCTCACAATAAATATGAGATATGTGATACTACACATGGCGACGAAGGACATTTTTTACAGTGCTCGATAATTAGCAATATAAAAAGGGCTATTTGCTAGGGTATCAACCTGAATGTAATATCTATTATTTATGCCGACTTGTTTGAAACGTGGCTCATGTAAATTTGTCAGAAGTCACTAGTGATGACCCACCCAGAAAAATTATGTTTCACGGGGCAAATTGCAAATAACATCTCATAATTTGCTCTATATATTAGGCTGCTACTTAGAGAATTACAACACATTCTTTAACACTAAAAATGTCTGACTCTAAGAACAAGTCTAAGAGAGAAAAAGAAGACGAAAATGATGATCCAATGGCAACTATAGGCACCTTAGTCGAAGTGGTGGCTGGAGCTGCTTTTGTTGCATGGGGCATATATAATCTCTTCACAGCATCAGAATCATCATCAAGCCACACCAATGAGTGTGCATTAGAAGCAAATCGGAGGCCACGCAACGACGTTAAATGGAGTTTACCAAAAAAGGGTTGGTTGAAACTCAACACTGATGCTAGTTGCATGATAGACTCTTCTTCTGTGTCTATTAGAGGGGTGTTTAGAGATGACAAGGGCGAGTGGGTAAAGGGTTTTGCTGGAAGAATTCAATCCTGCGCGACGCGCCCGCATTTAGCTGAATTATGGGTCATCAAATATGGACTAATGATAGCTTGGAAGAGTGGATTCAAGAAGATTGAAATCGAAACAGATTTAAAGACTGTCGTGCCCCATATTAAGGGGGAGAAAACTTCGAAAGACTACAACTACTTGTTGAAAATTGCAAAAATCTAATTGAAAAAAATTGGCCAGTTCGACTGAAACAAATCTATCGAGAAGGTAATGAAGTTGCTGATTACATGGCTGATTTATGCCATAGTTATGATAACATCACCTGTTTTGAAAAGCCACCTAAACGAAGAGTTTTTGTTCTTTTGGCTAGTGATCTCCAAGAATATAAAGGTTCGTCCAAAACAAAAGAGTATAAAGGGGGAAAAAAACCGTCATCTATGGGCTAGGAGTTTAAGATGGGTCATCTTGTATATTATATAAACGTGCTCCTTTATGCAGTGAATATTATATATATGCTTAGAAGGAAATAGGCTAGGGCTATTAGAAAATTGGTCTTCTTCCTCTGTAATAAACCTTTCTTATATCAATAAGATACAATTTAGCCTTGAGCCTCCATAGCTGGTTGTTTTCTCTTTATTATACATGATCTGATTGAATATGGTGACGAACTGACTGGATGATTCGATGATAATAACTGATTATATGATTCGTAAAACAAAGCAAAGTCAATTCAAAGTTGCGATCCTTACCCTGAGTCAGGGTCATTAGAGTTGGGCTAATAAGATATAAGGATAAAATCAAACAAATCCCTAACTTATTAGTCCAAAATCATATAGGTCCCTATGTTTTCAAAAACCTCTTAAAAGGACCTTCAACAAGGCGTAGTTAAGTCTTTCTATAATAATTTAATAAACAAAAGATAAAATAATTAAAATATGATATCAAGAATTTAATAAATTATACTTTGACCCTAAAAAGAAAAAATAATTAATATCTAACTCCAAAAATTTAATAAATTATACACTCCTTCCTCATCCATCTCCACCTCCACCTCCACCTCCACCTCCACATTAAAGAACCTATCATCAATTTCATCCCAACTCCTAACTCCAACCACAAATATCAACATTACCACTACCACCACATTAACAAACCTATCAACTTTATCCCAACAACACCTATCAATACAACCACTACCACCAATGTTCACCATAACTACCACCACCACATTCTCATTAACAAACCTATCAATTCCATCCCAACTCTTAACTCCAATTACAAATATCAACACCACCACTACCACCACGTGTATATCAACAAACCCACCAATTCTAACCCAACACCAACTCTACTATCAACACTACCATATATCACATACACATATATACCATTGATCTTGATAAGTTACATCAGATCAAGAACAAAAGCTAATCATCCGAAAAGAATAGAACAAATAATATAATAAAATAACTTCTACAAAAAAAAAAAAAAATGCTAAGATCCATAAAAATGAGAACCCAGAAAACAAAATCAAGAAACAAGTTCATTTCATCACCAATCTTGATAGATCTCTTCCATGTCGAGTTTTCGACTTCCATGATGGCAGAACAAAGTCTTGATACTTAGATGGCAATGCCATCACTCTCCTGTGTCTCTTCAGCAATGCATTAGCAGTTTCATTTTCCGCTACTTGTTCATCTTTCTCATCTTGATCTTCTGATGACTCTTTTCTGAATATAAGGCACACCAACAACTGATCCTGCAGTGACTTGGTGAATTGCCTTCACGAGCAGATCGAGGCCTCGGCAACGGGTGATCAAAGATGTGCGTGAGAGTTGAGAAGAAGTTGAGGAGGAGGGTGATGATGAATCTGTTGATGAAGCTAATGAGTGTGTGGTGGTGATTGATGAGCTTGAAGATGAACATGGTGATGAAGGAACAGAGTTGGAGTTAGACATTAATTATTTTTTTTAGGGTAAAAGTATAATTTATTAAATTCTTGATATCATATTTTAATTATTTTGTCTTTTGTTTATTAAATTATTATAGAAAGGCTAAACTACTCCGTGCTGAAGGACCTCCTAAGAGGTTTTTAAAAACGCAGGACCTATATGATCTTAGACTAATAAGTTAGGGACTTGTTTGATTTTATCCCATAAGATATATATCTCCATTCCCTAGATGAAAATCTTAATTTGTAATATTCTGAATCATTGATGAAAATCACAACTAAATTTTTAATACGTAGTATATTTTGGGTTACTCAAGAAGATTAATTAAATCATAGAAAATTTAGAGATATATGCAAGAACTAATCCCCAGAAAGATTAATTGAATCGTTAAAAAATCAGAGAAACATACAAGAATCAACCACAACAAAGAAATATGATAAATTGTAAGAAAATCACGTACTGATCCAGCTAAATTCATTCCTTTTACAGAAAAATATATAAATCGAATATTTCATGTACGACAAGTTTTGAATATATATTAATGCAAGCAATTTAACTTTTTCTTCATTAACTCATCAAGATTATTTCTTTGAAGGTCACAACTTTTCCAAAATGTGAAAATACTATTCGTCTATAGATATTATCTACATGATTTTGGATTTTATACTATTTGTTTATCTCCGTTGTGTCTTATAAGAGAGGTGATTTTAGATAGGTTTGTATTACAATTATTTTTTTTTTCGTTTCGTATTCATATTCCAATTCAGATTGGGATATTGATAGACACACTTTGAATGTAATTCAATTATAGGAGTAAATTGCTTGCCGCCCTTCTATATTTTTCTCGAAATACTCATTCACTCCCTATGTTTTTAAAATAGGCTCATTACTCCCCTGTGATTTTCGGAATATAGCTGACCGCCCCCCTCCGTTAGAAAAGCCATCTAATTTAACAGCAATTGCAACACACGCGCTTAAAATGTGATTTTTTATGCTTTTGGTTTAAATAAATTCGTTGTTGGACAAAAATACCCTTTTAGTAAATTGTTTGCCGCCCCCCTGTGGTTTTCTTGAAATACTCATTCACCCCATGTGTTTTTAAAATAGGCTCATTACCCCTCTGTGTTTTTTTATTTTAACTTTATGTAAGGGTATAACGATCAATTAACTATTTTGGTAACGTTGGCTAACGGAATAACAGATTTTGGGTGCGTCAGCTTAATCGAAAAAACACAGGGGGGTAATGAGCCTATTTTAAAAACACAGGAGGTGAATGAGTATTTCGGGTAAAACACAGGGGGGCGGTAAGCAATTTACTCTCAATTATAGTCCTAGGTTGTCGTATATATGAAGTATTAGTAAATAAGTGTATGTATTTTGTGAAGCTTTTTAGACTTAGAAGCAGTTTTCTTCTCAAATATACAGGACTTAATAATTAAGTTGATGTGTAGTTTAAAGAAAAGCAAACAATAATTGATTAAATAATTTAGAGAAATTATATGCATGGACATACATGGAACTGCATTATTGGTATAGTTTCCTTCAAAGAAATCAAACTAAAGAGCAAGTGCTTAACATGGTTACCTCCTATCATATAACTAAAGGAACGTGATGGGAGTCTAGAATGGTATACAAATATGAACCATTACAAATTGAGGGGCGTTCCATTAATTTCAAAAGAATAATTAAGTCCTATTTCACTTTGTTCCAAGTGTTGGTTGGGTTGCCCAATAAGAGCTGACCCGGCCCATCCATGTAATTAAAAATTGATGGGTAGTTATTAAGGGAGTGAAAAGTTATGTAACTTCCCTCAACTCCCATGAATTACCAAGAAAAAGGCCTATAAATACATGTTTCTCTAAGTGAGCAATATGGTTCTAACTTCTTGATCGGAAAAAATTATCTCTCTCAACTTCTTGTCTTGAAAAAAACATAGAAAACAATGGCATTTAAGTTGTGATCATCAGATTCTCTAAGGTTAGTATTTCATATTGATGATTTGTAAATATATAATACTTAGTATTAAAATTCTTCACCAAGTTTCAAAAATGCATAACCACTCTTAAAGGTTGTATGCATTCTAGGCCAGCTGGCTATCCTTGGGAAATTAGACCAGTTGTGAAAGATATTGAAATATCGCAATTGAAATCCCCCCATTCGATTGTAGCGGACAAGAAGAAGTATTATTCGACTAGGTAATTAGATTTCAAAAGTAGCTATTACTAGCAATCATTTTTCAGATTGGATCAAAGTTGAAATCCCTCTATTCGATTCTAATGAATAAGAAGAAGTGCTAATTGACCAGGTGATTTGGTTTCAAAAGTAGCTATTATGATGATTTGTAAAGAAATTGTACTGAGTATAAAATTCTTCACCAAGTTCCATTTATTTGATTCTAGTGGACAAGAAGAAATGGTAATCAACCAGGTGATTGGATTTCAAAAGTAGCTATTACTAACAATCATTGTTCAAATTGGATTGTAGTTGAAATCCCTTTATTTGATTCTAATGGATAAAAATAAGTGCTAATCGACCTGGTTTCAAAAGTAGTTATTATGATGATTTGTAAAGAAATTGTACTTAGCCTAAAAATTCTTCACCAAGTTTCAAAAATGCATAGCCACTTTTAAAGGTTGTCTCCGTTCTATCCTTGAAGATATATATTGAAAGATGGTAGTTGAAATCCCTTTATTCAATTCTAGTATGGACAAGAAGAAATGGTAATTGACCAAGTGATTGGATTTCAAGAGTAGCTATTACTAACAATCATTGTTCAAATTGGATCGTAGTTGAAATCCCTTTGTTTGATTCTAATGGATAAGAAGAAGTGTTAATCGACTAGGTGATTTGGTTTCAAAAGTAGCTATTATGATGATTTGTAAAGATATTATACTTAGTGTTAAAATTCTTTACCAAGTTTAAAAAATGCATAACCATTCTTAAAGGTTTTTTGCATTCTAAGCCAAGTCACTGGCGAATGTAGCTTGGAGCTAACAAGGGTTGTAGCTTCCACTAGTCAAAAAAATGTTAAAAGTTTTATACATATTTTTTTATTTAGAAAAAACAAATAAATATTTATATATTTTTAGTTAAAAAAATGAAATAATTCCCATTGAAAAAAAAAATGTATTCATATAGTTGAAAACTTATGTGCTAATTTCTGGATCCGCCTTTAGGCCAAGCTATCCTTGGAAAATTCAAAGATAACAGTTGAAACCCCTCTATTCGATTTTAGTAGACAAGAAGATGTGTTAATCGATTAGGTAATTGGATTTTAAAAATGGCTATTACTAGCCATCATTGTTCAGGTTGGTCTTATAATATCCCCCACCCCTTTAGAGGACTGACTGCTTGATATCCAATGGACTCACAATATTGGATAAACTATGTATTTTCATTTGATTATCATGATAATATAGTGTGACCCAAAAAAAGGGAGTTGTCACTTCTTTCTCAAAATCGTTTAGCACATTCATCCGATTGGGCTGATGAATGACTTTCACATTAAGTGTGGGTCTCACCCCCTTTCAGCTACTTATTAAAGAATTTTCCCTTAAAACTTGACTTGACTCAAGTTCTCTCCGTGATATTTTCCCATTTCTTTGGTAAGAGTCATTTTCTGTGAATAAATGTGGAGTCAGTAATGATGGTCATTGGTCTTGTGAACGCATTGGCGGAGGCATATATGGGTCAGTGGGGGCTGTAGTCCCTATTGACCTATAAAAATGTTAAAATTTTTATGTATTTTTTTAAAAAAAATTAGATATTTATGTATTTTTAGTTAAAAAAATTAATTAGTCCCCACTGAAAAAATAAAAGTATTCGTATAGTTTAAAAATTATGAATTTTAGCCCCTACTGACTCATAAAAATATTAAAATTTCTATGTATTTTTTGAAAAAAAATTAGATATCTATGTATTTTTAGTTAAAAAAATTAATTAGCCCCCACTGAAAAAAAAAAGTACTCGTACAGTTTAAAAATTATAAATTTTAGCTTCTATTGACAAAATTTTTTGGCTCCAACCCTGTATGAACGCCGTCCATTTTCTTCCTGATTAAGGAACAAGAATGACCAAATGAAGGAAGAGAACAAGTTGTAAGAATATAACCAATTTCCCAGAAACGTCTTAACAACAATCAAGTAGAAAGACAACACTACTCGTTATAACAATTCAATATAACACTTACAAGATAATTGTCCCACCGTGCGCTCTCAAGATTAGAGCTTCAATGGCTTCTGGACTTACAAGAAGAATACAAGAAAGAAAGACTAACTTAGGATTGTGTTTGGAGTTATGTTGTGGATGAAAATGATGAACTAATGCATGCCTATTTATAGAATTCAGCTAACCCGCCATAGGAGACTTTCCTATCAAACATTTCAATCTTGGTTGGCTTTACCAACCATGTTCAAAGTATTAGCCACCCATATTTATCACATGGGTGGCTACAATTGACCACATGGGTGGCTAGCATCCAAGTCAACTTCTAGGAAGTTTCCTTTGGTCAAATTGGCTAACTTTAGTATTGCATCATCCCGACGTCATCTTAGGTAATTCCAAATTCCCGAACTTCTTTCTTGTAGCCATCGCGATCTCTTTTGACCTCATCGACGTTTAAGTCGGAATCATTAATTTATGCTACCATATAATTAACGATACTTATTATGAAGAGGTGGATATTGACATATATCAACACCCCCCCTCAATGTTCACCTCATGTTGACTAAGCTATTGGGCCAACACCCAATGTTTGAAGATGCTTGCTCAATTGGATGCTCCCTAATGTTTTAGTGAAGATATCTGCACAATTATCTTCTGTAGGGCAATACTCCATGTAGATTTTACCTTCTTCGATCAGTTCCCTCACATAGTGATACTGAATCTCTATGTGTTTTGTTCTAGCATGAAATACCGGATTCTTTGACATGGCTATACAACTCTGACTGTCACATTTCAACATTGTTGCTTCCTCTATTAGAATTCCAATATCAGTCATGATGTGTCGTAGCCAAACAGCTTCACAGGATACTACACAAGCAGCCTTGTATTCTGCCTCCGTTGATGAAAGTGCAACGGTGGGTTGCTTCTTACTAGCCCATGAGATGACTCCACCACCAAATGTGAATACGTAACCTGTAACAGATTTTCTTGAGTCAATATCACCAGCCCAGTCTGAGTCACAGTACCCAGATAAAGTATCTCCAAACTTGTATGATATCCCATACTCCAACGTGCCTTTGAGATATTTGAGGATCCGCATCCCTGCTTGCCAGTGACTTTGTTTCGGTTTATTTGAAAACCGACTGAGAACTCCCACAGCAAAACTAATATCAGGTCTTGTGTTACAAAGGAAGATTAAACTTCCCACCAACCTTCTGTAGAGCTTGTTATCAACTTGTTCTGAAGGATCGTCAATTGATAACTTTGTATTCACTTCCATCGGGGTGACAACTGGTTTGCACTCGGACATACCAAATGCAGTCAGAAGCTCACGAACATATCGTTGCTGCGAGATGAAGATAGTATGAGGTTTTTGCCATACCTCGATTCCCAAGCAATAATGAAGAAGGCCAAGATTTGTCATTTCAAATTCTTGGCTCAACCATTCTTGGCTCAACCATTCTTGCGTCTTCCGAATATTATCTTCATGGTCACCAGTGATTACAAGATCATCCACATATAGGACTACAATTACCTTCTTTCCTTGTTCACTTAGAACATACAAGTTGGCCTCTGATTTGCTTCTACATAAACCATGTTGCAAGAAGAAAGAGTCTATACGTTTGTACCAAGCTCGTGGTGCTTGCTTTAACCCATATAAAGCCTTTTTCAATTTGCAGACTTTTTCTTCTTCACTTGGTATTTGGAAGCCAGGGGGTTGTGCAACGTAGACTTCTTCTTCAAGTTGCCCATTAAGAAAAGCTGACTTGACATCCATTTGATGTACAATCCATTCATAATGCGCGGCAGCTGCAACAACTAACCTGATTGTTGACATTTTTGCTGTTGGAGCAAAGGTTTCATATACATCGAAACCTTCAACTTGAAATAATCCTTGTGCTACAAGGCGTGCCTTGTATTTTTCAAGACTTCCATCTGCCTTGTACTTCACTTTCCAGATTCATTTGGTGCCGATAATTTTTCTGTTCGGTGGCTTTTCAACGATCTCCCAAGGATCATTTTTCATGATACTAGCATAGTCAGCTTCCATAGCTGCTCTCCAATTTGGATCTGACATGGCTTCCTCCACAGTTACCGGTTCTTTTACCATCTTGATGATTTGGGTCATCAAAGACATGGTTACTAGTTGTTGTCCTGATCTGTTCTCCTCCTCTATTCTCTTTGATCGTCTTAGTTTATCAGGACGTGGACTATCATCAGTAATTCATGGATTTCTTCCATCAAAGAGCTGTTGGAACCACTTCGGTTGTGGCTTCCTTGTGCGTACAACAGGTTGGTCTTCAGTCTCCTCATCATTAGACACTTTTTCATTGTTCCACGGTCGTTGTTCAGGCACTTGGTGGATTACTTCATCGGTTGATGACGAAATGGCATGACCGCTATCCTCCATTGAGTGTGGTCGCTCATTAAACACCACATCTCGGCTTATGATCACCTTCTTTGCCTCTACATCATAGAGTCTGTATACTTTAGACTCTTCACTATATCCCAAGAAAATGCCCTTCTTGCTCTTGTCATCCAATTTCTTTCGATTTTCATTTGGAATGTGTACAAAACACTCACACCCAAATTTTCTTAAATGAGACACAAAAGGTTTCGTACCATAATAAGCCTCATAGGAGTCTTATCGTTGAGTGACCTGGTTGAGCACCGATTGAGGATGTATACCACTGTGTTGACTGCTTCAGCCCAGAATGTGTCAGGTAGGCCAGCACCTTTCAACATGCATCGAGCCATTTCTACAATTGTTCGATTTCTTCGTTCCACAACTCCATTTTGTTGTGGTGTGTATGGAGCAGTCAATTGGCGCTTAATCCCAAGCTTGTTGCAGTAGTTGGTGAACTCTGTAGAACAGAATTCCCCCCCACGATCGGTACGAAGTTTCTTCAACTGAGTTGTGTTCTCATTTGCCATAAGTTTGTGCCACACTTTAAACTTTTCAAGAGTATCAACCTTGTCACGAAGGAAGTACACCCACATATTCTTACTATAATTGTAGATTAACAGCATAAAGTAGGAAAATCCTCCCAGCGCCGTCGTAGTCATTTTTCCGCAGAGGTCAGCATGTACCAACTCTAGAGGAGCCTTTGATCGGTTATGACTCTCTTTGGGAAATGACTGTCTATGTTGCTTGCCCAGCATACAAGCTTCACATGGTCTTTCAATTTCTTCAATTGAAGGCAAGTCGGCCACCATCTTCTTCTTTTGCATTTCCTTTAACACAGGATAGGAAATGTGCCCGAACCTTTCATGCCAAAGTTGACTTGTTTTGGCATCCACGACAGCAGAAAGAGAGCTGATTTCGTAAAGATTATTTTTGCGAATACCTTTACTTACGATATTTTGATCCTTGTCAAGAATCAAAACTTCCGTCTTCTTAAACTGCACTTCTAGATCATTATCTGTAATAGCAGCTACAAATATAAAATTTCTGGTGATTTGGGGTACAAAGAGTACGTTGGACAGCTTCTTGTTTCCTTCATCTTGAGACATGAGCGAGATGGTTCCAGTGCCCTCAACGGGACACCTCGCATTATTCCCGACGACAACATTCATTGGTTCTTGTAGAGGTTTTATGGAGTCATATAACTCCTTCTTGCTGGTCATGTGTCGGGAAGCTCCACTATCTAAAACCCATGCACTTCTTTGATGTACATGTGCGCTAGTACACATTTCCTCCGATACATCTTGTACAGTAAACAGATGCACTTCCGTTTCAGCCGTATTGGGAGATTCTTTATTTCTCCAATTTGGCTTTAAAGTTCCCTTCTTCTCGTCATGGATTCGTTTCCTGCAACCTTTGATAGTATGACCTTTCTTAGTGTAGTAGTAGCACGATCCAGAAAACGTCTTCTTCTTTGTTTTCTTCTTTTCTTCTTGGTTACTCCTCGCCTTGGCTGTAAAGGCAGAGTCAAGTTGATTTTCTCTGCTCCTCAGCCTCATCTCCTCCTCCATCAACATGGCAGTGAATTCTTCAAACGTCAAAGGAGGAATGCAAACTTGTGTATTGAGTGCTGTCACAAGGCCGTCAAATTTTGGAGGCAACACTCTAATGCACCTTCGAGCTAGTTCCTCGGTTGATTTGGCAATACCAACTGCAGCCATTTGATCACGTAGGTTTTTCATCTTACTGATAAATGACTCAGCTGCTTCATCTTTACTTAATCTCTCAGTAGCTAACTGATTCTCCAAGTTCTGAATGCGAGTCTGACTCCTTATTTCATACTAATTTCTCAGTATGTTCCAAGCTTCAGTTGCCTTGTTTGTGTGTTGAATTAGAGTAAGGACGGAATCCTAAACACTTGTTACAATTGCACAAAGTGCATCAGCATTTCGTCTTCTCCATTCTTTGACAAGTTGAGAATCTGGAGGTGTGACCTTTTTGTGTCATCTTCAGCACATACTGCAACTAGTTCTGCATCTGTGTCTAACACTGTATCAAGGAGTTCGTAGAAGTCCAAAACTGTAGTGATTTTGAACTTCCACAAAAGATAATTCGTGTCATCAAGCTTTCATTCTGTGAAGGTAGGGGGACGGATACGAATTGTCGGTACTAAACCAGAACTAAAACTGGTAGAAGAAGAACTAGCACCTTGAGTAGTCATAGTTGTTGAGCTTTACTAGACAAGATTGTTGTTAAGAGCCCCTTAAGCTCTTGATACCATGTAAGAATATAACCAATTTCTCAGAAACGTCTTAACAACAATCAAGTAGAAAGACAACACTACTCGTTATAACAATTCAATATAACACTTACAAGATAATTGTCCCACAGTGCGCTCTCAAGATTAGAGCTTCAATGGCTTCTGGACTTATAAGAAGAATACAAGAAAGAAAGACTAATTTAGGATTGTATTTGGAGTTGTGTTGTTAATGAATATGATGAACTAATGCATGCCTATTTATAGAATTCAGCTAGCCAGCCATAGGAGACTTCTTATCAAACATTTCAATTTTGATTGGCTTTACCAACCATGTTCAAAGTCTTATCCACCAATATTTATCACATGGGTGGCTACAATTGACAACATGGGTGGCTAGCATCCAAGTTAACGTCTAGGAAGTTTCCTTTGGTCAAATTGGCTAACTTTGGCATTGCATCATCCCAACGTCATCTTAGGTAATTCCAAATTCCCGAACTTCTTTCTTGTAGCCATCGCGATCTCTTTTGACCTCATCGACGTTTAAGTCAGAATCATTAATTTATGCTACCATATAATTAACGATACTTATTATGAAGAGGTAAATATTGACATATATCAACACAAGTTGCATATCCCGTAGGGCCAAGAATAAATTACATAGTACATGGTACACAAAAAAATTGTTGTACGAATTATCTTTAAATAAAAAGAAAAAAAAAATTTATGAGGCATGTGATAAATCTGTTACATTTATATATCAAGTTGTTATTTTATGAGACTAATTCACGTTAGTCTGTATCGTACAGATATGTCATGTCAAAATGTCAGAAATTTCTTTTTTTATTAATTTGGCCTTACAGAGTTTTAAATAAATTACTATGATACTCCCACTTATACCAATTAATTGACATTTGTCAATAAATTAAAATATTTTTTATCTATATAACTGTAATAAATTTATCACATATTTCATAAAAGAAAAACCCAAATAATAGAGGACGACTCACATAGTCAAGTTAACCTTTGAGTCTAACGTAAACAAGGACAAAACAATGGTAAGACGATGTCATATCGGACGGTCCTCCATGGCGTAGACCCTTCAATGACTTCTAGCTTTTGATTGAGAGAGACTGCTATGTTCTGAGATTTTTAGTATTACAATAAATTTAATATAACTTTATCTATAAAAAAAATTATGCACATTACTGGCAACAAAAAATGTAGACTAGTAAGATAGTAAATTGATTTGTGAATATACAAAATTGGTCATTCTTTATTTATTTATTAATTATAAATTAACTTAAACAATACAATACATGTCCAGTATTATCCCAAAAATTAATCTCAGGACCTGGATCATACACCTATAAGGAAAATAATAAATACAAAAGATAACGGGCCCAGTTCGTGTTGGGTATCGACGCAGCGGAATGGTCGGGGATAAGCAGTATCACGCAGCTAAAATATGAATGAGAACAGAGAAAGTAGAGACACAAGATTTACGTGGAAAACCCTCAAACAAATCGAGGGAAAAACCACGGGCAAGTAATGGAGGATTTCACTATGATGTGGAGTATTTTACAATAACATTCTCTCTAATATAAGGAGAGAACAATATCACTCTCTCAAATAATAGGAGAAACTACCTCTCACTCACAAATATAAAACAACAAAAGAGGAATAAAACTACTCCAGAGAAACCTTATCTTCTCTCTCTAATTTGCTATGCTTGGATGATGCTAAATGGTAAAGAATGATCTTCTATTTATAGGCTCATTCCATACCCAAAATCAAAGCAAAATAGTAGTGTGAAAAGGATTTTTATGTGCCTAACTTTGCACCAAACTTTGATGAAAAAATCTTCCTTTCCCATTGCCTTTTGTTTTCTTTTGACCAAATGCTCAAAGTGAGCTTTAACTAACTCACATTCTCCCACTTAAAGCTCACTTTGGATGATCTTCAAATCTCTCCATACTTGTCAATTCCATGTTGCTTACGTCTTTGCTAGGCCAAATGAGGATCTACTCCAAACAAACTTGTCAACGTTGATTGGCTTTGTCATGACATCTGCTAGGTTCTCGTTGGTGTGAATCTTCTGCATATCCACACTCCCTTCCTCCACTACTTCTCGAACAAAGTGATATTGAACACCTATGTGTTTCGTCCTGGAATGAAATGCTGGATTCCTTGCAATGTGCAAGGCACTCTGACTGTCACAAAACAAGGAAATTTTCTCTTGTTTGTGCCCGAGCTCCTCCATTAACCGTTTAATCCAGATTGCTTCTTTACAAGCTTGTGTAGCTGCCATGTATTCAGCCTCTGTTGTAGATAGGGCCACAACAGTCTGTAATTTAGATATCCAGCTTACCACGCTGCCTGCAACTGTAAACACATAGCCTGTAGTGGACTTCCGTTTATCGGAATCACCTGCAAAATCCGAATCAACAAAACCCTTGACAGTAAATTCTGATCCTTCAAAACATAATGCAACATCCGAGGTCCCTTTGATGTATCGTAGGATCCTCTTAACAACATTCCAATGCTCTCTACCAGGATTCGCCATGAACCGACTGACCGCACCAACTGCTTGAGCAATATCTGGTCTCGTACATATCATAGCGAACATGAGACTTCCCACTGCTGATGCATACGGTACTCGAGACATTTCTATCCTCTCCGCTTCAGTGCTAGGACACATACTTGAGGATAATTTGTAATTGACAGGAAGCGGGGTCGAGATTTCCTTGCAATCTTGCATATTGAAGCGCCGCAAGATTTTCTTCAAGTAATTCTTCTGGGAAATCCATACCTTCCTGCCTTCTCTATCTCGGTGAATTTGCATCCCTAAAATCTTGTTTGCTGGTCCCAAATCCTTCATATCAAACTCCCCAGCCAACTGTGCCTTCAGTTCTTGGACCCGATCTTTACTGGGACCTGCTACCAGCATGTCGTCCACGTACAACAGCAGAATGATAAAATCATTATCGCCAAACCTCTTGTAGTACGTACAATGGTCTGAATTGAGTCTGTTGTACCCAAGGCTAATTACGAAGGAATCAAATCTCTTGTACCAACACCTTGGCGCCTGCTTTAAACCGTACAGAGATTTGGTCAACCTGCAAACCAAGTTTTCTTTTTCTTTCTCAACAAAACCTTCTGGTTGAAGCATGTAAATCTCTTCTTCAAGCTCACCATGAAGAAAAGCCGTCTTTACATCTAATTGTTCTAGATGTAAGTCTAACACAGCACACATGGCCAAGACTACTCTGATAGTTGTAAGTCTTACCACAGGAGAAAATATCTCGTTGAAGTCAATTCCTTCTTTCTGAGCATATCCTTTCACCACCAGTCTTGCACGATATCGGTCCACTTGGTCATTACCATCTCGTTTGATCTTGTAGACCCATTTGTTATCAATGGCTTTCCGTCCAGGTGGTAGTGGAACAAGCTCCCACGTCTTGTTTCTATGTAGAGCTTCAATTTCTTCTTGCATTGCTGTCATCCACAGGGCAACATCGGGGCTTTTTATAGCCTCGTGAAAGGTAGATGGCTCTCCATCCTCCGTTAGAAGACAGTATGCAGCATTGCTCGCCATGACAAAATCTGAATGCCAAGTTGGTCTTGTTGTCTGACGCAATGAACGTCGGACTTCTATAACCTCAGCATCATCTGGTTCTTGTTCCTCGTGCTCCGGTGCAGCTTCAGAAGAAGCATCTCCTTGTTCTGACTTATCTTCAATTTGTATTGTAGTAGTCTCCTTTGAAGTGTTGCTGTCGTCTTCACTTTGCAGTTTATCTTCTGCAAATATGACATCTCTGCTGATGACAACCTTGTGGGCAGTGGAATCCCACAGGCGATACCCCTTAACACCATCAGCATTTCCCAAAAATACACATTTCCTGGATTTTGGATCCAGCTTTGTTCTTTCTTGGGAACCATACATCACATATGCCGGACACCCAAATACATGCAAGGTAGAATAATCTGCGGGTTTTCCAGTCCACATTTCCATTGGTGTCTTCAACCCAATTGCAGTTGACGGTGACCGATTTATCACGTAACAGGCAGTTCTAGCTGCTTCTGCCCAAAATGATTTGGCTAGACCTGCAGTTTCCAACATAGCTCTCATTCTTTCAAGAAGAGTTCTGTTCATCCGCTCTGCTACACCATTTTGCTGAGGTGTATGTGCAACAGTAAATTGCCTCTGAATACCCTCTTGCTTGCAAAATGCCAAGAAGCTCCCGTCAGTGTATTCTCCTCCGTTGTCCGTCCTCAAACACTTGATCCTTTTCCCGGATTCAAGTTCCACCAGCGCTTTGAAAGTTTTGAATATTGGAAACACATCTGACTTGTTCTTGATTGGATACACCCATAGTCTCCTGGAGTAATCATCAATAAATGATACAAAGTATTTGGCTCCTCCTAGGGACAAAACCGGTGATTCCCAAACGTCTGAATGGATCAAGTTTAGAATGTGTTTGCTTCTAGCAGTAGATCTCCCAAATTTCAGTCTATGCTGCTTACTGGTAACACAATGCTCACAGAAAGGTAAGTTTACCGTCTTGAGCCCGGGTAGGAGATTACGTTCAGTGAGAATCTTCAAGCCTCGTTCTGTCATGTGGCCCAATCTGCGATGCCACATTATAGTTGATTCTTCTTGACCGGCTGATGCAACTGATACATCTGCCTCCTGTAACGTATCTCCCAAAAGCATGTATAGATTTACCCCGATCTTTTCTGCCTTGATCACCACAAGCGCTCCTTTGACAACCTTCATGATCCCATCCTCGATATGGGTCTTGCAGCCAAGGTCATCCAATTGTCCAATGGACAATAGGTTCTTCTTCAAGCCCTTCACGTGTCGTACCCCTTGAATGGTGCGAATGGTACCATCATACATTTTAATTTTGACGGTTCCGATACCAGCAATCTCCAAGGCATGATCATTACCCATGTACACAAATCCTCCAGAGACAGGTTCATAGTTGTGGAACCATTCTCTACGAGAGGTCATATGCCATGTTGCTCCCGAATCCATTATCCAAGCATCAGTGAGCTCCTTTCTGCCTTTTGATACAGTTGCTACTTCGCTGTATAAAATATCTCCATCATCTGGTGCAGTCGCCACACATCCCTGAGAATTTGTCACCTCGGGATTCTTTTTGTTGCTCCAACAATCCTTCTTGAAGTGCCCTTTCTTGCCACAGTTGTAGCATTTGATATTCTTTCTACTCTTTGATTTTGATCTACCTTGGTTGTTGCTCCCACTAGAGCCACGTTCCGTTGATCTACCTCTCACCATTGATAATGCCTCTGCTTGTTGTGAACTTTCGATTCTGTCTTCCTTACTTTTGCGCCTAGATTCCTCTTCCAGAACAGCGGCTGCAACATCATCAAAAATAACAAAATCTGAAAGAACATTGTTAGTGTAACTAATGATGAGTTGATCATACGAATCAGGTATACTTTGAAGTAGAATTTCTGCACGTTCAAGCTCCGCTATTTTATGCCCAATTGTAGTCAATTGAGAGAATAGCGTATTTAAGGTATTGATGTGATCTGTCACCGATGTGGACTCACTCATCCGAAGGGTGTAAAGTCTCCTCTTCAAGAAAATCTTGTTGTGAAGTGACTTAACCTCATACAGTTTGGTCAGCGCATCCCAAATTTCTTTTGCTGACTTCTTTTCCTCAACGCTTGACAATACGGAATCTGCCAATGCCAGGTGCAGATTAGCCATAGCGTTGTCATCCATCTCTTTCCACTTGTCGTCCGTCACCTCCGTTGGTCTGTCTCCAATTGCTGCCAAACAATTCTCCTTTCTCAAGATTGCCTTCATCTTCAATTTCCATAGAGAAAAATTTTTCCCGTTGAACTTCTCAATTTCAAATTTTGCCGCCATAGCATTAACAACGATCTGCTTCGTAACTTGAACCGGCTCCCACTATTTCACTGTGAATAGTACTATTTACGTGAATAGTACCGTATACGTGAATAGTACTAAAACCGTATACGAAAATAATATTGATACCGTATAGGTGAATAGTACTATACCGTATGCGTGAATAGTAACCGTGAACAGTAACCCCGTATGAATACTAGTGACCCGTAACCAATGGCTCTGATACCACTGTTGGGTATCGACGCAGCGGAATGGTCGGGGATAAGCAGTATCACGCAGCTAAAATATGAATGAGAACAGAGAAAGTAGAGACACAAGATTTACGTGGAAAACCCTCAAACAAATCGAGGGAAAAACCACGGGCAAGTAATGGAGGATTTCACTATGATGTGGAGTATTTTACAATAACCTTCTCTCTAATATAAGGAGAGAACAATATCACTCTCTCAAATAATAGGAGAAACTACCTCTCACTCACAAATATAAAACAACAAAAGAGGAAGAAAACTACTCAAGAGAAAGCTTATGTTTTCTCTCTAATTTGCTATGCTTGGATGATGCTAAATGGTAAGGAATGAGCTTCTATTTATAGGCTCATTCCATACCCAAAATCAAAGCAAAATAGTAGTGTGAAAAGGATTTTTATGTGCCTAACTTTGCACCAAACTTTGATGCAAAAATCTTCCTTTCCCATTGCCTTTTGTTTTCTTTTGACCAAATGCTCAAAGTGAGCTTTAACTAACTCACAGTTCGTACAAGCTTTGGAATTTTCCACTTGCTCTTTTGTACCAAACTTTCGAATTATTGCACTCCAGTCTATCGAATAATTGCACTCTAGTCCATTTGTGCTTTTACCAAATTTTCCACCATGTCACTATTGAATTATATGTTTGATATTTCTGAAACTAAAATTTGTTTACAGATTTTGTTCGTAATTTAAGTGAATATAATTATTATTTCAAATGTGAAAAATCGAATGTGTATCCTCGGACATCAATGCTAACAAGAGAGATGAAGTTGTTGATTTGAAATTTTTTTCCCGAGAAAATAAAAAGAATTGCAATTTTTAGTATGATATCATCAAGAATGGAATTTAATGGCCTAAATATCACTTGTGGCATTCGTCTTGTCCTATCTCATCCCCTTAAGAGAGAATTGTGAAAAAGAATGGTTCAAAGAAAGTTAGAGGTTAAAACTTAAAACTTTTGTTGGCTTAGATGAAACTTTAGTAGGGTTAGGGATAAGGTTATCCCTCAAAAGGTTGTCCACTAAAAACTTTAATTTGTTTACCCAATTGCAACTTTAATAGGGTAATTGATAAGGTTGTCCTTAAAAGCGTCTCAAATCACAAAAACTTTGCATATGAATCAAATAAGTATAGTATAATTTTAAAGGGGTAACAGATAAGATTGTCCCTAAAAATCTTATCAAATAAAAACTTTGGATATAAACCAAATTAGCACTCACACACACAAATTAGCATGCACGCAGCTAGCACGTGAGATTCAAGAATAACATAGTGGTGAGTTATTCCCTTGATAATTGGGAGTAGGGTGAAGTGGGAGTAAAAAAAAAAAAAAAAAGCATGCAAAAGTAAAAATGTAACATATATCCACATGGCTGTTGGGCTGGGCCGGTTCAGTCTGGACCCGACCACAAGAATCATTACCTTGCAGGAGGTTAATTCTCAACCTTTTATTTGATTATCAAAAAGACTTGCATTCAACAAATATCAATATTTAAAGTTTCAGACCAGAGACAAAAAAAAAAAAAAAAAAAATTCAGACGAACTATGTACAAACATATATTAATAAGAAAAACTAATATAGCCTAAGGAACAACTTTGTGTACAAAATTCTCACTATGTGCAGCTTCTTGAAAAGGGTCGAGCCCAATTCAAGTCTATTGGCTTTATTGGAGTCCTCCAAAGAACATTCATTTTATATCAAAGCAAAATTTGTGTAAATGGTCCCTATTATTTTTCTAAAATTTTAAATTCATCCATATATTTAAAATTAACTAATTTTATCCTTATTATTTTTCAAAAATTTTAAATTCATTCCTATCGTTCAAAATTAGTCAAATTTAGTCTCTATTATTTTTCAAAAAAAATCATAGTCCTTGCCTAAATTAATAAATTGAATTTTTTTTGGAAAAACAATAGAGATTAAATTGGATTTGTTTGGGAAACAATAGGAACTGAATTGACTACTTTTCAACAATAATGACAAATTTAATTTTTTTTTTTTAAATAATAAGAACTAAATTAACTAATTTTGAACTATAGAGATGAATTTCAAATTGTAGAAAAACAATAATTACTGTTTATGCAATTTTCCCTTATATCAAATTCAATGGAGAATTACTTGAACTCCATGTTGTGGACAAATCATAAAAGCTTGAACTGGAGAGTGAATATAAGTCGGGGACAAAGTGAACCTATAGCGCTGCAGAATCATCGAGAGGGGAATTTTGGCTTCAGTGATTGCAAAATTCAATCCCACACAAGTCCTTGGTCTAAAGCCGAATGGCATAAACGCTACCGGATTGTTGTTGCTGGCTTGAACGACGCCTTTGGAAAATATTTCGGGCTTAAAACGATGAACGTCTTCTCCCCATGTTTCAGGATCATGTTGGAGAGCTAGAGGGGAAATGTATAGCTCTGTTTGAGGTGGTAAAATTAGCTTCCCTAGCAGCATTTCTTTATCAACCTTTCTTTTGATTGCAGGCACTGGAGGATATAGCCTTAAGGATTCTTCAAGGATTATATTCATCTGAAAGAGAAATGTAGCAAGTTAATCTCGATTTACAGTCCGATGGATGAAACTCCCGCTATGCTTGGGAGTTTGTGGAAGGGTCGAATCATGATATTTGATATTTGATATAGAACAACAATTCGAGCTGACTTGCAGAAACAAAGGGCTCAATCCAATGAGATAAGCTCCGACAATCAAGTTAGTGATCGCTAAGTATAAAATTCATGATGGAATAAATTAAAAAGGATGAGAGTATTTACAAGTAGCTATCCTTTACTTGTTATTTAATAGGATATAAAAATAGATCCCCTACGGGTATCTGGGCGTGTGGCTACCTACCCGAATTCTACTTTACTTATAGAAATGGGATTTTCCTGACAGGCTCCCAGGATTTTTCTGTCCTCACTTATAATATCACCCCACATTATGCGAAAGTTTAAGAGACTTCTTGAGAACCTCGACTGGTCAAATGATATAATCTTTTTTTTTTCCCTCAAATTGTGTACATGTTGATAAGTCAGTTTCTTATGAGTCCCGGGTCAGATTTTCACCCATATCAATATTGAATTTATGTTTTATACAATTGTGCAATACAGGATAATGAGTAAGGTTTCTTACAATTTTCATTCTTGATATGCCATCTGCATTTGGAGTTTCTCGACCGAAGAGTTCCATCACCTCTTGCCTTGCTTTCTCTTGCCAGTCTTCGTGTATAGCTAACAGAAGAATAGTCCATCCAAGCATAGATGTAGTTGTTTCATGTCCAGCAAAATAGAGTGTCTTGCACTCATCAACCATGTCTTCAACTGAAAGCCACTTGCTGTTTTCTGTTTCATGACTATTAGCTTCTAGTAATTTTTCAAGGAAATCATTTCTGCTATGATCTCCTTCGTCCTTGGCCTGCTCTCTTTTCTTTATGATCTGTGTGATGCAATCTTTTATTCCCTGCTCAAGTTTCTCTGATTCTATTTCATCACTTGTTTTTAGAATTTGGCTGCAGAAATACGTAAATTACATAGTTAGAGTAGGAACAAAAATCCATGAATAAGCTTGTCCCGAGATTCCATCACGCCTCAAAATATCAAATTCACAAGTGAGACTAACGTTGTCTAGACTTGGGCACAGTTACGTGGACTTGAAATAGACTCACCAAAATGATTAATTTAAATTGTTACTTGAACTCACAACCTTTACTTATGAATCACTCATTCATCATTTTTCAGACCAATGTGTGCATTACAATCACTTTTGTTGCGGTGAGGATCTAACATCCCTGTGAGAGACACAATCATTTAATTTAGACCAAATACAGTTATTATTGCTGTTGTCAATGTGAACACTGCAATCACCCTTGTTGAGATGAGGACATGACGTCCAAAAGACTGGTTTTGAATACTATTTAGTCATTCCTGGGTCCAAAAGTTCTGAATGCCATTGTGTCACCCTAGGTTCAGGGTTCACAAGTGAGACTAGTGTCGTAAACTTAAGAGTAATTATTTGAGCCTAAAAAATACTGATCGGAAATAATTAATACAAATTATCACTTAAACTTGCAACATTCACTTTAAATCACTCACTCATCACTTCTCCCACTAATGCAAAACACTACAGATTAATTCTATATCAAACTTGTTAAAAATTTTAATATCCCATTATGGAGTATTTTCCCATTAATTTTTAAATGGTTGAGTGGTTCAATTATAAATGTAAGTAGATCAAACTAATTTGTGCAGTTCATGAATGGATGATACCTGATGCCTGGAAATCTAATTTTCAGAGCATATCTGGCAACTATCAAAGCCAACTTTATTAACATCTCAAATATTTTCTTTCCTTCCAAGTAACTGCTTCCAAAGGCTGTCTTGGATATTATTTCAGATGTCAGCACCCTGAATTCTTCAAACACTTCAACTTCTTTGCCTTCATGCCCCTTCCACCTTTCCAGCATTTCCTCAACACTTGTTGTCATCGCGGGGATCATATTCTGCATTTCAACATAGTTTTATATTTACTGAAAGCTGTTAGATAATGACAAGAATCGTTGGGCTCCATTCTAAAACCAAGTGATACTAGGAGTAGTCACCAAAATCTTGTTTGATAGTCTAAAAATTTATGATTTATATGTGAAAAGTGTAAAAGTGACACCCCCACTGAGATGTGACTTGTTTGTCTTCTCGGTCTCACTTTCTCATTCAACTGAATATTAGTTCTCGTCACCAGTTTTTGAGTCTCGTATTCGAACTATTGGTAGGTGAGGGGTATTAGAATATATAATACCCCATATAGAAAAATCATCAACTCTAGTATATAAGATTTTCGACGACTACTACTATTACCAATTGATTTTAGAATGGAACCCACGATTCTTAATGGATAAAATCAGCTAAATCCTTGTCTTTAGACACAAGAAAACTGATGCTATACTTACTTTCAAGCTCTCTGCATGAAAGGCATGGTTGACTAATTTCCTCATGTTATCCCATTTTTCTCCTTTCGATGATGAAAGACCGTCTCCTAATAGCTTCTTCGAATAGCCTTCGAGATCTAGTTTGGGATAATTGTCATTATTGGTCAGTATTTCTTTGACAAGCTTTACTTCAGTGATGACCAGTTGAGCTTTAGGACCAAGCCAGTAGAGAAAATTCGACCCTAGCAAACAAAAGGAAATTATAAAGTCAAAATAGATTAGTGATGCCTTAGAATTGTGCCTATAGCCAAGGATGTGTGCTAAGCAATTCGCTCATCGCATAGGTCACCAAAGTCCCCTAATAGGCACTAGTGGGCAACACATGATTTGGGGGCACCCAGTACTGAAGGCTGACTTCAAGGCCCGCACAATGCTTGAATCGCCATGACAATAGAGACCAAAGCTATCATCTTGCAACAAACAAGTCATTGCTCAATGACAACCAAGGTAGTATTCTAGGTGATTCGTCCATCACATAGCTCCTAGTACCCCTAGTATAAGGGGTGGATGCATTTACATATGAGTGGTGTCTACATCAACAAGGGTTCGTAGAACGAAGGGAGTGTAGAACTAGGACACAACCCTACTTTTTTGTTTGGAACGAGAAGCAACCATCACTCATCACAATTTTTTTTAAAAATATCTGCATTTTTAATATATTTTAGTATAAAAAACCAATTTAATCACTATTAAAAAAATTTCATCTGTTAGTGTTGAATTGTATATTTTAACTTCTAAGGAACAAAAATCCAAGATCGCCCTTGCCTAGTAAGCACCCAAAGGTAGCACACGGTTTAAGGACACCCATACATATTCAAATTATATTCAAAATGTACTAAAAACAAAAACCTATGAAAATTATCTTTGTATTACCATATAAGTTTCTCCATGAGTGTATGTGAGGTAGTATCCTGGGGAATATTTCATGTGACAAATCATCCATGGCTTTGCTCATAGACTCCTTTCTCATATCTGATATCTCCTTAGTGTTCCCATGGAGGACTTTGTAAGTAGGTCCTTCGATTCCATGGCGCCTCAAGTGGTACACAACGCGCATTGGAGTCCACCATACTCGATTGAGGATCTTGACAATGGTGGTTACTAGGAAACATATGAACATGGAGCTTAAGATGAGGCATGTCATCTTTTGAACTCTGTGTTGAAAACCAACTGAACTTAGAACATCAAATATTGTTACTCGTTTTATTCTCTCTACGAAGAGAAAGGAACATTTAGCTGCAAATTGAAGACAAATGTTTTAGATGCTAACTTTGGCAGCATTAAGAGGATTCGATGTCACTCCAAGAGTTGGGTGGAATGGTCGAGTAGCAACATATTGTATTTGAGGTTTGTTGAAGACATTAAACTAATTAAATATATAAATAACTTAAGTTTTTAGATTAAGTGGTCATTTAAAATAGTATGAGAGCACAAGTTATGAGTTCAAGTCTCACTACTATCAGTGTTTGAGACATAAGTTTCGCCACTATAATTAATCCCTTTGAGGGTGTTGGAGACATAAGTCTTGCCACCATAATCCTGTTTGTTATGTGAACAGCTCAATACCATCGCTTGCACGTGTAGGGTCGTATTGAAAACACCAAACTAATTAAGTATACACTAACTAACAGCTTAATTTAGCTTTTAAATCAAGTGGTCACTTAAGAAGGTTCAGTGTTCGAAACACGGTTTCAATCTCTATTGTACCAAAAAAAAAAAAGATTTTGATGTCATAAAAAATCCAGGAACTAATGATTAAATATGAGATAATTTAAATAAAATGGCAATAATTGTACTTTTAGTTGAATCTTGTTTTGGTTTCGTAAAGCTCTCATATGAAAATACTCTACTAGTGGTCCATGTTTAAACTAAGAAATGAAAACGATAACTTAACAAAGAATTAATTTTTTGACATTGTAAAACAAATCAAATGACGATAGATCAAAGGGGTGGTTATTACAATGATGAAGCAAATGTGATCATATATTCTGTGATGCTATATGCATAAAAATAGATTATTTAATTAGTACGAAAATATTATATAATTAGTTGCTTATAAAGACATTTGATATTGACAATATGCTTAGTTTTCATTTTATTTGTAATCAACTTCGTCTTGAAGCGTTTCAAGATTAAATTAGGCCAAATTTGTCATCTAATTAGGAGGAAGGAATCTTATCTCAACTATTTTTAATGATCATTAACCATGGAGGATGTCATTCCAATAACCACAGGAACACAAATGGCTAGAAGACTTGAAATATTTTGTACAAAATTGGACCACAAGAGCAGCAAATACATATATATATATATATATATTGAAGTACTAGTGCTATGAACAATGGCATGGCAACAACAATTAATGGATTCCAAGTTCGAATTTATACCCTCTCATCTCATCTGTTGATTGCCCACTTAACTGATTAGAGCATGCAATGGGGGCAAGCCGTTACACTACAAATTTGTAATCTTAATTAGGGTGAATCTATTATGATCGTACTTAAGGTGAGTTCCTCGTCATCAAAGAAAAAAAAGAAAAAGAAATATTGTGTGCAAAGTGATGACCTAGGATTGATCAGAGTAGTTGGAACATTGTGATTGTGGATAACTTCGTTTTCTTTTAAGCATAGAGTGCTTAAGTTTTTTAAGTTTCCTTCAATACTATCCAATCAAAAACAGGACTTATGTTTACATCAGAGCTCATTATTAGTGTTTTTGGTTGTAAATTTGTGATCAAGATGAAAAACTAAAGCATTATTCTTCGTTTAAATTTTAAAGATGACTTGGACTCTTCTTGGAAACACGAGGTATATAAAGTTGATTGAAGGATCAGGTCGTGTGTGTCAAGCACATGAACCTCACGTGTTTGTGACGTCTACACACATATTTAGAAGTGAACGATCAATCGTTCACCAGCCTGACTTTATGTTGTAGCATCACTCAACTCCTCATTTGCTCTTTAGCTATTATTCAGTGACATAAAACTAGAGAAACGATGGTTCATGAAAATATTAGAGAAGACTAAATAATTCCTTCGCATGTCAGAGGTGAGACAATCACTTTTGTGGTCCTCCGCTTAGATATCAACATCAAACATAAAATCAGCAAGGCTAGTGGAGTCCTTTTTTTCGGATTAGAAAATATAATTTTTTAACACTAAAGTTTTTAAATTTTAAGATCATCTTATAAAATTATGAATTATTTTATTTAGTACTAATTAGTTTTTAAATGTAACTCCATATTTCTGTCCATAATATTAGAGTCGGACTTTGATTTAGGCCGTCTATGTCCATGTGTGTCTTATTCTTGAATCACTTCATGTTTCTTGACATTTGTGTTCTGCTACGTTTGCTTTTTCACAAAACTATTCTAAATTCAAGTTGTTTTTCCGCATCAAAGCTTCTTTATCAACTTTTTCCAACATGGTTCACACAAACAAAGCAATTGATCCGTTTCAATCGCTCTTAGGTTACACATGAGAGGGAGCGGAAAAGAATATATAATCATCTAACATTGAAAACTCATAAAATTAGGACCATACTAAACTACTCCAATCAACGCCAATTGTTTTCAAGACAAAAACTCATGTTTCTTAGCACTTTACATTGCACAATATTTTCTTTGGCAACAATATCATGGATAAGATCAAGTTAGGTTGCATTTTTTTTTCCCTTTACATAGTAATTTAATTTATTTTCGTAATTTCGTTGCCACAAGTAGTATCTCTTCATTGCACGATTCGATGAAATATCTTGAAATATAATTTAGGTCAAATTGGTAGGTGCATGTGTAATAATCAAGTGAATTTTGTTCTAACAGGGGATCAATCAACATTCCAGCAAATGATGACGTTGTATCTTCCACCCGATTGATTCTTTACAAATTAGTATTCGTAATTTGTACGGGGCATTCTAACTATATAATAAATCCAGTCCTCTTATTCATATTACAGCAAACATCATAATCCGGTTTTGTACATTTGGTCACAAGAAATTCATGCATCTAAACATCTTCATTCAAGAACATATCACAAAGTCTTGTACTCTCACTCTTATATTGCTTGGAGGATGACTTGAACTCCATTTTTCGGCGTGAGAATAAATATATCAGAAGGGTAATGAACATAATTTGGAGACAAAGTGAACTTGTATCTCTGCAGAATCATTGACAATGCAATCTTTGCTTCATTGGTGGTGAAATTCAAGCCAACACAAGTCCGAGGTCCGAGGCCAAATGGGAAAAATGCTGCTGCATTATTGTTGGTAGCTTTAGCCACCCCTTCCGCAAATCTCTCTGGATTGAAAATGTGAACATCTTTTCCCCAGTATTGAGGGTCATGGTGCAGTGCTAGTATAGGGATAAAGATATTGATGTTAGGAGGAAGAGTGAGGTTTCCTAGTTTAACCTCCCTTTGAACTTTTCTTGTTACTGTAATGACAGGAGAGTATAGTCTGAGACATTCGTTGATGATCATGTTCATCTACATGAAATAAACAAAGAAAATAATCAGTCAGTTATTTTATGTATATATTGGCATGGAATTGTAGTGACCAAAATCTGGTATCAGCCTAGGCCTTATTTTCCAAATAGTAAATTGGATTTGGTACATACCAGCTAGAAGATCCCTTCCATTAGATTCAATTTGAGTCAGTCGAGTAGGGGCAAATATAAGATTTTTGTTTAGTAGGGGTCGAAGTTATACAATTTAACACTCGTATATAAGTAATTATTTTTAGTAGAGGCTAATTTTATTTTTGAGGCCAAATGTATCTTAAAAATATATATATTATCAAAAAATAAAATCCCAACTCATAACTTAATGGTTTTGCTCTAGAATCAGTGGGGTTGTAGTTCTCACTGGTCCGTATATACATCCGCTCATGCGACCGAGGCCAACTCGATGAGAGTTAGTTTGTCAACTCGACTAGAGTCGTACCTTATTTTTTATTTTTCCTCCCCCTCCCCCATTCCCCCCAACTCTCAAAGAGACTCGAACCCTAGCTATCCACTTGCCAGGGGGTGTAGTCCACCATTGGACTACACCTGAGTCCATACTAATTGGTTTAACCTAGTTAAGTCATCCCCGGTTGAACTGAATAGAGTCATCCTCGACAAATTATAATAGAGTTATTCCCGGTTGAACCGAATTGAATCATCATCAACTGACTCGACTAGAGTCATCCTCGACCGACTCGACTACAAAGTCTAGAGGAATTAAAAAAGTTTGCAAGATTGTGCTTACAGCTTTTAGTCTCGCAATGCCATCAGAAGTAGGGTTTCCATGGCCAAAGATCTCAAGCACTTCCTTCCTTGCTTTCTCTTGCCATTCTCTATGAGTTGCTAAAAGAAAAATACACCACGCGAGTAAGTTTGTCGTTGTAAGATGTCCAGCACCATACAATGCCTTTATCTCATCAATCATTTGATCCAATGTAATCCTCTTGTTTACATCACCTTCATGAGTAATTTTCATTAATTGTCCAAGATAATCACTCCCAAACGTATCAGATTCTCCATTGTTTGGCTTTTCTCTTTTCTTTACAAGCTCTAGAATCAAAGTCTTAATTCCTCTTTCAAGTCTCTCTGCCTCAATCTCATCATTTGTTCTTATTATCTTACTGCAAATTTGAACAAAATCATAGTTTCAGAAAAAGAAGAATGAGAAATAAATATTGTCCGTTTAATATTGCTGATTAGGCTGATTTCTCCCGATCCTTATTTGCTGACTTATTTACTTTTGGAATTGAATTCAATTTCAAGAACGTCCGGAAAGGCCTTTTACACAGGCTAGAAGCCCGGTTCCCTATTAACTCGGGTTAATTATTTTAGACCACTTGATTTGAAGTTCAAGATGGTCACACTTAAACATATGGTACTAGTCTTAGTTATCAGGCTTAAACGTATTACACTAGTCTTGCTTGTTAGACTAAGGTTCTAGGCTTGGATGTGACATGGCGAGACCTTAAGTAATTTTGGCAAAGTTGTTCAATACATACAAAAGAGTTTCCTCGAGATTACGTTTTGAAAAGCAACGGACAAAGATATACTTTACCTGATGGCAGGAAATCTGACAGTATAAACATTCTTAACAGTAACAGCGGTCAACTTTGCCACCATCTCAAATATGTGCTTTCTTTCCATATAACTACTCCCAAAAGCTGTCCTAGAAATCACATCAATTGTTAAGAGTCCAAATTCTTTGAACACATCAATATCTCCTCCTTCATAATCTTTCCACCTTTCCAGCATCATCTCAACACCTGTACACATTTTCGGAACCATGCTCTGCAGATGCAACAACTCTTCACATGAGATTTTTCTTCTTTTTTTCTAAAAGGGTAAACGCAGTATTTACACCCTTGTATTTATTGCATTTGACATGTTGATTTCCTATCGATCATGTTGGATTTTGGGGTTAGATCGCCCAATATGAATTAATCCGATCCGACCTATTTTATATGGGGTAGATAAAACCCTAAATAAAAAAAAAAAAAGAAACATTTTTTTCCATAGAATATAGAATAAAAGACAGAAGGTGTTCTTCAAAAACTCTCTCTTCGTCTCACTCAATTTCTCTACTGGTTTACTATGTGTAAACCAACCACATCAAAGAGGGCTCTTAAGTTGTGGCAATTAATTGACTCCCTCGTGGTTTGGGTTCCAATTCGCAGCAATTTAACAGTGGAACCAACGTGACTTTTTCCTACAATCCTTCCGTTGCTACTATGAGGTAAGTATGCTTTATGGAACTATATTGGATACATATGTTGTGTATTTAATTCCTATAATGGTATCAGAGCCATATCATTGGCTCTACATTAAAATTATGCAAATTTATGAGATTTATGTGATGAATATTGTGAATGATGATTTTAATGTATAAGTGATTTTATTTATGTTAAAATCATTAGAATTTGTTTCTTTAATCACTTATATATAATCTATGTGATTACACTTGAGAAAAATACATAAATCAATTGTTTCGTACATTTATTTTTCATAATTTTTGTGACTGTTTTAGGGATTTTTTGTATCTGTAACATGCTCCAAAAATTATAATTTTGGTATGTATCGAACAGGCTCGTCGAGAGCTTTCCGTAAATATATGGATCATTAAATTTGGCCTTAAAATGCGAAAGTTATGATTTTTTGAAATTTTTTTGTAAATCTAGAAAAATTAGGACTAGTGTGTGTTCTTGATGTAGTGTGTGTGCTTTGAAAAACGTGAAACATGGCTGAACAAGGATCTGAACATGCACTGGCGGAGGCACATTGGGACCAGTGGGGGCTGCAGCCCCCACTGACCCATAAAAATTGTTAAAATTTTTATATATTTTTTTTTTAAATATCTATGTATTTTTCGTTAAAAAAAATTAATTAGCCCCCACTGAAAAATAAAAATATTAGTATAGTTCAAAAATTATGAATTTTAGGCCCTACTGGTCCATAAAAACGTTAAAATTTCTATGTATTTTTAAAAAAAAAATTAGATATCTATGTATTTTTAGTTAAAAAAAATCAATTAGCCCCCACTGAAAAATAAAAGTACTCGTATAGTTCAAAAATTATAGATTTTAGCCCCCACTGGCCCATAAAAATGTTAAAATTTTATACATTTTTTGAAAAAAAAATACTCGTATAATTCAAAAATTATAAATTTTATTCCCCACTGATAAAAATTTATGGCTCCGCCCCTGTAAACATGGGACTAAGTAGGCCAACCAGGGACTGCCACGTGACCATGATTTGGTGTGTTATTATTTTAATATTTATTTTATTAAATATCAAATTTTGAATTAATTTTCTTTAAAAAATTTAAAAATTTTAACTAACCACCAGTGCCACATGGCACGTAGGGCCAACCACGTGGCGTCACATGGCAATAACTTTATGTTATTTACAAACTGACCTCATAACTTTGTATTATTTATTTTTTGACCCCATAATTTTGTGTTATTTACGGTTTGACCTCATAACTTTATATTATTTACGGTTTAAACCCAAAACTTTATATTATTTATAATTTGACCCCATAACTATGTATTATTTTTTATCTGGCCCATTACCTTAGTTGTAATTTAGTTTTTTATCTCATGTTCTTCTTTTGACCTACTATCTTTGTGATAATGTTATTTTGGACCCCATGTTTCTATTTTAAACATTATATTTGTGATAATGTCATTTTTGACCCCCATGTTCTCAATTAGGGTCATTATCTTTGTGATAATTGTGTTTTTGGCTTTTATTTCTCGCAAAACAAGTACATAATTTAAATTAATTTCAATTTAGACATGAAATCATGAGTGATTTCATTTAATTGCCCAAATTTCTTTATGATTCAATTGTAATTATTACAATATATACATGAATTTTTTGTAATTTCATATAAATGTCTAAAATGTGTGTAGTTTCCTTGTAATATTTACTATTAGGAACATGAAATTTTTGTAATTTTATTTAAATTCTGAAATTTGTGTAATTACGTTGGAATCTTTGCAACAAGTGACATGAAATTTTTGTAATTTCATTTCATAATATGAAATTTATGTTATTTCATCATACAACTTGTTGTGTACAATATTAATAGATGATGTGTGCACTATTAATTTTTGAAATTAATTGATTGAGCCATTATGTACTAAAGTTGTTTATTTTCCCGAGGACTTTAGTGGTCATTCGAGGATTGTACGAGTTAAACAAACCGCGAGAAATACTTCCAACACTACTAACCATATGAACACACATTGTTGTGGGCCCAAAATGATTATCCCTTAAATGTTATTATTTTTATAATTATGTGATGGGATAATTTGATGAGCATGTGATAGTCATATGTGGTTTCATGCATAAGGTCAGAGCGCACCCTTATTTCTAACACATAGAACCAAAATGTGTCTTTTGGATCTTAATAAGTTTAAAATAGCTTCTACGCGCCTAATAGTCATGGTCAACATGTGTGAAGAGAATTGAATGTGTTAATTCTTGTGGACCGAACTGAGTTATGAATGGATGGTGAACATTGAGAAGTGTTTAATTGTGTCTAATATTATTAGTTATTTATATGTTAAATACTTTTTCATGTTCATCTCATGATAATTTTTGTATTTATCATCATACTCTTATTATAATCTTGTACTGCATATGTTATTGAATTAATAATTAGTTTATTAATCCTTGAGTGAGAGTTCTATGCATGTTAATCTGTGTGGTTATCATATAGAACTTGGTTTTCCTAAAAATGTGAATTTGAGTAATTCAGTTTTTGGGATGATAATAAGATAACTATTGGTCCTGAAGTACCATGTCTCAATCATATTGATCCATTAATGTATCTTACTAATAATAGAAAGTCAGAAAATTGTCTTTCATTAATTTGTTAGCAAAATATAGTACAATTCCAACCTGAAGGTATTGGAATGAAATTAAGCACCTGTCGTGCTATCTATGTGGAACATCAAATATGAACTTATATTATCTAAGAATATTGATCTTATCATAGTCAGCCCTGCAGATGCTGATCATTTATCTGACCCCCACAAAGAAAGATCATAGATAACTCATGTATTTACTTGTGATTACGAGTATAATGTGTCGATCCATGAAATAGAAAATGAGTGTTGCCCTTTCAAATCATGATGAGATTGTGACAATTCATGAGACTAGTTGAGAATGTATATGATTAAAATTTGTCATACAATACATTTGGGAATCATACAGTTTACTTTTCAAAAAAGCTAGTCTCATTAATTAGCTATGGTGACATAATGAAACATATTTTGTCAAAATATTTCTACACACATGAGTTTCAAAATAATGATATTGTTGATATTCAACAAGTACACTCAGGTGAAAATCTAGCAGATTTATTCACCAAAACTTTACCAACAGAGATCACAAAGTACATACTCAAAAGTGTAGAAGGCATTGGCTGAAATATTTGTCACCATGACTCATGTTGCAATGAGGGGGAAAATATATTGATGCACTGTACTCTTTTTCCTTCACCAAGGTTTTTCTTCCACTGGGTTTTTCTTGGTAAGGTTTTAATGAGGCAGGGCAAATATGTTTGATATGATAGAAACATGTCGAGCCAAAGTTCTCTTTCATGGATGAACTCCAAGTGGAAGTAAAACATATATTCATTAGATATTGATTTCTGTCAACTCAAAGAATACTCTTGTTATGCTCAGATGAGGGGGATACAAATACGCACTATATTCTATTTCCCTTCACTTAGGTTTTATTCCATTGGGTTTTTTTAGCAAGGTTTGTAATGAAACAGTGGTTGAATTTATTACGAGGTTTTTAATGAGACATATTCTTATAGTAAATATTCAAGGGGGAGTGTTATGAAATATTGATATGTAGATATTCCCCGGTATGCATCAGTAGCGTGCTTCTGATTTGCAGTAGCTTGCAACTAGCCTGCATCAGCAGCTTGCAACCAGCTTGCATCAGCAGCTTCTGATTTGCAGCAACTTGTGCAGCAACTTGCAGCCAGCAGACAACTTTTGATTTGCAGCTGCTTACACTGCATCAGCATTTGCGCAACCAGGAGCTTTTAAAAATTTATAAATAGAGAAGTTCTATTGAAATGTAAATCATTCAGAAATGAATAAGAGTTTCAGTTTTCTCTTGATACTATTTGTTGTCTTTTGCAGTTATTATATATATATATATATATATATATATATATATATTAAAGTGAGCACTAAGTTAATATTATATCACATGTAATTAATATTATATCTATAGAAATCGATCTCAAAATCTCTATCACACAAAACAAGAACATACCACTAGAGCAAAGCACTATAAATTTAATTACGGCTTCAAGCGACCAAAAAATGTCAAAAGTAAAATAGCATACATTCAGACAATCTTTTTTTTAAAAATTTAAAAAAAAAAAAATTTAAATCATACAATATACATTAAATCACTTATAAAAACTTATATAGTAACCTTTGGTACATACAATAAAAAGTGTATCACTCAACTAAAGTTTGGTGGTCGTTAAGACCATCTTTAATTGTAATCTTTCTTCGGAAGATTGCAAAAATAGCCACATGGGCCACATTATAAGTCATCCTAATAATGTAGCCGTCCTTTACCGGAGCACTCATCATTTTCCTATTTGTTATTAATTTCAATGGAGCCGAACATGTGGCTTTCATTTTCACGATCTCTAATTTTAGTTTTACTTCAATAATATTAATTATTTTAGACATTTTATTTTTACAAATAAAAATAAATACAGAGAAAAATTTAACTTCTCAAATTTATGAAGTTAAACTTACCAATTTGAGGACTATCTGAAAATATTGAGCCTTCTAAAGAGTTTGTTGGATCCCTTTAGTTATATCGACCTTCTTAATTTTGACTTAAGAATCAAATTAGGAAACTGTTACAGTTGTCTTTAAGAAAGTTTCTACTCCAAACACATGGGCGAATCTATTAGCTCCCATTTATTTCAATTTTTTGTCGAAAATTAGTGTTTTTTTAAGACAATTTTTCTGTGAGAAATCTATTTAACTCGTACTAATTTTTTTTTTTGGAAGTTAACTCTCACAAAAAAAAACTATTCATATATAAATGTGGATAATTTAACCCTATTTAATTATAATTCTAGCCCTACCCCTACAGAATGCCAACCTTTTTTTTATCCAAAAAAAAAAAAAACCTTATTTGCTTCTGCATCAAACTGAGAATCAATTGACTTGAACATGTGAGTCCTCCATTATTTAGAGATAATTTGTACAACAACTTTCTTTTGTACCATGTACTATGTAATTTATTCTTGGCCCTAAGGCATATGCAATTTTTCTCTTCCTTCGTTTGGTCATTCTTGTTTCTTAATCAGGAAGAAAATAGAAGGCGTTCACAAGAATAATGACTTCACACCTTTTAACAACTACCACATCAAAGAGATTCAATTGGACAATAAAGAAACTATTCTAGCTGCCTGGCAAAGACGAAAAAGAGAAAATACTATGGAGTGCTTGCTAATCAAATTAATTTGTAGAAAGGGAAAGCATGAACAGAAACTCATGACAGATAATCAAACGAAACCTTATCTTATTAGATAATTAATATATAAATTTAAGAATATTAAAATATACATTTGTTTCATATCAGAAAATAAAAAATTATAAAATTATCTTATAAGATCTTAGACTATTTTATTTGGCATCAATTGGTTCTAGGATGGAATCTCATTATTCTTAACATAGTACTAAAGTTGGGTTCTTGGTCAGTTTTATTTATGTCCACATGTATTCAATTTTTTACGTGTAACCCCTCTCAAATCAGGTCACTTGTACCACATCAGAAAATCAAAAACTCTAAAACTACTTTATAAGATCATGAACTACTCTACTTTGCATCAATTAATCTTAGAATGAAATTTCAATTTTCTTAATAGAGAATGATCTATTTAATTAACTCCATACACACTAACCCTTACCTTAGTATATCCGACTCCTCTTAAATGTTTTTATCTCTTTTACGGTAAATAATCTCTATAACTTCATACCTTTTAACAACTACCTCCGCAAAATAGCAAAAGAAATAAGTTCTCTACAACAACATTCATCTCTTCAGGTTAGGACAAAGACTTCACCAGGATACGACGACGGCAGCATAATCACATTCTTGTTGAGACCTTATCTGCCCTAGTTCTTTGATAAGATGAGCAAACACGACCCCATATCGTACGAGGATCCCAAATTAAATATCAATAAAAACCAAAGGCGAATCCAACAATTTTTTTTAGTGAGGGTACGATACATAATTTTTTAATTATATGAATATATTTTTTCTCAATGTGTACTCATTAATATTTTAACTAAAAATATATAAATTTTTAATTTTTTTAAGAAATACATAAAAATTTTAATGTTATTTTAGACTAGTGAGAACTATAACTCCGTTGGGCCTAATGTTCATCCGCCCCTTCTCAATAATGCTAAAAGTAAATCTTTGTTTTTCCTCGTTTATGATTAATCAAAGACAAATTAAAGTCATGAAGGAATCTTAACTTTTGGGTTTGTATGGTTCGTTGTACTAAAATTGAGGACAGAAAATAGTTGAGACAATTATTGACTATTTGTTTAAGACTATGTGATTATAGATTTATGGATCAAAGATAATTATGCTCTAGAGATTTTTGGAATTCTCAAATCAGTACCTGAAGTTTTAAAAAAGTATCACGTAAATCCTCATAGTTTGATTTTGAGGTACAAATAAGTTCTCTTACTTTTACCCCCATCAAGTTTTTGTACAGAAAAGCAATATGTGCCAAATAATGAAGGTTTTATAATATTAACACGAAATTGAGCATGTAATTTTATTGTTTTCTTTTTATTTTTCTCTCGCAAGCCCAATAAGTTGAGCACCCTTTTGCTCAAGCTCGACTCAATAACTAAATAACCTTCACTTCTTTTTTTTTTGTTAAAATTTGCCTCAATTGAATAAATAAAAAGGGTTTCTACGAACCCAAAGAGTTTAATCCAAACTTTATTGGAGCAACTCGGATCGTTTTCAACTTTAAACATAAATGTCGCATTTGCGGAATTCTTAGAGATTAAGGAGGTAAATTTCAACATGAGAAAATATATTTTTGGTGTATTGTTTGTTCAATAGGAGTAAAAATTAATATCCATAACATTTTTTTTTTTATTTAGAAGGAGGTCAACTAGTTTTATTATTTGATGTCTCCCCTCTCTTATCTATCTCAAGTAGAAGCGGCCGGACTAATAGCTAGCGCATAATCCATAATATCTATTCACTAATTAAATTATGTAGTTCACTAACATCATTACACTTTTACACAAAACATCAAGAGGTAAAAGCATTAGTTGGCATGAATCCATTCTCACTTTTGTAACCTTTGATGATGTTCTTATCCCTTTGAGAGCCATAATTAGTGTTAGCAGGAAAACCACTTAATGAATAAAGCAAACAATCATCCGAGTGATTGCTACTAAAAGAAGGACCACCAAGCTTTCTTCCTTTTTATCAAAAGAGAAAAGTAGAACCAACTGTACTATATAATAAAACCAAAAAGGTTGTTACATCTTTAATATTGAAAATTTCTTGATGGATTGAAAATTGTGAGTCCAATTATATATCACCGAAAGTATAGATACAAATTTTACCTCCTAATATGGTTGTATGTGACAAGTGTCACATATATAATCGGATTCATTTATTTAAGAAAAATAAATAGCATGATATTACCACACAAAACGTGAATAGTGAGTAATACTGCATAAACAGTGGCATACAAAATTAGACGTTATATATATTTCAGGAATGACATATAATTATTCAATCAGGTTTCGTTTCATATTATTTTTTTGGTAGATTCCAACTATTGGCAACAAAGAATGTAGACTAGCAACATAGTAAATTGATTTTTAAAGATACCGTATTTAGTGTTAAAATTCTTTACCAAGTTTCACAAATGAATATAATTTTTTTTTTGCATAAACAAAAAAGTTAATCTAATTGTAAAATGAATATAATTGAGTAGAATTTAATTTTGATATAATGAAGAACAAATTCAATTACCATTACTATTTACAAATTCAAAAGTAGCTATTACTGACAATCTTTGTTTAGATTGGTCTTGTACTGTACCCACGCCTTTATATGACAATCTTTGTTTAGATTGGTTTTGTGACTGAACAAAAGGGTGTTGTCAGTTCTTTCTCAAAATTGGTTAGCATGCACTTTCATTCGATCGGCCTGATGAATGACTTTCACATCAAGTGTAGGTCTCACCCCCTCTCAATGCTTATTAAACCCTAAACCCCCTCTCAACTGCTTATTAAAGAAGAGTAAATTACTAAAATGATCTCTAATCTTATCAGTTTTTAATAAATTTGTACCTTATCTTTTAATCTTGATAAATTAGTCTCTCATCTTTTAATCTGATACCATTGATCTTTTTTTGTTAAAAAAAATATTAAAAATCAAACAAAAAACTCACATGAACGGCATGTGACCACCATTCATTAGAAATAACAACACTAAAATAGTCATTTCATATGGTAGTCACGTATAACTCATGTGAGTTTTCCATTAGGTTTTTAAAATTTTTTCACAAAAAATGCCATTTTGGTAATTTATCCATTAATGAATTTTCCCTTAAAACTTGACTTGACTCAAGTCCTCTCATGATATTTTCCTTTCCATTAGGTTTTTAAAATATTTTCACAAAAAATGCCATTTTGGTAATTTATCCATTAATGAATTTTCCCTTAAAACTTGACTTGACTCAAGTCCTCTCCGTGATATTTTCCTATTTCTTTGGTAAGAGTCATTTTCTGTGAATAAATCATGCAATGGTACGTGTTGAACAATGTGGAGTCAGTAATGATGGTCATTGCTCTTGTGAACGCCTTCCATTTTCTTCCTCATTAAGGAACAAGAATGCCCAAACGAAGGAAGAGAAAAAGTTGAATATGTCGTAGGGCCAACAATAAATTTAGGGATGGTAACGGGTACCCGTTGTACCTGAAATTGATAGATAATTGTTCGATAACAAAAATCGATAGAGAAACTGTTAGGTTTTGAATTTAGAAAGCAAAACCAATAGATAAACCGATAGGTTTTAGTTTTTTATATTAAAAAAAATCAAAAATCGAAACCCAATTAGTATCTTATTATTTTATTATATATATATATATATAACACATGTATATAATATATATAATAAAATAATATATTTATTTATTTATTTTTTTATATAATATAATTTTATTGTCTTATTGTATGATGGACAAATAGTTTCTCATTTTTATTTTTTTAGAATTAAATATTTACAATGACGTAGTATATATATATTTTTAATTTTAATATTTAATATGTATAGATTGTGATTTATTATATTTTTAGATTTTTTTACATTTAAATTAATATTTTTTTCATAAATTTTGACCTTTTTTTTATTTAAATTGATTTTTTTTAAGTAATCGTTTTCAGTTATCTGCAGGTTTTTAAAAATCCGTCGGTTGCAGTTTTGGATATAAATTTTTTAAACCCGTCGGTTTCGGTTTTCGGTTTACTAAACGGTTTCGGTTTCAATTTTGCCAAAAACTACGGATAACCGACCCGTTGTCATCCCTAAATAAATTACATAGTATACGTGGTACACAAGAAAGTTGATGTATGAATTATCTCTAAATAATGAAGGACGACTCGTATACTCAAGTGATTTTTTATTTTTTTACGAGTAAAATTATTTTAAAAATACACAAATTTTTAATATTTGATAAATTTAACTTACACACTCTTTAGAAAGTTCAATATTTTCTAAAGGTCCTCAATTTGATAGATTTAACTTCCAAAATTTGAGAAGCTAAGTTTTCGTATCTATTCATTTTTAACCATAAAAACAAAAAGTTTAAAATAATTAATACTATTAAAATAAAACTAAACAAAAAGTTTAAAATAATTAATACTATTAAAAAAAATTGAAATTAGAGATCCGTAAAAATGGAACCCACATGTTGCATGGGATCCATTAAAATTAATAACGAATAGGAAAATGATGAGTGCCCGGTAAAGAACAACTAATTTTTTTGGATGACTTATAATGTGGCCCATCTAGCTATTTTTTCAACCTTCCGAAGAAATATTACAATTAAGGCTCTTTTTGTTTGTTATAAAATAATTTGTTAGAGAAAATATTAACAGAAAAAAAATATTTTTTTTTTGAAAAATATGATAATTTTGGTGTTTGGTTATCTTAATAAAAAATATTTTCTAATATTTAGATATCAGTGAAAAATATTTTTCAACAAGAGATTTTAATACACACAATCACATACATACATATATATATATATATATGTGTGTGTGTGTGTGTGTGTGTGTGTATGTGTGTGTATTTCACGAGAGTAGGGTAGGGGTGGGGGTAATAGTGTGCGTGCATGGGTGGGGTGGGAAGGGGTGGAGATGATACAGGTGGTAGGGTGGTGGGGTGAGTGAAGTTGGGGGGTGACTACAGTGGGTAGGGTGGGGGTGAAGAGGGTGAGTTTGGGTGGAATTTTCCTTATTTTGGAGAAAAAAAATATTTTTTACTCCTTTGAATTAAAATTTTTTTGATCAAAAAAATATTTTTCAGTTAATTAATTTTTCAGTGTTTGATAAATAAATTAGAAAATTTTCAAGGAAAATATTTTACAGCAAACAAATGGAGCCTACAGATGATCTGAATGAATGCTATTTTACTTTGACTTTTTTTTGGTCTCTTGAAGTTGTCATTAAATTTATAGTGCTTTCCTTTAGTGGTACGATTCTGGCTTTGTGTGCTTGAGAGATTCTAATATTCATTTTCAATAGATGTAATATTTTTTATATCTGATATAATATTAACTTAGATCTCTCTTTAAATAAATAAAAAAAATATAATGCAATGCTTATGTCCATTACATGTCAAATAGGAAGAATGTGGAAGTGCGTTTTTCTTACTAGGATGAAACATTATCAAATCATAATCGGAGAAACCGTTACTAGGGACGGATCTATTTTTTAAATCGTTGGAACTGCAACTCTCACTAAGAGCTGATCAATTTATCTACTTTTAAGATATTAATAAAGTATAAAATTAATTAGTTAATGGGTAAATAGCACCACAACCCCCTATACTTTAGCAAAAATGCACATGACCCCCCTGTGGTTTAAAAAGTGCACCGAAACCCCCTATGGTTTTCAAACCGTGCACACGCACCCCCTCCTTAATTTTTTGTCAACAAATTTAACTGAATTGTATAAAAAGACTAAAATGCCCTTCAATTTTTTATTTTTTATTTATCTTTTTCTTTTCTTTTTTGTTTACACACACACACACACACACACAGACGCACACACAGACACACACACACATATATATATAATATACACACGCACACACACATATATATAATACACACACACACACACACACACACACACACACACACACACACACACACACACACATATATATATATATATATATATATATAAAGATTTGCAGGTTTTTGGAGGGGTAAGGGTAACGGTGGCATGACGGGGTAGGTGTGATGGTGGGGTGGGTGGGGGTGGGGGTTTACGGTGGGGGTGGGGATGGTGAAGGTGGAGGAGAGGGGAGGAGAGGGGGGGAGGGCGCGGTGGTTTGAGGAAGATGGGTTTTGATTATTATTATTTTATTTTTTGTGAAAATTGCATTGGGAGAAAAAAAAAAAAAAAAAAAAAACATATATATGGGCATTTTTATCCAATTAAGTAATAATTTAAGCCTAAAAACATGAAAAATCGCACCGAACGCGCGTGTAACGCACTCTCCGTTAAAATTAACGTTTTTTTTAACGGAGGGGGCTATGGTGCACTTTTGAAACCACAGGGAGGTCATGTACATTTTTGCTAAAGCATAGGAGATTGTGATGCTATTTACCCTTAGTTAATTCGCGCACATTATTTTCGTCCCACAATAAATATGAGATATGTGAGACTACACATGGCGACGAAGGACTTTTTTTTACAGTGCTCGATAATTAGCAATATAAAAAGGGCTATTTTCTAGGGTATCAACCTGAATCTAATATCTATTATTTATGCCGACTTGTTTGAAACGTGGCTCATGTAAATTTGTCAGAAGTCACTAGTGATAACCCACCCAGAAAATTTATTTTTCAGGGGGCAAATTGCAATTATCATCTCATAATTTGCTATATATACTAGGCTGCTGCTTAGAGAATTACAACACATTCTTTAACATAGTGTTTGGAAGCAATTCGTGTGTGGAATTCATTTCATTTATAAATGAATTCCATAAGGAATTTATTTACAAATGAATTCTCTTGTTTGGAAATGTAAAATGAAATTAAGTCAATTATGTTATTTGTAAATTCAAATTGTGTTTGGAACACATGTGAAATTGAAATTAATAGATGTATTTTACTTAAATATCCTTCTTTTATTCAATTGTAATATTCTGAATCATTGATGAAAATCACAACTACATTTTTATTACGTATATTTTGGTTTACTCAAGAAAGATTAATTAAATCGTAGAAAATTTAGAGATATATGCAAGAACTAATCCCCAGAAAGATTAATTGAATCGTTAAAAAATCAAAGAAACATACAAGAATCAACCACAACAAAGAAATCGTTAAAAAATGAAAGAAACATACAAGAATCAACCACAACAAAGAAATATGATAAATTGTAAGAAAATCACGTATTGATCCAGCTAAATTCATTCCTTTTACAGAAAAATATATAAATCGAATCTTTCATGTACGACAAGTTTTGAATATATATTAATGCAAGTAATTTAACTTTCTCTTCGTTAACTCATCAAGATTATTTCTTTGAAGGTCAAAACTTTTCCAAAATGTGAAAATACTATTCGTCTATAGATATTATCTACATGATTTTGGATTTTATACTATTTGTTTATCTCCGTTATGTCTTATAAGAGAGGTGATTTTAGATAGGTTTGTATTATAGTTATTTTAATTTTTTTTTTTGTTTTGTATTCATATTCCAATTCAGATCGGGATATTGATAGACACACTTTGAATGTAATTCAATTATAGTCCTAGGTTGTCGTATGAATTATTAGTAAATATGTCATATGTGTATGTATTTTGTGAAGCTTTTTAGACTTTGAAGCAATTTTCTTCTCAAATATACAGGACTTAATAATTAAGCTGATGTGTAGTTTAAAGAAAAGCAAACAATAATTGATTAAATAATTTAGAGAAATTATACACATGGACATACATGCATGGAACTGCATAATTGGTACAGTTTCCTTCAAAGAAATCAAATTGAAGAGCAACTACTCAACATGGTTACCTCCTATCATATAACTAAAGGAACGTGATGGGAGTCTAGAATGGTATACAAATATGAACCATTACAAATTGAGGGGCGTTCCATTAATTTCAAAAGAATAATTAAGTCCTATTTCACTTTGTTCCAAGTGTTGGTTGGGTTGCCCAATAAGAGCTGACCCGGCCCATCCATGTAATTAAAAATTGATGGGTAGTTATTAAGGGAGTGAAAAGTTATGTAACTTCCCTCAACTCCCATGAATTACCAAGAAAAAGACCTATAAATACATGATCCTCTAAGTAAGCAATATGGTTCTAACTTCTTGATCAGAAAAAATTATCTCTCTTAACTTCTTGTCTGGAAAAAAACATAGAAAACAATGGCATTTAAGTTGTGATCATCAGATTCTCTAAGGTTAGTATTTCATATTGATGATTTGTAAAGATATAATACTTAGTATTAAAATTCTTCACCAAGTTTCAAAAATGCATAACCACTCTTAAAGGTTGTATGCATTCTAGGCCAGCTGGCTATCCTTGGGAAATTAGACCAGTTGTGAAAGATATTGAAATATCGCAATTGAAATCCCCCCATTCGATTGTAGCGGACAAGAAGAAGTATTATTCGACTAGGTAATTAGATTTCAAAAGTAGCTATTACTAGCAATCATTGTTCAGATTGGATCAAAGTTGAAATCCCTCTATTCGATTCTAATGAATAAGAAGAAGTGCTAATTGACCAGGTGATTTGGTTTCAAAAGTAGCTATTATGATGATTTGTAAAGAAATTGTACTGAGTATAAAATTCTTCACCAAGTTCCATTTATTTGATTCTAGTGGACAAGAAGAAATGGTAATCAACCAGGTGATTGGATTTCAAAAGTAGCTATTACTAACAATCATTGTTCAAATTGGATCGTAGTTGAAATCCCTCTATTTGATTCTAATGGATAAAAATAAGTGCTAATCGGCCTGGTTTCAAAAGTAGTTATTATGATGAATTGTAAAGAAATTGTACTTGGTGTAAAAATTCTTCACCAAGTTTCAAAACTGCATAACCACTTTTAAAGGTTGTCTCCGTTCTATCCTTGAAGATATATATTGAAAGATGGTAGTTGAAATCCCTTTATTCAATTCTAGTATGGACAAGAAGAAATGGTAATTGACCAAGTGATTGGATTTCAAGAGTAGCTATTACTAACAATCATTGTTCAAATTGGATCGTAGTTGAAATCCCTCTGTTTGATTCTAATGGATAAGAAGAAGTGTTAATCGACTAGGTGATTTGGTTTCAAAAGTAGCTATTATGATGATTTGTAAAGATATTATACTTAGTGTTAAAATTCTTCACCAAGTTTAAAAAATGCATAACCATTCTTAAAGGTTTTTTGCATTCTAAGCCAAGTCACTGGCGAATGTAGCTTGGAGCTAACAAGGGTTGTAGCTTCCACTAGTCAAAAAAATGTTAAAAGTTTTATACATATTTTTTTATTTAGAAAAAACAAATAAATATTTATATATTTTTAGTTAAAAAAATGAAATAATTCCCATTGAAAAAAAAATGTATTTATATAGTTGAAAACTTATGTGCTAATTTCTGGATCCGCCTTTAGGCCAAGCTATCCTTGGAAAATTCAAAGATAACAGTTGAAACCCCTCTATTCGATTTTAGTAGACAAGAAGATGTGTTAATCGATTAGGTAATTGGATTTTAAAAATAGCTATTACTAGCCATCATTGTTCAGATTGGTCTTATAATATCCCCCACCCCTTTAGAGGACTGACTGCTTGATATCCTATGGACTCACAATATTGGATAAACTATGTATTTTCATTTGATTATCATGCTAATATAGTGTGACCCAAAAAAAGGGAGTTGTCACTTCTTTCTCAAAATCGTTTAGCACATTCATCCGATTGGGCTGATGAATGACTTTCACATTAAGTGTGGGTCTCACCCCCTTTCAGCTACTTATTAAAGAATTTTCCCTTAAAACTTGACTTGACTTGACTCAAGTTCTCTCCGTGATATTTTCCTATTTCTTTGGTAAGAGTCATTTTCTGTGAATAAATGTGGAGTCAGTAATGATGGTCACTGATCTTGTGAACGCACTCGTGGAGGCACATATGGGTCAGTGAAACCTGTAATCCCTACTAACTTATAAAAATATTAAAAAATTTATGTATTTTTTTAAAAAAAATTATATATTTATGTATTTTTAGTTAAAAAAAATTAATTAGCCCCCACTGAAAAAATAAAAATACTTGTATAGTTTAAAAATTATGAATTTTAGCCTCTACTGACTCATGAAAATATTAAAATTTTTATGTATTTTTTGAAAAAAAAATTAAATATCTATGTATTTTTAGTTAAAAAAATTAATTAGTCCCCACTAAAAAAAAAAGTACTCGTATAATTTAAAAATTATAAATTTTAGTTTCTACTGACAATTTTTTGACTCCACCCCTGTATAAACGCCGTCCATTTTCTTCCTGATTAAGGAACAAGAATGACCAAACGAAGGAAGAGAACAAGTTGCATATCCCGTAGGGCCAAGAATAAATTACATAGTACATGGTACACAAAAAAAATTGTTGTACAAATTATCTTTAAATAATAGAGGACGATCAAGTGAACCTTTGAGTCTGACGTAGACAAGGACAAAACAATGGTAAGACGATGTCATACCGGACGGTCCTCTATGTCCTAGTCCCTTCAATGACTACTAGTTTTTGATTGAGAGAGACTGCTCTGTTTTGAGATTTTTAGTATTACGATAAATTTAATATAATTTTATCTATAAAAAAATTATGCACATTACTGGCAACAAAAAAATGTAGACTAGCAAGATAGTAAATTGATTTGTGAACATACAAAACTGGTCATTATTTATTTATTATCCCAAAAATTAATCTAACAACCTGCATCATACAACTATGAGGAAAATAATAAATACAAAAGATAACGGCCCAGTTCGTACAAGCTTTGGAATTTTCCACTTGCTCTTTTGTACCAAACTTTCGAATTATTGCACTCTAGTCCATTTGTGCTTTTACCAAATTTTCCACCATGTCACTATTGAATTATATGTTTGATATTTCTGAAACTAAAATTTGTTTACAGATTTTGTTCGTAATTTAAGTGAATATAATTATTATTTCTAATGTGAAAAATCGAATGTGTATCCTCGGACATCAATGCTAACAAGAGAGATGAAGTTGTTGATTTGAAATTTTTTTCCCGAGAAAATAAAAAGAATTGCAATTTTTAGTATGATATCATCAAGAATGGAATTTAATGGCCTAAATATCACTTGTGGCATTCGTCTTGTCCTACCTCATCCCCTTAAGAGAGAATTGTGAAAAAGAATGTTCCAAAGAGAGTTAGAGGTTAAAACTTAAACTTTTGTTGGCTTAGATGAAACTTTAGTAGGGTTAGGGATAAGGTTATCCCTCAAAAGGTTGTCCACTAAAACCTTGAATTTGTTTACCCAAATGCAACTTTAATAGGGTAATTGATAAGGTTGTCCTTAAAAAAGCGTCTCAAATCACAAAAACTTTGCATATGAATCAAATAAGTATAATATAATTTTAAAGGGGTAACATATAAGATTGTTCTTAAAAATCTTGTCAAATAAAAACTTTGGATATAAACCAAATTAGCACGCACACACACAAATCAGCATGCACGTAGCTAGCACGTGAGATTCAAGAATAACATAGTGGTGGGTTATTCCCTTGATAATTGGGAGTAGGGTGAAGTGGAAGTAAAAAAAAAAAAAAGCATGCAAAAGCAAAAAAGTAACATATATCCACATGGCCGTTGGGCTGGGCCGGTTCAGTCTGGACCCGACCACAAGAATCATTACCTTGCAGGAGGTTAATTCTCAACCTTTTATTTGATTATCAAAAAGACTTGCATTCAACAAATATCAATATTTAAAGTTTCAGACCAGAGACAAAACAAAAAAAAAAAGATTTCAGACGAACTATGTACAAACATATATTAATAAGAAAAACTAATATAGCCTAAGGAACAACTTCGTGTATAAAACTCTCACTACGTGCAGCTTCTTGAAAATGATCGAGCCCAATTTGAGTCTATTGGCTTTATTGGAGTCATCCAAAGAACATTCATGTTATATCAAAGCAAAATTTGTGTAAATAGTCCCTATTATTTTTCTAAAATTTTAAATTTATCCATATATTTAAAATTAACTAATTTTGTCCTTATTATTTTTCAAAAAATTTAAATTCATTCCTATCGTTCAAAATTAGCCAAATTTAGTCTCTATTATTTTTCAAAAAAATTCATAGTCCTTGCCTAAATTAATAAATTGAATTTTTTTTGGGAAAACAATAGAGATTAAATTGGATTTGTTTGGGAAACAATAGGGACTGAATTGACTACTTTTCAACAATAATGACGAATTTAATTTTTTTAAAAAATAATAAGAACTAAATTAACTAATTTTGAACAATAGAGATGAATTTCAAATTTTAGAAAAACAATAATTACTGTTTATGCAATTTTCCCTTATATCAAATTCGATGGAGAATTACTTGAACTCCATGTTGTGGACAAATCATAAAAGCCTGAACTGGAGAGTGAATATAAGTCGGGGACAAAGTGAACCTATAGCGCTGCAGAATCATCGAGAGTGGAATTTTGGCTTCAGTGATTGCAAAATTCAATCCCACACAAGTCCTTGGTCCAAAGCCGAACGGCATAAACGCTACCGGATTGTTGTTGCTGGCTTGAACGACGCCTTTGGAAAATCTTTCGGGCTTAAAACGATGAACGTCTTCTCCCCATGTTTCAGGATCATGTTGGAGAGCTAGAGGGGAAATGTATAGCTCTGTTTGAGGTGGTAAAATTAGCTTCCCTAGCAGCATTTCTTTATCAACCTTTCTTTTGATTGCAGGCACTGGAGGATATAGCCTTAAGGATTCTTCAAGGATTATATTCATCTGAGAGAGAAATGTAGCAAGTTAATCTCGATTTACAGTCTGGTGGATGAAACTCCCGTTATGCTTGGGAGTTTGGGGAAGGGTCGAATCATGATATTTGATATATGATATAGAACAACAATTCGAGCTGACTTGCAGAAACAAAGGGCTCAATCCAATGGTATAAGCTTTGATAATCAAATTAGTGATTATTAAGTATAAAATTCAAGATGAAATAAAATTAAAAAGGATGAGAGTATTTACAAATAGCTATCCTCTGCATGTTGTTTAATAGGATAAAAAAATAGATCCCATAGGCTATATATACGAGCACGTGGCTACCTACCTGAAGTCTACTTACTTATAAAAAGAGAATCTTTCTTGACAAACCCCCAGGATTTTTGTCCTCACTCATAATATTATCCCACATTATGCGAAAGTTCAAGAGACTTCTTGGATACCTCGACTGGTCAAGCAATATAATCTTTTTTTTTTCTCAGATTGTGTACATATTGATAAGTCGGTTTCTTATGAGTCCAGGTTCATATTTTCGCCCATATCAATATTGAATTTATGTTTTATACAAATGTGCAATACAGGATAATGAGTAAGGTATCTTACAATTTTCAATCTTGATATGCCATCTGCATTTGGATTTTCTCGGCCGAAGAGTTCCATCACCTCTTGCCTTGCTCTCTCTTGCCAATCTTCGTGTATAGCTAAAAGAAGAATTGTCCATCCAAGCATAGATGTAGTTGTTTCATGTCCAGCAAAATATAGTGTCTTGCACTCATCAACCATGTCTTCAACTGAAAGCCACTTGCTCTTTTCTGTTTCATGACTATTAGCTTCTAGCAACTTTTCAAGGACATCATTTCTGCTATGATCTCCTTCGTCCTTGGCTTGCTCTCTTTTCTTTATGATCTGTGTGATGCAATCTTCTATTCCCTGCTCAAGTTTCTCTGATTCTATTTCATCACTTGTTTTCAGAATTTGGCTGCAGAAATACGTAAATTACATAGTCAGAAGTAGGAACAAAAATCCATGAATAAGCTTGTCTCAAGATTCCGTCGCGCCCGGGATCAGAATCCCAAATTCACAAGTGAGATTAATGTTGTGTGGACTTAAGCATAGTTACTTGGACTTGAAATAGACTCACCAAAATGGTTAATCTAAGTTGTTATTTAAATCCACAATCCTCACTTATCATTTTTCCAACCGATGTGTGCATTACAATCACTTTTGTTGAGGTGAAGATCTAACATCCTCGTGAGAGACACAATCACTTAATTTAGACCAAATACAATGATTATTTCTCTCGTCAATGTGAACATTACAATCGCCCTTGTTGAGATGAGGACATGACGTCCTCGTTAGAGGCATAATCACTTGAGACCAAACACTGGTTTTGAATACCATTCTGTCATTACGGGATCTAGAAGTTCTTAATACCATTGTGTCACCCTAAGTCTAGGGCCTACAAGTGAGACTATTGTCGTAAACTTAAGAGTAACTATTCAATTCTGAAAAATACTAACCGGAGATAGTTAACTCAAATTTTCACTTAAACCTACAATATTCACTTTAATTCACTCACCACTTCTCCCACTAATGGAAGACACTACAAATTAATTCTATATCAAACATGTTAAAAATTTTAATATGCCATTATGGATTATTTTCTCATTAATTTTTAAATGGTTGAGTGGTTCAATTATAAATGTAAGTAGATCAAACTAATTTGTGCAGTTCATGAATGGATGATACCTGATGCCAGGAAATCTAATTTTCAGAGCATTTCTGGCAACTATCAAAGCCAACTTTATTAACATCTCAAATATTTTCTTTCCTTCCATGTAACTGCTTCCAAATGCTGTCTTGGATATTATTTCAGATGTCAGCACCCTGAATTCTTCAAACACTTCAACTTCTTTGCCTTCATGCTCCTTCCACCTTTCCAGCATTTCCTCAACACTTGTTATCATCGCGGGGACCATATTCTGCATTCAACATAGTTTTATATAATAATTACTCAAAGCTGTTCGATAATGTCAAGAATCGTTGGGCTCCATTCTAAAACCAAGTGATACTAGAAGGAGTAGTCGCCAAAATCTTCTTTGATAAGTGACACCCCCACTGACATATGACTCATTTGTCTTCACGGTCTCACTTTCTCATTCAACTGAATATTAGTTCTTGTCCCCAGTTCTGGAGTTTCGTATTCGAACTGTTGGTAGGTGAGGGGTGTGTCCTCTGCACTTCACCCATAAATTAAAATAAATTAGCAAGGAGAAGCAACAAAGTTGCATATATCTGTTGGGTATCGGCGCAGCGGAATGGTCGGGGACAAGTAGTATCACGCAGCTAAAATATGAATGAGAACAGAGAAAGTAGAGACACAAAATTTACGTGGAAAACCCTCAAACAAATCGAGGGAAAAACCACGGGCAAGTAATGGAGGATTTCATTATGATGTGGAATATTTTACAATAACCTTCTCTCTAATATAAGGAAAGAACAATATCACTCTCTCAAATAATATGAGAAACTAACTCTCACTCATAAATATAGAACAACAAAAGAGGAAGAGAAAATACTCAGGAGAAAACTTATAATTTTTTTCTCTCTGATTTGCTATGTTTTTTTTGTGATGCCAAAAACTAAAAGAATGAATCACATATTTATAGGCTCATTCTTCTGCAAAGCCAACGTGCAAAATCTTCATTGCGCAGTGTGAAACCAAATTGCAATTGCATGCGCCTAACAAAGTTTGCTGCATAAACTTTTCTTTCTTTTTCCATTGCTTTTGTCTTCTTTGTCTGCTACTTTTATCTTTTGTCAACAAAACAACAAAAGTTGTTGCTTTCAAATGAGCTTTACAGCTCAACAATCTCCCACTTAAAGCTCATTTGAATCAGGCTTCAAATCTCTCCAGTCTTGCCAGTTTCATGTTGCTTACGTCTTTGCTAAGCCATAAGAGGATCTACTCCAAACAAACTTGTCAACATTGATTGGCTTTGTCATAACATCTGCTAGGTTCTCGTTGGTGTGAATCTTCTGCATATCCACACTTCCTTCCTCCACTACTTCTCGAACAAAGTGATATTGAACACCGATGTGTTTCGTCCTGGAATGAAATGCTGGATTCCTTGCAATGTGCAAGGCACTCTGACTGTCACAAAACAAGGGAATTTTCTCTTGTTTGTGCCCGAGCTCCTCCATTAACCGTTTAATCCAGATTGCTTCTTTACAAGCTTGTGTAGCTGCCATATATTCAGCCTCTGTTGTAGATAGGGCCACAACAGTCTGGAATTTAGATATCCAGCTTACCACGCCGCCTGCAACTGTAAACACATAGCCTGTAGTAGACTTCCGTTTATCGGTATCACCTGCAAAATCAGAATCAACAAAACCCTTGACAGTAAATTCTGATCCTTCAAAACATAATGCAACATCCGAGGTCCCTTTGATGTATCTTAGGATCCTCTTAACAACATTCCAATGCTCTCTACCAGGATTCGCCATGAACCGACTGACCGCACCAACTGCTTGAGCAATATCTGGTCTCGTACATATCATAGCGAACATGAGACTTCCCACTGCTGATGCATACGGTACTCGAGACATTTCTATCCTCTCCGCTTCAGTGCTAGGACACATACTTGAGGATAATTTGTAATTGACAGGAAGCGGGGTCGAGATTTCCTTGCAATCTTGCATATTGAAGCGCCGCAAGATTTTCTTCAAGTAATTCTTCTGGGAAATCCATACCTTTCTGCCTTTTCTGTCTCGGTGAATTTGCATCCTTAAAATCTTATTTGCTGGTCCCAAATCCTTCATATCAAACTCCCCAGCCAACTGTGCCTTCAGTTCTTGGACCCGATCTTTACTGGGACCTGCTACCAGCATGTCGTCCACGTACAACAGCAAAATGATAAAATCATTATCGCCAAACCTCTTGTAGTACGTACAATGGTCTGAATTGAGTCTGTTGTACCCAAGGCTAATCACGAAGGAATCAAATCTCTTGTACCAACACCTTGGCGCCTGCTTTAAACCGTACAGAGATTTGGTCAACCTGCAAACCAAGTTTTCTTTTTCTTTCTCAACAAAACCTTCTGGTTGAAGCATGTAAATCTCTTCTTCAAGCTCACCATGAAGAAAAGCCGTCTTTACATCTAATTGTTCTAGATGTAAGTCTAACACAGCACACATGGCCAAGACTACTCTGATAGTTGTAAGTCTTACCAGAGGAGAAAATATCTCATTGAAGTCAATTCCTTCTTTCTGAGCATATCCTTTCACCACTAGTCTTGCACAATATCGCTCCTCTTGGTCCTTACCCTCTCGCTTGCTCTTGTAGACCCATTTGTTACCAATGGCTTTCCGTCCAGGTGGTAGTGGAACAAGCTCCCACGTCTTGTTTTTATGTAGAGCTTCAATTTCTTCCTGCATTGCTGTCATCCACAGGGCAACATCGGGGCTTTTTATAGCCTCGTGAAAGGTAGATGGCTCTCCATCTTCCGTTAGAAGACAGTATGCAGCATTGCTCGCCATGACAAAATCTGAATGCCAAGTTGGTCTTGTTGTCTGACGCAATGAACGTCGGACTTCTATAACCTCAGCATCATCTGGTTCTTGTTCCTCGTGCTCCGGTGCAGCTTCAGAAGAAGCATCTCCTTGTTCTGACTTATCTTCAATTTGTATTGTAGTAGTCTCCTTTGAAGTGTTGCTGTCGTCTTCACTTTGCAGTTTATCTTCTGCAAATATCACATCTCTGCTGATGACAACCTTGTGGGCAGTGGAATCCCACAGGCGATACCCCTTAACACCATCAGCATTTCCCAAGAATACACATTTCCTGGATTTTGGATCCAGCTTTGTTCTTTCTTGGGAACCATACATCACATATGCCGGACACCCAAATATGTGCAAGGTAGAATAATCTGCGGGTTTTCCGGTCCACATTTCCATTGGTGTCTTCAACCCAATTGCAGTTGACGGTGACCGGTTTATCACGTAACAGGCAGTTCTAGCTGCTTCTGCCCAAAATGACTTGGCAAGACCTGCAATTTCCAACATAGCTCTCATTCTTTCAAGAAGAGTTCTGTTCATCCGCTCTGCTACACCATTTTGCTGAGGTGTATGTGCAACAGTAAATTGCCTCTGAATACCCTCTTGCTTGCAAAATGCCAAGAAGCTCCCGTCAGTGTATTCTCCTCCGTTGTCCGTCCTTAAACACTTGATCCTTTTCCCGGATTCAAGTTCCACCAGCGCTTTGAAAGTTTTGAATATTGGAAACACATCTGACTTGTTCTTGATTGGATACACCCATAGTCTCCTGGAGTAATCATCAATAAATGATACAAAGTATTTGGCTCCTCCTAGGGACAAAACCGGTGATTCCCAAACGTCTGAATGGATCAAGTCTAGAATGTGTTTGCTTCTGGCAGTAGATCTCCCAAATTTCAATCTATGCTGCTTACTGGTAACACAGTGCTCACAAAAAGGTAAGTTTACCGTCTTGAGCCCGGGTAGGAGATTACGTTCAGCAAGAATCTTCAAGCCTCGTTCTGTCATGTGGCCCAATCTGCGATGCCATATTATAGTTGATTCTTCTTGGCCGGCTGATGCAACTGATACATCTGCCTCCTGTAACGTATCTCCCAAAAGCATGTATAGATTTACCCCGATCTTTTCTGCCTTGATCACCACAAGCGCTCCTTTGACAACCTTCATGATCCCATCCTCGATATGGGTCTTGCAGCCAAGGTCATCCAATTGTCCAATGGACAATAGGTTCTTCTTCAAGCCCTTCACGTGTCGTACCCCTTGAATGGTGCGAATGGTACCATCATACATTTTAATTTTGACGGTACCGATACCAGCAATCTCCAAGGCATGATCATTACCCATGTACACAGATCCTCCAGAGACAGGTTCATAGTTGTGGAACCATTCTCTACGAGAGGTCATATGCCATGTTCATCCCGAATGCATTAACCACGCATCAGTGAGCTCATTTCTGCCTTTTGATACAGTTGCTGCTTCGCTGTATAAAATATCTCCATCATCTGGTGCAGTCGCCACACATCCCTGAGAATTTGTCACCTCGGGATTCTTTTTGTTGCTCCAACAATCCTTCTTGAAGTGCCCTTTCTTGCCACAGTTGTAGCATTTGATATTCTTTCTACTCTTTGATTTTGATCTACCTTGGTTGTTGCTCCCACTAGAGCCACGTTCCGTTGATCTACCTCTCACCATTGATAATGCCTCTGCTTGTTGTGAACTTTCGATTCTGTCTTCCTTACTTTTGCGCCTAGATTCCTCTTCCAGAACAGCGGCTGCAACATCATCAAAAATAACAAAATCTGAAAGAACATTGTTAGTGTAACTAATGATGAGTTGATCATACGAATCAGGTATACTTTGAAGTAGAATTTCTGCACGTTCAAGCTCCGCTATTTTATGCCCAATTGCAGTCAATTGAGAGAATAGCGTATTTAAGGTATTGATGTGATCTGTCACCGATGTGGACTCATTCATCCGAAGGGTGTAAAGTCTCCTCTTCAAGAAAATCTTGTTGTGAAGTGACTTAACTTCATACAGTTTGGTCAGCGCATCCCAAATTTCTTTTGCTGACTTCTTTTCCTCAACGCTTGACAATACCGAATCTGCCAATGCCAGGTGCAGATTAGCCATAGCGTTGTCATCCATCTCTTTCCACTTGTCGTCCGTCACCTCCGCTGGTCTGTCTCCAATTGCTGCCAAGCAATTTTCCTTTCTCAAGATTGCCTTCATCTTCAATTTCCATAGGGAAAAATTTCTCCCGTTGAACTTCTCGATTTCAAATTTTGCCGCCATAGTATTAACGACGATCTGCTTCGTAACTTGAACCGGCTCCCACTATTTCACTGTGAATAGTACTATTTACATGAATAGTACCGTATACGTGAATAGTACTAAAACCGTATACGAAAATAATATTGATACCGTATAGGTGAATAGTACTATACCGTATGCGTGAATAGTAACCGTGAACAGTAACCCCGTATGAATACTAGTGACCTGTAACCAATGGCTCTGATACCACTGTTGGGTATCGGCGCAGCGGAATGGTCGGGGACAAGTAGTATCACGCAGCTAAAATATGAATGAGAACAGAGAAAGTAGAGACACAAAATTTACGTGGAAAACCCTCAAACAAATCGAGGGAAAAACCACGGGCAAGTAATGGAGGATTTCATTATGATGTGGAATATTTTACAATAACCTTCTCTCTAATATAAGGAAAGAACAATATCACTCTCTCAAATAATAGGAGAAACTAACTCTCACTCATAAATATAGAACAACAAAAGAGGAAGAGAAAATACTCAGGAGAAAACTTATAATTTTTTTTCTCTCTGATTTGCTATGTTTTTTTGTGATGCCAAAAACTAAAAGAATGAATCACATATTTATAGGCTCATTCTTCTGCAAAGCCAACGTGCAAAGTCTTCATTGCGCAGTGTGAAACCAAATTGCAATTGCATGCGCCTAACAAAGTTTGCTGCATAAACTTTTCTTTCTTTTTCCATTGCTTTTGTCTTCTTTGTCTGCTACTTTTATCTTTTGTCAACAAAACAACAAAAGTTGTTGCTTTCAAATGAGCTTTACAGCTCAACAATATCCACATTACCTTGCAGCAGATTAATTCTCAACATTATGTAACACAATCGCACAAGATAAACATAGTACAAGATCTTTAGCAAAGAAAAAACACAGTACAAAATCATTCAACCTCGACCTAGTAGTAAAAGATGACAACCTCAAGGAAACAAAAAACATGAAAATGAAACTTAATTACAGTATCCATCTTAAATCCTTGATGACATTTTTATCTTCTTTCATTCTGAAAGATCTCACGTTCATAATGAAAAACAACTCCCTCAGGAGGTGATAAATCCATCATTTCATATATATATATATGTATATATTTTTTTTATCCAATAAAGGCCAAAAAAAAAGAATGGGGTTCACAACCTCTTGCTTGACTACGGGATCAAAGCCTTAGTGGCCACTTTATTAGCCTTTTTCTGGGTAATGTTCCAGTTCAAATAGCCAGATTAATTCTGATGTTATATCTCTGCAATGTTTAGTCCGTTTGGAGCTCAATCTTATTGAATCCCCAATTCCGAAATATCTTATTAGCCTGAATCTGATGACCCATAATTCAGCTGAGAAACGCAACTTTGAATGTCATTGACTACGGGCTTTGCCTCCATGTAAATAAAAACCGACTTTGCTTCGTTTATGTTTCTTCGAGTATATATGAATCATATAATCGGATATTGTCATCGAATCATCTAGTCCGTTCGTCATCCTATTCAATCAGATCATATACGAATATGAATAAGATACAACAGCAGACACGGTAGTACAGCGGCCATAGACACGCATCGGAAGAGAAACATACTCTTACATAATTCATATTCCACAATCACTAGAGATAAACATATATATATATATATATATATATATATATATATATATATATATAGTACACAATCACTCGAGTCAAACATAATACTGAAAAGGACAACTTTTAGGAAACTAAATACATCAAAATAAAACTTAATTAAACGACCGATGATAAAGTATTCATGGCCCGTGGATCTCCCCGCTTTTCTTATCACTAGCCAAAAGCTCCTCAAGTCTTTTATCATCAGGTGGGTGTTCAAACGTTGTGATCTCACCATATCTATGGCCTAACTCCGCCATTTTATCTGCAACTTTATTAGCTTTTCTGGGAATAAGTTTCAAGCGAATTGACCACTTTCTTGTACATAGATCTTTGCAATCTTCAACAAGCTGTACTTGTAGGTCATTTGACGGTTCATGATCCCCCTTAAAAAGCCGCTCGGCAGAGTCACAATCTGTTTCGACTTCAATCTTCTTGAATCCACAATGCCAAGCTATCATTAGTCCAACGTAGACGGCGCATAATTCAGCTGACTCGGTGTTTGGAACACGAACCCGAATTTTTCCAGCAAAACCTATTTTCCAAACACCCTTGTGATCTCTAATCACCCCTCCAATAGCCACCGAAGAATTGTTTTCTTTGAGACTAGCGTCAGTGTTGACTTTCACCCAACCCTTTGCCGGATAACACCATTGATCCGACACCTCGCTCGGTATGAACGGTCTTGCTGTCGAACCACTCGGTTTGAACGATCCTTGTGAATAACCAAGAGGAAGTGCATGAGCCTCCTCCTTTCTGCTCGATGATTCTGACTCTGAGCCTGTGAATAACTTATATGCACCCCATGCAGCGAAAGCTACACCGGCAAGCGCTCCTACCGCCTTGCCTATAGTTTCGATTGGATCATCGTCATCGTCTTTTCCTTTCTCAGGTTTGTTCTTGTTGTAAGACATGATTTTAGGGTTAAAGAACCAGTCGAGGTGGTTCTCCCAGAAGAGCGCAGTGGAATTATATAGCAAATTCTGAGAGTATATTTGCACATTGGCCCCTAAGAAATAACTCTTTTGGTGGGTTATCGCCTTGATTTTTCATTAATTACATTAGCCACGTTGAAAACTCTTAGGTTGTTATTCCTCTTTAATAAAGAGGTCACCTACCTTTTTGGAAAGGAAAAACACATTGGAATAATATTGACCAAAGTTTGGAACGATAAAGATAATTAGTATTATGGAAATGGAAGAAATGAAGAAGACATGGTTTTTTACGCTTAATTATCTTTCTTTGCAACATAATATAATGGTAAACACGAACTACCTACTTTGCCAATTTTTATTTTTATTTTTATTTTTTTGATGATGAGAAATTCACTCTAACTAGGATGAAATTGGATTTGCCAAGACTATAAATCTCATGCTGCAGTGACACTTTTTAACTCATACTAGATCTAAATCAGTCGAGAATTAGATAATATTTGTAATTAGATGGTATAACCTTAAATTTGAAACATTGGGTTACCGATTATGATCTCCTAATTAATGTTGCATCATTGTAAAAGAAAAGTCAGATAGGTATTCTATGTATACTAACCGTCGGAGATAAATTCAGATTATGTTATCTGTGGGAATTAAGTAGTTTCAAAAATTCAAATTTGTGAATTATGGGACTAAATGAAAGCAAAATAATCTTATAATTTAAAATTTTAAAAATATTTTAAATTAACTTATAGCATTAGTGAGAGTTACAATCGCGACTATTCAAAGCATAGGCTAACCTTTTATCCCTATGTTGTAGATAGTATAATACTTTCTACCTCAATATTTATTTTGTATCACTAGACCCATTTGAATTATTAGATAAAAAAGAATAATTTTTACATTAGTTTTTTTTTTTTTAACTACCATAAAGGACATTTTTGCTAACAAAATTGTGGAATGGGGCTAACTCATGTAAAATTAATTTTTAAAGAACAAGATGTTTTATATTTACTATGGGGGTAAAGTGATATTAATGTATTATGATTTATAGGTATGTAAAGTATCATCTTTTTAAAAGTTTGAGCCCTTCTTTTTTAAGCTTTTGAAGTTCAGGTCCAGATTTCCTTCTACTTTATTTTGTTTTTTTTGTCGGGAAAGAGTGAAATCTATTAAGGTATTAACCAATCCTAGTGATAGAAAAATCATTCCAAAGTAATGTTAGCAAGTAGAGAGAATATAAGCTAATTAGGCTCCCATTGTTTGCCGTAAAATATTTTTTCAAAAAATATTTTTTCAATTTTATGGTGTTTGGTAACACCAAAAAATTAATTAACTGAAAAATATTTTCCAGTAAAAAATAGTAGCTACATTTTCTCAATTTTTTGGTGTTTGATAATTTCAAAAAATTGGTCAACATAAAAATATTTTGCAGACAAGTATTACGGCTAGTACAAAGTTTAGAAAAATATTTTCATCTCCCAAAGGAGATGAAAATATTTTATATTTTTCAAACATCAGAAAATATTCTATTTTCTAGGAAAGTAAGTTATTTTACGGCAAACAAACAGAGCCCAAACACTAGAAAATATTTTATTTTCCTGGAAACTATTTTTTTCTGAAAATATTTTTCATAAGTAAGTTATTTTACGGCAAACAGATGAAGCCTTTTTAGTATGCAAACAATTGGCTTGAGATAATTAGTTTGAGCATTCGCATTTTTCTTTTGGGTAAAATTCCTTCATTGGTTTTTCACTTTTAATGAAAGTGACAATATAGTTTCCTAAAACTTTCAAAAACTTACAATTTTAGTCATTAGTCGTTATTGCATTTCCTATCAATTTTTTCTGTTAATTGCACGTGTTATGCTATAAAAATTGGTGCATGACTAACGACTAAAAATAGTTAAAAAATTGGTGAAGGACTAAAGACATCCTACTTTAATTAGTTGGAAAAATGAAAATACTCATTTAAAAAATTAGTGTAACTTTCATCAAAATTGAAGGACAAATTAAGGTACTTACCCTTTTCTTTTCAATCTTCAGAAGGTAGAGAGGTAGAAATCAGATTCCAAGCGCTCAGCATTTTTATTTTCTTTCTTTCTTTTCGGTCCGAGCACAACGTTTTGAATGGAGAAGATAGCTAATTTTGCTTCAAAATTTGGGGTCCAATTCACTTTGAGCATTTGACCCTTGTATCTTTCTCTTTCTGTTTTTTTTTGGATGACGAGAAACTCACTTTAGATAAAATCACATTAAATTCATTTTAAGAATATAAATCTTATAGTGTATTAACATCTTTCAATCAAGGGTCATCGAATATTTGTGATGGAATGACATAAAAGTTCGAATTATAACCTTTAATTATATTAAAAAAATTTAATCGACCCAACTTCCCATCAACCCAAAAGACATAGGAGTGGGTTGGGAGGTTTGATGATTTGAAGTCTTACTCTTAAATACAAAAAATTATTATCCGATTACTTCACTTAACTATTAAAGACCAATTGAACCCCCTTGTACATATAATATTACATGAACTTTCATTTTCACCATGTACTATGTTACTTATTCAGTAAGGAAGGCGTTCACAAAAGCGAGTAGTCATTGAGGGGCCTAGGACTAGTCATTTTATTGTCGTGGAATGGAGATGGAAGGTGGGGAATAGTAAATGTGAAACTACACGTAGAATCAAATTGTATTATCAACGCCCTAGGACATGGAGGACTATCTGCTATGACTTCGTTCAACTCAAGATTGCATGCATGATTAATTCGTAAAAAAAGACAGAGAGCTCTCAATTTTTATTAGACTGACTCTAATAATTTCTTTATCTCAAGTTTTTAGCCAATGATAAGAATGCGAGTACCGTGAAAGAGTTCCAACAGTCTTTCTTTTTTTAAGGAGTTCCAAAATTATCTTTATCCTTAATTTTAGGTTTTAATTCAATGTTGAAATTGCTGATAAATTACTCAAGAATTAACAAAAATTGAGTAAAAAAATGTTAAAATAATATATTAATAATACACCCAACAAACTACCACCACAAAGAGATTCAATTGGACAATAAATAAACTATTCTAGCTGCCTGGCAAAGACGAAAAAGAGAAAATACTCTGGAGTGCTTGCTAATCAAATTAATTAGTACAAAGGGAAAGGATGAACAGAAACCCACGATAGATAATTATACGAAACCTTATCCTATTAGATAGTTAAATATATAAATTTGAGAGTATTGAAATATACACTGATTTCACATCGAAAAATCAACCCTCCTGTGGTAAACTCCACTTAATGCACACTCATTGGTGTGGCTTGATGATGATTCTGATGTTATGAAGAGATTATACATGCCCCATGCAGCAAAAGCAGCTCCAGCCACCACTTCGACTAAGGTGCCTATAGTTGCCATTGGATCATCATTTTCGTCTTCTTTTTCTCTCTTAGGCTCTGTTTGGCCTAATCTAATATGATATGAGACCTTAGATAGCTAAACTATTTTGATATCAAGTTTCGTTGCTATCTATATAAAAATATTAAAACTATCAACGTCCAAAGGTCAAAAAATAATTCATTGAAAATAATAAATAATATAATAATTTTTTTTATAAAAGTTTAAACTTTTAGAACATGAGGTGATAATTTAATAAGGACAAACATAAACTCGAGAAAGAATTTTACTGTTCCTATTATATATTTGTCATGGTATTCATGTCCAAGTTTTCGTTTTCTATAGGAAAAATTGATCAGCATTCCGGGCACGGTGGCTGTGTAGTGAAATACATCCCGGAGCAACAAAAGGAGGTGGAAAAACTGGTTCAGAAGAAAGAAGCCTTAACCATAAAGATGTGTAGACTACAAGGATATGCTCATTTTGGAAATCAGAAATTAGCAGAATTTCAAAGTAAATTGTTGTTTGTTTCAGCATGTCAAATCGGTCATAGGGAAATAGGGGTTCAGATATCTATTCTGAAATCCATTCATGGTTCATTTTCTGAAGCTCTACAATACTTGGAGCATGAAGGGTTTCTCTTGCTCAATATGTCTTGTTTTGAGTCATTGGAGGGCACGGTTTTCTATAATCTGCATCTTCAGGTACTATAATATTTTCGTAAAAATTTCTCCAAAGCATTCGCCCTTTTGAAACATCGGTGTGGTAATGATGTGAGTCCCACCGCACGCACTAAATACACGTAGATGTTTTGAAGAATGACTCTATTTTCATGTGTATGTTTATTTGCTTTTCTCTCAATTTTTATTTTAACATTGTAGGTTAGCATAATTCATTCAACTTTTGGCTTCTGCAGGTGCACGTAACTCAAGCAACGGATGTTGAAAGATTGAGGGAGAAGCTCTTATCATTTTACGAGAATAGAGAATTACTTCGATGTTAAAATTTGGCTTTAATTATGTACTAGCAGATTTTTTTATGTTACTGTCATTATTTGGAGTATTTATATAAGGTGATGGTAAATATGCATGACGAAAATTGATTTATATTAAGGGCGTATATGGGTCTAGTGTAAGACGAAAATTGAATCTTTATCTTGTGTCTTATAATATCATAAAATAATTAAAACAAATCATACCTTGATATTCTTGAATCACTTTGGATATATACAAAATATATTTTGTATATACTATATAGTACATAAAGTTAATATATATTCTTAACGCCTTCAATTTTCTTCCTGATTAAGGAACACTATATACATCTTTAATTCATGATATACACCATTAAAGAGCAATGACTTAACACCATCAAAGGATCTTTATATTTTTTTGGTCGAATTCTTGTTCCTTAATCAGGAAGAAAATTGAATGCGTTCACAAGAGCAATGACTTAACACCTTTTAACAACTCCCTTTCAATTGGACGATAAAGAAACTATTCTAGCTGCCTGGCAAAGAGGAAAAAGAGAAAATACTCTGGAGTGCTTGCTAATCAAATTAAGAACAAAGGGACAGGATGAACAGAAACTCATCACAGATAATTAAACGAAATCTTTTCCTATTAGATGGTTAAATATATAAACTTGAGATTGATATATTTAATTAGCTTCACACACACCAGCTCTTATCTTATCTTAGTATATCCGACTCCTCGAGTATTTTTACTTCTCTTTTATGATAAATCATCTCCATAACTTTACACCTTCTAAGAACTACCTCCGCAAAATAGCAAAACAAATAAGTTCTCTACAACAACATTCATCTCTTCAGGATACGACAACTTCACCAGGATACCGACAACAACAACATAATCACATTCAATCAAAAAAATATGTTCATGTGTGTCAGGAAGAAGAAGAAAGGAAACAAAAAAAAATGAAAACATAAAAAAGTTGTTAATGAAAACAAATTTTCCATAATAGTTTTTAAAAACAATTATGTCAAACAAGTTTTTCTATTTTTTTTATTTTTGAAAACCAAAAACTGTTTTCAAAAATACTTTCAAATAGCCCATTAAATACTGATACTTCTTGAATGCAAGTTTTTTTCAGGGACAATCTTATCAGTTACACCGTACTTATTTGATTCATATGAAATTTTTTTATTTGACATGCTTTACAAGGACAACCTTATTGATTGTCCTATTAAATTTGCATTTGAGTAAACAAATTAAAGTTTTTAGGGATAACCTTATCGTTAACCCTACTAAAGTTGCATCTAAGCCAACAAAAAGTTTAATTTTCAACCTCTAACTCTGTTTGAAACATTCTTTTTCATTATTCACTATTTCAGTTTTACTTGTATTAATTATTTTAATCTTTTTGTTTTTACGGTTAAAAATGAATAGAAAACTTAACTTCTCAAATGTTGGAAGTTAAATCTATCAAATTGAGGACGTTTTGAAAATATTGAGCTTTCTAAAGTGTTAGAAATTGTGCAGTATATGTATGGATTAATTTCATAGCAAGATGACTAATATGTTTAATCGATAAAGCTCTGTGATGAAAACTAAGACAGATGCGATACCTTTGTGTAAACTGATTCTGTTATAACTCTGTTACAGGTAATGTTGCAACATTAACTAGAATATTAGTTCTATCACAGACCGTAAACAATCTGTTTCTCTAATTGCTTAGTTAGTTTATTCCACTTAATGTTCCAACATGAGTAGTGACAGTAAACAACAGCGGAAATAATAAAGCTATAACAGAAATAAAGAACACCAAGATTTAACGTGGTTCAACCGTGCGGTCTACGTCCACGGGACCTCCCCTGTTCCGACAAACCTGCTCATTAAGAAAGAACAAGTTACAACATCAATTGACTTACACAAGTAAACACTATATCTTGACCTTTGACGCCTATATGAAAAACTCCTTAACGAACTTCGGTTTGGCGAGCTTCCCTCGACTTGCAACATTATCTCCCGAGAACTACTCCTTCTTCTCCCGAATAATGAATAAAGAAGACAGTAATCTAATCAATCAAAGACTCATATAATTCGCTTATGCGTCGCTGTCATAACTAACAAAGTTGTAACACTTAATACAATTAAAGACTAAAACACAGATCGTGTTGCAACATCACTTGGAACACTGGACAAAAAACTCTCGTGCATTTTCTCTTGTTGCTCTCTATTTTTGCCTCTCTCTGCTGTGACCTTATGCATTATATAAATACTTAATTTCTACTGCAGATCATCTTGGGCTGCAAGAAAAGCCTTGACTCACAAAACCCTAAACTCTTTTTTACTCTTCCTTTCCTTATGAATATGCAATTAATGTCATTCCTTAATTAGCACAAATCTTCTTCTCATATGATAAGATACCATAAGATTTTCTTGCACAATATAAAAGGTAAAAGTACAAGTATGGTAATATCATAAGTTTTGCAAAACGTAGTCAATCAATAATTTCCTTAATAATCTTCAATCAATTAATCAATCATCAATCAATAAACTTGGCTTATCAATCTCCCCATTTGGCTTTGTTTTGGCAAAACCCTAATATCACAGTCATTGTAACCTCTTACTGCCCAAGTACAAAAAGACAGATGCAACAAATGAAAATCCTGGTGCAACATTCAGTAGAACAGCAGTATTAGAGCAATGATCAGCCTGTTGCAACATGCAGTGGAACACAGATAGAAAAGTATCAGAGTAGAAACATAGTGCTCTTGTAAAAGATAGCAATCCTGTTGCAACAGATACTAAACAACCCTGCAGTAAACTAATTGGCAAAACATTGGACAGTGAATTAATTAGACAGTAATCACTTGGAACGCTGGACAGAAAACTCTCTTGTATTTTTTCTTGTTGCTCTCTGTTTTCTATATCCTCTCTGCTATGATTGCTGCTATATAAATACACAATTGTTGATGCAGTTCATCTTGGGCTGCAAGAAAAGCCTTAACTCATAAAACCCTAATCTTATTTTCCTTGTAAATATGCAATAAAGGTCATTCCTTAATCAGCACAAATCTTCTCCTCATATGGTAAGATACCATAAGATTTTTCTGCCCCATATAAAAGGTAAAAATACAAGTATGGTAATATAATAAGTTTTACAAAACATAGTCAATCAATAATTGACTTAATAATCTTTAATTAATTAATCAGTCATCAATCAAGCTAATTGGCTTAACAATCTCCTTATTTGGCTTTGTTTTGGCAAAATCCTGATATCACAGTTATTGTAACCTCCTACTGTCCAAGTACAACAAGACAGACGCAACAAATGAAAAACCTGGTGCAATATTCAGTAGAACAACAGTATTAGAGCAATGATCAGCCTATTGCAACATGCAGTGGAACATAGATAGAAAAGTATCAGAGTAGAAACATAGTGCTCATGTAAAAGATAGCAATCCTGTTGCAACAGATCCAAAAACAACGCTGCAGTAAACTAGCAGAACCACAAGCTAATTAGTAGCAGCACTACATACTCTCCTTTTTTTGCCAAACCAAAGGCAAAGAAGCATAGGCAAACTAACAGAGGAATAAAGCAAAAGAGAGTGATCAGTAACAATAGCAGAGTAGTAGAGACATAAAAAAGAAATTGTTTAGCAACACAGATAAGGATGTATCAGAGCAGCAAAGATAATGACCTTGCAAAAGATCGTAACCCAAAGATTATAACCATGTTGTAACAATCAGTAAACCATCACAGAAACACAAGCAAAAGAACAAAAAAGGAAATAAGATGCAACAAGTCATAGCAAAATTAATAGCATATTCTCCCCTTCAAGCAACAATCAGCACGCAGTAATAGCAAGAACATAGTCTCCCATTTTGCCAAAAGAAACCAAAGTAGAAATGTAAAAGTACCAGATCAAAGGACTTAGCAGAAATCAGCAAACACAAACATGGACTCAAAGTAGAGCAGCAGAATTCAAACATAGTAAAGTACCAGAGCAGAACTAAAATCAGTAAAGGATCAGAGAGATAATCATTAAACAACCAACATTCAAGCAATGTATTTGGAGACGAAATCGAGTAGGGTATGTTGTCCTTGAATCATTATCTTCTCCTGATTGACTTTAACAATGGCTTGATCATTATACAGCTCATGAATCTTCATTCTGAAGTTGCTGCACCTGTTACAATAATGCAACAGTAGTTGTTTCAGAAGCTGGTCCAACATTGCCTTTAGCTCGAGGCTCCCCCTGAATATCAACTTCCTGCAAAAACTTGTGAGAAAGATGGAATGGAGGGGACAACTTCACAAGGGATTCAACTCGGTCGTGGAATGCCTTTTGATCAGTTAAGTAGCACAATTGTAGCAACTAAACAATACAATCGTAGAATAAAATAGTTAAGCATGTAAACTGTAAGTCTTATGAAGCAAAGACAAAGAGGCAAATTGTAAGGAAAATAGTAAAAACTGAAAAACAAATTGTTTAGCAATCCAAACCAACAAAAACAACACCATTGACATAAGCTGGATCAGATTATCCAAAATCAATTTAGAACCGATATTGCAACAATATTTTTCACAGTATCTCCAATTTGCTCAACGTCCCCTGAGATTTCACCCTCTTTGTTTTTTTTGTTTTTGTTTTTGTTTTTTTTTCAAAAATTAAAAACAGAATTAAAATGCATGATATGTTCAGGAAGAATGAAGTCACTCAAGAAACTTTACTCATCAATACTCATTTCAGTCCAGGATTTAATCAATGAATCATGTGTGTGTGTGAGGCTAAATTTTGAAACAGATAGCTTTCACCATTAAACCTGCAAGGTATATGAACTCTCCCAATCAGCTTACACATACCTGATCGTCTATTCATCTCGCAGGAAAACACAATATTTTTTTGTGACAGCATATGTTGTAAATGGTAGCTTGCACACTGTATTTTCTTTCACATATATTTTTATAACTATTTCAGCTCATGTTGCAACTGGTAGCTTTCACACTAATCTCTCTTATTTTGGATTAGGTAGCTCTTTCCAGTGCTTGATAACCACATTATTTCAGCCTTTTTTTTATCTCAAGGATGAATAGAATATAGGAATGGATTTAAAGAGACTTCTCTTGTTATCCTTAGTCATCAGAAAGTTCAAGCTCCTGCACTTGCAGACCATCAAGATTAGCTTTCTCAATCAGTATTTAGTGTGTACAAGGAAGTATGGTTCACAAACTAAATCACAATTTGAATTGATTATTAACCTTTCAAATTTCTCAAGCTTCTTTCATGACCCTGTGGTAATCCATGATGCAACATTGTATACTACAAATCCCTAAAGCTTTTCTTAGGGTTTTAAATCTCAAAGGATCTAAAGCTTTAGTGGAAATATCTATCAATTGTTTTTCTGTTGCAACATGTTCTAAAACAGTGGTTCCGATTTCAACAAGTTCACGGATAAACTGATTCAATTTCTTATGCATGTCATTTACCCAAAATTCATATTCTAAAGTATTTTTCACATTTTTGGGTTCTAGGAGAGAAGCGTAGCACATATACCTTACCATGTCTCTATAGTTCAGTTTGGATTTACCTCTAGTTCGGATTCTATCATGTATTGATTCAATCACATTCTCTGCAACATGATTTTTGTGAACTTGAGGCATTTCAACTTGAATTTCTTTAGTGCTAACTTCAGTTGTTACACTGCTTGTTGTAACATCGAATAAACCAATGTCTTCCTACTCAGTTTTTGTTTCTAGCATTGCAACAGTATCTGTCACAGCAGATTTCTTCGTCTGTTCTTTCTTCGGTGTTGCAACACTATCTGCATCCATCTTACTGGTGCTTTCTTCTTCTAGCGATTCTTCAAATGTAACTTGCCTTTCATCACATTTCCCATAGTTGCTTAGAACTTCACGCATACCTGTCATGTGTCTAGAGCATCCACTATCAACATACCAAGAGTTAGCAGCACAGGCTTGTGTAGAAGTATAAGCAGCAAAACAGGTTAAATCAGATTTCTTTACCCAAAGGTATCTCACCTTATGTTGCAACAACACTTGAGATGATCTCTTTTGTTGATTAAGGGACTTACCTTTTTCCAGCATTCATTGAAACTTGAAACACTGAGATTTGATGTGTCCATGTATGAAGCAGAAGTGACAGATGGGAACAAACTTGTTCTTCTTTTTCCTTTGTTTCTTCTGCACTGGTGCAGCCTGTGTTGCAACAGTAGTTGAATCTTTTTGTCCAACTTTCTGTACTATCGCAACATCTGATTCTTCTAAGCTTTTGACAAAGACAGTCCTTCCAGAAGGTTCTCCTCCATAAAAACCAAGTCCAGTATGATCACTGCTTGATATTTGAATGGATAACATGTGATCCAAATTTTCAGCTCGAGAATTCAGCATTTTAACATAACGCTGCATCTGTTCTAATTCGTGTCGCACCATTTGCACTTCCATCAGTCTTTCTTCAACTAGGTTTTTCAGTTCAACCTTTTGTTTTTCCAATTCTGTGACCCTTACCTCCAATCCTTAATTTTTCTTGCACACGATCACATATTTTTCGTACATATCTTTGTACATTTTCATAACTTCTTCGTCATCCAAGTCACCATCACTTTCTGACTTAGCACAGTCATCTTCACTCAATTCTTCTTCTGTTTCACTCAGTGTCGCAATACCTGTAGCATCTTCTTCTTCATTCAGTCTGTTCTCTCGCTGGACTGTTGCAACATTGAATGCAACAAAGTTACCGATGTACTCCTCGTCACTTTCTGTGCATTCTTCCGACTCCTCATCACTCCTTGTAACATTCATTGCCCTCTTTTTTTTCTTCAAGCTGTTTGCACATTCAGATTGGATGTGACCAAAACCCTCACATTCATGGCATTGAATTCATTTACTTTTTTTCTTTTCATTCGTCGGTTTAAAGCTTTGTTTCTTGAATGAGTCAGACCATGTTGCAACTTGAGGCTTCTTTTCAAAGTTTGACTGTCTAAAGCCACTTCTCCGTTTGTCCCACTTCTTTAAAACTTCGTTGAAATTTTTGGTAAGCACGGCTAAGGATTCAGAGATTTCAGAGTCCTCATCATCCGAAGAGCTTGTTGTTTCTTTTCTTTCCACTTCGGTCTTCAAAGCAATGCCTTTTTCTTTCATTTTCTTCTTAAACTTCATCTCAAAAGTTTGAAGTGACCCGATCAATTCATCAATTTTGAGTTCATCAACATTCTTGGATTCTTCTATGGCAGCAACTTTGATTCCAAATCTGTCTGGAAGATAGCGCAAGGTTTTTTCTCACAAGCTTTGAATCTGAATACTTTTCTCCTAAAGCAAAAGATTCATTAGCAATGTCCCACAAATTGGCATTGAAATCGGCAATAGTTTCATCCTCATGCATCATCAGTTCTTCGAATCTAGTGGCAAGCATCTGTAATTTTGATCTTCTGAAGGATTTTGTACCCTCATACGCTGTTTGAAAAATCTCCCAAGCTTCCTTAGCATATTCATACTTTGAGATCAACTTGAATTGATTTAAGTCAACAACATTGAATATTGTATTCAGTGCCTTAGAGTTCCAGCTTGCCAAAATATCTTCATCCTTGGTCCATTCTGTTTCCAGTTTAGTTGCAACATTGCCATGAGCATCTGTTTTGGTAGGAAATGTCCAGCTAGTCAAGATAACTTTCCAAGCCTTCTCATCAATAGACTTAATGAATGCCTTCATTCAAGCCTTCCAATATGAGTAGTTCGCATTATCCAACATCAGTGGTTTAGTGATTGAGTCTCCATCATGCAAGGTGTCCATACCTATTCCTTCAAGACAACAACTCAAAACTCCCAAGAATCTAACCGAATTAGTTCGTAACTAGCTCTTGATGCCACTTGATAGAGTTTATGCAGTATAAGTATGGATTAATTTCGAAGCAATATGACTAATTTGTGTAATGGATGAAGTTTTGTGATGAAAAACAAGATACAGATGCAATAACTTGGTGTAAATTGATTCTGTTACAACTCTGCTACAGGTGATGTTGCAACATTAATTGGAATATTAGTTCTATCACAGACTGTAAACAATATGTTTCTTTAATTGCTTAGTTAGTGTATTCCACTTAATGTTCTAACATGAGTAGTGATAGTAAACAGCAGCGGAAATAATAAAGCTATAGCAGAAATAAAGGACACCAAGATTTAACGTGGTTCGACCGTGCGGTCTACGTCCACGGGACCTCTCCTAGTCCAAAAAACCTTTTCATTAAGAAACAACAAGTTACAACATCAATGGACTTATACAAGTAAAGACTCCTTCTAGACCTTTGACGCCTAGATGAAGAACTCCTTAACGAACTTCAGTTTGGCGAGCTCCCTTCGACTTGCAACGTTCTCTCCCGAGAACTACACTTTATTCTCCCGAAGAATGAATAAAGAAGACCGTAATCTAATCACTCAAAGACTCATACATATCGCTCATGACTTACTGTCAAATAAAACAAAATTGCAACACTTAATACAATCAAGCACTAGAACTCAGATCGTGTTGCAACATCACTTGGAACACTGGACAGAAAACTCTCTTGTATTTTCTCTTGTTGCTCTCTATTTTTTATCTCATCTCTGTCGTGATTGCTGCTATATAAATACACAATTGCTGCTGCAGTAAATTAATTAGACAGTAATCTAATTAATTGACTTAACAATCTCCCCATTTGGCTTTGTTTTGGCAAAACCCTAATATCACAGTCATTGTAACCTCCTACTGCCTAAGTACAACAAGACAAATGCAACAAATGAAAATCCTGGTGCAACATTCAGTAGAACAGCAGTATTAGAGCAATGATTAGCCTGTTGCAACATGCAGTGGAACACAGATAGAAAAGTATCAGAGTAGAAACATAGTGCTCCTGTAAAAGATAGCAATCCTGTTGCAACAGATACTAAACAACCATGCAGTAAACTAACAGAAACACAAGCAAATCAGTAGCAGCACAACATACCGCATACTTCTCCTTTTTGCCAAACCAAAGGCAAAGAAGCAGAGGCAAACTAACAGAGCAATAAAGCTATCAAAATAAAGTGATCAGTACCAATAGCAGAATAGTAGAGACATAAAAGAAATTGTTCAGCAACACAGATAATGATGTATCAGAGCAAAGATGGTCCTGTTTCAATAGTCAGTACAACATAATGGAAACACAGATAATAAAGTATCAATGCAGCAAAGATAATGACCCTGCAAAAGATAGTAACCCAAAGATGATAACTCTATTGTAATAATCAGTAAACCAGCACAGAAACACATACAACAGAACAAAAAGGAAAGCAACAAATCATAGCAAAATCAATAGCATATTCTCCCCCTCAAGCAACAATTAGCACACAGTAATAGCAATATTATAGTCTCCCCCTTTGCCAAAAAGAAACCAAAGTAGAAGCGCAAAGTACCAGATCAAAAGACTTAGCAGAAATCAGCAAACATAAACATGGACCCAAAGTAGAGCAGCATATTTTAAACATAATAAAGTACCAAAGCAGAACTAAAATCAGTAAAGTATCAGAGCGATAATCATTAAACAACCAACATTCAAGTAGTGTACTTGAAGACGAAATCGAGTAGGGTCTGTTGTCCTTGCATCAACGTCCCAAGATCAGCCATTATCTTCTCCTGATTGACTTTAACAATGGCTTGATCGTTGCACAGCTCATGGACTTCATTCTGAAGTTGCTGCACCTGTTGCAACAAAGCAGCAGTAGTTGTTTCAGAAGCTGGTCTAACATTGCCTTCAACTTGAGGCTCTCCCTGAATATTAACTTCCTGCAACAACTTGTGATAAAGATATAATGGAGGGGACAACTTCACAAGGGATTCAACCCAGTTGTAGACAGCCTTTTGAGCAATTGTAGCAACTAGGCAACACAATAGTAGAATAAACAGTTAAGCAAGTAAACTGTAAGTCTCATGAAGCAAAGCCAAAGAGGCAATTTGTAAGCAAAATAGTAAAAACTGAAAAACAAATTGTTCAGCAATCCAAACCAACAAAAAAAAAAAAAAAACATCATTGACATAAGTTGCATCAAATTATCCAAAAGTAATTTAGAACCGATGTTGCAACAATAGTTTCCACAATATCTCTAATTTGCTCAAAATCCCTTGAGATTTCACCCATTTTTTTGTTTTTTTTCTTTTCTTTTTTTTTTTCAAAAATTAAAAACAGAATTAAAATGCATGATATGTTTAGGAAGCATAAAGTCACTCAAGAAACTTTATTCATCAATACTCATTTCAGTCCAGGATTTAATTAATGAATCATGTGTGTGTGAGGCTGAATTCTGAAACAGATAGCTTTGACCATCAAACCTGCAAGGTGTAGAAACTCTCTCAATCAGCTCAAACATACCTAATCGTCTAATCATATCGTAGGAAAACACAATATTTTTCTTATGGCAGCTCATGTTGTAACTGGCAGCTTGCACACTGTATTTCTTTTCACATGTATTTTTTCACTATTTTAGCTCATGTTGCAACTGGTAGCTTTCACACTAATCACTTTTATTTTGGATTAGGTAGTTTTTCTAGTGCTTGATAACAACATTATTTCTTGCCCCTTTTTTTCCTTTTTGATCTCAAGGATGAATAGAATATAGAAATGGATTTAGAGAAACTTCTCTCTTTATCCCTAGTCATCAGAAAGTTCAAGCTCCTGCACTTGCAGACCATCAAGATTAGCTTTTTCAATCAGTATTCAGTATGTACAAGGAAATATGGTTCACAAACTAAATCACAAGTTGAATTGATTATTAACCTTTCAAATTTCTCAAGTTTCTTTCATGACCCTGTGGCAATCCATGATGCAACATTATAGATACAAATCCCTAAAGCATTTTTTAGGGTTTCAAATCTCAAAGGATCTTAAGTTTTAGTGGAGATATATGTCAATTTGTTTTTCTGTTACAACATGTTCTAAAACAATGGTTCCGGTTTCAACAAGTTCACGGATAAACTAATTCAATTCCTTATGCATGGCATATGCCCAAAATTCATCTTCTAAAGCATCTTTCACATTTTTGGGTTCTAAGAGAGAAGTGTTGCACATATACCTTACCATGTCTCTATAGTTCAACTTGGGTTTACCTCTAGTTCGGATTCTATCATGTATTGATCTAATCACATCATCTACAGTATGATTTTTGTAAACTTGAGGCATTTCAGCTTGAATTTCTTTAATGCTAACTTCAGTTGTTACACTACTTGTTGTAACATCACATGAACCAATGTCTTCCTGCTCAGTTTCTGTTTCTGGCGTTGCAATAGTATTGTCACAGCAGATTTTTTCGTATATTCTTCTTTCGATGTTGCAACACCATCTGCATCATCTGCATCCGTCTTACTGGCGCTTCCTTCTTCCAGCGATTCTTCAAATGTAACTTGTCCTTTATCACATTTCCCGTAGTTGCTTAGAACTTCACGCATACCTTTTATGTGTCTAGAGCATCCACTATCAACATACCAAGAGTTAGTAGCACAGGCTTGTGTAGAAGTATAAGCAGCCAAACAGGTTAAATCAAATTTCTTTACCCAAATGTGTCTCACCTTATGTTGCAACAACACTTGAAATGATCTCTTTTGTTGATTAAGGGACTTACCTTTTTCCAGCATTCTTTTGAAACTTGAAACACTGAGGTTTGATGTGTCCAAGTATGAAGCATAAGTGATAGATGGGAACAAACCTGTTCTTTTTTTTTCCTTTGTTTCTTTTGCACTGGTGCAGCCTGTGTTGCAAGAGTAGTTGAATCTTTTTGTCCAACTTTATGCACTATCACAACATCTGATTCTTCTAAGCTTTTGACAAAGACAGTCCTTCCAGAAGGTTCTTCTCCATAAAAACCAAGTCCAGTATGATTATTGCTTGATTTTTGAACGGATAACATGTTATCCAATTTTTCAGTTCCAGAATCCAGCATTTTAACATAACGCTGCATCTGTTCCAATTCGTGTCGCACCATCTGCACTTTCATCAGTCTTTCTTCAACCAAGTTTTTCAGTTCAACCTTTTGTTTTTCCAATTCTATGATCCTTACCTCCAATCCTTGATTTTTCTTGCACACGATCACCTATTTTTCATACATGTCTTTGTACATTTTCATGACTTCTTCATCATCCAAGTCATCATCACTTTCTGATTCAGTACAATCAATTTCACTCAATTCATCATCTGTTTCACTCAATGTCACAATACCTATAGCATATTCTTCTTCGTTCAGTGTGGCCTCTCGCTGGACAGTTGCAACATTGAATGCAACAAAGTTATCTATATGCTCCTCGTCACTTTTTATGCATTCTTCCGACTCCTCATCACTCCAGGTAACATTCATTGCCCTTTTTTTTCTTCAAGGTGTTTGCACATTTAGATTGGATGTGACCAAAACCCTCACATTCATGACATTGAATTTCTTTACATTTTTTCTTTTCATTCATCGATTTAAAGCTTTGTTTCTTGAATGAGTCAGACCATGTTGCAACTTGAGGCTTCTTTCTAAAGTTTGACTGTCTAAAGCCACTTCTCCGTTTGTCCCACTTCTTTAAAACTTAGTTGAAATTTTTGGTAAGCACGGCCAAGGATTCAGAGATTTCAGAGTCCTCATCATCCGAAGAGCTTGTTGTTTCTAATTCTGTTACAACTCTGTTACAGGCGATGTTGCAACATTAACAGGAATATTAGTTATGTCACAGACTGTAAACAATCTATTTCTCTAATTGCTTAGTTAGTTTATTCCACTTAATGTTCTAACATGAGTAGTGACAGTAAACAGTAGCGAAAATAATAAAGCTATAATAGAAATAAAGAACACCAAGATTTAACGTGGTTCAACCGTGCGGTCTATGTCCACGGGACCTCCCCTGGTCCAACAAACCTGTTCATTAAGAAACAACAAGTTACAGCATCAATGGACTTACACAAATAAAGACTCCCTTTTAACCTTGGACGCCTAGATAAAAAACTCCTTAACGAACTTCAGTTTGGCGAGCTTCCCGCGACTTGCAACGTTCTCTCCCAAGAACTACACCTTATTCTCTCAAATAATGAATAAATAAGACAGTAATCTAATCAATCAAAGACTCATATAATTCACTCATGCCTCACTGTCATAACTAACAAAGTTGCAATACTTAATACAATCAAATACTAGAACAAATATTGTGTTGCAACATCACTAGGAACACTGGACAAAAAACTCTCTTATATTTTTTCTTGTTGCTCTTTGTTTCTGCCTCTCTCTGCCGTGACTTTATGCTTCATATAAATACTCAATTTCTATTGTAGATCATCTTGGGCTGCAAGAAAAGCCTTGACTCATAAAACCCTAATCTCCATTTTATTCTTCCTTTCCTTTTGAATATGCAATTAATGTCATTCCTTAATTAGCACAAATCTTCTTCTCATATGGTAAGATACTATAAGATTTTCCTGCACAATATAAAAGGTAAAAGCACAAGTATGGTAATATCATAAGTTTTGCAAAACATAGCCAATCAATAATTGCCTTAATAATCTCCAATCAATTAATCAATCGCCAATCAAGCTAATTGGCTTAACATAAAGTGTGGGTAAGTTATATCTATCAAATATTGAAAATTTGTGTATTTTTAAGATAATTTTACTCGGAAAAAAAAATCACTTAAGTATGTGAGTCGTCCTTCATTATTTAGAGAGAATTCGTACATCAACTTTCTTGTGTACCATGTACTATGTAATTTATTCTTGGCCCTACGACATATGCAACTTTTTCTCTTCCTATCAATTTTTATTGGGTTTTGAGGAGAAAGGACCAGTGGGTTTCAGGTGAAGACAATGAGCCTCTCCTTCTAAATTCCCTCGGCGCATGTTATCCTTCTAAAATGCGCCAAACCTACGAGATCTGACCATCGTCGCCGACAACCATACATTTACCTAGCCTAAACACAACCAAACACTTACCTTTACCTTGTCCAATACTTAGCTAGTCATACCCCACTGGTATGGCTAAAAAGAAGAAACACACTCGCTCCCTTTCAGTATCTAACTCTAGCAACAAGGAGTTCTTCACTGGCCTTAAGTCCAAAGTGGCTCCTTCTCAGAGACTAGTTCCAGTCTCAAATGGCAAAACCGTTGTTGGCATCGGTAACACCAAGGTCGTCGAGTCATCTTTACCACAACTAGGAGTGGTGTCTCTGAAACCCCTTTTTTGCGTTGCGAAATATCTAAGGAATGTTACTAAGCCTCCATCGTTTGATAGCTCATATGATTTTCCTCAATTGGGTCCTAAAGCTAGAGTAGATAAGGCACCGATAGAAGCAATTAAATCAGTTGAGGTATCATCTTCTCTTAACTCTGGTTCTTCCTCCCCTAAGGTACCTGAACAGGAATAGAAATCTCTATTTGAATGCAAAACCAGTAATATGGTACAGCTGCAATTCCACAGCTCGCTTGAATGCAATGGGAAAATTATGGTGGTTCCGCCTCTTTATGTTCGTGAAACAGGTAGTACATTTTGGAAGAATGCTCTTGTGGGTTAATTCTTTGATAAAACTCCACCTTTTACCCTTTGTTAAACTGATGGTGTCTAATCTTTGGATAAAGTTGATATTAAATCAACTAATGAGGGGCTTTATTTCTTTCAATTTGAGATTGCTCAAGACTATGAGAAGGCTCTTCAACAACAGTGGCATATTTACCAACGCCCATTATTGCTTTGAAGATGGCAACCGCATTGAGCTTCTCAACTACTGTTTCAATAGGATCCTGATGTGGGTGAAATTTCAGAATGTTCCTACTAAATATTGGTCCTCGGAGGGGATCAGTTTCGTGGCTAGCGGAATAGGAGTTTCTCTTCAGATGGAGGCCTCTTTGGAATCCATCACTAAACTTTCGTTTGTTAAAGTTTATGTGAAAATTGATACCAAGAAGACTCTGCCGGATAAGTTTGAGCTTGAAGTCTCTAAGAATAAGGTTGTTGAAGTCCATGTTGAGTACCCATGGAAACCAAATCCATGCTTTCATTGTAAGACTTATGGTCATCCATCTAGCAGGTGTCCAGCAAAGAAACCTAAAGAGCCAGTGATTGTTCAGAAACCGACGGGGCATCTTCATAAAGGTAACCAAGCTAGAACTAATTTTTTAAACGACAAGGTCTTGAAACCAATTAAAACGAAGGCGTCTAGTGGTCCTAAGAGTCCTGCAGCACTTATAAGGCCAACTCCTCGTAAGCAGGTTGTTACTTCTAAGAAAGTTCCAACTCCTAAAGGAACTTCTAATAAATATGATGCTTTGGGTAATTCAAAGTCTGAGGACTCGTTGATTCATGCTCATGCTCCTATGGGTGATCCTGGTCGCCCCAAGTTAGGGTCTGATGCCCATGAGATTCCTAACATTAAAATCCCCTTGATTTATGAAGATGCTCATTTGGAATGTAAAGGGTCTCAATAAGCCGTACAAACAAGCAGATTTACTTAAACTTTTAAGGCAGAATAATGCTTCTATTGCATGCCTCATTGAAACTAAAATCAAGAATGCCAAGGCACGTAATCTTTTGGAGACTAAATTCAGGAACTGGGATCATCCGAACAATTATGAGTTTGCTGATAGTGGCCGGATTTGGATCTTGTAGGATTCATCTAGAGTGAAGATTTCAAAAGTTGAAGCTTCCAACCAATATATCCTTTGCTCTATTGAATGTCTTAATCCTATTTCATCATTCTATTTTTGCTTTGTGTTTGGTCTGAATGAAGGGGTGCATCGAAGAGCTCTTTAGGACTCAGTGGTGCGGTGTATGTTGAGAATCATTGATTTTTCGTATCTTTCTTTGTACAAATAGGAAAGTAGATTTATTAATTTTCTTTGATAGGCTTAATTATCTTCCTGAATTGTGGGAATCTCTTGTATATATGTATGTGTTAGCTATTGAAGAAAATTACTTTGACATAATTCTTTTGTCAATTTCACATGGTATTAGAGCTAGGTTAAACCTAGCTCTCTCGTTTTTCTTCTTTTTCTTAAGCAGCCGTTTGTATCATCTTGTTTGCAAATATATTATTCCTTTGTCAAGCACGCAACTATTATCCCAAAAGAAAAGCAGCCGCTGCATCTTTTTTGCTCAAAGCATACAACCTTTTTAAAAGAAAGTTACTGCTTTTTTTTTCTTATTCAGATACAATCCTTTTATTAACAGTAGGCGTCGTCTTCTTTCTCCACGAAAGCAGGCGCCTCCCATTTCCATCCAACAGAAGTCATTGCCTACCACATCATGGCTGATATAACAGAAGCTTCGGTAACAAAATCAATTAAAAAAGTCTCAAACCAGGAGACCTCTAGTCCTTTTTTCATCCTGTTGGGTATCGTCGCAGCGGAATGATCGGGGATAAGCAGTATCACGCAGCTAAAATATGAATGAGAACATAGAAAGTAGAGACACAAGATTTACGTGGAAAACCCTCAAACAAATCGAGGGAAAAACCACGGGCAAGTAATGGAGGATTTCACTATGATGTGGAGTATTTTACAATAACCTTCTCTCTAATATAAGGAGAGAACAATATCACTCTCTCAAATAATAGGAGAAACTAACTCTCACTCACAAATATAGAACAACAAAAGAGGAAGAAAACTACTCAAGAGAAAGCTTATGTTTTCTCTCTAATTTGCTATGCTTGGATGATGCTAAATGGTAAGGAATGAGCTTCTATTTATAGGCTCATTCCATACCCAAAATCAAAGCAAAATAGTAGTGTGAAAAGGATTTTTATGTGCCTAATTTTGCACCAAACTTTGATGCATAAATCTTCCTTTCCCATTGCCTTTTGTTTTCTTTTGACTCACCAAAAATGTAAAGCTACCAAATGTGACTTTACCTCATTAAAAGTCTTTGATGGCTCACATTCTCCCACTTAAAGTCATATTGGATGATCTTCAAATCTCTCCATACTTGCCAATTCCATGTTGCTTACGTCTTTGCTAGGCCAAATGAGGATCTACTCCAAACAAACTTGTCAACGTTGATTGGCTTTGTCATGACATCTGCTAGGTTCTCGTTAGTGTGAATCTTCTGCATATCCACACTCCCTTCCTCCACTACTTCTCGAACAAAGTGATATTGAACACCTATGTGTTTCGTCCTGGAATGAAATGCTGGATTCCTTGCAATGTGCAGGGCACTCTGACTGTCACAAAACAAGGAAATTTTCTCTTGTTTGTGCCCGAGCTCCTCCATTAACCGTTTAATCCAGATTGCTTCTTTACAAACTTGTGTAACTGCCATGTATTCAGCCTCTGTTGTAGATAGGGCCACAACAGTCTGTAATTTAGATATCCAGCTTACCATACCGCCTGCAACTGTAAACACATAGCCTGTAGTGGACTTCCGTTTATCGGCATCACCTGCAAAATCCGAATCAACAAAACCCTTGACAGTAAATTCTGATCCTTCAAAACATAATGCAACATCCGAGGTCCCTTTGATGTATCGTAGGATCCTCTTAACAACATTCCAATGCTCTCTACCAGGATTCGCCATGAACCGACTGACCGCACCAACTGCTTGAGCAATATCTGGTCTCGTACATATCATAGCGAACATGAGACTTCCCACTGCTGATGCATACGGTACTCGAGACATTTCTATCCTCTCCGCTTCAGTGCTAGGGCACATACTTGAGGATAATTTGTAATTGACAGGAAGCGGGGTCGAGATTTCCTTACAATCTTGCATATTGAAGCGCCGCAAGATTTTCTTCAAGTAATTCTTCTGGGAAATCCATACCTTCCTACCTTTTCTGTCTCGGTGAATTTGCATCCCTAAAATCTTGTTTGCTGGTCCCAAATCCTTCATATCAAACTCCCCAGCCAACTGTGCCTTCAGTTCTTGGACCCGATCTTTACTGGGACCTGCTACCAGCATGTCGTCCACATACAACAACAGAATGATAAAATCATTATCGCCAAACCTCTTGTAGTACGTACAATGGTCTGAATTGAGTCTGTTGTACCCAAGGCTAATCACGAAGGAATCAAATCTCTTGTACCAACACCTTGGCGCCTGCTTTAAACCGTACAGAGATTTGGTCAACCTGCAAACCAAGTTTTCTTTTTCTTTCTCAACAAAACCTTCTGGTTGAAGCATGTAAATCTCTTCTTCAAGCTCACCATGAAGAAAAGCCGTCTTTACATCTAACTGTTCTAGATGTAAGTCTAACACAGCACACATGGCCAAGACTACTCTGATAGTTGTAAGTCTTACCACAGGAGAAAATATCTCGTTGAAGTCAATTCCTTCTTTCTGAGCATATCCTTTCACCACCAGTCTTGCACGATATCGCTCCACTTGGTCATTACCATCTCGCTTGATCTTGTAGACCCATTTGTTACCAATGGCTTTCCGTCCAGGTGGTAGTGGAACAAGCTCCCACGTCTTGTTTTTATGTAGAGCTTCAATTTCTTCCTGCATTGCTGTCATCCACAGGGCAATATCGGGGCTTTTTATAGCCTCGTGAAAGGTAGATGGCTCTCCATCCTCCGTTAGAAGACAATATGCAGCATTGCTCACCATGACAAAATCTGAATGCCAAGTTGGTCTTGTTGTCTGACGCAATGAACGTCGGACTTCTATAACCTCAGCATCATCTGGTTCTTGTTCCTCGTGCTCCGGTGCAGCTTCAGAAGAAGCATCTCCTTGTTCTGACTTATCTTCAATTTGTATTGTAGTAGTCTCCTTTGAAGTGTTGCTGTCGTCTTCACTTTGCAGTTTATCTTCTGCAAATATCACATCTCTGCTGATGACAACCTTGTGGGCAGTGGAATCCCACAGGCGATACCCCTTAACACCATCAGCATTTCCCAAGAATACACATTTCCTGGATTTTGGATCCAGCTTTGTTCTTTCTTGGGAACCATACATCACATATGCCGGACACCCAAATATGTGCAAGGTAGAATAATCTGCGGGTTTTCCGGTCCACATTTCCATTGGTGTCTTCAACCCAATTGCAGTTGACGGTGACCGGTTTATCACGTAACAGGCAGTTCTAGCTGCTTCTGCCCAAAATGATTTGGCAAGACCTGCAGTTTCCAACATAGCTCTCATTCTTTCAAGAAGAGTTCTGTTCATCCGCTCTGCTACACCATTTTGCTGAGGTGTATGTGCAACAGTAAATTGCCTCTGAATACCCTCTTGCTTGCAAAATGCCAAGAAGCTCCCGTCAGTGTATTCTCCTCCGTTGTCCGTCCTTAAACACTTGATCCTTTTCCCGGATTCAAGTTCCACCAGCGCTTTGAATGTTTTAAATATTGGAAACACATCTGACTTGTTCTTGATTGGATACACCCACAGTCTCCTGGAGTAATCATCAATAAATGATACAAAGTATTTGGCTCCTCCTAGGGACAAAACCGGTGATTCCCAAACGTCTGAATGGATCAAGTCTAGAATGTGTTTGCTTCTGGCAGTAGATCTCCCAAATTTCAATCTATGCTGCTTACTGGTAACACAGTGCTCACAAAAAGGTAAGTTTACCGTCTTGAGCCCGGGTAGGAGATTACGTTCAGCAAGAATCTTCAAGCCTCGTTCTGTCATGTGGCCCAATCTGCGATGCCACATTATAGTTGATTCTTCTTGGCCGGCTGATGTAACTGATACATCTGCCTCCTGTAACGTATCTCCCAAAAGCATGTATAGATTTACCCCGATCTTTTCTGCCTTGATCACCACAAGCGCTCCTTTGACAACCTTCATGATCCCATCCTCGATATGGGTCTTGCAGCCAAGGTCATCCAATTGTCCAATGGACAATAGGTTCTTCTTCAAGCCCTTCACGTGTCGTACCCCTTGAATGGTGCGAATGGTACCATCATACATTTTAATTTTGACGGTACCGATACCAGCAATCTCCAAGGCATGATCATTACCCATGTACACAGATCCTCCAGAGACAGGTTCATAGTTGTGAAACCATTCTCTACGAGAGGTCATATGCCATGTTGCTCCCGAATCCATTATCCAAGCATCAGTGAGCTCCTTTCTGCCTTTTGATACAGTTGCTGCTTCGCTGTATAAAATATCTCCATCATCTGGTACAGTCGCCACACATCCCTGAGAATTTGTCACCTCGGGATTCTTTTTGTTGCTCCAACAATCCTTCTTGAAGTGCCCTTTCTTGCCACAGTTGTAGCATTTGATATTCTTTCTACTCTTTGATTTTGATCTACCTTGGTTGTTGCTCCCACTAGAGCCACGTTCCGTTGATCTACCTCTCACCATTGATAATGCCTCTGCTTGTTGTGAACTTTCGATTCTGTCTTCCTTACTTTTGCGCCTAGATTCCTCTTCCAGAACAGCGGCTGCAACATCATCAAAAATAACAAAATCTGAAAGAACATTGTTAGTGTAACTAATGATGAGTTGATCATACGAATCAGGTATACTTTGAAGTAGAATTTCTGCACGTTCAAGCTCCGCTATTTTATGCCCAATTGCAGTCAATTGAGAGAATAGCGTATTTAAGGTATTGATGTGATCTGTCACCGATGTGGACTCACTCATCCGAAGGGTGTAAAGTCTCCTCTTCAAGAAAATCTTGTTGTGAAGTGACTTAACCTCATACAGTTTGGTCAGCGCATCCCAAATTTCTTTTGCTGACTTCTTTTCCTCAACGCTTGACAATACCGAATCTGCCAATGCCAGGTGCAGATTAGCCATAGCGTTGTCATCCATCTCTTTCCACTTGTCGTCCGTCACCTCCGCTGGTCTGTCTCCAATTGCTGCCAAGCAATTCTCCTTTCTCAAGATTGCCTTCATCTTCAATTTCCATAGGGAAAAATTTCTCCCGTTGAACTTCTCGATTTCAAATTTTGCTGCCATAGTATTAACGACGATCTGCTTTGTAACTTGAACCGGCTCCCACTATTTCACTGTGAATAGTACTATTTATATGAATAGTACCGTATACGTGAATAGTACTAAAACCGTATACAAAAATAGTATCGATACCGTATAGGTGAATAGTACTATACCGTATGCGTGAATAGTAACCGTGAACAGTAACCCCGTATGTATACCAGTGACCCGTAACCAATGGCTCTGATACCACTGTTGGGTATCGGCGCAGCGGAATGGTCGGGGACAAGCAATATCACGCAGCTAAAATATGAATGAGAACAGAGAAAGTAGAGACACAAGATTTACGTGGAAAACCCTCAAACAAATCGAGAGAAAAACCACGGGCAAATAATGGAGGATTTCACTATGATGTGGAGTATTTTACAATAACCTTCTCTCTAATATAAGGAGAGAACAATATCACTCTCTCAAATAATAGGAGAAACTAACTCTCACTCACAAATATAGAACAACAAAAGAAGAAGAAAACTACTCAAGAGAAAGCTTATGTTTTCTCTCTAATTTGCTATGCTTGGATGATGCTAAATGGTAAGGAATGAGCTTCTATTTATAGGCTCATTCCATACCCAAAATCAAAGCAAAATAGTAGTGTGAAAAGGATTTTTATGTGCCTAATTTTGCACCAAACTTTGATGCATAAATCTTCCTTTCCCATTGCCTTTTGTTTTCTTTTGACTCACCAAAAATGTAAAGCTACCAAATGTGACTTTACCTCATTAAAAGTCTTTGATGGCTCACACATCCACCATTCAGATCATCCCGGAATGGTCCTTGTTTCAAAACCACTTAACGGAGATAATTATTCAACGTGGAGTCGCTCCATGTATATCTCGTTGAGTTCCAAGGACAAATTGGGGTATGTCAATGGATCTCTTACAGTACCAACAAAAGACACGGACTCAGAAAAATACCTTCTTTGGCAACAATGTAAAAATATGGTGATTGCATGGATATTAAATTCTGTTGAACCGGATATTGCAGACAGCGTAGTTTATTGCTCCACAGCGCATGAAATTTGGGAAAAACTTTAAGAAAGATTCTCACAGAGCAACGCTTCAAGGATTTTCCAACTTAAGCGCGAACTTGCCTCTCTTACTCAAGAACATATGACAATTGCAAATTACTTCACCAAGTTCAAAAAACTGCACAATGAATTAGTCTCCTTCACTGACTTGTTCACTTGTTCTTGTGGCGTTATGAAGAAGCATACGGAACGTGAAGAACAAAATGTTCTAATGCAATTCCTCATGGGTCTCAATGAATTGTATAGTGCCATTCGTGGACAGATCTTGCTAATGAATCCCTTGCCCACTCTTCGCAAAGCATATGCTCTAATTTTGCAAAAAGAGAAGCAAAAGGAAATTGGTCGTCTTTAGCCGTGATGGAGTCCACTGCCATGGTCGTACGTCAAGGATCAATTAATTTTAATACCAATCATAAGCCACAATATTGCACTCATTGTAATTGTGATCATCACACAATTGAGACTTGTTACAAATTGCACGGATATCCTTCTGGTCATAAACTTCATACCTCTAACAAATCAAAGGGTGGACGCAAACCTGTTGCTAACTATGTGAGTGGTCAACCTAGTGTTCAAGAGATTCAAGCTGCTATGTCTACTTTGTCTGAGGCACAATGTCAACAGGTTCATTCTATGTTAAGTGAGAAAGAGATTCACCAACCTGCAATAAATGTTGTTGTTAATCCTTCAACAGGTACACTTAAACCTTTAGCTCACAACAACATCCAATGGATTATTGATAGCGGTGCAACAGACTACATCACCTCGACTTCACATTGGCTCACGGATAATGTCATGAATTCATCCATGTTACCCGTTTTGTTGCCTAGTGGTGAAACAACACCAATCAGTTCCATTGGGAATTTATCTCTTAATTCCAATCTTCATCTTAAAAATGTTTTATGTGTACCTAATTTTAAGGTCAACCTCATGTCTGTGAGTCGTATTACTCAAGGATTAAACTGCTCAATAACTTTTTTCCTACTTGGTGTATTCTGCAAGACTTGGCTACAAGGATGATGGTTTGGGTAAACAACGTGACGGACTTTATTACTTGGTGGCTTTGGCATCAAACCAAAAAAATTTCACTAGTCAACCTTCTTGTCATGTAATGAGTACTTTTGATTTATGGCATCTGTCGTTTGGGTCACTCATCCAGTTTGAAATTGCTAGGAAAATTTTTGTTAGGTAGTCAACCCCTTTCAAAAAATGTTTATGATGCTTGTCACTTGGCTAAACAAACAAGATTGCCTTTTAATAAAAGTTCTATTTCCATTACTCATCCTTTTTCTCTCATACATTGTGACATTTGGGGACCTCATAAAGTTCATTCTCTTTCTGGCGCTCGTTATTTCTTAACAATTGTGGATGACTTTACTCATTTTACTTGGGTTTTTCTTATGCATCACAAAAGTGAAACTCAAGGTTTAATTAAGTCTTTTTTTTCTATGGTCAATACACAATTCTACACTCCTATCCAAGCCATTCGCGTGGGTAATGGGGGTGAATTTTCATCCCTACGCCATTTTTTAATGAACCAGGCACTATGTATCAACACACTTGTGTCTACACGCCCCAACAAAATAGTGTTGTAGAACGCAAGCATCGACATATCCTTGAAACTGCTCGTGCCCTCCGCTTTCAAGCAAACCTTCATCTTCGCTTCTAGGGTGAATGCATTCTCACAACTGTTTATTTGATCAATCGGATGCCTTCACCTTTGTTTTCTAATAAGTAATCCTTTGAAAAACTTCATCATAATCTACCTTCCTATACACATCTTAAAGTGTTTGGATGTCTAACATATGCTACTTCCGTCCATACCTCATCTAAATTTGATCCCCGCGCCCACAAATGCATTTTTCTTGGATATCCACAAGGTCAAAAGGCCTACCTTCTCTATGATTTGTCATCTAGGAAATTGTTTACTAGTCGCGATGTCATTTTCCATGAAAATACCTTCCCTTTCCTTAGTCACAAGTCTGCCTCACCTACTGAGCCTTCATATTATTCCTTACCTAATTCTTTAGGCCTAGCTGACGATTCTAACCAATCACCACATATACAGGCTCCTACGCCTCCCCATGATCATAAGACTATACCAGCTCCTACCGCCACTCACGATGAATCCAGCATGCCCCCTGCTCTTGCAACCTCAACCATCAGTCAGTCTACCGATGAGGCTCTTTAATTCACTTCTACCTCGTCGTTCCTCTCGTGCACGTGTCATTTCTCGCCACCTGAATGATTTTGCCGTTGCGTTGCCACCTTCCAACCAAGCGTCTTCCTCGTCGCCAAGTACTCGTTACCCTCTTAGCAATTATATGTCATATCATCGCTACTCACCTTCTCATTTGGCATTTATTGCTAACATTAGTCATGCTATTGAGCCCACTAGTTATGAAGAAGCTGCCCTTGATCCTAACTGGCAACACGCAATGGAATCTGAACTTCATGCTCTTAAGCTCAATAACACCTGGACTGTCACTTCTTTGCCTCCTGGAAAAACTCCCATTGGGTGTCATTGGGTCTTTAGGTGAAACATAATTCTGATGGTTCCTTTGAATGGTACAAACCTCGTTTGGTTGCTAAAGGGTACACTCAGACTAAGGGCATTGATTACCATGATACTTTCTCTCCCACTGCAAAAATGGTAACTGTTGTTACATCCTCGCTCTTGCTGCAACTCAATCTTGGTCACTCCACCAGTTAGATGTTCATAATGCATTTTTCCATGGTGATCTCCATGAAGAAATATATATGTTCCCTCCGCCTAGTTTTCGGCGACAGGGGGAGCGCATGGTGTGTCGCCTCAACAAATCTTTATACAGCCTCAAACAAGCCTCTCGTCAATGGTTTGCCAAATTTTTTGAGGCCATACAAGCTGTTGGCTTCATTCAGTCCAAAGCTGATTATTCTTTCTTTACTCGTCGGACAGAGAATTTTTTTACAACTCTTTTGATTTATGTTGATGATATTTTGATTATAGGAAATAACTTGAGTGCCATCAAGGAAGTTAAGTTTTTTCTTCAAAATCGCTTCCGCGTCAAAGATCTCGGAGATTTAAAATATTTTTTGGGCATTGAAGTATCTAGATCCAAGAAGGGCATATGCATTTCACAGTGAAAATATGCTCTTGAAATTCTTGATGATTTGGCTTACTTGGAACACAACCAATTTATTTTCCTATGGAGCAGGGATTGAAACTAGATTATACAGGGGAATTGCTTGCAAATCCACAAAAATACAGGAGACTACTGGGTCGACTAATCTATTTAACTATCACCAGGCCAGACATTACATATGGCATTCATGTCCTTAGTCGTTTTATGCATGAGTCGAGAAGGCCTCATTGGGATGCTGCATTACGCGTCCTAAAATACATCAAAAGCACTCTAGGACATGGCGTTTTCTTTTTAGCCCAGAATTCACTACATCTGAAGACATTTTGTGATTCTGATTGGGGTGGGTGTCCAACAACGAGAAAGTCAACAACAGGATATTGTGTTTTTCTTGGAAATTCTCTAATATCCTGGAGAACAAAAAGGCATAAAACTGTTTCACTATCCTCAACAAAAGCTGAATATAGAGTTATCGCAGGTACTTGTTGCGAGCTTACTTGGTTAGGTAATTTGTTGAAAGATCTTCAGTTAGACCATTCAAAACTAGTTTTGTTGTACTGTGACAATCAAGCAGCTCTTCACATAGCTGCCAATCCAGTCTTCCATGAAAGAACAAGACATATCGAGATAGACTGCCACTTTGTTAGAGACAAGATACAAGATGGTTCTATTATCACCAAATATGTAACCTCTTCACAACAACTTGCAGATTTGTTCACTAAACCCCTTGGGAAAGACACATTCAACGAGTTGTTATGCAAGTTTGGGAGTTCTTGACATCCACTCTCCAACTTGATGGGGGGTGTTGAGAATCATTGCTTTTTCGTATCTTTCTTTGTACAAATAGGAAAGTAGATTTATTAATTTTCTTTGATATGCATAATTATCTCCCTGAATTGTGGGAATCTCTTGTATATATGTATGCGTTAGCTATTGAAGAAAATTACTTTGACATAATTATTTATCAATTTAACAGTGTAGTCTGACATTTCAGAATTCTCCTCTGGGTTTTGGAGGCGACTTCAATGAGATTACTAGAATTGAAGATCACACTGGTTGTGACTTACTCCTGTCATATGCGTGGGAGTTTGTTGAGTGTATTGACAAAGTTGGTATCTCTGAGATACGCAGCTCGGGGCCTCTGTTCACGTGGACAAACAAGTCATATGGTCTGAATTTTAAAGTGAGTAGGTTGGACAAGGTTTTTGCTAATGGAAAATGGAATATGACTTTTCCCGATACCTCACTGCTGTATCATGCTATGGATCTCTCGGACCACTGTCAACAGGTCCTAAACCTTTTCACTCGAGTGAAAAGTAAATGTGTTCCCTTCAAGTATTTTAATACTTGTCCCATGAAAATTTTGGTGAGGTGGTAAATGAGGCATGGGATACTCATGTGGTTGGTTGTCCTATGTATAGAGTTGTTACTAAACTCAGGTTGATGAAAAAGGGATTGAAAGCTCTTAACAACAACTATTTCAAGAACACTTCTCATGATATTGAGCTTTGCCGTGAAAAATTGGGCTAGATTCAGAACAAGATCATTTGTGGAAATGGTGAGAGTGCCGATTTTGAGGCTGAACAATCCTTTTTTTCTAATCTCAAGCATCTATTAGAAGTTGATGAGAGCATTTGGAAGCAAAAATCGAGGGTGCAATAGCTCAAGAAATGAGATGCCAATTCATCTTTCTTCTTCAAATATGCTAAGGGGAGAGCTGCTAAGAATGCTATTTCATCTGTTATTGATGGCGATGGCTATGTTCTTATTATAGATGATGATATCAACAAGGAGGTTGCTGCTTATTTTAAGAACCTTATTGGTTCTAATTCTGATTCGACTTGCAAGATGTCTACGGATGATTTAAGATCCCTTCTTAAATGTATAATCTGGTCTAAGCATGGATGGATGTATATACGGGCCAGTGAGGACTACAATTCCCAGAGACTCAAGAGCATAAGCATTAAAGTGTGAGTTGGAGTTCTATTTTTTGATAATATATGCATTTTTAAGGAACTTTTAACCATAGAAATTAAATTAGTCTCCACTAAAAATAGTTGCTCATATAAAAGTGTTAAATTGTATGATTTTAGTCTCTATTGAACAAAATCTAGGATTTGCCCCTACTCGACTGACTCGAATTAAATCTAATGGAATGGATCTTCCGATTAGTATGTACCGAATCCAATTTAATATTTGAAAAATAAGGTCTAGGCTGATGCCAAATTTTGGTCACTACAATTCTATCCCAATATATACATAAAAAAAACTTTCACAATTGAACTTACTATTTTCTTTTTTTTTTCTATTCAGATGAATATGAACATCAATGAATGGCTCAGACTATACTCTCATGTCATTACAGTAACAAGAAAAGTTCAAAGGGAGGTTAAACTAGGAAACCTTACTCTTCCTCCTAACATCAATATCTTTATCCCAATACTAGCACTGCACCATGACCCTCAATACTGGGGAAAAGATGTCCACATTTTCATGCCGGAGAGATTTGCAGAAAGGGTGGCTAAAGCTACCAATAACAATGCAACAGCATGCCCCGAACAAATTGATAGTGCAAGAGGAGCAAAAGTAGCCTAGGATGATGTTTGTCGTCCAAATGAAGAAGGTGGTTTGGGCATTCGTAGATTGGAGGATGTTAATATGGTGGCTTTGTTGAAATTGTTTTGGCATACATACTCATATGAACAGTCTCTTTGGGGTTATTGGGTGAATATAGTTTTTCTTGAGAATGAAAGTATTTGGAGTATCAATATTCCTGTCAATGCTTCATGGTCGTGGAAAGAAATTCTTAAATGTAGACCTATTGCATCTCAATTCATTAAGCATGTCATTTGTGATGGGGTCGAAGACATTTCTTCTTTGGGATTGCTGGCTTCCTAATGGGACAGTCTATGATCATATGAGGCGAAACAACATGAATATTCTAGCACCTCAATACTCTTAAAATGGCTAGATGTATTTGCAACAACCAATGGTGTTGGCCAAGAGACTTGGAGTTCATTGATAGCCTTAATCCAGGTATGCCGAATCTTAGTCGTCGGGATCAAATTGTGTGGAACAATGAATTTTCAGACAGTTTTTCAAATCTTAACACATGGAATGCTATCAAAGGGCTGGGCATTAGAATGAAATGGGCTGAACTTGTATGGAATAAGGTTGCTATTCCTAGACAAAGTTTTTGTGCTTGGCTAATTTGTCTTAACAAGTAGCCAATCTTGTCAAGGTTAATGGAGTGGGGTATTGTTAATGAAGCTAAATGTGTGTTTTGCTTTATGGGTTAAGATTCCAGGGACCACTTGTTTTCATTCACCAAAAGGATTAGGGAACAATGTGCGAAAAGATTGAGATGTGGTAACATTAGTTATGATTGGGAGTCTATCGCGGATAAGATGGCTGGAATGTGCAGGAAGAAGTGCTTGAAATCTTACCTTATCAAAGTCACGGTTTGTGCTTGTGTTTATAATGTTTGGATTGAACGCAACAACAAAATTTACAATTCAACTGCGTATACTGAGGAACAAATTATTGAGAAAATTCTTTTGAATGTTAGAGGAAAAATTTGTATTCAACGTAAATATAACAACAGTCTTGAAAATAGTATCCTTCGTACGAAATGGTGTATCAGTATGTACTGATTCCACACTTTTTGTTATTGTTTATTGAAGTGGAATAAAATGAGTTACTTGTTTAGCCCCAAAAAAGGGTGAATAGTACAAGACCCCCTTGTGATCAGACGTAAATGCACACGACCCCCTTGTGGTCTCAAAACCTCATCCAGACCCCCATGTGATCCGACCCTTGGTACATACCGCCCCTCTCCGTCAAATTTTTCGTAACTTTTAATGGCATGTGTAGCACACACGCATTTATTGCAACTTGGATTCATTTTTAATAATTTTATCAATAACATAAGTATGTTTATTGACCAAAATACCCTTTTTTACAAAAAAATAAATAACTACCTTTTTTTTCCTATTCTTCTTCTTCTTCCCTTCCTCCGCCCTCATCCACCCCACCACCACTAAACCCCACCACAGCCACCCTCACCCACCACCATAAACCCAACTCCACATTTTGAGATTTAATAACACTGAAAAGAAACAACATTGCTTAAAGCATGTTAAAAAATTAATTTTTTTTTCCAAGAGACCTCCATTAGAGAACACTCTCGAAGCTTTGCTTCAGCCATTAGAAAGCTTCAACACTTATGTCGAAGCTATATCTTTTCTTACTTTATCTTTTGATCTAATTTTCATTCCCAACTATAGTCATAATTTTTTGTCAGCCGCCATTGAAGAACTAATCAAATCTCCATTAAAGCTTCACATTGAAGCTCAATTCAGTCACACAAAGCTTCGCAAAAGCTCATTCTTTACTATCAAGGCGTAGAGATGGTGGTGGTGAGTTGACTGTTTCAATTTCTTTTATTTATTTATTTATTTATTTTTCAATTACTACTATTATTTTATTGTCAAATACGTTAAAAATTAATAAGAATTACATTTTACGTGAGTGTACTGCACATGCCGTCAAAAGTGAGGAAAATTTGACGGAGGGAGGCGGTGTGTACCAAGGATCGGACCACAAGGGAGTTTAGAGGAGGTTTTAAGACCACAGGGGGGTCTAGAGGAGGTTTTGAGACCACAAGGGGGTCTAGTACTATTCACCCAAAAAAAAAAATGAGTTTTCATCTTACAATCACCAATTGGTATTGATTAGAATAATTGTGGTCCTAACTTATGAGTTTTCAATGTGGGATGATTATATATTCTCTTACACTCTTTCTCACATGTGACAAGTTGAGAATGATTGAAATGGACCAATTATTTATGTGAATCAAGTTGGAAAGAGCTAATGAAGAAGCGCTCATGTGGGAAAAAAACTTCAATTTAGTTGTGTAGAAAAGCTGACAGACCAAATGGCAGAACCATTCAATAGTTAGTGTGCGTTGCAACTTCCACTCACTCCAAAATTTTGAAAAGATGTGTATTTTTAATTAGTATGAAAAATCAATTTAGGCATCATTAAATAAAATTATTTATATATGACTGTTAAATTGAGTATTTAAGCTTCTATTGAACAAAAATTATGAATCCGTCCCTCAACATAGCAGAACACAAATATAAAGAAACATGAAGTACTGATCCAAGAGCAAATCACCATGGATGTAGAGATCAAAGCCCAACTTTGATATTGGAAAGAGGCATAAAATTACATCTTAAAACGAAAAGTAAAATAGTTCGTGATTTCATATGATGATTTTCGAACTTAAAAATCTTTAATGTTAGATAATTATATTTTCTAATATGATAAAGGACTATACCCTTGTTGATTTATTGCTTGATGCTGATAATCAATGTGAAGGACCACAAAAGTGATTATCTCACGTCTGACATGGGAAGGAATTATTTAGCTTTCCCTCTTATTTTCATGAACCATCATCTCTGGTTTTATGTCACTGAATAATAGCTAAAGACCAAATGAGAAGTTGAGTGATGCTACAACATCAAGTGAGGCTAGTGAACGATCAACTGATCGCTCATCTCTAAATGTGCGTGTGGGCATCACAAACATGTGAGGTTTATGTGCTTGATACACGACTTGATCGTTCAATCAATTTTATATCCCTCTTGCTTCCAAGAAGAGTCCAAGGCATCTTTAAAGTTTAAATGCAGAACGCTAAGCACTCTATGCTTAAATAAAACGAAGTTATTGCAACTTCGCAGTCACAGTGTTCCAAGTACTTTGATGAGGCCCAAGGCCGCTTTGCATACAATATTCCTTCTTCTATTTTTTTTTCCCCCGATGATGAGAAACTTACATTAACCACAACCACACTGTTTTTACTCTAAAACTATAAATCTCGTGTTGTAATGAATCGCCTCGCATCATGCTCCAAGTCAATCGAGTGGACAGTCAATAAATGATGGGATGAGAGGGCATGTATTCGAACATGGGATCCATTATTTGGTGATGCTATGCATGCCATTGTTCATAGCACTAGTACTTCAAATTGAAAATCATATTTGGTGCTATTGTGGTCCAATTTTGTACAAAATATTTCAAGTCTTCAGGCCATTTGTGTACCTGTAGCTATTGGAATAGAATGACATCCTCCATGGTTAATGATCATTAAAATAGTTGAGATAAGATTCCTTCCTCCTAATTAGATGACAAATATGGCCTAATTTCATCTTGAAACGCTTCAAGACGAGTTGATCGATTACAAATAAAATGAAAACTAAGCATATTGACAATATCAAATGTCTTTATTATAAGCAACTCATATAATCATTTCGTACTAAATAATCTATTTTTATGCATATAGCATCACAGAGTTTATCACATTTGCTTCATCATTGTAATAACCACCCCTTTGATCTATCGTCATATTTTACAATTTATGTCAAAATATTAATTCTTTGTTAAGTTATCTTTTTCATTTCTGAGTTTCCATGGACCACTAGTAGAGTATTTTCATATGAGAGCTTATGAAGCCAAAACAAGATTATTATTGCCATTTCTTTAAATTTTCTCATATTTAATCATTAATTCCTGGATTTTTGATGACATCAAAATCTTCTCCTTTTCTTTTTTTTCTTTTAAATAGAGATTGAAACCGTGGTTCGAACACAGAATCTTCTTAAGTGACCACTTGATTTAAAAGTTTAAGTTGTTAGTTTATATTTAATTAGTTTGATATCTCCAACATGTCCCTTTACGTGCAAGCGAGATTGTTGAACTATGCACATGACAAACAGGATTATAGTTGCAAGACTTATGTCCCCAACACCCTCAAGGGGATTAATTATAGTGGTGAGACTTATGTGTCCAACACTAAAAATGACGAGACTTGCACCCATGACCTGGACCCTAATACCATTAAGTGCAGTGGCGAAGCCCAGGGGCGATACTAAGGGAGATTGATCAGATTTTTAATTTTTAAAAAGATATCTATTATTGACCCCCTATTTTTACAAAAATTTATGTCGTATCATTAAGAAAAAAATTTTGGCCCCCTAATGTTAAATTCTCCTCCCTAGCGGAGCCAAGAACATTCTAAATTACTAAGAAAAAAAACCAAAAAATTTCCTGATGATATTCATAATCTAAATAAAAATATATAAAGAAAAGTATAATAATATATAAAATAATCAATATAAAAATATATAGTTAAAAAATTCTAAACAAAAAAATAGGAATGATTTGGAATTACAAACCCTTTTCTAGAATCCTAGGGAAAAATAAAAGAATTAGTATAAGGAAAATATAAAAAAACTTGAAATAAGGATAAATGAAATCAGATTTCAGTCAATGAATCTTGGAAAAGGCCAAGGAAGGAGCTATGAAGCATTTTAGAGGTCAAGATGTGCACTCATACAATGATAGAAGTCAGGGGATGCACTCGTATAGTTAAAAATATATAATATAATGTTTTTTTTAGAAAAAGAACCAAAAATAAAAAATAAAAGATTTTTTTTTAAAAAAAAGTTGAGGGGGTACACAACACTTAAGTGTTCCGCCACTAATTCAGTGATCACTTGGTCTAAAAGTTTTGTTAAATAATGTATACTTCATTAGTTGGACGTGTTCAACAAATCTTTAATTACAATAAGTTGTTACCTCACCATTCCACTCCCATTCCAACCAACTGATCTTGGGTGACATCAAATCTTCTTAATGCTGCCAAAGTTAACATCTAAAACACCTGTCTTCAGTTTGCAGCTAAATGTTCCTTTCTCTTCGTAGTGAGAATAAAATGAGTAACAATATTTGATTTTTCTAACTTCAGTTGGTTTTGAACACAGAGTTGAAAAGATGATATGCCTCCTCTTAAGCTCCATGTTCATATGTTTCCTAGTAACCACCATTGTTAAGATCCTCAATAAAGTATGGTGGACTCCAATGCGCGTTGTGTACCACTTGAGGCGCCATGGAATCGAAGGTCCTACTTACAAAGTCCTCCACGGGAACACTAAGGAGATATCTGATATGAGAAGGGAGTCTATAAGCAAAGCCATGGATGATTTGTCACATGAAATATTCCCCAGGATACTACCTCATATACACTCATGGAGAAACTTATATGGTAATACAATGTCAGAGATAATTTTCTTAGATTTTTCCTATAGTAACTTTTGAATATAAATTGAACATGTCTGGGTTTCCTTATATTGTGTGCTACTTTCGGTGCCTATAGGTGTAAGGAATTAAGGATGGATATAGAATTTTTGTCCAGTGAAGATTAAAACATATAATTCAATATTTATACATGGATATATATTTTTAGTGGTAGTTAAACTGAATTTTATACTAAAATGCATTTAGAATACACATTTTTCAAAACAATTTGTGGTATCCCCCACTAGGATGTAAATGCATCCAACGCTGTTATTGGGGGACACTAGAGGCCTATGCGATGGGCGAATTGCCTAGCACACTAACTTGCTGTCATTGAGTGATGACTTGTTTGTCGCAAGATGATACCCTTGTTCTCTTGTGTCGTGGCGATTCAAGCACTGCACAGGCCTTGAAGTCGGCCTTCAATACTAGGTGTTCCAAAATGATGTGTTGCCTACTAGTGCCTACTGGGGAAGTGGGGTGGCCTACGTGATGAGCGAATTACTTAGCACACGGCCTTGGCTATAGGCACAATTTACATATGTAGTATTTTTTTTTTTTTTTGACTCTTAATTCTAAGGCATCACTAATCTATTTTCACTTGATAATTTCCTTTTGTTTGCTATAGCCGAATTTTCTCTACTGGCTAGGTCCTCAAGCTCAACTGGTCATCACTGAAGTAAAGCTTGTTAAAAGAAATACTGACCAATAATGATAATTATCCCAAACTAGATCTCGAAGGCTATTCGAAGAAGCTATTAGGAGACGGCCTTTCATCATCGAAAGGAGAAAAATGGGCTAACATGAGGAAATTAGCCAACCATGCCTTTCATGCAGAGAGCTTGCAAGTAAGTATAGCATCTGTATTTAGCTGATTTTATCTGTTAAAATCATGAGGTTTTATTTTAAAACCAATTAGTATTAGGAGTAACTGAAAAATCTTATGTGATAATCTTTAAATCTATGATTTTTCTACAATGAGGTATTATATATTCTAATACCCTTGATCAAGAATTAAGAACTGAGAACTGCTATTCAGTTACGTTGAATGAGTCACTTAGACCGAGAAGACAAATGGGTCACATGTGAGTGGGGGTGTTACTTATACACTTTTCCCACATAAATCATAAATTTCTAAACCATCATATAATATTTTGGACTACTCTTTCTAATATCACTTGGTTTTTGGACGGACCCCAACGACTCACATACGATTCCCGTCAATTCACGATTCTCTCATTCGATTCGTATCGATTCTTTGTTGAATCGTATCGAATCGTACGATTTGAATCGCGAATCGTACGATTCCGACAACAGAGGTCAAATCTAACAAACATTAAAGGTTATTTTGTCCATTTTGAAACGTTAGGGACTACACTGTCAAAACGAGCAAACGTGTTAGTTCCTGGTTATTATCTTATTGTAACAAAAGTTAAACAAAATAAATAAACGTATGCAGCAAGTCTGAACACCGAGATTTAACGTGGTTCAACTGTACGGTCTACGTCCACAGAACCTCCCCTGATCCAACAAACCTATTCATTAAGCAATACAATAAGTTATAACATCAATGGACTTACACAAGTAAAGGCTCCCTCTTAACCTTTGACGCCTCAATGAAGAATTCCTTATTGAACTTCTGTGTGGCGAGATCCCCTCGACTTGCAACGTTTTCTTCCGAGAACAATACCTTCTTCTCCCAAATGATATATAAAGAAGACAGTAAACTAATCACTCAAAGACAAATATAAATTACTCATGACTCACTGTCACAGACTAAGTTGCAACACTAAACAATAAGTACTCAAGACAGACTGTGTTGCAACATGACACAGAACATGATTCTTCTAAATTCTTCTTCAGCTTTTCCATGACTCTCCTTCTCTTTTTCTTGCCATGATCTGCACACATATAAATATGCACGATAACTTGTAGAAATCTCATGGATTGTGCTCCAAGTTTTTCCTTTTAAATTTTTTTCCAATATGGTAAATTAGATCTCTCTAGAATTTCTTCAAGAAAACCTGTTTTGAACTTTTTCTTATAAGGCTTTTCATTTTTGAAACTTTTTCTAGAAACCTTCAAAGCAAATTCCTTTATTAAAAACTTTCCTTCATAAAAAATTTTCTACAATCCAAAAAGGTAACTAATTAGATTTTTGCAAAACAATAGACAATCAATTAATTCCTTAACAAAACGTTAAGGATTATTTGGTCCATTTTGATAGGAACCAAAGTTTCAAACTAAATAAACATTAAGCACTCTCAAAAGCAATGTAATTGGAATCGTACGATTTGATACGATTCACTAAAAAAATGATACGAATTAGATAGGAGAATCGTGAATCGACGTGAATCGCAAGTGAATCGGTAGTAAATCATAGCGAATCGTGTGAATCGAACGATTCACTGAATCGTTTGCGATTCTGGTCAAAATTATAAAAAAAAGCCAAAAATATTTCAAAGTAGATAACAAAATAAACACGCTTCAGTTAAAAAGAAAAAGAAGAGAGAAACTCGTAGCTGATTTTTTGCAAAATAAAATTAGCCCAACATTAATAAGATGAACAAATAAAATAAAAAAGGCCAATTATATAATATCATTTATCATTTAACTATATTTAATTATCAATTGAAAAAACAACCCCCAAATAGAAAGCCCTAAGTCTAACTACTGAAATAGGGAGACAAAGCTGATTGCTTCAACTTGGCCGGTGAAGAAGAATCTTGCTGCAAACCTTCAACTGAGTTGATCGTGTTAGTGAAGTTAGCTTTTGCTTCAACTTTTTTTGTTTTTGTTTTTGTTTTTTTTTTTTTTTTTTTGCTGGTACTTTTGCTTTTGCAGAGCCATGGCCGTGAGTTTTGCTTGTCTGTTTTTTACCGTGTGTCTTTTTGTAGTACTTGGTATATATGGCTTGGAAGAGAACATTTAATGGTTTGTTTTAATGGTTTACTTTAATGGTGTACATATTTGCTTTTAATAGCCTTGTGTTTGCTGGGAAGAAAACAGAGACATCATTTAGAGCAGTTTTCGAGCACTAGTTTGGGCACTTGTGAAGTGTGATATTGTGATACTGAAATTGTTTTGGGATCATAACTATTTTTAAATGATGTCTCTGTTTTTTTTTTTTTTTTTGGTCAAAAAACGATATATCTGTTATCAAATAAAGTAGTGTATGCCTATATGCATTCACCATGAATCTCATTGATATTTACGGTCAAAGTATGGGTTGGACTTTAATTATTTTATTTATTTTATCTTAACACAGGGTTTTGGTGTTGATCATGAAAATATGGTTACGAAAAAACAAAAAGAACAAGACACAACATGAAAACATAATATGTCAAATATCAATTAGTTTTAAATTTGTGACCGAATCAATACGATTAAAGATTCGATTCGATTCATGGTTCAAAAAAATGACATTTCGATTTACGATTCGACAACTATGCTCAAAAGTAATAAGAACATCTTTGGTTTAGTGGTATAATTTTTGTTTTTAATATAGAAAATATATATATTTTTTTAAAAAACATCGTAAAAATAATTTAAATTTTCCTTTAAATAAATAATAAAAGAAAAAGATAAAAACATCATGAAAGGTTACTACACTGAAATGGATTCACCCAACTAATGCTTTTACCTCTTGATGATATATATTGTCAAAAAGAGTAATGATATTAGTGAACTACAAAATATATGTTGAGTATTTTCTCTTTTTCTTCTTTGCCAGGTAGCTAGAATATTTTCTTTATTATCGTCCAAGTTTTATGTCATTCCTTATGCGTGGAGGTCACTAATGGGTTCATATACATGATTCAGGCTCATATGATATAATGGTTCATTAGAGATGGCTTCCAAAGCGAGACAAACGCTCAATGTAACCATACAATATAGAATTCAATTCAGACCATAAATAAAAGTAACATTGTCTCTAAAGGTTTGGTGGAATGGTCGGTTACATTATTGATCATTTGTTGTGGCTCAATATTCTAAATTTAAACTTATATCCTCTAATTACAAATATAGTCTGACCCTTGACTGACTTAGAGTATAAATTAAAATGTATCACTACACTATGAGATTTATAAATTAGAGATAAATCTAATTTGGTCCTTATTAGATTGAGTTTCTTATCATTGAAAAAAAAGTTGTTAAGAATTTGTCAAAGTAGTTCGTATTTATCATAACATTATGTTGCAAAGAAACATAATTAAACTTTAGAAAACCATGTCTTCTTGACTTTTTCGATTTCCATAATACTAATCTTTATGGTTCCAATTTCTAAACTTGGTCAATATTATTCAATGTGTTTTTCCTTTCCAAAAAGGTTGGTGACCTCTTTATTTTTTATTTTTTATTGATGACGAACCACCCAACAGTTCACTAAAGTGGCTCATGTAATTAGTGAAAAATGATTAAAATATTTATAGCTCCTATGAAAATAAGGAATTGTGTGGCAGTTATAAAAAAGGAATTCGATAAGAATCAACCCCAACGAAAAAGCAGTATGATTGGAAAAAAAACTAGGTATTGGTACAGATAAATTTATTTATTTTCTAGAAACGATAAACGACTTCACACCTTCTTATATTTTATAAAAAGTGTACAATATGGTATAAATAAGCTAATAATCCATGTATTTTAAAAACGTAGTTAAATATTCTATATATTTTAAAAATGTAACTGAATACCTACTGCATTTTTTAAAACTACAGCTAAATACTCACTTTCGTTAGAAAAAATATTCATTTTAATAGGGGATATTTAGTTACGTTTTTAAAATATAGGGTATATTCAGTTACGTTTTTAAAATCAGGGGGTAATTAACCTATTTATTAAATACATGAGGTATTCAATTATATTTTTAAAATACATTGGGATAATTAGCTACATTTTTAAAACACATGGGTGTAATTAGCTACGTTTTTATAACACAAAGAGATAATCAGTTTATTTATAAAACACATGAAGTTATTGTGCACTTTTATTAAAACACACGAGGGTGTTAAGTCGTTCACTCTTCTATAAATGATATATAAATCGAAATATTTTATATACAATAAGTTTTAAATCTTAATGCAAGCAAGTTAACTTTCTCATCAATTAAGTCATCAAAATTATTTTCTATAAAGGTCATAATTTTTCTAAAATGTTAAAATACTAGTTCAACTATATATAGATCTTATATGATTTTGGATTTTATACTACAGTAGAACCTCCTTAATCTCTATGAATTCCGCAAATGCATTATATAGGATTCTTCTCACATTTTAACAAAACAAAACAATATAGACGAAATTGAAAGTTTTTAAAAATAATAGGGATAAAATTAAAACTTTTGGGTAACAATAAGGATGAAATTGAGAAATTTTAAATAATATGGATGAAATTAAAACTTTTGATGAAACAATATGAACTAAATTGAGACATTTTAAATAATAGGGACCAAACCAAAATTTTCTACAAACAATAGAGACTAAATGTAGAATTTACTTTATGTTACAAAGAAAGTTTCTTAGGGCGAATGTGCAAATATCCTCTCCGGTTTTGCTATATAAGACGACTACTTCTTGAAGAAGTAGCGTAGTTGAAAGTTGAAAGCCCTCTCAACTGGGTTCTTTAACACTAAAATCATGCCTTGCAACACGAACACGTCGGCGTCTGATCTTTGGGTGGCGGCTGGCACAGCTTTAGCTGCATGGGGCATATCTAAGCTCTTCTCAAAATCATCATGGTTGAAACTCAACATTGATGCTAGTTTAGCACCTACTGAGGCTATTGGAGGGGCCTTTAGAGATGACAATGGTGATTGGGTGTTTGGTTTTGCTGGAAAAATTCAGGGTTGCGATCCCCACCCCGAGTCAGCTGAATTATGGGCCATCAAAGTCGGACTAGAGATAGCTCGGGATCGTGGATTCAAGAATATTGAGGTCGAAACAGATTGTGACTCTGCCGTGCGGCTTTTTAATGGGGATCAAGAACCTTCAAATGACCTACAAAAAGAGCTCGTTCAAGTTTGCGCAGATCTACGTAAAAGAAAGTGGTCAGTTCACCTAAAACACATTCACAGAGAAGCTAATAAAGTTGCAGATAGAATGGCTGTGTTAGGCCATAGATATGATGAGATCAAACCTTTTGAACACCCACCTGATGATAAAAGACTTGAGGAGCTTTTGGCTAGTGATAAGCAAAGCTGGGTGATCCACGGGCCATGAATACTAATTTATCATGGGTCGTTTAATTAAGTTATATTTTCATGTATTATGTTTGACTCGAGTGATTTGTGTACTATGTTTATCTCTAGTAGTGATTGTGGAATATGAATTATGTAAGAGTATGTTTCTCTTCCTATGTGTGTCTATGGCCGCTGTACTACCGTATCTGCTGTTGTATCTTATTCATATTCATAATATATGATCTGATTGAATAGGATGACGAACGGACTAGATGATTCGATGACAATATCCGATTATATGATTCATATATATATACTCGAAGAAACATAAACGAAGCAAACTCGTCGGTTTTTATTTACATGGGGGCAAAGCTCGTAGTCAATGAAAATCAAAGTCGCGTTTCTTAGCTGAATTATGGGTCATCAGATTCGGACAAATAAGATATTTCGGAATTGGGGATTCAATAATATTGAGCTCGAAACGGACTAAACATTGCAGAGATATAACATAAGAATTAATCTGGTTAGTTGAACTGGAACATTATGTACCCAGAAAAAGGCTAATAAAGTGGCTACTAGGGCTTTGATCCGGTAGTAAGTTATTCGCTTTGTATACAAGCAAGAGGTTGCGAGCCCCATTCTTGTTGGTTACATTTATATATATTATACATTTTTCGACCTCTATTGGACAATATATATATATATTTATATATATATATATGAAATGACGGATTTAGACCAAAATAAGATCACCTCGTGAGGGAGTTGTTTTTCATTATGAACGTGAGATCTTTCAGAATGAAAGAAGATAAAAATGTCATCAACGATTTAAGCTGGATACTGTAATTAAGTTTCATTTTCATGTTTTTTGTTTCCTTGAGGTTGTCTTTTACTACTAGGTCGAGGTTGAATGATTTTGTACTGTGTTTTTTCTTTGCTAAAGATCTTGTACTATGTTTATCTTGAGCGATTGTGTTACATAATGTTGAGAATTAATCTGCTGCAAGGTAATGTGGATATATGCAACTTTATTGCTTCTCCTTGCTAATTTATTTTATGGGTGAAGTCTTACTTTTGTAAAGTTACATAATACCCCCTATGATTTTAAAAGCATATTGTATATCTTGTAATTTCTGAAACCAAGTATAACAGCCTTTTTCATAAAAAAAATTCATCTATTTTAACAAAAAGTATGATGCACGCGTGTCAAATACACTTTTTTTGCTTAAATTATTAATTGTATGGACAAAAATATCCATTTTTCAACTCTAAAGAAAAAAAATATGTGTTATATAAGGGTATTTTTTCTAAATAATTAATAATTTAAGCAAAAAAAACTTGAATAATAGCATTTGACGCACGTGCATCACATTGTTTGTTAAAATAAATGGATTTTTTGACAGAGGGGGCTATTGTGTTTAGTTTCAGAAACTACAGGGGGTACCGTGCACTTTTAAAACCTTTGAGGACTATTGTGCTTAGTTTTAAAAATTACAGGGGATACCATATATTTTTAAAACTATAGAAATATTATGCAACTTTACAAAAATATAGAAAAATCATGTACATTTCACCCTTTATTTTATATCCAAAGTTTTTATTTGACAAGATTTTCTAGGACAATTTTATCGGTTACCCTTTTATAAAAGTTATATATTGTACTTATTTGATTCATATGCAATTTTTTGTATTTGACACGCATTTCAAGGACATCCTTATCAAGCACCTTGTTAACAAATTAAAGTTTCGAGTGGACAAGCTTTTTGGGGATAACCTTATCGCTAACCCTACTAAAGTTACATCTAAGCCAACAAAAGTTTTAAGTTTCACCCTCTAACTCTTTTCCAAACATTCCTTTTCACTATTCTCTCTTAAGGGGGTGAAGTAGGAAAAGACGAATGGAACAAGTGATATTTAGGCCATTGAACTCCATTCTTGTTGATATACTGAAAATTGCGTTTTCTTTTTATTTTCTAGGGGAAAAAATTCAAATCAATAACTTCATCTCTCTAGCTAGCATTGATGTCCGAGGATACACATTGGATATTTTACACTTGAAATAATAATTGTATTCACTTGAATTACGAACAAAATCTGTAGACAAATTTTAGTTTCTGAAATGTCAAACATATAATACAATAATGATATGGTGGACAATTTGGTAAAAGCACAAATAGACTAGAGTGCAATTATTTGAAATTCTTGGAAAAAAGCACAAATAGACTAGAGTGCAATAATTACAAAGTTTGGTAAAAAGAACAAGTGGACCAGTGTCTAAAAATTCCAAAGATTGTACGGACTGGGCCCCCTATCTTTTGTATTTTCCTTATGATGCCATTATCTAATCAACCAAACCCGTACTAATTGGTCAAACATAGCAGGACAAATTGATTTATTTATGATGTGAACTTCTTTTTGTAGTTTACTTTACTTAAAGTCAATTTACTATGTAGCTAGACTACATTCTTTGTTGCCAGTCGTTGGAGTCTGCCAAAAAAATAATATGAAAGGAAACCAAATTGAATAATAATTTTGTATGTCACTGTGTATGCAGTATGGGTACCATTTACGTTTTTCTATGGTAATATTATGCTATTGTTATTTGAAACAAGGTTGTTGTCTCGAAATATAGTTTTTGCACTTGATTTATGTGTTTGAATCGTAGTTCTACCAAAGAATGCCTACTTAACTAGGGTGTTATTGATATTGCTCCTTGTGTCTTTTGTGGTTTGGAGATGGAATGCAAAAATTATCTTTTCTTTGAATGTCTCTTTACCAACAGGATTTGGAGTTATTTCTCTTCTCTTATCAGGATGCAAAATCTTAATGTCCATTGAAAGTTGTTGGTCCGTATTTGTAAAATTTGCAACAAAAGATCGTTTAAGGCATATATCACAAGGTCTATATTTTGTGTGAGTGTTTATTTCATATGGTAGTAAAGAAATGGTAGAGTCCATAGATCTGGCGCAAATACGGAAAAATAAATTATTGAGAAGATTCTCCTATGTGTTAGAAACTTAATTTCATTACAAAGTAAATATGTTAACAGTGCACATAATAGATCTCTTTGCTCTAGTTGACAGATTATTGATAGACTGATGTAAATATCTCATTCTTTTGTATCTTGGTTTTTTGCAATGGAATGAAATGATTACTTATTTAGTAATATATATATATATATATATATATATATATATATATATATATATATATATATATATATATATTATGCTATTTATTTTTTTAAATAAATGAATCCGATTATATATGTGAAACCTGTCACATACAACCTTGTTACGAGATAAATTTTGTATGTATAATTTTGGTGATATATAATTTGACTCATAATCTTCAATAAATCATGTTCGACATAATCCTATATCAGCTATACATCCTCTGACATTTATGCCGAAGACGTCACCAGTGCTATATCCATCAAGAAATTTTCAAAATTAATTAAGATGCAACTATTTTCTCTTTCGTTTTTTATATAGTAAATTTGGTTCTACTTTTCTCTTTTGTTATAAAGGAAGACACCTAGGTGGTCCTTCTTTTAGTAGCCATCACTAGGGTAATTGTTTGCTTTATTCATTAAGTGGTTTTCCCGCTAAAACTAATTATGGCTCTCAAAAGGAATAAGAACATCATCAAAGGTCACGAAAATGAGATGGATTCATCCCAACTAATGCTTTTACCCCTTGATATTTTGTGTAAAAGTGTAATGATTGTTAGCGAACTACATAATTTAGTGAATAGATATTATGGATTATGCGTCATTAGCCTTGCAGCTTCTACTCAAGAAAAATAAAAAAAAAGGACATTTTCTCGTACCATTAATAAACAATAGTGTCAGTTGACATCTCTCTAAACAAAAGTTTGAAAGCTGACATCATTAAGGCGACATTTTGCTATTGTTTTTATCATTTTTGAATAGAATGAAACAACAGAGTGTACAATTCAATCACGTGTTTGGAGGAACAAATTATCGAAAATATTCTTTTTGGATGATAGATATAAAATTAGTCTTCAAAAAAATATAGATGTAGTCTGGAAAATTGTATCTTGTGTTTGGATTGGAGGCTTAACTTAGTTTAAGTTTGGCTTCTTTGTAATGTTCAAGGATGTGGAATAAAATGATTTACCAGTCTAGTATAATATATATATATATATATGGGAAAAATATCACATAACCCTCCTGTGATATGTGAAACTATCACCTTACCCCTCCTGTGTTATTAGAAAGTCATCACACTACCCTCTTCATGTATTTTTTAAGCTATTAAATGTCAGTTTTGCCCTTTCTAATACATATAATTTTTTTTTTCATTTTTAACTATTTACAACTAAAAAAAAAAAATTCATCTTCCCCACTACCATCCCCCCCCCCTCCCCCCCCCCCCCCCCAACACTTACCCCACACTACCCCCACCCCTTACTGTTGCTCCGACGAGCAGCAGCAGCCACGTTATTGCTCGTCGGAGGCTGCTGCAGGTGCTCTGACGAGCAACAGCAGTGAGATCTGCTGCTCCGACGGAGCAGCAGGGGGTGGGAGGGGGGTTGGGGTAGTGGTGGGGGGGGGGGGGGGGAGGGGAGGAATGGGGTAGGGAAGATGATTTTTTTTAAAATTTTTTAAATTTTTTAATTTAATGGTAAATAATTAAAAATGAAAGAAAAAAAGAAAAATATATATATGTATTATAAAAGGGCAAAACTGACATTCAATAGTTTAAAAATGACATGAAAGAGGTAGTGTGATGACTTTCTAAAAACACATGGGATATTTTTGTAGTTTTAGGATTATCAAGAGGTAGGGTGATAGTTTTACATATCACATGGGGGTTACGTGATATTTTCCCTATATATATGATGGATATTAATTTTTACTCCTATTGAACAAACAATACAACAAAAATATATTTTCTCAGGTTGAAATTTACCTCCTTAGTCTCTAAGAGTTCCGCAAATGTTATTTATTCAATTGACGCAAATTTTAACCCAAAAAATTAAGCTTATTTAGTTACTGAGTCAATCTTGAGCAAAAGGGTGCTCAACTCGTTGGGCTTGCAAGAGAAAAATAAAAAGAAAACAATAAAATTACTTGCTCAATTTCGTGTTAATATATATTAGAAGACCTTCATTATTTGGCACGTATTGTTTTTCTGTACAAAAACTTGATGGGAGGTAAAGGTAAGAGGACTTATTCATACCTAAAAATCAAACTATGAGGATTTAAGTGATATTTTTTAAAACTTTAGGAACTGATTTGAGAATTGTAAAAATCTCAAAAGATTATTTATCTTTGATCCGTAAATTTATAATCACACAATCTTAAACAAATGGTCAATAATTGTCTCAGAGTACAACGAACCATGATTTCTAAAAACAAAGTGATATTTTTTAAAACTTCATATACTAATTTGACAATTGTAAAAATCTCAAAAGCTTATTTATCTTTGAACCATAAATTTATAATCACACAGTCTTAAACAAATGGTCAATAATTGTCTCACAGTACAAAGAACCATGATCACTAAAAATAAAGTGATATTTTTTAAAACTTCAGGTACTGATTTGAGAATTGTAAAAATCTCAAAAGCTTATTTATCTCTGATCCGTAAAATTTATAATCACATAGTCTTAAACAAATGGTTAATAATTGTCTCACAGTACAAAGAACCATGATCGCTAAAAACAAAGTGATATTTTTTAAAACTTCAGGTACTGATTTGATAATTGTAAAAATCTAAAAAGCTTATTTATCTCTGATCCGTAAAATTTATAATCACACAGTCTTAAACAAATGGTTAATAATTGTCTCATAGTAAAAAGAACCATGATCGCTAAAAACAAAGTGATATTTTTTAAAACTTCAGGTATTGATTTGGGAATTGTAAAAATCTCAAAAGCTTATTTATCTTTGATCTGTAAATTTATAATCACATAGTCTTAAACAAATTGTCAATAATTGTCTCACAGTACAAAGAACATGATTGCTAAAAACAAAGTGATATTTTTTAAAACTTCAGGTACTAATTTGAGAATTATAAAAATCTCAAAAGCTTATTTATCTTTGATCCGTAAATTTTATAATCACACAGTCTTAAACAAATGGTCAATAATTGTCTCACAGTACACAGAACCATGATTGCTAAAAACAAAGTAATATTTTTTAAAACTTCAGGTATTGATTTGAGAATTGTAAAAATCTCAAAAGCTTATTTATCTTTGATCCGTAAATTTATAATCACACAGTCTTAAACAAATGGTCAATAATTATCTCATAGTACAAAGAACCATGATTGCTAAAAACAAAGTGATATTTTTTAAAACTTCAGGTACTGATTTGAGAATTATAAAAATCTCAAAAGCTTGGTTATTTTTTATCCATAAATTTTATAATCACACAGTCTTAAACAAATGATCAATAATTGTCTCACAGTACAAAGAACCATGTTCGCTGAAAACAAAGTTATATTTTTTAAAACTTCAGGTACTGATTTGAGAATTGTAAAAATCTCAAAAGCTTATAGATCTTTGATCCGTAAATTTATAATCACACAATCTTAAACAATGGTCAATAATTGTCTCACAGTTCAGAACCATGATTGCTAAAAACAAAGTGATATTTTTTAAAACTTCAGGTACTGATTTGAGAATTGTAAAAATCTCAAAAGCTTATTTATCTTTGATCCGCAAATTTATAATCACACAACAAATGATCAATAATTGTCTCACAGTACAAAAAACCATGATTGCTAAAAACAAAGTGATATTTTTTAAAACTTTAGGTACTGATTTAAGAATTGTAAATATCTCAAAAGCTTATTTATCTTTGGTCTGTAAATTTTATAATCACACAGTCTTAAATAAATGGTCAATAATTGTCTCACAATACAAAGAACCAAGATTGCTAAAAACAAGAGAATGGGAACATTTTACCTACACAACCCAAAAGTTAAAGTTTCCGACGAACTATGTACAAACATATATATTAATGAGAAAAACCACAATACCCTATGCAATAGTTCCGTGTACAAAGTTCTCATTGTGCGTAGTTTCTCAAAAAGGGTCGAGCCCAATTTGTGTTTATTGGCTTGATTGTAGTCCTCCTAAGAATGTTCACGTTATGTCAAATTCCATGGAGAATTACTTGTACTCCATGTTGTGGACAAATCATAAAAGCCTGAACTGGAGAGTGAATATAAGTCGGGGACAAAATGAACCTATAGCGCTGCAGAATCATTGAGAGTGCAATTTTGGCTTCAGTGATTGCAAAATTCAACCCCACACAAGTCCTCGGTCCGAAGCCGAACGGCAAAAACGCTACCGGATTGTTGTTGGTGGCTTTAACGACGCCTCTGGAAAATCTTTCGGGCTTAAAACGATGAACATCTTCTCCCCATGTTTGAGGATCATGTTGGAGAGCTAGTGGGGAAATGTATAGCTCTGTTTGAGGTGTTAAAATTAGCTTGCCTAGCTGCATTCCTTTATCAACCTTTCTTTTGATTGCAGGCACTGGAGGGTATAGCCTTAAGGATTCTTCAAGGATCATATTCATCTGAAAGAGAAATGTAGCAAGTTAATCTTGATTTATAGTCTGGTGGATGAAACTCTCGCTATACTTAGGAGTCTGAGGAAAGGTCTAATCATGATATTTGATATATGATATAGAGCAACAATCTGAGCTAGCCTGCGGAAACGAAGGGCTCAATCCAATGAGATAACCTCTGACAATCAAGTTAGTGATCGCTAAATATAAAATTCATGTTGAAATAAATTAAAAAGGATGAGAGTATTTACAACTAGCTATCCTTTACTTGTTATTTAATAGGATACAAAAATAGATCCCCTGCACGAATACGGGCGTGTGGCTACCTACCAGTATTTACAACTAGCTATCCTTTACTTGTTATTTAATAGGATACAAAAATAGATTCCCTGCGCGTATACGGGCGTGTGGCTACCTACCCGAAATCTACTTTACTTATAGAAAAAGGGATCTTCCTGATAGGCCCCCAGGATTTTTCTGTCCTCACTCATAATATTACCCCACATTATGCGAAAGTTCAAGAGACTTCTTGGTAACCTCGATTGGTCAGGCAATATAATCCTTTTTTTCCCCTCAGATTGTGTACATGTTGGTAAGTCGGTTTCTTATGAGTACTGGGTCAGATTTTCACCCATAGCAATACTGAATTTATGTTTTATAGAATTGTGCAATACAGGATAATGAGTAAGGTTTCTTACAATTTTCATTCTTGATATGCCATCTGCATTTGGAGTTTCTCGACCGAAGAGTTCCATCACCTCTTGCCTTGCTTTCTCTTGCCAGTCTTCGTGTATAGCTAACAGAAGAATAGTCCATCCAAGCATAGATGTAGTTGTTTCATGTCCAGCAAAATAGAGTGTCTTGCACTCGTCAACCATGTCTTCAACTGAAAGCCACTTGCTGTTTTCTGTTTCGTGACTATTAGCTTCTAGCAATTTTTCAAGGAAATCGTTTCTGCTACGATCTCCTTCGTCCTTGGCTTGCTCTCTTTTCTTTATGATCTGTGTGATGCAATCTTTTATTCCCTGCTCAAGTTTCTCTGATTCTATTTCATCACTTGTTTTCAGAATTTGGCTGCAGAAATACGTAAATTACATAGTCAGAAGTTGGAACAAAAATCCATGAAGAAGCTTGGTGACGCCTCAAAATTCCAAATTCACAAGTGAGACTAATGTTGTGTGGACTTGAGCATAGTTACATGGACTTGAAATAGACTCACCAAAATGGTTAATCTAAATTGTTACTTAAACTCACAACCCTTACTTATAAATAACTCACTTATTATTTTTCAGACAGATGTGTGCATTACAATCACTTTTGTTGAGGTGAGGATCTAACATCCCCGTGAGAGACACAATCATTTAATTTAGACCAAATACAGTTATTATTTCTCTCGTTAATGTGAACATTGCAATCACCCTTGTTGAGATGAGGACATAACGTCCTCATTAGAGGCACAATCACTCGAAACCAAACACTGGTTTTAAATACCATTTAGTCATTCCTGGGTCCAAAAGTTCTGAATACTATTGTGTCACCCTAGGTCCAGGGTCCGCAAATGAGACTAATGTCATAAACTTAAGAGTAATTATTTGAGCCTAAAAAATACTAACCGGAAATAATTAATTCAAATTATCACTTAAACCTACAACATTCACTTTAAATCACTCACTTATAACTTCTCCCACTAATACAAGACACTACAGATTAATTCTATATCAAACATGTTAAAAATTTTAATATGCCATTATGGAGTATTTTCTCATTAATTTTTAAATGGTTGAGTGGTTCAATTATAAATGTAAGTAGATCAAACTAATTTGTGCAGTTCATGAATGGATGATACCTGATGCCAGGAAATCTAATTTTCAGAGCATTTCGGGCAACTATCAAAGCCAACTTTATTAACATCTCAAATATTTTCTTTCCTTCCATGTAACTGCTTCCAAAGGCTGTCTTGGATATTATTTCAGATGTCAGCACCCTGAATTCTTCAAACACTTCAACTTCTTTGCCTTCATGCTCCTTCCACCTTTCCAGCATTTCCTCAACACTTGTTATCATCGCGGGGATCATATTCTGCATTTCAACATAGTTTTATACTATAATTACTCAAAGCTATTCGATAATGTCAAGAATCATTGGGCTCCATCCTAAAACCAAGTGATGGTAGGAAGAATAATTCAGAATTTTATATCATAGTCTAAAAATTTATGATTTATGTGGAAAAGGTATATAAGTAACAACCGCACTCACATGTAACCTATCTATTTTTTCAGTGTCATAGACTCATTCAACTCAATAGTAGTTCTCGATTCTCGTATTCAAACTGTATGTAAGGGGTATATATATAATATCTACATATAGAAAAATCATTAACTCAAAGATTAGTATATAAGATTTTCGACTTCTACTCCTATTAACTGATAAAGTCAGCTAAATGCTTGTCCTTGGAGACAAAAACACAGATGCTATACTTACTTTCAAGCTCTCTGCATGAAAGGCATGGTTGGCTAATTTCCTCATGTTAGCCCATTTTTCTCCTTTCGATGATGAAAGGCCGTCTCCTAATAGCTTCTTCGAATAGCCTTCGAGATCTAGTTTGGGATAATTGTCATTATTGGTCAGTATTTCTTTGACAAGCTTTACTTCAGTGATGACCAGTTGAGCTTTAGGACCAAGCCAGTAGAGAAAATTCGGCCCTAGCAAACAAAAGGAAAATTATCAAGTCAAAATAGATTAGTGATGCCTTAGAATTAAGAATCAAAAAAATACTACATATGTAATTAATTGTGCCTACAGCCAAGGCCGTGTGCTAATTAAGCGATTTGCTCATCACACAGAACACTATGGTCTCCTAATAGGCACCGATAGGTAACACGTGCATTTTCGGGACACCCAGTACTAAAGGCTGACTTCAAGCCCGCACAATACTTGAATGGCCCATGACACTAGAGACCAACGCTATCATCTTCGAACAAACAAATCATAGCTCAAACGACTGCCAAGGTAGTGTGCTAGGCGATTCCTCCATCATGGAGGCACCCGCTCATGTCCCCTAGTACTAGGGATTGCAACCACAGCTCACCCAAATATTTTTAAAAATACTAATTAAAACATTTTTTTGTATGAAAAATGAATTTAGTCCCCAGTTAAAAATAAATAAATAAATAAATAATGAAGTGTAAGTTTTGAATGGTATGTTTTAGCATCCTGAATGAAAATCTTAGATTCGCTCTTACCGAGTAAACACCCATAGGTAGCACCCGATTTAAGGACAGGCATATTCAATTTATATCCACAAAGTACTAAAAGAAAAACCTATCAAAACTATCTTTGACTTTGTATTACCATATAAGTTTCTCCAGGAGTATATGTGAGGTAGTATCCTGGGGAATATTTCATGTGATAAATCATCCATGGTTTTGCTCATAGACTCCCTTCTCATATGAGATATCTCCTTAGTGTTCCCATGGAGGACTTTGTAAGTAGGTCCTGCGATTCCATGCCGCCTCAAGTGGTACACAACGCGCATTGGAGTCCACCATACTCTATTGAAGATCTTAACAATGGTGGTTACTAGGAAACATATGAACATGGAGCTTAAGATGAGGCATATCATCTTTTGAACTCTGTGTTGAAAACCAACTGAACTTACAACATCAAATATTGTTACTCGTTTTATTCTCTCTACAAAGAGAAAGGAACATTTAGCTGCAAATTGAAGACAAATGGTTTAGATGCCAACTTTGGCAGCATTAAGAGGATTCGATGTCACTCCCAGAGTTGGGTGGAATGGGAGTGGAATGGTCAAGTAGCAATATATTGTACTTGGATTAATATCACTTTTGGATTAAGTGGTCATTTAAAATAGTATGAGAGCCCAAGTCATGGGTTCAAGTTTCGCTACTATTAGTGTTTGAGACCATAAGTTTCGGCACTATAATTAATCCCCTTGAGGGTGTTGGAGACATAAGTCTTGCTACTATAATCCTGTTTGTCATGTGCATAGCTCAACACCATGGCTTGCACGTGAAGGGGTGCGTATTGGAGACATCAAACTAATAAGTATACACTAACTAACAACTTAATTAAGCTTTTAAATCAAGTGGTCACATAAGAAGGTTCAGTGTTCGAACCACGGTTTCAATCTCTATTGTACAAAAAAAAAAATTGATGTCATCAGAAATTCAGGAACTAGTGATTAAATATGAGAAAATTTAAATAAAATGGCAATAATTGTACTTTTAGTTGAATCTTGTTTTGGTTTCATACAGCTCTCATATGAAAATACTCTACTGGTGGTCCATGAAACTAAGAAATGAAAACGATAACTTAACAAAGAATTAATTTTTTGACGTTGTAAAATAAATCAAATGACGATAGATCAAAGAGGTGGTTATTTCAATGATGAAGCAAATGTGATCGTATATTCTGTGATGCTATATGCATAAAAATAGATTATTTAGTACGAAAATATTATATAATTAGTTGCTTATAAAGATATTTGATATTGTCAATATGCTTAGTTTTCATTTTATTTGTAATCAACTTCGTCTTGAAGCGTTTCAAGATGAAATTAGGCCAAATTTGTCATCTAATTAGGAGAAAGGAATCTTATCTCAACTATTTTTAATGATCATTAACCATGGAGCATGTCATTCCAATAACTACAGGTACACAAATGGCCAGAAGACTTGAAATATTTTGTACAAAATTGGACGACAAGAGCACCAAACATATATATATATATATATATTTGAAGTACTAGTGCTATGAACAATGACATGCAACAACAAATAATGGATTCCAAGTTCGAATTTATACCCTCTCATCTCATTTGTTGATTGCCCACTTAATTGATTAGAGCATGCAATGGGGGCAAGCTGTTACACTACGGATTCATAATCTTAATTAGGGTGAATCTATTGTGGTCGAATTTATGGTGAGTTCCTCATCATTAAAAAATATTGTGTGCAAAGTGATGACCTAGGATTGATGAGACTAGTTGGAACATTATGATCGTGGATAACTTCGTTTTCTTTTAAGCATAGAGTGCTTAAGTTTTTTAAGTTTCCTTCAATACTATCCAATCAAAAACAGGACTTATGTTTACATCAGAGCTCATTATTAGTGTTTTTTGTTGTAAATTTGTAATCAAGATGAAAAAACTAAGCATTATTGTCCGTTTAAATTTTAAAGATGCCTTGGACTCTTCTTGGAAGCACAAGGGATATAAAGTTAATTGAACGATTAGGTCGTGTGTGTCAAGCACATGAACCTCACATGTTTGTGACGCTCACACGCATATTTAGAAGTGAACGATCAATCGTTCACCAGCCTGACTTGATGTTGTAGCATCACTCAACACCTCATTTGGTCTTTAGCTATTATTCAGTGACATAAAACTAGAGAAACGATGGTCCATGAAAATATTAGAGAAGACTAAATAATTCCTTCACATGTCAGAGGTGAGACAATCACTTTTGTGGTCCATCGCTTAGATATCAACATCAAACACAAAATCAGCAAGGCTAGTGGATAGTCCTTTTTTTCGTATTAGAGAATATAATTGTCTAACACTAAAGTTTTTAAAATTTTAAGATCTATCTTATAAAATTATGAATTATTTTATTTAGTACTAATTAGTTTTTATATGTAACTCCATATTTCTGTCCATAATATTAGATCGGACTTTGATTTTGGCAGTCTATGTCCATGTTTGTCTCATTCTTGAATCACTTACTTCATGTTTCTTGACATTTGTGTTCTTCTACGTTTGCTTTTTAACAAAACTATTCTAAATTCAAGTTGTTTTTCCGCATCAACTCTTCAATCACTCTCAGGTTACACATGAGAGGAAGCATAAAAGAATATATAATCATCTAACATTGAAAACTTATAAAATTAGGACCATACTGAACTACTCCAATCAACGCCGATTGTTTTCAAGACAAAAACTCATGTTCTTAGCTCTTTACTTTGCACAATATTTTCTTTGGCAACAACATCATGGATAAGATCAAGTTAGGTTGCATTTTTTTTCCCTCTAAATAATAATTTAATTTATTTTCGTAATTTTGTTGCCACAAGTAGTATCTCTTCATCGTACAATTCGATGAAATGTCTTGAAATATAATTTAGGTCAAATTGGTAGGTGCACATATAATAATCAAGTGAATTTTGTTCTAACAGGGGATCAATCAACATTCCAACAAATGATGACGTTGTATCTTCCACCCAATTGATTATTTACAAATTAGTATTCACAATTTGTACGGGCATTCTAGCTATATAATAAATCCAGTCCTCTTATTCATATAACAGTTAACATCATAATCTGGTTTTGTACATTTTGTCACAAGAAATTCATGCATCTAAACATCTTCATTCAAGAGCATATCACAAAGTCTTGTACTTTCACTCTTATATTGCTTGGAGGATGACTTGAACTCCATTTTTCGGCGTGAGAATAAATATATCAGAAGGGTAATGAACATAATTTGGAGACAAAGTGAACTTGTATCTCTGCAGAATCATTGACAATGCAATCTTTGCTTCATTGGTGGTGAAATTCAAGCCAACACAAGTCCGAGGTCCGAGGCCAAACGGGAAAAATGCTGCTGCATTGTTGTTGGTAGCTTTAGCCACCCCTTCTGCAAATCTCTCTGGCTTGAAAATGTGGACATCTTTTCCCCAGTATTGAGGGTCATGGTGCAGTGCTAGTATGGGGATAAAGATATTGATGTTAGGAGGAAGAGTGAGGTTTCCTAGTTTAACCTCTCTTTGAACTTTTCTTGTTACTGTAATGACAGGAGAGTATAGTCTGAGACATTCGTTGATGATCATGTTCATCTGCATGAAAAAAACAAAGAAAATAGTCAGTTCAATTGTGAAAGTTTTTTTATGTATATATTGGGATGGAATTGTAGTGACCAAAATTTAACATCAGCCTAGACCATATTTTTCAAATATTAAATTGGATTCGGTATATATCAGCCGGAAGATCCATTCCATTAGATTTAATTCAAGTCAGTCAAGTAGGGGCAAATTCAAGATTTTGTTCAATAGAGACTAAAATCATACAATTCAACAGTTATATATGAGCAACTATTTTTAGTGGAGACTAATTTGATTTCTAAGGCTAAAAGTAGCTTATAAATGCATATATTATCAAAAAATAGAACTACAACTCACTCCTTAATATTTATGTTCTTGAGTCAGTGGGGATTGTAGCTCTCACTGGCCCGTATATACATCCATCCATGCAACCGAGGCCGACTCGATGAGAGTTAGTTTCGTCAACTCGATTAGAGTTGTACTTCATTTTTTTTTTCCTCCCTTCCCCTATTCCCCCCAACCCCCAAAGAAACTCAAACCCTAGCTGTCCATTTGCCAGGGGTGTAGTCCACCATTGGACTATACCTGAGTCCGTACAACTTGGTTGAACTAAATAAAGTCATCTTGGTTGAACCGAATAGAGTCGTCCTCGACAAACTATAATAGAGTCATTCTCGATTGAAACGAATAGAATCATCCTCGACTGACTCGATTAGGGTCATCCTCGACCAACTCGACTAACAGTGTCTACAGGAATTAAAAAGATTTAGAGATTGTGATAAGCTTACAGCTTTTAGTCTCGCAATGCCATCAGAAGTAGGGTTTCCATGGCCAAAGATCTCAAACACTTCCTTCCTTGCTTTCTCTTGCCATTCTCTATGAGTTGCAAAAAGAAAAATACACCAAGCGAGTAAGTTTGTCGTTGTATGATGTCCAGCACCATACAATGCCTTGATCTCATCAATCATTTGATCCAATGTTATCCCCTTGTTTACATCACCATCATGAGTAATTTTCATTAATTGTCCAAGATAATCACTCCCAAAAGTATCAGATTCTCCATTGTTTGGCTTTTCTCTTTTCTTTACAAGCTCTAGAATCGAAGTTTTGATTCCTCTTTCAAGTCTCTCTGCCTTAATCTCATCATTTGTTTTTATTATCTTACTGCAAATTCGAACGAAATCATAGTTTCAGAAAGAAGAATGAGAAATAAATATTGTCCGTTTAATATTGCTGATTAGGCTGATTTCTCCCGATCCTTATTAGCTGACTTATTTATCTTTGGAGTTGAATATTTGATTTTAAGAACGTCCGGAAAGGCCTTTTTCGCAGGCTAGAAGGCCAGTTCCTTATTAACTCGGGTTAATATATTTTTAAAGTTCAAGATAATCACACTTAAACATATAGTACTTGTCTTGTTTATCAAGTTTAAACGTATAATACTAGTCTTACTTATTAGACCAAGGTCCTGAACTTGTACGTGACATGACGAGACATTAAGTAATTTTGGCAAAATTGTTCAATACATACAAACGAGTTTCCTCAAGATTACATTGCCAAATTTCCTGAATCTTTCAACAAATTCTCAAAATTCGTGATGGAAAAGCTCGAACTTATGATTGGTTAACAAGTAAAGACTAGCTTTGTTAGTTTACCACCATTATGAGTGACGAGGGGTTCCCGAGCTGAGCTAAATGAGCCGACCTGATCAGAGATGGGCTAATCCGCGCTCCGTCAGCGGCTCGTTCAGCTCAATGTCCAACCCAGATGACTGGCCTGACCCCGTTAACCCCGACCTCAGTTCCAGCTATTCCGATGGGACATAAAGCACTGATGGGACATAAAGCTGCGTCGCATTAAATGCTGTCAAACCCAAACTTAGTATAAATAGAGCTCAACCCTCCTCATTTAGGGGATCTCTCTCTCGTTATTAATTGCTCTCAACTACTTTGCCAGCTCGGACATACTAATCGTTCGCACGCCTGAGGGGAAAATCCGGGTCGTCACCCTGCCTTTTCCTTGCTTTCTTGTGCAGGCCCAACAGCCGACCAAGAAAGTCTAGCTCGGAGGCAGACCAGAGAACTCCAGCTCGGCCAAACCAGCTCCCGAATCCAACTGTGAGACTTTCAACCTCGACAGTTTGGCGCCGTCTGTGGGAGACGAGGAGTTCTTTTATACCTCTCTTCGCCATTCATTGAGAAACCATCATGGTACAAACGAGAAGTCACAACATACCGGTAGAGGATTCGCCCAACCTGGAAGGGGACCTCGCAGCCGTGCAGGCGCCCAGCCAGAACCTGACCCAAGCTGACGTTGGAACGAGCCAACGTATACACTTAGCCACTCAAACCAACTCCGTAGCGGAAGGAGACCCCAACTCCAGCCTATCACCGGAGATAAGGATGATGCTGAGGATGTTCGAGGAACTTAAGGAGCAGGTGGCCCGGCTGGCTGAGGGCCCCCTGGCACCGCAAGAGGCCGCGCCGCGGCCATCGCGCCCCCAGTTCCACATCCCGGAGTCTAGACGAAAACGGACGCAGGAAGAGGAGGGCTTCTTCGAGCCGACACCAAGATCCGACCCGGCGAGAGGTAAAAGGGCGGTTCAAGCCGACCCCGAGCAAGCAAAGACCGCGGCTGCCATAGCTAAGGTCATCAACCAACTCGGTGTAAGCCCACTCTCTCCCGAGGTATTGGCCACGCCCCTACCCACCGGCAATCGAATGCCCAACCTGGCCGTCTACAATGGAGACGGAGACCCTGCCAGCCACCTGCTCAATTTTGATCACCACATGACTCTGCACGACATGCCAGATCTCATGAAGGCGAAGACATTCCCGACCACCCTGGTTGGCAATGCTTTGGACTGGTTCCAAAAACTTCATCCTGGATCAATTACAAGCTTCCACTAGCTGGCGGAGGCCTTCCTGTCCCGCTTCGCAGGAAGCCGACGCCCCACCCGCCATACTTCTACACTGCTGCTGGCGAAGCAACATAGAGGGGAAACTTGAGGGCTTACACGGCTAGGTTCAATGAAGAGTCCCTCCGAATTCCTAACTTGGAGGACTCCATGGCTCTGATGGCTTACCAGAGCGGGCTCAGGTCAGGCCCCCTCACATCTTCTTTGGCAATCGACCCTGTGGATATTGTGTCTGAGTTGATGGTGCGAGCAGAAGGGTACATACACTCGGAGGAGATCCATCAGGCAAAAAGGGACGATGACAAGGAGAAAGAGGCTGGGAAGAAATGAGAGGCCTCCCGAGCCCAACCCGGGGCCAAAGCCCAGAACGACCGAGGCAAGCAGCCACAACAGCCGAAGCCGAACCCTCGGTTCACTATGTTCACTCCCCTTAACACCTCGAGGGAGCAGATTTTGATGGAGATCCAGCACCAGAACCACCTGCCTCCAACTCCGAGAATGAAAGGCCGGCCTGATAAGCGCAATAAGACCAAATATTGCCGCTACCACATGGACTATGGCTATACCACCGAAGAGTGTAAAGACTTGAAGCAGGAGATCGAGGCACTGATAGCCCGAGGCTACCTCCGGAGGTATGTAGATCAACAGCCGACCCAAAATCCGGAACAAAGGGATAGGGAGAGGAGTCCGCCCAGGCGCCAGGTTGGGGGCGGATGTTTGGCCGTAATTGAAACCATAGCGGGAGGATTAGCGTCAGGAGGCGAGACCTCGACAGGCAGAAAGGGTTATGTTCGTGCAGGGAGGGAATATGGACCAGTGAGGGGACCGGCCCCGGGGATGCAAGAGCTCACCTTCTCTTCAGAAGACTTGGAGGGGGTCATATTGCCTCACGACGACCCCCTGGTGATCAGCGCAGAGATAGCCAACTTCACCGTCAAAAGGCTGATGGTGGACACCGGGAGCTCGGCAGAAGTCTTATTCCTCAGCGCTTTTGAGCAGATGGGGTTGGACAGGAGCCGACTCAGGCCATTGCGTGGTACTCTAGCAGGTTTCACCGGGCAGTCCCACCGAGCCGAATGAGTCATCAACCTCCCGCTGAAGTTGGAGGATGGGGATAAGTGGGTGTCGATGCAGGCCAACTTCATCGTAATGAATTGTAACTCCACCTACAACGGGATCTTAGGTCGGGTGGCGCTTAATCATTTCAGGGCCGTCCCCTCAACGTACCACCAGGCCCTGAAGTTCCCGACCCCGTCTAGGGTAGCCACCATTCGCGGAGCCCAGCTCTCAGCTCGGGAGTGTTATGAAAACTCACTCCGACCCAAATACCAAATTGGCTGGGGACTGGATCTGCTCGAAGAAAAGAGAGATGCTAAGAGAGGAAGCCCGGCTGAGGACCTTCAGGAGGTGGAGCTCTCCGATGAAACAAAGAGAGCAAAGATTGGGAGTGAACTATCTGCCAACCTCAAGAAAGGTATAAGCCAATTTCTTTTAAAGAATGAACATGTCTTTGCCTGGTCTGCTTCTGACATGACAGGAATTGACTCGAGTGTGATCGAGCATCACCTGAATGCCGACCCAAATCACTATCCAGTAAAACAAAAGCGCCGGCACTTTCATTATGATAAGTAACAAATCATTGCGGAAGAAGTGGACAAGTTGGTAGACGCCGGTCACATAAAGGAAATACATTACCCAACCTGGCTGTCCAATGTGGTGCTGGTGACGAAGTCCTCGGGTGGATGGAGACTATGTATTGATTTCACCGACCTCAACAAAGCTTGCCCCAAGGATTGCTTCCCCCTACCACGGATTGACCAAATGGTGGATGCCACCTCCGGGTTCGAGCTGCTCTCCTTCATGGATGCCTTCAAAGGTTATAATCAAATCAAGATGGCTCCCGGGGACAAAGAGAAGACCGCCTTCACCACCGATAAAGGACTCTACTACTATGAGGTCATGCCCTTTGGCCTCAAGAATGCTGGAGCCACATACACTCGGATGATGAACAAGGTCTTCAAGAACCAGATTGGCCGGAATATGAAAATCTATGTAGATGACATGTTGGTCAAGAGCAGGAGGGCAGAAGACCATGTAACCGACCTGGCTGAGGCCTTCGTCGTAATGGAGCACTTTGGGATAAAATTGAACCCGGAAAAGTGTGCATTCGGCGTCAAGGCAGGCAAGTTCCTGGGCTTCATGGTCACAGCCCGCGGAATAGAGGCCAACCCGGAGAAAGTCCAGGCGATACTAGACCTGGCGCCCCCGACCTACGTGAAGGACGTCCAGGTGTTGGCAGGCAAAGTCGCAGCACTAAGCAGATTCATGTCCAGATCGGCTGACAAGTGCGCTCCCCTATTCAAAATATTGAGGAACCCTAAGAACTTTGAATGGACTGAGGAATGCCAAAACGCCTTCCAAGGGCTGAAAAGGTACATAGCCTCGCCACCTCTGTTATCCCGACCTGAGGTGGGGGAGGAGCTAGTAGTATACTTGGCATGCTCGGGAACAGCGGTGGCGGCGGCGCTAGTCCGAGAAGAAGGTAAGGAGCAGAAGCCGGTCTACTATATTAGTAAAACCTTGCAAGGAGCCGAGGCGAGATACTCCTCCTTGGAAAAACTCGCCCTCGCGCTCATCACGGCGGCTAGGAAGTTGAAGCCATACTTCGATGCTCATCCGATTAAAGTCATGACTGATACTCCGCTCAAATCCATCATGCACAAGCCAGAGGCATCGGGCAGGCTACTGAAATGGGCTGTTGAGCTGAGTCAATTCGACATCACCTACCAGCCCAGGACAGCTATCAAAGCCCAAGCCATCGCTGACTTTGTCGTAGAATGCACTGGCCGAGCAGAGTATGACCCGGAGGACGTGTGGAAGGTCCATGTGGATGGGGCCTCAGGGAAGTCTGGGAGCGGAGCTGGGGTGGTCATCCTCGACCCAAACCGGCATGAGCACCAGTACTCCCTCAAGTTCACCTTCTCGGCGTCCAACAATGAAGCAGAATATGAAGCGGTGATTGCAGGGCTAAAAATTGCTGCTCAGCTCGGGGCACAGACAATCGACCTAAGCACCGACTCTCAGTTGGTTTCTAGTCAGATATCAGGGGAGTTCGAAGCCAAGGACAGTGCTATGATAGCCTACCTCAGCAGAGTCAAGGATTTGACTTCAACACTCAGAAGGTTCACGATACAGCAGATTCCCAGGGAAGAGAATATGAAGGTTGACGCCCTATCCAGGCTGGCCTTGGGCGAAAGCCGACCTGCCCTTGTCCACGTGGAAGAAGTATCTGAACCTAGTATCCAGCTGGGGGTACAAGCTGTAGCCGAGCTCAACTTAAATCCAGATTGGACCAAACCAATCATGGACTACTTGGAAGGGGGTACGACCCCAGAAGATGAAAAAGCTACTCGGAAACTCGTGAAGCAGGCCTCAAGGTTTGTCATAATCGCCGGGCAACTTTACAAAAGGGCTTACACCTGGCCTCTTTTGAAATGTATTGGACCCAAAGAAGGATACTACGTACTCCGGGAGATTCATGAAGGGGTGCGCAGAAACCACTTGGGGGGTAAAGCTCTGGCTCGGAAGGCGTTAAGGCACGGCTATTTTTGGCCAACCTTAGAGCAAGATGCCAAAGAGTATGTAAAAAAGTGCGACACCTGCCAGAGGTTCGCCAACGTGCAGCGGAAGCCTGCTGTGGACCTCACAGTGATGGTAAGCCCTTGGCCATTCTATCAGTGGGGTCTAGACATCATCGGCCCCTTGCCGACCAGTGTCGGCCAAAAGAAACACGCCTTCGTGGCCGTAGACTACTTCACTAAATGGCCCGAGGCTGAAGGTGTTGCCAGAATAACATAAAAGGCAGCTTGGAATTTCGTATGGAAAAACATCATTTGCCGATTTGGGGTACCAAAGGTCATCGTCACCGACCACGGCAAGCAATTCGACAGTGCATACTTTCGAGGCAAATGTGCTGAGATTGGGATCGACCTTAGATTCTCGTCTGTTGCTCACCCTCAAAGTAATGGCCAAGTTGAAAGGACTAACCAAATCATTTTGCAGGGTCTGAAAACCAAGCTGGATGAAGCAGAGGGCCAATGGGCATCAGTTCTCCCAGAAGTGATGTGGGCTCAGCGGACCAATATCAGCTCGGCGACGGGAGAATCGCCCTTCGAACTGACCTTCGGCACTCAAGCGGTGCTGCCAGTGGAGATCGGATCTCCAACCAGTAGAACCCTCCACCATGACCCAGAATTAAACGGAGCACGGATCCGTGAAGAGCTCGACCTCGCCGAAGAGCTCCGAGCTAAAGCTCAAATCAGAATGCTGGCCAGCAAAGCTGCAATGAAAAGAGCCTTCTCCAAACAGGTCAAGCCTAAGCCTATTAAGGTCGGTGACCTCGTACTCAGAAAGGCCATCTTTTTGCCGCGCCCCACTAACAAGCTTTCCCCGACCTGGGAGGGACCCTACGAAGTCATGAAAGAAGTCCGGCCCGGGACCTTCTACCTTCGAGACAAGAACGGAAAACTGTTAAAAAATGCATGGCATTCAGAACATTTGAAGCGGTATTTTGTATAAAAACGGCCCCGAGCCGGAATATTCTGTCCACGGCCACGAGCCGTAATATTTTGTAAACGGCCCCGAGCCAAGGTATTTTGCAAAGGCCCCGGGCCGAAACATTACTTGTACGAATTCAATACAATGCAATTTTGTAAACTAATGCAATTCCCGACTTGGGAATAAGTACACAAACCAGCGCAATACCCGACCCGGGCGTAAATGCTGCAACTGTGAAATGACTCGAACTCGGATTAACGCGGTGGCCATGCTTAATCACGAGCAAACGACAAAGTAAACCAGCTCGGACTAAGTTCCAGCTCGGGCATGATTGATAACAATTTGATTAGTTTTGCCAGTTCGGATTAAGTTCCAACTCGGTGCATTCCGGCCTCAGGTCGGTATATTAGCTTGGGTCTAAACTCGAGCTCAATACTTGTCGACATTAGTTTGACCAATTTTATAACGGACTGACGAGTTCGAATTGGTAACCATTATAAGTTGCCCTTATTATACCAGCTCGGATTAGGATGTTAAATCATTAGTCGCGTCCAGCTCGGATTATTACGCCTAAGTTTGTATGGTCCATTAAAATTGGTCCGACCCTACTAACTTGAGGAAAATTTGCGAAGAGAAAAGTACACGTGTACGAACTCAATTAAAACGCAAATAAAGCCAAAATAAATATTTCATTAAAACCGGAAAGTGATTACAAAGGCCCAGCTCGGGCAAAATTACAATAGCCCTACTAGGGAAACATTTCTAAATCTATTTTGGCGCGGCAGCGGAGGTGGTGGCCTCAGCTTCATCCCCAACCTGGTCCAGGCGCTTCTGGACAAACTCAGTAACCTCATTGGCCTGGGATATCAGGTCGGACGGAAGCTCGGGGATTTCCCAGAATTCTGGCGGCGGGACCTCCAAGATCTCGATGTAGTCGTTCTTGGAGGATGAAAAGAAAGTCTTCGCTCTCTCCCGAGCCGCAACTTGACCTCAGAAGTAGAACTCCATTTCCGCGTACTTCGCCATGGCCTCGCCTTCCGTGGCCAACCAGTCCACCGCCGCGTCACTGGACTTGAAGGCCTCTACTGCCTTCTCCCCCTGGACGCCGACCCGCTCCGCCAGTTCCTTAAACTTAGCCTCTGCCTCCCGCTTCTCTCGCTTGTAGCGATCGACGTCCTTGGCCGCGGCTTCGCGTCGGCCCTTCTCTAGGTCCAACTCCTTCCTTAAGCGCTCGACCTCCGCCGTATCAGCCCTCTGCCTCTAAGCGGCCTCCTCTCTCACTGTTTCAAGCTCGGCTCGGGCATCCACATACCGTTGCTCGAGCTCAACACAGTGAGTTTGGGCCTTGATTAAGAAGCTGGGGACAGAGAGGATATGGGACTCGGCCTGTTCAGCAGAAGGTAAAGCAATTAGCCGAGCTAAGAATATGACCTTAACATGAGATGGTTGACTTACCGTAACAATGGTCGTTCTCAAGTCCAGCGAGAGTTGCTCAGCTGGGACCGTCGCCAGCTTGGGGTCGCGATCCACCTTGGACGCCTCCATGAAGTGCTGGTCGGGAGGGCTGAACTCCGTGTCCTTGCCCTTCCCAGAGTGCCCGGGTCGAGGTCACTTTCTGTTCTCGGATCGGGGGGAAGAGCGCTCCGGGGTCGCTAGGCCCGACCCTAATTTCTTCGGCAAAGGGGGCCCGGAAGCCCCTTTTGAAGAGACCTCAGGCCCGACCTCACGCCCTTGGCCGCTGGGGCGCTGCCTTTGGCCTTGTCCAGTGCCGCCCGGTCCTGACCGAGCAGAAGCATCGCCACTGACTTCACCCTTCCTCCGCACCTGGGCGTACGCAAGCTTCCTCATATCCGCCATATCTGCAAAAAGTAGAGCAAAGGGGTTAAAAGTGAGTCGAAGACCCCACTAAAGCGAAGCTAATAAACGGGACGGGAGGTCGGACGCCAATCCTGCAAACTGACCCTCTTCCGAGCCAGTCCCGTCATCTCCTTCCAGGTCGGGAATCAGGTGGGGATGATCCCTCGAGAGGTCGGGCTCCCGACCAAATAACTTGGAATCCCAGATTCGCTCCCATTTCAGCACACTGTCAATGTCTATCAGCATCCCGGGCGCGGGCTTGAGCACTGCAACTTCTCTAAGCTCCTCCTTTGAGAGTTTAGGGTCATCGTTGACGATTTTCCTCAGGCTGGGGAGCTAGTCCAGCCTACATCCAGGATTCACAGACGACTCCACCCAATAGTAATCATTATGCCAGCCCTTGTTAGAGGAGTGCCACTTGGTAAATACGGAGTGGCCGACCCGAGCTGCGAAGTGGAACCACCCTGGCTGCTTCGGGTTGGGCTTACACACGAAGAAATGCCTGAATCGGAGCAAGGTTGGCTCCACTCCCTTCTCCAAACAGAACACGTAGAAAGCCACCATTATGGCCCAACCATTCAGTGACATCTGACCCGGGCTGAGCTCGAAATGGTTCAGTATTCCAACGATGAAGCCAGGGAGGGGGAGCTGGATGACGTCGAAGGCCAGATCATAGATGGTGTAGTGGTTGGCTGGGGGGTAGCACGCCGATTCTTGCCGACTTGGAACCTTCAACTTGTGATGCCGGTCAACTGACCAGTTCCTCAGCTTTGCGTTCGCCATCTGCACTGTAGAATGGCACTCACGCTTGCAGCAGGCAAACAACTGCTCGATCCTCTTCCCTCGAATTGAAGAAGCGCTGGCTGAAGCCGAGCTCCGAGGTCGAACAGCACTGACTGGGACAGCCTCGATCGGCTCGGTGGCAGACACCCCGGCTAAGAACTCTTGCGGTATCTCGATGCCCTCCAGTCGATTCAGCGGCTCCTCATCCTCCCCGACATCGAATTCTCCCAGGTCGGCCAAAGGGTCCTCTTCTGCCTCCTCTCGCACCAGTCTGACCCCAATAACTTGGCAGTCCTCGTCGCTCTCCTCGCGGTTAGATTTTCGAGCCGACCCTGAGGACGAGCTGGTGCTCTCTCCGCCGCGGATCCTATTCGAGGTGGATGACGAGCTCGGCGGACTTTCATCTCCACCATAAGACCTTACTTCCATTGCTTGGGAATCTTCTGATTCCGACCTCCCCATCCTGTCTACAGCAAATACAAATGTACAGGAATGACTAAAGGGAGTCGGGACGTACCTAATGCTCTCAACTGCGGAGTGTGGCCGACTATTCTGGTCCGAGCTGAAGAATCCCGAGAATATTCTTTCCGAGCTAGTTGCGTCCGACCACTCTTGCGTCCGACCTAAATTCCTTGAGAAATAGAAAGTGAAGTATGCAGTGAATCTCGGAGGAGGTGGCCCTATTTATAGGCGCCCGTGAAATTCGCCTCGGGAAGGCCAAACGTCGCGTCTCGTCAGAACCGCCAGGTGACGTGGCAGCCATCCGTTGGGCATGCACCGCTGACGTGGCCATCCCTACTCTATCGGGGTCGGGCACCTACAGCTCGGGATTAACTCCTATCTCTAGATCTCGCCCACTCGATCTCGACTCGGGGGGGGGGGGGGGGGAGGGGGGGGGAATTGACGAGGGGTTCCCGAGCTGACGTAAATGAGCCGACCTGATCAGAGATGGGCTAATCCGCGCTCCGTCAGCAGCTCGTTCAGCTCAATGTCCAACCCAGATGACTGGCCCGACCCCCTTAAGCCCGACCTGAGTTCCAGCTGTTCCGATTGGCCATAAAGCACTGATGGGACATAAAGCTGCGTCGCATTAAATGCTGTCAGACCCAAACTTAGTATAAATAGAGCTCAACCCTCCTCATTTAGGGGATCTCTCTCTCGTTATTAATTGCTCTCAACTACTTTGCCAGCTCGGACATACTAATCGTTCGCACGCCTGAGGGGAAAATCCGGGTCGTCACCCCGCCTTTTCCTTGCTTTCTTGTGCAGGACCTACAGCCGACCAAGAAAGTCTAGCTCGGAGGCGGACCAGAGAAGTCCCTCTCGGCCAACGCAGCTCCCGAATCCAACTGTGAGACTTTCAACCTCGACAATGAGGAAAACATTTGGAAACTACAACCGCTTGCAATCAGTAGCCTCAGAGCTTGCCACATGTAAAATTATTAACTATTATTGAACACTGACTTTCTTTCTATTTTTAAGATTGGCTCCCTTGTTTTATAAAGGAAAAAATCTTACTAACACCAGACCAACCTCTAACTATAGGTGTCGGGGCGAGACGGACATATGTGTGAACCGTGTTAGAGTCAGACGGTCCATTTTCAAAACATACAGGACAAAGATATACTTTACCTGATGCCAGGAAATCTGACATTATAAACATTCTTAACAGTTACAGCAGTCAACTTTGCCACCATCTGAAATATGTGCTTTCCTTCCATATAACTACTCCCAAAAGCTGTCCTGGAAATCACATAAGTTGTTAAGAGTCCAAATTCTTTGAACACATCAATATCTCCTCCTTCATAATCTTTCCACCTTTCCAGCATCATCTCAACACCTGTACACATTTTCGGAACCATGCTCCGCAGATGCAACAACTCTTCACATCATATTTTTTTTTTTTTGAAGGGTAAACGCTCTATTTACACCCTTGTGTTTATTGCGACATGTTGATTTCCTACCGATAAGAAGTGTTATATTTTGATCTTTTATCTATTAACTTGTCACCATTAGTCCTTAAGCCACTTTCTGTTAAAAAATTAATAATTTTGTCATGTGGCCTGCGTCACGTGACCAGTCCGTGACAAAACCGTTAAAATTTTAATAGAAGGTGATCAAAGAATTAATAATGCCACAACTAACATAAATAAGGGGACAAAAACTAACATTTTTTAAAATATGGACTAACTTGTCAAATATACGATAAAAGTAAGGAACTAAATAGAACATTTACCCTTTTTCTATGATGCAAAATTCTCTCCTTAATCAAATTTTAACATGACAATATAGAAATGGTATCAAAATAAGTAAATATTGTGATGGTATAAGGATTAATTACTTTCAAGCTATCTGCATGGAAAGTGTGATTAGCCAATTTTCGAACTTTTGCCCATTTTTCACCTTCATTTGTTATACTTGCCTCTCCTAACAGTTTCTTTGCATAGCCATCAACTTCCATTTTCGGATAAGCACCTTCTTTATTGGAAAGTATCGCTTTAACAAGCTCAGAATCTGTCACAAATAGTTGGGCTTGTGCACCATGCCAACTAAGAAAGTTTCTTCCTGCCACACAAATCATATGATTGAAAATGGAGAGATCATATTCATATTATATTGAAATTAGTAAAATTTTGATGAAAAATTGGAACCTTTCAATGCTTAAATGCTACTAAGATGTATAGTGTTAAGAAACACAGGGTTTTACCCTAAAACTAATAAATAGCACCATGGGTGGACATATTTACGGGATAGTGATGTTGTAGTCTGCACGAGCCCTAAGACTGAACCATTAAGAAGTGACTTAGGGCTGAATTTTTTGAAAGGTCTATGTTTTTAAGATATTGTTAGGCTAAAAAATAAATTTAGTCCCTACTTAAAAAAAACTACCTATATATGAGTGCTTAACTAGGTATTTTTGGCCCCCAATAAACAGAAATATTGAATCCACTCTTGAGTAGCACGTAGAGTAGCTCATGCTCGTATATACTAATTTTAAAAGTTGTGATTTATCCATCCTGCAAATCAAAAAGCATAATACTAGTTAAAAGAATCAGAAACTACGATCATTACCATATATTTTCTTCCAAGCAGAAACATGAGGTTGTATCCTTGATGATATGTTATGAGATATATCATCCATAGGTTTTCCCATCGTTTGGCTTCTTATATTGGAGATTTCTTTGGTGCTACCATGAGGGAATGTGTAAGCAGGGCCTTTAATTCCCTGTGAACTCATAATTTTCTTATTCGAAATGGTGTCCACCATACCTTGTGAAGGAATTTTGCAAGTGCCCACAAAATGTATAGGCACAAAATAATGGAGATGAAGGCAAGCATGGCTCAAGCAACAAGTTTTCAGTAATGAATATTGTGAGAAGTGATGGTTTGAAATCTGATTATGATTAGAGGTTTAATTTATGCTTGATTTTTTGTATGGGGCCAAGTATCAAATTACATAGAGGAGAAGACAAATACATGAGGATACCAGCTTTGGCCTTAGTTGAATCACTGGTTTTTATTTTTTATTTTATTTTATGATGAGGAAGTCTGGACCACATTACCCAATGTTTAGATGGACTAGTGGGGTAGTAACTTATTATCATAAAATGTTTTAAGTTCAAACTAAAATGCAGCCTCCATTATACTAAACGAAAAAAAGAAAAAAAAAGGCAGGACCACCCTAAGACTATTTCAAGTCAATTAAATATCAGATAATATTTATAATAAAAAATATATATGCAGATTTAAACTCCGAATCTTGGATGCAATGATTACTTAATATTAAATGGGCATGATTATGTCAAACTTGATTTTAAGTTTGGATTTTCATAAAGTTCACTTTCTCTATGACTCTATCATGAAGTTGAAAGCCATTCACATGTCTTTAAAAATTAGATCTAGAGTATCTATCACAAAAGTAAACAAAAAAAAAATGAAAAACATGTACGAAACAAAAAACAATTTAAAATACTGTTGATTTTGGTCTATGGAAACTTTGTGCAAACAGTCCTCATTGTTTTTCTAAAATTTTAAATTCATTCATATTGTTTAAAATTAGTTTATTTAGTCTCTATTATTTTAAAAAAATTTAAATTTGTCCCTATTGTTCAAAATTATCCAATTTAGTCTCTATTATTTTCTAAAAAAATTTAATTTAGTCCTAGCCTAAATTGGCTAAATTAACTTTTTTTAAAAACTATAGGGACTAAATTGAAATTTTTAAAAAATAATAAGGACTAAATTGACTAATTTTGAACAATAAGAAAGAATTTGAAATTTTTTGAAAAACAATAAGAACTAGCTTGCCTAATTTTGAAAAATAAGGACTAATTTAAAATTTTGAGAAAAACAGTAGAGACTACTTGTACAATTTTTCCTTTGGTCTATTTGACAACTCAATGGAGGACAGTTTTTTTTTTTGTTAAAGTCAAAAGGTGTCACCACACTCGAACGTATGGGACTAGTCCCCGCTTAGGTGTCGAGGATGTCCCTGACCACAAACTGCTTTCAATGAGTTTTTAACCTTTGACTTTATAGGTAAAATTTGTCTACTGATAATCGATTTATCATTTGGATCACAGCGTTGACATTGCGAACCTATATATTATGTTATCTAACCATAATGGTGTTGAGGAAAATTTTCTCTCTTCTCCAGTAGACCTTGGTCTAGCAATAAGGTTGAAACCTGAAATTAAAGTCTCACGTTAACAATGATTGGAAAATGACATAAACCAGATAAATCAAATAAAGTTTTGCAAGAAATAAAAGACATGAAACGTTCGCATAATTCATCAAAACTTACATCCACATATAAAGATATTGACGAAAATCACTATATAAGAAGAAATTTTTTTCCCTTCCAGTAAAACCTTAGCAGCATCTCATATATATTTTTGAAAAATCCAATTAATCAGTCCAACCATAAGTTTAGCAAATAATATGTTTGGGACTTTTTTTTAAAATAGTGATGATTGTGTAGTCTTTTTTACATATTAAGTCAAGTAGTAAAATATGAAATAAAAAATGGAAAGAGGAGAATTGGCTGATAGGAGTCATCAACTGGGTCAAAACACAAGACATCAGACTATATGCAAATTATTACCCTACTACTCCATCTAATCCATGAGAGCATCACTAATTTTTTTTTTTTTTTGTTGTTTTTTAGTAATTGTTTGTCTATCCATTCCTTGGTTGTTTCTCCTGATTTTTGTCACTCCTACGATACGCGGTTTCGATACATCTTGTTGCTTCTTTCGGAGAAGATGATACAACTTGGTTAATCATTTAATTATTCTCACTCATATGATTAAACCCAACAACATTAATTACCAACTTCATTTTATGCTTTCGTAACTATCAAAGAAATTTATTGGACTTTCTAGGTGTGTGTACATATACATAGATGTTTGGCAAATGATACCAAATGTCCTGCCAATATGAGGAAAACAACATCAACTACTCGTGGTATATATTTTGGTATCAATCTTTTTCATTTTGCTGGCTCTGGACAATGAAATCATGTTCTCTTGGTCACATAAACATTTCTCTTGTCAGAATATCAGTCAATCAAGTGTCTAATTGTGTAGTTAATTAGTTGGTTACATAAACATTTCCCTTGTTAGAAGATCAGGCAATTGAGTGTCCGATTATGTAGTTAAACTAGTTTGCTCATACTCTTTTACCTATTGATTGGACTTTTTTTAAACTATACTATTGTACAATCTCTGCTTGTAACAGACAAAGATAAACCTGATATTGACAGATTTCTTTTTGATAATACAAGCAATAGTAGATCTAGAATTTTCGTTTATTGTGGGCTAAAATCACACAATTTAGTACTTATGTAGAGTTTTTTTTTTTTTTTTTTCCAAAGAGGGATTAAATGAATTTTTCAACATAAAAATATCTTAAAAATATATACATTTAAAAAAAATACAACTCTAATTTTTCAAAAAGTTTAACCCTAGTTTACTCATTTTGATTATGTTATGCTCGGGGTGATATCTGTGTGAGAAAATGTAATTTGAAACAAAGATGAAAGCAAGAAATTAGACACATGCGGATTTACATGGTTGGTCCTAAAGCCTACGTCCACGGGTAGTTGAAGAATAATTTACTATATGATGAAATCATTTATAAGCATTCTCTTACAAAACCTTACACCTACTACAATGGTCATAAGACTTATTTATAAATAATCCCTGGGGTTTTAGGTATTGGATTTACAAGATAATTGTGCATTAACTACAAATACAGGCTATAGCCCAATAAATTCCATTATCATAGTACTACATTTTTGCTCTTTTGTAACACTTAAATTGAAAAACTAAACTAACTGTTGCAATAGGTTCTTCTTGCAACATTCTTCTAAGTGTTGCATTCAATGGATTTGGGGTTGGCTTTAGAGAAGATAAGAATGTCATCTGCAAAGGCTAGATGGTTGAGTTTAACTTTCTTGCATTTGGGGTGAAAACCAAATCCCTTCAACTCAATGGATTGAATTGAAGACCGGACATTTTGGAGAAGATATTAATAGCTTTCTTGATGAGCTCAATGGATCAGGGGTTGGTTTTAGAGAAGATAAGAATGTCATCTGCAAAGGCTAGATGGTTGAGTTCAACTTTCTTGCATTTGGGGTGAAAACCAAATCCCTTCAACTCATTTCACCCAATAAGAAGTTGAGATAAAACTTCCATGACAATCACAAAAACATAAGGTGGGATCGGGTCGCCTTATCTAAGACCCTTTTTCCCTGGAAAAACCCCTCCATTTGATTATCGATCATAATCGAATAAAATAGGGATCAGATGTAATACACATATCAATCCAACAGATAAACGACCCAGGAAAACCAAATGCTACAAGACAAGAGCAGATAAAAGTCCAATCAACTGAGTCATAGGCCTTCATAATATCATCTTGAGGATATTAAAAGAGAAAAGTAGAGCAAATTTACTATATAAAAAAAGAGAAAATAGTTGCAAGTTAATTAATATTGAAAATTTCTTGATGGATTGAAGATTGTGAGTCCAACTATATATCACCGAAATTATACATACAACTTTTACCTCGTAATATTGTTGTATGTGACAGGTGTCACATATATAATCGCTTTCATTTATTTAAGAAAAATAAATAGCATGATATTACCATACAAAACATGAATAGTGAGAAATACTGCATAGATAGTGACATACAAAATTGGTCTATATATATATATATACACTTCAGGAATGGCATACTAATTATTCAATTTGGTTTGCTTTCATATTTTTGTTTTGGTAGACTCCAACGACTGGCAACAAAGAATGTAGACTAGCAACATAGTAAATTGACTTTTAAGGTAAATAAATCAATTTGTCCTGCGAAGTTGTAAGGACCAATTTGTATTGTTTTGCTTGATTTGTTTATTTATTATTATTTTTTAATTCAAAAAAGACTTAACCCCTACAACACATATTAAATGTCATTCACAGTAATTAATTTAATAATCTACTACACTTAACCAAGAAGCATACCACTAGACTTGCAACATAATAATTTGTTTTGCTTGATTAGATAATGGAATCATAAGGAAAATACAAAAGATATCTGGCCCAGTTCGTACAATCTTTGGAATTTTTGGACTCTGGTCCTCTTTTTCTTTTTACCAAACTTTCGAATTATTGCACTCTAGTCCATTTGTGATTTTTACCAAAACTTTCGAATTATTGCACTCTAGTCTATCTGTGCTTTTTACCTAGACTTTCGAATAATTGCACTCTAGTCCATTTGTGCTTTTACCAAATTGTCCACCATGTCATTATTGAATTATATGGTTTGATATTTCTGAAACTAAATTTTGGTTACAGATTTTGTTTGTAATTTAAGTGAAAATAATTATTATTTCAAATGTATAAAACCAAATGTGTATCCTCAGACGTCGATGCTAACACGAGAGATGAAATTGTTGATTTGAATATTTTTCCTGAGAAAATGAAAAGAATTGCAATTTTCTGTATCATATCAACTAGAATGGAGTTTAATGGCCTAAATGTCACTTGTGCCATTCGTCTTATCCTACCTCACCCCCTTAAGAGATAAGAAAGTTAAGAGGTTGGAACTTAAAACTTTTGTTGGCTTAGATGCAACTTTAGTAGGGTTAGCCATAAAGTTATATCTCGAAAAAGCTTATCTACTAAAAACTTTAATTTGTTTACGAAAATGCAACTTTAATAGGGTAATTGATAAGGTTGCCCTTCAAATACTTGTCAAATAAAAAACTTTTTAAGAGGTTAATCAAGGGTCACGCAAGAATAAGATAAGATTTTATTTTTTAACTATCACTAATATATGTATAACATGTGATACATATATGATTTCCTGTCCTATATCAATTTTGCAAGATATAGGTATTTAGTTTATAACAATTTGAGTTTACAACTACTATCAACATGTGTTTAAGCATTTTGTGTCATTAATTATAGACTTAATGTATTGAGAGAATAATAGTTTGTATAGGCCATTACTTGTGGCATCAGACTAAGTTACCAGACAAAAGTGTGGCTCTTCCCATTGCTTGGTGATCCTAGAGTCTAGTTTTGTTCTATTCGGCACGATGCGTTCGTCGTGTATTTAAGGGGCCAATTTTATGATATCCCATCTTATGTCGATTCTGTAATTAAAGAATTGTGTTTAGATTCTAATTGGGTTCATTAGTATTGTAAGCAATAGGATAATAGCTGACTAAACCTCTGGGCTCTTGAGCACAAGGGTCTGTTTAGAAGTGTTCTTGTTATTTTGTTTGGTATAACAGTTTTGAAAACGAATTTCTAAGAACAAAAGAGGAAAAAAATTGTTTGACTAGAATTGATCTCTCAACAAGGTATCCAAATGAAGATACCCTTATAATTATATAAATTATTTTTTTCTTTTATAGAGCTACAATTTTTTTATTAAATTAAATAGTTTAATTAATTAAACATTTAGGTTTGATTAATTTAAATTAATTAAATTATTAACTAAATTATTATTTATTATTAATTTATAAGTTAAGGATTTTAAAATTTTAATAACTAATATTTTTAATTAAAATTTTAATTCATAAAATAATAAATTACATCATAAAATTTTAATAATAATAAAAAGTAATGAAGTAATTTATTATTAATTTAGTAGTTTATTATTTGAAAAATTTTAATTAATTAATTTAATTAATAACTAATAAAAAAATTATAAATAGTGAACTTAATAAAAATTTGTTTTATAATAAAACTAGTTATTAATTTATTAATTAATTATTTTAAAAAATTATTAATTAGTAACTAAAATTTTTTTATTTAATAAATTATAAATTAATTAATAAGGCTAATTAATTAATTAGTAATGAATTAATTATTAACTAATTAAATAGTAATTTATTAAAGTTATTAACTTAATATTAAATTAATAGAATTATTAGTTATTAGTTAATTTATTATTTATTTAATTTCATTAATTATTGATTAAATAATTTATTTATTAAACTAATTAATTAATTTATTATTATTTTATTAAATTAATTATTATAAAATATGTTTAAGTGTATTGGGGGAGAGAGGGAGTGGAGCTGGAGAAAATAAGAACACATGAAAACATATAAAATGTGTTTTTTTTTTTTTTTCCTCTTGTTGAGAATAGGTTTTTCAAAACAGTTTTTGAAAATAATTAACAAAAACTTATGCTAAACAAGTTTCTTTTATTTTTCTATTTTCGAAAACACTTCCAAACAACCTTAAGTATTTTGCGTTAGTTAATTATATTCAATGTATTCAGGTTAATTAATAGTTGAACCTAGTTCATTACAGATTATATTAGAAAAGGGTATCAGGCTAATGTATAGGCTTATATTACTGCCTGGTGGTCTTAAACTGTTGTTTTGCCTCGTTGCATATTTAATGAAGAAAGGAATCTGCGACATCTTATTCCCATATAGATTTTATAAATGATATGCTTACCCTACTACCTGGTGGTCTGTTGTTCTATTATTTTGTTGGGCGTGATTGCCAATTCATACTCTTACATAATTCATATTCCACAATCACTAGAGATAAGAATCGCTCAATTCAAAATACTGAATACATCAAAATAAAACTCAATTACACGACGCATGATAAAGTACTCCTGGCCCGTTCTTATCACTATCCAAAAGCTCCTTAAGTCTTTTATCACGTGGCTGTTCAAAAGTTACGATCTCATCACATCCATGGCCTAACTCTGCCATTCTATCTGCAACTTCATTAGCTTCTTTGTAGATGTGTTTCAGGCGAACTGACCAGTTTCTTTTACGTAGATCTTTGCAATCTCGAACAAGCTCTACTTCTAGGTCACTTGAAGGCTTTTGTTTCCCGTTAAAAAGCCGTTCGGCAGTGTCACAATCTGTTTCGACCTCAATATTCTTGAATCCACTGTTCCAAGCTATCTGTAGTCCCTCTCTTATAGCAAATAATTCAGCTTCGTGGATATCGCAACTGAGAATTTTTCCAGCAAAAATTTGAACCCAATCACCCCCGTCATCTCTAGAAACCCCTCCGATAGCCACCAAAATATCCGCAGAATTAGGTTTTGTTTTACGACTGGCATCAGTGTTGAGTTTCAACCAACCCTTTTTTGGTAAACTCCATTTCGCGTTGTCCTTGGGCGTCCGCTTTGCTCCTTGTATAAGAGCAGAAGATGGTTCATGGACCTGATTATAGATGTAGCCATCCTCTTCTAAGGGTTCCATCACTTTCGTGTTGCTTGATGATGATGATTCTGATGAGCTTGAGAAGAGCTTAGATACTCTGAACAAAAAAGAGAAGAGCTTAGAAACGCCCCATGCAGCAAAAGCTGCTACTCTGATAAAAAAACAGAAGAGCATAGATACGCCCCATGCAGCAAAAACTGCGTTAACCACCTCTCCAACCGCCTTGCCTATAGTTGCCAGTGGATCATCAACTACTTCTTTTTCATTCTCAGACATCTTCGTGTAGTAAGACATGATTTTAGTGTTAGCGAACCAGTTGAGGGCTTTCAACTACATTGTATGTGGTGGTTCTCCAAGAAGTAATTAATTTATAGCAAATTCTGAGAGGATATTTGCACATTGGCCCCCTAAGATACAAATCTTTTGGTTGTGGCAAAAATTACTTCGAGTGGAAGTTTTGAACATCTCTTTAATAAGATTATAGGTCCCACACCACACTCTAATGAAAGGCAACCATTTTGAAGCATAATCCTTTGGTCGGTCATCACCTTGATTTTTCGCCAATTATACGGTGTACTGTAAAAGTGTTGGTGGTTCCTCGTCAATAAAGAGGTCACCAGCCTTTTTGGAAAGGAAGAACACATTGGAATAATATTGACTAAAATATTTCAATTTAGTCCCTATTATTTTCAATTTAGTTTTTATTGTTTAAATTTTTTTAATTTAGTTCCTATTGTTTCTTTAAAAGTTTTAATTTCGTTCCTATTGATTTTAAAATAGAAGAGCATAGATACGCCCCATGCAGCAAAAGCTGCGCCAGCCACCACTCCAACCGCCTTGCCTATAGTTGCCAGTGGATCATCAATTTCATTCTCTGCAGACATGTTAGTGTAGTAAGACGACATGATTTTAGTGTTAGAGAACAGTTGAGGGCTTTCAACTACGTTGTATGTGGTACTTCTCCAAGAAGTAGTTGTTATATAGCAAATTCTGAGATGATAATTTGCATATTGGCCCCTAAGAAACAAATATTTTGGTGGTGGCCCACGGTGTAAAGAGGTCACCAGTCTTTTTGGAAAAGAAAAACATATTGGAATAATGCTAGTCAAGTTTGGAACAATATAAGTTTCGCCTACGCTACGTCTATCGTGATATAAATAAATAAATATATAAGTGGGATAAAAAAATCCTTGCATTTTATAATAAAATAGTCTTTATATTTATACTTTCAGTTTCATAATATAATGGCCTTGTTTTTTTTGTTTTAGTGGAGATTAAACTACATTATTTTTCAACTTCTCTGCAAGAAGTTATTTTGTTTTTTGGTCTGATAATTCTCATATTTTATATGTTACATTGAGCCTTTGTCATGCACTTTTGTCATTTATCTAACAAAGTAGGACTCTATTCGTCCTTAGCCAATTTTTCACCCATTTTAAGTCATTAGTTCAATTTGACATGACACATGCAATTAATAATAAAAAATTGATAAAAAAATGTGAAAAAACTAACTGTGCCTTATTTTATAATCTTAAAAGAATAAAAGGCACATTGGTAAAGTTAGGTCACCAAATTATTATTTCTTTCCAAACTTAAGCGACCACGATATTTGCACTGACCCTTGATATACTAAGATATATATAGTTTCGTTCTTTTACTTTTAAATCCTAAGTCATGAGTTCGACTCATGTATAGAAACCGCGATGAGGACCTCCATGCATCAAGAATGACAGTTTCTTTTTTGTGCCTCATCTTATATTGTTATTTTTGTGTGTGTATGTGAGTTGATTTAATGAGTTAAGTATAGTAGGGCTAATACATTTCAAAAGACCAAAGTGATCATTGATCCACACAAAAAAGAAAGACGAGTGACTTCCGAGTCAAGAATAGAATTAACTAATGACAAGTGCCACCACGTTGGGGCCCAATAACAGTAAAGTTTGGAATTTGGGTGAATTGCACCAATAAATTTAATTTAGTCCTATATATTACAAAATTTTTAATATAATCTTATATATTTGTCTAAAAATCTCAAATTAGTCATACTGCTAATTTAGGGGTTAGTTTTAACAGAAAAATTCATAAATAACTTTTTTGCCCTCTACTATTCTCCAAATTAAAATAGTAACCGGAGCTAGTGTAATTAGAATCGTACGATTCGCGACAATTTGATATGATTCACTAAAAAAATTATACGAATCTGATAGGAGAATCGTGAATCAACGTGAATCGCAAGTGAATCGGTACCGAATCGTAGTGAATCGTGTGAATCGTTCATGATTCGGGTCTTTTTTTTTTTAAACCCAAAATATTTCAAAGTAGATAACAAAATAAGCCCACTTTAGTAAAAAAAAAAGGGAGACAAAACTCGTAACTAATTGGACCACTTGTGTTTACAGCAGCTTTTGAGCACTAGTTTGGGCACTTGTGAAATGTGATATTGTTCCGACCAAAAAAAATAGTGTGATATTGTGATGCAGAAATTGTTTGGGCTACTAGGAACAAGTGAAGTAGTGAACAATCTAGAAAAGTAACAAAAACATATATTAATATTAATTCAAATAAAGAATCTCAACTAAAAACTGTTAATAGAGACATAATATGTCAAATATCAACTAGTTTTAAATTTGTGACTGAATCGGTACGATTCATGATTCGATTCGATTCACAATTCAAAAAAATGACATTTCGATTCACGATACGATTCACGATTCGACAACTATGACCGGAGCTACTATTCACAGAATAGTAACTCAAAAATCAAAGAAGAAGAAGACACCTTATCTTCTTCATTTGACCATGTTACAATATACAAAGGGTACCATTGGACTTGCAGTAATAAGATAAAGAAGTTGGTGCTAACCACACCAGTCACCATTGACCAGATAATCATCGGAGAAAGAAAGAAAGTTGGGATGTGATTTATCGACTTGTATGCCTCTAGTGCTCCAAATTCAGATTGGGGCAAATCATTAGAATCCTTGTCATAAGAGGAGTCCAACCATACCTGTCACGCCATTGGACGATGCCGAAGATGGTTGGGATCTGAGAAGAAAATTGTGGATATTGCAACACTAGTCAACATTGACCATTGACCTGATCGGTGATTGAAGATCGTCAAATTGTTCGCCATCCAAAGAAGAGTCCAACGGCGCTAGCCGTTTGAAAATTGGACGGTTAGATCGTGAGATATCAACTGTTGAACGTGAACCGTCCAATTATTATCAGATCTAAAAGGTTCAGATCTGGTACATTTAGGACCAATTTGAACTTTTTGCAAATATTTAGGACCAATTTGAATAGTTTTACAAATATTCAGGACCAATTTGAAACTCCTAACAAACATTCAGGACTAATTTGAATATTTTTGTAAACATCCAAGACCTAATAGAACTTTTTTCTCACACATGTCATTTTTCAATTTTGTCCCTCATGTCAAGATCATGTGCAAATCACATGACCAATTTTATGTTAAAATTAATCTCAATTTTAACGGAAAAGACTAATATGAGACTTTTATAAAATATATATAGGACTAAACTGAAATTTTTAAAAAAATATATAGGATTAAACTAAAATTTTTAAAACATATAAAACTAAATAGAATTTTAGATGAAACATATAAGTCCATTGGTGCAATTCACCCTAATTTGTACGCTTAAAAGAGAATGAGAGAATTTACAAAACGTAGACCCACATTCTCTCTTACGCATGAAAATATGTGCCAATGTGGGCGCATGGACTATTTCCCAAACATTACATTTTTTAGACTTTTCAAAAGAAGAATAGAAACAGTTTTGAAATTGGAATCCAGCTCTTTGACCAGCTGGGCAAACTAAGACCCCATTTCGTACGAGAATTTCAAATTAAATATCTATAAATTTAGGGGCTAATATATGCAAATTCTTAAGAGAGATAAAATATATAATTTTTTAATTATATGAGTATATTTTTTCAATGAAAATTATTTAATTTGTTTAGCTAAAAATACTTAAGTATTTAAATTTTTTTTTAAATATAAATTTTTTTTAACATTCTTTTAAATTAATGAGGACTAATGTAAATCGAAGGGATGCCCCAGCACCTCTTGTCAATAATGCTGCAAGTGAATCTTTCTTTTTCCTCGTTATGGTTCATCAAAGACAAAAGTCACGAGGGAATCTTAACTTTCGGGCTTGTGTACGTAAAAAGTTCCCCTTCTCTTATTCTTAGGGATCATGGTTCTTTGTACTAAAATTCAGGAGAGAAAATAGTTGAGACAATTATTGACAATTTCTTTAGGACTATGTGATTATAAATTTATGGATCAAAGATAAATAAGCTCTTGAGATTCTTGAGATTTTTGCAATTCTCAAATCAGTACCTGAAGGTTTTTTTATTTATTTATAAAAAAATCACTTAAATCCTCATATATAGTTTGATTTTTATGTACAAATAAGTCCTCTTACATTTACCCCCATCAAGTTTTTGTACAGAAAAGCAATACATGCACAGTACGTGCCAAATAATGACAGTTTTTCTAATATTAACACGAAATTGAGCACGTAATTTTTATTTTTCTCTCTCGCAAGCCCAACGAGTTGAGCACCCTTTTGCTCATGCTCGACTCAGTAACTACATAAGCTTAGTTTGTTTATTTATTTTTGTTAAAATTTGTCTCAATTGAATAAATAAAAAGGGTTTGTACGAGCCCAAAGCGATCCAACATGTTGGTTCATGAAATGTAAACCCATTGGCCATGACCATTGTCCAAGCCCAAAAACTGCTCAAAGTAGAAACAATAAAGTTATGTGGACTGCATACCGCAAAGGGGACTTCACGTCTGCTTCTACATGGGAGAAGATTAGGAGTCGAGGGAATGCTGTTCATTGGGCTAATGTGATATGAGATAGAGTGGTGATTCTGAAGCAGGGATTTTACACCTGGTTGATGTGTCTTTATCACAATTATACTAAATATCGGCTTCTTAGTTGGGGTGTAATTAACAATACGAATTGTGAGCTTTGTGATCTGGGTCTTGAGACTCGTGATCATCTATTTTTTTATTGCCCTTTCTCTCACAGAATTTGGGAGCATTGCACGTCTCTCCTTAGAGCATCCAACTTGGATGTTTGCTAGGATGCCATGTTTATCAGAATTGAGAGACTGAGGTGAAAGAGAAGCTTGCGATCAGACTTGGCTAAATGCTCGCTTTCTTCGTGTGTGTACCATATATGGAAAGAAAGGAACAGTAGGGTCCATGGCTTGGGGGCGAATACAGAAGAGCAAATCATTGAAAGATTCCTCCTCGACGTTAGACAAATGATAAACTTACAAAACAAATATGTGGATAATACTATGAATAGGTTTTTTTGTAGATTGTGGAAAATTACAGATAGACTTTTGTAAATGTTAGTTTTTGGGCACAGTTGATGACTTTGTAACTCTTGTTTTTTGAAAGTTGCAATGAAAAGATTACTTACCGAGAAAAAAAAAAAAAAGAGTTTAATCCAAACTTCATTGGAGCAACTCGGATCGTTTTCAACTTTAAGCATAAGTCCACATGAATAGGAGACATATATGTCGCATTTGCCGAATTCTTAGAGATTAAAGAGGTAAATTTCAAGAATAAAATGCATCACACCTCCTCTATTTTTCTAAAGTTTGCGTCACAAACCCTATGTTTTTAAAAGTCGCACAACACCCCCTGAGTTATCCAAAATATTGTACACTTGCCCTTATTGTGAGTTCTATTAATGTCCGTTAACTGCAGTTATTAAAAGACAAAAATTTTCTTTTTATAAATGGTAATTTTGTGCATTTCATACATCTGATTCCTGTAAACCCAATTTGAAAGATGAACTAAACCTATCACTGAATGCGTCTTTTTGGGCGGAAGACGAGCTCAAAGATCCAAAAAAGTTGTATGAGATAGAGTGGCGTGAAGAAAGTTTCTACCTCAAAGTGATGGGCAAGCATTTAAAAAGCAATTGAGGTTAAATCAACGGATTTTAGGCAAGTATTTGTAACAGCAAAGGTTGAATTCAAATGCAGCCTAAAGTGGGGTAAAAGGATACTTTCTGTACTTCCTTTTTAAAAAACAATTGAGGTTAACGAATCTAAGCTGCAGGAATAGAGGATTTTAGGCAAGAATTTGTAACAGCAATTGAGGTTAACGGATTTAATGAACTTATGGTCATGTAATAGTTATATGTTATTAAGTAAACGACTTAACACCTCCCCTGTGTTTTGTCAAAAGTGGACAATACCCTCTATATTTTAAAACGTAGTTGATTACCCCCATATATTTTATAAAAATAGCTGAATAACTCTCTGTGTTTTTAACACCCTTGTTTTCGTTAAAAAAAATCATTTATTTTAACAAGGGTTATTCAGCTACGTTTTTTAAAACATAAGGGGTAATCAGTTACTTTTATAAAACACAGGAGAGTAATCAGCTACATTTTAAAACACAGAGGGACATTCAACTACTTTTATAAAATATAGAGAAGTAATCAGCTACGTTTTAAAACATATAGAGTATTGTACTCTTTTGATAAAATACAAGGGGGTATTAAGTCATTTACTCTATATTATTTGAGAAAAAAAATAATTAACAGACTTAAGCTAATGATGTATTACTTAAAATAACCTCTGGAAGATGGTTAAAGTTTGGGTTTTCAGGCGTTAAAATATTTGGTGAGGAGATATGTGTGTGCATTAAAGTGTGTGTCAGTGTTGTGGTGGTGGCAGTTGGTGGAGATATATGGTGGTGATAGGTTGTGCTAATGGTGAGGAGATGAGGGCGCCATTTTGGTCCATTGAAATGTATTTTTAGGCTTCAAACTAATTCTAGTTGTATAAGTGGCGTGAATTATGTATTCCCCGTTAAGTTTAACGAAAAATTAGATAGTGGGGTTTATACGCAATATTCAGAGTAACAGAAAATGTTATTTACAACTTTTGAAAACACAGAATTTATGATACAATTTTAGAAAAACACAAGAAAGTATAGCGTATTGAATGATGCTTTACAAGTGGTTGATCACTACTAGAACCATTGGAATCCAAGAAAGAATTATTTGCTGCATGACTAGGTGAATTCTCATTCTTTGAAATAAACTTTGCATTTTCTTTGTTGGACTTTGTCCTCCAATTAGACTGGTAGCCAAATAGCTCAAAGTACTCCTCTTTAATGTGACCAACATTTTTACAGTAGCCATGATTTTAGGTTGGATAGATAGTATAGTGTTTTGGGTTTTATGGCAAATTATCTGAGGACAACCTGCTTTGATACTATGTAAAATATTGTGGCATCAAAACGCATATTCATTGATAACCAAAACAGAATATATATACTACAAAGAGATGCCATCGAGATGACGATATGGACTCTGCCTATTGTTACAGTGGATAAACGTTTACCTACACAAGTCAATCCCTTAGCCAAAATACAAGTTTTTCTGAACTAACTAATTAATATTGCAAGCTAACATACATATCTAATTACGTCAGAAGATGGAGTCACGTGTCAAATGTTGAATATATCACAATACTATTTCAAGTCCACGTAACTGTGCTTAAATCCACACAACGTTAGTCTCACTTGTGAATTTGATATTTTGAGGCGTGACGGAATCTCGGGACAAGCTTATTCATGGATTTTTGTTCCTACTTCTGACTATGTAATTTACGTAAATCTGCAGCCAACTTCTGAAAACAAGTGATGAAATAGAATCAGAGAAACTTGAGCAGGGAATAAAAGATTGCATCACACAGATCATAAAGAAAAGAGAGCAGGCCAAGGACGAAGGAGATCATAGCAGAAATGATTTCCTTGAAAAATTGCTAGAAGCTAATAGTCATGAAACAGAAAACAGCAAGTGGCTTTCAGTTGAAGACATGGTTGATGAGTGCAAGACACTCTATTTTGCTGGACATGAAACAACTACATCTATGCTTGGATGGACTATTATTCTGTTAGCTATACACGAAGACTGGCAAGAGAAAACAAGGCAAGAGGTGATGGAACTCTTCGGCCGAGAAACTCCAAATGCAGATGACATATCGAGAAACTCCAAATGCAGATGGCATATCAAGAATGAAAATTGTAAGAAACCTGAATCATTATCCTGTATTGCACAATTGTATAAAACATAAATTCAATATTGATATGGGTGAAAATCTGACCCGGGACTCATAAGAAACTGACTTACCAACATGTACACAATTTGAGGGAAAAAAAAGAGATTATATCATCTGACCAGTCGAGATTCCCAAGAATCTCTTGAACTTTTGCATAATGTGGGGTGATATTATAAGTAAGGACAAAAAAATTCTGGGGGCCTGTCAAGAAGATCCCTTTTCTATAAATAAAGTAGAATTTGGGTAGGTAGCCACGCGCCCGTATACCAGCAGGGGATCTATTTTTGTATCCTATTAAATAACAAGTAAAGGATAGATAGTTGTAAATACTCTCATCCTTTTTAATCTACCAACATGATCCTGAAACATGTTTAAGGTAGTAAAGGCAAGCTAATTTTACTACCTCAAACAGAGCTATACATTTCGCCTCTAGCTCTCCAACATGATCCTGAAACATGGGGAGAAGATGTTAATCGTTTTAAGCCCGAAAGATTTTCCAAAGGCGTCGTTAAAGCCACCAACAACAATCCGGTAGCGTTTTTGCCGTTCGGCTTCGGACCAAGGACTTGTGTGGGGTTGAATTTTGCAATCACAGAAGCCAAAATTGCACTCTCAATGATTCTGCAGCGCTATAGGTTCACTTTGTCCCCGACTTATATTCACTATCCAGTTCAGGCTTTTATGATTTGTCCACAACATGGAGTTCAAGTAATTCTCCATCGAATTTGATATAACGTGAACATTCTTAGGAGGACTACAATCAAGCCAACAAACACAAATTGGGCTCGACCCTTTTTGAGAAACTGCATATAACGAGAATTTTGTGCACGAAAATATTGCATAGGGTATTGTGGTTTTTCTCATTAATATGTTTGTACATAGTTCGTCTGGAACTTTGACTTTTGGGTTTGTGTAGGTGAAAAGTTCCCATTCTCTTGTTTTTAGCGATCATGGTTCTTGTACTGTGAGATAATTATTGATCATTTGTTTAAGACTGTGTGATTATAAATTTATGGATCTAAGATAAATAAGCTTTTGAAATTTTTACAATTCTCAAATCAGTACCTAAAGTTTTAAAAAATATCACTTAAATCCTCATAGTTTGATTTTTAGGTATAAATAAGTCCTCTTACCTTTAAACCACTTCCCCCTTCCCCCCCACCCCAATCAATTTTTTTGTACAGAAAAACAATACGAGCCAAATAATGAAGGTCTTCTAATATTAACACGAAATTGAGCATGTAATTTTATTGTTTTCTTTTTATTTTTCTCTTGCAAGCCCAACGAGTTGAGCACCATTTTGCTCAAGATCGACTCAGTAACTAAATAAACTTAATTTTTTGGGTTAAAATTTGCCTCAATTGAATAAATAAAAAGGGTTTGTACGAATCAAAAAAGTTTAATCCAAACTTTGGTGGAGCAACTCGGATCATTTTCAACTTTAAGCGTAAGTAATCCACATGAATAAGAGACCTATATGTCATTTGCGGAACTCTTAGAGATTAAGGAGTAAAAATTAATATACATCATATATATATATATATATATATATATATATATATATATATATATATATATATATATATATATTACTAGGCAAGTAAATCATTTTGTTCTACATCCTTGAACATTACAGAAAAGCCAAACTTACACTAAGTTAAGCCTCCAATCCAAACACGAGATACAATTTTCCATACTATATCTATATATTTTTTTAAGACTAATTTTCTCTATAACATCCAAAAGAATCTTTTCAATAATTTGTTCCTCCAAACATGTGGTCGAATTGTACACTTTGTTGTTTCGTTCTATTCAGAAATGATAAACACAATAGCAGAATGTCGCATGTCAGCTTTCAAACCTTTGTTTAGAGGGAGGTCAACTAATACCATTGTTCACCGACGGTACGAGGGAATGTCTTCTTTCTTTTATTCTTTTCGAGTAGAATCTGCAAGGCTAATGACGCATAATCCATAATATCTATTCACTAAATTATGTAGTTTGATAACAATCGTTACAGTTTTACACAAAATATCAAGGGGTAAAAGCATTAGTTGGGATGAATCCATTCTCATTTTCGTAACCTTTGATAATGTTCTTATTTCTTTTGAGAGCCATAATTAGTTTTAGCAGGAAAACCACTTAATGAATAAAGCAAACAATTATCCTAGTAATGGCTACTAAAAGAAGGACCACCTAGGTGTCTTCCTTTATAACAAAAGAGAAAAGTAGAACCAAATTTACTATATAAAAAACGAAAGAGAAAATAGTTGCATCTTAATTAATATTGAAAATTTCTTGATGGATATAGCATTGGTAACATCTCCGGCATAAATGTAAAGAGAATATATAACTGATATAAGATCTTGTGGAACAGGATTTATTGAAGATTGTGAGTCAAATTATATATCACCGAAATTATACATACAAATTTTATCTCGTAACATGGTTGTATGTGATAGGTTTCACATATATATATATAATCGGATTCATTTATTTAAAAAAATAAATAGCATAATATTACCATAGAAAAACGTGATTAGTAAGTGATACTGCTTAAACAGTAGTGACATACAAAATTATTATTTAATCTGGTTTCCTTTCATATTATTTTTTTGGTAGACTCCAACGACCGGCAACAAAGAATGTAGACTATATACATAGTAAATTGACTTTAAGTAAAGAAAACTATAAAAAGAAGTTCACATCATAAATAAATCAATTTGTCCTGCTAAGTTGGACCACACTACAAGAATTCGAAGAAGTATAGGTGACGGTTTTTAAAGATAGTGGTTTTTAACCATTACCTATTAAAAGGCAGCACTTTGCAAAACCGTTACCAACACCGTTACCTATGCTCGTGTTGCCTATGCATAAGTGACAGTTTATAAAAACTGCTGCCTATAGTTACAACTTGCATAGGTGACAGTTATAATAAATGTTGCCTATATCACCACAAGCACAACTCTCTTGTACCGCTACCTTTGATAAAGATAGTAATAGGTGATGGTTAATTGGAACCGCTGCACATCATTTAGTAGACTAATAACTAGCAATTCAAGAGAACTGCTGCACATTCCTGCTCTACAATTAATATATGTTTCAGCCAAAAACAATGACCTCATAATTGATTTTAGAATCATTGGAACACTGCAGCTAAACTAGCTGTAAAGGCATTGGTATATACATTGAAATCAGCACCTTCTTACAAAAAATGGGTAATGAGAATCAGTTTGAAATCAACATTTTCTCACAAAAGATGCCAAGGAGTCTTGCACATTGATTTCCCTCTAGTCTTTCTCTTTTATTTTTCAGCCTTTTTCCTTAGTTGGCCACTAGTTTCTGAAAAATTTAACCAAACAAATTAAGTTCTGCACATAATTGAACAGAAACTACCAATATGAAGGAAAGCTAAAAAGGGATTGAGAAAGTATTTGGTTATAAGACTAATAAAAGTAGAGGTTAAATAACCATCCTAATATGATTTTATCATTTGACATTTATATTAAATTCAAAGAAGAATTTAACAAAATACAATGGCTTATTCTTGGTGAGCAAACTAGTGGATTGAATGTTATTACTTTAAGAGAATAAATTTTATAAAGATCAATTTTCAGATTTACATTTAAATGAACTAAAGCCTCCTACCTCATGAAAACAAAGAAAGCAACAGTAAATTCAACTAGCAAAAATAGATTGTACTTTATGAGGCAGCTACAAGCACACCATGCATACAATATTACAAGATAGGCCAAAACTGAAAACCGAATAAAAATTTTGCCAAAGCATAATTATAGCTCCAAACACCATATCTTTTGACAAGAAAGAAAGTCTACAATTTTGTCGTTGTTCATTACATTTCTAAAGCAATAGACTTGTGGATAAGTTTTCTAGCATTTTTCTTATTCCCCAAAAAGAAGTATTTAACCGACATATTTATTTGTACTATCTTCCCCAAATTTGGTGATATGACTTAAAAGTCCTTGGCAACAAGCAATCAGCAAAGTAAAAATTGCATAATATAAGCTCATTTTACTCCCGTTGCAGTTGAATAAACTACTTGCATTTCAATAATTTTAGCTAAACTGAGCATTTAAGGTTGCAAAATCCTTGTGGTAGTGAGAACAACAGACAATTCTTCTGAAAACAACAACCAAAAAATATATCACTTTCCAGAGGCTATACAAAACGACAGATATATTTTAAATTCGCCAAAGATAATTCTTCTAAAAAAAAAATTCACGAAAAATAATTGATAAAATAAAAAATTAATAAAATAAAGAAAATAAAAAAGAAACACTAAAACAAATTTGAAAGGACGTAAGGACTTCCCCTTTAAACCACCCTAAAGATCAGATTCTGCAACCAAAATTAAACAATTAATTAATAATATTTAGAAGCATCAACGATTAATATTATATTTATATATACATATAAAATGAAGATATGCTAAATAATACAAGTATGTGTGTGTTCGCACTCTCACACACACACATATACACATATAGATAAATGTATGACGAAAATAAGCGGAGAAGAGGTGAAAGTACGATGGGTTGGGTCATAATCCGCTGGACTTTGGTGCTAGCCATGGCTGCTACTTCGAATTTTTGCTACAAAATCTTCTCATTTTTTTGATGGAATCGCAAAAGCACAGCTAAACCCTAGCTCGACGACAAATCTGAAAGCTAAATCATTAATTAATTAATTAAAAATCTAAATCTATCTCTAACCTTTCAAATCTGAAAACTAAATCATTAATTAATTAACTAAAATAACAAAAATCAGTAAATTTTCATTACAAATCAATCTTTCTCGAGCTCAAGCTAATACAAACTGCAACCTAACTTACATACATAGCGAAGAGCACACCTATATACATGTATGTGTGTATATATATATACATACATGTATACATATATATATATATATATATATATATATATATATATGTACATTCATAATTTTATGCAAACATAAATATTAATTTATATATATATATATGTGTGTGTGTGTGTGTAAGATTGAATGGTTGATCGAAGATTAGAGCCTTACACAGTTGATTGACGATTAAAGGCTTACGATTGATCAGCGATTAGAGGCTTACCGTGATCGGAGATTGAGAAGCTTTGGTTGATGATTGCGGCGGACATGTTGAGAGAAGAGAGAGAGAGAGAGAGAGAGAGAGAGAGAGAGAACGATGAGACAATGTGAAAAGTAAAAATTGAGATTAGAGTAAGTGGGGTTTGATATTTTAAGGGAAAGAAAGGGCGCATAAGACTTTAGTTATATTTGACATTGCGAAAAATTTGCAGTGGTTACTTATGTGGCCTAGTGGTTGAGCATTAGTTGTGCTTTTAATAGGTTCTACTTTCGAATCCCACAAACTTATTTTGGACATGTTAAATTGGCTAATAAGCAGCACAGCTCAGTGACCGCTGCTTTTTGTTTAATATGACATAGATAGCAGTTGCTGCTTATTATACAAAACTGCTACCTATTATGTAAATGAGAATAGGCAGCAGTTAGTAACCGCTATTTATGTGTACACAACTGTATCTTAATCACAAATTGATAAAATTTATTCGATCCAAACGAACTTTATTTGCAAAAATTATATATACAAGTAAAGTATTATATTACTAGCACTTTTTTATAAAAACTATCACATTTTTTTATATACACATTTCACATAAGTGGCGGTTGAAGGTGACAACTGTCACCTATATGACCCTTTTTTTTTGTACTGCCAATTAGTATGGTTTTGCTTGATTAGATAATGGCATCATAAGGAAAGTACAAAAGATAAGGGGCCCAGTCCGTACAATCTTTGGAAGTTTAGACTCTGGTCCACTTGTTCTTTTTACCAAACTTTCGAATTATTGCACTCTAGTCTATTTGTGCTTTTTACCAAGAATTTCAAATAATTGCACTCTAGTCCATTTGCGCTTTTATCAAATTGCCCACCATGTCATTATTGAATTATATGTTTACAGATTTTGTTCGTAATTCAAGTGGATACAATTATTATTTCAAGTGTAAAAAATCCAATGTATATCCTCGGACATCAATGCTAGCTAGAGAGATGAAGTTATTGATTTGAATTTTTTCCCCTAAAAAATAAAAAGAAAACGCAATTTTCAGTATCATATCAACAAGGATGGAGTTTAATGGCCTAAATATCACTTGTTCCATTCTTGTGATGCACGCGTGTCAAATCTGATTATTCAAAGTTTTTTTGTTTAAATTATTAATTATTTAGAAAAAATACCCTTACATGACACATATTTTTTTCTTTAGAGTTGAAAAAAGTGGTATTTTTGTCCAAACAATTAATAATTTAAGCAAAAAAAAAAAGTGTATTTGATGTGTGTGCATCATTCTTTCTGTTAAAATAGACGAATTTTTTGATGGAAGGGGCTGTTATTAGGGATGGCAACGGGTAGAATTTAAATCCGAATCCGACGGGTATCCGACCCAATTATAAATCCGTTTACGAAATCGATGAAATATCTGTTGGGGTTTAGTTTTTACAAGTGATTACCGACGGGTAGTCCGGTAAGGTTTGATAATAGCAATTTTAAAAAACCCGAGAACTCGATTAGTAATTTAGTAAAAATAAATTAATAAAAATGTTTAGATATTTACATACATATACAAATAATATATTACTTAAGAAAATATTATTTTTTTAATATTGGTCTAATATTAATAGTTGTGGGTTATAGCCCAACTCTTATTATTTATGTTTACCTAATCTTTTTATCTAATTCAACTAATACAACAGCTCAATTACTGAATAATTCAAACGAGAATGATAATTTACAATTGTGACAAATACTTTATATTTTTTTTTTCATCAAGGTATTTCATATTATTATAGAAGGATGATAACTTCTCAACATAAAGATTTTATCAAATATTTCTATTAAGTTTAAGTTTGATAATAACAATAAATTTAATTTATGTTTTCTAACCCATTTTGATTTATCATTATTTTAGTACTTTTTTTATTTCTTTAAAAACTTTTTAAGTTTTTCTTTTAAAAAAAATCATTTTTCTATTCATTAACGGGTTGGGTCGGGTCAGGTATCCACGGGTTTTTGAATATATAACGGGTTCGGGTTTAGTAAGCAAAATCTAAACCTGACGGATTTCCATCACGGGTTTGGTAAAATATAATTTAAACGGGTTCGGGTTTAGTTTTATAAATTTTAGTGGGTATCTGACTCATTGCCATTTCTAGCTGTTATGCTTAGTTTTAGAAACTACACGGAAGTACAATGCACTTTTAAAATTACAAGGGGTATTGTGTAATTTTGCAAAAGCACATGTGTCCTCTGCACTTCACCCATAAATTAAAATAAATTAGCAAGGAGAAGCAACAAAGTTGCATATATCCACATTACCTTGCAGCAGATTAATTCTCAACATTATGTAACACAATCGCTCAAGATAAACATAGTACAAGATCTTTAGCAAAGAAAAAACACAGTACAAAATCATTCAACCTCGACCTAGTAGTAAAAGACGACAACCTCAAGGAAACAAAAAACATGAAAATGAAACTTAATTACAGTATCCATCTTAAATCCTTGATGATATTTTTATCTTCTTTCATTCTGAAAGATCTCACGTTCATAATGAAAAACAACTCCCTCAGGAGGTGATAATTAGCCTTTTTCTGGGTAATGTTCCAGTTCAACTAGCCAGATTAATTCTGATGTTATATCTCTGCAATGTTTAGTCCGTTTGGAGCTCAATCTTATTGAATCCCCAATTCCGAAATATCTTATTAGCCTGAATCTGATGACCCATAATTCAGCTGAGAAACGCAACTTTGAATGTCATTGACTACGGGCTTTGCCTCCATGTAAATAAAAACCGACTTTGCTTCGTTTATGTTTCTTCGAGTATATATGAATCATATAATCGGATATTGTCATCGAATCATCTAGTCCGTTCGTCATCCTATTCAATCAGATCATATACGAATATGAATAAGATACAACAGCAGACACGGTAGTACAGCGGCCATAGACACGCATCGGAAGAGAAACATACTCTTACATAATTCATATTCCACAATCACTAGAGATAAACATATATATATATATATATATATATATATATATATAGTACACAATCACTCGAGTCAAACATAATACTGAAAAGGACAACTTTTAGGAAACTAAATACATCAAAATAAAACTTAATTAAACGACCGATGATAAAGTATTCATGGCCCGTGGATCTCCCCGCTTTTCTTATCACTAGCCAAAAGCTCCTCAAGTCTTTTATCATCAGGTGGGTGTTCAAACGTTGTGATCTCACCATATCTATGGCCTAACTCCGCCATTTTATCTGCAACTTTATTAGCTTTTCTAGGAATAAGTTTCAAGCGAATTGACCACTTTCTTGGACATAGATCTTTGCAATCTTCAACAAGCTGTTTTTGTAGGTCATTTGAAGGTTCTTGATCCCCTTTAAAAAGCCGCACGGCAGAGTTACAATCTGTTTCGATCTCAATATTCTTGAATCCACGAACCCAAGCTATCATTAGTCCGTCTTTGATGGCCCATAATTCTGCTGACTCGGGGTTTGGAACATAGTTGTTGAATCGTGAATCGTATCGTGAATCGAAATATCATTTTTTTGAATCGCGAATGGAATTGAATTGTGAATCGTATCGATTCGGTCACAAATTTAAAACTAATTGATATTTGACATATTATGTTTCTATTAACAGTTTTTAGTTGAGATTCTTTATTTGAATTAATATTAATATATATTTTGTTACTTTTCTAGATTGTTCACTACTTCACTTGTTCCTAGTAGCCCAAACAATTTCTGCATCACAATATCACACTATTTTTTTTGGTCGCAACAATATCACATTTCACAAGTACCCAAACTAGTGCTCAAAAGCTGCTGTAAACACGAGTGGTCCAATTAGTTACGAGTTTTGTCTCCCTTATTTTTTTTACTAAAGTGGGCTTATTTTGTTATCTACTTTGAAATATTTTGGGCTTTTTTTTAAAAAAAAATTGACCCGAATCGTGAATGATTCACACGATTCACTACTATTCGGTACCGATTCACTTGCGATTCACGATTCTCCTATCAGATTCGTATCATTTTTTTAGTGAATCGTATCGAATCGTACGATCGCGAATCGTATGATTCTGATTACACTGTTATATACTTTTAACTATACGAGTGCATCATCTGACTTCTATCATTGTATGAGTGCACCTCTTGACCTTTAAAATACTTCATAGCTCCTTCCTTGGCCTTTTCCAAGATTCATCGACTGAAATCTGATTTCATTTATACTTATTTCAAGTTTATTTATATATTACTTATACAAATTCTTTTATTTTTACCTAGGATTCTAGAAAAGGGTTTGTAATTCCAAATCATTCCTATTTTTTTGTTTAGAATTTTTAACTATATATTTTTATATTGATTATTTTATATATTATTATACTTTTCTTTATATATTTTTATTTAGATTATGAATATCATCAAGAAATTTTTTGGTTTTTTTTCTTAGTAATTTAGAAGGTTCTTGGCTCCGCTAGCGAGGAGAATTTAACATTGGGGGGCCAAATTTTTTTTTTAATGATACGACATAATTTTTTTTTAAATAGGGGGTCAATAATAGATATCTTTTTAAAAATTAAAAATCTGATCAATCTCCCTTAGTATCGCCCCTGGGCTTCGCCACTGCACTTAATGGTATTAGGGTCCAGGTCATGGGTGCAAGTCTCGTCACTTTTAGTGTTGGACACATAAGTCTCACCACTATAATTAATCCCCTTGAGGGTGTTGGAGACATAAGTCTTGCAACTATAATCCTGTTTGTCATGTGCATAGTTCAACAATCTCGCTTGCACGTGAAGGGACATGTTGGAGACATCAAATTAATTAAATATAAACTAACAACTTAAACTTTTAAATCAAGTGGTCACTTAAGAAGATTCTGTGTTCGAACCACGGTTTCAATCTCTATTTAAAAGAAAAAAAGAAAAGGAGAAGATTTTGATGTCATAAAAAATCCAGGAATTAATGATTAAATATGAGAAAATTTAAAGAAAATGGCAATAATAATCTTGTTTTGGCTTCATAAGCTCTCATATGAAAATACTCTACTAGTGGTCCATGGAAACTCAGAAATGAAAAAGATAACTTAACAAAGAATTAATATTTTGACATAAATTGTAAAATATGACGATAGATCAAAGGGGTGGTTATTACAATGATGAAGCAAATGTGATCAACTCTGTGATGCTATATGCATAAAAATAGATTATTTAGTACGAAATGATTATATGAGTTGCTTATAATAAAGACATTTGATATTGTCAATATGCTTAGTTTTCATTTTATTTGTAATCGATCAACTCATCTTGAAGCGTTTCAAGATGAAATTAGGCCATATTTGTCATCTAATTAGGAGGAAGGAATCTTATCTCAACTATTTTAATGATCATTAACCATGGAGGATGTCATTATATTCCAATAGCTACAGGTATCATAGTTGTCGAATCGTGAATCAAAATATCATTTTTTTGAATCGTAAATCATATTGAATCGCGAATCGTACCGATTCAGTCACAAATTTAAAACTAGATTAATTTGATATATTATGTTTCTATTAACAGTTTTTAGTTGAAATTCTTCTTTTGAATGAATATTAATATATGTTTTTTGTTACTTTTCTAATAATCACTATCTTGCAAACTAAATTCCAAAGCAATTTTATGACCAAACTACAAAAACCACATACGATTGCTTGTGAATTTCAAAATTAAAAAATATATATATAGTACCATTTCTTGTGATAAAGAATAAAATAAAACAAGCTAATATAATTTGGTTTTTGTGTCTGATGCCCAATATTTCTTTACTTTCTAAATGATAAAGTTAGCATGGACATCAGTAATATTTCTTCACTTTCTAAATGATAAGTTAGAGTGGACATCAATTATATCACTTTGTCTGTGATAGAAGATAACTTCGAATATGTTTTCGTTTAGCTTAATTGTTGTAATCCTAGAGCTTATAGTTATCTTGCGTCCTTATCATACTTCTTGTTGTAACCTACTGTACTACAAATAGTGCCATGATGTAAGCCTCTTTGTGTGAAATATAATTACCATACTTACATGGTATAGAGGTCAACAAGACTTATCTACATCAAAACACAAAGCTAAACAAAACTCTCCACTCACAGCACGCCTGAGCTCGTAAAGATGCATTGCCTAATTCACTGACAGTCTGGAGTCCCATTCTTCCTATCCATTTTCCTCTCAGTGTCCTTGCCTTCTTAGTTACTGTCATTTCTTAGCAGCATGCAGTTGTTTGTTAGACTCCAATAAGGGCAAACGATCCATAGGCCGCAACATTTGAAACAGTTTTTTCACCTAGTCCTTTATTACCAGCTGAACATGTATAAATCTTGTAGTGTATCAACATCTTTCAATCAAGAGTCATCGAATATTTGTGATGGAATGACATAAAAGTTCGAATTATAACATTTAATTATATTAAAAAAATTTAATCGACCCAACCTCTCATCAACCCAAAAGACATAGGAGTGGGTTGGGAGGTTAGATGATTTGAAGTCTTACTCTTAAATACAAAAAATTATTATCCAATTTCTTCACTTAACTATTAAAGACCATTTGAACCCCCTTGTACAGATAATATTACATGAACTTTCATTTTCACCATGTACTATGTTACTTATTCAGGAAGGAAGGCGTTCACAAAGGCGAGTAGTCATTGAGGGGCCTAGGACTAGTCATTTTCTCGTCGTGGAATGGTGATGGAAGGTGGGGAATAGTAAAAGCGAAACTACACATAGAATCAAAATGTATTATCAACGCGCTAGGACATGGAGGACCATCTGCTATGACTTCGTTCAACTCAAGATTGCATGCATGATTAATTCGTAAAAAAAGACAGAGAGCTCTCAATTTTTATTAGACTGACTCTAATAATTTCTTTATCTCAGGTTTTTAGCCAAAGATAAGAATGCGTGTACCGTGAAAGAGTTTCAACAGTCTTTCTTTTTTTAAGGAGTTCCAAAATTATCTTTATCCTTAATTTTAGGTTTTAATTCAATGTTGAAATTGCTGATAAATTACTCAAGAACTAACAAAATTTAAGTAAAAATATGCTAAAATAATATATTAATAATACACCCAACAAACTACCACCACAAAGAGATTCAATTGGACGATAAATAAACTATTCTAGCTGTCTGGCAAAGACGAAAAAGAGAAAATACTCTGGAGTGCTTGCAAATCAAATTAATTAGTACAAAGGGAAAGGATGAACAGAAACCCAGGATAGATAATTAAACGAAACCTTATCCTATTAGATAATTAGATATATAAATTTAAAAATATTAGAATATATACTTATTTCACATCGAAAAATCAACCCTCATGTAGTAAACTCCACTTAATACACACTCATTGGTGTGGCTTGATGATGATTTGATGCTATGAAGAGATTATATATGCCCCATGCAGCAAAAGCAGCTCCAGCCACCACTTCGACTAAGGTGCCTATAGTTGCCATTGGATCATCATTTTCGTCTTCTTTTTCTCTCTTAGGCTCTGTTTGGCCTAATCTAATATGATATGAGACCTTAGATAGCTAAACTATTTTGATATCAAGTTTCGTTGCTATCTATATAAAAATATTAAAACTATCAACGTCCAAAGGTCAAAAAATAATTCATTGAAAATAATAAATAATATAATAATTTTTTTTATAAAAGTTTAAACTTTTCGAACATGAGGTGATAATTTAATAAGGACAAACATAAACTCGAGAAAGAATTTTACTGTTCCTATTATATATTTGTCATGGTATTCATGTCCAAGTTTTCGTTTTCTATAGGAAAAATTGATCAGCATTCCGGGCACGGTGGCTAGTGTAGTGAAATACATCCCGGAGCAACAAAAGGAGGTGGAAAAACTGGTTCAGAAGAAAGAAGCCTTAACCATAAAGATGTGTAGACTACAAGGATATGCTCATTTTGGAAATCAGAAATTAGCAGAATTTCAAAGTAAATTGTTGTTTGTTTCAGCATGTCAAATCGGTGATAGGGAAATAGGGGTTCAGATATCTATTCTGAAATCCATTCATGGTTCATTTTCTGAAGCTCTACAATACTTGGAGCATGAAGGGTTTCTCTTGCTCAATATGTCTTGTTTTGAGTCATTGGAGGGCACGGTTTTCTATAATCTGCATCTTCAGGTACTATAATATTTTCGTAAAAATTTATCCAAAGCATTCGCCCTTTTGAAACATCGGTGTGGTAATGATGTGAGTCCCACCGCACGCACTAAATACACGTAGATGTTTTGAAGAATGACTCTATTTTCATGTGTATGTTTATTTGCTTTTCTCTCAATTTTTATTTTAACATTGTAGGTTAGCATAATTCATTCAACTTTTGGCTTCTGCCGGTGCACGTAACTCAAGCAACGGATGTTGAAAGATTGAGGGAGAAGCTCTTATCATTTTACGAGAATAGAGAATTACTTCGATGTTAAAATTTGGCTTTAATTATGTACTAGCAGATTTTTTTATGTTACTGTCATTATTTGGAGTATTTATATAAGGTGATGGTAAATATGCATGACGAAAATTGATTTATATTAAGGGCGTATATGGGTCTAGTATAAGACGAAAATTGAATCTTTATCTTGTGTCTTATAATATCATAAAATAATTAAAACAAATCATACCTTGATATTCTTGAATCACTTTGGATATATACAAAATATATTTTGTATATACTATATAGTACATAAAGTTAATATATATTCTTAACGCCTTCAATTTTCTTCCTGATTAAGGAACACTATATACATCTTTAATTCATGATATACACCATTAAAGAGCAATGACTTAACACCATCAAAGGATCTTTATATTTTTTTGGTCGAATTCTTGTTCCTTAATCAGGAAGAAAATTGAAGGCGTTCACAAGAGCAATGACTTAACACCTTTTAACAACTCCCTTTCAATTGGACGATAAAGAAACTATTCTAGCTGCCTGGCAAAGAGGAAAAAGAGAAAATACTCTGGAGTGCTTGCTAATCAAATTAAGAACAAAGGGACAGGATGAACAGAAACTCATCACAGATAATTAAACGAAATCTTTTCCTATTAGATAGTTAAATATATAAACTTGAGATTGATATATTTAATTAGCTTCACACACACCAGCTCTTATCTTATCTTAGTATATCCGACTCCTCGAGTATTTTTACTTCTCTTTTATGATAAATCATCTCCATAACTTTACACCTTCTAAGAACTACCTCCGCAAAATAGCAAAACAAATAAGTTCTCTACAACAACATTCATCTCTTCAGGATACGACAACTTCACCAGGATACCGACAACAACAACATAATCACATTCAATCAAAAAAATATGTTCATGTGTATCGGGAAGAAGAAGAAAGGAAACAAAAAAACATGAAAACATAAAAAAGTTGTTAATGAAAACAAATTTTCCATAATAGTTTTTAAAAACAATTATGTCAAACGAGTTTTTCTATTTTTTTAATTTTTGAAAACCAAAAATTGTTTTCAAAAATACTTTCAAATAGCCCATTAAATACTGATACTTCTTGAATGCAAGTTTTTTTCAGGGACAATCTTATCAGTTACACCGTACTTATTTGATTCATATGAAATTTTTTTATTTGACATGCTTTACAAGGACAACCTTATTGATTGTCCTATTAAATTTGCATTTGGGTAAACAAATTAAAGTTTTTAGGGAAAACCTTATCGTTAACCCTACTAAAGTTGCATCTAAGCCGACAAAAAGTTTAATTTTCAACCTCTAACTCTGTTTGAAACATTATTTTTCATTATTCACTATTTCAGTTTTACTTGTATTAATTATTTTAATCTTTTTGTTTTTACGGTTAAAAATGAATAGAAACCTTAACTTCTCAAATGTTGGAAGTTAAATCTATCAAATTGAGGACGTTTTGAAAATATTGAGCTTTCTAAAGTGTTAGAAATTGTGCAGTATATGTATGGATTAATTTCACAGCAAGATGACTAATATGCTTAATCGATAAAGCTCTGTGATGAAAACTAAGATAGATGCGATAACTTGGTGTAAACTGATTTTGTTACAACTCTGTTATAGGTGATGTTGCAACATTAACTGGAATATTAGTTCTATCACAGACCGTAAACAATTTGTTTATCTAGTTGCTTAGTTAGTTTATCCCACTTAATGTTCTAACATGAGTAATGACAGTAAACAACAGCGGAAATAATAAAGCTATAACAGAAATAAAGAACACCAAGATTTAACGTGGTTCAACCGTACGGTCTACGTCCACGGGACCTCCCCTGGTCCGACAAACCTGCTCATTAAGAAACAACAAGTTACAACATCAATTGACTTACACAAGTAAACACTCTCTCTTGACCTTTGACACCTATATGAAAAACTCCTTAACGAACTTCGGTTTGGCGAGCTTCCCTCGACTTGCAACATTATCTCCCGAGAACTACACCTTCTTCTCCCGAATAATGAATAAAGAAGACAGTAATCTAATCAATCAAAGACTCATATAATTCGCTTATGCGTCACTGTCATAACTAACAAAGTTGTAACACTTAATACAATCAAAGACTAGAACACAGATCGTGTTGCAACATCACTTGGAACACTGGACAAAAAACTCTCGTGTATTTTCTCTTGTTGCTCTCTATTTCTGCCTCTCTCTGCTGTGACCTTATCCTTTATATAAATACTCAATTTCTACTGCAAATCATCTTGGGTTGCAAGAAAACCCTTGACTCATAAAACCCTACTCTCCTTTTTATTCTTCATTTCCTTTTGAATATGCAATTAATGTCATTCCTTAATTAGCACAAATTTTCTGCTCATATGGTAAGATACCATAAGATTTTCCTGCACAATATAAAAGGTAAAAGTACAAGTATGGTAATATCATAAGTTTTGCAAAACATGGTCAATCAATAATTGCCTTAATAATCTCCAATCAATTAATCAATCGCCAATCAAACTAATTGGCTTAACAATCACCTCATTTGACTTTGTTTTGGCAAAACCCTGATATCACAGTCATTGTAACCTCCTACAGCCCAAGTACAACAAGACAGATGCAACAAATGAAAAGCCATTCTAATGCAATATTCAATAGAACAGCAGTATTAGAGCAATGATCAGCCTGTTGCAACATGCAGTGGAACACAGATAGAAAAGTATTAGAGTAGAAATATAGTGCTCCTGTAAAAGATAGCAATCCTGTTGCAACAGATACTAAAAAACCCTGCAGTAAACTAATTGGCAAAACATTGGACAGTGAATTAATTAGACAGTAATCACTTGGAACACTGGACAGAAAACTCTTTTGTATTTTCTCTTGTTGCTCTCTGTTTTCTATCTTCTCTCTGCTGTGATTGCTGCTATATAAATACACAATTGCTGCTGCAGTTCATCTTGGGCTGCAAGAAAAGCCTTGACTCATAAAACCCTAATCTTCTTTTCCTTGTAAATATGCAATAAATGTCATTCCTTAATCAGCACAAATCTTCTTCTCATATGGTAAGATACCATAAGATTTTCCTACACCATATAAAAGGTAAAAATACAAGTATGGTAATATCATAAGTTTTGCAAAACATAGTCAATTAATAATTGCCTTAATAATCTCCAATCAATTAATCAATCACCAATCAAGCTAATTGGCTTAACAATCTCCTTATTTGGCTTTGTTTTGGCAAAATCCTGATATCACAGTTATTGTAACCTCCTACTGTCCAAGTACAACAAGACAGATGCAACAAATGAAAAACCTAGTGCAATATTCAGTAGAACAACAGTATTAGAGCAATGATTAGCCTATTGCAACATGCAGTGGAACATAGATAGAAAAGTATCAGAGTAGAAACATAGTGCTCATGTAAAAGATAGCAATCCTGTTGCAACAGATCCAAAAACAACGCTGCAGTAAACTAGCAGAACCACAAGCAAATCAGTAGTAGCACAGCATACTCCCTTTTTTGGCCAAACCAAAGGCAAAGAAGCATAGGCAAACTAATAGAGCAATAAAGCAAAAGAGAGTGATAAGTAACAATAACAGAGTAGTAGAGACATAAAAAAAAAAAAAAAATTGTTCAGCAACACAGATAAGGATGTATCAGAGCAGCAAAGATAATGACCTTGCAAAAAGATAATAACCCAAAGATTATAACCCTGTTGTAACAATCAGTAAACCATCACAGAAACACAAGCAAAAGAACAAAAAAGGAAATAAGATGCAACAAGTCATAACAAAATCAATAGCATATTCTCCCCCTCAAGCAACAATCAGCACGTAGTAATAGCAATAACATAGTCTCCCCTTTTGCCAAAAGAAACCAAAGTAGAAACGTAAACTACCAGATCAAAGGACTTAGCATAAATCAGCAAACATAAACATGGACCCAAAGTAGAGCAGCAGAATTCAAACATAGTAAAGTACCAGAGCAGAACTACAATCAGTAAAGTATCAGAGCGATAATCATTAAATAACCAACATTCAAGCAATGTATTTGGAGACGAAATCCAGTATGGTATGTTGTCCTTGAATCAACGTCCCAAGGTCAGTCATTATTTTCTCCTAATTGTCTTTAACAGTGGCTTGATCGTTGCACAGCTCATGAATCTTCATTCTGAAGTTGCTGCACCTATTACAACAATGCAACAGTAGTTGTTTCAGAAGCTGGTTCAACATTGCCTTTAGCTCGAGGCTCCCCCTGAATATCAATTTCCTACAAAAACTTGTGAGAAAGATGAAATGGAGGGGACAATTTCACAAAGGACTCAACTCGGTCGTTGACTGCCTTTTAAGCAGTTAAGTAGCACAATTATAGCAACTAAGCAATACAATTGTAGAATAAAACAGTAAAGCATATAAACTATAAGTCTCATGATGCAAAAGCAAAGAGGCAAATTGTAAGCAAAATAGTAAAAACTGAAAAACAAATTGTTCAGCAATCCAAACCAAAAAAAACATTGACATAAGTTGCATCAGATTATCCAAAAGCCATTTAGAACAGATGTTGCAACAATAGTTTCCACAGTATCTCCAATTTGCTCAAAATCCCTTGAGATTTCACTCATTTTTTTTTCTTTTCTTTTTTTTCAAAAATTATAAACATAATTATACTGCATGATATGTTTAGGAAGCATGAAGTCACTCATAAACTTTACTCATCAATACTCATTTCAGTCCAGGATTTAATTAATGAATCATGTGTGTGTATGAGGCTGAATTCTGAAATAGATAGCTTTCACCATCAAACCTGCAAGGTGTAGGAATTCTCCCAATCAGCTCAAACATACCTGATCGTCTATTCATCTCGCAGGAAAACACAATATTTTTTTGTGGCTGCTCATGTTGTAACTGGTAGCTTGCACACTGTATTTCCTTTCACATATATTTTTATAACTATTTCAGCTCATGTTGTAACTGGTAACTTTCACACTAATCTCTCTTATTTTGGATTAGGTAGCTCTTTCCAGTGTTTGATAACCACATTATTTCAGCCCTTTTTTTTTTATCTCAAGGATGAATAGAATATAGGAATGGATTTAAAGAGACTTCTCTTGTTATCCTTAGTCATCAGAAAGTTCAAGCTCCTGCACTTGCAGACCATCAAGATTAGCTTTCTCAATCAGTATTCAGCATATACAAGGAAGTATGGTTCACAAACTAAATCACAATTTGAATTGATTATTAACCTTTCAAATTTATCAAGTTTTTTTCATGACCCTGTGGCAATCAATGATGCAACATTATAGACTACAAATCCCTAAAACTTTTCTTAGGGTTTCAAATCTCAAAGGATCTTAAGTTTTAGTGGAGATATATGTCAATTTGTTTTTCTGTTGCAACATGTTCTAAAACAATGGTTCCGATTTCAACAAGTTCACGGATAAACTGATTCAATTCCTTATGCATGACATTTACCCAAAATTCATCTTCTAAAGCATTTTTCACATTTTTGGGTTCTAAGAGAGATGTGTAGCACATATACCTTACCATATCCCTATAGTTCAGCTTGGGTTTACCTATAGTTCGGATTCCATCATGTATTGATCCAATCACATCATCTGCAGTATGATTTTTGTAAACTTGAGGCATTTCAGCTTGAATTTCTTTAGTGCTAACTTCAGTTGTTACACTGCTTGTTGTAACATCGAATAAACCAATGTCTTCCTACTCAGTTTTTGTTTCTAGCATTGCAACAGTATATGTCACAGCAAATTTCTTCGTCTGTTCTTTCTTCGGTGTTGCAACACTATCTGCATCCGTCTTACTGGTGCTTTCTTCTTCTAGCTATTCTTCAATGTAACTTGTCCTTCATCATATTTCCCATAGTTGCTTAGAACTTCACGCATACCTGTCATGTGTCTAGAGCATCCACTATCAACATACCAAGAGTTAGCAGCACAGGCTTGTGTAGAAGTATAAGCAGCAAAACAGGTTAAATCAGATTTCTTTACCCAAAGGTATCTCACCTTATGTTGCAACAACACTTGAGATGATCTCTTTTGTTGATTAAGGGACTTACCTTTTTCCAGCATTCATTGAAACTTGAAACACTGAGATTTGATGTGTCCAGGTATGAAGCAGAAGTGACAGATGGGAACAAACTTGTTCTTCTTTTTCCTTTGTTTCTTCTGCACTGGTGCAGCCTGTGTTGCAACAGTAGTTGAATCTTTTTGTCCAACTTTCTGTACTATCGCAACATCTGATTCTTCTAAGCTTTTGACAAAGACAGTCCTTCCAGAAGGTTCTCCTCCATAAAAACCAAGTCCAGTATGATCACTGCTTGATATTTGAATGGATAACATGTGATCCAAATTTTCAGTTCCAGAATTCAACATTTTAACATAACGATGCATCTGTTCTAATTTGTGTCACACCATTTGCACTTCCATCAGTCTTTCTTCAACCAGGTTTTTCAGTTCAACCTTTTGTTTTTCCAATTCTATGACCCTTACCTCCAATCCTTAATTTTTCTTGCACACGATCACACATTTTTCGTACATATCTTTGTACATTTTCATAACTTCTTCGTCATCCAAGTCACCATCACTTTCTAACTCCGCACAATCATCTTCACTCAATTCTTCCTCTGTTTCACTCAATGTCGCAATACCTGTAGCATCTTCTTCTTCGTTCAGTCTGGTCTCTCGCTGGACTATTGCAACATTGAATGCAACAAAGTTACCTATGTGCTCCTCGTCACTTTCTATGCATTCTTCCGACTCCTTATCACTCCCGGTAACATTCATTGCCCTCTTTTTTTTCTTCAAGCTGTTTGTACATTCAGATTGGATGTGACCAAAACCCTCACATTCATGGCATTGAATTCCTTTACTTTTTTTCTTTTCATTCGTCGGTTTAAAGCTTTGTTTCTTGAATGAGTCAGACCATGTTGCAACTTGAGGCTTCTTTTCAAAGTTTGACTGTCTAAAGCCACTTCTCCGTTTGTCCCACTTCTTTAAAACTTCGTTGAAATTTTTGGTAAGCACGGCTAAGGATTCAGAGATTTCAGAGTCCTCATCATCCGAAGAGCTTGTTGTTTCTTTTCTTTCCACTTCAGTCTTCAAATCAATGCCTTTTTCTTTCATTTTCTTCTTAAACTTCATCTCAAAAGTTTGAAGTGACCCGATCAATTCATCAATTTTGAGTTCATCAACATTCTTGGATTCTTCTATGGCAGCAACTTTGATTCCAAATCTGTCTGGAAGATAGCGCAAGGTTTTTTCTCACAAGCTTTGAATCTGAATACTTTTCTCATAAAGCAAAATATTCATTAGCAATGTCCCACAAATTGGCATTGAAATCGGCAATAGTTTCATCCTCATGCATCCTCAGTTCTTCGAATCTAGTGGCAAGCATCTGTAATTTTGATCTTCTAAAGGATTTTGTACCCTCATACGCTGTTTGAAATATCTCCCAAGCTTCCTTAGCATATTCACACTTTGAGATTAACTTGAATTGATTCAAGTCAACAGCATTGAAAATTGCATTCAGTGCCCTGGAGTTCCAGCTTGCCAAAAGATCTTCATCCTTGGTCCATTCTGTTTCAGGTTTTGTTGCAACATTGCCATGAGCATCTGTTTTGGTAGGAAATGTCCAGCTAGTCAAGATAACTTTCCAAGCCTTCTCATCAATAGACTTAATGAATGCCTTCATTCAAGCCTTCCAATAAGAGTAGTTCACACCATCCAACAGCAGTGGTTTAGTGATTGAGTCTCCTTCACACAAGGTGTCTATACCTATTCCTGCAAGACAGCAACTCAAAACTCCCAAGCATCTAACCGAACTTGCTCTTGATGCCACTTGTTAGAGCTCGTGCAGTATAAGTATGGATTAATCTTGAAGCAATATGCCTCGTTTGTGTAATGGATGAAGTTCTGTGATGAAAAACAAGATACAGATGCAATAACTTGGTGTAAATTGATTCTGTTACAACTCTGCTACAGGTGATGTTGCAACATTAATTGGAATATTAGTTCTATTACAGACTGTAAACAATCTGTTTCTTTAATTGCTTAGTTAGTTTATTCCACTTAATGTTCTAACATGAGTAGTGATAGTAAACAGCAGCGGAAACAATAAGCTATAGCAGAAATAAAGAACACCAAGAGTTAACATGGTTCAACCGTGCGGTCTATATCCACGGGACCTCCCCTAGTCCAACAAACCTGTTCATTAAGAAATAACAAGTTATAACAACAATGAACTTATACAAATAAAGACTCCCTATTGACCTTTGACGCCTAGATGAATACCTCCTTAACGAACTTCAGTTTGGCGAGCTCTCCTCGACATGCAACGTGCTCTCTCGAGACCTGCACTTTTTGCTCCCGAAGAGTGAATAAAGACGACAGTAATCTAATCACCCAAAGACTCATACACATTGCTCATGACTTACTGTCAAATAAAACAAAATTGCAACACTTAATACAATCAAGCACTAGAACTCAGATCGTGTTGCAACATCACTTGGAACACTGGACATAAAACTCTCTTGTATTTTGTCTTGTTGCTCTCTATTTTTTATCTCATCTCTGTTGTGATTGCTGCTATATAAATACACAATTGCTGCTGCAGTAAATTAATTAGACAGTAATCTAATTAATTGACTTAACAATCTCCCCATTTGGCTTTGTTTTGGCAAAACCCTGATATCACAGTCATTGTAACCTCATACGGCCCAAGTACAACAAGACAGATGCAACAAATGAAAAGCCAGCCTGGTGCAATATTTAGTAGAACAGCAGTATTAGAGCAATGATCAGCCTGTTGCAACATGCAGTGGAACACTTATAAAAAAGTATCAGAGTAGAAACATAGTGCTCCTGTAAAAGATAGCAATCCTGTTGCAACAGATACTAAACAACCCTGCAGTAAACTAGCAGAAACACAAACAAATTAGTAACAACACAACATACTCCCTTTTTTTGCCAAACCAAAGGCAAAGAAGCAGAGGCAAACTAACAGAGCAATAAAGCTAGTAAAATAAAGTGATCAGTAACAGTAGCACAGTAGTAGAGACATAAAAAAGAAATTGTTCAGCAACACAGATAAGGATGTATCAGAGCAAAGATGGTCCTGTTTCAACAATCAGTACAACATAATGGAAACACAGATAATAAAGTATCAACGCAGCAAAGATAATGACCCTACAAAAGATAGTAACCCAAAGATGATAATCTTGTTGCAACAATCAGTAAACCATCACAGAAACACAAGCAATAGAACAAAAAAGAAATAAGACGCAACAAGTCATAGCAAAATTAATAGCATATTCTCCCCCTCAAGTAACAATCAACACGCAGTAATAGCAAAAACATAGTCTCCCTTTTTGCCAAAAAGACACCAAAGTAGAAATGCAAAGTACCAGATGAAAGATTTAGCAGAAATCAGCAAACATTAACATGGACCCAAAGTAGAGCAGCATATTTTAAACATAATAAAGTACCAAAGCAGAACTAAAATCAGTAAAGTATCAAAACGATAATCATTAAACAACCAACATTCAAGTAGTGTACTTGAAGACGAAATCGAGTAGGGTCTGTTGTCTTTGTATCAACGTCCCAAGATCAGCCATTATCTTTTCCTGATTAACTTTAACAATGGCTTGATCGTTGCACAGCTCATGGACTTCATTCTGAAGTTGCTGCACTTGTTGCAACAATGCAGCAGTAGTTGCTTCAGAAGCTGGTCCAACATTGCATTCAGCTCGAGGCTCTCCCTGAATATCAACTTCCTGCAAAAACTTGTGAGAAAGATGGAATGGAAGGGACAACTTCACAAGGGATTCAACCCGGTTGTGGACAGCCTTTTGAGCAATTGTAGCAACTAGGCAACACAATAGTAGAATAAACAGTTAAGCAAGTAAACTGTAAGTCTCATGAAACAAAGCCAAAGAGGCAATTTGTAAGCAAAATAGTAAAAACTGAAAAAAAAAAAAATTGTTCAGCAATCCAAACCAACAAAACAAAAAAAAACATCATTGACATAAGTTGCATCAAATTATCCAAAAGTAATTTAGAACCGATGTTGCAACAATAGTTTCCACAATATCTCTAATTTGCTCAAAATCCCCTGAGATTTCACCCATTTTTTTTGTTTTTTTTCTTTTCTTTTTTTTTCAAAAATTAAAAACAGAATTAAAATGCATGATATGTTTAGGAAGCATAAAGTCACTCAAGAAACTTTACTCATCAATACTCATTTCAGTCCAGGATTTAATTAATGAATCATGTGTATGTGTGAGGCTGAATTCTGAAACAGATAGCTTTGACCATCAAACCTGCAAGGTGTAAGAACTCTCTCAATCAGCTCAAACATACCTAAACGACTAATCATCTCATAAAAAAACACAATATTTTTCTTATGGCAGCTCATGTTGTAACTGGCAGCTTGCACACTGTATTTCTTTTCACATGTATTTTTTCACTATTTTAGCTCATGTTGCAACTGGTAGCTTTTACACTAATCACTTTTATTTTGGATTAGGTAGTTTTTTCTAGTGCTTGATAACCACATTATTTCCTGCCCCTTTTTTTGTGGATCTCAAGGATGAATAGAATATATGAATAGATTTAGAGAGACTTCTCTCTTTATCCCTAGTCATCAGAAAGTTCAAGCTCCTGCACTTGCAGACCATCAAGATTAGCTTTTTCAATCAGTATTCAGTGTACAAGGAAGTATGGTTCACAAACTAAATCACAAGTTGAATTGATTATTAACCTTTCAAATTTCTCAAGTTTCTTTCATGACCCTGTGGCAATCCATGATGCAACATTATAGATACAAATCCCTAAAGCATTTTTTAGGGTTTCAAATCTCAAAGGATCTTAAGTTTTAGTGGAGATATATGTCAATTTGTTTTTCTGTTACAACATGTTCTAAAACAATGGTTCCGATTTCAACAAGTTCACGGATAAACTAATTCAATTCCTTATGCATGGCATATGCCCAAAATTCATCTTCTAAAGCATCTTTCACATTTTTGGGTTCTAAGAGAGAAGTGTAGCATATATACCTTACCATGTCCCTATAGTTCAGCTTGGGTTTACCTCTAGTTCGAATTCCATCATGTATTGATCTAATCACATCATCTGCAGTATGATTTTTGTAAACTTGAGGCATTTCAGCTTGAATTTCTTTAGTGCTAACTTCAGTTGTTACACTACTTGTTGTAACATCACATGAACCAATGTCTTCCTGCTCAGTTTCTATTTCTGGCGTTGCAATAGTATCTGTCACAGCAGATTTCTTCGTATATTCTTCTTTCGATGTTGCAACACCATCTGCATCATCTGCATCCATCTTACTAGCGCTTCCTTCTTCCAGCGATTCTTCAAATGTAACTTGTCCTTTATCACATTTCCCGTAGTTGCTTAGAACTTCATGCATACCTTTTATGTGTCTAGAGCATCCACTATCAACATACCAAGAGTTAGTAGCACAGGCTTGTGTAGAAGTATAAGCAGCAAAACAGGTTAAATCAAATTTCTTTACCCAAATGTGTCTCACCTTATGTTGCAACAACACTTGAAATGATCTCTTTTGTTGATTAAGGGACTTACCTTTTTCCAGCATTCTTTTGAAACTTGAAACACTGAGGTTTGATGTGTCCAAGTATGAAGCAAAAGTGATAGATGGGAACAAACCTGTTCTTTTTTTTTCCTTTGTTTCTTTTGCACTGGTGCAGCCTGTGTTGCAAGAGTAGTTGAATCTTTTTGTCAAACTTTATGCACTATCGCAACATCTGATTCTTCTAAGCTTTTGACAAAGACAGTCCTTTCAGAAGGTTCTTCTCCATAAAAACCAAGTCCAGTATGATTACTGCTTGATTTTTGAATGGATAACATGTTATCCAATTTTTCAATTCCAAAATTCAGCATTTTAACATAACGCTGCATCTGTTCCAATTCGTGTCGCACTATCTGCACTTCCATCAGTCTTTCTTCAGCCAGGTTTTTCAGTTCAACCTTTTGTTTTTCCAATTCTGTGACCCTTACCTCCAATCCTTGATTTTTCTTGCACACGATCACCCATTTTTCATACATATCTTTGTACATTTTCATAACTTCTTCGTCATCCAAGTCACCATCACTTTCTGACTCAGCACAGTCATCTTCACTCAATTCTTCCTCCGTTTCACTCAGTGTCGCAATACCTGTAGCATCTTCTTCTTAGTTCAGTCTGGTCTCTCGCTGGACTGTTACAACATTGAATGCAACAAAGTTATCTATATGATCCTCGTCACTTTCTATGCATTCTTCCGACTCCTCATCACTCCAGGTAACATTCATTGCCCTTTTTTTTCTTCAAGGTGTTTGCACATTTAGATTGGATGTGACCAAAACCCTCACATTCATGACATTGAATTTCTTTACATTTTTTCTTTTCATTCGTCGGTTTAAAGCTTTGTTTCTTGAATGAGTCAGACCATGTTGCAACTTGAGGCTTCTTTCTAAAGTTTGACTGTCTAAAGCCACTTCTCCGTTTGTCCCACTTCTTTAAAACTTAGTTGAAATTTTTGGTAAGCACGGTTAAGGATTCAGAGATTTCAGAGTCCTCATCATCCGAAGAGCTTGTTGTTTCTAATTCTGTTACAACTCTGTTACAGGTGATGTTGCAACATTAACTGGAATATTAGTTATATCACAGACCGTAAATAATCTATTTCTCTAATTACTTAGTTAGTTTATTCCACTTAATGTTCCAACATGAGTAGTGACAGTAAACAGCAACATAAATAATAAAGCTATAACATAAATAAAGAACACCAAGATTTAACATGGTTCAACTATGCGGTCTACGTCTACGGGACCTCCCCTGGTCCAACAAACATGTTCATTAAGAAACAACAAGTTACAACATCAATGGACTTACACAAGTAAAAACTCCCTCTTGACCTTTGACGCCTAGATGAAGAACTCCTTAACAAATTTTGATTTGGCGAGCTTCCCTTGACTTGCAACGTTCTCTCCCAAGAACTACACCTTATTCTCTCAAAGAATGAATAAATAAGACAGTAATCTAATCAATCAAAGACTCATATAATTCGCTCATGCCTCACTGTCATAACTAACAAAGTTGCAATACTTAATACAATCAAATACTAGAACACAGATTGTGTTGCAACATCACTAGGAACACTGGACAGAAAACTCTCTTATATTTTTTCTTGTTGCTCTATGTTTCTGCCTCTCTCTGCCGTGACCTTATGCTTCATATAAATACTCAATTTCTACTGCAGATCATCTTGGGCTGCAAGAAAAGCCTTGACTCATAAAACCCTAATCTCCCTTTTATTATTCCTTTCCTTTTGAATATGCAATTAATGTCATTCCTTAATTAGCATAAATCTTCTTCTCATATGGTAAGATACCATAATATTTTTCTGCACAATATAAAAGGTAAAAGGACAAGTAGGTAATATCATAAGTTTTGCAAAACATAGCCAATCAATAATTGCCTTAATAATCTCCAATCAATTAATCAATCACCAATCAAGCTAATTGGCTTAACATAAAGAGTGGGTAAGTTATATCTATCAAATATTGAAAATTTGTGTATTTTTAAGATAATTTTACTCGGAAAAAAGAATCACTTAAGTATGTGAGTCGTCCTTCATTATTTAGAGAGAATTCATACATCAACTTTCTTGTGTACCATGTACTATGTAATTTATTCTTGGCCCTACGACATATGCAACTTTTTCTCTTCCTATCAATTTTTATTGGGTTTTGAGGAGAAAGGACCAGTGGGTTTCAGGTGAAGACAATGAGCCTCTCCTTCTAAATTCCCTCGGCGCATGTTATCCTTCTAACATGCACCAAACCTACCAAATCTGACTATCGTCGCCGACAACCATACATTTACCTAGCCTAAACACAACCAAACACTTACATTTACCTTGTCCAATACTTAGCTAGTTATACCCCACTGGTATGGCTAAAAAGAAGAAACACACTCGCTCCCTTTCAGTATCTAACTCTAGCAACAAGGAGTTCTTCACTGGCCTTAAGTCCCAAGTGGCTCCTTCTCAGAGACTAGTTCCAGTCTCAAATGGCAAACCGGCTGTTGGCATCGGTAACACCAAGGTCGTCGAGTCATCTTTACCACAACTAGGAGTGGTGTCTCTGAAACCCCTTTTTTGCGTTGCGAAATCTCTAAGGAATGTTACTAAGCCTCCATCGTTTGATAGCTCATATGATTTTCCTCAATTGGGTCCTAAAGCTAGAGTAGATAAGGCAGCGATAGAAGCAATTAAATCAGTTGAGGTATCATCTTCTCTTAACTCTGGTTCTTCCTCCCCTAAGGTACCTGAACAGGAATGGAAATCTCTATTTGAATGCAAAACCAGTAATATGGTACAACTGCATTTCCACAGCTCGCTTGAATGCAATGGGAAAATTATGGTGGTTCCGCCTCTTTATGTTCGTGAAACAGGTAGTACATTTTGGAAGAATGCTCTTGTGGGTTAATTCCTTGATAAAACTCCACCTTTTACCCTTTGTTAAACTGATGGTGTCTAATCTTTGGATAAAGTTGATATTAAATCAACTAATGAGGGGCTTTATTTCTTTCAGTTTGAGATTGCTCAAGACTATGAGAAGGCTCAAGACTATGAGAAGGCTCTTCAACAACAGTGGCATATTTACCAACGCCCATTATTGCTTTGAAGATGGCAACTGCATTGAGCTTCTCAACTACTGTTTCAATAGGATCCCGATGTGGGTGAAATTTCAGAATGTTCCTACTAAATATTGGTCCTCGGAGGGGATTAGTTTCGTGGCTAGCGGAATAGGAGTTTCTCTTCAGATGGAGGCCTCTTTGGAATCCATCACTAAACTTTCGTTTGTTAAAGTTTATGTGAAAATTGATACCAAGAAGACTCTGTCGGATAAGTTTGAGCTTGAAGTCTCTAAGAATAAGGTTGTTGAAGTCCATGTTGAGTACCCATAGAAACCAAATCCATGCTTTCATTGTAAGACTTATGGTCATCCATCTAGCAGGTGTCCAGCAAAGAAACCTAAAGAGCCAGTGATTGTTCAAAAACCGACGGGGCATCCTCATAAAGGTAACCAAGCTAGAACTAATTTTTTAAACAACAAGGTCTTGAAACCAATTAAAACGAAGGCGTCTAGTGGTCCTAAGAGTCCTGCAGCACTTATAAGGCCAACTCCTCGTAAGCAGGTTGTTACTCCTAAGAAAGTTCCAACTCCTAAAGGAACTTCTAATAAATATGATGCTTTGGGTAATTTAAAGTCTGAGGACTCGTTGATTCATGCTCATGCTCCTATGGGTGATCCTGGTCGCCCCAAGTTAGGGTCTGATGCCCATGAGATTCCTAACATTAAAATCCCCTTGATTTATGAAGATGCTCATTTGGAATGTAAAGGGTCTCAATAAGCCGTACAAACAAGCAGATTAACTTAAACTTTTAAGGCAGAATAATGCTTCTATTGCATGCCTCATTGAAACCAAAATCAAGAATGCCAAGGCGCGTAATCTTTTGGAGACTAAATTCAGGAACTGGGATCATCCGAACAATTATGAGTTTGCTGATAGTGGCCGGATTTGGATCTTGTAGGATTCATCTAGAGTGAAGATTTCAAAAGTTGAAGCTTCCAACCAATATATCCTTTGCTCTATTCAATGTCTTAATCCTATTTCATCATTCTATTTTTGCTTTGTGTTTGGTCTGAATGAAGGGGTGCATCGAAGAGCTCTTTAGGACTCAGTGGTGCGGTGTATGTTGAGAATCATTGATTTTTCATATCTTTCTTTGTACAAATAGGAAAGTAGATTTATTAATTTTCTTTGATAGGCTTAATTATCTTCCTGAATTGTGGGAATCTCTTGTATATATGTATGTGTTAGCTATTGAAGAAAATTACTTTGACATAATTCTTTTGTCAATTTCACATGGTATTAGAGCTAGGTTTAACCTAGCTCTCTCGTTTTTCTTCTTTTTCTTAAGCAGCCGTTTGTATCATCTTGTTTGCAAATATATTATTCCTTTGTCAAGCACGCAACTATTATCCCAAAAGAAAAGCAGCCGCTGCATCTTTTTTGCTCAAAGCATACAACCTTTTTAAAAGAAAGTCACTGCTTTTTTTTTCTTATTCAGATACAATCCTTTTATTAACAGTAGGCGTCGTCTTCTTTCTCCACGAAAGCACGCGCCTCCCCTTTCCATCCAACAGAAGTCATTGCCTACCACATCATGGCTGATAGGGTGAGTTTGTAATTTGTGTAGTTGAGTATTAATGGTGAAGTTGTGGGTTTGTATATAATGTTGGTGTTGGTGGTGGTGTAAATGGTGGTGATAGGGTGAGTTTGTAATTTGTTATTTTTTTTTTAGGTGGGTGTATGATATATTAAATTTATAAAGTTAGTTTAAAATTATTTTAATTTTTTATTTAATTATTTTAGAAGAAGACCATATTATCCTTTAGTAAAGGACCTTCCAAGAGATTTTTAAAAACTGAGGGACCTAAATGTCCCAATGCTAAAATGTTGAGGACTTGGATGTCTTATTCCCAAAAGTAAATGTGTTCCCTTCAAGTATTTTAATACTTGTCCCATGAAAATTTTGGTGAGGTGGTAAATGAGGCATGGGATACTCATGTGGTTGATTGTCCTATGTATAGAGTTGTTACTAAACTCAGGTTGATGAAAAAGGGATTGAAAGCTCTTAACAACAACTATTTCAAGAACACTTCTCATGATATTGAGCTTTGCCGTGAAAAATTGAGCTAGAGTCAGAACAAGATCATTTGTGGTAATGGTGAGAGTGTCGATTTTGAGGCTGAACAATCCTTTTTTTCTAATCTCAAGCATCTATTAGAAGTTGATGAGAGCATTTGGAAGCAAAAATCGAGGGTGCAATAGCTCAAGAAATGAGATGCCAATTCATCTTTCTTCTTCAAATATGCTAAGGGGAGAGCTGCTAAGAATGCTATTTCATCTGTTATTGATGGTGATGGCAATGTTCTTATTACAGATGATGATATCAACAAGGAGGTTGATGCTTATTTTAAGAACCTTTTTGGTTCTAATTCTGATTCAACGTGCAAGATGTCTACAGATGATTTAAGATCCCTTCTTAATTGAATAATCTGGTCTACGCATGGATGGATGTATATACGGGCCAGTGAGGACTACAATTCCCAGAGACTCAAGAGTAAAAGCATTAAAGTGTGAGTTGGAGTTCTATTTTTTGATAATATATGCATTTTTAAGGAACTTTTAACCATAGAAATTAAATTAGTCTCCACTAAAAATAGTTGCTCATATAAAAGTGTTAAATTGTATGATTTGTCTCTATTGAACAAAATCTAGGATTTGCCCCTACTCGACTGACTCGAATTAAATCTAATGGAATGGATCTTCCGATTAGTATGTACCAAATCCAATTTAATATTTGAAAAATAAGGTCTAGGCTAATGCCAAATTTTGGTCACTACAATTCTATCCCAATATATACATAAAAAAAACTTTAACAATTGAACTGATTATTTTCTTTGTTTTTTCCATGCAAATGAACATGATTATCAACGAATGTCTCAGACTATACTTTCATGTCATTACAGTAACAAGAAAAGTTCAAAGGGAGGTTAAACTAGGAAACCTTACTCTTCCTCCTAACATCAATATCTTTATCCCCATATTAGCACTGCACCATGACCCTCAATACTGGGGAAAAGATGTCCACATTTTCAAGCCGGAGAGATTTGCAGAAAGGGTGGCTAAAGCTACCAATAACAATGCAGCAGCATGCCCCGAACAAATTGATAGTGCAAGAGGAGCAAAGGTAGCCTAGGATGATGTTTGTCGTCCAAATGAAGAAGGTGGTTTGGACATTCGTAGATTGGAGGATGTTAATATGGTGGCTTTGTTGAAATTGTTTTGGCATACATACTCATATGAACAGTCTCTTTGGGGTTATTGGGTGAATACAGTTTTTCTTGAGAATGAAAGTATTTGGAGTATCAATATTCCTGTCAATGCTTCATGGTCGTGGAAAGAAATTCTTAAATGTAGACCTATTGCATCTCAATTCATTAAGCATGTCATTTGTGATGGGGTCGAAGACATTTCTTCTTTGGGATTGCTGGCTTCCTAATGGGACAGTCTATGATCATATGAGGCGGAACAACATGAATATTCTAGCACCTCAATACTCTTAAAATGGCTAGATGTATTTGCAACAACCAATGGTGTTGGCCAAGAGACTTGGAGTTCATTGATAGCCTTAATCCAGGTATGCCGAATCTTAGTCGTCGGGATCAAATTGTGTGGAACAATGAATTTTCAGACAGTTTTTCAAATCTTAACACATGGAATGCTATCAAAGGGCTGGGCATTAGAATGAAATGGGCTGAACTTGTATGGAATAAGGTTGCTATTCCTAGACAAAGTTTTTGTGCTTGGCTAATTTGTCTTAACAAGTAGCCAATCTTGTCAAGGTTAATGGAGTGGGGTATTGTTAATGAAGCTAAATGTGTGTTTTGCTTTATGGGTTAAGATTGCAGGGACCACTTGTTTTCATTCACCAAAAGGATTAGGGAACAATGTGCGAAAAGATTGAGATGTGGTAACATTAGTTATGATTGGGAGTCTATCGCGGATAAGATGGCTGGAATGTGCAGGAAGAAGTGCTTGAAATCTTACCTTATCAAAGTCACGGTTTGTGCTTGTGTTTATAATGTTTGGATTGAACGCAACAACAGAATTTACAATTCAACTGCGTATACTGAGGAACAAATTATTGAGAAAATTCTTTTGAATGTTAGAGGAAAATTTTGTATTCAACATAAATATAACAACAGTCTTGAAAATAGTATCCTTCGTACGAAATGGTGTATCAGTATGTACTGATTCCACACTTTTCGTTATTGTTTATTGAAGTGGAATAAAATGAGTTACTTGTTTAGCCCCAAAAAAGGGTGAATAGTACAAGACCCCCTTGTGGTCAGACGTAAGTGCACACGACCCCCTTGTGGTCTCAAAACCTTATCCAGACCTCCCTGTAGTCCAACCCTTGGTGTACACCACCCCTCTCCGTCAAATTTTTCGTCCCTTTTGATGACATGTGTAACACACGCGCACTTATTGTAACTTGGATTCGTTTTTAATAATTTTATCAATAAAATAAGTGTGTTTATTGACCAAAATACCCTTTTTTACAAATAAATAAATAAATAAATAACTACCTTTTTTTTTTCCTATTCTTCTTCTTCTTCCCTTCCTCCGCCCTCATCCACCCCACCACCACTAAACCCCACCACAGCCACCCTCACCCACCACCATAAACCCAACTCCACATTTTGAGATTTAATAACACTGAAAAGAAACAACATTGCTTAAAGCATGTTAAAAAATTAATTTTTTTTTCCAAGAGACCTTCATTAGAGAACACTCTCGAAGCTTTGCTTCAGCCATTAGAAAGCTTCAACACTTATGTCGAAGCTATATCTTTTCTTACTTTATCTTTTGATCTAATTTTCATTCCCAACTATAGTCATAATTTTTTGTCAGCCGCCATTGAAGAACTAATCAAATCTCCATTAAAGCTTCACATTGAAGCTCAATTCAATCACACAAAGCTTCGCAAAAGCTCATTCTTTACTATCAAGGCGTAGAGATGGTGGTGGTGAGTTGACTGTTTCAATTTCTTTTATTTATTTATTTATTTTTCAATTACTACTATTATTTTATTATCAAATACGTTAAAAATCAATAAAAATCACATTTTATGTGATTCTACTGCATATGCCGTCAAAAGTGACGGAAATTTTGACGGAGGGAGGTGGTGTGTACCAAGGATCGGACCACAGGGGAGTCTAGATGAGGTTTTGAGACCACAGGGGGGTCTAGAGGAGGTTTTGAGACCACAAGGGGGTCTAGAGGAGGTTTTGAGACCACAAGGGGGTCTAGTACTATTCACCCAAAAAAAAAAAAAATGAGTTTTCATCTTACAATCACCAATTGGTATTGATTAGAATAATTGTGGTCCTAACTTATGAGTTTTCAATGTGGGATGATTATATATTCTCTTACACTCTTTCTCACATGTGACAAGTTGAGAATGATTGAAATGGACCAATTATTTATGTGAATCAAGTTGGAAAGAGCTAATTGTTGATGCAAAAATTGGGCTTGGATCCATGGTCCAACTGTGACGCGTCTTATAGTCTCAATCCGTTCGGTTATTGGGCCAGGGCCCATATGCAATGCTATAAGTCGCGGCCTACTCCCGAAAAAGCCCACTCGGAGGTCCCGAGCTCTACGCTAGGCCCAAATATCGAACTATCTCATATAAGCGACTGGCGACGCACTTGGGCACGCCCCGAGGCCTTGTTGGGTGCTAACAGATAAGTGACCAAGAAAGAGACCTTAAATGACTAACCTACTGTAGCAGATGATGATTGACAAGTTCGGATGGAGGCCTATCCTACGGGATAAGTGGTTACTTCCTCGAAGTAGTCTACTTAATGTACAAGTCTGAGGAGGTGAGGTGACTCTCGACCTATCACAATCGCCCAGCCTACGAGAAGGGGACTACCATTGAAGGGCTTGGGCTAAAAGTTACCTCTATCCTACGCGATAATTGATCAGGTAGTCTATTAGGAATACAAGTCCCAAGGGTCCGTGACTCTTGGTCGACCCACACCTATAAGTAGGCCACGCCTACACAAGGAGAGGGCATCGAGTATTAGCCATACACAGCAATACTCTACCTCTCCCCTTGACCAAATCACAACCTACTCTTCCTATAACAACGCCACAACTACAGTAGTCTCCGATTATCCCTCCTTACAATCCTCATCAGATCTCCCTTTCTGATAGACTTCTAACTTGAGCGTCGGAGTGTCTTCGGCCGGCACCACACCGGTGTCCCAAGACTCACGTCGTTCGATTGCTTTCTGTCTCTGTAGGTTGCTGGTGGCCCGCAATACGTGATTGTGGATTTTGACATCTACAATTTGGCGCCCACCGTGGGGCCCTAGCAACTTAGTTACTCGAGCAGAAGGCTACGAACTCTCGATCATTCTTACTTTCGAAAAAAGCCATGACTGAAAGCAGCATTCAAAACGATGTCCAGGCACAGATGGAGGCCTTGTTGACCGAGATGGAAGCATGCAAGGACAAACTTAAGGAGCTCGAGGCGGAAAACACCGCCTTTCGCCAGGAGAATATTGAGCTAGAGGAAAGGGTCAAAACCCTCACAGCGACCACCGCCCCTTTGAGCCACGGGAAAGCAATCGCCCATGGTGAGATGGTGGTGCCCATGCAATCCCTTGGGTCCACACCCCAGCAGACGCCCGGCAGTGGAGTCTACCTCCAAACCACTGTCACAACTGAACGACCTCTAACACAGCCAGCAGACGAGGGAGGACCGAGCCGTGATATCCTTCGACGGTTCCAGGAGATTGAGTCCCTCATCCAGAGGATTCCCGGGGTGCCTGCCCCCATTAAGAGGAGTGCGGTAAACAGCTTCGCCGACTCCCCGTTTGTTGACACCATTGCAATGGTGGAGATGCCGGCTAAATTCAGCTTTCCGAACATGAGGCCTTATGATGGGACTACTGACCCTGATGATCATATAATGCAATACAAGCAGAGGATGTTCACCGTAGCCGTCCCGCGAGATTCTAGGGAAGCATGTATGTGTAAGGGATTCGGTTCTAGTTTGGTAGGACCTGCCTTGCAGTGGTATACTAACCTACCAAACAATTGTATCGCCTCCTTTGCCCAACTAACCGACATGTTCGTGGAGCAATTCGCGAGTAGCAGAAAGTTAGAGAAACAGTCTGATGACCTCTACCTGATTGTACAAAGGAGAGGCGAGCTCCTGCGCGACTTTGTGGGGAGGTTCAACAAGGAGAAGGTAGCCATCCCCCAATGTAACATGGCCACGGCCATCTCAGCCTTTCGCAAGGGCCTGATCCCCGAGTCTGACCTATATAAGGAATTAACCAAGTACCCATGCAAGACCATGGAAGATGTTCTGACGAAGGCTTGGGCTCATATTAAGTAGGAGGAAGATGAGTCAAACTATCACCCTTCACCACCGCGCCGTGATAGGGGTGATCGCAGGCAATCTTTAGCGTCTGACCCGCGTAGTAAAAGACGCGAGCCTTACCCTGCAGAAGAACGAAGAAGTAAACGATCACGCGATGACAGGAGGCCACTTGACCAGAGGCGAGACCGCAGCCCAGACATACGGAGAATGCCAAACTATAACCTCAGTATAGGTCCGACTGAGCTTGTTCATACTTTGAAGAGAATGGGCAACGCCGTCAAGTGGCCGGAGAAGATGAGGTCCCCCGCTGACAGGAGAGATAAAACTAAGTGGTGCGACTTCCACGACGACCACGGGCACACAACTGAGGAGTGCATTGGACTAAAAAAAGAAGTCGCGGAGTTGCTAAAGAAAGGCCACCTTACCCAGTTCTTGACCGACAGAGGGAAGCAAACCCTAGCCCAGCGAGGGGGAAAACAAAAGGCTCGAGAGGTCGCCCTACCTGAGCCGCCGCCCCTTGAACGAACAGTGAATTGCATTACCGGCGGATCGGAGGTCAGTGGTATCAGCCACTCAGCGGCGAGAAGACACGTTCGACAGGCAGTTGGTTTTGGCTTAAGGCCTCGGCCACCCAGGGAATTCGATCCCGAACAGATAATCACGTTCTCTAATAATGAAGCAGCATACTTAGATGATCCGCACCATGACGCCCTAGTGATAACATTAAGAGTGGCCAACTACCACGTCAAACGGATACTAGTCGACAACGGCAGCTCAGCCAACGTCCTCATGCTAGATGCCCTTAGGGGAATGGGGATAGATGATGCCTATGTCACTCGTCGTTCAACCACCCTAATCGGGTTCAGCGGTGAACACAAAAGCACCATTAGAGAGATTGTCCTCCCAACCTATGCCGAGGGTGTTAACCACAATACTCGATTCTTAGTGATAGACTGTCCATCACCCTACAATATCATACTGGGGCGTCCGTGGATCCATGAGATGAAAGCCATTCCATCAACCTACCACTAGGTAGTCAAGTTCCCGACTAGTTGGGGAACAGGAGAAATAAGAGGACAGTAAAGGGACTCTCGTGAATGCTACCGCTCTGCCTTAAGGAGGGCTGGCCATGACGTACTGTATCAGGTAGAACAAACTACAACACAAGGTTACCCTGACCAGCCTACCATGGAAGAGCTCGACGAAATACAAATCCACCCCGACCATCCAGATCATGTCGTTCAGATTGGCTCAAAGTTAAAGCCAGGACTGCGCGACCAGTTGGTGGATTTCCTCAACCATCACTATGACTGCTTCCTTTGGTCTCATGTGGACATGACCAGAATTGACCCGGCGGTCATGGTTCACAAACTACAAGTCGACCCAGGGTATCCTCCTGTGAAACAGAAACGGAGGAAATTTGCAGCAGAGAGGAATCGTATCATCAATGAAGAAGTGCAGAAGCTGATTGACATCGGGTCCGTTCGCGAGGTCCTCTACCCTGACTGGTTGGCGAATGTGGTGGTCGTAAGGAAGAAGAACGGTAAGTGGAGAGTTTGTATCGACTTTACAGACCTGAACAGGGCATGCCCAAAAGACTCATTTCCTCTCCCGCACATAGACACAATGGTGGATGCAACGGCAGGGCATGAGCTCTTCACTTTCATGGATGCTTTTTCCGGCTACAACCAAATACTCATGCATCCAGAGGATCAAGAGAAGACAGCGTTCATCACAGAACGAGGGATATATTGTTACAAAGTCATGCCCTTTGGCTTGAAAAACGCTGGTGCAACCTACCAACGTTTGGTTAATAAGATGTTTGCCGATTTACTGGGACAAACCGTGGAGGTTTACATCGACGACATGCTGGTGAAATCTCTTAAAGCGGAAGACCACCTCAGTCACTTGCGCCAGACGTTTGAAATTTTGAAGAAATACAACATGAAGTTGAACCCCACGAAATGTTCCTTCGGGGTCACCTCTGGAAAATTCTTGGGATACTTAGTCACCCAACGCGGGATCGAGGCCCACCCTGATCAGATAAGGTCCATCCTTAACATTCCGTCTCCGACTAATGTCAAGGAAGTGCAGAGGCTCGCAGCTCTAACCAGGTTTATTTCACGGTCCTCTGAGAAGTGCCACGCCTTCTTCGATACCCTCAGCAAGAATAAAGACTTTATTTGGACACCTGCCTGTGAAGAGGCGCTACAACAACTTAAGGCATACCTTACCAGCCCGCCACTGCTCTCCAAGCCAAAAGATGGTGAAACCCTTCTAATCTACTTGGCTGTCTTAGAGACTGCTGTAAGTGCTGTCCTAGTGCGAGAGGAAGGAAGGAAACAACACCCAGTCTACTACACAAGCAAAGCCCTACTCGATACCGAGACTAGGTACAGTCAACTAGAGAAGCTAGCATTGGGCCTCATCAATGCAGCACGCAAGCTAAGGCCATACTTCCAATGCCATCCAATAACTGTGTTGACAACCTTCCCCCTCAAGACCGTACTACACAAACCGGAACTTTCTGGACGATTGTCGAAGTGGGCAATCGAGCTCAGCGAGTATGAAATCTCATATCAGCCTCGGACTACAATCAAATCACAAGCCCTGGCGGACTTTGTGGCAGACTTCACGCCCGACATCCACTTATTAGCCGAGAAAGAATTGTTGTGCCTTAGTGTCACATCGGAACAAGGGAGGTGGATATTGAGCGTGGATGGGGCAAGTAACGCCAAGGGTATCGGCCTCGGGTTAGTGTTACAGTCTCCCGAGGGGGACGTCATTGAGCAATCGGTCAAGTGTGGTTTCAAAGCCACCAACAATGAAGCAGAGTACGAAGCCCTGATTGCGGGACTCACTTTGGCCAAGGAGATGAACGTCAAGCGGATAACTGTCAACAGTGATTCGCAGTTAGTAGTCAACCAGATCCTAGGAATCTACCAGGCACGAGGCAACAAGATGGCAGCCTACTTGACACTTGCCAAAGAGCTACAGGCAGCTTTCGAGGAGTTCTAGATAAAACAGTTGAGTAGAGAAGATAATGGCCACGCTGATGCTCTAGCGGCCCTAGGGGCATCCACCCAAGTGGTAGCTCCTAAGGTGGTACATGTCATCTACCTTCAATGGCCCGCCGTTTGGAAGGAAAAGTCGGAAGTGGTAACATGTATCAGCGATACGCCATCTTAGATGACTCCTATCATTCAGTATATCCGAGATGACATCCTACCTGAGGATCGCAATGAGGCGCGAAAGCTCAAAGCCAAAGCTGCCAGGTTCTGTCTCATCGAGGAAAAACTCTACAAGAGGTCCTATTCCGGGCCTTACCTTCGATGCATCAACAAGGAAGAGTCTGATTACGTCCTGGCCGAACTACATGAAGGACAGTGCGGTAACCATTCCGGAGCACGTAGCCTCACCAATAGGGCACTCACAGCAGGGTACTACTGGCCTACTATGCGTGCCGACGCCATAGAGTATGTGAAAAGGTGCGACCATTGCCAGAGGTTTGCGCAAGTTTCTCATCAACCGCCTGAACCACTTGCCACGATTTCTACCCTGTGGCCATTTATGAAGTGGGGTATGGACATTGTGGGTAAACTACCAACCGCGCCGGGACAGCGCATCTACATGCTCGTTGTGACTGACTATTTCACCAAATGGATCGAGGCTGAGGCCTACCACCAAGTCCGGGACAGAGAGGTGAAGAATTTTGTATGGAGGAACATTATATGTAGGTTTGGGGTACCAAAGGAAATCGTCACAGACAATGGCTCCCAATTTATTAGTCGCGACTTCCGAGACTTTTGCAAAGAATGGAAGATCCAGTTAACCTTCTCCACTCCGCGTTACCCACAAGCCAACGGTCAAGCTGAATCATCCAACAAGACAATCATCTCAACTCTCAAGAAGAGATTGGAGAGTTCGAAAGGGAGATGGGCTGACGAGCTCCCAGGGGTGTTATGGTCCTACCGGACTACAGCAAGGTCTTCGACAGGAGAGACACCTTTCTCCTTGGTTTACGGCGCAGAGGCAGTTATTCCCGCGGAAGTTGGGCTTCCAACCCTCCGGGTTGTGCAGGCGTCCGAGGAACAGAACAGTCAGGAACTTAGTCATTTGCTCGACACTGTTGATGAGAAAAGAGAACGGGCTCTTGTTCGAATTGCAACCTACCACCAGAAGGTAGCGCGACACTTCAATAAGAACATCCGAGTCAGGACATTCAAAGAAGGAGATTGGGTCTTGAGGAGGGTATTCCAGAATACCAAGGAGGTCAACGTCGGGAAACTAGGACCTACTTGGGAGGGGCCCTACCTCATCACGAAGGTGATCGGTCATGGAGCCTACAAGCTCCGGTCCGCAGAGGGCAAAGACATTGGGAACAGTTGGAATGCCGTCCACCTCAAGAAGTACCACTTTTAGGTATATTGTTAGCTCACCCACTAGGGGTTGATAGAGTTAAGTAGTTTCCCCCTATGGGATTGACAGTTTCTAGTTACCTACCCCTTTGTGGGGGTCTTTTGTTAATGCCAATATAGTTCGTGTCACGCCCAGGCGCGAGTCAACGTATTGAATTTCAATGAATGAGGCACTTTTCTTAGCTTAATTCGTTTGTCTTATCATCAACTCAAGCATGGGTGACCCATCTATTAATGGTAGACGCCTGAAGGGCGTAACCCAATCTGAAAGGGTCCAAGTGACCCATCTACCGAATTAAGACGCCTAAGGGGCGCAACCTACTATGGTAGGGTCCTAAGTGACCCATCTTCTAATGGTAGACGCCTGAAGGGCGTAACCCAATCTGAAAGGGTCCAAGTGACCCATCTACCGAATTAAGACGCCTAAGGGGTGCAACCTACTATGGTAGGGTCCTAAGTGACCCATCTACTAATGGTAGATGCCTGAAGGGCGTAACCCAATCTGAAAGGATCCAAGTGACCCATCTACCGAATTAAGACGCCTAAGGGGTGCAACCTACTATGGTAGGGTCCAAGTGACCCATCTACTATTGGTAGACGCCTGAAGGGCGTAACCCAATCTGAAAGAGTCCAAGTGACCCATCTACCGAATTAAGACGCCTAAGGGGCGCAACCTACTATGGTAGGGTCCTAAGTGACCCATCCACTAATGGTAGACGCCTAAAGGGCGTTACCCAATCTGAAAGGGTCCAAGTGACCCATCTACCGAATTAAGACGCCTAAGGGGTGCAACCTACTATGGTAGGGTCCAAGTGACCCATCTACTATTGGTAGACGCCTGAAGGGCGTAACCCAATCTGAAAGAGTCCAAGTGACCCATCTACCGAATTAAGACGCCTAAGGGGCGCGACCTACTATGGTAGGGTCCTAAGTGACCCATCTACTAATGGTAGCCGCCTAAAGGGCGTAACCCAATCTGAAAAGGTCCAAGTGACCCATCTACCGAATTAAGACGCCTAAGGGGTGCAACCTACTATGGTAGGGTCCAAGTGACCCATCTACTATTGGTAGACGCCTGAAGGGCGTAACCCAATCTGAAAGAGTCCAAGTGACCCATCTACCGAATTAAGACGCCTAAGGGGCGCGCCCTATTATGGTAGGGTCCTAAGTGACCCATCTACTAATGGTAGACGCCTGAAGGGCGTAACCCAATCTGAAAAGGTCCAAGTGACCCATCTACCGAATTAAGATGCCTAAGGGGCACAGCCTAATATGGTAGGGTCCCGGTGATCCACTTGTCAACTAAAACGCCTAAATGGCGCAACCTACTATGGTAGGAGCCAGGTTTCCTAGTTACCAGCTAAAACACCCGAAGGGTACAACCTACTTTGGTAAGCTTGTTCGATCGACAGAGAGTCCTAAGCGGAGTAACCCGCTAAGGTAAAGTTTGAAATTTATAATGTGTCGACTTGACCCCTTGTACGTCGTGTCCTGCTACGGTAGGTTTTGTAATGATAGTATGGCCTCCCACGCGGAAGGTTGTTAAGGGGTGACAATTGCAAGCCTGAGGAGCTCCGAATGGGATAACCGACAGTTTGGGACATGGCGATTAAAGCTTAGCCGATACTGGGCCGCTACGCAACTGCGGATGAGTCGACGCGATAGTATAATAAAGGGTGAGTAATTTGCGAAACGGTAAAAGCATACATGAAAGCGTTTACGGGTGAAAACTTAGATTACTTCTAAAACCATACAAGCAGAGTTATGATGCGCCAACCACATAGCAAAAAGGCACGAGGGCACCAGGTGCACAGAACACGTGGTCCCAGGATATTGGCGTTTACCGCGCCAGAGATATGTAACTAGAGTAGGCATAGTCGCATTGCGCATACAAAAAGGTACCGGCGGCCCAATGACTAGCGCGGACCAAGTGCGCGATGCGTAGTGTAAGTTATTGGCACCTATCGCACCTAGAGAGTACCAGCAAAACATCATACATACAATATACGTGCATAAAGAAGTGCTAGAGCACAATGCCTACACATGCTAAGTTAAAAGTTTACACAACAAGCGCCTGTCGCATTATGAGTCACCCAAAGCAGCAGAGGAACGACTAAAGGGACGCATCTTCCTCAGGAACGTCAACAGCGGCCACCTCCGGCCCGATCGACACTTCAGCACCACCCGGGGAACCAGTCTCCAGGGCATCCTTGAACTCCTCGTATCGTTTGATGATACCATGGTAATCCCAGTTGCTAGCTTTTTCGTCCCTGAATTCGACCATCAACCTAGCCTCTGTCGCTAATGTCGCATCATCGGCGATATCCTCTAGTTGAGACTCTAGTCCTTTCCTTTCAGCCTCCCACGCATCCTCCTTGGACTTCAACTCCAGGGCAACCCTAGCTAGGTTGCGGTCTTTTTCATCCACTTCATGTTCAAGGGTACAGATGTGGTCCTCCGCTCTTCTTGTTCTCTCGTCCGCCTCAACAAGTGATTTCTTGAGCGCTACTTTTGAGGCTTCAGCATTGTCAAGTTTCTTCTGGAGGTCCGCCACTTCCCCATTTTTGTAAAGGAGGGCCTCAAGAGCCTGTGATGAAGGAGGGAAAAATGCAAGAGTTAGAGTCATTATCAGGAAAATGCAACTACAAAACATTCAGACCGAGATACCTGGAAGGCGTGGGTCACACCTCACTCAGCAGAAGTAGTCGGCGACATCCTTCTTAGAAGGGTAGCATCATCAGCAAGGAGGAGTTTTGACACCGAGGGTAGCACTGAACTTGCATTGGATATTGATGACGCCTCAGGGGGAAACACAATTGTAAGATGATCCCCCGAGGGAGTATGCTCCGCTGGAGGGCGCTTCCGCGTCATTTGGGTAGACTCGCCCTGACTGGACTGGATTACGGGAATGGCTAAGACAGTAGGTGGTGCCGACGGCTCGGAGGAAACCACTTGAGCCTTTTTGCGCTTTTGAAGACGACGCTACATTGCCTGCTCGTTGTTTGCTGCTTGGTATTTGCCTGACATGATGTTGTCTGCGAACTCACGGACACACGGATCATGTAAAGGTGGAAGGAAGGATAAGCTGTAGTCTAAACCCTCAAGCGCCCTTCGGGTAGCTAGTATCATGGGAAGCTTGACTAGGGAAGGGAACGGCCTACCTTCGAAGGAGTAGGGGACTTTTTTCCAAAGCACGGATGATCGTAACTTGGGTTCAGAGAGCAAGACTGAGTGAGTGCGGTCTCTTTCAGGTAGTTCAAGGATCGCTTCGATTCGTGCCCTTGTGTGAGGGCCTTCCGTGGAGTAGTTCACGCCGATTCTACCTGCACATGCAATGGACAAGTGTTAGACACCAATACAAGGTCCGAGTAAAGCAAAAATGACTACTTGGTTAAAAGAACTTACGAGTGGGTTCCCAGATGCGAGGGATATGCGGTTCCCCCTCAAGCACTACGACGCTGGAAAGAAAAAAATACTGATCCTTCCAATCACGGTGATGAGGGGGAAGGATTACCAATAGGGGTTTCCCAGGCCTAGGCGACAAATGATACCGACCAGACTCAGCTTCTTTTAAACAATACCAGTATAGCAGCTCGGCTAGCCCGAAGGGAAAACCCTTGTGCTCTCCCAGCAACTCACACCCCAGAAGTATGCGCCAAGCATTTGGTAACAGTTGCCCAGGGGCAATTTCATAACGACGAAGTAATTGTCGGACTAGTGAGGGCAAGGGTAGCCGAAGGCCAATCTTAAACGGACATTCATACATGCACACCCACCCGGGTGAGTCCCAGTCCGCTCTTTCATAAGGTTCCGGCAAACGGATGTCACACCTCTCGGGAATACTATAAGTGACCCTGATGCGAGTAACGTCCTCTGGTTTCAATCGCGAACGAGGGTTCAGTAGGAGTATATTCTTTGGGCAGCCTACAAGTTTTTTGTTATCGACTGGGGGAATGTTAAGGGTAGTGGGACCTACCACACTCACCACGCTCGCCAGCTCCTCTAAGTTAACCCGACCCTCATACAACCAGCTATCCGCAACGGTCACTTCCCCGGTGCTATCAGACGACTCTCCCCCGCTCTTACTTAGGGAGTCTTCTATTGGTGGGTTCACGCCCTCTCGCAAATGCATACCTACCTACAATTAGCAAAAGAAGCCTTAGTATGGCGGTGGTGGTGCGCGACAAAGGGTGACAATGGTTGACGACCTTGGGACTGCTATTCAATAGTGTTGTGGTGTGACGGCTCTGCGTCAGACACAAATGTAGGGCGATAGTGGTCGTGTAAACACGTCTCATGTTAAGTTTCAAAGGTCGTAGCCTATGTAAAGGCATCTATGAGTTCCATCTATCCTCTTTGTTAGAAAGTCACAGCCTACGCACGGACGTAACCAGCCCCACCTTCAAAGTTTAAGGACCTACAAAGGATACGTACATGCGTATATGAATGCAAGGGAGGTCAATGGATTCTTTACAAAGGTCTGCATGTAGATGCACATAATACGCGTACAAAAACAAATAGTGAGCCATCTTTAGACATTCCCGGGGTTTTGCAAGCAATGCTTAGAAAGATGAGTTTCTTTATTTTAGCCCTTGTTTTGGGTCAAGAGTGACAAAGAAAATGGTGAACACATCAAAAACAAAAACAGGAAATAAAGAGCTTACTGCAGCACAGGCGTGACCTTAGGCGGCAGTTCCGAACGAACATGGGATCACTTCGGCGAACTTAGTTTGAAGAGGAGCTGCGCAAAGCAATGACAGGAGCATGCCATAGCTTGTCAAATGACATTAAACTGAAAAGGAAAAACAAAAAGGGGAGCAAGGGAAACAGAGTTACCTCGTCGATTTTGAAGAAAAATCGCGCACAGTCGAAGGTAGATGCTGTTCCGTGAAGTCTCGCGTTGTAGAGCTAACAATGGAAACTCTTTGTCTGTCAAATGGCTTGGAACGAAAAAGAAGTGGTTCAAAAATAAAAACGACGATACCGCACTTCAGAGAACGTCTGAAAAGCATTTGGCAGAGTCCCGCCACGTGTCGTGACGGGAATTCACACGGACCCACGTAGCTGGCTGGGCATTAAATGCCCAGCTAGCAGTGGCCCGCGTGGTCAGGACAGCAGCTGTCCTGACCACGCCCGTTACTATGCGGAAAGGACAGCATTAATTGCTGTCCTGACCGCATAGTACCACGCGCCAGCTAAGCTGGCGCGTGGATTCAGGGGCTCAACAAGACAGCCATGGGCTGTCCTGTTAGCTGCTGTCCACGCGCCAGTTCCTAGCTGGCGCGTGGACACGTTTCGCCCTTTCATTGGGCGACCACCCAAAAAAAAAAAAAAGGGAGAAATGCAAGCTTCAGTCATTGCAGTTGACGATTTCACGTTGCAGGCTACCACTTGGGAGCACGACCTGTGTAGTCTGCGAATGACCAAGAAAAGTTTAAGTAAGCTACGACGTGGAATTGCCAAAATTGCACCCTTTTAGTAGGCTGCGAATTGGGGAGAAGATTTGTAAACTGAGTTGGCAAGCAAGTGACGACACACAGTAGGCCGCGGAACTAATATACAAGAGATAGTAGGATGTGGACCGCCCACCTGAATATAGGAGGTTGTTAATTACATGATTGATAAGTTGTGTAATACAAGTCGAAGTCACTTCATGAACAATTTACTCCCTAACTCGAAGACCCTTCAACTTAGGGAGTGGGGGACAGACTGTTGATACAAAAATTGGGCTTGGATCCATGGTCCAACTGTGACGCGTCTTATAGCCTCAATCTGTTCGGTTATTGGGCCAGGGCCCATATGCAATGCTATAAGTCGCGGCCTACTACCGAAAAAGCCCACTCGGAGGTCCCGAGCTCTACGCTAGGCCCAAATATCGAACTATCTCATATAAGCGACTGGCGACGCACTTGGGCACGCCCCGAGGCCTTGTTGGGTGCTAACAGATAAGTGACCAAGAAAGAGACCTTAAATGACTAACCTACTGTAGCAGATGATGATTGACAAGTTCGGATGGAGGCCTATCCTACGGGATAAGTGGTTACTTCCTCGAAGTAGTCTACTTAATGTACAAGTCTGAGGAGGTGAGGCGACTCTCGACCTATCACAATCGCCCAGCCTACGAGAAGGGGACTACCATTGAAGGGCTTGGGCTAAAAGTTACCTCTATCCTACGCGATAAGTGATCAGGTAGTCTATTAGGAATACAAGTCCCAAGGGTCCGTGACTCTTGGTCGACCCACACCTATAAGTAGGCCACGCCTACACAAGGAGATGGCATCGAGTATTAGCCATACACAGCAATACTCTACCTCTCCCCTTGACCAAATCACAATCTACTCTTCCTATAACAACGCTACAACTACGGTAGTCTCCGATTATTCCTCCTTACAATCCTCATCAGATCCCCCTTTCTGATAAACTTCTAACTTGAGCGTCGGAGTGTCTTCGGCCGGCACCACACCGGTGTCCCAAGACTCACGTCGTTCGATTGCTTTCTGTCTCTGTTGGTTGCTGGTGGCCCGCAATACGTGATTGTGGATTTTGACGTCTACACTAATGAAGAAGCGCTCATGTGGGAAAAAAACTTCAATTTAGTTGTGTAGAAAAGCTGACAAACCAAATGGCAGAACCATTCAATAGTTAGTGTGCGTTGCAACTTTCACTCACTCCAAAATTTTGAAAAGATGTGTATTTTTAATTAGTATGAAAAATCAATTTAGGCATCATTAAATAAAATTATTTATATATGACTGTTAAATTGAGTATTTAAGCTTCTATTGAACAAAAATTATGAATCCGTCCCTCAACATAGCAGAACACAAATATAAAGAAACATGAAGTACTGATCCAAGAGCAAATCACCATGGATGTAGAGATCAAAGCCCAACTTTGATATTGGAAAGATGCATAAAATTACATCTTAAAACGAAAAGTAAAATAGTTCGTGATTTCATATGATGATTTTAGAACTTAAAAATCTTTAATGTTAGATAATTATATTTTCTAATATGATAAAGGACTATACCCTTGCTGATTTATTGCTTGATGCTGATAATCTATGTGAAGGACCACAAAAGTGATTATCTCACGTCTGACATGGGAAGGAATTATTTAGCTTTCCCTCTTATTTTCATGAACCATCATCTCTGGTTTTATGTCACTGAATAATAGCTAAAGACCAAATGAGAAGTTGAGTGATGCTACAACATCAAGTGAGGCTAGTGAACGATCAACTGATCGCTCATCTCTAAATGTGCGTGTGGGCATCACAAACATGTGAGGTTTATGTGCTTGATACACGACTTGATCGTTCAATCAATTTTATATCCCTCTTGCTTCCAAGAAGAGTCCAAGGCATCTTTAAAGTTTAAATGCAGAACGCTAAGCACTCTATGCTTAAATAAAACGAAGTTATTGCAACTTCGCAGTCACAGTGTTCCAAGTACTTTGATGAGTCCCAAGGCCGCTTTGCATACAATATTCCTTCTTCTTTTTTTTTCTTTTTTTTTCCGATGATAAGAAACTTACATTAACCACGACCACACTGTTTTTACTCTAAAACTATAAATCTCGTGTTGTAATGAATCGTCTCGCATCATGCTCCAAGTCAATCGAGTGGACAGTCAATAAATGATGGGATGAGAGGGCATGTATTCGAACATGGGATCCATTATTTGGTGATGCTATGCATGCCATTGTTCATAGCACTAGTACTTCAAATTGAAAATCATATTTGGTGCTATTGTGGTCCAATTTTGTACAAAATATTTCAAGTCTTCAGGCCATTTGTGTACCTGTAGCTATTGGAATAGAATGACATCCTCCATGGTTAATGATCATTAAAATAGTTGAGATAAGATTCCTTCCTCCTAATTAGATGACAAATATGGCCTAATTTCATCTTGAAACGCTTCAAGACGAGTTGATCGATTACAAATAAAATGAAAACTAAGCATATTGACAATATCAAATGTCTTTATTATAAGCAACTCATATAATCATTTCGTACTAAATAATCTATTTTTATGCATATAGCATCACAGAATTTATCACATTTGCTTCATCATTGTAATAACCACCCCTTTGATCTATCGTCATATTTTACAATTTATGTCAAAATATTAATTCTTTGTTAAGTTATCTTTTTTCATTTCTGAGTTTCCATGGACCACTAGTAGAGTATTTTCATATGAGAGCTTATGAAGCCAAAACAAGATTATTATTGCCATTTCTTTAAATTTTCTCATATTTAATCATTAATTCCTGGATTTTTTATGACATCAAAATCTTCTCCTTTTCTTTTTTTTCTTTTAAATAGAGATTGAAACCGTGGTTCGAACACAGAATCTTCTTAAGTGACCACTTGATTTAAAAGTTTAAGTTGTTAGTTTATATTTAATTAGTTTGATATCTCCAACATGTCCCTTTACGTGCAAGCGAGATTGTTGAACTATGCACATGACAAACAGGATTATAGTTGCAAGACTTATGTCTCCAACACCCTCAAGGGGATTAATTATAGTGGTGAGACTTATGTGTCCAACACTAAAAGTGACGAGACTTGCACCCATGACCTGGACCCTAATACCATTAAGTGCAGTGGCGAAGCCCAGGGGCGATACTAAGGGAGATTGATCAGATTTTTAATTTTTAAAAAGATATCTATTATTGACCCCCTATTTTTACAAAAATTTATGTCGTATCATTAAAAAAAAAATTTTGGTCCCCTAATGTTAAATTCTCCTCCCTAGCGGAGCCAAGAACATTCTAAATTACTAAGAAAAAAAACCAAAAAATTTCCTGATGATATTCATAATCTAAATAAAAATATATAAAGAAAAGTATAATAATATATAAAATAATCAATATAAAAATATATAGTTAAAAAATTCTAAACAAAAAAATAGGAATGATTTGGAATTACAAACCCTTTTCTAGAATCCTAGGTAAAAATAAAAGAATTTGTATAAGTAATATATAAATAAACTTGAAATAAGTATAAATGAAATCAGATTTCAGTCGATGAATCTTGGAAAAGGCCAAGGAAGGAGCTATGAAGCATTTTAGAGGTCAAGATGTGCACTCATACAATGATAGAAGTCAAGGGATGCACTCATATAGTTAAAAATATATAATATAATGTTTTTTTTAGAAAAAGAACCAAAAATAAAAAATAAAAGATTTTTTTTTAAAAAAAAGTTGAGGGGGTACACAACACTTAAGTGTTCCGCCACTAATTCAGTGATCACTTGGTCTAAAAGTTTTGTTAAATAATGTATACTTCATTAGTTGGACGTGTTCAACAAATCTTTAATTACAATAAGTTGTTACCTCACCATTCCACTCCCATTCCAACCAACTGATCTTGGGTGATATCAAATCTTCTTAATGCTGCCAAAGTTAACATCTAAAACACCTGTCTTCAGTTTGCAGCTAAATGTTCCTTTCTCTTCGTAGTGAGAATAAAATGAGTAACAACATTTGATTTTTCTAACTTCAGTTGGTTTTGAACACAGAGTTGAAAAGATGATATGCCTCCTCTTAAGCTCCATGTTCATATGTTTCCTAGTAACCACCATTGTTAAGATCCTCAATAAAGTATGGTGGACTCCAATGCGCGTTGTGTACCACTTGAGGCGCCATGGAATCGAAGGTCCTACTTACAAAGTCCTCCACGGGAACACTAAGGAGATATATATCTGATATGAGAAGGGAGTCTATAAGCAAAGCCATGGATGATTTGTCACATGAAATATTCCCCAGGATACTACCTCATATACACTCATGGAGAAACTTATATGGTAATACAATGTCAGAGATAATTTTCTTAGATTTTTCCTATAGTAACTTTTGAATATAAATTGAACATGTCTGGGTTTCCTTATATTGTGTGCTACTTTCGGTGCCTATAGGTGTAAGGAATTAAGGATGGATATAGAATTTTTGTCCAGTGAAGATTAAAACATATAATTCAATATTTATACATGGATATATTTTTTTAGTGGTAGTTAAACTGAATTTTATACTAAAATGCATTTAGAATACACATTTTTCAAAACAATTTGTGGTATCCCCCACTAGGATGTAAATGCATCCAACGCTGTTATTGGGGGACACTAGAGGCCTATGCGATGGGCGAATTGCCTAACACACTAACTTGGTGTCATTGAGTGATGACTTGTTTGTCGCAAGATGATACCCTTGGTCTCTTGTGTCATGGCGATTCAAGCACTGCACAGGCCTTGAAGTCGGCCTTCAATACTAGGTGTTCCCAAATCATGTGTTGCCCACTAGTGCCTACTAGGGAAGTGCGGTGGCCTATGTGATGAGCGAATTACTTAGCACACGGCCTTGGATATAGGCACAATTTACATATGTAGTATTTTTTTTTTTTTTGACTCTTAATTCTAAGGCATCACTAATCTATTTTGACTTGATAATTTCCTTTTGTTTGCTAGAGCCGAATTTTCTCTACTGGCTAGGTCCTCAAGCTCAACTGGTCATCACTGAAGTAAAGCTTGTTAAAAGAAATACTGACCAATAATGATAATTATCCCAAACTAGATCTCGAAGGCTATTCGAAGAAGCTATTAGGAGACGGCCTTTCATCATCGAAAGGAGAAAAATGGGCTAACATGAGGAAATTAGCCAACCATGCCTTTCATGCAGAGAGCTTGCAAGTAAGTATAGCATCTGTATTTAGCTGATTTTATCTGTTAAAATCATGAGGTTTTATTTTAAAACCAATTAGTATTAGGAGTAACTGAAAAATCTTATGTGATAATCTTTAAATCTATGATTTTTCTACAATGAGGTATTATATATTCTAATACCCTCGATCAAGAATTAAGAACTGAGAACTACTATTCAGTTACGTTGAATGAGTCACTTAGACCGAGAAGACAAATGGGTCATATGTGAGTGGGGGTGTTATTTATACACTTTTCCCACATAAATCATAAATTTCTAAACCATCATATAATATTTTGAACTACTCTTTCTAATATCACTTGGTTTTTGGACGGACCCCAACGACTCACATACGATTCACGTCAATTCACGATTCTCTCATTCGATTCGTATCGATTCTTTGTTGAATCGTATCGAATCATACGATTCGAATCGCGAATCATACGATTCCGACAACAGAGGTCAAATCTAACAAACATTAAAGGTTATTTTGTCCATTTTGAAACGTTAGGGACTACACTGTCAAAACGAGCAAACGTGTTAGTTCCTGGTTATTATCTTATTGTAACAAAAGTTAAACAAAATAAATAAACGTATGCAGCAAGTCTGAACACCGAGATTTAACGTGGTTCAACTGTACGGTCTACGTCCACATAACCTCCTCTGATCCAACAAACCTATTCATTAAGCAATACAATAAGTTATAACATCAATGGACTTACACAAGTAAAGGCTCCCTCTTAACCTTTGACGCCTCGATGAAGAACTCCTTATTGAACTTCTGTGTGGCGAGATCCCCTCGACTTGCAACGTTTTCTTCCGAGAACAATACCTTCTTCTCCCAAATGATATATAAAGAAGACAGTAAACTAATCACTCAAAGACAAATATAAATTACTCATGACTCACTGTCACAGACTAAGTTGCAACACTAAACAATAAGTACTCAAGACAGACTGTGTTGCAACATGACACAGAACATGATTCTTCTAAATTCTTCTTCAGCTTTTCCATGACTCTCCTTCTCTTTTTCTTGCCATGATCTGCACACATATAAATATGCACGATAACTTGTAGAAATCTCATGGATTGTGCTCCAAGTTTTTCCTTTTTAATTTTTTTCCAATATGGTAAATTAGATCTCTCTAGAATTTCTTCAAGAAAACCTGTTTTGAACTTTTTCTTATAAGGCTTTTCATTTTTGAAACTTTTTCTAGAAACCTTCAAAGCAAATTCCTTTATTAAAAACTTTCCTTCATAAAAAATTTTCTACAATCCAAAAAGGTAACTAATTAGATTTTTGCAAAACAATAGACAATCAATTAATTCCTTAACAAAACGTTAAGGATTATTTCGTCCATTTTGATAGGAACCAAAGTTTCAAACTAAATAAACATTAAGCACTCTCAAAAGCAATGTAATGGGGATCGTACGATAGTATACGATTCACTAAAAAAATGATACGAATCAGATAAGAGAATCATAAATCGACGTGAATCGCAAAGTGAATCGATAGCGAATCGAACGATTCACTGAATCGTTTGCAATTCGGGCCAAAAATAAAAACAAAAGACCAAAATATTTCAAAGCAGATAACAAAATAAACCCACTTCAGTAAAAAAAAAAAAAAAAAGAAGAGAGAAACTCGTAGCTGATTTTTTGCAAAATAAAATTAGCCCAACATTAATAAGATGAACAAATAAAATAAAAAAGGCCAATTATATAATATCATTTATCATTTAACAATATTTAATTATCAATTGAAAAAACAATCCCCAAATAGAAAGCCCTAAGTCTAACTACTGAAATAGGGAGACAAAGCTGATTGCTTCAACTTGGCCGGTGAAGAAGAATCTTGCTGCAAACCTTCAACTGAGTTGATCGTGTTAGTGAAGTTAGCTTTTGCTTCAACTTTTTTTGTTTTTGTTTTTTTTTTGTTTTTTTGCTGGTACTTTTGCTTTTGCAGAGCCATGGCCGTGAGTTTTGCTTGTCTGTTTTTTACCGTGTGTCTTTTTGTAGTACTTGGTATATATGGCTTGGAAGAGAACATTTAATGGTTTGTTTTAATGGTTTACTTTAATGGTGTACATATTTGCTTTTAATGGCCTTGTGTTTGCTGGGAAGAAAACAGAGACATCATTTAGAGCAGTTTTCGAGCACTAGTTTGGGCACTTGTGAAGTGTGATATTGTGATACTGAAATTGTTTAGGGATCATAACTATTTTTAAATGATGTCTCTGTTTTTTTTTTTTTTTTGGGTCAAAAAACGATATATCTGTTATCAAATAAAGTAGTGTATGCCTATATGCATTCACCATGAATCTCATTGATATTTACGGTCAAAGTATGGGTTGGACTTTAATTATTTTATTTATTTTATTTATTTTATCTTAACACAGGGTTTTGGTGTTGATCATTAAAATATGGTTACGAAAAAACAAAAAGAACAAGACACAACATGAAAACATAATATGTCAAATATCAATTAGTTTTAAATTTGTGACCGAATCAATACGATTAAAGATTCGATTCGATTCATGGTTCAAAAAAATGACATTTCGATTTACGATTCGACAACTATGCTCAAAAGTAATAAGAACATCTTTGGTTTAGTGGTATAATTTTTGTTTTTAATATAGAAAATATATATATATTTTTTAAAAACATTGTAAAAATAATTTAAATTTGCCTTTAAATAAATAATAAAAGAAAAAGATAAAAACATCATGAAAGGTTACTACACTAAAATGGATTCACCCAACTAATGCTTTTACCTCTTGATGATATATATTGTCAAAAAGAGTAATGATATTAGTGAACTACAAAATATATGTTGAGTATTTTCTCTTTTTCTTCTTTGCCAGGTAGCTAGAATATTTTCTTTATTATCGTCCAAGTTTTATGTCATTCCTTATGCGTGGAGGTCACTAATGGGTTCATATACATGATTCAGGCTCATATGAAATAAAGGTTCATTAGAGATGGCTTCCAAAGCGAGACAAACGCTCAATGTAACCATACAATATAGAATTCAATTCAAACCATAAATAAAAGTAACATTGTCTCTAAAGGTTTGGTGGAATGGTCGGTTACATTATTGATCATTTGTTGTGGCTCAATATTCTAAATTTTAACTTATATCCTCTAATTACAAATATAGTCTGACCCTTGACTGACTTAGAGTATAAATTAAAATGTATCACTACACTATGAGATTTATAAATTAGAGATAAATCTAATTTGGTCCTTATTAGATTGAGTTTCTTATCATTGAAAAAAAAGTTGTTAAGAATTTGTCAAAGTAGTTCGTATTTACCATAACATTATGTTGCAAAGAAACATAATTAAACTTTAGAAAACCATGTCTTCTTGACTTTTTCGATTTCCATAATACTAATCTTTATGGTTCCAATTTCTAAACTTGGTCAATATTATTCAATGTGTTTTTCCTTTCCAAAAAGGTTGGTGACCTCTTTATTTTTTATTTTTTATTGATGACGAACCACCCAACAGTTCACTAAAGTGGCTCATGTAATTAGTGAAAAATGACTAAAATATTTATAGCTCCTATGAAAATAAGGAATTGTGTGGCAGTTATAAAAAAGGAATTCGATAAGAATCAACCCCAACGAAAAAGCAGTATGATTGGAAAAAAAAACTAGGTATTGGTACAGATAAATTTATTTATTTTCTAGAAACGATAAACGGCTTCACACCTTCTTATATTTTATAAAAAGTGTACAATATGGTATAAATAAGCTAATAATCCATGTATTTTAAAAACGTAGTTAAATATTCTATATATTTTAAAAATGTAACTGAATACCTACTGTATTTTTTAAAACTACAGCTAAATACTCACTTTCGTTAGAAAAAATATTCATTTTAATAGGGGATATTTAGTTACGTTTTTAAAATATAGGGTATATTCAGTTACGTTTTTAAAATCAGGGGGTAATTAACCTATTTATTAAATACATGAGGTATTCAATTATATTTTTAAAATACATTGGGATAATTAGCTACGTTTTTAAATCACATGGGTGTAATTAGCTACGTTTTTATAACACAAAGAGATAATCAGTTTATTTATAAAACACATGAAGTTATTGTGCACTTTTATTAAAACACACGAGGGTGTTAAGTCGTTCACTCTTCTATAAATGATATATAAATCGAAATATTTTATATACAAGAAGTTTTAAATCTTAATGCAAGCAAGTTAACTTTCTCATCAATTAAGTCATCAAAATTATTTTCTATAAAGGTCATAATTTTTCTAAAATGTTAAAATACTAGTTCAACTATATATAGATCTTATATGATTTTGGATTTTATACTACAGTAGAACCTCCTTAATCTCTATGAATTCCGCAAATGCATTATATAGGATTCTTCTCACATTTTAACAAAACAAAACAATATAGACGAAATTGAAAGTTTTTAAAAATAATAGAGATAAAATTAAAATTTTTGGGTAACAATAAGGATGAAATTGAGAAATTTTAAATAATAGGGATGAAATTAAAACTTTTGATGAAACAATATGAACTAAATTGAGACATTTTAAATAATATGGACCAAACCAAAATTTTCTGCAAACAATAGAGACTAAATATAGAATTTACTTTATGTTACAAAGAAAGTTTCTTAGGGCGAATGTGAAAATATCCTCTCCGGTTTTGCTATATAAGACGACCACTTCTTGAAGAAGTAGCGCAGTTGAAAGTTGAAAGCCCTCTCAACTGGGTTCTTTAACACTAAAATCATGCCTTACAACACGAACACGTCGGCGTCTGATCTTTGGGTGGCGGCTGGCACAGCTTTAGCTGCATGGGGCATATCTAAGCTCTTCTCAAAATCATCATGGTTGAAACTCAACATTGATGCTAGTTTAGCACCTACTGAGGCTATTGGAGGGGCCTTTAGAGATGACAATGGTGATTGGGTGTTTGGTTTTGCTGGAAAAATTCAGGGTTGCGATCCCCACCCCGAGTCAGCTGAATTATGGGCCATCAAAGTCGGACTAGAGATAGCTCGGGATCGTGGATTCAAGAATATTGAGGTCGAAACAGATTGTGACTCTGCCGTGCGGCTTTTTAATGGGGATCAAGAACCTTCAAATGACCTACAAAAAGAGCTCGTTCAAGTTTGCGCAGATCTACGTAAAAGAAAGTGGTCAGTTCACCTAAAACACATTCACAGAGAAGCTAATAAAGTTGCAGATAGAATGGCTGTGTTAGGCCATAGATATGATGAAATCAAACCTTTTGAACACCCACCTGATGATAAAAGACTTGAGGAGCTTTTGGCTAGTGATAAGCAAAGCTGGGTGATCCACGGGCCATGAATACTAATTTATCATGGGTCGTTTAATTAAGTTATATTTTCATGTATTATGTTTGACTCGAGTGATTTGTGTACTATGTTTATCTCTAGTAGTGATTGTGGAATATGAATTATGTAAGAGTATGTTTCTCTTCCTATGTGTGTCTATGGCCGCTGTACTACCGTATCTGCTGTTGTATCTTATTCATATTCATAATATATGATCTGATTGAATAGGATGACGAACGGACTAGATGATTCGATGACAATATCCGATTATATGATTCATATATAAATACTCGAAGAAACATAAACGAAGCAAACTCGTCGGTTTTTATTTACATGGGGGCAAAGCTCGTAGTCAATGAAATTCAAAGTCGCGTTTCTTAGCTGAATTATGGGTCATCAGATTCGGACTAATAAGATATATTTCGGAATTGGGGATTCAATAATATTGAGCTCGAAACGGACTAAACATTGCAGAGATATAACATAAGAATTAATCTGGTTAGTTGAACTGGAACATTATGTACCCAGAAAAAGGCTAATAAAGTGGCTACTAGGGCTTTGATCCGGTAGTAAGTTATTCGCTTTATATACAAGCAAGAGGTTGCGAGTCCCATTTTTGTTGGTAATATTTATATATATTATACAGTTTTCCACCTCTAGGACAAAATATATATATATATATATATATATATGAAATGACGGATTTAGACCAAAATAAGATCACCTCGTGAGGGAGTTGTTTTTCATTATGAACGTGAGATCTTTCAGAATGAAAGAAGATAAAAAGGTCATCAAGGATTTAAGATGGATACTGTAATTAAGTTTCATTTTCATGTTTTTTGTTTCCTTGAGGTTGTCTTTTACTACTAGGTCGAGGTTGAATGATTTTGTACTGTGTTTTTTCTTTGCTAAAGATCTTGTACTATGTTTATCTTGAGCGATTGTGTTACATAATGTTGAGAATTAATCTGCTGCAAGGTAATGTGGATATATGCAACTTTATTGCTTCTCCTTGCTAATTTATTTTATGGGTGAAGTCTTACTTTTGTAAAGTTACATAATACCCCCTATGATTTTAAAAGCATATTATATCTCTTGTAATTTCTGAAACCAAGTATAACAGCCTTTTTCATAAAAAAAATTCGTCTATTTTAACAAAAAATATGATGCACGCGTGTCAAATACGCTTTGTTTGCTTAAATTATTAATTGTATGGACAAAAATATCCATTTTTCAACTCTAAAGAAAAAAATATGTGTTATATAAGGGTATTTTTTCTAAATAATTAATAATTTAAGCAAAAAAAACTAGAATAATAGCATTTGACACACGTGCATCACATTGTTTGTTAAAATAAATGATTTTTTTGACAGATGGGCTATTGTGTTTAGTTTCAGAAATTACAGGGGGTACCGTGCACTTTTAAAACCTTTGAGGATTATTGTGCTTAGTTTTAAAAATCACAGGGAATACCATATATTTTTAAAACTATAGAGATATTATGCAACTTTACAAAAATATAGAAAAATAATGTCCATTTCACCCTTTATTTTATATCCAAAGTTTTTATTTGACAAGATTTTCCAGGACAATTTTATCGGTTACCCTTTTATAAAAGTTATATATCGTACTTATTTGATTCATATGCAAATTTTTGTATTTAACACGCATTTCAAGGACATCCTTATCAAGCACCTTGTTAACAAATTAAAGTTTCGAGTGGACAAGCTTTTTGGGGATAACCTTATCGCTAACCCTACTAAAGTTACATCTAAGCCAACAAAAGTTTTAAGTTTCACCCTCTAACTCTCTTCCAAACATTCCTTTTCACTATTCTCTCTTAAGGGGGTGAAGTAGGAAAAGACGAATGGAACAAGTGATATTTAGGCCATTGAACTCCATTCTTGTTGATATACTGAAAATTGCGTTTTCTTTTTATTTTCTAGGGGAAAAAATTCAAATCAATAACTTCATCTCTCTAGCTAGCATTGATGTCCGAGGATACACATTGGATATTTTACACTTGAAATAATAATTGTATTCACTTGAATTACGAACAAAATCTGTAGACAAATTTTAGTTTCTGAAATGTCAAACATATAATACAATAATGGCATGGTGGACAATTTGGTAAAAGCACAAATGGACTAGAGTGCAATTATTTGAAATTCTTGGAAAAAAGCACAAATAGACTAGAGTGCAATAATTACAAAGTTTGGTAAAAAGAACAAGTGGACCAGTGTCTAAAAATTCCAAAGATTGTACGGACTGGGCCCCTTATCTTTTGTATTTTCCTTATGATGCCATTATCTAATCAAGCAAAACCGTACTAATTGGTCAAACATAGCAGGACAAATTGATTTATTTATGATGTGAACTTCTTTTTGTAGTTTACTTTACTTAAAGTCAATTTACTATGTTGCTAGTCTACATTCTTTGTTGCCAGTCGTTGGAGTCTGCCAAAAAAATAATATGAAAGGAAACCAAATTGAATAATAATTTTGTATGCAACTGTTTATGCAGTATAGGTACCATTTACGTTTTTCTATGGTAATATTATGCTATTGTTATTTGAAACAAGGTTGTTGTCTCGAAATATGGTTTTTGTACTTGATTTATGTGTTTGAATCGTAGTTCTACCAAAGAATGTCTACTTAACTAGGGTGTTATTGATATTGCTCCTTGTGTCTTTTGTGGTTTGGAGATGGAATGCAAAAATTATCTTTTCTTTGAATGTCTTTTTACCAACAGGATTTGGAGTTATTTCTCTTCTCTTATCAGGATGTAAAATCTTAATGTCCATTGGGAGTTGTTGGTCCGTATTTGTAGAATTTGCAACAAAAGATCATTTAAGGCATATATCACAAGGTCTATATTTTGTGTGAGTGTTTATTTCATATGGTAGGAAAGAAATGGTAGAGTCCATAGATCTGGCGCAAATACGGAAAAATAAATTATTGAGAAGATTCTCTTATGTGTTAGAAACTTAATTTCATTACAAAGTAAATATGTTAATAGTACACATAATAGAACTCTTTGCTCTAGTTGACAGATTATTGATAGACTGATGTAAATATCTCATTCTTTTGTATCTTGGTTTTTTGCTATGGAATGAAATGATTACTTATTTAGTAATATATATATATATATATTACTAAATAAGTAATCATTTCATTCCATAGCAAAAAACCAAGATACAAAAGAATGAATTTAGTAATATATATATATATATATATTATGCTATTTATTTTTTTAAATAAATGAATCCGATTATATATGTGAAACCTGTCACATACAACCTTGTTACGAGATAAATTTTGTATGTATAATTTTGGTGATATATAATTTGACTCATAATCCTCAATAAATCATGTTCGACAAAATCCTATATCAACTATACATCCTCTGACATTTATGCCGAAGACGTCACCAGTGCTATATCCATCAAGAAATTGTCAATATTAATTAAGACGCAACTATTTTCTCTTTCGTTTTTTATATAGTAAATTTGGTTCTACTTTTCTCTTTTGTTATAAAGGAATACACCTAGGTGGTCCTTCTTTTAGTAGCCATCACTAGGGTAATTGTTTGCTTTATTCATTAAGTAGTTTTCCCGCTAAAACTAATTATGGCTCTCAAAAGGAATAAGAACATCATCAAAGGTCACGAAAATGAGATGGATTCATCCCAACTAATGCTTTTACCCCTTGATATTTTGTGTAAAAGTGTAATGATTGTTAGCGAACTACATAATTTAGTGAATAGATATTATGGATTATGCGTCATTAGCCTCAGCTTCTACTCAAGAAGAATAAAAAAAAAAAGACATTCTCTCGTACCATTAATAAACAATAATGTCAGTTGATCTCTCTCTAAACAAAAGTTTGAAAGCTGACATCATTAAGGCGACATTTTGCTATTGTTTTTATCATTTTTGAATAGAATGAAACAACAGAGTGTACAATTCAATCACGTGTTTGAAGGAACAAATTATCAAAAATATTCTTTTGGATGATAGATAGAAAATTAGTCTTCAAAAAAATATAGATGTAGTCTGGAAAATTGTATCTTGTGTTTGGATTGGAAGCTTAACTTAGTTTAAGTTTGACTTCTTTGTAATGTTCAAGGATGTGAAATAAAATAATTTACTTGCCTAGTAAAAAATATATATATATATATGGGGAAAATATCACATAACCCTCTTGTGATATGTGAAACTATCACCTTACCCCCCCCCCCCCCCTCCCCTATATTATTAGAAAGTCATAACACTACCCCTTCATGTATTTTTTAAGATATTAAATATTAATTTTGCCCTTTATAATACATATAATTTTTTTTTCATTTTTAACTATTTACAACTAAAAAAAATTTCATCTTCCCCACCACCATCTCCCCCCCCCCCCCCTCCCTCCCCCCAACACCCACCCCCACACTACCCCCACCCCCTACTGTTGCTCCGATAAGCAGCAGCAGCCATGTTGCTGCTCATCGGAGACTGCTGCAGGTGCTCCGACAAGCAACAGTGAGATCTGCTGCTCCGACGGAGGTGCAGGGGGTAGGAGGGGGGGGGGGTTAGGGTAGTGGTTGGGGGGGGGGGGTTAGGGAAGATGATTTTTATTAAATTTTTTTAATTTAATGGTAAATAATTAAAAATGAAAGAAAAAAAGAAAAAAAGATATATATATATACTATAAAAGGGCAAAATTAACATTTAATAGTTTTAAAATGACATGAAAGGGGTAGTGTGATGACTTTCTAAAAACACAGGGGATATTTTTGTAGTTTTAGGATTATAAGGAGGTAGGGTGATAGTTTTACATATCACATGGGAGTTGCGTGATATTTTCCCTATATATATGATGGATATTAATTTTTACTCTTATTGAACAAACAATACAACAAAAATATATTTTCTCATGTTGAAATTTACCTCCTTAGTCTCTAAGAGTTCCGCAAATTTTATTTATTCAATTGACGCAAATTTTAACCCAAAAAATTAAGCTTATTTAGTTACTGAGTCAATCATGAGCAAAAGGGTGCTCAACTCGTTGGGCTTGCAAGAGAAAAATAAAAAGAAAACAATAAAATTACTTGCTCAATTTCGTGTTAATATTAGAAGACCTTCATTATTTGGCACGTATTGTTTTTCTGTACAAAAACTTGATGGGAGGTAAAGGTAAGAGGACTTATTTATACCTAAAAATCAAACTATGAGGATTTAAGTGATATTTTTTAAAACTTCAGGAACTGATTTGAGAATTGTGAAAATCTCAAAAGCTTATTTATCTTTGGTCCGTAAATTTATAATCACACAGTCTTAAACAAATGGTCAATAATTGTCTCAGTACAACGAACCATGGTCGCTAAAAACAAAGTGATATTTTTTAAAACTTCATATACTAATTTGACAATTGTAAAAATCTCAAAAGCTTATTTATCTTTGAACCATAAATTTATAATCACACAGTCTTAAACAAATGGTCAATAATTGTCTCACAGTACAAAGAACCATGATCACTAAAAACAAAGTGATATTTTTTAAAACTTCAGGTACTGATTTGAGAATTGTAAAATTCTCAAAAGCTTATTTATCTCTGATCCATAAAATTTATAATCACACAATCTTAAACAAATGATTAATATTTGTCTCACAGTACAAAGAACCATGATCGCTAAAAACAAAGTGATATTTTTTAAAACTTCAGGTACTGATTTGAGAATTGTAAAAATCTCAAAAGCTTATTTATCTCTGATCCGTAAAATATATAATCACACAGTCTTAAACAAATGGTTAATAATTGTCTCATAGTAAAAAGAACCATGATCGCTAAAAACAAAGTGATATTTTTTAAAACTTCAGGTATTGATTTGAGAATTGTAAAAATCTCAAAAGCTTATTTATCTTTGATCTGTAAATTTATAATCACACAGTCTTAAATAAATGGTCAATAATTGTCTCACAGTAGAAAGAACATGACTGCTAAAAACAAAGTGATATTTTTTAAAACTTCAGGTAGTAATTTGAGAATTATAAAAATCTCAAAACCTTATTTATCTTTGATCCGTAAATTTTATAATCACACAATCTTAAACAAATGGTCAATAATTGTCTCACAGTATAAAGAACCATGATTTCTAAAAACAAAGTAATATTTTGTAAAACTTCAGGTATTGATTTGAGAATTGTAAAAATCTCAAAAGCTTATTTATCTTTGATCCGTAAATTTATAATCACACAGTCTTAAACAAATGGTCAATAATTATCTCACAGTACAAAGAACCATGATTGCTAAAAACAAAGTGATATTTTTTAAAACTTCAGGTACTGATTTGAGAATTATAAAAATCTCAAAAGCTTGGTTATTTTTTATCCATAAATTTTATAATCACACAGTCTTAAACAAATGATCAATAATTGTCTCATAGTACAAAGAACCATGTTCGCTGAAAACAAAGTGATATTTTTTAAAACTTCAGGTACTGATTTGAGAATTGTAAAAATCTCAAAAACTTATTTATCTTTGATCTGTAAATTTATAATCACACAATCTTAAACAATGGTCAATAATTGTCTCACAGTACAAAGAACCATGATTGCTAAAAACAAAGTGATATTTTTTAAAACTTCAGGTACTGATTTGAGAATTGTAAAAATCTCAAAAGCTTATTTATCTTTGATCCGCAAATTTATAATCACACAACAAATGATCAATAATTGTCTCACAGTACAAAAAACCATGATTGCTAAAAACAAAGTTATATTTTTAAAACATTAGGTACTGATTTAAGAATTGTAAATATCTCAAAAGCTTATTTATCTTTGATCTGTAAATTTTATAATCACACAGTCTTAAATAAATGGTCAATAATTGTCTCACAATACAAAGAATCGTGATTGCTAAAAACAAGAGAATGGGAACATTTTACCTACACAACCCAAAAGTTAAAGTTTCAGACGAACTATGTACAAACATATATATTAATGAGAAAAACCACAATACCCTATGCAATAGTTCCGTGTACAAAGTTCTCATTGTGCGCAGTTTCTCAAAAAGGATCGAGCCCAATTTGTGTTTATTGGCTTGATTGTAGTCCTCCTAAGAATGTTCACGTTATGTCAAATTCCATGGAGAATTACTTGTACTCCATGTTGTGGACAAATCATAAAAGCCTGAACTGGAGAGTGAATATAAGTCGGGGACAAAATGAACCTATAGCGCTGCAGAATCATTGAGAGTGCAATTTTGGCTTCAGTGATTGCAAAATTCAACCCCACACAAGTCCTCGGTCCAAAGCCGAACGGCAAAAACGCTACCGGATTGTTGTTGGTGGCTTTAACAACGCCTCTGGAAAATCTTTCGGGCTTAAAACGATGAACATCTTCTCCCCATGTTTGAGGATCATGTTGGAGAGCCAGAGGGGAAATGTATAGCTCTGTTTGAGGTGTTAAAATTAGCTTGCCTAGCTGCATTCCTTTATCAACCTTTCTTTTGATTGCAGGCACTGGAGGGTATAGCCTTAAGGATTCTTCAAGGATCATATTCATCTGAAAGAGAAATGTAGCAAGTTAATCTTGATTTACAGTCTGGTGGATGAAACTCCCGCTATACTTAGGAATCTGAGGAAAGGTCTAATCATGATATTTGATATATGATATAGAGCAACAATCTGAGCTAGCCTGCAGAAATGAAGGGCTCAATCCAATGAGATAACCTCTGACAATCAAGTTAGTGATCGCTAAATATAAAATTCATGATGAAATAAATTAAAAAGGATGAGAGTATTTACAAATAGCTATCCTTTACTTGTTATTTAATAGGATACAAAAATAGATCCCCTGCACGAATACGGGCGTGTGGCTACCTACCAGTATTTACAACTAGCTATCCTTTACTTGTTATTTAATAGGATACAAAAATAGATCCCCTGCGCGTATATGGGCGTGTGGCTACCTACCCGAAATCTACTTTACTTATAGAAAGGCGATCTTCCTGACAGACCCCCAGGATTTTTCTGTCCTCATAATATTACCCCACATTATGCGAAAGTTCAAGAGACTTCTTGGTAACCTCTGACTGGTCAAGCAATATAATCCTTTTTTTCCCCTCAGATTGTGTACATGTTGGTAAGTCGGTTTCTTATGAGTACTGGGTCAGATTTTCACCCATAGCAATATTGAATTTATGTTTTATACAATTGTGCAATACAGGATAATGAGTAAGGTTTCTTACAATTTTCATTCTTGATATGCCATCTGCATTTGGAGTTTCTCGGCCGAAGAGTTCCATCACCTCTTGCCTTGCTTTCTCTTGCCAGTCTTCGTGTATAGCTAACAGAAGAATAGTCCATCCAAGCATAGATGTAGTTGTTTCATGTCCAGCAAAATAGAGTGTCTTGCACTCATCAACCATGTCTTCAACTGAAAGCCACTTGCTGTTTTCTGTTTCATGACTATTAGCTTCTAGCAATTTTTCAAGGAAATCGTTTCTGCTACGATCTCCTTCGTCATTGGCTTGCTCTCTTTTCTTTATGATCTGTGTGATGCAATCTTTTATTCCCTGCTCAAGTTTCTCTGATTCTATTTCATCACTTGTTTTCAGAATTTGGCTGCAGAAATACGTAAATTACATACTCAGAAGTAGGAACAAAAATCCATGAATAAGCTTGTCCCGAGATTCCGTGACGCCTCAAAATTCCAAATTCACAAGTGAGACTAACGTTGTGTGGACTTAAGCATAGTTATGTGCACTTGAAATAGACTCACTAAAATGGTTAATCTAAGTTGTTACTTAAACTCACAACACTTACTTATAAATAACTCACTTATCATTTTTCAGACCGATGTGTGCATTACAATCACTTTTGTTAAGGTGAGGATCTAACAACCCCGTGAGAGACACAATCATTTAATTTAGACCAAATACAGTTATTATTTCTCTCGTTAATGTGAACATTGCAATCACCCTTGTTGAGATGAGGACATAACGTCCTCACATTAACATTGCAATCACCCTTGTTGAGATGAGGACATAACGTCCTCATTAGAGGCACAATCACTCGAAACCAAACACTGGTTTTAAATACCATTTAGTCATTCCTAGGTCCAAAAGTTCTGAATACTATTGTGTCACCCTAGGTCCAGGGTCCGTAAGTGAGACTAGTGTCGTAAACTTGAGAGTAATTATTTGAGCCTAAAAAATACTGACCGGAAATAGTTAATTCAATTATCACTTAAACCTACAACATTCACTTTAAATCACTCACTTATCACTTCTCCCACTAATGCAAGACACTACAAATTAATTCTATATCACACATGTTAAAAATTTTAATATGCCATTATGGAGTATTTTCTCATTAATTTTTAAATGGTTGAGTGGTTCAATTATAAATGTAAGTAGATCAAACTAATTTGTGCAGTTCATGAATGGATGATACATTGATACCTGATGCCAGGAAATCTAATTTTCAGAGCATTTCTGGCAACTATCAAAGCCAACTTTATTAACATCTCAAATATTTTCTTTCCTTCCGTGTAACTGCTTCCAAAGGCTGTCTTGGATATTATTTCAGATGTCAGCACCCTGAATTCTTCAAACACTTCAACTTCTTTGCCTTCATGCTCCTTCCACCTTTCCAGCATTTCCTCAACACTTGTTATCATCGCGGGGATCATATTCTGCATTTCAACATAGTTTTATACTATAATTACTCAAAGCTGTTCGATAATGTCAAGAATCGTTGGGCTCCATCCTAAAACCAAGTGATGATGGGAAGAGTAATCCAGAATTTTATATGATAGTCTAAAAATTTATGATTTATGTGGAAAAAGTGTATAAGTAACAACCGCACTCACATGTAACCCATCTATCTTTTCAGTCTCATTGACTCATTCAACTCAGTAGTAGTTCTCGATTCTCGTATTCAAACTGTATGTGAGGGGTATTAGAATATATAATATCCCTATATAGAAAAATCATTAACTCAAAGATTTGCATATAAGATTTTCGACTACTACTCCTATTACCAATTAGTTTTAAGATAAAACCCCACGATTCTTAACCGATAAAGTCAGCTAAATGCTTGTCCTTGGAGACAAAAACACAGATGCTATACTTACTTTCAAGCTCTCTGCATGAAAGGCATGGTTGGCTAATTTCCTCATGTTAGCCCATTTTTCTCCTTTCGATGATGAAAGGCCGTCTCCTAATAGCTTCTTCGAATAGCCTTCGAGATCTAGTTTGGGATAATTGTCATTATTGGTCAGTACTTCTTTAACCAGCTTTACTTCAGTGATGACCAGTTGAGCTTTAGGACCAAGCCAGTAGAGAAAATTCGGCCCTAGCAAACAAAAGGAAATTGTCAAGTCAAAATGGATTAGTGATGCCTTAGAATTAAGAGTCAAAAAAAATACTACATATGTAATTAATTGTGCCTACAGCCAAGGCCGTGTGCTAAGCGATTTGCTCATCACACAGAACACTATGGTCTCCTAATAGGCACCGATAGGTAACACGTGCATTTTTGGGACATCCAGTACTAAAGGCTGACTTCAAGTCCGCACAATACTTGAATGGCCATGACACTAGAGACCAACGCTATCATCTTGCAACAAACAAATCATAGCTCAAACGACTGCCAAGGTAGTGTGCTAGGCGATTCCTCCATCATGTAGGCACCCGCTCATGTCCCCTAATACCAGGGATTGCAGCCACCGCTCACCCAAATATTTTTTAAAATACTATTTAAAATATTTTTGGTATGAAAAATGAATTTAGTCCTTAGTTAAAAATAAATAAATAAATAAATAATGAAGTGTAAGTTTTGAATGGTATGTTTTAACACCCCTGAATGAAAATCTTAGATTCGCTCTTACCGAATAAACACCCATAGGTAGCACACGATTTAAGGACAGGCATATTCAATTTATATCCACAAAGTACTAAAAGAAAAACCTATCAAAACTATCTTTGACTTTGTATTACCATATAAGTTTCTCCAGGAGTATATGTGAGGTAGTATCCTGGGGAATATTTCATGTGATAAATCATCCATGGGTTTGCTCATAGACTCCCTTCTCATATGAGATATCTCCTTAGTGTTCCCATGGAGGACTTTGTAAGTAGGTCCTGCGATTCCATGGCGACTCAAGTGGTACACAACGCGCATTGGAGTCCACCATACTCTATTGAAGATCTTAACAATGGTGGTCACTAGGAAACATATGAACATGGAGCTTAAGATGAGGCATATCATCTTTTGAACTCTGTGCAAAGTGATGACCTAGGATTGATCAGAGTAGTTGGAACATTATGATTGTGGATAACTTCGTTTTCTTTTAAGCATAGAGTGCTTAAGGTTGTTAAGTTTCCTTCACTACTATCCAATCAAAAACAGGACTCATGTTTACATCAGAGCTCATTATTAGTTGTAAAGCATTATTCTTCGTTTAAAGTTTAAAGATGCCTTGGACTCTTCTTGGAAGCACGATAGATATATATAAAGTTGATTGAACGATCAGGTCGTGTGTATCAAACACATGAACCTCACATGTTTATGACGCTCACACACACATTTAGAAGTGAACGATCAATCATTCACCAACCTGACTTGATGTTGTAGCATCACTCAACTCCTCATTTGGTCTTTAGCTATTATTCAGTGACATAAAACTAGAGAAACGATGGTTCATGAAAATATTAGAGAAGACTAAAAAATAATTCCTTCACATGTCAGAGGTGAGACAATCACTTTTGTGGTCCTTCGCTTAGATATCAACATCAAACAAAAAATCAGCAAGGCTAGTGGATAGTCCCTTTTTTGTATTAGAAAATATAATTTTCTAACACTAAAGTTTTTTAAATTTTAAGATCATCTTATAAATTATTAATTATTTTATTTAGTACTAATTAGTTTTTAAATGCAATTCATTATCTTTGTCCATAATATTTGAGTCGGACTTTGATTTAGGCCGTCTATGTCCATGAGTATCTCATTCTTGAATCACTTATTTCATGTTTCTTGACTGTGTTCCGCTACGTTAGCTTTTTAACACAACTATTCTAAATTCAATATGTTTTTCTGGATCAATGCTTTTTTATCAACTCTTTCCAACTTGGTTCACACAAACAAAGCAATTGATCCGTTTCAATCACTCTTAAGTTACACATGAGAGAGAGCGAAAAAGAATAAATAATCATCTAACATTGAAAACTCATAAAATTAGGACCATACTGAACTACTCTAATCAACGTGACATCTAAGGGGAAATAAGAAATGGCATAAAAAAGGAGTCAATTGTTTTTAAGACAAAAACTCATGTTTCTTAGCACTTTACATTGCACAATATTTTCTTTGGCAACAATTCATGGATAATTTCACGTCCCGAGCCCAGAACTCCGGACCCGCAAGTGCGACTAGTGTTGTAGGCATAAGGAACAACTACTTGGACCCTATTTTCTACTGGCCGAAAATGGCTAATGTCACGCCCCAACTCGACCCCTCCTATAATCAGTCAGGACGCAACGGAATTTTGGCAGTATAACGACAGTAAATAGGATACCGAGGCTCTAAACCAACCTCAATAGACATCATACATCAACTCCACAAACCATACAACAAACAACTCCTCAATAATAACAACATACATTATAACATATTATACAATAAACATTTCTCGTTATACGCCTCCGTTCCAACATAATACATGAACCTTTAATATACATTACCAAGAACATGTTGAGCCAATCTAGCAACCTAATCATAAACAAAAGAAATGCTACTAGGACAACATCAACTAATTCATTAACTTAATAACATCTATACATTATAAACTACAAAGCAGATAAAACTCTACTAAGTTAATTTACAAGATAATAAAACATGTACGACATCACGGATAAGACTCTAGAACATAGGACTCATCCACGTAAGGCACGTTTTCCACATTCTCCTCTTCAGGAGGCACGCACCCGTAATCCTGCGAAAGTACACCTGTATGCATGCAATAATAGAGAGTAAGCTTATATAAAATAAGCCCAGCGAGGATCCGATAGATCTCGAGCAAGGTCTACTAAACTCCTTGGAATAATCATTTGAGTCAGTAAACACACAATAACAACAATAATAATATCATCACATAACTATATGACCATTCAATAAAGGATACTCTAGTTGGTGTAGCTCCAAACACCATCACGATCATAACAGCCTTTTTGTGACTCCCATAAACTCACGCACCCGGGGTACCCCCAATAACCTCGCCCTCCATGACACCTCCGTCATGCGAGCTGGAGGCAATCTCTGATAGTCATGCCGTTATCAACCCGACAGCCTAATGCTGCCCGAGAGATGGCACACACATACCAGAGACCCAGCAATAATAATAAACATCAATCATTCACAGGAGGACAGTCTAGCAGAACTGTTTATCTCCCAGCATCAATCATCAATCAATAATCATATTATCATCATAATAATCATCAATAGTCAATTAAACAACAAAATAACTAAGTTAGATGACAAAGTAGGCCATCCAACTGAACATGCATTAAACACACAATCAAACTCTAAATTACCCATCAACAACTCACAATTCAATCACTCAACCCACACTCAATCAACTAAGGCTCAATTCAATAATTTAAAGAAAGATAACCTACCTTCAAAAATTCATAACCTACATTCTACTAATCGAAACACCTCCAAATCAGTTTCTATCACTCACCCATTCAACCCACTACATTAGGCCCTCGGAAAACCACCATAACACCTCCAAAGCATGCCCGATAACCCTAAAACCCTAAGGTGTCAAGGCTGAATTTTTCGGATTTTCACCCAAACATCATAATCGAAAATTCGGCATTACAACGGCGCTACCACGTAATTATCAAACATTTAGAAATCGACGGCAATCGATTCCGATCAACACAACCCAATTTAATCAACATTGAACAAATTAATCAAATTTAAATACCCGGAAAATAAAAATTATGCTACAACCGATAAAAACTCGTAGTAATACAACTAAATGATCCCTAGCATGCAAGGAGCAATAATCTACCATCAGATTAGAATTCTAACAGTTCAATTTTCATTTATACGCAAAAATGCAAAAGACAACTTTTGAGATCTAGAATTTTTCTCTCACCTTTGATCTGAAGTAAAGCTAGGAATGCATGCAATAGGTGCCCAACAAGCGAAATCCAGCCCGGTTTGAAAAGATTTGGACTTTAAATGAGTTTTCTAAGGCAAAATTACTTTGAAAATAAGTTGAATAAAATCTCTTTTTTTCCTAAGCTTTCACGACTGCAAGGTGTGTGTAAATATGGTGTTTTGCTTTGTTTCATTGTGTGTTGGTGATATATGCATGAAAGTCAACAAGTCAAATGAAAGTCAAAGTTGAAACTTTAGTATTTTTAGTGTTTTCTTGACTTTAAATGCATTTTATTGATCACCAAAGTTCAAAACAATTATTCAACACCCAAGATAGCTCAAGTAGGTTATTTTTAGGTGACAAGAAGTTTTACAATCGAACAATTTCACCCGAGTCGGCTTAAAACTCGATTTTTGCAAAAGTCGGTGTAAAAACCCTAATAAATTCTTAAGCCGATTTTAAAATCATTTTCATCAAACACATATCTATTAAAGTCCGTGAACTAGGTCTAGAAGGGTTAAAAAGACCAGTTTCAAAATTTTAGCGGACGTGTTTCGAAAACACTATTCACTAAAAATCGACGATAAAATTTCTAACTTCGTTTTTGATAAAAATTTCATGAATGAACATTTAGCACGTATTAGGAGTATTGATATCAAAATTATAACATTCTAGGCCCTATAGCACATAAATAGGTCATATACACGCAAAACGAGACAAAACACGTAAATCAAGTTAAAGCAGATAAGTGGGGTTTTACAGCTAACCCAAGTTATTCCTTATACCCACAACACCCACTTATAAACCGCACAAATACACTATATTCTTTCGATGTGAGATGTCACATACACCCCCCGTTAAGGACCTGACGTCCTCGTTAGGGACACACACACCCAGGACCAACCAGGCGGTGAATGATTCTAGAGGTGGCTCCCACCAGCCTTCTAGGTATAGCACTTTGCCCTGCATAGCACTTAGCTCCCGCATCGGCTAGTGACCTGCTCTGAATACCATTTTGTCAAGCCCCGAGCCCAGACCCCCGGACCCGCAGGCGCGACTGGTATTGTAGGTATAAGAAATAGCTACTTGGGTCCTCTTTTCTACTGGCCCAAAATGGCTAGCCTAAGTTATTCTTTATACCCACAATACTTACTTATAAACCGTATAAATATATTATATTCTTCTGATGTGGGATGTCACAGATAAGATCAAGTTAGGTTGCAATTTTTCCTTTACATAGTAATTTAATTTATTTTTGTAATTTGGTTGCCACAACTAGTATCTTTTCATCGCATGATTCAATGAAATATCTTAAAATTTAAGTCAAATTGGTAGGTGCACGTGTAATAACCAAGGGAATTTTGTTCTGACGGGGATCAATTCTACATTGCAGCAAATTATGACGTTGTATCTTCTATCCAATTGATTCTTAATTGATTCTTAACAAATAAGTATTCGGTACAGGGCGTTCTAGCTATGTAAGAAATCCCGTCTTCTTATTCATATAACAGTAAACATCATAATCTGGCTTTGTACATTTGGTCACAAGAAATTCACACTACAAGAAAAATTGTCAATAGCGACGGTCCGTCACCTTTTCGTCACCAAAACAGCGACGAAAAGGTGACGAAAATTTTCATCCATGAATAGTGACAATTTAGAGACGGTTTGGATACAATATAAGTATTTCGTCTTCAAACTGTCTCCACTGTCGACGATTTCGAAACAATTTTACAAGTCATTTCTAAATAATCGCCAATAAGAGACGATTTGGAGACGATTAATTTATGTCGTTTCCAAACCGTCTCCAAAAAAGGTGACAGACCCATTTGTTCTGTCACCCATATTTAAAAAAAATATATTTAAATTGAAAAAATTAATATTCTTTAAAAAAAATCCAAAAGGGTCCGTCACCGAAAAGGGTGACGGACCTATTTGTTCCGTCACCAATTTTTTTTAAAAAAATTATTTAAATTTAAAAAATTAGTATTTTTTAAAAAAAGTCTAAAAAGGTGACGGAACCAATGATCATGCATCTAAACATATATTCAACAACATATTACAAACTAGTCTTGTTCACTCTTAATTATATTGCTTGGAGGATGACTTGAACTCTATTTTTCGGCGTGAGAATAAATATATCAGAAGGGTAATGAACATAATTTGGAGACAAAGTGAACTTGTATATATCTCTGCAGAATCATTGACAATGCAATCTTTGCTTCATTGGTGGAGAAATTCAAGCCAACACAAGTCCGAGGTCCAAGGCCAAATGGGAAAAATGCTGCTGCATTGTTGTTGGTAGCTTTAGCCACCCCTTCTGCAAATCTCTCTGGCTTGAAAATGTGGACATCTTTTCCCCAGTATTGAGGGTCATGGTGCAGTGCTAGTATGGGGATAAAGATATTGATGTTAGGAGGAAGAGTGAGGTTTCCTAGTTTAACCACTCTTTGAACTTTTCTTATTACTGTAATGACAGGAGAGTATAGTCTGAGACATTTGTTGATGATCATGTTCATCTACATGGCAAAAACAAAGAAAATACTTATATATGAGCAACTATTTTCATAGAGACTTATTGGATTTGGTATACACCAGCTGGAAGATTCATTCCATTAGATTTAATTTGAGTCAGTTCACATACAATTTAATACTTATATATGAGCAACTATTTTCATAGAGACTAATTTGATTTCTAAGGCTAAAAGTAACTTAAAAATACATATATTATCAAAAAATAGAACTTCAACTCACACCTTAATGGTTATGCTCTTAAGTCGGTGGAGATTGTAGTCTTTACAGGCCCGTATATACATCCATCCACGCGACCGACTAGAGTCATACTTGATTTTTTTTCCCCTCCCCAACCCCCAAAGAGACTCAAACCGTGGCTATCCACGTGCCAGGGGGTGTAGTCCACCATTGAACTACACCTGAGTCCATACTAATTGGTTGAAGTAAAGTCATCCTCGGCTGAACTGAATAGAGTTGCTCTCGACAAACTATAATAGAGTCATACTAGGTCGAATCGAATAGAATCATCCTCAACTGACTCGAGTAGAGTTATCCTCGACCGACTCGACTACAGAGTCTACAGGAATTGAAAAAGTTTGAGAAATTGTGATGCTCTTACAGCTTTTAGTCTCGCAATGCCATCAAAAATAGGGTTTCCATTGCCAAAGATCTCAAACACTTCCTTCCTTGCTTTCTCTTGCCATTCTCTATGAGTTGCTAAAAGAAAAATACACCACACGAGTAACTTTGTCGTTGTAAGATGTCCAGCACCATACAATGCCTTGATCTCATCAATCATTTGATCCAATGTTATCCTCTTGTTTACATCACCTTCATGAGTAATTTTCATTAATTGCCTAAGATAATCAATCCCAAAAGTATCAGATTCTCCATTGTTTGGATTTTCTCTTTTCTTTACAAGCTCTAGAATCGAAGTTTTGATTCCTCTTTCAAGTCTCTCTGCCTCAATCTCATCATTTGTTTTTGTTATCAAATACGAACAAAATCATAGTTTCAGAAAGAAGAATGAGAAATAAATATTGCCCGTTTAATATTGCTGATTAGGCTGATTTCTCCTGATCCTTATTAGCTGACTTATTTATCTTTGGAGTTGGATCTTTGATTTTAAGAACGTCCGGAAAGGCCTTTTACGCAGGCTAGAAAGTCGGTTCCCTATTAACTTGGGTTAATATATTTTGGACCATTTGATTTGAAGTTCAAGATGGTCACACTTAAACATATGGTACTAGTCTTGTTTATGAAGCTTAAACCTATAATACTAGTCTTACTTATCAGATTAAAGTTCTGGACTTGGACGTGACATGACGAGACCTTAAGTGATTTTGGCAAAGTTGTTCAATACATACAAACGAGTTTCCTCAATATTACATTGCTAAATTTCCTGAATCTTTCAACAAATTCTCAAAATTCATGATGGAAAAGCTTGAACTTATGATTGGTTAGCAAGTAAAGACTAGCTTTGTTAGTTTACCACCCTTATGTGGAAAATTGGAAACTACAGCCGCTTGCAACCAGTAGCCTCAGAGCTTGCCACATGTAAAATTATTAACTATTATTGAACACTGACTTTTTTCTGTTTTTAAGACTGGCTCCCTTGTTTTATAAATGAAAAACTCTTACTAACACCAGACCAACCTCTGACTATGGGTGTCGGGGTGAGACCGACATATGTATGAACTGTATTAGAGCTAGACGGTCCGTTTTACGTTTTGAAAAGCAACGGACAAAGATATACTTTACCTAATGCCAGGAAATCTGACATTATAAACATTCTTAACAGTAACAACAGTCAACTTTGCCACCATCTCAAATATGTGCTTTCCTTCCATGTAACTACTCCCAAAAGCTGTCCTGGAAATCACATTAGTTGTTAAGAGTCCAAATTCTTTGAACACATCAATATCTCTTCCATAATCTTTCCATCTTTCCAGCATCATCTCAACACTTGTACACATTTTCGGAACCATGCTCTGCAGATGCAACAACTCTTCACATGAGATTTTTCTTCTTTTTTTTCAAAAGGGTAAACGCACTATTTACACCCTTGTGTTTATTGCATTTGACATGTTGATTTCCTATCGATCATGTTAGATTTTGGAGTTAAGTCGCTGAATATAAATTTATCCGACCCAACCTATTTTATATGGGTCAGATAAAATCCTAAATATAAAAGAAAAAAGAAACATTTTTTTTCATAGAATATAGAATAGAAGACAGAAGGTCTTCTTCAAAAACTCTCTCTTCCTCTCACTCAATTTCTTTACTGGTTCTAATGTGTAAACCAACCATATCAAAGAGGGCTTTTAAGTTATGGCAATTAATCCACTCCCTCGTGGTTTGGGTTCCGATTTGTAGCAATTTAACAGTGGAATCAACGTGACTTTTTCCTACAATCCTTCCGCTGCCACTATGAGGTAAGTATGTTTTATACAATTATATTGGATACATATATTGTGTATTTAATTCCTACAGTGGTATCAGAGCCATATTGTTGGCTCTCCATTAAAATTATGCGAATTTATGAGATTTATGCGATTTATATGATGAATATTGTGAATGATGATTTTAATGTATAAGTGATTTTATTTATGTTAAAATCATGAGAATTTGTTTTTTTAATCACTGGTATATAATCTATGTGATTATATTAATCGGTCAGTTGGATATTCGAGAGAGAAAAAACTTCATATTTGATTTTTTAAGCAGAACGATAAAGACTTCATTTAACTTAGGTTGATCTAGGCCAGAGGCAGACCCATGTCAAAATAACCCCACCTTTGAAACACTTTGGTAGTACTCCTGAATCAGAATTCCCCAAATATTGAGAAAATGCATAAATCAATTGTTTCGCACATTTATTTTTCATCATTTTCATGACTGTTTTTGGACTTTTTGTATCTGTAACATGCTCCAAAATTATGATTTTGATATGTATCGAATAGGCTCATCGAGAGCTTTCTGTGCATATATGGATCATTAAATTTGACCTTAAAATGCGAAAGTTATGATTTTTTGAAGATTTTTTGTAAATCTGGAAAAATTAGGGCTAGTGTGTGTGCGTTGAAAAACGTGAAACATGGTTGAACAAGGATCTGAACATGGGATTAAGTGGGTCAATCAGGGATCACCATATGGCCATGATTTGGTGGTGTTATTATTTTAATATTTATTTTATTAAATATCAAATTTCGAATTAATTTTCTTTAAAAAATTCAAAAATTTTAACTAACCACCAGTGCCATATGGCTCGTATGGCCAGCCACGTGGCACCACATGTCAATAACTTTATGTTATTTACAGACTGATCTCATAACTTTGTGTTATTTATTTTTTGACCCCATAACTTTGTGTTATTTACGGTTTGACCTCATAACTTTTTATTATTTATAATTTGACCCCAAAACTTTGTATTATTTATAATTTGACCTCATAACTATGTATTATTTTTTATTTGTCCTATTACCTTAGTGGTAATTTAGTTTTTTACCTCATGTTCTTCTTTTGGCCTATTATCTTTGTGATAATATTATTTTGGACCCCATATTTTTATTTTAGACCATTATCTTTGTGATAATTATGTTTTTGGTTCCTATTTCTTGCAAAACAAGTACATAATTTAAATTAATTTCAATTTAGACATGAAATCATGAGTGATTTCATTTAATTGCCTAAATTTCTTTATGATTCAATTGTAATTATTACAATATAGGCATGAAATTTTTGTAATTTCATATAAATGCCTAAAATTTGTGTGATTTCCTTGTAATATTTACGATTATGGACATGAAATTTTTGTAATTTCATTTAAATTCTGAAATTTGTGCAATTATGTTGGAATCTTTGCAACAAGTGACATGAAATTTTTGTAATTTCATTTCATAGTATGAAATTTATGTCATTTCATCATACAACTTGTTGTGTACAATATTAATAGATGATATGTGCACTATTAATTTTTGAAATTAATTGATTGAACCATTATGTATTAAAGTTGTTTATTTTCCTGAGGACTTTAATGGTCATTCGAGGATTGTCCGAGTTAAACAAACCGCGAGAAATACTCACAACACTACTGATCATATGAACACACGTTGTTGTGGGCCCAAAATGATTATCCCTTAAATCTTATTGTTTTTATAATTATGTGATGGGATAATTTGATGAGCATATGATAGTCATATGTGGTTCTATGCATAATGTCAGACCGCACCCTTATTTCTAACACGTAGAACCAAAATGTATATTTGGATCTCAATAAGTTTGAGATAGCTTCTACGTGCCTAATAGTCATGGTCTACATGTGTGAAGAGAATTGAATGTGTTAATTCTTGTGGACCGGACTGAGTTATGAATGGATGGAGAACATTGAAAAGTGCTTAATTATGTCTAACATTATTAGTTATTTATATGTTAAATACTTTTTCATGTTCATCTCATGATAATATTTGTATTTATCATCATACTCTTACTATAATCTTGTACTGCATATGTTATTGAATTAATAATTAGTTTATTAATCATTTATCTGAGTGGGAGTTCTATACATGTTAATATGTGTGGTTATCATATGGAACTTGGTTTTCCTAAAAACGTGAATTTGAGTAATTTGGATTTTGGGATGATAATGAGATAACTATTGGTCTTGAAGTACCATGTCTCAGTCCTATTTATCCATAATATATCTTGCTAATAATAGAAGGCCAGAAAATTGTCTTCCATTAATTTGTTAGCGAAATATAGTACAGTTCCAACCTGAAGGCATTGGAATGAAATTAAGCACTTGTCGTGCTATCTATATGGAACATCAAATATGGACTTATATTATCCAAGAATATTGATCTTATCATAGTCAGCCCTGCAGATGCTGATCATTTATCTGACCCCTACAAAGAAATATCACAAACAACTCATGTATTTACTTGTGATGACGAGTATAATGTGTCAATCCATGAAATAGAACATGAGTGTTGCCCTTTCAAATCATGATGAGATTGTGACAATTCATGAGACTAGTTGAGAATGTATATGATTAAGATTTGTCATACAATACATTTGGGAATCATACAGTTTACCTTTCAAAAGAGCTAGTCTCATTAAAGGTGGGTATGGTGAGATAATGAAACATATTTTGTCAAAATATTTCTACACACATGAGTTTCAAAATAATGGTATTGTTAATATTCAATAAGTATACTCAGGTGAAATCTAGCAGATTTATTCACCAAAGCTTTACCAACAGAGATCACAAAGTACATACTTAGAAGTGTATAATATATCGCCTGAAATATCTGTCACCATGACTCATGTTGCAATGAAAGGGATAATATATTGATACACTGTACTCTTTTTCCTTCACCAAGGTTTTTTCTCTCATTGGGTTTTTCCTGGTAAGGTTTTACGAGACATGGCAAATTATTTGATATGATAGAAACATGTGGAGCCAAAGTTCTCTTTTATGGATGAACTCCAAGTGGAAGTAAAACAGATATTCATTGGAGATTGATTTCTGTCAACTCAAAGAATACTCTTGTTATACTCAGATGAGGGGGAGACAAATACGCATTGTATTATATTTCCATTCGCCTAGGTTTTATCCCATTAGGTTTTCCTAGTAAGGTTTTTAATGGGACAGTGGTTGAGTTTATAACGAGGTTTTTAATGAGACATATTCTTATAGTGAATATCCAAGGGGAAGTGTTATGAAATATTGATATGTGGATATTCACCAGTATGCATCAGCAGCGTGCTTATAATTTGTAGCAACTTCTTATTTGCAGCAGCTTGCAAGCAGCCTACATCAGCAGCTTGCAACCAGCCTGTATCAGTAGCTTCTGATTTGCAGCAACTTGTGCAGTAGTTTGCAGCCAGCAACCAACTTTTGATTTGCAGCTACTTATATTGCATCAACGTTTGCATAACCAGGAGCTTTTGAAAATCTATAAATAGAGAAGTTCTATTGAAATGTAAATCATTCAGAAATGAATAAGAATTTCAGTTTTCTCTTGTACTATTTGTTGTATTTTGCAGTTATTATATATATATATATATATATATATATATATATATATATATATTAAAGTGAGCACTAAGCTAATATTATATCACATGTAATTAATATTATATCTATAGAAAATCGATCTCAAAATCTCTATCGCATAAAACGAGAACATACCACTAGAGCAAAGCACTATAAATTTAATGACGGCTTCAAGAGACCAAAAAATGTCAAAAGTAAAATAGCATACGTTCAAACAATCTTTTTTTCTTTTTTTAGAATTTTTAAAAAAAAATCTAAGTCATACAATATATATTAAATATCACTTATAAAAACTGATATAGTAACCTTTGGTACATACAATAAAGAGTATATCACTCAACTAAAGTTTGGTGGTCGTTAAGGCCATCTTTAATTGTAATCTTTCTTCGGAAGGTTGAAAAAATAACCACATGGGCCACATTATAAGTCATCCTAATAATGTAGCTGTCCTTTACCGGGGCACTCATCATTTTCCTATTCATTATTAATTTCAATGGAGCCAAACATGTGGCTTTCATTTTCACGATCTTTAATTTCGGTTTTACTTTAATAGTATTAATTATTTTAGACATTTTATTTTTATGAATAAAAATAAATACAGAGAAAAATTTAACTTCTCAAATTTATGAAGTTAAACTTACCAATTTGAGGACTATCTGAAAATATTGAGCCTTCTAAAGAGTTTGTTGGATCCCTTTAGTTATATCGACCTGCTTAATTTTGACTTAAGAATCAAATTAGGGAGACTGTTACATTTGTCTTTAAGAAAGTTTCTACTCTAAACACATGGGTGAATCTATTAGCTCCCATTTATTTCAAATATTTGTCAAAAATTAGTGTTTTTTTAAGATAATTTTACTGTGAGAAATCTATTTAACTTGTACTAACACTACAAAAAAAACTGGATTATACAACGGACCGTCGCCAAATTGTTGCAGATATGGCGATGACACAGTGAATGAGAAGGTTGACACCAGTTTTTTGACAGAATAGTGAAGGCACAGTGAGGGGCAAAAACACCCGTCACCAACAGTGACGACTTTGTTAGCCATCTCTAATTCGGTGACGGCCAAGCTACGACCGTCACTAATTTGGTGACGGCTCAGTGACAAGTTTTTCTCCGATTCTGATATGTGGAGACGGCATGGTGACGGTATGGTGACAGTTCGTCACCGTGCAGTCACCATAAAGGGTGCCCGCTCAATTTTCTATTTTTTTTAACGAACAAGGCCTTCAAACACTGAGTAACAACGATGTGTTAAAAAAATTTCCAAAGCAGTACCAGTTACTAATGTATTGTTAACTTCAAGTACTGACATTATTTGAGGTAGTAATAAAATACTATGTTTGTGTAGATATTAACTACAATATGAGAGAAATTTGATAATATAATTTACAATCGACAATATTTTATTTCATAACATTCGATAACTAGGGATTACATTAACAGACGGTTAACTTTAGTCATCACCATACAAAAATCCATAACAAGATACACACACATATCGATATAATATATCACATATTTTTTTAACCTTAATTACCAGTTTTTACATAATTTTTCACTCAAACAACTTCGGCAGAAGGATGCGATAAATTTGATCCACAGACCTTTGATGGTGTTGAGCCATCGAAATGTAACCATTTTCTTTTAATGGTTCGTTTAGATCAAATCGACCTTCAACTCTACTACTGCTTGCCTTCGATGGACCACATTTCTTTGTTTGTTCCTCTTTTTTAACGGTAACCTACTGACCTTGAACTTCCTTACTCATCGTTTATAAGATATTGATTCACCGAGGTTAAGCTTATGTAAAGATGGAAGACAACAAGCGGGATTGTTGATTCTTTATATAGAACTGAAAGTGGTGGAAATTTGGCGACGGCACCGTGAGGGGTCTTTTCCAAATTATTGGTGCCAACTTCACATGACTGTCCAAACATTGGCAACAGTAGGGTAAGGGCTCGGTGAAAGCCCGGTGAAGGCATGGTGGGAGAGTAATCATCAAATTATTGGAACCATTCAAACTATTTTCTAAATTAGAGACGGGAAACTATGCCCGTCTCCAATGGCGACGGGTAATTTCCTGTCTCCACAAAGAGGCCCACGATGTGGGCCTCTTTTATTGGAGACAAGCATCAGCCTTTCTCCAGCAGCCCATCTCCAATAAAAGAGGCCCACGTTAATTGGGCGACGACCCTCTGCCCTCTGTTACGTTTTTCATTTTTTTCAAACCAAAAAACATCACCCCCACCCCACCCCACCCCTCACGCCCCTCCCCCCTCCCCCCCTCCCCCCTCCCCACCACCTTCCCACCTCTCTTTCTCTCTCTCTCTCTATCTATACATATATGTATATGTATCTATATATATATATATGTATATGTATTTATAGATCAAGCTAACTCCACCACCCCCTATGATGCTATATACTCTCTCAACACATTACCCTTTCCCCCACCACACAAATAAATTATTTTTGTGAGATTATATATATATATATATATATATATATATATATATATATATATATATATATATATATATATATTTATATATATGTATGTACATCTATGTATATATTATACATTTTTTTTGTTTTGAATATGTTAATTAATAATGCACCTAACCTAAATATGTTAATTTAGTTTTTTTTTTTTTTTGTATTTTTGGATTCTTTTTGTTTTTATTTATCTTTTTTTTGTTATAATTTTTAATTTGTGTTATTTTTAACATATTTAGGTTTTTTTCTAATTTTTTGTTTTTTAATTTTCTAATTTTTTTGTAATTTTCATATTTTTTATCTATACTTTTTTTTGGTTATAATTTTTTTTTATTTGTGTTATTTTTAACATCTTTAAGTTATTTGTTTTTTTCGGATTTTTTATTTTTTTTATTTTCTGATATATTGTTTTTTTGTTTTTTAATTATCTATTCTTTTTTGTATATAATTTTGTTTTTTGAATTAATGTTTTTTTTTTACATATTTAGGTTATATTTTTTTAATTTCTTTTTATTTATTTTTTCTAGGATTTATTTTTTTTGGATTTCAATTCGGATAATCGTAAGCCATAAAATTATAAATTTAATATCACGTCCGATCACGGATCAACTATTAAAATATTTTATTTAATTATTCTAACCTCATATTTGTCGAGTTGTGACATATTTATGTTGCGTAACCTTGTACATTGTATTTTGGGTCATTTTGCGTAGTTCATTATACTATAAATGAATTTATGTGAATGTGTTTGAGTAATTTTTATAATTTATTGTTGTTGTGAAAATATTTTGAGTGCAGATTATCAGATTATTCACGGTACAGAAGAGACTATATCCATTTGTCGCGTCCAAACTTTAAAAATTTTAGGTGATATTTTTTTAAATTTTGGAATTTTTTTTTTACCTTAACAATTTGTGGTCCATGATTTCAAATTCGGATAATCGTAAAACATAAAATTAAAAATTCCAATGTCACGTCTGAGCCCGGATCAACTATTAACATGTTTTATTGAATGATTCTAACTTCATATTTGTCGAGTTGTCACTTATTTATGTTGCATAACCTTGTACATTGTACTTTGGGTCATTTTGCGTAACCTTAAACATTGTATCTTGTACACGAACATTTTGAGTAATTTTAAAAATGTATTGTTGTGGAAATCTTTTGAGTGCATATATCGAATTATTCACGGTATATAGGAGACTTTGTCCATTTGTCGCGTGCGGACTTTACCTCTATATTGGGATTTGTGCATGGCTTGACATCCAATATTTTCAACAATGTATATTATTCGTATATTTTTTGTGTATATATTTTTGAGAAGTCTGCTAAAATGGAAAATTTATCAAGATTTTTTAGAATTTTCAAATTGGACTTGTTCTATCCGGATTTAAAGGTTCATGTCCATATATCAATTTGAATAGTATTTATCCAATATAATTCAAAGTTAATTTCATGTATGTTTTAAGTTGCACAATTTTTTACAGATATCATTGTCTGCATTGAATAAGATGTTCTTGGATTGTTTTGTTGTGTATCTTTGTCATGTTGTCAAACTCATGCATGATAATTCTCACTCATAGAATTATATAGCTCTTTCACCTAATAATCTATTACGTAATTTTTAAAATGCAATAACATTTATCAAATTGCTCAGTGCATCATTTCATGGAGTCAAATCGTGAATGGATGTATCAGAAATGGATTAACGGTAATCTTAATGAGGTCTTTATCCAAGGTGTTTCGGATTTTGTATCCTTTGCGTAGTTCATGTTTTTTTTTCTTCAAATTATTGTTCAATGACTCCATATATTGTTTGTTATTTATGACAGTTTTGGTAGAAGTATGCATAATTACATTTTTGAAGTCTATATATGTTTATTTATATATTCTAATAGTAGTGTGTCAAAACGGGCAATGGGAGGCGGTGAAGATCCAAATCGAAAGGGGAAAAACAACTGAAGCAAAGCAGCTTGTTGGGGAAAATGAGGCTCACTACTCATACACCGCAACATGTTAGTGGTCGTGGATCCACATTGGCACATACAACTGCTGTTTGTGGAGCTGGCAATGTCCCATTGGTCGTTGGGCATGGTTCGTCTAATTCATCAGTGGGAACGCAGCATCGGATCCCAAACAATGCGCATCCCCAACCAGAGCAGCCATATGTACAAGGCCCGTCAACTAATCATAATGAACAACATTGTTCATCATCTAGATTGCCAGAGGAATTAAAGAACTTATTCGTAGAAGGCGATAACGCTTCAATGCCCGGTGGTGTACAATTTTTTAATATGCCCGAGTATTCGCATGCTATTGAGAGACGGGCTGCAGGTATCGAAGATTGGCAATATTATGGATTCTAGTCTCTAGCTGATTATACGGTATGAAAAAATGACAAAGCGAAGAAGCGTGAAGGTCGTAGGAAACGGGCATGTATTACTTTAAATTATGAAGTTTAAATCTTCTACTTTTTTTCCTTAATATAACATATTTTGATTATGTTATGTTGTATAGATGGGATCCATATAATGCTGTCAAAGGGATTTCAAGATCTCTACATGCTGGGTATATAGAGCCGTGGTTAACATACAGGCAGGTCCCAAGTGATACAAGAAGATTATGGTTTGAATATTTCAGGGTATGAAATGTTAACGCAATATATATTGTGAAAACTATTGTACAATAAGCATAATAAATGTTGAATTATATGGATCATAATATTAATGTTTTTAGAGGGAGTACAAGTGACTTCCAATTGATGAAGCTGCAGTTTGGCGCAAGTTTGAATCTACGGCAAGACGCCGAATTTTAGATTTGACAAACAAAGGACGAACAAGAATGAAAAAGTCATATTTCATACCACTTGCTGTATGGGACCAAATGCTAGAGCTTTGGCAAAGACCAAAGTGGCAAGAAATATCGAAGATAAATTCAAATAACCGAAAGGCCAATCTGTCTACTCACCATTTGGGTTCAATCCCAACCCATGAGGCAGTTAGAAGAATGGTATTGATTTAGTAATACAATCTTGGTTAATTTTATATATTATGCAAAGGAATCAAAAATTATGTGAAATACACATTCGGTTGTAGGTCGATTTGGTGAATTACTATTGTAGGAAAAAGAACTAGGGAGGACAGTGACTTATGCAGAGGTTTTCCAGAAGGCTCATAGTAAGGGGGCTAACGAACCGTACACAGACTCTCAGGCCGAGCAGACTATGATATGTATTATTCATATAATTTTTGGAAGTGGTAGCAATGCATAGGGTTTATGTTGAACACAATTTGGGATTCACAGTGTTGGAAAAAAGGAATGTTTATTTTGCAAAATATTTAAAATTGTTAAAGCTAATATTTCAAAGGGAAAACATACTTAGTGATGTGCGAGCACGAATATAGCTATAATTTTAACAAATATTTCACAAATGGAACATGGTTACTTGTTTTACCCTCTTGTGTTGTATAATGTTTCAAAATGTCTCCTTAGGGTTGTAGTAGCAGTTGATTAATATGTTGAGGATAAGTGTGGTAATGAATCAGTTTGGATACTGTGTATTAGGTTGGCTTTGTTCCATAACAGGTTATTGGGAAAAGTCCGAAATACAGAGGAGACTTTGGTATTTTTTTATCGAGTAGTAAATGCATTCTAACAAGATGTAATACCTTAATATTGTGTGTTTGAATATTAAGTTTGTGTAGATGAGAAATTAATGTTTGTGCAACAAATCGGAGGTAGTAATACTAACTTGTTACTCCCGTCTTTGTAGGCTCGTTACGACGAAATGCTCCAAGCGGCGAGGAATGCATCGGAATCAGACTCCAACCCCACGCCTATGGATCATAACACAGTATTTTTACAAGCTGTAGGACCACCACGCAAAGGTCGGATATATGGGGTAGGTTCTCAGGTTTCAGTTGAGTCTATCACAAACACTACAACTTAGTCTCGGCGTGTTATCACAGAGAAACAACTTAATGACGTCATTACGAGAGCCACAATGACTTTGAACGAAATAGTTTAAGTTCAGGGGGAGATAATCAATCAACTTCAGCAACAACTAAAGAAGCAGAATGAAGTATTGGAAGTCCTCTAGGCAAAAGTCTATGGTCAACTTGAAGAGCAACATTTTTCATCTTCACCTAGTGATGAAAATAGAGAATAATTTGTTATAATGTTAAACCTGTAGTTTGATGTTTAAAACACTACCCTGTACAAGACATTTCTTTTTGTAACAGTTTAAAATAACAGTCTATATTTTAATTAAATATAGCATATCATATTTGCGGTATTATATGAAATGAATTTCACATATCAAATATGTTCAATTTGGGATTCCCTTCAAATTTTTTTAAAGGAATTGTGACTCGTTAAATTAGATGGAATGGTTAAGCTAATGAGGGCTTGGTGAAGGGAAGGGTTAGTGACTGATTGGCGAGGGCTTGGCGACGGTTTGGTGAAAGGTTAAGTTGGCGAGTGTTCGGTGACAGCAATCATTGGTGACGGGCGGGTGAGGGGAAAGGTTGGCAAGGGCTTGACGATGGAAAATTTGGTGACAGTTTTGGGATGGCTCCAGTTGATGAGGGCTCGATGACGGCAAACTATAGTGATGGCCTGGAGACGGGAAAGAATGGCGACGACTTAGTGACGGAGGATTTGAAAACGGGATGGAGATAGTTTAGTAGTTGTCGCCAAATTGGTGACAGTTTGGTGAGGGGAACGATTTTGGCGACAACCTCGTGTCTGACGGATGTTTCCCATCACCGTGCCGTTGCAAATTCCAAATTGGCGACGGCACGGTGAAGGAAACCGTTTTTCGCAAAATTTAATTTTTTTTGTAGTGTAATTTTTTTTTTTTTTTTTTTTGGAAGTTAACTCTCACAAAAAAAAAAAAGAACTATTCATATATAATTGTGGATAATTTAACCTCTATTTAATTAAAATTCTAGCCCCACCCCTACAGAATGCCAACCTTTTTTTTTTTATCCTAAAAAAAAAAACCTTATTTGCTTCTGCATCAAACTGAAAATCAATTGACTTAAGCATGTGAGTCCTCCATTATTCAGAGATAATTCGTACAACAACTTTCTTGACTTGAGCATGTGAATCCTCCATTATTTAGAGATAATTCGTACAACAACTTTCTTTTGTACCATGTACTATGTAATTTATTCTTGGCCCTAAGGCATATGCAATTTTTTCTCTTCCTTCGTTTGGTCATTCTTGTTTCTTAATCAGGAAGAAAATGGAAGGCGTTCACAAGAATAATGACTTCACACCTTTTAACAACTACCACAGCAAAGAGATTCTATTGGACAATAAAGAAACTATTCTAGTTGCCTGGCAAAGACGAAAAAGAGAAAATACTCTGGAGTGCTTGCTAATCAAATTAATTAGTACAAAGGGTAAGGATGAACAGAAACTCATGACAGATAATCAAACGAAACCTTATCGTATTAGATAGTTAATATATAAATTTGTAAGTATTAAAATATACACCTTTTTTATATCAAAAAATTAAAAAAAATTAAAATCATCTTATAACATCTTAGACTATTTCACTTGATATCAATTGGTTCTAGAATCGAACCTCATTATTCTTAACATAACTAGAGTTGAATTCTTGATCAGTTTTATTCATGTTCACATGTGTTCAATCTTTTACGTGTAACCCCTCTCAAATTAGGTCACTTGTACCACATCAGAAATTCCAAAACTCTAAAACCACTTTATAAATCCTGAACTACTCCATTTTATATCAATTAATTTTAGAATAAAACTTCAATTTTCTTAATAGATAGTGATCTATTTAATTAGCTCCATACACACCAACTCTTACCTTGGCATACCCGACTCCTCTTAAATGTTTTTATCTCTTTTAGGATAAATAATCTCAATAACTACATACCTTTTAACAACTACTTCCGCAAAATAACAAAACAAATTATTTCTCAATAACAACATTCATCTCTTCAGGATAGGACAAAGACTTCACCAGGATACGAAGAGGGCAGCATAATCACATTCAATCAAAAGATTGTTGAGACCTTATCTGCCCTAGCAACTTTATGCCCTCTCAAAATATTTTCTTTTTGCAAGTTGGAATCCAATTCTTTGATAAGATGAGCAAACACGTCCCCATTTCGTACGAGGATCCCAAATTAAATATCAATAAAAACCAAAGGCGAATCTAATAATTTTTTGTAGTGAGGTTACAACACATAATTTTTTAATTATATGAGTATATTTTTTCTTAATGTGTACTAATTAATTTTTTAATTCAAAATGTATAAATTTTTAATTTTTTAAAAAAATACATAAAATTTTTAATATTATTTTAAGTACTATAACTCCGTTGGGCCTAATGTTCATCCGCCCTTCTCAATAATGCTAAAAGTAAATCTTTCTTTTTCCTCGTTTATGATTAATCAAAGACAAAAGTCATGAAGGAATCTTAACTTTTGGGTTTGTATGGTCCGTTGTACTAACATTGAGGACAGAAAATTGTTGAGACAATTATTGACTATGTGTTTAAGACTCTGTGATAATAGATTTATGGATCAAACAAAATTATGCTCTAGAGATTTTTGGAATTCTCAAATCAGTACCTGAAGTTTTAAAAAATATCATGTAAATCCTCATACAATAAAACCTTTTTAAATTAATAGCGTTAGAACAATCAAATTCTATTAATTTAGTGAGATATTAATTTATCGATAAATTAATAACTAATAATTAATAGAGATATTTTTTATTTTTTTGGCTTTATAGTAAACATATTATGATTATGATGTCTTTTTTTGAAGAGTAACTTGTATTTTTTCGGTCCAATTTGAAAAGATAAGTAATGAGAATAGAAGATAAAATTTAATTTAGTAAGATTAGAAAAAAAAATTCTAATATCGTATCTAAGTCCTTGTAGGATTAGGATGAAAACTAATTTCTCTAATTTTGTATCCTAATCCTTGTAGGATTATCTCAATTTTTTCTCTTTAAATAATTAAATATGAGATTTAACTAGATTTGAAGTTCAACAAAAGACAACTTACTCTTGATTCATATTTTAAGAATATCTCATAATCAATTTATTATGTACTTTTTAACTAATTATTAATTTATGAAATATTTGAATCAATAAAATACAAAGGAATTTTTTAAAAATGTATTATCTTATAATTTTATCGAATTTATCAACTTTTTACACTGGTCCCAAGTTGGGACCGAACATTTTTATTAATTAAAAGAGATTATTAATTTATCGAGTATTAATTTAAAGAGATAGATGTAATTTGATTTTTAGGTACAAATAAGTTCTCTTACCTTTACCCCCATCAAGTTTTTGTACAGAAAAGCAATACGTGCCAAATAATGAAGGTTTTATAATATTAACACGAAATTGAGCATGTAATTTTATTGTTTTCTTTTTATTTTTCTCTCGCAACCCCAACGAGTTGAGCACCCTTTTGCTCAAGCTCGACTCAGTAACTAAATAACCTCAACTTTTTTTTTTGGTTAAAATTTGCCTCAATTGAATAAATAAAAAGGGTTTGTACGAACCCAAAGAGTTTAATCCAAACTTTATTGGAGCAACTCAGATCGTTTTCAACTTTAAACATAAATGTCGCATTTGCGGAATTCTTAGAGATTAAGGAGGTAAATTTCAACATGAGAAAATATATTTTTGTTGTATTGTTTGTTCAATAAGAGTAAAAATTAATATCCATAATATTTTTTTTTATTTAGAGAGAGGTCAACTGATATTATTATTTGATGTCTCCCTCTCTTATCCATCTCGAATAAAAGCTATCGGACTAATAGCTAACGCATAATCCACAATATCTATTCACTAATTAAATTATGTACTTCACTAACATCATTACACTTTTACACAAAACATCAAGAGGTAAAAGCATTAGTTGGCATGAATCCATGCTCACTTTCGTAACCTTTGATGACGTTCTTATCCATTTGAGAGCCATAATTAGTTTTAGCAGGAAAACCACTTAATGAATAAAGCAAACAATCATCCTAGTGATTGCTACTAAAAGGACCACCGAGCTTTCTACCTTTTTATCAAAAGAGAAAAGTAGAACCAACTGTACTCTATAAAAAAACCAAAAAGGTTGTTACATCTTTAATATTGAAATTTTTTGAATGGATTGAAAATTGTGAGTCCAATTATACATCACCGAAAGTATAGATACAAATTTCACCTCGTAATATGGTTGTATGTGACAGGTGTCACATATATAATCGGATTCATTTATTTTAAAAAAATAAATAGTATGATATTACCACACAAAACGTGAATAGTGAGTAATACTGCATAAACAGTGACAAACAAAATTGTTCGTTATATATATTTCAGGAATGACATATAATTATTCAATCTGGTTTCGTTTCATATTATTTTTTTGGTAGATTCGAACGATTGGCAACAAAGAATGTAGACTAGTAAGATAGTAAATTGATTTTTAAAGATACCGCATTTAGTGTTAAAATTCTTTACCAAGTTTCACAAATGAATAGAATTTTTGTTTGCATAAACAAAAAAAATTAATCTGATTGTAAAGTGAATATAATCAAGTAGAATTTAATTTTAATATAACGAAAAACAAATTCAATTACCATTACCAATTATGAATTCAAAAGTAGCTATTACTGACAATCTTTGTTTAGATTGGTCTTGTAATATTTCTACGCCTTTATATGATTATCATGCTAAAATGATGTGACTGAAAAAAGGGTGTTGTCAGTTCTCAGGGTCGTTCTCCTGTGCGGGATGTGGGAATACGGGGTGAGCATTGGGAGAGCTGTTGATTCGAATCGATGGCTTAGGTTGATGACTGCTTTTTTTTTTTGGTTGTACTATGTAATTACAAATTTATCCCTGATTGTATTTGACGGTTGTAGGACTTCATCGATTTGACCGATTTGATCTTCAACTTTTTTGAAAGCATTAATTATATTTTAATGCTTAATTACATTATTACCCTTGGATTGGTTAATTTCACATGAGATCATATCACACTATAATACTAGCCTTCACTAAATTTTTCTTAACACTTAAAAAAGATTTTGCAATCGTGAAATTATTTTTATACCCAAATTTGTATTCAAAACTTCTCAGACACACTTCCTCACGATTTAAAAAAAAATAAACACTTACATAGTATTTGGAATCAATTCACGTGTGAAATTCATTTCATTTATAAAAGAATTTTATGAGGAATTCATTTACAAATGAATTTTTTTGTTTGAAACTGAAAACAATATTAAGTCAATTATGTTATTTGTAAATTCAAATTGTGTTTGGTTTTTTTATGTGGTAACTAGTTGATCAAACCGTGAGATACAATGACATAAGAAACGACCCTTTTGCAAGCGATAAAATTTAGTACGACCGAATCATGAATGCTCATGGTCATTACATGCACTAAGGGGGTGTATAATTTTTCAATGTCGATCAAATATAAGATATTGTATAGGTTAATTTTCTCGCCATTAAACATATATGATACTTTATATGTAAAACATTCCTCATTACATGTTAGTTTATTGTATGTTAAGCCCATTTAATCGATTTTAAACTTGATTTTATAATTATTTATTATAATTACATTGTCTTCTAAGTTACGAGAAATAGTCAATTGTTGACTTTTATAAATGACACAATATATAACGATAGAATCATACATACAATTGTTGACTTTTATAAATGATACATTATATAACGATAGAATCATACATACTCATACGTTACTTAACCCATTAATTTTTTTTTAAAAAAAATGAACCTATATAACGTGAGGAAGAAGGTTCTCCAAATTTGAGCGCCAAAAAAGAAAATTCAAAACTTTATGTTTCACTTTGATATTTTCATATATTACTATTCATTTTATATATCTTTTGTCTTCATTTATTTGTCCATTTTGATCATTTCTAGATATCTTCTTTTTGAATTATTTGTCATTTTTTCGTCATTTGAAAATTATTTTGTCTTTACTCATCGTGTTCCTTTTGTCATTTGGCCACTATTTTGTCTTCACTATTTAATAACATTTTAAATCCCACTATAAGGACATAATAGACATTTAGTCTATAACATGAGAGCATAATAAAAATATGGGTAAATACCCAATTTAGTCCATTATCTTTAATGTTTGTCTCGATTTAGTCCATATATTTTTAAATGTACCCTTTTAGTCCATTATTTTTATCACTTGTCCCGATTTAGTCCATATCTTTTAAAATGTACCATTTTAGTCCACTATCTTTATCATTATGATCTATGTTAGTCATCCACTATTTTTCTATTAAAAAAAAAAAGACTAAATCGGGACAAATATTAAAGATATTGGACTAACGTAGACCATAATAATAAAGATAGTGGATTAAAAGGGTACATTTTGAAAGATATGGACTAAATCGGGACAAATAGTAAAGATAGTGGACTAAAAGGGTATATTTTGAAAGATATAGACTAAATCGAAATAAATATTAAAGATAGTGGACTAAATTGAGTATTTACCCTAAAAATATCACCACCTGACATCATTTATTCCAATCTGACTCCATTAACTGCTTGCGGTTCTACTGACACATATGCACGGATATAAAAGACATTTACTCATTCTTTTTTGTTTTCATCTCAATTGCTACCCATTAATGCAGTCGGGTCCCATTGCCACTTGTCCCAATCTCCTTCATCCCCATTTCTCGCACCCCGTATACTAGACGTTCCCTCTTAAACTTGGTCAGCATGCACTTTCATTCGATTGGCCTGATGAATGACTTTCACATTAAGTGTTGGTCTCACCCCCTCTCAATGCTTATTAAACCCTAAACCCCCTCTCAACTGCTTATTAAAGAAGAGTAAATTACTAAAATGATCCCTAATCTTATCAGTTTATAATAAATTCATACCTCATCTTTAATTTTGATAAATTAGTCTCTCATCTTTTAATATGTGACACCATTGGTCTTTTCTTGTGAAAAAAATATTATAAATCAAACAAAAAACTCATATGAAATGCATGTGACCATCATTCATCAAAAATAGCAAGGATAAAATAGTCATTTCATATGGTAGTCGCATGCAACTCATATGAGTTTTCCATTAAATTTTTAATATTTTTTCACAAAAAATATTATTTTGATAATTTACCCATTAATGAATTTTCCCTTAAAACTTGACTTGACTCAAGTCCTCTCCGTGATATTTTCCTATTTGTTTGGTAAGAGTCATTTTCTGTGAATAAACCATGCAATGGTGTTGAACAATGTGGAGTCAGTAATGATGGTCATTGCTCTTGTGAACGCCTTCCATCTTCTTCCTGATTAAGGAACAAGAATGACCAAACGAAGGAAGAGAAAAAGTTGAATATGCCGTAGGGCCAACAATAAATTACACAGTACGTGGTACACAAGAAAGTTGATGTACGAATTATCTTTAAATAATGAAGGACGACTCACATACTCTAAGTGATTTTTTTTTTTACGAGTAAAAGTATTTTAAAAATACATAAATTTTTAATATTTGATAGATTTAATTACTTACACATTCTTTAGAAAGTTCAATATTTTCAGAAGGTCCTCAATTGGATAGATTTAACTTCCAAAGTTTGAGAAGTTAAATTTTCGTCTCTATTCATTTTTAACAGTAAAAACAAAAAGTTTAAAATAATTAATACTATTAAAATAAAACTGAAATTAGAGACCCTAAAAATAGAACCCACATGTTGCATGGAATCCATTGAAATTAATAACGAATAGGAAAATGATGAGTGCCCGGTAAAGGACAACTAATTTATTTGGATGACTTATAATGTGGCCCACCTAGCTATTTTTTCAACCTTCTGAAGAGATATTACAATTAAGTCTCTTTTTGTTTGTCACAAAATAATTTGTTAAAGGAAATATTAACAAAAAAATATATATATATCTTTTTTTAAATATGATAATTTTGGTGTTCGGTTGTCTTAATAAAAAATTTTTTTCTAGTATTTAGATGTTAGTAAAATATTTTTCAACAAGAGATTTTATATAAAAAAAAATACACACTCACATACATACATAAATATATATACATATATATGTATATTTCACGAGAGTAGGGTAGGGGTGGGGGTGATGGGGTGATAGTGTGCGGGGGTGGGGGTGACAGGTGGTAGGGTGGTGGGGTGATCGGGTGATTGGGGTGGGTAGGGTGGGGGTGAGGAGGGTGAGTTTGGGTGGAATTTTCCTGATTTTGGAGAAAAAAAATATTTTTTATTCTTTTGAATTAAAATTTTTTTGATCGAAAAATATTTTTCAGTGTTTGGTAAATAAATTAGAAAATTTTCAAGGAAAATATTTTACAGCAAACAAATGGAGCCTACAGATGGTCTGAACGAATGCTATTTTACTTTGACTTTTTTTGGTCTCTTGAAGTTGTTATTAAATTTATAGTGCTTTCCTCTAGTGGTACGATTCCCGCTTTGTATGCTTTAGAGATTCTAAGATTCATTTTCAATAGATGTAATATTTTTTATATCTAATATAATATTAATTTAGATCTCCCTTTAAATAAAAAAAAAATTATAATACAATGCTTATGTCCATTGCACGTCAAATAGGAAGAATGTGGAAGTGCGTTTTTCTTACTAGGATGAAACATTATCAAATCATAATCGGAGCAACAATTACTAGGGACGGATCTATTTTTTAAATCGTTGGAACGGTAACTCTCACTTAGTATTGATCAATTTATCTACTTTTAAAATATTAATAAAATATAAAATTGACTGATTAATTCGCACAACGTTTTCGTCTCACAATAAATATGAGATATGTGATACTACACATGGCGACGAAGGACTTTTTTTACAGTGCTCGATAATTAGCAATATAAAAAGGGCTATTTTCTAGGGTATCAACCTGAATCTAATATCTATTATTTATGCCGACTTGTTTGAAACGTGGCTCATGTAAATTTGTCAGAAGTCACTAGTGATGACCCACCCAGAAAATTTATTTTTCACGGGGCAAATTGCAAATAACATCTCATAATTTGCTATATATACTAGGCTGCTGCTTAGAGAATTACAACACATTCTTTAACACTAAAAATGTCTGACTCTAAGAACAAGTCTAAGAGAGAAAAAGAAGACGAAAATGATGATCCAATGGCAACTATAGGCACCTTAGTCGAAGTGGTGGCTGGAGCTGCTTTTGTTGCATGGGGCATATATAATCTCTTCACAGCATCAGAATCATCATCAAGCCACACCAATGAGTGTGCATTAGAAGCAAATCGGAGGCCACGCAAGGACGTTAAATGGAGTTTACCAAAAAAGGGTTGGTTGAAACTCAACACCGACGCTAGTTGCATGATAAACTCTTCTTCTGTGTCTATTGGAGGTGTGTTTAGAGATGACAAGGGCGACTGGGTAAAGGGTTTTGCTGGAAGAATTCAATCCTGCGCGACGCGCCCGCATTTAGCTGAATTATGGGCCATCAGATATGGACTAATGATAGCTTGGAAGAGTGGATTCAAGAAGATTGAAATCGAAACAGATTTAAAGACTGTCGTGCCCCATATTAAGGGGGAGAAAACTTCAAAAGACCTCGAAGTACAACTACTAGTTGAAAATTGCAAAAGTCTAATTGAAAAAAATTGGTCAGTTCGACTGAAACACATCTATCGAGAAGGTAATGAAGTTGCTGATTACATGGCTGATTTAGGCCATAGTTATGATAACATCAACTGTTTTGAGAAGCCACCTAAACGAAGAGTTTTTGTTCTTTTGGCTAGTGATCTCCAAGAATATAAAGGTTCGTCCAAAACAAAAGAGTATAAAGGGGGAAAAAAACCGTCATCTATGGGCTAAGAGTTTAAGATGGGTCATCTTGTATATTATATAAACGTGCATAAACGTGCTCCTTTATGCAGTGAATATTATATATATGCTTAGAAGGAAATAGGCTAGGGCTATTAGATAATTGGTCTTCTTCCTCTGTAATAAACCTTTCTTATATTAATAAGATACAGTTCAGCCTTGAGCCTCCATAACTGGTTGTTTTCTCTTTATTATATATGATCTGATTGAATATGGTGACGAACTGACTGGATGATTCGATGATAATAACTGATTATATGATTCGTAATCGAAACATAAAACGAAGCAAAGTTGCGATCCTTACCCTGAGTCAGGATTGGGAATTCAATAAGATTGAGCTCGAAAAGAACTCATAAGACATTATATCTCCATTCCCTAGATGAAAATCTTTGTAATATTCTGAATCATTGATGAAAATCACAACTACATTTTTAATACGTATATTTTGGTTTACTCAAGAAAGATTAATTAAATCGTAGAAAATTTAGAGATATATATGCAAGAACTAATCCCCAGAAAGATTAATTGAATCATTAAAAAATCAGAGAAACATACAAGAATCAACGACAACAAAGAAATATGATAAATTGTAAGAAAATCACGTATTGATCCAGCTAAATTCATTCCTTTTACAGAAAAATATATAAATCGAATCTTTCATGTACGACAAGTTTTGAATATTAATGCAAGCAATTTAACTTTCTCTTCATTTACTCATCAAGATTATTTCTTTGAAGGTCACAACTTTTCCAAAATGTGAAAATACTATTCGTCTATATATATTATCTACATGATTTTGGATTTTATACTATTTTTTTATCTCCGTTATGTCTTATAAGAGAGGTGATTTTAGATAGGTTTGTATTACAGTTATTTTAATTTATTTTTTTTTCGTTTCGTGTTCATATGCCAATTCAGATCGGGATATTGATAGACACACTTTGAATGTAATTCAATTATAGTCCTAGGTTGTCGTATGAATTATTAGTAAATATGTCTTATGTGTATGTATTTTGTGAAGCTTTTTAGACTTTGAAGCAGTTTTCTTCTCAAATATATAGGACTTAATAATTAAGTTGATGTGTAGTTTAAAGAAAAGCAAACAATAATTGATTAAATAATTTAGAGAAATTATACGCATGGACATACATGCATGGAACTGCATAATTGGTACAGTTTCCTTCAAAGAAATCAAACTGAAGAGCAAGTACTTAACATGGTTACCTCCTATCATATAAGTAAAGGAAGGTGATGGGAGTCTAGAATGGTATACAAATATGAACCATTACAAATTAAGGGGCGTTCCATTAATTTCAAAAGAATAATTAAGTCCTATTTCACTTTGTTCCAAGTGTTGGTTAGGTCGCCCAATAAAAGCTGACCCGGCCTATCCATGTAATTAAAAATTGATGGGTAGTTATTAAGGTAGTGAAAAGTTATGTAACTTCCCTCAACTCCCATGAATTACCAAGAAAAAGACCTATAAATACATGTCTCTCTAAGTGAGCAATATGGTTCTAACTTCTTGATCAGAAAAAATTATCTCTCTCAACTTCTTGTCTGGAAAAAAACATAGAAAACAATGGCATTTAAGTTGTGATCATCAGATTCTCTAAGGTTAGTATTTCATATTGATGATTTGTAAAGATATAATACTTAGTATTAAAATTCTTCACCAAGTTTCAAAAATGCATAACCACTCTTAAAGGTTGTATGCATTCTAGGCCAGCTAGCTGTCCTTGGGAAATTAGACCAGTTGTGAAAGATATTGAAATATCGCAATTGAAATCCCCCCCATTCGATTGTAGCGGACAAGAAGAAGTATTATTCGACTAGGTAATTAGATTTCAAAAGTAGCTATTACTAGCAATCATTGTTCAGATTGGATCAAAGTTGAAATCCCTCTATTCGATTCTAATGAATAAGAAGAAGTGCTAATTGACCAGGTGATTTGGTTTCAAAAGTAGCTATTATGATGATTTGTAAAGAAATTGTATTTAGTATAAAATTCTTCACCAAGTTCCATTTATTTGATTCTAGTGGACAAGAAGAAATGGTAATCAACCAGGTGATTGGATTTCAAAAGTAGCCATTACTAACAATCATTGTTCAAATTGGATCGTAGTTGAAATCCCTCTATTTGATTCTAATGGATAAAAATAAGTGCTAATCGACCTGGTTTCAAAAGTAGTTATTATGATGATTTGTAAAGAAATCGTACTTAGTGTAAAATTCTTCACCAAGTTTCAAAAATGCATAACCACTTTTAAAGGTTGTCTCCGTTCTATCCTTGAAGATATATATTGAAAGATGGTAGTTGAAATCCCTTTATTCAATTCTAGTATGGACAAGAAGAAATGGTAATTGACCAAGTGATTGGATTTCAAGAGTAGCTATTACTAACAATCATTGTTCAAATTGGATCGTAGTTGAAATCCCTCTGTTTGATTCTAATGGATAAGAAGAAGTGTTAATCGACTAGGTGATTTGGTTTCAAAAGTAGCTATTATGAAGATTTGTAAAGATATTACACTTAGTGTTAAAATTCTTCACCAAGTTTAAAAAATGCATAACCATTCTTAAAGGTCGAATGTAGCTTGGAGCTAACAAGGGTTGTAGCTTCCACTGGTCAAAAAAATGTTAAAAATTTTATACATATTTTTTTATTTAAAAAAAATTAAATGTATATATATTTTTAGTTAAAAAAATATATTCATATAGTTGAAAACTTATGTGCTAATTTCTGAATCTGCCTTTAGGCCAAGCTATCCTTGGGAAATTCAAAAATAGCAGTTGAAACCCCTCTATTCGATTTAGTGGACAAGAAGATGTGTTAATCGATTAGGTAATTAGATTTAAAAAATGGCTATTACTAGCCATCATTGTTCAGATTGGTCTTATAATATCCCCTACCCCTTTAGAGGACTGACTGCTTGATATCCAGTGGACTCACAATATTGGATAAACTATGTATTTTCATTTGATTATCATGCTAATATAGTGTGACCCAAAAAAAGGGAGTTGTCACTTCTTTCTCAAAATCGTTTAGCACATTCATCCGATTGGGCTGATGAATGACTTTCACATTAAGTGTGTGTCTCACCCCCTTTCAGCTACTTATTAAAGAATTTTTTCTTAAAACTCGACTCGAGTTCTCTCCGTGATATTTTCCTATTTCTTTGGTAAGAGTCATTTTCTGTGAATAAATGTGGAGTCAGTAATGACGGTCATTGGTCTTGTGAACGCCGTCCATTTTCTTCCTGATTAAGGAACAAGACTGACCAAACGAAGGAAGAGAACAAGTTGCATATGCCGTAGGGCCAAGAATAAATTACATAGTACATGGTACACAAAAAAATTGTTGTACGAATTATTTTTAAATAAAAGGAAAAATTCTTTAATGAGACATGTGATAAATTTATTACAGTCACATATTAAGCTGTTATTTTATGAGACTAATTCACGTTAGTCTATATCGTACAGATATGTGATGTCAGAATATTAAAAGTTTTTCTTTTTACTAATTTAACCTTATAAAATTTTAAATAAATTACTATGATACTCTCACTTATATCAATTAATTGATATTTGTCAACAAATTAAAATATTTTTTATTTATATAATTATGACAAATTTATTACATACTTCATAAAAAAAAAAAAAACCCAAATAATAGAGGACGACTCACATAGTCAAGTGAACCTTTGAGTCTAACGTAAACAAGGACAAAACAATGGTAAGACAATGTCATATCAGACGGTCCTCCATGTCCTAGTCCCTTCAATGACTACCAGCTTCTATTGAGGGAGACTGCTATGCTATGAGATTTTTGGTATTACGATAAATTTAATATAATTTTATCTATAAAAAAATTATGCACATTACTGGCAACAAAAAATGTAGACTAGCAAGATAGTAAATTGATTTGTGAACATACAAAACTGGTCATTATTTATTTATTTTTTAATTATAAATTAACTTAGACCGTACAATACATGTCCAGTATTATCCCAAAAATTAATCTAACGACCTGGATCATACAACTATAAGGAAAATAATAAATACAAAAGATAACGGGCCCAGTTCGTACAAGCTTTGGAATTTTCCACTTGCTCTTTTGTACCAAACTTTCGAATTATTGCACTCCAGTCTATCGAATAATTGCACTCTAGTCCATTTGTGCTTTTACCCAATTTTCCACCATGTCACTATTGAATTATATGTTTGATATTTCTGAAACTAAAATTTGTTTACAGATTTTGTTCGTAATTTAAGTGAATATAATTATTATTTCAAATGTGAAAAATCGAATGTGTATCCTCGGATGAAGTTGTTGATTTGAAATTTTTTTCCCGAGAAAATATAAAGAATTGCAATTTTTAGTATGATATCATCAAGAATGGAATTTAATGGCCTAAATATCACTTGTGAGATTCGTCTTGTCCTATCTCATCCCCTTAAGAGAGAATTGTGAAAAAAGAATGTTTCAAAAAGAGTTAGAGGTTAAAACTTTAAACTTTTGTTGGCTTAGATGAAACTTTAGTAGGGTTACGGATAAGGCTATCCCTCAAAAGGTTGTCCACTAAAAACTTGAATTTGTTTACCCAAATGCAATTTTAATAGGGTAATTGATAAGGTTGTCCTTAAAAAAGCATCTCAAATCACAAAAACTTTACATATGAATCAAATAAGTATAATATAATTTTAAAGGGGTAACAGATAAAATTATCCCTAAAAATCTTATCAAATAAAAACTTTGGATATAAACCAAATTAGTACGCACACACACACAAATTAGCATGCACGCAGCTAGCACATGAGATTCAAGAATAATATAGTGGTGGGTTATTCCCTTGATAATTGGGAGTAGGGTGAAGTGGGAGTTAAAAAAAAAAAACGCATGCAAAATTAAAAAAGTAACATATATCCACATGGCCGTTGGGCTGGGCCGGTTCAGTCTGGACCCGACCACAAGAATCATTACCTTGCACGATGTTAATTATCAACCTTTTATTTGATTATCAAAAAGACTTGCATTCAACAATTATCAATATTTAAAGTTTCAGACTAGAGAAAAAAAAAAAAAATTCAGACGAACTATGTACAAACATATATTAATAAGAAAAACTAATATAGCCTAAAAAATAACTTTGTGTACAAAACTCTCACTATGTGCAGCTTCTTGAAAAGGGTCGAGCCCAATTCAAGTCTATTGGCTTTATTGGAGTCCTCCAAAGAACATTCATGTTATATCAAAGCAAAATTTGTGTAAATGGTCCCTATTATTTTTCTAAAATTTAAATTCATCCATATATTTAAAATTAACTAATTTTGTCCTTATTATTTTTTAAAAATTTTTAATTCATTCCTATCGTTCAAAATTAGTCAAATTTAGTCTCTATTATTTTTCAAAAAAATTCATAGTCCTTGCCTAAATTAATAAATTGAATTTTTTTTGGAAAAATAATAGAGATTAAATTGAATTTGTTTGGGAAACAATAGGGACTTAATTGACTACTTTTCAACAATAATGACGAATTTAATTTTTTTTTTAAATAATAAGAACTAAATTAACTACTTTTGAACAATAGAGATGAATTTCAAATTTTAGAAAAACAATAATTACTGTTTATGCAATTTTCCCTTATATCAAATTCGATGGAGAATTACTTGAATTCCATGTTGTGGACAAATCATAAAAGCCTGAACTGGAGAGTGAATATAAGTCGGGGACAAAGTGAACCTATAGCGCTGCAGAATCATCGAGAGTGCAATTTTGGCTTCAGTGATTGCAAAATTCAATCCCACACAAGTCCTTGGTCCAAAGCCGAACGGCATAAACGCTACCGGATTGTTGTTGCTGGCTTTAACGACGCCTTTGGAAAATCTTTCGGGCTTAAAACGATGAACGTCTTCTCCCCATGTTTCAGGATCATGTTGGAGAGCTAGAGGGGAAATGTATAGCTCTGTTTGAGGTGGTAAAATTAGCTTCCCTAGCAGCATTTCTTTATCAACCTTTCGTTTGATTGCAGGCACTGGAGGATATAGCCTTAAGGATTCTTCAAGGATTATATTCATCTGAAAGAGAAATGTAGCAAGTTAATCTCGATTTACAGTCTGGTGGATGAAACTCCCGCTATGCTTGGGAGTTTGTGGAAGGGTCGAATCATGATATTTGATATATGATATAGAACAACAATTCGAGCTGGCTTGCAGAAACAAAGGGCTCAATCCAATGAGATAAACTCCGACAATCAAGTTAGTGATAGCTAAGTATAAAATTCATGATGGAATAAATTAGAAAGGATGAGAGTATTTACAAGTAGCTATCCTTTACTCGTTATTTAATAGGATACAAAAATAGATCCCCTACGGGTATACGGGCGCGTGGCTACCTACCCGAATTCTACTTTACTTATAGAAAGGGGATCTTCCTGACATGCTCCCATGATTTTTCTGTCCTCACTTATAATATCACCCCACATTATGCGAAAGTTTAAGAGACTTCTTGAGAACCTCGACTGGTCAGACGATATAATCTTTTTTTTTTTCCCTCAAATTGTGTACATGTTGGTAAGTCAGTTTCTTATGAGTCCCGGGTCAGATTTTCACCCATATCAATGTTGAATTTATGTTTTATACAATTGTGCAACACAGGATAATGAGTAAGGTTTCTTACAATTTTCATTCTTGATATGCCATCTGCATTTGGAGTTTCTCGGCCGAAGAGTTCCATCACCTCTTGCCTTGCTTTCTCTTGCCAGTCTTCGTGTATAGCTAACAGAAGAATAGTCCATCCAAGCATAGATGTAGTTGTTTCATGTCCAGCAAAATAGAGTGTCTTGCACTCATCAACCATGTCTTCAACTGAAAGCCACTTGCTGTTTTCTGTTTCATGACTATTAGCTTCTAGCAATTTTTCAAGGAAATCATTTCTGCTATGATCTCCTTCGTCCTTGGCCTGCTCTCTTTTCTTTATGATCTGTGTGATGCAATCTTTTATTCCCTGCTCAAGTTTCTCTGATTCTATTTCATCACTTCTTTTTAGAATTTTGCTGCAGAAATACGTAAATTACATAGTCAGAGTAGGAACAAAAATCCATGAATAAGCTTGTCCCGAGATTCCATCACGCCTCAAAATACCAAATTCACAAGTGAGACTAACGTTGTGTGGACTTAAGCACAGTTACGTCGACTTGAAATAGACTCACCAAAATGGTTAATCTAAATTGTTACTTGAACTCACAACCTTTACTTATGAATCACTCATTCATCATTTTTCAGACCGACGTGTGCATTACAATCACTTTTGTTGCGGTGAGGATCTAACATCCCCGTGAGAGACACAATCGTTTAATTTAGACCAAATACAGTTATTATTTCTGTTGTCAATGTGAACATTGCAATCACCATTGTTGAGATGAGGACATGACGTCCTTGTTAGGGCACAATCACTCGAAACCAAACACTGGTTTTGAATACTATTTAGTCATTCTTGGGTCCAAAAGTTCTGAATGCCATTGTGTCACCCTAGGTTCATGATTCGCAAGTGAGACTAGTGTCGTAAACTTAAGAGTAATTATTTGAGCCTAAAAAACACTGATCGGAAATAATTAATACAAATTATCACTTAAACTTGCAACATTCACTTTAAATCACTCACTCATCACTTCTCCCACTAATGCAAAACACTACAGATTAATTCTATATCAAACTTGTTAAAAATTTTAATATGCCATTATGGAGTATTTTCCCATTAATTTTTAAATCGTTGAGTGGTTCAATTATAAATGTAAGTAGATCAAACTAATTTGTGCAGTTCATGAATGGATGATACCTGATGCCTGGAAATCTAATTTTCAGAGCATTTCTGGCAACTATCAAAGCCAACTTTATTAACATCTCAAATATTTTCTTTCCTTCCAAGTAACTGCTTCCAAAGGCTGTCTTGGATATTATTTCAGATGTCAGCACCCTGAATTCTTCAAACACTTCAACTTCTTTGCCTTCATGCCCCTTCCACCTTTCCAGCATTTCCTCAACAGTACTTGTTGTCATCGCGGGGATCATATTCTGCATTTCAACATAGTTTTATATTTACTGAAAGCTGTTAGATAATGACAAGAATCGTTGGGCTCCATTCTAAAACCAAGTGATACTAGGAGGAGTAGTCACCAAAATCTTGTTTGATAGTCTAAAAATTTATGATTTATATGCGAAAAGTGTAAAAGTGACACCCCCAATGACATGTGACTCGTTTGTCTTCTCGGTCTCACTTTCTCATTCAACTGAATATTAGTTCTCGTCCCCAGTTCTTGAGTCTCGTATTCGAACTGTTGGTAGGTGAGGGGTATTAGAATATATAATATCCCATATAGAAAAATCATCAACTCTAGTATATAAGATTTTCGACGACTACTACTATTACCAATTGATTTTAGAATGGAACCCATGATTCTTAACGTATAAAATCAGCTAAATCCTTGTCCTTAGAGACAAGAAAACTGATGCTATACTTACTTTCAAGTTCTCTGCATGAAAGGCATGGTTGACTAATTTCCTCATATTATCCCATTTTTCTCCTTTCGATGATGAAAGACCGTCTCCTAATAGCTTCTTTGAATAGCCTTCGAGATCTAGTTTGGGATAATTGTCATTATTGGTCAGTATTTCTTTGACAAGCTTTACTTCAGTGATGACCAGTTGAGCTTTAGGACCAAGCCAGTAGAGAAAATTCGGCCCTAGCAAACAAAAGGAAATTATCAAGTCAAAATAGATTAGTGATGCCTTAGAATTGTGCCTATAGCCAAGGCTGTGTGCTAAGCAATTCGTTCATCGCATAGGCCACGAAAGTCCCCTAATAGGCACTAGTGGGCAACACATGATTTGGGGGCACCCAGTACTGAAGGCTGACTTCAAGGCCCGCACAATGCTTGAATCGCCATGACAATAGAGACCAAAGCTATCATCTTGCAACAAACAAGTCATTGCTCAATGACAACCAAGGTAGTATTCTAGGTGATTCGGCCATCACACAGCCCCTAGTACCCCTCGTATAGGGGGTGGATGCATTTACATATGAGCGATGTCTGCATCAATAAGGGTTTGTAGAACGAAGGGAGTGTAGAACTACGACACAACCCTACTTTTTTGTTTGGAACGAGAAGCAACCATCACTCATCACAAATTTTTTTAAAAATATCTGCATTTTTAATATATTTTAGTATAAAAAACCAATTTAATCACCATTAAAAAAATTTCATCTGTAAGTGTTGAATTGTATATTTTAACTTCTAAGGAACAAAAATCCAAGATCGCCCTTGCCTAGTAAGCACCCAAAGGTAGCACACGGTTTAAGGACACCCATACATATTCAAATTATATTCAAAATGTACTAAAAACAAAAACCTATGAAAATTATCTTTGTATTACCATATAAGTTTCTCCATGAGTGTATGTGAGGTAGTATCCTGGGGAATATTTCATGTGACAAATCATCCATGGCTTTGCTCATAGACTCCCTTCTCATATCTGATATCTCCTTAGTGTTCCCATGGAGGACTTTGTAAGTAGGTCCTTCGATTCCATTGCGCCTCAAGTGGTACACAACGCGCATTGGAGTCCACCATACTCGATTGAGGATCTTGACAATGGTGGTTACTAGGAAACATATGAACATGGAGCTTAAGATGAGGCATATCATCTTTTGAACTCTGTGTTGAAAACCAACTGAACTTAGAACATCAAATATTGTTACTCGTTTTATTCTCTCTACGAAGAGAAAGGAACATTTAGTTGCAAATTGAAGACAAATGTTTTAGATGCTGACTTTGGCAGCATTAAGAGGATTCAATGTCACTCCAAAAGTTGGGTGGAATGGGAGTGAAATGGTCGAGTAGCAACATATTGTATTTGAAGTTTGTTGGAGACATTAAACTAATTAAATATATAAATAACTTAAGTTTTTAGATTAAGTGGTCATTTAAAATAATATGAGAGCCCAAGTCACGAGTTCAAGTCTTACTACTATCAGTGTTTGAGATATAAGTTTCGCCACTATAATTAATTCTTTGAGGGTGTTGGAGACATAAGTCTTGCCACCATAATCTTGTTTGCCATGTGCATAGCTCAACACCATCACTTGCACGTGAAGGGTCGTATTGGAGACACCAAACTAATTAAGTATACACTAACTAACAACTTAATTAAGATTTTAAATTAAGTGGTCACTTAAGAAGCTGCAGTATTCGAAACACGGCTTCAATCTATATTGTACCCAAAAAAAAAGATTTTGATGTCATCAAAAATCCAGGAACTAATGATTAAATATGAGAAAATTTAAATAAAATGGCAATAATTGTACTTTTAGTTGAATCTTGTTTTGGTTTCGTAAAGCTCTCATATGAAAATACTCTACTAGTGGTCCATGAAACTAAGAAATGAAAACGATAACTTAACAAAGAATTAATTTTTTGACATTGTAAAACAAATCAAATGACGATAGAACAAAGGGGTGGTTATTACAATGATGAAGCAAATGTGATCATATATTCTGTGATGCAATATGCATAAAAATAGATTATTTAATTAGTACGAAAATATTATATAATTAGTTGCTTATAAAGACATTTGATATTGTCAATATGCTTAGTTTTCATTTTATTTGTAATCAACTTCGGCTTGAAGCGTTTCAAGATTAAATTAGGCCAAATTTGTCATCTAATTAGGAGGAAGGAATCTTATCTCAAATATTTTTAATGATCATTAACCATGGAGGATGTCATTCCAATAACCACAGGTACACAAATGGCCAGAAGACTTGAAATATTTTGTACAAAATTGGACCACAAGAGCAGCAAATACATATATATGTATATATTTTTTTTTTAAGTACTAGTGCTATGAACAATGGCATGGCAACAACAATTAATGGATTCCAAGTTCAAATTTATACCCTCTCATCTCATCTGTTGATTGCCCACTTAACTCATGATTAGAGCATGCAATGGGGGCAAGCCGTTACACTACGAATTTATAATCTTAATTAGGGTGAATCTATTATGATTGTACTTAAGGTGAGTTCCTTGTCATCAAAGAAAAAAAAAATATTGTGTGCAAAGTGATGATCTAGGATTGATCAGAGTAGTTGGAACATTGTGATTGTGGATAACTTCGTTTTCTTTTAAGCATAGAGTGCTTAAGTTTTTTAAGTTTCCTTCAATACTATCCAATCAAAAACAGGACTTATGTTTACATCAGAGCTCATTATTAGTGTTTTTGGTTGTAAATTTGTGATCAAGATGAAAAACTAAAGCATTATTCTTCGTTTAAATTTTAAAGATGCCTTGGACTCTTCTTGGAAGCACGAGATATATAAAGTTGATTGAAGGATCAGGTCGTGTGTGTCAAGCACATGAACCTCACGTGTTTGTGACGCCTACACACATATTTAGAAGTGAACGATCAATCGTTCACCAGCCTGACTTTATGTTGTAGCATCACTCAACTCCTCATTTGCTCTTTAGCTATTATTTAGTGACATAAAACTAGAGAAACGATGGTTCATGAAAATATTAGAGAAGACTAAATAATTCCTTCGCATGTCAGAGGTGAGACAATTACTTTTGTGGTCCTCCGCTTAGATATCAACATCAAACATAAATTATAAAATCATCAATTATTTTATTTAGTACTAATTAATTTTTAAATGTAATTCCATATTTATGTCCATAATATTAGAGTCGGACTTTGATTTAGGCGTCTATGTCCATGTGTGTCTCATTCTTGAATCACTTCATGTTTCTTGACATTTGTGTTCTGTTACGTTTGCTTTTTAACAAAACTATTCTAATTTCAAGTTGTTTTTCCGCATCAAAGCTTCTTTATCAACTCTCTCCAACATGGTTCACACAAACAAAGCAATTGATCCGTTTCAATCACTCTTAGGTTACATATGAGAGGGAGCGTAAAAGAATATATAATCATCTAACATTGAAAACTCATAAAATTAGGACCATACTGTATAAACATACACACAATATGAGAACAGTGCATAGAATGTTGTGCACTCTGCTTTGATTAGTATGGTGTATATATACACAACAGCTATATTACATTACAGTTGACTTTGAAGATTCTATGCATAACATAAGGAATACAACAATTACAATTTAGCTAAGAAGATGGAGCAGAATATGGAGAATGATATAATCTTGATTGCCTAGCCGTTGTCCACCAATTTGTTACTGATTTAGTGGAGATGATGATGCTCCATGATTTGCTCTGTCATGCCCCCGCAAGTGAGGGGTTCCATCAAGAACTCCGAGCTTGATGCGTTGTTGATGAAGAATATGCTTGGACAGCGGCTTTGTAAGTGAATCCGCCAATTGATCTCTCGAATGAACATGGGCAACTCGAAGTGTCTTATTGGCAACTTGATCACGCACGAAATGGAAATCAATAGCAATATGTTTCATTCTGGAGTGAAACATTGGATTGGCACAAAGATATGTCGCACCAATATTGTCACAGTAGATTGTGGGTGTGTCAGGAAGCTTAATGCGCAATTCGCGTAGGAGGTTTTGAACCCAATTTAATTCTGCAGTTGTGGCTGCCACAGCTCTGTATTCAGCCTCTGTGGAGGAGCGAGCGACGGTTCGTTGCTTTTTAGAAGCCCAACTGATAGGAGTAGTGCCGAGGAAGACAACATAAGCTGATGTGGAGGTCCTGTCATCCAAGTTACCTGCCCAGTCAGCATCAGAGAAAGCATGAAGAGACAGAGTGTCTGAAGGACGAAGCATGAGTCCATGATTAATTGTATGCTTGAGGTAACGGAGCACTCGTTTTGCAGCCGTCCAGTGCTTAGTCGTCGGTTGGTGCATGAACTGGGATAACTTATTCACTGTATACGAAACATCCGGCCTTGTTAGAGATAAATATTATAGTGCACCAATCACTTGCCTATATTGAGTGGCATCAGTTGGAAGACTGCCATCATGGAGCTGCAACATCTCAGAAGTGGACAAAGGGCTATGGACCTCTTTAGCTTCATTCATATTCGTTTTGATCAGTAGGTCCCTAATGTATTTTTGTTGTGACAAAAGAATGCCATTCTTCACATGAGTCACTTCAACACCAAGGAAATAAGCAAGTGTTCCCAAATCTTTTAAGGAAAAACGACTGGCAAGGGCTGTAATAATGTGATTGACTGCTCGTGAATTTGATCCTGTAATAAGAATGTCATCCACATAGACTAATAAAAATATTGTCAGTTGATGATGATGAAGAAAAAATAATGAGGTATCACTGCGAGAATTCACAAAGCCAAGCTCCAGGAGATAATTGCGCAGCTCAGTATACCATGCACGAGGGGCCTGCTTCAAACCATAGATAGCTTTATTCAGTTTACACACATAATCTGGAAATTGCGAGTTAACAAAACTCGGAGGTTGACTCATGTAAACATCATCTTGCAGCGTTCCTTGAAGGAATGCATTGTTTACATCTAACTGCCTTAAGGACCACCCAAATTGCACAGCCATGGCTAATATAATTCGAATTGTGGTAGATTTAACCACTGGGCTGAATGTGTCTTGAAAATCAATTCCGGGACGTTGGTGAAATCCTTTGGCGACAAGCCGAGCTTTATACTTGTCCAACGACCCATCCGGCCTGCGCTTGACCCTATACACCCATTTGCAACCTACAACATTTTGTGAGGGATGAAAAGGAACAAGATCCCATGTATGATTTTTGATTAATGCATCAAACTCAATACTCATGGCCTTTCGCCATTGGGAAGATTTTTGGGCTTGGAGAAATGTTGTTGGTTCTGTATCAGTGAGATTGTGATCTGTAGCAAGATAAGAAAATTTTTGTTTTGGCTTGAAAAATTGGTTCTTGGACCGTGTTATCATGTGGTGCCCTTGTTGTTCATGTGAGATGAGTGTAGCTGGTGGATGAGGACTAGAAGGTGATGGACTTACCAGGCCAGCAGAAGGTTCACTTGTAATTGGAGAAGAGTTGAAACTTGTACAATTAGGCGAATGAGATGAGGACCGTGCTGTTGTGGTAGGGCGGGATTGGGTGTCATCAGTGGTGGTTATGGGTAATGTAGGCGTTACACATGATGAATGACTGGCTGGCACAGGAGGTTTGGGAATTTCATGACTAGCGAAATTTGGTGGGGAAATCTGATCAGGTGTAGAGGGAGTAGGGGTAGCTGAAAAATTTAGCCACAAATTTCGAGTAGCAAGGGGAAGACTAGATGGGTTTGTGTTTGTGTTTGTATGAAATGGAAAAATGGTTTCGACAAAACGAACATGGCAAGAGATATAAATTTTTCTAGATGATGGGTCAAGACATTTGTATGGATTATGGGATATAGAATATCCAAGAAAGACACACGGACGTGACCGAGGCTCTAATTTATGCCGATTGTAAGGTCTCAACCACGGATAACACAAGCATCCAAAAATTTTTAATTTTGTATAATTTGGACTGATGTGAACGAGGAATTCGAAAGGGGATTGATCTTTTAGGATTGGAGTAGGAAGTCTATTTATTAGATATACAGCAGCTTGACATGCAAATGACCAAAATTGTAGTGGGACAAATGCTTGAGTCATTAAGGTGAGGGCTGTTTCTATTATTTGACGATGGCGCCTCTCAGCTGTGCCAACAAGTTGAGGTGTGTATAGAGGAGAGACAAGATGTTGAATGCCATATTTTTCCAAAGTAGAATGAAGACTAAGATACTCACCACCCCCATCTGAATAGACGGTTTGAATGGTGGTTTGGAAAAAAAAATTCAATTAAGCTTTTAAAGTCTTCAAATACATACGTGACATCTGATTTGTTTTTGATAGGATATAGCCAAATGTATTTAGTAAAGTGGTCCACGAAGACAACATAGTAACGAAAATTATCAAAAGATTTAATTGGTGCTGGTCCCCAAACATCAGTGTAAATTATTTGTAACGGTCTAGAACTTGTAACAGATGATATTCCAAAGGGGAGTCGATGACTCTTATTGCAAAGACAAGAGTTACATGCATTAAGAGGAGACCTAGACACGGGTAAAGAAAAGCGAGAAACAATTGAGTGAAGCAGGCGGGAATGAGGGTGGCCAAGACGTTGATGCCAATGATCAAGAGAATGAGTGACTACATGGGCTTGTGGACGAGCTGAGGTAGATGGCCATTCATACAAGTTTCCTTTACTCTTGCCTCTGACAAGTTGTGCCCCCGTGGTCAGATCTTTCACATCAAAAAAATGAGGAAAAAATTCAATACTTGCATTATTTTGCTTGCAAAATTGGGAAACTGAAAGCAAATTTTTGTGAATAGATGGTGCACATAAAACATCTTTTAGTGTGAAAATGGAATTGGAAGCAGAAAGTTTAGAGGTACCAATGTGGGTGATAGGCAAGTCAGACCCATCCTCAATTAACACACCATCGTTACCACCATATTCTGAGTGGATGGCCAAATTTTGAAGATCGGATGTGATGTGGTGCGAGGCTCCAGAATCCATTATCCAATTGTTACCGTATGTGGGTGACCCACGAGCCAAGAAATGTGCTTGGGGTTCTATATTGTGATATCGTGAGCGACAAAATTTGGCTATATGGCCAAACTTATCACAGAGCTGGCATTGGATTTTGCCTTGATTGGAATTGTTGTAGTGATTAGGCTTCCAAGTCTGATTGAATGATCGATTCCCATTATTTTGTGAATGACCAAAATTGTTGCTTTGACCATAGCGATGCCCAGATGATGCACCATTGAGCTGATTATAGTTTGAAGAATTATGGCCTTTCTTGTTGCCACCATAACCACCTTTCCCTTTGTTGTTATTCTTTTGTGAAAATTGTGCAGTGATGATTGAAGGTTCTTTTCTGGCCTCTTCACATTTAAGGAATGTTTCGTGATCGGTGAGTTTATCAAACAACTCTTCAAATGTAATTGACGTGTCGCGAGCACGAATAGCAGCGCTGATCTCTTTGTAGTCATCACCAAGACCCGAAAGAACTATAATCACCAACTCATCAGTGCTGAGAGGCGAGCCTGCAAGTGCAAGCTCATCAGCAGAGGCCTTAATGGTGCGCATATATTCAGCAATGGATTGGGAGTCCTTAGATATACGGACCAAACTGTTCCGAAGACTGTAAATGCGAGTCTTGGAAGTGTTGGCATAAGTTGTGCTAAGCTTGTCCCAGGCTGCTTTAGCCGTGGATGCCATTGTCACATAAGGTGCAATAGTTGAATCAACAGAGGCCAAGATGGCATGCTGAAGAAGGTTGTCTTGGCGCATCCAAACCTTGTAATCGGGATTTGAGGCAGACACACCATTGGTGGTTATTGTTTCCGAAGGACAAGGTGAAGTTCCATCAATGAACCCCATGAGATCGTATCCATACAGAAGCGTATGAAATTGCGCACGCCATGTTGGATAATTGCTCCCTGTTAGTTTTAGCGGAAGTTGAGTTGCAGCATTGATAGCAATGATGGAGGATGAGAGAGGACCATGGGTGACAGTATTTGGTTGATCAATTGATGAGCTGGTATTTGAGGAAGTGGTGGTCATCATTGTAAGAAAGGTTGGAGGCAGTAAAGCCAGAGGGACACAAGTAGTATCTCTTCATTGCACGATTCGATGAAATATCTTGAAATATAATTTAGGTCAAATTGGTAGGTGCACATGTAATAATCAAGTGAATTTTGTTCTAACAGGGGATCAATCAACATTCCAGCAAATGATGACGTTGTATCTTCCACCCGATTGATTCTTTACAAATTAGTATTCGCAATTTGTACGGGGCATTCTAGCTATATAATAAACCCAGTCCTCTTATTCATATTACAACAAACATCATAATCCAGTTTTGTACATTTGGTCACAAGAAATTCATGCATCTAAACATCTTCATTCAAGAACATATCACAAAGTCTTGTACTTTCACTCTTACATTGCTTGGAGGATGACTTGAACTCCATTTTTCGGCATGAGAATAAATATATCAGAAGGGTAGTGAACATAATTTGGAGACAAAGTGAACTTGTATCTCTGCAGAATCATTGACAATGCAATCTTTGCTTCATTGGTGGTGAAATTCAAGCCAACACAAGTCCGAGGTCCAAGGCCAAATGGGAAAAATGCTGCTGCATTATTGTTGGTAGCTTTAGCCACCCCTTCTGCAAATCTCTCTGGATTGAAAATGTGAACATCTTTTCCCCAGTATTGAGGGTCATGGTGTAGTGCTAGTATGGGGATAAAGATATTGATGTTAGGAGGAAGAGTGAGGTTTCCTAGTTTAACCTCCCTTTGAACTTTTCTTGTCACTGTAATGACAGGAGAGTATAGTCTGAGACATTCGTTGATGATCATGTTCATCTACATGAAATAAACAAAGAAAATAATCAGTCAGTTATTTTATGTATATATTGGCATGGAATTGTAGTGACCAAAATCTGGTATCAGGCTAGGCCTTATTTTCCAAATAGTAAATTGGATTTGGTACATACCAGCCGGAAGATCCCTTCCATTAGATTCAATTTGAGTCAGTCAAGTAGGGGCAAATATAAGATTTTTGTTTAGTAGGGGTCGAAGTTATACAATTTAACACTCGTATATAAGTAATTATTTTCAGTAGAGGCTAATTTTATTTTTCAGGCCAAATGTATCTTAAAAATACATATATTATCAAAAAATAAAATCCCAACTCATAACTTAATGGTTTTACTCTTGAATCAGTGGGGTTGTAGTTCTCACTGGTCCATATATACATCCGCCCATGCGACCGAGACCAACTCGATGAGAGTTAGTTTGTCAACTCGACTAGAGTCATACTTTATTTTTTCTTTTTCCTCCCCCTCCCCCATTCCCCCCAACTCTCAAAGAGACTCGAACCCTGGCTATCCACTTGCCTACACCTGAGTCCATACTAATTGGTTTAACCTAGTTAAGTCATCCCCGGTTGAACTGAATAGAGTCATCCTCGACAAATTATAATAGAGTTATTCCCGGTTGAACCGAATTGAATCATCATCAACTGACTCGACTAGAGTCATCCTCGACCGACTCGACTACAAAGTCTAGAGGAATTAAAAAAGTTTGCAAGATTGTGCTTACAGCTTTTAGTCTTGCAATGCCATCAGAAGTAGGGTTTCCATGGCCAAAGATCTCAAGCACTTCCTTCCTTGCTTTCTCTTGCCATTCTCTATGAGTTGCTAAAAGAAAAATACACCACGCGAGTAAGTTTGTCGTTGTAAGATGTCCAGCACCATACAATGCCTTTATCTCATCAATCATTTGATCCAATGTAATCCTCTTCTTTACATCACCTTCATGAGTAATTTTCATTAATTGTCCAAGATAATCACTCCCAAACGTATCAGATTCTCCATTGTTTGGCTTTTCTCTTTTCTTTACAAGCTCTAGAATCGAAGTCTTAATTCCTCTTTCAAGTCTCTCTGCCTCAATCTCATCATTTGTTCTTATTATCTTACTGCAAATTCGAACAAAATCATAGTTTCAGAAAAAGAAGAATGAGAAATAAATATTAATTGTCCGTTTAATATTGCTGATTAGGCTGATTTCTCCCGATCCTTATTTGCTGACTTATTTATCTTTGGAATTGAATTCAATTTCAAGAACGTCCGGAAAGGCCTTTTACGCAAGTTAGAAGGCCGGTTCCCTATTAACTTGGGTTAATTATTTTAGACCACTTGATTTGAAGTTCAAGATGGTCACACTTAAACATATGGTACTAGTCTTACTTATCAGGCTTAAACGTATGATACAAGTCTTGCTTGTCAGACTAAGGTTCTAGGCTTGGATGTGACATGGCGAGACCTTAAGTAATTTTGGCAAAGTTGTTCAATACATACAAAAGAGTTTCCTCGAGATTACGTTTTGAAAAGCAACGGACAAAGATATACTTTACCTGATGCCAGGAAATCTGACATTATAAACATTCTTAACAGTAACAGCAGTCAACTTTGCCACCATCTCAAATATGTGCTTTCCTTCCATATAACTACTCCCAAAAGCCGTCCTGGAAATCACATCAGTTGTTAAGAGTCCAAATTCTTTGAACACATCAATCTCTCTTCCTTCATAATCTTTCCACCTTTCCAGCATCATCTCAACACCTGTACACATTTTTGGAACCATGCTCTGCAGATGCAACAACTCTTCACATCAGATTTTTTTTTTTTTTTTTTTAAAGGGTAAACGCTCTATTTACATCTTTGTGTTTATTGCGTTTGACATGTTGATTCCCTACCGATCAAAAGTGTTATATTTTGATCTTTTATCTATTAATTTGTCACCATTAGTCCTTCGGCCACTTTTTATTAAAAAATTAACAATTTTGTCATGTGCTTGTCATGTGGCCTACTTCACGTGAACAGTTCGTGACAAAACCGTTAAATTTTTAACAGAAGGTGACCGAAGGATTAACAGTGACACAACTAATATAGATAAGAGACAAAAGCTAACACTTTCCGAAATAAGGATTAACTTGTCAAATATGGTAAAAGTAAGGAACTAAATAGAGCATTTACCCTTTTTCTATGATGCAAAATTCTCTCCTTAATAAAATTTTGACATCACAATATAGAAATGGTATCAAAATAAGTTTATATTGTAATGGTATAAGGATTAATTACTTTCAAGCTATCTGCATGGAAAGTGTGATTAGCCAATTTTCGAACTTTTGCCCATTTTTCACCTTCATTTGTTATAATTGCCTCTCCTAACAGTTTCTTTGCATAGCCATCAACTTCCATTTTCGGATAAGCACCTTCTTTATTGGAAAGTATCTCTTTAACAAGCTCAGAATCTGTCACAAATAGTTGGGCTTGTGCACCATGCCAACTAAGGAAGTTTCTTCCTGCCACACAAATCATATGAATGAAAATGCAGAGATCATATTCATATTATATTGAAATTAGTAAAATTTTGATGAAAAAAAATCGCAATCTTTCACCACTTTGTCGTTTATACTAAGCTGAAATTGGAACCTTTCAATGCTTAAATGCTACTAAGATGTATAGTGTTAAGAAATACAGGGTTCCACCCTAAAACTAATTAATAGTACCATGGGCGGACGTATTTACGGGTAGCGATGTTGTAGTTCGCACGAGCCCTAAGGCTGAACCATTAATTAGGGCTGAATTTTTTGAAAGGTCTATGTTTTTAAGATATAGTTAGGCTGAAAAATCAATTTAGTCCCTACTTAAAAAAGACTACCTATATATGAGTGCTTAACTGGGTATTTTTGGCCCCCATTAAACAGAAATATTGAATCCGCTCTTGAGTAGCACGTAGAGTACGTAGCTCATGCTCGTATATACTAATTTTAAAAGTTGTGATTTATCCATCCTGCAAATCAAAAAGCATAATACTAGTTAAAAGAATCAGAAACTACGATCATTACCATATATTTGCTTCCAAGTAGAAACATGAGGCTGTATCCTTGATGATATGTTATGAGATATATCATCCATAGGTTTTCCCATAGTTTGGCTTCTCATGTTGGAGATTTCTTTGGTGCTACCATGAGGGAATGTGTAAGCAGGGCCTTTAATTCCCTGTGAACTCATAATTTTTCTTATTCGAAATGGTGTCCACCATACCTTGTGAAGGAATTTTGCAAGCGCCCACAAAATGTATGGGCACAAAATAATGGAGATGAAGCCAAGCATGGCTCAAGCAACAAGTTTTCAGTAATGAATATAGTGAGGAGTGATGGTTTGAAATCTGATTATGATTAGAGGTTTAATTTATGCTTGATTTTTTGTATGGGGCCAAGAATCAAATTACATAGAGGAGAAGACAGATACATGAGGATACCAGCTTTGGCCTTACTTGGATCACAGTTTTTTTTATTTTATTTTATTTTTATGATGAGGAAGTCTGGACCACATTACCCAATGTTTAGGTGGACTGTCGGGTAGTAACTCTTTGTCATAAAATATTTTAAGTTTGAACTAAAATTCAGTCTCTATTATAATGAAAAGAAAAAAAAAAAAAAAAAAAAAAAAAAAAAAAAAAAAGGCAAGATCACCCTAAGACTATTCCAAGTCAATTAAATGTCAGACAATATTTATGATGAGAAAGATATATGTAGATTCAAACTTCGAACCTTGGATGCAATGATTACTTAATATTAAATGGGCATGATTATGCCAAACTTGATTTTAAGTTTGGATTTTCATAAAGTTGATCACTTGCTCTATGACTGTATCATGAAGTTGAAAGCAATTCACATGTCATTAAAAATTAGATCTAAAGTATCTATCACAAAAGTAAACAAAAACAAAAAATGAAAAAATGTACGAAACAAAAAAAAATGAAAAAAAAAAGAGTGTGGTTTCTAAAATGTTTCCTAACATCTGTTTATGCACTCAAAAATCTTTTTAAATTGTTACGGACCCACAGTTGGGACGATGTACAACTTGGGCATGACGTCTCAATTGCCAAAGGTTTATATTATAATACTGTTAATTTTGGTATATGGGATAGAGCTGGCATATATACTAACTCGACACGATCTGACCCGGACTAATCGAATTATGAATTGACAAAATTGAGTTCAATTTAATACAAATGTTTAGTGGACTAAATTGGATTGTGCTTATTTCTCATAATATAGGACTCAGTTCGTCCCATGAGTTCACTAGTACGAGTCACAAGCTGGGTTGGACTGGATTGAACTAACCCATTTTTTTGTTATTAGTGTAACTTTAATATATAATTATACTAATATATATACAAACACACACACACACATATATATATATATATACAAACACCAATAAATGATAAAACACTAGTGATACAAACATAAAAATAAAATATTATATAAACGCTTAAGAAAAATTAATTGAAAGTTCTTTATTTTGTTATACTCCTTGTACGAGTACTGAGCTTGTTGGTGGTTGTGGTGTGCTTGGCGGTGGTTGAATGTAAATTGACATTTGGGTGTTGAGATACAAGGTATCTTACAAGCATACTAGTTCTAAATTTACGTCGAAATATAAATTGACGTTGGCAATAATTGCAAATTACATACTCCTGTTGTTCAAAGTACATAAAATGATTCCAAATATTTGACGAATGTAATCGTCGTGAAAGATTTTCTTCTCCTATGGATATAGTTACATATAATGTTGTAGAATTGTTGTAAAATAAAATTAAATATATTTATTGACTAAAGTACTATGTCACTAAATATTTATAGGAAAAGTTATATGTACGATTATAAAAATTATAAAAAATAATTGTACCTAGAATATTTTAAGTTGCAAACTGCAATATTATAAAAAAAAATTGATAACAAGTCATTTAATATCAACTTAATAAATAAATTTGTCACTTGTTATTATTACTTTGTTAAAAAAAAATAATTACTATGACTTGCTAGTTTGTTTAAAAAAAAAAATTTATTATGTGGGCTTGAAATGAGCCTTATTTGGGCTCAAGTTGGGCTTGGATTGGGCTCTTAGGATGAGCTAAGCTGGGTCTGGACTTAAATAGGCTTGGGCTCAAATTTGCTGGGTCAAAAATTATATGATCCAACTCGACCCACCTATATATAGTGGGATGGGTCGAGTCAAACTCATTTTCAATCGAGTTGGATTAGACTCGAATTTTTGTGTACTAGGCTAAGTTAGGCTTGTGTCGACCCAACCCAAATGTCACCTCTATATGGGAACTTTTTTCAAATAGCCCTCATTGTTTTTCTAAAATTTTAAATTTATCTATATTGTTTAAAATTAACTAATTTAGTCTCGTCCATATTATTTAAAATTAGTCAATTTAATCGCTATTATTTTTCAAAAAAAATTAATTTAATCCTAACCTAAATTGGCTAAATTAATTTTTTTTTGAAAAATAATTGAGACTAAATTTAAAAATTTTTAAAAAAATAAGTACTAATTGACTAATTTTGAACAATAGAGGCTAATTTAAAATTTTGAGAAAAATAATAGAGACTCCTTGTATAATTTTTCCTTTGGTCTATTTGACAACTCAATGGTGGACGTTTTTTTTTTCTTTTCTTAAAGTCAGGAGGTGTCCCTATACTCGAAGGTATGAGACTAGTCTCCGCTTGGGGGTCGAGGATATCCCTGGTCACGAACTACTTCCAGAGAGTTTTGAACCCCTGACTTTGTAGGTAAAGTCCGCCCACTTAGGAATGGCAGCGGTTCGGTTAACTGCGATTTTTGACAAAACTAAAACTGAAACCGTTTATCAAACCGAAACTGAAAACTGCCGAATTTAAAAATTATTATCCAAAACTGAAACCGATGAGATTAAAAAAACATGGATAACTGAAACTGAAATCAATAACTTTAAAAAAAAATAATTTAAATAGAAAAAAGTCTAAAACATTTTAAACTCAGATGTAAGAGAATCACAAGCCCAAAGTTTGACTACATTAAGGTTTCAACAACAACGAACCGTATGTGCCAAAATGAGCACAGAAAATACAAACTACATCAATCTCAAATAAGAAAAAGATATATATATATATATAGATATATATATATATATATATATAAGATTCTATAAGTTGATTTACAAAAATAAATAAAAAAAGAAGAAGAATCATAACTAAGATTTAAACTTTTCCCATTCCAACAACACAAAATCACCAACCCTTTTCACTTCACAGTAGGAAAATGCCAAAAAAAAAATCAATCTAACAAATAAACATATACAACTATAAGGACATAAACGAAGCATGTAAATGTACATTTATAAACATATGAACACAGACAAAATCCAGAATGTATAAAAAGAAGTGAATTTGAAGGCATTGGGATTACCAAGGGAAGCAACAAGTAATCAAAAAGCCATTGAATTAGTATGGGTTTTGAACGATCTGAGAGATTCTAGAGAGAGAGAGAGAAGTGGTGGCAAGAACCCTTGTAGGTTCTGGTAAATCTTTGGATTGTGTCGCTTTTTGAAGAACTGAGCTTTGAAGAAAAATAGTGAACGTTGTTGCTGCCTATGGTTACGCCGGTCGATGCGATGGTGACGGTGGTAGTGATGGGAGTTGAAGAAGAAGAAGAAAAGAGAGTTGGTGGAAGCTCAACGACAAAAAAGAAAGAGAGTTTTGCAAGTTGAAGAAAGAGTGAAAATGAAGAAAAAAAAAATGAAAAGACAGGGCCAGTACGCTTTGGAAGATGGTAGAAGAAAATGTATGAGAAGACTATAATAATCCTATTAATACATTTTGAACATATTTGTAAAAATGTTAAAAAGTAATTTTATGATCAGATATTTATTGTCAGATTATGAAAAGACTATAATAGTCCTATTAAAACATTTTGAACATTTTTGTAAAAAAGTTAAAAGGTAATTTTATGATCAGATATTTATTGTCAGATTTCACTAAAAGACATTATGGCCTTAAAATAAAAAGTACAAAATTATTGGCAAATGGTACAAGCAATTCACAGTAATAATGACTTACAAACATATCAACTTGGACAATTTTGTCCAACAACATTATCATCATAATATATAAAATGTACACAATGCTTAGCACATAATACAATACCTTTATACATTGGATGAGCTACAAATATACTTGTATGGACACTTTTAACCCTGGATATTCTTTTAGTTTATAGTAAAGATAAAGATATATTTATTTATTAATTTATAATCGAGTTTCATTTTTTTTAATATTAAAATCCAAAATTTATAAATTTTTTATCGGACGAATACTCGTCGATTTCGAATAAAACGATTACCTATTGTTATTTCTACGTACTTCCACTGATAATTCATTTACCATCTAGATCACAACTCGTTGACATTGCGAACCTATCTATTATGTTATCTAACCATAATGGTGTTGAGGAAAATTTTCTCTCTTCTCCAGTTGACCTTGGTCTAGCATTAATTGAAACCTGAAATTAAAGTCTCACGTTAACAATTTACCAAAATTGTAGATCTTGAATTATGACAATAATTGGAAAATGACATAAACCAGATAAATCAAATAAAGTATTGCAAGAAATAAAAAGACATGAAACGTTCGCGTAATTCATCAAAACTTACATCCACATATAAAATTGACGAAAATCACTATATAAGGCTCCGTTTGTTTGCCGTAAAATATTTTGTTGAAAAATATTTTACATATTTTTTAGTGTTTGGTAGGATGTAAAATTTGGTCAAACGTAAAATATTTTTCAATCAATAATTACGGCTGTTTTTACTTAATTTTAATGTGTTTAGTAACACCAAAAAATTGATTAATTGTAAAATATTTTACAATCAACAATCATGGCTAGTACAAAATTTTGTAAATATTTTCATGTTCTTTGGGAGAAAAAAAATATTTTACGAAACTCACTATACATGCAAATATCAAAAAATATTTTTTAATATTTTATTTTACAGAAAAATATTTTCCTCCAACAAGTTATTTTACGGCAAACAAACAGAGCCTAAAAGGGACACCCCAATTTCCCCTTGGAAAAATATTTTTCCTTCCAGTAAAACCTTAGCAGCATCTCAGATATATTTTTGAAAAATCCAATTAATCAGTCCAACCATAAGGTTAGCAAATAATATGTTCGGGACTTTTTTTAAAAAATAAAGATAATTGTGTAGTCTTCTTTACGTATTAAGTCAATTGTAGTAAAATATGAAAGAAAAAATGGAAACAGGAGAATTGGCTGATAGGAGTCATCAACTGGATCAAAACACAAGACATCAGACTACTTACTCCCCTTATAAATTGCCTGAGTAAATAATAGATCAGATTTGGATGCGGCATTGAATCCATTTCAAGGTTACAAATCGTATGTTGCAATAGCATGTTTCAACATATACTCCAAGTTATGTGTATATTTTTGTGAACACTCTTAGATAGGCTCTATGCTTGTGTGGTTTTTGGTAAAGTTATGTATATATTTTTGTAATTAATACATGTACTTACTTACCGAGAATATATATATATATATATACTTTAGGTTAGTCAAGGGCTATACTATAAATCTGGTGGTGCAATGGTGTGCTCTAGTCAATTAAGGCCTATGCGATATTAGTGAATGGAGTGTCATAGGTTCGAATTTAGAACCTTTGACAAAAAATTATTACCCGACTACTCCATCTAATTCATGAGAGCATTACTAATTTTTTTTTTTTAATAGTTGTTTGTCTATCTATTCCTTGGTTGTTTCTCTCATTTTTGTCACTCCTACGATACGCGGTTTCTAAACATCTTCTTGCTTCTTTCGGAGAAGAAGATACAACTTGGTTAATTACTTAATTACTCTCACTTATTTGATTAACCCAACAACATTAATTACCAACTTCATTTTATGCTTTCGTAACTATCAAGGAAATTTATAGGACTTTCTAGGTGTGTGTGTACATATACATAGATAGATGTTTGGCAAATGATACCAAATGTCCTGCCAATATGAGGAAAACAACATCAACTACTCGTGGTATTGTGGTATCGATCTTTTTCATTTTGCTGGCTCTGGACAATGAAATCATGTTCTCTTGGTCACATAAACATTTCTCTTGTCAGAATATCAGTCAATCAAGTGTCCAATTATGTAGTTAAATTAGTTACATAAACATTTCCCTTATTAGAAGATCAGGCAAGAGTGTCTGATTATGTAGTTAAACCTGATATTGGCAGATTTTTTTTGATAATACAAGCAATGATAGATTTAGAATTTTATTTAGTGCGGGTTAAAATCACACAATTTAGTACTTATATAAAAAATTTTCCCCCAAGAGAGGGACTAAATTAATTTCGCAACCTAAAAATATATACATTTAAAAAAAAAATACAACTCTTAACTTTTCAAAAAGTATAGCCTAGTTTACTCATTTTGATTTTGTTATGCTCGGGGTGATATCATGTGTGTGAAAATGTAATTTGAAACAAAGATGAAAGTGAGAAATTAGACACGTATTTACGTGGTTGGGTTTAAAGCTTACGTCCACGAGCAGTATGAGAATAATTTACTATATAATGAAACCGGTTACAACTATTCTCTTCCAAAGCCTTACACCTTTCTATTTTAACACACCTATTACAATAGTCATAACACTTATTTATAAATAATCCCTAGGGTTCTGGATATTAGATTTACAAGATAATTGTGTATTAATTACAAATATAGGCCATAGCCCAACAAATTCCATTATCGGAATCCGTAAAGGTTGTAACCCTGTTGGCTCTAATTATACAGTAGAACCTCTTTAAATTAATAGCGTTGGGACTACCAAATTTTATTAATTTAATGAGATATTAATTTATCGATAAATTAATAACTATTAATTAATAGAGATATTTTTCATTTTTTTGGCTTTATAGTAAACATATTATGATTGTGATGTCTTTTTTCGGTCCAATTTGAAAAGATAAGTAATGAGAATAGAAGATAAAATTTAATTTAGTGAGATTAGAAAAAAAATTTTCTAATCTCGTATCTAAGTTCTTGTAGGATTAGGATGTGAACTAATTTCTCTAATATTGTATCATAATCTTTGTAGGATTATCTCAATTTTTTTTCTTTAAATAATTAAATATGAGATTCAAATAGATTTGAAGTTCAACAAAAGACAAGCTACTCTTGATTCATATTTTAAGAAAAACTCATAATCAATTTATTATATACTTTTTAGCTAATTATTAATTTATGAAATATTTGAATCAATAAAATACAAAGGAAATTTTTTAAAATGTATTATCTTATAATTTTATCGAATTTATCAACTTTTTACACTGGTCCCAAATCGGGACCGAACATTTTTATTAATTAAAAAAAATTATTAATTTATCGAGTATTAATTTAAAGAAGTTCTATTGTATATGTTTCCCTATAAATAAAAGCTCCTCTTTAAGAAAAATAATAATAATCATCATCAAACCTTGTCGTTCTAACAAACCTAGTTTCTGTCAAAATATACAATGTGTACATAATTATCATTCACTTTCGACCATCACCAAACAAATAATAAAAAAAAGATAATTATCGTTCAATAGTACCAAGATACGAGTCCATTCTACAGCTCAGTGATTTTCGATTAATATCTTCTTATTATACAAAAATGTAATTAATATTATCACATCACATGAAGCTATTAGGAAATTCTTCCACAAAGACCTGCTGATCACTGATAGTTTCCATCTATCTTCCTTTAAATTCCTGAAAGTTGTTAGGAAAGTGAGATACTCCCGAAAAGTTGAGGTAATAACTGGTTTTAACTTACTATATTCCTTTACATTTTTATTGGATGACTTGTAGATTACTCTCATAAAAAAATCAAAACTTAACGAGTGCCCATTATTAATATTTTTTTTATCAAGTTTGTTTTTAATCGAATACTTATGAGTTTCAATTTTAATTTCTACATGCTGCAATCTCTATTCACTCACCCATTTTATTCACGAGTAATACTTTCTATATTAAAAGGTGAAGAATGGAAATGTGACATATCCGAATAGAACATGGCCATAAGAGTGATTTTGGTCCCGCTATTCGGAGGTTCGAAATTCATAAGCAAAATGTTAATTGGTAAATAAAAATTGATGAAAATATGAAAATGTGATATATAATATAACAACATATATATTTCACCAAACTTGCCAAGAACTTTTCTTCCATACTATGCACATATTCACGCATGACACCAACCTTTTTATTACGAGAAATTCTTGTAAATGTCTGATGAACGTTTATCTCTTTTACATAAAATCGACCACACACATGTAAAATCCATCTCACACAAGTGAGAGGCACATGTCCGCATGGGCATTTGTAAGAGTTTTTCTTTTATTATTTAGCATCACAATGAGACCAACATATGAAAATGCCATGAAAAAGTCAATTTACCCAAAAGTAGAAAGTGTATTTGAATTTGTGATTCTGCTTAAAAAATAGAAAGAAAAAAAAAACAAAACTAAAATAATAAAACCAACCCCATCCCTGCCCGCGTTCATTTTTAACCCCGTCTCTCTCTCTCACCTACACACACACACACAATCGATTCCTTTCTCTGTAAAAATCCTCTCACGGGTCGTCCCACTCTCTCTCTCTCATCTAAGCAATTTCTATTCCAGGTAATATTTCAATTTCAGATATTGAATTTTGAATTATTCTCGATTAAGTTTTTTGAAATAGCAATTAGGGTTTCTGAATTTTCTAAGCAAATTTTAGGGGTTTTTCTTTGATTAATGTTTTAAGTAAGTAATAGTATCTTTCAGTAGTTCAATGAGTGCATATCAAATTATGATTTTATTTTTGGGAATATAATTGGCAAAATTGGATTGCGTATTATATTTGCTTCTGTCGAGAAATTTTTGAGTGGATGTTGACTTGAAGCTTCTGGAATTACAACCTCAATGAGCTATTGGCTTCGGTAATTTTGTCACTTTCTATTGAAATTCGAAGGTTTATTCGTGTTTTGTGTATATGCATATTCTCCATTACGAATATTCGATTCTGTGATCATTCTGGTAGTACCTATTAGCTGCCAATTTGAGGGGTGGGGGGGGGGGGGGGGGGGGAGGGGGGGTAAGTACGGAGATTATATACATCCGCGCCTCAAGTCACCTGCTAATAGCTACTTCTACAGTTGTCACCAATTGAATATTCGTACTCTGAAAACATGTATGGAGAATATAGACAATATATGTAGGTGTTGGAAAGGTCGATGTACGCAGTGTTTTTTCCGTCACAAAGAGCTGTTTCCAGACTTGAACTCAGGATAAGAAATTCTGTCTTGACTCGAGACCAATTACTCACTTGTTAAATACATGGTCGTTAAATTGTGGAAACACCACCACACACAAACAGAGAGACCCATATCATTTACGAATATTTCATTGAGTGATCACTTTGATAGTAGCTACAAGTTAGATTTGACTTCACTGCATGGAAATCACATGTCCATGATACAAGTCATGCATATCTATATGTATATATATTGTATTGTTTTCAATGCATGCATGCATAGGCTGAACCAGAAAGGAAAGGACAAATTTTCTGGTGTGCGTGTGTGTTTGGCTGTGTGTAGATTTTTCTATCTGTAAATATTTATGTACTCTGTCTCAAGTTGTGTTTATCTGGTGTAGGGGACCCATGTGAGACTGTTGGAGGTTGTCTTTGCTGCTTTAAGAGTGCAATGTGTCGCTTGATGTATTGAGGGGATTACCTTTTGAATTCTAATGTGCTAGTTTGTTTTATTTGTTTTACTCTTATGCAGTGGCAAATGAGTGGGCCATCTGTTGGTGAATCTCAACCTAGACCTTCTTCTGGGAGGAAGACATTGAGAAGGTGCAGGAACAATGGGGCGACTGATAATGTTGTTCTGATTGATGTTGAGAGTGATAACTTTGATAACATTATTATTATCGATGTTCCTGAATCTTTATCAAAGAAGCTGAGAGGTTCTAGTTCAAGAAAAGACAAAAGGTATCCACGGAAGACTGTAATCTACATTGACGATGACGAAAGCCCAGACAGCAACCATTCTGATGTTGAAGTAAACGAGAATGGAGATTTTTCTAATGGTACATCATCTTCTCCTGCTGCCAATGATGATGGGAACTCTTCAGATGCAGTTGGTGATGAGTGTCAGTTTGTTCAAGAGAATATATCTCCCGTGAAAATATCTAAATGCAAACGAACCTATTCAGGGAAAGCTTCTGCAAGTAACCGTTATGGTTTGGGTTCTGACTCGGAGATTGATTCATCTGATGATGATTTTCCTGATTGTGAGTTGGTGGAAGATTCTTTTGGCAGATTTAGAGAGCAGTGGGAGAAAGCTTCCTTGAAAAGGAAATGTGATAACCGCTATGGACAGTCAGGTATCGGGGTTTGTAATAATAGGTCAAGGGTTTCTCCTAACATTCAGCAAAATATTGGAGCCGAAAACATGCCCGAGCAACATAAGGAAGGCCCAGATTGTTCAAGTTCAGGAAAAACAAGTTGTGAAAGAGACGAATCATTCCCTTCCAATGTAACCAGGAATAGTACTCAACGTTCTTCTGCTTGTAATTCTAAGAAGGGAAGATTTGGTGATTATCTTTCGAAGACAAGGTTGAAAACACGATTTCCTTATGCTAAGGCTGATATTGATCACAAATCAGATCCATCATCAGAAGACTCTGCTAGCAACTCTGGTGAAAAGCAAGATCACCAAAAGTTTGAGCATGGTGGTCCGAGTTCCCAAGATACAGGTCAGGGTACTCAAGGGTCTCCCTTTAAACCTCAACATGAAGAAGGTTCTGAGCCAGTCAATCATGTGAGGAAGGCATCTGAGGGTAACGAGAGAGCCGCATCAACAGAGCCATGCACATCAAAAAATGAATCTGGTGAAGAGGTCTTTTGTAATGGCAAAGCCGGTTTAGTTGAGGAGCCACGACCTCAAAGTAATGAATTCATGGAAGAGGAAGAATTAGTACAGGCAGAATCCTCATTTATGAAAACCAAAATCTCTGATGAACAGCTTAATCATGATTTTGCTCATTGCAGTGACCAAGTTGGACCTGTTCAAGGAGAAAACATTTTCTGCAGTAGTTCACTCTTCAACTCAGGGATCAATATGGATAAAGGTCACCAGCAGGAAAATGGTGAATTATTTAAAGAGAAATTGACATCCTGCGACTATGGTTGTAATAATGAAGATGATGTTGTACCTGCTAACGACGGTGAGAATATGCATGTGACAGAGAGTTGTATTATTAGTGATCGAGAAAAGCTTAAGGAGACTGATGAATATAAAAGGGCCATAGAGGAAGAGTGGGCCGCTAGACAACGAGCGTTACAAATTCAGGTTCTTTACAAAATCCTGTTGGTTTAATAATCATTAGGAGATAAATTTTAAAGACTTCTTAATAAACGTACCGTGATTCACATAACACTTGGAAGGCAAAATTTACGAGAAAAGTTTTAACATAAATGAGTTTACATTCCTCAAACACTTGTTATTTCAATATTTAGAAGTCTATATCTTGTTTATAATTTACAGTTTCTGTCACAAAGGGTTTGGGTCTTCTCCATTTGGGTTTCTTTGAATTACGCTCATCTACGTACTGTTATAATAGCATTGATAAAAGTACTACTGATACTCTGACGCTGCTATGGAGCTCAGCTAAATCAGGCTAAGCTTTTGAGTGTCTCCGTTCTGCTCAGAATTTCTTGGTCCAAACTAGACATCAATTTTTATCTTTGAGCTTAAGTGTGAATTTGAGGTTTATCAATAAGAGAATAAAATGAGGTAAATTAAAAATCTATGTGGACAGTTCTAAACATTTGAGCTTAATCTATTGAATTTACTTAAGGGTACTCAGAACTTAAGTATAGATGAAAAGACTAAACTAATCTTTAAGAGTAATGTTGGAATGTGAAAGTTAAAACACTTGAGGCCTTCCTTACTTGTGTAAATGTAGTTATCAGAATTATATGATTCATGATTCATATCTTACAATTCGATTAGATTCATGAGCAAAACGATTTGAATCGGCAAGTAAAACAGAATTAGAGTGAATCCTACAATTGGAGCTGAATTGCATCGAATTAGAGTGAATCCTATGATTCAGTATAATTCACTTTTATGCTGCATCTAGGTTATTTAGGTTGGGTCACATTTGTTTTCTAATTTGTTTTCTTTATTTCTTTGGAAAATATTGTTAAAATGATGATATAGCTCAACTGACCATAATAGAAAAAAAAAAAGAAGCCAAACACAAAATCCTACCAAAATACCTAAGTCACTAAATAAAAATAGGTCAGCAGAAAAATCAGAATCATGCCAACACCAAACACACCTCTTGCATTGATGGCCAGAATCCTCAATGAAGATGAAGGTTATGAAGAGAAGGGATGATTGTTGTTGTTGATGAGTCTTTCTAAATTCTAAATTTATTTAAATTTGATCACATCGTCACAATTGATGATACGATATGATTCATCATTTGTATATATATTAAGTATTTGATGTTTCATGTATATGTGATTTGGGCTTTTTCATTGTAGGCGGAAGAAGCACAGCAGTTGCGGAGGTTGCAAAAGCGAATAAAAGCTGAACGTGTTCGCCTGTTGGATATGGAGAGAAGACAAAAGGAACGTTTGGAGGAAATGCGAGAAACCCAGAAAAAGGTATTTCCAATTACCCCGGTCTCTTCCACTCTCTCAAACTATTATCATCTCGCCAAAATCATCCCCTCTTTATAGTTTTGTGTCTTCTTTTGGTCTCTGCAATGGATTTGTTTCCTTTTTGTTTGGTTAGCCCCTTAACTTGCCAGTTGAATTTGAGCCATTTCTTTTAATGTGTTTAGGATGAAGAACATATGAATCTGAAGGAGTTGATGCGTGCTGAAATCAGGAGGGAGCTCAGTAAACTGGAACTAGAATGTCATGATATGGCATCACTATTGCGGTGCTTGGGAATCACTGTTGGCAGTGAGCTCAAACCATTACCACATGAGGTAGGCTATGCTTCTTAGAATGCTTCAAGTTTTGAGTCTCTCTTTCTCTCTTGTTCAAGCACTTGCACTTTTATCAATATTACAAATGAAATTATCAAATAGGTCAAATCAATATGTTTCTCTGCTTTCCACTGCCCCTAATGAGACTGCCATATATTATCAATTTTGTAAATCGTCGAGTGCTTTTAGGAAAATAGAAGAGGTTGTCATATTATATGCTCCTTTAGCTTCAGTGAGGGCAAGGTTGTGTGTATTCTATTGTTTAATTGGTCAGAGTATTTTCTCAAGTTGACGGGACAGTCAAAAAGATGCTCTAGAACATCTGAACTTTTCTACTAAGTTGACCTTTGCGGTGTGGTGTAATTGGTTGTCATTGTTGCTATTGTGTAATGATAAGTATCCGTATCCACATGTTATTTTTTCATGGGGCAAACACCTCTTGAAGACTTGAAGTTTCAAGTGAACCTTTTTTTTCTTTTTGTTTTTTGCCTTAGATGAACCACATAGTATTATCATAAAACATACAAATTTTCTTTGTATTACACATTTAACTAGTTTGTTGTTCTCCATCCATTTGGTATAGATTCTACTGATGGTTAAGATTATTACAATAGAAAATAACACTGCAAGCTGCAGGGTGCATTGTCATTGGAATCGTAGATCTTCTCTTTATCTGTATCGTATAACATCTGAGTGATCATCACTTCTTGTTGAATTGTTGCACCATATGTGAGCCATGCCTTATTTACTGATATTTGCTCGCCTAAAGATACTTATTCTTGCTGTAGTCGCTTGCACATCTTTTCCCCGTACAAATTGGGTATTGGCTTGGCTGATTCATAGTATGTTATGATGTTACCTCCTTGGTGATATGTTTTGTGGTCGGGTCGTATTGCTGCTTCTGAGAACTTTTTCTTCTCGGATATTCAATTTCAGGTACGTGCCGCTTGTAAACGAGCCTTGTTTACCTTTCACCCAGATCGAGCTTCAAAATTTGATACGCGTCAACAGGTCGAATCTGAAGAGAAATTTAAGCTTATATCTCGCATGAAAGAGAAGTTTTTGCTAACTTGATAACTTGTAGAAATGAGCTAATGTTAACATATTCCATTTCCCGTGGAAATTATCTGTTGCTCCACTTATTTTGGTTTAGCAAATTTGGTGATGTGCTCATAGCCTGCTTACATGGCGCAATAATATTCTTGTAAATATGTTTAAGTCTTTCCTTTTTCTTTTTTTTCCCCCCCTATTCTAGCTCATTAGTCTTACATCCAAAGGAGCTTTGTAACTCTAGTAATTTGTTCCTCATTCTTTTAAATAAGTTTCTAATTTTGCCTTAAACGCTTGTTAAATGTAATAGATAAATACAACGTACGCCTTTTTAATAGTTTAAATTTTTAGATGAAGTGATCACTTATTGTGGTATAGAGCTTGTGTTCACATGTAAGGTTTAATAAAAAACTATTTAGTCTACAAGTGAGAGAACGGTCAAACATAATAAATAAGTATAATAAATATTTCTCTAACAGTTTTATGAGGGGGTCACTTGATAACGCTGAAAGTGTGTTTCATATTGATAATACATAAAAAGAAATACGGCAATGCGTGCGTATCGGCACCCCGTCTTAATGACAGTTTTGATATTGGTTTGTTTTGTTAGAAAGAAGACCAGACCAGACTACAACCATTTCTGTGTTTCTTTGTGCTGGGAAAGCTAGGGAAGAGATGTCAACCGAGGAATGGTCTCTCCCATCTGCTGTGGGGTTCTCCCCTTATCGAATCAGACCATCCAACGCTATCAAATGGGAGGGAAGCAACACTTAAACTAGCCCTAAGGTGGCGCATATGGCTCCTGTTAGCACACGCAAGTCATGTGAGGCTACCTCCCTATAATGGCTCGTTAGCTATTATAGGGAGACAAATAGGCAAAAATCACTCCAGCAAACTCTCTAAATGAGGCTCCCTAGAATTGAGAGCTTTTTTTGTTCACTCTTTACTTGCTTGTCTGCACTCTTTGCTTGTTTTTAATTTTTATTGTTGTAGATGTACTCACAATTCAATTTGTACTACACAAAATAATATTAAAAGTCAAAAATATAATATATCATATAGTTAACAAATGAAAAAAGTGAATTAGAAAATATTAAAATAGTGTGTTTGATCCAAGAATAGATGTATATTAGAGTAAAACAAAAATAGGGAGTCTCTAAAATAGAAAAATTATTGAAATAAAACTGAAATAAAGAGTCTTGAAATAAATATAGATTAAAAGTAGGGAGGCTGTTAGAGTGAAACTGAAATAAAAAACCCGTAAAGCTAAGGAGACAACTCTAAATTCCTTATGTGTAGAGAAAAAAATATTGAGACTGTTGGAATTAGCCTAAGAAGTTCAACGTCATCCTATTCCAAGTGAAAGATGAGCTCACTCTCGACTTTAGACTTCTTCAAATTCTCGAGTGGGGAACAATTTTTTTTTTTTTTTAATAAAATAGGTAATCATTTTCATTCCACCAAATAAACATGAATATAACTATGAAGTTACAAACACAAAACGTCAAAGGCTAATGTTGTGTGATTTCTAACTCAAATGCACGTATCGCAACAAGTAATAAAGTGATAAGTAAAGATCGTTCTCACGAGGACTGTGATTATTAACTATCGAAACTACTCTAGCTCTAATTTTATTCGGACAATCAAAATCTGAGAAATTATAATTAAAAGCTAAAGAATTAACGAAACTGATAAAACTAACAACTAAACAATTATGAAATTAACAAAGGATGGTAATTCAATAGTTAAAAAGCTCTAGAGATTCCAATTTCACTAAGATTAATCCTACTTGAAACTATTGACTTAATTCAATCGATGTCTATTCCCTACGTTGCCAGTAAATTTGCTAATGTGGTTATTAATCTTTCTCAAGCATCAATAACATATTTCGCTAAGCAAACTACCTACATTTATATGATAACTGTGAACTTAGGAAACTCATTAAACTCTAGAAATTCATGCGTTGCACTGGATCTCATAATTATCTCTAGCTTATGACGATTTAATGGTATTTCACACATGGTCTAATTTAGTTATCACTTCTCAGTCTCAAACCAAACCACGAATCATGCAATTGTTGATTAGACAATCACAAGCATTAAACTCAGCATGAAATACTCAACGCATATATAGAATAGTTCATCAATGAATTAAAATCAAAGGCTTCAAGTATTCATAATCCGGTTACGTTGTAGTCCTAGAAAAATAATATAGAACATTATAATAAAAGTAAATAAAATCCAAAATCTATCGAAGTTCATGATGAGAAAGAGAAAGAAAAACTAGAAACCTCAAGAGAGTCGTGGTAAAAGCTTGTCTCTGATTCGTTCTTTCTCGTCAATCTTGCAATTTTCTCACGTTTCTCCTCTCTAGAACGTTGCTTCTCCTCACTAAAAACAGTCGCCTCTAAAAGCTCCCCCTTATCTCACGTTTTTTTTTTCTTTTTATGATAGGGTTGCTTCTTTTCGTGCCATTTTATAAAAATGCCCTTTAATTTTCTGCGATGTTGCGCAGCTGCGCTATGACTACGCTACTTCTGATTTTTTTTCAATTGTTTCACAACTTGCATGCAAGCTCGCCCTTGACCATTTTACTTCAATTTTGCCTCGAAATCCATGCTTTCTAATAAAATTCACTTACATCGCAAAACAAACACGAAACCCGTCAAATTGCTCCAAAACTTACTCAAAAACTAACAAAAATTAAGTAAAAAAATGTTGAAATAATATATCAATAATACACCCAACAGCTAATGTTCTAAATAGAACACAAAGCTCTATTTTCTATATTGTCTATGTACTTACAGTGGAGCCCAATATTCCCTCTAACATCAAGTAAGATCATCTCCACACTTGGTCCTTTGTGAGTGCACCAGAATCATGTATCCTGCAATTCCTTTCGGCCCAAAGGTAGTAGATACAAGCGTAGAAGGTAGATTTAATAATATCAGACTTGAGATTCTTACGCTGACAAATGAAAATAAGCTTAGGCAACAGAGTGCCCCAGTTAAGATTGAGTCTCCCAAACCTAAGCTTCACAGCAAAAAGTTTTTCACACTCTAGCCAAGAAAGGACGTTTTTCACACTCTAGCCAAGAAAGGACAGTTACAGAATAAATGATCCCTAGACCAATTGGACCTGCACGACACAAAAATATCCGAACAATATCATGACTATTTAGAATGTGGGATGAAAGACAAGTTGATAAGAGCCCACGTCTGACATCTTTATTATAAGATATATCATATTTTTAAAATTTTTACAATGTATCATTACTTCTGTCACGTACCCTATATCATCTTGAGTAGGTCATTCAAACTCAACTTTCAAGATGTGAAAGTTCTACGTTCTGAGACATACAACCCTCTTAGGAGAGGGAAATCCTTCATTGCAAAATGGCCTATAAGAAGGAAACTTCACAACGAAGAGACTGTCTCAATTAGAAAAACATAGGGTCTTTCTCAAATTTACCTACACATTTCATTAGTGTTGCCTATATTTAAGATTTTCATTGTCACCTTCTTAGGCCTCTCTAAGTCCATCTTCCACCCTAAAGACTAACGTGAACGTCATAATTTTTTTTTCAGAAAAAGGTTTATGTAATCTTACCCTTTTTGTTTTGTAAATTGTCATTCTCTCACACCGGACCGACCTAGGACGCGTTGATAGGCTAAATCGGACATCATCATGCCCAAATATATGCTAATGAATAAAACTGTTTCTGTAGAAACATTGTTCAATTATTGAATGAAATAATCAACTATAAGTTGGCTTTTCTTTGGTTTTTCCTTTTTCTAAAAGCAAAATTGCTCGATAACCCTTGTTCATTAATAAACCATGACAATTCTCGAATGCTTTTATGGTTTCTTAACGAGTGAGTGAAAATTGAATGCGAAATTTGTACGTGTTTGGTGCAATATAAAAGTATCAAGAGCTAAATAGCTACGTCAAAGCCTATATATGCTTATTTACTAAAATTACTCTAAGAGTTTTATGTATTTTAATTTGAAAATCGTCATATATTCCAAATGCACGCTTCGCATGTTAGTAGCAAAGAAGTACAAACGACAATATATAACATATCACCACCAAGCTTTTGGTTCAGTGGTATGTTACTCGCAGTGAGTACAAGAGATTACGAAATCAATTTTCATAGATGACATCATTTAATATGTTTATACGGCTTAAGGCTCTCTTAAATCCGAAGAAAATATATAAGATATCACTATAATTTCCAACAAAAAAAAAAAAAAAACATATCACTATAATTGCTGTTGCATTGGCGCTACTATTTTTCTAAATAGACAATTAAACTTTCTCAGAGTTTTGAAATTTCTATTTCCGTGATCCTATAAGACCTGGATAGCTAACAGTATCATAGGCTTAGGATCACTAGTTATCATATTCTAAACTTTGATACTTTTGTGTACAAGAAGTAGGTTAGAGACACAATTATTCTCGCCACAATATATATCTCGTTTTCTAAGTCATAATTGAAAAACTTCGCTTGTACATGAGGAGGTGCGTTGAAGACATCTAACAAATTGAATATACATCATCTGACAATCTAAGTTTTTGGAACACGTGGTCACTTAAGAAATTTAGTTTTGGCACCAAATGCATGTATCATGGAATCATTATTAAATTATAAGTGCATCCGAAAGAAATTACAAGTACACATCGATTCATTAGTAAGTGATTATAGTTCTTAAATGAATCTAGAAGCATTTCCATTCTGAAAGTATGGTGAAACTCACCTTATAATGATTGGGACATTTCAATCATTTGCAAACAAACGTATATATATTGAACATAAACAACCGAAGATTACACTCACCAGAAATTATTTTATCATACGACACATGATTCTATAGTGTAATAAAAAAAAAAAAATAGTTTCTCATCGTGTCAATTATATACTAGATATACATATTGTCTCCGATTTGTGGTTTTTTTTTTATTCTAAAATTTCATGGCGGTGTTTGGGATTTTATCATAAATTCATGAGGCAAATGGGAATATTAATTTAAACCCTTTTTCCTTGTGTGCTACATCACATAATCATGCACTGACTTTATGAATTTTTATTTTCATTTTTATTTTTTTCCTGCAGAAGACAACTCTTCAACTCAAAGATCAATATGGGGAAAGCCCATTACCACCAGGAAAATGGTGAGTTATTTAATAAGAAATTTACATACTGCAAAAGTATGGGAAACTATTCAATCAATTTGGACTGATATTAGTTTCTCATATATTGGTAGAATCTATATGTATAGGTCTTTTCTACCATATGAGAGACTGATCCATCAGTCCGGACTGATTATTAAAGTATTTTCCAAAAGTATTGGTGCTAAGTGAAGATGATGTTGTGTAAACTAATGGTGGTGATATTTTGCATGGGACAGTGAATTCTATTATTAATGCTCGTGAAAAGCTTAAGGAGACTGATGAATACAAAAGGTCCATGGAGGGAGAGTGGGCTGCTAGACAACAAGCGTTACAAATTCAGGTTCGCTACATTTACTGCAGAATAGTAAAGGGGCGCTTAGGGGTGCACTCTATCACTAAGCTAATAGTCTACCGTGCGCGCCTGTAAAATTTTCTGCAATAATAGTCAAGATCTTGTTCTACTATCCTTCTCATGGTCAAAAGGATTTGAGCGTAGATACAGATTGTAACCTGCGCATTCACACCACACCTAGAAAGCAAAATCTGAAGTTGAGGTTGATCATTATCATGAGAATAAACATAAGATAAATTTAAATACATACGTGGACAGTTCTATATACTAGCTATAAGATCAATCTTCTATCTATCTATCTTATATGCATGTATATAACTTGCGGTTCTAGAGGTTCTAACACACGGAATTAATGCTCATATACAAATAATTTTTTTTTCAGTACAAGAATTAACTACTTAATTTTTTGAACTAAAAATACCCTTATATATTTCTTTTTTTTTGAGTTCAATCAGGACTGCAACCCCCAATTACCTCCATGTACATCTGCCATGCATGAATGTATGTATTCACGTATAATTACTAGAGCTTCAATACGAACTTCACCTTATTTAGAACTGCAAAGAATGGCTGCAAAAATATTGATCTTTCAGTTGTGCATGTCTATTAATTATGTTATGCATATAAGTATTTCATATTTCAGATTTAAGTGATTTGAACTTTTTTTTTTCGTAGGCTAAAGAAGCACGGCGATTGCGGCGGTTGCGGAAGAGAGGAGAAGCTGAACGTATGCGCCTTTTGGATATAGAGAGAAGACAAAAGAAACGTTTGGAGGAAATGCGAGAAACCCAAAAACTTGTACGTGCAACTCGGACTTGGAGCATCTCATAACGTTATAGAGAGATCAAATAGTAATGAACGTTGCGTTCACAATTCACTACCATTGGATCAAACTTATAGTGTTATATGTTATAAAATGATTCAAATCTGTACAATTCCCCAATTGATCTCTTCTTTTAAATACATTTAGATCCGTCTAGATAGACTCCGGTTGTGAGAAGTGTGAGGTGGACCCCACATGTGTGAGGCCCACGCCATTTGACACAGATAGAAGTTTGTCCAGATCAATGGACCTAAGACCGTCTCCTCTTCTTCTTATCACCATCTGTCCAAAATCATCTCCTTTTTGTCTTTGTCGTGTATGTGTTTAATTTGGGAAAGTCTACAAAACGAGAGACATTCAAAACGTCCCTCTAATAGAGTCGAGGGCTTCCACTGGTGCATGTGTGCATGCGTGCCAGACACAAATGTTGGGGCTAATGGCACATTTTGTAGATTTTTCCGTTTAATTTCCTTAATTTTTCAAGTCAATCTAAGCCTTTTCTTAATATGTGTAGGCCGAAGAACATAAGAATTTGAAGGAGTTAATGCGTGCTGAAACCTGGAAAGAGCTCAGTAAACTGGAAAGCGAATGTCATGATATGGCTTCACTATTGCGGCGCTTGGGTATCTCTGTTGGCAGTAAGCTCAAACCGTTACAAGATGAGGTAATTTACTCTACGTAGAGAAAATTACTTGCAAATGCACGGCCGAGCCTGATGTTTTTATATGGTTACACGAGTTACCACAATTAATAAGATCTACATGCTTTTTGAGAGTTCCACTGATGTTGTTAGAGAACCGCCTACTCTAGCACGTCGGGCCGACGTGCTGAGAGTTTGTTTTTATGTAATGCGCGTGGAGTTTAATTAAACATAATAGACTCTTATATAATAGTTTAAATTTTTAGAAAAGAGTTTTTTAAATTTATTTATTGACTTTAACACGAAACAATTTTAAATTTCTGACAACTTATTTATTCCGATGTTTAATTTCAGGTGCGTACAGCTTGTAAACGAGCCTTGTTTACGTTTCACCCAGATCGAGCTTCAAAATCTGATACCCGCCAACAGGTTGACTCAGAGGAGAAATTTAAGCTCATATCTCGCATGAAAGAGAAATTTTCGTTGACATTGATAACTTCTACAAATGAGCTAATGTTAACACATTTCATTTCCCGTGGAAATTATTAGTCCCTTACTATATTTATGTATTTTCAGAGTAATGTTTTATGTCAATTGTTACATTTTTATCCTCTTTTGTATGATTCGAAATTATGTACTGAATATCAAATATTTCGTGTTTATGGTAAGTATTTTTTAATATAAAAAAGGGTGAAAGAGTAATTATAGTAATGCTTTTCTTCTTATTATCTATAGCAACTTTTTTTTATATTCTACATTTTCACCTCGCGACTATAAACAAACTCGTGATTATGACTGGGTGGTACGCTCTGCCCAAACTAGGTACATTCATCCCAAACATCCTACCTCTAATTGTTTCCAATAAATATTGACGAGGGGGACCCCCGAGCTGAGGTATGATGCCCACCCCGAGCTGGGGAAGTCCAACCCGGGCCGAGGCCAGCCTGTTCAGCTAATGCCCAACCTGAATGCTAATCCAATCTCACCTTGACCCAGAAAAACCCCGACCTAAGTGCCAGCTGCTCTAATGGGACATAAAGCTGCACCGCATTAAATGTTGTCAGATTCGAATTTAGTATAAATAGAGTTCCACCCCTTCATTCCAGAGGTAACTCGTCATTAAATGCTTTCAGCTACTTCGCCAGCTCGGACATACTAATCATTCGTGCGCCTGAGGGGAAAATCCAGGTCATCACCCCCCACCTTTTCCTTCATTTTCTTGTGTAGGTCAAGTAGCCGACCCGAAAATCCAGGTCAAGAAGCCGACCCAAAATTCCAGCTCGGCAGGAGTAGCTTCCTAACCTCAATTGCGAGATTCCGACCTCGACAGTTTGGAGCCGTCTGTGGAAACAAGTTCTTTCTATCACTCTTCTCACTACTCATTGAGGAACCATCATGGTACAAACTAGAAGCCACAGCGCACCAGTAGAGGACTCACCCAACCCGGACGAGGACCTTGAAACCACACAGGTGCCTAACCAAGACCCCACCCAAACCGACGTTGGAACGAGCCAACATATACACTTAGCCTCAGAAACTAACCCTTCTACAGATGGAGACCCTAACTCCAGCCTATCACCAGAGATAATGATGATGCTCTGAATGTTTGAGGAACTAAATGAGCAGGTAGCCCGGCTAGCTGCGGAACACCTAGTTCTGCAAGCAGCTACATCGCGGCCCGCCCATCCACAATTTCGCATTCCAGCCCTAGGGCGAACCCGAGCGCAAGACGAAAAAGGCTTCCTCGAGCCGGTGGCAAGGCCCGTGGAGGCGAGAGGCAAGAGAGCGGCCCATGCCGACCCCGAGCAGGCCAAGACCGCGGCCGCCATAGCCAAGGTCATTAACCAGCTCGGTGTTAGCCCACTTTCACCTGAGGTATTAGCGACGCCGTTGTCCACCGGCAACCGGATGCCCAACCTGGCCGTCTATAACGGGGACGGAGACCCAGCCAATCACCTGCTCAACTTTGATCATCAATGACTCTGCATGATATGACCGACCTGATGAAGACGAAGACATTACCGACCACCCTGGTTGGCAATGCCTTGGATTGGTTCCAAAAACTTCGTCCCGGTTCTATTACAAGTTTTCATCAGCTGGCTGAGACTTTCTTGTCTCGCTTCGCTGGAAGCCGACGTGCAACCCGACGCACTTCATCATTGCTGTCGGTGAAACAGCATAGAGGAGAAAGTCTAAGGGCTTACACGGTCCGATTCAATGAAGAGTCCCTCAAAATACCCAACCTAGAGGACTCTATGGCGTTAATGGCCTACCAAAGTAGACTCAGGTCGGGCCCCTTTACATCCTCCCTGGCTATCAACCCCGTGGATACTGTAGTCGAGCTGATTGTACGAGCAGAAGGGTACATATACTCAGAAGAAATCCATTAGACGAAGAGAGATGATGACAAGGAGAAAGAAGCCGGCAAGAAAGGAGAGACCTCCCGAGCCCAACCTGGGGGAAAAATCCAAAACGACCGAGGTAAGCAGCCGAAGCAGAACCCGGTTCACTATGTTCATTCCCTTAACACCACAAGGGAGCAGATCCTGATGGAGATCCAACACCAGAACCACCTGCCTCCAACGTCGAGGATGAAAGACCGACCTGAGAAACGCAATAGGACCAAGTATTACCGTTACCATATCGACTACGGCCATACCACTGAGGAGTACAAAGACTTGAAACAGGAGATCGAAGCACTGATAGCCCAAGGTCACCTCCGGAGGTACATAGATCAACAGCCGACCTGGAGTCAAGATCAAAGAAACAGAGAGATAATTCCACCCAGGCGCCAGGCTAGGGGCGGACGTCTGGTTGTGATTGAGACCATTGCAGGAGGATTGGCATTGAGTGGGGAGACCTCGACTGGCAGGAAGGGTTATGTTCAGGCTAGAAGGGAGTATGGGCCGGTGTGGGGTCCGATCCCGGAGATAGAGGAGCTCACTTTGTCCTCAGAAGACTTGGAGGGTGTGATATTGTCCCATGACGACCCACTGGTGATCAGTGCTGAAATAGCCAACTTCACAGTGAAGAGGCTGATGGTGGACACCGGGAGCTCGACATAAGTCATATTCTTAAAGGCATTTGAGCAAATGGGGTTGGACAGGAGCCGGCTCAGGCCATTGAAGGGCACCTTAGCTGGATCACCGGACATGCCCACCGAAATGAAGGAGTTATCAACTTCCTACTAAAGCTGAAAGATGGAGACAATCGGGTTTTGATGCAGGCCAACTTCATTGTAATGGATTGCAACTCCACTTACAATGGGATCTTAGGTCGGGTGGTGCTCAACCATTTCAGGGTCGTTCTTTCAACTTACCACCAGGCCCTGAAATTCCTGACCTTAGGTGGTACCGCCACCATCCGCGAAGCCCAACTCTCGGCTCGGGAATGTTATGAAAACTCTATCTGCCCTAAATATTAGGTTGGCTAGGGGCCAGATTTGCCCGAGGAAAAGAGGGATGCTAAGAGAGGGAGCCCAGCTGAAGACCTTCAAGAGGTGTAACTCTCCGAGGAAACAAAGAGAGCAAAGGTCGGGAGTGAACTCTCTGACAACCTCAAGGAAGGTATAAGCCAATTTCTCCTAAAAAATGAACATATATTTGCATGGTCTGCTCCTGACATGACAGGTATCGACCCGGCCGTGATTGAGCATCACCTGAATGCCGACCCAAATCACCATCCGGTAAAGTTGAAGCGTAGGCACTTCCATTATGATAAGCAACAAATCATAGCGGAAGAGGTGGACAAGTTGGTAGACGTCGGCCACATAAAAGAAATCCAATACCCAACGTGGTACTGGTGACCAAGTCCTCAGGAGGATGGAGACTGTGTATTTACTTTACCGACCTCAATAAAGCCTACCGTAAGGACTGTTTTCCTCTACCACGAATTGATCAGATGGTGGATGCCACATCCGGGTTCAAGCTACTTTCTTTCATGGATGCCTTCAAAGGCTATAACCAAATCAAGATAGCTCTTGAAGACAAAGAGAAGACTGTTTTCACCCCCGATAAAGGTCTCTACTACTATGAGGTCATGCCTTTTGGCCTCAAGAATGCTAGAGCTACCTACACTCGGATGGTGAACAAGGCTTTCAAAAATCAGATTGGCCGAAATATGGAGATCTATGTAGATGACATGTTGGTCAAGAGCAGAAGGGCGGAAGACCATGTAGCCGACATAGCTGAAGCCTTCGCCGTAATGGAGCACTTTGGGATAAAGCTGAACCCGAAAAAGTGTGCATTCGGCGTCAAGGCAGGAAAGTTTCTGGGCTTCATGGTCACAGCCAGTGGAATAGAAGCCAACCGGGAGAAGGTTCAGGCGATACTTGACTTGGCGCCGCCGACCTGTATGAAGGACGTCCAGGTACTCACGGGCAAGGTCGCAGCGCTAAGCAGATTCATGTCCAGGTCGGCCGACAAGTGTGCTTCTCTGTTCAAAATATTGAGGAATCCTAAGAATTTCGAATGGACTACAAAATGCCAGAACGCCTTCCAAGAGCTGAAAAGGTATCTAGCTTCGCCACTCTTGCTATCCCGACCTGAGGTGGGGGAGGAGCTGGTACTATACTTGGCATGTTTAGTGACAACAGTGGTGGTAGCACTACTCCGCGAAGAAGGGAAGGAGTAGAAGCCGGTCTATTATGTCAGCAAAACCTTACAAGGGGCCGAGGTGAGGTATTCCTCCTTGGAAAAACTCGCCCTCGCGCTCATCATGACGGCAAGAAAGCTAAAGCCATACTTTGATACTTATCCAATTAAGGTCATGACGGATGCCCCACTCAAGCCCATCACGCACAAGCCGAATGCGTCGGGTAGGCTGCTGAAATAGGCAGTTGAGTTGAGTCAATTTGACATCACCTACCAACCCAGAACAGCCATCAAAGCTCAAGCCATCACGGACTTTGTGGTGGAATGTACTAGCCGAGCCGAACATGACCCGGAGGATGTGTGGAAGGTCCATGTGGATGGGGTATCAGGGAAGTTTGGAAGTGGAGCCGGAGTGGTCATCCTCTACCCGACCCGGAATGAGCACCAATACTCCCTCAAGTTCGCCTTCCCGGCATCCAACAATGATGCTGAGTACGAAGTAGTGATCGCGGGATTGAAAATTACAGCTCAGCTTGGGGCACGAACAATTGATATGAATACTGACTCTTAATTGGTTGCTAGTCAGATATTAAGAGAGTTCGAAGCTAAAGACAATGCTATGCTGGCCTACCTCAACAAAGTTAAGGATTTGACCTCAAGGCTCAAGAGGCTCACAGTACAGCAAATCCCGATGGAGGAGAATATGAAGGTCGACGCTCTGTCCAGGTTGGCCTTGGGTGAGAGCCGACCTGCACTGGTCCATGTGGAAGAAGTCTCAGAACCAAGTATCCAGTTGGGGAGACAAATTGTAGCCGAGCTCAATTTAAGTCCAAATTGGACCAAACCAATCATGGACTACTTGGAGGGGAGGATGACCTTGGAGGATGAAAAGGCAGCTCAAAAACTCATAAAACAAGCCTCAAGGTTTGTCATAATAGCTGGACAACTTTACAAAAGAGCCTACACTTGGCCACTCTTAAAGTGTGTCGGGCCTGAGGAGGGAAACTATGTACTTCGAGAGATCCATGAAAGAGTATGTGGAAACCACTTGGGTGGCAAGGCTCTGGCTCGGAAGGCGTTGAGGCAAGACTATTTTTGGCCAACCTTAGAACAAGATGCCAAAGAGTATGTAAAAAAGTGTGACACCTGCCAAAGGTTCGCCAACATACAGAGAAAGCCTGCGGTAGACCTAATAGTGATGGTAAGCCCGTGGCCATTCTATCAATGGGGTCTAGATATCATTGGCCCATTACCAACCAGTGTTGGCCAGAAGATGCATGCCTTCGTAACTGTAGACTACTTCACCAAATGGCTTAAGGCTAAAGGTGTTTCTAGAATAACAGAAAAAGCAACTTGGGATTTTGTATGGAATAGTATTATTTGCCGATTTGGGGTGCCGAAAGTCATCATTATCGACCACGACAAGCAATTCGATAGTGCATACTTTCGAGGCAAATGTGTTGAGATCGGGATCGACCTTAGATTCTCATCTATTGCTCACCCTCAAAGTAATGGCCAAGTCGAAAGAACTAACCAAATCATTTTGCAGAGCCTGAAAACCAAGTTGGAAGAAGCGAAAGGCCAGTGGGCACCGATTCTTCCTGAGGTGTTGTGGACTCAGCGGACCACCACCAGCTCGGCAATGGGAGAATCACCCTTCGAGCTGACCTTCGGTACTCAAGTGGTACTGCTAGTGGAGATCGGGTCTCCTACCAGTAGGACCCTTCACCATGATCCAAGAATAAACGGAGCCCTGATCCGTGAAGAGCTCGACCTCGCTGAAGAGCTCCGAGTTAAAGCTCAAATCAAAATGTTGGCCAACAAAGTTGCAATGCAAAGAGCCTTTGCCAAACAGGTCAAGCCTAAGCCTATTAAGGTTGGTGACCTCGTACTCAGAAAGGCCATCTTTTTGCCACGCTTGGGTAACAAACTCTCCCCGATCTGGGAAGGACCGTATGAAGTCGTGAAAGAAGTTCAACCTAGAACCTTCTACCTCCGTGACAAGTACGAAAAACTACTGAAGAATGCATGGCACTCAGAACACCTGAAGCAGTATTTTGTCTAAGGCCCCCGAGCCGAAATCTCTTGTAAAGTTTCCCGAGCCAAAATCACTTGTAGAGGCCCCGAGCCGAAATCTCTTGTAAAAGCATTGCTTGTAATCGGCTCCCGAGTCCAAGTACTTCATGTACAACCTCAATACAATGTATTTTGTAAACCAGTGCAAAGCCCGACCCGGGCCCAAGCACCTCAGCTACTAAGCTACTGCCAACTCGGATTAACACGGTGGCTACGCTTAATTACGAGCTAATGATTAAGTAAACCAGCTCGGACTAGGTTCCAGCTCGGGTATAATTAATAATAATTTGGTTAGCTTTGCCAATTCAGATTAAGGTCCAACTCGGTAAAATCCGGCTTCAGGTCGGGATGTTAGTTTGGGTCTAAACTCGAACTCAACATTTGTCAACATTAGTTTGACCAATTTTAAATCGGACTGACGAGTCCAGGTCGGCAACATTAGTTGTCCAATTAACCAGCTCGGATTAGGATAAAAATTCATTAATCGCGTCCAGCTCGATTCCTTACATTTAAATTAAGTTTGAAAGGTCCATTATATTGGTCCGACCCCACTTACTTAAGAAAATTTACGAAGGGAAAAGTACATTTGTACGAACTCGAATAAAACGCAAAACAATCATTTCATTAAAATGAAAATTCAAAATTAAAATAGCCCGACCTGGGTAAGATTACAAGAGCCCGACCCGGGCGAGTTAAAAAATTCACTTAGGCGCAGCGGCAGAGGTAGTAGCATCGGCTTCATCACCGACCTGATCCATACCCTTCTTCACAAACTCGATCACCTCATGAGCTTGGGACATTAGGTCGGCTGGGAGCTCAGGAATGTCCCAGAACTCCGGCGGTAGAGCCTCCAAGATTTCGATATAGTCATTCTTGGAGGCGGGAAGAAAGGTCTTCGCTCGCTCTCGAGCTGCGACTCGGCCCCGGAAGTAGTACTCCAGCTTGGCGTACTTGGCCATCGCCCCACCTTCCGTGGCCAACCAGTCCAGGGCCGCTTCACTGGACTTGAAGGCTTCCACCGCCTTCTCCTCTTAGGGGCCAACCCGATCTACCAGCTCTCGGAGCTTTGTCTCAGTTTCGCACCTCTCCAGCTTGTAGCACTCGACGTCCTTGGCCGTGGCCTCGTACCGGGACTTCTCCACCTCGAGCTCCTTTTTTAGCCAGTCAATCTCCTATGTGTCCACTTTTTTCCTCTGGGCGGCCTCCTCCCTCAAGGCCTCAAGCTCGACTCAAGCATCAATGTATCGCTGCTCGAGCTCGACGCAATGAGACTAGGCCCTGGCAAGGAAGTTAGGTGCTGAAAGGATATGGGATTCGGCCTGCGCAAAAGATAGCAAAATGATCAGCCAAGCTAAGAAAACATAACCATATCAACACGGTCGAAGATGACTCACCGTGACTATGGCCGTCCTCAGGTCGAACGAGAACTGCTCTGCTGGGACCATTGCCAGCTTAGGGTCACGGGCGACCTTGGTTGCCTCCACAAAGTCCTTGTTGGGAGGGCTCACCTTTGCAGCCTTGCCTTTCCCGGAGTATTCGGCCCGAGGCTATTTCTTACTCTCAAGGTGGGACGCTGAGCGCTCTGGGATCGCCACCCCCGAGCTCGATTTTTTAGGCAGGAGAGACCCCGACGTCCCCTTGGAAAAGACCTCGGCGCCGACCTCCCGCACTTGGAGACCGGGCCGCTGCCTTTGCCCTTGAGGGACGGTGGAGCCCAAGCCGGACCGAGCCGAGACTTCTCCACTGGCCTCGGTCTTCTCCTCATTTGAGCATACGCGAGCTTTACTGTATCCGCCATATTTGCAAAAAATAAAGAAAAGAGAGATGAGAAATGACCAAATGCAAACTGAAAATAACAACTATAGGCAATGAGACGGGGAGGTCGGGCATTGATCCTGCGAACTAACCCTCTTCTGAGTTGGACTCCGCATTCTCTTCGGGCTCGGGAAGTAGATGGGGATGTTCCTTCCTCAGGTCAGGTTCTCTCCCGAATAACTTTGATTTCCAGATTCTGTCCCACCTGAGGACGCTGTCAATGTCAATCAACATACCCGGCTCAGGTCTCAGTACTTCGTCCTCAGCGAGTTCCGCTTCTGAGAGCTTGGGGTCATCGTTCACATTTTTCTTTAAGGAGGGATTCCAATCTACTCTGCACCCCGGGTTTACAGCCGGCTCGACCCAATAGTAGTCGTTGTGCCAACCCTTGTTGGAGGAGTGCCACTTGGTGAATATGGCATTGTTGGCCCGAGCTGCGAAATGAAACCACCCTGGCTGTTTCGGGTTGGGCTTGCACACAAAGAACTGCCTGAACCGACGTAGGGTCGGCTCTATTTTCCTCTCAATGCCAAATACATAAAAAGCCACTATTACGGCCCAACCATTTGGTGACATCTGACCCGGGCTAAGCTCAAAGTAATTTAAAATGTTGGCGATGAAGTCAGGAAGTGGAAGCCGGATAACATCCAATACGAGGTCATAGATAGTGAAGTGATCAAGCGGAGGATAGCAGGCAGATTCGTTCCGACCTGGAACCTTCAACTTGTAGTATTGGTCTACCGACCAATCCCTTAGCCTAGCGTTAGCCTTCTAAATGATAGAATGGCACTCGCGTTTACAGCAGGCAAACAGCTGCTCTATCCTCTTCCCCTGAGTCGACGAACCATTGGCTATAGTTGAGCTCCGAGGTTGGACCGCCCTAACCGGGACCGCTTCAATCGGTTTCGACGTAGAGGTTCCAGCTAAGTACTCATGTAGTATCTTAACTCCCTCCAATTGGTTCAATGGCTCATCATCTTCCCTATCTCCCAAGTTTTCCAGGTCGGCCAAAGGATCCGCATCGGCTTCTTCTTGCACTTGTCTGACCCTGATGACTTGACAGTCATCATCACTCTCCCCGGGCTCGGATCGCCGAACTGATCCTCAAGATTCATCGGTGCTGTCGCCACCTTGGCCTCTGTTCGAGGAGGATTCCGAGCTCGACAGACTCTCGTCCCCACTATAGGACCTCACCTCCATCACTTGGGAATCTTCCGATTCCGACCTTCCCATCCGGTTTACAAATCAAAATATGTACATGAATAACTAAAGGGAGTCGAGACGTACCTAAGGCTCTAGCTGTGGAAGGTGACCCGACTTAATTGGCCCCGAGCTAATAAATTCTGAGCTGAGTGTCCCGAGAAGAATGTTTTTCGAGCTAAAATTGTCCAACCACCCTAGTTGCCGACCTAAAGCTCTTGAAAATTTGTAAGCAAAGTGTGAAATAAATCTCGGATGTCAAGGCCCTATTTATAGGCAGCTCCTGTAACCGCCTCGAGAATCCCAAACGTTACATCTTGTCATAACTGTTAGGTGACGTGTCAGCCATCTGAAGGGCATGCACCGCTGATGTGGCCACCCCCACTTTACCGGGGTCGGGCACCTCCAGCTCGGGAACAACTCCCAAATCCAGATCTCACCCTCTCGATCTCGACTTGGGGAGGGGGGGAGATTGACGAGGGGGACCCCCGAGCTGAAGTATGATGCCCACCCCGAGCTGGGAAGTCCAACCCAGGTCGAGGCCAGCCTGTTCAGCTAATGCCTAACCTGGATGCTGATCCAATCTCACTCCGACCCAGGAAAACCCTGACCTGGGTGCCAGCTACTCTGATGGGACATAAAGTCTTGATGGGACATAAACCTGCACCGCATTAAATGCTGTCAGGTCTGAATTTAGTATAAATAGAGCTCCACCCCTTCATTCCGGAGGTAACTCGTCATTAAATGCTCTCAGCTACTTCGTCAACTCGGACATACTAATCATTCGAGCGCCCGAGGGAAAAATCCGGGTCATCACCCCGCTTTTTCCTTCCTTTCCTTGTGCAGCTCAGGTAGCCAACCCGAAAATCCAGGTCAAGAGCCGACCCAGAATTCCAACTTGGCAGGAATAACTTCCCAACCTCAACTGCGAGATTCCAACCTCGACAAATATCTTTTTTTCCTCTTAGTTATTCATACGCGCACAAGATCTCTGATGAATAGTGCATCTGGAAATAAGAGATTAAGAAAATTTTGAGGACATGCATTCTCCTTCAGAAACAAATCATCAAATTCATTTTATTTTATTTTTTTTCATTTGAAATAATGTTTGACTTGTCGATGTGCTAAATGGTCATACAAATTAATTAATCCAGTTACAACGACACATCGTGTTATTGAATTTTTGTAACACATCATTAAAGCATGCCATGTCGCACCCTACACCCATTGGAGTTGAAGCATTTTACTTGGACCTGCACGACAGAAAGATCTGGACAATATCATGACTATTTAGAGTCCGGGATACAAGGCAAGATACACTAGATCTCCTGGATTTGTAACACATCATTACTTCTATCACATACCCTATGTCTTGTTGAGTAGGCCACTCAGACTTAACTTTTAAGATGCGCAATGAAAGTTCAACGTCCTAAGACACACAACCGTCTTAGGAGACGTAGATCCATTATTATAAAATGGCCTATAAATAGGGAACTTCACAAAAGATGGACCATCTCAATTAGAAAAACATTAGGACTTTCTCATATTTACCTAAGCATTTCATTAATGTTGAGCCCTATATTTAAGATTTTCATTGTCACCTTCTTGGGCCTCTCTAAGTTCATCTTTTACTCTAAATAGTAATCTGAACGTCCAAGTCTTTTTTTAGAAATGGCCCAGGTAGTCTTATTCTTTTCGTTTGACCTAGCTAGGACACCAGCTAAATCTGACATCATCATGCCCAAATATATGCCTTATGAAAACTGTTTGTGTAGAAGCATTGTTCAATTATTGAAAATTTTATGGAAGATAACATATTGCTTTAAGTTCATGAATGATCAACTACAAGTTGCTTTTCTTTGGTCTTTTCTTTTCTAAAAGCAAAATTGCTATATACCCCTCGTTCAATAATAGACCGTATCAATTCTCGAATGCTTTTATGCTTGCTTAACTTTTTTTTCTTGGGTCAATTTTATGCTTTCTTAACAATTGAGTGAAAATTGAATGTATTTGGTACAATATAAAAGTATCAAGAGCTAAATAGCTATGTCAAAGCCTATGTATGTTTATTTACTAAAATTATTCTAAGAGTTTTATGTATTTTAAAATTCTTAATTCCAAATGTACACTTCGCATGTTAGTAGCAAAAAAGTAAAAATGATTATATAACAAATCACCACCAAGCTTTTGGTCCAGTTGTATGTTTCTAGCTTTGAGTGCAAGAGATTGTGAGATCAATTATCATAGATGATATCATTTAATATGTTTCTATGGTTTAGGCCTCTTTTGAATCCAAAGAAAATATATAACATATCACTATAATTGTTGTTGCATTGGCGCAACAATATTTTTAAATAGACAATAATCAAACTTTTTCAGAGTTTTGAAATTTTTATTTCCTTGATCCTATAAGACATGGATAGTTAACAGTATCATATTCTAAACTTTGATACTTTTGTGATATGAGGTAACGAATCTATTGAGGGCAAAGTGAACATTTGGTGAAAAAAGGACTATGTAAGAAACCCCGACCATAAAGGTACCCGGGCTTGGAAAGGTTGGCTTACAACCCATTATTTTGATCATAAGTTGAAATATGCCCAATCTCTAGGATGCCCGAGAAATCCATAAACTACCTCCTTAAGGTGGTACGGACACTACAAAAAATTTGATCATTAGCGGCGGTTATTTTCATTATTCGTTGCTAAATAATAGGCGGCGGTAAACCGCTGCAAATTTGTGCATCGCGAATAGCAACAACAGCGGTTCAGTGAACCGTCACAAAAAAAAAACTTTTGGCATATATTTTACGACGGTTCCACAAACCGCCGCAAAAAATTAAAATTTCTTTGTGGAAACTGATTTCGCATATAGGCGGCGGTTTTCTACAACCACCGCCTATAATCCTCATACTTAAAAAAATAATAAAAGTCACTTATAAGTGGTGGTTGTTCCGAACCACCTCCCATAAGCCCATTGTAATTTTATAAAAAAAATTGAAAATGGCCTCGGTTGTGGACTGTATTCAGCCAAATACCAGGCAAAACACACCTACACAACACCAATAGCCATGAAAGCTCATACCAAAATGCAACAACCAATAAACAATGATTCTTAAAGGTCCAGAATCACCTACCGCTCACTTCTATAACAAGGGTAATGAAAATTGAACCACAAACAATAACATCATGTAGAAGAACAAACTAAATATATCAATAAATGAGCAACTATTATGTGATTTCTAATGCAAATGCACGTGTCGCAACAAGTAATAAGATGATGAATAAAGATCGTTCCCACGAGGACTGAGATTATTAACTACTGAAATTGGTTTAGCTTTAACTTTATTTGGATGACCAAAATTTGAGACTTTGTAATTAAAATCTAAAGAGATAACAAAACTAATGAAAATAACAATGAAACAATTGCAAATTTGATGAAAAATTTGATTCAATAATTGGAGAGTTCTAGGGATTACGATTTCACCAAGATTTATCCTACTCGAATCTACTGATTAATTCCAATTAACGACTATTCCTTATGCTGCCAGCAATCTCTCTAAGGTAAATATTAATCTTTCTCAAGCATTAATACCCTAGACCATTAAGCAAGCTACCTACATCTCTGTGATAACTGTGAACTTATAGAATGCATTAAATCCTAGAAATTTAAATGCTGCATTAGATCTCATAACTATCTCTAGCTTATGACAATTTAATGATACTCCACACATGGTCTAGTTTAGTTATCACTTCTCAGTCTCAAACTAAACCACAAAACAAGCAATTATTGGCCAGATAATCACAAGCATTACATATAGTGTGAAATATTCAGCATAAAAATAGAATAATCAATCAACCAATCAATTCAACATACTTCGAGTAATCAAAATCTGGCTACATCGTAGCCCTAGAAAAGTAATCTAGCAACTCATAATAAATATAAATGAAATCCAAAATATATTAAAGTTCATGATGAGAGAGAGAGAAAACTAGAAATCTCAAGAAAGTCGTGGCTAATCTTGTCTCTGATTCGTCCTTCCTTATCAATCCTGAGTTTTCTTGCGTTTTCTCCTCTCCAAACTTTTGCTTTTTCCCCCAAGAAGTAGCAGCCAGCCAAGAACTCCTTTTTTTCAACGTCTGATACTCTTTTTATCATAGGATTTTCTTCTTTTCGCGCCTTTTTACCAAATTGCCCTTAAAAATCCTGCGACGCTGCGCAGCTGCGCTATGATTGCGCTACTTTTATTTTCTCTTTAATTTCTTCATGAACTGCATAAAAGATTGTCTTAGTCATTTTCCTTCAATCTTGGCTTAAAAAATCCATGTCTCCTCATATAATTCACCTACATCACAAAACAAACATGAAACCAATTAAATTGCTCAAAAATTACTCAAGAACTAACAAAATTTAAATGAAAAGATGCTGAAATCATATATCAATATTACACCCAACAAACACCTCCAAACTTAAACTTCGCTTGTCCTCAAGCAAAAGACACACTAAAGGAAGAAACAAATTAAAAACTAAAAACTCGACCCAAAAATAACTCACGAAAGCAATGCTGTAGGATAGTAAATTTTTACGGCCTCAGTAGCTTTTTCCCAACTCAAGACGTGACTTACAATCATAAGCATGAGAAATAACAACTTCACATAAGTCTCATTTTACTTCAAATCTCCCAAGTGAGTGTGTGAATAGCCTCTACCTTAATCAATTGTACCCGGATGAGTTTATGCAAGTTAAGTGAAATCATCAATATGGAGCTTTTATGTTCAACCACGTAGGACTTCATAAGCTTACTTTTCATGCCACTTTCCACTAATGTAGGTTAATCATAGCATTAAAGATCAGTAGGACTTTACATTTGGTTGTAACGTGTGGCTAGAGTCAAGGTAGGATAATGGATATAATAAATGGCTAAACTACCTATAAGCACACAACTATTCGAGGATGTTCAATGGAGCACATGCCAACTTATCTTCGTACCACCAAAACTATTCAATATATCTCTTTTTCTTTCTTCTTTCATTTCACTTCCTCAACAATCATTCACAACATTTAAAAACGCATAAAAAGTCCACACTCCCCCAAACTTGCATTTTTATATTAACTACAAGGAGTGTGGTTGTTCTCTTTTCTTTTTGTTCTTCTCTTCTTTTTTCTAATAATGATTTTCTTCTCTTTTTTTTTCAAAACAAAACAACACATTACCCAATCATCATACCTCCCATCATCCAATACAAAACATATCTCCATATAATTATCCTAGAACAATCATATGTTACAAGTAGGAATGTTATTAATTGGGGTAATAAACTTGACAAGTTAAGGAAGAATTTTCAGGTTGCATATGAAAGAAATGGTTAATTAGGCTCAAATTGGTAGACTAGGGATATTCAATCATTACAAGGGTTGGCTTGAAAGGCTCAAACGATCCAAAAATGACCTAAATCATTTCTCTAATGCTATGCAACCTAGGATTTCGCCTCGAGTGACAATCAAACAAGTTCTAAAATCCTATACTCATTCATTTTCATTTTTTTTTCTTCACTTAAACTCACATAAACTTTCTCTAAGCAACAATATAATTAAGTGAGGTTAAGTGCGCATTAGATAGGGATTTTTCATAAAACAAACCTACACTTCAGTCAATTATCCTCATTACTATCATGTCATCCATACGCTAATCATCATCGGCCTATTTCTTATCTTTTCAGCATTACTTTCAAATTTGTTTTTTTCAGTTTTTCAATTTTTTTCTTTTTTTTTCTTTTTACTAAAATAATGAAAATAAATAAACAATAAAGAGAAAAAACACATGATACTAATACTAAGCAGAACAAGTTCACAGAGGAAAACACATAGCAACCACCCCCAAACTTGAAAATAGACATTGTCCTCAATGGCAAAAGGAAAGAAAAGGTATCAGAAGACTTCCCTGAGTAGCTTTACGGACAACTTATGCACATTTACAGTTTCCACCCTTTAGCGAGTCTTGGAAGACGAGGCACCTGTGGACGCATCTCACGATCGTTTAGGTGCCCTTATCACAGGGATACTACTACCAGTTTCCACTACTCAACAAGCACAGCTTCAACCACAACAATATCCAAGCCAAACAATTACCTAGCCACTACGGAGGTTCACAATAGAATTAGTCTTTACTACAATAGGATTTCCAAAAAAAAAACTTTCTGCCTCATTTAGAACTTTAATCAAACAAGTAGTATTCAATCAAGACCCACAATATACTCGACCCAACAAACACAATTCTAACCCCAATCACCTTGTAATCTAACCAATATCACAATTTCACCCAAGCAACCATGACTTCTACAACTCAACAAGTCTACCATAAGTCAATATAAATACACCCAACAAACTGAGCTAACAGCAAAACAATCACAAGATTCCCAACTAATACGTCAACGAGACAAGAAGGAAACTGAAACAATTCGAAAGCCACAGAAGACCAATAATAACAAGAGAAAGCCGCAGCAACTGTGAATAACTAGAATCAACAATGCGATCACCAAAGTACCCCCAAACTGCATCGCTCAAAGAAATCAGTAAGACCAATGCCACCAATCACAAAAAGTTCACCAACGCAACCCAAAATCGTGGGCACAGCCCCTGTTCGCGCACAAGTGCCAAACGTTTTCCTGTCATCCTCTTTTTTTTTTCTTTTTTTTTTCGTTCAAGATACAAAAGACAACCAATCCAAACAATCTGGCTTGTTCGCTAGTATGAACAAAGTTTCGGTTCCTGTGTTGTTTTTTTTAAAAGAAATAAAAAATAAAAATAGATGTCTACCAGCAAGCAAATGAGAACACCAAAGAAATTAACAGAACATTTACCAAGGCAGCAGGGTCTTCTGCCGCCACTGTAACGCCGCCAGATCCGTCGTCGCCATGAAAACCAATGGGTGCTATTTCGCTGTTCGTTTTCTCTTCTTTTTTTCAGTATATGGTGTCTAAGAAGAAGCTTACGTGAGAAGGAAAAGTTCTGATTTTGTTCAGTTTTGGAGTTGTTGATGTGGGTAAGAGTATTGGATGGGGTTTATAATGGGTATGAATCGGGTAGGCTTCTTGGGTATGTGTTGAGTTGTGAGGGTTGATGGGTTAGAATGGGAACTGGGTTGGGTAATATGAAAGGGTTTATGGGCTTGGTAAGTAGTGATTTTATTTTTTATTTTTTTCGAACATCAATGCAAAGGACGCCAGCACAGTAGCGCCATTTTGTAGCGCAGCAGCGCTACTGTTTTTTTTGAACAGCTCTAAAACAAACATAACTTCTGATGATGCCGGCGCAGCTGCGCTAGAATTTAACGCAACAGCGCTACTGCACAACTTTATTTCTTCTTGTTTTCTTCTTCCATGCACGCAACCTCTTCACTCCAAACACGAATTTCTTCATATTTTATCCTCTAAATGACTTGGTAAAACCTCTCATTGCCTCGATTTCCCCCAAACTTATCCTTGAACCTACAATGACAATAAAAATCACAAATTAACTACGACAACTGTAATTTAAAAAATTAACTAAAAATAACTAAAACTATGAAATCTAAAATAAGGAAAAGAATTCGGGTTGCCTCCCGAAAAGCGCTTGTTTTAACGTTGATAGCCCGACGGAGCAATTTTTCATGACGAGTTGAGGTTGACAACGGTCTTGTGTTTGTCAAACTCATCATCCCAATATGCCTTCAACCGTTGTTCGTTGACTTTGAACGTCCCTTGCTCTGAATGGGTGACTTTCACAATACCATAAGGCAACACTTTAGTCACAACAAAGGGGCCAGACCATCTTGACTTGCGTTTTCTAAGAATCCGTGGGTTATAAAGAAGTATTTGTTGCCCAGGAAAGAAATCTTTTCTCAAAACGGGTTTGTCTTGCCATTCTTTTGTCATCTTCTTGTAAATTCGTACATTCTCATCTTCTTCATCACCTAATTCTTCCAGCTCATTCAATTGCAACAATTCTTTTTCACCCGTTTCTTGCACACCTATGTTTAGTTGTTTAGTCGCCCAATATTCTTTGTGCTCCAATCCCACCAAAGAATTATCTTTTAACAAGCTCGCCTCCAAGGGATCCAATTGACCCCCATGGTTACACCCTATAACTTTTACGGCATCAATGCCAAAACAAATATCACTTGCTTCTGGGTACTTGTAAGCTTTGAACACATTAAAGGTTACCTCATCGTCTTGTACTCGCAACCTAAGCTTACCCTTTTGAACATCAATAAGTGCTCATCCAGTTGCAAGGAAAGGTCTTCCAAGAATGATAGGAATTTTCCTATCTTCCTCCATATCAAGCACTATGAAATCTATAGAAAAAATGAATTTATCAACTTTGACGAGTACATCTTCAATTACTCCTCTGGGGTGCTTTAGCGAACGATCAGATAACTGTAATGTAATAGTTGTAGGCCTTGCCTCACCCAATCCAAGCTTCCTGAAAATAGATAAAGGCATCAAATTAATACTAGCACCCAAATCACATAAAGCTTGCTCAAAAACAACATTGCCAATGTCACAAGGAATAGTAAAACTCCCTGGATCCTTGAGCTTTTGTGGTAGCTTCTTCTGTAGGATAGCACTGCACTCTTCAGTAAGTGCAATTGTCTTATAATCTCCAAGCTTCTTCTTATTTGAAAGGACATCCTTCATGAACTTCACATAGCTAGGCATTTGCTCGAGTGCATCTGCAAATGGAATATTAATGTGAAACTTCTTAAAAACCTCAAGAAATTTAGCAAATTGATTGTCAAGCTTGTTCTTCTGCAATCGTTGAGGGAATGGCACCACCACAGGTGGTTCTTGTGTAGACTGTGGCTGAGCTTCTATTTTCTTTTCATCTTTTGCCTCATTATTCGCTTCACATTTCTCAACCTTCTTGGCTCTCACTGGCTCCTCTAATAACTTGTCGTTTCTCAAAGTTATTGCTTTACAATGCTCCATGCCATCTTTTCTAGGATTCATCTCAGAAGTACTAGGTAAACTTCCTTGTTGCCTTTCAGAGAACATCGTAGCCATTTGGCTCAACTGCATCTCTAAATTTCTTATTTGTGCAGACTGGTTCTGAAAGTTTGTCCTAGTTTCATTCATAAATTGAGTCTGGGAATTAGCCAACTATGTCTGCGAATTCGCCAATTGAGCAATTACCTCTTCCAAGTTCACCTTCTTCTTTGGTGGTGGGTTATTCTGCTCAGGCTGCAACACATTCTGAGTATTTCTCCAGAAAAAATTTGGATGATTACGCCATGCTGGATTATATCTGTTAGAGTACTGATTGTGCTACTGCCCATTAAAATTTCACACATACTGTGCTTGTTCTGCTGTGCCTTGCGCAAATAGATTTCCAACCTGACATTCTGCACTATGATGTGGACCACAACAAAACTCGCACACCACTGCCGCTTTGACAACATTAACAGTTGCCTGATTATTCTGCATCTGCTTAGCCAAGTTGTCAATTTTTGCCGCCAAAGCAGTTATGGCTTCAATTTCATGGACCCTAGCTGTCTTCTTTGGTATGACTCTCTCGCTCGACCACTGTTGGTGGTTCAAAACAATATCCTCCAGTAACGCATAAGATTCATCTACTGTCTTGTTCATTAAAGCTCCTCCTACTGATGCATCAATCAAAGTTCTTGTGGAACTAATTAACCCATTGTAAAAATTATAAACTTGCATCCACCTAGGTACTCCATGATTAGGACACTTCCTCAGCAATGTCTTACACCTCTCCCAAGCTTCACATAGAGTTTCTCCTTCATGTTGTGCAAAATTATTAATTTCTATACACAGCTTCGCTGTCTTTCCAGGTGGGAAAAATGTTGACAAAAACTTGTGCACTAAATCCTCCCAAGTGGTGATTGAATCTGAAGGCAGCGAGTTCAACCATTCCTTAGCTTGATCCCTTAAGGAGAAAGGAAACAAGCGAAGGCGCAGAGCTTCATCAGTGACTCCATTGTACTTAACTATTCCACAGACTTTGAGAAAATTCACTATGTGCTAGTTAGGATCTTCAGAAGGCAATCCATGGAACTGAATATTCTAAATCAATTGCAATGTCACTGTCTTCAAATCAAAATCATGCACCTGAATCGCTGGCCTTTTAATCACAGGTTGAATTCCAGTGGGTGGTAATGCATACTCTTGCAGTGTTCTAGGCGAATTTTCCTAATTATTTCCTTCTTGTGCTACCACGATGTCAGCCATATTTCCTTGCACTTGATGGATAGTTGTAGTAGCTCTTTTCTCCTTTCTGTTCTTTCGACAGGTGCGCTCTATTTCAAGATCGAAAGGCAACAAATTACTACCTCCTGACTTTCGCATGCACGTAAAGGAATATGTTCCTGAAACACACGTAACGAAAATAAGATAACAACACAAAAGTAAATAAAATCCAAAGTAAAATCAAAGCTATTTGGTATCGATATTAATAATTGACACAGTCCCCGGCAACTGCGCCAAAAACTTGTTGTGTGATTTCTAACACAAGTGCACGTGTCGCAACAAGTAATAAGATGATGAATAAAGATCGTTCCCACGAGGACTGAAATTATTAACTACCGAAATTGGTTTTGCTTTAACTTTATTTGGATGACCAAAATTTGAGACTTTGTAACTAAAATCTAAAGAGATAACAAAACTAATGAAAATAACAATTAAACAATTGCGAATTTGATGAAAAATTTGATTCAATAGTTGGAGAGTTCTAGGGATTACGATTTCACCAAGATTTATCCTACTCGAATCTACTGATTAATTCCAATTGACGACTATTCTTTATGCTGCCAGCAATCTCGCTAAGGTAAATATTAATCTTTCTCAAGCATTAATACCCTATCCCACTAAGCAAACTACCTACATCTCTGTGATAACTATGAACTTATGGAATGCATTAAATCCTAAAATTTTAAATGCTGCATTAGATCTCATAACTATCTCTAGCTTATGACAATTTAATGATACTCCGCACATGGTCTAGTTTAGTTATCACTTCTCAGTCTCAAACTAAACCACAAAACAAGCAATTATTGGCCAGATAATCACAAGCATTACGTATAGTGTGAAATATTCAGCATAAAAATAGAATAATCAATCAACCAATCAATTCAACATACTTCGAGTAATCAAAATCTGGCTACATCGTAGCCCTAGAAAAGTAATCTAGCAACTTATAATAAATGTAAATGAAATCCAAAATATATTAAAGTTCATGATGAGAGAGAGAGAGAGAAAACTAGAAATCTCAAGAAAGTCGTGGCTAATCTTGTCTCTGATCCGTCCTTCCTCGTTAATCCTGTGTTTTCTTGCGTTTTCTCCTCTCCAAACTTTTGTTTTTTTCCCCCAAGAACTAGCAGCCAGCCAGGAACTTCTTTTTTTCAACGTCTGATACTCTTTTTATCATAGGGTTTTCTTCTTTTCGCGCCTTTTTACCAAATTGCCCTTAAAAATCCTGTGACGCTGTGCAGCTGCGCTATGACTGCGTTACTTTTATTTTCTCTTTAATTTCTTCACGAACTGCATAAAAGATTGTCTCAGTCATTTTCCTTCAATCTTAGCCTCAAAAATCCATGTCTCCTCATATAATTCACCTACATCACAAAACAAACATGGAACCAATTAAATTGCTCAAAAATTACTCAAGAACTAACAAAATTTAAATGAAAAGATGCTGAAATCATATATCAATATTACACCCAATAGCAACCAAAGTAGAATTATTTCATTAACTAGCATAGACCTGAATATTATCTCATACACTAGTTACAACAGCTCTAATGAGGTAAAGTAATTACATCTTCTCCATTAATCGGTATAGTGTTTGGACATATCTCAACTATTTCGCGAGGCAATCCACAGGGATATAATGAAAGTGAAAGACCTGCGACAATGAACACCTTAAATAATCGACCCCAAGCAGAGTCTCACAAAATCTTCCCTCTTTGCCTTCAATTACATCTGAAAATGACTTGTAATCTTTATTATGATTGTCCCTCATTGGCTGTCTGTGGATTCCATTATCAAGAAGTGTATCCACAACTTCCTCTACTAATTTTCCTGACCTTCTTCAATTTTCTACAAAGCCATATTTGTTTGGAGTATACCTGCATGAATAAAGGGTAGTATAACTTGCAAATGAATTTCGAATAATGGTGGCACATTCTAACCAAAAATTCAATCATCTTACCTGGTAGCCTACAGCAAGATGAACAATGATGCACATGTGTATTCACATAACCAATATCTGGATGAAAGAAACTAAGAACTGTGTATGTTCTTGATTCAGTGGATCAACTATCATTGATTGTGAGGAAAAGCAACAGGTAAATGAATTCTAAAACATTGAGCCTTATTTTAGAGGATCCTTGAAACATTGCTGCTGAATTTAGCTCTTTGAGTGTTCAGTGCATTAAAAGAAATACTAATTAAACATCGTATTGGGTTGCCAAGATATCCAACAAATCATTTGAAGAAAAAGAGAAGGTAGATAAAATCAATTCCCACTGGATATAACTTATACCTTAACTGCATTTTTAACACTCTCGGCATCCTCAAACTCCACGAAAGCAAAACAAACACCAGCATCCTGTCCATTAAATAGAGTTCAAGACCGTTCACACATTGAAGCGCATATGAGAGAGAGAGAGAAAAAAAAAAAAGAATTAATGGTATTAGGATCAGTCTTGGTGAAGATAGCCTATAAGATTTTAAGATTTTCTAATTTTGAAACATGTATCTTGGGCTTAGGGCATCTTTAATGGAGTATCTAAACAGTAATAATTGCTATTTTAGAGACTCCATTGATCAAAATTCATCACCAATGGGGGTCTCTAAAACACTATTTGATAGTTTTTGATAAAATTATGACATCACTCAAGCTTTGAGTCTCCAAAATAGCACCTAGTCTCCATTTTCTTCAACAAATTTGTTGAAGAAAATGAAAACTATACAAGAAGACAAAAATGAATCTCCAAAAAAAACAATATTAGATTTGACGATGTCAGATCTGAAAAAAAAAAGTACAAAAAAACTAGAACAAATAGCAACAAATTTATTACAATACAATTATTTTTTTCAACAAATAACAAAAAAAAATGGTAAACACAGCTCTGAAAAAAAAAAAACATAAAATTTGTGTTGGTGGTTTCGCCGGTGGTGGGGTGGCAGCGGAGAAGATGGTGGGGGGGAGGATGGGATGTAGCGGAGAAGAGGAGAGGGGGATGGTAGGGGGGCAGCGCTGTGTATATATATGTATGTGTCTGTGTGTGTATATAGATTTGTGTGTATGTATGTATATTTGTATATGTTTGTGTGTGTGCAGGGAAAGAAAGGGACGTGGGAAGCTGCAGGGAAAAAAGGAAGAGAAGGAAATGTGGGTGCGTGGGTGAGGGTTTTTAATTATATTTTTTGATTAAGTTTTTTAATATTTTTATTTAGAGTTTTGTATTTAAATAATTTGAATAATAATTAGTTAAAAATAATAAAATACAAAAAAAATAACACATAATTAAATTATTATGTAAAATTAAAATTAACACAATATATTGACTCAATTTTATAGAAACTCAATTTTATCTAGGGTTTTTTAAAAGGGATTTTGTAATTAAAATTTTTTAATTAAGATTTTACATTTAGGGTTTTTTAATTAGACATTATTTCTAATTATGGTTTTTTATTTTATTTTATTTGGTTTGGTAAACTTTTTTATTGCTGCTTATTTTTTTTTTTGAACCGATATTATTGCTTGTTGAAAAAATAAAATTTTCTACTTTATTTTTAGTTTAGGTGAAAAAATTAATTAATGGGTAAATTTAATTAAGATTTTTTTTACGTATAGTTTTTTTAAAATGTTATGTTCGTCGCAATTTATTTATTTTTTGGTTGAAATATTCGTTAAAGAAATTGAAATAATCTAAATAACAATTAATTAAAAAAAATAACACATAATCAAATTATTATATAAAATTAAAATTAACACAATATCGAAACTCAATTTTATGCAGACTGTCACCGGAGAATTTTTTTTATCTTGGTCTCTAAATGGGTCTTTAAAATAGTTTTTTACCTTGGTCTCTAAGTGGGTCTCTAAAATACTATTTGGTCTCTATATGGGTCTCTAAAATAATAGATAGAGACTCATTATAAAGACTTCATTGAGGATAGCCTTATAGCACAACCAGCAGCCAAAGTTTGACTATTGGCGTTATCATTCAGCTCAATCAAAGTTGTAGCCTACAAGAACTAAGTTTCGTTCACCGTTAAACAGATTTTACAAATTTTCTAGAATCAAATTTAAGAAAATAATGCACTGCTAGGAACAAATCAAAATCCAACCTAATTACCATTGCAGTATTTCTACTTAACAACATCCAAGTACCTGCACACAAACACACACTTAGAGATGAAAAAACTAATGAATTCCTAGAGACTGGGATTGCGGGGATAAGCTCTTGCTACTCACCATCTTAGATAGACAAAGGGACTTGTGATCTCATAGGAAAGAACCATCAATATGTAAATTTGTCTTTGACCATTTAAAAGGGATTGAATTACGGAAAACATGAAGAGTCCAGAGTGTAAGACCTAGCAGATTAAGTAGGATAAGTAAGTTCATAGCAAGTATATAAATGTCAACCTTTTCAATTCTTAAATGAGTGAACAGAACACAACGAATAAGACCAATGTTTGTTGCTCGAATAAGTCGAGAACACATATAGAACCCCAAAGCATAAACTAAAACAAGCAGGATAACAAGAAAAGGATAGAGCATATGAAGCTAGTCAAATGGTCCAATACAAAAACATACTTTCAGTGGAAAATGCTTAGCCAAAAATACTTTCAGTGGAAAATATTTTTGGAAATCTACTGTGCTTGCATATACTTGCATACTCCATACCACCGAAAGCTGGAAAGTGATAGAAAATCATCGCCAAGTCATAATCCACATTCACAAAAGCATAAGATGTCATCAGCTTTTCATTTCCTCAATCACATTCACAAACCCATACAGTCACCTAAGTTTAAACTGCATTTTCCTGAACAAAATTAGCTACATACTTGAAGTTTAATTCTTCTACAATTGTAGTAGTGTCCTAGAAGAATAAATAGAGCCATACTTTTTAGAACACAAGCAAATTAATTTCATGAGTTCATTTGTCTCTCCAAGATCTACAATTTAGCTGAGCATAACCTATTTTTATATAAACTGACAGCAAGAATATGTAGCATCACGTTTGCGAAGGTGATACCCAAACATGACCCAATTCTTTTCATATGAGTCAATAGCAGGCTAGCATATATATGAGTCAACTGAATACAACAACAACAGGGATCATTCTCAATTACGATTAAAGCCACTTCACCTTTAGTTTGCCAACAACGGGGATCATTCTCCATTACGATAATATATAAACTTTTCAATTCTTTAGGGTGATGAATATTCCAAGACTATATGGAAGACCATTTAAATGTTATACCTAAAACCATGATACGTTTTTTAATTCACATGTTAAATTTCCAACTTAGACAATAACATTATCTTATTCTTATTTTTTTTTATTTTCCCAATAGTCCCATATTACAAGAAGTTTTTTTTCCTTTTTATCAAACAAAAGATGGAAAATATAGAAGAGATTCAAGTGTTTTATTCAGTGAGGACTAGAGACACATATTTAATATTCATATATAGATAATTTATTTGGTGATGACTAAATTGATATTTCAACCTAAAAATATCCAAAAAATGCTTATATTTTTAATAAAAATTTATGGTAACTGAGGACTACAACCTTCACTCACTAAGAGATGGTTCCGCTTTTTGGAGCTTAATTTAGACTTACCTTCACTAGAAGTACAATAGAATTCACTAATAAAATGTATATATAAAATTGAATAAAAAAATAAATTTGAACATAAATAATCTATGGTTTACTAAAATTGAATAGAATTTAACAAAAAAAAATAGTATATAAACCATCAAAAAGAGTATTTGGATAAAAAATAATATATAATATATATAACATTGTATTTGGAGGAAAATTGTGTAAGAGTTAAAGCAATTGTATTTAAAACAAGAATTGAGATAGAATGAAGACGATATATAGGTTAGTAAAATTTATAATTATAGAAAATATATTTAAATTTGAACAAATACTTAAAAGATAACTAATATGGTTCTAAACTCAATAATTTAATTAAAAAGTCACTATAATCATGATCACATATATAATATTTATACTTTTTTATGTATTATATTTCAAGTTAAAATCATATTCAAGTATATTCATATTTTTAATATTAGTCTATAAACATTTCCTTAATACTAGAAATAAGAGGCACTTTTTACAATAAATTGTCGTTGAAGTTTAGTGGAAAATATAAAAACTTAACTTTTATACTTGTCAAAGAGGCTTCTAAGAAAAGTTTTTTTTAAAAAAAGATTTATCACTTGTATCCTCCACCTATATTATGAAATATATATATATATATATATATATATATATATATATGTTTTACATTTCAGGTAATGTCAATAATAGTAAAATGCATATTAAACAAATAAAAAAAATAAATTCTATTACTTTTCATAGGCGGCGGTTTTAGTTGTAGAAAATTTGAACGCGGGAACAATTCGCTCATGGGGGGTGGGATAAAAGTTTGACCTTTAGCGGCAGTTTCTCAAAAGCGCTACTAATAATGGACATTAGCGGCGATTTTAGGTAACCGCCGGAAAAAGTCTCAAAACATTTAGTGGCGTTTCGTTAAAACCGCCGCTAATAATGAACATTTAGCGGCGGTTTTGGGAACCACCGCGAAAAGTCCCCAATTTTTCGAATTAGCAGCGGTTCCTAGAACTGTCGCAAAAAAAGTGTCGCTAATGCGAACTTTTTTGGTAGTGGCATGGCATCATTTTTCCATCCGTTTGACTAGTATCAATATAATTGCACACATCTCAAGAAAGGTAATTGCTATTTTATACACTCACTTTTATACACTAAAACCTTTGATCCAATCTTACTAACTTTAGCGTGAAAGGGGTCCTCCGAACATAACCTCGAGGTTTCTTGTTTTGAAGGTTAGCTTCCAATTAGAAGGATCGCACCGGATTTTACCTTAATACTTTGTATCAAGAAGTAGGTTAGAGACAATTCTCGCAACAATAATCTCGTTTCTTATGCCCAAAATTTAAAAACCTCGCTCGCACATAAGGAGGTGTGTTGGAGATATCTAAAGAATTGAGTATACATCATCTAACAATTTAAGCTTTTATCACTTAAGAAATTTAGTTTAGGCGCCAAATGCATGTATCAGGGAATCATTAAAGAGACAATGTCATTTTCTCTCATGAGTTTTACACTAAATTCCAAACTCCCCCATAAGGTTTTTGTTTTACCCATATTCTCCCATGGTATCAAACCTTGCCAAACAAAACCTTATGTTAAAGGGCATTTTTCATCTTTTTATTTTTTAAAACAAAATAAAAAATAATAGAAAAAATAATTAAATAAAATCATTCAATTAAAAAAGTCTATAACCAAATAGAAAATCATAAAAATTTTCGTAAAAAAAGATAAAAATGAGCTTACCATGCCAAATTTGCATTATGTGTGAAATTAAATTAGAAAAAAATTAGATTCACTTTAAATTTTTCTTTTTTTATTTATATATCTTTCGAACTAAATCTGGATTTTTTTTTTCTAACCCAATGCATATTTTTTTTGCAATGAGCAAGCCTTTTAAAAACATAAAAAAGATAAAGATAAAAAACACCTTATTGTACAAAATTCATGTATGCGCGAGATTACATTCAAGTTTGAATCAGATATTTTTTTTCTTAACAAAATAATTTTTTTTCAATGAGCTAACATTTTAAAAATATTATAAAAAAATTAAAGGCAATAAAATAAAATTAAATAGCTCAATAAAAGGCTTTGTTCGATAGAATTTGATGTCATTGGGGAATTTGGGTAAAACTAAAACCCCGTGGGGGAGTTTGGGATTTAAGTTAAAAATCATAGGGGAGAAATAGTATTCTCTCAATCATTAAATAAGGGAATCCGAAAGAAATTACAAGTACACATCGATTCATTAATAAGTGATTTAGTTGTTAAATGAATCTAGAAGCGTTTCCATTCTGAATGTAGGGGGAAACGCACCTTATAATGATTCGGATATTTCAATCATTTGCAATCAAACGTATATATATTGAACATAAACAACCAAATTAGATTATATTCACCAGAAATTATTTTATCATACGACACATGATTCTATAATGTAATAAAAAAAAATTAATTTCTCATCGCGTCAATTAGTATATACAAGATATACAAATTTTATCCGATTTGTGGTTTTTTTTTTTCTCTAAAATTTCATGGCAGTGTTTGGGATTTTATTATAAATTCATGAGGCAAATGGGGATATTAATTTAACCCCCTTTTTCCTTGTGTATTGCTACATCACATCATCATGCACTGACTTTATAATTTTTTTTTTCTACAGAAGTCAACTCAAAGATCAATATGGTGAAAGGCCAGTACCACCAAGAAAATGGTGACTTATTTAATTAATGAGAAATTTACATCCTGCAAAAATATTGGTGGTAATGAAGATGATGTTGTGTAAGCTAATGATGGTGAGATTTTGAATGCCACAGTGAGTTGTATTATTAGTGCTTGTGAAAAGCTTAAGGAGACTGATGAATACAAAAGGGCCATGGAGGGAGAGTGGGCTGCTAGACGACAAGTGATACATATTCAGGTTTGCTACATATACTGCAGTATAAAACTCTTACTTGGTTATAAATAATCAGCCTTTTGAATAGATATAATCATATTTGGGTCTAGTGGACGATACAGTTCATTCGTTGGGTGATGCTTTGCTCTCGTATTTAAGTATTTGGTCGTCATTTAGGCCCGTGATTGAGATTTATTTTATTTTTTTTTCTTTTGTGCTATTTTATTTCTTATTATTAAATTTGGAGAATATCTAGTTTCTTGTTGGTATATATAATAATCTCTAAAGAGAATGGAAATTTCAAGGACTTCTTGATAAGCATATTCACATATCATTAAGACACTCAAACACTCGTTATCCTAATATTTAGAAGTTGATATCTTGCTTATAATATACATTTTCTGTCACAAAGGGTTACGTTCATTTACTTCTATTTTTTTTTTCACCCTCTACCCCCACATACCCCTCATCACCATAAGATTTGAATCCTAGTCTGCCAACTGCCAACAAAGTAACTTATCACTAGATTACTCATAAATTTTGGTTACGTTCATCTACTTAATATTATAATATAACCTATGGGACTTAAGGAATGATATAAAAAAAAAATATAGAGGGAAAAATATTAAATGAAAATACCCATAATTAGCATGTATCTCCCCGATGGGCCGCCCAAAACCTAAAACTGACATTCAAATCGGAAATCAATATTATTGAACAAAAATGTTGATTGTTCCTCCATTAATAGAGAATTTCAATCTTTGGGAAGCGCCATCCATGCCCAACACACAAAAGGCGTAACGATTTGTCACTGTCTTTCTGAAAGTATTGTTAAGAGAAGGGTTTATCGAAAATGTGAGAAAACATCTAGAAAATAATAATTTTTTTTTTTTTTGGTTTTAACCCTGCAACATAGAAGGAATAGAAACTTCAAAAAAAATTGTCTAAAACTACCTATAGGTGGTCGGGGTCGAGTTATTAATATGAGGTAAATCCAGAAAAAAAGGAGTTCCAGTTATAATTCGGGTTGGGTGAAGTTAAGACTACGATAATAACAACATTGATAATGGTACTACTAATAATACTATTAGGATTTAGGATCCGCTAAGCTAAACCATGCTATGCTTTTAGAATGTCTGAACAAAAGAACGGCTGCAACAATCTTATAGTTGTGCATGTACGTGTACGTCTATTAATTATGTTACGCATATAAGTATTTTATGTTTCAGGTTCAAGTAATTTGAACACACTTTGTGGTCTAAAGAAGCACTGCGGTTGCGGCGGTTGCGGAAGGCTGAAAAGGCTGAACGTGTGCGCCTTTCGGGAAAAGAGAGAAGACAAAAGAAACATTTGGAGGAAATGCGAGAAACCCAAAAACTGGTCCGTGTAATTCCGGATTCTTTTCATAATGTTATCGAGAGATCTAATAGTGATAAATTATGTAAATTATTTCATTGTAAATATATAAATAATTGATCATTATTAAATTGTCCTCGTAATGTATATTATTCGCCCAAAATCAACTCCTTTTGTATCTGCGGTGGATGTGTTTAATTTCCTTAACTTTTCAAGTCAATCTAGGCCTTTTCTTTAATATGTGTAGGCCGAAGAACGTAAGAATTTGAAGGAGTTAATGCGTGCTGAAACCTGGAAAGAGCTCAGTAAACTGGAAAGCGAATGTCATGATATGGCTTCACTATTGCGGCGCTTGGGAATCTCTGTTGGCAGTAAGCTCAAACCATTAGAAGATGAGGTAAGCTACTCTACTTATAGAAAATTACTTGCAAACGCACGTACGGCCGAGCCTGATGTTTTTATACGATTACACGTGTCACCACAAATAGTGGGATCTACGTGTTTTTGGAGGGCTCTACTGATGTTTTTTGAGCGTTCTTAAAAAGGTTCTTAGAATGCATGCATCAAGATTTACGCATCTTTTACACTCACAATGAAAAACATACTAATATATGACTAAAAGCTTGTGGTTGGCAGTAATATATTATTGGTTTTGTAAGTTGTTCGAGGAAAGAGAAGAGGTTGTCTTGTTATATGCTCCTTTGGATTTAATATATAGGGGGCAAGGTCATGTATGTTGGTGATGTATTGTGGTCTTTTCTTGCTGTTTCTGTGAATTTTTTTTTTTTTTTCCTTTTACTAAATCAGAAATATGAACTTCATTAAATTAAAAAATGAAACAAGGTGATCAAAGACCAGTACTACAAGAGAACCGCCTACACTAAGCACAGTTTTAAGTTACTATATTATCTAAAAGATTAAGTTAGAAATTTATTATATTATTTATTGTCTTTATGAATATGTCGAGATTAAGTTAGAAATTTATTATATTTATTTATTGTTTTCAGAAATATGCCAGTCCCACATGTGCAAGGAGTTTGTTTTTATGCCTTGCACGTGGAGTTTATTATATTTATTTAACAATCTTAAATTTCTGACAATTTATTTATTCCGATGTTTAATTATATTTCAGGTGCGTGCAGCTTGAAGACGAGCCTTGTTCACCTTTCACCCAGATCGAGTTTCAAAATATGATACCCGTCAACAGGTAGACTCTGAAGAGAAATTTAAGCTTATATCTCGCGTGAAAGAGAAATTTTTGGTAACTTGATAACTTTTACAAATGAGCTAATGCTAACAAATTCCATTTCCAGTGGAAATTATTAGTTGATACATTAAACTTTTTGTATGGTTCGAATTTATGGACTGAATATCAAATATTTCGTGTTTATGGTAAGCATTTTTTAATATAAAGAATGAAGGGTGAAAGAGTAATTATAGCAACGCTAGCTCTTCTTTATATTATCTATATCAACTTTTCTGTATATTCCGCGTTTTCACCATGCTAAATGGTCATACAAGTTAATTCAGTTACGATGACACATGCTAAATGGTCATACAAGTTAATTCAGTTACGATGACACATCGTGTTACTGCCATATAGTTGTAACGTTGTATGTTTTTCATATATCTTTGGAAAAATGTCGATTCAATCACTGCTTTGTTGGGTTATAATCTCACATCAGTTGTTAAAGAAATTAGTGGTCAGTTTATAAGTGCGAAAGGAAGCCTAGCCTCATTAGTTAGTTTTTGGAGTTGAGAAGGCCTAAAACCACCTATCATATTGGGATTGGGTAAAATTATAAAGCAAAGGTTTATAAAAAAAATATGTGTATTTTTTGTTTGGATTGAAAAAATAAATGAAAGGAAAGATAAGTAAGTAAATTAACTTTTTTATCTTTTTCTAAAGGTATAAATATAATAAATTAAACTAGTAATATAGTCTTTATGTAATAGTTTAAATGAAATAACCCTAATTTGGAGTGATTATAAAATTATCCCATTAAATAATTTTAAAAATCCCTCCTAATTCAATCATTCCCAAACCCTCCAATCCAAACAGAAAAGATTTCAAAATCACTCAGAATCAAATCATTTCTCCCCAAATCACCCAATCTTGTCCAATAGGATTTGAACCTATACCAAAGATTTAGGAGTTGAAAATAAGTATAGATCCGGACCCTAGTGATTGTATTTTTGAAGCTGAAACAAAAACATCTTTTAAATGAGTTCTTTACTATAGAGGATTAGCTTAGTTTTGGCATATGAGTAGTGCACACATGATTTTTACTAAAATTATTTCAGTGCTATTTCTCTTAACTTTATATTTTAGGAAATTAAGAAGCCTTCCTAACTACGACGCATCAAGGATTATGTAAAAAAAAAAGAAGGGAACACGAATATGGCTACTTATGACACAAGCAATCTAAGCATAAATTCATTGCATCTTTCTTTTAGTTTTGTATGTCATTATTGTGATAAGAAATGAAACAAGGAGACATTAAGCATACTAGATGCATAAACTTAGATTATTGACCTTTTACTAGTCCAAGCAAACATTAACACTATGTTTGGATTGGAGATAGAATAGAAAGGAAATGATAATTTAAATAGAAGGTTACTTAAATATCCTTTTATGTTAAAGATATAATTGAAATTATAAGATATAATTGAAATTATGCAAAAATAGTAAGGACAATTAAAATATTTCACTCATTGACTTTTTATATTCAAGAGGACGTTTGGTGATCATACTTTTTGAAGATAATAAATGAATACTATAAATTTTCATCTAGTTTAAACTTTTAGATGAGACGGTAATTTAATATAGAATCAGATCTTAAGTTACTAAACGGTCTTGGTTTAAGTCCTGCAGCCACTTATTAAAAACCATTACAAATTTTTGACATGCAAGATCAAAAATGAATCCTTCCTGTACGTTTGGGAACATGTTAAAAATAATAAATAAATGTATAAACTTCTCTCTGATAGTTTAAACTTTTAAATAAGATAGTATTTTAATAATACCAAAGATTATTAAAATTCACACAACATGTTAGCATCTCATCTTAACCACTTGAACTTCTTTACAATTTCATTATTTCTATATCCAAACTTATTCAATATCTAACTTTAAGGAATACGTTCTTCACAAAGAAGCATATGAGAAGATTCATTTTTTTAGATCACGTGAGAAATTAGTTGGCAAAATCTGATCATTAAATTATTCAAATGAGTCAGACCACCAATTGGTTAACTCACGGGTGCAGCAATGTACCTCGACGCACCAAGTCAGTTAAGGGTAGAACTCCAAAATAATGAGAAGTGTCGAGATGGAACGATTTCACCCTACTATTGCTGAACAATGCCTTGAGGACTGAGAAGATTCATTTTGATTCTTAAAGATATTAAAAAGTAAACTTTCGCAGAAAGAGCATGCCAAATATTATTTTTTCTGGCATTAGGGCTTTGGTCTAGTGGTATGTAACTCGCTCTGTATGCGAGAATTTTTAAATTTGAATTTTATTAATTACGTTGTACGACCTTAGGTGTCTCCTGAATCAAAATATTATGTTTTCTGTCCACTTTCTTTTGATTATGCGTTGTGCTTTCTTGCTTTGCTTAGGTACATAAAAGCAACCCTACATTTGAGCTAGGTCAAATGCTAGATTTTTGTCTTTTTTCTTTTGGTTGGATAACAAAGACCCTAAGGCACTTTTAGGAGCCCAAATCTCTCCAATAAGCTATCAGAATCGGTCGTGCTAATATTATTGGCTTTTAGACCTCACTAAATGGTATTTAAAGACTAGAAAAAGATCTAAAGATGTACTCACCCAGCCAGCAAGAGATGGATTTTTTTTTTTTTTTTTGAAATGGTATTTAACGACTAGAAGAAGATCTAAAGATGTGCTCACCCAGCCAGCAAGAGATGGATTTTTTTTTTTTTTTGAAAAAAAAAATTAACAACGAAAATACAATGTACCACATCAATGACAGATACATTATAATTGGGTGATACAAATTTAAATCAGGGATATAATAAAATAATATTTAGAACCAATCACTATTTACACTAAAAAGACAGTGAAAATCACCTTGAGAATTCTACACTCCAGAATCTTAATTTGATTCAAACCTGTATACCTTTACCATTTATTCTGATGACTTTTGATAGATTTGTTAGGGCCTGGGGGGTTATTGCCTATATGCTAGCATATCCATTTAATTGTTAAAGAAAGACCTTAGAAAAAGAAGTCAATTCGCTCTTTAACTATGACCAAAAAAAAAAACTATTTCCCAAATAAACAAAGACTTGTAGAGTCAATTGATCACTTATTGCATGAAAGGGTAATTATAGAGTTGTTTGATGCGTCACGCGTTGGTGTCGGCCATTTCCAATTTGCAAGACTTGTAATTGACCTACTAAAGAATAGCTTTGGCTACTCAACTTGATGAAGGTTAAAATTCAACAATTATAAATTATTTATATCAATTATTATAATTTTATAAAAAATTATAATTGTTAAATTTTATTATTATCATTGTAATGTTATTAACAAATTTATTCTCAATATGAATGGAATTCCCTCTTTGGTATCAATTTGCTAAGGGAATTTGTTACTGTACAGAAACTATATAGTAGCGACTGTGAAATAAACAGGTGAGACCCACACCTTATTTCACATGGATAATTGTACAGTTTTTGCACAATAGACGAACTCTTTGCCAAGTAGATGCACAAATCTATCCATTTTACATCAATTTGAGGTGGTGCCACATACGCAAGCCAAGTGGCATCACCCCACTTCACCTTATTGGGGCACAAAACAACAATAATGGATCAATCATTCAGGGTGTTGATTGTGATTGGAGGGCCATTCTGATTCTAAAAGATACACTTTTAGACAAAAAAACTCTTCTTTTCCACATTGCTCTAATGGGTGTTAAGAGACTTGTGCGTGTCTTAAATTCGAATCAATCGAAAAACAATTTTTTTAGAGATAGTCTAATTAATTTAAACAATATTTTTTTTTGACGTTCTAAAACTTAAATCTTAATATGAGTTTGAAGATCTTTTTAGCGGTGTTTCTGTCGTTTAAAAAAAAAAAATCTCTTCTTTTCAACATTTTGGTTTATTATATAAATATTTGCTTCTTTATACCATTATTGCCAAAGAATTTGGTCAAAGAAAATGGACGAGATGGCTTTCCAACTTGGATGAGCCTCCTTTTGTAGCTTGTACCGCATATTTAGACCATTTTAATTAGATAAAGAACCACTTACCAAAAGAGGAAACTAGGAAAGGACCAGAACCTATAAAAATGGAAAACAATTGACAGATAAAGCAAGTGGAACTTTGGATATAAATTTACCGGACCAGGTACTTTGAACAACTTATCCATAAATTTCAATCATGTCCCACCATAGTCAGGGACCTTCATGAGTTGAATCAAAACCAAATTATGGAATTTTTCTAGGGCAAATCTCACTACTATTCCCCATTGTTTCATTTTGTCTCAAATTAATCCTCATTGTTTTAATTGTCTCAAACTAGTCCCCAATATTTTAAAAAAAGTCTCAAATTAGTCATTTCTGTTAAAAATCTAACTGAAAAGTAATTAAATGACTAAAATATCCTTAAAACCTAATTAAAATTACTAAAACCCCATTTTCCCTACCCCTCACACCTATTCCCAAATCAAAACAAACACCCCCCTCCCCACGCTGCCCCCCTCCCACCCTCCCCACGCTGTCGCTGCCCCCCTCCCACCCTTCCCACGCTGTCGCCGCCCCACCCCCACCCTCCCCCACGCTGCTGCCCCCAACCCACTGCTCCCTATACCACCCTGCTTATGTGTGTTGTTAATGGGCTGTGGTGGTTGGTGGCGTGATTGTGTGTGTTTTATATGTGTGTATTGTTGGTGGGTGGTGGTGGTTGGTGGGGTTTTGGTAGGGGGTGGTGGTTGGTGGGCTGTGGTGGTTGGTGGGCTGTGGTGGTTTGTGGGTTGTGGTGGCGGTGGTGGCAGTGGCGCGATTGTGTATTTTATGTGTGTTGTGGTGGTTGGTGGGCTATGGTGGTGGGTGGTGGCGGTGGTGGCGGTGGTGGCAGTGGCGCGATTGTGTGTGTTTTATGTGTGTGGTTGGTGGGTTGTGGTGGTTGGGGGGGGTGGTTAGTGGTCTGTGGTGGTTGGAGATGGCGGTGGCGGCGGTGGCGGCAGTGGCAGCATTGGCGGCAGTGGTGGTTTGTGTGTATGTGTATTGTGTATATGATTTGTGTATGTGATTTGTGTATATGATTTGTGTATGTGTGTGTTTTAGGTGATGGTGGTGGCAGTTGTAGTGTATGGTGGTGGCAGTGGTGATGCATGGTGGTTGTGGTAGTATTAAGATGAAGATGGATGCTTTTACCATTTTACCCCTTTTTTACTATTTATTTCTGTTAATTTTAACACCTACTTTGACTGAAGGGACTAATTTGAGACTTTTTTTGAAACATTGGGAACTAGTTTGGGACAGTTGAAACAATGAGTACTAATTTGAGACAAAAGCAAACAATGGAGACTAGTAGTGAGATTTACCCATTTTACTACATCTTGTTAGCCATCAGGTGATGTTTTGTGGTTTAGCGGTTTCATCTTCACAGAGGAGAGGGAAAAAATATTAGGTTCGTTAGCCAGATCACGCGGCACTCACAAATTGATAAGAGCTAAATCCAATAATTTTTTGAGAAGAGAGAAGCTATTGTTCTTACTGTTAATTTCTCTTTCCCATTTATTATTCTGGAAGTAGCAAATGCGAATCATGTGACTATTGGAGTTGAATGATACTTGACTTCAAAACTTTCAATTTCGTGACATTTTGGGGCAGATCTACAATTTTTCACTCTCATAACTCAACTTTTTAGACAACTACAATTGTATATCAAGCCAAATCTCCTCTCAATATAGGAGATTATGCTTTGTTGCTCTTACTTTCATTTCAATGTTGTGTGGAAGCAGAATTGCAGATGACATGTGGGGGAAAAATATGACATGTCCCAATCATTTCAGAAATGAGAGAAGTAAGAAATGAGAGGATCCAAACCCGTGTTTCAATTCCATCAAATGATTTGAAAGATTTTCAATAGCATGCATAGCATAGACAACAAGATTGTCGACAATGGAGAAACCCCTAAGCAACAGAATGCTATGACAAGCTATTTGACACACATACAGCACCATTATTTGGGAAAACCAGATAATTGGATTCAACCGAGCAAAACATTTCAAAGTACGCGTCTGTCTACATCGAACAGTTATGACATTGAAGCAAATTCTTGATGAAAATCGAAACACGACTTATACTTAAACCAAGGGATGTATTAGAACATCGCAAATATATTAATGAACGTTACTCTGTGTACAAATGATCTAACCTTGAAACGTCAGCGCGTTGTCAGTTACACAACGACCGCGCTCTAATAGACCTGATACAAGTGTCAAATCCATCCTAAGAAATAAGTCTAACATGAGCTTAAGGAGTGTATTTACAAGCGCTATCCTATATCTGTGGTTTACGTTTTCAGCCTCAAGCCATGGATATATGTGGTACTACCTTCTGGTTATCAAAGTCTAAAGAGGATGTCTAAATGTAGCAGGATGGATTTGTATGTACACGATAATATTTTCAAGAGTAGGACTTAACTAAACCAAAATTACAGAAGGATCTAGACTTGAAGAGACCACCAAAGAGGAACCTGGTTGGAGATTCTTGTGGAACTTGATTCAACTCCTCGGGAGTCCCTTTTACTCGTAGGATAGTACGCCCAATTGTTTGCCGGATGGACTCTATGATCTTTACATCTACAGGGTACCCGGATGCATCACGAACATAGAATGTATTGATAGCTTTGCCATCTCTGGTTGCCACTTCTGCCCGGGTAACAGTGAGGCTATTCTCACGAAAAATTCGAGTAACATCAGATAGCAGCCCAACTCTGTCAGTAGTGCATAATTCTAGCTTCAATCCCTGGATTGAAAAGAAACAAATAACTAGTCAAGCCACCTACAGAATCTAGAACTATCAGCGGGACCTAACAAATTGATGAAAATGACAATTTACGAGTGGTGGTTTGTCAATATGAGCTTTAGCTAAATTTATACACGAAAGAATTCTGCATTCGACATACTCAGATGCACCGAATAGCAGAAATTATTGACATATTAATGTCAAACAACGTACTACAACTGTGTTAGTTACATACCTCACATACTCTCCTTTCTATAGCTGCTTCAAGACACTGGATCACTCGTTGTCTCTCTGCCTCTGATTTCACAGGGGAACCATCTATGTGTCTTATGCAATATTCCTTTAAAAGAAGACGTAAAATTTATATAAAGAGACAATGAAGAGCTACTGAAAATCCAAAAATGCAAAATCAAGTTAGATCCATTGGAAAATCATGTACCTGATATGCTTCTGGCCTCTCAGCATCAACATTGCCATGGAAAACGACATAATCCATGTCCGTCAAAGTGCAGATAGTATCAAACAGAAGCTTTGGCCTATCCTTGCACCGGATTGTGACTACTGAGTAATCTTTGTCGTACCAATTAACCACTGTCACTTGTGGCCTTTCTCTTTCGTCAAAGACTTCATCAATAGGCCTTTCATAGTCTCGATCAGCAAACATCATCTGATGAAGCCTTCTCTCAGTGTGAGTCACCCCATAAGAGACCACAGTCTTAACTTCTCTCGATTTGTTGCTACCCCTAAGCACATTGGATAATAGTTGCTTGATTGATGATAGTTTTTCAGGGTCAGTAATCGCAGCTCCAGTTTCCTCGTCAGTTACTTGCATTACAGCCGCAGCTCGGGTGTTATGGGTCCACATCTCAGCATTCACAACATTGCATTTGAGGTGGGTGAGGACAGCACTCATTTCAGAAAGTAGCCCGGGTCTGTCACTTCCAATTAACTCAATAGAAGTGTGGTCCATCACGGATTTAACCCCTACCGATCTTCTCATAGATGACGCAAAGCATGAATCTGGACCAAGAGACTGAAAATGAACCGCAGGAATCAGTTACGAAAGCTGAAACGAATGGAAAAGTTTCAATACTGCCACATTGGTGACATCTCACCTTTTCGATATAATTCAGAACCCCTTCATCTGTTATCTTGTTTCCATCTTGATCAGTAACGTTAAACACTGAAAACAGAATAGCAAAATCAACATTTTACCCCAAAATTCATCGGTAAAAATTCTAGTGAACAGACAATTTGCAAAGAATGAAAACGAAACGAAGATTCAATTACCATCCATGAACCATCCTCCATCAGAGGATATATAAGCTTTTATCATGTTAAGGTTAAGATCAGTAAGGACTTGTACAACTTCAAGAAGTATTCCATGTTTATTAGCACTATCCACCTGCAATGAAGAACGAGCAAAGGTACAAAAATTTCGCAAATCAGACGCTACCATTAACCAAATCAAATCAAATCAAACTAAGTCTTTTTTCACTAGGTGAGCTTTACGCTGACTCAGCTACCTAACTAATTACAAAAAATGACATTGGACTAAAAAGGGACAAGACCAAGAGGTACCTGTATGACAGTGGCATTTTTGCAGGATTCATTATCAATTACAACTCTGACAACAGAATAAAAGTGAAAAAAAAATTGGAGCAAATGTCAAGAACATAACAATACAAAAATAATGTATATCAAGGTATCAAACAAAGAATAAAGTGAAACAAGAAGAAGAAAAAAAAAAAAAAAGATAACATACCTTGGTGGATTCATTCTTCTGATGAACTTCTCGTATTCATCATCCATGTTCTTTGAATAGCTCAATGAGGGTTCTGGGGTGGCAAAAATATATAAACAATGTCAGATAAATAAAAGACCATTAAAAAAACACAAAAGAATCAGCATTACCAATAACAAATCATAAAGATACTGGAACCAAGAGTGTGAAGCAAGTAATTAACAATATAATGAGTGCGTAAAAAGAAAATAAAGGTGACCAATCATGAAGATTTTGAAAGGAGAAGCTTAAGCCACCTGAAAATGTTTTGTGGGGTGTGTTGGTGGGGCTCTTTTTCTAACTGTAAGACTATTAACCCACCCACACTAAAACACCTCCATGTGTGTGAAAACAAGCATAACAAATCAAAGGTTGGCAGGAACCACTATACATTCAACTAATAGAAATCCATTAAATCACAAATTTTTACAAAAAATCATTACAGCTAAAAGGCCATTAACAACACATAACAAGAAAAAGTAAGAATTAACCCAAATATTTTCTCTTTTTTTTTTTAAGGAAAAAAGTCAATAAAACATAATTGACTAACTAACAAACAATTTGACAAAAAAAAAACTAACAAACATGAGCCGAAAACACAACTAATCATAATTAACTCAACAAAAGACAACATTAACCGTAACCATAACCAACTCAACAAAAAATAACATTAATTATATGGAACACAAAATAACAAAAACCATCACGTTTTCGTCCTCCATTATATGAGGAAAAAAAAAAAAAGCAACAAAGACCAAAACAACAACAAAAAATAACACATACCCATTACAATTCTTGAGGAATCTTAATCTGGGTCACCAAGATTTTTTTGTTTCTCTCAAACAAATAACAAAAAACAGCAACACCAAAAAGTGTTTATGGTATGACTTGTGAATATGACTTATCAAATGCATATAGAAGGAGTTATATATAGAGAAAGAAGATCATTGGCACCACAAAATCTGTATAAAAATAAATAAAAGTAAATGTATTTCTATAGTTATATGTGTATATTGCCTTATATGTAACAGACAACAAATTTAACTATATGAAAAAACTGAAACTTCTTTTTGGTTTCTATATCCTTGTTTGTAGGTATACTGTAGTGAGTGTATATGTGTGTGTGTCAGTGTGTGTGTGTGTGTGTTTGTATAGGTGTATGTATATGTGGAAGTGTTATTCTTGGCTTTCTATATTCAATTGGGGGCTTCTAAATTCAGGTTCTAGTACTTAAAAAGAAAGCTCTTAGCAACAAAGCATTTGGTGAAATGGTATAATTCTTGTTTTATATGCTAAAGATCACATAATTAAATTTCGGAGTTAACATTTTCAGTAATGTTAACATTAGTTCTTACAAATAAAAAGGAAAAGAAAGCTCCTAGAAGTGTAGGGTGGTATGTTAATTAACTCGGTGAAATTTAGCAGTAGAGCCTATGTTTTGCTATCATGCACCGATGTACAAAGAGGTTTCAGAAATATGATAAATTTCAAACAAGTCCTGTGAATTTAAAAATCTCTCTGCAAGTCCTTACATTTTATTTTCTTTTGTTATTTTTTTATTAAAAAAGAAATAATGCACTAAAATATTATTTTGGCCCTTACAATTTGATAATTGTACAACTATTTGTTGGACCATTTTCTTAATGGAAACTGACTGCACTAACATAAATATATAATCTTTTAAACAAGAAACAAACAGTTATACTAATTTTGTTATAATCAGAACTCCTTCACATCGTGTCGTTGCATGAAGCTAAAAATTTACAAGCATAACAAATTTGTTAATCCACGTCATATTTTAAGGGATATAAAAAAAAAATTAAAGTGCAAGGACTTGTGGAAAAAATTTAAAATTTGTAGAGACCTATTTAAGATTTATTATATTTTAGGGACTAAAATAGCTTTTTCCTCGGATCTCTTATGTTTTCTTTCTCTTTTGTTTTTACGTTTTTTTCTCCTTTTTGGTGCTTAGGTTTGACCATTAAATTTGTAACCTAGCTAACGTGAGTTTATGTACACTCAATGATTTGATGAAATAGTCAGATAGTGATTATTATACTTAATTAGAATTTACGAGTTTAAATCACAATTTTTGACTTCTATTGTATTAAAACAAAAATGAAGATTATGCTGATCGAGTGTATTGCTATTACCACTTAAAATTTTATCAAACTCTTTTATCTCTATTTGTAGTACATAAATTTTCGTTTGGTTAAATTTGTAATGTAAATACTAGTTTCAACTAAAATTATGGTCGTATTTTACCACATCATCAACAGTAAAATTTATATTTTATAGTTGTATTTTGCCATATCATTGACGCTAAAATTTTGACCCCGTTTATTGAAGGCTCGAGTCTATTTTTTTGGGTATAGAGAGAGTATTAAATGACACATTGTTTTTTTTTTTGGCTTATACCTTTGGAAACGCCCCTATTCAACCAGCCCACAAGATATAGACTAGATTAACCACCACCCGAGACTCATTGTTCACCAATGCTATGAGGGAATGTTTCTCCTCTTTTGTTCTTCTCGAGTAGAGGTTGTAGGGTTAATGACACATAATCCATATATTTTTCCTCAAGCGACTTGCTCATCCCGTAGTTTACAAGTCAGTTTATACATAGGTTTGTTTCATGATATATTTTAACAAGAAAGTAAATTCTTACATAAAATAAGATCATAATCATTTTTTTACGTATGCCAAAAGTTTGTAATTACAAAAATCTCTTATAAATTTAATAATGTATAAATAAAAATTGCCCACCTTCTTTCAACCTCAGCATGGGTGCGAAGCCAAGGGGTGTGGTCTCCACATGATCTTGCCGTCGTTAGGTTGCAGACATAAATCAATCCAAATCTTTCTACTTTAAATTTGTGGTTTGAACTAGCATGGATTTTGGGTTATTTTGGACTTAGAGTGATGTTAGGGGAATTTTGGATTTTTTTTATAGTAATATCTTCAATTTAAACCATTGATTTTGGACAAATAAATAAAGAAATAAAACCATTCATTGTATTCTCTCGTGTGTAACTTAGATTTCAATACTAGTTCTTAATCACTTTTCAAAGTTTTAAAATAGTTTCTTATGTTCTAAAAGACATCTTGGGAGTCCCAATATTTACAATAAATATTTAAATTAAAGTAGTCTCTGAAACGAGATGAATAATGACCAGGTGGTCACACATATACCATTTTTTAGGACTAATTTTGAATATATGAGTAAGCATCGAGGAACAATTTGAAAATTTTAAAAATAATTTCACATTGGTATAAAAGTAATTTATTGATTTTTCATCCAAGTTTGGTGGATCATTGGCTCCATCATAATGTGAATTTTGTAATATTATTACCTTAAAATTTTGAGCAAGCAAACAGGGATGTATCTAGGATTTTTATTCAGTAGAAACTTAAAACACACAATTTAATACTCACATGTAATTTTTTTTTTTAAGTAGGGACTAAATTGATTTTTCAACATAAAGTATCTTACAAATACACATATTTTTAAAAATACAACTTTAACTCACTAATTAATAACTTCACTCGATTTGTCCATGTAAGCAATAGAATATTAGTCAAATTTGCCCTAACATAATTACTTTTTTTTAAGAAAAGAGAGAGGTTGCATGTTACTATACTACACGATTTATAATTTTGAGTGGATTTAATATAATTTTGTTTAGAGTGTTGTTAGGCTTTTCTTTTTTCTTATTTGTCTAAAGGGTGTTAGGCCTTAAAAATATATAGGTGACTTTAATTCTATGGCCATTCAACTGTTTACAGTTTATTTGTGGCTATTGATTGTTGTTGTTTTTTTATCTTGGTCTTAAACTAATTGTTGTTGGTAAGATAAGCTTGGATTTGTTAATAAAAATCAAACATAAATGTCCTCATGAGTCTGATATTAATCGAGTAAATTGTTTGCCGCCCCTTTGTATTTTATCTGAAATACTCATTCACCCCTTATATTTTTAAAATAACCTCATTACCCCCCTATATTTTTCGGAAGGTAGCTGACCGACTCCATCCATTAACACTTCCATCAGTTTTAACTAGAAGTGAAGCTCACGCGACAATTGTGCGTTTTTTGCAACTTCTTGGTGAAATCCTGTCATCTTAACTTCTCCAAATTTACTAACTTGTCCCTCTCTTGTACCCTCCTTGTTCCCCAAGCTCAAAGACTCCATTTTTTTAATTTCTCTAAATACCTGAGATATTATAATTTTACCAACATACTTTCTTCATCTTCTTCCCCAACATTCTACCTTTCTCACTCTGTTTGCTGCATACTCGTGCATGAGTTAATTAAAAACCCCACAAATATGTCATTGATAAAGACCCATTTCATTCAAGAATGAGACCCAAGTACACAAACATGCCCTAAAAGATAATGGCTAGCCTGATCTGAAATCTTATATTTTTAATTTGGGTTAGTTTTGGAGCTTATTATTGTAGTGATGTTTGCTTCTATCTTGTCCATCTCAAATTATATATATATATATATATATATGTATATATATATATATGTATATATGTAACAATCTTTCACAAAACACACACACGAAATCCAGATGCCAGAAGTGGATGGGTTTGCACCACATTTATTCTTTTCCGTTATCAGCAAACTTGATGATATTAACTACGTGCTACGAGATCCAAGAAGATATGTTGAGAGTTGGCTGCTTCCTGTTGTTGACCTCTGATTCTAATTATCAAAAAAATCAAATCTTTTAATCCAAGAAGTGCGACGACGATGAATAATGATTTTGGGTTTTTTTTTTATTTTTTGTTAAATTGTATGTAGAAATTTGTGGGTGTTTGAAGGGTTTGGTGAATGCTAATCAAAAAATGTGTGCGTGTATCAGAAAGAGAGAGAGAGAGAGAGAGAGAGAGAGAGAGTGTGTGTGTATGTTCTGTGAAAAAAAAGTGATAAAATAAGAAGAGAAAGAAGATGAAGATGAAGAAGAAAGAAGATGAAGGAGAAAGGAGAAAGGAGAAAGGAGAAAAGGAGAAAAGGAAATAACAGAGGAAAAATAAGATAAAGAAAGGATAAAATCGTCATTTTGTGAGTTTCGTTAACTTTATTGATGGTGTTAACGTATTGGGTGCGTCGGCTACCTTCCGAAAAACAGAGGGGAGAGTAATAAGCCTATTTTAAAAATATAATGGGTAAATGAGTATTTTGGATAAAAAACAGAGGAACGACAAACAATTTACTCAATATTAATCTATAATTATAATTTATTCACTTTACGTGACTTTTGCAAGATATGAGGCATATCTTTGGAAAGTAGCAAAAATAATTTTTGTTAATGAGCAATGATTGACTATAAATGTTGTATGTTTTATATATATACAACAACTGCTCTACTCTTCATCCTGAATTGAATCACATATTAAAATTTTTCCTTCTTTAAACTGGATCTAAAAGAAATGTGTATTATTTTTGTTAAAACACGACAAAAAAAGTCTACTCAATAAGAAATTGGTAGCCAAGATAAATTAGCATATGGTTGAAATTAAAACATAAAGGATTGTGATAGGGAGATTTCTAGAATTGGAGATTGCAAATTAAGTACAACATGGGTTCAACAACGTGTAGTTAAACTTAGGGTATGATTTGTCGAATGAAAAAGTGGGAGAATTGTTGGAGAGAAAATAATAGAGAATGTATATAATTACATTCACCGATTCGATGTGAAAGTAAAGGGAAGGAGAAATAGACGGAAAAATGGAGGCATATCCAACCCTTTCAGCTTTATATCAACTTTTCACCCCTCGTGAAGGACTATTACAAAGAAAAGAAATTTTCACCCTCATATTGATATACTTTCTTCAACATAAGTGGTTGTATTTGTAATCTACATATAATAGTATATCGTCTTTTTTTAGAACTTTTCACACTAACAATCAAAGGGAAGTAACATCAATATTCTTCCATTCCCTGTATACCATAAATCACGGGAAATTCTTGTCATTGGGGATATGCTTTAGGTCGGGCTGTTGTATCTCGATAGTTTTGGTTCACATTCAGTTGTTAGACCAATGAGGGGACACTGCGTGCCTCATCCAATGTCAGTGAGCGGTGGCTATATCTCATGGACTGGTACGTTGAGTAGGGATGTTTTCTCAAATTTAAAAAAAAACAAAAAAATAAAACAAAAATATCACGAGAAATATTAATATGAAATATACCCCTTCCCCTTCTCTTCATCCCGTAATGTTTCAATCAAACATAGCCTTTAACTCAATGGCTTAAATAGTTCATTGCATATAAGCTAGTTATTTGTATATACATTCAAATTAATGAATCTGGCCCATAACAACATAGAATAACTTTCTAAATTTTTAGATTTGATGTGAATTCAAATTGCACATATTCATTTTAATTGGCTTGGAAAATGCAATTTAACTCAAAAAGAAAAAAAAGAAAAAAAAAAAGGACATGGAGTTTCTGGGAAAGAGTATAGAATTGGTAAACCAATTTTCGTGAGAGATTTTCATTGCACGAGATTTGTGCTGGTTAATTTTCTATATAAGAGCAATAGATAAATTGTCAAATTTTAGTTAATTAAAATATGAGATAAAAAATAAAAGTGGTGCCTATAGGTTTGTTCAATTATCAATTTTGTTAGTTTTTTTTTTTTTCCTTTTTTTTAGTTGAAGGTCTCAAGATTAAGTTTTTACCCAACTCAAAGACCACGTTTGTTGTTTTCCACCATTTTAAATCTCTCATCAAAAGGCATTAAATCAACAAACAACATTATTTAAATGACAAAAAAGTGTTTTATCAAATTTTAAATGAAAAAAAAAATTGTTTTAGTCTTCTAGTTGTCTTTTTTACGTAATAAAAGACACTTTTCAAAAAATTTAAAAAATAATAACCACAAAGAAGCATAAAAACACACATTATCTTTGAAAAGAAAATAAGTTCATTATACACAACAAATTAGGTATACTATGGTTAAGAATTGATTTTGAACCAATAATTATTGGACTATTGAAAAAAAAAAAAACTAGTAATAAATATGTGGTAGTAGACGTTTCATCCTAATACTAAAAGTTGTGTAATATTTATAAAGTCGAAGGGCCTTGATTTCTGCCATTTATAACTTATTTGTCGACTATAGACTTTATAGTTTATTAGTTGCAATAAATAACAAGTTCGCAACTTATTCTAAACACTAAAATATAACTTTTAGCCCCCGAAAAAAAAAAAAAAAAAAAAAGAAAGAAGAGCAGCAGATAGACCATATACTTCTTTTTTCGGTGATAACATTTGAACTTATTACAAAATCTAAGAAAGTTTTCTTGAAGTTTTTAATTAAGCTAATAATATGTCCTAAACGTCAAAGTATTATTACATTATAAACAGAATTCAATAATTATAAATTATCGTCAAAATGATAATATTAAATTACATTATTAATTCACAATCGCTAAATCTTATACAATAACATTATAAGCGGATACTTACCTCAACTTCACTCATATCTAGTTAATGACCAATCGTCAGAACTCAAAGCATAGTAATACTCCATCTCTGTTTTGTAAAAAAATTGTTGATGGATTTTAGTGCCCCACATGGTTAGGCAGGTATAGTTGGTCCTCCTAGTAGAGATTGGGTGCGCGCGCACATACGCATGTCTTCCTTTTCATGCTGGGCTCATGTTTCTAGCACATGGTCCGTCTGCTACCTCCATACTTTCTCTTTCCAGTTTTAGAGTTGATATTTGAAAAAGAGGCAAAAATCATTTTAGTCCCTGAGATTTGGTATAAAACTCAATTTAGTTCTTGAAGTTTGTAAAAAGATCAAACAGGTTCCTTCTATTATTTATGACTTAATAGTCAAATATTTGACCAAATGAAAAGACTTAAATGCCCTTGCTTTAGTGGTTGAAGATTTGGAGGGAAGGAAAAAAAAAAGATTGGGACCATGCAAGAAGCACAACTATTTAAGCACCCAAGCTATTTTTTCTCGTCATTTGAAAATAAAAAAGAAAAAATAATAATAGATAAAAAAAATACAAATATTAAATGTGAAAAAATAATTCACATGTAACGAATTCCTCGTCTATTATTATTTTTTCTTTTTTGTTTTCAAATGACGAAGAATTCGTTACATGTGAATTATAGTGAATTTATTACAAGGTTATACATTCTATTGTCTAATATTGCACCTCAATACATTTTTCAAGTTAGTTAAAAGTCAGACAACATTTATAGTTGGAGGACATATATTCAAAATTTAAGACATTAATGGCTACCCGATACTAAATTCAACTTTTGGGGACAAGGTAGTGGTTATAAATATACTTGACTTTCTTTTTAATTTATATTTAATTTTACACTATTATAAATATTAAAAATTACAGACTATTCAGTCATAATATTTCTATAATCTGAAACTGATGAAAGAGATTACATAGTTGATCAAATAACAACCTAATCAACATTACCAAAGAAAGAAAAAAATGTGTATTCTAAAAAAATTAAGAGCCAAACTCTTCTAACTAGAAAGAATTTTGTTGTTGACGTTGTTCGTTTTTTTTTTTTTTTGGTGAGAAATAGCATGAATTGAAAGTGAGAAAAGAAAAAAAAATGGCTTGAGTGCTTAAATAGTTGTGTCTGCTGCATGGTCCCAATCTTTTTTTTTTTTCCTTCCTTCCAAATCTCCAACCACTAAAGCAAGGGCATTTAAGTCTTTTCATTTGGTCAAATCTTTGACTATTAAGTCATAGATAATGGGAGGGACCTATTTGATCTTTTTGCAAACCTCAATGACTAATTTGGGCTTTATACCAAACCTCAGGGACCAAAATGGCTTTTACCCTTTGAAAAACTCTTCCGTTCGACAGACTGACAATTAGTCTCAAAGATATGTGGAGTGGATCCTACATGTGTAAGATCCACCCATGTGAGTGAGACTAACGTCCGTTTATCGAATGGAAGAGTTTCTCTAAATATTTTGAGATGAATTCTGGCAAATATGTCGACTCCCACTTCAATTCCTATCCAAGCCAACATAACCTAAAAGGGTTAATATTTTAATAGTGCTACGAAAGTTTGTTTCCTCAAGACCAATCTTAATAGACCTTTTATCTGACCAACCTCAATCACGTCATCTTTGGGTGAGATCATGTGCTCTATCACTACCACATTTTTTATCTGTTTCCACATTTAAAACTCTTGTGAAAAGGTTAATTCTGCTACAATAGTTTTTTTCATTGCATATTGTCACATTACAAATTTTCTGCTACAATGATTTTTTTGTATATAATGTTAAGAATTATGGAGTTCCATCCTAAACCAATTGGTGCTAGGTAAAATAACCGAGAGTCTTATAAGATGACCTATAAATTTATGATTTTTCGATGTGGGACTAGTGTCGTATTTTAACACTCCCTCTCACATGGGACCTAATTTGAGAATGGTTACATGTGGAAGATTGATCTTACATGTGATCTGATTTGATATGGGTCACACATGGAAGTTTGAACACACACAGTGAATGAATACATGTGGAAGATTAAACATGCATGGCACACACATAGAAAATGAATATGCATATATAGAAGATAACACAGTCGAAAGATGAACAAGATTGGAGCAATTGCCTAGTTCTAATACGATGTTAAGAATCATAGGGTTACATATTAAAATCAATCGGTGTTAAATAAAATAACGAGTAAAATGTACCAAATCCCCCTGTGTTTTCATAAAGTTGCATCATAAACCCTATGTTGTGAAAAGTGGCGTTATAGACCCTGTGTTATTAATAATGTTGTACACTTTCCCCAATTTAACCTCTTACTTAACTCTGTTAGTCAAAAGGCATAAAAGACCAAATTATCCCTGTTAAAAAATATTTTTTTTATCTAGCCTTTTGAATTTCTTTCTTCATCATAGATCACAATAACAAAATATTGATAAAACAAATTCATATAACTTTATTTTTCCTCATTCTTCATAAAATTATGAATCTAATGCTTCAAGTTTCAAGCAATTTGAAAAAGAAATGAAAAATATATGAATTTTTTAATTTTGTTTTCATGGCTGAAAATATTGCTGGCTGAAGACCCCAAAACGACGTCGTTTTGGTTTAACCAATGTCGTAATGACACATGGCAAGTGGGTTGACACAAAAATTTAATAGCTTGCTATTACAAGGATTTAAGCCCGCAACCTAAAGCCTGCCAAACTCACACCCTACCACCATGCTAACTTATATTCAGTCGTTCAATTTGAGTCACTAAATTATTATATTATCTTATCTAAACAGCACCTAAAACTACATCCGCCATTTTTTAAAGCCATCTTCATCAACTACCTTCACCAACCATCAACCTTTGAGAAACCATCAGCATAAAGATCTAGATAACAAATAAACAATAATAAATATTTTTAGATCATGAAATTTTGTAAAAATTGAAGTTTAGCTTAAAACCCAATAACAAGGTTAAATTAAATCAAACCATTTTTTAGGTTAAATTCTTATAGGAAAATGATGTATATGCGATAAGGATTGTCATAAGATTATTAATGGTGAACTTTTAAGAGTAATTTATGGTGGAGAGATGTGGTGATGGTGTGATGTTCAAATGGTGAGGAAGAAGAGTGAAAAAGACTTTAAAAAAAAAACGATAAACAAAAGAAAAAAAAATGGGTTGAATAAAGAGGCTACTGATTTTAGGATGGGTAGTTTCGTCATTCTTCATCTATTTTACAGTATGATAGCTTCCATCTTTGCAATATTGGCGTGTGTAAGACAAACAACGTTAAAAATGACAAAAAAATGGACGGCAGGGGGTGCAACATTTTTTATAACAAAGGATTTATAATACGACTTTTAAAAATACAGAGTTTATGATACAATTTTATAAAAATACAGAAGAATATGATGCATTTTACTCATAAAATAACCCAAATATTTTGACATCAACGGACTCTTTATCTGATCTTTTTGGGTTGTATACTCTTAATGGATAGGAATTACACACCAGGGTGATGTGTATCATTATCCTTGTACATATTAAAACCAAAAACCGCAAAGTAAAACCAGTAGCTTCAAATAGCATGTTTGGTTTATGTATAATATAGTATAATTTTGATCGAGTTGGAAAAATCTTACATGCACTAAGTCAATTGCTGACAAAATTGTGACCGTATTTTAACTTTATTATTTCGTGGTTGTGTTTGAGATTTGAGTGACCATTCATTCATTTGTTAAATTTATCTACTTCAAGCTATGTACCCTTTTCACCAAAAAAAAAAAAGCTATGTACCCTAATGTTTTTAATAGTGATATATTATTTTGCTAGGCTATCAAAAATCATAGGTGAATAGGCTTGGCCTAGTTCATTATTATGTGACAAAAAATTTACCAAAATCATGATATCTTGATGACTAGCTCATTGAGTGATTGTCATCTCAATTGTTATATTTATCTCCTTTCATAATGAAAATATTGCAAAATTTAGTTCATCTATCTTTGTCACAATTTATAAGAAATTTTTGTTAGGTTCATATATAATTAAGTTAGCATTGGTTGGCAGTTTGTCTGTTACTGTATCTTAGATTGATACTATTTCGTGCCAATACCTATTCCATCTCTTAATAGGGAAATTTCTTCCTTGTTATATATATATATTGGCTTTACTCAATTGTGGTAAAGATTATCGAGAAACATATATATTAGCTTTATTCATCTGCCTTACCATAAGCTATAACCTAGTGCCAAGCCCCTAAGGGCATGATCTAGTAGTAGTGGAGCTGAAATTATTTTTGCGATATCGTGAGTTCGACATTCCTCACTACTATGGAGTTTTGCCTTTGACTGACTTAGGACATCTGGTGGGGCGTAGTGCTGCACCTGAAGGTTTACCAGTTGGTGATCGAGTTCCATCGGATAATTCGGTGATTGAACATAGTCAACTGAGTTTTCATGTCATCTAAAAAAAAGTTACTTGGTGCCAAACATCTAAAATGGTTTTCATAACGTCTGTTCCATATTGGTTATGAAAAGATATACGTTTAGTTTATAATGATTTGGTTTTTTTACTACTATCACTATAGACTTAAGTATTTTGATTAGATAGTGACTAAATTTAATGTGTTGGTAGGTTAATAGTTATATCTGAATTGTTATACGTGATTAGGCTGTCGGGTGAAAGTTCTTGATTGCCTCCTTTGCTTTGATTAAATTGATTAGTCTTAATATATTATTAGACTAGTAGTTAAAAGTGAGTCGATAGAATTAATTATGTCCATAGCCAAATATGGAAAATCATTCAGACTTGCATTAGATAAAACTTTTAACCACATTACACTCGGTCTAGTAGTCTTGTGCGCCAAAGACTAGTTAATAATTGCAAAATGTTGACGTTTGCTATATATTGTTTGTAAACATAGTGAACAGAGTTAGATCTAAGTATAGGGTTGTGAGGATTAAGCCAACTCCAATAGTTTTCCTATTTTTTTTTTACATTTAGGGGATTTGAAGTATTTTTTCTATTTTTACAGATCTCCTATTTCAGTTTCACTCCAACAGCTTCCCTATTTTTAACCAATCCCTTATTTTATAGAATTCCTATTTTAGTTTTATTCTAACAGCTCCCCTATATAAAAAATTCATACTTCTATAACATTAAAAACTATGGGGGATAAGATGGGGGAGAGATTTGATCCCCCTGTAATGGGGGATCCAAACTTCAAATCATTTATCCCCTAAAATATAAGGGATCATTTGGGAGAGCTGTTGGAGCTATATAACACCAATAGCTCCCCCAAATTTGATGGTTTTGTACATTTGAGGGAGCTGTTGGAGTTTCCCTTAAACGATTTTTTAGACAAAAAAAATTAAAATTTTTTAAGGATATATTAAAACATTTTATGGGATCAGTGTGACTGTAATCCTCACAACCCTACTAGTTTAAATATTCTAATTTTGCCCTAATAAATTTGGGTGCTATATATGTATGTAATGAACACCTTCAAGAGTAGAGTCATAAATTTAATATTAGGGGATGAATATTCAAATAAAAAGATTAATGAGAGGAAAAAAAAATAGGGGAGAATGATAATTTTTTTTAACGATACTATATAAAAAATTGGGTAAATAGCATATTACCCTCTTATTTTTTGCTAAAAATGCACAATACTCCCTGTGTTTTAAAAATTAGCTGATTACCCCATGTGTTTTGTTAAAAGTGCACAATACCCCTCTGTGTTTTAAAAATTAACTTATTACCCTCCTGTGTTTTATAAAATTAGCTAATTACCCCCCTGTATTTTTTAAAAATTAACGCTTTTGTTAGAAAATATAAGGGGACAATCAGCTATTTTTATAAAAATAAAGGGATAATCAGTTACTTTTAGTAAAAAAATTAAAAAAGAGCCGGGGCCGGGGCCGGGGCCGGGGCCGGGGCCCGCCGTCCGCCATAGCTCCGCCCTGAACACCTCATGTTGGCTTCTCAAGGCAAGGCATCCTTCGCAACATTCATTTAGGGCAGCACCATCGTGCTCTAGACGTAACAAGCACCCTTGTAATAAGTGAGCATATCGAGCGAAGAAGCTAAAGTCCTGGTTCACATTGCTAAGTGCATCAAACATCAAGTGAAGAAAATGAATGATATGCATTAGCTAGGCAAAATCCAGGGACGGATCTAGAAAGTTTTTTAGCATGTGTTAAAATCTAATAATTTAATACTTGTATATAGAAATATTTTTTTAATTGGCCTAAATTAGTTTTTTAGTTTACAAATACATTTGAAGTGCACACATTTTCAATAAAATTTTGAAATAAGTAAGAGTTTCAGTCTCTACTCTCCGTAAAATAACTCCGTCTCAGTTTGCATCTCCAACTCAATTGAACCTATAACTTAACTTTTCATTGAAGTAATGTATAAAACCACAGTTTTAAACCATCACCTAAGCGAGAGTCGCCTAGAATAGTTTCTGCAATACAATTTAATTATTGAAACTTTTACCCAAAAAACATAACATTTTGTATTTAAGCAAAAGAGACGCTTTCAAATAAGAGAATGTTTTCAGTTCATGAATAATTAACAATAATTTAGTTTTCTTCGGTTTTTGTTTTACTAAAGGCCAAATTGCTCCATGCCCCTTGTTCTTGACCAGATCATATATGTTCTTCAATGTTTTTTTTTTATACAGTGAAACTCAATACTGTAATTCTCAAATATTTTTTTAACTTTATAACAAGTAACTCAAAATTGAACGTGAATGTCCTACAAGCTTAATTGGTGCAATATTATCACACTATCAAGAGCTATGTATCTAGGTCAAAGCTGTTCTTCAATACTTTTTTTTTATACAGTGAAATTCGAAACTGTGATTCTTAAATATTTTTTTAACTTTGTAACAACTCAAAATTGAACGTGAATGTCCTACAAGCTTAATTGGTGCAATATTATCACACTATCAAGAGTTATGTATCTAGGTCAAAGCCTATGCTTCAACTTCAACTTACAAAAAAGTGACATTTTCGCTAAAATAATCTTTAAGATATATTCTGAAAATAACCATTCGAATTTCGAAATGCACGCTTTTACAAGACAAAAAAAAAAAGTGAATTAATCTCAATTAAAAATGCATGCTTCCCACGTTAGTGGCACCAAAGAGCAAAATGACAATATAACATAACATATTTCGATAACTGATGTCAGAATTTTGTATAGGGATGGTAATGAGTACTCGTTTTATCCAAAATCGAAGAGCAATTGCCTGATAAAACCTGATAATAAAAATCGATGAATAATCCGTTAGGGTTTGAGTTTTATAAAGGAAAACTGATTGGTAAACCGATAAATTTTAATTTTCTACGTTAAAAAAAAAATCAAAACCCGATTATTAATTTAATAAAAAAATCTAACATATATATATATATACATTTAAAATAATAGAAGACTAACTAAAATTGATAATTAAAATGATAAAAATTTGAACTAAAATCAATTTTAAAAAAAAAAGTAAACTAATCTCAATTAAAAGAGATGGGCTAAACTTATTAGAACAATACTTACACTCGTAAAAATTGTCATTTTTACTTGCCAAAACGAAAGAAGAGTCATTTCTCGCTCAGTGCTTAGGAATTAATTTCTTTTTGCATAACTTATTATGTAATTTATTTCAAATTTTATCATTGGCTTGGATTCTTTTATTTTTAGTTTCTTTACATTTAAACTAAATTTTCTTATATTTTTTTAGGTTTTTTATTTAAATTAATTATTTTTTAGTTAAACGGTTACAATTACAGTTAACCGCGATTTTTAAAATTCTTAACGGTTCTGGTTATGGTTACTGGTTTTGAAAACTGTTAGGTTTTGGTTACGGTTATGGTTATTGATTTGCTAAACGATTTTGATTACAATTTTATCATTTTTTACAATTATTCAAACCATTGTCATTCCTAATATTGCATAGCACAATTGTTTACTGTTATTATTATTTTTTCTTAAAATAATTCTTCTAGAATTTGTTTAATCAATCAAACTTTTCCAACAGAGTTTTGAATTTTTTACTTCCTTGATCCTATATCATACTAGGGATCATTAGATATCATATTCTAAACTTAATTTGATATCTTTATCTAAAAGAACTAGATTATTTTTAGGCCCCAAATGCATGTACTCATAAAAAAAAAAAAAAAAGTCTATCATTCATCACATGATAATATGATGTAATAAAAAAGATTTGGTTTCTTATTGAATCCATTAGTGTATTAGAATACATACAAATTTTTCTCCTATTTATTGTGTAAATTTATTATTTTCCGTGTGTGCTCGACCACATCATCATGCAACGATATTATGAAATATTTCTTGGCATTCATCCCTTCTATATTAATGGCACAATATAATTTTGAGGAAGTGCAGTAGCCCATTTGTGGATGTTTTCATATTATTGTTTGACAAATAAGCACTCCGCTTATGTATAATTGTATTATTATCAAAATAGGTGGCATTTTATTAAACGCTGTCTATGTCAAAAGAAAATAAACGTTCTTCTATAATAGCCGCCTATGTATAATTTTATTTTGTGTATAATTTTATTATTATCAAAATAGGTAGAATTTTATTAAACACCGCCTGTGTAAACCCTAAACCCTATACCGTTATTCATGGCATCGCCACCAATGCTCATCATATTAAGCAGAAATTTTTTGCGCTAAATTCTCAATGCAAGTTAGTGGCAGTTTTCGGGTGGCATGAGTGGCAATTGCTCAAAACGTCACCTAATGTGTTGTCAATTTTCTAATAGGTGGCGTTTCATCGAAATGTTGCTAATAAAGTACCACCTATAACCATTTTTTTTTTTTTTGTGTGTAATTCTACCCCTTCTTCACAAGAAACTATAGTATACATTACCTAACTACTTAAATTTTTAAATTAATTGGTTTAGTATGGTATCAAACCCTAAATCATGGGTTTAAGTCTCGTTCCTATCAGTATTTGATACATAAGTTTTGTTATTAAAATCAATCCCCAAATCTCACTCTATTAATATTGAAAATATAATTCTCGTTACTATAATCAATCTTTTTGGGATATGTTTGAGACATAAATCTTGCTGCTATTTTCAACATAGCACGACTATAACGACAACTGAGTCAATGGCCATATGAGCTATCAGAGACTTTTTTTTTTCTTTTGATCAAAGAGATAAACGGTTTGATTTCGATTGGACATATAGCTAGTATTACTTTGTTTCAGTCATCCTTCCTTAACTTATTATGAAATTCCAGTCTTGAAAAAGAATAAAGAGTTTGATTATGTGCCTACAATATCCTTCATAATATTATATTTAAAATTTAATAATAATAAATTGTCACTAATTAAAAAAGTTACTTTTGCTTTGGCCATCGCACCGACGCACGTGACGTGCGCCAGATTCACGTTATAGAATACGGACCAAGCATGGGGCTCAACACGTGTGAGCCATAATATTCCTTTCTTTGCCTTGTTTATTTTTTTTTTTTTCATTTCCTCAAATCAAAAGTGTCGATTCGAAATCGTCAAGAGTCATTCATCGTACGGTGACAGCTCATCTTCCACGTCAGAAAGCTGAAAAGTGATAGGACAGCAGGAAGAATTGTTGGGATTTCCACCGTACATTTGCTCTGGTCGGTATTATTCTTACTTTGTATGTGAGAGTTTTTGCGAATAATTTTTTTTTAATATAATATTATTTATATATGGTATAATATTAATTTTAGATTTCTTTTTTAAAGTAGAATTGTTGGAATTTTCTGATATTATCATTCATTTTCTTTTTCTTAATGCGAAGGTTTTTATTTTTTGTTTTTCGTATTTTATTTTTTGGAGGGGAATTTCGTTTATTTATTTTTCTTTTACCTTTAACAGTAATGGAGAATTCGAACAAAGTAAATTTGAACCAATTTGTTTTTGTTGAGAATTAAGATAAGTCTCAGACTCCAAATGAGGTTTATAATTATAGCAGATAGATTAAAACTTGGTCAATTTCTAAGTAACTTGGGGTATAAAATTTTGCAAAGGAAAATTTGTCAAAATAGATTGAATACAAGTTTTCTTGAAATTCTTTAATTAAGAGTGGAAATAAAACATAATGAGTTGTTTTAATGATATTAATCAACTTAAAACATAGGAAAGATTCTTTCTTTTTATTCATTCACTACACATGCGTAGTTGTATGATTAATTGGAAATGAAATGCATTTAAACATTTTTTTTTCCGACTAGGTAAGTAAGTGTTTCATTTAATCCCGAAAACGTATATAAATAGTACAAACACAAGAAGTAATTAAACCATTTAGCCATGGATTCCAATGGTCTTATTCAAAGTGCTATTGCTGAATTTGTTACCTATATATATATATATATATATATATATATATATATATATATATATATATATATATATATATATATATATAAATTAATAATATATGGTTCCTGAAAGTAACAATTTCATTGTGACATTCGGGAGTGTTTCTTGTCTGTAAACTCGTAGGTGAATATTTAGTCAGCTTAACTTCATCCTTTTTTTTTTTTTTTGCTCGGCAAAAATGATCCTTTTATTTCCACATCAAATCACAATATATCGAGATTACAGACAAAAAAAAGATAACCTCAAGAGATACAAATATTTCAGTCTCTACAAAAGAATGAGTTTTCTAGAGTATTAGAATATTTACGAATTAAACTAACATTTCCCCTCACATCAAAGTTAATTTTTTTAATAATCTGTTATTCAGTTTGTGGAGTAGTACCAAATACTCTAGTGTTGCGCTCCATCCAAATGTTGTAAATATAAGAGTTGAAAGCATTTCTCACAATGGTTGCCTTTAAGCTGCATCCTTTGCTAATTTTACAAAGTTTCTCAACAATGGTGTCCCAGTCGACATTAAGGCCACCACATCTCATACGCTTCACACATCATTTCCAAATACGGCGAGTGAACGGACAATCGAAGAAGAGATGATTTCTACATTCCACTCCCAGTGCGCAGAAATAACAATTCACATCGGTTGAGATACCCCAGCTTGAGATTCTCACCTTAGTAGCAAGCCTATCAAGTATAGTGAGCCAAGTGCAGAAGTTGTGCTTTGGTATAATAGATTTGTTCCACACCAGCTCCTCCCAAACAACTTCAGTACTCCTGGCTCGAATACAATCCCAAGTTGAATGGAACTTGAAATCCGTTTGATTCCCAACAACCCAAAGAAGTTGATCATGCATTTCAGGTCTTGATTCAAAATCAACAAAGGCTCTAATCCAGCTGAGATTGCTAGGCCAACTCCAGTAGAGGCCATTAATACAGTTAGCCACCTTCAAGTTTCCACAACCAGCTGGAATGACAATATTGTTAGAATGTGCAAAATCCCAAAGATTACCACAAGGCAGCCAAGTATCCCAAAAAAGATTGGTATTACACCCGTTTGCAACTTGGTTGCGAATGAAACTTTTAGTGACCTGTCTAATTTGGAGAAGATTACGCCAAGTCCACGAAGCATTATTTGGTATATCAACACTCCATATATTGCAGTTGTCAAGTAAAACTCGATTAGCCCAATAGCCCCAAAGCGAGTCACTATCACAATATGTATGCCAAAATTCCTTGAGTATAGCAACTATGTTGATATCCCACAAACTTCGAACACCAAGGCCTCCTTCTTTCTTTGGCTTGTATACTTTTGACCATGCCACTTTGGCCCCTTTCCTTCCAAAGAAAAGCAGCGAACTTTCTTTCGATCTCCTCAATAACACCTTTTGGTAGCATGAACACATTACACCAATAATTTGAAATGCTCTGCAGCACCGAGTTGATAAGTTGAAGTCTGCCGGCATAGGACAACCAATTAGTTGTCCAGTGATCAATTCTAGTAGTGATCTTGTTCACCAAAGTACTACAAACAGATTTGTTGAGCCTGCCCGTAATCAAGGGAAAACCCAAGTATCTCACCGGAAAATTTCCCTATTTAATACCTAGTGACTCACAAATAAAGAGTTTACAGCTATCTGGGTAGCTCGCAAAATAAATTTCACTTTTATCGCTGCTAAAGTGGAGGCCCGACATTTTAAAGAAGACAACAATGGCTTTTTTGATGATAGCAATCGAGCTCGGGTTGGCCTTTGAGAAAATGAGGATGTCATCTGCAAATGCAAGGTGATTAAGCTTAATCTTCTTGCATTTGGGATGAAAAGCAAAGCCTCGTAAGTTACCACATCGGTTCAGTAAACAAGACAAAAATTCCATGATAATCACAAAAATATATGGCGAAATCAGGTCACCTTGTCTAAGTCCTTTTTTCCCCTGAAAGAATCCCTCCATTTGACCATTTATCATCACTAAATAAGAAGGCGTTGAGATACACATATCAATCCAATTAATAAAGTTTCCAGGAAACTCAAAGGCAGCAAGACAAGACCGAATGAAATTCCAGTCAACAGAATCATAGGCTTTCATAATGTCAAACTTAATGATGCATTTGGATGTTGTGTTCTTCCTTCCATAATTTCTGACCAACTCCTGAGCAATAAGCACATTATTGAGAATTTTCAGTCCCGGAATAAAGGTTGATTGATTAATAGATATGATCGAATCAAGCACCTTGCATAGCCTATTTGCAATCACCTTAGAAACACATTTGTAAATCACATTGCAACAAGAAATGGGCCTATAGTCTTTAGGCCTCGAAGGGTTACTAACCTTCGGAATGAGAGTGATGGTTGTAGTATTAATTTCTTTGAGCAAAATCCAAGAATTCAAAGTATCCCTCACAGCACAACAAACATCAGCACCAACAACGTCCCAGGCATTCTTGAAGAAGAAAGCAGGATACCCATCTGGTCCCGGACTCTTGGAGCTGTTGATAGAGAACATGCCTTCTTTGATTTCAAAGTCAGTCACAGGTTCTGAGAGTAATCTCTTGTTATCCTCAAAGATCGACTTTTCCAACAAATTCTTGAGGTCATCAATTGAATAATCCACTCTTTCCATTATGTATGTTCCCAACAAGTTTTTAAAATAACCAACGAAGTTGTCGACAATATCTGCATTGGCTGTCAGAATGTTGCCATTGTTATCAACCACACTAGAAATAGTATTACAAGCTTGTCGCCCCTTGATAACCTTGTGGAAGTACGCCGTATTAAGGTCACATTCTTTCAGCCAATTAACCCACGCCTTTTGTTGTAAAATGGATTCTTCATAAAGTAAGGCCTCCATCAACTGACCCCTCAATTCAGTCTCCTTACTTGCTAACTCCTGATCAGGTATCAAGCTTAATAAGTTATTTTGCACAGTCTCAAGTTCAGATATAAGAATGGAGATGGAAGAACTGATTCCAGTAAAATGCTGTTTGTTGAAACATTTGAGTGCTTCTTTCAAGGATTTTAACTTCTTAACTAGCCTATACATGGGGTAACCTGAAATTTGGGTATTCTACACCCCCTCAAGGATGGGACGATACCCCTCATGAGATGCCCAAGCGTTAAAGAATCTGAACGGGGTTTTGCTCTGGACAGTAGACGGACAAGTATTAATAATCAGGGGACAATGGTCAGAGATGCCAGGAGTGCCCACAATCACTGTAGAACCCGAAAAATTGCACATCCATTCATGATTAACCAGGGCCCTATCAATTCTGCTAGCCCACATATGAGAACCTTCAGCTTTATTGCTCCAAGAGAAATGGGGGCCAACCCATTGATGCTCCACAAGCCCATTACAATCAACAACCCTAGCGAAATCCATAGCACTAGCAGGTAGCGAGACACAATTTAATCTATCTTCCACCTGCAGAATTTCATTGAAGTCACCCACGATACCCCATGGATGCCCAAGAGTGGAAGGCTTCCACTCAGCAAATTTGTCCCACAATTTAATTATGCCAGCGTACTCATTGCTACCGTAAACAAAGCTGATAAAGAGGAGGTCACCAGAAGCATTATCAGTAACTTTACAATGAATTGCTTGATCAAATTAGTCAATTTCAGTAAGAGTCACCCTGTTATCAGTCCACAAAATCCATATCCTCCCACGAGGTGATGAACTATAATTGGCAGCAAAACTCCACGATTTAAATCTCTTCTTCAAGACTCGGGGCTGGTTAGACAGTTTGATTTTTGTTTCCAACAGACAAAAAATGTCAACTCTATTCCGTTTAGCAAAAATAGTGGCTTCTCTTTGTTTGATAGCCTTATTCATTCCTCTAATATTCCATGAAGCTATAATCATTGGCGATCGGGGGGTTCGGTATTTTTAGGATCCTTGGTTTTAGAAGACTCACCAACATCTCCCGCACTGTTGGTTCTATCTCATCTAACGCCGCAAAAGAATCAGACTTAGTTTGAGCTGGTTGAGGGGACTTACTAGGTTCCTTGAGTGGCTTCTATGGAGTGATTGTGGGCTTGGAGTGGGCTGATTTCTTCGGCACGTCGGTCCAACCCTCATCGTGCAAACTGGCCGCTGGAGCAACAGGCGCTTCTGCTTCTGATGTTTGGCTTTCAGTAGCATCTGGCACTTTCTCTCTTCATTCTTCATGACAGTTTCTGCATTTTTCAGCTCTATGCCCTAAGCTTTTACAGATATCACAGTACAATGGCCTCCATGTGTACTCGACTTCAATCAGGACTCTGTTTCTTTCTCCCATATCCAAAGGAATGGTAGACCGTAGCTCTTTGCTAAGATCAACTTCCACATAGATTTTGGCATAACTGAAGCGTGTTTTGGCCTTGGTAGCTGCATCCATTTAGAGCGGTACCCCCAGCGCACTGGCTATCTTGCTCAATCCTCTCTTTGTCCACATAACAGAAGGAACCTTTCTAAGCAGGACCCAAATGGGGATAATTGGAGATTTCACCTTCTCCCATTGAGCAAATGGTTTCCATCGCCTTAGTAGCAGTGGCTTGTTATTTTTTGCTTGTCAAGCTACATTCAAAAAATAAATGGTTCCTTATTTGTGACAAAAAATTGCATTAGGGGTCAACATAAATTTCCCACTAGACCAATCGAAACTTGGTTGGAAGTCTGTCTAACCATGTTTTCCAAGTACAAAATGCATGTTTTGACGTATGTTTTTAAAACCATATGTAGTTTCTTTTATATATATATATATATATATATATATATATATATATTTGTGATCATCTTCTACAATAATGTTCAATTATTGCTCTTTATTTCATTTACAATTTAAGAAAAATACAAATTACATATTCCTACATAGGGCCCTCCTACATACATGAGCATAGTCCAAGTACAACATATACGTATTTGTTTTTGTGTGTGTGTGTATACTTGAGCTTCCGTAAGTACAACATTTGCTTTGACATGAAGGCATTCTCTTGAACTTATCAATTTCATAATCAATTCTTACGCGTTTGCAATGAAAGCCGCTTGAATATAATGGATCGTAATGCCAATAAATGAAAGAAAATAACAGATTACTGCAATTTATTTGACTCTTTAATAACCCAAGACAATAAACATATATATGATGAAAAAAATGACTTCAATTGTTACATATGCATAGTCCCGGTGCATATACATAGTCTCGTTGCATATACATCAAAAAGTAAGTACTAATGGTTTAAAAAACCGTTGTAATTAAATTATCATTTAAAATTATTATAGAAAAGTAATATGATGAGAAATTATTAACAAAAGATGATAAGAAAATTTTAACCTTTGCTATTAAATAAAAACCTTGAAAAACATTTTAGTGTATATAATTGTTATATAAGTGGTGCAATATGTTGTTCTCTACACTCCGTAAGCACTAAACTAGCAATATAATCATTTATGACATGCATATAGTGTATAGAAATAAATAGATAGCTTAAAAGTTAATGCCTATTGTGTTACAAAAAAACTAAATTATGTGTGTATTATAGTTCGAATGAAGTACACAAGACCCCCCTTATACTTTTATTAAGGTGCACATGATCCCTCCTGTATTTTTAAAAGTGCACAAGACGCCCTTGTGATTTTTAAAACACATAATAGTTAGTCATTCCGTCAAAAAAATCGTTAATTCTAACCGCAAATGTATGGCACACACCCATTTTGCAACTGAGATTGTACTTTTATCAATTTTGTAATAAAATATGTTTATTCATTTATTAAAATACCCTTTTTTAAAAAAATATTTTCTAAAAAAATCAAACAGTCATCTTCTTTCTCAAAAATCCCCCCTCCCCCTACCAGCCTCCTCCTCCCAATCCTATCAGCCACCCTACCTCCTCACCCCCACTCCCCACCCGAAACATAAATATATATATGTTTCACAAGGGCACCTGAGGGGTTACTTACCACGACCTATGTGAATGGTTGATGATGCAGATTCGTAACAAAGAGCACCTGAAAGCTTTTTGTTGAATTTTGCTTATTTTTGCTGCTTCTCAAAGACACAATATCAAGCTTTTTCGTCCTTTTTTATGCTAAGAAATAAACAATTGAAAAATATTTACTTTTACAATATGTATGTATGTATGTATATGCATCTATATATAGATATTATATAATATATATATATATATATGTATAGAAAGATGGACGTGGAAATATTTTAATATTTTTGGAGATTATTGTGTAGAGATATATGTCTGTGTGTAATAAGTAAAAGGGAAAAGGAAAAAAAGAGAGAAAAGAAAAAAAAAATAGAGGTATTTATGTCTTTTACCATTTTTCATCAACAAAGTTAACGGAAAAGTGAAGAGGGGTAACCGTGATTTGTTTTGAAAATCATAAGGAGGTCTTGTGTTCTTTTAAAAATATAAGGGGGTCATGTGCACCTTAACAAAAGTGTATGAGGGTCTTGTGTACTTCACCCTTATAGTCCTCATTTAAAAAAAAAAAAAGAAGAAGAAGAATTTTACATCCCCTCCTCTTTGCCAATAAAAGTTCCAAATAACTTTGAATATAGTGAATTTATGTTCCAAATTTCAATTTCGACTTCAAACCTATCATTCAAATGTTCAAATTAAGGGACATGTACCAAAGTTCCATCACTAGTAACTTTCGCTCGTAGCTACTTCCATTATACACATCATGTTCATGCATAGTAAAACATAACATGTGACCAAAATGGTCCATGCAAATCAATAGAAATCAGAGCAAGCCACACTTAACAGGACCACAAGCCGCGATCCTTGAAGACATCGAACCCAATTACTGCAGCCGTAGTAGAAGCCAGTGGCAGAGGACAGGGCAAATTCAGAATTGTTATTGAGTGAAGGTTGAGAATACATAATTTAATACTATATACGGATAGTATTTTTAAATAGGAGCTAAATTAATTTTTTAATTTAAAAATATTTTAAAAATATACATTTTTTCAAAAAATAAAGCTTTAGCTCATTCATTATTGACTCTGATATTGGGGCTAATAAAGGCTGTAATCTTAGCTGGCTCGCAAGTGGTACCGCACTTGGCAACACTGGTCTTGCTTTTCAAAGTGCAAATGACGGAAAATTAATTGCTTTGAAAACTGCTTCAGCGTCACTTTAAATAGTGACGTTAGAGAGGAAAGACTGAATAGCATATTGGCATGCAAACCTGATAGCAATAGCTTCAGTTTCAAAGACATAAGTGCAACGAATGGAGAAGGCTTGCCCATGGATTAGACTACTTTGCCAATCTCTACAAATGAAGGCGCTGGCCGCTTTCTTGCTAGAGATACAAAAAAATCGCATCAATATTGATCTTTAGATTGTTTCTAAGAGGAGGAGCCCAAGAAGATTGTTACAACTACCTAGTCGGTTGGTCTACATTGCATCAGGAGGACAACTAACCTCGCGTGCGATTGGGTCGCGAAAATGCAATTAAAGAATAACTTGTCTTTTGATTGAATTTTGAATATCCCTACTTCTTTATATAACATTATGCTTTCTGACTTTTTACCCACTGGTGTAGGTTAATGATTTGTAATTTTCTTTTTGCAATATTATTTATTGTGTTTCAACCAAAAAAAATTATCCACATCATCACATTATAATCTTATTAATAATTCATATTTATTAAATCTTATAACGTTAATGAGTAAACCTATTTTGAACTATTAATTTACGTAATTAGAAGAAGGAAAGACGTTTTATTCGATTATTCCCTGATTCTAGATTCTCTTTTTTCCGTACAACATCTCGTTTTGGAAATAATTTTCTGCTCCACACATTTTCAAATTGATGGCCGATGCATGATCGGTGATCCTGTATCCTGGAACCCGAATCTTATGTCAGATTATTTTCGAAGTGTGTAATGTTTGATATCAGTAAAAGAAAAAGAAGTATTAAGCGTGTGATTTATAAATAGTTATTATGTATTTAAATTATAACTTTTAAATAATTATTTTGGACCAATTAATTTATGTGTGTCTAAATTCTGAACTCGAGATATGACACATTCTAATTGATATCATTCATTGTTTAACTTTAACATGTTGCATGTTCTAGTATTTAGTTTTCAGTCCTTATTGGCTCAAACGTCTTGGTTTTTATCAAACAGATATGCATATCTACTTATGACATTTGTAAAATAAAATCACATAAAATGTCAATTAAGATATTTAAATCAAATAAAAGGAAATAAATTGAGCTGACCCCTAATTTTATTGTTCCTCTCATAATTTTCTTATAAAAGTTAGGAGTTTTCTTAGAGGCGCTCAGCTATTTCGAGATTTTTTTATTAGTGAAGTTAAGTAGAGATTAAGTAGTTTTGGCAAAAAAATTAGTGGATTTAAGTTGTTTTACAGATTATAAATTCTAAAAAATATAGAAAAAATTTAACAATTTTGTGTGACTAGTAGATATTGCATCTCTCACAAGTTATAACATAGATCCACCACTAGATAATTAAAATGAAGATAACTTAGATGAATTACTACAACTTGTCTAGTTCATTAAATGTATAGCATTATTAGTTTCTATTCTAGTGTCATTTTGTTAAAAGTGCTAAATTCATGGTCCAATTATAGCCTAGGATTTCAAAATTGAAAGAGGGGTAAATTGAAACTTGAAGGGGAAGAAGAGAAAAAATAAAATGAAAAATGAAAAAGGATAAAAGGATAGAGAAGAAAAAGCAACACATATTATCTTAATAGTTCAATTTTCAACTAATTATATTTTATATATCCCATGCTTGTCATTTTTCTTTCAACCAACGGAAGGAATAGATTGATACTATTTTTGAATGTTTAGTGGTAATTTTGAAACTAGCATTATTAGTGGCCAATTTAGACCCCTGAAAATGATTTCGTAACCCCCAAAAGTATATTACCCATTATCACAAAAATGCTAAAATCCGTTACAAATAACTTTATGTAGAGGTTCTCCGACTACCATTGCATTCGGTTTTATTCCAAATTTAAGCAACAGTTTGTAGACCATTGCAAAAAAAGTAATTTCATAAGTAATAGTTAATAAAAAGTGATTAAAAAAATCATAGATATTTCAATGGTTAAATAAAATCATCACAAAAACGATAAATACAATCGTTGCAATAAGAGACACACCTATTGCGCCTAACAAAAAAGTAAAAAGACAACTATTACAATAATTTTTTTTTTATTCAATTAGAGTGTTACACAAGAACTAAAATATAATATTTATCGTATCACCAATAATATTTTGCCCAAAATAAAAAAATTATCCCGGTTATGATTCAACATCATGCCACACACGTAGACTTGGTGCGACAACCGCGTCATGAATGCTACCTCATGAAGGACATTTTTTTTTTTTGGGGTCAAAATGAAGGACATTTTCAAGACAATTAACATGGCAAGCTGGCAACATTAACCAATCCAAGCCCTCTTACCACTATAACAATCCAATATCAAAACTCATTGTCACCTAACGAACTAACGCCTTTTTGTAGACCCATTCCTGCATATTCTCAAGTGGAAAAAGTCATAGTAATGCTTGCTTCCGACAAAATGCATTACTTGGCCAATAGAAGTGGAGCTAAGTTTGCTCTCAAGTTGAGTTGGATGAATTAGTCAACTAGTGATTTGTTGTGACAAAAAAATTCGAGTTTAAACTTATACGATTTCATCACAAATATTGGTAGACTTTAACTGAATCGGGCATGCGTAGAGCGCACAACTGCACTACTAGATTCATAACTTTAGAGTAAATTTAATGTGATTCTATATAAAATAAATTTCACGTCATAAAATTGGGGCAAGTTTGAACCGTAATGCTGGGCTCTACTTCGATTTGTTGGTTGAGAGGTTGGTATGATTTCATCTACCACGCAAACCTTAGTAATATCTAACCTTTTATAATCTTGACATATGGCATGACATGTCTTGCTCCAAAATTAGTTGAATAAGGTTCATCATGTGTTTAATAAGTACCCATCACGACCATATTGTGGTATGAATCAAATATTTTTGGCAACATGACAATCAGTTCATGATAATTCCATTAAATATGGCAAGTGGAGCAATAAAGTGACGAAAAATGACTGGCTTAGACTATGAATGAGGTCATAATCTAAATTTAAAAAATAATTAGTTGATTTTCCATAATCTTTACCAAACAAACTCTTTTATGATAACATGTGATACTCTATCTCATATTAAATCTGTAAAATATTCGTGTTTAGTTTTCAACGATTTCGATTCTCTATTAATGTCAATACAAGTATAAATATTTTGAATTAGTTAATTAAAGCTCAACATGTTGACATACTAGTAATTGGACTTAAATCCCCAAATAACCCAACCCCTCTTAGTAATTAGACAAATCTTCACATCTTGTGGATGTGAATCCAAAATATGTTCATGTTATCAAATTCACAAAAACATAAGAATGCGGACGCAGTGAAACCTTAGTTACAAGGCCGTTAAGATAATCTGTTTATCAGGACAAAATCGATGTTGAAGATAAGAGAAATGAAATATTAAAGGCATAAGTTTTTAGTTCCTGACCCCAAAGGGTTGCTTCAGTGGTAAGTGGAGAGTTAGAATAACTGTACAATTCGGGTTTGAAACTCTTCTTTACCACTGGGGATATACCTTAACTAACCTAATTTATGTTTTGGATCTGACCGCTGTATCCTGAGGGTTTTGGTTCATATTCAGTCGTTAGGCTAATGAGAAGACATCAACTTGTCTTATCCGATGTCAGTGGGTGGTAGCTAATCCGGTCTATATCTCGTGAACTGGTTGAGTTGAGATGTTTTCCTAAGTTAGCCAAAAAAAAAAAAAAAAAGTTTTTAGTTCCCTTGCCTTAAATGTAAATATATCACTTCAATACGATTAGTCCCCGAGTAGTGGAACGATATCACATTAAATGAGAGCATTAACAATGGAGAGGCCGGGTCCAAACCCGTTTCCAAGTAGATGACCATTTCGTAGGTGTCAAACTTTTTGCGATGAAGGGAGTACAAGATATTTAATGATCAAACACCAATATCTTATTATTGGTGGGGAAACTTAATTTTAAGTTGCAGAGAAAAAGTTTTTGGTCTTTAAAGAATTCAACCTCTATGTTGATTATCATTTATTTCACACGCTTATAGTAAAGCAATGTCAACAACGATTATTAATGTTAGTAACTTCTGCGTATAATTTCTGGTGGATAATTAACTTTCCAGCAAGATACATACGTAATAGCCCGTACGTGATTGTACGAGAAAATTGAACATTAATGTGCAATGTAATAAACTTGTGGTTAGAGCAGAATTTTAATTTGAAGAGAGGCCAGCAACAAAACAGTTGTCTAATATTAATGGCATTCTTGATCATGATGCTTTACCTTCAACTTTGTTGTCTTGATTGTGCTTTTTGTATACAATCCATTTACTTAAGATGGGACCAAAATTAATGCTCTCAGGAAAGTTAGATTCTTCTACCAAAAAAAAAGAAAAAAAGAAAAAAGAAAGCTAGATTCTGACTTATTGAGAACATGCTTTAACAACCTTGCAAGCAAGAGGTATTTATTAATAAGGAATTTGTGTACGTTATAATATTATGAGAGAGATCAATAGTAGTGTAGAATAACTGTTATTATAAAGGCAATATATATATATAAGTAAAACTTGCATGAAACATAAAGTCATAGTAAGATTAAGGATAAAATGCGCAATTCACTAAAATTAGGCAAAAGTTAAATTAAAAGTTACGCAAAGCTGACAAATCACTACATAGTTATCAAATCGTGAATTGTATTGAAATATTATTTTCTTGAATTATGATTGTAATGATTCTTTCATATTTCAGAAATAAATTAATTATAACTTTATATTTTCTTGAATCTTTAACATAGATCGATAGAAAGGTCATTATAAAAACATTATCATCTAAAAAAAATTATAAACAACTACTATACTTTCTCTTGAACACCTCCATCTTCACTGAGGATTCTATCTGACAGCACTAGAAGAGGTCTTTGTGTCTTCACTTTCGCCTCTTTTTATTATGGTTGGCTAGGCTTTATTATGGTTTATACAATTTTTTTAAACATAAAAGAAAAAAGAACAAGAAAACAATGTGACTTGAACTATATGTAGCATTGAAGAACTGAATTGTTGAATCATATGTTAGAATTATAAGATTCACTACAATTTGGTACGACTCATGTACATTTCCGTATATATGCTTATTCTTATTGTTTTGTTCGTGAATCGAACCAAATCGTAAATATGAATTGTGAATCGTAAAATTCTGATAACTATAAATCACTATAATATATAAAATCTAATGATGCAGGAAGGAAAAAGGCTAAGAATGGTCCTTAAATCATCACCATATATGAAAAGGAAAAATGAAAAACCAAAAGCAGCTATTATGTAATATGGAATGGGTCATGGGTGGACTTGGATTCAAACGTGATGAGGAGATTTAATAGTAATAGACTGGTTATGTAATTATAATAAAATGATTTGGATTAATACCATTAAATGACATACAGTTATAAGGGATCCAAATTCGAGATGAGTATAGTTAATGGATAGAGTAGCCAAAAGCCTGTCCATCACGTAAAATTCTGGTTCTGGTGATTGAATTCATTGGCAAATGAGCCCACACAAAATAACACCATCTAGTTGTGCATAGAATTATTTTCCTTTTCTTTGTCTCGACTTAATAGGTGAAACGTTTAGCGATGTAATGATCCCTATAAATAAGAATCGTAATCCCAACGTGGTGATTAATATTAACATAATAAAAGTAAGTAAGTCAATCAACTAGTCGAATTCTAAAGAAAAAAATATTTATTAATGATTCAAGCCCATATTATACTTAACAAAATTTCCCATTTCGCTATGCATAAACTAAACCAACAATTAAAATAACTACAGAAATTAAGTTTCTATAAACATATATAGACGTAATACATCGAAACTCATTGCCTATAAATAATATTAAAAAAAAAAAAAAAAACCGTTTTGACATCGAACACAACAAAAACTAGAGCAAACATATAACAACATAATCGGAACTGTAACGCAACGTGACCGATTGGTTTTAAATTATTTTTAAAAGTCTTGCATTAATCATTGTATTAATTTATGTTTTAAAAGAATTATTGTATGATCAAAGTTATTTTAATAAGCCCATTTTGTTCTCTCCCCGTCCAACAATACTTGAGGGAATCGCTTTTGACAAAGAAGCCCTAAACCCAGTCTTGTTAGAAGTATCCAAACCCAATAGAAATCATCATGTTGCTTACAAAGTAAATATTGAACGGGACTTGTTCAAAATTTGTTTATCAAACTATTTCATTAGGTGGAATTGCATAACTTAATATTACATGTATTCATAAGAATTATGTATATGATGTTACGATAGATAATGTTATATACATATCTTAAATTGTATTGTATGCAATCTAATTAAGTTCGTGATATTTACTCTCACGTGACAAAAGGATCACCTTATTCTAATCATAATGAAACTTTTCACAAGAATCTTTCGTAAAGTTCCAGAGTTGTTTATCAATTATTAATAATCAAAAATTTCTTCTTCCTCAATCAATTCCCTGGATATGTAATTTTTAATCGTGCGGCTTGGAATGAGCTTCAAATCCAAGCACTAGGTATTTACTTTATAATTTTAGCTCTGTTTCTGATACTGTGGTGTAGTGGTTATCACGTCAGTCTTACACACTGAAGGTCCCCAGTTCGATCCTGGGCAGTATCATCTTTCTTCTTTGTTAATATTTTCCATTATTTTGATAAAATGATTTGCAGTTTCCTTGCCTATTTTTTATTAATGGTTGCCGTGTGCATCTGATAGAGTATTTATCTCCCTTTTGGTGCTGGTTTGGCTGTATTTATAGGCATATTCCTAACGATAACATATCTATTTTTGGATTTATATGCGTATAACCGTCAATTTACCTTCTTCTTTTTTTTTTTCCTATTAACGTGAGAAACCTAGTTAATAGAGCTCGACCACCAACTGATAAACTCATAGATGCAGTGGTGCTTCACAACACATGCTTCAGATCAATTAATAGTATGAACCGAATAAGCCGTCAAGGAATTTAGAACCCAAGTCTGCCAAATGTTACTTCCTTTTATTTGCCACTAAATTACCCCGTTGATAGCGTATCATACTACCTTATAAAAGTCTGCAGGCGTATCAAGGGTTGGCAAAAAGAATGCGATTCCAGAATTTTAGGTGAAAAAAACATTAAAATTGGCAAGCATGGGATTTTGAACTTGAAGATTTCTTCTGATAACTGTTGAAATAGTCAGCTTAAAAGTTCTACTTGTCGGATATCAACTGTTGCCATATCAGTTTTCCTATATATTGTACAAATTACGGAAACGAATTCTCTCATAATGTTAAAATAGGATCTAATAGTGATGATCGTGGTGATGCAATAACGATAAAGCAAAAATTATTAGTGATGTCCAGATTAAATAAACCACTTTTACTTTACCCCGACTGTATAACGAAAGTCGGTGCCTTGGATTTCACTTACAAAAGTATATTTATTAGAATAGCTAGAATATAATATAGCAGACCCATTTTTTCTTCTTTTTTTTCTTTTATTTAAGGGGATTTATAAGTCAATATTACATCATTTAAAATGTTAACGTTGAGAATCGATCTCAAAACTTCTCACATTTAAAACTAGAATCATACCACTAGACCAAGTAGCTAGTAGACCAATTTTTCGCCTCGTTTCAGTCGCCGTGGTCGATTCCTTTCACTGTGGTGCGACCACATTTTTTCTTGGTCGCTGACTCATTGTTAAATGGGTTAAGAAAAATGGAGACCAAATACAGTTTCATTGGGCTTGAATGTGCTTGAGAAACAGACAAGTGGCTTCAATTGTGTAGAGCAGCCCATTTGTATCATTCTTCTAGCCCATTTGCATCAGTTGGGAAATGGGTCATTTTGTCGTGAAGGATTTGCTATTCGAGAAAAGCATTTATCATAAGTTCTTCAAGAGATATCAATAAGAGCCCTTCTTTTGATAACAAAATCTTAAGGCTGTATGGGGTGAATTTTTTTTTTTTCTTTTCTTTTTCTGGTTTGGAGAGAGACTGACCCTATCTAAAGATACAACAAATAGTTAGTAGTAACTATATTACTCAACGATTAACTTATAAGATGTTTCATCTCGTCTATCTTTTTAAAAAAAGTAAGGCGACTTTAGAAATGTTGTCAATTGTTATACATTGTCAGAAGTTATATTAGCCCATAACACAGGAATCAATCAACGCAATATTTTACTTCTTTATAGATACGACTCATCAATCTCACTTGTTGTATGAAGATTAGCAAGGACTGGACTCTTATAGTCATGTAACACGAAACGAAGTACTAAATCTTTTCTATGCTAGCTTAGAGATGGAGAGGAATGCCACGAGAGAATTCCTTGCACAAAATATCGAATTTATCCCGAAGCTACAAATCTCTTGGTGTAGCGAAAAGTTTCTAAGTATACTCTAATACAATAATATTGCTTCAAACTCGAAATCTTTAATTACAACGAGTCACAATCTATCTACTTGACCCCAGTCCAACCCTAGGGAACTTTTTTCCGGTTTCTTTCTTGTGTTACGGCCTCATGGATTTGTTTCTCTTTCTTCTCTTTGACAATTAGATGGAGGGAGATCTGATGAACGAATTTTTCCTCCACCATTATGGCTTTTATTAATTGAGCAATAAAACAATGCTATTAGAGTAGACGTGATCATTATCTTAAGTAACTACTAGATTTGATCAAGGTAGTAAATTCTGTGTTGGAGAATCAAATTATCAGACATGAATAAATAAGAATATTCATGATCAGCGTATAATATTATCGATTATTTTATTTAATACTAATTAATTTTAAGATTAATATAATATTAAAGTTGACTCTTAATTCTATTTTATTCATCCACATATGATGTACGATTGCATACACGTACGATCAATTTGTACTTCAAGTACTGATTTTGGTACACGGTTTTCAATTTTGTGACATAGCACGAAGCTTCTGATATGAATTTGTGTGCCTTTGTGTTTTTAGATGAGTAATTTGTGTACTTTTGTGTGTCATGATCACACGCGGCAAATATCTGAAACGCGTAAAGTCACAATAAAGAAAGTGCATGGTATGTGATAGGAATATCATTATTGATGTCTCAAAAACAGTAGAATTATAAACATATCTTATCTTATAATCAAATAATTAAGTTTTCCCTATTAAATGGCTCGTACAACCAACTCAATTAACTCATCATTTATTATTATTTTTTTGCTAATCAAGCAAAGTATCATTTATAAGTCTCAAAACATCATATATGTACAGTGATTACGCCAAAATATTGACAGTCCAATCAAAACAAAACCAAAGTGAAATAGACATACAAACTACACAAGGATATTCTTAATTTTCCAGTTCCTACAAATTTGTATGTTAAGAGCACTCTTACTGAATTTGTTTTTACACCCAATCTTCAAAAGTACCATGTCCTCAACTCTCCTATTAATATCCTCTTCCGTGCTAAACTTCTGCTAATGGATGCGGAGATTCCGTTCTCTCCAAATTGAGTACACCACAGAGCAGAAAAATAAACGAAGTAAGGAAGCCTGCAACCCCTTACCCAAGTAGTACCTTTTAGACCAATCGTCAATATCCTCCCAACCTTGGATAGACCGTAAAATGTTGAGTTTGTTAAGCCTATTATCCAAAATCCTTTTGCTCAACCCATACTGAAGAAATAAATGATGTCTATCCTCCACTGCCAAGCCACACATAACACAAATATTATCATCAATAACACCTCAACTATGCAGTCGCTCCTTTGTCGGGAGCCTATCAAAAATAGCCATCCATGTAATCATGCTACATTTAGGGATAAATCCTTTCTCTCAAACCAGCTCATACCACTGCACCTCCTGACCTTGTGTACGAACACAGTTTCAGGCCGAAGCAACAGAAAACAATCCATTAGTATGCCCTTTCCATCTGTAACTATCCACCAGATGGACATTCAGACTAACATGAACTTGCTGACTGATATTGTGAAAAAGAGGATGATCCGGCCAATTCCAACTACCGCCCTCAATTACAGACTCCACTCTATCATGCCAACCAGTCTCAGACCCCACAATTTGTTGCCGAGGAACACAATCCGCCAGGAGCATATCAGTACATAGAACCTGTGTACTCTTTCTTCGCTCCTAAACGGCCCCCCAAAGATGCCAGGGATCCCGCCAAAAAAAAGTGATGCTACCATTCCCAATTTGAGCTAATGGAACATGCAGATGCATCTGAATTTGATGATTAATATTAAAATAATTATTCTGAAAGAAAAACTTGGCAATAGAAATTAGAAATATACTATTGTTATGTTTTTATGACGAAAAACTTTTTATGGGAAAGTCTTTCAGATTCTCATCAAGAGTGTTAAATTTCAAAACACATAATTCTGCTCAGAAGAAATATGATCGAGATTAGTTATATATACACAAAATTCATCGGAACGTGCTCCAAGATAAATTTTTTTATTTTATTTTGGACAATATAATTTATTATCAGAACGTTGGTTCAATGGTTCTTGTGCGCAAGATTTGAGCTTATAGTGCATCTAGTTATTTATCGACAATTTTGGATCCCCAGGCATAAACAAACTCGTTCTATTCTTCTACCTTACACAAACTTATTCAATTCTTCTACCTTATTCAAGGTCATATTAGTTGCCAATCAATGAAGTTGTAAATATGATGACAGAAAGCAAAATAAAAGCAAAATATATAAAGATTGTGATCATTTAAAGTGGTTTTCAATTTTATTCCTAAGGACAAAAGAGAATCTTTTTCTTCTACAAGCAGGTAGGTGAGAAGTAATTCATGAAATATTTGACAGGTGAATACAAATGTAACATTTCCTGCCTATATAATTTTTTTTGGAGGTCGAACTGTAATTCAAATTTAAAACATCTGGTTAAAATAAAATTTTAATTTATCATCCTTTCTAGTTCCCTGGTCAATTCCGAATTTATCTGAAAAAGTTCATCGTAATTTTGTCTCTTTTTTTTTTCGTAACAACTTAGAGTCTGCAAATTTTTTAACCGTCATCTTTCTTTGACTATTTGACAATAAAAATAAGTTACATCACCCACGTCTATTTCTCTTGTAGTGGGTGTACTCCTCTCTTCATTAGAATTTAAAATAAATGCATAGTATAACAAAATGTTTAACTTTCGTTTTTCTATCACTATTTGACGATAAAATTAAGTTCAACGGTCCGCATCTATTTTTCTTGTCGTGGATGTACTCCTCTCTTTACTTTATTTGAATTTAAAATAAATGCATAGTTTCACCATGCACTTATTACGCGCCTAAAACATGCCCACATTAATCGATTAGTGTTGGCATCTTCATGGTTCATGAATATGATGTCCTTGAGGATAAGAGGATAATTAGTGCTTCATTTTTCAGTCAATGAAGCAATGAATTGCTATCATGTTAAAGATCATGTTTACCTTACTGGCTTCTGCATGCTATGTCATATGTCAGAATTCATTTATTTTATTCTTTGAAACTCACAAATGTGTTACTAGTATAGTATAGAATGATTTAATTGTAAAAGCCAAAAGGTCATGGATTCAACATAAGATATATTTTGAATTCCCTCATAGTGTAATAACTTTTATAAGGCAAATTAATAACAGGGATGCAACCAGAATTTTAATTCAGTGGAGTCAATATATTGACAATAAAAAATTAATACTAGTGAATAATATATATATATATATATTTAAAATAAAATTACGGCATTAAAAGAAACTTTATACATAATTAAGGTATTCATTTAAATCGATAATCCATTGTAATTGTTCTTGACGAGTTTTTAGTTTTTGAAGGAATGAAGTCAGTACCATAAAGTTTTTTTTTTAAAAAAAATCCTATAACCTATATATGATTTAAATATCTGAGTGGGTTCACTTGATCCCAGTCCCCTTAAGGTAACACCGTCTTTAAATAGTGATAAAATAATAATATAGTTAAGATTATTTCACAATAACTATTTTATTATTTCACATTATTAATCTCCTTTATAATGTTATAATTTTATGAGAAGATGTAAATTCATATATAAGACCCTTCTAATTATCATTACTATCACATTTTGTTCATGCAAAAATAAACTAATACCGTAATCAAGTTAATGCGCATGAGGTTCATGAATCTGTACAAGCCTCACTTTTTGAAAATGGGACAAGGCTAAATATATAACATTATTTTTAAGCCATTAAGCATGCACGGCTTTCATCAAAATATAAATGTGTCTTTTTTTTTTTTTTTTTATGATGTGGGGAATCAGTTGATAGAGTTCGATCATTAAAAATGGGCAAAGCTCGATCACTCTCTTGTAAACTTCCGAGTGTAGCAGTACGTCTCCAATATATATATCGGTTTAGTCAAGACTACCCTAAGCAGGAGTATAAATCAAATCCGAAAGCATACCACATTCGAAACACGCTCTAACCGCTGAACTGTCCCCAATATAAATGTATCTTTTAATTATCAAATATTTCTCTTAATTCTTTAGTTGGGAAAATCTCACATTTAGTTCCTATTGTTTGTAAAAAAATTTAGTTTGGTCTCTATTGTTTAAAATGTCTTAATTTAGTCCATATTATTTTTCCAAAAATTTTAATTTTATCCCTATTGTTTAAAGTTTCTTAATTTCGTCCTTATTGTTTGTCAAAAAGTTTCAGTTTTGTCTCTATTATTTTTAAAAAGTTTCAAATTTATCCCTATTATTTCTCAAAAAATTTCAATTTAGTCATTGAATAATAGAAACGAATTTGAAACTTTAGAAAAATAATAAAGTCAAAATTGAAACTTTTTAAAAATAATATGGATAAAATTAAAACTTTTTGACAAACAATAAGGACAAAATTGAAAAATTTTAAATAATAAGAATGAAATTAAAATTTTTGATAAAATAATAAAGACTAAATTAAAATATTTTAAACAATAAAGACCAAACTAAATTTTTTTACAAACAATAAAGACTAAATGTAAAATTTTCCCTTCTTTAGTTCTCGACGTCCACTTCATGTATTTTACTATTTATTGCAATTCAAATACTGACAGCCTGATCTTATCTGAATTCAATTTGAGAAGCAGAGGAGCAAACTCTCCAGATCTTGTCTTAAAAGTCAAGAAATCGAATTGATGAGTGAACCTGTGAAGAGTCTATAATTTGTTGCAATACTTAAAACTTTTGCAAAAGTCTATAATTCGTTGCAAATAGCTTTATGAAACGGTCTTTTTCAACTGTAGCATATGATTTCATTATAATCATCTACCGTAACATTCGGTTATTTGTAAATAATACGCAAAAGTTTAAAAAAAAATTGTAACTAAACTATAATTTTAAACCGTTGCAAAAGTTTAACTATTGTAATTAAATAAAATTATTGTAAAAAAATTTCGTTTACACAACGGTTAAAAAATAGATACAATAAGACATCTATTGCGATGGTGTTTCATTTTTCAAATAGTGTAGCAAAAGAGTTAAAATGGTATACTAACTTTTTATTATCTAAATTTTTGCAGTTTTTCCTTAAGAAATACGCTAGCGTCTATGAATTAAATTTAAGCAATATAAAAGAGTGTAAATTATTGAAAGTGATGTTAAATTGGACCAATCTGTACATAAGTCTCGAACATCTAAGAATTAAATTAAGGCTAATTTATCAAAATAATCTTAGATTTTTATCTTTTTTGATATTTGTCTCTTATCTTTTATTTTAGATAAAATGGTTATTTATCTTTTATTTTAGTGATAGCTGTTAGTCTTTGAAACAAAATCTGTCAAAAAATAACATTAGTGAACACGTGAATGACACGTGGTTGCAAAATGCATAAACTTTAAGATACTTATATTTTACCAAGTGACAATTTTGCCCTTGAAGTTTTGTGCATTTTGCGGCCACGTGCTCACTAACTTTTTTTTTTTACCGATTTTGGTTCAAGGACTAACTGTTGTCACTAAAATAAAAAAAAATAAAAGACTATTTTGTCCAAAATAAAAAATAGAGAACTTAAATATATAAAAAAACAAAAACAAAAATCTTAGACCATTTCAGTAAATTACTCTTAAATTAATTAAAGCAATATAAAAAGAAGATAAGTATCCACACTGGCGGAGGCACATATGAGCCAGTAAGGGCTGCAGTTAATATTTCTATGTATTTTAAAAAAAATATATATATATTTATATATTTTTAGTTAAAAAAATTAATTAGCCCCTACTGAAAAAATAAAAGTACTCGTATAATTTAAAAATTATGAATTTTAGTCCCTACTGACTCATAAAAATGTTAAAATTTTTATGTATTTTTTGAAAAAAAAATAGATATCTATGTATTTTTAGTTAAAAAAATTAATTAGTTCCCACTAAAAAAAAAATACTCGTATAATTTAAAAATTATGAATTTTAGCTTTCAATGATAAAATTTTTGACTCCATCCTTGAGTATCCAAAGTAATATTGGCTTAGTAGTGAAATGCTTGAAAAATTAATATATTTTTTTTTTCCGTCTCGAATTCAAAGTTAATTTTCATCCGCTCGCCAAAAAGCCGACCTGGTCTCTATCAACAGACAATTAAAACAAATTTCAGGGCACGTATGAAGCAGATTTTGTCCCTACTATGTCCACCTTCAAGCAGGGAAACACAAGCCTGTCATACAAACTGGCCAATGTTTCTTGGCCTTCTCTGTCTTTCAAGACAAAACTTGCATATACAGTTGGATTTGACAAATGAAAAATGAAAATAAAGGAAATGAATTCAAAATGTTACGTCATTCCTTTATTAAGAGAGTTTATCAACGCATAAGACTTAAGCGCTAAAAAACAAATATGTGGACCTCATTAATGTTTTTAAACCATGCCTGAAAATAAAAATGTTTCAATTAACTTATGTGTTGGATTTGGAGTTGGATTGTTCAATGTTGGTTGATCCGACCTAACTTATTTTGTATGGATTAATTGGGTTGTGAAAAGTTATGTAAAGAACTTCCAACATAATATTTAAAATATAGGGAAAAAAAAAGAAAAAAAAAATTGAAGTTCACTTTTTAGAAAATAGAGAAAAAAGTGATGTCTTCTTCTCTTTTTCTCTCTTTCTAATCTCTACCAAATTCACAATGTTTAATGTGTATAGACATTAATAACAAAATCAAAGGGGTTTTTAAGTTGTAAAAATATAGTTCAAGATCGATATTATATTTTGGACTCGAATTCGCAGCTTTTAAACGATATAACAAATATGGACAAATTTCTAAGAATTCTTTCGCATATATTACGAGATTAATATTAATTTATAATTTTATAAAAGAATCGATACTTTGTATTCAAATCTTTCATTATGGATCATGGAATTGGAATGTACGTACTACCTTTGTATGAAAGATCTCATATTTGCTAAGCAAAGGTTTTGACAAATGTTTCAACTTGAAAGCTACATATTTTTCTTGGAAAATATTTGAAAAGTAATTTGACTTTACCTATCTCCTAAAAGCAACTTAGCCACTAGACATAACAAATACGTGCATGGGCACAATTAACCGGGATCAAGGAGGTAAGAATATGTGCATCAACCCTTTATTTCCGGGAAGTAGCTACAAATAAATGCCTTCAACATGTTCAACAATGTTGTCCACCTCGTTGGAGTTCGTACACCAAGGGAATATTTTATCAAGGTAATCATATTTAATACAAAATTAAACTCGCTAAAGAAATCGATGTACAAATAAAGAATTTATTTTGTAGGCCTTTTACCTCCATGCAATTTTGCTCCGTCAGACTTTCACCTATTGCAGAAAATTTCTCACTGCTGTCTTCCGTAGGAGTCAAGGACATCTCTATTAAGGAGTAATTATTTAAGGAGCTAGTAAATGTTTGAAATCAATAAAATCACTTGTTTACTCGTGAAAAAAATAATAATAAAAGATTGTCCACAACGTTCAGCTAGGCCAATAACAATTGTAACAGCCAGATAAAATAAATGAAAATGTTACCGCCAGACCACTGATTGAATAGTGAGTGAACCTCATAATGAATGAATGGTAAGTAAATCTTACATACTGTGAAGTTGCCCAAAAAAAAAAAGAAATTGCCCTTTACAATCAGTCGAAATGAGTCCGACGGTAACATTACAAAGCGTTTCCCCAAAACAAGCTACTAATATATACCACGGATGCTAAGGGCATCCTTAATAGAATCTTTAAATGCAAAATTTTTTTAATTTAGGTATTTTTAGAGACTTCAATCTCTAAAAACAACACTATTTATGACAAAAGTACGTGGGATCTACCACTTTTGGCTTAAAAAATGTCAAAATAGAGACACAGTCTCTATTTTCTTCCACAAATTTGTTGAAAAAAAATAGAGACTGAGTCTCTATATTGACATCTTTTAAGCCAAAAGTAATAGATTCCACGTACTTTTATCATAAATAGTATTACTTTTAGAAATTGAAGTCTCTAAAAATACTCAAATTAAAAAAGTTTTACAATTTAAAAACTCCATTGAAAATAGTCTAATGATTCTAGTTCTCCATAAAGCAAAACAATCAGAGTAATTATGCAGCAATAATCTACATGTGCAGATGAGTACACCAGAATCCATGCGCCTATGTCGCTTTCAAATGTGTTGGAAATATATATATGTAATATATATTTTTTCTTTTAGTTCGCAATGGAATGACTTGTTTGACAACTTTTTCGATCCACTATCATTAGATATTTTCATTCATAATATGATAAGGTCAACTTTAATAATTTTTTTAAACACTATTTTTCCTTACATTTAAGAAAGCTGCCATGCAAAACTATTTCCAACCAATCCCTTGTATCATTCCCTCAGTTTTCCTATATCATTCCCTATTTTTTAAGGATTCTTCAAATGCAAATGTAGGACTTCCATATTTGGGGAGGCTGAAATCTGTTTTTTAGAGGTTACTTATATATTAAAAGTAGCGAGAGTATTGTTGAACTGAAATTGAAATAAGAGGTATTTGAATATAAGAAATCAACTGGATACCCTTATTTAGAGAAAATATAGGGAAACTATTGCAGTTGATTTAATGTTATAAAGGAATTCAAATATGAAAAAGTAAGCTATTTTAGAGAGGAGTTTTAATCTTGAAACTTGCTATTTTAGTTGTATCCTTAACTATTAGACCACCTCTCAACCTCAACGCACTCATGTTTATTTATTATGTACTCAATTACCGGGAAATTGTCACATCTCCGTTTTAAAACCTTAGACTCGTAAGTGAAAATAGTATCATACACTTAAAAATAGCTATTCGAGACTTCAAATTTATTAGCATAAATGGTCAATTCAATCCAAATTATTACTTAATCTCATAATATAACATTATGAATAAGATTCAACAATCAAGAATTGTCCATATCATTTTCTTGTAATTATATCTAACTCAAAATGGTTAAATTTAATTTATAACTTCATAATGTAATAATATTATGCACAAATCGATTTGCTAAATCTCTGGAAGGTGCCTATACATGCAAGTACTATAATAGAAGTTTATAGCTCTAAGACTCAACAGGACCAGAAAGGTGTCCACTCTTTAAATTTAATTGGGTAAATATCTAATTTAGTCCACTATCTTTAATATTTATTTTGATTTAGTCTATATCTTTCAAAATGTACCTTTTTAGTCTATTATTTTTATTATTTGTCCTGATTTAGTCTATATCTTTCAAAATGTACCTTTTTAGTCTATTATTTTTATCATTTGTCCTGATTTAATCTATATCTTTCAAAATGTATCATTTTAGTCCACTATCTTTATCATTATGGTCTATTTTAGTCCTCTACTATTTTTCTATCCAAAAAAAAAAGACTAAATTAGGACAAATATTAAAGATATTGGACAAACGTAGACCATAATGATAAAGATAGTGGATTAAAAAGGTATATTTTGAAAGATATGAATTAAATCGAAATAAATAATAAAGATAGTGGACTAAAATGATACATTTTGAAAGATATGGACTAAATCGAAATAAACATTAAAAATAGTAGATTAAATTAAGTATTTATCCAATTTAATTTATAACTTCATAATGTAATAATATTATTCGTGCTGATGTTTATATAACTCTTCACTATTTCACCATGGAATTAACTCAATTAAAAGTACGAGTGTGGCCAGTGGTAGTTTAAAAGTTGTTGTACCTTTTTCTAGTCAAAAGCCCTTTACTACTATAACGATGACTGACAAAAAAAAAAAGTACTATAATGATCTTCTAAAAAGCTAAAAAGTAAAGGAAAAAAAAAAGCTGTTAATTAATCCCAAGCTCTCATTAATTATTTACCTTATCATAATGGCTTTGATCCAAGCAAAAAAGGCCCTAGGGACATAGTACTTGATTTTGTATATGCAAGGCTTACGACACCTGATTTTGTATGGTACACGTGTGGCGTCAACCAAAGATGAATAATCTTACGGCCAAAAATAGTGGCTGTATGCTCTAATTTATACATCAAATTAATTAAGAATAATAAAAAGACTCAAAACTTAAAGTACTAATTTCAAATTCAAAAGTAACCCTAAACTTAAATATATGTATCAAATCAGTTAATTTTTTTTTTTATTTAAAAAACATTGATTTCAAACAAAAAAATCAGAGTATTGATTTTAAACTCAAAATCTTTGGTCCACTAACAACTCGTTGCCTTAACACTCTTTGCATAAGGAGGACAACAAACCAATCTTGTGATTAGATTGTTAAGTGTAAAAGTAAAAACTCATTGTTAATGGATTGGGTTTTGAGTATTCCGTAAAAGTAAAAACTCATTGTTAATGGATTGGGTTTTGAGTATTCCGACCCACTTGATAAACTTATTAATATTGGATTTTCACACAACTAGTAGAGTTTGATCACTAATTAGTAACCTCTTATGTAGCGATTGGTACATTAAAATAAATTTGGGTAGGAATAGAATGAGCTAAGGAATGAAATGAAATTGAGAATGGAATAAACTTGGGAATGAGAATGACATGTTTGGTATGTTTTAAAAATTAAGAATAGTAATGTGAATGACTTGTATAATATGACAAAATTGTTTTTTTATTATTATATTATTAAAAATAAGAATAAATATAAACATAACCATAAACAATCTAAACATAAATAATAATAATAATAACAACAACAACAACAACAACAACAACAACAACAAAAATAATAATAATAACAAAATAATAAATAATAATAATAACAACAACAACAATAAATAAAAATAAAAATAATAATTATTATTAATAACCAAATAAATAATAATAATAACAATAATAATAACTACAACAATTATTATTATTGTCATTCTTAAATTGGTATAATACTTATTTTTCTTTTGGTTTTTATTTTTATCATTATTATTATTTTTATTTTCTTTTTTATTTTTATCATTATTATTTTACTTTATTATTATTATGTGTATTTTTTATTATTATTATTTTAATCACTATTTTTATTTTTATTTTTATTTTTATTATTATTTATTATTATCATTTTTATTTTTATTTTTATTATTTTTATTTTTATAATAATATTATTATATTTTTTATTATTATTATTTTTTTAATCACTATTATTATTATTTATTTGTATTTTATTATTATTTTTATTTTCATTATAATTTTCATAATAATAATAATAATTATTATAATAATTATTAAGGGTATAGTAGTCAAAGTTATTCCAAACACATGGGAATGAACTATTCTCATGTATGTGGGAATGAGATTCCCTTGGGAATGACATTCCCAAGTTCATTTCCTCATACCAAACATGGAAATTAAAATAGAACTGGGAATGTCATTTCATTTCTAATTCATTCCCACATATCAATCACTGCCTTAGTGTAGTAAGTACTCCATCCCAACATAACGTTTTATGTACAAGTGTGGCCAACAAAGCGAATATAATGTTAAAATATGAAAGACGGTGGGTGGGTGTGGGCCCCCACCGGGCTTCGTGCGAGCATGCTTTTTTTTTTTAATGAGGAACTCTTAAGTAGAATTATTATTAAATTTATTTTAAGATTATAAATCTTATAGTATAGCATTGTGTTTCAATTCATGTTTAAGTTAATAAATGGTCAAATAATATTTATAATAGTAGAACAAAAGTTTAAACGTGGGACTGATTGGGTTAAGAGTGATTATCTTCTTACTAAAGGTCTATGGATTTTCTGCATTTTGCAATCTATATTTGTTAAATCAAGTTTTCTTGGAAAAATGTTTATAGTGCCGTGTCTCAAGTTCAAAATCTCAAATAAGTGCTATATTTTTTCTTTTAATATAATGGACATCGAATTCATGGACTCAAAATAGCTAACTCATGTTATTAATTAAACTTACTACCCTAACTTGTAATAAATCATTCTCATATTATATATATTTTCTACTAATATAAGATATTTCAATTAATTTTTGTCCAAGTGTATATAATGAAGTCACCATCTAATATATTTTTCTAAATTGTCACGGACCATTCATTTTTTGGAGTGAGACCCAACAAGTCTTGTGCTTAACTAATATATATCACGTCTTCTCCGAGTAGAGTTATGTATTCTAGGATTTTACACCCTTAATGTGAGTTCAAAGACTTTTTAAAGAGAATTTTCGTCATGCTTTACAATTATGACATTTTCTTTATTAATTTCTCAAAGAATTGAAGATTGAGATATAAAGATTGAACTTTAAGTAGCTTGATGAAACTTTAAATAACTAAAATCTAAGTACTGGAAAACTCAATTCGTGGTGGTTGAAACTTATTAATTTAAGGTGGGGTGTGGCTCCATAACATAGTGACTTATCATTTTTTTATAGGAAATGTAGCTTGGTTAGAGGTGAAGAAAGAGAATAAATGAAGAAAATTGAAAGTAAAGAGAATATAACGTGTCATTGTATTAGGTACAACGTTGATGGCTTTGCACGCAAGTTGTGAATTGAAAAATCTGGCATAAAGAAATCAATTTGGAAAAATGCTTATGTATAGCAAACGACCATTCAATCCTTGAAATAAAAAGTGATCCACATATTTGGTACAACGTTGATGGCTTTGCAAGTTGTGAATTGAAAAATCTGGCATAAAGAAATCAATTTGAAAAAATGTTTATATATAACAAACGGCCATTCAATCTCTAAAATAAAAAGTGGCCCACATATTTGTGAAAGTGACTGAATGGCCGAACGCGACATTAAAGACCTCCCCATCAATTTGTTATTGAAAACCTTTTCATGCGACATTAAAGACCTCCCCATCAATTTGTTATTGAAAACCTTTTCATGCGTGCATTTATACCATAAATTATGTGTGAAGTAATAGTAGGAAATCTAAATAGATCCATCCACTTTGGTTAAATCATATCATCTGGTAATGTCCTACCCAGTGTGAGACCGAATAAGTAAATTATTTATAAATAAGTATTGTTAATTTAAGTATAATTGGATTAATTATTTTAGGTTAGAGGATTTGAGGTGTGAAACTGTTATTTTTAAATTTATGATACTAGTCTGACTCTGAGTCTAGTCTATTACGTAACATGCATATCTTCTTGTAGAGAATATAATTGAACTTATACCTAATAAACAAGAAATAAACTTATATTGGCCAGAGGTTCCAAATATGAACTTACTCCCACTAATCACAAATATTTCATAGTTTTTATCTGATTTAGAACATGTTTCGGAGCGCCGTTGAACCAAAAAATTTATTATCTAAGATAAATCTAGTGTGATTCGATTTAAATTGAGTTATCTGTTATAGAAAAAAAAATAAAAAAGGAAGTGTCGAGGTCGAAAACCTCACAGTTGAAGTTGGGAGCTATTTGCCCCGAGCTGGACTTTTCAGGTCGGCCTCCGAGCTTTACTTTCCGAGTCGGCTACCAGACCTGCACAAGGAAAAGAAGAAAAAGGCGGGGTGATGACCCGGATTTTTCCCTCGAGCGTGTGAATGATTAGTATATCCGAGCTGGCAAGGTAGCTGAGAGCATTTAATAACGAGTTATCCCCTTAAATGAAGATGATGGAGCTCTATTTATACTAAGTTCTGGTCTGACAGCATTTAATGCAGCGCAACTTTATATCCCATCAGCGCTTTATGTCCCATCGGAACAGCTGGAACTGAGGTCAGGGTATCCGGGGTCGGGCCAGTCATCCTGGTTGGACATTCAGTTCAACGCGCTGGTCTTGGCGCTGATTAACCCGCTTCAGCTCAGGACGGATTCGTACCTCAGCTCGGGAACCCCTCGTCAATTCCCCCCCCAAGTCGAGATCGAGAGGGTGAGATCTAGAATTAGCGGTTCCTCCCGAGTTGTAGGTGTCCGACCCCGAGAGAGCAGGGATGGCTATGTCAGCAGTGTATGCCCAACGGATGGCTGACACGTCACCTGGCTGTTCTGACGAGACACGACGTTTGGGCTTCCCGAGGCGACTTTTAGGGGCGCCTATAAATAGGGCTTTGACATCCGAGATTCATTCCACATTTCGCTTTCAATCCCTCAAGAATTTTAGGTCGGACACCAGAGTGGTCGGAAGAAATTAGCTCGGAAGGAATCTTCTCGGGATTTGTCAGCTCGAAGCCAGCTTGGTTGGTCGCCCTCCGCAGTCAAGAGCAGTAGGTACGTCCCGACTCCCTTTAGTCATTCCTGTTCATTTATATTTAGTTTGTAGACAGGATGGGGAGGTCGGAGTCGGAAGACTCTCAGGCTATGGAAGTAAGGTCCTACGGTGGAGACGAGAGTCCGTCGAGCTCGGAGTCTACCTCGAATAGGGATTATGGTGGAGAGAGGACTAGTTCGTCTTCAGGGTCGGCTCGGAAATCCATGCCCCGGGAGAGCGATGATGACTGCCAGGTTATAGGGGTCAAAATGGCGCGAGAAGAGGCCGAGGCAGATCCTTTGGCCGACCTGGGAGACTTGGGGGATGGAGAGGACGACGAGCCATTGAACAAGTTGGAGGGGGTCGAGATACCACATGAGTACCTAGCTGGAGTTTCCGCCTCGGAGCCGACTGCAGCGATCCCAATTAGGGCAGTCCGACCTCGGAGCTCAGCTACAGCCAGTGGTTCGTCAGGTCGGGGGAAGATGATAGAGTAGTTATTCGCTTGTTGCCAGCGCGAGTGTCATTCAACCATTGAGATGGCCAACGCTCGGCTGAGAGACTGGTCAGTGGACCGGCACCACAAACTGAAGGTCCCCGGTCAGAATGACCCTGCCTGTTATCCTCCGCCCGATCACTTTACGATTTAAGACCTCGCATTCGATGTCGTCCGCCTTCCACTTCTCGGTTTTATTACAGGCATTCTGAACTACTTTGAGCTCAGCCCGGGTCAGATGTCACCAAACGGTTGGGCCATAGTGGTGGCATTCTTCGTGTTCTACCTCGAGAGGAAGATAGAGCCGACCTTGCGCCGTTTCAGGCATTTTTTCGTTTGCAAGCCCAACCCGAAGCAGCTAGGCTGGTTCCACTTCGCGGCTCGGGTCAACAATGCCATATTCACCAAGTGGCACTCCTCTAACAAGGGCTGGCACAACGACTACTATTGGGTCAAGTCGACAGTGAACCCGGGGTGCAGGATGGACTGGAATCTTTCACTGAAAAAGACTTTAAATGACGACCCCAAGCTTTCCAAAGAGGAACTCGCCAAGGTCAGCGTGTTGAGGCCCGAGCTGGATATGCTGATCGACATCGATAGTGTCTTTAGGTGGGACAGGATATGGAAGTCCAAGCTATTCGGGAAAGAACCCGACCTGAGCGAAGAGCACCCACACTTGCTTCCCGAGCCTGAAGAGAACGCTCATTCCAACTCAGAAGAGGGTTAGTTCGCAGGATCAATGCCCGACCTCCCCATCTCCTAGTTTGTTGTTGCTCTTCTCGATTGGTAATTGGTCATTTTTCACCTTATTTTCCTTTGTTTTTGCAGGCATGACAGATACGGTGAAGCTCGCGTACCTCCAGAAAAGGAGAAAGCCCGACGCCAGTGGCGAGGCAATGGCTCGGTCTGGTTTTGGCTCTGTCCCTCAGAAGCAGAGGCAGCGGCCCGGGGGCCATGCGCGGGAGGTTGGCGCAGAGGTCTCGTCGGGATCTCCCTTGACAAAGAAAACGAGCTCGGGTGTGGTGATCCCCGAGCGCTCGGCATCCCGTCCTGACAACGGGAAGCGGCCCCGGCCCGAGTACTCTGGTAGGGGCAAGGCCGCGGAGGTGAGCCCTCCAAATAAGGATTTTGTGGAGGCTGCAAAGGTTGCCTGTGATCCCAAGTTGGGGTCGGTCCCGGCGGAACAGCTTTCACTTGACCTGAGGACGGCCATAGTTATGGTAAGACATACCCAGACGCGCTGTCATGGTTTATTTTGTTGATTACTTTGACTAACCGCTTTGCTTTCTTCCGCGCAGGCTGAGTTCCACATTCTTTCGGCACTTGGCCTGCTTGCCCGGGCCCAGACTTACTGTGTGGAGCTCGAGCAGCGCTACACAGATTCCCAAGCCGAGCTGGAGCCCTTTAGGACGGATGTGGCCGAAAGGCATAAATCGGATGAGGCGGAGATCGCCCGGCTAAGGAAGGAGCTCAAGGCTGAGAAGTCCCGGCGCGAGGCCGCGGCCAAGGATGTAACGACCCCGCTCCCCACGTGGAGCCCACGCAGAGTCTCACAGGGCCGATACTACCCAGGTATTGTCCGCTATTGGGTTACCCTGCCCGCAGGCAAAGGCCCCTCACGGTTTTGTCCCTTCGAGAGTCTCCTCTTAAAAGGTGCCTGGGCTGATATAAGAGACGAGCTCTTATATCCAGCTCTCTCACTTCCAAGACTTCCGATGTGGGATTGTGTTACCATATTCCACCCCACTTAAGAGGCCCCGCGCCTTCGCGGGCACGAGCACAAGGGAAGACTGGCTCTGATACCATTTGTAATGACCCCGCTCCCCACGTGGAGCCCACGCAGAGTCTCACAGGGCCGATACTACCCAGGTATTGTCCGATATTGGGTTACCCTGCCCGCAGGCAAAGGCCCCTCACGGTTTTGTCCCTTCGAGAGTCTCATCTCAAAAGGCGCCTGGGCTGATATAAGAGACGAGCTCTTATATCCAGCTCTCTCACTTCCAAGACTTCCGATGTGGGATTGTGTTACCACAAAGGACATTGAGCGCTACAAGCGGGAGAAGCGCGAGGCCGAAGCGAAGCATAAGGACCTCTTGGATCAGGTCGGCCTGCGAGGGAGAAGGCAGTGGAGGCCTTTAAGTCCAGCCAAGAGGCTGTGGACTGGCTAGCCATTGAGGGTGGGGTGATGGCCCAGTACGCCGAGTTGGAGTACTACTTCCGGGGCTAGGTTGCAGCTCGCGAGAGGGCGAAGACCTTTTTCCCTGCCGCCAAGAACGATTATATCGAGATCTTGGAGGCCCCGCCCCCAGAATTCTGGGAGATTCCTAAGCTACCAGCCGACCTAACGTCCCAGGCCAAAGAGGTACTGGCGTTCATCTAGAAGGGTATGGACCAGGTCGGCGACGTAGCCTAGGCCACAACCTCCACCGCTGCTCCCAAATAATAATAATTTATTTTGTAAAGCCGCCAGGGTCGGGCTTTTGTAATTCTGCCCAGGTCGGGCTTGTGTAATTGATTTCAGTATTAATGAAATATCTATTTTACTTTTGTTTGCATTTTGGTCGAGTTTGTATGCGTGTATCTTTCTCTTCGCAAATTTTTCTTAAGTAACTGGGGTCGGACCAATTTAATGGACCATACAAACTTAAGCGTAATGAACCGAGTTGGACGCGACTAGTGAATTAACACCCTAATCCGAGTTGGTTAATCGGGCAACTGTTTAATCGTCGCCGACCTGGACTCGTCACTCCGATTTAAAACTGGTCAAACTAATGTTGACAAATGTTAAGCTCGAGTTCAGACCCCAAACTAATATACCGACCTGAAGCCGGATTAAACCGAGTTGGAACTTAATCCAAACTGGCAAAACTTAATCAAATTATTATCGATTATACCCTAGCTGGAACTTTCTCCTAGCCGGTTTTAATAGGCTTAGACTTAACCTGTTTGGCAAAGGCCCTTTGCATGGCAGCTTTGCTGGCCAGCATTCTGATTTGAGCTTTAGCTCGAAGCTCTTCAGCGAGGTCGAGCTCTTCACGAATCCGTGCACCGTTTGTTTCTGGATCATGGTGGAGGGTTCTACTGGTCGGAGACCCGATCTCCACCGACAGCACCGCTTGAGTGCTGAAGGTCAGTTCGAAGGGCGATTCTCCCGTGGCTGAGCTGGTGTTGGTCCGCTGAGCCCACAACACCTCGGGAAGAATTGATGCCCATTGGCCCTCCGCTTCATCCAGCTTGGTTTTCAGGCCCTACAAAATGATTTGGTTAGTCCTTTCAACTTGGCCATTACTTTGAGGGTGAGCAATAGATGAGAATCTGAGGTTGATCCTAATCTCAGCACATTTGCCTCGAAAGTATGCACTATCGAATTGTTTGCTGTGGTCAGTGATGATGACCTTTGGAACCCCAAATCGGCAAATGATGTTTTTCCATACGAAATTCCAAGCTACCTTTTCTGTTATTCTAGCAACACCTTCAGCCTCGGGCCATTTAGTGAAGTAGTCTACAACTACGAAGGCGTGCTTCTTTTGGCCGACACCGGTCGGCAATGGGCCAATGATGTCTAGACCCCACTGATAGAATGACCATGAGCTTACCATCACTATGAGGTCCAGAGCAGACTTTCTCTGTACATTGGCGAACCTCTGGCAGGTGTCACACTTTTTTACATACTCTTTGGCATCCTGCTCTAAGGTTGGCCAGAAATAGCCTTGCCTTAATGCCTTCCGAGCCAGAGCTTTGCCTCCCAAGTGGTTTCCACATACCCCTTCATGAATCTCCCGGAGTACATAGTTTCCTTATTCGGGTCCAACACATTTCAAGAGAGGCCAAGTATAGACTCTCTTGTAGAGTTGCCCGGCAATTATGACAAACCTTGAGGCCTGTTTCATGAGCTTCCGCGCTGCTTTTTCATCTTCTGGGGTCATACCCTTTTCCAAGTAGTCCACGATTAGTTTGGTCCAATCTGGGCTTAGATTGAGCTCGGCTACGACTTGCACCCCCAACTGAATACTGGGTTCAGATACTTCTTCAACATGGACCAGGGCAGGTCGGCTCTCGCCCAAAGCCAATCTGGACAGGGCATCAGCCTTCATATTCTCTTCCCTGGGAATCTGCTGTATCGTGAACCTTCTGAGCCCCGAGGTCAAATCCTTAACTCTGTTGAGGTAGGCCAGCATAGCACTGTCCTTGGCTTCAAACTCTCCTGATATCTGACTAGAAACCAGTTGAGAGTCGGTGCTCAGGTCGACTGTTTGTGCCCCGAGCTGAGCTGCAATTTTCAGTCCTGCAATCACTACTTCGTATTCTGCTTCGTTATTGGACGCCGGAAAGGTGAACTTCATGGAGTATTGGTACTCATGCCTAGTTGGGTCTAGGATGACCACCCCAGCTCCGCTTCTGGACTTCCCTGAGGTCCCATCCACATGGACCTTCCACACGTCCTCCGGGTCATGCTCTGCTCGGCCAGCGCATTCTACCACAAAGTTCGCGATGGCTTGGGCTTTGATGGCTATTCTGGGCTGGTAGGTGATGTCAAATTGACTCAGCTCAACTGCCCATTTCAGTAGCCTGCCCGACGCCTCCAGCTTGTGCATAATGGACTTGAGCGGGGCATCCGTCATGACCTTAACTGGGTGAGCGTCAAAGTATGGCTTCAACTTTCTTGCCGCTGTGATGAGCGCAAGGGCGAGTTTTTCCAAGGATAAGTATCTCGCCTCGGCCCCTTGCAAGGTTTTGCTGACATAATAGACCGGCTTCTGCTCTTTTCCTTCTTCTCGGACTAGTGCCGCCGCCACTGTTGTTCCTGAGCATGCTAAATATAGTACCAGCTCCTCCCCCGCCTCAGGTCGGGACAACAGGGGTGGCGAAGCTAGGTATCTTTTCAGCTCTTGGAAGGCGTTCTGGCATTCCTCAGTCCATTCAAAGTTCTTAGGATTCCTCAATATCTTGAAGAAAAGAGCACATTTGTCAGCCGACCTGGATATGAATCTGCTCAGCGCTGCGACCTTTCCTGCTAACACCTGGACGTCCTTTACGCAGGTCGGCGGTGCCAGGTCAAGTATCGCCTGGAGCTTCTCCGGGTTGGCTTCTATTCCGCGGGCTGTAACCATGAAGCCCAGGAATTTGCTTGCCTTGACGCCGAATGCGCACTTTTCCGGGTTCAGCTTTATCCCAAAGTGCTCCATTACGGCGAAGGCTTTAGCCAGGTCGTCTACATGGTCTTCCGCCCTTCTGCTCTTGACCAACATGTCATCTACATAGATTTCCATATTCCGGCCAATCTGATTTTTGAAGACCTTGTTCACCATCCGAGTATAGGCAGCTCCAGCATTCTTGAGGCCAAAAGGCATGACTTCATAGTAGTAGAGCCCTTTATCGGTAGTGAAGGCGGTCTTCTCTTTATCTCCGGCAGCCATCCTGATTTGATTATAGCCTTTGAAGGCATCCATGAAAGAGAGTAGCTCGAATCCGGAGGTGGTATCCACCATCTGATCGATCTGTGGTAGGAGAAAACAGTCCTTAAGGCAGGCTTTGTTGAGGTCGGTGAAGTCAATACATAGTCTCCATCCACCCGAGGACTTAGTCACCAGCACCATATTGGATAACTAGGTTGGGTACTGTATTTCCTTGATGTGGCCGGCGTCCACTAACTTGTCCACTTCTTCTACTATGATTTGTTGCTTGTCATAATGGAAGTGCCGGCGCTTTTGCTTTACCGAATAGTGATTTGGGTCGGCATTCAGGTGATGCTCAATCACGTCCGGGTCAATTCCTGTCATGTCAAAGGCAGACCAGGAAAATATATGTTCATTCTTTAAGAGGAATTGGCTTATAAATTTCTTGAGGTTGGCAGAGAGTTCATTCCCGATCTTTGCCCTCTTAGTTTCATCAGAGAGCTCCACCTCCTGAAGATCTTCAGCCGGGCTTCCTCTCTTAGCATCTCTCTTTTTTTCGGGCAGATCTGGTCCCCAGTCGATTTGATACTTGGGCCGGAGTGAGTTTTCATTACATTCCCGAGCTGAGAGCTGGGCTCCGCGAATAGTGGCCACTCCGGCCAGGGTTGGGAATTTCAGGGCCTGGTGGTAAGTTGAGGGGACGGCCCTGAAGTGATTGATTGCCACCCGACCTAAGATCCCATTGTAAGTGGAGTTGCAATCCATTACTATGAAGTTGGCTTGCATCGATACCCATTTATCCCCATCTTCCAGCTTCAGCGGTAGGTTGATGACTCATTTGGCTCGGTGGGACTGCCCGGTGAAACCAGCTAAATACCCCTCAATGGCCTGAGTCGGCTCCTGTCCAACCCCATTTGCTCAAAAGCGCAGATGAATAAGACTTCTGCCGAGCTTCCGGTGTCCACCATTAACCTCTTGACGGTGAAGTTGGCTATTTCAGCGCTGATCACCAATGGGTCGTCATGAGGCAATATCACCCCCTCCAGGTCTTCTGAGGAGAAGGTGAGCTTCTGCATCCCCGGGGCCGGTCCCCGCATCGGTCCATACTCCTCCCAGCAGGAACATAACCCTTCCTGCCTGCTGAGGTCTCTCCTCCTGACGCCAATCTTCCCGCAATGGTCTCAATCACGGCCAAGCGTCCGCCCTCAGCCTGGCACCTGGGCGGACTCCTCTCCTTATCCCTTTGGTCGGGATTTCGGGTCGGCTGCGGATCTACATATCTCCAGAGGTGGCTTCAGGCTATCAATGCTTCAATCTCCTGTTTCAAGTCTTTACACTTTTCGGTGGTGTGGCCGTAGTCCATGTGGTAGCGGCAATACTTGGTTCTATTGCGCTTCTCGGGTCGGCACTTCATCCTTGGAGTTGGAGGCAAGTGGTTCTGGTGTTGGATCTCCATCAGGATCTGCTCCCTCGAGGTGTTAAGGGGAGTGAACATGGTGAACCGGGGGTTCTGCTTTGGCTGTTGAGGCTGCTTGCCTCGGTTATTCTCGACTTTACCCCCAGGTTGGGCTCGAGAGGCCTCTCCCTTCTTGCTGGCTTCCTTCTCCTTGTCATCATCCCTTTTCGCCTGATGGATTTCCTCTGAGTGTATGTACCCTTATGCTCGTACCATCAGCTCGGATACAGTGTCCACGGGGTCGATTGCCAAGGAGGACGTGAGCGGGCCCGACCTCAGCCCATTTTGGTAAGCCATCAACGCCATGGAGTCCTCCAGGCTGGGAATTCGGAGGGACTCTTCATTGAATCTGGCCGTGTAGGCCCTCAAGCTTTTCCCTCTATGTTGCTTCACCAGCAGCAATGTAGAAGTATGGTGGGTGGCGCGCCGGCTTCCAGCGAAGCGAGACAGGAAAGCCTCAGCCAGCTGGTGAAAACTTGCAATTGAAACGAGACGAAGTTTCTGGAACCAGTCCAAGGCATTGCCAACCAGGGTGGTCAGGAATGTCTTTGCCTTCATGAGATCTGGCATGTCATGCAGAGTCATGTGGTGATCAAAATTAAGCAGGTGGCTAGCTGGGTCTCCATCTCCGTTGTAGACGGCCAGGTTGGGCATACGGTTGCCAGTGGGCAGTGGCGTGGCCAGTATCTCAGGGGAGAGTGGGCTTACGCCGAGCTGGTTGATGACCTTGGCTATGGCAGCTGCGGTCTTGGCCTGCTCGGGGTCGGCTTGAGCCACCCTTTTACCTCTCGCCACGTCGGATCTCACCACGGGCTCTAGGAAACCCTCCTCGTCCTGCGTCCGTTTTCGCCTTGACTCTGGGATGTGGAATTGCGGACGCGATGGCCGCGGCATAGCCTCTTGCGGAGCTAGGAGGCCCTCAGCTAGCCGGGCTACCTGCTCTTTAAGTTCCTCGAACATCCTCAGCATCATCTTTATCTCCAGTGACAGGCTGGAGTTGGGGTCTCCTTCTGATGTGGGGTTGGTTTGAGTGGCCAAGTGTATACGTTGGCTCGTTCCAACGTCGGCTTGGGTTAGGTTTTGGCTAGGCACCTGCGTGGTTTCGAGGTCCCTTTCCGGGTTGGGCGAATCCTCTACCGGTGTGCTGTGGCTTCTAGTTTGCACCATAATGGTTTCTCAATGAGTGGTGAAGAGAGTTATAAAAGAACTCGTCGTTTCCCACAGACGGCGCCAAACTGTCGAGGTCGAAAACCTCACAGTTGAAGTTGGGAGCTACTTGCGCCGAGCTGGACTTTTCAGGTCGGCCTCCGAGCTGTACTTTTCGGGTCGGCTACCAGACCTGCACAAAGAAAAGAAGGAAAAGGCGGGGTGATGACCCGGATTTTCCCCTCGAGCGTGCGAATGATTAGTATGTCTGAGCTGGCAAGGTAGCTGAGAGCATTTAATAACGAGTTACCCCCTTAAATGAAGAGGGTAGAGCTCTATTTATACTAAGTTCTGGTCTGACTGCATTTAATGCAACGCAGCTTTATGTCCTATCAGCGCTTTATGTCCCATCGAAATAACTGGAACTGAGGTCGGGGTATCCGGGGTCGGGCCAGTCATCTTGGTTGGACATTCAGTTCAACGCGCTAACCTTGACGCTGATTAGCCCGCTTCGGCTCAGGACGGATTCGTACCTCAACTCGGAAATCCCTCGTCAGAAAAAAAACCTTTACAATGATAGAGGGCATGAAACAATATTTAGTCATAAATTTCAGAATCTATTCAATCCAAATAATAACTAAAACCACCTGCAATCAGCAGAATCTAAGAAAATTGTCTAAATTGATATCTCAATTCACACATTACAAAGGAGGATAATGAGAGTGAGACATGATAGGCAATAACAGTGGTCCACGAAAAAGCATTAAAGAAGAGGAAAAACAGTGTACGTGATCTCATAATATTCAAAGCTGGAATGAAAGTCACAATAAATAAACAAAGAATAATGAGAAAAGCAATATTGTTGTACTATCACTTACTCCACTAATCACATAAGGGTTAGTCTTGGAGACGTGTAGCTTATTTGTGGTATATAATTTTTTTTTTTTTTTTGTTGATAAGAAAATTTAATTGGCGGAGTTTAATTACTGAAGTATTCAGTAAAATTTGACTATCAATTGATAAATTTTACGTGTATATAAAATTCACATATTATACATATATTTACAATTAAATATTTAAAATGTTAAAAATTTTAAAAAATTCACACGTCATACACATATTTATATTTGAACGTGTGAACGAAGATTTTAAAGAATTTCCCATGACATAACTCCGCCAAATTTGGACATGAATATGTATGTTTCCTTAGTTTGTCACGACTCATTTTAAGTTGTCTCTTGGAAAAGTTCAAACAAACAAAATGTAGGAACATGACAAGTGACGCACACAATTATATGCAATACAACAAGAGAGAGACAAAAAACAAAGGCAGAGCATTACAGTTTGCTGCTGATCATCTGACCCTCTCTTAATCATTTCTAATTCCTTTGCTCCCCTTTAGACCTCCTATTCCCCTGCCCCCAGATGCATATCATTGGTCTAATTTCACAAAATATTTTAAAATAATTTATTATTTATTTTTAGTTTGTAAAGTAAATCGATTCTTGTAATTCTATTAATTTTGGTTTATATAAACTAAAATTATCTAATTGTTACAGATAATATATCTAGACCCGCTATTTATCCTCTTCATCACAAAAGGAAATCGAAAAGAAAAAGAAAAGAAAAGAAAATAAATCCTACTCACATATGACATAAGAATACAAAAGCCAATTAGGTTCAAATTCACCTTTGACTTCATGTAAAGTGGAAAAAAGAAGGTCAGCTATCGTGGATTATTTCCATTCCATTCATATCTCAAATCCCATTGTCAGACTTTCTCATAGAAACATTGCTATATATCGCACATTCATTCTCTTACCGTTCTTTATATAATAATTTTTTTATCATATACATAAGAGATTTGCTATTTAATATATAATTTTTTTTCTCTCTCTCTACCAGCCCTCGAACTCTCGACCTTGTGGCTGAACAATACAATTCCAAGCCATTAGGAACGAGATGAGAGTGGGTGAAAGGATGTAGAGGTGAAAGAATGACATAAAAAATTACTCATTTCATACCCAGAGACAAATCTATAATTTTTATTTAGTGAGAATGAAAAATACAATTTAGCATTGATATATAAACAAATTTTTTTAGTGGAGATTAAATTTATTTTTCATCTTAAAGTTATTTTAAAAATATACATATTTAAAAAAAAAATATAACTCAACTCACTCATTAATAACTCTGTTCTATAAATCAATAGCGCTATAGTTCTTGTTGTTCTGCGCTTGCTCATACCCCTCTCAATAATTTACATTTTCTATACAAAACTATACACGCACAACCATACACTAAATTAAATAATAACCAAAACCACATCGTACACAAACCCACATCGTACACAAACTTTGCCATAAACAAAAGAAAAAAACCATTTTTTTAATTTTCTATTTTCACATTCTTCTTTCTCATGAAGGCCAACAATAAATGCATATTAAACTGTCTCTTCAGACTCCCATTTATTATTATAGACCCCCATCTTCGTGCACTTAATGAGGTGCTATCCCTCATCTTATTTTCTCTCTCTATATCACATTTCGTATAGAGTTCATAGTATACCACTTTTGAGAATAACTTGATATATATTTATATATAAATATGTATACATCTATACATGTAAGAATTATTAAATGCATTGAGAAAGAGTTGACCTTGTAATAATTTGTGGGGTCAGAAAGAATTTGTTGGTTCTTACCTACACAGAATTCTTCAATTATTATGATGTACGTTTTTAATATATTAGTAAAATTCAAACACATAATTACCACTAATTTGTGAAAGGTTAAGGTACGAATTAATGCAAGAATTTTGCCTTACCTTAATGCTCCTTTCCTTTGCTTTGGTTTCTATCATTGTACTTGGTACTACTTACCTTACAACTCTTTCACATTCATTTCAGCTTACCATCTCTCTCTCTCTGTCTCTCTCTCTCTCTCTCACACACACACACACACACTCGTATCAACTTACCATCTCTCTCTTTCTCTCTCGCTCTCTTTCTCACACACACACACGCACGCATTCATATCAGCTTACCATCTCTCTCTCTCTCCCTCTTTAGAATTCTCTCCCATTCTTGAAACAGCATATCAAAGGGCACAAGGGTAGTGTGAGATTTTCATAACATCTCTCTCCTCTCTCTCTCTCACTCGCTGATTCTTGTTTTTTGCTGCACACAACAAGCCAAGGTCTCTCTCTCTCTCTCTGATTCTTATACAGACATGTTTGTGAGTTGTGTATATATCAACATATATGTGTAGATATATCTTTATCTTTTTTTAAGACACCCTTGAACACACACAGCCATATGTGTGTTTAAGGTGGTGGAAGTAATCATGTTAATGCATGTTGGTTGCTGGTCTCCTTTGTTTTCTGCAGTAGAGAATGCATAGATTTTGCTGCATATGAGTGAATTTTCTTTTTCTTTTTTTTTTTGTGTCAAATTCACATTAATGATCGAGTAGTAATGCTTTGTTTCACCTATTCACCTTCGCCACTCTTTTGTATGATAAAATTTTATGAATTAAATATCAAATTTCTTGTTTATATAGTAAAAAAAAACTCTATTATATAAAAAAAGATAAAGGGGTGACACATAGAAATACCCTTAATTATCACAAATTTTACTTGGCCACATTTTAGACTCTTTTTTATTTTTATTTTTTAATTCCTGTATGTATGATGTAATAATGATTTCTGTAAAAGTGTAATTCAGAAACCATAATTTTTTTTTATTTATTAAACATTTTTATGAAATGTTCTATTTGATTATAATTGTACTTTTTTTTGTTTTTGTTTTGTAAGACTGAGAATTTTGTTGGGATCTGGTTAAAATCTGTCAGATTGTATAAATTCTTTTGTAAGATTGTTGAGAAGTTGGTTAAATAGTGAATTATTGTTTTTATATTCAAATGAGTAGATGAGATCTGTTGAGAGTGGTAAAGGACAAAAGAGATGATAGGGATTGGTGATTGACTTTTTTTGAGATAGGGGTTAAATATAATAAACTGCTAAAGTTTTGTAGGAAAAGTTTCAAAAGTTATGTGACCCTTTGTTGTCTTTTTCTTTAGCTGTGGACATGTTTAAGATTCCATGTTGTCACACCAAGATATCTAGGAAGAATATAAGACAGGAAATGGTGAATGGTAGCTCGTTGTATAAAATTCTTGTTATGCAGAGTTGGATTTAGGTTTATTATGCAGTTTTACTTTGTATTTTTACGAGGGAATCGTTTGAAAATCTTTGCATTAAGTTACTAGAAATAAAAAGTTATGGACTATGCAGGATAGTAGTGGTTGTAAGAAATTTTGAGATTAATGTGTAGTTTCACATTATTAGTCTTGGTTTGTTGACTAGTTTGCAATTAAGGCATGCTTTTCCACCTTTTGTTGCTTTCAAATGTTAACAAATAACACATGTACAGTTAATGATATGTTATTTTATTTATGAAGAGCTTTGTTTTGGGGGCCTTTCTTAACTGTAAAGATTCACTAAATACTTGATTAATTACTTCCCATGTTATAATTTTGAAAGGCTGTTGATAAAATTTTGCGATTTTTCAACTCTCTGTTCTCTTGTGATGTATCGTTTACTCTATATTTCCCCTTTGGGCTAGATAATATTTCTTGAGATTATGTTTTTTTTCTGTGTTAGAAGCAAAAATGTTTTTGAACGATTGAAGTGATTAAATCAATCTCTTATTTCATATACTGTCTAATTTTAGCGACTAATAAATTCCGAGTACTGATCGATGTAGATTGGCTTATTTAATGAAGTTTCCATTTATTTCTGACTCGATTAATTCATTTTTACTTCATGAAAGCTCATGAGCAGTTGATAGCTATGCTTGAGGTGAAAATTAATCAATCTCTTATTCCATCTGCATCGGCAGGTTTCTTCGCTCGTATCAGCCTGGGTAGATTGGATGTTTGCATCACAGCTTTTAAGAATTCTCCAAACTCTTCCAGCTGATGCAAAATATGAATCCTGGTAATTTTTTTTTACGAGCTTTTCGAATGCTGCTGTTATGAATTCTTGTATTGAATAGATCCATCTATTGAGTAATTATCCAATATGCGTCTTTGTTTAATAATAACAAACTAGTATGGAATGTTACGGTTCAAAAATGGCGATCTTAAGGTTGGAAAGAGTTGTCTTTGGTGGTTAATTATTGAATGTCGTATTATGATGTCTTGTATACCCAGTGCTATCCATGAGTTTTAATAGTTACCTTTCATAGACACACCAGTACACAACATTTGATGAATAGATGATAACCATTCAAACTGATGGACATCGACATAGTTTTACATCCTGTCTTCGACTTATTGACTGATCGAAATAATGTGAATATCTCATACTTTATGTATTGCCTCGTGTATCAGAAGAATAATGAATGTAGTTTTCTGCTTTTCCAAACTTTTACATGGATTGAAAAGTTTAATGCATGTGCAGATAGGGAACGTGTGTTTTTGTCATTCAACTAGTCTGTAAGCATGATTCTAAACCGTTTGAATGCAACGACAGTGACACAGCTGAACTGAAGTTGAGAATGAAGGAAAACCAGAACGGGACACACCGCCATTCAGATGGCTATTGTGAGGAGCGAGATTCTTTGTCCTTCACAACAAAAGACTTGAGTCATTCCAATGGACATGGGAAGGATGTAGATCCTTTAGCACTTCAAGCAAGAGAGGGAGATGATTTCTGGAATACACCAGAACTTGAGTGCTCTGCAGTCATCGATGATCTTACCAAGGATACTAAAACTGAGATTAGAGTTTCACCAAAGGAGGATCAAAATGGATTCTTGTATCATTCAAGTGGTTGTAAGAAGGATGCAGATCCACTTGAATGTGATAGAAAGGATAGAGATGAATTGTGGGATAATCCCGAAGTTGAGTGCTCGATGATTATCAATGATTTTTCTAATAGTAATAAAAATGAAATCCGAGATTCTGGTGCGCCATTTATTACTTCTTCAGAGTTGTTTCCATCAGACGCACATTTGTGTACTGACAAAAATGTAATGGACTGTGAACTGCCTGAGTTGATAGTTTGCTACAAAGAGATCAATTATCATGTTGTCAAGGACATATGCATTGACGAGGGGGTGCCAGATGAAGGAAAAGGTTTGACTGACTTGCACACCGATCATTGTGCAGGACTGTGTGTTTCCCAGCCTTCTAATGAGAGTAGGCAGAATGAGACATCAGGAGGTCTCGACTTCGCATTGCTCATTCCTGATGGATCAAAAGCTTCATCAGAAGAGGATATTGATGACCATGCTGCTGATAAGCGTGGGACTAAAGAGGAAGGGGATGTTGTATCGCTTGTTCCCTTCCAGGAAGGTGGAGTCAGCAAGGATGGTAGAAGTCGAGAAGACTTGATGCAGGCTTGTGAAACGAAGTGTACACCTAACAAGATTGAGAACGGTGTATCAGAAGAGGAATCCATTGTCACTAGCATGCTTCCCTTGAAAAAGTTTGGAACACGTAGTTTTCTTAGATCTTTTATGGACTCTTTAAACAATGATAAAGATGAAGTTGCACAACTGCCTAACCAGGTTTGTTTCCACTATTTGCATTGGATTCACACTGCAAAATTACTTTCTTTTTTCAGAATAGTGTTTATTGTCATTAACTTATATTTCTGACACGAGTCTTTAGTTGCCGATAATTAAATGATGCCTCAGATGCCTACTTAAGCCAATTTCCTTACTGATATATTTTGACATCTATCTATTTAGAATTACATAATAGCTGGACATGTTTGAGATACAGAAATGGAATTTGATTCGCTTTGGATGTTTGCACTGCAGAGTCCTCTCATGGAAGCAAATCTGGAAAGCCTTGATGCAGTGTCAAAATCTGAGGAATCAAACAAAAATGGCCCGGCAAACAAATTAGTTTACGACAGTAAGGTTGAAAACGGAACCATCACTTTCGACTTCAACTCTTCCAAACCTGCAGCAGCTGACAGCTGGGGCAGGAGCGTTGAAACTATTGAACAATCTCCGAATTCAGACAATGCGCTGAATCATAGTGATGGCAACATTGATAAACCTATTGCTACTAATAATCCTTTCATTGTGAGTGAGGTTCAAAGTACTAGCATGGACGGAAGCACTGAAAACAATCATGAAGAAACTGTGCTGAACCATAAGAAGGGCAACTCCACTAATCCTTTTGCAGTTGGTGAGGTTCAAAGCATTATCATAGACGGAAGCACCGTGAACATTGATCAAATATCCGTGCTGAACTGTAAGAAAGGGAACTTTAACCCTTTTGCCGTTGGTGAGATTGAAACTGCTATCATGAATAAGAACACTGAAGTCATTCATTTACCACCCGTGTTGAGTGCTAAGAAAGGGAACTCCAATAATCCCTTTGCCGTTGGTGAGGTTCAAAATGAACAACCTGTGCTGAATCATGAGATTGGGAAGACGACAAATCATTTTGCTGTTAGCGAGGTTCAAAGTTCTAGCATGGCTGGGAGCATTGAAAGCATTCATCAACCGGAGCTGAAGCATAAGAACACCACCTCCAACAATCCTTTTGCTATTGAAGAGGTTCAAAATGCTACAATAGATGGGAGCACCGGAAACATTCATGAAAAACCCCTCAAGTTAGATGAGATTCCGGACCATAAGGATGGGACTGACAAGAGTTCATCCCCCATTAACCAAGTTCAATCTGCTAGCAACATGGCTGGGAACTCCAAAATTGTGCACGAGCATTCCTTTGAACCGCTTCTACCTAACCATGAGGGCACCACCAATAACATATCCTTCACTGATCAAGGTCAGTGTGTTGATGGAGAGGCGAGTTTTTCTGCAGCAAGTGCTGTATCAGGTCTAATTACATACTCGGGGCCTATAACGCATTCTGGTAACAACTCTCTGCGATCAGACAGCAGCACAACCAGCACCAGATCCTTTGCCTTCCCAGTGTAAACTTCACTTAACTTTCAACTCTGCAATTCTCTTATACTTTTGTTTCCTTATAAAATCTATATGAAACTAACGACTACTTTCGTTACATGCAGTTTACAATCTGAATGGAATAGCAGTCCAGTAAGAATGGAAAAAGCGGACAGGCGACATTTCCGGAAGCATAGGGGTTGGAAGCAGGGTATTCTTTGCTGTAGATTTTAAACTTTTATATATTTTTTTTTCCTAGGATTTTAGTTCTAATATATATACATGAAAATCTTGAAATACAGCAAATTGACTAGTGTAAGTATATTTTTCAATTTTTCTCAGGGGCTTGGCGTGCCCTTTGCTGCAGTGGTAGGTTCATTGGGTAATGCTTTGAGTTGTGATCTGAAGCTTGCAGGTTGCCATATAGAAACCTGTCTTACATCATTTTTTTTTTTTTTTTTTACTGATTAAGATATTGCTGCTTACTTTCATACAACAATTTTTGGAGAATTTTGCTTTTGATTTTCTTTATGCCAACAAAAAAATAAAAATTACAAGTTTTATATTATCAACATTTTGCCATTGAATTGACCTATCGCCTGAACGAACTGGGAGAATCATCGACGCGGCACCCTAAGTAACGCTCATTTACAGAAGTGGATCTACATAAAGAGTTTCTATTGGTCCAGAAAAATGTTAAAAATACTATGTATTTTTCAAAAAAAAAAAAAAAAAATATTTGTATTTTTAGTTGAAAAAATTAATTAACCCCCATTGAGGAAAAAACAATATACTCATATAGTTAAAAAATGATGTGTTGTAGTCCTCATTGAGAAGGATTCTTAAATCCGTCCCTGTTCTTTCTTTGGTGGCATTATATTGCTTACTCGTTTGTAAGTATTTTACTAGAGATTACTTTGTTTTCCTCTAAGTCAGATCACTAAAGTCAACTTTCGTCCCTATGAGAAGCATTGATTCGAGAAGCATTGATTCGAGGAATAGAGATCAAGCGACTTGGAGAGTTACAGTATGCTAGCTGGCTTCATATATTTGAATTTGGGTCTCAATATGTTGCTTGCTTGCCCAACAAAAAAGCACATTTTGTCACTGAATTACAGTGTTCCAAGGGACAAAAGCAACTCTGAATGAAAAATAGTTAGCAATCATATAATCTTTCTTTGATGCAAAATGGAAAATATATGGATTATATGTTAGGTGATCGTATATTCTTTCAGTTGATATGGGCAGCACGACACAATGAAGCATAAAAATATGCAGAATCTTAGTCAAAGCACAACGTGCGGTCCATTTATTCAAACTTATAATCATTTGATGATCCTTAGTAGATCACATGTATTAACACACAGTATTTTTCTAAAAAGTATCGTACAATTGACTTATTGATTATGTAGATCAAAGCCTTGTACACCATGCCTGCTTACAACTACAGTGATTGTATATGTCTATATTGATGTAGATATTATCCCACATCAAAAAACCGGTCATGGTTAAAGGCAAATGATTATGACACGAGAATCGATTTCAAAATTTTTTACACTTAAAATAAAAATTATACCACTAGATTAAATGATCAGTGAAAATCTTATTTTTTGATATAAAATAAAATCTCTATAAATTAATAATACTCCTAGACCAAAAAAAATTATTGCTTTGGAGGGATTGTTTTTTTAGATGCTACACGTTGCTCTATTTATATCACCGGTTGATCACCTCCTATTTGGTCTCTTATTTGTCATGCTAAAATAAGTGAGAAATAAAAAAGTTTGATATTTTAACATGTAACTAAGCAATCACATAAAATGTGATAAATTGGGGATAAAAATAGGGTGACACGTAGCAATACTTTTTTATTTATTGATAACTGGATAATTTATTAATTTATATTTTATTCACTTATAAAGAATTTTCTATTTTCAAGACAAATACACAATATCAATGTATACGTGCATGTATCTTATGAAAAACTATAGCGATGGATTCATGTAATAGTCAAACTTTTTAATGGACATTAAAAATAAGAAGATATATGAGTTTTAAAGGTACATGTAAATACATATTCCAGCTAGAACTAGAAAATAAAGTAGTTTACAACTTAATGCTCATGTATTATGAATTTTTATGTACTGTTTTTCTTATGTATTTAATCCCGTTATTAATTTAATATTTGATGGGCCCTAAGAAAAAGTTAGAGAAAGTTATCATTTTATGATCAGATTTTTTCATTATCTAAACGAAATTATTACTTTATTTAACATTCATTTGTCGAGGTTTAACTTAATTTAGTTATCATTCTTCCTTTACTTGCCAAAGGATCAAGCTATGCATGCCCCACCAGATACATTTCACATACCAAGCCCCTCTCTACGTTCTCTGTGTTTTTTGTTAATATATAGTTGTGTAAATAGATGAGACGTAATAATGGCAGAATGTGATCGGAATTAAAAAAATACCTAAGAAGAAAAGTCAAAAAATAATTGTGTTATTTAAGCGATAACTCGTATTGTTTAATGTTAAGTGGTCACATCATCTAAAAATTTAATCTATTAGAGAGGAGTTTGAATATGACTAGACCAAGGGTCCAGCTCTGATACGATATTAAGATAACTGGGGTTCCATTTTAAAACCAATTGGTGTCAAGTGGAGCTACCTAGGATCTTATAAGGTGATATTTGAATTTCTGATTTTTCGATGTGGGACAAGTGCATTTATAAGTGTAGCTAGTTAAAAAGTTGTCACTTAAAAACCATGCGTATAGTCACTAGGGTTTTGGTCTAGTGGTCTGTTACTCATTGTATATGTGAGAAGTTACGAGTTGAAGTCGAGCTAGAGTCTTCCTTGAATCTGAAAAAAAAAAAAATCAGGCGTATACGTAAATGTCGTAACTTTTAAGTTATAAAGATTTATATTATCGCTTGAATAGGTTAAGATATTATTTTCATAATTAACTAGTCGTTTACGTTTCTTTTTTGTTTTAATATAGAGTTGTGTAAGTGGATAAGCGCGTGCGATAGAGGTTGAATGTGATTGAAAAGAAAAACATACCTAAGAAGAAAAACTTCAGAAAATAATTGTGTTATTTAATTTTTAACGTGAGTTATAAGTGTAGTAAATTAAAAAGTTGTCGCTTAAAAACCAAGTTTATACCGTAAACTTTTAAATTATGACTATTTATGTTAACACTTGGATAGCTTAAGTTACTATTTTCATAATTGACTATGTATGTTTCTTTATCTTTTCCATATATAATATTATCGCTTAAAAACCAAGTTTGTAACCACAAGTATGGTGAGCTTTAGCTGTTTATGTTACTCGAATAGCTCAAGTTACTATTCTCATAATTAACTTGTAATGCAAGGAAATCCCTGCATTTTGCTAAGCTCGGATTATAACATAGTCACTCGTCGTCTTGTAATTTTAATATAGGATTAAGACCTTTAATCAAGGCAAATGTTGTGGATGCCATTAGTTTGGGATTTGGATCCTCTCACATCAAATAACATAGTGAGAGAGGATTCAACAATAGTAAATTATTCATGCAATTATATATTGTTTGGAAGGATGTCCATACTTGCAAGTCGCCTCAGAGACATACTTCGATAATTCAATAAATTTAAATATGAATTTTGCTTTTCATCAGAAATAGAAAAAGAAAACATAGCCTAATTATGATCACGGACCTTGCATACAAATGCAAGTCACACAAGGTTTTTAACGTAGCTCAAGCTACTAATTACAAGTTAGAAAGTCTTTTTCACAGAAGATTAATGTTGATCATCTTAGAAATAATATCTCTATTCGCATTAAATTATTACCGTACGGTAAAAATTTAATGCTTAGAATTCGAACGAAAACACATGATCAACGTGGTAGAGAACCTCCTCTGCCGAAAATATCTTTGATTTGTTAAATCGCAAAACTATGAAAAAGTTGAAAATCATTTCTTGCCCAAAACATTTCACTTCATCGCGTTCATCTTGATTCGTTTTCTTATATTAGAGTACAAATGGCGGATTGCAACTGCATATGCCATGCATATTCAGTCAATTAGGGGCGGATTTAGGATTTATGTTCAGTAAGCACTAAAATTATATAATTTAACTTTCATATATAAAAAAAAAAATCCAGTGGGAGGTTAAATTGATTTTTTAAACCAAAAATATTTTTAAAATACATATACTTTAAGAAACAAATTGAGTAGCCCTCACTCATATAGTAATGCGTCCACAATTGCTGCCAATCCACGTTTTATTTCAGAGATGAGAAACATCGAGTTATTTATGGTAGATTGGTGCAGCCCACCCCCCCCCCCCCCCCCCCCCCCCCTCCTATGTAATATTTATTTTGGTTTATAAAAATATATGTAATATTTTAAAAAATAAAACATCCCCTGCCCTCCCCCCAACTTCAAATTTTTTGTTAAATAGTATTTTTAATTGAATCTTGGTCCTTCATTTCAAATTTCTGACTCCGCCCCTTAATTGGTGGAAGGCCCTTCAAAAGTTAAAAGGAAAGAAAATAGAAAAAAGATAATTAGTGGAACAATATGCTATGCTGCAAGGAAAATTTTCTAAGCCAAGGAATTAATCTCATGAGGTAAAATTCCTCTTCATGATTTTTTATTTTTATCTTTTTAAGACTGGTAAGGTTGATGTCTAACACTCATTTCACAGTGGATTTAGAAAAGAAAAAAATTACTTACATGTTCGAGTTCCCTTAAAAGAGAGGGATGAAAGCCAGACGAAGATAGAAATATTTTTACTTGCCTAGATTCTACCACGTACATACACCTTGATGCATATGAGTTGAACCCTGTCAAACCATACCAAACGCTAATGCCATGATGTCTCAAATCAATATGAAAATTTCAAAATCTTAAGGACCGGAACTAAGGCAACTCTTTCTTTCTCATGCTGACTAATCGCTAATTAATGTTACTCTCCTCTTTTATTTGAATTTGGAATCGAAAATACCAAAATAAAACTCCAGAAGCAGGTGAAAATAAAAAAAACGTTGCTAGACGAGGCTAAGGTAGATAAAAGTATGTTATGTTAGTTAAAGGGGAAATTCCACATTTAGTCTCTATTGTTTGTAAAATATCTCAATTTAGTCCCTATGTCTCAATTTAGTTCTTATTATTTTACCAAAAGTTTCAATTTCATCACTATTGTTTAAAATGTCTCAATTTGGTCCCTATTGTTTCTTAAAAAGTTTCAATTTCGTCCCTATTATTTTTAAAAAGTTTTAATTTCATCCCTATTGTTTTATTAAAGTTTCAAATTCGTCCCTATTATTCAAGGATTAAATTGAATTTTTTTTAGAAACAATAGGGACAAATTTGAAACTTTTTAAAAATAATAGGGACGAAATTGAAATTTTTTGAAAAATAATAAGGACAAAATTGAGAAATTTTAAACAATAAGGACAAAATTAAAACTTTTTGAGAAACAATAAAGACTAAATTGAGATATTTTAAACAATAGGGACTAAACTAAAATTTTGTGCAAATAATAAGAACTAAATGTGAGATTTTCTCTTAGTTAAACACTACTAATAGCAAAATCATACATTCAGGCTCCGTTTGTTTGCCGTAAAATAACTTACTTGTGTAAAATATTTTTCGTGGAAAGTGTTTTCCTGGAAAATAAAATATTTTACATGGCTCCGTTTGTTTGCCGTAAAATAACTTATTGAAGGAAAATATTTTACTGAAAAATAGAATACTGAAAAATATTTTCTTGTGTTTGGATGTACGGTAAGTTCAGTAAAATATTTTCTTATCCCAAAGGACATGAAAACATTTTACATAATTTTGTACTAGCCGCAATTGTTGACCGGAAAATATTTTATGGTTGACCAATTTTCCGGTGTTACCAAACACCGTAAAATTAAGAAAAAGCAGCCGCAATTTTTGACTGGAAAACATTTTACGGTTGACCAATTTTTCAGTGTTACCAAATACCGTAAAATTAAGAAAAAGTAGCCGCAATTTTTGACTGAAAAATATTTTACGGTTGACCAATTTTTCAGTGTTACCAAACACCGTAAAATTCAGAAAATGTTTTCCGGTAAAATATTTTACAGCAAACAAACGGAGCCTCAATATTACATTATTTGACTCTTGAGGACCAAAAGAGCAACATTTACATTTGAGCAAAGATGGGGCCGACTTGTAGCCATTCCTCTAAACAAACATTAGCAATTCATATGATAAGATGGTATATTTATTGTAAAACTAAACCTATGCTTTGTTGTATTACTACCATGGCATGAGACAAAATCAACCCAAATGCTGTGAAGTTTCATATAAAATTAAGTATAAAAAATATAAATTTTCCCTGTACAAGTTTTTGGAACTCTACATTTTGTGCTTTGTGTATGTTCCTCTCTCTCTCTCTCTCTGGTGGGCTGTACCTTAATTTGATTATTATAAATTCCAAGAACGACCAGTTGTACCTGCAAAGAAAACCTCTCATGCTAGTTAGTTAGTCAGTGTTCTGAGCTATGAAACTATTCACAATCATCACTGCACTTTGTATTTGTCTCTCATTCATGTTATCTCCATGTGCTTCTCACCAACTTATGGTGCAATCATCCACAGAAGAAGGTAAATAGCTCTGGTTACTTATTATATATTTCTGCTTCAAGTGTCTCCATTTGCATGTTTTATGGGTCCGACCTTTCCGAAACTTGCCCATAGCTAGAGTTTTATGTACTAATTAAACTAAAATATCGGGTGTCTCCCGTAGCTAGAGTTTCATGCATCGGGCTTTCATATTTTAGTATCCCATGATCATGCATAATCTTATGTTTTACCGTCTTTGCAGTTCATCATGGTGTTCGACTTACTCCATCTGCACTGCCAAGGAAGCTTAAGATCGATGAAGAGGCAATGGTACTAAATTTTCTCACACTAATCCCTTAACAAATATTATATAGTTAATGACATTAAACCCTTTTATAATTTGTCGAAAGTGCAAAATACCTCATTGTATTTTTTAAGACCTTATCATACTCCCCCGTGATTTTCAAAATTAAGCTAAATACTCCCCACCATAAATATAGGATTGTGGGATGTAAGTGTTGTTTCGGAAACATGGGAGGTATTTTGCACTTTCAATAAATAACAGGGATGTTTTTGCTATTTACCCTATTTATATTTATCGTCAAAAGTCACTTTATGTTTGTTCTATGTGCTCTTCCATTAAATTCAACATGGTGTTTGAACAGGTGAAGGGTTCTGAAAAGAAAGAAGTCCCAACATTCAATAAGCAAAATGATGATTCATCAGGTAACTAAGCATTCTCATTCTCAGATATACTAATTTAAGGAAAAATCTTACATTTAGTTCCTATTGTTTACAAAAAATTTTAGTTTAGTTCCTATTGTTTAAAATATCACAATTTAGTCCCTATTATTTCTTTAAAAGTTTTAATTTTGTCCTTATTATTTAAAGTTTCTCAATTTCGTCGTTATTATTTTTCAAAAATTTCAATTTTGTCCTTATTATTTTAAAAAAGTTTCAAATTCGTCCCTATTGTTTCTCAAAAAATTTCAATTTAGTTCTTAAATAATATGGACGAATTTAAAACTTTAAAAAAATAATAGAAACGAAATTGAAACTTTTTAAAAATAATAAGGATGAAATTGAAACTTCTGAGAAACAATAGGGACTAAATTGAGACATTTTAAACAATTGGAAAAAAATTAAAACTTTTGATGAAACAATAAAAACTAAATTGAGACATTTTAACAAATAAAAACTAAATTAAGACATTTTACAAATAATAGAGACTAAATGTGAAATTTTTCCCTAATTTAATTTGTCGAACTGTTCTATTAATTTATAATTTTGAGCTGATCCAGTAGCTTCCATGCTATGCTGAAATCCGACGTGGACTTTGTAATACCACATTAATTATCGCACATTGAACTTTAATAAGATAAGTTGTGACTTCATAAATGAGTGTAAAAACTTGTGCAATAACTTGATAATTAATTTTTAGATCACTTGATTTGAGTCATGAGACAATTATTAATTTCGTACTTCATAAGACTAACTCACCTTACGAGTCTGCAGTTGTGAGCTAGAGGCCTGATAGACTTAATCAAGTGCTTGAAATGTATACCACTTAGCCTAGAGTCTAATACAATTGACTGCTTTTCAAGTTCCGGTGGCTAACAAAGCTAGTAATGTTCTCAAGGCATATCCACTAGTATGCAACACAAAGCTAAACAAGCATTCTTATATGCTTATGTACCTTGTACACTTTTTCATAGTTTCAAGTACTTGCTCTCTCCACTAAAACCTTTCTCAGCACCACTGGAAGTTTACTGTCCGATCGTTGGTTGTTAACTTCAGGATGAGATTAGTCGAGCAAAACCTAAAAATCTACAACTTTCAATTCTTACTTTTGTTTGTCCCATATTTTTGTTGCTGCATGATGAATATCTCCATTATTAAGTCCTGTCTGAATGTCTTTGCTTATTCACAAGCTGCGTGATAAGTCTCTTGTTGAATTCTTAATTCTCGCAACAGAATTGTTATGCAATATATCCAGCTTCTATAAACTTTTTTTATATGTTCATGTTGCCCTTTATGGAAGTTCAAGTTCAACTGAATAAATTAGTAAACATATTTTCCAAGTACTAGAGGCGCTTAGCTGTAGCCTTTTTCCGCCTTTCAATACGTGATTAGATTGCAGGATCAGGGTTTTCTTTGGGTTATAATACATAATTTTACAATTATATAAATATTTTTTCTTGGATGGGGCTAATTATTACCAGAAACACATGGGGATACTAGGACTATTGCACCTGCTGGGGATAAGTTATATTTGTCTTTTTAAATTTCTGTTCAATTTATAATAACTTGTGTTCTCTACAATCGTCATCACAGAGTTATGAATTATAGGCTATAACTAATTAAACTATACGAGTTCACTAAATATAGTAGGACCTAGATCGTTACAATAATACTAGTAATTAATTAATACAACTATAGTGCATATCAATCTTAACCTTATGTGTGTCATTTTCTCCTGAAGCTTTTCGTACGTGACTTCTTATGAATAATTTATGTGACATGTCCAGGTGAATCATATAAGAAAGAAGCAAACTTGTTTCATGGAAAAAAGGAGACACGAGAAGATCAATGGGTGGAGGCTTCGGACACGTCTGAAATCTTCACAATGGATTATAGGCAAGTCAAAAGACGACGCCCCATACATAACAAGTCCATCCCAATTGCTCCATGAAACATGGAAAAATTTTCGCACTTTACTTTTACAAGGACGTTTGTAGTCGAGACAAAATTTTGATTAACAAAATTAATGCATGTAGCCCACAGGGGCATGATCCAGCGATGTTGGGATAGAATCGCTTTTGTGAGATTGTGGGTTCAACACTTCTCATTGTTCTGGAGTTTCGTCCTTGACTAATTTGGTACATGTATAGAGGTATATCGCTGTACCTAAGAGTTTATTAGTTAGTGATCAGATTTCATCGAAAAATTCGATAGTTCGTCATCCAAAAAAATTAATGCATGTATCTTTTTTTATTATTATTTGTACATAATTAGGTAATAGCAACTTCAACTTTTTTTTAATTTCACACATAAGAAGAGTTTTGTATAACTTGTCGTTTCATTAGGTGGAAAAGGCATGCGTCATCTTCTAACTCCATTTTCTAGGATTAGAAATTTTGTAATTAGGGAAATGAGGAACATGTCGTGTTGTAGCATTGTTATGGCCGACATTGTCCAACTTTTGTTACAAACAATGACCTTACTTGCACTTTTGGTTACGTTCTCTTTGTTCCATGTTATTTTTTTGTATTTTATAATTGAAGCTTCAAACTTCAATATTTCGTGAAATGTTCTCACAGATTATAATCTTAGTTTATAATGAGTTCAAAGTTAAAACAGAACATTTCGTGCACGAAGTGGGGGTCCATTGTCCTTTGACTCATTGAAACTATACATACCGTACATTAGGCATATGAATGTAACGGGAAAGGTTTAAAAATACTTGTGGACCTCACACTATTAGTTTGGTCCGTGAATTTACATGTTAAGATAGAATCTAAGTCTTCAATTGAATGTTTCAGACGTTTTATAGAATTTTTCAAATATAACACTTCACCTTGAAAAACGAAATATACTGACCAAAAATTTGACCAAGTTAAAGATAGTTTGCTTTCTGTATAAAGAAAAACAGAAGCCTAGTGAAGGACACACATCTGCTACCATTATCAACCTATACTCTCTTGCATAAACCTACACTTTAAACCTCTTTAGAAGCCCATTTTGGAGTAGTCTCGTGGATTATCAGTGCTCACCCAAAAAAATGATTGTCGAGGTTGATATAATCACGTAATTTTAATTATAGATTTAAGGGTTTACAAAGTATACATATAAAATTGTAAGACATACAATATTTTTTACATGATTCGGGCAATTTTGATTTACATCCACGATCCCATGTCTGAGAAAATTTATATCTCAATAATGGCAAAATATGCCTTTATGCACCAAAAAAAAAAGAGAAAAGTTTAAATGCTCCTTCCTTTGGTTACATCTTTTTGCATGATCAAACGATAATAGAAAACCCACTCAGGCTCACACCTGCCCCTATTATGTGTGGCATGTGATGAATAATTACGAGTTTAAAAATCCTATTTACAAGAAATGAATACTCATCTACTCACATGGATGTGTACTCGTCTTCATTATGATCTTGAGCTTATTAGAACTTGAGCCAATAGTTCTAGTATCGACAATATGAAAATCAGAAGAAAACGAAAAATAGAATAAAAAATTCCCTACATTTTGGCTATTTTGGAGATTCAAAATTAATGCATCCACTTAACCCTTGTACTTATGCAGTTAATTTGTTATCTTTCTTGACAATAACAATAACAAGTATACAAATTTTCAACCCCTTTATATGGTTAGATTTTTGTATTAGATGTCTTATTCTTCTTTACCTAATAACAACAGTGATCCGACGATATATAACAATGGTCTTTGTCAAAGGATGAACCATGGTAAAAGTGCTATTTTCTTTGAGGGATGTTCACACCCAGTGAAGAGCAATATTTGTGAAATTCTGAACGTTACTGAAGGCGTTTTCCCCTTCAAGTACTTGGGGATTCCCCTCTCCACAGGCAAGATTAATGCGGCCATGCGTGAAGGGCTGTGTGCGAGAATTACTGCAAAAGTTTGTCATTGGACTACAAGATTTCTCTCAATGGCTGGCAGACTGCAACTTATTAAGCATGTCCTCCTCAGTGTGTATACATTCTGGACTAGTGCTTTTATCTTACCAAAAGGGGTAATCAAAAGTGCTCAAAAAATCCTCTGCTCTTTCCTTTGGAGTGGAAATATTGAAGGCAAGAAGAGTGTTAAAGACGCGTGGGCTGATATTAGCAAACCGTTGGATGAGGGCGGTTTGGGGTTAAAACCGCTTAAAGAGCTGAACAAATTGGCAATTCTCAAACAGTTCTGGCATATGTACACTGACAAATCTTCTATTTGGAGTTTGTGGGTGCGAAAGGTGATTCTCAAAGGTCAAAGTATTTGGAGTATTGACATCCCAAGTGATGCCTCTTGGGCTTGGAAAAAGATTCTCAAAATGAGAGAGATGGCTACAAAATTTATTAAACACAAAGTTGGGGATGGCCAAGACACGTACTTGTGGTAGGATTGGTGGCATCCGTCGGGCAGGCTTCACAACCTTGTGAGAGCTGAATTGAGGTATGCTTCTCGGCTTGGAAACCAATGTCGAGTTAGTGAGGTGATTCGCAATGGCCAATGGTATTGGCCTAGATGCTTGCAAAGCGTGGAACATGGTCTCGTGGGCATTTACCAAAAAAGAAACTCTTCAAAAAGTCTAACTGATCGGTCAGTTATGCTTTTTACACACAAAACATTGGGGTCAAACACATGTGAGGACCATTCATTGTGAGTAAAAAAGTCTGACTGACCAGTCAGTTAGACTTTTTGAAGAGTTTTCTTTACCCAAATGATAGTTGTGAAGACACCATTTTGTGGAGCATTGGCACAAACGGTAATTTTCATACAGCAAAAATTTGGGAGGAGATCAGGCCAAAGTTTCAGAAAGTCCATTGGTTTTCTTTGCTTTGGAAAAATAATTTTTTTCCAAAGCACAGTTTTTGCAGCTGGTTAGCTATCCTCGATAGGCTGATTACAAAGCAAAGGCTTATGTCGTGGGGTGTTCAGGTGAGTAGTCAGTGTGCTCTTTGTAGCATGATTGTGGAAACAAGGGACCATCTCTTCTTCCAATGTGGATTAAGTAGAAGAATATGGAGAGCGTGTATGAGGAAAACCAAGATAAGTGTCTAGAGTATTCATTGGGCTAATGTGCTTCAAGGTTGCTGTACGAAAGGAAAGAAAAATATGCTCCAAGCTGATTTGATTAAACTGGTGTTCTGCTCATGTATCTATCATATCTGGGCAGAGCGAAATGGTCGCATTTTTGCAAATGATTTTTCAACGGAAGATCGATTCTTTCCAGGATTTTGGATGGAGTTCGTCTCAAATTTCTTAGCGGCAAGGAATACAAAAACTCACTTTTGAATAGGACACTTTGTAATGAGTAGAAACTTACTGATATCCTCTCATAGTCTCAAGGTTTTTTTATGTTTTTCTTGTTTTGTTTCGATAGGATGTTAGAGGTCTGGCCTCATTGTGTTTTTCAATTGATAATGGAATGAAACTGATACTTGCTGATTTAGCAACGAAAAAAAAAGGATGAAATCACTAAATCTATTAAGTTTTTAGGATTCAAGAAGACTATATATATATAAGGAGGCCTAAGTCATTCAATATATATTAAAAATATTACATGCGAGAATTGATCTCGCGACTTCTCGCATTCACAGCGAGCAACAATACAATAAGCTACTGGTGATCGAACTTATATAGATAAGCACAATAATGACAAACTAAGCTGGAAAATGTTTGAAGGCTAATTTCTATCGAACAGGAATTCCAGCTAGAAGAGTAAGGAGGATTATTTCTGGTCCAATCCACAAAAGTGCTTGTCACCACCTAATAGAAAATCACGTAGTATGTGATATTAAGCTCCATGCGTGGTCATGACTTCGTACTTGGTCACCCGAAAATGGTGGCAAACATAGATTACTTGATGAGATTTCATAGCCCACTGTCATATTTTTAATTTATTATAACATTTAAAACTATTGTAAAAAAGTTAAAAATCATTACATATAGCTTTATGTAATGGTTAGAAAATCATTGCATATAGTTTCGTTGCAAATTTCATATTACAACTGCTGTTTGAACGTAATAAACAACAATCAGTATGGAAAAATAATTTCATGAGCATTAATTAACAAAAAAAAAGACAAGGGACCAACCCCACACTTAACTACCATATTCTAACATGGTCCAAAGGAAGGGTTTATAACCTATCAGGTCCTTTATCTTTTTCGCTATTGTCTAGTTGGTCCCTCATTTTCAAAACGACCATATATCAGTCTCTCATCTTTTAAAGTTGTGCCACCATCAATCCTTCCGTCAAATTTCTAACAAAAATAACATGGGCAATGCATGTGATGTATTTTAGCAAGGGCAAAATAGTCAAAGCAACAAAAATACACTTTACTTCTTTTATTTAAACCCATACCCAATTCCCAAACCCAAATCCCTAACCCATCACCAAAGCCCGCAATCCCTAACCCATCGGAAAATCCCAAAAATCCCCCAACGTTTCCATCATCGTCGTCCCACTATAGCACCATTTTCAGTCCTCCAAAATCGCCCAACGTCATCTCAGTCCCCCAACGTCGCCGTCACAGTCCCCCAAAATCCCCTAACGTCATCACAGTAGCCGTGAAGAAAGCACCATTTTCGAATTTGAAGCTTGTCAGCTGCACCATTTTTGAAGTTTTGTTGTTTAGTCACACCATTTTCGCAACATTTCCGAAACTTTGATTTTTACCTGCACCATTTTCAGATTTTTGCTCTTCAGCCGTGATTTGAAAGCTAACCATGGAAGCACAGTGTTATTGTGGAAAACAAGGGAAAATTATCACCTCTTGGACTGACTTCAATTTGGGGAAGAGATTCATAAATTGCGATCGTTAGGTTAACGATAAAGAATGTGGTTTTTTTACTTGGGTTGATCTTCCATTGTGTGAAAGGAGTAAACAAGTAATTCTTGGTTTGCTAAGGTCAATCAATAAGAAAGATGACGAATTGCGAGAGTTACGTGAAGTGCACGAAGTTGAGAGAAAGAGACTGAAGAAGTGCTTCTTATGGCTAATTTTGTGTGTCTGTTGCATGTTAATACTGTTAAAGATGTTAATTAGTAGGTCCATGTGTTGATTAATGCTGATGAAGATTAGCTTAATTTGTTTGCAGCAATATAGTTGTTGAGTCGAAAAATCGACTAATTTTGCGAATTTAGCTTGCATTTGCTGCATTAGTAGTATATGTAATATTTCGTGTAGTGTGTACCCAAATGTCTAATAATATATTTCGTGCCTAATTTGGATGTAATTTTGGTGTGCCTTTAAGAGAAGTTGAGGAGGTGTTTAATAGGCAGCAAGAAGAATTGACAAAACAAAGCTTTATCCATGATCAATAGCATAAAATTTCAATAACACAAAGCTTTATCTTAATAGGCAGCAAGTATGTTGTAAGGTGATGATTATGAAGCTAAAACAATATTTGACTTCCACTTGAAAAACACCTAAAAATGAGATTCAAAGACAAAAAAACCTAAAAATGAACTTGCAAAATCTCATAAGTCAAATTTAAAATGTAAACCATATTTGAATTCCACCTGTAGAATATACACATGCAAAAAATAGCATCTAGGAAACAACACTTCCATCTACTATAAAAAGAGAATCACAATATCTAAATAAAGTGTTAAAACATCATTACCCCAAAGTCAAAGTCATCATAGAAACAAACTACTAAAAGTCTTCATACACACAAAGTTCTCAAAGTAACAACATACATTAACTGAATGTAAATTGTTCATCAATACATCTAAATAGAACTTCAACTTATCCATTCTTTTTGTCGATGGAGTTCGAACTTGGTTCTTTGCTCGTTTTTGTTCTCTTGGTCTGAGTTTTGCAACAGGTTTGTTTGTAGCACTTGTACTTTCAGCAACCAGTGACTTGAGGCTCACACATTTGCTCCCTTTCCATGTAGATGCATTTGGTTTGATCATTGAAGATCCAATCTTGACTGGTTTGTCACAAGTAGTTAATGATGGTGCCTTGACATGCAAACCCACTCCCGCTGGTATGAATGGTGGTCTTTTGGGTTCATTACAAGTACTGGGTGTATCACTAACCTACAAAAAACAATGCAAGTGTCAATAGTAGAATTTGAAGGATTGTGTTAGTATAATAGCGTTAATACTTTTTCTAGTGTAGAAGTGGACTCGGGAAGACCAAAAGTGCTTGTTTTCCTCTTCCTAACACTCTCTGCAACCTTTGAAGGACAAGTTATCACACCATGACCTTGCTTCAAGCATACGCTACACCTTCATTTTCTCACAGGCAGTTTCGCCACATTTCTTGGCCTGCTGATATTAGTGATATCACTTCTAGTATCTGTATTTAATGCATCCACATTGACTTGACTATTATAAGCATCCACTGCATATCAGTATTGTTAGTAGTAACATTGACATTGTTGTTTCTCTCTGTTGTGATCCCCACATCGCTGCATACTAATGCCACATTGACTTTGCTTGATTTTGCCGCAACTCGAACCTCTCTACTAGGGATTTGCACCTGCTAACTACTACTATTAATAGAGATGATGTCATCACTAATGTTATTTGATTGAACTTGATTCTCTTGCAATCTTGAACATTTTCTCTTGTTATGAGCCTCTTCACCGCATGATGAACATCGACCTCGTAATCCCTTTCTGCCAAGTGTTCCAATTTTTTCACTTGCTCTTGTTTGAGGCCTCATTGTTGATGTACTTGATTGGACTTCACCTGGCTCCTTCCTTATACTTTTCCTTGGTCTCCCAAGCAGTTTAATTCTTTTTTATGGATGAATTGGAGGATGTCCTATGACCGGCCACAAATCAGGACCATTTATAGGGTAAATGACTGGCTCATATGCTCTCATGTAAGCTTCCTTGCTATAGCATTCATGTACAAAATCTTCAGGCTCACATCCAGCATGTTGCATTACACTGATTGCATGTACACAAGGAATTCCAATTAGTTCCCACTTCCTACAAGTATAAACTTCAAGATCCAGATCAACAATATACTGGTCTATCCCAAGGGACCTAATCTGAAATTTTGTCTCCGCAGAAGGTTGCATTCCAAGGTCCACTGTGAAGCCTTCTATTATGGATAAGCTTACTTATCTTTGGATAAATTTTCCTACTGTATCGCATCATCCAATCTCTTTTAATTTGTAATTTGATCATCAAATACAACCTGATCTTCTCTAACATTATCAAAATTGGTTTATCCCTAGCAGGCATGATTGCAGCATTAAAACTTTCACACAAATTTTTTAACAGCATATCACATTTACTACTTGTCCAAAAATGAGACCTAGTCCAAAAGCTAGGACATTCATTTGTCAACCATTGAAATGCCTTGTCATCTTTATCCTTCACCTCTGCCATAATTGTATTAAAATGTTGGACTAATGATGCTCTTGCAGCATTCCACATTAAATCCTTCAATTTAAGTCCTTTATGCAACTTCTTGAAGTTTTTGTACAAATGCTGCACACAATGCCTATGTTCAACATCAGACAAAATCTCTACAATAGTAGGTCGAAGTCCCTACAAGAAAGCATACAAGGATAGTGTCATTTAGGAACATATTGCATACATAATGAAAAGAAATGTTATGAGAGAATATACCTTCTGTTTATCCGTGATAATAACCCAATTCTCTTGTTCAGTAATTTCCAAATCTTGCACCAACAACCTTAGAAACCAACTTCAAGTACTTTTGTCTTCAGTTTCTACAATAGCATATGCCACATGATATATGCAATTGTTGGAAACTATGCCAACAACACATAATAAAATCCTAGGATGAGGTCCTTTGAGATGACAACCATCTAGACCAATTACTGGTCTACATCCCTGTAAAAAACTTATCCTACAAGCTTCAAAACAAACATAGAACCTCATAAATCTTTCTTCCCCGGTATCGTCATCCACTGCAGTTTCTATACCCACAATTATACCAAGATTTGTTCTCTTGATCTCCTTACAATTAGTCCCATAATCTCTTGTACTGATCTACGAACTGTCCCTTGATGAATTTTCTAACAAAGTCAAATGTCCTATAGACTATCTGCCTTGACACATTTACTTGGAAATCATTGTGCACCTTAGTTTGAAAATCAGCTACATCCCAGTATGTAGTCATTCTTAAATGATCTAAGTATCGCGCACCCAACTCTTTATAAGTCAAATGCTTGTGATCGAAATCAGCACCACAATTGTGAACATTATTCAAACTTCTTATTTGAAAGGTATCATTCTCTTTCACATATATTGCATTTACAAACCACTCACATGACCTTCCATCACACTTAGGCCGAACCTTAATCTTGTCATTTTTCACAAATTTCACACTCTTGCGATGCTTCATTCTATGTGCCTTGATAGCAAGTCGAAGCTCTTCGACATTTGTAAATATCATACCTAATGCAAATTGAGGATCTTCCATATCTACTTGTCTTCTAAATCTTTTAAATCTCTCACACTTTTTCCCATTCTCATCCACATCACCATCTGAATGCCAACTATGTAAGTTGTCATCACTTAAGACCTCAGAAGAATCTTCCTCAAGTGGTACATTGCCGTCATCTTCAACTAGAAATGAATCTTCCAGTTTCTCATATAGTTTGAAAATACCAGCCCATTCAACTGTAAGATTTATATTTTCATCAAACAACTTGTCATCCTCATCGTCATTTAAGTCATTGTCACTGTCATGAAAACTAGACCCATCACTATAATTGTTAGATGCATCACTGTCATATCCATCATTGTTAACAATCTCATCAACCGCAGTCACTTTTCTTTTTCCTTTATCCCTCATTGGTCCAATTCTCTTAATCTCTTATTTACTCTGTTTACTTGGTGTACTTTGTGTACTTGGTGTAGGATTATTCGAATAACCGAAGGGTACAAAACTAAGGTATGGTTCGTCAAGTTCCTTCGAACAACTAACAACATCCCCACCCTTAATATTTCCACCAACACATGACTCAACTTGACTAGGTAATATCAACTATAAAACATTATGATCCCCAATTATAAACAAGTCTATGCATTTTTCATCAATTTCAATTGCTAGTGCCCTCATTTCCAATACATCTTTCTCTGTCATCAACAACTTCAACCCATTGTCTAAATTCATGTTAGGTTTCCTATAACAGAATCCCGAATGACTCCCATATCCCATTTCACTGGCTATATTTTCCAATACAATTAATGACATAGTAACGTAGTTACGTGAATCAACAAATTTAATGCTACCTCTGATATACAACTTAGTTCCACCCACATCCTTAAAATCACCGACGAAATGAACCTTCAACCAAAAAGTATCTACAAAAACAAGCAACATATATACATAACAATAAACAAGCAGAAACCGAAATAACAAAGCCGAAACTGATAAGGAAGACTTTTTTTTATATATACATATGTAAAGCCTTGGATAGACTTTTTTTTTTTTGGTTTTATTGATTTGGACCCGAAACTGACAAGCTAACTTTTGTTATTTTTGGTTTTTGGTGCTATGTCTTTTTAATAGATAGACTTTTTTTTGGTTTAATTGATTAGGAGCAAGCTGTGTTACCCTTTTCAAACACTATGCTAATCAGGTTACTTCTAAGAAATACCAAATACCAAAACACCAAAACAGATTCATACATAGATGAAACTTAATATGCCGTAGTGAGAAAATTTGACAAATTCAGATTCATACATAGATGAAACTTAATTCCATCCCAATAATTCAACAATCATATATCTATTAATCAATGCCTTAAACAATATTCAAAAAACACAGATTTTATGTGGAAGATTCAGAAAAACAAACGCATACTTACTTGTTACTATCACGACGAGCTCGGACTCCTGTCAGCGACACCGTAGCGGCAAGCTCTTGCTTTGTCGATTAGAGCTTCAGGGTCACTTTGTCGATTACTGATGCCTTTGGGGTCATTTTGTCGATTAGGGCTTCGGGGTCAAATAGGATTTAGGGCTTTGGGGTCAAATGGGATTTAGGGATTTTAGTTCAATTGGGTCTAATAAGGGAATTGGGATCAACCGTGGCTTTGGCTAAAAATTAAAGACGCTATTTCCCTCAAAAGACCACATTGCCCTTGCTAAAATACATCACATGCATTACACATGCTATTTTCATTAGAAATTTGACGGAAAGACTAACAGTGGCACAACTTTGAAAGATGAGGGACTGACATATGGTCGTTTTGAAAATGAGGGACCAACTAGACAATAGCGAAAAAGATAAGGGACCTAATAGGTCATTAACTCGAATAATTTGTTACAACTTTGTCTCTTAGCCAAAGTTTTCATAAAAGCTTAATTACATCTGAATCTTCCAAATATAGAGTAGGTTAGCGTCACAGGTCCAAGGTTTCACTACAACTCTATCTTAGATATCTAGCACTAAAAAAATAATAGTCACCGACAGTGGCGGAGTCATAATCTCAAAGTAAAGATGTATATAAATATAGTTAGAGGTATAAGATGTGCACTCATATAGTAAAAGAGTTCAATATAATGGTTTTTTCAATAAAAAAGAAACAAAATTCCTAGTTAAGTGCACACCCTCATTGACATGAATGGTCAGAGAAATGATTAGATAATAACTAGTTGGAATTAAAGGTTTTGACTTCGAACTTATACTTTTACATCACAAATATTTTTTATCCCTTAACTTGTTAAAATATATACATTTGTCTCATATCGAAAAATCTGAAACTCTAATATTGGGCTATTCTACTTGGTACCAATTGGTTTTAAGATAAAAACCCTGGTCCAATTTTATTCATTCGTGTGTGACCCATCTTAACTCAGGTCCACATTTGTTCATGTGTGACATATCTCAATATTAGGTTCACATGTGTTTAATCTTCCATATGTGACCCATCTCAAATCAGGTCACATGTAAGGAAAAGTGTTAGAATATATACACTTATCGCACAACGAAAAATCAGAAACTCTAAAATCATCTTATAATTGAAACATTCTACTACATCACAGAATTTGATTAGACCTTGAAATGAATCGATCCTACTTAACGTAACTTCCTCTCACATAATAAAATATCTAAATATCAAGCCAACAAAAAGATCAACAATGGAAGTTATCTTTTTGCTAAGGAGGTTAATAGAACAATATTGAGGGAACCAGAAAGACTACATATGATGTTTATTGACTTGGAGAAAGCATATGACCGAGTTCCTAGGGAAGTTATGTGGAGGGTGTTAGAGAAAAAAGGTGTGTGTGTGTAGCATACATTGAGGTGATAAAAGATATGTACGATGGAGTGATGACTAGCGTAAGGACAAGGGGATGATAGTCTAGTCTTTTCCCGATTACAATAGGACTACATCAAGAATCTGCCTTGAGCCCATACCTTTTCGCACTAGTTATAGATGAACTCACTAGTCAAATCCAAGATGCTGTACCGTGGTACATGTTATTTACGGATGAATTTGTTTTGATAGATGAGTCTAGAGAAAGTGTAAATACTAAGCTAGAATTATGGAGATCTACTTTAGAATCTAAGGGCTTTAAGTTAAGCAGATCAAAGACAGAATATATCTTTAGCAAAAATAAGTCGATAAATACGATAGAGGTAAGATTAGATTCAGAAAGAATACAAGAAAAATAGAGTTTTAGATACTTGGGCTCTATGGTTCAACAAAATAGGGAGATAAATATGGACGTTGATTATAGAATCAAAGCAGGATGGACGAAGTGGAGAAATGTGTCAGGAATCTTGTGTGATCGAAAAATACCACTTAAGCTAAAAGTAAAGTTCTATAAGATAGCCATTAATCCTGCTATGTTATATGGCTCAGAGTGTTGGGCGGTGAAATATCAACATGTTCATAAAATGTCGGTGGCTGAGATGAGAATGTTGAGATAAATGTGTGGCAAAATTGGGAAGGAAAAGATTAAGAACGAGGTGATACGTGAAAGAGTATGAGTGGCCCCAATAGAGGACAAGATGAGAAAAAATCGTTTGAGATAGTTTGGCCACGTAAGGAGACGACCTGTTAAGGCACTTGTTAGAAGGTGCGAAAGTTTAGAAATGATACACCAGAAGAGAGGTAGAAGTAGACCTAAGATTACTTGGACGGAGACAATTAGACAAGACTTCACGTGTATGAGTCTCATAGAGGAGATGACTCTCAACAAGTTGGAATGGCATCGCATGATCCATATAGCCGACCCCACCTAGTGGGACAAGACTTAGTTTGGTTTGGTTTGGTTTATCAAGCCAACGGAAGTCAGAAACAACATCAGAATATGTTAATCATCTTGGATCTTTCATGAAAAGCCATCAAACTCTATGCAAAAATACAGCCATCTAAGCAATGCATCTACTCCATATTCTAATCTCATCATTCGCTTGCAACCTATTTTTAGCCCTAATTTTTGGCTTCTTGTTTCATCCCCTCATCTTTCTTGCATTCGCATGCTTCTTACTTTTCTTAATCATCTCCTTTCCATCTCTTTTTGCATTTTTGTTACTACTAGTGTAGGAAACCATATACAAATATACCACAAAAATTCCTAAGACGATTGAGCACCTTGAGTTAGATATCCTCTGAGTTTCTCTTTGACCTTAATGAATAGAAGAAGATGAAAATGAAGAGGTTGAAACACAGAGCTTGTTCAAGCATTTGGATTCATCGAGTAATTCAGTACCAAATTCAGTTGCGATTCATGAACATAAATCAGTATGTTAAGATTTCTTCACTATGTTTACAAGTTATATCTCGATAATAATCTTGTACTACATACTACTAAGCAAGGGCGGGTCTAGAATTTTATTCCCGTGAGGGTTATAGCATAATAATATGACTATCATACATAAATAATATTTTTTCAGAATAAAAATAACCGTAAATTTAAAGTATTTTGTGGAGTCAGTGGTGGTAGTACATTTTCAGTTTTAATTAATTAGTTCTAACCAACAATCGTAGCTAGGCATGTTTTAGGCATTCTTAACATAGGCGGAGGCATACATAGGTGAATGGGACCGGGCTACAGACCTCACTCATTTCAAAGTGTCTTTGAAATATGTGTAATTTTAAGGTAGTTTTAGTTTAAAAAATTATTTTAGTCGTCACTGAAAAAAAAATTATTAGCATAAAAGTATTAAATCCTATGTTTTAACCTCCACTAAACAAAAATTCTGAGGCCCTGATCTTAAGTTGATCAACCGATCAACCAAATGCCTATGTTTCATAAATGTTTTTCCTGCTAAAGTTGTTTAAATCACAACATGCATTACCATTAACCACAATGAATATTTTGGTAGGAAAAAAGAAATTCGGTATATTTTACTCTATCGTGCTCTAAGTTTACGTATTGTACATAATATATATACTAGAAAATTGGTTGTATTTTTCAACTCAATCTTTTAATTAGGTAAATAAATCAAAAAATTTAAGTGGCATTTAATGTAGGTATGGGTCATAACTCAAATGTACAGCTCAAGTATTGAAATGTCGTAAGCAGCAAAGAAAGCTTGTTGTGGGCAAATGCCTCGTTCATATGTGATATAATATAGTTATAAGCGCCTCGAACAGTTGGTGTAAATAGTAAAGATGTTGGCTCGTAAACTAAATATTTTAATTTCAAGCCTCTGATCTCTTTGATTGAACTAATGTATGTATTAGACTTTAGTTAATTGTAACGAACCCATACTACTCAAGCCAGAGCCAAGCCTCCATATTTGATTGAACACGTATCCTATTGGTTACAACCATATTCTATTAAGCATTAGCTTATATAAGTGTGAGAATAGGCTGAGGAGAGCCAAACAAGAACTATCTTTCATTTTGTCATCTTATTTTCTGTATTTTTCTTTCAGCTACATTTTTTAATACAAATCTCTCTTTCTGTTCCTTTAAATTTTGCTGTTAAATCACTCCCTAAAATCCCAAGTCGTTACATTGGTGCTTTCATTGACTCCATGGCCGAAGGTACTGAACTCTATGCCATGGATTATCGATCACCTCAATTCTATCCGCCATATGCTGGATCCTACTCTTACCTTTCACCGTCTCAACAATACGATCCCTATTCTCCTCTGGTCTACTCACAACCACAATTGCCAGGCTATTATTATCCAGAATCGATGTACCCGCGTGCTCAACCGTACCAACAAGTACATAACTACTATTATCCTCAAGTCTACTCACAACCCCAGTTTCAAGCCCCATATTATCCCGAAATGATGTCATTTATTGTTGGAATCGCAAACGAAATGGCTTGGGATGTGTCGTTAGATTACGGCGATCCAACGGTGGTAGCTCCGTATGTTCTGCCTATCACATCGTTGAGCTCTTCTATTCCAGATTTCGGTGAGGTCCCTAACCTTCATTTGAGTACCAATTTGATAAACGCCATTAAACTCGACCTCAACGTCGATGGCTCAAATGATGAAAACGACGAAACTGAGGCAGAATCTTTGAAATCATCTCAAGATGGTAAAGAGTCTGCCGGTTCATGTGACGAGCTCAATTTTAGTGATTCCAAGGGGCAGAATGTTGCTTATGAGAATGGTGAACATATAGCCGTTGCAAGAGAGGATACTGACGTCAGTAATCAAGCATGCGAAAACTTTGAGGTAGCCAGTGAGATTAGCGAAAGTGTAGATGCATCTCATCTGGATGATAATAGCAGTGAACAGAGCTGGATGTTAAGGTCTATGTCTGACTCAAGCGTGGCTTGTGTAACCGGTGACTTTGCAATGCAAAATGTGTTACTTTAGATGGGTTTCGAATTTGATGTGATTTTGTTGACTGGGTTGCTTGATTTTTACGGTAAGGTAGGGAACTTAGGGTGTACGAGGAAGGTGTTTGATAAAATGACTGAGAGAAGTTCGATGTCGTAGTCCGCGCGATATGGTGGGTATGTCAAATGTGGAGGTTTTGTTGTTGCGAACGAGCTGTTTGATGAGTTAGTAAATCTTCCGTGGTAGATTTCGTAGAGTGTGTATTGGAATGAGAGGGTTAGGGAGCTGTTTGAGGGGATGCAATGGAGAGATTTGGTTGCTTGGTCGGTAATTATAGCTGTTTTTGCGCAATCTGGTTATCTAAAAGAGGCATTGTCTCTATTTCGTGACATACAGAATGAGAAATGGAAACCAAATGTTGTGACTTTAGTGGGTATCCTACCAGCTTGTGCTGAATTATCGTCTGTGAAATAGGGGAAGAGCTTGCACCGCTATGCTGTCAAAGCCCGTTTGGATTCTGATATTGCAGTAGAAACGACCCTAATATCAATGTATGCGCAGATAGGTGATCCTTACAATGTACTGGAGATGTATAGCCAGTTAAAGTTATCTGGTCTACATCTTAATTCAAGAACTATGGTTGGGGTGCTTCCAACATGTGCACTTATGGGTGATAAAAGCAAAGGGACCTGCATTCATGGTCAGATTATCAAATATGGGTTTGAGTCAGATTGTCATGTGAAAAATGCTCTTATTGACATGTACGCCAAATGTGGAAGTCTATCGTCTGCAGAGTTCTTGTTTAGCTAAACTGAATTTGGTCAGGATGTAATATCTTGGAACACATTGATCGCAGGTTATGTGCAGAATGAATGTGCCAAAGAAGCCTTTGCTGCATTCCACCGAATGAAGTCAGAGGGTCTCCAGCCTAATTTGGTCGCCGTTATTAGCTTTCTCCTAACAGCATCACAATTGACAGCACTAAAAGAAGGGATAGCTATTCCCACCTACATAATTTAAAGGGGATTTCAGTCTTTCACAATTATTATGACTACAAGAATTTTAAAGGTCAACAAAGATCCATCATTTGATGATGGTAATCCATATGATATCGATGAGGATCTTCACAGTCGACAGCTCGCAGTGTACGGCCGAATGTTCTTATCTCGGAGGTGCAAGGCCTTGGTACTGAAATCGCAAAGATCCTTGTATTAGCTGGTGTAAAATCTGTAACATTGTATGATTAAGGGACAGTTGAGTTGTGGAATTTGTCCAGCAATTTTATTTTCTCTGAGAGTGATATTGGTAAGAACAGGGTACTTGCTTCTGTTCAAAAGCTACAAGAGCTCAACAACGCTGTGATCGTTTTGACTTTGACAACAAAGTTGACAAAGGAACAACTTTCTAGTTTCCAGGCTATGGTTTTTCCTGACATCAGCTTAGAGAATGCAATTGAATTCAATGATTACTGTCACAATCATCAGCCTCCAATTTCTTTCATCAAGGCTCCAGTAAAGGGCCTTTTTGGAAGTGTGTTTTGTGATTTCGGCCCTGAGTTCATTGTTGTTGATGTTGATGGTGAAGAACCTCATACGGGTATCATAGCATCAATTAGTACTGATACTCCTGCTCTTGCATCATGCGTGGATGATGAACGACTTGAGTTTCAGGATAGGGATCTTGTTATTTTCTCTGAAATTCGTGGAATAACATAACTGAATGATGGAAAGCCACGGAAGATATTAAATGCCAGGCCCTATTCTTTAACTCTTGATGAGGATACCACTAATTTTGGTATATATGGGAGAAGTGGTATTGTAACCCAGATGAAGCAGCCCAAGGTGTTGAACTTCAAATCTTTGCGAGAAGCACTTAAAGACCCTGGTGACTTCCTGCTTAGTGATTTCTCCAAGTTTGACCGTCCACTACTCCTGCATTTGGCATTCTAAGTACTAGATAAGTTCATGTCTGAACAAGGACGCTTCCCTATTACTAATTCAGAAGAGGATGCTCGGAAGCTGATATCCATAGTGAATAACTTCAATCGGAGCTTAGGTGATGCAAAACTAGAAGAATTTAATCCAAAACTTCTGTGACACTTTGCCTTTGGTTCTCGGGTGGTGCAGAACCCTATGGCTGCAATGTTTAGTGGTATTGTTGGGCAGAAGGTGGTTAAGGAATGCTCTGGAAAGTTTCATCCGCTTTTCTAGTTTTTCTACTTTGACTTCGTGGAGTCGCTTCCTACTGAGGCTCTGGAACCTAGTGATTTTTGTCCATGGAGCTTGGCTAGTGGTGTGCCGATGATATGTTGGCCATTTTTTGCTGATCAACCGCGTAACTGCAGATGTGCATGCACCAAATGGGGTGTAAGATTGGAGATCAATAGCGATGTCAATAAGGAGGAAGTACAGAAGCTTGTGCGAGACTTGATTGATGGAGATGAAAGGAGATTTAAGGATGCTATGGAGCTCGAATTTTTTGGCTGTATCTGTGGCTGAACCTTGAGGACAAGGTTCTCTTTGATCCGGCGAGTATTGTAACGAACCCAAACTACTCAAGCCAGAGCCAAGCCTCTATATCTGGTTGAACATGTGTCCTATTGGTTACAACTATATTATGTTAAGCATTAGCTTATATAAGTGGACAATAGGCTGAGGAGAGGCAAGCAAGAACTATCTTTCATTTTGTCATCTTATTTTCTGTAGTTTTCTTTCAGCTGCATTTTTTAATACTGTTAGAAGTTGTGCATCGTAAGTATGGATTCATGTCAAGGTAAAATAGCAAAGTTGTTCAATTGACAGAACTCTGTGACAAATCAAAACGACTGATGTAACTACTTGGTGAAAAATATCTTTGTTACATGTGATGTTGCAACATTAACTGAAATATTAAATCAATCACAGACCGTTAGCAATCTGTTTCTTGTTTGGTCAGTTTGTTCCACTTAATGTTCCAACATAATTAGTAACAGTAAACAGCAGCGAAAGATAAAGCTTGTAAAAGAAACAAAGACACCAAGATTTAACGTGGTTCAACCGTGCGGTCTACGTCCACAGGACCTCCCCTGGTCCAACAAACCTGTTCATTAAGAAATATAATGAGTTACAACATCAATGGACTTACACAAGTAAAGACTCCCTCTTGACCTTTGATGCCTAGATGAAGAACTCCTTAACGAACTTCGGTTTGGCGAGCTCCCCTCAACTTGCAACGTCCTCACCCGATAACAACACCTTATTCTCCCGAAAAATGAATAAATAAGACAATAATCTAATCACTCAAAGACTCATATAATTCGCTCATGACTCACTGTCAAAACAAACAAAGTTGCAACACTTAATACAATCAAAGACTGAAACACAGATCGTGTTGCAACATCACTTAGAACACTGGACAGAAAATTCTCTTGTATTTTCTCTCGTTGCACTCTGTCTGTCTCATCTCTTTGCTACAACCTCTGCTTCATATTTATACCCAACTGCCTTCATATCAACATGACTTGGGCTGCAAGAAAAACCTCCTCTCACAAACCCTATTATTCATTTCCTTGTGAATATGCAATAAATGTCATTCCTTAATCAATACAAATCTTCTTCTCATATGGTAAGTTACCATAAGATTTTTTCTGCACATTATAAAAGGTAAAAACACAAGAATATAAATAACAAAAGTTTTGCTAAAACATAGCCAATCAAATCTCAATTAATTGAATTGCCTTAACAATCAAATCTCAATCAATTTAATTGTCTAACAATCTCCCCCTTTGGCTTTGTTTTGGCAAAACCCTTTTAGCACAAGAATGAAAACCTTTTACTGCACAAGTACAGAAGACACGTTCCAGCACTGAGGTTTTTGTTGTTTCTGTCAGAGCAGTATTGTTAAAGAACAAGGTAGCATGTTGCAATTGACAGTAGAACATGAATCCAGCAGTAAAAACAACACAAATAGAAGAGTATACAAATATATCAGAGCAGAACAACTAGTGCTCCTCCAAAAGATAGCAATCCTATTGCAACAGATACTAAAAAAACAATGTAGTAAACTAGCAGAAACATAAGCAAATCAGTAGTAGCACAACAGCACAGCATACTCCCCCTTTTTTGCCAAAATAAACCAAAGTACTAATCTGAAGTTCCGACATTTGTTCCAACAATGTAGCCTCTGGATCTTGTCCCGTATTTGTTCCAACATGCTCAAGGACATGATAAAATAGATAAGTGCACACACAATGAGATCAGAAAAAACGGAAGCAACATCAATAACAATAATCACTAGCTCATAGTGAAAAAGTTTCATCATTTTTTCTTCCCTCTGAGATGTTGCACATCATTGGAACTAGTGACAATGTTCTCTCCCTGAATATCTACTTTGTACTCTCCTTGCAAAAACTTCAGTAAGTCATTTGACAAGTTATCACAACATTTTAGATTAGCATTTATGTCATAAAGTATTAACACAATGATATGAGAAAAATTATGATAAACATGATTGTTTCAGATGGCTGTTGCAACACAATTCAACTAAACAGAGTATTTTAACTTTAGCACCCATTCTAAAAAATTTATGAATCAATTTTTTTTTTCCGTGAATAGAAAAGAAAAATGCATGATATGACATGATTTATGAATTCAACATCAAGAAAACTTACTCATCCAATAGTTAAACCAAACAAGGATTTATAACTTGCACCATGTGTGTGTGTGTGTGTGTGAAAAAATATATAAAGATCTTTCTTGAAATTCCTCAGAATCAGAGTTTGCAAGATTTAGAATTCAAAACAACTTGTTCAAACAACCTAATCATCTAATCACATTGCAATTTTTTTTTTTCAAAAAAATATTAGACTTGGTAGCTTTCACTCTAGAACCTTCAATCTGGTTTAGGTAGCTTTTTCCAGTCTCCACTTTCTTTTTTTTTGTACTTTTGTTTTTTTTTTCATTTTTTTTCCCATTTCATGAGTGAATAGAGTACAAGAATGGATATCCAAAGTCACTAGGAAGATCAAATTCCTACACTTGTAAACCATTAAAATCAGTTTTTTAATCAGATCAAAATATAGTGTGCTCAGCTAATATGGTTTAAAAAATAAATCACAAGTTAATTTTATTATTAAACTTTCACATTTCTTGAGTCTCTTCACAATCATGTTTCAATTTATGATGCAACATTAAAAAAACTATAAATTCTTAAAAAATTTCTCAAAGTCTCAAATCTCATAGAATTTGGTGCCTTAGTAATAATATATGTCAGTTAATTTTTTGTTGTAACATAGTTTGAAACAACCTTTTAATGCTCTACTGGACAAGGTAAAACTGATTTTCTTACCCAAATTTGTTTCACTTTTTGTTGCGACAAATTCACTTTTATTTGTGGTGGCCTCCTCAAATCATCATGAACAAAGGGTTTAATAAGCTTACCTCTTTTCAGCATGTCAATGTACCTATAGTATCGTGATCTGATGTGTCCAAGAGTGTGGCAAAAATGACAAACTGGCACAAACTTCTTTTTCTTAAATTCTAGAATTTTACTCTCTGCTACAATTTTTGTTGTAACATCAGTTGCGACATCAGTAGTCTTGTCATTCTATTTTGTTGGAACATTTGATTCCAGCTTTGGCCCTCTATTTTCTCTGACAAAGGTTATTTTTCCAGATGGTTCACCTCCATAAAATCCAAGTCCCGCGTGATCACCACTTGTTTTTTGAATTGATAGCATGGAATCAAGCTTCTCAGTCCCACAATTTAGTATTTTTTCATTTTGCTGAATTTGTTTCAGCTCTTGTTGCAACATTTGAGTTTCCTGTAGTCTTTTAGTAGCCAGATCTTGATGAATTTTTGTTGTCTTTTCTAGATCAGATTTTTTCATCGAGAGTTCTGTGATCCTCACCTCCATGTCACGATTTTTCTTGCACATGATCAACCATTTTTTGTACATCTCTTTGTAAGCTTTCAAGACTTCTTCTACATCTAAATCATCATCAGTTTTTGACTCTAAGCTGCATGTTTCTTCATTTGTTGCAACACTGTTTACACTATCTTCTATGCTTACCTTATCATCACTTTGGACTGTTGCAACATTTAATGCAATAATGTTGTTGGAGTACTCTTCATCACTCTCCGTATACTCCTCCAAGTCTTCATCAGTCAATGTGATGTTCATGGTTTTTTTCTTATTCTTTATAATGTTTCCACACTCAGATTGCATATGTCCAAATCCTTCACATTCATGACATTGTATTCTTTTCTCCTTCTTCAATATTTCAGAATTTGATGAGACATTCTGGTTCTCCAACATTTTCAGCACTTTGTTGACATTCTTTGTGAGTGAGGCTAAAGATTCTTTGACATCATCAGAAGAGTATTGATCATTTTGATTTTTGAAACTTATTTTTAAGGCAATGCTCTTTTCTTTCTTCTTTTGTTTGAACTTCATTTCAAACGTCTGAAAAGAGCCCATTATGTGAGGCCCGACCCCGAATAACGTGTCTTATCTCGATTTGCGTGTCATAGACCCATAATTATAAGATCGATCTTGGATTACGTGCCCTGTCTTCGTTTTCGTGCGTGCCTCGTCATACGTGCCTTGACCTAGAATTATGTGCCCTGACTTCGATTTACATGCGATGCCTCAATTTGTGTGCACTAACCTTGAACTGCGTGCCTTAACCTAGATATAAGAGTCGTGCCTTGATTTACGTGCATTACATTGAATTACATGTCTTGCATTGGTTTACGTGTATTACCTAGGGTTGCGTGCATTTACCTTAGAATCCGTGCATTTGCCTTGAAGGCGTGCCCTAAACCTAGAAAAGCGTGCCTACACGCTAATCAATAAAGAATTCTACACAAAGTATTAGACAATAAAGAAATCCTACAAAGTCCACTAACACTAAAATAATATTAAACTTTCTCAACATTCCTATATTTTATTCTACCTAGATTCTCTAAATTCCCAACATTCTCTTACAACACAAACTACTAGACAATAAAATATGCTTAACCTACAATAAACTAAGCTTAAAACAAAACTCAAAATTCAGATTTTGAGCATGGTTTGGCCGACCATGTCAAGCCAATTAGACAAGCTTTGCACAAAATATTCTATCCTAGACAAAGCCTAACAACATGTCATGCTTTTCTTTGTATCTATGCACTATTTTACTAACACCCAAGCTCACTTTCTTGGCCCTCTCAATACACATGCTAACACAATTCAAAATACACTAGTTGACACACAAAAATTCGATTCTTTGGCACCAAGGCCGACACACACACAAGCAAATATTCAACAAGTCTTCAAATATCATTTTTTCCTCTCAACTCTCTCATTCTCTCTCTATTTCGGCTAAGGCTCTCCCTTGAGCTTCCAAGACTTCTAGCAAGCTCCCAAGAATACTCCAAGCTTTGACCCTAGCAAGGAAGTCAAGCTAGATAGCTCAAGTCACATGCAAAGCTCACAAACCTCTCATTTTCGGCCATAGGTAAGTTTTAAGGGTTTTCTTCCTTGTCTTTTGGTTTCACACACATGCACACCACCTACACATGCTAACTAAGCTAGGATTTAAGGAAAAAAAAGCTACCATTCGGACAAACTAAGGGTAGGAAGGATTTGGCACATCCCAAGCTCAAAAACAAGGATTTTGTGCACATTTGCTAACTCTTCAAAGAGGTGAGGATTAAATCTTTTCAAAAGCTTTCAAAACTCACATGCATGCTCTCATATGACTGTATTTACTCTTGAAATTCATGTATATGTGTTTGATTTGAAGACTACTTATGTTGTTATTGTAAATAACCCCCGTTGTAATTTGGGGTCTAATTTTGGCTTGTACTAACTATAACCGGACGAACTCTTTATTTGGTTATTTGCTTTCATTATCTTGAATAGTAGTTATCGTAGGCGTTTAAACTACTAGGTGAATAATCAACTAAGTTAACTCTATCTAATTTTACTTAGGTGCTCACCCGTAAGCTAAAGGATAATAGGTACTTGCATAATAGGAAATTGACAAATAAATGGAACATAGTTATCATGCTAGGCTTATTAACCAAATGGGACTTTCAAGATAAATTAGTAGGCATATCGGTTGATGACAAAATAGGAATTTTAGTTGGAATCAGATTTATGATTGGAAATCTTGATATGTTCTAGAAATTAGGTCAAACCAAAGGTCCTAAATACAGCCGTTATGCTATCAATTTTTCGAAAAACTTTTGGAGTTCTAGGCTAACGGATAAGCATTAACCTTTGTCAATCGGTTATAGTCGTAAAATAATGATAATGATTAGGTCACACCCTAGTCTAGCCTCTATAGATTGGGTTGGGGCATGACACCTATACAAAAATGGTATCAAAGCGTAGTTTTCGCATAAGTCGGGTTCAACTCTCGAACCATGGGTATAAGTCATAAGGTAATTATAATGTCTTGTTTATATATGTTAATGTGTGCTAATGTGCTTTAATTGCTTTGAGCATTGAATATCATGTGCCTTTGTGGACCATATGTATTATGTGTCATGCACACCGACACGTTAGTACCCTCGATAATGCATACATGCTTTTATACTTCTTCCTTGATACATGTGCATGTTATATAACCATGACTGACTCTTTATACACATAGATAGTTAGGATTAGGACTTTCAGGAAGTGAATTTATGCAGGAAGAACGAAAGGCTCGGTTAGGGATTTCTCGCATCTTCACTGGTACTCGATGGATCGTATGAATTATTGGATATGCATATATAAAATGCGTAGCACAGGTATAATTGTTGAGGTAAAGTTATCTCTTTATCTTTGGAATACCCATACATGTGATTAAGTTATCAATTTTATAGCTATGAAGTTTTTGATTCCGTTAAACCGTTCTTCTAATTGTGATTCAAGTATAAGGGTTAATGACATACAACTTTCCTTAAGATATAAGAGTATACTATTGGACATGTAGAGTAGTATATATATATATATATATATATATATATATATATATATATATATATATATATATTTTTTTATGTGCTTATAATGGAAGTTTGACTTAGGAGTTGCTTTTGAATCAAATTTTGATATCTTAAATTGGTGTAATAGACTATTTATATGATTGAATCCTTACTTGATTGGAATTAAGCATTGATGATTCTAATATGGTGTATACTAGCGAGTTTTAAGTTCACAAAATGGTAAGATTGTGACCTAGAAATTAATAGATGAATTCGTGTAAGCTGATGATAGTTACTTTTAGGGGTTAGATTATTAAGACATGGATAGTGTATTTAAGTGACGTAACAATGGATAACCTCAAGACATGTAGGCAACTCTGGAGACTAAGTTTAACAAGGTTGATGATTCTTTAGTATAACAAGATATAGGGATGTTGGAATCGAGGAATTCACGTAGCTAAAACTTGTGTTCAAAAGACTACACCTAAAATGTTAGGTCGAATTGAAGTGTAAGGTATTGAATTAAGCATTAGATGACTAACGTTGCTAAAAGTAATAAGTTAGATATTGGTGATAATAAGAATCATGGTATTAGTTTGGTGCCCCTCGGATTTAGTTATGATTATACAAGGTAAGTCATTCTATACACTCGTTATTTGGATACCGTATAGGATGTTAAGAAACATATATCCCTAAGTAATACCAATGGACCTAGTATATAAACCATGGAAGTGAGATTAAAGCATCCGGCTACAAAGTGGAGTCGTTAGGATATGATTAGTAATCCTAAATAACTAATAATAGTATGCATGATGATTTATAGTAAACCCTATGACCTAAGGTTGATGAGACTTGATGCTCTTAGCTAGTTGAACATGTAAATGAGGAGAATAAATTTTCATATAGTTAAGATAGAGATGAATTAGAGTCATGATGACCCAAGAAACTGCTGTTAGACAATCGTATTTATGTGCACCTTTTCACGTCTAGAAACTAGCGGTTGGTAGACTTCGAATCGTGGTCGTTGAATAGAGGGTGGATCTTGTAGTGATAGTTAGATGAGTGGTTGATTACTTTTGAAGTTCTATTAGATTATATTGAAGGATGCCTCGTGGTTATAATTCTTATGTTGACACAGCCTTGAAGTTATTTCGTGTAACAAGCTACTTGGATTAGTATGGTAAGTATCTTATGAGCTAGATCATTTTGGTACCCATTTATAGTCCTATGATTGTTGTTGTACAGCTGGTAACCTAGTGGAGCATTGATATCACTTACATGGCTATAGCCTTAGCTTAGTAACACTAATGTTGAAGATATATTGGTGGGCATTAAGTGTTCGAAGGAATGACTAGGTCGCTAAGTAAGTAGGACCATTGTCCTCTTAATTATGACGTAACATTGGATTGAGGTGAGTGGAATTTATTTGAGGTTGGAACTATTCGCCTTAGTAGTCTTGGTTAAAATTAAAAGGAATTCTGAAGCCTCGTGACTTGAAGATAGAAATTTGAATAAGGAAATAAATTGTGGATCACAAGCTGATGAAATTTACTTGTAAGAGTTGAACTAGTGCAACATGATTAGTCCACCCGTGCAATTTTGATGGCAATTTGTTGGTGGTACTTAATAAACCTTAGAGTTTGAGTTTAACGAATCTCAACAGTCTTTCTCCTTGATTACGAGCGTGAAGGTTAACGAAGCTGGGAAATAATGTTAGTGAAAAGAAGCTTGTAACCGGGAGATTAGTCACTAGAAGATTTGCTAATCTAATGTACCTACGAGATAAAGACTATGATACTATCGATAGATGATGACTTAAGATGAATTAGTGTATGTCATCATAGGATCATGGAATTATTGTGATATTTCATTTGAAGTATGAATACAAGATTGACTCGGCATAAGTTATGATTTTGGAGTTATAGTTATATTGTTAGAATACCAATGCAACTTTGATTACCATGTTTGGAGGTTCTAACTTTAGTTAATGAACTCGACCTTAAAGATCAATTGGAGAAAATAGAGTCGTTCGAAGGAATGAACTGTAAATGTAGGGGTCACACCGAATTAAATGATTGGAGAAACGTAGGAAGTGAATTGGTTGCGGTAAGAGATATCACAGAACACGGGACGAACCAGAGTAGGACAAAATAATAATGGTCGAAATCCACCTAAATGACCTCAACAGGTAAAAATGAATTTCGAGATGAAATTCTTTTAAGAATGGGAGGATGTGAGACCCGACCCCGAATAACGTGTCTTACCTCGATTTGCATGCCTTAGACCCAAAATTATATGATCGATCTTGGATTACGTGTCCTGTCTTGGTTTTCGTGCATGCCTTGTCATACATGCCTTGACCTAGAATTGTGTGCCCTGACTTCGATTTACGTGTGATGCCTCAATTTGTGTGCACTAATCTTGAACTGCGTACCTTAACCTAGATATAAGAGTCGTACCTTGATTTACGTGCATTGCATTGAATTATGTGTCTTGCATTGGTTTACGTGTATTACATAGGGCTGCATTTACCTTGGAATTCGTGCATTTGCCTTGAAGTGCGTGCCCTAGACCTAGGAAAGCGTGCCTGCACGCTAATCAATAAAAAATCCTACACAAAGGACTAGACAATAAAGAAATTCTACAAACTCCACTAACACTAAAATAATATTAAACTATCTCAACATTCCTATATTTTATTCTACCTAGATTTCCTAAATTCCTAACATTCTCTTACAACACAAACTACTAGACAATAAAATATGCTTAACCTACAATAAACTAAGCTTAAAACAAAACTCAAAATTCAGATTTTGAGCATGGTTTGGCCGACCATGTCAAGCCAATTAGACAAGCTTTGCACAAAATATTCTATCCTAGACAAAACCTAACAACATGTCATGATTTTCCTTGCATCTATGCACTATTTTACTAAAACCCAGGCTCACTTTCTTGGCCCTTTCAATACACATGCTAACACAATTCAAAATACACTAGTTGACACAAAAAAATGCAGATTCTTTGGCACCAAGGCCGACACACACACAAGCAAATATTCAACAAGTCTTCAAATATCATTTTTTCCTCTCAACTCTTTCATTCTCTCTCCATTTTGGCTAAGGCTCTCCCTTGAGCTTCCAAGACTTCTAGCAAGCTCTCAAGAACACTCCAAGCTTCGACCCTAGCAAGGAAGTCAAGCTAGATAGCTCAAGTCATATGCAAAGCTCACAAACCTCTCATTTTCGGCCATAGGTAAGTTTTAAAGGTTTTCTTCCTTGTCTTTTGGTTTCACACACATGCACACCTTCTACACATGCTAACTAAGCTAGGATTTAAGGAAAAACAAGCTATCATTCGGTCAAACTAAGGGTAGGAAGGATTTGGCACCTCCCAAGCTCAAAAACAAGGATTTCGTGCACATTTGCTAAGTCTTCAAAGAGATAAGGGTTAAATCTTTTCAAAAGCTTTCAAAACTCATATGCATGCTCTCATATGGCTTTATTTACTCTTGAAGTTCATGTATATGTGTTTGATTTGAAGACTACTTATGTTGTTATTATAAATGACCCCCGTTGTAATTTGGGGTCTAATTTAGCTTGTACTAACTATAACCGGACGAACTCTTTATTTGGTTATTTGCTTTCATTATCTTGAATAGTAGTTATCATAGGCGTTTAAACCACTAGGTGAATAATCAACTAAGTTAACTCTATCTAATTTCACTTAGGTGCTCACTCGTAAGCTAAAGGATAATAGGTACTTGCATAATAGGAAATTGACAAATAAATAGAGCATAGTTATCATGCTAGGCTTATTAACCAAATTGGACTTTCAAGATAAATTAGTAGGCATATTGGTTGATGACAAAATAGGAATTTTAGTTGGAATCAGATTTATGATTGGAAATCTTGAGATGTTCTAGAAATTAGATCAAACCAAAGGTCCTAAATACAGCCGTTATGCGGCCGATTTTTCTAAAAACTTTTGGAGTTCTAGGCTAACGGATAAGCATTAACCTTTGTCAATCGGTTATAGTCGTAAAATAATGATAATGATTAGGTCACACCCTAGTCTAGCCTCTATAGGTCGGGTTGGGGCGTGACACATTAACTCATCAATCTTGATTTCATCAACATTTTTGGACTCTTCTATTGCTGCAACTTTGATAGCAAACCTGTCTGGAAGTAATCTTAGTACTTTTCTCACGAACTTCGAATCTGAATATTTCTCCCCCAAGGCAAAGGCCTCATTGGCAATATCACACAGCCTGGCATTGAACTCCATGATAGTTTCATCTTCCTTCATATTTAATTCTTCAAATCTTGTCACAAGAATTTGAAGTTTTGATACATTTACAGTTGCAGTGCCTTCATATGCCGTCTCCAATATCACCCATGCATCTTTGGCTGATTCACATGTTGAAATCAATTTGAATTAGTTTATGTCAACGGCATTGAAGATGGCATTCAATGCTTGGGAATTGTAATTTGCCAATAGATCTTGTGTTTTGGTCCATTTTGTTTCAGGTTTTGGTGCAACATTGCCTTGTGCATCAGTAATTGTAGGATGCACCCAACCTGTTAGAATTGCTTTCCAAGCTTTCTCATCAATGAACTTGATAAACGCTGTCATGCGTGCCTACCAGTATGAGTAGTTTGAACCATTCAATAATGGTGGTTTGGTAATTGAACCTCCATCCCGCAAAGTGTCCATACCTATTCCTGCAAAAACAACTTAAAACCTCCCAAAGATCTCACCGAGTAATTTTCAGTGACCGGCTCTGATGTCACTTGTTAGAAGTTGTACATCATAAGTATGGATTAATTTCAAAGTAAAATAGCAAAGTTGTTCAATTGACAGAACTCTGTGACTAATGAAAACGGCTGATGTAACTACTTGGTGAAAAACAACTCTATTACATGTGATGTTGCAACATTAACTGAAATATTAAATCAATCACAGACCGTTAGCAATCTGTTTCTTGTTTGGTCAGTTTGTTCCACTTAATGTTCCAACATAATTAGTAACAGTAAACAACAGCGGAAAGATAAAGCTTGTAAAAGAAACAAAGACATCAAGATTTAACGTGGTTCAACCGTGCAGTCTACGTCCACGGGACCTCCCTTGGTCCAACAAACCTGTTCATTAAGAAATATAATGAGTTACAATATCAATGGACTTACACAAGTAAAGACTCCCTCTTGACCTTTGACGCTTAGATGAAGAACTCCTTAACGAACTTCGGTTTGGCGAGTTCCCCTCGACTTGCAACATCCTCACCTAAGAACAACACATTCTTCTCCCAAAAAATGAATAAATAAGACAATAATCTAATCACTCAAAGACTCATATAATTCGCTCATGACTCACTGTCAAAACAAACAAAGTTGCAACACTTAATACAATCAAAGACTAAAACACAGATCGTGTTGCAACATCACTTGGAAGACTGGACGTAAAATTCTCTTGTATTTTCTCTCGTTGCACTCTGTCTGCCTCATCTCTTTGCTACAACCTCTGCTTCATATTTATACCCAACTGCCTTCATATCAACACGTCTTGGGCTGCAAGAAAAACCTTCTCTCACAAACCCTATTCTTCATTTCTTTGTGAATATGTAATAAATGTCATTCCTTAATCAATACAAATCTTCTTCTTATATGGTAAGTTACCATAAGATTTTTCGTGCACAATATAAAAGGTAAAAACACAAGAATGAAAATAATAAAAGTTTTGCTAAAATATAGCTAATCAAATCTCAATTAATTGAATTGCCTTAATAATCAAATCTCAATCAATTTAATTGTCTAACAAATACAAATCTCTCTTTCTGTTCCTTTAAATTTTGCTGTTAAATCACTTTCTAAAATTCCAAGTCGTTACATTGATCACCTTTTCTTTTTAGTGCAGTTCAACGAATTGTTGTCATTTTGGAGAAGAAAAGATAATGGATGTTTAAGAAAGCACACACTTCAGGATCTCTACTCCAATTTTGTTCACGTAATACAATTTTTGCTGTAACGTATAACAGTAAGACAAAAAGTGCATTTTTCTTGTCATAAACCATAAAGTGTATTGCTAAAGATTAAGTAGAATGCTCAGATAGTAATTCCTTGTGATTAAAGGTCCTAAAAATGAATTCATGTTCTTTTATCACAAATATCATTTGGTCTTTTAACTTGGAGTATGTAATGAGATGCGCTGGTAACCACATAATTTATAACCTTAAAATGAATCTGATACGATCTTATGTAAAAGTTTTATTAGTTGTTAAAAAGGAAAAAGAAAAGAAACACTGTGGACTGTAATAGGTTCAATGCAAACAATAAGCATATAGTCAATTTGAGATAATACTTTCATCTGATATTCAACCATTCGATCTCCTCATATACATGTAGACTCCGCATTCCGCGGTTGGCCAGACTAGAGAATGTTTCGTCAATTTGAGATCAACTTAAATTTCTCTGCTCAAGCAGATGGACGAGACCAGGTTCTAATCTTTCCCCCAAAAATTGGCAGATTGGGCAACGGACAATACCAGGAAAGAGCCCAATAAAATACCACTTCTAAATTCAAAAAATCATACATCGTCTTCAATCTGGACCTGCCCTAAAAGGCTATGTGGCTGCTTAGTTCAGTTTTTATAAATAGTTTTAACTTTTTTGTTCTTCTCAAAACAAAATAAATAAGAGATATACGCCTCTTAGAATTGGGTGAAGTTTTACAAATATTACTTGACCTTTTATTTTTTGACTAAGTCAATAAGAGTTTTTCATTCAACTTCAAAAAACGTGTGGAAATCCACTGTACAATGTTAACATAAACTAACTACGAAAAAAACTCGAAACTAAAGGAGTATAGCATTTAGTTTCCAAGTAGTATGAAGGGCTTGATTACTATTGCTAGCACCAAATTTATCTCCAACAAGTATTTTAAGACGAACATTGTCACAGATCCTCAAAACAAGCTGATCTTCTGTTGAAGCACGCTTTGTTGAAGCATTTTAAGTTGATCTTCGATTACGTAACCTTTTATTGACTTGAAGCACGCTTTAATTTGTTTTGCATCCCTGGGATGCACCACTGCTCTACAGATTTTATAATCTTATGATAAATTTAATGTAGCTCTATTTAAAGTGAGTTTATTGTCATATATAAATATATAAAAAAGACATAGAACGAAAAGATTTTTTGTTGGTTTTTTCCCAAAATTGTTTTCGGAAATTAAGAAAAGAGCCGGTTATTAGTAAATAATATAATGATATTATTTTCCCCTTTCTAGTCACAAATGGTTAATTTGCGAGTTACCATATTTCGTTTTATTATATGTTTTGAGAACTTATTTTTTCATGAGACTAATTTCTTCGTAGGGCTCCTCCAAATAGTCCCCAATTATCTACTATAAATGTTTCTCTTTTTCTTTCTATTTAGATATTATAAATGTTTTAATTACTCGTGCGACTACATTGTAGTACATGAAGTAAAGTGAAGTTTTCACACATAGCAATTAAGTTTCCCATAAGGCTAATTCCAACACCTTCTTTACTTTTCTTCCTACATGTAGAGATTTTGGACAAATCCTCTACATCTAGAGATTCCTTATTTGAGTTTCACTCCAACAGCTTCCTTACATTTAATTAATCTCTTATTTCAGTGAATCTCTATTTTAGTTTCACTCCAACAGCTTCTCTACATGTGGAGATATTGAATATTGGTTGTAGGAATTTCCTACAAAGTAAAGAATCTATAGAGAAGCTGTTGGAGATCAAAATCTCGCCAACCTAAGATACTAAATCCCTTCTAAAGTCATTAACATGGTCATTATTAAGAAATTCTTATCCATATGCATATGCAATGTATCATAAATCACATATTGGATAAACAAAAATGTCATATAGTATACTAGTATGTGAGTTATGTATGCATCAGAACGTTTATCCAATAACTAGTGTACAATACAACGTATATAAGTAACAAAATATTTCCTGACAAAAAGAAGAAGTAAAGAATTTTCATCCTTATCGGAGTTGGTTGTTCCATGGCCCAACACATTTTTTTGGGTTAAAATAGTCCAATATATATGGCAGGCCATTTATAGAGCTATTCATGAGACCCAATTATGACAGAAAAAAGAAAGAAAGAAAGAAACTCATCAATTATCATCATCATTTAAATCAGAATTTTTTTTTGAAATGTAACACTTAGACCGATTTTAAATATTTTCGGTGAAACTTAAAAAGATGATCATTACTAAAGTTGGCTTTTTTGCAGGGTCCCAATTTGATTTGTCCACCAATTTCACTTTTCAATTGTAGTTGTTACTTGGTTGACCCTCATCTATAGACCTGATGGAACTAAGCAAGCTTTGTAAGAACGGCCTTTTGAGAAACTCAAAGGTCAAATTTTGCTTATAGTTTCTGATTGACTATACTTGAAGTGCCCCCATGATTTTGTAAAGAAAATGCCACTTTCCAATTATCACTTAAATCACAAAAGGTCCATAAAACAGTTACATAAGATTCTCAATTTTTGTATGCATAACAAGAATCTTCTTATATTTTCCCTTTTCTTCTTGCACTTTTGATGTTTGTCAAGTCGTATCAATGGTAGAAAGAAAGCCTTAATGAGCCTTGCTTGCATTTTGGGCAATATGTCATGACGATGACCCTTTTCTTTTCTTTTTTTCTCTTTTTTTTTGTCAAAATACAAATGATCCAAAGAGAACTATAATGTCGTGAAGTTCTTTATAACATTAAAATTCCCTGGTAAAAGTAGAAGAAAAAGAATAGATTACAGTTCGAGTGGTAACTGAGTAAAAACTTTAATCACATGAATCTTTATATTTAGGAACGGTTTTATACTCTGTGTTATAAGAGTTTTAGTCGCAACTAACCCTACATTTAAAATACTTTAAAATATTTTCATATTTTTAAACTACAAAATTATTTTTCCCTTATTTAACTCCACTTTTTTTATTAATTTTAATTTTCAAAATTACTTAAGTTTGTATTTTCAAATATTCTAAAATCGTCCTGTAGCTAAAGATTGTGCCAAAACACAATCAACCTCACTAATCTAAGTACCTCGCGAAGCAAATGACAAGAAGTGAATATGTGTTGGTAGCACATGCAAATCTTTAAGCCGTCCAAAGATCATGAGCCTTATCTCAAAATAATAAAAACTATAACGTCAGCAAATAGAGATGATGGTGTTATTTTAATGTCATTAATCAGATTTATGTGAATTCATTATTAAGCCTCCTCAGAAAATATCTCAGAATATTATACGATAATTGATCTTAAAATATCTTTATTTAAAGCAAAAATCATATTTTTTTTATTCAAAAGAATCCTAAATTATATAATATATATTGAATAATATCATCTGAAAGAATTAACATTACAATATCTCATAATTATAACGAAAAATTTACCATTAAACAAAATACAAAATCATATCTCTTTGCAAGCAAAAGATGAACTGCCACGTGGCAATCTTGTTTAGGGCTAAAGGGTCTAGAACAAAGCAAAATGTAACATATATGTTTGTCACTAATTTCAACAGAATCAACACCATGCATTTGTCATCGTCCAAGAAATCTTCAAAGTCCATACTGAATAACACACTTGCCTGTCTCCTGAGGTGAGATGAGAGTTTGCTTTGAGAATACTCCATGCATAAACATGAAAAAAAACATGACCACCGCCAACAAAGTTGGGAGAATGTGAAACAGTTTTCAAAATTGTTAGTAGGCATCACTTTTTTTTTTGCCTTTTCTTGTCAGATTAGTAGGCATCACGACGATTCGGGTCGGATTTAGAACTTTTATTTAGTAAGAATTAAAAGATTAAATTCAGTGTTAGTATATGAATAATGTTATTTTAGTAAAAATTTAATTAATTTTTTTGCGATAAAAATTCTTTAAAAATATACATATTTTTAAAAAAAAAATTGAGGTGAATCAGGGCTATAACCCCACTCGGCCTAGGATGGCTCTGCCACTGTCGACAATGCTTAATTATCTGGAGTATATGTCAGAAAATTTTGCACAATAGTAAAGAGATCACATTGTGGAGCAATAGTAAAGTTATTGCAAAAGCAAAGGTACAGAGTTATCACAAAAGTAAAGCTGCAAATCAACCTTTGAGGCTGAGGCATTGGCTATCAGGTGTTCATGCATGTTCGCCAAATAATTAGATTATACAAGCATCTTCAATGAAAGTTCTGCAGAAGTGGTATACAAAGTAATCAATTTTTCAAATCTTGTTAAGAGTTAATGAGCACGTTGTATTACGGAAGATATTAAAAGAATTGTTGCTGAAACCCCAAGTTTGAGAGTTCAAATCATAAGAAGAACTGGTAACAAATCATGTGATTGAGTAGTCAAATGTAAAATTAAGAATTCTTTGTCTATATATAGATTGGGTATCTAATATTTCAGACCAATTAATGTAACTTTTCTCGTTGGACAGTCATCCAAAGAAAATATTATGCTTATCAAAAGTTGGTCATAAAAAACTTACCAATTAATATGGTATGTACTTCACACTTTGATTTTCTCATAATATTATAATATTTTGATAAATTTGAATTGTTAATAAGGTTACGATAAATAATTTAGAAGGTTCATCACTATTTAATTTCTCTTATAACATTATACTATTATAGAGGGATCCAAATCTGTTTCTACTCTACAATTTTTGCATTACAATTTTTTCCCACTATATTTGCAATCAGCAGTATGCTAAACGCATGGATCGCTTATGATACTTTCATTTATATTCATGCTCTAAATATCGACCTATTCAAAAGAAATTTCTTGTACAATTTATGTTTGACATCAAATAAATGCTCCCCAGGATATGTTCTCATTACAATTTATTTGGTTTGCATTGTACATGACTGAATTGCAGATAATCTCGACCCAAAAAAAAAAATGCAGATAACTGGATAAGGACAATACTAAAGAAATAGCGTTACAAAAAAATTTCAGATAAGGACAAAACTAAAAGAAATAGCATTACTAGTACGTTGTTTTGCAGGCAAAAGGACATAATACGAAAAATGTCAGAAAATACAAGAACATAGTTTTTTTCCTTTCTGGGAGGTTGTACAGTGCCAAATCCTCGTCCGGGCAACATTGTTGCAGGCGCAGAGACTGAATCCACGTGCTTCACCGCCCACTGTCATAGCCATAGTCCCACTCCTACCTTACGTTCTATAGACTAAAGAATCAACTTTTTTTTCTTTTTTATTTTTCTTTCTTAGGAGAATACTTTTGAGAAATTGCTCATCTAAATTTTATCACACATGATTTCATTCTTGATAATTTAAATTTGAAACGTGATTAAATCTTTTATGTATAGTCTAAAAGCTCAACTACTAAACTAAGGCCTTGAGTTTAAGAATCAACCTTGACATAGCATACCCATTCAATGTACCTCCCACAAAAGTACTCCCTCTTTTTTGGATGACGTAAGAATTTAATTGAGAGTTTAACTATTAAATTATTCGGTAAAATTCAATCATCAATTAGTAAATTTTTAGGTGCATTAGTGCATTTCTATATATATATCAGATCAATTAATAGCGGAACTTTAGAACAGTGAGAAATCTCAAACCCCTGACCTCGCAAGAATAATTTCACTCCATTACTGCTAGGTCATACCCCTACGAGCATAAAAGTACTTCATTTGAATAATACAGAGACGTTAATTTTTCAGCTTGTAAAGTATAGAATAGAAAAAAAATTCTTCTCTTAGTTCGAACTGATATCAGTTTGTGAGAGAAAAAATAAATTTTATATGTATGTAAAATTTATTTTATATAAAAGAATTAATGTTAATTTAAACTGATTAAATCGTAACATGAATAAAAATGCATTTGAGGACACCATTTGACGACCTTTTGCCTTTTATGATTGCATCTGACTTTTGACTAACGTACCCTTTGCAACTTGACCTTCTCTTCTTTTTTTTGGTCACTTTGCAACTTTACTTGAGAATCTCAAATTTTTTTGTGATCGGCTGGACCATCGAGCCTTTTTTTGATAACATACGTCTAGATCAAGCTGGATTATTGAGTTCAGAGTTAAATTTAGAATTTTTGTTCAATATAATTAAATTATTCAATTTAATACTTATAAAAGAATAATTTATTTTTAAGTGAGGTTAGTTAAATTAATTTTTTATGTAAAAAATACATATTTTTTAAAAAAAAATAGTAATGAGTGGAGGCTCCAACCCCTGCTCACCGTAGAATAGCACCACCACTGCTTTACGTTCAATTATGCTTGTTGTGTTGCAAACAAAGTTACTTCCCACCGAAAAAAAAAAAGTTACGAAATAATTTAGGGTAAATACCCATTTTGGTCATCTGTCTTTAACTTTATTAATACTTTGGTCCCTTGTCTTTAAAAATAATATATTTCAGTCATTTATCTTTTATCCAAGTGATACCGTTAGTCCTTTTTAAGGATTCCGTTGAAAAAATTAATGGAACAATCACGTAAAAGTCACTTGATACTAAAAATCTCAAAATTTTAAGGGTAAAAATTGAGATATTTCAGTTTTTTATCTTTTGTTTTAGTGACACCGTTAGTCCCTTTTTAACAAATTCATTGAAAATGACTAACGATGTCACTTGGATAAAATATAAGAGACTGAAACATACTACTTTTGAAGATAAGGAACCAAAGTATCAATGAGATTAAAGATAGATGACCAAAATAAATATTTACCCATTAATTTACTAAGTACACTAGAATAGGATCTATACCCCTAAGTTGGATATATGATCCTCGACGTCCCTTTCATATTTTGTAGCTTTTGGTAATGTTTTATACCCTCTTCAATGAAATGTTTCACGTTAATGACCAAAGGAAAAAAAAAAACAAGATATGACAATTTCAACAATTATATATATTTATAGATTTCATCTAAAGAATATTTGAATCGGAAAAATCTAATATTAAAGCGACATCCTTTTAAGATTTTTTCCATTTTCTTTATGCAGATTGAGGTGTTAAGGTTGGGATACAAAAACATTTTTGGTCGAAATTATAGGATTTATTAACTAAAGAAAGAATACATGATACATTAGTTAGCCTGCAATAGTGAGCTCAATATAGAGAAAAGCAAATTATAAGTATGGCTATATTAGAAGGATAAAGATCTTCTCTTAACTGGCGTTTTAATTATTCTAACATCTAACACTCTATTTTAGCTATTCATTTTATTCATAATATCTAACATTTTACTTTCTCTCTCTTTATCATGTAATATTAAAATAATTGATTGAAAAACAGTGTTAGAATGTTAAAATAAAATCCTAATTAAGAGAGGATTATGATTTATATTAGAATACTATTTTGAGAAAGGCTGTCAGCCTTACAATTCCTTGTTATTCGATCAACAACATTGTTTCTTGTTCTAATAAAAAGAAGACTTGTAGGATAACATGACAAGATGTCAATGTCATCCACAATTCCAACAGGTAGAGTGGTATTCCTTCAAATAACTGGAAATATTTAGAGGCAATTTATTTATGTCATCTTTAAATTATCACTATACTTATTATCAAAATTTTCGTGATTTTTGACAGTTTTTTTTGTAGTGAACATAGATTCAAAATCAGTTTCAATAATGGGGTCTATTGAATTCAAAAAAAAAATAAAAATGAACGAGCTATCGAGCACTTCGAATTGTCAATGAGCTATATATCTTTTACCAAAAAAAAAAAAAAGCCATGTATCGGCATCTTAACTGTACGGATCAAGTTCTATAAATTTTCATCCAAACCTGAACATATCATCTCTATTGTAGAACCTTATTCAAGCCTGAAAATCATTCCCCTCCCAGAAGCAGATGTGGAATTTTATTTTAATGGATACTAATACTAATATTTTTTTAGCAGGGTACTAATTTTTCATAATTTTTTTATTTATTCTACTATCCCGACCAATGAATCATTTATGTTCATTTTTGAATAAAGATACACGTAATTTTTAAAAAAAAACAACTGGGATAAAATCATATATTTCTTATAAGAATTGGGCTAGCAAGGCTATAGCCCCCACTGACACTATATCATCTCCGCCCATGTCCCCTCCGGATTTGGATTCCTTCATTACTTTATTGAGTGATATTAATAATGGTAAAATAATGTAGTTATGATGAAATAATTGAATGTGAAGATCAAATAATTATATTATTATTTTACTACTATTGATTGTGTTTTGTCAAAAGTGCACAATATCTCCTATATTTTAAAATATAGTTGATTATCTCTTGTGTTTTATAAAAGTAGTTGAATACTCTCCTGTGTTTTAAAACGTAGTTGATTACCCTATGTGTTTTATAAAAATAACTGAATACCCCCCTTGTATTTTTAACACCCCCTGCTTCCGTTAGAAAAAATATTTATTTTCATCGGAGGTATTCAGCTACGTTTTTAAAAATGCAGGAGAATAATCAGTTACTTTTATAAAATACACAAGAGTAATCAACTACGTTTTAAAACATAGGGGGTATTCAGCTATTTTTATAAAATATAGGGGTAATTAGTTACGTTTTAAAATACATAAAATTATTGTGCACTATTAACAAAACACAAGAATGTATTAAATCATTTACTTTATTATGATATTACGAAGGATTCTAAATCCCAACCTCCCCTACCCTACCCTAGCCTACCCTACCCTCCATTTAAATTATCAAATGTATTTTTGGATATATTAATTATTGGACCTTCTTGATTTGACTGCAATGCTTAAAAATCTCTTCATGTCACATGGAAACTGTTAGATTAGTTTGTCAAACATCTACCAAAACCATAAGAAAAAATCCAACGACTCTTAACATATTCAATTGAGTAGAATAGGAAGAAACTATATATTTGAAGTGACTTGATGGAAGAGATTCTGTAGAGGTTCTGATGCAGTCTCCTCTTAGCTTCAGGTTAGGACAGCTTCAGTTTAACATGGCCAATATTTTAAGGAATTAATAAAAATAAGTACACAAATCATATAGTATAGCTTTGAAAGAGATCTTTGGTAAAGTTGTCGTCATAAAAATTAACAATTTAAGCAGTAAAAAGAAACTCTAACAAAATGCAAGATAGACAGTATGATAGATTTCAAATAGGTCTCATCTTTCTTCGAACTCTACCCATAATGTGGCATTATTCACCGAGTTGACTTTATATATGGTATATATTTAAGTTGTGGAGTATTTATTTTGTCTATTATGATGATACTAGCCACTGACATGGCATTAACACTGGATGGCAAGTAGTAGTAGATGAATGAAGGAAAATATTAACAAGCAAGGCCAGACAATTGGCTTAGAGAAGTGAATCTTACAAATATGAAGAACTTATTCATTGTGATTGTCGTATATCCAATCTTGTTAAATTAAAGAGGTTTTTAACAATAAATACCGAGAAAATAACTACCAACCTTTCTTATGGGAAAAAGAAAAAAAAAATTACTCTTTGACTAGATCCAAAACATTTTTTAACATTGGCTGCAAGAATTGCCAAACTCTTTTTCAATTAGATTCATTAGATTGTGTTCCCTAAAGTACTCCGGAAATCATTCAACAAGCATTGGACGTGACTGATCCCTCATGATTTTTAATAATTAAAAGGACTAATTTAAACTGCATTTAATGATAGTTTATGCTCGTAAACATAGATAGGTGTTACATAAAGAACAACTTCAATGAATATGCAATTTGGGATACGATCAATAGCTATCTTAGTCTAGAGCCCTATAAAATACCCATTTTACCCCTCATAAGATTCCCAAAAAAAATAAGCTTAGTGGAGGTTGACATGTCCATTTCAAACCCCTTTTGGTCTATTTGTTAAAAGTGTCCATGTCCAAATCGAGAAACAACACCCTAAAATCACACTTTGTGATGGAAAATTAGCATTGGCCCCCACCAAGAGTATTTCAACTCGGAAAAGCTTTGATTCAGACGAACGTGACAACAATAACAGTAAGTGGAAATAAAGTCTTGTATCTTTGGTCAAGAAATGTTCGATTTTAAATTGGATTATGTTCCTATCAGACGAATTATATTTTTTTATGTTTAGACATTAAGTCAATTAAGACCTAAAACTCTCTAGAAAAATTTCTCATCATAGAAGAAATGTTTAATTTTCAATGGTTTTGGTCTTGGACAATGACAGAACACCCTTACTTCTTTTGAGATGATGGAAAATACCCCAAACAATGGCCCACCAAAAATCATTTAATTTATCAAAGTGGACCCACCATCTCACTCTACCACAACCCACTCAACAAAATCCACACAATCCATCTTTATAGAATAGTAATGGGGTAGATTTTGTGGGTATTTACCTCATTTCCGTTGCAAATGGGGAGGGTATTGAGATCGATAATGAGAAATCGGACAAGGTATGGGATTAACTTTCAATCCCTATACGAGGATGGGATAGAATAGGATGCGGGGATAAGCATTTTTTACTTTACTTAATTTGTCTCGCATACATGTAAAGTCATATTTCTATTTTCACTTGTTACATATGTACTAAAATTTTAAGGTTATAAATATAAAGTATAGAATAATAATATTAGACAAAGTATTATTAAAATAAAACTGAAAAAAATAACCATTCAGAAGAAAATGCATTATATACCTCCATTTTATTGTTAATCTTAGTAGATATAAGAGATTTGTTAGTTGTTCATACCCTTGTTTTAAAATAGTTTCAAACAATAAAATTAAAGAGAATACTTTAATAAGGATTTGTGGTTATAAATTATATATGGACATACTGGAACAAAATAAAATTATCGTAATCAATGTGCATTAAATAACACAAGGAAATATCTTTTTCAATATGTAGTTCTCATACAAATGTTTTTACTTGAACTTATTTTAAATGTTTCAAACTCAGCTACTATAATGTTATTTTTACTATACAAAGGGAAGCACATGACTCAATATATAATTCATGTTTGACTTCATTCAACACCTATGTTTATATTCATCATTAAGGTCATAAATAGTCCATTATTTTTTATCTAATTGACACTTTCATCCATTATCCTTTCAAATAAACCTTTTAGTCCATTATGTTTAACATTATTGATGCGTTAGTCCAACTAGTATTTTTCATCTAATTTTTAACGTTAAAATCACGTGGCTCGCATATGTATACTCTTGAAACTGCTGCTTGGATATATCTAACACATTTGCATCATGTGTTAAGAATACTAATGTCAATTTTACCCTTGAAAAATTGAGATATTACGATACAAATGCACGTCACGTTATTGTAACGTTAAAAATTAGACAAAAAAGACGTGTTACACTAACGACATCAATAATGTTAAATATAATGGACCAAAAAATTCATTTAAAAAAATAATGAAAAGAAGTATCAATTAGACTAAAGATTGAATTGTTTATGAGTTTTACATTTTAACTTATGTTTTAAAATTGTGTGTTTCAAATTAACCTTAATATAACACATAATATAAAACATTAATAAAAATCTCCGAATAACCCCATTCCCCATGGGAATTCTTGGATGGGGAAAGAGTGGGGCTGGGCAAGGGATGGTAGTACAGAATGCAAGGGTGGAACGAGTATTAGAACTACCTTTTAACTGACCGAATAGTGCGTTAGAAAAAGAACCTCTGCCCCAAACGCATTCAATTGCCATCTGCAACTCTTGGACAATCTCTCACTTGCTAGCTATCTAAACTCATAAACCACCTCACGAAACTTTTTCAAGCAAGGCGATTGTGTGAGTTTCGTTTCGTGCCCCGGCTCTTCACCGGTGGCACAATTCTCCTTTATATTTTTTTGGTTTAATTAATAATATGTTACATGACAATAAAAAAAAAAAAAAAAAAAACTCTTGGACAATGACCAATAGCAGACTTACTTTTCTTGAGATGATCATAAAAACCCCACACGATGGCCCACCAAAAAACATTTAGTATATCATAGTGGGCCCACCATCTCACACCATCACAACCCACTCAACAAAATCCACACCATCCATCCTCCATATTAAAATTGTCCTCCCATGCACATGCGAAACACCCAGTCAAACCTCGTACTAATGCTAATTTGTTGTCATTGTCAAAACACTTTTCTTTAGAGGTAAAATTTTTGACTTTAACCTCATAAATAATTGAGAACATGACCCCTATTGTATTGGGTCTTGCGGCGGAAATCGATAATTTAAAAAGCTTAATTTAAATTTTTTGATATAGTATATAAATATGAATATAATACTAGATGATCAGGAAAGGTTTTTAGTAATAAACTTAGAATTCGTCTCTCTTGGTCTCATTGAACTTTCAGTTAGAATTTATAACTTATTAACTTTAGAAAGAAAAAAAAATCAACAATTTTTGAAGAATTACTAAACTCAATCACTTTAAAAATCAACAAAATAAATTATTCTATCGATTTATTTCATGAATCCTTGGTTAACTTCTTGTAGCAATTTTTTTTCCGCAATACTTTCTTCTTTTAGACTATATAGTTTCTTAATACAAGCAATGGAAATATACCATATTCCATTACATTCTTGTTCAGATGTTTTACGAATCATGCATATTATGCGTTACAACATCACTATAGATTTCTACTTCAATAAATATTTAAACTCAAGTACAAAAGTAGTATGCATCAAACGTTCTCAATCATTTTTTTATTTTTATTTATTTAAAGGAGATTTACAAGTTAATAGTACATCACTTATGATATTTTTATTTAAAAATATTTTCTACGTGCCATATACCTTGTTTAAGAATTAATACCCTTCATAAATTTTGTGAAACTACAAAATTGTTGAACATTCTTTTATTTTTTGTGAAATATAGTTAACGATCTAAGATTGAAGAAAATTAATCGTGTTTTACTAAACAAATAACACTAAGATATTGAGAAACTCTTTGGCGATCAATATATATTTTCCATTGACAACAATCCCACATCAAGCTAACTAAAGAGGTTATAAATCTCATTAGTCAAAAGTTAAAGAGCCTATGTCTATTGAAATGTCGATAAAGCCCAAGGGATTAGTTGAATGGTGAAATATAGAGTGTCTAGAAAAAACTCGCTCATATTTATAGTTTAAATTAGTTTTGGTGATGTTCTCTTTAAGGCTAATCTCCGTAAATCTTGTGTTTAACTAAATTGAATTATACATCTTCCCAATAAGTTCATGTTTTTGGGGTGATACTCTACGTAAGCCATAAAGATTTTCAGGGAAAGTTCTCCATCATCCCCAAAAAAAGAAGCAATGCCTTCTTTACTTATTAGTAGTAGTCATGGAGTCTTAACTCTCACATTACAATAATTCGGGAGCTTTATATTTCCTATACGATTCCTTCATTTTAGAAAGCAAAAACATTATGATTTCCTTTGAATTAAATTACAAATACAATTATGTGGACAATTTACAACTTTATAGAGTATAATAAATTATTATAAAATACAGTGTAAAGATTGAAACACTCTTCAAATATCATTTAAATAATTCAACTTTAACATAAAATGAACTCTATACATACATATAAGATTCACCCCAATTTTCTAACCGATCCATCCGGCCGAGGTGTTGAAATGTCTTTCATGAAAATTACCTATTTACCTAAAAGGATTAACCAAAATCGATTAACTTGATACCAAAGAAACAAAGGACAAAACATATTTACGTCAGCAACCGTAATTTAATCCTCCACCAAGACCATTTCCGAGAATTCATTTCAAACTGCTTAGAGATCAGAGACAAGTCAATCAATACACAGAAAAAAAAAAAAAAAATAATAATAATTAAAAAAAAAAAGTAGAAAAACGCCTTCCCCGCTACTCATTCGGGGCTGTAATATTCTGACCCCGCCATGTCACAGACCCAATCCCTTTTGTCCAAGTCCACTATCTCCATCCAACGGCCCATATCATTTCCATCTCTAATCCAACGGCTGCAGTTCCATATTCTAGAGCATTCCACAAGTAAAATCAAATAATCAATAGCTATTTAACCCTCGACCAAAAAAATAAAATAGCTATTTAACCAAGGTTACCTTTTTTCTTTTCTAGGTTAAACACCTTGATCACACATGACATAACTTTTTCATCAAGAAAAAGAAAAATTTGAAAAAAATAAAAAAAATTTATGTCATAACATACAACTTTATGTCTCTCTCGTAAAAAAATGTTATTTTTATGATTCAAATTTAAATGTTAAATTCTATAAATAATATATACTTTTATATTAGTCGTTAAATAAGTTGTTTTCAAGAATTGAACTTAAATATAATGCTCAATAAATTATTGAATCTAAAAATCCTAGATATATTGAAATTTACTTTTTATTTGTCACATAAACTGCTATTAAAATATTGATTAAAAATCAAATATTTAACTTGCGATCATTAGATCATCAAACGAGGTTTGAGTAGGTTAAATATGAAAAATGTAAATCCATACAGATTTATCTTGATTGTCACATACGTAAACTATTTTCAGCGCAATTTAATTTTAAGTATTTATCGAGTAATTTACTAATCACCAAATAAAAAAATTTCATAAAAGTTAAGTTACTTTTATTGTCAAATAAACCATTTTTAACACTTAAATCGAATATTAAGTATATAACAAGTAAACATTCGATCATCATCGTATTAATAAACACTTCACACACAAGATAAACAAAAATGAACAAATAAATTATTAACATAACACTTGTACCAAGTGGATATATATAGATACAATATATAGATACACACGCAGATAAGCCTATAAATACATGCACACACACAATATAGACATAGAGAGAGAAAGTAAAAGAAAGCAAAGCAGAGAAGAGAAGAAGAAGAAAGAGAGAGGGGTTTGTCGGCTTAGAAGATTCAATCCTAGCCGTTGAGCCTTCTGTGTTTTTGTTCTCTTGGATCCTCGCTGATTCTCGACTGTTGGATTTCAATCCATTTATACGTCACCGTTTTGTAGTTAGCGAAGGATCCATCAGATCTGGCCGTCTGGTGAGCAATTTGTTAAATATATTTTTTTTTTTTTTTTGTAATAAATTAGGGTTTTTTTTTTTTTTTTTTTTTTTATATTCATTGTAGATTTTGTGTTATTGAGACGTATAGATAGGCGTATATGTAAAAATGTTTGATTTATTACATGTTTAATGCAGTTAAATGCGAGGAAAGTTCGAGAATGAAGTGTATTATACGTGTATTTATACTCGTATGAGTTAATTCAAGTATTTATACTCGTATGAGTTAATTTAAGTGGTGTAAGTGTTACTTGTATTTTAGGGTTGTCATTCATTTTCACACACACACACGCATCAAAGCTCTGATGCTTTTTTTGGAAAGCTTGAAAGAGTAGTAATAGGGTATGTAAGCTACTTAGTGAAGAGATTTATGTTGTGTGTGTGAATCTCCTGTCAAGGATTTGTTTGTGTAAAGAATGAGAGAGTCTTTTGTGATTTTAATAATCTATATTGGGGTTTCTATGTGGGTTTTGGTGATTCAGATTGGATTTTGTGAATCTCCGAGTAGTTTGTGTGTTTGGGAAACGGATGAAACCGTTTAGATATCTGGGGATGGTAGTATGTTGCTATGTGTTTGTTGTATATTGTTATGTTTTGTATGCAAAGAATGAGGGAATCTTTAATGATTAATATTTGTCATGCGAGTCTTTGATCTTGTTTGTTGATAAGATTTGCTTGTTTTGTGTTGTTCACTGAAAATGAGAGTCTTTACTGATTGATAACTGTTGTGAGTCGTTGATCAGGGTTTTGTTGATTCAGATCGGATTTGTATGAGTTGTTCCTTATAAATGGGAGAATCTGATTGATAGCATATTTGATCAGAGTTTTTGATTCTGATCGGCTATGTTATGCAAATGTTCTAAAAAATGGGAGAATCTTTGATGTGTAGCCGTTGTGAGTGTTTGATTAGGGGTTTGTTGATTAATATGGCTTATTGAAGACTTTTGTTGATTAATATTGGCTATGTTATGTTCTGTTCCCTGAGGTCGGTAGAATCTTCAATGATTGTAGCCGTGGTATCTGGGTTTTGTCGGCTAGCTTTAATTTCCTTTTCTGTATTTTTAAACATTTGTGTTGGATTTCCCTTTTTTACATTTCACACTATGTTGATAATGTAATCTTCTTTCGTTCTACAGATCGTTGTCTAGTGCTTTATCCACATCATCAGATGGCTCCTTCAATGTAGTGATTGCGATAGATCTCTTTCTGATACAATAATATTCCTGCTGTGCTTTCTTCCATATTTTGGAGATTGTTGGGTGGTTGGTTTTCCATATTGCTGTTGATGATTGTTTGTGGATTGGGTTTACTACTGGTCCACTCGCAATCGGCTTCTGAGTTTGGCGTCCTATTGAAAGAGGGGGAAAGGCTCTCTTCTACCGCCATCTCTGTTGCCGGCTGTGAGAACCATTGGTCTTTCTCTTCCTTTCATGTCTCGTAACTCTGACAGCCCTGTTCAGACTCAGATGGCTGTGGCAGTTTTCAAGAGCCCGCTTAGTGGCGAGTACCATGGAAGGATGGTAGGGAAACCTACTGGGAGGAGACGTGTTTTTGTGCAAACCGAGACTGGTTGTGTACTTGGGATGGAGTTGGACCGCAATGACAATGCGCATACTGTGAAGAGGAGGTTGCAGCTTGCACTTAATTTTCCAATTGAGGAAAGCTCTTTGACTTTTGGTGATATGGTGTTGAAGAATGACCTCAGTGCCGTTCGGAATGATTCTCCTCTTCTTCTTACACGGAACTTTATGCACAGAAGTTCTTCAACTCCCTGTCTCTCACCTGCTGGGAAGGATGTGCAACAGAGAGATCAGAGTGGTCCTATTGAGATTTTGGGTCACTCCAGTCGTTTTGCCAAGACACAACAACTTGTCAAGGAAATAGTCAAGGCAATGAAAGCAGGGGTTGATCCTCTCCCTGTCCATAGTGGGCTTGGAGGGGCATATTATTTTAGAAATAGCCAGGGTGAAAGTGTCGCCATTGTGAAGCCTACGGATGAAGAGCCATTTGCACCAAACAATCCAAAAGGCTTTGTGGGCAAAGCTCTGGGGCAACCGGGCTTAAAGCGTGCTGTGAGAGTTGGGGAGACGGGTTTCAGGGAAGTTGCTGCCTATCTACTTGACTATGATCATTTTGCTAATGTTCCGCCAACTGTCCTTGTGAAAATTACTCACTCTATCTTTAATGTCAATGATGGCGTGAATGGAAATAAGCCTCAAAAAAGGAAGGCTGTCAGCAAGATTGCGTCTTTCCAACAGTTCATCCCTCATGATTTTGATGCCAGTGACTATGGAACGTCAAGCTTCCCGGTTTCCGCTGTCCACAGAATTGGGATATTAGACGTGAGGATCCTTAACACTGATAGGCATGGAGGAAACCTTTTAGTTAGAAAGCTTGATGGGATTGGAAGATTTGGTCAAGTTGAACTCATCCCTATTGATCATGGCCTTTGCTTGCCAGAAAGTTTGGAGGATCCATACTTTGAGTGGATGCATTGGCCTCAAGCTTCAATTCCATTTTCAGATGATGAGCTTGAGTACATAGAGAATCTTGACGCTATTCGGGACTCGGAGATGCTGCGAAGTGAACTCCCTATGATCCGAGAGGCTTGCCTTCGCGTATTGGTTCTTTGCACCATTTTCCTCAAGGAAGCTGCTGCTCATGGACTATGTTTGGCTGAAATTGGTGAGATGATGAGTCGGGAGTTCCGTAGCGGTGAGGAGGAACCCAGTGAGCTGGAAGTTGTGTGCATCGAGGCAAGAAGGCTGATTGCTGAAAAGGAGATTCTATCTCCAAAGGCTGAATTGGATGATGAAGAGTTCCTATTTGACATGGATTATGAAGATGGCGGCGGGTATGCATTCACCCGAAAAATGGCCTCCGGGGACTTTATGTCAGGAACGTCATTCCACTTTGGATTTGGAGGTGGTGGTGTAGGTTCTTCACTTTCTAAACTAGAGGAAAGTATTGAGGAGGAAGTTGATGAGAGTGAAGGAGAAGGAGAAGAAGAAAAGACATTTGTAGGTGTTGCAGCCCATGAAGAGAAGCTGACTTTTTCAAAGCTGTCTACGTCGCTCAAGAATATCAGTTTAGGTGAGAAGAATACAGGAACTAAACTAGAAAATGGCTATCTAGGTAGTACATCATCTGGCCACAGGAGTGCAAATGAGCAACTGCCTGCTAGTGCGAGTTTTGTGAAGCTAGCAGACATGAACGAGGAAGAGTGGGCACTGTTTTTAGAGAAGTTCCAGGAGCTTCTGTACCCGGCATTTGCCAAGCGCAAGTCTGTGACCCTCGGCCAGCGGCAGAGACAGAGGCTCGGGACTTCTTGTCAGTTTTGAGATTGAGAAATTACTATAGCTATAAGCGATGACTGAAGTTAAACAATAATGCTGCAGGCGGGTGGGAGTGGAGGACTTCTAGTTAGGTTTGGTAATGCTTTTCGCCCGAGAGAAGTTGTTGTAGGTTGAATAGCAGTAGGAGGAGTGAAGTACTGTAAATATTCTTGGAGCCGAGTGAGAAAGCACCAAGTAGATTTGGTTGTGATTTTTAGTTTTTGATATTTTTATTATTTTTTTCTTTCACTCCTTGTGGGCTTGTTTGATAAATAATTTGTAGAACGCAATTTGAAACGAGAAAAAGAGATATTGCTGCTGTGCTTCTATGGGCATTGTTGAAGCCATGGACGTATTTCTTATTAGCTTGAGTTATATGAAGTTTTTGTGTTATTGAATATGTGCACCCTGGTCCTTTACATTTACGGTTGCAGGGAAACACTTTCTTTCAGCAAGCGGACACTGTCAAATTACCGTACGGATTTAGTATAGTGCAGTTTTCACTGGTCTTATAATATTTTTAAAATACGTGTATTTTAAGAATAATAAAATCAGTTAGTTTCTATTGAAAAAAAATATTATTTATATGATCATCACGCAGTGTTATTATTTGGATATGCTAGGTTGTTAATATCAAGTCATGTTTCACCTTGTAGTTTATATAGTTGGAAAAGTTGGTCAAATAGTGAAAATATTTGCTTTCGGTATAAGGCCGTTCAGCCAATGAGTTCACATTTTTAATTTTGGTCGAGTGGCTTGGTACCGGACACAACACCTACCCCTGTTTATTACATAAATGTTTCCTGCATATGTCATGTACATGTGGAAAGATATTTTGCATTTGGAACGTATCATATTTTTTCGAACCATCTGGTGTTGTCTCCCTCATCAATAGTGTTTAATCATGTTTTCTGGGAATTCTATCTTATCCTTTGTTGTTTGCATATGATAGTCTGATTTTAATGAAACCTTCGTTTAAAAATGCCATTAGTTGTGTAATGGGTAAATCTCACAATTAGTCTTTATTGTTTATCTATTTTAGATATTTAGTCTTTATTATTTTAAAAATTACACAGTTAGTCTATGTTATTTGTAAAAATTTTACTATTAATTTCTATTATTTTAGAAGTCACGCAGTTAGTTTTCACTATTTGTAAAAATTTCACTATTAGTTTCCATTATTTATAAATGTCTTATCATTAGTCTCTATTATTTACAAAATTCTCACTACTAATGGTGAGACATTTGCAAACATTAGGGACTAATAGAGAGACTTTTGTAAATAATAGAGATTAAATAAGTGACTTTTGAAATAATGAAGACTATTGGTGGGACTTTTACAAATAATGAGGATTATTGGTAGAACTTCTAAAACAAGGGTAAATAGCACTACAACCCCCTATGCTTTAGCAAAAGTGTACATTACCCCCCTGTGGTTTAAAAAGTGCACTGGAACCCCATGTGGTTTCAAAAGTGTAGCACCATAGCTCATTCCGTTAAAAAAATTATTACTTTTAACGGAGAGTGTGTTACACGCGCGTTCGGTGCGATTTTTCATGTTTTAAGCTTAAATTATTACTTAAGTGGACAAAAATGCCCTTATATATGTTTTTTTTTTTCTCCCAATGCAATTTTCACAAAAAAATAAAAAATAAAAAAAAACCCATCTTCCTCAAACCACCGCCCCCCCCCTCCCACCCCCACCCCCACCCACCCCACCATCACACCCACCCCGTGTGTGTGTGCGTGTGTATATTATATATATATGTGTGTGCGCGTGTGTATATATATATGTGTGTGTGCATGTGTATATATATATATATGTGTGTGTGTGTGTGTGTGTGTGCGTCTGTGTGTGTGTGTGTCTGTGTGTGCGTCTGTGTGTGTGTGTGTGTGTATATGTGTGTGTGTGTGCGTCTGTGTGTGTGTCTATGTGTGTGTGTGTGTGTGTGCGTGCGTGTGTGTGTGTGTCTCTAAAAAGAAAAGAAAAAGAGAAATAAAAAATAAAAAATTGAAGGGCATTTTAGTCTTTTTATACAATTCAGTTATATTTGTTGACGGAAAATTAGGAAGGGGGTGCGTGTGCACGGTTTGAAAATTATAGGGGGTTCCGGTGCACTTTTTAAACCACAGGGGGGTCATGTGCATTTTTGCTAAACCATAGGGGGTTGTGGTGCTATTTACCCCTAAAACAATGAGGACTATTTGTCCCAAACTTGTAAATAATGGGAACTATTTTTAATCATGTTTTCGAGTTTGTTAACAAAAATATTATTTTATCATAATTACATAATCAATTTATTATCATGAATTTCAATCATAACATAATAATATTATGGACAAATTCGATCCTTCAATGCCATACGGGTATGAATGGTAGTATACGTAATACATCTTTGTAAAATTGTATACATTAGGTTTTCCATTGTTTCAGAAATAAACGCCTAGCTGAGTTTCTTATTTATGAACTAGTAAACGAGGTTAAAGGAAAAAGAGAAATTATGAAACCGTGAGAGAAATTTATCGATGAACAATTGAAAATGGATTGAAAGTGATTTATTCGGTCTACATAATTAATGATCTAAATTATTTCAACATTACTATCATCACCATTGTATGTCATGAGAGGATTCATTTTCCACAAACAGCCAAGGACATCGATGATAAATCAGACATAAAATGAAAGTAGTTTACTTGATCGGCACAATTAACGTTCCAAATTATTCTTATCATTATTGTTATATGTTATGAGAAGATCATTTCCCAAACATCCTAGGCCTATAAGAAATTGGATAAAATCTACTCATTTGAGTTTTGAATAATGCTATTTGTAGGTTGTTTATATTCTAGGTGTATTTGTACATTTTTTAGTGGCAAGAGTACATTCTAATGCCCACATTGGTCCATCCCCACAAGTTGGAACTTTTGAAGTTGCATTAAAAGAATTTGGATCTCCTAATAACGTAAAAGAAAAAATTAATAGTAGTGAAGTGATGATATAATTATGATAAAATGATCTAAACTATCGAGTGTAAAAATCAAATAAATGCATCATCACTTCATTACAAGTGGATATACTTTACGACAAGCAAAGCCTATAGCCTTTTCTCACCTCAAAATTTTTTTGCAAATGTGTGTATTTTGAAAATAATTTTAGGTTAAAAAATTAAGTTATCCCCGCTAATTATTATTATTATTATTGTTGTTGTATATAAGTGTTAAATTATGTAATTTTAACTCTAATTATATAAAAATTTAGAATTTGTCCCTACTTTATCACTATTAATCTCTCTATCGGTGGCAAAATAGTATGTTATTGCATTTAACCCTTTTGTATAGAACATTATTACGTTCTGTCATTATAGCCCACATCTTTATTAGGATTTCACCAATCCAGAGGACTAGAAATGATCCTCAATGGAAAAAGAATTGTTGTTGAAGTCCAACATGGTGGCAAGTTGCTTTTGTTATTGGTGATAAAAAGGGTGTTAAAACTTTATACCTTATCACCTTATGTCTCTTTTCCACTCTCCAATTTATAACAATCTTGAATCTGTTTGAGTAGATGATGACTGATAGCCAAGCCTATTTCATTAACACGATAAGATAATAACAGCTCAAATGAAAGCATGAAGAGGTAAAAGTGCTTTTTTTTTTTTTTAAATTTATGACAGGAGAATTTTCTGGAGAAATCCTAGGTGCACTTCCTTTTTTCAATGATGCAGAAGTCCTGGAAAGTTCTTCGAGTTCACTAGGCCAACTTCAAAATATATGGTACAATTCAGAGAAAATATGATACAAGTTAGTCAGATATGAAGCACAGAGCCTGAAATCATAAGTTTTCAAGCAGTAGGAGGAGCCTAGGGCTCTGACCATGTGGCTGTTGAAAAATAAAGTAGTGATTCGTAGACAGTGGCTTCATGGATATATCTATAAATTTTTTTTAGTAGAGATTAAAACGCATTATTGTTCAACTATATGAACATATATACATGTTTTCAGTGGAGACTAATTAGTCTTTTAACTAAAAACACAAAGATATAATTTTTTTTTTTTAAAAAAAAAATATATAGATTTTTTAAACATTGTTCTAGACAGCCCTCACTGACGCAAGCTTAGATTCGCCAGTAGGTGGCTTGGTTAACGGTGTTAAGAAACATGAGTTTTCATTTTAAAATCAATTGGTGCCAAGTTAAGTTGTCCAAGATTTTATATGGCGGATTTAGAGTTGGTGATTTTTCAATGTGGGAAGTTATATTCTACTCCCCCTCACGTGTGACCTGAGTTGAGAGAGGAGTTACACATGAAAAATTGAACAAGCGTAGACCTTATTTTGAGATAGTCATACTTGGAAGATTGAATACATGTGGACCGAATTTTTTTTAGATGGGTCACACATGTGGTAGATAACACATGTGGAAAATTGAAGGTGCGTGAACTATGTACACGCAAAAGATTGAAGACAAATGAACCTGATTTGAGATGGGTCGCATGCGGAAGTTAAATGAGACTAGACCATGGGCCTAGTTCTAATACCATGTTAAGAAACATGAGTTTTCATCTTAAAACTAATTGGTACTAAGTAGAGTGACTCAAAATTTTATATGATGGATTTAGAGTTAGTGATTTTCTAATATGAGAAATTATATTCTAACAAACAGAACCCACTAAAGCGATAACGAAAACGAGTCTTTATAGGGAAATCATAATTGTTTATGGACCCAAACCTTAGTAATTTATCTATGATCAGGGTGAAGCTAGGGTGAAATTAAATAAAAATTCAAACTGACTAATATTAAAAAATCAGCAGATAAGTTGTAGATAGTGCCTCGAATTAAAATGTTATTTCTTACAAAAAAGAGGACATAATTGCACGTACATATCAATGCTAGCTAAGAAGGAGATAAACATATAAGTTTGGTGGAAGTCTCAATCAAGGTCAATCTCAAGCAAGCAAGGCTTCTGCATCAATGCAGTTCAGCAAAATTGATTAATCATGAATAGAGATAGCATGAGAACATTGAAAATAAAATCAGATAACAAAAGTTTAGATGACAGCATACGTGGCAATCTAATCTCTAATTGGCCTTTTTTATGTTATAATGCCACTTGTTCTTGGACCGTGATTTCATGTGGGCTACTCTTTTTGTAGCTCAAAGTGTAATTTATGATGATAAAGCAATAAATAAAATTTTGAGGTGGGGGCAAACAGCTGTATAGTTGTTATCATAGTTTTTTGAATGACATGGGATTTTGGCCATTAATTGATTGATTTTCGGGTGCAACGATGCGATATCAAAGCATATGTTATCATGTGTTATGTCTAGAAGTATAGTTTGCTGCTCATCTTAAATTGAAAGTCATTTTGGGTCAGCCAGGGTTGAGGAAATGATTTTTTTTTTCCTCATTCTTACTATGTGTCATGTCACGGATATTGCTAATAATATATGATTTATAAATTAATATTGTGATTAACGATGAACCAAACCTACCCGTTTCTCGATTAACTAAAAGAAAATAGATTATATTGGAGGCAGGTATTATATTAAGGACCAATGAAAGTGAAAAAGGACATCTTATAGAGTATACCTGCTTCTTAGAAGAAATTGAAGAGTGGAAATGTTATTTTCGAATTTATAGCTAAGAAATGGAACTACTCAGTGATACTTTGGTGTAGGAACATAGTCAAAAATTTAATATTGAGGGGGTTGAAATTTTTTTTTGTACAATACTTTTAGTGGTTTTTGTACAATATTTTTTAGTATAGTAAAAAAAAAGAATCAATTTTTATAATTTTAAATTTTTTTATAGTTTTATTAAATTAAATTTGGTTATGGTTTCATGTTACGATACTTTAGAAAATTTGGTTAGCAAAATAATCATTCCGATCATATTTTTGAATATCAACTAGTGTACACTTTAGATGCATAAAATATTATAATAATTCTAAATTGCATATTTAACTATTAGTTCTTATTCATTGTACAAATTAAACAGTCTATGTATTCAATATATATTAAACAATCTAACTTGATGAGTTCTAGTTTAGTGGTTAGACATTAAATCAAATGTTATTAGAGGTCATATTTTTTAGATATTAATTTTTTTTATTCCATAACTAAAACTACAAAAATAAATGCAATTATGGTGACTTGAACCTCCAACCATCAACATAATGTTATTTGTGACTAAATACCAAGCCAACTTCATATTTTTAAAAGTTTTTTATCACTTTTCAGATATTTATTGGGGGAGGGGGGCCAAATTTGATTTTTTTTTAAAAATCAATTAAACTATATTCTTAGCCCCCCCTAAATCCGCCCTTGCTTTGGTGCTCCTACTGGTTTGATTCTTCCTTCTTTTGAGTCTTCTGGGGTATCTTAAAGGATTGGATGATCCGGGTATGAGTCATCTCTCTCTCACTGCTTGCTTTTAAGCTCATTGCAAAGCTGAGACATTATATTACTGGGCGCGCTCGAAGCAGCTTAAACACCGTGCTTTCATGAGCCTATTTTCTTAAAGAAGGAATAGCTCCGCACAACAAACACTCATTTGCTTGCTTAAAGGCTTAAACCTGTTTTGGTTCCCAACTGTTATACCTTTCTTCTGCAAAGATTCCATTATGAGATTCCGCGCTTTGAAAAGTCTTTAATGATGCGTCTGTAATTTAAAAGATAGAATCAAACCCATATTGTTTCATACTGAAAAAAAGAGTTTGATTTTGACTCAGAACGAATACTAGCTATATCTTTAACACTGTCATGGGCCAAGAGCAAATTACTCGTACTGGCCCAATCCTCAATGGCGAGGAATGAAAATGCCACTCATTCTTATTGATAGTCATCTATTCTGCAAACTCCATCGACGCGAATTAAAATCTCATTTGAGTCGTCTCCATCCACCTCATCTTAAGCTTTTCTCTCTCTATCTTACATTGTACTACCTCCATATCTTTACACTTTCTAACGGGTACATTTATAAGTTGTCTCTTAACATGTCAAGTCGAAATAGAGTAGTGCTAAGTAAATATTTCCGGCATATCTCAGCTACAAGCTGATGCAGCTTGCAAGCTGTTGTCCAAGGGGCTTTTGATTCTGTTGTAATCCATAGAAACTGAGCCTAAGCAACTAGCATCATCCATATTGAAACCATTGTAAAATGTGGTTTTATCTGTAAAATCATGGTGGGGGTAGGTACAAGGAGAAGTAAGAGCCGGACAACGTTTTTTATGGGAGTATCTAGGTTCGAATTTGGAACCTTTAACCACAATATTTGACACTAGAGTTACTGACCTAGTTTTGGACTTGTCGAATTTGGAACTTTTAACCACAATATTTGGTAAGAGCATCGCTGGATATTATCACTTAGCAAGTGTGAATCTTGTAGCTTTACATCCTATTTTATATTGCAGTTAAGCGATGAATTCGCCTTATATTATATCAATGAATAAAGACGTGAAGATTTTATCTCTCACCATTGCCTTGTGCAATCCAACAATATTTTCACGAAATAATGAACTAAACTGTAATTATTAGATATCTTCGCCAATTCACCTGATATTAGGCATATATGCATACTTCTCTTGGAGAGGTCCTGAATTAAAGTCTTGATCTGCTTATGTCCAAGGCCATTTTCGGATTAGTGCTTTGTGAGTTTAGGAAGAATTAATGTTCATTCTTAAGTCCTCGTTAATTGTATTTTCGAGATTCATTGGAGTGAATATCAGAGACGTGACAAGGTATCTCGGCTTCAGAAGAGATATGAGGCCTGAGACTGAAGTGGAGTATCTTGGCACATTTGAGATTACAATGTATAAAGGATCTGGAAATATATATAAAATCTGGACGAAGGCCTTATCCGAGGTCTGGTTACAAGTAGAGACGGATGTATATAGAGGTTAGTAAGGGTTATAGCTCCCACTAATCCCAATTTTCTTTTAAATATGAATGGTATTTTTAAATATATGAGTGTTGAATTGTGTATATAATATTGGTTGAGTTTTTATGCTGGTATCATTACCAATTTACTTCCAGCAACGCCAAAAAAAAAAAAATACCAATTTAGCATTCTTTTCTCTATATGCGAAATGGAGAACGAGAACAATAAATTGGAAAATAATTACTCAAGTATGATGCATATGGCATAATGAAAGTAATTACTAGTATATGTCTAGCAGAAGTGAGTGCATATCGTACCACGCGGTTGGTGTACTAAACTGGTCCAGACTAAATCCAAAATGCGTAAGAGATTTTTTATGAGAATCGATGAAATAGCTACATATATATGCAGGCATTATTGTACCTTTCAAAATTTTCTCTGTATCATTACTATGAATCAATTTGTCCTCATTGCTGTTTAGAGCCGAATGAGCTCTATTTGGAATTCTATAGCATACGCACTTACCTTTAGAAGTTGAATGAATTTCTAGTGGTTCTTTTCATTGGCGTCATTGAAAACATATTAGCAATCTAGAAGAACTGGAAGCTCGAAATGACTGATCAAATGAATTGATCCGTTTAGTCATGTTCTCCTCCTAGTTTTATGGCACGCCCATGTAGAGCGACGCTAAACACGCTACATTTTCAGTCCAAGTAAAGAATATCTTGTCCAAGTCATTTTAGCTTGCATCATCCTTTTGCCATTGGGAATGAAACATCTTTTAATTTGTAAGTGGTAGAAATTCAAAATATTGGACTCTGGTGATGGGAATATTTTTTTTAGCGAGTTATAATATACAATTTTTTAAAATAGAAGTTAATTGATTTTTCAAATAAAAAATACTGTTTTATGTATTTAAAAAAATTTGGGGCCAGTGGGGACTCCAGCATCGCACTCCCCTTCATATATAAACTACCCTTGATTGTAAGCTGCCAAGTGCCAAGATAAAGAGAGAGTCCTGAACAATAATTTATTAATATTTCTTCCAATTTTTCATCTAATTATTACAAAATACGATAAATAAACAACATAATTATTGATAATTTAAACATACAATACAAATAATATACAACTTCAAAACCATCGCATCCATGTTAGGAATCTTGAATTTGAACTGAAATTGAAATAAATATTTGTTCCGATAGAACCTTCTCTTCTACCGTAGATTGGCTGTAGATACACGACCCGACCTATCGAAAAAAATTATGTCAGACATGCCTCCAGGGTCTTTCTGCAAGATCTACACACTCTCTATATCTGTAGCAATCCACCAGATGATCAATTGTCAAGCCTGCTGCTTGCAGGAATGAGTACACTATCACTGGCCCAACGAATCGAAATCCATGCTTCATCAAATCTTTGCTCATGGCCTCAGCTTTCGGAGACCTCAGAGGAACATTTCTTGGATGTCTAAATTTGTTGATCATAGGTTTGTAGTTTACATAGTTCCAGACGAAGCTACTGAATGATCCAAACTCCTTCACAATCTACAAATAGTTGGAAATAAATTAGATTGACCGGTTTGATGCATATGGAGGAGACTGAGTTATGTCTCGAGTTTAGAAGTAAAACTAGTATTATAAATTTAATAATAATTACAAGGGGTTTTAAAATAATTGACCCAAAATGATTAACAATTTTATTTTTTTTTAAACCAACAACACTTAGTTATAATCCAATTATCACTTCTTCCACCGACATAAGACATTACAATCAACTCTCATTGAGAACTTGTTGTCCTCATTACGGCACACTCACTCAGGACCAATCAAGCGGTTCAAAACTCTTTGGGCTCAAGAGGTGACTCCTGCCATGTTTGCATGATTTAGAATTTTGAACCGCCTAGTCTGTGCTTTTGATAATGAAGTTAGGTTCTTTCAACCGGGCAAGGGGGGAGGAGGTGCAATGTACCAGATTGGTGGGAGAATATGGTTTATAAATGGGGTGTTGAAAGTTTAAGAGAACTTCGATTAACTATTTTCGGGTCAATAAATTTGAGGTTCAGGTAGTTATTACTTAAAAATCACAATACCAATCTTGCTTGAGGACTTGAGATACTTGGCCGGGTTGTGACAACATGAAGAAAATCTTGCAACAAATGATTAGTACAAACTTGCCTTGAGTATGCATTTGGCATTGTCTACTATGCATCTCACTCTGCATTCTGCTAATGTTAGTGTTTTGTTGGAGACTATATCAGTAATCTCTTTTTCGCCCATTTTCGCGATTGCATTAGGATCAAATCCAGCAAACACTTCTCTGTGAAATTATCAACCAAAAGACTATCTTTCAGACACTTTTATCAATAAGTAAAACTCGACTGCCAAAAAGATACGAAAAAACAGAAAATTTTCACCTAAGTAGTTCCTTCCGCTTCAGAATTTCTGTCCAGTTGAAATCCATCAACATCCCAGATAGTGCAAGAAGCTCGAATAATTGTCTGTTTAGTTCAGGAATCGAAGATGAAAGTTACGAATGTTAACCAGTCAATCCGGACTGATATTAGTTTATCATATATTGGAGGATCCACACGTATGGACCCCACTAATCACGTGATAGATTGACGAGACAGTATAAACTGATCCAAGAATTTTTCGAAAGTTATAAACAAAATGTGAAGTACTTACTGATCATCATAAACTGGAACTCCCCAGCATTCATCATGGAACTGTACATAAACTTTATCTGTTCATAAAAAATAGTCAGTCTACTATCTAGACTAGCTTCTTCTTTTTTCCTTTTTTCCTAAAATAAATTCAACTTATATGTGGGCCAGTAAGCTATATCTTTGTTAAATTAAAAACATTTAAATTGTATTCAAGGGTGGATGCAGCTCATCCCCAACCACAAAAGTTTTTAATAATATTCATGTATTTTAGGTCAAAAAATCGATTGGCCCCTAATGAAAACATAATTATATTTGTATAATCATGAAATTACGTGGTACTGAGAAATAATTTTAAATCCGGCCCAGACGGTATTTTAAATTTTCATAAGGTGAATGTAACAAGTTTAAACTTTTTTAATTTGCCTTTAATCATTGATGTTGGAGCTGCAAAAAGTGGTTGTAACAACCAAAAAAAATGTAATTAAGAAGCTTTTTGGTTATTACAATGATGGCTTCCCAGCTCTAATTTAATGGAACCTACCAAAGAATTTAGGTTAACTTATAAAGTCTAAAGATGCTATGAGTTCAAAACAATGCTTGTCAACATTGATTAAGTTAACAAATCATTATTAATTGTAAGGTCTCTGAAGAATAGATTCTAAATCATTTGTCAAGACTAGCACATTCACTCCCTAGGGTCCAACTCGAATAATGTTAGGGGATCATCATAATATCACTTCGAATTGTTTCCAAATTTCAGTTCTTTTTGTGCTCCTGGAAATGATTTTTTTTTTCCTTTAAAATAGAGGTCAAAGTTGTGGTTCGAATTTAGAACCTCTAATTACAACTCTTGTGTGTTGGAAATATTGTTCTATTGCTATGCGAAAATATATGTCACTTACCCTAATTATATAGTAATTCATTTTCATGGTTCCGTAATGCATTCACAGAGGATATATAGAAAGTGAGTCGTGCAGAATTCATAAGATTAAATAATAGCACTCTATATCTCGTGACACGTAGAGCGTGGTATTTTATTTTAAAAAGTTCATATAACTTCAAAAGATTCGTTCTTTATAAATCAAGTCAAAGGGTGCATTCTTATAAGTTTTTACTATGAGTAATGTTTTATGTCACCCTTTCGTCCATTTATTCCTTTTCTTTATAATATGATAAGAATTCATGAATTAAATGTCAAATTTTCATGTATATAATAAAAATTCTATTATATAACAAATTGAGAATGGGTGATATATACCGACGCTCTTTTGCTGCACTAAGTTCAAGCTAAAAATACCAGGAATAGGAACTAGTTTAATAATAAGAATAAGAAACAAGTTTATAACAGTAACTTCGTAAATCAAGACTAAACTATTGTCATGACATAAGGATTATATTAACTCCCTAAATTTACAAATTTACGTTAACAACTAGACTACATCGATGAGGACAATCGTAGTCTAAATGCTAAGCTTTAAGTTAACAAAACTTACCACTATTTTTCGTAATCCAATTACACCTCCTGAAGCCTTCCTCAGAAGGATTTGGACTAGGTTGTGGCAAAATTTTTGCCTTTGGTACCTCTCTTCTTTCCGTCGAAGTAATCAGGCGTAATGCTAATGAGATTTTCTGCTCCAGTGAAGTTGAAGAATCTGTGAGAGAAGAGTCATTTGATTTCTCTGATAACGTTAGTGATAGTGAAGATAAGGAAAGAGGTGAGCATGTTTTGTGAAGTGACAATGGGTAAACTTTCTTCAGGTGTTTGGACAAAAGTTTACTGGATGACTTCTCGGCCTTTGGAGACGAACTTTTAGTCTTCTCGGGGACATGTTTTCGGGAATTTTGTTTGAACATGTTAGGAGAAGAGAAGAAAATGAAGTCTATGCCTTAAATGTTTAAGACACTAAGATGATCACTGAGATAACTAAGATTTATACAACTTAAGCTCTCAAGTGGAAGGATGTCAAGAGAAAACAATGCAAAAAGTTGGTAGGTCTATTGTGAGGTTTATCATAGAGTGATTATATATTCTACTACTTACTATTTAAGCAATATCAAAAAAAGCATGTTGTACTTGTTGAAAATGACACTTAAATATATTATTTTCCATTAATACCAAACTTCTTAGAAGCATTAGGTTTTTAGGTGATGATATATATGATCAAGAAAAATGAACTTTAAGATATGAAAATAAACACAGTTGTTCGAGATTATTGTGTTGCGTGATATTGTTCATGCCATGACGTGGTAGATAGGTTGTATTCTACTAAACATAGTGAAACAATAATATGATATAGATAAATGAAAGAAAAAGAATCTAAGTAGGAGAACCAACTCTGTTTGACTGATGGAATTATATATGACATATAAATATTAAGAGTTATTATTGAACACAATAAATAAAAATAATAAACACTTGTTTAATAGTTTAAATAGTTAGATAATAAGGTATTAATATGGTATCAGAGACATGTTATCAAATAGTTTTGTAAATAGTCTGCTTGCAAAGTTAAAAAACGAATCTCACTTATACGTGAGACTGTGTTAAAGACACTAAAAAAACCCAAATGTTTTTCTTTCAGCACTACTTTATTAAATCGACGGCTGTAATAAATCAACTTATCAATATTATAACATTTAGAAGAAAAAAAAAAAAAAACCGTTGCAAAAAGTAGACTAGTAATGTTTATCCGGGTTTCTTATTTTCTCTAATTTAATATCTCTTAGAGCATCATAATATCATGATATTAAAGTTGGAAAAGATTAGGCATTGCCTAGCTAAAGCTCTGCAATTGGCTTAAGGATATTGATTTGCCAGTTTTTAGTTGAAGTGTTTGTCTCAGAGAAAGTATAATTGGATCCAGCATTAAGCTTAATTCCCACTCATGTACTTTGTATGGAGGCTTTGAGGCAAACCTATTGCCTGCATAGACAAGGATATGCCATCCATCAACTCTCCAGTTCTTACCATTTTACGTACTTCATTACATCATTAATTATATTATACTCTAGATTGCTCTCTCGAAAAAAGAGAAGTAATAGTCGATTGCTAGTATTGTCTCCTAATTTCTAGACCCTATTGTTGGGAAATTATTCACTACTAAGTAAGAATTTACTCATAATATAATAACGTTATGATTAATAAAATTTAATGATTAATAATTGATAATTCAATTATCGTAAAATGATCTTAACAATTAATAATTATTCGATCTCGTTCATTACGTAATAACTTTATGAGTGGACTCTTACTCAAATTTTTGTACTTGTATTTATCTATAGCTATTTACTTATATAACTGAGATGGTTCCTTACTCACATTTCTGTATTTGTGTTTGACCTACTCTTTATACTTATATAACTGAGAGAAAAAAAAAGTTGATATATAGTAAATAGATGGAATTATCACGAGACAACCTGAGGCTGAGGGAAAAATACGAGGTACTATATTGCTTAGTCTAGATTTTATGGATAGCAGGGGCAGATCCAGAAATTTTTCTAAGTGGAGGCTAAAATAAATAATTTTTTAACTATATAAGTATATATATATTTTTAGTGGGGGCTAATTAATTTTTTTAACTAAAAATACATAAATATTTAAATTCTTTTCAGAAAAATACATATAATTTTTAATATTTTTTTCTAGGTCAGTAAGGACTATAACCCCCGCTCGGCCTCATATAACTTCGCCCCTGATGGACAGCAATCAAAATTTGTCCCGAACCCGCAACTTCTGTCTCGAAGTCTTGTATTCAGTCCACTTTTTTCTTTTCCTCTTTTAGTTTTCGGTCGAACGAAGTATGACCGACTTTCCTTTTCTATTCTTTGAACAAAACAAATCTAGAGATTGTTATATTACAGGTGTCATGTTCAATTCAAAACTTTGAGCTTACAAGTGAGATTAGAGTTAACTTAAAATAGTTAATTTGAGTTAGTACTTAAATTTAAAACGTATCCTAATAATAAATTAATCACACTCATATCTTGTCTCTTTTCAATTGTGAGATATTAGGATAGGCCAAATGCAAAATGTTACGATATATTCTCTTGTTTTCGGTAGTGATTAGTGACACAGAAAAATGTTGAAAACTCGTTTAGCAATGTGGCTCATTATACATCATGCATTTTTTTTTTGCTAAGTCAACGAAAAAAGGTTTCATTAATTAAAATGATGGTACAATAGGTTGGTCAAAGACCAAAATACAACAAAAAAATAAAGTTGAAAATCAACTAAAGATTCTAAGTCTAAAACAAAGAGCATCAGAAAAAAAAGAAACAACTCAGCGATATGGGGAATTGAGAATTCCCCTGGGTCTCTTTCCAGTATCAAACCGCTTCCCTGAAATTAAAGAATGAATATCTCTGGAGAGGTCGGATCTGGGAGGAGATGGTTGACGATATAACTCATGAACACTATATGAGGTTGACAAGGCCATCGACATCGGATTTTCATTTTGAAAACTAACAGTTTTGCATTGGTGGACCTTTGAGGTCAAGTCAGATGGCATACTTTTTGTAGAGGGTACCAAATTTGTGTCGAGTCTAGGCAGTTGTTTGTTGGTAGTAGTTTTTTTCTTCTTCTTCCTCTTACGAGTATGAACATTGGTCCAGCTAGGTTCTGGGTCAGACATTTGAGTATTACTAGGTTGGGATGTCTAATTGGTACTGGGCTAAGCCTGGGCAGCAGATCTAGAGCGAGTGGTGGAATCACATAAGGTTGGGCAAGCGACAGTTGAGTGACCTAACAACTTGCAAGACGAGCATTTGGAAGGTTTCCAGGCATACTCTATGTCAATAACTGCAGTCTTACCATTCGGGAGTTTCACATATGTTTCATCAGGAAGCGGTTCATTAAGATTCATCTCGACATAAACCCGAGCATATCTAAGGTGTGATCTTGATGCTATTTTTGCGTCCATTTGAAGAGGATAACCGATGGTACTGGCAACATAACTAAGTCCAGGTTGAGTCCAAAGGACCATAGGGACATTCCTCAGGAGTAGCCACATAGGAACCTTGTTGGGAGACAAATGCACAAGTTGTGTATTAGGTTCCCATTTCCGTAAAAGAAGTGGTCTATGATTGACATGCCATAGCTGATCAAGAACTTGATCACAAATTCCTTCTGATTCAAACCGAAAGAGAAAAAGATCATTTTCCAAAGATTGGATTACAACTGACCCAAAGCATTTCCACTGTGTATCCACAACTTGTTGAATAAGGAAGAAATGAGGAGGTTTACCGATAAATTGTCGAACCAAACAACCTTTCCAAACAAGAGCACCTTGATCAAATACATCTAAAGTAGGTGAATCAATTTTCTTCCCTTCAACAATTTCTGACTGAAAGAAATCCAATTTAAGAGGATTTTTTTTTCTTGGCATGAAAAATGTTTTCCAATTCTGATTTCCATTGCTGGCCAAATTTTCAACCAAAGAATTTGTTGCACCCGTGAGCGGAGAGAAATCTGATTGATCAAAAACGGATCCCACCACCTTATGCACCGTGGTCGTGGCTACATCTTGCAAATTGGTAGCTTGAGTTGAGTTTGGGCTATGCACAATGGTAGGAGTAGACCCCTTCATTGAATTTTCATCCAATCCCAAAATGTTGTTTGAATTTGAATCATTAGAAAAAGAATTACCATTGGTGGTATGACATGAGAGGTCCCCCGCGGTAAAATAATTGCCGTTGGAATTTTGTTGCAAGTCCACTTCCCCATTGTTGTTCAAATTGGAGCCAAAGATAACATCATGCTCAGAATTGTTTGTACCTTGACTATCTGGACTGCTTGTACATTTTTCATGAGCAACAGAACCATGATGAGAATCCATAGCTGGAGAATCACAGGCAAAACCATCATGACCGTTATCATTGTTGCTATGGTTAATAACAACGATAGGAACTTCAACCAAAGCTTCATTACTTGTGAGACTTGTATTTGCACGTTGAGATGGTGTACCTTTCACGACTTGGGGTTGAGCCGAAGGCAGAAGACTTTCATATTTTTGAGCGATATCACCAAAAACAATGGGGGAATCAACCAAATCTTCATCTTGGACACCAAAGCTTCCTACCAATGAAGAATCGGGAATGAGATCCATAGCACAAATAGAATCATAAACAAGATTGAGTTCTTTGTTTGAATCAGATGAGGCAGCATCTTTCACACTTGAAATTAACATAGAGTCTTCCTTGTCATGAGAAGGGGAAGAAGAGTTTTCCAACTCTTGGGATGATTTCAATGCAAGAGCAGCCCGAGCTTTAAATTGAAGCTTAGAGCTAGCTCTAGAAGAGGAAGAAGGCTTATTATTCCCCCTCATAAGGGGGAAGAAATGCAGGTGTTAGGGCATTGTAGTGATTTAGGATAAGGCAAAAAGGATAGCTAATGTTTCAATGAGGCAAAATGTCGAACAAGTAGAGAACAAAACAAAAGGCTGAAAGAGGTGAGGTGTTTGTTGTAGGTGTTGGGGCACGAGAGTCAAAAGGCTTAATGAGTTATACATCATACTTATGATAACTCAATAAAAAAATATTATATATCTCTTTTATGCTGCGACGCGAGAAAAATTGGCAGCAACTTTGTTTGAGTCTTTTCGTCAATTCTTCGTTGTTCAGGTTTCGAGTTGAGAATTTATTTTTTTTAATTGAGATTCAGATTGTGTTTTAAATATTGTTTTCAACATATTCAAATTAATTTATGGAGAAGTTTAATTTAATTTCTATTCATAATTCTGATTTGATTCCGTTGATTATGAACAATTAATTTATTGTTTAGAGTAGGATTACTATGTAATAATTTAATTCTATGGTCTTGAACTTGGTTGGATTATTTTGATGCTACTTTTATATATTTAATCTACATGCTTTATTACATTCTTCCTATTATTTTATTATGCTTGCAGCTAGTAATTAGTAGGAATTCATATGGTAGATCAATTATATAAATTGGGCTTGATTGCGAAAACTATAGGTTGTACCGTAGTTTTCCTCCACTTAATCAATTAATGTGTTTGCCTAGGAATTTAGGATAAATCTATACTCCAACTAGATAATGGACTTGGAAATAGTGTTGCACCTCTAAACTATGTCTAACCCGTTAATTAATTAAACATAGGTGATTACTTAGGCTTGTAGTCTAATCTGGCATCAAAATAGAAAATCCTAAGTTCGAGTCTAGAATTAAAGCTTTGCATAAGAATCCGATCCCTAAACTTTTCCCAATTATAATCAAACCTTAATTTCAACTTTCATATTTAATTTTAATTTTTTTTATTTAATTTTATTTTTAGTTAGTTTATTCTAAACACCAAATCCACAATTTAATTTAATTTAATCACTTAGGCACTTTACCTATACTTTTCCACGAACTTTCAGATTGCCTCCCTGAGAATTCGACCTCGCACTAATACATTACAGTACAATCACTCGTGCACTTATGAGCTAAAACTTGACTTAAGATTGATCTTAATTTATACCCTAAGCTAAGTACCCATCATCTATCCTACTTGAGCCGACTTAGGACACCCCCACCTTTACAGTGAAAAGGCCTAAAGTAGACTTCCGTTGCTTCTGGAAAATATTATGTTAAACCTTGCCCACCCACCTCAATAAATCTCAGCATGCTTGAACCTCGCTTCCTCTCTATCAGTGGGTAAATCACCTCTTTCTAAGAAGTCTCTAATCGGCTGAGTCTAAAGGATGCTCTGCTCTACCACCGCTATCTCACCTCATTTGATATTCACACTTGGGGCAACCACCTCTTCCATCTGAACAACTATAGACTCCGAGAACCCCACCGCCAACTTTGAGAGCGCATCTGCTTGTTCGTTTTCTGCCCGAGGTACCTGCCGAATAGTGAACTGCTCAAATCGGTCAATCAAACTCTTGACCTTTGCCAGATAAGCCGACATAACCAAATCCCGAGCTTCATACTCCCCAATCACCTGGTTTGTTATCAATTGAGAATCGGTCACGACGTCCATTGCCCGAGCCCCCAAAGCCTATGTTGGTTTCAATCTTGCGACTAATGCTTCATACTCAGCTTCGTTATTAGACGCCGGAAACCAAAACTTCAACGAATATCGCATTTCATCACCTACCGGGCTTCGGATTACCACCACCACTACCCTGCTTTCCCGAGGCTCCGTCCACCCATACTTTCCAGATTGGTTCTTCCAACTGTGCGACCCCGCCTGTACACTCAATGATGAAGTTGGCCACAGCTTATGCTTTGATTGTGGTTCTGAGCTGATACAAAATGTCGAACTGTCCGAGCTCTACTGACCATTTCAATAGCCTTCCTGACATCTCGGGCTTATGCAGGACTTTCCTCAGGGGCATATCCGTCACCACACATATAGTATACGCGTCAAAGTAATGTCTCAGCTTCCTTGATGCTGTAATGAGAGCTAGAGTCATTCGTTCTATTACTGGGTACCGGAACTCTGCCCCCTGAAGTATTTTACTCACATAATATACTGGTTTTTGTACTCCATTCTCTTCTCTTATCAATGCTGCCACCACTGCTGTTGCCGAGGTAGCCAGATATAAATATAAGACCTCTCCCCCCTCAAGTCGGGACAATAGGGGCGGCGAGCTCAGATACTCCTTCAACCCTTCAAATGCAATCTGGCACTCCTCTGTCCACTGGAAATCCTTAGGTTTTCCCAAAGTCCTGAAAAAAGGGACGCAACTGTCGGCTGACTGAGACACGAATCGGCTTATGGCAGCCACTTTCCCTGCTAGTTTTTGGATATCCTTCGTACATGCAGGCGGTTGAAGATCAAGAATAGCCTGAACCTTCTCTGGGTTAGCTTCGATTCCCGGCCAAATGCACACTTCTCGAGGTTTAGTTTGATTCTGACCCCCTCCATAACAGTGAAGGCCTCAACGAGGTCTTCCACGTGCGTCTGAGCTCTTTTACTTTTTACTAGCATGTCATCAACGTATATTTCCATGTTTCAGCCAATCTGCTACTCAAATACCCGATCCACAATCCGTTGGTAAGTTGCACCTGCGTTTTTTAACCCAAATGGCATCACCTTGTAGTAGTAGGTACCTCGGTCAGTAATGAACGTAGTTTTCTCTTCGTCTTTTAGGGCCATCCTTATTTGATTATTGAAAGGACCATTTCAATAGGTGAATCACAACATACATAATGAGCTAGGTGGAAGCAAAACCATGATTTCAAAAAAATTTCAGCATCATAATATTTGTATTCACCATAATAGCTTATGTCTAGTCCATGTAATCAACAAATCTACTACATATATAACTATATATATGAATTAACAAGAGTTATCAAGGTATACCTCTTGAAGATTCAGCCAAGAAGATGAAGAAGCACTACAAGAATGATGACAAGCCTTTCACACCTTGCAAAAGCACTAGTTTGTCCACACAAGCATCCAAGAGCTTCTCCTCCACAAACCAAATGTATGTACTAGCTATTTGGATGGAAATATGAGCTTACACAAGGGTTGAAAGCAGGAGAAAAATCTGCCCCAAGCAATGGACGAAAATGGAGAGAAAAAGAGAGAGAGAAAAAATTCAGATTTTTGCTCTTGTGTGTTCACCTCTTAAAATCTGATTTTTCTTGCTCTTTTGTTGTGTTAAAATTCTTATTTTTCATTCTTGCTTTCTATGCATATATGTTATCTATGCATACTTGTGTCTTGTGCATTTGAAGTCTTCCATGCATTCAAGCTTTCAAGACAACCTTGTGTCATGAAATTGTAGCCTTCTATGCATTTATGTCTCCTATGCAACTTTGTGTCTTGTGTAACTATTAATATATACATTTATTGGGCTGAAAATTATAGTGGAAAAATATGTATTTTTCCACTAACTTGCCAAGTATTAATCCTAGCCATAGATTCTAATCAAGATCAAATCTTGGCCTTTGGATGTCATCATCTTTTGTTAATTATATATATATATATATATATATATATATATATATATATATATATATATATAAACATATATACATATGATTAAATTAATCCTAATCTATATTAGATTAATTTATTGGAAACTAACTTTTCATATTTATACTTTGGCCCCAATACTTTTAAAAATTATATTTTTGGCCCATTACAACTTAATGACCAAATACAACAACGTTAACTCCTTAACGTTTTCAAACCTTTTGTAAGCTCATTATAGAAACTCTATTCATGATACTCGAACGTGTGTGACTCTCTAGATTCACCACCGTATAACGATGAGGGACCATTAAACCCTTTTAATCTATTCCAAAAAATGTTCCCGTCATTCTCGGAATACCCTCACGTTCTAGAGTGACGTCTAGTAACATATCAAGACAATATATACGGTAATGAAGTCAATCTCTTGTGAATCTATTTACAGTCGCAAATTAACGTGCAGTCCGATCCTTCCGTTAATATGTCCCGATCGAATAAGGACCATGATATGATTAAGTCCATTGGTTTGATTCTACGCTTAGATCTAAACGGTAGAATGAGAGATGACATTCATGGAAATACTCCTTTCCATCATCACGCCTTGGCCAAGGACTTCCTCATTCAACTACCGAAATTAGATCGCATAGGACATCGTTTCCTATCGGAAGTTAACAGATCCTGTGTTGACAATTACCTGTCAATCTCTATACCGAAGGAGTAAACTGCAAAAAGGCCGTAACCCATCTTTATAAACAAAGACAAGCATTGTCCTAATGCTAAAATCTAAACCCCGATATATCAGACAACCGTAATTTCTCAAGTCAGAGGATTACTTGCACAATCGCAACGAGTAATAAAACTATTAATCCACAGTCATGTAGTTTATTACTCATGCCACATTCAATGATCTATTCCACTAATAATCATTCATATGTAAGTTAATCGCATCCCATACTATTATGGCTCGAGGCTCGCCATCCTTTATCATTAATATCATATATTAATCAAAAGTAACTACATATGATAGTCCATAATTGATTATTCTAGTCCTGGTTGAATAATCTAAGGACTATGAATAACTTTTAATGTTAATCATATTAAAGAAATACGCCAAGATATTCTAAACAACTTATAGAATATATTTCTTCTAAGAAAAAACATAAGGACACATTCATACAATATAAGACGGAGAATATGAATGTCAACTCAAAATGCCATTAATAAAACATATATTTACATTAAAATGCCCTACATAGGTCATCTAACTATACTGTATTAGGGCATATCTCTAACAATTATACCCCTTAAATGCATCCATGAAAGTTAGCATTTCACACCCCAAAGTAGCATCCACTATCTAATCTATCCTGGGGAGTGAGTAACAGTCATTCGAGCAGGCTTTATTGAGATCTGTGAAGTCAATGCACATCCTCCATTTTCCAAAGGGCTTCGGTACCAATACTACATTAGCAAGCCATCTCGGGTAATCCAGTTCCCGCACGTGGCCTGCTCTCCAAAGCTTGCTGACTTCTTCCCTAATGATTTGATTCATCTCAGCATTGAAAACCCTCATTTTCTGTTTGACAGGCCAGAAGCTTGGATCAACATTGAGGCGATGGACTGTTATATGCGGGTCTATACTTGTCATATCAGTGGAAGACCAAGCAAAGACATGTTTATTTTGTGAAATGAAATTTATTATACCTTCTCGCAAGGCTAGATCAAGCTTGCTGCCCTGCTGTACTTTCTTGCCTGCAACCAGCTCTACATCCACCAAGTCCTCAACTGGGGTAGCCTTTTTGATCTCTTTTCCTTTTTTGGAATTCCTCTTCAGGATCTCCACCAGCTCTGGCTCATCCCTCTGCAACCTCAAGGACGCAGCATAGCATTCCTGGGCACGCCTCTAATCCTCCCTCAGTGTAGCAATCCCATTTTTGGTTGGATATTTGAAGGCGAGGTGATAGGTTGATGCCACTGCCTTGAACTTTCCCAAAGCAATCCTCCCTAGAATCCCATTGTAAGCAGACTTGTAATCCATAATGATGAAATCAATCATCTCACAGCTCTTCCACTGCCATTGCCCAAGGGTCACAGGTAAGGTGATGAGTCCCTTGGGCCTGAATTCCTGGCCTGTAAAACCAGATAGTGTGCCCTTCGTAGGTATCATATAGGTTTTCTTGAACCCCATCTTCTCAAAAGCTTCCAAGAATAGCACCTCAACAGAACTCCTAGTGTTTACCATCATTCGTCTCACCAAGTAACCACCCACATCCGAGGTTATTACAAGTGGGTCATCATGCGGTAAAATCAGCCCTTCCAAATCTTGATCCGTGAAGGTAATGCTTTCATCAACCCTCGGTCTCTTGAATTGGGGTTCCCCCTTTCCCGACCTCTTGCAATTCTTCCTTGCGGCCAGGTTTTCTTCTCCCGAGGCCATTCCTCCAGTAATCATCTTTATTTCACGATGAGGACCCCCGGGCTCACGTCAGGGACCCCGATCTCGTTCTCTTGCGAGCTTCTACCTTTTCCCTTCCGTTGTGGCTGAGGTTCCTCCATCCTTACATACGCGGCCAAATGACCTTTCCTGATCAAGGCCTTAATCTGGTTTTTCAATTGGATGGAATCATCTGTGTTATGCCCATAATCATTATGGTACAGACAATATTTGTCCCGAGACCTCATTCCCGGGTCCCTCTCATCCTCTAAGGTACTGGCAGGTCAAATCTGGTTTGAATTTCAACAAATATTTCCCCCCAAGGCTTATTTAGAGGGGTGTATTTTTTGAATCTCACCTCCTTTGGTTTCCCCATTTGTACTACTATAGACCGAGCATCTGTTTTACCCTTGTCCTTGGAATGCCCTCCCGGGGTCTGCATATTCGTGACTTTCTTTCCCGACTCCTCCTCTCTTTTAGCCTGTATGACTTCCTCGGCATTAATATACCCGTGGGCCCTCTTCATAAATTATGTCAACGATTTTGGAGCCCTCTTTGCCAAAGAAGCCATGAAGTTTTGATTATTCAACCCTTTGATGTACGCCGTGATGGCGAACCTATCATCAAGATGAGTGATTTCTAAGGCAGCTTGATTGAAGCGGGCTGAATATTGCCTTAAGGTTTCCTATTTCCCTTGCTTAATACTAAGTAGTAAGGATGTATGCTTGGTTGGCTTCTTACTTGCTACAAACCGATCCGTGAAAGCCTCAGATAACTGTGCGAAGGACTCGATGAAGTCCACATCTATGTCATCAAACCATCTTCTCGCCGAATCCACCAAAGTGGTGGGAAATGCTCTACACATCAGAGCCTCTGGTATTTCATAAAAAGCCATCTTGTGACGAAAAATCGCCAAATGGTCCTTCGGATCCCTTGTTCCATCATAAGGTAGCAATGACGACAACTTATAACCAGTTGGACAAGGGACATCTCTTATTGCCCTCAAGAAAGGATTTGGCCTCACATATGTCTACGCTTGGGATCCCTCATACCTAGATCCACTTTTAACCTCATCCTGAAGACGTCTCCTCTTGGGGGGTTCTTCCCTATGAACAGAATCTGAGGACCCATCTCCTTCCTCTCGAGCACAGGGGGCGTATTGGGGTTCAACCCTCCTGGCTGACACCTTGGGTCTTACGGGTGGGGGATTTTGGTGACTTGGATAGAGGTGTATAGGCTAGTTTAATAGGTAGGCGAAATGAGCTGGTAGTTGAACTGGTTGGGGTTGTGTTTGGGCTTGTAGCAAGCAGTTCAAGGTTTCCTGTATATTTTCTACAATTTTGGCTAGATTGTTCACATCCACTTGTAGGGGTTGAGCAGGTTGTGAACAACCAGAAGTTGAGGTTCCCTAGATTTGGGTTTGTACATGCGGCGCTGGATGGTGAGCTATATGGGTGGTCTGATTTTAGGTTCCACCTGGAGGGTACATGTGACACCCGAGAAATTCTACCATAAAAATTTATTTATGCATGTTGCATATCTACGTGCGCATTTCTACGTGCATCATCTTTCTTGCTTAATTGTTTTTATTAGGGGTTACTATTCATAATATTTTTGACTGTTTTAAAAGTTTGATTTTAAATTTTTCCTAGGTCATATGATATTTAAAAGGAACCGAGAAATTTTCGTTTTGAACTTTCGGGCTTAGGAGCGTGCGTTTGGAAAATAGATTTCATGCCCTTTGAATAGTGTTACGTTAGAATACTGCTAGTATTAAATTAAAAAGCATTTGAAATTGCAATTAGCCTTAATTGATCAAATTTTTGAGACTAATTAGCTTAAGTTATTAACTATGCATCACATATAATAATAACCACTCATGAAATTAAAACAAAAAGGCTTATTCTTGTCATCAAAACAAATAAAAAAATGACCTCTATGTCCTCAAGCTTGGCCGACCACCTATAGGAGAGAAAGAGGAGATTTTGCTTCAACATTCTTGCACTTTGAGCTCCTAGCTTGATCTTGGAAGGGTTTTAAGCAACCTAGGGACTTCAACAAGCTTCATTGTCTTCAAAAATTGTGAGGGAGATGCATTTCATGGTTTTTAAAGTTTATGCTCTTATGTTGAATTTTATTGATTTGTTGTTTATAGCTATAGAACTTATTATAAATGCTTTCTATGAGTTATTTGATGCCTATAGAGTTAACTTTTGAGGTTTGATAACAAAGTTAATGGTTGAATGTAGATATTGATCAAAGAGATGATGAATAGTGTCTAGCATTAGGGTTTTGAGAAAAATTGCAAATTGGCTTAAATTGATGCTTCAAGTAGGTGCTCTAGACCCTAGGGAAGTTAGTTGAAAAGCCACGTGAGGTTGAATCACCCGAAATCGAACTTAATTGCATAAATAGCCGACTTTAAAAAGGGGACTTTTCCCGTTAAGCAATCCGGGCAAATTTGGGAATTGATTCGGGTATCCTTGAGCTAAGGAAGCACCTTTGGTGCTTTCGTTTTGTGAAAATAGGGTTCGGTTAGTATAGTTGTAGTTCAAACCCGTTCGGGGCCTTCCCGAACTTTTTTCAAAAATGAGCTTTGATGACTTTAAAAGGTACCTTTGAGCTTAATTAAGAATATAGAAAGACTAGGGTATGATTGGGAATCTCGAACCATGCTTAGGAGAAAGAAAACTCGGTTAAAGAAAGGGGAAAAAGTAGTTTTGGCTATGTTTGATGCAATTGGCACTTGTATTTAAGTTATCTTGTGTTGTATTGAATATTTAGGATATAATTAAGCTATTTGAGTAGATTGTGGGAATTAATTGTGTTGATTGCTTCTTTTGGAATCTTTAAGCTAATTTCATGCTTATGTGAATTTATATCGTGCATATATGTGAGGGCGGCCTACTTTGTCGTCCCTCATACGTGTTATGTGATTTCTTGAATGCTTGTGTCTTGTCTTGGGGTTGCGCAACCTTTTCGGACATGGTAGCGTCGAGAAACACGGGTGGCGTCGGGCTTGCCGTGCTCCCTCGACTACCATGGTGCCTATTCCCTTTCTCGCTGAGGCATACTCCACTACCCCAGAGGCATGTTTCACCTGCTGGGCATGGACCTACCTCGGGAGAAAGGGTCGTAGGATCGGGATACATCCGGAGTATCCCACTTGTTGGTGTTTGGGGTTTGCCGGCATGTTCGTGATGCTCGTGGTTCGTGGCTCGTGAATGAAGACTTGGAAGTGGAACCGTATCCTTTTAAAGTGATTAATAGCTTGGCTTATTGTATTGTTGGTTTATGTGGCTTATATATGTTTTCTTGTGTTGCATATCATATTGCACGTTGGCATGTTGCATCACCTCCCTCGCTGGGCAACTTTGTTGCTCACTCCTCATTTGAAATGTTTCAGGAGAAGCTAAGGTGAATCCCCAACTGTTAGAAGTAGAAGAAGAAGAAGAAGTTCACGTAGATCAGAATCCGTGACTTTGTGTGCTGAGGTGGATTTTATGTGCTTCTTGTATGGAGTTCTTGTTAATAATGTATTTTGAGACCTTGGAGTCTTGTGTATATGTTTAATAGTTGTGGACTAGAATGTTAAAGAAAGTTGTTGGTTTGTAATAATGGATTCTAGACTTTAATTTCTCTTACACGCTTGGAGTGTTTATTGATCTACATATGGAACTTAGAACTTATGTTGTATTTAACTACTTATGGCTTAACCCAACTTATCTCGCATGCTTGTGTGCTTAAGTAGAATGTTGTTGCTCCAAGGCTCGGATAGCCTTGTGATTGTGTTTTGGCTTTGGAGATATTAGTAGATGAGTTGTTGTTTTTAGTTCAAATGTCTTGAGTGAATGTTTACAGGTAACAATTTTGTCCTTGGTACAAAGGAGACTCTGTCCGAGTGACGAGTCCGAGCCTGACTTTAGCGTGGGGTTAGGTTCGGGGCGTTACAGTACACTCCAGGCGGTAGAGGTTCTAGGCTTTGGTGATGACTCCGTACTGCGTCTCCAGGTGGTAGTAAAATGTGAGCTTGGTTGTGACTTCTAGTTTAAACCATGGTAGTAATCTCAGTGAGCAATCACTTCGAATTTTTCAACGATGGTGCCAACCTGTTAAGGTACAAAATTCCGAACAGCCAAGCTGGGTTGGACCTGCAAAACGAGCACTGTGGGTTGAGCCCATGTGAGCACTCTGATGATCAAGATAGTTTTCTCCTTGATGAAGAAGAAAGATAAGCTTTTAAGAAAAGTGTATGGAATGTGTGAGTTACCTTTTTTTGAATGTGAGAGTGCTATTTATACCTTTGAAGGAGATTCCATTTTCTCTCTCCTATCTAATTCTTTGTGATTGTGTCAGAGTTAGTTACAACAACTTTTTCCAAGGTCTTTAGGATTTGTCCTTGTTCCCGAGCTCTCGTATGCCGCTTTATTTGTACAGTGATGACCTCAGGGCTCGAGGCAGATAGACCTCGGTCCGAGGTAGTCCATGGGCTCTTCTCTATACTACATCTCAAGGGTATTTTGGTAATTACACCTAGGGTCGGGATTTTACCTCATATCAATTATATTCCTCTTGTTTACAAGGAAAATTACATCTTCTAAAGAAAACTATGCATGCAGCGTTGCTGATCAAAGAGAAAATAATAATATTAAGGAAGAAACAAAAGAAGAAAGATTAATGACTCATTCACATCTTAATTGAAGATACTTATGAGTTTTACCTTCTAAATATTTTTTCCCCTTCTTTCATATCCTTGTTAACCATATTTTAATCATTTTCTGTTAATAGACACATCTCAAATTTATAAAAAAGTCGATTAAGAAGAGAATTTCCTTTTCGTCGTCTAAGTAGAACCACCATATGAGCCGAATTTTGATGAAAGAACAATCCTTACAAAGGCCCGGCCAATTGCTATGGGTCCAAGGTTTTTTGAATTATGCAAAAAAGAGATTGTTGAATTACAGCATAAAGGTCTCATTAGACCAAGCTACAGCCCATGGAGTTGTCCAGCGTTCTACGTGGAAAATGCAGCAGAACTCGAAAGAGGAGCTCCAATGCTAGTGATCAATTATAAGCCATTGAACAAGGCTTTAAGATGGATTAGGTATCCCTTACCTAATAAGAGAGATCTTGTCACGCCCCAACCCGGCCTATAAGGTTAGACTAGGGTGTGATCTAAACATTCAGGACATGTCACATACTTAACCGTTTATGAAGATTTAACACTTATCGTTTTAGTCTAAACTCCAAAGTTTTCCGAAAAACCGGCAACATAACGACTATAATTGGACTCTTTGGTTTGGCCTAATTCTCTAAATGCCTCAAATTTTTCTAATCTCAAGTTTCATTTCCAACTAGGATTATTATTTAACATCAATTGAAATGCCTATTAGTTATCTTGATGTCTCGTTTGATTTATAATCTAACATGATACTATGTCTCGTTTGTTTGTTTATCCTCGTTACAAAAGTGCCTGTTTAAGATTGGATAGGTTCATTTACTTAGTCCTTAACTAATACGTCATAACCTATGATAGATACTAGAGGTAATAATAGCAAAACGATCATAGTAGTGTCTAGTGTCTGTCTAGCAATATCAGTACAAACCAAAATTAGACCCCAAATTACAACGGGGGTCTTTACATTACAACATCGAGCAACATAAAAGGAAATAGTCTTCAAGTAGCATAAAGTTCACAAGTAGCCATAATCACGCAAAGCACACAAACAGGCAATCACTCCAAGGATTCATCGTTAGGCACACCGTCCTCGGGTACCTGTTCTGGATCTTCTTCACCTGAGATGATAAAAGAGGGTGAGTCCTTATGAACTCAGCGAAGGGGAAACGAGAAATAGGTTTTGAAATTCATTTTCCAGTTCAACTTATGAAATCCTTTTGCAAGCATGAATATAACAATAATATAAGTACAGGAACAGAAATACCAGTCTTTCCTCTCAGATCAGTTCCAGAATCAGTTGTTGCGGCCGACTTCAAATCATCCCCTTAACACGCCAGGTGGGTGTACTCCGGATGTACCCCGAAATCCTATGACCCAACTCTCCGAGGAAGTCTAGCCCCCAAGCGAGAGAGGGAATGGGACCATGGTAGTCACGGGTGCACCGGCAAGCCCGATGCCGCCCGGTGTGCGTGATCGCTACCATGCCGACAGGAAAGGTTGCAACCTTGTATGCAGTGCACATTTATGACATTAACATATCACATTAGGAGGACAATAAAGTAGGTTGCCTCCGGACAGTCATAAAATTGCACATTGACAAGTAAACAGGCGAGGCACGAATGGACAAGTAATTTCACTTGAAAAGCATATGGAGTTATATGAACATTAAACGGGCAGCCATATAACACATGTAAATCAAGTCATATAACTCATTTCAAAGTCCACGTAATCAAATAGTAAGATTATTCAACATGTAACAACATCTACGTGGGCTCGGATGCAAGAAAGGTCTATTTGTCAACATGAAATGATCAAATTCACATTTAGGGCTATAAGGGCATCTACGGGCAGTCTACTAAGCATATAATTCCACACAATATCTGAATGATCAACACTTAGCAAAACTACCTAGTCATTAGAGTTTCTATTTCGTGCATATCCGTGCAATTTAAGCCCCAAACCAATTCAAAATCAATCTCAAGCCATGCATCATATAATTCAATATCCTGAAACATTCAAAACAGTCCACACAACATCCCAAGGCTACAATCCCAAGCATTTATTTCAACAAGAGTAGTTACAACAATTTTCTAAGCATGACATTAAGTGAAACCCTTACTGCAGTAGGCTGTTTTCTCACAATCATTAAGATAGGAAAACAAACTCCAATTCCAGTGAATAAGATGTCAAATTAAAGCTTAAGAAGTCAACTAAAATCAGGAACAAACCTTGCATCATTTGGAGTTCGGAATCATTAGATATAGCCGAAACAGTGGGATAGCACAAAACTGTCCAGATTTGCACACATTTCGATAATTGACGTTTTTGAGGTCCTTAGGGTCAGATTTAGCCTTAGTCCATTTCTGACAAGAATGTACAGAACTGAAAAACCTAGCAGCACACCAAATTTCATGCATTTTGGACATCATTTACTAAGTCAAATCTGGTTCGTTCTACAAGATCAGTGCATCTGCCAAAACCTGCTTCATTTTTCCAGATTTACAGATTTGGACACATTTTAAAGATTTGCCATTTTGAGGACCTTAGAGTCGAAATTAGCTTTGGCCTATTTTTGTGAAAAATGTTCAAAGCTGGCAAAACTAGTCACCTACCAATTTTCATGCATTTTCAACATCATTTGCCTAGCAAAACTTACCTCAAAACAAACTGGTCAGAGAGCTATCAACAATCCGACTTCACCTATCATCACTTTCAAGCCAAGATCTTGCCATGCATGGTTGCAAAAGCTTATGAACGAACATATAACTCAAGTACAGAAGCAAAGACATACATTTATGAGCATACATGTGGATTTTTGAAGGATTTTCAAAAGGTTTTAACCCTCACCTTAGCAAATCAACCAAGAAGATGCTCAAAACTTGTTGAAGCACAATTTTCTTCTTCTCCTTTGCCTAGCCGAGATTCCAACTAGATTTTCTCTATTTTTCCTAGCTTAGTGACCAAGCTTTTAGTACATGCATGTGATTAGAACAAGAAGAAAAGAAATGGAAGCCAAGAAACTTACCTAGGACCGAAATGAAGACTCAAGGAGCATGCATGTGCGATTTTCACATCCTAGCTAGTTTGGTCGAGCCTCTTGCTTGTTGCTTGACTTGATCGACTATGGTGTGAAGAAGATGAGCTATGGAAGGTGAGAAACTCAGCCAAGGCCGAGAGAGAGAGAGAAAAATGAGAGGGAGAGAGAGAAGTTGAGGAAGAAAGAGGAAATGACAAGAATATGACAAGGAGTGAAGCCTTTGCATTCTTCAAGCAAGTGGTCGACCTTGGGCCATTAAAAATCTGATTTTTGTGTCGTCAATGTGTGATTTTAAAATGTTAGCATGGGCAATGGTTGTTTGGTCGAACAAGGAGAGGAAATTGAGGTGGTTTTGAGCAATTTTTTATGCATTGATAAGTGTTTTTGTGTCATGACTTGTCTAGAATCATTTTGAATTAAACATGCATGCAAAGAAACCACACAGTGGTCGGCCAAAGCTTCTCAATAATATGAATTTTTGTCATGTTTTGGATGTTATTTAATTGTGTGTTGAAAGTGCAAAAAGAATAAGGAATAAAGAATAAAAAAATGTCTAGTTTTTTGTGTTATTTTGTCTTCTAGTGAGTTAAATTAGGATTATAATATTGATAGTGGAGTTTGTAGGATTATTTAATAGCCTAGTGCTCCGTGTAAGATGCTTTCTTGATTAGCGTGAGGGCACGCTTTCTTAGGTCTAGGGCACGCACTACGAGGTAGGGCACGAACTATGAGACGGACGCACGTTTTTCTAGTAAATGCACACAATCCTAAATGAATGCACGTAATTCAATGCATGGCACACAAAACGAACACAATTCTTAAACCTAGGTCAAGGCACGCAAATCTAGATTATGGCACACAAAACGAGGTATCGCACGCAAATCGAAGTCAGAGCACGTATATCTAGGTATCGCACGTCAATCGGGGATTAGGGCACCCTATTCTAGGTCAAGGCACGTATGATGAGGTATGCACGAAAACCAAGACAGGACACGTAATCTAAGGTCGGTCATATAATTAAGGATCTATGACACGCAAATCGAGGTATGACACGTTAGTCGGGGTCGAGCCTCACAGATCTACTCAACAGATTGCTCAAAGCAAATCTATTTTCAAAGTTTGATATGAAATCTGGATATTGGCAAATTCAGATCAAAGAAGAAGAAAGGTACAAAACAGCTTTTACTGTACCTTTTGGGCATTTCGAATAGAAATTTATGCCATTTGGACTGAAAAATGCTCCTTCGGAATTTCAGAGAATAATGAATGAGATTTTCAATCCATACTCAGAATTCATTATTGTCTACATCGACGACGTGCTGGTTTACTCTCAAAGCATTGATCAGCACATTAAACACTTAAAAGTATTTATCCAGGCCACCAAGCAAGCAGGATTAGCTGTCTCAGCCAAGAAGGTTAAGACCTTCCAGACAGAGATATGATTCATTGGCCACAATATCACTCAAGGGTCTATCATTCCTATAGATAGAGCGATTCAATTTGCAGATAAGTTCCCTAATGAACTTAAAGAAAAAACACAACTGCAAAGGTTTTTGGGGAGTCTTAATTATGTTGCAGACTTCTATCCCAGTGTAGCCCAAGACTGCAAATTAGTATATGCGCAGTTGAAAAAGAATCCTCAGCCATGGACTTCTGAGCACACATAGGCGGTCCAATGCATCAAAAGAAAAGTCAAGGTTCTTCCTTGTCTTGTCCTCTCAGATCCAGAAGCCTTTAAAATAGTTGAGACAGATGCGTCTGAACTAGGCTATGGCGGAATCCTCAAACAAAGGATTCAAGAAAAGGAAAAGCTGGTTCACTTCACTTCAAGCCTTTGGAAACCAGCTCAGCAGAATTACTCGACCATTAAAAAAGAAATTCTTGTTATAGTCCTCTGTATTACAAAATTTGAAAGCGATTTGATAAACCAAAAGTTTTTATTAAGAATCGATTGCAAATTTGCAAAAGATGTTTTAATAAAGGACGTTAAAAATCTTGCTTCAAAACAAATTTTTGCTAGATGGCAAGGACTTTTATCAGCTTTTGATTTTGATATTGGGTTTATAAAAGGAGAAACTAACTCTCTACCTAATTTTTTGACTAGAGAATTTCTCCAAAACTCTCATGGCAGACAGATCTCCCAATCCTAAAAGGATCAGGGATGTTCCTTCGTCTTCTCAAAAGAAGAATGAAGATGATTCACTCTCACAAGATGCTTATGTTAGAGCCGACCCTCACAGCACTGGAAAACATCATTTCATAATCACTGGGCATCATCCATTATACATTGCTGAAGAAAGCAACATCAGAATAGCCTCAATCAAATTGCAAAGATTTCACTAAGGGAAGACATCCTTCCTCATTATGGCCAGAAAAGTGTTTACTACTATCAACAGATTCTCATAGAATCAGGGTCAGTTACTTTCAATCCAACATGGAGAACAAAATTCACTGAAGATATGGCATACTGCACGATCTCAATTAGATCGATACTCAATCCAACAAACTAGGGTGATGATCTCTTTATTGAAAAAAGGTTAAAATATTATGCATTTCATCCTAAAGTTTATAATTACTTTGATTATATGTCTACTTGGGAGCTTGCTCTTATTTACGAAAACAAGCAACGCAAGCATACTTGGTTCATCTAGTTTCGACTTGAAGATCCTGATCAGACATTCACTCAATGGTTTTTGAACTGGTATAAAACTTGGGGTCTTTTCCCTTCCAGCATCCCAATGTTTATTCGTAAACATTAAGAAGATTTTATTCAGTCATTACCTACTGAAATTAGAGAAGGCATCATTGGCCTCCTAAATTTTGTCTTATTAGAACAGATCCCTTGGATTGTTAAATGGGATTATGTTTTAGAGACTATTCCAAAAGTTTGTATAGATGGGCTCAAAGTCTCACACGTCTGGCTCTGCAGACGTATAATGATAAAATGGTGGAGTAAATTTGACTTTCTAGGAGAAACTGTCAGAGGAAAATGTAAAGCACTACCTCTGGATTCCCCACCTCCAGATCTCAAAGATCTTTTAAAGGATTTACTATCCTCCACGCCTAAAAAGGCGCTTCGTGATTCCCTTACAGCTGCCCTTAAGGAAATTAAAAAAGAAAAAACAACTGATAATATGTATCAGGACTCACAGGACCCCTATGATGAAACTAATGACACTTATAGAGACGCCTATATGCAAGACTTTATGTCTCATTTGGGGTAGGTATATCATGTCATCCACCGAAAGCACAATGGAAAGAGACTTAAAGCCTTCCCGTGACTTAAAGCAAAAGCAAAAGACTCAAAAGTCTTCACCTACCGCACCTACCGGTTGTTGACATAACAACTTTTTCAAAAGCTCAATTATAGCTTCTTGACTTTTACTTTTGTTGAGTATGTTAGGTAGAATGTAACCCGCCTCCTTCACTTATAAAAGGAAGGCCTTATCTTCATTGCTTATCATCGAAAAATTATTAGCCATCAAAATAGTTTAAGCTTTCTTTGTATTCAGCAAAAGTTTGCCTATCTTCCATTCCGTTGTCTTTTAAACTTTTGTAAGCTCTATCTCCATTAATATATGTTGAGGTATTTTAAGTCATTTCCTGGCGCACTCTGTATCAGTTTTTAATTTCCTTACAATTCCTAGCTGACCAGTAAAACCAGAAACAATTGCTCTGGCGATGTCTTGATCTCCTTGTCCACGTAGTCTGAATGCTTGTGCTAGTATGAACATTTGTTTGACTGTATTCATGACCATCTGTTCTGAATAGCCATCAATGTTTCATTCGACTATATTTTCACCAGAGAATACAGAATTTCCTTTGTATTCTTCATATAAGAGACCTGGTGGTGTTGGCCTAGAGTAATAAGGCTCATAGGTCTATTAGTCAAGACGTTGAGTGTAGAGGATTTTTCCTCTGCTGGTTTGACCTCTACTGCTACTTTGGCCTTTTCTTTGATTTTAATTCCACCAACAAGATCAGTCAATTGATCAACAATTTCTTATTTGACTGGATCTTTTAGGGAAAAGGTTTTCAAATATATAGTTGGTGGTGGTTGAATCATTGGTGGAGATGGCTTTTCTTCTTTTGTTTCCTTTTGTTCTTCTTGATTTTCCTTTATGGAAATCGTCGACACTGTTGCAACTACATGATCTATTTGCTTTCCAACTGCCTGCAAATAGAGATTAGTACAGTTGCTTTGTTCTATCAATGGACCGATAGATTTGACTGCATCCTTTGAGGATGAGGTTGAATCCTTTGAGGATCCTTCTTGTTGATCTTTGTTACTATTGAAAGGTGTGGCAATTGCTTCTCTAGTACCTCGTTGTATAACAACGGTGCAATCTGGAGGATACTTAGATTTGACAATATCGCCTTTGAATGTTTTGTATCCCTGTACTACTGAGCTGAGTACATTTAGAAAAGCTTGGTCCTGGAAATTAGGCCAATTAAATCTTTTCTTTGTAAACACCATTTCAAGCCATTTAAAGAAGTCAGCTTTGCTCTTGGTCTTTTCTAACCATTCTTTAAATCGGTCTGCATAGAAATTTTGAGTTTCTTTACTTAGCTTAGCAGTATACCAAGCTCTATGGTACTGATATCTTTCATCAAAAAACTTCGACTCTTTAAGAGCGTTAGTTTTTGTAATAACTCCAAGGGAGTAGTTGGTATATCCCATGTCAGAGAAAGTGGGCGAAGTAGTCTTTTTGCTGCCTTCCTCTGTGGCTAGAACTTCAACCTTGTATTGAGACTGAATGACACCTTCGTTAGATCTTTTGAGATCTGTAACGATACAGGTAGGTCTACTCCTTTCGTGTTCCGTATGAGGAACTGATGAGGTTGATCTTCTTGAAGATCCTTCAAATTCAATCTTCACCTTTCTTCTTTCTGAGAATTTGATAACCGCATCACCATCTTCGTATTGAATGATATTCTCAATGGTTCGAGATTCTTCTCTGTAGGGAAGATTGATAGCTTCGAGCTTCTATCGTTCTGGTAAAGAAACTTGACTCCACTGTATGGTTTTTGGAATGGTAATTGAAACTTTGGTAAGATTGGTAATAAGAAGAGTAGTTTCACCTCTTCTAGCCTGAATCTGTTTGGTTCTGGGAAAAACAGTATTCATAGCTTTGTAGCATATCCTGTATATGAGGGCTACTTGTTTTCTTCCTTCCTTAGTATGGTAACCATTTGTTTGAACGGTAAGGGAGAGAGTGTCTAAGATGTGTGGATCTATGAGAGAGACTGTAAAGTTTGGAAAACATGTAAAGTGTATAGGTCCATCACAGAGAGTTGATTCCACAACTCCTAATAGAGAATCATCTAAAATGAGATAACTAGCGTCTCTAAGGAAGATTAAGGCTGACACGTTTAAGTCTAATCTTGTTAATGGTTTTATCGCAACTTGAACAAAACCAAAATGTAAATATTTATATTTTTGTCTATGAATTTCAATAAGACGTTCAGAAAGTAGTTGAAAAGATTAATGTCCTTCTTGGAGATGGACTGTTTCTTCAACAGTTTTTATAACATAGTCGAAAGTAAAAGAAAAACTTCCTTGTTGAAATATAGTAGAAGGGGACATGGATGGTAGTTTCCAAGCTAACAACTGATTATCAATATTTTCAAAAACTTGAATCTCTTTGTTCTTAGCTCCTGAACTAGAGGCTTCAGAACCAGATCTAGATCTAGACAAATTCCTTCTTAGACGGTCCATAATATTTGTAAGTTAACGTTGTCTACGACTGATTACTGCCCAACAAGCCTTCACACGGCACAACAGGGTCTTACAACGTCACTACTGCGCAACTTCACAATATTAGGGAAGCTAAGATAACAGTAAGTATAAATCTAAAAGATGGCTCTTACACTCCACAAGGGTATCAGGAGATGGGATAATAGGCAAAAGAATTGTAAGGAAATTAAAAACTGATACAGAGTGCGCCAGGAAATGACTTAAAATACCTCAACATATATTAATGGAGATATAACTTACAAAAGTTTAAAAGACAGCGGAATGAAAGATAGACAAACTTTTGCTGAATACAAAGAAAGCTTAAACTATTTTGATGGCTAATAATTTTTCGATGATAAGCAATAAAGCTAAGGCCTTCCTTTTATAAGTGAAGGAGGCGGGTTACATTATACCTAACACACTCAACAAAAGTAAAAGTCAAGAAGCTATAATTGAGCTTTTGAAAAAGTTGTTATGTCAACAACCGGTAGGTGCAGTAGGTGAAGACTTTTGAGTCTTTTGCTTTTGCTTTAAGTCACGGGAAAGCTTTAAGTCTCTTTCCATTGTGCTTTCGGTGGATGACACGACATATCTACCCCAAATGAGACATAAAGTCTTGCATATAGGCATCTCCATCAGTGTCATCGGTTTCATCATAGGGGTCCTGTGAGTCTTGATACATATCATCAGTTGTTTTTTCCGTTTTAATTTCCTTAAGGGCACTTGTAAGGGAATCACGAAGCATCTTTTTAAGCGTGAAGGACAGTAAATCCTTGAAAAGATCTTTGAGATCTGGAGATGGGGAATCCGGAGTTAGTGCTTTACCTTTTCCTCTGACAGTTTTTCCTAGAAAATCAAATTTACTCTACCATTTTATCATTATACGTCTGCAGAGCCAGACGTGTGAGGCTTTGAGCCCACCCATACAAACTTCTGGAAGAGTCTCTAAAACATAATCCCATTTAACAATCCAAGGGATCTGTTATAATAAGACAAAATTTAGGAGGCCAGTGATGCCTTCTCTAATTTTAGTAAGTAATGACTGAATAAAATTTTCATAATATTTACGAATAAACATTGGGATGCTGGAGGGGAAAAGACCCCAAGTTTTATACCAGTTCAAAAACCATTGAGGGAATGTCTGATCAGGATCCTCAAGTCGAAACTGGATGAACCAAGTATGCTTGCGTTGCCTGTTTTTATAAATAAGAGCAAGCTCCCAAGCAAACATATAATCAAAGTAATTATAAACTTTAGGATGAAATGCATAATATTTTAATCTTCTCTCAATAAAAAGATCATCACCCTAGTCTGTTGGATTGAATATCGATCTAATTGAGATCGTGCAGTATGCCATATCTTCAATGGATTTTGTTCTCCATGTTAGATTGAAAATAACTGACCCTGATTCTATGAGAATCTGTTGATAGTAGTAAACACTTTTCTAGCCATAATGAGGAAGGATGTCTTCCCTTAGTGCAATCTTTGCAATTTGATTGGGGGCCATTTTGATGTTGCTTTCTTCAGCAATGTATAATGGATGATGCCCAGTGATTATGAAATGATGTTTTCCAGTGCTGTGAGGGTCGGCTCTAGCATAAACATCTTGTGAGAGTGAATTATCTTCGTTCTTCTTTAGAGAAGACGAGGGAACATCCCTGATCCTTTTAGGATTAGGAGATCTGTCCGCCATAAGAGTTCTGGAAAAATTCTCTAGTCAAAAAATCAGGTAGAAAGTTAATTTCTCCTTTTAGAAACCCAATATCAAAATCAAAAGCTGATAAAAGTCCTTGCCATCTAGCAAAAATTTGTTTTGAAGCAAGGTTTTTAACGTCCTTTATTAAAACATCTTTTGCAGATTTGCAATTGATTCTTAATAAAAACTTTTGGTTTATCAAATTGCTTTACAGAGGACCATAGCAAGAATTTCTTTTTTAATGGTCGAGTAATTCTGCTGAGCTGGTTTCCAAATGCCTGAAGTGAAGCGAACCAGCTTTTCTTATTCTTGAATCCTTGGTTTGAGGATTCCGCCATAGCCTAGTTCAGACGCATGGACCGCCTTTGTGTGCTCAGAAGTCCATGGCTGAGGATTCTTTTTCAACTGCGCATATACTAATTTGCAGTCATGGGCTAAATTGGGATAGAAGTCTGCAACATAATTAAGACTTCCCAAAAACCTTTGCAGTTGTGTTTTTTCTTTAAGTTTATCAGGGAACTTATCTGCAAATTGAATCGCTCTGTCTATACGAATGATAGACCCTTGAGTGATGTTGTGGCCAACAAATCGTATCTCTGTTTGAAAGGTGTTAACCTTCTTGGTTGAGACAGCTAATCCTGCTTGCTTGGTGGCCTGGATAAACACTTTTAAGTGTTTAATGTGCTGATCAATGCTTTGAGAGTAAACCAGCACGTCGTCGATGTAGACAATAATGAATTCTGAGTATGGATTGAAAATCTCATTCATTATTCTCTAAAATTCCGAAGGAGCGTTTTTCAGTCCAAGTGGCATAACTTTCCATTCGAAATGCCCAAAAGGTACAGTGAAAGTTGTTTTGTATCTTTCTTCTTCTTTGATCTGAATCTGCCAATATCCAGATTTCATATCAAACTTTGAAAATAGATTTGCTTTGAGCAAGCTGTTGAGTAGATCTCTCTTATTAGATAAGGGATACCTAATCCATCTTAAAGCCTTGTTCAAGGGCTTATAATTGATCACTAGCCTTAGAGCTCCTCTTTCGAGTTCTGCTGTATTTTTCACGTAAAACGCTGGACAACCCCATGGGCTGTAGCTTGGTCTTTATATTAGCTTAAACTCATTCTCATACATGATGTTGTAATCCCTATATATTATCACACATGTACTAGTTGTATTCATATTAGTACTTAATCTCCAACTTTAAATTCAAAACACACACACACACACACATATTGACTTGATTTAATAAATTTTGATTTTGAAGATCACTTCCACTCTCAAATTTGTTGGAACAACATTTCTAATTTTGATGGAAAAAAGAAGTAGAAATAGGATAAGATTAAAATTTTTCTCTGGATGATTTTAATGCCACCAATTATGTTTATACATACACACGAGTTACAAGTTGAGTAATCCTCCCAAGGTAGAATGGAAGACGAATATTTACATGCTTTTGTTAGAACTGGAATTTTGCCAAGGAATTGAGATTGTTGAGTAAGAAATTTGTCAATAAATTGAAAATAAAACACAAATTTAGTGAAATATAAATTGTCTAGTAAAGCATTAGATATAATATATAAAAAAAGTTTGTTAGTTATAATTTTATAGCAAATTTATCAATTTGAACGTGTATATTCGAACAAATATTTTTCTATTATGATTAGATTCTCTTCTCTATTAACCCAGTCTTTGACGAATAGATATATCTTTGGAATTAAAGGCATATATCCTTTCCAGTAATACCTATGTCTCTTTCTAATTGCAATCATCTTATTTAATTTTAATTTGTGTTACTCCTAAATATGTTCAAATTAAGCAACTCATGCTAAAGGAATCAACTACAATGAATTTGAGCTCAAAGAATACGAGAAATCTTTTAATCCCCTAATCATGAAATCAATTTTCTCTTCAAATTTTAGAACTTGAAAGAACTAGAAAAATGAGTTGTAGCTTAGCTTTTATCTTGTTTAATTTTTTTCCTTTATCTATTTCTGTCTCTTTAGCCATTTGCTTCTCATTTCAATAACATTCCAGTTAGCGTCATCAACAAATTGTGTATAATATATATATATATATAGGTTCAATAGTAGGTTACTATCTCTAAATCGGTGCCAATGATCATTTCTATACATATATATTCTTTTTGTCGAATGATCATTTCTATATGAAATAACTTAATTATAGCAAGAAAAAAATACAATGCAAAAGTTCTTTTCTTTAAATTAAAGGGACGTGTTCTGCTATTAAAAACCATATTCTCCTTTCAATATCAACTTAAAAATAAGAGGAGTTAAAATGTATCAACAATCAATTTGCAAAGAAAGTTAACTTAATTTATTTTCAGTATGTTTTTAGGTTATAAATTTATTATATATTTTATGTATGTTTTGTTTTGAGTTTTTTGGGGTACAAATTAAAGGACAAACATTCAGTATAGTAATTGAATTAAATTAAAAATTCATAATAAAGGTTTATTATTAATAAAATATTATTTTAATCCACTAATTAAATTATTTAAGAATTAACAGGTTATTATGGTTACGTAACTATACATTAGCAATTTTACGTAACTAATACATTTTCTGGCTTAAGTAAGCCTATTACCACATGCTCTTAAGTTGTTTTAAATCGAGACTAAATTTTGACTCCTATAATGAGAAAAATAGCATTACATAATTAAAAAAAAATGGTCAAATTATCGATGGAGGTATTTAGCCCCCCTTCAGCCCATTTAGATCATATTGGCAGCCCACGATGAAAAAATTTAAGCTATAACGAACCCTACCTCAACCCTCAGCCGCATTGAGTTGTCGTTCTCAGCCGCATTTGCTGACAGGTTAATAAAATAATATACCTTTTCAAAAAAAAATACTCACACTTTTCACTCTTTAATTTTTATTTTTATTTTTGAACAGTGAAAAAATTCACTCTTTAAATTAATCTATTGCTGTTTGCAGGATGTTTTTGTCTAAGGCTTGGAGCATCTTCGTTTATGAGAATCACGGTCGTCCTTTGAATAACATTCAAGCCTACTTAACTATCGGCACAATGCTAGGGATGGGTGGTATCGAGAATGTAATTGCCTACCGCTTTTTCACAGCAGATGCAAAAGAGGATGAAAAAACAGTGGTCCTGAAGACCATGACCCATCACATGTCTGAGATAGCCACCCACATGGCCGTTGTCTCCGGATTGTTACTTTTTTTTGTTTTTTTTTTCATTTTATTCTCATAATCTTGATATATATTTGTATAGTTTAAGATGGTATCTCATGGAGAAGAAAGGACCCTTAGTAAATTTTAGTATTATATTAATTAGGAATTTTCTATCGTACAAAGAAAGAGGACCCTTATGATGATTAATTAGGAATTTTAATTTTCTATCATTTATTTTTTCTGTTTATTTACCTCGGCTATTCTGGATTTATTACTGTTCCTTCTTATAATATATATATATATATATACTAGGAGTTGTGGGGGAGAGAGGGAGAAAGACCAGTTTGAGAATTTGCAACTAAATGTCCAACCAAAGTAAAAGGATAGTCACAAGCATTATGTCCCAATGTAAACAAACATCAAAACGGGAGAACACATAAAACCAACCTCATTTCTACTAACACATAAAACCAATGTTATTTCTACAATTATGCCCACCATAAGAGAATTAAGAATATTTGAACTCTTATTTGGCATAAGGAATTTCCAATTTTCATTTGTTGCAACAATGGTGGCTCTCGATATGAACGAATGGTGTCACATGATCCATATAGCTAACCCCACCTAATAGGACAAGACTTAGTTTGATTTGATTATCTATAGCAACAATGGTATATATAAGGACCAAGACTCATAGGTTTTGAACATTAAATTAATTTTGACCCAAAAAAAAAAAAAAACATTAGATTAATTGGACAATCTAGATTTGACCACATCGTGTAGCAAGTGCTTGGATCTCACCAAATTAAGAGTGTGATGAGGCATTCAAACTTCTTCAACATTTTAAAATTTTTGTATGCCAAACATTTTCAAAAGAGAGTTTTTCTATATTGTGTGTTTACCAAATATAGTACCTAATTACATGGAATGACTCATTAATTTAGAGTTTCATAAAATTTAGTACAATGTTAACAACAAATAGAATAAACAAAACACGAAATCTAACTTAAAGCAATCCAAATATCACATATTGACATCAATTATTTTCGTTTAATAGTTTGAAGGATATATATTGTTCTAAGTGTTAAATTGCATGTAAAATCAGTGAAAACTCATAATTACAATAAAAAATGAAGAATATTTTTACTTTAGGGAAAATAAGACCATATCTTTTCCTCGTTATAAAAGAGAGGCTAAAAGAAAGTAAATGCATGGAGAAATGCATGACATTATTTTTGCAATGTAATCTAAAAGATATAAAAATTGTTTGCCCACAATGCTAACGATGGCAAGAGATAGCTATAATAGAAAAAAACCCTTAACCAAGTAGTTACAATAATATGTCCCTAAGTACCATGTGGTGGCAAAATCCACCCTCTCAAACCAAAAGGTTGTGTTGACACTCACAATGACACAAAACGAAAGTTTGTGGATTTATGTCTTTTTTTCCCACGTTCCTAAATAGAGTTATCGAAAATGAAAAAGAAGTATTCACAAGAATTTGAAATATTGTTATTAGAATAAAAAGGATAAAATAAAATTAATTATGTCCATGGCATCACACAATATAATTAGTGGACGAGCAGTGGAGAAATAATTGTTTTTATGAGTGAAGATGGGAAAATCTTCTTATTAAGTAAGACATCCAACTTTTAAAACATACTTGGACACCACAGCCCAAACAAGGAGCCCAAGGTTATAGCCCAGCATTAAAGCCCAAAAGACATAAACCCCTCATCCAGACACCAAATCCAGACACCAAGTCAGCGCCAGTGGTGGTCATAGGTCAAAATAATGAATTCTGTCTTGATGTAAATAATAAAAGTATTTATGAAAGAAGATGTAACTTAAGGAGTAAACTCAAAAATTACATAAATATTTACAAGGTATTGTTAAATGAGCAATTGTGCACAAAATTCCTGTTATACGTGTAATTCGATAACAGGCCAAAATCATATATATATATATATATATATATATATATATATATAATACATATAAATTCAGTTTAATCCAAAATTAAAGGATTAAAAACTAAATTAACAGAACAATTAAAAACACAACCACCTCAATAAAAAATCAGAAAATAATTTACAACGAAATTATATTTGAAATGGAGAACAGCTGACCTGTAAAAACCGAAGGATTTGAGGTTACTTGTCGAAATCATGGCTTTTTTTTTGCCTGAAATTGTGAAAAGATCTAAGAAGCGAAAACGACTGAATTTTTATTTTTATATTTTTATCCTTGACAAAAATGCTCCCAAAGTGCATTTCAAAGGATGAAATAGCAATTCATAGATAAAGTCTATATTTTGAATACTTTATTTTTGTGAATAAACTGAACTTACCTCCCTTCTCTACTATACTTGGTCTGAACAAAAGAGAATGAAAAAGGGAAAAAAAAGAAAGAAGAACAAAAGAAAAAGGCAATTTATGGAATTACACAATTGGTGCAGTAACTTTACTCATCCTACGAAAAATAATACGAAGAGAACTACATGATTTCATAGTTGGCCTTAAATTAGTTCAAACACTTCAAATTAATTTTTGGAGCACACTTCTGAAACCTAACTAAGAGTTTTCAATTTTCAGAGTCTTGCAGAGCTATGATGCAAAATTCTGCATCAGACAAATACATCTTCTTATGAATTTTTAGGCAACTCTAAAAAAATGGAATTTTTAGGCAATTCTACAAAGTTCAAACTGAAACCTAAAGCACTCTTGCAACTTCAGTTACAAAAAGTCCAGATCTAAACAACAAAAATTATAAGGGGAAATATATCTTCTCTTCTTCTTTTTACAGGTGTAGCTTATTGAATCCCTAGCTTTATTTGCAGGCACAAAAAATGAAAGATTATTAAAATTAGAGCCACCACCACACACAGAGCGTCATGTATATATACACACACATGCACAAAGCTTACTTTATGTATAAATTTGATGAAAACCAAAAAAAAAAAAAAGATAGTACTTACTGTGCTGATGAAGATTCGAGAGAAAAAGGGAGGCACAGTGAGAGAAGTTTGGTCTGTCAATGTGAAAGAGCAAACGTGAGGAGAGACCAACTGAACATAAAAAATATATTTTTTGTCAGATTCATCGGCGGTTGAGATTTTTTTATTATGAGGACGTGGATAAATTTAGGCCGTTGGAGGGGCAAAGATGTCAGATTCTACTAAGGTTATTGTTGTCTTAAAACAAAATATATAAAATACTTAGCACATAGTACAAGTATTTTAAAGCATTGGATGAGTTACAAATATGCATGGACACTTTTGATTTTACATATTCTTTTATTATATAGTTAAGGGTAAAGATATATATGGTGCTTGTTTGGATGATAAGAGAGAATTTGACAAGTTATACTAAATTAATTACAATACTAATGCTATTAATAGCATTTAGGGAAAATATTATGTTTATCAAATATGATGTATATATAGTATAATCTTTTTAAATTAATATTTGATAAATTAATATTTTTTTTAATTAATAAAAATGTTTAGTCCCGATTTGGGACCAGTGTAAAAAGTTAATAAATTTGATAAAATTATAAGATAAAACATTTAAAAAAGATTTTTTTGTATTTTATTGATTCAAATATTTCATAAATTAATAATTAGCTAAAAAGTACATAATAAATTGACTATGAATTTTTTTTTTAAATATGAATCAAAAGTTGTTTGTCTTTTGTTAAACTTCAAATTTAGTTGAATCTCATATTTAATTATTTAAAAAGAAAAAATTGAAATAATCCTACAAGGATTAGGACACAAAATTAGATAAACTAGTTATCATCCTAATCCTACAAGAACTTGGATATGAGATTAGAGAATTTTTGTTTAATCATATTAAATTAAATTTTATCTTCTATTCTCATTACTTATCTTTTCAAATTTGATCGAACAAATACAAGTCACTTTTCTGAAAAAGACATCATAATCATAATATGTTTACTATAAAGCCAAAAAAATTAAAAATATCTCTATAAATTAATACTATTAATTTAACGCTAAATTAATATATCACTAAATTAATAGAATTTAGTGATTCCAACGCTATTAATTTAAAGAGATTCTACTGTATATGACATAATGAAAGTAATTACTAGTATATGCCTAGCAAAAGTGAGTGCCTATCATATAACGCGGTTGGTGTACTAGGCTGGTCTAGACTAAATCCAAAATGCATAAGAGTTTTTTTATGAGAATCAATCAAAATATAGCAACATATATATGCAGGTATTATTGTATCTTTCAAAATTTTATCTGTATCATTACTATGAATCAATTTGCCCTCATTGCGGCATTCTGTGCTGTTTCATGTATACTCATGGCCCTCTAGTATTCAACTATTGTAGATCGGGACAGATTTATAATTTTTTTTTTCTTCAGAGAGTTATAATACACAATTTAACCATTGTCTACAATTTTTTTAAGTGAAAACTAATTGATTTTTCAGATAAAAAATACTCTTATATTTTTTAAAAAAATTGCGGTCAGTTGGGGCTCCAGCATCACACTACCCTTCGTATACAAACTACCCTTGATTGTAAGCTGCCAAGTGCCAAAATAAAGAGAGAGTCCTGAACAATAATTTATTCATCTAATTATTACAAATTACAATAAATAAACAACATAATTATTGATAATTTAAACATACAATACAAATAATATACAACTTCAAAACCATCGCATCTATGTCAGGAATCTTAATTTGAACCGAAATTGAAATAAATAATTATTCCGATAAAACCTTCTCTTCAACTGTAAATTAACTGTAGATACACGACCCGAGCAATTGAAAAAAGTTATGTCAGACATGCCTCCAGGGTCTTTCTGCAAGATCTACACACTCTCTATATCTGTAGCAATCCACCAGATGATCAATTGCCAAGCCTGCTGCTTGCATGAATGAGTACAGTATGACTGGCCCAACGAATCGAAATCCATGCTTCATCAAATCTTTGCTCATGGCCTCAGCTGTCGGAGACCTCAGAAGAACATTTCTTGGATGTCTAAATTTGTTGATCATAGGTTTGTAGTTTACATAGTTCCAGACGAAGCTACTGAATGATCCAAACTCCTTCACAATCTACAAATAGTTGGAAATAAATTAAATTGACCGGTTTGATACATGTGGAGGAGACTGAGTTATGTCTCGAGTTCAGAAGTAAGACTAGTATTATAAGTTTAATAATAATTACAGGGAGTTTTAAAATAATTGACCCAAAATGATTAACCAATTTATTTTTTTTAAACCAACAACACTTAGTTATAATCCAATTATCACTTCTCCCACCGACATAAGACATTACAATCAACTCCCATTAAGAACTTGTCGTCCTCATTAGAGTACACTCACTCAGGACCAATCAAACGGTTCAAGACTCTATGGGCTCAAGAGGTGACTCCCACCTATAGAATTTTTCATTGCCTAGTCTATGCCCCTAACAATGAAGTTAGGTTCTCTCAACCGGGCAAGGGGGGAGGGGGTGTAATGTACCACATTGGTGGGAGAATATGATTTATAAGTGAGTGTTGAAAGTTTAAGAGAACTTCTATTAACTATTTTCGGGTCAATAAATTTGAGGTTCAAGTAGTTATTACTTAAAAATCACAACACCAATCTTATTTGCGGGCTTGAGATACTTGGCCAGGGTGTGACAACATGAAGAAAATCTTGCAACAAATGATTAGTACAAACTTGCCTTGAGTATGCATTTGGCATTGTCTACTATGCATCTCACTCTGCATTCTGCTAGTGTTAGTGTTTTGTTGGAGACTATATCAGTAATCTCTTTTTCGCCCATTTTCACGACAGCGTTAGGATCAAATCCAGCAAACACTTCTCTGTGAAATTATCAACCAAAAGACTATCTTTCAGACACTTGTATCAATAAGTAAAACTTGACTGCCAAAAAGATACGAAAAAACATAAAATTTTCACCTAAGTAGTTCCTTCCGCTTCAGAATTTCTGTCCAGTTGAAATCCATCAACATCCCAGATAGTTTAAGAAGCTCGAATAATTGTCTGTTTAGTTTAGGAATCGAAGATGAAAGTTACGGAATGTTAATTGATCAATCCGGACTGATATGATCAGTCTCTCACATACTGGAGGATCTACACATATGAGTCTCACCAACCACGTGAGAGATTGATGAGACAGTCTAAACTGATCTAAAAAATTTTCGAAAGTTATAAGCAAAATGTGAAGTACTTACTGATCATCATAAACTGGAACTCCCCAGCATTCATCATGGAACTGTACATAAACTTTATCTGTTCATAAAAAATAGTCAATCTTTACTATCTAGACTAGCTTCTTCTTTTTTCCTTTTTCCCTAAAATAAATTCAACTTATATGTGGGCCAGTAAGCTATATCTTTGTTAAATTAAAACATTTAAATTGTATTCAAGGGTGGGATAAATATTCCATGATCCAATATCATAAATCTTTGATCTCTTTGAGTGTTATTGCTTAGATTAGTATTGCTTATAAGTAATATGATATTTATAATTCATCGATGGGACGGTTTCATTTGGTTCTCTTTAGGATGATAAAAGACCTACTTAACTTAGTGGTTAGAGTATTGCTTTCATACGGCAGGAGTCATTGGTTCAAATCTAATAGTAGGTAGAACTTATTAGATACCGGAGTCAATGCAGCTCATCCCCAACCCCAAAAGTTTTTAATAATATTCATGTATTTTAGGTCAAAAAATCGATTGGCCCCTAATGAAAACATAGTTGTATTTGTATAATTGTGAAATTATGTGATACTAAGAAATAATCTTAAATCCGACCCAAACGGTATTTTAGATTTTTATAAGCTGAATGAAACACGTTTAAACTTGTTTAGTTTGCCTTTAATCATTGATGTTGGAGCTGCAAAAAGTTTAACAACCAAAAAAAAATGTAAGAAGCTTTTTGGTTATTACAATGATGGCTTTCCAGCTCTAATTTAATGGAACCTACCAAAAGAATTTAGGTTAACTTATAAAGTCTAAGATGCTATGAGTTCAAAACAATGCTTGTCAACATTGATTAAGTTAACAAATCATATCATTATTAATTGTAAGGTCTCTGAAGAATAGATTCTAAAGCATTTGTCAAGACTAGCACATTCACTCCCTAGGGTCCAACTCGAATAATGTTAGGTGACCATCATAATATCACTTCGAATTGTTTCCAAATTTCAGTTCTTTTTGTGCTCCTGGAAATGATTTTTTTTCCTTTAAAATAGAGGTCAAAGTTGTAGTTCGAATTTAGAACCTCTAATTACAGCTCTTATGTGTTGGAAATGTTTTTCTATTGCTATGCGAAAATATGTCACTTACCCTAATCATATAGTAATTCATTTTCATTGTTTCGTAATGCATTCACAGAGGAGATATAGAAAGTATGTCATGCGTAATTCATAAGATTATATAATAGCATTCTATATCTCATGACACGCAGAGCGTGGTATTTTATTTTAAAAAGTCCGTATAACTTCAAAAAGATTCATTCTTTATAAATCAAGTCAAATGGTGCATTCCTATAAGTTTTCACTATGAGTAATGTTTTATGTCACTCTTTCACCCCTTTATTCCTTTTCTTTATATGGTAAGAACTCATGATGAATTAAATATCAAATATCTCATGTATATAATAAAAATTCTATTATATAACAAATGGAGAATGAGTGATATATACCAACGCTCTTTTGCCACACTAAGTTCAAGCTAAAAATACCAGGAATAGGAACAAGTTTAATAATAAGAATAAGAAATTAGTTTATAACAGTAACTTCGTAAATCAAGACTAAATTTAAATGCTAAGCTTTAAGTTAACAAAACTCACCACTATTTTTCGTAATCCAATTACACCTCTTCAAGCCTTCTTCAGGCGGATTTGGACAAGGTTGTGGCACAATTTTTGCCTTTGGTACCTCTCTTCTTTCAGTCGATGTAATCAGGCGTAAAGCTAAGGAGATTTTCTGCTCCAGTGAAGTTGAAGAATCTGTGAGAGAAGTTCTGATAACGTTAAAGACAGTGAAGATAAGGAAAGAGGTGAGCATATTTTGTGAAGTGACGACGGGTAAACTTTTTTCAGGTGTTTGGACAAAAGTTTTCTGGATGACTTCTTGGTCTTTGGAGACGAACTTTTAGTCCTCTCGGGGACATGTCTTCGGGAATTTTGTTTGAACATGTTAGGAGAAGTGAAGAAAACGAAGTTTATACCTTAAATGTTTAAGATACTAAGATGATCACTGAGATAACTAAGATTTATACAACTTGAGCTCTCAAGTGGAAGGATGTCAAGAGAAAACAATGCAAAAAGTTGGTAGGTCAATTGTGAGGTTTATCATAGAGTGATTATATATTCTACTACTTACTATTTAAGCAATATCAAAAAAAGCATGTTGTACTTGATGAAAATGACACTTAAATATATTAATTTCCATTAATATAACCAAACTTCTTAGAAGCATTAGGTTTTTAGGTGATGATATATAGGATCAAGAAAAATGAACTTTAAGATATGAAAATAAACACAGTTGTTCGAGATTAATGTGTTGCGTGATATTGTTCATGCCATGACGTGGTAGATAGGTTGTATTTGTAGATTTCTGGTTTTTTAATCAATTTGATAATTAAACAAATCAACTAAGTAAAATTTGCAGGAAACAAAATTTGTTGCAACAAAAGTAAGAACACAAAAATTTTAACGTGGTTCAACCAACTTGGTCTACGTTCACACGGCCATCCTCTGGCCAACAAACCAATCCACTAAGTTTCAAGATATTACAGACACCAATGGAAACTTACGCAATTGAAAACTCCCTCTAAACCCTTGTTGCCTAGGTGTAAGACTCCCTTAGTAGATTCTCTAGTTTGGCGAGCTCCCCTCGACTTACAAAAGTTCTCTCTCGAGAACACACCTTCTTCTCCCGAAGAATGTATACTAAAACATAAATAAAAGAGTCTTGAAACTCTAGATAGATTGATTAATACATATGACAAAAACAGACTCTGTTGCAACACTAAATAAAATATTTTGTACACTCTATTACACAACATGTTGCAACACGACTTGACACAGACAGCCTACAACTCACTCACGATTTTCCTGCTTATTTTCTGCTCACTACTCGCTGTCTCTTCAACTGAGAATTGACACGCCTATTTATGAAGCTTTGGTACAGATATCGAGTATAGGTAGGAGTGTCTTCAATGATATCTCTTTAGCACAAGAGTTCTTAATAGCTTGAAACTTTATCTCATTATCACCTTATCCCCAAAGATGTAGAACTCTTCAATACATAGACTCTATTTGAACTTGGACTCTTCTTGACTTGAATACTTCTTGCACTAGAACTCCTCTTAACTCGAATTACACTTGCATTAGAATACTTCAATCATCTTACATGTAATATCAAAACTCTATACGCAATATCCACATAATAATAATATCCATAATTTTTTGCTAAAAACATAGCCAATAAAACAACTAATCAAAATCAGATCCTAACAATCTTCCCCTTTGGCTTTGTTTTGGCAAAAATTCACAAGCAATGGTTAGCATAACAATCAGCCAAGTCAATCATCCAAACAAGTATTGTAACGCATAATTGAGCAAAGCTCAAAACGTCAAACCGAGCAAAGCTTTAAAACATAAACCATAAAGCTCAAAACATAAAACATCAAACGTAGCAAAGCTTTAAAACATAAACCATTGTCTTGTGTCTCCCCTTTTGACAAAAGAAACCAAAGCAGTAGAATACAATATCAGAGCAATAGAAGCATAACATAAAACGTCAAACAGAAATATGGACCTAGAACAAAGTAGCAGAATGTAAACATAGCAAAGTATCAGAGCAAAAACAAAACCAGTAACATGGTAGGGCGAAAAACAAAGCAAAGTATCAGATCAAATCTCAAAACAGCGGATTTGGAGACGAAATCAAGTAAGGTTTGTTGTCCTTCCATCAACTTCTCAAGATTAGCCATGATCTTCTACTAATTAGCTTTAACAGTGGCTTGATCGTTGCACAGCTCATAGACTTCACTCTGATGTTTCTGCACCTGTTGCAACAACACATCAGAAGCTGTTGTAGAAGTTGGTCCAACATGCCCTTCAGTTCGAGGCTCCTCCTGAATATCTACTTTATGTTGACCCTGCAAAAATTTGGGAGAAAACTCCTGAACGAGCAAATATCATGCTTGCTTTCAAGAAACCTGTAAAACAATGTCCTTGCACTTTCTCAAGAAGACGAAGTGGTGAGTAGAGAATAGATGAGAGAGAAATCCATATGAGACAAAAAGAACCTTAGATGAGCAAACTTTATAGAAGAAATAGTTTTTCAATGATTAGAGTCCTAGATTAACATGCAACAATGCCATAAGTGTATTGGAACTCAAACTCTCTTGAATATTCACAACTTTTTAGCTTACCAATGTCAACACATATTTGCCATGTCAACCAACAGATTTGACGTCAAAGAAAAACTTATTTTCCCATTTTTTTCCTTTTACAACACAAGTTTAGTTGAAAAAAATTATTTCAGTCCATGTTGCAACATTACTTCACCAATCAGCCACTTAAGCACTCAAACTTATGAATTATTTTCGAAACATAAAACAATGAATGCCACATAAAATCAACATTGATTGTGATGTCATCAATAAGAAATAAGATTTATTCAATACTTAAATCACACAAGAATGTATAACTTGAACCATGTGTATGTGTGAAAGCTATATAAAGATCTCTCTTGAAATTCTTCAGAGTCAGGATTTGCAAGATTTAGAATTTAAAATAACTTGTTCAAACAACCTGATCGTCTAATCACATTGCAACATTTTTTTCTCTTTCAAGTAAATATTGGACTTGGTAGCTTTCACTCTAGAATCTTCAATCTGGTCTAGGTAGCTCTTCCAGTCTCTACTTTTTCCTCTCTTTTTTTTGCTTTTGTTTTCTTTTTTTTTTTCTTTTTTTCCCCCCTTTCTTTTCATGAGTAAATATAGTACATGAATGGATAAAGAGACATCTCTTTATATCAAGAGACACTAGGAAGTTTAAACTCCTGCACTTGCAAACCATTAAAATTATATTTTCAATCATATCAAAATATAGTGTGCACAAGAAGTATGGTTCAAATAATAAATCTCAAGTTGATTTAATTATTAAACTTTCATATCACTTGAGACTTATCACTTTCATGTTTTATTGCATGTACCAACATCAATTGGCCCAAATACCAATAGCTTTTCTCAAAATTTCAAATCTCACAGAGTCAAGTGTCTTAGTGAAAATATCTACTAGCTGTTGTTCTGTTGCAACATATTCTAGAACAATATTTTTTGTTTCAACTATACCATTTTGTTGTGGTGTTTTTTGGCGCTGAAAACTCATATATTATTCCTTGTTCAGTGCAAAATTCAGAAAATGCAAAATTCTCAAATTCTCTACCGTGATCATTTTTTATTCTAACAACCTTTCCTATGTTGCAACTTTTCTCTGTTTTTAACCTTAAGCAAAAATTTTTAAATGCATCAAATGTGTCAGATTTTCTTACCCAGATCTGTTTCAAATTCTGTTGCGACAAATCAACCCTTACTTTTGGTGATTTATTAGGCTTATCATAAAAGAAGGGATTGGCAAACGTACCTCTTTTCAGATCATCAATATATCTATAGCATCGTGGTCTGATGTGTCCAGGAATGCTGCAATAATGACAGATTGGAAGCTTTCCTTCTTAAATTTTTGCCTTTGCCGCAGGAGATGTTGCAACAAGCAGTTTCAGCTTTGGCTCCTCAGTTTCTTTGACAAAAATAGTTTTTCCAATTGAAGTACATTCTTGGAACCCAAGTCTAGTATGATCTCCATTTGGCTTTTGAATTGACAACATATGATCAAGCTTCAAAGTACCTGAATTCAACATCTTCACATTTCGCTGAGTCTGTTTCAGCTCTAGTTGCAACTCTTCAATCTTCTGTTGACTCTTGGTTGCTTGGATCTGGTGGTTTTCACTGATTTTGTCAAATCAACTTTTTGTTCCTCCAATTCATTGATCTTTTCCTTAAGCTCTTGATTTTTCTTGCATACAATCATCCATTTTTCGTACATCTCCTTGTATGCTTTCATGATTCCTTCTTCATCCAGATCATCGTCACTCTCTGTTTCAAAATTCGTGTTGCTATCATCTGATAATACATGTTTTGTTATGGACGTTGTTGCAACAGATGGTGCGACATTAGCTAAAACAGTCTTTCCGCCATTCTGTCCTGTTGCAACAGCAAATGCAACATAGTTGCTGGTGTATCCTTCATCACCTTCAGAAACATCATCTGAATTTTTATCACTCCAAGTGGTGTTCATGGCCTTGTTCTTTTTCTTCAAGGTATTTGCACATTCAGCCTGTATATGACCAAATCCTTCGCACTCCCTACACTGAATACCTTTATTTTTCTTCTTCTCCTCGAACGTTCTTCCATTATGCCTTCTAAAAGTCTCTGGATTTGTTGCGATAGACTGTTTCCTAAACGTGACTGGCCTATATCCACTTCTCTACTTCTTCCATTTTTTCAACACTTTGTTAAAATTCCTCGTGAGCAAAGCTAAAGATTCAGTGATCTCTGCATCTTCATCATGGTAAGAGCTTTGATCATCTTTACTTTGAACTTCAGCTTGGAATGCAATATTTTTATCTTTTCTTTTTTGTTTTAACTTCATCTCAAATGTTTGGAGTGAACCCATTAGTTCATCCAACTTCATGTCATCAACAACTTTTGCTTCTTCAATGGCAGCAACTTTGATGGCAAATCTATCAGTAAGTGACCGCAAAACTTTTCTCACAAGCTTTGAATCTGAGTATTTTTCTCCTAATGCAAACGACTCATTTGCAATGTCACACAACTTGCCATTAAAATCAGCAATAGTCTCATCCTCTTGCATCTTCAGTTCCTCAAATCTTGTTGCAAGAATTTGAAGCTTGGACACTTTGGCGGTTGTTGTTCCTTCATATGCAGTCTGTAAAATAGTCCAAGTATCTTTAGAAGTTTCGCAAGTTGAAATCAGTTTAAATTGATTTAGATCTACTGCATTTTTAATCGCATTTAAAGCCTTAGAATTATTGTTAACCAAATGATCTTCATTTGCAGTCCACTGATCCTCAGGTTTCGGCACATCAATTCCTTTATCATTCTTCATTGTATAATGTGCCCATCCTACGACAACTACTCTCCAAATTTTTTCATCGATGGATTTGATAAATGTTCTCATCCGAGCATTCCAATATGAGTAGTTTGATCTATCCAGTAGTGGTAGTTTGGTAATTGAACTTCCATCACAAAATGTGTCCATATCTGCAAAACAACCAGAAAAACTTTCCCAAAGATCTAACTGAGTTAGTTCAGTAACCTGTTCTTAATGCCAATTGTAGATTTTTGGCTCTTTAATCAATTTGATAATTAAACAAATCAACTAAGTAAAATTTGCAGGAAAGTAAATTTGTTGCAACAAAAGTAAGAACACAGAAATTTTAACGTGGTTCAACCAACTTGGTCTACATCCACGCGGCCATCCCCTGGCCAACAAACCAATCCACTAAGTTTCAAGATATTATAGACACCAATGAAAAATTATGGAATTGAAAACTCCTTCTTAACCCTTGCCGCCTAGGTGTAAGACTCCCTTAGTAGATTCTCTAGTTTGACGAGCTCCTCTCGACTTACAAAAGTTCTCTCCCGAGAACACACCTTCTTCTCCCGAAGAATGTATACTAAAACATAAATAAAAGAGTCTTGAAACTCTAGATGGATTGGTCAATACATATGACAAAAACAGACTATGTTGCAACACTAAATAAAACATTCAGTACATTCTGTTACACAACATGTTGCAACACGACTTGACACAAACAGCCTACAGCTCACTCACGATTTTCCTACTTATTTTATGTTCACTATTCGTTGTCTCTTCAACTGAGAATTGACACGCCTATTTATGAAGCTTTGGTACAGATGTCGAGTATAGGTAGGAGTGTCTTCAAGGATATCTCTTTAGCACAAGAGTTCTTGATAGCTTGAAACTTTATCTCATTATCACCTTATCCCCAAAGATGTATAGCTCTTCAATATATAAACTCTATTTGAACTTGGACTCTTCTTGACTTGAATACTTCTTGCACTAGAACTCCTCTTAACTTGAATTACACTTGCACTAGAATACTTCAATCATCTAACTTGCAATATCAAAACTCTATACGCAATATCCACATAATAATAATATCCATAATTTTTGCTAAAAACATAGCCAATTAAACAACTAATCAAAATCAGATCCTAACAGTATTCTACTAAACATAGTGAAACAATAATATGATATACATAAATGAAAGAAAAAGAATCTAAGTAGGAGAACCAACTCTGTTTGACTGATGGAATTGTATAATGACATATAAGTATTAAGAGTTATTATTGAACACAATAAATAAAAATAATAAACACTTTTATAATAATTTAAACATTTAAATAATAAGGTATTAATATAGTATCAAAGTTAAGTTATCAAATAGTCTTGAAAATAGTCTGCTTGTAAAGCTAAAAAATAAATCTCTTTTACACGTGAGACGGTGTGTTAAAGACACCAAAAAAATCCAAATATTTTTCTTTCAGCAATACTTTATTAAACCGACGATTATAATAAATCAACTTATCAATATTACGACATTTAGAAAGAAAAAAAAAACCGTTGCGAAAAGTAGACTAGTAATGTTTATCCGGCTATCTTATTTTCTTTAATTTAATATCTCTTAGAGCATCATAATATCATGATATTAAAGTTGGAAAAGATTAGGCATTGCCTAGCTAAAGCTCTACAATTGGCTTAAGGATAATATTGATTTGCCACAGTTTTTAGTTGAAGTGTTTGTCTCAGAGAAAGTATAATTGGATCCAGCATTAAGCTTAATTCCCACTCATGTACTTCGAATGGAGGCTTTGAGGCAAACCTATTGCCTGCATAGACAAGGATATGACATCCATCAACCCTCTAGGTCTTAACATTTTTACGTATTTCATTACATCATTAATCATATTATACTCTAGATTAATCGATTGCTAGTATTGTCTCCTAATTTCTAGACCCTATTGTTGGGAAATTATTTACTACTGAGTAAGGATTTGGTCATAATATAATAACGTTATGATCAGTACAATTTAATGAATAATTATGAATTGATAACACAGTTATTTGTTCGATCTCGTTCATTACGTAATAACTTTATGAGTGGACCCTTACTCAAATTTTTGTACTTGTATTTATCTATAGCTATTTACTTATATAACTGAGATTGATCCTTACTCAAATTTATGTGTTTGTGTTTGACTGTAGCTCTTTATACTTATATAACTGAGAAAGAAAAAAAGTTGATATATAGTAAATAGATGGAATTATCGCGAGACAACCCGAGACTGAGGGAAAAATACGAGATACTCTATTGCTTAGTCTAGATTTTATGGAAGGCGGATCCAGGAATTCTTCTCAATAGGGGCTAAAATAAATAATTTTTTTAACTATATAAGTATATATATATTTTTTTTTAGGGGCTAATTAATTTTTTAACTAAAAATACATAAATTTTAAAAAAAAATTTTACAAAAATACATAGAATTTTTAATATTTTTTCTGAGTCAGTAAGGACTATAGCCCCCGCTCGACCTCATATAGCTCCGCCCCTAATGGACAACAATCGAGATTTGGCCTGAACCCGCAACTTCTGCCTCGAAGTCTTGTATTCAATCCACTTTTTTTCTTTTTCTCTTTTAGTTTTCGGTCGAACGAAGTATGACCGACTTTCCCTTTCTATTCTTTGAACAAAACAAATCTAGAGATTGTTATATTACAAGTGTCATGTTCGGTTCAAAACTTTGAGCTTACAAGTGAGATTAGAGTTAACTTAAAATAATTAATTTAAGTTAGCACTTAAATTTAAAACATATCCTAATAATAAATTAATCACACTCATATCGTATCTCTTTTCAATTGTGAGATATTAGGATAGGCCGCCAAATGCAAAATGTTATGATATGTTCTCTTGTTTTTGGTAGTGATTAGAGACACAGAAAAATGTTGAAAACTCGTTCATCAGTGTGGCTCATTATACATCATACTTATGATAACTCAATAATAAATATTAGATTTCTCTCGTCTGTAAGTATAAATAAGACGCCAAAAGCCAGAAAGAAAAATAGTATTGTTGTAGTGGTACGCAAACTTGACAGGCTAATAGTAATGTTTTTAACTAGTTAAACAATTGTGATGAAATAGATAGAACATCCATATCATCTAGCTGTATTGTTGTTGCATCATGTTTTTTATTTTACAAAACTATTATCTCCACGCACACACAAAACATGTGTATATAAAAAGAGAAAACAAGAGAGGAGGAAATTTGAATTTTGAAATACATGATTGAAATTAATTTATTTATAAAATTGACGATACTAACTCGAAGACACTTGTGATTAGGAGATAATCATAATCTATACATATAATGTGTGTGAGAGATAAAGATACATACATTTATTTTAGACCATTTTCTTTTAGTTTTTAATATTCTACGACTATCACCTTATCTACAATACGAGATAGAATAGCATGAACCCCATGGTCAGTATATATCTTTTGCACCTGAAATATTAGATGTCATTCTTTTTTCGTCACTTTTATTACCTTCTATTTGTATGTATTGTTAGAGTACCAAAATAAAAGGGATTTTTGTTTTAATATGCCAACTAGACATACTGATAATAGATAATAAATGAATAATAAAAATAGAGTGATATTTAACAACGCTCAAGTATTATAGTATGCTAGAAATACAAAGTGAACTCATGTAAGAGAAAATACAAGAGAACCATATGAGCATCTTTTATTGCTCATTCTATTACAACATCCAAAACTATAGCACTGCAAATACATTATAACAAGGCTTGACAAAAATTAGTCTAAATTAAAACAAAATTAAGCTGAACATGTAGGGTACTAATTGATACATCTAGAACTTCCTATAAAGAAAACTATGTAAAACATTAGAAATATAACATTATATATAGTAGGCTAGAGAAAGCTGGATTATCTATGAAGTCACTTGCTCTGATGCCTAATTATTCTTAGGCGGATGGCGCTTTGGTCCTTTGTAATCTGCATTAAAAGCAACAAATCCAGACATGTCTTTTTCCTCAGGAAGCAAACTTCTCACAATTTGTTGACCGTTTACTGATGCAGTTTCACCTTGCATTTTTCTCGTTACACGTGAAATCATTGAAGTTCTTTCATGTTTAACTATTTGTATCTCCTTCTCTTGCCTTGTGATATAATCAGACTCCATTTTTCTTCCTCGTAAACCATTCTCCTTTGTAGCCTGTAATAGTGAAAAAAATTCATGATATAATATACCATTATCATACCAAATGAGACTATAGAGCATAAGATAGTATATAAACATTTTACCTCTCTATGATTAGATACAGCAGCTGCAAGATTTCCACCTGAAGATATTTTGAAGGGAACAAGATAGAGTTAGAAGAAAAGTGTGCCATGCATGGATTATGTCATCACAGTACAAAGTACTTAACTAACAAATGAGCATTACTATATATCAATCACGTGATGTTTCATTTCTCTCTATATGGTAAGTATTTTTAGTATATGATAGAATCTAATACATAAATAATTACCATACAAGAAGATTGAAATATTATCGGAGTGATATCATGCATTACCGGCCTTAATTAACAAACAGAGAAAAGGAGAAAGAAAAGAAATGCATGAATATGAAGAAATTAAATGTAGTCCACTATACCTTGGTAGGAACATGCATGCAAGAGCAAAATCAACAATGAAAGAGAGCTCAATACTCTTAAAGTTAACAACATTTTTCTAATCCTTTGGGGTATGTTTGTTGTTCAAGCAAGTAACACAAGATTGCTAGCAAAGACAACATCGACTTTATAGACCATGCACACAAGTCAAAGATATATGGTCCAACACTTAAAAAAAAAAAATTACATTCCCAAGTTCAATTTTTTACCGTCAATTAAATTATCATATTTAATTAATTTAAGGGGACAAAAAGGGGGAGCAATTTTACATGGCATCATTCCCATGGTAAAGTTTTACATAAAACCCTGTGCGGCATTCCATGTGTCAGTCAGGTTAACAGTATTAGGATCTCGAGACAATTTATTGACCAAAGAGTTATGATCAATTTTGAATATTCAATATTTATTAGGGTTCGTTGGAGTTAGGGGATTGAAAAATAAAGGAAAAGAAAGGAGAATAACTCTTGTTTAAGTAGAATTAAAATTATAAAAGAAAGGAGATTAACTCTTGTTTAAATAGAATAAAATTAGTTCGTATTTCGGGTATGTGATAAGCAAGCAAACCAATCAGGCATTTTAAAAAATAGAAGGGAACTTTCTAGAGTATATCTTTTCACATATCAAATTCAAAAAAGACACTTCGAATAAAATATTTTTTCTATTTATTTTTATCTATTAGGATTAGAAAGGAAATATTGAAGGGAGGATTTTACATACAAATTAACACATCTATCCTTAATGAAAATCTATAATATGGGTTTTGGAATTTTCATATTTTGTATGTTTTGTAATTATATATAAAAGTTATGAGCATAATAGGCATATACATCTTTTTAATCATTTCCCCTCTTTTGACTGATTGGAGGAATTGAAAATTAGGTATAGGAGGGATTATAACAATACCTCCAATACCTTTTTTCTTATTGATGCCCTAAACCAAACAAGGGGAGGAATTAATCCCTAATCAACCTCTTCCCTCAATTCCTCCAATCCAAACCTAGTGTTAAGAGTTTGCAAATTCATTTCCCCCGCCATTATGTGGAGAACAATGTCCTTGTTGATATGAAATATGAGATTTCACTTTAAAATCAATTAGCATTGGTACATATTATTTTTTCGGCCAGTATGTGGAGAACAATGTCCTTGTTAATTAGAAATATAGAATTTCATTTTAAAATCAATTCGTATTAGATAGAATATATAGTTCATGATTTTCTATGTTGGTATATTGATCTTGGTATATATATGAGTTATTCATATGAGAAAATTATATTTTCTAACACCCTTGGATTGCTTGTGAATAGAAATATTTGACGAAAATCGGCTCTAGTACCATAATATGATTCAAGGGGTTTTATTAATTCATGAGTTATTTATGTTGGGTAAAATGTGGATGGCCTGTATTAGACCAAGATAAACCAAAATTGAGCACTAACTATATGATAAGAAATATAAGTTTGGTTCTATATCAATTGGTATTAGATTAAATAATAATTTGTCTTAACGAGAATTCGTAAGTTATCCACGAGAGATAATCATATTTTCTAGAATGATGGCCTCAAAACTTTACAGCAAAAGTGGTTAAATACCATAGGTACTTGAAATTTGAGGGAAAATAGTTAACGTTTCAAAGTTAATAGCTATACACACAAAAACTAAACAATATTTAAATATCACATAAATAAGGGTAAGTCGAAATTGGATAGGGAATGTGGTTTTACAACAGTAAAGTTGTGGCCGGAAGGGTGTAGCTTAGTGGCACATGGAGAGGTAGAATCCAATGCACCTTTGTTCTTAATTCCTTAGTTGTATGTTAGGTTCACACTCTTAATTAATATTGTACATGTATTAGGACACATCACTGCGTTCGAAAGTTTATCGTTAATGTCCAGACTTCGCTAATTAGATCTTCACCTTTAAAAAGATAAAAATTGTGGTTGGTGGGTGGGTGGGTGGGTGGGTGGGTGGGTGGGGGGGGGGAGGGGGGTGGGGTTTGTGGTTGTTAAAGTGGGATGAACATGGTAGCGGTTGTTAATGTGTACTATAACGTGGATTGGAAGATATCAATGTTTCGAGCTTGTCTGCCGCCATGCATTCAACGAGAATAGTTTTGCTTATTCTACCGAGGGGTCTGCATGTCTAAATTTAGCTTATCTATGTGTTTTTCATGTGAATGGACTAGTTTTCTCCTTAGTTGAATTTAGCTTATCTATGTGTTGTGCAATTCTATGGCATTCTAACATTGATATTAACAAGTAGGAAAGAGAGAAGAGAACTTGAAGTAAGTGCACAGTATGAATACCCTTAGAAATAGGTGACCTTTTCCTTCACAGGGAAAAGTATTGAACCTTTTTACTTGTTGAAAACATTAAAAAAAAGGGTTAATAATTTAAAATTTTAAATAATATGTTAGTTTAATATAGTATCACAATTCAAGCTATTAAACGATTTTGGTTTTAAATTTAGCTACTATTTATTTAAAAAAATATTAAAATTATTCATGTACAAGACTCAAAAACGAATCTTAACATGCAAGTGCGGACTTGATAAAAATAATTATTATTTTTTTAATTGCTTAAACTTTAAGATAAGATATTACTCAAATTTTCCATGTTTCCCCTTCCTATTTGATCTTTCTTTCTTCTGGCTGTTGAAAAAGGACTCAATCTTTCAGCTTTTCTGATAGAAATTATAAAATTAAGGGTAAGTCCATTATTAGTTGTTAGTGATAAGAAATAGTAGGTTTCATCCTAAATTAATTGGCACTAAAATTCACAATTTATAGTTATATGATAGTTGTATTCTCTAATAATCCCTTCCTATGTGACATTACATTGATTTTTTAAGACTATTAGTATGGTAGAAGAAAGAACTTTTTTGAATTTGAAATAGTTACGCACTAGAGTCGACTTGATGTGGCAAAAGTCAAGACAATGCAAAATGTCAATGTATAAAACAAGAACGATCAGTCTCACATGAATAGTATGATTGAATCGTAATCTAATTTTAATACTATGTTAAAATATATGTTGAATTTCATCATAAAAGTAATTAACAATTAGATGTAGATCAAATGTAGCTTTCTAGTTAACACATAAAGTTTTATTATTAGGAATAGTTTAATAGTAGTTTAGGGGCAAACTTAAAAGAATATAATTCTATTCTTTATTGTTAATGATGAGTAGAAGTAGGTGATAATCAACTTAAAGTTCCAAAGGCGACATCTGTATAGAACAAAGTTATCCAGTAATATAAACAAGTTTTTTTTTTTTTCTTTGTAAAGAGTAATATAAAGAAGTTGGTTGCTGCATGGAATCTCTAAAAACTATCATGACCTTTGGTGAAACATGTGCAAGTGAATTGGCACCGTCCGTTTTGACCGGAAAAAAAAAAAAAAACATCGTCTGTTTAATTAAGAATTAATTTAGATCAATATAAAAATGAGAATGAACAATTAGTTTTGTTTTGTTTTCAAGATAATAAATAAATATAATAAATTTATTTTAATAATTTAAATTTTTAAATAAGATAATAATTTAATATAATATTAAAAATCAAGTTATTAAATAGTTTAATTAAGTTTCATATCTCACACTACATATTCATTTAAAACATTTAAATTATTAATGTACAAGACTAAAAAAATAAATTTTGTTTGCATGCAGGATGTGTTGAAGATAAAAATATATATATAATAAACTTCTCTTTAATAATTTTTTAAATGAGATGGTATTTAAAGGCCTATTTGGAATGTTTTTCAAAAATTGTTTTTTAGTTTAAAAAAAAAAAATTGTTTGAATGGGGTGTTTTTAAAAATGGTTTTCAAAAATAATTCTCAAAAATCAGTTTTCAAAAAACCAAAAAGAGAAAACACTTTAAAGTAGCTTTTCGGGGTTTTTGTTCTGAGAACATCCAAAAACGCGGAGAACCATTTTTCATTAATGGCATTTTTGTAATTAAAGTCAACATTAAGACCCTACTCCAAACCAACTTCACAAAATGTCTCTCACCACACCTCTTCTCTTCTTTGTTCAGCCAACTTTTCTTTCTCTTTGTTCAGGCAATGTTTTCTTACCCTTTCTTTTTGCTTTTCTTTTTCTCAACACCTAGCGTTTTGTCGATGTCAACAGCCAACCCTTTATTGCTTTTCTTCTGATTTTTTGGTGAAGGTACGATTTTTCTTAAATCCTTTTTCTTTTTTAACTTATTGTGCTCTAATTTAGAGCTTATGTATGTTATATTTGTTTTTAGTTTTTTTTTTGGGGTTGCTTGAAGACGTGGTTGTTGGATTTGACCAGATTGTATTGCAGTTTTGAATAATCATCAATATAAGACGCCATGAATTTTATGTGGATTCTTCAGTTTAATTTGTGTTCGAAAGATTATTTTTTTTCATATTTAAAGTGATTAATAATGGGATTATATGTAACAACTAGCAGCTAATGCGAGAGAGTGAAGCAGAAATTTAAGATAAAACAGAGCAAGTAATAGAAGATGGAGCTCAAAGTTTTTGATATTTTTACTCTGAGAGAAATACAACCACCTCTGAAATAAAAGACAATCTCTTTCTATAATGAGCTCCTTCCTCTATATATCTTGGTTATATTCCTGTAACTGAAATCTCTCATGTTTAACCACGTAGTCTTCAAAATAAAAGGGCTTTTTCTTGCTTCGCTTGCTCTTACGTGTCAGCTAATTAGGCATAGAATTCTCTTGTGTGGACTGAACCATTGAAGATGTAACATTATATTGTCTATATTGTTGCAATTAATGGTGAAGAAGTTGGAGTTTTTTGTATGTAAAGATGAGTTTTAATGGGATTATATTGTCTATGTTCTTGCAATTAATGTTGGATAAGTTGTAGTTTTTTTTCTATGTGATGTGCTTATTAATGGGCTTATGTTGTCAATATTCATGCAGTTCATGGTGAACAAGTTGTAGTTTATCGTACGTAAAGTGTTGAGGGCAAGCTCAATGGAGGTTTTAAAATGTAAATTTTCTATTTTTTGGTCTTTTTAGAGCTCTATACCTTAAAAAGCAGCACTATTCATGAAAAAAGTATGTAGGGTCCACCACTTTTGGGTTAAAAGATGTCAAAATTGCTGAACAAAATGGAGCCTGAAACTCTATTTTGGCATCTTTTAATCCAAAAGTGGTGAACCTCACGTACTTTTTTCATGAATAGTGCTGCTTTTTAGGGTATGGACTCTAAAAAGACCAAAAAATAGAAAGTTTTACATTTAACAAAATAGAGCCTCGAGCTCTATTTTTGTATCTTTTAACGTAAAAGTTGTGGACTCCACATACTTTGTTCATGAATAGTACTGTTTTTTAGGGTATGGGGCTCTAAAAAGACTCAAAAATAAAAAATTTTACATTTTAGAGCCCCCATTGAGGAAAGCCTTAATAATGGGCTTATTTTGTCTATATTGATGCAGTTAATGGTAAACAAGTCATAGTTTTTCATATGTAAAGTGGTTATTAATGGGCTTATATTATCAATATTGTTTCAATTAATGGTGAACAAGTCATCGTTTGTGGTATGTAAGGTGCTTAGTAATTAATTGGCTTGTACTGTCAACACTGTTGCAATTAATGGTGAACAAATCTTAGTTTAGGAATCTCTTTGTACCTTTTTTTGATTTTTATGTTATGAACTAGTATTGAGCAGTTGAGTTGGATATGGATAAATTAATTATCAAAGATTCTGGCAGTAGAAAGCTCCAGATAATATTTCATTAAGTTTGCTTTAAAAGGAAATTACAAGGTTGCAAAGCTGCAAATTGAAGGAAAGAAAATACAAGAAATAGAAACAACTTTTGGCTTAATGGTTGTTTAGTCCTCTGTAGCTTTACATATAGGCAATTCGTCATTTGTGTTGTCTTGCTCTTTCTTGTTAGATGATTTTATTTTTGCTGCCCTTTCAAGGGACATGTAATTCTTCAAGTATTGTGGTCTCTTTCTGATTTTAGAGCTATGGCATGGTAGTTTTGTGAGTGTAGGAATCTGCTGTGGCTTGCCAGGAGAACTATATCAGTTGGAATAAGGAACAACTTGATAAATTTGTGTTCTACAGATTTTTCATATACAATGTTGCAAAAAGAAGTAGGTATTCCAATCCATTTAAAGGAGTTGGACATAAATTGGATGTGGATAGAGCATCTAAATGCTTCGTACCTAGGATTTGTACAATAACTTATACATGTAAAATATGATCCATAGTTAGGCTTTGTACAATAACTTTTGTATATAATATTTGTTTTAATTTAATTTTGAAAACTCTATAATATTATCTAAATTTAGTAATATAAATTTAATTTATTAATTTTTTAAATATGAGTAAAAAATATATGTTTTTATTCTTGACATCCAAACGGATTTTATGTTTTTTTTTTGTTCTTAAAACTGTTTTCTAGAGCATTTTTACCAAACAAATTTTTTATTTTTTTGTTTTAAAAACTTGTTCTGAAAACAACGCAAGTCAAATAAGTTTTTAGTTTTTTTGTTCTTAAAAATAGTTTTTAAAAACTATTCTTGAAAACTGTTCTACAAAATAAAAAAATAAAACACTTCCAAGCAGGCCTTAATAGTTTTCTAGATTTCTTGAGAATAGTTTGAACTGATGCTATTTTACTTTGACAAAACCATATGTGGATATTTTCCATGCTGGGTAATTGTGCTTGTACTTCTCCAAGGCATAAACACAGTGATATTTACGCAAAGATACGTAGGAGATTTTGCTGCTATTTTTACAAATTTGGTGTAAAAGAATATTATTTGATCTAGCTTATTATTGCATTTATTAACATACGGTACCAAACGAGAAACACTTCTCAAAGGAAACAACGAGAAAAGTAAATTGTGGAGGAACATAAGCATATAAGAAGGGGTTCGATTCGACACCAAAAGAAGTCAAGCCTTAGCCACCCAAGAAGTTCACATCAGACCCATAAAGACTAGATACCTGCAAGTAGGGGCAGATTCAGACACTCAAGTTCAGAATGTGTAATCATTTAATGAGAAACATTAGAATGTATACTTATATAATAAAAATATACAATATAATTAATAATTTAAAAAAACCAAAAAAAAAATATAATAAAAATATACAATATAATTAATAATTTAAAAAAACCAAAAAAAAAAAGAATTTTTTTTTTTCAAATTGAAGGCGTACAAGCACACCCTCATCACCACATAAGTCCGTCACTGCCTACAAGTAATCCCCTCCCCCTCTTTGGATTCAAGGAATTAGTAGTGCTCACTATAATTGTCCTAATTAGCTTAAATAGTTATTCCGTACTCCCTGCTCCTTGCCCACGCAGCTTAGGTTCCTTTCTTGCTAATTATATTACGAGCGAAACAAAAAGTTTGAGACCATTGTCTGAAAATTGTTTCCTTTGGCATAACCATTCAACCCGTTCATCACATTTTCCCATTTGTAGTAGTTGGGAGATGTTTAAGATTTTTTTTGGCTCAAAAAGCAAAAGTAATTTATTAATCTCCAACTCAAAAATGTGTACAAAGCTCCATCAACCATTCAAAAATAACAAAGGCGCTTGGGCAATTAATTATCCCTAAGCTGCCAGTTACCACTAAGTAATCTATTGAAAGTTGTGTTCGCAAACGTGTTGCCTATACATAATCTAGCTCTAATGGATGAAAAAATGATGTCCCAGATGTGCTCCTTAGTAGTGAAGTTGCCATCATATATTTTTCGATTTATCTCCTTCCAAATCTCATACACCAGACCACAAAACAAAAGCCTACATATAGATGCTTGAAGATCAGCACCCCGACAATATTTACTAACCCACTCATCAATGGGGTCCCACGATGGAATGCAGTCAGGAAGCATAGCAAGATCGAGGCCTTTCATCCATAATCTTTTGCTAAGTCCACACTGAAAGAAAAGATGGTCATGGACCTCCGGTGCAATACCGCATATTCCACAAGTACTATTGTCCACCACACCCCAAGCAAGCGGCCTTACTTTGGTCGGGAGCCTATTCAGTAAAGCCATCCAAGTCACAAAACAGTGTTTCGGGGTCCTGTTCTTACCCCAAATGAGGTCATGCCATTTAACTATCTCATGTCTTCCTCTTATAGCATTCCAGGCTGTTGAAACCGAAAACAAACCGCTACTAGACTTAGTCCACCACCATTTATCTTCATGATTCGGCACGGGAAGGAAGGGGACTTCATTAGCCAATGTTACAAGGCAAGGAGAGTTCGGCCAGCTCCATCCACCGTCTGTGATAATATCTGCAACCTTAGCTTGACGGTTAACACAATTCTGGACTACATCAAGATCGACATGCTCACTCAAGCATCCCCTCAGATGCCAAGTATCAAACCACAACGATGTATTCCGTCCATCTCCAATTCTAAATTTAATACACTGCTTCATGTGAGATCTAAGCTTAAGAAGTTTCCGCCATTGCCAAGATACTGAAGGTTTTGCCTTAACTTCATTATCCCACAAGCTTCTACCCTTTAAGCAATGATCATGGATCCATTTCGACCAAAGAGATGAAGGCGAATCAAGGAGATTCCATAAATGCTTCATTTAGTCCAAATTGCAAGATTGTTTTTTGAAACAACACTTGAAGAAGAGATTATTATCGTCTTTCATAACCAGATTACATAGTGTGCACTGTGCATTCATTTGCAACCCCTGTTAAAGGTGTTGCTTTGCATACATATTATTTAAAATTTTATATAATTACACAACACAATATACACATGTAATAGTTTGTGGCTAATTAGGTAAATTAATACATGCATATATAATCATATTAGATATACAAGAAATGGTTCATGGGATTACCTCATAGCATAAAATCTGGTATATGAAACTGTAGAAGATTCTAGCTTTCTATGCGTGAAGCGTCCAAGAGTACCCAGCTAACCCCGGCTAGAATTCTAGAGAGAAACCACTAATTACCATGTAATAATTTCTTTTGTCTAATCTGTCCCTATTAAGTAGAGTCATGAATAGAGATGTAAAACTCACTAACTTAATCATATAACCAAATCTAATCAATCAGAAATGCAACGATGACGGATCGTGAGACTACTTCTACTATTCTACATCGGTCAAGAATTTCCGGTGACTTAATTGTTAGATGCATATATCGGCCCCTAATTGACGGATTTCATATCACATACCATATAAGAATAGATCATGACCACTAAGTACATGGGCTAATACATGATTAAATTAGATCGTATTGCACTATCAAATTATGGTATCCCATACACAATATAACCATGGTGTCTCAAGTCTAAGGAATAGTTACACAATATAATATGTAATAAATTATTGACCATCTGTGTAATTTGTTATATGATTGGTAATGTTCACTTAATTGTTCTTTAACAATTACCGATATATTTACTAATGCAATATAAGACTAATTACCCTTAACATTGATATCACATATTAATTAAGGTAGTAAACCATATGTCAATCTATCCAAAAAAATTGACGTCCAAATAATTCGTCTTATAATCGAGAACTTATTCTAAAACATATTCTTCGTTATGGATCCTTTCACTCATATTCTTGACTCCTCAATAATAGGCTCCATAGAATTATTCTAGTGACTTTTATATAAGCACAATTAGCACATTAATTATAATTAAATAAGTTATCCACTAATAAGTAAATTACAAAATTTCATCACCTAAATTACAACAAATTGACTTTTAGAACACTTAATCTACCAAAAAGAGCCTGAATTTGGTTAGGAGCTTGTCCTATACAGCAAGCCATGCAGGATGTAAATTAAGCTAAATCTTGGAATAGTTAAAAAAGTACTCATGCTTTCTTTTTTGTTCCTTTTTTTTTCTTTTTGGTCGGAAAACTCATGCTTTGTTGACTATAAGAATACAGGAATAGATACCAAATACAATTGCTTTCCTTCACATATTCCACATTTTAATAACAAGATACTACTCAAGAGATACACTTTCTTTCTATGCACAAAACAATTTTAGGCTGAGAACTTTAGGGCGTGAACGTTGTCTAATATCAAATTTAAGGCATGAATTTCAAAATCTTTAATGAAATGGTTCAAACAATATTTAAAAAAGGAAATTTTACACACTCATTAATTATAAAATATTGAGTTAATATCACTTTACTCTACAATATATTTACAAAATAACATTTTATCTTTGATGTTTATTTTATATTACTAAACATCTCCACAATATAGTTAACAAAAATATTCCTTGTAGTCATTGAAAAATTATATGAATGTATAAGAATTCGACGTATAAGAATTCTCCCTTTGTTTTTACCTAATAATGCAAAGAAGTTAAGATAAATATTAAGGGATTAAAAGTTATACAATATATACTAAAAAGGCAAAGTTGTATCAATAATTTTTAGATTAATATGACTTTATCCCTTCAATGTATGTAACCCCTTGTAACCCCTTCATGTTTAATTATAAAAAATATCCATCCCAGTTGTTGTAAAATATATCAATGTACAAGAATACCTATTATTTTTATTTAATAACACAAAAGGTAAGTGATATATACAAAATAAATATGAGAGGAAAAAATATTACATTACATATATGTAAATATCAAAATATTGTAATTGCTGAATGGCAGTATCCCAACCTTACAATCCTCAAAACAAAAACTCCTATACAAAAACACGGATTCAAATCGCCTTATTTTTTACTTCACTCATTTTTAAAATAAGAGGTATTGTAGATTCAAAAAATTTAATCTTTTTAAATCTCAGTTATTTATTTTAAACTCTTTTTCTAAATTTTTTAATTTATTAGTCTAAATTTAATGGACAAAATTTAAATAAATATAATTTAATAACTTATAATAGAACTTATTTCAATTTTTTTTTTCATGACTTCATTTCAAACGTGTGTTATATTTCATTCTAGAACCTTCCAAGCTCTCCCCCTAAACCCCTTCTATTCCTCAAGAGGGTTTTTCACCTAACAAGTCAGAAAATACAAAAAAAAAAAAGAAAAAAAAAAAGAAACACCGAACTCATTTTATCCAAACACAGACTAAAAACACACCCAAATCTCATCTGGGCATTCCTCAAAACCTTGTAAAAAAAGATTCACAATGGCTTCTGTGGCTTCACTGCCTTATGCTACAACGTTTTCAGTGAAGGCCAATGGAAAGAACAATAGTAGTGACAAGTGCTTATTGAGAAGTGCTTTTTTGCCAAGAAATGGGGTAAAGATGAGATTTTTAGCTTCTGGGATGAGTTGGAAGCTGAAAGAGAAGAAGAGTGGAGTGATGGTGAGGTGTGAGGCTGCTTCTGCTGCTGCTGTGGCTGAAAAGGACGCTGCTGAGAGCTCTGGTGAGACACATGAGTATCAAGCAGAGGTGGGTTTGGGTTCCTTTTGTAATTTTTGGAAAATTTGGTTCTCTTTTTGTAATTTTAGAAGTTTTGGGGTGGGGTGTTGGGTGTTGCTTAATTTTATAGTTCATCATATCATTTTTGGTTGGTGGGAGATTGGAAAGTATTGAAAGTTTGAATCTTGGGTTCCTTCTTTGAAAGTTTTGGAAGTTTTTGGGTCTCTTTTGCAATTTTTGAAAGTTTTGGGGTGTTGGGTGTTGCATAGTTTTAGTCTATAGTATCACTTTTGGGTGGTGGGAAAATGGAAAAAGCGAAGTTTCAAATTGTTGACTAAATTTTATTCGAAAAAATAAGTCATTTCGTCGAATTTTAAAGTTAATGCTAACGTATTAAGGTGCTAATATGTTATTTACGTTGAAAAAGAGTAATGGTCAACCATTAAACATTAGTTTAAATCAGAAAATATAAATGGAACACGGCTTATTTGGAAAAAATGCAAAGTTTAGTATTAAAACAGAAAAATAAAAATGGAGTGGCCTCTTGCGTAAATTACCCTTTTTTATATTATTGGGAAAAGTTGAATTATTTACTTTATGTGGCAGTAGTTCTAGAATTGCTTATGAAAGCTGGTTATTTTTTATTTTTTTTAAAATAATCTTTACTCTGAAAATTTAGATGATAAAAAGATATAATCTTTATTGGGAAAAGTAACAGATGTTAAAAGTTAAAAGAGTGGTGTGAATTTGGATCCAAGTTTGAATAAATGAGCTGAGGAGAGTGTTTGCTTAGTACATTTGTTGCATAATTTCCAATTCAGTTGGTCTTTTGCTCTTCATATGAGAAATCTTTTAAGGTAAAAAGATTTTAGCTTTTCTTGGTAAATTTCCAATAATTTTGTAAAAATTGAGTGTCGTTGGTGTGAGTTTTGAATATGACTATGAGAAATTGAGATGAGTAGAGTGCATTTGTTGTATACTTTTGGTTTCATGTTGTGTGTTGCTCTTCAAAGGAGAGTTTTTTTGTGGCAGTGAATATTAAAAGATTTGAGTCGTTGCAGGTTAGTAGACTAATGGACTTGATAGTTCATAGTCTGTACAGCCACAAGGAAGTGTTTCTTCGAGAGCTCGTCAGGTGAGAGATTCCTTATGTTGGAGGAATTGCTTATTTTCTTGATAATTCACTGCATCATAAGTTCTTGCTTGATGGCATTCCAAATTGTGGAGTTCATTGATGTTCTGAACTATTATCTACTTCCAATACTAAAGCTGACGTTAGTCGAACATTTTCTGTTCACTTGCCATACTGAGGCATAATTAGGTTTAGGAGTTTATCTTGGTTTTATTGTTATTAAACGTTCCTTCCTTTCTTTGTGCAGTAATGCTAGTGATGCTCTTGATAAGTTGAGGTTTCTGAGTGTGACTGAGCCCTCTCTACTTGGGGATGCTGGTGAGCTAGAGATTCGTATTAAATCTGATCCAGACAACGGGACAATTACTATAACGTAAGTGTCAGAAACTGTTTACTGTATTATTAATTTGTCAAATGGAAGAGATTTACACTAGAAATTTATCATGTTCATAGGGATACTGGTATTGGAATGACTAAAGAGGAGCTCATTGACTGTCTTGGAACAATTGCGCAGAGTGGTACATCAAAATTCTTGAAGGCCCTCAAGGTATCATCATCAACGAAATGCATAGCGCTAGCTATTCAGAGCAATAAAAATGAAACATGCTTTTGTGCTACTGAATCTGACTGTTGGAGCTCTACCTCATTTGTAGGAAAATAAGGATGCTGGAGCAGACAATGGTTTGATTGGCCAGTTTGGTGTTGGGTTCTATTCCGCATTTCTGGTGGCTCAGAAGGTGGATCTTTTCTGTAAATTCCTGTGTATTTATGGCTTCTGATTTTGTCAGAGTGTGTTGGCATTTACCACTTGGCTCCTCAGGAGTTACTAATTGTAATTTCATGTTTTATGATCAGGTAGTAGTGTCCACAAAGAGCCCAAGGTCAGAAAAGCAATATGTCTGGGAATCTATGGCTGATAGCAGCTCCTATGTCATTAGGGAGGAGACTGATCCTGAAAAGCTGCTGAATCTAGGAACACAAATCACTCTCTTTTTGAGGGTAAATATGTTCTTCCCTTTTGACCGATTTTTACTGATGTATGTTTTATATACTAAGCTATGCCTCTCCTGTAACTCTTATGACAAATTAGCTCACTATAATTGCTTGATGTGGTAAGGGAAGTTACAGGCCAATATGTCTAGCATAGTTGTATTTATTTATGTGCATCATAAGGAATTAGACTTGATCACATAATATTTATTTGATCATCTTTTATGTGGAGTTTGTACGAGATTTTAGGGAGTTTTGGTTAATTCGCGCTAGAACTTTGGAAGTTTTTAACATACTGCTAATTTGCTGTCGCTGACACCTTCAATTACATAATAGGTTCTGTCTTGCTTGCAGGACGATGACAAGTATGAATTTTCAGAGCCGACCAGGATCCAGAATTTGGTAAAGAATTACTCACAATTTGTATCGTTTCCAATATACGTATGGCAAGAGAAGTCGAGGACTGTTGAGGTAAGTTTTGTTTATCGAGATAAGAGATGTTTTCTACACTGGTTGCTATATTGGAAGAAGCTGTGTGAAGCTCAAATTTATCTCTTTTTGATCCCTGCATATCTAAATGTTTTTTGTTGCTATTTTTTATTCCGTTTGTTAGGTAGAAGAAGAGGAAGAAGTAAAAGAGGGAGAAGATAAGCCAGAGGTAATTGCTTACCACTAATGTGTGCATTTTAACAGTGCACGGGGTATTCTGTTAGGTATTGTATTTATATACCAATTTGTGTTTTGGTTCCAGGGAGAGAGGAAAAAGACGAAGAAGACTAAAACTGAGAAATATTGGGACTGGGAATTAGCAAATGAAACAAAACCTATATGGGTAAGTCATGCGTAGTCTATTAATTACTTCAATTATTTTTTGAGAGCCATAACTCATATTTCTTATATTTTCCTTTTTGTAGTTATATGTTTGCATTTGTAAATTGTCACCTTACACGTATACATTTGTTTGCTAACTTCTTGAAATTGTAGATGCGGAATACAAAGGAAGTTGAGAAAGAACAATACAATGAATTTTACAAGAAGACTTTCAATGAGTTCTTAGATCCACTTGCTTACACTCATTTCACCACAGAGGTACTCAGGTTTTACTTTTGAAAAATATCTTCTCTCTCTCTCTCTCTCTCTCTCTCTCTCTCTCTCTCTCTTTTTCGCCACACACACACACACAAAAACAAAAAAAAAACAAAATTACTGTTACTTAACCATATTAACTTTGGATTTTGCCTTTTGCAGGGTGAAGTGGAGTTTAGAAGCATTCTCTACATACCTGGGATGGCACCTCTTAACAATGAAGATGTCATCAATCCCAAGACAAAGAATATACGCTTATATGTAAAGCGTGTATTCATTTCTGATGATTTTGATGGTGAATTGGTATGTGGTCGTTATAACATTTAAAGTATTGGAATTCCTTGTCTAGACAAAACGTGTGATTGCAAAGCTATGTTGAGAACTTAAAATAAGGAGGAAAGCAAAAGAATATGCTGAAGCATCATTTCCTTTGTGGAGTGGGAAAATCGATAATATTTGTATAAAGACTCAATTAATTTTATGTGATTTCTACAATTATTCTCAAAGTTTTATGCTAATGGGTAAGGAAATGAATGGTGGTGGAAATCCTTTCCTATATTTCATTTTCACTCTTCTTTCACTTTGAATTGCATGGTATCATATGATATTGGTCAAAAATAGATAACTCCTATAAATTTGTATCTTGTGTGTTACTACCAGTGTTTTTCACCACGCACTGGTGCTATATCTCAAGATGACTTTATGTGCTTAAATGTTTGACTTTATTCATGAATGCATATTATTTTTATTTATGAAGTATAAATTTGAAAGTGTAACAGGGATGTTCATAATGCATTCTGTCCCTCTTATACCATTTTTCTGATTTTCTCTGCCTGTAATAATGTGCTGATTGAGGGATCTCTTTATCATTAAGATGGTATAAATTTGTTGATGGTATAAATTTGTTATGTATATCGCGGAAAAACTCATGAAAACTTCTGGACCTTTTAATTTTCACTTTTCATGAAGCTGTTATATACTTGAAGTTCATATTTCTTTTCTAATGAAGCCACAAGAGTTGTATCTCACAAAAAAAAATTATTCTGCGGCTTGCAGTTTCCAAGGTATTTGAGCTTTGTCAAGGGTGTGTTAGACTCCGATGATCTTCCTTTGAATGTTTCGAGAGAAATCCTTCAGGAAAGCCGAATTGTAAGGGCAAATTCTCGTATTTACCATTCTTACATTTATTACGAATTGGAATCTTGTCCAAATTGTATATTCTGTACAATTACTTAAAAAGTCATCCCAAATTTTGCTTTTCTTTTTCTTATCCAGGTAAGGATAATGAGGAAGAGGCTTGTTAGGAAAACATTTGACATGATTCAGGATCTTTCTGAAAGTGAGAACAAAGAGGTCAGCAAATAATGGATTGAATTATATACTTCATCCATTGCCAACTTTCAATAGCTTTCTGACTAGAAATTTGTTTTCCAATTTTAGGACTACCAGAAGTTCTGGGAGAACTTTGGGAAGTTTCTGAAACTAGGATGCATTGAAGATTCTGGTAATCACAAGCGGATAACGCCATTGTTGCGGTTTTTCTCTTCTAAGAGTGAGGAGAACTTGATAAGCTTAGATGATTATGTTGAGAATATGGGTGAGGACCAGAAGGCCATCTATTACTTGGCCACAGATAGCCTACAGAGTGCCAGGACTGCTCCTTTCTTAGAGAAGCTAGTCCAAAAAAGCATTGAGGTATGCACTTGTTAATGAAGTCATGTCAAAGCCAATCTGGGGTATTGTTTGAGATGGACAGATAACGTGGACATAAACAAGTAAAGAAAACTAATTTTTGGGTATACTGAAATTACTATGGGACTTTTCTTCATCAATATATGTTGCAATAGTTGTCAAGAATTTCAAATGCTAGACACTAGAAGAAATCCTAGTCTGTTATAATATGTCATCTTTATTGCATCCTTTCTGGATTGCAACTCAGAGTCTTTTGCTGTTCTCAGTTATATGTTGATTTATTATAATCAAACTTACTTGATTTTGTACAGGTGTTATATCTAATTGAGCCAATTGATGAAGTTGCCATCCAGAATTTACAAACATACAAGGAGAAGAAATTTGTTGACATAAGCAAGGAAGATTTAGAGCTTGGTTAGTAATTACTCGCGTCCTTCCATATTAGAAATTCTAAAATTGGCCGTTCACTTTGTTATCTTTAGGAGACTGAACATCAATGGATACTCTAAAGAGGTAAATCGTATTAGTTACCTCTAATTTTATGCTATTCACTTCAGTTGAGGGTGTAGGGCCGTAGGCTACTAAATATAGGATCCTTAATGTTAATGAAATAACACTGATTCTCCAAACAGGTGATGAGGATGAGGTGAGTGAAAGAGAAACTAAGCAAGAGTACAATCTGCTCTGTGATTGGATTAAACAACAGCTTGGAGATAAGGTGGCAAAGGTACAAGTATCAAAACGTTTGAGCTCATCGCCATGTGTGCTTGTCTCAGGAAAATTTGGGTGGTCTGCTAATATGGAAAGGTATTCATACGTGCAGCAGAAATGGTTGATGCAGACATTGGGGTAATGATATGTTCTTTTCTTTTATAATAACATTTCTTCTTTCTTTATGTGGAAACAGGTTGATGAGAGCTCAGACGCTTGGGGACACTACCAGCTTGGAGTTCATGAGGGGAAGGAGAATATTGGAAGTCAATCCTAATCATCCAATAATCAAAGACCTAAATGTAAGATCATTCTTTGCAATCTTAAGATTGATTATAGTTGCAATTAATCTCAGCTTCTCCTGTTGTTTTATAAAAATCACAATTAGAGATCTGAAAGTTGGGATAGTGTCTTAAAAGATCTAGACGTACTGGTATCCTACTTGATGTGTGGACCTCGTTATAAAAATTAATATCAATTTGTTGATTCTGATGTCACAATGAATGGTTTGAAAGTAACATAAGACAGTTCCGAGTAATTGAGATAGCTTTGACGTGAGAGAACAGAACAGTGGACAGCATTTAACTGTAGTATGGCAATATGACGAGAAGAACGGAATATATATGGAATTTATTAAGTATATCAGTATGAAATGTTATCCGACTGGCACTAAGTTTCATATGAAACAAAAACTATTAAAATGATAACTTGTGTTCAGGCCTTCGCCATTTTGGCTATGTTAAATCTTTACTAATGATCCTTATTTTTGGTTGTTAGACATATACAGCTAAAAATTAGAACTCACTTATCTTGTTACGCCTGAAACTATGGTTCTCGTATGCGGGCTGCATGCAAGAATGCCCCAGATAGCACTGATGCCAAGAGAGCTGTGGAACTTTTGTATGATACAGCATTGATCTCCAGTGGATTCACTGTAAGTATAAAAAAAGAACTTTGATTTTGCATGCAGTATTTTGAGCAATAAATGTATATACGATAATTTTATACTTATAATGCAGCCTGACAGTCCAGCTGAGTTGGGTGGCAAGATCTACGAGATGATGGCAATGGCCTTGGGAGGAAGATGGGGCAGATTGGAGGAAGACGAGGCAGAGGCATCAGAAAATTCAACAGAGTCTAATCCAGGCTCTGCCGTGGGCTTGGAGGCGGAAGTCGTTGAGCCATCAGAAGTGAGAACAGAAAATGATCCTTGGGAGTGATTGAGAAGTGTTCTCCTTTCTTATCATTCTTTTTGACTCTGTGATCAATCTTATAGAAAAATTAGAGTTTATTGCTGACAAAATTTTGTAGGCTACAATTTTGTCAAAAGCATTGTGTTAACAAAACAATTTTGAAGTTTTAATGGAAAAAGAGAGAATCATTACTGCATTTATGTTTGTTTTTCTTCCTCTCAATCTTCTTTTACTCTTATCAGGCTATTTATATGAATGGATTTTGTGGTTTGGTATAATTTTGCTACAAAGACTAAGCAGATGCTCAAGAGAGCTGTCATTACCACAGCTCAATAAAAGGATAGTTCGGTGCACGAAGTTTTCGCTATGTTCAGAGTTCAGGAAGAGTCGAATTTACTTTAGGGTTTGTCACATAGATTGTATTTTCTAAGAGGCTATTTTCACAAACTCGAATCTGTAATTTCTAGATCATACTATGAGAATTTTATCGTTGCATCAAGGTTCCCTTCTAGCTACATATCAATTTTCTAAATATTATCCTTATTGTAGCAATACATGCTTTTGCCCAACTTTGGGTCCATAGGCATAATGTAACTTTCCAAGTCTAGCTATTAGAAACTAGTACATTAAGCTTAATTAATTGGTTCAAAATGTTTAATAGAAACTAGTACATTAAGCTTAATTAATTGGTTCAAAATGTTTAAAAGCCCGTAGTGACAATATTAAGAATCCAAGTCATTATAAATTGAGCAGATATCTTGTACACAATTAATTTGAAACGAGATGATACAAATAATTTCCAAACAAAATCAAGCTCATCCCCCTGCGCAGAAATTCAGAAGGCAGTAGGGTCATCAGCTTCAAGAGCACAAAAACTCAAAACATACAGATTATTATAACTGTAACTGAGAACAACTTTGCATCTAGAGAAGTGCCTGAAGCTGCACATATGCTCAATCAGATATCTATGAATAGTTTGCAACATTCTGCAGATGAGTGTGAATATCAATTTCTCCTGATCATCTGATACTGGAACGTTAATTCACTCGCTCGGGTAGGCATTCCTCTTGAACATTACATACGCGTCGCTGTATATCGCCACTAGGCTTGAAAATACTGCTATTCCAATCATGAAAATGGGTATAATCTTATCCGTCCTTGTAGCTATGCCACGAGTATCTCTGAGAGTAAGGATACCAGAACTCAGAATAGTGAAGAAATGAATATTTAGCAGATATACTACTAGTATGCATCACAAAATAGTTTTTCGCTCTACGGCTTTACTGACATATGATCTATTGTATAACTAAGAGTGCAGGAGCAAAATGGATGAGCTGGTCATTGATAAGTTCTGAAATTGAATGAACTGCTGAACTACAAACTCATGGCAGAGGCTAGCAAGTGCCGTGAAGGCATGCAAAGTATGCTTACTTTCAGAACGATTATGATTTGCCTTATATCATTCACAAGCAGCAGTTAGTTGACGAAGAGTAAAGCTGATTACCTCAAAGCAATAGCAGCAGGAAAGATGAATCCCAGGCAAACTGCGGTGGTTGCTCCGGTGAACTGGAAAGCATCCCAGATACTGGGAATAAAGATTGCAGCCACAAATACAACACACATGATCACGGTACTAACTGCTGCAAAACGCCAGTTACTTGAAGCCAAAGGTCCAGCAGATGGAAAGAGCAGGCCATCCAAGTTTACACGTAGAGGATAGAATATGATTGGGAAGACAAGCATGAGGTGGAGAGCATAGCTAACACGGATAATGTCATTGAGTAGGGAAGAGTATGGAATGCCAAGGTCTGTATCAAAGTTGGCAAGGACATCGTCCATTGTTGAATCACCAAAGAGGAGGAACCCGAAGATGCTCATCATAACATAAACGATTGAGCACATAGCCAGTGAAGTCCGGACCACTGATCTTATCCTAGCAGGGTCTTCCAGCTCATTTTCAATGCTGTGCACTGCAGAAAATTTCCTCTACCATTATCTGTTCTAGGAAAATCTGACAAATCTAACCACTATGATCTACGAGCAAAAATAAGCATAGCGTACATTATTTTGCCAAATTATTGAAAAATGTGAATTGTTACATGAAGCTGTAAGTCATTGTTCTTTTGTGCAAGGAACAAAACTTATTGACATTTTATCAATATGCATAGTCGAAAATCTGTTACCATGTAGCTTGAATTTGAAAATTCTTTGTGAAGAGTGACAAAATTTATTTGCATTATCAATCAAATTGAACAAATAATTTGTGTTTTTGGTTATGATGAGATTCTGATAATGAGACTATATTCGAAATATAAACCGATGTGTTTACCATTGAAATGGCATATGTATGCTGTGACAAGAACAGGAACCGCTGTGAAGAGTTTCCAAACTGAATTAATATCAGTAACATCAGGAAGCAATCTGGGCATAAAAATGCTGCCATCGATCAATTTAACAATTGTGATTCCTGCAGTAATGACAAGGAACACAATCGCGAGCGCTACTGCTATCGCAGATGTGAATCTCAATGAATCTGCAACCATAAAATGGTAGTCATTACTTAGAAAAGACATTAAGTTCACCAAATAATCAAGATCAAATTCTAAAAGGCAAATGTAATTAACTTGAAATGTCACATTGAACTGTTTATTATATCTATTTGCTTTGATGAAATTCTCTTAACATTGCAGGCTTTCTTTATTTCATTTTCTTTATAAGCAACATTGCAGGATTTGCTATCTTCTCGATTGAACCAATGCGATTCAACTAAGGGAAGAGAAAAGGTCCTCTCAATGCTCTAACGCCAACACTGGATATGGTACAAACTATCTCATAACGTTCTGATAACAGAGTTGAAAAGCAGAGAGCAAAACATAGAATTTCAGATACCTAAATGATTCTTCATGATACGATAATTACAAATTCAGCAAGAATGTCTCTCGCCCCCAAAATCCGCCAAGGCAAATCTCAGGGCTGCGACAGAATGAAGCAATCAAAAAACCAAGATGGCTAAGATAATTAACACTAATTTGCATCCTTGTGTTCTGAACTACGTAATAATTGAACTAAATCAAGACTTAAAAAGAGTTGGGCAAGAATTTTTTGTTCATCAGTGAAACTAATCAAGAAAATAAACCATGCTAATATATGAAAATATCCCACTAAAATAAGGAAAAATTAAATCCATCTTTAAATAATTCATATGCTTGATATAAACAGAAAATTTCAATAGAACTATCACATACCAATACGCTTGAGACATGCCAATGGAACAAACACTACAAGAGTTGTCACAAGAAGAACTAAAAACCGGCCGGTCCACCAGTGCTCTCCAAACCATCCTTCCAACACCCCAGAATGATGAACTCCACTTGAAGTTGTTCCAGATAGCACATCACCTTCTCAAACAAATCCAATGATTAAACAATCTTCAAACGAAATTAAGTCTTATCTTATTAGGTGGGTCCGGTTATATAAATTTGACATTATCACTCATTTCTATTAAAAATCGTTTTCTTTATTAACTCTATACCTCGTCTTATCCCACTAAATGGGGTTAGTGAATTATATGGATTTGATCGTGTCATTAGTTTGTATCAAGAGTCGTTTTCTTTATTAACTTCTCTCTTATTAAATGGGGATCGATTATATAAATTTAAAAATATTACTCATTTCTATCAAGAATTATTTTTTTTGTTAACTCCATACATGTGACACGATGTCTCATCTTATCACACTAAGTGAGTTCATTTATATGAATTCGACATATTTTCTTTATTATTAACTCTATACAACATGTCATCTGAGTGTCTCTTAAATGCTATTTTAACCAATAACAAAAAAAAAAAAAAAAAAACTGAAACAAAACTTGATTTAAAACACATACCGAGGATGATCATGTAAACAGTGAGGACACCAATGTTATTGATCACAACACAAGCTTGTAAAACTTTTCTACCGATGTTTCCAAATGCATCACCCATGACACCTCCATAAGAGACCGACCCTGAAGCTTGACTGAACCTCAACAACAACTCCACTGAATAACAAGTGAAGAAAGCAACAAAGACAATAGCAGCAACGCCAAGAACAAGTCCAAGAACTTTCATGGTGGCAGGCAGGGCCATGATACCAGCACCAATGATGGTTGTTGACAAGTTGAACACTGCACCACTGTATGAAGCTCCATTGAACCCTTCACCATTTTCTTCAACAGAGCTGTTTTCTTTCTTCTCTGGCAATAGTAGAGGGGCTTTCTCATCATCATCAACTGCAACAGAAACTTCATCTTTCTGGGATTTTCTTGAAGTTTTCATGGCTTTCTTGTGATCTTCTTGTGCTTTACTCGTCATGGTGACGGTGCTCAATGTAGCAAAATAGCAAATGATAAAATGGAAACTTTGTTACGTAAACTATGTGTGTATAATTGGTTTTGTACGAAATCGTGGAAAGCATATATATGTACATGTTAGAGAATGTATGGTAGTTTTTTTTTTTTTGTCGGAAAATGTATGGTAGTTTATGATACGTGATGTCCCACGTAATTGTGCAACATTTGTTGTTGTTTATAAGTTGAATAGTGGATTGCAACTGTTATTCGTTTGAGTGGTATAATTCTCATTTAAATGTGAAATATTAGAATTTTTTTATTGAAAACATCTCTTTTTAAAACAGAAAGAAAAGGAAGTTGGATAATGGATTTAAACAATAATTTAAATAAATTAATTTATCAAATATTTTTAATTATTTAAAACACTAATTTTATAGTGTATTTTGAGTTTTAGGTATGTGATATGTGACGTGTGATGAAAGGGTATGTAAGTCAATCTTTTTTCTTTTTTATTTGGTTGGCGAGAAACTCGCTTTAAGTATATCATATTGAATTTAACCTAATGTTATAATACATATTTTAAGTCAATTAAAGTCAAACAATATTTGTAATAATAAGTTTTAAGGTTTAAATTTTGTTCATTATGATACAACAAGTCATTACTTAATTATTTTATAACCTTATATGTCTTAAATAATCTCAAGAAATGACGATGACGTATTACATAAATGTGAAACATAATAAAATGTAATTTATAAACTTATACTAAAAATTTAAAATCTAAAATAATTATGTTTATATAACATTAATCTCATTTATAAATTCAAATTAATTGTATCACAGTGTCACAATCCATTCATTAAGTGTAGAAACTTACAAGGCATGGACTTATGTGACACATCTTTGAATCTTCAACGATCTTATCAACAATTGATGTGACTGAAACCACAGAAAAAGACTCTTGGGGGTGTTGAATGGGCAATTTTTTTTTTTTTTTGCTAATTGTTGAATGAGCAATTTTAATTTGTCTTGTAGTCTATTTTTTTTTTTAATGGTCGTAATTTGTCTTGTAGTATATGAATTTCCACTTTTTGCTTTCTCTAAAATCTCGAATGATCTGGCTTTCTGTGGCGAATGGTAGACGTTTTCTTGCACGCTTTTCAATGTTGGATTGTAGTTTTATCTCTATATAATGTCCTTTTTTTCGTGGTAACGATATGTGAAAAATTTCGGGTGTGCAACATCTTAAATAATGTAAATTAGTTTAAATTTTCTTTAAATAAATATCTGTTTGATATTTATATTCAAACCACAATATTAACTAATTTCGGAGGATGCAAAGTCCTTTAGTACAAGTAAAAATAATTGTAAAAAAAATTACAAGTTTAATTTAAAAGAAGAGAATTTATCCGAATTGCTCAACAAATACAATCTCCCACATAGTTTGCATGTCTAGAAATATGATGAAAAGTAGAGAATGGCTTATTCAATTATAGTTTCATACTCATCGACGTTACAATTTTTGGGATAATTTTTATTTGGTACCGTGTAAAAGTTTATAGAATCTCATTTTGTACCCCTAGATAGATATATTTTCAAATTGTGCCCTCGATTTGAAGACTATTTTAATATGGCACACATAATAACAATGGTTCGAAACATATTAAAAGAAAAGAAACAACGATGAATTATAATTATGTTGAATGTTAACACAAATATTTCAAACATTTCTAGTATTCTTTTTAATTGAGTTAGCTATATAAACTAACTAGGTAGAGAAATTTTCTCAAACTAGAATATGCAATTTTAGAATTTTATTTCTTACAACTTTCCTTGGTTATACTTTTGGATTTAGTCTCCACAATAAAATATTTTACAAGTGTGGACTCAAATTAATCTTGACATTTAAAATGAGTTAGAGATAATACTCAAAGTGAGTATATCTCATAACATTATAACGTTATGAACGGGATCTAATAATTATAAACTATTTATATTATTTTTATTTATATCAATAATTTATACTTATTGAATCTCATTTATAATATCATGTATCCATTTTTTTACCAAAGGTGACTCTAGATTGTATAAACCACTTTGCAAGGTTCATTACACAACAGCCACACTTAACCAACTATCTAATGATTACCATGATCAGAGGTAGAGCAAACTAGGTTCCAAGCTTCATATGCATGATAGCTCTTGAACAAGGGGCATATACACACCTGATGGCATGTCATCAAGATTACTTGACTCGACAACCATCCAATTGATAGAAAAGGTGTCTAATCTAATATTTTTCGTTAATCAATCCGTGATTCTACTTGAGGATAAAGGTGCATGACGTTAAACACCCCTTTCTCTATGCAGAAGATCCTTAGCGTCACTCACAAGGTAGTCAATTGTATAATCCAATGTAGATTAAAAATTCACGTCTTTAATCACTTCTATGTAATTTGAATGTTCAATGTAGAGGTGGTATTTAAGTCGAGTCGATATAGATTTAATTCAGCCTAATACACAAAAATTCAGGTCCAGTTCAACTCAAATTAAAGTAAGTTCGACTCGATTCAACCCATTACATATAGGTGGGCCGAGTTGGGTCTTTAATCACTTCTACGCAATCTGAATGTTCAATGTAGAGGTGACATTTGGGTCCGGTTGACATAAGCCCAATTCAGCTCAGCACATAAAAATTCGGACTCAGTCCAGTTCGAATGAAAGTAGGTTTAACTCGGTTCAACCCACTAAATATAGGTGGGTTGAGTTGGGTCATATATTTTTGGACCCAGCCTATTTGTGTCCAAGTCCAACCCAACTCAGCCCATCCCAGCACAGGCCCAGTTCGAGCCCAGCTCAAGCCCAATTCGAGCCCAGATAAAGCCCATCTTAAAATTATAATTTGTACATGTAATTTTTCTTATAAATAGTTAGTGTATTCAACTTCATTTTATTACAAAACTATATATTTATTTTACTGTCTATTGTCTCTTTATTTTACTACAAGAGAATACACAATATCTATAGCTACGGGGGAAGAAAATCTTTCACAATGATTACGTTCAAATGTTTGAAATTATTTTGCTTACTTTGAAAAATATGGGTATGTAATTTGTAACTATTGTGAACGTAAATATATTATTCGTCGTCAATTTGAAACTGGAATGCTTGTAAGATATCTTGTATTTCAACACTCAAATGTTCTAAATTATTTTAATCATCAACCACCGCCACCGCCACCAACATGCTCAACACCCGTACAAGGAGCATAATAAAATGGAGAACTTCTCCACCAACTTTTTTTAAGCATTTATGTAATGTTCTTTTTTTATGTTTATTAGTGACATATCTGTGTCTCGTGAATTTGTGGTTTATTCAGTAATGTTTTATCATTTATATTAATATTATCAATCAACTTATATTTTGTTAATTGTTAAATTAACTTTTTCGTAAAAAATGTTAAGCTTAAACTTTTTTCATTATTAATCCAACTATCAAAATTTAGAACACACTAATAAAAAAAAAATATGGGCTAACTCAACCCAGCTCGCGACTCGTGATAGGGGGTTCGTGGGCTGAGCTGAATCCTATATTTTAAGAATTGAGCCAAACCCAACTCAACCCACTAAACATATGTACCGAGGCGGACTCATTTTTTTTAACTTATAATTCAGTCGGGTCGTAACGGGCTGGTCCATTTGCCAGCTCTGGTTCAATGGAGATATCATTCAGATTATGTTGTTTAACCAATCAACGAAGACATGTTAAGAGGGTATTTTGCGAGTTAGTGAGTCAATATAAGATCTAAATTAATTATTTATAAATCTTTTATACTAATTTTATTTACAAATTTAAAATTCTAAATTTTAAAAGTGACATGAATAAAAGAGTTGCCTAGACAACGAGAGTGTGAGAAAGGAAAGGTTCAACGACTCTCAGGTGGCAGAAAGGAACAAGCATAGTAAGCCCATTTGCTTGGTTTCATCGACTCGAAACATCGAAGCACTTTTTTCTTTTTCTTTTTTTTTTTTTCAACAAATTCCATGGTTCAAAAGGCAAGTATTAGCTCAATGGTGTTCTTGGGTCCGTTGGGCCCCTTGGGCCTTGTCATATGATAGGGATGGTATTGTATAGGTTTAACTTTAAAATTGACAAGTAGTTTTTTTTTTTTTTTTTTTTTTTTTTTTTTTTTTTTTTTTGTCACATTAACGAGTAACTTGATAAGCTTTTTATTATACATTAAAAAAATTGAAATCGGAAATTCATGATTTCTAATCTTTTATAATATACATATATATATATATATATATATATATATATAAGTTGACAAATATTGGAAAGATTATGTAATTTAGTTTAAATTTAATCAGCTTATTGTATATGGGTCTTGCTTTACTTTATTTTTGGTTTTTTAAAAATTTAAATTGAGTTGTTTTGGATTTTTTTTTTTACTCGGTCAGCAAGTTAAGTTTTTCTAGATCTTTTTATGTTGGTTTCCTATTTAATTATTTTTTTATTTTTTTACAAAGTAGATGATTACAAATATGAGCACCTGAGATTTTTTAGATGCTTAACAATTATAATTATGGTTAGTGTTCTTCAAATTCGTATCAAGATCAACAACGGAGTTGCACTTAACTCTACACATCTACAGCTGAGTTAAAAAGGAGATCAACACCAGTGGTAAATGCAGAAAACACTTAATAGTTCTCTAGTAAATGCAAAATATATAAGTTATTAACTAATAGTATCGAGATCAACAAACTCATAGAATGATTTTTCTTGGCCAAGTGAAAATAACCATGAAAACCACTCTCAATTTCCATGACAGCTACAGAAAATTAAATATACTCTATAGAAGTCAATGCAAACCTTTACCTAGTCTAATTTTTTTTGACCAACTTTTACCAAGTCTCTTGGATGGTAACATCTCTATTTATATAGCATAGCTTATCTCATAATGCTGCTTTGGTCAGCCTTCAAGTTGGCCATGACCAAAAAAACAAAAAAAGCCTTCAAGTTGGCTTGATGAGAAAGATACTGGTAAGGTGAATTTAGGATGTTAGGATAGTGGAGACTAATTGATTTTCGAGACAAAAATTAGTGGGGCAAGGGACTACAATTGTTTTTGAGGACTAAAGTGTTAAGGTAAAAATAAATATCAAGCCGGGTTAATATTTTTTGATTTGACCTGCAAGAAATAATGGGGTTCAATTTCATGAGATAGGCTCCGAATATTAAGTCTCAGAAATCCAAGATGGATTAATATAAATATAGATAGAGAAAATCTATTTAAAGAGTAAGAGTGTTTAGAATAAATTACCAATCTTCAATGTCAAAGTATGATATTTATACTAATGGGGGAATTACCCCCCCCGGATCTTCACAGGGTCCCAGATAGACGGAAGTGGTCATACACGACCAGCTTTTTCTGATGAATAAAGGAGTCTTTTCTAGACAAAATGTCTAAATTTTACGAGCCTCACTCATCTTAAGTCCATCTTAAGCCCACACATTATTTAGGAATTTATGTTGATCTTGACGAATCTTGACATGTTGAGTCATTTATCCCATGCCAATTCTTACTCAAATTCCTCAAGTGACTTCAAGTCCGTTGTTCTCAAGTCGGGTTTATATCCATATCACTAAAAATATCAAAGTATATTAAAGTATTTTGTGCGATCACGGGAACCGCAATCTCCATATTTTCTAGTGTAGATCCTCCATTTTATGGGAAAAGAATTCATTTGAATTGTTGAACCTTTTCAAATTCAAAACATGACAACAATAAAAGTAAATGAAGTAAAATATGAAACTAATACCATTGGTTAATATCATAAATCATAGATTAATATGAGCAATCTTTGTTTAGATTGGTTATAAAAGTTGAAATTAAAACCAAACCACATGCATTTTTCAAACCTCATTTAATATATCATGTCCCATTCTTGCTGACAAAGTCCATGCACAGACTCTTGCCTTGACAAGTAATCAAATCTGATCATGCCTGAGATCACAATCTAATGTAATATTATCTGATTTTCCTATGAGAAATGTCACGGTCAAAAGTACAAAAAACATATGGAAAAAAAATTATTCGCGTGTTATTTCATCCATCAATATTCCTTGTTTAACAAAAGAATATGTTAGCACTCAGAATTTGCAAGTTCAGAATTCTTATGCTGCAGAAAACATGTCGAGCAGCGCGTCCGATTGGATTTCATCAGTAAGCATTTTCTCCTTGTTTCTTAGAATTCTAACACAATTTTACATACTTTTGCTTAGATCAGAAGTTCATATATTTTACTATATGAATCAAATTGTTGTAAGAAAAGTTAGCAATGAAGAAATCTGATGAAATGGAGTCCTGTGAAATTTCAGTTACAAATTTTAACAATTATTCTCTAGGTAGTTCTAAGTAATCTTTGCAATCCGAGTTATAATTTTGTGATGATCTTGTAATTCAAGAGATATTAATGTTCCTTTGGGTGAGTATTTAAAGTTATAATCTTTGTGATTTGCGTATGAAAAAGAAAAAAGAAAAAAGAAAAAAAGAAAAAAAGAAACTCATTTTGCACAATTTTATCATGTTATTGAAACAAGGCTTTCTGTGTTCAGCCTAAAGGAAACAGGAATGAAACTGCCACTCTTATTGAATCTATGTTGGCAGAAATTTCAGAGGTTATTAAACAAGTTGTATGCATAGAGATAGAGCGCGAAATATTCATACAGATCGGATGCTATCTCTACCGGACTTCTGCAGTCATAATGGAGTTGCAGACACGGAACAATATACCAAAAAATGCAGTAGAGATCATACAGACTCTGTCTAAAAGAATTAACCAGGCTAAGGAACTTACCATAAAATGTAGAGTATTCGCTGACAGAGAGCAGTACCTTGAATTGGAAGATCTTGTTAAACAGCTTGAAGGGGCGGTTAGAAACATCGCGAAAAGCCTCAGCCTGATTCCATCATCAATATATGGAGGACAACAGCATTTTGCAGAAGTTACAGCTAAGTCTCTTTCGAAGGAGATGGAAGGTGCTCATTTTGCAGGTAGATATAACCAAAGTCCAAAACATAGAGGACTTGAACAATACACATTGTCTAGGAAAGAATCAGCACAGATGGAAACGGATCTTTACTCGATTGATGTAGACGTGTCTGCAGAGAGTCTTCAGTTACTGGATACGCCCAAGCTTCCACTGTCTGATAACCTTGGAAGCACAAACAGCAGAGACAATAGTCACCATGGAAAAGGGAGTGCTAAATCTTTGGCGAGTTTGCCACAGTTGGCTCAGTACCTGGAGCCTTTATATGAAACTTTCTTTTGTCCTTTGACAAAGAAGATTATGGATGATCCAGTCACAATTGAAAGTGGATTAACCTATGAGAGAGGTGCAATTATTGAATGGTTCAATAAGTTTGAGAAGCCGGAGGAAATTGTTTGTCCTAGATCAGGACAAAAGTTAACAAGCAGAATCATGAGGACTAATGTGGCGCTGAAGGCAACCATAGATGAATGGAAGGAAAGAAATGAAGCTGCACGGATCAAGGTTGCGCGGGCAGCTTTATCATTGAGTAGCACAGAGAATATGATACTTGAAGCGATAGATGATCTGCAGGATATCTGCCAAAGAAAGCAGTACAACAAGGTACAGATTCGCAATGCAGGAATCATACCATTGCTTAGTAACTTCCTGGATTACAAAAGCAGAGCTGTAAGATGTGCAACACTGGAGTTGCTGCAACAATTGTCTGAGGATGGCAATGAGGGAAAGGTCATATTCTTAATATTGATTTCTACTAGCTACATGATAGGCCAATTACAAGATCTTGTGACTTGATCAGATTATCATTTACTTGAATGTTTCTGAAAACTATAAAAAAAAAAAAGTATTTTTTGACTGCAACACATGAAGTTTACCCAAAAGGGCTTGCGACAATAATGAGGACGAAGTCTCATTGTTTTCTTTCTGTAACTACTATTTTCCATAGAATAGAAGGTACACAAAATAGCATAGCACGGTTGAGGACGTTGCCATAAAAGGAAACTATAATCGTCTTTCAAGATTCATCAACATTGCTGGCATTGTCATAATCTTGTGCTTCATAAAAGATTTCCATGATAAGCAATGTTTAGTTCCGCAATTTTCACTGTTGCTAATCTACTTTTGCTTTTCAATCTTCACTTTACACAGTTGGTGCAAAGTGATCTGATATATATTCATCAGATTAAGTATACCAATCATTTTTATTCATGCATATGTGTTTCCATATATGCAGGAAATCATTGCCAACACAATTGATATCTCGACAGCAATAAGGATGCTATCTAGTAACCACGGACCTATAAGGCATGCATCAGTCTTACTCTTGCTTGAGCTGTCGAAGTCCAAATGTCTGCAGGACAAAATCAAGTCAGTTTCTGGAGGTATCCTGATGCTCATCACAATCAAATACAAACATTCTGCGGATGCTTTTGCTTCAGAGAAGGCTGATGAAATTTTGCAGAACTTGGCAACTTCTCCAGATAACATCAAGCTTATGGCAGAAAATGGATACTGGGAACCCCTATTGAATCATCTTGACAAAGGTAATATCTCATATCTCATAAACCTCTTGGATACCATCTTTTTCTATGGGAGGTAATTCCCATCAGAGTAATTCGAAGAATATCTGTTACAGAATCAATTGGTAATAGTAAATAATATCGATTAAGTTAAAACCCAAGATCTTTTCAGACTACAATTACAAAAGGTCACAAAGCCTAATCACAGATCCAAGAGCTTCACATATAATGATCATTTCAATAACACTAACCGCTTTACATAGGTAGTGAAGAGATGAAAACAGAGATGGCAGGCTATCTTGGAGAAATTGTTCTTCAACCGAACAGCAAAACCTATGTGGCAGAGAGAGCATCTCCAGCTCTAATAAAAATGGTGCAGAGTGGAAATCCTCTCAGCAGGAAAGCAGCATTCCAAGCGCTAAAACAGATCTCGAGTTACCATCTAAACAGTAAAATACTCATGGAGGCTGGTATCATGCAAATCATGGTTGAAGAGATGTTTGCACGTACTATTTATAATGAGCCAATGAATTCAAAGCAAGAGGCAGCTGCAATACTCGCAAATATACTCGAGTCTGGACAGGAGGTAGAGAACCTACAAGTCAACGTGCACGGACACACAATGGCTTCGGACTACATAGTGTACAACATTATGTACAGGCTTAAGAACTCAACTCCTGATGAATTGAATATCAACCTCATCAGAATTCTGTCATGCCTAATGGAGTTCCCCAAGTCATCAGCTGCCATTGTTTCTGTGGTTAAAGAGACAGAAGCTTGTTATAACTTGATCGAACTGATCAACAATCCAAACGAAGAACTTGTGATTGCATCAATCAATTTACTTATTGCTCTCTCACCCTCCATGGGGCACACGCTATCAGACAGACTTTGCAAAACTAGAGGCCTACCTGAAAGCCTAATTCAGAATCCATCAGAAATTACTCGAATCACAGAAAAGCACGCAATTTCAGCCAGTTTCCTTGCAAAGCTTCCCCATCAAAACCTAACCTTCAACCTTGCTCTGCTCAATAGGAATACAATCCCTAAAATACTTGACAGTATTGATCAGATCCAAGAAACTGGCACAAGAACAAGCAGGCACGCGGCTGCTTACTTGGAAGGCCTTGTGGGCATCCTTGTCAGATTCACTACAACATTGTATGACCATCAGATACTCTTTTCTGCAATGAACTACAATTTCACATCAGCCTTCACAGAATTACTAGTGAAAACATCAAGCGATGAAGTTCAGAGATTAGCAGCAATAGGCCTGGAGAACCTATCAAAACATTCAGCCACTCTATCAAGACCACCTAGAAGTAAGACAACCAAGCACGCAAAAGCATCACTGCTGCGAAAGTGGATATCTCCTATCTCTCCTAAAGCTGGTAGGCTACAATCATGCCCTGTCCACGGAGGGATTTGTTCTGCAAAGGAAACATTTTGCTTGCTTGATGCCAAAGCAATTGAAAGACTGTTGGCCTGCTTGGACCATGAAAATGTGGAGGTGGTGAAGGCTGCCTTGTCAGCTATATGTACATTGTTAGACGACAAAGTTAACGTCGACAAGAGTGTAAGTCTGTTGAGTGAAATGCAGGCTACAAAACATATACTGAATGTGGTCAGGGAGCATAAAGAAGAGGTCCTGATGCAGAAAGTATTCTGGTTGATAGAGAGGTTGTTGTTGAAAGGTGGGGATAAATCAGCTTCAGATATATCACAGGACAGATTGTTTCCAGCCACTTTGGTCAGTGCATATCACCATGGAGATGATTATACAAGGCAAATGGCAGAGAAAATCCTTGTGCATTTGAATAAGATGCCAACCTTTTCCACCTTCACACTCTGAACTTTTATAGCCTTCAAGAGTTCGTGTGTAAATTCATTGTATTGTGTAGCACAAGTACACTCTTGAGTTGTGAATACAGGTCTGTAGTTATGCATAAAGTTTCCACTAGGCTAACTGGACTTCATCTTGGACACTGACTTTTCATAATTGCTGAAGTTTGTTGAAATTTCGGCATGCTAATATGTAGCCAACCACACCTAGTGCGATAGGTTTTGGATCTCCTAATAACATAATAACGTTATTACTAAAATTAATGGTGTGAAGTAATAATGCAGTTATTTAATCTTCACATTCGATAGTTTAATGTATTCTATCATAATTGTATCATCACTTTACAATAACTGATCTCCTTAGTAACGAAATATGTGTCAGAGTTAGCACTACTCTTTCAAGCTTCTGATTAAATGAGCTGATACTTTAATACTTTGAAGCTTCTGGTCTGAGGGTCAATGTACAGATAAAATGCTTATTCTCTTATCGAATTTTACATCTTATTAGGTGCTTTTCTAGGTCTGAATATTGCAGTAGATGATTGTGCTTGATGACTTACTAAATCGAAATGAAAATGGTTCGGAATAGCTGTTGAAGACGGCATATATTGGACTTGTCAGATTTTTATTTTTTTTTTCTTTCGATACTCTTGGAAATATTCTACACAACCAAACACCACTCGCACGACCGGATTTCACATATAGGTAGGTAACAAGTTACTTTCACATATAGATAGGCAACATGTTAGAGTTACAAGTGACTTTGCAACGGACCCCGCAATCACCTCCTTACATCAATGGTAATCAGTTATATGTTGTCAAAACTTCAGAAGTGTTACAACCAGCTCTATAACCAGAACATCAGATAAGTCAAGGGTATGATCTCAAAAACAGCCACGGAGGTTCAAATCCAAGTTTTGACATGAACCTCCCACAACATGTTACCATTTGAGTTACCTTTAAGGGCTCCAATAGTTGTTATTGAGATATAAGAGCAGGACAAGTATCCCATACCAGAGGCGGATCTACATAGGAGACAGTGGGGGCTACAACCTTACTGGTTTAGAAAAACGTTAAAAATTCTAAGTATTTTTCAAAAAAAAAATTAGATATCTATGTATTTTTCGTTAAAAAAATTAATTAGCCCCCGTTAAAAAAAATACACTCATATAGTTAAAAAAATTATGTGAGATAAAAATTTTTGAATCCGCCCCTGCCCCATACCCCCCTTCTCAGCAACGTTGATAACAACAATAGCAGGCTAACCATATTACACAACCAATAACTTAAAATGCATTAAGAAAACGAGAAGAGATAATATTCTTATATCTACATAGTATTTGGTATCCTTGGCCGGCAGAGGTGACATAATCACCCCTGAAACTTCACATTATCAAATGTGGCATATTCAAGAAAAATGCCATTGTTTGCACTAGAAATGAACTAAATATACAAGTACAGTTATGGTTCCTGCATGAAAATTGGACTTTTTCTTTTGTCTTTTTGGAATCTTTTGACCACAGCAATCTGCCTATCTCCTGCTCCACATCTGCCTATATTTTTCTTTAAAGGGTGTGCACGAAATCTCCCTCATTGCAATGGAGTTTGAGGGGAACCCTGCATATCTAAAGTAGATCCTGCATATGAACATATACTTGCAACACGGGCATCTAATAGGTCCTTGTTGAAGCGTTCCAACAAATATGCGCGTTTGTTTATAACGATGGATTACAATCCCTTCAAGAACAAAAGTTGAGTTTGTCTATTTTCGTGATACAGAGAGAGGTAGAAGTGATTACTTCGATTTTTCAAGGTCTTATATTTCATGTAGAAGATCTTCTCAATAATAGCTTACTGTATTCAATCAAGCTGAGAGTATCTACAGAAGTTACAGAAACTATCTCTGCTTCAGACAATGGCTTCTTTCTCAATGGAGGATTTTGTTGGAAATGGATCTCTAAAAGCAGTTCTGCCAAAGCTATTAGATGAAGGCTGGGATGATGTACCAACCTTGAAGGTTATGAATTCAGACGACATGAATGCGATAAAGATGACTCAACAGCAGAAGGTCAGTACTTCCATATAAACCATCTTCTGTACTTATTCTCCACATCTAATATTATTCAACTCTCAAAGCATCCAAAGTTTTAGATAATCTGTCCATCTCACCATCATCAAGAACTGTTTCAATGAATTTTCTCGCTGAAGGATATGAAGGTGAATATTGACTAATATCTTTTGAATTTTTCCCTGATGTCATAAGCATAACCTACCTCTTTATATTCTTCCGTGTACCTTGTTTGTGGTAGCAAGTTCTCATATTCTTCTCTTTACATCTGCAAAATATTAAATACTATATAATCAATCATTATTTCTGAAGCATGTTTTTCTATCCTACTCAAGGATGCCCTGGAAATAAGGTCATACCTGCATGATCGTGCACTGATACAATATGCAGATAAGTTGGAGGCATCAGGGAAGTGCCTCTCTGAACTTCTCAGCTTAAGCACAGCAGAACTTTCTTTTGAGTTTGGAATGAGAAGAGGCCATATTGCTCGTTTCATGGACAGGACTACACCATGTGGAACAAATCCTTTGCCAGCATCATACTCAATCCCCACAAGAAGGAGAACCACTGCTGCCTCCAGAAGTAATAGCAGCAAAAGTGATTTTTCATCCATAAGTTCGAAAAAAATGGAAAGTATCAAAAAATCCCCTGGAACTAGCAGGGCAGCATATGATGTGACCCTGGAGAAATCCATATCGAATCTTAAGATAAAAGAAGGACATGTTTTTAAGGGAATTGTTGCTGCAATGCCTGCTGACCCTAGAGCATGTGGTTGCGTACAGCCTCCGCCCATAGTTGCTGACGTTGCTCCATATTCTGCCATCGAGAATATATCGATTCAGAAACTAAATCCAGAATATAAGGTGGGAATGGAGCTTTTAGCGAAAACAAAAACACCTCCTCCAATGAAGGCTTCAGAAATATGGCGTGATAAACCAGCTGTGCTTCTCTGCATTCGTCGGCCCGGGTAAAGTTATATGGTGATCATGACTTTAACATCACCTTACTTGGAGTTCCAAACACAGATAAGAAAACAATATAAAAAAGGAAAAACAAAAAACACATTAGCTTAGTTTGCTGATCATACTTCCCTCCACTAGGAGGCCTAGTGAGTCTAGTCAATTACCAAAACAACCATATGAAACACTTCCGGAAACAATATGGACATTAGCAAAATAAGATTTTTGTGAAGATAATTACCACCTGCAGTTTCTTTTTCAGGTTAACATTTTTAAGATGAGTTTATTCAGTGTTGTTACCAACTAGAAGATTCTGCAACGAGGAAACATTTAACCAAAACTTTTTTCTGAGAAGTGTATGCTTGTGGGGAAGTCAATGAGAATACATGTTGCATATTATGTTCCTTCACATGATCGTCAGAGTGACCATGGAATGACCATCTTTTTCATCTGTGAATTGGCAAACAGGTGCATCATGTGCAGAGCTGAAGCCCACCAACTTTATTCAAAAAAGCCCATATTTGATGCACTTGGGATTCAATTATTTGCAGTGCTTCATGAATACATCCAATCGGAGGTTCATATCACTTTTCAGTTTTCAGTTATCGATTTGCAATAGGTTATGGTTGATAAGACCATTTATTTTGATGATTCCAGGTAAAAGATTTTTGGCCCCGATACTGGGGAGGAGTTGTACTACATGACAAAGGAATGGGATTTTTCAAAGCTCTAGGTGGAGGAAAACTGCTCAAAGAAAATTTCATATCAGGTTTCCTACTTAATCCTCGAGCAATTGCAAATTATAAGCGGGCAAAGGCTATGGGAATGGAGCTAAACTTCAAGGGAGAAGGTGAGATAAAAGGAGGACTATTCATAGTTGGCAGAGGAAAGAGCGGCATTGCTTACCAGTTCATAGAGAGAAACTTCGGAGATTGGGCACCTTTGTCCGAAGTAGTTGAGATCTGTAATAGGTTGCAGGTAAGCCTTTAAGGCATTTCTAATATCTTTGACCACCCCTCCTGCACAATATAAGGTCTCAAAATCACTTCACATTTATGCAGAAGCAACAGCCAAGCCAGTGGGAGGAGCCCTTACTCTAATGTTCAGATATTCATTTGAGTGAAGCACAGGATATGCTAATTATGTACACCTTTCTGTTTTCGGGTATTTTCTTCTTGTTTTTGGATGCTTTGTTGTTTTACTGGCATATTACTGCCGCTTGGATTATTTTACATATTTGCTCTTTATTTATTTTCGTGCACGAAATGGTTGGCAAGAGAGGGAGATCTACAGGTCTCTATTCCTTCTAGAAACCAAGTATGTATCATTTTCTGCAGATCAATATCATATCAAACAGTTATCTGACAAAAGACAAAATAGAAGTATCCCATAACATGTATGTCACTTTTCAATTCTATACAACCACAACCCAAAAAGGTTATATGAACTGAGCCAGCAAGGAGTTGTAATGCAAATAAAAAGGAGGCATCCCTCCGCTTTCTTAGCAAACCCAATGGACACTTTCATGCCTATTCTGCGGTAACATAATGATTATTTTTGGGTCACTGGATGTAGATTGTGTGTGGAAATTTCAAGCAACACTTATGTAATTACTCAGTCTGTTAAGTAAAAGCTGGAGCAATAATATGGTACGCTTACCTTGGTCATTAAAGAAAACGTCCTCGCTCCATTTAGTTTATTTCTTTTGAGCACCCGTGCCATTCACTACATACATCAGGTGAGTACGCAAAAGCATCTTGCAGATGAAGCATGTTGTTTTCCGGCCATCCAGTTTTACATGAATGAACCTAAATTTCTTAGAAAGTGCTAAATTTGGTTCAACTGTATGGGTCTGGGCTTTAACCAAATGTATAAAGCATTTGGGAATCTAATGCATCTCAACAGCTTTGACCACTAGTGGTGCCTATCACCAGAAATCTCCACAAGAACATCTTCCGTCTTTAAATAAATGGAATCGAACAGCATCTCGTACAAGAATTTCTCTCTTGGTGATCTTAGAAATGATTTTTGTTGCATTGTGGCAATCACCGCATACTCTAAGGTTTTTCATTACTCTTATGGGCTGACCAGGAGGAATGAACATCAAACCAAAAGCAATAGCAAGCCTCTCACTGTGGTAGCTTAGCATCTTTATTTTCTCAGACAACTCCACATCATGCAAAACAGAACTCAAATCTGGAAGATATCCCTCCTCCATCATTTTAGAGTTTAGTGTCTCCAGCTCTGCATATATCTGAACTGAAAATGGATTTGACTTATCATCAGCTGAGAAAATATGAACTTTGTTCTTATATTTAATCCAACTGTATCCCGGTTCCTTTCTCACACCCTTGTCTCTCATTCCTCTTCTTAAACGTGCCACCTCATCCCATTTGCCTTTAGCAGCATAGATGCTCGAGAGCAGTATATAACCAGCAGGATTTTGCGGCTCTAGTTCCAAAAGAGACTCTCCTGCCCATTTTCCAATTTCCAAATTACCATGATTTTTACATGAGCTCAATAGTGTAGCCCAGCCAATCACATCAGGATGGCAAGGCATCTTCTGTATAAAATCCTTTGCTTCTTCTAAGCGCCCAGCTCGACTGAATAGATCAATCATGCAAGAGTAATGATCAAGAATTGGCACAATGCCATAATTCTCTACCATTGATTTGTAATAAAGACGTCCTTTATCCACCAGTCCTGCCCTGCTGCAAGCTGAAAGAACCCCAATGAAAGTAATAGCATCTGGCTGCAGACCATGGGCCAACATTTTCTCAAATAAATCAATTGTTTCGTTTGCTTTCCCAAATTGTGCATATCCCGAAATCAATGCAGTCCAAGACACTTCATCCCTTATCCTCATCTCATTAAACAACGTACGAGCCTCTTCTAAAGTTCCACATTTACCATACAGAGTTGTGAGAGCATTAGAAACAATAATAAAGGATATCAAGCCTGAAACTAGCGCCTGAGCATGAAACTGAACACCTTCTTCCAAGCTTGCAAGATTGGCACATGAGCTGATCAGACTCCCCAACGTATACTCATCAGGCTCTATTCCGTTTCTCTGCATCTCACAAAAGATCCGAACAGCTTCTTCACTGTACCCGTTCTGCCCATAACCCACCACCATCGCAGTCCAAGACACAACATTTCTGTGCTTCATCCTATGAAAAACTCTCTCTGCATACTTAATGCTTTTACACTTCAAATACATATCAACGAGAGCACTACCAACAAACACATTATCTATATGATCAGTTCTAATCACATAAGCATGAATCTGCTTGCCATCTTTCAAGGCCTTAAGACTTCCACAAGCCGTTAACGTACTTCCAAAAGTAAACTGATCCATAGCAAATTCCTCCAACCTCATTTTTCTAAACAAATCAATCGCTTCACTATATAAACCATTCTGCATTAGCCCTGTAATCATTGTTGTCCACGAAATTGAATCCTTCTCAGGCATACAATGAAACAAACTCCATGCGTCTTCCACCATCTCACACCTCATATACCCCATCATCATCGTATTATAAATAACTACATTCCTCTCCAGAAACTCATCAAACACCCTTCTTGCATCACCTATCGACCCTGCCTTCACATACATATCCACCAAAGGACTCCCTACAAAAACATACAAACCAAACCCGAATTTCACTATTTGCCCATGAAGTTGCCTACCCAATCCAACCCAGTTCTCCCTCATCGAAACTATAACCATAGTAGAAAACGTTATCCTATTCAAATCCCTTGACCCTTTTTCCAACATCAACTTGTAAGCCTCTAATGCCTTCTCAGTCATGCCAAATGACGCGTACCCTGAAATAAACAAATTCCAAGAAACCCCATCTTTTCTTGGCATCAAATTGAACATTTCTTCCATCTTTACAATGTTCCCGGTTTTCGAATAAGTTAAGAGGATGGTGTTCCATGAGAACTGGTTTGGTTTGGGAATTTTGTCAAACACTTTGCGAGCATTTACTAAGTTTTCGAGCTTGTAGTACGTATTTACGAGGTTGTTTAGCAAAAAGGTTTCTGGGTTTGTTATGGTTTTGATTATTACGCTGTGGAGAGTCTTGGCTTGGGTTTGGTTTTGGGTTTGGCAGCAGAGTTTGAGGAGTGTACAATAGTAGTTGGAGATGTTTGACATAGTTGTGTTGAAGATGATGTTTTTTTGGCGGGAAAGGTGGTTGTTAGGATGTTAGTTGAAATGCCACGTGATATGAGAGAATTAGTTACAACTCTGCTGAATTGGTTCTAATCATTTAATGAAAAGTTCTGGTGCGGAAATTATGAAGATAGAAAAATATATTTCCAAGGGTAAGCTACTAAAACTCTACAATTGTTTAAAGGGACAAATATTTACAATGTCGCACATTAGTGTGATACATTTATTACAATTTTAATTAATCTATTTTAGTATTGTACATTTAAGTATTATTTTGAGTCATTAGTATTCTCTAAAGTTATAAATGAATAAAAAAATCTTAATTAATTATTAATTAATATTTGATTTATTTAATATAATTTATTAATGAATAATTAATTTAAATATTTTTTATTTAATAATAATTAATTAAAAATGTGACGAGAATAGGATGAGAGTAGAGTAAGGTCAGAGGAGTGGAGGGTGGAGTAAAGGAGATGCAAATATTTTCACTCTTTTCAACTAATTATTTTCTGGTCAACGAAAAATATTTTATAATTGACCATTTTTCTAGTATTACCAAACATCATAAAATTATAAAAATAATTTTTTTTGGAAAATATTTATAGCAAACAAACGAAGCCTAAGTAATAATTATGGTTAACCATTTCGAACTAATAATTTAAAGCTCATTTTTTGGAATTTAGAATTTGGAAATTTAGACTTAAGGCATGACATATAAATTTTTGGGTAAATTATTTCAGAGGCTACTAAGTATTCCTCAAGTCCTGTTATGACCATTTAACTATTTTTTTTTTTTTTTTTAAAAAAGGGACCATTAGTTTTATAAACTGGTTAGTCCAAAATTATTACCAAAAAATCCATCAATTATTGTTTGTTTGCACCTTTGCCCCCAACCCCCCAGTATATTCCACTTATTCAAATTATTTCTAAATTTCTCTCAAAAAATTCAATTCATAAATAATTTGAATAAGTAGGTATATTGAGTGGTTGGGGGCAAAAGTGCAAACAAACAAAAATTGGATGGATGTTTTTGTAGTATTTTGGAACAATTGACATTTTGCCTCTATGAATAGTGCTTTGCTTTTTTTTTTTTTTTGGATGGAAAACTAACGAAATAGGCCAATTGAAACCATTTAACAAAACCAATAGTCCTTTTGGAACAAAAAATAGTTGGATGACTAAAACAAGATTGGATGAATAGTTTAGTGACCTATTAAATAATTTACCATATAATTTTTAAGACTTATAAGAAATATTTATACTAAATCACGTAAAGAGATTAAATGATATAAAATAAACATTAAGAGGCAAAATGTTATTATTTTCTATATACATTATGGAGTGATAATATTAAACCAAATATATTGTTATTTTTTAGCCCCGCCATTACAAATTTTCATGGCAAGACTCTAAATTTCATATTGAACCAAATTCAAATCCTAAGATTATCCTTTTTCCTTGATTATAAGAATATGTTAGCCATGCTTTATAATGTAAAGGCAATAACAAGAGTTTCCACTTTCACTCTACCAAAGGGGATAATATATAAAGGGATAATATTAGGATTCATAAATAGCATTTGGCTTCATTGGCCGCCGGTGGTGACCAATAGCAACTGAAACTTCAGAGTCCAACTATTTTTTACTCACAAATGCCATTGCTTGTTCAACAAATCAACTAAAAAAATCCAAGTAGACTTATATCATTAGTCTTCATTAATAATATATCCTTTCTCTATTTGGCTCTTTGACCATTCTGTAGTCCACCTATCTCCTGCTCTACTCTATTTAGTATCGGATTTGCCTCCATATAAATCAAATAAATAAATAAATAAATAACAAAAGTTCGGTACAACAAATTTAATAATACAGAGACCCTTAAACACACTGCTTTGAAGTTTCAAGAATTAATTTTTATTGTCATAAGGCTTATTTAACAAGTTGACAGTACAGATCCAAAAGTAACTTAAACTATCTTGTCATAAGGCTTATTTAACAAGTTTCTTCAGACAATGGCTTCTTTTGCAATGGAGGATTTTGTTGGGAATGGATCTCTAAAGGAAATTCTGTCAAAGCTATTAGATGAAGGCTGGGATGATGTACCAACCTTAAAGATTATGAATTCAGAGGACATGGACGCGATAAACATGACTCAACAGCAGAAGGTTAGTATACTGTACGAACCATCTTACGCGATAAAAATTCCTGGATCCGCCCCTGCTCATTCACTATCTAATATTCTTCAATTCTAAGCATCCAAAGCTCTATCCGATATGATTTTCCCAGATTGTGTAATCTCTTTCAAATCTTTCCTAGATGTCATAAAAATGCAATTCCTTACATCGTTTCTGGTGGCAATATATCATATTCTTCTCTTTACATCTGCAGAATAGTAAATATTTCATGACAAATCAGTATCTCTGATGAATATTTCTTTTTCCTACTCAAGGCTGCTCTGGAAATCAGATCATACCTGCATGGTCGAGCACTGATGCAATATGCAGATAAGTTAGAGGCATCGGGGAAGTGCCTCTCTGAACTTCTCAGCTTAAACACGGCAGAACTTTCTTCTCAGTTCGGAATGAAAAGAGGCCATATTGCTCGTTTCATGTACAGGACTATGGCAAGTGGAACAAAATGTAAATTGCAAAGTAGTACAAAATCTGCTGAAACAAGGTCTGCAGCTTATGATGTGAGACTGGAGCAATCTATTTCTGATCTTAAGATAAAAGAAGAACATTTCTTTAAAGGTATTGTAGCTGCAATGCCTCCTGAGCCCAGAGCATGTGGTTGCATACGGCCTCCCCCTGTAATTGATGACGTTGCTCCATATTCTGTCATCGAGAATATTCTGGTTCAGAAACTAACTCCAGAATATAAGGTGAGAATGCAGCGCTTAGTGAAAACCGAGCCACCTCCGATGAAGGCTTCAGACCTGTGGCGTGATAAACCAGCTGTGTTCCTCTGCATTCGTCGGCCTGGGTAATCTTATATGTCATGAGTTTTACATCACCTTACTTCTAGTGCTCTAAAGAGAGAGAGAACATAACAATATGAAAATGGAGAAAACAATATCTTTGTTTGACGATTGTACTTTCCTCCACTATGAGGCAAGTGAATTCAAATAAATTACCCAAACAATCATATGGAACACTTCAAAAAAGCAATGTGGAGGTTCTTGTGAATATGATTACCTCCATAAGTTATTTTTTCCTCATTAAATTTTTTTAGCTGAGTTTATTAGGTGTTGTCACCAACCCAGAACTCTATGCAATGAGGAAGTAGTTGGTGTACGCTTTGTAGTTAAGTCAATTAGAATACATGTCATGTGTTACGTTCCTTCATATGATCTTCAGTGACCATATGAATGAGTAATAACCATCTTCTTCATCTGTAAATTGGTGAATAGGTGCATCATGTGCAGAGCTGATGCCCACCGACTTTATTCACAAAAGCCAGTATTTGATGCACTTGAGATTCAATTATTTGCAGTCCTGCATGAGCACATCGAATCAGAGGTTTATATCACTATTAAGTTTTAATTATTGCTTTGCAATTACGGTTGATAATACTCTACTTTGATAATTCTAAGGTAAAAGCTTACTGGCCCCGATACTGGGGAGGAGTTCTACTCTATGACAAAGGAAAGGGATTTTTCAAAGCTCTAGGTGGAGGGAAGCTGATCAAAGACAACTATATATCAGGCTTCTTACTTAATCCTCGAGTTATTTCAAATTTCAAGCGGGCAAAGGCTATGGGAATGAAGCTAAGCATCAAGGGGAAAGAGATAAATGGAGGACTATTTATAGTTGGCAGAGGAAAGAGCGGCATTGCTTACCAGTTTATAGAGAGAAATTTTGGAGATTGGGCACCTCTGTCTGAAGTAGTTGAAATCTGTACTCGGCTTCAGGTAAGCCTTTAAAAGCATTTCTCATATCTTTGAGCAACCCTCCTGCACAACATAAGGTCTCAAAATCATTTCTTCACACTTATGCAGAACCAACAGCCAAGCCACTGGGAGTCCCTACTTTGATGTTCAGATATTCATTTGAGTGAAGGACAAAATATTCAAGTTACTTAAACCTTTGGTGTTTTGGATACTGTGTTGTTTCGGCATGGAAATTTACTGGCATATTACCGCTGCTTGGATTGCTTAGATTATCTTAGATATTTGCTCTTTAAGTATTTCCGTGTAACAAATGGTTGAAAGAAGAGGGCAATTTACTGGTCTCTATTCCTTTTGTAAACCAATGATCTCTCATTTTTCACAACACCAATACCATGAACAAATTGTTATCTGATGAAAGACAAAAATAGAAGAAACCCATAACATGTATGCCACTTTTCAATTCTATACAACCAGAAATAATCACATGCTAGATAATCTAAGCGTGCAGCTCGACTGCATAGATCAATCATGCAAGAATAATGATCAGGAATTGGCATGATTTAACAATCTTCTACCATTGATTTGTAATAGAGACATCCTTTATCTACCTGCTCTGCCCTGCTGCAAGCTGAAAGAACCCCAATGGAAGTAATAGCATCTGACTGCAGACCATGGGCCAACGTTTTTTCAAATAGATCAATTGTTTCGTTTGCTTTTCCAAATTGTGCATATTCCAAAATCATTGCAGTCCAAGACACTTCATCCTTTATTCTCAGCTCGTTAAACAACCTACGAGCCTCTTCTAAACTTCTGCATATACCATACAGAGTTATGAGAGCATTACAAACAATAATGAAGGATGTCAAGCCTGAAACTCGTGCTCCAGCATGAAACTGAGCACCTTCTTCCAAGCTCGCAAGATTGGTACATGCGCTGATCACACTCCCCAACGTATAGTATCAGGCTCTATCCCGTTTCTCTGCATCTCACAAAAGATCCAAACAGCTTCTTCGCTCTACCCATTCTGCCCATAGCCCACAACCATTGCAGTCCGAGACAACATTTCTGTGCTTCATCCTATGAGAAACTCTCTCAGCATACTTAATGCTTCTACATTTCCACTACATATCAACGAGAGCACTACCAACAAACACATTACCTATATGATCAGTTCTAATCACATCTGCATGAATCTGCTTGCCATCTTTCAAGGCCTTAAGACTTCCACAAGCCGTTAACGTACTTCCAAAAGAAAACTGATCCATAGCAAATCCCATCAACCTCATTTTTCTAAACGAATCAATTGCTTCACTATATAAACCATTCTGCATTAGCCCTGTAATCATTGTTGTCCACGAAATTGAATCCTTCTCAGGCATACGATAAAACAAACTCCACGCGTCTTCCACCATCTCACACCTCATATACCCCATCATCATTGTATTATAAATAACCACATTCCTTAGGCATACGATAAAACAAACTCCACGCCTCTTCCACCATCTCACACCTCATATACCCCATCATCATCGTATTATAAACAACCACATTCCTCTCCGGCAACTCAGTGGCGGTACTAGGGGGGTGGGGGGGTGGGTGCCCCGGCTCCCCCAACGTTTTATTTTTAAAAAAAATATCTATGTAGTATCGTTAAAAAAAATTATCGGCCACCTTATTTTTTAAAAATTCTATATAGTGTCATTAAAAAAATATTTTGGCCCCCCCAATGTTGAATTTCTAGGTCCACCCCTGCGGCAACTCATCAAAAACCCTTCTTGCATCACCTATAGACCCTGCCTTCACATACATATCTGCCAAAGGACTCCCTACAAACACATACAAACCAAACCCGAATTTCACTATTTGCCCATGACGTTGCCTACCCAATCCAACCCAATTCTCTCTCATCAAAACGATAACCATAGTAGAAAATGTTATCCTATTCAAATCCCTTGACCCTTTTTCCAACATCAACTTATAAGCCCCTAATGCCTTCTCACTCATCCCACATGAAACATACCCCGAAATAAACAAATTCCACGAAACCCATCTTTTCTTGGCATCAAATTGAACATTTCTTCCATCTTTATGATGTTCCCGATTTTCGAGTAAGTTAAGAGGATGGTGTTCCATGAGAACTGGTTTAGTTTGGGAATTTTGTCAAACACTTTACGAGCATGCACTAAGTTTTCGAGCTTGTGGTATGTATTTACGAGGTTGTTTCGCAAAAAGGTTTCTCGGTTCATTATGGTTTTGATGATTACGCTGTGGAGAGTATTGGCTTGTGTTTGGTTTTGGGTTTGACAGCAGAGTTTGAGGAGTGTACAATAATAGTTGGAGATGTTTGACATTGAAGATGATGTTTTTTTGGCGGGAAAGGTGGGTGTAATGAAGTTAGTTGAAATGCCACGTGACATGAAATGAATTAATGAAAGAAAGAACTAGTTACAACTCTTGGAGGATTGGTTTTAATGGTCTAATGAAAAGTTTTGATGAGAAAATTATGAAAGATAGAAAAATATTTATTTCGAGCTACTAAAACTCCACTCTTGCTTAAAGGGACAAATGGTTACGGCGTGGTACATTAATGTGAGACATTTATTATAATGATAATTAATTTAGTGACGTGCGTTCATATATTATTGGCTTATTAGATTTGAGACCAAGACACTTTATACTTTAATAAAGTAAGACTCTAATTTGACTTTCCAGCTATTGGTTCTGAGTGACTGTGCCTTGATATAGATCAAGGGAGGGAGGGAAGCGCAGGGGGTAGGGGGTGGGAAGTGGGGAAGTATGATTGGATTAAGTCATATTTAGGATTAACTATTTCGAACCAATAATTTAAAGCTCATTGGTGGAATTTGGAATTTTAGACCTAAGGCATGACATATAAATTTTTGGGTAAATTATTCCTTTAAGTCTTGTTATGACCATTTAGCTATTTTTTTGCTTCTAAATGGACCATTAGTTTTATAAAATGGTTTCAATTTGCCACATCATTAATTTTTTGTCCGAAAAGCACTGTTCGCAGGGGCAAAATTGTCACTTGGCCCAAAATATTACAAAAAATCCATCCAATTATTCTTTGTTTGCACTTTTGCCCCCAACCACTCAATAAACCCCACTTATTCAAATTATTTCTAATTGGGTGGTTGGGGCAAAAGTGCAAACAAACAATAATTGTACGGATTTTTTTTCTAACTATTTTCAACCAATTGACCATTTTGCCACTTGAATAGTGCTTTATTAGTTTTTTTTTTTAGATGGAAAAATAATGAAATGGGTGAATTTGAAACAATTTAACAAAACTAATGGTCTTTTAGAACAAAAAATAATTGTATAGCTAAACCAAAACTGGAGGAATAGTTTAGTGACCCATTAAATAAGTTATCCCATATCTTTTAACACTTACAAGAGATATTTAAACTATATTATGTAAAGAGATTAAATGATATAAAATAAACATTAGGAGGCAAAATGTCATATTCTATATACATTATGGAGTAATGATATTAAACCAAATATTTTGTTATTTTTGAGCCCCGCCATTACAACTTTTCATGTTAAGACTGTAAATTCCATATTGAACCGAGTTCAAATCCTAAATTACCCTTTTCTCTTGATTATAAAAATACGTTAGGAATAATTTGTAATGTAAAGGGAATAACAAGAATTTCACGACTCTACCAAAAGGATAATATAAAGGGATAATATTAGGATTCATAAATAGCATTTGGCTTCTTTGGCCGCCAGTGGTGACTAATAGCCACTGAAACTTCATAGTCAAATATTATCCACTCACAAAATGCCATTGTTTGTTCAAGAAATCAACTAAAATCCAAGTAGACTTATCATGTCTTTGGCTCTTTGATCATTCCTGCATTAAATGTATCCTTCCTCTATATTTGGCTCCGGCTCCGGCTCCGGCTCCGGCTCCGTTTAGTATTGGCTTTGCCTCCTTGTACACCAAATAAGTAAATAAATAAGTAAGAAAAGTTCGGTACAACGAATTTAGTAATAAGAGACCCTTAAACGCACTGCTTTTTATTGTAGTAGATCTTCTATTGTAGTAAGGGTTATTGAACAAGTTGATAGTACATATCCTGAAGTCACTGAAACTATCTTCTGCTTGAGACAATGTCTTCTTTTGCAATGGAGGATTTTATTGGGAATGGATCTCTAAAGGAACTTCTGCCAAAGCTATTAGATGAAGGCTGGGATGATGTACCAACCTTAAAGATTATGAATTCAGAGGACATGGATGCGATAAACATGACTCAACAGCAGAAGGTTAGTATACTGTACGAACCATCTTACGCGATAAAAATTCCTGGATCTGCCCCTGCTCATTCACTATCTAATATTCTTCAATTCTAAGCATCCAAAGCTCTATCCGATATGATTTTCCCAGATTGTGTAATCTCTTTCGAATCTTTCCTAGATGTCATAAAAATACAATTCCTTGCATCATTTCTGGTAGCAATATATCATATTCTTCTATTTACATATGCAAAATAGTAAATACTTCATGACAAATTGGTATCTCTAATGACTATTTCTTTATCCTACTCAAGGATGCTCTGGAAATCAGGTCATACCTGCATGGTCGAGCACTGATGCAATATGCAGATAAGTTAGAGGCATCAGGGAAGTGCCTCTCTGAAGTTCTCAGCTTAAGCACAGCAGAACTTTCTTCTCTGTTCGGAATGAAAAGAGGCCATATTGCCCGTTTCATGTACAGGACTACGGAAAGTGAAACAAAACCTTTGCCAGCATCATACTCAATCCCCACAAGGCGGAAAAACACCATTTCCACCAGAAGTGATAACAACAAAAGTGATTCTGCGTCCATAAATTCCCAAATATTGCAAAGCAGTACAAAATGTGCTGGAACAAGGTGTGCCATTTCTGATCTTAAGATAAAAGAAGGACATGTCTTTAAAGGTATTGTAGCTTCAATGCCTGCTGAGCCCAGAGCATGTGGTTGCATACGGCCTACCCCTGTAGTTGATGATGTTGCTCCATATTCTGCCATCGAGAATATTCCGGTTCAGAAACTAACTCCAGAATATAAGGTGGGAATGCAGCAGTTAGTGAAAACCGAGACACCTCCGATGAAGGCTTCAGACCTATGGCGTGATAAACCAGCTGTGCTCCTCTGCATGCGTCGCCCAGGGTAAAGTTATATGTCATGGGTTTAACATCACCTTACTTCTAATGTTTTGGTGTATGCTTTGTGATGAAGTCAATTACAATGCATGTCGTGTATTACATTCCTTCACATGATCTTCAGAGTGACCATATGAATGACCATCTTCTTCATCTGTAAATTGGTAAATAGGTGCATTATGTGCAGAGCTGACGCCCACCGACTTTATTCACAAAAGCCAGTATTTGATGCACTTGGGATTCAATTATTCGCAGTCCTGCACGAGCACATTGAATCAGAGGTTTATATCAGTATTAAGTTTTAAATTATTGCTTTGCAATAGGTTATGGTTGATAATACTTGATTTTGATACTTCTAAGGTAAAAACATACTGGCCCCGATACTGGGGAGGAGTTATACTCTATGACAAAGGAAAGGGATTTTTCAAAGCTCTAGGCGGAGGGAAGCTGCTCAAAGACAACTACATATCAGGCTTCTTATGTAATCCTCAAGTTATTGCAAATTTTAAGCGGGCAAAGGCTATGGGAATGAAGCTAAGCACCAAGGGGAAAGACATAAATGGAGGACTATATGTGGTTGGCAGAGGAAAGAGTGGCATTGCTTACCAGTTTATAGAGAGAAATTTTGGAGATTGGGCACCTCTGTCTGAAGTAGTCGAAATCTGTACTCGGCTTCAGGTAAGCCTTTAAAAGCATTTCTCATACCTTTGAGCAACCCTCCTGCACGACATAAGGTCTCAAAATCATTTCTTCACACTTATGCAGAACCAACAGCCAAGCCACTGCGAGTGCCTACATTAATGTTCAGATAATTATTTGAACGAAGCACAAGATATTCAAGTTATTTAAACCTTTAGTGTTTTGGATTCTATGTTGCTTCGGCATGGAAATTTACTGGCATATTACCGCTGCTTGGATTGCTTGGATTATTTTAGATATCTGCTCTTTTAAGTGTTTACAGGTCTCTATCCCTTTTGTAAACTAGAAACCAGTCTTTTTTAGCACACCAATAGCATGAATATATTTTTATCTGATGAAAGACTAGAATAGAAGTACCTCATAACATGAATGTCACTTTTCGATTTTATACAACCAGAATTAATCACGTGCTAGATACTCTAAGCGCCCAGCTCGACTGCATAGATCAATCATGCAAGAATTGGCACGATTTCATATTCTTCTACCATTGATTTGTAATAGAGAAGTCTTTTATTTACCAGTTCCGCCCAGCTGCAAGCTGAAAGAACCCAAATAAAAGTAATAGCGTCTGACTGCTGACCCTGGGCCTACATTTTTTTTTAAACCATCAATGTTTTGTTTGCTTTTCCAAATTGTGCATATCACCAAATCAATGCAGTTCAAGACACTTCACCCCTTATCCTCATCTTGTTAAACAACCTATGAACCTCTTCTAAACTTCTGCATTTATCATAGAGAGTTATGTGAGCACTAGAAACGATACTGAAGGATGTCAAGCCTGAAACTAGTGCTTGAGCATGAAAACGAACACCCTCTTCCAAGCTCGCAAGATAGGCACATGAGCTGATCACACTCCCCAATGTATACTCATCAGGCTGTATCCCGTTTCTCTGTTTCTCACAAAATATCCAAACAGCTTCTTCGCTGTACCCGTTCTGCCCATAGCCCGCAACCATCCAAGTCCAAGACACAAAATTTCTGTTTTTCATCCTATGAAAAACTCTGTGCATATGCTTCTGCGCCTCAAATACAAATAAACGGAAGCACTAGCAAAAACACATTATCCATATGATTAGTTCTAATTGCATAAGCGTGAATCTGCTTGCCATCTTTCAAGGCCATAAGACCTCCACAAGCCTAACATAATTCCAAAAGTAAAATGATCCATAGCAAATCTCTCCAACCTCGTTCTTCTAAACAAATTGATCGCTTCACTAAACGAACCATTCTCATTAGCCCCAAATCATCGTTGTCCATGGAATTGTGTCCTTCTCAGGCACACAACAAAACATACTCCAAGCATCTTCCACCATCTCACACCTCATATACACATCATCATGTAATGAGTAGCCACATTCCTCTCTGGCAACTCATCAGAAACCCTTTTCACATCACCTATCAAGCCCGCCTTGACACACATATATACCCACCAAACGAATCCCCACGAAAACAACCAAACCAAACCTGAATTTCACTATTTGTCCATGAAGTTGTCAACCCAATCCTCCCTCATCGACACTATAACTATCATAGAAAACATAACCCTATTCAAATCACTCAACCGTTTTTTCAAACATCAACCTTAGCCTCTAACGCCCTCTCGCTCTTCCCATTCGAAATGTAACCAGAAACATATAAGTTCCAAGGAATTCCATCTTTTCTTGGCATCAAATTGAACATTTCTTGCATCTTTACGATGTTTCCGCTTTTTGATAATTGGTTTTGGTTTGGGAATTTAGGCGATAACAGTTTGCGTGCTTAGGATAAGTTTTCGAGCTTCGAGTATGCGTTTACGTGATTGTTGAGCAAAAAGATTTCTGGGTTTGTTATGGTTTTGATGATTAAGCAGTGGAGCTGTTTGGCTTTGGGTTAGGCAGCAGAGTTTGAGGAGTAAACAGTAGTTGTTGGAGATGTTTGACAATAGTTGTTTGACGAGGATGGTTCTTTTGGCGGGTAGGGTAGTTGTTAATTGTTATGAAATAGTCCTACATTTTGTCTCACCTTGATTTTATAAGATTTGTCTTCAATTTGTGAATTTGTCTCTAATTTATAGTAGCTCGGGTCTAAGTTCTTTTTTTCTTTTGACCCCCTCTCCACCGCCCTTTACTTGTTCTTTAGCTCTATGAGATTCGAACTTTAAATTTTATTTGGTTTAATTTTTAAATATTTAAAAACGCTTTATGTAAATTTAGAAGTTGAAATAATTTATTTAACTTATTTTTAAAAGTATTTTTAAGTAAAAATTAAAGTTGAAAAAAGTTAAAAATTGAGAAACTCCAAATTAGAGCTTTTCAAAAAACGCTTTTGCAAAGTTATTTTACATAATGAATGAAACTATTTTTCTTTTATTTTTTCTCAAATTTACCCCTCCATATTTTTAAAGTCCAATATTATCCTCAAAATTTTTAAAAGTTCTACGTTATCTAACATAGGTCAAATAGTCAACAACTTTTATTCAACAACACTTCTTACAAAAGTTCTACAGTTCAAAAATTGAAATTTCACAATTAGACCAAACAGAGTTTTAGTCTTTCAATTACGAGGGAGAGTAACACATTACTTGACTACTCTTGAATCTTGACTTGGCTTGGCTTTGACTCGGCTCAGCTCCGGCTCGGGCTTGAGCTCGGCTCGGTTTGGCCCTGGATTCGACTCAATTCGGCTTGACGAGGTCTACTATCGTTAGTATGCACTTGAACAATTAGAGGAAATTGATTAAGTTCAATGTATTGACTGATTAATAATTGGATCTAAATTGTTACACATGTGAAATGAAGTAAATAAGCAAAGCAATTGGTGCAAATTTGGATAATTGGTTTTTAATGGTTTAATGAAAAAGTTTGACGAGGAAAGTATGAAGATGGGAAGATATTTATATGGTGAATTATGTATATCAAGTGGGGTAACATTATTGGAATTCTATCATTCTTCACTTAACATATTGATTTTGGGATCTCTCACACTTCAAGCGAGAATTATACCACTAGACCAAATGCCTAGTGGCCATCCTTCAGAATTTCACCGTGGCATTTCTATATTGTTGTTAAATTAATTTGATTTATAGATATGAAATATATGTGGTAAAAGATATTGTATAAAAAGTAATAGAACTTTGATGAGCGCCTTAAATCAAAATAATTTTTTTTACTATTTAATGGAACAAATATAGTTTAACCCCACCCAAAAAAAAAAAAAGACTAAATATATGGGTGGAGTGCTTATGCATTACATGGGTCAAGGGGTAGTTAAAAGGGTTGTGTTCAAGAACGTACAAAGAGAACTACAAAACTCCACTTTGCGCATAAGACTAAAAATTTTGAAAGTCAATTGTTCACATGTAATTTACTTTTGTTACATGCTAGAGAAGGCTACTCAGCATCATACTTGAACTTGATCCAAAAGTGATTTAAGCCAATCACCAATCAAGTTCAATATCTATATATTTTTAGTAGATGAATTAACCCCACTTAACAAAGTTCTGGATCGGTTGTTGCTTGGAAACATTGGGTTTAATAATAAGTATATATTTTAAATAAAAAGAAAAAGAAAAAGAAAAAGTGTGGCGTTTCTTGAGAGTATTATTAAAAAAAAGAGAAATGAAAAGACAAGAAAGAGAGGCTGAACGGGTGTAAATAACTCTATTTTCAAATATCATGTGCCCACTTGATTCGATTAGTTCAATTTTTTTGTTTGTTGATTCGATTAGTTCATTTCACTGGTATATTTTTTCTTTTCGCATCACGAGAGACGTTTTTTACAAAGTTCTACAAACTTATATTAGATGTGTCAAACTTCAAATATATGTTATTACTCAGAGAAGTATGGTTCAAGTTAATCAAGTACAAGACTTACTAAGATTGGTCCCAAATAAGTAATTTCCTGAATGATTTAAAATTGAGATGTGAACAAGTCTCTCGCTCTCATTTTAAACACTCTGTCGCTAAACTAATTTATTAGGGATACGAGTAAGAATTTTCTCATAATATCATTATCTTATGAGTGAGATTCAACAATCACAAATTGTCCACTTTATTTTATTATAACTGTATCAATAATTCACAATTATCGAATCTCATTCATAAATCATAACGTTATAAACAAATCTATTCCTTAACTGACTAGTATAACTAGTACAATTTGGATAATTGTTTTTTTTGGTCAAGTGAGGATTCTCAGTTTTAATACTAGGAAGGATCATTTAATGGTCAAAGCTACTCAGATTAAAGCTTTTAACCATAGACTACATCTTTTCCCAGCCTTTCTAGACATTAGTTTACAAACTTCATAAGAAACCATAATCAATGTGGAGTAATGATGATGTTAAGATTCTTGACAGCCAAATTTCTTCCAACTATTAAAATATTGTTAATTTTCTTACTCACATCTCCTTGCTGATTCTCCTATCTTTGTTACTGCCAGATATTCATTGGGACCTCTCCAGAGATATTTTTTTACTAAGCTTTATCCTCAACATGGATTTCACAAAAAACAAACTGCAAAAATCATAAACTCTTGTAATTTACTTTTGGGGTACAAGCTCTTTTTGAAAAGTTTATCAAGCACTTGTTCCAAGGTCGGGTGGCCTTTTGTTACAGATGCTATATAATATTTGTTTGACCTAAAGTATACATTAAATCCTTACTGTTCATTAAATTACCTTATATTTAAAAACGACATTATATTAGTTATTTATAAAAAATTAAATAATTGTAACTGTTTAGTATAAAATCACTAATTATACTTGTTGATTTTAAATTTAAACTCTACTTATTGTCATTCATATCTATATTCCACAATCTAGAAAAACATAAAAAAAGGTGTTGTATATTATCTAATCTATAACCCTGAAAAGTTAGCCTAGTGATAGAGCATAGATGAAAAATTAGTTGATGTCTTGAATTAAATCAACCAAAAAGCTATTTTATTTTATTCTTTCCTAAACCAGTCCCGCTAGAGCCCTTGTGACTCGTATATCTTTTTTGTAGAATCATGTATCCTAAAATTTAACCCCTTTAATATGAAGCCAAATTTCTTCTCACGTGAGGTTTTCCATCACACAAAAAAAAAAAAAAAATGAAAAAGTGAATCTCTTACTAAATTGTTATAGCATGCTAGAACTTCTTTAAATTTTTGTGAATTGCATTTGTTCTTAATCTATTAAATGAAATTAGATACATGGATATGAAAACGTCCTTTATTCCTATTAAGAACCGCCTCCTCTTTCCGTCCCCTTACATCCCATCCTACTGAAAAACTTTTCAACTTACATTAGTAGGGAACCAGTAACCAGATAGGTGATGGTCCATTTCTGCTGCTAGTGATGATATATATTATATTCTCTGGTGAATTAACATCTCAATCAACAATCACAAAACCAAAATGCAACACATTCTAAAGAATATTAATGTGATATTATTCCCATTTTTGTCAACTGTCAAGATACAATCATTGCATACAACTTCAACTTCTTCCTCAATTCACTGATCCATGACTCAAACCAAGCATTACTCTTGCCATCTTCTTACTCAACCCAATCCAACCATAATGAACTTAAGATTGAAACCCTTCATCTTCTTTCCTCCGTAAGTCCCAGAAGGATAGTTCTTGGACCTGCATACTCATCGAGCCCGTCCGGGAAGTACTAATTCTTTTCCAGGCCGGAAAAGAATATATTCATTTGATGATTTTGTAGATTTTACAGGAGTCATGATTCATAAACTCCTCGGGTTCCTGCTAGTTGAAAGAGACCTGAGACCCCGTGAACTTGAATATCGGCCGACAGCAGGTTACTTGGTATACAGAAAGTTATTAAGGCAGGTACAGGTGAAACGATACTTTGCCAACCTGATGTGCTTCAGTATTCTCAGAAGATATCAGTGGGATGATACTTGAGGAACAGTGGTGTTACTTAAAACGATCATTGTTCAGGCTTCATGTGGCGCGGAGGTAGTGACGCTGCAATATGAAGAAATAGTATCGTAATAAGCTCAAAACTTTATGAGCTTTGAGAAATTTTATATAGAAATCCTAATTACCACTTAGATCTTGGCTGCTAACAGGAGCAATCGAATTAAGGCTCATTTGGACAACATTGTGGAGTTCATCCTCCCATGCACCAGGTACCTATGGACGCAATTAATCACAAGTGAGGCAAATGGTAATGCAAGACTATCTCCAGCACGCATAGTCGAAAGCAACGTCGTCCATTAAGAAGAACATGTTCTTCTTTAGAATTGAAATTAATCAACTGATGAAACATACTATGAGACTTGACAAGAAAAGGAAAAGGAATAATCTTGAAGAAGAATAAAGGTAATGATTCATGAAGCTTACATGGGATGTAGGTTCCTTGTACCCTCCAGCCGCGTTTGTGAATTGAGAAATTATGGATCGGCGAAATGCATCAGACGAGCTCTCCAAACCAGGAAGACCAACTTGGATTAGACCAGGTGGTTGAGGATGCAATGCAGGATATTGCATAGCCATATCAGGCAGAAAAGCCAGTGACGATGAAGGTCCAGCTCGTGACTGAAGTATCTGTCAGCAAGCACACAAATTTTGCTGTTTTAGAAAGGCATGCAATACTCGGATCAGTTTGCTTATCAGTAAAAAGTGTTTGGATGGACTCAAAAGTTCTTACATCTTTTGCAAGGAGACTTTCGATATTAAAATTCAGCCTTGGATTTATAGTTGCAAGCTTCATTGATAGAAACTGAGAAGAAAAGAAAAACAATCACATTTATGCTATAATCGAACTCGCAAATGTATAAAACTTTCAAATTCAAGACCACGATAATGAAAAGGGAATTTGTGTGAACGGCACAAAATTGAATGCAAACTAGTACAATGAGATCCCGAAAAAGTTATCATGTTATTGATTGTCCACTGGAAAGAAAGATCGAGAAACAGGGAGTACTTGATATCATTGAAAATTTTGGAATAAGATAGACAATATTAAAGAGATCATGAAACGGAAAATATATTTTCAAGACAACGGACTAAATGAAGGAGTTCACGTATTGTGACAAAGTTATATTGTAGGACACAAGAGACAAACTGCAGCAAAGGAAGCCATGAGAAACAATAGAACAAGAAAACATTTGATCAATTCACGCACCTCAACCTGTCGTTGCAAAGATTGTACATAGTTAATGATCTCATCGAGCATTACTGCTTTGCCAGTAACCTATAGAAATCAACCGTAACCAACTAAACATTAAAGGCTTTACTGAAAATTTGCATCAATTAATGCCCTTAAAGCACTAGTCACAACAAAACTAACCTTACTGCAACCAGGTACAAGATCCTGAAGAAATTTCATCCTTTCACTGATCTTCTCCCTCCTTACCTAATAGTAGTTATGATTACGAAATTAATTCAACGACAAAAAGGATGTTGCTCTGAATGCAACTTAAGATTCAATAAGAAGTCTTACTCTTTCAGCAAGGCTGTGGCTGTTTGTCGCCTGGCCTCTGCGCGCTCTAACATGTATGTAGTCTTCTTTAGTTGGATCTGAAGTTTGAGGCCCCTGTTTACCATTTTTTCCACCAAGTTTAGTAGTAGTTGAAGTTGTGTTTTGGTCTTCCTTCTGTTGAGTAGCAGTATGGTTCTTTGTTGCTTCAGTGCTTGGTTCTGGAGCTCCCCTGTTTTCATCTTCATCGGCGTCCTGACATGAGACAACAAAGTGAATTCAGAAAGGAAAAATAAAAAATAGGGTTAAGCTTTTCTGAAATCTATGAATCAAAGGCACACGACTGCAAATGTTGGTCTACCTGACCAATTCTTTTCCTTTTCTTTGAGCTAAATCCCTTAGCAGAAGACTCCCCATCTGCACCGTCCAACTCCTCCTGACCAGAACGGCCACTAAATCCGGCATCATCAGACTCCTTCTCTGATGCCCCAGCACCTTGTTTTACTTCATCCTGAGACCTTGGAAGGCTTTCACTCCTCTTCTCATTCTTCAGAGGGCTCCTTTCTGTGGCTCCATGATCAACACGCAACGACCCATCTTTAGGATTTGCAGCCATGTTCATCTCATTTGTCTGAGACTGCACACTAGGTATCGACTTCAGTCCATCGCCTGCAGAAAACTCTTGTGGCCTTTGAATCGGAGCGACACCCCTGAAATAAGGATTTACCGGTTCAGGCATACTAAAGGGGTTCATCATATCACCAAAATTGCCTCCACTGAAGCTTGAAAATCTTGCTGCTCTATCAATAAAACCTGAATCAGCCGGAATCTGAGCTAGGCTCTGAGGAAGCATCCCAGGAACGGCTGGCAGAAACATACCCCCTCTCAACATTGCGCTTGGTGGATTCCAACCCATGTCAAGTGGTCTGTCCATAGCAGCTCCTAAAGGACCCATACCAGTTGTTCTAGTCCCAAATGGGTGTGAAGTACTCGCATTTTGCCGAACATTAATATCACAGAAACCTAAATTTTGTGAACTGGAGGGCTGGTCCCAAACGGTCGGGCAAAATGAGCCCACCATGGAGGCACTCGAGCAAGAACTCGAATCAATCATATCTCCTTTACAAACTGCCATAGGATTGCTTTGAGGAATCAATCCCATTGATGAACCTGCCAAATTGGCGGCATTTATTTGCCATTCGGACGACATATTTGGCGAATGATAGTTCAAAGGCTCCTCATTCTTCTTTTCTTGCTCAAGATTATCACTGTTTGCTACATCCATCTATCTTCTACAAGAAAATTTCAACCCACCAACAAACCAAAACCTCTCCTTTGCAATCAGCTCCGACCCAAATCACCAAATAACCTATAAAGATTGAAACATGAAAACTCAACACCCATAAAAGGCCTAATATTTCACTTCACTTTAACTACAATAAACACCTAGAAAAAATGGAATACACTGTTTTTTCAGAGCTCATGTTTCTACGATCTCAATATGTATTTACTTCAACGATGCTACAAATCTCCATCATAGGAGCCTAATTCACCGTATTGAAAGCTGTTGATGAAAATAAAATTTTAAAAAACTACAACTCTTGAACAGTGAATTTCCTTAAGAAGTTGAAGAATAAAAATGGCAGACTTGAACCATTGCACCATGGACTACATACATATATGCACACACCACTATTTCCAAAGCTATCACTGAATTTATAGGCCAAAATTATATTAAATTTAACACAAAACAAAGCTAACAAAGAGCTGTAAAAAACAAAACAAAAACAAAAAAATGTGAAGAGAAGCAGTTAATAATGCAGAAACATTGATATCAGCACAATAAATACTCATTCAAACCCTGCAGGTAAAGCCTTAGTCAGCCTAATCAGAACCACAACAGTACCCCCCACAAGACCATCATCCAGCTCTGAAACATATAAAAAGACCACATTATCAAAAGCTAAAAGTAGCACACCCTAGAGTCAAGTGCAATGTTTGGGTAGTGACATGTTCTAAATTCGAACCTCAATCTCGATTTCGACCAACATTGTGCTTGAAAAAAAAAAAAAAACTGAAAGTATCAAGAAAGCTAAGAAAGGTACCCCATTTAAGATTGTGTGCTAACTTTTTCCACTCTGCAGACCATTCTGAAATCTCCTTTTCACTTCACCAAACCACAAAAAAGAAAAAAAAAGATTGAAAAATATAATACTAAGTACAACTACTTTTCTTGAATTTTGGCTCTGGGGGCTATGTTCTTCATTCAAAGTACACCTACACTATTCAAACTGACACACACACACATATATATACATATTCATATATATGTATGTACATGTACAAGTCACTGTACCAAACCAAAAACAATGATGATGGAGAGAGAAAAAAAAAAAGAAGAGAAGATAAAAAGAAGGTAAATAAAAACAGTGCTTTCAAGTTCAAGAAAGAGAAAAAAAGAAAGAAAAAAAATGGTGAAAATGAGAAAAAAAAAAAAAAAGCTTGATTAACATAGACCCTTCCTGCATTTATACCCACGCCTGCCATGAAAAACAGTGCACTTGATGATTAACCACCGTCACTGCTATTACTTTAAAAAAATGATAATATACTAGATAATAAAAAAATATAAACACTACATTACAAACGGGTAAAAATCATTTTAGTCCTTCAGATTTGTTTTAAAAATTAAATTAATCCTTTAAATTTGTAAAAAGACTAAAGAAGTTCCTCCAATTAACTTTTGTTAGTCAAATATTAACAGTCAAAGGATTGACCGAATTAAAAGACCATTATATCCTTAGACAACATATATTAAAAAAGAAAATTACAATAAAATTCTAAATCAGTCTAAAAAAAACATAATTCACATAATTCGCGTAGGAAAAAAAAACAAAAACTAAAAAATATCAGTTCAAACATAAACAAATTAAAGTCAATAATATATCGTTAAAAAATGAACAATCATACTTCATTCTTTTCTCTGGCTGGTATCCTCGTTGCTAATTATGTCGATGATGATTGTTCATTTTTTAACGATATATTACTGACTTTAATTTGTTTATGTTTGAACGGATATTTTTTAGTTTTTGGTTTTTTTTTCCTGCACAAATAATGTGAATTATGTTTTTTTAGATTGATTTAGACTTTTATTGTAATTTTCTTCTATAATATATGTTGCATAAGGATATAATGGTTTTTTAACTCAGTCAATCATTTGACTGTTAATATTTGACTAATAAAAGTTAACTGGAGGGACCTCTTTGGTCTTTTTGTAAATTTGAGGGACCAATTTAGTCTTTAGAACAAACCTCAGGGACTAAAATGGTTTTTGCCCCATTACAAACATGAATACACTTGACAGTCTTGTTCTTTTCTTATTCATTTGTTTATGCCATTACTTTATAAAAAGCGTTTTAGTTCAATAATAAAGTTGTCATTATATAATTTTAATGTTACGAATTCTAATTATAAAATAGTTTTTGTAAGATGTAATATAAGATTGTGTACAATAAAATTTAAAGTTAATTTGATTTTATTTGAATTCATCTCATAGTGAGAGTTTATAGATGTTAAAGAATTATAGAGCTTTATTGTAGAACTAATTTTCGTAAATTGCAATATAGGACTCTGTATAATAAAATCCAAAGTGAAATTGATTTTTTCTTAGATTGAACACATAGCGAAAGTTTATTATGTTAATAATTACGGGGTTCATCTTAAATTGTAATAGTGGTGTAGAATTACGTACTCTATCTTAAAACTAAATGTAACACATGTTGTAAATGAACACAGGTTGAGAGAATAGACCAAGGGCATACTGAAATTATATTTTAAAATTAATTAGTGTTAAATGAAATACCTTATAATCTTATAAAATAATCTGTAATTTATAATTTTTTAATATGATACAAGTGTATATTATAGTAATAAACCGTATTGTATTTTTTTTTTTGTTTATGTTATAAGTTAGGCCTGCAAAGCTTTGTTAGCAAGATTTGTTTGGTGATATTAAACTTATGTTAATGTTTGTTTTTTGGGTTAGTTTTTATGTTTCACTACTGGATTTGAGCTAGCAACTGACAATGCCAACTCGTGTTTACATTATGTTAAAGTAAATTTTATCTTTGTGACATTGTCCTTGAATAATAACACCTTGGGAGGAGAGCTACACCTTTATAGTATTTGCAGTAAGGTTTGTTTGGTCAAAACACACACCTACTAGGTAGCTTGTTTTCACACTCTTTATTTTAACACTTGGGTTGCTTCTAGAGGAGGCTGTATTTGTCTCTCGTTTTGATAACTTGACTTGGCTTATGCTTTTCTTTTTGGGTAAATACTCAATTTAATCATTTATTTTTAAAATTTGTGTTATTTTAATTTTAATTTTTTAAAATGTATTATTTTAGTCTTATATTTTTATTATTTATTTTCATTTAGTCCTTATTTTTTAAAATTTACTCTTTTAGTCTCGTATCTTTATCATTTGTCGTAATTTAATCTTTATCTTTATTATTATAGTCCACGTTAGTCCTCCACTATTTTAAAAGATAAAGACTAAATTTTGACAAATTGTAAAGGTATGGGACTAAAGGGCATATTTTGAAAGATTATGATTAAATTAGGATAAATAGCAAAGATATAAGATTAAAATAATACATTTAGAAAGATAATGATTAAAATAGTACAAACTCTAAAGATAAGAGACTAAATAAGATATTTACCCTTTCTTTTTTTAGTTTAACATTCTTTTTGGTCTACGATACCTAATCTTTATGACTTAATTATATTATTAAGGAAATATTTAATTCATTAGATTTATATTAATAATATTTTGTTTGTTGTATATTTTGGTACCCAACTTTCAAAACGAGGCTTCATAAGTGATATTTTCATTATCTGTTTGTTATTTAACAAAAAAAAAGCATGTGAATAAGACGGTAGGACAACACAGAAAGACATTTTTCTGTTTAGTTTATCAATTTTGAAAAATAAAATTAGAAAGGACTAACGAAATAATAAATTATGAAATGAAGGAACCGATTAAAACTACAAGATTGAACATAAAAGATGAAAATAGTAAATGTTAAGGGATTAGTGTTAGAAATTATCCTCACTCCTTTATGTTTTTAATAACTTATTCTTGTTTAACTGTTTGACTTATGTTGGGCAATGTTAAATTTTTAAAAATTTTGAAGCAAATATTGGACTTTAAAAAATATGAAATGATATATTTGAAAAAAGAAAAAGAAAACAGCCTCATATGTGATGTAAAAATAATTTCGCAAAAATCTATTTTTAAAAGTTTCAATTTGGAGTTTCTTATTTTTTAAGTTCTTTTCACCTTCAACTTTAACCTAAAAGTACTTTAAAAAATAGACGAAATAGGTTGGGTTTAATTTCTAAAGTCACAGGAAATACTTTTGAATATAAAAAAGTTAGCTTAAATGAGCCTTAATCTCACCCCCATTAAACTTTTAACGTACTAATAGGCCTCATTTAGGGTATATAAATAGTGTTTGGCATATCAAACAAAAAAAACTTAACCGGAAAAAGGTTAAAAAGGAAAAAATCAATGGAAAATGTATGAAATATTGGACAATGAGCTCTCCAAATCATGATCAAAATGAAAATTTTACTAGTTATAATTTCACAAAATGAAGAAATTTTTGTTAGAAAAGAGAAACTCAAAAAAACAAAAAAAAAAAGAAAATTCAAAGAGGTTCTTGAACTCGTAATGCTCTGTAGCAATACAATAAATTGTACTTTCAACATCTTCTTCCAAGGTAGGATGGCAAATTTGAAACCTTAGCCCTTCCCAAAAATCCTCTAGCTATATTGTGGCACTGTTAAACTTATAAATACTACACAGAGTTAAGTGGAAAGATTTGAAAATGTTTAAGGAGATGGACTTGAAATTTTTTAAAAAGGATAAGACAAGTCCACTAAAAACATATTTTCCTTAAAAATTAACACCATACCATAACAACATCATCATAAAAAAGGATAAGACAAGTCCACTAAAAACATATTTTCCTTAAAAATTAACACCATACCATAACAACATCATCATAGAATGGTCGTCCATTTATAAGATTTATTCTTGTTCATGAGGTGTGGAATGGGCACTTGAAAATGAGTATGCGAATGTTTTTAGAAGCATGATACATCAATCTTGAGAGAACTAGAAAAAAAATATACATATATATATATATATATATATACATATATGTATATATGTATATATATACATATATGTATATATGTATATATATACATATATGTATATATATACATATATGTATATATGTATATATGTATATATATATATTAAAAGTGCAAATAAATTATTACATATATAAAGACAAACAATAGATTTTGTTGATTTCTTTCTTTCAATAAATTCCAACCTACAAAAAACGAGGGACCAATTTAGTTAGTTCCTCAATTCCAATTTGTCAATATTTATGACTTTTTATGGCATTAATTGCTACAATCCTTGTATGGATTTTTTTTTCCCTTTTCACTAACTTTGATGATCATTACATCATGGTGGACAAACTTTGCCACTAGGTATTATTGCCATGGGTTCATCTCTTAGAAACCAGAAAATTTATTTTGAAGGTGCTAATATAGTTTTTCTTTTTCTCTAAGGAGACAATATGGTGAGGGAAAAAAAAATTGTAGGAAATAGTTTTTCATCTTAGTCAATGTATAGTTATTTTCTTCAAAGATTTTGCTCCCATTTACCCAAAAAACAAATTACACTTTGGTTTTAGCAACTTAATTTTACGTACATATGAGTCTATTATTATGTTGACAACTATTAAGAATCATGAGATTTTATCTTAAAATTAATTAATACTAAAAGGAGTATTTCATAATCTTATATGTCAATTTCAAAACATATAATTTTTTTACATGGAACAAGTACATATTGTCACGTAATTCTTAATATGCGAGACTTTCATTTGGTTTTAGGAGTATTATATAAGCGAGAAATTATAATAATTCTGCCCTTTTGCTAATCTATACTATTTGACAAATGAATCTAAGGACTAATATAATATGACAAAATTTGATATGCCATTTTCTTCTAGGTTAAAGAAGAAAATTAGAAGTTTTTTTTTTTTTGGAAAATACTTTATATGCAAAAAATATTTCAAAAACTTTTACCAATTCATGTGACATGGACTAATAATTTTCTTTCGAACACAGCTGATTAAACGAATTTTAAACTAACCAACCTATATCTACCATATTTATTATGATAAATATCATTACTATACCTACCCATTACTCCTCATTAATTAGTTCCAACTAAAATTTCATTTTAACTAATCAAGAAAATATTTTTCTGCGTCAGATATATGTGACAAAATTAGGTAATAGCAATTAGCTAGCTAGCTAGCAATAGGATCGGGAATAGGTCAATTTAGTCCTTGAGGTTTATGCTAAAAACCAAACAGATCCCTGTGTTTTGTGAAAGTACCATTTTCGTCTCTGTCGTTTTGTTAAAAAAACCATTTTTGTCCCTCTCGTTAACTTTTATTTAATGGTCAATGGTTTGACCGAGATAAAAGACTAAAATACCCTTATATTTATCTATTATAGATTAGGTAGCAAAGAAAAACAAAATAATGTCAAATGTGCACAAAATATATTCGAAAAAATTAGCTATTATTGCACAAACTATATTCCAAAATAAAAAATAAAAACAAAATGCAATCTTTATATACATAAATCAACAAAAAAAAATTACAAAGAAAAAGTTTGCATTACAAAAAAAAGACATTGATAGGGTGTTGGCTTTTTTTTTTGTAATTCTTTTTTTTGTTGATTTATGTATATAAAGATTGCATTTTGTTTTTATTTTTTATTTTGGAATATAGTTTGTACAATAATAGCTAATTTTTTCGAATATATTTTGTGCACATTATTTTGTTTTTCTTTGCTGCTTAATCTATAATAGATAAATATAAGAGCATTTTAGTCTTTTATCTCAGTCAAATTATTCACCGTTAAATAAAAGTTAACGGCAGTGATGAAAATTGTTTTTTAACAAAATCTCAAGAACAAAAATGATACTTTCATGAAATACAAAAATCTATTTAATCTTTAATATAAATCTCAGAGACTAAATTAACCTATACTTTGCCTCCCCAATAGGATCTAATAGTCAGCTTCTCAATGGTCAAACTGCCAGATACTTTGCCTCTCCAACGTTCTTTCGTATTGTTGACCGTTGAGAGAAAAGTGGTGCAAACCCTATGGCTGGGATGTATAGTTGCATGCTCAAAGTTGACCTATTCTGCTAGGATCAGTCTTTAAATTTATTAAATATATAGAGCTCAAAGTATCAGAAGCATCAACATTCATGAATTGGGTGAAATAGTTTATAATTTTATCTTTAACTAAGATTACTTGATCGATTTTATTATCTAATAACCTACTATATTTAGAGATTTTGAGTGCGAACCATAATCTTGATCTCTATTCTATAAAAAGGGGTATTAAAAGTATCGTATATTGTTTACATCTCAAGGTTGAATTTATCAAGAGACTATTATACCACTTCTTAACAAAATCATGTACCGGTTTGATCCTTAGTGCAAGTATATTGTTCAACTCTTGAGTTCTAATCAGTTAAAAAGTTATCCATTTTGAAACTAATCTAGTAAGATTCATACATAACTAATCTGTCATTTTGACCCTAATGCGAGCTCAAATTTTTTTTAAGAAGTATTTCATGTCATAGAAGAAAATGAAAAAACATCGTATATTACTTTCTAAAGTAATCTCCATACTTTTAATTTTTACCATTGCTACACTGTTGATAGACTGTCGTTGTTCTCTTTCTCTTATGTCATTATTAGTTGGCATTGGGACTTGTGATCACAGAGATCTAAGCCTTAGAATAATGGAATCTCTTCCACACTTTGCTTTATTATAATATACAATATGTTTAAGCCTAAGCAGGCATTGTAAGAGGTGAAAATGATTTGTATTGATTAGTTTGGTTTTACAAGGTATTGTTTGAAGGAAAACTTTACACATAGTGTGAACGCTTAAAATAATCACCTTTAAATTTTTTTAAATTCACATTAAAAATGTCAGATTCTAAAGTCATAATTCAGTTAGTGTAGACATGATTTATGTTAATCAAACATAAAAAATTTTAAAATTATTGTAAAAAAATTAACATTAATTTGTTGATTAATTCGAACTTAATATTTGAACAATCACTCATTCACATTGACATTGGCGAAATTAATTAAGGACCAATGGTGAGCAAGTCATCATATTTATGTTCAGACGAGGCACTTATACATAAAGGTTTAAATATAATAAGTTTTTTTTCTTTTGTAAAAAAAAAGAAATTCAAATTCAGAGTGTGCACAGACAAACTTTTATAATAATGTAAGTAATCCTACATACCAAAAACACTTCACCACTAAACTTACTATTTGGGTTTATCATTTTAAAGGCCATATCTCATTACACTACCGTCTATGTACATGTACAAGAAACCATGGACAAAAATCTATAAGAGGACAGTCCAAAGAAGAAGACGATGAAAAAAATCAACCTACCACTCTTAATTAAGAAATAAATATTAGATTCCTTAGGGCCCTTTTCTGCAATTAGATTACATTGAAGCCAAGAACATTGCCAATGGGGCATTGCCAAGTGGAATGGTGTGCCCTTTTGCAGGAAGGCTATTGATTGGTGTCGTACATGCTTGAAAATATTTAATATTTAGAAATAATATAAATTTATATGAGAGTGAGAGTTGTTTCATGGTTGGCATGGCTCTTCTTTTTGGGAAAGCTAAAAACTAAGCAAAAATAAACCAAATCCCTCCAACGCAACATGGGATGAGAGTTAAGAATTCGAGACACGCTTAAGAATTTTTTTTTAACATGAATCCAAGACTGCATATTGTTGATGATTACTGTAGATCTCCTTTCTGTGTGTTTGCATGGCGTGAAATGTTAATAAACCAAGCTTGTCCTATGCTTTAATCAATTAAAGGAAGCACGTTTGGCAATATTTCTTTTTGGTATGACAAATAATTTATTTTAAATAGAATCACGATACATATGTTTGAAGATGATAAATCCTAAGCTGCGGAAGCTTGTCTCAATACAATATAAATTTCAAACCAGTCAATGACCAAATACTATTTTAGTCCAAAAAAAAAAAAAAGACCAAATACTTTTGTGATGCAGACATAGAATTAAACTCAAATAGTGACAGAGCCACATTATAGTGAGGGTCAATTTGGAGAAAAATTATATTTTGGTGAAGAAAAATATATTGTATTGGATCTCTTATATATGAGTGCCCCACTGATTATAGGGTGTGTTCTGCTGATTATAAAGTGTGTCCCAATTGACTATAAGATATTCGCTGATTATAAAGTGTGTCCCAATTGACTATAAAATATTCGCTCTTAAATTCAGAACTTTTAATCACAATATATAATTATTCGTTTACTCTATTCAACCTTTAAAATTGCATGTTTGGAACTTTGAATCATGTCAATCTACTAGAGTACTTATTAGAGAAGTAAATAAAAAATAAAAAGCTTATGTACTTGCCTAATATTTTAAATTGTATGTGTATTCTAGGAAATGAAGCTTTTGGTACTACATATATTTTTTGATAGTCAAACCGACTAATGAAACAAGTTGGATAATATAATACACCTATACAATCAATTCTCCCTTGTACAATATGTTGTCCTTAAATTCAAAAATATGACGCGTACATATTAGAGATTTTATTCCCCCAAAACAGATACTCTAGAATCTAATGATACTTAATTCTCACAGCTCATTGAGTGGTTCGTTTTGATGTCCTGCAGATCTCATGCATTTTAATAACTGGAAATGCAAAAATACAATATAGAGGTGATAACATCAAGGCGATAACCCAAAATGTTAGTTTAGTGGTCGAGCTGTTGAAGAGGGGATAAAAATTAATCGCTGAATTAACTAGCAAGTTAATGCTTAGCAAAAATAATAAATAAACTAAGAAATACCGATAGACTTTATACTTAACTAATATGGATCATACTTTCTCCGAGCAAGGCTATACGTCCCAAAATTTGACACCCTAATGTAAGTACAAATTTTTTTCCAAAAAAAATTCTCGATCATCAAAAGAAGGAAATTACTTTAAAATGGGTGGACGTTTTGAACGTCTCTTCAATATATGGATCTACAATGGTTTTTTAGGTGGGTAGGGTCCATGCGTTAAAGAGGGAACACCCGCAAATGAAAAGAAAATACAAAAGTGTGACTTTTTAGATGGATCTACAATGGCATGACAATCTCCTCTCAATTTTATGAATTTATGTAAACAATATAGCACAAACGTGATGATGAGATTCACATAATTGATTGTTTCCGAACTCTTTCGGGTCACTTTTGGCCGAACCTAAATTTCTAAATGCCCTATCTTTTTCCATGATTAAAAGTAGCTTTCTTGAAAATGCGAGTGATCTTCCGTGGGCTTTATAATTCATTCTACATTTTCACACCAACCTTGTGGTGCAAAATGTAGGATATGGGGACCCCTATAATTGGGTTGATTTGCGATAGATAGTGACTATAGTCCGACATTTGTTCCCCCTTCATTGCTATTTGTATGTGGACTTGACGCGAAATTTCGCAGAGGGAAACACAAGGTACAGCTAAGATGATTTCAATCAATCATTCGACATTAGGAAAAAGATTTAATGGGGGTATTGTGAAGGAAATTTTATGTTCATATTAGGTTTCAAGAAAATTCTTATATTTTGTTGCTGGATTCATTCGGTTGGTGGTAAAAAGATTAGATGGGGGTATTGCAAAAGAAACTTTATGTTGATATTAGGTTTAAGGTAAGGTTCGGAGGCCGAGCCCCACTCCAGCAGTCAAGCTGTCAGTGTGTGGGTTAAGTCAATTAATACAAAGAAAATATAGTTCATTCAGCGATTAGTTTTGAGTTCTGAACTTCATATGAGGAAGGAGCGTTGTTGTTTGTGAGGTCTCAATTATTTACATGGACCTACTTCTCATTTCATTAGTGAGAATTCAATGATCTATATATAAACGGTCCCTAATGAATGATTGACTCATATTTGAGCATGATGAATCACATCGTGCCAACCTATTTTCAATCAACTTTCCGACATCATATGAGAATGAAAAATTGGAGTGCTTCCCTACGTTTGATGAGTGGTTTTAATTGTTCGTATATTAGCTTTGTAATAGCTGAAATGAGATGTCAACATTTATGTATTTTGTAAGTTAGTATCAACATCAAATAGTCGGCAATTTTCAACCGCCATCAAATATGATTATTTACTATATCTTATAGGCAACGTTACTATCTGCTTCAAAATTCCAAATATGTAAACAAGACTAATGCAATAGGCTTCAAAATAATTATTTAGACATCAAATACAAAAAATTATTACTTAAATTTATAATATTTACCTAAATTACTGACTTATCATATTTTCTGTTGATGTGGGAGATGTTGAGATCTCTATGGTTTGAGAAAAAAGATGTTTTACCTGATTATTGGTTCATTATTCAACAGATTTTGACTGCGAACTCTAATCGAAAGATTAGAATGAAAGGATTCAATTTTTATTTCTCAAACATTTATTGTCACCTAAATAATGACCATGCATGCTAATCCTAAATCTCTAATTTTTGTGGCTTTTCTCCTCAATAATGCAATCCATGAGCGCAAAATTGATGTGGATCATAATGCGGATGAATTTGAGAAAGAGGTTTTAAGTCATTTGGAAGAACATATAAGGCTTTATTATGTCATGATTTTACCTCTTTTTAACATTGATTAGGACTATCTTATCCTACTGCAGTTTAGCATAGATTGATTGGTATAAATAAAGAGCTCTTTAAACTATCGAAAAAAAATTATATTATTTTAATTGGAGTTTATATTTATCTCTCAGAGTTTAGAGCTTTTCTTATTAATAATATTTTTCGAATTAAATGGTTTTTTTAGAACACATCTAGTTTTTCACAAGCTCATCGTGCTTGAAAAATGGCCTAACTATATACAACGGGTCAAAACCATTTTAGTCCCTGAGGTTTACTCTAAAGACCAAATTAGTCCCTCAGGTTTGCAAAAAGACCAAATTGGTCCCTCTAATTAATTTTTATTAGTCAAATATTAATAGTCAAAGGGTTGACCGAGTTAAAAGACCATTATATCCTTAGGCAACATATATTATAAAAGAAAATTACGATAAAAGTTTAAATCAGTCTAAAAAAATATAATTCACAACATTTGTGCAGGAAAAAAAAATTAAAACTAAAAAAAATAAAATAAAACAAAAACAAATTAAATTCAGTAATATATCGTTAAAAAATGAACAATAATTACCGACATAATTACCAGAGAAAGTACCACTCAGAAAAGAGAATGAATCATGATTGTTCCTTTTTTACCGATATATTCCTGAATTTAATTTGTTTATGTTTGAATTGATATTTTTTAGTTTTAGTTTTTTTTTTCTGCACAAATGTTGTGAATTATATTTTTTTAGACTGATTTAAACTTTTATCGTAATTTTCTTTTATAATATATGTTGCCTAAGGATATAATGGTCTTTTAACTCGGTCAATCCTTTGACTATTAATATTTGACTAATAAAAATTAATTGGAGGGACCAATTTGGTCTTTTTGCAAACCTGAGGGACTAATTTGGTCTTTAGAGTAAACCTCAGGGACTAAAATGGTTTTTGCCCTATATACAACACCACACAGAATATGCCTTGACACAAGTTAGCTTTATGTCTAATCACACTTTTTTGAGAGTGGATTGATGATGATGATGATGATGATGATGAAAATGATTATGATTAATTCCATCATTCTTCTTTGATAACATACGGAAAATTATTCTATGCGGAAGGTCAATGTTGACGTGACAAGCTAATAATCCGTTGTGCGACATGTGGCATGTAATAATGAAGGTCTTATCATGATTTGGAGCAAAGGAGACGTATATAGCCTTCATTTTGTGATGTTTGAAATTCATGCATTTAAAAAGAATAGATGACAAATGACCAAAATGGACAAGCAAGTCACAATAGAAACTTTGCCAAATTAAACATTTTTTTCCTCAAACCTGTCCCTACTTGTTGTAGGCTTAATTTATATATTTATTTTGCAAAAACGTGTTCCCACGTGTGTTTTGATGAACTTTTTTATTGAATAGTCCTACATCTATGCACACAATATTGTTGTTTGTGCGTGCTATTACAGTAATAATCTCTTCTTAAATAATAAGAATTTCGAGTCACGACTTAGGACCATTGTTAAAAATTAAAAAAATTTGATAAAATTATAAGATAATACATTAAAAATATTTTCGTTATTTTTTTTACTCAAATATTTTAAAAATTATTAATTAACTAAAAATTACATAATAAATTGATTATGTAAAAGGCAAAAAGGTGACCAAATCCTACAAGAATTAGGATACAACATTATGGAAACTAGTTTTTAATCCTAAACCTACAAGGATTTTGATTACGAGATTAGAGAAACTTATTATAATTTTATTATATTAGTTTTTAGCTTATATTCTCGTTAGACTCTTTTACATTTATTTTCAAATTGTCCTGATGAGTCATTTTTTCAAAATTAAATTGTAAATATAATATATTCACTATTAAGCCAAAAAAAAATTAAAAATATGTTATGGTAAAGGTCATTTGATTTCATCAAATACTCTTTAAGTGGGTGCAATGAGAGTGAGGCAGAAATAAGAGAATATTTGTTAGACCAATTACAACTCATTCCCTAGACACCCATTTACCACACATATAGGGATATTGTTAGAGATATTCATTTCTAACATCAACCTTACAACCATCTTTACATGTAGATGTCCTTACATTCATCTTTCAACATCTCTATATGCAAAGATGTCAAAAGAATCCCTACAAGTATCCCTAGACCCAACTAGGGAATTAAATGATTATGTTTAATTAAAAATCAACATAAACAATTAAGAAATGTAAATAAAAAGTTTAATTATAAAGATTTTAATTAAAAAATGGAGAGATTTTGGAGTAAAACAAAAATAAAAAATCTCTAAAATAGAGTAGCTGTTAGAGCGAAACTTATATAAGGACTCCCTGAATTAAGATATAGGAAAGCTGTTAGAGTAAAATTCAAATAGAGAATCCCCAAATATAGATAAATGGATAAAATTTTCTACATATAGGGAGAAAAAAATAGAGAAGTTGTTGGAATTGACCTTAGGCTAACTCCAATAGTTTTTCTATCTTTCTCCCTGACCTTAGACTAACTTCAATAGTTTCTCTATCTTTCTCCTTACGTGTAAATGATTTGCAGCACTTTTCCTACATATAAGGACTCCCTAATTCTTATTGTTTTTTTTTCTCCCCAAATTCACTCATTTTATTTTATTAAATATATCATTTAATTTTCTGTTTTCTTGAAATATAATATTTTTTGAGGAAAACATTATATTTTTAAGAACCTGTTTCACTGTATAGTCTTGATGATATATAAGTGTTGATATATTACTTATTCAAGTAACAAGCTAATATAATAATGTGATCATTATAATATAGATAGTATCACTCAGTTTTCCCCTAATTTATCTTACTCATTTAGTACGTGCTATATGTATGCTTATTTGATATGGCAATTGAAGATGAACTAATTATCAAATACTAGGCATACATACAAATTCAAATTTTGAAGGCATTGCCCAGTGATGAATACTATTATCGATTGATATATTAAAATGTGTTTGAGAACTAATTGACATTAGTGACTCTATTACGATTGTCGTTCTTTGTATGACGAAATTATCTCAAAAATTCTATTCCCAATTTAATCTAGTTCCATCTTACACGAGCTTAACACATTTTTCTGTATTTCATAATGAACTTAATACTCAAATGACTAATATCACCCCATCAAAAATTTGCATTTTACAATAATAATAATTATCATATTTTATATAAACTTTTGTTATTATTATTTATAAATCTAGTATTATTATTACTACTATTATTATTTATCATGCTTATGTTATTCTAAATGTTAGTAATACAATAATAAAAGGTTAATGAAATCATGTTATAAAAGTCATAAATGTTATATTAGTCTTCCATACTAACACAAGAAACATGGGTTGTTAACAACTATTTTTGTATTCTTTTATTTATTTTGTGAGCACGTCAAACACGTCATTTTCATTCTCATGTTAATTCCATTCTCAGTCATAATTTCCTTCCTAATTACGATTTTGGCATCATATGGGGAACTCGTTAAAAAGTTAAAAACTATGTGCATAAATATATTAGTATTATTATATTTCTTTTTTGAAATTGACGTTGTCTTTTTAAAATATAACTTGAACTATTATTTTTAATCCCGAAAAAAATATATAATTTGAAGTTTGTGGTAGAGGATAAAGTAATGGGATAGAAAATGAAGAGGAGTGAATAGTGAATAGTGAATAGTGGATGAGTGGAAGTCTGGAAGATGAAGAGAAGTGAATAGTGGGGATAGTGGAGGCGTCTCAGGAGTTGGAGAGAAGAAAAATAAGACTTTGCATTGAAAATAAAACCAAAGTTATGTATGTAATTTGACGTAGGGTTATTTTAGTAATTGCAAAGAAAAGGTTAAAAAAAACATTTCAATTCACGTCCAAAAGCTGTATACTTTTAGGGTTAAATTAGTAATTAAATAATAATTAATAAATTTTTTGTTTAACAAATGACTGATGTGACATGTAGAGAAAGAAAAAGTGGTCCGCACAGAAGAAAGACTATGATTATGATGATGATGATGATGAAAATGATTATGATTAATTCCATCATTCTTCTTTGATAACATACCTATGTGCAGCTTATCTGATTAGAATAATATTTTGATAGTCTTTTTTTATGGGCGAATTTAAATTGGGAGTAGCGGGTGTTGCAGTTTATATTAATTTTATTAAATATTTAAAATTTAAAAGTATTTTTAATGCAATAAATAAATTTGTTCTCATTAAAAGAAAAAATATTTATCGTATAATTATTAAATACTAGATTACAATTTTTACTTGAAAAAAAGATCTGAGATCTTTTCCACTAGAACTAGAAGCTTGTGTCCTTATCCAATTAACAATCATTTCTGCTTTTCCAGTCACAATCTACAGCTAGGAAAGTCATAAGGCTGATGAAAAATGCTATGACTTATAAGCCTCTATGCTAGTTCTTGTAAAGCAAGATAAGATGGTTTGTTTTTTCCCTTATTTGCTATCCTTAAATAGCTCTAATTACTTTGAAGATTAGGCATAACTTGCCTGTTTTGCATTTCTTTTCAGAAAATGTATTAGACTTTTTCTATTTTTAAAGCTTAGCATGCTAATGAAATCTTATATGCATGTGACTTAAAGCAACAAAATGGTCCTTCAACACTTTCTCTCCACTGTTATTGTGAGAGCTATATATTGATAATGATGAATACTCAGCATGCTAAGTATACCAAACCACAAACCACACAAGGAGGGACGAGTTTTTTTTTTTTTTTAGTAATAATTAATATTAAATAATTTAATATTCATATAAAAATAAATTTTTTTAGTGGAAACTAAATTGATTTTTAGCCTTAAAACTATATTCAAAATACACATTTTTTTTTTTTTTGAAATGAGTGACAATTGCGGCTCCTGCTCATTAAAAAGTAGTTATGCTCAAACACATAAGTAACGCTTCTCAATGCAATTTTTTTGACGTTGCACAAATAAGAATTTCATTAATTGTCCCCATGTTGTATATTGACAAGTGTTAGGTCGTGTACTGCTTGTTGCGAGAACAATTGGATTTCAACATACATGTAAAATATAATTTTCATTCAAAAGTTGAAATACTCGATTCTTGAACTTATACAGATATATTAATAGCTTATTATTTTTTCTTAATCATTTAATGAGGGACAATTGGCTTATCTTTGCTCAGTTCGTTCACATGAAAAATTCTAACAATTAGAAAGACGTACTCTTATTGCTTTCAAAAATCTACTTTCAACTTTTTATTGCACCAATTTGATCCTTAGAACAAAAGACCATGTTTAACTATACCTGGAAAATATTTAACTTTCTTAATAAAAGCAAACTTTAGAGGAGACAAGAAATTGAGGATTTAATGATCAAGTTAAAACTTTGATAACTTAACACAAGAATTAATACTTATTAGACCGATCAGTACGAAAAATTAAGGCTAATGCGTACTTTCGATGGTTAAGAATCACGACGTAGGTTGAGTAGCCTAGAATCTCATATAATAGTCTTAAAATTCTTAATTTATCCATGCAGGACAATTGAATACACTCCAACATCCCCTTTACAATCCATGATTAATTAATTGACGTGATAGAAGAAGTAACAAGTTAAGACAATGCCTGAAAGTAGAATATTGAGCCGCACGTGAATGGATAACACGGGACCAAAACTGAACTCTGATACCATATTAAGAATCATGATGTTTCATCTTAAAATCAATTTGTTCTAAGTGAAGTAGTCCAAAATTTTATAAAAAATCCTGATTTACTTGTATAGAACAATTGAATACATTCCAACATAGATAAACCATATGGGTTCTTTCACCATTTACCTTAGTATACCCAACCATCGTTGATATTTTTAATCGGGCCTGTCCACAACATGCAAAACTTAATTTGTTGGACCATTATGAATAGCCAGATACAATAGGAATGGCCAACTAAACAGTAATGCAATACATCAAAAGAACCAAACTTGTCTTTGTTAAATTGGTTAAGCCTATAGATGGTTGTTCCTAGTATTTGGTGATCTAGTTCCAACTTTTGTATAGCCAAAAATAGAAAAAAGATAGTTGTACAACAAGATGAAATTGGATCTTATGATGTGCTCTAACATAGACATATCCCACTCGCACCTCACTTTTGGAAAGGGCTAACTAGTTGCTTTAGACAAAGATATTGGTTTGAAAATTATAAATAAGACTAACAAACTCTTTTTTAAATGTTGAATATAGTTTTAGAATTTACGTTATTAAAAGATTTTGTGTTCCAAAGTCGTCTGGACGTATTTAAAACAAAACGATCATGATAGAAAGACTCCTTATTATTATTATTATTATTATTTTTGTCAGAAAGACTTCTTATTTAGAATAAGTTGAATTCTCATTTATTTTATATTTATTAAAATATTAATTTACAGAATAACCCTAAATTAAAATTGAATAAATAATAAATAAAATGCATACAAAATATTCCTCCTATTTGTGTGAAAAAAGTTTTATTCTCTGCCTCTACTTCCCCTATGGACAATGTAGTCTCAAATTTGCATCGAAAAAAGAAAAAGAAATATTTGTTCTCTCCTTTAATTTTTTTTTCTTAAAATAAAAATTGTCCACGTGCAAGGTGAAAAAGAATTAAGCCTAGATGTAAGGGTGAGTGTGAAGAAAAATAATAAGTAAATATAATAAACGATTCTCTAAAAACTTAAACTTTTAGATAAGATAGGAATTTAATAATATGATTATCATATAATTTGCTAAGAGTGCAATTAGAAAATTAACAGTAATTTTCATTTCTATGCTTTACGTAATCGGCACCCTAATGTGAATAAAATCTTCAAATTATGCACAATGAAATCAATCAATTCTTATCAAAGGCCGTATCGTAGTAGACAGCAAAGAGGTCTCGTTTTGGAGACAAAACAAGAAATATAATTAGTTAAAATTAGGGGTGAATTTAAGATTTTATTTTAGTGCGGTTAATAAAGCAAAATTTAATACTCATGTACGATTTTTTTTTTTTTTTCCAGTAGGAGCTAATTAATTTTTTCACAACAAAAAATTACCTAAAAATAACTACATATTTGAAAAACATTTTGAGATCGGTTGGAATTATAGTTCTTACACCTCCAAAGGTACATCGATCTCGGGTTAAAATTCTACATACATTTTCTGGAACTATATTCTTTTCCTAGCCTAATGCATACCTGTACGAAATAAACTTTTGGGATGAATTCTACAAGTGTAAGTAAAATTTTTGGGATGAACGATATTAAGTTACAGTGTAATCGGATTTCATCTTTTGCTGTTTGCCACCTGCCGTCAACTCAATTGAGTCTTGGATTTTGAAGAAAGAATAAAATGTATATAATTTTTAGTTAATACGTGTTATTTATAATAAAAAATTCATTTTAAATAAAATTACATTACATTCATTTTAAAAAATTAAATCTTGTAGTGAAACAACACGTTCAACGTATATTCTATATCAATTAAGGATCTATTTCTGTGTTAATTAAATTTATTTTGGTTGTTGGGCTTAACGTTCCACATATGACACCAGACCAGGCCATAGTTTAAGTTAAGCTTACTTTTAAGAGAATACATTTTAAGGGTTGAAATTTGAATGGATCCACTAAAGAATAATCATTTCAGAAAAATGTGAAGCAAAATCGAGATTTGAAGCCCATTACTTCATCAATTTGTTTTAAGAATAGGGCTCATTTTGTTTGCCGTAAAATAACTTGTTGGAGGAATATTTTTTAAAAAAATTAAAAATTAAAAAATATTTTATAGTGTTTGGATATACAGTGAGTTTTTTAAAATGTTTTCTTCTCCTAAATGACATGAAAATATTTTACAAAATTTTGTACTAGTCACAATTATTGACTGTAAAATATTTTACAGTTGATCAAATTTTACATTCTACCAAACACCGAAAAATGTGTAAAATATTTTCCAGCAAAATATTTTACGGCAAACAAATTGAGCCAGGTTTCTAATAATTAACTTTAGTTGGTGCCTATAAGATTCTAATCTACTACTCGAATTATATGAAGCCCTCTGAGGATATCCCTGTAATTGGCTACAACATACTGTACGCTTAATTGATAATTATATTCGTTGCACCTATCAACTAAAAGCTTGTTGGAAACGTTTCATCATTTTGGTTAACCAAGATGACTTTTTTTTTTTTTCTTTTATATTTTTTAATAGCGAGGACTTCATTCGAGGCAAGTCCATATTGAATCCACTCCAAAGTTATAAATTTCATGGTACAGCGGTACGCTTCAAGGCATTTTCTAAGTCAGTAAAAAGATCATGCAATATTTTTTTATGGAAGAATATAAATTTAAACTTGAGATTTTTTACCACAACTCACCTATCCAATGACCAAGATTATAAGCATACATTTGTAACATATGAATTGGACATCAAGAAATCAGATCAAAATAATCATTTAAGGAAAGAATAACAAATAACTACTCTTCAAGATTCAATTCAAACTCATGTGTACAATAATTTTTTTTAAAAGAGAAAAATTGGATACTCTTCATTATTAGGGAGGAAATAACAACTAGAAATTCTGCCTCTCCAATCCTCATTAGTATAGCCCATTTTGCTCCTTTTCAGTGGACTCCTCCTTTCCTTGTTTACCATACAATTGGAGGCGCATTCAAAACTTTTATTCGTGAGGTTAAGATAACACAATTTAATATTTATATATAATTTTTTTTTAATAGGAGTTAAATTAATTTTTTAATTTAAAAATATTTTTAAAATACACATATTTTAAAAAGAATTTAAGGTGAGGGAGGCTGCAGCCCCTGCTCACAATAAAATAGTTCTGCCTTTGACTACAATTAATTGTGATTTATTGTTCACTGAAAGACGAAAAGAGTTGGGAATTGCTCTCATCTATAGAGATCACTATGGAAAACTGGGGGATGGTTTGGCCTGGAATTTCATGAACATGAAGTTCATACTGTAAAGTTCTATTCTAACTGTCAGGAGACCATGTCAATTAAAGGGCAAATTTACATAGACATTTGTGGATAGGCTTTATAAAATCGTCTAAAATCTCTTTATATTTTCTTATTTTTAGTCTAAAAAGCTACTTAACTCCCACTAATTTTATTGCTAAATCTTAATTCATTTAATCTCCACGAATAAAATATTCTAAATCTGCTCCGCCTATCATCTAGCACTAACTAAAGACTACCAAAGCTGCAATGTTGAAGCTAATTCAATGCATGTTAATGTGTTCTAGTTTTGATCACAACTAGAAAAGTTCATGCTTTGACAAGGACATCAAGAACCTAAACTCCCAAAATTCCAGATTGAAGATTTGTCAAATAATTGGAAAGCTGACCAAGCTACAGATAGGTGGCAAAAAACTGTAGGTATTAGGATATTTTTCTTGGTACAATAGAGATCGAAATCGTGGTTCGAATTTATCGTTACCCGACTATTTCATTCAACTCTTGAAAGAGGTATTAGGCTGTTCTAGAGATGGGAAAAGGGTAGGGGACCTATCCCCACGCCCCGCCCCATCACCTAAAAAGTTTCCCCAACACTTGCCCTGCCCCCGAATCCCCGTGGAGAATAGGGATTACCCACGAATTTTTCATTATTCTTTTAAACCTTACGATATTGAATTAATTTGAATCACGTAACTTCAAAAGATAAATTAAAATCATAATAATGATAAATATAAATATAGGTTAAATATAAATCTTAAATAAATGTCAAATATTAATTATATATTAAGTCTTATGCTTGCAGTTAAATAGTAAAATAATATTATAGCAATTGAATCTTAAGTATTTAAAATAATTTTTGACTAAAACCATTATTTATGAGAACTATATAAAAATAATTTTTTTTTTTGTGTTATTGGAATTGCATTGATTATTAAAAAAAATTCTTATCGCATGCCCACATATAATAGTAAAATTATTTTGAAGTACAATTAGGAACAATTAACAAATCTCTTAAATTCACTATGATCAATAGTGAAATGGAGGTATTTGCATAAAATGATTGCAAATTTGAAGTGATGGCGTGTGGTATTTTGATTAAAAGAATAATTTTAAAATAGGGTAAATAGCTCTAGACTCTCTTATAGTGAGTCGTAAGTGCGTAAGATCCCCCTGTGGTCACAAAAATGCGTAGGACCCCCCTATGGTCTATACCGCATTGTACACGACCCTCCTCTGTCAAATTTTTCGTCACTTTTGACAGCATGTGTAGTACACGCGCGTAAAGCATGATTTTTAATAATTTTTAACGTATTTAACAATAAAATAATAGTAGTAATTGAAATAAATAAATAAGTAATAAAAGAAATAAAAGAAATGGAAACAGTCAACTCACCACCACCATCATCTCCGCCACCATCTCCACCTCCGGCCACCAACAGTGAACTACACTACCACAATCATTTCCACCACCATCTCCACCTCTGGTCACCACTACCGCTACCATCATACCGCCACCACACACACGTACAAATAAGAATTTATTACCCAAAAAAAAATAGTTGGGTTTTGACTAGGCATAAAAGAAATGGAAACAATCAACGTCATCTTCTTCTTCTTCTTCTCTGACAATGACGACTCATCATCAACATCACCGACGACAACGACTCGTCATCAACAATCAATGTCATCTTCTCTAACACACCTACCACCCACCCCCAGCTCTACCCTTACCCCCCAACCTATCATTCCAATGCACTGTGAAGCACATAATTCGACCCAAATAAGGAAATGGGGAAAGCCTTCTTTTGTGAAGATTTCATGAATCAAACTTGCAATTTAACTTATCAAAAAAAATTACAATTTGAAAGATACCGAGTTGTTTTTGCAATTTGAATGGTATCCAATTGCTTGGTTCATTTTTCTTTCATTAATCCATTGTGTTGAAGCTCATTTCTGATCTTGAATCTATAAGTTAATGGTTGCTTATCACCATACAATGCTGCCAAAGAAATAGAATAAGATTCTTGCTACTAAATTTTCCGACACTACCTCTGGTATCTTTTCACCATCATCACCATTGTTGTTCATTTTATCATTTTTTTTGTAGCAACAATTTCTTTGTTCTTTAGTTGTTGCACATTTGTTTGGTGCCCTATGAAGCCTTTTGCTCCGACATGTAGCTTCCAATCCTTTTGCATTGGGAGGGAATATTCTTTTCAGTGTTATTAAATCTCAAAATGTGGAGTTTGGGGTTTATGGTGGTGGGTGAGGGTAGCTGTGGTGGGGTGGGGGAGGGCGGAGGAAGGGAAGAAGAAGAAGAATGAGGTAGTTTTTTTTTTTTTTGGTAAAAAAGGATATTTTGGTCAATAAACACATTTATTTTATTGACAAAATTATTAAAAACGAATCCAAGTTGCAATAAGTGCGTGTGTGCTACACATGCCGTCAAAAGTGACAGAAAATTTGACAGAGGGGGGTCATGTGCAATGTGGCATAGACCACAGGGGGTTCTACATATTTTTGTGACCACATGAGGGTCCTACGCACTTATGACCCACCATAGGGGGGTATGGAGCTATTTACCCATTTATAATCCTTTTGAGTAATCTATTTTTTCTTCTGGATGTTTATAATACTTTGTCTAATGTAATTTTTTTATACTTTCATATTTATAATTTTAACATTTCAGTACATATTAAAAACTAAATATGTAAAATTAACTATACATGTATGTGAGACGGGTTATGTGAGGTGATAAATATTTATCCCCATGCTCTGCTTGGCCCCCGTACAGAGATTTAAAGTTAATTTCCATCCCCCACTCTATTCCCCACTTCCTACCCCAATCCTTGTCCCGTTTGGAGTGGAAATAAGGCATGTACTTGCATAACCTGCCCCCATTGCCATCTCTAAACTTTGTCACTTGACTATAAATGTAACTCATGATCTTATTGTCCTTATAAATTTTGATTTTTTGGGTTGTGGTATTAGGTAATCATTGTACATTCTAAATTTTAATATATTATAGTTCTTTGACAAAAAAATAAAAAGGTACATAGAGAGAATATCAGTTTGCAAAGTGATTTTTGTAAACTATTTCTTTTGTAAATTGATTATTTTTCTTCAATTAAATAAGCAAAATACAATGAACTTCTTATCTTTTTATTTAGAAGGGTTTGTCCGTTGTTCATGGCATCACATATTATCAATGGCGGAGCTGGATCTTTTGTACTTCTTTTTGTCAGTAGTTGTATGATCTCAACATAGCCCTCAATTATTGGATTGTCAGACAAAATTTAAAAATAAAAAATTATTGGATTGCAAAGGTGGAATATATACCATTTGCAGACGTGCATCAGACTAATATATATATGGACACACGCATTCAAAGCACTCAAATAAGCTTCATGTGACGTGAAATATCAATCAATGTGTTGCTTTTCAATTAAGCCAGATTAACATTGATTTTTTTATATTAATGAATTCTTTATTTACTTTTTTTTTTCACGGACTAATGTTAGTGGGAAACTTTTTCATAATCAATTAATAACAATCAAGTACAAAATTAGGGTTAGATTACATAGACAGAGCACCCATAACACAACACTTAGATTTTGAGTATATATCACCCATTTTACCCTTCTTTATATTTAGATTTGATTTTCGACAAATATATATATATATATATATATATATATACCCAATGATTATTTCTTGGGGTAAGTTTCACCTGTTTATCTTTTCTAGCTGGAAGAGAAGTATATGTGAAATTTGATTCACAATGAAGCTTCAATAAAAAAAAAATTTGTGGTTTGCAAGTTAACCTGACTCAAAATAACATCCCTATCTATTACACTACCCAATGATTATCTAGGGGTAAGTTTCACGCGTTTATCTTTTTCTAGCAAAAGGAGGAGTACAGGTAAAATTTAGTTCACAGTGACATTTCAAAAAATTAGTTTAAAACTGTGGTTCGCAAGTTAATTTGATTGTCGAATCATAATTCATCGAATTTTTTTTTTTTTTTTGGAATTTTCTGCAATGGTATCTAATAAGTTCTACCTAATTTTGCATTTGAATAATAAAAATACAAAAATGCCCTATAAATATACAAAAGTATCATATCCCTCTTAAGTTATCTTTCTGGTTGCATATTTTTCTCATATATATATAAATATTTTCATTAGTGACTTAAATTTTAAAAAATAATCGAACAGTTTAACTGAATAATTCAACAGATACTAAAGTGGTATAATGCACTTTTTTTTTGATATAATAGAAGTTGAAATTGTAATTTAAACTTAAAATTTCTAAATATAATAAATCACTATTGATTATTTTATCTAACTCTTGGGTATGGTACAAGAATTCACTTAATGTTGACCATTTCTCAACCAAAAAACAAAAGCAGAAAAGTTGACAATTTCAGACCTGTAGTGTGCCCACTACACACGTTAGATGCACTTTCACACATGTACTTTGTCCTACAGATCACTATCTTTTGTTTTTTATTTGAAGGATCGTTAAAAATATTTTATATCATATAAAATATTATATATGAGAATAAATCTCGAAAAAACAAAATTCCAATGGTCCACAGATTACTGTCTTAACAACGTATAATTGTCCTTACGTAATATTAACGGAACTGAAAAAAAGTCGTTACATACGATCCCATCATTTGGTGTACCTTCTACTACCCCACTGAGAATTCAACAACACTCAACAAAGATTTTCTCAAAGGTATGCAGTATGTACTATTCTCCACAAAATCTTGATGTGGAATTTTGAGTCTTTATTATTCTCTGCTCATTGTTCTTGAATCATTTGTATTACATTTTTTGACCAGCAAATTTTTTTACTCTGATTAAGATGGTTTTTGAAGTGCAGGCATGGTCAAACGGTAAAGTTGCAGTCCTGTAATCATAAAATAATAGCTTCCTATTGTAGAAGCAGTCACTAGCAACATGCGAGGTAAATCTGCATAGGATATATAACCTAAAGCGGTCTGACCCTTCCTCAAACTCTAGAACTTCAGACTTAAAAGGTAAATCTGTGCAAGGTTTATTACGCTAATTTCGTTAACACAAGGTTTATGATGCTTATTCGGTCGATCATAGGGGGTGTTTCATATTTTACCGTGTAAGAATTGTCTTCTGTAACTTGTTAAACTGAAAAGCTTTTCATTTGTTTTGTAGAAAGAAAAACTTATCATTTTCAGTAAGTTACAACTGATCCTTTTGGCTGTACTTTATAGAATTCTTTAGTTCTTTATCTATCATCATATAATGGATATAGTTTCTCATGATATAATGAAGTTAAATCAAAAGCATTGAAGTCTCTGTTGTGGTTTAATTTTTTAAATTTTTTTTAATATCTTCTTTTTGTGTTTAGTATGGTTTCGAATTCTGATGCTCATAGTGTGTGTTTTATGTTAGGATATTGCGCTTAAGAACAATTGAAGAGATTATGAACAATGGTTAAATGTTGATATGTCATTTTTATAAAAATTGACCTCATTGTAAACTTTTAGAATGTAATTATCTAGTACATGTTTTGGTAAGATTTTGAACAGCAAAGGCTAATGTTGGTAAGTGACTTTAAGTTTGTTCGACTTAGTTTTTCATAGACACTGCAATCAACGATACAAAGATTTCGGTATAATACTAATTTTACCTTCTCCTACATTAACATTATATAAATTTTGAGACCAACCCTTTGCAGATAGATGCATCAACTGTAAATATTTGTTCTCTGGTGAGTGTTTTTACAATATTCAATAGAAAAGGGAATTATCAAATGAAAACGCCCGAGTATGTGTTCTTCGATGAGTCTTTTTACAATGTTCGGTACCTAGCTTGAGCTTTCTCGTTTGGAGGTGGAAAAAGAGTTACTCATGTGATTTATCACTTGGTAGATGCAAGGGAAATCCTAAATTTGAGCTTCACTGGACTTTATTAGGAAATTGTAATATTAAGATTCGTATGGGCGTATTTTGTAAGCAGACTCACGGAAGTGATGGTTAGAACAACCTATCTGTGGTGTATACTTGGCTTCACCACATACTTTTGAAATGATGATGATTGGGAATAAGATTGGATGCCAAAGTTGCATATTTAAGTAGAGTTGCTTGAAACATTAGGCTTCAATAAAGCATCACCAGAGTGCTAAATAGGTTGATGTGGTAGTTCTTAGATGCTGCTTGTGGACTGAGGCGGGTAAAGGATGAACTTATACGTTAAAACCTGCACAAACACAAGATTCAAAGGCAACCTTACGCGTCTCAAATATTGTTGATATGTGAGGTTGGTCCTCTTGGCTAAACAAATGTCTTTGAAAGGGAAATTGTTTTTCATGGCTATATTTTAGTATTTCATTTATAGGTTAATACCCAAATTAATCTCTTATTTTTAGTGTATTTGACATTTAGTGATCCTTATTTTTAGAAGTTTATCATTACAATCCTTCATCTTTTAAATATATATATAATATCGTTTGTCCTTTTTTCCACTTTTTTCATTTAAAATTTGATTAAAAAAGTACGTGATTAATTATATGTAATCTATTATTTATGGCGTCAAATTTTAAACAGAATTATCAATCTCCTTGAACACAGGACAAAAGAAGTGGCATAAAATGATAGATATTATATATCTTTCATGCAGAGTAACAATAATGAATACAAATTACACTCGAGTAAAGAAAGAAAAGAGAAAATAATATATTACAGGATTAATCATTTTATGGTTTTTGGATTGGACACCTTGCGACTAGAATCTACACATATCCAACAGAGGGGTAGCAAGCAACTTTCACATTCATAGACCAGGTATCCGCTCAAATTTGTACCACACTTATCACAGTGGGATTTATATCTAGGTTTCCTCCTATAGGTGAGAGGATGTGGGTGATAGTCAATTTGAAGTGTACCCCCAAACTTCAGATAAGGCACGAAGCCAAGTCTAGGAATGCAACGAGGATGGAAAGAATTGTCGCATTCACGACAATGATATAGCCAGCACTTGGGATGAATTTCATGTTCACACATGTCATAAATAAATTCATCTGGATGATAATAAAAAGGTGGAAAGCTTAGGACAAGAGGATGTTCATCCCACCTATGTCTGACACTCCGAGGCCACAATGCGCATTCCATTGCTAAATTGAAGTCGCAATGCTCGCAACCGAAATTGACGTCAGCTCCATGGTAAATCAAACAAGCCTTGCATAACTTATCGGAATTATTATGTCGAACAAGGGGGTGGGCGTGAGCTTCATGTTTTATTGTACTAGGAAGAAGAGCGCATTTGATGTCCAGCAAAAAGTCGCACTCCTTGCACTCATAGAAGAATCCATTAAAACTCCATTGGCAGATTGTACAATTAGAATCACGAAAAAACTCCTGGAAATGGCTGAGGGAGAGTTTGTGCTGTGGATGATGGGAAGATGATATCTCTTTTGGTAGCTGAGCACAATCTAAATGGATCAAGTATTTGCATTCGACACAACTATTACATGTACCTGAAATGGGTTCAGCACAAGCATTGCACACTGTCTCCTCATCATCTTCGGTCATTTCTGTGTAATCATCTTGGACATTGTCGAGAATCAAAGGGTGATCATGGCTGAAATGGTTAATTTCCGTTGATAATTCAATCTGTGGGATGCTATTTTGCTCCAGGAAATGTCGAATCAGTTGTGAAGATAACGTCTCCGCAGGCAAGCAGATCAAATCTGGTGTGACCCCACCATCACTAGAATATTTATAAAAAAAAAAAAATGTCGTTGTTAGATGAAATTAGCAGATCGAGCAAGTCTTTATACTTTTGATTTTTAATGGTTTTAGGGCCTGGAAAACAAAAAGAAAGAAACTCAAATGAAGAAAGCATGCAGATTATGGATTCTGTTGTCATTCTAGACAGACGGATCGATTTTGATGCAAACTTTGATGGTTTAAGTAAATCAATTAGACTATTCCATGGCAAAAATTACACAATTGCATAAATATATATTCTGTAACCAAGAAAAAGTGAGAAATTAGCAGAAAAGAATTAAGAGAGAAACTTACGAGTTATAAGCATCCTCTGGGGACTCAGATGTGATGCACTTGAGATGGACGAAGTATCTACAAAGGCCACAATAATACACCCAATAAAGTGGGTGTAGTTTTTCACGACAGATTTCACAATCTGGTCCATAAGACCGGAATTTTTCAGGAAGAAAATAAGCTAGGGAGAGAGGGTGAGGGTGGTCTTGGCGGGACGAGCTTATTGGCAGTGATCCACAGATCTTGTGGATCAAGAATGAGCATACAATGCAAACATACAACTCATCTTTGTCTTCTGTGCCGCAAGCATCACACTTAAATAAAGCACTTCTTTTCTTGTGTATTAGGGGGTGCTGACGGCTAGCGTGTTTAAATGTTCTAGTGTTTTCAGATGTGTCTTGATGATCGGTGCCTTCAAATTTTTGTGCACATAAAACATCCAAATCAAACCTACACTTGGAACAGTGATACATGAAACCATTACAATCTTTTCTACAAATATCACAAAAGGCTGCTTCTAATTTATAAGGCGAGCTTCTTAAGAGTTTAAGTGGATGTGGTGGATGCATTATATGTGTAATCTCTAATGGTAATTCGGCACAGGATTTGTGAAGGAAGACTTCACATCTGCTGCAACAATATGTTGTTGATCTAGATACTACTGGTTGATCACAACCATAACAAACAGCTTTCCTTTTTTTTGACTAGCAAAAAATGAAAAACTTTAATGCGCTCAACTCCTTTCAAGTCCTTGATCAGTACAAGGGGATGAGCATGGCTAAAATGATTAATGAGAGTAATGACCATATCTGTTTCACTCTTTTTGTTTTTACTCTCTTTCTGTCTCACAATTTAAACGGTGTGAATGCAAACTTTTGAGAGTAATGACCCCATATAAATAGATCATGGAAAGCCAAATCCAAAATGTTAGCGAGAATAAACTTTCTGTGTCCACCAAGTGATGCCAAGTTGGTAATTCATACTTTGCTTCAATTGTTAGTTGAGAATAACTTTTCATTTTCACCAAGTGATACCAAATAGATATTTCTTACTTTTCGTGGGGACGAAGTGATACTAGTTCTTTCGATTGCATTTTTGAAATGCTTGAGTTTAATTTAATTAATTGCAGATAATAAGGTATAAATCTCTTACGATACCTCCGAACACACAACTTGCAAAACAAACGAACCACGGGGTGTTTTTTTCGTAGAACTTCTCTGACGGTCAAGTCAGTTCTAGGATCACTTTGTATTCAAACATCATCATTTTGCTTCTATGCCCCCTTTTGTTAGCCACATTTTCTTTTAGTCATCAAATTTACAATATCTTTGTTAATATTGATATATATTCTCCGGACGATACTATAAATTTTTACCATATAAATGAGCTATTGTTGAAATATTATCCCAGTAACATAAAGCATAACCCTATCTCTTACTTTTTCAAAAAATAAATAAATTAATTAACATAACTCTGTAAAATCCGAAAGAAACATTAATATCATTTTGCAAACAAAAGGTTCCAAATAATTATTTCGTGGATGACTGGGAAGAGTATTTTGTAGGTGTATTACATGTACTAACTGAATTTTAAGTGAGAAGGGTCAACTATGTCAATATCTTATGGAACTGTTTTTTTTTTATTATTATTATTTAATTGAACTAATTCATAAAGAAAATTTCGTTACTAATTACACGTCCACTACTCATTTTTTTATGATCTTATTATATATTTACATCTTATCCAAAGCCTAAACAATTACATTAATGTGGCGCTCTCTAACTCTCTATATTACTCCCATGTGATTTGTTAAACTAAGCACACGTGTTCCTTCCCCACCTTTCTATCAACATAAACAACAGAACTGTACAAAGAGATTTAAATGTCCTTAATTCTTTTTCTTTTCTCCCTTTTTTCTTTTTCTTTTTGTTTATTGTATATATATATACATACACACACATTAGACCAAATATATATTATATACTCACATAGACCATGCCATAAAACAAAGAAATACATAAATAGGGTAGGGTGGGAGGGCTGACGAGGTGGGATGGGGTGGGGGGTTGACGGGCTATGGGCGGTGGGGGCCTGGGACGATAGGGGATTGACGGGGCGGAGGGGAAGATGACTGTTGATAAATGTTTTATTTTTTAATTTTTTGGTAAGAATAAACTTCCAGTGTCCTCCAAGTGATGCCAAGTTGGTAATTTATACATTCATAAAAAATTTAGGAGTAGGCTAGTGGTTGATAACTCTCTCTGATAGTTAGGAGATCAAAGTTTGAATCTCATAAGGTTGGGACAAGTGAGGGTGAAAAATCCAAAAAAAGTAGTTGGATATAACTTTGCGTTTTCACAAAGTGATACCAAGTACATAATATTTCTTTTCGTAGTAATGAAGTGATACCAGGTTCTTTTGATTTACAGAATCTACAATTATGGTAGTTCAATGTACCCTTAATGAGGACCAACTTAATTAGTTCAGCAGTTTAAGTAAATGAAATTATAGTGTTGATGGGGGGTAGAATTAAAAAAAAAAAAGGAGTTTTCTTCAATTTTAAACAATGCATTGAATCTAATTTTATCCTTTCTTCTTTTAGTATTATACTTCTTTCCACCAACGCTCTCATACTTGATCATTCTAACCAACACTTGGGTGTTACTCAACCTAATTTTGAGTTTCGAATACTTTAGATCTTTGTCCTTTATTTACCTCTAATCTTGCTTTCCATTTTCCTCTGGTCATACACTCTTCTTCGTCTTGCCAATTTTAGGAGGAGAAATAGTAGTTTTTGACCTTGCTTAGATGATCTAGAGGCTGTTCTAGCTCTGATTTTTTTTTTTTTTTCTCATTTTCTCTCCTTTCCATGTAGGTAACCATGTATGTTTATATTACGTGTATATTTCTTCAAGTAGATAGAATCACTTCGTATTCAAGCACATATTTTACTTTTATGCCCTCCTTTGATACACAAATTTTCTTTTAGTCATCACATATACAATATGTTTTTTGATATTGATGTATATTCTCTATATATATTCTCGGGGTGATACCATAAATTTTTATCATATGAGGGTTGAAGCGTTACCCCAGTGCTGGAAAGCATAATTCTATCTCTTTTTTTAAAAAAAAAAATTTTTAGAAACAGTTAATTAGTTGTTGAAGATAATAAATAATACAATAATCTTCTTTCTAATAGCTTAAACTTTTAAATGAATAGTAACTTAACATAATATCAGAGTTTAGGTACTAAAAGGTCATGAGTTCAAAATTTACGGCCACTCATTTAAAAATACTAAAACTGTCTAAGTGCAAGACTAAAAATAAAAAATAAAAGATAAATTAAAATCATAATAATGATAAATATAAATATAGGTTCAATATAGATCTTAAATAAATGTCAAATATTAATTATATATTAAGTCTCATGCTAAATAGTAAAAATAATATTATAGCAATTGAATCTTAAACATTTAAAATAAATTTTGACTAAAACCATTATATATGAGAACTATACAAAAAAAAAAAAAAAACTTCTTTATGTTATTGGAATTGCATTGATTATTAAAAAAATTTCTTATCGCATGCCCACATATAATAGTAACATTATTTTGAAGTACAATTAGGAATAATTAACAAATCTCTTAAATCCACTATGATCAATAGTTAAATGGAGGTATTTGCATAAAATGATTGCAAATTTGAAGTGATGGCATGTAGTGTTTTGATTAAAAGAATGATTTTAAAATCCTTTTGAGTAATCTATTTTTTCTTCAGCATTTCTATAATACTTTGTCTAATGTAATTTTTTTATATTTTCATATTTATAATTTTAACATTTCAGTACATATAAAAAACTAAATATGTAAAATTAACTATACATGTATGTGGGATGGGTTATGTGAGGTGAAAAATATTTATCCCCACGCTCTGCTTGGCCCCCGTACGGAGATTTAAAGTTAATTCCCATCCCCCACTCCATTCCCTATTTCCTACCCCAATCTTTGCCCCCTTTGGAGTAGAAATAGAGCATGCACTTGCATAACCTGCCCCTATTGCCATCCTAAGCTCTTTCACTTGACTATAAATGTAACTCATGATGTTGTTGTCCTTATAAATTTTGATTTTTTGGGTGGTGGAATTAGGTAATCACTGCACATTCTAAATTTTAATATATTATAGTTCTTTGACAAAAAAATAAAAAGGAACAGAGAGAGAATATCAGTTTGCAAAGTGATTTTTATAAACTATTTCTTTTGTAAATTGATTATTTTCCTTCAATTAAATAAACAAAATACGATGAACTTCTTATCTTTTTATTTAGAAGGGTTTGTCCACTGTTCGTGGCGTCACATATTATCAATGGTGGAGCTAGATCTTTTGTACTTCTTTTTGTCACGTATAGTTGTATGATATCAACATAGCGCTCAATTATTGGATTGTCAGACAAAATTTTTTTAAAAAAATTATTGGATTGCAAAGGTGGAATATATACCATTTACAGACGTGCATCAGACTAATATATATGGACACACGCATTCAAAGCACTCAAATTAAATAAGCTTCATGTGACGTGAAATATCATTCAATGTGTTGCTATTCAATTAAGTAGGATTAATATCGATTTTTTTATATTAATAAATTTTCTTTTTACTTTTCTTTTCACGGACTAATATTAGTAGAAAACGTTTCCATAATCAATTAATAACAATTAAGTACAAAATTAGGGTTAGATTACATAGACAGAGCACCCATAATGCAACACTTAGATTTTGAGTATATATCACCCATTTTACCCTTCTTTATATTTAGATTTGATTTCCGACATATATATACCCAATGATTATTTCTTGGGGTAAGTTCCACCCGTTTATCTTTTCCAGTTGAAAGAAAAGTGTAGGTGAAATTTGATTCACAGTGAAGCTTTAAAAAAATAGTTTAAAATTGTGATTTGCAAGTTAATTTGACTCAAAATAACATACTTATTTATTACACTACCCAATGATTATCTAGGGGTAAGTTTCACCCGTTTATCTTTTTCTAGTAGAAAAAGGAGTGCAGGTAAAATTTGATTCATAGTGACATTTCAAAAAATTAGTTTAAAACTGTGGTTTGCATTTTAATCTGATTGTCGAATCATAATTCATCGAATCTTTTTTTTATTTTTTGGAATTTTCTGCAATGGTATCCAATAAGTTCTACCTAATTTTGCATTTGAATAATAAAAATACAAAAATGCCCTATAAATATACAAAAGTATCATATCCTTCTTAAGTTATTATTCTGGTTGCATATTTTTCTCATATATATATATATATAAATATTTTCAATAGCGACTTAAATTTTTTTTAAAAAATCGGACAGTTTAACCGAATAATTCAACAGATACTAAAGTGGTATAGTGCACTTTTTTTTTATATGATAGAAGTTGAAATTGTGATTCAAACTAAAATTTCTGATTATAATAAATTGCTGTTTGATTATTCTATCTAATTCTTACGCATGGTACAAAGAATTCACATCATGTTGACCATTTCTTGACCAAAAAACGAAAGCAAAAAAGTTGACAATTTCAGACCTGTAATAGGCCCACTGCACATGTTAGATGCACTTTTATACATGTACTTTATCCCACAAATCACTGTCTTTTGTTTTTTTTATTTAAAGGATTGTTAAAATATTTTATACCATATAAAATATTACACATAAATAAATTTTGAGACGCCTCACATCTAAAACAAAATCCCAATGGTCCACAGATCACTATCTTAACAACGTATAATTATCCTTACGTAATATTAACGGTACTGAAAAAAAGTCATTGCATACGATCCCATCATTTGGTGTACCTTTTACTACCCCACTAAGAATTCAACAACACTTAGGTCAAGCTCAATTGGGGGCTCTAAAATGTAAAACTTTTTATTTTTGGGTATTTTTGTACTTTTTTAGAGCCCCAAACCCTAAAAACTACCACTATTCATTGAAAAAGGACGTGGGGTCCACCACTTTTGGGTTAAAAGATGCCCAAATAGCGCTCCGGGCTCCAAAAAGTCCAGCATAATTTGGCCATCTTTTAACCAAAAAGTGTTGGACCCCACGTCCTTTTTCAATGAATAGTGGTAGTTTTTAAGGTATGGGGCTCTAAAAAAGTACAAAAATACCCAAAAATAAAAAGTTTTACATTTTAGAGCCCTATTGAGGATAGCCTTAACAAAGATTTTCACAAAGGGTATGCAGTATGCACTATTCTCCATAAGATCTTGCATTAAATGTGGAATTTTGAGTCTTTATTATTCTCTGCTCATTGTTCTTGAATCATTTGTATTACATTCTTTGACCAGCAAATTTTTTTACTCTGATTAAGATGGTTTTTGAAGTGCAGGCATGGTCTAACGGTTAAGTTGTTGTCCCGTGGTCAGAAAATAATAGCTTCCCATTGTAGAAGCAGTCACTAGCAACATGCGAGGTAAATCTGCATAGGATACAACCTAAAGCGGTCTGAGCCTTCCTCAAACTCTAGAACTTCAGACTTAAAAGGTAAATCTGTGCAGGGTTTATTACGCTAATTTCGTTAACACAGGGTTTATGATGCTTATTCGGTCGATCATAGGGGGTGTTTCATATTTTACCGTGTAAGAATTGTCTTCTGTCACTTGTTAAACTGAAAAGCTTTTCATTTGTTTTGTAGAAAGAAAAACTTATCATTTTCAGTAAGTTACAACTGATCCTTTTGGCTGTACTTTATAGAATTCTTTAGTTCTTTTATCTATCATCATATAACGGATATAGTTTTTCATCATATAATGAAGTTAAATCAAAAGCATTGAAGTCTCTGTTGTGGTTTAAATTTTTATATTTTTTTAATATCTTCTTTTTGTGTTTAGTATGGTTTCGAATTCTGACGCTCATAGTGTGTGTTTTGTGTTAGGATATTGCGCTTAAGAACATGTAAATGATAAGTATATAGCACAAATTGAAGAGATTATGAACAATGGTTAAATGGTGATATGTCATATTTATCAAAATAGACCTCATTATCCACATTGTAAACTTTTAGAATGTGATAAGTTTTGGTAAGATTTTGAACAGCAAAGGCTAATGTTGGTAAGTGACTTTAAGTTTGTTCAACTTAGTTTTTCATAGACAGTGCGATCAACGATACAAAGATTTCGGTATAATACTAATTTTACCTTCTCCTACATTAACATTATGTAAATTTTGAGACCAACCCTTTGCAGATAGATGCATCAACTGTAAATATCTGTTCTCTGGTGAGTGTTTTTACAATATTCAATAGAAAAGGGAATTATCAAATGAAAACGCCTGAGTACGTGTTCTTCGATGAGTCTGTTTACAATGTTTGGTACCTAGCTTGAGCTTTCTCGTTTGGAGGTGGAAACAGAGTTACTCATGTGATTTATCATTTTGTAGATGCAAGGGAAATACTAAATTTGAGCATCACTGGACTTCCTAGGAAATTGCAATATTAAGATTCGTATGGGAGTATTTTGTAAGCAGACTCACAGAAGTGATGGTTAGAACAACCTATCTATGGTGTATACTTGGCTTCACCACATACTTTTGAAATGATGATGATTGGGAATAAGATTGGATGCCAAAGTTGCATATTTAAGTAGAGTTGCTTGAAACATTAGGCTTCAGGTGAAAAGGCTTCAATAAAGCATCATCAGAGTGCTAAATAGGTTGATGTGGTAGTTCTCAGATGTTGCTTGTGGACTGAGGCGAGTAAAGGATGAACTTATACATCAAATCCCGCACAAACAAAAGATTCAAAGGCAATCTTACGCGTCTCAAATATTGTTGATATATGAGGTAGGTCCTCTTGGCTAAACAAATGTCTTTAACATTCATCTCCCATAAGAGATCCAGACTGCTTTCCTTATACCGTTCCTATTCCAATAGGAATTCTCACCTAGTTTCATTTATTCTCTTTCATTCTTCCTGCCTTTCTCTGATTATGTTATGTTTTGTCAACAGAAGAAAGAAATGAAAACAAAGTAATTAGAGAAGCTGAATTTCTATTTCAATACAGACGCCCTTTGCAGACACAATATGTTATGCTTAATGCCTGCCAAGTATATATCTAGGCATACATTTCGAGAGCAAAATATTCTAGCATGTGGCTACGATGCATTTTAATCAGATGTATTTATGTATGTATGCATCCAATTCGGAGTTGTTGATGTTTATACCGATCAATCATAGAAGAAAGATTTTGATTCATTCCGATTATGCTTCCTTCCTATTAATCGCCTTTTCTGTTTCAATCTCCTTGTGTTGTGTCCTGTGCTGATACTTTAACATTTAAGATTTTACAGACAAGGTGAATGATGACAGAATCTCTGGAACCATTTTTGTAATCATTGTGTTAACCCGTAACTGCAGTAGAACGGCAATGGATGACTTAGCTGCTTATTGCTTAGATATTGCTGATCCAGAATTGATGAAAAAAATTGTATTCGATCTCTCATTAGATGATAAGTACATGGGAGAGATAAAAAGTGCAATGGAAGCTCTAAATAAAGTGGATTTAGGCTTGGCATACACTTCCGAAAAGTTGATGAATTTGGACAATCTACTATTGCATGTAGTGGCTTGTGAAAATGATTTTGAAGCAGTAAGTACTGAAGATGATAACTTCCCTTAGGACTTTGTTGAGAAGGCATTTACACTTGATCTCTTACACACTATTCTAATTACTGAGATACGAGATCAGGACAATTTCATTAGTAGTCTTCAAGCCCTGACCATTAGCACACGCGACAACAAATTTTCGTGTGAAAATTCAATGCAATTGTATAATGTCATGGGAGATAAGCTGCATGAATCTGAAGAATTATTAAAACAGTCACACGAGCATATCATAGAGATGAAGATGCAGTTAGCCAAGTTGCAGATGACCTCATTAACTCTTAACCACAGTGAATGTAAGTCATGGAACATTAGTAACTGCTTTATCTTTTTCGAGAAATACAAAGTGAATCCTTTACTCTTTTCCTTCATCTGCCAACCATTCCCTAACACGTGTTGCTAACAGGGAAATACAACATGGGGGTGGGCTTATCAGAACACGTTCAAGTGTCGAGCATACATCTGAAGTCACAAATGCAGACTGTTAGCCGAAGACACATTTTAAGAATGTTGGAAAAGTCTCTTGCTAGAGAATTAGATCTTGAGAAGAAGTTATCTGAACTAAAACAAAATGAAGATGACTTAAAACATAAGTTACACTTAACAGAACAAATAGGTATGTGCATGGAGGAGGCTGCAGAGGTAACTTGGGGTAGGTTCTTGGAGGCCGATAATACCGCAGAGGTGCTAATGGGAATCTCAAAGGAAATGGTGGATTGACTTCAAATGGTTCACTTTCATATGAATAGTTCGATTACACGAGAGCAAGAACTGAAACTTACTCTCCTAGATTGTTTAGATCAGTTGGATGCCAAAGAGACAAAAATACGAAAGCTTAATAGCAGCATTACACAGCTTGTTGCTGACAATTCTGAAGTATATTTGTTAAGGGAGAAGGTAAAACTGCTAGAAGAAAAACTAAGAAAATCTGAGTCACAGCTGAAGGAGGCTGATGCATCCAATGAAGCAAGTCAAAATCAAGTTAGAGAAATGGATGATGAGATTGAATCTCTAAAAGAAAGCAGCCATGAAACAGAAAGCAGGGTGCAGGATGCCGAGTCCAGAACTGCACAATTAACAGAGACAAACATGGAATTAACAGAAGAACTTGTGTTCCTTAAAGGTAGTAATGATGGAAATGCAGAAAAGGTAAGTTTGCTTGAGAAGCAGTTAAGGGAGTCAGAACTGCAATTGCAACTTGCAAGGGCATCTTCTGAAGTGAGCCAAGAGCAACAGAATATGTCATATTCCGCGATTTGGGATATGGAAACTTTAATTGATGAACTGAAACAAAAGGCTTCAAAAGCGGAAATCAAGATTGAAAAGACGGAATAGCAATGTATGTTGTTGGGAGGAACCAATTTAGAATTGAACAAAGAAGTGGATTTTCTAAGGGCCCGAGTGGAATTTTTGAGACTTCTTTAAATGAAGCTACTGTTGAGAAAATATCTAGTGCAAAAGATATTGATATCAAGACCAATCTGATAATGGGTATGCTTATGCAATTGGCAATACAAAGGGAGCGCATACAGAAACAGGTACATAAGTGTAGATAATTTCTCAATATCTACACTATATTAGCTTGTTACCATTTTGGTTACTACTATCTGCAATTTCCTTCTAGAACCGAACCCAACTCTTTCAGAATTGCTAACGCATCCAAAACCTAATGTACTAATATGGTGGTATTGATGCAGATGTACTCGTTGACAAAGGAAAACAAAATCCTGAAGGAGAAGTTACAGAAAGGAAAGAAGAATGCATCAGCAAATTTTCTAGACAATGAAGGCGCTGATTTCCCACCTTCTAAGCTTAATTCAACTGGTGCCACTTCTATAGAAACTTTCAAGAAAATGAATGCAGAATTCTCACCAAAAAGTTCCCAAGTAGGTTCACTTTCCACGAGATGATGATGACCTCCGCGAGATGACAGTCCTGCTATTGTTCTAAATTCTACAGGCTGAGAATCAGGGGTGAGGCTCGGAAGCATAACCGAATATACACATCTTCATAACAGTCTTTGTTTTTCTTACAAGAAAACTGCTACTTTTAACTATTTCTGCCACGCCTGACGACATTGATTCGCATGTTCATTGTGCACAATTTCTCGGATGCATCATTAACTCGGTTGTTCCTAAAGTAATCATATTAACTGCAAAAAAATGGAGTGTGAATGAATGCTTGTAAATGTACCAGACATCAGATTCTTGCTTGTACAATATTGTTAACATTAATGTTTATTTGTACATGGACAATGTGATAAATTTGGAAAAATGTATATGAGAAAAATATATTTCTTATACTTGGAAGTACAATGCTTTCCATTTTCTGTTCCTCATTTTTGTATATGAAGCAGCATAATGGTATATATAATACTAGAAGCGGGTGGTCCATTTTCTCTTCACTAAAATGGGGCAAACTACTGGCCCTTTGGTCCATTTTCTCTTCACTAAAATGGGGCAAACTACTGGCCCTTTGGTCTAATGGTATGATTCTTGTTTTAGATGTGAGAGATTTCGAGATCGATTCCAGGAGTTTACAACATCCTTGTGATGTAAAATTAACTTAAGCCTCTCTTTGAAACCAGAAAAGAAAATTGAACAAACTAATAAAGGGACATTTTTTATATAAAGTACATTGACCATTACAAATTCTATTCAAGTTTCAATTGCTTTTTATGGCAAATTGGACAAATAGTCTCTATTGTTTATAAGTTTTGGACAAATAGTCTCTATTGTTTTAGAAGTCACGTGGTTAGTCCCTATTATTTGTAAAAGTCCTACAAATAGTCCCCATTGTTTGTAAAAGTCCCACCAATAGTCTATATTATTTTAAAAGTTACTTTTTAGTCCCTATTATTTGTAAAAATTTCTTCATTAGTCTCCAATATTTGCAAATGCATTTGCAAACATTGGGGATTAATGGAGAGACTTTTGCAAACAATGAGGACTAATAGAGAGATTTTTACAAACAATAGGGACTAATTGAATGACTTGTGAAACAATGTGGACTATTTATGAAACTTTTACAAATAATAAGGACTAACTGTATGACTTTTAAAATAATGAGAACTATTTGTCAAAAATTTATAAACAATAGGGACCATTTGTCAGATTTGCCCTGCTTTTTATATTGAAAAGATCAATTTAGATTTTAAATATATTGTTCTAACCATGACTTTTGCCGGTAATGGAATTTATGATTAAGCAAAGTGAGTTGATTGAAACTTATATGACGATTTTGACATTAGTTTGGCTTAATTTGGATATTCTAATGACACAATAACGTTATTTAGAAAATTAATAATGGTGAAGTGATGATAGAGTTATAATAAATTAAAATGATTTAAACTATTGAGTGTGAAGATTAAATAACTGCATTATCATTTCAGCTTCATTAATCTCTCTAATAACGTTATTAAGAGATCCAAATCTGTTTTGACTAGGCTCATCTCGACTCGTATTAATTATAAACTTGAGGGACTTGGTTAACAATTTTGTTGGCAATTTACTCTAGATAAATGTATCACTAAATCTAGCCAAAAAAAAAAAAATGTATCTGCCTCTACATCGTCGTCGCTGAAGGGAACAAATCTTTAACTGTATTGCTTTTTTATGTAAAGAACAAACTTAATTTTGGTAAAAAATATAGGAATAGCTACCTGAAGAAAGAGATTTGTAACGTTTGGGATGTTGATATTAGAATCCTAGCATAGTTCTCTTGACTTGTATTTCTTGATTGTATGTGTTCATATCAATGAAGTTTTTACTTACAGGGAAAAAAAAGGTCACTATAGTGAAACGGCATGGGATTTAAACCATTCTCAGCCTTTATCTGTAACAAATTAATCAAAATTTATTGGTTTTATTTATTTATTTAACTTTTGTCTAAGAAAGCAAAGAAAAATGACGAGAAATATATAATCAGAAATTTCGATGAGGAATTTTTGTATATATTAATGGTCTTCAAAGTTCTGTGATTGCTTTGTGATCAGCTAGAACATGTTGACTAACTAAAATATTTCTTATTATTATTTTTATTATTATGGTAGTATGATCTATTTGTTCGTTACCTTCAATTTTTTGAAAAAAATAACTCAATTAATCCTAAAAGTTTGCTTATTTTGATATTTTGGTTCCAAATGTTTCAAATCGAACACTTTAATTTCAAACGTTTTACATAAGAGACATTGTTAGTCTATTAGTTTATTTTTAAAAAAATTTTCATTTAAAATTTGACTGAAAAGTACATAATTATTACGTAATTATATGTAGTTTATTTTTTATGCCGTCAAATTTTAAACACAATTATCAACTTCATTCAACACAGGACAAAAAAAAAAAAAATACATAAAATGATATTATATATGTTTCATGCAGAGTAACAATAATGAATACAAATTACACTCGAGTAAAGAAAGAAAAGAGAGAATAATATATTACAGGATTAATCGTTTTATGATTAATTTCCAGATCATTCACCATTCATTCGAGATTCATATACATTCATTCATCGCTATCGTCGCTATCATCGCTTTCATCGCTATCATCGCTATCGTCGCTTTCATCGCTTTCATCGCTATCATCGCTTTCATCGCTATCATCGCCATCATCGCTATCATCGCTTTCATCGCTATCATCGCTTTCATCGCTATCATCGCTATCCTGTTGTTCTGGATTGGACACTTCCCAACCAGAGTCGATAATCTCACAAACACATGGTCGACAGAGGGGTAACAAGCAACTTTCACATTCAAAGACCGTGTACTTTCCACTCAAATATGTACCACACTTATCACAGTTGGATTTATATCTAGGTTTCCTCCTATAGGTGAGAGGATGTGGGTGATAGTCAATTTGAAGTGTACCCCCAAACTTCACACAACGCACGAAGCCAATTCTAGGAACGCAACGAGGATGGAAAGAGTTGTCGCATTCACGACAATGATATAGCCAGCGCTTAGGATGAATTTCGTACTCGCACATGTCGCAAATAAATTCATCCGGATGATAATAGAAAGGTGGAAAGCTTAGGACAAGAGGATGTTCATCCCACCTGTGTCTGACACTTCGAGGTAACATTGCGCATTTAATTGCCAAATTGAAGTCGCAACGCTCGCAACCGAAATTGACGTCTCCATGGTACCGCAAACAAGCTTTGCATAACTTATCGGAATTATTACATCGAACAAGGGGGTGGGGGTGAGCTTCATGTTTTATTGTACTAGGAAGAAGAGCGCATTTGATGTCAATCAAAAAGTCGCACTCCTTGCACTCATAGAAGAACCCATTAAAACTCCATTTGCAGATTGTACAATTAGAAAAACGAAAAAACTCCTGGAAATGGCTGAGGGAGAGTTTGTGCTGTGGATGATGGGAAGATGATAGCTCTTTTGGTAGCTGAGCACAATCTAAATGGATCAAGTATTTGCATTCAGCACAAGTATAACATGTACCTGAAATGGGTTCACCGCAACCATCGCACACTGTCTCCTGATCATCATCGGTCATTTCTGTGTAATCATCTTGGACACTGTCGAGAATCAAAGGGTGATCATGGCTGAAGTGGTTAATTTCTGTTGATAATTCAATCAGTGGGATGCTATTTTGCTTGAGGAAATGTCGAATCAGTTGTGAAGATAATGTCTCCGCAGGCAAGCAGATCAAATCTGGTGTGACCCCACCATCACTAGAATTATAAAAAAAAAAAAAAAAAATGTCATTGTTAGATGAAATTAGCAGATCGAGCAAGTCTTTATACTTTTGATTTTTAATGGTTTTAGGGCCTGGAAAACAAAAAGAAAGAAACTCAAGTGAAGAAAGCATGCAGATTATGGATTCTGTTGTCATTCTAGACGGATCGATTTTGATGCAAACATTGATGGTTTAAGTAAATCAATTAGACTATTCCATGGCAAAAATTACACAATTGCATAAATTTATATTCTATAACCAAGAAAAAGTGAGAAAGCAGAAAAGAATTAAGAGAGAATCTTACGAGTTAAAAGCATCCTCTTGGGACTTAGATGTGATGCACTTGAGATGGACGAAGTATCTACAAACGCCACAATAATATACCCAATAAAGTGGGTGTAGTCTTTCACGACAGATATCACAATCAAATCCGTAAGACCGGTATTTTTCAGGAAGACAATAAGATAGGGAAAGAGGGTGAGGGTGGTCTTTGTGCGACGAGCTGATTGGAAGTGATCCACAAGTCTTGTGGATCCAGAATGAGCATACAGTACAATCATACAACTCATCTTTCTTTTCTATGCCGCAAGCATCACAGTTGAATAAAGCACTTCTTTTCTTGTGTTTTAAGGGGTGATGATGGCTTGTGTGTTTAAATATTGTGCCCTGATGGCTAGTGTTTTCAGATGTGCCTTCAACACTTTGTGCACATAAAACATCCACATCAAACCTACACTTGGAACAATGATAGTTAAAACGACGCCAACCTTTTTTGCAGATATCACAATAGGATTCTTCATAAGGTGGTTCTGCAAGGAGTTTAAGTGGGTGTTGTGGATGCATTATATGTGTAATCTCTAATGGTAATTCGGCACAGGATTTGTGAAGGAAGACTTTACATCTGCTGCAACAATATGCTGTTGATCCAGAGACTACTGGTTGTTCACAACCATAAGAAACAACTTTCTTGCGCTCGTGATCGTCTCCTTGCAAGTCCTTGATCAGTACAAGGGGATGATTATGGCTAAAATGATTAATCTCCATGTGTGTTTCACTCTTTGTTAATTTTACTCTCTTTCTGTCTCACAATTCAAATGCCACGAATGCAAACTTTTGAGAGTAATGACCCCATATAAATAGATCATGAAAGCCAAATAATTAATGTTTGTGAGAATAAACTTTTCGTGTCCAGAAAGTGATGTCAAATTGGTAATTCATAATTTGCTTCAATTGTTCATTGAGAATATAATTTTTCATTTTCACCGAGTTATACCAATTGTAGATAATTCTTACCTTCCGTAGTGACCAAGTGATACCAAATTCTTTCGATTTCACTTTTAAAATGCTTAAGTTTAATTTAATTAATTGAGACTTGACTCCTCTACAATTCTATTATCTACAATTTCATACAATACTTATTCTGATCAATATCATGTGTCACTAAATCTCATCTATGGACCACATTAATTTTGCTAAACCAACTTTTCAACCATAGTTAGAAACTATTAAATATCAAATCTAAACTACCATGTTTAATTAGCAAACAAATATGGAAGAATAAGATATATATATATATATATATATATATATATATATATATATTTTACCATCTTTAGTACCGTGTTCTCTCAAAATTTCATTATGACGTTATTGTGTGAAGTTATAGCTGAACTATAATTTGTAGGACTTGTAAATTCCCTCCCAATTCACTAAAATTTGAGATAATCATAAATAAAATTACTAACTTTACACCATTAATATGAGTTTTTTTTTGTTGTAATAATCGACATGAGATTTGCTCAAACAAATTTTATATGACTTTTTTTTTCAAAAAAGAAAGAAAAAAGAGATCATATGACTTGGAAAAATAATCTAATGGCTTCATTTCTTCTTCTTTTTTTTGTCCAACTTCTATATTATTTTCTAAGTGATGCTTCAAGTACTTTTGGAAAACGTAATTCTTAGAGCACAAAAAAATAAATGGGTCGTTTTCTTGCATTTTTTCCTTTTGTTTATACATCTTATATATTATCTATATAACATATATTGCATCGTTTTCTTACATCTTATATATTCTCTATACACATGGCTCTTGCATTTATCGTTTTCTTGCATTTTTTTCATGTGTTATTGTTTTGTTTCCTTTTTTTTTTTTTTTTGCAATCATATGCTTCTATATTTATTTGGTAATTAAATATGATAGTTTAGATTTAGTATTTAATACTTTCTAACTATGGTTGGAAAGTCAGTTTAACAAAATTAATATGGTCCGTAGAAGAGATTGAATAACACGTGGCATTAATCAGGAGAAGAATTATATGAAATTGTAGGAAATAGAATTATAGAGGAGCCAAGTGCAATTAGTTGTAGATGATATGGTACAAATCTCTTACGATAGCTCCGAGTACACAATTTGCAAAATAGAAGAACCACATGGTGCTTTTTTCGAGGAACTCCTCTAACAATCAAATTAGTTATAGAATCACTTTGTATTCAAGCATCCACAGTTTGCTTCAATGCCTTCCTTTGATACCCATATTTTCTTTTACATAGTGTATGAAAGCACTTGTACTGTGTAATTCATTTGATTTATAAATGAATTCCATAAGAATTTGTATTTAAAAATGAATTCCCTTATTTAGAAATGTAATTTGCAATACATGTGCATGGAATTGAAATTAAAATTTGTATTTAAAAATGAATTCCCTTATTTGGAAATGTAATTTGCAATACATGTGCATGGAATTGAAATTAAAATTTATATTTTACTCAAATAGCCCTCCTTTATTCTATTGAATTTGTAAAATTTAGGAATGATAAATAAGAACGTTTGAACAATCTAACAAGCAATAGCATGGACTATTGATGCCTTGACTTATTAATCAATTATGTTTTCTTCGTGTTTTATTGAAAGAAGAATGGTGAGGGAGAGGGTTTTAAATATATTTTATTTTTATCTTTGTATTTGAGTCAAAGTTAAACTTAAGTGTAAAAAAAATTAATGGGTAATTTTGTCTTCAAAAGAAAAACACTAACTTAAAAAATGTTGATTTGTAAATTTCACCTTTTGAGCAAGGATTTAGGTAAGCCTTGAGCAAATCTAAGATTTACAAATCCTGAATTTTTAATTTTTTAAAGTGATGTTTCGAAACATAAAAAGTTGAATTTGCAAATGAATTCTGTAAAATTTTGTGAAATTCATTTGTTCCAAATAGTCATCAAATACACAATATCTTTGTTAATATTGATATATATTCTCCAGACAATACTATAAATTTTTACCATATAAATGATAGTTGAACTATTACCGCAATGAAATAAAGCATAATCCTATCTTTTCTTTTTTAAACGCGTTATTGGTAATATTTCAATTTTTATAGGAATAGTATTTATAGGACTCTTGTAATGAAGAGACGGTTTGTGCCTTCTTCTAGTTTAGACTGGACGATGGGGCAGGTAAGTCCCCCATCTTCCTGTGGAGGTAAGGTCTATGTCCCCCTCCACTTTTATATTCTCATTTTTGGGTAATTAATAAAATTGTGGAGGGAAGTCCCACTCCTTTTTTTAAAAAAAAAAAAAATTCCATTACTAATTACACATCCGCTACTCATTTTTTATGATCTTATTATTACGTCTTATCCAAATCCTAAACAATTACACTAATGGCACCCTCTCTAATGCTATTACATCATTTAAATGACTTAGCACCCCTCTATGTTTTGTCAAAAGTGCATAATACCCTCCTGTGTTTTAAAAGATAGTTGATTACTCCCCAATATTTTATAAAAGTAACTGAATACCCCCCTGTGTTTTAAAAGGTAGCTGATTACCCTCCTGTATTTTATAGAAGTAGTTGATTACCCACTGATTCTCTGGTAATTGAGATACCAAGGTTCGAACTCATAAGGTGGGGGCAAGTAAGGGTGGGGAAAAAAAAAAGTTGGTAATTCATACTTTGCTTCAATTGTTCGTTGAGAATATAACTTTTCATTTTTACCAAGTGATACCAAGTAGATAATTCTTAATTTTCGTAGTGATGAAGTAATACCAGGTACTTTCGATTGCACTTTTGATATGCTTGAGTTTAATTTAATTAATTACAGAATTAATCCTTATGGCACTTCAGTATACCCTTAATGAGGACCAACTTGATTATTTGTGCAGTTTAAGTTAATGAAATTATAGTGTTGATGGTGTTAGAATTAAAAAAAAAAAGAGTTTTCTTCAATTTTAAACAATGCATTGAATCTAATTTTATTCTTTCTTCTTTAATTTTAAATATTGTAGGGATTTTATTATTAAATATTATACTTCTTTCCAACAACCCGTGCAAGAATTAATCACCAATGCTATTATTCATAATATGTCTCGCTTATAAAATATTTAATATGAAATCCTGACTGTCTCCTTCAAAAGCCTATTCAACCCTTTTTTTTTCTTGTTTTTGGTTTAGGTATAAAAGAAGATGAAATCATGGTTCGAATTCAAAACCTTTAATTAAAATACTATACTCTCTTACTTGATCATTCCAACCAACACTTGAGTGTTATTCAACCTAATTTTGAGTTTCGAATACTTTAGATCCTCATCCTTTATTTACCTCTAATCTTGCTTTCCCTTTTTCTCTAGTCATACACTGATCTTCTTTGACCTGTGCTAGCTCTGTGAGGTTTTTTTTTTTCTTTTGTTTTGCCTTTTCTCTCATTTCCATATAGGTAACCATGCATGTTTATATCTATACGAGCAATGTTAGATGTCACCCTTTTTCTATCACCAAATTATCACCTTCTAGTTGGTATGCCTAGTTGTCATGCCAACTCTCTCTTCATTTATTAACTTTATTTAATTTCTCTCTTTTCTTTTATTAAAATTTCCATCTCTTTGTTTTTCCATTTTTCTCTCCTTAATTAGCGTTTACTATATTCTCTCTCTTTCTCTTCTATTTTAGCCTTCCATACGGCAGTAATTTTTTTCCACTTAAAAATCACATAATTGGCTATTATACGCCAAAATTATGCAGACACTTTTGTTATCGCCATGTTTCTCTTTCTGATGTAGTGAGCACAAATATATATTAATAATGTATGTTTATATCCTTTACTTCACAATTGACTATGTCACTTTAATTGATATGCCAATAAATTCTCTCTCTCTGTTTTTTTCTGTAGAAATAATATCTTAGATTTCATCCTAAAACCCGACCTTAGTCTTATATTTTCTAAAGAAATATTAGCTCTTCTCAAAGCTTCCATCCTTCGACTTAATTAACTTATTTTTTTCCAATCTCAATCATATTTTTCATATTTTTATTTTATGTAATTCTCTCTAAAACTAAAAGAAGATTAAACATACTAATTTCGCTATATTTTTGTTTATTACTTTTTATGTGCAACATAGAATTATTCTTCTTTTTGGTGCTAGTATATGATAATGATAAGACAAGTGAAAAAATTGTATAGATATCAAAAGTCAAAGTTAAAAAAGGAGGAAACTTTAATTAAGGGAGAGAAAAAATAGAAAAAAGAAGATAGAGAATTAAATAAAGCTAATAAATGAAGAGAGAGAAATAGAATAAATTTATCTAGTTGACATGACAACTACACATACAAACTAGGAGGCGATAATTGAGTGATAAAAAGAGGGTGACGTTTAACATTACTCTTTTAAAAAATACTTTTGCGAAGTTATTTTTACATAATGCAAGAAGTTGTTTTTTTTTTTTTTTCTCAAATATACCCCTTCATATTTTTTTTAAAACCAACATTTACCCTTAAAATTTTTAAAAGCTCAACATTGTCCAATTTAAGCTAAACAACTTACAACTTTTTTTCAACAATACTTTTAACCAAAGTTCTATATCTCAAAAACTAAAATTTCACATTTAAATCAAATACTCTATCACTTTGTATTCAAGCATCCTTATTTTGCTTTTATTTCAGAATCACTTTGTATTCAAGCATCCTCATTTTGCTTTTATGTCCTCCTTTGATACCCACATTATTTTTTATAGTCATCACATGTACAATATCCTTGTTAATATTGATATATGTTCTCCCGGTGATACAATAAATTTTTATCATATAAACGAGAGTTGAAATATTACCCGATGTTGTAAAGCAAAATCCTATCTCTTCTTTTAAAAAAAATATTATTTAATTAACATAACTCCGGAAAATCTGAAAGAAACATCAATATCATTTTAAGTGAGAAGGTAGACAAAAGGATCCAAAACTGAATTTTAAGTGAGAAGGTCAACTATGTCAATATCTTATGGAAGTGTTTAAAAAAATAAATAAAAAATAAAACTAATTTATAATGAAAATCACTCCTTTACTAGTTACATGTCCACTACTCATTTTTTATGATCTTATTATTTACGTCTTATTCCAAATCTTAAAGAATTACATTAATGTGGATCTCTATTACATAATTTTATCGCTAACCAGTAGTAGTAGCTAGCTCTCTAACTCTATTACATAATTTTATCGCGGATGAACTACACTAGCCTCTCCTGTGTTTTTAAAAATTACACAATATCCTCCCGTTATCCAAAACTTGTATAATACCCTCTTGTGATTTACTAAACTTAGCCCACGTGCCTCCTCCCTCCTTTTCGGCAACATAGACAATGGAACTACACAAAAAAACTTAAATGCCCTTAATTCTTTTTTTTTTTCTCTCTTTTCTCTCTTTTTTCCTCCTTAATTCTATATACATATATATGTGTGTGTGTGTGTGTATGTGTGTGTGTGTGTGTGTGTGTGTGTGTGTGTGTGTGTGTGTGTGTGTGTGTGTGTTTGTTATATACACACACACACCAAACCAAAAAGAAAAAGAGATATATAAATAGGGTGGCTGGGGGGTTAACAGGGTGGAGTTGGGTAGAAAGGCTGATGAGATGGGGTGGGGTAGGGGCCTGACAAGGTGGGAATGGTTGGTGGTGGGGTGGGATGAGCTGGGGGGCTGATGATGTAGGGGGGTGGGGAAGATGATCAGAATAAACCTCATGTGTCTGCCAAGTGATGTCAAGTTGGTCCTTCACACATTCAGACGAGTTCGAATTTCATTGGGTAGGGGAAGGTGGGGGTGAGGGGAAAAAGTTGGTAATTCATACTTCAATTATTCATTTGCGAATATAATTTTTCGTTTTCACCAAGTGATACCAAGTAGATAATTTTTACTTTTTTTAGTGACGAAGTGGTACCAGGTTCTTTTAATTGTACTTTTGAAATGCTTAAGTTTAATTTAGTTAATTGTAGAGAATTTATCATTATACTAGTTCATAACTGAGTACTAAAGCTGAACATTTTTGCTATGTTATAAGCTATAGTGAGAGAGTCTCTTATATGTAGAGTAATCTATCTTGGTCATTGGAGGACTTTCCAAACTCATCTTACTAGTGCATGTGTAATGCATTAGACTGGAAACATTGATCGATTTTCTCGGTTAGTATTAAATTAGAGCACAATATTGGTCAACCAAGTTTTAAAAAACTGCAAGCGTACAGGTCAGTGTCATACATGATTGAGTGTGAGAATCGTATCCACAGCCACAGGAAGGCTTCTAAGTGAATTCTAGTAGAGTTTGTGTGAAATTTTACAGGGAGAATAACTTAAGTGTGGAGTGAGCTTGTCAAACCACTTAAAAATCCTTGCACAGAAGAGAATTTTATTGTAGCATTGCAAGTTTTAAAAGTAGTGTATTACTTTAATTTCTTAATCCTAATTCACCCCCTATTAGTATTATTACCTCCAATAATATCTCAGTTGTTAATTTAACTTGTTAGATTCTTCACAATAAGACTTGATGTTAAAATATGAAAAACTGGTAGTAATATTCGAAATACGTTGGTGTGGCTTTAGAATAAGTTACAAGAGTTTGATGGGAAGTCGTCTTCACCAAATTAGGCTTTTTTTTTGGATTTTATTTACTTGGCTTGAACTAAGTAGAATGACCTTTTTCTTTTATTGATTTTTATTTTCTTTGAAAGATAATCAATATTATGAAGTCGGTACCGGTATGGATTACGTATATTTTAAAATCTTATATTGGTGAATGTTTTGGATTTTTTTATACTAATTATTATTATCCTTAATTGTATTATGTTCTAATTTAATGCATAAAAATTATGGTCTTATTGTTTGAATCACTAATTTTTGTGTTCAATCAAATTATTATTTATTCTACATAATTGCATGACATAAATCTTTTTAAAATAAGTTTTAAAACAAATAATGTGTTTGGAAACTCTAGGGTGAATTGTACCAATTACTATTCACATGAACAATGACCAGGGTCAATGTTCACTGGAATAGTTTGTGACCATCAAGTCACTTGGCGTAGGGAGTTTTTTGAGTTACATTGTTTTTTCTATAAACATAAAGATTAAAATTTGGGACCAATTAAAAAATGTTTCAATCATGAATACCTATAGAAACATTTTTTCTTGCACTTTTCACTTAAGCTTTGATAAGGACTACTATATGTACCACTTGCACCATATCTTCAAGGTTGTGACCTAGCTAGGGTAGAATGAGATTTGAGCCCTTTTTAAGTGGGGTTTGAAATACACTAAGTTCTAGGTAACACATTATCTTTTCATTTGGAGTCCTTTTCGCTTGTGGTGGTCGAGTCAATCTAGCTAGCCATCTTTTAACTATATTACTAGTTGTCACCGTAATCGTATGTGGGTTTCAACATAGTGATTTGATGGGATTTCAGATTTTGGAGTATGGCTCAACATTTTTGCAGTGTGACTATAGCTCATTTTTGCACCTTTTGCTTGGCATACACTTATCCAAAACTAAATAAATAAATAAAAATATTTTATAAAGTTCGTTTTAGTTATGGCATGGTATTTGGATTTACCTTTCTTCTAATTGTATTATTTTGTGGATTGGTGAGGAATAGGTCTTTTTGCAAGGGCACATGGATAAAAGACTACCTTGGTAGTAGGACATCAGTCTTTCTTTTACGGTTTTTTGTTAATAATTGAGAGTTATGTCTCCCCTTATGGTTGAAATTTTCAGTATAGTTATTACTATAGTTTTATGATCTTATAAATGCTTGTATTTGTAGGTTTATTCAACAATTTATTTTGAGACTCGTGTATTTTTAGTTAGTTTGATTGGTTTAATCTTTATTTTTGAAATTAGAGCCTTGTGCGCTTAGGACGGATACCTTTTGTTAAAAGTTGTGCAGTATAAGTATGGATTAATTTCACAGCAAGATGACTAATATGCTTAATTAATGAAGCTCTGCGATGAAAACTAAAAACAGGATGCAATAACCTGGTGTAGAGTGATTCTGTTACAACTTTGTTATAAGTGATGTTGCAATATTAGCTGGAATATTTGTTCTATCACAGACCGTTAACAAACTGTTTCTGTAGTTGATTAGTTAGTTTATTCCACTTAATGTTCCAACATGAGTAATAACAGTAAACAGTAGCGAAAATAATAAAGCTATAACAATAATAAAGAACACCAAGATTTAATATGGTTTAACCATGTGGTCTACGTCCACGGACCTCCCCTGGTCCAACAAACCTGTTCATTAAGAAACAACAAGTTACAACATCAATGCACTTACACAAATAAAGACTCCCTCTTGACCTTTGACGCCTAGATTAAGAATTCCTTAACGAACTTCGGTTTGGCGAGCTCCTTTCGACTTGCAACGTTCTCTCCCGAGAACTACACATTCTTCTTCTGAAGAATGAATAAAAGAGACAGTAAACTAATCGCTCAAAGACTCACACAAATCGCTCATGACATACTGTCTAAATAAACAAAGTTGCAACACTTAATACAATCAAAGACTAAAACATAGATCGTGTTGCAACATAACTTGGAACACTGGACATAAAACTCTCTTGTATTTTCTCTTGTTGCTCTCTGTTTCTGCCTCTACTTTTCTGCCGTGATTGCTGCTATATAAATACAAAATTGCTGCTGCATATTGTCTTGGGTTGCAAGAAAAACCTTTACTCATAAAACCCTATTCTTCTTTTCCTTGTGAATATGTAATAAATGTCATTCCTTAATTAGCACAAATCTTCTTCTTATATGGTAAGTTACCATAAAATTTTTCCTGCACAATATAAAAGGTAAAAACACAAGTTATGGTAATATCATAAGTTTTGCAAAACATAGCCAATCAATAATGGCCTTAATAATCTCCAATCAATTAATCAACCGTCAATCAAACTAATTGGCTCAACACCTTTCTTTTTTAATTACACGACAGCTGCGTCCAAAATCGTCTTATTAGTGACATTGGGCCGTGTCAGGACTAGAAATATAGTTGAAACCCTCCCTGGTTCAAAACCACTGGAACATTTTAGGCCCAATGCCTTGGCGGCTTCCTGGCCGTAGATGAGGAGAGAGCAAGAGCTATTAATTAGCTAATCTAGTACAGTGGATGACATACTTCCAAATGATAGAAGTGATAACCAAGATGGTTGATGTGAAAAAAAATTTCAACATTTTCTTCATTTAAAGTATTTCTTTAATTATTACATCAAACAATAATCATGATTATGATTATGCTGAAATAGTCATTAGTCTTTTACATAGTCAGTAGGACTCAGACCTCATCAGTCCAAACTAACTCTCCATGTAGGAGTGTTGAGTATTTCGCGTTGTAACCAATATGGATCAACAACCTCTTTATTCTCTCTCAGCCTCTGGAAGAAGCTCCTCCACTGATCCATGGTACGCCTTAGACGAATACTCTTTTGACCTCCAAAGAGAAACTTGATCAATAAACATATACTGAAAGGAGGATAACGGATGATGATTCATGTCTGAATCCACTAAGGCAGCGCAAGCACATAAGCAATAAAAAGGAGCCCTGGTATCTAATCAGCTAAAACTTCAGAAGTAAAACTCGGGCCTCCATATAATGATAGAAACCAATCCTCTCTCGTGAACAAAGTCTTGATATTCATATGATCGTCCATTTCTTCGTCATATTTTAATCCAATTCACAAGGTAATTAAAAAATATGCATCATCATTATTTTTACATATATTTCCAGGTTTTTAATCTGGTCCAAAGGGTTGAATTATATGTTTCAGGTAAAATTTACTGCAACTCTGTACCAAGAGTCCAAGCTCTCCCAACTTAGTGAATGAGAGAGAAATCCCTCTTTAGGCATCAATTAATACTTATGGATCAATTTGTCACTCCTGTAAGATTTACTATTATAAGAATTTTTTCACAGCTTTTAACTGTGGGTATCCATTCTCTGCTAAGGTTCACACTTTGAGCTTTGTAACTAAATTTTTGCCAACCACTGGGGAGTCTATGGATGTAGAAGCCAGACTGTGCAGGAAACAGCCACTCCACTGGGGAGTCTATGGATGTAAAGGCAAAAGAAAAACTTATGCAAGCTAGTTTATTTCGCGATATGAAATTGGACGATGCAGATCACAATTACAATTATACTGTTTGGTTGCAATGCAAGTGCTCAGATTAGGCTGGGTTTTGTTGACAAGTTACTGATAAGCTGGCAGTTCCAAAGGAGAAAGAAAAAGCAATGCAGGGGACATGGCAAGGCACACAAACAAACACACACACACACACACACACAAACAGAGAGAGGAAAGAGGAGAGAGAGAGAGATTACCAGAAGTACAAAGCCAACAGTTGCCAGTATCACTTGCATAAGCTCATCTAAAATCCCTGGAAGACCTTCATCATCTGATTCACCAGAAGTATCACCACTCCCACCCCACCCCCACCCCCACCCCGTGGAGGATTTCCGCCACTGCCTCCCGTCATCAAAGTATTCTTGTTTTTTCATCTGCTGACGTAACACATCTTCTATTGAATGGTCTTTCTTTAAATTTCCCATGGCATTCTCAAGAGCCTTCCATGGGGAAGCCTGATGCCAATTTGAGGACAAGTGAGTTAGGTGGTATCAAGACAGGTCATAAAGCAACATTCATATTTCATAGTTAGCATTTCCTTTAAAGTCAAAGCCTCTCGCCATTGTCAAAGAGTTTCAAGAAGATAATTACCTCATTGCCCTTATCTGAGTTGCCTTTGCCGCCAAATAAACAGACAGTAGTAGTAAGTTGCTGGTATTTTGATGTAGCAGCACCAATAAGTTTAGGAGACAACTTTGGGGCTACACATATGATGGAAGACACAGAATTAAGTTAATATATATTATTAGTTAAAATACAGGATGCCTGAAACGCAGTCATTCCAAGTTTGGCTTTGCTGGAATTAGGGATTCAATAAAAGACGGCATGGACAAGGAGATTTGAGAAGTGAGATGAGAGTTTTGCTTTTGGGAAAAGGGATCTAGTGGATTTGATCTGACGCTGGAGATTTAATGGGTGTTTTTGTATTTTTTTAAAATATTAAGGATCAATTTAAAAAAAAGTGTAAACAATAGGGACTAAGTATGAAATTTAGCCATTTAGTGTATATATATATAATTAATCGGGTTTCGAATTTCAATTTTTTTTAACATTAAAAATCAAAATCTATCAATTTACCGGTCAGTTATTACTTATATAACCCAAAATCTAACGGATTTCTCTATCAATTTTTAGCAGATTAATACCCATTAATTTCGAATAAAACGAATAACCGTTGCCATTCCTAATTAATCACAGTGTCCCAGAAGCAGCATGATCAAGAGCCCCGAGGACATTTAAAAGAGGAATACAAAGAAAGAATTATAGTAGCTATTCAGTAAGTAAAGACTAAATCATTCAATGATTTTGTTTCCTCATTATATACGTCTGTCTCTCAACATGACCATGTACGGCTGGTACTTTGAAGATAACTAAATTTTCATCTTAAAATTAATTGGTGTTAATTGGAGTAGTCCAAGATCTTATAAGGTGGTCTTAGACTTTCTATTTTTCGAATATGTGACAAGGGTTATATTCTAACATTCCCCTTCACGTGTGACCTGATTTGAGATGGGTCATACGTAGAAGATTAAATACGTGTAGACCTTATTTTGAGATAATCACACTTGGAAGATTGAATACGTGTAGACCAAATTTTTTTTATTTTTTATTTTTGAGATAGGTTATCTATGGAAGATTGAATATACATGTGATAGATAACACATGTAGAAGATTGAAGGTGCGTGAACTATGCACACACAAAATATTGAAGACAAGTGGATCTAATTTAAGATAAGTCGCACGCGGATGAATATGACTAGACCAATGACCCATCTCTGATATCATGTGAAGATAACTGAGTTCACATCTTAAAACTAATTGGTGTCAAATAGAGTAATCTAAGATCTTATAAAGTGATTTTAAATTTTTTGATTTTCAGATATGTGACAAGTGTTATATTCTAACAGATATTTGACTTTTTTTTATCAAGTTGAAATGTCAAATTTATGTTTATGGCGAGGCTATTTGGAAAAGTTCTGGATACTGACTTTTGTCAATGTAGTGACTACTCTAACCCGAGTGTCCGACTCCCCTAATCTCCATAAAGCACACACTGTTGGCCAATCAACTACATACATTTATATGTTGCAACAAAAGTGATGTCTTGGAGCAAGATTTTGACGCGGCATTTGCATATATGCCTTTATAATTATCACATGACGTCTTAAACTCGAGCATTTCTCATGAGACAATTTTTCAAGATTTTTATTGCTTTATAAATACCTAGATGGAATTATCCCTTTGAAAAAAAAGGACCTAAGGTACGCAAAGGATAATATAATATATCTTTTAATGAAGACTAATAATAAATACATATCATAATTGGAGGAAAAAAAAAAAAGAATAACACCACAGGATAAATCAGACTTTCATTATAATTGAAGAAAAATAAAAAGAGAGAATATTTCTACATATTATATTACTTGTATGGTTTTCAAATCATTCACAATACAATCAAGATTCGCATACATTCATTCCTTGCTATCCTGTTCTAGATTGGACACTTTCCAACCAGAATCGACAATCTCACAAACAAATGGCCTATTTGTAGTGCTGGACTATTCTAGAGAATGGCAAGATATTTGTAATGAAATCATTACAATCATTATGCTCAAATGGCCAAAATGCTATAGTGGCTGAATTTCTAAATGGCATATGGAATGTTCAAGAAGGCTTATCACCGGGCCTCATGCATGCTATAGATAGAGAGCTTGTGGAGTTGTGGTGTATTTGTTGTAAATTGAGCTAGAGAAACTAAGCTCCACGAAAGGAGCCAACAAGAGCTCCTAAATTATGAGCCATTGAGCTCCATATCCAAGGAGCCTGCGAGAGCTCCACAATCAAGGAATCATGAGCCATTGAGCCATGCTATCCAAATCAATATCGGAGAGATCCTCCGCATATCAACTATTGTAATCTGTATGTCAATCATATCAATGAAAAAAATTCAAATTCTCTATTTTTGAATATGTACCCTATCATATTTGTATTTAATTTTTCACGTGAGTTCAAACTTCTATGTGTTTTCATCTACAACATATGTTCAATCTTCCATGCGTGATCCCTCTTTGAGATCCTCCTTCTTGTTTACCTCTGATCTCTTTTGCCGTTTCTCTAATCATATATATATTAATTCGTTCTTCATCTCGCCAATTTTTAGGACGAGAACTAGTAAATTCTTTATCTTTTTCTCTGCTATCCATATATAGGTAACCGTGTATGTTTATATTTATACATGTATATTTCTTCAAGTATATGGACTATGGAGTCACTTTGTATTAAGCATTGCTTTTATGCCCTCCTTTGATATTCACATTTTCTTTAAGTCATCACGTTTATAATATCGCATAATATATTCTTGAGGCGTTAGTTCACTTTTTTCTCTGTAGTAAAAACCACTTACCATGAAACGAAAAAAAAATAACGCTTAATAAGTAAATATTTATCATACAAATAAGGGTTAAGACAATACCCAGTTATATAAAGCATAATCCTATCTCTTTGTCTTTTATTTACTCCGTAAAATCCGAAAGACACATTGATGTTGATTTATAGACAAAAGGTTCCAAATAATTATTTGATCTTCACTGGACTTTATAGGAAATTGTAATGTCAAGTATTGTTGATATATGAGGTACGGCCTTTTGGCTATATAAATTTTAACATTCATCTCCCATAAGATATCCTCCGGATTGTTTTCCTTATACTGTTCCTGCTCCTATAGGAATTCTTCCCCATTTTCATTTCTTCTCTTTCATTCTCCCTGCCTTTCTCTTACTATGTTATGTTCTGTGAACAGAAGAAAGAAAGGAAAACAAAGTAATTAGAGAAGCCGGATTTCTATTTCAGTAGATACGCCCTTTGCAGACACAATATGTTATGCTTAATGCCGAGTATATATATAGGCATACACTTCCGAAAAGTTTGATGAATTTGGACAATTTACTATTGCATGGGAATCTCAAAGGAAATGGTGGGTTGACTTCAAATGGTTCACTTTCATATGAATAGTTCGATTACACGAGAGCAAGAACTGAAACTTAATCTCTAAGATTTCGACTTCCAGCCATTGTCAACATTGTCATTTTTATGATTAGCCTGAATTTGCTAAATACTTTTACCATTGCTGGAACGGCCTCAATCCTTATATTGCTGGGAAAACGCAATGGATTGCCATAGTCAGGGGCTCCATCCATAGCCAGTGGCTCCTTTCTCTGTTACAGAATAAGTAATCAGTTAGAACACGCATTTTTCTGCCCAGAAAGTCCAAATTTTTCGGCACCATAAGATATGGAGTCATGGCTGTCCTCGACTTTGTTTATGCCTAAAAGTTCTTTAAATCATTCTTTTTAACTTTTGTGTCATAATTGTTCTATCACATTTAAGGGAGGGAGGATGTAATGACCCGGTCATTAGTGGGGCCAATTAATGGCCACATAATTCTCACCACTAATTTATGGCTAAGTGGTTATTAGAAATTTTGAAAAAAAAAAAATAAGGATTTAAATAAGGACGAGTTAAATGCAACCACAACTTTTATTCTCTAATGTGTCTTGTAATAGTTTATATATCCTATTAGTTATTGAATGCAACTGAAAATGAAGTGTTTCTTTTTTGGACATCTTACTAGTGTTAATAGTGATCTTCTGTCTGATGTTAGTCTTCCTGCAAATCTTACATATTGTTAATATCATCTGGTGCTATACTTTTTGGTTTCTTCTATCATCTGTCTTAACCTTTTGTTGTGGGATAAGTTAACTTACTCAGCTTTTGTTCGCTCACAATATTTGTTTCTATCTGCTTTCTTTGCAGTTAAAACAGAGTAAACACTTAGGCATTGGACATCTGCGCATGATGAGCTAAGCTAAAGAGACTTCATTTTTTTTCTTTTTTTAAAAAGCTAAAGAGACTTCATTTGTTTCATCTCTACTAGTACTATTAGACTGGGATGAAAACACAGTTTCCAGTTTCGTGTTAGACTGTGCGTTGAAACAGTTAAACACGTTTGCAGATTAACAACAGTGATAAATGAATCAATTACAGTGATATGCCAAATTCAGACAGTGAAACAAATGAACAACAGTAAGTAAAAGACACATAATATTTTAATGTAGAAACCCAACTGGGAAAAAACCACGTGACCACTCCCAGGTCAAAGTAGGCAACCACTAGATGTTTTCACAGTTACAATAGTCAATGAATTTATGTGATTGACAACTCCCTTGTAACCCTCACCGCCTAGACCATCTAACCCACCTAAGGATTTATAACCTAGCGAGAACCCCTCGATTTAGCGTATTCTCCCGAATACTCACCTCCTTCTGCCAAAGGATGTTTAATGAGAGAAATGAATAGAGCGTTTATACATAAAATCCTGCTCATCGCAATTACAATGTTAGACGAACTCTCACCACAGTGTTTCCCCAAACAGACTCATAAACCACATTACAACCCTTACAATATCTAAACTCTGCTCTATATCTCATCAACTCTTCTTGTAAGAATCATCATCATATATATATAGGCAAGAGTACTGCAATCTTGGGCTCCAAGCAAACGTGCAATCGTGAGTATCAATTTGTAGGAGTCTTTACCCAAGTCAATCTTCAAAGATTTGCACAATCAAAGATTTGTTCAATCAATAATCTTCTTGCCTTATCAAAACCTCATCAGAATCGCCTCATAATCTCATTTGCAGTAAGTTGATAGCTTTCCATATAAGAGAAAATCATGCACAATCTTTTGCCAAAAATAAAAACAATTAATAGAATGCAAATGGCCCCTAATGTCGGGCTAACAAGCTTCCCATTTGGCTTTGTTTTTGGCAAAACTATTCTAAGTACCTGCAATTGTAATACTCAGATCACAGTGAGAGCAACAAAACACAATAGACCCCAAAAAAGAAACCAAGTAACCAACCAATAGAGAGACAAAATCCTAATTTAGATAAAGTCCTAACTTTTCTCCTTTTTTTTGCCACAAAGCAAGGCCAAATGAGAAACACATTTGCAAAACAGAGGCACCAATACTCAAAACACAATGGGATAGACTACGCATGCAAAACAGAGTAGATACCAGGAAGTAGATAGATATATAAAGCCATAAAAAGGGATGAATTCACAGAGGTATCAGGGTAGTTAAAGCATAAGTACGAGGGCCACGCCCCTAAGAAAAAGAGAGAACAGGAAGGAAAAAACAAATGTATCAGCGGCACACACGCCAAATAAACAAGAACAACAATGGTCAGGAGATGAATGCAGGTGAGGAAGTAGATCTTGAACCATGGCAATAATGGCACTGTGGCCAGCAAGAACATCTTGAATTCGCTTGTCCTATGCAGTCAAAGCTCTTTGTAACTTCCTTACAGTGGTAGGGAGACTAGTCATACCACTAGTGGATGTGGCAGAATCGTCAACTTAAATTCAACAGATACTAAAGTGGTATAGTGCACTTTTTTTTATATGATAGAAATTAAAATTGTGATTCAAACTAAAATTTCTGATTATAATAAATTGCTATTTGATTATTCTATCTGATTCTTACGCATGGTACAAAGAATTCACATCATGTTGACCATTTCTTGACCAAAAAACGAAAGCAAAAAAGTTGACAATTTCAGACCTATAATAGGCCCACTGCACAAGTTAGATGCACTTTTATACATGTACTTTATCCCACAAATCACTGTCTTTTGTTTTTTTTATTTAAAGAATTGTTAAAATATTTTACACCATATAAAATATTACACATAAATAAATTTTGAGACGCCTCACATCTAAAACAAAATCCCAATGGTCCACAGATCACTATCTTAACAACGTATAATTGTTCTTACGTAATATAAACGGTACTGAAAAAAAGTCATTGCATACGATCCCATCATTTGGTGTACCTTTTACTACCCCACTAAGAATTCAACAACACTTAACAAAGATTTTCACAAAGGGTATGCAGTATGCACTATTCTCCACAAAATCTTGCATTAAATGTGGAATTTTGAGTCTTTATTATTCTCTGCTCATTGTTCTTGAATCATTTGTATTACATTCTTTGACCAGCAAATTTTTTTACTCTGATTAAGATGGTTTTTGAAGTGCAGGCATGTTCTAACGGTTAAGTTGCTGTCCCGAGATCAGAAAATAATAGCTTCCCATTGTAGAAGCAGTCACTAGCAACATGTGAGGTAAATCTGCATAGGATATAACCTAAAGAGGTCTGAGCCTTCCTCAAACTCTAGAACTTCAGACTTAAAAGGTAAATCTGTGCAGGGTTTATTACATTAATTTCGTTAACACAGGGTTTATGATGCTTATTCGGTCGATCATAGGGGGTGTTTCATATTTTATCGTGTAAGAATTGTCTTCTGTCACTTGTTAAACTGAAAAGCTTTTCATTTGTTTTGTAGAAAGAAAAACTTATCATTTTCAGTAAGTTACAACTGATCCTTTTGGCTGTACTTTATAGAATTCTTTAGTTCTTTATCTATCATCATATAATGGATATAGTTTCTCATGATATAATGAAGTTAAATCAAAAGCATTGAAGTCTCTGTTGTGGTTTAATTTTTTAATTTTTTTTTAATATCTTCTTTTTGTGTTTAGTATGGTTTCGAATTCTGATGCTCATAGTGTGTGTTTTGTGTTAGGATATTGCGCTTGAGAACATGTAAATGATAAGTATATAGCACAAATTGAAGAGATTATGAACAATGGTTAAATGGTGATATGTCATATTTATCAAAATTGACCTCATTATCCACATTGTAAACTTTTAGAATGTGATATGTTTTGGTAAGATTTTGAACATCAAAGGCTAATGTTGGTAAGTGACTTTAAGTTTGTTCGACTTAGTTTTTCATAGACAGTGCGATCAACGATACAAAGATTTCGGTATAATACTAATTTTACCTTCTCCTACATTAACATTATGTAAATTTTGAGACCAACCCTTTGCAGATAGATGCATCAACTGTAAATATCTGTTCTCTAGTGAGTGTTTTTACAATATTCAATAGAAAAGGGAATTATCAAATGAAAACGCCTGAGTACGTGTTCTTCGATGAGTCTGTTTACAATGTTTGGTACCTAGCTTGAGCTTTCTCGTTTGGAGGTGGAAACAGAGTTACTCATGTGATTTATCATTTGGTAGATGCAAGGGAAATACTAAATTTGAGCATCACTGGACTTCCTAGGAAATTGCAATATTACTGGACTTCCTAGGAAATTGCAATATTAAGATTCGTATGGGAGTATTTTGTAAGCAGACTCACAGAAGTGATGGTTAGAACAACCTATCTGTGGTGTATACTTGGCTTCACCACATACTTTTGAAATGATGATGATTGGGAATAAGATTGGATGCCAAAGTTGCATATTTAAGTAGAGTTGCTTGAAACATTAGGCTTCAGGTGAAAAGGCTTCAATAAAGCATCATCAGAGTGCTAAATAGGTTGATGTGGTAGTTCTCAGATGTTGCTTGTGGACTGAGGCGAGTAAAGGATGAACTTATACGTCAAATCCCGCACAAACAAAAGATTCAAAGGCAATCTTACGCGTCTCAAATATTGTTGATATATGAGGTAGGTCCTCTTGGCTAAACAAATGTCTTTAACATTCATCTCCCATAAGAGATCCGGACTGCTTTCCTTATACCGTTCCTATTCCAATAGGAATTCTCACCTAGTTTCATTTCTTCTCTTTCATTCTTCCTGCCTTTCTCTGATTATGTTATGTTCTGTCAACAGAAGAAAGAAATGAAAACAAAGTAATTAGAGAAGCTGAATTTCTATTTCAATACAGACGCCCTTTGCAGACACAATATGTTATGCTTAATGCCTGCCAAGTATATATCTAGGCATACATTTCGAGAGCAAAATATTCTAGCATGTGGCTACGATGCATTTTAATCAGATGTATTTATGTATGTATGCATCCAATTCGGAGTTGTTGATGTTTATACCGATCAATCATAGAAGAAAGATTTTGATTCATTCCGATTATGCTTCATTCCTATTAATCGCCTTTTCTGTTTCAATCTCCTTGTGTTGTGTCTTGTGCTGATACTTTAACATTTAAGATTTTACAGACAAGGTGAATGATGACAGAATCTCTGGAACCATTTTTGTAATCATTGTGTTAACCTGTAACTGCAGTAGAACGGCAATGGATGACTTAGCTGCTTATTGCTTAGATATTGCTGATCCAGAATTGATGAAAAAAATTGTATTCGATCTCTCATTAGATGATAAGTACATGGGAGAGATAAAAAGTGCAATGGAAGCTCTAAATAAAGTGGATTTAGGCTTGGCATACACTTCCGAAAAGTTGATGAATTTGGACAATCTACTATTGCATGTAGTGGCTTGTGAAAATGATTTTGAAGCAGTAAGTACTGAAGATGATAACTTCCCTCAGGACTTTGTTGAGAAGGCATTTACACTTGATCTCTTACACACTATTCTAATTACTGAGATACGAGATCAGGACAATTTAATTAGTAGTCTTCAAGCCCTGACCGTTAGCACACGCGACAACAAATTTTCGTGTGAAAATTCAATGCAATTGTATAATGTCATGGGAGATAAGCAATTTACTCTAGATAAATGTATCACTAAATCTAGCCAAAAAAAAAAAAAAATGTATCTGCCTCTACATCGTCGTCGCTGAAGGGAACAAATCTTTAACTGTATTGCTTTTTTATGTAAAGAACAAACTTAATTTTGGTAAAAAATATAGGAATAGCTACCTGAAGAAAGAGATTTGTAACGTTTGGGATGTTGATATTAGAATCCTAGCATAGTTCTCTTGACTTGTATTTCTTGATTGTATGTGTTCATATCAATGAAGTTTTTACTTACAGGGAAAAAAAAAGGTCACTATAGTGAAACGGCATGGGATTTAAACCATTCTCAGCCTTTATCTGTAACAAATTAATCAAAATTTATTGGTTTTATTTATTTATTTAACTTTTGTCTAAGAAAGCAAAGAAAAATGACGAGAAATATATAATCAGAAATTTCGATGAGGAATTTTTGTATATATTAATGGTCTTCAAAGTTCTGTGATTGCTTTGTGATCAGCTAGAACATGTTGACTAACTAAAATATTTCTTATTATTATTTTTATTATTATGGTAGTATGATCTATTTGTTCGTTACCTTCAATTTTTTGAAAAAAATAACTCAATTAATCCTAAAAGTTTGCTTATTTTGATATTTTGGTTCCAAATGTTTCAAATCGAACACTTTAGTTTCAAACGTTTTACATAAGAGACATTGTTAGTCTATTAGTTTATTTTTAAAAAAATTTTCATTTAAAATTTGACTGAAAAGTACATAATTATTACGTAATTATATGTAGTTTATTTTTTATGCCGTCAAATTTTAAACACAATTATCAACTTCATTCAACACAGGACAAAAAAAAAAAAAAAATACATAAAATGATATTATATATGTTTCATGCAGAGTAACAATAATGTATACAAATTACACTCGAGTAAAGAAAGAAAAGAGAGAATAATATATTACAGGATTAATCGTTTTATGATTAATTTTCAGATCATTCACCATTCATTCGAGATTCATATACATTCATTCATCGCTATCGTCGCTATCATCGCTTTCATCGCTATCATCGCTATCGTCGCTTTCATCGCTTTCATCGCTATCATCGCTTTCATCGCTATCATCGCCATCATCGCTATCATCGCTTTCATCGCTATCATCGCTTTCATCGCTATCATCGCTATCCTGTTGTTCTGGATTGGACACTTCCCAACCAGAGTCGATAATCTCACAAACACATGGTCGACAGAGGGGTAACAAGCAACTTTCACATTCAAAGACCGTGTACTTTCCACTCAAATATGTACCACACTTATCACAGTTGGATTTATATCTAGGTTTCCTCCTATAGGTGAGAGGATGTGGGTGATAGTCAATTTGAAGTGTACCCCCAAACTTCACACAACGCACGAAGCCAATTCTAGGAACGCAACGAGGATGGAAAGAGTTGTCGCATTCACGACAATGATATAGCCAGCGCTTAGGATGAATTTCGTACTCGCACATGTCGCAAATAAATTCATCCGGATGATAATAGAAAGGTGGAAAGCTTAGGACAAGAGGATGTTCATCCCACCTGTGTCTGACACTTCGAGGTAACATTGCGCATTTAATTGCCAAATTGAAGTCGCAACGCTCGCAACCGAAATTGACGTCTCCATGGTACCGCAAACAAGCTTTGCATAACTTGTCGGAATTATTACATCGAACAAGGGGGTGGGGGTGAGCTTCATGTTTTATTGTACTAGGAAGAAGAGCGCATTTGATGTCAATCAAAAAGTCGCACTCCTTGCACTCATAGAAGAACCCATTAAAACTCCATTTGCAGATTGTACAATTAGAAAAACGAAAAAACTCCTGGAAATGGCTGAGGGAGAGTTTGTGCTGTGGATGATGGGAAGATGATAGCTCTTTTGGTAGCTGAGCACAATCTAAATGGATCAAGTATTTGCATTCAGCACAAGTATAACATGTACCTGAAATGGGTTCACCGCAACCATCGCACACTGTCTCCTGATCATCATCGGTCATTTCTGTGTAATCATCTTGGACACTGTCGAGAATCAAAGGGTGATCGTGGCTGAAGTGGTTAATTTCTGTTGATAATTCAATCAGTGGGATGCTATTTTGCTTGAGGAAATGTCGAATCAGTTGTGAAGATAATGTCTCCGCAGGCAAGCAGATCAAATCTGGTGTGACCCCACCATCACTAGAATTATAAAAAAAAAAAAAAAAAATGTCATTGTTAGATGAAATTAGCAGATCGAGCAAGTCTTTATACTTTTGATTTTTAATGGTTTTAGGGCCTGGAAAACAAAAAGAAAGAAACTCAAGTGAAGAAAGCATGCAGATTATGGATTCTGTTGTCATTCTAGACGGATCGATTTTGATGCAAACATTGATGGTTTAAGTAAATCAATTAGACTATTCCATGGCAAAAATTACACAATTGCATAAATTTATATTCTATAACCAAGAAAAAGTGAGAAAGCAGAAAAGAATTAAGAGAGAATCTTACGAGTTAAAAGCATCCTCTTGGGACTTAGATGTGATGCACTTGAGATGGACGAAGTATCTACAAAGGCCACAATAATATACCCAATAAAGTGGGTGTAGTCTTTCACGACAGATATCACAATCAAATCCGTAAGACCGGTATTTTTCAGGAAGACAATAAGATAGGGAGAGAGGGTGAGGGTGGTCTTTGTGCGACGAGCTGATTGGAAGTGATCCACAAGTCTTGTGGATCCAGAATGAGCATACAGTACAATCATACAACTCATCTTTCTTTTCTATGCCGCAAGCATCACAGTTGAATAAAGCACTTCTTTTCTTGTGTTTTAAGGGGTGATGATGGCTTGTGTGTTTAAATATTGTGCCCTGATGGCTAGTGTTTTCAGATGTGCCTTCAACACTTTGTGCACATAAAACATCCACATCAAACCTACACTTGGAACAATGATAGTTAAAACGACGCCAACCTTTTTTGCAGATATCACAATAGGATTCTTCATAAGGTGGTTCTGCAAGGAGTTTAAGTGGGTGTTGTGGATGCATTATATGTGTAATCTCTAATGGTAATTCGGCACAGGATTTGTGAAGGAAGACTTTACATCTGCTGCAACAATATGCTGTTGATCCAGAGACTACTGGTTGTTCACAACCATAACAAACAACTTTCTTGCGCTCGTGATCGTCTCCTTGCAAGTCCTTGATCGGTACAAGGGGATGATTATGGCTAAAATGATTAATCTCCATGTGTGTTTCACTCTTTGTTAATTTTACTCTCTTTCTGTCTCACAATTCAAATGCCACGAATGCAAACTTTTGAGAGTAATGACCCCATATAAATAGATCATGAAAGCCAAATAATTAATGTTTGTGAGAATAAACTTTTCGTGTCCAGAAAGTGATGTCAAATTGGTAATTCATAATTTGCTTCAATTGTTCATTGAGAATATAATTTTTCATTTTCACCAAGTTATACCAATTGTAGATAATTCTTACCTTCCGTAGTGACCAAGTGATACCAAATTCTTTCGATTTCACTTTTAAAATGCTTAAGTTTAATTTAATTAATTGAGACTTGACTCCTCTACAATTCTATTATCTACAATTTCATACAATACTTATTCTGATCAATATCATGTGTCACTAAATCTCATCTATGGACCACATTAATTTTGCTAAACCAACTTTTCAACCATAGATAGAAAGTATTAAATATCAAATCTAAACTACCATGTTTAATTAGCAAACAAATATGGAAGGATAAGAGAGAGAGATATATATATATATATATATATATATATATATATATATATATATATACTATCTTTAGTACCGTGTTCTCTCAAATTTTCATTTTGACGTTATTGTGTGAAGTTATAGCTGAACTATAATTTGTAGGACTTGTAAATTCCCTCCCAATTCACTAAAATTTGAGATAATCAGAAATAAAATTACTAACTTTACACCATTAATATGAGTTTTTTTTTTTTTTTTTTGTAATAATCGACATGAGATTTGCTCAAACAAATTTTATATGACTTTTTTTTTTCAAAAAAGAAAGAAAAAAGAGATCATATGACTTGGAAAAATAATCTAATGGCTTCATTTCTTCTTTTTTTTTTTTGTCCAACTTCTATATTATTTTCTAAGTGATGCTTCAAGTACTTTTGGAAAACGTAATTCTTAGAGCACAAAAAAATAAATGGGTCGTTTTCTTGCATTTTTTCCTTTTGTTTATACATCTTATATATTATCTATATAACATATATTGCATCGTTTTCTTACATCTTATATATTCTTTATACACATGGCTCTTGCATTTATCGTTTTCTTGCATTTTTTTCATGTGTTATTGTTTTGTTTCCTTTTTTTTTTTTTTGCAATCATATGCTTCTATATTTATTTGGTAATTAAATATAATAGTTTAGATTTAGTATTTAATACTTTCTAACTATGGTTGGAAAGTCAGTTTAACAAAATTAATATGGTCCGTAGAAGAGATTGAATAACACGTGGCATTAATCAGGAGAAGAATTATATGAAATTGTAGGAAATAGAATTATAGAGGAGCCAAGTGCAATTAGTTGTAGATGATATGGTACAAATCTCTTACGATAGCTCCGAGTACACAATTTGCAAAATAGAAGAACCACATGGTGCTTTTTTCGGGGCATTCCTCTAACAATCAAATTAGTTATAGAATCACTTTGTATTCAAGCATCCACAGTTTGCTTCAATGCCTTCCTTTGATACCCATATTTTCTTTTACATAGTGTATGAAAGCACTTGTACTGTGTAATTCATTTGATTTATAAATGAATTCCATAAGAATTTGTATTTAAAAATGAATTCCCTTATTTAGAAATGTAATTTGCAATACATGTGCATGGAATTGAAATTAAAATTTGTATTTAAAAATGAATTCCCTTATTTGGAAATGTAATTTGCAATACATGTGCATGGAATTGAAATTAAAATTTATATTTTACTCAAATAGCCCTCCTTTATTTTATTGAATTTGTAAAATTTAGGAATGATAAATAAGAACTTTTGAACAATCTAACAAGCAATAGCATGGACTATTGATGCCTTGACTTATTAATCAATTATGTTTTCTTCGTGTTTTATTGAAAGAAGAATGGTGAGGGAGAGGGTTTGAAATATATTTTATTTTTATCTTTGTATTGAGTCAAAGTTAAACTTAAGTGTAAAAAAAAATTAATGGGTAATTTTGTCTTCAAAAGAAAAACACTAACTTAAAAAATGTTGATTTGTAAATTTCACCTTTTGAGCAAGGATTTAGGTAAGCCTTGAGCAAATCTAAGATTTACAAATCCTGAATTTTTAATTTTTTAAAGTGATGTTTCGAAACATAAAAAGTTGAATTTGCAAATGAATTCTGTAAAATTTTGTGAAATTCATTTGTTCCAAATAGTCATCAAATACACAATATCTTTGTTAATATTGATATATATTCTCCAGACAATACTATAAATTTTTACCATATAAATGATAGTTGAACTATTACCCCAATGAAATAAAGCATAATCCTATCTTTTCTTTTTTAAACGCGTTATTGGTAATATTTCAATTTTTATAGGAATAGTATTTATAGGACTCTTGTAATGAAGAGACGGTTTGTGCCTTCTTCTAGTTTAGACTGGACGATGGGGCAGGTAAGTCCCCCATCTTCCTGTGGAGGTAAGGTCTATGTCCCCCTCCACTTTTATATTCTCATTTTTGGGTAATTAATAAACTTGTGGAGGGAAGTCCCACTCCTTTTTTTTTTTTTAAAAAAAATTCCATTACTAATTACACATCCGCTACTCATTTTTTATGATCTTATTATTACGTCTTATCCAAATCCTAAACAATTACACTAATGGCACCCTCTCTAATGCTATTACATCATTTAAATGACTTAGCACCCCTCTATGTTTTGTCAAAAGTGCATAATACCCTCCTGTGTTTTAAAAGATAGTTGATTACTCCCCAATATTTTATAAAAGTAACTGAATACCCCCCTGTGTTTTAAAAGGTAGCTGATTACCCTCCTGTATTTTATAGAAGTAGTTGATTACCCACTGATTCTCTGGTAATTGAGATACCAAGGTTCGAACTCATAAGGTGGGGGCAAGTAAGGGTGGGGGAAAAAAAAGTTGGTAATTCATACTTTGCTTCAATTGTTCGTTGAGAATATAACTTTTCATTTTTACCAAGTGATACCAAGTGATACCAAGTAGATAATTCTTAATTTTCGTAGTGATGAAGTGATACCAGGTACTTTCGATTGCACTTTTGATATGCTTGAGTTTAATTTAATTAATTACAGAATTAATCCTTATGGCACTTCAGTATACCCTTAATGAGGACCAACTTGATTATTTGTGTAGTTTAAGTTAATGAAATTATAGTGTTGATGGTGTTAGAATTTTTAAAAAAAAGAGTTTTCTTCAATTTTAAACAATGCATTGAATCTAATTTTATTCTTTCTTCTTTAATTTTAAATATTGTAGGGATTTTATTATTAAATATTATACTTCTTTCCAACAACCCATGCAAGAATTAATCACCAATGCTATTATTCATAATATGTCTCGCTTATAAAATATTTAATATGAAATCCTGACTATCTCCTTCAAAAGCCTATTCAACCCTTTTTTTTTTTCTTGTTTTTGGTTTAGGTATAAAAGAAGATGAAATCATGGTTCGAATTCAAAACCTTTAATTAAAATACTATACTCTCTTACTTGATCATTCCAACCAACACTTGAGTGTTATTCAACCTAATTTTGAGTTTTGAATACTTTAGATCCTCATCCTTTATTTACCTCTAATCTTGCTTTCCCTTTTTCTCTAGTCATACACTGATCTTCTTTGACCTGTGTTAGCTCTGTGAGAGGTTTTTTTTTTCTTTTGTTTTGCCTTTTCTCTCATTTCCATATAGGTAACCATGCATGTTTATATCTATACGAGCAATGTTAGATGTCACCCTTTTTCTATCACCAAATTATCACCTTCTAGTTGGTATGCCTAGTTGTCATGCCAACTCTCTCTTCATTTATTAACTTTATTTAATTTCTATCTTTTCTTTTATTAAAATTTCCATCTCTTTGTTTTTCCATTTTTCTCTCCTTAATTAGCGTTTACTATATTCTCTCTCTTTCTCTTCTATTTTAGCCTTCCATACGGCAGTAATTTTTTTCCACTTAAAAATCACATAATTGGCTATTATACGCCAAAATTATGTAGACACTTTTGTTATCGCCATGTTTCTCTTTCTGATGTAGTGAGCACAAATATATATTAATAATGTATGTTTATATCCTTTACTTCACAATTGACTATGTCACTTTAATTGATATGCCATTAAATTCTCTCTCTCTCTCTTTTTTCTGTAGAAATAATATCTTAGATTTCATCCTAAAACCCGATCTTAGTCTTATATTTTCTAAAGAAATATTAGCTCTTCTCAAAGCTTCCATCCTTCGACTTAATTAACTTATTTTTTTGCAATCTCAATCATATTTTTCATATTTTTATTTTATGTAATTCTCTCTAAAACTAAAAGAAGATTAAACATACTAATTTCGCTATATTTTTGTTTATTACTTTTTATGTGCAACATAGAATTATTCTTCTTTTTGGTGCTAGTATATGATAATGATAAGACAAGTGAAAAAATTGTATAGATATCAAAAGTCAAAGTTAAAAAAGGAGGAAACTTTAATTAAGGGAGAGAAAAAATAGAAAAAAGAAGATAGAGAATTAAATAAAGCTAATAAATGAAGAGAGAGAAATATAATAAATTTATCTAGTTGACATGACAACTACACATACGAACTAGGAGGTGATAATTGAGTGATAAAAAGAGGGTGACGTTTAACATTACTCTTTTAAAAAATATTTTTGCGAAGTTATTTTTACATAATGCAAAAAATTATTTTCTTTTTCTTTCTCAAATATACCCTTCATATTTTTTCAAAACCAACATTTGCCCTTAAAATTTTTAAAAGCTCAACATTGTCCAATTTAAGCTAAACAACTAACAACTTTTTTTCAACAACACTTTTAACCAAAGTTCTATATATCAAAAACTAAAATTTCACATTTAAATCAAATACTCTATCACTTTGTATTCAAGCATCCTTATTTTGCTTTTATTTCAGAATCACTTTGTATTCAAGCATCCTCATTTTGCTTTTATGTCCTCCTTTGATACCCACATTATTTTTTATAGTCATCACATGTACAATATCCTTGTTAATATTGATATATGTTCTCCCGGTGATACAATAAATTTTTATCATATAAATGAGAGTTGAAATATTACCCGATGTTGTAAAGCAAAATCCTATCTCTTCTTTTAAAAAAAATATTATTTAATTAACATAACTCCGGAAAATCTGAAAGAAACATCAATATCATTTTAAGTGAGAAGGTAGACAAAAGGATCCAAAACTGAATTTTAAGTGAGAAGGTCAACTATGTCAATATCTTATGGAAGTGTTTAAAAAAGTAAATAAAAAATAAAACTAATTTATAATGAAAATCACTCCTTTACTAGTTACATGTCCACTACTCATTTTTTATGATCTTATTATTTACGTCTTATTCCAAATCTTAAAGAATTACATTAATGTGGATCTCTATTACATAATTTTATCGCTAACCAGTAGTAGTAGCTAGCTCTCTAACTCTATTACATAATTTTATCGCGGATGAACTACACTAGCCTCTCCTGTGTTTTTAAAAATTACACAATATCCTCCCGTTATCCAAAACTTGTATAATACCCTCTTGTGATTTACTAAACTTAGCCCACGTGCCTCCTCCCTACCTTTTCGGCAACATAGACAATGGAACTACACAAAAAAACTTAAATGCCCTTAATTCTTTTTTTTTTTCTCTCTTTTCTCTCTTTTTTCCTCCTTAATTCTATATACATATATATGTGTGTGTGTGTGTATGTATGTGTGTATGTGTGTGTGTGTGTGTGTGTGTGTGTGTGTGTGTGTGTGTGTGTGTGTGTGTGTGTTTGTTATATACACACACATACCAAACCAAAAAGAAAAAGAGATATATAAATAGGGTGGCTGGGGGGTTAACAGGGTGGAGTTGGGTAGAAAGGCTGATGAGATGGGGTGGGGTAGGGGCCTGACAAGGTGTCAATGGTTGGTGGTGGGGTGGGATGAGGTGGGGGGCTGATGATGTAGGGGGTTGGGGAAAATGATCAGAATAAACCTCATGTGTTTGCCAAGTGATGTCAAGTTGGTAATTCACACATTCAGACGAGTTCGAATTTCATTGGGTAGGGGAAGGTGGGGGTGAGGGGAAAAAGTTGGTAATTCATACTTCAATTATTCATTTGCGAATATAATTTTTCGTTTTCACCAAGTGATACCAAGTAGATAATTTTTACTTTTCTTAGTGACGAAGTGGTACCAGGTTCTTTTAATTGTACTTTTGAAATGCTTAAGTTTAATTTAGTTAATTGTAGAGAATTTATCATTATACTAGTTCATAACTGAGTACTAAAGCTGAACATTTTTGCTATGTTATAAGCTATAGTGAGAGAGTCTCTTATATGTAGAGTAATCTATCTTGGTCATTGGAGGACTTTCCAAACTCATCTTACTAGTGCATGTGTAATGCATTAGACTGGAAACATTGATCGATTTTCTCGGTTAGTATTAAATTAGAGCACAATATTGGTCAACCAAGTTTTAAAAAACTACAAGCGTACAGGTCAGTGTCATACATGATTGAGTGTGAGAATCGTATCCACAGCCACAGGAAGGCTTCTAAGTGAATTCTAGTAGAGTTTGTGTGAAATTTTACAGGGAGAATAACTTAAGTGTGGAGTGAGCATGTCAAACCACTTAAAAATCCTTGCACAGAAGAGAATTTTATTGTAGCATTGCAAGTTTTAAAAGTAGTGTATTACTTTAATTTCTTAATCCTAATTCACCCCCTATTAGTATTATTACCTCCAATAATATCTCAGTTGTTAATTTAACTTGTTAGATTCTTCACAATAAGACTTGATGTTAAAATATGAAAAACTGGTAGTAATATTCGAAATACGTTGGTGTGGCTTTAGAATAAGTTACAAGAGTTTTATGGGAAGTCGTCTTCACCAAATTAGGCTTTTTTTTTGGATTTTATTTACTTGGCTTGAACTAAGTAGAATGACCTTTTTCTTTTATTGATTTTTATTTTCTTTGAAAGATAATCAATATTATGAAGTCGGTACAGGTATGGATTACGTATATTTTAAAATCTTATATTGGTGAATGTTTTGGATTTTTTTATACTAATTATTATTATCCTTAATTGTATCATGTTCTAATTTAATGCATAAAAATTATGGTCTTATTGTTTGAATCACTAATTTTTGTGTTCAATTAAATTATTATTTATTCTACATAATTGCATGACATAAATCTTTTTAAAATAAGTTTTAAAACAAATAATGTGTTTGGAAACTATAGGGTGAATTGTACCAATTACTATTCACATGAACAATGACCAGGGTCAATGTTCACTGGAATAGTTTGTGACCATCAAGTCACTTGGCGTAGGGAGTTTTTTGAGTTACATTGTTTTTTCTATAAACATAAAGATTAAAATTTGGGACCAATTAAAAAATGTTTCAATCATGAATACCTATAAAAACATTTTTTCTTGCACTTTTCACTTAAGCTTTGATAAGGACTACTATATGTACCACTTGCACCATATCTTCAAGGTTGTGACCTAGCTAGGGTAGAATGAGATTTGAGCCCTTTTTAAGTGGGGTTTGAAATACACTAAGTTCTAGGTAACGCATTATCTTTTCATTTGGATTCCTTTTCGCTTGTGGTGGTCGAGTCAATCTAGCTAGCCATCTTTTAACTATATTACTAGTTGTCACCGTAACCGTATGTGGGTTTCAACATAGTGATTTGATGGGATTTCAGATTTTGGAGTATGGCTCAACATTTTTGCACTGTGACTATAGCTCATTTTTGCACCTTTTGCTTGGCATACACTTATCCAAAACTAAATAAATAAATAAAAATATTTTATAAAGTTCGTTTTAGTTATGGCATGGTATTTGGATTTACCTTTCTTCTAATTGTATTATTTTGTGGATTGGTGAGGAATAGGTCTTTTTGCAAGGGCACATGGATAAAAGACTACCTTGGTAGTAGGACATCAGTCTTTCTTTTACCATTTTTTGTTAATAATTGAGAGTTATGTCTCCCCTTATGGTTGAAATTTTCAGTATAGTTATTACTATAGTTTTATGATCTTATAAATGCTTGTATTTGTAGGTTTATTCAACAATTTATTTTGAGACTCGCGTATTTTTAGTTAGTTTGATTGGTTTAATCTTTATTTTTGAAATTAGAGCCTTGTGCGCTTAGGACGGATACCTTTTGTTAAAAGTTGTGCAGTATAAGTATGGATTAATTTCACAGCAAGATGACTAATATGCTTAATTAATGAAGCTCTGCGATGAAAACTAAAAACAGGATGCAATAACCTGGTGTAGAGTGATTCTGTTACAACTTTGTTACAAGTGATGTTGCAATATTAGCTGGAATATTTGTTCTATCACAGACCGTTAACAAACTATTTATGTAGTTGATTAGTTAGTTTATTCCACTTAATGTTCGAACATGAGTAATAACAGTAAACAGTAGCGAAAATAATAAAGCTATAACAGTAATAAAGAACACCAAGATTTAATATGGTTTAACCATGCGGTCTACGTCCACGGACCTCCCCTGGTCCAACAAACCTGTTCATTAAGAAACAACAAGTTACAACATCAATGCACTTACACAAATAAAGACTCCCTCTTGACCTTTGACGCCTAGATTAAGAATTCCTTAACGAACTTCGGTTTGGCGAGCTCCTTTCGACTTGCAACGTTCTCTCCCGAGAACTACACATTCTTCTCTCGAAGAATGAATAAAAGAGACAGTAAACTAATCACTCAAAGACTCACACAAATCGCTCATGACATACTGTCTAAACAAACAAAGTTGCAACACTTAATACAATCAAAGACTAAAACATAGATCGTATTGCAACATAACTTGGAACACTGGACAGAAAACTCTCTTGTATTTTCTCTTGTTGCTCTCTGTTTCTGCCTCTACTTTTCTGCCGTGATTGCTGCTATATAAATACAAAATTGCTGCTGCATATTGTCTTGGGTTGCAAGAAAAGCCTTTACTCATAAAACCCTATTCTTCTTTTCCTTGTGAATATGCAATAAATGTCATTCCTTAATTAGCACAAATCTTCTTCTTATATGGTAAGTTACCATAAAATTTTTCATGCACAATATAAAAGGTAAAAACACAAGTTATGGTAATATCATAAGTTTTACAAAACATAGCCAATCAATAATGGCCTTAATAATCTCCAATCAATTAATCAACCGTCAATCAAACTAATTGGCTCAACACCTTTCTTTTTTAATTACACGACAGCTGCGTCCAAAATCGTCTTATTAGTGACATTGGGCCGTGTCAGGACTAGAAATATAGTTGAAACCCTCCCTGGTTCAAAACCACTGGAACATTTTAGGCCCAATGCCTTGGCGGCTTCCTGGCCGTAGATGAGGAGAGAGCAAAAGCTATTAATTAGCTAATCTAGTACAGTGGATGACATACTTCCAAATGATAGAAGTGATAACCAAGATGGTTGATGTGAAAAAAAATTTCAACATTTTCTTCATTTAAAGTATTTCTTTAATTATTACATCAAACAATAATCATGATCATGATTATGATTATGCTGAAATAGTCATTAGTCTTTTACATAGTCAGTAAGACTCAGACCTCATCAGTCCAAACTAACTCTCCATGTAGGAGTGTTGAGTATTTCGCGTTGTAACCAATATGGATCAACAACCTCTTTCTTCTCTCTCAGCCTCTGGAAGAAGCTCCTCCACTGATCCATGGTACGCCTTAGACGAATACTCTTTTGACCTCCAAAGAGAAACTTGATCAATAAACATATACTGAAAGGAGGATAACGGATGATGATTCATGTCTGAATCCACTGAGGCAGCGCAAGCACATAAGCAATAAAAAGGAGCCCTGGTATCTAATCAGCTAAAACTTCAGAAGTAAAACTCGGGCCTCCATATAATGATAGAAACCAATCCTCTCTCATGAACGAAGTCTTGATATTCATATGATCGTCCATTTCTTCGTCATATTTTAATCCAATTCACAAGGTAATTAAAAAATATGCATCATCATTATTTTTACATATATTTCCAGGTTTTTAATCTGGTCCAAAGGGTTGAATTATATGTTTCAGGTAAAATTTACTGCAACGCTGTACCAAGAGTCCAAGCTCTCCCAACTTAGTGAATGAGAGAGAAATCCCTCTTTAGGCATCAATTAATACTTATGGATCAATTTGTCACTCCTGTAAGATTTACTATTATAAGAATTTTTTCACAGCTTTTAACTGTGGGTATCCATTCTCTGCTAAGGTTCACACTTTGAGCTTTGTAACTAAATTTTTGCCAACCACTGGGGAGTCTATGGATGTAGAAGCCAGACTGTGCAGGAAACAGCCACTCCACTGGGGAGTCTATGGATGTAAAGGCAAAAGAAAAACTTATGCAAGCTAGTTTATTTCGCGATATGAAATTGGACGATGCAGATCACAATTACAATTATACTGTTTGGTTGCAATGCAAGTGCTCAGATTGGGCTGGGTTTTGTTGACAAGTTACTGATAAGCTGGCAGTTCCAAAGGAGAAAGAAAAAGCAATGCAGGGGACATGGCAAGGCACACAAACAAACACACACACACACACACACACAAACAGAGAGAGGAAAGAGGAGAGAGAGAGAGATTACCAGAAGTACAAAGCCAACAGTTGCCAGTATCACTTGCATAAGCTCATCTAAAATCCCTGGAAGACCTTCATCATCTGATTCACCAGAAGTATCACCACTCCCACCCCCACCGCCACCCCCACCCCGTGGAGGATTTCCGCCACTGCCTCCCGTCATCAAAGTATTCTTGTTTTTTCATCTGCTGACGTAACACATCTTCTATTGAATGGTCTTTCTTTAAATTTCCCATGGCATTCTCAAGAGCCTTCCATGGGGAAGCCTGATGCCAATTTGAGGACAAGTGAGTTAGGTGGTATCAAGACAGGTCATAAAGCAACATTCATATTTCATAGTTAGCATTTCCTTTAAAGTCAAAGCCTCTCGCCATTGTCAAAGAGTTTCAAGAAGATAATTACCTCATTGCCCTTATCTGAGTTGCCTTTGCCGCCAAATAAACAGACAGTAGTAGTAAGTTGCTGGTATTTTGATGTAGCAGCACCAATAAGTTTAGGAGACAACTTTGGGGCTACACATATGATGGAAGACACAGAATTAAGTTAATATATATTATTAGTTAAAATACAGGATGCCTGAAACGCAGTCATTCCAAGTTTGGCTTTGCTGGAATTAGGGATTCAATAAAAGACGGCATGGACAAGGAGATTTGAGAAGTGAGATGAGAGTTTTGCTTTTGGGAAAAGGGATCTAGTGGATTTGATCTGACGTTGGAGATTTAATGGGTGTTTTTGTATTTTTTTAAAATATTAAGGATCAACTTAAAAAAAAGTGTAAACAATAGGGACTAAGTATGAAATTTAGCCATTTAGTGTATATATATATAACTAATCGGGTTTCGAATTTCAATTTTTTTTAACATTAAAAATTAAAATCTATCGATTTACCGGTCAGTTATTACTTATATAACCCAAAATCTAACGGATTTCCCTATCAATTTTTATTATCAATTTTTAGCAGACTAATACCCATCAATTTCGAATAAAATGGATAACCGTTGCCATTCCTAATTAATCACAGTGTCCCAGAAGTAGCATGATCAAGAGCCCCGAGGACATTTAAAAGAGGAATACAAAGAAAGAATTATAGTAGCTATTCAGTAAGTAAAGACTAAATCATTCAATGATTTTGTTTCCTCATTATATACGTCTGTCTCTCAACATGACCATGTACGGCTGGTACTTTGAAGATAACTAAATTTTCATCTTAAAATTAATTGGTGTTAATTGGAGTAGTCCAAGATCTTATAAGGTGGTCTTAGACTTTCTATTTTTCGAATATGTGACAAGTGTTATATTCTAACATTCCCCTTCACGTGTGACCTGATTTGAGATGGGTCATACGTAGAAGATTAAATACGTGTAGACCTTATTTTGAGATAATCACACTTGGAAGATTGAATACGTGTAGACCAAATTTTTTTTATTTTTTATTTTTGAGATAGGTTACCTATGGAAGATTGAATATACATGTGATAGATAACACATGTGGAAGATTGAAGGTGCGTGAACTATGCACACACAAAATATTGAAGACAAGTGGATCTAATTTAAGATAAGTCGCACGCGGATGAATATGACTAGACCAATGACCCATCTCTGATATCATGTGAAGATAACTGAGTTCACATCTTAAAACTAATTGGTGTCAAATAGAGTAATCTAAGATCTTATAAAGTGATTTTAAATTTTTTGATTTTCAGATATGTGACAAGTGTTATATTCTAACAGATATTTGACTTTTTTTATCAAGTTGAAATGTCAAATTTATGTTTATGGCGAGGCTATTTGGAAAAGTTCTGGATACTGACTTTTGTCAATGTAGTGACTACTCTAACCCGAGTGTCCGACTCCCCTAATCTCCATAAAGCACACAGTGTTGGCCAATCAACTACATACATTTATATGATGCAACAAAAGTGATGTCTTGGAGCAAGATTTTGACGCGGCATTTGCATATATGCCTTTATAATTATCACATGCCGTCTTAAACTCGAGCATTTCTCATGAGACAATTTTTCAAGATTTTTATTGCTTTATAAATACCTAGATGGAATTATCCCTTTGAAAAAAAAGGACCTAAGGTACGCAAAGGATAATATAATATATCTTTTAATGAAGACTAATAATAAATACATATCATAATTGGAGGAAAAAAAAAAAAGAATAACACCACAGGATAAATCAGACTTTCATTATAATTGAAGAAAAATAAAAAGAGAGAATATTTCTACATATTATATTACTTGTATGGTTTTCAAATCATTCACAATACAATCAAGATTCGCATACATTCATTCCTTGCTATCCTGTTCTAGATTGGACACTTTCCAACCAGAATCGACAATCTCACAAACAAATGGCCTATTTGTAGTGCTGGACTATTCTAGAGAATGGCAAGATATTTGTAATGAAATCATTACAATCATTATGCTCAAATGGCCAAAATGCTATAGTGGCTGAATTTCTAAATGGCATATGGAATGTTCAAGAAGGCTTATCACCGGGCCTCATGCATGCTATAGATAGAGAGCTTGTGGAGTTGTGGTGTATTTGTTGTAAATTGAGCTAGAGAAACTAAGCTCCACGAAAGGAGCCAACAAGAGCTCCTAAATTATGAGCCATTGAGCTCCATATCCAAGGAGCCTGCGAGAGCTCCACAATCAAGGAATCATGAGCCATTGAGCCATGCTATCCAAATCAATATCGGAGAGATCCTCCGCATATCAACTATTGTAATCTGTATGTCAATCATATCAATGAAAAAAATTCAAATTCTCTATTTTTGAATATGTACCCTATCATATTTGTATTTAATTTTTCACGTGAGTTCAAACTTCTATGTGTTTTCATCTACAACATATGTTCAATCTTCCATGCGTGATCCCTCTTTGAGATCCTCCTTCTTGTTTACCTCTGATCTCTTTTGCCGTTTCTCTAATCATATATATATTAATTCGTTCTTCATCTCGCCAATTTTTAGGACGAGAACTAGTAAATTCTTTATCTTTTTCTCTGCTATCCATATATAGGTAACCGTGTATGTTTATATTTATACATGTATATTTCTTCAAGTATATGGACTATGGAGTCACTTTGTATTAAGCATTGCTTTTATGCCCTCCTTTGATATTCACATTTTCTTTAAGTCATCACGTTTATAATATCGCATAATATATTCTTGAGGCGTTAGTTCACTTTTTTCTCTGTAGTAAAAACCACTTACCATGAAACGAAAAAAAAATAACGCTTAATAAGTAAATATTTATCATACAAATAAGGGTTAAGACAATACCCAGTTATATAAAGCATAATCCTATCTCTTTGTCTTTTATTTACTCCGTAAAATCCGAAAGACACATTGATGTTGATTTATAGACAAAAGGTTCCAAATAATTATTTGATCTTCACTGGACTTTATAGGAAATTGTAATGTCAAGTATTGTTGATATATGAGGTACGGCCTTTTGGCTATATAAATTTTAACATTCATCTCCCATAAGATATCCTCCGGATTGTTTTCCTTATACTGTTCCTGCTCCTATAGGAATTCTTCCCCATTTTCATTTCTTCTCTTTCATTCTCCCTGCCTTTCTCTTACTATGTTATGTTCTGTGAACAGAAGAAAGAAAGGAAAACAAAGTAATTAGAGAAGCCGGATTTCTATTTCAGTAGATACGCCCTTTGCAGACACAATATGTTATGCTTAATGCCGAGTATATATATAGGCATACACTTCCGAAAAGTTTGATGAATTTGGACAATTTACTATTGCATGGGAATCTCAAAGGAAATGGTGGGTTGACTTCAAATGGTTCACTTTCATATGAATAGTTCGATTACACGAGAGCAAGAACTGAAACTTAATCTCTAAGATTTCGACTTCCAGCCATTGTCAACATTGTCATTTTTATGATTAGCCTGAATTTGCTAAATACTTTTACCATTGCTGGAACGGCCTCAATCCTTATATTGCTGGGAAAACGCAATGGATTGCCATAGTCAGGGGCTCCATCCATAGCCAGTGGCTCCTTTCTCTGTTACAGAATAAGTAATCAGTTAGAACACGCATTTTTCTGCCCAGAAAGTCCAAATTTTTCGGCACCATAAGATATGGAGTCATGGCTGTCCTCGACTTTGTTTATGCCTAAAAGTTCTTTAAATCATTCTTTTTAACTTTTGTGTCATAATTGTTCTATCACATTTAAGGGAGGGAGGATGTAATGACCCGGTCATTAGTGGGGCCAATTAATGGCCACATAATTCTCACCACTAATTTATGGCTAAGTGGTTATTAGAAATTTTGAAAAAAAAAAAATAAGGATTTAAATAAGGACGAGTTAAATGCAACCACAACTTTTATTCTCTAATGTGTCTTGTAATAGTTTATATATCCTATTAGTTATTGAATGCAACTGAAAATGAAGTGTTTCTTTTTTGGACATCTTACTAGTGTTAATAGTGATCTTCTGTCTGATGTTAGTCTTCCTGCAAATCTTACATATTGTTAATATCATCTGGTGCTATACTTTTTGGTTTCTTCTATCATCTGTCTTAACCTTTTGTTGTGGGATAAGTTAACTTACTCAGCTTTTGTTCGCTCACAATATTTGTTTCTATCTGCTTTCTTTGCAGTTAAAACAGAGTAAACACTTAGGCATTGGACATCTGCGCATGATGAGCTAAGCTAAAGAGACTTCATTTTTTTTCTTTTTTTAAAAAGCTAAAGAGACTTCATTTGTTTCATCTCTACTAGTACTATTAGACTGGGATGAAAACACAGTTTCCAGTTTCGTGTTAGACTGTGCGTTGAAACAGTTAAACACGTTTGCAGATTAACAACAGTGATAAATGAATCAATTACAGTGATATGCCAAATTCAGACAGTGAAACAAATGAACAACAGTAAGTAAAAGACACATAATATTTTAATGTAGAAACCCAACTGGGAAAAAACCACGTGACCACTCCCAGGTCAAAGTAGGCAACCACTAGATGTTTTCACAGTTACAATAGTCAATGAATTTATGTGATTGACAACTCCCTTGTAACCCTCACCGCCTAGACCATCTAACCCACCTAAGGATTTATAACCTAGCGAGAACCCCTCGATTTAGCGTATTCTCCCGAATACTCACCTCCTTCTGCCAAAGGATGTTTAATGAGAGAAATGAATAGAGCGTTTATACATAAAATCCTGCTCATCGCAATTACAATGTTAGACGAACTCTCACCACAGTGTTTCCTCAAACAAACTCATAACCCACATTATAGCCCTTACAATATCTAAACTCTGCACTATATCTCCTCTCTACTTCTTGCAAGATCATTAGCATATATATATATAGGCGAGAGTAATGCAATCTTCGGCTCCGAGAAAACATGCAATTGTGAGTATCAATTTGTAGGAGTCTTTACCCAAGTCAATTTTCAAAGATTTGTTCAATCAAAAATCTTCTTGCCTTATCAAAACCTCATCAGAATCGCCTCATAATCTCCTTTGTAGTAAGTTAATAGCTTTCCATATAAGAGAAAATCATGCACAATCTTTTGCCAAAAATAAAAACAATTAATAGAATGCAAATGGCCCCTAATGTCGGGCTAACAAGCTTCCCATTTGGCTTTGTTTTTGGCAAAACTATTCTAAGTACCTGCAATTGTAATACTCAGATCACAGTGAGAGCAACAAAACACAATAGACCCCCAAAAAGAAACCAAGTAACCAACCAATAGAGAGACAAAATCCTAATTTAGATAAAGTCCTAACTTTTCTCCTTTTTTTTGCCACAAAGCAAGGCCAAATGAGAAACACATTTGCAAAACAGAGGCACCAATACTCAAAACACAATGGGATAGACTACGCATGCAAAACAGAGTAGATACCAGGAAATAGATAGATATATAAAGCCATAAAGAGGGATGAATTCACAGAGGTATCAGGGTAGTTAAAGCATAAGTACGAGGGCTACGCCCCTAAGAAAAAGAGAGAACAGGAAGGAAAAAACAAATGTATCAGCGGCACACACGCCAAATAAACAAGAACAACAATGGTCAGGAGATGAATGCAGGTGAGGAAGTAGATCTTGAACCATGGCAATAATGGCACTGTGGCCAGCAAGAACATCTTGAATTCGCTTGTCCTATGCAGTCAAAGCTCTTTGTAACTTCCTTACAGTGGTAGGGAGACTAGTCATACCACTAGTGGATGTGGCAGAATCGTCAACTTAAATTCAACAGATACTAAAGTGGTATAGTGCACTTTTTTTTATATGATAGAAATTAAAATTGTGATTCAAACTAAAATTTCTGATTATAATAAATTGCTATTTGATTATTCTATCTGATTCTTACGCATGGTACAAAGAATTCACATAATGTTGACCATTTCTTGACCAAAAAACGAAAGCAAAAAAGTTGACAATTTCAGACCTATAATAGGCCCACTGCACACGTTAGATGCACTTTTATACATGTACTTTATCCCACAAATCACTGTCTTTTGTTTTTTTTATTTAAAGAATTGTTAAAATATTTTACACCATATAAAATATTACACATAAATAAATTTTGAGACGCCTCACATCTAAAACAAAATCCCAATGGTCCACAGATCACTATCTTAACAACGTATAATTGTTCTTACGTAATATAAACGGTACTGAAAAAAAGTCATTGCATACGATCCCATCATTTGGTGTACCTTTTACTACCCCACTAAGAATTCAACAACACTTAACAAAGATTTTCACAAAGGGTATGCAGTATGCACTATTCTCCACAAAATCTTGCATTAAATGTGGAATTTTGAGTCTTTATTATTCTCTGCTCATTGTTCTTGAATCATTTGTATTACATTCTTTGACCAGCAAATTTTTTTACTCTGATTAAGATGGTTTTTGAAGTGCAGGCATGTTCTAACGGTTAAGTTGCTGTCCCGAGATCAGAAAATAATAGCTTCCCATTGTAGAAGCAGTCACTAGCAACATGTGAGGTAAATCTGCATAGGATATAACCTAAAGAGGTCTGAGCCTTCCTCAAACTCTAGAACTTCAGACTTAAAAGGTAAATCTGTGCAGGGTTTATTACATTAATTTCGTTAACACAGGGTTTATGATGCTTATTCGGTCGATCATAGGGGGTGTTTCATATTTTATCGTGTAAGAATTGTCTTCTGTCACTTGTTAAACTGAAAAGCTTTTCATTTGTTTTGTAGAAAGAAAAACTTATCATTTTCAGTAAGTTACAACTGATCCTTTTGGCTGTACTTTATAGAATTCTTTAGTTCTTTATCTATCATCATATAATGGATATAGTTTCTCATGATATAATGAAGTTAAATCAAAAGCATTGAAGTCTCTGTTGTGGTTTAATTTTTTAATTTTTTTTTAATATCTTCTTTTTGTGTTTAGTATGGTTTCGAATTCTGATGCTCATAGTGTGTGTTTTGTGTTAGGATATTGCGCTTGAGAACATGTAAATGATAAGTATATAGCACAAATTGAAGAGATTATGAACAATGGTTAAATGGTGATATGTCATATTTATCAAAATTGACCTCATTATCCACATTGTAAACTTTTAGAATGTGATATGTTTTGGTAAGATTTTGAACATCAAAGGCTAATGTTGGTAAGTGACTTTAAGTTTGTTCGACTTAGTTTTTCATAGACAGTGCGATCAACGATACAAAGATTTCGGTATAATACTAATTTTACCTTCTCCTACATTAACATTATGTAAATTTTGAGACCAACCCTTTGCAGATAGATGCATCAACTGTAAATATCTGTTCTCTAGTGAGTGTTTTTACAATATTCAATAGAAAAGGGAATTATCAAATGAAAACGCCTGAGTACGTGTTCTTCGATGAGTCTGTTTACAATGTTTGGTACCTAGCTTGAGCTTTCTCGTTTGGAGGTGGAAACAGAGTTACTCATGTGATTTATCATTTGGTAGATGCAAGGGAAATACTAAATTTGAGCATCACTGGACTTCCTAGGAAATTGCAATATTACTGGACTTCCTAGGAAATTGCAATATTAAGATTCGTATGGGAGTATTTTGTAAGCAGACTCACAGAAGTGATGGTTAGAACAACCTATCTGTGGTGTATACTTGGCTTCACCACATACTTTTGAAATGATGATGATTGGGAATAAGATTGGATGCCAAAGTTGCATATTTAAGTAGAGTTGCTTGAAACATTAGGCTTCAGGTGAAAAGGCTTCAATAAAGCATCATCAGAGTGCTAAATAGGTTGATGTGGTAGTTCTCAGATGTTGCTTGTGGACTGAGGCGAGTAAAGGATGAACTTATACGTCAAATCCCGCACAAACAAAAGATTCAAAGGCAATCTTACGCGTCTCAAATATTGTTGATATATGAGGTAGGTCCTCTTGGCTAAACAAATGTCTTTAACATTCATCTCCCATAAGAGATCCGGACTGCTTTCCTTATACCGTTCCTATTCCAATAGGAATTCTCACCTAGTTTCATTTCTTCTCTTTCATTCTTCCTGCCTTTCTCTGATTATGTTATGTTCTGTCAACAGAAGAAAGAAATGAAAACAAAGTAATTAGAGAAGCTGAATTTCTATTTCAATACAGACGCCCTTTGCAGACACAATATGTTATGCTTAATGCCTGCCAAGTATATATCTAGGCATACATTTCGAGAGCAAAATATTCTAGCATGTGGCTACGATGCATTTTAATCAGATGTATTTATGTATGTATGCATCCAATTCGGAGTTGTTGATGTTTATACCGATCAATCATAGAAGAAAGATTTTGATTCATTCCGATTATGCTTCATTCCTATTAATCGCCTTTTCTGTTTCAATCTCCTTGTGTTGTGTCTTGTGCTGATACTTTAACATTTAAGATTTTACAGACAAGGTGAATGATGACAGAATCTCTGGAACCATTTTTGTAATCATTGTGTTAACCTGTAACTGCAGTAGAACGGCAATGGATGACTTAGCTGCTTATTGCTTAGATATTGCTGATCCAGAATTGATGAAAAAAATTGTATTCGATCTCTCATTAGATGATAAGTACATGGGAGAGATAAAAAGTGCAATGGAAGCTCTAAATAAAGTGGATTTAGGCTTGGCATACACTTCCGAAAAGTTGATGAATTTGGACAATCTACTATTGCATGTAGTGGCTTGTGAAAATGATTTTGAAGCAGTAAGTACTGAAGATGATAACTTCCCTCAGGACTTTGTTGAGAAGGCATTTACACTTGATCTCTTACACACTATTCTAATTACTGAGATACGAGATCAGGACAATTTAATTAGTAGTCTTCAAGCCCTGACCGTTAGCACACGCGACAACAAATTTTCGTGTGAAAATTCAATGCAATTGTATAATGTCATGGGAGATAAGCAATTTACTCTAGATAAATGTATCACTAAATCTAGCCAAAAAAAAAAAAAAATGTATCTGCCTCTACATCGTCGTCGCTGAAGGGAACAAATCTTTAACTGTATTGCTTTTTTATGTAAAGAACAAACTTAATTTTGGTAAAAAATATAGGAATAGCTACCTGAAGAAAGAGATTTGTAACGTTTGGGATGTTGATATTAGAATCCTAGCATAGTTCTCTTGACTTGTATTTCTTGATTGTATGTGTTCATATCAATGAAGTTTTTACTTACAGGGAAAAAAAAAGGTCACTATAGTGAAACGGCATGGGATTTAAACCATTCTCAGCCTTTATCTGTAACAAATTAATCAAAATTTATTGGTTTTATTTATTTATTTAACTTTTGTCTAAGAAAGCAAAGAAAAATGACGAGAAATATATAATCAGAAATTTCGATGAGGAATTTTTGTATATATTAATGGTCTTCAAAGTTCTGTGATTGCTTTGTGATCAGCTAGAACATGTTGACTAACTAAAATATTTCTTATTATTATTTTTATTATTATGGTAGTATGATCTATTTGTTCGTTACCTTCAATTTTTTGAAAAAAATAACTCAATTAATCCTAAAAGTTTGCTTATTTTGATATTTTGGTTCCAAATGTTTCAAATCGAACACTTTAGTTTCAAACGTTTTACATAAGAGACATTGTTAGTCTATTAGTTTATTTTTAAAAAAATTTTCATTTAAAATTTGACTGAAAAGTACATAATTATTACGTAATTATATGTAGTTTATTTTTTATGCCGTCAAATTTTAAACACAATTATCAACTTCATTCAACACAGGACAAAAAAAAAAAAAAAAATACATAAAATGATATTATATATGTTTCATGCAGAGTAACAATAATGTATACAAATTACACTCGAGTAAAGAAAGAAAAGAGAGAATAATATATTACAGGATTAATCGTTTTATGATTAATTTTCAGATCATTCACCATTCATTCGAGATTCATATACATTCATTCATCGCTATCGTCGCTATCATCGCTTTCATCGCTATCATCGCTATCGTCGCTTTCATCGCTTTCATCGCTATCATCGCTTTCATCGCTATCATCGCCATCATCGCTATCATCGCTTTCATCGCTATCATCGCTTTCATCGCTATCATCGCTATCCTGTTGTTCTGGATTGGACACTTCCCAACCAGAGTCGATAATCTCACAAACACATGGTCGACAGAGGGGTAACAAGCAACTTTCACATTCAAAGACCGTGTACTTTCCACTCAAATATGTACCACACTTATCACAGTTGGATTTATATCTAGGTTTCCTCCTATAGGTGAGAGGATGTGGGTGATAGTCAATTTGAAGTGTACCCCCAAACTTCACACAACGCACGAAGCCAATTCTAGGAACGCAACGAGGATGGAAAGAGTTGTCGCATTCACGACAATGATATAGCCAGCGCTTAGGATGAATTTCGTACTCGCACATGTCGCAAATAAATTCATCCGGATGATAATAGAAAGGTGGAAAGCTTAGGACAAGAGGATGTTCATCCCACCTGTGTCTGACACTTCGAGGTAACATTGCGCATTTAATTGCCAAATTGAAGTCGCAACGCTCGCAACCGAAATTGACGTCTCCATGGTACCGCAAACAAGCTTTGCATAACTTGTCGGAATTATTACATCGAACAAGGGGGTGGGGGTGAGCTTCATGTTTTATTGTACTAGGAAGAAGAGCGCATTTGATGTCAATCAAAAAGTCGCACTCCTTGCACTCATAGAAGAACCCATTAAAACTCCATTTGCAGATTGTACAATTAGAAAAACGAAAAAACTCCTGGAAATGGCTGAGGGAGAGTTTGTGCTGTGGATGATGGGAAGATGATAGCTCTTTTGGTAGCTGAGCACAATCTAAATGGATCAAGTATTTGCATTCAGCACAAGTATAACATGTACCTGAAATGGGTTCACCGCAACCATCGCACACTGTCTCCTGATCATCATCGGTCATTTCTGTGTAATCATCTTGGACACTGTCGAGAATCAAAGGGTGATCGTGGCTGAAGTGGTTAATTTCTGTTGATAATTCAATCAGTGGGATGCTATTTTGCTTGAGGAAATGTCGAATCAGTTGTGAAGATAATGTCTCCGCAGGCAAGCAGATCAAATCTGGTGTGACCCCACCATCACTAGAATTATAAAAAAAAAAAAAAAAAATGTCATTGTTAGATGAAATTAGCAGATCGAGCAAGTCTTTATACTTTTGATTTTTAATGGTTTTAGGGCCTGGAAAACAAAAAGAAAGAAACTCAAGTGAAGAAAGCATGCAGATTATGGATTCTGTTGTCATTCTAGACGGATCGATTTTGATGCAAACATTGATGGTTTAAGTAAATCAATTAGACTATTCCATGGCAAAAATTACACAATTGCATAAATTTATATTCTATAACCAAGAAAAAGTGAGAAAGCAGAAAAGAATTAAGAGAGAATCTTACGAGTTAAAAGCATCCTCTTGGGACTTAGATGTGATGCACTTGAGATGGACGAAGTATCTACAAAGGCCACAATAATATACCCAATAAAGTGGGTGTAGTCTTTCACGACAGATATCACAATCAAATCCGTAAGACCGGTATTTTTCAGGAAGACAATAAGATAGGGAGAGAGGGTGAGGGTGGTCTTTGTGCGACGAGCTGATTGGAAGTGATCCACAAGTCTTGTGGATCCAGAATGAGCATACAGTACAATCATACAACTCATCTTTCTTTTCTATGCCGCAAGCATCACAGTTGAATAAAGCACTTCTTTTCTTGTGTTTTAAGGGGTGATGATGGCTTGTGTGTTTAAATATTGTGCCCTGATGGCTAGTGTTTTCAGATGTGCCTTCAACACTTTGTGCACATAAAACATCCACATCAAACCTACACTTGGAACAATGATAGTTAAAACGACGCCAACCTTTTTTGCAGATATCACAATAGGATTCTTCATAAGGTGGTTCTGCAAGGAGTTTAAGTGGGTGTTGTGGATGCATTATATGTGTAATCTCTAATGGTAATTCGGCACAGGATTTGTGAAGGAAGACTTTACATCTGCTGCAACAATATGCTGTTGATCCAGAGACTACTGGTTGTTCACAACCATAACAAACAACTTTCTTGCGCTCGTGATCGTCTCCTTGCAAGTCCTTGATCGGTACAAGGGGATGATTATGGCTAAAATGATTAATCTCCATGTGTGTTTCACTCTTTGTTAATTTTACTCTCTTTCTGTCTCACAATTCAAATGCCACGAATGCAAACTTTTGAGAGTAATGACCCCATATAAATAGATCATGAAAGCCAAATAATTAATGTTTGTGAGAATAAACTTTTCGTGTCCAGAAAGTGATGTCAAATTGGTAATTCATAATTTGCTTCAATTGTTCATTGAGAATATAATTTTTCATTTTCACCAAGTTATACCAATTGTAGATAATTCTTACCTTCCGTAGTGACCAAGTGATACCAAATTCTTTCGATTTCACTTTTAAAATGCTTAAGTTTAATTTAATTAATTGAGACTTGACTCCTCTACAATTCTATTATCTACAATTTCATACAATACTTATTCTGATCAATATCATGTGTCACTAAATCTCATCTATGGACCACATTAATTTTGCTAAACCAACTTTTCAACCATAGATAGAAAGTATTAAATATCAAATCTAAACTACCATGTTTAATTAGCAAACAAATATGGAAGGATAAGAGAGAGAGAGAGATATATATATATATATATATATATATATATATATATATATATATATATACTATCTTTAGTACCGTGTTCTCTCAAATTTTCATTTTGACGTTATTGTGTGAAGTTATAGCTGAACTATAATTTGTAGGACTTGTAAATTCCCTCCCAATTCACTAAAATTTGAGATAATCAGAAATAAAATTACTAACTTTACACCATTAATATGAGTTTTTTTTTTTTTTTTTTGTAATAATCGACATGAGATTTGCTCAAACAAATTTTATATGACTTTTTTTTTTCAAAAAAGAAAGAAAAAAGAGATCATATGACTTGGAAAAATAATCTAATGGCTTCATTTCTTCTTTTTTTTTTTTGTCCAACTTCTATATTATTTTCTAAGTGATGCTTCAAGTACTTTTGGAAAACGTAATTCTTAGAGCACAAAAAAATAAATGGGTCGTTTTCTTGCATTTTTTCCTTTTGTTTATACATCTTATATATTATCTATATAACATATATTGCATCGTTTTCTTACATCTTATATATTCTTTATACACATGGCTCTTGCATTTATCGTTTTCTTGCATTTTTTTCATGTGTTATTGTTTTGTTTCCTTTTTTTTTTTTTTGCAATCATATGCTTCTATATTTATTTGGTAATTAAATATAATAGTTTAGATTTAGTATTTAATACTTTCTAACTATGGTTGGAAAGTCAGTTTAACAAAATTAATATGGTCCGTAGAAGAGATTGAATAACACGTGGCATTAATCAGGAGAAGAATTATATGAAATTGTAGGAAATAGAATTATAGAGGAGCCAAGTGCAATTAGTTGTAGATGATATGGTACAAATCTCTTACGATAGCTCCGAGTACACAATTTGCAAAATAGAAGAACCACATGGTGCTTTTTTCGGGGCATTCCTCTAACAATCAAATTAGTTATAGAATCACTTTGTATTCAAGCATCCACAGTTTGCTTCAATGCCTTCCTTTGATACCCATATTTTCTTTTACATAGTGTATGAAAGCACTTGTACTGTGTAATTCATTTGATTTATAAATGAATTCCATAAGAATTTGTATTTAAAAATGAATTCCCTTATTTAGAAATGTAATTTGCAATACATGTGCATGGAATTGAAATTAAAATTTGTATTTAAAAATGAATTCCCTTATTTGGAAATGTAATTTGCAATACATGTGCATGGAATTGAAATTAAAATTTATATTTTACTCAAATAGCCCTCCTTTATTTTATTGAATTTGTAAAATTTAGGAATGATAAATAAGAACTTTTGAACAATCTAACAAGCAATAGCATGGACTATTGATGCCTTGACTTATTAATCAATTATGTTTTCTTCGTGTTTTATTGAAAGAAGAATGGTGAGGGAGAGGGTTTGAAATATATTTTATTTTTATCTTTGTATTGAGTCAAAGTTAAACTTAAGTGTAAAAAAAAATTAATGGGTAATTTTGTCTTCAAAAGAAAAACACTAACTTAAAAAATGTTGATTTGTAAATTTCACCTTTTGAGCAAGGATTTAGGTAAGCCTTGAGCAAATCTAAGATTTACAAATCCTGAATTTTTAATTTTTTAAAGTGATGTTTCGAAACATAAAAAGTTGAATTTGCAAATGAATTCTGTAAAATTTTGTGAAATTCATTTGTTCCAAATAGTCATCAAATACACAATATCTTTGTTAATATTGATATATATTCTCCAGACAATACTATAAATTTTTACCATATAAATGATAGTTGAACTATTACCCCAATGAAATAAAGCATAATCCTATCTTTTCTTTTTTAAACGCGTTATTGGTAATATTTCAATTTTTATAGGAATAGTATTTATAGGACTCTTGTAATGAAGAGACGGTTTGTGCCTTCTTCTAGTTTAGACTGGACGATGGGGCAGGTAAGTCCCCCATCTTCCTGTGGAGGTAAGGTCTATGTCCCCCTCCACTTTTATATTCTCATTTTTGGGTAATTAATAAAATTGTGGAGGGAAGTCCCACTCCTTTTTTTTTTTTAAAAAAAATTTCCATTACTAATTACACATCCGCTACTCATTTTTTATGATCTTATTATTACGTCTTATCCAAATCCTAAACAATTACACTAATGGCACCCTCTCTAATGCTATTACATCATTTAAATGACTTAGCACCCCTCTATGTTTTGTCAAAAGTGCATAATACCCTCCTGTGTTTTAAAAGATAGTTGATTACTCCCCAATATTTTATAAAAGTAACTGAATACCCCCCTGTGTTTTAAAAGGTAGCTGATTACCCTCCTGTATTTTATAGAAGTAGTTGATTACCCACTGATTCTCTGGTAATTGAGATACCAAGGTTCGAACTCATAAGGTGGGGGCAAGTAAGGGTGGGGGAAAAAAAAAGTTGGTAATTCATACTTTGCTTCAATTGTTCGTTGAGAATATAACTTTTCATTTTTACCAAGTGATACCAAGTGATACCAAGTAGATAATTCTTAATTTTCGTAGTGATGAAGTGATACCAGGTACTTTCGATTGCACTTTTGATATGCTTGAGTTTAATTTAATTAATTACAGAATTAATCCTTATGGCACTTCAGTATACCCTTAATGAGGACCAACTTGATTATTTGTGTAGTTTAAGTTAATGAAATTATAGTGTTGATGGTGTTAGAATTTTTAAAAAAAAGAGTTTTCTTCAATTTTAAACAATGCATTGAATCTAATTTTATTCTTTCTTCTTTAATTTTAAATATTGTAGGGATTTTATTATTAAATATTATACTTCTTTCCAACAACCCATGCAAGAATTAATCACCAATGCTATTATTCATAATATGTCTCGCTTATAAAATATTTAATATGAAATCCTGACTATCTCCTTCAAAAGCCTATTCAACCCTTTTTTTTTTCTTGTTTTTGGTTTAGGTATAAAAGAAGATGAAATCATGGTTCGAATTCAAAACCTTTAATTAAAATACTATACTCTCTTACTTGATCATTCCAACCAACACTTGAGTGTTATTCAACCTAATTTTGAGTTTCGAATACTTTAGATCCTCATCCTTTATTTACCTCTAATCTTGCTTTCCCTTTTTCTCTAGTCATACACTGATCTTCTTTGACCTGTGTTAGCTCTGTGAGAGGTTTTTTTTTTTCTTTTGTTTTGCCTTTTCTCTCATTTCCATATAGGTAACCATGCATGTTTATATCTATACGAGCAATGTTAGATGTCACCCTTTTTCTATCACCAAATTATCACCTTCTAGTTGGTATGCCTAGTTGTCATGCCAACTCTCTCTTCATTTATTAACTTTATTTAATTTCTATCTTTTCTTTTATTAAAATTTCCATCTCTTTGTTTTTCCATTTTTCTCTCCTTAATTAGCGTTTACTATATTCTCTCTCTTTCTCTTCTATTTTAGCCTTCCATACGGCAGTAATTTTTTTCCACTTAAAAATCACATAATTGGCTATTATACGCCAAAATTATGTAGACACTTTTGTTATCGCCATGTTTCTCTTTCTGATGTAGTGAGCACAAATATATATTAATAATGTATGTTTATATCCTTTACTTCACAATTGACTATGTCACTTTAATTGATATGCCAATAAATTCTCTCTCTCTCTCTTTTTTCTGTAGAAATAATATCTTAGATTTCATCCTAAAACCCGACCTTAGTCTTATATTTTCTAAAGAAATATTAGCTCTTCTCAAAGCTTCCATCCTTCGACTTAATTAACTTATTTTTTTGCAATCTCAATCATATTTTTCATATTTTTATTTTATGTAATTCTCTCTAAAACTAAAAGAAGATTAAACATACTAATTTCGCTATATTTTTGTTTATTACTTTTTATGTGCAACATAGAATTATTCTTCTTTTTGGTGCTAGTATATGATAATGATAAGACAAGTGAAAAAATTGTATAGATATCAAAAGTCAAAGTTAAAAAAGGAGGAAACTTTAATTAAGGGAGAGAAAAAATAGAAAAAAGAAGATAGAGAATTAAATAAAGCTAATAAATGAAGAGAGAGAAATAGAATAAATTTATCTAGTTGACATGACAACTACACATACGAACTAGGAGGTGATAATTGAGTGATAAAAAGAGGGTGACGTTTAACATTACTCTTTTAAAAAATATTTTTGCGAAGTTATTTTTACATAATGCAAAAAATTATTTTCTTTTTCTTTCTCAAATATACCCTTCATATTTTTTCAAAACCAACATTTGCCCTTAAAATTTTTAAAAGCTCAACATTGTCCAATTTAAGCTAAACAACTAACAACTTTTTTTCAACAACACTTTTAACCAAAGTTCTATATATCAAAAACTAAAATTTCACATTTAAATCAAATACTCTATCACTTTGTATTCAAGCATCCTTATTTTGCTTTTATTTCAGAATCACTTTGTATTCAAGCATCCTCATTTTGCTTTTATGTCCTCCTTTGATACCCACATTATTTTTTATAGTCATCACATGTACAATATCCTTGTTAATATTGATATATGTTCTCCCGGTGATACAATAAATTTTTATCATATAAATGAGAGTTGAAATATTACCCGATGTTGTAAAGCAAAATCCTATCTCTTCTTTTAAAAAAAATATTATTTAATTAACATAACTCCGGAAAATCTGAAAGAAACATCAATATCATTTTAAGTGAGAAGGTAGACAAAAGGATCCAAAACTGAATTTTAAGTGAGAAGGTCAACTATGTCAATATCTTATGGAAGTGTTTAAAAAAGTAAATAAAAAATAAAACTAATTTATAATGAAAATCACTCCTTTACTAGTTACATGTCCACTACTCATTTTTTATGATCTTATTATTTACGTCTTATTCCAAATCTTAAAGAATTACATTAATGTGGATCTCTATTACATAATTTTATCGCTAACCAGTAGTAGTAGCTAGCTCTCTAACTCTATTACATAATTTTATCGCGGATGAACTACACTAGCCTCTCCTGTGTTTTTAAAAATTACACAATATCCTCCCGTTATCCAAAACTTGTATAATACCCTCTTGTGATTTACTAAACTTAGCCCACGTGCCTCCTCCCTACCTTTTCGGCAACATAGACAATGGAACTACACAAAAAAACTTAAATGCCCTTAATTCTTTTTTTTTTTCTCTCTTTTCTCTCTTTTTTCCTCCTTAATTCTATATACATATATATGTGTGTGTGTGTGTATGTATGTGTGTATGTGTGTGTGTGTGTGTGTGTGTGTGTGTGTGTGTGTGTGTGTGTGTGTGTGTGTGTTTGTTATATACACACACATACCAAACCAAAAAGAAAAAGAGATATATAAATAGGGTGGCTGGGGGGTTAACAGGGTGGAGTTGGGTAGAAAGGCTGATGAGATGGGGTGGGGTAGGGGCCTGACAAGGTGTCAATGGTTGTTGGTGGGGTGGGATGAGGTGGTGGGCTGATGATGTAGGGGGTTGGGGAAAATGATCAGAATAAACCTCATGTGTTTGCCAAGTGATGTCAAGTTGGTAATTCACACATTCAGACGAGTTCGAATTTCATTGGGTAGGGGAAGGTGGGGGTGAGGGGAAAAAGTTGGTAATTCATACTTCAATTATTCATTTGCGAATATAATTTTTCGTTTTCACCAAGTGATACCAAGTAGATAATTTTTACTTTTCTTAGTGACGAAGTGGTACCAGGTTCTTTTAATTGTACTTTTGAAATGCTTAAGTTTAATTTAGTTAATTGTAGAGAATTTATCATTATACTAGTTCATAACTGAGTACTAAAGCTGAACATTTTTGCTATGTTATAAGCTATAGTGAGAGAGTCTCTTATATGTAGAGTAATCTATCTTGGTCATTGGAGGACTTTCCAAACTCATCTTACTAGTGCATGTGTAATGCATTAGACTGGAAACATTGATCGATTTTCTCGGTTAGTATTAAATTAGAGCACAATATTGGTCAACCAAGTTTTAAAAAACTACAAGCGTACAGGTCAGTGTCATACATGATTGAGTGTGAGAATCGTATCCACAGCCACAGGAAGGCTTCTAAGTGAATTCTAGTAGAGTTTGTGTGAAATTTTACAGGGAGAATAACTTAAGTGTGGAGTGAGCTTGTCAAACCACTTAAAAATCCTTGCACAGAAGAGAATTTTATTGTAGCATTGCAAGTTTTAAAAGTAGTGTATTACTTTAATTTCTTAATCCTAATTCACCCCCTATTAGTATTATTACCTCCAATAATATCTCAGTTGTTAATTTAACTTGTTAGATTCTTCACAATAAGACTTGATGTTAAAATATGAAAAACTGGTAGTAATATTCGAAATACGTTGGTGTGGCTTTAGAATAAGTTACAAGAGTTTTATGGGAAGTCGTCTTCACCAAATTAGGCTTTTTTTTTGGATTTTATTTACTTGGCTTGAACTAAGTAGAATGACCTTTTTCTTTTATTGATTTTTATTTTCTTTGAAAGATAATCAATATTATGAAGTCGGTACAGGTATGGATTACGTATATTTTAAAATCTTATATTGGTGAATGTTTTGGATTTTTTTATACTAATTATTATTATCCTTAATTGTATCATGTTCTAATTTAATGCATAAAAATTATGGTCTTATTGTTTGAATCACTAATTTTTGTGTTCAATTAAATTATTATTTATTCTACATAATTGCATGACATAAATCTTTTTAAAATAAGTTTTAAAACAAATAATGTGTTTGGAAACTATAGGGTGAATTGTACCAATTACTATTCACATGAACAATGACCAGGGTCAATGTTCACTGGAATAGTTTGTGACCATCAAGTCACTTGGCGTAGGGAGTTTTTTGAGTTACATTGTTTTTTCTATAAACATAAAGATTAAAATTTGGGACCAATTAAAAAATGTTTCAATCATGAATACCTATAAAAACATTTTTTCTTGCACTTTTCACTTAAGCTTTGATAAGGACTACTATATGTACCACTTGCACCATATCTTCAAGGTTGTGACCTAGCTAGGGTAGAATGAGATTTGAGCCCTTTTTAAGTGGGGTTTGAAATACACTAAGTTCTAGGTAACGCATTATCTTTTCATTTGGATTCCTTTTCGCTTGTGGTGGTCGAGTCAATCTAGCTAGCCATCTTTTAACTATATTACTAGTTGTCACCGTAACCGTATGTGGGTTTCAACATAGTGATTTGATGGGATTTCAGATTTTGGAGTATGGCTCAACATTTTTGCACTGTGACTATAGCTCATTTTTGCACCTTTTGCTTGGCATACACTTATCCAAAACTAAATAAATAAATAAAAATATTTTATAAAGTTCGTTTTAGTTATGGCATGGTATTTGGATTTACCTTTCTTCTAATTGTATTATTTTGTGGATTGGTGAGGAATAGGTCTTTTTGCAAGGGCACATGGATAAAAGACTACCTTGGTAGTAGGACATCAGTCTTTCTTTTACCATTTTTTGTTAATAATTGAGAGTTATGTCTCCCCTTATGGTTGAAATTTTCAGTATAGTTATTACTATAGTTTTATGATCTTATAAATGCTTGTATTTGTAGGTTTATTCAACAATTTATTTTGAGACTCGCGTATTTTTAGTTAGTTTGATTGGTTTAATCTTTATTTTTGAAATTAGAGCCTTGTGCGCTTAGGACGGATACCTTTTGTTAAAAGTTGTGCAGTATAAGTATGGATTAATTTCACAGCAAGATGACTAATATGCTTAATTAATGAAGCTCTGCGATGAAAACTAAAAACAGGATGCAATAACCTGGTGTAGAGTGATTCTGTTACAACTTTGTTATAAGTGATGTTGCAATATTAGCTGGAATATTTGTTCTATCACAGACCGTTAACAAACTGTTTCTGTAGTTGATTAGTTAGCTTATTCCACTTAATGTTCCAACATGAGTAATAACAGTAAACAATAGCGAAAATAATAAAGCTATAACAGTAATAAAGAATACCAAGATTTAATATAGTTCAACCATGCGGTCTACGTCCACGGACCTCCCCTGGTCCAATAAACCTGTTCATTAAGAAACAACAAGTTACAACATCAATGCACTTATACAAATAAAGACTCCCTCTTGACCTTTGACGCCTAGATTAAGAATTTCTTAACGAACTTCGGTTTGGCGAGCTCCTTTCGACTTGCAACGTTCTTTCCCGAGAACTACACATTCTTCTCCCGAAGAATGAATAAAAGAGACAGTAAACTAATCACTCAAAGACTCATACAAATCGCTCATGACATACTGTCTAAACAAACAAAGTTGCAACACTTAATACAATCAAAGACTAAAACACAGATCGTGTTGCAACATAACTTGAAACACTGGACAGAAAACTCTCTTGTATTTTCTCTTGTTGCTCTCTGTTTCTGCCTCTACTTTTCTGCCGTGATTGCTGCTATATAAATACAAAATTGCTGCTGCATATTGTCTTGGGTTGCAAGAAAGCCTTTACTCATAAAACCCTATTCTTCTTTTCCTTGTGAATATGCAATAAATGTCATTCCTTAATTAGCACAAATCTTCTTCTCATATGGTAAGTTACCATAAAATTTTTCCTGCACAAAATAAAAGGTAAAAACACAAGTTATGGTAATATCATAAGTTTTACAAAACATAGCCAATCAATAATGGCCTTAATAATCTCCAATCAATTAATCAACCGTCAATCAAACTAATTGGCTCAACACCTTTCTTTTTTAATTACACGACAGCTGCGTCCAAAATCGTCTTATTAGTGACATTGTGCCGTGTCAGGACTAGAAATATAGTTGAAACCCTCCCTGGTTCAAAACCACTGGAACATTTTAGGCCCAATGCCTTGGCGGCTTCCTGGCCGTAGATGAGGAGAGAGCAAGAGCTATTAATTAGCTAATCTAGTACAGTGGATGACATACTTCCAAATGATAGAAGTGATAACCAAGATGGTTGATGTGAAAAAAAATTTCAACATTTTCTTCATTTAAAGTATTTCTTTAATTATTACATCAAACAATAATCATGATCATGATTATGATTATGCTGAAATAGTCATTAGTCTTTTACATAGTCAGTAAGACTCAGACCTCATCAGTCCAAACTAACTCTCCATGTAGGAGTGTTGAGTATTTCGCGTTGTAACCAATATGGATCAACAACCTCTTTCTTCTCTCTCAGCCTCTGGAAGAAGCTCCTCCACTGATCCATGGTACGCCTTAGACGAATACTCTTTTGACCTCCAAAGAGAAACTTGATCAATAAACATATACTGAAAGGAGGATAACGGATGATGATTCATGTCTGAATCCACTGAGGCAGCGCAAGCACATAAGCAATAAAAAGGAGCCCTGGTATCTAATCAGCTAAAACTTCAGAAGTAAAACTCGGGCCTCCATATAATGATAGAAACCAATCCTCTCTCATGAACGAAGTCTTGATATTCATATGATCGTCCATTTCTTCGTCATATTTTAATCCAATTCACAAGGTAATTAAAAAATATGCATCATCATTATTTTTACATATATTTCCAGGTTTTTAATCTGGTCCAAAGGGTTGAATTATATGTTTCAGGTAAAATTTACTGCAACGCTGTACCAAGAGTCCAAGCTCTCCCAACTTAGTGAATGAGAGAGAAATCCCTCTTTAGGCATCAATTAATACTTATGGATCAATTTGTCACTCCTGTAAGATTTACTATTATAAGAATTTTTTCACAGCTTTTAACTGTGGGTATCCATTCTCTGCTAAGGTTCACACTTTGAGCTTTGTAACTAAATTTTTGCCAACCACTGGGGAGTCTATGGATGTAGAAGCCAGACTGTGCAGGAAACAGCCACTCCACTGGGGAGTCTATGGATGTAAAGGCAAAAGAAAAACTTATGCAAGCTAGTTTATTTCGCGATATGAAATTGGACGATGCAGATCACAATTACAATTATACTGTTTGGTTGCAATGCAAGTGCTCAGATTGGGCTGGGTTTTGTTGACAAGTTACTGATAAGCTGGCAGTTCCAAAGGAGAAAGAAAAAGCAATGCAGGGGACATGGCAAGGCACACAAACAAACACACACACACACACACACACAAACAGAGAGAGGAAAGAGGAGAGAGAGAGAGATTACCAGAAGTACAAAGCCAACAGTTGCCAGTATCACTTGCATAAGCTCATCTAAAATCCCTGGAAGACCTTCATCATCTGATTCACCAGAAGTATCACCACTCCCACCCCCACCGCCACCCCCACCCCGTGGAGGATTTCCGCCACTGCCTCCCGTCATCAAAGTATTCTTGTTTTTTCATCTGCTGACGTAACACATCTTCTATTGAATGGTCTTTCTTTAAATTTCCCATGGCATTCTCAAGAGCCTTCCATGGGGAAGCCTGATGCCAATTTGAGGACAAGTGAGTTAGGTGGTATCAAGACAGGTCATAAAGCAACATTCATATTTCATAGTTAGCATTTCCTTTAAAGTCAAAGCCTCTCGCCATTGTCAAAGAGTTTCAAGAAGATAATTACCTCATTGCCCTTATCTGAGTTGCCTTTGCCGCCAAATAAACAGACAGTAGTAGTAAGTTGCTGGTATTTTGATGTAGCAGCACCAATAAGTTTAGGAGACAACTTTGGGGCTACACATATGATGGAAGACACAGAATTAAGTTAATATATATTATTAGTTAAAATACAGGATGCCTGAAACGCAGTCATTCCAAGTTTGGCTTTGCTGGAATTAGGGATTCAATAAAAGACGGCATGGACAAGGAGATTTGAGAAGTGAGATGAGAGTTTTGCTTTTGGGAAAAGGGATCTAGTGGATTTGATCTGACGCTGGAGATTTAATGGGTGTTTTTGTATTTTTTTAAAATATTAAGGATCAATTTAAAAAAAAGTGTAAACAATAGGGACTAAGTATGAAATTTAGCAATTTAGTGTATATATATATAACTAATCGGGTTTCGAATTTCAATTTTTTTTAACATTAAAAATCAAAATCTATCGATTTACCGGTCAGTTATTACTTATATAACCCAAAATCTAACGGATTTCCCTATCAATTTTTATTATCAATTTTTAGCAGATTAATACCCATTAATTTCGAATAAAACGGATAACCGTTGCCATTCCTAATTAATCACAGTGTCCCAGAAGCAGCATGATCAAGAGCCCCGAGGACATTTAAAAGAGGAATACAAAGAAAGAATTATAGTAGCTATTCAGTAAGTAAAGACTAAATCATTCAATGATTTTGTTTCCTCATTATATACGTCTGTCTCTCAACATGACCATGTACGGCTGGTACTTTGAAGATAACTAAATTTTCATCTTAAAATTAATTGGTGTTAATTGGAGTAGTTCAAGATCTTATAAGGTAGTCTTAGACTTTCTATTTTTCGAATATGTGATAAGTGTTATATTCTAACATTCCCCTTCACGTGTGACCTGATTTGAGATGGGTCATACGTAGAAGATTAAATACGTGTAGACCTTATTTTGAGATAATCACACTTGGAAGATTGAATACGTGTAGACCAAATTTTTTTTATTTTTTATTTTTGAGATAGGTTACCTATGGAAGATTGAATATACATGTGATAGATAACACATGTGGAAGATTGAAGATGCGTGAACTATGCACACACAAAATATTGAAGACAAGTGGATCTAATTTAAGATAAGTCGCACGCGGATGAATATGACTAGACCAATGACCCATCTCTAATATCATGTGAAGATAACTGAGTTCACATCTTAAAACTAATTGGTGTCAAATAGAGTAATCTAAGATCTTATAAAGTGATTTTAAATTTTTTGATTTTCAGATATGTGACAAGTGTTATATTCTAACAGATATTTGACTTTTTTTTATCAAGTTGAAATGTCAAATTTATGTTTATGGCGAGGCTATTTGGAAAAGTTCTGGATACTGACTTTTGTCAATGTAGTGACTACTCTAACCCGAGTGTCCGACTCCCCTAATCTCCATAAAGCACACAGTGTTGGCCAATCAACTACATACATTTATATGATGCAACAAAAGTGATGTCTTGGAGCAAGATTTTGACGCGGCATTTGCATATATGCCTTTATAATTATCACATGCCGTCTTAAACTCGAGCATTTCTCATGAGACAATTTTTCAAGATTTTTATTGCTTTATAAATACCTAGATGGAATTATCCCTTTGAAAAAAAAGGACCTAAGGTACGCAAAGGATAATATAATATATCTTTTAATGAAGACTAATAATAAATACATATCATAATTGGAGGAAAAAAAAAAAAGAATAACACCACAGGATAAATCAGACTTTCATTATAATTGAAGAAAAATAAAAAGAGAGAATATTTCTACATATTATATTACTTGTATGGTTTTCAAATCATTCACAATACAATCAAGATTCGCATACATTCATTCCTTGCTATCCTGTTCTAGATTGGACACTTTCCAACCAGAATCGACAATCTCACAAACAAATGGCCTATTTGTAGTGCTGGACTATTCTAGAGAATGGCAAGATATTTGTAATGAAATCATTACAATCATTATGCTCAAATGGCCAAAATGCTATAGTGGCTGAATTTCTAAATGGCATATGGAATGTTCAAGAAGGCTTATCACCGGGCCTCATGCATGCTATAGATAGAGAGCTTGTGGAGTTGTGGTGTATTTGTTGTAAATTGAGCTAGAGAAACTAAGCTCCACGAAAGGAGCCAACAAGAGCTCCTAAATTATGAGCCATTGAGCTCCATATCCAAGGAGCCTGCGAGAGCTCCACAATCAAGGAATCATGAGCCATTGAGCCATGCTATCCAAATCAATATCGGAGAGATCCTCCGCATATCAACTATTGTAATCTGTATGTCAATCATATCAATGAAAAAAATTCAAATTCTCTATTTTTGAATATGTACCCTATCATATTTGTATTTAATTTTTCACGTGAGTTCAAACTTCTATGTGTTTTCATCTACAATATATGTTCAATATTCCATGCGTGATCCCTCTTTGAGATCCTCCTTCTTGTTTACCTCTGATCTCTTTTGCCGTTTCTCTAATCATATATATATTAATTCGTTCTTCATCTCGCCAATTTTTAGGACGAGAACTAGTAAATTCTTTATCTTTTTCTCTGCTATCCATATATAGGTAACCGTGTATGTTTATATTTATACATGTATATTTCTTCAAGTATATGGACTATGGAGTCACTTTGTATTAAGCATTGCTTTTATGCCCTCCTTTGATATTCACATTTTCTTTAAGTCATCACGTTTATAATATCGCATAATATATTCTTGAGGCGTTAGTTCACTTTTTTCTCTGTAGTAAAAACCACTTACCATGAAACGAAAAAAAAATAACGCTTAATAAGTAAATATTTATCATACAAATAAGGGTTAAGACAATACCCAGTTATATAAAGCATAATCCTATCTCTTTGTCTTTTATTTACTCCGTAAAATCCGAAAGACACATTGATGTTGATTTATAGACAAAAGGTTCCAAATAATTATTTGATCTTCACTGGACTTTATAGGAAATTGTAATGTCAAGTATTGTTGATATATGAGGTACGGCCTTTTGGCTATATAAATTTTAACATTCATCTCCCATAAGATATCCTCCGGATTGTTTTCCTTATACTGTTCCTGCTCCTATAGGAATTCTTCCCCATTTTCATTTCTTCTCTTTCATTCTCCCTGCCTTTCTCTTACTATGTTATGTTCTGTGAACAGAAGAAAGAAAGGAAAACAAAGTAATTAGAGAAGCCGGATTTCTATTTCAGTAGATACGCCCTTTGCAGACACAATATGTTATGCTTAATGCCGAGTATATATATAGGCATACACTTCCGAAAAGTTTGATGAATTTGGACAATTTACTATTGCATGGGAATCTCAAAGGAAATGGTGGGTTGACTTCAAATGGTTCACTTTCATATGAATAGTTCGATTACACGAGAGCAAGAACTGAAACTTAATCTCTAAGATCAGTGGCGGAGTCAGGCACCGGGGGTCAGTGTAGGCACCCGGTGTCTAGCTCTACTTCTAACAGTGAAATAGCCAATAACTAAAGGTTTGGACACTTATCTATACATAAAATAATACTCAATTTATACAAATTATAATAACTATAAAAATGTAAGTACCAAAACATATACAAAGTATTCAAGACTTGACTCTCCTCGTATAATAATGTCATAACATATAAAAGAGAGAAAAATAAAAGACTATAATAATACAAAAAATACCTTTTATAATTGTCCTCGGCGTGTCTTCATATTTTGAAATTGTTAAATAATCAGCTCATTGTCGATGTTATTAAACACGTCTCTCTCTATGTAAGTGATTAAACAATCATTCAACCAAGCATCTTCCATTCGATTACGCAACCGATTTTTCACAATTTTCATTGCAGAAAATGCTCTTTTTACAGTAGCTGTAGCAACAGGTAAAGTCAATGCCAACTTAATAAGTGAATACACCAATGGATAAACACGATCGTTTTCAGTCTGAACTAGCATCTCTGCAAGGTTACCAGTCTCTTTTAACTCTGAGAATTCGTCATTGCTTCGCATATCAAGAATGTATGTCTCTAATTGATTTTCAAGAACTACCAAATCAATGGGAGAAAAATTATTTGGGTAAAACTTAGCAAATTCAATCAACCTTTGCTTGTCATTTTCAGTTTCAGCACATTTTTTTCCTTTCAGGAATATAAAATGGGGGTAGAAATAGTGGGGCAGAAAAATATACACCAAGTAGTGCTTGCGGAATTTTGATAGAAAAAATTACAAGAGGCAAATTGTGACAAAAATCAATAATTTACACAAATTTTGAATCTCCAGCTAAACTTTTTTCATGAGTCGTTCTTTCTTAACTTTTCAACAAAAAGAAAATGGAAACACACAACAAGAGAATACTTTATTAGTAAAATTATGGGGTCAGGCAATTATACTTACAAATAATCTAACACTAACAACAAATGATCTTACAAGTTGAATAATCTACCCAACTAATTAATTATGGTATCGCAAATGACAATTTTCCAAACTAAAACTGAAATTGATTAAAAATAATCGAAAAATTGGCACAGTGTGTAATATGAAACATAAAAATTTGTTCAATGGGTGTTTTTAAATGGAAAAAAATTTAGTAGGTAATTTGAAACTTTGTGTAAGTTCAGTGACCTATGGTGCAACTGTGCAAGTTAGTTACCCTATTATATACCATAAAAATAGCATCAAACGACAATATTCTCCAGCGAAAAATTCTGTTATAATTAACTGAAAAACTAACGAAGTAGATAAAGAATTTATAGTGATTCAGTTTGTGCCTTCCATCTCATTACTATTATTATTTTTATGAAGTGGTATGATATGCAAAGTATAGGACAGTTGAGTTAACAATGAACAAAAGGGCGGAGGCATAGTAGAAAAAAATCCAAACCTGGCACTGGCAGTGGCAGAAGACTTGAGTTGATCAAGGTAATTTTTTTTTTTTTTTGGCTTGAGCTTGAATAATTTGGATGCAGCGGGAGAAGGGTGGTAGGTGAGCAAAAGGTAAAGTGAAAATGAGTTGGCAGCTGCTGTTGTCTTGTTTTTTTTTTTTTAAATAATTAAATAGTAAAATTACTAAAATACCCCTCAATTTTGATGGGTATTTCCAGCGTAGGCACGTGCATACACTGATGCCAACGTGCCTCCGCCATTGTCTAAGATTTCGACTTCCAGCCATTGTCAACATTGTCATTTTTATGATTAGCCTGAATTTGCTAAATACTTTTACCATTGCTGGAACGGCCTCAATCCTTATATTGCTGGGAAAACGCAATGGATTGCCATAGTCAGGGGCTCCATCCATAGCCAGTGGCTCCTTTCTCTGTTACAGAATAAGTAATCAGTTAGAACACGCATTTTTCTGCCCAGAAAGTCCAAATTTTTCGGCACCATAAGATATGGAGTCATGGCTGTCCTCGACTTTGTTTATGCCTAAAAGTTCTTTAAATCATTCTTTTTAACTTTTGTGTCATAATTGTTCTATCACATTTAAGGGAGGGAGGATGTAATGACCCGGTCATTAGTGGGGCCAATTAATGGCCACATAATTCTCACCACTAATTTATGGCTAAGTGGTTATTAGAAATTTTGAAAAAAAAAAATAAGGATTTAAATAAGGACGAGTTAAATGCAACCACAACTTTTATTCTCTAATGTGTCTTGTAATAGTTTATATATCCTATTAGTTATTGAATGCAACTGAAAATGAAGTGTTTCTTTTTTGGACATCTTACTAGTGTTAATAGTGATCTTCTGTCTGATGTTAGTTTTCCTGCAAATCTTACATATTGTTAATATCATCTGGTGCTATACTTTTTGGTTTCTTCTATCATCTGTCTTAACCTTTTGTTGTGGGATAAGTTAACTTACTCAGCTTTTGTTCGCTCACAATATTTGTTTCTATCTGCTTTCTTTGCAGTTAAAACAGAGTAAACACTTAGGCATTGGACATCTGCGCATGATGAGCTAAGCTAAAGAGACTTCATTTTTTTTTCTTTTTTTAAAAAGCTAAAGAGACTTCATTTGTTTCATCTCTACTAGTACTATTAGACTGGGATGAAAACACAGTTTCCAGTTTCGTGTTAGACTGTGCGTTGAAACAGTTAAACACGTTTGCAGATTAACAACAGTGATAAATGAATCAATTACAGTGATATGCCAAATTCAGACAGTGAAACTAATGAACAACAGTAAGTAAAAGACACATAATATTTTAATGTAGAAACCCAACTGGGAAAAAACCACGTGACCACTCCCAGGTCAAAGTAGGCAACCACTAGATGTTTTCACAGTTACAATAGTCAATGGATTTATGTGATTGACAACTCCCTTGTAACCCTCACCGCCTATACCATTTAACCCACCTAAGGATTTACAACCTAGCGAGATCCCCTCGACTTAGCGTATTCTCCCGAATACTTATCTCTTTCTCCCGAAGGATGTTTAATGAGACAAATGAATAGAGTGTTTACACATAGAAACTTGCTCAACGCAATTACAGTGCTAGATGAACTCTCACCACAATGTTTCCCCAAACAGACTCATAACCCACATTACAGCCCTTACAATATCTAAACTCTGCACTATATCTCCTTTCTACTTCTTGCAAGATCATCAGCATATATATATAGGCAAGAGTAATGCAATCTCGGGTTCCAAACAAACGTGCAATTGTGAGTATCAATTTGTAAGAGTCTTTACCCAAGTCAATCTTCAAAGATTTGTACAAACAAAGATTTGCTCAATCAAGAATCTTTTTGCCTTATCAAAACCTCATCAGAATCGTCTCATAATCTCCTTTGCAGTAAGTTGATAGCTTTCCATATAAGAGAAAATCATACCCAATCTTTTGCCAAAAATAAAGACAATTAATATAATGCAAATTGCCCCTAATGTCAAGCTAACAAGCTTCCCCTTTGGCTTTGTTTTTGGCAAAACCATTCGAAGTACCTGCAATTGTAATACTTAGATCACAGTGAGAGCAACAAAACACAATAGACCCCAAAAAAGAAACCAAGTAACCAACCAATAGAGAGACAAAATCCTAACTTAGACAAAGTCCTAACTTTTTTCCCCCTATTTGCCACAAAGCAAGGCCAAAGGAGAAATACATTTGCAAAACAGAGGCACCAAGACTCAAAACACAATGGGATAGACTACGCCTGCAAAACAAAGTAGATACCAGGAAGTAGATAGATATATAAAGCCATAAGAAGGGATGAACTCACAGAGGCATCAGGGCAGTTAAAACATAAGTACGAGGGCCACGCCCCTAAGAAAAAGAGAAAACATGAAGAAAAAAAACAAATGTATCAACGGCACACAGGCTAGATAAACAAGAACATCAATTGTCAAGGGAGGAAGGCAGGAGAGGAAGTAGATCTTGAACCATGATAGCAATGACACTGTGTCCAGCAAGAACACCTTGAATTCGCTTGTCCTGTGCAGTCAGAGCTCTTTGTAACTTCCTTATAGTGGCAGAGAGACCAGTCACACCACTAATGGATGTGGCAGAATCGTCAACTCGAGGAGACTGGGCTGACTTCACATTGCTTTTCACATGCTAAGCAGAGGTCCTGCCTGTCGTAGGTGTAGCAGGAACAACCTTCTCACCGGAAGCTCTGACCCCTTTAGGAAGATCCACATCAATTAGCCGGGAACCCTGCACATACTTAGGACTGAAAGCAAGAATGTTTGACACTTGTAAGAATTGGACACCAGCAGAGTCAAAAGTACGATGTGCTGCAAAATATGCATAGAGAAAAGAAGGATATGGCAGCAGTTTGTTGTTAGTCTTCAACTCTGCCTCGCGGAGAGCGCGGTTGAAAATGATCTCACCAAAGGTTAAACCCATCACCTGTGCCATGTCGATACATTACAGTGGTTGTGTGGCTATTGACAGTTGTATTATGAGATGTAGGAAAAAATTCTGAATCACAAGCTTATGAAGTGCTGCATATCGGGCAGTGAGGAATGAGGCATCCAAACTTTCGCCTGGCCACTGTGTTTGGTAACCAATGAGTTCAGACACTACTGTGTCAAGCGAGAGTTCTCCTTCAGTACCGGACTTGATCGGCTGAACCTACAAAAACTGATTGATGGCATGAGGAGAAAACTTATGGACCTGCCCTCTAAGATAAACCTGATGATAATGTGGTGAAGTCGAGTCCATAATGCTCTTGTGGATGTTAACGAAAAACTCATGTACCACAGTGGGCAGAAAAGGCTGATATTTCAAACTCAAGGACAGTAGACCCCTTGTCTCTAGGAGAGAGAAAAGACCATAGGGATGATAGTTGTTTGTCACAATCCTCTTCTCAGTTAAAAAACCTTTAACAGACAATCGTGCGAAGCGCTCCTTGTTCATGGACAGGAAAAAATGATCAGAATGGGCTTTTGAGAGATCAAGCTTGACCCACCCACGGTCTTCCTCATCGTCCCTTTGTTGAGTAGTGGAGGGAGAGAATGTCCAAAAATGCTTGCTTCATCTGACCCCATGTTTGACACGAGGACATGTCCGCTTAGACCTCAGAATTGAAGGATTCGGAATATCTTGCCCTCTGTCAGGTGGGAGACCTGACTCAGTTTTGATGGAGGAGGGCATGACAGTTGTTGCTGGCGACTGTGAGGCGGACTTGATGGAGGATGGAGTTGTTGCAGAAGTGGGAGAGGGTTTTGCTGGGGTTGATATTGATGGAAAGTGGAAGATGTCATCAGAGCCGGCTACTGGAGGCACCATCTTGGAGGATGGTGACGGCGCCGACGGTGTGTGCATGGGCAAGTTGTCTTCACTGCCAGACTCACTGTAAGCTACTAGGAAGGATTTCTGAGAAGTCTCTCTTGAGAGTTGTGAAGATGCTCGTGACCGTCGATAGACAAGCGTTGCATCAGAGCTATCATCAGAGGAGTGTGAATCGGTGGCCATGGAGGTAGATGAAGAGCAGGGGTCATCAATAAAGATGGGTGTCTGATTAGTGCCTTTCCCGTCGGATTTGATGAAGTTAAATTTTGACTGAAGGCGTGAAGACTGTCGAACCATTTACCTATATGTAGAAGAGAACTCAGCAGTAATGATTAGTGGAAGCATAAATATAGGGCACACGATTAGAGTAAAAGAAGGGAAAGTAATAAACACGTAGGAAATAGAAGGAGAGTGGTGGCGTGATTTAAGTGCAAAACCCTTAGGAACGTGAGTAAGAGGGACACGCACCGCCTATCTCTATAATTGCCAAGAAAGAATTAAAAAACCCATCTTGTATGACGCAAAAATTTTGGCGTCCAATTTTTTTATTAAAGTTAAAACACTACCAGGGTCAACACAATACTCAAGACCTGAGACACAGATTGTGCCTTGGTCGTTATACTTACAAAGAGTAACCCATAGGGCCCCACACAAGGATTTGATTCAGAGACATAATATTCATTCCGCATGCGTTCTTACACATATGACCAGGGTGTGTGTGTGAACTGTGATTGGGCTTTGCCGCACAGTGGACAACCAAGTCAAGCGATAAATCAGCTGTAACAGTTGTTCAAACCATTCACACGACTAATCATCTTACTGTGTACCTTGTTTGACTTGGTAGCTTTCACTCTTGTGCATTTCTACGTAGCGCAAGGTAGCTTTTTCCAGGTTGGCACAATTTGAACTGCTTTGATATTTGCTTAACACAGTAGTTGACTGAACACAGTTCAGATCTGAGAGCGAGACTCCCCCTCTTTTTTTTTCTTCTTTTTTTTTGTTGATTAGTGTTGGGGAATGGAGCTTACTCAAAAGTCACAAGCTTAACACAACTGATCAGTACTTGGACTTCATTGTACTCACAATGACAGCAGGCTTGGTCACAGTGGTGCAGACAAGGTACCTGTACCATATAGTTAGAACACAGTGAAAGTAATATTTATATCAGTGCAGTCCCACTGTGTTTCCCTGTGGATATCACAGTGAGAGTGTGCAAAGACCTAAGGCTTTGCGCATTGCCTCAAATCTTACAGCATCGAGTGCCTTGGTAAAAAAGTCTGTCAGTTGATTCTCTGTCACAATATATTCAAGTACAACCTGTTTTGTTTCCACTAAGTCCCGTATAAAATGGTGCCTAGTGCGATCGGGTTGTGCGTTAAAATGTGCACAAAATGAACTAAGTTAAAATACCCGCAAGTGCACGGATCTTCGTAGTGTAGTGTGCTATGAGTGCAGAATTGTACCACAGGGAAACTCGTTAGTTAAGTTAGTGAAGTAGTGTGAAAGTGTTAAAGCGTTTAAATGACAGGTTTGCAGAGAAGGTTTAAGTAACGTGCAGAAATGTAAACTAAATTAAACTAACTGAATTATCTAAGTTAAACTAATTAATAGTTAAATACGAGGGGTGGTGATCTAGGGGTTTGAACATGTAAATGAGGCAATTAATATAGGCTCGGCATCTAGTTTATCTAATTCTGCAAGGGCTTAAGCTACAAGCATACACCCGGTTAAGCTAAAAGCTATAGACCTAGTTAATCTACTAAGTTCATTTTAACCAAGTACAACAAGGCAAACTAAACTAAGGAACTAACCTTACAGATAGAAACTATGGTACAACCTATAGTTTGATGGAATCTATGGTACAACCTATAGATTCATGATTAAAACATTTATATAGCACGAAAATAATGCATTCATAATAGTAACTACAAGTATAATATTAATGAAGCGAAAGTAAAACATTCATAACATCTACTTAAAAGCATTACGTATGAATATTAAATTAAAGCAAGCCATAGATTGCAATTTGAATTGAATAAACTAAATCCGAAACCATACATTAAAATACTATCATTTACAATATTCACCCCTAGATATCAATCTACTCAGACATAAATGAATACGAGTTATGTAAATAAAAGAGAGTCAAGAAAGGCTCCTCCATATCGACGAACGTGTATTTCTGATTCTCGAAATTTAAACAGAGGTCCGACGCAAAATAGCTTTTCAGGCAGAACTAATTTTCCTCGAATAAGAGCTACTAGGAATGAATTTCTCCCGAATAAGAGCTTTCCTATTGATAGTTATTCAGGCAGAACTTCCCCCGACTAAAAACTATTCGGGTCTGACTTTCCCCTAAAAGTAGCTATTCGGGCAAAATTTCCCTGAATAAGAGCTACCTAGGCGGGACTTCCCCCGTATTCTACTACTACTTAATTAACTAAAACTAAAATTAAAACTAAATAGAATTAACTCGGAATTATATCAAAAATATTGATAATACTCCAAAATTAACTCACAAATTCTCAAAGGGTTGAAGCTCTATTTATAGGCAAAATTCTGAAATAGTTGACTTTGACCAGATTGTTACCTCTGTATTTTCGGGTATTTTTCACTATTTTGACCCTCCAAATGATAAAATTTGGCTAAAATCACACTGCGTGCAGGACAAAATCCTACATTTTGTTCGGAAGGATGTTTCTACCCGAAAAACTGATATGATTTGCAAAAAACGAACATAGGTTACTATTTGAGATCATCTGGGTCAATGTTCCGAGTTCGATTTCGTGCTAGTTTCAGGCAAATTTCTTCTCAATGAGCTTCATTCTTCAACCGTTTCTCGTGTTTCCCCATTCTTACTTCTTGACTTGCAAGTTGGATCATTTCGCGCCTGATTCTTCACTTTTCAGTATTTTCCTACATTGCATCGAAAGTATCAAAGTATTGTATTTATTCTAGAGTTAAGATACAAATGTAGTATAAATACAATGGTTTGAGTGCTGCAAATACAGTCACATCAACATCCCCAAACCTAAACATTGCTTGTCCTCAAGCAAGATTGTCTTTAAAACATATTCAAAGTGAAATTTTCAGAAATGTTTACAAGTCAAAACATGTGAATGCATCTATCCTAACCTTTTGTCAAAAAAATTTCCAACATGTACCATGAGAAATGCAATTCACTATCTTAAACCTATTCAGCGGTTAATGATAATCATGATAAGAGAACTATTACATAGTTTTCACAAATAGATACTCTTATTTGGAAATCGACTATTGATTATTTCGGAGTACATATTTAGAAGTAAACTAAGCAAATTAAGTTCATTCAATTCCCAACTTTCAAGTTAAGCAAACAGATTAGACTTTGATATGCTCACCTTTATTTATAATCAAACTCTTGATCATGCCTTAACCCTTTAACATTTGCCAGAAATATAAAAGTACAACTTACAATATCTCTATATAGTGTTCAGTTTCCTTTACTTTCTGAATATCCCATGTAGCGGGCTTTAAGGCCAACAATCCCCCGCCATTATGACTGAGGTTGCCAGGTTTTAAAGGGACCCCTACGTGCCTTAATCACCCGAGATATCCAGGCTCGAAACCTTATACTATAGCACATATCCCAAATTACAATGTCTAGGATAGTGGTGCTTAGAGATTTATAATATATTTACACCAAAAATTTATTCAACAGTAAAGGTAAGTACAACTCTTTTTTCTTTTTTATTTTTTATTTTTTTCATTGTTTCATTGTTTTTTTTAAAATTTTTTTTCTTCTTTTTTTAGAGTGTACATACATAAAGAGTAAGATAACATACTATACATACATGGCATAAGGTTTCAGGTTTCAATCACAAGAAGTTCTCATAACAAATGGTAATTCTATGTCAGTCATTTCATAATCATATAGCTATCAATTGAAGAAAGAAGAACAACTAGGTTTACTCATGAATACAGTACTTTAAAGTTTTTCTTACAGAGTTTTTCACAATACATAGCTAACAAGACAGGTTCTCAAATCATCTAAATCATCTTCTTTTAAACGAGTAAGATAGCAAACTACTCTTCTCATGAACAAAAATGGTGTATTTCTTACATATTTTGAAAGAGATTTTCATGAAATACACACACCCCTACACCGAAACTTTGCTTGTCCTCAAGCAAATAGCAATGTAAGACAGTGAGAGTGTAATATGCAAGAAAGAACATAATGACAAATGCTACATCCCCAAATTTATGGTTCGCTTATTCTACAACGCATGTTGATCAGGTATAAATGAAAATGTAGTAAGGAAAGATATCACCTGATGTGAAACATTTTTATGTTGATGTCAAAGATTTTCTACTAACTTTTGCCAAAAGATGTATCATTCTGCAATTAAAGATTAGTAGACAAAACATTTTACAGATTATTATCAACACAACAAAAAAATATAGTTAGCTATATTAAATAAATAAAGAAGGTCAAAAAAATATATAGGGAAGAAATCACAAAGAAATATGGTCACGGAAAATAACTAATATATTAAGCAAATAATTTAACTACCCAGACCATTTATACTCTTTTCTGGGGTTCTAGAGTTAATAATCCTACAAAGACTAACTCTTCCAGAGGTTTCTATGCTCACGACATCTAGTGCTCTCCTTCAGCCACTTAAGGCCAAAGCTAGTTCCACAGGGTCAAGGATAGAACAGTGGGGTTTTACGTCATAGACGTTATGTCTGGTGTATGCTCACACTCCTAACTACCTTATTAAGTAATACCCAACAGACCCAAACTATATTAAGCTAGTGGAGCAGCTCACACTATAAGACAAAGTTACACAATTAAGTTAATCATACACAGAAACGTACAGTGACCACTAGTATAACAACACTGGCACCTCTGTAAATGTTCCTCAGGGTCAAAACCCAAACCACCTACAGTTGGAGAAAGATTCACAAAGTACATGTAACGACAGAATTTAAATAAATATAAACACAAAAGAGTACTAGGTTGCCTCCTAATAGCACTACGTTTAACGTCTTCAACCAGACGGTTGTGCTGAGTTGTAATGCCTTTAGCTTGACAGAATCTCATTTATGGAATACTTGCAAGGTCCTGAAGTTTTATAGCTTCAACTTCATGAGGAACCATATTTGGATTGAATGCATGTTTCAATCTTTGTCCATTGATTGTGATGACATGCCCATCTGTGGGATTTTTAATTAAGATAACTCCAGAAGGATATACTTTAAGCACTTCATAAAGACCATCCCATCTTGTTCTTAACTTTCCTTGGAAGAACTTCAATTTGGAGTTAAAAAACCAAACTTTATCAGAAGGAGAAAAAGTTTTTCTTAAAATAGATCTATCATGAATCTTCTTCATTCTCTCTTTGTAGAGTTTGGCATTCTCATAAGTTTCAAAATGAAGCTCTTCCAGTTCACTCAACGCCAACTTCCTACCTTCACCTACCTGTTGTAAGTCAAAGTTCAGGGCCTTAATAGCCCAATAGGCTTTATGCTCTAATTCAACAGGAAGGTGGCAAGTTTTACTGTATATTAATCTATACGGGGACATACCAATGGGAGTTTTGAAAGTAGTACGGTAGGCCCATAATGAGTCATGCAGACGACTTGACTAATCTTTATGATTGGGCCTAGCCGTTTTCTGAAGAATTGACTTAATCTCCCTATTCGATACCTCCACTTGCCCACTTGTTTGTGGGTGGTAAGGCGTTGCTATCTTGTGGTGGACAAAGTATTTTCTCAATAAGCCTTCTAGTGTCTTGTGACGGAACGCTGTCATCCGTCACTTATAAGCACACGTGACACCCCGAATCGAGAAAAGATGTTCTCTTTAATGAACTTGACCACAACTTTGTGGTCATTGGTTCGAGTTGCCACTACTTCTACCCACTTGGACACATAGTCCACACCAACAAGAATATAAGAATAGCCTAAGGAAGGAAGGAAAGGACCCATGAAGTCTATATTCCACACATCGAATATTTCACAAATGAGGATGGGTGTAAGAAGGATCATGTCCCTTCTTGAGATAGAGCCAGCTTATTGATATTGTGGGTAATTTTTACACATTTGCTGGGCATCTTTGAAAAGAGTGGGCCAGAAGAACCCATTTTGAAAGACTTTAGCAGCCGTCTTTTTTCCTCCAAAATATTCACCACATGCTTCAGAGTGGCAGAATTGAAGTATACTGTCAAATTCTTCCTCAGGTACATATCTCCTAATGACCTGATCAGCACAAATCTTAAAAAGATAGGGATCTTCCCAGATAAAGTACTTGACTTGTGCCCTGAACCGTTCCATTTCTCTTTTACCCCAGTGAGTTGGAAACCCTTGGGCAGCCAAATAATTGACAAAGTGGGTATACCACGGGGTCTTATGTAAGATGGCAAAAAGTTGTTCATCAGGGAACGTGTCTTTGAAAGACAAAGAGTCAATAGGAGAATCACATATAAGATGTGATAGATGATCGGTGACAGAATTCTCGCTTCCTTTCTTGTCCTTGATTTTAAGGTCAAACTCTTGAAGGAGTAATAGCCAACGGATTAAACGAGGCTTTGTATCATATTTGGTCAGTAAATACCGCAAAGTTGCGTGGTCCGTGTATACTATTACTTTGGATCCTAGGATGTAAGATCTGAATTTGTCCAATGAGAAGACTACAGCCAGCAATTCCTTTTCAGTGGTTGTATAGTTCTTTTGTGCATCGTCCAAGGTTTTGTTGGCATAATATATCACGGTAGGCATATTATCCCTACGCTGTCCTTATACAGGTCCTACTGCATAGTCTGATATATCGCACATTATCTCAAAGGGAAGACTGTAGTCAGGAGGTTGGATGATAAGAGCATAAGATAGTAAAGATTTGAGTTTCTCAAAAGCTTCTGAGCACTTGTCATCAAATTTGAACTCAGTATCATTTGCTAGAAGACTAGAGAGTGGCCGGGCTATATGGCTGAAATCCTTGATGAAACGTCGATAAAAATTGGCGTGACCAAGGAATGATTGGATATCACGCACTGTCTTAGGTGCATGCAGCTTTTCTATTAGCTCGACTTTGGCTGGGTCCACATGGATTCCATCCTGTGTAACAACATGACCCAGAACTATACCTTGCCTAACCATGAAATGACTCTTTTCCCAACTTAGAACCAAATTTGTTTCAATGCATCGGTCTAGCACTAGAGAAAGGTGTATGAGACATTCATCGAAAGTGGCTCCAAAGACTGAGAAGTCATCCATGAAGACTTCTAGGAACTTCTCGATCATATCAGAAAAAATTGCCATTACACATCTCTGAAATGTTGCAGGTGCATTGCATAGAGTAAAGGACATGCGTTTGTATGCAAAGGTCCTATAGGGACAAGTAAAAGTAGTTTTCTCCTGATCCTCAGGGAAGACTGGGATTTGATTATACCCTGAATACCCATCTAAAAAGCAATAATAGCCTTGTCTGGCTACTCTATCTAAGACTTGGTCAAGGAAGGGTAAAGGGAAGTGGTCTTTTCGCGTTCTGGAGTTGAGCTTCCTATAATAAATGCAAACGCGCTACCCAGTAGTAGTGCGTGTAAAAACAAGCTCTCTTTTTTCATTTGGGACCACTATTATTCCAAATTTCTTTGGTATCACTTGTACTGGACTGACCCATTGACTATCAGAAATTGGGTATATAATACCCACATCAAGCAACTTAATGATCTCCCTGTGGACGACATTACCCATCTTTGGGTTTAGTCTTCTATGAAATTCTCGAGAAGGAGTAACTCTTTTCTCGAGATGAATTTTGTGCATACACACAGAGGGATCAATGTCTTTCAAGTCAGAAATCGTCCAACCTATCGCCTGTTTATGGGTACTTTGGACCTTTAACAGTCTGTCTTCATGCTTGGGAGTCAAATCCGAGGCAATGATGACTGGAAGAGTCTCATCAGGTCCAAAGTAGGCATACTTAAGATGCTGGGGCAAGGTTTTGAGTTCCAAAACTGGTAGGGACTCAATTGTGGGATAGTCTGAAACTTCAGGGAAATGAGTTGTTATTTGACCATCCTTATTTGGATCAACAACAATAGAAGTGGAGGCGACCATTTCAGGAAAAATGTTGCATTCATACAAAAGTCGTTCTAACTCAGCTATTTCTTGATTAGGAGTTAGAATCGATTAGGCAAACTCATCTATACATGAGTCAATGGTATCAACATGGAAGCATTCTTCTTCCTCATCTTGATTCAATTTGTTGGCTGCATTAGTAACCCTTAGCTTAGTTCTCATGTTCCCAAATGTTAGTTCTATCATACCTGTTCTACAATAGATAACAGCATCAGCTGTTGCTAGGAATAGTCTGCCTAGTAAAACGGAAGTGGTATTTTTGTTATTAGGGCCTAAGTCCATATCTAACACAATGAAGTCCACTAGGAACAAGAATTCTCCTACTCTAACGATCATATCTTCTTTAATGCCTTGAGGTCTTCACTCAGATCTATCTGCCAGTTAGAGGGTCATATTAGTCGGTGTTAACACTCCAAGACTTAACGTTTGGTAGACTGTATGAGGGATGAGGTTAACACTAGATCCTAAGTCTAGCAAGGCATTTTTTATGCGTTGGTCATTAATTAAGAATGGAATGGTGAAAGCTCCTGGGTCACTGCACTTCTGAGGCAGTCCTCTAGTGCAGATATTGCTAACCTTTTCAGTAAGACAGACCTTCTTAGGAATGGAGTTGGTCCGTCTCTTTTTCACACACAAATCTTTCAAAACTTTGGCATAGGCTAGAATCTGTTATATTACCTCAACTAATGGCAAATTGATCTTAATATCTTTTAGATATTCTAAGACCTTGAGTTGTTTAGGATCATCAGTTGGCTTTGGACGGGACAGAGCTGTAGGAAAAGGTGCTCGTGAGGATGGTTCAACTATAGGCTCCACCATTAGGTTTTTATTCCTACGACAGTCTTGAACATCTTTGCTTAAAACCTCAATCTCAGATTCCTCTAATTCCTCAATGTCTTCTGGAACATCCCTAACCTTTACTTTAACCTGGTTATCAATGGTTTTCCCACTCCTAAGGGTAACTACAGCCTTGGTCTGTTCTTGTATTGTCTCAGTTTGGACAGTACTATACTATCCTCGTGGATTTACCACGGTCTAAGATGGAAGCTTACCCTCGTCTCTCTTACTTAATGTTTGGACCATCTGCCCGATTTGTCTTTCAATTTTAGCAATAAACTGTTTCTAAACTTGGAACATTTGCATAAGTTTGTCAAATTTGTCATCAGATGATGACTGTGCAGGAGGAAGAGCTGGGACATTGTTTCGTTGTGTTCTGAACGGATTGTCATGTTGGATTGGGTAGTAACCAGAAGGGTTATTATTTTGTGGCCTCTGATATTGCTGTTGAGGGAATCGATTGTCAACATTTCCCTGCTAACTTTGTTGATGAGACTCATAATTTCCTTGTCTTTTCTGATATTGATGTTGAGGAAACTGAGTCTCTTGATTCCCTTGTCGCCACGAAAATGCGGGATTGTCTCACCAGCCTGAATTATACGTGTTAGAATACAAATTGTAATTCCTTGTATATCCTTGGGCAGCATAGACTTGTTCTTGCATGAATTTAGGAAATTGGGAACCGATTGGATAGTCCAGAGTAGAGTGATCTACTATAGAACATACGGTATAAACTTCCGTGATCTGAGGAACTGAAGAAGAAGAAGACCTTAGAGAGATGAAATTTTCTAATTGTTGAGCTAAGACATCGACTTTGTCAGTCAATTGGGAATTAGAGCTAGAGTTAACTTCAAACAATGCCCTCTTTTGGGGATTATGGGTGCTCTTACTCTATTTGTCTTCAGTAGTGTTTTGGAGAGAGTCTTCAACAATAGTTTTTATTCTTCTCCAAGCTTCGTCCACTGTGAGGTTATAAAAACCTCCATTGCTCATTGCATTAACTATCATCTTATTATGAGGGGTAAGACCTTTGAAGAAATAATGCAAGAGTTCAGGACGATCAAACCCATGATGAGGACACTGATTCTTAAGATCGTTAAACTTTCCCCACGATTCATGAAACGACTCTAAGTCTGACTGTACAAATGTCATGATGTCTGTTCGCAGAGTAGTAGTCTTAGTTATTGGGAAGAACCTATGTAAAAATTTATGAATAAGTTCTCCCCAAGAAGTGATCACTCTTGCGTCTAGATGATTTAGCCACTGTTTGGCTTTATCTTTCAATGAAAAGGGAAACAGATGCAGGTGAATATTTTCACAGCTCACATTAGGAATGTGAAACGTTGTGCATGCTTCAATGAATTGCACGATGTGAGCGTGAGAATTTTCATTGCTTTTTCTATAGAAGGAAAGAAGCATTGAAATAGTCCCTGTTTTGAGCTCAAAATTTATATTGCCAAGAGTTGGTGGGGCTATGGCAAATTCAGGGTCAAAATCACCTGGTGAAAAATGTTGACGTAAAGTTATCGGTTGGTTCACAGGTTGATTAACAGGCTGAGCTATAGGAAGATGCGGGATATTTACTTCTTGATCAGCCATTGGGAATTTTAACTTCCTACGCAAATTTTTCTTGAGCTCAGGATCAAACGGGACGAGTTCTAGATCCAAAGAACGACGCCCGTGCATACAACGACTTATAAACTTTAAACACGAAATAAAATTACAAGATTAAAAATACTAATATACTTTACAAGCAGTAATAGATAAAAGCTCATTGATAAGATAAATTATTAAAATGACTCATATTCCAATCAATCAAAATTCCCAAACAAATTTAATTTTTTTTTTTAAAAAATATTTTTTTTATTTTTTATTTTTTAATTTTTAATTTTTAATTTATTTTTATTATATATATATATATATATATATATATATATATATATATATATATATATATATATATATATAAAGCGGATAAAATAAATACTTAAACAAGTTCACAAATACTTTTATCAAAAACTAAACTATACCGTGCTTCCCTGGTAACGGTGCCAAAAACTTGATGCGATCGGGTTATGTGTTAAAATGTGCGCAAAATAAACCAAGTTAAAATACCCGCAAGTGCAAGGATCTTCGTAGTATTGTGTGCTATGAGTGCGAAATCGTACCACAGGGAAGCTCGTTAGTTAAGTTAGTAAAGTAGTGTGAAAGTGTTAAAGCGCTTAAGTGACAGGTTTGTAGAAAAGGTTTGAGTAACGTGCAGAAATGTAAACTAAATTAAATTAACTGAATTATCTAAGTTAAACTAATTAATAGTTGAATACGAGAGGTGGTGATCTAAGGGTTTGAACATGTAAATGAGGCAATTAATATAGGCTCGGTATCTAGTTTATCTAATTTTGCAAGGGCTTAAGTTACAAGCATACACCCGATTAAGCTAAAAGCTATAAACCTAGTTAATCTACTTACTTCATTTTAACCAAGTACAATAAGGTAAACTAAACTAAGGAACTAACCTTACAGATAGAAACTATGGTACAACCTATAGACTCATGATTAAAACATTTATATGGCATGAAAATAACGCATTCATAATAATAACTACAAGTATAATATTAATGAATCGAAAGTAAAACATTCATAACATCTACTTAAAAGCATTACGTATGAATACTAAATTAAAGCAAGCCATACATTGCAATTTGAATTCAATAAACTAAATTCGAAACCATATATTAAAATACTATCATTTACAATATTTACCCCTAGATATCAATCTACTCAGACATAAATGAATACGAGTTATGTAAATAAAAGAGAGTCAAGAAAGGCTCCCCTATATCGACGAACGCATATTTCTGATTCCCAAAATTTGAGCAGAAGTCCGACACAAAATAGCTATTCGGGCAGAACTAATTTCCCCCGAATAAGAGCTACTAGGGATGAATTTCTCCCGAATAAGAGCTTTCTTATTAAAAGCTATTCAGGCAGAACTTCACCCGCCTAAAAACTATTCGGGTCAGACTTCCCCCTAAAAGTAACTATTCGGACAAAATTTTCCCAAATAAGAGCTACCTAAGTAGGACTTCCCTCGTATTCTACTACTACTTAATTAACTAAAACTAAAATTAAAAGTAAATAGAATTAACTCGAAATTATATCAAAAATATTGATAATACTCCAAAATTAACTCACAAATTCTCAAAGGGTTGAAGCTCTATTTATAGGCAAAATTCTAAAATAGTTAACTTTTTTGCGTTTGTTGACTTTGACCAAATTGTTGACCGCGACATTTTTGGATATTTTTTACTATTTTGACCCTCCAAACGATGGAATTTGGCTAAAATCACGCCGCGTAGTCCTGCATTTTGCTCAGAAGGCTGTTTCTACTTGAAAAATTGATATGATTTGCCAAAAAAAGACATGGGTCACTATTTGAGATCATTTGGGTCAATGTTCCGAGTCCGATTTTGTGCTAGTTTTAGCCAAATTTCTTCTCAATGAGCTTCATTTTTCAACCGTTTCTCGTGCTTTCCCATTCTTACTTCTTGACTTGTAATTTGGATCATTTCGGGCCTGATTTTTTACTTTTCAGTATTTTCCTACATTGGATCGAAAGTATCAAAGTGTTGTATTTATTCTAGAGTTAAGATGCAAATGTAGTACAAATACAATGGTTTGAGTGATGAAAATATAGTCACATCAGTGCCTAACATCAATATGTTTGGTATAAGAGTGTTGAACAAGGTTTTTCGAAATATTAATTGCACTCATATTATCATAGTAAACAGTAAATACTTGATTACCAATATCATAGTCTGCAAGCATCTGTTTCATCTACAGTAGTAGCGCACAGCAACTTCCAGCTGCTCTGTACTCTGCCTCAGTTGTGCTTAAGGATATGGAAGCCTGTTGCTTACTGTACCATGACACGAGATTGTTGCCAACGTAAAAACAACTTCTAGTGGTACTTTTTCGATCATTGACATTCCATACCCAGTCAGAATTACTGTAACCAGCCAAACTTGTGTTAGTATCCACAATGTACCAAATACCTAAACTAGCAGTGCCAGCCACATATTTAACAATGCGCTTTACTGCTTTGAGATGAGATTCCCTCGGATCTGATTGGTAACGTGCACACACGCCAACACCGCTAACACTGAAACAGATATCAGGGCGACTTGTAGTCAAATACAAGAGATTGCCAACTATGCTGCAATACAGTGTGGGATTGATTGCTTTTTCGTTCTCCCCCTTGGCCAACTTGGTGGTAGTGTTGATAGGAGTTCGAACAATTTTGGTATTGACCATGCCAACCCTCTTGACCAGGTTACGGGCATACTTTTCTTGTGAAATAAATATTCCATCATGACATTGTTTGACCTGCAAACCAAGAAAGTACGTTAGTTCTCCTACCAAACTCATTTCAAATTCATGTTTCATTTGTTCAACAAAATCATCAACTCTGTTTTTAGAGGTAGAGCCAAATACAATATCATCCACATAGATCTGAGCAATCAATAATCTTGTGTTGAAGTGCTTCACGAACAGTGTTTTGTCTACTCCCCCTTGAGCATAGCCCTTGTCCAGTAGAAACTTTGTGAGTCTCTCATACCAAGCACAAAGTGCTTGTTTGAGACCATATAGTGTCTTCTTCAGTCTGTACACGTATGTAGAATAATGTGGATAGACAAATCCTTTGGGTTGCTCTACATATGCTTCTTATTGTAGAACGCCATTGAGAAAAGTACTCTTCACATCCATTTAAAACAGTTTGAAGTGCAAGACACATGTAATTTCAAGCAATAGTATTATTGACTCCATCCTAGCCACAGTTGCAAATGTTTCATCAAAGTAAATTCCCTCAATTTGAGTGTATCTCTGTGCAACTAATCGAGCTTTATTGCAAGTGATTAAGCCATTTTCATCAGTTTTGTTTTTGAAAATCCATTTGGTACCTATGACATTAACTCTTTTTGGTCTAGGAATTAAAGTCCAGACATCATTCCTAGGAAACTGACTAAGCTATTCTTGCACTACGCTAATCTAGTTATCATCCTCTAGAGCTTTATTAATTGTTTTTGGTTCAAACTGAGAGACAAAGCATGTATACCTGGTAAATTATTAGTAGTTAATGGTACGCTTACCTCATGTCTTGATAACTTGATCCAATGGCCTAATAACGTCATTTAATGAGTGATCCCTTTGAACCTGCCTTGACAGATCCTTCTGATCCAGGTTAATCACAGTGTCCTCCATGACCTGTTCTTGCTTATTCGTCTCTGGGAACTTCATGTCAAATGAATCCTCAGTAGGTAGCAAACAAGTCACTGTGTCGTCACCAGCTGGCACAGGACGTTGTGTCTCCGGATCTACTGTAGTCTTGACCTTATTGGCGTACTGGTCAGGTTGTTTGACGTCCTTCGAGTGATTTGCACAGTTTGTCATGTCCTCTTTGGAAGAGTTTGAGCTTTTTCTGCATTTGGTTCTAGTGCCTTTTCAGGTTCCATTATCCCTTTGCCTTTGTCTGCTTGAGCAACTACTGTGCTTGGTAATATCTCCTCTTCACTGTCAACATCGATCATACCTATAGTATCATCAACTACTACATTCACATATTCCATAACTGTTAGTGTACGAAGATTAAACACTCGATACGCACGACTGTTCAAGGTATAGCCTAAGAACAGTGCTTTATCGCTTTTGGCATTGAACTTTCCTCGATGATCTCGATCATTAAGAACATAACAAGTACTGCCAAATATATGAAAGTGTTTCACAGTAGGCTTCTTATCTCTCCACATTTCGTAGGGGATTTTGTTTGTACCTGATTGTGGATACACCCTGTTGATAGTGTAACACGCAGTATTGATCGCCTCAACCCAGAACTTTCAAGGTGTGTTACTACCAATCATCATAGCTCGCGCCATTTCCTGCAACATCCTATTACGTCTCTCAACAACACCATTTTGTTGTGGTATTTTTCGAGCAGAAAACTCGTGAGAAATGTCATGACTGACACAGTAATCATTAAAGAACTGATTCTCGAATTCCTTACCGTGATCACTTCTGATTCGGATGACCTTCTCATTACCTTTTTCAGTCGTAATTCGCAAACATAGTTTCTGAAAAGCTTGAAAAGTTTTGGATTTTTCTCGTAGAAATCCACCCATGCATACCTGGAAAAATCATCAACACACACAAAGATGTAGCTCTTACATCTCAAGCTCTCTGTTTAAACTAGACCCATGAGATCCATATGCAATAGCTCTAAAACTTTGTTTGTGGCCAACTACTGTGTTTTCCTGTGTGAAGCTCGAATCTGTTTTCCTATTTGGCATGGACCACATACCTCTTCTTTTTTTCCTGATAATCTAGGGATTCCTCTGATAATTCCTGTATTGGCAATCTTGGTTAGCATGTCAATATTAAGATGACCTAATTTCTGATGCCATAATTCAATAGTTTGAAGGGAACTGTTATAACACATCATAGCCCAGTTGGATGAAATTGGTAGGATGTAATAGTTATCAGATGATCGTTTCCCTGCAAGAACACAATTTTTCTCACTGTCAATTACTCTGCACTCTTCCTTAGTGAAGTGCACAAACAAGTTTTGGTCACAAAGTTGACTAATGCTAATCAAGTTGGCCCTAAGACCATCTACGTGAAGTACATCCTATAGCTTTGGAAATCCTTCAACAGTCACTGTGCCATGACCAACTATCCTTCCAGAGATACCATCCCCAAATGTAACCTGTCCTCCATGGAATTCATGGTAGTCTGTGAAGATACTGCGATTACCTATCATGTGTCTCGAGCAGCCACTATCCAAATACCAGGAGTTAGTAGCACCAGCTTTTAAGGAAGTGTAAATAACAAGACACGTATAATCATGCTTGGGTACCCATATTCTTCTCACCTTTTGTTGTGCTTTTGCTTTTGAGGTATAACTCTGATATGAGAAAAAATATGTAGACATATCTGCTTGCATGAGATGAAAACAGTAGGGTCGAATATGCCCAGCCTCACCACAGTAGTGACAGGTTGGTACAAACCTGTTTCCAGTTTTCTTCACTGTGGGTGCTTGTAAGAGGACTGGCTGTAAAGGTTCCGAGGCTTTGACAAATACTGTGGTATAACCAGAACTTGATCCTTGATACCCAAGACGAGTGCGAACTCCACTTGATTTTTGAATTGAAAGTACATGATCAAGTTTTTGCTTCCCTAAGTTCATCATGCGAATATCTCGCTGCAACTGTTGTAATTCACCCTATAGATCCGACAGTGTTTGATTTTTATCTTCTAACTGATGGATGAGGGTTTCATTTTGCTTCTCAAGATCATCAATTTTCGCACTCTGTTCTAGATTATACTTCACCAATTCTTCATTCTTTTTACAAACCATAACCCATTTTTCAAACATTAGTTCCTATGTTTCCAGGAGTTGTTCATTACTCATGGGTTCTTCTGTCTCTGAGTCGTCTCCATCGGTGTCCTAACTATTAGTCACAGTGAACTCAGATTTGGACACAGTATGACTATTCTGAATAGCAGTAAGTGAAATATAGTCTCCTGTATCGTCATCACTTGGTACATATTTTTCTTCTGACTCCTCATCATTCCAAGTGGCATTAAACAACTTCTTGTTCTTTTTCAATGTGTTTGCACATTCTGCTTGAATGTTTCCAAAACCTTCACATTCTCTGCACTGTATACCTTTCTTTTTCTTTTCTCCAGAGATATTTGTGTTTATCATGTTATCTATTTCTCTGGGTGCTTCACCATTACTCCTTCGACCAGGGATGTCACTATTATGCCTGCTGAAGTTCTGTCGACTGTTATTTCCTTGCATAGCGAACTTCTTCTGTTTTTGCCACTTACCAACAGCTCTAGCAAAATTTTTTGTCAATAATGCCAATGCTTCCACGGCATAATCATTTCCATCCAGTTCATCAGAAAGTTCAGCCTGAAGAGCAAGTGTCTTCTCCTTCTTTTGCTGTTTAAATTCCAGTTCATAAATTTTTAATGAACTAATAAGCGCATCAACCTGCATAGTGTCAAGATCCTTTGATTCTTCAATCGCATCTACTTTTGATGCAAATCTTGTTGGCAGGGACCGAATGATCTTTCTCACCAATTTTGCTTCAGAGTACCGTTCTCCGAGAGTAAAGGCTTCATTGGTTATGTCACATAGTCGTGTATAAAATTTAGACACTGTCTCATCCTCATGCATTTTTAAATCTTCAAACTTCGTGGTCAAATACTATAATTTGAATCTTTTCACAGCTTTTGTCCTTTCAAATATCGTTTGCAATACATCCCATGCTTCCTTTGCCGTTTCACAGTTCGAAATAAGTTTGAACTGATTGATGTCAACCGCATTAAATATTGCATTTAATGGTTTTGAGTTACAATTCGCCAACCGCTCTTCACCATTAGTCAACTGATCCTCAGGCTTGGGAACTGTAATGGTCCTGACCACAGTAGTGGAAGTATTACCAGATCCTTCAGATGATGCTCCTTGTGTGCTAGTACCTCCAGTTTGTGGTAGTGCAGTCTCAACAGTGGGCACAGTCCACCCACTAACCACGGATCTCCAGGCACCTTCATCAATCGCTTTGATACACACACGCATCCTAGCTTTCCAATAACTGTAGTTGGAGCCATCAAGAAGTGGCAGCCTATTGATTGACCCATCATCACGCATGTTATCCATACCTGCAAATCAGCCAGAAACTTCCCGGATCTAAACTGAGTTAATGATTCAGTTCCTAGCTCTTGATACCACTTGAAAACACAGTTTCCAGCTTCGTGTTCGATTGTGCATTGAAACAGTTAAACACATTTGTAGATTAACAACATTGATAAATGAATCAATTACAGTGATATGCCAAATTCAGACAGTGAAACAAATGAACGACAGTAAGTAAAAGGCACACAATATTTTAACGTGGAAACCCAACTGGGAAAAAACCACGTGACCACTCCCTGGTCAAAGTAGGCAATCCACTAGATGTTTTCACAGTTACAATAGTCAATAGACTTATGTGATTGAAAACTCCCTTGTACCCTCACCGCCTAGACCATCTAACCCACACAAGGATTTACAACCTAGCGAGATCCCCTCGACTTAGCGTATTCTCCTGAATACTCACCTCCTTCTCTCGAAGGATGTTTAATGAGAGAAATGAATAAAGTGTTTATACATAAAAACCTGCTCACCGCAATTACAGTGCTAGACGAACTCCCACCACAGTGTTTCCCCAGACAGACTCATAAACCACATTACAGCCCTTACAATATCTAAACTCTGCTCTATATATCCTCAACTCTTCTTGCAAGGATCATCAACATATATATATAGGCGAGAGTACTGTAATCTTGGGCTCCAAGCAAATGTGCAATCATGAGTATCAATTTGTAGGAGTCTTTACCCAAGTCAATCTTCAAAGCTTTGCACAATCAAAGATTTGTTCAATCAAGAATCTTCTTGCCTTATCAAAACATCATCAGAATCGCCTCATAAACTCCTTTGTAGTAAGTTGATAGCTTTCCATATAAGAGAAAATCCTGCACAATCTTTTGCAAAAAATAAAAACAATTAATAGAATACAAATGACCCCTAATGTTAGGCTAACATGGGATAATCAATTATAGTATTTTTGTTGAATGTGATAGATGAGGAATTTGACCTCCACTTCTTATTGTATTTGAGGATTGTTTTGTAGATTTTAATGTTATTTTGAGATTGGAGACTTGTTAAATTTTATGGTTTAGTGACTCTTATTATTGGTGTTATGGTTGTGCGCCTAGCAAGCTTAAGAGGTTAGACTCTTTAGGCTCGCAGCATGTCACATGCCAGATCTTATTTCTATAGTGAGATTTGGGGCGTGACAGAAGTGGTATCAAAGCCAGGTTATGATCTCTTGGATTACGTTAGTTTTGAGTATTATTGGGAGTAGTAAAAACATACATAATATTCTTATAATGAAATTCGAGTAGTGTGATTTTGTACCAACAGAATTGAACGAAAAAAGTTTTGCTCATGAGAAATGCTTGAGAATTCTATCCTCATCTCAGTGCGTAATGATCGACTCAAAGTGAGAATGATTATAGTTACAAACATGCTTTCTAGCTTCTATCGCTACTTATATTCTAATATCATTTTATTATAATTGTCAAGATCATGGTTGATTGAGTTGACGAGTTTTTGGTTTTCTGATGGTTGAATAAAATTAAAGTGTTTATAAACTATTTATCATTGCTAAGTTTTAAGCAAATCCTACTATCTTGTGAATACTTCTAGCAAATGACTCTGCAGTTAAAGGGAAAAAAACTATATTGATTTCATGAGAATAATTGTGATAGTCTATATTAGCTAAATGATAAATATGTATGTAGGAAAAAAAAATTCAAATGCTATCCCTTTAATGAATTAATTTTGTTGAGGAGTGAGCCTTAGAATTTTATTAAAAGATATAGCATGTAAAATCTCATTTATATGAGTACAACTGTATTAGTTTTATTGATTTTGATGTATTTGTTGCCTTTTCAAAAACAAAAATCTTGATGTTTGCATCATTTCTAGCATAAAGATATAAATAAAACCATTGAGATCGTAGTTGGCATGAAGGAAAAAAAAAAGACATGTATATTTAGCATGTGGTCGAGCCCTATTTATGACGACTGCATTTTCATAATAATGTCTTCTATGTTAATTTTACTTTTTAAATGAGTTTATTTAGAATAAGAATTCTAATTTGTGGTATTCATTTTCTTTATGTAAATTAAGATAATGATATCATTCTTCACAATGCAAATAGATATGAGATTGATTATTTATGTCTAACAGACCATGTGCCTTCAAGTGATTATAGTCAAGCCTATTTCAAATGTTCACAAGAAAATGAATTTGACTAGCTTATAAATGGAAAAAAAAGGGATAATCTTGCATCCTTCGTCATTTGAACAAGAATTTTTTTTTGGTTATTTTCTGTGAAACCTTTCTACTTAAATTATTCATATCTCATATGATTTACAAAAATTCTAATTGTCTTAGCATGCTTCATAGAAATTATGAAGGCTTATTACACATTAAATGTTAAAATTTGTCTCAATTTATCAGTTTATATAGCATCAGGTGCAAGAGTGAACTTTACAGATTCAAACGAGGGTAAAGCACTTGACTGGGAGAAAAGATTTGCGATAATTGTAGGGACTGCAGAGGGTTTGGTTTATCTCCACGAGAACCCAAAGATACGGATTATCCATAGAGACATAAAAGCAAGTAATATCCTCTTGGATGTGAGTTTCCGCGCTAAAATTGCTAATTTTGGTTTGGCCAGGGCCTTTCAAGAAGATAAGAGTCATATAAGCACTGCAGTCGCTGAAACATTGTAAGTACTTATTCCCTCATCTGCCCTAGTCAAAACTGAATACTCAGAAAATAAAGTATATACTGCAAGTGAAAAATGATATATAGCTCTATTGTCAATCTACAGAGGATATATGGCCCCAGAGTATCTAGCCTATGGCCAATTGACGGAAAAAGCAGATGTGTACAGTTTGGCGAGCTTTTGTTGGAAATTGTCACAGGGCAACAAAAAAACAGGAGCAGAACATCATAATTCTATTCTGAAAGCCTAGTTACTGTTGTAAGTACTAGAGCTTTGGTGGTTTGTATCTTATTGTGGTATTTGAGTGTTATGTGCATTCTGCAGTTTATCCATATTTCTTTTATCTGAATGGTATATCGGATGAAACAGGCATGGAAGCATTTTGAGCAAGGAACAGCAGACGAGCTTATTGATCCAAATTTAATGTTGGACGACGACTACTATAATATTAGTACTAAAAATGAGGTTGTAAGAGTGATCCATGTAGGGCTTTTGTGCTCACAAGAGATCCCGTCGTTGCGACCATCCATGTCTGCAGCACTACAAATGCTGGCAAAGAAGGATGAGCATCTCCCTCCACCCACAAATCCCCATTTTATATATGAGAAGATGATCGAAATTAATGGCATGTCTGAGAACTCGTCTTTCCCCCTCATTTCTGAAAAATCTGATTCAGTTGCTACCATCTTTGACAGTAGTTTCAATCCAAGGTGACATTCAAATACCCCAAAGATCAATTCTGGTATTGCTTGGATGGAAGAAATAGCATACCCATATTAAGGGTAATTTTCTCCCGAAATTCTTTCCTGATGTCAACCTCCACGCACACCCTTGCATATTTAAGCTTCGTTCTGTTCTCCGTGTACTTATCCAATTGTAAGGGCACTCCCACTCCACTAGCAATGTAACTCAACCCCTTTTCAGTCCAATACTCAGTAGGCACATTGTGGAAATTTACCCACAAAGGAATACGGTTCATCTTAAGCTGAACAGGCTGTAATTTCGGTTGCCATTTTCTGAGGAACAAAGGTCTCCCATTAACGTGCCAAAATTTCTCCAAAATATATTCGCAGTCTTTCTTCCTTCCCAATCTAAAGATCCACAGTCCATCTTCATTAGAAAGCACTTCTACTTTTCCATCCTTGCGCCACTGATTATCAACATATTCTCATAGTTTTAAGTTATTCGTAAATTTTTAATCACTACATTGTGGAAAGTTTTGTACGTAGAGCACATGACACAATATGATTTATAAAATGTATTGCATTTCCCAAACATTTTCCATATATATCACATGATCTTGAAAACTGAAAGTAAAACTTGGGAAATCAGGTTTAGTGGGCTGGTATTTTCTTACTACTCTTAAGTGAATGTTTGGAAACGACTTTATAAAAAAATAAAATAAAAAATTCAGCCATTTCATTAACCCCAAACATAAAATCTGATCCCATTGTATCTTTCACCCTCTGCAAATTGCAAATAATGTTGTCAAAAGGAATTATGTTGGGGCTAATGCATATATTAATGGAAGTTAGTATTTAGGTGCTTAAGGTAGGTTTCAAAAAAGAGTTTCTTATAGATTCTTTTTGTAAATGATAGAATTTTTTTTGTATGCTGCCAATAGAAAAAAAAATCAAAAGTTGATTGTGAAGTGATGAGAAAATAATTATCAGATTATTATATTGTATTCACATCTTTATCTACAGTATTGAAATTTGAGGAGTTTGATGTGACTTTCTATTTGACTTAACAAATTTATTTTGAATTTTTCATAGTGAAATAAATAAGTTGACTGAATTTTTTTGTTTGTCTCTTTTTAAAAGAAACGATACACTATTCCATTTTTTAAAAAAAAATATAAAAAGTTATTATTATTCGAGTGTTACTCTTCAATCGTAAGTCAAATTTATTCATCCTCCATTATGATCTCATTCTGGAATTTGGCAGTGTATCAATTGTGCTTTTATAAATCTAATGTCAAGTCTATTGTGCTTCACGAATTGTCGTGTCATATCACTTATGATTCTGGAATGTTATTGTCAAACCTGTATTAGTGATTGTTTCTCCAATATTGCTATTGGATTAGTTATTACTTATGCTTCTGGAATATTGCTATCAGATTGCTTATTAATTAAACTATTGGAATATTATTGTCAAAATGTTTATGAGTCAAACTTTATAGTTTAAGTGTCATTTCAGCTATGCTGGGAATTTGCTTATTTGTTTTCTCCCAATTATATACAGTTCTTGGAATTTTCATATTTGAAGTGATTATTAAAGTTTACTTGTTCAACTCAGTTGATAATATTTACTTAATTGTTGCTTAATAACATCTTTTCTCCATTGGCTAGTGAATGCCTAATTCACAGCAATAGAATTAATGCTACTTCAAATAGTTAGCGTGTATGATTTTAATGATGGTGGTGATTATTGATTTGGTCGAGGAACTTTTGATTCTTGACGAGTAGATAAAATTAACATAGTTAATTTTGGTTTTGATATTTATTTGAAATTACATAAAATCTTCTTTGGTCAATAGGCTAATATTACATGGCGAGCTTAGGTGTGAATGTGTGAGGAGACCTAAAGTGATCTTTAATTCACTTATGTAAGATAAAATGGAAGGGATCAATGTGTCAATATGAGGTGAAACAAACTATTAATTTTATAGGTAAGGTTGTCTAGGAAAAAGTATATTTTTTGGCAAGATTGACACACTAGTTCTGATGAGATAACAATAAATTGTGGACTTTAATAAGTGTACAGTTTATGTGCTAAGGTTCCTAGGCTGCCTTAGTGTACTGAAAAACATTATGTATGATTTTGAAGACGTCTAGAAGTTGATAAGCCAAAGAAAGAGTAATGGTCTATCCATGTTAAGTTCATTAACTATTTGAGGAGAAAGAGTAATGGAGAAAAAGTAATAGTCTATCCATGTTAAGTTCATTAACTATTTGAGGAAATTCATCTACAGTGAGCTTTGGCAAACGATGAATTAGTCATCTTATTGGTGACATGAATTTTATGGTGACCCCTATTGAGTATTGATCGTCTACAAGTGTCAAAAGAAAAATGTGGAGTGATAGAATATTGACATAAGCAATATTTAGGTTGCACATGTATTTTGGAGAATAATAAGTTTTAGAGACGAAACTTTATATAAAGGAGGGAGGATGTAATGACCCAGTCATTAGTAGGGCCAATTAATGGCCACATAATTCTCACCACTAATTATGGCTAAATGGTTATTAGAGATTTTGAAAAAAAATAATAATAAGGATAATTGATTACATTCCTACTTAGTTTAGGACTCTTTCATCAGAAATAGGAAGAAAAAAAAAAAAGGGATAGAACGTTCAAAGTTTATGTTTACACTTCTTTATCCTTCTACAATTGACTATAGAAAAATATTGAAAAAATAATAATTCTTCTCTTTTAGGATACAGAATTAGAAAGGACAAAAATTCCTACTAACATGGTGATTAAACCATAAGTAATTTCTTGATTGGGGTTTTGTGCAGATTGGAAGAGTACGAGTTGAAAGTGTGCTTATTTGATAGAATCCACGTTCTGTGAATTAATGGTAAATAGAACTTTCTCTTGTTCGCATATTCCTTATTTAAATCTTATCAGGACGATTTGATCAAGATGAATTAGACATGTCCTTAGTCTACTGTCCTATTTAAATGATTAACTGTGAATGATGAATCGCTCCAAAAAATTTATGTATTGTATTCTTCGTTAATTTCCGTCATTTATTTATAATTTTCCACTCTTTTTTTTCCCTAACAGTGCCTATGCGTTTGTCATATTCCTATGCTTGGCCGAAAGCTTACAGGCTTGTTTCCAAACTTTCGAAAAAAAAAAGTTTTGCAATGCGTTGCGTGGGGTCCACAGACCCTATTGTCTTCAAATTGCAGCCAACTTATTTTATTTTATTTTTAGAACTGAATCAAAACAAAAGTTGCAAAGAACTGCAAGTTCCCTGCAGCTAATTTGCTATACCGACTGCAGCGATCGAATTGTGCAGTTTGGTCGCTACAGTCCAAATTATTTTACTTTATCTTCATTTTACTATTATTATTATTATTTAATTATTATTACACCTCGAAAAAAAAAACTTTGGTTTTACTTGTAGTATTTAATTGTTTTATGAAATTTTACCTTTTAATTCCTTTTAGTTTCATTCTAAACTAAATGTTAAGCTATTATATGATTTGAATAAGCTCTCATTGACCCTTTGATTGTTCTGTTCTATTTTCCTTCCCACCCACACTGTCATTATTATGTACATAATCCATGTCATCTTTGATCAGTTCCAAGCCCTAATTTTCTTGCATCCCTATTTTATGTTTTTTTCCTAAAATCATATAAAGGATACATCTGAATACTTTCTTGGCTGTGATTATTAATGGTACTGATACTGTTACGGTACCACTACACAGATACTGTTACTGTGTTACACTTGCAAATACTGTTACTGCTATTGAATAATTGGGAGCCCAATACTTACTGAACCATAATTGCACGGGTTGAATGCAACCACAACTTTTATTCCCTGATGTGTCTTGTAATAGTTTATATACCCTATAAGTTATTGAATGCAACTGAAGATGAAGTGTTTTTTGTTTGGACATCTTACAAGTGTTAATAGTGCTCTTCTGTCTGATATGAGTCTTCCTGCAAGTCATACATATTGTTAATATCATCTGGTGCTATACTTTTTGGTCTCTTCTATCATCTATCTTAACCTTTTGTTGTGGGATAAGTTCACTTACTGAGCTTTTGTTCACTCATAATATTTGCTTATGTTTGTTTTCTTTGCAGTTAAAACAGAGTAAGCACTTAGGCAATGGACATTTGAGCATGATAGGCTAAGCTAAAGAGACTTCATTTGTTTCATTTCTACTAGTACTATTAGACTGGGATAATCAATTATAGTATTTTTGTTGAATGTGATAGATGAGGAATTTGACCTCCCCTTCTTATTGTATTTGGGGATTGTTTTGTGGATTTTAATATTATTTTGAGATTGGAGACTTGTTAAATTTTATAGTTTAGTGACTCTGATTATTGGTGTTGTGGTTGTGCGCCTAGCGAGCTTGAGATGTTAGACTCTTTACGTTCGCGGCATGTCACGTACCAGATCCTATTTCTGTAATGGGATTTGAGGCGTGACATATAGAATACTAGAAGCGGATGGTCCATTTTCTGTTCACGGAAATGAAGCAAACTACTAGCCATTTGGTCTAGTGGTATGATTATTGTTTTAGGTGCAAGAGGTTTCGAGATTGATTCTAAGAGTTTACAACATTCTCGTGATGTAAAATTAGCTTAGAGCTCTCTTTGAACAAAAAAATGAAAAAGGAACATGGGACAATTTTTATATAAAGTACAATGACCATTTCAGATTCTATTCAAGTTTCAATTGCTTTTTATATTGAAAATATCAATTTAGATTTTAAATTTATTGTTCTAACCATGACTTTTGCTGGTAATGGAATTTATGATTAAGCAAAGTGAAATTGAAGAGGCCTAGAGTGTACAGGGCTATGTTTATCCCCATACTTGGGTAATGGTGGATATTGGGTGGATCAAACCTTTAGGGGGTTTTAAACTTAACGTTGACGGTAGTACTCAGGGAAACTCAAGGCCAGGAGGAGCAGGGAGAATTATTCGTGACAAACTTGGCCAATGGACCATGGGGTTTGCAGTCAACCTTGGTACTTCTTCTAGTCTTCGCGCTGAATTTTATGCTCTTTGGAAAAGTCTAAACTTGGCGCAAGCGTGCCATTTGGACGAGTTGATTATTGAAACAGACTCTATTTTAGTCATCAACATGATCTGTTGGATTTGGATACTGGGTCACCCTAGATGAGCTGACCTGACCCATTAGACCCAAGTGTGGGAAGTTGGGTAACTTCCCATCACTGGGTATTTAAGTCCAATACACTAATAGAACAACGTACGTTCTATTAGTATCAGACACATAAACAGAAGAAAAACTTTCTCTCAAAAGGCTTAATCTGCTTAGATACTTAGGCTGTGAATTTATAGAGTACAAGACTGTATTGTAGACTTTGATTCACGACACACGCAGTGGAACAAGCATACTCAACGAACAAAAACTATTACGCTACATAAAAGGTTAGTATTATTTTATGGCTTTAAACAGTGTATGAAGATACTGAATTTAGTATTAACTTTCTTCATGATCCATGGTAACATGTGGAATTCTAATCCTTTGCGCCCAATGGTTGAAGATTGTAAGCGTATTCTTTCACGCCATGATGTTTTCAAGATTGTTCATATCTTTAGATAGGCAAATAAATGTGCAGATTTTTTTGCTCGGTTTGGAAAGGCGAAGTCGCTAGGCTCCTCTCGGATTGATAACCCCCTTGAACCATTGCGAATTCTTGTGGATAAGGATAAAATGGGAGATTCTTTCCCTAGAAATATAATCACTTAGCTGGCTTTCGCCTCCCGAAGATCAAAAAAACAAGAAGTGAAATTGATTGAAACTTATATGAAGATTTTGCATTATTTTTGGCTTAATTTGGATACTCTAATGCCTCAATAACGTTATTCATAAAACTAATGATGGTGAAGTGATGATACAATTGTAATAAACTAAAATGATTTAAATCATTGAGTGTGAAGATCAAATAACTGCATTATTACTTCAACATCATTAATCTCTCTAATAACATTATTAAGAGATCTAAATCTGTTGTGACTAGGCTCGTCTCGACTCGTATTAATTATTAACTTGAGGGACTTGGCTAACAATTTTTTTTTTTGGGCAAACTTGGTTGACAATTTACTCTAGATAAATGTATCACTAAGCCTAGCCAAAAAAAAAATGTATCACTAAGCCTAGCCAAAAAAAAATGTATCACTAACTGTTCTGGCTCTACATTGTCGTCGCTGAACGGAACAAATCAAAACCCTACCCCTTCTCTATAAAAACGATACTATAGTAATATATAGGAGTCCTTTTTAATTTTTTTTTTAAAAAAACCATCAGATAGTATTAGAAGATTTTACGAGAAGTTTATCATATTTGGACGGAGAAAAATAAGAGACTTAGCGATAGTGGCAGCCCAGAAGGAGGAACAAATATTTAACTGTATTGTTTTTTTATGTAAAGACAAACTTAATTTTGGTAAAAAATATAGGAATAACTACCTGAACAAAGAGATTTGTAATGTTTGGGATGTTGATATTTGAATCCTAGCATAGTTCTCTTGACTTGTATTTCTTGATTGTACATGTTCATGTCAATGAAATTTTTACTTACAGAGAAAAAAAAAAAACGTCACTATAGTGAAACCGACATGGGATTTAAGCCATTCTCAGCCTTTATCTGTAACAAATTAATCAAATTTATTGGTTTTATTTATTTATTTATTTAAATTTTGTCTAAGAAAGCAAAGATAAATGACGAGAAATATATAATCTGAAATTTCGATGAGGAATATTTGTATATATTAATGGTCTTCAAAGTTCTCTGAGTGCTTTGTCATCAGCTAAAACGTGTTGACTAACTAAAATATTTCTTATTTCTTATTTCTTATTTCTTATTATTATTTTTATTATTATGGTAGTATGATCTATTTGTTCCTTACCTTTAATTTTTTGAGAAAATAACTCAATTAATCCTAAACATTTGTTTGTTTTGACATTTTGATTTCAAACATTTTAAATCGGACACTTTAATCCCAAAAATTTTACATAAGGGACACTGTTAATTTATTAATTCATTTCTTTTAAATTTTTCATTCAAAATTTGACTAAAAAGTACATAATTGTCATGTAATTATATGTAATTTATTTTTTATGCCGTCAAATTTTAAACAAAATGATCAACTTCATTCAACACAGGACAAAAAAAAAGTACATAAAATGATATTATATATGTTTCATGCAGAGTAACAATAATGATTACAAATTATACTCGAGTAAAGAAAGAAAAGAGAGAATAATATATTACAAAATTAATCGTTTTATTATTAATTTTCAGATCATTCACCATTCATTCGAGATTCATATACATTCATTCTTTGTTGTGATGCTCTTCTAGATTGGACACCTTGCGACTAGAATCTACAATTTCAACAACACATGGTCGACAGGGATAACAAGCAACTTTCACATTCAAAGACTGCGTATCCCTTCAAATGTATACCACAATTATCACAATGGGATTTATATCTAGATTTCCTCCAATAGGTGAGAGGATGTGGGTGATAGTCAATTTGAAGTGTACCCCCAACCTTCACATAAGGATCGAAGCCAAGTCTAGGAATGCAACCTGGATGGAAAGAGTTGTCGCATTCACGACAATGATATAGCCAGCGTTTGGGATGACTTTCTTTTTCACACATGTCGCAAATAAATTCATCCGGATGATAATAAAAAGGTGGAAAACTTAGGACAAGAGGATGTTCATCCCACCTGTGTCTGACACTCCGAGGTAACATTGCGCAATCCATTTCCAAATTGAAGTCGCAATGCTCGCAACCGAAATTGACGTCCCCGCCATTGTAGAACCTACAAGCGTTGCATAGCTTCTCGGAATTATTACGTCGAACAAGGGGGTGGGGGTGAGCTTCATGTTTTATTGTACTAGGAAGAAGAGCGCATTTGATGTCCAGCAAAAAGTTGCACTCCTTGCACTCATAGAAGAATCCATTAAAACTCCATTTGCAGATTGTACATTTAGAGAAACGAAAAAACTCCTGGAAATGGCTGAGGGAGAGTTTGTGCTGTGGATGATGGGAAGATGATATCTCTTTTGGTAGCTGAGCACAATCTAAATGGATCAAGTATTTGCATTCGGCACAAGTATAACATGTACCTGAAATGGGTTCAGCGCAACCAGCGCACTCTGTCTCCTGATCATCTTCGGTCATTTCTGTGTAATCATCTTGGACACTGTCGAGAATTAAAGGGTGATTATGGCTGAAGTGGTTAATTCCTGTAGATAATTCAATCTGTGGGATGCTATTTTGCTTGAGAAAATGTCGAATCAGTTGTAAAGATACAATCTCCGCAGGCAAGTAGATCAAATCTGGTGTGACCACACCATCACTAGAATTATATATATAAAAAAATGTCATTGTTAGATGAAATTAGCAGATCGAGCAAGTCTTTATACTTTTGATTTTTAATGGTTTTAGGGCCTGGAAAGCAAAAAGAAAGAAACTCAAGTGAAGAAAGCATGCAGATTAAGGATTCTGTTGTCATTCTAGACGGATCGATTTTGATGCAAAGGGATCATTCAAAAACTTTTATGGTGTAAGTAAATCAATTAGACTATTATGGCAAAAATTACACAATTGCACATATATATGTTAGAAGATAAACTTGATTTGGATTAGGACTCTACTAAATAAGTTCTAGTTAGATTTAAATTGTTTTTGACCAGATAGTATTTTCTAGTGGGTAATAGTTTCCTAGAACCATATCTTAATTGACATAGATTTTTTGTGAATCTATAAATAGGGGTCAGTCCTTTCAATTGTAGTCATACCAAATACATACCAAATATTAGAGCAATAAAGATTTTGTTTAAAGTCTCTGTATTATTTCTCTCTACGATAAAATAGCCTCTTCCATATCCAACAAAGTGGTATCAGAGCTAGGTAAAGATGATAGGGAATACTATGTTTCCTTTTCAATTTCCTCGCCTCACTAAGGACAATTATGATAATTGGTCTATTCGTGTGAAGACTCTCCTTGGCTCACAAGATGCTTGGGAGATTGTAGAGAAAGACTATGTAGAACCTATTGAAGATGAAGTTTTGAGTCAAAATCAAAAAGACGCATTGGTGAAAAATCGCAAGAAGGATCAACAAGCTCTCTCTATCATCCATCTATGTTTGGATGAAACTATGTTCGAAAAAATCTCATGCGCGACTACTGCCAAACAAGCATGGGAAACTCTCAAAAAATCACAAAAAAGGGGTAGACAAGGTGAAAAAGGTTCGTCTACAAACTTTAAGAGGTGAGTTTGAATCTCTCCATATGAATGCTGGTGAATCTATTTCAGATTATATTTCGAGAGTTTTGGTAGTTTCTAACCAACTAAAAAAATATGGAGAAGATTTAAAAGATATTCGTATTGTAGAAAAGATCCTTCATTGTTTGCATCCAAAATGTGAATATATTGTTGTAGCGATTGAGGAATCAAAAGATTTAGATGACATGTCCGTTGATGAACTCATGGGCTCATTACAAGCTCATGAAGAAAGACACAAAAAGAAGAACCAAGAAGTCTTGGAAAAAGTTCTTCAAAGTAATCTCGCTTTGAAAAAAGATGAAAATTTTGGCAACAATGGAAGGCAAAAAGGACATAGTCGTGGATATGGACGTGGTAGAGGCCGAGGCCAGAACCAAGGACGAGGACGAGGACGTGGTGGAAGAGGAGGATTTAATCAAGAAGAGAAAAATCAAAATTCGCATAAACCTGGGCGTGGAAGAGGCAATTATTCAGGACAAAGGTATGACAAATCGCAAGTTCAATGTTACAATTGTCAAAAATATGGTCATTATGCTAATGAATGTAGAAGTAATCCTAAAGTTGTGGATGAAAAAGCGAATTTTGCTGAAAGACAAGAAGGGGAAGAAGAGATTACCTTGTTGATGACTCATCATGGCGAACAAGATGGAGGAGATACTTCATGGCATCTTGATACAGGTGCAAGTAATCATATGACTGGTCAAAGGAGCATATTTGCAGAACTCAATGAAACTGTCAAGGGAAATGTTAAATTTGGAGATGCCTCTATGGTCTCAGTGGAAGGAAAATGTAAAATTTTAATTTGTTTGAAAGATGAAAGGCATCGTTTTATTTCTGAAGTTTATTATGTGCCAAAATTAAAAACTAATATTTTGAGTCTTGGACAACTTCTTGAGAAAAATTACACAATTTTATTGGAAGATAAACATTGTGTAATAAAAGATGAAAATATATTTTTGATAAAAAAAAGTGCCCATGACAAGAAATAGATTGTTTTTATTAAATATTCAAAACGATGTTGCAAAATGCCTTAAAGCTTGTGTAAAAGAAGTTTCTTGGTTATGGCACTTGAGATTTGGGCACATAAATTTTGAAAATCTTTCTTTAATGTCAAGAAAAAATATGGTGCATGAATTGCCTTTCATCAATCATCCGGAACAGATTTGTGAGGGATGTCTTTTTGGAAAACAAGCTAGAAAAAGTTTTCCAAACGAGGCTACATCAAGAGCAACGAGACCACTAGAACTTGTCCATACTGATATTTGTGGGCCAATTAATCCTTGCTCCTATGGTAAAAATAAATATTTTATCCTTTTTATTGATGATTATAGCCGTAGGACTTGGGTTTATTTTTTAAAAGAAAAATCTGAAGCTTTTTACAAGTTCAAGAAATTTAAAGCTCTTGCTGAAAAAGAAAGTGGTTGGGAGATCAAAGCCTTGAGATCTGATAGAGGTGGAGAATTCACATCAAGAGAATTCAACAATTTTTGTGAAGAGAATGGCATTCGACGCCCTTTGACAGCTCCTCGATCACCTCAACAGAATGGAGTTGCTGAGAGGAAAAATAGAGTTGTTCTTGAGATGGTTCGAAGCATGTTAAAGTCTAGAAGTATGCCTAAAGAATTTTGGGCTGAAGTAGTTGATTGTGCAGTTTATCTGTTGAATCGTTGTGTCACAAAGAGTCTCTCTAACAAGACACCATTAGAAGCATGGAGTGGAAGAAAGCCAACAATCAAGCACTTAAGGGTTTTTGGAAGCATTGCTTATGCTCATGTTCCTGATCAAAATCGAATCAAGCTTGATGACAAAAGCCAAAAGTTAGTTTTCATTGGGTATGAAAAGAGTTCCAAAGCATACAAGCTCTACAATCCTACTAATGGGAGAATTATTGTGAGTAGAGATGTCCTATTTGATGAAGAAGCTGAATGGGATTGGAATGTCAAAGAGCAAAAAGAATACAAATTCTTACCCATACAAGAGCAAGAAGTAGAAGTCAATGAAGACTCTATATCTCCAAATCCATCTCCAACTCCAACTCAAACTCCATCTCCATATCAAGCTCCAACTTTATCTCAAGGAGACATAACTTCAACAAGTTCAAGTTCACATGAAAAGACCCCCCGTTTCAGAAGCTTGGATGAAATTTATGAGGTAGCTCGAATTTAAATGATGAACTGACTCTCTTTTGTCTGCTTGCTGATTGTGAACCAATAAGCTTTGAGGAAGCTAATGAGAATGAAAGATGGAGACAAGCCATGGATGAAGAAATCAAGGCAATAAAGAAGAATGACACTTGGGAGCTTGCAACTTTACCCAAAGGCCACAAAGCCATTGGAGTAAAGTGGGTTTACAAGATAAAGAAGAATGCTAAAGGTGAAGTTGAAAGGTACAAGGCAAGACTAGTTGCAAAAGGCTATAGTCAACGAGCTGGCATTGACTATGATGAGGTATTTGCTCCTGTTGCACGCTTGGAAACTATAAGATTTATCATATCTCTAGCAGCCCAACACAGATGGAAGATTTATCAATTGGATGTTAAATCTGCATTCCTGAATGGTTTTCTTGATGAAGAGGTATATATTCAACAACCATTAGGCTATGTGGAGAAAGGGTGTGAAAATAAAGTTTTAAAGTTGAAGAAAGCTCTCTATGGCTTAAAACAAGCTCCAAGAGCTTGGTATAGTAGAATTGATGAATACTTCCGTCATAATAATTTCTCCAAGTGTTCGCATGAGCATACTCTCTATACCAAACATGAGAATGACGATGTGTTGATTGTTTGCTTGTATGTGGATGACTTAATTTTTACTGGCAACAATCCAAATTTATTTGAAGATTTCAAGAGGACAATGGCAAGAGAATTTGAGATGATTGATATTGGACTCATGTCTTATTATCTTGGAATTCAAGTGAAGCAAATAGATGAAGGAATATTTATTTCTCAAGAAGGCTATGCAAGGGAAATTCTCAAGAAATTCAAGATGGAAAATTGTCAACCTGTTAACACCCCTGTTGAATGTGGGGTACAATTGTCAAAGGTTGATGAAGAAGAGAGTGTAAATCCAACATTTTTCAAGAGCCTAGTTGGAAACTTGAGATACTTGACCTGCACAAGACCAGATATTCTTTTTGGTGTAGGACTTGTAAGTCGCTTTATGGAGGCCCCTACTAATACACATTTGAAGACTGCCAAAAGAATACTTTGCTACATCAAAGGAACTGTTGATTATGGACTTTTATACTCCCACTCAGAGGATTTCAAACTTGTGGGGTATAGTGACAGCGATTGGGCTGGTGATTTTGATGATCGAAAGAGTACTAGTGGATATCTTTTCTTCATGGGAGATACAACATTCACTTGGAGTTCCAAGAAGCAACCCATTGTCACACTTTCTACATGTGAAGCTGAATATGTAGCTGCTACTTCATGTGTTTGTCATGCTCTATGGTTAAGGAATTTGATGAAAGAACTTAAGATGCCTCAAGAAGAGCTAGTAGAGATCTATGTTGATAACAAGTCTGCAATTGCCTTAGCCAAGAATCCAGTCTTTCATGAAAGAAGCAAGCACATTGACACACGTTACCATTTCATCAGAGAATGCATCACAAGGAAGGAAGTGAAGATAGAGTATGTGAAGTCTCAAGATCAAGTTGCAGACATTCTTACAAAGCCACTCAAGAGTGACGTGTTTATGAAGCTTAGAGCTTTGCTCGGAGTTACGAGAGTCAAATCAAGTTTAAGGGGGGATGTTAAAAGATAAACTTGATTTGGATTAGGACTCTATTAAATAAGTTCTAATTAGATTTAAATTATTTTTGACCAGATAGTATTCCTAGTGGGTAATGGTTTCCTAGAAACATATCTTAATTGACATAGGTTTTTTGTGAATTTATAAATAGGGGTTAGTCCTTTCAATTGTAGTCATACCAAATACATACCAAATATTAGAGCAATAAGATTTTGTTTAGAGTCTCCGTATTATTTCTCTCTACGATAAAATAGCCTCTTCCATATTCCAACAATATATATATATATAACAACCAAGAAAAAGTGACAAAGCAGAAAAGAATTAAGAGAGAAACTTACGAGTTATAAGCATCCTCTGGGGACTCAGATATTGTCATGCACTTGAGATGGACGAAGTATCTACAAAAGCCGCAATAATACACCCAATAAAGTGGGTGTAGTTTTTCACGACAGATTTCACAATCTGGTGCGTAAGATCGGTATTTTTCAAGAAGACAATAAGCTAGGGAGAGAGGCTGAGGGTGGTCTTGGCGCGACGAGCTTACTAGCAGTGATCCACAAGACTTGTGGATCAAGAATGAGCATACAGTGCAAACATACAACTCATCTTTGTCTTCTGTGCCGCAAGCATCACACATAAATAAAGCACTTCTTTTCTTGTGTATTAGGGGGTGCTGATGGCTAGCGTGTTTAAATGGGCTAGTGTTTTCAGATGTGTCTTGATAATTGGTGCCTTCAAATTTTTGTGCACATAAAACATCCAAATCAAACTCACACTTGGAACAATGATAGGTGAAACCATTAAAATCTTTTCTACAGATATCACAAACGCATGTCCTTGACACATAAGGCGAGCTTCTAAATAGTTTAAGTGGATGTTGTGGATGCATTAAATGCGTAACCTCTAATGGTAATTTCCTACAGGATTTGTGAAGGAAGACTTCACATATGCTACAACAATATGTTGTTGATCCAGAGACTACTGGTTGTTCACAACCGTAACAAACAACATTCTTGCCCTTATGATTATCTCCTTGCAAGTCCTTGATCAGTACAAGGGGATGATCATGGCTAAAATGATTAATCTCCATCTCTTTTTCTCTCTTTTTTGACTATTTTCTTCTTTCACAATATTCAAAATGCTGTGAATGCAAACTTTTGAGAGTAATAACCCTAATAAATAGGTGAAAACAGCTATTGAGAGTGACTTTGCGTGTTCTATACATACTAACAACAAATACTTCTATTAGATTAACTATTGTGTCAATTACTCAAAAGCCAAAATAATAAACATAGTGTTATTGTCTATTATTGCAATTATAATAAGAACCATCTTGCTTTCTCTCACTCTCATAAAAACCTATTTCTCATCTCTTTGTGCATGTGCAGGTAGTTGATACGTAATTTTCTTTGTTTTTCTTTAATTAGCCAATTGGTTTTTATAATAATATGAGGTGAGACATTGACATTACATCTGCACAAAATGTAAATTCAACCCCCACCCCCACCCCCACCCCCCACACATACCAAGTAGATTTTTAATTGTCTTTCATTTATATATATTTTTTACATATACCTTATAATTGTTTTTGGTTGCTCGTATTTGGGTATATCAATAATGATGGTTTCTTGTGCTGTAATGCGTGCTCGTAAAGAGTATTGTCAAGGGCAGATGTATATGCAGAGTATTAGAAGTTGCAACCCTCACTAATTTTTTTTTTTTAAACAAAAATAAGGGTATTTGTAAAATATTTTTATTTTGAAAAATCAAAGAGTCTCCACCAAAGAAACTAAAATTGTATATAAATTTTTAGGTTGTGTTAAAAAAATTTTTTATGGCTCCGACTCTGAGTATTATTATTCCTCCAAATTATTATCCTTCCTCCTGATCATGTTATACTTTCATTGTATACCACTGATCTTGTTCCTATACACCTGTTGAGTGTTCACACTTGGAAGGGGATCCTCTAATAACACAACCCTCTTGTAATGTTATAATGTGGACATCTAAGATTACACATCATAACATTTGACTAATTAGCTAGGAAAATTATCTAATTTGGACATTTCGATCTACTTTAATGAAACAATCTTGATCATCTTATGTTAATATCTGAAGATATATGGATCTCTTGATCATATGAAGTTAGCACGGTTATATTCTTCTTGTGTAGATGAAATTATTAACTTCTTTAATTTTCTATCCCATTGCCAAATTGAAATTTATGTCAGATAATGACCAACCAATTGAGGTGAATACTTGGCATGAACTTCTTGCACTGGAAAGTCAATAAGAGTCTGGTCGAGCCAGTAGGAAACTTCCATCGATCGGATATTAAGTGACTTCCGGATAATTGAGATGATAAAGATATGTTAAAGGATAGGCTCGCAAAGACAACTTGTAAAGAGGGGTGTCACCAAATTTATATAATACTTAGTTTGATTATTAAAACTTGTACTTGGTGCCCAAAGCTCCTTTAAACTTAGCAAGATATATGTAAGCAGCCGTGTGTTTTCTAATATTCGTACTTGTAAAATTCCTGGAAAATATTATAGAATGTCGCTTTAAAACTATTGAAAGAAAAATGGATATATTATCTTAAATATTATTGGGCCAGCAATTGTACATATTTTTGGAGTTTCTCTATTAATGAAATACTTGTTTAATTAGCAAAAAAAAAGTCATAATTAACAAAAAAAACATGAATATATCATCTTAAATCATCAACATCCAAATTAGCATTTTGACTCTTTTTTTTTCTCTTGGAAATTAATTTCTTGTTGCGTCGTGAGAAGTTGAAGATTTCAATATTGCAATCCCTCTTTCAAATATAGATAATGCTTGTGTAACCATTCAAAATTTGAGATTTATGAGTAATCTAATGGCGGACTACTTCTTGTGGAATGCAGTTGGGAGATTAGAGTTGGAATCTCATGGGGGTTAAAAAAAAGATAAAAAGAAGAAAAAAATAAGGGCACGTGCTCTTCATGCAGCAAGAACTAATTAATTAACGATGTCATACTATTATAAATTTAGGGACAAAAAAAATTAATTTAAAAATACTAAGGATTAATTTGCTGTCTGCACAAATAGTTGAATTTAGCAGTAGTAGAAGTGTTGAAGATGTTGAACATGATATTGGTGGATGTAGATAGGGGTCGAATGTGCATGCAAAAAGAGACACACAAGTGGTACCAAATATTTTCTTGCCAAAAGTAATAAAGAGAAAAGGAAAAATGTCTTGAGCAAATATATCAAAATTGAAAACATCTTTGAGAACCAAAACTAGTTTGTTCTGATTTTTGGACTTCAATAATTTGTTCCTTCTTTTGCTCAAATGCTGCTTACAATTTTCTGTCCTCGAATCATAATTTTTGTTTACTTTTTTTTTGCTAATTCAGCAAAAAGTATTATATATTAATTTGACAAATGTATAGTACAATATGGGAAATACAAAGAGATTCAAGCTTGTCCAGTCAAGCATATTATCAATTTTTTTTTCATTTAATGGAAACTGAAATTGTGGTTAGAATTTTAAATATTTGATTGCAACAAGTCATTATTCGACCATTTCATACAATTCTAAAGTGTCATTTTGTCAATTTTCTAATTAGCATAAATAGATCTACTAAGGCTATTATTTCATACTTCCTACTAAATACAACTTGGCTTTCATATTATTTCAAATTAATATTTCAATTACGTTGTTCTTCAAATAGAACCTGATATGGGTATACATAGCCGGCCGACCTAGAATGGGTATGACCCGATCTGAGTCCGACTTACAAACCACTTCCTGACCTGCATTAATGTCAGAAGTGAAATAAATGTATTAACTACTAGATAATAGCTTTATTCAAAGGGTAAAGGTTCAGGGCTAGCATGAACATTATGGTAAACATTAGGTATTTAATGTCTGCCCGTCTTAATTGTTAGTATAAATAGTCAATTCAATACTCTTAATGCAGGTAACAAACTCTCATCAATTGCTCTCTACTATTAGTGATTAATCGAGTTCGGACAATCTAACTTATTTTCATGCTTGAGGGGAAGCACGGGTCTTCACCCCCATGATTCCTTACCTTATTTTGTAGGAAACTACTGAGCTCGGGGTGAAAAATATATTTAACCCTCATCAGAACCCTATGTTGAACAAACGATCGTTACTTTTTCACGACAGATTTCACAATCTGGTCCATAAGACCGGAATTTTTCAGGAAGACAAAAGGCTAGGAAGAGAGGGTGAGGGTGGTCTTTGCGCGAAGAGATGATTGGCAGTGATCCACAAGCCTTGTGGATCAAGAATGAGCATACAGTGCAATCATACAACTCATCTTTGTCTTCTGTGCCGCAAGCATCACACTTAAATAAAGCACTTGTTTTCTTGTGTATTAGGGGCTGCTGATGGCTAGCGTGTTTACATGGGCTAGTGTTTTCACATATGTCTTGATAATTGGTGCCTTCAAATTTTTGTGCGCATAAAACATCCATATCAAACTTACACTTGGAACAGTGATAGGTGAAACCATTAAAATCTTATCTACAGATATCACAAGTGCATGTTCCTGACACATAAGGCGAGCTTCTAAAGAGTTTAAGTGGATGTTGTGGATGCATTAAATGTGTAATCTCTAATGGTAATTCGCATGTTCCAGAGACTACTGGTTGATCACAACCATAAAAAACAACATTCTTGCCCTCATGGTCATCTCCTTGCAAATCCTTGATCAATACAAGGGGATGATCATGGCTAAAATGATTAATCTCCATCTGATTTTTTTCTCTCTTTTTTTGACTATTTTCCTCTCTCACAATATTCAAATGCCGTGATACAAGCATGCTTTGAGAGTAGTGACCCTAATAAATAGGTGAAAGTCAGCTCAAAGGTAGGTGATACTTCTCCTTCTGTATTCATGCTAATAGCTTCACCTAACTTCACATTTGAGAGTGACTGCCCTAAATAAATTAGAAGAAAGCCTAATACAAATCTAGTGATGATAATGATTTTGCGTGTTCTATTCATATTAACAACAAATACTTCTATTACATTAACTATTGTGTCAATTACCGAAAATAATAAACGTAGTGTTATTGTCTATAATTGCAATTATAATAAAACCATCTTGCACTATCTTGCTTTCACTTGCTCTCATTACAACCTGTTTCTCATCTCTTTGTGCGTGTGCAGGTAGTTGATACGTAATTTTCTTTTTTATTCTTTTGGCCAGTTGGTAATTATAATATGAGGTGAGACATTGATGTTACACCTGCACAAAATGTAAAATTGTATATAAATTTTAAAATTTTGTGTTAGAAATTTTTTTATGGATCCGCCTCTGAGTATTATTATTCCTTCAAATTATTGTCCTTCCTCCTGATCATGTTATACTTTCATTGTGCACCACTGATCTTGTTCCTATACACGTGTTGAGTGTTCACACTTGGAAGGGGATCCTCTAATAACACAATCCTTTCGTAATATTATAATGTGAACGTCTAAGATTACACATCATATTAACATTTGACTAATTGGCTAGGAAAATTATCTAATTTAGACATTTCGATCTACTTTAATGAAACAATCTTGATAAGCTTATGTTAATATCTGAAGATATATGGATCTCTTGATCATATGAAGTTAGCACGGTTATATTCTTCTTGAGTAGATGAAATTATTAACTTCATTAATTTTCTATCCTATTGCCAAATTGCAATTTATGTCAGATCTAATGACCAACCAATTGAGGTGAATACTTGGCATGAACTTCTTGCACTGGAAAGTCAATGAGAGTCTGGTCGAGCCAGTAGGAAACTTCCATCGATCGGATATTAAGTGACTTCCGGATAATTGAGATGATATAGACATGTTAAAAGATAAGCTCGTAAAGACGCCTTATAAAGATTGGTGTCACCAAATTTGTATATACTTAATTTGATTATTAAAACTCATACTTGGTGCACAAAGCTCCTTTAAACTTAGCAAGATATATGTAAGCAGCCGTGTGTTTTCTAATATTCGTACTTGTAAAATTCCTGGAAAATATTATAGAATGTCGCTTTAAAACTATTGAAAGAAAAATGGATATATTATCTTAAATATTCTTGGGCCACCAATTGTACATATTTTGGGAGTTTCTCTATTAATGAAATACTTGTTTAATTAGCAAAAAAAAAGTCATAATTAACAAACAAAATGAATATATCATCTTAAATCATCAACATCCAAAATAACATTTTGACTCTTTTTTTTTCTCTTTGAAATTAATTTCTTGTTGCATCGTGAGAAGTTGAAGATTTAAAATATTGCAATCCCTCTTTCAAATATAGATAATGCTTGTGTAACCATTCAAAATTTAAGATTTAGGAGTAATCTAATGGTGGACTACTTCTCGTGACATGCAATTGGGATATCAGAGTTGGAATCTCATGGGGGTAAAAGAAAAAAAAAAATTGGAATCTCATGGGGGTAAAAAAAAAAAAGATAAAAGAAGAAAAAAAAGGGCACGTGTTCTTCATGCGGCAAGAACTAATTAATTAACGATGTCATACTATTATAAATTTAGGAAAAAAATTAATTTAAAAATACTAAGGATTAATTTGCTGTCTACACAAATAGTTGAATTTAGCAGTAGTGGAAGTTTTGCAGATGTTGAAAATGATGTTGGTGGATGTAGATTGGGGTCTAATATGCATGGAAAAAGAGACACACAAGTGGTACCAAATATTTTCTCGCCAAAAGTAATAAAGAGAAAAGGAAAGATGTCTTGAGCAAATATATCAAAATTGAAAACATCTTTGAGAACCAAAACCAGTTTGCTCTGATTTTTGGACTTCAATCTTTTGTTCCTTAGTTTGCTCAAATGCTGTTTACAATTTTCTGTCCTCGAATCATAATTTTTGTTTCTAATTCAACAAAAAGTATTATTAATATGAACAAATGTATAGTACAGTATGGATCATTAACCAAATTCAAAGAGATTCAAGCTTGTCTAGTCAAGCATATTATCAATTTTTTTTTTCATCTAATGGAAACTGAAATTGTGGTTAAAATTTTAAACATTTGATTGTAACAAGTAATTATTCGACCATTTCATACAATTCTAAATTGTCATTTTGTCAAGTTTTTAATTAGCATAAATAGATCTACTAAGGCTATTATTTCATACTTCCTACCAAATACAACTTGGCTATCATATAATTTCAAATTAATATTTCAATTACGTTGTTCTTCAGATAGAACCTGATATGGGCATACATAGCTGGCCGACCTGGAGTGGGTATGACCTGATCCGAGTCGGACCTGCAAACCACTTCCTGACCTGTATTTATGTCAAATGTGAAATAAAAGTATTAACTACTAGATAATAGCTTTATTCAAAGGGTAAAGGTTCAGGTCTAGCATGAACATTATGGGAAGCATTAGGTATTTAATGTATGTCCATCTTAATTGTTAGTATATATAGTCAATTCAATGCTTTTAATGCAGGTAACAAACTCTTATCAATTACTCTTTACTGTTAGTGATTAATCGAGTTCGGACAATCTAACTTATTTTCACGCTTGAGGGAAAGCACGAGTCTTCACCCCCGCAATTCCTTACCTTATTTTGCTGCAAACTACTGAGCTCGATGTGAAAAATAAATTTAACCCTCATCAGAACCCTATGTTGAACAAATGATTGTTACTTTTTCATGACAGATTTCACAATCTAGTCCATAAGACCGGAATTTTTCAGGAAGACAAAAGGCTAGGGAGAGAAGGTGAGGGTGGTCTTTGCGCGACGAACTGATTGGCAGTGATCCACAAGCCTTGTGGATCAAGAATGAGCATACAGTGCAATCATACAACTCATCTTTGTCTTCTGTGCCGCAAGCATCACACTTAAATAAAGCACTTCTTTTCTTGTGTATTAGGGGGTACTGATGGCTAGCGAGTTTAAATGGGCTAGTGTTTTCACATCTGTCTTGATGATTGGTGCCTTCAAATTTTTGTGCACATAAAACATCCATATCAAACTTACACTTGGAACAGTGATAGGTGAAACCATTAAAATTTTTTCTACAGATATCACAAGCGCATGTTCCTGACACATAAGGCGAGCTTTTTAGGAATTTAAGTGGATGTTGTGGATGCATTAAATGTGTAATCTATAATGGTAATTCGCATGTTCCAGAGACTACTAGTTGATCACAACCATAACAAACAACATTCTTGCCCTCATGATCATCTCCTTGCAAGTCCTTGATCAGTACTAGGGGATGATCATGGCTAAAATGATTAATCTCCATCTGATATTTTTCTCTCTTTTTGTTTTTTTGACTATGTTCCTCTCTCACAATATTCAAATGCCGTGATACAAGCCTGCTTTGAGGGTAGTGACCCTATTAAATATGTGAAAGTCAGTTCAATGGTAGGTGAGACTTCTCCTTCTGTATTCATGCTAATAGCTTCACCTAACTTCACATTTGAGAGTGACTGCCATAAATAAATTAGAAGAAAGTCGAATACAAATCTAGTGCGGATAATGACTTTCCGTGTTCTATTCATACTAACAACAAATACTTCTATTACATTAACTATTGTGTCAATTACCGAAAATAATAAACATAGTGTTATTGTCTATAATTGCAATTATAATAAAACCATCTTGCTTTCACTCGCTTTCATAACAATCTGTTTCCCGTCTCTTTGTGTGTGTGCGGGCAGTTGATACGTAATTTTCTTTGATTTTCTTTACCTAATTGGTTTTTATAATAATATGAGGTGAGACATTGACATTACTCCTGCACAAAATATAAATTCAAACCCCCCCTCCCCCCCCCCCCCCCACCCCACACCCACACCCACACCCACATAACAAACAACATTCTTGCCCTTATCATCTCCTTGCAAGTCCTTGATCAGTACAAGGGGATGATAATGGCTAAAATGATTAATCTCCATCTCTTTTTCTCTCTTTGTTTTTACTCTCTTTCTGTCTCACAATTCAAAATGCTGTGAATGCAAACTTTTGAGGGTAATGACCCCATATAAATAGATCATGGAGAGCCAAATACAAAATGTTTGTGAGAATAAACTTCCCGTGTCCACCAAGTGATGCCAACTTGGTAATTCGTACTTTGCTTTAATTGTTCGTTGAGAATATAGCTTTTTGTTTTCACCAACTGATACTAAGTAGTTAATTCTTACTTTTCTTAGTAACCAAGTTGATGGGGGTGTAAACTCGAGCCCAGCAATGCCTTCCCGACCTAGGATTGAACAGCCAGCCCTGTGTCCGACCCCGTTCTATTTCTCTGATATGGCTGTCGTGACATAGAGGTAAACAGTGTCGGGCAGGTATGAACAGTGCCGAGAACGACTAAGCATTAATTGCTAGCCGAAATCAGAGTTAGTATAGATAGCCCCCTCCCTTTTCATTATGAGGTAACTCATGGACATTTATTACTCTCAACTACTTATCGTTCAGCTCGGATATACTAACTCATCCTCACACCCGAGGGAAAACACGGACTGCCACCCTCGCGATTCCTTCTCTTGTTTTGCAGGTTAGGTTGTTGAGGTCAGATCACTGAGCTCCGGCGGACATTCATTTTCCATCCTCATCACAAGTGATTCCAAGTTCTTTCGATTGCACTTTTGAAATGCTTGAGTTTAATTTAATTAATTGCAAATGATAAGGTATAAATCTCTTTCGACAACTCCGAGTACACAACCTGCAACCATAGCACATTTTTTTCGGGGACCCCCTCCGACGGTAAAGTCAATTATAATATCCGAGCAAGAGCTGAATACAATGAGAATTTAAAGTGTTGATATTTTAGGAATAGATGAGTTATCTATTGTGATAGTTGAAATCCTATTTATACTACTTATGAAAGAGACTTATGTATTATATGGTGAGTCCCCAAGATTTTTAAGTGGTCCCGAGAAAGATCTCATGTGGGATGTACCTTTCGGACGAAAGCACTTACAAAGGTTGATCATTTAATCTTATCGAGCCTACTTTGGTCGGGACACAGTATGGTTGCTATCTCATTAGTAGGTCAGAAATATTCCCCGCATCAGGAGAATTTTTAATTATGTTAGTTTAATTCAATATACCTTTAACGAGGACCAACTTTATAAATTCTGGATTATGGGATTTTCTTTTTCTTTTTTTTTTCTAAAGAAAGAGTTTTCTTCAATTTTAAATAATGCATAGAATCTAATTTTATTCTTTCTTCTTTAATAATATAATTATCGTATAATTAGCTAAGAGTGTATGTAAAGCCTCTATGCTAGTTCTTGTAAAGCAAGATAAGATGGTTTGTTTTTTTTCCCTTATTTGATATCCTTAAATAGTTCTAATTAGTTTGAAGATTAGGCATAACTTGCCTGTTTTGCATTTCTTTTTTAAAGCTTAGCATGCTACTGAAATCTTATATGCATGTGACTTGAAGCAACAAAATGGTCCTTCAGCACTTCCTCTCCACTGTTATTGTGAGAGCTACATCTTGATAATGATGAACACTCAGCATGCTAGGTATACCAAATCACAAACCACACACGAAGGATGAATTCATAATTTTTTTTAGTAATGATTAATATTAAATAATTTAATATTCATATAAAAATAATTTTTTTAGTGGAAACTAAATTAATTTTTAATCTTAAAACTATATTTAAAATACACATAGTTTTAATTTTTTTTTGAAATGAGTGACAATTGTAGCTCCCGCTCATAAAAAAGTAGTTCTGCTCAAACACATAAGTAATGCTTCTCAATGCAATTTTTTTGACGTTGCACAAATAAGAATTTCATTAATTGTCCCCATGTTGTATATTGACAAGTGTTAGGTCGTGTACAGCTTGTTGCGAGAACAATTGAATTTCAACATACATGTAGAATATAATTTTCATTCAAAAGTTGAAATACTCGATTCTTGAACTTATACAGATATATTAATAGCTTATTATTTTTTCTTAATCATTTATTGAGGGACAATTGGCTTATCTTTGCTCAGTTCGTTCACATGAAAAATTCTAACAATTAGAAAGACGTACTCTTATTGCTTTCAAAAATCTACTTTCAACTTTTTATTGCCCCAATTTGATCCTTAGAACAAAAGACCATGTTTAACTATACCTGGAAAATATTTAACTTTCTTAATAAAAGCAAACTTTAGAGGAGACAAGAAACTGAGGATTTAATAAAGGGTAATGTGTACTTTCGATGGTTAAGAAGGTTGAGTAGCCGAGAATCTCATATAATGGTTTTAAAATTCTTAATTTATCTATACAGGACAATTGAATACACTCCAACATCTCCTTCACAATCTATGATTAATTAATTAACATGATAGAAGAAGCAACAAGCCAACAAGTTAAGTCAACGCCTGAAACTAGAATATTGAGCTGCACGTAGATGGATAACACGGGACCAAGACTGAACTTTAATACCATATTAAGAATCATGATATTCCATCTTAGAACTAATTTGTCCTAAGTGGAGTAGTTCAAAAATTCTATATACTGATTTTAAAAGTAATGATCTACCCGTATAAAACAATTGAATACACTCCAACATCGATAAAACCATATGGGTTCTTTCACCATTTACCTTAGTATACCCAACCCTCGTTGGTGTTTTCGGCTACTGAATCGGGCCCGTCCACAACATGCAAAACTTAATTTGTTGGACCATTATGAATAGGCATATACAATAGGAATGGCCAACTAAACAGTAGTGCAATACATCAAAATTACCAAACTTTATCTTTGTTAAATTGGTTAAGGCCTATAGATGGTTGTTCCTAGTATTTGGTGATCTAGTTCCAACTTTTGTATAGCCAAAAATAGAAAAAAGATAGTTGTACAATAAGATGAAATTGGATCTTATGATGTGCTGTAACATAGACATATCCCATTCACACCTCACTTTTGGAAAGGGCTAACTAGTTGCTTTGGAGAAAGATATTCATTTGAAAATTATAAATAAATATAATAAACTCTTCTTTAAATGCATAATATAGTTTTAGAATCCATGTTATTAAAAAAAATTGGGTTTAAGTCTTGTCGGGATCTATTTAAAACAAAACGGTAACGTGATAGAAATACTCATTATTATTATTATTATCTTTTTGTCAGAAAGACTCCTTATTTAGAATAAATTGAATTCCCATTTATTCTAAATTGAATAATCCTAAACTAAGTTTGAAACTAAATGATAAATGAAGTGCATAAAAATTCCTCCTAGAGTAGCTTGTGTGAAAACGTTTTCTTCTCTGCCTTCTGTTTCCCCAATGTGACTATATCGTGTCAAATTTGCATTGAAAAAAAAAAAGAAGAAATATTTTTTCTCTCCTATAATTTTTTATTTTGCTTAAAATAAAAACTGTTCACATGCAAGGTGAAAAGAGTCAACCCTGCATGTGAGGAGGAGTGTGAAGAAAAATAATAAATAAATATAATAAAAGTTTTTCAAAAAATTTAAACTTTTAGATAAAACAGTAATTCAATAATATGATTATCATATAATTAGCCAATAGTGTATGTGTGATTAGAGTGTAATTAGAAAATTAATTGTATTTTTCATTTCTATGCTTTACGTGATCGGCACCCTAATGTGAATAAGATCTTCAAATTATGCACAATGAAATCAATCAATTCTTATCAAAGGCCTTATCGTACTAGACAGCAAAGTGGTCTCGTTTTGGAGACAAAAAAGAAACATAATTAGTTAAAATTAGGGGTGAATTTAAGATTTTATTTTAGTGCAGTTAATAAAACAAAATTTAATACTCATGTGTGATTTTTTTTTTCAGTGGGAGTTAATTAATTTTTCACAATAAAAATTACCTAAAAATAACTACATATTTGAAAAAACGTTTTGAGATCGGTCGGAGTTATAGTTCTTACACCTCTAACGGTAAATCGTTCTCTGGTTAAAATTCTACATACATTTTCTCGAACTATATTCTTTTCCTAACCTAATGCATACCTGTATGAAATAAACTTTTGGGATGAATTCTACAAGTGTAAGTAAAATTTTTGGGATGAACGATATTATATTAAGTTGCTAGCAATCGGATTTCATCTTTTGCACTTTGCTACCTGCCATCAACTCAATTGAGTCTTGGATTTTGAAGAAAGAATAAATAATATATAACTTTTAGTTAATATGTTTTCTTTATACAAAAAAATTTATTTTAGGTAAAATTATATTAAATTCACTCGAAAAATCCAAAACCCTTAGTGAAACCACACACTCAAATTTTATATCAATCAAGGATCTATTTGTGGTGTTAATCAAATTTATTTTGGTTGTTGGGCTTAACGTTCCACATAAGTTAAGCTTGTTTTAACAGTATCCATTTTTAAGGGTTGAATGGATCCACTAGAAAATAATCATTTCAAGTCAAATGTGAAGCAAAATCGAGATGACTATCAAAATTTGAAGCCCATTACTTCATCAATTTGTTTTAAGAATAGGTTTCTAATAATTAACTTGGTAGTTGGTGTCAATAAGATCTTGATCTACTACTCTTTTTTATGACGAGAAATTCATTTGAGATAGGATCATATTAAATTCACTTCAAAGCTATAAACTTCATGGTATAGCGGAACGTCCCAAGTCATGCTCCAAGTTAGTAAAAAGATCACGCAATATTTTTTATGGAATAATATAAATTTGAATTTGAGACCCTTTGACCACAACTCGCTATCTGATGATCAAGATTGTAAGCCTGCATTTGTAACATATGAATTGTAGATCAAGAAATCAGATCAAAATAATCATTTGAGAAAAGAATAACAAATAACTACTCTTCAAGATTCAAAAACTCGTGTACAAGATTTTTTTTCTTTTTAAAGGAGAAGAATTGGATACTCTTCGTTATTAGGGAGGATAATAACTAGAAATTCTGCCTCTCCATTCCTCATTAGTATAGCCCATTTTGCTCCTTTTCAGTGGACTCCTCATTCCCTTGTTTACCGTACAATTGGGGCACATTTAGAACTTTTATTCGTGAGGTTAAGATAATACAGTTTAATACTTATATATATAAAAAGTTTTAATGGGAGTTAAATTGATTTTTTAATTTAAAAACACTTTTAAAATACACATATTTAAAAAAAAAAAATTAAGATGGGGGAGACTGCAGCCTCTGCTCACAATAAAATAGCTCCGCCTTTGACTGCAATTAATTGTGATTTATCGTTCACTGAAAGACGAAAATATTCGGGAATTGTTCTCATCTATAGAGATCACTATGGAAAACTGGGGAATGGTTTGGCCTGGAATTGCATGAACATGAAGTTCATACTGTAAAGTTCTATTCTAACTGTCAGGAGATCATGTCAATTAAAGGGCAAATTTACATAGACATTGTTGGACGGGCTCTATAAAATCGTTTAAATCTCTTTATATTTTCTTATTTTTAGTCTAAAAAACTACTTAGATCCCACTAATTTTATTGCTAAATCTTAATTCATTTAATCCCCACTACTAAAATATTCTAAATCTGTTCTGCCTATCATCTAGCACTAACTAAAGACTACCAAAGCTACATTGTTGAAGCTCATTCAATGCATGTTAATGTGTTCTAGTTTTGATCACCACTAGAAAAGTTCATGCTTTGACAAGGACATCAAGAACCTAAACTCCCAAAATTCCAGATTGAAGATTTGTCAAATAATTGGAATTCTAACCAAACTACAGATAGGTGTCAAAAAACTATAGGTGTTAGGATATTTTTCTTGGTACAATAGAGTTCGAAATCGTGGTTTAGATTTATTTATATCCGACTATTTCATTTAACTCTTGGGGAAGGTATTAGGCTGTTTTAGAGATGGGAATGGGCAGAGGACCTATCCCTACGCCCAGCCCTGCCACCTAAAAAGTCTCCCCAACACTTGGCCCGCCCCCAAATTCCCATGGGGAATAGAGTTTGCTCGTGAATTTTTTATTCTTCTTTTAAACCTGACGATATTGAATTTAATTTGAATCACGTAACTTGAAAAGATATATTAAAATCATAATAATGATAAATATAAATATAGGTTAAATATAGATCTTAAATAAATGTCAAATATTAATTATATATTAAGTCTTATACTTGCAGTTAAATAGTAAAAATAATATTATAACAATTGAATCTTAAGCATTTAAAATAAATTTTGACTATAACCATTATATATGAGAACTATTTAAAAAAATACTTCTTTGTGTTATTAGAATTGCATTGATTATTAAAAAAAATTTCCTATAGCATGCCCACATATAATAGTAAGATTATTTTGAAGTACAATTAGCAACAATTAACAAATCTCTTAAATCTACTATGATCAATAGTGAAATGGAGGTATTTGCATAAAATGATTGCAAATTTGAAGTGATGACATGTAGTGTTTTGATTAAAAGAATGATTTTAAAATTCTTTTGAGTAATCTATTTTTTCTTCTGCATTTTTATAATACTTTGTCTAATATAATTTTTCTATACTTTCATGTTTATAATTTTAACATTTTAGTACATATAAAAAACTAAATATATAAAATTAACTATACATTTATATAGGACGGGTTATGTAAGGTGAGAAATACTTATCCCTATGCTCTGCTTGGCCCCCATACAAAGATTTAAAATTAATTCCCATCCTCCACTCCATTACCCATTCCCTACCTTAATCCTTGCCCCGTTTGGGGTGAAAATAGGACATGTACCTGCATAACCCACCCTCATTGCCATCCTTAAGCTCTTTCACTTGACTATAAATGTAACTCATGATCTTATATATTGTCCTTATAAATTTTGATTTTTTGGGTGGTGGTATTAGATAATCACTGTACATTCTAAATTTTAATATATTATAATTCTTTGACAAAAAAATAAGAAGGAACAGAGAGAGAATATCAGTTTGCAAAGTTATTTCTATAAACTATTTCTTTTGTAAATTGATTATTTTCCTTCAATCAAATAAGCAAAATACAATGAACTTCTTATCTTTTTATTTAGAAGGGTTTGTCCACTGTTCATGGTGGAGCTGGATCTTTTGTACTTCTTTTTGTCACGTAGTTGTATGATCTCAACATAGCCCTCAATTATTGGATTGTCTGACAAAATTTAAAAATAAAAAAATATTGGATTGCGAAGTATATATATGGACACATGCATTCAAAGCACTCAAATAAGCTTCATGTAAAATAGCGATCAATATGTTGCTATTTAATTAAGTCGGATTAACATCAATTTTTTTATATGAATGAATTTTCTATTCATTTCTTTTTTAGGTAAATGTCATTAGTAATTTTTTATCTTTGAGAATTGTGACACTTTGATCTTATATCTTTCTAAATAAATCTTTTTTTTGACTGTTGACCTAACTTTTTTTATTCTGTTAGTTTGTTAACGTTTTTTATACGTGATTGATACAAAAAATAATTGTTTTTTTTTTTAAACTAACCTAACTTACCACACGTGTATATAGAAATTGTCCAATTTTATTGTAAAAAATGAGTTTCATAAAAAACACGTGTCAATCATGTACAAAAAATATTAACAAACTAATGGAATAAGCAACTTGGGTCAACGGTGTCAAATTTTTCAATACATTTAGTACTAAAAGGTTTATTTTAAAAAATATAAGACTAAAATGTCACAACCTCCAAAAATAATAGACCATTAGTGGTATTTATCCTTTTCTTTTTTCACTAATGCTAGTGGAAAACTTTTTCATAATCAATTACTAACAATCAAGTACAGAATTAGGGTTAGATTACATAGATACAGCACCCATGGCGCAGCACTTAGATTTTGAGTATATATCACCCATTTTACCCATCTTTATATCTACATTTGATTTCCGGCAAATATATATATACACCCAATGATTATTTCTAGGGGTAATTTTCACTCGTTTATCGTTTCTAGCTAAAAGAGGACTGTAGGTGAAATTTGATTCATAGTGAAGCTTCAAAAAAATAGTTTAAAATTGTGGTTTGCTTAATCTGACTCAAAATAACATCCCTATTTATTACACTACCTAATGATTATCTAGGGGTAAGTTTCACCCGTTTATCTTTTTCTAACAGAAAGAGGAGTGCAGGTAATTCACAGTGAAATTTCAAAAAATTAGTTTAAAACTGTGGTTTGCAAGTTAATCTGATTGTCAAATCATAATTCATTGAATCATTTTTTTTTTTTTTGGGAATTTTCTGCAATTCAATCCAATAAATTCTACCTAATGTTGCATTTGAATAATAAAAATACAAAAATGCACTATAAATATACAAAAGTATCATATCCCTCTTAATTTATCATTCTGGTTGCATATATATATATATATATATATATATATATATATATATATATATATATATATATATATATATATATATATATATATATATATATATAATTTTAAAAAAATAATTGAACAGTTTAACCAAATAATTCAACAGATACTAAAGTGGTATAGTACACTTTTATATATATATATATAATAGAAGTTAAAATTGTGATTCAAATTCAAAATTTCTAATTACAATAAATCGCTATTTGATTATTCTATTTAACTCTTAAACATGGTACAAAGAATTCACTTCATGTTGACCATTTCTCGACCAAAAAATGAAAGCAAAAAAGTTGACAATTTCAGACCTGTAATGTGCCCACTGCACACGTTAGATGCACTTTCACACATGTACTTTGTCCCACATATCACTGTCTTTTGTTTTTTTATTTAAAGAATGGTTAAAATATTTTACATCTTATAAGATATTATACATGAGAATGAATCTCGTCTTGCATGTAAAACAAAATTCCAATGCTCCACAGATCACTGTCTTAGCAACGTATAATTGTCCTTACGTAATATTAACGATACTGAAAAAAAGTCATTGCATACGGTCCCATCATTTGGTGTACCTTTTACTACCCCACTGAGAATTCAACAACACTTAACAAAGATTTTCACAAAGGGTATGTAGTATGCACTATTCTTAGACCCGGCCCAAGCTAAGGGCAGATTGGACCTGTGCCTAAGGCCCCCTTAGCTTGAGGGTCCCAATTTTTTTTAAAAAAATAATAATATAAGCTACTAGGTAATAAAGGCTTAATGTTTGGCCAGCAATTAAATGAACTTTTAACTATTGAAGGCCCAACGACCAGCATGGCAGCAACCTCGAACAGTATGACCAACCGCCATAATTTTTAACTATTGTTTGGGACTGTTCAATATCCTCTTTTTTTTTTTTAAAAAAGTTATATATATATATATATATATATATATATATATATATATATATATATATATATATATATATATATATATATAAAATAAAGTAAAACTCTAGTATATATATAATTTTTTTCCTCATTTTTCACACACTTCACTCTTATACTCTTTGTATTTTTTTTATACTCTAAAGTCTCTTGTTGTTTATTGTGATATTAATTTTGCATATAATATAAGAAAGAAACAAAAGAAAGAAAGCATAGAGGTACACATTCAACTCTTCTTTTTATTTTTTTATGTGATAAATTTTGATATTGTTTACATATTTATATATATCTTAACTTGAAATAATTAATTTTTTTAATAGGTTCTCTTCCAAGAGATGAAAACTTTAAAGAAAAAAAACATATTGATATTATTTTGAAAAAAAAATTGTTAGATAAACTTGATTATGACTATTTAATAAATAATTTTGCATCTCAAAAGGTAAGAAAAATAAATTTTATATAGGTCTATCTTTTTGTTAACTTGTAATATTATGCTATCTAGTACATGTTTTGGTAAGATTTTGAACAGCAAAGGCTAATGTTGGTAAGTGACTTTAAGTGTGTTCGACTTAGTTTTTCATAGACAACGCGATCAACGATACAAAGATTTCGGTATAATACTAATTTGGTATGTAAATTTTTGCAGATAGATTCATCAACTGTAAATATCTGTTCTCTGGTAAGTGCTTTTACAATATTCAATAGAAAAGGGAATTATCAAATGGAAACGCCTGAGTATGTGTTCTTCGATGAGTCTTTTTACAATGTTCGGTACCTAGCTTGAGCTTTCTCGTTTGGAGGTGGAAACAAAGTTACTCATGTGATTTATCACTTGGCAGATGCAAGGGAAATCCTAAATTTGAGCTTCGCCTCATACTTTTGAAATGATGATGATTGGGAATAAGATCGAATGCCAAAGTTGCATATTTAAGTAGAGTTGCTTGAAACTTTAGGCTTCAGGCGAAAAGGCTTCAATAAAGCATCATTAGAGTGCTAAATAGGTTGATGTGGTAGTTCTCAGATGTTGCTTGTGGACTGAAGCGGGTAAAGGATGAACTTATACGTCAAATCCCGCACAAACAAAAGATTCAAAGGCAATCTTACGCATCTCTAATATTGTTGATATATGAGGTAGGTCCTCTTGGCTAAACAAATGTCTTTAACATTCATCTCCCATAAGAGATCCAGACTACTTTCCTTATACTGTTCCTGTTCCAATAGGAATTCTCGCCCATTTTCATTTCTTCTCTTTCATTCTTCCTGCATTTCTTTGATTATTTTATCTTCTGTCAACAGAAGAAAGAAAGGAAAACAAAGTAATTAGTGAAGCTGAATTTCTATTTCAATACAAACGCCCTTTGCAGACACAATATGTTATGCTTAATGCCTGCCAAGTATATATCTAGGCATACATTTCGAGAGCAAAATATTCTAGCATGTGGCTACGATGCATTTTAATCAAATGTATTTATGTATGTATGCATCCAATTCGGAGCTGTTGATGTTTATACCGATCAATCATAGACGAAAGATTTTGATTCATTCCGATTAAGCTTCTTTCCTATTAATCGTCTTCTCTGTTTCAATCTTCTTGTGTTGTGTCCTGTGTTGAATCTTTTCTGGAACCATTTTTGTAATCATTATGTTAACCTGTAACTGCAGAAGAACGACAATGGATGACTTAGCTGCTTATTGCTTAGATATTGCTGATCCATAATTGATGAAAAAAATTGTATTCAATCTCTCATTGGATGATAAGGACATGGGAGAGATAAAAAGTGCAATGGAAGCTCTAAATAAAATGGATTTAGGCTTGGCATACACTTTCAAAAAGTTGATGAATTTGGACAATCTACTATTGCATGTAGTGGCTTGTGAAAATGATTTTGAAGCAGTGAGTACTGAAGATGATAACTTTTCTCAGGACTTCGTTAAGAAGGCATTGACACTTGATCTTTTACACACTATTCTAATTACTGAGATACGAGATATGGACAATTTCATTAGTAGTCTTCAAGCCCTGACCATTAGCACATGCGACATCATATTTTCGTGTGAAAATTCAATGCAATTGTATAAAGTCATGGGAGATAAACTGCATGAATCTGAAGAATTATTAAAACAGTCACACGAGCATATCATAGCGATGAAGATGCAGTTAGCCAAGTTGCAGATGACCTCATTAACTCTTAACCACAGTGAATGTAAGTCATGGAACATTAGCAACCGCTTTCTCTTTTTCAAGCAATACAAAGTGAATCCTTTACTCTTTTCCTTCATCTGCCAACCATTCCCTAACACGTGTTGCTAATAGGGAAATACAACATGGGGGTGGGCTTATCAGAACACGTTCAAGTGTCGAGCATACATCTGAAGTCACAAATGGAGACTGTTAGCCGAAGACACATTTTAAGAATGTTGGAAAAGTCTCTTGCTAGAGAATTAGATCTTGAGAAGAAGTTATCTGAACTAAAGCAAAATGAAGATGACTTAAAACAGAAGTTACACTTAACAGAACAAATAGGTATGTGCATGGACGAGGCTGCAGATGTGCTAATGGGAATCTCAAAGGAAATGGTGGGTCGACTTCAAATGGTTCACTTTCATATGAATAGTTCGATCACACGAGAGCAAGAATTGAAACTTAATCTCCAAGATTGTTTAGATCAGTTGGATGCCAAAGAGACAGAAATACGAAAGCTTAATAGCAGCATTATGTGAGGTGTTAAAGTTAGCTTTTGGAATATGCACATGAGAAAATGCATGCTTCACATGAGGTATGTTGGGAAAAGCAAAAAGCAAATATAGTAAAATATTATAAAGGGAGTTGGCACATGGAATTGAAATGGAAAAGTGCTGCAGACTTTGATCAAGATGCATTCACATTGCACGCAGAAACAAAGTTGAAGACATTGCACATTGTTAAACGTGGAGGACAACGAAGCATGAATCATATCTGAAGATGGATGAAGCAACTCCTCGGTTATAAATAGCAGGCCATTCTTTAGTTCAATTGCATCCAAAAATTCCAGAAATCAGAGAGAAAATATTGAGAGTTTTTCCTGATAGTTTTCTTCCATATTAATTTTCTTAACTTGTGAGTAAGAATTAGTTTCTCCTTATATTAGAGAGAAGGATATTGTAATTTATTCTTACATCATAGTGAAACCTCCTATACTTGCCCGTGGTTTTTCCCTTAATTTGTTTGAGGGTTTTCCACGTAAAAATATTGTGTCTCAATTATCATTTTCTCAGTCTTATTTTAGCTGTGTGATACCGCTTCGTCCCAAACATTCCGCTGTGCTGATACCCAACAGTGGTATCAGAGCCATTGGTTACGGGGTTACTATTCACGATTACTATTCACGTGTACGGTACTTTTCATAGTGAAATAGTGGGAGCCGGTTCAAGTTGAGAAGTAGATCGTTGTTAACACTATGGCGGCAAAATTTGAAATCGAGAAGTTCAACGGGAGCAAATTTTCCCTTTGGAAATTGAAGATGAAGGCAATCTTGAGAAAGGAGAATTGCTTGGCAGCAATTGGAGACAGACCAGCGGAGGTGACAGATGACAATAAGTGGACAGAAATGGATAACAATGCTATGGCTAATTTGCATCTGGCGTTGGCAGATTCGGTACTGTCAAGCGTGGAGGAAAAGAAATCAGCAAAGGAAATTTGGGATGCACTAACCAAACTGTACGAGGTCAAGTCACTTCATAACAAGATTTTCTTGAAGAGAAAATTGTATACTCTTCGAATGAGTGAATCCACATCGGTAACTGATCACATCAATACCTTAAATACATTATTTTCTCAACTAACTGCGTTGGGACAGATAATAAAGGAGCTTGAACGTGCGGAGATTCTACTTCAAAGTCTACCTGATTCGTATGATCAACTTATCATTAGTTACACTAATAATGTTCTTTCAGAATCTATTACTTTTGATGATGTTGCAGCTGCTATTCTAGAAGATGAAACTAGGAGCAAGAGTAAAGAAGACAGAGCTGAAAGTTCACAACAAGCAGAGGCACTACCAATGGTGAGAGGCAGATCAATAGAACATGGCTCGAGTGGGAGCAACAAACATGGTAGATCAAAGTCCAGGAGTAGAAACAATATCAAATGCTACAACTGTGGTAAGAAAGGGCACTCAAGAAGGATTGTTGGAGCAACAAAAAGAATCCCGAGGTGATAAATTGTCAGGGATGTGTTGCAACTGTACCTGATGATGGATATATTTTATACAGTGAAGCAGCAACTGTATCAGAAGGTAGAAAGGAGCTCACTGATGATTGGATAATGGATTCGGGAGCAACATGGCATATGACATCTCGTAGAGAATGGTTTCACACATATGAACCTACCTCTGGAGGATCTGTGTACATGGGTAATGATCATGCCTTGGAGATTGCTGGCATCGGTGCCGTCAAGATAAAAATGTATGATGGTACCATTCGCACCATTCAAGGAGTACGACATGTGAAAGGCTTAAAAAAGAACCTATTGTCTATTGGACAATTGGATGACCTTGGCTGCAAGACCCAGATCCAGGATGGGATCATGAAGGTCGTCAAAGGAGCGCTTGTGGTGATCAAGGCAGAAAAGATAGCGGTAAATCTATACATGCTTTTGGGAGATACGTTGCAGGAGGCAGACGCGTCAGTTGCATCAACCAGACAAGAAGAATCAACTATTATGTGGCATTGTAGATTGGGCCACATGACAGAACGTGGCTTGAAGATTCTCGCTGAACGTAATCTCCTACCCGGGCTCAAGACGGTAAACTTACCTTTCTGTGAGCACTGTGTTATCAGTAAGCAGAATAGATTGAAATTTGGGAGATCTACTGCCAGAAGCAAACACATTCTAGACTTGATTCATTCAGACGTTTGGGAATCGCCGGTTTTGTCCCTAGGAGGAGCCAAATACTTTGTATCATTTATTGATAATTACTCTAGGAGACTGTGGGTGTATCCAATCAAGAACAAGTCAGATGTGTTTCCAATATTCAAAACATTCAAAGCGCTGGTGGAACTTGAATCCGGAAAAAGGATCAAGTGTCTGAGGACAGACAACGGAGGAGAATACACTGACGGGAGCTTTCTGACATTTTGCAAGCAAGAAGGCATTCAGAGGCAGTTCACTGTTGCACACATACCTCAGCAAAATGGAGTGGCAGAGCAGATAAACAGAACTCTTCTTGAAAGAATGAGAGCTATGTTGGAAACTGCAGGACTAGCAAAATCATTTTGGGCAGAAGCAGCTAGAACCGCCTGTTACGTGATAAACCGGTCACCATCAACTGCAATTGAGTTGAAAACACCAATGGAAATGTGGACCGAAAAACCCGCAGATTATTCTACCTTGCACGTATTTGGATGTCCGACATATGTGATGTATGGTTCCCAAGAAAGAACAAAACTGGATCCAATGTCCAGGAAATGCATATTCTTGGGATATGCTGATGGTGTTAAGGGGTATCGCTTGTGGGATCCTACTGCCCACAAGATTATCATTAGCAGAGATGTGATATTTGCAGAAGACAAACTGCAAAGTAAAGATGACAACAACACTGCAAAGGAGACTACTACAGTACAGATCGAAGATAACCCAAGAAATGAAGATACTTCTTCTGAAGCAGCACCGGAGCACGAGGAACAAGAAGCAGATGAGGCTAAGGTTACAGATGTTTGACGTTCATTGCGTCAAACATCAACACCGCCTTGGCACTCAGACTATGTCATGGCAAGCAATGCTGCATATTGTCTTCTAACGGAGGATGGAGAGCCATCTACTTTTCACGAGGCTATGAATAGCCCTGATGTGGCTTTGTGGAAGACAGCAATGCAGGAAGAAATTGAAGCTCTACATAGAAACAAAACGTGGGAGCTCGTTCCTCTACCACATGGATGGAAAGCCATCGGTAACAAATGGGTCTTCAAGATCAAGCGAGATGGAAATGACCAAGTAGAGAGATATCGTGCAAGACTGGTGGTGAAAGGATTTGCTCAAAAAGAAGGTATTGACTTCAACGAAATATTTTCTCCTGTGGTTAGACTTACAACTATCAGAGTAGTCTTGGCCATGTGTGTTGTATTTGATTTACATCTAGAACAATTAGATGTAAAGACTGCTTTTCTTCATGGTGAACTTGAAGAAGAGATTTACATGCTCCAACCAGAAGGTTTTGTTGAGAAAGAAAAAGAAAACTTGGTTTGCAGGTTGACCAAATCTCTATACGGTCTAAAGCAGGCGCCGAGATGTTGGTACAAGAGATTTGATTCCTTCATAATTAGCCTCGGGTACAACAGACTCAATTCAGACCATTGTACGTATTACAAAAGGTTTGGAGATAATGATTTCATCATTCTGTTGTTGTATGTGGATGACATGCTGGTAACAGGCCCCAGCAAAGATCGAGTCCAAGATTTGAAGGCACAGTTGGCTAGGGAGTTCGACATGAAGGATTTAGGACCAGGAAACAAGATTTTAGGGATGCAAATTCACTGAGACAAAAAAGGCAAGAAAATATGGATTTCCCAGAACAATTACTTCAAGAAAATCTTGCGGCGCTTCAACATGCAAGACTGTAAGGAAATCTCAACCCCATTTCTTATTAATTATAAATTATCCTCAAGTATGTGCCCTAGTGATAAAGCAGAGAGGATGGAAATGTCTCGAGTACCGTATGCATCAGCAGTGGGAAGTCTCATGTTTGCTATGATATGTACGAGACCAGATATTGCTCAAGCAGTCAGCTCAGTTAGTAGGTTCATGGCGAATCCTGGTAGAGAGCACTGAAACGCAGTTAAGAGGATCCTAAGATACATTAAAGGAACCTCGGATGTTGCATTATGTTATGGAGGATCAGAATATATTGTAAATGGTTTTGTTGATTCAGATTTTGCAGGTGATTTTGACAAACGAAAATCCACTACAGGCTATGTATTTACACTTGCAGGAGGCGCGGTAAGCTGGGTATCTAAGTTACAGACTGTTGTAGCTTTATCTACAACAGAGGCTGAATACATGGCGGCTACACATGCTTGTAAAGAAGCAATCTGGATTAAAAGGTTAATAGAGGAGCTCGGGCACAAACAAGAGAAAATTCTCTTGTATTGTGACAGTCAGAGTGCCTTGCACATTGCAAGGAATCCAGTTTTTCATTCCAGGACAAAGCACATAGGGGTTCAATATCACTTCGTTCGAGAAGTAGTGGAGGAAGGAAGTGTGGATATGCAGAAGATCCACACTAATGACAACCTAGCAGATGTCATGACAAAGCCAATCAACGTTGACAAGTTCATTTGGAGTAGATCCACTTGTGGCCTAACGAAGACGTAAGCAAGATGCACGGTAGGTATGGAGAGATTTGGAAGACTATCAAAAGCAAACTTTAAGTGGGAGAATGTGAGGTGTTAAAGTTAGCTTTTGGAATATGCACATGAGAAAAGGCATGCTTCACATGAGGTATGTTGGGAGAAGCAAAAAGCAAACATAGTAAAATATTATAAAGGGAGTTGGCACATGGAATTGAAATGGAAAAGTGCTGCAGACTTTGATCAAGATGCATTCACATTGCACGCAGAAACAAAGTTGAAGACATTGCACATTGTTAAACGTGGATGACAACGAAGCATGAATCAGATCTGAAGATGGATGAAGCAACTCCTCGGTTATAAATAGCAGGCCATTCTTTAGTTCAATTGCATCCAAAAATTCCAGAAATCAGAGAGAAAATATTGAGAGTTTTTCCTGATAGTTTTCTTCCATATTAATTTTCTTAACTTGTGAGTAAGAATTAGTTTCTCCTTATATTAGAGAGAAGGATATTGTAATTTATTCTTACATCATAGTGAAACCTCCTATACTTGCCCGTGGTTTTTCTCTTAATTTGTTTGAGGGTTTTTCACGTAAAAATATTGTGTCTCAATTATCATTTTCTCAGTCTTATTTTAGCTGTGTGATACCGCTTCGCCCCAAAGATTCCGCTGCGCTGATACCCAACACATTGCACAGCTTGTTGCTGACAATTCTGAAGTATATTTGTTAAGGGAGAAGGTAAAACTGCTAGAAGAAAAACTAAGAAAATCTGAGTCACAGCTGAAGGAGGCTGATGCATCCAATGAAGCAAGTCAAAATCAAGTTAGAGAAATGGACGATGAGATTGAATCTCTAAAAGAAAGCATCCATGAAGCAGAAAGCAGGGCGCAGGATGCCGCATCCAGAACAGCACAATTAACAGAGACAAACATGGAATTAACAGAAGAACTTGTGTTCCTTAAAGGTAGTAATGATGGAAATGCAGAAAAGGTAAGTTTGCTTAAGAAGCGGTTGAGGGAGTCAGAACTGCAATTGCAACATGCAAGTGCATCTTCTGAAGTGAGCCAAGAGCAACAGAATATGTTATATTCTGCGATTTGGGATATGGAAACTTTAATTGATGAACTGAAACAAAAGGCTTCAAAAGCGGAAATCAAGATTGAAAAGACGGAATAGCAATGTATGTTGTTGGGAGGAACCAATTTAGAATTGAACAAAGATGTGGATTTTCTAAGGGCCGAGTGGAATTTTTGGAGACTTCTTTAAATGAAGCTCTTGTTGAGAAAATATCTAGTGCAAAAGATATTGATATCAAGACCAATCTGATAATGGGTATGGTCATGCAATTGGCAATACAAAGGGAGCGCATACAGAAACAGGTACATAAGTGTAGATAATTTCTCAATATCTACATTATATTAGCTTGTTACCATTTTGGTTACTACTATCTGCAATTTCCTTCTAGAACCGAACCCAACTCTTTCAGAATTGCTAACACATCCAAAACCTAATGTACTAATATGGTGGTATTGATGCAGATGTACTCGTTGACAAAGGAAAACAAAATCCTGAAGGAGAAGTTACAAAAAGCAAAGAAGAATGCATCAGCAAATTTTCTAGACAATGAAGGCGCTGATTTCCCACCTTCCAAGCTTAATTCAACTGGTGCCACTTCTACAGAAACTTTCAAGAAAATGACTGCAGAATTCTCACCAAAAAGTTCCCAAGTAGGTTCACTTTCCACGAGATAATGATGACCACCGCGAGATGACAGTCCTGCTATTGTTCTAAATTCTACAGGCTGAGAATCAGGGGTGAGGCTCGGAAGCATAGCCGAACATACACATCTTGATAACAGTCTTTGTTTTTCTTACAAGAAAACTGCTACTTTTAACTATATCTACCACGCCTGACGACATTGATTCGCATGTTCATTGTGCACAATTTCTCGGATGCATCTTAACTCAGTTAGCATTCGTGATTAATGCTGGGTTTGAATTGTTTTCATCTTGTTCCTAAAGTAATCATATTAACTGCAAAAAAATGGAGTATGAATGAATGCTTGTAAATGTACTAGACATCAGATTCTTGCTTGTACAATATTGTTAACATTAATGTTTATTTGTACATGGACAATGTGATAAATTTGGGAAAATGTATATGAGAAAAATATATTTCTTATATTTGGAAAGATGTGATGACTTCAACCGCGTGTTGGACGGCAATGGTTGCATTGCTTGTGGGATTATCCTTTGTTATGGGTCCTGTTCAATTGCTTTGGAATTTAATTTGCAAGATAGTGAATCAGTAATTATTAGAGAAGTAACAAAAAAACATATATTAATATTCATTCAAAAGAAGAATTTCAACTAAAAACTGTTAATAGAAACATAATATATCAAATTAATCTAGTTTTAAATTTATGACCGAATTAGTACGATTCACGATTCTATTTGATTCACAATTCAAAAAAATAACATTTTGATTCACGATACAGTTCACGATTCGACAACTATGTTCCAAACCACCAAAATCTCAAGGGTAAAAATAAAAGAATCTAGCGTCATGATTAATAACTTGTAGGTATTTCAGGAAGGCTCTTTCAAGTCCAAAATTCGGAACACTGCAAGAAATGTCTGGAGTTATACAAATGAGCACTAAAGGGAAGTGTTAGAATTATTAATGCTCATTTGTAGTGCTGGATTATTCTAGAGAATGGCAAGGATATTTCTAATGAAATAATTACAATCATTATGCTCAAATGGCCAAAATGCTATCGTGGCTGAATTTCTAAATGGCATATGGATTGTTCAAGAAGGCTTATCACCGAGCCTCATGCATGCTATAGATAGAGAGCTTGTGGTGTATTTGTTAAATTGAGCTAGAGAAACTAAGCTCCAAGAAAGGAGTCAACAATAGCTCCTAAATTATGAGCCATTGAGCTCCATATCCAAGGAGCTTGCGAGAGCTCCACAATCAAGGAATCATGAGCCATTGAGCCATGATATCCAAATCAATATTGGAGAGATCCTTCGCATATCAGCTATTGTCTTATCGGAGCCATGATAACTAAACCGGAGACAATGCTAATCAGTTCTATCGCGTGGTGGGATCTAAGAGCTTCATGTCTTATTAGGAGTAAAATATACTCCAAAAACATCAGGAAACAAATACAATAATGTGGTTACTAACTGGAAAAGAAGATTACCAGATACATTTTTAATTATCTGGTTATGACTTGTAACATTTTTGGTATTTAAGTTGTCACAAATTCAACTTTTTTTAAGACTAAATAAATGTCAATGCAAAAATATAGGTAGGCATCTGACCTGCATCAGCTCATCCCTTTTCATATGCAGGTACGTAACAAGACTGGCTCAGCTCCAACCGTTCAATCAAATATGCTTAAATTATATAAAAAGAAAAACGAAGATACAATTTAATTATGAAATTAAGCAACATTACTAACTCATGACTACTGCCTTGCAGTTACTATTATTTTTGGGTGGTGATATGCTGCAGGATATTAATCACACTATTATCACCCATGTCCCAAAGATAACTAATCCTGAGAGCATTTCACAATTTTGACCAATATCATGTTCAAATTTCATCTATAAAATCCTCTCAAAAGTCTTTGCTCTTAGACTTAAACCCTACATGGATAGTATCATATCTCCAAACCAAAGCGCTTTCATCCAAGGGAGAGTCATACAAGACAACCTCATCATCGAATAGGAAATCGCCCATCATCTCCGAACTCAAAAAAGTTCAAATTCTTTCAAATCAGCGATTAAGCTCGATATGAATAAAGCTTTTGATGTTGTTGAATGTGATTTTCTTGAGCAACTGTTGGAAAAACTTGGCTTTCACCCTCGCTGGACAAGGTTTGTAATGTAAGCCATAACTTCAGTCCAGTATCGTATCCAAGTTAATGGGAATTTGCTTCCTTTTCTCCCATCAAAGAGGTGTTAGGCAATGGGATCCTCTTTCCCCTTTCTTTTTTTCCATTCGCACAGAAGCTTTATCAAAAATTCTCTCACATAAATCTGCACTAGGACTTATCAAGGGTATAAAAATCTCTAGGCATTGCCCTTCGGTCACCCATATTCTCTTCACGTATGACTCGCTTTTCTTCATTGAAGCCAATGCCAGTGAAGCTCTTGCTCTTAAAGATGCTTTATATTACTATTGTTTTGCTTCGGGCCAAAGCATCAATCTTAGTAAATCTAGCATCACATTTAGCAATAATATACCCTATCTTGTGAAAGAAGAAATTTGCAATCTACTTCGCATCCAATGCAACAGTGACTTGGGAAAATACCTTGGCATTCCTTCTTCTTGGGGAAGTTCAAAAAGAACTGCCCTTAACTGGCTTTTAGATAAAATCTCTTCGAAGGTGTAAGGTTGGAAGGAAAAATTCATTTATGAAGAAGTCTAAGAAATCCTTATAAAATCGGTCCTTCAAGCAATCCCTAGCTATATCATGTCTCTCTTTCTTTTTCCTAAATCCATATGCAAAAAACTTTGCGCCATTACCGTCAAATTTTGTTGGAGCAAAAATGGCAACAATGGTATTCGATGGACGCTCTGAAATATTTTGTCTGACTCAAAATGGGATGGTGGATTAGGATTCAGAAATTTTGAACTCATGAACATCTTTCTCCTTGTAGGTCAAGCATGGAGAATATTTAAAAACCTTTTATCCCTCATAGCAAGAATCCTTAAAGGAAAATATTTTCCTAACAACAGCTTTTGGAATGCTAAGCCTGACTCAAGGCCCTCTTGGGCTTTTCGTAGCCTCATTGCAGGAAGAAATCTTCTAAAAAAGGAAGCATTATGGCAAGTTGGAGATGGCTAGCAAATTGATATCTGGACTGATCCTCGGGTCTCCAATTTTTGCTCTATCCCTCAGCCAAATAACTGTCATCTCAAGAAACTTCATGAACTTATAGAGAATGGTAGGTGGAGACCCGACTTACATGCCCAAGTGTTTGACAGAGAAACTCAATCAAAAATCCTTAGAATTTCTCTTTCGTTCACACATAGAAAAGACATTATCATCTGGCCTCACACAAAATATGGGGTATATACTGTTAAGAGTGGTTATCGCAGTCTCAAGATCATTAATAGACCCTCCTCGACGAACCATAGTCCATCACATATCTTCCCAAGTCAGCTTTGAAAAGCAATCTAGAATATAAAAGCTCCTTCAAAAGTTAATGCTTTCATATGGAGAGCCTGTAGGAATCTCATTCCAACTGAAGAAAATAAGTTCAAGAAGAGATGCTTAGATAGTCCTACATGCAAAATCTGCAATACGGAGCCGAAAACTATTAAACATCTCTTAATTTTATGCCCGTTGAGCCGTCTCTGTTGGATTGCATCTCCACTACAATTTTTTCCTAATGAGAACAACATTACAAGATTTAGTACCTAGTACTTGGAGCTTATTCAAAAATGTCAAGCAGTGGGATATGCGAAAGGACAAGCTGAAGCAATCATTGGTCATCTCTGCTGGCAAATATGGAAGAGTAAGAATGCTTTTGTGTTTGATGGTGTTAGAACCTGCCCAATTAGAACAACTACAAACGCTAATCTATACCTCTCTGAGTTCTCTTGAGCCACTCAAGTTAATTCAGAAGCTTGCACTTCATCGCTCATACCTGCCCCAGCTCATGCCTCTCGTTGGATTCCGCCTACCAGTGGCACTTTGAAAATCAATTTTGACGCCTCTTTTGATAATACAAAGTTCTCTGCTGGCATTGCTTCCATTTGCAGGAACTATGAAGACAATTTTCTTGATGGTACAGCCCATGAAACAAGATGTCAATTCCCTCAACAAGCTGAAGCCTTAGCTCTTCCTAATGCAACCAAGCTTGTGAACTCCATCAACTATGACAGAATCATTATTGAGTCTGACTGCGAGGAAGTCGTTAAGGCTGTGCATCTAAGCCCTATTCCTAGTTAGAAAATTGAGCCTATTATTGCAGATATCAGAGTTGAGCTTGCTAAAAAAAGTGATATCCAAATTCAGCTTATCAATAGATCAACAAATGTAGTATCGGATTGAATTGCTAACCAGACCCGTTTATTTTCACTTCCTTTTGACTGGTTATCAAGTGTTCTCTAATGGTAATTCAGCACAGGATTTGTGAAGGAAGACTTCACATATGCTGCAATAATATGTTGTTGATCCAGAGAGTATTGGTTGTTCACAACCATAACAAACAACTTTTTTTCCCTCATCATCATCTCTTTGCAAATCCTTGATTAGTACTAGGGGATGATCATGGGTAAAATGATTAATCTCCATTTGTATCTTTTTTTTGGCTATTTTCCTCTCTCACAATATTCAAATGCCGTGATACAAGCTTGCTTTGAGAGTAGTGACCCTATTAAATATGTGAAAGTCAGCTCAAAGGTAGGTGAGACTTCTCCATCTGTATTCATGCTAATAGCTTCACCTAACTTCACATTTGAGAGTGACTGCCCTAAATAAATTAGAAGAAAGCCTAATACAAATCTAGTGAGGATAATTATTTTGCGTGTTCTATTCATACTAACAACAAATACTTCTATTACATTAACTATTGTGTCAATTACCCAAAATAATAAACATAGTGTTATTGTCTATAAAGGTATTACCCACTGGATAATAGCTTCATTCAAAGGGTCAAGGTTTAGGTCAAGCATGAACATTGGGGGAAGCATTAGGTATTTAATTGCTCTTAATGCAGGTAACAAAATCTCATCAAAATAAATTTTGACTAAAACCATTACATATGAGAACTATATAAAAAGTAATACGTCTTTGTGTTATTGAAATTGCATTGATTATTAAAAAAAATTCTTATTGTATGCCCACATATAATAGTAAAATTATTTTGAAGTACAATTAGGAACAATTAACAAATCTTTTAAATCTACTATGATCAATAGTGAAATTGAGGTATTTGCATAAAATGATTGCAAATGGCATATAGTGTTTTGATTAAAAGAATGATTTTAAAATCCTTTTGAGTAATCTATTTTTTCTTCTGCATTTTTATAATACTTTGTCTAATGTAATTTTTTTTATACTTTCATATATATAATTTTAACATTTAAGTACATATAAAAAACTAAATATGTAAAATTAACTATACATGCCTGTGGGACGGGTTATGTGAGATGAGAAATGCTTATCCCCATGCTCTGCTTGGCCCCGTACAGAGATTTAAAGTTGATTCTCATCCTCCACTCCATTCCCCATTTCCTACCTCAATCCTTGCCCCGTTTGGGGTGAAAATAGGGCATGTACCTGCATAACCCGCCCCTATTGCCATCTCTAAGCTCTTTCCCTTGACTATAAATGTAACTGATCATGATCTTATTGTCCATATAAAATTTTATTTTTTGGGTGGTGGTATAAGGTAATCACTATACATTCTAAATTTTAATATATAATAGTTCTTTGACAAAAAAATAAAAAGGAACAGAGAGAGAATATCAGTTTGCAAAGTGATTTTTGTAAACTATTTCTTTTGTAAATTGATTATTTTCCTTCAATTAAATAAGCAAAATACAATAAACTTCTTATCTTTTTATTTAGAAGGGTTTGTCCACTGTTCATGGCGTCACATATTATCAATGGCGGAGCTGGATCTTTTGTACTTCTTTTTGTCAGTAGTTGTATGATCTCAACATAGCCCTCAATTATTGGATTGCAAAGGTGGAATATTATAAAGAAGATAGCCTTTTGGAATAGAAGACCACAACTCATTCTATTGCAGTATGTTTGTTAAATACAAGTACAACAGTGAAAAGGATAAGCAACTACAACAAATATTCCCTGAACCAAGGGATAAGAAACAATTTGACTTAGTCCTGATACACAGCTAGCATATTCACATGAGTGGATTTGACTTAGTCCTAATATGCCCTAGTAAGAGGGTGGAGCCATAGGTGACACCAATCTTGGACCGTAAGAAGGCAAACCGTGACTTTGGGAGAGCTTTCGTAAGGATATCTGCAATCTGATTATGCGTAGAGATGTGTGAAACGTAGAAGGAACCAGCAGTAACTTGATCATGAACAAAGTGATAGTCTAAGGCAAGATGTTTCATTCTAGAATGAAACACAAGGTTGGCGCAGAAGAAGGTGGCTTCAATATTGTCACAAAACAAACGAGGCACAGAGGGTGGAGAAAAATGCAGCTCATGAAGTAAGTTGTTTAACCAACAGAGCTCAGCAGAGGTGGCAGCGACGGAACGGTACTCAGCTTCGGTAGAACTACGAGCGATTGTTCTTTGCTTTCTAAAGCACCAAGAGACTGGATTGTTACCAAGAAACACCATGTAAGCAGAGATTGACGTATAATCATCTATGTTTCCAACCCAATCCACGTCGGAATATGCTGTGAGAGATAGAGTCGGCAACTTAGAAATGCGAATGCCAAAATGAATAGTGCTCTTTAAGTAATGCAAGAGCCGTTTTGCAGCTGTCCAATGTGGCAGACGAGGACAGTGCATAAATTGTGCCAACCTGTTCATCGCATATGCGATGTCTGGGCGAGTGAGTGATAGATATTGCAGTCCACCGACTAAACTCCGATAAGTTATTGACTTAGCAAAAGGCTCCCTAGCCGATAAGGTGAGTGACGAGGAAGAGCTAACTAATGTAACAGAATCCTTAGCCATAACCATGTTAAATTTCTCTAGCAGGTCACGCACATACTTACTCTGAGAAGAAAAATTCCAGTGCTCCAAGGTAAAACCTCAATGCCTAGAAAATATGAAAGAGCCCCAAGGTCTTTGAGAGAAAATTTTTGAGACAGAGCATTAATAATATACTTAGTGAACTCAATTGAATTGCCTGTGACTAGTAGATCATCCACATACAACAATATATAAGCAATCCGTGATCGAGCAGTATACACAAAGAGAGAAGCATCAGACTTGGTGTTAACAAAGCCGAGTGATAGAATAAAATTACGCAGCTTATTGAACCAAGCGCGAGGGGCCTGTTTCAGGCCATAGAGAGATTTGAGCTATATGTAGACATGTTGAGGTTGAGAAGAGTCAATGAATCCCGGCGGTTAAGCCATGAACACATCCTCCGTAAGAAAACCATGAAGGAACGCATTATTAACATCCAACTGATTGATCGACCAGCCAAGAGAAACTGCAATAGTTAGCACCACTTGTATTGTTGATGTCTTAACAACAGGACTGAATGTCTCATTGAAATCTATCCCTAGTCGTTGATTAAACCCTTTCGCCACAAGGCGAGCTTTGTACCGAGAAACACTACCATTCGAATTCCGTTTTGACTCAAAATACCCACTTGTATCCCATCACATTATGATGGGGTTCACGAGGAACAAGGACCCATGTAGAATTGCGGTGAAGGGCTGCTAACTCATCATGCATTACTTTGGTCCATTCTTCAGATTTAAGAGCCTGACGAACATTAGAGGGCTCTAAACTACAAGGTAAAGAATGTCTAGTAGCTGTAAGGGTGAGGAGGTATTTGGGGCGGTGAATATTATTTTTAGAATATCTTTGCATATGGTGGCGAGATTGGGGTAAAGGAGCAGTGTTTGTATGAGACGAAGGCAGAGGCACATCAGTTGCAGTAAGAGATGACACAGGAATTACTCGCGTATTTGTGGGCTGTTGCTCAACAAGCTCAATTCTGGGCACCATAGTGGTAGATTGGGGCACGACACTGTGGCAAGAGTCATTTGGAGAAGAGACAAGAGTAACGCAAGGCAGTGGAACATGACATGCAACAAGGACTCTTGAAGAGCTATTTAAAACGTTAGACAAGTGATTGGAGGAGTCGAGAAGCATGACCAATGGACTGATATTGGAAGCTAAAGATTGTTGTCTAGTGGCAGACTCATGAGGAGACTTTGGGATAGACACGGAAGGAAGGGACCATGTACTGACTGTTAAAGAGTCAATAGAGCTAGGAGACCTACTCGTAGATTTAGAAGGGAATTGGATTTCATCGAACCGGATATGACGGGAGTAATAGTATTTGTGTGCAATAGGTTCGAAGCAAATAAAGGAATCATGAGTATTAGAATAGCCAAGAAAAATGCAGGCCCGAGATCGATATTCTAATTTGTGTTTGGCATAGGGCCGAAGCCACGGATAGCACAAACATCCAAGAGTTCTTAATTTGGCATAATTTGGTTCCTTATTAAATAGAGTTTGGAAAGGTGTTTGACCCTTTAGATTATGAGTAGGCAATCTATTTATGAGAAAAATAGTCGTTTGAAATGCAAATGACCAAAATGATAGGGGGAGGGAGGCGCGATGCAATAGTGCAAGGCCATACTCCACAATGTGACGATGACGTCTCTCTGTAGTCGAAATGTGTTCAGGCGTTTATGGGGGTGAGACAAGGTGTTGAATTCCATGGTGCGCAAATGCGAGTTTGAGTCCATGATATTCAGTTCCCCCGTCAGAATATATAGTAGCGATTTAGTGTTAAAGGTATTTTCGACCATCAATTTGAAATGACTAAAAACACTAACCACATCAGATTTTAAGGACAAGGGAAAAAGCCAAGAATATTTGGTAAAATGATCAACAAACAATACATAGTATGAAAAATCATTTACAGAACGAACAGGGGATGGACCCCATACATCCATAAAAAATATTTCTAATGCTCGACTACTGGAAAGACTAGACACACTAAATGGTAGCTTGTGACTCTTTCTAGTATGATAGGAATCACAAGCAGGATTATTAGAGGGAGGTGCAACAGGAACAACACCAGTGGAGGATAAGAGACTTAAAACTATTGAAGAAGGGTGCCCCAAGCGATCATGCAACCGTTGTGCCGATTGTTTGAGACTAATGTTAACTTGTTTTATTGGAGTTGTTGTGTCAAGAGAAGGCCACTCATACACGTTATTCATGCTCCGCCCCACTGCGAGAAGTGCCCCCATGGAGAGATCCTTCACATGAAAAGACGAGGGTAAGAACTCAATAGAAGCATTATTAGAGCGACAAAATTGATTTACCGATATTAAGTTACGATGCATGGAAGGCACACATAGAACATTTGATAATTTAAAGGAATGAGAAGGAGAGGAAATAGAAGCAGAACCAGTGTGATAAATGCCCAACCCCGTACCATCACCAATTACAACATCATCGGGGCCTTCATACGGTTGACTAGGCGATAAATTATTGAAGTCACTAGTCACATGATTCGAAGCTCCACTCTCAAGAAGCCAGCCATATTGAGGAGATGAGGTAGCAGCATTGGCCATTGGTATGGCAAAAGAAAGAAGCACACGTTTAGTAGTATAGCACTGTCGGGTTGAATAGCCATTTTTATCGCAGAATTGGCAGACAACCAAAGGCTTGGACTGTGCAGCGTTATCACCATTAGAGCGCCTCTGATTAGTTTGGCCTGGCTGTGATTTTTGAACAAAATTGTTCCTGTTCGAAGAGGCAGACTTCTTGGAGCCATTAGAATTATATTTAGCAGCATTGGCAGTAATAACAGGTGCAGCACCAAGAATACCAGAAGCTCTCATGTCTTCACGCTTAAGAAATGACTCATACTCAATTAACTTGTCACTCAACTCATTAAAGGAGATAAGCTTGTCACGGGCTCTAATAGCAGCAGAGAGTTCCTTAAATGTTGGACCAACACCATTCAATGTGTGCGTAATAAGATACTGCTCAGGAACAGGGGATCCCACAAGGGACAATTCATCGGCAATGTCCTGAACTTGAGCTAAGTATTCAGTGACGGGTTGATTGCCACGAGAGAAAAGTGTTAACTGTTCAGCAAGTCCCATGATGCGGGACGATGACGGATTCGCATAGTTCTTAGCAAGACGTTGCCACGCTGCAGCAGAGGTAGAACACGAACGAACTATCGTGACAATGTTGTGATTTAAGGATCCAATAATTCCTAGAAGAATAAGCTTGTCCTGCCGCATCCATAATTGATATGCAGGATTAGGTGATGTATACAGCTAGCATATTTACGTGAGTGGATTTGACTTAGTCCTAATAAATATATACCATTTATAGACGTGCATCAGACTAATATATATGGACACACGCATTCATGTGACGTGAAATATCAATCAATGTGTTGCTATTCAATTAAATAGAATTAATTCTCTTTGATGTATGAGGTATGGCCTTTTGGCTAAATAAATGTCTTTAACATTCATCTCTCGTAAGAGATCATCCGGACTGTTTTCCTTATACTGTTCCTGTTCCAATAGGAATTTTCGGCCATTTTCATTTATTCTCTTTCATTCTCCCTTCTTTTCTTTGATTATGTTAATGTTCTGTCAACAGAAGAAAGAAAGGAAAACAAAGTAATTAGAGAAGCTGAATTTTTATTTCAATAGAGACTCCTTTTGCAGACACAATATGTTATGCTTAATGCCAAGTATATATCTAGGCATACATTTTGAGAACAAAATATTTTAGCATGTGGCTACGATGCATTTTAATCAGACGTATTTATGTATGTATGCATCCAATTCAGAGCTGTTGATGTTTATACCAATCGATCATAGAAGAAAGATTCTGATTCATTCCGATTAAGCTTCCTTCCTATTGATCGTCTTCTCTATTTCAATCTCCTTGTGCTGTGTCCTGTGCTAATACTTTAACATTTGAGATTTTATACACAAGGTGAATGATAGCGAAATCTTCTCTGGAACCATTTTTGTAATCATTGTGTTAACCTGTAACTACAGAAGAACGGCAATGGATGACTTAGCTGATTATTGCTTAGATATTCGATCTCTCATTGGATGATAAGGACATGGGAGAGATAAAAAGTGCAATGGAAGCTCTAAATAAAGTGGATTTAGGCTTGGCATACACTTTCGAAAAGTTGATGAATTTGGACAATCTACTATTTCATGTAGTGGCTTGTGAAAACGATTTTGAAGCAGTGAGTACTGAAGATGATAACTTCCCTCAGGACTTTGTTGAGAAGGCATTTACACTTGATCTCTTACACACTATTCTAATTACTGAGATACGAGATCAGGACAATTTCATTAGTAGTCTTCAAGCCCTGACCGTTAGCACACGCGACAACATATTTTCGTGTGAAAATTCGATGCAATTGTATAATGTCATGGGAGATAGGCTGCATGAATCTGAAGAATTATTAAAACAGTCACACGAGCGTATCATAGAGATGAAGATGCAGTTAGCCGAAGACATATTTTAAGAATGTTAGAAAGTCTCTTGCTAGACAATTAGATCTTGAGAAGAAGTTATCTGAACTAAAGCAAAATGAAGAAGACTTAAAACAGAAGTTACACTTAACCGAACAAATAGGTATGTGCATGGAGGAGGCTGCAAAGGTAACTTGGGGTAGGTTCTTGGAGGCCGATAATACTGTAGTGGTACTAATGGGAATCTCAAAGGAAATGGAGGGTCGACTTCAAATGGTTCACTTTCATATGAATAGTTCGATTACATGAGAGCAAAAACTAAAACTTAATCTCCAAGATTGTTTAGATCAGTTGGATGCCAAAGAGACAGAAATATGAAAGCTTAATAGCAGCATTACACAGCTTGTTGCTGACAATTCTGAAGTATATTCGTTAAGGGAGAAGGTAAAACTGCTAGAAGAAACATTAAGAATATCTGAGTCACAGTTGAAGGAGGCTTATGCATCCAATGAAGCAAGTCAAAATCAAGTTAGAGAATGGACGATGAGATTGAATCTCTAAAAGAAAGCATCCATGAAGCAGAAAGCAGGGCGCAGGATGCCGAGTCCATAACATCACAATTAATAGAGACAAACATGGAATTAATAGAAGAACTTGGGTTCCTTAAAGGTAGTAATAATAGAAATGTAGAAAAGGTGAGTTTGCACCTTTAGGTATGATTATATGTTTATCTGTCTGAAACATGGAGTCCTCTATGGGTGATCAACTTTTCTACTTGACATTTGCAAATGGTAATTTTATCACATCTATAACCCAATTTCAGAATATAATGACTCAGGAGGAGGAATCACCCAGCATTGCATCTGCAGTTCAGACTGAGACAATGATGACCTCCGCTAGATGACAGTGCTGCTATTGTTCTAAATTCTACAGGTTGAGAATCAGGTAAAGGCTCGGAAGCATAGCCGAATATACACATCTTCATAACAGTCTTTGTTTTTCTTACAAGCAAACTGCTACTTTTAACTATTTCTACCACGCTTGACGACATTGATTGGCTTGTTCGCTGTGTACAATTTCTCGGATGCATCACTAACTACGTTAGCATTCATGATTAATGCTGGGTCTGGATTGTTTTCATCTTGTTCCTAAAGTAATCATCTTTAACTACAAAAAATGGAGTGTCAATGAATACATGTAAATGTACCAAACATCAGATTTTTGCTTGTACTATATTGTTAATGTTAGAAGTTATGCAGTGTAAGTATGGATAAATTTCAAAATAAAAATAGCAGAGTTGTTCAATAGACTAAATCTTGTTACATAAGAAAATGATTGATGTAACAACATGATGAAAAACAAAAATTGTTACACGTGATGTTGCAACATTAACTGAAATATCTATTCAATCACAGACCATTAGCAGTCTGTTTTTTGTCTGGTCAGTTTGTTCCACTTAATGTATCAACATAAGTAGTAACAGTATGCAACAGCGGAAATAATAAAACTTGTAAGTAAAACAAAGAACACCAAGATTTAACGTGGTTCAATTGTGCAGTCTACATCTATGGGACCTTCCCTGGTCCAACAAACCTGTTCATTAAAAAATAACAAATTACATCATCAATGGACTTATACAAGTAAAGACTCCCTCTTATCCCTTGACGCCTAGATGAATAAATCCTTAACGAACTTTGGTTTAGTGAGCTCCCCTCAACTTACAACGTTCTCACCCGAGAATAACACCTTTTTCTCCCGAAGAATGAATAAAAGAAACAGTAAACTAATCACTCAAAGACTTAAATAATTTGCTCATGACTCACTTTCATAACAAACCAAAGATGCAACACTTAATACAATAAAAGACTAAAACACAGATAGTGTTGCAACATCTCTTGGAACACTGGACATAAAACCTCTCTCGTATTTTCTCTTGTAGCTTTCTATTTTTGCCTCTATTCTTTTTCTGCCTTCACTCCCTCCACCACTGCTTTCAAATGACAAATATATAATATGGTGACGGATCACCAACCGACTTAGGCCTCAAGACATTCCAAAACAATGTGCAATAAATGCTTTACCAAATCAGTCCAAGCTTCATATGGTAACGTGCCAAAATATGGTTCTTGTACCCAGCATGGTAAGTTGCTGAAAAAATATTTCCTGTAACACAAAAATAAAGCCAGCATATATATGGAAAAGATCATGAGATTTTTGCAAAAACATAGCCAACCAAATTAGACCAAATTAGCATAGGGGCACGACCTCAACAATCTCCCCCTTTGGCTTTGTTTTGGCAAAAACCATGATTAAGGAAAGACAATGACAGTGTATATCACAAAATAGCAACAAAAGCAGTATCATAAGTATCATAAGAAAAGAACAAACAACTGAACTAAAACTAATTCCCTTTTTTTGCCAAACCAAAGTCACAGACATAAGACTAGAACAGGAGATGAGGGAAAAAATTTAACTAGAGGAGGAGCCATTAAGTGTGCCATCAAAGCATTTTGGCCCTTTAGAAGTTGAACTAAAGTCTGGTTAAGCTGATCCTGATTAGCTTGAATATTCCCTTGCTCCTCTCGGATTTCTTCAATGGCCTCACAAAGTTGTTGAAATTGTTGCAACAGGGCAGACTGATCAGCAGAAGAACTAGCAGCATCAGTGCTAGGAGCTGATGGACCTTCAGCATGCTCCCCCGTAGTATCATCTTTGTGAGGCCCGTGTAAAAATTTTCTAGAGAACAACAAAGAAGACCCTGGTTTGTGTAACACTTCATCAGGATCAAGAACCTTGTGTTGTGACACGAGAAACACACAGATAAGAGAGGGATAGGGCAGATACTGACTGGAAAAGTTTTTAGCAGCTTCCTCAATGATGAGCTCGAAAATAACCCGACCTAGATTAAAATTAACCCCAGTACCTATAGAGTACAGCAATTGGCCCATTGTACTGCTGAGAGTAGTGGAATGCTTAGTCGGATACCAATTTGCCATAGCCATTTGGTGCAAAGCAGCATACTTAGTTGTGAGCCTATTCCCTGGCAATCGGGAATTAGAGTTCCACTCAAAAGGCTTACCTATGAGTTCCAAAGTAATAGTAGACAGAGACACATCTGGTATAATCTCGGTAGCAGGCATACATCCTAAGAAATTACTTAGAGATGCATGCGAAAATTCGAACGCATGGCCACGCACAAAAATCTGATGATAATATTTTGATGTTGCAACACCGACATTGATATGCAGATTTGAGTAAAACTCATAAACCAAATTGCTAGAAAAAGACTTTATCAAAGCAAACGATCCTAACAGATTCATTTCCCTCAGTAAGGTGAGTACCCCTGTTCCTTGATATGATTTCTCATTCAGTGGTTTCTCAAGAACAAACTTCCGCTGTGACACGATTTGAAACTTTTCTTTTGATTCAGAAAAGAAAAATTGTGAAGAGTAAGCAATGGAAGGATCATACCCTGGACATGATCGTTTTGCCGTCTTGGATGGCCTGGGTCGTGAAGACTCAGCAATTTTAGCCCCTTTGCGTTTGAAGCTACCAATGTGTTTCTTCCTTTTGGTCAACGATCGCCGATCATCTTGGTCAGGTGGTGCTTCAGTTTCAGATGGTGCACTCGACGCCGCAACCTTATCTGGCACAGAGATAGGTGTACTCTTCGACTGCGCATTGAGTGACTCAATAGCAGCATGATTCGTCCTACTCTGTTCAACTGTTGCCTTGAAGGAAGATGATGTTGTGACAGTAGGTGTAACCTTGGGCATTGCATCAGAATCTGATGATTGTGTGTCCTGTTTATGGTGAGATGGGGTTTTGGTGTGAACAACAACATCCATGCATGTCGGAGTCCACCGAGGGTCAATGAAAGGCCTTTTAGCCCTTGTTTTGGTTGTTCGAGGTCGGAGTGACCCACTAGTGCTTATGTCACTGGATGATGTTGCATCGCCGCCTTCAGTCGCTGGTGGAGGAGATAGTTCATCAATGGTAATAGGTTGTGACAACACCCCTCCATATGCTCCAGATTTGGGGGTTCCCTACCGTCTTCCGCCTGATCGTGTTTTTACCATGGTTGTGCTGCAAGAGTAGATATAGCAAAGATCTCAAAAAAAAACCACAGAGAAGATGAGAGAGACAATAGTGAAAGTGATGCACTATTTGAACACGAATGGCAGAGTAATGGAAATACAAAGAGGCAAAAATTATTCAATTAACTATGCCTTAATTGTGGGTAACTGCCCTGCAATTTAGCCAATCACACGATCTTGGGAAGTTCAAAAATTAAAACAGCAAAAGTACGTTAACTACCAATTAAGGATATCCAAGTTTCCCGCTCAAAACAGAATAACCCATGTGTTATACGAAAGTTGTAACATTTTTGACATAAGTTATCATAATACAAACATGATGAGTTTAAAAAACTTTGTTGCAACCGAAAACAAACTAGTAATATATCACACTGTCTTTAGATCCACCAAGAGTTTCTTCCCTCCCCCCCCCCCCCCCCCCCCCCCCCCCCCTCCCCCTTTTTTTTTTCTTTTGTTCAAATTTGAAGACAATAACAAAAAAAAGACATGAGTCCAGTCAGTATAAATTTACTCAAGAAGCTTTACTTGTCAATACTCATTTTAGTCAAGGATTTAATTAATGAACTATGTATGTGTGTGAGGCTAAATTCTAAAACAGATAGCTTTCACCATCAAACCTGCAAGCTGTAGGAACTCTCACAATCAACTCAAACATACTTGATCGTCTATTTATCTCGTAGGAAACCACAATATTTTTCTTGTGTCAGCTCATATTGTAACTAGTAGCTTGCACCCTGTATTTCTTTTCATATGTATTTTTTTTTCACTCATGTTGCAACTGGTAGCTTTCACACTAATTTCTTTTATTTTGGATTAGGTAGCTCTTTCCAGTGTTTGATAACCATAATATTTCCTGCCCCTTTTTTTTTCCTTTTTGATCTCAAGGATGAATAGAATACTAGAATGGATTTAGAAAGACTTCTCCCTTTATCCCTAGTCATCAGAAAGTTCAAGCTCCTGTATTTGCAGATCATTAAGATTAGCTTTCTCAATCAATATTCAGTGTGTACAAGGAAGTATGGGTCATAAATTAAATCACTAGCTGAATTGAATATCCAATTTTCAGTTTTCTCAAGTTTATTTCATGTTACTGATGTATGTCATGTTGCAACTTTAAATACTACAAATTCCTATAGCCTTTCTTAGGGTCTCAAATCTTAGAGTATCCAAAGCTTTTGTGAAAATATCTGCCAATTGTTTTTCTGTTGCAACATATTCTAAGACAATAACTTTGGTTTCAACAAGTTCACGTATGAAGTGATGCCTTATGTCAATATGTTTGGTGCGAGAGTGCTGAACAAGATTCTTGGATATGTTAATGGCACTCAAGTTATCACAATAAACAGTCAAAACTTGATTTTCAACTCCATAATCATCCAGCATTTGTTTCACCCAAAGAAGTTGTGCACAACAACTTCCTGCAACTATGTATTCGGTTTCTGCTGTAGACAAGGAGATTGAGCTTTGCTTCTTGCTATACCAAGACACCATGTTGTTACCAATGTAGAAGCATCCTCCTGTTGTACTTTTTCTATCATCTGCATTGCCTGCCCAATTAGCATCACTAAAACCAACAAGATTGGTATTAGTGTCATTTGTAAACCATATTCCAAGACGTACTGTACCACTCACATATTTGATTATCTTTTTTACAGCAAGTAAGTGAGATTCTTTTGGATTTGCTTGATATCTTGCACATACTCCAACACTGAAACATATATCTGGTCTACTTGCTGTAAGATACAACAGGCTTCCTATCATACTCCTATATAAACTTGGATCAACAGATTTTTCATTCTCACTCCTAGTCAGTCTAGTGGTCATACTCATAGGAGTTCTAGAAGTCTTGGAAGATTCTAACCCAAATCTTTTAACAAGATTTTTGGCATATTTCTCTTGAGATATAAAGATCCCATCTGCACATTGCTTAACTTGCAACCCTAAAAAGTATGTTAATTCTCCAACCATACTCATTTCAAACTCATGTTTCATATGCCTAACAAACTCGTCAACCTTATTTTCAGATGTTGTACCAAATACAATGTCATCAACATAAATTTGAGCAATGAGGATACCTAAACCAGACCTTTTGATGAACAAGGTTTTGTCTACTCCCCCTCTCTGGTAGCCTTTGTCCAGCAAGAATTTCGCCAATTTGTCATACCAAGCTCGTGGAGCTTGTTTCAATCCATACAAGGCCTTTTTCAATTTATACACATACAAGGGATAGTGAGGGTCTTCAAAGCCTTTAGGTTGCTCAACATAAGCTTCTTCATTTAAAATGCCATTCAAGAATGCACTTTTTACATCCATTTGATTTAATTTAACCTTTAACACACATGCAATGGATATTAACAATCTAATAGATTCAAGCCTAGCTACTGGAGCAAAGGTCTCATCAAAATCCACACCCTCTATTTGTGTATATCCCTGAGCTACAAGTCTTGCCTTGTTTCTAGTGACATTCCCACTTTCGTCAGTCTTATTTTTAAAGATCCACTTAGTTCCAATTACATTTGCATTTTTAGGCCTAGGAACTAAAACCCAAACAGCATTCCTTACAAACTGATTCAACTCATCTTGCATGGCATTTATCCAAACTTCATCCTTTAAAGCTTCAGCTACATTTTTTCGTTCAAGAGTTGTCGTGTAACACATAAATCTTACCATGTCTCTATAGTTCCTCCTGGGTTTACCTCTGGTTTGAATTCCATCATGTATTGAGCCTATAATATTAGTTGGGGCATGATTTCTGTGGACATGTGGCAGTTCTACTTGAGTTCCTTCACTACCGTCTTCTGTAGTTCTGTCACAAGTTGTAACATCTGGTGAGACATTACCCGACTGCTCTGCAATTCTGTCTGATGTTTCATCAGTCTCAGTCTCACTGGGTTTTGAAGTTCCTTCTTCCTTCATTGTTGCAGCTTCTTCTAACGCGTTGAAATTTGTTTTACTGTCACTGAATTCTCCCATCGGTTCTCCTGCAAATTTTTCCACTTCGTCAACTACCACATTAACAGATTCCATTATCGTTTTAGTAGTTAAATTAAAAACTCGAAAAGCACGACTGTTTGTAGCATAACCAAGAAAAATGCCTTTATCACTTTTAGCATCAAATTTCCCTCTTTGTTCTCTGTCATTCAAAATGTAACATATACTCCCAAACACATGAAAATGACTCAGTGAAGGTTTCTTACCTTTCCAAATCTCATAGGGTGTTTTAGAAGTACCTGGACGTAAGAGAACTCAATTTATAGTGTAACACGCAGTGTTAACTGCTTCTGCCCAAAACCTGTGAGAGAGTTTTTTATCATTCAACATTACACGAGCCATTTCTTGAATAGTTCTATTCTTTCATTCAACCATACCATTCTGTTGTAGGGTCTTCGGAGCTGAGAATTCATGGGTTATTCCATGCTCGTTGCAAAAATCAGTGAATGAGTGATTCTCAAATTCTCGGTCATGATCACTTTTTATTCTGATGATTTTCTGAATATTGCATCATTTCTCATTTTTCAATTTTAAACACAATTTCTTAAATACATCAAAAGTATCAGACTTTTCTTTGAGAAAGTCCACAAATGTATATCTTGAAAAATCATCCACACAAACAAACACATATCGCTTACCTCCGGTGCTTTCGGTTTGCATTGGACCCATAAGATCCATGTGCAATAGCTTCAATATATTCTTGGTTGACACATGGTGTAACATCTTGTGAGATGTTCTTACCTGTTTACCAATCTGACAGGAACCACACACACCTGACTGCTTATTTTTCAATTTTGGCAATCCTCGGACTGCACCTATATTCACAATTTTGATCAGCAAGTCATAATTTAAATGTCCCAATCTTTGGTGCCAAATCTCAGCATTGTCCCAGGAGCTGTTGTAACATGTCACTGGTTGTTTCTGTGATGGTGTAAGTATATAACAGTTGTCAGACGACCTTTTACCTGAAAGCACACAATTGTTTGTAGTGTCTAGCACATGACAACCATCTTTAGTAAATTTTACATGTAAACCTTGATCACACAGTTGACTAATACTAATAAGATTAGCTTTTAAACCATTCACGTGTAGTACTTTCTTGAGTTTTGGAAAACCTTCAATATCCAAAGTTCCTCTCCCAAGTATTTTTCCTTTAACACCATCACCAAACGTAACTTGTCCTTTTTCTCGCTCCTTGTAGCTATTCAAGGCTTCTCGCATTCCTGTCATATGTCTAGAATACCCACTATCAAAACACCAAGAGTTAGTAGTACAAGCATGCATCGAAGTATAAGCAACACAACAGGCTAACTCAGTTTTCTTTACCCATAATTGTCTTACCTTGTGTTTCCGAGAAGCATGTGAGGATCTTTTCTGCTTACTATGAGACTTACCTTTCTATTGCATTCTTTGAAGTTTGAAACAATGAGGTCTGATGTGGCCCGGTGCAAAATAGTAGTGACATGTAGGAATGAACCAATTTTTCTTTTTCCCATATTGCCTCTGTAATATTGTTGCTACTGTCGCAACATTAGACACCATGGCACTTTTTCTGCTGTTCTGAGCAGTTGCATCTTTATGTTCAGATTCTGGGTGGTTAGAACCTTTCACAAAAATAGTTGTACCAAAAGATTCTCCTTCATAGAAACTAAGTCCACTATGATCTCTACTTGACTTTTGTATGGATAACATGTGATCCAATTTTTCAGTTCCTGAGTTTAACATTTTTACATTTCGCTGCATCTGCTTCAAATCATGTTGCAGCATCTGTACTTCACACAGTCTTTCTTCAACCAGTTTTTCTAGTTCAACCTTTTGTTTTTCCAGTTCAACAATCATGAGTTCTAGTCCTTGGTTTTTCTTACACACTGCCATCCACTTTTCGTACATGTTCTTGTATGTTTTCATGACTTCTTCATCATCTAATTCACCATCAATATCCAATTCATCATAGTCAGACTCACTTATTTCCCCATAATGATCATCTGTTGTTTTAACAGCAGTACCTGCTCCCTCATCCATACTAATCTTGCCTGGTGCTGTTGCAACAGTGAACGCGACAAAGTTCCCAGTGTGCTCTCCTTTACTTTCTGAGGAGTCTTCCGATTCTGCATCACTCCAGGTAACCTTCATAGTTTTTTTTTTCTTTTTCAAAGTGTTTGCACATTCAGCTTGAATATGACCAAACCCCTCGCATTCACGGCATTGAATACCTTTGCTCTTTTTCTTCTCATCAACTGATTTCAAGTTTTGTTTTTTAACAAAATCTGTTGTTGTTGCAGCCTGAGGTTTCTTATCAAAGTTTGATTGTTTAAACCCTTTTCTTTGCTTATCCCATTTTTTCAGAACTCTATTGAAATTTTTGGTGAGCAAAGCTAAGGATTCAGTGATTTCAGATTCTTCATCATCAGAAGAACTATTCCTTTCCACATTAGACTTTAATGCAATGCCTTGTTCTTTCTTCTTTTGCTTAAACTTCATTTCAAAAGTCTAAAGGGACCCCATTAGTTCATCAAATTTGATTTCATCTACATTTTTTGATTCTTCTATGGCAGCCACCTTAATTCCAAATCTATTTGGAAGAGAGCGCAGTGTTTTCCTCACTAGCTTGTTATCATAATATTTTTCTCCCAAAGCAAAAGATTCATTCGCAATGTCGCACAATTTTGCATTAAAGTCTGCAATGGTTTCATCCACCAACATCCTTAATTCCTCAAATCTGGTGGTAAGCATCTGCAACTTTGATCTTCTGACTGACGCTGTTCCTTCATATGCTGTTTGTAATATCTCCCAAGTTTCCTTCACAGATTCACATGTTGAGATTAACTTGAATTGATTCAAGTCGACAGCATTGAATATTGCATTCAGCGCCTTAGAGTTCCAACTTGCCAAAAGATCTTCATCCTTATTCCAATCTGTTTCAGGCTTAGTTGTAACATTGCCTTGAGCATCTGTTTTGGTAGGGGATGTCCAGCCAATAAGTATAGCTTTCCAGGCTTTTTCATCAATAGACTTGATGAACGCCCTCATTCTAGCCTTCCAATATGAGTAATTAGCACCATCCAATAAAGGTGGTTTAGAGATCGAACCACCCTCACGTAGAGTGTCCATACCTATTTATGCAAAACAACTTTCTCCCAAGAATCTAACCGAATTATTTCGTAACCTGCTCTTGATGCCACTTGTTAAAAGTTATGCAGCGTAAGTATGGATAAATTTCAAAATAAAAATAGCAGAGTTGTTCAACAGACTAAATCTTGTTACATAAGAAAATGATTGATGTAATAACTTAATGAAAAACAGAAACGGTTACACGTGATGTTGCAACATTAACTGAAATATCTATTCAATCACAGACCATTATCAGTCTGTTTCTTGTCTAGTCAGTTTGTTCCACTTAATGTATCAACATAAGTAGTAACAGTATGCAATAGCGGAAATAAAAACACTTGTAAGTAAAACAAAGAACACCAATATTTAACGTGGTTCAACCGTGTGGTCTATATCCACGGGACCTCCTTTGGTCCAACAAACCTGTTCATTAAGAAATAACAAATTATATCATCAGTGGACTTACACAAGTAAAGACTCTCTCTTATCCTTTGACACCTAGATGAAGAAATCCTTAACGAACTTTGGTTTGGTAAGCTCCCCTCAACTTGCAATGTTCTCTTCCGAGAACAACACCTTCTTCTCCCGAAGAATGAATAAAAGAAACAGTAAACTAATCACTCAAAGACTTAAATAATTTGCTCATGACTTACTGTCATAACAAATCAAAGATGCAACACTTAATACAATAAAAGACTGAAACACAGATAGTGTTGCAACATCTCTTGGAACACTGGACAGAAAACCTCTCTCGTATTTTCTCTTGTAGCTTTCTGTTTCTGCCTCTATTCTTTTTCTGCCTTCACTCCCTCCACCACTGCTTTCGAACGACAAGTATATAACATGGTGACAGATCACCAACCGACTTAGGCCTCAAGACATTCCAAAACAATGTGCAATAAATGCTTTACCAAATCAGTCCAAGCTTCATATGGTAACATGCCAAAATATGGTTCTTGTACCCAGCATGGTAAGTTGCCGAAAATATATTTCCTGTAACACAAAAATAAAGCCAGCATATATATGGAAAAGATCATGAGATTTTTGCAAAAACATAGCCAACCAAATTAGCACTGGGGCAAGGCCTCAACAGTTAACATTTATGTTTATCTGTATGCGGTGTGGAAGGAAAGGAATCAAAGGATCTTCTGCAAGAAGTTCGTCTCGGAAAAAAGTATTGTTGCTAGATTTTCTATACTATTAGGTTGAAGATTTACAAGTGTAAAAAGTATAAAGATAGTGATACAAATAGACTTTTGTGTAGGAATTGGAAGTTTGAGAATGTGTTGATTTAGGCTTCCTTATTTTTGGTTGTTGACGTTATTGTTGAGCTTAATGAATTAGATTTGCTTTCCCAGCAAAAAAAAAAAAGAAAATTATGTTTATCTATACATGGTCAATGTGAAAATTTGGAAAAATTCATGTGAGAAAAATATATTTTATATTTTTGGAAGTACAATGCTTTCCATTTTCTCTTCTTCATTTTTGTTCATTATGAAGCAGCATAATGGCATATAGTGTAATGACCTGGTCATTTGGGGCCAATTAATGACCACATAATTCTCACCACTAATTTATGGCTGAGTAGTCATTAGAAATTTTGAAAAAATAATAATAATAATAAGGATAATTGATTACATTTCTACTTACTTTAGGACTCCTTCATCAGAAATAGGAAAAAAAATGATAAGGGCTAGAACGTTCAAAGTTTACGTTTACACTTCTTTATCCATCTATAATTGACTATATAAAAATATTGCAAAAAATAATTATTATTCTCTTTTAGGATACAGAATTAGAGAGGACGAAAATTCCTACTAACATGGTGATTAAACAATAAGTAATTTCTTGATTGGGGTTTTGTGCGGATTGGAAGAGTACTAATTGAAAGTGTGTTTATTTGGTAGAATCCACGTTCTGTGAATTAATGGTAAATGAAACTTTCTTTTGTTCGTATATTCCTTATTTAAATCTTATCGTGACGATCTAATTAAGATGAATTAGACATGTCCCTATTGTATTGTCCTATTTGAATGATTGACTATGAGTGATGAATCGCTCCTGAAAATTTATGTATCGTACTCTTGGTTAATTTCCGTAATTTATTTCTAATTTTCCGCTCTTGTTTTTTTTTCCCTAACAGTGCCTATGCGTTTGTCATATTCCTGTACGTGTTGATATTGCTTGGTCGAAAACTTACTGACTTGTTTCCAAACTCTAAAAAAAAAAAAAATTTGCAATGCCACTTTGTTGCGTGGGGTCCACAGACCCTATTGTCTTCAAATTGCAGCCAACTTGTTTTTTTTTTTTTTTTTTAGAATTGAACCAAAACAAAAGTTGCAAAGAACTGCAAGTTCCCTGCAGCAAATTTGCTATACCGACTGTAACGATCGGATTGTACAGTTTGGTCGCTGCAGACCAAATTATTTTACTTTATCTTTATTTTACTATTATTATTATTATTATTTAATTATTATTACACTTCGGAAAAAAAAATTCATTTTACTTGTAGTATTTAATTATTCTATGAAACTTTACCTTTTAGTTCCTTTTAGTTTCATTCTAAACTAAATGTATTGGTAATCAAGCTAAGTTGATATTTGAACAAGCTCTCATTGACCCTTTGATTGTTCTGTTCTATTTTCCTTCCCTCCCACACTGTCATTATTATGTAAATAATCCATGTCATCTTTGGTCAGTTCCAGGCACTAATTTTCTTGCATCCCTATTTTATGTTTCTTCCCTAAAATCATATAAAGGATATATCTAAATACTTTCTTGGTTGTGAACTATTAATGGTATTGATACTGTTACGGTACCACTACAAAGATACTGTTACTGTGTTACACTTGCAGATACTGTTACCACTATTGAATAATTGGGCCCCCCACCCTTACTGAACTGTACGTAATTGCATCGGTTGAATGCAGCCACAACTTTATTCCCTGATATGTCTTGTAATAGTTTATATACTGTATAAGTTATTGAATGCAACTTAAAATGAAGTGTTTTTTGTTTGGACATCTTACGAGTGTTAATAGTGATCTTTTGTTTGATGTGAGTCTTCCTGCAAGTCATACATATTGTTAATATCATCTAGTGCTATACTTTTTGGTCTTTTCTATTATCTGTCTTAATCTTTTGTTGTGGGATAAGTTCACTTACTAAGCTTTTGTTTGCTCACAATATTTGCTTCTGCCTGCTTTATTTGCAGTTAAAACAGAGTAAGCACTTAGGCAATGGACATCTGAGCATGATGGGCTAAGCTAAAGAGACTTCATTTGTTTCATCTCTACTAGTACTGTTAGACTGGGATAATCAATTATAGTATTTTTGTTGAATGTGATAGATGAGGAATTTGACCTCCTCTTCTTATTGTATTTGGGGATTATTTTGTGGATTTTAATGTTATTTTGAGATTGGAGACTTGTTAAATTTTATGGTTTAGTGACTCTGATTATTGGTGTTGTGGTTGTGTGCCTAGTGAGCTTGAGAGGCTAGACTCTTTAGGCTCGCGGCATGTCACGTATCAGATCCTATTTCTGTAGTGGGATTTAAGGCGTGACATATAGAATACTAGAAGTGGATGGTCCATTTTCTGTTCACGGAAATGAAGCAAATTAAACTATTGGCCATTTGGTCTAGTGGTATGATTATTGTTTTAGGTGCGAGAAGTTTCAAGATTAATTTTAGGAGTTTACGACATTCTCGTAATGTAAAATTTGCTTAAGGCTCTCTTTGAACAAAAAAAAAAAGAAAAAGGAACAAGGGAGAATTTTTATATAAAGTACAATGACTATTTCAGATTCTATTCAAGTTTCAATTGCTTTTTATATTGAAAAGATCAATTTAAATTTTAAATTTATTGTTCTAACCATGACTTTTGCTGGTAATGGAATTTATGATTAAGCAAAGTGAAATTGAAGAGGCCTGGAGTATACAGGGCTATGTTTATCCCCGTACTCGGGTAATGGTGGATATTAGGTGGATCAAACTTTTAGGGGGTTTTAAATTTAACGTTGACGGTAGTACTTGGGAAAATTCAGGGTCAGGAGGAGCAGGGGGAATTATTCATGACAAACTTGGCTAATGGGTCGTGGGGTTCGCAGTCAACCTTAAGACTTCTTCTAGTCTTCGTGCTGAATTTTATGCCCTTTGGGAAGGTTTAAACTTGGCGCAAGCGTGCCATTTGGAAGAGTTGATTATTGAAACGGACTCTATTTTAGTTATCAACATGATCAATGGTAACCTATGGAATTCTAATCCTTTGCGCCCAATGGTCAAAGATTATAAGCGTATTCTTTCACGCCATGATGGTTTCAAGCTTGTTCATATTGGTTTTATATATTTATTTATTTAAATTTTGTCTGAGAAAGCAAAGAAAAATGACGAGAAATATATAATCTGAAATTTCGATGAGGAATTTTTGTATATATTAATGGCCTTCAAAATTCTCTGATTGCTTTGTGATCAGCTAAAACGTGTTGACTAACTAAAATATTTCTTATTTCTTATTATTATTTTTATTATTATGGTAGTATGATCTATTTGTTCGTTACCTTTAATTTTTTGAAAAAATGATTCAATTAGTCTTAAACGTTTGTTTATTTTGATATTTTAGTTTTAAACTTTTTAAATCAGACACTTTAATTCCAAACATTTTATATAAGGAACACCATTACTCTATTAACTCATTTCTTTTAAATTTTTCATTCAAAATTTGACTGAAAAGTACATAATTGTCACGTAATTATATAGAATTTATTTTTTATGCTGTCAAATTTTAAACACAATTATCAACTTCATTCAACACAGGACAAAAAAAATAATACATAAAATGATATTATATATGTTTCATGCAGAGTAACAATAATGTATACAAATTACACTCGAGTAAAGAAAGAAAAGAGAGAAAAATATATTTCAGGATTAATCGTTTTATGATTAATTTTCAGATCATTCACCATTCATTCGAGATTCATATACATTCATTCATCGCTTTCATCGCTATCATCGCTATCGTCGCTTTCATCGCTATCATCGCTATCCTGTTGTTCTGGAGTGGACACTTCCCTACCAGAGTCGATAATCTCACAAACACATGGTCGACAGAGGGGTAACAAGCAACTTTCACATTCAAAGACCGTGTACTTTCCACTCAAATATGTACCACACTTATCACAGTGGGATTTATATCTAGCTTTCCTCCTATAGGTGAGAGGATGTGGGTGATAGTCAATTTGAAGTGCACCCCCAAACTTCACACATCGCACGAAGCCAATTCTAGGAACGCAATGAGGATGGAAAGAGTTGTCGCATTCACGACAATGATATAGCCAGCGCTTGGGATGAATTTCGTACTCGCACATGTCGCAAATAAATTCATCCGGATGATAATAAAAAGGTGGAAAGCTTGCATAACTTATCGGAATTATTATGTCGAACAAGGGGGTGGGCGTGAGCTTCATGTTTTATTGTACTAGGAAGAAGAGCGCATTTGATGTCCAGAAAAAAGTCGCACTCCTTGCACTCATAGAAGAATCCACTAAAACTCCATTGGCAGATTGTACAATTAGAATCACGAAAAAACTCCTGGAAATGGCTGAGGGAGAGTTTGTGCTGTGGATGATGGGAAGATGATATCTCTTTTGGTAGCTGAGCACAATCTAAATGGATCAAGTATTTGCATTCAGCACAAGTATAACATGTACCTGAAATGGGTTCAGCACAAGCATTGCACACTGTCTCCTCATCATCTTCGGTCATTTCTGTGTAATCATCTTGGACATTGTCGAGAATCAAAGGGTGATCATGGCTGAAATGGTTAATTTCCGTTGATAATTCAATCTGTGGGATGCTATTTTGCTCCAGGAAATGTCGAATCAGTTGTGAAGATAACGTCTCCGCAGGCAAGCAGATCAAATCTGGTGTGACCCCACCATCACTAGAATATTTATAAATAAAAAAAAATGTCGTTGTTAGATGAAATTAGCAGATCGAGCAAGTCTTTATACTTTTGATTTTTAATGGTTTTAGGGCCTGGAAAACAAAAAGAAAGAAACTCAAATGAAGAAAGCATGCAGATTATGGATTCTGTTGTCATTCTAGACAGACGGATCGATTTTGATGCAAACTTTGATGGTTTAAGTAAATCAATTAGACTATTCCATGGCAAAAATTACACAATTGCATAAATATATATTCTGTAACCAAGAAAAAGTGAGAAATTAGCAGAAAAGAAGTAAGAGAGAAACTTACGAGTTATAAGCATCCTCTGGGGACTCAGATGTGATGCACTTGAGATGGACGAAGTATCTACAAAGGCCACAATAATACACCCAATAAAGTGGGTGTAGTTTTTCACGACAGATTTCACAATCTGGTCCATAAGACCGGAATTTTTCAGGAAGAAAATAAGCTAGGGAGAGAGGGTGAGGGTGGTCTTGGCGGGACGAGCTTATTGGCAGTGATCCACAGATCTTGTGGATCAAGAATGAGCATACAATGCAAACATACAACTCATCTTTGTCTTCTGTGCCGCAAGCATCACACTTAAATAAAGCACTTCTTTTCTTGTGTATTAGGGGGTGCTGACGGCTAGCGTGTTTAAATGTTCTAGTGTTTTCAGATGTGTCTTGATGATCGGTGCCTTCAAATTTTTGTGCACATAAAACATCCAAATCAAACCTACACTTGGAACAGTGATACATGAAACCATTACAATCTTTTCTACAAATATCACAAAAGGCTGCTTCTAATTTATAAGGCGAGCTTCTTAAGAGTTTAAGTGGATGTGGTGGATGCATTATATGTGTAATCTCTAATGGTAATTCGGCACAGGATTTGTGAAGGAAGACTTCACATCTGCTGCAACAATATGTTGTTGATCTAGAGACTACTGGTTGATCACAACCATAACAAACAGCTTTCCTTTTTTTTGACTAGCAAAAAATGAAAAACTTTAATGCGCTCAACTCCTTTCAAGTCCTTGATCAGTACAAGGGGATGAGCATGGCTAAAATGATTAATGAGAGTAATGACCATATCTGTTTCACTCTTTTTGTTTTTACTCTCTTTCTGTCTCACAATTTAAACGGTGTGAATGCAAACTTTTGAGAGTAATGACCCCATATATATAGATCATGGAAAGCCAAATCCAAAATGTTAGCGAGAATAAACTTTCTGTGTCCACTAAGTGATGCCAAGTTGGTAATTCATACTTTGCTTCAATTGTTAGTTGAGAATAACTTTTCATTTTCACCAAGTGATACCAAATATATATTTTTTACTTTTCGTGGGGACGAAGTGATACTAGTTCTTTCGATTGCATTTTTGAAATGCTTGAGTTTAATTTAATTAATTGCAGATGATAAGGTATAAATCTCTTACGATACCTCCGAACACACAACTTGCAAAACAAACGAACCACGGGTGTTTTTTTCGTAAAACTTCTCTGACAGTCAAGTCAGTTCTAGGATCACTTTGTATTCAAACATCATCATTTTGCTTCTATGCCCCCCTTTGTTAGCCACATTTTCTTTTAGTCATCAAATTTACAATATCTTTGTTAATATTGATATATATTCTCCGGACGATACTATAAATTTTTACCTTATAAATGAGCTATTGTTGAAATATTATCCCAGTAACATAAAGCATAACCCTATCTCTTATTTTTTCAAAAAATAAATAAATTAATTAACATAACTCTGTAAAATCCGAAAGAAACATTAATATCATTTTGCAAACAAAAGGTTCCAAATAATTATTTCGTGGATGACTGGGAAGAGTATTTTGTAGGTGTATTACATGTAGTAATTGAATTTTAAGTGAGAAGGGTCAAGTATGTCAATATCTTATGGAACTGTTTTTTTTTATTATTATTATTTAATTGAACTAATTCATAAAGAAAATTCCGTTACTAATTACACGTCCACTACTCATTTTTTTATGATCTTATTATATATTTACATCTTATCCAAAGCCTAAACAATTACATTAATGTGGCGCTCTCTAACTCTCTATATTACTCCCATGTGATTTGTTAAACTAAGCACACGTGTTCCTTCCCCACCTTTCTATCAACATAAACAACAGAACTGCACAAAGAGATTTAAATGTCCTTAATTCTTTTTCTTTTCTCCCTTTTTTCTTTTTCTTTTTGTTTATTGTATATATATATATACATACACACATTAGACCAAATATATATTATATACTCACATAGACCATGCCATAAAACAAAGAAATACATAAATAGGGTAGGGTGGGAGGGCTGACGAGGTGGGATGGGGTGGGGGGTTGACGGGCTATGGGCGGTGGGGGCCTGGGACGATGGGGGATTGACGGGGCGGAGGGGAAGATGACTGTTGATAAATGTTTTATTTTTTAATTTTTTGGTAAGAATAAACTTCCAGTGTCCTCCAAGTGATGCCAAGTTGGTAATTTATACATTCATAAAAAATTTAGGAGTAGGCTAGTGGTTGATAACTCTCTCTGGTAGTTAGGAGATCAAAGTTCGAATCTCATAAGGTTGGGACAAGTGAGGGTGAAAAATTCAAAAAAAATAGTTGGATATAACTTTGCGTTTTCACAAAGTGATACCAAGTACATAATATTTCTTTTCGTAGTAATGAAGGGATACCAGGTTCTTTTGATTTACAGAATCTACAATTATGGTAGTTCAATATACCCTTAATGAGGACCAACTTAATTAGTTCAGCAGTTTAAGTAAATGAAATTATAGTGTTGATGGGGGTAGAATTAAAAAAAAAAGGAGTTTTCTTCAATTTTAAACAATGCATTGAATCTAATTTTATCCTTTCTTCTTTTAGTATTATACTTCTTTCCACCAACGCTCTCATACTTGATCATTCTAACCAACACTTGGGTGTTACTCAACCTAATTTTGAGTTTCGAATACTTTAGATCTTTGTCCTTTATTTACCTCTAATCTTGCTTTCCATTTTCCTCTGGTCATACACTCTTCTTCGTCTTGCCAATTTTAGGAGGAGAAATAGTAGTTTTTGACCTTGCTTAGATGATCTAGAGGCTGTTCTAGCTCTGATTTTTTTTTTCTCATTTTCTCTCCTTTCCATGTAGGTAACCATGTATGTTTATATTACGTGTATATTTCTTCAAGTAGATAGAATCACTTCGTATTCAAGCACATATTTTACTTTTATGCCCTCCTTTGATACACAAATTTTCTTTTAGTCATCACATATACAGTATGTTTTTTGATATTGATGTATATTCTCTATATATATTCTCGGGGTGATACCTTAAATTTTTATCATATGAGGGTTGAAGTGTTACCCCAGTGCCGGAAAGCATAATTCTATCTCTTTTTTTAAAATTTTTTTTTTTAGAAACAGTTAATTAGTTGTTGAAGATAATAAATAATACAATAATCTTCTTTCTAATAGCTTAAACTTTTAAGTGAATAGTAACTTAACATAATATCAGAGTTTAGGTACTAAAAGGTCATGAGTTCAAAATTTACGGCCACTCATTTAAAAATACTAAAACTGTCTAAGTGCAAGACTAAAAATAAAAAATAAAAGATAAATTAAAATCATAATAATGATAAATATAAATATAGGTTCAATATAGATCTTAAATAAATCTCAAATATTAATTATATATTAAGTCTCATGCTAAATAGTAAAAATAATATTATAGCAATTGAATCTTAAACATTTAAAATAAATTTTGACTAAAACCATTATATATGAGAACTATACAAAAAAAAAAAAAAAAAAAAACTTCTTTATGTTATTGGAATTGCATTGATTATTAAAAAAAATTCTTATCGCATGCCCACATATAATAGTAACATTATTTTGAAATACAATTAGGAATAATTAACAAATCTCTTAAATCCACTATGATCAATAGTTAAATGGAGGTATTTGCATAAAATGATTGCAAATTTGAAGTGATGGCATGTAGTGTTTTGATTAAAAGAATGATTTTAAAATCCTTTTGAGTAATCTATTTTTTCTTCAGCATTTCTATAATACTTTGTCTAATGTAATTTTTTTATACTTTCATATTTATAATTTTAACATTTCAGTACATATTAAAAACTAAATATGTAAAATTAACTATACATGTATGTGGGATGGGTTATGTGAGGTGAAAAATGTTTATCCCCACGCTCTGCTTGGCCCCCGTACGGAGATTTAAAGTTAATTCCCATCCCCCACTCCATCCCATATTTCCTACCCCAATCTTTGCCCCTTTTGGAGTAGAAATAGAGCATGTACTTGCATAACCTGCCCCTATTGCCATCCTAAGCTCTTTCACTTGACTATAAATGTAACTCATGATGTTATTGTCCTTATAAATTTTTATTTTTTGGGTGGTGGAATTAGGGAATCACTGCACATTCTAAATTTTAATATATTATAGTTCTTTGACAAAACAATAAAAAGGAACAGAGAGAGAATATCAGTTTGCAAAGTAATTTTTGTAAACTATTTCTTTTGTAAATTGATTATTTTCCTTCAATTAAATAAACAAAATACGATGAACTTCTTATCTTTTTATTTAGAAGGGTTTGTCCACTGTTCGTGGTGTCACATATTATCAATGGCGGAGCTAGATCTTTTGTACTTCTTTTTGTCACGTATAGTTGTATGATCTCAACATAGCGCTCAATTATTGGATTGTTAGACAAAATTTAAAAAAAAAAATTATTGGATTGCAAAGGTGGAATATATACCATTTGTAGACGTGCATCAGACTAATATATATGGACACACGCATTCAAAGCACTCAAATTAAATAAGCTTCATGTGACGTGAAATATCATTCAATGTGTTGCTATTCAATTAAGTAGGATTAATATCGATTTTTTTATATTAATGAATTTTCTTTTTACTTTTCTTTTCACGGACTAATATTAGTAGAAAACGTTTCCATAATCAATTAATAACAATTAAGTACAGAATTAGGGTTAGATTACATAGACAGAGCACCCATAATGCAACACTTAGATTTTGAGTATATATCACCCATTTTACCCTTCTTTATATTTAGATTTGATTTCCGAAAAATATATATATATACCCAATGATTATTTCTTGGGGTAAGTTCCACCCGTTTATCTTTTCCAGTTGAAAGAAAAGTGTAGGTGAAATTTGATTCACAGTGAAGCTTTAAAAAAATAGTTTAAAATTGTGGTTTGCAAGTTAATTTGACTCAAAATAACATACTTATTTATTACACTACCCAATGATTATCTAGGGGTAAGTTTCACCTGTTTATCTTTTTCTAGTAGAAAAAGGAGTGCAGGTAAAATTTGATTCATAGTGACATTTCAAAAAATTAGTTTAAAACTGTGGTTTGCATTTTAATTTGATTGTCGAATCATAATTCATCGAATCTTTTTTTTTTTTTTGGAATTTTCTGCAATGGTATCCAATAAGTTCTACCTAATTTTGCATTTGAATAATAAAAATACAAAAATGCCCTATAAATATACAAAAGTATCATATCCTTAAGTTATTATTCTGGTTGCATATTTTTCTCATATATATATATATATATATATATATATATATATATATATATATATATATATATATATATATATATATATATATATATTTTTTTTTTTTTTTTTCAATAGCGACTTAAATTTTTTTTTTTAAATCGGACAGTTTAACCGAATAATTCAACAGATACTAAAGTGGTATAGTGCACTTTTTTTTATATGATAGAAATTAAAATTGTGATTCAAACTAAAATTTCTGATTATAATAAATTGCTAATTGATTATTCTATCTAATTCTTACACATGGTACAAAGAATTCACATCATGTTGACCATTTCTTGACCAAAAAATGAAAGCAAAAAAGTTGACAATTTCAGACCTATAATAGGCCCACTGCACACGTTAGATGCACTTTTATACATGTACTTTATCCCACAAATCACTGTCTTTTGTTTTTTTTATTTAAAGAATTGTTAAAATATTTTACACCATATAAAATATTACACATAAATAAATTTTGAGACGCCTCACATCTAAAACAAAATCCCAATGGTCCATAGATCACTATCTTAACAACGTATAATTGTTCTTACGTAATATAAACGGTACTGAAAAAAAGTCATTGCATACGATCCCATCATTTGGTGTACCTTTTACTACCCCACTAAGAATTCAACAACACTTAACAAAGATTTTCACAAAGGGTATGCAGTATGCACTATTCTCCACAAAATCTTGCATTAAATGTGGAATTTTGAGTCTTTATTATTCTCTGCTCATTGTTCTTGAATCATTTGTATTACATTCTTTGACCAGCAAATTTTTTTACTCTGATTAAGATGGTTTTTGAAGTGCAGGCATGGTCTAACGGTTAAGTTGCTGTCCCGTGATCAGAAAATAATAGCTTCCCATTGTAGAAGTAGTCACTAGCAACATGCGAGGTAAATCTGCATAGGATATATAACCTAAAGCGGTCTGACCCTTCCTCAAACTCTAGAACTTCAGACTTAAAAGGTAAATCTGTGTAGGGTTTATTACATTAATTTCGTTAACACAGGGTTTATGATGCTTATTCGGTCGATCATAGGGGGTGTTTCATATTTTACCGTGTAAGAATTGTCTTCTGTCACTTGTTAAACTGAAAAGCTTTTCATTTGTTTTGTAGAAAGAAAAACTTATCATTTTCAGTAAGTTACAACTGATCCTTTTGGCTGTACTTTATAGAATTCTTTAGTTCTTTATCTATCATCATATAATGGATATAGTTTCTCATGATATAATGAAGTTAAATCAAAAGCATTGAAGTCTCTGTTGTGGTTTAATTTTTTAAATTTTTTTTAATATCTTCTTTTTGTGTTTAGTATGGTTTCGAATTCTGATGCTCATAGTGTGTGTTTTGTGTTAGGATATTGCGCTTGAGAACATGTAAATGATAAGTATATAGCACAAATTGAAGAGATTATGAACAATGGTTAAATGGTGATATGTCATATTTATCAAAATTGACCTCATTATCCACATTGTAAACTTTTAGAATGTGATATGTTTTGGTAAGATTTTGAACATCAAAGGCTAATGTTGGTAAGTGACTTTAAGTTTGTTCGACTTAGTTTTTCATAGACAGTGCGATCAACGATACAAAGATTTCAGTATAATACTAATTTTACCTTCTCCTACATTAACATTATGTAAATTTTGAGACCAACCATTTGCAGATAGATGCATCAACTGTAAATATCTGTTCTCTGGTGAGTGTTTTTACAATATTCAATAGAAAAGGGAATTATCAAATGAAAACGCCTGAGTACGTGTTCTTCGATGAGTTTGTTTACAATGTTTGGTACCTAGCTTGAGCTTTCTCGTTTGGAGGTGGAAACAGAGTTACTCATGTGATTTATCATTTGGTAGATGCAAGGGAAATACTAAATTTGAGCATCACTGGACTTCCTAGGAAATTGCAATATTACTGGACTTCCTAGGAAATTGCAATATTAAGATTCGTATGGGAGTATTTTGTAAGCAGACTCACAGAAGTGATGGTTAGAACAACCTATCTGTGGTGTATACTTGGCTTCACCACATACTTTTGAAATGATGATGATTGGGAATAAGATTGGATGCCAAAGTTGCATATTTAAGTAGAGTTGCTTGAAACATTAGGCTTCAGGTAAAAAGGCTTCAATAAAGCATCATCAGAGTGCTAAATAGGTTGATATAGTAGTTCTCAGATGTTGCTTGTGGACTGAGGCGAGTAAAGGATGAACTTATACGTCAAATCCCGCACAAACAAAAGATTCAAAGGCAATCTTACGCGTCTCAAATATTGTTGATATATGAGGTAGGTCCTCTTGGCTAAACAAATGTCTTTAACATTCATCTCCCATAAGAGATCCGGACTGCTTTCCTTATACCGTTCCTATTCCAATAGGAATTCTCACCTAGTTTCATTTCTTCTTTTTCATTTTTCATTCCTTTCTCTGATTATGTTATGTTCTGTCAACAGAAGAAAGAAATGAAAACAAAGTAATTAGAGAAGCTGAATTTCTATTTCAATACAGACGCCCTTTGCAGACACAATATGTTATGCTTAATGCCTGCCAAGTATATATCTAGGCATACATTTCGAGAGCAAAATATTCTAGCATGTGGCTACGATGCATTTTAATCAGATGTATTTATGTATGTATGCATCCAATTCGGAGTTGTTGATGTTTATACCGATCAATCATAGAAGAAAGATTTTGATTCATTCCGATTAAGCTTCCTTCCTATTAATCGCCTTTTCTGTTTCAATCTCCTTGTGTTGTGTCCTGTGCTGATACTTTAACATTTAAGATTTTATAGACAAGGTGAATGATGACAGAATCTCTGGAACCATTTTTGTAATCATTGTGTTAACCTGTAACTGCAGTAGAACGGCAATGGATGACTTAGCTGCTTATTGCTTAGATATTGCTGATCCAGAATTGATGAAAAAAATTGTATTCGATCTCTCATTGGATGATAAGGACATGGGAGAGATAAAAAGCGCAATGGAAGCTCTAAATAAAGTGGATTTAGGCTTGGCATACACTTCCGAAAAGTTGATGAATTTGGACAATCTACTATTGCATGTAGTGGCTTGTGAAAATGATTTTGAAGCAGTAAGTACTGAAGATGATAACTTCCCTCAGGACTTTGTTGAGAAGGCATTTACACTTGATCTCTTACACACTATTCTAATTACTGAGATACGAGATCAGGACAATTTCATTAGTAGTCTTCAAGCCCTGACCGTTAGCACACTCGACAACATATTTTTGTGTGAAAATTCAATGCAATTGTATAATGTCATGGGAGATAAGCTGCATGAATCTGAAGAATTATTAAAACAGTCACATGAGCATATCATAGAGATGAAGATGCAGTTAGCCAAGTTGCAGATGACCTCATTGACTCTTAACCACAGTGGATGTAAGTCATGGAACATTAGCAACCGCTTTATCTTTTTCGAGCAATACAAAGTGAATCCGTTACTCTTTTCCTTCATCTGCCAACCCTTCCCTAACACGTGTTGCTAACAGGGAAATACAACATGGGGGTGGGCTTATCAGAACACGTTCAAGTGTCGAGCATACATCTGAAGTCACAAATGCAGACTGTTAGCCGAAGACACATTTTAAGAATGTTGGAAAAGTCTCTTGCTAGAGAATTAGATCTTGAGAAGAAGTTATCTGAACTAAAACAAAATGAAGATGACTTAAAACATAAGTTACACTTAACAGAACAAATAGGTATGTGCATGGAGGAGGCTGCAGAGGTAACTTGGGGTAGGTTCTTGGAGGCAGATAATACCACAGAGGTGCTAATGGGAATCTCAAAGGAAATGGTGGATCGACTTCAAATGGTTCACTTTCATATGAATAGTTCGATTACACGAGAGCAAGAACTGAAACTTACTCTCCAAGATTGTTTAGATCAGTTGGATGCCAAAGAGACAGAAATACGAAAGCTTAATAGCAGCATTACACAGCTTGTTGCTGACAATTCTGAAGTATATTTGTTAAGGGAAAAGGTAAAACTGCTAGAAGAAAATCTGAGTCACAGCTGAAGGAGGCTGATGCATCCAATGAAGCAAGTCAAAATCAAGTTAGAGAAATGGACGATGAGATTGAATCTCTAAAAGAAAGCATCCATGAAGCAGAAAGCAGGGTGCAGGATGCCGAGTCCAGAACTGCTCAATTAACAGAGACAAACATGGAATTAACAGAAGAACTTGTGTTCCTTAAAGGTAGTAATGATGGAAATGCAGAAAAGGTAAGTTTGCTTGAGAAGCAGTTGAGGGAGTCAGAACTGCAATTGCAACACGCAAGGGCATCTTCTGAAGTGAGCCAAGAGCAACATAATATGTTATATTCCGCGATTTGGGATATGGAAACTTTAATTGATGAACTGAAACAAAAGGCTTCAAAAGCGGAAATCAAGATTGAAAAGACGGAATAGCAATGTATGTTGTTGGGAGGAACCAATTTAGAATTGAACAAAGAAGTGGATTTTCTAAGGGCCCGAGTGGAATTTTTGGAGACTTCTTTAAATGAAGCTACTGTTGAGAAAATATCTAGTGCAAAAGATATTGATATCAAGACCAATCTGATAATGGGTATGCTCATGCAATTGGCAATACAAAGGGAGCGCATACAGAAACAGGTACATAAGTGTAGATAATTTCTCAATATCTACATTATATTAGCTTGTTACCATTTTGGTTACTACTATCTGCAATTTCTTTCTAGAACCGAACCCAACTCTTTCAGAATTGCTAACGCATCCAAAACCTAATGTACTAATATGGTGGTATTGATGCATATGTACTCGTTGACAAAGGAAAACAAAATCCTGAATGAGAAGTTACAGAAAGGAAAGAAGAATGCATCAGCAAATTTTCTAGACAATGAAGGCGCTGATTTCCCACCTTCTAAGCTTAATTCAACTGGTGCCACTTCTATAGAAACTTTCAAGAAAATGACTGCCGAATTCTCACCAAAAAGTTCCCAAGTAGGTTCACTTTCCACGAGATGATGATGACCTCCGCGAGATGACAGTCCTGCTATTGTTCTAAATTCTACAGGCTGAGAATCAGGGGTGAGGCTCGGAAGCATAACCGAATATACACATCTTCATAACAGTCTTTGTTTTTCTTACAAGAAAACTGCTACTTTTAACTATTTCTGCCACGCCTGACGACATTGATTCGCATGTTCATTGTGCACAATTTCTCGGATGCATCATTAACTCGGTTGTTCCTAAAGTAATCATATTAACTGCAAAAAAATGGAGTGTGAATGAATGCTTGTAAATGTACCAGACATCAAATTCTTGCTTGTACAATATTGTTAACATTAATGTTTATTTGTACATGGACAATGTGATAAATTTGGAAAAATGTATATGAGAAAAATATATTTCTTATATTTGGAAGTACAATGCTTTCCATTTTCTGTTCCTCATTTTTGTATATGAAGCAGCATAATGGTATATATAATAGTAGAAGCGGGTGGTCCATTTTCTCTTCACTAAAATGGGGCAAACTACTGGCCCTTTGGTCTAATGGTATGATTCTTGTTTTAGATGTGAGAGATTTCGAGATCGATTCCAGGAGTTTACAACATCCTTGTGATGTAAAATTGGCTTAAGCCTCTCTTTGAAACCAGAAAAGAAAATTGAACAAACTAATAAAGGGACATTTTTTATATAAAGTACAATGACCATTTCAAATTCTATTCAAGTTTCAATTGCTTTTTATGGCAAATTGGACAAATAGTCTCTATTGTTTATAAGTTTTGGACAAATAGTCTATATTGTTTTAGAAGTCACGCGGTTAGTCCCTATTATTTGTAAAAGTCCTACAAATAGTCCCCATTGTTTGTAAAAGTCCCACCAATAGTCTATATTATTTTAAAAGTTACTCAGTTAGTCCCTATTGTTTGTAAAAGTCTCTTCATTAGTCTCCAATGTTTGCAAATGCATTTGCAAACATTGGGAATTAATGGAGAGACTTTTGCCAATAATGAGGACTAATAGAGAGATTTTTACAAACAATAGGGACTAATTGAATGACTTGTGAAACAATGGGGACTATTTATGAAACTTTTGTAAATAATAGGGACTAACTGCGTGACTTTTAAAATAATGAGGACTATTTGTCAAAAATTTATAAACAATAGGGACTATTTGTGAGATTTGCCCTGCTTTTTATATTGAAAAGATCAATTTAGATTTTAAATATATTGTTCTAACCATGACTTTTGCCGGTAATGGAATTTATGATTAAGCAAAGTGAGTTGATTGAAACTTATATGACGATTTTGACATTATTTTGGCTTAATTTGGATATTCTAATGACACAATAACGTTATTTAGAAAATTAATAATGGTGAAGTGATGATAGAGTTATAATAAATTAAAATGATTTAAACTATTGAGTGTGAAGATTAAATAACTGCATTATCATTTCAGCTTCATTAATCTCTCTAATAACGTTATTAAGAGATCCAAATCTATTTTGACTAGGCTCATCTCGACTCGTGTTAATTATAAACTTGAGGGACTTGGTTAACAATTTTTTTTTTTTGGGCAAACTTGGTTGGCAATTTACTCTAGATAAATGTATCACTAAGTCTAGCCAAAAAAAAAAAAATGTATCTGCCTCTACATCGTCGTCGCTGAAGGGAACAAATCTTTAACTGTATTGCTTTTTTATGTAAAGAACAAACTTAATTTTGGTAAAAAATATAGGAATAGCTACCTGAAGAAAGAGATTTGTAATGTTTAGGATGTTAATATTAGAATCCTAGCATAGTTCTCTTGACTTGTATTTCTTGATTGTATGTGTTCATATCAATGAAGTTTTTAATTACAGGGGAAAAAAAAGGTCACTATAGTGAAACGGCATGGGATTTAAACCATTCTCAGCCTTTATCTGTAACAAATTAATCAAAATTTATTGGTTTTATTTATTTATTTAACTTTTGTCTAAGAAAGCAAAGAAAAATGACGAGAAATATATAATCAGAAATTTCGATGAGGAATTTTTGTATATATTAATGGTCTTCAAAGTTCTGTGATTGCTTTGTGATCAGCTAGAACATGTTGACTAACTAAAATATTTCTTATTATTATTTTTATTATTATGGTAGTATGATCTATTTGTTCGTTACCTTCAATTTTTTGAAAAAAATAACTCAATTAATCCTAAAAGTTTGCTTATTTTGATATTTTGGTTCCAAATGTTTCAAATCGAACACTTTAATTTTAAACGTTTTACATAAGAGACATTGTTAGTCTATTAGTTCATTTTTTTTAAAAAAATTATTTAAAATTTGACTAAAAAGTACATAATTATTACGTAATTATATGTAGTTTATTTTTTATGCCGTCAAATTTTAAACACAATTATCAACTTCATTCAACACAGGACCAAAAAAAAAATACATAAAATGATATTATATATGTTTCATGCAGAGTAACAATAATGTATACAAATTACACTCGAGTAAAGAAAGAAAAGAGAGAATAATATATTACAGGATTAATCGTTTTATGATTAATTTTCAGATCATTCACCATTCATTCGAGATTCATATACATTCATTCATCGCTATCATCGCTTTTATCGCTATCATCGCTATCGTCGCTTTCATCGCTATCATCTCTTTCATCGCTATCATCGCTTTCATCGCTATCATCGCTATCCTGTTGTTCTGGATTGGACACTTCCCAACCAGAGTCGATAATCTCACGAACACATAGTTGACACAGGGGTAACAAGCAACTTTCACATTCAAAGACCGTGTATCCAATCAAATCTGTACCACACTTATCACAGTGGGATTTATATCTAGGTTTCCTCCTATAGGTGAGAGGATGTGGGTGATAGTCAATTTGAAGTGTACCCCCAAACTTCACATAAGGATCGAAGCCAAGTCTAGGAACGCAACCAGGATGGAAAGAGTTGTCGCATTCACGACAATGATATAACCAACATTTGGGATGAATTTCGTATTCGCACATGTCGCAAATAAATTCATCTGGATGATAATAAAAAGGTGGAAAGCTTAGGACAAGAGGATGTGCATCCCACCTGTGTCTGGCACTCCGAGGTAACATTGCGCATGGAATTTCCAAATTGAAGTCGCAACGCTCGCAACCGAAATTGACGTCTCCATGGTACCGCAAACAAGCATTGCATAACTTATCGGAATTATTACGTCGAACAAGGGGGTGGGGGTGAGCTTCATGTTTTATTGTACTAGGAAGAAGAGCGCATTTGATGTCCATCAAAAAGTCGCACTCCTTGCACTCATAGAAGAATCCATTTAAACTCCAATTGCAGATTGTACACTTAGAAAGACGAAAAAACTCCTGGAAATGGCTGAGGGAGAGTTTGTGCTCCGGATGATGGGAAGATGATATCTCTTTTGGTAGCTGAGCACAATCTAAATGGATCAAGTATTTGCATTCAGCACAACTATAGCATGTACCTGAAATCGGTTCAGCACAACCATCGCACACTGTCTCCTGATCATCATCGGTCATTTCTGTGTAATCATCTTGGACACTGTCGAGAATCAAAGGGTGATCATGGCTGAAGTGGTTAATTTCTGTTGATAATTCAATCTGTGGGATGCTATTTTGCTTGAGGAAATGTCGAATCAGTTGTGAAGATAATGTCTCCGCAGGCAAGCAGATCAAATCTGGTGTGACCCCACCATCACTAGAATTATAAAAAAAAAAATGTCATTGTTAGATGAAATTAGCAGATCGAGCAAGTCTTTATACTTTTGATTTTTAATGGTTTTAGGGCCTGGAAAACAAAAAGAAAGAAACTCAAGTGAAGAAAGCATGCAGATTATGGATTCTGTTGTCATTCTAGACGGATCGATTTTGATGCAAACATTGATGGTTTAAGTAAATCAATTAGACTATTCCATGGCAAAAATTACACAATTGCATAAATTTATATTCTATAACCAAGAAAAAGTGAGAAAGCAGAAAAGAATTAAGAGAGAATCTTACGAGTTAAAAGCATCCTCTTGGGACTTAGATGTGATGCACTTGAGATGGACGAAGTATCTACAAAGGCCACAATAATATACCCAATAAAGTGGGTGTAGTCTTTCACGACAGATATCACAATCAAATCCGTAAGACCGGTATTTTTCAGGAAGACAATAAGATAGGGAAAGGGGGTGAGGGTGGTCTTTGTGCGACGAGCTGATTGGAAGTGATCCACAAGTCTTGTGGATCCAGAATGAGCATACAGTACAATCATACAACTCATCTTTCTTTTCTATGCCGCAAGCATCACAGTTGAATAAAGCACTTCTTTTCTTGTGTTTTAAGGGGTGATGATGGCTTGTGTGTTTAAATATTGTGCCCTGATGGCTAGTGTTTTCAGATGTGCCTTCAACACTTTGTGCACATAAAACATCCACATCAAACCTACACTTGGAACAATGATAGTTAAAACGACGCCAACCTTTTTTGCAGATATCACAATAGGATTCTTCATAAGGTGGTTCTGCAAGGAGTTTAAGTGGGTGTTGTGGATGCATTATATGTGTAATCTCTAATGGTAATTCGGCACAGGATTTGTGAAGGAAGACTTTACATCTGCTGCAACAATATGCTGTTGATCCAGAGACTACTGGTTGTTCACAACCATAACAAACAACTTTCTTGCGCTCGTGATCGTCTCCTTGCAAGTCCTTGATCAGTACAAGGGGATGATTATGGCTAAAATGATTAATCTCCATGTGTGTTTCACTCTTTGTTAATTTTACTCTCTTTCTGTCTCACAATTCAAATGCCACGAATGCAAACTTTTGAGAGTAATGACCCCATATAAATAGATCATGAAAGCCAAATAATTAATGTTTGTGAGAATAAACTTTTCGTGTCCAGAAAGTGATGTCAAATTGGTAATTCATAATTTGCTTCAATTGTTCATTGAGAATATAATTTTTCATTTTCACCAAGTTATACCAATTGTAGATAATTCTTACCTTCCGTAGTGACCAAGTGATACCAAATTCTTTCGATTTCACTTTTAAAATGCTTAAGTTTAATTTAATTAATTGAGACTTGACTCCTCTACAATTATATTATCTACAATTTCATATAATACTTATTCTGATCAATATCATGTGTCACTAAATCTCATCTATGGACCACATTAATTTTGCTAAACCAACTTTTCAACCATAGATAGAAAGTATTAAATATCAAATCTAAACTACCATGTTTAATTAGCAAACAAATATGGAAGGATAAGATATATATATATATATATATATATATATATATATATTACTATCTTTAGTACCGTGTTCTCTCAAATTTTCATTTTGACGTTATTGTGTGAAGTTATAGCTGAACTATAATTTGTAGGACCTGTAAATTCCCTCCCAATTCACTAAAATTTGAGATAATCAGAAATAAAATTACTAACTTTACACCATTAATATGAGTTTTTTTTTTTTTTGTAATAATCGACATGAGATTTGCTCAAACAAATTTTATATGACTTTTTTTTTTCAAAAAAGAAAGAAAAAAGAGATCATATGACTTGGAAAAATAATCTAATGGCTTCATTTCTTCTTTTTTTTTTGTCCAACTTCTATATTATTTTCTAAGTGATGCTTCAAGTACTTTTGGAAAACGTAATTCTTAGAGCACAAAAAAATAAATGGGTCGTTTTCTTGCATTTTGTCCTTTTGTTTATACATCTTATATATTATCTATATAACATATATTGCATCGTTTTCTTACATCTTATATATTCTTTATACACATGGCTCTTGCATTTATCGTTTTCTTGCATTTTTTTTCATGTGTTATTGTTTTGTTTCCTTTTTTTTTTTTTTTTGCAATCATATGCTTCTATATTTATTTGGTAATTAAATATAATAGTTTAGATTTAGTATTTAATACTTTCTAACTATGGTTGGAAAGTCAGTTTAACAAAATTAATATGGTCCGTAGAAGAGATTGAATAACACGTGGCATTAATCAGGAGAAGAATTATATGAAATTGTAGGAAATAGAATTAGAGAGGAGCCAAGTGCAATTAGTTGTAGATGATATGGTACAAATCTCTTACGATAGCTCCGAGTACACAATTTGCAAAATAGAAGAACCACATGGTGCTTTTTTCGGGGAACTCCTCTAACAATCAAATTAGTTATAGAATCACTTTGTATTCAAGCATCCACAGTTTGCTTCAATGCCTTCCTTTGATACCCATATTTTCTTTCACATAGTGTATGAAAGCACTTGTACTGTGTAATTCATTTGATTTATAAATGAATTCCATAAGAATTTGTATTTAAAAATGAATTCCCTTATTTAGAAATGTAATTTGCAATACATGTGCATGGAATTGAAATTAAAATTTGTATTTAAAAATGAATTCCCTTATTTGGAAATGTAATTTGCAATACATGTGCATGGAATTGAAATTAAAATTTATATTTTACTCAAATAGCCCTCCTTTAATCTATTGAATTTGTAAAATTTAGGAATGATAAATAAGAACTTTTGAACAATCTAACAAGCAATAGCATGGACTATTGATGCCTTGACTTATTAATCAATTATGTTTTCTTCGTGTTTTATTGAAAGAAGAATGGTGAGGGAGAGGGTTTGAAATATATTTTATTTTTATCTTTGTATTTGAGTCAAAGTTAAACTTAAGTGTAAAAAAAAATTAATGGGTAATTTTGTCTTCAAAAGAAAAACACTAACTTAAAAAATGTTGATTTGTAAATTTCACCTTTTGAGCAAGGATTTAGGTAAGCCTTGAGCAAATCTAAGATTTACAAATCCTGAATTTTTAATTTTTTAAAGTGATGTTTCGAAACATAAAAAGTTGAATTTGCAAATGAATTATGTAAAATTTTGTGAAATTCATTTGTTCCAAATAGTCATCAAATACACAATATCTTTGTTAATATTGATATATATTCTCCAGACAATACTATAAATTTTTACCATATAAATGATAGTTGAACTATTACCCCAATGAAATAAAGCATAATCCTATCTTTTCTTTTTTAAACGCGTTATTGGTAATATTTCAATTTTTATAGGAATAGTATTTATAGGACTCTTGTAATGAAGAGACGGTTTGTGCCTTCTTCTAGTTTAGACTGGACGATGGGGCAGGTAAGTCCCCCATCTTCCTGTGGAGGTAAGGTCTATGTCCCCCTCCACTTTTATATTCTCGTTTTTGGGTAATTAATAAAATTGTGGAGGGAAGTCCCACTCCTTTAAAAAAAAAAAAAAAAAATTCCATTACTAATTACACATCCGCTACTCATTTTTTTATGATCTTATTATTACGTCTTATCCAAATCCTAAACAATTACACTAATGGCACCCTCTCTAATGCTATTACATCATTTAAATGACTTAGCACCCCTCTATGTTTTGTCAAAAGTGCATAATACCCTCCTGTGTTTTAAAAGATAGTTGATTACTCCCCAATATTTTATAAAAGTAACTGAATACCCCCTTGTGTTTTAAAAGGTAGCTGATTACCCTCCTGTATTTTATAGAAGTAGTTGATTACCCACTGATTCTCTGGTAATTGAGATACCAAGGTTCGAACTCATAAGGTGGGTGCAAGTAAGGGTGGGGGAAAAAAAAAGTTGGTAATTCATACTTTGCTTCAATTGTTCGTTGAGAATATAACTTTTCATTTTTACCAAGTGATACCAAGTAGATAATTCTTAATTTTCGTAGTGATGAAGTGATACCAGGTACTTTCGATTGCACTTTTGATATGCTTGAGTTTAATTTAATTAATTACAGAATTAATCCTTATGGCACTTCAGTATACCCTTAATGAGGACCAACTTGATTATTTGTGCAGTTTAAGTTAATGAAATTATAGTGTTGATGGTGTTAGAATTTTTAAAAAAAGAGTTTTCTTCAATTTTAAACAATGCATTGAATCTAATTTTATTCTTTCTTCTTTAATTTTAAATATTGTAGGGATTTTATTATTAAATATTATACTTCTTTCCAACAACCCATGCAAGAATTAATCACCAATGCTATTATTCATAATATGTCTCGCTTATAAAATATTTAATATGAAATCCTGACTGTCTCCTTCAAAAGCCTATTCAACCCTTTTTTTTCTTGTTTTTGGTTTAGGTATAAAAGAAGATGAAATCATGGTTCGAATTCAAAACCTTTAATTAAAATACTATACTCTCTTACTTGATCATTCCAACCAACACTTGAGTGTTATTCAACCTAATTTTGAGTTTCGAATACTTTAGATCCTCATCCTTTATTTACCTCTAATCTTGCTTTCCCTTTTTCTCTAGTCATACACTGATCTTCTTTGACCTGTGCTAGCTCTGTGAGAGGTTTTTTTTTCTTTTGTTTTGCCTTTTCTCTCATTTCCATATAGGTAACCATGCATGTTTATATCTATACGAGCAATGTTAGATGTCACCCTTTTTCTATCACCAAATTATCACATTCTAGTTGGCATGCCTAGTTGTCATGCCAACTCTCTCTTCATTTATTAACTTTATTTAATTTCTCTCTTTTCTTTTATTAAAATTTTCATCTCTTTGTTTTTCCATTTTTCTCTCCTTAATTAGCGTTTACTATATTCTCTCTCTTTCTCTTCTATTTTAGCCTTCCATACGGCAGTAATTTTTTTCCTCTTAAAAATCACATAATTGGCTATTATACGCCAAAATTATGCAGACACTTTTGTTATCGCCATGTTTCTCTTTCTGATGTAGTGAGCACAAATATATATTAATAATGTATGTTTATATCCTTTACTTCACAATTGACTATGTCACTTTAATTGATATGCCAATAAATTCTCTCTCTCTCTTTTTTTTTTCTGTAGAAATAATATCTTAGATTTCATCCTAAAACCCGACCTTAGTCTTATATTTTCTAAAGAAATATTAGCTCTTCTCAAAGCTTCCATCCTTCGACTTAATTAACTTATTTTTTTGCAATCTCAATCATATTTTTCATATTTTTATTTTATGTAATTCTCTCTAAAACTAAAAGAAGATTAAACATACTAATTTCGCTATATTTTTGTTTATTACTTTTTATGTGCAACATAGAATTATTCTTCTTTTTGGTGCTAGTATATGATAATGATAAGACAAGTGAAAAAATTGTATAGATATCAAAAGTCAAAGTTAAAAAAGGAGGAAACTTTAATTAAGGGAGAGAAAAAATAGAAAAAAGAAGATAGAGAATTAAATAAAGCTAATAAATGAAGAGAGAGAAATAGAATAAATTTATCTAGTTGACATGACAACTACACATACGAACTAGGAGGTGATAATTGAGTGATAAAAAGAGAGTGACGTTTAACATTACTGTTTTAAAAAATATTTTTGTGAAATTATTTTTACATAATGCAAAAAATTATTTTCTTTTTCTTTCTCAAATATACCCCTTCATATTTTTTCAAAACCAACATTTGCCCTTAAAATTTTTAAAAGCTCAACATTGTCCAATTTAAGCTAAACAACTAACAACTTTTTTTCAACAACACTTTTAACCAAAGTTCTATATATCAAAAACTAAAATTTCACATTTAAATCAAATACTCTATCACTTTGTATTCAAGCATCCTTATTTTGCTTTTATTTCAGAATCACTTTGTATTCAAGCATCCTCATTTTGCTTTTATGTCCTCCTTTGATACCCACATTATTTTTTATAATCATCACATGTATAATATCCTTGTTAATATTGATATATGTTCTCCCGGTGATACAATAAATTTTTATCATATAAATGAGAGTTGAAATATTACCCGATGTTGTAAAGCAAAATCCTATCTCTTCTTTTAAAAAAAATATTATTTAATTAACATAACTCCGGAAAATCTGAAAGAAACATCAATATCATTTTAAGTGAGAAGGTAGACAAAAGGATCCAAAACTGAATTTTAAGTGAGAAGGTCAACTATGTCAATATCTTATGGAAGTGTTTAAAAAAATAAATAAAAAATAAAACTAATTTATAATGAAAATCACTCCTTTACTAGTTACATGTCCACTACTCATTTTTTATGATCTTATTATTTACGTCTTATTCCAAATCTTAAAGAATTACATTAATGTGGATCTCTATTACATAATTTTATCGCTAACCAGTAGTAGTAGCTAGCTCTCTAACTCTATTACATAATTTTATCGCGGATGAACTACACTAGCCTCTCCTGTGTTTTTAAAAATTACACAATATCCTCCTGTTATCCAAAACTTGTATAATACCCTCTTGTGATTTACTAAACTTAGCCCACGTGCCTCCTCCCTACCTTTTCGGCAACATAGACAATGGAACTACACAAAAAAACTTAAATGCCCTTAATTCTTTTTTTTTTCTCTCTTTTCTCTCTTTTTTCCTCCTTAATTCTATATACATATATATGTGTGTGTGTGTGTGTGTATGTGTGTGTGTGTGTATGTGTGTATGTGTGTATGTGTGTGTGTGTGTGTGTGTGTGTGTGTGTTTGTTATATACACACACATACCAAACCAAAAAGATAAAGAGATATATAAATAGGGTGGCTGGGGCGTTAACAGGGTGGAGTTGGGTAGAAAGGCTGATGAGATGGGGTGGGGTAGGGGCCTGACAAGGTGTCAATGGTTGGTGGTGGGGTGGGATGAGGTGGGGGGCTGATGATGTAGGGTGTTGGGGAAGATGATCAGAATAAACCTCATGTGTTTGCCAAGTGATGTCAAGTTGGTAATTCACACATTCAGACGAGTTCGAATTTCATTGGGTAGGGGAAGGTGGGGGTGAGGGGAAAAAGTTGGTAATTCATACTTCAATTATTCATTTGCGAATATAATTTTTCGTTTTCACCAAGTGATACCAAGTAGATAATTTTTACTTTTCTTAGTGACAAAGTGGTACCAGGTTCTTTTAATTGTACTTTTGAAATGCTTAAGTTTAATTTAGTTAATTGTAGAGAATTTATCATTATACTAGTTCATAACTGAGTACTAAAGCTGAACATTTTTGCTATGTTATAAGCTATAATGAGAGAGTCTCTTATATGTAGAGTAATCTATCTTGGTCATTGGAGGACTTTCCAAACTCATCTTACTAGTGCATGTGTAATGCATTAGACTGGAAACATTGATTGATTTTCTCGGTTAGTATTAAATTAGAGCATAATATTGGTCAACCAAGTTTTAAAAAACTGCAAGCGTACAGGTCAGTGTCATACATGATTGAGTGTGAGAATCGTATCCACAGCCACAGGAAGGCTTCTAAGTGAATTCTAGTAGAGTTTGTGTGAAATTTTACAGGGAGAATAACTTAAGTGTGGAGTGAGCTTGTCAAACCACTTAAAAATCCTTGCACATAAGAGAATTTTATTGTAGCATTGCAAGTTTTAAAAGTAGTGTATTACTTTAATTTCTTAATCCTAATTCACCCCTATTAGTATTATTACCTCCAATAATATCTCAGTTGTTAATTTAACTTGTTAGATTATTCACAATAAGACTTGATGTTAAAATATGAAAAACTGGTAGTAATATTCGAAATACGTTGGTGTGGCTTTAGAATAAGTTACAAGAGTTTTATGGGAAGTCGTCTTCACCAAATTAGGCTTTTTTTTTGGATTTTATTTACTTGGCTTGAACTAAGTAGAATGACCTTTTTCTTTTATTGATTTTTATTTTCTTTGAAAGATAATCAATATTATGAAGTCGGTACAGGTATGGATTACGTATATTTTAAAATCTTATATTGGTGAATGTTTTGGATTTTTTTATACTAATTATTATTATCCTTAATTGTATCATGTTCTAATTTAATGCATAAAAATTATGGTCTTATTGTTTGAATCACTAATTTTTGTGTTCAATCAAATTATTATTTATTCTACATAATTGCATGACATAAATCTTTTTAAAATAAGTTTTAAAACAAATAATGTGTTTGGAAACTATAGGGTGAATTGTACCAATTACTATTCACATGAACAATGACCAGGGTCAATGTTCACTGGAATAGTTTGTGACCATCAAGTCACTTGGCGTAGGGAGTTTTTTGAGTTACATTGTTTTTTCTATAAACATAAAGATTAAAATTTGGGACCAATTAAAAAATGTTTCAATCATGAATACCTATAAAAACATTTTTTCTTGCACTTTTCACTTAAGTTTTGATAAGGACTACTATATGTACCACTTGCACCATATCTTCAAGGTTGTGACCTAGCTAGGGTAGAATGAGATTTGAGCCCTTTTTAAGTGGGGTTTGAAATACACTAAGTTCTAGGTAACACATTATCTTTTCATTTGGATTCCTTTTCGCTTGTGGTGGTCGAGTCAATCTAGCTAGCCATCTTTTAACTATATTACTAGTTGTCACCGTAATCGTATGTGGGTTTCAACATAGTGATTTGATGGGATTTCAGATTTTGGAGTATGGCTCAACATTTTTGCACTGTGACTATAGCTCATTTTTGCACCTTTTGCTTGGCATACACTTATCCAAAACTAAATAAATAAATAAAAATATTTTATAAAGTTCGTTTTAGTTATGGCATGGTATTTGGATTTACCTTTCTTCTAATTGTATTATTTTGTGGATTGGTGAGGAATAGGTCTTTTTGCAAGGGCACATAGATAAAAGACTACCTTGGTAGTAGGACATCAGTCTTTCTTTTACGGTTTTTTGTTAATAATTGAGAGTTATGTTTCCCCTTATGGTTGAAATTTTTAGTATAGTTATTACTATAGTTTTATGATCTTATAAATGCTTGTATTTATAGGTTTATTCAACAATTTATTTTGAGACTCACGTATTTTTAGTTAGTTTGATTGGTTTAATCTTTATTTTTGAAATTAGAGCCTTGTGCGCTTAGGACGGATACCTTTTGTTAAAAGTTGTGCAGTATAAGTATGGATTAATTTCACAGCAAGATGACTAATATGCTTAATTAATGAAGCTCTGCGATGAAAACTAAAAACAGGATGCAATAACCTGGTGTAGAGTGATTCTGTTACAACTTTGTTATAAGTGATGTTGCAATATTAGCTGGAATATTTGTTCTGTCACAGACCATTAACAAACTGTTTCTGTAGTTGATTAGTTAGTTTATTCCACTTAATGTTCCAACATGAGTAATAACAGTAAACAGTAGCGAAAATAATAAAGCTATAACAGTAATAAAGAACACCAAGATTTAATATGGTTTAACCATGCGGTCTACGTCCACGGACCTCCCCTGGTCCAACAAACCTGTTCATTAAGAAACAACAAGTTACAACATCAATGCACTTACACAAATAAAGACTCTCTCTTGACCTTTGACGCCTAGATTAAGAATTCCTTAACGAACTTCGGTTTGGCGAGCTCCTTTCGACTTGCAACGTTCTCTCCCGAGAACTACACATTCTTCTCCCGAAGAATGAATAAAAGAGACAGTAAACTAATCACTCAAAGACTCACACAAATCGCTCATGACATACTGTCTAAACAAACAAAGTTGCAACACTTAATACAATCAAAGACTAAAACATAGATCGTGTTGCAACATAACTTGGAACACTGGACAGAAAACTCTCTTGTATTTTCTCTTGTTGTTCTCTGTTTCTGCCTGTACTTTTCTGCCGTGATTGCTGCTATATAAATACAAAATTGCTGCTGCATATTGTCTTGGGTTGCAAGAAAAGCCTTTACTCATAAAACCCTATTCTTCTTTTCCTTGTGAATATGCAATAAATGTCATTCCTTAATTAGCACAAATCTTCTTCTTATATGGTAAGTTACCATAAAATTTTTTCTGCACAATATAAAAGGTAAAAACACAAGTTATGGTAATATCATAAGTTTTGCAAAACATAGCCAATCAATAATGGCCTTAATAATCTCCAATCAATTAATCAACCGTTAATCAAACTAATTGGCTCAACACCTTTATTTTTTAATTACACGACAGCTGCGTCCAAAATCGTCTTATTAGTGACATTGGGCCGTGTCAGGACTAGAAATATAGTTGAAACCCTCCCTGGTTCAAAACCACTGGAACATTTTAGGCCCAATGCCTTGGCGGCTTCCTGGCCGTAGATGAGGAGAGAGCAAAAGCTATTAATTAGCTAATCTAGTACAGTGGATGACATACTTCCAAATGATAGAAGTGATAACCAAGATGGTTGATGTGAAAAAAAATTTCAACATTTTCTTCATTTAAAGTATTTCTTTAATTATTACATCAAACAATAATCATGATTATGATTATGCTGAAATAGTCATTAGTCTTTTACATAGTCAGTAGGACTCAGACCTCATCAGTCCAAACTAACTCTCCATGTAGGAGTGTTGAGTATTTCGCGTTGTAACCAATATGGATCAACAATCTCTTTCTTCTCTCTCAGCCTCTATAAGAAGCTCCTCCACTGATCCATGGTACGCCTTAGACGAATACTCTTTTGACCTCCAAAGAGAAACTTGATCAATAAACATATACTGAAAGGAGGATAACGGATGATGATTCATGTCTGAATCCACTAAGGCAGCGCAAGCACATAAGCAATAAAAAGGAGCCCTGGTATCTAATCAGCTAAAACTTCAGAAGTAAAACTCGGGCCTCCATATAATGATAGAAACCAATCCTCTCTCGTGAACAAAGTCTTGATATTCATATGATCGTCCATTTCTTCGTCATATTTTAATCCAATTCACAAGGTAATTAAAAAATATGCATCATCATTATTTTTACATATATTTCCAAGTTTTTAATCTGGTCCAAAGGGTTGAATTATATGTTTCAGGTAAAATTTACTGCAACGCTGTACCAAGAGTCCAAACTCTCCCAACTTAGTGAATGAGAGAGAAATCCCTCTTTAGGCATCAATTAATACTTATGGATCAATTTGTCACTCCTGTAAGATTTACTATTATAAGAATTTTTTCACAGCTTTTAACTGTGGGTATCCATTCTCTGCTAAGGTTCACACTTTGAGCTTTGTAACTAAATTTTTGCCAACCACTGGGGAGTCTATGGATGTAGAAGCCAGACTGTGCAGGAAACAGCCACTCCACTGGGGAGTCTATGGATGTAAAGGCAAAAGAAAAACTTATGCAAGCTAGTTTATTTCGCGATATGAAATTGGACGATGCAGATCACAATTACAATTATACTGTTTGGTTGCAATGCAAGTGCTCAGATTAGGCTGGGTTTTGTTGACAAGTTACTGATAAGCTGGCAGTTCCAAAGGAGAAAGAAAAAGCAATGCAGGGGACATGGCAAGGCACACAAACAAACACACACACACACACACACACAAAAACAGAGAGAGGAAAGAGGAGAGAGAGAGAGATTACCAGAAGTACAAAGCCAACAGTTGCCAGTCTCACTTGCATAAGCTCATCTAAAATCCCTGGAAGACCTTCATCATCTGATTCACCAGAAGTATCACCACTCCCACCCCCACCGCCACCCCCACCCCGTGGAGGATTTCCGCCACTGCCTCCCGTCATCAAAGTATTCTTGTTTTTTCATCTGCTGACGTAACACATCTTCTATTGAATGGTCTTTCTTTAAATTTCCCATGGCATTCTCAAGAGCCTTCCATGGGGAAGCCTGATGCCAATTTGAGGACAAGTGAGTTAGGTGGTATCAAGACAGGTCATAAAGCAACATTCATATTTCAAGTTAGCATTTCCTTTAAAGTCAAAGCCTCTCGCCATTGTCAAAGAGTTTCAAGAAGATAATTACCTCATTGCCCTTATCTGAGTTGCCTTTGCCGCCAAATAAACAGACAGTAGTAGTAAGTTGCTGGTATTTTGATGTAGCAGCACCAATAAGTTTAGGAGACAACTTTGGGGCTACACATATGATGGAAGACACAGAATTAAGTTAATATATATTATTAGTTAAAATACAGGATGCCTGAAACGCAGTCATTCCAAGTTTGGCTTTGCTGGAATTAGGGATTCAATAAAAGACGGCATGGACAAGGAGATTTGAGAAGTGAGATGAGAGTTTTGCTTTTGAGAAAAGGGATCTAGTGGATTTGATCTGACGCTGGAGATTTAATGGGTGTTTTTGTATTTTTTTAAAATATTAAGGATCAATTTAAAAAAAAGTGTAAACAATAGGGACTAAGTATGAAATTTAGTCATTTAGTGTATATATATAGAACTAATCGGGTTTCGAATTTCAATTTTTTTTAACATTAAAAATCAAAATCTATCAATTTACCGGTCAGTTATTACTTATATAATCCAAAATCTAACGGATTTCCCTATCAATTTTTATTATTAATTTTTAGCAGATTAATACCCATTAATTTCGAATAAAACGGATAACCGTTGCCATTCCTAATTAATCACAGTGTCCCAGAAGCAGCATAATCAAGAGCCCCGAGGACATTTAAAAGAGGAGTACAAAGAAAGAATTATAGTAGCTATTCAGTAAGTAAAGACTAAATCATTCAATGATTTTGTTTCCTCATTATATACGTCTGTCTCTCAACATGACCATGTACGGCTGGTACTTTGAAGATAATTAAATTTTCATCTTAAAATTAATTGGTGTTAATTGGAGTAGTTCAAGATCTTATAAGGTGGTCTTAGACTTTCTATTTTTTGAATATGTGACAAGGGTTATATTCTAACATTCCCCTTCACGTGTGACCTGATTTGAGATGGGTCATACGTAGAAGATTAAATACGTGTAGACCAAATTTTTTTTATTTTTTATTTTTGAGATAGGTTACCTATGGAAGATTGAATATACATGTGATAGATAACACATGTAGAAGATTGAAGGTGCGTGAACTATGCACACACAAAATATTGAAGACAAGTGGATCTAATTTAAGATAAGTCGCACGCGGATGAATATGACTAGACCAATGACCCATCTCTGATATCATGTGAAGATAACTGAGTTCAAATCTTAAAATTAATTAGTGTCAAATAGAGTAATCTAAGATCTTATAAAATGATTTTAAATTTTTTGATTTTCAGATATGTGACAAGTGTTATATTCTAACAGATATTTGACTTTTTTTATCAAGTTGAAATGTCAAATTTATGTTTATGGCGAGGCTATTTGGAAAAGTTCTGGATACTGACTTTTGTCAATGTAGTGATTACTCTAACCCGAGTGTCCGACTCCCCTAATCTCCATAAAGCACACAGTGACGCAACAAAAGTGATGTCTTGGAGCAAGATTTTGACGCGGCATTTTCATATATGCCTTTATAATTATCACATGCCGTCTTAAACTCGAGCATTTCTCATGAGACAATTTTTCAAGATTTTTATTGCTTTATAAATACCTAGATGGAATTATCCCTTTGAAAAAAAAGGACCTAAGGTACGCAAAGGATAATATAATATATCTTTTAATGAAGACTAATAATAAATACATATCATAATTGGAGGAAAAAAAAAAAGAATAACACCACAGGATAAATCAGACTTTCATTATAATTGAAGAAAAATAAAAAGAGAGAATATTTCTACATATTATATTACTTGTATGGTTTTCAAATCATTCACAATACAATCAAGATTCGCATACATTCATTCCTTGCTATCCTGTTCTAGATTGGACACTTTCCAACCAGAATCGACAATCTCACAAACAAATGGCCTATTTGTAGTGCTGGACTATTCTAGAGAATGGCAAGATATTTGTAATGAAATAATTACAATCATTATGCTCAAATGGCCAAAATGCTATAGGTAACCGTGTATGTTTATATTTATACATGTATATTTCTTCAAGTATATGGACTATGGAGTCACTTTGTATTAAGCATTGCTTTTATGCCCTCCTTTGATATTCACATTTTCTTTAAGTCATCACGTTTATAATATCGCTTAATATATTCTTGAGGCGTTAGTTCACTTTTTTCTCTATAGTAAAAACCACTTACCATGAAACGAAAAAAAAATAACGCTTAATAAGTAAATATTTATCATACAAATAAGGGTTAAGACAATACCCAGTTATATAAAGCATAATCCTATCTCTTTGTCTTTTATTTACTCTGTAAAATCCAAAAGACACATTGATGTTGATTTATAGACAAAAGGTTCCAAATAATTATTTGATCTTCACTGGACTTTATAGGAAATTGTAATGTCAAGTATTGTTGATATATGAGGTACGGCCTTTTGGCTATATAAATTTTAACATTCATCTCCCATAAGATATCCTCCGGATTGTTTTCCTTATACTGTTCCTGCTCATATAGGAATTCTTCCCCATTTTCATTTCTTCTCTTTCATGTTATGTTCTATGAACAGAAGAAAGAAAGGAAAACAAAGTAATTAGAGAAGCCGGATTTCTATTTCAGTAGATACGCCCTTTGCAGACACAATATGTTATGCTTAATGCCGAGTATATATATAGGCATACACTTCCGAAAAGTTTGATGAATTTGGACAATTTACTATTGCATGGGAATCTCAAAGGAAATGGTGGGTTGACTTCAAATGGTTCACTTTCATATGAATAGTTCGATTACACGAGAGCAAGAACTGAAACTTAATCTCTAAGATTTCGACTTCCAGCCATTGTCAACATTGTCATTTTTATGATTAGCCTGAATTTTCTAAATACTTTTACCGTTGCTGGAACGGCCTCAATCCTTATATTGCTGGGAAAACGCAATGGATTGCCATAGTCAGGGGCTCCATCCATAGCCAGTGGCTCCTTTCTCTGTTACAGAATAAGTAATCAGTTAGAACACGCATTTTTCTGCCCAGAAAGTCCAAATTTTTCGGCACCATAAGATATGGAGTCATGGCTGTCCTCGACTTTGTTTATGCCTAAAAGTTCTTTAAATCATTCTTTTTAACTTTTGTGTCATAATTGTTCTATCACATTTAAGGGAGGGAGGATGTAATGACCCGGTCATTAGTGGGGCCAATTAATGGCCACATAATTCTCACCACTAATTTATGGCTAAGTGGTTATTAGAAATTTTGAAAAAAAAAAATAAGGATTTAAATAAGGACGAGTTAAATGCAACAACAACATTTATTCTCTAATGTGTCTTGTAATAGTTTATATATCCTAATAGTTATTGAATGCAACTGAAAATGAAGTGTTTCTTTTTTGGACATCTTACTAGTGTTAATAGTAATCTTCTGCCTGATGTTAGTCTTCCTGCAAATCTTACATATTGTTAATATCCTCTGGTGCTATACTTTTTGGTTTCTTCTATCATCTGTCTTAACCTTTTGTTGTGGGATAAGTTAACTTACTTAGCTTTTGTTCGCTCACAATATTTGCTTCTATCTGTTTTCTTTGCAGTTAAAACAGAGTAAACACTTAGGCATTGGACATCTGCGCATGATGAGCTAAGCTAAAGAGACTTCATTTTTTTTTCTTTTTTTAAAAAGCTAAAGAGACTTCATTTGTTTCATCTCTACTAGTACTATTAGACTGGGATGAAAACAAAGTTTCCAGTTTCGTGTTAGACTGTGCGTTGAAACAGTTAAACACGTTTGCAGATTAACAACAGTGATAAATGAATCAATTACAGTGATATGCCAAATTCAGACAGTGAAACAAATGAACGACAGTAAGTAAAAGACACATAATATTTTAATGTAGAAACCCAACTGGGAAAAAACCACGTGACCACTCCTAGGTCAAAGTAGGCAACCACTAGATGTTTTCACAGTTACAATAGTCAATGGATTTATGTGATTGACAACTCCCTTGTAACCCTCACCGCCTAGACCATCTAACCCACCTAAGGATTTATAACCTAGCGAGATCCCCTCGATTTAGCGTATTCTCCCGAATACTCACCTCCTTATGCCAAAGGATGTTTAATGAGAGAAATGAATAGAGCGTTTATACATAAAAACCTGCTCATCGCAATTATAATGTTAGACGAACTCTCACCACAGTGTTTCCCCAAACAGACTCATAAACCACATTACAACCCTTATAATATCTAAACTCTGCTCTATATCTCATCAACTCTTCTTGTAAGAATCATCATCATATATATATAGGCGAGAGTACTGCAATCTTGGGCTCCAAGCAAACGTGCAATCATGAGTATCAATTTGTAGGAGTCTTTACCCAAGTCAATCTTCAAAGATTTGCACAATCAAAGATTTGTTCAATCAAGAATCTTCTTGCCTTATCAAAACCTCATCAGAATCGCCTCATAATCTCATTTGCAGTAAGTTGATAGCTTTCCATATAAGAGAAAATCATGCACAATCTTTTGCCAAAAATAAAAACAATTAATAGAATGCAAATGGCCCCTAATGTCGGGCTAACAAGCTTCCTATTTGGCTTTGTTTTTGGCAAAACTATTCTAAGTACCTGCAATTGTAATACTCAGATCACAGTGAGAGCAACAAAACACAATAGACCCCAGAAAAGAAACCAAGTAACCAACCAATAGAGAGACAAAATCTTAATTTAGATAAAGTCCTAACTTTCTTCCTTTTTTTTGCCACAAAGCAAGGCCAAATGAGAAACACATTTGCAAAACAGAGGCACCAATACTCAAAACACAATGGGATAGACTACGCATGCAAAACAGAGTAGATAGCAGGAAGTAGATAGATATATAAAGCCATAAAAAGGGATGAATTCACAGAGGTATCAGGGTAGTTAAAGCATAAGTACGAGGGCCACGCCCCTAAGAAAAAGAGAGAACAGGAAGGAAAAAACAAATGTATCAGCGGCACACACGCCAAATAAACAAGAACAACAATGGTCAGGAGATGAATGCAGGTAAGGAAGTAGATCTTGAACCATGGCAATAATGGCACTGTGGCCAGCAAGAACATCTTGAATTCGCTTGTCCTGTGCAGTCAAAGCTCTTTGTAACTTCCTTACAGTGGTAGGGAGACTAGTCATACCACTAGTGGATGTGGCAGAATCGTCAACTCGAGGAGACTGGGCTGACTTCACATTGCTTTTCACATGCTGAGCAGAGGTCCTGCCTGTCGTAGGTGTAGCAGGAACAACCTTCTCACCGGAAGCTCTGACCCCTTTAGGAAGATCCACATCAATTAGCCGGGAACCCTGCACATACTTAGGACTGAAAGCAAGAATGTTTGACACTTGTAAGAATTGGACACCAGCAGAGTCAAAAGTACGATGTGCTGCAAAATATGCATAGAGAAAAGAAGGATATGGCAGCAGTTTGTTGTTAGTCTTCAACTCTGCCTCGCAGAGAACGCGGTTGAAAATGATCCTACCAAGGTCAAACCCATCACCTGTGCCAAATTGATACATTACAGTGGTTGTGTGGCTATTGATAGTTGTATTATGAGATGTAAGAAAAACATTCTAAATCACAAGCTTATAGAGTGCTGTATATCTGGTAGTGAGGAATAAGGCATCCAAACTTTTGCCTGGCCACTGTGTCTTGTAACCAATGAGTTTAGACGCTACGGTGTCAAGCGAAAGTTCTCTGTCAGTACTGGACTTGGTCGGCTGAACCTGCAAAAACTGATTGATGGCATGAGAAGAAAACTTATGGACCTGCCCTCTAAGATAAACCTGATGATAATGTGGTGAAGTTGGGTCCACAATGCTCTTGTAGATGTTAGCGAAAAATTCATGTACCACAGTAGGAAGAAAAGACTGATATTTCAAACTCAACGACAGTAGACCCCTTGTCTCTAGGAGAGAGAAAAGGCCATAGGGATGATAGTTGTCTACCGCAATCCTCTTCTCAGTTAAAAAACTTTTAATAGACAACCGTGCGAAGCACTCCTTGTTCATGGACAGGAAAAAATGATCAGAATGGGCTTTTGAGAGATCAAGCTTGACCCACCCACGGTCTTCCTCATCGTCCCTTTGTTGAGTAGTGGAGGGAGAGAATGTCCAAAAACGCTTGCTTCGTCTGACCCCATGTTTGACACGAGGACATGTCCGCTTAGACCTCAGAACTGAAGGATTCGAAATATCTTGCCCTCTGTCAGGTGGGAGACCTGACTCAGTTTTGATGGAGGAGGGCATAACAGTTGTTGCTGGCAACTGTGAGGCGGACTTGATAGAGGATGGAGTTGTTGCAGAAGTGGGAGAGGATTTTGCTGGTGTTGACGTTGATGGAAAGTGAAAAATGTCATCAGAGCCGGCTATAGGAGGCATCGTCGTAGAGGATGGTAACGGCGCCGACGGTGTGTGCATGGGCAGGCTGTCTTCACTGCTAGACTCACTGTAAGCCACTAGGAAGGGTTTCTGAGAGGTCTCTCTTGAGAGTTGTGAAGATGCTCGTTACCGTCGATAGACAAGCGTTGCATCAGAGCTATCATCAGAGGAGTGTGAATCGTTGGCCATGGAGGTAGATGAAGAGCAGGGGTCATCAATAAAGATAGGTGTCTGATTGGTGCCTTTCTCGTCGGATTTGATGAAGTTAAATTTTGACTGAAGGCGTGAAGATCGTCGAACCATTTACCTATATGTAGAAGAGAACTCAGCAGTAATGATTAATGGAAGCATAAATCTAGGGCACACGATTAGAGTAAGAGAAAGGAAAGTAATAAACACGTAGGAAATAGAAGGAGAGTGGTGGCGTGATTTAAGTGCAAAACCCTTAGGAACGTGTGTAAGAGGGACACGCACCGCCTATCTCTGTAATTGCCAAGAAAGAATTAAAAACCCAGCTTGTATGACGCAAAAATTTTGGCGCCCAATTTTTTTATTAAAGTTAAAACACTACCAGGGTCAACACAATACTCAAGACCTGAGACACAGATCGTGCCTTGGTCGTTATACTTACAAAGAGTAACCCATAGGGCCCCACACAAGGATTTGATTCAGAGACATAATATTCATTCCACATGCGTTCTTACACATATGACCAGGGTGTGTGTGTGAACTGTGATTGGGCTTTGCCGCACAGTGGACAACCAAGTCAAGCGATAAATCAGCTGTAACAGTTGTTCAAACTACCCGCTCGACTAATCATCTTACTGTGTACCTTGTTTGACCTAGTAGCTTTCACTCTTGTGCATTTCTATGTAGCGCAAGGTAGCTTTTTCCAGGTTGGCATAGTTTGAACTGCCTTGATATTTGCTTAACATAGTAGTTGACTGAACATAGTTCAGATCTGAGAGCGAGACTCCCCCTCTTTTTTTTTTTTTTTTGTTGATTAGTGTTCGGGAATGGAGCTTACTCCAAAGTCACAAGCTTAACACAACTGATCAGTACTTGGACTTCATTGTACTCACAATGACAGCAGGCTTGGTCACAGTGATGCAGACAAGGTACCTGTACCATACAGTTAGAGCACAGTGAAAGTAATATTTATATCAGTGCAGTCCCACTGTGTTTCCCTGTGGATATCACAGTGAGAGTGTGTAAAGACCTAAGGCTTTGTGCATTGCCTCAAATCTTACAGCATCGAGTGCCTTGGTAAAAATGTCTGCCAGTTGATTCTCTGTCACAATATATTCAAGTACAACCTGTTTTGTTTCCAATAAGTCCCGTATAAAATGGTGCCTGGTGCGATCGGGTTGTGCGTTAAAATGTGCACAAAATAAACCAAGTTAAAATACCCGCAAGTGCATGAATCTTCGTAGTGTAGTGTGCTATGAGTGCAGAATTGTACCACAGGGAAACTCGTTAGTTAAGTTAGTGAAGTAGTGTGAAAGTGTTAAAGCGTTTAAGTGACAGGTTTGCAGAGAAGGTTTAAGTAACGTGCAGAAATGTAAACTAAATTAAACTAACTGAATTATCTAAGTTAAACTAATTAATAGTTAAATACGAGGGGTAGTGATCTAGGGGTTTGAACATGTAAATGAGGCAATTAATATAGGCTCGGCATCTAGTTTATCTAATTCTGCAAGGGCTTAAGCTACAAGCATACACCCGGTTAAGCTAAAAGGTATAGACCTAGTTAATCTACTAAGTTCATTTTAACCAAGTACAACAAGGCAAACTAAACTAAGGAACTAACCTTACAGATAGAAACTATGGTACAACCTATAGTTTGATGGAATCTATGGTACAACCTATAGATTCATGATTAAAACATTTATATAGCACGAAAATAATGCATTCATAATAGTAACTACAAGTATAATATTAATGAAGCGAAAGTAAAACATTCATAACATCTACTTAAAAGCATTACGTATGAATACTAAATTAAAGCAAGCCATACATTGCAATTTGAATTGAATAAACTAAATCCGAAACCATACATTAAAATACTATCATTTACAATATTCAACCCTAGATATCAATCTACTTAGACATAAATGAATACGAGTTATGTAAATAAAAGAGAGTCAAGAAAGGCTCCTCCATATCGACGAACATGTATTTCTGATTCTCGAAATTTAAACAGAGGTCCGACGCAAAATAGCTTTTCAGGCAGAACTAATTTTCCTCGAATAAGAGCTACTAGGGATGAATTTCTCCCGAATAAGAGCTTTCCTATTGATAGTTATTCAGGCAGAACTTCCCCCGACTAAAAACTATTCGGGTCTGACTTTCCCCTAAAAGTAGCTATTCGGGCAAAATTTCCCTGAATAAGAGCTACCTAGGCGGGACTTCCCCCGTATTCTACTACTACTTAATTAACTAAAACTAAAATTAAAACTAAATAGAATTAACTCGGAATTATATCAAAAATATTGATAATACTCCAAAATTAACTCACAAATTCTCAAAGGATTGAAGCTCTATTTATAGGCAAAATTCTGAAATAGTTGACTTTGACCAGATTGTTACCTCTGTATTTTTGGGCATTTTTCACTATTTTGACCCTCCAAATGATAAAATTTGGCTAAAATCACACTGCGTGCAGGACAAAGTCCTGCATTTTGCTCAGAAAGATGTTTCTACCCGAAAAACTGATATGATTTGCAAAAAATGAACATAGGTCACTATTTGAGATCATTTGGGTCAATGTTCCGAGTCCGATTTCGTGTTAGTTTCAGGCAAATTTCTTCTCAATGAGCTTCGTTCTTCAACCGTTTCTCGTGTTTCCCCATTCTTACTTCTTGACTTGCAAGTTGGATCATTTCGCGCCTGATTCTTCACTTTTCAGTATTTTCCTATATTGCATCGAAAGTATCAAAGTGTTGTATTTATTCTAGAGTTAAGATACAAATGTAGTATAAATACAATGGTTTGAGTGCTGCAAATACAGTCACATCAACATCCCCAAACCTAAACATTGCTTGTCCTCAAGCAAGACTATCTTTAAAACATAATCAAAGTGAAAATTTTAGAAATGTTTACAAGTCAAAACATGTGAATGCATCTATCCTAACCTTTTGTCAAAAAAATTTCCAACATGTACCATGAGAAATGCAATTCACTATCTTAAACCTATTCAGCGGTTAATGATAATCATGATAAGAGAACCTTTACATAGTTTTCACAAATAGATACTCTTATTTGGAAATTGACTATTGATTGTTTCGGAGTACATATTTAGAAGTAAACTAAGCAAATTAAGTTCATTCAATTCCCAACTTTCAAGTTAAGCAAACAGATTAGACTTTGATATGCTCACCTTTATTTGTAATCAAACTCTTGATCATGCCTTAACCCTTTAACATTTGCCAGAAATATAAAAGTACAACTTACAATATCTCTATATAGTGTTCAGTTTCCTTTGCTTTCTGAATATCCCATGTAGCGGGCTTTAAGGCCAACAATCCCCCGCCATTATGACTGAGGTTGCCAGGTTTTAAAGGGACCCCTACGTGCCTTAATCACTCGAGATATCCAGGCTCGAAACCTTATACTATAGCACATATCCCAAATTACAATGTCTAGGATAGTGGTGCTTAGAGATTTCTAATATATTTACACCAAAAATTTATTCAAAAGTAAAGGTAAGTACAACTCTTTTTCCTTTTTTTTTTTTCATTGTTTCATTGTTTTTTTTTTTAAATTTTTTTTTCTTCTTTTTTCAGAGTGTACATACATAAAGAGTAAGATAACATACTGTACATATATGGCATAAGGTTTCAGGTTTCAATCACAAGAAGTTCTTATAACAAATGGTAATTCTATTTCAGTCCTTTCATAATCATATAGCTATCAATTGAAGAAAAGAAGAACAACTAAGTTTACTCATGAATACTGTACTTTAAAGTTTTTCTTACAGAGTTTCCTTAGAGTTTTTCACAATACATAGCTAACAAGATAGGTTCTCAAATCATCTAAATCATCTTCTTTTAAACGAGTAAGATAGCAAACTACTCTTCTCATGAACAAAAATGGTGTATTTCTTGCATATTTTGAAAGAGATTTTCATGAAATACACACACCCCTACACCGAAACTTTGCTTGTCCTCAAGCAAATAGCAATGTAAGACAGTGAGAGTGTAATACGCAAGAAAGAACATAATGACAAATGCTACATCCCCAAACTTATGGTTTGCTTATTCTACAACGCATGTTGATCAGGTATAAATGAAAATGTAGTAAGGAAATATATCACCTGATGTGAAGCATTTTTATGTTGATGTCAAAGATTTTCTACTAACTTTTGCCAAAAGATGTATCATTCTGCAATTAAAGATTAGTAGACAAAACATTTTACAGATTATTATCAACACAACAAAAAAAATATAGTTAGCTATACTAAATAAATAAAAAAGGTCAAAAAAATATATAGGGGAGAAATCACAAAGAAATATGGTCACGGAAAATAACTAATATATTAAGCAAATAATTTAACTACCCAGACCATTTATACTCTTTTCTGGGGTTCTAGAGTTAATAATCCTACAAAGACTAACTCTTCCAGAGGTTTCTATGCTCACGACATCTAGTGCTCTCCTTCAGCCACTTAAGGCCAAAGCTAGTTCCACAGGGTCAAAGATAGAACAGTGGGGTTTTACGTCACAGACGTTATGTCTGGTGTATGCTCACACTCCTGACTACCTTATTAAGTAATACCCAACAGACCCAAACTACATTAAGCTAGTGGAGTAGCTCATACTATAAGACAAAGTTACACAATTAAGTTAACCGCACATAGAAACGTACAGTGACCACTAGTATAACAACACTGGCACCTCTATGAATGTTCCTCAGGGTCAAAACCCAAACCACCTACAATTGGAGAAAGATTCACAAAGTACATGTAACGACATAATTTAAATAAATATAAACACAAAAGAGTACTAGGTTGCCTCCTAGTAGCACTAAGTTTAACGTCTTCAACCAGACGGTTGTGCTGAGTTGTAATGCCTTTAGCTTGACAGAATCTTATTTATGGAATGCTTGCAAGGTCCTGAAGTTCTATAGCTTCAACTTCATGAGGAACCATATTTGGATTGAATGCATGTTTCAATCTTTGTCCATTGATTGTGATGACATGCCCATCTGTGGGATTTTTAATTAAGATAACTCCAGAAGGATATACTTTAAGCACTTCATAAAGACCATTCCATCTTGTTCTTAACTTTCCTGGGAAGAACTTCAATTTAGAGTTAAACAACCAAACTTTATCAGAAGGAGAGAAAGTTTTTCTTAAAATAGATTTATCATGAATCTTCTTCATTATCTCTTTGTAGAGTTTGGCATTCTCATAAGTTTCGAAACAAAGCTCTTCCAGTTCACTCAACACCAATTTCCTACCTTCACCTACCTATTGTAAGTCAAAGCTCAGGGCCTTAATAGCCCAATAGACTTTATGCTCTAATTCAACAAGAAGGTGGCAAGTTTTACCGTATACTAATCTATACGGGGACATACCAATGGGAGTTTTGAAAGTAGTACGGTAGGCCCATAATGAGTCATGCAGACGACTTGACTAATCTTTACGATTGGGCCTAACCGTTTTCTGAAGAATTGACTTAATCTCCCTATTCGATACCTCTACTTGCCCACTTGTTTGTGGGTGGTAAGGCGTTGCTATCTTGTGGTGGACAAAGTATTTTCTCAATAAGGCTTCTAGTGTCTTGTGACGGAAACGCTATCCTCCATCACTTATACCAACCCATGTCAAGTGGTCTGTCCATAGCAGCTCCTAAAGGACCCATACCAGTTGTTCTGGTCCCAAATGGGTGTGAAGTACTCACATTTTGCCGAACATTAGTATCACAGAAACCTAAATTTTGTGAACTGGAGGGCTGGTCCCAAACGGTCGGGCAAAATAAGCCCACCATGGAGGCACTCGAGCAAGAACTCAAATCAATCATATCTCCTTTAGAAACTGCCATAGGATTGCTTTGAGGAATCAATCCCATTGATGAACTTGCCAAATTGGTGCCATTTATTTGCCATTCCGACGACATATTTGGTGAATGATAGTTCAAAGGCTCCTCATTCTTCTTTTCTTGCTCAAGATTATCACTGTTTTCTACATCCATCTATCTTCTACAATAAAATTTCAACCCACCAACAAACCAAAACCTCTCCTTTGCAATTAGCTCCGACCCAAATCACCAAATAACCTATAAAGATCAAAACATGAAAACTCAACACCCATAAAAGGCCTAATATTTCACTTCACTTTAACTACAATAAACACCTAGAAAAAATGGAATTCAGAGAAATGCAGAGTACACTGTTTTTTCAGAGCTCATGTTTCTACGATCTCAATTTGTATTTACTTCAACGATGCTACAAAGCTCCATCATAGGAGCCTAATTCACCGTATCGAAAGCTGTTGATGAAAATAAAATTTTAAAAAACTACAACTCTTGAACAGTGAATTTCCTTAAGAAGCTGAAGAATAAAAATGGCAGACTTGAACCATTGCACCATGGACTACATACATATATGCACACACCACTATTTCCAAAGCTATCACTGAATTTATTGGCCAAAATTACATTAATTTAACACAAAACAAAGCTAACAAAGAGCTGTAAAAAAAAAAAAGTGAAGAGAAGTAGTTAATAATGCAGAAACATTGATATCAGCACAATAAATACTCATTCAAACCCTGCAGGTAAAGCCTTAGTCAGACTAATCAGAACCACAACAGTACCCCCCACAAGACCATCATCCAGCTCTAAAACATATAAAAAGACCACATTATCAAAAGCTAAAAGTAGCACACCCTAGAGTCGAGTGTAATAGTGGATAATGACCTGCTATAAATTCGAACCTCAATCTTGATTTCGACCAACATTATAATTGAAAAAAAGAAAAAAAAAAAAACTGAAAGTACCAAGAAAGCTAAGAAAGTTACCCCATTTAAGATTGTGTGCTAACTTTTTCCACTCTGCAGACCATTCTGAAATCTCCTTTTCACTTCACCAAACCACAAAAAAAAAAAAAAAAAATTGAAAAATATAATACTAAGTACAACTACTTTTCTTGAATTTTGGCTCTGGGGGCTATGTTCTTCATTCAAAGTACACCTACGCTATTCAAACTGGCACACGGACACACATATATACATATATGTATGTACATGTACAAGTCACTGTACCAAACCAAAAACAATGATGATGGAGAGAGAAAAAAAAAAAGAATAGAAGATAAAAAGAATGTAAATAAAAACAGTGCTTTCAAGTTCAAGAAAGAGAAAAAAGAAAGACAGAAATGGTGAAAATGAGAAGAAAAAAAAAAAAAGAGCTTGATTAACATAGACCCTTCCTGCATTTATACCCACGCCTGCCATGAAAAACAGTGCACTTGATGATTAACCACCGTCACTGCTATTACTTTAAAAAAATGATAATATACTATATAATAAAAAAATATAAACACTACATTACAAACATGAATACACTTGACAGTCTTGTTGTTTTCTTATTCATTTGTTTCTGCCATTACTTTATAAAGAGCGTTTTAGTTCAACAATAAAGTTCTCGTTATATAACTTTAATGTTACAAATTTTAATTGTAAAATAGTTTTTGTAAAATATAATATAAGATTGTGTACAATAAAATTTAAAGTTAATTTAATTTTATTTGAATTCATCTCATAGTGAGAGCTTATAGATGTTAAAGAATTATGGAGCTTTAGTTTAGAACTAATTTTCGTAAATTGCAATATAGGACTCCGTATAATAAAATCCAAAGTGAAACTGATTTTTTCTTAGATTGAACACATAGCGAGAGTTTATTATGTTAATAATTATGGGGTTCATCTTAAATTGTAATAGTAGTGTACGGATTACGGACTCTATCTTAAAACTAAATGTAACACACGTTGTAAATGAACACATGTTGAGAGAATAGACCAAGGTTATACTGAAATTATATTTTAAAATTAATTAGTGTTAAATCAAATACCTTATAATCTTATAAAATAATCTGTAATTTATAATTTTTTGATATGATACAAGTGTATATTATAATAATAAATTGTATTGTATTTTTTTTTTTTTGTTTATGTTATAAGTTAGGCCTGCAAAGCTTTGTTAGCAAGATTTGTTTGGTGATATTAAACTTATGTTAATGTTTGTTTTTTAGGTTAGTTTTTATGTTTCAATACTGGCTTTGAGCTAGCAACTGACAATGCCAACTCTTGTGTTTACATTATGTTAAAGTAATTTTATCTTTATGACATTGTCCTTGAATAATAACACCTTGGGAGGAGAGCTACATCTTTATAGTATTTGTAGTAAGGTTTGTTTGGTCAAAACACACACCTACTAGGTAGCTTGTTTTCACACTCTTTATTTTAACACTTGGGTTGCTTCTAGAGGAGGCTGTATTTGTCTCTCGTTTGGATAACTTGACTTGGCTTATGCTTTTCTTTTTGGGTAAATACTCAATTTAATTATCTATTTTTAGAATTTGTGTTATTTTAATTTTTATTTTTTGAAATATATTATTTTAGTCTTATATATTTACTAATTATTTTAATTTAGTTCTTATTTTTCAAAATTTACTCTTTTAGTCCCGTATCTTTATCATTTATCGTAATTTAATCTTTATCTTTATTATTATAATCCACGTTAGTCCTCCACCATTTTAAAAGATAAGTACTAAATTTTGACAAATTGTAAAGATATGAGACTAAAGGGCATATTTTGAAAGATTAGGATTAAATTAGGATAAATGGTAAAGATATAAGACTAAAATTATATATTTAGAAAGATAATGACTACAATAGTACAAACTCTAAAGATAAGGGACTAAATAGAATATTTACCCTTTCATTTTTTAGTTTAACATTCTTTTTGGTCTACGATACCTAATCTTTATGACTTAATTATATTATTAAGAAAATATTTAATTCATTAGATTTATATAAATAATATTTTGTTTGTTGTATATTTTGGTACCTAACTTTCAAAACGAGGCTTCATAAGTGATATTTTCATTATCTGTTTGTTATTTAACAAAAAAAAGGCATGTGAATAAGACGGTAGGACAACACAGAAAGACATTTTTCTGTTTAGTTTATCAATTTTGAAAAAGAAAATTAGAAAGGACTAACGAAATAATAAATTATGAAATGAAGGAACCGATTAAAACTACAAGATTGAACATAAAAGATGAAAATAGTAAATGTTAAGGGATTAGTGTTAGAAATTATCCTCACTCCTTTATGTTTTTAATAACTTATTCTTGTTTAACTGTTTGACTTGTGTTGGGCAATGTTAAGTTTTTAAAAATTTTGAGGGCAATATTGGACTTTAAAAAATATGAAATGATATATTTGAAAAAAGAAAAAGAAAACAGCCTCCTATGTGATGTAAAAATAATTTCGCAAAAATCTATTTTTAAAAGTTTCAATTTGGAGTTTCTTGTTTTTTAAGTTCTTTTCACATTCAACTTTAACCTAAAAGTACTTTAAAAAATAAACTAAATAGGTTGGGTTCAATTTCTAAAGTCACACGAAACACTTTTGAATATAAAACAGTTAGCTCAAATGAGCCTTAATCTCACCCCATTAAACTTTTAACATACTAATAGGCCTCATTTAGGGTATATAAAGGGTGTTTGGCATATCAAACAAAAAATACTTAACCGGAAAAAGGTTAAAAAGGAAAAAATCAATGGAAAAGGTATGAAATATTGGACAATGATGCTCTCCAAATCATGATCAAAATGAAAATTTTACTAGTTATAATTTCACAAAATGAAGAAATTTTTGTTAGAAAAGAGAAACTCAAAGAGGTGTTGATAAAAAACCAAAAAAAAAAAAAAAAATTCAAAGAGGTTCTTGAACTCGTAATGCTCTGTAGCAATACAATTAATTGTACTTTCAACATCTTCTTCCAAGGTAGGATGGCAAATTTGAAACCTTAGCCCTTCCCAAAAATCCTCTAGCTATATTGTCGCACTGTTAAACTTATAAATACTACACAGAGTTAAGTGGAAAGATTTGAAAATGTTTAAGGAGATGGACTTGAAATTTTTTAAAAAGGATAAGACAAGTCCACTAAAAACATATTTTCCTTAAAAATTAACACCATACCATAACAACATCATCATAGAATGGTCGTCCATTTATAAGATTTATTCTTGTTCATGAGGTGTGGAATGGGCACTTGAAAAGGAGTATGCGAATGTTTTTAGAAGCATGATACATCAATCTTGAGAGAACTAGAAAAAAATATATACATATATATATATATATATATATATATTAAAAGTGCAAATAAATTATTACATATATAAAGACAAACAATAGATTTTGTTGATTTCTTTCTTTCAATAAATTCCAACATACAGAAAACGAGGGATCAATTTAGTTAGTTCCTCAATTCCAATTTGTCAATATTTATGACTTTTTATGGCATTAATTGCTACAATCCTTGTATGGATTTTTTTTCCCTTTTCACTAACTTTGATGATCATTACATCATGGTGGACAAACTTTGCCACTAGGTATTATTGCCATGGGTTCATCTCTTAGAAACCGGAAAATTTATTTTGAAGGTGCTAATATAGTTTTTCTTTTTCACTAAGGAGACAATATGGTGAGGGAAAAAAAATTGTAGGAAATAGTTTTTCATCTTAGTCAATGTATAGTTATTTTCTTCAAAGATTTTGCTCCCATTTACCCAGAAAACAAATTACACTTTGGTTTTAGCAACTTAATTTTACGCACATATGAGTCTTTTATTATGTTGACAACTATTAAGAATCATGAAATTTTTTCTTAAAATTAATTAATATTAGAAGGAGTATTTCATAATCTTATATATCAATTTCAAAACATATAATTTTTTTTACATGGAACAAATATATATTGTCACGTAATTCTTAATATGCGAGACTTTCATTTGGTTTTTGGAGTATTATATAAGCGAGAAATTATAATAATTCTGCCCTTTTGCTAATCAATACTATTTGACAAATGAATCTAAGGACTAATATAATATGACAAAATTTGATATGCCATTTTCTTCTAGGTTAAAGAAGAAAATTAGAAGTTTTTTTTTTTTGGGAAAATACTTTATATGCAAAAAATATTTCAAAAACTTTTAACAATTCATGTGACATGGACTAATAATTTTCTTTCGAACACTGCAGATCAAACGAATTTTAAACTAACCAACCTATATCTACCATATTTATTATGATAAATATCATTACTATACCTACCCATTACTCCTCATTAATTAGTTCCAACTAAAATTTCATTTTAACTAATCAAGAAAATATTTTTCTGCGTCATATATATGTGACAAAATTAGGTAATAGCAATTAGCTAGCTAGCTAGCAATAGGATAGGGAATAGGTCAATTTAGTCCCACAGGTCCCTGTGTTTTGTGAAAGTACCATTTTCGTCCCTGTCATTTTGTTAAAAAATTATTTTCGTCTCTGTCGTTAACTTTTATTTAACTGTCAATGATTTGATATAGATAAAAGACTAAAATGCCATTATATTTATCTATTATAGATTAAGTAACAAAGAAAAACAAAATAATGTCAAATGTGCACAAAATATATTCTAAAAAATTAGCTATTATTGCACAAACTATATTTCCGAATAAAAAATAAAAACAAAATGCAATCTTTATATACATAAATCAACAAAAAAAATTACAAAAAAAGGGTTTGCATTACAAAAAAAAGACGTTGATAGGGTGTTGGCTTTTTTTTTTGTAATTCTTTTTTTGTTGATTTATGTATATAAAGATTGCATTTTGTTTTTATTTTTTATTTTGGAATATAATTTGTACAATAATAGCTAATTTTTTTGAATATATTTTGTGCACATTATTTTGTTTTTCTTTGTTACCTAATTTATAATAGATAAATATAAAGGTATTTTAGTTTTTTATTTTGGTCAAACCATTCACCGTTAAATAAAAGTTAACGGCAATGACTAAAATTATTTTTTAACAAAACTTCAGGAATAAAAATGATACTTTTACAAAATATAATGACCTATTTGATCTTTAACATAAATTTTAGGGACTAAATTGACCTCTACTTTGCCTCCCCTATAGGATCTAATAGCCAGCTTCTCAGTGGTCAAACTGCCAGATACTTTGCCTCTCCAACGTTCTTTCGTATTGTTGACCATTAAGAGAAAAGTAGTGCAAACCCTATGGCTGGGATGTATAGTTGCATGCTCAAAGTTGACCTATTCTGCTAGGATCAGTCTTTAAATTTATTAAATATATAGAGCTCAAAGTATCAGAAGCATCAACATTCATGAATTGGATGAAACGGTTTGTAATTTTATCTTTAACTAAAATTACTTGATCGATTTCATTATCTAATAACCTATTATATTTAGAAGTCTTGAGTGCGAACCATAATCTTGATCTTTATTCTATAAAAAGGGGTATCAAAAGCATCGTATATTGTTCACGTCTTAAGGTTGAATTTGTCAAGAGACTATTATACCACTTCTTAACAAGATCATGTGTCGGTTTGATTCCTAATGCGAGTATATTGTTTAAGTCTTGAGTTCTAATTAGTTAAAAAGTTATCCACTTTGAAACTAATCTAATAAGATATATACATAACTAATCTGTCATTTTGACCCTAATGCGAGCTCAAAAAATTTTTAAGAAGTATTTCATGGCAATGAAGAAAATGAAAAAGCATCGTATATTACTTTCTAAAGTTATCTCCATACTTTTATTTTTTACCATTGCTATAACACTGTTGATAGACTGTCGTTGTTCTCTTTCTCTTATGTCATTATTAGTTGTCATTGGGACTTGTGATCACAGAGATCTAAGCCTTAGAATAATGGAATCTCTTCCACACTTTGCTTTATTATAATATTGCTAATACAATATGTTTAAGCCTAAGCAGGCATTGTAAGAGGTGAAAATGATTTGTATTGATTAGTTTGGTTTTACAAGGTATTGTTTGAAGGAAAACTTTACACATAGTGTGAACGCTTAAAATAATCACCTTAAAATTTTTTCAAATTCACATTAAAAATGTCAGATTCTAAAGTCAATAATTCAGTTTATGTAGACATGATTTATGTTAGTCAAACACAAAAAATTTTAAAATTATTGTGAAAAAATTAACATTAATTTGTTGATTAATTCGAACTTGATATTTGAATGAATCACTCATTCACATTGACATTGGCAAAATTAATTAAGAACCAATGGTGAGCAGGTCATCATATTTATGTTTAGCCGAGACACTTATATATAAAGGTTTAAATATAATAAGTCTTTTTTCTTTTGTAAAAAAAAAAAAATTCAAATTCAGAATGTGCACAAATACACTTTCACAATAACGTAAGTGATTTTACATACCAAAAACACTTCACCACTAAATTTACTATTTGGGTTTATCATTTTAAAGGCCATATCTCATTACACTACCGTCTATGTACATGTACAAGAAACCATGGACAAAAATCTATAAGAGGACAGTCCAAAGAAGAAGACGATGAAAAATCAACCGACCACTCTTAATTAAGAAATAAATATTAGATTCCTTAGGGCCCTTTTCTGCAATTAGATTACATTGAAGCCAAGAACATTGCCAATGGGGCATTGCCAAGTGGAATGGTTTGCTCTTTTGCAGGAAGGCTATTGATTGTTGTCGTACATGCTTGAAAATATTTAATATTTAGAAATAATATAAATTTATATGAGAGTGAGAGTTGTTTCATGGTTGGCATGGCTCTTCTTTTTGGGAAAGCTAAAAACTAAGAAAAAATAAACCAAATCCCTCCAAAGCAACATGGGATGAGAGTTGAGAATTCGAGACACGCTTAAGAATTTTTTTATTTTTTTCCTTTTCTTTTTGTTTTTTTTTTAACGTGAATCCAAGACTGCATATTGTTGATAATTACTGTAGATATCTTTTCTGTGTGTTTGCATGGCGTGAAATGTTAATAAAGCAAAGCTTGTCCTATGCTTTAATCAATTAAAGGAAGCACGTTTGGCGATATTTCTTTTTGGTACAACAAGTAATTTATTTTAGATAAAATCACATTATATATATTTGAAGATGATAAATTTCAAATTACAGAAGCGTGTCTCAATACAAATTTTAAATCAATTAAAGACTAAATAATTTTGTGATACATACATAAAATTAAACTCAAACAGTGACAGATCCACAATATAGTGAAGATCAATTTGGAGAAAAATCATCTTTTTTTGTGAAAAAAAAATATATTGTATTGTACCCCTTATATATGAGTGTTCCTCTAATTATAAAGTGTGCCTCGCTGATTATAGAGTGTGTCCCAATTAACTATAAAATCTCCATTCTTAAATTTAAAACTTTCAATCACAATATATAATTATCCGTCTACGTCACTCAACCTTTAAAATTGCATGTTTGGAACTTTGAATAATGTCAATCTACTAGAGTACTTATTAGAGAAGTAAATAAAAAATAAAAAGCTTATGTACTTGCCTAATATTTTAAATTGTATGTGTATTCTAGGAAATGAAGCTTTTGGTACTACATATACTTTTTGATAGTCAAACCGACTAATGAAACAAGTTGGATAATATAATACACCTATACAATCAATTCTCCCTTGTACAATATGTTGTCCTTAAATTCAAAAATATGACGCGTACATATTAGAGATTTTATTCCCCCAAAACAGATACTCTAGAATCTAATGATACTTAATTCTCACAGCTCATTGAGTGGTTCGTTTTGATGTCCTGCAGATCTCATGCATTTTAATAACTGGAAATGCAAAAATACAATATAAAGGTGATAACATCAAGGCGATAACCCAAAATGTTAGTTTAGTGGTCGAGCTGTTAGAGAGAGGATAAAAATTAATCGCTGAATTAACTAGCAAGTTAATGCTTAGCAAAAATAATAAATAAACTAAGAAATATCGATAGGCTTTATACTTAACTAATATGGATCATACTTTCTCTGAGTAAGGCTATATGTCCCAAAATTTGACACCCTAATGTAAGTATAAATTTTTTTCCAAAAAAAAATTCTCAATCATCAAAAGAAAGAAATTACTTTAAAATGGGTGGACGTTTTGAACGTCTCTTCAATATATGGATCTATAATGATTTTTTAGGTGGATAGGGTCCATGCGTTACAGAGGGAATACGGAACACCCGCAAATGAAAAGAAAATACAAAAGTGTGACTTTTTAGATGGATCTACAATGGCATGACAATCTCCTCTCAATTTTATGAATTTATGTAAACAATATAGCACAAACGTGATGATGAGATTCAGATAATTGATTGTTTCCGAACTCTTTTGGGTCACTTTTGGCCGAACCTAAATTTCTAAATGCCCTATCTTTTTCCATGATTAAAAGTAGCTTTCTTGAAAATGCGAGTGATCTTCCGTGGGCTTTATAATTCATTCTACATTTTCACACCATCCTTGTGGTGCAAAATGTAGGATATGGGGACCCCTATAATTGGGTTGATTTGCGATAGATAGTGACTATAGTCCGACATTTGTTCCCCCTTCATTGCTATTTGTATGTGGACTTGACGCGAAATTTCGCAGAGGGAAACACAATGTACAGCTAAGATGATTTCAATCAATCATTCGACATGAGGAAAAAGATTTAATGGGGGTATGGTGAAAGAAATTTTATGTTCATATTAGGTTTCAAGAAAATTCTTATATTTTGTTGCTGGATTCATTCGGTTGGTGGTAAAAAGATTAGATGAGGGTATTGCGAAAGAAACTTTATGTTGATATTAGGTTTAAGGTAAGGTTCAGAGGCCGAGCCCACTCCAGCAGTCAACCTGTCAGCGTGTAGCTTAAGTCAATTAATACAAAGAAAATATAGTTCATTCAGTGATTAGTTTTGAGTTCTGAACTTCATATGAGGAAGGACCGTTGTTGTTTGTGAGGTCTCAATTATTTACATGGACCTACTTCTCATTTCATTAGTGAGAATTGAATGATCTATATCTAAACGGTCCCTAATGAATGATCGACTCATATTTGAGCATGATGAATCACATCGTGCCAACCTATTTCCAATCAACTTTCCCGCATCATATGAGAATGAAAAATTGGAGTGCTTCCCTACGTTTGATGAGTGGTTTTAATTGTTCGTGTATTAGCTTTGTAATAGCTGAAATGAGACGTCAACATTTATGTATTTTGTAAGTTACTATCAACATCAAATAGTCGGCAATTTTCAACCGCCATCAAAAATATGATTATTTACTATATCTTATAGGCAACGTTACTATCTGCATCAAAATTCCAAATATGTAAACAAGACTAATGCAATAGGTTTCAAAATAATTATTTGGACGTCAAATACAAAAAAATATTATTTAAATTTTTAATATTTACCTAAACTACTGACTTATCATATTTTCCGTTGATGTGAAATATTACATTAATTGAGATCTCTATGGTTTCAGAAAATACGTTTTACTCGATTATTGGTTCATTATTCAATGGATTTTGACTGCAAACTCTAATCGAAAGATTAGAATAATGAAAGCATTCGATTTTTATTTCTCAAACATTTATTGTCACCTAAATAATAACCATGCATGCTAATCATAAATCTCTAATTTTTGTGGCTTTTCTCCTCAATAATGCAATCCATGAGCGCAAAATTGATGTGGATCATAATGCGGATGAATTTGAGAAAGAGGTTTTAAGTCATTTGGAAGAACATATAAGGCTTTATTGTGTCATGATTTTACTTCTTTTTAACATTAATTAGGACTATCTTATCCTACCGTAGTTTAGCCTAGATTGATTAGTATAAATAAAGAGCTCTTTAAACTATCGGAAAAAATTATATTATTTTAATTGGAGTTTATATTTATCTCTCAGAGTTTAGAGCTTTTCTTATTAATAATATTTCTCGAATTAAATGGTTTTTTTAGAACACATCTAGTTTTTCACAAGTTCATCGTGCTTGAAAAATGGCCTAACTATATACAACACCACACAGAATATGCCTTGACACAAGTTAGCTTTATGTCTAATCACACTTTTTTGAGAGTGGATTGATGATGATGATGATGATGAAAATGATTATGATTAATTCCATCATTCTTCTTTGATAACATACCTATGTGCAGCTTATCTGATTAGAATAATATTTTGATAGTCTTTTTTTATGGGCGAATTTAAATTGGGAGTAGTGGGTGTTGCAGTTTATATTAATTTTATTAAATATTTAAAAATTAAAAGTATTTTTAATGCAATAAATAAATTTGTTCTCATTAAAAGAAAAAATATTTATTGTATAATTATTAAATACTAGATTACAATTTTTACTTGAAAAAAAGATCTGAGATATTTTCCACTAGAACTAGAAGCTTGTGTCCTTATCCAATTAACAATCATTTCTGCTTTTCCAGTCACAATCTACAGCTAGGAAAGTCATAAGGCTGATGAAAAATGCTATGACTTATAAGCCTCTATGCTAGTTCTTGTAAAGCAAGATAAGATGGTTTGTTTTTTCCCTTATTTGCTGTCCTTAAATAGCTCTAATTACTTTGAAGATTAGGCATAACTTGCCTGTTTTGCATTTCTTTTCAGAAAATGTATTAGACTTTTTCTATTTTTAAAGCTTAGCATGCTAATGAAATCTTATATGCATGTGACTTGAAGCAACAAAATGGTCCTTCAGCACTTTCTCTGCACTGTTATTGTAAGAGCTATATCTTGATAATGATGAATACTCAGCATGCTAGGTATACCAAACCACAAACCACACAAGGAGGGACGAATTTAAATTTTTTTTCTAAGTGAAGTAGTCCAAAATTCTATATACTGATTTTAAAAGTCCTGATTTATCTGTATAAAACAATTGAATACACTCCAACATCGATAAACCATATGGGTTCTTTCACCATTTACCTTAGTACAGCCAACCATCGTTGATATTTTTAATCGGGCCCGTCCACAACATGCAAAACTTAATTTGTTGGACCATTATGAATAGCCAGATACAATAGGAATGGCCAACTAAACAGTAATGCAATACATCAAAAGAACCAAACTTGTCTTTGTTAAATTGGTTAAGGCCTATAGATGGTTGTTCCTAGTATTTTGTGATCTAGTTCCAACTTTTGTATAGCCAAAAATAGAAAAAAAGATAGTTGTACAACAAGATGAAATTGGATCTTATGATGTACTCTAACATAGACATATCCCATTCACACCTCAGTTTAGGAAAGGGCTAACTAGTTGCTTTAGAGAAAGATATTCGTTTGAAAATTATAAATAAATATAATAAATTCTTCTTTAAATGCTTAATATAGTTTTAGAATCCATGTCAGTAAAAAAAAATTGGGTTTAAGTCTTGTCAGGATCTATTTAAAACAAAACGGTAACATGATAGAAAGACTCATTATTATTATTATTATTATTATTATTTTGTTAGAAAGACTTCTTATTTAGAATAAATTGAATTCCCATTTGTTCTATATTTATTAAAATTTTAATTTACAGGATAATCCTAAACTAAAATCGAACTAAATGATAAATGAAGTTCATAAAAAATTCCTCCTAGAGTAGCTTGTCTGAAAACGTTTTCTTCTCTGCTTTCTGATTCCCCAATGTGACTATATCGTGTCAAATTTGCATTGAAAAAAATAATATATATATATATTTTTTCTCTCCTATAATTTTTTATTTTGCTTAAAATAAAAACTGTTCACTTACAAGGTTGAAAAGAATCAAACCCTGCACTTGAGGAGGAGTGTGAAAAAAAAATAATAAATAAATATAATAAAAGCTTTTCTAAAAGTTTAAACTTTTAGATAAGACAGTAATTCAATAATATGATTATCATATAATTAGCCAAGAGTGTATATGTGATTAGAGTGTAATTAGAAAATTAATTGTATTTTTCATTTCTATGCTTTACGTATTCGGCACCCTAACGTGAATAAAATCTTCAAATTATGCACAATGAAGTCAATCAATTCTTATCAAATGCCTTACCGTAGTAGACAGCAAAGTGGTCTCGTTTTGGAGACAAAACAAGAAATATAATTAGTTAAAATTAGGGGTGAATTTAAGGTTTTATTTTAGTGCATTTAATAAAGCAAAATTTAATACTTATGTTCGATTTTTTTTTTCTTCAGTGGGAGCTAATTAATTTTTTCACAACAAAAAATTACCTAAAAATAACTACATATTTGAAAAACATTTTGAGATCGGTCGGAGTTATAGTTTTTACACCTCCAAAGGTACATCGATCTCTGGTTAAAATTCTACGGGAAAATATTACTTTGTCTCCCTGTAATATGCGAAACTATTATTTTACCTCCCTATGTTCATAAAACTCTAAAAAAGTCCCATGTATTATTAAAAAGTCCTCACACTACCCTCTCCATATCTCTTTTAAGCTATTAAATGACTTTTTTACCCTTTTAAATACATAAATATTTTTTCTTCATCTCCACCTATTTATCAAAAAATTTTAAAAAATGGATCATCTTCCACAAACCACCCCAACCCCCACCCCTGGCAACAGCGAACTTGTTGCTTCCAGACCCGCACAGTAACGAACGCTGGCAGCAGCGTAGGGGTGGGGGGAAGGGTGGCTGACGGGAATTGGGCTTGAGGGGAGGGGGCGTGGGGAAGATGATCTTTTTAATTTTTTTTTTAATAAATAGGTGGAGATGAAGAAAATATATATATATGTATTTAAAAGGACAAAAATGTCATTTAATAGTTTAAAAAAGACATAGAGAGGGTAGTGTGAGGATTTTTTAATAATACAGGTGACTTTCTTCAAGTTTTACAAACACAGAGAGATTGAGTGATAATTTCACATATCATAAGGGTTGGAGTTATATTTTCATACATTTCCTAGAACTATATTCTTTTCCTAACCTAATGCATACCTGTACGAAATAAACTTTTGGGATGAATTCTACAAGCGTAAGTAAAATTTTTGGGATGAACAATATTAAGTTGGCTAGTAATCGGATTTCATCTTTTGCTCTTTGCCACCTGCCGTCAACTCAATTGAGTCTTGGATTTTGAAGAAAGAATAAAAAGAATATATTTTTTAGTTAATATGTGTTCTTTATAAGAAAAAATTCATTCTAAGTAAAATCACATTAAATTCACTTTAAAAATTTAAATTTTGTAATAAACGACACGCTCAACGTAAGTTCTATATCAAGTATCTATTTCTGGTGTTAATTAAATTTATTTTGGTTGTTGGGCTTAACGTTCCACATTTGACACCAGACCAGGCCATAGTTTAAGCTTAGCTTTGTTTTAACAGAATACATTTTAAGGGTTGAATGGATCCACTAAAAAATAATCATTTCGAGATTTGAAGCCCATTACTTCATCAATTTGTTTTAAGAATAGGTTTCCAATAGTTAACTTTAGGTGGTGTCTATAAGATCCTAATTTACTACTCGAATTATAAGAAGCCCTTTGAGGATATCCCAGTAATTAGTTACAATCTCCTGTACGTTTAATTAATAATTATATTCGTTGCACCTATCAACTGAAAGCTTGTTGGAAACCAAGATGACCTTTTTTTTCTTTATTTTTTTTCAATAGCAAGGAATTCATTCGAGGCATGTCCATATTGAATCAACTTCAAGGTTATATAAATTTCATGGTACAACTATATGCCTCAAGGCATTCTCCAAGTCAGTAAAAAGATCATGCAATATTTTTGATAAAAAAATATAAATTTGAACTTGAGATTTTTTACCACAACTCGCTATCCAATGATCAAGATTATAAGCATGCATTTGTAACATACGAATTGTAGATCAAGAAATCAGATCAAATTAATCATTTAAGGAAAGAATAACAAATAACTACTCTTCAAGATTCAATTCAAAACCCATGTGCACAAGATTTTTTTTATTTATTTTTTATTTTTTTAAAGGAGAAGAATTGGATGCTCTACGTTATTAAGGAGGATAATAACAACTAGAAATTCTGCCTCTCCAATCCTCATTAGTATAGCCCATTTTGCTCCTTTTCAGTGGACTTCTCCTTCCCTTGTTTACCGTACAATCGAGGGCGCATTCAAAATTTTTATTCGTGAGGTTAAGATAACATAATTTAACACTTATATATAGAATTCTTTTTAATAGAAGCTAAATTGATTTTTCAATTTAAAAATACTTTTAAAATACACATATTTAAAAAAAAAAATTAAGGTGAGAGAGGCTGCAACCCCGCGCACAATAAAATAGCTCCACCTTTGACTATAATTAATTGTGATTTATTGTTCACTGAAAGACGAAAAGAGTTGGGAATTGCTCTCATCTATAGAGATCACTATGGAAAACTGGGGAATGGTTTGGCCTGGAATTGCATGAACATGAAGTTCATACTGTAATGTTTTATTCTAACTGTCAAGAGATCATGTCAATTAAAGGGCAAATTTACATAGACATTTGTGGACGGGCTCTATAAAATCGTTTAAAATCTCTTTATATTTTCTTATTTTTAGTCTAAAAAACTACTTAGCTCCCATTAATTTTGTTGCTAAATTTTAATTCATTTAATCTCCATTAATAAAATATTCTAAATTTGTTCTGCCTATCATCTAGCACTAACTAAAGACTACCAAAGCTGCAATGTTGAAGCTAATTCAATGCATGTTAATGTGTTCTAGTTTTGATCACAACTAGAAAAGCTCATGCTTTGACAAGGACATCAAGAACCTAAACTCCCAAAATTCCAGAATGAAGATTTGTCAAATAATTGGAAAGCTAACCAAACTACAAATAGGTGGCAAAAAACTGTAGGTGTTAGGATATTTTTCTTGGTATAATAGAGTTCGAAATCGTGGTTTGAATTTATCGTTACCCGAACTATTTCATTCAACTCTTGGGGGAGGTATTAGGTTGTTTTAGAGATGGGAATGGGCAAAGGACCTATCCCTACACCCCGCCCCCGAATCCCCGTGAGGAATAGAGATTGCCCATGAATTTTTTATTATTCTTTTAAACCTTACGATATTGAATTTAATTTGAATCACGTAATTTTAAAAGATAAATTAAAATCATAATAATGATAAATATAAATATAGATCTTAAATAAATGTCAAAAATTAATTATATATTAAGTCTTATGCTTGCAGTTAAATAGTAAAAATAATATTATAGCAGTTGAATCTTAAGCATTTAAAATAAATTTTGACTAAAACCATTATATATGAGAAATAAATAAAAAAAAACTTCTTTATGTTATTGGAAGGGAAAAAAGCAGCAGTAGTCCCCATTGTTTACTCAAAAGTCAATTTAATCCTCATTGTTTCAAAATGCTCAAAAAGGTCCCTAATGTTTGTAAACATGCTCATTGTGGCCCCTACCGTTAAAATTTTGGTTAGTTTTCACAGATGTGAATAGTATTTCAAGGGTAAATTTGAAAAATCACAAAAAACACAAAATCTCACACAAAAATACCAAAAAACACACACTAACACACCAAAAAACACACGCACTCACCAAAAAATACACACTAACACACCCACAAACACACACACTCACAAAAATACCAAAAAACACACTAATACACACACATTAACACACCTACAAACACACACTAACACACACACACACTGTTCGCGTGGAATGAGGGGGGGCGCTGTTCGCGCAGGGGGGGGGCGGCGCTGTTCGCGCAGAGGGGAGGGGTGGGGGGGTGCTGTTCGCGCACAGGAGGGGGGTGGGGGGGCGCTGTTCGCGCAGGGAGGGTGGTGTTCGCGCTGGGGGGGTGGGTGGGGTTCGCGCAGGGGTGGGGTTCGTGCTGGGGGGGTGGGTGGGGTTCGCGCAGGGGTGGGGTGGGTGGTGTCCGCGCGGGGGGGGTGGGTGGTGTTCGAGGGGGGGGGGGTGGTGGGTGGTGGTGGTGCTTGGTGGTGCTTGTGGTGGTGGGTTGAGGAGTTGGAAGAGGAAGAAGAAGATAGAGATATTTTGGGTATTTTATTTTTAAGTAAGGGTAGTTTAGTCATTTTATAAATTTTCTGTTAGATTTTTAACGGTAGGGACCACAATGAGCATGTTTACAAACATTGGGGACCTTTTTGAGCATTTTGAAACAATGGGGATTAAATTGACTTTTGAGTAAACAATGGGGACTACTGCTGCTTTTTTCCCTTATTGGAATTGTATTGATTATTAAAAAAAAATTCTTATCGCATGCCCACGTATAATAGTAAAATTATTTTGAAGTACAATTAGGAACAATTAACAAATCTCTTAAATCCACTATGATCAATAGTGAAATGAATGTATTTTCATAAAATGATTGCAAATTTGAAGTGATGGCATGTAGTGTTTTGATTAAAAGAATGATTTTAAAATTCTTTTGAGTAATCTATTTTTTTCTGTATTTTTATAATACTTTGTCTAATGTAGTTTTTATGTACTTTCATGTTTATAATTTTAACATTTCAGTACATATAAAAAATTAAACATACATTTATGTAGGACGGGTTATGTGAGGTGAGAAATACTTATCTCTACGCTCTGCTTGGCTCCCGACAGAGATTTAAAATTAATTCTCATCCTCCACTCCATTCCCTATTTCCTACCTCAATCCTTGCCCCGTTTGGGATGAAAATAGGGCATGTACCTGCATAACCCGCCCCCATTTTCATCCCTAAGCTCTTTCACTTGACTATAAATGTAACTTATAATCTTATTGTCCTTATAAATTTTGATTTTTTGGGTGGTAGTATTAGGTAATCACTGTACATTCTAAATTTTAATATATTATAGTTCTTTGACAAAAAAAAATAAAAAGTAACAGATAGAGAATATCAGTTTGCAAAGTGATTTTTGTAAACTATTTCTTTTGTAAATTGATTATTTTCCTTCAATTAAATAAGCAAAATACAATGAACTTCTTATCTTTTTATTTAGAAGGGTTTGTCCACTGTTCATGGCGTCACATATGGCGGAGCTGGATCTTTTGTACTTCTTTTTGTCAGTAGTTGTATGATCACAACATAGCCCTCAATTATTGGATTGTCAGACAAAATTTAAAAATAAAAAATTATTGGATTGCAAAGGTGGAATATATACCATTTGCAGACGTGCATCAGACTAATATATATGGACACACGCATTCAAAGCACTCAAATTAAATAAGCTTCATGTGACGTGAAATATCAATCAATGTGTTGCTATTCAATTAAGTAGGATTAACATCAATTTTTTTATATTAATGAATTTTCTTTTTACTTTTTTTTTCACGAATTAATGTTAGTGAAAAATGTTTACATAATCAATTAATAACAATTAAGTACAGAATTTGGGTTAGATTACATACACAGAGCACCCATAATGCAACACTTAGATTTTGAGTATATATCACCCATTTTACCCTTCTTTATATTTAGATTTGATTATATATATATATATATATATATATATATATATATATATATATACCCAATGATTATTTCTTGGGTAAGTTTCACCCGTTTATCTTTTCTAGCTGGAAGAGAAGTATATGTGAAATTTGATTCACAGTGTAGCTTCAAAAAAATAGTTTAAAGTTGTGGTTTGCAAGTTAATCTGACTCAAAATAACATCCCTATCTATTACACTACCCAATGATTATCTAGGGGTAAGTTTCACGCATTTATCTTTTTCTAGCAAAAAGAGGTGTGCAGGTAAAATTTGATTCACAGGACATTTCAAAAAATTAGTTTAAAACTGTGGTTCACAAGTTAATCTGATTGTCGAATCATAATTCATCGAATCATTTTTTTTTTTTTTGGAATTTTCTGCAATGGTATCCAATAAGTTCTACCTAATTTTGCATTTGAATAATAAAAATACAAAAATGCCCTATAAATATACAAAAGTATCATATCCCTCTTAAGTTATCTTTTTCTGGTTGCATATTTTTCTCATATATATATATAAATATTTTCATTAGTGACTTAAATTTTTAAAAAATAATCGAACCGTTTAACCGAATAATTCAAGAGATGCAAAAGTGGTATAATGCACTTTTTTTTTTATATAATAAATGTTAAAATTATAATTTAAATTTAAAATTTCTGAATACAATAAATTACTATTAATTATTCTATCTAACTCTTACGCATGGTACAAAGAATTCACTTCATCTTGACCATTTCTCAACCAAAAAACAAAAGCAGAAAAGTTGACAATTTCAGACCTGTAATGTGCCAACTGTCTTTTGTTTTTTATTTGAAAGATCGTTAAAAATATTTCATATTATATATGAGAATAAATCTCGAAAAAACAAAATTCCAATGGTCCACATATTACTGTTTTAACAACGTATAGTTGTCCTTGCGTAATATTAACGGAACTGAAAAAAAGTCGTTGTATACGATCCCATCATTTGGTGTACCTTCTACTACGCCACTGAGAATTCAACAACACTCACCAAAGATTTTCACAAAGGGTATGCAGTATGCACTATTCTCCAAAAAATCTTGCATTAAATGTGGAATTTTGGGTCTTTATTATTCTCTGCTCATTGTTCTTGAATCATTTGTATTACATCTTTGACCAGCAAATTTTTTTACTCTGATTAAGATGGTTTTTGAAATGCAGGCATGGTCTAACGGTAAAGTTGCTGTCATGTGATTAGAAAATAATAGCTTCCCATTGTAGAAGCAGTCACTAGCAACATGCGAGGTAAATCTGCATAGGATATAATCTAAATTGGTCCGACCCTTCCTCAAACTTTAGAACTTCAGACTTAAAAGGTAAATCTGTGCAGGGTTTATTACGTTAATTTTGTTAACACAGGGTTTATGATGCTTATTCGGTCGATCATAGGGGGTGTTTCATATTTTACCGTGTAAGAATTGTCTTCTGTAACTTGTTAAACTAAAAAGCTTTTCATTTGTTTTGTAGAAAGAAAAACTTATCATTTTCAGTAAGTTACAACTGATCATTTTGGCTGTACTTCATAGAATTCTTTAGTTCTTTATCTATCATCATATAATGGATATAGTTTCTCATGATAGAATGAAGTTAAATCAAAAGCATTGAAGTCTCTGCTGTGGTTTTATTTTTTTTAATAGCTTCTTTTTGTGTTTTGTATGGTTTTGAATTCTAATGCTCATAGTGTGTGTTTTATGTTAGGATATTGCGCTTAAGAACACGTAATTCATAAGTTTATAGCACGAATTGAAGAGATTATGAACAATGGTTAAATGGTGATATATCATTTTTATAAAAATTGATCTCATTGTAAACTTTTAGAATGTAATTTTCTAGTACATGTTTTGGTAAGATTTTGAACAACAAAGGCTAATGTTGGTAAGTGACTTTAAGTTTGTTTGACTTAGTTTTTCATAGACAGCGCGATCAATGATACAAAGATTATGGTATAATACTAATTTTACCTTTTCCTACATTAACATTATGTAAATTTTGAGACCAACCCTTTGCAAATAGATGCATCAACTGTAAATATCTGTTCTCTGGTGAGTGTTTTTACAATATTCAATAGAAAAGGGAATTATCAAATGAAAACGCCTGAGTATGTGTTCTTCGATGAGTCTTTTTACAATGTTCGGTACCTAGCTTGAGCTTTCTCGTTTGGAGGTGGAAACAGAGTTACTCATGTGATTTATCACTTGGTAGATGCAAGGGAAATTGTAATATTAAGATTCGTATGGGAGTATTTTGTAAGCAAACTCACGGAAGTGATGGTTAGAACAACCTATCCCTGGTGTATACTTGGCTTCACCGCATACTTTTGAAATGATGATGATTGGGAATAAGATCGAATGCCAAAGTTGCATATTTAAGTAAAGTTGCTTGAAACATTAGGCTTCAGGTGAAAAGGCTTCAATAAAGCATCATCAGAGTGCTAAATAGGTTGATGATGTAGTTCTTAGATGTTGCTTGTGGACTGAGGCGGGTAAAGGATGAACTTATACCTTAAATCCTGCACAAACAAAAGATTCAAAGGCAATCTTACGCGTCTCAAATATTGTTGATATATGAGGTAGGTCCTCTTGGCTAAACAAATGTCTATTTCAATACAGACGCCCTTTGCAGACACAATATGTTATGCTTAATGCCAAGCGTATATCTAGGCATACATTTTCAAGAGCAAAATATTTTAGCATGTGGCTACGATACATTTTAATCAGACATATTTATGTATGGTATTTTAGAAGAAAGATTCTGATTCATTATGATTAAGCTTTCTTCCTCTGTTTCAATCTCCTTGTGCTGTGTCCTGTGTTGATACTTTAACGTTTGAGATTTTATACACAAGGTGAATGATGGCTGAATCTTTTCAGGAACCATTTTTGTAATCATTGTGTTAATCTATAACTGCAAAAGAACGACAATGGATGACTTAGCTGCTTGTTACTTAGATATTGTTGATCCAGAATCGATGAAAAAAATTGTATTCGATCTCTCATTGGATGATAAGGACATGGGAGAGATAAAAAGTGCAACGGAAGCTCTAAATAAAGTGGATTTAGGCTTGGCATACACTTCCAAAAAGTTGATGCATTTGGACAATCTACTATTGCATGTAGTGGCTTGTGAAAATGATTTTGAAGCAGTGAGTACTGAAGATGATAACTTTCCTTAGAACTTCGTTGAGAAGGCATTTACACTTGATCTCTTACACACTATTCTAATTACTGAGATACGAGATCTGGACAATTTTATTAGTAGTCTTCAAGCCCTAACCGTTAGCACACGCGACAACATATTTTCGTGTGAAAATTCGATGCAATTGTATAATGTCATGGGAGATAAGTTGTATGAATCTGAAGAATTATTAAAACAGTCACACGAGCGTATCATAGAGATGAAGATGCAGTTAGCCAAGTTGCAGATGACCTCATTGACTCCTAACCACTGTGAATGTAAGTCATGGAAAATTAGTAACCGCTTTATTCTTTTCGACCAATACAAAGTGAATCCTTTACTCTTTTCCTTCATCTGTCAACCCTTCCCTAACACGTGCTGCTAACAGGGAAATACAACATGGGGATGGGCTTATCAGAACATATTCAACTATCGAGCATACATCTGAAGTCACAAATGCAGACTGTTAGCCGAAGACACATTTTAAGAATGTTGGAAAAGTCTCTTGCTAGAGAATTAGATCTTGAGAAGAAGTTATCTGAACTAAAGCAAAATGAAGAAGACTTAAAACAGAAGTTACACTTAACCGAACAAATAGGTATGTGCATGGAGGCCGATAATACTGCAGAGGTGCTAATGGGAATCTCAAAGGAAATGGTGGGTTGACTTCAAATGGTTCACTTTCATATGAATAGTTCGATTACACGAGAGTAAGAACTGAAACTTAATATCCAAGATTGTTTAGATTAGTTGGATGCCAAAGAGCTAGAAATACGAAAGCTTAACAGCAGCATCACACAACTCGTTGCTGCCAATTTTGAAGTATATTCGTTAAGGGAGAAGGTAAAACTGCTAGAAGAAAAACTGAGAAAATCTGAGTCACAGCTGAAGGAGGCTTATGCATCCAATGAAGCAAGTCAAAATCAAGTTAGAAAAATGGACGATGAGATTGAATCTCTAAAAGAAAGCATCCACGAAGCAGAAAGCAGGGCGCAGGATGCCGAGTCCAGAACAACACAATTAACAGAGACAAACATGGAATTAACAGAAGAACTTGCGTTCCTTAAAGGTAGTAATGATAGAAATGTAAAAAAGGTAAGTTTGCTCGAGAAGCAGTCAAGGGAGTCAGAAGTGCAATTGCAACATGCAAGGGCATTTTCTGAAGTAAGCAAGAGCAACAGAATAAGTTATATTCCACGATTTGGGATATGGAAACTTTAATTGATGAACTGAAACAAAAGGCTTCTAAAGTAGAAATCAAGATTGAAAAGTCGGAAGAGCAATATATGTTGTTGACTGGTACTAATTTAGAATTGAACAAAAAGCTGGATTTCCTGAGGGCCCGTGTGGAATTTTTGGAGGCTTTTTTAAATGAAGCTACTGTTGAGAGAATAGTTAGTGCAAAACATATTGACATCAAGACCAATCTGATAATGGATATGGTCATGCAAGTAACAATACACAGGGAGCGCATACGGAAACAGGTACATAAGTGGGGATAATTTCTCAATATCTACATTATATTAGCTTGTTGCCATTTTGGTTTCTATTATCTACAATTTCCTTCTGGAACCGAAACCAACTCTTAACTCTTTCGGAATTACTAATGCATTCAAAACCTGATGTACTAATATGGTGGTATTGATGCAGATGTACTTGTTGACAAAGGAAAACAAAATCCTGAATGAGAAGTTACAGAAAGCAAAGAAGAATGCATCAGCAAATTTACTAGACAATGAAGGTGCTGATTTCCCACCTTCCAAGCTTGATTCAACTGATGCCACTTGTTGTACGTTTTAAATTACTCGCAAGTGCACGAACCGTATAAAGGTATAGCTTAGGCAAATACGAGGTCGATCCCTCAGAGACTTATTCAGTTAAGATCAAATTTTAGACTAAGATTTAGACTTCCTAATCTAGTTGAAAAGATTGATATTCCAAGTTAAGATAAAATAATAAATAACTAAACAATAAATCTAAATAAGTAAGACAATTAAAAATCCTAAGACAAAAATAATTAATAATTTTAAGAACAAAAATAAAGTAATACTAAAATAATATATAATGAATCTAGAGACTTAATAAATAAATTTTATAACGAGAACAATTGATAACTTGAGTGAAATCAATTAAAATAAACTAAAATAAGAAAATATTAGAAAATAACTAATTAAATAGAAGACGAAGATTAAAAAGCGAGACTAACCAAGTAATCGTAAAAAGCTAAGGCTCGGAATCCACCTTGCTAATCCTAACGTCAACTATATTTGATCATTAATTTTCTCCAAATTAAACTACATGATAATCTCGCAGTCTAGCCTCGTTACCATAGAAGATATCGTCTTTTAAGCCCTAAGTTAATGAATCCCAAAAGAATGTTTATTCTTATTTTGCAAAATAATCTTTAAATCATTAATTGTATCCCAACTAGAAATCACAATTAATATTCAGCATTAAAAATCAAAACTATCAATTATTAAGATTTATTCAAAGCATGAGAAAAACATGATTATACCCATCAAAGAAATTATCTCAACAATTGATGAAAGAATAAACATTAAACATGAATGATCAAGTCATGGGGAAAAATTAATTCACAAATATAGCATCTATTAAAATTAATAAGGTTTCATCGTCACCTTAGCGAGAAAATTAGCCTGACATATTAAAGAAAGTAAAACGACTAATCTGAAAAATAAACATAATTCAATAAATTAAAGTAAAGAAAAGAAAACGTTACAGAAATTTAAGTTTGAAAGAACTCCAAAAGCATCGTAAACTGTTGCTGGAAAATAAAATCAAAACTATCCTAAAGCTTTCGAGTTTTCGTTGTTGCTGCTCGCGTTCTGCTTTTGCGCTTCGTGCATGTGCCTTATATAGGCACCAATTTCCTTTTCCTCAACCGACCTTGGCTAATGGGCCAAGGCTTTGTTGACTTTTTTTTATTTTATATTCCAAGTCCAATTTGGACTTGTTTGCTTTTTTTTTTTTAAATCAAAGTCCAAAAGTGGACTTGTTGTCCCGTAAAATTGATTGTTGGCCAAGGCTAATGCCTTGGTCAACAGTCAAATCTTATATATTTTTTTCTTTTCTCTCTTTTTTTTTCCTCTTTTTAATTTCAATATTCCTTCAATCTTCATAAAAAAAACCTGCTCCTCTTCATCCAATTCTTCAAGATTTTTGATTCGCACATCCATAAAATCTTCACATTTAATTACTTCTCACGTATAAATAATATTTTAGCCCTGAAAAATGTGAAAAACTCTCAAATAAGTAATAAACAAATTAATGCATTTAAGACTTATTAGTTAAGCTCATATTGGATGCAACAAACTCTAATTTAAATATAAAAATATGCAAACCCCTACTTATATCACAACCCCCAATCAGCGTATTGCTAGTCCCTAGCAATTGAAGCGATTTAAAAGATTATTGAATAAACAAACATCAAATGATTTTTTTTCTTCCCTAAACCTTCACTCAAGTCAATACACCAAGCAAAAAACTACAATTGTTAGAGATGTTCACATATCATCAACCCAGCGTGTGTGAGTGATTTAGCAAGCACAATACCAACTTCTCATCTTTAGATATCACGACTCAAGTCCTCTTTCAGAGAATATATGTCAACTCAATCCTCACAGATATTATCACTCAACAAACAACAATACTCAGAAGATAAAGTGTAATACTCTCAACTAGTATATGTGAGTGGAGGAATATAGACAGATAAGAATCTCACATATAAGCATGTATGAAGGAACAGTTAATGAAGAAGATATAATATATATATAGTCTCATGGAAGGAATACCAAAAATACTTCATATCACCCTTTTAGATCCATCATATACAGTCAATATTGTCATGTAACCCCTAAGATCAAGTAAGGACTTTTTTAGGACGCAATGTAGGTAAAAAAAAATGATATATGTAAGGGTTAAGGTAAAGTGATGAATGTCAAAAATGTCTCAAAACTACTAATTTAAGCTCATAATTTCCATCAATGCTGAAAGAATGTTCCCACTTCCTACTTGAAACACTTTGGGAAAATGGGTTTACAAAGGAAAGGCTAATTTCAAGGCTCAACGGGGCGACTAGCGATTATGTAAAGAAGAAGAAAAAAAAAAAAAATATATATATATATATATATATATATATATATATATATATATATATATTATTATTATTATTATAAGTCTCAAAACAAGAAACAAAGCCTAACTGTCATCTCTTAAAGATTTACATGGCTTACCCAAAATTTTATGACTTCACTTCAAGTGCGATATAAAAAAATTTTAGGCAAATAAATGAAAGAATAATGAGACTATTCAACAATATAACATGAGCTTCCACAAAGGAAAATAATCAGATGGCCAAGAAAGTAACACTCTGCAAAAAATGATAGGCTCAAGACTCACAAGGGTTGAAATAGTTTTCACATATTCTCTTCAGGTTATCTCATCATTCAATCCTTCAACAAAAAGTAACATTGTGTTGCTACATGAATGTGCAAGGAGCTGAGTATGATGACAGTGAATTCATTTTTCACAAAAGTGGCTAATCTTAAGCTAAATCAAGGGAAAATGAAGGGAAAAACAAAAATAATGATGATTGAAAAATGACTCCCCACCCCCAATAAAAACCAAACATTGTCCTCAATGTTTAAAAATAAACTCTCAAATATATACAATAAGGAACATAGAGTAAAAATGAATAATGAAAGTGCATGAAAACAAGTAAGCTAAGAAAATAAAGTCTATACGAGAACATACCTGAAGCACTTGATAAGGAAAAGGAAAACAATGCCTTAAATCTGAAACTATTTATTGAAACCCAAAAAAAAAAAAAAAAAACAAGAGAAAGGAAAGAAACAAGAAACAACAAAAAAAAAAAAAAACATATCTTTTTTTTTACTTTTTCCAATTTTTATATATTTTTTTGTTGGCCGACCCTATTTACATCCCCATACAAAGGTTCCGAACTCTGAGAGGCACTAAAGCCGACTCTATGAAACAATAAAAATAATAAATTAACTAAAACAGAAATAGGAAAACAAAAAGATAGAATTTAAATACCTAGATCCATTTAATGTCAGCCACTACGACAAATCCTGTGAAACTTCAGAAATAGAGTTAACCAAGTACATTAAAAATGTGGAGAAGAGGCCATTAATTTCAAACCACCAACGTACTCAAACCCCGGTCAGTCCCCCATACTTAGGAGGGAAAGCTAGGCATTACGCTTTCAACCAATGGTTTTACTTTCATAGTATCAATCCTAGTCAACCTCAAGACTTCTATTACACAAGATAATCCATTTTAGAGAAAATGGTAATGCCCACTATAACCCAGTGGAGGTCCAACCAAAAGTTGGAAAAAATAAAGATTGCATAAAAAGTATTTTAATCCTAATAAACAGGATCATTAACCAGGACCTCTTCGATCTCTAGGTTTTTAAGTTCTAGAAATGATTTTAATCGTTGCCCATTCACTTTAAATATATTACCATTCTGAGGATTTTCAATTTCAATAGCACCATGAGGATAGACAGTTCGCACAAAATATGGACCAGACCACCTAGATCTCAATTTTCCTGGAAATAAATGCAAACGAGAATTATAAAGCAAGACTTTTTGACCAGGCTCAAAAGATTTCCTAAAGATGTTAGAATCATGCACTTTTTTCATTCTATCTTTATATGACTTGGCACAATCATAAGCATCATTACGGATTTCCTCCAACTCATTGAGTTGAAGTTTTCTTTGAAGACCTGCCTTATCAAGATCAAAATTTAAAGTTCTGATAGCCCAGTATGCCTTATGCTCTAGCTCAACAGGAAGATGACATGCTTTACCAAACACTAGACGATATGGAGACATTCCAATGAGAGTCTTATATGCTGTCCTATATGCCCACAATGCATCATCTAATTTCAAAGACCAATCTTTCCGTGTGGGATTTACAGTCTTTTCTAGAATTCTTTTTATTTCCCTGTTAGATATTTCAACCTGGCCACTAGTCTGTGGGTGATAAGGAGTAGCTACCTTATGAGTAATGCCATATTTTTTCATTAACTGCTCAAACACCTTATTGCAAAAATGTCTACCCCCATCACTAATGATTGCCCTTGGAGTACCAAATCGTGCAAAAATGTGTTCTTTCAAAAATTTAACAACTGTTCTATGATCATTACTCCTACATGCTTTAGCCTCTATCCATTTTGACACATAATCTACTCCAACTATAATGTAAAGATTACCAAAAGAATTAGGGAATGACACCATAAAATCAATACCCCAAACATAAAAAATATCAACAATTAAAATTGGGTTCAAAGGCATCATGTTTTTCTTACCAATACTCCCTAATCTCTGGCATCGTTCATGAAATATAGAAGGCCAATAAAATCCACATTGCAAAATTTTATTAGTTGTTTTCCTAGAGCTAAAGTGACCACCACATGCATGATCATGGCAAAAAGAAATAATATTTTGTTGTTCACTTTCAGGAATGCATCTTCTAATAATCTGGTCAGGACAATATTTAAACAAGTGGGGATCATCCCAAAAGAAATGTTTTACCTCAGACAAAAACTTGAACTTATCTTGCTTGCTCCAATGTATTGGTAACTGATTTGTAACCAAGTAGTTACAATATCAGCATACCATGGTGTTTGAGAAATCTGTAGTAGCTGCTCATCAGGAAAAGACTCAACAATAGGAGAAACATTATCATCATGCTCAATCACTAGTCTAGATAAATGATCAGCTACTACATTTTCTGACCCCTTTTTATCTCTAATCTCAAGATCAAATTCTTGAAGAAGTAAAATCCATCTAATGAGTCTAGCCTTAGTATCCTTTTTAGAGAACAAATATTTCAAAGCAGCATGATCAGAAAATATGACAACTTTAGACCCTAGAATATAAGATCTGAATTTTTCCAAAGCCAAAACAACAGCCAATAGCTCTTTCTCAGTGGTGGAATAGTTCAATTGAGCATCATTCAGTGTTCTGCTAGCATAATAAATCACATGAGGAAGTTTATCAATTCGTTGACCCAAAACAGCACCAATAGCATAATCAGAAGCATCACACATAATTTCAAATGGCACATTCCAATCAGGTGATCTAATAATAGGTGCAGAAGTCAATTCATTTTTCAGTCTATTGAAAGCTTCAATACATGCATCATCAAAAACAAAAGGTGTCTCCTTACCAAGGAGATTACATAAAGGTCTAGCTATCTTACTAAAATCTTTTATGAACCTCCTGTAAAATCCTGCATGGCCAAGAAATGATCTAATTTCTTTTACATTCCTAGGAAAAGGAAGATTAGAAATCAAATCAATTTTTGTCTTATCTACTTCAATGCCTTTTTTAGATATGATATGACCGAGTACAATACCCTTTTTAACTATGAAGTGACATTTTTCCCAATTAAGCACAATATTCTTTTCTTTACACCTAGCTAGCACCAAAGATAAATTATGCAAACAAGTATCAAATGAAGTTCCAAAGACAGAAAAATCATCCATAAACACTTCTAAAAATTGCCCAACCATATCAGAAAAAATACTAATCATGCATCTTTGAAAAGTGGTCGAAGCATTGTACAACCCAAAAGGCATGCGACGATATGCAAAAGTGCCAAATAGACATATAAATGTGGTCTTTTCTTGATCCTCAGGTATAATTGCAATTTGATTATAACCAAAATATCCATCAAGAAAACAATAATATGTATGGCCAACTAATTTTTCCAACATCTGATCTATGAAAGGGAGAGGGAAGTGATCTTTCCTAGTAATAGAATTCAACTTACGATAATTAATACACACTTTCCACCCAGTTTTCACTCTTGTTGGAACTAGCTCATCATCTTCATTTTTAACAACAGTTACACCAGACTTCTTAGGTACTACCTGCACAGGACTTACCCAATTACTGTCAGAAATAAGATAGATAACACCCACATCTAAAAGTTTTAGAATTTCGGCCTTTACCACATCTTGCATGATAGGATTTAGACGCCTTTGTGATTCACGTGTAGGCTTAGCATTTTCCTCCAAATGGATTCTATGCATAACAACTGATGGACTAATACCATTAATGTCTGCTATTGTCCAACCTATGGCCTTGTTATGCTCTTGCAAAACACTTACTAACTGACGTTCTTGAGACTCATCTAAATCAGAAGCTACAATGTAGGGCAGTGTCTCATTAGCTCCTAAAAAGACATATTTAAGGGTATCTGGCAAAGGTTTTAACTCTAACTTAGGTGGCTCTACTACAGATGGTAATGGTGGTGATGAGGAAAGGGTAATCGGTAATGGTTTAGGCTGCCACTTATCAATATTCATGAGAGGCACAGAATCTAGCAAAGAATTAACCTCATCAACAACATTATCAATATCCAAATCAAAACCAAAATGAGCTAAACATGCTTCTAATGAGTCAATATAACTTGACTGCACAAATGCATCATGAACTAAATCTTCAATCATATTAATTTCACAAACATCATCATTATCATCAGGCATTTGTTTACTTATATGGAAAATATTAAGCTCAACAGTTATGTTACCAAAAGAAATTTTCATCATACAATTCCTACAATTAATCAATGCATTTGATGTGGCTAAAAATGGATGACCTAAAATAACATGAGTTTTCACAGCAAGGTTATCAACAGGCTCAGTATCCAAAACAACAAAATCCACCGGGAAGTAACAAGTATCTACCTTAATAAAAACATCTTCAATTATACCTCTCGGAATTTTTACTGATCTATCAGCTAATTGGAGTGTCATCCTAGTAGGCTTTAGCTCACCTAGACCTAATTGCAGGTAAACAGAGTAAGACAGTAAATTCACACTTGCACCTAAATCTAGCAAAGCTCTCTCAATCTGATGTTCTCCAATTCTGCAAGAAATAGTAGGAGATCCAGGATCTTTATACTTAACAGGATATTTATTTTGAATCACTGAGCTCACCTGTTCTGTTAAAAATGCTTTCTTAGGAACATTTGTCTTTCTTTTTGCTGTAACAAGATCTTTCAAAAATTTAGCATATGCAGGCACTTGTTTAATGGCATCCAGAAAAGGTATATTTATTTGTACCTGCTTGAAGACCTCTAAAATGTCACCAACCTGTGCACTGTCTTTCTTACTAAGAAGCCTATGGGGAAATGGAGCTTTAGGCACGAACTCTTTAATTTCAGGCTCTATGACTCTAGGATGTGACTCTTTAGGCTCTATAGGTGTATTATGTGGTGAATGCACTCTACTTTCATTATGATCATCCTCAGAGTTTTTAGCTTTCTCTACTTTCCTATTGCTACGCTTAGGAACAATCACATAGTTATCAATTTGCTTACCAGACTTAAGTGTAGTGATGGATTGCACATGCTCCTGCCCTGAATTAGAACTAGATGCCCCATTAATAGCATATTGCCCCTTTGGATTGGGTATGGGCTGACTTGGAAATTTTCCTATTCTCTCTTTCTCCTACCTGTGTGGCCAATTGACCCATCTGAGTCTCTAACTTAGTTATAGCATTAGTGTTCAATTGAGTTGAATTTTTCATTTCCTGAATTGCCTGGGTCGTGGTCTGGATGAATGCTTTAAGAGACTCCTCTAGTGATGATTGTTGCCTAGACTGACCTGCAAATTGAGGTGGAACCTGAGCATGAGAATAGTTCTGATTAGGTGGCCTAAACTGATTCTGATATTGCACTGATGAGACAACTGGGTTACCAGAAGGTTGATTTAATTTCCAAGAAAGATTTGGATGGTTCCGCAAATTAGGATTATATGTCTCCATATATGGATTAACAAATGGCCTTCCTAAATTATTAAGTGAATTCGCTTGTTCAGCATGACACTTTTTTTATGCAGGCATAGAAGGACACATTGCAGTTACATGCATAGGACTCGCACAAATAGAACATATTTCATTATGAACATTGTTAACAGAACATCCTCCATTATTCACAGCTAAGGTATCTACTTTTCTTGTAAGAGCATCTAATCTAGCCTTTATATCTACCTCCTCACTAATCTCATACAAACCCCCTTTCTTTGCTGTTTGAATTGACTTCTCTTTACGGTTAGAGAAATCCCATTGCTGGAAGCTCTCTGACAAACCTTCAAGAAAATTATATGCATCATCCTCTGTTAGACTCAAGAAACCCCCACCATTCATTGACTTTACCATATTCCTACTTGACTGTGTCAACCCATTATAAAAGTATTGCACTAATCTCCAAGTTTCAAAACCATGATGAGGACATTTAATTTGCAAATTCTTAAACCTCTCCCAACTTTCATAAAATTTTTCATGCTCATCCTGACAAAAATCAGTAATTTCTCTCCTTAAAGTATTAGTTTTATTCATGGGAAAGAATTTTGACAAAAACTTTTTTACCATTGCTACCCAAGATGTAATAGATCCAGAAAGAAGAGAATTAAGCCATGCTTTGGCCTTATCCTTTAGTGAAAAAGGAAATAGGCGCAAGCGAACAGATTCTTCAGAAAAATTTTGAAATTTAAATGTAGTACATATTTCCAAAAATTATTTAACATGCAAATAAGGATCCTCTCTATCTAGACCATGAAAAGTGGGAAGAAGATTTATTACCTGTGATTTTAACTCAAAATGTGCGGCTGTAGTGGCAGGCAAAACTATGCATGAAGGAGGATTGGTAGAGATGAGGTGGAACAACTCTCTAAGAGGCTTAATCTCCTCTCCCTGTTGACTCATTTTAGATTCTTGTTCTAACTCAATACTAACTAGTCTGTTTGTATGATCACGTGTCCAAACTTTCATGCAACACAAATATCACACAAAAAGAAACAAAGAAAAAGAGAAAAGGGAAAAAAATGCACTTATTATTATTTTTATTTTATTTTCGTTTTTTTAAATTATTTTTTAATTAATTATTTTTTTATTATTTTTTTTCAAAAAGCAATAAAATAACTAGTAGAAGAAAAACCTAATAAAAAATCTAAAAATTTATCCTATTCAAGTCCCCGGCAACGGCACCAAAAACTTGTTGTATGTTTTAAATTACTCGCAAGTGCACGAACCATATAAAGGTATAGCTTAGGCAAATATGAGGTCGATCCCTCAGAGACTTGTTCAGTTAAGATCAAATTTTAGACTAAGATTTAGACTTCCTAATCTAGTTGGAAAGATTGATATTCCACCTTGAGATAAAATAATAAAAAACTCAACCATAAATCTAAATAAGTAAGACAATTAAAAATCCTAAGACAAAAATAATTAATAATTTTAAGAACAAAAATAAAGTAATACTAAAATAATATATAATGAATCTAGAGACTTAATAAATAAATTTTATAACGAGAACAATTGATAACTTGAGTGAAATCAAGTAAAATAAACTAAAACAAGAAAATATTAGAAAATAACTAATTAAATAGAAGACGAAGATTAAAAAGCGAGACTAAACAAGAAATCGTAAAAGGCTAAGGCTCGGAATCTACCTTGCTAATCCTAACATCAACTATATTTGATCATTAATTTTCCCCAAATTAAACTACATGATAATCTCGCAGTCTAGCCTCGTTACCATATCGTCTTTTAAGCCCTAAGTTAATGAATCCCAAAAGAATGTTTATTCTTATTTTGCAAAAGAATCTTCAAATCATTAATTGTATCCCAACTAGAAATCACAATTAATATTCAGCATTAAAAATCAAAACTATCAATTATTAAGATTTATTCAAAGCATGAGAAAAACATGATTAAACACATCAAAGAAATTATCTCAACAATTGATGAAAGAATAAACATTAAACATGAATGATCAAGTCATCGGGAAAAATTAATTCACAAATATAGCATCTATTAAAATTAATAAGGTTTCATCGTCACCTTAGCGAGAAATTAGCCTGACATATTAAAGAAAGTAAAACGACTAATTTGAAAAATAAACATAATTCAATAAATTAAAGTAAAAAAAAGAAAACGTTACAGAAATTTAAGTTTGAAAGAACTCCAAAAGCATCGTAAACTGTTGCTGGAAAATAAAATCAAAACTATCCTAAAGCTTTCGAGTTTTCGTTGTTGCTGCTCGCGTTCTGCTTTTGCGCTTCGTGCATGTGCCTTATATAGGCACCAATTTCTTTTTCCTCAACCGACCTTGGCCAATGGGCCAAGGCTTTGCTGACATTTTTTTTTTATATTCCAAGTCCAACTTGGACTTGTTTGCTTTTTTTTTTTTTTAAGTCAAAGTCCAAAAGTGGACTTGTTGTCCCGTAAAATTGATTGTTGGCCAAGGCTAATGCCTTGGTCAACAGTCAAATCTTATATATTTTTTTCCTTTCTCTTTTTTTTCCTCCTTTTAATTTCAATATTCCTTCAATCTTCATAAAAAAAACCTGCTCCTCTTCATCCAATTCTTCAAGATCTTTGATTCGCACATCCATAAAATCTTCATATTTAATTACTTCTCACGTACAAATAATATTTTAGCCCTAAAAAATGTGAAAAAGTCTCAAATAAGTGATAAACAAATTAATGCCTTTAAGACTTATTAGTTAAGCTTATATTGGATGCAACAAACTCTAATTTAAATATAAAAATATGCAAACCCCTACTTATATCACCACTTCTATAGAAATTTTCAAGAAAATGACTACAGAATTCTCACCAAAAAGTTCCTAAGTAGGTTCACTTTCCAGTTTTTGTAGAGATTTATGATGTAGACTTCCAGTAGCTAAAAAGTAACAGCATCCTTGGAAACGAGTGGCTTATTCAACATTGTCATTTTTATGATTTGCCTGAATTTGCTAAATGCTTTTACCATCGATGGAACGGCCTCAATCCATATATTCCTGGGAAAACGCAATGAATTGCCATAGTCAGGGGCTCCATGTTAGTTGTAAAACTCATTTAGTCAACAATAGACAACCAAAGAATGGAAAAGAGAAGGAAAATGATGGCGATTTTGATGGTGGCAAGGAAAGTCACCAAACAAATCTCTGTAAATGAAAAATTGTCAAAGAATAGTGCAGACATTTGAAGAAATGAAATGAAGGCACACGGCGCTCGAAAGAAAAATGAATGTTGCACATGGAAAATTGGCAATCCAGCATTGCACCATTAAATGCATTGTCTCCCAATTCCTCCTATAAAATGAGGAGCTCAAATGAAGCAGAATCATCAGCAACCATCCAGAAAAATCAGAGAGAAAATATAGTCTTCTCCTGAGTGTGTTCTCTTTCTTGTTTGTTGTCTTTTTAGTGTGTGAGAATTAGTTTCTCCTATTATTAGAGAGTAAGTAAAAATTGTTATCTCCTTATAATAGAGAGAATGTCATTGTAAAATACTCCACATCATAGTGAAATCCTCTATTACTTGTCTGTGATTTTTCCCTCGATTCGTTTGAGGGTATTCCACATAAATCCTGTATCTCCATTATTTCTTATTCTCATTCATATTTTAGCTATGTGATACTACTTGTCCTCGACCATTCCGCTGCGCCGATACCCAATAGTGGTATGAAAGCCACTAGTATACATATGGGGCTACTGTTTATGATTACTATTCACAAATACGGTCACGATACTATTCTCGTATATGGTCCTGGTACTATTCACGTATATAGTACTATTCACGTATATGGTACTATTCACAGTGAAATAGTGCGAGCCGGTTCAAGTTGTAAAGCAGATCGTCGTTAATACTATGGCGGAAAAATTTGAAATCGAGAAGTTCAACGGGAGTAATTTCTCCTTATAAAAATTGAAGATGAATGTAATTTTAAGAAAGGACAATTGCTTGGCAGCAATTGGAGATAGACCAGCGGGGGTAATAGACGACAAGTGGAAAGAGATGGATGGCAACGCTATGGCTAATCTGCACCTGGCATTGGCAGATTCAGTACTGTCAAGCGTTAAGGAAAAGAAATCAGCAAAAGAAATTTAGGATTTCCTGAGCAAACTGTATGAGGTCAAGTCACTTCACAACAAGATCTTCTTGAAGAGGAGACTCTACACTCTTCGGATGAGTGAGTCTACATCAGTGACAGATCATATCAATACCTTAAATACGTTATTCTCTTAATTGACTGCAATTGGACATAAAATAGTGGAGCTTGAAGTGCAGAGATTTTACTTCAAAGTCTACCTGATTCGTATGATCAACTCATCATTAATTACACCAACAATGTTCTTTCAAGTTCTGTTACTTTTGATGATGTCGCAGCCGCTGTTCTGCAAGACGAATCAAGGCGCAAAAATAAAGAAGACAAGTTCGAACGTTTACAACAAGAGAGGCGTTATCAATGGTGAAAGGTAGATTAACGGAACGTGACTCGAGTAGGAACAACAACCATGGTAGATCAAAGTCAAGGAGTAGAAAGAATATCAAATGCTATAACTGTGGCAAGAAATGACATTTCAAGAAGGATTGTCGGAGCAACAAAAAGAATTCCGAGGTGACAAATTCTCAGGGATATGTGACGACTGCATCAGATGATGAAGATATTTTATACAGCGAAGCAGCAACTGTATTAGAAGCCAGAACGGAGCTCATTGATGTTTGGATAATGGATTCGGGAGCATGGCATATGACTTATCGTAGAGAATGGTTCCACACCTATGAACCTGCCTCTGGAGGATCTGTGTACATGGGTAATGATCATGCCTTGGAGATTGCTGGTATCGGTACCGTCAAAATAAAAATGTATGATGGTACCATTCGCACCATTCAAGGAGTACAACACGTGAAAGGCTTGAAAAAGAACCTATTGTCTATTGGACAATTGGATGACCTTGGCTGCAAGACCCATATCGATGATGGGATTATGAAGGTCGTAAAAGGAGCGCTTGTAGTGATCAAGGCATAAAAGATCGGGGTAAATCTATACATGCTTTTGGGAGATACGTTGCAGAAGGCAGATGTATCAGTTACATCAGTCGGACAAGAAAAATCAACTATAATATGGTATCGCAGATTGGGCCACATGATAGAATGAGGCTTGAAGATTCTCGCTGAATGTAATCTCCTATCCGGGCTTAAGACGATAAACTTACCTTTATGTGAGCACTGTGTTACCAGTAAGTAGCATAGATTGAAATTTGGGAGATCTACTGCAAAAAACAAATGCATTTTAGACTTGATTCATTTAAACGTTTGGGAATCACTGGTTTTATCCCAAGGAGGAACAAAATACTTTGTATCATTTATTGACGATTACTCTAGGAGATTGTGGGTATATCCAATCAAGAACAAGTCAAATGCGTTTCCAATATTCAAAACCTTCAAAGCGCTGGTGGAACTTGAATTCGGGAAAAGGATCAAGTGTTTGAGGACGGACAACGGAGGATAATACACTGACGGGAGCTTCCTAGCATTGTGCAAGCAAGAGGGTATTCAGAGGAAGTTTACTGTTGCACATACACCTCAACAAAATGGTGTGGTAGAGCGGATGAACAGGACTCTTCTTGAAAGAATGAGAGCTATGTTGGAAACTGCAAGCCTAGCCAAATCATTTTGGGTAAAAACAGCTAGAACCACCTATTACGTGATAAACCAGTCACTGTCAACTGCAATTGGGTTAAAGACACCAATGAAAATGTGGACCAGAAAACCCATAGATTATTCTATTTTGCACGTATTTGGATGTCCAACATACGTGATGTATGGTCCCCAAGAAAGAACAAAACTGGATCCAAAATCCAAAAAATGTGTATTCTTGGGATGGTGTTAAGGGGTATCTCCTGTGGGATCCTACTGCCCGCAAGGTTGTCATCAGCAGAGATGTGATATTTGAAGAAGATAAACTGCAAAGTGAAAACGACAGCAACACTTTAAAGGAAAATACTACAATACAGATTAAGGATAAGTCAGAACAAGGAGATATTTCTTCTAAAGCTGCACCGGAGCACGAGGAATAAAAACCAGATGATACTGAGGTTACAGAAGTCTGACGTTCATCGCGTCAGACAACAAGACCAACTTGGCATTCAGATTATGTCATGGCGAGCAATGCTGCATACTATCTTCTAACGGAGGATGAAGAGCCATCTACCTTTCATGAGGCTATAAATAGCCCCAATGATGTTTTGTGGATGACAGTAATGCAAGAAGAAATTGAAGCTCTCCGTAGAAATAATACGTGGGAGCTTATTCCCCTACTACCTAGACGGAAAGCCATTGGTAACAAATGGGTATACAAGATCAAGCGAGATGGAAATGACCAAGTGGAGCGATATCATGCAAGATTGGTGGTGAAAGGATATGCTCAGAAAAAAGGAATTGACTTCAATGAGATATTTTTTCATGTGGTAAGACTTATAACTATCAGAGTAGTCTTGGCCATGTATGATGTGTTTGACTTATATCTAGAACAGTTAGATGTAAAGACGGTTTCTCTTCATGGTAAGCTTGAAGAAAAGATTTATATGCTCCAACCAGAAGGTTTCGTTGAGAAATGAAAAGAAAACTTGGTTTGTAGGTTGACCAAATCTTTGTACGGTTAAAGCATGCACCAAGGTGTTGGTAAAAGAGATTTGATTCCTTCGTGATTAGTCTCGGGTACAAGAGACTCAATTCAGACTATTGTACATATTACAAGAGGTTTGGTGATGATGATTTTATTATTCTGCTGTTGTGTGTGGACGACATGCTGGTAGCAGGCCCCAGCAAAGATCGAGTCCAAGAATTGAAGGCACATTTGGCTAGGGAGTTTGATATGAAGGATTTGGGACCAGCAAACAAGATTTTAGGGATGTAAATTCACCGAGATAGAGAAGGCAGGAAAGTATGGATTTCCCAAAAGAACTACTTGAAGAAAATCTTGCGGCGCTTCAATATGCAAGATTGTAAGGAAATCTCGACCTCGTTTCCTGTCAGTTACAAATTATCCTCAAGTATGTGCCATAGCATTAAAGCGGAGAGGATAGAAATGTCTCGAGTACCGTATGCATCAGCAGTAAGAAGTCTCATGTTCGCTATGATATGTACGAGACCAGATATTACTCATGCAGTTTGTGCAGTCAATCGATTCATGGCGAATCCTGGTAGAGAGCATTGAAATGCTGTTAAGAGGATCCTAAGATACATCAAAGGGACCTCTAATGTTGTATTATGTTTTGGAGGATCAGAATTTACTGTCAAGGACTTTGTTGATTCGGATTTTGCAAGTGATGCCGATAAACGAAAGTTCATTACAGGCTATGTGTTTACACTTATAGGAGGAGCGGTAAGCTGGATATCTAAGTTACAGACTGTTGTGGCTCTATCTACAACAGAGGCTGAATACATGACAGCTACACAAGCCTGTAAAGAAGCAATTTGAATTAAACGGTTAATGGAGGAACTCAGGCACAAACAAGATAAAATTCTCTTGTATTGTGACAGTCAGAGTGCCTTGCACATTGCAAGGAATCCAGCCTTTCATTCCAGGATGAAACACATAGGTGTTCAATATTACTTTGTTTGTGAAGTAGTGGAAGAAGGGAGTGTGGATATGCAGAAAATTCACACCAATGAGAACCTAGCAGATGCCATGACAAAGCCAATCAACGTTGAGAAATTTGTTTGGAGTAGATCCTCTTATGGCCTAGTAAAGACGTAAGCAACATGGAATTGACAGGTATGGAGAGATTTGAAATACGAAAATGAGTTTTAAGTGGGAGAATGTTAGCTGTAAAACTCATTTGGTCAACAATAGACAACCAAAGAATGAAAAAGAAAAGGAAAATGATGGTGATTTTGATGGGTGGTAGGGAAAGTCACCAAGCAAATCTCTGTAAATGAAAATTTGTCAAAGAATGGCGCAGACATTTGAAGAAATGAAATGAAGACACACAACGCAAGAAAGAAAAATGAATGTTGCGTGTGGAAAATTGACAATCCAGCATTGCACCATTAAATGCATTGTTTCCCAATTCCTCCTATAAAAGGAGGAGCTCAGATGTAGCAGAATCATCAACAAGGATCTAGAAAAACCAGAGAGAAAATATAGTCTTCTCCTGAGTGTGTTCTCTTTCTTGTTTGTTGTCTTTTTAGTGAGTGAGAGTTAGTTTCTCCTATTATTAGAGAGTGAGTAAAAATTGTTATCTCCTTATAATAGAGAGAATGTCATTGTAAAATACTCCACATCATAGTGAAATCCTCCATTATTTGTTCGTAGTTTTTCCCTTGATTTGTTTGAGGGTTTTCCACGTAAATCTTGTGTCTCCATTATTTCTTATTCTCATTCATATTTTAGCTGTATGATACTGCTTGTCCTCAACCATTCCGCTGCGTCGATACCCAACAGTACTCCATTCATAGCAAGTACTGGCGCCTTTCTCTGTTACAGAACAAGTAATCAGTTAGAACATACAATTTATGTGCCCAGAAATTCCCAAATTTGTTGGCACCCTAAGATCTGGAGTCATGGCTGTTCTCAACTTGTTTATGCCTAAAGTTTTTTTTTTCCTTAAAATTTTGGAATGTGAAACACTTAGTTCAGCCGAGCTAGAATTCCTGGTTGTGGAACCTAATTCCTACTTTCTAAGTCTTTGACTTTCGTAATGTTCAATCAGATTGTATTATTTGTCCATCCATTTGTCCGAAGTTGTTTAGTTCTTTTGTTGCTTTTCACTCTCTTACAAAAAGCCAGTTTCTGTCACTTGTTGTTGATTAGCTGTCCTTAGTAGCTCTGTAGAAGTCAGCATGCGGAATGCACTATAGTTTGGTCATTCTCTACTGCTGATGCTCTCCCTATAATCAATCATTCTTTTTTTGACCAAAAAAAAAAAATTATTCTTTTTAACTGCTAATGTCATAATTGTTCTAGAAAAAGTCTTGGAAACGTCCAAGAATTTGGATGTTTCCAAAACATCCCAAATTCCCAATGCATTGGGCGCGTATATCAGCCAATAATCCAATTGCATTAAAAAATGTCCCAATGTAGTTGGGTCGTTTTGAAGAACGACCCATTGTTCTAGTACATTTAATTTGTTTCAGGTGTTACATTGCTACTAATGAAGGCATGGAAAATTATCTAACTAGTATGATGTCACTGTTCAAAATATCGTTCTTTGTTATGATTTTAGTTCATATCCATATACATACATGATTGACATGTTTAAGACAAGTAGATATTCAAAAATAACGCCCAAGTCCAATATCGATCTGAATAATTATAGAAGAGACACCTGGAATTGTACCTTTAGGTATGATAATATGTTTATCTGTCTGAGAACATGGAGTCATCTGTTGGTGATCAATTTCTACTTGACATTTGAAAATGGTAATTTTATCACATCTATAACTTAATAATATCATGGCTCTGAACATTCGCTTGTCGCTGTGTACAATTTCTCGGATGCATCATTAACTCGGTTAGCATTCATGATTAATGCTGGGTTTGAATTGTTTTCATCTTGTTCCTAAAGTAATCATATTAACTCCAAAAAATGGAATGTGAATGAATACTTGTAAATGTACCAGACATCAGATTCTTGCTTGTACAATATTGTTAACATTAATGTTTATTTGTACATGGACAATGTGATAAATTTGGAAAAATTCATATGAGAAAAATATATTTCTTATATTTGGAAGTACAATGCTTTCCATTTTCTCTTCCTTATTTTTGTATATGAAGCAGCATAATGGTATATATAATACTAGAAGCGGGTGGTCCATTTTCCATTCACTGAAATGGAGCAAACTACTCGCTCTTTGGTCTAGTTGTATGATTTTTGTTTTAGATGTGAGAGGTTTTGAGATCGATTTTATGAGTTTATAACATTCCCGTGATGTAAAATTGGTTTAAGCCTCCCTTTGAAACCAGAAAAGAAATATGAACAAACTAATAAAGGGACATTTTTTATATAAAGTACAATGACCATTTCAAATTCTATTCAAGTTTCAATTGCTTTTTATATTGAAAAGGTCAATTTAGATTTTAAATTTATTGTTCTAACCATGACTTTTGCAGGTAATGGAATTTATGATTAAGCAAAGTGAGTTGATTGAAACTTATAAGACGATTTTGACATTATTTTGGCTTAATTTGGATACTCTAATGACACAATAACGTTATTCAGAAAATTAATAATGGTGATGATAGAATTATAATAAATTAAAATGATTTAAACCATTGAGTGTGAATATCAAATAACTGCATTATCATTTCAGCTTTATTAATCTCTCTAATAATGTTATTAAGAGATCCAAATCTGTTTTCACGAGAAGTTTATCATATTTGGATAGAGAGAAATAAGAGACTTAGTCATAATGGCAGCCTAGAAGGAGGAACAAATCTTTAACTGTATTGTTTTTTTATGTAAAGAACAAACTTAATTTTGGTAAAAAATATAGGAATAGCTACATGAAAAAAGAGATTTGTAATGTTTGGGATGTTGATATTAGAATCCTAGCATAGATCTCTTGACTTGTATTTCTTGATTGTACGTGTTCATATTAATGAAATTTTTACTTACAGAGAAAAAAAAAAAAAAAAAAGCCTCAACAAGGAAACCGACATGGGATTTAAGCCAATCTTAGCCTTTATCTGTAACAAATTAATCAAATTTATTGGTTTTATTTATTTATTTATTTAACTTTTGTCTAAGAAAGCAAAGCAAAATGACGAGAAATATATAATCTGAAATTTCGATGAGAAATTTTTGTATATATTAATGGTCTTCGAAGTTCTCTGATTGCTTAATTATCAATTTCATTCAACACAGGACAAAAAAAAAGTACATAAAAGTTCATAAAATGATATTATATAAATTTCATGCAGAGTAACAATAATGATTACAAATTACACTCGAGTAAAGAAAGAAAAGAGAGAATAATATATTACAGGATTAATCGTTTTTGCTGTAATGCTTTTCTAGATTGGACACCTTGCGACTTGAATCTACAATCTCAACAACACATGGTCGACAGAGGGGTAACAAGCAACTTTCACATTCAAAGACCATGTATCTACTCGAATCTCTACCACACTTATCACAGTGGGATCTATATGTAGGTGTCCTCCTATACGTGAGAGGATGTGGGTGATAGTCAATTTGAAGTGTACCCCCAAACTTCATATAAGGGAAGAAGCCAAGTCTAGGAATGCAATCAGGATGGAAAGAGTTGTCGCATTCACGACAATGATATACCCAACACTTGGGATGAATTTCATATTCGCACATGTCGCAAATAAATTCATCCGGATGATAATAAAAAGGTGGAAAGCTTAGAACAAGAGGATGTTCATCCCACCTGTGTCTGACACTCCGAGGTAACATTGCGCATTGAATTCCCAAATTGAAGTCGCAATGCTCGCAACCGAAATTGACGTCTCCATGGTACAACAAACAAGCATTGCATAACTTATCGGAAATATTACGTCGAACAAGGGGGTGGGGGTGAGCTTCATGTTTTATTGTACTAGGAAGAAGAGCACATTTGATGTCCAGCAAAAAGTCGCACTCCTTGCACTCATAGAAGAATCCATTAAAACTCCATTTGCAGATTGTACACTTAGAAAGACGAAAAAACTCCTGGAAATGGCTGAGGGAGAGTTTGTGCTCCGGATGATGGGAAGATGATATCTCTTTTGGTAGCTGAGCACAATCTACATGGATCAAGTATTTGCATTCAGCACAACTATAGCATGTACCTGAAATCGGTTCAGCACAACCGTGGCACATTGTCTCCTGATCATCTTCGGTCATTTCGCTATAGTCATCTTGGACACTGTCGAGAATCAAAGGGTGATTATGGCTGAAGTGGTTAATTTCTCTTGATAATTCAATCTGTGGAAGGCTATTTTGCTTGAGGAAATGTCGGATCAGTTGTGAAGATACAATCTCCGCAGGGAAGCAGATCAAATCTGGTGTGACCCCACCATCTCTAGAATCATTAAAAAAAAAAAAAAAAAAAAAAAATTGTCGTTGTTAGATGAAATTAGCAGATCGAGCAAGTCTTTATACTTTTGATTTTTAACGGTTTTCGGGCCTGGAAAACAAAAAGAAAGAAACTCAAGTGAAGAAAGCATTCAGATTATGGATTCTGTTGTCATTCTAGAGAGACGGATCGATTTTGATGCAAAGGGATCGTTCAAAAACTTTGATGGTGTAAGTAAATCAATCAGACTATTCCATGGCAAAAATTACACAATTGCATAAATATATATTCTATAACCAAGAAAAAGTGAGAAAGCAGAAAAGAATTAAGAGATCAGAAACTTACGAGTTATAAGCATCCTCTGGGGACTCAGATGTCATGCACCTGAGATGGACGAAGTATCTACAAAGGCCACAATAATACACCCAATAAAGTGGGTGTAGTTTTTCACGACAGATTTCACAATCTGGTCCATAAGCCCGGAATTTTTCAGGAAGAAAATAAGCTAGGGAGAGAGGGTGAGGGTGGTCTTGGCGCGACGAGCTTATTGGCAGTGATCCACAAGTCTTGTGGATCAAGAATGAGCATGCAATGCAATCATACAACTCATCTTTGTCTTCTATGCCGCAAGCATCACACTTAAATAAAGCACTTCTTTTCTTGTGTAATAGGGGGTGCTGATGGCTACCGTGTTTAAATGGGCTAGTGTTTTCACATGTGTCTTGACGATTGGTGCTTTCAAATTTTTGTGCACATAAAACATCCAAATCAAACATACACTCGGAACAGTGATAGGTGAAACCATTACAACGTTTTCTACAGATATTACAAACGGCTCTTACTGACCTATAAGGCGAGCTTCTTAAGAGTTCAAGTGGATGTTGTGGATGCATTAAATGTGTAATCTCTAATGGTAATTCGGCACAGGATTTGTGAAGGAAGACTTCACATATGCTGCAACAATATGTTGTTGATCCAGAGACTACTGGTTGTTCACAACCATAACAAACAACTTTTTTGCCCTCATGATCATCATCTCCTTGCAAGTCCTTGATCAGTACAAGGGGATGATCATGGCTAAAATGATTAATCTCCATCTGATCTTTTTGACTATTTTCCTCTCTCACAATATTCAAATGCCGTGATACAAGCCTGCTTTGAGAGTAATTAATGACCCTAAATATAAATAGGTGAAAGACAGCTACAAAGGTAGGTGAAACAATGCCTTCTCCTTTTGTATTCATACTAAAAGCTTCATGTAACTTCACATTTGAGAGTGACTGCCATAAATAAATTAGAAGAAAGTCGAATACAAATCTAGTAAGGATAATGACTTTGCGTGTTCTATTCATACTAACAACAAATACTTCTTTTACATTAACTATTGTGTCAATTACCCAAAATAATAAACATAGTGTTATTGTCTATAATTGCAATTAAAATAAAACCATCTTGCTTTCACTCGCTCTCATAACAACCTGTTTCTCGTCTCTTTGTGCGTGTGCGGGCAGTTGATATGCAATTTTCTTTGTTTTTCTTTAGCCAATTGGTTTTTATAATATGAGGTGAGACATTGATGTTACACCTGCACGGCTGCACAAAATGTAAATTAAACCCCCCCTTCCAACACCCCCCCCCCCCCCCCCCCCCCACCACCACAACATACACCGCGACCAATACCAAGTAGATTTTTAATAGTCTTTCATTTGTATAGCAATAATGATGGTTTCCTGTGCTATAATGCGTGCTCGTAAACATTATTGTCAAGGGCAGATGTATATGCAGAGTATTGGAAGTTGCAGCGTAAAATATTTTTATTTTGAAAAATTAAAGAGTCTCCACCAAAGGAAACAAAAATTGTATATAAATTTTAAAATTTTGTGTTAGAAATTTTTTTTATGGATCCACCTGAGTATTATTATTCTTCCAAATTATTGTCCTCCCCCCTGATCATGTTATGCTTTCATTGTGCACCACTGATCTTGTTCCTATACACGTGTTAAGTGTTCACACTTGGAAGGGGATCCTCTAATAACACAACTCTCTCGTAATGTTATAATGTGGACGTCTAAGATTACACATCATATTAACATTTGACTAATTATTAGCTAGGAAAATTATCTAATTTGGACATTTCGATCTACTTTAATGAAACAATCTTGATCAGCTTATGTTAATATCTGAAGATATATGGATCTCTTGATCATATGAAGTTAGCAGCGTTATATTCTTCTTGAGTAGATGAAATTATTAACTTCTTTAATTTTCTATCCTATTGCCAAATTGCAATTTATGTAAGATCTAATGACCAACCAATTGAGGTGAATACTTGGCATGAACTTCTTGCACTGGAAAGTCAATATTGAGAGTCTGGTCGAGCCAGTAGGAAACTTCCATCGATCGGATTTTGAGTGACTTCCGGATAATTGAGATGATATAGATATGTTAAAAGATAAGTTCGTAAAAACACCTCATAAAGAGTGGTGTTACCAAATTTATATAATACTTAGTTTGATTATTAAAACTTGTACTTGGTGCACAAAGTTTCTTTAAACTTAGCAAGATATATGTAAGCAGCCGTGTGTTTTCTAATATTCGTACTTGTAAAATTCCTGGAAAATATTATAGAATGTCGCTTTAAAACTATTGAAAGAAAAAAGGATATATTATCTTAAATATTCTTGGGCCACCATTGTACATATTTTTGGAGTTTAGCTATTAATGAAATACTTGTTTATCCCATCTATAACTTAATATCATGGCTCTCAACATTGCTTTTTCAGAATGTTGTAGAGAGCCCTGAGAATCTGAGAACCAATGGGAATATAGTGACTCAGGTGGAGGAATCACCCAGCATTGCATCTGCAGGTCAGACTGAGACGATGGTGACCTCCGCGAGATAACAATGCTGCTATTGTTCTAAATTCTACATACATTCATGAGAGTGTTTGTTTTCTTACAAGAAAACTGCTATTTCTACAACGCTTGACGACATTGATTCGTTTGTTCGCTGTGTACAATTTCTAGAACCATGTTCTTCGACCTCTGAAGATCACATGCCTTGAGATAGTACACCCCAATATAAGGAAAAAGGAATGAATTGAAATAATACTATCCCAAAAAAAGAAACAAAAAAAAAAAAAACTGATGTGGGCTTAACCCTTGTGAATTTTCGAACCATGTTCTTCAACCTCTGCTGCTACTACCAATTTTTTAAATTAGTCTTTTGTAAAATAGAATCTTCTTTGCTTTTATTGGTTTATAACACCTATCATTTGCTGCTTATCTATCTCCAAGTTACAATGGAAGTATTTCATTTCTAAGTTAGTACTCTATTTAGTATTTTATCTTTAGCGTGTTTGACAAGGTAATCCCTTATTTTTAAAAGTATAATATTGTAATCCTTCGTCTTTTGAATATGTAACACCGTTAGTCATTTTTTACTTTTTTTCATATAAAATTTGGATGAAAAATTATGTGATTATCACATAATTATATGTAGTTTATTGTGCATGCCATCAAATTTTAAACGAAATTATCAATTTCCTTCAACACAGGACAAATATTATATATCTTTCATGCAGAATAACAGTAATAATTGCAAATTATACTTGATCCGTAAAGAAAGAAAAGAGAGAATAATTAATAATATATTACAGGATTAATCATTTTATATATGATTTTCGGATCATTCACTATACATTCGAGTTTCATATACATTCATTCTTTGCTGTGATGCTCTTCTAGATTGGACATAGTCGACAATCTCACGAACACATGGTCGACAGAGGGGTAATAAACAACTCTCACATTCAAAGACCGTGATTCCTCTCAAATCTCTACCACAATTGTCACAGTGGGATTTATATGTAGGTTTCCTCCTAAACGTGAGAGGATGTGGGTGATAGTCGTCAATTTGAAGTGTACCCCCAAACTTCACATAAGGCACAAAGCCAAGTCTAGGAATGCAACGAGGATGGAAAGAGTTGTCGCATTCACGGCAATGATATATCCAGAATTTGGGATGAATTTCATCTTCACACATGTCGCAAATAAACTCATCTGGATGATAATCAAAAGGTGGAGCGCTCAGGATAAGAGGGTGTTCATCCCATCGATGTCCGACAGTCTTAGGTAACATCGCGCATTGAATTGGTAAATTGAAATCGCAACGCTCGCAACCTAAGCTGACATCTCCATGGTAGCGCATACAAGCGTTGGATACCTCTTTAGATTCACGTCGAACAAGGGGGTGGCGGTGAGCTTCATGTTTTATTGTACTAGGAAGAAGAGAGCATTTGATGTCTAGCAACAAGTCGCACTCCTTGCACTCATAGAAGAATCCATTAAAACTCCGTTTGCAGATTTGACCACATTCATAAAGACGAAAAAACTCTCGACGCCAATGGCTAAGGGAGAGTTTATGCTCCGGATGAACAGAAGAGGATATATCTTTTGGTAGCTGAGCACATTCTAAATGGATCAAGTATTTGCAATCATCACAAGTATAGCATGTACCTGAAATGGGTTCAGCACAACCGTTGCACACTGTCTCCTCATCATCTTCAGTCATTTCGCTGTAGTCATCCTGGATAGTGTCGAGAATCAAAGGATGCTCATGGCTGAAGTGGTTAATTTCTGTTGATAGTCGAATCTGTGGGAGGCTATTTTTCTCTAGGTAATGTCGGATCAGCAATGAAGGTACATTCTCTACCGGCAGGCTGACCAGTTCTGGAGTGATCTCTGTGTCACTGGGACGAGAAACAATGTCACAAGCTATGAGATGAATTAAACGTTGGGAAAAATTAAACTAATTTTTTTTTTTTTTACAGTGAAATATAATCACACTATTAGTAATGATTTATAAGGATAATATTTCCAACTTTTGACATATAGAAAAGATGAGAGAAGTATATATCTTACGAGTTAGCTTCGGCTGCCTCATAATCTTGAGACTGAGATATCATGCACTTGAGATGGATAAAGTATCTGCAAGGGCCACAGAAATATACCCAATAAAATGAGTTTAATTTTTCACGACAGATATCACAGTTTAATTTGAAATATCGGTAATTTTCTGGAAGGCAATAAGCTACAGAGAGAGGATGAGGGTGATGTTTGTGGGACAAGCTGCTCGGCAGTGAACCACAAGTCTTGTGTATCCAAAAAGAACATACAGTGCAATCATAAGACTCATCTTTGTCTTCTATGCCGCAAGCATCACACTTAAATAAGGCACTTCTTTCCTTGTGTTTTAGGGGGTGGGGGTGGCCAGTGTGTTTGAATGTGCCTTGGATGTGTAATACTATGTCAAGCCCCTCTTTTAAAAGTTTTAGTGGGTGTTGTGGATGCTTTGGATGTGTAATATGTAATGCTAATTCTGCACAGGGTTTGTGGAGAAAAACTTGACATTTATTGCAACAATATGTTGACACCCCCACCCCCACCCCCCCCCCCCCCCCCCCCCCCCCCCCCCCCCCCCCCCCAGAGATGACTGGTTGTAAACAACCGTAGGAAACAACTTTCTTGCCCTTATCATCTCCTTGCAAGTCCTTGATCAGTACAAGGGGATGATCATGGCTAAAATGATTAATCTCCAACAGATATTTTTCTCTCTTTGTTTTTACTCTCTTTCTGTCTCACAATTCAAAATGCTGTGAATGCAAACTTTTGAGAGTAATGACTCCATATAAACAGATCATGAAGCTCATATTGTAAAGTTCTATTCTAACTGTCAGGAGACATGTGAATTAAAGGGAAAATTTACATAGACATTTGTGTGCGGGCTCTATAAAATCGTTTAAAATCTCTTTATATTTTCTTATTTTCATTCTAAAAAATTACAAGCTCTCACTAATTTTGTTGCTAAATCTTAATTCATTTAATCCCCACTAATTAAATATTGATCTAAATCTGTTCCGCCTATCATCTAGCACTAACTAGAGACTACCAAAGCTGCAATGTTGAAGCTAATTCAATGGATGTTAATGTGTTCTAGTTTTGATCACAACTAGAAAAGTTCATGCTTTGACAAGGACATCAAGAACCTAAACTCCCAAAATTCCAGATTGAAGATTTGTCAAATAATTGGAAAGCAAACCAAGCTACAGATAGGTGGCAAAAAACTGTAGGTGTTGGGATATTTTTCTTGGTACAATAGAGATCGAAATCGTGGTTCAGATTTATCGCTACCCGATTATTTCATTCAACTATTGGGGGAGGTATTAGGCTATTTTAGAGATCGGAATGGGGCGGGACCTATCCCTACGTCTCGTCCTGCCACTTAAAAAATCTCCCCAACACTTGTCCCGCCCCCAAGTTCCCATGAAAAATAGGGATTACCCACAAATTTTTTTATTTTTCTTTAAAATCTTACGATATTGAATTTAATTTGAATCACGTAACTTCAAAAGATAAATTAAAATCATAACAATGATAAATATAAATATAGGTTAAATATAGATCTTAAATAAATGTCAAATATTAATTATATATTAAGTCTTATGCTTGCAGTTAAATAATAAAAATAATATTATAGCAATTGAGTCTTAAGCATTTAAAATAAATTTTGACTAAAACCATTACATATGAGAACTATATAAAAAAGAATATTTCTTTGTGTTATTGGAATCGCATTGATTATTAAAAAAAAATTCTTATCGCATGCCCACATATAATAGTAAAATTATTTTGAAGTACAATTATGAACAATTAATAAATCTTTTAAATCCACTATGATCAATAGTGAAATTGAGGTTTTGCATAAAATGATTGCAAATTTGAAGTGATGGTATATTGTGTTTTGATTAAAAGAATGATTTTAAAATCCTTTTGAGTAATCTATTTTTTCTTTTATAATACTTTGTCTAATATAATATTTTTTATATTTTCATATTTATAATTTTAACATTTTAGTACATATAAAAAACTAAATATGTAAAATTAACTATACATGCCTATGGGACGGGTTATGTGAGGTGAGAAGTGCTTATTCCCATGCTCTGCTTGGCCCTTGTACGAAGAGTTAAAGTTAATTCTCATCCTCGACTCCAATCTCCATTTCCTACCTCAATCCTTGCCCCGTTTGGGGTGAAAATAGGGCATGTACCTGCATAACCAGCCCCCATTGCTATCCCTAAGCTCTTTCACTTGACTATAAATGTAACTAATCATGATCTTATTGTCCTTATAAATTTTTATTTTTTGGGTGGTGGTATTAGGTAATCACTGAACATTCTAAAATTTAATATATTATAGTTCTTTGACAAAAAAAATAAAAAGGAACAGAGAGAGAATATCAGTTTGCAAAGTGATTTTTTTGTAAACTAATTCTTTTGTAAATTGATTATTTTCCTTCAATTAAATAAGCAAAATACAATGAACTTCCTATCTTTTTATTTAGAAGGGTTTGTCCACTGTTCATTTTTTCACATATTATCAATGGCGGAGTTGGATCTTTTGTACTTCTTTTTGTCAGTAGTTGTATGATATCAATATAGTCCTCAGCTATTGGATTGTCAGACAAAATTTAAAAATAAAAAATTATTGGATTGCAAAGGTGGAATATATACCATTTGCAGACGTGCATCAGACTAATATATATGGACACACGCATTCAAAGCACTCAAATAAGCTTCATGTGACGTGAAATAACAATGAATGTTTTGCTATAGGATTAACAACGATTTTTTTATATGAATGAATTTTTTATTTACTTTCTTTTTTATGGACTAATGTTAGTGGAAAACTTTTCATAATCAGTTTATAACAATCAAGTACAAAATTAAGGTTATATATATATATATATATATATACCCAATGATTATTTTCAGGAATAAGTTTCACCCGTTTATCTTTCCAGCTAAAAGAGGAGTAGAGATGAAATTTGATTCACAGTGAAGCTTAAAAAAAACAGTATAAAATTCTGGTTTGCATGTTAATCTGCCTCAAAATAACATCCCTATTTATTACACTAGCCAATGATTATCTAGGGGTAAGTTAATTTCACCCGTTTATCTTTTTCTAACAGAAAGAAGAGTGCAGGTAATTCACAGTGAAATTTAAAAAAATTAGTTTAAAACTGTGGTTCGCAAGTTAATCTGATTATCGAATCATAATTCATCCAATCATTTTTTTTTTGGAATTTTCTGCAATGATATCCAATAAGTTCTACCTAATGTTGCATTTGAATATTAAAAATACAAAAATGCCCTATAAATAAACAAAAAGTATCATATCCCTCTTAATTTATCATTTTGGTTGCATATTTTTCTCATATATATATATATGTATATATATATATATATATTATTTTTTTCATTAGCGACTTAAATTTTAAAAAAATAATTGAACAAATAATTCAACAGTGGTATAGTGCACTTTTTTATATAATAAATGTTGAAATTGTGGTTCAAATTCAGAATTTCTGATCACAATAAATTGTTATTCGATTATTCTATCTAACTCGCACAAAGAATTCACTTCATGTTGACCTTTTATCGACCTAGAAATGAAAGCAAAAAAGTTGACAATTTCAGACCTGTAATGTGCCTATTGTACACGTTAGATGCACTTTCACACATGTACTTTGTCCCACAGATCACTGTCTTTTGTTTTTTATTTAAAGGACCGCAAAAATATTTTACACATGAAAATGAACCTCGAAACGTCATCCATCTAAAACAAAATCCCAATGGTCCACAAATCACTGTCTTAACAACGTATAATTGTCCTTACGTAATATTAACGGTACTGAAAAAAAAGTCATTGCATACGATCCCATCATTTGGTGTACCTTCTACTACCCCACTGAGAATTCAACAACAGTCAACAAAGATTTTCACAAAGGGTATGCATTATCAGTCTCAACAAAGAGGGGAAAGGAATTAGGGACTTCATGAGACTTGCTACGCCACCACATAGTCCGCTAAGGATGGAGATTGAGGAATGTAAAGGACTTCTGGTCCAATGCCCAGATGCTAGTATTCGACATATTTACAGAGAGGCGAACAAATGTGCAAATTGACTTGCGAATTTTGGGACAATCCAATCTCTGGGAAGGACATCTCTAACAATGACGCAGCACGAGTTGACACTTCTACTGGAACAGGATATGATGGGTGTAACATTCCCCCAAGTTGTGAGGGACCGCTTGGATGTGGCTTACCCTCTTGCAATGACTAAGTACAACATGATTTAAAACTTCCTTCGCACCAAAAAAAAAGAGGGTATGCAGTATGCACTATTCTCTACAAAATCTTGCATTAAATGTGGAATTTTGAGTCTTTATTATTCTTTGCTCATTGTTCTTGAATCATTTGTATTACATCTTTGACCAGAATTTTTTTTTACTCTGATTAAGATGGCTTTTGAAGTGTAGGCACAAGGGCGGACCTAGAAATTCAATATTGGGGGAGGGAAAAATATTTTTTTAATGATACTATATATAATTTTTTAAAAATACGGGGGCCGATAATTTTTTTTAACGATACTACATAGATATTTTTAAAAAAATTTAAAACGTTGGCCCTCGGCCCCCCCTAGTACTGCCAATGTGTAGGCATAGTCTAACGGTAAAGTTGTTGTCTTGTGATAAGAAAATAATAGCTTCCCATTGTAGAAGTAGTCACTAGCAACATGCGAGGTAAATCTGCGTAGGATATAACCTAAAACGGTCCGACCCTTCCTCAAACTTCAGACTTAAAAGGTCAAATCTATGCAGGGTTTATTAAGCTAATTTCATTAACACATGGTTTATGATGCTTATTCGGTCGATCATAGGAGGTGTTTCATATTTTTCCGTGTAAGAATTGTCTTCTGTAACTTGTTAAACTGAAAAGCTTTTCATTTGTTTTGTAGAAAGAAAAACTTATCATTTCAGTAAGTTACAACTGATCCTTTTGGCTGTACTTTATAGAATTCTTTAGTTCTTTATTAATCATCATATAATGGATATAGTTTCTCATGATATAATTAAATTAAATTTGTTAAAATTAATGCATATTTCTAGAGTGTTCAAGAATAAGCAAAGTGAAAAAATCTTTAAAGATAATTGTGAGGAAATTAATAAACAAAAGGAGTGATCTAGAGTTTACTAGTTGTACTTGAATAGACTTGAAGCTTCCAAAGACTTCAACATTGTAATGTGAGCTAAAACATAAAGCTCCTAGGAGCCAACAAGAGCTCCTAGCAATTAGGAGTCATGAGCCAAACGATAGAGCCATGATCTCCAAATCAATATTGGAGAGATGGTGCTCCAACAACTACTATTGTAACTATTTCTACTACTATTGTAATGGAAGATTTCAACAAATAATTCTTCAGTCTATATTTTTCAACAAAATCAAAAGAATTGAAATCCCTGTTGTGGTTTAATTTTTTTTTAAATATCTTATTTTTATGTTTATTATGGTTTCGAATTCTGATGCTCATAGTGTGTGTTTTATGTTAGGATATTGCGCTTAAGAACATGTAAATGATAAGTTTATAGCACAAATTGAAGAGATTATGAACAATGGTTAAATGGTGATATGTCATTTTTATAAAAATTGACCTCATTGTAAACTTTTAGAATGTAATTATCTAGTACATATTTTGGTAAGATTTTGAACATCAAAGGCTAATGTTGGTAAGTGACTTTAAGTTTGTTCGACTTAGTTTTTCATATACAAAGATTTTGGTATAATACTAATTTTACCTTATCCTACATTAACATTAAGTAAATTTTGAGACCAACCCTTTGTAGATAGATACATCAACTGTAAATATCTCTTCTCTGGTGAGTGTTTTTACAATATTCAATAGAAAAAGGAATTATCAAATGAAAACACCTGAGTATGTGTTATCCAATGAGTCTTTTTACAATGTTTGGTACCTAGCTTGAGATTTCTTGTTTGGAGGTGGAAACAGAGTTACTCGTGTGATTTATCACTTGGCAGATGCAAGGGAAATCCTAAATTTTAGCTTCACTAGACTTTATAGGAAATTGTAATATTAAGATTCGTATGGGTGTATTTTGTAAGCAGACTCATGGAAGTGATGGTTAGAACAACCTATCTTGTACAGAAACTTTCAAGAAAATGATTGCAGAATTCTCACCAAAAAGGTCCCAAGTAGGTTCACTTTCCAGTTTTTATAGAGATTTAGGATGTAGACTTCCAGCAGCTAAAAAGTAATAGTATCCTTGGAAGTGAGTGGCTTATTCAACATTGTCATTTTTATGATTAGCCTGAATTTGCTAAATGCTTTTACCATTACTAGAACAGCCTCAATCCTTATATTCTTGGGAAAACGCAATGGATTTCCATAGTCAGGGGCTTCATTCATAGCTAGTATTGGTGCCTTTCTCTATTACAGAATAAGTAATCAATTAGAACATGCAATTTATGTGCCCAAAAATTCCCAAATTTGTTGGCAACCTAAGATGTGGAGTCATGGTTGTTCTCAACTTGTTTATGCCGAAAGCTCAATAAATCAATGATCTGCAACTTAAAATTTTTGAATGTAAAACGCTTCAAGTTCAGCAAAGCTAGAATTCCTGGTTGTTGAACCTAATTCCTACTTTCTAAGTCTTTGAATTTCGTAATGTTCAATCATGTTATATTTGTCTATCCATTTGTCTGAAGTTTGTCTAGTTCTTTTGTTTCTTTTCACTCTCTTATAAAATGCCAGTTTTTGTCAGTTGTTGTCGATTTGTTGTCCATAGTAGCTCTGTAGAGGTGAGTGATGTGATTGTATTTGCAGCACTCAAACCTTGGTATTTGTACTATATCTGCAACTTAACTTGACAATTATTGCAACACTTTGATACTTTCGATGTAATGTCGGATGATACCAGAAAGTGGAAGTTCAAACCCAAAACAATCCAAAATGCAAGTCAAGAAGTGGACAATATGGAAAACATGCGGAACGATGGAAGAATGGACTCCTTAGAGTCAGAATTTGGCCGAAACTAGCGTGTAATCAGACTCTGAACGCTAAAAATAGCCCGAAAATGCCTCGATCAATGTTCGGTCAAAGCCCGGTCAAAAGTCAACATTCAAGCTCAGAAAATCAGCAAAATGGCACTCGAGCGCGCCCTCTTAGCGCTCAAACACCTTACACGGAAAATTCCACCACCTTCTGGAAGAAAACACGTGGCAAAGATTCAGTGATGCAGTAAAAGGGCGTTCGAGTGCCAGTGAGCGCCCCTCATTGGCGCTTGAGCGCGCCTCAAGGACCTTCTGAAAGTCGCCACGTGTCGCAAAATCAACGGACCGAATATAGGGCACTCAAGCAGGCCTATTGGGCATTCGAGTACCCCCTTTGAAATTTTGTCTATAAATAGCCCCTTTCCCTCCGAAATAATTAATTAATTATGGATTTTAGTTATTTTTAATCAATTTTTGAGTCAATTCTAGTCAGTTTTTAGTTGTAGTTATATTAAATTAGTAGGATACGAGAGAAATCCCATCTAAGTGGTTCTTATTCGGAAAAATTTTGGCCGAATAGCTACTATTAAAGGGAAGTCCGACCCAAGTAGTTATTATTCTGGGGAGGTTCTGCCCGAATAGCTTTTAATAGGAAAGCTCTTATTTGGGGAAAACTCATCCCTAATAGTTCTTATTCGGGGAAAATTAACTCCTCTCGAATAGCTACTTTGTGTCGGACCTCTACTCAAATTTTGGGGATTAGAAATACGCGTTCGTCGATACGAGGGAGCCTTTCTTGACTTTCTTTTATTTACAGAATTCGTATTCAATTATGTCTGGGTAGATTGATATCTAAGGGAGAATATTGTAAATGTTAGTCTTATAATATACGGTCTCGGATTCAAATTATACATTTTAAATGCAATATATGGCTTGTTTTAATTCAATATTATTTTTCATACGTAATGTTTTTCAGTAGATGTATGATTGCTTTACTATTGAATATTGTCTTTCATAACGTAATGCTTTTCAGTAGATGTTATGATTGCTTTACTTCCGTGCCATGTATCTATGCTTTAATAGTGAATCAAAAATAGCTTGACAAACTTAGATTCCATGAACAAAGGTAATGCTTTTAAGTAGACCTTAGTTTCTAGACCAAGTAAGGAGAAGTTGATTGCTTAGTCGAAACAGACCTTTTACACCGGGTTGCAAGGACAGTTCCATACTATGGCTCCAATACTCGTAGATGGCACATCACCTACATCAGAGTTAGTAATCGGGATTTTAATAAGCTAAGTTGATTGACTAGGCTAAATGCTTATAGCTTAACCTTTGCATTAAATCAGATAATCTTGAATACCGAGCCTAGATTAATTGACTCATTTACATATTCAACCCCTAGATCACTATCCCTCATATTCATATTTAGTTAGTTTAACTTAGTTGTAGCATAGGTTAAAAATAAACACCCTGTACAAACTGTTGCTTACCCCTTTAACACTTTCATACATTACTTCACTAACTAACTAACGAGCTTCCATGTGGTACGATTCCGCACTCATAGCACACTACACTGCAAATCTCTGTGCACTTGCGGGTATTTTAACTTGGTTTATTGCGCACATTTTTAACGCATAACCCGATCGCATTAAATTTTTGGCGTCGTTGTCGGGGAAGCACAGTCTAGTTTAGTTTTTGAATTAAAACTGTGAACCTGTTTTAAGTGTTGTCTATATTTGTTTTAAATTGTATAAATTTTACTTGTAAAGTATTTTGCACATAGCTTATAAATTTGTATATTTTCTGTATAATACTTGCACATAAACTATTCATATTATGCTTTGTTAAAATAGCTTACACATATACTTCGCTTATTTTTGTCTTTAATTTAAGTACTTATTTTAAATTCCGTATTTACTTCAGTACTTAGTTTACTTTATGCCTTTATTTATAATACGTAGTTTATTTTCTGTATTTAGTTAATATACTTGGTTTATTTTCTGTCTTAACTTATTGTACTTAACTTTAGTTTATTTTACATGCATGGGCGTCGTTCATTAAATCCGAAACTCTCCCAGTTTGATCCCGAGCCCTAGAAAACTCCGCGAAGGAGAGTCCAAGTCCCGATGGCAGAACAAGAAGGAAATATGAAAAACATACTGCCTCTTCCTATAGCTCAACCTGTTAACCGACCCATTAATCGACCCATTGACCCACAAATGACTCTTCGTCAACATTTCTCTCCGGGTGATTACAACCCTGAATTTGCCATAGCCCCACCGACTCTTGCCAATGTTAATTTTGAGCTTAAGTCATGGACAATTTCAAATATGCCTTCCTTCTACGGGAAGAGCAATGAAAGCTCTCACGCTCATATCATACAATTCTTGGAAGCATGTTCTATGCTTCACATTCTTAATGTGAGCCGTGAGATTATTCAACTGCGTCTATTTTCATTTTTCTTGAAAGACAAAGGCAAACAATGGTTGAATTATTTAGACGCAGGAGTTTTTACATCTTGCGAAGAACTTGTTCGGAAATTCTTACATAGGTTTTTCCCAATGGCCAGAACCACTACTCTGCAAACAGACATCATGTCATTCGTTCAGTCGGATTTAGAGCCTTTTCATGAAGCCTGGGAGAGATTTATAGATATTAGGAATCAGTGTCCCCACCATGGGTTTGCCCGTCACAAACTCTTGCATTATTTCTTTATAGGTCTTACACCTCAGCAGAAAATAATGGTTAATGCAATGAGTAATAAAGGTTTCTATAACCTCACAGCAGACAAAGCTTGGAGTAGAATTGAGAATATAGCTGAAGATTCTCTTCAGAACACAGCTATAGATAGAGAAACTAGAAGCACCCACAACCCCCAAAAGATGACATTTTATGAGGTTAACTCTTACTCTAACACTCAATTGACCGATAAAGTAGATGCCCTAGTACTTCAATTAGAAAAATTCATGTCTTTAGGGTCTACTTCTTCACAACAAGCTCCTCGAATCATGGAAGTTTTTGCTGTATGTTTTGCAGTAGATCACTCTACTCTAGACTGTCCAATCAATTCAGAATTTCCTGAATTCATGCAAGAACAAGTCTTCGCCACTCAAGGATATACAATGTCACGCCCCAACCCGACTTCTGGAGGTTAGACTAGGGTGTAACCTAATCATTATCATTAATTTACGACTATAACTGATTGATGAATGTTAATGCTTATCCATTAGCCTAGAAGTCCAAAAGTTTTTTGAAAAATCGGTAGCATAACAGCTGTATTTAGGACATTTGGTTTGACCTAATTTCTAGAACACCTCAAAATTTCCAATCATTAATCCGATTCTAACAAAGATTCATATTTTGTCATCAACCAATATACCTACTAATTTATCTCGAAAGTCTCGTTTGATTAATAAGCCTAGCATGATCACTATGTCCCGTTTATTTGTCAATTCCTGTCATACAAGTACCTATTATCCTTTAACTTATGAATGAGCACCTAGGTGAGATTAGATAGAGTTATATTATTTGCTTCTTCACCTAGTGGTTTAAACACCTATGATAACTAATCAAGACAATGAAAGCAAATAACCAAATAAAGAGTTCGTCCGAATATAGTTAGTACAAGCCAAAATTATGCCCCAAATTACAACGGGGGTCATTTACAACAACAACATAAGTAGTCTTCAAAACAAACACAACGTCTATATAGCAACCACATTCAGGAAAAGCACACAAGGCACGTAATCACTCCAAGGATTTATCAACAAACACATTCTCCTCGGGTACTTGTTCCAAATCTGCTTCACCTGTGATGATAAAAGAGGGTGAATCCTTATGAACTCAGCGAGGGGGGAACAAGTGACAAGGTTTTGAAATCCTTTTTTGGTTAATCTTATGAAAGCCCCTTTTTGAAAACATGTCACGTAATACAAATAAGAAAGTAAGCATGGAATAAGAATCAATAGAACAATAGATATAATTACCAATCATTTCAATGATACGGTGAGCTTTTGATCTCAAGTTCAATTCCGATAACCAATGTTGTAGCCGGTATCAATCATCCACTTATCACTCTAAATGGGTATACTTTGGATTGTACACCAAATCCTACGACCCAACTCTCTGAGGGTGGAATACCAAACGAGAGAGGGAATTGGACCATGGTAGTCACGAGAGCACCGACAAGCCCTATGCCCCCCGGCGTTCGTGAAACACTATCATGCCACAATGAAAGGTTGTAACCTTGTATGCAATGCACATTTATGCCATTTAACATTTCACATTAGGAGGTCAATAAAGTAAGTTGCCTCCGAGCAAGTATATGATCACATTTTGACATATTGACACATAAGGCATTGTAAGAACATATAATCATTTCATATATCAATTTGAAAGCAATTAAACTTTCATGGGCAGCCAAGTAATCATGTTCAAAATAAGTCATAGAATATCTTTTAACGATTCTCATTAGAAGGTCAACAAAGTAGGTTGCTTCCGAGTAATTATATGATCACATATCGACAAGTAAATATACGAGGCATGCTTTGACATGTAATTTCACTTTGTAAAACACTTAAAAGCGTATGAACATTTAACGGAAAGCCAAGTAACACCTTACAAACACGTCATATAACTCATTTTAGTTCATGTACCAAGTGTTAGGGACATACGAGCATGCTACGACACTTTACACAAAACCGGGTGCACAAATAGTTAACTTATCAACATGCAATCATCGAGTATTATGCTTAGAGATATAAAGACAATTCCGGGCAGCCCATTAACATTCCTCAACATCAATTATAAGTCACACAAGGGTGGTTTATGACTTGGAACTCTACGTAGCCATTTGGGTTTACAAGGACCGTGCTCAGGTGTAGGTTTAGTTGGCTAATAACCACAAGAATCACTTAGACCAATTCAAGCACACTTAGAGATTATTGGATAGCCTACTCACAACTCAAATGAATTCATTTAATCATACAATAGTCACTTAGCAAGCATGCGTAGGCAATAGGGCTTCAATATCGTGCTCACACATACGACCAAACAAGAATTCATCATGTAATGAACCTAAGCCATGTATCAACTAATCTAAGCAACCTCATTCAACCAAAACATCCCATGCAACTCCTAATTTTCATAAGTCCAAGAATTCAATACCTCAAAGTACAATTACAACATGATTTAAATCAAGTTTCCAAGCAAAACCTCACTGCAATAGCCTATTTTTCCTCATTCGATAACCAAGAAAATAACCTCCAAATTCAGTGAATCAAATGTCAAATTTAAGCTTAACGAGTGCTTTAAATATTGGAACAAACCTCGCTGCATTTCGAGTTCGGAAATAGGAGTTATGACCAAAACCGTGAGACTACGCAAATCTGTCCAATTTTATACACATTTCGATATTTTCCCTTTTGGGGGTTTTAAATTCAAAATTAGCTTTAGCCTATTTCTTCAAGATATGTTCATAACTAAAAAATATAGTGAATCGCCATATTTCATGCATTTTTAACATCGTTTGCTGGGCTAAAAATATTTCGTTCTACATGGACAGAGAGTTGCCAGAAAAACGTCACTTCTAGTCTCAAGGTTTCTAGCAATTTCCAAGCCATGCACGAGAAGTATGCTCATATAAACACATGTACATGGACTTCAAGAGTAAATACAGCCATATAAGAGCATGCATGTGAGTTTTGAAAGCATTTGAAAAGATTTAGCCCTCACCTCTTTGAAGACTTAGCAAGAATGCATGAAATCCTTGTTTTTGAGCCTTGAAGGTGCCAAATCCTTCATACTCCTAGCTTGATCGAATGGTAGCTTGTTTTTCCTTAAATCCTAGTCTAGTTAGCAAGTATAGAAGGTGTGCATGTGCTCAAAACCAAAAGAGGAAGAAGATGAACCACAAAACTTACCTTAGGCCAAAAATAGTGAGCTTTTGAGGGATTTGAGTATTCTTGGTTGGCTTGATTGCTAAGGCCGAGTCTTTGAGTGTCCTAGAGAGAAAGCTTGAGTCTTGGAGGCACAAGGAAAAGCTACGGCTGAAATTTGGTGAGAGAGGGAGAGAGAAAGCAAGAGAATGCAAGAAATGTCTTGCAAAATTTGTGTTTTGAGTGTGTGTATGGTCATGGCCGAAAATGGCCTTGTCTTTGTGGTCAAAATGCTTTGGTTTTGTCTTGTTGTAACTAGTGGTTGATTGTGTGAGGATAGTGTAAGTTGTGTGTCTTGTGTAGCATGTTTAGGAATTAGGAAAAATGCATAGGAATTGGGTAAAAGCATGACATGTAAGTCATTTTGTCTAGCATGAGTATGAAGTAGAAAATTTGACTTGGATTGTTTGAATTTGCCTTGGTATGGTCGGCCATAGCATGATGAGGTGGATTAATTTTGTGTTTTATATGTATAATGGTGAATTGTAGTATTTTGGGATTATAGATTTTTAGTGTGCATGAGTTTTAGGAGAGAGAATGTAGAATGTTTAGGGGATTAGGTTGTTTGTCTTCTAGTGGGTTGAATTAGGATTAAAGTATAGTATTTAATAGTTAGTGGGTTTGTAGGAAAATATGATTAGGTATATTATATTGGGCGATGTTTTGGATGATGATAGGGTTTTGTCTTGTAGTGAATTTGAATTAGGATTAAAATAATGTTAGTGGATTGTTTAGGAATAGTTTAATGTTATTTTATTGTTAATGGAGTTTGTAGGATTTGAATTAGAAATATAATATTAGTTAGTGGATTGTGTAGGATTATTTTATTGTCTAATGCTTTGTGCATGAATCTTTTTTGATTAACATACAGGCACGCATTCTTAGGTTTAGGGCACGCACTTCGAGATAAGGCACGCACTTCTAGGTAAATGCATAGATTCTAATGTAATGCACACAATCCTAGGTGAATGCATGTAAACCAATGCAAGGCACGTAATTCAATGCAATGCGTGAAAATCCAGGTACAACTCTTATATATAGGTTAAGGCACGCAGTTCAAGATTAGTGTACACAAATCGAGGTATCACACATAAATTGATGTCAAGGCATATATATCTAAGTATCACACGTACATCGAGAATTAGGACACACACTTCTAGGTCAAGGCACGTATGACGAGACATGCACGAAAACCAAGACAGGGCACGTAATTCAAAGTCAGTCATATAATTTTGGGTTTCAAGCACGCAAATCGAGGTAAGACACATTATTCGGGGTTGGACCTCACATACAAGGAATTACAATCCATATTCAAATACGTATAATCCTGGTTTGTGAGACAACCCTACATTTTCATGACGACAGAGGAATCATGAGATTCAGTTTTCTCAACAACATATCAAAAACAACAAGGAAATTTTGAACCTCGTTTCCCTCAACAATCATATCAAAGGCCACAAAATTCTAACCCTCTTGGTTTGTACCCAGTTCAGAAAGAACCATTCTGAACACAACGGAACAATTTCCCCGCTCTTCCTCCTACACAGTCATTATCTGATGACAAGTTTGACAAACTCTTACAATTAGTCCAAGTTCAGCAACATCTATTGTTAAATTTGAGGGACAAATTGGACAAATGGTCCAAACTTTAAGCAGGAGAGATGAGGGTAAACTCTCGTCTCAAACCGTGGAAAATCCATGAGGACAATGTAGTAATGTCCAAACTGAGACCGCCCACGAACAGACTAAGGCCGTAACTATCCTTAGGAGTGGGAAAGTGATAGACAAGGAGGTTAGAAAGAAAAATAAGGATGTTCCTGAGGAGATTGAGGAACCTGAGATCGAGGTTTTAAGCAACAATGTTGATGACTCCCGTAGGAATGGAAACCTAACGGTAAAGCCTTTAGTTGAACCTTCATCCAAAGCATCTTTCCCAACAGCTCTGTCCCGACCGAAGCCGAGTGTTAATCCTAACCAACTCAAGGTCTTGGAGCATCTGAAAGACATTAAGATCAATCTGCCTTTAGTAGAAGTAATCCAACAAATCCCTGCCTATACCAAATTTTTAAAGGATTTATGTGTGAAGAAGAGACGGACCAACTCCATTCCCAAAAAGGTCTGTCTTACTGAAAAGGTTAGTAGCATCTACACTAGAGGGTTGCCTCAAAAGTGCAGAGACCCAAGAGCTTTCATGATTCCATGTTTAATCAATGACCAATGGGTAGAAAGTGTCTTGCTAGACTTAGGGTCTAGTGTTAACCTTATTCCCCACACAGTTTACCAAAGGCTAGGTCTTGGAGAGTTGACCCCAACAAATGTAACCCTCCAATTGGCAGATATATTTGAGCAGAGTTCTCGAGGTATTGTAGAGTATGTCCTAGTCAGAGTAGGAGAATTTTTGTTCCCACTGGATTTTATTGTGTTAGATATGGACTTAGGCCCTGATAACAAGAATACCACTCCCATCTTATTAAGCAGACCTTTTCTAGCAACAGCTGATGCTGTTATCTACTATAGGACGAGAATGATAGAATTGACATTTGGGAATATGAGAATGAAGTTAAGGGTTGCTGATGCGGCCAACAAGTTGGACCAAGATGAGGAAGAAAAATGCTTCCATGTTGATACCATTAACTCATGTATAAATGAGTTTGCCCAATCACTCTTGTCTCCTGATTAGGAGATAGCTAAACTTGAACAGCTATTGTTTGAATGCGACATTTCGCCTGAAATGGTCGCCTCTGCTTCCATTGTTACTGATCAAGATAAGGATGATCAAGTAACAAATCCTTTCCCTAAAGTCCCTGATTGTCCCACAATTGGGTCTTCACCAACTTTAGAGCTCAAAACCTTGCCTGAACATCTTAAGTATGCCTACTTAGGACCTGAAGAGACTTTACTAGTCATCATTGCCTCGGATTTGACTACCAAGAATGAAGCCAAACTTTTGAAAGTCCTGAGTACTCACAAAAAGGCGATAGGTTGGACAATTTCAGACTTGAAAGGAATTGATCCCTCTGTGTGTATGCACTGAATTCATCTCGAGGATGGAGTTACTCCTTCTTGAGAATTTCAGAGAAGACTAAACCCTAAGATTGGTGATGCCGTTCACAAGGAGATCATTAAGTTACTTGATGCGGGTATTATCTACCCAATTTCTGACAGTCCTTGGGTAAGTCCGATACAAGTTGTACCAAAAAAATCTAGGATTATTGTGGTCTCAAACAACAAATAAGAGCTCATTTCTACACGCACCACTACTGGGTGGCGTGTATGCATTGATTATAGAAAGCTCAACTCCAAAACAAGGAAAGACTACTTTCCTTTGCCTTTCCTTGACCAAGTCCTAAATAGAGTAGCCGAATAAGGCTACTACTGCTTTTTGGATGGGTATTCGGGATATAACCAAATCCCAGTCTTTCCTGAAGATCAAGAAAAGACTACATTCACTTGTCCCTATGGTACCTTTGCTTTTAAGCGTATGTCTTTCAGTTTTTGTAATGCCCCTGCGACGTTTCAAAGATGTGTGATGGCCCTCTTCTCAGACATGATCGAAAAGTTCCTAGAAGTCTTCATGGATGACTTCTCAGTGTTTGGAGCTACCTTCAACGAGTGCCTTACACATCTTTCACAAGTGCTTGACCGATGTGTTGAAATGAATCTGGTTCTAAGTTGGGAAAAGTGCCACTTCATGGTTAGACAAGGTATAATCTTGGGTCATGTTGTTACACAGGATGTAATCCATGTGGACCCAGCCAAAGTCGAGCTAATAGAAAAGCTTCCCGCACCTAAGATGGTGCGTGACATCCGATCGTTCCTTGGTCACGCTGGTTTCTATCAACGTTTCATCAAGGACTTCAGCCATATAGCCCGACCTCTCACTAGTCTCCTAGCACACAATACTGAATTCAACTTTGATGACAAGTGCTCGGAAGCTTTTGAGAAACTCAAATCCTTGCTATCCTCTGCTCTAATCATCCAACCTCCTGACTACAGTCTCCTCTTTAAGATAATGTCCAATGCATCAGACTATGCAGTGGGAGCTGTATTAGGCCAGCGTAAGGACAAGCTGCCTACTGTGATATATTATGCTAGCAAAACTTTAGATGAAGCTCAAAAGAACTACACTACCACTGAAAATGAATTGCTAGTTGTAGTATTCTCCCTGGATAAGTTCAGATCTTACATCCTAGGATCCAAAGTAATAGTCTACACAGACCACGCGACTTTGCGGTATTTACTGACCAAAAAGGATACAAAGCCCCATCTAATCCGTTATCTATTACTCCTATAAGAGTTCGACCTTAAGATCAATGACAAGAAAGGAAGCGAGAACTCGGTTGCCGATCATCTATCACGTTTGGTACGTGATTCTTATATTGACACTCTGCCATTCAAAGTTACGTTCCTTGACGAACAACTTTTTGTTGTCTCACATAAGACCCCGTGGTATGCCCACTATATCAATTATCTGGCTACCCAAGAGCTTCTAACTCACTGGGGTAAACGAGAAAGGGAACGATTCATGGCACAAGTCAAGTACTTTATCTGGGAAGATCCCTATCTTTTCGACAAGTGGAAGTGTCGAATAAGGAAATCAAGTCAATACTTCAGAAAATGGTTAGGCCCGATCGCAAAGATTGGTCAAGTCGTCTACATGACGCATTATGGGCTTACCGTACTGCTTTCAAAACTCCCATCGGTATGTCGCCGTATAGGTTGGTATACGGTAAAACTTGCCACCTCCCTGTTGAACTTGAGCATAAAGCCTATTAGGCTATTAAGGCCCCTGAACTTTGACTTGTAACAGGCAGGTGAAGGTAGGAAGTTGGCGTTAAGTGAATTGGAAAAGATTTGAAGTTTATAAGAATGCCAAACTCTACAAAGAGATAATGAAGAGGATTCATGATAGATCTATTTTAAGAAAAACCTTCTCTCCTTCTGATAAAGTGTGGCTGTTTAATTTTTTCCATGCAAATTGAGAACAAAGTAGGATGGTCCTTGTGAAGTGCTTAAAGTATATCCTTCCGTAGTTATCTTGATTAAACATCCCACAGATGGGCGTGTTCTCATAGTCAATGGACAAAGACTGAAGCATGTTTTCGATCTTAAGGTGGTCCCTCATGAAGTTGAATCCGTTGAACTTCTAGACCCTGTATACCTTCCATAAAATGGAATCTGCCTAGCTTATGGCATTAAACTTAGTACAACCGTCTGGCTGAAGACGTTAAACTTAGCGCTACTAGGAGGCAACCTAGTACTCTTTTGTGTAAATATTTGTTTAATTTATGTCATCTACATGTACTCTTTGAATCTTTCTCCAGCTTTAGGTAGTTTGGGTTTTAAAGCCCTGAGGAACATTCATAGAGGTACCAGTGTTATTATACTAGTGGTCACTGTACATTTCTGTGTGCGGTTAGCTTAATTGTGTAACATTATCTTATAGTGTGAGCTATTCCACCAGCTTAATGTAGTTTGGGTCTGTTGGGTATTATTTGATAAGGTAGTTGGGAGTGTGAGTATACACCAGACGTAACGTCTGTGACATAAAACCCCGTTGTTCTGTCCTTGACCCTGTAGAACTAGCTTTGGCCTTAAGTGGCCAAAGGAAAGCACTAGATGTCATGAGCACAGAAACCTCTAAAAGAGCTAGTCTTTGTAAGAGTATCAACTCTAGAACCCCAGAAAAAAGTCTAAATGGTTTGCGTAGTTTATTTATTTGCTTTATGTCTTAGTTTTATTCCTTGACTGTAATTCTTTTTGACCCTATTCCCTTATACTATTTTGTATAGATTAACTATTATTTTTGTTGTGTTGGTGATAATCTATAAAATGCTTTGTCTACTAATCTTTAATTGCAGAATGATACATCTTTTGGCAAAAGTTAGTAGAGAAGCTTTGACATTAACATAGAAATACTTCACATCAGGTGATATCTATCCTTACTACATTTCCCTTTATACCTGATCAACATACGCTGAAGTGCAAGCAAACCATAGGTTTGGGGATGTAGCATTTGTCATTATGTTATTACTTGCATTGTCACGCCTCGAAATTAAACACTTGTACACTGTCTCGGCACGTGACATGCCGCGTGCTAAAAGGATAAGATCCCTAAAACTCGCTAGGCGCACATCTATTAAACACTCAAATCAGAGCCACTAAACCATACATATTTGATTACAAACCAAATCTCCAAATAGTCATAAAGAACAGATCCTCAAAATTAATACAATCAAACCCAAATGTCACAAATAAAGTTCCAAACTGAATTCTAATAACATTTAATAAAGTAAATTTCATGCCACTAAATCGTCGTGCTCGGGTGTCTCTACCCTGTTCACAGATGTAATGCTTATTCTGTTTTAACTGCAAAGAAAGCAGGTAGAAGCAAAAATGATAAGCGAACAAAAGCTCAACAAGAGAATTCAATCCACAATAAAAATACAACTTGGGGATTGAGTCAGGAAATTTCTGACTGGAATTCACGAATTTCGCAACAGATACTATACATATAACAGTTGGTTAATAATTGACAGACTAATACATTTAGTAGAACAGAAGGAAATAGTCACTAACATGACTCATAAACAAAATATATATAAATAGTTGTGACTGCATTTAACCCGTGCAGTGTCGGTTCAATAATAAATTTGGTCACTTTAATAGAACAAAATCCAAAATAATAATAATTTTATTCAACAATTCCATATGAACTTAATCATTAAATAACTCAAAGTCCGGAGTAATCTTTAAAGGAAAAACTAACAATAAAAGATCTTAACAAATGAAATATCAAATTCACTTTCGGATTAAACGTATACTAATTGAACGATATAACACAAGAGGGAACAAATCGCGAATCTAAAAATTAGGATGAGCATAAGAAATATTTGGAGGAAGATAGATGAATTCCACTTACACTTTGGTCCAAGAGCAAAATTCTCAAATCACAATATCGCAAATCTTAGTAATCACTTTAGTCTTCTAAACACATAAACCAAAATTTCTATTACCAAATAAGTCATCAACAATTAATTCTAGAAATTATTTCACAACTTATGATAAAACCTCTAGCCTATGAATTTTAGCCAGTTACTTACCTTACCTAAAGAAGCTTTTGTCTAAGGTCTCTACGATTGAGAGCAAAGAAATGAAAGGAACGGTAGAAGAAATGAAAGAGATGTCTGATCTCTTATGCATTCTTTTTTTTTATTATTGTTATTATATTTTTTTTTAGTCAAAGTCATCATTAGCAACACTTTTCATCATTATCCCCACTTCCTTTTATTCCCAAAATCACTCCACTTTACCACATTTTAAGATACTTTGTTTCCCACTCATCATTTTTTTTTCTTTTGTTTGATTTGGACGGTCATTACATTTTCCCTCCCTTATAAAGTTTCGTCCTCGAAACTTACCTTAATCAATGAAGAGAAAAGGGATACTTTGCTCTTGCTTCATGCTTCGGTTCCCATGTAGCTTCCCTTGGTGTTTGACCTTGCCATTGAATCTTCACGAAAGGAATAGTACGGTGTCTCAACACTTGATCTTTGTGATCTACAATGCCAATGGGTTTATCCTCAAAGGTAAGATCTTTATTAATGTGAAACTGCTCATGTTGAAGTACGTGACTGGGATTGTATACATATTTTCTGAGCTGCAACACATGAAATACATCATGAATCCCGGCCAAGGAAGGTGGTAGAGCAAGTCTATAAGCCAATGGACTTAATTTCTCCAATATCTGAAATGGCCTAATAAAACGAGCTTTTAACTTTCCTCGCTTTCCAAATCTCACTACCCTTTTGGTGGGTGATACTTTGAAGAAGACATGATCTCCGACTTGAAATTTTAAGTCTTTCCTTCTTTTGTCGGCCCAACATTTTTGTCGATCTTGGGTTGCCTTCAATCTCTTGCGAATCATTTTGATATTGTCTTCGGTTTCTTCTACAAGTTGTGGGCCTAATATCTTTCTTTCACCTAGGTCCCAATAGAGTGGTGTTCTACATTTTCTTCCATATAGGGCCTCAAATGGTGACATCTGAATACTGGCATGGTAGTTATTGTTGTATGCAAACTCCACAAGAGTTACATATTTTTCTCAATTATCGCCAAAGTCTAATACACAGGCTCGTAACATGTCTTCTAAAGTATGAATAGTCCTTTCTATCTGCCCGTCAGTTTGTGGATGATATGCTGTGCTCATTCTTAGATTAGTCCCTAAAGCATCTTGTAGACTTTTCCAAAAGTTCGAAGTGAATCTTGGATCATGATCAGACACAATTTCCTTAGGTACACCGTGCAATTTCACAATGTGTTTGAGATAGAGATCCACAAATTTTTCTAATTTTGCATCAACACGAATCGGTAAGAAATGAGCTGATTTTGTCAAACGATCCACAATAACCCAGATAGCGTCATTCTTTTCTCATGACCTTGGTAAGCCTACGACAAGGTCCATCGAAATGCATTCCCATTTCCATTCTAGAATATCCAATGGTTGAAGGAGTCTAGACGGTTTTTGATGTTCTGCCTTAATCCTTTGACAAGTCAAACATTTAGCCACAAATCCTCCAATTTCTTTCTTCATGTTTCTCTCTCCACCAGAACTTCTCACGTAAATCTTGATACATTTTTGTTCCTCCTAGGTGTATAGAGAAACGAGATCCATGAGCTTCAATTAAAATTTTTCTTTTTAACTCTGGGTTATCAGGCACGCATATTCTATCACCAAAACGTAGGGTTCCATCATCATGTAAGCGAAGATAAGAATCTTTCCCATCTTCAATCTCTGCTCGAATTCCTTCAAGATAAGGGTTCTTACGTTGGGCAACTTTGAGCCTCTCAAAAAGAGTAGATTGTACAAGGATATGCGCCAATATGTCGTTGCTAGAAGTCCTTATCACTTCAATTTGTAAGTTATCCAGCTCGCTAATCAAGTCATCTTGTGTAGTAATCATGGCTGTCATGCTAGTAACTGGATGTCTACTTAGTGCATCATCTACCTTGTTGGCCTTACCTAGATGATAATGTATTGAGATATCATAATCCTTGATAAGTTCCAACCAATGTCTCTGTCTCAGATTCAGTTCCTTTTGGGTGAATAAATATTTCAGACTCTGATGATCTGTATATATTTCACATGTAATCCCATACAAATAATGTCGCCAGATTTTTAGAGCAAAAACTACAGCAGCTAATTTTAGATCATGGGTAGGGTAGTTACGTTCGTAACTCTTCAACTGTCGTGAGGCATAAACAATTACCTTTCCATGCTGGATAAGTACACAAACCAAACCTACTTTGGAAGCATCACTATAAATGGCGAATCCTTCGGTACCTTCTGGTAACATAAGCAACGGAGCTATTACCAGTCGTTGTTTTAACTCTTGAAAGCTACTTTCACATTTAGGGTTCCATTCGAACTAGACTTTCTTTCCTAAGAGTCGGGTCAAGGGTGCTACAATACTTGAAAAACCTTCTACAAATTTTTTATAGTATCCAGCCAATCCCAAAAAGCTGCGAATTCTGTTGCATTGGTAGGTCTCGGCCAATGTGCCACTGCCTCTATCTTTTGAGGATCTACAGAAACACCTTTTGCAGTGATTACATGACCTAAAAAAGGCAACCTTAGACAACCAGAACTCATACTTCTTTAGTTTGGCATACAACTGATTTTCTTTAAAAGTTTGTAAGACAACCTTTAAATGTAGTTCATGATCTTCAGTGCCCTTCGAGTAAACAAGTATGTCGTCAATGAAAACCACCACAAATTGATCTAAATATTCCTTGAACACGCAGTTCATCAAATCCATGAAGACAGCTGGTGCATTTGTTAGCCCAAAGGGCATCACTATGAATTCGTAATGCCCATACCTAGTTCAGAAAGCTGTTTTTGCCACATCTTTCTCCCTTATCTTTAGTTGATGATAACCAGATCTCAAATCTATCTTTGAGAAAACTTGAGCTCCTCGGAGTTGGTCAAATAAGTCATCAATGCGTGGCAATAGATACTTATTCTTTACTGTTACTTTGTTCAGCTCCCTATAGTCAATGCACAATCTTATGTTCCCATCCTTTTTCTTCACAAACAACATAGGAGCACCCCAAGGAGAAACACTCGGACGGATCTGTCATTTATCTAAAAGTTATTGTAGTTGTACTTTTAATTCTTTCAACTCTGCCGGAGCCATACGGTATGGTGACTTAGAGATGGGTACAGTGTTCGGGACTAATTCGATCTCAAATTCAACCTCTCGATCAGAGGGTAGTCCAGGAATGGCTTCGGGAAAAACATCAGGAAATTCCTTCACAACAGGGATGTCTTCCAATTTAGGTTCTTCTTGTCCAGTGTCCATTATACAAGCTAGAAAGCTTGTGTAGCCTTTCTTTAATAGTTTGTGTGCCTTCAAAGATGAGATAACACATGGACCAAGAGAACTCTTGCCCACAAATTCAAATTTAGCTTTTCCAGGAATTTGAAATACTATTTTTTTAGCAAAACAGTCGACGTGACCGTGGAAAGAAGACAACCAATCCATACCCAAAATTACATCAAAATTTCTCATTTCAAGCTTTATTAAATTGGCAGGTAAATCTCTCCCCTCAATTTTAACTAAACAATTTCTATACACAGTGCGAGCCATAGTAGAATTACCCAAAAGAGTTTCAACACAAATATCATTAGGTAACACATCAGAGACACAATTTAAAAAGAATGCAAATTTAAGCGAGACATAAGAGTAATTTGAACCTGTATCAAATAGAACGTAGGCATATTCAGTCATGATAGGTATAATACCTGCCACCACTTCTTCATTAGCTTGAGCATCTCCTTGAATCATCGCGTAAAGTCGGGTACGATTCTGTGGCCCTTGGTTATCACGTCTATCTTGACCACCCTGGCGTGGTCCAGGTCTACCTTGGTTAGGTTGATTGCCCTATCTCGCAGTCTGTGGCTGCTCTTGAACTAACGAACAATCTCGATATGATGATCAGTAGACCCACAACGTAGACATGCTCCACTCTTCCACCAACACACTCCTGGTGGATGCTTTCTTAAACATATACTACATCGTTCTATAGCATTATTCTCTTTGCTTGCGGTTACAACTATTTTTGGTACATTGCCTTGTTGTTTGCCCCTATGTTGAGAATCACTTGCTCGATCCCTCTTTTTATTTTCAAGCTTTTGTTGATGTCTTTTCTTAATCCCCAACCTTTTCTCAGTTACCAATGCAGTATCATACACATCTTGAAACGTTTGGTGACGAAAGACCTTCACCCTCTCAAGGATCTCAATATGCAAGCCAGCCTCAAACATTTTTGATTATACTTCTTCATTTGACACAATTTGAGGAGCAAAGCGTGACAGCTCATTAAATTTCAATCCATACTCCTCAATTGACATATCTCGCTGTTTCAAATTGATAAACTCAGTGATCTTTTGACTTTTGTAGGATGGAAGGTAGAACCTAGACTCAAATGTACCTCTAAACTGAGCCCAAGTAACCAGATTTGGCATCTGATTCTTTTGCAATGACCACCATTCTTTTGATGCACCTTTCAGCATACGTGAACCAAATCGCACTTTTCGATCCTCATCATAATCATAAGTAGAAAGATTATCCTCTATATTTATCAACCACTCAGATGCTATCTGGGGACCACCCTCTCCATTAAAGGTTTTAGGATTCATCTGCATAAATCTTTCAAAAGCCTGATACTTCATATCCCCTGCATTCATCGGTGGAATCTGCATGAACTGAGGGCTGATAAATTATTGAGGCCACTGAACAGACTATGATTCTACCATAGATGTAGGTGCATACTGAGGTACTGGTATATACTGTGGCATATATACATATTGAGGTATTGGTGTGGATGAAGACGTTGGGTCAGCTTGTGCAATTGGAACCATTGATGGTGTAGGCATGGTCAAAGGTGTTTGAACATGCAATGATGGTGGAGCTGATGGGAGTGGAATAGGCTTCGATGGACCAATTGTTTGTGTTATAGTAACAGGTACCTCAGATACAGGTCGCGATGGCGGGATAGACTGAGGCATTGTGACAGAAGGTAACTGAGGCACTTGTGCTGATGATACGGGCAACGATACCTCAGTCGGTGGTGTCACAGATTGTGGAGCATTAATAGTAGGACCATTTGTCGGTACTTGATTTCCATCTATCTGAATTCGTCAAGAACGTAACACATAGCCTTGTGGAACAAGTTCAGTTAATAGAATATTGTCCGCGCTACGACTTCTGGTGGGATTGTCCATATCCTAAAAGTTCAAACACTATGTTATTAAACAATTAAAAAAACAAAAAAAAAACCAAGTCTTATTTGCAAATTCAATACGACATACACTCAATCCCTTTTTCCCAAATTCTACCTAGGTCAGCATGTCATGAAACCTAGGCTCTGATACCATCTCTGTCACGCCCTGAAATTAAACACTTGTACACTGTCTCGGCACATGACATGCCGCGTGCTAAAAGGATAAGATCCCTAAAACTCGCTAGGCGTACATCTATTAAACACTCAAATCAGAGCCACTAAACCATAAATTTTAAAGACTTCCAATCAAACCATACGTATTTGATTACAAACCAAATCTCCAAATAGTCTCATAAAGAACAGATCCTCAAAATTAATACAATCAAACCCAAATGTCACAAATAAAGTTCCAAACCGAATTCTAATAACATTCAATAAAGTAAATTTCATGCCTCTAAATCGTCGTGCTCGGGTGTTGCTACCCTGCTCACAGATGTAATGCTTATTCTGTTTTAACTACAAAGAAAGTAGGCGGAAGCAAAAGTGGTGAGTGAACAAAAGCTCAGTAAGAGAATTCAATCCACAATAAAAATACAAATTGGGGATTGAGTCAGGAAATTTCTGACTGGAATTCACAAATTTTGTAACAAATACTATACATATAACAGTTGGTTAATAATTGACAGACTAATACATTTAGTAGAACATAAGGAAATAGTCACTAACATGACTCATAAACAAAATATATATAAATAGTTGTGACTCCGCACAATGTCGGTTCAATAATAAATTTGGTCATTTTAATAGAACAAAATCCAAAATAATAATAATTTTATTCAACAATTCCATATGAACTTAATCATTAAATAACTCAAAGTCCGGAGTTATCTTTAAAGGAAAAACTAATAATAAGAGATCTTAACGAATGAAATATCAAATTCACTTTCAGATTAAACTTATACTAATTGAACGATATAACACAAGAGGGAACAAATCGTGGATCTAAAAATTAGTATGAGCATAAGAAATATTTGGAGGAAGATAGATGAATTCCACTTACACTTTGGTCCAAGAGCAAAAATTCTCAAATCACAATATCGCAAATTTTAGTAATCACTTCAGTCTCCTAAACACATAAACCAAAATTTATATTACCAAATAAGTCATCAACAATTAATTTTAGAAATTATTTCACAACTTATGATAAAACCTCTAGCCTATGAATTTTATTTAGTTACTTACCTTACCCAAAGAAGCTTCTGTCTAAGGTCTCTACGATTGAGAGCAAAGAAATGAAAGGAACGATAGAAGAAATGAAAGAGATGTCTGATCTCTTATGCATTCTCTTTTTTTTCTAATTGTTATTATATTTTTTTTTAGTCAAAGTCATCATTAGCAACACTTTTCATCATTATCCCCACTTCCCTTTATTCCCAAAATCACTCCACTTTACCACATTTTAAGATACTTTGTTTCCCACTCATCATTTTTTTCTTTTGTTTGATTTGGACGGTCATTACATGCATATTACACTCTCACTGTCTTATATTGCTATTTATTTAAGGCCAAGCAAAGTTTCGGTGTGGGGGTGTGTACATTTCATGAAAAACTTTTTCAAAATATGCAAGAAATACACCATTTTTATTCGTGAGAAAAGTAGTTTGCTACCTTACTTGTTTAAAGGAGATGATTTAAATAATTTGAGAACCTGTGTTATTAGCTATGTATTGTGAAAAACTCTGAGGAATCTCTGTAAGAGAAACTTTGAGGTACTGTATTCATAAGTAAACCTAGTTGTTCTTCCTTTCTTCAATTGATAGCTATGTGATTATGAAAAGAATGAGATAGGATTACCGTTTGTTATGAGAACTTCTTGTGATTGAAACTTGAACCCTTATACCATGTCTGTACAGTATGTTATGTTACTCTGTTTGTATATACAATTAAAAAAATAGAAAAAAAAGAGTTGTACATAGCTTTATTGTTGAATAAAATTTTTGGTGTAAACATATTGTAAATCTCTATGCACCACTATCCTAGACATTGTAATATGGGATATGTGCTATAGTGTAAGGTTTCGAGCCTGGATATCTTAGGTGATTATGACATGTAAGGGTCCCTTTGAAACCTGGCAACCTCAATTATAATGGTAGGGGGATTGTTGGCCTTAAAACCCGCTAGATGGGATATCTAGAAAGCAAAGGAAACTGAACACTATATAGAGATATTGTAAGTTGTACTTTTATTTCTGGCAAATGTTAAAGGGTTAAGGTATGATCAAGAGTTTGATTCCAAATGTAGGTGAGAATATCAAAGTTTGATCTGTTTGCAAAACTTGAAAGTTGAGAATTGCATGAACTTAATTTGCTTAGCTTACTTCTAAATATGTACTCCGAAACAATCAATAGTCAATTTCCAATAAGATTACTTATTTGAGAAAATATGCAAAAGGTTCTCTTATCATGTATACCATTAACTGTTGAAAAGGTTTAAGATAGTAGATTGTATTTTTCATGTTTCATTTTTGGAAAATGTTTGATAAAAAGATAGGATAGATTATTTCATCTGTTTTGACTTGTAAAAATAATAATAAAAAAAAATCTTTGAAAATTTTCACTTTCACATCTGTTTTGAAGACAGTCTTGCTTGAGGGCAAGGCAGGTTTAGGTTTGGGGATGTTGATGTGACTGTATTTTCAGCACTCAAACCTTGGTATTTGTACTATATTTGCATCTTAACTTGAGAATTATTGCAACACTTTAATACTTTCGAAGGAATGTAGGATGATACCGGAAAGTGGAAGTTCAAACCCAAGACAATCCAAAATGCAAGTCAAGAAGTGGACTATGGGGAAAACACGCGGAACGGTGAAAGAATGGATTCCTTAGAGTCAGAATTTGGCTGAAACTAGCACAAAATCAGACTCAGAACGCTGAAAATAGCTTGGAAATGCCTCGGTCAACGTTCGGTCAAAGCCCGGTCAAAAGTCAACATTCAAGCTCAAAAAATCAGCAAATCGCTTCTGGCGCTCAAGCACCCTACACGGAATATTCCACCAACTTCTGGAAGAAAACACGTGGCAAAGATTCAGCGATGCAGTAGAAGGGCGCTCGAGTACCTTTTATTGGCGCTCGAGCGCGCCTCAGGGACCTTCTGGAAGCCGCCACGCATCGCGAAATCAACGAACCAAACAGAAGGACGCTCGAGCACGCCTATTGGGCGCTTGAGCCCCCCTCTGAAATTTTGTCTATAAATAGCCCCCCTCCCTCCGAAATAATTAATTAATTTTGGATTTTGGTTATTTTTAATCAATTTTTGAGTTAATTCTAGTTAGTTTTTAGTTGTAGTTATATTTAATTAGTAGGATATGGGGGAAATCCCACCTAAGTGATTGTTATTCGGAGAAATTTTGCCCGAATAGCTACTGTTAGGGGGAAGTCCAACCCAAGTAGTTATTATCCGAGGGAGGTTATGCCTGAATAGCTTTTAATATGAAATCTCTTATTCGGGAAAAACTCATCCCTAATAGTTCTTATTCGGGGAAATTAGCTCCACCCGAATAGCTACTTTGTATCGGACCTCTGCTCAAATTTTGGGGATTAGAAATACGCGTTCGTTGATACGGGGGAGTCTTTCTTGACTCTCTTTTATTTACAGAATTCGTATTCAATTATGTCTGGGTAGATTGATATCTAGGGGAGAATATTGTAAATGTTAGTCTTTTAATATACGGTCTCGGATTCAGATTATATGCTTTAAATGCAATATATGGCTTGTTTTAATTCAGTATTATTTTTCATACGTAATGCTTTTCAGTAGATGTATGATTGCTTTACTATTGAATATTGTCTTTTATAATGAAATGCTTTTCAGTGGATGTTATGATTACTTTACTTCCGTATCATGTATCCATGCTTTAATAGTGAATCAAAAATAGCTTGACAAACTTAGATTCCATGAACTAAAGGTAATTCTTTTAAGTAGACCTTAGTTTCTAGACCAAGTAAGGAGAAGTTGATTGCTTAGTCAAAACAGACCTTTTACACCAGGTTGCAAGGACAGTTTCATACTCTGGCTCCAATGCTCGTAGATGGCACAACACCTACATCAGAGTTAGTAATCGGGATTTTAATAAGCTAAGTTGATTGACTAGGTTAAATGCTTATAGCTTAACCCTTGCATTAAATCAGATAATCCTGAATACCGAGCCTAGATTAATTGCCTCATTTACATATTCAACCCCTAGATTACTACCCCTCGTATTCATATTTAGTTAGTTTAACTTAGTTGTAGCATAGGTGAAAAACAAACGCCCTGTACAAACTGTCGCTTACCGCTTTAACATTTTCACACATTACTTCACTAACTAACTAACGAGCTTCCCTGTGGTACGATTCCGCACTCATAGCACACTACACTGCAAAGATCCGTGCACTTACGGGTATTTTAACTTGGTTTATTATGCACATTTTTAACACACAACCTGATCGCATCAGTGAGCATGCGGAATGCACTTGTTTGGTCATTCTCTACTGCTGGTGTTCTCCTTATAATCCATCATTCTTTTTAACTGCTGTGTCATAATTGTTCTAGTACATTTAATTTGTTTCAAGTCTTACATTGATACCAATGAAGGCATGGAAAATTATCTATTGTTCTTTGTTGTGGTTTCAATTCATATCCATATACATACCTGATTGACATGTTTAAGACAAGTGGTTATTCAAACATCCCACCCAAGTCCATGCTGCCTTTTCAGTTTTAAATTGGCCGGGATCTAATATCGTTCTTAATAATTATAGAAGAGACATTTGGAATTGTGCCTTTAGGTATGATAATATGTTTATTTGTCAGAGAACATGGAGCTTGTGGGTGATCAACTTCTACTTGACATTTGCAAATAATAATTTTATCACATCTATAACTTAATGATAAGGGTTGAAAATGTTCTTTAGTCCGAGCTCAGTTTCTGAAATGATTAACTTGTAACATTACTTAATAATATCATGGCTCTAAACATTGCTTTTTTGGAATATAATGACTCAGGTGGAAGAATCACCCAGCATTGCATCTGTAGTTCAGACTAAGACGGTAATGACCTCCGTGAGATGACAGTGCTGCTATTGTTCTAAATTCTACAGGTAGAGGTTGTAACAAAATAAGCCCAAGAATGTAATAACTTAAATCCAAAGGAAGAGCCCATCCCAAAAGACTAGTCTGTTAGGTGGGAGAATCCCTTGTACTTAAAAAATGCCCCTTGTGAGAGTGAGATTCCGATGTGGGATCATTACATTCCACCCCTTTAAATTAAGAGCCGACGTCCACGTCAGGCTAGCCTATCGACATTAACCCGACGGTAGCTCTTTTTTTTTTTTTTTTTTTTATGGCTGCACCCACCTATCAGTATTCAGTGTGGCACTTACCACACCTTAATCTAGCTTATAGTCTACCCGCCATGGAGGCCACTCTCAACGAGAGCACCAATGTAACAAAATAAGCCTAAGAATGTAATAACTTAAACCCAAAGGAAGAGCCCATCTCAAAAGACTAGTCTGTTAGGTAGAAAAACCTCTTGTACTTAAGAAACACCCCTTGTAAGAATGAGATTCCGATGTGGGATCATTACAGAGGCTCAAAAGCATAGCCGAATATACAACTCTTCATGACAGTCTTAATTTGTTACAAGAAAACTGCTACTTTTAACTATTTCTATGACGCCTTGCGACATTGATTCGCTTGTTTGCTATGTATAATTTCTCGGATGCATCATTAACTAGGTTAGCATCAAGATTAATGCTGGGTCTGGATTGTTTTCATCTTGTTCCTAAAGTAATCATATTAACTGCAAAAAATGGAGTGTGAATGAATACTTGTAAATTTACCAAACATCAAATTCTTGCTTGTACAATATTGTTAGCATTAATGTTTATTTGTACATGGAAAATGTGATGAATTTGGAAAATTCATATGAAAAAAATATACTTTTAGAAGTACAATGCTTTCCATTTTCTCTTCCTCATTTTTGTATATGAAGCAGCAAAATGGTATATATAATACTAGAAGCAGGTGGTCCATTTTCTGTTCACTGAAATGAAACAAACTACTGGCCATTTGGTCTAGTGGTATAATTTTTATTTTTAGATACGAGAAATTTCAAGATTGGTTCTCGGAGTTTACAACATTCTCGTGATGTAAAATTGACTTAGAACTCTTTTTAAACGAAAAAAGGAAAAGGAACAAGGGACAATTTTTATATAAGGTACAATGACCATTTCAAATTCTATTCAAGCTTCAATTGCTTTTTATAATTATATTGAAAAGATCAATTTAGATTTTGAATTTATTGTTCTAACCATGACTTTTGCTGGTAATGGAATTTATGATTAAGCCAAGTGAAATTGATTGAAACTTACATGAAGATTTTGGCATTATTTTGGCTTAATTTGGATAGTCTAATGACACAATAACATTATTCAGAAAATTAATGACGGTGAAGTGATAATATAATCATAATAAATTAAAATGATTTAACCACTGAGTGTAAAGATTATATAATTGCATTATCACTTCAACATCATTAATCTATCTAATAACCTTATTAAGAGATCCAAATCCGTTTTGGCTAGGCTTGTCTTGACTCGTATTAATTATAAACTTGTGGGACTTGGCTGACAATCCTTTTTTGGGCAAACATGGCTAACAATTTACTTTAGATAAATGTATCACTAACTATTCTGCCTCTACGTCGTTGTCGTTGAGGGAAACAAATCAAAACCCTACCCCTTCCGTATAAAGACGTTACTATTGTAATAGGAGTTTTTTTTTCTCTTTTTTTTTCCCAATCAGATAGTAATAGAAGATTTCACGAGAAATAATTTATCATATTTAGACGGAGAGAAATAGGAGACTTAATGATAGTGGCAGCCTATTGGAGGAACAAATCTTTAACTGTATATATATATTTTTTAATGTAAAGAGGAAACTTAATTTTGATAAAAAAATATAGGAATAGCTACCTCAACAGAGAGATTTGTAATGTTTGGGATGTTGATATTAGAATCTTGGCATAGTTCTCTTGACTTGTAATTCTTGATTTTACGTGAACATATCAATGAAATTTTTACTTATAGAGAAAAAAAATGTCACTATAGTGAAACCGGCATGGGATTTAAGCCATTCTCAGCCTTTATCTGTAACAAATTAATCAAATTCATTAGTTTTATTTATTTATTTAACTTTAGGCTAATAAAGCAAAGCAAAACGATGAGAAATATATAATCTGAAATTTCGATGACGAATTTTTGTATATATTAATGATATTCAAAGTTCTCTGATTGCTTTGTGATCAGCTAAAACGCGTTGACTAACTAAAATATTTCTTATTATTATTTTTATTATTATGGTCGTATGATCTCATTGTTCGTTACCTTTAATTTTTTGAAAAAATGATTCAATTAATCCTAAATATTTGTTTGTTTTGACATTTGGTCCCAAACGTTTTAAATCAAACACTTTAATCTCAAACATTTTACATAAAGAACACTGTTACTTAATTAGCTCATTTCTTTTAAATTTTTCATTTAAGATTTGACTGAAAAGTACATGATTGTCATGTAATTATATGTAGTTTATTTTTTATTCTGTCAAATTTTAAACAAAATTATCAATTTCATTCAACACAGGACAAAAAAAAAGAAGAAGTACATAAAATGATATTATATATGTTTCATGCAGAGTAACAATAATGATTACAAATTACACTCGAGTAAAGAACGAAAAGAGAGAATAAGATATCACAGGATTAATCGTTTTCTGATTAATTTTCAGATCATTCACCATTCATTCGAGATTCATATACATTCATTCTTTGCTGTGTTATGCTCTTCTAGATTGGACACCTTGCGACTAGAATCTACAATTTCAACAACGCATGGTTGACAGAGAGGTAACAAGCAACTTTCACATTCCAAGACTTCACAAGCATCTCCTCAAATCTCTACCACACTTGTCACAGTGGGATTTATATGTAGCTTTCCTCCTAAACGTGAGAGGATGTGGGTGATAGTCAATTTGAAGTGTACAGCCAAACTTCACAGAGGATGCAAAGCTAAGTCTAGGAATGCAAACATGATGGAAAGAGTTGTCGCATTTAAGACAATGATATAGCCAGCACTTGGGATGAATTTCATATTCACACATGTCACAAATAAATTCATCCGGATGATAATAAAAAGGTGGAAAGCTTAGGACAAGAGGATGTTCATCCCATCTGTGTCTGGCACTCCGAGGTAACATTGCGCATCTCATTGCCAAGTTGAAGTCGCAATGCTCGCAGCCGAAAGTGACGTCTCCATGGTCCTCCAAACAAGCTTTGCATTGCTTCTCGGAATTATTAAGTCGAACAAGGGGGTGGGGGTGAGCTTCATGTTTTATTGTACTAGGAAGAAGAGCGCATTTGATGTCCAGCAAAAGTCGCACTCCTTGCACTCATAGAAGAATCCATTAAAACTCCATTCGCAGATTGTACAATTAGAAAGACGAAAAAACTCCCGGCGGTAATGGCTGAGGGAGAGTTTGTGCTGTGGATGATGGGAAGATGATATCTCTTTTGGTAGCTGAGCACAATCTGAATGGATGAAGTATTTGCATTCAAGAACAACAATACCACACCAACACGACGAATGCACCTTGTCCACCTCGGCACCATCACCACGACACACCTTCACCACTACCACGACGCCATCACCACTACCACGACGTCATCACCAAGACGAATTCACATTGTCCACCTCGGCACCATCACCACGACACACCTTCACCACCACCACAACGCCATCACCACTACCACGACACCATCACCACCACCACGACACTATCATCACCACCACGGTATGGCTACCACTGTTTTTTTTTTTAAAGTGCGAGGTTTTTGTATTTCGGGCCCCAATTGGTACCTCCAAGTAGAAATCCCAAAATTGGGGGTTTCGTTTATCCGAAATTGAAAACCCTCAATCCCTTGAGGGTTTTCAATTTTGGACCCCAATTAGAAACCCTAACTTGCATATTTTTATATTTTCTTAAATTGTTTGTTTGCCAATAGAATTAAATTTACTAAAAGCCGGATGACATATAGCATAAGGTTAATGACATCAGGCCTGATTTGTGTTGTTGATTGGACGGGCAGTTGTGCATGGATTTATGATTTTAACTGGACCATAACTTTTGAAAAAGACAGAAGGGACGGTCCTTTAAACGGAACAGTTATTCATCTGACATAGGAGCATTGAGAATTAGGAGTCTTTACATGGAGATTGTGTTTTCATCTTCTCTTTTCAGTTTTTCTAAATAGAGTTTATTGCGGTAAATATCTCTTTCAGATCGTGAACAGGTTACTGTTGAGTGTTGATGTTCTTCTTCAAGGTGTTGGTGGTGTCTATATGCTTGTGGACCATTCTCTGCCTGCTAAATTTACTGCCTCATTTAATTAAGTAACAATAAATCCTTAAACAAATTAAATTAACAAATATTCCCTCTGTCCTAAATTGGATCTGGATGTCCCAAAATTGATGTCCACTTTCTCAAAATAGAGACCATACCATCTTCTAAGAAAATAAGTTACTTAAAATGGTATTATTTTGTGGAGCACTTTGTCAAAAAGTATCTTTTGTCCCAATTTAATTCCCACTTTAACTAATATATATCTTCAACTCATCTACAAATCAGAATGCTATGTCAAAGGTGGATATTTAAATTTGGGACGGGTGGAGAAATAAAACTTTAAGGAAAGCTTTAAAAGATGCAAAAATTTCCTCATTTCTAATTGCAGAATTGATACACATTTGCATCTTTAGAATATGTATAATAACTGCACCAGTTTTTTGTGCATATCAATAAAATTCTTTACTTCCCAAAAACAATTGCACCAGTTTTACATGTTAGTTAATAATTTTACTGGAGAAATTGTAATTAATCTAAAGTCTAATCTTTTGAGTGCCTACTAAAATTTTTATTCTGATTGCATTCTTTTTCAGTTGATTTTTTCTTTGATTCACAAGGTGAATATCCGTATGCCAATTCTTGGTTGAAGTTAACTTGATTATATGTTGCTTACTTTTCTAAATTGATCCTCCATAGAGATCCTTGAGTTAGAATTGTGTTCTTTAAGAGCGAAGTCACACGTTTTGCAATGAATTGATTAAATGGTGAACCTATTCCCTTTTTTGGTAGATATGTGATCCTCCAGTCAGCATATACAAAGGTTACTCTATGGCGAAGGACACTGAGGAATACCTTCGCTCTTGTGGCCTTAAAAATGCTCTCTATTCCATCAGAGCTGCAGATCTAACCCAATAAATTTTTGGCACTCTAGTGCCTTGTCCTTTCCAGGTGAGATGATATGTCATGTCCTGTACGATCTCCTGGAATATGATGCTGTCCATTTCATAACTCTTTATGAAAATCTTTAACATTTTCTGAATGAATTATATCTTAAGAACAAAATTATGGAGTTTGAACACGTCTAATGGAAATTTTGCTTATGTGCTTGAATTCCAAAAGATTTGGATAAAGAAAGTCAAAAGGAATTAGATAAGTAGTCAGTCTATCAGGTTTATGTGCTTGAATTTTGCTAACTGCATGAATGATCCAACATGCATCTAGTGTAGCATACTCATACTTTATCACTGACTGGTCAAGTAAGTTATTTAACAGTTTAAGAAGTACAATTCAAATGGATTAAGTTATATGCTGCAGCCTTTGGTAAATATGAACTTCTTTTACTGCATCTTATTCCCACTTTTCTCATGAAACTCAAATTTAATTTTTTGGAGTTAATTAAATAAGTTCAAGTACATAATTAGTTTTTCCCTTCACAAAGTGAAGATTGCATTTTGGAATTCAGCACTAGATAAGCTACCAGGGACGACAACCACTTATTCCATTACTGTTTATAGTACAGAAATCATAATCTTCAACTATGCATGTATACTGGATGTTGCAGGAATTGAATATTTTTCTATGGATCCACGTTTCCTTAACTTCTATATGCCATAACTTAGTTACCAACTAAGATATGATTAGTAATTGTTTGTTGTTTTACCTAGATTGGCAGTAACAGCTCCAAGCAGTGCTTTTGCTTTTGAGTGGAAGTCGATTCACTCCCTGTCTACAAGGTGTAGATGTGGAGTTACTAAAGTCACAAGTACGCCCTTGCCTACGCATTTTTCTTTGTGCTTTTTTATTTACTTTTTGTGGCAATAATTCTGTAGATTTAAGTAATTGTTTAGTTTTATTTTTAGTGTATGTGTTTGTACATTTTAAAGCAATTTCGATGCAATTGACAAGCTCAGGGTTAGTTAGATATTGGATAATGAGAAGAAAAAGCATTGCATGTTCCCATTTTAAGTGTTTGAGTTGGCTCTTGAGTTTTTCCTCAATTTTTCCTTCTTCTATTACCTTTCATCTTCCTTTTGCCTCTTTATTTAAGAATTTATCAATACTCGAATTTATATGGGTAATATTATTTATTCAACACTTCATTTGTTCAATACATGTCGATTTTATTATAAAGTAAAATGCACCATACCCCCTTGTATTTTCAAGAAGTTACATCATAAACCCTGTATTTTCAAAAGTTGCATTATAAACCCTGTGTTATGAAAAATGTTGCATATTGCCCCCCGACATCTATTTTTCTATTAATTTTAACGTGAATTGTTCTATACGCGCCAATGATGCGAAGATGGCATTTATCATACTATAAAACAAATAAAAAATGACAAAAATACCCATTTTCTTATCAGTAGCTTTCTTTTAAATTAAACCCATTTTTTTTCTTTTGTTTATCGTTTTTTTTTTCTTTTTCACTCTTCTCCTTCCTCACCATTTGGACATCCCACCATCACCACATTTCTCCACCATAAATTACTTTAAAAGCTCACCATTAATAATCTTTTGAGAATCCTATCGCATATACATCATTTTTGTATAAAAATTTAACTTAAAAAATGGTTTGATTTAATTTAACCTTGTAGTTGGGTTTCAAACTAAACTTCAATTTTTATAAAATTTCATGATCTTAAAATATTTATTGTTGTATATTTGTTATCTGGATCTTTGTGTTGATGATTTCTCAAAGGTTGATGGTTAGTGAGATAGTTGATGGAGGTGGCTTGCGAAAATAACAAATGTGGTTTCAGGTGGTTTTTGGCCGAAAGGAAATAAATATTTGTCAGTCAGCAAAATAAACGAATGAATCCATTTAACATAGTGGGAAAGTGTGAGGTTTGTAAGCTAAGGCGCGCGGGATCGAATCCTTTTAGCAGCAAGCTTATAATTTTGTGTTAATATACTTGCCACTTGTCATCAAGGCATTGGTTAATAGCTTTATTCTCCTTAAAATCCAAAACGACGTCGTTTTTGGGTCGTCTTCAACTTTCACCCAGCAGCATTTTAGGCCATGAAAACAAAATTAAAAAATTCATATCTTTTTCATTTCTTGTTCAAATAGCATGAAACTTGAAGCGTTGGATTCATAATTTTAAGTACAATGAAGAGAAATAAAATTTATATGAATTTTTTATTTTATCAATATTCCATTATTATGTATATGTTAAAGAAAGAAATTCAAAAGGCTAGATAAAAAAATATTTTTTAAACGAGAGTAATTTGGTCTTTTATGTCTTTTGACTAACAGAGTTAAATAAGAGGTCAAATTGGGGCGAGTATGCAATATTTTTCATAACACAGGATCTATAACGTGACTTTTAAAAACACAGGGTTTATGATGCAACTTTTTGAAAACACAAAAGAGTATGGTGCATTTTACTCTTTTATTATATTATCTTTCAAAACATGAAACCGAACTGGTTCTCTTAAACATTTAAGAGAACCAAAATATCTATTGCAAAATATTTGGTGATAGGTTAAATGTATAATCCGATCCTATTGATGTCTTGTACGTGAGCAATTGTGCTTCTGGCTTTGGAGAACTTGCATAGTGAGGTAATGGAAATTTTTGAGCTAAGATCAAAATTTTGAACCATTATTAATTATTTCAATTTTCCAACTTCAACTACCTGCAGGATCTGTATATACTACTGGAGTTGTGTGGAGTTTCAGTCATTAGAAGGTATTTTTTGTTATCATTTATCACAGGAAATATTAGTGGATATACTTGTCCTACATATCGTAGTCAAATTAAGTTCATTGGCGTAATCCGTAGTTCAATAATTGTGTCAATAACTTGAGGCTCCTTAATGCTAATGAAGATGAGTCAATTATATCTACAAAAAGTAGTAACCCTTACTGCAACTCTACACTCGACATTCTTCAATTTCTTCTTGCTGTTTTCCTACTTCTTTCCTCTTTATCTTTCTTCGCCTACTATTTAATTGAAAACAGAGATGCTAATCTGATCTAGAGGAGTCTTAAATATGAAATTTTGGTGTCTTAACTTACTTTTGGTAATTGTAAGAATGAGGACTATCTATTTGTTTAAGCAGTTGTACTTCGTGGATGTGCTGCTATAGTTTATACTGAAAGCTTGATTTTTCTATAGTCTATAGTTTATTTAATCAGTGGCATGGCTTTGCAATGTAACTAGTAGAAACCACATTGGTTATGTTTAAGATTTAAGAATGAATCTCACCTACTTATACTGATAATATGGCTGCTATATAGTCTGCAATGATCTGAAGCAGAAAAGTTGTACATATTGGATCAAGTTGATACTCTCCTAAACAATGGTTGTTGTAGTCGGTATCTTAGCCTCATTTTTTTTATTGTTTTGTAGTACACCACGAATAAGATGAGCCAAAGCAAAGTACAGAATCATTAAAAGAAATGTTTAATATTTCTCTGCAGACCTCTGAAATTGCAGCACTTATATGAAATAGCTAATGTTTTTTATGTGATCCCTATGCATTTGCTCTTTTTTTTTTTTTTGTCCTAACTTTCCACACTATGATAGATACTAAAACTTGAATGAATAAGAAGATCTCAGAAAGAATGAAGAGAATTGAAGGGAACAAAACAAGAATGGAGGCTATGGGTTTGATAACAATGGCTAAATCTTTGATGGGTTCTCTTCAAAATGTCAAGAAAAAGAGTGAGAAGAGCAGGACAAAATCATTGAGGACGGGTTAAAGAAAGATTGATGATGATTATAGGCCAGCTGAGGATGGTGAGCTTCACTCTTTTGCTAAAGTTCTCATCTTTGCTAAAGTTTTACTAGCAGAAAGCATCGGAATCTGTTGAAGTTTTTGGACATGTTGATTACTTAATTGATTCCTTGTTGTGTTCCTTTTTTTACTTCAGTGATTCTTAGATTGCAAAGTAATGGCTCAATCATGTCTTGATCCTATAAATTTTCAGAAGGCAATTAGTAGTACTCTATGATGTACTATAACATGTCATCTTTCACAAAACAAATGTGCTATAGCATGTGAGGAACAAGAGTGTTCTACAGTATAGAATTTTCAGCAATTATTGCTCTTTAGTCTTAACAATTGCTAATGCACAGTACTAATTCCTCTTTTGTCTATGTCTTTATCTTTGATTACAAATATTGAGTCAGATTAGTAGAAAGAAAATCTAGAAAGGTGTTATCTTTTGATAGAAAGAGTAATAAATGTTAGTTGTAAAGGTGGTAGTTGTAATATTTTGCCATCTATTTGGATAGGACCTTGTAGAGGAAACAACTTAATCATTTGTTTCATCTTTGTGAAGTTTTCTGCACTTGATACATTTCATTTTCAAATTGTAGCAGAAGATGCCACAACCATAATAGATTCTTATTTAGTTTTGATGGTTGACAGGGTTTATATGACTATTATGTACATGAATGTTGATGTAGTTCTTCAATTGATGTTGATTATCTTCTGATAGCATCCTTGCTACCATGTTTATTTTGGATTTGAAAGTTTATGTTGTCATGTTGATATTTTTGGACTTTGTAAAAATGGTTCAGCAAGGCTTGTTGTTTCATGTTGTGTTACTAATGTCTTTGATTTAGGTGACTAAACACGAGGATAAACTACTTGTTGAGCATATGTGCTAAGCTTGGCCGTGAAAATGAGAAGGCTAGCAGTGATGAGGACATTGAAGAGGTGGGAAATACAAGGATGGGAGAAGTTGATTTGGGGAATTCAACTGAGGATAACAGAATGAACTTTCATGTATTAATATTCTGTGGATGACTATGCTTAGACATTTTTTTCAATCTGTTGCTACTTCATTTTTCTAAATTTCAACTTAGTGGATCTGTAAACCAACTCTTATAGTTTTTGCAGCAATATTGCTATACAAATTTTTTTTTCAAGCATTTGAAATTTTGGCAGTTTTTTTTATTTTTTTATTTTTTATGATTGTTGCTTATGATCTCCTTGTCTATAATTAAAAGGGTATTTGAAGTGAAATAGAACAATAAAGATTCAAAGTAGGAAAATGCAAAAAGTCCAAGATTAGAGGAGGTGGTTTATATGACTACTAATGTATTTTAATAATAATAATAAAAAAAAGAATATGAAATTAAAAAAAAAAAAAAATCACATAGGCGGCGGTCGAAACCGCCGCTTATAGTCTCATAAAATTTATTCCCAATTTACTATTAAAATTTATAGGCGGTGGTTAGGAATAACCGCCGCCTATAACCAAATTTAATTTTTTTTAAACAATTGAGTCTTTCGCGACGATTCTATGTAACCGCCGCCTATAGAAAGGCTTTCACGGCGGTTTTTCAAATCACCGCTAATTCATTCGCGATGCCTCGATAAACCGTCGCTAATAAACAAAAAAATTGCCGCCTATTACTGATTTTTTTGTAGTGTTTTTTTCTCTCTTTTTTCTGACTATTTTCCTCTCTCACAATATTCAAATGCCGTGATACAAGCCAGCTTTGAGAGTAATGACCCTAATAAATAGGTGAAAGATAGCTACAAAGTCGGTGAAACATCTGTATTCATAATAAAAGTTTCACCTAACTTCGCATTTGAGAGTGACTGCCATAAATAAATTAGAAGAAAGTCGAATACAAATCTAGTTAGGATAATGACTTTGCGTGTTCTATTCATACTAACAACAAATACTTCTATTACATTAACTATTGTGTTAATTACCCAAAATAATAAACATAGTGTTATTGTCTACATTTGCAATTATAATAAGACAAATTTCCCTCCTGTGTAAGTATTGAGAACTCATGCGGTATCATAATTTTCATGGGGAAGATTGGCCAGGGTATACATTAAGGCTCTTCAAAGCCTCCTTTACAAGGAGGAGGAAGGCTCTTGATACTTCACAACACACCGTCCAATGGAATTGGTATTATATATGATTATGGGAGAGCCGTTCATGTAGCAGCGGGATCTACCGCCACACTTAGTGTCCCCTCAAACTAATTTGATCACAAAGAAAATATTTAGGTCCAACTAGTCAAATTTAAACAGTTGTGTATTTATGAGAACGATTGGATTAAGCCAGCCGGACCCTATAACAACCTCTTATAAAAATTTAAGACTTCACGTCCAAGGCATGAGGATATGACGATAATGAGCTTTTACACTTTCCGTTGAATTGTAACAGCAATGTGGTAGAGTAGATGATAGTGACCACACATGACTTAATATGGCTTTTAACTTGACCCATATTTCCTCATCTGTGCCTGCTTGGAGGTGTACTTGACCATGCAACGTTATGGGGGTAACACTTGGCAGAGATAGCGCAGAGTGGGCATGACAATTCTTTATGATTTTCCTACCTCAACCAACTTACGTTGTAACATTAACTCATCGAGTAATGAAATGGGGCACATGATATGAAAAATGAAAAAGATATATGAAAGATCAAGCGGGAGCTATAACAATATTGTTGAGACGAAAATACATACACGCTAGACATATCTATTTATAGGGCAATAATACTATCTCTATTGGACTAGAATTTGTGTATCCTAATTTTATTCTAATCAGACTTGGACTCTTTGTTTGTTTTTAAAACAGGCTTGCACTTGGCAGTCGAGCAATGACTCAACAAATTCTTCCCTTGACGAGAAGTGTCAAATATCTCCACATCAGTTTGAGAGAAACACCCGCTTTCTCTCAGTCTTCACAATAGATTCCTCAGGCTGCCCTCTCTTGTTCTTAACCACTATGCATCCCTCCAAGTAACAAAGGTGCTTCACATCTTTCCTCGCTTTAAGAACTAGATTGCCTCCTCTAAACACTTTGTAGCAGTTTCCCTCACCAACTTACTTGTACCCTCATATTTTTAAGTGAGATATATGTCATACACATCATGCTAATACTTATATATACTGTGACCTATGTAAATGCAAATAAAATGCATTAGCATGACACTTTATAACCTTCTTAACATAACACATATCTTTACATGTGAGAACACATAATCATACAATATTACTCCCATTGACCTTAAGTTCAGTTACTACTCAAAAACTTTACTTTTGTTTGCCATTGAACTTGTATGACACAAGTGAAACTTCATGATATAGCAATAAAACATCCCAGAATCCTTATCAAATAATTTGTAATTAACATAGAAGTTGATAAATTGTAATAGCAACATCCTCATGATTTTTTTATGGGTCTAGATGGAGCTTAGAGCCATTACCAAGCCTTGATCGAGCCTATGCCATTGCAGCGCAAGAAGAAAAGCAACAGAGTGTAGCGGTGTCGCGAATCCCACAAGCTGAAGCTGCTGCATTTCTTGTTGAATGATCGCTAGGAAAAGGCACAACAAAATTGGAGAAGCCCACTTGTGAGCATTGCAAGAAAGTTGGGCATAGCAAAGATCGATGTTATGAAGTTATTGGGTACCCACCACATTGGACGAAGAAACCCAACAAAACAGATGAAAAGAAGTGTATGCCACAAACACACAGAGCTTTGGTCCCTTGAATGCTCACCATACTCAAACACATTCAGCCAAAGACGAAGACCAATCTATTATCGCGTGATTCACGGAGAGTCAATATCAGCAATTAATTGTATTCTTAAACAATAGCACCAACTCGGGTCCTTCCGCCAATTCAGCCAACATATTTGGTATGAGTAAAGCTTCCACCACTAGGATCATCGATTCAGGAGCATCGAATCACTTCATTTGTAACTCAAATTTGTTGGAAAATAGCACGACTAAACAAATGCTATCAACTGTCTGTGTGCCAGATGGGCGGACAGTTGCGGTACAAGCTGTGGGACATGCGACGCTCGACAATGGATTTATATTGAATCAAGTTTTTGCCGTTCCTGAATTTAATTGCAATCTTATCTGCGTTCATAAATTAACGAAGGATTTAAATTGTGCATTGACATTTTATCCTGATACTTGTGTCATACAGGACTTGTACTCGAAGAGGCAGATTGGAGCGGGTAAGGTTAGAGATGGCCTGTATTATTTAGAGACAATGAGCGAAGGCGCAGCTTTCATGATAAATAAACAAGAAGACATCTTTCTTTGGCACAAGCGCTTGGGACATCCACCAGCAAAACGCATGAATATTGTTTCCAGTTCCTTTTCTTCTAAAGAAAAATTTATTTGTGATGCATGCCATAGAGCCAAACAGACACGATTGTCTTTCCCAACTTCAATCAATAAAACGTCCAAGTCTTTTGAGCTTGTACACTGCGATATATGAGGTCCTTACAAAACAGTTTCTCACTCTGGGGCACGTTTCTTTCTCACCATTGTGGATGATTTCACCAAAACTACGTGGGTTTACTTAATGAAATTCAAATCTGAAACTAGCACATATCTGATACATTTTTGTAATTGGTTCAAACACATTTTGATACACTGGTCAAATGTTTTCGCATGGATAATGGACTTGAGTTTCAACATGAAAAATTGATACACTACTGCAGTGAAAAGGGCATCGAACATCAAACTACTTGTGTTTACACATCTCAACAAAATGGTGTCGTGGAAAGAAAACATCGGTATCGACTAGAAGTTGCTCGAGCGCTTCGATTTCACGCTAATTTACCCATTACCTTTTGGGGAGAGTGTATTCTAATGACAACATATCTTATCAATCGGATGCTGACAAGAGTATTGAGTAACAAGACCCCTTATGAGTTGCAGCACAACCGGCCGCCTACCTATGACGTTTGGTTTCTTATGTTATGCTCATATTCCTAACAAGCCACATGATAAATTTGCAGCCCGAGCTCGACGAGGAGTCTTCGTTGGTTATCCAGCAAATAAGAAAGGCTATAAGGTGTTTGATCTTGACACAAAACAAATATTTGTGTCGCGGGATATCATTTTTCATGAAGACAATTTTCCCTTCATTGAGCAGCATGCTGATTTTGACACAAAACAAATATTTGCAAAACAAATATTTGCAAAATTTAAGCAAAGGAGCACATGATCCCATTTTTTATGAACCGGCACCGCCACATATGCTTCCCAAACAAACAGAAAATGAAGCCTTTGTGTCGCCCACACAAGATGATCAAACATTAGATGAATTAGTCCCTTTACCAAGCTTGGATGAGATGAAAATTGGTACTACTAGTGTGACGGCTCAAACCCAGCATGTAGTATAATATATTTAATTGCACATAAATTGGTACTAGTTTAAGAGTTATATATGTGAAAGTGTGTATTTTAGCATTTAAGATTTTTAACTAGTAGTTTCACTTTCTTTTTAATTCTCTTATTTGTTTTAAAAAGGGGACCAATACTATTAATTCAAGTAAAATATTTTTAAATACTATTTTGACATTTACTGTGTTACCCGAGAATTTTCGTCATATTCATAAATAACTGTAGCATATCTCCTTGTGCATTTTAATGTGCTTTATTTCTAGTTTAAATATGTTTATTTGAGGGTTACTATTCATAAAAAATTTGACTGTCTTAAATGCTCGATTTGATATTTTTTCTAAATAATATAACTTATAAAAGGAATTTGAAACTTGTAGTTTTAGGCCTTAGAGGCCGGGAACATATATTTGAAAAATATTTTGCGCATTGCTTGAATAGTATTACGTAAGTGTAACATATTTAATTAGTAGTCTTTTAAATTGAGCTTATAACTTGGTTGGACTAAGTTTTTGCTAGCATTTTGACTTCTAATACAACACCTACTTATACTATAAACATAATACATCACATATACAAGCAAATGAGCTCAAAAACAATTGAAGAAATCCCCATTTTGTCCCCTCCCCCCCCCCCCTTACCCGATGGCTCAAGGAAAGGGAAAAAAAAGCATTTTCTTTATCAAATTCTTGGTGGTTGATCTTTTGCAAACATCCTACATCTAATTCCAAGTTTTCCTAAGCTCCTACAAGCCTTCTAAACCTTGTACAAGTAAGGGAGTTTCACCTTTTAGCTATTTAAAGTTTATATCAAGTTTTTGTAATTTTTGGATTTTACTATTGCATGCCATAAATTTCTTGATTCTTGTTAGATATAGAGTTATTACATGTTAGAGAATAGCCTTATGCATTTGTATAGGTTAGAACTAAGTTTTTTAGCATGATTCACTTGAGGAAGATGATGAATAGTGATGAAACTAGGGTTCCGAAAAAATTTATAATTTAATTCGATTCGAGGTTTCTAGTAGTTGCTAATTAGGTCCTTGAGCATGGAAAAAATATTCATTATGTTTTCCATGTGAAAGTTTTGAAAATTTTGATCAAAATAGACTACTTTAATAAGGGGTTTCGGGGTTAACTCGAATCTGGGCACGTTTCGACATCATGGCTAGTCTTTATTTAGTATTGAAGCCTAAGAAGTGCCTTCGTTTCACTTGTTTGAGTTTCAGAATTGGTACTTGTAGTGAAAACCCACAAAGAGGCGTTTTCGGTGTTTTCGTATACTTGTGCTCTAGGTTATGATTTGGAGGTTCTAAATGAGGTATTTAAGTATCCTTAGATTAGTAGGATAGTTAGTTAGCTTAACTTGATCCTTGAATTCTGGTAGGAAGCTAAATAGCCTAGTTGAACAAAGGAAAAATGAATAAATTAATTGTTTTAGTACTTGTATTGCCTTATAGTTGCTTCTAAAGTGTTTAAATGCAGTTTGGAGGCATGTATGAACTTGTGGTAAGGTGTTGGGAAAGGTATAATATTGACCCTTTGTGTTCGCATAGTTAAGTTCATGATAATTGCTTTATAATTGGGTAAATAAATGTTCATATGCCTTTGTGTAGCGTACGTATCATAGTTGTGAAGTTTTGTGAATTAAGTTATTTGGTTTGTACGACCTTAGTTAGTATGAATTTGAAAGAGGATTAAAGGAACTAGTTATGAACTATGTTGGTAATTATTGTTAATTGACTCATTAGTTGATTGGATAAGTGTTGTATGTGCCAAAGTAAAGCCTAAAGCTAGCAAGCAAAGCATGAAACCAAGGTAGAATTCAACTAGGTGCTTGTGTGAGTGTGTTCTGTTTTGGGTCAGTCTACTGCCCCTATCTTTCGAAGCTTCTTTGACCTAGCAAACATGCTCAAAAATTTACGAAATTTGTACAACAGCTAGATTAGGCAGTTTAAAGCAAATGTTGATTTCTAGGACTAAGGCTAATTCTAACGTTTTAGGCCTCTGATCACATTATTTCCGAAATGTAACTCAAAAATCACTGGTTCTGTCCAGCTATGCGTAGTTGCGCGGTAAAGGTTATAACTTTTGGAATTTAACTTGGAATTGAGCACTGTTCGAGCCTAAAATTAACTACACTCGAAGAGATACAATTATACATAAAAATCAGATAGTTTAGAGGTCAATATCCTAGGTAACCGAATGGGTTAAGTTATGCTTATGTTAGAGGAATTGGAAAATGTCTTAGTTGAGCTTGCGATATTAACTTTGCACTTGGAGACTTGTATTGAATGTTTGAAGAATTAATTAGAATGTAAGTTAAGTGTAAAATATTAACCAATGCATATGAGTTGAGTCCACTTGTACAGTAGGCATTTAGGTTATATGTTAAGTACAATTTTGGTTAGTTATAGTTAGCTTAACTTTATATATTGGCAAATGCTTTTATGTTGTTACAGAGCTTTGGTGTTTAATTAAGTTACAATGAAATAAAGTATGTAATATAAATTCTTGGATGTGAAAGATAGTTGTTAAACCTTCTATAGTCAATTGCTAAAGTGTTATACTTATATGAAAACTAGGGTATTCATATTCAAGCTAACCCAAGGAAAGTTGGAGTAACTAAGTCATTTTTACATCTTGAGGCTTGGAAAAGATAAGGGAGTCTTTATCTCTTCTGTGCATCTTAACTTATTTTACTGTTTCTGGATTGTATTCTTTAGTAGTTAATAAGTTTATATGCGTTATTTACTTGTTATCTTGTGTCTTTTTGTGTTATTTGTATTTAACCGCGAGGGCGGCCTACATTGTCGTTCCTCTTATATGGTATTTGATATACTTGCCTCTCGTGATCTTGCCCCGAGGTTGCGCAACCTTTTCGGATATGGTAGCGTCGAGAAACATGGGCGGCATCGGGTTTGTCGTGCTCTCTCGACTACCATGGTGCCTATTCTCTTTCTCTCGCTGAGTATACTCCACTACCCCAGAGGCGTGGTTCACCTGCTAGGCATATGGACCTACCTTAGGAAAAAAGGTTGTAGGATCGGGGTACATCCGGAGTGCCCCATTTTGGAGGAATAAGGGTTTTGCCGGCACTTGCTTGAAGATCTTGGCTCGTGGCTTGTGATTAAAGACAAAGTGGAACCGTATCCTTTTTATACATAGTTAAATACTTGTCTAATTAACTTGTTTATTTGTGTTATTAATGTTATTATCTTGTTACATCTCACGAAAACACACTCTAGTTTACTATATCACCTCCCTCACTGAGTAACTCTAGTTACTCATTCCTCATTTTAACATGTTTCAGAGAAAGCTGTGGTTGGATGCTATGTACAGGAAATGCAAGTTGCTGGTTGTATGTGTTTTGTTTTGAGATTATGAAACCTTGTGTATGTTTCTATTGTCTAAAAGGTTATAATATAAAGTAAAACTTGTATTCTTATATGAGTTAATAACTGTAAATGGGCTGTAATAACTTCAATGATTTACTAAATTGCCTAGTTAATTTGCATGCTTATGTGAATGGGATTGTACCTTAGAGTTGGATTGTGGTTTTTTAGGATAAGCTAATGCTTGCAGGTGAACTGATAGTCCTATAAACAGGGGAGACTCCGTCCATTTTTTCTCATTTTTCGTGACTTGGATATTGGAATAGGGAACTCCGATCTCAAGTGGGATCAGGGTGTTACAACTAGTACTCAGAATAGTGTCAATTCCCAACATAGCTTGCCTCATGAATCTGATGGGTCCACACTCGTTCCACCTGCTGTGCCCCAAGTTGAAAAACATACACACCAGGTTCCGCACAAGTTGGCAGAATACAATTTCACTCTTCCTCATTCGCCTCACCCCTCCAATCACCAGGCCATCTCGAACCAATCCTCGCTCACTGTCAAATTGAAGGTATATCTATTTTCCAAGTATATTTCTTACGATAAATTATCTAATGCTCATACTGCTTATTTGATGGCCATCACACAACACAATGAGCCCAAATATTTCAGTCAGGTTGTTCAACATGCTCATTGGTGTGAGGCCATGTCGAAGGAAATTGAAGCATTAGAAGCGAATCGCACTTGGACGTTAAAACCATTACCGCCAAGCAAAAAGGCTATTGGCTCAAAATGGGTTTACAAAGTCAAGTACAAGCCGGATGGTTCGGTGGAACGCTACAAGGCCTGTTTAGTTACCAAAGGCTTTACTCAAGGCGAATGTGTTGACTTTCATGAAACATTTACCCCAATTGCCAAGCTAGTCACTGTCTGTTGTTTGCTTGCCATTGCATCTGTGTGCCGCTGGAAGCTTCATCAACTTGATGTTAATGGTGTACATGACAATTCCTCAAGGGTTTGCACAAAAAGGGGAGAACAAAGTATGTTGACTTAGAAAGTCACTTTATGGGTTGCGCCAAGCATCTCAGAATTGGTATCAGAAATTTACCAATTCACTCATACATATTGGCTTCATACAGTCACAGGCAGACCATTCTCTCTTCACTCATCTATAGGGATAATCTTTTATTGCTGTCCTTATTTACGTAGATGATGTTATCGTTGCAGGCAACAACACTGATTGCCTAAGTTTTTTAAAGGCCTATCTTAATGACAAATTTTGTGTTAAGCACCTGGGCAGGCTCAAATACTTTCTTGGGATTGAAGTAGCACGATCTCCTTCGGGGATTATTCTGAATCAGCACAAATACACCCTTGACATTTTAGCAGAATGTGGTTTGTTAGGTGCTAAACCAATCTCATCCCCCATGGAACAACATCACAAGCTCTCATTTGAATCCAGATCTTTATGCTCTGATGCAAGCCAATATAGGAGTTTGGTTGGACGGTTATTATATCTCAAATTACTCGCCTCGATATTTGCTACTCCATGCATATCTTGAGTCAATTCCTACATTCACCACGACAACCACATTGAGAGGCTATCTTACGTTTCATTCGTTATCTAAAAGGGAACCCTGGTCAAGGCATTTTTTTTCTATCTAATTGACCTCGTGCCACTCTTTTGCGACAATCAAGCAACACTACACATTGCCTCTAATCCCATCTTTCATGAGCAAACCAAACACATTGAAATAGACTGTCATTTCGTGCGAGAAAAGGTTCAGTCCAAGGAACTTACTCCTTGTGCTATCTCCACATGTCATCAGCTCGGTGACATATTTACTAAGGCACTTGGGACTGATCAGTTCCGGTATTTACTTAGCAAGTTGGGCATTTCAAATCTCCATGCTCCAGCTTGAGGGGGAGTATTGCATGACGAGTGTGAATGTGATCTTATTCAATCAGTTCCATCCCATGATCAACTCCAGCATGATATTTTACTTTCAATCATCATAATTATAAATAGGATTCTTCTGATTTCTTGCCTTACCATTTGGTTGTATCTTCTGATTTCTTGCCTTACCATTTGGCTGTAACCTTATTTAGTTAGGACCTGTGTATGCCCGTGTATTATAAATAAAACAAGCTAGAGCAACATTGCTCACTTCAAAGCCAAATAATATTCTTAACATAAAATTGCTAGAATAAAATCTGAGTCACAACTAAATGAGGCATATGCATCCAATGAAGCAAGTCAAAATCAAGTTAGAACAATGGACGATGAGATCGAATCTTTAAAAGAAAGCATCCATGAAGGAGAAGTTATAGAAAGCAAAGAAGAATGCATCAACAAATTTTCTAGACAATGAAGGCATTGATTTCCCACCTTCCAAGCTTGATTCAACTGATGCCACTTCTACAGAAACTTTCAAGAAAATGACTGCAGAATTCTCACCAAAGGGTTCCCAAGTAGGGTTTTTTTTTTGGACGAAAAGGTTCCCAAATAGGTTCAATTTCCAATTTTTGTACAAATATATGTTGTAGATTTCCAGCAGCTAAAAAGTAATAGTGCCTTTGGAAGTAAGCGACTTATTCAACATTGTCATTTTTATGATTAGCTTGAATTTGCTAAATGCTTTTACCATTGCTGGAACAGCCTCAATCTTTATATTCTTGAGAAAATGCAATGGATTGCCATCACATGGGTTCCATTCATAGCGAGTGGTTCCTTTTTCTATTACATAATAAGTAATCAGTTAGATCCAGAGTCATGGTTGTTCTCAACTTTGTTTATGCCTGAAGTTCTTTAAATCATTCTTTTTAACTGCTTTGTCATAATTGTTCTTGCACATTTGATTTGTTTCAAGTCTTACATAGCTACTAATGAAGGCAAAGAAAATTATCTGGTATGATGTCACTGCTTAATATATCGTTCTTTGTTATGGTTTCAATTCATATCCATATACATACCTTATTGTATAGGCTCCTATCCTACCAAACTCCATGAGAGATTAAAAATTGCTGAGGGTTTTAGGATCTTTCTTTGTCCCTTTTAGGAAGGTATGTCCTTTTTAGGTGTGCGATAGTCACGTCTCAGGATCGTATTACGTAAATTTTGGGGATGTCACACTAAAGAAATGATTGACATGTTTAAGACAAGTAGTTATTTGAAAATCCCACCCAAGTCCATCCTATATTTTCAATTTTAATTGGCCAGGATCTAATAATATCATGGTACTTTTATCACATCTATAACTTGATAATATCATGGCTCTGAACATTGTTTTTTCGGAATATAATGACTCAAGTGGAATCACCCAGCATTGCATCTGCACTTCAGACAGAGACGATGATGACCTCCAAGAGATAACAGTGCTGCTATTGTTCTAAATTCTACATACATCTTGAAAGTTTCTGGCCCTTTAATTAATTTGATAATTAAACAAATCAACAAAGTAAATTTGCAAGAAAGTAAACTTGTTGCAACAAAAGTAAGGACACATAAATTTTAACTTGGTTCAACTAACCTGGTCTACGTCCACGAGGCCACTCCCTGGCCTAACAAACCAATCTAATAAGTTTCAAGAGATTACAGATACCAATAGAACTTACACAATTGAAGACTCCCTCTTAACCCTTGTCGCCTAGATGTTTGACTCCCTTAGTAAATTCTCTAGTTTGGCGAGCTCCCATCGACTTACAAAGTTCTCTCCCGAGAACACACTTTCTTCTCCCGAAGAATGTATACAAAAACATAAATAAAAGAGTCTTGAAATTCTAGATCAAAAATATAGTGTGCACCAGAAGTATGGTTCAAATAATAAATCTCAAGCTGATTTAATTATTAAACTTTCACATCTCTTGAAACTTATCACTTTCATGTTTCAATGCATGTGCCAACATTAAGTGGTACAAATACCAATAGTTTTTCTCAAAACTTCAAATCTCACAGAGTCAAGTGCCTTAGTGAAAATGTCTGCTAGTTGATGTTCTGATGCAACATATTCTAGAACAATATTTTTTGTTTCAACTACACTATTTTGTTGCGGTGTTTTTTTGGTGCTGAAAACTCATGTGTTATTCCTTGTTCAGTGCAAAAATCAGAAAATGCAAAGTTCTCAAATTCCCTACCATGATCTCTTGTTATATGTTTTCTTACCCAGATTTGTTTCAAGTTTTGTTGTGACAAATCTACCCTTGCTTTTGGTGATTTTATAGGCTTACCATAAAGGAAGGGATTGACAAACATACCTCTTTTCAGATCATCAATATACATGTAGCATCGTGGTCTGATGTGTCCAAGAACGCTGTAGTAATGATAGATTGGAACAAATCTATTCCGTTTTCCTTCTGAAATTTTTCGCATTTGTCGCAGGCGATGTTGCAACATGCGGTTCCAGCATCGGTTCCTCAGTTTCTTTGACAAAGATAGTTTTGCCAGTTGATGTACCTCCTTGGTAACCATGTCCAGTATGATTTCCACTTGGCTTTTGAATTGACAGCATATGATCAAGTTTCAAAGTTCTTGAATTCAGCATCTTCACATTCCGTTGAGTTTGTTTCAACACCTATTGTAACTCTTCAATTTTCAATTGACTCTTGGCTACTTGGATCTGATGATTTCTCACATATTTTGATAACTCAGCTTTTTGTTCCTCCAACTCATTGATCTTTTCTTCTAACTCTTGATTCTTCTTGCATATAATCAGCCATTTTTCATGCATCTCCTTGTACGCTTTCATAATTCTGAATTCATGCTGCAGTCATCTGAAAGTACATGTTCAACTATGGTTGATGTTGTAACAGATGGTACAACATCTGCTAAACCTGATTTTCTGTTGTTTTGTCCTTTTGCAACGGTGAATGCAACATAGTTGCTGGTATATCCTTCATTACCTTTAGAAAAATCTTCTGAATCTTCATCACTCTAAGTAGTGTTCATGGGCTTGTTCTTTTTTTTCAAGGTGTTTGCACATTCATCCTGTATATGACCAAATTCTTCGCATTCCCTGCACTAAATACCTTTATTTCTCTTTTTCTCCTCGTACGTTCTTCTATTTTTCCTTCTGAATGTCTCAGGACTTGTTGTAATAGTCTGCTTCCTTTCAAAAGTTGCTGGCCTATATCCACTTCTCTGCTTCTTCCACTTTTTTAGCACTTTGTTGAAATTCTTCGTGACCAATGCTAAAGATTCAGTGATTTCTGCATCTTCATCATAGTAAGAGCTTTGATCATCTTGCTTTTGGATTTCTGCTTGGAATGCAATATTTTTCTCTTTTCTTTTTTGTTTAACTTTCATTTCAAATGTCTGAAGTGAACCCATTAATTCATCCAGCTTCATGTCATCAACAAATTTTACTTCTTCAATGGCGGCAACCTTGATGGCAAATCTATCGAGAAGTGATCGCAAGACTTTCCTTACAAGCTTTGATTCTAAGTATTTTTCACCCAATGCAAATGCCTCATTTGCAATATCACACAACTTGCCATTGAAATCAGCAATAGTCTCATCCTCTTACATCTTCAATTCCTCAAATCTTGTTGCAAGGATTTGAAGTTTGGACACTTTGACAATTGTAGTTCCTTCATATGCAGTTTGTAAAATAGTCCAAGCATCCTTAGCAGTTTCACACGTTGAGATCAGCTTGAATTGATTTAGATTGATAGCATTGAAGATAACATTTAAGGCCTTGAAATTATTATTAGCAAACGATCTTCATTTATGGACCACTGATCCTTTGGTTTTGGCACATCAATTCCTTAATCATTTTTCATTGTAGGATGCACCTATCTTATGACGACTGCCCTCCAAGCTTTTTCATCAATGGATTTGATAAATGCTCTCATCTGCGCCTTCCAATACGAGTAGTTTGATCCATCCGATAGTAGTGGTTTGTTAATTAAACTTCCATCGCGAATTGTGTCCATACCTGCAAAAACAGCCAGAAAACTTTCCCAAAGATCTAAGTAAGTTAGTTCAATAACCTGCTTTGATACCAATTGATAGTTTTTGGCCCTTTAATTAATTTGATAATTAAACAAATCAACAAAATAAAATTATAGGAAAGTAAACTTGTTGCAACAAAAGTAAGGACACATAAATTTTACCGTGGTTCGATCAACCTAGTCTACGTCCACGAGGCCACTCCCTGGCCTAACAAACCAATCCACTAAGTTTCAAGAGATTACAGACACCAATGAAACTTACACAATTGAAGACTCTCTCTTAACCCTTGTCATCTAGGTGTTTGACTCCCTTAGTAGATTCTCTAGTTTGGCGAGCTTCCCTCGACTTACAAAGTTTTCTCTCGAGAACACAAGACAAAAACATAAATAAAAGAGTCTTGAAACTCTAGATGAATAGGTCAATGTATAAGATGAAAACAGACTGTGGTGCAACACTAACTAGAACATTTAGCACACTCTTTTACACAGCATGTTGCAACACGACTAGACACAAACTGCCTACACTTAACTCACGACTTAGCTCCTTATTGTTTGTTCACTACTCGCCACCTACGACTGGGAATTGATACGCCTATTTATGGAGCTTTGGTGCAGATGTCGAGTATGTAAGAATATAACCAATTTCCCAGAAATGTCTTAGCAACAATCAAGTAGAAAGACAACACTACTCTTTATAACAATTCAATATAACACTTACAAGATAATTGTCCTACCGTGTGCTCTCAAAATTAGAGCTTCAATGGCTTCTGGACTTACAAGAAGAATACAAGAAAGAAAGACTAACTTAGGATTGTGTTTGGAGTTGTGTTGTGAATGAATATGATGAACTAATACATGCCTATTTATAGAATTCAGCTAGCCCGCCATAGGAGACTTCCTATCAAATATTTTTCAACTTGGTTAGCTTTACCAACCATGTTCAAAGTATTAACCATCCATATTTATCACATGGGTAGCTACAATTGACCACATGGGTGGCTAGCATCCAAGCCAACTTCTAGGAGGCTTCATTTCGTCAAATTTTCCAACTTTAGCATTGCATTATCCCGACATCATCTTAGGTAATTCCAAATTCTCGAACTTCTTTCTTGTAGCCATCGCGGTCTCTTTTGACCTCATCGATGTTTAAGTCAGAATCATTAATTTATGCTACCACATAAATTAACGATACTTATAATAGATGGGCATTGACATATACCAACACCCCCCTCAATGTTCACCTCATGTTGACTAAGTTATTGGACCAACACCCAATGTTTGAAGATGTTTGCTCAACTGGATGCTCTCTAACGCTTTGGTGAAGATATCTGCACAATTATCTTCTGTAGGGCAGTACTCCATGTAGATTTCACCTTCCTCGATCAGTTCCCTCATATACTGATACAGAATCTCTATGTGTTTTGTTCTAGCATGAAATACCGGATTCTTTGACATGGCTATACAACTCTGACTGTCACATTTCAACATTGTTTTTTCCTCTATTGGAGTGTCAATATCAGTCATGATGCATCGTAGCCAAACAGCTTCACAGGATGCTACACAAGCAGCCTTGTATTCCGCCTCCGTTGATGAAAGTGCAATGGTGGGTTGCTTCTTACTAGCCCATGAGATGACTCTACCACCGAATATGAATACGTAACCTGTAACATATTTTCTTGAGTCAATATCACCAGCTCAGTCTGAGTCACAATATCCAGATAAAGTATCTCCAGACTTGTATGATATCCCATACTCCAATGTGCCTTTGAGATATTTAAGGATCCGCATCCCTGCTTGCTAGTGACTTTGTCTCGGTTTATTTGAAAATCGACTGAGAACTCCTACAGCATAACTAATATCAGGTCTTGTGTTACAAAGGAAGATTAAACTTCCTACCAACCTTCTGTAGAGCTTGTTATCAACTTGTTCTGAAGGATCGTCAATTGATAACTTTGTATTTACTTCCATCGGGGTGACAACTGGTTTGCACTCGGACATACCAAATGCAGTCAAGAGCTCACGAACATATCGTTGCTGCGAGATGAAGATAGTATGAGGTTTTTGCCATACTTCGATTCCCAAGCAATAATGAAGAAGACCAAGATTTATCATTTCAAATTCTTGGTTCAACCATTCTTGCGTCTTCTGAATATTATCTTCATGGTCACTAGTGATTACAAGATCATCCACATATAGGACTACAATTACCTTCTTTCCTTGTTCACTTAGAACATACAAGTTGGCATCTGATTTGCTTCTACAGAAACCATGCTACAAGAAGAAAGAGTCTATACATTTGTACCAAGCTCGTGGTGCTTGTTTTAACCCATATAAAGCCTTTTTCAATTTGCAGACTTTTTCTTCTTCACTTGGTATTTGGAAGCCAGGGGGTTGTGCAACGTAGACTTCTTCTTCAAGTTGCCCATTAAGGAAAGCTGACTTGACATCCATTTGATGTACAATCCATCCATAATGCGCGGCAGCTGCAATAACTAGCCTAATTGTTGACATTTTTGATGTTGGAGCAAAAGTTTTATATACATTAAAACTTTCGACTTGCGAAAATCCTTGTGCTACAAGGCGTGCCTTGTATTTTTCAAGACTTCCATCAGCCTTGTACTTCACTTTCCAGATCCATTTGGTATCGATGAATTTTCTGTTCGGTGGCTTTTCAACGATCTCCCAAGTATCATTTTTCATGATACTATCATACTCGGCTTGCATAGCTGCTCTCCAATTTGGATATGACATGGCTTCCTCCACAGTTACCGGTTCTTTTACCGTCTTGATGATTTGGGTCATCAAAGCCATGCTTACTAGCTGTTGTCCTGATCCGTTCTGCTCCTCTATTCTCTTTGATCGTCGTAGTCCATCAGGACATGGACTATTATCAGTAACTCCTGGATTTCTTCTATCAAAGAGCTGTTGGAACCACTTCGATTGTGGCTTCCTTGTGGATACAACAGGTTGGTCTTCAGTCTCTTCATTATTAGAGACTTCTTCATTGTTCAACGGTCATTGTTCAGGCACTTGGTGGATTACTTCATCGATTGATGACGAAATGGCAGGACCACTATCCTTCATTGAGTATGGTCGCTCATTAAACACCATATATCGGCTTATGATCACCTTCTTGGCCTCTATATCATAGAGTCTGTATGCTTTAGACTCTTCACTATATCCCAAGAAAATGCCCTTCTTGCTCTTGTAATCCAATTTCTTTCGATTTTCATTTGGAATGTGTGCAGAAAACTCACACCCAAATTTTCTTAAATGAGACACAGAAGGTTTCATACCATAATAAGCCTCATTAGGAGTCTTATCGTTGAGTGCCCTGGTTGAGCACCGATTCAGGATGTATACCGCTGTGTTGACTACTTCAGCCCAGAATGTGTCAGGTAGACTAGTACCTTTCAACATGCATCGAGCCATTTCTACAATTGTTCGATTTATTCATTCCACAACTCCATTTTGTTGTGGTGTGTATGGAGCAGTCAATTGGCGCTTAATCCCAAACTTGTTGTAGTAGTTGGTGAACTCTGTAGAACAGAAGTCCCCCCCCTCCCCACGAACGGTACAAAGTTTCTTCAACTGAGTTGGGTTCTCATTTGTCATAAGTTTGTGCCACACTTTAAACTTTTCAAGAGCATCAGCCTTGTCCCGAAGGAAGTACACCCACATCTTCCTACTATAATCGTTGACTAACAGCATAAAGTAGGAAGATCCTCCCAACGCCGTGGTAGTCATTTTTTCGCAGAGGTCAGCATGTACCAACTCTAGAGGAGCCTTTGATCAGTTATGACTCTCTTTGGAAAATAATTGTCTATGTTACTTGCCCAGCATACAAGTTTCACATGGTCCTTCAACTTCTTCAATTGAAGGCAAGTCGGCCACCATCTTCTTCTTTTGCATTTCCTTTAACACAGGATAGGAAATGTGCCCGAACCTTTCATGCCAAAGTTGACTTGTTTTGACATCCATAACGGTAGAAAGAGAGCTAATTTCGTAAAAGTTATTTTTGCGAATACCTTTACTTACTATATTTTGATCCTTGTCAAGAATCAAAACTTCCGTCTTCTTGAACCGCACTTCTAGATCATTATCTATAATAGCAGCTACAGATAACAAATTTCTGGTAATCTGGGGTACAAAGAGTACGTTGGACAACTTCTTGCTTCCTCCATCTTTAGACACGAGCGAGATGGTTCCAATGCCCTCAACGGGACACCTAGCATTATTCCCGACGACAACATTCATTGGTTCTTGTAGAGGTTTTATGGAGTCATATAACTTCTTCTTGCTGGTCATGTGTCGGGAAGCTCCACTATCTAATACCTATGCACTTGTTTGATGTACATGTGCGGTAGTACACGTTTCCTCTGATACATCTGTTACAATAAACAGATGCACTTCTGTTTCAGCCGTATTGACAGATTCTTTATTTCTCCAATTTGGCTTTAGAGTTCCATTCTTCTCGTCATGGATTCGTTTCCTGCAATCTTTGACAGCATGGCCTTCTTATTGCAGTAGTAGCATGATCCAGAGAACGTCTTCTTCTTTCTTTTCTTCTTTTCTTCTTGGTTATTCCTCGCTTTGGCTACAAAGGCAGAGTCAAGTTGATTTTCTCTGCTTTTTAGCCTTATCTCTTCCTCCATCAACATGGCAGTGAATTCTTCAAACGTCAAAGGAGGAATGCGAACTTGTGTATTGAGTGTTGTGACAAGGCCGTCAAATTTTGGAGGCAATACTCTAATTCACCTTCGAGCTAGTTCATCAATTGATTTGGCAATACCAACTGCATCCATTTGATTACATAGGTTTTTCATCTTACTGATAAATGACTCAGGTGTTTCATTTTCACTTAATCTCTCAGCAGCTAACTAATTCTCCAAGTTCTGAATGCGAGTCTGATTCCTTATTTCATACTGATTTCTCAGTATGTTCCAAGCTTCAGTTGCCTTGGTTGTGTGTTGAATTAGAGTAAGGACGGAATCCTGAACACTTGTTACAATTACACAAAGTGCATCAGTATTTCGTCTCCTCCATTCTTTGACAAGTTGAGGATTTTGAGGTGTGACCTTTTTTGTGTCATTTTCAGCACGGACTGCAACTGATTCTGCATCTATGCCTAACACTGTATCAAGGAGTTTGTAGGAGTCCAGAATTGTAGTGATTTTGAACTTCCACAAAAGATAGTTCATGCCATCAAGTTTTCTTTCTGTGAAGGTAGGGGAACGGATACGAATTGTCGGAACTAAACCGGAACTAGAACTGGTAGAAGAAGAACTAGCACCTTGAGTAGTCATAGTTGTTGAGCTTTACTAGACAAGATAGTTGTTAAGAGCCCTTTAAGCTCTTGATACCATGTAAGAATATAACCAATTTCCCAGAAACGTCTTAACAACAATCAAGTAGAAAGACAACACTACTCTTTATAACAATTCAATATAATACTTACAAGATAATTGTCCCACCGTGCGTTCTCAAAATTAGAGCTTCAATGGCTTCTAGACTTACAGGAAGAATACAAGAAAGAAAGACTAACTTAATATTGTGTTTGGAGTTGTGTTGTGAATGAATATGATGAACTAATGCATGCCTATTTATATAATTCAGCTAGCCCACCATAGGAGACTTCTTATCAAACATTTTCTAACTTGGTTGGATTTACCAACCATGTTCAAAACATTGACCACCCATATTTATCACATGGGTGGCTACAATTAACCACATGGGTGGCTAGCATCCAAGCCAACTTCTAGGAAGCTTCATTTGGTCAAATTTGCCAACTTTAGCATTGTATCATCCCGACGTCATCTTAGGTAATTCCAAATTCCTGAACTTCTTTCTTGTAGCCATTGCGGTCTCTTTTGACCTTATCTATGTTTAAGTCAGAATCATTAATTTATGCTACCACATAAATTAACGATACTTATTATAGGTGGGCATTGACATATACCAACAGTGTATAGGTACGAGCGTCTTCAAGTTAATCTCTTTAGCACAAGAGTTCTTGATAGCTTGAACTTTTATCACCTTATTACCTTATCCCCAAAGATGTTGGAATTCTTCATAGCAAAAACTCTTCTTGAACTTAGACACTTCAAGGCATGAAGTTTTCTTTCATTTGGACTCCTCATAATTTGAACTTCATTTGAATGTGGAGTCTTCATAATTGATTACCTGCAATAGTCAAACAACTATACAAAATATCCACACAATATTTTTGCTAAAACATAGCCAATAAAAAATAATTAAGATCAGATCTTAACACATCTGTTGAGAGAATATTAAGAAGGTTAAGAAGTAGGAGCCGATTTCATCAAAGTCTTAGTTTGATTTCTCGATTATTAAGTTTAGTACACATTAAACAAGAGAGAGAACCAACAATGTATCGAGTCGCAAGTGCATCAAAGTACCTAGCGATTACTGGGGCTGGCATCACTGATATAAAGATTGCAAAGAAGGCATGCGTTTTTCCAGGCCAATCTTGTACTATTTTTGATGTCTCTCCAATGAACTATACCTTTCAAGTCCAGGCCATGAGTGCAGAGAATCTTCCTTTTGTTTTACCAGCAGTGTTCACAATTGGTCCTCATGTTGACGACGAAGCTAGCTTGTTAAAGTATGCAAAGCTCATCTCTCCTCATGATAAACTCTCTAATCATGTTAAAGAACTCGTTGAAGGTGTCATTGAAAGCGAAACTCATGTCCTAGCAACATCAATGACAATGAAGGAGATCTTTAAAGGAACTAAGGAATTTAAACAGGAAGTTTTTGAGAAAGTCTAGCACTAGTTGAACCAGTTTGGCTTGTTGATCTACAATGCAAATGTTAAACAACTTGTTGATGTACCTAGACATGAGTATTTCTCCTACTTGGGTCAAAAAACTCAGATGGAAACTGCAAATCAGGAAAAAATTGACATTGCAAAGGCAAAAATGAAAGGAGAGATCGGTTCTAAACTTTGCGATAGGTAAACACTTCAAAATGCTGCAAAAATTGATGCAGAGACTAAGATTATATCAACACAGAGACAAGGACTGTTAGTAATTAAACTTGATTAGGATTCTATTACTGATTAAGATTCTATTAAATAAGTTTTAGTATAGAGTATAGGAATCCTATTCCTAAAAGGATTAGCAATTATTATCTATAAATAGGACTACCTAGGTTGATTTTAATTGTCACACGCCACAAGGTGGGTGTACCATATTATATTAGATTAGAGTTAGAGCACATATACCTCTAGGTAGGTATATCAGAGTTATTATTGTAGTAGTTTTTATGAGTAATAAAAATAATGTTTCGTGGACGCAGGTTATGTCGAACCACAATAAAATAGTGTTGTGTTCCCAACGTATCTATGTGCACGATCCTTCCAACAAGGTAGTATCAGAGCCTGGGACTGCATCTAGATATGTTGGTTATTATTGTCGCCAAGAGAAGTGCATTCTGCTGCTGAAGTAGAAGACTACAAAGAAGAAGACGTTGAAGCAACCAAGAAGCTTGCGTCGAGACATGGTGTAATGCTCGTTGTTGAAGATTGCTTCCGCGACGCGTTTAGCAGATTGATGTTGTGCCGGAGCAATGGAGTTCCAATAATAACTCCAAGTTCAGAAGATAACAACATGGCCAACAGAGAAGGGATAACTATGCATCATCGCTGTTGCGCCATGAAGGAGATGGTGTCCCCAAGTGCGCCAAAAAAGATAGACAACTGCGATTGTCTAGAAGAAAATCAATAAGTACCACTATTGAAGAAAGAGACGGAGACGATTGGCGAAGAAAGAGTTGCAAGTTAAGAGAGAACATAACCAAAAAAATCAAAAATCAACAAAAAAAGGAAAAAACAAAAAAAGACAACAAAAAAAATAAAGAAGGAAAAAAATAAAAAATAAAAAACAGAAGAATTGCAACGGCAAAGAGAAATATACCGCTACTCAAAACGAGGCCAAAGACGAAGTCGTTTCATTAATGAAGAAGCAACTATAGGTTTTGGTGGCTTGACAACCCATTGGAGCTTGAAACCATGATCTACAGACAATTAGATTTGCTAGAAAGAGAAACAGATGATGGTACCGCTGTTGTATGCCTCCCTTGACCAGATTGTCGCCGGTGAAGGGAAGAAACCATTGGAGAAGATGGCAGTGGATCACATCGTGGTGGTTCGTGGTTGCTAGCAAGTCAAATCAAGTTTAAGGGGAGATGTTAGTAATTAAACTTGATTAGGATTCTATTACTGATTAGGATTCTATTAAATAAGTTTTAGTATAGAGTATAGGAATCCTATTCCTAAAAGGATTAGCAATTATTATCTATAAATAGGGCTACCTAGGTTGATTTTAGTTGTCACACACCACAAGGTGGGTGTACCATATTATATTAGATTAGAGTTAGAGCACATATACCTCTAGGTAGGTATATCGGAGTTATTATTGTAGTAGTTTTTATGAGTAATAAAAATAATGTTTTGTGGACGTAGGTTATATAGAACCACGTTAAAATAGTGTTGTGTTCCCAACGTATCTATATGCACGATCCTTCCAACAAGGTGGTCTCAAAGCCTGGGACTGCATATAGATATGTTGGTTATTATCGTCGCCAAGAGAAGTGCATTTTGCTGCTGAAGTAGAAGACTACAAAGAAGAAGACGTTGAAGCAACCAAGAAGCTTGCGTCGAGACATAGTGTAGTGCTCGTTGTTGAAGATTGCTTCCGCGACGCGTTTAGCAGATTGATGTTGTGCCGAAGCAATGGAGTTCCAATAGCAACTCCAAGTTCAAAAGATAACAACATGGCCAACAGAGAAGGGATGACTACGCATCATCGCTGTTGCACCATTAAGGAGATGGCGTCCCCAAGTGTGTCAAAAAAGACAGACAACTGCGATTGTCTAGAAGAAAATCAATAAGTACCACTATTGAAGAAAGAGATAGAGACGATTGGCGAAGAAAAAGTTGCAAGTTAAGAGAGAACACAACCAAAAAAAATCAAAAATCAACAAAAAAATGAAAAAAATGAAAAAAAAAGACAAAAAAAAAAAAAAGAAGGAAAAAATAAAAAATAAAAAACAGAAGAATTGCAATGGCAAAGAGAAATATGCCGCTGCTCAAAACGAAGCCAAAGACGTGTTAGTATAAACACTATAATATTCAGAATAATGCGGAAATAATAACTTAAAGGATTGCAATAACATGTACCGTTGTTAGCCATAATAAGATTGTAAAATTACTGTAAAATGATTCAGAATTACTGCAAAAGGTTCCTGACTTCCTTCTTTTGCCTGTCTCTAAACGGCACCAGCTTAAGTGATGAAAAATAGTATATAGTAATATGATATAAGTCTTACAAAGAAGCACCCCTATACTACAAGAATTTGATGCCTTTTTATAGAGGAGAAAAGAGGGTCAAGAGTTACACCATTTATGCCATAATCAATACCAAAGTAGGCATAGGGTCATCCACTACTTCACTAAATAAATTCTATAATTATGAGATTAAATACCACCCATCATGGTCCATAATTCCCAAGTAATAATGTAGTGGCTTATCATCTTCAATTGGTAATGTAATATCAGCATACTTTAATGATAAGTCCAAGTCTAAAATAAGGTTATTGGTCCACAAATAATAGAGATTATGCTTACATTCTCCCACTTGGACCATTAAACCGATTAAGACTCTATACATATATATATTTATATATTTAAAATAAGTTTTGACTCACTTGGACTTATTCAAGAAACATTTTGATACGTGATCACGTAGATTAGTTTGAAAATAAAATGCTGATTACCAATTAAAATATGTCGTAATATTTGTAATTAGCTTAGGTTAACAATATGAGTCATAGCGGTTATAAGACTCATACGTCATATTCCCTTCCATGTACTATAATATTGGCAACCTTTACTAATACAATCCTAATACTGAAATAACCCATGTAATTTGTCTTGTTAGGACAATTTCTATTCATCAAATAATAAAAATATGTACATACATAATTGATGAACAAAAAGAAACAGAAACATATAACATAAATGCGCATAAGTATCAATACAATTATCACAATTCTAGATTGCTTAAAATACCCATCTTAACAACATGTTCCTTGTAAGCCTTGGAAGGCAATCCCTTGGTCAATGGATCAGCAATCATAGAAGTGGTACTGATATTTTTAATTGATACTTGATGTTTGTAATATGCTTTGTCCCATTAGAGTACTTGCCATTCTTAGAGAAGAAAACTGTTGCGATGTTATCACAATATATCTTCAGAGGCTTGGAAATCGAGTCAACAACACCAAGTCCTGAGATGAAATTTCGCAGCCACAAAGCATGACTAGTTGCCTCAAAACATGTTATGAACTCAGGTTCCATAGTAGATGAAGTGATGATTGATTGTTTGATACTCTTCTATGAAATCGCCGTACCAGCTAATATAAATACATATCCTGATGTGAATTTCCTACTATCTATGCAGCCAGCAAGGTCCGCATCTGAGTACCCAATCACTTCAAGCTGATCAGATCTTTTATATGTCAGCATATAATCTTTTGTCCTTTGTAGATACCTCATAACTTTCTTTGCTGCCTTCCAGTGCTCGGTCCCTGGGTTACTTTGGTATCTACCAAGTATTCTCACCGCAAAACTAATATCTGGTCTTGTACAAGTTTGAGCATACATTAGGCTCCCAACAGCATACGCATAAGGAAACTTCTTCATGTTCTCTCGTTCCAAATCATTTTTAGGGCACTGTTTTTCACTGCATTTGTCACCCTTCACAATAGGAGCATCATTGCCTGAACAGAACTGCATATTATATCTTTCCAAGACTCGATTGATATAACCTTTTTGAGACAATCCTAGCAATCCTCGAGATCGATCCCTAAAACTCTCTATGCCAATGACATAGGATGTCTCACCCAGATCAACCATCTTAAAATTCTTGGCAAGATATTCTTTAGTTTCGTGCAACAAACCAAGATCACTACTGGCCAACAAAATATCATCCACATATAAGACTAAAAAGATAAACTTGCTCCCACTGAATTTTAGATATATACATTGATCAACAATGTTTTCAATAAATCCGAAAGAAGTAATGATATCATTAAACTTAATATACCATTGTCTGGAAGCTTGTTTAAGTCCATAAATGGATTTCTTTAATTTGCAAGCCATGGGTTCAGTTCCTTCCTTTATAAAACCTTCAGGCTGTTCCATATAGATATCTTTATTCAAAATTCCATTCAGAAAAGCAGTTTTCACGTCCATTTGATGTAGTTCTAAATCATAATGAGCTACGAGTACTATGATGATTCTAAGGGAATCTTTCTTAGAAACTGGAGAAAAAGTTTATTTATAATCAATGCCTTCTTTCTGAGTGAAACACTTGGCGACAAGTCTGGCCTTATATCGTTCAATATTGCCTTTGGCATCGCGCTTGGTTTTATAAACCCACTTACAACCGACTTTCTTACATTCCTTAGGCAATTCGACGAGATCCCAGACGTCATTCTCGTCCATAGATTTCAACTATTCAGTCATGGCATCGATCCATTTACTAGAATCATTGTTTTCCATAGCTTGTGAAAATGAAACCGGATCCTTTTTAATCCCAATATCAAAATCAGATTCCAAGAGATACACCACATAATCTTCTGAGATAGCAGATCTCTTTTCCCTCTAAGACCTTCTCAAAATTGGTGGTTGTGGTGGTTATACTTCCTGAGGAGGTGTAACATTATGTTGTTCAACTTCTTCAACCTGCTGGATAGATTGAGGTACTACTACTTTGAGTAGGTTGAGGAGCAATAATATGAAAAAGGAACAACAATATCTTGAGAAGATGAGGATAATGGGATTTTTACCCTCTCTTCTTCAAGATTAACTTTTCTTGTTTTATCACTCCCACTATTCTCACCATTCTCTAAGAATCTGGCATTTTCGATTTCAACTATTCTCGTACTATGGTTTGGACAATAAAACCAATACCCCTTAGACTTTTCTAGATAACCAATGAAATATCCAGATACCATTCTTGAATCTAATTTCTTTTCATGTGGATTATAGATTCTAGCTTCCACTGGGCAACCCCAAATATGTAAATGTCTTAAACTAGGTTTCCTACCAGTCCATAACTCAAAAAGAGTTGACGATACTGCTTTTTTAGGAACTCTGTTCAAGATATACATAGTGGTCTTTAATGCTTCTCCCCACAAGGAATCAGGTACTTTGGAGTAACTCATCATACTCCTTACCATGTCCATAAGAATACGATTACGCCTTTCAACAACTCCATTCTGCTATGGCATTGCTGGCATTGTATATTGAGCACGAATGCCACGCTTTTCTAAGAATTTGGAAAATGGGACAGGATTTTGTCCAGACTCATCATATCTTCCATAATACTCACCACCTCTATCTAATTTGATAACTTTAACCTTTTTATCTAATTGTCTCTCTACCTCAATAATGAACACCTCAAGGATGTCAACAGCTTGAGACTTTTCATGATTAGATACACATAGCCATAACGTGACAAATCATCTATAAATGTGATAAAATATTTCTCTCTAGTAAAACAAGGAATAGAGAGTGGTCCATAGATATCTGTATGAATAAGTTCAAGAAGCTCATTACTTCTTGTACCACATTTCTTAGTATGTCTGGTTTGCTTTCCCTTAATGCAATCCACACATAAATCAAAATTAGTGAAATCTAGTTGTTCTAAAACTTCATTTTTCAATAGTCTTTCAATTCTTTCCCTGGATATATGACCCAGTCGTCTATGCCACAAGATTGAAGATTTCTCATCAATTCGGCTACGTTTAGATCCAACATTTGATTGTAGGGCCATTAAAGATTGTGCAAACTCATGATTCAAAGAAATTTTATATAAACCATCATATAAAATACCTGAACCAACTGTTATTGAATTAAATATCAAACTTAGTTTGCCACAATGAAACAAGCCTGAGTATCTAGAAATATCTAATTTAGACAATGAAACCAAATTCCTTGAAATCGAGAGTACATATAAAGTATCTTTAAGATTCATCTTGTGTCCCGTTTCTAGGAGTAAGCGATAAGTTCCAATAGCTATCACTTCCACCTTGAAACGGTTTCCCATACAGACGAATTGTTCATTTTTCCTCAGTTTCCTGCTTGTAAGAAATCCCTGCATTGTATTGGTTAAGTGATCTGTAGCACCAGAATCAATCCACCAAGTATTAGAAGGAACTTTAGCAAGGTTTGATTCATAACATACAAAAGAAAGATTCATACCTTTCTTTTCAAACCAAAGTTTGTGTTTGTTACATTCCTTCTTCACATGTCATTTCTTACCACAAAAGTAGCATTTGACAACGAATTTTCCTTTATGCTTTTGATTTGCCTTTCCAGAAGTATTTCCTTTATTTGGTGGAATTGATTTTCCTTTACCTCTCTTCTTTTGAGCTTCTTGAGCTACAAACATTGCAACTTGTTGACATTCCTACTTCAAACGAGCTTCCTCTTGAACACACATGTTTGTGAGTTCATTCAAACTCCAATTGTCCTTATTAGTATTGTAGTGAATCTTAAAAGGACCAAACTGAGAAGGAAAAGAAGCAAGTATGAGCTGAACTAATAAAGGATCACTTACATGCATTCCCAAAGCATTTAATTTTGCGGCTTTATCCGCCATATTGAGAATGTGCTGCTGAACTCCTTGACTACCATTATATTTCATGGTAGTTAGTTCTGCCATGAGTGTGCCTGCCAGTGACTTATCAGCGGTTTTGAAATGATCTTTAATAGAATTAAGAAATTCCCTTGCATTTTCTGTCTGTGGTAGAGAAGTCTTAATGTTATTAGCTATAGTCATCCTCATTAACATTAGACTGAGTCTGTTAGATCTCTTCCATGCTGTCATAATACTAATTTCATCTTCATTGCTGTCATCAGTTAGCTCTGCAGGCTTATCAGACAGAAGTGCCAAGTCATGCTCCATTACACCCAACGTAAATTGGATATGCTTTTGCCACTCCGAGAAATTTGTACCATTCAGGACCGAAATTGTTGATGCGTAAGAGTGCAACATATTAGGAATTGATACTGCGACAAAAATATGCTAACAACGAGGGCATGGACTACTTATGTCACTAAAGTCACCTTTGGGTAAGCCTTAGCACATATATTGTCCATTCTTAGGATGTAAAACTTTAATCACCTATTAGGGCTAATATAATTTTACTACTAAAATTATTGTGTCACCTTTGGGCAGACACTAAAATTTTAGATTATAATATTATATTACCCTATCCAGTGCATAATCAGTTAAAAGTGACTATCCTTTGGGCTTGTCTCAATCTCCTAATTATGACTGCCATTCGAGAATATTGTTGTCTTTTTATATCATAAAATATGACTTTGTCGTTTATATTATTTTATACTTGCAAGATTAAAAAATCTAGGTTACTTTGGTAACAACTAGATTAATAAATCCTAAAGTATAAAATAATTAACAATGTTCTCTAATTAATCTTTCATTTGGTCATACTTTAATGTAGTTACCTTTAATAACGTAAATAAATTTATACTTAATTGAGTTTAAAACTAAAATATTTTGAATACACAAATAATTTCAGAAATTATTCTTGAAATTAAAACTCAACAAAGTTAAATTCCAAAACAGAATATAAGATGCCAAAGCATAAACGAAAGACGTAAATAAGATTACTCTAACTTTCATCGATTAGTTAGACTTAATCACGAATAGTGTTTCAATTGAATACTTTAGTTTTTTTATGATATTGTAATATAATAAACATCCATTGTCCATGAATAACATGCATAAAGAATATTTATACTGTTACTTTAACATAATAATTAACATCTCATTGACAGGATACATACATCTTTAATTTCCTTAACGTAGGAAAAATAACACTGATGCATCACTATAGAACATGTGACAACGAGATTTTTCAAGAAGCAAATGGATGCTGAGAGCAAAGCTTTAATCATGAAAATACTCAGGTAATCTGACAAGGCATGTTATATACAATCCATTGTCTTTGATACTTTGCTTTGAATGACTACTACGACTCAATCTTTTAATTCTTAATTCATGATAACCAAGTTGTCTTAATATGATAATTAATTTATTTATCATGAACATTGCATTTACATAAGTGATCTGTTGCAACTTTATAATTTATCATTTATTACTATGTTTATTTTATTTTAACATAACAATAAGCAAAAACATATGCAACAAATCAACATGTAAACTTTATATATGCAAAGCAGAATCATATCACAAAAACTTAACAAAGCAGTTTAATGGCTAAACATGTAACAAGGCTCTGATACCAATTGTTAGTATAAACACTATAATATTCAGAATAATGCGGAAATAATAACTTAAAGGATTGAAATAACATGTACCGTTGTTAGCCATAATAAGATTGTAAAATTACTGTAAAATGATTCAGAATTACTGCAAAAGGTTCCTGACTTCCTTCTTTTGCCTGTCTATAAACGGCACCAGCTTAAGTGATGGAAAAGAGTATGTAGTAATATGATATAAGTCTTACAAAGAAGCACCCTTATACTACAAGAATTTGGTGCCCTTTTATAGAGGAGAAAAGAGAGTCAAGAGTCACACCATTTATGTCATAATCAATACCAAAGTAGGCATAAAGTCATCCACTACTTCACGAAATAAATTTTATAATTATGAGATTAAATACCACCCATCATGGTCCATAATTCCCAAGTAAAAATTTAGTGACTTATCATATTCAATTGATAATGTAATATCAGCATACTTTAATGATAAGTCCAAGTCTAAAATAAGATTATTGGTCCACAAATAATAAAGATTATGCTTACAAGACGAAGTCGTTTCGTTAATGAAGAAGCAACTATAGGTTTTGGTGGCTTGACAACCCATTGGAGCTTGAAACCATGATCTACAGACAATTAGATTTGCTGGAAAGAGAAACAGATGATGGAACCGCTATTGTATGCCTCCCTTGACTAGATTGTCGTCGGTGAAGAGAAGAAACCATTAGAGAATATGGCAGTGGATCACATCGTGGTGGTTCGTGGTTGCTAGCAAGTCAAATCAAGTTTAAGGGGGGATGCTAGTAATTACACTTGATTAGGATTCTATTACTGATTAGGATTCGATTAAATAAGTTTTAGTATAGAGTATAGAAATCCTATTCCTAAAAGGATTAACAATTTTTATCTATAAATAGGGTTACCTAGGTTGATTTTAGTTGTCACACACCACAAGGTGGGTGTACCATATTAGATTAGATTAGAGTTAGAACACATATACCTCTAGGTAGGTATATCGGAGTTATTATTGTAGTAGTTTTTATGAGTAATAAAAATAATGTTTCATGGACGTAGGTTATGACCACGTTAAAATAGTGTTGTGTTTCCAACAAGGACAAGGAAAGAAAGAGGAGATCAAAGTGAAAACTGAGGTAAAGATCTTTGAAAATCATAGAGATGCAGAGGTAGCAGAGGCGAATGCAGAATTGGCAAAGAAAAAAGCCGGATGGTCTAAGGATGCTCAATTGGCTGAGGTGGAGACAAAGAAAACAGTCGCACTACAAGATGCTGAGTTGTAGAAGGAGGTGGAGAGAATGAATGCCATAGACACATACAGAGAAGCTTAAAGCTGATTTGTTGAGCAAAGCCAGTGTAGAGTATGAAACTAACGTACAAGTGGCAAATTCAGAGCTCTACACAAAACAAAAAGCCGCAGAGGCATTTCCATTTTGTCTTCCTTATTTTTGTATATGAAGCAGCATAATAGTATATATAATACTAGAAGCGGGTGGTCCATTTTCTCTTCACTGAAATTGAGCAAATTACTGATCCTTTCCTCTAATGGTATGATTGCGAGAGGTTTCGAGATCGATTCTAGGAATTTACAACATCCTTGTGAGATAAAATTGGCTTAAGCCTCTCTTTGAAACCAGAAAAGAAAAATGAACAAACTAATAAAGGGACATTTTTTATATAAAGTACAATGACCATTTCAAATTCTATTCAAGTTTCAATTGCTTTTTATATTGAAAAGATCAATTTAGATTTTAAATTTATTGTTCTAACCATGATTTTGCCGGTAATGGAATTTATGATTAAGCAAAGTGAGTTGATTGAAACTTACGATTTTGACATTATTTTGGCTTAATTTGGATACTCTAATGACACAATAACGTTATTCAGAAAATTAATAATGATGAAGTGATGATAGAGTTATAATAAATTAAAATGATTTAAATCATTGAGTGTGAAGATCAAATAACTGCATTATCATTTCAGCTTCATTAATCTCTCTAATAACGTTATTAAGAGATCCAAATCTGTTTTGACTAGACTCGTATTAATTATAAACTTGAGGGACTTGGTTAACAATTTTTTTTTTTTTGGGAAAACTTGGTTGACAATTTACTCTAATAAATGTATCACTAAGCCTAGCCAAAAAAAAAAAATGTATCACTAACTGTTCTGGCTCTACATCGTCGTCGCTGAACGGAACAAATCAAAACCCTACCCCTTCCCTATAAAAACGTTACTATATTAATATATTAATAGGAGTCCTTTTTTTTCTTTTTTAAACCATCAGATAGTATTAGAAGATTTCACGAGAAGTTTATCATATTTGGATGGAGAGAAATAAGAGGCTTAGTCATAATGACAGCCTAGAAGGAGGAACAATTAATCTTTAACTGTATTGTTTTTTTATGTAAAGAACAAACTTAATTTTGGTAAAAAAATATAGAAATAGCTACCTGAACAAAGAGATTTGTAATGTTTGGGATGTTGATATTAGAATCCTAGCATAGTTCTCTTGACTTGTATTTCTTGCTTGTACGTGTTCATATCAATGAAATTTTCACTTATAGAGAAAAAAAAAAAGTCACTATAGTGAAACCAGCATGGGATTCAAGCCATCCTCAGCCTTTATATGTAACAAATTAATCAAATTTATTGGTTTTATTTATTTAACTTTTGTCTAAGAAAGCAAAGAAAAATGACAAGAAATATATAATCTGAAATTTCGATGAGGAATTTTGGTATATGTTAATGGTTTTCGAAGTTCTCTGATTGCTTAATTTGTGATCAGCTAAAACGAGTTGACTAACTAAATATTTCTTGTTTCTTATAACTTATTATTAGTTTTATTATTATGGTAGTATGATCTATTAGTTTGTTACCTTTAATTTTTTGAGAAAATGGATCAATTTGTCCTAAACATTTGCTTGTTTTGATATTTTGGTCTTAAATATTTTAAATCGGACACTTTAGTCTCAAACGTTTTACATAAGAAACACTAATAGTCCATTAGCTCATTTCTTTTAAAATTTTCATTTAAAATTTGGCTGAAAAGTACATGATTGTCATGTAATTATATGTAGTTTATTTTTTATGCTATCAAATTTTAAACAAAATTATCAATTTCATTCAGCTGCAACACCAGTCGCGCTACAGCTATTGGCGTGTTGCTGGTGGTTAAGAGCTTTATTTCTAAGTGGAAGGTTGCGAGCTCAATCCATGCTAGAGGCTTGTTTGTAGGCTTTTCCACCTACTGAGACAAGGTTTAGTTTGGTTTATTCAGCACAGGACAAAAAAAAAAAAAGGTACATAAAACAATATTATATATCTTTCATGGAGAGTAACAATAATGGTTACAAATTACACTCGAGTAATTAATAAAGAAAAGAGAGAATAATATATTACAGGATTAGTGGTTTATGATTTTCAGATCATTCACCATACATTCGAGCTAGATTCATATACATTTATTGTTTGCTATGATTCTCTTCTAGATTGGACACCTTGCGACTAGAATCTACAATTTCAATAACACATGGTCGACAGAGGGGTAACAAGCAACTTTCACATTCAAAGACCATGTATCTACTCGAATCTCTACCACACTTATCACAGTGGGATTTATATCTAGGTATCCTCCTATACGTGAGAGAACGTGGGTGATAGTCAATTTGAAGTGTATCCCCAAACTTCATATAAGGGAAGAAGCCAAGTCTAGGAATGCAATTAGGATGGAAAGAGTTGTCGCATTCACGACAATGATATAGACAGCGTTTGGGATGAATTTCATATTCACACATGTCGCAAATAAATTCATCCGGATGATAATAAAAAGGTGGAAAGCTTAGAACAAGAGGATGTTCATCCCACCTGTGTCTGACACTCCGAGGTAACATTGCGCATTGAATTCCCAAATTGAAGTCGCAATGCTCGCAACAGAAATTGACGTCTCCATGGTACCGCAAGCAAGCTTTGCATAACTTATCGGAATTATTACGTCGAACAAGGGGGTGGGGGTGAGCTTCATGTTTTATTGTACTAGGAAGAAGAGCGCATTTGATGTCCAGCAAAAAGTCGCACTCCTTGCACTCATAGAAGAATCCATTTAAACTCCATTTGCAGATTGTACACTTAGAAAGACGAAAAAACTCCTGGAAATGGCTGAGGGAGAGTTTGTGCTCCGGATGATGGGAAGATGATATCTCTTTTGGTAGCTGAGCACAATCTAAATGGATCAAGTATTTGCATTCAGCACAACTATAGCATGTACCTGAAATCGGTTCAGCACAACCGTGGCACATTGTCTCCTGATCATCTTCGGTCATTTCGCTATAGTCATCTTGGACACTGTCGAGAATCAAAGGGTGATTATGGCTGAAGTGGTTAATTTCTGTTGATAATTCAATCTGTGGGATGCTATTTTGCTTGAGGAAATGTCGAATCAGTTGTGAAGATACAATCTCCGCAGGCAAGCAGATCAAATCTGGTGTGACCCCACCATCACTAGAATATTTATAAAAAAAAATGTCATTGTTAGATGAAATTAGCAGATCGAGCAAGTCTTTGTACTTTTGATTTTTAATGGTTTTAGGGCCTGGAAAGCAAAAAGAAAGAAACTCAAGTGAAGAAAGCATGCAGATTATGGATTCTGGACGGATCGATTTTGATGCAAAGGGATCATTCAAAAGCTTTGATGGTGTAAGTAAATCAATTAGACTATTCCATGGCAAAAATTACACAATTGTGGGACTTTTACAAACAATGGGGACTAATTGAGTGACTTTTGCAAACAATAGGGACTAACTGAATGACTTGTGAAACAATAGGGACTATTTGTCCAAAATTTATAAATAATGGAGACTATTTGTCCAATTTCCTCTATAACAACCAAGAAAAAGTGACAAAGCAGAAAAGAATTAAGAGAGAAACTTACGAGTTATAAGCATCCTCTGGGGACTCAGATATTGTCATGCACTTGAGATGGATGAAGTATCTACAAAGGCCACAATAATACACCCAATAAAGTGGGTGTAGTTTTTCACGACAGATTTCACAATCTGGTGCGTAAGATCGGTATTTTTCAGGAAGACAATAAGCTAGGGAGAGAGGGTGAGGGTGGTCTTTGCGCGACGAGCTTATTGGCAGTGATCCACAAGACTTGTGGATCAAGAACGAGCATACAGTGCAAACATACAACTCATCTTTGTCTTCTGTGCCGCAAGCATCACACTTAAATAAAGCACTTCTTTTCTTGTGTATTAGGGGGTGCTGATGGCTAGCGTGTTTAAATGGGCTAGTTTTTTCAGATGTGTCTTGATGATTGGTGCCTTCAAATTTTTGTGCACATAAAACATCCAAATCAAACTCACACTTGGAACAATGATAGGTGAAACCATTAAAATCTTTTCTACAGATATCACAAACGCATGTCCCTGACACATAAGGCGAGCTTCTAAAGAGTTTAAGTGGATGTTGTGGATGCATTAAATGCGTAATCTCTAATGGTAATTTCCTACAGGATTTGTGTAGGAAGACTTCACATATGCTGCAACAATATGTTGTTGATCCAGAGACTACTGGTTGTTCACAACCGTAACAAACAACATTCTTGCCCTCATGATTATCTCCTTGCAAGTCCTTGATCAGTACAAGGGGATGATCATGGCTAAAATGATTAATCTCCATCTCTTTTTCTCTATTTTTTGACTATTTTCTTCTTTCACAATATTCAAAATACTGTGAAGTGTGAATGCAAACTTTTGAGAGTAATAACCCTAATAAATAGGTGAAAAACAGCTATTGAGAGTGACTTTGCGTGTTCTATGCATACTAACAACAAATACTTCTATTAGATTAACTATTGTGTCAATTACCCAAAAGCCAAAATAATAAACATAGTGTTATTGTCTATAATTGCAATTATAATAAGAACCATCTTGCTTTCTCTCACTCTCATAAAAACCTATTTCTCGTCTCTTTGTGCATATGCAGGTAGTTGATACGTAATTTTCTTTGTTTTTCTTTAATTAGCCAATTGGTTTTTATAATAATATGAGGTGAGACATTGACATTACACCTGCACAAAATGTAAATTCAACCCCCACCCCCACCCCCCCCCCCCCCCCCCCCCCCAACACACACACATACCAAGTAGTTTTTTAATAGTCTTTCATTTATATATATTTTTTACATATACCTTATAATTGTTTTTGGTTGCTCGTATTTGGGTATATCAATAATGATGGTTTCTTGTGCTGTAATACGTGCTCGTAAAGAGTATTGTCAAGGGCAGATGTATATGCAGAGTATTAGAAGTTGCAACCCTCACTAATCTATATTTTTTTTTAAAACAAAAATAAGGGTATTTGTAAAATATTTTTATTTTGAAAAATCAAAGAGTCTCCACCAAAGAAACTAAAATTGTATATAAATTTTAAGGTTGTGTTAAAAAAAAAATTTATATCTCCGCCTCTAAGTATTATTATTCCTCCAAATTATTATCCTTCCTCCTGATCATGTTATACTTTCATTGTGTACCACTGATCTTGTTCCTATACACCTGTTGAGTGTTCACACTTGGAAGGGGATCCTCTAATAACACAACCCTCTTGTAATGTTATAATGTGGACATCTAAGATTACACATCATAACATTTGACTAATTAGCTAGGAAAATTATCTAATTTGGACATTTCGGTCTACTTTAATGAAACAATCTTGATCAGCTTATGTTAATATCTGAAGATATATGGATCTCTTGATCATATGAAGTTAGCACGGTTATCTTCTTCTTGTGTAGATGAAATTATTAACTTCTTTAATTTTCTATCCCATTGCCAAATTGAAATGTATGTTAGATAATGACCAACCAATTGAGGTGAATACTTGGCATGAACTTCTTGCACTGGAAAGTCAATGAGAGTCTGGTCGAGCCAGTAGGAAACTTCCATCGATCGGATATTAAGTGACTTCCGGATAATTGAGATGATATAGATATGTTCAAGGATAGGCTCGTAAAGACAATTTGTAAAGAGTGGTGTCACCAGATTTATATAATACTTAGTTTGATTATTAAAACTCGTACTTGGTGCCCAAAGCTCCTTTAAACTTAGCAAGATATATGTAAGCACCCGTTTGTTTTCTAATATTCGTACTTGTAAAATTCCTGGAAAATATTATAGAATGTCACTTTAAAACTATTGAAAGAAAAATGGATATATTATCTTAAATATTCTTGGGCCACCAATTGTACATATTTTTGGAGTTTCTCTATTAATGAAATACTTGTTTAATTAGCAAAAAAAAGTCATAATTAACAAAAAAACATGAATATACCATCTTAAATCATCAACATCCAAATTAGCATTTTGACTCATTTTTTTTTTCTCTTGGAAATTAATTTCTTGTTGCGTCGTGAGAAGTTGAAGATTTCAATATTGCAATCCCTCTTTCAAATATAGATAATGCTTGTGTAACCATTCAAAATTTGAAATTTAGGAGTAATCTAATGGTGGACTACTTCTCGTGGCATGCAATTGGGAGATCAGCGTTGGAATCTCATGGGGGAAAAAAAAAAAGATAAAAGAAGAAAAAAAAAAAGGGCGCGTGCTCTTCATGCGGCAAGAACTAATTAATTAACGATGTCATACTATTATAAATTTAGGGACAAAAAAATAATTTAAAAATACTAAGGATGAATTTGATGTCTGCACAAATAGTTGAATTTAGTAGTAGTGGAAGTGATGCAGATGTTGAAAATGATGTTGGTGGATGTAGATTGGGGTCGAATATGCATGGAAAATGAGACACACAAGTGGTACCAAATATTTTCTCGCCAAAAGTAATAAAGAGAAAAGGAAAAATGTCTTGAGCAAATATATCAAAATTGAAAACATCTTTGAGAACCAAACCAGTTTGCTCTGATTTTTGGACTTCAATCATTTGTTCCTTAGTTTGCTCAAATGCTGCTTACAATTTTCTGTCCTCGAATCATAATTTTTGTTTACTTTTTTGTTGCTAATTCAGCCAAAAGTATTATATATTAATATGAACAAATGTATAGTACAGTATGGGTCATCGACCAAATACAAAGAGATTCAAGCTTGTCTAGTCAAGCATATTATCAATTTTTTTTTTCATCTAATGGAGACTGAAATTATGGTTAGAATTTTAAACATTTGATTGTAACAAGTCATTATTCGACCATATCATACAATTCTAAATTGTCATTTTGTCAAGTTTTTAATTAGCATAAATAGATCTACTAAGGCTATTATTTCATACTTCTTACCAAATACAACTTGGGTTTCATATTATTTCAAATTAATATTTCAATTACGTTGTTCTTCAGATAGAACCTGATATGGGCATACATAGCCGGCCGACCTGGAGTGGGTATGACCTGATCCGAGTCCGACCTACAAACCACTTCCTGACCTGTATTTATGTCAGATGTGAAATAATGTATTAACTACTGGATAATAGCTTTATTCAAAGGGTAAAGGTTCAAGTCAAGCATGAACATTATGGGAAGCATTAGGTATTTAATATATGTCCATCTTAATTGTTAGTATATATAGTCAATTCAATGCGCTTAATGCAGGTAACAAACTCTCATCAATTGCTCTCTACTGCTAGTGATTAATCGAGTTCGGACAATCTAACTTATTTTCACGCTTGAAGGGAAGCACGAGTCTTCACCCCCGCCATTCCTTACCTTATTTTGTAGAAAACTACTGAGCTCGATGTGAAAAATAAATTTAACCCTCATCAGAACCCTATGTTGAACAAACGATTGTTACTTTTTCACGACAGATTTCACAATCTGGTCCATAAGACCGGAATTTTTCAGGAAGACAATAGGCTAGGGAGAGAGGGTGAGGGTGGTCTTTGCTCGACGAACTGATTGGCAGTGATCCACAAGCCTTGTGGATCAAGAATGAGCATACAGTGCAATCATACAACTCATCTTTGTCTTCTGTGCCGCAAGCATCACACATAAATAAAGCACTTCTTTTCTTGTGTATTAGGGGGTGCTGATGGCTAGCGAGTTTAAATGGGCTAGTGTTTTCGCATGTGTCTTGATGATTGGTGCCTTCAAATTTTTGTGCACATAAAACATCCATATCAAACTTACACATGGAACAGTGATAGGTGAAACCATTAAAATCTTTTCTACAGATATCACAAGCGCATGTTCCTGACACATAAGGCTCGTAAAGACACCTCAGAAAGAGTGGTGTCACCAAATTATATAATACTTAGTTTGATTATTAAAGCTCATACTTGGTGCACAAAGCTCCTTTAAACTTAGCAAGATATATGTAAGCAGCCGTGTGTTTTCTAATATTCGTACTTGTAAAATTCCTGGAAAATATTATAGAATGTCGCTTTAAAACTATAGAAAGAAAAATGGATATATTATCTTAAATATTTTTGTGCACATTAAAACATCCAAATCAAACACACACTTGGAACAGTGATAAATGAAACCCTTACAATATTTTCTACAGATATCACAAAAGCATCTTTTTGATCCATAAGGCGAGCTTCTAAAGAGTTTAAGTAGTGGATGTTGTGGATGCATTAAATGTGTAATCTCTAATGGTAATTCGCATGTTCCAGAGACTACTGGTTGATCACAACCATAACAAACAACATTCTTGCCCTCATGATCATCTCCTTGCAAGTCCTTGATCAGTACTAGGGGATGATCATGGCTAAAATGATTGATCTCCATATGATCTTTTTCTCTCTTTTTTTTTTTTTTTTGACTATTTTCCTCTCTCACAATATTCAAATGCCGTGATACAAGCCTGCTTTGAGAGTAGTGACCCTATTAAATATGTGAAAGTCGGCTCAATGGTAGGTGAGACTTCTCTTTCTGTATTCATGCTAATAGCTTCACCTAACTTCACATTTGAGAGTGACTGCCATAAATAAATTAGAAGAAAGTCGAATACAAATCTAGTGCGGATAATGACTTTGCATGTTCTATTCATACTAACAACAAATACTTCTATTACATTAACTATTGTGTCAATTACCGAAAATAATAAACATAGTGTTATTGTCTATAATTGCAATTATAATAAAACCATCTTGCTTTCACTCGCTCTTATAACAATCTTTTTCTCGTCTCTATGTGTGTGCGGGTAGTTGATACGTAATTTTTTTTTATTTTCTTTAGCCAATTGGTTTTTTTTTAGCCAATTGGTTTTTATAATAATATGAGATGAGACATTGACATTACTCCTACACAAAATGTAAATTCAAACCCCCTCCGCCCCCACACCCCCCCCCCCCCCCCCCCCCCCCAACCCACACCCACACCCACATAACAAACATTCTTGCCCTTATCATCTTCTTGCAAGTCCTTGACCAGTACAAGGGGATGATAATGGCTAAAATGATTAATCTCCATCTCTTGTTCTCTCTTTGTTTTTACTCTCTTTCTGTCTCTCTTTGCTCAGTTCGTTCACATGAAAAATTCTAACAATTAGAAAGACGTGCTCTTATTGCTTTCAAAAATCTACTTTCAACTTTTTATTGCACCAATTTGATCCTTAGAACAAAAGACCATGTTTAACTATACCTGGAAAATATTTAACTTTCTTAATAAAAGCAAACTTTCAAGGAGACAAGAAATTGAGGATTTAATAAAGGCTAATGTGTACTTTCGATGGTTAAGAAGGTTGAGTAGCCGAGAATCTCATATAATGGTCTTAAAATTCTTAATTTATCTATGCAGGATAATTGAATACACTCCAGCATCTCCTTCACAATCCATGATTAATTAATTAACGTGATAGAAGAAGCAACAAGCCAACAAGTTAAGTCAACGCCTGAAACTAGAATATTGAGCTGCACGTAGATGGATAACACGGGATCAAGACTGAACTCTAATACCACATTAAGAATCATGATTTTCCATCTTAAAACTAATTTGTCCTAAGTGAAGTAGTTCAAAAATTTTATATACTAATTTTAAAAGTCATGATCTACCCGTATAAAATAATTGAATACACTCCAACATCGATAAAACCATATGGGTTCTTTCACCATTTACCTTAGTATACCCAGCCCTCGTTGATGTTTTCGGCTACTGAATCGGGCCCGTCCACAACATGCAAAACTTAATTTGTTGGACCATTATGAATAGGAATGGCCAACTAAACAGTATTGCAATACATCAAAAGTACCAAACTTGTCTTTGTTAAATTGGTTAAGGCCTATAGATGGTTGTTCCTAGTATTTTGTGATCTAGTTCCAACTTTTGTATAGCCAAAAATAGAAAAAAAGATAGTTGTACAACAAGATGAAATTGGATCTTATGATGTGCTCTAACATAGACATATCCCATTCACACCTCACTTTTGGAAAGGGCTAACTGGTTGCTTTAGAGAAAGATATTCATTTAAAAATTATAAATAAATATAATAAATTCTTCTGTAAATGCTTAATATAGTTTTAGAATCCATGTTATTAAAAAAATTTGGGTTTAAGTCTTATCGGGATCTATTTAAAACAAAACGGTAACGTGATAGAAAAACTCATTATTATTATTATTCTCTTTTTCTCCAAAAGACTCCTTATTTAGAATAAATTGAATTCCCATTTATTCTATATTTATTAAAATTTTAATTTACAGATTAATCCTAAACTAAGATTGAACTAAATGATAAATGAAGTGCATAAAAAATTCCTCCTAGAGTAGCTTGTGTGAAGACGTTTTCTTCTCTGCCTTCTATTTCCCCAAGGTGACTATATCGTGTCAAATTTGCATTGAAAAAAAGTAAAAAATGCTAACGTGCAAGGTGAAAAGAATCAACCCTGCACGTGAGGAGGAATGTGAAGAAAAATAATTAATAAATATAATAAACGTTTATCTAAAATTTTAAGACAATAATTCAATAATATGATTATCATATAATTAGCTAAGAGTGTATGTGTGATTAGAGTGTAATTAGAAAATTAATTGTAATTTTCATTTCTACGCTTTACGTAATCGTCACCCTAATGTGAATAAGATCTTCAAATTATGCACAATGAAATCAATCAATTCTTATCAAAGGCCTTATCGTAGTAGACAGCAAAGTGGTCTCGTTTTGGAGACAAAAAAAGAAACATAATTAGTTAAAATTAGGAGTGAATTTAAGATTTTATTTTAGTGCGGTTAATAAAGCAAAATTTAATATTCATGTACAATTTTTTTTCTTCACTGGGAGCTAGTTAATTTTTCACAACAAAAAATTACCTAAAAATAACTACATATTTAAAAAACTTTTTGAGTTCGGTCGCAGTTATAGTTCTTACACCTTCAAAGGTATACATCGATCTCTGGTTAAAATTCTACCTACATTTTCTGGAACTATATTCTTTTCCTAACCTAATGCCTACCTGTATGAAATAAACTTTTGGGATGAATTCTACAAGTATAAGTAAAATTTTTGGGATGAACGATATTATATTAAGTTGCTAGTAATCGGATTTCATCTTTTGCTCTTTGCTACCTGCCATCAACTCAATTGACTCTTGGATTTTGAAGAAAGAATAAATAATATATAGCTTTTAGTTAATATGTTTTCTTTATTAAAAAAAAATATTTTAAATAAAATTATATTAAATTCACTCTAAAAATTCAAATCCTTTAGTGAAATACACACTCAAATTTTATATCAATCAATGATCTATTTGTGGTGTTAATTAAATTTATTTTGGTTGTTGGGCTTAACGTTCCACATATATCACCAGACCAGGCCATAGTTTAAGTTAAGCTTGTTTTAACAGTATCCATTTTTAAGGGTTGAATGGATCCGCTAGAAAATAATCATTTCAAGTCAAATGTGAAGCAAAATCGAGATGACTATCAAAATTTGAAGCCCATTACTTCATCAATTTGTTTAAAGAATTGGTTTCTAATAATTAACTTGGTAGTTGGTGTCTATAAGATCCTGATCTACTACTTTTTTGTATGATGAGAAATTTATTCGAAGTAGGATTATATTAAATTTCCTCCAAGGCTATAAACTTCATGGTATAGCGGAACGTCCCAAGTCATGCCTTAAGTTAGTAAAAAGATCACGCAATATTTTTTATGGAAGAATATAAATTTGAATTTGAGACCATTTGACCACAACTCGCTATCCGATGACCAAGATTGTAAGCATGCATTTGTAACACAAGAATTGTAGATAAATAAATGAGATCAAAATAATCATTTGAGAAAAGAATAACAAATAACTACTCTTCAAGATTCAAAAACTCGTGTACAAGATTTTTTTTTTTTTTTAAAGGAGAAGAATTGGATACTCTTCGTTATTAGGGAGGATAATAACTAGAAATTTTGCATCTCCAATCCTCATTAGTATAGCCCATTTTGTTCCTTTTCAGTGGACTCCTCCTTCCCTTGTTTACGGTACAATCGGGGGCGCATTTAGAACTTTTATTCGTGAGGTTAAGATAATACAATTTAACACTTATATATTGAATTCTTTTTAATAGGAGTTAAATTAATTTTTTAACTTAAAAATACTTTTAAAATACACATAATTTTTTAAAAATTTAAGATGAAGAAAGCTGCAGCCCGCTCACAATAAAATTTCTCTGCCTTTAACTACAATTAATTGTGATTTATCGTTCACTGAAAGACGAAATAAGTTGGGAATTGCTCTCATCCATAGAGATCACTATGGAAAACTGAACACGAAGTTGATACTGTAAAGTTCTATTATAACTGTCAGGAGACCATGTCAATTAAAGGGAAACTTTACAGAGACATTTGTGTACAGACTTTATAAAATCGTTTTAAATCTCTTTATATTTTCTTATTTTTAGTCTAAAAAGCTACTTAGCTCCCAATAATTTTATTGCTAAATCTTAATTCATGTAATCTCCACTAATAAAATATTGTAAATTTGTTCCGCCTATCATCTAGCACTAACTAAAGACTACCAAAGCTGCAACGTTGAAGCTAATTCAATGGATGTTAATGTGTTCTAGTTTTGATCACAATTAGAAAAGTTCAAGCTTTGACAAGGACATCAAGAACCTAAACTCCCAAAATTCCAGATTGAAGATTTGTCAAATAATTGGAAAGCTAACCCAGCTACATATAGGTGGCAAAAAACTGTAGATGTCAGGATATTCCAAGCTACAGATAGGTGGCAAAAAACTATAGGTGTTAGGATATTTTTGTTGGAACAATAGAGATCGAAGTTGTGATTTAAATTTATAATTATCCGATTATTTCATTCAACTCTTGGGGGAGCTATTAGGTTGTTTTGGAGATGGGAATTGGGTAGGGGACCTATTCCCATGCCCCGCCCTGCCACGCTACCTAAAAAGTTCTCCCAACACTTAGCCTGCCCTCGAATCCCTATGGGGAATAGGAATTACCCACGGATTTTTTATTATTCTTTTAAATCTTATGATATTGAATTTAATTTGAATCACGTAACTTCAAAAGATAAATTAAAATAAAAATAATGATAAATTTAAATATAGGTTAAATATAGATCTTAAATACATGTCAAATATTAATTATAATAAAGTCTAATACTTGTAGTTAAATAGTAATAATAATATTATAGCAATTTAATCTTAAGTGTTTAAAATAAATTTTGGCTAAAACCATTATATATGAGAACGATATAAAAAATAATACTTTTTTGTATTATTGGAATTGCATTGATTATTAAAAAAAATTTCTTATCGCATGCCCACATATAATAGTAAAATTATTTTGAAGTACAATTAGGAATAATTAACAAATCTCTTAAATCCACTATAATCAAATGGAGGTATTTGCATAAAATGATTGCAAATTTGAAGTGATGACATGTAGTGTTTTGATTAAAAGAATGATTTTACAATCCTTTTGAGTAATCTATTTTTTCTTCTACATTTTTATAATACTTTGTCTAATGTAATTTTTCTATACTTTCATATTTATAATTTTAACATTTCAGTACATATAAAAACCTAAATATGTAAAATTAACTATACATGTAAGTGGGACAGGTTATGTAAGGTGAGAAATGCTTATCCCCACACTCTGCTTGGCCCTTGTACGGAGATTTAAAGTTAATTCCCATCCCCCACTCTATTCCCCATTTCCTACCCAATCCTTGCCTTGTTTGGGGTGAAATAGAGCATGTTCTTGCATAACCTACCCCCATTGCCATCTCTAAGCTCTTTTTTTTTTGCTAAGTAAGCAAGTAATTAATTTCATTTCAAATCAACAAACTTCAACAATTACAATAGCAATTAACGATCCAACACCTACTCTAACAAAAACTCAATATTCCACTTTTTACATATTTTTCTATTCAAATCACTATTTTTGAACCTTCGGTTAAGACAAATCTTTTGTCTAAAAATAGCAAAAATCTTTGCAAGAACATATTCTTCTGAAATGACACATTTTTCATTAATCCTATTGTTAATACTGTCTGAAGAGTGGTACCTTTACAAAATATAGTACTCCACTGAATAATGTCATCCCAACCTGTAATCATGCTATCAATAAGACACATACCCAAACCTTCCTTCCAAATTCTCACACAAATACGGCACTGAAAAAAAAAAGATGATCTTTGTCCTCTAAAACCACATGACAGAAATCACACAAGCCATCAATATTCAGCCCCAAGAAAGCATCCTCCATTTCGTAGGAAGGTGATCCTGAATAGCAAGCCATAAAGTAAAACTATATTTTTGTACTTGAAACTGATCCCAAACAAAAAAATACCAAGAAACACTCGGGTTTTTGTCTCTATACATCCCTAAGCTCTTTCACTTGACTATAAATGTAACTCATGGTCTTATTGTCCTTATAAATTTTGATTTTTTGGGTGGTGGTATTAGGTAATCATTGTACATTCTAAATGTTAATATATTATAGTTCTTTGACAAAAAAATAAAAAGGAACATAGAGAGAATATCAGTTTGCAAAGTGATTTTTCTAAACTATTTATTTTGTAAATTGATTATTTTCCTTCAATTAAATAAACAAAATATGATGAACTTCTTATCTTTTTATGTAGAAGGGTTTGCCCACTGTTTATGGCGTCACATATTAATATATTATCAATGGCGGAGCTGGATCTTTTGTACTTCTTTTTGTCTGGTAGTTGTATGATCTCGAGAGCCCTCAATTTGTGGATTGTCTGCCAAAATTTAAAAATAAAAAATGGGTTCTTCTTTTATGAGGTATATAGTAAATTTTTCATAATTATATGAACAAAATGTGTTTTAATTAATTGACAAATATCAATTAATTATCATAAGTAGGGATATCATAGTAATTTATTTAAAACTCTGTAAGGCTAAATTAGTAAAAATAAAATTTTTTGACATTCTAACATTACATATATGTACGATACAGACTAACATAAATTAATTTTATAAAATAACAACTTAACATGTGATTATAACAAATTTGCTACATACCTCGTAAAAGAATTTTTCATAAAAAATTATTGGATTGCGAAGGTAGAATATATACCATTTGCAGACGTGCATCAGACTAATATATATGGACACACGCATTCAAAGCACTAAAATAAGCTTCATGTGACGTGAAATGTCAATCAAGGTGGAGCGATTCTTTTTTTTTTTTTTTGGTCATACGTGTTGCTATTCAATTAAGTAGGATTAACATCGATTTTTTTTATATTAATCAATTCTCTATTCACTTTATTTTTTTACGGACTAATGTTAGTGGAAAACTTTTTTATACCATTAATTAATAACAATCAAGTACAGAATTAGGGTTAGATTACATAACAGAGCACCCATAACGCAACACTTAGATTTTGAGTATATATCACCCATTTTACCCTTCTTTATATTTAGATTTGATTTCCGACAAATATATATATATATATATATTCCCAATGATTATTTTCTGGGATAAGTTCCATCCGTTTATCTTTTCCAACTAAAAGAGAAGTGTAGGTGAAATTTGATTCACAGTGAAGCTTCAAATAAATAGTTTAAAATTGTGGTTTGCAAGTTAATTTGACTAAAAATAACATCCCTATTTATTACACTATCCAATGATTATCTAGGGGTAAGTTTCACACGTTTATCTTTTTCTAACAGAAAGAGGAGTGTAGGTAAAATTTGATTCACAGTGCCATTTCAAAAAATTAGTTTAAAACTGTGGTTCGCAAGTTAATCTGATTGTTGAATCATAATTCATCGAATCATTTTTTTTTTTTTTTTTGGAATTTTCTGCGATGGTATCCAATAAGTTCTACCTAATTTTGCATTTGAATAATAAAAATACAAGAATGCCCTATAAATATACAAAAGTATCATATCCCTCTTAAGTTATTATTCTGGGTGCATATTTTTCTCATATATATATAAATATTTTCAATAGCGACTTATATATATTTTTTTAAATCGAATAGTTTAACCGAATAATTCAACAGATACTAAAGTGGTATAGTGCACTTTATATATATATATATATATATATATATATTTTTAAAATAGAAGTTGAAATTGTGATTCAAACTAAAAATTTTTATTTGTAATAATCCGCTATTCGATTATTCTATCTAATTCTTACGCGTGCACAAAGAATTCATATCATGTTGACCATTTCTCGACAAAAAAATGAAAACAAAAAAGTTGACAATTTCATACCTGTAATGGGCCCACTGCACACGTTAGATGCACTTTCACACATGTACTTTGTGCCACAGATCACTGTCTTTTGTTTTTTATTTAAAGAATAGTTAAAATATTTTACATTATATAAAATATTAGGGCAAATTTCACAAATAGTCCCTATTGTTAACCAATTGTCTCAGTTTAGTCTTTATTGTTTCATTTGTCTCAATTTAGTCCCTATTATTTCATTAAAAGTTTCAATTTCGTCCTTATTGTTTAAAATGTCTCAAATTAATCCCTATTGTTTCTAAAAAAATTTTAATTTCATCCTTATTTTTTTTAAAAAGTTTTAATTTTGTCTTTATTATTTTCTTAAAGTTTCAAATTTGTTCATATTATTCAAGGACTAAATTAATTTTTTTTGAAAAATAATAGGAACGAATTTAAACTTTTTGAAAATAATAGAGACGAAATTGAATTTTTTTGAAAAATAATAAGGACAAAATTAAAAAATTTTAAATAATAAGGATAAAATTAAAACTTTTAGAAAAATAATAAAAATTAAATTGAGATAAATAAAACAATAAAAATTAAACTGAAACAATTAAATTACAATAGAAACTATTTGTAAATTTTTTAAAAAATATTACATATGAAAATAAATTTGAGACGCTTGCATCTAAAACAAAAACCCAATGGTCCACAGATCACTGTCTTAACATTAACGGTACTGAAAAAAAGTCATTAAATACGACCCCATCATTTGGTGTACCTTCTACTACCCCACTGAGAATTCAACAACACTCAACGAAGATTTTCACAAAGGGTATGCAGGTGCACTATTCTCCACAAAATATTGCATTAAATGTGGAATTTTGAGTCTTTATTATTCTCTGCTCATTGTTCTTGAACCATTTGTATTACATCTTTGATCGGCAAATTTTTTTACTCTGATTAAGATGGTTTTTGAAGTGCAGGCATGGTCTAAAGGTAAAGTTGCTGTCCTGTGATCAGAAAATAATAGCTTCCCATTGTAGAAGCAGTCACTAGCAACATGCGAGGTAAATCTGCATAGGATATAATCTAAATTGGTCCGACCCTTCCTCAAACTTTAGAACTTCAGACTTGAAAGGTAAATCTGTGCAGGGTTTATTACGTTAAGTTTGTTAACACAGGGTTTATGATGCTTATTCGGTCGATCATAGGGGGTGTCTCATATTTTACCGTGTAAGAATTGTCTTCTGTAACTTGTTAAACTGAAAAACTTTTCATTTGTTTTGTAGAAAGAAAAACTTATCATTTTCAGTAAGTTACAACTGATCCTTTTGGCTGTACTTTATAGTCTATAGAATTCTTTAGTTCTTTATCTGTCATCATATAATGGATATAGTTTCTCATGATATAATGAAGTTAAATCAAAAGCATTGAAGTCTCTGTTGTGGTTTAAAATTTTATATTTTTTTAATATCTTCTTTTTGTGTTTAGTATGGTTTCGAATTCTGATGCTCATAGTGTGTGTTTTATGTTAGGATATTGCGCTTAAGAACACGTAAATCATAAGTGTATAGCACGAATTGAAGAGATTATGAACAATGGTTAAATGGTGATATGTCATATTTATCAAAATTGACCTCATTGTAAACTTTTAGAATGTAATTATCTATACATGTTTTTCATAGACAGCGCGATCAATGATACAAAGATTTCAGTATAATACTAATTTTACCTTCTCCTACATTAACATTATGTAAATTTTGAGACCAACCCTTTGCAGATAGATGCATCAACTGTAAATATCTGTTCTTTGGTGAGTGTTTTTACAATATTCAATAGAAAAGGGAATTATCAAATGAAAACGCCTGAGTACATGTTCTTCGATGAATCTTTTTACAATGTTGAGCGAAAGCTAACTATCGTCTTCAACCTGGCAAAGGCCTCCCATTATCACTTGGTAGATGCAAGGGAAATCCAAAATTTGAGCTTCACTGGACTTTATAGGAAATTGTTATATATATCAAGTATTGTTGATATATGAGGTAGGTCCTCTTGGCTAAACAAATGTCTTTAACATTCATCTCCCATAAGAGATCTGGACTGCTTTCCTTATACTGTTCCTGTTCTGATTATGTTATGTTCTTCTATTTCATTCTTCCTGCCTTTCTCTGATTATGTTATGTTCTGTCAATAGAAGAAAGAAAGGAAAACAAAGTAATTAGAGAAGCTGAATTTGTATTTCAATAGAGACGCCCTTTGCAGACACAATATGTTATGCTTTATGCCAAGTATATATCTAGGCATACATTTCGAGAGCAAAATATTTTAGCTTGTGGCTACGATGCATTTCAATCAGACGTATTTATGTATGTATGCATCCAATTCAGAGCTGTTGATGTTTATACCAATCGATCATAGAAGAAAGATTCTGATTTATTCCATAAGCTTCCTTCCTATTAATCGTCTTCTCTGTTTCAATCTCCTTGTGCTTAACATTTGAGATTTTATAGACAAGGTGAATGATGGCGGAATCTTTTCTGGAACCATTTTTTGTAATCATTGTGTTAACCTGTAACTGCAGAAGAACGGCAATGGATGACTTCTTATTGCTTAGATATTGCTGATGCAGAATCGATGAAAAAAATTGTATTCGATCTCTCATTGGATGATAAGGTCATGGGAGAGATAAAAAGTGCAATGGAAGCTCTAAATAAAGTGGATTTAGGCTTGGCATACACTTCCGAAAAGTTGATGAATTTGGACAATCCACTATTGCATGTAGTGGCTTGTGAAAATGATTTTGAAGCAGTGAGTACTGAAGATGATAACTTCCCTCAGGACTTTGTTGAGAAGGCGTTTACACTTGATCTCTTACACACTATTCTAATTACTGAGATACGAGATCTGGACAATTTCATTAGTAGTCTTCAGGCCCTGACCGTTAGAACACGTGACAACATATTTTCGTGTGAAAATTCGATGCAATTGTATAATGTCATGGGAGATAAGCTGCATGAATCTGAAGAATTATTAAAACAGTCACACGAGTGTATCATAGAGATGAAGATGCAGTTAGCCAAGTTGCAGATGGCCTCATTTATTCTTAACCACAGTGAATGTAAGTCATGGAACATTAGCAACCACTTTATCTTTTTCGAGCAATACAAAGTGAATCCTTTACTCTTTTCCTTCATCTGCCAACCCTTCCCTAACCCGTGCTGCAATTTCTGTGCCCAGAAATTCCCAAATTTGTCAGCACCATAAGATCTGGAGTCATGGCTGTTCTCAAATTGTTTATGCCTAAAGCTCCGTAAATCAATGATCTGAAACTTAAAATTTCGGAATTTGAAACGCTTCAAGTGCAGCAGAGCTAGAATTCCTGGTTGTGGAACCTAATTCCTACTTCCTACTTCCGAAGTTGTCTAGTTCTTTTGTTGCTTTTCACTCTCTTACAAAAAGCCAGTTTCTGTCACTTCTTGTTGATTCTGTCCATATAGTAGCTTCGTAGAGGTCAGCATGCCGAATGCGCTAGTTTGGTCATTCTTTACTGCTAGTTTGGCCATTCTCTACTACTGGTGCTCTCCCTATAATCAATAATTCTTTTTAACTGCTATGTCATAATTGTTCTAGTACATTTAATTTGTTTCAGGTCTTACATTGCTACTAATGAAGGCATGGAAAATTATCTAGTATGATGTCACTGCTCAATATATCGTTCTTTGTTATGGTTTCAGTTCATATCCATATACATACATGATTGACATGATTGACACCTGGAACTGTACCTTTAGGTATGATAATATGTTATCTGTCCGAGAACATGGAGTCCTCTGTGGGTGATCAACTTTCCTACTTGACATTTGCAAATGGTAATTTTATCACATCTATAACCTAATATAAATGTACCAAACATCAGATTCTTGCTCGTACTATATTGTTAACATTTATGTTTATCTGTATGCGGTGTGGAAGGAAAGGAACCAAAGGATCTTCTACAACAAGTTCGTCTCGGAGGACAGTATAGTTGCTAGCATTTTCTATACTATTAGGTTGAAGATTTACACGTGTAAAAAGTATAAAGATAATGATACAAATAGACTTCTGTGTAGGAATTGGAAGCTTGAGAATGTGTTGATTTAGGCTTCCTTGTTTTTGATTGTTGGCGTTATTGTTGAGTTTAATGAATTATATTTGCTTTCCCAACAAAAAATAAAATAAAAGTTTATCTGTACATGGACAATGTGATAAATTTGGAAAAATTCATATGAGAAAAAAATATATTATATTTTTGGAAGTACAATGCTTTCCATTTTCTCTTCTTCATTTTTGTTCATTATGAAGCAGCATAATGGTATATAGTGTAATGACCTGGTCATCCGTGGGGCCAATTAATGGTCACATAATTCTCACCACTAATTTATGGCTAAGTAGTTATTATAAATTTTGAAAAAATAATAATAATAAGGATAATTGATTACATTCCTACTTATTTTAGGACTCTTTCATCATAAATAGGAAAAAAAATGATAAGGGATAGAACGTTCAAAGTTTACGTTTGCACTGCTTTATCCATCTACAATTGACTATAGAAAAATATTGAAAAATAATAATAATTATTCTCTTTTAGGATACAGAATTAGAGTGGACGAAAATTCCTACTAACATGGTGATTAAACAATAAGTAATTTCTTGATTGGGGTTTTGTGCGGATTGGAAGAGTACGAGTTGAAAATGTATTTATTTGGTTGAATCCATATTTTTTGAATTAATAGTGAGTGAAACTTTCTTTTATTCGTATATTCTTTATTTAAATTTTATTGTGACGATCTAATTAAGATGAATAAGACATGCTCCTATTGTTCGACTGTGAGTGATGAATCGCTCCTAAAAATTTCTGTATCGTATTCTTCGTTAATTTCCGTCATTTATTTCTAATTTTCCACTCTTGTTTTTTTTCTCCTAACAGTGCCTATGGCGTTTGTCATATTCCTGTACGTGTTGATATTGCTTGGCGGAAAGCTTACTGATTTGTTTCCAAACTTTTAAAAAAAAAAAGTTTTGCAATGCCACTTTGTTGCGTGGGGTCCACAGACCCTATTGTCTTCAAGTTGCAGCCAACTTTTTTTTTTTCTTTTTTTTTTTTAGAATTGAACCAAAACAAAAGTTGCAAATAACTGCAAGTTCCCTGCAGCAAATTTGCTATACCGACTGTAGCGATCGGATTGTACAGTTTGGTCGCTGCAGTCCAAATTATTTTACTTTATTTTTATTTTACTATTATTATTATTATTTAATTATTATCACACCTCGAAAAAAAAAACATTCGTTTTACTCGCAGTATTTAATTATTCTATGAAACTTTACCTTTTAGTTTCATTCTAAACTAAATGTTTTGGTAATCAAGCTAAGTTGATATTTGAACAAGCTCTCATTGACCCTTTGATTGTTCTGTTCTATTTTCCTTCCCTCCCACACTATCATTATTATGTAAATAATCCATGTCATCTTTGGTTAGTTCCAGGCACTAATTTTCTTGCATCCCTATTTTATGTTTCTTCCCTAAAATCATATAAAGGATACATCTGAATATTTTCTTGGTTGTGAACTATTAATTGTATTGATATTATTACGGTACTACTACACAGATATTGTTACTATGTTACACTTGCAGATACTGTTACCACTATTGAATAATTGGGGCCTCCACACTTGCTGAACCATACGTAACTGCACTGGTTGAATGCAGCTACAACTTTTATTCCCTGATGTGTCTTGTAATAGTTTATATACCGTATAAGTTATTGAATGCAACTGAAAATGAAGTGTTTTTTGTTTGGACATCTTACGAGTGTTAATAGTGATCTTTTGTTTGATGTGAGTCTTCTTGCAAGTCATACATATTGTTAATATCATCTAGTGCTATACTTTTTGGTCTCTTCTATTATCTGTCTTAATCTTTTGTTGTGGGATAAGTTTACTTACTAAGCTTTTGTTTGCTCACAATATTTGCTTTTGCCTGCTTTCTTTACAGTTAAAGTAAAGTAACCACTTAGGCAATGAACATCTGAGCATGATGGACGAAGCTAAAGAGACTTCATTTGTCTCATCTCTACTAGTAGTATTAGATTGGGATAATCAATTATAGTATTTTTGTTGAATGTGATAGATGAGGAATTTGACGTCCTATTCTTATTGTATTTGGGGATTGTTTTGTGGATTTTAATGTTATTTTGAGATTGGAGACTTGTAAAATTTTATGGTTTAGTAACTCTAATTATTGGTGTTGTGGTTGTGTGCCTAGCGAGCTTGAGAGGCTAGACTCTTTAGGCTCGCGGCATGTCACGTACCAAATCCTATTTCTGTAGTGGGATTTGAGGCGTGACATATAGAATATTAGAAGTGGATGGTCCATTTTCTGTTCACGGAAATGGAGCAAACTATTGGCCATTTGGTCTAGTGGTATGCTTATTGTTTTAGGTGCGAGAAGTTTCGAGATTAATTTTAGGAGTTTACAACATTTTCGTAATGTAAAATTAGCTTAGGGCTCTCTTGGAAGAAAAAGAAAAAAGAAAAAGGAACAAGGGAGAATTTTTGTATAAAGTACAATGACTATTTCAGATTCTATTCAAGTTTCAATTGCTTTTATATTGAAAAGATCAATTTAAATTTTAAATTTATTGTTCTAACCATGACTTTTGCCGGTAATGGAATTTATGATTAAGCAAAGTAAAATTGAAGAGGCCTGGAGTATACATGGATATGTTTATCCCCGTACTCGGGTAATGGTGGATATTGGGAAGATTAAACCTTTAGGGGTTTTTAAATTTAACATTAACGATAGTATTCGGGGAAACTCAGGGCTAGGAGGAGTAGGGGGAATTATTCGTGACAAACTTGGCCAATGGGTTGTGGGGTTTGCAGTCAACCTTGGGACTTCTTCTAGCCTTCGCGCTGAATTTTATGATCTTTGCCAAGTTGTGCCATTTGGAAGAGTTGATTATTGAAATGGATTCTATTTTAGTCATCAACATGATTAATGGAAACCTGCGGAATTCTAATCCTTTGCGCCCAATGGTCAAAGATTGTAAGCGTATTCTTTCACGCCATGATGGTTTCAAGCTTGTTCAGATTTTTAGAGAGGCAAATAAATATGCAGATTTTCTGGCTCGGTTTGGAAGGGCGCAATCGCTGGGCACCTCTCGGATTGATAATCCCCCTGAACCATTGCAAATTCTTGTGGAGTCGCTGGGCACCTCTCGGATTGATAACCCCCCTGAACCATTGCAAATTCTTGTGGAGAAGGATAAAAGGGGAGATTCTTCCCCTAGAAGTATAATCACTTAGCTGGCTTTCGCCTCCCGAAGATAAAAAAGAAAAAAAAAGTGAAATTGATTGACACTTATATGAAGATTTTGCATTATTTTGGCTTAATTTGGATACTCTAATGCCACAATAACATTATTCAGAAAATTAATGATGGTAAAGTGATGATACAGTTGTAATAAACTAAAATGATTTAAATCATTGAGTGTGAAGATCAAATAATTGTATTATTACTTCAACATCATTAATCTCTTTAATAACGTTATTAAGAGATCCAAATCTGTTTTGACTAGGCTCATCTCAACTCGTATTAATTATAAACTTGAGGGACTTGGTTAACAATTTTTTTTTTTTTTGGGGAAACTTGGTTGACAATTTACTCTAGATAAATGTATCACTAAGCCTAGCCAAAAAAAAAAAAAAAAATGTATCACTAAGTCTTCTGGCTCTACATCGTCATTGCTGAACGGAACAAATCAAAACCCTACCCCTTCCCTATAAAAACGATACTATAGTAATAGGAGTCCTTTTTTTAAATTTTTTTATAAAACCATCAGATAGTATTAGAAGATTTCACGAGAAGTTTATCATATTTGGATGGACAGAAATAAGAGACTTAGCGATAGTGGCAGCCTAGAAGGAGGAACAAATATATAACTGTATTGTTTTTTTATGTAAAGAACGAACTTAATTTTGGTAAAAAAATATAGGAATAGCTACCTGAACAAAGAGATTTGTAATGTTTGGGATGTTGATATTAGAATCCTAGTATAGTTCTCTTGACTTGTATTTCTTGATTGTACGCGTTCATATCAATGAAATTTTTAATTACACAGAAAAAAAAAAATTACTATAGTAAAATCGGCATGGGATTTAAACCATTCTCAGCCTTTATTTGTAATAAATTAATCAAATTTATTGGTTTTATTTAACTTTTGTCTAAGAAAGCAAAGAAAAATGACGAGAAATATATAATCTGAAATTTCGATGAGGAATTTTTGTATATATTAATGGTCTTCAAAGTTCTCTGATTATTGCTTTGTGATCAACTAAAACGTGTTGACCAGCTAAAATATTTCTTATTTCTTATTATTATTTTTATTATATCGGTAATGTGATCTATTTGTTCGTTACCTTTAATTTTTTGAAAAAATGATTCAATTAGTCTTAAACATTTACTTATTTTGATATTTTAGTTTCAAATATTTTAAATCGAACATTATAGTCCCAAACATTTTACATAAAAGACACCGTTAATCTATTAGTTTATTTCTTTTAAAATTTTCATTCAAAATTTAACTAAAAAGTACATAATTATTACGTAATTATATGTAGTTTATTTTTTATGCCGTCAGATTTTAAAAACAATTATCAACTTCATTCAACACAGGACAAAAAAAAAGTACCTAAAATGATATTATATATGTTTCATGCAGAGTAACAATAATGAATACAAATTATACTCGAGTAAAGAAAGAAAAGAGAGTAATATATTACAGGATTAATCGTTTTATGATTAATTTTCAAATCATTCACCATTCATTCGAGATTCATATACATTCATTCATCGCTATCATCGCTATTGTCGCTATCATCGCTTTCATCGCTATCTTCGCTACCAGAGTCGACAATCTCACAAACACATGGTCGACAGAGGGGTAACAAACAACTTTCACATTCAAAGACCGTGTATCCTGTCAAATTTTCACCACAATTGTCACAATGGGATTTATATCTAGCTTTCCTCCTAAACGTGAGAGGATGTGGGTGATAGTCAATTTGAAGTGTACCCCCCAACTTCACATAAGGCACAAAGTCAAATCTAGGAACGCAACGATGGTGGAAAGTGGTATCGCATTCACGACAATGATATAGCCAGCTTTTGGGATGAATTTCATATTCGCACATATCGCAAATAAATTCATCCGGATGATAATAAAAAGGTGGAAAGCTTAGGACAAGAGGATGTTCATCCCACCTGTGTCTGACACTCCGAGGTAAAATTGCGCATTTCATTGCCAAATTGAAGTCGCAATGCTCGCAACCGAAATTGACGTCTCCATGGTACCGCAAGCAAGCTTTGCATAACTTATCGGAATTATTACGTCGAACAAGGGGGTGGGGGTGAGCTTCATGTTTTATTGTACTAGGAAGAAGAGCGCATTTGATGTCCAGCAAAAAGTCGCACTCCTTGCACTCATAGAAGAACCCATTACAGCCTCGTTCGCAGAGTTTACAACTAGTAAGACGAAAAAACTCCTTGCAGTGGCTGAGGGCGAGTTTGTGCTCCGGATGATCAGAAGAGGATATCTCTTTTGGTAGCTGAGCACAATCTAAATGGATCAAGTATTTGCATTCAGCACAAGTATAACATGTACCTGAAATGGGTTCAGCGCAACCATCGCACACTGTCTCCTCATCATCTTCGGTCATTTCTGTGTAATCATCTTGGACGCTGTCGAGAATCAAAGGGTGATCATGGCTGAAGTGGTTAATTTCGGTTGATAATTCAATCTTGGGGATGCTATTTTGCTTGAGGAAATGTCGAATCAGTTGTGAAGATAATGTCTCCGCAGGCAAGCAGATCAAATCTGGTGTGACCCCACCATCACTAGAATCATAAAAGAAAAAAAAAAAGGCATTAATTGTTAGATGAAATTAGCAGATCGAGCAAGTCTTTATACTTTTGATTTTTAATGGTTTTAGGGCCTGGAAAACAAAAAGAAAGGAACTCGAGTGAAGAAAGCATGCAGATTATGGATTCTGTTGTCATTCTAGACGGATCGATTTTGATGCAAAGGGATCATTCAAAAACTTTGATGGTGTAAGTAAATCAATTATACTATTCCATGGCGAAAATTACACAATTGCATAAATATATATTCTATAACCAAGAAAAAGTGAGAAAGCAGAAAAGAATTAAGAGAGAATCTTACGAGTTATAAGCATCCTCTGGGGACTCAGATGTCATGCACTTGAGATGGACGAAGTATCTACAAAGGCCACAATAATACACCCAATAAAGTGGGTCTAATTTTTCATGACAGACATCACAATCTGGTCCGTAAGACCGGAATTTTTCAGGGAGACAATAAGCTAGGGAGAGAGGGTGCGGGTGGTCTTTGCGGGACGAGATGATTGGCAGGGATCCACAAGTCTTGTGGATCCAGAATGAGCATACACTGCACTCATACAACTCATCTTTGTCTTCTATGCCGCAAGCATCACACTTAAATAAAGCACATCTTTTCCTGTGTATTAGGGTGCTCATGGCTAGCGTGTTTAGATGTGCTAGTGTTTTCTGATGCGTCTTGATGGTCGGTGCCTTCAAATTTTTTTGCACATAAAACATCCAAATCAAACCGACACTTGGAACAGTGATAGGTGAAACCATTACAATCTTTTCTACAGATATTACAAATGGCTCTTCCTGACTTAGAAGGTGGCGTTCTAAAGAGTTTAAGTGGATGTAGTGGATGCATTAAATGTGTAATCTCTAATGGTAATTCGGCACAGGATTTGTGAAGGAAGACTTTACATATGCTGCAACAATATGTTGTTGATCTAGCGACTACTGGTTGATCACAACCATAACAAACAGCTTTCCTTTTTTTGACTAGCAAAAAATGAAAAACTTTAATGCGCTTAACTCCTTTCAAGTCCTTGATCAGTACAAGGGGATGAGCATGGCTAAAATGATTAATCTCCATATCTGTTTCACTCTTTTTGTTTTACTCTCTTTCTGTCTCACAATTCAAACGGTGTGAATGCAAACTTTTGAGAGTGATGACCCCATATAAATAGATCATGGAAAGCCAAACACAAAATGTTTGCTAGAATAAACTTTGTGTGTTCACCAAGTGATGCCAAGTTGGTAACTCATACTTTGCTTCAATTGTTAGTTGAGAATAACTTTTCATTTTCACCAAGTGATACCAAATAGATATTTCTTACTATTCGTGGGGACGAAGTGGTACTAGTTTTTTCAATTGCACTTTTGAAATGCTTGAGTTTAATTTAATTAATTACAGATGCTAAGGTTTATGATACCTCCGAACACACAACTTGCAAAACAAACGAACTACGGGGTATTTTTTTCGTAAAACTTCTCTGACTGTCAAGTCAGTTCTAGAATCACTTTGTATTCAAACATCATCATTTTGCTTCTATGCCCCCTCTTTGTTAGCCACATTTTCTTTTAGTCATCAAATTAACTTCTATGCCCCCCTTTGTTAGCCACATTTTCTTTTAGTCATCAAATTTACAATATCTTTGTTAATATTGATATATATTCTCCGGACAATACCATAAATTTTTACCATATAAATGAGCTATTGTTGAAATATTATCCCAGTAACATAAAGCATAACCCTATCTCTTCTTTTTTTAAAAATAAAAAATAAATTAATTAACATATCTCCTTAAATTCCGAAAGAAACATTAATATCATTTTGCAGACAAAAGGTTCCAAATAATTATATCGTGGTGGAAGAGTATTTTGTAGGTGTATTACATGTAGTAACTGAATTTTAAGTGAGAAGAGTCAACTATGTCAATATCTTATGGAACTGTTTTTTTTTATTATTATTATTATTTAATCGAACTAATTCATAATGAAAATTCCATTACTAATTACACGTCCACTACTCATTTTTTTATGATCTTATTATATATTTACGTCTTATCCAAGGCCTAAACAATTACATTAATTTGGCGCTCTCTAACTCACTATATTACATCATTTTATCTTGAACAAGTAGTAATAGCTCTCTAACTCTATTACATCATTTTTCCGCAGGTGAATTACACAAAATCCTCTTATATTTTTAAAATATTATACAATACCTTTCTATAGTCTAAAAACTACACAATACTCCTATGTGATTTGTTAAACTAAGCACACGTGTTCCTTTCCCACCTTTCTATTAACATAGACAACAGAACTACACAAAGAGATTTAAATGTCCTTAATTCTTTTTCTTTTCTCTCTTTTCTTCTTTTTCTTTTTGTTTATTATATATATATACATACACACACATTAGACCAAATATATATTATATACTCACACATATCATGCCATAAAACAAAGAAATACATAAATAGGGTAGGGTGGGAGGGCTGACGAGGTGGGATGGGGTGGGGGGTTGACGGGCTATGGGCGGTGGGGGCCTGACAGGGTACTGTGGACGATGGGGGATTGATGGGGGCGGTGGGGAAGATGACTATTGATAAATATTTTATTTTTTAATTTTTTGATAAGAATAAACTTCCAGTGTCTACCAAGTGATTTCAAGTTGGTAATTCATAGATTTATAAAAAATTCAGGAGTAGACTAGTGGTTGATAACTCTCTTTGATAGTTAGGAAATCAAAATTCAAATATCATAAGATTGGGGCAAGTGAGGGTGAAAAATCCAAAAAAAGCAGTTGGATATAACTTTGCATTTTCACAAAGTGATACCAAGTAGATAATACTTCTTTTCGTAGTAATGAAGTGATAACAGGTTCTTTTGATTTACAGAATCTATCATTATGGTAGTTCAATATTCCCTTAATGAGGACCAACTTAATTAGTTCAGCAGTTTAAGTTAATGAAATTATAGTGTTGATGGGGGTAGAATTAAAAAAAAAAAAAAGGAGTTTTCGTCAATTTTAAATAATGCATTGAATCTAATTTTATCCTTTCTTCTTTTAGTATTATACTTCTTTCCACCAATGCTCTCATACTTGATCATTCCAACCAACACTTGGGTGTTATTCCACCTAATTTTGAATTTCGAATACTTTAGATCCTCGTCCTTTATTTACCACTCTAATCTTGCTTTCCGTTTTCCTCTGGTCATACACTCTTCTTCGTCTCGCCAATTTTAGGAGGAGAAATAGTAGTTTTTGACCTTGCTTAGATGATCTAGAGGCTGTTCTAGCTCTGATTTTTTTTTTTCTCCTTTTCTCTCCTTTCCATGTAGGTAACCATGTATGTTTATATATACGTGTATATTTCTTCAAGTAGATAGAATCACTTCGTATTCAAGCACATATTTTACTTTTATGCCCTCCTTTGATACACAATTTTTATTCTCGGGGTGATACCATAAATTTTTATCATATGAGGGTTGAAGCGTTACTACAGTGCTGGAAAGCATAATTCTATCTCTCTTTTTTTTTCTTTTTTCTTTTTTAATTTTAGAAAAATTTAATTACTTGTTAAAGATAATAAATAATACAATAATCTCCTTTCTAATAACTTAAACTTTTAAATAAAATAATAACTTAACATGATATTAGAGCTTAGGTACCAAAAGGTCCTGAATTCAAAATTTACAGTCACCCATTTAAAAACACTAAAATTGTCTAAGTGCAAAGTTAAAAATAAAAAATAAAAAAATAATTTCATCTGCACTTGCAGATACATGTTAAACTTACTAACTAATATTATTAAAACTCTTATCTAACAGTTTAAATTATTAGAAAATAATTTTATTATATTATTTATTATCTTTAACATTAGCAGAGCTGTGTAAAATTTGAAAGAAACATTAATATCATTTTGTAGACAAAAGGATCCAAATAATAATTTTCGTGGATGACTGGGAAGAGTATTTGGCAGGTGTATTACATGTAGTAACTGAATTTTAAGCGAGAAGCTGGGTCATCTATATCAATATCTTATGAAACTGTTTTGTTTTGTTTTGTTTTTTTTTTTTTTTGCTAATCAAACTAATTTATAGTGAAAATTCCTTTACTAATTACACGTCCACTACTCATTTTTTTTTAAATCTTATTATTTACGTCTCATTCAAAAGCCTAAACAATTACATTGATGTGGCGCAATCTAACTCTATTACATCTCCGACAAAAAAAAACATCATTTTTATCACCAATAAGTACTAATAGCCCTCTACATCGATTACATCATTTCTGCAAGTGAACTACACCGAACCTCTTTGTGTTTTAAAAAAATTACAATATACTCCACAGAGGTTCAATAATTGCACAATATCTCCACGTGATTTGTTAAACTAAGTACACGTGTCCCTTCCCCACCATTCCATCAACATAGATAATGAAACTGCACAAGAAGACTTAAATGCCCTTAATTCTTTTTCTTTTCTCTTTCTCCTTTTCCATCAACATATATATGTATGTATGTATGTATGTATATATGTATGTATGTATACACACACACTCACATATTTTTAGATATACATATAAACACCCACACATGCACACACATACACACACGTACCAGACTGAAAAAAATAAATACATAATAATAGGGTGGGGTGGGGGTTTGACGGGGTGGAGTTGGGTGGGGGCTGACAAGGTAAGATGGGGTGGGGTGGGGGCCTGATGGGGTATGGATAGTGGGGTGGCGGGGAGATAGGGTAGGGGACCGGACACGGAGGGGTGAGTGAGGTAGAGGCTGACGGGGTAGAGGATTGGGGAAGATGAGAATAAACTTCCCACGTCGACCAAGTGATGCCAAGTTGGTAATTCTACATTCAGACGGATTTGAATCTCAAGGGAGAGGAGGAGGGGGTAAAAGAAAAAAGAAGAGTTGGTAATTCAACTTTGCCTCAATTGATTATTGAGAATATAACTTTTTTTGTTTTCACCGACTGATACCAAGTAGATAATTCTTCCTTTTTGCAGTACAAAGTGATACCACAATTTTCGAATGTACTTTTAAAATGCTTGAGTTTTATTTAATTACATATAGAATTTATCATTATGTTAGTTCAATATACCCTTAAAGAGGACCAACTTTAAGTTAATGAAATTATAGTGTTGATGGGATTAGAAAAAAAAAAATTTCTTCAATTTTAAACAATGCATTGAATCTAATTTTATTGTTTCTTCTTTTTTTCTTTTTTTCTTTTTTTGGCTCAACAAATGAATCATTTTATTCCACAATCAAAAACATGTACGTTAAAGACAACCCCTCAAAACTACAACTAGGAAATATAAATATTCCAAACATCCCTACTTAAAATTGTATTTTTCAATGTACTCTTATATTGACGTAACAACTCTTTCATCCTTTCTTGTCTCTCAGAAACTTCATCGAAAGCTCTTGCATTCATATCAGGCTGCTAAAACCTGAGACCACGACCAATTTAGAAGAGGTATGGTCTGCTTTAATAAGACATAAGACTTATTCAAACTAATTTCAAAGAAAATAGTATCAGAAAATAGTGTCATATAAGTTTGATCATTTATGACATTACAAGCAAAGTGAACCCAAGTGAAAACCAACCAAAAAAACAAAAACGAAGAAAAGAAAAAGATCCCAAGTGAAACTAGGAAGGGAAAAGAGGCAGACAACAATGTTACCACCTTAAACCATAATGAAATTGCAAATGATGACAGAATGCTAAATGTCCTGACCAGAGTTTCACGACCAATCATGCGTAAATGTCCTAACAGGTATGCCAAATTAATGCTCTAGCCAATCCAAAGTCTGGAAGCTTAATGCTTTAGTGCGATGATATATCGACAAACTCCCTCTACTTTGCTCCTCTTACTTTACTATCTCAACACCGAAAACCCTCTCCCTCTTCTTTCTTTTTCTTTGAACATCTTTTCACATGCATATTTGTTGACAGTTTCATCAATAAGATTCTATTTTTCAATTTTATGGATTTGTCGATGTGGTATGATATATGTCGTTGGTGGGTGGAGATGGCCGGGGTGGGTTTGGTGTGGTTGACCCGCGTGTGTATGACAGTAGGGATAGCTGCCCCGTATATGTGAGAGAGAGTAGAAAGGGATTTTGGCTAGGGTATATAAGGGTAAAGTTATCATTTTACTGCATATTAAATAAAAAATGTAACAGACGTCTATTAGAAAGGGTGTCAATCTCATTTTTCAAAAAATATAGGGTCTAAATCACATATATAGAAAAGTAGAAAGGCTCTCAATAAAAAATACCCATTTATATTTACATTTATGTTTATGATATGTATTACCATTATTAATATTATTGTTATTTCATTATCTTATTGATTATTACTTGTAATAATAACAATAATAATAACAACAATTATAATATCGTTATTATTTATATTTATTATGATTATTATGGTTTATTATATTGTTAATATTATTATTATCATTGTTATATTTTAGATATATCCGCCCCTGAATTTATTGATATCTAATTTGGAATATCGTACGAAATGGGGTCGAGTTTGCTCATCTTGTCAATGAGGTAGATTCCAACTTACAATAAGAAAATATTTTACTTAGCAAAAAAATATATATATATTTTGAGAGGGCATAAAGTTGCTAGAGAGGTGAATGTGATTATGCTGTTGTTGTCGGTATCCTGGTGAAGTCTTTGTCCTATCCCGAAGAGATGAATGTTGTTGTAGAAAACTTTTCTTTTGCTTTTTTGCGGTAGTTCGTGTTTACCATAACATTCGCCGGGGGGGGGGGGGGGGGGGGGAAGAAATCTCACATTTAGCCTTTATTGTTTATATATTTTGGATTTTTTTTTCTTATTTTTTTACATGTCACGCAATTGGTCACCAATATTTGTAAATGTCTCACTATAAATCTTTATTGTTTATGTATTTTGGACATTTAATTTCTTTTATTTTAAAAGTCACGCGGTTAGTCCCTATTTTTTGTCCTAATATTAGCTTCAAAAGTTCAATTTGGTCAGTTTTACCATGAAGCACATGTAGTAACTTCACAAAATTTATGTGTCAGCTTATAGTCTAGGGTAAATCTAATTGGGTCCTCATTAGAGTGAATTCCTCTTCATAAAAGAAAAAAAAAAAAAGAATTTGGCAAAGTAGTTCGTGTTTACCATAATATTATGTGAGAAAATTGCACAAACAGTCCCTATTATTTTTCCAAAATTTAAAATTCATTCATATTGTTCAAAATTAGTCATTTAGTCCCTTTTATTTCCCAAAAGTTCAAGTTTATTCTCATTGTTCAAAATTGGCCAATTTAATCTTTATTATTTTTAAAAAAATTTCAATTTGCTAATTTTGAACAGCAGGAATGATCTTGACATTTTTGAAAATAATAGGAACTGAATTGACTAATTTTTAATAGTATTAAAGGACTTAAAATTTTGAGAAAATAAGAGAGACGATTAAGTTGTGCAAATTTCATTTAATTTTCCGAATTTTTCATTCTTGTGTGTGAATAGTACAACGTTAATTTCTCATTGGTGCGTTCCAGAAAAGACATTACCTAAGAGCCTCGCCATTGGAATTAACGTCCCAGAATGCAGCTTAGCCACCAGACAAGAAACTCTGAGTTTGGTGTTTTACGATATTAGTTTACGTAACTACGTAATTTTTGAATTTACTTTTTTTCTTAGAGGGAAACATTATATCAACCAAGAAAAGAATTACAAACATGAAATCAATTCAATGTATATTGTTATAAAATTATGTAATCATTATTATCCAACTCGAATGAATATAGTGTTGGATTGTGCTTTCTATTTCAAGTGTAAGAAGTAACATCTTGGTACTGCTTTACTATAAACGAGACCTTTTACATTGTGCAAGTTACATGAAAAAACAAAAATCAATAGAAATCATTAGTCTCTCTTTCTCTCTCAATTATAATTTTTTCTCTCTTTACTTTCTATTCTTCTCTATTTCTTTCCCTTATTTTTATAATATATATTGGTTTATTCTTTTTTATTATTATTTTTATCTTTTCTGATGGGGGTTGAGGGGAATCAATTCTAATCAATGTCAGGAGGTACTAATCAAAACTTAAAGAATTTTATATTTCTTCTTTCTTTCTTTGCTTTACATCGTAAAAACTTTTGAATGCATGGCCAAACAAAATTATTTTTACTGTTAAAACAATAGTAAGTGACGGGAAGTAAAAGTGATGAGGGGTGTCTTATTTTTTACCTTTTGACAATGAAACTTTTCAATTATTTTCTTATTTTTATCACGTTTAGAATGATATATTTTGCATTTTCGTTGAATGAAGAGAGAGAGAGAGATAGAGAGAATAGAGAGAGGGAGGGAGAGAGAGAGAGAGAGAAGGAGAGGTTATTGTTTTAATTTTTCCATGTTTCTTGAACTTTTTTAATCTCAATTTGAATTGGATTTCTAATTTGTTATTTGTTGAATAAGGGATGAACAAACTCTTAAGGAAATCCATTTATGAGAAACAATTTTATTCTACATCTAATGATATGGGCTTTTTTATTTTACAATTCTTAGTAATGCCTTGAAGATTCTATATATACTTTGGTGCTTAGATTTTTATGATTTCCATAAAGTGCATATTATGAGGGGAGTCCTGCCTTGAAAATTTTATTTGTGTTATAATGTGCTTAAATTAACAGACTGTTTAAAACAAATAAATTCCACAAAATTTTACGAAATTCATTTGCAAATATAACTTTTTATGTTTAGAAGCACCATTTAAAAAAATTAAAAATTCAGGATTTGTAAATCTTGAATTTGCTCAAGACTTACCCAAATTTTTACTCAAGAGGTGGAAATTACAAAATTATTTTTTTTAAAGTTAGTTTCTTTCTTTTGAGAACAAAATTACCCTTTAGGTTTTTTTTATACTTAAGTTTAACTTTAACTCAAATACAAAGATAAAAAAATAAAATATATTTCAAACTCTCCCCCTCACCATTCCTCTTTCAATAAAACACGAAAAAAATAATTGATCAACAAGTTAGGACATCAACAGTCCACGCTAGTGCTTGTTAGATAGTTTAAAAGTTTTTGTTTATTATTCCTAAATTTTACTAATTCTAATAGAATAAAGGAGGGGTATTTGAGTTTAAATTTAATTTTTAATTCTAATTCCACATATATTGCAAATTATTGTTTCAAACAAGAGAATTCATTTATAAATACAAATCTTTATGAAATTTATTTATAAATCAAATGAATTTCACAGTACAAGTGATTCTAAATACTATGTAAGTATTGAACTAGTTATGGTATATTGTGATTTACCCTCATAAAAAATATGGTTTTAGGCATACATTTATATGCTTCAGAAAAGTGATGTCTTCGAGCAAGATTTTGACGCCGCATTTGCATATATGCCTTTATAAATTATCACATAACGTTTAAACTCGAGCATTTCTCATGAGACAATTTTTCAAGATTTTATTGCTTTATAGATACCGACATGGAATTATCCCTTTGAAAAAAATGACCTAAGGTACACAAAGGATAATATAATATATCTTTTAATGAAGACTAATAATAAATACATATCATAATTGGAGGAAAAAAAGAAGAAGAATAATACCACAGGATAAATCAGATTTTCATTATAATTGAAGAAAAATAAAAAGAGAGAATATTTCTACTTATTTATTACTTGTATGCAGCGTAATCGGAATCGTTCGATTCGCGATGCGAATCGTACCGGAATCATTCGATTCGCGATGCGAATCGTACGATTCGATACGATTCACTAAAAAAATAATACGAATCGAATAGGAGAATCGTGAATCGACGTGAATCGTAAGTGAATCGGTATCGAATCGTGTGAATCGAACGATTAACTGAATCATTCACGATTTGGGTCAATTTTTTTTTTTTTTTTTTTAAAAACCCAAAATATTTCAAAGTAGATAACAAAATAAGCTCACTTTAGTAAAAAAAAGGGAGACAAAACTCGTAACTGATTGGATCACTTATGTTTACAACAGCTTTTGAGCACTAGTTTGGGCACTTGTGAAATGTGATATTGTTCTGATAAAAAAAAATAGTGTGATATTGTGATGCATAAATTGTTTGGGCTACTAGGAACAAGTGAAGTAGGAACAATCTAGAAAAATAACAAAAACATATATTAATATTAATTCAAATAAAGAATCTCAACTAAAAACTGTTAATAGAAACATAATATGTCAAATGTTTTAAATTTGTGATCGAATCGGTACGATTCACAATTGTTTCGATTTATGATTCAAAAAAATGACATTTTGATTCACGATACAATTTACGATTCGACAACTATGCTTTATGGTTTTCAAAATCATTCACAATACAATCAAGATTCACATACGTTCATTCCTCGCTATCAAGTATTTGCAATCAATACAAGTATAGTATGTACCTGAAATGGGTTCAGCACAAGCGTTGCACACAGTCTCCTGATCATTATCGGTCATTTCTGTGTAATCATCTTGGACACTGTTGAGAATCAAAGGCTACCAATGGGCATCAACTAAAATTTGCTGAGAGCCATCAACTAAATTCTGCGCTAATTTAGTGACGGAATTAGCGACGTAATTACGATATGCTGTTAATATTCTGTCGTAAATTTATCGGCCGTTACTAATCTGTCGCAATGTTGCGAGGGATTAGTGACGAAATTTAGTTATGAATTTTTCTGTTGCAAAGCCGTGTCGTTAATCCGTCACTAATTATTGATTAAATATTTCCATCGATAAATCTATCGCTATTTAGCAATGGAAAAAATTCCGTCGCTAAAAGCCGTCGCCCATTTCAATTTTTCTAGCATGCATGCATCAACTAAAATTTGTTGAAAATCATCAACAGACACCAATCAATCAACCAGCCTCAAGCCATCAACAAACATAAACTAATTTTGCTGAAGGCTACCAACGGGCATCATCAATTCCGTTGAAGAAACTAAAGATTCACAAGGGTTTGGAGGAAAGTATTCCAAACCACCAAAATCTCAAGGCTAAAAATAAAAGAATCTAGCGTCATGATTAATAACTTGTAGGTATTTTCAGGACTCATCATCAAAACCATGGGCATGTTGAGAAAGACGAATCTTGGCACCCTGTAAGTCATTTTATTTCTGCTATTTTGTTGTTAATTTAATTACTAAAGATTTTATTTTTTTTTTCTTGACAGCCTGAGAACATTTACCAAAAGTTGGATGGAGCCACAAAGATGTTGAAGTTCAGCTTGCCATTCCCCATGTTTGCTTACCCATTTTACCTGGTGAGCAGCTTGTTATTGTATTTCTTCAATTGTTAAGCTTTATTGTATCTGAATTGGATTGATAAAGCATTTAATGTGTACTACTGGATTGCAGTGGAGTAGAAGTCCTGGGAAGAAAGGCTCTCATTTTGATCCAAGCAGCGATTTGTTTACGCCGAATGAGAGGAAAGACGTGATGACTTCAACGGCGTGTTGGACGGCAATGGTTGCATTGCTTGTGGGATTATCCTTTGTTATGGGTCCTGTTCAATTGCTTTGAAATTTAGTTTACAAGATAGTGAATCAGTGATTATTAGAGAAGTAACAAAAAAATATATATTAATATTCATTTAAAAGAAGAATTTTAACTAAAAACTGTTAATAGAAACATAATATATCAAATTAATCTAGTTTTAAATTTGTGACCGAATCGGTACGATTCACTATTCGATTCGATTCACAATTCAAAAAAATAACATTTCGATTCACGATACAGTTCACGATTCGACAACTATGTTCCAAACCACCAAAATCTCAAGGCTAAAAATAAAAGAAGGGTAAATAGCATCTCGGCCCCCTATGATTTACCAGAAGTGTAAGTCGGGTCTCTGTGGTTTCATAATTGGCTTATAACCCCCTGTGATTTTGAAAATTAAAGCACACATGCCCCTTTGGTCCAAATCCGTTTAAAATTTTAACGGCAACATCAAAATAACATAAATGCCCCCGATTGTAATGTCAACATATTAAATATCTTTAAAAACACAGGGGGCCATTGCGCACCATTATTAAAAATACAGGGGGCCATTGCGCACTATCATTAAAAACACAGGGGGTCATTATGCATCATCATTAAAAACACAGAGGGCCATTGCGCACCTCATACATATTGGTCAATCATGTAAAAAAATACAAACAGTTGCGTCACTAGTGCATGCATAGCAAATTCTGTTAAAATAGATAGATTGTTTAACGGAGGGGGCACGCGTGCTTCAATTTTTAAAAGCACAGGGGGTTATAAGCTAATTATGAAATCACAGGGACCCGACTTGCACTTATGATAAATCACAGGGGGGCGAGACGCTATTTACCCATAAAAGAATCTAGCGTCATGATTAATAACTTGTAGGTATTTTCAGGAAGGCTCTTTCAAGTCCAAAATTCGGAACACTACAAGAAATGTCTAGAGTTATACAAATGAGCACTAAAGGGAAGTGTTAGAATTATTAATGCTCATTTGTAGTGCTGGACTATTCTGGAGAATGGCAAGGATATTTCTAATGAAATAATTACAATCATTATGCTCAAATGGCCAAAATGCTTAGTGGCTGAATTTCTAAATGGCATATGGAATGTTCAAGAAGGCTTATAACCGGGCCTCATGCATGCTATAGATAGAGAGCTTGTGGTGTATTTGTTAAATTGAGCTAGAGAAACTAAGCTCCAAGAAAGGAGTGAACAACAACTCCTAAATTATGAGCCATTGAGCTCCATATCCAAGGAGCCTGCGAGAGCTCCACAATCAAGGAATCATGAGCCATTGAGCCATGATATCCAAATCAATATCGGAGAGATCCTCTGCATATCAGCTATTGTCTTATCGGAGCCATGATAACTAAACCGGAGACAATGCTAATCAGTTCTATTGCGTGGTGGGATCTAAGAGCTTCATGTCTTATCAGGAGTAAAATATACTCCAAAAACATCAGGAAGCAAATACAATAATGTGTTTACTAACTGGAGAAGAAGAGTACCAGATACATTTTTAATTATCTGGTTATGACATGTAACATTGTTGGTATTCAAGTTGTCACAAATTCAACTTTTTTAAGACTAAATAAATGTCAATGCAAAAATATAGATAGGCATTTGACCTACATCAGCTTACCCCTTTTCATATGCAGGTATGTAGCAAGACTGGCTGAGCTCCAACCGCTCAATCAAATATTCTTAAATTATATAAAAAGCAAAACGAAGGTACAATTTTATTATGAAATTTAGCAACATCACTAACTCATGACTACTGCCTTGTAGTTACTATTATTTTTGGGTGGTGATATGCAGCAGGAATAGTAAGTAGGTGGTATCAAGACAGGTCATAAAGTAACATTCATATTTCATAGGAGATTTGAGAAGTGAGATGAGAGTTTTGCTTTTGGGAAAATCTAGTGGATTTGATCTGACGGTGGAGTTTTGGTGAGGTTAATGGGTGTTTTTTGGATAATCTATACTTGGACCCCCAAGCTTTAGGAAAATGGCACTTGGACACCTCTTGGAAATTGGTATCTTGCTGCTCCTTTTTTATATAATTTAGTACATATTATATATATATATATATATATATATATATATATATATATATAATAAATAACTAATCGAGTTTCGGATTTCGATTTTTTTTAATGTTAAAAATCAAAACCAATCCGTTTACCTGTCGTTATCACTGATATAACCCAAAACCTAACAAATTCTCCATTGATTTTTGTTATCAAATTTTTATTAGACGGATACCCATCAATTTCAGATAAAACGAATAACCGTTCCTGGCCATCCCTATATATTCTTGAGGCGTTAGTTCACTTTTTTCTCTATAGTAAAAACCACTTACCATGAAAAGAAAAAAAAAAAAAAGCTTAATACGTAAATCTTTATCATACAAATAAGGGTTAAGACAATACCCTAGGTATATGAAGCATAATCCTATCTCTTAATTTTTTTATTTACTCCGTAAAATCCAAAAGACACATTGATAGATGTTGATTTATAGGCAAAAGGTTCCAAATAATTATTGACGTGGATGACCAAGAAGAGTATTTGGCAGGTGTATTACATGTGTACTAAATTTTAAGTGAGAGGGGCAATATCAGGGGTTTGAAATTTACTCAAAGCAGTTAATAGTTAGGGGCATCCTCGAATCCTGAGCGGGACTTAGTTCTATATCTTCAAGTGTGGAGATGCCTTGTGGCTTTAAATTTTTTGTTTTGAGAGGATCAACTATGTCAATATCTAGTGGATTTTTTAAAAAAAGGATTAATTACACTTTGCCCCCTTGATGTATGACTAGCTAAAAATTTAACAACTAATGTTTTTCTTTGTATCACTTAACCCTCCTCCTTAACTTGATCCATAAAAATAGCACTTAAAGCATTATACCAAAACTTGAATGTACACAACTATCCTTGAGGGTTAAGTAATATAAATAAACATAAGGAGGTAAATTACTACATTTTTGACACATTAAAATAAATATTTTACTACCCTTTATAAAGAAAATATTATTCTATTATTACTTGAAAAAGTAATAATTGAAAATTTATACTTGTACCTAGTCAAACATAATAACAAGCTATCATTGAATCTTATCTATCTTTAAATAATTATATAAGTATTTGCTTTTAATTTTTCATTTTTTGTATATATCAACCAAACGTATACTTGTAATCTTCCTTAAAGAAAAATATTCTTTTATAAACCTTAGAAAAATGTAAGCAAATTGAAGGGAAAGAATAAGCTTGTATAATTTTGGCATTATTACATGCACTACTTTTGTCAACACAAAATTTGAATATTGAAACTTAGAATTAGAATATTTGACTTCAAAATAGTGAAAGTTTCTATTTTTATATGTTATTTTCACTATGATTTTTTTTGGTAATTACAGGAAGAAACTTGTATTGATTTTAATAAGTAATAATATTGTTAAAAAATATTTTTTAAAAATGTACCACAAAAAATCAATTTTTTTGAAGATGGAGAAGGTATAATAATCAAATTAGTCATGATCGAGTATAGACACAAGCTTATATTTATTTATTCTTGAAGTATGAATAAATAACGACCACGAAGAAAAAGACCTATAAAAGTGCAACAATATCTTATTTATAAAACTTATTAATACTCCACCTCTTTGATGAACGTAGATTGTAACAATTTATATCATATTCTCTTTTTTTGTTTCTATCTCATTTACACCTCTCGCGGGTAGTTATTTATAAAACTTAGTAATACCCCTTAAAAATTAAAGTTAATTTGAATCATATAACTTCAAAATATAAATTAAAGTTATCGTAATGATAAATATAAATATAAGTCTTAAATAAAGTTTAAATATTAATTATATATTAAGTCTTACACTTGTAGTTAAATAGCAAAAATAATATTATAGTAATTGAGACTTAGGTATTTAAAATAAATTCTGACTTAACTATTGTGTATGAGAACTATAATTGAAAAAGAACACTTCCTTGTGTTAGTGAGATTGCATTGATTATTATATATATATTTTTTAATCTCATGTCACATATAATAGAAGTAGCAAATCTTTAAAATCCTCAATTATGTTATTCGAAACTTTTGAAATACAACTAAAACTAACAAATCTCTTAAATCCACTATGATCAATAGTAAAATTGAGGCATTTATGTCAAATGATAGCAAATATCAAATTACGGTATGCAGTGGCATTAAAAATTATTATAAAATCCTTTTAAATAATCTGATTTTTCTTCTCCATTTTTATAATACTTTATTTAATATCATTTTTTATACTTTTATATTTATAATTTTAAAATTTCAATACATATGTAAAACTAAAATAATAAAAATAACTATCAATGTAGGCGGGGCGGAAAATAGTTATCCCCGCACCTTGCCCCCATCGTGCGCGCGCGCTCTAGGATTAAAAGTTAATCCACATTCCCCGCCCCATTCTCCATTTTCCACCCCAATCCCCACCCCATTTGGAGCAAGAGCGAGGTGGGTGCCCGCAATCCCCATCTGCGTTGCCATCCCTAATGTTGTTTACATTTATATCATGTTTATTCTTACTTTTAATGCTATAAATAAAAGGATAATCTTGCAATATTATACAAGTCATTCTCATTACTAATATTGTATACTGACTACCAGACATAAGATTGGAATCGATATATCCATTTCTATCTTCATTCCTAGAGCGTGCCAAACATGTCATTCTCATTATCAAGTTCATTCTATTCCCAGTTTCACTCCATTTTTAGCTCATTCTATTCTTGTCTAAATTTATTTTAATATACCAATCGTTACTAAAATGTAGGAATTTTGATTGCTCTTAAGATATTTATGACTCTTATGGTGAACGATTAACTATAACAAAATCACCAAATTCTGGCTTTATTTGCAAAGGCAAATCAAATATGCATGAGTTGTCTAGAAGACATCTTCGATCATTTCTTTGTTGACGAGGAATTTTGTAATTTGGAAGTTCATTGCATTCATTTCAGGCTTCAAAATTTTGGGACCATAACCAGTTTAAAATAGGTATTTATTGAACTTTTGATGTCATTTTTACATTATTTTATCTTTCGTTCAAACTATTCCTTGTTGTAGGACCTCTTAAAAGGTTTTGAAAACTTAGGAACCTAAATGGGTTGAGACTAATAAATTAGGCACTTGTTTGCCTTTAACCCGTTTTTGTCATAATTATTAAAAATTGGGAGAATCTCACATTTAGTCCCTATTGTTTCAAAAAGAATGTCAATTTAGTCTCTATTATTTAAAGCTAGATCACTTAGCTTTTACCATTATTTCGCTTAGTTCCCACTTAACACTCGCTGATGAAATATTATAAATTTATTCCTGATCATTAATATACCTTTGGATGTAAACAAGTTGCCATAAAATACTAAGTGAAAAGGCAGATAAAGAATGTAGTCATTAATGGAAGAAAAGATGTTGGTATTTCATTTAATACATTTTCTTTTTATCTTATAGATTAAGTTCTTGACTCACAAACTATTTTTCTTTTTAATTTTTTTTTTGCTAAGTTTGAAACCATTTCAAAACTTCTTACACTACTTTACCAATTGATGGCTTCGTTTTTGACCTTGCACAGGCACGAACGCACAATCCTCCATAGCAGATACAACTTTTGCATATTTTGCAGTTGGGTGAACAATCATCACCGACTTTACATGTTCGAAGGCGAGGCTCTTTCAGCATGGAGCGATGAATTTGCTACCACTGTGTGTAATTGTATAATTTATGAGTAACTTTTCCATACGGTCACGGATGTCAAGCCCTACACCCTCATAAAGAGGGCTTGGCATCCAACTAACGTGGAAACAATATTTTTTTTTTCTTTTTAGTTTATGGTTAGCATGTATCTTTTTAAAACGATATATCAAACCTAATACTTATTGTCAAGATGTAATTGTTTACAGAAAATAAAATTGTTAATATAGAGATTGGAGACTTACTCGATGTAACAATCGCAACAAAAATAAAAGAAAACAACAAAGATAGAATCTTCATCAGGGATTTTCCTTGTGTAAGCTAATGAGAGAGAATTGAGAGGATTTCTTTTATATTGATGTATGAATGTTATTACATATACAAGCCATATATAGACAATGCCTTGGTGACCAAGCTCGCTAAACATGGTAATTAATTTAATACAAAATCATTGCCTAAATTATTGGTATAGAATTGCCTAAGTTATGATACAAGATTGCTTAAAATATGATACACTAGGATTATGTTAATGCTCTCCCTCAAATTCAAGTGGGAAGAACGACCACCAACTTGAGTTTGGAAACTAAATCATGATGGCGACCTGGAGGTTGCGTCTTGGTGAAGATATTAGTATAGTTTGATCAGAAGATGAGACTTTGACGAGATGAACGACACCTTTAACAACTTGATGGAGAATAAAATAGCAGTTTGTCTTTATATGTTTGGTGCGATCATAGAATACATCATTATGTGTGATCTGAACGACAATATGATTGTCACAGTGAAGAGGTGTGGGACCAAAACAGTCAACAATCATATCTAGAAAAATCCATCGGAGCCAAATGAGTTCTTGAGAGGTGTCAGTGAGAGCACGATACTTAGCCCCTGTACTAGAACGAGCAACCTTAGTTTTCTTTTTGTTGTGCCAAGAGATAAGTGAATCACCCAAGAGACAACAAAAACCAGTAATGAACGACGATCAGTAGGATCATTAGCCTAATTAAGCTTGAAGAACAAGAGGTGTGTACATCGAAAAGTGAGAACCATGAAAGAGGGCACCCTTCACATAACATAAAATGCGTAGAACAATAACATAGTGGGTAGATCATGGAGCTAACATATACTTAATGACCAAACTAACTACATAGACAATGTCTGGTCTGGTGACCGTGAGATATACTGGACACCCAGCTAGTTAACGATATAAAGTAGCATCTTGGAAAGGAGTACCGTCTGACGAAGTAAGCTGGATATTGAGATCAAGTGGAATGGAAGCAACCTTATCATAAGAGATTCTTGTGCGAGATCGGAGGCATATTTGGCCTGTGAGAGATTATATCATGTGTCAATCAATAAGATTTCAAGTCCCAAGAAGTAACTAAATCGGCCAAGATCTTTCATCTCGATGGTGGTAGAGGGAAGAAGCTTGATGAAAATGGTTGTTTGATAATGTGTGAATTGGCTCGCCAACTATCGGATTAGCCAATGTTGTAATGTTGATGAAAAAAAATATAGGAATGGCTATCTCAACAGAGAGATTTGTGATGTTTGGGATGTTGATATCAGAATCTTAGCATAGTTCTCTTGACTTGTATTTCTTGATTGTACGTGAACATATCAATGAAATTTTTACTTACAGAGAAAAAAAAGGCACTATAGTGAGACCGACATGGGATTTAAGCCATTCTCAACCTTTATCTGTAACAATTTAATCAAATTTATTGGTTTTATTTATTTAACTTTTGTCTAAGAAAGCAAAGCAAAATGACGAGAAATCTATAATTTGAAATTTCCATGAGGAATTTTTGTATATATTAATGGTCTTCAAAGTTCTCTGATTGCTTTGTGATTAGCTAAAACGTGTTGACTAACTAAGATATTTTTTATTTCTTATTATTATTTTTATTGTTATGGTAGTATGATTTATTTGTTCCTTACCTTTAATTGTTTTTGAAAATGACTCAATTAGTCCTAATTGTAGTTTCAAACTTTTACATAAAGGAGACCGTTAATCTATTAGTTCATTTCTTTTAAAAATTTTATTTAAAATTTGACTGAAAAATATATGATTGTCATCTAATTATATATAGTTTATTTTTTATGCAGTCAAAGTTTAAACAAAATTATCAATTTCATTCAACACAGGACAAAAAAAAAAGTACATAAAATGATATTATATATGTTTCAAGGAGAGTAACAATAATGATTACAAATTACACTCGAGTAAAGAAAGAAAAGAGAGAATAATATATATATATATACACACACACACACTTAATAACTAACTAATTAAGTTTTGGATTTTTATTTTTTTTAAACGTTGAAAATCAAATTTTATTAATTTACCCGTCGTTATCACTTATTTAACCCAAAACTTAATGGATTTCCTATCGGTTTTTGTTATCAAATTTTTATCAAACGGATACCTATCAGTTTTGGATAAAACGAACAACCATTGCCATCCCTATATATTCTTGAGGCGGTAGTTCACTTTTTTCTTTATCGTAAAAACCACTTACCATGAAAGAAAATAAAAATAACGCTTAATACGTAAATCTTTATCATACAAATAAGGGTTAAGACAATACCTCGGTTATATAAAGCATAATCCTATCTCTTACTTTTTTTATTTACTCTGTAAAATCCAAAAGACACATTGATAGATGTTGATTTATAGACAAAAGGTTCCATATAATTATTGCCGTGGATGACCAGGAAGAGTATTTGGCTGGTGTATTACATGTGTACTAAATTTTAAGTGAGAGGGGCAAGATCAAGGGTTCGAAACTAACTCAAAGCAGTTCATAGTTAGGGGCATCATCGAATCCTAAGCGAGACTTAGTTTTATATCTTTGGGTGTGGAGATACCTTGTGGCTTTAAGCAATTTTTTTTTTTTTTAGAGGGTCAACTATGTCAATATCTAGTGGATTTTTTTAAAAAAGGATTAATTACACTTTGCCCCCTTGATGTATGACTAGCGTAACAATTTAACAACTAAGGTAGTGATTGGTATACTATAATGGATTTGGACAGGATGGAATGGGCCAATGAATGAAATGAAATTGAGAATAGAATGAACTTAGAAATATGAATGACATGTTTGGTATGTTCCAGAAATAAAGAGTAGTAATGAGAATGCCTTGTATAGTATAACATGATTATTCTTTTATTATTATAGTATAAAAAATAAAAATAAACATGAATATAAACGTAAATAACATAAGTTATATAATAAATACTAATGATAATAACAACAACAACAATAAATAATAATAATAATAATAATAATAACAACAACAAAATAAATCGAATAATAGCAATAATAATAGCAACAACAACAACAACAACAATTATTATTATTATTATTATCATCATCATCATCATCATCTTTACTATTAATGTTAATATTAATAATAATAATAATTTTAGTCAATATTTTTATTTTTATTTTTTATTTTTATTATTATTTTATTTATTGTATTTATTATTATTATTATTATTTCATTTAATATTATTATTATTTATTATTATTTTGATATTTTAATTTTATTGATTATTATTATTACTTTTACTTTTATTTTTTTAGTTTTTACTATTATTTTTATTTTTATAATAATAATAATAATAATAATTATTATTATTATTTTTAAATAATTATGTTTATATTTATTTATTAATAGTATTATTATAATAATAATAATTAATATTTTATAATAATAATAATAATTATATTTCTTAATTACTATTATTGATATTTTTTTTATTATTATTATTATTGAAATATGGAGATATGATAGTCAAGTTTATTCCCCAAACACATGAAAATAGCCTATTCTCAATTGTTTGCTCTGGAATGGCTATTCCCATATACACAGGAATGGGATTATCTTGGAAATGGAATTCCAAGTTCATTCCTTCATATCAAACATAAGAATCGAAAAAAGTTGAGAATGTCATTTCATTTCAAGCTCATTCCAATATACTAATCGCTACCTAATGTTTTTCTTTGTATCACTTAACCCCTCCTCAATATCTTGATCCATAAAAATAGCACTTAAAGCATTATACCAAAACTTGAATGTACACAACTATCCTTGAGCGTTAAGTAATATAAATAAACATAAGGAGGTAAATTATTATATTTCTTACACATTAAAATAAATATTTTACTAGCCTTTATAAAGAAAATATTATTCCATTATTACTTGAAAAAATAATAATTGAAAACTTATACTTGTACCTAGTCAAACATAATAACAAGCTATCATTGAATCTTCTCCATCTTTAAATAATTATATAAGTATTTGCTCTTAATTTTTCATTTTTTGTATATATCAACCAAACGTATACTTGTAATCTACCTTAAAGAAAAATATTCTTTTATCAACTTTAGAAAAATGTAAACAAATTGAAGGGAAAGAATAAGCTTGTATAATTTTGGTGTTATTACATGCACTACTTTTGTCAACACAAAACTTGAATATTGAAACTTAGAATTAGAATATTTGACTTCAAAATGGTGAAAGTTCTATTTTTATATGTTATTTTCCCTATGATTTTTTTTTTTTGGTAACTACAGGGAAGAAACTTGTACTCATTTTAACAAGCATTAATATTGTTAAAAAATATTTGTTTTAAAAATGTATCACAAAAAATCAGATTTTCTGAAGATAGAGAAGATATAATAATCAAATTAGTCATGATCAAGTATAGAAACAAGCTTATATTTATTTATTCTTAAAGTATGAGTAAATAACGACCATGAAGAAAAAGACCTATAAGAGTGCAACAATATCTTATTTATAAAACTTAGTAAGACTCCACATCTTTGATGAACGTAGATTGTAACAATTTACATCATATTCTTTTTTTTTCTATCTCATTTACACATCTCGAAGGTAGTTATGTATATTCAAAATGATCGCGACTCAATTACTCCCAAACAATCTCCAACCAGAAATCCTTCTCCAACTAGACTGTCAGCAAACCTACTCAAAGCCCAAGCACCAGTCCAAAACTTCATGACTCAATTACTCCTAAACAACCGCTTCTTCTGCTCACACCTCAAGTCCACTTCCCTTACCCACAAGCTTTTCAAAAATAACCAAATCCATCTTTTCAAAAAAAGGCTGCAGCCCTACATCTGTTAGCCCAACTCAACACTCATCTCCTAAACCCATCACCAGTCCCCAACCAATACCCGAATCCAACCTTGATAACCCAAATCAACCATCCTCTACTATATCAGCTTCTCAACAAAACAAGCCCACATCCACCACTAAAAAACAGTCGACTACCAATAAAAGAAAAACAACATCCAACTCCCATCAATCTTCACCCAAAAGAAGGAAATTTTCCCAACAAAAAAATTATCCTTCCTCTGAAATTCAAGGAGACCATGACAACTCAAAGAGCTCTCTTTTTGAAATACCTGTTGAAGAAGAGCATTCAAGCTCTTAGACCTCCCCATCAAAGCATAATCCATCTCATGCAAGCATAAAAATCAACTCTCCAATTTCCCTTGGCAATTCTGCCATCAAAAATTCTAAAGGAAAGCTGGGGTCTGTCTCGGAACAGCCCCAGCAAACCAAATGATCGCGTTGAGCTGGAACTGTCAAGATATGGGTACTACCTTGACAATTCAAAACTTGAGGGACTTGGTCTCTCACTATAGACTCAACCTTATCAGCTTGTTTGAAACCAAGAATAAAAAAGAGAAACTCATTAGAGTTTTTTGAAGAATTGTCTTTAATAACTTATTTTGTGTCGATCCTACTAGTCTTTTAGGTGGCATTACATTACTTTGGGCCAATGACATTTCGGTCCACATCATTGAGCATCACCGACATTTTATTAATGCATCAGTTCAAGCAGATCCATCCCACTGTTGGAGATTCACTACTATCCATAGTTGTTCATCATTCAAAGAAAGACAAAACTTTGACCTATCATCAATGATCTGGGGAAAAACAAAGACATCCCATGGCTCATTATGGGAGACTTTAATGAAATCAAGCAGCAATCTTAGAAGATTGGGCGAAAGCAGAAAGCAAATTAAAAGATTCAAAAGTTCCAAGAATTCCTCAATCATAATGAACTCATGGACATTGAATCTAAAGGATGTCAATATGCTTGGAGCAATAACAAACATGGAGAAGCCAACGTTAAGGAAAAACTCGATAGATCAGTGTGCACGACTGCTTGGCATTTTCTCTATCCGAATGTTTGGGTTTCTAATCATCCCCCAATTGGATCTGATCACTGTCCTATCATTCTCACAACTTCCTTCGATCCTGGTTTAAGAAGAAAAAAGTTCAAGTTTGAGTCTTATTGGGTTGAAGATACTAGCTACAGAAAAGTTGTCGAAGATAGCTGAAATCATCAACAGTACAGAACTCTTCGAAGAGGCATTGTTCTCACAAGGAAAAAACTGAAAATTTGTACTAAATCTCTCTTATCCTGGAGCATAAAACAGTTTCCGAACAGTAGAAGGCAAATTGAACTCATTAAAGATCAACTCACCAATCTCCACAATTTGCCATGGTCGAATGATTTTCAGCAACAGATTGCTGACCCTAAATCCAAGCTGGAAGACCTTTGGAGCCAATAGGAATAATACTGGGCAGCTAGGTTTCGCATTCAGTGGCTTTGAAGTAGAGATAAAAATACCAAATTTTTTCATGCATGTACTCTTCAACGCCGTGCAAAAAACAGAATGCTTAGAGTCCTTGCACTAGATGGAAATTGGATCGATAATCAGGAGGCCATAAAGGACCACATCCAGAATCATTTCAAAGCCATTTACACCTCGGTTGGTCCTAGAAATTTGAACTTTGGTCTTAGCTCTATTTCTCCTGTTGTCTATTCAACCATGAATGATGACTTACTTAGACCTTTAATGATGGATGAAATGAAAGAAGCTTCCTGGAGTCTTAGCCTTTCAAAAGCTCCGGGTCCAGACGGTCTAACAGGTATATTTTTTCATAAATACTGGGACCTTATTAAAGATGATATCTTTGCTTCAATTAACAGTTTCCTCAGTGATGACGAGAATCTTGGAGATATTAATCACACTATTAACACCCATGTCCCAAAGATAACTAATCCTGAGAGCATTTTACAATTTCGACCAATATCATGTTCAAATTTCATCTATAAAATCCTTTCAAAGTCTTTGCTCTTAGACTTAAACCCTACATGGATAACCAAAGCGCTTTCATCCAAGGGAGAGTCATATAAGACAACCTCATCATTGCACAAGAAATCGCTCATCATCTCCGAACTCAAAAAAGTTCAAATTCTTTCAAAGCAGCGATTAAGCTTGATATGAATAAAGCTTTTGATGTTGTTGAATGTGATTTTCTTGAGGACCGTTAGAAAAACTTGGCTTTCACCCTCGCTGGACAAGGCTTATAATGTAAGCCATAACTGCATTCCAATATCGTATCCAAGTTAATGGGGATTTGCTCCCTCTTCTCCCATCAAATAGGTGTTAGGCAATGGGATCCTCTTTCCCCCTTTTTTTTCCCATTCGCACAGAAGCTTTATCAAAAATTCTCTCACATAAATCTGCACTGGGACTTATCAAGGGTATAAAAATCTCTAAGCATTGCCCTTCGGTTACCCATATTCTCTTTGCGTATGACTCGCTTTTCTTCAATGAAGCCAATGCCAGTGAGCTCTTGCTCTTAAAGATGCTTTATATCATTATTGTTTTGCTTCGGGCCAAAGCATCAATCTTAGTAAATCTAGCATCACATTTAGCAATAATATACCCCCTCTTATGAAAGAAAAAATTTGCAATCTGCTTCGCATCCAAGGCAACAATGACTTGGGAAAATACTTTGGCATTCCTTCTTCTTGGGGAAGTTCAAATGAACTGCCCTTAACTGGCTTTTTGATAAAATCTCTTCGAAGGTGTAAGGTTGGAAGGAAAAATTCATTTCTGAAGGAGGCTAAGAATTCCTTATAAAATCGGTCCTTTAAGCAATCCCTAGCTATATCATGTCTCTCTTTCTTTTTCCTAAATCCATATGCAAAAAACTTTGTGCCGTTACCGTCAAATTTTGGTGGAGCAAAAATGGAAACAATGGTATTCGATGAATGAATTGGAATATTTTGTCTGACTCAAAATGGGATGGTGGATTAGGATTCAGAAATTTTCAACTCATGAACATCTCTCTCCTTGCAGGTCAAGCATGGAGAATATTTAAAAACCTTTCATCCCTCAAAGAAAGAATCCTTAAAGGAAAATATTTTCCTAACAATAGCTTTTGGAATGCTAAGCCTGACTCAAGGCCCTCTTGGGCTTTTCGTAGCCTCATTGCAAGAAGGGATCTTCTAAAAAATGAAGCATTATGGCAAGTTGGAGATGGCCAGCAAATTGATATCTGGACTGATCCTTGGATCTTCATGAGCTTATAGAGAATGGTAGGTGGAGACCCGACTTACTTGCCCAAGTGTTTGACAAAGAAACTCAATCAAGAATCCTCATAATTTTCCTTTCGTTCACACATATAGAAGACATTATCATCTGGCCTCACACAAAATCTGGGGTATATATTGTTAAGAGTGGTTATCGCAGTCTCAAGATCGTTAATAGACCCTCATTGACGAACCATAGTCCATAACATATCTTCCCAAGTCAGCTTTGAAAAACAATCTAGAATATAAAAGCTCCTTCAAAAGTTAATGCTTTCATATGGAGAGCCTGTAGGAATCTCATTCCAACTGAAGAAAATAAGTTCAAGAAGAGATGCTTAGATAGTCCTACATGCAAAATCTGCAAAACGAAGCCGAAAACTATTAAACATCTCTTAATTTTATGCACGTGGAGCCGTCTCTGTTGGATTGCATCTCCACTACAATTCTTTCCTATTGAGAATAACATTCCAAGATTTGGTACCTGGTACTTGGAGCTTATTCAAAAATGTCAAGCAGTGGGATATACGAAAGGACAAGCTGAAGCAATCATTGGTCATCTCTACTGGCAAATATGGAAGAGTAAGAATGTTTTTGTGTTTGATGGTGTTAGAACCTGCCCAATTAGAACAACTACAAACGCTAATCTATACCTCTCTAAGTTCTCTTGAGCCAGTCAAGTTAATTCAAAAGCTTGCACTTCATCGCTCATACCTGCCCCAGCTCATGCCTCTCGTTGGATTCCACCTACCAGAGGCACTTTGAAAATCAATTTTGACGCCTCCTTCAATAATACAAAGTTCTCTGCTGGCATTGCTTCCATTTGTAGGAACTATGAAGACAATTTTCTTGATGGCACAGCCCATGAAACAAGATGTCAATTCCCTCAACAAGCTGAAGCCTTAGCTCTTCTTAATGCAACCAAGCTTGTGAACTCCATCAACTGTGACAGAATCATTATTGAGTCTGACTGCAAGGAAGTCGTTAAGGTTGTGCATCTAAGCCCTATTCCTAGTTGGAAAATTGAGCCTATTATTGCAGATGTCAGAGTTGAGCTTGCTAAAAAGAGTGGCATCCAAATTCAGCTTATCAGTAGATCAACAAATGTAGTATCGGATTGGATTGCTAACCAGGCCCGTTTATTTTCACTTCTTTTTGACTGGTTATCAAGTGTTCTCTAATGGTAATTCGGCACAGGATTTGTGAAGGAAGACTTCACATATGCTGCAACAATATGTTGTTGATCCAGAGAGTATTGGTTGTTCACAACCATAACAAACAACTTTCTTTCCCTCATCATCATCTCCTTGCAAATCCTTGATCAGTACTAGGGGATGATCATGGCTAAAATGATTAATCTCCATCTGTATCTTTTTCTCTCTTTTTTTGGCTATTTTCCTCTCTCACAATATTCAAATGTCGTGATACAAGCCTGCTTTGAGAGTAGTGACCCTATTAAACAAAGGTAGGTGAGACTTCTCCTTCTGTATTCATGCTAATAGCTTCACCTAACTTCACATTTGAGAGTGACAGCCCTAAATAAATTAGAAGAAAGCTTAATACAAATCTAGTGAGGATAATGATTTTGCGTGTTCTATTCATACTAACAACAAATACTTCTATTACATTAACTATTGTGTCAATTACCCAAAATAATAAACATAGTGTTATTGTCTATAAAGGTATTACCCATTGGATAATAGCTTTATTCAAAGGGTAAAGGTTCAGGTCAAGCATGAACATTGGGGGAAGCATTAGGGATTTAATTGCTCTTAATGCAGGTAACAAAATCTCATCAAAATAAATTTTGACTAAAACCATTACATATGAGAACTATATAAAAAATAATACGTCTTCGTGTTATTGGAATTGCATTGATTATTAAAAAAAAATTCTTATCACATGCCCACATATAATAGTAAAATTATTTTGAAGTACAATTAGGAACAATTAACAAATCTTTTAAATCCACTATGATCAATAGTGAAATTGAGGTATTTGCATAAAATGATTGCAAATGGCATATAGTGTTTTTGATTAAAAGAATGATTTTAAAATCCTTTTGAGTAATCTATTTTTTCTTCTGCATTTTTATAATACTTTGTCTAATGTAATTTTTTTATACTTTCATATATATAATTTTAACATTTCAGTACATATAAAAAACTAAATATGTAAAATTAACTATACATGTCTGTGGGACGGGTTATGTGAGACGAGAAATGCTTATCCCCATGCTCTGCTTGGCCCCGTACGGAGATTTAAAGTTGATTCGCATCCTCCACTCCATTCCCCATTTCCTACCTCAATCCTTGCCCCGTTTGGGGTGAAAATAAGGCATGTACCTGCATAACCCGCCCCTATTGCCATCTCTAAGCTCTTTCTCTTGACTATAAATGTAACTGATCATGATCTTATTGTCCATATAAAATTTGATTTTTTGGGTAGTGGTATAAGGTAATCACTGTACATTCTAAATTTTAATATATAATAGTTCTTTGACAAAAAAATAAAAAGGAACAGAGAGAGAATATCAGTTTGCAAAGAGATTTTTTGTAAACTATTTCTTTTGTAAATTGATTATTTTCCTTCAATTAAATAAGCAAGATACAATAAACTTCTTATCTTTTTATTTAGAAGGGTTTGTCCATTGTTCATGGCGTCACATATTATCAATGGCGGAGCTGGATCTTTTGTACTTCTTTTTGTCAGTAGTTGTATGATCTCAGCATAGCCCTCAATTATTGGATTGCAAAGGTGGAATATATACCATTTATAGACGTGCATCAGACTAATATATATGGACACACGCATTCATGTGACGTGAAATATCAATCAATGTGTTGCTATTCAATTAAATAGAATTAATTCTCTTTGATGTATGAGGTATGGCCTTTTATTTGGCTATATAAATGTCTTTAACATTCATATCCCGTAAGAGATCCTCCGGACTGTTTTCCTTATACTGTTCCTGTTCCAATAGGAATTTTCGCCCATTTTCATTTCTTCTCTTTCATTCTCCCTGCCTTTCTCTGATTATGTTAATGTTCTGTCAACAAAAGAAAGAAAGGAAAACAAAGTAATTAGAGAAGCTGAATTTCTATTTCAATAGAGACGCCCTTTGCAGACACAATATGTTATGCTTAATGCCAAGTATATATCTAGGCATACATTTCGAGAGCAAAATATTTTAGCATGTGGCTACGATGCATTTTAATCAGACGTATTTATGTATGTATGCATCCAATTCAGGACTGTTGATGTTTATACCAATCGATCATACATGAAACATTCTGGTTCATTCCGATTAAGCTTCCTTCCTAGTGATCGTCTTCTCTATTTCAATCTCTTTGTGCTGTGTCCTGTGCTGATACTTTAGCATTTGAGATTTTATGCACAAGGTGAATGATGGCGAAATCTTTTCTGGAACCATTTTTGTAATCATTGTGTTAACCTGTAACTGCAGAAGAACGGCAATGGATGACTTAGCTGCTTATTGCTTAGATATTCGATCTCTCATTGGATGATAAGGACATGGGAGAGATAAAAAGTGCAATGGAAGCTCTAAATAAAGTGGATTTAGGCTTGGCATACACTTCCGAAAAGTTGATGAATTTGGACAATCTACTATTGCATGTAGCGGCTTGTGAAAATGATTTTGAAGCAGTGAGTACTGAAGATGATAACTTCCCTCAGGACTTTGTTGAGAAGGCATTTACACTTGATCTCTTACACACTATTCTAATTACTGAGATACGAGATCAGGACAATTTCATTAGTAGTCTTCAAGCCCTGACCGTTAGCACACGCGACAACATATTTTCGTGTGAAAAATCGATGCAATTGTATAATGTCATGGGAGATGAGCTGCATGAATCTGAAGAATTATTAAAACAGTCACACGAGCGTATCATAGAGATGAAGATGCAGTTAGCCGAAGACATATTTTAAGAATGTTGGAAAAGTCTCTTGCTAGAGAATTAGATCTTGAGAAGAAGTTATCTGAACTAAAGCAAAATGAAGAAGACTTAAAACAGAAGTTACACTTAACCGAACAAATAGGTATGTGCATGGAGGAGGCTGCAAAGGTAACTTGGGGTAGGTTCTTGGAGGCCGATAATACTGCAGAGGTGCTAATGGGAATCTCAAAGGAAATGGTGGGTCGACTTCAAATGGTTCACTTTCATATGAATAGTTCAATTACACGAGAGCAAGAACTGAAACTTAATCTCCAAGATTGTTTAGATCAGTTGGATGCCAAAGAGACAGAAATACGAAAGCTTAATAGCAGCATTACACAGCTTGTTGCTGACAATTCTGAAGTATATTCGTTAAGGGAGAAGGTAAAACTGCTAGAAGAAACACTAAGAAAATCTGAGTCACAGCTGAAGGAGGCTTATGCATCCAATGAAGCAAGTCAAAATCAAGTTAGAGAAATGGACGATGAGATTGAATCTCTAAAAGAAAGCTTCCATGAAGCAGAAAGCAGGGCGCAGGATGCCGAGTCCAGAACATCACAATTAACAGAGACAAACATGGAATTAACAGAAGAACTTGGGTTCTTTAAAGGTAGTAATGATAGAAATGCAGAAAAGGTGAGTTTGCACCTTTAGGTATGATAATATGTTTATCGGTCTGAAACATGGAGTCCTCTGTGGGTGATCAACTTTTCTACTTGACATTTGCAAATGGTAATTTTATCACATGTATAACCTAATTTCAGAATATAATGACTCAGGTGGAGGAATCACCCAGCATTGCATCTGCAGTTCAGACTGAGACAATGATGACCTCCGCTAGATGACAGTGCTGCTATTGTTCTAAATTCTACAGCTGAGAATCAGGTAGAGGCTCGGAAGCATAGCTGAATATACACATCTTCATAACAGTCTTTGTTTTTCTTACAAGCAAACTGCTACTTTTAACTATTTCTACCACGCTTGACGACATTGATTGGCTTGTTCTTTGTGTACAATTTCTCGGATGCATCACTAACTACGTTAGCATTCATGATTAATGCTGGGTCTGGATTGTTTTCATCTTGTTCCTAAAGTAATCATATTTAACTGCAAAAAATGGAGTGTCAATGAATACATGTAAATGTACCAAACATCAGATTCTTGCTCGTACTATATTGTTAACATTTATGTTTATCTGTATGCAGTGTGGAAGGAAAGGAATCAAAGGATCTTCTGCAAGAAGTTCGTCTCGGAGAAAAGTATTGTTACTAGCATTTTTCATACTATTAGGTTGAAGATTTACAAGTGTAAAAAGTATAAAGATAGTAATACAAATAGACTTTTGTGTAGGAATTGGAAGCTTAAGAATGTGTTGATTTAGGCTTCCTTGTTTTTGGTTGTTGACGATATTGTTGAGCTTAGTGAATTACATTTGCTTTCTCAGAAAAAAAAAAAAAATTATGTTTATCTGTACATGGTCAATGTGAAAATTTGGAAAAATTCATATGAGAAAAATATATTTTATATTTTAGGAAGTACAATTCTTTCCTTTTTTTTTTTCTCATTTTTGTTCATTATGAAGCAGCATAATGGTATATAGTGTAATGACCTGGTCATTTGGGGCCAATTAATGGCCACATAATTCTCACCACTAATTTATGGCTGAGTAGTTATTAGAAATTTTGAAAAAAAAAATAATAATAAGGATAATTGATTACATTCCTACTTACTTTAGGACTCTTTCATCAGAAATAGAAAAAAAAAATGATAAGGGATAGAACGTTCAAAGTTTACGTTTACACTTCTTTATCCATCTATAATTGACTATATAAAAATATTGAAAATAATAATAATTATTCTCTTTTAGGATACAAAATTAGAGAGGATGAAAATTTCTACTAACATGGTGATTAAACAATAAGTAATTTCTTGATTGGGGTTTTGTGCGGATTGGAAGAGTACTAGTTGAAAGTGTGTTTATTAGGTAGAATCCACGTTCTGTGAATTAATGGTAAGTGAAACTTTCTTTTGTTCATATATTCCTTATTTAAATCTTATCGTGACGATCTAATTAAGATGAATTAGACATGTCCCTATTGTATTGTCCTATTTGAATGATTGACTGTGAGTGATGAATCGCTCCTGAAAATTTATGTATCGTATTCTTCGTTAATTTCCATCATTTATTTCTAATTTTCCACTCTTTTTTTTTTTTTTTTCCTAACAGTGCCTTTGCGTTTGTCATATTCCTGTACGTGTTGATATTGCTTGGTCGAAAACTTACTGACTTGTTTCCAAACTTTAAAAAAAAAAAAAAGTTTTGCAATGCCACTTTGTTGCGTGGGGTCCACAGACCCAATTGTCTTCAAATTGCACCCAACTGGTTTTTTTTTTTTTAGAATTGAACCAAAACAAAAGTTGCAAAGAACTGCAAGTTCCCTGCAGCAAATTTGCTATACCGACTGTAGCGATCGGATTGTACAGTGTGGTCACTGCAGTCCAAATTATTTTACTTTATCTTTATTTTACTATTATTATTATTATTATTATTATTTAATTATTATTACACTTTGAAAAAGAAAAATCGTTTTACTTGTAGTATTTAATTATTCTATGAAACTTTACTTTTTAGTTCCTTTTAGTTTCATTCTAAACTAAATGTATTGGTAATCAAGCTAAGTTGATATTTGAACAAGCTCTCATTGACCCTTTGATTGTTTTGTTCTATTTTCCTTCCCTCCCACACTGTCATTATTATGTAAATAATCCATGTCATCTTTGGTCAGTTCCAGGCACTAATTTTCTTGCATCCCTATTTTATGTTTCTTCCCTAAAATCATATAAAGGATACATCTAAATACTTTCTTGGTTGTGAACTATTAATGGTACTGATATTGTTACGGTACCACTACAAAGATATTGTTATTGTGTTACACTTGCAGATACTGTTACCACTATTGAATAATTGGGCCCCCCACACTGACTGAACTGTACGTAATTGCATCGGTTGAATGCAGCCACAATTTTTATTCCCTGATGTGTCTTGTAATAGTTTATATACCGTATAAGTTATTGAATGCAACTGAAAATGAAGTGTTTTCTGTTTGGACATTTTACGAGTGTTAATAGTGATCTTCTGTTTGATGTGAGTCTTCCTGCAAGTCATACATATTGTTAATATCATCTAGTGCTATACTTTTTGGTCTCTTCTATCATCTGTCTTAATCTTTTGTTGTGGGATAAGTTCACTTAATGAGCTTTTGTTTGCTCACAATATTTGCTTATGCCTGCTTTCTTTGCAGTTAAAACAGAGTAAACACGTAGGCAATGGACATCTGAGCATGATGGGCTAAGCTAAAGAGACTTCATTTGTTTCATCTCTACTAGTACTATTAGACTGGGATAATCAATTATAGTATTTTTGTTGAATGTGATAGATGAGGAATTTGACCTTCTCTTCTTATTGTATTTGGGGATTATTTTGTGGATTTTAATGTTATTTTGAGATTGGAGACTTGTTAAATTTTATGGTTTAGTGACTCTGATTATTGGTGTTGTGGTTTTGTGCCTAGCGAGCTTGAGAGGCTAGGCTCTTTAGGCTCGCGGCATGTCACGTACCAAATCCTATTTCTGTAGTGGGATTTAAGGTGAGACATATAGAATACTAGAAATGGATGGTCCATTTTCTGTTCACGGAAATGGAACAAACTACTGGCCATTTGGTCTAGTGATATGATTATTATTTTAGGTGCGAGAAATTTCGAGATTAATTTTAGGAGTTTACGACATTCTCGTAATGTAAAATTTGCTTAGGGCTCTCTTTGAACAAAAAAAGGAAAAAGGAACAAGGGAGAATTTTTATATAAAGTACAATGACTATTTCAGATTCTATTCAAGTTTCAATTGCTTTTTATATTGAAAAGATCAATTTAAATTTTAAATTTATTGTTCTAACCATGACTATTGCCGGTAATGGAATTTATGATTAAGCAAAGTGAAATTGAAGAGGCCTGAAGTATACAGGGCTATGTTTATCCCCGTACTCGGGTAATGGTGGATATTGGGTGGATCAAACTTTTAGGGGGTTTTAAATTTAATGGGGAAACTCAGGGTCAAGAGGAGCAGGGGGAATTATTCGTGACAAACTTGGCCAATGGGTCGTGGGGTTTGCAGTCAACCTTAGGACTTCTTCTAGTCTTCATGCTGAATTTTATGCTCTTTGGGAAGGTTTAAACTTGGCGCAAGCATGCCATTTGGAAGAGTTGATCATTGAAACGGACTCTATTTTAGTCATCAACATGATCAATGGTAACCTGAGGAATTCTAATCCTTTGCGCCCAATGGTCAAAGATTGTAAGCGTATTCTTTCACGCCATGATGGTTTCAAGCTTGTTCATATTTTTAGAGAGACAAATAAATGTGCAAATTTTTTGGCTCGGTTTGGAAGGGTGCAATCACTGGGCACCTCTCGGATTGATAACCCCCCTGAACCATTGCAAATTCTTGTGGAGAAGGATAAAAGGGGAGATTCTTCCCCTAGAAGTATAATCACTTAGCTAGCTTTTGCCTTCCGAAGATTAAAAAAAAAAAAAAAGTGAAATTGATTGAAACTTATATGAAGATTTTGCATTATTTTGGCTTAATTTGGATACTCTAATGCCACAATAACATTATTCAAAAAATTAATGATGGTGAAGTGATGATACAGTTGTAATAAATTAAAATGATTTAAATCATTGAGTGTGAAGATCAAATAATTGCATTATGACTTCAACATCATTAATCTCTTTAATAACGTTATTAAGAAATCCAAATCTGTTTTGACTAGGCTCATCTCAACTCGTATTAATTATAAACTTTAGGGACTTGGTTAACAATTTTTTTTTTTTTTTTGGGCAAACTTGGTTGACAATTTACTCTAGATAAATGTATCACTAAGCCTAGCCAAAAAAAAAAAAAATGTATCACTAAGTGTTCTGGCTCTACATATGTATCACTAAGCCTAGCCAAAAAAAAAAAAAAAAATGTATCACTAAGTGTTCTGGCTCTACATCGTCATCGCTGAACGAAACAAATCAAAACCCTACCCCTTCCCTATAAAAACGATACTATAGTAATAGGAGTCCTTTTTTAATTTTTTTTTTAAACCATCAGATAGCATTAGAAGATTTCACGAGAAGTTTATCATATTTGGACGGAGAGAAATAAGAGACTTAGCGATAGTGGCAGCCTAGAAGGAGGAACAAATATTTAACTGTATTGTTTTTTTATGTAAAGAACAAACTTAATTTTGGTAAAAAAAATATAGGAATAGCTACCTGAACAAAGAGATTTGTAATGTTTGGGATGTTGATATTTGAATCCTAGCATAGTTCTCTTGACTTGTATTTCTTGATTGTCCGTGTTCATATCAGTGAAATTTTTACTTACAGAGAAAAAAGAAAAATACGTCACTATAGTGAAACCGACATGGGATTTAAGCCATTCTCAGTCTTTATCTATAACAAATTAATCAAATTTATTGGTTTTATATATTTATTTATTTAAATTTTGTCTAAGAAAGCAAAGAAAAATGACGAGAAATATATAATCTGAAATTTCGATGAGGAATTTTTGTATATATTAATGGCCTTCAAAGTTCTCTGATTGCTTTGTGATCAGCTAAAACGTGTTGACTAACTAAAATATTTCTTATTTCTTATTATTTTTATTATTATTATGGTAGTTTGATCTATTTGTTCGTTACCTTTAATTTTTTGAAAAAATGATTCAATTAGTCCTAAATATTTATTTATTTTGATATTTTAGTTTCAAACTTTTTAAATCGGACACTTTAATCCAAACATTTTATATAAGGGATACTATTACTCCATTAACTCATTTCTTTTAAATTTTTCATTCAAAATTTGACTGAAAAGTACATAACTGTTACGTAATTATATGTAATTTATTTTTTATGCTGTCAAATTTTAAACACAATTATCAACTTCATTCGACACAGGACAAAAAAAATAGTACATAAAATAATATTATGTTTCATGCAGAGTAACAATAATGAATACAAATTACACTCGAGTAAAGAAAGAAAGGAGAAAAGAATATATTACATGATTAATCGTTTGATGATTAATTTTCAGGTCATTCACCATTCATTCGAGATTCATATGTACATTCATTTATCGCTATCATCGCTACCATCGCTTTCATCGCTATCGTCGCTATCGTCGCTTTCATTGCTATCATCGCTATCATCGCTATCATCGCTTTCATCGCTATCCTGTTCTAGATTGGACACTTCCCTACCAGAGTCGACAATCTCACAAACACATAGTCGACAGAGGGGTAACAAGCAACTTTCATATTCAAAGGCCGTGATTCCTTTCAAATATGTACCACACTTATCACAGTGGGATTTATATCTAGGTTTCCTCCTATAGGTGAGAGGATGTGGGTGATAGTCAAGTTGAAGTGTACCACCAAACTTCACACAACGCACGAAGCCAATTCTAGGAACGCAACGAGGATGGAAAGAGTTGTCGCATTCACGACAGTGATATAGCCAGCGCTTGGGATGAATTTCGTACTCGCACATGTCGCAAATAAATTCATCCGGATGATAATAGAAAGGTGGAAAGCTTAGGACAAGAGGATGTTCATCCCACCTGTGTCTGACAGTTCGAGGTAACATTGCGCATTTAATTGCCAAATTGAAGTCGCAACGCTCGCAACCAAAATTTACGTCTCCATGGTACCGCAAACAAGCTTTGCATAACTTATCGGAATTATTAGATCGAACAAGGGGGTGGGGGTGAGCTTCATGTTTTATTGTACTAGGAAGAAGAGCGCATTTGATGTCCATCAAAAAGTCGCACTCCTTGCACTCATAGAAGAACCCATTAAAACTCCATTTGCAGATTGTACAATTAGAAAAACGAAAAAACTCCTGGAAATGGCTGAGGGAGAGTTTGTGCTGTGGATGATGGGAAGATGATAGCTCTTTTGGTAGCTGAGCACAATCTAAATGGATCAAGTATTTGCATTCAGCACAAGTATAACATGTACCTGAAATGGGTTCACCGCAACCATCGCACACTGTCTCCTGATCATCATCGGTCATTTCTGTGTAATCATCTTGGACACTGTCGAGAATCAAAGGGTGATCATGGCTGAAGTGGTTAATTTCTGTTGATAATTCAATCTGTGGGATGCTATTTTGCTTGAGGAAATGTCGAATCAGTTGTGAAGATAATGTCTCCGCAGGCAAGCAGATCAAATCTGGTGTGACCCCACCATCACTAGAATTATAAAAAAATAAAAATAAAAATAAAAAATGTCATTGTTAGATGAAATTAGCAGATCGAGCAAGTCTTTATACTTTTGATTTTTAATGGTTTTAGGGCCTGGAAAACAAAAAGAAAGAAACTCAAGTGAAGAAAGCATGCAGATTATGGATTCTGTTGTCATTCTAGGCGGATCGATTTTGATGCAAACATTGATGGTTTAAGTAAATCAATTAGACTATTCCATGGCAAAAATTACACAATTGCATAAATATATATTCTATAACCAAGAAAAAGTGACAAAGCAGAAAAGAATTAAGAGAGAAACTTACGAGTTAAAAGCATCCTCTTGGGACTCAGATGTGATGCACTTGAGATGGACGAAGTATCTACAAAGGCCACAATAATATACCCAATAAAGTGGGTGTAGTCTTTCACGACAGATATCACAATCAAATCCGTAAGACCGGAATTTTTCAGGAAGACAATAAGATAGGGAGAGAGGGTGAGGGTGGTCTTTGTGCGACGAGCTGGTTGGAAGTGATCCACAAGTCTTGTGGATCCAGAATGAGCATACAGTACAATCATACAACTCATCTTTCTTTTCTATGCCGCAAGCATCACAGTTGAATAAAGCACTTCTTTTCTTGTGTTTTAAGGGGTGATGATGGCTTGTGTGTTTAAATATTGTGTCCTGATGGCTAGTGTTTTCAGATGTGCCTTCAACACTTTGTGCACATAAAACATCCACATCAAACCTACACTTGGAACAATGATAGTTAAAACGACGCCAACCTTTTTTGCAGATATCACAATAGGATTCTTCATAAGGTGGTTCTGCAAAGAGTTTAAGTGGGTGCTGTGGATGCATTATATGTGTAATCTCTAATGGTAATTCGGCACAGGATTTGTGAAGGAAGACTTTACATCTGCTGCAACAATATGCTGTTGATCCAGAGACTACTGGTTGTTCACAACCATAACAAACAACTTTCTTGCGCTCGTGATCATCTCCTTGCAAGTCCTTGATCAGTACAAGGGGATGATTATGGCTAAAATGATTAATCTCCATGTGTGTTTCACTCTTTGTTAATTTTACTCTCTTTCTGTCTCACAATTCAAATGCCACGAATGCAAACTTTTGAGAGTAATGACCCCATATAAATAGATCATGAAAGCTAAATAATTAATGTTTGTGAGAATAAACTTTTCGTGTCCAGAAAGTGATGTCAAATTGATAATTCATAATTTGCTTCAATTGTTCATTGAGAATATAATTTTTCATTTTCACCAAGTTATACCAATTGTAGATAATTCTTACCTACCGTAGTGACCAAGTGATACCAAATTCTTTCGATTTCACTTTTAAAATGCTTAAGTTTAATTTAATTAATTGAGACTTGACTCCTCTACAATTCTATTATCTACAATTTCATACAATACTTATTCTGATCAATATCATGTGTCACTAAATCTCATCTATGGACCACATTAATTTTGCTAAACCAACTTTTCAACCATAATTAGAAAGTATTAAATATCAAATCTAAACTATCATGTTTAATTAGCAAACAAATAGGAAAGGATAAGATATATATATATATATATATATATATATATATATATATATATTTTACTATCTTTACTACTATGCTCTCTCAAATTTTTATTTTGACGTTATTGTGTGAAGTTACAGCTGAACTATAATTTGTAGGACTTGTAAATTTCCTCCCAATTCACTAAAATTTAAGATAATCACAAATAAAATTACTAACTTTACACCATTAATATGAGTTTTTTTTTGTTGTAATAATCGACATGAGATTTGCTCAAACAAATATTATATGGCTTTTTTTTTCGAAAAAGAAAGAAAAAAGAGATCATATGACTTGGAAAAATAATCTAATGGCTTCATTTCTTCTTTTTTTTTTTGTCCAACTTCTATATTATTTTCTAAGTGATGCTTCAAGCACTTTTGGAAAACGTAATTCTTAGAGCACAAAAAAATAAATGGGTCGTTTTCTTGCTTTTTTTTTTCTTTTGTTTATACATCTTATATATTGTCTATATAACATATATTGCATCGTTTTCTTACATCTTATATATTATCTATACACATGGCTCTTGCATTTATCGTTTTCTTGCATTTTTTTTCATGTGTTATTGTTTTGTTTCCTTTTTTGTTTTTTGTTTTTTGCAATCATATGCTTCTATATTTATTTGGTAATTATATATGATAGTTTAGATTTAGTATTTAATACTTTCTAACTATGGTTGGAAAGTCAGTTTAACAAAATTAATATGGTCCGTAGATGAGATTGAGTAACAGATGGCGTTAATCAGGAGAAGAATTATATGAAATTGTAGGAAATAGAATTATAGAGGAGCCAAGTGCAATTAGTTGTAGATGATATGGTATAAATCTCTTACGATAGCTCCGAGTACACAATTTGCAAAACAGAAGAACCACATGGTGCTTTTTTCGGGGAACTCCTCTAACAATCAAATTAGTTATAGAATCACTTTGTATTCAAGCATTCTCAGTTTGCTTCAATGCCTTCCTTTGATACCCACATTTTCTTTTACATAGTGTATGAAAGCACTTGTACTGTGTAATTCATTTGATTTATAAATGAATTCCATAAGAATTTGTATTTAAAAATGAATTCTCTTATTTGGAATAGTAATTTGCAATACATGTGCATGGAATTGAAATTAAAATTTGTATTTTACTCAAATAACCCTCCTTTATTCTATTGACTTTGTAAAATTTAGGAATGATAAATAAGAACTTTTGAACTATCTAACAAGCAATAGCATGGACTCTTGATGCCTTGACTTATTGATCAATTATTTTTTCTTCGTGTTTTATTGAAAGAAGAATGGTGAGGGAAAAGGTTTGAAATATATTTTATTTTTTTATCTTTGTATTTGAGTCAAAGTTAAACTTAAGTGTAAAAAAAAATTAAAGGGTAATTTTTTCTTCAAAAGAAAAGAACTAAAAAAACGTTGATTTGTAAATTCCTCTTTTTGAGCAAGGATTTGGGTAAGCTTTGAGCAAATCTAAGATTTACAAATCCTGAATTTTTAATTTTTTAAAGTGATGTTTCGAAACATAAAAAGTTGAATTTGCAAATGAATTATGTAAAATTTTGTGAAATTCATTTGTTCCAAATAGTCATCAAATACACAATATCTTTGTTAATATTGATATATATTCTCCAGACAATGCTATAAATTTTTACCATATAAATGAGAGTTGAACTATTACCCCAATGAAATAAATCATAATCCTATCTTTTCTTTTTTAAACGCGTTATTGGTAATATTGCAATTTTTATAGGAATAGTATTTATAGGACTCTTGTAATGAGGAGGCGGTTTGTGCCTTCTTCTAGTTTAGACTGGACGATGGGGCAGGTAAGTCCCTCATCTTCCTGTGGAGGTAAGGTCTATGTCCCCCTCCACTTTTGTATTCTCTTTTTTGGGTAATTAATAAAATTGTGGAGGGAAGTCCCTCTCATTTTTTTTTAAAATTCCATTACTAATTACACATCCGCTACTCATTTTTTATGATCTTATTATTACGTCTTATCCAAAGCCTAAACAATTACACTAATGGCACACTCTCTAATGCTATTACATCATTTAAATGACTTGGCACCCCTCTGTGTTTTGTCAAAAGTGCATAATACCCTCCTGTGTTTTAAAAGGTAATTGATTAACCCTCAGTGTTTTATAAAAGTAGCTGAATACCCCCCTATGTTTTAAAAGGTAGCTGATTACCCTTCTGTATTTTATAAAAGTAGTTGATTATACCCTGATTCTCTGGTAATTGAGATACCAAGGTTCGAACTCATAAGGTGGGGGCAAGTAAGGGTGGGGGAAAAAAGAAAAAGTTGGTAATTCATACTTTGCTTCAATTGTTCGTTGAGAATATAACTTTTCATTTTTACCAAGTGACACCAAGTAGATAATTCTTAATTTTCGTAGTGATAAAGTGATACCAGGTGCTTTCGATTGCACTTTTGATATGCTTGAGTTTAATTTAATTAATTACAGAATTAATCCTTATGGCACTTCAGTATACCCTTAATGAGGACCAACTTGATTAGTTGTGCAGTTTAAGTTAATGAAATTATAGTGTTGATGGTGTTAGAATTATTAAAACAAAAAAAAAGAGTTTTCTTCAATTTTAAACAATGCATTGAATCTAATTTTATTCTTTCTTCTTTAATTTTAAATATTGTAGGGATTTTATTATTAAATATTATACTTCTTTCCAACAACCCATGCAAGAATTAATCACCAATGCTATTATTCATAATATGTCTCGCTTCTAAAATATTTAATATGAAATCCTGACTATCTCTTTCAAAAGCCTATTCAACCCTTTTTTTTCTTTTTTTTGGTTTAGGTATAAAGGAAGACGAAATCGTGGTTCGAATTCAAAACCTTTAATTAAAATACTATACTCTCTTACTTGATCATTCCAACCAACACTTGAGTGTTATTCAACCTAATTTTGAGTTTCGAATACTTTAGATCCTCATCCTTTATTTACGTCTAATCTTGCTTTCCCTTTTTCTCTGGTCATACACTGATCTTCTTTGACCAGTGCTAGCTCTGTGAGAGTTTTTTTTTTCTTTTGTTTTGCCTTTTATCTCCTTTCCATATATGTAACCATGTATGTTTATATCTATACGAGCAATGTTAGATGTCGCCCTTTTTCTATCACTAAATTATCACCTTCTAGTTGGTTGGCATGCCAACTAGATAAATTTAGTTCATTTCTCCCTCTTCATTTATTAACTTTATTTAATTTCTCTTTTTTCTTTTATTAAAATTTATCTCTCTTTGTTTTTCCATTTTTCTCTCCTTAATTAGCGTTTACTATATTCTCTCTCTTTCTCTTCTGTTTTAGCCTTCCATACGTCAGTAATTTTTTTCCACTTAAAAGTCATATAATTGGCTATTATACCCCAAAATTATGCAGACACTTTTGTTATCTCTATCTTTCTTTTTTTGATGTAGTGAGCACAAATATATATTAATAATGTATGTTAATATCCTTTACTTCACAATTGACTATGTCAGTTCAATTGATATGCCAATAAATTCTCTCTCTCTTTTTTTTCTGTAGAAATAATATCTTAGATTTCATCCTAAAACCCGACCTTAGTCTTATATTTTCTAAAGAAATATTAGCTATTCTCAAAGCTTCCGTCCTTAAACTTAATTAACTTATTTTTTTGCAATCTCAATCATATTTTTCATATTTTCATTTTATGTAATTCTCTCTAAAACTAAAAGAAGATTAAACATACTAATTTCGCTATATTTTTGTTTATTACTTTTTATGTGCAACATAGAATTATTCTTCTTTTTGGTGCTAGTAAATGATAATGATAAGACAAGTGAAAAAATTGTATAGATATCAAAAGTCAAAGTTAAGAAAGGAGGAAACTTTAATTAAGGGAGAGAAAAAATGGAAAAAAGAAGATAGAGAAATTAAATAAAGCTAATAAATGAAGAGAGAGAAATAGAATAAATTTATCTAGTTGACATGACAACTACACATACCAACTAGGAGGTGATAATTGAGTGATAAAAAAAGGGTGACGTTTAACATTACTCTTTTAAAAAATGTTTTTGCGAAGTTATTTTTACATAATGCAAAAAATCATTTTCTTTTTCTTTCTCAAATATACCCTTTCATACTTTTTTAAAACCAACATTTGCCCTTAAAATTTTTAAAAACTCAACATTTGCCAATTTGTTCTAAACTACTAACAACTTTTTTTCAACAACACTTTTAACCAAAGTTCTATATCTCAAAAATTAAAATTTCACATTTAAATCAAATACTCTATCACTTTGTATTCAAGCATCCTTATTTTGCTTTTATTTCAGAATCACTTTGTATTCAAGCATCCTCATTTTGCTTTTATGTCCTTCTTTGATACCCACATTATTTTTTATAGTCATCACATGTACAATATCTTTGTTAATATTGATATATGTTCTCCCGATGATACAATAAATTTTTATCATGTAAATGAGAGTTGAAATATTACCCGATGTTGTAAAGCAAAAGCCTATCTATTCTTTTAAAAAAAAATTTATTTAATTAACATAACTCCGGAAAATCCGAAAGAAACATCAATATCATTTTAAGTGAGAAGGTAGACAAAAGGATCCAAAATTGAATTTTAAGTGAGAAGGTCAACTATGTCAATATCTTATGGAAGTGTTTTTAAAAAAATAAAATAAATAAAACTAATTTATACTGAAAATCACTCATTTACTAGTTATATGTCCACTACTCATTTTTATGATCTTATTATTTATGTCTTATTCCAAAGCTTAAAGAATTACATTAATGTGGATATCTATTACATAATTTTATAGCCAACCAGTAGTAGTAGCTCTCTAACTCTATTACATAATTTATCGCGGATGAACTACACTAGCCTCTCCTGTATTTTTAAAAATTACACAATATCCTCCTGTTATCCAAAACTTGTATAATACCCTCTTGTGATTTACTAAACTTAGTCCACGTGCCTCCTCCCCACCTTTATGGCAACATAGACAATGGAACTACACAAAAAAACTTAAATGCCCTTAATTATTTTTTTTTTCTCTCTCTTTTCTCTCTTTTTTTCCTCCTTAATTCTATATACATATATATGTGTGTGTGTGTGTATGTGTTATATACACACACATACCAAACCAAAAAGAAAAAGAGATATATAAATAGGGTGGCTGGGGGGTTAACAGGGTGGAGTTGGGTAGAAAGGCTGATGAGATGGGGTGGGGTAGGGGCCTGACAAGGTGTCAATGGTTGGTGGTGGGGTGGGATGAGGTGGGGGGCTGATGATGTAGGGGGCTGGGGAAGATGATCAGAATAAACCTCCTGTGTTTGCCAAGTGATGTCAAGTTAGTAATTCACACATTCAGACGAGTTCGAATTTCATTGGGTAGGGGACGGTGCGGGTGAGGGGAAAAAGTTGGTAATTCATACTTTACTTCAATTATTCATTGAGAATATAATTTTTCGTTTTCACCAAGTGATACCAAGTAGATAATTTTTACTTTTCTTAGTGACGAAGTGGTACCAGGTTCTTTTAATTGTACTTTTGAAATGCTTAAGTTTAATTTAGTTAATTGTAGAGAATTTATCATTATACTAGTTCATAACTGAGTACTAAAGCTGAACATTTTTGCTATGTTATAAGCTATAGTGAGAGAGTCTCTTATATGTAGAGTAATCTATCTTGGTCATTGGAGGACTTTCCAAACTCATCTTACTAGTGCATGTGTAATGCATTAGACTGGAAACATTGATCGATTTTCTCGGTTAGTATAAAATTAGAGCACAATATTGGTCAACCAAGTTTTAAAAAACTGCAAGCGTACGGGTTAGTGTCATACATGATTGAGTGTGAGAATCGTATCCACAGCCATAGGAAGGCTTCTAAGTGAATTATGGTAGAGTTTGTGTGAAATTTTACAGGGAGAATACCTTAAGTGTGGAGTGAGCTTGTAAAACCACTTAAAAATCCTTGCACATAGGAGAATTTTATTGTAGCATTGTAAATTTTAAAAGTAGTGTATTACTTTAATTTCTTAATCCTAATTCACCCCCTATTAGTATTATTACCTCCAATAATATCTCAGTTGTTAATTTAACTTGTTAGATTCTTCACAATAAGACTTGATGTTAAAATATGAAAAACTGGTAGTAATATTCGAAATACGTTGGTGTGGCTCTAGAATTAGTTACAAGAGTTTTATGGGAAGTCGTCTTCACCAAATTAGGCTTTTTTGGATTTTATTTACTTGGCTTGAACTAAGTAGAATGACCCTTTTCTTTTATTGATTTTTATTTTCTTTGAAAGATAATCAATATTATAAAGTCGGTACAGGTATGGATTACGTATATTTTAAAATCTTATATTGGTGAATGTTTTGGATGTTTTGATACTAATTATTATTATCCTTAATTGTATCATGTTCTAATTTAATGCATAAAAATTATGGTCTTCTTGTTTGAATCACTAATTTTTGTGTTCAATCAAATTATTATCTATTCTACATAATTGCATGATATAAATCTTTTTAAAACAAGTTTTAAAACAAATAATGTGTTTGGCAACTATAGGGTGAATAGTACCAATTACTATTCACATGAACAATGACCAGGCTCAATGTTCACTGGAATAGTGTGTGACCATCAAGTCACTTGACGTAGGGAGTTTTATGAGTTACGTTGATTTTTCTATAAACATAAAGATTAAAATTTGGGACCAATTAAAACGTGTTTCAATCATGAATACCTATAAAACATTTTCTCTTGCACTTTTCACTTAAGCTTTGATAAGGACTACTATGTACCACTTGCACCATATCTTCAAGGTTGTGACCTAGCTAGGGTAGAATGAGATTTGAGCCCTTTTTAAGTGGGGTTTGAAATACACTAAGTTCTAGGTAACGCATTATCTTTTCGTTTGGATTCCCTTTCGCTTGTGATGGTCGAGTCAATCTAGCTAGCCATTTTTTAACTATATTACTAGTTGTCACCGTAACCGTATGTGGGTTTCAACATAGTGATTTGATGGGATTTCAGATTTTGGAGTATGGCTCAACATTTTTGCACTGTGACTATAGCTCATTTTTGCACCTTTTGCGTGGCATACACTTATCCAAAACTAAATAAATAAATAAAAATATTTTATAAAGTTCATTTTAGTTATGGCATGGTATTTGGATTTACCTTTCTTCTAATTGTATTATTTTGTGGATTGGTGAGGAATAGGTCTTTTTGCAAGGGTGGTAGTAGGACATCAGTCTTTCTTTTACGTTTTTTTGTTAATAATTGAGAGTTGTGTCTCCCCTTATGTTTGAAATTTTTAGTATAGTTATTACTATAGTTTTATGATCTTATAAATGCTTATATTTGTAGATTTATTCAACAATTTATTTTGAGACTTGTGTATTTTTAGTTAGTTTGATTGGTTTAATCTTTATTTTTAAAATTAGAGCTTTGTGCGCTTAGGAAGGATACATTTTGTTAAAAGTTGTGCAGTATAAGTATGGATTAATTTCACAGCAAGATGACTAATATGCTTAATCAATGAAGCTCTGCGATGAAAACTAAAAACATGATGCAATAACCTAGTGTAGAGTGATTCTGTTACAACTCTGTTACATGTGATGTTACAACATTAGCTGGAATATTTGTTCTATCACAGACCGTTAACAAACTGTTTCTCTAGTTGCTTAGTTAGTTTATTCCACTTAATGTTCTAACATGAGTAGTAAAAGTAAACAGCAGCAGAAATAATAAACCTATAACAGTAATAAAAAACACCAAGATTTAACGTGGTTCAACCGTGCGGTTTACGTCCACGGTACCTCCCCTGGTCCAACAAACCTGTTCATTAAGAAACAACAAGTTACAACATCAATGGACTTACACAAGTAAAGACTCCCTCTTGACCTTTGACGCCTAGATGAAGAACTCCTTAACGAACTTTGGTTTGGCGAGCTCCCCTCAACTTGCAACGTTCTCTCCTGAGAACTACACTTTCTTCTCCCGAAGAATGAATAAAAGAGACAGTAAACTAATCACTCAAAGACTTATAAAAATCGCTCATGACATACTGTCAAAACAAACAAAGTTGTAACACTTAATACAATCAAAGACTAGAACACAGATCGTGTTGCAACATAACTTGGAACACTGGACAAAAAAACTATCTTGTATTTTCTCTTGTTGCTCTTTGTTTCTGCCTCTACTTTTCTGCCGTGATTGCTGCTATATAAATACAAGATTGCTTCTGCATATTGTCTTGGATTGCAAGAAAAGCCTTTACTCATAAAACCCTATTCTTCTTTTCCTTGTGAATATGCAATAAATGTCATTCCTTAATTAGCACAAATCTTCTTCTCATATGGTAAGTTATCATAAGATTTTTTCTGCACAATATAAAAGGTAAAAGCACAAGTTATGGTAATATCATAAGTTTTGCAAAACATAGTCAATCAATAATAGTCTTAATAATCTCCAATCAACTAATCAATCGCCAATCAAGGTAATTGGCTCAAGAATCTTCCCATTTGGCTTTGTTTTGGCAAAACCCTGATATCACAATCAATGTAACCTCCTATTGCCCAAGTGCAAAAAACAGATGCAACAAATGAACATCCTTGGTGCAACATTTAGTAGAATAGCAGTATTAGAGCAATGATCAGCCTGTTACAACACGCAGTGGAACACAAATAGAAATGTTATCAAAGTAGAAAACATAGTGCTCCTGTAAAAGATAGCACTTCTGTTGCAACAGATACTAACAACCATGTATTGAACTAACAGACACACAATAGCTAACCAATACCAGCACAACAGTTAAGCAGTAGCAGTTAGTAGCAGCACAACATATTTATCTCTCCTTTTTTGCCAAACCAAAGGCAAAGAAGCAGAAGCAGAGTATCAGAGCAATAAAGCCAGCAAAATAAATGATTAGCAACACAGATAAGGATGTATTAGAGCAAAGATGGTCCTGTTTTAACAGTCAAGTACAACATAATGGAAACATAGATAAGAAAGTATCAAAGCAGCAAAGATAATGACCCTGCAAAAGATAGTAACCCAAAGATGATAATCCTATTGCAACAATCAGTAAACCATCCCAACAAGTCATAGCAAAATCAATAGCATATTCTCCCCCTCGAACAACAATCAGCACGTAGTAATAGCAATATCATAATCTCCCCATTTGCCAAAAGACACCAAAGTAGACACGCAAAGTACTAGACCAAAGGACTTAGCAGAAATCAGCAAACACAAACATGGACCCAAAGTAGAGCAACATAATTTAAACTTAGTAAAGTACCAGAGTAGAACTAAAGCCAGTAAAGTATTAGAGCGATAATCATTAAACAATCAACATTCAAGCAGTGTATTTGAAGACGAAATTGAGTAGAGTTTGTTGTTGTGAATCAACGTCCCAAGATCAGCCATTATCTTCTCCTAATTGACTTTAACAGTGGCTTGATCGATGCACAACTCATGGACTTCATTCTGAAGTTGCTGCACCTGTTGCAACAATGCAACAACAGTTGTTTCAGAAGCTGGTCCAATATTACCTTTAGCTCAAGGCTCCCCCTGAATATCAACTTCCTGCAAAAACTTGTGAGAAAGATGGAATGGAAGAGACAACTTCACAAGGGATTCAACCCATTCGTGAATAGCCTTTTGAGCAGTTAAGTAGCACAATTGTAGTAACTAAGCAACACAATAGTAGAATAAAACAATTAAGCATGTAAACTGTAAGTCTCATGAAGCAAAGGAAAAAAGGCAAATTGTAAGCAAAATAGTAGAAATTGTAAAACAAATTGTTCAGCAATCCAAAAAAAAAAATCATTGACATAAGCTGCATTAGATTACCCAAAAGCAATTTAGAACCGATGTTACAACAATATTTTCCTCAGTATCTCCAATTTGCTCAAAATCTCCTGAGATTTCACCCTTTTTTTTTCCTTTTTTTTTTTCTCAAAAATTAAAACATAATTAAAATGATATGTTCAGGAAGCATGGAGTCACTTAAGAAACTTTACTCATCAATACTCATTTCAGTCTAGGATTTAATTAATGAACCATGTGTGTGTGTGAGGTTGAATTTTGAAACATATTGCTTTCACCATCAAACCTGCAAGGTGTAGGAACTTTCCCAATCAGCTCGAACATACCTGATCGTCTATTTATCTCGTAGGAAAACACAATATTTTTCTTGTGGCAGCTCATATGGTAACTGGTAGCTTGCATACTGTATTTCTTTTCACACGTATTTTTTTCACTATTTCAGCTCATGTTGCAACTGGTAGCTTTTACACTAATCTCTTTTATTTCGGATTAGGTAGCTCTTTCTAGTGTTTGATAACCACAATATTTCCTGCTTTTTTTTTTCTTTTTGATCTCAAGGATGAATAAAATACAAGAATGGATTTAGAGAAACTTCTCTCTTTATCTCTAGTCATCAGAAAGTTCAAGCTCCTGCACTTGCAGACCATTAAGATAAGTTTTCTCAATCAGTATTCAGTGTGTACAAGGAAGTATGGTTCATAAACTAAATCACAAGTTGAATTGATTATTAACCTTTCAGATTTCTCAAGCTTCTTTTAAGCTCATGTGGCAATCTATGATGCAACATTATAGACTACAAATCCCTAAAGCTTTTCTTAGGGTTTCAAATCTCAAAGGATCTAAAGTTTTAGTGGAGATATCTGTCAGTTGATTTTCTGTTGCAACATGGCCTAAAACAATGATTCAAATTTCAACAAGTTCACAGATAAACTGATTCAATTCCTTATGCATGACATTTACCCAAAGTTCATCTTCTAAAGCATCTTTCAGATTTTTGGGTTCTAAGAGAGAAGTGTAGCACATATACCTTACCATGTCCATATAGTTTAGCTTGGGTTTACCTCTAGTTCGGATTCCATCATGTATTGATCCAATCACATCCTCTGCAGCATGATTTTTGTAAACTTGAGACATTTCAGCTTGAATTTTTTTAGTGCTAACTTCTATTGTTACACTTCTTGTTGTAACATTGCATGAACCAATGTCCTCTTGCTCAGTTTCTGTCTTTGGCGTTACAACAGTATCTGTCACAGCAGATTTCTTCGTCTATTCTTCCTTCGGTGTTACAACACCAACTGCAACATCAGCATTCATCTTACTGGTGCTTCATTCTTCCAGCGATTTTCCTGTCTGCTTGCTCCTTAGCTTTGGCACACCTCGTACTGCACAGGTATTGTTGTAACACGATAATGATTGTTCATGAGATGGTGTAAGCATGTAGCAGTTGTCAGATGACCTTTTCCCTATAAGCACACAATTATTAGATACATCTAACACATGGCAACCATCTTTAGTGAAATTCACAAACAAACCTTGATCACACAATTGACTGATACTAATAAGATTAGCCTTCAGCCCTTCAACATGTTGCACTTTCTTGACACTTGAGACCCCTTTAATCTCAAGTGTTCCTCTTCCTAGAATTTGTCCTTTAATACCATCTCCAAAAGTAACTTGGCTTTTATCGTGCTCCTTGTAGCTGCTAAATGCTTCACGTATACTTGTCATATGTCTAGAACACCAACTATCAAAATACCAAGAGTTAGCAGCACAGGCTTGTGTAGAAGTATAAGCAGCAAAACAAGTTAAATCAGATTTCTTTACCCATAATCGTTTTTCCTTGTGCTGTGAAAACATATGTGAGGATCTCTTTTGTTGATTGAGAGACTTACATTTTTTCTGCATTCTTTGGAGCCTGAAGAAGTGAGGTTTGATGTGTCCAGGTACAAGGCAGTAATGGCATATAGGAACAAACCTGTTCTTTTTCTTTTGTTTCTTTTGCGCTGTTGCAGTCCATGTTGTAACACCAGTAGCTGAAAGTTCTTCTCTGACTCTCTGTAAAGTCGCGACATCTTGTTTCTGTACAAGATTTTCTGAGCTTTTGACAAAGACAGTTTTTCCAAAAGATGTTTCTCCATAAAAACCAAGTCCTATATGGTCTTTGCTTGATTTTTGAATGGATAGGATATGATCAAGCTTTTCAGTCCCGGAATTTAGTATCTTCATATTACGCTGCATCTGTTTCAATTCATGATTCAATACCTGAACTTCCTGCAGTCTTTCGGCAGCCAATTTTTCCAGTTCTAATTTTTGTTTTTCCATATCCAAAATCCTCAACTCCAATCCTTAGTTTTTCTTGCATATGATCACCCATTTTTCGTATATGTCTTTGTACGTTTTCATGACTTCTTCATCATCCAAGTCACCATCACTTTCTGATTCAGCACAATCAATTTCACTCAATTCATCCTCTGTTTCACTCATTATTGCAACACCTGTAGCATCTTCTTCTTCGTTCAGTCTGGTTTCTCGCTGGACTGTTGCAACATTGAATGCAACAAAGTTACCAATGTGCTCCTCGTCACTTTCTGTGCATTCTTCTAACTCCTCATCACTCTAGGTAACATTCATTGCCCTTTTCTTTTTCTTCAAGGTGTTTGCACACTCAGATTGAATGTGACCAAAACCCTCACATTCATGGCATTGAATTTCTTTACCTTTTTTTCTTTCATCAGTCAGTTTGAAGTTCTATTTTTTAAATGTGTTAGGCGGTGTTGCAACTTGAGGCTTCTTTTCAAAGTTTTACTGTCTAAAGCCACTTCTCCGTTTGTCCCACTTCTTTAAAACTTTGTTGAAATTTTTGGTAAGCACGACTAAGGATTCAGAGATTTCAGAGTCCTCATCATCCGAAGAGCTTATTGTTTCTTTTCTTTCCACTTCGGTTTTCAAAGCAATGCATTTTTCTTTCTTTTTCTGCTTAAACTTCATCTCAAAAGTTTGAAGTGACCCCATCAATTCATCAATTTTGAGTTCATCAACATTTTTGGATTCTTCTATGGCAGCAACTTTGATTCCAAATCTGTCTGGAAGAGAGCGCAAAGTTTTCCTCACAAGCTTTGAATCTGAATACTTTTCTCCTAAAGCAAAAGATTCATTAGCAATGTCGCACAAATTGGCATTGAAATCGGCAATAGTTTCATCCTCCTGCATCCTCAGTTTTTCGAATCTGGTGACAAGCATCTGCAATTTTGATCTTCTAACTGATGTTGTCTCCTCATATGTTGTTTGCAATATCTCCCAAGCTTCCTTAGCAAATTCACACGTTGAAATTAACTTGAATTGATTCAAGTCAACAGCATTGAAAATTACATTCAGTGCCCTAGAGTTCCAGCTTGCCAAAAGATCTTCATCATTGGTCCATTATGTTTTAGGTTTTGTTACAACATTGCCCTAAGCATCTGTTTTGGTAGGAGATGTCCAGCCAGTCAAGATAACTTTCCAAGTCTTCTCATCAATAGACTTGATGAATGCCTTCATTCGAGCCTTCCAATAAGAGTAATTCGCACCATCCAACAACGGTGGTTTAGTGATTGAGCCTCCCTCACGCAGCATGTCCATCCCTATTCCTGCAAGACAACAACTCAAAACTCCCAAGAATCTAACCGAATTAGTTCGTAACCTGCTCTTGATGCCACTTGTTAAATGTTGTGCAGTATAAGTATAGATTAATTTCACAGCAAGATGACTAATATGCTTAATCAATGAAGCTCTGCGATGAAAACTAAAAACATGATGCAATAACCTGGTGTAGAGTGATTCTGTTACAACTCTGTTATAGGTGATGTTGCAACATTAGCTGGAATATTTGTTCTATCACAGACCGTTAACAAACTGTTTCTCTAGTTGCTTAGTTAGTTTATTCCACTTAATGTTTCAACATGAGTAGTAACAGTAAACAGTAGCGGAAATAATAAAGCTATAACAGTAATAAAGAACACCAAGATTTAACGTGGTTCAACTATGCAGTTTACGTCCACGGGACCTCCCCTAGCCCAACAAACCTGTTCATTAAGAAACAACAAGTTACAACATCAATGGACTTAAACAAATAAAGACTCCCTCTTGACCTTTGACGCCTAGATGAAGAACCCCTTAACGAACTTCGGTTTGGCGAACTCCCCTTGACTTGCAACGTTCTCTCCCGAGTACTACACCTTCTTCTCCCGAAGAATGAATAAAAGAGACAGTAAACTAATTACTCAAAGACTCATACAAATCACTCATGACATACTGTTAAAACAAACAAAGTTGCAACAATTAATACAATCAAAGACTAGAACACAGATCGTGTTGCAATATAACTTGGAACACTGGACAAAAAACTCTCTTGTATTTTCTCTTGTTGTTCTCTGTTTCTGCCTCTACTTTTCTGCCGTGATTGCTGCTATATAAATACAAGATTGCTGCTGCATATTGTCTTGGGTTGCAAGAAAAGCCTTTACTCATAAAACCCTATTCTTCTTTTCCTTGTGAATATGCAATAAATGTCATTCCTTAATTAGCACAAATCTTCTTCTCATATGGTAAGTTACCATAAAATTTTTCCTGCACAAAATAAAAGGTAAAAACACAAGTTATGGTAATATCATAAGTTTTACAAAACATAGTCAATCAATAATGGCCTTAATAATCTCCAATCAATTAATCAACCGTCAATCAAACTAATTGGCTCAACACCTTTCTTTTTTAATTACACGACAGCTGCATCCAAAATCGTCTTATTAGTGACATTGGGCCGTGTCAGGACTAGAAATATAGTTGAAACCCTCCCTGGTTCAAAATCCACTGGAACATTTTAGGCCCAATGCCTTGGCTGCTTCCTGGCCATAGATGAGAAGAGAGCAAGAGCTATTAATTAGCTAATCTAGTACAGTGGATGACATACTTCCAAATGATGGAAGTGATAACCAAGATGGTTGATGTGAAAAAACATTTCAACACTTTCTTCATTTAAAGTATATCTTTAATTATTACATCAAACGATAATCATGATTGTGATTATGCTGAAATAGTCATTAGTCTTTTACATAGTCGGTAGGACTCAGACCTCATCAGTCCAAACTAACTCTCCATGTAGGAGTGTTGAGTATTTCGCGTTGTAACCAATATGGATCAACAACCTCTTTCTTATCTCTCAGCCTCTGGAAGAAGCTCCTCCACTGATCTATGGTACGCCTTAGACGAATACTCTTTTGACCTCCAAAGAGAAACTTGATCAATAAACATATATTGAAAGGAGGATAACGGATGATGATTCATGTCTGAATCCACTGAGACAGCGCAAGCACATAAGCAATAAAAAGGAGCCCTGGTATCTAATCAGCTAAAACTTCAGAAGTAAAACTTGAGCCTCCATATAATGATAGAAATCAATCCTCTCTCATGAACGAAGTCTTGATATTCATATGATCGTCCATTTCTTCGTCATATTTTAATCCAATTCACAAGGTAATTAAAAAATATGCATCATCATTATTTTTACATATATTTCCAGGTTTTTAATCTGGTCCAAAGGGTTAAATTATATGTTTCAGGTAAAAATTACTGCAAAGCTGTACCAAGAGTCCAAGCTCTCCCAACTTAGTAAATGAGAGAGAAATCCCTCTTTAGGCATCAATTAATACTTATGGATCAATTTGTCACTCCTGTAAGATTTACTATTATAAGAATTTTTTCACAGCTTTTAACTGTGAGTATCCTTGCTGCTAAGGTTCACACTTTCAGCTTTGTAACTAAAATTTTGCCTACCACTGGGGAGTCTATGGATATAGAAGCTAGCCTGTGCAGGAAACATCCACTCAACCATCACCAAAGGCAAAAGAAAAACTTATGCAAGCTAGTTTATTCGCGATATGAAATTGGAGGATGCAGATCACAATTACAATTATACTGTTTGGTTGCAATGCAAGTGCTCAGATTAGGCTGGGTTTTGTTGACAAGTTACTGATGAGCTGGCAGTTCCAAAGGAGAAAGACAACGCAATGCAGGGGACATGGCAAGGCACACAAACACACACAGAGGAAAAAGGAGAGAGAGAGAGATTACCATAAATACAAAGCCAACAGTTGCCAGTATTATCACTTGCATAAGCTCATCTAAAATCCATGGAAGACCTTCATCATCTGAATCACCAGAACTATCACCACCCCCACCCCCACCACCACTACCTGGAGGATTTCCGCCACGGCCACGGCCACCGCCACCGCCACCGCCACTGCCTCCATCATCAAAGTATTCTTGTTTTTTCATTTGTTGACGTAACACATCTTCTATTGACTGGTCTTTCTTTAAATTTCCCATGGCATTCTCAAGAGCCTTCCACGGAGAAGCCTGATGCCAATTGAGGACAAGTGAGTTGACTTTGGAATATTTTTCTTCAAATAATATTTGAGAGGCGGGGGGTTTGGAAATGACCCTACATCTTTGTATTTTTTGATATTTAAATCCCGTATCTTTTATTTTGGACAAAATGATCATTCATCTTTCATTTTTGTGACAATTGTTAGTCCTTGGAGCAAAATTTGTCAAAAAAATAACATTAATGAGCACGTGAATGACACGTAGACGCAAAATTCATAAATCTATAGGGGTAAAATTGTCATGTAATAAAATATAAGTATTCTAAAGTTTATGCATTTTGCAACCACGTGACATTTATGTGCTCACTAACGTTATTTTTTGATAGATTTTGCTCCAAGGACTAACAATTGTCACAAAAATGAAAGATGAATGACCATTTTGTCCAAAATAAAAGATACGAGACTTAAATGTCAAAAAAGACAAAGATGTAGGACCATTTCAGTAAATTACCCATTAAATTATGAAATTAAGCAACATCACTAACTCATGACTACTGCCTTGCAGTTACTATTATTTTTGGGTGGTGATATGCAGCAGGAATAGTAAGTAGGTGGTATTAACACAGGTCATAAACAACCTCTTTAAATTAATAGCATTAATTTCATAATTTAATTGCACTTGGACACCTCTTGGAAATTGGTATCATGCTGGTCCTTTGTTATTTATAGTAGAACCTCTTTAAATTAATAGTGTTAGAACCACCAAATTATATTAATTTAGCGAGATATTAATTTATCGATAACTTAATAACTATTAATTTATAGATATATTTTTATTTTTTTTGGATTTATAGTAATATATTATGATTATGATGTCTTTTTTTAAAAAGTGGCTTGTATTTTTTCGATCCAATTTGAAAAGATAGGTAATGAGAATAGAAGATAAAATTTAATTTAGTAGGATTAGAATAAAGTTTTTCTAATCTCGCATCTAAGTCCTTGTAGAATTATGATGAAAACTAATTTCTCTAATCTTGTATCCTAATCTTTGTAGGATTATCTCAATTTTTTTCTTTAAATAATTAAATATGAAATTCAACTAGATTTGAAGTTCAACAAAAGAAAAGTTACTCTTCATTCATATTTTAAGAAAACCTCGTGGTCAATTTATTATGTACTTTTTAGCTAATTATTAATTTATGAAATATTTGAATCAATAAAATATATATATATATATATATATATATATATATATATATATATATATATATAAATAAATGTATTATCTTATAATTTTATCAAATTATCAACTTTTTACATTGGTCCCAAGTCGAGACACACATTTTTATTAATTAAAAGAGATTATTAATTTATCGGGTATTAATTTAAAGAGTTCTACTGTAATTTAGTATAGGGTAAATTTCACACTTAGTCCCTATTGTTTATATGCTTTTTCAATGTAGTTCCTAATATTTTAAAATTTTCATAGTGATCCCTAATATTTATAAAAATTATTCAAAATGGTCTCCATTATTCAAATTTAGCCAATTTGGTCCTTATTATTTTTCAAAAAAAATTAATTTAGTGTCTATTGTTTCCTAACAAAATTCAATTAAGTCATTACACGTGACCCTATTTTGGGACTAAATTAAATTTTATGGGAAACAATAGGAACTAAATTACTAAATTAAAGAATTATAGTAGCTATTCAGTAAGTAATGACTAAATCATTCAATGATTTTGTTTCCTCATTATATACTTTTATGAGTCTCTCAACATGACCATGCGGCTGGTACTTGGCTTCTTTTATCAAGTTGAAATGTCAAATTTATGTTTTATGGCGAGGCAATTTGGAAAAGTTCTAGATATTGACTTCGCCAATGTAGTGACTATTCTAACCCTAAGTGTCCGGCTCCTCCACTATCCATAACGGACACAATGTTTGCCAATCAACTGCATACATTTATATGCTGCAACAAAAGTGATGTCTTGGAGCAAGATGTTGACGCCGCAGTTGCATATATGCCTTTATAATTATCACATGACTTAAACTCGAGCATTTCTCATGAGACAATATTTCAAGATTTTTATTGCTTTATAGTTACCGACATGGAATTATCCCTTTGAAAAAAAGGACCTAAGGTACACAAACAATAATATAATATATCTTTTAATGAAGACTAATAATAAATACATATCATAATTGGAGGAAAGAAGAAAGAATAATACCACAGGATAAATCAGAATTTCATTATAAATTAAGAAAAAAAAAAGAGAAAATTTTTACTTATTTTATTACTTGTATGGTTTTCAAATCATTCACAATACAATCAAGATTCACATGTGTTCATTCCTCGCTATCAAGTATTTGCAATCAATACAAGTATAGCATGTACTTGAAACGGGTTCAGCACAAGCGTTGCACACAGTCTCCTGATCATCATCGGTCATTTCTATGTAATCATCTTGGACACTGTCGAGAATCAAAGGCTACCAATGGGCATCAACTAAAATTTGCTGAGAGCCATCAACTAAATTCTGTCGCTAATTTAGTGAAGGAATTGGCGACGAAATCGGCCGTTACTAATTCCTCGCAATGTTGCGAGGGATTAGTGACAAAATTTAGTTATGAATTTTTATGTTGCAAAGTTGTTGTTAATCCGTCACTAATTAGTGACTGAATATTTTCCATCGTTATGGAAAAAATTCCGTCGCAAGTTTCAATTTTTCTACCATGCATGCATCAACTAAAATTTGTTGAAAATCATCAACAGACACCAATCAATCAACCAGCCTCAAGCCATCAACAAACATAAACTAATTTTGCTGAAGGCTACCAATGGGCATCATCAATTCCGTTGAAGAAACAAAAGATTCACAAGGGCTTGGAGGAAAGTATTCCAAACCACCAAAATCGCAAGGCTAAAAATAAAAGAATCTAGCATCATGATTAATAACTTGTAGGTATTTTCAGGAAGGCTCTTTCAAGTCCAAAATTCGGAACACTGCAAGAAATGTCTGGAGTTATACAAATGAGCACTAAAGGGAAGTGTTAGAATTATTAATGCTTATTTGTAGTGCTGGACTATTCTAGAGAATGGTAAGGATATTTCTAATGAAATAATTACAATCATTATGCTCAAATGGCCAAAATGCTATAGTGGCTGAATTTCTAAATGGCATATGGAATGTTCAAGAAGGCTTAACGCCGGGCCTCATGCATGCTATAGATAGAGAGCTTGTGGTGTATTTGTTAAATTGAGCTAGAGAAACTAAGCTCCAAGAAAGGAGTCAACAATAGCTCCTAAATTATGAGCCATTGAGCTCCATATCCAAGGAGCTTGCGAGAGCTCCACAATCAAGGAATCATGAGCCATTGAGCCATGATATCCAAATCAATATCGGAGAGATCCTCCGCATATCAGCTATTGTCTTATCGGAGCCATGATAACTAAACTGGAGACAATGCTATTCAGTTCTATCACGTGGTGGGATCTAAGAGCTTCATGTCTTATCAGGAGTAAAATATACTCCAAAAACATCATGAAGCAAATACAATAATGTGTTTACTAACTGGAGAAGAAGAGTACCAGATACATTTTTAATTATCTGGTTATGACTTGTAACATTTTTGGTATTTAAGTTGTCATAAATTCAACTTTTTTAAGACTAAATAAATGTCAAGGCAAAAATATAGATAGGCATCTGACCTGCATCAGCTCACCCCTTTTCATATGCAGGTATGTAGCAAGACTGGCTCTGCCTAACCGCTCAATCAAATATGCTTAAATTATATAAAAAGCAAAACGAAGATACAATTTAATTATGAAATTAAGAAACATCACTAACTCATGACTACTGCCTTGCAGTTACTATTATTTAATTATGAGAGTTTTGCTTTTGGGAAAATCTAGTGGATTTGATCTGACGGTGGAGTTTTGGTGAGGTTAATGGGTGTTTTTTGGATAATTTCACTTGGACACCTCTTGAAAATCGGTATCTTGCTACTCATTTGCTATATAATTTAGTACATATATATTATATATAACCGGCTCTTCAAACATTAAAACAGTCAGATAGTAATTCTGATTGTGAATCCTCATCTTCACAGAATTCCGGGAGGGATAAAGCTATCCACATTAATAGAATTTTTTTTCCAGATACAAAGAATTTCTATCCCAGACCTTCATCTCCAGATCTTCAAATTGAAGAAATTCACTCCCAGAGATCTTTTTCAGGGTCTCAAATCTATGAATGGAACATAGATGGAATGTTAGAATATCAGATTCTCAATGTTACCAAACAAATGATCATCATCGGTAAAATTAGGATTTGGTGGTATTTTAATACATATTTTAGAAGGAAAAGAACACATTGTTCGTTTCTATTCAGGAACTTGGGATAAAGCCCAACAGAATTATTCAACAGTCAAAAAAGAGATTTTGTCCATTGTAAAATGCATATCAAAATTTCAGGATGATTTGTTGAACCAAAAATTCTTAGTTCGTGTTGATTGCAAGTCAGCAAAGGATGTTTTAACAAAATATGTCAAGAATATTGCATCGAAACAAATTTTTGCCAGATGGCAGGCTATTCTGTCAATATTTGATTTTGATATTCAGTATATCAAGGGAGAGGATAATTCAATCCCTGATTTCCTAACTAAAGAATTCCTAACAGGCCATGTGCCTATCACATAGGATTCCTCCAGGAATACCTTTTTCATTTTGTTTTGCAAAATCACAGAAGCGGACACCAAAAATCCAATTAATGGATTTAGATGGATTGTTTCAAGTCCACCGCAATTAAGTAGACTGAAACAAAGATTTCAGATCCAGTAGCAGAATTGATAATTTTCAATTCCGCATTTCTTTCTAAATATTGTTGCTAACCATTTACAAGAACCATTCACTCCTGACATTAGTAACAATGGCACCCACGAAAGACAAAGGCAAGGCAAAAGCATTTGATCTCAGCTCTTATGCTCAGAAAGCCAGCACACCAGTAACCACTCTAGCTCAGTCATCAACCCTAATCAAGGTTGAAGACAAATAGATAACCCATACACAGTCTTCTACCTAGTCACCCCTAGGTAGAAACCTCACAGTTTTGGGGACTTTGACCCCTCAAAAATAGTTAATCGGTGTTCATGCAGGTATTGCAGGTACATCGTCCTTACAGACGACAATCAATAACAAGTTTCAGCCTCTTGTTGTTAAAACCAAACCAGTTACTCCAGAACCTAAACAGTTACCATCCCCTTGTATGGATATCAGACCATGCTGGATGATTCTTTTTAAGACATTCAAAAAGAGGTTTACATAAATGGCGAATTCCTAAATAAAAATCTGCAACATAGTTTAAAGATCCTAAAAATCTTTGCAACTGTGTTTTCTCACGCAGAATGTCTGAGAATTTTTCTGCAAAATCAAGTGTTCTTTGGATAGGGGTGATTTTCCCAAAGGAAATCATGTTTCCAAGAAATCTAATTTTTGTTTGAAAAAGTCTAATCTTGGGTGTAGAAACCACAAGACCGTTTTCTTTGAAAACTTTAAAGAAAATATGCAAATGCTTCCAATGTTGGTGTATGTCATTACTGAAGACTGAAACATCATCAATGTAAACAATTGTGAAATCTGAAAACTGATTAAAGATTCGGTTCATTATGTTCTGGAATTCTGAAGGTGCATTCTTCAACCCAAAAGGCATGACATTCCACTCATATTGTCCAAATGGAACGGTGAATGTTGTCTTGTACCTTTCTGATTCTAAGACTTGGATCTGCCAAAATCCCGATTTCATGTCAAATTTACTGAAGACATGGGCCTGATATAATCTCTTAAAGAGATCATTCTTATTGGGTAATGGATATCTGATCCATTGTAAGACCTCATTTAAGGGCTTATAGTTGATAACTAAACGAGGGACTCATCGTTCCTGTTCTGCATGTTTATTAACGTAAAAGGCTGCACACGACCATGGGCTTTTGCTGGGTCGGATAAGCTTTTTATCTAATAAACTCTGAATCTCTTTTTTACAAAGAGAAAGATATTCCTGATTCATCTGAATGAGCCAAGCCCTGGTAGGAATACTCTGTTATGAAAAGTCCTTCTCATAAGGGAGAGAGACTAAATGTTTCTTATGAACCCAAAAGGCTGTAGGAAGTTCTGAACAAACTTCTTTTTCAAGTTTGGTCTGGAATTCATTGATAGTCTTTTGCTGTTTAGCAATCTGTTCATCAATTCTGAGACTTTTAATATATTGTTTAAGAAAACTGATTTGGTTTTCTTTCTGTTGGATTGAGTTAATATCTCTTCGTTGTGAAGGGAAATAAAACTCAAAAAAGATTGGTTTACCTAACACATTGGTAGATATACCCTGTTCTGTAACAGTCATGGAAAATAACTATTGGAGGAATGGATTCCCGAGAATGACTTGGGAGTTTAACTATTTTATCAGTACAAAGCTGGTAGGAAAACAAATACCTTGGTTGCACACATGTGCATAAGGTAATTTGTACCTAATATGGAGTTTTGTAGAGTCAGCTGTAGAAAGCTTCTCTCTGGTTTTCTTGAAATATCTGGAAGGAATTAGACCCTCTTGAATGCAATTCATATCTGCACCTGAGTCTAATAAGGCAATGGTTTCAAATTTGAAATCATTGACCTTGATGGTTAACTGGATATACCATTTCTGATACGTTATTCTGTTTAGAAGATTGAGATAATCCTCTGTTGGTTTGGAGGTGCTAGCTCCTTCTGTTAGTTTGCCAATAGCAATCTGAGTCTGTTTATCAAGTTCACCATTCTGAGAAAGATGTTCTTGATGTTCTAGGGATTCTATTTGTAAGAGATGGACATCTTGCTGGAGATGTTCATGATCAAGTCTGAGATCACAAATCTCTTGTCCGTATTGTTGTCTGAGTTGCTGAATTTCTGTTTTTAACAGTTTAATCTTATGCTGGAGATCTGAGATTCCAATTGGCTGGGATTTCTTTTTCTGGAAATGACTGAGGATATCAGAGTAATTTGTATTATTGATGTTATTTTGGGAAGGTATGGATAGAGGTTTCTCTTCCTCTTTCTGATCCATGATTTCTTTAAGTCTGAGAAGATAAGCTTGCTTTTCTTCTGGATCATTAATCTTACAGATCATATCGATCATAAGACTATGAGAGTCTGTAAAGACATTTAATCATTTCTGACAGAAACATGCTCCTTTGCTGGGACAAGCACATTCCTGAATGGAGTTGGAAGAACTACTGGAATAGTAGTTGTCTGTTCCAATTTGATTAATATTTTCTTCGTCAGAGGAATCTGGAGAAGAGCTGGATGAGGATTCAAGATTATCAATGGACCGGAGTGTTATGCTCTTTTTAGCTTCATCTAATTCTAATGATTGAATTAGTGATCTGATTTTGCAATCTCTTACAAAGTGTCCTGGTTTACCACATTTGAAACAACCTGTGGCTTTTTGTTCTTTACTATGTTTATGATAGTTTGGTTTCCAATTTCTTCGTAGAAATTTCTGGTAATGTTTCTTCTTATGACTGTATGGTTTGTTGCCATACTTCTGGTTATACTTCTTTCCAATGGACTTGAAATAACTTTTATATTTCCTGGAGGAAATTCTGGATTTATGTGTCTTCTGAGTATGGGGTGGTTTAATTCTTTCCATACCATACTGTTCACACCAATTTCCTAATTCTTTTCTGTTAGACTGTTTCTTAAGTTGTGCTTTAAATCGAAGATCAGTGCAAATCTTCAAAGCAGTCTTGTTAATATGTGATATCATATCACCATATGTTATTAGATCGTAATCTAATCTTGGATAGTCAAGTGAAAGGGATTCTATCACTTGCTGAGCAAACAACTTTGGAAGACCGCAAATGAATCTTTCTTTCCAATAACTGGCGTTGTTGTCAGATCTTTGGTATAATTTACTGAGAAAGACATCCTTATACCATCGGAAGTCTTGGAGTATACGACATCTGAGGTTCTGGAGGATTTCAGATGTTCGTTCCTGATAAACTGTAGGATTACTTATGAAATGGTAAGTGATATCAAAAACTAAGGTTGATAGAGCACATGACTCTGTCTGACCTTGCTGATTAAGAACGGGTTCACCATTCTCATTGGTTTTCACCATGTTAAGAATGCCTTTTTTGGTAGCATCATTGAAGTGGTCATTCCACCATCCTTTGAGCTGACCATTGAAGCCAAGAATGATATTTCTGGTTGCTGCTTTTTCAGAAACAGCTTGTTTGTAAATGTTACCGATGATGATCATTTGTTTGGTAACATTAAGAATCTGATGTTCTGAAATTCCATCTATGTTCCATTCATAGATTTGAGACCCTGAAAAAAGATCTCTGGGAGTGAACTTCTTCAATTTGAAGATCTGGAGGTGAAGGTCTGGGATAGAAATTCTTTGTATCTGGAAAAAAAATTCTATTAATGTGGATAGCTTTATCCCTCCCGGAATTCTGTGAAGATGAGGATTCACAATCAGAATTACTGTTTGACTGTTTTAATGTTTGAAGAGCCAGTTGGCTAGATGAAGTTTCTGATTTCTTGGTTCTGGAAATCAGTTCTTGGAGAAGTCTGATATTCTTTTCTTCTGTGGGTTCCAATTTTGGAATGAATTTTGATATTTTAAAAGGTAAAACCTTGATCGGAGATTCTGGTTTAGCCTTTGTACTGGTTAATTTAAGTGAATCAAATGGTTTTATCAATGAAACAGCGGTCTGTTCAGTTGACTTTTGTTTTGATTCATCAAGTTTAACTGGGGTTATAGTATTCTATTTGTCAAGAATCTCTTCGATGTTCTGGACTTGTTTCTGTAATGTAACTAATGAAAGATTAGTCCAATTATTTTGTTGGGCTATGTCTTTAAGTTCTGGTTCCTCAACGAGGATGACTGGTTTTAAATCTATTGTTCCTTCTTTAGTAGGAATCTGTGTATGTTGAAACAGAGGGTGCTCCGCATCAATGACTGTTGTGGAATTAGGTAAATTCCATTTTCTTGTTCTTGTAGTAAGAACATTAATGTTCATTGGTTTATTTCTATGTTTAAACCACATGAAAAATGATAGATTTAATCTAACAACTTACAAATACTGGAGCCATTGGCTTTTTAGATCTGCTAATTGTTCATCGTTATGATTCTTAAAATACCATTATCTGATCTGTTTATTTTCATCTGAAATAAAATCTTCTTTCAAACCTTGAACATCTCTTTCAAAGACTTCAGACAACATAGTCTGAGGCTGAAGGATTGAAGTCAACAGATGATGTATCTGTTGGTTCAAATTCTGGATAGATTGGTCGAGCAGTCTGTTCTTCAATCTTAATTCCCATTGGAACAGATTGAGTCTGGGTTCTGCTTGTTGATGGTAAATCAACGAAGCCTGGAGTAGGGTCAGAAATACTGATCCTAGAGATACTGAAAACTGATTGGGATAAAACTGATTCCCTACTTCCTCTATCTATCTTAATGGAAACTGTACCATCATCATATTGGATGATCTGTTCTATTCTGGAGTTCTGGATGTTCTGGTCCTGAACAACTGGTTTGGTGGCATTTTCAATGTCCTACCTTTCTGGAAGTGAAACTTCATTCCACTTAATGGTTCTGGGTATGTTAACTATTGTCTGAAGTCTTTGAAAGAGATGTTCAAGGTTTGAAAGAAGAATTTCTTTCAAATGAAAATAAACAGATCAGAGAATGGTATTTTAAGAATCATAACGATGAACAATTAGCAGATCTAAAAAGCCAATGGCTCCAGTATTTACAAGTTGTTAGATTAGATGTACCATTTTTCATGTGGTTTAAACATAGAAATAAACCAATGAACATTAATGTTCTTACTGCAAGAACAAGAAAATGGAATTTACCTAATTCCACAACAGTCATTGATGCGGAGCACCATTTGTTTCAACACACACATATTCCTACTAAAGAAGGAACAATAGATTTAAAACTAGTCATCCTCGTTGAGGAACCAAAACTTAAAGACATAGCCCAACAAAATAATTGGACTAATCTTTTATTAGTTACATTACAGAAACAAGTCCAGAGCATCGAAGATATTCTTGACAAACAGAATACTATAACCCCAGTTAAACCTGATGAATCAAAACAAAAGTCAACTGAACAGACTGCCGTTTCATTAATAAAACCATTTGATTCACTTAAATTAACCAGTACAAAGGCTAAACCAGAATCTCCAATCAAGGTTTTACCTTTTAAAATATCAAAATTCATTCCAAAATTGGAATCCACAGAAGAAAAGAATACCAGACTTCTCCAAGAACTGATTTCCAGAACCAAGAAGTCAGAAACTTCATCTAGCCAACCGGCTATTCAAACATTAAAACAGTCAGACAGTAATTCTGATTGTGAATCCTCATCTTCACAGAATTCCAGGAGGGATAAAGCTATCCACATTAATAGAATTTCTTTTCCAGATACAAAGAATTTCTATCCCAGACCTTCACCTCCAGATCTTCAAATTGAAGAAGTTCACTCCCAGAGATCTTTTTCAGGGTCTCAAATCTATGAATGGAACATAGATGGAATGTCAGAATATCAGATTCTCAATGTTACCAAACAAATGATCATCATCGGTAACATTTACAAACAAGCTGTTTCTGAAAGAGCAGCAACCAGAAATATCATTCTTGGCTTCAATGGTCAGCTAAAAGGATGGTAGGATGACCACCTCAATGATGCTACCAAAGAAGGCATTCTTAACATGGTGAAAACCAATGAGAATGGTGAACCCATTCTTAATCAGCAAGGTCAGACAGAGTCATGTGCTCTATCAGCCTTAGTCTTCGATATCACCTACCATTTCATAGGTGATCCCACAGTTTATCAGGAACGAACATCTGAAATCCTCCAGAACCTCAGATGTTGTACACTCCAAGACTTCCGATGGTATAAGGATGTCTTTCTCAGTAAATTATACCAAAGATCTGACAACAACGCTTGTTATTGGAAAGAAAGATTCCTTTGCGGTTTTCCAAAGTTGTTTGCTCAACAAGTGAGAGAATCCCTTTCACTTGACTATCCAGGATTAGATTACGATCTAATAACATATGGTGATATGATATCACATATTAACAAGACTGCTTCGAAGATTTGCACTGATCTTCGATTTAAAGCACAACTTAAGAAACAGTCTAACAGAAAAGAATTAGGAAATTGGTGTGAACAGTATGGTATGGAAAGAATTAAACCACCCCATACTCAGAAGACACATAAATCCAAAATTTCCTCTAGGAAATATAAAAGTCATTTCAAGTCCATTGGACAGAAGTATGGCAACAAACCATACAGTCATAAGAAGAAACATTACCAGAAATTTCCACGAAGAAATTGGAAACCAAACTATCATAAACATAGTAAAGAACAGAAAGCCACAGGTTGTTTCAAATGTGGTAAACCAGGACACTTTTCAAGAGATTGCAAAATCAGATCACTAATTCAATAATTAGAATTAGATGAAGCTACAAAGAGCATAATACTCCGGTCCATTGATAATCTTGAATCCTCATCCAGCTCTTCTCCAGATTCCTCTGATGAAGAAAACATTAATCAGATTGGAACAGGCAACTACTATTCTAGTAGTTCTTCCAAATCCATTCAGGAATGTGCTTGTCCCAGCAAATGAGCATGTTTCTGTCAGAAAGGATTAAATGTCCTTACAGACTCTCATAGTCTTATGATCGATATGATCTGTAAGATTAATAATCCAGAAGAAACGCAAGCTTATCTTTTCAGACTTAAGGAAATCATGGATCAAAAAGAGGAAGAGAAAGCTCTATCCATACCTTCCCAAAATAACATCAAGAATACAAATTACTCTGATATCCTCAGTTATTTCCAGAAAAGGAAATCCCAACCAATTGGAATCTCAGATCTCCAGCATGAGATTAAACTGTTAAAAACAGAAATTCAGTAACTCAGACAAGAATACGGACAAGAGATTTGTGATCTCAGACTTGATCATGAACATCTCCAGCAAGATGTCCAGCTCTTACAAATAGAATCCCTAGAACGTCAAGAACATCTTTATCAGAATGGTGAACTTGATAAACAGACTCAGATTGCTATTGGCAAACTAGCAGAAGGAGCTAGCACCTCCAAACCAATAGAGGATTATCTCAATCTTCTAAACAGAATCACATATCAGAAATGGTATGTCCAGTTAACCATCAAGGTCAATGATTTCAAATTTGAAACCATTGCCTTATTAGACTTAGGTACAGATATGAATTGCATTCAAGAGGGTCTAATTCTTTCCAGATATTTTGAGAAAACCAGAGAGAAGCTTTCTACAGTTGACTCTACGAAGCTCCAAATTAGATACAAATTACCTAATGCACATGTGTGCAACCAAGGTATTTGTTTTCCTACCAGCTTTATGCTGATAAAACAGTTAAACTCCCAAGTCATTCTCAGGAATCCATTCCTCCAACAGTTATTTCCCATGACTGTTACAGAACAGGGTATATCTACCAATGTGTTAGGTAAACCAATCCTTTTTGAGTTTTATTTCCCTTCATAACGAAGAGATATTAACTTAATCCTACAGAAAGAAAACCAAATCAGTTTTCTTAAACAATATATTAAAAGTCTCAGAATTGATGAACAGATTGCTAAACAGCAAAAGACCATCAATGAATTCCTGACCAAACTTGAAAAAGAAGTTTGTTCAGAACTTCCTACGGCCTTTTGGGTTCGTAAGAAACATTCAGTCTCTCTCTCTTATGAGAAGGACTTTTTAGAACAGAGTATTCCTACTAGGGCTTGGCCCATTCAGATGAATCAGGAATATCTTTCTCTTTGTAAAAAAGAGATTCAGAGTTTATTAGATAAAAAGCTTATCCGACCCAGCAAAAGCCCATGGTCTTGTGCAGTCTTTTACGTTAATAAACATGCAGAACAGGAGCGAGGAGTCCCTCGTTTAGTTATCAACTATAAGCCCTTAAATAAGGTCTTACAATGGATCAGATATCCATTACCCAACAAGAATGATCTCCTTAAGAGATTACATCAGGCCCATGTCTTCAGTAAATTTGACATGAAATCGGGATTTTGGCAGATCTAAGTCTTAGAATCAGAAAGGTACAAGACAGCATTCACCATTCCATTTGGACAATATGAGTGGAATATCATGCCTTTTGGGTTGAAGAATGCACATTCAGAATTCCAGAACATAATGAACCAAATCTTTAATCAATTTTCAGATTTTACAATTGTTTACATTGATGATGCTTTAGTCTTCAGTAATGACATACATCAACATTGGAAGCATTTGCATATTTTCTTTAAAGTTATCAAAGAAAACGGTCTTGTGGTTTCTGCACCCAAGATTAGACTTTTTCAGACAAAAATTAGATTTCTTGGAAACATGATTTCCTTTGGGAAAATCACCCCTATCCAAAGAACACTTGATTTTGCAGAAAAATTCACAGACATTTTGCGTGAGAAAACACAGTTGCAAAGATTTTTAGGATCTTTAAACTATGTTGCAGATTTTTATCCACGCATTCGCCATTTATGTAAACCTCTTTTCGAACGTCTTAAAAAGAATCCTCCAGCATGGTCTGATATCCATACCAAAGCTGTTCAGGAAATTAAGGGTCAAGTTAAAGTTTTACCATTTTTGACTTTATGTCAACCAGACGCCCCAAAGATAGTTCAGACAGATGCTTCTGAATTAGGATTTGGTGGTATTTTAATACGGATTTTAAAATGAAAAGAACACATTGTTCGTTTCCATTCAGGAACTTGGGATAAAGCCCAACAGAATTATTCAACAGTCAAAAAAGAGATTTTGTCCATTGTAAAATGCATATCAAAATTTCAAGATGATTTGTTGAACCAGAAATTCTTAGTTCGTGTTGAATGCAAGTCAACAAAGGATGTTTTAACAAAAGATGTCAAAAATATTGCATCGAAACAAATTTTTGCCAGATGGCAGGCTATTCTATCAATATTTGATTTTGATATTCAGTATATCAAGGGAGAGGATAATTCCATCCCTGATTTCCTAACCAGAGAATTCCTAACAGGCCATGTGCCTATCACATAGGATTCCTCCAGGATTACCTTTTTCATTTTGTTTTGCAGAATCACAGAAGCGGACACCAAAAATCCAATTAATGGATTTAGATGGATTGTTTCAAATCCACCTCAATTAAGTAGATTGAAACAAAGATTTCAGATCCATTAGCTGAATTGATAATTTTCAATTCCGTGTTTCTTCCTATATATTGTTACTAACCATTTACAGGAACCATTCACTCCTGACATTAGTAACAATGGCACCCAAGAAAGACAAAGGCAAGGCAAAAGCATTCGATCTCAGCTCTTATGCTCAGAAAGCCAGCACACCAGTAACCACTCCAGCTCAGTCATCAATCCCAGTCAAGGTTGAAGACAAACAAATAACCCATACACAGTCTTCTACCCAGTTACCCCTAGGTAGAAACCTCACAGTTTTGGGGACTTTGACCCCTCAAAAACAGTTAACCGGTGTTCATGCAGGTATTGCAGGTACATCGTCCTCACAGACGACAATCAGTAACAAGTTTCAGCCACTTGTTGCTAAAACCAAACCAGTTACTCCATAACCTAAACAGTTACCATCCCCTTCATACATTTACAAGAATGTCTTTGACCAGATTCTTGTAACAGAACCAACACACTTCAAACAGAATCCAAACATTACCTCAGATGAGTTTGCTAGGGCATTTCTCCACCCCCATTCAAACTACATCCCAGACAACACATACAAAACACAGAGTTACTATGAGGCTATTCTCATAGCAACATGTTCCATAGAATTTGTCCCAGATGACAGTGACAAACAACCAGGCCAGTATAGTCATGTCAAGGCTAAATTATAGACTGTGCTCACCCTTGATCAATGGGCACAACCCCCACATAAAACCAAACAGATCTCAGAAAATTTACCCCTCAGAGACTATAACTATTATGATTACATTCAGGCATGGTTCAGATGTTTCTATCGCCAGAATGTTAAACATGATATGTCATTGTTTTTCCTTTTCAAGAAAACATTTCCCCTAGAGGTCCCAAATTGGTTTATCCAATGGTGGGCATCGTATGGTCCTATAACAGACATATTGCCAGATCCTGTCCTCAAAGGATTCCAGTCCTTCACGGAGAATTGGAAGGCACCAGAACAGTTAGCCTACCTTCCCCCATTTTTCGTGTTCTACAGAATTTTCTTTGTGACATGGATATTCAGATCAGAATTCGCATTCAAACATGTATCTTTCGGAAACCAACAAGTCATACCGACTTTCGGAAGAAATCATTCTGTCATATGATGGAAGAAGATGAACAACAGTTCTTGTTCAACTCCAAAGGTCTAAGCATGGCTAGAAACAAATCAGAAACAGAAGAAGAAAATTCAACTAGAACAACAAGAGTTCTTCTCCTTCAAGAATTTCCTCCAAACCCAGTTAGCAGTGGCCACCAGTTATGATGAAGTTCAGGCCATTTTACTTCAGCTTGATGCGCTTGCCCCAGAACAGGCATCCATCTCCACAGACAGTGCCAATGACAATGAAGATGATTGTTATGACATTTTTACACCATTGTAATTCACACAATGGAGTTTAGTTGTGTTCTCCGCCAAAAATGCAATACAGATGAGTTTTCCAGTGTTCTCTCCAAAAACACAGGACATATGAGTTTCCTAATGTTCTTACCAAAAACATTGGACAGATAGGGTTTTGTTCTTCTAAGTTCCCTTCAAAAACTAGGATGCAACGGTTAGACTTCCCCTCTCTGAAGTCATACAGTTACTGAAGAATTCCATGAAACTTCAGCTAGTCCAGGTCAAACGGAAACTGGTAAAGACATCTCAAGTCCGTTGATGGGTGTGGCTTCTCCAAAAAGCCAAAGAAGATTTAGAAACTTGTTTATCTTCTAGCCTGTATTTTATTTTGTATTTTGCTTAGTCAACTTACCTTTAGCCAATTTACCTTTAGCAAACCTATCTCAACAATCTTGTAAGGTCACGGGATTGAGGAGCAGAAGGCGTAAGACTCCATTGTTACCCATGTGGCGGTTAGATGAGAAATAGTTAGGCTTCGAAGATAGTAAGGCTTCGAAGATAGTAAGACTAAGTACGATGCATATTAGATTATAGGGAAAATAGACTAGTTTATTTATTTTCTTTGTATTAGTAGGAAATATACATCACTCAGTGTACTTGTATGTATTCTACCATAAGTCAGTATGGTCCAGACATGAGGAAGTTTTACAACGTCTTCAGCACAGAACCAATTCCAGACTCAGAGATGAAGAAGAAGATAAATCCAGTCAAGATTCCATCATCAGACATCATCATCACAAGACAACAAAATTACTTTTGGTCATAGTAAAAGTAATCCAGTCATAAACATCATTATCACATTAAGACAAAACAAGATTCGGCCACAGTAAAAGCCGACACTATCCGGTCACTATTCATGAATAGTAAAATCACTTTTTACTGTTCACTTTAGGAAAAAGTTACTTTTGACTTTTCATTTTTACATTTCACTATTGTATTTACAGATTCGATATCCTATTTTAAGGCAGAGTCTACCTCAGAACATAGGATCTGAATTCTCTTTCCTTTCCCCAATTTTGTTTTAATTCGGTATCACTTTTACTCGTTATTAGATGTACTAGAAGGTAACTGTGCTAAACTGTTGGTTGTACAGGAGTACAATGTACAAAGAGTGATCTTTGGAAACCTCATAAGATGAAAGCCATAACAAAAGCGAAATAAACAAAGATAATAGATAGGAAAATAAATGAAAGTCAAGTAAGATGAAGATAAAAGGAGACAAAGTCTCTTACTCGTTATTAGATGTACTGGAAGGTAACTGTGCTAAACTGTTGGTTGTACAGGAGTACAATGTACAAAGAGTGATACCGAATTAAAACAAAATTGGGGAAAAGAAAGAGAATTCGGATCCTATGTTCTGAGGCAGACTCTGCCTTAAAATAGGATATCGAATCTGTAAATACAATAGTGAAATGTAAAAATGAAAAGTCAAAAGTAACTTTTCCTAAAGTGAATAGTAAAAAATGATTTTACTATTTATGAATAGTGACCGGATAGTGTCGGCTTTTACTATGGCTGAATCTTGTTTTGTCTTAATGTGATAATGATGTTTCTAACTGGATTACTTTTACTGTGACCGAAAGTAATTTTGTTGTCTTGTGATGATGATGTCTGATGATGGAATCTTGACTGGACTCATCTTCTTCTTCATCTCTGAGTCTGGAATTGGTTCTGTGCTGAAGACGTTGTAAAACTTCCTCATGTCTGGACCATACTGACTTATGGTAAAATGCATACAAGTACACTGAGTGATGTATATTTCCCACTAATACAAAGAAAATAAATAAACTAGTCTATTTTCCCTATAATCTAATCTGCATCGTACTTAGTCTTACTATCTTCGAAGCCTTACTATCTTCGAAGCCTAACTATCTCTCATCTAACCGCCACATGGGTAACAACGGAGTCTTACGTCTTCTGCTTCTCAATCCCGTGACCTTACAAGATTGTTGAGATAGGTTTGCTAAAGGTAAGTTGGCTAAAGGTAAGTTGACTAAGCAAAATACAAAATAAAGTACAGGCTAGAAGATAAACAATTTCTAAATCTTCTTCGGCTTTTTGGGAAAGCCACACCCATCAACGGACTTGAGATGTCTTTACCAGTTGCCGTTTGACCTGGACTAGCTGAAGTTTCATGGAATTCTTCAGTAACCATATGACTTCAGACCGCTGTTTCATTGATAAAACCATTTGATTCACTTAAATTAACCAGTACAAAGGCTAAACCAGAATCTCCGATCAAGGTTTTACCTTTTAAAATATCAAAATTCATTCCAAAATTGGAATCCACAGAAGAAAAGAATACCAGACTTCTCCAAGAACTGATTTCCAGAACAAAGAAATCAAAAACTTCATCTACCCAACCGGCTCTTCAAACATTAAAACAGTCAGACAGTAATTCTGATTGTGAATCCTCATCTTCACAGAATTCCGGGAGGGATAAGGCTATCCACATTAATAGAATTTCTTTTCCAGATACAAATAATTTATATCCCAGACCTTCACCTCCAGATCTTCAAATTGAAGAAGTTCACTCCCAGACATCTTTTTCAGGGTCTCAAATCTATATAATGAAAGCCATAACAAAAGTGGAATAAACAAAGATAATAGACACGAAAATAAATGAAAGTCAAATAAGATGAAGATAAAAGGAGACAAAGTCACTTACTCGGTATTAGATGTACTGGAAGGTAACTGTGCTAAAGTGGTGGTTGTACAGGAGTACAATGTACAAAGAGTGATACCGAATTAAAACAAAATTGGGGAAAGGAAGGAGAATTCAGATCCTATGTTCTGAGGCAGACTCTGCCTTAAAATAGGATATCGAATCTGTAAATACAATAGTGAAATGTAAAAATGAAAAGTCAAAAGTAACTTTTCCTAAAGTGAATAGTAAAAAGTGATTTTACTATTTATGAATAGTGACCGGATAGTGTCGGCTTTTACTGTGGACGAATCTTGTTTTGTCTTGATGTGATAATGATGTTTCTGACTAGATTACTTTCACTGTGACCGAAAGTAATTTTGTTGTCTTGTGATGATGATGTCTGATGATGGAATCTTGACTGGATTCATCTTCTTCTTCATCTCTGAGTCTGGAATTGGTTCTGTGCTGAAGACGTTGTAAAACTTCCTCATGTCTGGACCATACTAACTAATGGTAGAATACATACAAGTACACTGAGTGATGTATATTTTCCACTAATACAAAGAAAATAAATAAACTAGTCTATTTTCCCTATAATCTAATCTACATCGTACTTAGTCTTACTATCTTCGAAGCCTTTCTATCTTCGAAGCCTATCTATTTCTCATCTAACCGCCACATGGGTAACAACGGAGTCTTACGTCTTCTGCTCCTCAATCCCGTGACCTTACAAGATTGTTGAGATAGGTTTGCTAAAGGTAAATTGGCTAAAGGTAAGTTGACTAAGCAAAATACAAAATAAAATACAGGCTAGAAGATAAACAAGTTTCTAAATCTTCTTTGGCTTTTTGGGAAAGCCACAGCCATCAACGGACTTGAGATGTCTTTACCAGTTGCCGTTTGACCTAGACTAGCTGAAGTTTCATGGAATTCTTCAGTAACCATATGACTTCAGATAGGGGAAGTCTAACCGTTGCATCCTAGTTTTTGAAGGGAACTTAGAAGAACAAAACCCTATCTGTCCAATGTTTTTGGTGAGAACATTAGGAAACTCATATGTCCTGTGTTTTTGGAGAGAACACTGGAAAACTCATCTGTATTGCATTTTTGGCGGAGAACACAACTAAACTCCATTGTGTGAATTACAATGGTGTAAAAATGCCATAACAATCATCTTCATTGTCATTGGCACTGTTTGTGGAAATGGATGCATGTTCTGGGGCAAGCTCATCAAGCTGAAGTAAAATAGCCTGAATTTCATCATAACTGGTGGCCATTGCTAACCGGGTTTGGAAGAAATTCTTGAAGGAGAGGAACTCTTGTTGTTCTAGTTGAATTTTCTTCTTCTGTTTCTGATTTGTTTCTAGCCATGCTTGGACCTTTGGAGTTGAACAAGAACTGTTGTTCATCTTCTTCCATCACATGACAGAATGATTTCTTCTGAAAGCCGGTATGACTTGTTGGTTTCCGAAATATACATGTTTGAATGAAAATTCTAATCTGAATATCCATGTTACAAAGAAAATTCTGTAGAACACGAAAAATGGGAGAAGGTAGGCTAACTGTTCTGGTGCCTTCCAATTCTCCGTGAAGTACTGGAATACTTTGAGGATAGGATCTGGTAATATGTCTGTTATAGGACCATACGATGCCCACCATTGGATAAACCAATTTGGGACCTCTAGGGGAAATGTTTTCTTGAAAAGGAAAAACCATGACATATCATGTTTATCATTCTGGCGATAGAAACATCTGAACCATGCCTGAATGTAATCATAATAGTTATAGTTTCTGAGGGGTAAATTTTATGAGATTTGTTTAGTTTTCTGTGGGGGTTGTGCCCATTGATCAATGGTGAGCACAGTCTGTAATTTAGCCTTGACATGGCTATACTGGCCTGGTTGTTTGTCACTGTCATCTAGCACAAACTCTATGGAACCTGTTGCTATGAGAATGGCCTCATAGTAACTCTATGTTTTGTATGTGTTGTTTGGGATGTAGTTTGAATGGGGGTAGAGAAATGCCCTAGCAAACTCATCCGGGGTAATGTTTGGATTCTGTTTGAAGTGTGTCGATTCTGTTACAAGAATCTGGTCAAAGACATTCTTGTAAATGTATGAAGGGGATGGTAACTGTTTAGGTTCTGGAGTAACTGGTTTGGTTTTAGCAACAAGAGGCTGAAACTTGTTACTGATTGTCGTCTGTGAGGACGATGTACCTGCAATACCTGCATGAACACCGGTTAACTGTTTTTGAGGGGTCAAAGTCCCCAAAACTGTGAGGTTTCTACCAAGGTATGACTGGGTAGAAGACTGTGTATGGGATATCTGTTTGTCTTCAACCTTGACTGGGGTTGATGACTGAGCTGGAGTGGTTACTGGTGTGCTGGCTTTTTGAGCATAAGAGCTGAGATCGAATGCTTTTGCCTTGCCTTTGTCTTTCTTGGGTGCCATTGTTACTAATGTCAGGAGTGAATGGTTCCTGTAAATGGTTAGCAACAATATATAGGAAGAAACACGGAATTAAAAATTATCAATTCCGCTACTGGATCTGAAATCTTTGTTTCAATCTACTTAATTGCGGTGGACTTGAAACAATCCATCTAAATCCATTAATTGGATTGTTCGCTTCTGTGATTCTGCAAAACAAAATGAAAAAGGTATTCCTGGAGGAATCCTATGTGATAGGCACATGGCCTGTTAGGAATTCTCTGGTTAGAAAATCAGGGATGGAATTATCCTCTCCCTTGATATACTGAAAAGCAAAATCAAATATTGACAGAGTAGCCTGCCATCTGGCAAAAATTTGTTTCGATGCAATATTCTTGACATCTTTTGTTAAAACATCCTTTGCTGACTTGCAGTCAACACAAACTAAGAATTTCTGGTTCAACAAATGATCCTGAAATTTTTATATGCATTTTACAATGGACAAAATCTCTTTTTTGACTGTTGAATAATTCTGTTGGGCTTTATCCCAAGTTCCTGAATGGAAACGAACAATGTGTTCTTTTCCTTCTAAAATCTGTATTAAAATACCACCAAATCCTAATTCAGAAGCATCTGTCTGAACTATATTTGGGGCGTCTGGTTGACATAAAGTCAAAACTGGTAAAACTTTAACTTGACGCTTAATTTCCTGAACAACTTTGGTATGGATATCAGACCATGCTGGAGGATTCATTTTAAGACGTTCAAAAAGAGGTTTACATAAATGGCGAATGCCTGGATAAAAATCTGCAACATAGTTTAAAGATCCTAAAAATCTTTGCAACTGTGTTTTCTCACGCAAAATGTATGGGAATTTTTCTGCAAAATCAAGTATTCTTTGGATAGGGGTAATTTTCCCAAAGGAAATCATGTTTCCAAGAAATCTAATTTTTGTCTGAAAAAAGTCTAATCTTGGGTGCAGAAACCACAAGACCGTTTTCTTTGATAACTTTAAAGAAAATATGCAAATGCTTCTAATGTTGATGTATGTCATTACTGAAGACTAAAACATCATCAATGTAAACAATTGTGAAATCTGAAAACTAATTAAAGATCTGGTTCATTATGTTCTGGAATTCTGAAGGTGCATTCTTCAACCCAAAAGGCATGACATTACACTCATATTGTCCAAATGGAACGGTGAATGCTGTCTTGTACCTTTCTGATTCTAAGACTTGGATCTGCCAAAATCCCGATTTCATGTCAAATTTACTGAAGACATGGGCCTGATGTAATCTCTTAAGGAGATCATTCTTGTTGGATAATGGATATCTGATCCATTGTAAGACCTTATTTAAGGGCTTATAGTTGATAACTAAACGAGGGACTCCTCGCTCCTGTTCTGCATGTTTATTAACGTAAAATGCTGCACACGACCATGGGCTTTTGCTGGGTCGGATAAGCTTTTTATCAAATAAACTCTGAATCTCTTTTTTACAAAGAGAAAGATATTCCTGATTCATCTGAATGGGCCGAGCCCTGGTAGGAATACTCTGTTTTGAAAAGTCCTTCTCATAAGGGAGAAAGACTGATTGTTTCTTACGAACTCAAAAGGATGTAGGAAGTTCTGAACAAACTTCTTTTTCAAGTTTGGTCTGGAATTCATTGATGGTCTTTTGCTGTTTAGCAATCTGTTCATCAATTCTGAGACTTTTAATATCTTGTTTAAGAAAACTGATTTGGTTTTCTTTTTGTTGGATTGAGTTAATATCTCTTCGTTGTGAAGGGAAATAAAACTCAAAAAAGGATTGGTTTACCTAACACATTGGTAGATATACCCTGTTCTGTAACAATCATGGGAAATAACTATTGGAGGAATGGATTCCCGAGAATGACTTGGGAGTTTAACTGTTTTATCAGCACAAAGCTGGTAGGAAAACAAATACCTTGGTTGCACACATGTGCATTAGGTAATTTGTACCTAATCTGGAGTTTTGTAGAGTCAGTTGTAGAAAGCTTCTTTCTGGTTTTTCGAAATATCTGGAAGGAATTAGACCCTCTTGAATGCAATTCATATCTGCACCTGAGTCTAATAAGGCAATGGTTTCAAATTTGAAATCATTGACCTTGATAGTTAGCTGGACATACCATTTCTGATATGTGATTCTGTTTAGAAGATTGAGATAATCCTCTGTTGGTTTGGAGGTGCTAGCTCCTTCTGTTAGTTTGCCAATAGCAATCTGAGTCTGTTTATCAAGTTCACCATTCTGAGAAAGATGTTCTTGACGTTCTAGGGATTCTATTTGGAAGAGCTGGACATCTTACTGGAGATGTTCATGATCAAGTCTGAGATCACAAATCTCTTGTCCGTATTCTTGTCTGAGTTGCTGAATTTCTATTTTTAACAGTTTAATCTCATGATGGAGATCTGAGATTCCAATTGGCTGGGATTTCCTTTTCTGGAAATGACTGAGGATACCAGAGTAATTTGTATTCTTGATGTTATTTTGGGAAGGTATGGATAGAGGTTTCTCTTCCTCTTTCTGATCCATGATTTCCTTAAGTCTGAGAAGATAAGCTTGTTTTTCTTCTGGATCATTAATCTTACAGATCATATCGATCATAAGACTATGAGAGTCTGTAAGGACATTTAATGCTTTCTGACAGAAACATGCTCCTTTGCTGGGACAAACACATTCCTGAATGGAGTTGGAAGAACTACTGGAATAGTAGTTGTCTGTTCCAATCTGATTAATGTTTTCTTCGTCAGAGGAATCTAGAGAAGAGCTGGATGAGGATTCAAGATTATCGATGGACCGGAGTATTATGCTCTTTGTAGCTTCATCTAATTCTAATGATTGAATTAGTGATCTGATTTTGCAATCTCTAGCAAAGTGTCTTGGTTTACCACATTTGAAACAACCTGTGGCTTTTTGTTCTTTACTATGTTTATGATAGTTTGGTGTCCAATTTCTTCGTGGAAATTTCTGGTAATGTTTCTTCTTATAACTGTATGTTTTGTTGTCATACTTCTGGTTATACTTCTGTCCAATGGACTTGAAATGACTTTTATATTTCCTGGAGGAAATTCTTGATTTATGTGTCTTCTAAGTATGGGGTGGTTTAATTCTTTCCATACCATACTGTTCACACCAATTTCCTAATTCTTTTCTGTTAGACTGTTTCTTAAGTTGTGCTTTAAATCGAAGATCAGTGCAAATCTTCAAAGCCGTCTTGTTAATATGTGATATCATATCACCATATGTTATTAAATCATAATCTAATCCTGGATAGTCAAGTGAAAGGGATTCTCTCACTTGCTTAGCAAACAACTTTGGAAGACCGCAAATGAATCTTTCTTTCCAATAACTGGTGTTGTTGTCAGATCTTTGGTATAATTTACTGAGAAAGACATCCTTATACCGTCGAAAGTCTTGGAGTGTACGACATCTAAGGTTCTGGAGGATTTCAGATGTTCGTTCCTGATAAACTGTGGGATCACCTATGAAATGGTATGTGATATCGAAGACTTAGGCTTATAGAGCACATGACTCTGTCTGACCTTGCTGATTAAGAACATGTTCACCATTCTCATTGGTTTTCACCATGTTAAGAATGCTTTCTTTGGTAACATCATTGAGGTGGTCATCCCACCATCCTTTGAGCTGACCATTGAAGCCAAGAATGATATTTCTGGTTGCTGCTCTTTCAGAAACAGCTTGTTTGTAAATGTTACCGATGATGATCATTTGTTTGGTAACATTGAGAGTCTGATATTCTGACATTCCATCTATGTTCCATTCATAGATTTGAGACCCTGAAAAAGATCTCTGGGAGTGAACTTCTTCAATTTGAAGATCTGGAGGTGAAGGTCTGGGATAGAAATTCTTTGTATCTGGAAAAGAAATTCTATTAATGTGGATAGCTTTATCCCTCCCGGAATTCTGTGAAGATGAGGATTCACAATCAGAATTACTGTCTGACTATTTTAATGTTTGAAGAGCCGGTTGGCTAGATGAAGTTTCTGATTTCTTGGTTCTGGAAATCAGTTCTTGGAGAAGTCTGGTATTCTTTTCTTATGTGGATTCCAATTTTGGAATGAATTTTGATATTTTAAAAGGTAAAACCTTGATTGGAGATTCTGGTTTAGCCTTTGTACTGGTTAATTTAAGTGAATCAAATGGTTTTATCAATGAAACAGCGGTCTGTTCAGTTGACTTTTGTTTTGGTTCATCAGGTTTAACTGGGGTTATAGTATTCTGTTTGTCAAGAATATCTTTGATGTTCTGGACTTGTTTCTGTAATGTAACTAATGAAAGATTAGTCCAATTATTTTGTTGGGCTATGTCTTTAAGTTCTGGTTCCTCAACGAGGATGACTGGTTTTAAATCTATTGTTCCTTCTTTAGTAGGAATATGTGTGTGTTGAAACGGAGGGTGCTCCGCATCAATGACTGTTGTGGAATTAGGTAAATTCCATTTTCTTGTTCTTGTAGTAAGAACATTAATGTTCATTGGTTTATTTCTATGTTTAAACCACATGAAAAATGGTACATTTAATCTAACAACTTGCAAATACTGGAGCCATTGGCTTTTTAGATCTGCTAATTGTTCATCGTTATGATTCTTAAAATACCATTCTCTGATCTGTTTATTTTCATCTAAAAGAAATTATTCTTTCAAACCTTGAACATCTCTTTCAAAGACTTCAGACAACATATTGATACCAAAGTCTGAGGCTGAAGGATTGAAGTCAACAAATGATGTATCTGTTGGTTCAAATTCTGCATAGATTGGTCGAGCAGTCTGTTCTTCAATCTTAATTCCTATTGGAACAGATTGAGTCTGGGTTCTGCTTGTTGATGGTAAATCAACGAAGCCTAAAGTAGGGTTAAAAATACTGATCCTAGAGATACTGGAAACTGATCGGGATAAAACTAATTCCCTACTTCCTCTATCTATCTTAATGGAAACTGTACCATCATCATATTGGATGATCTGTTCTATTCTGGAGTTCTGGACATTCTGGTCCTGAACAACTGGCTTGGTGGCATTTTCAATGTCCCACCTTTCTAGAAGTGAAACTTCGTTCCACTTAATGGTTCTGGGTATGTTAACTATTGATCTATTTCTATCCATGTTCCAAAGGATAGTTTCACCTTTTGGACGTTTTCTAGCTACAGATCTGGGATTTAATCCCGTAGTCATCAATTTATAATTAAGACGATAAATAACTTCATATGCGTGTGTACCACAATCAACATAATAATTATGCGTCTTAATATCTAACTGCAGTGCTTTCATGACATGTGGACATGTAAGCGATATGGTATGATCTGGAAAACAATTAAAAAAGATAGGTCCATTACATAGACTAGTCTCTACTAATCCTAGTAATGAATCATTGTACCTAAGTAATCTACAATCTCTTAGGGCTAGATATACACTGGTATCTAGACCTTCTCTGATTAGAGGCTTTAGTGCAACTTGCACATGGCCAATATGTAAAAACCTATAACTGCTTCTAATGGCTTTGTCTAGTGATTTATAGGAAAAAAGTCTGATGCTCTGTTGATCACTAGTTAATGGCACTACTTCTTCCTTACATCTAATAGTAAGTAGATAATTTAGGTCGATGAGACCTTTCTGGTAAATCTCTCTTATATTCATCTTAGGAGGTTTCCAATTACTTAACTCTCCTACTGTCCATGTCTGTTCTGTTTTAGCTATGGTATTATTATCTGATCTTACTGAAGCATTGCTGTTACTAGAAGCCATTACAACTATGTTGACTAGCTTTAACCTTACAATCTGTGAACTGACTTACTATCTTCGAAACTACCTCAAGGGACTCCTGGAGTCTACTGCTCTTCCGCGGGTCTTACTCGCTCCCTACCCTGTCTTCGTAGTTAGAGGTAAGTTGTCGATACAGGTATGTTGCTTAAGACTAACCTAATAGTTGCTCTGGCTCTAATACCAGAAACAACCCAGGGAAGATAAGATAATGAAAGCCATTGAATCCTCATCTTCGCAGAATTCCGGGAGGGATAAAGCTATCCACATTAATAGAATTTCTATCCTAGACCTTCACCTCCAGATCTTCAAATTGAAGAAGTTCACTCCCAGAGATCTTTTTCAGGGTCTCAAATCTATGAATGGAACATAGATGGAATGTCAGAATATCAATTTCTCAATGTTACCAAACAAATGATCATCATCGGTAACATTTACAAACAAGCTGTTTCTGAAAGAGCAGCAACCAGAAATATCATTCTTGGCTTCAATGGTCAGCTCAAAGGATGGTGGGATGACCACCTCAATGATGCTACCAAAGAAGGCATTCTTAACATGGTGAACCCATTCTTAATCAGCAAGGTCAGACAGAGTCATGTGCTCTATCAGCCTTAGTCTTCGATATCACCTACCATTTCATAGGTGATCCCATAGTTTATCAGGAACGAACATCTGAAATCCTCCAGAACCTCAGATATCGTACACTCCAAGACTTCCGATGGTATAAGGATGTCTTTCTCAGTAAATTATACCAAAGATCTGACAAAAACGCCAGTTATTAGAAAAAAAGATTCCTTTGTGGTCTTCCAAAGTTGTTTGCTCAGCAAGTGAGAGAATCCATTTCACTTGACTATCTAGGATTAGATTACGATCTAATAACATATGGTGATATGATATCACATATTAACAAGACTGCTTTGAAGATTTGCACTGATCTTTGATTTAAAGCACAACTTAAGAAACAGTCTAACAGAAAAGAATTAGGAAATTGGTGTGAACAGTATGGTATGGAAAGAATTAAACCACCCCATACTCAGAAGACACATAAATCCAGAATTTTCTCCAGGAAATATAAAAGTCATTTCAAGTCCATTGGACAGAAGTATAACCAGAAGTATGGCAACAAACCATACAGTCATAAGAAGAAACATTACCAGAAATTTTCACGAAGAAATTGGAAACCAAAGAAACATTACCAGAAATTTTCACGAAGAAATTGGAAACCAAACTATCATAAACATAGTAAAGAACAGAAAGCCACAGGTTGTTTCAAATGTGGTAAACCAGGATACTTTTCAAGAGATTGCAAAATCAGATCACTAATTCAATCATTAGAATTAGATGAAGCTACAAAGAGCATAATACTCCGGTCCATTGATAATCTTGAATCCTTATCCAGCTCTTCTCCAGATTCCTCTGACGAAGAAAACATTAATCAGATTGGAACAGACAACTACTATTCCAGTAGTTCTTCCAACTCCATTCAAGAATGTGCTTGTCCCAGCAAAGGAGCATGTTTCTGTCAGAAAGGATTAAATGTCCTTACAGACTCTCATAGTCTTATGATCGATATGATCTATAAGATTAATGATCCAGAAGAAAAGCAAGCTTATCTTCTCAGACTTAAGGAAATCATGGATTAGAAAGAGGAAGAGAAACCTCTATCCATACCTTCCCAAAATAACATCAAGAATACAAATTACTCTGATATCCTCAGTCATTTCCAGAAAAGGAAATCCCAGCCAATTGGAATCTCAGATCTCCAGCATGAGATTAAACTGTTAAAAATAGAAATTCAGCAACTCAGACAAGAATACGGATAAGAGATTTGTGATCTTAGACTTGATCATGAACATCTCCAGCAAGATGTCCAACTCTTACAAATAGAATCCATAGAACATCAAGAACATCTTTCTCAGAATGGTGAACTTGATAAATAGACTCAGATTGCTATTGGCAAACTAATAGAAGGAGCTAGCACCTCCAAACCAATAGAGGATTATCTCAATCTTCTAAACAGAATCACATATCAGAAATGGTATGTCCAGCTAACCATCAAGGTGAATGATTTCAAATTTGAAACGATTGCCTTATTAGACTCAGGTGCAGATATGAATTGCATTCAAGAGGTTGTAATTCCTTCCAGATATTTCGAAAAACCAGAGAGAAGCTTTCTACACCTGACTCTACAAAACTCCAGATTAGGTACAAATTACCTAATGCACATGTGTGCAACCAAGGTACTTGTTTTCCTACCAGCTTTGTGCTGATAAAACAGTTAAACTCCCAAGTCATTCTCGGGAATCCATTCTTCCAACAGTTATTTCCCATGACTGTTACAGAACATGGTATATCTTCCAATGTGTTAGGTAAACCAATCCTTTTTGAGTTTTATTTCCCTTCACAACGAAGAGATATTAACTCAATCCAACAAAAAGAAAACCAAATCAGTTTTCTGAAACAAGATATTAGAAGTCTCAGAATTGATGAACAGATTGCTAAACAGCAAAAGACATCAATGAATTCCAGACCAAACTTGAAAAAGAAGTTTGTTTAGAACTTCTTACGGCCTTTGGGTTCGTAAGAAACATTCAGTCTCTCTCCCTTATGAGAAGGACTTTTCAAAACAGAGTATTCCTACCAGGGCTCGTCCCATTCAGATGAATCAGGAATATCTTTCTCTTTGTAAAAAAGAGATTCATAGTTTATTAGATAAAAAGCTTATCCAACCCAGCAAAAGCCCATGGTCGTGTGCAGCCTTTTATGTTAATAAACATGCAGAACATGAGCGAGGAGTCCCTTGTTTAGTTATCAACTATAAGCCCTTAAATAAGGTCTTACAATGGATCAGATATCCATTACCCAACAAGAATGATCTCCTTAAGAGATTACATCAGGCCCATGTCTTCAGTAAATTTGACATGAAATCGGGATTTTGGCAGATCCAAGTCTTAGAATCAGAAAGGTACAAGACAGCATTCACCGTTCCATTTGGACAATATGAGTGGAATTTCATGACTTTTGGGTTGAAGAATGCACCTTCAGAATTCCAGAACATAATGAACCAGATCTTTAATCAGTTTTCAGATTTCACAATTGTTTACATTGATGATGTTTTAGTCTTCAGTAATGACATACATCAACATTGGAAGCATTTGCATATTTTCTTTAAAGTTATCAAAGAAAACGGTCTTGTGGTTTCTGCACCCAAGATTAGACTTTTTCAGACAAAAATTAGATTTCTAGGAAACATGATTTCCTTTGGGAAAATCACCCCTATCCAAAGAACACTTGATTTTGCAGAAAAATTCCCAGACATTCTGCGTGAGAAAACACAGTTGCAAAGATTTTTAGTATCTTTAAACTATGTTGCAGATTTTTATCCACGCATTCGCCATTTATGTAAACCTCTTTTTGAACGTCTTAAAATGAATCCTCCAGCATGGTCTGATATCCATACCAAAGCTATTCAGGAAATTAAGCGTCAAGTTAAAGTTTTACCAGTTTTGACTTTATGTCAACCAGACGCCCCAAAGATAGTTCAGACAGATGCTTCAAAATTAGGATTTGGTGGTATTTTAATACAGATTTTAGAAGGAAAAGAACACATTGTTCGTTTCCATTCAGGAACTTGGGATAAAGCCCAACAGAATTATTCAATAGTCAAAAAAGAGATTTTGTCCATTGTAAAATGCATATCAAAATTTTAGGATGATTTGTTGAACCAGAAATTCTTAGTTCGTGTTGACTGCAAGTCAGCAAAGGATGTTTTAACAAAAGATGTCAAGAATATTGCATCGAAACAAATTTTTGCCAGATGGCAGACTATTATGTCAATATTTGATTTTGATATTCAGTATATCAAGGGAGAGGATAATTCCTTCTCTGATTTCCTAACCAGAGAATTCCTAACAGGCTATGTGCCTATCACATAGGATTCTTCCAGGATTACCTTTTTCATTTTGTTTTGCAGAATCACAGAAGCGGACACCAAAAATCCAATTAATGGATTTAGATGGATTGTTTCAAGTCCACCGCAATTAAGTAGATTGAAACAAAGATTTCAGATCCAGTAGCAGAATTGATAATTTTCAATTCCGCGTTTCTTCCTATATATTGTTGCTAACCATTTACAGGAACCATTCACTCCTGACATTAGTAACAATGACACCCAAGAAAGACAAAGGCAAAGCAAAAGCATTCGATCTCAGCTCTTATGCTCAGAAAGCCAGCACACCAGTAACCACTCCAGCTCAGTCATCAACCCCAGTCAAGGTTGAAGAAAAATAGATATCCCATACACAGTCTTCTACCCAGTTACCCCTAGGTAGAAACCTCACAGTTTTGGGGACTTTGACCCCTCAAAAACAGTTAACCGGTGTTCATGCAGGTATTGTAGGTACATCGTCCTCACAGACGACAATCAGTAACAAGTTTCAGCCTCTTGTTGCTAAAACCAAACCAGTTACTCCAGAACCTAAACAATTACCATCCCCTTCATACATTTACAAGAATGTCTTTGACCAGATTCTTGTAATAGAACCAACACACTTCAAACAGAATCCAAACATTACCCCGGATGAGTTTGCTAGGGCATTTCTCCACCCCCATTCAAACTACATCCCAGACAACACATACAAAACACAGAGTTACTATGAGGCCATTCTCATAGCAACAGGTTCTATAGAGTTTGTCCCAGATGACAGTGACAAACAACCAGGCCAGTATAGCCATGTCAAGGCTAAATTACAGACTGTGCTCACCCTTGATCAATGGGCACAACCCCCACAGAAAACCAAACAGATCTCAGAAAATTTACCCCTCAGAGACTATAACTATTATGATTATATTCAGGCATGGTTCAGATGTTTCTATCGCCAGAATGATAAACATGATATGTCATGGTTTTTCCTTTTCAATAAAACATTTCCCCTAGAGGTCCCAAATTGGTTTATCCAATGGTGGGCATCGTATGGTCCTATAACAAACATTTTACCAGATCCTGTCCTCAAAGGATTCCAGTACTTCACGGAGAATTGGAAGGCACCAGAACAGTTAGCCTACATTCCCCCATTTTTCTTGTTCTATAGAATTTTCTTTGTAACATGGATATTCAGATCAGAATTCGCATTCAAACATGTATCTTTCGAAAACCAACAAGTCATACTGGCTTTCGGAAGAAATCATTCTGTCATGTGGTGGAAGAAGATGAACAACAATTCTTGTTCAACTCCAAAGGTCCAAGCATGCCTAGAAACAAATCAGAAACAGAAGAAGGAAATTCAACCAGAACAACAGGAGTTCCTCTCCTTCAAGAATTTCCTCCAAATCCAGTTAGCAGCGGCCACCAGTTATGATGAAGTTCAGGCCATTTTACTTCAGGTTGATGAGCTTGCCCCAGAACAGGCATCCATCTCCATAGACAGTGCCAATGACAATGAAGATGATTGTTATGGCATTTTTACACCATTGTAATTCACACAATGGAGTTTAGTTGTGTTCTCCGCCAAAAACGCAATACAGATGAGTTTTCCAGTGTTCTCTCCAAAAACACAGGACAGATGAGTTTCCTAATGTTCTCACCAAAAACATTGGATAGATAGGGTTTTGTTCTTCTAAGTTCCCTTCAAAAACTAGGATGCAACGGTTAGACTTCCCCTCTCTGAAGTAATATGGTTACTGAAGAATTCCATGAAACTTCAGCTAGTCCAGGACAAACGGCAACTGGTAAAAACATCTCAAGTCCGTTGATGGGTGTGGCTTTCCCAAAAAGCCAAAGAAGATTTAGAAACTTGTTTATCTTCTAGCCTGTATTTTATTTTGTATTTTGCTTAGTCAACTTACCTTTAGCAAACCTATCTCAACAATCTTGTAAGGTCACGGGATTGAGGAGCAGAAGGCGTAAGACTCCGTTGTTACCCATGTGGCAGTTATATGAGAGATAGTTAGGCTTCGAAGATAGTAAGGCTTCGAAGATAGTAAGACTAAGTACGATGTATATTAGATTATAGGGAAAATAGACTAGTTTATTTATTTTCTTTGTATTAGTGGGAAATATATATCACTCAGTGTTCTTGTATGTATTCTACCATAAGTCAGTATGGTCCAGACATGAGGAAGTTTTACAACGTCTTTAGCACAGAACCAATTCCAGACTCAGAGATGAAGAAGAAGATGAATCCAGTAAAGATTCCATCATCAGACATCATCATCACAAGACAACAAAATTACTTTCGGTCACAATGAAAGTAATCCAGTTAGAAACATCATTATCACATTAAGACAAAACAATATTCGGCCACAGTAAAAGCCGACACTATCCGGTCACTATTCATGAATAGTAAAATCACTTTTTACTGTTCACTTTAGGAAAAGTTACTTTTGACTTTTCATTTTTACATTTTACTATTGTATTTACATATTAGATATCCTATTTTAAGGCAGAGTCTCCCTCAGAACATAGGATCCGAATTCTCTTTCTTTCCCCAATTTTGTTTTAATTCGGTATCACTCTTTGTACATTGTACTCTTGTACAACCAACAGTTTAGCACAGTTACCTTCCAGTACATCTAATAACAAGTAAGTGACTTTGTCTCCTTTTATCTTCATCTTATTTGACTTTCATTTATTTTCCTGTCTATTATCTTTGTTTATTCCGCTTTTGTTATGGCTTTCATTATCTTATCTTCCCTGGGTTGTTTCTATATATATATATATATATATATACATAATAAATAACTAATCGAGTTTCGGATTTTGATTTTTGTTTTAACGTTATAAACCAAAACCAATCGGTTTACCTATCGTTATCACTTATATAACCCAAAACCTAACAAATTCCCCATTGATTTTTGTTATCAAATTTTTATCAGACGGATACCCATCAGTTTCGGATTAAACGAATAACCGTTCCCATCCCTATATATTCTTGAGGCGTTAGTTCACTTTTTTCTCTATAGTAAAAATCACTTACCATGAAAAGAAAAAAAATAGCGGTTAATACGTAAATCTTTATCATACAAACAAGGGTTAAGACAATACCCCAACTATATAAAGCATAATCCTATCTCTTAGTTTTTTTATTTACTCCGTAAAATCCAAAAGACACATTGATAGATGTTGATTTATAGACAAAAGGTTCCAAATAATTATTGTCGTGGATGACCAGGAAGAGTATTGGGTAGTGTATTACATGTGTACTAAATTTTAAGTGAGAAGGGCAACATCAGGGGTTCAAAACTTACTCAAAGCAATTCATTGTTAGGGGCATCCTCGAATCCTGAGCGGGACTTAGTTCTATATCTTCAGGTGTAGAGATACTTTGTGGCTTTAATTTTTTTGTTTTGAGAGGATCAACTGTGTCAATATCTAGTGGATTTTTTTGTATTTTTAAAAGAGTTAATTACACTTTGCCCCCTTGATGTATGACTAACTAACAATTTAACAACTAATGTTTTTCTTTGTATCACTTAACCCTCCTCCTTATCTTGATCCATAAAAATAGCACTTAAAGCATTATACCAAAACTTGAATGTACACAACTATCCTTGAGGGTAAAGTAATATAAATAAACATGAGGTAAATTACTACATTTCTTACACATTAAAATAAATATTTTACTAGCCTTTATAAAGAAAATATTATTCCATTATTACTTGAAAAAATAATAATTGAAATTTTTTACTTGTACCTAGTCAAACATAATAACAAGCTATCATTGAATCTTATTCATCTTTAAATAATTATATAAGTATTTGCTTTTAATTTTTCATTTTTTGTATATATCAACCAAACGTATACTTGTAATCTTCCTTAAAGAAAAATATTCTTTTATAAACCTTAGAAAAATGTAAGCAAATTGAAGGGAAAGAATAAGCTTGTATAATTTTGGCATTATTACATGCACTACTTTTGTCAACACAAAATTTGAATATTGATACTTAGAATTAGAATATTTGACTTCAAAAGGGTGAAAGTTTCTATTTTTATATGTTATTTTCACTATGATTTTTTTGGTAATTACAGGAAGCAATTTGTACTAATTTTAACAAGCATTAATATTGTTAAAAAATATTTTTGTAAAATGTATCACAAAAAAATCAAATTTTTTGAAGATGGAAAAGGTATAATAATCAAATTAGTCATGATTGAGTATAGACACAAGCTTATATTTATTTATTCTTCAAGTATGAATAAATAACGACCATCAAGAAAAAGACCTATAAAAGTGCAACAACATCTTATTTATAAAACTTAGTAATACTCGATCTCTTTGATGAATGTAGATTGTAACAATTTATATCATATTCTCTTTTTTTGTTTCTATCTCATTTACACCTCATGAGGGTAGTTTTGTTTCTATCTCATTTATACCTCTCGAGGGTAGTTATGTATAAAACTTAGTAATACCCCTTAAAAATTAAAGTTAATTTGAATCATATGACTTCAAAATATAAATTAAAGTTATCGTAATGATAAATATAAATATAGTTCTTACATAACGTTTAAATATTAATTATATATTAAGTCTTACGCTTGCAGTTAAATAGCAAAAATAATATTATAGTAATTGAGACTCACATATTTAAAATAAATTCTGACTTAACTATTGTGTATGAAAACTACAATTGAAAAAGAACACTTCCTTGTGTTAGTGAGATTGCATTGATTATTATATTTTTTTTTTATCGCATGTTGTAGATGCCAAAATCTACAATTACAAATTCGGAGCCACTAGCAACCTGTAAGGACAGAAAGCGAAGAAAGCGGCGTGAGTCTTGGGACATAGGTGTGGTGCTGGCCAAAGACACTCCGACGCTCAAGTTAGTAAGTTATCGGGTAGGACATAAAATAGAGAAAGTAAGGTGGGTAAAGCAGAGACTACTGTAATTATGGCGTCGTTTTAAGGAGTGTAGGCCGTGAAGATGTGGATGGGATAAGGGAAATAAGGCTAGTGAGGCTAGTACTCGATACACTCTCCTTATGTAGGCGTGGCCTACTTATAGGTGTGGTCAAGCCAAGAGTCACAAACTCTTGGGACTTGCACTCTGAGTAGACTACCTGATCGTTTATCGCGTAGTATAGAGGTGGTCTCTATCCCAAATCCTTCGTCGATCATCTGCTTCTCGTAGGCTAGACGAATGCGATAGGTCGAGAGTCGTTTATCCCATGGGACTTGCAACTTGAGTAGACTACTTCGAGGAAGTAATTACTTATCCCGTAAGATAAACCTCTATCCGAACTCGTCGATCATCGCTCGCTACAGTAGTTTAGTCCCTTAAGGTATCTTTCTCGGTCGCTTATCTGTCACGGTAGGTTAGTCCCTTAGGACTCTTCCTTGGTTGTTTATCCGCTAATACCTGTCAGGGCAATGGGCCGTGCCCGAGTCCGTCGTCAATTACCCATGTGAGGTAACCCAATGTTTGGGCTTAGCGCAGGGCTAGTGGCCTCTGCCTGGGCTCCGTTGGTATTAGGCTGCAACTTAAGGTACTATATGCGGGCCTTGGCCCAAGCATTAATGCCATCTGGGACTAAGCGAACCATCGTGGTTGGACCGAAGCTCCAAGCCCTTTTTTTACATTAACAGTTTGTCCCCCCACTCCCTAAGTCAAAGAGTCTTCGAGTTAGGGAGTAAGTTGGTCGTAAAGTGAACTCGACTTGTACTCCTCAGGAGAAATCACACCTTAGGCTCGTTTTAAAGCTAGCAACGCGCATTTAGAAGTCCACTTAAACACCCAAGCTTGACCCCACCTAACTATGCACCTTAAGTATCACCTAAGCTCTTAAAACACAAAACAAAAAGAAAAAAATTGTGCAGATTTTCCTGTAGCTGGGCCGAGAGCCAAAGAGGAGAGAAAAAGAAGTGATTTTGCTCATCAACTCTCCAATTCAAGCCAAGCCAAGCCTAGAGCAAGTAGTTTAGGTTGTGTGCAAGCTTCCTAGGTGCTCCTACGTGCATTGGTGAGGGATTTCACGGCTTATTTTCGCATTTCTAAATAGTTGCCATTTTCTTGATTTGTTGAAAATGTGATCAAATGCTATTGTATTGATTATCTATGCTATTATACCATGTATATGAATGCTAAAGAACATATTTGAGCCATCGTTTCGCTTTTTAAACGGTTAGAATCGTTAGTTTGATTTATGAAGTAAATAGTGACGTTTTTCTAGGGTTTTGTGTAATTACACGTATTAGCTTGATTCAACACTCCTAATAGATGCCTTAGGTGCTAATGAAGTTAGTCTAATAGCCCCGTGCACTTGAATTGCTCTAAAATCGCATAAAACGTGAAATAACCGACTTTAACAAAGGGGTTTCGGGGTTAATGTGAATCCGGGTAGATTCGGGCTTCACTTCTAGTATTCTTAGGTTACCTAAGTGCTATAGAAGCTTTGATAACCCTTGTTTGAAGCCTGGATAAGGTATGTGTAGTTTAAAGCCATAAGAGGGATTTTGGGGCTTTCGGGGTATTTGCGGGCGTTTGAATGAGTTAGAGGGTTGAAAGGGATCCTTGAGGGTTAGTTAGAAGGTTGGGAGAGTTTCCCTTTGAAATTGAATCATTAACTTGGGATTGGAAGAGAAATAATGTGAAAAACAAAGGGGTTTAAGTGTAATTTCGGTTGTCTCACGCTTCTAAGTCCATGGCATGACTCCTTGAGTGTTTAAATGTGGTTTCAAGTTGATTTGGAGCTTTCGGTATGATTCCATGCTTATCATGTATATGTCCCTTTGTAAAACTGCTTTTTAGCTTATATAATTGCTTCTATTCTAACTGCATCGAGGTCAACCTACTTTGTTGATCCTCCTATGTGTTATTGCTTATATTATTGATATTAACTTGCCATTGTAAAGTGCATTGCATAGTGGTTGCACAACCATAGTGTCAGGGGCGGTTGTGTTGAATATCGGCTGGGCGGCAGAAGGCTTGCCAGTGGATATTCGAACTCCGTACCCTATTCCCTTACTCGCCTGGTCCGGAGATTGCCAGGGGGTGTTGGGTCGTAGGATTATCGGGGTACATCCGGAGGACACCCACTGGAGTGTTTGGGGTTATGTCGGCTTATCGTGATTGTGATCGTGGTTCGTGGATCGTGAATGAAGACCAGCGAAGATTGATGTATAGGGGTTATGTGAAATGTATCCTTTTTAATGTGTGGTTACTTAAGCTATCGTTACTTCTTAAATTGTTTAATTACTATTGTTGATTAACTATCTTAATTGTTGCATTGCACGCCTCGGGAGACTTTATCCCTCACTAGGCAACAGTGGTTGCTCATACCTCGATATATGTTTCAGGAAGTGCTGAGAGTGAACCCCAACTAGTTGAGGTGCTAGTGGAAGAGGAAGAAGTTCAGGCTGAGCCTTTACCCTAGTTGTTGTGTGTTGTTGTCTAAGGTGGATTTGCCTTCTTGTTGTTACATGGTGTACTTTTATTGCTATAGCATGATCTATTTTGTGGCCTTAAGGCTATGTATATTCTTGTAGTTGCAAGTTGAAAGTTGTTGGTTGTAATGTTAGCTTTGAGATATTATGGCTTGTAATAACTTTTAATTCTCCTTTTAGTTCTTGCATGCTTGGGGGTGTATGTTTAGAGGTGTTGATTTCAACTTCTAAAATTGCTCTAATGTTATCATAGAATGGCATGTTAAAAAGGTTTAATGAAAAGTTAAGTTGGGTGCATGCATGTGTGATTTGGAGCTGTTGTTTGTCTCCTGGCTTGGATGGCCTTGAACCTTTGAATTTTAATTATAAAAGCTTGTTTTAGTATATTGTGGCTATTTTGAGCATTTATAGGTTTGAAAAATGTCCGCGGTACAGAGGAAACTCTGTCCATTTTTTCCTAAAATTTTGTGACCGGGTTTGGTATTAGGTTGTGATTAGCATATCTACTAGAGCCTCCGGTCTCGTGAGGGATTAGGGCGTTACAAACATGTTGTGGTTTATTAGTGCATGTACCTCAAGATTAGTGGGAGTAAGACTATTTTCCTAAAATTTTATGTTGAGGACATTTTGCTAGGTATAAATAATTTGACTATGTTTTATAAGTTTAGTATTTTTGAAGACTTTCAACATGAAAGATTTTGGAGAGGTCTTTTTCACTCTTGGCATCTAGACACACCAAGATAGGTCTCGTGGGCTTTTGGATCTATATCAAAAGGTTTATATTGATTGAGTTCTTAAATGATTTAATATGGAGAACTGTAAGCCTTATGATATCTTTTGTAAAGTATTTTTATGGGGTTTTCATAAAAATACTGTGAATATTATTTAGAAGTACAGATCCCAGCATAAATGTTGTTGAAGTTATAAATCAAGCATGTGACTTTTATGTTATAAATGGATCTCCCATAATTTATGGAAGGAAATAAGACTCGATATGTATTCCTTGTATTCTCCAGATTAATACATACAATAGTCTACCCAAAGGGGGTCATTGTGTGTGTTGTTTTGGAGTGGATGAATAGTAGTTGTGATTATATATAGTCAAAGAAATTTATCTACCCAAGGGGATTTATTTATGAGCTTGTGCATGCTCTATTGGTTTGAGAGAATGCATGCCTTAGAGCGATTTATTTGTCTAGAGGTGATTAACTTCCTGAATGTTGTGTATTCTCTTATTCACCTTCATGATTGGGATAATTATAGTATGTTGTATCCTCTGTTCAAATGGGAGATTATAATGATACACTTGGATTTCAGATATAATTTATTTTTATTCTGAGCTATTCTAATTACCCATATTCTAATCTAGTTTCCCTATGAACAAACAGTCATAGTTTACACAATAAAAGGGAACCATTGTTACTAAGAATATAAAACAAACTCGATGCTTGTTGATCTTCTAATTAGATTTTTGAGATCATAATGTTTAATTAGCATGTTGAGATATGGGTATTATGGAGTCCATGACATAAACAGATCCATGAGACCTGTACCATATGCTAGTGTTATTGAGAGCTTGATACATGTTCAAATGTGCACTAGGCTTGGTATTGATTTTGTATATGAGTGTTCTACTGTCATTTGATGCTATTGACTAGTGGGAGTTTTGCATTTTTATGCATTGTTGAATGTTCCCATTATTGTGTGTTTCTATTTCGCACTTTTGTGCAATTGTGGAATAGCATAATGTTTATGTTTTATAACATATACTTGATTATTCTGTGAACACTCATATGTATATTGAAGGTCTTGGTTTGGTGTCCATATTGGTAAGACCATCCATTGAGTTTAAATATCTCCTTGAGGACACCATTTTGATCGGAGATATGCATTCTTTTCTCTGGCCTATTGACTGCCATTATGGGAGGATATGAATGGTTGATTTCCTTGGCATATCGACCGCCAATTTTAGGGAAATCATGTTGAGGACTGACAAAGAAAGAGCACATTTGATTACATGTTGGTGCTGCTTTCTTGCTACACTGCCGTATATTAATCCATGTCAATGGGGTTGTTGGCATTTGTAACCATGGAAGGTTCTGTGTCAATATGGAACACTACGATCGCCATGATTCGATGTTTGATAATCTTATTGGACAGGATTGTGTTCGAGGTATTGTTCTATGAATCAGTGTTTTCAAAATTGTGGCCACATTAAGTATATTATTCAGCCTAATAAATGTTTTCAAAATATTTTTAGAAATAAACAAAACAATTAACGTTGCCCAAGTGGGAGATTGTTGGAATATTTCTCTTAAGTGGGCTACCGTTAATTACTTTTGATTTAATAAAAATAGGCTGAATATCTGATTCATAGAGATTGGGTTGTGATCATATTGCTTTTTATCCCACCTCATAAATATATGTACGGTTAATTGTGTAGGCCTTATATTCTGACTAAGCCTTTTATGGGAGGGCCTGTTAGAATAATTATAAATATATGGCTAGGTCCCCTCTCCTGCTCTAACCCTAAAACTAATTGTACCCATAAACGTTAGTTGTTCTTGGATAGAGAAAGAAAGAGGAAGACCTTGCCGGAAATCGGGTAACGATTTCAAATTTCAACTTGGTTTTATCATGGCTCAAACAGGTATGTTATTCCGCTGCTAATTATGTTTATATATATTGTGCTGCAAAATCATGTATATTGGAATATATATATATTTTATATGTGTGCTTACAAGGAAAACAAAGTCATTAGAGAAGCTGAATTTCTATTTCAATAGAGACGCCTTTTGCAGACACAACATGTTATGCTTAATGCCAAGTACATATCTAGGCATACATTTCGAGAGCAAAATATTTTTGCATGTGGCTACAAATAATTATTGTTGTGGATGACTAGGAACAGTATTTGGCAGGTGTATTACATGTGTACTAAATTTTAAGTGAGAGGGGCAACATCAGGGGTTCGAAACTTACTCAAAGCAGTTCATTGTTAGGGGCATCCTCGAATCCTGAGCGGGACTTAGTTCTATATCTTCAAGTGTAGAGATACCTTGTGGCTTTAAATTTTTTGTTTTGAGAGGATCAACTATGTCAATATCTAGTGGATTTTTTTTAAAAGGATTAATTACACTTTGCCCCCTTGATGTATGACTAGCTAACAATTTAACAACTAATGTTTTTCTTTGTATCACTTAATCCTCCTCCTTATCTTGATCCATAAAAATAGCACTTAAAGCATTATACCAAAACTTGAATGTACACAACTATCCTTGAGGGTTAAGTAATATAAATAAACATAAGGAGGTAAATTACTACATTTCTTATACATTAAAATAAATATTTTACTAGCCTTTATAAAGTAAATATTATTCCATTATTACTTGAAAAAATAATAATTGAAAATTTTTACTTGTACCTAGTCAAACATAATAACAAGCTATCATTGAATCTTATCCATCTTTAAATAATTATATAAGTATTTGCTTTTAATTTTTCATTTTTTGTATATATCAACCAAACGTATACTTGTAATCTTCCTTAAAGAAAAATATTCTTTTATAAACCTTAGAAAAATGTAAACAAATTGAAGGGAAAGAATAAGCTTGTATAATTTTGGCATTATTACATGCACTACTTTTGTCAACACAAAATTTGAATATTGAAACTTAGAATTAGAATATTTGACTTCAAAATGGTGAAAGTTTCTATTTTTATATGTTATTTTCACTATGATTTTTTTGGTAATTACAAGAAGAAACTTGTACTAATTTTAACAAGCATTAATATTGTTAAAAAATATTTTTGTAAAATGTATCACAAAAAAAATCAAATTTTTTGAAGATGGAAAAGGTATAATAATCAAATTAGTCATGATTGAGTATAGACACAAGCTTATATTTATTTATTCTTCAAGTATGAATAAATAACAACCATCAAGAAAAAGACCTATAAAAGTGCAACAATATCTTATTTATAAAACTTAGTAATACTCCACCTCTTTGATGAACGTAGATTGTAACAATTTATATCATATTCTCTTTTTTTTGTTTCTATCTCATTTACACCTCTCGAGTGTAGTTTTGTTTCTATCTCATTTATACCTCTCCAGGGTAATTATGTATAAAACTTAGTAATACCCCTTAAAAATTAAAGTTAATTTGAATCATATGACTTCAAAATATAAATTAAAGTTATCGTAATGATAAATATAAATATAGTTCTTAAATAAAGTTTAAATATTAATTATATATTAAGTCTTACGCTTGCAGTTAAATAGCAAAAATAATATTATAGTAATTGAGACTCATGTATTTAAAATAAATTCTGACTTAAGTATTGTGTATGAAAACTATAATTGAAAAAGAACACTTCCTTGTATTAGTGAGATTGCATTGATTATTATAATTTTTTTTTATCGCATGTTGTAGATACCAAAATCTACAATTACGAATTCGGAGCCACTAATAACCTGTAAGGACAGAAAGCGAAGAAAACGGCGTGAGTCTTGGGACACCGGTGTGGTGCCGGCCAAAGACACTCCGACGCTCAAGTCGGTAAGTTATCGGGTAGGACAGAAAATCGAGAAAGTAAGATGGGTAAAGCGGATACTACTGTAATTATGGCGTCGTTTTAGGGAGTGTAGGCCGTGAAGATGTGGAGGGGATAAGGAAAATAAGGCTAGTGAGGCTAGTACTCGATACCCTCTCCTTGTGTAGGCGTGGCCTACTTATAGGTGTGGTCAAGCCAAGAGTCACGAACTCTTGGGACTTGCACTCTGAGTAGACTACCTGATCGCTTATCGCGTAGGATAGAGGTGGTCTCTATCCCAAATCCTTCGTCGATCATTTGCTTCTCGTAGACTAGACGAATGCGATAGGTCGAGAGTCGCTTATCCCATGGGACTTGCAACTCGAGTAGACTACTTCGAGGAAGTAATTACTTATCCCGTAAGATAAGCCTCTATCCAAACTCGTCGATCATCGTTCGCTACAGTAGTTTAGTCCCTTAAGGTATCTTTCTCGGTCGCTTATCTGTCACGGTAGGCTAGTCCCTTAGGACTATTCCTTGGTTGTTTATCCGCTAATACCTGTCAGGGCAATGGGTCGTGCCCGAGTCCGTCGTCAATTACCCATGTGAGGTAACCCGATGTTTGGGCTTAGCGCAAGGCTAGTGGCCTCTGCCTGGGCTCTGTTGGTAGTAGGCTGCAACTTAAGGTACTATATGCGGGCCTTGGCCCAAGCATTAATGTCATCTGGGACTAAGCGAACCATTGTGGTTGGACCGAAGGTCCAAGCCCCTTTTTTGCATTAACAGTTTGTCCCCCCATTCTCTAAGTCAAAGAGTCTTCGAGTTAGGGAGTAAGTTAGTCGTAAAGTGAACTCGACTTGTACTCCTCGGTATAAATCCGCCACTTACCACGCAAATGGTTAATAGCCTACCAAATATTGGTGGATATCTCCACATCCTATGGGGTTTGTTTCGGGTATCGTATATTTTTTGGAATTCCGCAACCGACTATTCTGGTCACATCGTCACACATCCTACTGTCGCTCTATAGTCCCGTAACCTACCGTATTCGATTTTACAGCTCGCAACTTGTCTTTTCACCTTGAAATCGTGTAGCCTACTACGCGCTGCCATTTGTTCACAACTCACAATTCTCAAATTGTTCTAAGAGTACATTGCTTACCGTTGTTTGTCGCAAGATGGCAGACTACCACTTTCTCTCGATGCTCCGCAGCCTACCATTATTTTTTGCTCAATCACATCCTACCATTCTCGCGTTGCACTCCCGTACCTAGCTGCCTCGTTGTTTCTTTTTTTTAAAAAAAAACGTCTGCTGTGCATTTTACTAGCTAGTGATCATGGCACAGTAAGAGGAACATCCATGTACACTGGTCAACTTCATTAAATGCCATGATCTTGGTGAGGACATCAATTGTCATGTCCTTTACTGAATCAGCATTTTCGCTTTGTCTCCACTTTTTTTATACACATATATATATATATATATATACATATATATATATATATATATATACATATATATATATATATATATATACATATATATATTGTTTTTTTTCTTTTTTTTTTTTACACCTCTCAGCCAATAGGAGGCCGAAAGATGTTTGCTCCAGCTGATGAGATGGCGCATCAGCGTACCCACTGCGGATAGGATAGCTCATGTCTTGTCGACGCAGGGCCCACCTATTGCAGCAACAGGTAGGCGCTGCTCACGCTCCTTGCGTATTTCCAAGGAACCGCGGATAGGACAATGTCCTGTCTGCGATGGGGCTCGCGTGGTTAGGCCACTTATGGCCTGACCAGCCATGCGGACCCAAAAATGATCCTAGCCCGCCACGTGGCGGCTGCAACAGAAGTGAGTTCATAAAATTTTATTTCTTTTCGTTTTCCTCTGCTTCCTTCTTTTGGCTTAGAAATTCGAATGACTCTTTTCACAGTTTCGAACAGCGTTAACAAGTGAGTCATCTTCTTCTTGTCGTCGACTCCACAAGGACGTTGCAGCTGGCTTATCCGCCAGGAGCGCATCATCTTTTTCCCGTTTCTCCCGCGTGCCTTTGTAAGCTCATCATTGTCAAAATTGTTTAAATAAGTCACATTTTACATTTCTCTTTCACTGGGTTGAATATTTTTCATTCCTTCACCTCAGGCCCTCAGCCACGCGGGGCATGCGCTAGCTTGTTAGGATCCAGAATTTCCTTCGAAATTCCTTGGCTTCCTACGCGAGCCTCTAATTTCTTCTTCGCTTGCTATGTGAGTTTAGAATGTGTGTCCCTTTCTCTTTACGGTAGGACCACCGTTGAATGTTGTCTCTCATGAGCTTCAACCAAAAGTTGTTCCCTTCGTCACTTCTACCTTCCTGCAAAATGCTGATTGTAGAAGTGCAGTCATCTGTTTTTACCTCGCTTGGTAGCTACAAGAAATGTCTTATGAGAGATTCTTTGAAGCTTAAAATGCATACAGCTCCCTTTCGTTCTTGTATGACTATGCATGTATATTCATGTATGCATACATATACCAGTGTTTAGGGTAGGATGAATCTTTGGAGTTTTTGAGTTCCTACATGTTCAAATGCATGTATGCCTATGCGTAACTATGTATGTCTAAGCATACATGTATATGTTTCGCTCCATCGAGTGCGACTACCTTTAGATAGGTTATGACTTGGAACCTTGGTGGTAGGCGTCAACATAGTGACCCACGGTAGGTTGTAACATTTGTCCTTAATGGAAGGCGATACCTTAATGGCTCAAGGTAGGCTGCAACTTTGGACCTTAAAGTAGGCAATTCCTTTGCAATCCTCGGTAGGCTGCGACCTTAGACTTCAAAATAGGCGACAACTTAGTGATCCCCGGTAGGTTGCGGCCTCGGGCCTTAATGATAGGCTGCTTATTCGGCGAGACAAAGTAGGCTGCCTACTAGGGTCCAATTTCTACTGCCGAGGCTAGGTCAACTTCCCTGCGGTTTTATGACTGTAGATTAGTCATTGGTTATAAGCGTAGCATCACATCTTGTCGTATGCTACTATCACCATACTAAAGCGTCATTTGTTGTTCGTCGGTAGGCATGTCGTCACAAGGGGGTGCGAGGTCTGCCGTAGAATATTCCCTGTTTAGGAGTGAGGGAGAGTTAGTCAAACTTCAGGGAGAAGAGTCATCATGTAGCACCGATGAAGTGACTGTTGTGGATAGCTGGTCATATGAGGGTCAAATTAACTTAGAAGAGCTAACGAGTGCAGTGCATGTGGTAGGATCTGCCCCTCCTAACACATCGTCAGTCGACCTTAGAGAATTAGTTGGTCACCCGAGGAACATATTATCGGTGAGCCCCTGTTCGCACCTTAAGCCAATTGATATTGCTCGAATCAGAGTCTCTTATAGCATTCCCGAGGGGTGTAACGTTCGATTACCAAAACGCTACGAGAGGGCAGATTGGGACTCTCCCGATTGGGTGTGTATGTATGAACGTGCCTTCCAGATCGGCCTCTGTCTTCCCTTACCCTCACTAGCTCGTTAGCTATTGCAGCGTTACGAGATCGCCCCGGGTCAACTAATGTCGAGCACTTGGCTTGTGCTTCTTGGGTGTGAGGTTCTGGGAGAATGCGTAGGCGTACCGTTTGGGTTAGCCGAGTTGTTATACTGGTATTATTTAAAAGAGGATGAACCCGGTCGATACCACTTCGCGCCCAAGCCAGGGAAGGTCCCCTTGGTGATCCTTCCTCCTAATAACCGCTATTGGAAAGACAAATATTTCTTCATTTCCAGTGAAGTGGTGCTCGAGGGAGAACCGTATATCCCTCGCATCTGGGACCGTACTCGTGAGTTTTAAAACTTGTTGTTTTCTCTGACTAACACTCTTCGTATTGAGGACTAATACTTTTCCTTCATTGCACAGGTAGGATTGACATCAATTACTCCACAGAGGGTCCGTACACAAGGGATCGAATTAGGGCAATCTTGGCGCTGCCAGAGAAAGACCGCCTGCACTCTGTTGTTCTTTCAGAATCCAAGCTGCGTTCATCTGTGATTTGGAAGTAAGTCCCTTATTCTCTCGAAGGTAGGCCTTTCCCTTCTTTGGCTAAGCTTCCCTCGATACTAGCTAACCGGAGAGCACTTGAAGGTTTAGGTTACAACTCGTTTGACCTACCAACCTTACGTGATCCACTTGTTCACGAATACAAAGACAATATCATGTCGGGTAGGTACCAAGCTGCCAGCAGTGAGCAAGCGATGCAACGGCACATTTAGAAGAGCAAAAAAGCGCCTACGGGGGACTCCGAGCCGGTCGTGCCCCCTACTGTTTTGGCTATTCCCGTGGTTCAATCTGGCCAGGTCGAGTCTAGCCAAGTGTCACAGAAATGGCACGCTACTGAGCCGACCCCTCCGACAGACCATCTCACGATTGAGTTCCCTCTTGAGGCATCATCTATCTCTAATGCGAGTTCAGTGCTAGCTCCGGTGTCGAAGCTGTTTCTCGCCGATGATGCGGCCCTTTTGAGGAGGATGACGATGTCTGCTTCTGCTGAGTGGGGTGTGACCCACGCTTTTCAGGTATTGTGGATTGCATATTCTGTAATCATCTCCGCCTTTATTGACTCTAATTTTTCCATGGTCTCTTTTTTTGTTGCAGGCGCTCAAGGCAATCCTTTACAAAAATAGGGAAGTTGCGGGTCTCCAAAAGAAGCTTGAGAGTGTCGGGGCCTCAAATACAGTGCTTACAAAATCACTGGCCACGATAAATAAGGCAGTTAAGAAAGCAAAAGACCGCATGGGTGCCCTTGAGCAGGAGGTGATCGAGAAAGACCGCAAACTAGTGGAGGCTACTCTGGAGTTGAAGTTCAAGGAGGAAGCATGGAGTGCTGAGAAGAAAGGATTAGAGTCTCAGCTGGAGGACATCGCTGATGACATATCCTTGGCAACAGAGGCTAGACTGATGAAAGAGTTCAAGGATGGGAAGGCCAGCGACTGGGATTACAATGGTATCATCAAGCATTATGAGGAGTTTTGTTATGCTTTGGATGCCGATTCCCTGGGTGAGCCTAGTGGCTCAGCTGAGATGGATACTGTTACTAGAGATGTACCCCTGGGGGACCTGCCCAGTTAGTTTACCGGACCGTCGTCAGAGTGGCTTGCAGCGCACCATGCATCCCTCTTTTGTCTAAATTCTAGCTTGATATCTATAGGTATTGCGCCGCTGATACCTTTTTGTAATGCGTATATGATGCTCTAGTTATGTTTTTTTGGCACGATAGGCGACAATCGACCAGGGACCAAACGCTCTGCGCACTTGGTGCCCTCGTTTTCTTTTGTTATGCTGTTGGCGCAGCGTAACTTTGCTTTTAAGGTTTCAGGTGTACTTTGTGTTTCCTTTTGTAAATGTCTTCGTGTATGCTCCAACCGTTTCTCAAATTATGCAACCTTCTGTATACAACAGATTATCGCGTGGGTAGTTTGGCCTTTTATTCTCACGGTGACGGAGCGGCAGACTATTGGTTTAGTTGCATCTCCACGGCCAATCCGTCGGTTATTCCATTTGGAATTTGAAAGGTGTGCTCCTACCACCCTTAGTAACCTACTAGCGGGAGAGACCATATTATCATTGCGGAGCCTACCGTAGCATGTCGCGGCATACGGGGTCATGTTAATACATTGTGAATTTTAAACTTTTGCTTAGTAGGTTACTCCGCTTGGGATTCTAAATCGGTTGGTTAGCCACGTCGGTGCCTACCTCAGTGGGTTGCACCCTTTAAGCACTTTGATTGATAGGTGGGTCACTTGGGCCCTACCACAACAGACCGCGCCCTATGGGCGTCTTGTTTGATATGCAGGTCACTTGGACCCTACCGTAGTAGGTTGCTCTATTTCAGCGTAGTCCCTACCATAGTAGGTTACACCCTTTAGACGTTTTGTTTGCTAGGTGGGTCCCCTAGACCCTACTATAGTAGGTTGCGCCATTTAGGCGTCTTATTTGGTAGATGGGTCACTTAGACCCTACCATAGTAAGTTGCGCCCTTTAGGCGCCTTGTTTGGCAGGTAGGTCACTTAGACCCTACCGTAGTAGGTTGCGTTATTTCGACGTCTTAGTTGGTAGGTAGGTCAGTTAGTCTCTACCATAGTAAGTTACGCCCTTTAGGCGTCTTGTTTGTTAGGTAGGTCCCTTAGACCCTACCATAGTAGGTTGCGTCATTTAGGCATCTTATTTGGTAGGTAGGTCACTTGGACCCTACCTGTAACGACCCCACCCGGCCCTTCTCAAGACTAAGTCAAAGTCTGCGTTTAACGTCATTACGACTTCATAATTTTCTATTAAAAAGAACAGTAAATAAAGAATTACTTAATAACAAGCATTTATATAATAATTTAAATACAAAAGGGTGTTACAACATCTGAGATCTGATAACTACCCGGCTATCATACAAACTGAGGTTTCAACACAGCTACCCTTCTTTCCGAAATTAATACAACAAACTCTAACTTTTACAACTTGGATCCAATTATGACAGCAAGAGGCTTCGAGCAGGTAAACATTTAAAGTCAATTTCTATTTTAAGCTAAGCTGTACCTGCACTAGGGGGAGAAAAGAGGGTGAGCTCTGGGGAAGCTCAGTGAGGATAAAATAGAAGAGTTTTGAAAACATTTCTGGTTGGTCTCTTTTGCAAATCATGATGCTATTCACGTATGGTAGTATAACAAATTATTCACATAAGATACATATAACAAGTAGAAATTACTATTCAAGTCACATATCGAGTAACAGTAATAATTTTTAGATAGATAATCAATTTATATTGCAATAATAATCACATTTAGTGCCATATACCCACATCAGATATCAGTCTACTCTCCGAGGGTGGAATGTCAAGCGAGAGTAGGACACTACTCTCTAAAAGTGGTACCAAGCGAGAGTAGGAACAAGTCAATCATTTCATGAGGTGGCCAGCCTTAATCATAATTCCAACTATTTATCTCTCCCAAGAGAATACTCCGGATTGTACCCGAAACCTACGACCCAACTCTCCGAGGGTGGTACCAAGCGAGAGAGGGAATAGGTCCACGATAGACACGGGAACACTGGCAAGCCCTATGCCGCCCGGCGTTCGTGCAAGCTATCGGGTTTGAGAAAAGTGTCTGCCTGTTTGATTTCAGGGGGTCAAGTGACCCATTTATAAAGGTTTTTAAAGCTGCCACAGGGGAAACACATGTCCCGCCACGTGTCTCACATGCGTGCCACGTCTATGCATGTGTGACACATGTCCCCCTATATGTCACGCATGCGTGGCATGTCCACGCATGTGTGACACGTGTCCCTCCACGTGTCTCGCATGCATGGCACGTCCACGCATGTGTGACACGTGTCCTGAGACACGTGTCACTCCCTGAGAGTGACACCAACATTTCATTTTTTGCCCGTTTCGTGCGCAAGTGCCCCGATTTTCGTATTTTCGGGCCGGGATACAATTTTGCCAAACTTTGCCTTTAAGTAGTACAAGTTAAAGGAAACCCAATGGCGTATACCCGTTTTTTTGCTGCGGGATCCCAATTTTCCTATAATTAGCCCCGAAGTGAAACCCATTTTTTCCGGATCAAAAACCCCTAAAATCGGGAAAACAGCCGAAATAGCCTGAAAAGTTAAAGGAAATCACCCATACTCTTGTAAGCAGCTGAAAAGTTTTATTTGGTCATGATATGGAGCTTTACATCCCTGTAACAACCCTAAGCTTAATGTTAATTCATGTTATAAGAACATCTAATAATAGATTACTATTAATCGTAATACCAATTGATTTTTAAATAATGAGACAATTAACTATAGATTAAATGCAGGCAAATAATCACAAAGGCACATTTTTCAAAAATAATGAAAGAAGTAAATATAAATAAATACTTGTAAATGCATGGTCGGGCTCAGGTATTACATCCTCATCCCCTTATAAAAATTGTGCCCTTGCAATTTACTTCTCCAGTACCTCCGGTCCATTGCGCGAGATTGAATACCGGATGCCAAGTAAGAATTTCAAACATGAGCCTATAATTGTAATACCCAGATGAGAATACTAAAGAAAACCGTACAAGAATACTATGCGAAAATAAGAAATCACAGGAAGAATACCAAGAGAAATATGAGCTAAGAATTCCTGAATGCCAAATAAAGGCAATATAAATGCCAAATAAAGGCTATGAATACCAAATAAAGGCTCAACTTAAGAAATCCAATCTAGAATGCTAAATAATATTACCAAATAGAAGTCCAGACAAAATACCAGTGAAGAATTCCAAGAATTCCGAGTGAAGATATGAAAGAAGATACCAACAGCTAATCAAGCGGCGAGTATTGAACTTTTTTCCAGACTACCATAAACCACTGATCAATTGTTCCTTCTTTGGTTGATTCGCATTTGAGAAGATCCGTTACTAGCTGATACTTTCAGGGGAAGGGGGACTACTTACCATTTTATGGGTAATGCATGTGTACAATTAATAATTTCAGCTAAATTAAACATGCAACTTAGAGAAAATAGATTCACACTTAGAAAATAAGCACATTGAGCACATATGATTATGCCAAACACATATCCTTAAAACACGACTACCCACTGTCAGAAGATCCTATCCCGGCTTATGAGCTATCTAAGCTCTGATACCACCTGTAACGACCCCAACCTGGCCCTTCTCAAGGCTAGGTCAAAGTATGCATTTAACATCATTGCGAGTTCATAACTTTATATTAAAAAGAACAATAAATAAAGAATTACTTAATAACAAGCCTTTATATAATAGTTTAAATACAAAAGGGTATTATAACATCTGAGATCTGATAACTACCCGACTATCATACAAACTGAGGTTTCAACACAGCTACCCTTCTTCTCGAAATTAATACAACAAACTCTAACTTTTACAACTTGGATCCAATTATGACAGCAAGAGGCTTCGAGCAGGTAAACATTTAAAGTCAATTTCCATTTCAAGCTAAACTGTACCTGCACTGGGAGGAGAAAAGAGGGTGAGCTCTGGGGAAGCTCAATGAGGATGAAATAGAAGAGTTTTAAAAACATTTATGGTCGGTCTCTTTTGCAAATCATAATGCTATTCATGTATGGTAGTATAACAAATTATTCACATAAGATACATATAACAAGTGGAAATTACTATTCAAGTCACATATCGAGTAAGGGTAATAATTTTTAGATAGATAATCAATTTATATTGCAATAATAATCACATTTAGTGGCTTATACCCACATCACATATCAGCTTACTCTCCGAGGGTGGAATGCTAAGCGAGAGTAGGACACTACTCTCCGAGGATGGTACCAAGCGAGAGTAGGAACAAGTCGATCATTTCATGAGGTGGCCAGCCTTAATCACAATTCCAACTTCTTATCTCTCCCAAGAGGATACTTCGGATTGTACCCGAATCCTACAACCCAACTCTTTGAGGGTGGTACCAAGCGAGAGAGGGAATAGGTCCACGATAGACACGGGAGCACCGGCAAGCCCTATGCCGCCCGGCGTTCGTGCAAGCTATCGGGCCTGAGAAAAGTGTCTGCCTATTTTATTTCAGGGGGTCAAGTGACCCCTTTATATAGGTTTGCAAAGCTGATGCAGGGGAAACACGTGTCCCACCACGTGTCTCACATGCATAACTCGTCCACGCATGTGTGACACGTGTCCTCCTATGTGTCACGCATGCATGGCATGTCCACGCATGTGTGATACGTGTCCCTCCACGTGTCTCGCATGCGTGGCACATGTCCTGAGACACTTGTCACTCCCTGAGAGTGATACCAACGTGTCATTTTTTGCCATTTTCATGCGCAAGTACCCTGATTTTCGTATTTTTGGGCCGAGATGCAATTTTGCCAAACTTCACCGTTAAGTAGTACAAGTTAAAGGAAATCCAATGGCATATACCCGTTTTTCGCGGCGGGATCTCGATGTTCCTATAATTGTCCTCGAAGTAAAACCCTTTTTTCCAGATTAAAAACCCCTAAAATCGGGAAAACAATCAAAATGACCTGAAAAGTTAAAGGAAATCACCCATACTCTTGTAAGCAGCTGAAAAGTTTTACTTGGTCATGATATGGAGCTTTACATCCTTGTAACAACCCTAAGCTTAATGTTAATTCATGTTATAAGAACACCTAATAATAGGTTACTATTAATCATAATACCAATTGATTTTTAAATAATGAGATAATTAACTATAGATTAAATGCAGGCAAATAATCACAAAGGCACATTTTCCAAAAATAACGAAAGAAGTAAAAATAAATAAATACTTGTAAATGCATGGTCGGGCTCGGGTATTACATCCTCCCCCCCTTATAAAAATTGTGCCCTCGCAATTTACTTCTCCAGTACCTCCGGTCCATTGTGCAAGATTGAATACCGGATGCCAAGTAAGAATTTCAAACATGAGCCTAGAATAGTAACACCCGGATGAGAATACCAAAGAACACCGTACAAGAATACCGTGCGAAAATAAGAAATCTCAGGAAGAATACTAAGAGAAATATGAGCTAAGAATTCCCGAATGTCAAATAAAGGCAATATAGATGCCAAATAAAGGCTATGAATACCAAATAAAGGCTCAACTTAAGAAATCCAATCTAGAATGCCAAATAAGATTACCAAATAGAAGTCCAGACAAAATACCAGTGAAGAATTCCAAGAATTCCGAGTGAAGATATGAAAGAAGATACCAACAGCCAATCAAGTGCCGAGTATTAAACTTGTGTCCAGACTACCATAAACCACCGATCAACTATTCCTTCTTCGGTTGATTCGCATTTGAGAGGATCCGTTACTAGCTGACGCTTTTAGGGGAAGGGGGACTACTTACCATTTTACGGACCCAATCTCCTTCTTTGAAGGTTCTGACCCGAATATTCTTGTTGAAGTGTCGCGCGACCATTTGGTGGTAGGCTGCAATTCGGACTAGAGCTCGTTCTCTCTTCTCATCAATGGTGTCGAGCAGATGGCTTAGCTCTTGATCGTTTTCTTCTTCGGACGCTTGCTCGACCCGGAGGGTAGGAAGCCCAACCTCAGCGGGAATGACTGCCTCCGTACCGTAGAGCAGATAGAATGGCATTTCCCTAGTTGAGGATCTTGTCGTAGTTCGATAGGACCATAGTACGCCTAGAAGCTCGTCGGCCCATCTTCCCTTTGAACTCTCCAGCCTTTTCTTGAGGGTTAAGATGATGGTCTTGTTAGAAGATTCAGCTTGGCCATTGGCTTGTGGATAGCGAGGAGTGGAAAAAGTTAGTTGGATCTTCCACTCCTTACAGAAGTCTCGAAAGTCGTGGCTAATGAATTGAGAACCGTTGTCTATGATGATTTCCCATGGGACCCCAAATCTACATATGATGTTTCTCCAAACGAAGTTCTTCACCTCCTTGTCCCTGACTTGGTGGTAGGCCTCAACCTCGATCCATTTGGTGAAATAGTCCGTGACAGCAAGCATGTAGACGCGTTGTCCGGGTGCGGTTGGTAGCTTGCCCACAATATCCATTCCCCACTTCATGAATAGCCACCGGATATAAATGCTAGCAAGCGGGTTGGGCGGTTGGTGAGGAACCTGCCCAAACCTTTGACAATTGTTACACTTTTTCACATATTTGATGGCATCGCCGCCCATTGTCGGCCAGAAGTACCCTGCTGTGAGAGCCTTATTGGCAAGATTGCGCACCCCATAGTGGTTGTCGCACTGCCCCTCATGTAGCTTAGCTAGTACATAGTCTGCCTCCTCCTTACTAATGCACCGGAGGTATGGTCCAGAGTATGACCTCTGATAGAGCCTACCTCCGATGAGACAAAACCTTGCTGCTTTTGATCTAAGCTTGTCAGCTTCGTTACAGTCCTCTGGTAGGATATCATCTCGTATGTACTGTATGATAGGGGTCATCCAAGTCGGCACTTCATTGACGCTCGTAACCTCAACTGACTTTTCTTTCCACACCGCGGGCCACTGCAAGTAAACAACAGGTACTACCTGCGGGGCCGTGACCTGTGTAGCTGCCCCTAAGGCTGCTAGTGCGTCGGCATGACTATTATCATCCCTGCTTATCTGCTTTATCTCAAATTCCTCAAAGGCTGACTGTAGCTCTTTGACGACTGCCAGGTAGGCTGCCATCTTATCATCCCTTGCTTGGTAGGCTTCGGGGGTCTGATTGACCACCAACTGCGAGTCGCTGCTGACGGTTATTCTCTTTATATTCATCTCCTTGGCCAAGGTCAGCCCTGTAACTTGGGCTTTGTACTCTGCTTCGTTGTTCATAGCCTTGAAACCATATTTGATGGACCGCTCTATGATGTCTCCCTCGGGAGATCGTAGCACTAATCCGAGGTCGGAGCCCTTGACGTTGCTTGCTCCATTTATGCTCAGGACCCACTTCTCTTGCCTTGCTGAGACGTTCAGGCATAACAACTCTTTCTCTGCTAACAGGTGGATGCCTAGTGTGAAATCGGCCACAAAGTCAGCTAGGGCTTGCGATTTAATCGCGGTTCGCGGCTGGTAAAAGATTTTGTACTCACTGAGCTCGATCACCCACTTTGTAAGTCGCCCAGAGAGCTCAGGCTTTTGCAACACGGACTTGAGTGGGAAAAAGGTTAAGACCACTATTGGATGGCACTGAAAATAGGGTCGTAACTTCCGAGCCGTAGTGACAAGGGCTAGTGCTAACTTCTCCAACTGGCTATACCTTGTTTCAGCGTCGAGCAGGGCTTTACTTGTGTAGTAGACTGGATGTTGCTTCCTCCCTTCCTCCCGCACCAGGACTGCGCTTATTGCCGTTTCTGAGACTGCCAAATAGATCAGTAGGGTCTCCCCGTTTCTTGGTTTAGAAAGCAATGGTGGGCTGGTAAGATATGCCTTGAGTTGTTATAGCGCCTCTTCGCAGGCAAGTATCCAAGCAAAGTCTTTATTCTTCCGGAGGGTATCAAAGAAGACGTGGCACTTCTCAGAGGACCGAGAAATAAACCTGGTTAGAGTTGCGAGCCTCCCAATGAGTTTCTGTACTTCCTTGACATTAGTCAGAGATGGGATATCGAGGATGGACCTGATTTGGTCGGGGTGAGCTTCGATCCCATGTTGGGTAACCAGGTATCCCAAGAACTTTCCAGAAGTTACCCCGAATGAGCACTTCGTGGGATTCAACTTCATGTTATACTTCCGCAAAATTTCGAACATCTGGTTCAAATGACTGAGATGGTCTTCCGCAATAAGAGACTTTACCAGTATGTCATTGATGTAGACCTCCATGGTTTCACCTAACAAGTCAACGAACATCTTGTTAACCAGGCGTTGGTAGGTTGCACCAGCGTTCTTCAAGCCAAAAGGCATGACTTTGTAGCAGTATATTCCTCACTCAATGATGAAATTCATCTTCTCTTAATCCTCTAGATGTATGAGTATTTGGTTATAGCCGGCAAAGGCATCCATGAAGGTGAGGAGCTCATGCCCTGCCGTTGCATCCACAATTGTGTCTATGTGTGGGAGAGGAAATGAGTCTTTCGGGCACGCCTTGTTCAAGTCTGTAAAGTCGATGCAGACTCTCCACTTATCGTTCTTCTTCCTTACAACCACCACGTTCGCCAACCAGTCAGGGTAGAGGACCTCGCGAACGGATCCAATGTCAATCAATTTTTGTACCTCTTCGTGGATGATACGATTCCTCTTCAACGTGAACTTTCTCCATTTCTATTTGACAGAAGAGTAGGCTGGATCGACTTGTAGTTTGTCAACCATGACCGCTAGGTCAATTTCAGTCATGTCTGCATGAGACCAAGCAAAGCAGTCGTGGTAATGGCTGAGGAAGTGCACTAACTGATCGCACAGTCCCGACTTTAACCTTGAACCAATCTGAACGACATGATCTAGATGGTCGGGGTGGATTTGTACCTCATCGAGCTCTTCCATGGTAGGCTGATCAGGGTGACTTTGCGTTGTAGTCTGTTCCACTTGATACAAAACATCATGGCCAGCCTTTCTCAAGGCAGTTCGGTAACACTCGCGAGAGTCCCTTTGTTGTCCTCTTATTTCACCTGTTCTCCAGCTAGTCGGGAACTTGATTACCTGGTGGTAGGTTGACGGAATGGATTTCATCTCATGAATCCATGGACGCCCCAATATGATGTTGTAGGAAGATGGACAGTCTATTACCAGGAACCGAGTATGGTAGTTAACGCCCTCGGCGTAAGTAGGGAGAACAATTTCTCCAATAGTGCTCTTATGTTTGCCACTGAACCCAATTAAGGTGGTTGAACGTCGAGTAATGCAGGCTTCATCGATTCCCATTCCCCTAAAGGCATCTAACATGAGGACGTTGGTAGAGCTACCATTATTGACTAGTATCCTCCTGACCAAGCAGTTGGCTACCATCAGCGTTATGACTAGGGCGTCATGGTGCAGATTGTCCAAGTAGGCTGCTTCATTATTAGAGAATGTGATGATCTGCTCAGGCTCAAATTCCCTAGGTGGCTGAGGCCTTGAGCCGAAACCAATAGCTTGATGAACGTGTCTTCTCACCGTCGAGTGGTTGATACCACTGACCTCCGATCCACCAGTGATGCAATTTACTGTCCGCTCGAGGCGTGGCGGCTCAGATGGGGTGACCTCTCGAGCCTTTTGTTTTCCCTCTCGCTGGGTTACGATCTGTCTTCCCTTATCGGTCAGGAATTGGGTGAGGTGCCCCTTTTTCAACAACTTCGCGACTTCTTTCTTGAGTCCAATACACTCCTCTGTTGTGTGTCCATGGTCGTCATGGAAGTCATACCATTTAGGTTTATCTCTCCAGTCAGCGGGGGACCTCATCTTCTCCGGCCACTTGATGGCTTTGCCTATTCTCTTAAGGGTATGAATCAGTTCAGTCAGGGATATACTGAGGTTGTAGTCGGGCACCCTTCGCACATTCGGACTGCAGCCTCGCCTTTGTCCAAGTGGTCTCCTATCATCGCGTAATCTCTTATTTATTTGTTCCTCAGTAGGGTAAGGCTCGCGCATTTTAGGGTGCGAATCCAATGCTATTGGTCGTCTGCGGTCTTCCTTGTCATGGTGCGAGGGCGAAGGATGACAGTTTGATGCATCCTTCTCCTACTAGATCTGAGCCCATGCCTTGGCTAGGACATCCTCTATAGTCTTGCACGGGTACTTGGTCAGCTCCTTGTATAGATCGAACTCAGGAAACAGGCCTTTGCGAAAGGCTGAGACAATCGTGGCTACGTTGCAGTATAGGATGGATACTTTTTCCTTGTTAAATCTTCCCACGTAGTCGCGCAACAGTTCGCCTCTCTTTTGCACAATTAGATAGAGATCATTTGATTGCTTTTCTAGTTTTTTGCTGCTTGCAAACTGTTCCACGAATTTGTCTGTTAACTGGGTGAATAAGGAGATGCAGTTGTTCGGTAAACTTGTGTACCATTGCAAGGCGGGTCCTACCAAGCTGGAACTGAAGCCTTTGCACATGCAAGCTTTTCTGGAATCTCGTGGGATGGCTACCGTGAACATCCTTTGCTTGTATTGCATTATGTGGTCGTCAGGATCAGTAGCCCCATCATAGGGCCTCATATTCAGAAAACTAAAGTTAGTCGGTATCTCTACCAAGGCGATGGCATCAACAAACGGGGAGTTAGCAAAACTGTTTGCTGCACTCTTCTTGATGGGGATAGGTACCCCAGGGATCCTCTGGATTAGAGATTCCATCTCTTGGAACCGATGAAAAATGTCTTGGTTCAGCCCTCCCTCATCTGCCAACTAAGTTAGTGGCCGCTTAGTGGTGACAGTAGGTTAGAGGTGAACTCCACTCCCGGGCGTTTGTTGTGGTGTAGACCCAAGGGATTGCATTGGCACCATCGATTATCCGTGGACAATCGACTTTTCAAGATCAGGTGGGGTGGCAGATGCTGTGAGGGTCTTGACCCTTTCTTCTAGCTCGATGTTTTTCTGGCGAACAGTAGTGTTCTCCGCTTCAAGTTCTTTTAGCTTGTCCTTGCAAGTATCCATCTCGGCTATCAAGGCCTCCATCTGTGTATGAGGATCGCTCTAAATTCTCGTTTTGGCCATTGCTTTCGTCGCAAGTAGAAATTACCAAGGGTTCGTAGCTTTTTGTTTGAGTAACTAAGTTGCTAGGGCCCCACGGTGGGCGCCAAATTATAGATGCCAAAATCTACAATTACGAATTCAGAGCCACTAGAAACCTGCAAGGACAGAAAGCGAATAAAGCGGCGTGAGTCTTGGGACACCGGTGTGGTGCCGGCCAAAGACACTCCGATGCTCAAGTCAGTAAGTTATCGGGTAGGACAGGAAATAGAGAAAGTAAGGTGGGTAAAGTGGAGATTACCATAATTCTGGCGTCGTTTTAGGGAGTGTAGGCCATGAAGATGTGGAGGGGAGAAGGGAAGTAAGGCTAGTAAGGCTAGTACTCGATGCCCTCTCTTTGTGTAAGCGTGGCCTACTTATAGGTGTGGTCAAGCCAAGAGTCACGAACTCTTGGGACTTGCACTCTGAGTAGACTACTTGATCGCTTATCGCATAGGATAGAGGTGGTCTCTATCCCAAATCGTTCGTCGATCGTCTGCTTCTCGTAGGCTAGACGAATGCGATAGGTCGAGAGTCGCTTATCCCATGGGACTTACAACTCGAGTAGACTACTTTGAGGAAGTAATTACTTATCCCGTAAGATAAGCCTCTATCCGAACTCGTCGATCATCGTTCGCTACAGTAGTCTAGTCCCTTAAGGTATATTTCTCAGTCGCTTATTTGTCACGGTAGGCTAGTCCCTTAGGACTCTTCCTTGGTTGTTTATCCGCTAATACCTGTCAGGGCTATGGGTCATGCCCGAGTCCATCGTCAATTACCCATGTGAAGTAACCCGATGTCTGGGCTTAGCGCAGGGCTAGTGGCCTCCGCCTAGGCTTCGTTGGTAGTAGGCTGCAACTTAAAGTGCTATATGCAGGCCTTGGCCCAAGCATTAATGTCGTCTGGGGCTAAGCGAACTATCGTGGTTGAACCGAAGGTCCAAGCCCGTTTTTTGCATTAACACATGTCACATATAATAGTAGTAGCAAATCTTTAAAATCCTCAATTATGTTATTTGAAACTTTTGAAATACAACAGAAACTAATAAATCTCTTAAATCCACTATGATCAATAGGAAAATTGAGGCATTTATGTCAAATGATAGCAAATCTCAAGTTACGGTATGCAATGGTCTTAAAAATTATTATAAAATCCTTTTAAATAATATGATTTTTCTTCTCCATTTTTATAATACTTTGTTTAATATCATTTTTTATACTTTTATATTTATAATTTTAAAATTTCAATACATATGTAAAACTAAAATAATAAAAATAACTATCTATGTAGGGGGGCGGGAAATGGTTATCCCCGCGCCTCGCCCTTCTTTCCATCCCTTCCCCCCCCCCCCCTCCCCCCGCACGCGCGCGTGCACACAAGGATTAAAAGTTAATTCACGTCCCCCGCCCCATTCCTCATTTTCCACCCCAATCCCCACCCCATTTGGGCCAAAAGCGAGGCGGGTGCCCACAATTCCCGTCCGCGTTGCCATCCCTAATGTTGTTTACATTTATATCATGTTTATTCTTACTTTTAATGCTATAAATAAAAGGATAATCTTGCAATATTATACAAGTCATTCTCATTATTAATATTGTATATAGACTACCAGACATAAGTTTGGAATCGATATATCCATTTCTATCATCATTCCTAGAGCGTGCCAAACATATCATTCTCATTCTCAAGTTCATTCTATTTCCAGTTTCACTCCATTCTTAGCTCATTCTATTCTTGTCCAAATTCATTCTAATAAACCAATTGCTACAAAAGTGTAGGAATTTTGATTGCTCTTGAGAGATTTATGACTCTTAGGGTGAACGATTAACTATAACAAAATCACCAAATTCCGGCTTTATTTGCAAAGACAAATCAAATCTGCATGAGTTGTCTAGAAGACATCTTCAATCATTTCTTTGTCGACGGGGAATTTTGTAATTTGGAAGTTAATTGCATTCATTTCAGGCTTCAAAATTTTGGGACCATAACCAGTTTAAAATAGGTATTTATTGAACTTTTGATGTCATTTTTACATTATTTTATCTTTCATTCAAACTATCCCTTGTTGTAGGACCTCTTAAGAGGTTTTGAAAACTCAGGGACCTAAATGGGTTTAGACTAATAAATTAGGGACTTGTTTGTCTTTAACCCGTTTTTGTCATAATTATTAAAAATTGGGAGAATCTCACATTTAGTCCCTATTGTTTCAAAAAGAATGTCAATTTGGTCCCTATTGTTTAAAGCTAGCTCACTTAGCTTTTACCATCATTTCACTTAATTCCCACTTAACACTCGCTGATGAAATATTATAAATTTATTCCTGATCATTAATATACCTTTGGATGTAAACAATTTGCCATAAAATACTAAGTGAAAAGGCAGATAAAGAATGTAGCCATTAATGGAAGAAAGGATGTTGGTATTTCATTTAATACATTTTCTTTTTATCTTATAGATTAAGTTCTTGACTCACAAACTAATTTTCTTTTTAATTTTTTTTTTTTTGCTAAGTTTGAAACCATTTCGAAACTTCTTACACTTCTTTACCAATTGATGGCTTCGTTTTTGACCTTGCACAGGCATGGACATACAATCCTCCATAACAGATACAACTTTTGCATATTTTGCAATTGGGTGAACAATCATCAACAACTTTACATGTTCGAAGGCGAGGAGCATATCCTGGGGCTCTTTAAGCATGGAGCGATGAATTTGCTACCACTGTGTGCAATTGTATAATTTATGGGTAACGTTTCCATACGGTCACGGACATCAAGCTCTTTTACATGGGGTGAGGTTCACAAATGTGGCCCCACACCCTTATAAAGAGGGCTTGGCATCCAGCTAACGTGGAAACAATATTTTTTTTCTTTTAAGTTTATGGTTAACATGTATCTTTTTAAAACGATATATCAAACCTATTACTATTGTCAAGATGTAATTGTTTACAGAAAATAAAATTGTTAATATAGAGATTGGGGACTTACTCCATGTAACAATCTCAACAAAAATAAAGAAAACCACAGAGATGGAGTCTTCATCATGGATTTTCCTTGTGTAAGCTAATGAGAAAGAATTGAGAGGATTTCTTTGTATATTGATGTATGAATGTTATTACATATAAAAGCCATATATAGACAATGCCTTGGTGACCAAGCTAACTAAACATGGTAATTAATTTAATACAGAATCATTGCCTAAATTATTGGTATAGGATTGCCTAAGATATGATACAAGATTGCTTAAAATATGATACACTAGGATTACGTTAGTGTTTTCCCTCAAACTCGAGTGGGAAGAACGACCGCCAACTTGAGTTTGAAAACTAAATCATGATGGCGACCTGGAGGCTGCATCTTGGTGAAGATATCAGTATAGTTTGATCAGAAGATGAGACTTTAACGAGATAAACGACACCTTTAACAACTTGACGGAGAATAAAGTAGCAGTCTGTCTTTATATGTTTAGTGCAATCATGGAAGACATCATTATGTGCGATCTGAATGATAATATGATTGTCACAGTGAAGAGGTGTGGGACCAGAACAGTCAACAATCATATCTAGAAAAAGCCATCGGAGCCAAATGAGTTATTGAGAGGTGTCAGTGAAAGCACAATACTTGGCCCCTGTACTAGAACGAGCAACCTTAGTTTTCTTTTTGTTGTGCCAAGAGATAAGTGAATCACCCAAGAGACAATAAAATCAGTAATGAATGACGATCAGTAGGATCATAAGCCTAATTAAGCTTGAAGAACAAGAGGTGTGTACATCGAAAAGTGAAAACCATAAAAGAAGGCGCCCTTCACATAACATAAAATGCGAAGAACAACAGCATAAAGGGTAGATCGTGGAGCTAACATATACTTAATGACCAAACTAACTACATAGACAATGTCTGGTCTGGTGACCGTGAGATATACTAGACACCCAGCTAATTAACGATATAAAGTAGCATCTAGGAAATGAGTACCATCTGACGGAGTAAGCCGGATATTGAGATCAAGTGTAATGGAGGCAACCTTATCATAAGAGATTCCTGCGCGAGATCGGAGGCATATTTGGCTTGTGAGAGATAATATCCTATGTCAATCAATAAGATTTCACGTCCCAAGAAGTAACTCAATCGGCCAAGATCTTTCATCTCGAAGGTGGTAGAGGGAAAAAGCTTGATGAAAATGGTTGTTTGATAATGTGTGAATTGGCTCGCCAACTACGGGATTAGCCAATGTTGATAAAAAAAATATAGGAATATCTACCTCAACAAAGAGATTTGTAATGTTTGGGATGTTGATATCAGAATCTTAGCATAGTTCTCTTGACTTGTATTTCTTGATTGTACGTGAACATATCAATGAAATTTTTATTTACAGAGAAAAAAAAGGCACTATAGTGAGACCGACATGGGATTTAAGCCATTCTCAGCCTTTATCTGTAACTAATTAATCAAATTTATTGGTTTTATTTATTTAACTTTTGTCTAAGAAAGCAAAGCAAAATGACGAGAAATCTATAATTTGAAATTTCCCTAAGGAATTTTTGTATATATTAATGGTCTTCAAAGTTCTCTGATTGCTTTGTGATTAGCTAAAACGTGTTGACTAACTAAAATATTTCTTATTTCTTATTATTATTTTTACTGTTATGGTAGTATGATCTATTTGTTCGTTACCTTTAATTGTTTGAGAAAATGACTCAATTAGTCCTAATTGTAGTCCCAAACTTTTACATAAGGGAGACCATTAGTCTATTAGTTCATTTCTTTTAAAAAATTTATTTAAAATTTGACTGAAAAATATATGATTGTCATCTAATTATATGTAGTTTATTTTTTATGTAGTCAAATTTTAAACAAAATTATCAATTTCATTCAACACAGGACCAAAAAAAAGTACATAAAATGATATTATATATGTTTCAAGGAGAGTAACAATAATGATTACAAATTACACTCGAGTAAAAAAAGAAAATAGAGAATAATATATATATATACACACACTTAATAACTAACTAATTAAGTTTTGGAATTTGATTTTTTTTAAACGTTAAAAATCAAAACTTATTGATTTACCTGTCGTTATCACTTATTTAACCCAAAACCTAACGGATTTTTCATCGATTTTTGTTATCAAATTTTTATGAAATGGATACCTATCGGTTTTGGATAAAATGAATAACCATTGCCATCCCTATATATTCTTGAGGCGTTAGTTCACTTTTTTCTCTATAGTAAAAACCACTTACCATGAAAGAAAAAAAAAACGCTTAATACGTAAATCTTTATCATACAAATAAGGTTTAAGACAATACCACGGTTATATAAAGCATAATCCTATCTCTTAGTTTTTTTTATTTACTCTGTAAAATCCAAAAGACACATTGATAGATGTTGATTTATAGACAAAAGGTTCCATATAATTATTGTCGTGGATGACCAGGAAGAGTATTTGGCAGGGGTATTACATGTGTACTAAATTTTAAGTGAGAGGGGCAAGATCAAGGGTTCGAAACTTACTCAAAGCAGTTCATAGTTAGGGGCATAATCGAATCCTAAGCGAGACTTAGTTCTATATCTTCGGTTGTGGAGATGCCTTGTAGCAATTTCTTTTTTTTTAGAGGGTCAACTATGTCGATATCTAGTGGATTTTTTTAAAATAGGATTAATTACACTTTGCCCCCTTGATGTATGACTAGTGTAACAATTTAACAACTAAGGTAGTGATTGGTATACTATAATGGATTTGGACATGAATGAAATGGGTCAATGAATGAAATGAAATTGAGAATGGAATGAATTTAGAAATATGAATGACATGTTTGGTATGTTCCAGGAATGAAGAGTAGTAATGGAAATGCCTTGTATAGTATAACATGATTACTCTTTTATTATTATAGTATTAAAAATAAAAATAAACATGAATATAACCGTAAACAACATAAGTTATATAATAAATAATAATGATAATAACAACAACAACAATAAATAATAATAACAAAATTAATCGAATAATAACAATAATAATAGCAACAACAACAACAACAATTATTATTATTATTATTATTATTATTATTATTATTATTATTATTATTATTATCATCATCATCATCATCATCATCATCATCATCATCTTTATTATTAATGTGAATATTAATAATAATAATAATAATTTTAGTCAATATTTTTATTTTAAATTTTTATTCTAAATTTTAAATTTTATTATTATTTTATTTATTCTTTTTATTATTATTATTCTTTCATTTAATATTATTATTTTGTTATTTTAATTTTATTGATTATTATTATTACTTTTACTTTCATTTTTTTAGTTTTTGCTATTATTTTTATTTTTATAATAATAATAATAATAATAATTATTATTATTATTATTATTATTATTATTTAATAATTATTATTATATTTCTTTATTAATAGTATTATTATTATAATAATAATAATAATAATAATTAGTATTTTATAATAATAATTATTATTATATTTCTTAATTATTATTATTGTTATTTTTATTATTAATATTATTATTGAAATATGGGAATATGGTAGTCAAGTTTATTCCCAAACATATGAGAATAGCTTATTCCCATATGTTTGCTCTGGAATGGCTATTCCCATATACGCAGAAATGGGATTATCTTGGGAATGGAATTCCAAGTTCATTCCTTCATATCAAACATGAGAATCGAAAAAAGTTAAGATTGTCATTTAATTCCAAACTCATTCCAATATACCAATCGTTACCTAATGTTTTTCTTTGTATCACTTAACCCTTCCTCAATATCTTGATCCATAAAAATAGTACTTAAAGCATTATACCAAAACTTGAATGTACACAACTATCCTTGAGCGTTAAGTAATATAAATAAACATAAGGAGGTAAATTATTATATTTCTTACACATTAAAATAAATATTTTACTAGCCTTTATAAAGAAAATATTATTCCATTATTACTTGAAAAAATAATAATTGAAAACTTATACTTGTACCTAGTCAAACATAATAACAAGCTATCATTGAATCTTCTCCATCTTTAAATAATTATATAAGTATTTGCTCTTAATTTTTCATTTTTTGTATATATCAACCAAACGTATACTTGTAATCTACCTTAAAGAAAAATATTCTTTTATCAACTTTAGAAAAATGTAAACAAATTGAAGGGAAAGAATAAGCTTGTATAATTTTGGTGTTATTACATGCACTACTTTTGTCAACACAAAACTTGAATATTGAAACTTAGAATTAGAATATTTGACTTCGAAATGGTGAAAGTTTCTATTTTTATATGTTATTTTCACTATGATTTTTTTTTTTGGTAACTACAGGGAAGAAACTTGTACTCATTTTAACAAGCATTAATATTGTTAAAAAATATTTGTTTTAAAAATGTATCACAAAAAATCAGATTTTCTGAAGATAGAGAAGATATAATAATCAAATTAGTCATGATCAAGTATAGACACAAACTTATATTTATTTATTCTTAAAGTATGAGTAAATAACGACCATGAAGAAAAAGACCTATAAGAGTGCAACAATATCTTATTTATAAAACTTAGTAAGACTCCACATCTTTGATGAACGTAGATTGTAACAATTTACATCATATTCTTTTTTTTTCTATCTCATTTACACATCTCGAAGGTAGTTATGTATATTCAAAATGATCGCGACTCAATTACTCCCAAACAATCTCCAACCAGAAATCCTTCTCCAACTAGACTGTCAGCAAACCTACTCAAAGCCCAAGCACCAGTCCAAAACTTCATGACTCAATTACTCCTAAACAACCGCTTCTTCTGCTCACACCTCAAGTCCACTTCCCTTACCCACAAGCTTTTCAAAAATAACCAAATCCATCTTTTCAAAAAAAGGCTGCAGCCCTACATCTGTTAGCCCAACTCAACACTCATCTCCTAAACCCATCACCAGTCCCCAACCAATACCCGAATCCAACCTTGATAACCCAAATCAACCATCCTCTACTATATCAGCTTCTCAACAAAACAAGCCCACATCCACCACTAAAAATCAGTCGACTACCAATAAAAGAAAAACAACATCCAACTCCCATGAATCTTCACCCAAAAGAAGGAAATTTTCCCAACAAAAAAATTATCCTTCCTCTGAAATTCGAGGAGACCATGACAACTCAAAGAGCTCTCTTTTTGAAATACCTGTTGAAGAAGAGCATTCAAGCTCTTAGACCTCCCCATCAAAGCATAATCCATCTCATGCAAGCATAAAAATCAACTCTCTAATTTCCCTTGGCAATTCTGGCATCAAAAATTTTAAAGGAAAGCTGGGGTCTGTCTCGGAACAGCCCCAGCAAACCAAATGATCGCGTTGAGCTGGAACTGTCAAGATATGGGTACTACCTTGACAATTCAAAACTTGAGGGACTTGGTCTCTCACTATAGACTCAACCTTATCAGCTTGTTTGAAACCAAGAATAAAAAAGAGAAACTCATTAGAGTTTTTTGAAGAATTGACTTTAATAACTTATTTTGTGTCGATCCTACTAGTCTTTTAGGTGGCATTACATTACTTTGGGCCAATGACATTTCGGTCCACATCATTGAGCATCACCGACATTTTATTCATGCATCAGTGCAAGCAGATCCATCCCACTGTTGGAGATTCACTGCTATCCACGGTTGTTCATCATTCAAAGAAAGACAAAAACTTTGGCCTATCATCAGTGATCTGGAGAAAAACAAAGGCATCCCATAGCTCATTATGGGAGACTTTAATGAAATCAAGCAGCAATCTGAGAAGATTGGGAGAAAGTAGAAAGCAAATTACAAGATTCAAAAGTTCCAAGAATTCCTCAATCATAATGAACTCATGGACATCGAATTTAAAGGATGTCAATACGCTTGGATCAATAACAAACATGGAGAAGCCAACGTCAAGGAAAAGCTCGATAGAGTAGTGTGCACGACTGCTTGGCATTTTCTCTATCCGAATGCTTGGGTTTCTAATCATCCCCCAATTGGATCTGATCACTGTCCTATCATTCTCACAACTTCATTTGATCCTGGTTTGAGAAGAAAAAAGTTCAAGTTTGAGTCTTATTGGGTTGAAGATACTAGCTGCAGAAAAGTTGTCGAAGATAGCTGGAATCATCCACAGTACAGAACTCTTCGAAGAGGCATTGTTCTTACAAGGAAAAAACTAACAGGTATATTTTTTTCATAAATATTGGGACCTTATTAAAGATGATATCTTTGCTTCAATTAACAATTTTTTCAATGATGGCGATCATTTTGGAAATATTAATCACACTATTATCACCCTTGTCCCAAAGATAACTAATCCTGAGAGCATTTCACAATTTTGACCAATATCATGTTCAAATTTCATCTATAAAATCCTCTCAAAAGTCTTTGTTCTTAGACTTAAACCCTACATGGATAGTATCATATCTCCAAACCTAAGCGCTTTCATCCAAGGGAGAGTCATACAAGACAACCTCATCATTGTACAGGAAATCGCTCATCATCTCCGAACTCAAAAAAGTTCAAATTCTTTCAAAGCAGCGATTAAGCTCGATATGAATAAAGCTTTGGATGTTATTGAATGGGATTTTCTTGAGCAATTGTTGGAAAAACTTGGCTTTCACTCTCGCTGGACAAGGCTTGTAATGTAAGCCATAACTTCAATCCAGTATCGTATCCAAGTTAGTGGGGATTTGATCCCCCTTCTCCCATCAAAGAGGTATTAGGCAATGGGATTCTCTTTCCCCTTTCTTTTTTTTCCATTCTCACAGAAGCTTTATCAAAATCTCTCACATAAATCTGCACTGGGACTTATCAAGGGTATAAAAATCTCTAGGCATTGACCTTCGGTCACCCATATTCTCTTCGCGTATGACTCGCTTTTCTTCATTGAATCCAATGCCAGTGAAGTTCTTGCTCTTAAAGATGCTTTATATCATTATTGTTTTGCTTCGAGCCAAAGCATCAATCTTAGTAAATCTAGCATCACATTTAGCAATAATATACCCCCTCTTGTGAAAGAAAAAATTTGCAATCTGCTTTGCATCCAATGCAATCATGACTTGGGAAAATACCTTGGCATTCCTTCTTCTTGGGAAAGTTCAAAAAGAACTGCCCTTAACTGGCTTTTAGATAAAATCACTTTGAAGGTGTAAGGTTGGAAGGAAAAATTCATTTCTGAAGGAGGCTAAGAAATCCTTATAAAATCGGTCCTTCAAGCAATCCCTAGCTATATCATGTCTCTCTTTCTTTTTCCTAAATCCATATGCAAAAAACTTTGCTCCATTACCGTCAAATTTTGGTAGAGCAAAAATGGCAACAATGGTATTCAATGGACGAATTGGAATATTTTGTCTAACTCAAAATGGGATGGTGGATTAGGATTCAGAAATTTTGAACTCATGAACATCTCTCTCCTTGTAGGTCAAGCATGGAGAATACTTAAAAACCCTTCATCCCTCATAGCAAGAATCCTTAAAGGAAAATATTTTCCTAACAACAGCTTTTGGAATGCTAAGCCTGACTCAAGGCCCTCTTGGGCTTTTCGTAGCCTCATTGCAGGAAGAGATCTTCTAAAAAAGGAAGCATTATGGCAAGTTGGAGATGGCCAGCAAATTGATATCTGGACTGATCCTTGGGTCTCTAATTTTCACTCTATCCCTCAGCCAAATAACTGTCATCTCAAGAAACTTCATGAGCTTATAGAGAATGGTAGGTGGAGACCCGACTTACTTGCCCAAGTGTTTGACAGAGAAACTCAATCAAGAATCCTCAGAATTTCTTTTTCGTTCACATATAGAGAAGACATTATCATCTGGCCTCACACAAAATCTGGGGTATATACTGTTAAGAGTGGTTATCGCAGTCTCAAGATCGCTAATAGACCCTTCACGACGAACCATAGTCCATCACATATCTTCCCAAGTCAGCTTTGGAAAACAATCTGGAATATAAAAGCTCCTTCAAAAGTTAATGCTTTCATGTGGAAAGCCTGTAGGAATCTCATTCCAACTGAAGAAAATAAGTTCAAGAAGAGATGCTCAGATAGTCCTACATGCAAAATCTGCAATACGGAGCCAAAAACTATTAAACATCTCTTAATTTTATGCCCGTTGAGCCGCCTCTGTTGGATTGCATCTCCACTACAATTCCTTCCTAATGAGAACAACATTACAAGATTTGGTACCTAGTACTCGGAGCTCATTCCAAAATGTCAAGTAGTGGGATATGCGAAAGGACAAGCTGAAGCAATCATTGGTCATCTCTGCTGGCAAATATGGAAGAGTAAGAATGCTTTTGTGTTTGATGGTGTTAGAACCTGCCCAATCAGAACAACTGCAAACGCTAATCTATACTTGTATGAGTTCTCTCGAGCCACTCAAGTTAATTCAGAAGCTTGCACTTCATCGCTCATACCTGCCCCAGCTCATGTCTATCGTTGGATTCCGCCTACCAAAGGCACTTTGAAAATCAATTTTGACGCCTCCTTCAATAATACAAAGTTCTTTGCTAGCATTGCTTCCATTTGCAGGAACTATGAAGGCAATTTTCTTGATGGCATAACCCATGAAACAAGATGTGAATTCCCTCAACAAGCTGAAGCCTTAGCTCTTCTTAATGCAATCAAGCTTGCGAACTCCATCAACTATGACAGAATCTTTATTGAGTTTGACTGCGAGGAAGTCGTTAAGGCTGTACATCAAAGCCCTATTCCTAGCTGGAAAATTGAGCCTATTATTGTTGATATCATAGTTGAGCTTGCTAAAAAGAGTGGCATCCAAATTCAGCTTATCAGTAGATCAACAAATGTAATATCTGATTGGATTGCTAACCAGACCCGTTTATTTTCACTTCTTTTTGACTGGTTATCAAGTGTTTGCTTGAATATAGATGTATCAAGATATATTTTTCCTGTATATTTCTCTTTACAACACATGTACATATATAGGTTACACAAGGAGCTATGCTCGGCTATACACTAATTTAGGCTATGATGGATGTTGACCTATAATATATATGGAGTCTAGCACAAATAAGGTAAACATAATTCACAGAAATCACTCTGCTCTATTCTTGATTGACAGCTCACTTCAACACTCCCCTTCAAGTTGGTGCATAGATATCTCCAATGCCCAACTTGTCTAGTGAGTTGTAGAATACTTTACTGGAAATAGCCTTTGTTAGTATATCTGCCAACTGATCATCAGACTTAACAAATGGAAACTGAACTATATTGGCCTCAAGGTTTTTCTTAATGAAATGTCTATCCACTTCAACATGTTTTGTGCGATCATGTTGAACTAGATTGTGAGCAATGTCTATGGCTGATTTGTTGTCACAAAACAAACTCATAGCGGCTCCAAGAGTGTAACCAATCTTTGTAAGTAACTTCTTTAACCAAATAAGTTCACAAAGACCCTTGGACATCCCTCGGAACTCAGTTTCTGCACTGGATAATGCGACTACCTTCTGCTTCTTACTCCTCCAAGTGACTAAATTGCCTCCTACAAAGGTAAAATATCCTGAGGTAGATTTTCTATCAGTCACACTTCCTGCCCAATCTGCATCTGTATACCCAATTATGTTAAGATGATTATTCTTTGAGAACATAAGTCCTTTCCCAGGAACAGATTTTAGGTAGTAAAGAATTCGAGTTACAGCATTCATGTGATCTTCACTTGGGCTATGCATGAATTGACTTACCAAGCTTACACTATAGGCAATATCTGGTCGTGTGTGTGACAAATATATTTGCTTGCCAACCAGCCTTTGATATCTTTCTTTGTTCGTAGGTACCTGATCTGGATACTCTCCCAAATTATGATTTTAAACAATCGACGTGTTGGCAGGCTTACAATCAAGCATTCCTGTTTCGGACAATAAGTCCAACACATATTTTCTTTGGGATAGAACTATGCCTTCCTTTTATCGTGCCACTTCAATGCCCAAGAAATACTTTAGTCCTCCAATATTTTTCATTTCGAATTCGGTTGCCAAAAATTTTTGAAGTTCAAAAATCTCCTCCTTGTCATCTCCTGTGATTATCATATCATCGACATAAATTATCAGAGCTGTAACCTTCCTTTGTCAATGTTTTAGAAATAGAGTATGATCTGAATTGCTCTGCTTGAACCCACACTTTTTCATAGCCAAACTAAATTGCCCGAACCATGCACGAGGTGATTGCTTTAAACCATACAATGCCTTCTTTAGTTGACACACGATTCCAGTTTGTGAAGATACCACATACCCTGGTGGAGTATCCATGTATACTTCCTCCTTGTGATCGCCATGAAGAAAGGTGTTCTTTACGTCAAATTGATGCAATGGCTAATCTAAATTTGCTGCAAGAGATAGCAATACCCTGATAGTATTTAGTTTTGCTACTGGAGAGAAAGTCTCCTGATAATCTATGTCGTACATCTGTGTATACCCCTTCGCCACAAGTCTTGTTTTGTACCTTTCAATAGATCCGTCTGCTCTGTGTTTGATGGAGAATACCCATTTGCGTCCCACTATTTTCTTCCTTCTTGGCAATGGAACAAGGGTCCATGTTTTATTTTTTTTTCTAGCGCCTCCATTTCTTCCTTTATTGCTTGAGTCCACTTTGGATCTGTTAAAGCTTCTTGTACTCTGCTAGGGACATGAATGGCTGATAGCTTGTTCACAAATGCCTTGAGTGGTTCTGATAATCTTTGAGATGAAACACGATTGGCAATTGGATACTTTGAGTTTTTTCCCTCATAATTAGGAGTGTATCGGTTCGGCTGTTTTCCACGATTATGCCGAAAAGGCAGCCTATAAGAGGTAGAAGTATCTAGCATATTATTCGAGGATAAAGGAGCAAGAGAGTTTACCTCAGGAATATTCTCAGGAGATTGATCTTCTAGTACTGAGGAGTGAGAAGGGGGTGCTTCAATTCAGTTTCAGCCTCATCATCTTCATTCAAACCTTCATCCACAACTTCAGTTATAGCCTCATTCATTTTCATAGCTTCATCTACTGCTCTTTCCTCCTGCCCTGTTTCTCTTCTGATACATGGTTCAGGAGGGGCCTCTAACCAACTAGTTGAATTCTTCTCTTCACTCAGTATCTCTCCCTGAAGAGCAGAAGTGGATACTGGAATAGGAAAAAATGTTTCAGACTCCAAAAAGGCGACATCCATAGTAACATAAATGCGCTGGGTGGGAGGGTGGTAACAACGATACCCTTTTTTATGTGTAGCGTACCCTAAGAAGATACAACGAACTGCACATGGATCTATCTTAGTGCGTTGATTTTTATGGAGATGAACAAAAGCAACACAACCAAAGATATGAGGAGTTAGCATCAAAACAGAGGGCAATGGTCTATGTTTAGAAAGGGTCTGAAGTGGAGTATCAAACTTCAACACTTGAGAAGGCATTCGATTCAATAAATATACAGTTGTTACGATTGCATCACTCCAATAGTGATGAGGTACACGAGCACCAATGAGAAGAGCCCTTGCAGTTTCTAAAATTTGCCTGTTCTTGCGTTCCGCAACCCCATTTTGCTAGGGTGTCTGAGAACATGTGGTCTTTTGAAAGGTTTGAAAAATATTAAACACCTCGTGTTTATTTTTCATCAAGTAAAGCCAAGTCATTCGTGTACAATCATCAACAAAAGTCACAAACCAACGAATGCCAGAAGAAGTAAAGACGGGGGAGGGTCCCCAAACATCTGAATGAATTAGAGCAAAATGAAGATTACTCTTATTCAAACGTGCAGGGTAAGAAGCACGATGACTCTTGGATAGAATACACACGTCACATTTAAAATCTGAGTCATGTACATTTGAAAATAAATCAGGTAATAAGTGTTTTAAATAACTAAATGATGGATGCCCTAGACGACGATGCCACAACCAAATCAACCTGTGCTTGACCGGGGATGTATGCTGCATATTATTAACTTTGTTAGTACTGAAATCCTCCATGTAATACAGCCCCCCTCTTTTAGTACCACGACCAATGATCTCCTTGGTGAGAATATCCTAAAAAAGGCAAAAACCAGGATAGATTAGTGCATAACAATTTAATTCTTCCGTGGCCTGTCCTATAGATAGCAATTTATTTGAGAGAGATGGAACAAGGAGGGTATTTGATAGAGAAAGAGAGGATGAAAGAACAACTGTTCCAGCCCTTGTAACTGGGTATGTAACCCCATTAGCATTGGCAATACTGACTCGTCTTGGTTTAGTAGTACTAGAAAAATCATTAGGGTCAAACGTCATGTGATCTGTTGCCCCCGAGTCAATTATCCATCCATGGAAATCCTTCTGATTAGAGCTAACTAGCGCATAACCACCTTTACTTGAGTCAGTGAGGGTAGTAGAGTCATCGACAAAACTGGTGGGTTTGTCATTTGAAATAAAAGATAACCGTGATTTTGTATTTGCCAAAGCGGCTCAGCCAGAACCACTAGTACTAGCAGCCTCGCGTTGTTTTCTGGCCTTAAATTCATTCCACCATTCTGGATATCCATTTAGTTTAAAACAATTTTCACGGGTATGTTTTGTTTTCCCACAATGCGTACAGTCTCCGCCTTCTAATTGTAGCTTGGGTTTAGAAGTTGTGTTGTGCTTCGCTCCACTTACAGGTATGAACCCACTCTTCATAGTCTCTCCACTTACTACATCAGGTAGCATCTGGAGTGAAGGGGCTCGTTGACCTCTAGATTATCCAGCTGGCTTGGTTCCTCCTTTAGACGCCATAACAGCGCCTATCGTGGTCTCTGACCCCGTCATCATAACGGCCTGCCTTGAATCTTCCCTTCGAACATGTGCATATGCCTGTTCCACACTAGGGAATGGGTTCATTTGGAGTATGTCACTTCGAACTTTATCCAGGCAATCATCTAATCCATCGAGGAAGGTATACACCCTATCCTCCTGTATCATAGAATTAAATTTCTGAATATCTGTTTCACATTTCATAGGATTAGGGTGACGAAAATTGATCTCCCTCCACAGACCTTGAAGGTCGTTGTAGTACATCTCAATCGACCTACTAGTCTGTTTCATTCTGGTTACTTGTCTCTTGAGATCGTACACTTGAGAAGTGTCTGTGCCATCAAAATAGGTCATAGCAATGGTATCCCACACTGTTTTTGCTGTTGGCAATCGTATGAAATTGCTGATTAAGCTTTGGTCCATGGAACTAATCAGCCATCCTTTCACAATTGAGTTCTCAACTCTCCATTTTCTGAATGTTGGGTATGTTTGTTTAGGTTGTGGAAGTTCCCTATTGAATGTTTGTTTAGGCAAGCTTCTTAAGACTTTAAGTGGATGTTGTGGATGCGTTAAATGCGTAATCTCTAATGGTAATTCGGCACAGGATTTGTGAAGGAAGACTTCAGTACATATGCTGCAACAATATGTTGTTGATCTAGAGACTACTGGTTGATCACAACCATAACAAACAGCTTTCCTTTTTTTGACTAGCAAAAAATGAAAAACTTTAATGCGCTCAACTCCTTTCAAGTCCTTGATCAGTACAAGGGGATGAGCATGGCTAAAATGATTAATCTCCATATCTGTTTCACTCTTTCTGTTTTTACTCTCTTTCTGTCTCACAATTCAAACGGTGTGAATGCAAACTTTTGAGAGTAATGACCTCATATAAATAGATCATGGAAAGTCAAATCCAAAATGTTAGCGAGAATAAACTTTCTGTGTCCACCAAGTGATGCCAAGTTGGTAATTCATACTTTGCTTCAATTGTTAGTTGAGAATAACTTTTCATTTTCACCAAGTGATACCAAATAGATATTTCTTATTTTTTGTGGGGACGAAGTGATACTAGTTCTTTCGATTGCACTTTTGAAATGCTTGAGTTTAATTTAATTAATTGCAGATGATAAGATATAAATCTCTTATGATACCTCCGAACACACAACTTGCAAAACAAACGAACCACAGGGTGTTTTTTTCGTAGAATTTCTCTGACGGTCAAGTCAGTTCTAGGATCACTTTGTATTCAAACATCATCATTTTGCTTCTATGCCCCCCTTTGTTAGCCACATTTTCTTTTAGTCATCAAATTTACAATATCTTTGTTAATATTGATATATATTCTCTAGACGATACCATAAATTTTTACCATATAAATGAGCTATTGTTGAAATATTATCCCAGTAACATAAAGCATAACCCTATCTCTTATTTTTTCAAAAAATAAATTAATTAATTAACATAACTCCATAAAATCCGAAAGAAACATTAATATCATTTTGCAGACAAAAGGTTCCAAATAATTATTTCGTGGATGACCGGGAAGATTATTTTGTAGGTGTATTACATGTAGTAACTGAATTTTAAGTGAGAAGGGTCAACTATGTCAATATCTTATGGAACTTTTTATTATTATTATTATTATTTAATCGAACTAATTCATAATGAAAATTCCATTACTAATTACACGTCCGCTACTCATTTTTTAATGATCTTATTATATATTTACGTCTTATCCAAAGCCTAAACAATTACATTAATGTGGTGCTCTCTAACTCTCTATATTACATCATTTTGTCTCGAACAAGTAGTAATAGCTCTCTAACTCTATTACATCATTTTTCTGCGAGTGAATTACACAAAATCCCCTTATATTTTTAAAAAGTTACACAAAATTTCCCTATAGTCCAAAAACTGCACAACACTCCCATGTGATTTGTTAAACTAAGCACACGTGTTCCTTCCCCACCTTTCTATCAACATAAACAACAGAACTGCACAAAGAGATTTAAATGTCCTTAATTCTTTTTCTTTTCTCCCTTTTTTCTTTTTCTTTTTGTTTATTGTATATATATATACATACACACACATTAGACCAAATATATATTATATACTCACACAGACCATGCCATAAAACAAAGAAATACATAAATAGGGTAGGGTGGGAGGGCTGACGAGGTGGGATGGGGTGGGGGGTTGACGGGCTATGGGCGGTGGGGGCCTGACAGGGTACTGTGGACGATGGGGGATTGACGGGGCGGAGGGGAAGATGACTGTTGATAAATGTTTTATTTTTTAATTTTTTGGTAAGAATAAACTTCCAGTGTTCTCCAAGTGATGCCAAGTTGGTAATTTATACATTCATAAAAAAAAAATTAGGAGTAGGCTAGTGGTTGATAACTCTCTCTGGTAATTAAGAGATCAAAGTTCGAATCTCATAAGGTTGGGGCAAGTGAGGGTGAAAAATCCAAAAAAAGTAGTTGGATATAACTTTGCGTTTTCACAAAGTGATACCAAGTACATAATATTTCTTTTCGTAGTAATGAAGTGATACCAGGTTCTTTTGATTTACAGAATCTACAATTATGGTAGTTCAATATACCCTTAATGAGGACCAACTTAATTAGTTCAGTAGTTTAAGTAAATGAAATTATAGTGTTGATGGCGGTAGAATTATAAAAAAAAAAAAAAAAAGGAGTTTTCTTCAATTTTAAACAATGCATTGAACCTAATTTTATCCTTTCTTCTTTTAGTATTATACTTCTTTCCACCAACACTCTCATACTTGATCATTCTAACCAACGCTTGGGTGTTATTCAACCTAATTTTGAGTTTCGAATACTTTAGATCCTCGTCCTTTATTTACCTCTAATCTTGCTTTCCTTTTTCCTCTGGTCATACACTCTTCTTCGTCTCGCCAATTTTAGGAGGAGAAATAGTAGTTTTTGACCTTGCTTAGATGATCTAGAGGCTGTTCTAGCTCTGATTTTTTTTTTCTCATTTTCTCTCCTTTCCATGTAGGTAATCATGTATGTTTATATTACGTGTATATTTCTTCAAGTAGATAGAATCACTCCGTATTCAAGCACATATTTTACTTTTATGCCCTCCTTTGATACACAAATTTTCTTTTAGTCATCACATATACAATATGTTTTTTGATATTGATGTAAATTCTCTATATATATTCTCGGGGTGATACCATAAATTTTTATCATATGAGGGTTGAAGCGTTACCCCAGTGCCGAAAAGCATAATTCTATCTCTTTTTTTTCTTTTTCTTTTTTAAATTTTAGAAAAAGTTAATTAGTTGTTGAAGATAATAAATAATACAATAATCTTCTTTCTAATAGCTTAAACTTTTAAATGAATAGTAACTTAACATGATATCAGAGTTTAGGTACTAAAAGGTCCTGAGTTCAAAATTTACGGCCACCCATTTAAAAATACTAAAACTGTCCAAGTGCAAGACTAAAAATAAAAAATAAAAGATAAATTAAAATCATAATAATGATAAATATAAATATAGGTTCAATATAGATCTTAAATAAATGTCAAATATTAATTATATATTAAGTCTCATGCTAAATAGTAAAAATAATATTATAGCAATTGAATCTTAAACATTTAAAATAAATTTTGACTAAAACCATTATATATGAGAACTATACAAAAAAAAATACTTCTTTATGTTATTGGAATTGCATTGATTATTAAAAAAAATTCTTATCGCATGCCCACATATAATAGTAAAATTATTTTGAAGTACAATTAGGAATAATTAACAAATCTCTTAAATCCACTATGATCAATAGTTAAATGGAGATATTTGCATAAAATGATTGCAAATTTGAAGTGATGGCATGTAGTGTTTTGATTAAAAGAATGATTTTAAAATCCTTTTGAGTAATCTATTTTTTCTTTAGCATTTCTATAATACTTTGTCTAATGTAATTTTTTTATACTTTCACATTTATAATTTTAACATTTCAGTACATATAAAAAACTAAATATGTAAAATTAACTATACATGTATGTGGGATGGGTTATGTGAGGTGAAAAATGTTTATCCCCATGCTCTGCTTGGCCCCCGTACGGAGATTTAAAGTTAATTCCCATCCCCCACTCCATTCCCTATTTCCTACCCCAATCTTTGCCCCCTTTGGAGTAGAAATAGAGCATGTACTTGCATAACCTGCCCCTATTGCCATCCTAAGCTCTTTCACTTGACTATAAATGTAACTCATGATGTTATTGTCCTTATAAATTTTGATTTTTTGGGTAGTGGAATTAGGTAATCACTGCACATTCTAAATTTTAATATATTATAGTTCTTTTACAAAAAAATAAAAAGGAACAGAGAGAGAATATCAGTTTGCAAAGTGATTTTTGTAAACTATTTCTTTTGTAAATTGATTATTTTCCTTCAATTAAATAAACAAAATACGATGAACTTCTTATCTTTTTATTTAGAAGGGTTTGTCCACTGTTCATGGCGTCACATATTATCAATAGCGGAGCTGGATCTTTTGTACTTCTTTTTGTCACGTATAGTTGTATGATCTCAACATAGCGCTCAATTATTAGATTGTCAGACAAAATTTAAAAATAAAAAATTATTGGATTGCAAAGGTGGAATATATACCATTTGCAGACGTGCATCAGACTAATATAGATGGACACATGCATTCAAAGCACTCAAATTAAATAAGCTTCATGTGACGTGAAATATCATTCAATGTGTTGCTATTCAATTAAGTAGGATTAATATTGATTTTTTTTATATTAATGAATTTTCTTTTTACTTTTTTTTTCACGGACTAATATTAGTAGAAAACGTTTCCATAATCAATTAATAACAATTAAGTACATAATTAGGGTTAGATTACATAGACAAAGCACCCATAATGCAACACTTAGATTTTGAGTATATATCACCCATTTTACCCTTCTTTATATTTAGATTTGATTTCCGAAAAATATATATATATACCCAATGATTATTTCTTGGGGTAAGTTCCACCCGTTTATCTTTTCCAGTTGAAAGAAAAGTGTAGGTGAAATTTGATTCACAGTGAAGCTTTAAAAAAATAGTTTAAAATTGTGGTTTGCAAGTTAATCTGACTCAAAGTAACATACATATTTATTACACTACCCAATGTTATCTATGGGTAAGTTTCACCCGTTTATCTTTTTCTAGCAGAAAAAGAAGTGCAGGTAAAATTTGATTCATAGTGACATTTCAAAAAATTAGTTTAAAACTGTGGTTCGCAAATTAATCTGATTGTCGAATCATAATTCATCGAATCTTTTTTTTTTGGAATTTTCTGCATTGGTATCTAATAAGTTCTACCTAATTTTGCATTTGAATAATAAAAATACAAAAATGCCCTATAAATATACAAAAGTATCATATCCTTCTTAAGTTATTATTCTAGTTGCATATTTTTCTCATATATATATATATATATATATATATATATATATATATATATATATATATATATTTTCAATAGCGACTTAAATTTTTTTAAAAAAATCGGACAGTTTAACCGAATAATTCAACAGATACTAAATTGGTATAGTGCATTTTTTTTTATATGATAGAAGTTGAAATTGTGATTCAAACTAAAATTTTTGATTATAATAAATCGCTATTTGATTATTTTATCTAATTCTTACGCATGGTACAAAGAATTCACCTCATGATGACCATTTCTCGACCAAAAAACGAAAGCAAAAAAGTTGATAATTTCAGACATGTAATGGGCCCACTGCACACGTTAGATGCACTTTTATACATGCACTTTATCCCACAGATCACTGTCTTTTGTTTTTTATTTAAAAGATTATTAAAATATTTTACACCATATAAAATATTACACATAAATAAATTTCGAGACGCCTCACATCTAAAACAAAATCCCAATGGTCCACAGATCACTGTCTTAACAACGTATAATTGTCCTTACGTAATATTAACGGTACTGAAAAAAAGTCATTGCATACGATCCCATCATTTGGTGTACCTTTTACTACCCCACTAAGAATTCAACAACACTTAACAAAGATTTTCACAAAGGGTATGCAGTATGCACTATTCTCCACAAAATCTTATATTAAATGTGGAATTTTGAGTCTTTATTATTCTCTGCTCATTGTTCTTGAATCATTTGTATTACATTCTTTGACTAGCAAATTTTTTTCTCTGATTAAGATGGTTTTTGAAGTGCAGGCATGGTCTAACGGTTAAGTTGCTGTCCCGTGATCAGAAAATAATAGCTTCCCATTGTAGAAGCAGTCATTAGCAACATGCGAGGTAAATATGCATAGGATATAACCTAAAGCGGTCCGAGCCTTCCTCAAACTCTATAACTTCAGACTTAAAAGGTAAATCTGTGCAGGGTTTATTACGTTAATTTCGTTAACAAAGGGTTTATGATGCTTATTCGATCGATCATAGGGGGTGTTTCATATTTTACCGTGTAAGAATTGTCTTCTGTAACTTGTTAAACTGAAAAGCTTTTCATTTGTTTTGTTGAAAGAAAAACTTATCATTTTCAGTAAGTTACAACTGATCCTTTTGGCTGTACTTTATAGAATTCTTTAGTTCTTTATCTATCATCATATAATGGATATAGTTTTTCATGATATAATGAAGTTAAATCAAAAGCATTGAAGTCTCTTGTGGTTTAAATTTTTATACTTTTTAATATCTTCTTTTTGTGTTTAGTATGGTTTCCAATTCTGATACTCATAGTGTGTGTTTTGTGTTAGGATATTGCGCTTAAGAACATGTAAATGATAAGTATATAGCACAAATTGAAGAGATTATGAACAATGGTTAAATGGTGATATGTCATATTTATCAAAATTGACCTCATTATCCACATTGTAAACTTTTAGAATGTGATATGTTTTGGTAAGATTTTGAATAGAAAAGGCTAATGTTGGTAAGTGACTTTAAGTTTGTTCGACTTAGTTTTTCATAGACAGTGCGATCAACGATACAAAGATTTCGGTATAATACTAATTTTACCTTCTCCTACATTAACATTATGTAAATTTTGAGACCAACCCTTTGCAGATAGATGCATCAACTGTAAATATCTGTTCTCTGGTGAGTGTTTTTACAATATTCAATAGAAAAGGGAATTATCAAATGAAAACGCCTGAGTATGTGTTCTTCGATGAGTCTGTTTACAATGTTCGGTACCTAGCTTGAGTTTTCTCGTTTGGAGGTGGAAACAGAGTTACCCATGTGATTTATCACTTGGTAGATGCAAGGGAAATACTAAATTTGAGCATCACTGGACTTCCTAGGAAATTGTAATATTAAGATTCGTATGGGAGTATTTTGTAAGCAGACTCACGGAAGTGATGGTTAGAACAACCTATCTGTGGTGTATACTTGGCTTCACCACATACTTTTGAAATGATGATGATTGGGAATAAAATTGGATGCCAAAGTTGCATATTTAAGTAGAGTTGCTTGAAACATTAGGCTTCAGGTGAAAAGGCTTCAATAAAGCATCATCATAGTGCTAAATAGGTTGATGTGGTAGTTCTCAGATGTTGCTTGTGGACTGAGGCGGGTAAAGGATGAACTTATACGTCAAATCCCGCACAAACAAAAGATTCAAAGGCAATCTTACGCGTCTCAAATATTGTTGATATATGAGGTAGGTCCTCTTGGCTAAACAAATGTCTTTAACATTCATCTCCCATAAGAGATCCGGACTGCTTTCCTTATACTGTTCCTGTTCCAATAGGAATTCTCGTCTATTTTCATTTCTTCTCTTTCATTCTTCCTGCCTTTCTCTAATTATGTTATGTTCTGTCAACAGAAGAAAGAAATGAAAACAAAGTAATTAGAGAAGCTGAATTTCTATTTCAATACAGACGCCCTTTGCAGACACAATATGTTATGCTTAATGCCTGCCAAGTATATATCTAGGCATACATTTCGAGAGCAAAATATTCTAGCATGTGGCTACGATGCATTTTAATCAGATGCATTTATGTATGTATGCATCCAATTCGGAGCTGTTGATGTTTATACCGATCAATCATAGAAGAAAGATTTTGATTCATTCCGATTAAGCTTCCTTCCTATTAATCATCTTCTCTGTTTCAATCTCCTTGTGTTGTGTCCTGTGCTGATACTTTAACATTTAAGATTTTATAGACAAGGTGAATGATGACAGAATCTCTGGAACCATTTTTGTAATCATTGTGTTAACCTGTAACTGCAGTAGAACCAGTGGCGGAGCCACATGGAGAGGAATGTACGCACAGGCGTACACTGACTTATTTATTTTTAAGTTTAGTATGCTTGCACTAATAGATAGTCTATCTTAATTGGTTAAGTGCTTGTTGGAGAAGTAAAAGGTTGCTGGTTCCAATTTTGGCAGCAGCGCACATTATTGTATTTTTCCGCTTCTTTTTCTTTCTTTCCCACAGGTGTATCTCATTTATTTTTAAAGTTTTTGTTATATTTTAACAGGTAGGCTAGCTTAATTGGTTAAGAACTTATAAGAGAAGTAGGAGGTTGCAAGTTCAATTCCAAGTAGAAGCATATTCAATTTATTTTCTTCCTTTCTTCTTTGCTTTCTTTTACTTTTCAACAACTGTATTTTTTAAATAGTAACAGGAAAACAAATGTAATTTTTTTCCTCCTCCTTTTCTTTTTCAGCAGCTGAACAAAAATGAGATGACATATAATTCCAATACTAGATTATTGGCCAAGCATCGAGTGCCTACATTGAGCGCCGGTGCCTGGCTCCGCCCCTGAGTAGAACGGCAATGTATGACTTAGCTGCTTATTGCTTAGATATTGCTGATCCAGAATTGATGAAAAAAATTGTATTCGATCTCTCATTGGATGATAAGGACATGGGAGAGATAAAAAGCGCAATGGAAGCTCTAAATAAAGTGGATTTAGGCTTGGCATACACTTCCGAAAAGTTGATGAATTTGGACAATCTACTATTGCATGTAGTGGCTTGTGAAAATGATTTTGAAGCAGTAAGTACTGAAGATGATAACTTCCCTCAGGACTTTGTTGAGAAGGCATTTACACTTGATCTCTTACACACTATTCTAATTACTGAGATACGAGATCAGGACAATTTCATTAGTAGTCTTCAAGCCCTGACCGTTAGCACACGCGACAACATATTTTCGTGTGAAAATTCGATGCAATTGTATAATGTCATGGGAGATAAGCTGCATGAATCAGAAGAATTATTAAAACAGTCACACGAGCGTATCATAGAGATGAAGATGCAGTTAGCCGAAGACATATTTTAAGAATGTTGGAAAAGTCTCTTGCTAGAGAATTAGATCTTGAGAAGAAGTTATCTGAACTAAAGCTAAATGAAGAAGACTTAAAACAAAAGTTACACTTAACCGAACAAATCGGTATGTGCATGGAGGAGGCTGCAGAGGTAACTTGGGGTAGGTTCTTGGAGGCCGATAATACTGCAGAGGTGCTAATGGGAATGTCAAAGGAAATGGAGGGTCGACTTCAAATGGTTCACTTTCATATGAATAGTTCGATTACACGAGAGCAAGAACTGAAACTTAATCTCCAAGATTGTTTAGATCAGTTGGATGCCAAAGAGACAGAAATACGAAAGCTTAATAGCACCATTACACAGCTTGTTCCTGACAATTTTGAAGTATATTCGTTAAGGGAGAAGGTAAAACTGCTAGAAGAAACACTAAGAAAATCTGAGTCACAGTTGAAGGAGGCTTATGCATCCAATGAAGCAAGTCAAAATCAAGTTAGAGAAATGGACGATGAGATTGAATCTCTAAAAGAAAGCATCCATCAAGCAGAAAGCAGGGCGCAGGATGCCGAGTCCAGAATAGCACAATTAACAGAGACAAACATGGAATTAACAGAAGAACTTGGGTTCCCTAAAGGTAGTAATGATAGAAATGCAGAAAATGTGAGTTTGCACCTTTAGGTATGATAATATGTTTATCTGTCTGAAACATGGAGTCCTCTGTGGGTGATCAACTTTTCTACTTGACATTTGCAAATGGTAATTTTATCACATCTATAACCTAATTTCAGAATATAATGACTCAGGTGGAGGAATCACCCAGCATTGCATCTGCAGTTCAGACTGAGACAATGATGACCTCCGCTAGATGACAGTGCTGCTATTGTTCTAAATTCTACAGGCTGAGAATCAGGTAGAGGCTTGGAAGCATAGCCGAATATACACATCTTCATAACAGTCTTTGTTTTTCTTACAAGCAAACTGCTACTTTTAACAATTTCTACCACGCTTGACGACATTGATTGGCTTGTTCGCTGTGTACATTTTCTCGGATGCATCACTAAATACGTTAGCATTCATGATTAATGCTGGGTCTGGATTGTTTTCATCTTGTTCCTAAAGTAATCATATTTAACTGCAAAAAGTGGAGTGTCAATGAATACATGTAAATGTACCAAACATCAGATTCTTGCTCGTACTATATTGTTAACATTTATGTTTATCTGTATGCGGTGTGGAAGAAAAGGAATCAAAGGATCTTCTGCAAGAAGTTCATCTCGGAGAAAAGTATTGTTGTTAGCATTTTTCATACAATCAGGTTGAAGATTTACAAGTGTAAAAGGTATAAAGATAGTGATAGAAATAGACTTTTGTGTAGGAATTGGAAGCTTGAGAATGTGTTGATTTAGGCTTCCTTGTTTTTGGTTGTTGACGTTATTGTTGAGCTTAATGAATTACATTTGCTTTCCCAGCAAAAAAAAAATAAAATTATGCTTATCTGTACATGGTCAATGTGAAAATTTGGAAAAATTCATATGAGAAAAATATATTTTATATTTTTGGAAGTACAATGCTTTCCATTTTCTCTTCTTCATTTTTGTTCATTATGAAGCAGCATAATGGTATATAGTGTAATGACCTGGTCATTTGGGGCCAATTAATGGCCACATAATTCTCACCACTAATTTATGGCTGAGTAGTTATTAGAAATTTTGAAAAAAAATAATAATAAGGATAATTGATTACATTCCTACTTACTTTAGGACTCTTTAATCAGAAATAGGAAAAAAAATGATAAGGGATAGAACGTTCAAAGTTTACGTTTACACTTCTTTATCTATCTATAATTGACTATATAAAAATATTGAAAAAAATAATAATTATTCTCTTTTAGGATACAGAATTAGAGAGGACAAAAATTCCTACTAACATGGTGATTAAACAATAAGTAATTTCTTGATTGGGGTTTTGTGCAGATTGGAAGAGTACTAGTTGAAAGTTTGTTTATTTGGTAGAATTCATGTTCTGTGAATTAATGGTAAGTGAAACTTTCTTTTGTTCGTATATTCTTTATTTAAATTTTATCGTGATGATCTAATTAAGATGAATTAAACATGTCCCTATTGTATTGTCATATTTGAATGATTGATTGTGAGTGATGAATTGCTCCTGAAAATTTATGTATCGTATTTTCCGTTAATTTCCGTCATTTATTTCTAATTTTCCACTCTTGTTTTTTTTTTTTTCCTAACAGTGCCTATGCGTTTGTCATATTCCTGTACGTGTTGATATTGCTTGGTCGAAAACTTACTGACTTGTTTCCAAACTTTTTTTTAAAAAAAGTTTTGCAATGCCACTTTGTTGCGTGGGGTCCACAGACCCTATTGTCTTCAAATTGCTGCCAACTTGTTTTTTTTTATTTAGAATTGAACCAAAACAAAAGTTGCAAAGAACTGCAAGTTCCATGCAGCAAATTTGCTATACCGACTGTAGCGATCGGATTGTACATAACTGTATCGGTTGAATGCAGCCACAACTTTTATTCCCTGATGTGTCTTGTAATAGTTTATATACCGTATAAGTTTTTGAATGCAACTGAAAATGAAGTGTTTTTTGTTTGGACATCTTACGAGTATTAATAGTGATCTTCTGTTTGATGTGAGTCTTCCTGCAAGTCATACATATTGTTAATATCATCTAGTGCTATACTTTTTGGTCTCTTCTATCATCTGTCTTAATCTTTTGTTGTGGGATAAGTTCACTTATTGGGCTTTTGTTTGCTCACAATATTTTCTTATGCCTGCTTTCTTTGCAGTTAAAACAGAGTAAGCACTTAGGCAATGGACATCTGAACATGATGGGCTAAGCTAAAGAGACTTCATTTGTTTCATCTCTACTAGTACTATTAGACTGGGATAATCAATTATAGTATTTTTGTTGAATGTGATAGATGAGGAATTTGACCTCCTCTTCTTATTGTATTTGGGGATTGTTTTGTGAATTTTAATGTTATTTTGAGATTGGAGACTTGTTAAATTTTATGGTTTAATGACTCTGATTATTGGTGTTGTGGTTGTGTGCCTAGCGAGCTTGAGAGGCTAGACTCTTTAGGCTCGCGCCATGTCACGTACCAGATCCTATTTCTGTAGTGGGATTTAAGGCGTGACATATAGAATACTAGAAGTGGATGGTCCATTTTCTGTTCACGGAAATGGAGCAAACTACTGGCCATTTGGTTTAGTGGTATGATTATTGTTTTAGGTGCAAGAAGTTTTGAGATTAATTTTAGGAGTTTACGACATTCTCGTAATGTAAAATTTGCTTAGGGCTATCTTTGAACAAAAAAAAGAAAAAGGAACAAGGGAGAATTTTTATATAAAGTACAATGACTATTTCAGATTCTATTCAAGTTTCAATTGCTTTTTATATTGAAAAAATCAATTTAAATTTTAAATTTATTGTTCTAACCATGACTTTTGCCGGTAATGGAATTTATGATCAAGCAAAGTGAAATTGAAGAGGCTTGGAGTATACAGGGCTATGTTTATCCCCGTACACGGGTAATGGTGGATATTGGGTGGATCAAACTTTTAGGGGGTTTTAAATTTAACGTTGACGGTAGTACTCAGGGAAACTCAGGGTCAGGAGGAGCAGGGGGAATTATTCGTGACAAACTTGGCCAATGGGTCGTGGGGTTTGCAGTCAACCTTAGGACTTCTTCTAGTCTTCGTGCTGAATTTTATGCTCTTTGAGAAGGTTTAAACTTGGCGCAAGCGTGCCATTTGTAAGAGTTGATTATTGAAACGGACTCTATTTTAGTCATCAACATGATCAATGGTAACCTACGGAATTCTAATCCTTTGCGCCCAATGGTCAAAGATTGTAAGCGTATTCTTTCACGCCATGATGGTTTCAAGCTTGTTCATATTTTTAGAGAGGCAAATAAATGTGCAGATTTTATGGCTCGGTTTGGAAGGGCATAGTCGCTGGGCACCTCTCAAATTCATAACCCCCCTGAACCATTGCAAATTCTTGTGGAGAAGGATAAAAGAGGAGATTCTTCCCCTAGAAGTATAATCACTTAGCTGGCTTTCGCCTCCTGAAGATTAAAAAAAAAAAGTGAAATTGATTGAAACTTATATGAAGATTTTGCATTATTTTGGCTTAATTTGGATACTTTAATGCCACAATAACATTATTCAGAAAATTAATGATGGTGAAGTGATGATACAGTTGTAATAAACTAAAATGATTTAAATCAATGAGTGTGAAGATCAAATAATTGCATTATTACTTCAACATCATTAATCTCTTTAATAACGTTATTAAGAGATCCAAATCTGTTTTGACTAGGCTCATCTCAACTCGTATTAATTATAAACTTGAGGGACTTGGTTAACAAATTTTTTTTTTTTTTTGGGCAAACTTGGTTGACAATTTACTCTAGATAAATGTATCACTAAGCCTAGCAAAAAAAAAAAAAGTATCACTAAGTGTTCTGGCTCTACATCGTCGTTGCTGAACGGAACAAATCAAAACCCTACCCCTTCCCTATAAAAACGATACTATAGTAATAGGAGTCCTTTTTTTAATTTTTTTTTTTAACCATCAGATAGTATTAGAAGATTTCACGAGAAGTTTATCTGAATTATTACGTCGAACAAGGGGATGGGGGTGAGCTTCATGTTTTATTGTACTTGGAAGAAGAGCGCATTTGATGTCCAGCAAAAAGTCGCACTCCTTGCACTCATAGAAGAACCCATTAAAACTCCATTTGCAGATTGTACAATTAGAAAAACGAAAATACTCATGGAAATGGCTGAGGGAGAGTTTGTGCTGTGGATGATGGGAAGATGATAGCTCTTTTGGTAGCTGAGCACAATCTAAATGGATCAAGTATTTGCATTCAGCACAAGTATAACATGTACCTGAAATGGGTTCACCGCAACCATCGCACACTGTCTCCTGATCATCATCGGTCATTTGTGTGTAATCATCTTGGACACTGTCGAGAATCAAAGGGTGATCATGGCTGAAGTGGTTAATTTCTGTTGATAATTCAATCAGTGGGATGCTATTTTGCTTGAGGAAATGTCGAATCAGTTGTGAAGATAATGTCTCCGTAGGCAAGCAGATCAAATCTGGTGTGACCCCACCATCACTAGAATTATAAAAAATAAAAAATAAAAAAAATGTCATTGTTAGATGAAATTAGCAGATCGAGCAAGTCTTTATACTTTTGATTTTTAATGGTTTTAGGGCCTGGAAAACAAAAAGAAAGAAACTCAAGTGAAGAAAGCATGCAGATTATGGATTCTGTTGTCATTCTAGACGGATCGATATTGATGCAAACATTGGTGGTTTAAGTAAATCAATTAGACTATTCCATGGCAAAAATTACACAATTGCATAAATATATATTCTATAACGAAGAAAAAGTGAGAAAGCAGAAAAGAATTAAGAGAGAATCTTACGAGTTAAAAGCATCCTCTTGGGACTCAGATGTGATGCACTTGAGATGGACGAAGTATCTACAAAGGCCTCAATAATATACCCAATAAAGTGGGTGTAGTCTTTCACGACAGATATCACAATCAAATCCGTAAGACCGGTATTTTTCAGGAAGACAATAAGATAGGGAGAGAGGGTGAGGGTGGTCTTTGTGCGACGAGCTGATTGGAAGTGATCCACAAGTCTTGTGGATCCAGAATGAGCATACAGTACGATCATACAACTCATCTTTCTTTTCTATGCCGCAAGCATCACAGTTGAATAAAGCACTTCTTTTCTTGTGTTTTAACTGGTGATGATGGCTTGTGTGTTTAAATATTGTGTCCTGATGGCTAGTGTTTTCAGATGTGCCTTCAACACTTTGTGCGCATAAAACATCCACATCAAACCTACACTTGGAACAGTGATAGTTAAAACGACGCCAAACTTTTTTGCAGATATCACAAAAGGATTCTTCATAAGGTGGTTCTGCAAAGAGTTTAAATGGGTGTTGTGGATGCATTATATGTGTAATCTCTAATGGTAATTTGGCACAGGATTTGTGAAGGAAGACTTTACATCTGCTGCAACAATATGCTGTTAATCCAGAGACTGGTTGTTCACAACCATAACAAACAACTTTCTTGCCCTCGTGATCATCTCCTTGCAAGTCCTTGATCAGTACAAGGGGATGATTATGGCTAAAATGATTAATCTCCATGTGTGTTTCACTCTTTGTTAATTTTGCTCTCTTTCTGTCTCACAATTCAAATGCCACGAATGCAAACTTTTGAGAGTAATGACCCCATATAAATAGATCATGAAAGCCAAATAATTAATGTTTGTGAGAATAAACTTTTCGTGTCCAGAAAGTGATGTCAAATTGGTAATTCATAATTTGCTTCAATTGTTCATTGAGAATATAATTTTTCATTTTCACGAAGTTATACCAATTGTAGATAATTCTTACCTTCCGTAGTGACCAAGTGATACCAAATTCTTTCGATTTCACTTTTAAAATGCTTAAGTTTAATTTAATTAATTGAGACTTGACTCCTCTACAGTTCTATTATCTACAATGTCATACAATACTTATTCTGATCAATATCATGTGTCACTAAATCTCATCTATGGACCACATTAATTTTGCTAAGCCAACTTTTCAACCATAGTTAGAAAGTATTAAATATCAAATCTAAACTACCATGTTTAATTAGCAAACAAATATGGAAGTATAAGATATATATATATATATATATATATATATATATATATATATATTACTATCTTTAGTACCATGTTCTCTCAAATTTTCATTTTGACGTTATTGTGTGAAGTTACAGCTGAAATATAATTTGTAGGACTTGTAAATTCCTTCCCAATTCACTAAAATTTGAGATAATTAGAAATAAAATTACTAACTTTACACCATTAATATGAGTCTTTTTTTTTGTAATAATCGACATGAGATTTGCTCAAACAAATATAATATGACTTTTTTTTTTCAAAAAAGAAAGAAAAAAGAGATCATATGACTTGGAAAAATAATCTAATGGCTTCATTTCTTCTTTTTTTTTTTTTTGTCCAACTTCTATATTATTTTCTAAGTGATGCTTCAAGCACTTTTGGAAAACGTAATTCTTAGAGTACAAAAAAATAAATGGGTCGTTTTCTTGCATTTTTTTCTTTTGTTTATACATCTTATATATTGTCTATATAACATATATTGCATCGTTTTCTTACATCTTATATATTATCTATACACATGGCTCTTGCATTTATCGTTTTCTTGCATTTTTTTTTCATATGTTATTGTTTTGTTTCCTTTTTTTTTTGCAATCATATGCTTCTATATTTATTTGATAATTATATATGATAGTTAAGATTTAGTATTTAATACTTTCTAACTATGGTTGGAAAGTCAGTTTAACAAAATTAATATGGTCCGTAGATGAGATTGAGTAACACATGACATTAATCAGGAGAAGAATTATATGAAAATTGTAGGAAATAGAATTATAGAGGAGCCAAGTGCAATTTGTTGTAGATGATATGGTATAAATCTCTTACGATAGCTCCGAGTACACAATTTGCAAAACAGAAGAAGCACATGGTGCTTTTTTCGGGGAACTCCTCTAACAATCAAATTAGTGATAGAATCGCTTTGTATCCAAGCATCCTCAGTTTGCTTCAATGCCTTCCTTTGATACCCACATTTTCTTTTACATAGTGTACGAAAGCACTTGTACTGTGTAATTCATTTGATTTATAAATGAATTCCATAAGAATTTGTATTTAAAAATGAATTCTCTTATTTGGAATAGTAATTTGCAATACATGTGCATGGAATTGAAATTAAAATTTGTATTATACTCAAATAGCCCTCCTTTATTCTATTGAATTTGTAAAATTTAGGAATGATAAATAAGAACTTTTGAACTATCTAACAAGCAATAGCATGGACTGTTGATGCCTTGACTTATTGATCAATTATTTTTTCTTCGTGTTTTATTGAAAGAAGAATGGTGAGGGAGAGGGTTTGAAATATATTTTATTTTTTTTATCTTTGTATTTGAGTCAAAATTAAACTTAAATGTAAAAAAAAATTAAAGGGTAATTTTGTCTTCAAAAGAAAATAACTAACTTAAAAAACGTTGATTTGTAAATTCTACTTTTTGAGTAAGGATTTGGGTAAGCCTTGAGCAAATCTAAGATTTACAAATCCTGAATTTTTAATTTTTTAAAGTGATGTTTCGAAACATAAAAAGTTGAATTTGCAAATGAATTCTGTAAAATTTTGTGAAATTCATTTGTTCCAAATAGTCATCAAATACACAATATCTTTGTTAATATTGATATATATTCTCCAGACAATACTATAAATTTTTACCATATAAATGGGAGTTGAACTATTACCCCAATGAAATAAAGCATAATCCTATCTTTTCTTTTTTAAACGCGTTATTGGTAATATTTCAATTTTTATAGGAATAGTATTTATAGGACTCTTGTAATGAAGAGGCGGTTTGTGCCTTCTTCTAGTTTAGACTGGACGATGGGGCAGATAAGTCCCCTATCTTCCTGTGGAGGTAAGGTCTATGTCCCCCTCCACTTTTGTATTCTCTTTTTTGGGTAATTAATAAAATTGCGGAGGGAAGTCCCTCTCTTTTTTTTAAAAAAAAAAAAGCCTAAACAATTACACTAATGGCACGCTCTCTAATGCTATTACATCATTTAAATGACTTAGCACCCCTATGTATTTTGTCAAAAGTGTATAATACCCTCCTGTGTTTTAAAAGGTAGTTGATTACCCCTCAGTGTTTTTATAAAAGTAGTTGAATACCCCCCCCCCCCCCCCCCCCCCCCCCCCCCCGTGTTTTAAAAGATAGCTGATTACCCTCCTGTATTTTATAAAAGTAGTTGATTACCCCCTGATTCTCTGGTAATTGAGATACCAAGGTTCGAACTCATAAAGTGGGGGCAAGTAAGGGTGGGGGAAAAAAGAAAAAGTTGGTAATTCATACTTTGCTTCAATTGTTCGTTGAGAATATAACTTTTCATTTTTACCAAGTGATACCAAGTAGATAATTCTTAATTTTCGTAGTGATGAAGTGATACCAGGTACTTTCGATTGTACTTTTGATATGCTTGAGTTTAATTTAATTAATTACAGAATTAATCCTTATGGCACTTCAGTATACCCTTAATGAGGACCAACTTGATTAGTTGCGCAGTTTAAGTTAATGAAATTATAGTGTTGATGGTGTTAGAATTAAAAAAAAAAAAAAAAGAGTTTTCTTCAATTTTAAACAATGCATTGAATCTAATTTTCTTCTTTCTTCTTTAATTTTAAATATTGTAGGGATTTTATTATTAAATATTATACTTTTTTCCAACAACCCATGCAAGAATTAATCACCAATGCTATTATTCATAATATGTCTCGCTTATAAAATATTTAATATGAAATCCTGACTATCTCTTTCAAAAGCATATTCAACCTTTTTTTTTTTTTTGGTTTAGGTATAAAGGAAGACGAAATCGTGGTTCGAATTCAAAACCTTTAATTAAAATACTATACTCTCTTACTTGATCATTCCAAGTCCAGTGTAATCAGAATCGTACGATTCGCGATTCGAATCGTACGATTCGCGATTCGAATCGTACGATTCGATACGATTCACTAAAAAAATGATATGAATCGGATAGGAGAATCATGAATCGACGTGAATCGCAAGTGAATCGGTACCGAATCGTGTGAATCGTTAGTGAATCGAACGATTCACTGAATCATTCATGATTCGGGTCAATTTTTTTTTTTTTTTTTTAAAGCCCAAAATATTTCAAAGTAGATAACAAAATAAGCCCACTTTAGTAAAAAAATGGGACATAAAACTCATAACTGATTGGACCACTTGTGTTTACAACATCTTTTGAGCACTAGTTTGGGCACTTGTGAAATGTGATATTGTTCCGACCAAAAAAAATAGTGTGATATTGTGATGCAGAAATTGTTTGGGCTACTAGGAACAAGCGAAGTAGTGAACAATCTAGAAAAGTAACAAAAACATATATTAATATTAATTCAAATAAAGAATCTCAACTAAAAACTATTAATAGAAACATAATATGTCAAATATTAACTAGTTTCAAATTTGTGACCGAATAGGTACGATTCACGATTCGATTCGATTCGATTCACGATTCAAAAAAATGACATTTTGATTCACGATTCGACAACTATGATTCCAACCAACACTTGAGTGTTATTCAACCTAATTTTGAATTTCGAATACTTTAGATCCTCATCATTTATTTACCTCTAATCTTGTTTTCCCTTTTTCTCTGGTCGTACACTGATCTTCTTTGACCTGTGCTAGCTCTGTGAGAGTTTTTTTTTTCTTTTGTTTTGCCTTTTCTCTCCTTTCCATATAGGTAACCATGTATGTTTATATCTATACAAGCAATGTTAGATGTGACCCTTTTTCTATCACCAAATTATCACCTTCTAGTTGGCATGCCTAGTTGTCATACCAACTAGATAAATTTAGTTCATTTCTCTCTCTTCATTTTTTAACTTTATTTAATTTCTCTCTTTTCTTTTATTAAAATTTCTCTCTCTTTGTTTTTCCATTTTTCTCTCCTTAATTAGCGTTTACTATATTCTCTCTCTTTCTCTTCTGTTTTAGCCTTCCATACGTCAGTAATTTTTTTCCACTTAAAAATCACATAATTGGCTATTATACCCCAAAATTATGCAGACACTTTTGTTATCTCCATGTTTCTCTTTTTGATGTAGTGAGCACAAATATATATTAATAATGTATGTTTATATCCTTTACTTCACAATTGACTATGTCACTTCAATTGATATGCCAATAAATTCTCTCCCTCTTTTTTTTTTATGTAGAAATAATATCTTAGATTTCATCCTAAAACCCGACCTTAGTCTTATATTTTCTAAAGAAATATTAGCTCTTCTCAAAGCTTCCATCCTTAGACTTAATTAACTTATTTTTTTGCAATCTCAATCATATTTTCATTTTATGTAATTCTCTCTAAAACTAAAAGAAGATTAAACATACTAATTTCTCTATATTTTTGTTTATTACTTTTTATGTGCATCATAGAATTATTCTTCTTTTTGGTGCTAGTATATGATAATGATAAGACAAGTGAAAAAATTGTATAGATATCAAAAGTCAAAGTTAAGAAAGGAGGAAACTTTAATTAAGGGAGAGAAAAAATGGAAAAAAGAAGATAGAGAAATTAAATAAAGGTAATAAATGGAGAGAGAAATAGAATAAATTTATCTAGTTGACATGACAACTACACATACCAACTAGGAGGTGATAATTGAGTGATAAAAAAAAAGTGACGTTTAACGTTACTCTTTTAAAAAACGTTTTTGCGAAATTATTTTTACATAATGCAAAAAATCATTTTCTTTTTATTTCTCAAATATACCCCTTCATATTTTTTTAAAACCAACATTTGCCCTTAAAATTTTTAAAAGCTCAACATTGTCCAATTTAAGCTAAACAACTAACAACTTTTTTTCAACAACACTTTTAACCAAAGTTCTATATCTCAAAAACTAAAATTTCACATTTAAATCAACTCCTGTATCACTTTGTATTCAAGCATCCTTATTTTGCTTTTATTTAAGAATCCCTTTGTATTCAAGCATCCTCATTTTGTTTTTATGTCCTTCTTTGATACCCACATTATTTTTTATAGTCATCACATGTACAATATCTTTGTTAATATTGATATATGTTCTCCTGGTGATACAATAAATTTTTATCATATAAATGAGAGTTGAAATATTACCCGATGTTGTAAAGCAAAATCCTATCTCTTCTTTAAAAAAATATATATATATTTAATTAACATAACTCCGGAAAATCCGAAAGAAACATCAATATCATTTTAAGTGAGAAGGTAGACAAAAGGATCCAAAACTGAATTTTAAGTGAGAAGGTCAACTATGTCAATATCTTATGGAAGTGTTTTTTTATTAAAAAAAAAGAATCAAACTAATTTATAATGAAAATCACTCCTTTACTAGTTATATGTCCACTACTCATTTTTTATGATCTTATTATTTACGTCTTATTCCAAAGCTTAAAGAATTACATTAATGTGGATCTCTATTACATAATTTTATCGCCAACCAGTAGTAGTAGCTCTCTAACTCTATTACATAATTTTATCGCGGATGAACTACACTAGCCTCTCCTGTGTTTTTAAAAATTACACAATATCCTCCTGTTATCCAAAACTTGTATAATACCCTCTTGTGATTTACTAAACTTAGTCCACGTGCCTCCTCCCCACCTTTTCGGCAACATAGACAATGGAACTACACAAAAAAACTTAAATGCCCTTAGTCCAATAGTGATGAGGTACATGAGCACCAATGAGAAGAGCCCTTGCAGTTTCTAAAATTTGCCTGTTCTTGCGTTCCGCAACCCCATTTTGCTAGGGTGTCTGAGAACATGTGGTCTTATGAATAATGCCATGAGTCTGAAAATAGGTCCGAAAATCATGATTGTCATATTTCCCACCATTGTCAAAACGAACAATTTGAATTTTTGTTGAAAATTGAGTTTGCATCATAATATGAAAGGTTTGAAAGATACTAAACACCTCGTGTTTATTTTTCATCAAGTAAAGCCAAGTCATTCGTGTACAATCATCAACAAAAGTCACAAACCAACGAATGCCAGAAGAAGTAAAGACGGGGGAGGGTCCCCAAACATCTGAATGAATTAGAGCAAAATGAAGATTACTCTTATTCAAACGTGCAGGGTAAGAAGCACGATGACTCTTGGATAGAATACACACGTCACATTTAAAATCTGAGTCATGTACATTTGAAAATAAATCAGGTAACAAGTGTTTTAAATAACTAAATGATGGATGCCCTAGACGACGATGCCACAACCAAATCAACCTGTGCATGACCGGGGATGTATGCTGCATATTATTAACTTTGTTAGTACTGAAATCCTCCATGTAATACAGCCCCCCTCTTTTAGTACCACGACCAGATCTCCTTGGTGAGAATATCCTAAAAAAGGCAAAAACCAGGATAGATTAGTGCATAACAATTTAATTCTTCCGTGGCCTGTCCTATAGATAGCAATTTATTTGAGAGAGATGGAACAAGGAGGGTATTTGATAGAGAAAGAGAGGATGAAAGAACAACTGTTCCAGCCCTTGTAACTGGGTATGTAACCCCATTAGCATTGGCAATACTGACTCGTCTTGGTTTAGTAGTACTAGAAAAATCATTAGGGTCAAACGTCATGTGATCTGTTGCCCCCGAGTCAATTATCCATCCATGGAAATCCTTCTGATTAGAGCTAACTAGCGCATAACCACCTTTACTTGAGTCAGTGAGGGTAGTAGAGTCATCGACAAAACTGGTGGGTTTGTCATTTGAAATAAAAGATAACCGTGATTTTGTATTTGCCAAAGCGGCTCAGCCAGAACCACTAGTACTAGCAGCCTCGCGTTGTTTTCTGGCCTTAAATTCATTCCACCATTCTGGATATCCATTTAGTTTAAAACAATTTTCACGGGTATGTTTTGTTTTCCCACAATGCGTACAGTCTCCGCCTTCTAATTGTAGCTTGGGTTTAGAAGTTGTGTTGTGCTTCGCTCCACTTACAGGTATGAACCCACTCTTCATAGTCTCTCCACTTACTACATCAGGTAGCATCTGGAGTGAAGGGGCTCGTTGACCTCTAGATTATCCAGCTGGCTTGGTTCCTCCTTTAGACGCCATAACAGCGCCTATCGTGGTCTCTGACCCCGTCATCATAACGGCCTGCCTTGAATCTTCCATTCGAACATGTGCATATGCCTGTTCCACACTAGGGAATGGGTTCATTTGGAGTATGTCACTTCGAACTTTATCCAGGCAATCATCTAATCCATCGAGGAAGGTATACACCCTATCCTCCTGTATCATAGAATTAAATTTCTGAATATCTGTTTCACATTTCATAGGATTAGGGTGACGAAAATTGATCTCCCTCCACAGACCTTGAAGGTCGTTGTAGTACATCTCAATCGACCTACTAGTCTGTTTCATTCTGGTTACTTGTCTCTTGAGATCGTACACTTGAGAAGTGTCTGTGCCATCAAAATAGGTCATAGCAATGGTATCCCACACTGTTTTTGCTGTTGGCAATCGTATGAAATTGCTGATTAAGCTTTGGTCCATGGAACTAATCAGCCATCCTTTCACAATTGAGTTCTCAACTCTCCATTTTCTGAATGTTGGGTATGTTTGTTTAGGTTGTGGAAGTTCCCTATTGATGTATCCCAATTTGTCTTTGCCTGAGATGTACATCTCAACAACTTGGCACCATAAGGCATAGTTGGTGCCATCCAACTTAATGATGATCGGTGCAGCGGAAGAATCATAAATGGATGTTTGAGTTTGAGTTTGTGTAAATATTTCTGTCATTTTGGATGTCAGGTCTTCTAGGATTGGATTCATGGAGGTTTCTCCATGTTGGGTTGTGGTGTCTAGGTCTCCCATAGTTACCAGTTTTTTGAGGTTTCTTCTGAGGTTTCAAGCAGAGCAGAAATCCTAAGATCTCTGCTCTGATACCATGCTTGAATATAGATGTATCAAGCTATTTTTTTTCCTATATATTTCTCTTTACAACACATGTACATATATAGGTTACACAAGGAGCTATTCTCGACTATACACTAATTTAGGCTATGATGGATGTTGACCCACAATATATATAGAGTCTAGCACAAATAAGGTAAACATAATTCCCAGAAATCACTCTGCTCTATTCTTGATTGACAGCTCACTTCAACAGTGTTCTCTAATGGTAATTCGGCACAGGATTTGTGAAGGAAGACTTCACATATGCTGCAACAATATGTTGTTGATCCAGAGAGTACTAGTTGTTCACAACCATAACAAACAACTTTCTTTCCCTCATCATCATCTCCTTGCAAATCCTTGATCAGTACTAGGGGATGATCATGGCTAAAATGATTAATCTCTATCTGTATCTTTTTCTCTCTTTTTTTGACTATTTTCTAGGTGAGATTTCTCCTTCTGTATTCATGCTAATAGCTTCACCTAACTTCACATTTGAGAGTGACTACCCTAAATAAATTAGAAGAAAGCCTAATACAAATCTAGTGAGGATAATGATTTTGCGTGTTCTATTCATACTAACAACAAATACTTCTATTACATTAACTATAGTGTCAATTACCCAAAATAATAAACATAGTGTTATTGTCTATAAAGGTATTACCCACTGGATAATAGCTTTATTCAAAGGGTAAAGGTTCAGGTCAAGCATGAACATTGGGGGAAGCATTAGGTATTTAATTGCTCTTAATGCAGGTAACAAAATCTCATCAAAATAAATTTTGACTAAAACCATTACATATGAGAACTATATAAAAAAGAAAACGTCTTCATGTTATTGGAATTGCATTGATTATTAAAAAAAAATTCTTATTGCATGCCCACATATAATAGTAAAATTATTTTGAAGTACAATTAGGAACAATTAACAAATCTTTTAAATCCACTATGATCAATAGTGAAATTGAGGTATTTGCACAAAATGATTGCAAATGGCATATAGTGTTTTGATTAAAAGAATAATTTTAAAATCCTTTTGAGTAATCTATTTTTTCTTCTGCATTTTTATAATTCTTTGTCTAATGTAATTTTTTTATACTTTCATATTTATAATTTTAATATTTCAGTACATATAAAAAACTAAATATGTAAAATTAACTATACATGTCTGTGGGACGGGTTATGTGAGATGAGAAATGATTATCCCCATGCTCTGCTTGGCCCCGTACGGAGATTTAAAGTTGATTCTCATCCTCCACTCTATTTCCTATTTCCTACCTCAATCCTTGCCCCGTTTGGGGTGAAAATAGGGCATGTACCTGCATAACCCACCCCCATTGCCATCTCTAAGCTCTTTCACTTGACTATAAATGTAACTGATCATGATCTTATTGTCCTTATAAAATTTGATTTTTTGGGTGGTGGTATAAGGTAATCACTGTACATTCTAAATTTTAATATATTATAGTTCTTTGACAAAAAAATAAAAAGGAACAGAGAGAGAATATCAATTTGCAAAGTGATTTTTGTATTCCCAACATTTGGGATGAATTTCATATTCACACATGTCGCAAAAAAATTCATGTGGATGATAATAAAAAGGTGGAAAGCTTAGGACAAGAGGATGTTCATCCCACCTGTGTCTAGTACTCTAAGGTAACATTGCGCATCGCTTTGCCAAATTGAAGTCGCAATGCTCGCAACCGAAATTCACGTCTCCATGCTACTCCAAACAAGCATTGCATAGCTTCTCGGAATTATTATGTCGAACAAGGGGGTGGGGGTGAGCTTCATGTTTTATTGTAATAGGAAGAAGAGCGCATTTGATGTCCAGCAAAAAGTCGCACTCCTTGCACTCATAGAAGAACCCATTAAAATTTCATTTGCAGATTGTACAATTAGGAAGACGAAAAAACGCCTTGCAATGGCTGAGGGAGAGTTTGTGCTGTGGATGATGGGAAGATGATATCTCTTTTGGCAACTGAGCGCAATCTAAATGGATCAAGTATTTGCATTCAGCACAACTATAGCATGTACCTGAAATGGGTTCAGCACAACCTTGGCACACAGTCTCCTGATCATCATCGGTCATTTCTGTGTAATCATCTTGGACGCTGTCGAGAATCAAAGGATGATCATGGCTGAAGTGGTTAATTTCTATTGATAATTCAATCTGTGGGATGCTATTTTGCTTGAGGAAATGTCGAATCAGTTGTGAAGGTAATGTCTCCGCAGGCAAGCAGATCAAATCTGGTGTGACCCCACCATCTCTAGAATCATAAAAAAAAAAAAATGTCATTGTTAGATGAAATTTGCTGATCGAGCAAGTCTTTATACTTTTGATTTTTAATGGTTTTAGGGCCTGGAAAACAAAAAGAAAGAAACTCAAGTGAAGAAAGCATGCAGATTATGGATTCTGTTGTCATTCTATACAGACGGATCGATTTTGATGCAAAGGGATCATTCAAAATGTTTGCTGGTGTAAATAAATCAATTAGACTATTTCATGGCAAAAATTACACAATTGCATAAATATAAATTCTATAACCAAAAAAAAGTGACAAAGCAGAAAAGAATTAAGAGAGAAACTTACGAGTTATAAGCATCCTCTGGGGACTCAGATGTGATGCACTTGAGATGGATGAAGTATCTACAAAGGCCACAATAATACACCCAATAAAGTGGGTGTAGTTTTTCACGACAGATTTCACAATCTGGTCCATAAGACCGGAATTTTTCAGGAAGAAAATAAGATAGGGAGAGAGGGTGAGGGTGGTCTTGGCGCGACGAGCATATTGGCAGTGATCCACAAGTCTTGTGGATCCAGAATGAGCATACACTGCACTCATACAACTCATCTTTGTCTTCTATGCCGCAAGCATCACACTTAAATAAAGCACTTCTTTTCCTGTGTATTAGGGGGTGCCGATGGCTAGCGTGTTTAAATGTGCTAGTGTTTTCAGATGTGTCTTGATGATTAGTGCCTTCAAATTTTTGTGCACATGAAACATCCATATCAAACTTACACTTGGAACAGTGATAGGTGAAACCATTAAAATTTTTTCTACAGATATCACAAAAGCTTGTTCCTGACACATAAGGCAAGCTTCTTAAGAGTTTAAGTGGATGTTGTGGATGCGTTAAATGCGTAATCTCTAATGGTAATTCGGCACAGGATTTGTGAAGGAAGACTTCAGTACATATGCTGCAACAATATGTTGTTGATCTAGAGACTACTGGTTGATCACAACCATAACAAACAGCTTTCCTTTTTTTGACTAGCAAAAAATGAAAAACTTTAATGCGCTCAACTCCTTTCAAGTCCTTGATCAGTACAAGGGGATGAGCATGGCTAAAATGATTAATCTCCATATCTGTTTCACTCTTTCTGTTTTTACTCTCTTTCTGTCTCACAATTCAAACGGTGTGAATGCAAACTTTTGAGAGTAATGACCTCATATAAATAGATCATGGAAAGTCAAATCCAAAATGTTAGCGAGAATAAACTTTCTGTGTCCACCAAGTGATGCCAAGTTGGTAATTCATACTTTGCTTCAATTGTTAGTTGAGAATAACTTTTCATTTTCACCAAGTGATACCAAATAGATATTTCTTATTTTTTGTGGGGACGAAGTGATACTAGTTCTTTCGATTGCACTTTTGAAATGCTTGAGTTTAATTTAATTAATTGCAGATGATAAGATATAAATCTCTTATGATACCTCCGAACACACAACTTGCAAAACAAACGAACCACAGGGTATTTTTTTCGTAGAATTTCTCTGACGGTCAAGTCAGTTCTAGGATCACTTTGTATTCAAACATCATCATTTTGCTTCTATGCCCCCCTTTGTTAGCCACATTTTCTTTTAGTCATCAAATTTACAATATCTTTGTTAATATTGATATATATTCTCTGGACGATACCATAAATTTTTACCATATAAATGAGCTATTGTTGAAATATTATCCCAGTAACATAAAGCATAACCCTATCTCTTATTTTTTCAAAAAATAAATTAATTAATTAACATAACTCCGCAAAATCCGAAAGAAACATTAATATATTATTTCGTGGATGACTGGGAAGAGTATTTGGTAGGTGTATTACATGTAGTAACTGAATTTTAAGTGAGAAGGGTCAACTATGTCAATATTTCATGGAATTGTTTTCTTTTTTTATTTAATCAAAACTAATTCATAATGAAAATTCCATTACTAATTACACGTCCGCTACTCATTTTTATGATCTTATTATTACGTCTTATCCAAAGCCTAAACAATTACATTAATGTGGTGCTCTCTGACTCTCTATATTACATCATTTTGTCTCGAACAAGTAGTAATAGCTCTCTAAATCTATTACATCATTTTTCTATGAGTGAATTACACAAAATCCCCTTATATTTTTAAAAAAGTTACACAAAATTTCCCTATAGTCCAAAAACTGCACAACACTCCCATGTGATTTGTTAAACTAAGCACACGTGTTCCTTCCCCACCTTTCTATCAACATAAACAACAGAACTGCACAAAGAGATTTAAATGTCCTTAATTCTTTTTCTTTTCTCCCTTTTTTCTTTTTCTTTTTGTTTATTGTATATATATATACATACACACACATTAGACCAAATATATATTATATACTCACACAGACCATGCCATAAAACAAAGAAATACATAAATAGGGTAGGGTGGGAGGGCTGACGAGGTGGGATGGGGTAGGGGGTTGACGGGCTATGGGCGGTGGGGGCCCGACAGGGTACTGTGGACGATGGGGGATTGACGGGGCGGAGGGGAAGATGACTGTTGATAAATGTTTTATTTTTTAATTTTTTGGTAAGAATAAACTTCCAGTGTTCTCCAAGTGATGCCAAGTTGGTAATTTATACATTCATAAAAAAAAAAATTAGGAGTAGGCTAGTGGTTGATAACTCTCTTTGGTAATTAAGAGATCAAAGTTCGAATCTCATAAGGTTGGGACAAGTAAGGGTGAAAAATCCAAAAAAAGTAGTTGGATATAACTTTGCGTTTTCACAAAGTGATACCAAGTACATAATATTTCTTTTCGTAGTAATGAAGTGATACCAGGTTCTTTTGATTTACAGAATCTACTATTATGGTAGTTCAATATACCCTTAATGAGGACCAACTTAATTAGTTCAGCAGTTTAAGTAAATGAAATTATAGTGTTGATGGCGGTAGATTTAAAAAAAAAAAAAGGAGTTTTCTTCAATTTTAAACAATGCATTGAATCTAATTTTATCCTTTCTTCTTTTAGTATTATACTTCTTTCCACCAACGCTCTCTGATACTTGATCATTCTAACCAACACTTGGGTGTTATTCAACCTAATTTTGAGTTTCGAATACTTTAGATCCTCGTCCTTTATTTACCTCTAATCTTGCTTTCCGTTTTCCTCTGGTCATACACTCTTCTTCGTCTCGTCAATTTTAGGAGGAGAAATAGTAGTTTTTGACCTTGCTTAGATGATCTAGAGGCTGTTCTAGCTCTGATTTTTTTTTTCTCATTTTCTCTCCTTTCCATGTAGGTAATCATGTATGTTTATATTACGTGTATATTTCTTCAAGTAGATAGAATCACTTCGTATTCAAGCACATATTTTACTTTTATGCCCTCCTTTGATACACAAATTTTCTTTTAGTCATCACATATACAATATGTTTTTTTGATATTGATGTATATTCTCTATATATATTCTCGGGGTGATACCATAAATTTTTATCATATGAGGGTTGAAGCGTTACCCCAGTGCCGAAAAGCATAATTCTATCTCTTTTTTTTTCTTTTTTTTTTAAATTTTAGAAAAAGTTAATTAGTTGTTGAAGATAATAAATAATACAATAATCTTCTTTCTAATAGCTTAAACTTTTAAATGAATAGTAACTTAACATGATATCAGAGTTTAGGTACTAAAAGGTCATGAGTTCAAAATTTACGGCCACCCATTTAAAAATACTAAAACTGTCGAAGTGCAAGACTAAAAATAAAAAATAAAAGATAAATTAAAATCATAATAATGATAAATATAAATATAAGTTCAATATAGATCTTAATTAAATGTCAAATATTAATTATATATTAAGTCTCATGCTAAATAGTAAAAATAATATTATAGCAATTGAATCTTAAACATTTAAAATAAATTTTGACTAAAACCATTATATATGAGAACTATACAAAAAAAAAAAAAAAAATACTTCTTTATGTTATTGGAATTGCATTGATTATTAAAAAAAATTCTTATCGCATGCCCACATATAATAGTAAAATTATTTTGAAGTACAATTAGGAATAATTAACAAATCTCTTAAATCCACTATGATCAATAGTTAAATGGAGGTATTTGCATAAAATGATTGCAAATTTGAAGTGATGGCATGTAGTGTTTTGATTAAAAGAATGATTTTAAAATTCTTTTGAGTAATCTATTTTTTCTTTAGCATTTCTATAATACTTTGTCTAATGTAATTTTTTTATACTTTCACATTTATAATTTTAACATTTCAGTACATATAAAAAACTAAATATGTAAAATTAACTATACATGTATGCGGGATGGGTTATGTGAGGTGAAAAATGTTTATCCCCATGCTCTGCTTGGCCCCCGTACGGAGATTTAAAGTTAATTCCCATCCCCCACTCCATTCCCTATTTCCTACCCCAATCTTTGCCCCCTTTGGAGTAGAAATAGAGCATGTACTTGCATAACCTGCCCCTATTGCCATCCTAAGCTCTTTCACTTGACTATAAATGTAACTCATGATGTTATTGTCCTTATAAATTTTGATTTTTTGGGTAGTGGAATTAGGTAATCACTGCACATTCTAAATTTTAATATATTATAGTTCTTTTACAAAAAAATAAAAAGGAACAGAGAGAGAATATCAGTTTGCAAAGTGATTTTTGTAAACTATTTCTTTTGTAAATTGATTATTTTCCTTCAATTAAATAAACAAAATACGATGAACTTCTTATCTTTTTATTTAGAAGGGTTTGTCCACTGCTCATGGCGTCACATATTATCAATGGCGGAGCTGGATCTTTTGTACTTCTTTTTGTCACGTATAGTTGTATGATCTCAACATAGCGCTCAATTATTAGATTGTCAGCCAAAATTTAAAAATAAAAAATTATTGGATTGCAAAGGTGGAATATATACCATTTGCAAACATGCATCAGACTAATATAGATGGACACATGCATTCAAAGCACTCAAATTAAATAAGCTTCATGTGACGTGAAATATCATTCAATGTGTTGCTATTCAATTAAGTAGGATTAATATCGATTTTTTTATATTAATGAATTTTCTTTTTACTTTTTTTTTCACGGACTAATATTAGTAGAAAACGTTTCCATAATCAATTAATAACAATTAAGTACATAATTAGGGTTAGATTACATAGACAAAGCACCCATAATGCAACACTTAGATTTTGAGTATATATCACCCATTTTACCCTTCTTTATATTTAGATTTGATTTTCGACAAATATATATATATATATACCCAATGATTATATCTTGGGGTAAGTTCCACCCGTTTATCTTTTCCAGTTGAAAGAAAAATATAGGTGAAATTTGATTCACAGTGAAGCTTTAAAAGAATAGTTTAAAATTGTGGTTTGCAAGTTAATATGACTCAAAGTAACATACCTATTTATTACACTACCCAATGTTATCTATGGGTAAGTTTCACCCGTTTATCTTTTTCTAGCAGAAAAAGGAGTACAGATAAAATTTGATTCATAGTGACATTTCAAAAAATTAGTTTAAAAATGTGGTTCGCAAATTAATCTGATTGTCGAATCATAATTCATCGAATCTTTTTTTTTTTTGGAATTTTCTGCATTGGTATCCAATAAGTTCTACCTAATTTTGCATTTGAATAATAAAAATACAAAAATGCCCTATAAATATACAAAAGTATCATATCCTTCTTAACTTATAATTCTAGTTGCTTATTTTTCTTATATATATATATATATATATATATATATATATATATATATATATATATATATATATATATATATATAAATATTTTCAATAGCGACTTAAATTTTTTTTTAAAAATCAGACAGTTTAACCGAATAATTCAACAGATACTAAAGTGGTATAGTGCATTTTTTTTTATATGATAGAAGTTGAAATTGTGATTCAAACTAAAATATTTGATTATAATAAATCGCTATTTGATTATTTTATCTAATTCTTACGCATGGTACAAAGAATTCACCTCATGATGACCATTTCTCGACCAAAAAACAAAAGCAAAAAAGTTGATAATTTCAGACATGTAATGGGCCCACTGCACACGTTAGATGCACTTTTATACATGCACTTTATCCCACAGATCACTGTCTTTTGTTTTTTATTTAAAAGATTATTAAAATATTTTACACCATATAAAATATTACACATAAATAAATTTCGAGACGCCTCACATCTAAAACAAAATCCCAATGGTCCACAGATCACTGTCTTAACAACGTATAATTGTCCTTGCGTAATATTAATGGTACTGAAAAAAAGTCATTGCATACGATCCCATCATTTGGTGTACCTTTTACTACCCCACTAAGAATTCAACAACACTTAACAAAGATTTTCACAAAGGGTATGCAGTATGCACTATTCTCCACAAAATCTTATATTAAATGTGGAATTTTGAGTCTTTATTATTCTCTGCTCATTGTTCTTGAATCATTTGTATTATATTCTTTGACCAGCAAATTTTTTTCTCTGATTAAGATGGTTTTTGAAGTGCAGGCATGGTCTAACGGTTAAGTTGCTGTCCCGTGATCAGAAAATAATAGCTTCCTATTGTAGAAGCAGTCACTAGCAACATGCGAGGTAAATCTGCATAGGATATAACCTAAAGTGGTCCGAGCCTTCCTCAAACTCTAGAACTTCAGACTTAAAAGGTAAATTTATGCAGGGTTTATTACGTTAATTTCGTTAACACAGGGTTTATGATGCTTATTCGATCGATCATAGGGGGTGTTTCATATGTTACCGTGTAAGAATTGTCTTCTGTAACTTGTTAAACTGAAAAGCTTTTCATTTGTTTTGTTGAAAGAAAAACTTATCATTTTCAGTAAGTTACAACTGATCCTTTTGGCTGTACTTTATAGAATTCTTTAGTTCTTTATCTATCATCATATAATGGATATAGTTTTTCATGATATAATGAAGTTAAATCAAAAGCATTGAAGTCTCTTGTGGTTTAAATTTTTATATTTTTTTAATATCTTCTTTTTGTGTTTAGTATGGTTTCGAATTCTGATACTCATAGTGTGTGTTTTGTGTTAGGATATTGCGCTTAAGAACATGTAAATGATAAGTATATAGCACAAATTGAAGAGATTATGAACAATGGTTAAATGGTGATATGTCATATTTATCAAAATTGACCTCATTATCCACATTGTAAACTTTTAGAATGTGATATGTTTTGGTAAGATTTTGAACAGAAAAGGCTAATGTTGGTAAGTGACTTTAAGTTTGTTCGACTTAGTTTTTCATAGACAGTGCGATCAACGATACAAAGATTTCGATATAATACTAATTTTACCTTCTCCTACATTAACATTATGTAAATTTTGAGACCAACCCTTTGCAGATAGATGCATCAACTGTAAATATCTGTTCTCTGGTGAGTGTTTTTACAATATTCAATAGAAAATGGAATTATCAAATGAAAACGCCTGAGTATGTGTTCTTCGATGAGTCTGTTTACAATGTTCGGTACCTAGCTTGAGCTTTCTCGTTTGGAGGTGGAAACAGAGTTACCCATGTGATTTATCACTTGGTAGATGCAAGGGAAATACTAAATTTGAGCATCACTGGACTTCCTAGGAAATTGTAATATTAAGATTCGTATGGGAGTATTTTGTAAGCAGACTCACGGAAGTGATGGTTAGAACAACCTATCTGTGGTGTATACTTGGCTTCACCACATACTTTTGAAATGATGATGATTGGGAATAAGATTGGATGCCAAAGTTGCATATTTAAGTAGAGTTGCTTGAAACATTAGGCTTCAGGTGAAAAGGATTCAATAAAGCATCATCATAGTGCTAAATAGGTTGATGTGGTAGTTCTCAGATGTTGCTTGTGGACTGAGGCGGGTAAAGGATGAACTTATACGTCAAATCCCGCACAAACAAAAGATTCAAAGGCAATCTTACGCGTCTCAAATATTGTTGATATATGAGGTAGGTCCTCTTGGCTAAACAAATGTCTTTAACATTCATCTCCCATAAGAGATCCGGACTGCTTTCCTTATACTGTTCCTATTCCAATAGGAATTCTCATCTATTTTCATTTCTTCTCTTTCATTCTTCCTGCCTTTCTCTAATTATGTTATGTTCTGTCAACAGAAGAAAGAAATGAAAACAAAGTAATTAGAGAAGCTGAATTTCTATTTCAATACAGACGCCCTTTGCAGACACAATATGTTATGCTTAATGCCTGCCAAGTATATATCTAGGCATACATTTCGAGAGCAAAATATTCTAGCATGTGGCTACGATGCATTTTAATCAGATGTATTTATGTATGTATGCATCCAATTCGGAGCTGTTGATGTTTATACCGATCAATCATAGAAGAAAGATTTTGATTCATTCCGATTAAGCTTCCTTCCTATTAATCATCTTCTCTATTTCAATCTCCTTGTGTTGTGTCCTGTGCTGATACTTTAACATTTAAGATTTTATAGACAAGGTGAATGATGACGGAATCTCTGGAACCATTTTTGTAATCATTGTGTTAACCTGTAACTGCAGTAGAACCAGTGGCGGAGCCACATGGAGAGGAATGTACGCACAGGCGTACACTGACTTATTTATTTTTAAGTTTAGTATGCTTGCACTAATAGATAGTCTATCTTAATTGGTTAAGTGCTTGTTGGAGAAGTAAAAGGTTGCTGGTTCCATTTTTGGCAGCAGCGCACATTATTGTGTTTTTCCGCTTCTTTTTCTTTCTTTCCTACAGGTGTATCTCATTTATTTTTAAAGTTTTTGTTATATTTTAACAGGTAGGCTAGCTTAATTGGTTAAGAACTTATAAGAGAAGTAGGAGGTTGCAAGTTCAATTCCAAGTAGAAGCATATTCAATTTATTTTCTTCCCTTCTTCTTTGCTTTCTTTTACTTTTCAACAACTGTATTTTTTAAATAGTAACAGTAAAACAAATGTAATTTTTTTCCTCCTCCTTTTCTTTTTCAGCAGCTCTTTCTTTTACTTTTCAACAACTGTATTTTTTAAATAGTAACAGTAAAACAAATGTAATTTTTTTCCTCCTCATTTTCTTTTTCAGTAGCTGAACAAAAATGAGATGACATATAATTCAAATACTAGATTATTGGCCAAGCATCGAGTGCCTACATTGAGCGCCGGTGCATGGCTCCGCCCCTGAGTAGAACGGCAATGTATGACTTAGCTGCTTATTGCTTAGATATTGCTGATCCAGAATTGATGAAAAAAATTGTATTCGATCTCTCATTGGATGATAAGGACATGGGAGAGATAAAAAGCGCAATGGAAGCTCTAAATAAAGTGGATTTAGGCTTGGCATACACTTCCGAAAAGTTGATGAATTTGGACAATCTACTATTGCATGTAGTGGCTTGTGAAAATGATTTTGAAGCAGTAAGTACTGAAGATGATAACTTCCCTCAGGACTTTGTTGAGAAGGCATTTACACTTGATCTCTTACACACTATTCTAATTACTGAGATACGAGATCAGGACAATTTCATTAGTAGTCTTCAAGCCCTGACCGTTAGCACACGCGACAACATATTTTCGTGTGAAAATTCGATGCAATTGTATAATGTCATGGGAGATAAGCTGCATGAATCAGAAGAGTTATTAAAACAGTCACACGAGCGTATCATAGAGATGAAGATGCAGTTAGCCGAAGACATATTTTAAGAATGTTGGAAAAGTCTCTTGCTAGAGAATTAGATCTTGAGAAGAAGTTATCTGAACTAAAGCAAAATGAAGAAGACTTAAAACAGAAGTTACACTTAACCGAACAAATCGGTATGTGCATGGAGGAGGCTGCAGAGGTAACTTGGGGTAGGTTCTTGGAGGCCGATAATACTGCAGAGGTGCTAATGGGAATGTCAAAGGAAATGGAGGGTCGACTTCAAATGGTTCACTTTCATATGAATAGTTCGATTACACGAGAGCAAGAACTGAAACTTAATCTCCAAGATTGTTTAGATCAGTTGGATGCCAAAGAGACAGAAATACGAAAGCTTAATAGCACCATTACACAGCTTGTTGCTGACAATTTTGAAGTATATTCGTTAAGGGAGAAGGTAAAACTGCTAGAAGAAACACTAAGAAAATCTGAGTCACAGTTGAAGGAGGCTTATGCATCCAATGAAGCAAGTCAAAATCAAGTTAGAGAAATGGACGATGAGATTGAATCTCTAAAAGAAAGCATCCATGAAGCAGAAAGTAGGGCGCAGGATGCCGAGTCCAGAATAGCACAATTAACAGAGACAAACATGGAATTAACAGAAGAACTTGGGTTCCCTAAAGGTAGTAATGACAGAAATGCAGAAAAGGTGAGTTTGCACCTTTAGGTATGATAATATGTTTATCTGTCTGAAACATGGAGTCCTCTGTGGGTGATCAACTTTTCTACTTGACATTTGCAAATGGTAATTTTATCACATCTATAACCTAATTTCAGAATATAATGACTCAGGTGGAGGAATTACCCAGCATTGCATCTGCAGTTCAGACTGAGACAATGATGACCTCCGCTAGATGACAGTGCTGCTATTGTTCTAAATTCTACAGGCTGAGAATCAGGTAGAGGCTTGGAAGCATAGCCGAATATACACATCTTCATAACAGTCTTTGTTTTTCTTACAAGCAAACTGCTACTTTTAACTATTTCTACCACGCTTGACGACATTGATTGGCTTGTTCGCTGTGTACATTTTCTCGGATGCATCACTAACTACGTTAGCATTCATGATTAATGCTGGGTCTGGATTGTTTTCATCTTGTTCCTAAAGTAATCATATTTAACTGCAAAAAGTGGAGTGTCAATGAATACATGTAAATGTACCAAACATCAGATTCTTGCTCGTACTATATTGTTAACATTTATGTTTATCTGTATGCGGTGTGGAAGAAAAGGAATCAAAGGATCTTCTGCAAGAAGTTCATCTCGGAGAAAAGTATTGTTGTTAGCATTTTCCATACTATCAGGTTGAAGATTTACAAGTGTAAAAAGTATAAAGATAGTGATAGAAATAGACTTTTGTGTAGGAATTGGAAGCTTGAGAATGTGTTGATTTAGGCTTCCTTGTTTTTGGTTGTTGACGTTATTGTTGAGCTTAATGAATTACATTTGCTTTCCCATCAAAAAAAAAAAAAAATTTATGTTTATCTGTACATGGTCAATGTGAAAATTTGGAAAAATTCATATGAGAAAAATATATTTTATATTTTTGGAAGTACAATGCTTTCCATTTTCTCTTCTTCATTTTTGTTCATTATGAAGCAGCATAATGGTATATAGTGTAATGACCTGGTCATTTGGGGCCAATTAATGGCCACATAATTCTCACCACTAATTTATGGCTGAGTAGTTACTAGAAATTTTGAAAAAAAATAATAATAAGGATAATTGATTACATTCCTACTTACTTTAGGACTCTTTCATCAGAAATAGGAAAAAAAAAATGATAAGGAATAAAATGTTCAAAGTTTACGTTTACACTTCTTTATCTATCTATAATTGACTATATAAAAATATTGAAAAAAATAATAATTATTCTCTTTTAGGATACAGAATTAGAGATGACGAAAATTCCTACTAACATGGTGATTAAACAATAAGTAATTTCTTGATTGGGGTTTTGTGCAGATTGGAAGAGTACTAGTTGAAAGTTTGTTTATTTGGTAGAATTCACGTTCTGTGAATTAATGGTAAGTGAAACTTTCTTTTGTTCGTATATTCTTTATTTAACTCTTATCGTGATGATCTAATTAAGATGAATTAGACATGTCCCTATTGTATTGTCATATTTGAATGATTGACTGTGAGTGATGAATTGCTCCTGAAAATTTATGTATCGTATTTTTCGTTAATTTCCGTCATTTATTTCTAATTTTCCACTCTTGTTTTTTTTTTCCTAACAGTGCCTATGCGTTTGTCATATTCCTGTACGTGTTGATATTGCTTGGTCGAAAACTTACTGACTTGTTTCCAAACTTTTTTTTAAAAAAAGTTTTGCAATGCCACTTTGTTGCGTGGGGTCCACAGACCCTATTGTCTTCAAATTGCTGCCAACTTGTTTTTTTTATTATTTAGAATTGAACCAAAACAAAAGTTGCAAAGAACTGCAAGTTCCATGCAGCAAATTTGCTATACCGACTGTAGCAATGGATTGTACAGTTTGGTCGCTGCAGTCCAAATTATTTTACTTTATCTTTATTTTACTATTATTATTATTATTTAATTATTATTACACTTCAGAAAAAAAAAATTCGTTTTACTTGTAGTATTTAATTATTCTATGAAACTTTACCTTTTAGTTCCTTTTAGTTTCATTCTAAACTAAATGTATTGGTAATCAAGCCAAGTTGAAATTTGAACAAGCTCTCATTGACCCTTTGATTGTTCTGTTTTATTTTCCTTCCCTCCCACACTGTCATTATTATGTAAATAATCCATGTCATCTTTGGTCAGTTCCAGGCACTAATTTTCTTGCATCCCTATTTTATGTTTCTTCCCTAAAATCATATAAAGGATACATCTGAATACTTTCTTAGTTGTGAACTATTAATAGTACTGATACTGTTATGGTACTACTACAAAGATACTGTTACTGTGTTACACTTACAGATACTGTTACCACTATCGAATAATTGGGCCCCTACACTTACTGAACTGTACGTAACTGTATCGGTTGAATGCAGCCACAACTTTTATTCTCTGATGTGTCTTGTAATAGTTTATATACCGTATAAGTTTTTGAATGCAACTGAAAATGAAGTGTTTTTTGTTTGGACATCTTACGAGTATTAATAGTGATCTTCTGTTTGATGTGAGTCTTCCTACAAGTCATACATATTGTTAATATCATCTAGTGCTATACTTTTTGGTCTCTTCTATTATCTTTCTTAATCTTTTGTTGTGGGATAAGTTCACTTATTGGGTTTTTGTTTGCTCACAATATTTGTTTATGCCTGCTTTCTTTGCAGTTAAAACAGAGTAAGCACTTAGGCAATGGACATCTGAACATGATGGGCTAAGCTAAAGAGACTTCATTTGTTTCATCTCTACTAGTACTATTAGATTGGGATAATCAATTATAGTATTTTTGTTGAATGTGATAGATGAGGAATTTGACCTCCTCTTCTTATTGTATTTGGGGATTGTTTTGTGAATTTTAATGTTATTTTGAGATTGGACACTTGTTAAATTTTATGGTTTAATGACTCTGATTATTGGTGTTGTGGTTGTGTGCCTAGCGAGCTTGAGAGGCTAGACTCTTTAGGCTCGCAACATGTCACGTACCAGATCCTATTTCTGTAGTGGGATTTAAGGCGTGACATATAGAATACTAGAAGTGGATGGTCCATTTTCTGTTCACGGAAATGGAGCAAACTACTGGCCATTTGGTCTAGTGGAATGATTATTGTTTTAGGTGCAAGAAGTTTTGAGATTAATTTTAGGAGTTTACGACATTCTCGTAATGTAAAATTTGCTTAGGGCTTTCTTTGAACAAAAAATAGAAAAAGGAACAAGGGAGAATTTTTATATAAAGTACAATGACTATTTCAGATTCTATTCAAGTTTCAATTGCTTTTTATATTGAAAAGATCAATTTAAATTTTAAATTTATTGTTCTAACCATGACTTTTGCCGGTAATGGAATTTATGATCAAGCAAAGTGAAATTGAAGAGGCCTGGAGTATACAGGGCTATGTTTATCCCCGTACACGGGTAATGGTGGATATTGGGTGGATCAAACTTTTAGGGGGTTTTAAATTTAACGTTGACAGTAGTACTCGGGGAAACTCAGGGTCAGGAGGAGCAGGGGGAATTATTTGTGACAAACTTGGCCAATGGGTCGTGGGGTTTGCAGTCAACCTTAGGACTTCTTCTAGTCTTCGTGCTGAATTTTATGCTCTTTGAGAAGGTTTAAACTTGGCGCAAGCGTGCCATTTGGAAGAGTTGATTATTGAAACGGACTCTATTTTAGTCATCAACATGATCAATGGTAACCTACAGAATTCTAATCCTTTGCGCCCAATGGTCAAAGATTGTAAGCGTATTCTTTAACGCCATGATGGTTTCAAGCTTGTTCATATTTTTAGAGAGGCAAATAAATGTGCAGATTTTATGGCTCGGTTTTGAAGGGCATAGTCGCTGGGCACCTCTCAGATTCATAACCCCCATGAACCATTGCAAATTCTTGTGGAGAAGGATAAAAGAGGAGATTATTCCCCTAGAAGTATAATCACTTAGCTGGCTTTCGCCTCCTGAAGATTAAAAAAAAAAAAAGTGAAATTGATTGAAACTTATATGAAGATTTTGCATTATTTTGGCTTAATTTGGATACTCTAATGCCACAATAACATTATTCAGAAAATTAATGATGGTGAAGTGATGATACAGTTATAATAAACTAAAATGATTTAAATCAATGAGTGTGAAGATCAAATAATTGCATTATTACTTCAACATCATTAATCTCTTTAATAACGTTATTAAGAGATCCAAATCTGTTTTGACTAGGCTCATCTCAACTCGTATTAATTATAAACTTGAGGGACTTGGTACCGCAAACAAGCTTTGCATAACTTATCGGAATTATTACATCGAACAAGGGGGTGGGGGTGAGCTTCATGTTTTATTGTACTAGGAAGAAGAGCGCATTTGATGTCCAGCAAAAAGTCGCACTCCTTGCACTCATAGAAGAACCCATTAAAACTCCATTTGCAGATTGTACAATTAGAAAAACGAAAAAACTCCTGGAAATGGCTGAGGGAGAGTTTGTGCTGTGGATGATGGGAAGATGATAGCTCTTTTGGTAGCTGAGCACAATCTAAATGGATCAAGTATTTGCATTCAGCACAAGTATAACATGTACCTGAAATGGGTTCACCGCAACCATCGCACACTGTCTCCTGATCATCATCGGTCATTTCTGTGTAATCATCTTGGACACTGTCGAGAATCAAAGGGTGATCATGGCTGAAGTGGTTAATTTCTGTTGATAATTCAATCAGTGGGATGCTATTTTGCTTGAGGAAATGTCGAATCAGTTGTGAAGATAATGTCTCCGCAGGCAAGCAGATCAAATCTGGTGTGACCCCACCATCACTAGAATTATAAAAAATAAAAAAAAAATAAAAAATGTCATTGTTAGATGAAATTAGCAGATCGAGCAAGTCTTTATACTTTTGATTTTTAATGGTTTTAGGGCCTGGAAAACAAAAAGAAAGAAACTCAAGTGAAGAAAGCATGCAGATTATGGATTCTGTTGTCATTCTAGGCGGATCGATTTTGATGCAAACATTGATGGTTTAAGTAAATCAATTAGACTATTCCATGGCAAAAATTACACAATTGCATAAATATATATTCTATAACCAAGAAAAAGTGACAAAGCAGAAAAGAATTAAGAGAGAAACTTACGAGTTAAAAGCATCCTCTTGGGACTCAGATGTGATGCACTTGAGATGGACGAAGTATCTACAAAGGCCACAATAATATACCCAATAAAGTGGGTGTAGTCTTTCACGACAGATATCACAATCAAATCCGTAAGACCGGAATTTTTCAGGAAGACAATAAGATAGGGAGAGAGGGTGAGGGTGGTCTTTGTGCGACGAGCTGGTTGGAAGTGATCCACAAGTCTTGTGGATCCAGAATGAGCATACAGTACAATCATACAACTCATCTTTCTTTTCTATGCCGCAAGCATCACAGTTGAATAAAGCACTTCTTTTCTTGTGTTTTAAGGGGTGATGATGGCTTGTGTGTTTAAATATTGTGTCCTGATGGCTAGTGTTTTCAGATGTGCCTTCAACACTTTGTGCACATAAAACATCCACATCAAACCTACACTTGGAACAGTGATAGTTAAAACGACGCCAACCTTTTTTGCAGATATCACAATAGGATTCTTCATAAGGTGGTTCTGCAAAGAGTTTAAGTGGGTGTTGTGGATGCATTATATGTGTAATCTCTAATGGTAATTCGGCACAGGATTTGTGAAGGAAGACTTTACATCTGCTGCAACAATATGCTGTTGATCCAGAGACTACTGGTTGTTCACAACCATAACAAACAACTTTCTTGCGCTCGTGATCATCTCCTTGCAAGTCCTTGATCAGTACAAGGGGATGATTATGGCTAAAATGATTAATCTCCATGTGTGTTTCACTCTTTGTTAATTTTACTCTCTTTCTGTCTCACAATTCAAATGCCACGAATGCAAACTTTTGAGAGTAATGACCCCATATAAATAGATCATGAAAGCTAAATAATTAATGTTTGTGAGAATAAACTTTTCGTGTCCAGAAAGTGATGTCAAATTGATAATTCATAATTTGCTTCAATTGTTCATTGAGAATATAATTTTTCATTTTCACCAAGTTATACCAACTGTAGATAATTCTTACCTTCCGTAGTGACCAAGTGATACCAAATTCTTTCGATTTCACTTTTAAAATGCTTAAGTTTAATTTAATTAATTGAGACTTGACTCCTCTACAATTCTATTATCTACAATTTCATACAATACTTATTCTGATCAATATCATGTGTCACTAAATCTCATCTATGGACCACATTAATTTTGCTAAACCAACTTTTCAACCATAATTAGAAAGTATTAAATATCAAATCTAAACTACCATGTTTAATTAGCAAACAAACAGGAAAGGATAAGATATATATATATATATATATATATATTACTATCTGTAGTACCATGTTCTCTCAAATTTTCATTTTGACGTTATTGTGTGAAGTTACAGCTGAACTATAATTTGTAGGACTTGTAAATTCCCTCCCAATTCACTAAAATTTGAGATAATCAGAAATAAAATTACTACCTTTACACCATTAATATGACTTTTTTTTTTGTAATAATCGACATGAGATTTGCTCAAACAAATGTTATATGGCTTTTTTTTTCAAAAGAGAAAGAAAAAAGAGATCATATGACTTGGAAAAATAATCTAATGGCTTCATTTCTTCTTCTTTTTTTTTGTCCAACTTCTATATTATTTTCTAAGTGATGCTTCAAGCACTTTTGGAAAACGTAATTCTTAGAGCACAAAAAAATAAATGGGTCGTTTTCTTGCATTTTTTTTTCTTTTGTTTATACATCTTATATATTGTCTATATAACATATATTGCATCGTTTTCTTACATCTTATATATTATCTATACACATGGCTCTTGCATTTATCGTTTTCTTGCATTTTTTTTCATGTGTTATTGTTTTGTTTCCTTTTTTGTTTTTGTTTTTTGCAATCATATGCTTCTATATTTATTTGGTAATTATATATGATAGTTTAGATTTAGTATTTAATACTTTCTAACTATGGCTGGAAAGTCAGTTTAACAAAATTAATATGGTCCGTAGATGAGATTGAGTAACAGATGGCGTTAATCAGGAGAAGAATTATATGAAATTGTAGGAAATAGAATTATAGAGGAGCCAAGTGCAATTAGTTGTAGATGATATGGTATAAATCTCTTACGATAGCTCCGAGTACACAATTTGCAAAACAGAAGAACCACATGGTGCTTTTTTCGGGGAACTCCTCTAACAATCAAATTAGTTATAGAATCACTTTGTATTCAAGCATTCTCAGTTTGCTTCAATGCCTTCCTTTGATACCCACATTTTCTTTTACATAGTGTATGAAAGCACTTGTACTGTGTAATTCATTTGATTTATAAATGAATTCCATAAGAATTTGTATTTAAAAATGAATTCTCTTATTTGGAATAGTAATTTGCAATACATGTGCATGGAATTGAAATTAAAATTTGTATTTTACTCAAATAGCCCTCCTTTATTCTATTGACTTTGTAAAATTTAGGAATGATAAATAAGAACTTTTGAACTATCTAACAAGCAATACCATGGACTCTTGATGCCTTGACTTATTGATCAATTATTTTTTCTTCGTGTTTTATTGAAAGAAGAATGGTGAGGGAAAAGGTTTGAAATATATTTTATTTTTTTATCTTTGTATTTGAGTCAAAGTTAAACTTAAGTGTAAAAAAAAATTAAAGGGTAATTTTTTCTTCAAAAGAAAAGAACTAAAAAAACGTTGATTTGTAAATTCCTCTTTTTGAGCAAGGATTTGGGTAAGCTTTGAGCAAATCTAAGATTTACAAATCCTGAATTTTTAATTTTTTAAAGTGATGTTTCGAAACATAAAAAGTTGAATTTGCAAATGAATTCTGTAAAATTTTGTGAAATTCATTTGTTCCAAATAGTCATCAAATACACAATATCTTTGTTAATATTGATATATATTCTCCAAACAATGCTATAAATTTTTACCATATAAATGAGAGTTGAACTATTACCCCAATGAAATAAATCATAATCCTATCTTTTCTTTTTTAAACGCGTTATTGGTAATATTTCAATTTTTATAGGAATAGTATTTATAGGACTCTTGTAATGAGGAGGCGGTTTGTGCCTTCTTCTAGTTTAGACTGGACGATGGGGCAGGTAAGTCCCTCATCTTCCTGTGGAGGTAAGGTCTATGTCCCCCTCCACTTTTGTATTCTCTTTTTTGGGTAATTAATAAAATTGTGGAGGGAAGTCCCTCTCATTTTTTTTTAAAATTCCATTACTAATTACACATCCGCTACTCATTTTTTATGATCTTATTATTACGTCTTATCCAAAGCCTAAACAATTACACTAATGGCACACTCTTTAATGCTATTACATCATTTAAATGACTTAGCACCCCTCTGTGTTTTGTCAAAAATGCATAATACCCTCCTGTGTTTTAAAAGGTAATTGATTAACCCTCAGTGTTTTATAAAAGTAGCTGAATACCCCCACTATGTTTTAAAAGGTAGCTGATTACCCTTCTGTATTTTATAAAAGTAGTTGATTATCCCCTGATTCTCTGGTAATTGAGATACCAAGGTTCGAACTCATAAGGTGGGGGCAAGTAAGGGTGGGGGAAAAAAGAAAAAGTTGGTAATTCATACTTTGCTTCAATTGTTCGTTGAGAATATAACTTTTCATTTTTACCAAGTGACACCAAGTAGATAATTCTTAATTTTCGTAGTGATAAAGTGATACCAGGTGCTTTCGATTGCACTTTTGATATGCTTGAGTTTAATTTAATTAATTACAGAATTAATCCTTATGGCACTTCAGTATACCCTTAATGAGGACCAACTTGATTAGTTGTGCAGTTTAAGTTAATGAAATTATAGTGTTGATGGTGTTAGAATTATTAAAACAAAAAAAAAAAGAGTTTTCTTCAATTTTAAACAATGCATTGAATCTAATTTTATTCTTTCTTCTTTAATTTTAAATATTGTAGGGATTTTATTATTAAATATTATACTTCTTTCCAACAACCCATGCAAGAATTAATCACCAATGCTATTATTCATAATATGTCTCGCTTGTAAAATATTTAATATGAAATCCTGACTATCTCTTTCAAAAGCCTATTCAACCCTTTTTTTCTTTTTTTTGGTTTAGGTATAAAGGAAGACGAAATCGTGGTTCGAATTCAAAACCTTTAATTAAAATACTATACTCTCTTACTTGATCATTCCAACCAACACTTGAGTGTTATTCAACCTAATTTTGAGTTTCGAATACTTTAGATCCTTATCCTTTATTTACGTCTAATCTTGCTTTCCCTTTTTCTCTGGTCATACACTGATCTTCTTTGACCAGTGCTAGCTCTGTGAGAGTTTTTTTTTTTTCTTTTGTTTTGCCTTTTATCTCATTTCCATATATGTAACCATGTATGTTTATATCTATACGAGCAATGTTAGATGTCGCCCTTTTTCTATCACTAAATTATCACCTTCTAGTTGGTTGTCATGCCAACTAGATAAATTTAGTTCATTTCTCTCTCTTCATTTATTAACTTTATTTAATTTCTCTTTTTTCTTTTATTAAAATTTCTCTCTCTTTGTTTTTCCATTTTTCTCTCCTTAATTAGCGTTTACTATATTCTGTCTCTTTCTCTTCTGTTTTAGCCTTACATACGTCAGTAATTTTTTTCCACTTAAAAGTCATATAATTGGCTATTATACCCCAAAATTATGCAGACACTTTTGTTATCTCCATGTTTCTCTTTTTGATGTAGTGAGCACAAATATATATTAATAATGTATGTTAATATCCTTTACTTCACAATTGACTATGTCAGTTCAATTGATATGCCAATAAATTCTCTCTCTTTTTTTTTCTGTAGAAATAATATCTTAGATTTCATCCTAAAACCCGACCTTAGTCTTATATTTTCTAAAGAAATATTAGCTATTCTCAAAGCTTCCGTCCTTAAACTTAATTAGCTTATTTTTTTGCAATCTCAATCATATTTTTCATATTTTCATTTTATGTAATTCTCTCTAAAACTAAAAGAAGATTAAACATACTAATTTCGCTATATTTTTGTTTATTACTTTTTATGTGCAACATAGAATTATTCTTCTTTTTGGTGCTAGTAAATGATAATGATAAGACAAGTGAAAAAATTGTATAGATATCAAAAGTCAAAGTTAAGAAAGGAGGAAACTTTAATTAAGGGAGAGAAAAAATGGAAAAAAGAAGATAGAGAAATTAAATAAAGCTAATAAATGAAGAGAGATAAATAGAATAAATTTATCTAGTTGACATGACAACTACACATACCAACTAGGAGGTGATAATTGAGTGATAAAAAAAGAGTGACGTTTAACATTACTCTTTTAAAAAATGTTTTTGCGAAGTTATTTTTACATAATGCAAAAAATCATTTTCTTTTTCTTTCTCAAATATACCCTTTCATACTTTTTTAAAACCAACATTTGCCCTTAAAATTTTTAAAAACTCAACATTGTCCAATTTGAGCTAAACAACTAACAACTTTTTTTCAACAACACTTTTAACCAAAGTTCTATATCTCAAAAACTAAAATTTCACATTTAAATCAAATACTCTATCACTTTGTATTCAAGCATCCTTATTTTGCTTTTATTTCAAAATCACTTTGTATTCAAGCATCCTCATTTTGCTTTTATGTCCTTCTTTGATACCCACATTATTTTTTATAGTCATCACATGTACAATATCTTTGTTAATATTGATATATGTTCTCCCGATGATACAATAAATTTTTATCATGTAAATGAGAGTTGAAATATTACCCGATGTTGTAAAGCAAAAGCCTATCTATTCTTTAAAAAAAAAAATTATTTAATTAACATAACTCCGGAAAATCCGAAAGAAACATCAATATCATTTTAAGTGAGAAGGTAGACAAAAGGATCCAAAATTGAATTTTAAGTGAGAAGGTCAACTATGTCAATATCTTATGGAAGTGTTTTTAAAAAAATAAAATAAATAAAACTAATTTATACTGAAAATCACTCCTTTACTAGTTATATGTCCACTACTCATTTTTATGATCTTATTATTTATGTCTTATTCCAAAGCTTAAAGAATTACATTAATGTGGATCTCTATTACATAATTTTATCGCCAACCAGTAGTAGTAGCTCTCTAACTCTATTACATAATTTATCGCGAATGAACTACACTAGCATCTCCTGTATTTTTAAAAATTACACAATATCCTCCTGTTATCCAAAACTTGTATAATACCCTCTTGTGATTTACTAAACTTAGTCCACGTGCCTCCTCCCCACCTTTATGGCAACATAGACAATGGAACTACACAAAAAAACTTAAATGCCCTTAATTATTTTTTTTTTCTCTCTCTTTTCTCTCTTTTTTTCCTCCTTAATTCTATATACATATATATGTGTGTGTGTGTATGTGTTATATACACACACATACCAAAAACCAAAAAGAAAAAGAGATATATAAATAGGGTGGCTGGGGGGGTTAACAGGGTGGAGTTGGGTAGAAAGGTTGATGAGATGGGGTGGGGTAGGGGCCTGACAAGGTGTCAATGGTTGGTGGTGGGGTGGGATGAGGTGGGGGGCTGATGATGTAGGGGGCTGGGGAAGATGATCAGAATAAACCTCCTGTGTTTGCCAAGTGATGTCAAGTTAGTAATTCACACATTCAGACGAGTTCGAATTTCATTGGGTAGGGGACGGTGCGGGTGAGGGGAAAAAGTTGGTAATTCATACTTTACTTCAATTATTCATTGAGAATATAATTTTTCGTTTTCACCAAGTGATACCAAGTAGATAATTTTTACTTTTCTTAGTGACGAAGTGGTACCAGGTTCTTTTAATTGTACTTTTGATATGCTTAAGTTTAATTTAGTTAATTGTAGAGAATTTATCATTATACTAGTTCATAACTGAGTACTAAAGCTGAACATTTTTGCTATGTTACAAGCTATAGTGAGAGAGTCTCTTATATGTAGAGTAATCTATCTTGGTCATTGGAGGACTTTCCAAACTCATCTTACTAGTGCATGTGTAATGCATTAGACTGGAAACATTGATCGATTTTCTCGGTTAGTATAAAATTAGAGCACAATATTGGTCAACCAAGTTTTAAAAAACTGCAAGCGTACGGGTTAGTGTCATACATGATTGAGTGTGAGAATCGTATCCACAGCCATAGGAAGGCTTCTAAGTGAATTATGGTAGAGTTTGTGTGAAATTTTACAGGGAGAATACCTTAAGTGTGGAGTGAGCTTGTAAAACCACTTAAAAATCCTTGCACATAGGAGAATTTTATTGTAGCATTGCAAATTTTAAAAGTAGTGTATTACTTTAATTTCTTAATCCTAATTCACCCCCTATTAGTATTATTACCTCCAATAATATCTCAGTTGTTAATTTAACTTGTTAGATTCTTCACAATAAGACTTGATGTTAAAATATGAAAAACTAGTAGTAATATTCGAAATACGTTGGTGTGGCTCTAGAATTAGTTACAAGAGTTTTATGGGAAGTCATCTTCACCAAATTAGGCTTTTTTGGATTTTATTTACTTGGCTTGAACTAAGTAGAATGACCCTTTTCTTTTATTGATTTTTATTTTCTTTGAAAGATAATCAATATTATAAAGTCGGTACAGGTATGGATTACGTATATTTTAAAATCTTATATTGGTGAATGTTTTGGATGTTTTGATACTAATTATTATTATCCTTAATTGTATCATGTTATAATTTAATGCATAAAAATTATGGTCTTCTTGTTTGAATCACTAATTTTTGTGTTCAATCAAATTATTATCTATTCTACATAATTGCATGATATAAATCTTTTTAAAACAAGTTTTAAAACAAATAATGTGTTTGGCAACTATAGGGTGAATAGTACCAGTTACTATTCACATGGACAATGACCAGGCTCAATGTTCATTGGAATAGTGTGTGACCATCAAGTCACTTGTCGTAGGGAGTTTTATGAGTTACGTTGATTTTTCTATAAACATAAAGATTAAAATTTGGGACCAATTAAAACGTGTTTCAATCATGAATACCTATAAAACATTTTCTCTTGCACTTTTCACTTAAGCTTTGATAAGGACTACTATGTACCACTTGCACCATATCTTCAAGGTTGTGACCTAGCTAGGGTAGAATGAGATTTGAGCCCTTTTTAAGTGGGGTTTGAAATACACTAAGTTCTAGGTAACGCATTATCTTTTCGTTTGGATTCCCTTTCGCCTGTGATGGTCGAGTCAATCTAGCTAGCCATCTTTTAACTATATTACTAGTTGTCACCGTAACCGTATGTGGGTTTCAACATAGTGATTTGATGGGATTTCAGATTTTGGAGTATGGCTCAACATTTTTGCACTGTGACTATAGCTCATTTTTGCACCTTTTGCGTGGCATACACTTATCCAAAACTAAATAAATAAATAAAAATATTTTATAAAGTTCATTTTAGTTATGGCATGGTATTTGGATTTACCTTTCTTCTAATTGTATTATTTTATGGATTGGTGAGGAATAGGTCTTTTTGCAAGGGTGGTAGTAGGACATTAGTCTTTGTTTTATGTTTTTTTGTTAATAATTGAGAGTTGTGTCTCCCCTTATGGTTGAAATTTTTAGTATAGTTATTACTATAGTTTTATGATCTTATAAATGCTTATATTTGTAGGTTTATTCAACAATTTATTTTGAGACTTGTGTATTTTTAGTTAGTTTGATTGGTTTAATCTTTATTTTTGAAATTAGAGCTTTGTGCGCTTAGGAAGGATACATTTTGTTAAAAGTTGTGCAGTATAAGTATGGATTAATTTCACAGCAAGATGACTAATATGCTTAATCAATGAAGCTCTGCGATGAAAACTAAAAACATGATGCAATAACCTAGTGTAGAGTGATTCTGTTACAACTCTGTTACAGGTGATGTTGCAACATTAGCTGGAATATTTGTTCTATCACAGACCGTTAACAAACTGTTTCTCTAGTTGCTTAGTTAGTTTATTCCACTTAATGTTCTAACATGAGTAGTAAAAGTAAACAGCAGCAGAAATAATAAACCTATAACAGTAATAAAGAACACCAAGATTTAACGTGGTTCAACCGTGCGGTTTACGTCCACGGTACCTCCCCTGGTCCAACAAACCTGTTCATTAAGAAACAACAAGTTACAACATCAATGGACTTACACAAGTAAAGACTCCCTCTTGACCTTTGACGCCTAGATGAAGAACTCCTTAACGAACTTTGGTTTGGCGAGCTCCCCTCAACTTGCAACGTTCTCTCCTGAGAACTACACTTTCTTCTCCCGAAGAATGAATAAAAGAGACAGTAAACTAATCACTCAAAGACTCATAAAAATCGCTCATGACATACTGTCAAAACAAACAAAGTTGCAACACTTAATACAATCAAAGACTAGAACACAGATCGTGTTGCAACATAACTTGGAACACTGGACAAAAAAACTATCTTGTATTTTCTCTTGTTTTTCTCTGTTTCTGCCTCTACTTTTTTGCCGTGATTGCTGCTATATAAATACAAGATTGCTGCTGCATATTGTCTTGGATTGCAAGAAAAGCCTTTACTCATAAAACCCTATTCTTCTTTTCCTTGTGAATATGCAATAAATGTCATTCCTTAATTAGCACAAATCTTATTCTCATATGGTAAGTTATCATAAGATTTTTTCTGCACAATATAAAAGGTAAAAGCACAAGTTATGGTAATATCATAAGTTTTGCAAAACATAGTCAATCAATAATAGTCTTAATAATCTCCAATCAACTAATCAATCGCCAATCAAGGTAATTGGCTCAAGAATCTTCCCATTTGGCTTTGTTTTGGCAAAACCCTGATATCACAATCAATGTAACCTCCTATTGCCCAAGTGCAAAAAACAGATGCAACAAATGAACATCCTTGGTGCAACATTTAGTAGAATAGCAGTATTAGAGCAATGATCAGCCTGTTACAACACGCAGTGGAACACAAATAGAAATGTTATCAAAGTAGAAAACATAGTGCTCCTGTAAAAGATAGCACTTCTGTTGCAACAGATACTAACAACCATGTATTGAACTAACAGACACACAATAGCTAACCAATAGCAGCACAACAGCTAAGCAGTAGCAGTTAGTAGCAGCACAACATATTTATCTCTCCCTTTTTGCCAAACCAAAGGCAAAGAAGCAGAAGCAGAGTATCAGAGCAATAAAGCCAGCAAAATAAATGATTAGCAACACAGATAAGGATGTATTAGAGCAAAGATGGTCCTGTTTTAACAGTCAAGTACAACATAATGGAAACATAGATAAGAAAGTATCAAAGCAGCAAAGATAATGACCCTGCAAAAGATAGTAACCCAAAGATGATAATCCTATTGCAACAATCAGTAAACCATCCCAACAAGTCATAGCAAAATCAATAGCATATTCTCCCCCTCGAACAACAATTAGCACATAGTAATAGCAATATCATAATCTCCCCATTTGCCAAAAGACACCAAAGTAGACACGCAAAGTACCAGACCAAAGAACTTAGCAGAAATCAGCAAACAAAAACATGGACCCAAAGTAGAGCAACATAATTTAAACTTAGTAAAGTACCAGAGTAGAACTAAAGCCAGTAAAGTATTAGAGCGATAATCATTAAACAATCAACATTCAAGCAGTGTATTTGAAGACGAAATTGAGTAGAGTTTGTTGTTGTGAATCAACGTCCCAAGATCAGCCATTATCTTCTCCTAATTGACTTTAACAGTGGCTTGATCGATGCACAACTCATGGACTTCATTCTGAAGTTGCTGCACCTGTTGCAAAGATGCAACAACAGTTGTTTCAGAAGCTGGTCCAATATTACCTTTAGCTCAAGGCTCCCCCTGAATATCAACTTCCTGCAAAAACTTGTAAGAAAGATGGAATGGAAGAGACAACTTCACAAGGGATTCAACCCATTCGTGAATAGCCTTTTGAGCAGTTAAGTAGCACAATTGTAGTAACTAAGCAACACAATAGTAGAATAAAACAATTAAGCATGTAAACTGTAAGTCTCATGAAGCAAAGGCAAAAAGGCAAATTGTAAGCAAAATAGTAGAAATTGTAAAACAAATTGTTCAGCAATCCAAAAAAAAAAAATCATTGACATAAGCTGCATTAGATTACCCAAAAGCAATTTAGAACCGATGTTACAACAATATTTTCCTCAGTATCTCCAATTTGCTCAAAATCCCCTGAGATTTCACCCTTTTTTTTTCCTTTTTTTTCTCAAAAATTAAAACATAATTAAAATGATATGTTCAGGAAGCATGGAGTCACTTAAGAAACTTTACTCATCAATACTCATTTCAGTCTAGGATTTAATTAATGAACCATGTGTGTGTGTGAGGCTGAATTTTGAAACATATTGCTTTCACCATCAAACCTGCAAGGTGTAGGAACTTTCCCAATCAGCTCGAACATACCTGATCGTCTATTTATCTAGTAGGAAAACACAATATTTTTCTTGTGGCAGCTCATATGGTAACTGGTAGCTTGCATACTGTATTTCTTTTCACACGTATTTTTTTCACTATTTCAGCTCATGTTGCAACTGGTAGCTTTTACACTAATCTCTTTTATTTCGGATTATGTAGCTCTTTCTAGTGTTTGATAACCACAATATTTCCTGCTTTTTTTTTCTTTTTGATCTCAAGGATGAATAAAATACAGGAATGGATTTAGAGAAACTTCTCTCTTTATCTCTAGTCATCAGAAAGTTCAAGCTCCTGCACTTGCAGACCATTAAGATAAGTTTTCTCAATCAGTATTCAGTGTGTACAAGGAAGTATGGTTCATAAACTAAATCACAAGTTGAATTGATTATTAACCTTTCAGATTTCTCAAGCTTCTTTTAAGCTCATGTGGCAATCTATGATGCAACATTATAGACTACAAATCCCTAAAGCTTTTCTTAGGGTTTCAAATCTCAAAGGATCTAAAGTTTTAGTGGAGATATCTGTCAGTTGATTTTCTGTTGCAACATGGCCTAAAACAATTATTCAAATTTCAACAAGTTCACAGATAAACTGATTCAATTCCTTATGCATGACATTTACCCAAAGTTCATCTTCTAAAGCATCTTTCAGATTTTTGGGTTCTAAGAGAGAAGTGTAGCACATATACCTTACCATGTCCATATAGTTCAGCTTGGGTTTACCTCTAGTTCGGATTCCATCATGTATTGATCCAATCACATCCTCTGCAGCATGATTTTTGTAAACTTGAGACATTTCAGCTTGAATTTTTTTAGTGCTAACTTCTATTGTTACACTGCTTGTTGTAACATTGCATGAACCGATGTCCTCCTGCTCAATTTCTGTCTTTGGCGTTACAACAGTATCTGTCACAGCAGATTTCTTCGTCTATTCTTCCTTCGGTGTTACAACACCAACTGCAACATCAGCATTCATCTTACTGGTGCTTCATTCTTCCAGCGATTTTCCTGTCTGCTTGCTCCTTAGCTTTGGCACATCTCGTACTGCACAGGTATTGTTGTAACACGATAATGATTGTTCATGAGATGGTGTAAGCATGTAGCAGTTGTCAGATGACCTTTTCCCTATAAGCACACAATTATTAGATACATCTAACACATGGCAACCATCTTTAGTGAAATTCACAAACAAACCCTGATCACACAATTGACTGATACTAATAAGATTAGCCTTCAGCCCTTCAACATGTTGCACTTTCTTGAGACTTGGAACCCCTTTAATCTCAAGTGTTCCTCTTCCTAGAATTTGTCCTTTAATACCATCTCCAAAAGTAACTTGGCTTTTATCGTGCTCCTTGTAGCTGCTAAATGCTTCACGCATACTTGTCATATGTCTAGAACACCAACTATCAAAATACCAAGAGTTAGCAGCACAGGCTTGTGTAGAAGTATAAGCAGCAAAACAAGTTAAATCAGATTTCTTCACCCATAATCGTTTTTTCTTGTGCTGTGAAAACATATGTGAGGATCTCTTTTGTTGATTGAGAGACTTACATTTTTTCTGCATTCTTTGGAGCCTGAAGAAGTGAGGTTTGATGTGTCCAGGTACAAGGCAGTAATGGCAGATAGGAACAAACCTGTTCTTTTTCTTTTGTTTCTTTTGCGCTGTTGCAGTCCATGTTGTAACACCAGTAGCTGAAAGTTCTTCTTTGACTCTCTGTAAAGTCGCGACATCTTGTTTCTGTACAAGATTTTCTGAGCTTTTGACAAAGACAGTTTTTCCAAAAGATTTTTCTCCATAAAAACCAAGTCCTATATGGTCTTTGCTTGATTTTTGAATGGATAGCATATGATCAAGCTTTTCAGTCCCGGAATTTAGTATCTTCATATTACGCTGCATCTGTTTCAATTCATGATTCAACACCTGAACTTCCTGCAGTCTTTCGGCAGCCAATTTTTCCAGTTCTAATTTTTGTTTTTCCATATCCAAAATCCTCAATTCCAATCCTTAGTTTTTCTTGCATATGATCACCCATTTTTCGTATATGTCTTTGTACGTTTTCATGACTTCTTCATCATCCAAGTCACCATCACTTTCTGATTCAGCACAATCAATTTCACTCAATTCATCCTCTGTTTCACTCATTATTGCAACACCTGTAGCATCTTCTTCTTCGTTCAGTCTGGTTTCTCGCTGGACTGTTGCAACATTGAATGCAACAAAGTTACCAATGTGCTCCTCGTCACTTTCTGTGCATTCTTCTGACTCCTCATCACTCTAGGTAACATTCATTGCCCTTTTCTTTTTCTTCAAGGTGTTTGCACACTCAGATTGAATGTGACCAAAACCCTCACATTCATGGCATTGAATTTCTTTACCTTTCTTTCTTTCATCAGTCAGTTTAAAGTTCTATTTTTTAAATGTGTCAGGCAGTGTTGCAACTTGAGGCTTCTTTTCAAAGTTTGACTGTCTAAGGCCACTTCTCCGTTTGTCCCACTTCTTTAAAACTTTGTTGAAATTTTTGGTAGGCACGACTAAGGATTCAGAGATTTCAGAGTCCTCATCATCCGAAGAGCTTATTGTTTCTTTTCTTTCCACTTTGGTCTTCAAATCAATGCCTTTTTCTTTTCTTTTCTGCTTAAACTTCATCTCAAAAGTTTGATGTTACCCCATCAATTCATCAATTTTGAGTTCATCAACATTCTTGGATTCTTCTATGGCAGCAACTTTGATTCCAAATATGTATGGAAGAGAGCGCAAGGTTTTCCTCACAAGCTTTGAATCTGAATACTTTTCTCCTAAAGCAAAAGATTCATTAGCAATGTCGCACAAATTGGCATTGAAATCGACAATAGCTTCATCCTCCTGCATCATCAGTTCTTCGAATCTGGTGCCAAGCATCTGCAATTTTGATCTTCTAACTGATGTTGTATCCTCATATGTTGTTTGCAATATCTCCCAAGCTTCCTTAGCAAATTCACACGTTGAAATTAACTTGAATTGATTCAAGTCAACAGCATTGAAAATTACATTCAGTGCCCTGGAGTTCCAGCTTGCCAAAAGATCTTCATCATTGGTCCATTATGTTTTAGGTTTTGTTACAACATTGCCCTAAGCATCTGTTTTGGTAGGAGATGTCCAGCCAGTCAAGATAACTTTCCAAGTCTTCTCATCAATAGACTTGATGAATGCCTTCATTCGAGCCTTCCAATAAGAGTAATTCGCACCATCCAACAACGGTGGTTTAGTGATTGAGCCTCCCTCACGCAGGATGTCCATACCTATTCCTGCAAGACAACAACTCAAAACTCCCAATAATCTAACCGAATTAGTTCGTAACCTGCTCTTGATGCCACTTGTTAAATGTTGTGCAGTATAAGTATAGATTAATTTCAAAGCAAAATGACTAATATGCTTAATCAATGAAGCTCTGCGATGAAAACTAAAAACATGATGCAATAACCTGGTGTAGAGTGATTCTGTTACAACTCTGTTATAGGTGGTGTTGCAACATTAGCTGGAATATTTGTTCTATCACAGACCGTTAACAAACTGTTTCTCTAGTTGCTTAGTTAGTTTATTCCACTTAATGTTTCAACATGAGTAGTAACAGTAAACAGTAGCGGAAATAATAAAGCTATAACAGTAATAAAGAACACCAAGATTTAACGTGGTTCAACTATGCAGTTTACGTCCACGGGACCTCCCCTAGCCCAACAAACCTGTTCATTAAGAAACAACAAGTTACAACATCAATGGACTTACACAAATAAAGACTCCCTCTTGACCTTTGACGCCTAGATGAAGAACTCCTTAACGAACTTCGGTTTGGCGAACTCCCCTCGACTTGCAACGTTCTCTCCCGAGTACTACACCTTCTTCTCCCGAAGAATGAATAAAAGAGACAGTAAACTAATTACTCAAAGACTCATACAAATCACTCATGACATACTGTTAAAACAAACAAAGTTGCAACAATTAATACAATCAAAGACTAGAACACAGATCGTGTTGCAATATAACTTGGAACACTGGACAAAAAACTCTCTTGTATTTTCTCTTGTTGTTCTCTGTTTCTGCCTCTACTTTTCTGCCGTGATTGCTGCTATATAAATACAAGATTGCTGCTGCATATTGTCTTGGGTTGCAAGAAAAGCCTTTACTCATAAAACCCTATTCTTCTTTTCCTTGTGAATATGCAATAAATGTCATTCCTTAATTAGCACAAATCTTCTTCTCATATGGTAAGTTACCATAAGATTTTTCCTGCACAATATAAAAGGTAAAAGCACAAGTTATGGTAATATCATAAGTTTGACAAAACATAGCCAATTAATAATGGCCTTAATAATTTCCAATCAATTAATCAATCGCCAATCAAGCTAATTGGCTCAACACCTTTCTTTTTTAATTACACGACAGCTGCATCCAAAATCGTCTTATTAGTGACATTGGGCCGTGTCAGGACTAGAAATATAGTTGAAACCCTCCCTGGTTCAAAATCCACTGGAACATTTTAGGCCCAATGCCTTGGCTGCTTCCTGGCCATAGATGAGAAGAGAACAAGATCTATTAATTAGCTAATCTAGTACAGTGGATGACATACTTCCAAATGATGGAAGTGATAACCAAGATGGTTGATGTGAAAAAACATTTCAACATTTTCTTCATTTAAAGTATATCTTTAATTATTACATCAAACGATAATCATGATTGTGATTATGCTGAAATAGTCATTAGTCTTTTACATAGTCGGTAGGACTCAGACCTCATCAGTCCAAACTAACTCTCCATGTAGGAGTGTTGAGTATTTCGCGTTGTAACCAATATGGATCAACAACCTCTTTCTTATCTCTCAGCCTCTGGAAGAAGCTCCTCCACTGATCTATGGTACGCCTTAGACGAATACTCTTTTGACCTCCAAAGAGAAACTTGATCAATAAACATATATTGAAAGGAGGATAACGGATGATGATTCATGTCTGAATCCACTGAGGCAGCGCAAGCACATAAGCAATAAAAAGGAGCCCTGGTATCTAATCAGCAAAAACTTCAGAAGTAAAACTCGAGCCTCCATATAATGATAGAAATCAATCCTCTCTCATGAACGAAGTCTTGATATTCATATGATCGTCCATTTCTTCGTCATATTTTAATCCAATTCACAAGGTAATTAAAAAATATGCATCATCATTATTTTTACATATATTTCCAGGTTTTTAATCTGGTCCAAAGGGTTAAATTATATGTTTCAGGTAAAAATTACTGCAAAGCTGTACCAAGAGTCCAAGCTCTCCCAACTTAGTAAATGAGAGAGAAATCCCTCTTTAGGCATCAATTAATACTTATGGATCAATTTGTCACTCCTGTAAGATTTACTATTATAAGAATTTTTTCACAGCTTTTAACTGTGAGTATCCTTGCTGCTAAGGTTCACACTTTCAGCTTTGTAACTAAAATTTTGCCTACCACTGGGGAGTCTATGGATGTAGAAGCTAGCCTGTGCAGGAAACATCCACTCAACCATCACCAAAGGCAAAAGAAAAACTTATGCAAGCTAGTTTATTCGCGATATGAAATTGGATGATACAGATCACAATTACAATTATACTGTTTGGTTGCAATGCAAGTGCTCAGATTAGGCTGGGTTTTGTTGACAAGTTACTGATGAGCTGGCAGTTCCAAAGGAGAAAGACAACGCAATGCAGGGGACATGGCAAGGCACACAAACACACACAGAGGAAAGAGGAGAGAGAGAGAGATTACCATAAATACAAAGCCAACAGTTGCCAGTATTATCACTTGCATAAGCTCATCTAAAATCCCTAGAAGACCTTCATCATCTGAATCACCAGAACTATCACCACCCCCACCCCCACCACCACTACCTGGAGGATTTCCCCCACGGCCACGGCCACGGCCACCGCCACCGCCACCGCCACTGCCTCCATCATCAAAGTATTCTTGTTTTTTCATCTGTTGACGTAACACATCTTCTATTGACTGGTCTTTCTTTAAATTTCCCATGGAATTCTCAAGAGCCTTCCACGGAGAAGCCTGATGCCAATTCAGGACAAGTGAGTTGACTTTGGAATCTTTTTCTTCAAATAATATTTGAGAGGCGGGGGGTTTGGAAATGACCCTACATCTTTGTATTTTTTGATATTTAAGTCCCGTATCTTTTATTTTGGACAAAATGATCCTTCATCTTTCATTTTTGTGACAATTGTTAGTCCTTGGAGCAAAATTCGTCAAAAAAATAACATTAATGAGCACGTGAATGACACGTAGACGCAAAATTCATAAATCTATAGGGGTAAAATTGTCATGTAATAAAATATAAGTATTCTAAAGTTTATGCATTTTGCAACCACGTGACATTTATGTGCTCACTAACGTTATTTTTTGATAGATTTTGCTCCAAGGACTAACAATTGTCACAAAAATGAAAGATGAAGGACCATTTTGTCCAAAATAAAAGATACGAGACTTAAATGTCAAAAAAGACAAAGATGTAGGACCATTTCAGTAAATTACCCATTAAATTATGAAATTAAGCAACATCACTAACTCATGACTACTGCCTTGCAGTTACTATTATTTTTGGGTGGTGATATGCAGCAGGAATAGTAAGTAGGTGGTATCAACACAGGTCATAAACAACCTCTTTAAATTAATAGCATTAATTTCATAATTTAATTGCACTTGGACACCTCTTGGAAATTGGTATCATGCTGGTCCTTTGTTATTTATAGTAGAACCTCTTTAAATTAATAGTGTTAGAACCACCAAATTTTATTAATTTAGCGAGATATTAATTTATCGATAACTTAATAACTATTAATTTATAGATATATTTTTATTTTTTTTGGATTTATAGTAATATATTATGATTATGATGTCTTTTTTTAAAAAGTGGCTTGTATTTTTTCGATCCGATTTGAAAAGATAGGTAATGAGAATAGAAGATAAAATTTAATTTAGTAGGATTAGAATAAAGTTTTTCTAATCTCGCATCTAAGTCCTTGTAGAATTATGATGAAAACTAATTTCTCTAATCTTGTATCCTAATCTTTGTAGGATTATCTCAATTTTTTTCTTAAAATAATTAAATATGAAATTCAACTAGATTTGAAGCTCAACAAAAGAAAAGTTACTCTTCATTCATATTTTAAGAAAACCTCGTGGTCAATTTATTATGTACTTTTTAGCTAATTATTAATTTATGAAATATTTGAATTAATTAAAAAAAAAAAATATAAAAATATATATATATATATTTTTTATTAAAAAATGATAGATAAACTAAAAAGTATGAACTATATATATATATATATATATATAAATATATATATATATATATATATATATATATTTTTATTGATTCAAATATTTCATAAATTAATAATTAGCTAAAAAGTACATAATAAATTGACCACGAGGTTTTCTTAAAATATGAATGAAGAGTAACTTTTCTTTTGTTGAGCTTCAAATCTAGTTGAATTTCATATTTAATTATTTAAAGAAAAAAATTGAGATAATCATATTTAATTATCAAATTATCAACTTTTTACATTGGTCCCAAGTCGAGACACACATTTTTATTAATTAAAAGAGATTATTAATTTATCGGGTATTAATTTAAAGAGTTCTACTGTAATTTAGTATAGGGTAAATTTCACACTTAGTCCCTATTGTTTATATGCTTTTTCAATGTAGTTCCTAATATTTTAAAATTTTCATAGTGATCCCTAATATTTATAAAAATTATTCAAAATGGTCTCCATTATTCAAATTTAGCCAATTTGGTCTTTATTATTTTTCAAAAAAAATTAATTTAGTGTCTATTGTTTCCTAACAAAATTCAATTAAGTCATTACACGTGACCCTATTTTGGGACTAAATTAAATTTTATGGGAAACAATAGGAACTAAATTACTAAATTAAAGAATTATAGTAGCTATTCAGTAAGTAATGACTAAATCATTCAATGATTTTGTTTCCTCATTATATACTTTTATGAGTCTCTCAACATGACCATGCGGCTGGTACTTGGCTTCTTTTATCAAGTTGAAATGTCAAATTTATGTTTTATGGCGAGGCAATTTGGAAAAGTTCTAGATATTGACTTCGCCAATGTAGTGACTATTCTAACCCTAAGTGTCCGGCTCCTCCACTATCCATAACGGACACAATGTTTGCCAATCAACTGCATACATTTATATGCTGCAACAAAAGTGATGTCTTGGAGCAAGATGTTGACGCCGCAGTTGCATATATGCCTTTATAATTATCACATGACTTAAACTCGAGCATTTCTCATGAGACAATATTTCAAGATTTTTATTGCTTTATAGTTACCGACATGGAATTATCCCTTTGAAAAAAAGGACCTAAGGTACACAAACAATAATATAATATATCTTTTAATGAAGACTAATAATAAATACATATCATAATTGGAGGAAAGAAGAAAGAATAATACCACAGGATAAATCAGATTTTCATTATAATTGAAGAAAAATAAGAGAGAATATTTCTACTTATTTTATTACTTGTATGGTTTTCAAATCATTCACAATACAATCAAGATTCACATGTGTTCATTCCTCGCTATCAAGTATTTGCAATCAATACAAGTATAGCATGTACTTGAAACGGGTTCAGCACAAGCGTTGCACACAGTCTCCTGATCATCATCGGTCATTTCTATGTAATCATCTTGGACACTGTCGAGAATCAAAGGCTACCAATGGGCATCAACTAAAATTTGCTGAGAGCCATCAACTAAATTCTGTCGCTAATTTAGTGAAGGAATTGGCGACGAAATCGGCCGTTACTAATTCCTCGCAATGTTGCGAGGGATTAGTGACGAAATTTAGTTATGAATTTTTATGTTGCAAAGTTGTTGTTAATCCGTCACTAATTAGTGACTGAATATTTTCCATCGTTATGGAAAAAATTCCGTCGCAAGTTTCAATTTTTCTACCATGCATGCATCAACTAAAATTTGTTGAAAATCATCAACAGACACCAATCAATCAACCAGCCTCAAGCCATCAACAAACATAAACTAATTTTGCTGAAGGCTACCAATGGGCATCATCAATTCCGTTGAAGAAACAAAAGATTCACAAGGGCTTGGAGGAAAGTATTCCAAACCACCAAAACCGCAAGGCTAAAAAGAAAAGAATCTAGCATCATGATTAATAACTTGTAGGTATTTTCAGGAAGGCTCTTTCAAGTCCAAAATTCGGAACACTGCAAGAAATGTCTGGAGTTATACAAATGAGCACTAAAGGGAAGTGTTAGAATTATTAATGCTTATTTGTAGTGCTGGACTATTCTAGAGAATGGTAAGGATATTTCTAATGAAATAATTACAATCATTATGCTCAAATGGCCAAAATGCTATAGTGGCTGAATTTCTAAATGGCATATGGAATGTTCAAGAAGGCTTAACGCCGGGCCTCATGCATGCTATAGATAGAGAGCTTGTGGTGTATTTGTTAAATTGAGCAAGAGAAACTAAGCTCCAAGAAAGGAGTCAACAATAGCTCCTAAATTATGAGCCATTGAGCTCCATATCCAAGGAGCTTGCGAGAGCTCCACAATCAAGGAATCATGAGCCATTGAGCCATGATATCCAAATCAATATCGGAGAGATCCTCCGCATATCAGCTATTGTCTTATCGGAGCCATGATAACTAAACTGGAGACAATGCTATTCAGTTCTATCACGTGGTGGGATCTAAGAGCTTCATGTCTTATCAGGAGTAAAATATACTCCAAAAACATCATGAAGCAAATACAATAATGTGTTTACTAACTGGAGAAGAAGAGTACCAGATACATTTTTAATTATCTGGTTATGACTTGTAACATTTTTGGTATTTAAGTTGTCATAAATTCAACTTTTTTAAGACTAAATAAATGTCAAGGCAAAAATATAGATAGGCATCTGACCTGCATCAGCTCACCCCTTTTCATATGCAGGTATGTAGCAAGACTGGCTCTGCCTAACCGCTCAATCAAATATGCTTAAATTATATAAAAAGCAAAACGAAGATACAATTTAATTATGAAATTAAGAAACATCACTAACTCATGACTACTGCCTTGCAGTTACTATTATTTAATTATGAGAGTTTTGCTTTTGGGAAAATCTAGTGGATTTGATCTGACGGTGGAGTTTTGGTGAGGTTAATGGGTGTTTTTTGGATAATTTCACTTGGACACCTCTTGAAAATCGGTATCTTGCTACTCATTTGCTATATAATTTAGTACATATATATTATATATAACCGGCTCTTCAAACATTAAAACAGTCAGATAGTAATTCTGATTGTGAATCCTCATCTTCACAGAATTCCGGGAGGGATAAAGCTATCCACATTAATAGAATTTCTTTTCCAGATACAAAGAATTTCTATCCCAGACCTTCATCTCCAGATCTTCAAATTGAAGAAATTCACTCCCAGAGATCTTTTTCAAGGTCTCAAATCTATGAATGGAACATAGATGGAATGTTAGAATATCAGATTCTCAATGTTACCAAACAAATGATCATCATCGGTAAAATTAGGATTTGGTGGTATTTTAAAACATATTTTAGAAGGAAAAGAACACATTGTTCGTTTCTATTCAGGAACTTGGGATAAAGCCCAACAGAATTATTCAACAGTCAAAAAAGAGATTTTGTCCATTGTAAAATGCATATCAAAATTTCAGGATGATTTGTTGAACCAAAAATTCTTAGTTCGTGTTGACTGCAAGTCAGCAAAGGATGTTTTAACAAAAGATGTCAAGAATATTGCATCGAAACAAATTTTTGCCAGATGGCAGGCTTTTCTGTCAATATTTGATTTTGATATTCAATATATCAAGGGAGAGGATAATTCCATCCCTGATTTCCTAACCAAAGAATTCCTAACAGGCCATGTGCCTATCACATAGGATTCCTCCAGGAATACCTTTTTCATTTTGTTTTGCAAAATCACAGAAGCAGACACCAAAAATCCAATTAATAGATTTAGATGGATTGTTTCAAGTCCACCGCAATTAAGTAGACTGAAACAAAGATTTCAGATCCAATAGCAGAATTGATAATTTTCAATTCTGCATTTCTTTCTAAATATTGTTGCTAACCATTTACAAGAACCATTCACTCCTGACATTAGTAACAATGGCACCCAAGAAAGACAAAGGCAAGGCAAAAGCATTCGATCTCAGCTCTTATGCTCAGAAAGCCAGCACACCAGTAACCACTCTAGCTCAGTCATCAACCCTAGTCAAGGTTGAAGACAAATAGATAACCCATACACAGTCTTCTACCCAGTCACCCCTAGGTAGAAACCTCACAGTTTTGGGGACTTTGACCCCTCAAAAATAGTTAATCGGTGTTCATGCAGGTATTGCAGGTACATCGTCCTTACAGACGACAATCAGTAATAAGTTTCAGCCTCTTGTTGCTAAAACCAAACCAGTTACTCCAGAACCTAAACAGTTACCATCCCCTTGTATGGATATCAGACCATGCTGGATGATTCTTTTTAAGACATTCAAAAAGAGGTTTACATAAATGGCGAATTCCTAAATAAAAATCTGCAACATAGTTTAAAGATCCTAAAAATCTTTGCAACTGTGTTTTCTCACGCAGAATGTCTGGGAATTTTTCTGCAAAATCAAGTGTTCTTTGGATAGGGATGATTTTCCCAAAGGAAATCATGTTTCCAAGAAATCTAATTTTTGTTTGAAAAAGTCTAATCTTGGGTGCAGAAACCACAAGACCGTTTTCTTTGAAAACTTTAAAGAAAATATGCAAATGCTTCCAATGTTGGTGTAAGTCATTACTGAAGACTGAAACATCATCAATGTAAACAATTGTGAAATCTGAAAACTGATTAAAGATCTGGTTCATTATGTTCTGGAATTCTGAAGGTGCATTCTTCAACCCAAAAGGCATGACATTCCACTCATATTGTCCAAATGGAACGGTGAATGTTGTCTTGTACCTTTCTGATTCTAAGACTTGGATCTGCCAAAATCCCGATTTTATGTCAAATTTACTGAAGACATGGGCCTGATATAATCTCTTAAAGAGATCATTCTTATTGGGTAATGGATATCTGATCCATTGTAAGACCTCATTTAAGGGCTTATAGTTGATAACTAAACGAGGGACTCATCGTTCCTATTCTGCATGTTTATTAACGTAAAAGGCTGCACACGACCATGGGCTTTTGCTGGGTCGGATAAGCTTTTTATCTAATAAACTCTGAATCTCTTTTTTACAAAGAGAAAGATATTCCTGATTCATCTGAATGAGCCAAGCCTTGGTAGGAATACTCTGTTATGAAAAGTCCTTCTCATAAGGGAGAGAGACTAAATGTTTCTTATGAACCCAAAAGGCTGTAGGAAGTTCTGAACAAACTTCTTTTTCAAGTTTGGTCTGGAATTCATTGATGGTCTTTTGCTGTTTAGCAATCTGTTCATCAATTCTGAGACTTTTAATATATTGTTTAAGAAAACTGATTTGGTTTTCTTTATGTTGGATTGAGTTAATATCTTTTCGTTGTGAAGGGAAATAAAACTCAAAAAAGATTGGTTTACCTAACACATTGGTAGATATACCCTATTCTGTAACAGTCATGGGAAATAACTATTGGAGGAATGGATTCCCGAGAATGACTTGGGAGTTTAACTATTTTATCAGTACAAAGCTGGTAGGAAAACAAATACCTTGGTTGCACACATGTGCATTAGGTAATTTGTACCTAATCTGGAGTTTTGTAGAGTTAGCTGTAGAAAGCTTCTCTCTGGTTTTCTTGAAATATCTGGAAGGAATTAGACCCTCTTGAATGCAATTCATATCTGCACCTGAGTCTAATAAGGCAATGGTTTCAAATTTGAAATCATTGACCTTGATGGTTAACTGGATATACCATTTCTGATATGTTATTCTGTTTAGAAGATTGAGATAATCCTCTGTTGGTTTGGAGGTGCTAGCTTCTTCTGTTAGTTTGCCAATAGCAATCTGAGTCTGTTTATCAAGTTTACCATTCTGAGAAAGATGTTCTTGACGTTCTAGGGATTCTATTTGTAAGAGATGGACATCTTGCTGGAGATGTTCATGATCAAGTCTGAGATCACAAATCTCTTGTCCGTATTGTTGTCTAAGTTGCTGAATTTATGTTTTTAACAGTTTAATCTCATGCTGGAGATCTGAGATTCCAATTGGCTGGGATTTCTTTTTCTGGAAATGACTGAGGATATCAGAGTAATTTGTATTCTTGATGTTATTTTGGGAAGGTATGGATAGAGGTTTCTCTTCCTCTTTCTGATCCATGATTTCTTTAAGTCTGAGAAGATAAGCTTGCTTTTCTTCTGGATCATTAATCTTACAGATCATATCGATCATAAGACTATGAGAGTCTGTAAAGACATTTAATCATTTCTGACAGAAACATGCTCCTTTGCTGGGACAAGCACATTCCTGAATGGAGTTGGAAGAACTACTGGAATAGTAGTTGTCTGTTCCAATTTGATTAATATTTTCTTCGTTAGAGGAATCTGGAGAAGAGCTGGATGAGGATTCAAGATTATCAATGGACCGGAGTGTTATGCTCTTTGTAGCTTCATCTAATTCTAATGATTGAATTAGTGATTTGATTTTGCAATCTCTTACAAAGTGTCCTGGTTTACCACATTTGAAACAACATGTGGCTTTTTGTTCTTTACTATGTTTATGATAGTTTGGTTTCCAATTTCTTCGTAGAAATTTCTGGTAATGTTTCTTCTTATGACTGTATGGTTTGTTGCCATACTTCTGGTTATACTTCTTTCCAATGGACTTGAAATAACTTTTATATTTCCTGGAGGAAATTCTGGATTTATGTGTCTTCTGAGTATGGGGTGGTTTAATTCTTTCCATACCATACTGTTCACACCAATTTCCTAATTCTTTTTTGTTAGACTGTTTCTTAAGTTGTGCTTTAAATCGAAGATCAGTGCAAATCTTCAAAGCAGTCTTGTTAATATGTGATATCATATCACCATATGTTATTAGATCGTAATCTAATCTTGGATAGTCAAGTGAAAGGGATTCTATCACTTGCTGAGCAAACAACTTTGGAAGACCGCAAATGAATCTTTCTTTCCAATAACTGGCGTTGTTGTCAGATCTTTAGTATAATTTACTGAGAAAGATATCCTTATACCATCGGAAGTCTTGGAGTGTACGACATCTGAGGTTCTGGAGGATTTCAGATGTTCGTTCCTGATAAACTGTGGGATCACCTATGAAATGGTAGGTGATATCGAAGACTAAGGCTGATATAGCACATGACTCTGTCTGACCTTGTTGATTAAGAACGGGTTCACCATTCTCATTGGTTTTCACCATGTTAAGAATGCCTTTTTTGGTAGCATCATTGAAGTGGTCATTCCACCATCCTTTGAGCTGACCATTGAAGCCAAGAATGATATTTCTGGTTGCTGCTTTTTCAGAAACAGCTTGTTTGTAAATGTTACCGATGATGATCATTTGTTTGGTAACATTAAGAATCTGATGTTCTGAAATTCCATCTATGTTCCATTCATAGATTTGAGACCCTGAAAAAAGATCTCTGGGAGTGAACTTCTTCAATTTGAAGATCTGGAGGTGAAGGTCTGGGATAGAAATTCTTTGTATCTGGAAAAGAAATTCTATTAATGTGGATAGCTTTATCCCTCCCGGAATTCTGTGAAGATGAGGATTCACAATCAGAATTACTGTTTGACTGTTTTAATGTTTGAAGAGCCAGTTGGCTAGATGAAGTTTCTGATTTCTTGGTTCTGGAAATCAGTTCTTGGAGAAGTCTGATATTCTTTTCTTCTGTGGATTCCAATTTTGGAATGAATTTTGATATTTTAAAAGGTAAAACCTTGATCGGAGATTCTGGTTTAGCCTTTGTACTGGTTAATTTAAGTGAATCAAATGATTTTATCAATGAAACAGCGGTCTGTTCAGTTGACTTTTGTTTTGATTCATCAAGTTTAACTGGGGTTATAGTATTCTATTTGTCAAGAATCTCTTCGATGTTCTGGACTTGTTTCTGTAATGTAACTAATGAAAGATTAGTCCAATTATTTTGTTGGGCTATGTCTTTAAGTTCTGGTTCCTCAACGAGGATGACTGGTTTTAAATCTATTGTTCCTTCTTTAGTAGGAATCTGTGTATGTTGAAACAGAGGGTGCTCCGCATCAATGACTGTTGTGGAATTAGGTAAATTCCATTTTCTTGTTCTTGTAGTAAGAACATTAATGTTCATTGGTTTATTTCTATGTTTAAACCACATGACAAATGATAGATTTAATCTAACAACTTACAAATACTTGAGCCATTGGCTTTTTAGATCTGCTAATTGTTCATCGTTATGATTCTTAAAATACCATTCTCTGATCTGTTTATTTTCATCTGAAAGAAAATCTTCTTTCAAACCTTGAACATCTCTTTCAAAGACTTCAGACAACATAGTCTGAGGCTGAAGGATTGAAGTCAACAGATGATGTATCTGTTGGTTCAAATTCTGGATAGATTGGTCGAGCAGTCTGTTCTTCAATCTTAATTCCCATTGGAACAGATTGAGTCTGGGTTCTGCTTGTTGATGGTAAATCAACGAAGCCTGGAGTAGGGTCAGAAATACTGATCCTAGAGATACTGAAAACTGATCGGGATAAAACTGATTCCCTACTTCCTCTATCTATCTTAATGGAAACTGTACCATCATCATATTGGATGATCTGTTATATTCTGGAGTTCTGGATGTTCTGGTCCTGAACAACTGGTTTGGTGGCATTTTCAATGTCCCACCTTTCTGGAAGTGAAACTTCATTCCACTTAATGGTTCTGGGTATGTTAACTATTGTCTGAAGTCTTTGAAAGAGATGTTCAAGGTTTGAAAGAAGAATTTCTTTCAAATGAAAATAAACAGATCAGAGAATGGTATTTTAAGAATCATAACGATGAACAATTAGCAGATCTAAAAAGCCAATGGCTCCAGTATTTGCAAGTTGTTAGATTAGATGTACCATTTTTAATGTGGTTTAAACATAGAAATAAACCAATGAACATTAATGTTCTTACTGCAAGAACAAGAAAATGGAATTTACCTAATTCCACAACAGTCATTGATGCGGAGCACCATTTGTTTCAACACACACAGATTCCTACTAAAGAAGGAACAATAGATTTAAAACTAGTCATCCTCGTTGAGGAACCAAAACTTAAAGACATAGCCTAACAAAATAATTGGACTAATCTTTCATTAGTTACATTACAGAAAAAAGTCCAGAACATCGAAGATATTCTTGACAAACAGAATACTATAACCCCAGTTAAACCTGATGAATCAAAACAAAAGTCAACTGAACAGACCGCTGTTTCATTAATAAAACCATTTGATTCACTTAAATTAACCAGTACAAAGGCTAAACCAGAATCTCCAATCAAGGTTTTACCTTTTAAAATATCAAAATTCATTCCAAAATTGGAATCCACAGAAGAAAAGAATACCAGACTTCTCCAAGAACTGATTTCCAGAACCAAGAAGTCAGAAACTTCATCTAGCCAACCGGCTATTCAAACATTAAAACAGTCAGACAGTAATTCTGATTGTGAATCCTCATCTTCACAGAATTCCAGGAGGGATAAAGCTATCCACATTAATAGAATTTCTTTTCCAGATACAAAGAATTTCTATCCCAGACCTTCACCTCCAGATCTTCAAATTGAAGAAGTTCACTCCCAGAGATCTTTTTCAGGGTCTCAAATCTATGAATGGAACATAGATGGAATGTCAGAATATCGGATTCTCAATGTTACCAAACAAATGATCATCATCGGTAACATTTACAAACAAGCTGTTTCTGAAAGGGCAGCAACCAGAAATATCATTCTTGGCTTCAATGGTCAGCTCAAAGGATGGTGGGATGACCACCTCAATGATGCTACCAAAGAAGGCATTCTTAACATGGTGAAAACCAATGAGAATGGTGAACCCATTCTTAATCAGCAAGGTCAGATAGAGTCATGTGCTCTATCAGCCTTAGTCTTCGATATCACCTACCATTTCATAGGTGATCCCACAGTTTATCAGGAACGAACATCTGAAATCCTCCAAAACCTCAGATGTTGTACACTCCAAGACTTCCGATGGTATAAGGATGTCTTTCTCAGTAAATTATACCAAAGATCTGACAACAACGCTTGTTATTGGAAAGAAAGATTCCTTTGCGGTTTTCCAAAGTTGTTTGCTCAACAAGTGAGAGAATCCATTTCACTTGACTATCCAGGATTAGATTACGATCTAATAACATATGGTGATATGATATCACATATTAACAAGACTGCTTCGAAGATTTGCACTGATCTTCGATTTAAAGCACAACTTAAGAAACAGTCTAACAGAAAAGAATTAGGAAATTGGTGTGAACAGTATGGTATGGAAAGAATTAAACCACCCCATACTCAGAAGACACATAAATCCAGAATTTCCTCTAGGAAATATAAAAGTCATTTCAAGTCCATTGGACAGAAGTATAACCAGAAGTATGGTAACAAACCATACAGTCATAAGAAGAAATATTACCAGAAATTTCCACGAAGAAATTGGAAACCAAACTATCATAAACATAGTAAAGAATAGAAAGCCACAGGTTGTTTCAAATGTGGTAAACCAGGATACTTTGCAAGAGATTGCAAAATCAGATCACTAATTCAATAATTAGAATTAGATGAAGCTACAAAGAGCATAATACTCCGGTCCATTGATAATCTTGAATCCTCATCCAGCTCTTCTCCAGATTCCTCTGATGAAGAAAACATTAATCAGATTGGAACAGACAACTCCTATTCTAGTAGTTCTTCCAAATCCATTCAGGAATGTGCTTGTCCCAGCAAATGAGCATGTTTCTGTCAGAAAGGATTAAATGTCCTTACAGACTCTCATAGTCTTATGATCGATATGATCTGTAAGATTAATAATCCAGAAGAAACGCAAGCTTATCTTTTCAGACTTAAGGAAATCATGGATCAAAAAGAGGAAGAGAAAGCTCTATCCATATCTTCCCAAAATAACATCAAGAATACAAATTACTCTGATATCCTCAGTTATTTCCAGAAAAGGAAATCCCAACCAATTGGAATCTCAGATCTCCAACATGAGATTAAACTGTTAAAAACAGAAATTCAGTAACTCAGACAAGAATACGGACAAGAGATTTGTGATCTCAGACTTGATCATGAACATCTCCAGCAAGATGTCCAGCTCTTACAAATAGAATCCCTAGAACGTCAAGAACATCTTTATCAGAATGGTGAACTTGATAAACAGACTCAGATTGCTATTGGCAAACTAGCAGAAGGAGCTAGCACCTCCAAACCAATAGAGGATTATCTCAATCTTCTAAACAGAATCACATATCAGAAATGGTATGTCCAGTTAACCATCAAGGTCAATGATTTCAAATTTGAAACCATTGCCTTATTAGACTTAGGTACAAATATGAATTGCATTCAAGAGGGTCTAATTCTTTCCAGATATTTTGAGAAAACCAGAGAGAAGCTTTCTACAGTTGACTCTACGAAGCTCCAAATTAGATACAAATTACCTAATGCACATGTGTGCAACCAAGGTATTTGTTTTCCTACCGGCTTTATGCTGATAAAACAGTTAAACTCCCAAGTCATTCTCAGGAATCCATTCCTCCAACAGTTATTTCCCATGACTGTTACAGAACAGGGTATATCTACCAATGTGTTAGGTAAACCAATTCTTTTTGAGTTTTATTTCCCTTCATAACGAAGAGATATTAACTTAATCCTACAGAAAGAAAACCAAATCAGTTTTCTTAAACAAGATATTAAAAGTCTCAGAATTGATGAACAGATTGCTAAACAGCAAAAGACCATCAATGAATTCCTGACCAAACTTGAAAAAGAAGTTTGTTCAGAACTTCCAACGGCCTTTTGGGTTCGTAAGAAACATTCAGTCTCTCTCTCTTATGAGAAGGACTTTTTAGAACAGAGTATTCCTACTAGGGCTTGGCCCATTCAGATGAATCAGGAATATCTTTCTCTTTGTAAAAAAGAGATTCAGAGTTTATTAGATAAAAAGCTTATCCGACCCAGCAAAAGTCCATGGTCGTGTGCAGTCTTTTACGTTAATAAACATGCAGAACAGGAGCGAGGAGTCCCCCATTTAGTTATCAACTATAAGCCCTTAAATAAGGTCTTACAATGGATCAGATATCCATTACCCAACAAAAATGATCTCCTTAAGAGATTACATCAGGCCCATGTCTTCAGTAAATTTGACATGAAATCGGGATTTTGGCAGATCCAAGTCTTAGAATCAGAAAGGTACAAGACAGCATTCACCGTTCCATTTGGACAATATGAGTGGAATGTCATGCCTTTTGGGTTGAAGAATGCACATTCAGAATTCCAGAACATAATGAACCAAATCTTTAATCAATTTTCAGATTTCACAATTGTTTACATTGATGATGCTTTAGTCTTCAATAATGACATACATCAACATTGGAAGCATTTGCATATTTTCTTTAAAGTTATCAAAGAAAATGGTCTTGTGGTTTCTGCACCCAAGATTAGACTTTTTCAGACAAAAATTAGATTTCTTGGAAACATGATTTCCTTTGGGAAAATCACCCCTATCCAAAGAACACTTGATTTTGCAGAAAAATTCCCAGACATTTTGCGTGAGAAAACACAGTTGCAAAGATTTTTAGGATCTTTAAACTATGTTGCAGATTTTTATCCACGCATTCGCCATTTATGTAAACCTCTTTTCGAACGTCTTAAAAAGAATCCTCCAGCATGGTCTGATATCCATACCAAAGCTGTTCAGGAAATTAAGGGTCAAGTTAAAGTTTTACTAGTTTTGACTTTATGTCAACCAGACGCCCCAAAGATAGTTCAGACAGATGCTTCTGAATTAGGATTTGGTGGTATTTTAATACAGATTTTAAAATGAAAAGAACACATTGTTCGTTTCCATTCAGGAACTTGGGATAAAGCCCAACAGAATTATTCAACAGTCAAAAAAGAGATTTTGTCCATTGTAAAATGCATATCAAAATTTCAAGATGATTTGTTGAACCAGAAATTCTTAGTTCGTGTTGACTGCAAGTCAACAAAGGATGTTTTAACAAAAGATGTCAAAAATATTGCATCGAAACAAATTTTTGCCAGATGGCAGGCTATTCTATCAATATTTGATTTTGATATTCAATATATCAAGGGAGAGGATAATTCCATCCCTGATTTCCTAACCAGAGAATTCCTAACAGGCCATGTGCCTATCACATAGGATTCCTCCAGGATTACCTTTTTCATTTTGTTTTGCAGAATCACAGAAGCGGACACCAAAAATCCAATTAATGGATTTAGATGGATTGTTTCAAATCCACCGCAATTAAGTAGATTGAAACAAAGATTTCAGATCCATTAGCTGAATTGATAATTTTCAATTCCGTGTTTCTTCCTATATATTGTTGCTAATCATTTACAGGAACCATTCACTCATGACATTAGTAACAATGGCACCCAAGAAAGACAAAGGCAAGGCAAAAGCATTCGATCTCAGCTCTTATGCTCAGAAAGCCAGCACACCAGTAACCACTCCAGCTCAGTCATCAATCCCAGTCAAGGTTGAAGACAAACAGATAACCCATACACAGTCTTCTACCCAGTTACCCCTAGGTAGAAACCTCACAGTTTTGGGGACTTTGACCCCTCAAAAACAGTTAACCGGTGTTCATGCAGGTATTGCAGGTACATCGTCCTCACAGACGACAATCAGTAACAAGTTTCAGCCACTTGTTGCTAAAACCAAACCAGTTACTCCAGAACCTAAACAGTTACCATCCCCTTCATACATTTACAAGAATGTCTTTGACCAGATTCTTGTAACAGAACCAACACAATTCAAACAGAATCCAAACATTACCTCGGATGAGTTTGCTAGGGCATTTCTCCACCCCCATTCAAACTACATCCCAGACAACACATACAAAACACAGAGTTACTATGAGGCCATTCTCATAGCAACATGTTCCATAGAATTTGTCCCAGATGACAGTGACAAACAACTAGGCCAGTATAGCTATGTCAAGGCTAAATTACAGACTGTGCTCACCCTTGATCAATGGGCACAACCCCCACATAAAACCAAACAAATCTCAGAAAATTTACCCCTCAGAGACTATAACTATTATGATTACATTCAGGCAAGGTTCAGATGTTTCTATCGCCAGAATGTTAAACATGATATGTCATTGTTTTTCCTTTTCAAGAAAACATTTCCCCTAGAGGTCCCAAATTGGTTTATCCAATGGTGGGCATCGTATGGTCCTATAACAGACATATTGCCAGATCCTGTCCTCAAAGGATTCCAGTCCTTCACGGAGAATTGGAAGGCACCAGAACAGTTAGCCTACCTTCCCCCATTTTTCGTGTTCTACAGAATTTTCTTTGTGACATGGACATTCAGATCAGAATTCGCATTCAAACATGTATCTTTCGAAAACCACCAAGTCATACCGACTTTCGGAAGAAATCATTCTGTCATGTGATGGAAGAAGATGAACAACAGTTCTTGTTCAACTCCAAAGGTCTAAGCATGGCTAGAAACAAATCAGAAACAGAAGAAGAAAATTCAACTAGAACAACAAGAGTTCTTCTCCTTCAAGAATTTCCTCCAAACCCAGTTAGTAGTGGCCACCAGTTATGATGAAGTTCAGGCCATTTTACTTCAGCTTGATGAGCTTGCCCCAGAACAGGCATCCATCTCCACAGACAGTGCCAATGACAATGAAGATGATTGTTATGACATTTTTACACCATTGTAATTCACACAATGGAGTTTAGTTGTGTTCTCCGCCAAAAACGCAATACAGATGAGTTTTCCAGTGTTCTCTCAAAAAACACAAGACATATGAGTTTCCTAATGTTCTTACCAAAAACATTGGACAGATAGGGTTTTGTTCTTCTAAGTTCCCTTCAAAAACTAGGATGCAACGGTTAGACTTCCCCTCTCTGAAGTCATACAGTTACTGAAGAATTCCATGAAACTTCAGCTAGTCCAGGTCAAACGGAAACTGGTAAAGACATCTCAAGTCTGTTGATGGGTGTGGCTTCCCCAAAAAGCCAAAGAAGATTTAGAAACTTGTTTATCTTCTAGCCTGTATTTTATTTTTGTATTTTGTTTAGTCAACTTACCTTTAGCCAATTTACCTTTAGCAAACCTATCTCAACAATCTTGTAAGGTCACGGGATTGAGGAGCAGAAGGCGTAAGACTCCGTTGTTACCCATGTGGCGGTTAGATGAGAGATAGTTAGGCTTCGAAGATAGTAAGGCTTCGAAGATAGTAAGACTAAGTACGATGCATATTAGATTATAGGGAAAATAGACTAGTTTATTTATTTTCTTTGTATTAGTGGGAAATATACATCACTCAGTGTACTTGTATGTATTCTACCATAAGTCAGTATGGTCCAAACATGAGGAAGTTTTACAACGTCTTCAGCACATAACCAATTCCAGACTCAGAGATGAAGAAGAAGATAAATCCAGTCAAGATTCCATCATCAGACATCATCATCACAAGACAACAAAATTACTTTTGGTCATAGTAAAAGTAATCCAGTCAGAAACATCATTATCACATTAAGACAAAACAAGATTCGGCCACAGTAAAAGCCGACACTATCCGGTCACTATTCATGAATAGTGAAATCACTTTTTACTGTTCACTTTAGGAAAAAGTTACTTTTGACTTTTCATTTTTACATTTCACTATTGTATTTACAGATTCGATATCCTATTTTAAGGTAGAGTCTACCTCAGAACATAGGATCTGAATTCTCTTTCCTTTCCCCAATTTTGTTTTAATTCGGTATCACTTTTACTCGTTATTAGATGTACTAGAAGGTAACTGTGCTAAACTGTTGGTTGTACAGGAGTACAATGTACAAAGAGTGATCTTTGGAAACCTCATAAGATGAAAGCCATAACAAAAGAGAAATAAACAAAGATAATAGATAGGAAAATAAATGAAAGTCAAATAAGATGAAGATAAAAGGAGACAAAGTCTCTTACTCGTTATTAGATGTACTGGAAGGTAACTGTGCTAAACTGTTGGTTGTACAGGAGTACAATGTACAAAGAGTGATACCGAATTAAAACAAAATTGGGGAAAAGAAAGAGAATTTGGATCCTATGTTCTGAGGCAGACTCTGCCTTAAAATAGGATATCGAATCTGTAAATACAATAGTGAAATGTAAAAATGAAAAGTCAAAAGTAACTTTTCCTAAAGTGAATAGTAAAAAGTGATTTTACTATTTATGAATAGTGACCGGATAGTGTCGGCTTTTACTGTGGCCGAATCTTGTTTTGTCTTAATGTGATAATGATGTTTCTAACTGGATTACTTTCACTGTGACCGAAAGTAATTTTGTTGTCTTGTGATGATGATGTCTGATGATGGAATCTTGACTGGATTCATCTTCTTCTTCATCTCTGAGTCTGGAATTGGTTCTGTGCTGAAGACGTTGTAAAACTTCCTCATGTCTGGACCATACTGACTTATGGTAAAATGCATACAAGTACACTGAGTGATGTATATTTCCCACTAATATAAAGAAAATAAATAAACTAGTCTATTTTCCCTATAATCTAATCTGCATCGTACTTAGTCTTACTATCTTCGAAGCCTTATTATCTTCGAAGCCTAACTATCTCTCATCTAACCGTCACATGGGTAACAACGGAGTCTTACGTCTTCTGCTTCTCAATCCCGTGACCTTACAAGATTGTTGAGATAGGTTTGCTAAAGGTAAGTTGGCTAAAGGTAAGTTGACTAAGCAAAATACAAAATAAAGTACAAGCTAGAAGATAAACAATTTCTAAATCTTCTTCGGCTTTTTGGGAAAGCCACACCCATCAACGGACTTGAGATGTCTTGACCAGTTGCCGTTTGACCTGGACTAGCTGAAGTTTCATGGAATTCTTCAGTAACCATATGACTTCAGACCGCTGTTTCATTGATAAAACCATTTGATTCACTTAAATTAACCAGTACAAAGGCTAAACCAGAATCTCCGATCAAGGTTTTACCTTTTAAAATATCAAAATTCATTCCAAAATTGGAATCCACAGAAGAAAAGAATACCAGACTTCTCCAAGAACTGATTTCCAGAACAAAGAAATCAAAAACTTCATCTAGCCAACCGGCTCTTCAAACATTAAAACAGTCAGACAGTAATTCTGATTGTGAATCCTCATCTTCACAGAATTCCGGGATGGATAAGGCTATCCACATTAATAGAATTTCTTTTCCAGATACAAATAATTTCTATCACAGACCTTCACCTCCAGATCTTCAAATTGAAGAAGTTCACTCCCAGACATCTTTTTCAGGGTCTCAAATCTATATAATGAAAGCCATAACAAAAGTGGAATAAACAAAGATAATAGACAGGAAAATAAATGAAAGTCAAATAAGATGAAGATAAAAGGAGACAAAGTCACTTACTCGTTATTAGATGTACTGGAAGGTAACTGTGCTAAACTATTGGTTGTACAGGAGTACAATGTACAAAGAGTGATACCGAATTAAAACAAAATTGGGGAAAGGAAGGAGAATTCAGATCCTATGTTCTGAGGCAGACTCTGCCTTAAAATAGGATATCGAATCTGTAAATACAATAGTGAAATGTAAAAATGAAAAGTCAAAAGTAACTTTTCCTAAAGTGAATAGTAAAAAGTGATTTTACTATTTATGAATAGTGACCGGATAGTGTCGGCTTTTACTGTGGCCGAATCTTGTTTTGTCTTGATGTGATAATGATGTTTCTAACTAGATTACTTTCACTATGACCGAAAGTAATTTTGTTGTCTTGTGATGATGATGTCTGATGATGGAATCTTGACTGGATTCATCTTCTTCTTCATCTCTGAGCCTGGAATTGGTTCTGTGCTGAAGACGTTGTAAAACTTCCTCATGTCTGGACCATACTAACTAATGGTAGAATACATACAAGTACACTGAGTGATGTATATTTTCCACTAATACAAAGAAAATAAATAAACTAGTCTATTTTCCCTATAATCTAATCTGCATCGTACTTAGTCTTACTATCTTCGAAGCCTTTCTATCTTCGAAGCCTATCTATCTCTCATCTAACCGCCACATGGGTAACAACGGAGTCTTACGTCTTCTGTTCCTCAATCCCGTGACCTTACAAGATTGTTGAGATAGGTTTGCTAAAGGTAAATTGGCTAAAGGTAAGTTGACTAAGCAAAATACAAAATAAAATACAGGCTAGAAGATAAACAAGTTTCTAAATCTTCTTTGGCTTTTTGGGAAAGCCACAGCCATCAACGGACTTGAGATGTCTTTACCAGTTGCCGTTTGACCTGGACTAGCTGAAGTTTCATGGAATTCTTCAGTAACCATATGACTTCGGATAGGGGAAGTCTAACCGTTGCATCCTAGTTTTTGAAGGGAACTTAGAAGAACAAAACCCTATCTGTCCAATGTTTTTGGTGAGAACATTAGGAAACTCATATGTCCTGTGTTTTTCGAGAGAACACTGGAAAACTCATCTGTATTGCATTTTTGGCGGAGAACACAACTAAACTCCATTGTGTGAATTACAATGGTGTAAAAATGCCATAACAATCATCTTCATTGTCATTGGCACTGTCTGTGGAGATGGATGCATGTTCTGGGGCAAGCTCATCAAGCTGAAGTAAAATAGCCTGAACTTCATCATAACTGGTGGCCATTGCTAACCGGGTTTGGAGGAAATTCTTGAAGGAGAGGAACTCTTGTTTTTCTGGTTGAATTTTCTTCTTCTGTTTCTGATTTGTTTCTAGCCATGCTTGGACCTTTGGAGTTGAACAAGAACTGTTGTTCATCTTCTTCCATCACATGACAGAATGATTTCTTCTGAAAGCCGGTATGACTTGTTGGTTTCCGAAATATACATGTTTGAATGCAAATTCTAATCTGAATATCCATGTTACAAAGAAAATTCTATAGAACACGAAAAATGGGAGAAGGTAGGCTAACTGTTCTGGTGCCTTCCAATTCTCCGTGAAGTACTGGAATCCTTTGAGGATAGGATTTGGTAATATGTCTGTTATAGGACCATACGATGCCCACCATTGGATAAACCAATTTGGGACCTCTAGGGGAAATGTTTTCTTGAAAAGGAAAAACCATGACATATCATGTTTATCATTCTGGCGATAGAAACATCTGAACCATGCCTGAATGTAATCATAATAGTTATAGTTTCTGAGGGGTAAATTTTTTGAGATCTGTTTAGTTTTCTGTGGGGGTTGTGCCCATTGATCAATGGTGAGCACAGTCTGTAATTTAGCCTTGACATGGCTATACTGGCCTGGTTGTTTGTCACTGTCATCTGGGACAAACTCTATGGAACCTGTTGCTATGAGAATGGCCTCATAGTAACTCTATGTTTTGTATGTGTTGTTTGGGATGTAGTTTGAATGGGGGTAGAGAAATGCCCTAGCAAACTCATCTGGGGTAATGTTTGGATTCTGTTTGAAGTGTGTCGGTTCTGTTACAAGAATCTGGTCAAAGACATTCTTGTAAATGTATGAAGGGGATGGTAACTGTTTAGGTTCTGGAGTAACTGGTTTGGTTTTAGCAACAAGAGGCTGAAACTTGTTACTGATTGTCGTCTGTGAGGACGATGTACCTGCAATACCTGCATGAACACCGGTTAACAGTTTTTGAGGGGTCAAAGTCCCCAAAACTGTGAGGTTTCTACCAAGGGGTGACTGGGTAGAAGACTGTGTATGAGATATCTGTTTGTCTTCAACCTTGACTGGGGTTGATGACTGAGCTGGAGTGGTTACTGGTGTGCTGGCTTTCTGAGCATAAGAGCTGAGATCGAATGCTTTTGCCTTGCCTTTGTCTTTCTTGGGTGCCATTGTTACTAATGTCAGGAGTGAATAGTTCCTGTAAATGGTTAGCAACAATATATAGGAAGAAACGCAGAATTAAAAATTATCAATTCCGCTACTGGATCTGAAATCTTTGTTTCAATCTACTTAATTGCGGTGGACTTGAAACAATCCATCTAAATCCATTAATTGGATTGTTCGCTTCTGTGATTCTGCAAAACAAAATGAAAAAGGTATTCCTGGAGGAATCCTATGTGATAGGCACATGGCCTGTTAGGAATTCTCTGGTTAGAAAATCAGGGATGGAATTATCCTCTCCCTTGATATACTGAATATCAAAATCAAATATTGACAGAGTAGCTTGCCATCTGGCAAAAATTTGTTTCGATGCAATATTCTTGACATCTTTTGTTAAAACATCCTTTGCTGACTTGCAGTCAACACGAACTAAGAATTTCTGGTTCAACAAATCATCCTGAAATTTTTATATGCATTTTACAATGGACAAAATCTCTTTTTTGACTGTTGAATAATTCTGTTGGGCTTTATCCCAAGTTCCTGAATAGAAACGAACAATGTGTTCTTTTCCTTCTAAAATCTGTATTAAAATACCACCAAATCCTAATTCAGAAGCATCTGTCTGAACTATATTTGGGGCGTCTGGTTGACATAAAGTCAAAACTGGTAAAACTTTAGCTTGACGCTTAATTTCCTGAACAACTTTGGTATGGATATCAGACCATGCTGGAGGATTCATTTTAAGACGTTCAAAAAGAGGTTTACATAAATGGCGAATGCCTGGATAAAAATCTGCAACATAGTTTAAAGATCCTAAAAATCTTTGCAACTGTGTTTTCTCACGCAAAATGTCTGGGAATTTTTCTGCAAAATCAAGTATTCTTTGGATAGGGGTAATTTTCTCAAAGGAAATCATGTTTCCAAGAAATCTAATTTTTGTCTGAAAAAAGTCTAATCTTGGGTGCAGAAACCACAAGACCGTTTTCTTTGATAACTTTAAAGAAAATATGCAAATGCTTCTAATGTTGATGTATGTCATTACTGAAGACTAAAACATCATCAATGTAAACAATTGTGAAATCTGAAAACTAATTAAAGATCTGGTTCATTATGTTCTGGAATTCTGAAGGTGCATTCTTCAACCCAAAAGGCATGACATTACACTCATATTGTCCAAATGGAACGGTGAATGCTGTCTTGTACCTTTCTGATTCTAAGACTTGGATCTGCCAAAATCCCGATTTCATGTCAAATTTACTAAAGACATGGGCCTGATGTAATCTCTTAAGGAGATCATTCTTGTTGGATAATGGATATCTGATCCATTGTAAGACCTTATTTAAGGGCTTATAGTTGATAACTAAACGAGGGACTCCTCGCTCCTATTCTGCATGTTTATTAACGTAAAAGGCTGCACACGACCATGGGCTTTTGCTGGGTCGGATAAGCTTTTTATCTAATAAACTCTGAATCTCTTTTTTACAAAGAGAAAGATATTCCTGATTCATCTGAATGGGCCGAGCCCTGGTAGGAATACTCTGTTTTGAAAAGTCCTTCTCATAAGGGAGAAAGACTGATTGTTTCTTACGAACCCAAAAGGCTGTAGGAAGTTCTGAACAAACTTCTTTTTCAAGTTTGGTCTGGAATTAATTGATGGTCTTTTGCTGTTTAGCAATCTGTTCATCAATTCTGAGACTTTTAATATCTTGTTTAAGAAAACTGATTTGGTTTTCTTTTTGTTGGATTGAGTTAATATCTCTTCGTTGTGAAGAGAAATAAAACTCAAAAATGATTGGTTTACCTAACACATTGGTAGATATACCCTGTTCTGTAACAGTCATAGGAAATAACTGTTGGAGGAATGGATTCCCGAGAATGACTTGGGAGTTTAACTGTTTTATCAGCACAAAGCTGGTAGGAAAACAAATACCTTGGTTGTACACATGTGCATTAGGTAATTTGTACCTAATCTGGAGTTTTGTAGAGTCAGTTGTAGAAAGCTTCTTTCTGGTTTTTTGAAATATCTGGAAGGAATTAGACCCTCTTGAATGCAATTCATATATGCACCTGAGTCTAATAAGGCAATGGTTTCAAATTTGAAATCATTGACCTTGATGGTTAGCTGGACATACCGTTTCTGATATGTGATTCTGTTTAGAAGATTGAGATAATCCTCTGTTGGTTTGGAAGTGCTAGCTCCTTATGTTAGTTTGCCAATAACAATCTGAGTCTGTTTATCAAGTTCACCATTCTGAGAAAGATGTTCTTGACGTTCTAGGGATTCTATTTGTAAGAGCTGGACATCTTGCTGGAGATGTTCATGATCAAGTCTGAGATCACAAATCTCTTGTCCGTATTCTTGTCTGAGTTGCTGAATTTCTATTTTTAACAGTTTAATCTCATGATGGAGATCTGAGATTCCAATTGGCTGGGATTTCCTTTTCTGGAAATGACTGAGGATATCAGAGTAATTTGTATTCTTGATGTTATTTTGGGAAGGTATGGATAGAGGTTTCTCTTCCTCTTTTTGATCCATGATTTCCTTAAGTCTGAGAAGATAAGCTTGTTTTTCTTCTGAATCATTAATCTTACAGATCATATCGATCATAAGACTATGAGAGTCTGTAAGGACATTTAATGCTTTCTGACAGAAACATGCTCCTTTGCTTGGACAAACACATTCCTGAATGGAGTTGGAAGAACTACTGGAATAGTAGTTGTCTGTTCCAATCTGATTAATATTTTCTTCGTCAGAGGAATCTGGAGAAGAGCTGGATGAGGATTCAAGATTATCGATGGACCGGAGTATTATGCTCTTTGTAGCTTCATCTAATTCTAATGATTGAATTAGTGATCTGATTTTGCAATCTCTCGCAAAGTGTCTTGGTTTACCACATTTGAAACAACCTGTGGCTTTTTGTTCTTTACTATGTTTATGATAGTTTGGTTTCCAATTTCTTCGTGGAAATTTCTGGTAATGTTTCTTCTTATAACTGTATGGTTTTTTGTCATACTTCTGGTTATACTTCTGTCCAATGGACTTGAAATGACTTTTATATTTCCTGGAGGAAATTCTTGATTTATGTGTCTTCTGAGTATGGGGTGGTTTAATTCTTTCCATACCATACTGTTCACACCAATTTCCTAATTCTTTTCTGTTAGACTGTTTCTTAAGTTGTGCTTTAAATCGAAGATCAGTGCAAATCTTCAAAGCCGTCTTGTTAATATGTGATATCATATCACCATATGTTATTAAATCATAATCTAATCGTGGATAGTCAAGTGAAAGGGATTCTCTCACTTGCTTAGCAAACAACTTTGGAAGACCGCAAATGAATCTTTCTTTCCAATAACTGGTGTTGTTGTCAGATCTTTGGTATAATTTACTGAGAAAGACATCCTTATACCGTCGGAAGTCTTGGAGTGTACGACATCTAAGGTTCTGGAGGATTTCATATGTTCGTTCCTGATAAACTGTGGGATCACCTATGAAATGGTATGTGATATCGAAGACTATGGCTTATAGAGCACATGACTCTGTCTGACCTTGCTGATTAAGAACATGTTCACCATTCTCATTGGTTTTCACCATGTTAAGAATGCTTTCTTTGGTAACATCATTGAGGTGGTCATCCCACCATCCTTTGAGCTGACCATTGAAGCCAAGAATGATATTTCTGGTTGCTGCTCTTTCAGAAACAGCTTGTTTGTAAATGTTACCGATGATGATCATTTGTTTGGTAACATTGAGAATCTGATATTCTGACATTCCATCTATGTTCCATTCATAGATTTGAGACCCTGAAAAAGATCTCTGGGAGTGAACTTCTTCAATTTGAAGATCTGGAGGTGAATGTCTGGGATAGAAATTCTTTGTATCTGGAAAAGAAATTCTATTAATGTGGATAGCTTTATCCCTCCCGGAATTCTGTGAAGATGAGGATTCACAATCAGAATTACTGTCTGACTATTTTAATGTTTGAAGAGCCGGTTGGCTAGATGAAGTTTCTGATTTCTTGGTTCTGGAAATCAGTTCTTGGAGAAGTCTGGTATTCTTTTCTTATGTGGATTCCAATTTTGGAATGAATTTTGATATTTTAAAAGGTAAAACCTTGATTGGAGATTCTGGTTTAGCCTTTGTACTGGTTAATTTAAGTGAATCAAATGGTTTTATCAATGAAACAGCGGTCTGTTCAGTTGACTTTTGTTTTGATTCATCAGGTTTAACTGGGGTTATAGTATTCTGTTTGTCAAGAATATCTTCGATGTTCTGGACTTTTTTCTGTAATGTAACTAATGAAAGATTAGTCCAATTATTTTGTTGGGCTATGTCTTTAAGTTCTGGTTCCTCAACGAGGATGACTGGTTTTAAATCTATTGTTCCTTCTTTAGTAGGAATCTGTGTGTGTTGAAACGGAGGGTGCTCCGCATCAATGACTGTTGTGGAATTAGGTAAATTCCATTTTCTTGTTCTTGTGGTAAGAACATTAATGTTCATTGGTTTATTTCTATGTTTAAACCACATGAAAAATGGTACATTTAATCTAACAACTTGCAAATACTGGAGCCATTGGCTTTTTAGATCTGCTAATTGTTCATCGTTATGATTCTTAAAATACCATTCTCTGATCTGTTTATTTTCATCTAAAAGAAATTCTTCTTTCAAACCTTGAACATCTCTTTCAAAGACTTCAGACAACATATTGATACCAAAGTCTGAGGCTGAATGATTGAAGTCAACAAATGATGTATCTGTTGGTTCAAATTCTGCATAGATTGGTCGAGCAGTCTGTTCTTCAATCTTAATTCCTATTGGAACAGATTGAGTCTGGGTTCTGCTTGTTGATGGTAAATCAACGAAGCCTAAAGTAGGGTTAAAAATACTGATCCTAGAGATACTGGAAACTGATCGGGATAAAACTAATTCCCTACTTCCTCTATCTATCTTAATGGAAACTGTACCATCATCATATTGGATGATCTGTTCTATTCTGGAGTTTTGGACGTTCTGGTCCTGAACAACTGGCTTGGTGGCATTTTCAATGTCCCACCTTTCTAGAAGTGAAACTTCGTTCCACTTAATGGTTCTGGGTATGTTAACTATTGATCTATTTCTATCCATGTTCCAAAGGATAGTTTCACCTTTTGGACGTTTTCTAGCTACAGATCTGGGATTTAATCCCGTAGTCATCAATTTATAATTAAGACGATAAATAACTTCATATGCGTGTATACCACAATCAACATAATAATTATGCGTCTTAATATCTAACTGCAGTGCTTTCATGACATGTGGACATGTAAGCGATATGGTATGATCTGGAAAACAATTAAAAAAGATAGGTCCATTACATAGACTAGTCTCTACTAATCCTAGTAATGAATCATTGTACCTAAGTAATCTACAATCTCTTAGGGCTAGATATACACTGGTATCTAGACATTCTCTTATTAGAGGCTTTAGTGCAACTTGCACATGGCCAATATGTAAAAACCTATAACTGCTTCTAATGGCTTTGTCTAGTGATTTATAGAAAAAAAGTCTGATGCTCTGTTGATCACTGGTTAATGGCACTACTTCTTCCTTACATCTAATAGTAAGTAGATAATTTAGGTCGATGAGACCTTTCTGGTAAATCTCTCTTATATTCATCTTAGGAGGTTTCCAATTACTTAACTCTCCTACTGTCCATGTCTGTTCTGTTTTAGCTATGATAGTATTATCTGATCTTACTGAAGCATTGCTGTTACTAGAAGCCATTACAACTATGTTGACTAGTTTTAACCTTACAATCTGTTAACCGACTTACTATCTTCGAAACTACCTCAAGGGACTCCTGGAGTCTACTGCCCTTCCGCGGGTCTTACTCGCTCCCTACCCTGTCTTCGTAGTTAAAGGTAAGTTGTCGATACAGGTATGTTGCTTAAGACTAACCTAATAGTTGCTCTGGCTCTGATACCAGAAACAACCCAGGGAAGATAAGATAATGAAAGCCATTGAATCCTCATCTTCGCAGAATTCCGGGAGGGATAAAGCTATCCACATTAATAGAATTTCTATCCTAGACCTTCACCTCCAGATCTTCAAATTGAGAAGTTCACTCCCAGAGATCTTTTTCAGGGTCTCAAATCTATGAATGGAACATAGATGGAATGTCAGAATATCAGATTCTCAATGTTACCAAACAAATGATCATCATCGGTAACATTTACAAACAAGCTGTTTTTGAAAGAGCAGCAACCAGAAATATCATTCTTGGCTTCAATGGTCAGCTCAAAGGATGGTGGGATGACCACCTCAATGATGCTACCAAAGAAGGCATTCTTAACATGGTGAAAACCAATAAGAATGGTGAACCCGTTCTTAATCAGCAAGGTCAGACAGAGTCATGTGCTCTATCAGCCTTAGTCTTTGATATCACCTACCATTTCATAGGTGATCCCATAGTTTATCAGGAACGAACATCTGAAATCCTTCAGAACCTCAGATGTCGTACACACCAAGACTTCCGATGGTATAAGGATGTCTTTCTCAGTAAATTATACCAAAGATCTGACAAAAATGCCAGTTATTAGAAAAAAAGATTCCTTTGTGGTCTTCCAAAGTTGTTTGCTCAGCAAGTGAGAGAATCCATTTCACTTGACTATCCAGGATTAGATTACGATCTAATAACATATGGTGATATGATATCACATATTAACAAGACTGCTTTGAAGATTTGCACTGATCTTTGATTTAAAGCACAACTTAAGAAACAGTCTAACAGAAAAGAATTAGGAAATTGGTGTGAACAGTATGGTATGGAAAGAATTAAACCACCCCATACTCAGAAGACACATAAATCCAGAATTTTCTCCAGGAAATATAAAAGTCATTTCAAGTCCATTGGACAGAAGTATAACCAGAAGTATGGCAACAAACCATACAGTCATAAGAAGAAACATTACCAGAAATTTTCACGAAGAAATTGGAAACCAAAGAAACATTACCAGAAATTTTCACGAAGAAATTGGAAACCAAACTATCATAAACATAGTAAAGAACAGAAAGCCACAGGTTGTTTCAAATGTGGTAAACCAGGATACTTTTCAAGAGATTGCAAAATCAGATCACTAATTCAATCATTAGAATTAGATGAAGCTACAAAGAGCATAATACTCCGGTCCATTGATAATCTTGAATCCTTATCCAACTCTTCACCAGATTCCTCTGACGAAGAAAACATTAATCAGATTGGAACAGACAACTACTATTCCAGTAGTTCTTCCAACTCCATTCAGGAATGTGCTTGTCCCAGCAAAGGAGCATGTTTCTGTCAGAAAGGATTAAATGTCCTTACAGACTCTCATAGTCTTATGATCGATATGATCTATAAGATTAATGATCCAGAAGAAAAGCAAGCTTATCTTCTCAGACTTAAGGAAATCATGGATTAGAAAGAAGAAGAGAAACCTCTATCCATACCTTCCCAAAATAACATCAAGAATACAAATTACTCTGATATCCTCAGTCATTTCCAGAAAAGGAAATCCCAGCCAATTGGAATCTCAGATCTCCAGCATGAGATTAAACTGTTAAAAATAGAAATTCAGCAACTTAGACAAGAATACGGACAAGAGATTTGTGATCTTAGACTTGATCATGAACATCTCCAGCAAGATGTCCAACTCTTACAAATAGAATCCATAGAACATCAAGAACATCTTTCTCAGAATGGTGAACTTGATAAATAGACTCAGATTGCTATTGGCAAACTAATAGAAGGAGCTAGCACCTCCAAACCAACAGAGGATTATCTCAATCTTCTAAACAGAATCACATATCAGAAATGGTATGTCCAGCTAACCATCAAGGTCAATGATTTCAAATTTGAAACCATTGCCTTATTAGACTCAGGTGCAGATATGAATTGCATTCAAGAGGGTCTAATTCCTTCCAGATATTTCGAAAAACCAGAGAGAAGCTTTCTACAGCTGACTCTACAAAACTCCAGATTAGGTACAAATTACCTAATGCACATGTGTGCAACCAAGGTATTTGTTTTCCTACCAGCTTTGTGCTGATAAAACAGTTAAACTCCCAAGTCATTCTCGGGAATCCATTCTTCCAACAGTTATTTCCCATGACTGTTACAGAACATGGTATATCTTCCAATGTGTTAGGTAAACCAATCCTTTTTGAGTTTTATTTCCTTTCACAACAAAGAGATATTAACTCAATCCAACAAAAAGAAAACCAAATCAGTTTTCTTAAACAAGATATTAGAAGTCTCAGAATTGATGAACAGATTGCTAAACAGCAAAAGATATCAATGAATTCCAGATCAAACTTGAAAAAGAAGTTTGTTTAGAACTTCCTAAGGCCTTTTGGGTTCGTAAGAAACATTCAGTCTCTCTCCCTTATGAGAAGGACTTTTCAAAACAGAGTATTCCTACCAGGGCTCGTCCCATTCAGATGAATCAGGAATATCTTTCTCTTTGTAAAAAAGAGATTCAGAGTTTATTAGATAAAAAGCTTATCCGACCCAGCAAAAGCCCATGGTCGTGTGCAGCCTTTTATGTTAATAAACATGCAGAACAGGAGCGAGGAGTCCCTTGTTTAGTTATCAATTATAAGCCCTTAAATAAGGTCTTACAATGGATCAGATATCCATTACCCAACAAGAATGATCTCCTTAAGAGATTACATTAGGCCCATGTCTTCAGTAAATTTGACATGAAATCGGGATTTTGGCAGATCCAAGTCTTAGAATCAGAAAGGTACAAGACAGCATTTACCGTTCCATTTGGACAATATGAGTGGAATGTCATGACTTTTGGGTTGAAGAATGCACCTTCAGAATTCCAGAACATAATGAACCAGATCTTTAATCAGTTTTCAGATTTCACAATTGTTTACATTGATGATGTTTTAGTCTTCAGTAATGACATACATCAACATTGGAAGCATTTGCATATTTTCTTTAAAGTTATCAAAGAAAACGGTCTTGTGGTTTCTGCACCCAAGATTAGACTTTTTCAGACAAAAATTAGATTTCTAGGAAACATGATTTCCTTTGGGAAAATCACCCCTATCCAAAGAACACTTGATTTTGCAAAAAAATTCCCAGATATTCTGCGTGAGAAAACACAGTTGCAAAGATTTTTAGTATCTTTAAACTATGTTGCAGATTTTTATCCACGCATTCGCCATTTATGTAAACCTCTTTTTGAACGTCTTAAAATGAATCCTCCAGCATGGTCTGATATCCATACCAAAGCTATTCAGGAAATTAAGCGTCAAGTTAAAGTTGTACCAGTTTTGACTTTATGTCAACCAGACGCCCCAAAGATAGTTCAGACAGATGCTTCTAAATTAGGATTTGGTGGTATTTTAATACAGATTTTAGAAGGAAAAGAACACATTGTTCGTTTCCATTCAGGAACTTGGGATAAAGCCCAACAGAATTATTCAATAGTCAAAAACGAGATTTTGTCCATTGTAAAATGCATATCAAAATTTCAGGATGATTTGTTGAACCAGAAATTCTTAGTTCGTGTTGACTGCAAGTCAGCAAATGATGTTTTAACAAAAGATGTCAAGAATATTGCATCGAAACAAATTTTTGCCAGATGGCAGGCTATTCTGTCAATATTTGATTTTGATATTCAGTATATCAAGGGAGAGGATAATTCCATCTCTGATTTCCTAACCAGAGAATTTCTAACAGGCTATGTGCCTATCACATAGGATTCTTCCAGGATTACCTTTTTCATTTTGTTTTGCAGAATCACAGAAGCGGACACCAAAAATCCAATTAATGGATTTAGATGGATTGTTTCAAGTCCACCGCAATTAAGTAGATTGAAACAAAGATTTCAGATCCAGTAGCAGAATTGATAATTTTCAATTCCGCGTTTCTTCCTATATATTGTTGCTAACCATTTACAGGAACCATTCACTCCTGACTTTAGTAACAATGGCACCCAAGAAAGACAAAGGCAAGGCAAAAGCATTCGATCTCAGCTCTTATGCTCAGAAAGCCAGCACACCAGTAACCACTCCAGCTCAGTCATCAACCCCAGTCAAGGTTGAAGAAAAATAGATATCCCATACACAGTCTTCTACCCAGTTACCCCTAGGTAGAAACCTCACAGTTTTGGGGACTTTGACCCCTCAAAAACAGTTAACCGGTGTTCATGCAGGTATTGTACGTACATCGTCCTCACAGACGACAATCAGTAACAAGTTTCAGCCTCTTGTTGCTAAAACCAAACCAGTTACTCCAGAACCTAAACAGTTACCATCCCCTTCATACATTTACAAGAATGTCTTTGACCAGATTCTTGGAACAGAACCAACACACTTCAAACAGAATCCAAACATTACCCCGGATGAGTTTGCTAGGGCATTTCTCCACCCCCATTCAAACTACATCCCAGACAACACATACAAAACACAGAGTTACTATGAGGCCATTCTCATAGCAACAGGTTCCATAGAGTTTGTCCCAGATGACAGTGACAAACAACCAGGCCAGTATAGCCATGTCAAGGCTAAATTACAGACTGTGCTCACCCTTGATCAATGGGCACAACCCCCACAGAAAACCAAACAGATCTCATAAAATTTACCCCTCAAAGACTATAACTATTATGATTACATTCAGGCATGGTTCAGATGTTTCTATCGCCAGAATGATAAACATGATATGTCATGGTTTTTCCTTTTCAATAAAACATTTCCCCTAGTGGTCCCAAATTGGTTTATCCAATGGTGGGCATCGTATGGTCCTATAACAAACATTTTACCAGATCCTGTCCTCAAAGGATTCCAGTACTTCACGGAGAATTGGAAGGCACCAGAACAGTTAGCCTACATTCCCCCATTTTTCTTGTTCTACAGAATTTTCTTTGTAACATGGATATTCAGATCAGAATTCGCATTCAAACATGTATCTTTCGAAAACCAACAAGTCATACTGGCTTTCGGAAGAAATCATTCTGTCATGTGGTGGAAGAAGATGAACAACAATTCTTGTTCAACTCCAAAGGTCCAAGCATGCCTAGAAACAAATCAGAAATAGAAGAAGGAAATTCAACTAGAACAACAGGAGTTCCTCTCCTTCAAGTATTTCCTCCAAATCCAGTTAGCAGCGGCCACCAGTTATGATGAAGTTCAGGCCATTTTACTTCAGGTTGATGAGCTTGCCCCAGAACAGGCATCCATCTCCACAGACAGTGCCAATGACAATGAAGATGATTGTTATGGCATTTTTACACCATTGTAATTCACACAATGGAGTTTAGTTGTGTTCTCCGCCAAAAACGCAATACAGATGAGTTTTCCAGTGTTCTCTCCAAAAACACAGGACAGATGAGTTTCCTAATGTTCTCACCAAAAACATTGGATAGATAGGGTTTTGTTCTTCTAAGTTCCCTTCAAAAACTAGGATGCAACGGTTAGACTTCCCCTCTCTGAAGTAATATGGTTACTGAAGAATTCCATGAAACTTCAGCTAGTCCAGGAGAAACAGCAATTGGTAAAAACATCTCAAGTCCGTTGATGGGTGTGGCTTTCCCAAAAAGCCAAAGAAGATTTAGAAACTTGTTTATCTTCTAGCCTGTATTTTATTTTGTATTTTGCTTAGTCAACTTACCTTTAGCAAACCTATCTCAACAATCTTATAAGGTCACAGGATTGAGGAGCAGAAGGCGTAAGACTCCGTTGTTACCCATGTGGCAGTTAGATGAGAGATAGTTAGGCTTCAAAGATAGTAAGGCTTCGAAGATAGTAAGACTAAGTACGATGTAGATTAGATTATAGGGAAAATAGACTAGTTTATTTATTTTCTTTGTATTAGTGGGAAATATATATCACTCAGTGTTCTTGTATGTATTCTACCATAAGTCAGTATGGTCCAGACATGAGGAAGTTTTACAACGTCTTTAGCACAGAACCAATTCCAGACTCAGAGATGAAGAAGAAGATGAATCCAGTCAAGATTCCATCATCAGACATCATCATCACAAGACAACAAAATTACTTTCGGTCACAATGAAAGTAATCCAGTTAGAAACATCATTATCGCATTAAGACAAAACAATATTCGGCCACAGTAAAAGCCGACACTATCTGGTCACTATTCATGAATAGTAAAATCACTTTTTACTGTTCACTTTAGGAAAAGTTACTTTTGACTTTTCATTTTTACATTTTACTATTGTATTTACATATTCGATATCCTATTTTAAGGCAAAGTCTGCCTCAGAACATAGGATCCAAATTCTCTTTCTTTCCCCAATTTTGTTTTAATTCGGTATCACTCTTTGTACATTGTACTCTTGTACAACCAACAGTTTAGCACAGTTACCTTCCAGTACATCTAATAACAAGTAAGTGACTTTGTCTCCTTTTATCTTCATCTTATTTGACTTTCATTTATTTTCCTGTCTATTATCTTTGTTTATTCCGCTTTTGTTATGGCTTTCATTATCTTATCTTCCCTGGGTTGTTTCTATATATATATATATATATATATATATATATATATATATATATGTATATATATATATACATAATAAATAACTAATCGAGTTTCGGATTTTGATTTTTGTTTTAACGTTATAAACCAAAACCAATCGGTTTACCTATCGTTATCACTTATATAACCCAAAACCTAACAAATTCCCCATTGATTTTTGTTATCAAATTTTTATCAGACGGATACCCATCAGTTTTGGATTAAACGAATAACCGTTCCCATCCCTATATATTCTTGAGGCGTTAGTTCACTTTTTTCTCTATAGTAAAAACCACTTACCATGAAAAGAAAAAAAAAATAACGCTTAATATGTAAATCTTTATCATACAAATAAGGGTTAAGACAATACCCCAGTTATATAAAGCGTAATCCTATCTCTTAGTTTTTTTATTTACTCTGTAAAATCCAAAAGACACATTGATAGATGTTGATTTATAGACAAAAGGTTCCAAATAATTATTGTCGAGGATGACCAGGAAGAGTATTTGGTAGGTGTATTACATGTGTACTAAATTTTAAGTGAGAAGGGCAACATCAGGGGTTCAAAACTTACTCAAAGCAGTTCATTGTTAGGGGCATCCTCGAATCCTGAGCGGGACTTAGTTCTATATCTTCAGGTGTAGAGATACTTTGTGGCTTTAAATTTTTTGTTTTGAGAGGATCAACTGTGTCAATATCTAGTGGATTTTTTTTATTTTAAAAAGGATTAATTACACTTTGCCCCCTTGATGTATGACTAACTAACAATTTAACAACTAATGTTTTTCTTTGTATCACTTAACCCTCCTCCTTATCTTGATCCATAAAAATAGCACTTAAAGCATTATACCAAAACTTGAATGTACACAACTATCCTTGAGGGTAAAGTAATATAAATAAACATGAGGTAAATTACTACATTTCTTACACATTAAAATAAATATTTTACTAGCCTTTATAAAGAAAATATTATTCCATTATTACTTGAAAAAATAATAATTGAAATTTTTTACTTGTACCTAGTCAAACATAATAACAAGCTATCATTGAATCTTATTCATCTTTAAATAATTATATAAGTATTTGCTTTTAATTTTTCATTTTTTGTATATATCAACCAAACGTATACTTGTAATCTTCCTTAAAGAAAAATATTCTTTTATAAACCTTAGAAAAATGTAAGCAAATTGAAGGGAAAGAATAAGCTTGTATAATTTTGGCATTATTACATGCACTACTTTTGTCAACACAAAATTTGAATATTGATACTTAGAATTAGAATATTTGACTTCAAAAGGGTGAAAGTTTCTATTTTTATATGTTATTTTCACTATGATTTTTTTGGTAATTACAGGAAGCAATTTGTACTAATTTTAACAAGCATTAATATTGTTAAAAAATATTTTTGTAAAATGTATCACAAAAAAATCAAATTTTTTGAAGATGGAAAAGGTATAATAATCAAATTAGTCATGATTGAGTATAGACACAAGCTTATATTTATTTATTCTTCAAGTATGAATAAATAACGACCATCAAGAAAAAGACCTATAAAAGTGCAACAACATCTTATTTATAAAACTTAGTAATACTCGACCTCTTTGATGAATGTAGATTGTAACAATTTATATCAAATTCTCTTTTTTTGTTTCTATCTCATTTACACCTCTTGAGGGTAGTTTTGTTTCTATCTCATTTATACCTCTCGAGGGTAGTTATGTATAAAACTTAGTAATACCCCTTAAAAATTAAAGTTAATTTGAATCATATGACTTCAAAATATAAATTAAAGTTATCGTAATGATAAATATAAATATAGTTCTTAAATAAAGTTTAAATATTAATTATATATTAAGTCTTACGCTTGCAGTTAAATAGCAAAAATAATATTATAGTAATTGAGACTCACGTATTTAAAATAAATTCTGACTTAACTATTGTGTATGAAAACTACAATTGAAAAAGAACACTTCCTTGTGTTAGTGAGATTGCATTGATTATTATAATTTTTTTTTATCGCATGTTGTAGATGCCAAAATCTACAATTACGAATTCGGAGCCACTAGCAACCTGTAAGGACAGAAAGCGAAGAAAGCGGCGTGAGTCTTGCGACACAGGTGTGGTGCTGGCCAAAGACACTCCGATGCTCAAGTTAGTAAGTTATCGGGTAGGACAGAAAATAGAGAAAGTAAGGTGGGTAAAGCGGAGACTACTGTAATTATGGCGTCGTTTTAGGGAGTGTAGGCCTTGAAGATGTGGATGGGATAAGGGAAATAAGGCTAGTGAGGCTAGTACTCGATACACTCTCCTTGTGTAGGCGTGGCCTACTTATAGGTGTGGTCAAGCCAAGAGTCACAAACTCTTGGGACTTGCACTCTGAGTAGACTACCTGATCGTTTATCGCGTAGGATAGAGGTGGTCTCTATCCCAAATCCTTCGTCGATCATCTGCTTCTCATAGGCTAGACGAATGCGATAGGTCGAGAGTCGTTTATCCCGTGGGACTTGCAACTTGAGTAGACTACTTCGAGGAAGTAATTACTTATCCCGTAAGATAAACCTCTATCCGAACTCGTCGATCATCGATCGCTACAGTAGTTTAGTCCCTTAAGGTATCTTTCTCGGTCGCTTATCTGTCACAGTAGGTTAGTCCCTTAGGACTCTTCCTTGGTTGTTTATCCGCTAATACCTATCAGGGCAATAGGCCATGCCCAAGTCCGTCGTCAATTACCCATGTGAGGTAACCCAATGTTTGGGCTTAGCGCAGGGCTAGTGGCCTCTGCCTGGGCTCCGTTGGTATTAGGCTGCAACTTAAGGTACTATATGCGGGCCTTGGCCCAAGCATTAATGCCATCTGGGACTAAGCGAACCATCGTGGTTGGACCGAAGCTCCAAGCCCTTTTTTTACATTAACAGTTTGTCCCCCCACTCCCTAAGTCAAAGAGTCTTCGAGTTAGGGAGTAAGTTGGTCGTAAAGTGAACTCGACTTGTACTCCTCGGGAGAAATCCGCCACTTACCACGCAAATGGTTAATAGCCTACCAAATGTTGGTGGATATCTCCACATCCTATGGGGTTTTTTTCGTGTATCGTATATTTTTTGGAATTCCGCAGCCGACTATTCTGGTCATGTCGCCGCACATCCTACTGTCGCTCCTTAGTCGCGCAACCTACCGAATTCAGTTTTACAGCTCACAACCTGTCTTTTCACCTTGAAATCGTGCAGCCTACTATGCGCTGCCATTTGCTCATGACTCGCAATTCTCAAATTGTTCTAAGAGTACACCGCCTACCGTTGCTTGTCGCAAGATGGCAAACTACCACTTTCTCTCGATGCTCCGCAGCCTATCATTATTTTTTGCTCAATCACAGCCTACCATTCTCGTGTCGCACTCCCGTACCTAGCTGCCTCGTTGTTTCTTTTTTTTAAAAAAAGAGGTATGCTGTGCATTTTGCCAACTAGTGATCATGGCACAGTAAGAGGAACTTCCGTGTACACTGGTCAACTTCATTAAATGCCACGATCTTGGTCAGGACATCAATTGTCCTGTCCTTTACTAAATCAGCATTTTTTGTTTTGTCTCCACTTTTTTATGCACACACACACACACACACACATATATATATATATATATATATATATATACATATATATATTGTTTTTATTTTTTATTTTTTATTACACCTCTCAGCCAATAGGAGGCCGAAAGATGTCCGCTCCAATTGACGAGATGGCGCGTCAGCGTACCCACAGCGGACAGGACAGCTCATGTCCTGTCGACGCGGGGCCCACCTGTTGCAGCAACAGGTGGGCGCTGCTCACGCTTCTTGCGCATTTCCAAGGAGCCGCGGATAGGACAATGTCCTGTCCGCGATGGGGCCCGCGTGGTTAGGCCACTTATGGCCTGACCAGCCATGCGGACCCAAAAATGATCCTAGCCCGCCACGTGGCGGGCTGCAGCAGAAGTGAGTTCATAAAATTTCATTTCTTTTCGTTTTCCTCTGCTTCCTTCTTCTGGCTTAGAAATTCGAATGACTCTTTTCACAGTTTCAAACAACGTTGACAGGTGAGTCATCTTCTTCTTGTCGTCGACTCCACAAGGACGTTGCAGTTGGCTTATCCGCCAGGAGCGCATCATCTTTTTTCCCGTTTCTCCCGCGTGCCTTTGTAAGCTCATCATTGTCAAAATTGTTTAAATAAGTCACATTTTGCATTTCTCTTTCACTGGTTTGAATATTTTTCATTCCTTCACCTCAAGCCCTCAGCTGCGCGGGGCGTGGGCTAGCTCGTAAGGATCTAGAATTTCCTTCAAAATTCCTCGGCATCCTCGGTGAGCCTCTAATTTCTTCTTCGCTTGCTACGTGAGTTTAGAATATGTGTCCCGATCTCTTTATGGTAGGACCACCGTTGAATGTTGTCTCTCATAAGCTTCAACCAAAATTTGTTCATTTCGTCACTTCTACCTTCCTGCAAAATGCTGATTGTAAAAGTGCAGTCATCTGTTTTTACCTCGCTTGGTAGCTACAAGAAATGTCTTATGAGAGATTCTTTGAAGCTTAAAATGCATACAACTCCCTTTCGTTCTTGTATGACTATGCATGTATATTCATGTACGCATACATATACCAATGTTTAAGGTAGGATGAATCTTTGGAGTTTTTGAGTTCCTGCATGTTCAAATGCATGTATGCCTATGCATAACTATGCATGTCTGTCCATACATGTATATGTTTCGCTCCATCGAGTGCGACTGCCTTTAGATAGGTTATGACTTGGAACCCTGGTGGTAGGCATCAACCTAGTGACGCACGGTAGGCTGTAACGTTTGTCCTTAATGGAAGGCGATACCTTAGTGGCTCAAGGTAGGCTGTAACTTTGGACCTTAAAGTAGGCAATTCCTTTGCAATCCTCGGTAGGCTGTAACCTTATACTTCAAAATAGGCAACACCTTAGTGATCCCCGGTAGGCTGCGGCCTCGGGCCTTAATGATAGGCGGCTCATTCGGCGAGACAAAGTAGGCTACCTACTAGGGTCCACTTTCTGCCGCCGAGGCTAGGTCAACTTCCCCGTGGTTTTATGACGGTAGATTAGTCGTTGGTCATAAGCGTAGCATCACCTCTTGTCGTATGCCACTATCACCATACTAAAGCGTCATTTGTTGTTCGTAGGTAGGCATGTCGTCACAAGGGGGTGCGAGGTCTGCCATAAAAGATTCCCTATTTAGGAGTGAGGGAGAGTCAGTCGAACTTCACAGAGAAGAGTCATCTTGTAGCACCGATGAAGTGACTGTTGCGGATAGCTGGTCATATGAGGGTCAAATTAACTTAGAAGAGCTAGCGAGTGCAGTGCATGTGGTAGGATCTGTCCCTCATAACATATTGTCAGTCGACCATGAAGAATTAGTTGGTCACCCGAGGAACATATTGTTAGTGAGCCCCCGTTCGCGCCCTAAGCATATTGACATTACTCGAATCAGAGTCTCCTATAGCATTCCCAATGGGTATAACGTTCGATTACCAAAACGCTACGAGAGGGCAGATTGGGACTCTCCCGATTGGGTGTGTATGTATGAACGTGCCTTCCAGATCGGCCTCCGTCTTCCCTTACCCTCACTAGCTCATCAGCTATTGCAGCGTTACGAGATCGCCCTGGGTCAACTAATGCCGAGCGCTTGGCTTGTGCTTCTCGAGTTGTTATACTGGTATTATTTAAAAGATGATGAACCCGGTCGATACCACTTCGCGCCCAAGCCAGGGAAGGTCCCCTTGGTGATCCTTCCTCCTAATAACCGCTATTGGAAAGACAAATATTTCTTCATTTCCAGTGAAGTGGTGCTCGAGGGAGAACCGTATATCCCTCGCATCTGAGACCGTACTCGTGAGTTTTAAAACTTGTTGTTTTCTCCGACTAACACTCTTTGTATTGAGGACTAATAATTTTCCTTCCGCTTGCACAGGTAGGATTGACATTAATTACTCCACAGAGGGTCCGTACACAAGGGATCAAATTAGGGCAATCTTGGCGCTGCCAGAGAAAGACCGCATGCATTCTGTTGTTATTTCAGAATCCAAGCTGCGATCATCTATGATTTGGAAGTAAGTCCCTTATTCTCTCGAAGGTATGCCTTTCCTTTCTTTGGCTAAGCTTCCCTCGATACTAGCTAACCGGAGAACACTTGAAGGTTAAGGTTACAACTCGTCTGACCTTCCAACCTAACGTGATCCACTTGTTCGAGAATACACAGACAATATCATGTCGGGTATATATATTTAAATGTATTATCTTATAATTTTATCGAATTATCAACTTTTTACATTGGTCCCAAGTCGAGACACACATTTTTATTAATTAAAAGATATTGTTAATTTATTGAGTATTAATTTAAAGAGGTTCTACTGTAATTTAGTATAGGGTAAATTTCACACTTAGTCCCTATTGTTTATATGCTTTTTCAATTTAGTTCCTAATATTTTAAAATATTCATAGTGATTCCTAATATTTATAAAAATTATTTAAAATGGTCTCTATTATTCAAATTTAGCCAATTTGGTCCTTATTATTTTTATAAAAAAAAAAATAATTTAGTGTCTATTGTTTCCTAACAAAATTTAATTAAGTCATTACACATTACCCTATTTTGGGACTAAATTAAATTTTATGGGAAACAATAGGAACTAAATTACTAAATTAAAGAATTATAGTAGCTATTCAGTAAGTAATGACTAAATCATTCAATGATTTTGTTTCCTCATTATATACTTTTCTGAGTCTCTCAACATGACCATGCGGCTGGTACTTGGCTTCTTTTATCAAGTTGAAATGTCAAATTTATGTTTTATGGCGAGGCAATTTGGAAAAGTTCTAGATATTGACTTCGCTAATGTAGTGATTATTCTAACCCTGAGTATCCGGCTCCTCCACAATCCATGACGGACACAATGTTTGCCAATCAACTGCATACATTTATATGCTGCAACAAAAGTGATGTCTTGGAGCAAGATTTTGACGCCGCAGTTGCATATATGCCTTTATAATTATCACATGACTTAAACTCGAGCATTTCTCATGAGACAATATTTCAAGATTTTTATTGCTTTATAGGTACCGACATAGAATTATCCCTTTGAAAAAAAGGACCTAAGGTACACAAAGAATAATATAATATATCTTTTAATGAAGACTAATAATAAATACATATAATAATTGGAGGAAAAAAAGAAGAAGAAAGAATAATACCACAGGATAAATCAGATTTTCATTATAATTGAAGAAAAAATAAAAAGAGAGAATATTTCTACATATTTTATTACTTGTATGGTTTTCAAATCATTCACAATACAATCAAGAGTCACATACATTCATTCCTCGCTATCAAGTATTTGCAATCAATACAAGTATAGCATGTACCTGAAACGGGTTCAGCACAAGCGTTGTACACAGTCTCCTAATCATCATCGGTCATTTCTGTGTAATCATCTTGGACACTGTCGAGAATCAAAGGCTACCAATAGGCATCAACTAAAATTTGCTGAGAGCCATCAACTAAATTTTGTCGCCAATTTAGTGACGGAATTACGATATGTTATTAATATTCCGTCGTAAATCTATCGGCCATCACTAATCCGTCGCAATGTTGCGAGGAATTAGTAACGAAATTTAGTTATGAATTTTTCTGTTGCAAAGCCGTCGTTAATCCGTCACTAATTAGTGACTGAGTATTTTTCATCGCTAAATCTATCGCTATTTAGCGACGGAAAAAATTTCGTCGCTAAAAGCCGTCCCCCGTTTCAATTTTTCTAGCATGCATGCATCAACTAAAATTTGTTGAAAATCATCAACAGACACCAATCAATCAACCAGACTCAAGCCATCAACAAACATAAACTAATTTTGCTTAAGGCTACCAACGGGCATCATCAATTCCGTTGAAGAAACTAAAGATTCACAAGGGCTTAGAGGAAAGTATTCCAAACCACCAAAATCGCAAGGCTAAAAATAAAAGAATCTAGCATCATGATTAATAACTTGTAGGTATCTTCAGGAAGGCTCTTTCAAGTCCTGAATTCAGAACACTGCAAGAAATGTCTGGAGTTATACAAATGAGCATTACAATCATTATGCTCATTTGTAGTGCTGGACTATTCTAGAGAATGGCAAGGATATTTCTAATGAAATAATTACAATCATTATGCTCAAATGGCCAAAATGCTATAGTGGCTGAATTTCTAAATGGCATATGGAATGTTCAAGAAGGCTTATCACCGGGCCTCATGCATGCTATAGATAGAGAGCTTGTGGTGTATTTGTTAAATTGAGCTAGAGAAACTAAGCTCCAAGAAAGGAGTCAACAATAGCTCCGAAATTATGAGCCATTGAGCTCCATATCCAAGGAGCCTGCGAGAGCTCCACAATCAAGGAATCGTGAGCCATTGAGCCATGATATCCAAATCAATATCGGAGAGATCCTCCGCATATCAGCTATTGTCTTATCGGAGCCATGATAACTAAACCGGAGACAATGCTATCCAGTCCTATCGCGTGGTGGGATCTAAGAGCTTCATGTCTTATCAGGAGTAAAATATACTCCAAAAACATCAGGAAGCAAATACAATAATATGTGAACTAACTGTACAAGAAGAGTACCAGATACATTTTTAATTATCTGGTTATGACTTGTAACATTTTTGGTATTTAAGTTGTCACAAATTCAACTTTTTTAAGACTAAATAAATGTCAATGCAAAAATATAGATAGGCATCTGACCTGCATCAGCTCACCCCTTTTCATATGCTGGTATGTAGCAAGACTGGCTCAGCTTCAACCGCTCAATCAAATATGTTTAAATTATATAAAAAGCAAAACGAAGATACAATTTAATTATGAAATTAAGCAACATCACTAACTCATGACTACTGCCTTGCAGTTACTATTATTTTTGGGTGGTGATATGCAGCAGGATATTAATCACACTATTATCACCCATGTCCCAAAAATAACTAATCCTGAGAGCATTTCACAATTTCGACCAATATCATGTTCAAATTTCATCTATAAAATCCTCTCAAAAGTCTTTGCTCTTAGACTTAAACCCTACATGGATAGTATCATATCTCCAAACCAAAGCGCTTTCATCCAAGGAGAGTCATACAAGACAACCTCATCATTGCACAGGAAATCGCCCATCATCTCTGAACTCAAAAAAGTTCAAATTCTTTCAAAGCAGTAATTAAGCTCGATATGAATAAAGCTTTTGATGTTGTTGAATGTGATTTTTTTGAGCAACTGTTGGAAAAACTTGGCTTTCACCCTCGCTAGACAAGGCTTGTAATGTAAGCCATAACTTCAGTCCAGTATCGTATCCAAGTTAATAGGGATTTGCTCCCCCTTCTCCCATCAAAGAGGTGTTAGGCAATGGGATCCTCTTTCCCCTTTCTTTTTTTCCATTCGCACAGAAGCTTTATAAAAAATTCTCTCACATAAATCTACACTGGGACTTATCAAGGGTATAAAAATCTCTAGGCATTGCCCTTCAGTCACCCATATTCTCTTCACGTATGACTCGCTTTTCTTCATTGAAGCCAATGCTAGTGAAGCTCTTGCTCTTAAAGATGCTTTATATCATTATTGTTTTGCTTCGGGCCAAAGCATCAATCTTAGTAAATCTAGCATCACATTTAGCAATAATATACCCCCTCTTGTGAAAGAATAAATTTACAATCTACTTCGCATCCAATGCAACAGTGACTTGGGAAAATACCTTGGCATTCCTTCTTCTTGGGGAAGTTCAAAAAGAACTGCCCTTAACTGGCTTTTAGATAAAATCTCTTCGAAGGTGTAAGGTTGGAAGGAAAAATTCATTTCTGAAGAAGGCTAAGAAATCCTTATAAAATTGGTCCTTCAAGCAATCCCTAGCTATATCATGTCTCTCTTTCTTTTTCCTAAATACATATGCAAAAAACTTTGCACTGTTACCGTCAAATTTTGGTGGAGCAAAAATGACAACAATGGTATTCGATGGAAGAATTGGAATATTTTGTCTGACTCAAAATGGGATGGTGGATTAGGATTCAGAAATTTTGAACTCATGAACATCTTTCTCCTTGTAGGTCAAGCATGAAGAATATTTAAAAACCCTTTATCCCTCATAGCAAGAATCCTTAAAGGAAAATATTTTCCTAACAACAGCTTTTAGAATGCTAAGCCTGACTCAAGGCCCTCTTGGGCTTTTCGTAGCCTCATTGTAGGAAGAAATCTTCTAAAAAAAGGAAGCATTATGGCAAGTTGGAGATGACCAGCAAATTGATATCTGGACTGATCCTTGGGTCTCCAATTTTTGCTCTATCCCTCAGCCAAATAATTGTCATCTCAAGAAACTTCATGAGCTTATAGAGAATGGTAGGTGGAGACCCGACTTACATGCCCAAGTGTTGACAGAGAAACTCAATCAAGAATCCTCAGAATGTCTCTTTCGTTCACACATAGAGAAGACATTATCATCTGGCCTCACACAAAATCTGGGGTATATACTGTTAAGAGTGGTTATCGTAGTCTCAAGATCGTTAATAGACCCTTCTCGACGAACCATAGTCCATCACATATCTTCCCAAGTCAGCTTTGGAAAGCAATCTAGAATATAAAAGCTCATTCAAAAGTTAATTCTTTCATATGGAGAGCATGTAGGAATGTCATTCCAACCGAAGAAAATAAGTTCAAGAAGAGATACTTAGATAGTCCTACATGCAAAATCTGCAATACGAAGCCGAAAACTATTAAACATCTCTTAATTTTATGCCCGTGGAGCGGTCTCTGTTGGATTGCATCTCCACTACAATTTTTTCCTAATGAGAACAACATTACAAGATTTGGTACCTGGTACTTGGAGCTTATTCAAAAATGTCAAGCAGTGGGATATGCAAAAGGACAAGTTGAAGCAATCATTGGTCATCTCTGCTAGCAAATATGGAAGAGTAAGAATGCTTTTGTGTTTGATGGTGTTAGAACCTGCCCAATTAGAACAACTACAAACGCTAATCTATACCTCTCTGAGTTCTCTTGAGCCACTCAAGTTAATTTAGAAGCTTGCACTTCATCGCTCATACCTGCCCCAGCTCATGCCTCTCGTTGGATTCCGCCTACCAGAGGCACTTTGAAAATCAATTTTGACGCCTCTTTTGATAATACAAAGTTCTCTGCTGGCATTGCTTCCATTTGCAGGAACTATGAAGACAATTTTCTTGATGGCACAGCCCATGAAACAAGATGTCAATTCTCTCAACAAGCTGAAGCCTTAGCTCTTCTTAATGCAACCAAGCTTGTGAACTCCATCAACTGTGACAGAATCATTATTGAGTCTGACTGCGAGGAAGTCGTTAAGGCTGTGTATCTAAGCCCTATTCCTAGTTGGAAAATTGAGCCTATTATTGCAGATATCAGAGTTGAGCTTGCTAAAAAGAGTGACATCCAAATTCAGCTTATCAATAGATCAACAAATGTAGTATCGGATTGGATTGCTAACCAGGCCCGTTTATTTTCACTTCCTTTTGACTGGTTATCAAGTGTTCTCTAATGGTAATTCGACACAGGATTTGTGAAGGAAGACTTCACATATGCTGCAAAAATATGTTGTTGATCCAGAGAGTATTAGTTGTTCACAACCATAACAAACAACTTTATTTCTCTCATCATCATCTCCTTGCAAATCCTTGATCAGTACTAGGGGAATATCATGGGTAAAATGATTAATCTCCATTTGTATCTTTTTCTCTCTTTTTTTGGCTGTTTTCATCTCTCACAATATTCAAATGTCGTGATACAAGCCTGCTTTGAGAGTAGTGACCCTATTAAATATGTGAAAGTCAGCTCAAAGGTAGGAGATACTTCTCCTTCTGTATTCATACTAATAGCTTCATCTAACTTCACATTTGAGAGTGACTGCCCTAAATAAATTAGAAGAAAGCCTAATACAAATCTAGTGAGGATAATGATTTTGCGTGTTCTATTCATACTAACAACAAATACTTCTATTATATTAACTATTGTGTCAATTACCCAAAATAATAAACATAGTGTTATTGTCTATAAAGGTATTACCCACTGGATAATAGCTTTATTTAAAGGGTAAAGGTTCAGGTCAAGCATGAACATTGGGGGAAGCATTAGGTATTTAATTGCTGTTAATGCAGGTAACAAAATCTCATCAAAATATATTTTGACTAAAACCATTACATATGAGAACTATATAAAAAATAATACGTCTTCGTGTTATTGGAATTGCATTGATTATTTAAAAAAAATTCTTATCGCATGCCCACATATAATAGTAAAATTATTTTGAAGTACAATTAGGAACGATTAACAAATCTTTTAAATCTACTATGATCAATAGTGAAATTGAGGTATTTGCATAAAATGATTGCAAATGGCATATAGTTTTTTGATTAAAAGAATGATTTTAAAATCCTTTTGAGTAATCTATTTTTTCTTTTGCATTTTTATAATACTTTGTCTAATGTAATTTTTTTATACTTTCATATATATAATTTTAACATTTCAGTACATATAAAAAACTAAATATGTAAAATTAACTATACATGTCTGTGGGACGGGTTATGTGAGATGAGAAATGCTTATCCCCATGCTCTGCTTGGCCCCGTACGGAGATTTAAAGTTGATTCTCATCCTCCACTCCATTCCCCATTTCCTACCTCAATCCTTGCCCCGTTTGGGGTGAAAATAAGGCATGTACCTGCATAACCCGCCCCTATTGCCATCTCTAAGCTCTTTCCCTTGACTATAAATGTAACTGATCATGATCTTATTGTCCATATAAAATTTGATTTTTTGGGTGGTGGTATAAGGTAATCACTGTACATTCTAAATTTTAATATATAATAGTTCTTTGACAAAAAAATAAAAAGGAACAGAGAGAGAATATCAGTTTGCTAAGTGATTTTTGTAAACTATTTCTTTTGTAAATAAATTATTTTCCTTCAATTAAATAAGCAAAATACAATAAACTTCTTATCTTTTTATTTAGAAGGGTTTGTTCACTGTTCATGGCGTCACATATTATTAATGGCAGAGCTGGATCTTTTGTACTTCTTTTTGTCAGTAGTTCTATGATCTCAACATAGCCCTCAATTATTGGATTACAAAGGTGGAATATTATAGAGAAGATAGCCTTTTGGAATAGAAGACCACAGCTCATTCTATTGCAGTATGTTTGTTAAATACAAGTACAACAGTGAAAAGGATAAGCAACTACAACAAATATTCCCTAAACCAAAGGATAAGAAACAATTTGACTTAGTCCTAATACATAGCTAGCATATTCACGTGAGTGGATTTGACTTAGTCCTAATATGCCCCCGCAAGAAGGTGGAGTCATCGGTGACACCCATCTTGGACCGTAACAAGGCAAACCGTGACTTTGGGAGAGCTTTCGTAAAGATATCTGCAATCTGATTTTGCATAGAGATATGTGAAACGTGCAAGGAACCAGCAACAACTTGATCACGAACAAAGTGATAGTCTAAGGCAAGATATTTCATTCTAGAATAAGACATAGGGTTGGCGCAGAAGAAGGTGGCTCCAATATTGTCACAAAACAGACGAGGCATAGAGGGTGGAGAAAAATGCAGCTCACGAAGTAAGTTCATTAACCAACAGAGCTCAGTAGAGGTGGCAGCAACGGAACGGTACTCAGCTTCGGTAGAACTACGAGCGACTGTTCTTTGCTTTCTAGAGCACCAAGAGACTGGACTATTACCAAGAAACACCATGTAAGCAGAGATTGACGTATAATCATCTATGTTTCCAGCCCAGTCCGCGTCGAAATATGCGGTGAGAGATAGAGTCGGCGACTTAGAAATACGAATGCCAAAACAAATAGTACTCTTTAAGTAATGCAAGAGCCGTTTTGCAGTTGTCCAATGTGGCAAACGAGGACAATGCATAAATTATGCCAACCTGTTCAGCACATATGTGATGTCTGGGCGAGTGAGTGACAGATATTGCAGTCTACCAACTAAACTCCGATAAGTTGTTGACTCAGCAAGAGGCTTCCCAGCCGATAAGGTGAGTGACGAAGAAGAGCTAACTAATGTAACAGAATCCTTAGCCCCAGCCATGTTAAATTTCTCTAGCAGGTCATGCACATACTTACTTTGAGAAAGAAAAAGTCCAGTGCTGCAAGGTAAAGCCTCAACGCCTAGAAAATATGAAAGAGCCCCAAGGTCTTTGAGATAAATTTTTTGAGACAGAGTAGTAATAATATACTTAGTGAACTCAATTGAATTACCTGTGACTAGTAGATCATCCACATACACCAATATATAAGCAATCCGTGATCGAGCAATATACACAAAGAGAGAAGCATCAGACTTGGTGTTAACAAAGTCGAGTGATAGAATAAAATTACGCACTTCATTGAACCAAGCGCGAAGGGCTTGTTTTAGGCCATAGAAAGATTTGAGCAATTTGCAGACATGTTGAGGTTGAGAAGAGTCAATGAATCCCAGCGGTTGAGCCATGAACACGTCCTCCGTAAGAAAACCATGAAGGAACGCGTTATTAACATCCAATTGATTGATCAACCAGCCAAGAGAAACTGCAATCGTTAGCACCACTCGTATTGTTGATGTCTTAACAACAGGATTGAATGTCTCATTGAAATCTATCCCTGGTCATTGATTAAACCCTTTCGCCACAAGGCGAGTTTTGTACTGAGAAATACTGTCATCCGAATTCCGTTTTACTCGAAATACCCACTTGCATCCAATCACGTTATGATGGGGTTCACGAGGAACAAGGACCCATGTAGAATTGCGGTGAAGGGCTGCTAACTCATCATGCATTACTTTGGTCCATGCTTCAGATTTAAGAGCCTGACGAACATTAGAGGGCTCTAAACTGCAAGGTAAAGAATGTCTAGTAGTTGTAAGGGTGAGGAGGTGTTTGGGCTGGTGAATATTATTTTTAGAACGTGTTTGCATATAGTGGCGAGATTGGGGTAAATGAGCAGCATTTGTATGAGACGAAGGCAGAGGCACATCAGTTGCAGTAAGAGACGACGCAGGAATTACTCGTGTGTTTGTGGGCTGTTGCTCAACAAGCTCAATTCTAGGCACCATAGTGGTAGATTGGGGCACGACATTGTGGCAAGAGTCATTTGAAGAAGAGACAGGAGTAACGCAAGGACGTGGAACATGACAGCAACAGGGACTCTTGAAAAGCTATCTAAAATGTTAGACAAGTGATTAGAGGAGTCTAGAGGCACGACCAGTGGAGTGATATCGGGAACTAAAGATTGTTGTCTAGTGGCAGACTCATGAGGAGACTTTGGGATGGATACGGAAGGAAGGGACCATGTGCTGACTGTTAAAGAGTCAATAGAGCTAGGAGACCTACTCGTAGATTTAGAAGGGAATTGGCTTTCATCGAACCGGACATGACGGGAGTAATAGTATTTGTGTGCAATAGGTTCGAAGCAAATAAAGGAATCATGAGTATTAGAATAGCCGAGAAAAATGCAGGCACGAGATCGACATTCTAATTTGTGTTTGGCATAGGGCCGAATCCACGGATAGCACAAACATCCAAAAGTTCTTAATTTGGCATAATTTGGTTCCTTATTAAACAGAGTTTGGAAATGTGTTTGACCCTTTAGAGTATGAGTAAACAATCTATTTATGAGAAAAACAGCCGTTTGAAATGCAAAGGACCAAAATGATAGGGGGAGGGAGGCGCAATGCAATAGTGCAAGGCCACACTCCACAATGTGACGATGACGTCTCTCTACAGTCGAAATGTTCAGGCGTGTATGGGGGTGAGACAAGGTGTTGAATTCCATGGTGCGCAAATGCAAGTTTGAGTCCATGATATTCAGTTCTCCCGTCAGAATATATAGTAGCAATTTTAGTGTTAAAGGTATTTTCGACCATCAATTTGAAATGACTAAAAACACTAACCACATCATATTTTAAGGACAAGGGAAAAAGCCAAGAATATTTGGTAAAATGATTAACAAACAATACATAGTATGAAAAACTATTTATAGAACGAATAGGTGATGGATCCCATACATCCATAAAAATTATTTCTAATGCTCGACTACTGGAAAGACTAGACACACCAAATGGTAGCTTGTGACTCTTGCTAGTATGACAGGAATCACAAGCAGGACTATTAGAGGAATGTGCAACAGGAACAACACCAGTGGAGGATAAGAGACTTAAAACTTTTGAAGAAGGGTGCCCCAAGTGATCATGCCACCATTATGCCGATTGTTTGAGACCAATGTTAACTTGTTTTATTGGAGTTGTTGTGTCAAGAGCAGGCCACTCATACACGTTATTCATGCTCCACCCCGCTGCGAGAAGTGCCCCCGTGGAGAGATCCTTCACATGAAAAGACGAGGGTAAGAACTCAATAGAAGCATTATTAGAGCGACAAAATTGATTTACCGATATTAAGTTACGATGCATGGAAGGCACACAAAGAACATTTGATAATTTAAAGGAATGAGAAGGAGAGGAAATAGTATCAAAACCAGTGTGAGAATGCCCAACCCCGTGCCATTACCAATTACAACATCATCGGGGCCTTCATACGGTTGACTAGGCGACAAATTATTGAAGTCATTAGTCACATGATGCGAAGCTCCACTGTCGAGAAGCCAGCCATATTGAGGAGATGAGGTAGCAACATTGGCCATTGGTGTGGCAAAAGAAAGAAGCACACGTTTAGCAGTATAGCACTGTCGGGCTGAATGGCCCTTTTTATCGCAGAATTGGCAAACAACCAAAGGCTTGGACTGTGCAGCGTTATCACCATTAGAGCGCCTCTGATTAGTTTGGCCTGGCTGTGATTTTTGAACAAAATTGTTCCTGTTCGAAAAGGCAGACTTCTTGGAGCTATTAGAATTATATTTAGCAGCATTGGCAGTAATAACAGGTGCAGCACCAAGAATACCAGAAGCTCTTATGTCTTCACGCTTAAGAAATGACTCATACTCAATTAACTTGTCACTCAACTCATCAAAGGAGATAAGCTTGTCACGGGCTCTAACAGCAGCAGAGAGTTCCTTAAATGCTGGACCAACACCATTCAATGTGTGCGTAATAAGATACTACTCAGGAACAGGGGATCCCACGAGGGACAATTCGTCGGCAATGTCCCGAACTTGAGCTAAGTATTCAGTGACGGGTTGATTGTCACGAGAGAGAAGGGTTAACTGTTCAGCAAGTCCCATGATGCGGGACGATGACTGATTCGCATAGTTCTTAGCAAGACGTTGCCACGCTGCAGCAGAGGTAGAACACGAACGAACTATCGTGACAATGTTGTGATTTAAGGATCCAATAATTCCTAGAAGAATAAGCTTGTCCTGCCGCATCCAGAATTGATATGCAGGATTAGAAGATGTCTTGTTGCCAACAGTAAGGGTGGAAGGAGGGCAAGGAATAGTGCCATCAATATATCCAACAAGATCATAGCCATACAAGAGGGCGTCGAATTGAGTTTTCCAAGAATAGTAGTTCAACGAGGTCAGTTTAAGTGGCAATTGATTCGCCACATTGATAGCGACAAGCTGAAGGGTTGTAGTGGAGTCAGCACCAATTTGAGAAAAAGAGGGTGTGGTGATTACTGCACCATTAGTAGCCATTGGAGAAAAGAGGAAGGAAAGAAGAATAGATGTGCAGCAGAGAATAGATCGAACTCGTGAGAGTTTTAACCAACTGATACCAAATAGAGAAGATAGCCTTTTGGAATAGAAGACCACAACTCATTCTATTGCAGTATGTTTGTTAAATACAAGTACAACAGTGAAAAGGATAAGCAACTACAACAAATATTCCCTGAACCAAGGGATAAGAAACAATTTGACTTAGTCCTGATACACAGCTAGCATATTCACGTGAGTGGATTTGATTTAGTCCTAATAAATATATACCATTTATAGACGTGCATGAGACTGCATGAGACTAATATATATGGATACACGCATTCATGTGACGTGAAATATCAATCAATGTGTTGCTATTCAATTAAATAGAATTAATTCTCTTTGATGTATGAGGTATGACCTTTTGGCTATATAAATGTCTTTAACATTCATCTCCCGTAAGAGATCATCCGGACTGTTTTCCTTATACTGTTCCTGTTCCAATAGGAATTTTCGACCATTTTCATTTATTCTCTTTCATTCTCCCTGCCTTTCTCTGATTATGTTAATGTTTTGTCAACAGAAGAAAGAAAGGAATGTTGGAATATTTTTCTTAAGTGGGCTACTGTTAATTACTTTTGATTTTATAAAAATAGGCTGAATATCTGATTCATAGAGATTGGGTTGTGATCATATTGCTTTTAAGCCCACCTCATAAATACATGTACGGTTAATTGTGTATGCCTTATATTCTGACTAAGCCTTTTATGGGAGGGCCTGTTAGAATAATTATAAATATATGGCTAGGTCCCCTCTCCTGCTCTAACCCTAAAACTAATTGTTCTCATAAACGTTAGTTGTTCTTGGATAGAGAAAGAAAGATGAAAACATTGCCGGAAATCGGGTAACGATTTCAAATTTTAACTTGGTTTTATCATGGCTCAAACAGGTATGTTATTCCGCTACTAATTACGTTTATATATATTGTGTTGCAAAATCATGTATATTGGAATATATATATATTTTATATGTGCGCTTACATGTGGTATCAGAGCCAATTATGCATGATTTTCAGCCATAAAATTAAAAATTTCGTGATACTTGTTTGACTATGAATAAACTATGAAAGTTCTAGATTTTAATTCATGATTATTTAATTGTTGTTTCATGAAATTGATTGAGGGTTTTCATGTCTCTTTCTGCTCGTTCTTTTGAGATATTTAAAACATGTTATTTATGCAATTAATTGAAAATATTAAGAACCCTAATTTTTTTTGGTTTAAATTCGAGACCCAATTGCATATTTCAGTAAAATATAATGATTATTTGGTGAAATAGATGCCAAATTTGAATTCCTTGGTATCAAATACCTAGGATTAGAGTATTTATTTGCGAAAAACGGATTAAAATTGAAGAATTTGTTTGATCAAACAGATTTCGGGCTTTAATGGGCCGCGTCGACCCGATCTGGAGGTTGAAGATGACTTCTGTTTTGTTTAATTTATATTTAATATGAATGTGTTTTGTTTCGAAAGCTTGTGGCTGTCACAGTGGTGTGGTGCAGGGATAAAATTTATGAGGTTTAGTGTTTGATTCCTAGCGGCGCGAATTGATTAATTTTATTTCGTTGCTAAATCTCAAAGGAGTGGTTTAAAACAAATTAAAGTTCACTTTAACCTACATTCCAGCTAGCCTAAATGGTTTATTGATTAGCTTGAATGCTGACAGTGCAGGTTCGAATCCCTATGCTAGGGTTTAACCTTTTTTTTTTTTTGGTCAAGTAGTAAGCTGGATAAGTTGAGTAGTATATATAAATTTCAGTTCATCTTTGTTACAATAATTATTCTAGCGCTGCTGGTTAAGAGCCTTATTAAATTTATGAAGGACGCGTGGGTTCGAGTCTTTGTGGACACGCTGTATGAAGGACGGTTTGTTTTTATTTTATCAAATAAGAACTGAACCAAGCTGAATTCATATATATATAATTTAGTATCCTATTGCTCACATCTAGATCCTAGTGCTGCTGGTTGAAGTGTTCAATAATTTAGCTATGGTCATGGGTTCGAATCTCTTAAGCATGTTTTTATGTTTTATAAATTAAACCAAACATATTAAAAGATATAGGTTATCCTAGTCAGATTTTGTTGCAAGTCATAGCTTGGTACTGTTGGTTAAGTGATTTGATAAAGTTATGTATGTCATGGGTTCAAGCCTTCTCAACCACATATGTTATTTTTGCTTTCCCGCATGTTTAGTAATTAAACCAAAAGAAAAGTTGTGTTTGGCAATTGGATTATTTTATTTTCTAAGCTTTGGAATTATTGTCCTTTGCTTAGAAAGAAGTTTAAATTGATTTTTCTTTTATTGAAATATTATATTCAGTACATATTTTACATAGTAATTTTGAATCATGCCTAAATTAATTGAAGTTGATTTAAAGTTTTTTTTAGGCCTCTGAATTCAATGTAAACATGTATCTTCTCTAATTTAATTTGAAATTTTATCTACTTCCTCTATTTATATTTTATATACATCAGATGTGCTCTACTGATTTTATATATAATCTGTTCAAGTTTATTGTAGAATGCAATTTTATAGTGATCGTAGAAACACACTACATTGAAGTGTTTCATGTTGTTTGATCAATTACATGCATGACAGTTTCATTTATATTAAACACTAGTTTTTTTCCAATGAGTTGACAGCATAGGTTTGATTGGGCAAAATTCACCAAAGTGACTAGTCTAATTAAATCTATGGCTTTTCTTATATTGGTTGGAAAACTACCATGGTAAAGTGCTCAATGATCACCCAAAGGAGGTCATTATACGACTTTAGCTAGGTAGCATGAATATAAAGTATAGGTCGAGATTATACTATTGTTAGGGAGTTCAATTGCCCAAAGGTGATTGACCTTTTTCTTTTAGTAGGATGATCTCATTGACGCTTTATGTTAAAATGGTACCTATTTACATGTTATGTTTCCTGCCCAAAGGTGGGGAATGTAATGATGTGTCTGGGCTCTTTTGTTTGAAGTGTTTATTTTGTAATGGAACATGTATGCCTATTGTTTGTTGACATTGCATTCTTTCCTTGAACAATTTCTTTTATATTGAATAATGTGAGTACTACTTTAGTTTTGAATGGGCAAAATTGTAATAAGTTGAAGGTACACATTAAGTTGATCCTGGGGATAGTTGACCTTGATTTTGCCTTGGACTCTGATGCACTTACTGCATTAATTGATTAGAGTAGGGAAAAACAAATGTTATATGATTAGGACCTGATGAGAGAACTTATGATTATGAAATATGATAAGTAAGGTGGTTTAGGGATTGTCTTGAAAATGGTTAATGTTCAAACCAATCTCAAATCTCGTGGTGTTTAGATCATTTTGTTGTCCCCCCGTGCCCTTAATACCTTACCTTATGAGTTGCTCACATAAAGATTGTCTATAACACCCAAAGGGGACGTAGACTATTAGACTTGACTACCAAGTGTGTAGACTGAAGAAAACAAAGTTAAGAGTGAAATCATGAGGTTGATATTACTTGTTTCCAACCTTAAGGGCTACTCTAATAAGGTTATTACCTTAAAAATTAAGGGATATATTCCTAAGTTGTCAGGGTTTTAAAAGGGTGGTAAGGGTTAGAATCAGAAGATGAATCACAATGTAAAAGGTCCCAAATCTGCTGCCACTTGATTTGAAAAGAAGTGCTACTTCTGTAAGGGAAAAGGTCATAAAATAGCTAATTGTGCCAAGTACAACTCATGGTTAGAGAAAAGAAAGTTGAAGAAGATAATTCACTAGCCTATGTTTGTTTAGAATCCATTTTAGTGGATGTTCCATCAAATATTTGGTAGATTGACAACGGTGCAATTGTTCATGTTGTTTTTTCTTTGCAAGGATTTCGAAAACAAACTGAGTCAAGTGAATTAGAGTCCAGAATTAAAGTTGGGAATAATTTTGTCATTGAAGTTGAATTCATAGGGTCTACTAGTCTATGTTTAAAGACTAGTTTTGAAAAACATTCTTGTTTTGAAATAATGCTTTTCATGTTCTGTCTTTTAGGTGAAATTTTATTTGTGTTTCTATTTTGAACAAGCCTTAAATTTGTTATGTTTTAACTTTGACAATGGCAGAGTAAAATTGGTGTTTTAATTCTAAAATTATTGGTGAAAGTATTTTATCCAATAGTTTTTATCAACCACCTTTATTCTCAGAAAATTCCTATGACTATTTTTTTTTTCCAGAAAAATTTGTTTCTATAAGGAGTTTAGTTGAAGAAACTTCTTCTTTGTTATTGCATAAATGATTAAGTCATATTTCTAAAAAAAGGGTTGAAAGACTCATTAGAATTGATATTTTGCCTTCTCTAAGTTTTGATGATTTTGATACTTGTGTTGGGTGAATTAGGGGTAAACTCAATAATAGTGAATGAGAATAAGCTACCCATAGCTCTGACCTTTTAGAAGTAATACATATATTAGTGGACCTTATTCTATTACATTGTGTAGTAACAAGTTTTTTGTTACATTTGTTGATGACTTCTCTCATTATGAATATCTTTATTTAATTAAAGAGAAATTAGAAACTATTGACAAATTTAAGCTCTTTAACACTGAGATAGAAAATGACTTGGGAAGGTCATCAAACTTGTTAGATCTGACCGAAAGTTAAGTACTTTGGTAGACATTGGGTCATTGGGCAGCATGTAGGACCATTTGCCATGTACTTACAGGATTGTGAGATTATTGCCCAATATACCATGCCTTTTAGTCCTTAACATAATAATGTGGTCGAGAGGCAAAATCGTACCTTTAAGGATATAATGAGGAGCATGTTGAGTGTCACTAGCCTAATATACCTTTTGGGGTGAAAGCATTAGAACAACTTTCTATACTCTTAGTCGTGTTACTAGCCAATCTGTTCATAGAACTCCTATTGGACCTTGACTTGGGAGAAAACCTAGCTTAAATTATTTTCTGATTTGGGGTGATCTTGGTGTAGATAAACATTGTGACGCCCGAGATTTTAGCCATGCATTCAATTACTGTTGCATCCCTTGTTTGCGCATTTACTTCTGTGCTTTACTAACTGACTTCTGTGACTACTATTTACTCCATTTTTAAACTGCATTCTATTAGTGAATTAGTATTTTTATTAAATCATATTAATTGTTAGAGGAGTGGGAAAAATGTGTAATTGAGCTAGAGGCGATAGGAGAGCTCGTTTAGAAAATGATTTTTGTAGTTCAATGAATAGTGTTACGTAACTAACTTAGTGTTTTAATTAGCTAGCCTATGTTTCACACCTTAGGCTCGTTTTAAAGCTAGCAACGCGCATTTAGAAGTCCACTTAAACACCCAAGCTTGACCCCACCTAACTATGCACCTTAAATATCACCTAAGCTCTTAAAACACAAAACAAAAAGAAAAAAATTGTGCAGATTTTCCTGTAGCTGGGCCGAGAGCCAAAGAGGAGAGAAAAAGAAGTGATTTTGCTCATCAACTCTCCAATTCAAGCCAAGCCAAGCCTAGAGCAAGTAGTTTAGGTTGTGTGCAAGCTTCCTAGGTGCTCCTACGTGCATTGGTGAGGGATTTCACGGCTTATTTTCGCATTTCTAAATAGTTGCCATTTTCTTGATTTGTTGAAAATGTGATCAAATGCTATTGTATTGATTATCTATGCTATTATACCATGTATATGAATGCTAAAGAACATATTTGAGTCATCGTTTCGCTTTTTAAACGGTTAGAATCGTTAGTTTGATTTATGAAGTAAATAGTGACGTTTTTCTAGGGTTTTGTGTAATTGCACGTATTAGCTTGATTCAACACTCCTAATAGATGCCTTAGGTGCTAATGAAGTTAGTCTAATAGCCCCGTGCACTTGAATTGCTCTAAAATCGCATAAAACGTGAAATAACCGACTTTAACAAATGGGTTTCGGGGTTAATGCGAATCCGGGTAGATTCGGGCTTCACTTCTAGTATTCTTAGGTTACCTAAGTGCTATAGAAGCTTTGATAACCCTTGTTTGAAGCCCGGATAAGGTATGTGTAGTTTAAAGCCATAAGAGGGATTTTGGGGCTTTCGGGGTATTTGCGGGCGTTTGAATGAGTTAGAGGGTTGAAAGGGATCCTTGAGGGTTAGTTAGAAGGTTGGGAGAGTTTCCCTTTGAAATTGAATCATTAACTTGGGATTAGAAGAGAAATAATGTGAAAAACAAAGGGGTTTAAGTGTAATTTCGGTTGTCTCACGCTTCTAAGTCCATGGCATGACTCCTTGAGTGTTTAAATGTGGTTTCAAGTTGATTTGGAGCTTTCGGTATAATTCCATGCTTATCATGTATATGTCCCTTTGTAAAACTGCTTTTTAGCTTATATAATTGCTTCTATTCTAACTGCATCGAGGTCAACCTACTTTGTTGATCCTCCTATGTGTTATTGCTTATATTATTGATATTAACTTGCCATTGTAAAGTGCATTGCATAGTGGTTGCACAACCATAGTGTCAGGGGCGGTTGTGTTGAATATCGGCTGGGCGGCAGAAGGCTTGCCAGTGGATATTCGAACTCCGTACCCTATTCCCTTACTCGCCTGGTCCGGAGATTGCCAGGGGGTGTTGGGTCGTAGGATTATCGGGGTACATCTGGAGTACACCCACTGGAGTGTTTGGGGTTATGTCGGCTTATTGTGATTGTGATCGTGGTTCGTGGTTCGTGGATCGTGAATGAAGACCAGCAAAGATTGATGTATAGGGGTTATGTGAAATGTATCCTTTTTAATGTGTGGTTACTTAAGCTATCATTACTTCTTAAATTGTTTAATTACTATTGTTGATTAACTGTCTTAATTGTTGCATTGCACGCCTCGGGAGACTTTATCCCTCACTAGGCAACAGTGGTTGCTCATACCTCGATATATGTTTCAGGAAGTGCTGAGAGTGAACCCCAACTAGTTGAGGTGCTAGTGGAAGAGGAAGAAGTTCAGGCTGAGCCTTTGCCCTAGTTGTTGTGTGTTGTTGTCTAAGGTGGATTTGCCTTCTTGTTGTTACATGGTGTACTTTTATTGCTATAGCATGATCTATTTTGTGGCCTTAAGGCTATGTATATTCTTGTAGTTGCAAGTTGAAAGTTGTTGGTTGTAATGTTAGCTTTGAGATATTATGGCTTGTAATAACTTTTAATTCTCCTTTTAGTTCTTGCATGCTTGGGGGTGTATGTTTAGAGGTGTTGATTTCAACTTCTAAAATTGCTCTAATGTTATCATAGAATGGCATGTTAAAAAGGTTTAATGAAAAGTTAAGTTGGGTGCATGCATGTGTGATTTGGAGCTGTTGTTTGTCTCCTGGCTTGGATGGCCTTGAACCTTTGAATTTTAATTATAAAAGCTTGTTTTAGTATATTGTGGCTATTTTGAGCATTTACAGGTTTGAAAAATGTCCGCGGTACAGAGGAAACTCTGTCCGTTTTTCCCTAAAATTTTGTGACCGGGTTTGGTATTGGGTTGTGATTAGCATGGCTATTAGAGCCTCCGGTCTCGTGAAGGATTAGGGCGTTACAAACATGTTGTGGTTTATTAGTGCATGTACCTCAAGATTAGTGGGAGTAAGACTATTTTCCTAAAATTTTATGTTGAGGACATTTTGCTAGGTATAAATAATTTGACTATGTTTTATAAGTTTAGTATTTTTGAAGACTTTCAACATGAAAGATTTTGGAGAGGTCTTTTTCACTCTTGGCATCTAGACACACCAAGATAGGTCTCGTGGGCTTTTGGATCTATATCAAAAGGTTTATATTGATTGAGTTCTTAAATGATTTAATATGGAGAACTGTAAGCCTTATGATATCTTTTGTAAAGTATTTTTATGGGGTTTTCATAAAAATACTGTGAATATTATTTAGAAGTACAGATCCCAGCATAAATGTTGTTGAAGTTATAAATCAAGCATGTGACTTTTATGTTATAAATGGATCTCCCATAATTTATGGAAGGAAATAAGACTCGATATGTATTCCTTGTATTCTCCAGATTAATACATACAATAGCCTACCCAAAGGGGGTCATTGTGTGTGTTGTTTTGGAGTGGATGAATAGTAGTTGTGATTATATATAGTCAAAGAAATTTATCTACCCAAGGGGATTTATTTATGAGCTTGTGCATGCTCTATTGGTTTGAGAGAATGCATGCCTTAGAGCGATTTATTTGTCTAGAAGTGATTAACTTCCTGAATGTTGTGTATTCTCTTATTCACCTTCATGATTGGGATAATTATAGTATGTTGTATCCTCTGTTCAAATGGGAGATTATAATGATACACTTGGATTTCAGATATAATTTATTTTTATTCTGAGCTATTCTAATTACCCATATTCTAATCTAGTTTCCCTATGAACAAACAGTCATAGTTTACACAATAAAAGGGAACCATTGTTACTAAGAATATAAAACAAACTCGATGCTTGTTGATCTTCTAATTAGATTTTTGAGATCATAATGTTTAATTAGCATGTTGAGATATGGGTATTATGGAGTCCATGACATAAACAGATCCATGAGACCTGTACCATATGCTAGTGTTATTGAGAGCTTGATACATGTTCAAATGTGCACTAGGCTTGGTATTGATTTTGTATATGAGTGTTCTACTGTCATTTGATGCTATTGACTAGTGGGAGTTTTGCATTTTTATGCATTGTTGAATGTTCCCATTATTGTGTGTTTCTATTTCGCACTTTTGTGCAATTGTGGAATAGCATAATGTTTATGTTTTATAACATATACTTGATTATTCTGTGAACACTCATATGTATATTGAAGGTCTTGGTTTGGTGTCCATATTGGTAAGACCATCCATTGAGTTTAAATATCTCCTTGAGGACACCATTTTGATCGGAGATATGCATTCTTTTCTCTGGCCTATTGACTGCCATTATGGGAGGATATGAATGGTTGATTTCCTTGGCATATCGACCGCCAATTTTAGGGAAATCATGTTGAGGACTGACAAAGAAAGAGCACATTTGATTACATGTTGGTGCTGCTTTCTTGCTACACTGCCGTATATTAATCCATGTCAATGGGGTTGTTGGCATTTGTAACCATGGAAGGTTCTGTGTCAATATGGAACACTACGATCGCCATGATTCGATGTTTGATAATCTTATTGGACAGGATTGTGTTCGAGGTATTGTTCTATGAATCAGTGTTTTCAAAATTGTGGCCACATTAAGTATATTATTCAGCCTAATAAATGTTTTCAAAATATTTTTAGAAATAAACAAAACAATTAACGTTGCCCAAGTGGGAGATTGTTGGAATATTTCTCTTAAGTGGGCTACCGTTAATTACTTTTGATTTTATAAAAATAGGCTGAATATCTGATTCATAGAGATTGGGTTGTGATCATATTGCTTTTTATCCCACCTCATAAATACATGTACGGTTAATTGTGTAGGCCTTATATTCTGACTAAGCCTTTTGTGGGAGGGCCTGTTAGAATAATTATAAATATATGGCTAGGTCCCCTCCCCTGCTCTAACCCTAAAACTAATTGTACCCATAAACGTTAGTTGTTCTTGGATAGAGAAAGAAAGAGGAAGACATTGCCGGAAATCGGGTAACGATTTCAAATTTCAACTTGGTTTTATCATGGCTCAAACAGGTATGTTATTCCGCTGCTAATTATGTTTATATATATTGTGCTGCAAAATCATGTATATTGGAATATATATATTTTATATGTGTGCTTACAAGGAAAACAAAGTCATTAGAGAAGCTGAATTTCTATTTCAATAGAGACGTCTTTTGCAGACACAACATGTTATGCTTAATGCCAAGTATATATCTAGGCATACATTTCGAGAGCAAAATATTTTTGCATGTGGCTACAAATAATTATTGTTGTGGATGACTAGGAACAGTATTTGGCAGGTGTATTACATGTGTACTAAATTTTAAGTGAGAGGGGCAACATCAGGGGTTCGAAACTTACTCAAAGCAGTTCATTGTTAGGGGCATCCTCGAATCCTGAGCGGGACTTAGTTCTATATCTTCAAGTGTAGAGATACCTTGTGGCTTTAAATTTTTTGTTTTGAGAGGATCAACTATGTCAATATCTAGTGGATTTTTTTTTAAAGGATTAATTACACTTTGCCCCCTTGATGTATGACTAGCTAACAATTTAACAACTAATGTTTTTCTTTGTATCACTTAATCCTCCTCCTTATCTTGATCCATAAAAATAGCACTTAAAGCATTATACCAAAACTTGAATGTACACAACTATCCTTGAGGGTTAAGTAATATAAATAAACATAAGGAGGTAAATTACTACATTTCTTATACATTAAAATAAATATTTTACTAGCCTTTATAAAGTAAATATTATTCCATTATTACTTGAAAAAATAATAATTGAAAATTATTACTTGTACCTAGTCAAACATAATAACAAGCTATCATTGAATCTTATCCATCTTTAAATAATTATATATGTATTTGCTTTTAATTTTTCATTTTTTGTATATATCAACCAAACGTATACTTGTAATCTTCCTTAAAGAAAAATATTCTTTTATAAACCTTAGAAAAATGTAAACAAATTGAAGGGAAAGAATAAGCTTGTATAATTTTGGCATTATTACATGCACTACTTTTGTCAACACAAAATTTGAATATTGAAACTTAGAATTAGAATATTTGACTTCAAAATGGTGAAAGTTTCTATTTTTATATGTTATTTTCACTATGATTTTTTTGGTAATTACAAGAAGAAACTTGTACTAATTTTAACAAGCATTAATATTGTTAAAAAATATTTTTGTAAAATGTATCACAAAAAAATCAAATTTTTTGAAGATGGAAAAGGTATAATAATCAAATTAGTCATGATTGAGTATAGACACAAGCTTATATTTATTTATTCTTCAAGTATGAATAAATAACAACCATCAAGAAAAAGACCTATAAAAGTGCAACAATATCTTATTTATAAAACTTAGTAATACTCCACCTCTTTGATGAACGTAGATTGTAACAATTTATATCATATTCTCTTTTTTTTGTTTCTATCTCATTTATACCTCTCGAGTGTAGTTTTGTTTCTATCTCATTTATACCTCTCCAGGGTAATTATGTATAAAACTTAGTAATACCCCTTAAAAATTAAAGTTAATTTGAATCATATGACTTCAAAATATAAATTAAAGTTATCGTAATGATAAATATAAATATAGTTCTTAAATAAAGTTTAAATATTAATTATATATTAAGTCTTACGCTTGCAGTTAAATAGCAAAAATAATATTATAGTAATTGAGACTCATGTATTTAAAATAAATTCTGACTTAACTATTGTGTATGAAAACTATAATTGAAAAAGAACACTTCCTTGTATTAGTGAGATTGCATTGATTATTATAATTTTTTTTTATCGCATGTTGTAGATACCAAAATCTACAATTACGAATTCGGAGCCACTAACAACCTGTAAGGACAGAAAGTGAAGAAAACGGCGTGAGTCTTGGGACACCGGTGTGGTGCCGGCCAAAGACACTCCGACGCTCAAGTCGGTAAGTTATCGGGTAGGACAGAAAATCGAGAAAGTAAGGTGGGTAAAGCAGATACTACTGTAATTATGGCGTCGTTTTAGGGAGTGTAGGCCGTGAAGATGTGGAGGGGATAAGGAAAATAAGGCTAGTGAGGCTAGTACTCGATACCCTCTCCTTGTGTAGGCGTGGCCTACTTATAGGTGTGGTCAAGCCAAGAGTCATGAACTCTTGGGACTTGCACTCTGAGTAGACTACCTGATCGCTTATCGCGTAGGATAGAAGTGGTCTCTATCCCAAATCCTTCGTCGATCATTTGCTTCTCGTAGGCTAGATGAATGCGATAGGTCGAGAGTCGCTTATCCCATAGGACTTGCAACTCGAGTAGACTACTTCGAGGAAGTAATTACTTATCCCGTAAGATAAGCCTCTATCCAAACTCGTCGATCATCGTTCGCTACAGTAGTTTAGTCCCTTAAGGTATCTTTCTCGGTCGCTTATCTGTCACGGTAGGCTAGTCCCTTAGGACTATTCCTTGGTTGTTTATCCGCTAATACCTGTCAGGGCAATGGGTCGTGCCCGAGTCCGTCGTCAATTACCCATGTGAGGTAACCCGATGTTTGGGCTTAGCGCAAGGCTAGTGGCCTCTGCCTGGGCTCTGTTGGTAGTAGGCTGCAACTTAAGGTACTATATGCGGGCCTTGGCCCAAGCATTAATGTCATCTGGGACTAAGCGAACCATCGTGGTTGGACCGAAGGTCCAAGCCCCTTTTTTGCATTAACAGTTTGTCCCCCCATTCTCTAAGTCAAAGAGTCTTCGAGTTAGGGAGTAAGTTAGTCGTAAAGTGAACTCGACTTGTACTCCTCGGGAGAAATCCGCCACTTACCACGCAAATGGTTAATAGCCTACCAAATATTGGTGGATATCTCCACATCCTATGGGGTTTGTTTCGGGTATCGTATATTTTTTGGAATTCCGCAACCGACTATTCTGGTCACATCGTCACACATCCTACTGTCGCTCTATAGTCTCGTAACCTACCGTATTCGATTTTACAACTCGCAACCTGTCTTTTCACCTTGAAATCGTGTAGCCTACTACGCGCTGCCATTTGTTCACGACTCACAATTCTCAAATTGTTCTAAGAGTACATTGCTTACCGTTGTTTGTCGCAAGATGGCAGACTACCACTTTCTCTCGATGCTCCGCAGCCTACCATTATTTTTTGCTCAATCACATCCTACCATTCTCGCGTTGCACTCCCGTACCTAGCTGCCTCGTTGTTTCTTTTTTTTTAAAAAAACGTCTGCTGTGCATTTTACTAGCTAGTGATCATGGTACAGTAAGAGGAACATCCATGTACACTGGTCAACTTCATTAAATGCCATGATCTTGGTGAGGACATCAATTGTCATGTCCTTTACTGAATCAGCATTTTTCGCTTTGTCTCCACTTTTTTTATACACACACACACACACACACACACATATATATATATATATATATATATATATATATATATATATATATATATACATATATATATTGTTTTTTTTCTTTTTTTTTTTACACCTCTCAGCCAATAGGAGGCCGAAAGATGTTTGCTCCAGCTGATGAGATGGCGCATCAGCGTACCCACTGCGGATAGGATAGCTCATGTCCTGTCGACGCAGGGCCCACCTATTGCAGCAACAGGTAGGCGCTGCTCACGCTCCTTGCGTATTTCCAAGAAACCGCGGATAGGACAATGTCCTGTCTGCGATGGGGCTCGCATGGTTAGGCCACTTATGGCCTGACCAGCCATGCGGACCCAAAAATGATCCTAGCCCGCCACGTGGCGGCTACAACAGAAGTGAGTTCATAAAATTTTATTTCTTTTCGTTTTCCTCTGCTTCCTTCTTTTGGCTTAGAAATTCGAATGACTCTTTTCACAGTTTCGAACAGCGTTAACAGGTGAGTCATCTTCTTCTTGTCGTCGACTCCACAAGGACGTTGCAGCTGGCTTATCCTCCAGGAGCGCATCATCTTTTTCCCGTTTCTCCCGCGTGCCTTTGTAAGCTCATCATTGTCAAAATTGTTTAAATAAGTCACATTTTACATTTCTCTTTCACTGGGTTGAATATTTTTCATTCCTTCACCTCAGGCCCTCAGCCACGAGGGGCGTGCGCTAGCTTGTTAGGATCTAGAATTTCCTTCGAAATTCCTTGGCATCCTACGTGAGCCTCTAATTTCTTCTTCGCTTGCTATGTGAGTTTAGAATGTGTGTCCCTTTCTCTTTACGGTAGGACCACCGTTGAATGTTGTCTCTCATGAGCTTCAACCAAAATTTGTTCCCTTCGTCACTTCTACCTTCCTGCAAAATGCTGATTGTAGAAGTGCAGTCATCTGTTCTTACCTCACTTGGTAGCTACAAGAAATGTCTTATGAGAGATTCTTTGAAGCTTAAAATGCATACAGCTCCATTTCGTTCTTGTATGACTATGCATGTATATTCATGTACGCATACATATACCAGTGTTTAGGGTAGGATGAATCTTTGGAGTTTTTTGAGTTCCTACATGTTCAAATGCATGTATGCCTATGTGTAACTATGTATGTCTATCCATACATGTATATGTTTCGCTCCATCGAGTGCGACTACCTTTAGATAGGTTATGACTTGGAACCTTGGTGGTAGGCGTCAACATAGTGACCCACGGTAGGTTGTAACGTTTGTCCTTAATGGAAGGCGATACCTTAATGGCTCAAGGTAGGCTGCAACTTTGGACCTTAAAGTAGGCAATTCCTTTGCAATCCTCGGTAGGCTGCGACCTTAGACTTCAAAATAGGCGACAACTTAGTGATCCCCGGTAGGTTGCGGCCTCGGGCCTTAATGATAGGCTGCTCATTCGGCGAGACAAAGTAGGCTGCCTACTAGGGTCCAATTTCTACTGCCGAGGCTAAGTCAACTTCCCTGCGGTTTTATGACTGTAGATTAGTCGTTGGTTATAAGCGTAGCATCACATCTTGTCGTATGCTACTATCACCATACTAAAGCGTCATTTGTTGTTCGTCGGTAGGCATGTCGTCACAAGGGGGTGCGAGGTCTGCCGTAGAATATTCCCTGTTTAGGAGTGAGGGAGAGTTAGTCGAACTTCTGGGAGAAGAGTCATCATGTAGCACCGATGAAGTGACTGTTGTGGATAGCTGGTCATATGAGGGTCAAATTAACTTAGAAGAGCTAACGAGTACAGTGCATGTGGTAGGATCTGCCCCTCCTAACACATCGTCAGTCGACCTTAGAGAATTAGTTGGTCACCCGAGGAACATATTGTCGGTGAGCCCCTGTTCGCGCCTTAAGCCAATTGATATTGCTCGAATCAGAGTCTCTTATAGCATTCCCGAGGGGTGTAACGTTCGATTGCCAAAACGCTACGAGAGGGCAGATTGGGACTCTCCCGATTGGGTATGTATGTATGAACGTGCCTTCCAGATCGGCCTCTGTCTTCCCTTACCCTCACTAGCTCGTCAGCTATTGCAGCGTTACGAGATCGCCCCGGGTCAACTAATGTCGAGCACTTGGCTTGTGCTTCTTGGGTGTGAGGTTCTGGGAGAATGCGTAGGCGTACCGTTTGGGTTAGCCGAGTTGTTATACTGGTATTATTTAAAAGAGGATGAACCCGGTCGATACCACTTCGCGCCCAAGCCAGGGAAGGTCCCCTTGGTGATCCTTCCTCCTAATAACCGCTATTGGAAAGACAAATATTTCTTCATTTCCAGTGAAGTGGTGCTCGAGGGAGAACCGTATATCCCTCGCATCTGGGACCGTACTCGTGAGTTTTAAAACTTGTTGTTTTCTCTGACTAACACTCTTCGTATTGAGGACTAATATTTTTCCTTCATTACACAGGTAGGATTGACATCAATTACTCCACAGAGGGTCCGTACACAAGGGATCAAATTAGGGCAATCTTTGGCGCTGCCAGAGAAAGACCGCCTGCACTCTGTTGTTCTTTCAGAATCCAAGCTGCGTTCATCTGTGATTTGGAAGTAAGTCCCTTATTCTCTCGAAGGTAGGCCTTTCCCTTCTTTGGCTAAGCTTCACTCGATACTAGCTAACCGGAGAGCAATTGAAGGTTTAGGTTACAACTCGTTTGACCTTCCAACCTTACGTGATCCACTTGTTCACGAATACAAAGACAATATCATGTCGGGTAGGTACCAAGCTGCCAGCAGTGAGCAAGCGATGCAATGGCACATTTAGAAGAGCAAAAAAGCGCCTACGGGGGACTCCGAGCCGGTCGTGCCCCCTACTATTTTGGCTATTCCCGTGGTTCAATCTGGCCAGGTCGAGTCTAGCCAAGTGTCACAGAAGTGGCACGCTACTGAGCCGACCCCTCCGACAGACCATCTCACGATTAAGTTCCCTCTTGAGGCATCATCTATCTCTAATGCGAGTTCAGTGCTAGCTCCGGTGTCGAAGCTGCTTCTCGCCGATGATGCGGCCCTTTTGAGGAAGATGACGATGTCTGCTTCTGCTGAGTGGGGTGTGACCCACGCTTTTCAGGTATTGTGGATTGCATATTCTGTAATCATCTCCGCCTTTATCGACTTTAATTTTTCCATGGTCTCTTTTTTTGTTGCAGGCACTCAAGGCAATCCTTTACAAAAATAGGGAAGTTGCGGGTCTCCAAAAGAAGCTTGAGAGTGTCGGGGCCTCAAATGCAGTGCTTACAAAATCACTGGCCACGACAAATAAGGCAGTTAAGAAAGCAAAAGACCGCATGGGTGCCCTTGAGCAGGAGGTGATCGAGAAAGACCGCAAACTAGTGGAGGCTACTCTGGAGTTGAAGTTCAAGGAGGAAGCATGGAGTGCTGAGAAGAAAGGATTAGAGTCTCAGTTGGAGGACATCGCTGATGATACATCCTTGGCAACAGAGGCTAGACTGATGAAAGAGTTCAGGGATGGGAAGGCCTGCGACTGGGATTACAATGGTATCATCAAGCATTATGAGGAGTTTTGTTATGCTTTGGATGCCGATTCCCTGGGTGAGCCTAGTGGCTCAGCTGAGGTGGATGCTGTTACTAGAGATGTACCCCTGGGGGACCTGCCCAGTTAGTTTACCGGACCGTCGTCAGAGTGGCTTGCAGCGCACCATGCATCCCTCTTTTGTCTAAATTCTAGCTTGATATCTATAGGTATTGCGCCGCTGACACCTTTTTGTAATGCGTATATGATGCTCTAGTTATGTTTTTTTGGCGCGATAGGCGACAATCGACCAGGGACCAAACGCTCTGCGCACTTGGTGCCCTCGTTTTCTTTTGTTATGCTGTTGGCGCAGCGTAACTTTGCTTTTAAGGTTTCAGGTGTACTTTGTGTTTCCTTTTGTAAATGTCTTCGTGTATGCTCCAACCGTTTCTCAAATTATGCAACCTTCTGTATACAACAGATTATCGCGTGGGTAGTCTGGCCTTTTATTCTCACGGTGACGGAGCGGCAGACTATTGGTTTAGTTGCATCTCCACGGCCAATCCGTCGGTTATTCCATTTGGAATTTGAAAGGTGTGCTCCTACCACCCCTTAGTAACCTACTAGCGGGAGAGACCATATTATCATTGCGGAGCCTACCGTAGCATGTCGCGGCATACGGGGTCATGTTAATACATTGTGAATTTTAAACTTTTGCTTAGTAGGTTACTCCGCTTGGGATTCTAAATCAGTTGGTTAGCCACGTCGGAGCCTACCTCAGTGGGTTGCACCCTTTAAGCACTTTGATTGATAGGTGGGTCACTTGGGCCCTACCACAATAGACCGCGCCCTATGGGCGTCTTGTTTGATATGCAGGTCACTTGGACCCTACCGTAGTAGGTTGCTCTATTTCAGCGTAGTCCCTACCATAGTAGGTTACACCCTTTAGACGTTTTGTTTGCTAGGTGGGTCCCCTAGACCCTACTATAGTAGGTTGCGCCATTTAGGCGTCTTATTTGATAGATGGGTCACTTAGACCCTACCATAGTAAGTTGCGCCCTTTAGGCGCCTTGTTTGGCAGGTAAGTCACTTAGACCCTACCGTAGTAGGTTGCGTTATTTCGACGTCTTAGTTGGTAGGTAGGTCAGTTAGTCTCTACCATAGTAGGTTACGCCCTTTAGGCGTCTTGTTTGTTAGGTAGGTCCCTTAGACCCTACCATAGTAGGTTGCGTCATTTAGGCGTCTTATTTGGTAGGTAGGTCACTTGGACCCTACCTGTAACGACCCCACCCGGCCTTTCTCAAGACTAAGTCAAAGTCTGCGTTTAACGTCATTACGACTTCATAATTTTCTATTAAAAAGAACATTAAATAAAGAATTACTTAATAACAAGCATTTATATAATAATTTAAATACAAAAGGGTGTTACAACATCTGAGATCTGATAACTACCCGGCTATCATACAAACTGAGGTTTCAACACAGCTACCCTTCTTCCCGAAATTAATACAACAAACTCTAACTTTTACAACTTGGATCCAATTATGACAGCAAGAGGCTTCGAGCAAGTAAACATTTAAAGTCAATTTCTATTTCAAGCTAAGCTGTACCTGCACTAGGGGGAGAAAAGAGGGTGAGCTCTGGGGAAGCTCAGTGAGGATAAAATAGAAGAGTTTTGAAAACATTTCTGGTTGGTCTCTTTTGCAAATCATGATGCTATTCACGTATGGTAGTATAACAAATTATTCACATAAGATACATATAACAAGTAGAAATTACTATTCAAGTCACATATCGAGTAACAGTAATAATTTTTAGATAGATAATCAATTTATATTGCAATAATAATCACATTTAGTGGCATATACCCACATCAGATATCAGTCTACTCTCCGAGGGTGGAATGTCAAGCGAGAGTAGGACACTACTCTCTAAAAGTGGTACCAAGCGAGAGTAGGAACAAGTCAATCATTTCATGAGGTGGCCAGCCTTAATCATAATTCCAACTATTTATCTCTCCCAAGAGAATACTCCGGATTGTACCCGAAACCTACGACCCAACTCTCCGAGGGTGGTACCAAGCGAGAGAGGGAATAGGTCCACGATAGACACGAGAACACTAGCAAGCCCTATGCCGCCCGGCGTTCGTGCAAGCTATCGGGTTTGAGAAAAGTGTCTGCCTGTTTGATTTCAGGGGGTCAAGTAACCCATTTATAAAGGTTTTTAAAGCTGCCACAGGGGAAACACATGTCCCGCCACGTGTCTCACATGCGTGCCACGTCTATGCATGTGTGACACATGTCCCCCTACATGTCACGCATGTGTGGCATGTCCACGCATGTGTGACACGTGTCCCTCCACGTGTCTCGCATGCATGGCACGTCCACGCATGTGTGACACGTGTCCTGAGACACGTATCACTCCCTGAGAGTGACACCAACATTTCATTTTTTGCCCGTTTTGTGCGCAAGTGCCCCGATTTTCGTATTTTCGGGCCGGGATACAATTTTGCCAAACTTTGCCTTTAAGTAGTACAAGTTAAAGGAAACCCAATGGCGTATACCCGTTTTTTCGCTGCGGGAACCCAATTTTCCTATAATTAGCCCCGAAGTGAAACCAATTTTTTCCGGATCAAAAACCCCTAAAATCGGGAAAACAGCCGAAATAGCCTGAAAAGTTAAAGGAAATCACCCATACTCTTGTAAGCAGCTGAAAAGTTTTATTTGGTCATGATATGGAGCTTTACATCCCTGTAACAACCCTAAGCTTAATGTTAATTCATGTTATAAGAACACCTAATAATAGATTACTATTAATCGTAATACCAATTGATTTTTAAATAATGAGACAATTAACTATAGATTAAATGCAGGCAAATAATCACAAAGGCACATTTTTCAAAAATAATGAAAGAAGTAAATATAAATAAATACTTGTAAATGCATGGTCGGGCTCAGGTATTACATCCTCATCCCCTTATAAAAATTGTGCACTTGCAATTTACTTCTCCAGTACCTCCGGTCCATTGCGCGAGATTGAATACCGGATGCCAAGTAAGAATTTCAAACATGAGCCTAGAATTGTAATACCCAGATGAGAATACTAAAGAAAACCGTACAAGAATACTGTGCGAAAATAAGAAATCACAGGAAGAATACCAAGAGAAATATGAGCTAAGAATTCCCGAATGCCAAATAAAGGCAATATAGATGCCAAATAAAGGCTATGAATACCAAATAAAGGCTCAACTTAAGAAATCCAATCTAGAATGCTAAATAATATTACCAAATAGAAGTCCAGACAAAATACCAGTGAAGAATTCCAAGAATTCCGAGTGAAGATATGAAAGAAGATACCAACAGCTAATCAAGCGGCGAGTATTGAACTTTTTTCCAGACTACCATAAACCACCGATCAATTGTTCCTTCTTTGGTTGATTCGCATTTGAGAAGATCCGTTACTAGCTGATACTTTCAGGGGAAGGCGGACTACTTACCATTTTACGGGTAATGCATGTATACAATTAATAATTTCAGCACAATTAAACATGCAACTTAGAGAAAATAGATTCACACTTAGCAAATAAACACATTGAGCACATATGATTATGCCAAACACATATCCTTAAAACACGACTACCCACTGTCAGAAGATCCTATCCCGGCTTATGAGCTATCTAAGCTCTGATACCACCTGTAACGACCCCAACCTGGCCCTTCTCAAGGCTAGGTCAAAGTATGCATTTAACATCATTGCGAGTTCATAACTTTATATTAAAAAGAACAATAAATAAAGAATTACTTAATAACAAGCCTTTATATAATAGTTTAAATACAAAAGGGTATTATAACATCTGAGATCTGATAACTACCCGACTATCATACAAACTGAGGTTTCAACACAGCTACCCTTCTTCTCGAAATTAATACAACAAACTCTAACTTTTACAACTTGGATCCAATTATGACAGCAAGAGGCTTCGAGCAGGTAAACATTTAAAGTCAATTTCCATTTCAAGCTAAACTGTACCTGCACTGGGAGGAGAAAAGAGGGTGAGCTCTGGGGAAGCTCAATGAGGATGAAATAGAAGAGTTTTAAAAACATTTATGGTCGGTCTCTTTTGCAAATCATAATGCTATTCATGTATGGTAGTATAACAAATTATTCACATAAGATACATATAACAAGTGGAAATTACTATTCAAGTCACATATCGAGTAAGGGTAATAATTTTTAGATAGATAATCAATTTATATTGCAATAATAATCACATTTAGTGGCTTATACCCACATCACATATCAGCCTACTCTCCGAGGGTGGAATGCTAAGCGAGAGTAGGACACTACTCTCCGAGGATGGTACCAAGCGAGAGTAGGAACAAGTCGATCATTTCATGAGGTGGCCAGCCTTAATCACAATTCCAACTTCTTATCTATCCCAAGAGGATACTTCGGATTGTACCCAAATCCTACAACCCAACTCTTTGAGGGTGGTACCAAGCGAGAGAGGGAATAGGTCCACGATAGACACGGGAGCACCGGCAAGCCCTATGCCGCCCGGCGTTCGTGCAAGCTATCGGGCCTGAGAAAAGTGTCTGCCTATTTGATTTTAGGGGGTCAAGTGACCCCTTTATATAGGTTTGCAAAGCTGATGCAGGGGAAACACGTGTCCCACCACGTGTCTCACATGCATAACACGTCCACGCATGAGTGACACGTGTCATCCTATGTGTCACGCATGCATGGCATGTCCACGCATGTGTGATACGTGTCCCTCCATGTGTCTCGCATGCGTGGCACATGTCCTGAGACATTTGTCACTCCCTGAGAGTGACACCAACGTGTCATTTTTTTCCATTTTCGTGCGCAGGTACCCTGATTTTCGTATTTTTGGGCCGAGATGCAATTTTGCCAAACTTCACCGTTAAGTAGTACAAGTTAAAGGAAATCCAATGGCATATACCCATTTTTCGCGGCGGGATCTCGATGTTCCTATAATTGTCCTCGAAGTAAAACCCTTTTTTCCAGATTAAAAACCCCTAAAATCGGGAAAACAATCAAAATGACCTGAAAAGTTAAAGGAAATCACCCATACTCTTGTAAGCAGCTGAAAAGTTTTACTTGGTCATGATATGGAGCTTTACATCCTTGTAACAACCCTAAGCTTAATGTTAATTCATGTTATAAGAACACCTAATAATAGGTTACTATTAATCATAATACCAATTGATTTTTAAATAATGAGATAATTAACTATAGATTAAATGCAAGCAAATAATCACAAAGGCACATTTTCCAAAAATAACGAAAGAAGTAAAAATAAATAAATACTTGTAAATGCATGGTCGGGCTCGGGTATTACATCCTCCCCCCCTTATAAAAATTGCGCCCTCGCAATTTACTTCTCCAGTACCTCTGGTCCATTGCACAAGATTGAATACCGGATGCCAAGTAAGAATTTCAAACATAAGCCTAGAATAGTAACACCCGGATGAGAATACCAAAGAACACCGTACAAGAATACCGTGCGAAAATAAGAAATCTCAGGAAGAATACTAAGAGAAATATGAGCTAAGAATTCCCGAATGTCAAATAAAGGCAATATAGATGCCAAATAAAGGCTATGAATACCAAATAAAGGCTCAACTTAAGAAATCCAATCTAGAATACCAAATAAGATTACCAAATAGAAGTCCAGACAAAATACCAGTGAAGAATTCCAAGAATTCCGAGTGAAGATATGAAAGAAGATACCAACAGCCAATCAAGTGCCGAGTATTGAACTTGTGTCCAGACTACCATAAACCACCGATCAACTATTCCTTCTTCGGTTGATTCGCATTTGAGAGGATCCGTTACTAGCTGACGCTTTCAGGGAAGGGGGGACTACTTACCATTTTACGGACCCAATCTCCTTCTTTGAAGGTTCTGACCCGAATATTCTTGTTGAAGTGTCGCGCGACCATCTGGTGGTAGGCTGCAATTCGGACTAGAGCTTGTTCTCTCTTCTCATCAATGGTGTCGAGCAGATGGCTTAGCTCTTGATCGTTTTCTTCTTCGGACGCTTGCTCGACCCGGAGGGTAGGAAGCCCAACCTCAGCGGGAATGACTGCCTCCGTACCGTAGACCAGATAGAATGGCATTTCCCTAGTTGAGGATCTTGTCGTAGTTCGATAGGACCATAGTATGCCTAGAAGCTCGTCGGCCCATCTTCCCTTTGAACTCTCCAGCCTTTTCTTGAGGGTTGAGATGATGGTCTTGTTAGAAGATTCAGCTTGGCCATTGGCTTGTGGATAGCGAGGAGTGGAAAAAGTTAGTTGGATCTTCCACTCCTTACAGAAGTCTCGAAAGTCGTGGCTAATGAATTGAGAACCGTTGTCTATGATGATTTCCCATGGGACCCCAAATCTACATATGATGTTTCTCCAAATGAAGTTCTTCACCTCCTTGTCCCTGACTTGGTGGTAGGCCTCAACCTCGATCCATTTGGTGAAATAGTCCGTGACAGCAAGCATGTAGACGCGTTGTCCGGGTGCGATTGGTAGTTTGCCCACAATATCCATTCCCCACTTCATGAATAGCCACGGGATATAAATGCTAGCAAGCGGTTTGGGCGGTTGGTGAGGAACCTGCGCAAACCTTTGACAATTGTTACACTTTTTCACATATTCGATGGCATCGCCGCCCATTGTCGGCCAGAAGTACCCTGCTGTGAGAGCCTTATTGGCAAGATTGCGCACCCCAGAGTGGTTGTCGCACTGCCCCTCATGTAGCTTAGCTAGTACATAGTCTGCCTCCTCCTTACTGATGCACCAGAGGTATGGTCCAGAGTATGACCTCTGATAGAGCCTACCTCCGATGAGACAAAACCTTGCTGCTTTTGATCTAAGCTTGTCAGCTTCGTTACAGTCCTCTGGCAGGATATCATCTCGTATGTACTGTATGATAGGGGTCATCCAAGTCGGCACTTCATTGACGCTCGTAACCTCAACTGACTTTTCTTTCCACACCGCGGGCCACTGCAAGTAAACAACAGGTACTACCTGCGGGGGCGTGACCTGTGTAGCTGCCCCTAAGGCTGCTAGTGCGTCGGCATGACTATTATCATCCCTGCTTATCTGCTTTATCTCAAATTCCTCAAAGGCTGTCTATAGCTCTTTGACGACTGCCAGGTAGGCTGCCATCTTATCATCCCTTGCTTGGTAGGCTCCGAGGGTCTGATTGACCACCAACTGCGAATCGCTACTGACGGTTATTCTCTTTATATTCATCTCCTTGGCCAAGGTCAGCCCTGCAACTTGGGCTTTGTACTCTGCTTCGTTGTTCATAGCCTTGAAACCATATTTGATGGACCGCTCTATGATGTCTCCCTCGGGAGATCGTAGCACTAATCCGAGGCCGGAGCCCTTGACGTTGCTTGCTCCATTTATGCTCAGGACCCACTTCTCTTGCCTTGCTGAGACGTTCAGGCATAACAACTCTTTCTCTGCTAACAGGTGGATGCCTGGTGTGAAATCGGCCACAAAGTCAGCTAGGGCTTGCGATTTAATCGCGGTTCGCGGCTGGTAAAAGATTTTGTACTCACTGAGCTCGATCGCCCACTTTGTAAGTCGCCCAGAGAGCTCAGGCTTTTGCAACACGGACTTAAGTGGTTAAGACCATTATCGGATGGCATTGGAAATAGGGTCGTAACTTCCGAGCTGCGGTGACAAGGGCTAGTGCTAACTTCTTCAACTGGCTATACCTTGTCTCAGCGTTAGGGCTCTACTTGTATAGTAGGCTGGATGTTGTTTCCTCCCTTCTTCTCGCACTAGGACTGCACTTACCACTGTTTCTGAGACGACCAAATAGATTAGTAGGGCCTTCATGTTTCTTGGCTTGGAAAGCAACAGCGGGCTGGTGAGATACGCCTTGAGTTGTTATAGCGCCTCTTCGCAGGCAGGTGTCCAAGCAAAGTCTTTATTCTTCTAGAGGGTATCAAAGAAGACGTGGCACTTCTCAAAGGACCGCAAGCCTCCCAGTGAGTTTCTGTACTTCCTTGATATTATTCGGAGATGCGATATCGAGGATGGACGTGATTTGGTCGAGGTGAGCTTCGATCCCACGTTGGGTAACCTGGTATCCCAAGAACTTTCCAGAAGTCACCCCGAATGAGCACTTCGTGGGATTCAACTTGATGTTATACTTCGGTAAAATTTCGAATGTCTGGTTCAAATGACTAAGATGGTCTTCCGCAATAAGAGACTTTACCAGTATGTCATTGATGTAGACCTCCATGGTTTCACCTAACAAGTCAACGAACATCTTGTTAACCAGGCGTTGGTAGGTTGCACCAGCGTTCTTCAAGCCAAAAGGGATGACTTTGTAGCAGTATATTCCTCACTCAATGATGAAATTCGTCTTCTCTTAATCCTCTAGATGTATGAGTATTTGGTTATAGCCGGCAAAGGCATCCATGAAGGTGAGGAGCTCATGCCCTGCCGTTGCATCCACAATTGTGTCTATGTGTGGGAGAGGAAATGAGTCTTTCGGGCACGCCTTGTTCAAGTCTGTAAAGTCGATGCAGACTCTCCACTTATCGTTCTTCTTCCTTACAACCACCACGTTCGCAACCAGTCAGGGTAGAGGACCTCGCGAACGGATCCAATGTCAATCAATTTTTGTACCTCTTCGTGGATGATACGATTCCTCTTCAACGTGAACTTTCTCCATTTCTATTTGACAGAAGAGTAGGCTGGATCGACTTGTAGTTTGTCAACCATGACCGCTAGGTCAATTTCGGTCATGTCTGCATGAGACCAAGCGAAGCAGTCGTGGTAATGGCTGAGGAAGTGCACTAACTGGTCGTACAGTCCCGACTTTAACCTTGAACCAATCTGAACGACATGATCTAGATCGTCGGGGTGGATTTGTACCTCATCGAGCTCTTCCATGGTAGGCTGATCAGGGTGACTTTGCGTTGTAGTATGTTCCACTTGATACAAAACATCATGGCCAGCCTTTCTCAAGGCAGTTCGGTAGCACTCGCGAGAGTCCCTTTGTTGTCCTCTTATTTCACCTGTTCTCCAGCTAGTCGGGAACTTGATTACCTGGTGGTAGGTTGACGGAATGGATTTCATCTCATGAATCCATGGACGCCCCAATATGATGTTGTAGGAAGATGGACAGTCTATTACCAGGAACCGAGTATGGTAGTTAACGCCCTCGGCGTAAGTAGGGAGAACAATTTCTCCAATAGTGCTCTTATGTTTGCCACTGAACCCAATTAAGGTGGTTGAACGTCGAGTAATGCAGGCTTCATCGATTCCCATTCCCCTAAAGGCATCTAACATGAGGACGTTGGCAGAGCTACCATTATTGACTAGTATCCTCCTGACCAAGCAGTTGGCTACCATCAGCGTTATGACTAGGACGTCATGGTGCAGACTGTCCAAGTAGGCTGCTTCATTATTAGAGAACGTGATGATCTGCTCAGGCTCAAATTCCCTAGGTGGCTGAGGCCTTGAGCTGAAACCAATAGCTTGATGAACGTGTCTTCTCGCCGTCGAGTGGTTGATACCACTGACCTCCGATCCACCAGTGATGCAATTTACTGTCCGCTCGAGGCGTGGAGGCTCAGATGGGGTGACCTCTCGAGCCTTTTGTTTTCCCTCTCGCTGGGTTACGATCTGTCTTCCCTTATCGGTCAGGAATTGGGTGAGGTGCCCCTTTTTCAACAACTTTGCGACTTCTTTCTTGAGTCCAATACACTCCTCTGTTGTGTGTCCATGGTCGTCATGGAAGTCATACCATTTGGTTTTATCTCTCCGGTCAGCGGGGGACCTCATCTTCTCCGGCCACTTGATGGCTTTGCCTATTCTCTTAAGGGTATGAATCAGTTCAGTCAAGGATATACTGAGGTTGTAGTCGGGCACCCTTCGCACATTCGGACTGCAGCCTCGCCTTTGTCCAAGTGGTCTCCTATCATCGCGTAATCTCTTATTTATTTGTTCCTCAGTAGGGTAAGGCTCGCGCATTTTAGGGTGCGAATCCAATGCTATTGGTCGTCTGCGGTCTTCCTTGTCATGGCGCGAGGACGAAGGACGACGGTTTGATGCATCCTCCTCCCACTTGATCTAAGCCCATGCCTTGGCTAGGACATCCTCCATAGTCTTGCACGGGTACTTGGTCAGCTCCTTGTATAGATCGGACTCGGGAAGCAGGCCTTTGCGAAAGGCTGAGACAGTCGTGGCTACGTCGCAGTATAGGATGGATACTTTTTCCTTGTTAAGTCTTCCCACGTAGTTGCGCAACAGTTCGCCTCTCTTTTGCACAATTAGATAGAGATCATTTGATTGCTTTTCTAGTTTTTTGCTGCTTGCAAACTGTTCCACGAATTTGTCTGTTAACTGGGTGAATAAGGAGATGCAGTTGTTCGGTAAACTTGTGTACCATTGCAAGGCGGGTCCTACCAAGCTGGAACTGAAGCCTTTGCACATGCAAGCTTTTCTGGAATCTCGTGGGATGGCTACCGTGAACATCCTTTGCTTGTATTGCATTATGTGGTCGTCAGGATCAGTAGCCCCATCATAGGGCCTCATATTCAGAAAACTAAAGTTAGTCGGTATCTCTACCAAGGCGATGGCATCAACAAACGGGGAGTTAGCAAAACTGTTTGCAGCACTCTTCTTGATGGGGATAGGTACCCCAGGGATCCTCTGGATTAGAGATTCCATCTCTTGGAACCGATGAAAAATGTCTTGGTTCAGCCCTCCCTCATCTGCCAACTAAGTTAGTGGCCGCTTAGTGGTGACAGTAGGTTAGAGGTGAACTCCACTCCTGGGCGTTTGTTGTGGTGTAGACCCAAGGGATTGCATGGGCACCATCGATTATCCATGGACAATCGACTTTTCAAGATCAGGTGGGGTGGCAGATGCTGTGAGGGTCTTGACCCTTTCTTCTAGCTCGATGTTTTTCTGGCGGACAGTAGTGTTCTCCGCTTCAAGTTCTTTTAGCTTGTCCTTGCAAGTATCCATCTCGGCCATCAAGGTCTCCATCTGTGTATGAGAATCGCTCTAAATTCTCGTTTCGGCCATTGCTTTCGTCGCAAGTAGAAATTACCAAGGGTTCGTAGCTTTTTGTTTGAGTAACTAAGTTGCTAGGGCCCCATGGTGGGCGCCAAATTATAGATGCCAAAATCTACAATTACGAATTCAGAGCCACTAGAAACCTGCAAGGACAGAAAGCGAATAAAGCGGCGTGAGTCTTGGGACACCGGTGTGGTGCCGGCCAAAGACACTCCGACGCTCAAGTCAGTAAGTTATCGGGTAGGACAGGAAATAGAGAAAGTAAGGTGGGTAAAGTGGAGATTACCATAATTCTGGCGTCGTTTTAGGGAGTGTAGGCCGTGAAGATGTGGAGGGGAGAAGGGAAGTAAGGCTAGTAAGGCTAGTACTCGATGCCCTCTCTTTGTGTAAGCGTGGCCTACTTATAGGTGTGGTCAAGCCAAGAGTCACGAACTCTTGGGACTTGCACTCTGAGTAGACTACTTGATCGCTTATCGCGTAGGATAGAGGTGGTCTCTATCCCAAATCGTTCGTCGATCGTCTGCTTCTCGTAGGCTAGACGAATGCGATAGGTCGAGAGTCGCTTATCCCATGGGACTTACAACTCGAGTAGACTACTTTGAGGAAGTAATTACTTATCCCGTAAGATAAGCCTCTATCCGAACTCGTCGATCATCGTTCGCTACAGTAGTCTAGTCCCTTAAGGTATATTTCTCAGTCGCTTATTTGTCACGGTAGGCTAGTCCCTTAGGACTCTTCCTTGGTTGTTTATCCGCTAATACCTGTCAGGGCTATGGGTCATGCCCGAGTCCATCGTCAATTACCCATGTGAGGTAACCTGATGTCTGGGCTTAGCGCAGGGCTAGTGGCCTCCGCCTAGGCTTCGTTGGTAGTAGGCTGCAACTTAAAGTGCTATATGCAGGCCTTGGCCCAAGCATTAATGTCGTCTGGGGCTAAGCGAACTATCGTGGTTGAACCAAAGGTCCAAGCCCCTTTTTTGCATTAACACATGTCACATATAATAGTAGTAGCAAATCTTTAAAATCCTCAATTATGTTATTTGAAACTTTTGAAATACAACAGAAACTAATAAATCTCTTAAATCCACTATGATCAATACGAAAATTGAGGCATTTATGTCAAATGATAGCAAATCTCAAGTTACGGTATCCAATGGTCTTAAAAATTATTATAAAATCCTTTTAAATAATATGATTTTTCTTCTCCATTTTTATAATACTTTGTTTAATATCATTTTTTATACTTTTATATTTATAATTTTAAAATTTCAATACATATGTAAAACTAAAATAATAAAAATAACTATCTATGTAGGGGGGGGGGAAATGGTTATCCCCGCGCCTCGCCCTTCTTTCCATCCCTTCCCCCCCCCCTCCCCCCGCACCCGCGCGTGCACACAAGGATTAAAAGTTAATTCACGTCCCCCGCCCCATTCCTCATTTTCCACCCCAATCCCCACCCCATTTGGGGCAAGAGCGAGGCGGGTGCCCACAATTCCCGTCCGCGTTGCCATCCCTAATGTTGTTTACATTTATATCATGTTTATTCTTACTTTTAATGCTATAAATAAAAGGATAATATTGCAATATTATACAAGTCATTCTCATTATTAATATTGTATATAGACTACCAGACATAAGTTTGGAATCGATATATCCATTTCTATCATCATTCCTAGAGCGTGCCAAATATATCATTCTCATTCTCAAGTTCATTCTATTTCCAGTTTCACTCCATTCTTAGCTCATTCTATTCTTGTCCAAATTCATTCTAACAAACCAATTGCTACAAAAGTGTAGGAATTTTGATTGCTCTTGAGAGATTTATGACTCTTAGGGTGAACGATTAACTATAACAAAATCACCAAATTCCGGCTTTATTTGCAAAGGCAAATCAAATCTGCATGAGTTGTCTAGATGACATCTTCGATCATTTCTTTGTCGACGGGGAATTTTGTAATTTGGAAGTTAATTGCATTCATTTCAGGCTTCAAAATTTTGGGACCATAACCAGTTTAAAATAGGAATTTATTGAACTTTTGATGTCATTTTTACATTATTTTATCTTTCATTCAAACTATCCCTTGTTGTAGGACCTCTTAAGAGGTTTTGAAAACTCAGGGACCTAAATGGGTTTAGACTAATAAATTAGGGACTTGTTTGTCTTTAACCCGTTTTTGTCATAATTATTAAAAATTGGGAGAATCTCACATTTAGTCCCTATTGTTTCAAAAAGAATGTCAATTTGGTCCCTATTGTTTAAAGCTAGCTCACTTAGCTTTTACCATCATTTCACTTAATTCCCACTTAACACTCGCTGATGAAATATTATAAATTTATTCCTGATCATTAATATACCTTTGGATGTAAACAATTTGCCATAAAATACTAAGTGAAAAGGCAGATAAAGAATGTAGCCATTAATGGAAGAAAGGATGTTGGTATTTCATTTAATACATTTTCTTTTTATCTTATAGATTAAGTTCTTGACTCACAAACTAATTTTCTTTTTAATTTTTTTTTTTTTTTTGCTAAGTTTGAAACCATTTCGAAACTTCTTACACTTCTTTACCAATTGATGGCTTCGTTTTTGACCTTGCACAGGCATGGACATACAATCCTCCATAACAGATACAACTTTTGCATATTTTGCAATTGGGTGAACAATCATCAACAACTTTACATGTTCGAAGGCGAGGAGCATATCCTGGGGCTCTTTAAGCATGGAGCGATGAATTTGCTACCACTGTGTGCAATTGTATAATTTATGGGTAACGTTTCCATACGGTCACGGACATCAAGCCCTTTTACATGGGGTGAGGTTCACAAATGTGGCCCCACACCCTTATAAAGAGGGCTTGGCATCCAGCTAACGTGGAAACAATATTTTTTTTCTTTTAAGTTTATGGTTAACATATATCTTTTTAAAACGATATATCAAACCTATTACTATTGTCAAGATGTAATTGTTTACAGAAAATAAAATTGTTAATATAGAGATTGGAGACTTACTCGATGTAACAATCGCAACAAAAATAAAGAAAACAACAGAGATGGAGTCTTCATCATGGATTTTCCTTGTGTAAGCTAATGAGAAAGAATTGAGAGGATTTCTTTGTATATTGATGTATGAATGTTATTACATATACGAGCCATATATAGACAATGCCTTGGTGACCAAGCTAGCTAAACATGGTAATTAATTTAATACAGAATCATTGCCTAAATTATTGGTATAGGATTGCCTAAGATATGATACAAGATTGCTTAAAATATGATACACTAGGATTACGTTAGTGTTCTCCCTCAAACTCGAGTGGGAAGAACGACCGCCAACTTGAGTTTGAAAACTAAATCATGATGGCGACCTGGAGGCTGCATCTTGGTGAAGATATCAGTATAGTTTGATCAGAAGATGAGACTTTGACGAGATAAACGACACCTTTAACAACTTGACGGAGAATAAAGTAGTAGTCTGTCTTTATATGTTTAGTGCAATCATGGAAGACATCATTATGTGTGATCTGAATGATAATATGATTGTCACAGTGAAGAGGTGTGGGACCAGAACAGTCAACAATCATATCTAGAAAAAGCCATCGGAGCCAAATGAGTTCTTGAGAGGTGTCAGTGAAAGCACAATACTTGGCCCCTGTATTAGAACGAGCAACCTTAGTTTTCTTTTTGTTGTGCCAAGAGATAAGTGAATCACCCAAGAGACAATAAAATCAGTAATGAATGACGATCAGTAGGATCATAAGCCTAATTAAGCTTGAAGAACAAGAGGTGTGTACATCGAAAAGTGAAAACCATAAAAGAAGGCGCCCTTCACATAACATAAAATGCGAAGAACAACAGCATAATGGGTAGATCGTGGAGCTAACATATACTTAATGACCAAACTAACTACATAGACAATGTCTGGTCTGGTGACCGTGAGATATACTAGACACCCAGCTAATTAACGATATAAAGTAGCATCTAGGAAATGAGTACCATCTGACGGAGTAAGCCGGATATTGAGATCAAGTGGAATGGAAGCAACCTTATCATAAGAGATTCCTGCGCGAGATCGGAGGCATATTTGGCTTGTGAGAGATAATATCCTATGTCAATCAATAAGATTTCACGTCCCAAGAAGTAACTCAATCGGCCAAGATCTTTCATCTCGAAGGTGGTAGAGGGAAAAAGCTTGATGAAAATGGTTGTTTGATAATGTGTGAATTGGCTCACCAACTACGGGATTAGCCAATGTTGATAAAAAAATATAGGAATATCTACCTCAACAAAGAGATTTGTAATGTTTGGGATGTTGATATCAGAATCTTAGCATAGTTCTCTTGACTTGTATTTCTTGATTGTACGTGAACATATCAATGAAATTTTTATTTACAGAGAAAAAAAAGGCACTATAGTGAGACCGACATGGGATTTAAGCCATTCTCAGCCTTTATCTGTAACTAATTAATCAAATTTATTGGTTTTATTTATTTAACTTTTGTCTAAGAAAGCAAAGCAAAATGACGAGAAATCTATAATTTGAAATTTCCCTAAGGAATTTTTGTATATATTAATGGTCTTCAAAGTTCTCTGATTGCTTTGTGATTAGCTAAAACGTGTTGACTAACTAAAATATTTTTTATTTCTTATTATTATTTTTACTGTTATGGTAGTATGATCTATTTGTTCGTTACCTTTAATTGTTTTAGAAAATGACTCAATTAGTCCTAATTGTAGTCCCAAACTTTTACATAAAGGAGACCATTAGTCTATTAGTTCATTTCTTTTAAAAAATTTATTTAAAATTTGACTGAAAAATATATGATTGTCATCTAATTATATGTAGTTTATTTTTTATGTAGTCAAATTTTAAACAAAATTATCAATTTCATTCAACACAGGACCAAAAAAAAGTACATAAAATGATATTATATATGTTTCAAGGAGAGTAACAATAATGATTACAAATTACACTCGAGTAAAAAAAGAAAATAGAGAATAATATATATATATATACACACACTTAATAACTAACTAATTAAGTTTTGGAATTTGATTTTTTTTAAACGTTAAAAATCAAAACTTATTGATTTACCTGTCGTTATCACTTATTTAACCCAAAACCTAACGGATTTTTCATCGATTTTTGTTATCAAATTTTTATGAAATGGATACCTATCGGTTTTGGATAAAATGAATAACCATTGCCATCCCTATATATTCTTGAGGTGTTAGTTCACTTTTTTCTCTATAGTAAAAACCACTTACCATGAAAGAAAAAAAAAAAACGCTTAATACGTAAATCTTTATCATACAAATAAGGTTTAAGACAATACCACGGTTATATAAAGCATAATCCTATCTCTTAGTTTTTTTTATTTACTCTGTAAAATCCAAAAGACACATTGATAGATGTTGATTTATAGACAAAAGGTTCCATATAATTATTGTCGTTGATGACCAGGAAGAGTATTTGGCAGGGGTATTACATGTGTACTAAATTTTAAGTGAGAGGGGCAAGATCAAGGGTTCGAAACTTACTCAAAGCAGTTCATAGTTAGGGGCATAATCGAATCCTAAGCGAGACTTAGTTCTATATCTTCGGTTGTGGAGATGCCTTGTAGCAATTTCTTTTTTTTTAGAGGGTCAACTATGTCGATATCTAGTGGATTTTTTTAAAATAGGATTAATTACACTTTGCCCCCTTGATGTATGACTAGTGTAACAATTTAACAACTAAGGTAGTGATTGGTATACTATAATGGATTTGGACATGAATGAAATGGGTCAATGAATGAAATGAAATTGAGAATGGAATGAATTTAGAAATAGGAATGAAATGTTGGGTATGTTCCAGGAATGAAGAGTAGTAATGGAAATGCCTTGTATAGTATAACATGATTACTCTTTTATTATTATAGTATTAAAAATAAAAATAAACATGAATATAACCGTAAACAACATAAGTTATATAATAAATAATAATGATAATAACAACAACAACAATAAATAATAATAACAAAATTAATCGAATAATAACAATAATAATAGCAACAACAACAACAACAATTATTATTATTATTATTATTATTATTATTATTATTATTATTATTATTATTATCATCATCATCATCATCATCATCATCATCATCATCATCTTTATTATTAATATTAATATTAATAATAATAATAATAATTTTAGTCAATATTTTTATTTTAAATTTTTATTTTAAATTTTAAATTTTATTATTATTTTATTTATTGTATTTATTATTATTATTATTTCATTTAATATTATTATTTTGTTATTTTAATTTTATTGATTATTATTATTACTTTTACTTTCATTTTTTTAGTTTTTGCTATTATTTTTATTTTTATAATAATAATAATAATTATTATTATTATTATTATTATTTAATAATAATTATTATATTTCTTTATTAATAGTATAATAATAATAATAATAATAATAATAATAATAATAATAATAATTAGTATTTTATAATAATAATTATTATTATATTTCTTAATTATTATTATTGTTATTTTTATTATTAATATTATTATTGAAATATGGGAATATGGTAGTCAAGTTTATTCCCAAACATATGAGAATAGCTTATTCCCATGTGTTTGCTCTGGAATGGTTATTCCCATATACGCAGAAATGGGATTATCTTGGGAATGGAATTTCAAGTTCATTCCTTCATATCAAACATGAGAATCGAAAAAAGTTAAGATTGTCATTTCATTCCAAACTCATTCCAATATACCAATCGTTACCTAATGTTTTTCTTTGTATCACTTAACCCTTCCTCAATATCTTGATCCATAAAAATAGTACTTAAAGCATTATACCAAAACTTGAATGTACACAACTATCCTTGAGCATTAAGTAATATAAATAAACATAATGAGGTAAATTATTACATTTCTTACACATTAAAATAAATATTTTACTAGCCTTTATAAAGAAAATATTCTTCCATTATTACTTGAAAAAATAATAATTGAAAACTTATACTTGTACCTAGTCAAACATAATAACAAGCTATCATTGAATCTTCTCCCTCTTTAAATAATTATATAAGTATTTGCTCTTAATTTTCATTTTTTGTATATATCAACCAAACGTATACTTGTAATCTTCCTTAAAGAAAAATATTCTTTTATCAACTTTAGAAAAATGTAAACAAATTGAAGGGAAAGAATAAGATTGTATAATTTTGGTGTTATTACATGCACTACTTTTGTCAACACAAAACTTGAATATTGAAACTTAGAATTAGAATATTTGACTTCGAAATGGTGAACGTTTCTATTTTTATATGTTATTTTCACTATGATTTTTTTTTTTGGTAATTACTGGGAAGAAACTTGTACTCATTTTAACAAGCATTAATATTGTTAAAAAATATTTGTTTTAAAAATGTATCACAAAAAAACAGATTTTCTGAAGATGGAGAAGGTATAATAATCAAATTAGTCATGATCAAGTATAGACAAAAGCTTATATTTATTTACTCTTAAAGTATGCGTAAATAACGACGATGAAGAAAAAGACCTATAAGAGTGCAACAATATCTTATTTATAAAACTTAGTAATACTCCACCTCTTTGATGAACGTAGATTGTAACAATTTACATCATATTCTTTTTTTTTCTATCTCATTTACACCTCTCGAAGGTAGTTATGTATATTCAAAATGATCGCGACTCAATTACTCCCAAAAAATCTCCAACCAGAAATCATTCTCCAACCAGACTGTCAGCAAACCTACTCAAAGCCCAAGCACCAGTCCAAAACTTCGTGACTCAATTACTCCTAAACAGCCACTTCTTTTGCTTACACCTCAAGTCCACTTCCCTTACCCACAAGCTCTTCAAAAATAACCAAATCTATCTTTTCAAAAAAAGGCTGCAGCCCTACATATGTTAGCCCAACTCAACAATCATCTCCTAAACCCATCACCAGGCCCCAACCAATGCCCGAATCCAACCTTGATAACCCAAATCAGCCATCCTCTACTATACCAGCTTCTCAACAAAACAAGCCCACATCCACCACTAAAAATCAATCGACTGCCAATAAAAGAAAAACATCATCCAACTCCCATGAATCTTCACCCAAAAGAAAGAAATTTTCCCAACAAAAAAATTCGCATTCCTCTGAAATTCGAGGAGACCATGACAGCTCAAAGAGCTCCCTTTTTGAAATACCTGTTGAAGAAGAACATTCAAGCTCTTGGACCTCTCTATCAAAGCATAATCCATTTCATGCAAGCATAAAAATCAACTCCTCTCCAATTTCCCTTGGCAATTCTGCCACCAAAAATTCTGAAGGAAAACTGGGGTCTGTCTCGGAACAGCCCCAGCAAGCCAAATGATCGTGTTGAGCTGGAACTGTCAAGGTATGGGTATTACCTTGACAGTTCAAAACCTGAGGGACTTGGTCTCTCACTATAAACCCAACCTTATCAGCTTGTTTGAAACCAAGAATAAAAAAGAGAAACTCATTAGAGTTTTTTTGAAGAATTGGCTTTAATAACTTATTTTGTGTCGATCCTACTAGTCTTTCAGGTGGCATTACATTACTCTGGGCCAATGACATTTCGGTCCACATCATTGAGCATCACCGATATTTTATTCATGCATCAGTGCAAGCAGATCCATCCCACTGTTGGAGATTCACTGCTATCCACGGTTGTTCATCATTCAAAGAAAGACAAAAACTTTGGCCTATCATCAGTGATCTGGAGAAAAACAAAGGCATCCCATAGCTCATTATGGGAGACTTTAATGAAATCAAGCAGCAATCTGAGAAGATTGGGAGAAAGTAGAAAGCAAATTACAAGATTCAAAAGTTCCAAGAATTCCTCAATCATAATGAACTCATGGACATCGAATTTAAAGGATGTCAATACGCTTGGATCAATAACAAACATGGAGAAGCCAACGTCAAGGAAAAGCTCGATAGAGTAGTGTGCACGACTGCTTGGCATTTTCTCTATCCGAATGCTTGGGTTTCTAATCATCCCCCAATTGGATCTGATCACTGTCCTATCATTCTCACAACTTCATTTGATCCTGGTTTGAGAAGAAAAAAGTTCAAGTTTGAGTCTTATTGGGTTGAAGATACTAGCTGCAGAAAAGTTGTCGAAGATAGCTGGAATCATCCACAGTACAGAACTCTTCGAAGAGGCATTGTTCTCACAAGGAAAAAATTAAAAAATTGTACTAAATCTCTCTTATCCTGGAGCATAAAACAGTTTCCGAACAATAGAAGGCAAATTGAACTCATTAAAGATCAACTCACCAATCTCCACAATTTCCATGGTCGAATGATTCTCAGCAAAAGATTGCTGACCTTAAATCCAAGCTGGAAGACCTTTGAAGCAAAAAGGAACAATACTGGGTAGCTAGGTCTCGCATTCAGTGGCTTCGAAGTAGAGATAAAAATACCAAATTTTTTCATGCATGCACTCTTCAACGCCGTGCAAAAAAAAAGAATACTTAGAGTCTTTGCACCAGATGAAAATTGGATCGATAATCAGGAAGCCATAAAGGACCACATCCAGAATCATTTTAAAGCCATTTACACCTTGGTTAGTCCTAGAAATTTGAACTTTGGTCTTAGCTCTATTTCTCATGTTGTCAATTCAACCATGAATGATGACTTACTTAGCCCTTTGATGGTGGAAGAAATGAAAGAAGCTTCATGGAGTCTTAGCCCTTCAAAAGCTCCGGGTCTAGATCGTTTAACAGGTATATTTTTTCATAAATATTGGGACCTTATTAAAGATGATATCTTTGCTTCAATTAATAGTTTTTTCAATGATGGCAAGCATCTTGGAGATATTATTTACACTATTATCACCCTTGTCCCAAAGATAACTAATCCTGCGAGCATTTCACAATTTCGACCAATATCATGTTCAAATTTCATCTATAAAATCCTCTCAAAAGTCTTTTTTCTTAGACTTAAACCCTACATGGATAGTATCATATCTCCAAACGTAAGCGCTTTCATCCAAGGGAGAGTCATACAAGACAACCTCATCATTGCACAGGAAATCGCTTATCATCTCTGAACTCAAAAAAGTTCAAATTCTTTCAAAGCAGTGATTAAGCTCGATATGAATAAAGCTTTTTGATGTTATTGAATGTGATTTTCTTGAGCAACTATTTTTGGCTTTCACCCTCGCTGGACAAGGCTTGTAATGTAAGCCATAACTTCAGTCCAATATCGTATCCAAGTTAATGGGGATTTGATCCCCCTTCTCCCATCAAAGAGATGTTAGGCAATGGGATTCTCTTTCCCCTTTCTTTTTTTTTTCCATTCTCACTGAAGCTTTATCAAAAATTCTCTCACATAAATCTGCACTGGGACTTATCAAGGGTATAAAAATCTCTAGGCATTGACCTTCGGTCACCCATATTCTCTTCGCGTATGACTCGTTTTTCTTCATTGAATCCAACGCCAGTGAAGTTCTTACTCTTAAAGATGCTTTATATCATTATTGTTTTGCTTCGGGCCAAAGCATCAATCTTAATAAATCTAGCATCACATTTAGCAATAATATACCCCCTCTTGTGAAAGAAGAAATTTGAAATCTGCTTCGCATCCAATGCAATCATGACTTGGGAAAATACCTTGGCATTCCTTCTTCTTGGGAAAGTTCAAAAAGAACTGCCCTTAACTTGCTTTTAGATAAAATCTCTTCGAAGGTGTAAGGTTGGAAGGAAAAATTCATTTCTGAAGGAGGCTAAGAAATCCTTATAAAATTGGTCCTTCAAGAAATCCCTAGCTATATCATGTCTCTCTTTCTTTTTCCTAAATCCATATGCAAAAAACTTTGCACCATTACCGTCAAATTTTGGTAGAGCAAAAATGGCAACAATGGTATTCAATGGACAAATTTGAATATTTTGTCTAACTCAAAATGGGATGGTGGATTAGGATTCAGAAATTTTGAACTCATGAACATCTCTCTCCTTGTAGGTCAAGCATGGAGAATACTTAAAAACCCTTCATCCCTCATAGCAAGAATCCTTAAAGGAAAATATTTTCCTAACAACAGCTTTTGGAATGCTAAGCCTGACTCAAGGCCCTTTTGGGCTTTTCGTAGCCTCATTGCAGGAAGAGATCTTCTAAAAAAGGAAGCATTATGGCAAGTTAGAGATGGCCAGCAAATTGATATCTGAACTGATCCTTAGGTCTCCAATTTTCGCTCTATCCCTCAGCCAAATAACTGTCATCTCAAGAAACTTCATGAGCTTATAGAGAATGGTAGGTGGAGACCCGACTTATTTGCCCGAGTGTTTGACAGAGAAACTCAATCAAGAATCCTCATAATTTCTCTTTCGTTCACACATAAAGAAGACATTATCAAGATCGCTAATAGACCCTTCACGACGAACCATAGTCCATCACATATCTTCCCAAGTCAGCTTTGGAAAGCAATCTTTAATATAAAAGCTCATTCAAAAGTTAATGCTTTCATGTGGAAAGCCTGTAGGAATCTCATTCCAACTAAAGAAAATAAGTTCAAGAAGAGATGCTCAGATAGTCCTACATGCAAAATCTGCAATACGGAGCCAAAAACTATTAAACATCTCTTAATTTTATGCCTGTGGAGCCGCCTCTGTTGGATTGCATCTCCACTACAATTCATTCCTAATGAGAACAACATTGCAAGATTTGGTACCTGGTACTTGGAGCTCATTCCAAAATGTCAAGCAGTGGGATATGCGAAAGGACAAGCTGAAGCAATCATTGGTCATCTCTGCTGGCAAATATGGAAGAGTAAGAATGCTTTTGTGTTTGATGGTGTTACAACCTGCCCAATCAGAACAACTACAAACGCTAATCTATACCTCTATGAGTTCTCTCGAGCCACTCAAGCTAATTCAAAAGCTTGCACATTATCGCCCATACCTGCCTCAGCTCATGCCTCTCATTGGATTCCGCCTACCAGAGGCACTTTGATAATCAATTTTGATGCCTCATTCGATAATACAAAGTTCTCTACTAGCATTGCTTCCATTTGCAGGAACTATGAAGACAATTTTCTTGATGGCACATCCCATGAAACAAGATGTGAATTCCCTCAACAAGCTGAAGCCTTAGCTCTTCTTAATGCAACCAAGCTTGCGAACTCCATCAACTATGACATAATCATAATTGAGTTTGACTGCGAGGATTGTTAAGGCTGTGCATCTAAGCCCTATTCCTAGTTGGAAGCCTATTATTGCAGATATCAGAGTTGAGCTTGCTAAAAAGAGTGGCATCCAAATTCAGCTTATCAGTAGATCAACAAATATAATATCTGATTAGATTGCTAACCAGACCCGTTTATTTTTACTTCTTTTGACTGGTTATAAATTGTTTGTTTGAATATAGATGTATCAAGATATTTTTTTCCTGTATATTTCTCTTTACAACACATGTACATATATAGGTTACACAAGGAGCTATTCTCGGCTATACACTAATTTAGGCTATGATGGATGTTGACCTATAATATATATGGAGTCTAGCACAAATAAAGTAAACATAATTCATAGAAATCCCCAATGCCCAACTTGTCGAGTGAGTTGTAGAATACTTTACTGGAAACAACCTTTGTTAGTATATCTGCCAACTGATCTTCAGACTTAACAAACGGAAACTGAACTATATTGGCCTCAAGGTTTTGCTTAATGAAATGTCAATCCACCTCAACATGTTTTGTACGATCATGTTGAACTGGATTGTGAGCAATGTCTATGGCTGATTTGTTGTCACAAAACAAACTCATAGCGGCGCCAAGAGTGTAACCAATCTTTGTAAGTAACTTCTTTAACCAAAGAAGTTCACAAAGACCCTTGGACATCCCTCGGAACTCAGCTTCTGCACTGGATAATGAGACTACCTCTTACTTCTTACTCCTCCGAGTGACTAAATTGTCTCCTACAAAGGTAAAATATCATGAGGTGGATTTTCTATCAGTCACACTTCCTGCCCAATCCGCATCTGAATACCCAATTATGTTAAGATGATTATTCTTTGAGAACATAAGTCCTTTCCCAGGAACATATTTTAGGTAGCGAAAAATTCGAGTTACAGCATTCATGTGATCTTCACTTGGGCTATGCATGAATTGACTTACCAAGCTTACACTATAGGCAATATCTGGTCGTGTGTGTGACAAATATATTAGCTTGCCAACCAGCCTTTGATATCTTTCTTTGGTCGTAGGTACTTGATCTGGATACTCTCCCAAATTATGATTTTGAACAATCGGCATATTGGTAGGCTTACAATCAAGCATTCCTGTTTCGGACAATAAGTCCAACACATATTTTCTTTGGGATAGAACTATGCCTTCCTTTGATCGTGCCACTTCAATGCCCAAGAAATACTTCAGTCCTCCAAGATTTTTCATTTCGAATTCAGTTGCCAAAAATTTTTTAAGTTCAAAAATCTCCTATTTGTCATCTCCTGTGATTATCATATCATCGACATAAATTATCAGAGCTGTAACCTTCCTTTGTCGATGTTTTAGAAATAGAGTATGATCTGAATTGCTCTGCTTGAACCCACACTTTTTCATAGCCAAACTAAATCGCCCGAACCATGCACGAGGTGATTGCTTTAAACCATACAATGCCTTCTTTAGTTGACACACGATTCCAGTTTATGAAGATACCACATACCCTGGTGGAGTATCCATGTATACTTCCTCCTTGAGATCGCCATGAAAAAGGTGTTCTTTACGTCAAATTGATGCAATGGCCAATCTAAATTTGCTGCAAGAGATAGCAATACCCTGATAGTATTTAGTTTTGCTATTGGAGAGAAAGTCTCCCGATAATCTATGTCGTACGTCTGTGTATACCCCTTCGCCACAAGTCTTGCTTTGTACCTTTCAATAGATCCGTCTGCTCTGTGTTTGATGGAGAATACCCATTTGCATCCCACTGTTTTCTTCCTTCTTGGCAATGGAACAAGGGTCCATGTTTTATTTTTTTTCTAGCGCCTCCATTTCTTCTTTTATTGCTTGAGTCCACTTTGGATCTGTTAAAGCTTCTTGTACTCTGCTAGGGACATGAATGGCTGATAGCTTGTTCACAAATGCCTTGAGTGGTTCTGATAATCTCTAAGATGAAACGTGATTGACAGTTGGATACTTTGAGTTTTTTCCCTCATAATCAGGAGTGTATCGATTCGGCGGTTTTCCACGATTATGCCAAAAAGGCAACCTATAAGAGGTAGAAGTATCTAGCATATTATTCGAGGATAAATGAGCAAGAGAGTTTACCTTAGGAATATTCTCAGGAGATTGATCTTCTGGTACTGAGGAGTGAGAGGGGGGTGCTTCAATTTCAGTTTCAGCCTCATCATCTTCATTCAAACCTTCATCCACAACTTCAGTTATAGCCTCATTCATTTTCATAGCTTCATCTATTGTTCTTTCCTCCTGCCCTGTTTCTCTTCTGATACATGGTTCAGGAGGGGCCTCTAACCAACTAGTTGAATTCTTTTTATCACTCAGTATCTCCCCCTGAAGAGGAGAAGTGGATACTGGAATAAGAAAAAATGTTTCAGACTCCAAAAAGGTGACATCCATAGTAACATAAGTGCGCCGGGTGGGAGGGTGGTAACAACGATACCCCTTTTTATGTGTAGCGTACCCTAAGAAGATACAACGAACTGCACATGGATCTAGCTTAGTGCGTTGATTTTTATGGAGATGAACAAAAGCAACACAACCAAAGATATGAGGAGTTAGCATCAAAACAGAGGGCAATGGTCCATGTTTAGAAAGGGTCTGAAGTGGAGTATCAAACTTCAACACTTGAGAAGGCATTCGATTCAATAAATATATAGTTGTTACGATTGCATCACTCCAACAGTGACGAGGTACATGAGCACCAATGAGAAGAGCCCTTGTAGTTTCTAAAATTTGCCTGTTCTTGCATTCTGCAACCCCATTTTGCTGGGGTGTCTGAGAACATGTGGTCTCATGAATAATGCCATGAGTATGAAAATAGGTCCGAAAATCATGATTGTCATATCCCCCACCATTGTCAGAACGAACAATCTGAATTTTTGTTGAAAACTGAGTTTGAATCATAATATGAAAGGTTTGAAAAATACTAAAAACCTCGTGTTTATTTTTCATCAAGTAAAGCCAAGTCATTCGTGTACAATCATCAACAAAAGTCACAAACCAACGAATGCCGGAAGAAATAGAGATGGGGGAGGGTCCCCAAACATCTGAATGAATTAGAGCAAAAAGAAGATTACTCTTATTCAAACGTGCAGGGTAAGATGCACGATGACTTTTGGCTAGAATACACACGTCATATTTTAAATCTGAGTCATGTACATTTGAAAATAAATCAGGTAATAACTAAATGATGGATGCCCCAGACGACGATGCCACAACCAAATCAACCTGTGCTTGACCGGGGATGTATGCTGCATATTATTAACTTTGCTAGTACTGAAATCCTCCATGTAATACAGCCCCTCTCTTTTAGTACCACGACCAATGATCTCCTTGGTGAGAATATCCTGAAAAAGGCAAAAGCCAGGATAGATTAGTGCACAACAATTTAATTCTTCCATGGCCTGTCCTACAGATAGCAATTTATTTGAGAGAGATGGAACAAGGAGGGTATTTGATAGAGAAAGAGATGAGGAAAGAACAACTATTCCACCCCCTGTAACTGGGTATGTAACCCCATTAGCATTGGCAATACTGACTCGTCTTGGTTTAGTAGTACTAGAAAAATCATTAGGGTCAAACGTCATATGATCTGTCGCTCCCGAGTCAATTATCCATCCATGGAAATCCTTCTGATTAGAGCTAACTAGCACATAATCACCTTTACTTGAGTCAGTGAGGGTAGTAGAGTCATCGACAAAACTGGTGGGTTTGTCCTTTGGAATAAAAGGTAACCGTGATTTTGTATTTGCCAAAGCGGCTCGGCTATAACCACTATTACCAGCAGCCTCGCGTTGTTTTCTAGCCTTAAATTCATTCCACCATTCTGGATATCCATTTAGTTTAAAACAATTTTCACGGGTGTGTTTTGTTTTCCCACAATGCGTACAGCCTCCGCCTTCTGATTGTAGCTTGGGTTTAGAAGTTGTGTTGTGCTTCGCTCCACTTGCAGGTACGAACCCATTGTTCATAGTCTCTCCACTTACTACATTAGGTAGCATCTGGAGTGAAGGGGCTCGTTGACCTCTAGATTGTCCAGCTAGCTTGGTTCCTCCTTTAGACGCCATAACAGCGCCTATCGTGGTCTCTGACCTCATCATCATAATGGCCTGCCTTGAATCTTCCCTTCGAACATGTGCATATGCTTGTTCCACACTAAGGAATGGGTTCATTTGGAGTAACGTCACTTCGAACTTTATCCAGGCGATCATCTAATCCATCGAGGAAGGTATACACCCTATCTTCCTGTATCATAGAATTAAATTTCTGAATATCTGTTTCACATTTCATAGGATTAGGGCGACGAAAATCGATTTCCCTCCACAGACCTTGAAGGTCGTCGTAGTGCATCTCAATCGACCTACGAGTCTGTTTCATTCTGGTACTTGTCTCTTGAGATCGTACACTTGAAAAGTGTCTGTGCCACCAAAATAGGTCGTAGCAATGGTATCCCACACTGTTTTTGCTGTTGGGAATCGTACGAAATTGCTAATTAAGCTTTGGTCCATGGAACTAATCAGCCATCCTTTCACAATTGAGTTCTCAACTCTTCATTTTCTAAATGTTGGGTCTGTTTGTTTAGGTTGTGGAAGTTCCCCATTGATGTATCCTAGTTTGTCTTTGCCTGAGATATACATCTCGGCAACTTGGGACCATAAGGCATAGTTGGTGCCATCCAACTTAATGCCGATAGTGCAGCGGAAGAATCATAATTGGATGTTTGATTCTGAGTTTGAGTTTTTGTAAATATTTCTGTCATTTTGGATGTCAGGTCTTCTAGGATTGGATTCATGAAGGTTTCTCCATGTTGGGTTGTGGTGTCTAGGTCTCCCATTGTTACCAGTTTTTTGAGGTTTCTTCTGAGGTTTCAAGCAGAGCAGAAATCCTAAGATCTTTGCTCTGATACCATGCTTGAATATAGATGTATCAAGATATTTTTTTCCTGTATATTTCTCTTTACAACACATGTACATATATAGGTTACACAAGGAGCTATTCTCGGCTATACACAATATATATGGAGTCTAGCACAAATAAGGTAAACATAATTCCCAGAAATCACTCTGCTCTATTCTTGATTGACAGCTCACTTCAACAGTGTTCTCTAATGGTAATTCGGCACAGGATTTGTGAAGGAAGACTTCACATATGCTGCAACAATATGTTGTTGATCCAGAGAGTACTGGTTGTTCACAACCATAACAAACAACTTTCTTTCCCTCATCATCATCTCTTTGCAAATCCTTGATCAGTACTAGGGGATGATCATGGCTAAAATGATTAATCTCCATCTATATCTTTTTCTCTCTTTTTTTTGACTATTTGCTAGGTGAGATTTCTCCTTCTGTATTCATGCTAATAGCTTCACCTAACTTCACATTTGAGAGTGACTGCCCTAAATAAATTAGAAGAAAGCCTAATACAAATCTAGTGAGGATAATGATTTTGCGTGTTCTATTCATACTAACAACAAATACTTCTATTACATTAACTATTGTGTCAATTACCCAAAATAATAAACATAGTGTTATTGTCTGGATAATAGCTTTATTCAAAGGGTAAAAGTTCAGGTCAAGAATGAACATTGGGGGAAGCATTAGGTATTTAATTGCTTTTAATGCAGGTAACAAAATCTCATCAAAATAAATTTTGACTAAAACCATTACATATGAGAACTATATAAAAAAGAATACGTCTTCATGTTATTTGAATTGCATTGATTATTAAAAAAATTATTATCGCATGCCCACATATAATAGTAAAGTTATTTTGAAGTACAATTAGGAACAATTAACAAATCTTTTAAATCTACTATGATCAATAGTGAAATTGAGGTATTTGCACAAAATGATTGCAAATGGCATATAGTGTTTTGATTAAAAGAATAATTTTAAAATCCTTTTGAGTAATCTATTTTTTCTTCTGCATTTTTATAATACTTTGTCTAATGTAATTTTTCTATACTTTCATATTTATAATTTTAACATTTCAGTACATATAAAAAACTAAATATGTAAAATTAACTATACATGTCTGTGGGACGGGTTATGTAAGATGAGAAATGCTTATCCCCATGCTCTGTTTGGCCCCTGTACGGAGATTTAAAATTAATTATCATCCTCCACTCCATTCCCCATTTCCTACCTCAATCTTTGCCCTATTTGGGGTGAAAATAGAGCATGTATCTGCATAATCCGCCCCATTGCCATCCCTAAGCTCTTTCACTTGACTATAAATGTAACTCATGATCTTACTGTCCTTGTAAACTTTGATTTTTTGGGTGATATTATTAGGTAATCACTGTACATTCTAAATTTTAATATATTATAGTTCTTTGACAAAAAAATAAAAAAGGAACAGAGAGAGAATATCAGTTTGCAAAGTGATTTTTGTAAACTATTTCTTTTGTAAATTGATTATTTTCCTTCAATTAAATAAGCAAAATACAATAAACTTCTTATCTTTTAATTTAGAAGGGTTTGTCCACTGTTCATGGCGTCACATATTATCAATGGCGGAGCTGGAACTTTTGTCCTTCTTTTTGTCAGTAGTTGTATGATCTCAACATAGCCCTCAATTATTGGATTGCAAAGGTGGAATATATACCATTTACAGACGTGCATCAGACTGCATCAGACTAATTTATATGGACACACGCATTCATGTGACGTGAAATATCAATCAATGTGTTGCTATTCAGATAAATAGAATTAATTCTCTTTGATGTATGAGGTATGGCCTTTTGGCTATATAAATGTCTTTAACATTCATCTCCCGTAAGGGATCCTCCGGACTGTTTTCCTTATACCGTTCCTGTTCCAATAGGAATTTTCACCCATTTTCATTTCTTCTCTTTCATTCTCCCTGCCTTTCTCTGATTATGTTATGTTCTGTCAACAAAAGAAAGAAAGGAAAACAAAGTAATTAGAGAAGCTGAATTTCTATTTCAATAGAGACGCCCTTTGCAGACACAATATGTTATGCTTAATGCCAAGTATATATCTAGGCATACATTTCGAGAGCAAAATATTTTAGCATGTGGCTACGATGCATTTTAATCAGACGTATTTATGTATGTATGCATCTAATTCGGAGCTGTTGATGTTTATACCAATCGATCATAGAATAAAAATTCTGATTCATTCCGATTAAGCTTCCTTCCTATTGATCGTCTTCTATATTTCAATCTCCTTGTGCTGTGTCCTGTGCTAATACTTTAACATTTGAGATTTTATACACAAGGTGAATGATGGCGAAATCTTTTCTGGAACCATTTTTGTAATCATTGTGTTAACCTGTAACTGCAGAAGAACGGCAATGGATGACTTAGCTGCTTATTGCTTAGATATTCGATCTCTCATTGGATGATAAGGACATGGGAGAGATAAAAAGTGCAATGGAAGCTCTAAATAAAGTGGATTTAGGCTTGGCATACACTTCCGAAAAGTTGATGAATTTGGACAATCTACTATTGCATGTAGTGGCTTGTGAAAATGATTTTGAAGCAGTAAGTACTGAAGATGATAACTTCCCTCAGGACTTTGTTGAGAAGGCATTTACACTTGATCTCTTACACACTATTCTAATTACTGAGATATGAGATCAGGGCAATTTCATTAGTAGTCTTCAAGCCCTGACCGTTAGCACACGCATATTTTAAGAATGTTGGAAAAGTCTCTTGCTAGAGAATTAGATCTTGAGAAGAAGTTATCTGAACTAAAGCAAAATGAAGAAGACTTAAAACAGAAGTTACACTTAACCGAACAAATAGGTATGTGCATGGAGGAGGCTGCAGAGGTAACTTGGGGTAGGTTCTTCGAGGCCGATAATACTGCAGAGGTGCTAATGGGAATCTCAAAGGAAATGGAGGGTCGACTTCAAATGGTTCACTTTCATATGAATAGCTCGATTACACGAGAGCAAGAACTGAAACTTAATCTCCAAGATTGTTTAGATCAGTTGGATGCCAAAGAGACAGAAATGCGAAAGCTTAATAGCACCATTACACAGCTTGTTGCTGACAATTCTGAAGTATATTCGTTAAGGGAGAAGGTAAAACTGCTAGAAGAAACACTAAGAAAATCTGAGTCACAGCTGAAGGAGGCTTATGCATCCAATGAAGCAAGTCAAAATCAAGTTAGAGAAATGGACGATGAGATTGAATCTCTAAAAGAAAGCATCCATGAAGCAGAAAGCAGGGCGCAGGATGCCGAGTCCAGAACAGCACAATTAACAGAGACAAACATGGAATTAACAGAAGAACTTGGGTTCCTTAAAGGTAGTAATGATAGAAATGCAGAAAAGGTGAGTTTGCACCTTTAGGTATGATAATATGTTTATCTGTCTGAAACATGGAGTCCTCTGTGGGTGATCAACTTTTCTACTTGACATTTGCAAATGGTAATTTTATCACATCTATAACCTAATTTCAGAATATAATGACTCAGGTGGAGGAATCACCCAGCATTGCATCTGCAGTTCAGACTGAGACAATGATGACCTCCGCTAGATGACAGTGCTGCTATTGTTCTAAATTCTACAGGCTGAGAATCAGGTAGAGGCTCGGAAGCATAGCCGAATATACACATCTTCATAACAGTCTTTGTTTTTCTTACAAGCAAACTGCTACTTTTAACTATTTCTACCACGCTTGACGACATTGATTGGCTTGTTCGCTGTGTACAATTTCTTGGATGCATCACTAACTACGTTAGCATTCATGATTAATGCTGGGTCTGGATTGTTTTCATCTTGTTCCTAAAGTAATCATATTTAACTGCAAAAAATGGAGTGTCAATGAATACATGTAAATGTACCAAACATCAGATTCTTGCTCGTACTATATTGTTAACATTTATGTTTATCTGTATGCGATGTGGAAGGAAATGAATCAAAGGATCTTCTGCAAGAAGTTCGTCTCGGAGAAAAGTATTGTTGCTAGCATTTTTTATACTATTAGGTTGAAGATTTACAAGTGTAAAAAGTATAAAGATAGTAATACAAATAGACTTTTGTGTAGGAATTGGAAGCTTGAGAATGTGTTGATTTAGGCTTTCTTGTTTTTGGTTGTTGACGATATTGTTGAGCTTAATGAATTACATTTGGAAAAATTCATATGAGAAAAATATATTTTATATTTTTGGAAGTACAATGCTTTCCATTTTCTCTTCTTCATTTTTGTTCATTATGAAGCAGCATAATGGTATATAGTGTAATGACCTGGTCATTTGGGGCCAATTAATGGCCACATAATTCTCACCACTAATTTATGGCTGAGTAGTTATTATAAATTTTGAAAAAAAAATAATAATAAGGATAATTGATTACATTTCTACTTACTTTAGGACTCTTTCATCAGAAATAGGAAAAAAATAAATTATAAGGGATAGAACGTTCAAAGTTTACGTTTACACTTCTTTATCCATCTATAATTGACTATAAAAAAATATTGAAAAAAATAATAATTATTCTCTTTTAAGATACAGAATTAGAGAGGACGAAAATTCCTACTAACTTGGTGATTAAACAATAAGTAATTTCTTGATTGGGGTTTTGTGCGGATTGGAAGAGTACTAGTTGAAAGTGTGTTTATTTGATAGAATCCACGTTCTGTGAATTAATGGTAAGTGAAACTTTTTTTTGTTTGTATATTCTTTATTTAAATCTTATCATGACGATCCAATTAAGATGAATTAGACATGTCCCTATTGTATTGCCCTATTTGAATAATTGACTATGAATGATGAATCGCTCCTGAAAATTTATGTATTGTATTCTTCGTTAATTTCCGTCATTTATTTCTAATTTTCCACTCTTGTTTTTTTTCTTTCCTAACAGTGCCTATGCGTTAGTCATATTCCTGTACGTGTTGATATTGCTTGGTCGAAAACTTACTGACTTGTTTCCAAACTTTAAAAAAAAAAAAGTTTTGCAATGCCACTTTGTTGCGTGGGGTCCACAGACCCTATTGTCTTCAAATTGCAGCCAACTTGTTTTTTTTTTTTTTTTTTTTTTTTTTTTTAGAATTGAACCAAAACAAAAGTTGCAAAGAACTGCAAGTTCCCTGCAGCAAATTTGCTATACCGACTGTAGCGATCGGATTGTACAGTTTGGTCGCTGCAGTCCAAATTATTTTACTTTATCTTTATTTTACTATTATTATTTAATTATTATTACACTTCGAAAAAAAAATTCGTTTTACTTGTAGTATTTAATTATTCTATGCAACTTTACGTTTTAGTTCCTTTTAGTTTCATTCTAAACTAAATGTATTGGTAATCAAGCTAAGTTGATATTTGAACAAGCTCTCATTGACCCTTTGATTGTTCTGTTCTATTTTCCTTCCCTCCCACACTGTCATTATTATGTAAATAATCCATGTCATCTTTGGTCAGTTCTAGGCACTAATTTTCTTGCATCCCTATTTTATGTTTCTTCCCTAAAATCATATAAAAGATACATATGAATACTTTCTTGGTTGTGAACTATTAATGGTACTGATACTATTACGGCACCACTACAAAGATACTGTTACTGTGTTACACTTATAGATACTGTTACCACTATTGAATAATTGGGCCCCCCACACTTACTGAACTGTACGTAACTGCATCAAGTTATTGAATGCAACTGAAAATGAAGTGTTTTTTGTTTGGACATCTTACGAGTGTTAATAGTGATCTTATGTTTGATGTGAGTCTTCGTGCAAGTCATACATATTGTTAATATCATCTAGTGCTATACTTTTTGGTCTCTTCTATCATCTGTCTTAATCTTTTGTTGTGGAATAAGTTCACTTACTGAGCTTTTGTTTGCTAACAATATTTACTTGTGTCTACTTTCTTTGCAGTTAAAACAGAGTAAGCTCTTAGGCAATGGACATCTGAGCATTATGGGCTAAGCTAAAGAGACTTCATTTGTTTCATCTCTACTAGTACTATTAGACTGGGATAATCAATTATAGTATTTTTGTTGAATGTGATAGATGAGGAATTTGACCTCCTCTTCTTATTGTATTTGGGGATTATTTTGTGGATTTTAATGTTATTTTGAGATTGGAGACTTGTTAAATTTTATGGTTTAGTGACTCTGATTATTGGCGTTGTGGTTGTGTGCCTAGCGGGCTTGAGAGGCTAGACTCTTTAGGCTCGCAGCATGTCACGTACCAGATCCTATTTTTGTAGTGGGATTTAAGGCGTGACATATAGAATACTAGAAGTGGATGGTCCATTTTCTGTTCACGAAAATGGAGCAAATTAAACTACTGGCCATTTGGTCTAGTGGTATGATTATTGTTTTAGGTGCGAGAAGTTTCGAGATTAATTTTAGGAGTTTACGACATTCTCGTAATGTAAAATTTGCTTAGGGCTCTCTTTGAACAAAAAAAAAAAAAAGAAAAAGGAACAAGGGAGAATTTTTATATAAAGTACAATGACTATTTCAGATTCTATTCAAGTTTCAATTGCTTTTTATATTGAAAAGATCAATTTAAATTTTAAATTTATTGTTCTAACCATGACTTTTGCCGGTAATGGAATTTATGATTAAGCAAAGTGAAATTGAAGAGGCCTAGAGTATACAAGGCTATGTTTATCCCCGTACTCGGGTAATGGTGGTTATTGGGTGGATCAAATTTTTAGGGGGTTTTAAATTTAACATTGACGGTAGTACTCGGGGAAACTCAGGGTCAGGAGGAGTAAGGGGAATTATTCGTGACAAACTTGGCCAATGGGTCGTGGGGTTTGCAGTCAACCTTAGGACTTCTTTTAGTCTTCGTGCTGAATTTTATGCTCTTTGGGAAGGTTTAAACTTGGCGCAAGCGTGCCATTTGGAAAAGTTGATTATTGAAACGAACTCTATTTTAGTCATCAACATGATCAAAGGTAACCTGCGGAATTCTAATCCTTTGCGCCCAATGGTCAAAGATTGTAAGTGTATTCTTTCACGCCATGATGGTTTCAAGCTTGTTCATATTTTTAGAGAGACAAATAAATGTGCAGATTTTATGGCTCGGTTTGGAAGGGTACAATTGCTGGGCACCTCAGATTGATAACCCCCCTGAACCATTGCAAATTCTTGTGGAGAAGGATAAAAGGGGAGATTCTTCCCCTAGAAGTATAATCACTTAGTTGGCTTTCGCCTCCCAAAGATAAAAAAGAAAAAAAAAAAGTGAAATTGATTGAAACTTATATGAAGATTTTGCAATATTTTGGCTTAATTTGGATACTCTAATGCCACAATAACATTATTCAAAAAATTAATGATGGTGATGTGATGATACAGTTATAATAAACTAAAATAATTTAAATCATTGAGTATGAAGATCAAATAATTGCATTATTACTTCAACATCATTAATCTCTTTAATAACGTTATTAAGAGATCCAAATCTGTTTTGACTAGGCTCATCTCAACTTGTATTAATTATAAACTTGAGGGACTTGGTTAACAAATTTTTTTTTTTGGGCAAACTTGGTTGACACTTTACTCTAGATAAATGTATCACTAAGCCTAGCCAAAAAAAAAAAAAAAAATGTATCACTAACTGTTCTGCCTCTACATCGTCGTCGCTGAACGGAACAAATCAAAACCCTACCCCTTCCCTATAAAAACGATACTATAGTAATAGGAGTCCTTTTTTAATTTTTTTTTAAACCATCAGATAGTATTAGAAGATTTCACGAGAGGTTTATCATATTTGGACGGAGAGAAATAAGAGACTTAGCGATAGTGGCAGCCTAGAAGGAGGAACAAATATTTAACTGTATTGTTTTTTTTATGTAAAGAACAAACTTAATTTTGGTAAAAAATATAGGAATAGCTACTTGAACAAAGAGATTTGTAATGTTTGGGATGTTGATATTTGAATCCAAGCATAGTTCTCTTGACTTGTATTTCTTGATTGTCCGTGTTCATATCAGTGAAATTTTTACTTACAGAGAAAAAAAAACGTCACTATAGTGAAACCGGCATGGGATTTAAGCCATTCTCAGTCTTTATCTGTAACAAATTAATCAAATTTATTGGTTTTATATATTTATTTATTTAAATTTTGTCTAAGAAAGCAAAGAAAAATGACGAGAAATATATAATCTGAAATTTCGATGAGGAATTTTTGTATATATTAATGGCCTTCAAAGTTCTCTGATTGCTTTGTGATCAGCTAAAACGTGTTGACTAACTAAAATATTTCTTATTTCTTATTTCTTATTATTATTTTTATTATTATGGTAGGATGATCTATTTGTTTGTTACCTTTAATTTTTTGAAAAAATGATTCAATTAGTGCTAAACGTTTATTTATTTTGATATTTTAGTTTCAAACTTTTTAAATCGGACACTTTAATCTCAAACATGTTATATAAGGGATACCATTACTCCATTAACTCATTTCTTTTAAATTTTTCATTCAAAATTTGACTGAAAAGTACATAATTGTCACGTAATTATATGTAATTTATTTTTTATGCTGTCAAATTTTAAACACAATTATCAACTTCATTCAACACAGGACAAAAAAAAAATACATAAAATGATATTATATATGTTTCATGCAAAGTAATAATAATGTATACAAATTACACTCGAGTAAAGAATGAAAAGAGAGAATAATATATTACAGGATTAATCGTTTTATGATTAATTTTCAGATCATTCACCGTTCATTCGAGATTCATATACATTCATTCATCGCTATCATCGCTATCATCGCTTTCATCGCTATCATCTCTATCATCTCTATCATCGCTATCATCGCTTTCATCGCTATCCTGTTGTTCTGGATTGGACACTTCCCTACCAGAGTCGATAATCTCACAAATACATGGACGACAGAGGGCTAACAAGCAACTTTCACATTCAAAGACTGTGTATCCAATCAAATCTGTACCACACTTATCACAGTGGGATTTATATCTAGGTTTCCTCCTATAGGTGAGAGGATGTGGGTGATAGTCAATTTGAAGTGTACCCCCAAACTTCACACAACGCACGAAGCCAATTCTAGGAACGCAACGAGGATGGAAAGAGTTGTCGCATTCACGACAAAGATATAGCCAACGCTTGGGATGAATTTCGTACTCGCACATGTCGCAAATAAATTCATCCGGATGATAATAAAAAGGTGGAAAGCTTAGGACAAGAGGATGTTCATCCCACCGGTGTCTGACACTCCGAGGTAACATTGCGCATTTAATTGCCAAATTGAAGTCGCAACGCTCGCAACCGAAATTGACGTCTCCATGGTACCGCAAACAAGCTTTGCATAACTTATCGGAATTATTACGTCGAACAAGGGGGTGGGGGTGAGCTTCATGTTTTATTGTACTAGGAAGAAGAGCGCATTTGATGTCCATGTTAGAAGATAAACTTGATTTGGATTAGGACTCTATTAAATAAGTTCTAGTTAGATTTAAATTATTTTTTACTAGATAGTATTTCCTAGTGGGTAATGGTTTCCTAGGACCATATCCTAATTGACATATATTTTTTGTGAATCTATAAATAGGGGTCAGTCCTTTCAATTGTAGTCATACCAAATACATACCAAATATTAGAGCAATAAAGATTTTGTTTAGAGTCTCCATATTATTTCTCTCTACGATAAAATAGCCTCTTCTATATTCCAACAAAGTGGTATCAGAGCTAGGTAAAGATGATAGGGAATAGTATGTTTCCTTTTCAATTTCCCCGCCTCACTAAGGACAATTATGATAATTGGTCTATTCGTGTGAAGACTCTCCTTGGCTCACAAGATGCTTGGGATATTGTAGATAAAGGCTACGTAGAACCTAACGAAGATGAAGTTTTGAGTCAAAATTAAAATGACGCATTGGTGAAAAATCGCAAGAAAGATCAACAAGCTCTCTCTATCATCCATCTATGTTTGGATGAAACTATGTTCGAGAAAATCTCATGCGCGACTACTGCCAAACAAGCATGGGAAACTCTCCAAAAATCACAAAAAGGGGTAGACAAGGTGAAAAAGGGTCGTCTACAAACTTTAAGAGGTGAGTTTGAATCTCTCCATATGAATGATGGTGAATCTATTTCAGATTATATTTCGAGAGTTTTGTTAGTTTCTAACCAACTAAAAAAATATGGAGAAGATTTAAAAGATATTCGTATTGTAGAAAAGATCCTTCGTTCTTTGCATCCAAAATATGAATATATTGTTGTAGCGATTGAGGAATCAAAAGATTTAGATGACATGTCCGTTGATGAACTCATGGGCTCGTTACAAGCTCATGAAGAAAGACACAAAAAGAAGAACCAAGAAGTCTTGGAAAAAGTTCTTCAAAGTAATCTAGCTTTGAAAAAAGAAGAAAATTTTGGCAACGATGGAAGCCAAAAAGGACGTGGTAGAGGCCGAGGCCAAAACCAAGGACGAGGACGAGGACGTGGTGGAAGAGGAGGATTTAATCAAGAAGAGAAAAATCAAAATTCGCATAAACCTGGGCATGGAAGAGGCAATTATTCAGGACAAAGGTATGACAAATCGCAAGTTCAATGTTACAATTGTCAAAAATATGGTCATTATGCTAATGAATGTAGGGGTAATCCTAAAGTTGTGTACGAAAAAGCAAATTTTGCTGAAAGACAAGAAGGGGAAGAAGAGATTACCTTGTTGATGACTCATCATGGCGAACAAGATGGAGGAGATACTTCATGGCATCTTGATACAGGTGCAAGTAATCATATGACTGGACAAAGGAGCATATTCGCAGAACTCGATGAAACTGTCAAGGGCAATGTTAAATTTGGAGATGCCTCTATGGTCTCAGTGGAAGGAAAAGGTAAAATTTTAATCCGTTTGAAAAATGGAAGGCATCGTTTTATTTCTGAAGTTTATTATGTGCCAAAATTAAAAACTAATATTTTGAGTCTTGGACAACTTCTTGAGAAAAATTACACAATTTTATTGGAAGATAAACATTGTGTAATAAAAGATGAAAATAATTTTTTGATAACAAAAGTGCCCATGACAAGAAATAGATTGTTTTTATTAAATATTCAAAATCATGTTGCAAAATGTCTTAAAGCTTGTGTAAAAGAAGTTTCTTGGTTATGGAACTTGAGATTTGGGCACATAAATTTTGAAAATCTTTCTTTAATGTCAAGAAAGAATACGGTGCATGGATTGCCTTTCATCAATCATCCGGAACAGATTTGTGAGGGATGTCTTTTTGGAAAACAAGCTAGAAAAAGTTTTCCAAATGAGGCTACATTAAGAGCAACGAGACCACTAGAACTTGTCCATACTAATATTTGCGGGCCAATTAATCCTTGCTCCTATGGTAAAAATAAATATTTTATCCTTTTTATTGATGATTATAGCCGTAGGACTTGGGTTTATTTTTTAAAAGAAAAATCTGAAGCTTTTTACAAGTTCAAGAAATTTAAAGCTCTTGCTGAAAAAGAAAGTGGTTGGGAGATCAAAGCCTTGAGATCTGATAGAGGTGGAGAATTCACATCAAGAGAATTCAACAATTTTTGTGAAGAGAATGGCATTCGACGCCCTTTGACAGCTCCTCGATCACCTCAACAGAATGGAGTTGCTGAGAGAAAAAATAGAGTTGTTCTTGAGATGGTTCGAAGCATGTTAAAATCTAGAAGTATGCCTAAAGAATTTTGGGCTGAAGCAGTTGATTGTGCAGTTTATCTATTGAATCGTTGTGTCACAAAGAGTCTCTCTAACAAGACACCATTAGAAGCATGGAGTGGAAGAAAGCCAACAATCAAGCACTTAAGGGTTTTTGGAAGCATTGCTTATGCTCATGTTCCTGATCAAAATCGAATCAAGCTTGATGACAAAAGCCAAAAGCTAGTTTTCATTGGGTATGAAAAGAGTTCCAAAGCATACAAGCTCTACAATCCTACTAATGGGAGAATTGTTGTGAGTAGAGATGTCCTATTTGATGAAGAAGCTGAATGGGATTGGAATGTCAAAGAGCAAAAAGAATACAAATTCTTACCCATACAAGAGCAAGAAGTAGAAGTCAATGAAGACTCTATATCTCCAAATCCATCTCTAACTCCAACTCAAACTCCATCTCCATATCAAGCTCCAACTTCATCTCAAGGAGACATTACTTCAACAAGTTCAAGTTCGCATGAAAAGACCCCCCGTTTCAGAAGCTTGGATGAAATTTATGAGGTAACTCGAAATTTAAATGATGAATTGACTCTCTTTTGTCTACTTGCTGATTGTGAACCAATAAGCTTTGAGGAAGCTAATGAGAATGAAAGATGGAGACAAGCCATGGATGAAGAAATCAAGGCAATAAAGAAGAATGACACTTGGGAGCTTTCAACTTTACCCAAAGGCCACAAAGCCATTGGAGTAAAGTGGGTTTACAAGATAAAGAAGAATGCTAAAGGTGAAGTTGAAAGGTACAAGGCAAGACTAGTTGCAAAAGACTATAGTCAACGAGCTGGCATTGACTATGATGAGGTATTTGCTCCTGTTGCACGCTTGGAAACTATAAGATTTATCATATCTCTAGCAGCCCAACACATATGGAAGATTTATCAATTGGATGTTAAATCTGCATTCCTGAATGGTTTTCTTGATGAAAAGGTATATATTCAACAACCATTAGGCTATGTGGAGAAACGGTGTGAAAATAAAATTTTAAAGTTGAAGAAAGCTCTCTATGGCCTAAAACAAGCTCCAAGAGCTTGGTATAGTAGAATTGATGAATATTTCCGTCATAATAATTTCTCCAAGTGTTCGCACGAGCATACTCTCTATACCAAACATGAGAATGGCGATGTGTTGATTGTTTGTTTGTATGTGGATGACTTAATTTTTACTGGCAACAATCCAAATTTATTTGAAGATTTCAATAGGACAATGGCAAGAGAATTTGAGATGACTGATATTGGACTCATGTCTTATTATCTTGGAATTCAAGTGAAGCAAACAGATGAAGGAATATTTGTTTCTCAAGAAGGCTACGCAAGGGAAATTCTCAAGAAATTCAAGATGGAAAATTGTCAACCTGTTAACACCCCTATTGAATGTGGAGTACAATTGTCAAAGGTTGATGAAGAAGAACATGTAAATCCAACATTTTTCAAGAGCCTGGTTGGAAACTTGAGATACTTGACCTGTACAAGACCAGATATTCTTTTTGGTGTAGGACTTGTGAGTCGCTTTATGGAGTCCCCTACTAATACACATCTGAAGACTGCCAAAAGAATACTTCGCTACATCAAAGGAACTGTTGATTATGGACTTTTATACTCCCACCCAGAGGATTTCAAACTTGTGGGGTATAGTGACAGCGATTGGGCTGGTGATTTTGATGATCGAAAGAGTACTAGTGGATATCTTTTCTTCATGGGAGATACAACATTCACTTGGAGTTCCAAAAAGCAACCCATTGTCACACTTTCTACATGTGAAGCTGAATATGTAGCTGCTACTTCATGTGTTTGTCATGCTCTATGGTTAAGGAATTTGATGAAAGAACTTAAGATGCCTCAAGAAGAGCCAGTAGAGATCTATGTTGATAACAAGTCTGCAATTGCCTTAGCCAAGAATCCAGTATTTCATGAAAGAAGCATGCACATTGACACACGTTACCATTTCATCAGAGAATGCATCACAAGGAAGGAAGTGAAGATAGAGTATGTGAAGTCTCAAGATCAAGTTGCAGACATTCTTACAAAGCCACTCAAGAGTGACGTGTTTATGAAGCTTAGAGCTTTGCTCGGAGTTACGAGAGTCAAATCAAGTTTAAGGGGGGATGTTAGAAGATAAACTTGATTTGGATTAGGACTCTATTAAATAAGTTCTAGTTAGATTTAAATTGTTTTTGACTAGATAGTATTTCCTAGTGGGTAATGGTTTCCTAGAACCATATCCTAATTGACATATGTTTTTTGTAAATCTATAAATAGGGGTCAGTCCTTTCAATTGTAGTCATACCAAATACATACCAAATATTAGAGCAATAAAGATTTTGTTTAGAGTCTCCATATTATTTCTCTCTACGATAAAATAGCCTCTTCTATATTCCAACAGTCCAGCAAAAAGTCGCACTCCTTGCACTCATAGAAGAACCCATTAAAACTCCATTTGCAGATTGTACAATTAGAAAAACGAAAAAACTCCTGGAAATGGCTGAGGGAGAGTTTGTGCTGTGTATGATGGGAAGATGATAGCTCTTTTGGTAGCTGAGCACAATCTAAATGGATCAAGTATTTGCATTCAGCACAAGTATAACATGTACCTGAAATGGGTTCACCGCAACCATCCCACACTGTCTCCTGATCATCATCGGTCATTTCTATGTAATCATCTTGGACACTGTCGAGAATCAAAGGGTGATCATGGCTGAAGTGGTTAATTTCTGTTGATAATTCAATCTGTGGGATGCTATTTTGCTCGAGGAAATGTCGAATCAGTTGTGAAGATAATGTCTCCGCAGGCAAGCAGATCAAATATGATGTGACCCCACCATCACTAGAATTATAAAAAAATAAAAAAAATAAAAAATGTCATTGTTAGATGAAATTAGCAGATCGAGCAAGTCTTTATACTTTTGATTTTTAATGGTTTTAGGGCCTGGAAACAAAAAGAAAGAAACTCAAGTGAAGAAAGTATGCAGATTATGGATTCTGTTGTCATTCTAGACGGATCGATTTTGATGCAAACATTGATGGTTTAAGTAAATCAATTAGACTATTCCATGGCAAAAATTACACAATTGCATAAATATATATTCTATAACCAAGAAAAAGTGAGAAAGCAGAAAAGAATTAAGAGAGAATCTTATGAGTTAAAAGCATCCTCTTGGGACTCAGATGTGATGTACTTGAGATGGACGAAGTATCTACAAAGGCCACAATAATATACCCAATAAAGTGGGTGTAGTCTTTCACGACAGATATCACAATCAAATCCGTAAGACCGGTATTTTTCAGGAAGACAATAAGATAGGGAGAGAGGGTGAGGGTGGTCTTTGTGCGACGAGCTGATTGGAAGTGATCCACAAGTCTTGTGGATCCAGAATGAGCATACAGTACAATCATACAACTCATCTTTCTTTTCTATGCCGCAAGCATCACAGTTGAATAAAGCACTTCTTTTCTTGTGTTTTAAGGGGTGATGATGTCTTGTGTGTTTAAATATTGTGTCCTGATGGCTAGTGTTTTCAGATGTGTCTTCAACACTTTGTGCACATAAAACATCCAGTGGGTGTTGTGGATGCATAGTGGGTGTCATCCACATCAAACCTACACTTGGAACAGTGATAGTTAAAACGACGCCAACCTTTTTTGCAGATATCACAATAGGATTCTTCATAAGGTGGTTCTGCAAAGAGTTTAAGAGGGTGTTGTGGATGCATTATATGTGTAATCTCTAATGGTAATTCGGCACAGGATTTGTGAAGGAAGACTTTACATCTGCTGCAACAATATGCTGTTGATCCAGAGACTACTGGTTGTTCACAACCATAACAAACAACTTTCTTGCGCTCGTGATCATCTCCTTGCAAGTCCTTGATCAGTACAAGGGGATGATTATGGCTAAAATGATTAATCTCCATGTGTGTTTTACTCTTTGTTAATTTTGCTCTCTTTCTGTCTCACAATTCAAATGCCACGAATGCAAACTTTTGAGAATAATGACCCCATATAAATAGATCATGAAAGCCAAATAATTAATGTTTGTGAGAATAAACTTTTCGTGTCCAGAAAGTGATGTCAAATTGGTAATTCATAATTTGCTTCAATTGTTCATTGAGAATATAATTTTTCATTTTCACCAAGTTATACCAATTGTAGATAATTCTTACCTTCCGTAGTGACCAAGTGATACCAAATTCTTTCTATTTCACTTTTAAAATGCTTAAGTTTAATTTAATTAATTGAGACTTGACTCTTCTACAATTCTATTATCTACAATTTCATACAATACTTATTCTGATCAATATCATGTGTCACTAAATCTCATCTATGGACCACATTAATTTTGCTAAACCAACTTTTCAACCATAGTTAGAAAGTATTAAATATCAAATCTAAACTACCATGTTTAATTAGCAAACAAATATGGAAGGATAAGATATATATATTTTACTATCTGTAGTACCATGTTCTCTCAAATTTTCATTTTGACGTTATTGTGTGAAGTTACAGCTGAACTATAATTTGTAGGACTTGTAAATTCCCTCCCAATTCACTAAAATTTGAGATAATTAGAAGTAAAATTACTAACTTTACACCATTAATATGAGTTTTTTTTTGTAATAATCGACATGAGATTTGCTCAAACAAATATTATATGACTTTTTTTTTTTCAAAAAAGAAAGAAAACAGAAATCGTATGACTTGGAAAAATAATCTAATGGCTTCATTTCTTCTTCTTTTTTTTTGGTCCAACTTCTATATTATTTTCTAAGTGATGCTTCAAGCACTTTTGGAAAACGTAATTCTTAGAGCACAAAAAAATAAATGGGTCGTTTTCTTGCATTTTTTTCTTTTGTTTATACATCTTATATATTGTCTATATAACATATATTGCATCGTTTTCTTACATCTTATATATTCTCTATACACATGGCTCTTGCATTTATCGTTTTCTTGCATTTTTTTTCATGTGATATTGTTTTGTTTCCTTTTTTTTTTTTTGCAATCATATGCTTTTATATTTATTTGGTAATTAAATATGATAGTTTAGATTTAGTATTTAATACTTTCTAACTATGGCTGGAAAGTCAGTTTAACAAAATTAATGTGGTCCGTAGAAGAGATTGAGTAGCACATGGCATTAATCAGGAGGAGAATTATATGAAATTGTAGGAAATAGAATTATAAAGGAGCCAAGTGCAATTAGTTGTAGATGATATGGTATAAATCTCTTACGATAGCTCCGAGTACACAATTAGCAAAACAGAAGAACCACATGGTGCTTTTTTCGGGAAACTTCTCTAACAATCAAATTAGTTATAGAATCACTTTGTATTCAAGCATCCTCAGTTTGCTTCAATGCCTTCCTTTGATACCTACATTTTCTTTTACATAGTGTATGAAAGCACTTGTACTGTGTAATTCATTTGATTTATAAATGAATTCCATGAGAATTTGTATTTAAAAATGAATTCTCTTATTTGGAATAGTAATTTGCAATACATGTGCATGGAATTGAAATTAAAATTTGTATTTTACTCAAATAGCCCTCCTTTATTCTATTGGAATTAGTAAAATTTAGGAAATAAGAACTTTTGAACTATCTAACAAGCACTAGCATGGACTGTTGATGCCTTGACTTATTGACCAATTATTTTTTCTTTGTGTTTTATTGAAAGAAGAATGGTGAGGGAGAGGGTTTGAAATATATTTTATTTTTTTATCTTTGTAATTGAGTCAAAGTTAAACTTAAGTGTAAAAAAAAATTAAAGGGTAATTTTGTCTTCAAAAGAAAAGAACTAACTTAAAAAATGTTGATTTGTAAATTCCACTTTTTGAGCAAGGATTTGGGTAAGCCTTGAGCAAATCTAAGATTTACAAATCCAGAATTTTTAATTTTTTAAAGTGATGGTTCGAAACATAAAAAGTTGAATTTGCAAATGAATTCTATAAAATTTTGTGAAATTTATTTGTTCTAAATAGTCATCAAATACACAATATCTTTGTTAATATTGATATACATTCTCCAGACAATACTATAAATTTTTACCATATAAATAAGAGTTGAACCACTACCCCAATGAAATAAAGCATAATCCTATCTTTTCCTTTTTAAACACGTTATTGGTCATATTTCAATTTTTACAAGAATAGTATTTATAGGACTCTTGTAATGAAGAGGCGGTTTGTGCCTTCTTCTAGTTTAGACTGGACGATGGGATAGGTAAATCTCCCATCTTCTTGTGGAAGTAAGGTCTATGTCCCCCTCCACTTTTGTATTCTCTTTTTTGGGTAATTAATAAAATTGCAGAGGGAAGTCCCTCTCCTTTTTTAAAAAAAAAAAAAAATTCCATTACTAATTACGCATCCGCTACTCATTTTTTATGATCTTATTATTACGTCTTATCCAAAGCCTAAACAATTACACTAATGGCACGCTCTCTAATGCTATTACATCATTTAAATGACTTAGCACCCCTATGTGTTTTGTTAAAAGTGCATAATACCCTCCTGTGTTTTAAAAGGTAGTTGATTACCCTCAGTGTTTTATAAAAGTAGCTGAATAACCCCCTATGTTTTAAAAGGTAACTAATTACCCTCTTGTATTTTATAAAAGTAGCTGATTACCCTCTTATTCTCTGGTAATTGAGATACCAAGGTTCGAACTCATAAGGTGGGAACAAGTAAGGGTGGGGGAAAAAAGAAAAAGTTGGTAATTCATACTTTGCTTCAATTGTTCGTTGAGAATATAACTTTTCATTTTTACCAAGTGATACCAAGTAGATAATTCTTAACTTTTGTAGTGATGAAGTGATACCAGATACTTTCAATTGCACTTTTGATATGCTTGAGTTTAATTTAATTAATTACAGAATTAATCCTTATGGCACTGCAGTATACCCTTAATGAGGACCAACTTGATTAGTTGTGCAGTTTAAGTTAATGAAATTATAAAGTTGATGGTGGTAGAATTTAAAAAAAAAAGAAGAGTTTTCTTCAATTTTAAACATTGCATTGAATCTAATTTATTCTTTATTCTTTAATTTTAAATATTGTAGGGATTTTATTATTAAATATTATACTTCTTTCCAACAACCCATGCAAGAATTATTCGCCAATGCTATTATTCATAATATGTCTCGCTTATAAAATATTTAATATGAAATCCTTACTATCTCTTTCAAAAGCCTATTCAACCCTTTTTTTTCTTTTTTTTGGTTTAGGGATAAAGGAAGACGAAATCGTAGTTCGAATTCAAAACCTTTAATTAAAATACTATACTCTCTTACTTGATCATTCCAACCAACACTTGAGTGTTATTCAACCTAATTTTGAGTTTAGAATACTTTAGATCCTCATCCTTTATTTACCTCTAATCTTCCTTTTCCTTTTTCTCTGGTCATACACTGATCTTTTTTTACCTGTGCTATAGCTCTGGGAGAGTTTTTGTTTATTTTGTTTTGCCTTTTCTCTCCTTTCCATATAGGTAACCATGTATGTTTATATCTATACGAGCAATGTTAGATGTTACCATTTTTCTATCACCAAATTATCACCTTCTAGTTGGCATACCTAGTTGTCATGCCAACTAGATAAATTTAGTTCATTTCTCTCTCTTCATTTATTAACTTTATTTAATTTCTCTATTTTCTTTTATTAAAATTTCTCTCTCTTTGTTTTTCCATTTTTCTTTCCTTAATTAGCATTTACTATATTCTCTCTCTTTCTCTTCTGTTTTAGCCTTCCATACGTCAGTAATTTTTTTCCACTTAAAAATCACATAATTGGCTATTATACCCCAAAATTATGCAGATACTTTTGTTATCTCCATGTTTCTCTTTTTGATGTAGTGAGCACAAATATATATTAATAATGTATGTTTATATCCTTTACTTCACAATTGACTATGTCACTTCAATTGATATGCCAATAAATTCTCTCTCTCTCTCTCTTTTTTTTTTTTTTTTGTAGAAATAATATCTTAGATCTCATCCTAAAATCCGACCTTAGTCTTATATTTTCTAAAGAAATATTAGCTCCTCTCAAAGCTTTCGTCCTTACACTTAATTAACTTATTTTTTTGCAATCTCAATCATATTTTTCATATTTTCATTTTATGTAATTCTCTCTAAAACTAAAAGAAGATTAAACATACTAATTTCGCTATATTTTTGTTTATTACTTTTTATGTGCAACATAGAATTATTCTTCTTTTTGGTGCTAGTATATGATAATGATAAGACAAGTGAAAAAATTGTATAGATATCAAAAGTCAAAGTTAAAAAAGGAGGAAACTTTAATTAAGGGAGAGAAAAAATGGAAAAAAGAAGATAGAGAAATTAAATAAAGCTAATAAATGAAGAGAGAGAAATAGAATAAATTTATCTAGTTGACATGACAACTACACATACCAACTAGGAGGTGATAATTGAGTGATAAGAAGAGGGTGACGTTTAACATTACTCTTTTAAAAAACGTTTTTGCGAAGTTATTTTTACATAATGCAAAAAGTCATTTTCTTTTTCTTTCTCAAATATACCCCTTCATACTTTTTTAAAACCAACATTTGTCCTTAAAATTTTTAAAAGTTCAACATTGTCTAATTTAAGCTAAACAACTAACAACTTTTTTTTTTAACAACACTTTTAACCAAAGTTCTATATCTCAAAAACTAAAATTTCACATTTAAATCAAATACTCTATCACTTTGTATTCAAGCATCCTTATTTTGCTTTTATTTCAGAATCACTTTGTATTCAAGCATCCTCATTTTGCTTTTATGTCCACCTTTGATACCCACATTATTTTTTATAGTCATAACATGTACAATATCTTTGTTAATATTGATATATGTTCTCCTGGTGATACAATAAATTTTTATCATATAAATGAGAGTTGAAATATTACCCGATGTTGTAAAGCAAAATCCTATCTCTTCTTTTAAAAAAAAATAAATTATTTAATTAACATAACTCCGGAAAATCCGAAAGAAACATCAGTATCATTTTAAGTGAGAAGGTAGACAAAAGGATCCAAAACTGAATTTTAAGTGAGAAGGTCAACTATGTCAATATCTTATGGAACTATTTTTTTTTTTTTTATAAAAAAAATCAAACTAATTTATAATGAAAATCACTCCTTTACTAGTTACATGTCCACTACTCATTTTTTATGATCTTATTATTTATGTCTTATTCCAAAGCTTAAAGAATTACATTAATGTGGATCTCTATTACATAATTTTATCGCCAACCAGTATTAGTAGCTCTCTAACTCTATTACATAATTTTATCGCGGATGAACTACACTAGCCTCTCCTGTGTTTTTAAAAATTACACAATATCCTCCTGTTATCCAAAACTTGTATAATACCCTCTTGTGATTTACTAAACTTAGTCCACGTGCCTTCTTCCTACCTTTTCGGCAACATAGACAATGGAACTACACAAAAAAACTTAAATGCCCTTAATTCTTTTTTTTTCTCTCTCTTTTCTCTCTTTTTTTCCTCCTTAATTCTATATACATATATATGTGTGTGTGTGTTATATACACACACATACCAAACCAAAAAGAAAAAGAGATATATAAAGAGGGTGGCTGGGAGGTTAACAGGGTAGAGTTGGGTAGAAAGGCTGATGAGATGGGGTGGGGTAGAGGCCTGACAAGGTGTCAATGGTTGGTGGGGGGGGGGGATGAGGTGGGGGGCTAATGATGTAGGGGGTTGGGGAAGATGATCAAAATAAACCTCCTGTGTTTGCCAAGTGATGTCAAGTTGGTAATTCACACATTCAGACGAGTTCGAATTTCATTGGGTAGGGGAAGGTGGGGGTAAAGGGAAAAAGTTGGTAATTCATACTTTACTTCAATTATTCATTGAGAATATAATTTTTCGTTTTCACCAAGTGATACCAAGTAGATAATTTTTACTTTTCTTAATGATGAAGTGGTACCAGGTTCTTTTAATTGTACTTTTGAAATGCTTAAGTTTAATTTAGTTAATTGTAGAGAATTTATCATTATACTAGTTCATAACTGAGTACTAAAGCTAAACATTTTTGCTATGTTATAAGGTATAGTGAGAGAGTCTCTTATATGTAGAGTAATCTATCTTGGTCATTGGAGGACTTTCCAAACTCATCTTACCAGTGCATGTGTAATGCATTAGACTGGAAACATCGATCGATTTTCTCAGTTAGTATAAAATTAGAGCACAATATTGGTCAACCAAGTTTTAAAAAACTGCAAGTGTACGGGTCAGTGTCATACATGATTGAGTGTGAGAATCGTATCCCCAGCCACAGGAAGGCTTCTAAGTGAATTCTAGTAGAGTTTGTGTGAAATTTTACAGGGAGAATACCTTAAGTGTGGAGTGAGCTTGTCAAACCACTTAAAAATCCTTGCACATAAGAGAATTTTATTGTAGCATTGCAAAATTTAAAAGTAGTGTATTACTTTAATTTCTTAATCCTAATTCACCCCCTATTAGTATTATTACCTCCAATAATATCTCAGTTGTTAATTTAACTTGTTAGATTCTTCACAATAAGACTTGATGTTAAAATATGAAAAACTGGTAGTAATATTCGAAATACGTTGGTGTGGCTCTAGAATTAGTTACAAGAGTTTTATGGGAAGTCGTCTTCACCAAAATTAGGCTTTTTTGGATTTTATTTACTTGGCTTGAACTAAGTAGAATGACCCTTTTCTTTTATTGATTTTTATTTTCTTTGAAAGATAATCAATATTATGAAGTCAGTACATGTATGGATTACGTATATTTTAAAATCTTATATTGGTGAATGTTTTGGATTTTTTGATACTAATTATTATTATCCTTAATTGTATCATGTTCTAATTTAATGCATAAAATGGTCTTATTGTCTGAATAACTAATTTTTGTGTTCAATTAAATTATTATCTATTCTACATAATTGCATGATATTAATCTTTTTAAAACAAGTTTTAAAATAAATAATGTGTTTGGCAACTATAGGGTGAATAGTACCAGTTACTATTCACATGAACAATGACCAGGGTCAATGTTCACTGGAATAGTGTGTGACCATCAAGTCACTAGACATAGGGAGTTTTATGAGTTACGTTGATTTTTCTATAAACATAAAGATTAAAATTTGGGACCAATTAAAACGTGTTTCAATCATGAATACCTATAAAACATTTTTTCTTGCACTTTTCACTTAAGCTTTGATAACGACTACTATGTACCACTTGCACCATATCTTCAAGTTTGTGACCTAGCTAGGGTAGAATGAGATTTGAGGCATTTTTAAGTAGGGTTTGAAATACACTAAGTTCTAGGTAACGCATTATCTTTTCGTTTGGATTCCCTTTCGCTTGTGATGGTCGAGTCAATCTAGCTAGCCATCTTTTAACTATGTTACTAGTTGTCACCGTAACCGTATGTGGGTTTCAACATAGTGATTTGATGGGATTTCAGATTTTGGAGTATGGCTCAACACTTTTGCACTGTGACTATAGCTCATTTTTGCACCTTTTGCGTGGCATACACTTATCCAAAACTAAATAAATAAATAAAAATATTTTATAAAGTTCGTTTTAGTTATGGCATGGTATTTGGATTTACCTTTCTTCTAATTGTATTATTTTGTGGATTGGTGAGGAATAGGTCTTTTTGCAAGGGCACATGGATAAAAGACTACCTTGGTAGTAGGACATCAGTCTTTCTTTTACGTTTTTTTGTTAATAATTGAGAGTTGTGTCTCCCCTTATGGTTGAAATTTTTAGTATAGTTATTACTATAGTTTATGATCTTATAAATGCTTATATTTGTAGGTTTATTCAACAATTTATTTTGGGACTCGCGTATTTTTAGTTAGTTTGATTGGTTTAATCTTTATTTTTGAAATTAGAGCCTTGTGCGCTTAGGAAGGATACCTTTCTTTTTTAATTACACGACAGCTGCGTCCAAAATCGACTTATTAGTGACATTGGGGCGTGTCAGGACTAGAAATATAGTTGAAACCCTCCCTGGTTCAAAAACCACTGGAACATTTTAGGCCCAATGCCTTGGCTGCTTCCTGGCCATAGATGAGGAGAGAGCAAGAGCTATTAATTAGCTAATCTAGTACAGTGGATGACATACTTCCAAATGATGGAAGTGATAACCAAGATGGTTGATGTGAAAAAACATTTCAACATTTTTTTCATTTAAAGTATTTCTTTAATTATTACATCAAACGATAATCATGATTATGATTATGCTGAAATAGTCATTAGTCTTTTACACAGTCGGTAGGACTCAGACCTCATCTGTCCAAACTAACTCTCCATGTAGGAGTGTTGAGTATTTCGCGTTGTAACCAATATGGATCAACAACCTCTTTCTTCTCTCTCAGCCTCTGGAAGAAGCTTCTCCACTGATCCATGGTACGCCTTAGACGAATACTCTTTTGACCTCCAAAGAGAAACTTGATCAATAAACATATACTGAAAGGAGGATAACGGATGATGATTCATGTCCGAATCCACTGAGGCAGCGCAAGCACATAAGCAATAAAAAGGAGCCCTGGTATCTAATCAGCTAAAACTTCAGAAGTAAAACTCGGGCCTCCATATAATGATAGAAATCAATCCTCTCTCATGAACGAAGTCTTGATATTCATATGATCGTCCATTTCTTCGTCATATTTTAATCCAATTCACAAGGTAATTAAAAAATATGCATCATCATTATTTTTACATATATTTCCAGGTTTTTAATCTGGTCCAAAGGGTTGAATTATATGTTTCAGGTAAAAATTACTGCAACGCTGTACCAAGAGTCCAAGCTCTCCCAACTTAGTAAATGAGAGAGAAATCCCTCTTTAGGCATCAATTAATACTTATGGATCAATTTGTCACTCCTGTAAGATTTACTATTATAAGAATTTTTTCACAGCTTTTAACTGTGAGTATCCTTGCTGCTAAGGTTCACACTTTCAGCTTTGTAACTAAAATTTTGCCTACCACTGGGGAGTCTATGGATGTAGAAGCCAGCCTGTGCAGGAAACAGCCACTCAACCATCACCAAAGGCAAAAGAAAAACTTATGCAAGCTAGTTTATTCGCGATATGAAATTGGAGAATGCAGATCACAATTACAATTATACTGTTTGGTTGCAATGCAAGTGCTCAGATTAGGCTGGGTTTTGTTGACAAGTTACTGATGAGCTGGCAGTTCCAAAGGAGAAAGAAAACGCAATGCAGGGGACATGGCAAGGCACACAAACACACACAGAGGAAAGAGGAGAGAGAGAGATTACCATAAATACAAAGCCAACAGTTGCCAGTACTATCACTTGCATAAGCTCATCTAAAATCTCTGGAAGACCTTCATCATCTGAATCACCAGAACTATCACCACCCCCACCGCCACCACCACCACCACCACCACCACCACCACCTGGAGGATTTCCGCCACTGCCACCGCCACTGCCCCTGCCTCCATCATCAAAGTATTCTTGTTTTTTCATCTGCTGACGTAACACATCTTCTATTGACTGGTCTTTCTTTAAATTTCCCATGGCATTCTCAAGAGCCTTCCATGGAGAAGCCTGATGCCAATTTGAGGACAAGTGAGTTGACTTTGGAATCTTTTTCTTCGAATAATATTTGAGAGGCGGGGGGTTTGGATTTTTATTTTGGAGGGGCTGGGGAAGGATGTGATTAAAAGAGACAAAGATAACTACACCGGAGACAATGCTAATCAGTTCTATCGCCAACCGCTTAATCAAATATGCTTAAATTTTACAAAAAGCAAAACGAAGATACAATTAAATTATGAAATTAAGCAACATCACTAACTCATGACTACTGCCTTGCAGTTACTATTATTTTTGGGTGGTGATATGCAGCAGGAATAGTAAGTAGGTGGTATCAACACAGGTCATAAACAACCTCTTTAAATTAATAGCATTAATTTCATAATTTAATTGCACTTGGACACCTCTTGGAAATTGGTATCATGCTGGTCCTTTATTATATACAGTAGAACCTCTTTAAATTAATAGTGTTAGAACTACCAAATTTTATTAATTTAGCGAGATATTAATTTATCGATAAATTAATAACTATTAATTTATAGATATATTTTTATTTTTTTTGGCTTTATAGTAAATATATTATGATTATGATGTCTTTTTTAAAAAAATGATTTGTATTTTTTCGATCCAATTTGAAAAGATAGGTAATGAGAATAGAAGATAAAATTTAATTTAGTAAAATTAGAATAAAGTTTCTCTAATCTCGCATCTAAGTCCTTTTAGGATTATGATGAAGACTAATTTCTCTAATCTTGTATCATAATCCTTGTAGGATTATCTCAATTTTTTTCTTTAAATAATTAAATATGAGATTCAACTAGATTTGAACTTCAACAAAAGAGAAGTTACTCTACATTCATATTTTAAGAAAACCTCATGGTCAATTTATTATGTACTTTTTAGCTAATTATTAATTTATGAAATATTTGAATCAATAATATATATATATATTTAAATGTATTATCTTATAATTTTATCGAATTATCAACTTTTTACATTGGTCCCAAGTCGAGACACACTTTTTTATTAATTAAAAGAGATTATTAATTTATCGAGTATTAATTTAAAGATGTTCTACTGTAATTTAGTATAGGGTAAATTTCACACTTAGTCCCTATTGTTTATATGCTTTTTCAATGTAGTTCCTAATATTTTAAAATTTTCATAGTAATCCCTAATATTTATAAAAATTATTCAAAATGGTCTCTATTATTCAAATTTATCCAATTTGGTCCTTATTATTTTAAAAAAAAATTAAATTAGTGTCTATTATTTCCTAACAAAATTCAATCAAGTCATTACACGTGACCCTATTTTGGGACTAAATTAAATTTTATGGGAAGCAATAGGAACTACATTACTAAATTAAAGAATTATAGTAGCTATTCAGTAAGTAATGACTAAATCATTCAATGATTTTGTTTCCTCATTATATACTTTTCTGAGTCTCTCAACATGACCATGCGGCTGGTACTTGGCTTCTTTTATCAAGTTGAAATGTCAAATTTATGTTTTATGGCGAGGCAATTTGGAAAAGTTCTAGATATTGACTTCGCCAATGTAGTGACTATTCTAACATTGAGTGTCCAGCTCCTCCACTATCCATAACGGACACAATGTTTGCCAATCAACTGCACACATTTATATGCTGCAACAAAAGTGATGTCTTGGAGCAAGATTTTGACGCCGCAATTGCATATATGCCTTTATAATTATCACATGACTTAAACTCGAGCATTTCTCATGAGACAATATTTCAAGATTTTTATTGCTTTATAGATACCGACATGGAATTATCCCTTTGAAAAAAAGGACCTAAGGTTCACAAAGAATAATCTAATATATCTTTTAATGAAGACTAATAATAAATGCATATCATAAATGGAGGGAAAAAAAAAGAAGAAAGAATAATACCATAGGATAAATCAGATTTTCATTATAATTGAAGAAAAAATAAAAAGAGAGAATATTTCTACATATTTTATTGCTTGTATGGTTTTCAAATCATTCATAATACAATCAAGATTCACATACATTCATTCCTCGCTATCAAGTATTTGCAATCAATACAAGTATAGCATGTACCTGAAACGGGTTCAGCACAAGCGTTGCACACAGTCTCCTGATCATCATCGGTCATTTCTGTGTAATCATCTTGGACACTGCCGAGAATCAAAGCCTACCAATGGGCATCAACTAAAATTTGCTGAAAGCCATCAACTAAATTTTGTCGCTAATTTAGTGACGGAATTACGATATGTTATTAATATTTCGTCGTAAATCTATTGGCCATCACTAATCCGTCGTAATGCTGCGAGGAATTAGTAACGAAATTTAGTTATGAATTTTTATGTTGCAAAGTCGTCGTTAATCCGTCACTAATTAGTGACTGAATATTTTTCATCGCTAAATCTATCGCTATTTAGCGATGGAAAAAATTCCGTCACTAAAAGCCGTCCCCCGTTTCAATTTTTCTTGCATGCATGCATCAACTAAATTTTGTTGAAAATCATCAACAGACACCAAAGTGTTTGACAGAGAAACTCAATCAAGAATCCTCAGAATTTCTCTTTTGTTCACACATAGAGAAGATATTATCATCTGGCCTCACACAAAATCTGGGGTATATACTGTTAAGAATGGTTATCGCAGTCTCAAGATCGTTAATAGACCCTCCTCGACGAACCATAGTCCATCACATATCTTCCCAAGTCAGCTTTGGAAAGCAATCTTTAATATAAAAGCTCATTCAAAAGTTAATGCTTTCATGTGGAAAGCCTGTAGGAATCTCATTCCAACTAAAGAAAATAAGTTCAAGAAGAGATGCTCAGATAGTCCTACATGCAAAATCTGCAATACGGAGCCAAAAACTATTAAACATCTCTTAATTTTATGCCCGTGGAGCCGCCTCTGTTGGATTGCATCTCCACTACAATTCATTCCTAATGAGAACAACATTGCAAGATTTGGTACCTGGTACTTGGAGCTCATTCCAAAATGTCAAGCAGTGGGATATGCGAAAGGACAAGCTGAAGCAATCATTGGTCATCTCTGTTGGCAAATATGGAAGAGTAAGAATGTTTTTGTGTTTGATGGTGTTAGAACCTGCCCAATTAGAACAACTACAAACGCTAATCTATACCTCTCTGAGTTCTCTTGAGCCACTCAAGTTAATTCAGAAGCTTGCACTTCATCGCTCATACCTGCCCCAGCTCATGCCTCTCGTTGGATTCCGCCTACCAGAGGCACTTTGAAAATCAATTTTGACGCCTCCTTCGATAATACAAAGTTCTCTGCTGGCATTGCTTCTATTTGCAGGAACTATGAAGACAATTTTCTTGATGGCACAGCCCATGAAACAAGATGTCAATTCCCTCAACAAGCTAAAGCGTTAGCTCTTCTTAATGCAACCAAGCTTGTGAACTCCATCAACTATGACAGAATCATTATTGAGTCTGACTGCGAGGAAGTCGTTAAGGCTGTGCATCTAAGCCCTATTCCTAGTTGGAAAATTGAGCTTATTATTGCAGATATCAGAGTTGAGCTTGCTAAAAAGAGTGACATCCAAATTCAGCTTATCAATAAATCAACAAATGTAGTATCGGATTGGATTGCTAACCAGGCCTGTTTATTTTCACTTCCTTTTTACTGGTTATCAAGTGTTCTCTAATGGTAATTCGACACAGGATTTGTGAAGGAAGACTTCACATATGCTGCAACAATATGTTGTTGATCCAGAGAGTATTGGTTGTTCACAACCATAACAAACAACTTTCTTTCCCTCATTATCATCTCCTTGCAAATTCTTGATCAGTACTAGGGGATGATCATGGGTAAAATGATTAATCTCCATATGTATCTTTTTCTCTCTTTTTTTGGCTATTTTCCTCTCTCACAATATTCAAATGTCGTGATACAAGCCTGCTTTGAGAGTATTGACCCTATTAAATATGTGAAAGTCAGCTCAAAGGTAGGTGAGACTTCTCCTTTTGTATTCATGCTAATAGCTTCACCTAACTTCACATTTGAGAGTGACTGCCCTAAATAAATTAGAAGAAAGCCTAATACAAATCTAGTGAGGATAATGATTTTGCGTGTTCTATTCATACTAACAACAAATACTTCTATTACATTAACTATTGTGTCAATTACCCAAAATAATAAACATAGTGTTATTGTCTATAAAGGTATTACCCACTTGATAATAGCTTTATTCAAAGGGTAAAGGTTCAGGTCAAGCAAGAACATTGGGGGAAGCATTAGGTATTTAATTGCTCTTAATGCAGGTAACAAAATCTCATCAAAATAAATTTTGACTAAAACCATTACATATGAGAACTATATAAAAAACAATACGTCTTCGTGTTATTGGAATTGCATTGATTATTAAAAAAAAATTCTTATCGCATGCCCACATATAATAGTAAAATTATTTTGAAGTACAATTAGGAACAATTAACAAATCTTTTAAATCCACTATGATCAATAGTGAAATTGAGGTATTTGCATAAAATGATTGCAAATGGCATATAGTGTTTTGATTAAAAGAATGATTTTAAAATCCTTTTGAGTAATCTATTTTTTCTTCTGCATTTTTATAATACTTTGTCTAATGTAATTTTTTTATACTTTCATATATATAATTTTAACATTTCAGTACATATAAAAAACTAAATATGTAAAATTAACTATACATGTCTGTGGGACGGGTTATGTGAGATGAGAAATGCTTATCCCCATGCTCTGCTTGGCCCCGTACGGAGATTTAAAGTTGATTCTCATCCTCCACTCCATTCCCCATTTCCTACCTCAATCCTTGCCCCGTTTGGGGTGAAAATAGGGCATATACCTGCATAACCCGCCCCTATTACCATCTCTAAGCTCTTTCCCTTGACTATAAATGTAACTGATCATGATCTTATTGTCCATATAAAATTTGATTTTTTGGGTGGTGGTATAAGGTAAACACTGTACATTCTAAATTTTAATATATAATAGTTCTTTGACAAAAAAATAAAAAGGAACAGAGAGAGAATATTAGTTTGCAAAGTGATTTTTTAAAACTATTTCTTTTGTAAATTGATTACTTTCCTTCAATTAAAAAAGCAAAATACAATAAACTTCTTATCTTTTTATTTAGAAGGGTTTGTCCACTGTTCATGGCGTCACATATTATCAATGGCCGAGCTGGATCTTTTGTACTTCTTTTTGTCAGTAGTTGTATGATCTCAACATAGCCCTCAATTATTGGATTGCAAAGGTGGAATATTATAGAGAAGATAGCCTTTTGGAATAGAAGACCACAGCTCATTCTATTGCAGTATGTTTGTTAAATACAAGTACAACAGTGAAAAGGATAAGCAACTACAACAAATATTCCCTGAACCAAGGGATAAAAAACAATTTGACTTAGTCCTGATACACAGCTAGCATATTCACGTGAGTGGATTTGACTTAGTCCTAATATGCCCCCGCAAGAGGGTGGAGCCATTGGTGACACCCATCTTGGACCGTAACAAGGCAAACCGTGACTTTGGGAGAGCTTTCGTAAGGATATCTGCAATATGATTATGCGTAGAGATGTGTGAAATGTGCAAGGAACTAGCAGCAACTTGATCACGAACAAAGTGATAGTCTAAGGCAAGATGTTTCATTCTAGAATGAAACACAGGGTTGGCGCAGAAGAAGGTGGCTTCAATATTGTCACAAAACAGACGAGGCACAGAGGGTGGAGAAAAATACAGCTCACAAAGTAAGTTCGTTAACCAATAGAGCTTAGCAGAGGTGGTAGCGACGGAACGGCACTCAACTTCGGTAGAACTACGAGTGACTGTTCTTTGCTTTCTAGAGCACCAAGAGACTGGACTGTTTCCAAGAAACACCATGTAAGCAGAGATTGACATATAATCATCTCTGTTTCTAGCCCAGTCCGCGTCGGAATATGCGGCGAGAGATAGAGTCGGCGACTTAGAAATGCGAATGCCAAAATGAATAGTGCTCTTTCAGTAACGCAAGAGCCGTTTTGTAGCTGTCCAATGTGGCAGACGAGGACAGTGCATAAATTGTGCCAACCTGTTCACCGCATATGCGATGTCTGGGCGAGTGAGTGACAGATATTGCAGTCCACCGACTAAACTCCGATAAGTTGTTGACTCAGCAAGAGGCTCCCCAGCCAATAAGGTGAGTGACGAGGAAGAGCTAACTAGTGTAACAGAATCCTTAGCCCCAGCCATGTTAAATTTCTCTAGCAGGTCACGCATATACTTACTTTGAGAAAGAAAAAGTCCAGTGCTGCAAGGTAAAGCCTCAACGCCTAGAAAATGTGAAAGAGCCCTAAGGTCTTTGAGAGAAAATTTTTGAGACAGAGCAGTAATAATATGCTTAGTGACTCAATTGAATTGCCTGTGACTAGTAGATCATCCACATACACCAATATATAAGCAATCCGTGATCGAGCAGTATACATAAAGAGAGAAGCATCAGACTTGGTGTTAACAAAGTCGAGTGATAGAATAAAATTACGCAGCTCATTGAACCAAGCGCGAGGGGCCTGTTTCAGGCCATAGAGAGATTTGAGCAATTTGCAGACATGTTGAGGTTGAGAAGAGTCAATGAATCCTGGCGGTTGAGCCATGAACACGTCCTCCGTAAGAAAACCATGAAGGAATGCGTTATTAACATCCAATTGATTGATCGACCAGCCAAGAGAAACTGCCATAGTTAGTACCACTCGTATTGTTGATGTCTTAATAACAGGACTGAATATCTCATTGAAATCTATCTCTGGTCGTTGATTAAACCCTTTCGCCACAAGGCGAGCTTTGTACCGAGAAACACTGCCATTTGAATTCCGTTTGACTCGAAATACCCACTTGCATCCAATCACGTTATGATGGGGTTCACGAGGAACAAGGACCCATGTAGAATTGCGGTGAAGGGCTGCTAACTCATCATGCATTACTTTGGTCCATTCTTCAGATTTAAGAGCCTGACGAACATTAGAGGACTCTAAACTGCAAGGTAAAGAATATCTAGTAGTTGTAAGGGTGAGGAGGTGTTTGGGGCGGTGAATATTATTTTTAGAACGTGTTTGCATATGGTGGCGAGATTGGGGTAAAGGAGCAGTATTTGTATGAGACGAAGGTAGAGGCACATCAGTTGCAGTAAGAGACGGCGCAGGAATTACTCGCGTGTTTGTGGGCTGTTGCTTAACAAGCTCAATTCTGGGCACCATAGTGGTAGATTGGGGCACGACACTCTGGCAAGAGTCATTTGGAGAAGAGACAGGAGTAACGCAAGGCGGTCGAACATGACATGTAACAAGGACTCTTGAAGAGCTATCTAAAACGTTAGACAAGTGATTGGAGGAGTCGAGAGGCACGACCATTGGAGTGATATCAGAAGCTAAAGATTGTTGTCTAGTGGCAGACTCATGAGAAGACTTTGGGATGGACACGGAAAGAAGGGACCATGTGCTGACTGTTAAAGAGTCAATAGAGCTAGGAGACCTACTCGTAGATTTAGAAGGGAATTGGCTTTCATCGAACCGGACATGACGGGAGTAATAGTATTTGTGTGCAATAGGTTCGAAGCAAATAAAGAAATCATGAGTATTAGAATAGCCAAGAAAAATGCAGGCACGAGATCGACATTCTAATTTGTGTTTGGCATAGGGCCAAAGCCACGGATATCACAAACATCCAAAAGTTCTTAATTTGGCATAATTTGGTTCCTTATTAAACAGAGTTTGGAAAGGTGTTTGACCCTTTAGAGTATGAGTAGGCAGTCTATTTATGAGAAAAATAGCCGTTTGAAATGCAAAGGACCAAAATGATAAGGGGAGGGAGGCGCGATGCAATAGTGCAAGGCCACACTCCACAATGTGACGATGACGTCTCTCTGCAGTTGAAATATGTTCAAGCGTGTATGGAGGTGAGACAAGGTGTTGAATTCCATGGTGCGCAAATGCGAGTTTGAGTCCATGATATTCAGTTCCCCCGTCAGAATATATAGTAGCGATTTTAGTGTTAAAGGCATTTTCGACCATCAATTTGAAATGACTAAAAACACTAACCACATCAGATTTTAAGGACAAGGGAAAAAGCCAAGAATATTTGGTCAAATGATCAACAAACAACACATAGTATGAAAAACCATTTACAGAACGAACAAGGGATGGACCCCATACAATCATAAAAATTATTTCTAATGCTCGACTACTGGAAAGACTAGACACACCAAATGGTAGCTTGTGACTCTTGCTAGTATGATAGGAATCACAAGTAGGATTATTAGAGGAATGTGCAACAGGAACAACACCAGTGAAGGATAAGAGACTTAAAACTTTTGAAGAAGGGTACCCCAAGCGATCATGCCACCGTTGTGTCGATTGTTTGAGACCAATGTTAACTTGTTTTATTGGAGTTGTTGTGTCAAGAGCAGGCCACTCATACACGTTATTCATGTTCACCCCGTTGCGAGAAGTGCCCCCGTGGAGAGATCCTTCACATGAAAAGATGAGGGTAAGAACTCAATAGAAGCATTATTAGAGCGACAAAATTGATTTACCGATATTAAGTTACGATGCATGGAAGGCACATAAAGAACATTTGATAATTTAAAGGAATGAGAAGGAAAGGAAATAGTAGCAGAACCAGTGTGAGAAATGCCCAACCCCGTGCCATCACCAATTACAACATCATCGGGGCCTTCATACGGTTGACTAGGCGACAGATTATTGAAGTCACTAGTCACATGATGAGAAGCTCCACTGTCGAGAAGCCAGCCATATTGAGGAGATGAGGTAGCAGCATTGGCCATTGGTGTGGCAAAAGAAAGAAGCACACGTTTAGCAGTATAGCACTGTCGGGCTGAATGGCCCTTTTTATCGCATAATTGGCAGACAACCAAAGGCTTGGACTGTGCAGCGTTCTCACCATTAGAGCGCCTCTGATTAGTTTGGCCTGGCTGTGATTTTTGAACAAAATTGTTCCTGTTCGAAGAGGCAGACTTCTTGGAGCTATTAGAATTATATTTAGCAGCATTGGCAGTAATAATAGGTGCAGCACCAAGAATACCAGAAGCTCTCATGTCTTCACGCTTAAGAAATGACTCATACTCAGTTAACTTGTCACTCAACTCATCAAAGGAGATAAGCTTGTCACGGGCTCTAACAGCAGCAGAGAGTTCCTTAAATGCTGGACCAACACCATTCAATGTGTGCGTAATAAGATACTGCTCAGGAACAGGGGATCCCACAAGGGACAATTCGTCGGCAATGTCCCGAACTTGAGCTAAGTATTCAGTGACGGGTTGATTGCCACGAGAGAGAAGGGTTAACTGTTCAGCAAGTCCCATGATGCGGGACGATGACGGATTCCCATAATTCTTAGCAAGACGTTGCCACGCTGCAGCAGAGGTAGAACACGAACGAACTATCGTGACAATGTTGTGATTTAAGGATCCAATAATTCCTAGAAGAATAAGCTTGTCCTGCCGCATCCAGAATTGATATGCAGGATTAGGAGATGTCTTGTCACCAACAGTAAGGGTGGAAGGAGGGCAAGGAATGGTGCCATCAATATATCCAACATGGAGAGGAATGTACGCACAGGTGTACACTGACTTATTTATTTTTAAGTTTAGTATGCTTGCACTAATAGATAGTCTATCTTAATTGGTTAAGTGCTTGTTGGAGAAGTAAAAGGTTGCTGGTTCCATTTTTGGCAGCAGCGCACATTATTGTGTTTTTCCGCTTCTTTTTCTTTCTTTCCTACAGGTGTATCTCATTTATTTTTAAAGTTTTTGTTATATTTTAACAGGTAGGCTAGCTTAATTGGTTAAGAACTTATAAGAGAAGTAGGAGGTTGCAAGTTCAATTCCAAGTAGAAGCATATTCAATTTATTTTCTTCCCTTCTTCTTTGCTTTCTTTTACTTTTCAACAACTGTATTTTTTAAATAGTAACAGTAAAACAAATGTAATTTTTTTCCTCCTCCTTTTCTTTTTCAGCAGCTCTTTCTTTTACTTTTCAACAACTGTATTTTTTAAATAGTAACAGTAAAACAAATGTAATTTTTTTCCTCCTCCTTTTCTTTTTCAGCAGCTGAACAAAAATGAGATGACATATAATTCAAATACTAGATTATTGGCCAAGCATCGAGTGCCTACATTGAGCGCCGGTGCCTGGCTCCGCCCCTGAGTAGAACGGCAATGTATGACTTAGCTGCTTATTGCTTAGATATTGCTGATCCAGAATTGATGAAAAAAATTGTATTCGATCTCTCATTGGATGATAAGGACATGGGAGAGATAAAAAGTGCAATGGAAGCTCTAAATAAAGTGGATTTAGGCTTGGCATACACTTCCGAAAAGTTGATGAATTTGGACAATCTACTATTGCATGTAGTGGCTTGTGAAAATGATTTTGAAGCAGTGAGTACTGAAGATGATAACTTCCCTCAGGACTTTGTTGAGAAGGCATTTACACTTGATCTCTTACACACTATTCTAATTACTGAGATACGAGATCAGGACAATTTCATTAGTAGTCTTCAAGCCCTGACCGTTAGCACACGCGACAACATATTTTCGTGTGAAAATTCGATGCAATTGTATAATGTCATGGGATATAAGCTGCATGAATCTGAAGAATTATTAAAACAGTCACACGAGCGTATCATAGAGTTGAAGATGCAGTTAGCCGAAGACATATTTTAAGAATGTTGGAAAAGTCTCTTGCTAGAGAATTAGATCTTGAGAAGAAGTTGTCTGAACTAAAGCAAAATGAAGAAGACTTAAAACATAAGTTACACTTAACCGAACAAATAGGTATGTGCATGGAGGAGGCTGCAAAGGTAACTTGGGGTAGGTTCTTGGAGGGCGATAATACTGCAGAGGTGCTAATGGGAATCTCAAAGGAAATGGAGGATCGACTTCAAATGGTTCACTTTCATATGAATAGTTCGATTACATGAGAGCAAGAACTGAAACTTAATCTCCAAGATTGTTTAGATCAGTTGGATGCCAAAGAGACAAAAATACGAAAGCTTAATAGCAGCATGACACAGCTTGTTGCTGACAATTTTGAAGTATATTCGTTAAGGGAGAAGGTAAAACTGCTAGAAGAAACACTAAGAAAATCTGAGTCACAGTTGAAGGAGGCTTATGCATCCAATGAAGCAAGTCAAAATCAAGATAGAGAAATGGACGATGAGATTGAATCTCTAAAAGAAAGCATCCATGAAGCAGAAAGCAGGGCGCAGGATGCCGAGTCCAGAATAGCACAATTAACAGAGACAAACATGGAATTAACAGAAGAACTTGGGTTCCTTAAAGGTAGTAATGATAGAAATGCAGAAAAGGTGAGTTTGCACCTTTAGGTATGATAATATGTTTATCTATCTGAAACATGGAGTCCTCTGTGGGTGATCAACTTTTCTACATGACATTTGCAAATGGTAATTTTATCACATCTATAACCTAATTTCAGAATATAATGACTCAGGTGGAGGAATCACCCAGCATTGCATCTGCAGTTCAGACTGAGACAATGATGACCTCCGCTAGATGACAGTGCTGCTATTGTTCTAAATTCTACAGGCTGAGAATCAGGTAGAGGCTTGGAAGCATAGCCGAATATACACATCTTCATAACAATCTTTGTTTTTCTTACAAGCAAACTGCTACTTTTAACTATTTCTACCACGCTTGACGACATTGATTGGCTTGTTCGCTGTGTACATTTTCTCGGATGCATCACTAACTACGTTAGCATTCATGATTAATGTTGGGTCTGGATTGTTTTCATCTTGTTCCTAAAGTAATCATATTTAACTGCAAAAAATGGAGTGTCAATGAATACATGTAAATGTACCAAACATCAGATTCTTGCTCGTACTATATTTTTAACATTTATGTTTATCTGTATGCGGTGTGGAAGGAAAGGAATCAAAGGATCTTTTGCAAGAAGTTTGTCTCGGAGAAAAGTATAGTTGCTAGCATTTTTCATACTATTAGATTGAAGATTTACAAGTGTAAAAAGTATAAAGATAGTGATACAAATAGACTTTTGTGTAGGAATTGGAAGCTTGAGAATGTGTTGATTTAGGCTTCCTTGTTTTTGGTTGTTGACGTTATTGTTGAGCTTAATGAATTACATTTGTTTTCCCAGTAAAAAAAAAAAAAAAAAATTATGTTTATCTGTACATGGTCAATGTGAAAATTTGGAAAAATTCATATGAGAAAAATATATTTTATATTTTTGGAAGTACAATGCTTTCCATTTTCTCTTCTTCATTTTTGTTCATTATGAAGCAGCATAATGGTATATAGTGTAATGACCTGGTCATTTGGGGCCAATTAATGGCCACATAATTCTCACCACTAATTTATGGCTGAGTAGTTATTAAAAATTTTGAAAAAAAATAATAATAAGGATAATTGATTACATTCCTACTTACTTTAGGACTCTTTCATCATAAATAGGAAAAAAAAAAATGATAAGGGATAGAACGTTCAAAGTTTACGCTTACACTTCTTTTTCCATCTATAATTGACTATATAAAAATATTGAAAAAAATAATAATTATTCTCTTTTAGGATACAGAATTAGAGAGGACGAAAATTCCTACTAACATGGTGATTAAACAATAAGTAATTTCTTGATTGGGGTTTTGTGCGGATTAGAAGAGTACTAGTTGAAAGTGTGTTTATTTGGTAGAATCCACGTTCTGTGGATTAATGGTAAGTGAAACTTTCTTTTGTTCGTATATTCCTTATTTAAATCTTATCGTGACAATCTAATTAAGATGAATTAGACATATCCCTATTGTATTGTTCTATTTGAATGATTGACTGTGAGTGATGAATCGCTCCTGAAAATTTATGTATCGTATTCTTCGTTAATTTCCGTCATTTATTTCTAATTTTTCACTCTTGTTTTTTTTTTTTTCCTAACAGTGCCTATGCGTTTGTAATATTCCTGTACGTGTTGATATTGCTTGGTCGAAAACTTACTGACTTGTTTCCAAACTTTAAAAAAAAAAAAGTTTTGCAATGCCACTTTGTTGCGTGGGGTCCACAGACCCTATTGTCTTCAAATTGCAGCCAACTTGTTTTTTTTTTTTTTTAGAATTGAACCAAAACAAAAGTTGCAAAGAACTGCAAGTTCCCTGCAGCAAATTTGCAATACCGAATGTAGCGATCGGATTGTACAGTTTGGTCGCTGCAGTCCAAATTATTTTACTTTATCTTTATTTTACTATTATTATTATTATTTAATTATTATTACACTTCAGAAAAAAAAAATTCGTTTTACTTGTAGTATTTAATTATTCTATGAAACTTTACCTTTTAGTTCTTTTTAGTTTCATTCTAAACTAAATGTATTGGTAATCAAGCTAAGTTGATATTTGAACAAGCTCTCATTGACCCTTTGATTGTTCTGTTCTATTTTTCTTCCCTTCCACACTGTCATTATTATGTAAATAATCCATGTCATCTTTGGTCAGTTCCAGGCACTAATTTTCTTGCATCCCTATTTTATGTTTCTTCCCTAAAATCATATAAAGGATACATCTGAATACTTTCTTGGTTGTGAACTATTAATGGTACTGATACTGTTATGGTACCACTACAAAGATACTGTTACTGTGTTACACTTGCAGATACTGTTACCACTATCGAATAATTGGGCCCCCCACACTTACTGAACTGTACGTAACTGCATCGGTTGAATGCAGCCACAACTTTTATTCCCTGATGTGTCTTGTAATAGTTTATATACCGTATAAGTTTTTGAATGCAACTGAAAATGAAGTGTTTTTGTTTGGACATCTTACGAGTATTAATAGTGATCTTCTGTTTGATGTGAGTCTTCCTGCAAGTCATACATATTGTTAATATCATCTAGTGCTATACTTTTTGGTCTCTTCTATCATCTGTCTTAATCTTTTGTTGTGGGATAAGTTCACTTACTGGGCTTTTGTTTGCTTACAATATTTGCTTCTGCCTGCTTTCTTTGCAGTTAAAACAGAGTAAGCACTTAGGCAATGGACATCTGAACATGATGGGCTAAGCTAAAGAGACTTCATTTGTTTCATCTCTACTAGTACTATTAGACTGGGATAATCAATTATAGTATTTTTTTTGAATGTGATAGATGAGGAATTTGACCTCCTCTCCTTATTGTATTTGGGGATTGTTTTGTGAATTTTAATGTTATTTTGAGATTGGAGACTTGTTAAATTTTATGGTTTAGTGACTCTGATTATTGGTGTTGTGGTTGTGTGCCTAGCGAGCTTGAGAGGCTAGACTCTTTAGGCTCGCGACATGTCACGTACCAGATCCTATTTCTGTAGTGGGATTTAAGGCGTGACATATAGAATACTAGAAGTGGATGGTCCATTTTCTGTTCACGGAAATGGAGCAAACTACTGGCCATTTGGTCTAGTGGTATGATTATTGTTTTAGGTGCGAGAAGTTTTGAGATTAATTTTAGGAGTTTACGACATTCTCGTAATGTAAAATTTGCTTAGGGCTCTCTTTGAACAAAAAAAAGAAAAAGGAACAGGGGAGAATTTTTATATAAAGTACAATGACTATTTCAGATTCTATTCAAGTTTCAATTGCTTTTTATATTGAAAAGATCAATTTAAATTTTAAACTTATTGTTCTAACCATGACTTTTGCCGGTAATGGAATTTATGATCAAGCAAAGTGAAATTGAAGAGGCCTGGAGTATACAGGGCTATGTTTATCCCCGTACACGGGTAATGGTGGATATTGGGTGGATCAAACTTTTAGGGGGTTTTAAATTTAACGTTGACGGTAGTACTCGGGGAAACTCACGATCAGGAGGAGCAGGGGGAATTATTCGTGACAAACTTGGCCAATGGGTCGTGGGGTTTGCAGTCAACCTTAGGACTTCTTCTAGTCTTCGTGCTGAATTTTATGCTCTTTGAGAAGGTTTAAACTTGGCGCAAGCGTGCCATTTGGAAGAGTTGATTATTGAAACGGACTCTATTTTAGTCATCAACATGATCAATGATAACTTGCGGAATTCTAATCCTTTGCGCCCAATTGTCAAAGATTGTAAGCGTATTCTTTCACGCCATGATGGTTTCAAGCTTGTTCATATTTTTAGAGAGGTAAATAAATGTGCAGATTTTATAGCTCGGTTTGGAAGGGCACAATCGCTGGGCACCTCTCAGATTCATAACCCCCCTGAACCATTGCAAATTCTTGTGGAGAAGGATAAAAGATGAGATTCTTCCCCTAGAAGTATAATCACTTAGCTGGCTTTCGCCTCCCGAAGATTAAAAAAAAGTGAAATTGATTGAAACTTATATGAAGATTTTGCATTATTTTGGCTTAATTTGGATACTCTAATGCCACAATAACATTATTCAGAAAATTAATGATGGTGAAGTGATGATACAGTTGTAATAAACTAAAATGATTTAAATCATTGAGTGTGAAGATCAAATAATTACATTATTACTTCAACATCATTAATCTCTTTAATAACGTTATTAAGAGATCCAAATCTGTTTTGACTAGGCTCATCTCAACTCGTATTAATTATAAACTTGAGGGACTTGGTTAACAAAATTTTTTTTTTTTTGGGCAAACTTGGTTGACAATTTACTCTAGATAAATGTATCACTAAGCCTAGCAAAAAAAAAAAAAAAAGTATCACTAAGTGTTCTGGCTCTACATCGTCGTCGCTGAACGAAACAAATCAAAACCCCACCCCTTCCCTATAAAAACGATACTATAATAATAGGAGTCCTTTTTTAATTTTTTTTTTTTAACCATCAGATAGTATTAGAAGATTTCACGAGAAGTTTATCATATTTGGACGGAGAGAAATAAGAGACTTAGCGATAGTGGCAGCCTAGAAGGAGGAACAAATATTTAACTGTATTATTTTTTTATGTAAAGAAAAAACTTAATTTTGGTAAAAAATATAGGAATAGCTACCTGAACAAAGAGATTTGTAATGTTTGGGATGTTGATATTTGAATCCTAGCATAGTCCTCTTGACTTGTATTTCTTGATTGTCCGTGTTCATATCAGTGAAATTTTTACTTATAGAGAAAAAAAAAAAAAAACGTTACTATAAGGAAACCGGGATGGGATTTAAACCATTTTTACTCTTTTTTTTTAACAAATTAATCAAATTTATTGGTTTTATATATTTATTTATTTAAATTTTGTCTAAGAAAGCAAAGAAAAATGACGAGAAATACATAATCTGAAATTTGGATGAGGAATTTTTGTATATATTAATGGCCTTCGAAGTTCTCTGATTGCTTTGTGATCAGCTAAAATGTGTTGACTAACTAAAATATTTCTTATTTCTTATTTCTTATTATTATTTTTATTATTATGGTAGTATGATCTATTTGTTCGTTACCTTTAATTTTTTGAAAAAAAAAAAAAATTCAATTAGTCCTAAACGTTTGTTTATTTTGATATTTTAGTTTCAAACTTTTTAAATCGGACACTTTAATCTCAAACATTTTATATAAGAGATACAATTACTCCATTAACTCATTTCTTTTAAATTTTTCATTCAAAATTTGACTGAAAAGTACATAATTGTCACGTAATTATATGTAATTTATTTTTTATGCTGTCAAATTTTAAACACAATTATCAACTTCATTCAACACAGGACAAAAAAAAAAAATACATAAAATGATATTATATATGTTTCATGCAGAGTAACAATAATGAATACAAATTACACTCGAGTAAAGAAAGAAAAGAGAGAATAATATATTACAGGATTAATCGTTTTATGATTAATTTTCAGATCATTCACCATTCATTCGAGATTCATATACATTCATTCATCGCTATCATCGCTATCATTGCTTTCATCGCTATCATCGCTATCGTCGCTCTCATCGCTATCGTCGCTCTCATCGCTATCATCGCTTTCATCGCTGTCATCTCTATCATCGCTTTCATCGCTTTCATCGCTATCATCGCTATCCTGTTCTGGATTGGACACTTCCCTACCAGAGTCGATAATCTCACAAACACATGGTCGACAGAGGGGTAACAAGCAACTTTCACATTCAAAGACCGTGTATCCAATCAAATCTGTACCACACTTATCACAGTGGGATTTATATCTAGGTTTCCTCCTATAGGTGATAGTCAATTTGAAGTGTACCTCCAAACTTCACACAACGCACGAAGCCAATTCTAGGAACGCAACGAGGATGGAAAGAGTTGTCGCATTCACGACAATGATATAGCCAGCGCTTGGGATGAATTTCGTACTCGCACATGTCGCAAATAAATTCATCCGGATGATAATAAAAAGGTGGAAAGCTTAGGACAAGAGGATGTTCATCCCACCTGTGTCTGACACTCCGAGGTAACATTGCGCATTTAATTGCCAAATTGAAGTCGCAACGCTCGCAACCGAAATTGACGTCTCCATGGTACCGCAAACAAGCTTTGCATAACTTATCGGAATTATTACGTCGAACAAGGGGGTGGGGGTGAGCTTCATGTTTTATTGTACTAGGAAGAAGAGCGCATTTGATGTCCAGCAAAAAGTCGCACTCCTTGCACTCATAGAAGAACCCATTAAAACTCCATTTGCAGATTGTACAATTAGAAAAACGAAAAAACTCCTGGAAATGGCTGAGGGAGAGTTTGTGCTGTGGATGATGGGAAGATGATAGCTCTTTTGGTAGCTGAGCACAATCTAAATGGATTAAGTATTTGCATTCAGCACAAGTATAACATGTACCTGAAATGGGTTCACCGCAACCATCGCACACTGTCTCCTGATCGTCATCGGTCATTTCTGTGTAATCATCTTTAACACTGTCGAGAATCAAAGGGTGATCATGGCTGAAGTGGTTAATTTCTGTTGATAATTCAATCTGTGGGATGCTATTTTGCTTGAGGAAATGTCGAATCAGTTGTGAAGATAATGTCTCCGCAGGCAAGCAGATCAAATCTGGTGTGACCCCACCATCACTAGAATTATAAAAAAAAAAAGGCATTAATTGTTAGATGAAATTAGCAGATCGAGCAAGTCTTTATACTTTTGATTTTTAATGGTTTTAGGGCCTGGAAAACAAAAAGAAAGAAACTCAAGTGAAGAAAGCATGCAGATTATGGATTCTGTTGTCATTCTAGACGGATCGATTTTGATGCAAACATTGATGGTTTAAGTAAATCAATTAGACTATTCCATGGCAAAAATTACACAATTGCATAAATATATATTCTATAACCAAGAAAAAGTGAGAAAGCAGAAAAGAATTAAGAGAGAATCTTACGAGCTAAAAGCATCCTCTTGGGACTCAGATGTGATGCATTTGAGATGGACGAAGTATCTACAAAGGCCACAATAATATACCCAATAAAGTGGGTGTAGTCTTTCACGACAGATATCACAATCAAATCCGTAAGACCGGTATTTTTCAGGAAGACAATAAGATAGGGAGAGAGGGTGAGGGTGGTCTTTGTGCGACGAGCTGATTGGAAGTGATCCACAAGTCTTGTGGATCCAGAATGAGCATACAGTACAATCATACAACTCATCTTTCTTTTCTATGCCGCAAGCATCACAGTTGAATAAAGCACTTCTTTTCTTGTGTTTTAAGGGGTGATGATGGCTTGTGTGTTTAAATATTGTGTCCTGATGGCTAGTGTTTTCAGATGTGCCTTCAACACATTGTGCACATAAAACATCCACATCAAACCTACACTTGGAACAGTGATAGTTAAAACGACGCCAACCTTTTTTGCAGATATCACAATAGGATTCTTCATAAGGTGGTTCTGCAAAGAGTTTAAGTGGGTGTTGTGGATGCATTATATGTGTAATCTCTAATGGTAATTCGGCACAGGATTTGTGAAGGAAGACTTTACATCTGCTGCAACAATATGCTGTTGATCCTGAGACTACTGGTTGTTCACAACCATAACAAACAACTTTCTTGCGCTCGTGATCATCTCCTTGCAAGTCCTTGATCAGTACAAGGGGATGATTATGGCTAAAATGATTAATCTCCATGTGTGTTTCACTCTTTGTTAATTTTACTCTCTTTCTGTCTCACAATTCAAATGCCACGAATGCAAACTTTTGAGAGTAATGACCCCATATAAATAGATCATGAAAGCCAAATAATTAATGTTTGTGAGAATAAACTTTTCGTGTCCAGAAAGTGATGTCAAATTGGTAATTCATAATTTGCTTCAATTGTTCATTGAGAATATAATTTTTCATTTTCACCAAGTTATACCAATTGTAGATAATTCTTACCTTCCGTAGTGACCAAGTGATACCAAATTCTTTCGATTTCACTTTTAAAATGCTTAAGTTTAATTTAATTAATTGAGACTTGACTCCTCTATAATTCTATTATCTACAATTTCATACAATACTTATTCTGATCAATATCATGTGTCACTAAATCTCATCTATGGACCATATTAATTTTGCTAAACCAACTTTTCAACCATAGTTAGAAAGTATTAAATATCAAATCTAAACTACCATGTTTAATTAGCAAACAAACATGGAAGGATAAGATATATATATATATTACTATCTTGGAAAAATAATCTAATGGCTTCATTTTTTTTTTTTTTTTGTCCAACTTCTATATTATTTTCTAAGTGATGCTTCAAGCACTTTTGGAAAACGTAATTCTTAGAGCACAAAAAATTAAATGGGTCGTTTTCTTGCATTTTTTTCTTTTGTTTATACATCTTATATATTGTCTATATAACATATATTGCATCGTTTTCTTACATCTTATATATTCTCTATACACATGGCTCTTGCATTTATCGTTTTCTTGCATTTTTTTTCCATGTGTTATTGTTTTGTTTCCTTTTTATTTTATTTTTGCAATCATATGCTTCTATATTTATTTGGAAATTAAATATGATAGTTTGAATTTAGTATTTAATACTTTCTAACTATGGTTGGAAAGCCAGTTTAACATAATTAATATGGTCCGTAGATGAGATTGAGTGACACATGACATTAATCAGAAGAAGAATTATATGAAATTGTAGGAAATAGAATTATAGAGGAGCCAAGTGTAATTAGTTGTAGATGATATGGTATAAATCTCTTACGATAGCTCCGAGTACACAATTTGCAAAACAGAAGAACCACATGGTGCCTTTTTCGGGGAACTCCTCTAACAATCAAATTAGTTATAGAATCACTTTGTATTCAAGCATCCTCAGTTTGCTTCAATGCCTTCCTTTGATACCCACATTTTCTTTAACATAGTGTATGAAAGCACTTGTATTGTGTAATTCATTTGATTTATAAATGAATTCCATGAGAATTTGTATTTAAAAATAAATTCTCTTATTTGGAATAGTAATTTGCAATACATGTGCATGGAATTGAAATTAAAATTTTTATTTTACTCATATAGCCCTCCTTTATTCTATTGGAATTAGTAAAATTTAGGAATAATAAATAAGAACTTTTGAACTATCTGACAAGCACTAGCATGGACTGTTGATGCCTTGACTTATTGATCAATTATTTTTTCTTCGTGTTTTATTGAAAGAAGAATGGTGAGGAAGAGGGTTTGAAATATATTTTATTTTTTTATCTTTGTATTTGAGTCAAAGTTAAACTTAAGTGTAAAAAAAAATTAAAGGATAATTTTGTCTTCAAAAGAAAAGAACTAACTTAAAAAACGTTGATTTGTAAATTCCACTTTTTGAGCAAGGATTTGGGTAAGCCTTGAGCAAATCTAAGATTTACAAATCCTGAATTTTTAATTTTTTAAAGTGATGTTTTGAAACATAAAAAGTTGAATTTGCAAATGAATTCTGTAAAATTTTATGAAATTCATTTGTTCCAAATAGTAATCAAATACACAATATCATTGTTAATATTGATATCTATTCTCCAGACAATACTATAAATTTTTACCATATAAATGAGAGTTGAACTATTACCCCAATGAAATAAAGCATAATCCTATCTTTTCTTTTTTAAACGCGTTATTGGTAATATTTCAATTTTTTTAGGAATAGTATTTATAAGACTCTTGTAATGAAGAGGCGGTTTGTGTCTTCTTCTAGTTTAGACTGGACGATGGGCCAGGTAAGTCTTCCATATTCCTATGGAGGTAAGGTCTATGTCCCCCTCCACTTTTGTATTCTCTTTTTTGGGTAATTAATAAAATTGCGGAGGGAAGTCCTTCTCCGTTTTAAAAAAAAAAAAAAAAATCCATTACTAATTACACGTCCGCTACTCATTTTTATGATCTTATTATTACGTCTTATCCAAAGCCTAAACAATTACACTAATGGCGCGCTTTCTAACGCTTTTACATTATTTAAATGACTTAGCACCCCTCTATGTTTTGTCAAAAGTATAAAATACCATCTTGTGTTTTAAAAGGTAGCTGATTACCCCTCAGTATTTTATAAAAGTAATTGAATGCCCCCTGTGTTTTAAAAGGTAGCTGATTACCCTCCTGTATTTTATAAAAGTAGCTGATTACCCCCTGATTCTCTGGTAATTGAGATACCAAGGTTCGAACTCATAAGGTGGGGGCAAGAAAGGGTGGGGGAAAAAAGAAAAAGTTGGTAATTCATACTTTGCATCAATTGTTCGTTGAGAATATAACTTTTCATTTTTACCAAGTGATACCAAGTAGATAATTCTTAATTTTCGTAGTGATGAAATGATACCAGGTACTTTCGATCACTGTTGTCGGAATCGTACAATTCGCGATTCGAATCGTATGATTCGATACGATTCAGTTATAAAACGATACGAATCGAATGGGAGAATCGTGAATCAACGTGAATCGCATATGAATCGTAGCGAATCATATGAATCGTACGATTCACTGAATCGTTCGTGATTCGGGCCACAATTAAAAAAAGCCCACTTCAATTTTTTTTTCAATAAAATAAAATCAGCCCAATTTTAACAAATAAAATCAGAAAATATGGGTTGGACTTTAATTATTTATACCTAAACCAAAGCCCTGAATGTTAAGATAAAATAAATAAAATAATTAAGTGTATGCCTACATGCATTAACCATGAATCTCATTGATATTTACAGTCAAAGTATGGGTTGGACTTTAATTATTTTATTTATTTTATCTTAACATTCAGGGCTTTGGTGTTGATCATTAAAATATGGTTAAGAAAAAATAAAAAGAACAAGACACGACATGGAATCATTGCTCGAGGGTTGTTGAGAAAAATAGAATGCACTTAAAGTGTAATTATTGTGGAAAAGAGTTTTGGGGTGGTGTTATAAGAATGAAATACCATTTAGCTTGTACTCATAAAGATATTGGCCCTTGCCCCCAAGTGAGTGAAGAAGTTAAATTACTCTTTGTAGACATATTGAAGGAGAAACAACCAATCAACATTGATGTAGAATGCTTTCATGAGTGTGATGGTTCACAAAAGAAAAAAAGCATTGATTCTTTTATGATAAAAGAGAAAGATGGGAATTAACAAGCATTAAACCAAATGCTGGAAAAAAAAGAGCCCGTGATTCGGGATATATGTAGATTTCTATATGGTTGTGCTTTAGCTTTTAATGTTGTGAAAAGCCCATTATTTACTCAAATGCTTAAATCCGTTGGAGAATATGGTAGGGGTCTAAAACCCCCTACCTATCATGAAGCAAGGGTTTCGTACTTGAAAAATAAAGTTGAATGTGTACATCAAGATTTAGAAGAGTTTAGGAAAGAATGGAAGAAAACGGGTTGCACATTGATGTCTGATGGTTGGACAGATGGGAAGCATCGCTCCATAACTAATTTTCTAGTTAATAGTCCAAGAGGCACAGTTTTTATTAGATCACTTGATACCTCCTCAATAATTAAAAGTTCTTTTAAAATGTATAAATTGCTTAATGAATTTGTGGAGGAAATTGGAGAAGAAAATGTTGTCCAAGTGATAACGGATAGTGCCTCGAGTTATGTAGGTGCCGGTGAACTTTTCATGACTGAAAGAAATAAGTTGGTTTGGTCCCCATGTGCGGCACATTTGATAGATCTTATATTTTCAGACATAGGTGAATTGCAGGTATTTAAGGATACCATTGACAAAACAAAGAAAGTGACTACATTTATTTATCGACATGTTTGGGTACTTGACTTATTTTGAAAGTATAACAAACAAAGAGATTTGACAAGGCCTGGAGTTACTAGATTTGCCACTTCTTTTTTGACTTTGAGAAGCTTCTATGATCGGAAAATTCCACTTAGGAGTATGTTTGCATCGGAGGAATAGGAAATAAGTCCTCATTCAAGTAACACAATGGGGAAAATGGCACAAGAAATAATTTTGGGATATGCTCGATTTTGGAAATCAATCAAATATTGCATTCAAAGTGCGTTACCTTTGGTTAAAGTGTTGAGACTTGTGGATGGTGACTCAAAACCGCCAATGGGATATATTTATGAATTATTGGATAGAGCAAAAGAAGAGATTGCTAAAAACTTTAACCATGTTGAGACTAGATACAAAAGCATTTGGGCTATCATTGATGAAAGGTGGGAATTGCAACTCCATAGCCCACTGCATGCGGCAGGTTACTATCTCAATCTGAGGTACATTATTAATTCGTTTATATTTTTATGTACAACTAAACTTTATAGCTTTGTAATGTGAATCCATATAAATGTTATACTTGTAGGTTTCATTATGATGCTAAGTTCAATCCAAATAGGAAAGTGAAGACTGGCTTATACAAAACTATTGAGAGAATGTATCCTAATGTAGAATCAAAGGTGAAAATAGATGAACAATTGGAAAAATTCAAGAAGGCGGAGGGAATGTTTGGTATGAGCATGGCGATCTTAACAAGAGACAAGAAACAACCCGATACATAAATTTTTAAAAAAACACGACTCTTAGATACACATCCCCTTATAGTTAATACTTATTTACTATAATCTTACCCTTTTTGTAGCTTTGTGGTGGGAGAGCTATGGAGAGGATTGCCCAGAGCTTCAAAGGCTAGCTATACGAGTGCTAAGCTTAGCTTGTAGTGTCACGGGATGTGAAAGAAATTGGAGTACCTTTGATCTTGTGCACTCAAAGAGAAGGAATCGTTTAAAGCAACAAAGATTGAACTCTCTTGTCTTTGTGAAATATAATATTCAACTTCAAATGAGACATTTGAAAAGACAAGAGCAAGGTGACACTTACGATCCTATTTGCTTATCGGATATGGAGTCTGACAATGAATGGACTACAAAGAAGGAAGATCCTTGTCTCCCCGAAGATCATTCGTGGATGGACATTCAAGAATGCTTTCAAGATGAAGAAATGCTTATTGGTAGAAAAAGAAAGAGAGGTATATTTTTTATTTGGTGGCTAATGTACTTCATACTAGAGATATTAAATAGAGTTGTTTGCGAAAAAATAATTTCTTTGTCCTATCTTATGATTATCATAGGGCCAAGAATTTTAAATCCAGACAAGAAGCGAAAGGGAAAGGGCAAGGGAAAGGAAAAAGAAAGTGAAAAACATGTTTTAGAAGAGGAGGATGATGAATTCATTGAAGATGACACTCATGATGATATAGAAGAGAACTTAAACAAAGATGTCATGGTGGATGATGCCGATGACGATGATGATGATGATGATGATGATGATGATGATGATGATGTCGAAGGAATAGATTTATTCCTAGACCTAGACTTCAGAGATGGTAGACATTAAAGAACAAAAACATCTCAGAATTTTGGAACATAGCTTTAATGGCTTCATTTTTTGCTTTGTGTATAAAGCCTTCACTTGAAAATAGAAAGTTGATACAAATGAAGAACATAGCTTTAATGGCTTCATTTTTGCTTTGTATATAAAGCATTGACTTGAAAATAGAAAGTTGATGCAAATGAACTATGCATTGAGTCCATAAATATATACTTGTCTTTACAACTAAAAACTGTTAATGGAAACATAATATGTCAAATATCAACTAGTTTAAAATTTGTGACTGAATCGGTACGTTTCACGATTCAATTCAATTCACGATTCAAAAAAATGACATTTCGATTTACGATACGATTCATGATTCGACAACTATGCTTTTGATTGCACTTTTGATATGCTTGAGTTTAATTTAATTAATTACAGAATTAATCCTTATGGCACTTCAGTATACCCTTAATGAGAACCAACTTGATTAATTGTGCAGTTTAAGTTAATGAAATTATAGTGTTGATGGTGTTAGAATTAAAAAAAAAAAAGTTTTCTTCAATTTTAAACAATGCATTGAATCTAATTTTATTATTTCTTCTTTAATTTTAAATATTGTAGGGATTTTATTATTAAATATTATACTTCTTTCCAACAACCCATGCAAGAATTAATCACCAATGCTATTATTCATAATATGTCTCGCTTATAAAATATTTAATATGAAATCCTGACTATCTCTTTCAAAAGCCTATTCAACCCTTTTTTACTTTTTTTTTGGTTTATGTATAAAGGATGACGAAATCATGGTTCGAATTCAAAATCTTTAATTAAAATACTATACTCTCTTACTTGATCATTCCAACCAACACTTGAGTGTTATTCAACCTAATTTTGAGTTTCGAATACTTTAGATCCTCATCTTTTATTTACCTCTAATCTTGTTTTCCCTTTTTCTCTGGTCATACACTAATCTTGTTTGACCTGTGCTAGCTCTGTGAGAGTTTTTTTTTCTTTTGTTTTGCCTTTTCTCTCCTTTCCATATAGGTAACCATGTATGTTTATATCTATACGAGTAATGTTAGATGTCACCTTTTTTCTATCACCAAATTATCACCTTCTAATTGGTATGCTTAGTTGTCATGCCAACTAGATAAATTTAGTTCATTTCCCACTCTTCATTTATTAACTTTGTTTAATTTCTCTCTTTTCTTTTATTAAAATTTTTCTCTATTTATTTTTCCATTTTTCTCTCCTTAATTAGCGTTTACTATATTCTCTCTCTTTCTCTTCTGTTTTAGCCTTCTATACGTCAGTAATTTTTTTCCACTTAAAAATCACATAGTTGGCTATTATACCTCAAAATTATGCAGACACTTTTGTCATCTCCATGTTTCTCTTTTTGATGTAATGAGAAAAAATATATATTAATAATGTATGTTTATATCCTTTTCTTCACAATTGACTATGTCACTTCAATTGATAAGCCAATAAATTCTCTCTCTCTTTTTTTTCTATAGAAATAATATCTTAAATCTCATCCTAAAACCCGACCTTAGTCTTATATTTTCTAAAGAAATATTAGCTCTTCTCAAAGCTTCCGTCCTTAGACTTAATTAACTTATTTTTTTGCAATCTCAATCATATTTTTCTTATTTTCATTTTATGTAATTCTCTCTAAAACTAAAAGAAGATTAAACATACTAATTTCGCTATATTTTTGTTTATTACTTTTTATGTGCAACATAGAATTATTCTTCTTTTTGGTGCTAGTATATGATAATGATAAGACAAGTGAAAAAATTGTATAGATATCAAAAGTCAAAGTTAAAAAAGGAGGAAACTTTAATTAAGGGAGAGAAAAAATGGAAAAAGAGGATAGAGAAATTAAATAAAGCTAATAAATGAAGAGAGAGAAATAGAATAAATTTATCTAGTTGACATGACAACTACACATACCAACTAGGAGGTGATAATTGAGTGATAAAAAGATGGTGACATTTAACATTACTCTTTTAAAAAATATTTTTGCGAAGTTATTTTTACATAATGCAAAAAATCATTTTCTTTTTCTTTCTCAAATATACCATTTCATACCTTTTTAAAACCAACATTTGCCCTTAAAATTTTTAAAAGCTCAACATTGTCCAATTTAAGCTAAACAACTAACAACTTTTTTTCAACAACACTTTTAACCAAAGTTCTATATCTCAAAAACTAAAATTTCACATTTAAATCAAATACTCTATCACTTTGTATTCAAGCATCCTTATTTTGCTTTTATTTCAAAATCACTTTGTATTCAAGCATCCTCATTTTGCTTTTATGTCCTCCTTTGATACCCACATTATTTTTTATAGTCATCGCATGAACAATATCTTTGTTAATATTGATATATGTTCTCCCGGTGATACAATAAATTTTTATCATATAAATGAGAGTTGAAATATTACCCGATGTTGTAAAGGAAAATCCTATCTCTTCTTTTAAAAAAAAATTATTTAATTAACATAACTTCAGAAGATCCGAAAGAAACATCAATATCATGTTAAGTGAGAAGGTAGACAAAAGGATCCAAAACTGAATTTTAAGTGAGAAGGTCAACTATGTCAATATCTTATGGAACTGTTCTTTTTTTTTTTTAAAATAAAACTAATTTATAATGAAAATCAGTCCTTTACTAGTTACATGTCCACTACTCATTTTTTATGATCTTATTATTTATGTCTTATTCCAAAGCTTAAAGAATTACATTAATGTGGATCTTTATTACATAAATTTATCGCCAACCAGTAGTAGTAGCTCTCTAACTCTATTACATAATTTTATCGCGGATGAACTACACTAGCCTCTCCTGTGTTTTTAAAAATTACACAATATCCTCCTGTTATCCAAAACTTGTATAATACCCTCTTGTGATTTACTAAACTTAGTCCACATGCCTTCTCCCTACCTTTTCGGCAACATAGACAATGGAACTACACAAAAGAACTTAAATTCCCTTAATTCTTTTTTTTTTTTATCTCTTTTCTCTCTTTTTTTCCTCCTTAATTCTATATACATATGTGTGTGTGTGTGTGTGTGTTATATACACATACATACCAAACCAAAAAGAGAAAGAGATATATAAATAGGGTGGCTGAGGGGTTAACAGGGTGGAGTTGGGTAGAAAGGCTGATGAGATGGGGTGGGGTAAGGGCCTGACAAAGTGTCAATGGTTGGTGGCGGGGTGGGATGAGGTGGGGGGCTGATGATGTAGGGGGTTGGGGAAGATGATCATAATAAACCTCCTGTGTTTGCCAAGTGATGTCAAGTTGGTAATTCACACATTCAGACGAGTTCGAATTTCATTGGGTAGGGGAAGGTGGGGGTGAGGGGAAAAAGTTGGTTATTCATACTTTACTTCAATTATTCATTGAGAATATAATTTTTCGTTTTCACCAAGTGATACCAAGTAGATAATTTTTACTTTTCTTAGTGACGAAGTGGTACCAGGTTCTTTTAATTGTACTTTTGAAATGCTTAAGTTTAGTTTAGTTAATTGTAGAGAATTTATCATTATACTAGCTCATAATTGAGTACTAAAGCTGAACATTTTTGCTATGTTATAAGCTATAGTGAGAGAGTCTCTTATATGTAGAGTAATCTATCTTGGTCATTGGAGGACTTTCCAAACTCATCTTACTAGTGCATGTGTAATGCATTAGACTGGAAACATTGATCGATTTTCTCGGTTAGTATAAAATTAGAGCACAATATTGGTCAACCAAGTTTTACAAAACTGCAAGCGTACGGGTCAGTGTCATACATGATTGAGTGTGAGAATCGTATCCACAACCACAGGAAGGCTTCTAAGTGAATTCTAGTAGAGTTTGTGTGAAATTTTATAGGGAGAATACCTTAAGTGTGGACTGAGCTTGTCAAACCACTTAAAAATCCTTGCACAGAAGAGAATTTTATTGTAGCATTGCAAATTTTAAAAGTTGTGTATTACTTTAATTTCTTAATCCTAATTCACTCCCTATTAGTATTATTACCTCCAATAATATCTCAGTTGTTAATTTAACTTGTTAGATTCTTCACAATAAGACTTGATGTTAAAATATGAAAAACTGGTAGTAACATTAGAAATACATTGGTGTGGCTCTAGAATTAGTTACAAGAGTTTTATGGGAAGTCGTCTTCACCAAATTAGGCTTTTTTGGATTTTATTTACTTGGCTTGAACTAAGTAGAATGACCCTTTTCTTTTATTGATTTTTATTTTCTTTGAAAGATAATCAATATTATGAAGTCAGTACATGTATGGATTACGTATATTTTAAAATCTTATATTGGTGAATGTTTTGGATTTTTTGAGACTAATTATTATTATCCTTAATTGTATCATGTTCTAATTTAATGCATAAAATGGTCTTATTGTCTGAATAACTAATTTTTGTGTTCAATTAAATTATTATCTATTCTACATAATTGCATGATATTAATCTTTTTAAAATAAGTTTTAAAACAAAAAATGTGTTTGGCAACTATATGGTGAATAGTACCAGTTACTATTCACATGAACAATGACCAGGGTCAATGTTCACTGGAATAGTGTGTGACCATCAAGTCACTAGACATAGGGAGTTTTATGAGTTACGTTGATTTTTCTATAAACATAAAGATTAAAATTTGGGACCAATTAAAACGTGTTTCAATCATGAATACCTATAAAACATTTTTTCTTGCACTTTTCACTTAAGCTTTGATAACGACTACTATGTACCACTTGCACCATATCTTCAAGTTTGTGACCTAGCTAGGGTAGAATGAGATTTGAGGCATTTTTAAGTAGGGTTTGAAATACACTAAGTTCTAGGTAACGCATTATCTTTTCGTTTGGATTCCCTTTCGCTTGTGATGGTCGAGTCAATCTAGCTAGCCATCTTTTAACTATGTTACTAGTTGTCACCGTAACCGTATGTGGGTTTCAACATAGTGATTTGAAGGGATTTCAGATTTTGGAGTATGGCTCAACATTTTTGCACTGTGACTATAGCTCATTTTTGCACCTTTTGTGTGGCATACACTTATCCAAAACTAAATAAATAAATAAAAATATTTTATAAAGATCGTTTTAGTTATGGCATGGTATTTGGATTTACCTTTCTTCTAATTGTATTATTTTGTGGATTGGTGAGGAATGGGTCTTTTTGCAAGGGCACATGGATAAAAGACTACCATGGTAGTAGGACATCAGTCTTTCTTTTACGTTTTTTTTTGTTAATAATTGAGAGTTGTGTCTCCCCTTATGGTTGAAATTTTTAGTATAGTTATTACTATAGTTTTACGATCTTACAAATGCTTATATTTGTAGGTTTATTCAACAATTTATTTTGGGACTCGTGTATTTTTAGTTAGTTTGTTTGGTTTAATCTTTATTTTTGAAATTAGAGCGTTGTGCGCTTAGGAAGTATACCTTTTTCTTTCAATTACACGACAGCTGCGTCCAAAATCGTCTTATTAGTGACATTGGGACGTGTCAGGACTAGAAATATAGTTGAAACCCTCCCTGGTTCAAAAACCACTGGAACATTTTAGGCCCAATGCCTTGGCTGCTTCCTGGCCATAGATGAGGAGAGAGCAAGAGCTATTAATTAGCTAATCTAGTACAGTGGATGACATACTTCCAAATGATGGAAGTGATAACCAAGATGGTTGATGTGAAAAAACATTTCAACATTTTTTTCATTTAAAGTATTTCTTTAATTATTACATCAAACGATAATCATGATTATGATTATGCTGAAATAGTCATTAGTCTTTTACACAGTCGGTAGGACTCAGACCTCATCTGTCCAAACTAACTCTCCATGTAGGAGTGTTGAGTATTTCGCGTTGTAACCAATATGGATCAACAACCTCTTTCTTCTCTCTCAGCCTCTGGAAGAAGCTTCTCCACTGATCCATGGTACGCCTTAGACGAATACTCTTTTGACCTCCAAAGAGAAACTTGATCAATAAACATATACTGAAAGGAGGATAACGGATGATGATTCATGTCCGAATCCACTGAGGCAGCGCAAGCACATAAGCAATAAAAAGGAGCCCTGGTATCTAATCAGCTAAAACTTCAGAAGTAAAACTCGGGCCTCCATATAATGATAGAAATCAATCCTCTCTCATGAACGAAGTCTTGATATTCATATGATCGTCCATTTCTTCGTCATATTTTAATCCAATTCACAAGGTAATTAAAAAATATGCATCATCATTATTTTTACATATATTTCCAGGTTTTTAATCTGGTCCAAAGGGTTGAATTATATGTTTCAGGTAAAAATTACTGCAACGCTGTACCAAGAGTCCAAGCTCTCCCAACTTAGTAAATGAGAGAGAAATCCCTCTTTAGGCATCAATTAATACTTATGGATCAATTTGTCACTCCTGTAAGATTTACTATTATAAGAATTTTTTCACAGCTTTTAACTGTGAGTATCCTTGCTGCTAAGGTTCACACTTTCAGCTTTGTAACTAAAATTTTGCCTACCACTGGGGAGTCTATGGATGTAGAAGCCAGCCTGTGCAGGAAACAGCCACTCAACCATCACCAAAGGCAAAAGAAAAACTTATGCAAGCTAGTTTATTCGCGATATGAAATTGGAGAATGCAGATCACAATTACAATTATACTGTTTGGTTGCAATGCAAGTGCTCAGATTAGGCTGGGTTTTGTTGACAAGTTACTGATGAGCTGGCAGTTCCAAAGGAGAAAGAAAACGCAATGCAGGGGACATGGCAAGGCACACAAACACAGACAGAGGAAAGAGGAGAGAGAGAGATTACCATAAATACAAAGCCAACAGTTGCCAGTACTATCACTTGCATAAGCTCATCTAAAATCTCTGGAAGACCTTCATCATCTGAATCACCAGAACTATCACCACCCCCACCGCCACCACCACCACCACCACCACCACCTGGAGGATTTCCGCCACTGCCACCGCCACTGCCCCTGCCTCCATCATCAAAGTATTCTTGTTTTTTCATCTGCTGACGTAACACATCTTCTATTGACTGGTCTTTCTTTAAATTTCCCATGGCATTCTCAAGAGCCTTCCATGGAGAAGCCTGATGCCAATTTGAGGACAAGTGAGTTGACTTTGGAATCTTTTTCTTCGAATAATATTTGAGAGGCGGGGGGTTTGGATTTTTATTTTGGAGGGGCTGGGGAAGGATGTGATTAAAAGAGACAAAGATAACTACACCGGAGACAATGCTAATCAGTTCTATCGCCAACCGCTTAATCAAATATGCTTAAATTTTACAAAAAGCAAAACGAAGATACAATTAAATTATGAAATTAAGCAACATCACTAACTCATGACTACTGCCTTGCAGTTACTATTATTTTTGGGTGGTGATATGCAGCAGGAATAGTAAGTAGGTGGTATCAACACAGGTCATAAACAACCTCTTTAAATTAATAGCATTAATTTCATAATTTAATTGCACTTGGACACCTCTTGGAAATTGGTATCATGCTGGTCCTTTATTATATACAGTAGAACCTCTTTAAATTAATAGTGTTAGAACTACCAAATTTTATTAATTTAGCGAGATATTAATTTATCTATAAATTAATAGTTATTAATTTATAGATATATTTTTATTTTTTTTGGCTTTATAGTAAATATATTATGATTATGATGTCTTTTTTTAAAAAATGACTTGTATTTTTTCGATCCAATTTAAAAAGATTAGTAATGAAAATAAAAGATAAAATTTAATTTAGTAGGATTAGAATAAAGTTTCTCTAATCTCGCATCTAAGTCCTTTTAGGATTATGATGAAGACTAATTTCTCTAATCTTGTATCATAATCCTTGTAGGATTATCTCAATTTTTTTCTTTAAATAATTAAATATGAGATTCAACTAGATTTGAATTTCAACAAAAGAGAAGTTACTCTACATTCATATTTTAAGAAAACCTCATGGTCAATTTATTATGTACTTTTTAGCTAATTATTAATTTATGAAATATTTGAATCAATAATATATATATATATATATTTAAATGTATTATCTTATAATTTTATCGAATTATCAACTTTTTACATTGGTCCCAAGTCGAGACACACTTTTTTATTAATTAAAAGAGATTATTAATTTATCGAGTATTAATTTAAAGATGTTCTACTGTAATTTAGTATAGGGTAAATTTCACACTTAGTCCCTATTGTTTATATGCTTTTTCAATGTAGTTCCTAATATTTTAAAATTTTCAAAGTAATCCCTAATATTTATAAAAATTATTCAAAATGGTCTCTATTATTCAAATTTATCCAATTTGGTCCTTATTATTTAAAAAAAAAAATTAAATTAGTGTCTATTATTTCCTAACAAAATTCAATCAAGTCATTACACGTGACCCTATTTTGGGACTAAATTAAATTTTATGGGAAGCAATAGGAACTAAATTACTAAATTAAAGAATTATAGTAGCTATTGAGTAAGTAATGACTAAATCATTCAATGATTTTGTTTCCTCATTATATACTTTTCTGAGTCTCTCAACATGACCATGCGGCTGGTACTTGGCTTCTTTTATCAAGTTGAAATGTCAAATTTATGTTTTATGGCGAGGCAATTTGAAAAAGTTCTAGATATTGACTTCGCCAATGTAGTGACTATTCTAACATTGAGTGTCCAGCTCCTCCACTATCCATAACGGACACAATGTTTGCCAATCAACTGCACACATTTATATGCTGCAACAAAAGTGATGTCTTGGAGCAAGATTTTGACGCCGCAATTGCATATATGCCTTTATAATTATCACATGACTTAAACTCGAGCATTTCTCATGAGACAATATTTCAAGATTTTTATTGCTTTATAGATACCGACATGGAATTATCCCTTTGAAAAAAAGGACCTAAGGTACACAAAGAATAATCTAATATATCTTTTAATGAAGACTAATAATAAATGCATATCATAAATGGAGGGAAAAAAAAAAGAAGAAAGAATAATACCATAGGATAAATCAGATTTTCATTATAATTGAAGAAAAAATAAAAAGAGAGAATATTTCTACATATTTTATTGCTTGTATGGTTTTCAAATCATTCATAATACAATCAAGATTCACATACATTCATTCCTCGCTATCAAGTATTTGCAATCAATACAAGTATAGCATGTACCTGAAACGGGTTCAGCACAAGCGTTGCACACAGTCTCCTGATCATCATCGGTCATTTCTGTGTAATCATCTTGGACACTGCCGAGAATCAAAGCCTACCAATGGGCATCAACTAAAATTTGCTGAAAGCCATCAACTAAATTTTGTCGCTAATTTAGTGACGGAATTACAATATGTTATTAATATTCCGTCGTAAATCTATCGGCCATCACTAATCCGTCGTAATGCTGCGAGGAATTAGTAACGAAATTTAGTTATGAATTTTTATGTTGCAAAGTCGTCGTTAATCCGTCACTAATTAGTGACTGAATATTTTTCATCGCTAAATCTATCGCTATTTAGCGACGGAAAAAATTCCGTCACTAAAAGCCCTCCCCCGTTTCAATTTTTCTTGCATGCATGCATCAACTAAATTTTGTTGAAAATCATCAACAGACACCAAAGTGTTTGACAGAGAAACTCAATCAAGAATCCTCAGAATTTCTCTTTCGTTCACACATAGAGAAGAGATTATCATCTGGCCTCACACAAAAAAAAAATAGGCTTCCTTGTTTTTGGTTGTTGACGTTATTGTTGAGCTTAATGAATTACATTTGTTTTCCCAGTAAAAAAAAAAAAAAAAAATTATGTTTATCTGTACATGGTCAATGTGAAAATTTGGAAAAATTCATATGAGAAAAATATATTTTATATTTTTGGAAGTACAATGCTTTCCATTTTCTCTTCTTCATTTTTGTTCATTATGAAGCAGCATAATGGTATATAGTGTAATGACCTGGTCATTTGGGGCCAATTAATGGCCACATAATTCTCACCACTAATTTATGGCTGAGTAGTTATTAGAAATTTTGAAAAAAAAATAATAATAAGGATAATTGATTACAGTCCTACTTACTTTAGGACTCTTTCATCAGAAATAGGAAAAAAAAAATGATAAGGGATAGAACGTTCAAAGTTTACGCTTACACTTCTTTTTGCATCTATAATTGACTATATAAAAATATTGAAAAAAATAATAATTATTCTCTTTTAGGATACAGAATTAGAGAGGACGAAAATTCCTACTAACATGGTGATTAAACAATAAGTAATTTCTTGATTGGGGTTTTGTGCGGATTAGAAGAGTACTAGTTGAAAGTGTGTTTATTTGGTAGAATCCACGTTCTATGGATTAATGGTAAATGAAACTTTCTTTTGTTTGTATATTCCTTATTTAAATCTTATCGTGACGATCTAATTAATATGAATTAGACATATCCCTATTGTATTGTTCTATTTGAATGATTGACTGTGAGTGATGAATCGCTCCTGAAAATTTATGTATCGTATTCTTCGTTAATTTCCGTCATTTATTTCTAATTTTCCACTCTTGTTTTTTTTTTTCCTAACAGTGCCTATGCGTTTGTAATATTCCTGTACGTGTTGATATTGCTTGGTCGAAAACTTACTGACTCGTTTCCAAACTTTAAAAAAAAAAAAGTTTTGCAATGCCACTTTGTTGCGTGGGGTCCACAGACCCTATTGTCTTCAAATTGCAGCCAACTTGTTTTTTTTTTTTTAGAATTGAATCAAAACAAAAGTTGCAAAGAACTGCAAGTTCCCTGCAGCAAATTTGCTATACCGACTGTAGCGATCGGATTGTACAGTTTGGTCGCCGCAGTCCAAATTATTTTACTTTATCTTTATTTTACTATTATTATTATTATTTAATTATTATTACACTTCAGAAAAAAAAAATTCGTTTTACTTGTAGTATTTAATTATTCTATGAAACTTTACTTTTAGTTCCTTTTAGTTTCATTCTAAACTAAATGTATTGGTAATCAAGCTAAGTTGATATTTGAACAAGCTCTCATTGACCCTTTGATTGTTCTGTTCTATTTTTCTTCCCTTCCACACTGTCATTATTATGTAAATAATCCATGTCATCTTTGGTCAGTTCCAGGCACTAATTTTCTTGCATCCCTATTTTATGTTTCTTCCCTAAAATCATATAAAGGATATCTGAATACTTTCTTGGTTGTAAACTATTAATGGTACTGATACTGTTATGGTACCACTACAAAGATACTGTTACTGTGTTACACTTGTAGATACTGTTACCATTATCGAATAATTGGGCCCCCCACACTTACTGAACTGTACGTAGCTGCATCGGTTGAATGCAGCCACAACTTTTCTTCCCTGATGTGTCTTGTAATAGTTTATATACCGTATAAGTTTTTGAATGCAACTGAAAATGAAGTGTTTTTTGTTTGGACATCTTACGAGTATTAATAGTGATCTTCTGTTTGATGTGAGTCTTCCTGCAAGTCATACATATTGTTAATATCATCTAGTGCTATACTTTTTGGTCTCTTCTATCATCTGTCTTAATCTTTTGTTGTGGGATAAGTTCACTTACTGGGCTTTTGTTTGCTCACAATATTTGTTTCTGCCTGCTTTTTTTACAGTTAAAACAGAGTAAGCACTTAGGCAATGGACATTTGAACATGATGGGCTAAGCTAAAGAGACTTCATTTGTTTAATCTCTACTAGTACTATTAGACTGGGATAATCAATTATAGTATTTTTGTTGAATGTGATAGATGAGGAATTTGACCTCCTCTTCTTATTGTATTTGGGGATTGTTTTGTGAATTTTAATGTTATTTTGAGGTTGGAGACTTGTTAAATTTTATGGTTTAGTGACTCTGATTATTGGTGTTGTGGTTATGTGCCTAGCGAGCTTGAGAGGCTAGACTCTTTAGGCTCGCAACATGTCACGTACCAGATCCTATTTTTGTAGTGGGATTTAAGGCGTGACATATAGAATACTAGAAGTGGATGGTCCATTTTCTGTTCAGGGAAATGGAGCAAACTACTGGCCATTTGGTCTAATGGTATGATTATTGTTTTAGGTGCGAGAAGTTTTGAGATTAATTTTAGGAGTTTACGACATTCTCGTAATGTAAAATTTTCTTAGGGCTCTCTTTGAACAAAAAAAAAAGAAAAAGGAACAAGGGAGAATTTTTATATAAAGTACAATGACTATTTCAAATTCTATTCAAGTTTCAATTGCTTTTTATATTGAAAAGATCAATTTAAATTTTAAATTTATTGTTCTAACCATGACTTTTGCCGGTAATGGAATTTATGATCAAGCAAAGTGAAATTGAAGAGGCCTGGAGTATACATGGCTATGTTTATCCCCGTACACGGGTAATGGTGGATATTGGGTGGATCAAACTTTTAGGGGGTTTTAAATTTAATGTTGACGGTAGTACTCGGGGAAACTCAGGGTCAGGAGGAGTAGGGGGAATTATTCGTGACAAACTTGGCCAATGGGTCGTGGGGTTTGCAGTCAACCTTAGGGCTTCTTCTAGTCTTCGTGCTGAATTTTATGCTCTTTGAGAAGGTTTAAACTTGGCGCAAGCATGCCATTTGGAAGAGTTGATTATTGAAACGGACTCTATTTTAGTCATCAACATGATCAATGGTAACCTACGGAATTCTAATCCTTTGCGCCCAATGGTCAAAGATTGTAAGCGTATTCTTTCACGCCATGATGGTTTCAAGCTTGTTCATATTTTTAGAGAGGTAAATAAATGTGCAGATTTTATGGCTCGGTTTGGAAGGGTGCAGTCGCTGGGCATCTCTCAGATTCATAACCCCCCTGAACCATTGCAAATTCTTGTGGAGAAGGATAAAAGAGGAGATTCTTCCCCTAGAAGTATAATCACTTAGCTGGCTTTCACCTTTCGAAGATAAAATAAAATAAAATAAAAAGTGAAATTGATTGAAACTTATATGAAGATTTTGCATTATTTTGGCTTAATTTGGATACTCTAATGCCACAATAACATTATTCAGAAAATTAATGATGGTGAAGTGATGATACATTTGTAATAAACTAAAATGATTTAAATAATTGAGTGTGAAGATCAAATAATTGTATTATTACTTCAACATCATTAATCTCTTTAATAATGTTATTAAGATATCCAAATCTGTTTTGACTAGGCTCATCTCAACTCGTATTAATTATAAACTTGAGGGACTTGGTTAACAAATTTTTTTTTTTGGGGCAAACTTGGTTGACAATTTACTCTAGATAAATGTATCACTAAGCCTAGCCAAAAAAAAAAAAAAAAATGTATCACTAAGTGTTCTGGCTCTACATCGTCGTCGCTAAACGGAACAAATCAAAGCCCTACCCCTTCCCTATAAAAACGATACTATAGTAATAGAAGTCCTTTTTTTAATTTTTTTTAAAACCATCAGATAGTATTAGAAGATTTCACGAGAAGTTTATCATATTTGGACGGAGAGAAATAAGAGACTTAGCGATAGTGGCAGCCTAGAAGGAGGAACAAATATTTAACTGTATTGTTTTTTTTATGTAAAGAACAAACTTAATTTTGGTAAAAAATATAGGAATAGCTACCTGAACAAAGAGATTTGTAATGTTTGGGATGTTGATATTTGAATCCTAGCATAGTTCTCTTGACTTGTATTTCTTGATTGTCCGTGTTCATATCAGTGAAATTTTTACTTACAGAGAAAAAAAAAAGTCACTATAGTGAAACCAACATGGGATTTAAGCCATTCCCAGTCTTTATCTGTAACAAATTAATCAAATTTATTGGTTTTATATATTTATTTATTTAAATTTTGTCTAAGAAAGCAAAGAAAAATGACGAGAAATATATAATCTGAAATTTCGATGAGGGATTTTTGTATATATTAATGGCCTTCAAAATTCTCTGATTGGTTTGTGATCAACTAAAACGTGTTGACTAACTAAAATATTTCTTATTTCTTATTTCTTATTTCTTATTATTATTTTTATTATTATGGTAGTATGATCTATTTGTTCGTTACCTTTAATTTTTTGAAAAAATGATTCAATTAGTCCTAAACGTTTGTTTATTTTGATATTTTAGTTTCAAACTTTTTAAATCGGACATTTTAATCCCAAACATTTTATATAAAGGATACCATTACTCTATTAACTCATTTCTGTTAAATTTTTCATTCACATTTAGCCTTTATTGTTTATATATTTTAGATATTTCGTCCTTATTTTTTTACAAATCACGCAATTGGTCTTCAATGTTTATAAATGTTTCACCATAAATCTTTATTGCTTACGTATTTTGAACATTTAGTCTCCTTTATTTTAAAAGTCACGCGGTTAGTTCCTATTTTTTGTTCTAATATTAGCTTCAAAAGTTCAATTTGGTCAGTTTTACCGTGAAGCACATCTATTAGCTTCACGGAATTTATGTGTCAGCTTATAGTCTAGGTAATTGGGTCCTAATTAGAGTGTATTCCTCTTCATAAAAGAAAAAAAAAAAGAATTTGGCAAAGTAGTTCGTGTTTACCATAATATTATGTGAGAAAATTGCACAAATAGTCCCTATTATTTTTCTGAAATTTAAAATTCATTCATATTATTCAAAATTAGTCGTTTAGCCCCTTTTATTTCCCAAAAGTTCAAGTTTGTTCTCATTGTTCAAAATTGACCAATTTAATCTTTATTATTTTTCAAAAATTTTCAATTTGCTAATTTTGAATAGCAGGAATGAACTTGAAATTTTTGAAAATAATAAGAACTGAATTGACTAATTTTTAATAGTATTAACGAACTTAAAATTTTGAGAAAATAATAGAGACCATTAAGTTGTGCAAATTTCCCTATTTAATTTTCCGAATTTTTCATTCTTGTGTGTGAATAGTACAACGTTAATTTCTCATTGGTGCGTTCCAGAAAAGACATTACCTAAGAGCCTCACCACTGGAATTAACGTCCCAGAATGCAGCTTTTAGCAACCAGCCAAGAAAATCTGAGTTTGGTGTTTTACGATATTAGTTTACGTAACTACGTAATTTTTGAATTTACTTTTTTTCTTAGAGGGAAACATTGTATCAACGAAGAAAAGAATTACAAACATGAAATCAATTCAATGTTATTGTTATAAAATCTTGGTACTGCTTTGCTATAAACGAGACCTTTTACATTGTGCAAGTTACATGAAAAAACAAAAATCAATAGAAATCATTAGTCTCTCTTTCTCTCTCAATTATAATTTTTTCTCTCTTTACTTTCTATTCTTCTCTATTTCTTTCCCTTATTTTTATAATATATATTGGTTTATTCTTTTTTATTATTATTTTTATCTTTTCTGACGAGGGTTGAGGGGAATCAATTCTAATCAATGTCAGGAGGTACTAATCAAAACTTAAAGAATTTTATATTTCTTCTTTCTTTCTTTGCTTTACATCGTAAAAACTTTTGAATGCATGGCCAAACAAAATTATTTTTACTGTTAAAACAATAGTAAGTGACGGGAAGTAAAAGTGATGAGGGGTGTCTTATTTTTTACCTTTTGACAATGAAACTTTTCAATTATTTTCTTATTTTTATCACGTTTAGAATGATATATTTTGCATTTTCGTTGAGTGAAGAGAGAGAGAGATAGAGAGAATAGAGAGAGGGAGGGAGAGAGAGAGAGAGAGAGAGAGAGAGAGAGAAGGAGAGGTTATTGTTTTAATTTTTCCATGTTTCTTGAACTTTTTTAATCTCAATTTGAATTGGATTTCTAATTTGTTATTTGTTGAATAAGGGATGAACAAACTCTTAAGGAAATCCATTTATGAGAAACAATTTTATTCTACATCTAATGATATGGGCTTTTTTATTTTACAATTCTTAGTCATGCCGTGAAGATTCTATATATACTTTGGTGCTTAGATTTTTATGATTTCCATAAAGTGCATATTATGAGGGGAGTCATGCCTTGAAAATTTTATTTGTGTTATAATGTGCTTAAATTAACAGACTATTTAAAATAAATAAATTCTACAAAATTTTACGAAATTCATTTGCAAATCTAACCTTTTATGTTTAGAAGCACCATTTAAAAAAAATTAAAAATTCAGGATTTGTAAATCTTGAATTTGCTCAAGGCTTACCCAAATTTTTACTCAAGAGGTGGAAATTACAAATTTATTTCTTTTAAAGTTAGTTTCTTTCTTTTGAGAACAAAATTACCCTTTAGGTTTTTTTTATACTTAAGTTTAACTTTAACTCAAATACAAAGATAAAAAAATAAAATATATTTCAAACTCTCCCCCTCACCATTCCTCTTTCAATAAAACACGAAAAAAATAATTGATCAACAAGTTAGGACATCAACAGTCCACGCTAGTGCTTGTTAGATAGTTTAAAAGTTTTTGTTTATTATTCCTAAATTTTACTAATTCTAATAGAATAAAGTAGGGGAATTTGAGTTTAAATTTAATTTTTAATTCTAATTCCACATGTATTGACAATTATTCTTTCAAACAACAAAACTTATTTATATATCCAAATCTTTATGAAATTTAGTTATAAATCAAAAGAAATTCACAATACAAGTGATTCCAAATACTATATAAGTATTGAACTAGTTATGGTATATTGTGATTTACCCTCATAAAAAATATGGTTTTAGGCATACATTTATATGCTTCAGAAAAGTGATGTCTTCGAGCAAGATTTTGACGCCGCATTTGCATATATGCCTTTATAAATTATCAAATGACGTTTTAAACTCGAGCATTTCTCATGAGACAATTTTTCAAGATTTTATTGCTTTATAGATACCGACATGGAATTATCCCTTTGAAAAAAAGGACCTAAGGTACACAAAGGATAATATAATATATCTTTTAATGAAGACTAATAATAAATACATATCATAATTGGAGGAAAAACGAAGAAGAATAATACCACAGGATAAATCAGATTTTTATTATAATTGAAGAAAAATAAAAAGAGAGAATATTTCTACTTATTTATTACTTGTATGCAGTGTAATCGGAATCGTTCGATTCGCGATGCGAATCGTACAGGAATCATTCGATTCGATACGCGAATCGTACGATTCGATACGATTCACTAAAAAAATAATAAGAATCGGATAGGAGAATCGTGAATCGACGTGAATCGTAAGTGAATCGGCACCGAATCGTGTGAATCGAACGATTCACTGAATCATTCACGATTCGGGTCAATTTTTTTTTTTTAAAACCCAAAATATTTCAAAGTAGATAACAAAATAAGCCCACTTTAGTAAAAAAAAAAGGGAGACAAAACTCGTAACTGATTGGACCACTTATGTTTACAACCATAGTTATCGATATCGTACGATTCGCGATACGAATCGTACGATTCGAGACGATACATGCAAAAAACGATTCGAATCATAGGGTGAATCGCAAATTCGACCGAATCGGTCCATGAATCGCACTGAATCGGTATGAATCGTGCCGAATCGTCCGATTCGGCGAATCGTGACGATTCGCGTTCTAACCAAAAAAAGCACACAAAAAAATTCAAAAATTATATTTAAAGTAAAACCCACTTCAATTTCTTTAAATAACATACAATTAGCCCATTTCCTATATAATATCAACAATCAAAATGAACAAAAACAGTCATCTTAAGATTACCTTTTCAATTTCTTTAAAAAACTCAAATGCCCAAAATTGTAATTTGCAAGCATAAAACTTATGAGAAAGAAAGACAACATATCTGCTAGCATCTCGATCAAAATGCACAAATCTATCGCACTGCCGGTGTAAAGTGTTGATACTCCATCGCGCTGCTTGTAACTTGTAAGTCTCTCTTTTCGTTTCTTCATTACTTTCGGATTTGAGTTGGAATGAAGCTGTGAAAAGTTTTTAGCATTTTAAATGCTTCTGAATTTAGTTTTGAGTGATAGTTGAAGATAATGTTTTGTGGCAAATTCTCAACCACTATCACATTAGTTTAATGTTTTTTTTGTTGCTTTGGAATAATACAAAGAAGTTGAAGACGTTTCTAGCAACAAAAAAAAAAAGAAGTTGAAGACATGTTTTTGTCTTATTCAAGATAGTCAAGCCTGCATTTATTTTTTCACTTTTGAATTTTGATTATTTTATTTGGGACTTTGATATTGATCATTAATTATGGTTAATAAAAAATAAAATGGCCATGACACAATATGAAATCATTATTTGAGGGTTAGTGAGAAAAATAGAATGCTCTTAAAGTATAATTATTGTAAAAATGAATTTTAGAATGATGTTATAAGGATGAAAAACTATTTAATTTTTAATTATAAAGATATAATCGAATCGGTACGATTCACGATTCGATACGATACACGATTCGAAAAAATGATATTTCGATTCACGATACGATTCACGATTCGCGAACTATGTTTACAACAGCTTTTGAGCACTAGTTTGGGCACTTGTGAAATGTGATATTGTTCCGATCAAAAAAAATAGTGTGATATTGTGATGCATAAATTGTTTGGGCTACTAGGAACAAGTGAAGTAGTGAACAATCTAGAAAAGTAACAAAAACATATATTAATATTAATTCAAATAAAGAATCTCAACTAAAAACTGTTAATAGAAACATAATATGTCAAATATTTTAAATTTGTGATCGAATCGGTACGATTCACGATTGATTCGATTTATGATTCAAAAAAATGACATTTTGATTCACGATACAATTCACGATTCGACAACTATGCTTTAATGGTTTTCAAAATCATTCACAATACAATCAAGATTCACATACGTTCATTCCTCGCTATCAAGTATTTGCAATCAGTACAAGTATAGCATGTACCTGAAACGGGTTCAGCACAAGCGTTGCACACAGTCTCCTGATCATCATCGGTCATTTCTGTGTAATCATCTTGGACACTGTCGAGAATCAAAGGCTACCAATGGGCATCAACTAAAATTTGCTGAGAGCCATCAACTAAATTATGCGCTAATTTAGTGACGGAATTAGTGTCGTAATTACAATATGCTGTTAATATTCTGTCGTAAATTTATCGGCCGTTACTAATCTGTCGCAATGTTGCGAGGGATTAGTGACGAAATTTAGTTATGAATTTTTCTGTTGCAAAGCCGTGTCGTTAATCCGTCACTAATTAGTGATTGAATATTTTCCATCGATAAATCTATCGCTATTTAGCAACGGAAAAAATTCCGTCGCTAAAAGCCGTCGCCCATTTCAATTTTTCTAGCATGCATGCATCAACTAAAATTTGTTGAAAATCATCAACAGACACCAATCAATCAACCAGCCTCAAGCCATCAACAAACATAAACTAATTTTGCTGAAGGCTACCAACGGGCATCATCAATTCCGTTGAAGAAACTAAAGATTCACAAGGGCTTGGAGGAAAGTATTCCAAACCACCAAAATCTCAAGGCTAAAAATAAAAGAATCTAGCGTCATGATTAATAACTTGTAGGTATTTTCAGGACTCATCATCAAAACCATGGGCATGTTGAGAAAGACGAATCTTGGCACCCTGTAAGTCATTTTATTTATGCTATTTTGTTGTTAATTTAATTACTAAAGATTTTATTTGTTTTTTTTCTTGTCAGCCTGAGAACATTTACCAAAAGTTGGATGGAGCCACAAAGATGTTGAAGTTCAGCTTGCCATTCCCCATGTTTGCTTACCCATTTTACCTGGTAAGCAGCTTATTATTGTATTTCTTCAATTGTTAAGCTTTATTGTATCTGAACTGGATTGATAAAGCATTTAATGTGTACTACTGGATCGCAGTGGAGTAGAAGTCCTGGGAAGAAAGGCTCTCATTTTGATCCAAGCAGCGATTTGTTTACGCCGAATGAGAGGAAAGATGTGATGACTTCAACGGCGTGTTGGACGGCAATGGTTGCATTGCTTGTGGGATTATCCTTTGTTATGGGCCTACTTCAATTGCTTTGGAATTTAGTTTACAAGATAGTGAATCATTGATTATTAGAAAAGTAACAAAAAAACATATATTAATATTCATTCAAAAGAAGAATTTCAACTAAAAACTGTTAATAGAAACATAATATATCAAATTAATCTAGTTTTAAATTTGTGACCGAATCGGTATGATTCACTATTCGATTCGATTCACAATTCAAAAAAATAACATTTCGATTCACGATACAGTTCACGATTCGACAACTATGTTCCAAACCACCAAAATCTCAAGGCTAAAAATAAAAGAAGGGTAAATAGCATCTCAGCCCCCTATGGTTTACCATAAGTGTAAGTCGGGTCCCTGTGGTTTCATAATTGGCTTATAACCCCCTGTGTTTTTGAAAATTGAAGCACACATACCCCTTTGGTTCAAGTCCGTTTAAAATTTTAACAGCAACATCAAAATAACATAAATGCCCCCGATTGTAATGTCAACATATTAAATATCTTTAAAAACACAGGGGGCCATTGCGCACCATTATTAAAAATACAGGGGGCCATTGCACACTATCATTAAAAACACAGGGGGTCATTATGCACCATCATTAAAAACACAGGGGGTCATTATGCACCATCATTAAAAACACAGGGGGCCATTGCGCACCTCATACATATTGGTCAATCGTGTAAAAAAATACAAACAGTTGTGTCACTAGTGCATGCATAGCAAATTCTGTTAAAATAGATAGATTGTTTAACGGAGGGGGCATGCGTGCTTCAATTTTCAAAAGCACAGGGGGTTATAAGCTAATTATGAAATCACAGGGACCCGACTTACACTTATGGTAAATCACAGGGGGCCGAGACGTTATTTACCCATAAAAGAATCTAGCGTCATGATTAATAACTTGTAGGTATTTTCAGGAAGGCTCTTTCAAGTCCAAAATTCGGAACACTGCAAGAAATGTCTGGAGTTGTACAAATGAGCACTAAAGGGAAGTGTTAGAATTATTAATGCTCATTTGTAGTGCTGGACTATTCTAGAGAATGGCAAGGATATTTCTAATGAAATAATTACAATCATTATGCTCAAATGGCCAAAATGCTTAGTGGCTGAATTTCTAAATGGCATATGGAATGTTCAAGAAGGCTTATCACCGGGCCTCATGCATGCTATAGATAGAGAACTTGTGGTGTATTTGTTAAATTGAGCTAGAGAAACTAAGCTCCAAGAAAGGAGTGAACAACAGCTCCTAAATTATGAGCCATTGAGCTCCATATCCAAGGAGCCTGCGAGAGCTCCACAATCAAGGAATCATGAGCCATTGAGCCATGATATCCAAATCAATATCGGAGAGATCCTCCGCATATCAGCTATTGTCTTATCGGAGCCATGATAACTAAACCGGAGACAATGCTAATCAGTTCTATCGCGTGGTGGGATCTACGAGCTTCATGTCTTATCAGGAGTAAAATATACTCCAAAAACATCAGGAAGCAAATACAATAATGTGTTTACTAACTGGAGAAGAAGAGTACCAGATACATTTTTAATTATCTGGTTATGACTTGTAACATTTTTGGTATTCAAGTTGTCACAAATTCAACTTTTTTAAGACTAAATAAATGTCAATGCAAAAATATAGATAGGCATTTGACCTGCATCAGCTTACCCCTTTTCATATGCAGGTATGTAGCAAGACTGGCTGAGCTCCAACCGCTCAATCAAATATGCTTAAATTATATAAAAAGTAAAACGAAGGTACAATTTTATTATGAAATTTAGCAACATCACTAACTCATGACTACTGCCTTGCAGTTACTATTATTTTTGGGTGGTGATATGCAGCAGGAATAGTAAGTAGGTGGTATCAAGACAGGTCATAAAGCAACATTCATATTTCATAGGAGATTTGAGAAGTGAGATGAGAGTTTTGCTTTTGGGAAAATCTAGTGGATTTGATCTGACGTTGGAGTTTTGGTGAGGTTAATGGGTGTTTTTTGGATAATCTATACTTGGACCCCCAAGCTTTAGGAAAATGGCACTTGGACACCTCTTGGAAATTGGTATCTTGCTGCTCATTTTTTATATAATTTAGTACATATATTATATATATATATATATATATATATATATATATAATAAATAACTAATCGAGTTTCGGATTTCGATTTTTTTTAACGTTAAAAATCAAAACCAATCCGTTTACCTGTCGTTATCACTTATATAACCCAAAACCTAACAAATTCTCCATTGATTTTTGTTATCAAATTTTTATTAGACGGATACCCATCAATTTCAGATAAAACGAATAACCGTTCCTGGCCATCCCTATATATTCTTGAGGCGTTAGTTCACTTTTTTCTCTATAGTAAAAACCACTTACCATGAAAAGAAAAAAAAAACGCTTAATACGTAAATCTTTATCATACAAATAAGGGTTAAGACAATACCCTAGGTATATGAAGCATAATCCTATCTCTTAATTTTTTTATTTACTCCGTAAAATCCAAAAGACACATTGATAGATGTTGATTTATAGGCAAAAGGTTCCAAATAATTATTGACGTGGATGACCAAGAAGAGTATTTGGCAGGTGTATTACATGTGTACTAAATTTTAAGTGAGAGGGGCAATATCAGGGGTTTGAAATTTACTCAAAGCAGTTAATAGTTAGGGGCATCCTCGAATCCTGAGCGGGACTTAGTTCTATATCTTCAAGTGTGGAGATGCCTTGTGGCTTTAAATTTTTTGTTTTGAGAGGATCAACTATGTCAATATCTAGTGGATTTTTTTAAAAAAGGATTAATTACACTTTGCCCCCTTGATGTATGACTAGCTAACAATTTAACAACTAATGTTTTTCTTTGTATCACTTAACCCTCCTCCTTAACTTGATCCATAAAAATAGCACTTAAAGCATTATACCAACACTTGAATGTACACAACTATCCTTGAGGGTTAAGTAATATAAATAAACATAAGGAGGTAAATTACTACATTTTTGACACATTAAAATAAATATTTTACTACCCTTTATAAAGAAAATATTATTCTATTATTACTTGAAAAAGTAATAATTGAAAATTTATACTTGTACCTAGTCAAACATAATAACAAGCTATCATTGAATCTTATCCATCTTTAAATAATTATATAAGTATTTGCTTTTAATTTTTCATTTTTTGTATATATCAACCAAACGTATACTTGTAATCTTCCTTAAAGAAAAATATTCTTTTATAAACCTTAGAAAAATGTAAGCAAATTGAAGGGAAAGAATAAGGTTGTATAATTTTGGCATTATTACATGCACTATTTTTGTCAACACAAAATTTGAATATTGAAACTTAGAATTAGAATATTTGACTTCAAAATGGTGAAAGTTTCTATTTTTATATGTTATTTTCACTATGATATTTTTGGTAATTACAGGAAGAAACTTGTATTGATTTTAATAAGTAATAATATTGTTAAAAAATATTTTTTAAAAATGTACCACAAAAAATCAATTTTTTTGAAGATGGAGAAGGTATAATAATCAAATTAGTCATGATCAAGTATAGACACAAGCTTACATTTATTTATTCTTGAAGTATGAATAAATAACGACCACGAAGAAAAAGACCTATAAAAGTGCAACAATATCTTATTTATAAAACTTATTAATACTCCACCTCTTTGATGAACGTAGATTGTAACAATTTATATCATATTCTTTTTTTTTGTTTCTATCTCATTTACACCTCTCGAGGGTAGTTATTTATAAAACTTAGTAATACCCCTTAAAAATTAAAGTTAATTTGAATCATATAACTTCAAAATATAAATTAAAGTTATCGTAATGATAAATATAAATATAGGTCTTAAATAAAGTTTAAATATTAATTATATATTAAGTCTTATGCTTGTAGTTAAATAGCAAAAATAATATTATAGTAATTGAGACTTATGTATTTAAAATAAATTCTGGCTTAACTATTGTGTATGAGAACTATAATTGAAAAAGAACAATTCCTTGTGTTAGTGAGATTGCATAGATTATTATATATATATTTTTTAATCTCATGTCACATATAATAGTAGTAGCAAATCTTTAAAATCCTCAATTATGTTATTTGAAACTTTTGAAATACAACTAAAACTAACAAATCTCTTGAATCCACTATGATCAATAGTAAAATTGAGGCATTTATGTCAAATGATAGCAAATCTCAAATTACGGTATGCAGTAGCCTTAAAAATTATTATAAAATCCTTTTAAATAATCTGATTTTTCTTCTCCATTTTTATAATACTTTATTTAATATCATTTTTTATACTTTTATATTTATAATTTTAAAATTTCAATACATATGTAAAACTAAAATAATAAAAATAACTATCAATGTAGGCGGGGTGGAAAATAGTTATCCCCGCACCTTGCCCCCCATCGTGCGCGCGCGCTCAAGGATTAAAAGTTAATCCACATCCCCCGCCCCATTCTCCATTTTCCACCCCAATCCCCACCCTATTTGGAGCAAGAGCGAGGTGGGTGCCTGCAATCCCCGTCTGCGTTACCATCCCTAATGTTGTTTACATTTATATCATGTTTATTCTTACTTTTAATGCTATAAATAAAAGGATAATCTTGCAATATTATACAAGTCATTCTCATTACTAATATTGTATATTGACTACCAGACATAAGATTGGAATCGATATATCCATTTCTATCTTCATTCCTAGAGCGTGCCAAACATGTCATTCTCATTATCAAGTTCATTCTATTCCCAGTTTCACTCCATTTTTAGCTCATTCTATTCTTGTCTAAATTCATTTTAATATACCAATCGCTACTAAAATGTAGGAATTTTGATTGCTCTTAAGAGATTTATGACTCTTATGGTGAACGATTAACTATAACAAAATCACCAAATTCTGGCTTTATTTGCAAAGGCAAATCAAATATGCATGAGTTGTCTAGAAGACATCTTCGATCATTTCTTTGTCGACGAGGAATTTTGTAATTTGGAAGTTAATTGCATTCATTTCAGGCTTCAAAATTTTGGGACCATAACCAGTTTAAAATAGGTATTTATTGAACTTTTGATGTCATTTTTACATTATTTTATCTTTCGTTCAAACTATTCCTTGTTGTAGGACCTCTTAAAAGGTTTTGAAAACTCAGGGACCTAAATGGGTTTAGACTAATAAATTAGGGACTTGTTTGTCTTTAACCCGTTTTTGTCATAATTATTAAAAATTGGGAGAATCTCACATTTAGTCCCTATTGTTTCAAAAAGAATGTCAATTTAGTCTCTATTATTTAAAGCTAGCTCACTTAGCTTTTACCATTATTTCACTTAGTTCCCACTTAACACTCGCTGATGAAATATTATAAATTTATTCCTGATCATTAATATACCTTTGGATGTAAACAAGTTGCCATAAAATACTAAGTGAAAAGGCAGATAAAGAATGTAGTCATTAATGGAAGAAAAGATGTTGGTATTTCATTTAATACATTTTCTTTTTATCTTATAGATTAAGTTCTTGACTCACAAACTATTTTTCTTTTTAAATTTTTTTTTTGCTAAGTTTGAAACCATTTCAAAACTTCTTACACTACTTTACCAATTGATGGCTTCGTTTTTGACCTTGCATAGGCACGGACGCACAATACTCCATAGCAGATACAACTTTTGCATATTTTGCAGTTGGGTGAACAATCATCACCGACTTTACATGTTCGAAGGCGAGGCTCTTTCAGCATGGAGCGATGAATTTGCTACCACTGTGTGTAATTGTTTAATTCATGAGCTTATAGAGAATGGAAGGTGGAGACCCGACTTACATGCCCAAGTGTTTGACAGAGAAACTCAATCAAGAATCCTCAGAATTTCTCTTTCGTTCACACATAGAGAAGACATTATCATCTGGCCTCACACAAAATATGGGGTATATACTGTTAATAGTGGTTATCGCAGTCTCAAGATCGTTAATAGACCCTCCTCGACGAACCATAGTCCATCACATATTTTCCCAAGTCAGCTTTGGAAAACAATCTAGAATATAAAAGCTCCTTCAAAAGTTAATGCTTTCATATGGAGAGCCTGTAGGAATTTCATTCCACTTGAAGAAAATAAGTTCAAGAAGAGATGCTTAGATAGTCCTACATGCAAAATCTGCAATACGGAGCCGAAAACTATTAAACATCTCTTAATTTTATGCCCGTGGAGCCGTCTCTGTTGGATTGCATCTCCACTACAATTCTTTCCTAATGAGAATAACATTACAAGATTTGGTACCTGGTACTTGGAGCTTATTCAAAAATGTCAAGCAGTGGGATATGCGAAAGGACAAGCTGAAGCAATCATTGGTCATCTCTACTGGCAAATATGGAAGAGTAAGAATGTTTTTGTGTTTGATGGTGTTAGAACCTGCCCAATTAGAACAACTACAAACGCTAATCTATACCTCTCTAAGTTCTCTTGAGACACTCAAGTTAATTCAAAAGCTTGCACTTCATCGCTCATACCTGCCCCAACTCATGCCTCTTGTTGGATTCCACCTACCAGAGGCACTTTGAAAATCAATTTTGACGCCTCTTTCGATAATACAAAGTTCTCTGCTGGCATTGCTTCCATTTGCAGGAACTATGAAGACAATTTTCTTGATGGCACAGCCCATGAAACAAGATGTCAATTCCCTCAACAAGTTGAAGCCTTAGCTCTTCTTAATGCAACCAAGCTTGTGAACTCCATCAACTGTGACAGAATCAATATTGAGTCTGTCTGCGAGGAAGTCGTTAAGGTTGTGCATCTAAGCCCTATTCCTAGTTGGAAAATTGAGCCTATTATTGCAGATATTAGAGTTGAGCTTGCTAAAAAGAGTGACATCCAAATTCAGCTTATCAGTAGATCAACAAATGTAGTATCAGATTGGATTGCTAACCAGGCCCGTTTATTTTCACTTCTTTTTGACTGGTTATCAAGTGTTCTCTAATGGTAATTCGGCACAGGATTTGTGAAGGAAGACTTCACATATGCTGCAACAATATGTTGTTGATCCAGAGAGTATTGGTTGTTCACAACCATAACAAACAACTTTCTTTCCCTCATCATCATCTCCTTGCAAATCCTTGATCAGTACTAGGGGATGATCATGGCTAAAATGATTAATTTCCATTTGTATCTTTTTCTCTCTTTTTTGGCTATTTTCCTCTCTCACAATATTCAAATGCCATGATACAAGCCTGCTTTGAGAGTAGTGACCCTATTAAATATGTGAAAGTCAGCTCAAAGGTAGGTGAGACTTCTCCTTCTATATTCATGCTAATAGCTTCACCTAACTTCACATTTGAGAGTGACTGCCCTAAAAAAATTAGAAGAAAGCCTAATACAAATCTAGTGAGGATAATGATTTTACGTGTTCTATTCATACTAACAACAAATACTTCTATTACATTAACTATTGTGTCAATTACCCAAAATAATAAACATAGTGTTATTTGTTAGGATTTGTCAAATATAATCTAACATATTTTCAAGAACTTCTTTAACAAACCCTAATATTATATATTACTACCCACTTCAATTCAAGAGAATAATGAGATATAGAAAGTAGAAGCGTACCTGAATCCATTGCCAGAGATAGATGAATGGGTAATGATCTTCCAAATTGTTACGAACTTTTGCTAAAGATGTAGCCTCTTTCTCTGTTGATGGGGATGCAGAGAGAAACAAAATGTACGTACAATTTGGGGACCATAACCCTAATATAACTTATAAGTTTTAGATATTTCTAATTTGGCCCCTCATCAAATTAAAAATACCAGTAAGGTATCTACACATTAATTCCATGACAATTATACCTATAAGCCTAAACTTAATTCTTAATTAGATCACTTTAATTAGGCTTAATTAATAAATAGCACAACACATTTAAATATTTACATATGTGGCCCCACATGTTGAAATTTTTCAACAATCTCCCACTGGGTCACATATGTAACCTTACAAATGTGTTTAACTTTATGAGCTCCAAAATTTGCTATCACAACCTTAGGGTATATCCAGACAATCTCGTCCATTGACTATATCAATATAGGATCAAAGCGGTCTTCGTCACATTTTGCGTAACTAAACCCATCAATGGTCACGTATACCAATACAACCAAATGACATAGATCAATCATGGATGCGTAGCATGGAAAATTACATGAAATGTGATCCAGACATGTCTATTTCCAACTGGTCCTACTTTAGTGAGATCGAAACCGAATATAATGTAACAGAGTGAATCTAAACTGAATACTTTATTTATGCAGAAAACATCCAAATACCAAATACCAAAGTGTGTCCTAAACCATACATAAAGCATCAAAATACAAACTCCCACTAAGCCGTAATATCCTCATACAATACTACACCCTTATGAGCAATGTGCTCATTAAAGACCTTGGGTGGTTGTTCCTTAATAGGAGGATCCGCAATCATAGAGTTTATCCCAATATGCTTTATAAAAACTGTACACTCTGTACTCTTTCTTTAAGTACCTAGACACTTGATGGATCTCTCAATATCTCGGAATCCCAAGAATCGGAATCAGAATACCTAATGATCTCAAATTGATCTGACTTCCGATATGTGAACATGTAATCTTTTATTCTTTATCAATTTTTTATAACCCATTTGTGTCTTTATTTACTTTATGATCCATTACAGGGTTCCTTAGTTTCTACCTAACATACTTACTATGTACGAACAATAAATACATATACATACTTGAGTTTTCTTAAGATTCCCTATAGCTGACGCATAAGGGATCTTCTGAATTTCCTTAACTTTAACATCACCTTTTTGGGCATTTTTGAAACTGAAGTTTCCTTAGTGACAAGGGTGTCACCTGGTTTATTATCCTGCATGCCAAACTTTTAAATATCTTATCGATATAGCTCTTTTGTTATAATCCAAGAATACCCCGAGAACAATATCGGTGTATCTGAATCCCTAATACAAAAGAGACGTCACCAAGTTGGTTTCGTGCAACATGCCTATATCATTAGTGGCAAGTTGTATGTGATCAATTTATAAAACCAGGAAGATATTCTTACTCCCATTGAACCTGAGTTACATACAATTATCAACAACATTTATCTCAAAACCAAAGGAGATAATTACTTGATGAATTTTGTAGTACCTTTAATGGAAAGTTCGCTTGAGTACATAGATGGATTTCTTTAATTTGCAAACCATATTCTTTATGTCTTTCAACACAAGGTTTTCTAGTTGTACCATATACATTGTCTCATCAATGTCACCATTGAGAAACGTTGTCTTAATATCTATTTGATGTAACTCAAGTTCAAAATGTGCAACATTCCCCATAATTGTCCTGAAAGAGTCTTTCTTTGAAACCTAAGAAAAAGTCTCTCAAAAGTTAATGCCTTCCTTTTGAGTAAAATCTTAAGCTGCAAGACTAGTAATCTTTTCACATTACCTTTCAAATCCCTTTGGTTTTAACCAATGAGGTTCGCACCTGCTGGTAATAGGATAAGATCCCAAATTTATTGTCTTGTATTAACTTGTACTCTTGATTGGTATTAATCCACTTTTGAGAGTTAGAACCATGCATGTCCTAATAGAAGTTGATTGAATCATCTCCCACCATTCCATTATTTTCCTTATGTTCTTTGGAGAAATGGAGAAATTGTATTTCTCCTTTCTCTTGTGGATTTTCTTAGTGGCATTGTTTCTTGAGGTTATTGAGTTTGTTCTTCTGGAACAATTACCTTATCTTGTATGAAGAGTTGTTCAACATTGTCTTTTGAGGTTCCAAATTTGCTTCTTGATCAATGACAGGTGTAGAAACTTGCAAATTATCAAAAACTATAGTAGGAATCGAAACTGATTCCTCCTCCAAGACAATGTTCATAACCTTATTTCTCCCTCAAACTCAATATCCTCAAAATGTTGCAGTTCTTGTCTCAAAACTGACTTAATTGTGGGATCTTATGTTTTGTGGCCCTTGATCGCTTTATAATACCTAATAAAGCAACTGCTTACTGTTTCAGAGTCCAATTTCTCATTATGTGGCCTATAAGGCCTTGCCTTAACTGGACATCCCCAAATGTGAGAATGCTTTAGTGGGTACTCATATATATACATAGGTTATTGCAATTGCATAATGAACTAGTGATAACAATAGTTGAATTTGAAGAAAGTCTAAACTTATTATTTCCAAAAGAACAACAATATCCTGATTTGTTCTAAAATGGAAATATAAACCAAATTCCGTCTAAATGACGGTACAACCAAAGTGTCTTATTCAACTATGCATAGAAACCTTAATCTAACCACTAATGTTTCTAGGTACTGAAGTTAAGTTAACCTTAAAATAGACCAAAGTGAGAATTGTACCTCTCTTTGCACGCCAAGTGTGATATTTGGCACAATTCTTCGTTTCATGTCCATGTTGGTTGCATAAGAAATATCGCTCATTTTCCTGTTGCGATTTCTTCTGCTCTGGACCCTTAGCAGCTTCATATTCCTTCTTTCTTTTCTTGCCCTTATCTTTAGAGATGCTAGCCAAGTGAGCATTTTCAGTTCCTTCATGCTTCAACCTTTCTTCCTCTTGCACACAATATGAAATGAGCTCGTTTAGAGTCCATTTCTCCTTCTGACAGTTATAATTGACCTTAAATTGACTAAATTGTGTAGGAAGCAATATAAACACTAAATGCACGAACAAGTCATTCGACAGCTCAAGCTTTAGCTCCTTAAGCTTTGAAGCAATGTGAGACATCTATATGATGTACTCCCTTATATTTTATTTGCCCTTATACTTCATTGAAATCAAGCTTGCTAGAAGCGTGCTTGTTTCAGCCTTATCGTTTTTTTTTTACAAAATGTTTCTCAATTTTGGCTAGTAAATCTTTGGCACTGGTTATCCCTTCGGACACCATACCCCTAAATGCCTCTGGAATGCTGCACTTAATGATCATGAGACTCATGCGATTTGAGCGATCTTACTTCTCAAAGTTCCTCTTGTCATCAAAAGAACTTGCATCCGTAAGAGAAGTGGGTTTCTCTATCCGAAGCACAAGGTCTAGATCCATGCAGCCAAGAACAATTAAAATGTTCTCTTTCCAATCCTTAAAGTTCATCCCATTAAGCATAAGAATTGAATTTATGTTGGCAGATATAGTACAAACACTAGTTGTATAGAGAGCAAAGCAAATAACCAAATATGCTCACATTAATAACAAAGAAAAATAATCAACAAATTCAAATAATTATAAACCCCATCTCAAGATACCCAGCACAACATTAATATCAAGTCTTTGGACAGTAATATTAACTTGTAAATGGTACTCTCGGTATAGTGATCAAACATTGACAATAACTCATGTCAAATAATAAGCCTATCTTTGGATTGACTTATTACTCACATGTAAACCTTATAATTGTCACATATTTACCACCACAGGCATGTGTGCAATTTGGCCAAATATTAACCTTCCTTTGGGCCGACTAATACCCGCATGAATATACACACACACAAACATCCAATATTCCTCATGAACAATCTACACAAGAGAGGTCACTTTGGCGACATCTTGTTTTAATTAGCCCATTTAGAGTGTTAGACAACCTTAAAAAGTCATAATTGATGTATCAGCATATTTGAGTTTAACTTAATTTTTCTTAAAACAAAAATAAATAATTTTTATTTATTCTATAGTTTCCAGCAAAAATTGGCTTATGTCACAAAATTAATGAGCCCTGCATTGAAATAGTGATGGACATGCCCATTTTGACGGCTTGAAAATCAAGCAATCAAATATTACACATATAATGTGCCAACATATAGAATTATAGAATTTCTTTTGGGGCTCATACTGCTAGATATAAAAACTCGTCACAACGATTAACATGATCAAATTTAATTTTTGATGCAAACCACATTCACCTGAATCAAGCGACTCAGCGTGTATCAATATTATTATAATTTTCGTAGACCAAGCTTTTGGTTTCAAAAGAGATGCAGTAAGGTGGCATTATGATAATACATATCATACCCTTCCATTCGAATAACTATATATAAAAGCGTAGAACTTAACCAAAATCACCAAAAATAATGATCTAATTACAAAGGAATTAGTCATAAGCTCTCATGGATTTTATCTAATATAATGACAGTGAGCAGTAATAGTTATTCAATTCCCAATTTTCGAAAGGCTCCTGAACATGCCAACCATGCATCTCTGATTCATACCCACTAACCAACACATGCCCATGAATCCAAGCAATACTATCTGAAATATCCAGGACATGCACATAAGGAACGATTTATAATAAAATAATATATCTTTAAACATAATCATCATTGTCAAAGTACAACTACTGATCATGTTGCTAGCTTTATCATATTTTCTATTTTATTGTTCCTTTTCCTTTGAAGGCAGTCACGTGCACTAATCAATATACAATACAAATATCATGAATCACATATGACCTATTGGTCAACAATTATCAACTAAATTTTAGCACAAAATTTCAAATCTCGTCAAATGCGTTTACATCAGCAAGCATATTGACGATACACGACACAATTATCTCACGGTACTACTTGAACCAGACTGTGCCCAAATGTTTTTTTTTTTCAAATCTTGAAACCTAAAACATGCTTTATTCTGGATCAAAATTTAAAATTTCAGAAAATCTTACCATAGAAGATCAAACCCAAAACTAAACTTTTAACCAATTCTCATGAATCGATCATGGGTGGCTCTGATACCACTTGCTAGGATTTGTCAAATATAATCTAACATATTTTCAAGAACTTCTTTAACAAACCCTAATATTATATATTACTACCCACTTCAATTCAAGAAAATAATGAGATATAGAAAGCAGAAGCGTACATGAATCCATTGCCAGAGATAGATGAATGGGTAATGATCTTCCAAATTGTTACGAACTTTTGCTAAAGATGTAGCCTCTTTCTCTGTTGATGGGGATGCAGAGAGAAACAAAATGTACGTACAATTTGGGGACCATAACCCTAATATAACTTATAAGTTTTAGATATTTCTAATTTGGCCCCTCATCAAATTAAAAATACCAGTAAGGTATCTACACATTAATTCCATGACAATTATACCTATAAGCCTAAACTTAATTCTTAATTAGATCACTTTAATTAGGCTTAATTAATAAATAGCACAACACATTTAAATATTTACATATGTGGCCCCACATGTTGAAATTTTCCAACATTATTGTCTATAAAGGTATTACCCATTGGATAATAGGTTTATTCAAAGGGTAAAGGTTCAGGTCAAGCATGAACATTGGGAGAAGCATTAGGTATTTAATTGCTCTTAATGCAGGTAACAAAATCTCATCAAAATAAATTTTGACTAAAACCATTACATATGAGAACTATATAAAAAATAATACGTCTTCGTGTTATTGGAATTGCATTAATTATTAAAAAAAAATTCTTATCGCATGCCCACATATAATAGTAAAATTATTTTGAAGTACAATTAGGAACAATTAACAAATCTTTTAAATCCACTATGATCAATAGTGAAATTGAGGTATTTGCATAAAATGATTGCAAATGGCATATAGTGTTTTTGATTAAAAGAATGATTTTAAAATCCTTTTGAGTAATCTATTTTTTCTTATGTATTTTTATAATACTTTGTCTAATGTAATTTTTTTATACTTTCATACATATAAAAAACTAAATATGTAAAATTAACTATACATGACTGTGGGACGGGTTATGTGAGATGAGAAATGCTTATCCCCATGCTCTGCTTGGCCCCGTACGGAGATTTAAAGTTGATTCTCATCCTCCACTCCATTCCCCATTTCCTACCTCAATCCTTGCCCCGATTGGGGTGAAAATAGGGCATGTACCTGCATAACCCGCCCCTATTGCCATCTCTAAGCTCTTTCCCTTGACTATAAATGTAACTGATCATGATCTTATTGTCCATATAATTTTTTTTTTTTTGGGTGGTGGTATAAGGTAATCACTGTACATTCTAAATTTTAATATAGGGTCAAAACCATTTTAGTCCCTGAGGTTTACTCTAAAGACCAAATTAGTCCCTCAGGTTTGCAAAAAGACCAAATTGGTCCCTCCAATTAATTTTTATTAGTCAAATATTAATAGTCAAAGGGTTGACCGAGTTAAAAGACCATTATATCCTTAGGCAACATATATTATAAAAGAAAATTACGATAAAAGTTTAAATCAGTCTAAAAAAATATAATTCACAACATTTGTGCAGGAAAAAAAAACTAAAACTAAAAAATATCAATTCAAACATAAACAAATTAAATTCAGTAATATATCGTTAAAAAATGAACAATAATTATCGACATAATTAACAGCGAAGGTACCACTCAGAAAAGAGAATGAATCATGATTGTTCATTTTTTAACGATATATTACTGAATTTAATTTGTTTATGTTTGAATTGATATTTTTTAGTTTTAGTTTTTTTTTTCCTGCACAAATGTTGTGAATTATATTTTTTTAGACTGATTTAAACTTTTATCGTAATTTTCTTTTATAATATATGTTGCCTAAGGATATAATTGTCTTTTAACTCAGTCAACCCTTTGACTATTAATATTTGACTAATAAAAATTAATTGGAGAGACCAATTTGGTCTTTTTACAAACCTGAGGGACTAATTTGGTCTTTAGAGTAAACCTCAGGGACTAAAATGGTTTTTGCCCTTTTAATATATAATAGTTCTTTGACAAAAAAATAAAAAAGGAACAGAGAGAGAATATCAGTTTGCAAAGTGATTTTTGTAAACTATTTCTTTTGTAAATTGATTATTTTCCTTCAATTAAATAAGCAAGATACAATAAACTTCTTATCTTTTTATTTAGAAGGGTTTGCCCTCTGTTCATGGCGTCACATATTAATATATTATCAATGGCGGAGCTGGATCTTTTGTACTTCTTTTTGTCAGTAGTTGTATGATCTCAACATAGCCCTCAATTATTGGATTGCAAAGGTGGAATATATACCATTTATAGACGTGCATCAGACTAATATATATGGACACACGCATTCATGTGACATGAAATATCAATCAATGTGTTGCTATTCAATTAAATAGAATTAATTCTCTTTGATGTATGAGGTATGGCCTTTTATTTGGCTATATAAATGTCTTTAACATTCATCTCCCGTAAGAGATCCTCCGGACTGTTTTCCTTATACTGTTCCTGTTCCAATAGGAATTTTTGCCCATTTTAATTTCTTCTCTTTCATTCTCCCTTCCTTTCTCTGATTATGTTAATGTTCTGTCAACAGAAGAAAGAAAGGAAAACAAAGTAATTAGAGAAGCTGAATTTCTATTTTTATAGAGACGCCCTTTGCAGACACAATATGTTATGCTTAATGCCAAGTATATATCTAGGCATACATTTCGAGAGCAAAATATTTTAGCATGTGGCTACGATGCATTTTGATCAGATGTATTTATGTATGTATGCATCCAATTTAGAGCTGTTGATGTTTATACCAATCGATCATAGAAGAAAGATTATGATTCATTCCGATTAAGCTTCCTTCCTATTGATCGTATTCTCTGTTTCAATCTCCTTGTGTTGTGTCCTGTGCTGATACTTTAACATTTGAGATTTTATACACAAGGTGAATGATGGCGAAATCTTTTCTGGAACCATTTTTGTAATCATTGTGTTAACCTGTAATTGCAGAAGAACGGCAATGGATGACTTAGCTGCTTATTGCTTAGATATTCGATCTCTCATTGGATGATAAGGACATGGGAGAGATAAAAAGTGCAATGGAAGCTCTAAATAAAGTGGATTTAGGCTTGGCATACACTTCCGAAAAGTTGATGAATTTGGACAATCTACTATTGCATGTAGTGGCTTGTGAAAATGATTTTGAAGCAGTGAGTACTGAGATGATAACTTCCCTCAGGACTTTGTTGAGAAGGCATTTACACTTGATCTCTTACACACTATTCTAATTACTGAGATATGAGATCAGGACAATTTCATTAGTAGTCTTCAAGCCCTGACCGTTAGCACACGCAACAACATATTTTCGTGTGAAAATTCGATGCAATTGTATAATGTCATGGGAGATAAGCTGCATGAATCTGAAGAATTATTAAAACAGTCACACGAGCGTATCATAGAGATGAAGATGCAGTTAGCCGAAGACATATTTTAAGAATGTTGGAAAAGTCTCTTGCTAGAGAATTAAATCTTGAGAAGAAGTTATCTGAACTAAAGAAAAATGAAGAAGACTTAAAACAGAAGTTACACTTAACCGAACAAATAGGTATGTGCATAGAGGAGGCTGCAGAGGTAACTTGGGGTAGGTTCTTGGAGGCCGATAATACTGCAGAGGTGCTAATGGGAATCTCAAAGGAAATGGAGGGTCGACTTCAAATGGTTCACTTTCATATGAATAGTTCGATTACACGAGAGCAAGAACTGAAACTTAATCTCCAAGATTGTTTAGATCAGTTGGATGCCAAAGAGACAGAAATACGAAAGCTTAATAGCAGCATTACACAGCTTGTTGCTGACAATTCTGAAGTATATTCGTTAAGGGAGAAGGTAAAACTGCTAGAAGAAACACTAAGAAAATCTGAGTCACAGCTGAAGGAGGCTTTTGCATCCAATGAAGCAAGTCAAAATCAAGTTAGAGAAATGGACGATGAGATTGAATCTCTAAAAGAAAGCATCCATGAAGCAGAAAGCAGGGCGCAGGATGCCGAGTCCAGAACAGCACAATTAACAGAGACAAACATGGAATTAACAGAAGAACTTGGGTTCCTTAAAGGTTGTAATGATAGAAATGCAGAAAAGGTGAGTTTGCACCTTTAGGTATGATAATATGTTTATCTGTCTGAAACATGGAGTCCTCTGTGGGTGATCAACTTTTCTACTTGACATTTGCAAATGGTAATTTTATCACATCTATAACCTAATTTCAGAATATAATGACTCAGGTGGAGGAATCACCCAGCATTGCATCTGCAGTTCAGACTGAGACAATGATGACCTCCGCTAGATGACAGTGCTGCTATTGTTCTAAATTCTACAGGCTAAGAATCAGGTAGAGGCTCGGAAGCATAGCCGAATATACACATCTTCATAACAGTCTTTGTTTTTCTTACAAGCAAACTGCTACTTTTAACTATTTCTACCACGCTTGACGACATTGATTGGCTTGTTCGCTGTGTACAATTTCTTGGATGCATCACTAACTACGTTAGCATTCATGATTAATGCTGGGTCTGGATTGTTTTCATCTTGTTCCTAAAGTAATCATATTTAACTGCAAAAAATGGAGTGTCAATGAATACATGTAAATGTACCAAACATCAGATTCTTGCTCGTACTATATTGTTAACATTTATGTTTATCTGTATGCAATGTGGAAGGAAATGAATCAAAGGATCTTCTGCAAGAAGTTCGTCTCGGAGAAAAGTATTGTTGCTAGCATTTTTTATACTATTAGGTTGAAGATTTACAAGTGTAAAAAGTATAAAGATAGTAATACAAATAGACTTTTGTGTAGGAATTGGAAGCTTGAGAATGTGTTGATTTAGGCTTTCTTGTTTTTGGTTGTTGACGATATTGTTGAGCTTAATGAATTACATTTGCTTTCCCAGCAAAAAATAATAATAATTATGTTTATCTGTACATGGTCAATGTGAAAATTTGGAAAAATTCATATGAGAAAAATATATTTTATATTTTTGGAAGTACAATGCTTTCCATTTTCTCTTCATTTTTGTTCATTATGAAGCAGCATAATGGTATATAGTGTAATGACCTGGTCATTTGGGGCCAATTAATGGCCACATAATTCTCACCACTAACTTATGGCTGAGTAGTTATTAGAAATTTTGAAAAAAAAATAATAATAAGGATAATTGATTACATTTCAACTTACTTTAGGACTCTTTCATCAGAAATAGGAAAAAAAATAAATTATAAGGGATAGAACGTTCAAAGTTTACGTTTACACTTCTTTATCCATCTATAATTGACTATATAAAAATATTTAAAAAAATAATAATTATTCTCTTTTAAGATACAGAATTAGAGAGGACGAAAATTCCTACTAACATGGTGATTAAACAATAAGTAATTTCTTGATTGGGGTTTTGTGCGGATTGGAAGAGTACTAGTTGAAAGTGTGTTTATTTGATAGAATCCACGTTCTGTGAATTAATGGTAAGTGAAACTTTCTTTTGTTCGTATATTCTTTATTTAAATCTTATCGTGACAATCTAATTAAGATGAATTAGACATGTCCCTATTGTATTGTCCTATTTAAATGATTGATTGTGAATGATGAATTGCTCCTGAAAATTTATGTATCGTATTCTTCGTTAATTTCCGTCATTTATTTCTAATTTTCCACTCTTGTTTTTTTTCTTTCCTGACAGTGCCTATGCGTTAGTCATATTCCTGTACGTGTTGATATTGCTTGGTCGAAAACTTACTGACTTGTTTCCAAACTTTTTTAAAAAAAAAGTTTTGCAATGCCACTTTGTTGCGTGGGGTCCACAGACCCTATTGTCTTCAAATTGCAGCCAACTTGTTTTTTTGTTTTTTTTTTGTTTTTAGAATTGAACCAAAACAAAAGTTGCAAAGAACTGCAAGTTCCCTGCAGCAAATTTGCTATACCGACTGTAGCGATCGGATTGTACAGTTTGGTCGCTGCAGTCCAAATTATTTTACTTTATCTTTATTTTACTATTATTATTATTATTATTATTTAATTATTATTACACTTCGAAAAAAAAAATTGTTTTACTTGTAGTATTTAATTATTCTATGAAACTTTACCTTTTAGTTCCTTTTAGTATTGGTAATCAAGCTAAGTGGATATTTGAACAAGCTCTACCACACTTGTCACAATGGGATTTATATCTAGCTTTCCTCCTAAACGTGAGAGGATGTGGGTGATAGTCAATTTGAAGTGTACCCCCCAACTTCACATAAGGCACGAAGTCAAATCTAGGAACGCAACTATGGTGGAAAGAGTTGTCGCATTCACGACAATGATATAGCCAGCGCTTGGGATGAATTTCATATTCGCACATATCGCAAATAAATTCATCCGGATGATAATAAAAAGGTGGAAAGCTTAGGACAAGAGGATGTTCATCCCACCTGTGTCTGACACTCCGAGGTAACATTGCGCATTTCATTGCCAAATTGAAGTCGCAATGCTCGCAACCGAAATTGACGTCTCCATGGTACTCCAAACAAGCTTTGCATAACTTATCGGAAATATTACGTCGAACAAGGGGGTGGCGGTGAGCTTCATGCTTTATTGTACTAGGAAGAAGAGCGCATTTGATGTCTAGCAAGAAGTCGCACTCCTTGCACTCATAGAAGAACCCATTACAGCCTCGTTCGCAGATTTTACAACTAGTAAGACGAAAAAACTCCTTGCAATGGCTGAGGGCGAGTTTGTGCTCCGGATGATCAGAAGAGGATATCTCTTTTGGTAGCTGAGCACAATCTAAATGGATCCAGTATTTGCATTCAGCACAAGTATAACATGTACCTGAAATGGGTTCAGCGCAACCATCGCACACTGTCTCCTGATCATCTTCGGTCATTTCTGCGTAATCATCTTGGACACTGTGGAGAATCAAAGGGTGAGCATGGCTGAATGGTTAATTTCTGTTGATAATTCAATCAGTGGGATGCTATTTTGCTTGAGGAAATGTCGAATCAGTTGTGAAGATAATGTCTCCCCAGGCAAGCAGATCAAATCTGGTGTGACCCCACCATCACTAGAATCATTAAAAAAAAAAGGCATTAATTGTTAGATGAAATTAGCAGATCGAGCAAGTCTTTATACTTTTGATTTTTAATGGTTTTAGGGCCTGGAAAACAAAAAGAAAGAAACTCAACTGAAGAAAACATGCAGATTATGGATTCTGTTGTCATTCTAGAGAGACGGATCGATTTTGATGCAAAGGGATCATTCAAAAACTTTGATGGTGCAAGTAAATCAATTAGGCAATTCCATGGCAAAAATTACACAATTGCATAAATATATATTCTATAACCAAGAAAAAGTGAGAAAGCAGAAAAGAATTAAGAGAGAATCTTACGAGTTAAAAGCATCCTCTTGAGACTCAGATGTCATGCACTTGAGATGGACGAAGTATCTACAAAGGCCACAATAATATACCCAATAAAGTGGGTGTAGTCTTTCACGACAGATATCACAATCAAATCCGTAAGACCGGTATTTTTCAGGAAGACAATAAGATAGGGAGAGAGGGTGAGGGTGGTCTTTGTGCGACGAGCTGATTGGAAGTGATCCACAAGTCTTGTGGATCCAGAATGAGCATACAGTACAATCATACAACTCATCTTTCTTTTCTATGCCGCAAGCATCACAGTTGAATAAAGCACTTCTTTTCTTGTGTTTTAAGGGGTGATGATGGCTTGTGTGTTTAAATATTGTGTCCTGATGGCTAGTGTTTTCAGATGTGCCTTCAACACTTTGTGCACATAAAACATCCACATCAAACCTACACTTGGAACAGTGATAGTTAAAACGATGCCAACCTTTTTTGCAGATATCACAATAGGATTCTTCATTAGGTGGTTCTGCAAAGAGTTTAAGTGGGTGTTGTGGATGCATTATATGTGTAATCTCTAATGGTAATTCGGCACAGGATTTGTGAAGGAAGACTTTACATCTGCTGCAACAATATGCTGTTGATCCAGAAACTACTGGTTGTTCACAACCATAACAAACAACTTTCTTGCGCTCGTGATCATCTCCTTGCAAGTCCTTGATCAGTACAAGGGGATGATTATGGCTAAAATGATTAATCTCCATGTGTGTTTCACTCTTTGTTAATTTTACTCTCTTTCTGTCTCACAATTCAAATGCCACGAATGCAAACTTTTGAGAGTAATGACCCCATATAAATAGATCATGAAAGCCAAATAATTAATGTTTGTGAGAATAAACTTTTCGTGTCCAGAAAGTGATGTCAAATTGGTAATTCATAATTTGCTGCAATTGTTCATTGAGAATATAATTTTTCATTTTCACCAAGTTATACCAATTGTAGATAATTCTTACCTTCCGTAGTGACCAAGTGATACCAAATTCTTTCGATATCACTTTTAAAATGCTTAAGTTTAATTTAATTAATTGAGACTTGACTTCTCTATAATTCTATTATCTACAATTTTATACAATACTTATTCTGATTAATATCATATGTCACTAAATCTCATCTATGGACCACATTAATTTTGCTAAACTAACTTTTCAACCATAGTTAGAAAGTATTAAATATCAAATCTAAACTGCCATGTTTAATTAGCAAACCAATATGGAAGGATATATTTTACTATTTTGAGTACCATGTTCTCTCAAATTTTCATTTTGACGTTATTGTGTGAAGTTACAGCTGAACTATAATTTGTAAGACTTGTAAATTCCCTCCCAATTCACTAAAATTTGAGATAATCAGAAATAAAATTACTAACTTTACACCATTAATATGAGTTTTTTTTTTTTTTTTTTTGTAATAATCGACATGAGATTTGCTCAAACAAATATTATATGACTTTTTTTTTCAAAAAAAGAAAGAAAAAAGAGATCATATGACTTGGAAAAATAATCTAATGGCTTCATTTTTTTTTTTTTTTGTCCAACTTCTATATTATTTTCTAAGTGATGCTTCAAGCACTTTTGGAAAACGTAATTCTTAGAGCACAAAAAAATAAATGGGTCGTTTTCTTGCATTTTTTTCTTTTGTTTATACATTTTATATATTGTCTATATAACATATATTGCATCGTTTTCTTACGTCTTATATATTCTCTATACACATGGCTCTTGCATTTATCGTTTTCTTGCATTCTTTTTCATGTGTTATTGTTTTGTTTCCTCTTTTTTTTTTTTTTTGCAATCATATGATTCTATATTTATTTGGTAATTAAATATGATAATTTAAATTTAGTATTTAATACTTTCTAACTATGGTTGGAAAGCCAGTTTAACAAAATTAATATGGTCCGTACATGAGATTGAGTGACACATGACATTAATCAGGAGAAGAATTATATGAAATTGTAGGAAATAGAATTATAGAGGAGCCAAGTACAATTAGTTGTAGATGATATGCTATAAACCTCTTACGATAGCTCCGAGTACACAATTTGCAAAACAGAAGAACCACATGGTGCTTTTTTCGGGGAACTCCTCTAACAATCAAATTAGTTATAGAATCACTTTGTATTCAAGCATCCTCAGTTTGCAGTGTATGAAAGCACTTGTACTATGTAATTCATTTGATTTGTAAATGAATTCCATGATAATTTGTATTTAAAAATGAATTCTCTTATTTGGAATATTAATTTGCAATACATGTGCATGGAATTGAAATTAAAATTTGTATTTTACTTAAATAGCCCTCCTTTATTCTATTGGAATTAGTAAAATTTAGGAATGATAAATAAGAACTTTTGAACTATCTAATAAGCACTAGCATGGACTGTTGATGCCTTGACTTATTGATCAATTATTTTTTCTTCGTGTTTTATTGAAAGAAGAATGGTGAGGAAGAGGGTTTGAAATATATTTTATTTTTTTATCTTTGTATTTGAGTCAAAGTTAAACTTAAGTGTAAAAAAAAATTAAAGGCTAATTTTGTCTTCAAAAGAAAAGAACTAACTTAAAAGACGTTGATTTGTAAATTCTACTTTTTGAGCAAGGATTTGGGTAAGCCTTGAGTAAATCTAAGATTTACAAATCCTGAATTTTTAATTTTTTAAAGTGATGTTTCGAAACATAAAAAGTTGAATTTGCAAATGAATTCTGTAAAATTTTGTGAAATTCATTTGTTCCAAATAGTCATCAAATACACAATATCTTTGTTAATATTGATATATATTTACCAGACAATACTATAAATTTTTACCATATAAATGAGAGTTGAACTATTACCCCAATGAAATAAAGCATAATCCTATCTTTTCTTTTTTAAATGCGTTATTGGTAATATTTCAATTTTTATAGGAATAGTATTTCTAGGACTCTTGTAATGAAAAGGCGGTTTGTGCCTTCTTCTAGTTTAGACTGAACGATGGGGCAGGTAAGTCCCCCATCTTCTTGTGGAGGTAAGGTCTATGTCCCCCTCCACTTTTGTATTCTCTTTTTTGGGTAATTAATAAAATTGCAGAGAGAAGTCCCTCTCCTTTTCTTTAAAAAAAAAAAAATTCCATTACTAATTACACATCTGCTACTCATTTTTTATGATCTTATTATTACGTCTTATCCAAAGCCTAAACAATTACACTAATGGCACGCTCTCTAATGCTATTACATCATTTAAATGACTTAGCACCCCTTTGTGTTTTGTCAAAAGTGCATAATACCCTCCTGTGTTTTAAAAGGTAACTGATTACCCCTCAGTGTTTTATAAAAGTAGCTGAATACCCCCCCTGTGTTTTAAGAGGTAGCTAATTACCCTCCTATATTTTATAAAAGTAGTTGATTACCCCCTAATTCTCTGGTAATTGAGATACCAAGATTCGAACTCATAAGGTGGGGGCAAGTAAGGGTGGGGGAAAAAAGAAAAAGTTGGTAATTCATACTTTGCTTCAATTGTTCGTTGAGAATATAACTTTTCATTTTTACCAAGTGATACCAAGTAGATAATTCTTAATTTTCGTAGTGATGAAGTGATACCAGGTACTTTCGATTGCACTTTTGATATGCTTGAGTTTAATTTAATTAATTACAGAATTAATCCTTATGGCACTTCAGTATACCCTTAATGAGGACCAACTTGATTAGTTGTGCAGTTTAAGTTAATGAAATTATAGTGTTGATGGTGTTAGAATAAAATAAAAAAAAGAGTTTTCTTCAAGTTTAAACAATGCATTGAATCTAATTTTATTCTTTCTTCTTTAATTTTAAATATTGTAGGGATTTTATTATTAAATATTATACTTCTTTCCAACAACCCATGCAAGAATTAATCACCAATGCTATTATTCATAATATTTAATAAGAAATCCTGACTATCTCTTTCAAAAGCCTATTCAACCCTTTTTTTTCTTTTTTTTGGTTTAGGTATAAAGGAAGACGAAATCGTGGTTCGAATTCAAAATCTTTAATTAAAATACTATACTCTCTTACATGATCATTCCAACCAACACTTGAGTGTTATTCAACCTAATTTTGAGTTTCGAATACTTTAGATCCTCATCCTTTATTTACCTCTAATCTTGCTTTCCCTTTTTCTCTGGTCATACACTGATCTTCTTTGACCTGTGCTAGCTCTGTGAGAGTTTTTCTTTTTTCTTTTGTTTTGCCTTTTCTCTCCTTTCCATATAGGTAACCATGTATGTTTATATCTATACGAGCAATGTTAGATGTCTCCCTTTTTTTATCACCCTTTTTCTATCACCAAATTATCACCTTCTAGTTGGCATGCCTAATTGTCATGCCAACTAGATAAATTTAATTCATTTCTATCTCTTCATTTATTAACTTTATTTAATTTCTTTCTTTTCTTTTATTAAAATTTCTCTCCCTTTGTTTTTCCATTTTTCTCTCCTTAATTAGTGTTTACTATATTCTCTGTCTTTCTCTTCTGTTGTAGCCTTCCATGCGTCAGTAATTTTTTTCCACTTAAAAATCACATAATTGGCTATTATACCCCAAAATTATGCAGACACTTTTGTTATCTCCATGTTTCTCTTTTTGATGTAGTGAGCACAAATATATATTAATAATGTATGTTTATATCCTTTACTTCACAATTGACTATGTCACTTCAATTGATATGCCAATAAATTCTCTCTTTTTTTTTTCAGTAGAAATAATATCTTAGATCTCATCCTAAAACCCGACCTTAGTCTTATATTTTCAAAAGAAATATTAGCTCTTCTCAAAGCTTCCGTCCTTAGACTTAATTAACTTATTTTTTTGCAATCTCAATCATATTTTTCATATTTTCATTTTATGTAATTCTCTCTAAAACTAAAAGAAGATTAAACATACTAATTTCGCTATATTTTTGTTTATTACTTTTTATGTGCAACATAGAATTATTCTTCTTTTTGGTGCTAGTATATAATAATGATAAGACAAGTGAAAAAATTGTATAGATATCAAAAGTCAAAGTTAAAAAAGGAGGAACCTTTAATTAAGGGAGAGAAAAAATGGAAAAAAGAAGATAGAGAAATTAAATAAAGCTAATAAATGAAGAGATAGAAATAAAATAAATTTATCTAGTTGACATGACAACTACACATACCAACTAGGAGGTGATAATTGAGTAATAAAAAAAGGGTGACATTTAACATTACTCTTTTAAAAAACATTTTTGCGAAGTTATTTTTACATAATGCAAAAATCATTTTCTTTTTCTTTCTCAAATATACTCCTTCATACTTTTTTAAAACCAACATTTGCCCTTAAAATTTTTAAAAGCTCAACATTGTCCAATTTAAGCTAAACAACTAACAACTTTTTTTCAACAACACTTTTAACCAAAGTTCTATATCTCCAAAACTAAAATTTCACATTTAAATCAGATACTCTATCACTTTGTATTCAAGCATCCTTATTTTGCTTTTATTTCAGAATCACTTTGTATTCAAGAATCCTCATTTTGCTTTTATGTCCTCCTTTGATACCCACATTATTTTTTATAGTCATCACATGTACAATATCTTTGTTAATATTGATATATGTTCTCCCGGTGATACAATAAATTTTTATCATATAAATGAGAGTTGAAATATTACCCGATGTTGTAAAGCAAAATCCTATCTCTTCTTTTTTTTAAAAAAAAAAAATTATTTAATTAACATAACTCCGGAAAATCCGAAAGAAACATCAATATCATTTTAAGTGAGAAGGTAGACAAAAGGATCCAAAACTGAATTTTAAGTGAGAAGGTCAACTATGTCAATATCTTATGGAACTGTTTTTTTTTTTTTATAAAAAAAATCAAACTAATTTATAATGAAAATCACTCCTTTACTAGTTACATGTCCACTACTCATTTTTTATGATCTTATTATTTACGTCTTATTCCAAAGCTTAAAGAATTACATTAATGTGGATCTCTATTACATAATTTTATCGCCAACGAGTAGTAGTAGCTCTCTAACTCTATTACATAATTTTATCGCGGATGAACTACACTAGTCTCTCTTGTGTTTTTAAAAATTACACAATATCCTCCTGTTATCCAAAACTTGTATAATACCCTCTGGTGATTTACTAAACTTAGTCCACGTGTCTCCTCCCCACCTTTTCGGCAACATAGACAATGGAACTACACAAAAAAACTTAAATGCCCTTAATTCTTTTTTTTCTCTCTCTTTTCTCTCTTTTTTTCCTCCTTAATTCTATATACATATATGTGTGTGTGTGTGTGTGTGTGTTATATACACACACATACCAAACCAAAAAGAAAAAGAGATATATAAATAGGGCGGCTGGGGGGTTAACAGGGTGAAGTTGGGTAGAAAGGCTGATGAGATAGGGTGGGGTAGGGGTCTGACAAGGTGTCAATGGTTGGTGGTGGGCTGGGATGAGGTAGGGGGCTGATGATATAGGGGGTTGGGGACGATCATCAGAATAAACCTCCTGTGTTTGCCAAGTGATGTCAAGTTGGTAATTCACATATTCAGACGAGTTCGAATTTCATTGGGTAGGGGAAGGTGGGGGTGAGGGGAAAAAGTTGGTAATTCATACTTTTACTTCAATTATTCATTGAGAATATAATTTTTCGTTTTCACCAAATGATACCAAGTAGATAATTTTTACTTTTCTTAGTGACGAAGTGGTACCAGGTTCTTTTAATTGTACTTTTGAAATGCTTAAGTTTAATTTAGTTAATTGTAGAGAATTTATCATTATACTAGTTCATAACTGAGTACTGAACATTTTTGCTATGTTATAAGCTATAGTGAGAGAGTCTCTTATATGTAAAGTAATCTATCTTGGTCATTGGAGGACTTTTCAAACTTATCTTACTAGTGCATGTGTAATGCATTAGACTGGAAACATTGATCGATTTTCTCGGTTAGTATAAAATTAGAGCACAATATTGGTCAACCAAGTTTTAAAAAACTGCAAGCATACGGGTTAGTATCATACATGATTGAGTGTGAGAATCGTATCCACAGCCACAGGAAGGCTTCTAAGTGAATTCTAGTAGAGTTTGTGTGAAATTTTACAGGGAGAATACCTTAAGTGTGGAGTGAGCTTGTCAAACCACTTAAAAATCCTTGCACATAAGAGAATTTTATTGTAGCATTGCAAATTTTAAAAGTTGTATATTACATTAATTTCTTAATCCTAATTCACCCCCTATTAGTATTATTAACTCCAATAATATCTCAGTTGTTAATTTAACTTGTTAGATTCTTCACAATAAGACTTGATGTTAAAATATGAAAAACTGGTAGTAATATTCGAAATACGTTGGTGTGGCTCTAGAATTAGTTACAAGAGTTTTATGGGAAGTCGTCTTCACCAAATTAGGCTTTTTTGGATTTTATTTACTTGGCTTGAACTAAGTAGAATGACCCTTTTCTTTTATTGATTTTTATTTTCTTTGAAAGATAATCAATATTATGAAGTTGGTACAGGTATGGATTACGTATATTTTAAAATCTTATTATGGTGAATGTTTTGGATTTTTTGATACTAATTATTATTATCCTTAATTGTATCATGTTCTAATTTAATGCATAAAAATTATGGTCTTATTGTTTGAATCACTAATTTTTGTGTTCAATCAAATTATTATCTATTATAGATAATTGCATGACATAAATCTTTTTAAAATAAGTTTTAAAACAAATAATGTGTTTGGCAACTATAGGGTGAATAGTACCAGTTACTATTCACATGAACAATGACCAGGGTCAATGTTCACTGGAATAGTGTGTGACCATCAAGTCACTTGACGTAGGGAGTTTTATGAGTTACGTTGATTTTTCTATAAACATAAAGATTAAAATTTGGGATCAATTAAAACGTGTTTCAATCATGAATACCTATAAAATATTTTTGCTTGCACTTTTCAATTAAGCTTTGATAAGGACTACTATGTACCACTTGCACCATATCTTCAAGGTTGTGACCTAGCTAGGGTAGAATGAGATTTGAGCCCTTTTTAAGTGGGGTTTGAAATACACTAAGTTCTAGGTAACGCACTATCTTTTCGTTTGGATTCCCTTTCGCTTGTGATGGTCGAGTCAATCTAGCTAGCCATCTTTTAATTATATTACTAGTTGTCAGCGTAACCGTATGTGGGTTTCAACATAGTGATTTGATGGGATTTCAGATTTTGGAGTATGGCTCAACATTTTTGCACTGTGACTATAGCTCATTTTTGCACCTTTTGCGTGGCATACACTTATCCAAAACTAAATAAATAAATAAAAATATTTTATAAAGTTCGTTATAGTTATGGCATGCTATTTGGATTTACCTTTCTTCTAATTGTATTATTTTGTGGATTGGTGAGGAATAGGTCTTTTTGCAAGGGCACATGGATAAAAGACTACCTTGGTAGTAGGACATCAGTCTTTCTTTTACGTTTTTTTTGTTAATAATTGAGAGTTGTGTCTCCCTAGTTGAAATTTTTAGTATAGTTATTACTATAGTTTTATGATCTTATAAATGCTTATATTTGTAGGTTTATTCAACAATTTATTTTGGGACTCGCATATTTTTAGTTAGTTTGATTGGTTTAATCTTTAGTTTTGAAATTAGAGCCTTGTGCGCTTAGAAATGATACTTTTCTTTTTTAATTACACGACAGCTGCGTCCAAAATCGTCTTATTAGTGACATTGGGGCGTGTCAGGACTAGATGAGGAGAGAGCAAGAGCTATTAATTAGCTAATCTAGTACAGTGGATGACATACTTCCAAATGATGGAAGTGATAAACCAAGATGGTTGATGTGAAAAAACATTTCAACATTTTCTTCATTTAAAGTATTTCTTTAATTATTACATCAAACGATAATCATGATTAGGATTATACTGAAATAGTCATTAGTCTTTTACATAGTCGGTAAGACTCAGACCTCATCAGTCCAAACTAACTCTCCATGTAGGAGTGTTGAGTATTTCGCGTTGTAACCAATATGGATCAACAACCTCTTTCTTCTCTCTCGGCCTCTGGAAGAAGCTCCTCCACTGATCCATGGTACGCCTTAGACGAATACTCTTTTGACCTCCAAAGAGAAATTGGATCAAGTCTTTTGCTAATCGAGTGATCTCCTCACCTTCAATGATGCATGCATATACTGAAAGGAATGAAGATAACGGATGATGTTAATTCAATAAACATATATATAGTCAGGATGATTCATTCATTGTATGAATCCACTAAGGCAGCGCAAGCACATAAAAGCAATAAAAAGGAGCCCTCGTGTCCAATCACCTAAAACTTCAGAAATCAATCCTCTCTCATAAGCCAAGTCTTGATATTCATATGATCGTCCATTTCTTCGTCATATTTTAATCCAATTCACAAGGTAAAAAAATATGCATCACCATTCTTTTTTACATATCCAGGTTTTTAATCTGGTCCAAAGGGTTGAATTATATGTTTCAGGTAAAAATTACTGCAACGCTGTACCAAGAGTCCAAGCTCTCCCAACTTAGTAAATGAGAGACAAATCCCTCCTTAGGCATCAATTAATACTTATGGATCAATTTGTCACTCCTGTAAGATTTACTAATATAAGAATTTTTTCACAGCTTTTAACTGTGGGTATCCTTGCTGCTAAGGTTCACACTTTGAGCTTTGTAACTAAATTTTTGCCTACCACTGGGGAGTCTATGGATGTCGAAGCCAGACTGTGCAGGAAACAGCCACTCCACCATCACCAAAGGCAAAAGAAAAACTTATGCAAGCTAGTTTATTTCGCGATATGAAATTGGACGATGCAGATCACAATTACAATTATACTGTTTGGTTGCAATGCAAGTGTTCAGATTAGGCTGGGTTTTGTTGACAAGTTACTGATAAGCTGGCAGTTCCAATGGAGAAAGAAAAAGCAATGCAGGGGACATGGAAGGCACACAAACACACACACACACAAACAGGAAAGAGGAGAGATTACCAGAAATACAAGGCCAACAGTTGATTTTTCACCAGAATGTTGGTAGCCGTAACAAAAATCTGAAATAATGCCATCATTAAGAAAGTGATAAATTGTAACAGTAACATTCTCATGAGAGTCCAAAATGTATCACTGCATATTCCTTTTCAGACATAACACACAGCATACAACATAAATCTCCCACTCAAGTGAAATAGTGAGACAACTCTAAAGGAATTTATATATCCCCTTAGGCCATCCTCAATGTAAGCTGCTCTAAAACACAATGATTACAATTTTTTTGTAAATATAGAGCATTTTGAAGCAAAAAAAACAACACCAATGTTTATTATAGAGCCCCAATTTATTACAAATTGTTACTTTAGTATCAAATTTAACAAATTTCACCAAAAATAGAACTCGGGCTCCATTTTGTTCAACAAATTTGTTGAACAAAATGGAGCCCTAGCAAAAAGACAAAAAATTTTACAGCCCCATACTATGTCAGATCTGACGAGTCTCTGATTCGTCAGATCTGACTTTAAAAAAAAATGACAAAAAAAAAAGTACAAACAGATGCAAAAAAAAATAGCCGTTGCAATTTCAACTTTTACGTTCAAAAAAAATATAGCCGTTGGGTGTTAACTTTTTCTATATATTCAAGCAAAAAAATCCAACACCCAACTTCAACAATTAATCCTTTCAAGAAAATATACCCAAATAGAAAAAAAAAATTCGCATCAGCCAGAAAAAAAAAAGGTTGAAGCTCAAGATCTGCCCCTTTTTTAAAATTTATTCTTGAATCACCTGCAAATATATATATATACACACACACAGAAAAAATATTCAATATTTATCAACAAAAAAAAAAGCTACATCAGCGGGGAAAGGGGGGAAGAGAGGGGAGGTGGGGTGGGGGGGGGTGCCTTCGTCGACGGTAGGTGAGAGGAAGGGGGAGGGGGGGAGAGAGGGGACGGTGGGGGGGAGGGAAGGTGGGGTGCCTTCGTCGGCGGGGAAGGGGAGGGAGAGAGGGGAGGTGGTGTGGGGTGGGATGGGTGGTGGCGTGGGCTGCAGAGAGAAGGAAAGGGGGTGGGTGAAGGGGAAAATGGGGAAGGTAGTGGGTTTTTATATGTAGGGTTTTATTTTATTTTTTTTATTTTTAATGTTTGGGATTAATTATTTTTTTAAATTTTTTTTGTTTTTAAGTGGTTGGGATTAATTTAAAAAAAAAAAATTTTAATTTTTTTTTTAATCTTTTTTTTTTAATTTGTTTTTTAAATGATTGAGATTAATTTTTTTTAAATCGTTTGTTTTTATTTTATTTTTTTTAAATCCTTTGTTTTTACATTTTTTTTAAATCCTTTGTTTTTAATGTTTTTTTATAAATGGTTGGGATTAATTTTTTTTTTAATCGTTTGTTTTTAATTTTTTTTTTAAATGGTTGGGATTATTTTTTTTTTAAATCCTTTGTTTTTAATTTTTTTAAATTGTTGAGATATATTTTTTTTAAATCGTTTGTTTTTAAATTTCTGAATTAACGATGTTGTTCTAATTTCAAATTTGTGTTTTCACTTTCCCTTTTTTATATTTAATTTTTTAAATATTAATACAAATTTAGTTCGAGATACCTAAAAATTGAATTACTTAAAGTGAAAAGGGAATATAATAAAATTAAAAAATACAAATTGAGTGTAATTAAGCGTCATCATAATTCAATAATTTTTACCGTTGTCAGAATTAAATAATTTTTTGGTTCAAATGTTCGTTAAAAAAAGTTATGATTATGACGATAATAATTTATCAAAAAAAAAATTAACACACGAGAAAAAATAAGATATATTCAAATTAGTTTGTAAAATTAAATTTAACACAATATAGAGCCTCAATTTTATAGAGCTCATCATTGGGGATGAATTTTTTTTAGAGCCCCTAAAAAACACTTGAGGCTCTATATGGAGCTCTAAATTACTAAGGGGCTCTAAACTAAATTTTAGAGCCCCCATTGAGGATGGCCTTAAGACAGACAAATAAAATAACCCTCACTACCACTCTCATTTCCTCAAACTAATACACACAACTATCCCCTTCGGACAGACAATTGCATACACTAATTCAGAGAAGCAAACATCTCAAGATCCTTATCAAATATTTTGTAAATTAACATAGAGGCTTGTTTCGGCACAACCATCTACACAATTACAAGATTATTTAACTGGGACAATGTCACCTTTATAATTTTACTTGAATTAAATCTTTCCTTTATTAATCTTTAAATTAGATCTTCAACTTCATGTATGGGCAGTCAAAAACATATATAAACACCATACAAATACATATATTTGATGGATATATTTGATTGGCTCACAACTCGTGCAATTTCCATGCCAGATGATACGCATATATAGATAAGGAGCTCAAATGAACTTTATGTTTCAAAAGGTTTTTCCAACTCGCAAATTAGCTTTACTTAACTTACTAATTCACTGACGTAGATCTTGACGTGCCATTCGCGAGAGACGTTATTATCCCATAAAACCTTCCATAGGCCCTGGATAATACTCAAACTAGAAGTGCCTTCAAAACTTTAAGCTTCAAAACAAACTTTAGTTGATCGCATATATAAATAGTGATTATATTAATAACAAAAACACATCAGTGCAGACCAACGAAAACTAAAGGCATACTTTCCTTCCTTTATGTTAAGCCTAAATTGACTCATGTAAATGATTAAAGAAGATTAGACATTAGGATGAATAAATGTTAACACGCGGAACTTCAACAGAGTTATTATTAAAAACGCTAACTTCACATAAACTTTACTCTCTGTTCCATGCATGCAACCATACATGATTTAGCCTTAAAATCAGAGACCGTCAATAATAAGATGCATAAATTGGAGAAATATTTGGAATTTCATGGCGGCTATGATTAATTGAATCTTAAAAATTCAATCAACCTTAAAAGACAAACTTCTTGATGCAGGTGATATTTCTGATATTAGTGTCTCTAATACCACTTGTTAGATTTTACCGGATCTAATACTAGAAAATAAAACACTGTTCCAAATAATTAAGTTGATTAAATTAGAAGCGTACCTTTGAAGCCATTGAAACGACCTTTACGTTTAGATTAAGGGCTCCCTCTCTCTCTCCAACTTCTGTATGGTGACTATCAATGGGGGCAAACCAACCATAATATTCTATTTATAGAGCATTAGTATTTTGGATGGGAGAGAGGACCCAGTCTAAAAACTGTATTGATCCTCCCATCAAGATGTCTTGATATAAAACAGACTCTACACCTTGCATACCACACTACTAAAAATAATATTAATGAGATGGACCTAAACCCAACTAGAGTGGATCACTATAAATATGTAATGGACTTTATCGGTCAACATCAACCTATTTTTCAAAATAAAAGAAAATGTCTCAATTAGTTATAGCCTACCACTAGAAAAATTCCGACATATTATCCTTATAAATTTTGATTTTTTGGGTGGTGGTATTAGGTAATCACTGTACATTCTAAATTTTAATATATTATAGTTCTTTGACCAAAAAATAAAAAGGAACAGAGAGAGAATATCAGTTTGCAAAGTGATTTTTGTAAACTATTTCTTTTGTAAATTGATTATTTTCCTTCAATTAAATAAGCAAAATACAAAGAACTTCTTATCTTTTTATTTAGAAGGGTTTTCCACTGTTCATGGCGTCACATATTATCAATAGCGGAGCTGGATCTTTTGTACTTCTTTTTGTCATGTAGTTGTATGATCTTAATATAGCCCTTAATTATTGGATTGTCAGACAAAATTTAAAAATAAAAAATTATTGGATTGCAAAGGTGGAATATGTACCATTTGCAGACGTGCATCAGACTAATATATATGGACGCACGCATTCAAAGCACTCAAATAAGCTTCATGTGACGTGAAATAACAATCAATGTGTTGTTATTTAATTAAATTGAATTAACATCGATTTTTTTATATGAATAAATTTTTTATTCACTTTCTTTTTTCACGAACTAATGTTAGTGGAAAACTTTTTCATAATCAATTAATAACAATCAAGTACAGAATTAGAGTTAGATTACATAGACAGAGCACCCATAACGCAACACTTAGATTTTGAATATATATCACCCATTTTACCCATCTTTATATCTACATTTGATTTCCAACAAATATATATATTTACCTTTTCCAGCTGAAAGAGGAGTGTTGGTAAAATTTGATTCACAGTGAAGTTTCAAAAAAATAGTTTAAATTTGTGGTTTGTTTAATGTGACTCAAAATAATATCCCTATTTATTACACTACCCAATGATTATCTAGGGGTAAGTTTCACCCGTTTATCTTTTTCTAACAGAAAGAGGAGTGTAGGTAATTCACAGTGAAAATTCAAAAAATTAGTTTAAAATTGTGGTTCGCAACTTAATCTGATTGTCGAATCATAACTCATCGAATCATTTTTTTTTTTTTTGAATTTTCTGCAATGATATCCAATAAGTTCTACCTAATGTTGCATTTGAATAATAAAAATACAAAAATGCCCTATAAATATACAAAAGTATCATATCCCTCTTAATTTATCATTCTGGTTGCATATTTTTCTCATATATATATATATATATATTTTCATTGGCGACTTAAATTTTAAAAAAATAATTGAACAGTTTAACTGAATAATTCAACAGATACTAAGTGGTATAGTGCACTTTTTTTAAAAGTTGACAATTTCAGACCTGTAATGTGCCCACTGCACACATTAGATGCACTTTAACACATGTAATTTATTCCACAGATTACTGTCTTTTGTTTTTTATTTAAAAGATGGTTAAAATATTTTACATATAAGATATTATACATAACAATGAATTTTGATACGTGTTGCATCTAAAACAAAATCCCAATGGCCCACAGATCACTGTCTTAACAATGTATAATTGTCCTTGCGTAATATTAACGGTACTGAAAAAAAGTCATTGCATACGATCCCATCATTTGGTGTACCTTCTACTACCCACTGAGAATTCAACAACACTCAACGAAGATTTTCACAAAGGGTATGTAGTATGCACTATTCTCCAAAAAATCTTGCATTAAATGTGGAATTTTGAGTCTTTATTATTCTCTGCTCATTGTTCTTGAATCATTTGTATTACATTCTTTGACCAGCAAATTTTTTTACTCTGAGTAAGATGGTTTTTGATGTGCAGGCATGGTCTAACGGTAAAGTTGCTGTCCTGTGATCAGAAAATAATAGCTTCCCATTGTAGAAGCAGTCACTAGCAACATGCGAGGTAAATCTGCATAGGATATAATCTAAATTGGTCCGACCCTTCCTCAAACTTTAGAACTTCAGACTTAAAAGGTAAATCTGTGCAGGGTTTATTACGTTAATTTTGTTAACACAGGGTTTATGATGCTTATTCGGTCGATCATAGGGGGTGTTTCATATTTTACCGTGTAAGAATTGTCTTCTGTAACTTGTTAAACTGAAAAGCTTTTCATTTGTTTTGTACAAAGAAAAACTTATCATTTTCAGTAAGTTACAACTGATCCTTTTGGCTGTACTTTATAGAATTCTTTAGCTATATAGTTTTTCATGATATAATGAAGTTAAATCAAAAGCATTGAAGTCTCTGTTGTGGTTTAAATTTTTATATTTTTTTAATATCTTCTTTTTGTGTTTAGTATGGTTTTGAATTCTGATGCTCAGTGTGTGTGTTTTATGTTAGGATGTTGCGCTTAAGAACACGTAAATCATAAGTTTATAGCACGAATTGAAGAGATTATGAACAATGGTTAAATGGTGATATGTCATTTTTATAAAAATTGACCTCATTGTAAACTTTTAGAATGTAATTATCTAGTACATGTTTTGGTAAGATTTTGAACAGCAAAGGCTAATGTTGGTAAGTGCCTTTAAGTTTGTTCGACTTAGTTTTTCATAGACAGTGCGATCAACGATACAAAGATTTCGGTATAATACTAATTTTACCTTCTCCTACATTAACATTATGTAAATTTTGAGACCAACCCTTTGCAGATAGATGCATCAACTGTAAATATATGTTCTCTGGTGAGTGTTTTTACAATATTCAATAGAAAAGGGAATTATCAAATGAAAAAACCTGAGTACGTGTTCTTCGATGAGTCTTTTTACAATGTTGAGCGAAAGCTAACTATCGTCTTCAACTTGGCAAAGGCCTCCCATTATCACTTGGTAGATGCAAGGGAAATCCAAAATTTGAACTTCACTGGACTTTATAGGAAATCGTAATATCAAGTATTGTTGATATATGAGGTAGGTCCTTTTGGCTAAACAAATGTCTTTAACATTCATCTCCCATAAGAGATCCGGACTGCTTCCCTTATACTGTTCCTGTTCCAATAGGAATTCTCGCCCATTTTCATTTCTTCTCTTTCATTCTTCCTGCCTTTCTCTGATTATGTTATGTTCTGTCAACAGAAGAAATAAAGGAAAACAAAGTAATTAGAGAAGCTGAATTTCTATTTCAATACAGACGCCCTTTGTAGACACAATATGTTATGCTTAATGCCTGCTAAGTATATATCTAGGCATACATTTCGAGAGCAAAATATTCTAGCATGTGGCTACGATGCATTTTAATCAGACGTATTTATGTATGTATGCATCCAATTCAGAGCTGTTGATGTTTATACCAATCGATCATAGAAGAAAGATTCTAATTCATTCCGATTAAGCTTCCTTCCTATTAATCGTCTTCTCTGTTCAATCTCCTTGTGCTGTGTCCTGTGTTGATACTTTAACATTTGAGATTTTATAGACAAGGTGAATGAAGGCGGAATCTTTTCTGGAACCATTTTTCTAATCGTTGTGTTAACCTGTAACTGCAGAAGAACGGCAATGGATGACTTAGCTGCTTATTGCTTAGATATTGCTGATGCAGAATCGATGAAAAAAATTGTATTCAATCTCTCATTGGATGATAAGGACATGGGAGAGATAAAAAGTGCAATGGAAGCTCTAAATAAAGTGGATTTAAGCTTGGCATACACTTCCAAAAAGTTGATGAATTTGGACAATCTACTATTGCATGTAGTGGCTTGTGAAAATGATTTTGAAGCAGTGAGTACTGAAGATGATAACTTTCCTCAGGACTTTGTTGAGAAGGCATTGACACTTGATCTCTTACACACTATTCTAATTACTGAGATACGAGATCTGGACAATTTCATTAGTAGTCTTAAGCACTGACCGTTAGCACACGCGACAACATATTTTTGTGTGAAAATTCGATGCAATTGTATAATGTCATGGAGATAAGCTGCATGAATCTGAAGAATTATTAAAACAGTCACACGAGCGTATCATAGAGATGAAGATGCAGTTAGCCAAGTTGCAGATGACCTCATTGACTCTTAACCACAGTGAATGTAAGTCATGGAACATTAGCAACCGCTTTATCTTTTTCGAGCAATACAAAGTGAATCCTTTACTCTTTCCCATCATCTGCCAATCCTTCCCTAACACGTGCTACTAACAGGGAATTACAACATGGGGGTGGGCTTATCAGAACACGTTCAAGTGTCGAGCATACATCTGAAGTCACAAATGCAGACTGTTGGCCGAAGACACATTTTAAGAATGTAGGAAAAGTCTCTTGCTAGAGAATTAGATCTTGAGAAGAAGTTATCTGAACTAAAGCAAAATGAAGAAGACTTAAAACAGAAGTTACACTTAACCGAACAAATAGGTATGTGCATGGAGGAGGCTGCAGAGGTAACTTGGGATAGGTTCTTGGAGGCCGATAATACTGCAGAGGTGCTAATAGGAATCTCAAAGGAAATGGTGGGTTGACTTCAAATGGTTCATTTTCATATGAATAGTTCAATTACACGAGAGCAAGAACTGAAACTTAATTTCCAAGATTGTTTAGATCAGTTGGATGCCAAAGAGACAAAAATACGAAAGCTTAATAGCAGCATTACACAGCTTGTTGCTGACAATTCTGAAGTATATTCGTTAAGGGAGAAGGTAAAACTGCTAGAAGAAAAACTAAGAAATCTAAGTCACAGCTGAAGGAGGCTTATGCATCCAATGAAGCAAGTCAAAATCAAGTTAAAGAAATGGATGATGAGATCAAATCTCTAAAAGAAAGCATCCAAGAAGCAGAAAGCAGGGCGCAGGATGCCGAGTCTAAAATAGCACATTTAACAGAGACAAACATGGAATTAACTGATTAACTTGTGTTTCTTATGTGAACAATAAAATTTTGGTGCAAGTCAAAAGAAGACAAAAAGTAATGGAAAATGAAGAAAAGTCTTTGGTTGCAAAGTTAGGCACACACAATTTTGGGTTGATTTTATACTACATGTGGGAAGACTTTTGGTGCAAGATGAACCTATAAATAGAGGCTCATTCTTCACCATTTGAGCATCACCAAAACATTCCAAATTAGAGAGAAAACATAAGCTTTCTCTTGAGTATTTTTTTTCTTCTTTTGGTGTTCTATATTTGTGAGTGAGAGTTAGTTTCTCCTATTATTTGAGAGAGTGATATTGTTCTCTCCTTATATTAGAGAGAATATTATTGTAAAATACTCCACATCATAGTGAAATCCTCCATTACTTGCCCGTGATTTTTCCCTCGATTTGTTTGAGGGTTTTCCACTTAAATCTTGTGTCTCTACTTTCTCTGTGCCGAAACCCAACAGTGGTATCAGAGCCACTGGTTACGGGTCACTGGTATACATACGAGGTTACTATTTACGGTTACTATTCACACATACGGTATAGTACTATTCACCTATACGGTATCGACACTATTTTCGTATACGGTTTTGATACTATTCACGTATTCGGTACTATTTATGTAAATAGTACTATTCATAGTGAAATAGTGGGAGCCGGTTCAACTTACGAAGCAGATCATTGTTAATACTATGGCGGCAAAATTTGAAATCGAGAAGTTCAACGGGAGAAATTTTTCCCTATGGAAATTGAAGATGAAGGCAATCTTGAGAAAGGAGAATTGCTTGGCAGCAATTGGAGACAGACCAGCAGAGGTGACTGACGACAAGTGGAAAGAGATGGATGACAATGCTATGGCTAATCTGCACCTGGCATTGGCAGATTCCATATTGTCAAGCATTAAGGAAAAGAAGTCAGCAAAAGAAATTTGGGATGCGCTGACCAAACTATATGAGGTCAAGTCACTTCACAACAAGATTTTCTTGAAGAGAAGACTCTACACCCTTCGGATGAGTGGGTCCACATCGGTGACAGATCATATCAATACCTTAAATACACTATTCTCTCAATTGACTGCAATTGGGCATAAAATAGCAGAGCTTGAACGTGCAGAAATTCTACTTCAAAGTAAACCTGATTTGTATGATCAACTCATCATTAGTTACACTAACAATGTTCTTTCAGATTTTGTTATTTTTGATGATGTTGCAGCCGCTGTTCTGGAAGAGGAATCTAGGCGCAAAAGTAAGGAAGACAGAATCGAAAGTTCACAACAAGCAGAGGCATTATCAATGGTGAGAGGTAGATCAACGGAACGTGGCTCTAGTGGGAGCAACAACCAAGGTAGATCAAAATCAAGGAGTAAAAAAAAAATCAAATGCTACAACTGTGGCAAGAAAGGGCACTTCAAGAAGGATTGTTAGAGCAACAAAAAGAATCCCGAGGTGACAAATTCTCAGGGATGTGTGGCGACTGCACCAGATGATGGAGATATTTTATATAGCAAAGCAGCAACTGTATCAAAAGGCAGAAAGGAGCTCACTGATGCTTGGATAATGGATTCGGGAGCAACATGGTATATGACATCTCGCAGAGAATGGTTCCACACCTATGAACCTGCCTCTGGAGGATCTGTGTACATGGGTAATGATCATGCTTTGGAGATTGCTGGCATTGGTACCGTCAAGATTAAAATGTATGATGGTACCATTCGCACCATTCAAGGGGTACGACACGTGAAGGGCTTGAAGAAGAACTTATTGTCCATTGGACAATTGGATGACCTTGGCTGCAAGACCCATATCGAGGATGGGATCATGAAGGTTGTCAAATGAGCGCTTGTGGTGAACAAGGCAGAAAAGATTGGGGTAAATCTATACATGCTTTTGGGAGATACGTTGTAGGAGGCAAATGTATCAGTTGCATCAACCGGTCAAGAAGAATCAACTATAATGTGGCATCGCAGATTGGGCCATATGACAGAACGAGGCTTGAAGATTCTCGCTGAAAGTAATCTCCTACCCGGACTCAAGACGGTAAACTTACATTTCTGTGAGCATTGTGTTACCAGTAAGCAGCATAAATTGAAATTTGGGAGATCTACTGCCAGAAGCAAACACATTTTAGACTTAATCCATTCAGATGTTTGGGAATCACTGGTTTTGTCCCTAGGAGGAGCCAAATACTTTGTATCATTTATTGATGATTACTCCAGGAGACTGTGGGTGTATCCAATCAAGAACAAGTCAGATGTGTTCCCAATATTCAAAACTTTCAAAGCGCTAGTGGAACTTGAATCCAGGAAAATGATCAAGTGTTTAAGGACGGACAACGGAGGAGAATACACTGATGGGAGCTTCTTGGCATTTTGCAAGCAAGAGGGTCTTCAGAGGCAATTTACTGTTGCACATACACCTCAGCAAAATGGTGTAGCAGAGCGGATGAACATAACTCTTCTTGAAAGAATGAGAGCTATGTTGGAAACTGCAGGTCTAGCCAAATCATTTTGGGCAGAAGCAGCTAGAACTGCCTGTTACGTGATAAACCGGTCACCGTCAACTGCAATTGGATTGAAAACACCAATGGAAATGTGGACCAGAAAACCCGCAGATTATTCTACCTAGCACGTATTTGGGTATCCGGCATATGTGATGTATGGTTCCCAAGAAAGAACAAAGCTAGATCCAAAATTCAGGAAATGTGTATTCTTGGGAAATGCTGATGGTGTTAATGGGTATCACCTATGGGATTCCATTGCCCACAAGGTTATCATCAGCAAAGATGTGATATTTGCAAAAGATAAACTGCAAAGTAAAGACGACAGCAACACTTCAAAGGAGACTACTACAATACAAATTGAATATAAGTCAAAACAAGGAGATGCGTCTTCTGAAGCTGCACCGGAGCACGAGAAACAAGAACCAAATGATGCTGAGGTTACAGAAGTCCGACGTTCAATGCATCAGACAACAAGACCAACTTGGGATTCAGATTTTGTCATGGCCAGCAATGCTGCATACTGTCTTCTAACAGAGGATGAAGAGCCATCTACCTTTCACGAGGCTATAAAAAGCCCCGATGTTGCCTTGTGGATGACAGCAATGCAAGAAGAAATTGAAGCTTTACATAGAAACAAGACGTGGGAGCTTGTTCCACTACCACCTGGACGGAAAGTCATTGGTAATAAATGGGTCTACAAGATCAAGCGAGATGGTAATGACCAAGTGGAGCGATATCGTATAAGACTGGTGGTGAAATGATATGCTCAGAAAGAATGAATTGACTTCAACGAGATATTTTCTTATGTGGTAAGACTTACAACTATCAGAGTAGTCTTGGCCATGTGTGCTGTGTTAGACTTACATCTAGAACAGTTAGATGTAAAGATAGCTTTTCTTCATGGTGAGCTTGAAGAAGAGATTTACATGCTTCAACCAGAAGGTTTTGTTGAGAAAGAAAAAGAAAACTTGGTTTGTAGGTTGACCAAATCTCTGTACAGTTTAAAGCAAGCGCCAAGGTGTTGGTACAAGAGATTTGATTCATTCGTGATTAGCCTCGGGTACAACAAACTCAATTCAGACCATTGTACGTACTACAAGAGGTTTGGCGATGATGATTTTATCATTTTGCCATTGTACGTGGACGACATGCTGGTAGCAGGTCCCAATAAAGATCGGGTCTAAGAACTGAAGATACAGTTGGCTGGGGAGTTTGATATGAAGGATTTGGGACCAGCAAACAAGATTTTAGGGATGCAAATTCACCGAGATAGAAAATGCAGGAAAGTATGGATTTCCCAAAAGAATTACTTGAAGAAAATCTTACGGCGCTTCAATATGCAAGATTGTAAGGAAATCTCGACCCCGCGTCCTGTCAATTACAAATTATCCTCAAGTATGTGCCCTAGCACTGAAGCGGAGAGGATAGAAATGTCTCAAGTACCGTATGCATCAGCAGTGGGAAGTCTCATGTTCGCTATGATATGCACGAGATCAGATATTGCTCAAATAGTTAGTGCGGTCAGTCGGTTCATGGCGAATCCTGGTAGAGAGCATTAGAATGCTGTTAAGAGGATCCTAAGATACATCAAAGGGACCTCGGATATTGCATTATGTTTTGAAGGATCAGAATGTACTGTCAAAGGTTTTGTTGATTCGGATTTTGCAGGTGATGCCGATAAATGGAAGTCCACCACAGACTATGTGTTTACAGTTGCAGGTGGCGTGGTAAGCTGGATATCTAAATTACAGACTGTTGTGGCCCTATCTACAACAGAGGCTGAATACATGGCAGCTACACAAGCTTGTAAAGAAGCAATCTGGATTAAACGATTAATGGAAGAGCTCGGGCACAAACAAGAGAAAATTCCCTTGTTTTGTGACAGTCAGAGTGCCTTGCACATTGCAAGGAATCTAGCATTTCATTCCAGGACGAAACACATAGGTGTTCAATATCACTTTGTTTGAGAAGTAGTAGAGGAAGGGAGTGTCGATATGCAAAAGATTCACACCAACGAAAACCTAGCAGATGTCATAACAAAGCCAATCAATGTTGACAAATTTGTTTGGAGTAGATCCTCCTTTGGCCTAGCAAAGACGTAAGCAACATGGAATTGGCAAGTATGGAGAGATTTGAAGTGTCACCAAAATTTTAAGTGGGAGAATGTGAACAATAAAATTTTGGTGCAAGTCAAAAGAAGACAAAAAACAATGAAAAATGAAGAAAAGTCTTTGGTTGCAAAGTTAGGCACACACAATTTTGGGTTGATTTCACACTACATGTGGGAAGACTTTTGGTGCAAGATGAACCTATAAATAGAGGCTCATTCTTCACCATTTGAGCATCACCAAAACATTCCAAATTAGAGAGAAAACATAAGCTTTCTCTTGAGTATTTTTCTTCTTTTTTTGTTATTCTATATTTGTGAGTGAGAGTTAGTTTCTCCTATTATTTGAGAGAGTGATATTGTTCTCTCCTTATATTAGAGAGAATGTTATTGTAAAATACTCCACATCATAGTGAAATCCTCCATTACTTGCCCGTGGTTTTTCCCTCGATTTGTTTGAGGGTTTTCCACGTAAATCTTGTGTCTCTACTTTCTCTGTTCTCATTCATATTTTAGCTGCGTGATACTACTTGTCCCCGACCATTCCGCTGCGCCGATACCTAACACCTTAAAGGTAGTAATGATAGAAATACAGAGAAGGTAAGTTTGCTCGAGAAGCAGTTGAGGGAGTCAAAAGTGCAATTGCAACATGCAAGGGCATCTTCTGAAGTGAGCCAAGAGCAACAAAATATGTAATATTCCGCGATTTGGGATATGGAAACTTTAATTGATGAACTGAAACAAAAGGCTTCAAAAGCGGAAATCAAGATTGAAAAGTCGGAAGAGCAACGTATGTTGTTGACCGGAACTAATTTAGAATTGAACAAAGAACTGGATTTTCTGAGGGCCCAAGTGGAATTTTTGGATACTTCTTTAAATGAAGCTACTGTTGAGAAAATAGCTAGTGCAAAAGGTATTGATATCAAGACCAATCTGATAATGGATATGGTCATGCAATTAGCAATACAAAGGGAGCGCATACAGAAACAGGTACATAAGTGTAAATAATTTCTCAATATCTACATTATATTAGCTTGTTACCATTTTGGTCACTATTATCTGCAATTTCCTTCTAGAACCGAACCCAACTCTTTCGGAATTACTAACACATCCACAACCTAATGTACTAATGTGGTGGTGTTGATGCAGATGTGCTCGTTGACAAAGGAAAACAAAATCCAGAAGGAGAAGTTACAGAAAGCAAAGAAGAATGCATCAGCAAATTTTCTAGACAATGAAGGAGCTGATTTCCCACCTTCCAAGCTTGATTCAACTGATGCCACTTCTACAAACTTTCAAGAAAATGACTGCAGAATTCTCACCAAAAAGTTCCCAAGTAGGTTCACTTTCCAGTTTTTGTACAGATTTATGATGTAGACTTCCAGCAGCTAAAAAGTAACAGTATCCTTGGAAGTGGGCGGCTTATTCAACATTGTCATTTTTATGATTAGCCTGAATTTGCTAAATGCTTTTACCATTGCTCGAACGGCCTCAATCCTTATATTCCTGGGAAAACGCAATGAATTGCCATAGTCAGGGGCTCCATTCATAGCCAGTACTGGCGCCTTTCTCTGTAACAGAATAAATAATCAGTTAGAACATGCAATTTTTGTGCCCAGAAATTCCCAAATTTGTCGGCACCATAAGATCTGGAGTCATGGTTGTTCTCAACTTGTTTATGCCTAAAGCTCTGTAAATCAATGATCTGCAACTTAAAATTTCGGAATTTGAAACACTTCAAGTGCAGCAGAGCTAGAATTCCTGGTTGTGGAGCCTAATTCCTACTTTCTAAGTCTTTGACTTTCGTAATGTTCAATCAGATTATATTTGTCTATCCATTTGTCCGAAGTTGTCTAGTTCTTTTGTTGCTTTTCACTCTTACAAAAAGCCAGTTTCTGTCACTTCTTGTTGATTAGCTGTCCATAGTAGCTCCGTAGAGGTCAGCATGCGGAATGCACTAGTTTGATCATTCTCTACTGCTGATGCTCTCCCTATAATCAATCATTCTTTTTAACTGGTATGTCATAATTGTTCTAGTACATTTAATTTGTTTCAAGTCTTACATTGATACTAATTAAGGCATGGAAAATTATCTAGTATGATGTCACTGCTCAATATATCGTTCTTCGTTATGGTTTCAGTTCATATCCATATACATACATGATTGACATGTTTAAGACAAGTAGTTATTCAAACCCCCCCCTCCCCCCTCCCCCCCCCCAAGTCCATCCTATCTTTCCAGTTTTTAATTGGTTGGGATCTAATATCGATCTGAATAATTATAGAAGAGACACCTTGAACTGTACCTTTAGGTATGATAATATGTTTATCTGTCTGAGAACATGGAGTCTGTGGATGATCAAATTCTACTTGACATTTGAAAATGGTAATTTTATCACATCTATAACTTAATATCATGGCTCTCAACATTGCTTTTTTCGGAATATAGTGACTCAGGTGGAGGAATCACCCAGCATTGCATCTGCAGGTCAGACTAAGACGATGATGACCTCCGCGAGATAACAGTGATGCTATTGTTCTAAATTCTACATACATCTTCATTACAGTGTTTGTTTTCTTACAAGAAAACTGCTACTTTTAACTATTTCTACGCTACCTGACGACATTGATTTGCTTGTTTGTTGTGTACAATTTCTCGGATTAACAAGGTTAGCATTCATGATTAATGCTGGGTTTGGATTGTTTTCATCTTGTTCCTAAAGTAATCATAGTAACTCCAAAAAATGGAGTGTGAATGAATACTTGTAAATGTACCAGACATCAGATTCTTGCTTGTACAATATTGTCAACATTAATGTTTATTTGTGCATGGACAATGTGATAAATTTGGAAAAATTCATGTGAGAAAAATGTGTTTTATATTTTTGGAAGTACAATGCTTTCCATTTTCTCTTCCTCATTTTTGTATATGAAGCAGCATAATGGTATATATAATACTAGAAGCGGGTGGTCCATTTTCTATTCACTGAAATGGAGCACTCTTTGGTCTAGTGGTATAATTCTTATTTTAGATGTGAGAGGTTTTGAGATTGATTCTATGAGTTTACAACATTCTTGTGATGTAAAATTGGTTTAACCTCCCTTTGAAACCAGAAAATAAAAATAAACAAACTGATAAAGGGACATTTTTTATATAAAGTACAATGACCATTTCAAATTCTATTCAAGTTTCAATTGCTATTGCTTTTATATTGAAAAGATCAATTTAGATTTTATTGTTCTAACCATGACTTTTGCCGGTAATGGAATTTATGATCAAGCAAAGTGAAATTGATTGAAACTTATATGAAGATTTTGGCATTATTTTGGCTTAATTTGGATACTCTAATGCCACAATAACGTTTTTCAGATAATAAACTAAAATAATTTAAATCATTAAATGTGAAGATCAAAAAACTGCATTATTACTTCAACATCATTAATCACTCTAATAACGTTATTAAAAGATCCAAATCTTTTTTTGTATATATTAATGGTCTTCAAAGTTCTCTAATTGCTTTTTGATCAGCTAAACCGTGTTGACTAACCAAAATATTTCTTATTATTATTTTGTTTATTAAGGTAGTATGATCTATTAGTTCGTTACCTTTAATTTTTTGAGAAAATAGATCAATTAATTTTAAATATTTACTTATTTTGACATTTTGGTCTCAAAAATTTTAAATCGAACATTTTAGTTCCAGATATTTTATATAAGAATCGTTAGTCTCTTAGCTAAATTAAGAAAAAGGTGATGTGGGGCTACACCTACCAATTTTTTAAATTTGTCTTTTGTAAAATGGAATCTTGTTTGCTTTGGTTTATAACATCTATCATTTGTTGCTTATCTATCTCCAAGTTATGATGGAAGTATTATTCGGGCTACATTTTAGTATTTTTATAAATACCCAAATTAATCTCTTATTTTTAACGTATTTGACATTTAGTGATCCTTTATTTTTAGAAGTCTATCATTACAATACTTCGTCTTTTGAATATATATATATATAACACCGTTAGTCTTTTTTTTCCACTTTTTTCATTTAAAATTTGACTAAAAAACTATGTGATTAAATATATGTAGTTTATTGTTTATGGTGTTAAATTTTAAACATAATTATCAATCTCCTTGAAAACAGGACAAAAAAAAGTTACATAAAATGATAAATATTATATATCTTTCATGCAGAGTAACAATAATGAATACAAATTACACTAACAGACTGTTTGAAATAAATAAATTTCATAAAATTTTTAAGAATTTACTTACAAATCCAACTTTTTATGTTTGAAAGCATCATTTTAAAAAATTGAAAACCCAAGATTTGCAAATCTTAAATTTATTCAAAACTTATTCAAATCCCTACTCAAGAAGTGAAATTTATAAATTCACATTTTTTAAGTTAGTTTATTTCTTTTGAGGACAAAATTACCTTTTAAATTTTTCTTTACACTTAAATTTAACTTTGACTCAAATACAAAGATAAAAAAAATAAAATATATTTCAAACCATGTCCCTCACCATTCTTCTTTCAATAAACAAGGAAAAAATAATTATCAACAAATCAGGACATCAACACTTCATGCTAATGCTTGTTAGATAGTTCAAAATTACTTGTTTAACATTCCTAAATTTTACTAATTCTAATAAAATAAAGGAGGAGTATTTTAGTAAAATATATTTTTTAATTTAAATTTTACCTGTGTTCGCAAATTATTATTTCAAATAAGAGAATTTATTTAAAAATATAAATGTTCATAAAATTTATTTACAAATCAAATAAATTCCATAATACAATACTTCTAAACACTATGTAAAGAAAAGAGAGAATAGTATATTACAGGATTAATCATTTTATGGTTTTCGGATTGGACACCTTGCGACTAGAATCTACAATTTTAATAACACAAACCCAACAGAGGGGTAACAAGCAACTTTCACATTCAAAAACCGTGTATCTATTCGAATCTCTACCACAATTGTCACAGTGGGATTTATATGTAGCTTTCCTCCTATATGTGAGAGGATGTGGGTGATAGTCAATTTGAAGTGTACCCCCAAACTTTACACCGGGTGCAAAGCCAAGTCTAGGAACGCAACGAGGATGGAAAGAGTTGTCGCATTTACGACAATGATATAGCCAGCGCTTGGGATGAATTTCGTACTCGCACATGTCGCAAATAAATTCATCTGGATGATAATAAAAAGGTGGAAAGCTTAGGACAAGAGGATGTTCATCCCACCTGTGTCTGACACTCCGAGGTAACATTGCACAATATATTGCCAAATTGAAGTCGCAGTGCTCGCAACCGAATTTGACGTCTCCATGGTACAACAAACAAGTATTGCATAACTTATCGGAAATATTACGTCGAACAAGGGGGTGGGGGTGAGCTTCATGTTTTATTGTACTAGGAAGAAGAGCGCATTTGATGTCCAGCAAAAAGTCGCACTCCTTGCACTCATAGAAGAACCCATTAAAACTCGATCTGCAGATTTTACAATTAGAACGACGAAAAAACTCCTTGCAATGGCTGAGGGCGAGTTTGTGCTGTGGATGATGGGAATATGATATCTCTTTTGGTAGCTGAGCACAATCTAAATGGATCAAGTATTTGCATTCCGCACAAGTATAACATGTACCTGAAATGGGTTCAGCGCAACCATCGCACACTGTCTCCTGATCATCTTCGGTCATTTCTGTGTAATCATCTTGGACGCTATCGAGAATCAAAGGGTGATCATGGCTGAAGTGGTTAATTTCGGTTGATAATTCAATCTTGGGGATGCTATTTTGCTTGAGGAAATGTCGAATCAGTTGTGAAGATAATGTCTCCGCAGGCAAGCAGATCAAATCTGGTGTGACCCCACCATCACTAGAATCATAAATATAAAAAAAAAGTCATTGTTAGATGAAATTAGCAGATCGAGCAAGTCTGTATACTTTTGATTTTTAATGGTTTTGGGGCCTGGAAAACAAAAAGAAAGAAACTCAAGTGAATCAAGCATGCAGATTATGGATTGTGTTGTCATTCTAGACAGACGGATCAATTTTGATGCAAAGGGATCATTCAAAAACTTTGATGATGTAAGTAAATCAATTAAACAATTCCATGGCCAAATCACACAATTGCATATATATATATATATATATATATATATATATATATATATATATATATATATATATATATATATTCTATAACCAAGAAAAAGTGACAAAGCAGAAAAGAATTAAGAGAGAAACTTACGAGTTATAAGCATCCTCTGGGGACTCAGATGTCATGCACTTGAGATGGACGAAGTATCTACAAAGGCCACAATAATACACCCAATAAACTGGATGTAGTTTTTCACGACAGATTTCACAATCTGGTCCATAAGACCGGAATTTTTCAGGAAGAAAATAAGCTAGGGAGAGAGGGTGAGGGTGGTCTTGGCGCGACGAGCTTATTGGCAGTGATCCACAAGACTTGTGGATCAAGAATGAGCATACGGTGCAAACATACAACTCATCTTTGTCTTCTGTGCCGCAAGCATCACACTTAAATAAAGGACTTCTTTTCTTGTGTATTAGGGGGTGCTGATGGCTAGCGTGTTTAAATGGGCTGGTGTTTTCAGACGTGTCTTGATGATTGGTGCCTTCAAATTTTTGTGCACATAAAACATCCAAATCAAACTTACACTTGGAACAGTGATAGGTGAAACCATTACAATTTTTTCTACAGATATTACAAATGGCTCTTCCTGACCTATAAGGCGACGTTCTAAGGAGTTTAAGTGGATGTTGTGGATGCATTAAATGTGTAATCTCTAATGGTAATTCGGCACAGGATTTGTGAAGGAAGACTTCACATATGCTGCAACAATATGTTGTTGATCCAGAGACTACTGATTGATCACAACCATAACAAACAACATTCTTGCCCTCATCATCATCTCCTTGCAAGTCCTTGATCAGTTCAAGGGGATGATGATCATGGCTAAAATGATTAATAATCTCCATCTGTATCTTTTTCTCTCTTTTGTTGACTATTTTCCTCTCTCACAATATTCAAATGCCGAGATACAAGCCTGCTTTGAGAGTAATTAATGACCCTAAATATGAATAGGTGAAAGACATCTACAAAGGTAGGTGAAACAATACCTTCTCCTTCTGTATTCATACTAAAAGCTTCACCTAACTTCACAGTTGAGAGTGACTGCCATAAATAAATTAGAAGAAAGTCGAATATGTTATGAAAATACGATATTGTAGATATTTATTGTTATGTACTTATCAAGAAAAAAAAGTTCTTTTATAAGATTCTTGTGTTAGTGGGAAATTACTACAATTGAATGGTCAAAAGATGCCTATAAGATTGAATGTGATGTAAATATGATGTAATGAGTATGTCATCAAGATGGTTGAAAACTCTATAAATAGAGAGAGTTTGTAAGAAATAAATACACTTAAAGAAATTAACAATCTTACTCTCTCAAATTCTCTCTTATTTTAGTATTGCTTCCTCTATATTTAAGTTTTAGTTTACAACACATTATCAGGCACGAAGCTCTGCCGAAGTAGCAAAACAACAAAGTATTCGACCACTTCACTTTTGTAATCAAATATTATCAAAGGTACATATAATTCTTCCTTTTTCAATTACATTTTGATTATATGTTATAGATTAGTTAATATATTACAATCATACATTTGGTGAAGTTTAACTTCTCTAAAAGTATAAATAACTAGACTTTGGACATGAAAATTTAATGTTTAACCAAATGAACTTTTGCTCAAACTTGAAATTTTTGGACATAAAATTTCGCTATTCAAAGGAATGTCGGATTGATTTTTGGACCTAATTACCGTTGCTAACAATGATGTTGAAACTGTTATTGGACTTTCCATTTATCAAAATAATATAACAATTGTTTTCAGTTTGATTATAATTTATTACTAACTTTTGTGACTATATCCTAACATTTATTTATATCTAAGTTATCACTGACTTTTCTAACAATTCTAACATTATTTATATTTAACTATTTTACTATTGAGCATTTTATATTATTATGAAATTCTTATATCCATCATTTATATTGTGTTAATTTTAATCTTTTTGCTTAATTTCATAGTCTCATACTAGAAGTTAGTTTATTAGCCATATTCTTTTTGTATAGAATCTAACATCTTTATGAGCTCTTATTAACTAAAGTTTATTTAATATATTTTAGTATCTCACGTGGCAAATCTTGCGAAACTGAATTTGTTGCCCTTGATATATCGAACGACAACTACCTTTTATGGATTTTGGATGCTGACATACATTTACAAGCGAAGGGACTAGAAAAAACTATCATAGAAGGAAACAAAGAGTCCTTTCAAGACAAAGCAAAGACGATGATATTCCTTCGTCATCACTTACATGAGTCATTGAAAGCAAAATACCTCACGATAAAAGATCTATATGAGTTATGGACAAATTTAAAAGAAAGATATGATCATAAGAAAACAGTGACTCTACCAAAGCTCCGTTATCAATGGATGCATTTAAGGTTGTAAGATTTCCCTACAGTGCGTGAATATAATTCAGCAATATTTAAGATTACTGCATAGCTGAAAATGTGTGGTGAAAATATCACTGATACAGATATGTTAGAAAAAACATATTCAACATTTCACGCTACAAATGTGATCTTACAGCAACAATATAGAAAGCGTGGCTTTAAAAAGTATTCTGAACTGATTGCATGTCTCATGGTATCAGAACAAAATAATGAACTATTGTTGGGAAATCACCAAGCACGACCAGCTGGGGTAGCACCGTTACCTAAGGTAAATGTTACATAAAATAATAATAATGGTCGTGGTAGGGGTCGAGGTCGTGGTCGTGGCCGTGACTGTGGACGCAGTCTTGGACGAGGCCACATACATGATCATGGTAATACTTGGTATCGTGATGACCCAAAAGGTTTTAATTTCAAGAGGTCAGAAAATAATGAAAAAGGGAGTAGCTCACAAAAGAAACCATCCCGAGATGATATATGTTTTAGATGTGGCATAACAGGCCATTGGGGAAAAAATTGCCAAATAGCAAAGCATCTTGTGGAGCTTTATAAAGCATATAAGGACTCAAAAGGAAAAGAAAAAATTATGGAAACAAATCTTGTCGAGCACCATGTTCAACACAACAATACTTGCCTTGACTTCTCAGATTTCTTTGAAGATGATAGTTGGAATATTGAGCATCCAATGGGTGAGAGAAATGCTTCCATGGATTCACTTGACTAATATCTCTTAAATAAAAGAGACAGAGAATATGTAGTCATTTTTCATGCATTTCGGACTTGGTGTGTTTTTAAATTTATGAATGTTGTTTTAAGGTAACTTTTAATGTATTTTATGAATGTGTAGCGTAAAAGTGTTGCATGGTTTGAATGTAAGATACTATATCAGTTGTAAAATATCTATGAATCCAGTTTATGTTTACTTGTTTATTTTGTAAGCATTTCTTATAATACATTGTTCTATTTTGAAGATATGGACATACTTGATATTAACAATGGGAAAATATGTCTAGCAGACAATGCTACAACGCATACCATTCTGAAAAATAAAACATATTTCTCCCAGCTAAACTTGGCTGAAGGCAATGTTAATACAATTTTTGGTACCACTAACCTAATTGAAGGCTCAGGAAATGCTACTATTATACTTCCTCGAGGAACAAAACTTTTAATAGGCGATGCCTTATATTCTAGTAGATCGCAGAGAAGTCTACTGAGTTTTCGAGATATTTGTCAAAATGGTTATCATATTGAAACCAAGAATGAGAAAGATAAAAAATATTTTTATATTACATCATTTATATCTGACAAGAAACAGATAGTAGAAACATTGTCACCATTGTCCTCTGGATTATATTATACATACATAAATCCAGTGGAATCTAATAATGTGATCAACTAGAAATTGTTTGACCCAACGACTTTTATCATTTGGCGTGACCGTCTTGGTCATCCAAGTGCAGTAATGATGAAAAGAATCATTGAGAATTCACATAGGCATCCATTAAAGAACCAAAGAGTTCTTTTACCAAATGAAATTTCATGTGTTACATGTTCCCAAGGGAAATTAATTACAAGACCCTCCCCAACTAAAGTTGATGTTGAAACTCCTGCATTTTAAAAGAGAATTCAAGGGGATATATGTGGGCCTATTGTTCCATCATGTGGACCATTCCGATACTTTATGGTGTTAATAGATGGCTTAACACGTTGGTCACATGTCTCTCTATTATCCACTCGTAATATGGCACTTACAAGACTTATTGTACAAATAATTCGATTACGTGCACAATTTTCGGATTATGTGATTAAGAAAATTCGGCTGGATAATGCAGAAGAATTTACATCTCAAGCCTTCAATGATTACTGCATATCAATAGGGGTCATTATTGAGCACCCTGTAGCTCACACACATACACAAAATGGTCTTGCAGAATCTTTTATTAAACGTCTGCAACTAATTGCTAGACTATTACTTATGAGAACTAAGTTGCCTAGTTTTGCTTGGGGATATGCTATATTACATGCTGCAGCACTGATTCGAACAAGGCCAACTGCTTATCATAAACAATCCCCGTTACAACTTGTCTCTAGCCAAGAACTAAATATATCCCATTTAAGAATTTTTGGTTGTGCGGTATATGTAAGGATTGTTCCACCACAATGAACAAAAATGGGACCACAAAGAGGACTAGGAAATTATGTTGGTTTTGAATCTCCATCAATTATCAAATATCTTGAACCTTTAACTGGAGATCTTTTCACAGCACGTTTTGCTGATTTCCAATTTAATGAGGCAATATTCTCAGTCTTAGGGGGAGAGAAACAAATGGTAGAAAAGCGAGAAATTTCATGGAATGCATCTCATTTCGATCCTCGTACAAATCAATCAAAATTAGAAGTATATAAAATTATTCGTTTGCAAAAGATTGCAAATCAATTGCCAGATACATTCACTTATGTGAAGAAAGTGACCAAGTCACATATACCGACTTTAAATGCTCCTGCCAAAATTGACGTTTTAAAAGTGCAATCTACCAATACAATAGCAAGTGAATCTACTGCACGCCAAAAGCGTGGTAGAGCTATCAGTTCCAAAGATAAAAAGCCTCAAAAGAAAAGAGGACATGATAAGTATGTTGACAATTCTGAAATTATTGAAAATCCTGTAGATGTCGCGACACAAAAGAAAGAAAAATCGGTTGAATTTTAGATACCTGAACATGATATAAATGTTGGAAGAATTAATGAAGAGATCTCAATTAATTACATTGCTATAGGAAAACGATGGAACCGAAATGAAATTAACATTGATGAAAAATTTGCAAATGCAGTAGCTACTGATTTGATGAATGAAAACGAGGATCTTGAACCAAAATCTGTCCAAGAATGTCGACATATAAATGATTGGCCAAAATGGAAAGACGCAATCCAAGCAGAATTAAAATCACTTGCAAAACGTGAAGTTTTTGGACCAGTAGTTCAAATCCCTAAAAATGTGAAACTTGTAGGCTACAAATGGGTATTCGTTCGAAAGCGCAATAAAAATAATAAAATTGTAAGATATAAAGCGCGACTTGTAGCACATGGATTTTCACAAAGGCTTGGAATTGATTATGAAGAAACATATTCCCCTGTAATGGATGTAATTACATTTAGGTTTTTAATTAGTCTGGCAATTTATGAAAAACTTCATATGCGTCTTATGGATGTGGTAACAGCCTACCTATATGGCTCACTTGAAAATGATATTTACATGAAAGTCCCTAAAGGATTGAAAATGTCTGAATCATGTGGCTCAAAACCTCGAGAAATGTACTCAATCAAATTACAACGATCATTGTATGGATTGAAACGATCGGGGCGAATGTGGTATAATCGTCTTAGTACATATTTTTAAAAGAAAGATATGTCAATAGTCCAATAAGTCCATGTGTTTTCACCAAGAAATCAAACTATAGATTTGTTATTATTGCAGTGTATGTTGATGATCTAAATATAATAGGGACTATTGAAGAACTTACAGCAGCAACCACATATCTGAGTAAAGAATTTGAAATGAAAGATCTCGAAAAAACAAAATTCTGTCTTGGGTTGCAGATTGAACATTTATCAAATGGAATATTCTTGTATCAGTCAACCTACACAGAAAAGGTGTTGAAAACATTTAACATGGATAAGGCTCACCCATTAAGTATACTAATGGTTGTTCGATTCCTCGACACCAAGAAGGATCCATTTCGTCCCAAAGAAGATGGTGAAAAAATTCTTGGCCCAAAAGTGCCATATCTTAGTGCAATTGGAGCACTAATGTATCTTGCTAACAACACACGCCCTGATATCGCTTTCTCTATCAATTTATTAGCAAGATATAGTTCAGCACCAACACGAAGGCATTGGACTGGCATAAAATATATTTTTTGTTACTTTTATGGAACAACTGATATGGGATTATTGTATTCAAGGCACAAACAACCACACTTGATTGGATATGCAGATGCAGGATATATGTCAGACCCTACAAAAGAAGATCACAAACTGGATATTTATTCACATATGGTGGTACTGCTATCTTTTGGCAATCCACAAAGCAAACTATTACCGCAACTTCTTCAAATCATGCCGAGATTCTAGCACTCCATGAGACAAGTCGAGAATGCATTTGGTTAAGATCTTTGATTCATCACATTCGAGAAAAATGCAACCTTTCAACAAATAAAGTGGATCCAACAATCATATATGAAGATAATACCGCATGCATTTCACAAGTAAATGGATGATACATCAAAGGTGACAAAACTAAGAATATCTCACCAAAATTCTTTTTCACACATGAACTTCAGAAGAAAGGTGAGATTGATGTTCTTCAAATTCGTTCAAGTGATAATCTAGCAGATTTATTCACTAAGTCATTGCCTACATCAACATTCGAGAAATTGGTATGTAAAATTGGCATGTGCCGACTTCGTGATCAATGTTGATATGCTTAAAAGAGAGGGAGCCATATATGCGTTGCACTCTTTTTCCCTTAGCATAGGCTTTATCCTAATGGGTTTTCCTAGCAAAGTTTTTAATGAGGTAGCTCAAGAAGCATATATCAAGAATATTGTACTCTTTTTCCTTCACTAGGATTTTTATCCCACTGAATTTTTTCCTAGTAAGGTTTTAACGAGGCATTTTCTTAAAGAATGAATATCCATGAGGGAGTGTTAATAAAATAAGATATTGTAGATATTCGTTGTTATGTATTTATCAAGAAAATGAAGTTCTTTTATAGGATTCTTGTGTTAGTAAAAAATTACTACAATTGAATGGTTAAAAGATGTTTATAGGATTCTTGTATAGTAGAGATTATTATATGTATATGGAATATGATTTAAATGTGATGTAATGAGTATGTCATCAAGATGGTTGAAAACTCCATAAATAAAGGGAGTTTGTAAGAAGGAAATACACTTGAAGAAATTAACAATCTTACTCTCTCAAATCCTCTCTTATTTTAGTATTGCTTCCTCTATATTTAAGTTTTAGTTTACAACAGAATACAAATCTAGTGAGGATAATGACTTTGCATGTTCTATTCATACTAATAACAAAATACTTCTATTACATTAACTATTGTGTCAATTACCCAAAATAATAAACATAGTGTTATTGTCTATAGTTGCAATTATAATAAGAACCATCTTGCTTTCTCTCACTCTCATAACAACCTGTTTGTCGTCTCTTTGTGCGTGTGTGGGTAATTGATACGTAATTTTCTTTGTTTTTCTTTAGCCAGTTGGTTTTTATAATAATATGAGGTGAGACATTGACATTACACCTGCACAAAATGTAAATTCAATCCCTCCCCTCCCCTCCCCCCCCCACCGCGACCAATACCAAGTTGATTTTTAATAGTCTTTCATTTATATATATTTTTTACATATACCTTATAATTGTTTTTTGGTTGCTGGTATTTTGGGTATATCAATAATGATGGTTTCCTGTGCTATAATGCGTGCTCGTAAATAGTATTGTCAAGGGCAGATGAATATGCAAAGTATTGGAAGTTGTAGTCCCAACTGATCTAATCTTTTTTTTAAAACAAATATAAGGGTATTTGTAAATATTTTTTATTTTGAAAAATCAAAGAGTCTCTAGCAAAGCAAACAAAAATTGTATATAAATTTTAAAGTTTTGTGCTATAAATTTCTTTTATGGATCCACCTCTGAGTATTATTATTCCTCCAAATTATTGTCCTTCCTCCTGATCATGTTATACTTTCATTGTGCACCACCAATCTTGTTCCTATACATGTGTTGAGTGTTCACACTTGGAAGGGGATCCTTTAATAACACAATCCTCTTGTAATGTTATGATATGGACGTCTAAGATTACACATCATAATATTTGACTTGTTAAGAATCATAAAGTTCCATCTTGAAACTAATTAGTATCAAGTAGAGTATTTTAAGATCTTATAAAGTGATTTTAGAGTTTCTAATTTTTCGATGTGGGAAGAATATATATTCCAACACCCTCCCTCTCGTGTGACCCATGATTAACTAATTGACGTGATCGAAAAAATAACGAATTTGGAAGAGCGGTACAAAGTCAATAGTTGAAGGCCCAATTAATGAATGACGTGGTACAAGAGCAGCAAATTTAAAAATTATGTACCAAAGTCGACGCGCAAAGCGTGAAATACTAATGGGTCTCATGAGAATAAATATAATTGGACCAAGGGCCCAACTTTGATACCATATTAAGAAGTCTGAACCTCAGAATTCTTAATATGGTATCAGAGTTGAGCCCTTGATCAAGTGATATTCATTAGCGTGCGACCCCTCTTAAATCAGGTTCATTTGTGTTCAATCTTTCGCGTGTGTCATGTTCCACACATCTTCAATCTCCCACGTATTATCTACCACGTGTTTAATCTTCCATGTGTGATTTATCTAAAAAATTAGGTTCGACTCTACCTTCTCAAAATTAGGTCCACCCGTGTTCAATCTTCTACATGTGACTCTTCTCAAATCAGGTCACATGTGAGGGGGAGTGTTATAATATAACACTTATCCCGGAAAATTAGAAACTTCATGACTACTTTATAAGATCTTGGGCTACTCCACTTGATACCAATTAGTTTTAAGATGAAAACTCAATTATCTTCACATGACTAATTAGCTAGGAAAATTATCCAATTTGGACATTTCGATCTACTTTAATGAAACAATCTTGATCAGCTTATGTTAATATCTGAAGATATATGGATCTCTTGATCATATGAAGTTAGCAGGGTTATATTCTTCTTGAGTGGACGAAATTATTAACTTCTTTAATTTTCTATCCCATTGCCAAATTGAATTTTTTGTCAGATCAAATGACCAACCAATTGAGGTGAATTCTCGGCATAATATTCTTGCACGGAAAGTCAATGAGATCTAGTCTGGTCGACCCAATAGGAAACTTCCATCGATCGGATATTAAGTGACTTAGGGAATAATTGAGATGATATAGATATGTTAAAAGACAGATTTATAAAGACACTTCATAAAAAATGGTGTCACTTAGATTTATATAATACTTAGTTTGATTATTAAAGCTGGTACTTGGTGTACAAAACTAGTGCAAACTTAGCAAGATAGATGTAAGCAGCAGTGTGTCTTTTAATATCCGTTCTTCAAAATCCCTGGAAAATAGTATAGAATGTCGCTTTCAAACTATTAAAAGAAAAATGGATATATTATCTTACATATTCTTGTGTCACCAATTCTACATATTTTTGGAGTTTCAATATTAATGAAATATTTGTTTAATTAGCAAAAAAAAAAAAGTCATAATTAACAGAAAGATCATGAATATTTCTTTTTCTTTTTTTGTTAATTATGAATATATCATCTTACATCATCAAAAGATTTCGAGGGACAATCTTAGCAATTACCCTTTTAAAGTTCTATTGAACTTATTTGATTCATATGCAAAGTTTTTTATTTGACACGCATTTTAAAGACAACATTATCTTTTTTTTTTTTTTGGGTCGGAAGGACATTATCTTTTTTTTTTTAGACAAATTAAAATTTTTAGGATAACAAGTGATGTTTATTAGGCCGTTAAACTCCATTCTTTTGTTTTTTTTGTTGCTAATTTAGGAAAACATTCTCACTCAATTAACTCATGAGACATAAATCAGATTAGTCACTATCCACTGACATCGAATGGGTCACGCCAGCGTCTCTTATTGGCCTAACGACTAAATGTGAACTAAAACTCTCGGGGTACAATAGCCCGACCTAAAGTATATATCAAGTAAATCAAGATAATTTCCAACATTAGTAGTCATACTTGAACCCAAAACCTCATAACAAAAGAGTTTGATTACTACCATTAGGGTGATCCTTAGGGTCAAATTAAACTCCATTCTTGTTGATATCATACTGAAAATTGCAATTCTTTTCATTTTTTAGGGAAACAATTTTAAAATTAATAACTTTATCTCTCTTTGTTAGCATCGATGTCTGAGGATATACATTCAATTTTTCACACTTGAAATAACAATTATATTCACTTAAATACAACAAAATATGTAAATAAATTTTAGTTTCGGAATTGTCAAGCATATAATTCAATAGAGACATGGAAAATTTTGGTAAAAGCACAAATGGACTTTAGTGCAATTATTCGAAAGTCTTGGTAAAAAGCACAATAGACAAGAGTGCAATAATTAGAAAGTTTGGTAAAAAGAACAAGTGGACCAGAGTCCAAAAATTCCAAAGATTGTGCGGACTGGGCCCGTTATCTTTTGTATTTTCCTTATGATGCCATTATCAAGCAAAACAAATTAAATTAATATGTTGAAATAATTTGCTACAGTTGTACGTCATTTGCTTTAAATTATGAGATTAATTTTATGAGTGATATCTAATATGTATGGTACAATTTGAACCTTTTTTAAATGAAAACAAATAATTAAAAAATCAAGCAAAACAGTACAAATTGGTCCTTACAATTAACTTAGCAGGACAAAGTGATTTATTCATGATGTGAACTGATTTTTATAGATTTCTCTCCTTAAAAGTCAATTTACATTCTTTGTTGCCAGTCGTTGGAGTCTAGCAAAAAGATAATATGAAAGGCAACCAGATTGAATAATTAGTATGTCATTCCTAAAATATATACAATAACCAATTTTATATGTCACTGTTTTTGCAGTATTACTCACAATTCACGCTTTGTGTGATAATATAGTGCTATTTATTTTTATTAAATAAATGAATCCGATTATATATGTGACACCTGTCACATACAATTATATTACGAGGTAAAATTTACATGCATAATTTTGGTGATATATAATTGGACTCACACGTGGACTTCTATATAATATATATATTCTTCATTTTCAATATTAAAGATGCAACTATTTTCTCTTTTGTTTTTTATATAGTATATTTGGTTATACTTTTCTATTTAGATAAAAAGGAAGAAACCTATGTGGTCCTTCTAGTAGCCATCGCTAGGATAATTGTTTTCTTTATTCATTAAGCTTTATTAGTTGCTGAGTTGTGCTTGAGCAAAAGGGTGCTCAACTCGTTGGACTTGCGAGAGAGAAAAATGAAAAGAAAACAATAAAATTACATGCTCTATTTCATGATAATATTAGAAAATAGAAACCATTCATTATTTGGCAAGTATTGCTTTTCTGTACAAAAAACTCGATGGGGATAAAGGTAAGAGGATTTATTTATACCTAAAAATCAAACTATGAGGATTTAAGTGATATTTTTTAAAACTTCAGGTAATGATTTGAAAATTACAAAAATCTCAAGAGCTTATTTATCTTTGATCCGTAAATTTATAATCACACAATTTTAAACAAATGATCAATAATTGTCTCACAGAACAAAGAAGCATGATCGCTAAAAACAAGAGAATGAGAACTTTTTACGTCCACAAACCCAAAAGTTAAGATCCCCTCATGACTTTTGTGTTTGATGAATCATAAAGATGAAAAAGAAAGCTGATCAACATGTCCAAATGGATAAGCATGAAAGCTGAACAGTGACTAAACGTCGACGACCCTAAGAAAATACTTTGAGAGGGCATAAAGTTGCTGGAGGGATAAGATCTCACAATCTTTTGATTGAATGTGATTATGCTGTTGTTATCGGTATCCTCATAAAGTCTTTGTCCTATTCTGAAGAGATGAATGTTGTTGTAGAGAACTTTTCGTTTGCTATATATAAAGTTATGAAGATAGTCTATCATAAAAGATACTGCAAGCGAAAATTTTCACGTCACAATATTTGTAAGTTGATTTATAAATTCAGTGAAGTTAATAAATGTGTTAATGCTTTAACAAATTTAGAGTCACGACAGTAATTTAAAATATCTCGAATTGACAACTTTTCAAAATCTGTATTATTGTTAATGGAGAAAAATATTAAGGCTTAAATATCTTCGCATTTAATTTAGTCTTTCCGATTTTTGTCTCTCTCAAAACAAAAAAAAAAAAGAAAAAAAAGAAAGAGAGAGAAAGAGAGAGAAAAAAAAGACTTCAGAGGAATCCAATGAAAATATTAGGATTGTTTATGAAGCTAGTTAAGTAGATTACTCTATACAAATGAAGAATGTTGTCAAGTTTATATATTTAACTATCTAATAGTTTAAGGGTTCGCTTATCTGTCAAAGGTTTCTTTTCATCCTTTTACTTTTTTTCTTAATTTGATTCGTAAGCACTCCCGAGTATTTTCTTTTTTTCCTCTTTTTTATTTATTTTTGTTTAAAGGAATCTAAATCGTATCACTCTCACAATCTTTCACATTAAGTCACAGCGATGGGCATGCTACGTACTAGACCAAAGACCTATTCGTTTCTCTTTTTCCTCTTTGCCGGGCAGCTAGAATAGTTTCTTTATCGTCCAAGTTTTATGGAAAAATGACAGAATAGGATGAGAAACGAGGAAATAATTATACGTCATTATTTATGCATGGAGGTCACTAATCGGTTCATATACATGATTCAAGCTCACATGAAAAAAGTTTATTAGACCAACTTCAACAGTTTTACTTTTTTTTTTTCCTATACAGAGAATTTGAACTATTTTTCTATATTTTCTCTATTTCATTTCACTTCAACAGCTTCTCTACATCTTATTTCAGAGAATCCCTATTTCAATTTCATTCTAACAGCTTCCTTATTGTTGACAGCTAATACCCATGTTGCATAAAACAACTATAGCCGTGTGCATAAAATTAGGACATCCCACGATTACCTCTATCTGTTTACTTGTATTATGCCTTTAGTTTAGTGATGTTTTTCTTATATATCACAAAGTCTAACTCTTGTAAACAATATATATATGTATGTTGTATTAATAAAGTCATCATCCTTTCCTGGGTACTCTTTCACATGGTATCAGACAGGATATTTTTTTTTCCACCACTTATAATTCTTTGTTCATCTTCTACCGCTGCCTTGTCACAGCATAACATATATTTTTTTCATGGCGAATCAATCAGACCATGAGTCGTCACCATTTGCTCCAGACGTTTCGTCATTTACACCAGCCCAATATGAGCAAATTTTAGCCCTTCTCAATGAAGGTAATCCACACTCTTTGGCTAATGCAGCAGGTATTGCCTCATTCTACCTCTTTATTTCCTGCTTCTTTTGCTTGTCCTACATCTCCTTGGATCATAGATACAGGTGCAACAGATCACATGGCCTGTACAAATGATTTTTTTACTAGCACTTCATCCGTCGCTTGCCCTCCGATTCGTCTACCTAATGGTGCCTCAATTCCAGTTTCTCATTCTGGTTCCATTACACTTGCATCAAATTTTCCTCTAGACAATGTCTTCCATGTTCCATCATTTCATGTTAACTTACTTTCAGTTAGCAAAATTACCAAGTCACTCAATTGCTCAGTCACCTTTTTACCTGATTTTTGCATATTTCAGGACCTAGCAACGAGGAAGGTGATTGGATTGGGTAAGGAAGTTGGCGGCCTCTACCTCTTTAATTTGCCTCCTACATCGACACTCCAAGCAAATGTTGCACGAACCACTACATCTCCCATTACTTGGCACCAACGGCTAGGCCACCCTTCCCATGAACGCCTAAAATGTTTGTCTAAAATGGATTCTGCTATTTCTTTTGATTACAAATTTTGTTGTGATTCATGTCATTTAGCTAAACAAAGCAGAATTTCTTTTTCTTCAAGCACAATTTCCACAACGAAACCTTTTGATTTGGTCCATTGTGATATTTGGGGACCACATTCAGTACCTTCTTTATCAGGTGCACATTATTTCTTAACTATAGTTGATAATTATTCGCGTTGTACGTGGGTATATCTTATGCGATATAAATCAGAAACTTGTGTCTTGCTTAAATCCTTCTTTAAGATGGTTCAAACTCAATTTGCTTCTTCCATTAAATGTTTTCGAAGTGATAATGGTGCAGAATTTTTTTCTACTGAATTCTCATCTTTTCTTCGCACAAATGGTGTTCTACAACAACATAGCTGCGTTGCGACTCCCCAACAAAATGGGGTAGCCGAACGTAAGCATAGACACCTCTTAGATGTTGCACGAGCACTTCGTTTTCAATCGTCACTTCCATTAAAATTTTGGGGCGATTGTATTCTCACGGCTACATACCTCATTAATCAAATACCTACACCAAACCTTCAGGGCAAGTCACCATACGAAGTTTTTATGAACAAGCCCCCATCCTACTCACACTTACGTGTTTTTGGTTGTTTGTGTTTTGCCACTATAGTAACTCCAAAATATAAGTTTGATCGTCGGGCTCGGCGATGTATTTTCATTTGCTACCCATTTGGTCAAAAAGCCTATCGACTTTATGACTTGGAGACCCATGAAACATTTAGCAGCCATGACGTCATTTTTCATGAATCTATTTTTCCATTTAAGGAAATTCCATCTTCGACGCAAGATCCTGTTCTACCCTTGCCTGTCGAAGATGTTGGCCCTTTTGACTCACCAACACCAACAAATGCACCCATTTCTTCACCTCCTACTAATCCAACAAACAATGTTGCACCTCCTCTAGAGCAAGTCGTTCCTCCACTACCTTGTCATTCTACTCGTTCGCGAAAGTTGCCATCCAAGCTCCAAGACTATCATTGTTCTCAACTTCTAGCTTCCTTGCCTGCTCCGTTATCTGACTCCTTGCAAGGGCGCCAATCAGGTACTCGATATCTAATTTCTAATTTTTTGACATATACTCGTCTATCACTTCGGCATCGTTGTTTTCTCTCTGCTATTTTAGATAACAAAGAACCTGCTACATTTGCTCAAGCCTCCATAATCCCACAATGGCAGGCTGCTATGAACACCGAACTCCAAGCACTCCAAGACAATGGGACTTGGTCAGTTGTTTCATTACCTCCTGGGAAGAAACCCATTGGCTGCAAATGGGTTTACAAAATTAAGTACAAAGCAGATGGTTCAATTGAGCGCTACAAGGCTCGCTTAGTGGCCAAAGGCTATACTCAACAAGAAGGACTTGACTACCATGAGACTTTTTCTCTAGTTGCCAAGCTTACCAGTGTTCGTTGTTTATTAGCCATCGCTGCTATTCAGAATTGGTCATTACATCAACTAGATGTTCAAAATGCTTTTCTTCATGGTGATCTTACTGAGGAGGTATATATGTCTCTCCCTCCTGGACTTGGCAAACAAGGGGAGAATCAAGTCTGTCGTTTGCATAAGTCCATCTACGGGCTTAAACAAGCTTCTAGAAATTGGTTTGCCAAACTATTCTCAGCACTTCAAGAAGCTGGTTATGCACCATCACGTGCTGATTATTCTTTATTCACTCGGTGTCATGGTTCCTCAATCACAGTTGTCCTCATTTATGTAGATGATATCATCATTGGTGGAAATGATCCTCAGGCTGTCAACCAGTTAAAACAATTCCTTCAAACACGTTTCCGCATTAAAGACCTTGGGGATCTCAAATATTTTCTTGGAATTGAAGTTGCCCACTCAAAGCAAGGTATTTATATTTCTCAAAGAAAATACATTTTGGATATCCTTAGTGATGCCGGGCAACTTGGGGCACGTCCTTGCGACTTTCCCATGGAGCAGCATATAAAATTGTCCAATGAAGAAGGAGTTTTGCTTCACAACCCATCCATGTATCGACGTCTTGTTGGTTGTCTAATTTATTTAACTATTACTCGACCAGAGATCATGTTCTCGGTACATACACTGAGTCAATTTATGCACGCCCCTAGAAAACCGCATCTTGAGGCAGCTATGAGAGTCCTTCCTTATCTTAAGGGCTCCCCTGGACAGGGACTTTTTTTCTCTTCAACAAGTTCATTGTCACTTACAGCATATTGTGATTCAGACTGGGCTAGTTGCCCCATGACGAGGCGATCCACAACTGGGTTCTGCATAATGTTAGGCAACTCAGCTATCTCGTGGAAAACAAAAAAACAACCTACCATCGCAAGATCATCTACCGAGGCAGAATACCGTGCCATGGCAAATGCAAGTTGTGAGCTCACTTGGTTAAGGTATCTACTTCATGATTTCAAAATATCGCATTCCAAGCTAGCCATATTATTTTGCAACAGCAAAGCAGCACTTCACATAGCCTCAAATCCGGTTTTTCATGAAAGAACTAAACATATTGAACTCGATTGTCATCTTATTCGAGAAAAAATTCAAACCGGATTAATCAAAACAGGTTACATTCCTACAACTTAGTAGTTAGTAGACATCTTTACTAAGCCATTGGGGCGATCACAATTTGTTTATCTTCTCAGCAAGTTGGGCGTTCATAATTTACACACTCCAACTTGAGGGGGAGTGTTGACAGCTAATACCCATGTGCATAAAACAACTATAGCCGTGTGCATAAAATTAGGACATCCCACGATTACCTCTATCTGTTTACTTGTATTATGCCTTTAGTTTAGTGATGTTTTCCTTGTATATCACAAAGTCAACTCTTGTAAACAATATATATATGTATGTTGTATCAATAAAGTCATCATCCTTTCCTGGGTACTCTTTCACACCTATTTCAGGGATTTTCTATTTTTGTTTTACTCCAAAATCCCTCATTATTTTAATTTAAAACTTTATTATTAAACTTTATTATTTATATTTGTTAATTGTTTATGTTGATTTTTAATTAAACATATTATTTTAATTCCCTTGTTAGGTTTAGGGATACTTGTAGGGATTTTTTCATCATCTCTCTACATGTAAAGATGTTGAAAGATGAATGTAGAGATCTCTACATGTAGAAATAGTTGTAGGGATGTTGTTGGAGATGAATATCTACAAAAACAAACCTCTATTACATCATTTTTATCACCAATAAGTACTAATAGCCCTCTACCTCGATTACATCATTTATGCAAGTGAACTACACTGAACTTCCTTATGTTTTTAAAAAATTACAATATATACTCCACAATGGTTCAATAATTGCACAATATCTTCATGTGATTTGGTTACACTAAGTACGTTAAAGACAACCCCTCAAGGCTACAACTAGGAAATATAAATATTCCAAACATCCCTACTTATTAAAATTGTATTTTTCAATGTACTCTTATATTGACGTAACAACTCTTTCATGCTTTCTTGTATCTCAGAAACTTCATCGAAAGCTCTTGCATTCATATCAGGCTGCTAAAACCTGAGACCACGACCAATTTAGAAGAGGTATGGTATGATTTAATAAGACATAAGACTTATTCAAACTAATTTCAAAGAAAATAGTATCAGAAAGTAGTGTCATATAAGTTTGATCATATATGACATTACAAGCAAAGTGATCCCAAGTGAAATCCAACCAAAAAAACAAAAAAGAAGAAGAAAAAAAAAGATCCCAAGTGAAACTAGGAAGGGAAAAGAGGCAGACAACAATGTTACCACCTTAAACCATAATGAAATTGCAAATGATGACAGAATGCTAAATGTCCTGACCAGAGTTTCACGACCAATCATGCGTAAATGTCCTAACAGGTATGCCAAATTAATGCTCCATCCAATCCAAAGTCTGCAAGCTTAATGCTTTAGTACGATGATATATCGACAAACTCCCTCTACTTTGCTCCTCTTACTTTACTATCTCAACCCCGAAAACCCTCTCCCTCTTCTTTCTTTTTCTTTGAACATCTTTTCACATGCATATTTGTAAACATTTTCATCAATAAGATTCTATTTTTCAATTTTATGGATTTGTCGATGTGGTATGGTATATGCCGTTGGTGGGTGGAGATGGCCGGGGTGGGTTTGGTGTGGTTGACCCGCGTGTGTATGACAGTAGGGATAGCTGCCCCGTATATGTGAGAGAGAGAAGAAAGGGATTTTGGCTAGGGTATATAAGGCTAAAGTTGTCATTTTACTGCATATTAAATAGAAAATGTAACAGACGTCTATTAGAAGGGGTGTCAATATCATTTTTCAATAAATATGGAGTCTAAATCACATATATAGAAAAGTAGAAAGACTCTCAATAAAAAATACCCATTTATATTTACATTTATGTTTATGATATGTATTACCATTATTAATATTATTGTTATTTCATTATCTTATTACTTATTACTTGTAATAATAACAATTATAATATCATTATTATTTATATTTATTATGATTATTATGGTTTATTATATTATTAATATTATTATTATCATTGTTATATTTTAGTTATATCCGCCCCTGAATTTATTGATATCTAATTTGGAATATCGTACGAAATGGGGTCGAGTTTGCTCATCTTGTCAATGAGGTGGATTCCAACTTACAATAAGAAAATATTTTACTTAGCAAAAAAAATTATATATATTTTGAGAGGGCATAAAGTTGCCAGAGAGATGAATGTGATTATGCTGTTGTTGTCGGTATCCTGGTGAAGTCTTTGTCCTATCCCGAAGAGATGAATTTGTAGAAAACTTATTTCTATTGCTTTTTTGCGGAGATAGTTCGTGTTTACCATAACATTCGGGGGCAAAATCTCACATTTAGCCTTTATTGTTTATATATTTTAGATATTTCGTCCTTATTTTTTACAAATCACGCAATTGGTCTTCAATGTTTATAAATGTTTCACCATAAATCTTTATTGCTTACGTATTTTGAACATTTAGTCTCCTTTATTTTAAAAATCACGTGGTTAGTTCCTATTTTTTGTTCTAATATTAGCTTCAAAAGTTCAATTTGGTCAGTTTTACCGTGAAACACATCTATTAGCTTCACGGAATTTATGTGTCAGCTTATAGTCTAGGTAATTGGGTCCTAATTTGAGTGTATTCCTCTTCATAAAAGAAAAAAAAAAGAATTTGGCAAAGTAGTTCGTGTTTACCATAATATTATGTGAGAAAATTGCACAAATAGTCCCTATTATTTTTCTGAAATTTAAAATTCATTCATATTATTCAAAATTAGTCGTTTAGCCCCTTTTATTTCCCAAAAGTTCAAGTTTGTTCTCATTGTTCAAAATTGACCAATTTAATCTTTATTATTTTTCAAAAATTTTCAATTTGCTAATTTTGAATAGCAGGAATGAACTTGAAATTTTTGAAAATAATAAGAACTGAATTGACTAATTTTTAATAGTATTAACGAACTTAAAATTTTGAGAAAATAATAGAGACCATTAAGTTGTGCAAATTTCCCTATTTAATTTTCCGAATTTTTCATTCTTGTGTGTGAATAGTACAACGTTAATTTCTCATTGGTGCGTTCCAGAAAAGACATTACCTAAGAGCCTCACCACTGGAATTAACGTCCCAGAATGCAGCTTTTAGCAACCAGCCAAGAAAATCTGAGTTTGGTGTTTTACGATATTAGTTTACGTAACTACGTAATTTTTGAATTTACTTTTTTTCTTAGAGGGAAACATTGTATCAACGAAGAAAAGAATTACAAACATGAAATCAATTCAATGTTATTGTTATAAAATCTTGGTACTGCTTTGCTATAAACGAGACCTTTTACATTGTGCAAGTTACATGAAAAAACAAAAATCAATAGAAATCATTAGTCTCTCTTTCTCTCTCAATTATAATTTTTTCTCTCTTTACTTTCTATTCTTGTCTATTTCTTTCCCTTATTTTTATAATATATATTGGTTTATTCTTTTTTATTATTATTTTTATCTTTTCTGACGAGGGTTGAGGGGAATCAATTCTAATCAATGTCAGGAGGTACTAATCAAAACTTAAAGAATTTTATATTTCTTCTTTCTTTCTTTGCTTTACATCGTAAAAACTTTTGAATGCATGGCCAAACAAAATTATTTTTACTGTTAAAACAATAGTAAGTGACGGGAAGTAAAAGTGATGAGCGGTGTCTTATTTTTTACCTTTTGACAATGAAACTTTTCAATTTTTTTCTTATTTTTATCACGTTTAGAATGATATATTTTGCATTTTCGTTGAATGAAGAGAGAGAGAGATAGAGAGAATAGAGAGAGGGAGGGAGAGAGAGAGAGAGAGAGAGAGAGAGAGAAGGAGAAGTTATTGTTTTAATTTTTCCATGTTTCTTGAACTTTTTTAATCTCAATTTGAATGGAATTTCTAATTTGTTATTTGTTGAATAAGGGATGAACAACCTCTTAAGGAAACCCCTTTATGAGAAACAATTTTCTCCTCCATCTAATGATTTGGGGTTTTTTATTTTACAATTCTTAGTCATGCCGTGAAGATTCTATATATACTTTGGTGCTTAGATTTTTATGATTTCCATAAAGTGCATATTATGAGGGGAGTCATGCCTTGAAAATTTTATTTGTGTTATAATGTGCTTAAATTAACAGACTATTTAAAATAAATAAATTCTACAAAATTTTACGAAATTCATTTGCAAATCTAACCTTTTATGTTTAGAAGCACCATTTAAAAAAAATTAAAAATTCAGGATTTGTAAATCTTGAATTTGCTCAAGGCTTACCCAAATTTTTACTCAAGAGGTGGAAATTACAAATTTTTTTTTTTAAAGTTAGTTTCTTTCTTTTGAGAACAAAATTATCCTTTAGGTTTTTTTTATACTTAAGTTTAACTTTAACTCAAATACAAAGATAAAAAAAATAAAATATATTTCAAACTCTCCCCCTCACCATTCCTCTTTCAATAAAACATGAAAAAAATAATTGATCAACAAGTTAGGACATCAACAGTCCACGCTAGTGCTTGTTAGATAGTTTAAAAGTTTTTGTTTATTATTCCTAAATTTTACTAATTCTAATAGAATAAAGGAGGGGTATTTGAGTTTAAATTTAATTTTTAATTCTAATTCCACATGTATTGAGAATTATTGTTTCAAACAAGAGAATTCATTTATAAATCCAAATCTTTATGAAATTTATTTATAAATCAAATGAATTTCACAATACAAGTGATTCCAAATACTATATAAGTATTGAACTAGTTATGGTATATTGTGATTTACCCTCATAAAAAATATGGTTTTAGGCATACATTTATATGCTTCAGAAAAGTGATGTCTTCGAGCAAGATTTTGACGCCGCATTTGCATATATGCCTTTATAAATTATCAAATGACGTTTTAAACTCGAGCATTTCTCATGAGACAATTTTTCAAGATTTTATTGCTTTATAGATACCGACATGGAATTATCCCTTTGAAAAAAAGGACCTAAGGTACACAAACAGGGGCGGAGGCACATACAAGCTGGGGTGTGCACATGCACACCCTGGCTTATCCCTCACCTAGTGAGGGTATTTTTGTAAATTCACTTTTTTTTGGTTGAAAAAAAAGATAACGCCTGCATAGTGCCGCACCAATTACCAAAGCTACTTACTTCACTTTATCCAAAGTCTAACAACACCAATAATACCCATCACTCATCAGCAACCCTACCATACTCATACGACAAAAAAAAAAAAAAAAATCCCACATACTTGCCATTTTACCAATCGGCAATCCACAATCACCCAAGTCCAAAGGCATTACGGCAAGACAGCACCACCCCCCACCCCTCCTTCCATGGCGTTGACAACTTAAGGTTTGAGTGTTTTTTTTGTAGCAAAAAGAAATGAGAGGTTTGCTTTAATTGTTATTAATTTGTATGGATGTTTAATTTTACTTGTTTGTTTATTATTATTTTAATTTTTATTAATAGTTTCGATTAGTTTTAGTTTTTATTTGTAATTGCTAATTTTTATTTTAGTTAAAGACTTATAGTTATTTATTATTAGTTTTATATATAGCTTCTTTTATTTATCATTTTTAGTTTTAATTATAGTAGTTGATTATTAATTTAGCCTTTTAGGTATAGTTGTTTTAATTTTCTATTTGTATTTTTACTTGTTTAGTATTATTTTTAGTTATATATAGTTTCACTTTTAGTTTTAGTTGTTTATTATTTTTTATTTTTAGTTATAGTTGTGTATTATTTTTTATAGTTCTTTTGAATTATTATTTTTAATTGATACAATAACATATATAATTCATCTTGCATTCGTCAAAAAGAGGAACAAATGAAAAAAAAAAAATTGCTTGTAAACACGTGCCTAGCTTCGCCACTGTCGTGCACACCCTGACCCTACGTGCCTAGCTCCGCCACTGTACACAAAGGATAATATAATATATCTTTTAATGAAGACTAATAATAAATACATATCATAATTGGAGGAAAAACGAAGAAGAATAATACCACAGGATAAATCAGATTTTTATTATAATTGAAGAAAAATAAAAAGAGAGAATATTTCTACTTATTTATTACTTGTATGCAGTGTAATCGGAATCGTTCGATTCGCGATGCGAATCGTACCGGAATCATTCGATTCGATACGCGAATCGTACGATTCGATACGATTCACTAAAAAAATAATAAGAATCGGATAGGAGAATCGTGAATCGACGTGAATCGTAAGTGAATCGGTACCGAATCGTGTGAATCGAACGATTCACTGAATCATTCACGATTCGGGTCAATTTTTTTTTTTTAAAACCCAAAATATTTCAAAGTAGATAACAAAATAAGCCCACTTTAGTAAAAAAAAAAGGGAGACAAAACTCGTAACTGATTGGACCACTTATGTTTACAACAGCTTTTGAGCACTAGTTTGGGCACTTGTGAAATGTGATATTGTTCCGATCAAAAAAAATAGTGTGATATTGTGATGCATAAATTGTTTGGGCTACTAGGAACAAGTGAAGTAGTGAACAATCTAGAAAAGTAACAAAAACATATATTAATATTAATTCAAATAAAGAATCTCAACTAAAAACTGTTAATAGAAACATAATATGTCAAATATTTTAAATTTGTGATCGAATCGGTACGATTCACGATTGATTCGATTTATGATTCAAAAAAATGACATTTTGATTCACGATACAATTCACGATTCGACAACTATGCTTGTATGGTTTTCAAAATCATTCACAATACAATCAAGATTCACATACGTTCATTCCTCGCTATCAAGTATTTGCAATCAATACAAGTATAGCATGTACCTGAAACGGGTTCAGCACAAGCGTTGCACACAGTCTCCTGATCATCATCGGTCATTTCTGTGTAATCATCTTGGACACTGTCGAGAATCAAAGGCTACCAATGGGCATCAACTAAAATTTGCTGAGAGCCATCAACTAAATTATGCGCTAATTTAGTGTCGTAATTACAATATGCTGTTAATATTCTGTCGTAAATTTATCGACCGTTACTAATCTGTCGCAATGTTGCGAGGGATTAGTGACGAAATTTAGTTATGAATTTTTCTGTTGCAAAGCCGTGTCGTTAATCCGTCACTAATTAGTGATTGAATATTTTCCATCGATAAATCTATCGCTATTTAGCAACGGAAAAAATTCCGTCGCTAAAAGCCGTCGCCCATTTCAATTTTTCTAGCATGCATGCATCAACTAAAATTTGTTGAAAATCATCAACAGACACCAATCAATCAACCAGCCTCAAGCCATCAACAAACATAAACTAATTTTGCTGAAGGCTACCAACGGGCATCATCAATTCCGTTGAAGAAACTAAAGATTCACAAGGGCTTGGAGGAAAGTATTCCAAACCACCAAAATCTCAAGGCTAAAAATAAAAGAATCTAGCGTCATGATTAATAACTTGTAGGTATTTTCAGGACTCATCATCAAAACCATGGGCATGTTGAGAAAGACGAATCTTGGCACCCTGTAAGTCATTTTATTTATGCTATTTTGTTGTTAATTTAATTACTAAAGATTTTATTTGTTTTTTTTCTTGTCAGCCTGAGAACATTTACCAAAAGTTGGATGGAGCCACAAAGATGTTGAAGTTCAGCTTGCCATTCCCCATGTTTGCTTACCCATTTTACCTGGTAAGCAGCTTATTATTGTATTTCTTCAATTGTTAAGCTTTATTGTATCTGAACTGGATTGATAAAGCATTTAATGTGTACTACTGGATCGCAGTGGAGTAGAAGTCCTGGGAAGAAAGGCTCTCATTTTGATCCAAGCAGCGATTTGTTTACGCCGAATGAGAGGAAAGATGTGATGACTTCAACGGCGTGTTGGACGGCAATGGTTGCATTGCTTGTGGGATTATCCTTTGTTATGGGTCCTGTTCAATTGCTTTGAAATTTAGTTTACAAGATAGTGAATCAGTGATTATTAGAGAAGTAACAAAAAAACATATATTAATATTCATTCAAAAGAAGAATTTCAACTAAAAACTGTTAATAGAAATATAATATATCAAATTAATCTAGTTTTAAATTTGTGACCGAATCGGTACGATTCACTATTCGATTCGATTCACAATTCAAAAAAATAACATTTCGATTCACGATACAGTTCACGATTCGACAACTATGTTCCAAACCACCAAAATCTCAAGGCTAAAAATAAAAGAAGGGTAAATAGCATCTCGGCCCCCTATGGTTTACCATAAGTGTAAGTCGGGTCCCTGTGGTTTCATAATTGGCTTATAACCCCCTGTGTTTTTGAAAATTGAAGCACACATGCCCCTTTGGTCCAAGTCCGTTTAAAATTTTAACGGCAACATCAAAATAACATAAATGCCCCCGATTGTAATGTCAACATATTAAATATCTTTAAAAACACAGGGGGCCATTGCGCACCATTATTAAAAATACAGGGGGCCATTGCGCACTATCATTAAAAACACAGGGGGTCATTATGCACCATCATTAAAAACACAGGGGGCCATTGCGCACCTCATACATATTGGTCAATCGTGTAAAAAAATACAAACAGTTGTGTCACTAGTGTATGCATAGCAAATTCTGTTAAAATAGATAGATTGTTTAACGGAGGGGGCACGCGTGCTTCAATTTTCAAAAGCACAGGGGGTTATAAGCTAATTATGAAATCACAGGGACCCGACTTGCACTTATGGTAAATCACAGGGGGCCGAGACGCTATTTACCCATAAAAGAATCTAGCGTCATGATTAATAACTTGTAGGTATTTTCAGGAAGGCTCTTTCAAGTCCAAAATTCGGAACACTGCAAGAAATGTCTGGAGTTGTACAAATGAGCACTAAAGGGAAGTGTTAGAATTATTAATGCTCATTTGTAGTGCTGGACTATTCTAGAGAATGGCAAGGATATTTCTAATGAAATAATTACAATCATTATGCTCAAATGGCCAAAATGCTTAGTGGCTGAATTTCTAAATGGCATATGGAATGTTCAAGAAGGCTTATCACCGGGCCTCATGCATGCTATAGATAGAGAACTTGTGGTGTATTTGTTAAATTGAGCTAGAGAAACTAAGCTCCAAGAAAGGAGTGAACAACAGCTCCTAAATTATGAGCCATTGAGCTCCATATCCAAGGAGCCTGCGAGAGCTCCACAATCAAGGAATCATGAGCCATTGAGCCATGATATCCAAATCAATATCGGAGAGATCCTCCGCATATCAGCTATTGTCTTATCGGAGCCATGATAACTAAACCGGAGACAATGCTAATCAGTTCTATCGCGTGGTGGGATCTAAGAGCTTCATGTCTTATCAGGAGTAAAATATACTCCAAAAACATCAGGAAGCAAATACAATAATGTGTTTACTAACTGGAGAAGAAGAGTACCAGATACATTTTTAATTATCTGGTTATGACTTGTAACAGTTTTGGTATTCAAGTTGTCACAAATTCAACTTTTTTAAGACTAAATAAATGTCAATGCAAAAATATAGATAGGCATTTGACCTGCATCAGCTTACCCCTTTTCATATGCAGGTATGTAGCAAGACTGGCTGAGCTCCAACCGCTCAATCAAATATGCTTAAATTATATAAAAAGTAAAACGAAGGTACAATTTTATTATGAAATTTAGCAACATCACTAACTCATGACTACTGCCTTGCAGTTACTATTATTTTTGGGTGGTGATATGCAGCAGGAATAGTAAGTAGGTGGTATCAAGACAGGTCATAAAGCAACATTCATATTTCATAGGAGATTTGAGAAGTGAGATGAGAGTTTTGCTTTTGGGAAAATCTAGTGGATTTGATCTGACGTTGGAGTTTTGGTGAGGTTAATGGGTGTTTTTTGGATAATCTATACTTGGACCCCCAAGCTTTAGGAAAATGGCACTTGGACACCTCTTGGAAATTGGTATCTTGCTGCTCCTTTTTTATATAATTTAGTACATATATTATATATATATATATAATAAATAACTAATCGAGTTTCGGATTTCGATTTTTTTTAACGTTAAAAATCAAAACCAATCCATTTACCTGTCGTTATCACTTATATAACCCAAAACCTAACAAATTCTCCATTGATTTTTGTTATCAAATTTTTATTAGACGGATACCCATCAATTTCAGATAAAACGAATACCCGTTCCTGGCCATCCCTATATATTCTTGAGGCGTTAGTTCACTTTTTTCTCTATAGTAAAAACCACTTACCATGAAAAGAAAAAAAAAAACGCTTAATACGTAAATCTTTATCATACAAATAAGGGTTAAGACAATACCCTAGGTATATGAAGCATAATCCTATCTCTTAATTTTTTTATTTACTCCGTAAAATCCAAAAGACACATTGATAGATGTTGATTTATAGGCAAAAGGTTCCAAATAATTATTGACGTGGATGACCAAGAAGAGTATTTGGCAGGTGTATTACATGTGTACTAAATTTTAAGTGAGAGGGGCAATATCAGGGGTTTGAAATTTACTCAAAGCAGTTAATAGTTAGGGGCATCCTCGAATCCTGAGCGGGACTTAGTTCTATATCTTCAAGTGTGGAGATGCCTTGTGGCTTTAAATTTTTTGTTTTGAGAGGATCAACTATGTCAATATCTAGTGGATTTTTTTTAAAAAGGATTAATTACACTTTGCCCCCTTGATGTATGACTAGCTAACAATTTAACAACTAATGTTTTTCTTTGTATCACTTAACCCTCCTCCTTAACTTGATCCATAAAAATAGCACTTAAAGCATTATACCAACACTTGAATGTACACAACTATCCTTGAGGGTTAAGTAATATAAATAAACATAAGGAGGTAAATTACTACATTTTTGACACATTAAAAAAAATATTTTACTACCCTTTATAAAGAAAATATTATTTTATTATTAATTGAAAAAGTAATAATTGAAAATTTATACTTGTACCTAGTCAAACATAATAACAAGCTATCATTGAATCTTATCCATCTTTAAATAATTATATAAGTATTTGCTTTTAATTTTTCATTTTTTGTATATATCAACCAAACGTATACTTGTAATCTTCCTTAAAGAAAAATATTATTTTATAAACCTTAGAAAAATGTAAGCAAATTGAAGGGAAAGAATAAGCTTGTATAATTTTGTCATTATTACATGCACTATTTTTGTCAACACAAAATTTGAATATTGAAACTTAGAATTAGAATATTTGACTTCAAAATGGTGAAAGTTTCTATTTTTATATGTTATTTTCACTATGATTTTTTTGGTAATTACAGGAAGAAACTTGTATTGATTTTAATAAGTAATAATATTGTTAAAAAATATTTTTTAAAAATGTACCACAAAAAATCAATTTTTTTGAAGATAGAGAAGGTATAATAATCAAATTAGTCATAATCGAGTATAGGCACAAGCTTACATTTATTTATTCTTGAAGTATGAATAAATAACGACCACGAAGAAAAAGACCTATAAAAGTGCAACAATATCTTATTTATAAAACTTATTAATACTCCACCTCTTTGATGAACGTAGATTGTAACAATTTATATCATATTCTCTTTTTTTGTTTCTATCTCATTTATACCTCTCGAGGGTAGTTATTTATAAAACTTAGTAATACCCCTTAAAAATTAAAGTTAATTTGAATCATATAACTTCAAAATATAAATTAAAGTTATCGTAATGATAAATATAAATATAGGTCTTAAATAAAGTTTAAATATTAATTATATATTAAGTCTTATGCTTGTAGTTAAATAGCAAAAATAATATTATAGTAATTGAGACTTATGTATTTAAAATAAATTCTGGCTTAACTATTGTGTATGAGAACTATAATTGAAAAAGAACAATTCCTTGTGTTAGTGAGATTGCATAGATTATTATATATATATTTTTTAATCTCATGTCACATATAATAGTAGTAGCAAATCTTTAAAATCCTCAATTATGTTATTTGAAACTTTTGAAATACAACTAAAACTAACAAATCTCTTAAATCCACTATGATCAATAGTAAAATTGAGGCATTTATGTCAAATGATAGCAAATCTCAAATTACGGTATGCAGTGGCCTTAAAAATTATTATAAAATCCTTTTAAATAATCTGATTTTTCTTCTCCATTTTTATAATACTTTATTTAATATCATTTTTTATACTTTTATATTTATAATTTTAAAATTTCAATACATATGTAAAACTAAAATAATAAAAATAACTATCAATGTAGGCGGGGTGGAAAATAGTTATCCCCGCACCTTGCCCCCCATCGTGCGCGCGCGCTCAAGGATTAAAAGTTAATCCACATCCCCCGCCCCATTCTCCATTTTCCACCCCAATCCCCACCCTATTTGGAGCAAGAGCGAGGTGGGTGCCTGCAATCCCCGTCTGCGTTACCATCCCTAATGTTGTTTACATTTATATCATGTTTATTCTTACTTTTAATGCTATAAATAAAAGGATAATCTTGCAATATTATACAAGTCATTCTCATTACTAATATTGTATATTGACTACCAGACATAAGATTGGAATCGATATATCCATTTATATCTTCATTCCTAGAGCGTGCCAAACATGTCATTCTCATTATCAAGTTCATTCTATTCCCAGTTTCACTCCATTTTTAGCTCATTCTATTCTTGTCTAAATTCATTTTAATATACCAATCGCTACTAAAATGTAGGAATTTTGATTGCTCTTAAGAGATTTATGACTCTTATGGTGAACGATTAACTATAACAAAATCACCAAATTCTGGCTTTATTTGCAAAGGCAAATCAAATATGCATGAGTTGTCTAGAAGACATCTTCGATCATTTCTTTGTCGACGAGGAATTTTGTAATTTGGAAGTTAATTGCATTCATTTCAGGCTTCAAAATTTTGGGACCATAACCAGTTTAAAATAGGTATTTATTGAACTTTTGATGTCATTTTTAAATTATTTTATCTTTCGTTCAAACTATTCCTTGTTGTAGGACCTCTTAAAAGGTTTTGAAAACTCAGGGACCTAAATGGGTTTAGACTAATAAATTAGGGACTTGTTTGTCTTTAACCCGTTTTTGTCATAATTATTAAAAATTGGGAGAATCTCACATTTAGTCCCTATTGTTTCAAAAAGAATGTCAATTTAGTCTCTATTATTTAAAGCTAGCTCACTTAGCTTTTACCATTATTTCGCTTAGTTCCCACTTAACACTCGCTGATGAAATATTATAAATTTATTCCTGATCATTAATATACCTTTGGATGTAAACAAGTTGCCATAAAATACTAAGTGAAAAGGCAGATAAAGAATGTAGTCATTAATGGAAGAAAAGATGTTGGTATTTCATTTAATACATTTTCTTTTTATCTTATAGATTAAGTTCTTGACTCACAAACTATTTTTCTTTTTAATTTTTTTTTTTGCTAAGTTTGAAACCATTTCAAAACTTCTTACACTACTTTACCAATTGATGGCTTCGTTTTTGACCTTGCACAGGCACGGACGCACAATCCTCCATAGCAGATACAACTTTTGCATATTTTGCAGTTGGGTGAACAATCATCACCGACTTTACATGTTCGAAGGCGAGGCTCTTTCAGCATGGAGCGATGAATTTGCTACCACTGTGTGTAATTGTTTAATTCATGAGCTTATAGAGAATGGAAGGTGGAGACCCGACTTACATGCCCAAGTGTTTGACAGAGAAACTCAATCAAGAATCCTCAGAATTTCTCTTTCGTTCACACATAGAGAAGACATTATCATCTGGCCTCACACAAAATATGGGGTATATACTGTTAATAGTGGTTATCGCAGTCTCAAGATCGTTAATAGACCATCCTCGACGAACCATAGTCCATCACATATTTTCCCAAGTCAGCTTTGGAAAACAATCTAGAATATAAAAGCTCCTTCAAAAGTTAATGCTTTCATATGGAGAGCCTGTAGGAATTTCATTCCACTTGAAGAAAATAAGTTCAAGAAGAGATGCTTAGATAGTCCTACATGCAAAATCTGCAATACGAAGCCGAAAACTATTAAACATCTCTTAATTTTATGCCCGTGGAGCCGTCTCTGTTGGATTGCATCTCCACTACAATTCTTTCCTAATGAGAATAACATTACAAGATTTGGTACCTGGTACTTGGAGCTTATTCAAAAATGTCAAGCAGTGGGATATGCGAAAGGACAAGCTGAAGCAATCATTGGTCATCTCTACTGGAAAATATGGAAGAGTAAGAATGTTTTTGTGTTTGATGGTGTTAGAACCTGCCCAATTAGAACAACTACAAACGCTAATCTATACCTCTCTAAGTTCTCTTGAGCCACTCAAGTTAATTCAAAAGCTTGCACTTCATCGCTCATACCTGCCCCAGCTCATGCCTCTTGTTGGATTCCACCTACCAGAGGCACTTTGAAAATCAATTTTGACGCCTCTTTCGATAATACAAAGTTCTCTGCTGGCATTGCTTCCATTTGCAGGAACTATGAAGACAATTTTCTTGATGGCACAGCCCATGAAACAAGATGTCAATTCCCTCAACAAGTTGAAGCCTTAGCTCTTCTTAATGCAACCAAGCTTGTGAACTCCATCAACTGTGACAGAATCATTATTGAGTCTGTCTGCGAGGAAGTCGTTAAGGTTGTGCATCTAAGCCCTATTCCTAGTTGGAAAATTGAGCCTATTATTGCAGATATTAGAGTTGAGCTTGCTAAAAAGAGTGACATCCAAATTCAGCTTATCAGTAGATCAACAAATGTAGTATCAGATTGGATTGCTAACCAGGCCCGTTTATTTTCACTTCTTTTTGACTGGTTATCAGGTGTTCTCTAATGGTAATTCGGCACAGGATTTGTGAAGGAAGACTTCACATATGCTGCAACAATATGTTGTTGATCCAGAGAGTATTGGTTGTTCACAACCATAACAAACAACTTTCTTTCCCTCATCATCATCTCCTTGCAAATCCTTGATCAGTACTAGGGGATGATCATGGCTAAAATGATTAATCTCCATTTGTATCTTTTTCTCTCTTTTTTTGGCTATTTTCCTCTCTCACAATATTCAGATGCCATGATACAAGCCTGCTTTGAGAGTAGTGACCCTATTAAATATGTGAAAGTCAGCTCAAAGGTAGGTGAGACTTCTCCTTCTATATTCATGCTAATAGCTTCACCTAACTTCACATTTGAGAGTGACTGGCCTAAATAAATTAGAAGAAAGCCTAATACAAATCTAGTGAGGATAATGATTTTACGTGTTCTATTCATACTAACAACAAATACTTCTATTACATTAACTATTGTGTCAATTACCCAAAATAATAAACATAGTGTTATTTGTTAGGATTTGTCAAATATAATCTAACATATTTTCAAGAACTTCTTTAACAAACCCTAATATTATATATTACTACCCACTTCAATTCAAGAGAATAATGAGATATAGAAAGCAGAAGCGTACCTGAATCCATTGCCAGAGATAGATGAATGGGTAATGATCTTCCAAATTGTTACGAACTTTTGCTAAAGATGTAGCTTCTTTCTCTGTTGATGGGGATGCAGAGAGAAACAAAATGTACGTACAATTTGGGGACCATAACCCTAATATAACTTATAAGTTTTAGATATTTCTAATTTGGCCCCTCATCAAATTAAAAATACCAGTAAGGTATCTACACATTAATTCCATGACAATTATACCTATAAGCCTAAACTTAATTCTTAATTAGATCACTTTAATTAGGCTTAATTAATAAATAGCACAACACATTTAAATATTTACATATGTGGCCCCACATGTTGAAATTTTCCAACAATCTCCCACTGGGTCACATATGTAACCTTACAAATGTGTTTAACTTTATGAGCTCCAAAATTTGCTATCACAACCTTAGGGTATATCTGGACAATCTCGTCCATTGACTATATCAATATAGGATCAAAACGGTCTTCGTCACATTTTGCGTAACTAAACCCATCAATGGTCACGTATACCAATACAACCAAATGACATAGATCAATCATGGATGCGTAGCATGGAAAATTACATGAAATGTGATCTAGACATGTCTATTTCCAACTGGTCCTACTTTAGTGAGATCGAAACCGAATATAATGTAACAGAGTGAATCTAAACTGAATACTTTATTTATGCAGAAAACATCCAAATACCAAATACCAAAGTGTGTCCTAAACCATACATAAAGCATCAAAATACAAACTCCCACTAAGCCGTAATATCCTCATACAATACTACACCCTTATGAGCAATGTGCTCATTAAAGACCTTGGGTGGTTGTTCCTTAATAGGCGGATCCGCAATCATAGAGTTTATCCCAATATGCTTTATAAAAACTGTACACTCTGTACTCTTTCTTTAAGTACCTAGACACTTGATGGATCTCTCAATGTCTCGGAATCCCAAGAATCGGAATCAGAATACCTAATGATCTCAAATTGATCTGACTTCCGATATGTGAACATGTAATCTTTTATTCTTTATCAATTTTTTATAACCCATTTGTGTCTTTATTTACTTTATGATCCATTACAGGGTTCCTTAGTTTCTACCTAACATACTTACTATGTACGAACAATAAATACATATACATACTTGAGTTTTCTTAAGATTCCCTATAGTTGACGCATAAGGGATCTTCTGAATTTCCTTAACTTTAACATCACCTTTTTGGGCATTTTTGAAACTGAAGTTTCCTTAGTGACAAGGGTGTCACCTGGTTTATTATCCTGCATGCCAAACTTTTAAATATCTTATCGATATAGCTCTTTTGTTATAATCCAAGAATACCCCGAGAACAATATCGGTGTATCTGAATCCCTAATACAAAAGAGACGTCACCAAGTTGGTTTTGTGCAACATGCCTATATCATTAGTGGCAAGTTGTATGTGATCAATTTATAAAACCAGGAAGATATTCTTACTCCCACTGAACCTGAGTTACATACAATTATCAACAACATTTATCTCAAAACCAAAGGAGATAATTACTTGATGAATTTTGTAGTACCTTTAATGGAAAGTTCGCTTGAGTACATAGATGGATTTCTTTAATTTGCAAACCATATTCTTTATGTCTTGCAACACAAGGTTTTCTAGTTGTACCATATACATTGTCTCATCAATGTCACCATTGAGAAACGTTGTCTTAATATCTATTTGATGTAACTCAAGTTCAAAATGTGCAACATTCCCCATAATTGTCCTGAAAGAGTCTTTCTTTGAAACCTAAGAAAAAGTCTCTCAAAAGTTAATGCCTTCCTTTTGAGTAAAATCTTAAGCTGCAAGACTAGTAATCTTTTCATATTACCTTTCAAATCCCTTTGGTTTTAACCAATGAGGTTCGCACCTACTGGTAATAGGATAAGATCCCAAATTTATTGTCTTGTATTAACTTGTACTCTTGATTGGTATTAATCCACTTTTGAGAGTTAGAACCATGCATGTCCTAATAGAAGTTGATTGAATCATCTCCCACCATTCCATTATTTTCCTTATGTTCTTTGGAGAAATTGTATTTCTCCTTTCTCTTGTGGATTTTCTTAGTGGCATTGTTTCTTGAGGTTATTGAGTTTGTTCTTCTGGAACAATTACCTTATCTTGTATGAAGAGTTGTTCAACATTGTCTTTTGAGGTTCCAAATTTGCTTCTTGATCAATGACAGGTGTAGAAACTTGCAAATTATCAAAAACTATAGGAGGAATCAAAACTGATTCCTCCTCAAAGACAATGTTCATAACCTTATTTCTCCCTCAAACTCAATATCCTCAAAATGTTGCAGTTCTTGTCTCAAAACTGACTTAATTGTGGGATCTTATGTTTTGTGGCCCTTGATCGCTTTATAATACCTAATAAAGCAACTGCTTACTGTTTCAGAGTCCAATTTCTCATTATGTGGCCTATAAGGCCTTGCCTTAACTGGACATCCCCAAATGTGAGAATGCTTTAGTGGGTACTCATATATATACATAGGTTATTGCAATTGCATAATGAACTAGTGATAACAATAGTTGAATTTGAAGAAAGTCTAAACTTATTATTTCCAAAAGAACAACAATATCCTGATTTGTTCTAAAATGGAAATATAAACCAAATTCCGTCTAAATGACGGTACAACCAAAGTGTCTTATTCAACTATGCATAGAAACCTTAATCTAACCACTAATGTTTCTAGGTACTGAAGTTAAGTTAACCTTAAAATAGACCAAAGTGAGAATTGTACCTCTCTTTGCACGCCAAGTGTGATATTTGGCAAAATTCTTCGTTTCATGTCCATGTTGGTTGCATAAGAAATATCGCTCATTTTCCTGTTGCGATTTCTTCTGCTCTGGACCCTTAGCAACTTCATATTCCTTCTTTCTTTTCTTGCCCTTATCTTTAGAAATGCTAGCCAAGTGAGCATTTTCAGTTCCTTCATGCTTCAACCTTTCTTCCTCTTGCACACAATATGAAATGAGCTCGTTTAGAGTCCATTTCTCCTTCTGACAGTTATAATTGACCTTAAATTGACTAAATTGTGTAGGAAGCAATATAAACACTAAATGCACGAACAAGTCATTCGACAGCTCAAGCTTTAGCTCCTTAAGCTTTGAAGCAATGTGAGACATCTATATGATGTACTCCCTTATATTTTATTTGCCCTTATACTTCATTGAAATCAAGCTTGCTAGAAGTGTGCTTGTTTCAGCCTTATCGTTTTTTTTTTTACAAAATGTTTCTCAATTTTGGCTAGTAAATCTTTGGCACTGGTTATCCCTTCGGACACCATACCCCTAAATGCCTCTGGAATGCTGCACTTAATGATCATGAGACTCATGCGATTTGAGCGATCTTACTTCTCAAAGTTCCTCTTGTCATCAAAAGAACTTGCATCCGTAAGAGAAGTGGGTTTCTCTATCCGAAGCACAAGGTCTAGATCCATGCAGCCAAGAACAATTAAAATGTTCTCTTTCCAATCCTTAAAGTTCATCCCATTAAGCATGAGAATTGAATTTATGTTGGCAGATATAGTACAAACACTAGTTGTATAGAGAGCAAAGCAAATAACCAAATATGCTTACATTAATAACAAAGAAAAATAATCAATGAATTCAAATAATTATAAACCCCATCTCAAGATACCCAGCACAACATTAATATCAAGTCTTTGGACAGTAATATTAACTTGTAAATGGTACTCTCGGTATAGTGATCAAACATTGACAATAACTCATGTCAAATAATAAGCCTATCTTTGGATTGACTTATTACTCACATGTAAACCTTATAATTGTCACATATTTACCACCACAGGCATGTGTGCAATTTGGCCAAATATTAACCTTCTTTTGGGCCGACTAATACCCGCATGAATATACACACACACAAACATCCAATATTCCTCATGAACAATCTACACAAGAGAGGTCACTTTGGCGACATCTTGTTTTAATTAGCCCATTTAGAGTGTTAGACAACCTTAAAAAGTCATAATTGATGTATCAGAATATTTGAGTTTAACTTAATTTTTCTTAAAACAAAAATAAATAATTTTTATTTATTCTATAGTTTCCAGCAAAAATTGGCTTATGTCACAAAATTAATGAGCCCTGCATTGAAATAGTGATGGACATGCCCATTTTGACGGCTTGAAAATCAAGCAATCAAATATTACACATATAATGTGCCAACATATAGAATTATAGAATTTCTTTTGGGGCTCATACTGCTAGATATAAAAACTCGTCACAACGATTAACATGATCAAATTTAATTTTTGATGCAAACCATATTCACCTGAATCAAGCGACTCAGCGTGTATCAATATTATTATAATTTTCATAGACCAAGCTTTTGGTTTCAAAAGAGATGCAGTAAGGTGGCATTATGATAATACATATCATACCCTTCCATTCGAATAACTATATATAAAAGCGTAGAACTTAACCAAAATCACCAAAAATAATGATCTAATTACAAAGGAATTAGTCATAAGCTCTCATGGATTTTATCTAATATAATGACAGTGAGCAGTAATAGTTATTCAATTCCCAATTTTCGAAAGGCTCCTGAACATGCCAACCATGCATCTCTGATTCATACCCACTAACCAACACATGCCCATGAATCCAAGCAATACTATCTGAAATATCCAGGACATGCACATAAGGAACGATTTATAATAAAATAATATATCTTTAAACATAATCATCATTGTCAAAGTACAACTACTGATCATGTTGCTAGCTTTGTCATATTTTCTATTTTATTGTTCCTTTTCCTTTGAAGGCAGTCACGTGCACTAATCAATATACAATACAAATATCATGAATCACATATGACCTATTGGTCAACAATTATCAACTAAATTTTAGCACAAAATTTCAAATCTCGTCAAATGCGTTTACATCAGCAAGCATATTGACGATACACGACACAATTATCTCACGGTACTACTTGAACCAGACTGTGCCCAAATGTTTTTTTTTTCAAATCTTGAAACCTAAAACATGCTTTATTCTGGATCAAAATTTAAAATTTCAGAAAATCTTACCATAGAAGATCAAACCCAAAACTAAACTTTTAACCAATTCTCATGAATCGATCATGGGTGGCTCTGATACCACTTGCTAGGATTTGTCAAATATAATCTAACATATTTTCAAGAACTTCTTTAACAAACCCTAATATTATATATTACTACCCACTTCAATTCAAGAGAATAATGAGATATAGAAAGCAGAAGCGTACCTGAATCCATTGCCAGAGATAGATGAATGGGTAATGATCTTCCAAATTGTTACGAACTTTTGCTAAAGATGTAGCCTCTTTCTCTGTTGATGGGGATGCAGAGAGAAACAAAATGTACGTACAATTTGGGGACCATAACCCTAATATAACTTATAAGTTTTAGATATTTCTAATTTGGCCCCTCATCAAATTAAAAATACCAGTAAGGTATCTACACATTAATTCCATGACAATTATACCTATAAGCCTAAACTTAATTCTTAATTAGATCACTTTAATTAGGCTTAATTAATAAATAGCATAACACATTTAAATATTTACATATGTGGCCCCACATGTTGAAATTTTCCAACATTATTGTCTATAAAGGTATTACCCATTGGATAATAGGTTTATTCAAAGGGTAAAGGTTCAGGTCAAGCATGAACATTGGGAGAAGCATTAGGTATTTAATTGCTCTTAATGCAGGTAACAAAATCTCATCAAAATAAATTTTGACTAAAACCATTACATATGAGAACTATATAAAAAATAATACGTCTTCGTGTTATTGGAATTGCATTAATTATTAAAAAAAAATTCTTATCGCATGCCCACATATAATAGTAAAATTATTTTGAAGTACAATTAGGAACAATTAACAAATCTTTTAAATCCACTATGATCAATAGTGAAATTGAGGTATTTGCATAAAATGATTGCAAATGGCATATAGTGTTTTTGATTAAAAGAATGATTTTAAAATCCTTTTGAGTAATCTATTTTTTCTTCTGTATTTTTATAATACTTTGTCTAATGTAATTTTTTTATACTTTCATACATATAAAAAACTAAATATGTAAAATTAACTATACATGACTGTGGGACGGGTTATGTGAGATGAGAAATGCTTATCCCCATGCTCTTCTTGGCCCCGTACGGAGATTTAAAGTTGATTCTCATCCTCCACTCCATTCCCCATTTCCTACCTCAATCCTTGCCCTGATTGGGGTGAAAATAGGGCATGTACCTGCATAACCCGCCCCTATTGCCATCTCTAAGCTCTTTCCCTTGACTATAAATGTAACTGATCATGATCTTATTGTCCATATAAATTTTTTTTTTTTTGGGTGGTGGTATAAGGTAATCACTGTACATTCTAAATTTTAATATATAATAGTTCTTTGACAAAAAAATAAAAAAGGAACAGAGAGAGAATATCAGTTTGCAAAGTGATTTTTGTAAACTATTTCTTTTGTAAATTGATTATTTTCCTTCAATTAAATAAGCAAGATACAATAAACTTCTTATCTTTTTATTTAGAAGGGTTTGCCCTCTGTTCATGGCGTCACATATTAATATATTATCAATGGCGGAGCTGGATCTTTTGTACTTCTTTTTGTCAGTAGTTGTATGATCTCAACATAGCCCTCAATTATTGGATTGCAAAGGTGGAATATATACCATTTATAGACGTGCATCAGACTAATATATATGGACACACGCATTCATGTGACGTGAAATATCAATCAATGTGTTGCTATTCAATTAAATAGAATTAATTCTCTTTGATGTATGAGGTATGGCCTTTTATTTGGCTATATAAATGTCTTTAACATTCATCTCCCGTAAGAGATCCTCCGGACTGTTTTCCTTATACTGTTCCTGTTCCAATAGGAATTTTTGCCCATTTTAATTTCTTCTCTTTCATTCTCCCTTCCTTTCTCTGATTATGTTAATGTTCTGTCAACAGAAGAAAGAAAGGAAAACAAAGTAATTAGAGAAGCTGAATTTCTATTTTTATAGAGACGCCCTTTGCAGACACAATATGTTATGCTTAATGCCAAGTATATATCTAGGCATACATTTCGAGAGCAAAATATTTTAGCATGTGGCTACGATGCATTTTTATCAGACGTATTTATGTATGTATGCATCCAATTCAGAGCTGTTGATGTTTATACCAATCGATCATAGAAGAAAGATTCTGATTCATTCCGATTAAGCTTCCTTCCTATTGATCGTCTTCTCTATTTCAATCTCCTTGTGCTGTGTCCTATGCTGATACTTTAGCATTTGAGATTTTATACACAAGGTGAATGATGGCGAAATCTTTTCTGGAACCATTTTTGTAATCATTGTGTTAACCTGTAACTGCAGAAGAACGGCAATGGATGACTTAGCTGCTTATTGCTTAGATATTCGATCTCTCATTGGATGATAAGGACATGGGAGAGATAAAAAGTGCAATGGAAGCTCTAAATAAAGTGGATTTAGGCTTGGCATACACTTCCGAAAAGTTGATGAATTTGGACAATCTACTATTGCATGTAGTGGCTTGTGAAAATGATTTTGAAGCAGTGAGTACTGAGATGATAACTTCCCTCAGGACTTTGTTGAGAAGGCATTTACACTTGATCTCTTACACACTATTCTAATTACTGAGATATGAGATCAGGACAATTTCATTAGTAGTCTTCAAGCCCTGACCGTTAGCACACGCAACAACATATTTTCGTGTGAAAATTCGATGCAATTGTATAATGTCATGGGAGATAAGCTGCATGAATCTGAAGAATTATTAAAACAGTCACACGAGCGTATCATAGAGATGAAGATGCAGTTAGCCGAAGACATATTTTAAGAATGTTGGAAAAGTCTCTTGCTAGAGAATTAAATCTTGAGAAGAAGTTATCTGAACTAAAGAAAAATGAAGAAGACTTAAAACAGAAGTTATACTTAACCGAACAAATAGGTATGTGCATAGAGGAGGCTGCAGAGGTAACTTGGGGTAGGTTCTTGGAGGCCGATAATACTGCAGAGGTGCTAATGGGAATCTCAAAGGAAATGGAGGGTCGACTTCAAATGGTTCACTTTCATATGAATAGTTCGATTACACGAGAGCAAGAACTGAAACTTAATCTCCAAGATTGTTTAGATCAGTTGGATGCCAAAGAGACAGAAATACGAAAGCTTAATAGCAGCATTACACAGATTGTTGCTGACAATTCTGAAGTATATTCGTTAAGGGAGAAGGTAAAACTGCTAGAAGAAACACTAAGAAAATCTGAGTCACAGCTGAAGGAGGCTTTTGCATCCAATGAAGCAAGTCAAAATCAAGTTAGAGAAATGGACGATGAGATTGAATCTCTAAAAGAAAGCATCCATGAAGCAGAAAGCAGGGCGCAGGATGCCGAGTCCAGAACAGCACAATTAACAGAGACAAACATGGAATTAACAGAAGAACTTGGGTTCCTTAAAGGTAGTAATGATAGAAATGCAGAAAAGGTGAGTTTGCACCTTTAGGTATGATAATATGTTTATCTGTCTGAAACATGGAGTCCTCTGTGGGTGATCAACTTTTCTACTTGACATTTGCAAATGGTAATTTTATCACATCTATAACCTAATTTCAGAATATAATGACTCAGGTGGAGGAATCACCCAGCATTGCATCTGCAGTTCAGACTGAGACAATGATGACCTCCGCTAGATGACAGTGCTGCTATTGTTCTAAATTCTACAGGCTGAGAATCAGGTAGAGGCTCGGAAGCATAGCCGAATATACACATCTTCATAACAGTCTTTGTTTTTCTTACAAGCAAACTGCTACTTTTAACTATTTCTACCACGCTTGACGACATTGATTGGCTTGTTCGCTGTGTACAATTTCTTGGATGCATCACTAACTACGTTAGCATTCATGATTAATGCTGGGTCTGGATTGTTTTCATCTTGTTCCTAAAGTAATCATATTTAACTGCAAAAAATGGAGTGTCAATGAATACATGTAAATGTACCAAACATCAGATTCTTGCTCGTACTATATTGTTAACATTTATGTTTATCTGTATGCGATGTGGAAGGAAATGAATCAAAGGATCTTCTGCAAGAAGTTCGTCTCGGAGAAAAGTATTGTTGCTAACATTTTTTATACTATTAGGTTGAAGATTTACAAGTGTAAAAAGTATAAAGACAGTAATACAAATAGACTTTTGTGTAGGAATTGGAAGCTTGAGAATGTGTTGATTTAGGCTTTCTTGTTTTTGGTTGTTGACGATATTGTTGAGCTTAATGAATTACATTTGGAAAAATTCATATGAGAAAAATATATTTTATATTTTTGGAAGTACAATGCTTTCCATTTTCTCTTCTTCATTTTTGTTCATTATGAAGCAGCATAATGGTATATAGTGTAATGACCTGGCCATTTGGGGCCAATTAATGGCCACATAATTCTCACCACTTATTTATGGCTGAGTAGTTATTAGAAATTTTGAAAAAAAAATAATAATAATAAGGATAATTGATTACATTCCTACTTACTTTAGGACTCTTTCATCATAAATAGGAAAAAAAAATGATAAGGGATAGAACGTTCAAAGTTTACGTTTACACTTCTTTATCCATCTATAATTGACTAAATAAAAATATTGAAAAAAATAATTATTATTCTCCTTTAGGATACAGAATTAGAGATGACGAAAATTCCTACTAACATGGTGATTAAACAATAAGTAATTTCTTGATTGAGGTTTTGTGCGGATTGGAAGAGTACTAGTTGAAAGTATGTTTATTTGGTAGAATCCACATTCTGTGAATTAATGGTAAGTGAAACTTTCTTTTGTTGCTATATTCCTTATTTAAATCTTATCGTGATGATCTAATTAAGATGAATTAGACAGTTCTATTTGAATGATTGACTGTGAGTGATGAATCGCTCCTGAAAATTTATGTATCGTATTCTTCGTTAATTTCCATCATTTATTTCTAATTTTCCACTCTTGTTTTTTTTTTTTCCTAACAGTGCCTATGCGTTTGTCATATTCCTGTACGTGTTGATATTGCTTGGTCGAAATCTTACTGACTTGTTTCCAAACTTTTTTTTAAAAAAAAGTTTTGCGATGCCACTTTGTTGCGTGGGGTCCACAGACCCAATTGTCTTTAAATTGCAGCCAACTGGTTTTTTTTTTTTTTTAAATTGAACCAAAACAAAAGCTGCAAAGAACTGCAAGTTCCCTGCAGCAAATTTGCTATACCGACTGTTTGACGTGAGTCTTCCTGCAAGTCATACATATTGTTAATATCATCTAGTGCTATATTTTTTGGTCACTTCTATCATCTGTCTTAATCTTTTGTTGTGGGATAAATTCACTTACTGTGCTTTTGTTTGCTCACAATATTTGCTTATGCCTGCTTTCTTTGCAGTTAAAACAGAGTAAACACTTAGGCAATGGACATTTGAGCATGATGGGCTACGCTAAAGAGATTTCATTTGTTTCATCTCTACTAGTACTATTAGACTGGGATAATCAATTATAGTATTTTTGTTGAATGTGATAGATGAGGAATTTGACCTTCTCTTCTTATTGTATTTGGGGATTATTTTGTGGATTTTAATGTTATTTTGAGATTGGAGACTTGTTAAATTTTATGGTTTAGTGACTCTGATTATTGGTGTTGTGGTTGTGTGCCTAGCGAGCTTGAGAGGCTAGACTCTTTAGGCTCGCAGCATGTCACGTACTAGATCCTATTTCTGTAGTGAGATTTAAGGCGAGACATATAGAATACTAGAAGTGGATGGTCCATTTTCTGTTCACAGAAATGGAGCAAACTACTGCCCATTTGGTCTAGTGGTATGATTATTATTTTAGGTGCGAGAAATTTCGAGATTAATTTTAGGAGTTTATGACTTTCTCGTAATGTAAAATTTGCTTAGGGCTCTCTTTGAACAAAAAAGAGAAAAAGGAACAAGGGAGAATTTTTATATAAAGTGCAATGACTATTTCAGATTCTATTCAAGTTTCAATTGCTTTCTATATTGAAAAGATCAATTTAAATTTTAAATTTATTGTTCTAACCATGACTTTTGCCGGTAATGGAATTTATGATTAAGCAAAGTGAAATTGAAGAGGCCTGGAGTATACAGGGCTATGTTTATCCCCGTACTCGGGTAATGGTGGATATTGGGTGGATCAAACTTTTAGGGGGTTTTAAATTTAACGGGGAAACTCAGGGTCAAGAGGAGCAGGGGGAATTATTTGTGACAAACTTGGCCAATGGGTCGTGGGGTTTGCAGTCAACCTTAGGACTTCTTCTAGTCTTCGTGCTGAATTTTATGCTCTTTGGGAAGGTTTAAACTTGGCGCAAGCGTGCCATTTGGAAGAGTTGATTATTGAAACGGACTCTATTTTAGTCATCAACATGATCAATGGTAACCTGCGGAATTCTAATCCTTTGCGCCCAATGGTCAAAGATTGTAAGCGTATTCTTTCACGCCATGATGGTTTCAAGCTTGTTCATATTTTTAGAGAGACAAATAAATGAGCAGATTTTCTGGCTCGGTTTGGAAGGGCGCAATCACTGGGCACCTCTCGGATTGATAACCCCCCTGAACCATTGCAAATTCTTGTGGAGAAGGATAAAAGGGGAGATTCTTCCCCTAGTAGTATAATCACTTAGCTAGCTTTCGCCGTCCGAAGATAAAAAAGAAAAAAAAAAGTGAAATTGATTGAAACTTATATGAAGATTTTGCATTATTTTGGCTTAATTTGGATACTCTAATGCCACAATAACATTATTCAGAAAATTAATGATGGTGAAGTGATGATACAGTTGTAATAAATTAAAACGATTTAAATAATTGAGTATGAAAATCAAATAATTGCATTATTACTTCAACATCACTAATCTCTTTAATAACGTTATTAAGAAATCCAAATCTGTTTTGACTAGGCTCATCTCAACTCATATTAATTATAAACTTTAGGGACTTGGTTAACAATTTTTTTTTTTGGGCAAACTTGGTTGACAATTTACTCTAGATAAATGTATCACTAAGCCTAGCCAAAAAAAAAAAAAAAAAAAAAATGTATCACTAAGTGTTCTGGCTCTACATCGTCGTCGCTGAACGGAACAAATCAAAACCCTACCCCTTCCTTATAAAAACGAAACTATAATAATAGGAGTCCTTTTTTTAATTTTTTTTTTAAACCATCAGATAGCATTAGAAGATTTCACGAGAAGTTTATCATATTTGGATGGAGAGAAATAAGAGACTTAGCAATAGTGGCAGCCTAGTAGGAGGAACAAATATTTAACTGTATTGTTTTTTATGTAAAGAACAAACTTAATTTTGGTAAAAAAATATAGGAATAGCTACCTGAACAAAGAGATTTGTAATGTTTGGGATGTTGATATTTGAATCCTAGCATAGTTCTCTTGACTTGTATTTCTTGATTGTCCGTGTTCATACCAGTGAAATTTTTACTTACAGAGAAAAAAAAAAAACGTCACTATAGTGAAACCGGCATGGGATTTAAGCCATTCTCAGTCTTTATCTGTAACAAATTAATCAAATTTATTGGTTTTATATATTTATTTATTTAAATTTTGTCTAAGAAAGCAAAGAAAAATGACGAGAAATATATAATCTGAAATTTCGATGAGGAATTTTTGTATATATTAATGGCCTTCAAAGTTCTCTGATTGCTTTGTGATCAGCTAAAACGTGTTGACTAACTAAAATATTTCTTATTTCTTATTTCTTATTATTATTTTTATTATTATGGTAGTTTGATCTATTTGTTCGTTACCTTTAATTTTTTGAAAAAATGATTCAATTAGTCCTAAATGTTTGTTTATTTTGATATTTTAGTTTCAAACTTTTTAAATCGGACACTTTAATCCAAACATTTTATATAAAGGATACTATTACTCCATTAACTCATTTCTTTTAAATTTTTCATTCAAAATTTGACTGAAAAGTACATAATTGTCACGTAATTATATGTAATTTATTTTTTATGCTGTCAAATTTTAAACACAATTATCAACTTCATTCAACACAGGACAAAAAAAATAATACATAAAATGATATTATATATGTTTCATGCAGAGTAACAATAATGTATACAAATTACACTCGAGTAAAGAAAGAAAAGAGAGAATAATATATTACAGGATTAATCGTTTTATGATTAATTTTCAGATCATTCACTCTTCATTCGAGATTCATATACATTCATTCATCGCTATCATCGCTATCATCGCTTTCATCGCTATCATCGCTATCGTCGCTTTCATCGCTATCATCGCTATCATCGCTTTCATCGCTATCATCTCTATCATCGCTATCATCACTATCGTCGCTTTCATCGCTATCCTGTTCTAGATTGGACACTTCCCTACCAGAGTCGACAATCTCACAAACACATGGTCGACAGAGGGGTAACAAACAACTTTCACATTCAAAGACCGTGATTCTTCTCAAATCTCTACCACACTTGTCACAATGGGATTTATATCTAGCTTTCCTCCTAAACGTGAGAGGATGTGGGTGATAGTCAATTTGAAGTGTACCCCCCAACTTCACATAAGGCACGAAGTCAAATCTAGGAACGCAACTATGGTGGAAAGAGTTGTCGCATTCACGACAATGATATAGCCAGCGCTTGGGATGAATTTCATATTCGCACATATCGCAAATAAATTCATCCGGATGATAATAAAAAGGTGGAAAGCTTAGGACAAGAGGATGTTCATCCCACCTGTGTCTGACACTCCGAGGTAACATTGCGCATTTCATTGCCAAATTGAAGTCGCAATGCTCGCAACCGAAATTGACGTCTCCATGGTACTCCAAACAAGCTTTGCATAACTTATCGGAAATATTACGTCGAACAAGGGGGTGGCGGTGAGCTTCATGCTTTATTGTACTAGGAAGAAGAGCGCATTTGATGTCTAGCAAGAAGTCGCACTCCTTGCACTCATAGAAGAACCCATTACAGCCTCGTTCGCAGATTTTACAACTAGTAAGACGAAAAAACTCCTTGCAATGGCTGAGGGCGAGTTTGTGCTCCGGATGATCAGAAGAGGATATCTCTTTTGGTAGCTGAGCACAATCTAAATGGATCCAGTATTTGCATTCAGCACAAGTATAACATGTACCTGAAATGGGTTCAGCGCAACCATCGCACACTGTCTCCTGATCATCTTCGGTCATTTCTGCGTAATCATCTTGGACACTGTGGAGAATCAAAGGGTGAGCATGGCTGAATGGTTAATTTCTGTTGATAATTCAATCAGTGGGATGCTATTTTGCTTGAGGAAATGTCGAATCAGTTGTGAAGATAATGTCTCCCCAGGCAAGCAGATCAAATCTGGTGTGACCCCACCATCACTAGAATCATTAAAAAAAAAAGGCATTAATTGTTAGATGAAATTAGCAGATCGAGCAAGTCTTTATACTTTTGATTTTTAATGGTTTTAGGGCCTGGAAAACAAAAAGAAAGAAACTCAACTGAAGAAAACATGCAGATTATGGATTCTGTTGTCATTCTAGAGAGACGGATCGATTTTGATGCAAAGGGATCATTCAAAAACTTTGATGGTGCAAGTAAATCAATTAGGCAATTCCATGGCAAAAATTACACAATTGCATAAATATATATTCTATAACCAAGAAAAAGTGAGAAAGCAGAAAAGAATTAAGAGAGAATCTTACGAGTTAAAAGCATCCTCTTGAGACTCAGATGTCATGCACTTGAGATGGACGAAGTATCTACAAAGGCCACAATAATATACCCAATAAAGTGGGTGTAGTCTTTCACGACAGATATCACAATCAAATCCGTAAGACCGGTATTTTTCAGGAAGACAATAAGATAGGGAGAGAGGGTGAGGGTGGTCTTTGTGCGACGAGCTGATTGGAAGTGATCCACAAGTCTTGTGGATCCAGAATGAGCATACAGTACAATCATACAACTCATCTTTCTTTTCTATGCCGCAAGCATCACAGTTGAATAAAGCACTTCTTTTCTTGTGTTTTAAGGGGTGATGATGGCTTGTGTGTTTAAATATTGTGTCCTGATGGCTAGTGTTTTCAGATGTGCCTTCAACACTTTGTGCACATAAAACATCCACATCAAACCTACACTTGGAACAATGATAGTTAAAACGACGCCAACCTTTTTTGCAGATATCACAATAGGATTCTTCATTAGGTGGTTCTGCAAAGAGTTTAAGTGGGTGTTGTGGATGCATTATATGTGTAATCTCTAATGGTAATTCGGCACAGGATTTGTGAAGGAAGACTTTACATCTGCTGCAACAATATGCTGTTGATCCAGAAACTACTGGTTGTTCACAACCATAACAAACAACTTTCTTGCGCTCGTGATCATCTCCTTGCAAGTCCTTGATCAGTACAAGGGGATGATTATGGCTAAAATGATTAATCTCCATGTGTGTTTCACTCTTTGTTAATTTTACTCTCTTTCTGTCTCACAATTCAAATGCCACGAATGCAAACTTTTGAGAGTAATGACCCCATATAAATAGATCATGAAAGCCAAATAATTAATGTTTGTGAGAATAAACTTTTCGTGTCCAGAAAGTGATGTCAAATTGGTAATTCATAATTTGCTTCAATTGTTCATTGAGAATATAATTTTTCATTTTCACCAAGTTATACCAATTGTAGATAATTCTTACCTTTAGTGACCAAGTGATACCAAATTCTTTCGATATCACTTTTAAAATGCTTAAGTTTAATTTAATTAATTGAGACTTGACTTCTCTATAATTCTATTATCTACAATTTTATACAATACTTATTCTGATTAATATCATATGTCACTAAATCTCATCTATGGACCACATTAATTTTGCTAAACTAACTTTTCAACCATAGTTAGAAAGTATTAAATATCAAATCTAAACTGTCATGTTTAATTAGCAAACAAATATGGAAGGATATATATATATTTTACTATTTTGAGTACCATGTTCTCTCAAATTTTCATTTTGACGTTATTGTGTGAAGTTACAGCTGAACTATAATTTGTAAGACTTGTAAATTCCCTCCCAATTCACTAAAATTTGAGATAATCAGAAATAAAATTACTAACTTTACACCATTAATATGAGTTTTTTTTTTTTTTTTTTTTTTTGTAATAATCAACGTGAGATTTGTTCAAACAAATATCATATGGCTTTTTTTGTTCAAAATAGAAAGAAAAAAGAAATCATATGACTTGGAAAAAAATCTAATGATTTCATTTCTTTTTTTTTTTTTGTCCAACTTCTATATTGTTTTCCAACTGATGCTTCAAGCATTTTCAAAAAACGTAATTCTTTGAGCACAAAAAAAAATCGGTCGTTTTCTTGCATTTTTTTCTTTTATTTATTCATATTATATATTGTCTATACAACATATATTGTATCGTTTTCTTACATCTTATATATTCTCTATACACATGGCTCTTGCATTTATCGTTTTCTTGCATTCTTTTTCATGTGTTATTGTTTTGTTTCCTCTTTTTTTTTTTTTGCAATCATATGCTTCTATATTTATTTGGTAATTAAATATGATAATTTAGATTTAGTATTTAATACTTTCTAACTATGGTTGGAAAGCCAGTTTAACAAAATTAATATGGTCCGTACATGAGATTGAGTGACACATGACATTAATCAGGAGAAGAATTATATGAAATTGTAGGAAATAGAATTATAGAGGAGCCAAGTACAATTAGTTGTAGATGATATGCTATAAATCTCTTACGATAGCTCCGAGTACACAATTTGTAAAACAGAAGAACCACATGGTGCTTTTTTCGGGGAACTCCTCTAACAATCAAATTAGTTATAGAATCACTTTGTATTCAAGCATCCTCAGTTTGCAGTGTATGAAAGCACTTGTACTATGTAATTCATTTGATTTGTAAATGAATTCCATGATAATTTGTATTTAAAAATGAATTCTCTTATTTGGAATATTAATTTGCAATACATGTGCATGGAATTGAAATTAAAATTTGTATTTTACTTAAATAGCCCTCCTTTATTCTATTGGAATTAGTAAAATTTAGGAATGATAAGTAAGAACTTTTGAACTATCTAATAAGCACTAGCATGGACTGTTGATGCCTTGACTTATTGATCAATTATTTTTTCTTCGTGTTTTATTGAAAGAAGAATGGTGAGGAAGAGGGTTTGAAATATTTTTTATTTTTTTATCTTTGTATTTGAGTCAAAGTTAAACTTAAGTGTAAAAAAAAATTAAAGGCTAATTTTGTCTTCAAAAGAAAAGAACTAACTTAAAAGACGTTGATTTGTAAATTCTACTTTTTGAGCAAGGATTTGGGTAAGCCTTGAGTAAATCTAAGATTTACAAATCCTGAATTTTTAATTTTTTAAAGTGATGTTTCGAAACATAAAAAGTTGAATTTGCAAATGAATTCTGTAAAATTTTGTGAAATTCATTTGTTCCAAATAGTCATCAAATACACAATATCTTTGTTAATATTGATATATATTTACCAGACAATACTATAAATTTTTACCATATAAATGAGAGTTGAACTATTACCCCAATGAAATAAAGCATAATCCTATCTTTTCTTTTTTAAATGCGTTATTGGTAATATTTCAATTTTTATAGGAATAGTATTTCTATGACTCTTGTAATGAAAATGCGGTTTGTGCCTTCTTCTAGTTTAGATTGAACGATGGGGCAGGTAAGTCCCCCATCTTCTTGTGGAGGTAAGGTCTATGTCCCCCTCCAATTTTGTATTCTCTTTTTTGGGTAATTAATAAAATTGCAGAGAGAAGTCCCTCTCCTTTTTTTTTTTTTTTTTTAAATTCCATTACTAATTACACATCTGCTACTCATTTTTTATGATCTTATTATTACGTCTTATCCAAAGCCTAAACAATTACACTAATGTCACGCTCTCTAATGCTATTACATCATTTAAATGACTTAGCACCCCTTTGTGTTTTGTCAAAAGTGCATAATACCCTCATGTGTTTTAAAAGGTAACTGATTACCCCTCAGTGTTTTATAAAAGTAGCTGAATACCTCCCCTGTGTTTTAAGAGGTAGCTAATTACCCTCCTATATTTTATAAAAGTAGTTGATTACCCCCTAATTCTCTGGTAATTGAGATACCAAGGCTCGAACTCATAAGGTGGGGACAAGGCGGGGGAAAAAAGAAAAAGAAAAAGTTGGTAATCCATACTTTGCTTCAATTGTTAGTTGAGAATATAACTTTTCGTTTTTACCAAGTGATACCAAGTAGATAATTCTTAATTTTCATAGTGATGAAGTGATACCAGGTACTTTCGATTGCACTTTTGAAATGCTTGAGTTTAATTTAATTAATTACAAAATTTATCCTTATGGTACTTCAGTATACCCTTAATAAAGACCAACTTGATTAGTTGTGCTGTTTAAGTTAATGAAATTATAGTGTTGATGGTGTTAGAATTTAAAAAAAAAAAAAAGAGTTTTCTTCAAGTTTAAACAATGCATTGAATCTAATTTTATTCTTTCTTCTTTAATTTTAAATATTGTAGGGATTTTATTATTAAATATTATACTTCTTTCCAACAACCCATGCAAGAATTAATCACCAATGCTATTATTCATAATATTTAATAAGAAATCCTGACTATCTCTTTCAAAAGCCTATTCAACCCTTTTTTTTCTTTTTTTTGGTTTAGGTATAAAGGAAGACGAAATCGTGGTTCGAATTCAAAATCTTTAATTAAAATACTATACTCTCTTACATGATCATTCCAACCAACACTTGAGTGTTATTCAACCTAATTTTGAGTTTCGAATACTTTAGATCCTCATCCTTTATTTACCTCTAATCTTGCTTTCCCTTTTTCTCTGGTCATACACTGATCTTCTTTGACCTGTGCTAGCTCTGTGAGAGTTTTTCTTTTTTCTTTTGTTTTGCCTTTTCTCTCCTTTCCATATAGGTAACCATGTATGTTTATATCTATACGAGCAATGTTAGATGTCTCCCTTTTTTTATCACCCTTTTTCTATCACCAAATTATCACCTTCTAGTTGGCATGCCTAATTGTCATGCCAACTAGATAAATTTAGTTCATTTCTATCTCTTCATTTATTAACTTTATTTAATTTCTTTCTTTTCTTTTATTAAAATTTCTCTCCCTTTGTTTTTCCATTTTTCTCTCCTTAATTAGCGTTTACTATATTCTCTCTCTTTCTCTTCTGTTGTAGCCTTCCATGCGTCAGTAATTTTTTTCCACTTAAAAATCACATAATTGGCTATTATACCCCAAAATTATGCAGACACTTTTGTTATCTCCATGTTTCTCTTTTTGATGTAGTGAGCACAAATATATATTAATAATGTATGTTTATATCCTTTACTTCACAATTGACTATGTCACTTCAATTGATATGCCAATAAATTCTCTCCTTTTTTTTCAGTAGAAATAATATCTTAGATCTCATCCTAAAACCCGACCTTAGTCTTATATTTTCAAAAGAAATATTAGCTCTTCTCAAAGCTTCCGTCCTTAGACTTAATTAACTTATTTTTTTGCAATCTCAATCATATTTTTCATATTTTCATTTTATGTAATTCTCTCTAAAACTAAAAGAAGATTAAACATACTAATTTCACTATATTTTTGTTTATTACTTTTTATGTGCAACATAGAATTATTCTTCTTTTTGGTGCTAGTATATAATAATGATAAGACAAGTGAAAAAATTGTATAGATATCAAAAGTCAAAGTTAAAAAAGGAGGAACCTTTAATTAAGGGAGAGAAAAAATGGAAAAAAGAAGATAGAGAAATTAAATAAAGCTAATAAATGAAGAGATAGAAATAAAATAAATTTATCTAGTTGACATGACAACTACACATACCAACTAGGAGGTGATAATTGAGTAATAAAAAAAGGGTGACATTTAACATTACTCTTTTAAAAAACATTTTTGCGAAGTTATTTTTACATAATGCAAAAATCATTTTCTTTTTCTTTCTCAAATATACTCCTTCATACTTTTTTAAAACCAAAATTTGCCCTTAAAATTTTTAAAAGCTCAACATTGTCCAATTTAAGCTAAACAACTAACAACTTTTTTTCAACAACACTTTTAACCAAAGTTCTATATCTCCAAAACTAAAATTTCACATTTAAATCAAATACTCTATCACTTTGTATTCAAGCATCCTTATTTTGCTTTTATTTCAGAATCACTTTGTATTCAAGCATCCTCATTTTGCTTTTATGTCCTCCTTTGATACCCACATTATTTTTTATAGTCATCACATGTACAATATCTTTGTTAATATTGATATATGTTCTCCCGGTGATACAATAAATTTTTATCATATAAATGAGAGTTGAAATATTACCCGATGTTGTAAAGCAAAATCCTATCTCTTCTTTTTTATAAAAAAAAAAAATTATTTAATTAACATAACTCCGGAAAATCCAAAAGAAACATCAATATCATTTTAAGTGAGAAGGTAGACAAAAGGATCCAAAACTGAATTTTAAGTGAGAAGGTCAACTATGTCAATATCTTATGGAACTGTTTTTTTTTTTTTTTTTTAAAATCAAACTAATTTATAATGAAAATCACTCCTTTACTAGTTACATGTCCACTACTCATTTTTTATGATCTTATTATTTACGTCTTATTCCAAAGCTTAAAGAATTACATTAATGTGGATCTCTATTACATAATTTTATCGCCAACCAGTAGTAGTAGCTCTCTAACTCTATTACATAATTTTATCGCGGATGAACTACACTAGTCTCTCTTGTGTTTTTAAAAATTACACAATATCCTCCTGTTATCCAAAACTTGTATAATACCCTCTGGTGATTTACTAAACTTAGTCCACGTGTCTCCTCCCCACCTTTTCGGCAACATAGACAATGGAACTACACAAAAAAACTTAAATGCTCTTAATTCTTTTTTTTCTCTCTCTTTTCTCTCTTTTTTTCCTCCTTAATTCTATATACATATATGTGTGTGTGTGTGTGTGTGTTATATACACACACATACCAAACCAAAAAGAAAAAGAGATATATAAATAGGGCGGCTGGGGGGTTAACAGGGTGAAGTTGGGTAGAAAGGCTGATGAGATAGGGTGGGGTAGGGGGCTGACAAGGTGTCAATGGTTGGTGGTGGGGTGGGATGAGGTAAGGGGCTGATGATATAGGGGGTTGGGGAAGATGATCAGAATAAACCTCCTGTGTTTGCCAAGTGATGTCAAGTTGGTAATTCACATATTCAAACGAGTTCGAATTTCATTGGGTAGGGGAAGGTGGGGGTGAGGGGAAAAAGTTGGTAATTCATACTTTTACTTCAATTATTCATTGAGAATATAATTTTTCGTTTTCACCAAATGATACCAAGTAGATAATTTTTACTTTTCTTAGTGACGAAGTGGTACCAGGTTCTTTTAATTGTACTTTTGAAATGCTTAAGTTTAATTTAGTTAATTGTAGAGAATTTATCATTATACTAGTTCATAACTGAGTACTGAACATTTTTGCTATGTTATAAGCTATAGTGAGAGAGTCTCTTATATGTAAAGTAATCTATCTTGGTCATTGGAGGACTTTTCAAACTTATCTTACTAGTGCATGTGTAATGCATTAGACTGGAAACATTGATCGATTTTCTCGGTTAGTATAAAATTAGAGCACAATATTGGTCAACCAAGTTTTAAAAAACTGCAAGCATACGGGTTAGTGTCATACATGATTGAGTGTGAGAATCGTATCCACAGCCACAGGAAGGCTTCTAAGTGAATTCTAGTAGAGTTTGTGTGAAATTTTACAGGGAGAATACCTTAAGTGTGGAGTGAGCTTGTCAAACCACTTAAAAATCCTTGCACAGAAGAGAATTTTATTGTAGCATTGCAAATTTTAAAAGTTGTATATTACCTTAATTTCTTAATCCTAATTCACCCCCTATTAGTATTATTAACTCCAATAATATCTCAGTTGTTAATTTAACTTGTTAGATTCTTCACAATAAGACTTGATGTTAAAATATGAAAAACTGGTAGTAATATTCGAAATACGTTGGTGTGGCTCTAGAATTAGTTACAAGAGTTTTATGGGAAGTCGTCTTCACCAAATTAGGCTTTTTTGGATTTTATTTACTTGGCTTGAACTAAGTAGAATGACCCTTTTCTTTTATTGATTTTTATTTTCTTTGAAAGATAATCAATATTATGAAGTTGGTACAGGTATGGATTACGTATATTTTAAAATCTTATTATGGTGAATGTTTTGGATTTTTTGATACTAATTATTATTATCCTTAATTGTATCATGTTCTAATTTAATGCATAAAAATTATGGTCTTATTGTTTGAATCACTAATTTTTGTGTTCAATCAAATTATTATCTATTATACATAATTGCATGACATAAATCTTTTTAAAATAAGTTTTAAAACAAATAATGTGTTTGGCAACTATAGGGTGAATAGTACCAGTTACTATTCACATGAACAATGACCAGGGTCAATGTTCACTGGAATAGTGTGTGACCATCAAGTCACTTGACGTAGGGAGTTTTATGAGTTACGTTGATTTTTCTATAAACATAAAGATTAAAATTTGGGATCAATTAAAACGTGTTTCAATCATGAATACCTATAAAATATTTTTGCTTGCACTTTTCAATTAAGCTTTGATAAGGACTACTATGTACCACTTGCACCATATCTTCAAGGTTGTGACCTAGCTAGGGTAGAATGAGATTTGAGCCCTTTTTAAGTGGGCTTTGAAATACACTAAGTTCTAGGTAACGCACTATCTTTTCGTTTGGATTCCCTTTCGCTTGTGATGGTCGAGTCAATCTAGCTAGCCATCTTTTAATTATATTACTAGTTGTCAGCGTAACCGTATGTGGGTTTCAACATAGTGATTTGATGGGATTTCAGATTTTGGAGTATGGCTCAACATTTTTGCACTGTGACTATAGCTCATTTTTGCACCTTTTGCGTGGCATACACTTATCCAAAACTAAATAAATAAATAAAAATATTTTATAAAGTTCGTTATAGTTATGGCATGGTATTTGGATTTACCTTTCTTCTAATTGTATTATTTTGTGGATTGGTGAGGAATAGGTCTTTTTGCAAGGGCACATGGATAAAAGACTACCTTGGTAGTAGGACATCAGTCTTTCTTTTACGTTTTTTTGTTAATAATTGAGAGTTGTGTCTCCCTAGTTGAAATTTTTAGTATAGTTATTACTATAGTTTTATGATCTTATAAATGCTTATATTTGTAGGTTTATTCAACAATTTATTTTGGGACTCGCATATTTTTAGTTAGTTTGATTGGTTTAATCTTTAGTTTTGAAATTAGAGCCTTGTGCGCTTAGGAATGATACTTTTCTTTTTTAATTACACGACAGCTGCGTCCAAAATCGTCTTATTAGTGACATTGGGGCGTGTCAGGACTAGATGAGGAGATAGCAAGAGCTATTAATTAGCTAATCTAGTACAGTGGATGACATACTTCCAAATGATGGAAGTGATAACCAAGATGGTTGATGTGAAAAAACATTTCAACATTTTTTTCATTTAAAGTATTTCTTTAATTATTACATCAAACGATAATCATGATTAGGATTATACTGAAATAGTCATTAGTCTTTTACATAGTCGGTAGGACTCAGACCTCATCAGTCCAAACTAACTCTCCATGTAGGAGTGTTGAGTATTTCGCGTTGTAACCAATATGGATCAACAACTTTTTTCTTCTCTCTCGGCCTCTGGAAGAAGCTCCTCCACTGATCCATGGTACGCCTTAGACGAATACTCTTTTGACCTCCAAAGAGAAATTGGATCAAGTCTTTTGCTAATCGAGTGATCTCCTCACCTTCAATGATGCATGCATATACTGAAAGGAATGAAGATAACGGATGATGTTAATTCAATAAACATATATATAGTCAGGATGATTCATTCATTGTATGAATCCACTAAGGCAGCGCAAGCACATAAAAGCAATAAAAAAAAAATTTCGTGATACTTGTTTGGCTATGTAAAGCAAGAAAGTTCTAGATTTAATTCATGAATATTTTTGTTTGTTATTTCGTGAAATTGATTGAGGGTTTTCATATGTCTCTTTCTGCTCGTTCTTTTGAGATATATAACATATTATTTACACTATTGATTGAAAATATTAAAAACCCTAATTTTTAGTTTAATCTGAGACCCACTTGCAAATTACAGTAAAATCTAATCATTAATTGGTTAAATTGATGCCAAAATTGAATTCCTTGGCGTTAAAAACCTAGGATTATAGTGTTTATTTGCGTAAAACGGATAAAAATTGATCTGTTTGTGTGATAGATTAGTTTTCGGGCTTAAACGGGCCGCGTCAGCCCGATCTGGAGGTTGAAGACGACTGTCAGTTTCTTAGGGTTTATATTTTTATCTTTAAGTTTTGTTCTAACTCATGGGGTAGCCGCAGTGGTTAAGTGCATGTGTTAGTATTAGAAGGTTTCAAGTTCGATCCTTCCCAATGTCATTCAATTTATTCCAGCTGCGTCCTATTAGTTTAAATAAAACACAGTTTATTTCCATTCCACATACAGAGGGAGTCTAGCTGGCTTAATGACTTATTTAGAAGCCTGACGTTGCGTGTTCGACTCTTTGTAGGCTATAGCTGTGTTTTACTTTTATTTTATCAAGTATAAATTGAACGCAGTGGAAGACGTATATATATATATATTTTAGTACCATCTTAGTCAGAGCTGGAGCTTAGCGCAGCTGGTTGAGGTGTTCAAATATTTAGCTAATGTCGCGGGTTCGAATCCCTTGAATGAGTTTTGTGTTTTAATTTTTCCTTGTGAACTGAACCTTGCAGAGTAATATATATATAGTCTATTCTAGTCTTAGTTTGTTGCAACAAATGGTTTGGGCTATTGGTTAAAATCCTTTGTGAGGTTTATGAAGGTCATGAGTTCAAACCTTCTTAGTTTTATATGTTATTTTATTTATTTTTATTTTTTTTTTCACATCCATGTTGTCACCAAAAGAAAAGTTGTGTTTGACAATTGGATTATTTTATTTCCTAGGTTTTGGAATTATTGTCTTTTCTATTATTGAACTATTATATTTAGTACATATTTTACATGGTAATTTTAAATCATGCCTAAATTAATTAAAGTTGATTTAAAAAAAAAAAAAAAAAAGAGTTTTTTTTTAGGTATCTGAATTCAATGTAAACTTGTACCTTCTCTAATTAATTTGGAGTTTATGTATTTTTCTCTACTAATACTTTATGTGCATCATATGTGTTATATTGAGTAAAAGAATTTTGTTCAAATTTATACTCGAATGCAATTTTATTGATCATAGAGACACATTATATTAAAGTGTTTCATATTGTGTGGTCAACTACATACATGACAGTTTCATTAGTATTAGGCACTATTTTTCCTAATGAGTTGGCAGCATAGGTTTGATTGGGCGAAATTCACCAAAGTGACTAGTCTAATTAAATCTATGACTTTTCTCATATTGGTTGGGAAACTACCATAGTAAAGTGCTCAATGATCGCCCAAAGGAGGTCATTATATGACTTTAGCCAGGTAGCATGAACATAAAGTATGGGTCAAGATTATACTATTGTTAGGGAGTTCAGTTGCCCAAAGGTGATTGACTTTTTCTTTCAGTGGGATGATTTCATTGACGCTTTATGTTAAAAGGGTACCTATTTACATGTTATGTTACCTGCCCAAAGGTGGGGATGTAATGATGTGCCTGGGCTCTTTTGTTTTAAGTGCTTATTTTGTAATGGAACGTGTATGCCTATTTCTTCCTGACATTGCATTCTTTTCTTGAACAGTTTCTTTTGCTTTGAACAATGTGACCACTACTTTTGAGGTCCTGAATGGGCAAAATTTTAATAAGTGGAAGGCAGACATTGAGTTTTTCCTGGGAGTAGTTGACCTTGACTTAGCCCTACGTTCTGATGCACCTGCTGATTTGACTGATAAAAGTACTGATGAGGAAAAGGCATATTATACACGTTGGGAAAGGTCTAATCGCCTTGCTTTAATGACTATGAAGAGGACCATAGCTGAACATCTGATGAGTGGTTTATCTGCAACTGAGAAAGCTAAAGATTTTCTAGCTGATGTAGGACAAAGATACAAAGTATCCAATAATGCTGAGACTGGAGACCTAATGAGTGAACTTACGAGTATGAAATATGATAAACAAAGTGGGGTCAGGGATTATGTTCTGAAAATGGTTCATGTCCAAACCAAACTCAAATCCCGTAGTGTCACAATCCCAGATTCCTTTATTGTTCACCATGCCCTTAACACCTTACCTTCTGAGTTCTCTCACATCAAAACTGCCTATAATACCCAAAAGGAAGCTTGGAGTGTCAATGACCTGATTACCCAATGTGTTGCTGAGGAAAACAAAGTTAAGAGTGAAAATCCTGAGGTTGCATTACTTGTTTCGAACCCTAAGGGCTATTCTGATAAAGCTAGTACCTCAAAATTTAATGGTCATGCTCCTAAGAAAGGTCAGGGTTTTAAAAAGGGTGGTAACGGTCAGAATTATAGTGCAGGAGGTCCCAAAACTGCTACCACTAAGTTTGATAAGAAGTGCTACTTTTGTAAGAAAAAGGGTCATAAAAGAGCTAATTGTTACAAGTACAAGTCATGGGTAGAGAAAAAGAAGACTGAAGAAGGTAATTCACTAGCTTATGTTTGTTTAGAATCTAATTTAGTTGATGTTCCATCAAATACTTGGTGGATTGATAGCGGTGCAACTGTTCATGTTGCCATTTCTTTGCAGGGGTTAAAAAACAAACGGAGGCCAAGTGAATTAGAGTCAAAGATTAAAGTTGGGAATAATGTTGCCGTTGAAGTTGAATTCATAGGATCTGTTAGTTTACGTTTAAAGACTGGTTTTTAACTTGTTTTGGAAAATGTTTTTTATGTGCCGTCTTTCAGACGGAATTTAATTTCTGTTTCTGTTTTGGACAAGCTTGGCTATGTTTTTAACTTTGGAAACGGCAAAGTGCAATTGATTTTTAATTCTACAGTTATTGGTGAATGTCTTCTGTTCAATGGTTTATATCAGTTGTTTTTGTTCCCAGAAAATTCTTATGATTCTTTTACTACATAAAATTTTTCTTCTAAAAGGGTTTTAATTAAAGAAACTTCCTCTTTACTGTGGCATAAAAGATTGGGCCATATTTCAAGAGAAAGGGTTGAAAGACTCATTAAAACTGACATTTTGCCTTCTCTAAATTTTGATGATCTTGAAACTTGTGTTGGGTGTATAAGGGGTAAGCTCACTAAAGTTAAAAGGAAATATGCTACCCGTAGTTCTGACCTCTTGGAGGTCATACACACAGATATTAGTGGACCTTATTCTGTTACTTTTTGTGGTAATAAGTATTTTGTTACATTTATTGATGACTTCTCTCGTTATGGTTATCTCTACTTAATTAAGGAGAAATCTGAAGCTATAGATAAATTTAAAGTCTTTAAGACTGAGGTAGAGAAACAACTTGGGAAAGTCATTAAGATTGTGAGGTCTGACCGGGGAGGTGAGTACTATGGTCGACATGGAGTCATAGGGCAACATATAGGACCATTTGCCAAGTACTTACAAGATTGTGGGATTGTTGCCCAATATACCATGCCTGGTAGCCCTGAACAGAATGGTGTGGCCGAAAGGCGAAATCGCACCCTTAAAGATATGATGAGGAGCATGATGAGTGTTACTGACTTACCAGAATACCTTTGGGGTGAAGCCATCAAAACAGCTTGTTACATTCTTAACCGTGTTCCTAGCAAATCTGTCCCTAAAACTCCTTTTGAACTTTGGTTGGGGAGAAAGCCTAGCTTAAACCATTTTCGGGTTTGGGGTTGTCCTGCTGAAGTAAGGATTTATAATCCAAATGAGAGTGCCACTGCCCCCAAAACTACTCGTTGTTTTTTCATTGGGTATCCAGCTCACTCTAAAGGATATAGGTTTTATTGTCCTACACGTGGTACCAGAATTGTGGAATCTCAGACAGCAAAATTCTTGGAATTGGATGTTGGTAATATTGCATGTTCTCAGCCTGTTGTAGATGATGATGACAACCAAATTGTCTCACTTCCACTGCCTTCAGGTAATCAGACTATAGATCCTATTCACACTGATGGACATAATACTGGTGAAAATCTTGTGGTAGATGAACATGCTGTAGTTGATCAGAATCCGATGGTTGATGACTCTCAGCTTGATGAACCTAATGATGAACCATGTCCGAGGAGGTCTAGTAGACAAAGGAGACATGCCATTTCTGACGACTATGTAGTTTATCTAGGTGAAAATGATTATGATTCTAGCAACATAGTTGATCCTGTCACACATCATAAAGCTGTTAGTGGAGAACAATCTGACATGTGGATAGGGGCTATGAAAGATGAAATGAAGTCTATGATGGATAATGGAGTGTGGGAACTTGTTGATCTTCCTAAAGGTCATAAGCCTATTGGTTGCAAATGGGTATTTAAGACCAAAAGAAATCCTTCTGGAGAGATTGAAAGGTTCAAGGCGAGATTGGTTGCTAAAGGCTTTACCCAAAGAGAAGGGATCGACTATAATGAAACATTTTCACCTGTTTCCACTAAAGATTCCTTTAGGGTCATAATGGCCCTTGTGGCACATTTTGATTTGGAGTTACATCAGATGGATGTGAAAACAGTTTTTCTAAACGGTGATCTCTGTGAAGAAGTCTACATGAAACAGCCTGAGGGGTTTGTTGTCATTGGTAAGGAAAACATGGTTTGTAGACTTAGAAAATCTATTTATGGGTTAAAGCAGGCCTCAAGGCAATGGTATTTGAAATTTGATGAGAAGGTGACTTCATATGGTTTTGAGGAAAATAAAGTTGATCAAAGCATATACCTCAAGGTCAGTGGGAGCAAATTTATTTTCTTAATATTGTATGTTGATGATATTTTACTTGCGACAAATGACTTGGGTATGCTTTATGAGACAAAGCAGTATTTGTCCAAGACTTTTGATATGAAAGATCTTGGAGAGGCCTCTTTCGTTCTTGGCATTCAAATACATCGAGATAGGTCTCATGGGTTTCTGGGTTTATCTCAAAAAGCTTACATTGATAGAGTTCTTAAACGGTTTAACATGGAGAATTGTAGGCTTTGCGATGCCCCTGTTGTAAAAGGTGATCAACTTAGTTTGAAACAATGCCCTCAAAATAGTATTGAAAAGCAGTCCATGAAAGATGTACCTTATGCTAGTGCTGTTGGGAGCCTGATGTATGCTCAAGTGTGTACTAGGCCTGATATTGCTTTTGCAGTGGGAGTCCTTGGCCGATATCAGATAAATCCTGGAAGGGATCATTGGGTTGCTGCTAAGAAGGTAATGAGGTACTTACAAAAGACCAAAGACTATATGTTGGTTTACCGCAGAGTAGACCATCTTGAGCTGATTGGGTACTCCGATTCTGACTATGCTGGGTGTCCAGATGATCGAAAGTCTACTTCTGGATATATTTTTATGTTGGCTGGAGGGGCTGTGTCTTGGAAGAGTGCAAAACAACAGCTTACTGCATCTTCTACTATGCAAGCAGAGTTTGCAGCTTGTTATGAAGCATCTTCTCATGCTATTTGGCTCAAGAATATGATATCTGGCTTAAGGATTATGGATTCCGTTACTAGATCCATCAGGATCTATTGTGATAATAGAGCTGCAGTTTTATTCTCGAGGAATAATAAGGGCACTGGAGCTTGTAAGCACATGGATATCAAGTTCTTGGTAGTTAGAGATTTTGTCAAGAAAGGTGACATTCAGATAGAACACATAGTCACTGATGCCATGTTAGCTGACCCCTTAACCAAGGGTCTTAGACCCATAGTTTTTTCGAAACATGTGGGGTGTATGGGTATTCTACATTCTTTTGATGCTATTGGCTAGTGGGAGTTTTCCATTTTAATGAACGATTGGATATTCCCATTATTATATTATTTTGTTTCGCACTTTTGGTGCCTCCATTCAATAGCATATTGTTTTATGTTTTTATAACATAACTGATTATTTTGTGAATACTCATATGTATGTTAATGGTCTTGGTTCGGTGTCCATATTGATAAAACCATCTATTGAGTTTAAATATCTCCATGAGGACATCATTTTGATTGGAGATATGTATTCTTTCCTCTGGCCTATTGACTGCCATTTTGGGAGGATATGAATGGTTGATTTCCTTGGCATTTTCGACTGCCAATTTTGGGAAAATTATGTTGAGGACTGACAAAGAAAGAGCACATTTGATCACATGTTGGTGCTGCTTTCTTGCTACACTGTCGTATATTGATCCATGTCAATAGGGTTGTTGGCATTTGTAACCATGGAAGGTCCTGTGTTAATATGGAACACTACGATCGCCATGATTCGATGTTTGATAATCTTGTTGGACAGGATTGTGTTCGAGGTGTTGTTCTATGAATCAGTGTTGTTTTCAAAATTGTGGCCACATTAAGTTTATTATTCAGCTTAATAAATGTTTTCAAAATTATTTTCAAAACAAACAAAACAATTAACGTTGCCCAAGTGGGAGACTGTTGGAATATTTCTCTTAAGTGGGCTACCGTTAGTTTCTTTTGGTTTTATAAAAATAGGCTAAATATCTGATTCATAGAGACTGGGTTGTGATCATATTGTTTTAAGCCCATCTCATAAATTCATATACGGTTAATTGTGTGTAGGCCTTATATTCTAACTAAGCCTTTTATGGGTGGGCCCGTTAGAATAACTATAAATATATGGCTAGGTCCCCTCTCCTGCTCTAACCCTAACTAATTGTTCCCATAAACATTAGTTATTTCTGGATAGAGCAAGGAAGAGGAAGACCTACGTCAGTGATCGGGTAACGATTACAAGCTACTTTTGTTATGGCTCAAACAGGTATGTATTCCGCTGCTATGTATATTCTAGAATTGTGCTATAAAATCATGTATATGGAGTTTATATGCTTACATAATCACCTAAAACTTCAGAAATCAATCCTCTCTCATAAGCCAAGTCTTGATATTCATATGATCGTCCATTTCTTCGTCATATTTTAATCCAATTCACAAGGTAAAAAAATATGCATCACCATTCTTTTTTACATATCCAGGTTTTTAATCTGGTCCAAAGGGTTGAATTATATGTTTCAGGTAAAAATTACTGCAACGCTGTACCAAGAGTCCAAGCTCTCCCAACTTAGTAAATGAGAGACAAATCCCTCCTTAGGCATCAATTAATACTTATGGATCAATTTGTCACTCCTGTAAGATTTACTAATATAAGAATTTTTTCACAGCTTTTAACTGTGGGTATCATTGCTGCTAAGGTTCACACTTTGAGCTTTGTAACTAAATTTTTGCCTACCACTAGGGAGTCTATGGATGTCGAAGCCAGACTGTGCAGGAAACAGCCACTCCACCATCACCAAAGGCAAAAGAAAAACTTATGCAAGCTAGTTTATTTCGCGATATGAAATTGGACGATGCAGATCACAATTACAATTATACTGTTTGGTTGCAATGCAAGTGTTCAGATTAGGCTGGGTTTTGTTGACAAGTTACTGATAAGCTGGCAGTTCCAATGGAGAAAGAAAAAGCAATGCAGGGGACATGGAAGGCACACAAACACACACACACACACAAACAGGAAAGAGGAGAGATTACCAGAAATACAAAGCCAACAATTGATTTTTCACCAGAATGTTGCTAGCCGTAATAGAAAACTGAAATAATGCCATCATTAAGAAAGTGATAAATTGTAACTACAACATTCTCATGAGAGTCCAAAATGTATCACACTGCATATTTGCTTTCGGATAGAACACACAATATACAACATGAATCTCCCACTCAAGTGAAATAGTGAGACAACTCTAAAGGAATTTATATATCCCCTTAGGCCATCCTCAATGTAAGCTGCTCTAAAACACAATGATTACAATTTTTTTGTAAATATAGAGCATTTTGAAGCAAAAAAACAACACCAATGTTTATTATAGAGCCCCAATTTATTACAAATTGTTACTTTAGTGTCAAATTTAACAAATTTCACCAAAAATAGAACTGGGGCTCCTTTTTGTTCAACAAATTTGTTGAACAAAATGGAGCCCTAGCAAAAAGACAAAAAATTTTACAGCCCCATACTATGTCAGATCTGACGAGTCTCTGATTCGTCAGATCTGACTTCAAAAAAAAAATGACAAAAAAAAGTACAAACAGATGCAAAAAAAAATAGCCGTTGCAATTTCAACTTTTACGTTCAAAAAAAATATAGCCGTTGGGTGTTAACTTTTTCTATATATTCAAGCAAAAAAATTCAACACCCAACTTCAACAATTAATCCTTTCAAGCAAATATACCCAAATAGAAAAAAAAAATTCGCATCAGCCAGAAAAAAAAAAAGGTTGAAGCTCAAGATCTGCCCCATTTTTAAAATTTATTCTTGAATCACCTGCAAATATATATATATATATATATATATATATATATACACACACAGAAAAAATATTCAATATTTATCAACAAAAAAAAAGCTACGTCAGCGGGGAAAGGGGGGAAGAGAGGGGAGGTGGGGTGGGGTGGTGAGGTGGGGGGGTGGGGGGGGTGCCTTCGTCGGCGGCAGGTGAGAGGAAGGGGGAGGGGGGGAAGAGGGGACGGTGGGGGGGGGGGGGGGGGGAAGGTGGGGTGCCTTCGTCGGCGGGGAAGGGGAGGGAGAGAGGGGAGGTGGTGTGGGGTGGGATGGGTAGTGGTGTGGGCTGCAGAGAGAAGGAAAGGGGGCGGGTGAAGGGGAAAATGGGGAAGGTAGTGGGTTTTTATATGTAGGGTTTTATTTTATTTTTTTTATTTTTAATGTTTGGGATTAATTATTTTTTTTTAAATATTTTTTGTTTTTTAAGTGGTTGGGATTAATTTTTTAAAAAAAAAAATTAATTTTTTTTTTTAGTCCTTTGTTTTTAATTTGTTTTTTAAATGATTGAGATTAATTTTTTTTTAAATCGTTTGTTTTTATTTTATTTTTTTTAAATCCTTTGTTTTTACATTTTTTTTAAATCCTTTGTTTTTAATGTTTTTTTATAAATGGTTGGGATTAATTTTTTTTTTAATCGTTTGTTTTTAATTTTTTTTTAAATGGTTGGGATTATTTTTTTTTTAAATCCTTTGTTTTTAATTTTTTTTTAAATGGTTGAGATATATTTTTTTTAAATCGTTTGTTTTTAGATTTCTGAATTAACGATGTTGTTCTAATTTCAAATTTGTGTTTTCACTTTCCCTTTTTTATATTTAATTTTTTAAATATTAATACAAATTTAGTTCGAGATACCTAAAAATTGAATTACTTAAAGTGAAAAGGGAATATAATAAAATTAAAAAATACAAATCGAGTGTAATTAAGCGTCATCATAATTCAATAATTTTTACCGTTGTCAGAATTAAATAATTTTTTGGTTCAAATGTTCGTTAAAAAAAGTTATGATTATGACGATAATAATTTATCAAAAAAAAATTAACACACGAGAAAAAATAAGATATATTCAAATTAGTTTGTAAAATTAAATTTAACCCAATATAGAGCCCCAATTTTATAGAGCTCATCATTGGGGATGAATTTTTTTTAGAGCCCCAAAAAAACACTTGAGGCCCTATATGGAGCTCTAAATTACTAAGGGGCTCTAAACTAAATTTTAGAGCCCCCATTGAGGATGGCCTTAAGACAGACAAATAAAATAACCCTCACCGCCACTCTCATTTCCCCAAACTAATACACACAATTAGCCCCTTCGGGTAGGTAATTGCATACACTAATTCGGAGAAGCAAACATCCCAAGATCCTTATCAAATAATTTGTAAATTAACATAGAGGCCCGCTTCGGCATAACCGTTTACACAATTACAAGATTATTTAACTAGGACAATGTCATCTTTTTTAGGCTTTTACCTGAATTAAATATTTCCTTTATTAGTCTTTTAATTAAATCTACAACTTTATGTATGGGCAGTCAAAAACATATATAAACACCATACAAATACATAGATTTGATGGATATATTTGATTGGATCACAACCCGTGCAATTTCCATGCCAGATGATACACATATATAGATAAGGAGCTTAAATGAAATTTATGTTTCAAAAGGCTTTTCTGACTTGCAAATTAGCTTTACTTAACTTACTAATTCACTGACGTAGATCTTGATGTGCTATTCGCGAGAGACGTTATTATCCCACAAAACCTTCCATAGGCCCTGGATAATACTCTAACTAGAAATGCCTTCAAAACTTTAAGCTTCAAAACAAACTTTAGTTGATCGCATACATAAATAGTGATCATATTAATAACAAAAGCACATCAGTGCAAACCAACGAAAACTAGAGGCATACTTTCCTTCCTTTATGTTAAGCCTTTATATTGACTCATGTGAATGATTAAAGAAGATTAGAAATTAGGATGAATAAATGTTAACACGCGGAACTTCAACAGAGTCATTAAAAACGCTAACTTCACATAAACTTTACTCTTTGTTTCATGCATGCAACCATACATGATTTAGCCTTAAAATCAGAGACCGTCAATAATAAGATGCATAAATTGGAGAAATATCTGGAATTTCATGGCGGCCATGATTAATTGAATCTTAAAAATTCAATCAAATGTAAAAGAAAAACTTCTTGATGCAGGTCATATTTCTGATTTTAGTGTCTCTGATATCACTTGTTAGACTTTACAAGATCTAATACCATAAAATAAAACACTGCTGCAAATAATTAAGTTGATTGAATCGGAAGCGTACCTTTGAAGCCATTGAAACGACCTTTACGTTTAGATTAAGGGCTCCCTCTCTCTCTCCAACTTCTGTATGGTGACTATCAATGGGGGCAAACCAACCATAATATTCTATTTATAGAGCATTAGTATTTTGGATGGGAGAGAGGACCCAGTCTAAAAACTGTATTGATCCTCCCATCAAGATGTCTTGATATAAAACAGACTCTACACCTTGCATACCACACTACTAAAAATAATATTAATGTGATGGACCTAAACCCAACTAGAGTGGATCACTATAAATATGTAATGGACTTTATCGGTCAACATCAACCTATTTTTCAAAATAAAAGAAAATGTCTCAATTAGTTATAGCCTACCACTAGAAAAATTCCGACATATTATCCTTATAAATTTTGATTTTTTGGGTGGTGGTATTAGGTAATCACTGTACATTCTAAATTTTAATATATTATAGTTCTTTGACCAAAAAATAAAAAGGAACAGAGAGAGAATATCAGTTTGCAAAGTGATTTTTGTAAACTATTTCTTTTGTAAATTGATTATTTTCCTTCAATTAAATAAGCAAAATACAAAGAACTTCTTATCTTTTTATTTAGAAGGGTTTGCCACTGTTCATGGCGTCACATATTATCAATAGCGGAGCTGGATCTTTTGTACTTCTTTTTGTCATGTAGTTGTATGATCTTAATATAGCCCTTAATTATTGGATTGTCAGACAAAATTTAAAAATAAAAAATTATTGGATTGCAAAGGTGGAATATGTACCATTTGCAGACGTGCATCAGACTAATATATATGGACGCACGCATTCAAAGCACTCAAATAAGCTTCATGTGACGTGAAATAACAATCAATGTGTTTTTATTTAATTAAATTGAATTAACATCGATTTTTTTATATGAATAAATTTTTTATTCACTTTCTTTTTTCACGAACTAATGTTAGGGGAAAACTTTTTCATAATCAATTAATAACAATCAAGTACAGAATTAGAGTTAGATTACATAGACAGAGCACCCATAACGCAACACTTAGATTTTGAATATATATCACCCATTTTACCCATCTTTATATCTACATTTGATTTCCGACAAATATATATATTTACCTTTTCCAGCTGAAAGAGGAGTGTTGGTAAAATTTGATTCACAGTGAAGTTTCAAAAAAATAGTTTAAATTTGTGGTTTGTTTAATGTGACTCAAAATAATATCCCTATTTATTACACTACCCAATGATTATCTAGGGGTAAGTTTCACCCGTTTATCTTTTTCTAACAGAAAGAGGAGTGTAGGTAATTCACAGTGAAATTTCAAAAAATTAGTTTAAAATTGTGGTTCGCAACTTAATCTGATTGTCGAATCATAACTCATCGAATCATTTTTTTTTTTTTTGAATTTTCTGCAATGATATCCAATAAGTTCCACCTAATGTTGCATTTGAATAATAAAAATACAAAAATGCCCTATAAATATACAAAAGTATCATATCCCTCTTAATTTATCATTCTGGTTGCATATTTTTCTCATATATATATATATATATATATATATATATATATATTATATATATATATATATATATATATATATATATATATATATATTTTCATTGGCGACTTAAATTTAAAAAAAAATAATTGAACAGTTTAACTGAATAATTCAACAGATACTAAGTGGTATAGTGCACTTTTTTTAAAAGTTGACAATTTCAGACCTGTAATGTGCCCACTGCACACATTAGATGCACTTTCACACATGTAATTTATTCCACAGATTACTGTCTTTTGTTTTTTATTTAAAAGATGGTTAAAATATTTTACATATAAGATATTATACATAACAATGAATTTTGATACGTGTTGCATCTAAAACAAAATCCCAATGGCCCACAGATCACTGTCTTAACAACGTATAATTGTCCTTGCGTAATATTAACGGTACTGAAAAAAAGTCATTGCATACGATCCCATCATTTGGTGTACCTTCTACTACTCACTGAGAATTCAACAACACTCAACGAAGATTTTCACAAAGGGTATGTAGTATGCACTATTCTCCAAAAAATCTTGCATTAAATGTGGAATTTTGAGTCTTTATTATTCTCTGCTCATTGTTCTTGAATCATTTGTATTACATTCTTTGACCAGCAAATTTTTTTACTCTGATTAAGATGGTTTTTGATGTGCAGGCATGGTCTAACGGTAAAGTTGCTGTCCTGTGATCAGAAAATAATAGCTTCCCATTGTAGAAGCAGTCACTAGCAACATGCGAGGTAAATCTGCATAGGATATAATCTAAATTGGTCCGACCCTTCCTCAAACTTTAGAACTTCAGACTTAAAAGGTAAATCTGTGCAGGGTTTATTACGTTAATTTTGTTAACACAGGGTTTATGATGCTTATTCGGTCGATCATAGGGGGTGTTTCATATTTTACCGTGTAAGAATTGTCTTCTGTAACTTGTTAAACTGAAAAGCTTTTCATTTGTTTTGTAGAAAGAAAAACTTATCATTTTCAGTAAGTTACAACTGATCCTTTTGGCTGTACTTTATAGAATTCTTTAGCTATATAGTTTTTCATGATATAATGAAGTTAAATCAAAAGCATTGAAGTCTCTGTTGTGGTTTAAATTTTTATATTTTTTTAATATCTTCTTTTTGTGTTTAGTATGGTTTTGAATTCTGATGCTCAGTGTGTGTGTTTTATGTTAGGATGTTGCACTTAAGAACACGTAAATCATAAGTTTATAGCACGAATTGAAGAGATTATGAACAATGGTTAAATGGTGATATGTCATTTTTATAAAAATTGACCTCATTGTAAACTTTTAGAATGTAATTATCTAGTACATGTTTTGGTAAGATTTTGAACAGCAAAGGCTAATGTTGGTAAGTGCCTTTAAGTTTGTTCGACTTAGTTTTTCATAGACAGTGCGATCAACGATACAAAGATTTCGGTATAATACTAATTTTACCTTCTCCTACATTAACATTATGTAAATTTTGAGACCAACCCTTTGCAGATAGATGCATCAACTGTAAATATCTGTTCTCTGGTGAGTGTTTTTACAATATTCAATAGAAAAGGGAATTATCAAATGAAAAAACCTGAGTACGTGTTCTTCGATGAGTCTTTTTACAATGTTGAGCGAAAGCTAACTATCGTCTTCAACTTGGCAAAGGCCTCCCATTATCACTTGGTAGATGCAAGGGAAATCCAAAATTTGAACTTCACTAGACTTTATAGGAAATTTTAATATCAAGTATTGTTGATATATGAGGTAGGTCCTTTTGGCTAAACAAATGTCTTTAACATTCATCTCCCATAAGAGATCCGGACTGCTTTCCTTATACTGTTCCTGTTCCAATAGGAATTCTCGCCCATTTTCATCTCTTCTCTTTCATTCTTCCTGCCTTTCTCTGATTATGTTATGTTCTGTCAACAGAAGAAATAAAGGAAAACAAAGTAATTAGAGAAGCTGAATTTCTATTTCAATATAGACGCCCTTTGTAGACACAATATGTTATGCTTAATGCCTGCTAAGTATATATCTAGGCATACATTTCGAGAGCAAAATATTCTAGCATGTGGCTACGATGCATTTTAATCAGACGTATTTATGTATGTATGCATCCAATTCAGAGCTGTTGATGTTTATACCAATCGATCATAGAAGAAAGATTCTAATTCATTCCGATTAAGCTTCCTTCCTATTAATCGTCTTCTCTGTTCAATCTCCTTGTGCTGTGTCCTGTGTTGATACTTTAACATTTGAGATTTTATAGACAAGGTGAATGAAGGCGGAATCTTTTCTAGAACCATTTTTCTAATCGTTGTGTTAACCTGTAACTACAGAAGAACGGCAATGGATGACTTAGCTGCTTATTGCTTAGATATTGCTGATGCAGAATCAATGAAAAAAATTGTATTCAATCTCTCATTGGATGATAAGGACATGGGAGAGATAAAAAGTGCAATGGAAGCTCTAAATAAAGTGGATTTAAGCTTGGCATACACTTCCAAAAAGTTGATGAATTTGGACAATCTACTATTGCATGTAGTGGCTTGTGAAAATGATTTTGAAGCAGTGAGTATTGAAGATGATAACTTTCCTCAGGACTTTGTTGAGAAGGCATTGACACTTGATCTCTTACACACTATTCTAATTACTGAGATACGAGATCTGGACAATTTCATTAGTAGTCTTCAAGCACTGACCGTTAGCACACGCGACAACATATTTTTGTGTGAAAATTCGATGCAATTGTATAATGTCATGGGAGATAAGCTGCATGAATCTGAAGAATTATTAAAACAGTCACACGAGCGTATCATAGAGATGAAGATGCAGTTAGCCAAGTTGCAGATGACCTCATTGACTCTTAACCACAGTGAATGTAAGTCATGGAACATTAGCAACCGCTTTATCTTTTTCGAGCAATACAAAGTGAATCATTTACTCTTTCCCATCATCTGCCAATCCTTCCCTAACACGTGCTACTAACAGGGAATTACAACATGGGGGTGGGCTTATCAGAACACGTTCAAGTGTCGAGCATACATCTAAAGTCACAAATGCAGACTGTTGGCCGAAGACACATTTTAAGAATGTAGGAAAAGTCTCTTGCTAGAGAATTAGATCTTGAGAAGAAGTTATCTGAACTAAAGCAAAATGAAGAAGACTTAAAACAGAAGTTACACTTAACCGAACAAATAGGTATGTGCATGGAGGAGGCTGCAGAGGTAACTTGGGGTAGGTTCTTGGAGGCCGATAATACTGCAGAGGTGCTAATAGGAATCTCAAAGGAAATGGTGGGTTGACTTCAAATGGTTCATTTTCATATGAATAGTTCAATTACACGAGAGCAAGAACTGAAACTTAATTTCCAAGATTGTTTAGATCAGTTGGATGCCAAAGAGACAAAAATACGAAAGCTTAATAGCAGCATTACACAGCTTGTTGCTGACAATTCTGAAGTATATTCATTAAGGGAGAAGGTAAAACTGCTAGAAGAAAAACTAAGAAATCTAAGTCACAGCTGAATGAGGCTTATGCATCCAATGAAGCAAGTCAAAATCAAGTTAAAGAAATGGATGATGAGATCAAATCTCTAAAAGAAAGCATCCAAGAAGCAGAAAGCAGGGCGCAGGATGCCGAGTCTAAAATAGCACATTTAACAGAGACAAACATGGAATTAACTGATTAACTTGTGTTTCTTATGTGAACAATAAAATTTTGGTGCAAGTTAAAAGAAGACAAAAAGTAATGGAAAATGAAGAAAAGTCTTTGGTTGCAAAGTTAGGCACACACAATTTTGGGTTGATTTTATACTACATGTGGAAAGACTTTTGGTGCAAGATGAACCTATAAATAGAGGCTCATTCTTCACCATTTGAGCATCACCAAAACATTCCAAATTAGAGAGAAAACATAAGCTTTCTCTTGAGTATTTTTTTTCTTCTTTTGGTGTTCTATATTTGTGAGTGAGAGTTAGTTTCTCCTATTATTTGAGAGAGTGATATTGTTCTCTCATTATATTAGAGAGAATATTATTGTAAAATACTCCACATCATAGTGAAATCCTCCATTACTTGCCCGTGATTTTTCCCTCGATTTGTTTGAGGGTTTTCCACTTAAATCTTGTGTCTCTACTTTCTCTGTGCCGAAACCCAACAGTGGTATCAGAGCCACTGGTTACGGGTCACTGGTATACATACGAGGTTACTATTTACGATTACTATTCACACATACGGTATAGTACTATTCACCTATACGGTATCGATACTATTTTCGTATACGGTTTTGATACTATTCACGTATTCGGTACTATTTATGTAAATAGTACTATTCATAGTGAAATAGTGGGAGCCGGTTCAACTTACGAAGCAGATCATTGTTAATACTATGGCGGCAAAATTTGAAATCGAGAAGTTCAACGGGAGAAATTTTTCCCTATGGAAATTGAAGATGAAGGCAATCTTGAGAAAGGAGAATTGCTTGGCAGCAATTGGAGACAGACCAGCGGAGGTGACGGACGACAAATGGAAAGAGATGGATGACAATGCTATGGCTAATCTGCACCTGGCATTGGCAGATTCCATATTGTCAAGCATTAAGGAAAAGAAGTCAGCAAAAGAAATTTGGGATGCGCTGACCAAACTATATGAGGTCAAGTCACTTCACAACAAGATTTTCTTGAAGAGAAGACTCTACACCCTTCGGATGAGTGGGTCCACATCGGTGACAGATCATATCAATACCTTAAATACACTATTCTCTCAATTGACTGCAATTGGGCATAAAATAGCAGAGCTTGAACGTGCAGAAATTCTACTTCAAAGTAAACCTGATTTGTATGATCAACTCATCATTAGTTACACAAACAATGTTCTTTCAGATTTTGTTATTTTTGATGATGTTGCAGCCGCTGTTCTGGAAGAGGAATCTAGGCGCAAAAGTAAGGAAGACAGAATCGAAAGTTCACAACAAGCAGAGGCATTATCAATGGTGAGAGGTAGATAAACGGAACGTGGCTCTAGTGGGAGCAACAACCAAGGTAGATCAAAATCAAGGAGTAAAAAAAATATCAAATGCTACAACTGTGGCAAGAAAGGGCACTTCAAGAAGGATTGTTAGAGCAACAAAAAGAATCCCGAGGTGACAAATTCTCAGGGATGTGTGGCGACTGCACCAGATGATGGAGATATTTTATATAGTGAAGCAGCAACTGTATCAAAAGGCAGAAAGGAGCTCACTGATGCTTGGATAATGGATTCGGGAGCAACATGGTATATGACCTCTCGTAGAGAATGGTTCTACACCTATGAACCTGCCTCTGGAGGATCTGTGTACATGGGTAATGATCATGCTTTGGAGATTGCTGGCATTGGTACCGTCAAGATTAAAATGTATGATGGTACCATTCGCACCATTCAAGGGGTACGACACATGAAGGGCTTGAAGAAGAACTTATTGTCCATTGGACAATTGGATGACCTTGGCTGCAAGACCCATATCGAGGATGGGATCATGAAGGTTGTCAAATGAGCGCTTGTAGTGAACAAGGCAGAAAAGATTGGGGTAAATCTATACATGCTTTTGGGAGATACGTTGTAGGAGGAAAATGTATCAGTTGCATCAACCGGTCAAGAAGAATCAACTATAATGTGGCATCGCAGATTGGGCCACATGACAGAACGAGGCTTGAAGATTCTCGCTGAAAGTAATCTCCTACCCGGACTCAAGACGGTAAACTTACCTTTCTGTGAGCATTGTGTTACCAGTAAGCAGCATAAATTGAAATTTGGGAGATCTACTGCCAGAAGCAAACACATTTTAGACTTGATCCATTCAGATGTTTGGGAATCACTGGTTTTGTCCCTAGGAGGAGCCAAATACTTTGTATCATTTATTGATGATTACTCCAGGAGACTGTGGGTGTATTCAATCAAGAACAAGTCAGATGTGTTCCCAATATTCAAAACTTTCAAAGCGCTAGTGGAACTTGAATCCGGGAAAAGGATCAAGTGTTTAAGGACGGACAACGGAGGAGAATACACTGATGGGAGCTTCTTGGCATTTTGCAAGCAAGAGGGTATTCAGAGGCAATTTACTGTTGCACATACACCTCAGCAAAATGGTGTAGCAGAGCGGATGAACATAACTCTTCTTGAAAGAATGAGAGCTATGTTGGAAACTGCAGGTCTAGCCAAATCATTTTGGGCAGAAGCAGCTAGAACTGCCTGTTACATGATAAACCGGTCACCGTCAACTGCAATTGGATTGAAAACACCAATGGAAATGTGGACCAGAAAACCCGCAGATTATTCTACCTTGCACGTATTTGGGTGTCCGGCATATGTGATGTATGGTTCCCAAGAAAGAACAAAGCTAGATCCAAAATTCAGGAAATGTGTATTCTTGAGAAATGCTGATGGTGTTAATGGGTATCACCTATGGGATTCCATTGCCCACAAGGTTATCATCAGCAAAGATGTGATATTTGCAAAAGATAAACTGCAAAGTAAAGACGACAGCAACACTTCAAAGGAGACTACTACAATACAAATTGAATATAAGTCAAAATAAGGATATGCGTCTTCTGAAGCTGCACCGGAGCACGAGAAACAAGAACCAAATGATGCTGAGGTTACAGAAGTCCGACGTTCAATGCATCAGACAACAAGACCAACTTGGCATTTAGATTTTGTCATGGCTAGCAATGCTGCATACTGTCTTCTAACAGAGGATGAAGAGCCATCTACCTTTCACGAGGCTATAAAAAACCCCGATGTTGCCTTGTGGATGACAGCAATGCAAGAAGAAATTGAAGCTTTACATAGAAACAAGACGTGGGAGCTTGTTCCACTACCACCTGGACGGAAAGTCATTGGTAATAAATGGGTCTACAAGATCAAGCGAGATGGTAATGACCAAGTGGAGCGATATCGTATAAGACTGGTGGTGAAATGATATGCTCAGAAAGAATGAATTGACTTCAACGAGATATTTTCTTATGTGGTAAGACTTACAACTATCAGAGTAGTCTTGGTCATGTGTGCTGTGTTAGACTTACATCTAGAACAGTTAGATGTAAAGACAGCTTTTCTTCATGGTGAGCTTGAAGAAGAGATTTACATGCTTCAACCAGAAGGTTTTGTTGAGAAAGAAAAAGAAAACTTGGTTTGTAAGTTGACCAAATCTCTGTACGGTTTAAAGCAGGCGCCAAGGTGTTGGTACAAGAGATTTGATTCATTCGTGATTAGCCTCGGGTACAACAAACTCAATTCAGACCATTGTACGTACTACAAGAGGTTTGGCGATGATGATTTTATCATTTTGCCATTGTACGTGGACGACATGCTGGTAGCAGGTCCCAATAAAGATCGGGTCTAAGAACTGAAGATACAGTTGGCTGGGGAGTTTGATATGAAGGATTTGGGACCAGCAAACAAGATTTTAGGGATGCAAATTCACCGAGATAGAAAATGCAGGAAAGTATGGATTTCCCAAAAGAATTACTTGAAGAAAATCTTACGGCGCTTCAATATGCAAGATTGTAAGGAAATCTCGACCCCGCATCCTGTCAATTACAAATTATCCTCAAGTATGTGCCCTAGCACTGAAGCGGAGAGGATAGAAATGTCTCAAGTACCGTATGCATCAGCAGTGGGAAGTCTCATGTTCGCTATGATATGCACGAGATCAGATATTGCTCAAATAGTTAGTGCGGTCAGTCGGTTCATGGCGAATCCTGGTAGAGAGCATTGGAATGCTGTTAAGAGGATCCTAAGATACATCAAAGGGACCTCGGATATTGCATTATGTTTTGAAGGATCAGAATTTACTGTCAAAGGTTTTGTTGATTCGGATTTTGCAGGTGATGCCGATAAATGGAAGTCCACTACAGACTATGTGTTTACAGTTGCAGGTGGCGTGGTAAGCTGGATATCTAAATTACAGACTGTTGTGGCCCTATCTACAACAGAGGCTGAATACATGGCAGCTACACAAGCTTGTAAAGAAGCAATCTGGATTAAACGATTAATGGAAGAGCTCGGGCACAAACAAGAGAAAATTCCCTTGTTTTGTGACAGTCAGAGTGCCTTGCACATTGCAAGGAATCTAGCATTTCATTCCAGGACGAAACACATAGGTGTTCAATATCACTTTGTTCGAGAAGTAGTAGAGGAAGGGAGTGTCGATATGCAGAAGATTCACACCAACGAAAACCTAGCAGATGTCATAACAAAGCCAATCAATGTTGACAAATTTGTTTGGAGTAGATCCTCCTTTGGCCTAGCAAAGACGTAAGCAACATGGAATTGGCAAGTATGGAGAGATTTGAAGTGTCACCAAAATTTTAAGTGGGAGAATGTGAACAATAAAATTTTGGTGCAAGTCAAAAGAAGACAAAAAGCAATGAAAAATGAAGAAAAGTCTTTGGTTGCAAAGTTAGGCACACACAATTTTGGGTTGATTTCACACTACATGTGGGAAGACTTTTGGTGCAAGATGAACCTATAAATAGAGGCTCATTCTTCACCATTTGAGCATCACCAAAACATTCCAAATTAGAGAGAAAACATAAGCTTTCTCTTGAGTATTTTTCTTCTTTTTTTGTTATTCTATATTTGTGAGTGAGAGTTAGTTTCTCCTATTATTTGAGAGAGTGATATTGTTCTCTCCTTATATTAGAGAGAATGTTATTGTAAAATACTCCACATCATAGTGAAATCCTCCATTACTTGCCCGTGGTTTTTCCCTCGATTTGTTTGAGGGTTTTCCACGTAAATCTTGTGTCTCTACTTTCTGTGTTCTCATTCATATTTTAGCTGCGTGATACTACTTGTCCCCGACCATTCCGCTGCGCCGATACCTAACACCTTAAAGGTAGTAATGATAGAAATACAGAGAAGGTAAGTTTGCTCGAGAAGCAGTTGAGGGAGTCAAAAGTGCAATTACAACATGCAAGGGCATCTTCTGAAGTGAGCCAAGAGCAACAAAATATGTAATATTCCGCGATTTGGGATATGGAAACTTTAATTGATGAACTGAAACAAAAGGCTTCAAAACCGGAAATCAAAATTGAAAAGACGGAAGAGCAATGTATGTTGTTGGCAGGAACCAATTTAGAATTGAACAAAGAAGTGGATTTTCTAAGGGCCCGAGTGGAATTTTTGGAGACTTCTTTAAATGAAACTAATGTTGAGAAAATAGCTAGTACAAAAGATATTGATATCAAAACCAATCTGATAATGGATATGGTCATGCAATTAGCAATACAAAGGGAGCGCATACAGAAACAGGTACATACGCGTAGATAATTTCTCAATATCTACATTATATTAGCTTGTTACCATTTTGGTTACTACTATCTGCAATTTCCTTCTAGTACCGAACCCAACTCTTTTGGAATTACTAACGCATCCAAAACCTAATGTACTAATGTGGTGGTATTGATGCAGATGTACTCGTTGACAAAGGAAAACAAAATCCAGAAGGAGAAGTTACAGAAAGCAAAGAAGAATGCATCAGCAAATTTTCTAGACAATGAAGGAGCTGATTTCCCACCTTCCAAGCTTGATTCAACTGATGCCACTTCTACAAACTTTCAAGAAAATGACTGCAGAATTCTCACCAAAAAGTTCCCAAGTAGGTTCACTTTCCAGTTTTTGTACAGATTTATGATGTAGACTTCCAGCAGCTAAAAAGTAACAGTATCCTTGGAAGTGGGCGGCTTATTCAACATTGTCATTTTTATGATTAGCCTGAATTTGCTAAATGCTTTTACCATTGCTCGAACGGCCTCAATCCTTATATTCCTGGGAAAACGCAATGAATTGCCATAGTCAGGGGCTCCATTCATAGCCAGTACTGGCGCCTTTCTCTGTAACAGAATAAGTAATCAGTTAGAACATGCAATTTTTGTGCCCAGAAATTCCCAAATTTGTCGGCACCATAAGATCTGGAGTCATGGTTGTTCTCAACTTGTTTATGCCTAAAGCTCTGTAAATCAATGATCTGCAACTTAAAATTTCGGAATTTGAAACACTTCAAGTGCAGCAGAGCTAGAATTCCTGGTTGTGGAGCCTAATTCCTACTTTCTAAGTCTTTGACTTTCGTAATGTTCAATCAGATTATATTTGTCTATCCATTTGTCCGAAGTTGTCTAGTTCTTTTGTTGCTTTTCACTCTTACAAAAAGCCAGTTTCTGTCACTTCTTGTTGATTAGCTGTCCATAGTAGCTCCGTAGAGGTCAGCATGCGGAATGCACTAGTTTGATCATTCTCTACTGCTGATGCTCTCCCTATAATCAATCATTCTTTTTAACTGGTATGTCATAATTGTTCTAGTACATTTAATTTGTTTCAAGTCTTACATTGATACTAATTAAGGCATGGAAAATTATCTAGTATGATGTCACTGCTCAAAGTCCATCCTATCTTTCCAGTTTTTAATTGGTTGGGATCTAATATCGATCTGAATAATTATAGAAGAGACACCTTGAACTGTACCTTTAGGTATGATAATATGTTTATCTGTCTGAGAACATGGAGTCTGTGGATGATCAAATTCTACTTGACATTTGAAAATGGTAATTTTATCACATCTATAACTTAATATCATGGCTCTCAACATTGCTTTTTTCGGAATATAGTGACTCAGGTGGAGGAATCACCCAGCATTGCATCTGCAGGTCAGACTAAGACGATGATGACCTCCGCGAGATAACAGTGATGCTATTGTTCTAAATTCTACATACATCTTCATTACAGTGTTTGTTTTCTTACAAGAAAACTGCTACTTTTAACTATTTCTACGCTGCCTGACGACATTGATTTGCTTGTTTGTTGTGTACAATTTCTCGGATTAACAAGGTTAGCATTCATGATTAATGCTGGGTTTGGATTGTTTTCATCTTGTTCCTAAAGTAATCATAGTAACTCCAAAAAATGGAGTGTGAATGAATACTTGTAAATGTACCAGACATCAGATTCTTGCTTGTACAATATTGTCAACATTAATGTTTATTTGTGCATGGACAATGTGATAAATTTGGAAAAATTCATGTGAGAAAAATGTGTTTTATATTTTTGGAAGTACAATGCTTTCCATTTTCTCTTCCTCATTTTTGTATATGAAGCAGCATAATGGTATATATAATACTAGAAGCGGGTGGTCCATTTTCTATTCACTGAAATGGAGCACTCTTTGGTCTAGTGGTATAATTCTTATTTTAGATGTGAGAGGTTTTGAGATTGATTCTATGAGTTTACAACATTCTTGTGATGTAAAATTGGTTTAACCTCCCTTTGAAACCAGAAAATAAAAATAAACAAACTGATAAAGGGACATTTTTTTATATAAAGTACAATGACCATTTCAAATTCTATTCAAGTTTCAATTGCTATTGCTTTTATATTGAAAAGATCAATTTAGATTTTATTGTTCTAACCATGACTTTTGCCGGTAATGGAATTTATGATCAAGCAAAGTGAAATTGATTGAAACTTATATGAAGATTTTGGCATTATTTTGGCTTAATTTGGATACTCTAATGCCACAATAACGTTATTCAGATAATAAACTAAAATAATTTAAATCATTAAATGTGAAGATCAAAAAACTGCATTATTACTTCAACATCATTAATCACTCTAATAACGTTATTAAAAGATCCAAATCTTTTTTTTGTATATATTAATGGTCTTCAAAGTTCTCTAATTGCTTTTTGATCAGCTAAACCGTGTTGACTAACCAAAATATTTCTTATTATTATTTTGTTTATTATGGTAGTATGATCTATTAGTTCGTTACCTTTAATTTTTTGAGAAAATAGATCAATTAATTTTAAATATTTACTTATTTTGACATTTTGGTCTCAAAAATTTTAAATCGAACATTTTAGTTCCAGATATTTTATATAAGAATCGTTAGTCTCTTAGCTAAATTAAGAAAAAGGTGATGTGGGGCTACACCTACCAATTTTTTAAATTTGTCTTTTGTAAAATGGAATCTTGTTTGCTTTGGTTTATAACATCTATCATTTGTTGCTTATCTATCTCCAAGTTATGATGGAAGTATTATTCGGGCTACATTTTAGTATTTCTATAAATACCCAAATTAATCTCTTATTTTTAACGTATTTGACATTTAGTGATCCTTTACTTTTAGAAGTCTATCATTACAATACTTCGTCTTTTGAATATATATATATAACACCGTTAGTCTTTTTTTTCCACTTTTTTCATTTAAAATTTGACTAAAAAACTATGTGATTAAATATATGTAGTTTATTGTTTATGGTGTTAAATTTTAAACATAATTATCAATCTCCTTGAAAACAGGACAAAAAAAAGTTACATAAAATGATAAATATTATATATCTTTCATGCAGAGTAACAATAATGAATACAAATTACACTAACAGACTGTTTGAAATAAATGAATTTCATAAAATTTTTAAGAATTTACTTACAAATCCAACTTTTTATGTTTGAAAGCATCATTTTAAAAAATTGAAAACCCAAGATTTGCAAATCTTAAATTTATTCAAAACTTATTCAAATCCCTACTCAAGAAGTGAAATTTATAAATTCACATTTTTTAAGTTAGTTTATTTCTTTTGAGGACAAAATTACCTTTTAAATTTTTCTTTACACTTAAATTTAACTTTGACTCAAATACAAAGATAAAAAAAATAAAATATATTTCAAACCATGTCCCTCACCATTCTTCTTTCAATAAACAAGGAAAAAATAATTATCAACAAATCAGGACATCAACACTTCATGCTAATGCTTGTTAGATAGTTCAAAATTTCTTGTTTATCATTCTTAAATTTTACTAATTCTAGTAAAATAAAGGAGGAGTATTTTAGTAAAATATATTTTTTAATTTAAATTTTACCTGTGTTCGCAAATTATTATTTCAAATAAGAGAATTTATTTAAAAATATAAATGTTCATAAAATTTATTTACAAATCAAATAAATTCCATAATACAATACTTCTAAACACTATGTAAAGAAAAGAGAGAATAATATATTACAGGATTAATCATTTTATGGTTTTCGGATTGGACACCTTGCGACTAGAATCTACAATTTTAATAACACAAACCCAACAGAGGGGTAACAAGCAACTTTCACATTCAAAAACCGTGTATCTATTCGAATCTCTACCACAATTGTCACAGTGGGATATATATGTAGCTTTCCTCCTATATGTGAGAGGATGTGGGTGATAGTCAATTTGAAGTGTACCCCCAAACTTTACACCGGGTGCAAAGCCAAGTCTAGGAACGCAACGAGGATGGAAAGAGTTGTCGCATTTACGACAATGATATAGCCAGCGCTTGGGATGAATTTCGTACTCGCACATGTCGCAAATAAATTCATCTGGATGATAATAAAAAGGTGGAAAGCTTAGGACAAGAGGATGTTCATCCCACCTGTGTCTGACACTCCGAGGTAACATTGCACAATATATTGCCAAATTGAAGTCGCAGTGCTCGCAACCGAATTTGACGTCTCCATGGTACAACAAACAAGTATTGCATAACTTATCGGAAATATTACGTCGAACAAGGGGGTGGGGGTGAGCTTCATGTTTTATTGTACTAGGAAGAAGAGCGCATTTGATGTCCAGCAAAAAGTCGCACTCCTTGCACTCATAGAAGAACCCATTAAAACTCGATCTGCAGATTTTACAATTAGAACGACGAAAAAACTCCTTGCAATGGCTGAGGGCGAGTTTGTGCTGTGGATGATGGGAAGATGATATCTCTTTTGGTAGCTGAGCACAATCTAAATGGATCAAGTATTTGCATTCCGCACAAGTATAACATGTACCTGAAATGGGTTCAGCGCAACCATCGCACACTGTCTCCTGATCATCTTCGGTCATTTCTGTGTAATCATCTTGGACGCTATCGAGAATCAAAGGGTGATCATGGCTGAAGTGGTTAATTTCGGTTGATAATTCAATCTTGGGGATGCTATTTTGCTTGAGGAAATGTCGAATCAGTTGTGAAGATAATGTCTCCGCAGGCAAGCAGATCAAATCTGGTGTGACCCCACCATCACTAGAATCATAAATAAAAAAAAAAGTCATTGTTAGATGAAATTAGCAGATCGAGCAAGTCTTTATACTTTTGATTTTTAATGGTTTTGGGGCCTGGAAAACAAAAAGAAAGAAACTCAAGTGAATCAAGCATGCAGATTATGGATTCTGTTGTCATTCTAGACAGACGGATCAATTTTGATGCAAAGGGATCATTCAAAAACTTTGATGGTGTAAGTAAATCAATTAAACAATTCCATGGCCAAATCACACAATTGCATATATATATATATATATATTCTATAACCAAGAAAAAGTGACAAAGCAGAAAAGAATTAAGAGAGAAACTTACGAGTTATAAGCATCCTCTGGGGACTCAGATGTCATGCACTTGAGATGGACGAAGTATCTACAAAGGCCACAATAATACACCCAATAAACTGGATGTAGTTTTTCACGACAGATTTCACAATCTGGTCCATAAGACCGGAATTTTTCAGGAAGAAAATAAGCTAGGGAGAGAGGGTGAGGGTGGTCTTGGCGCGACGAGCTTATTGGCAGTGATCCACAAGACTTGTGGATCAAGAATGAGCATACGGTGCAAACATACAACTCATCTTTGTCTTCTGTGCCGCAAGCATCACACTTAAATAAAGCACTTCTTTTCTTGTGTATTAGGGGGTGCTGATGGCTAGCGTGTTTAAATGGGCTGGTGTTTTCAGACGTGTCTTGATGATTGGTGCCTTCAAATTTTTGTGCACATAAAACATCCAAATCAAACTTACACTTGGAACAGTGATAGGTGAAACCATTACAATTTTTTCTACAGATATTACAAATGGCTCTTCCTGACCTATAAGGCGACGTTCTAAGGAGTTTAAGTGGATGTTGTGGATGCATTAAATGTGTAATCTCTAATGGTAATTCGGCACAGGATTTGTGAAGGAAGACTTCACATATGCTGCAACAATATGTTGTTGATCCAGAGACTACTGGTTGATCACAACCATAACAAACAACATTCTTGCCCTCATCATCATCTCCTTGCAAGTCCTTGATCAGTTCAAGGGGATGATGATCATGGCTAAAATGATTAATAATCTCCATCTGTATCTTTTTCTCTCTTTTGTTGACTATTTTCCTCTCTCACAATATTCAAATGCCGAGATACAAGCCTGCTTTGAGAGTAATTAATGACCCTAAATATGAATAGGTGAAAGACATCTACAAAGGTAGGTGAAACAATGCCTTCTCCTTCTGTATTCATACTAAAAGCTTCACCTAACTTCACAGTTGAGAGTGACTGCCATAAATAAATTAGAAGAAAGTCGAATATGTTATGAAAATACGATATTGTAGATATTTATTGTTATGTACTTATCAAGAAAAAGAAGTTCTTTTATAAGATTCTTGTGTTAGTGGGAAATTACTACAATTGAATGGTCAAAAGATGCCTATAAGATTGAATGTGATGTAAATATGATGTAATGAGTATGTCATCAAGATGGTTGAAAACTCTATAAATAGAGAGAGTTTGTAAGAAATAAATACACTTAAAGAAATTAACAATCTTACTCTCTCAAATTCTCTCTTATTTTAGTATTGCTTCCTCTATATTTAAGTTTTAGTTTACAACACATTATCAGGCACGAAGCTCTGCCGAAGTAGCAAAACAACAAAGTATTCGATCACTTCACTTTTGTAATCAAAAATTATCAAAGGTACATATAATTCTTCCTTTTTCAATTACATTTTGATTATATGTTATAGATTAGTTAATATATTACAATCATACATTTGGTGAAGTTTAACTTCTCTAAAAGTATAAATAACTAGACTTTGGACATGAAAATTTAATGTTTAACCAAATGAACTTTTGCTCAAACTTGAAATTTTTGGACATAAAATTTCGCTATTCAAAGGAATGTTGGATTGATTTTTGGACCTAATTACCGTTGCTAACAATGATGTTGAAACTGTTATTGGACTTTCCATTTATCAAAATAATATAACAATTGTTTTCAGTTTGATTATAATTTATTACTAACTTTTGTGACTATATCCTAACATTTATTTATATCTAAGTTATCACTGACTTTTCTAACAATTCTAACATTATTTATATTTAACTATTTTACTATTGAGCATTTTATATTATTATGAAATTCTTATATCCATCATTTATATTGTGTTAATTTTAATCTTTTTGCTTAATTTCATAGTCTCATACTAGAAGTTAGTTTATTAGCCATATTCTTTTTGTATAGAATCTAACATCTTTATGAGCTCTTATTAACTAAAGTTTATTTAATATATTTTAGTATCTCACGTGGCAAATCTTGCGAAACTGAATTTGTTGCCCTTGATATATCGAACGACAACTACCTTTTATGGATTTTGGATGCTGACATACATTTACAAGCGAAGGGACTAGAAAAAACTATCATAGAAGGAAACAAAGAGTCCTTTCAAGACAAAGCAAAGACGATGATATTCCTTCGTCATCACTTACATGAGTCATTGAAAGCAAAATACCTCACGATAAAAGATCTATATGAGTTATGGACAAATTTAAAAGAAAGATATGATCATAAGAAAACAGTGACTCTACCAAAGCTCCGTTATCAATGGATGCATTTAAGGTTGTAAGATTTCCCTACAGTGCGTGAATATAATTCAGCAATATTTAAGATTACTGCATAACTGAAAATGTGTGGTGAAAATATCACTGATACAGATATGTTAGAAAAAACATATTCAACATTTCACGCTACAAATGTGATCTTACAGCAACAATATAGAAAGCGTGGCTTTAAAAAGTATTCTGAACTGATTGCATGTCTCATGGTATCAGAACAAAATAATGAACTATTGTTGGAAAATCACCAAGCACGACCAGCTGGGGTAGCACCGTTACCTAAGGTAAATGTTACATAAAATAATAATAATGGTCGTGGTAGGGGTCGAGGTCGTGGTCGTGGCCGTGACTGTGGACGCAGTCTTGGACGAGGCCACATACATGATCATGGTAATACTTGGTATCGTGATGACCCAAAAGGTTTTAATTTCAAGAGGTCGGAAAATAATGAAAAAGGGAGTAGCTCACAAAAGAAACCATCCCGAGATGATATATGTTTTAGATGTGGCATAACAGGCCATTGGGGAAAAAATTGCCAAATAGCAAAGCATCTTGTGGAGCTTTATAAAGCATATAAGGACTCAAAAGGAAAAGAAAAAATTATGGAAACAAATCTTGTCGAGCACCATGATCAACACAACAATACTTGCCTTGACTTCTCAGATTTCTTTGAAGATGATAGTTGGAATATTGAGCATCCAATGGGTGAGAGAAATGCTTCCATGGATTCACTTGACTAATATCTCTTAAATAAAAGAGACATAGAATATGTAGTCATTTTTCATGCATTTCGGACTTGGTGTGTTTTTAAATTTATGAATGTTGTTTTAAGGTAACTTTTAATGTATTTTATGAATGTGTAGCGTAAAAGTGTTGCATGGTTTGAATGTAAGATACTATATCAGTTGTAAAATATCTATGAATCCAGTTTATGTTTACTTGTTTATTTTGTAAGCATTTCTTATAATACATTGTTCTATTTTGAAGATATGGACATACTTGATATTAACAATGGGAAAATATGTCTAGCAGACAATGCTACAACGCATACCATTCTGAAAAATAAAACATATTTCTCCCAGCTAAACTTGGCTGAAGGCAATGTTAATACAATTTTTGGTACCACTAACCTAATTGAAGGCTCAGGAAATGCTACTATTATACTTCCTCGAGGAACAAAACTTTTAATAGGCGATGCCTTATATTCTAGTAGATCGCAGAGAAGTCTACTGAGTTTTCGAGATATTTGTCAAAATGGTTATCATATTGAAACCAAGAATGAGAAAGATAAAAAATATTTTTATATTACATCATTTATATCTGACAAGAAACAGATAGTAGAAACATTGTCACCATTGTCCTCTGGATTATATTATACATACATAAATCCAGTGGAATCTAATAATGTGATCAACTAGAAATTGTTTGACCCAACGACTTTTATCCTTTGGCGTGACCGTCTTGGTCATCCAAGTGCAGTAATGATGAAAAGAATCATTGAGAATTCACATAGGCATCCATTAAAGAACCAAAGAGTTCTTTTACCAAATGAAATTTCATGTGTTACATGTGCCCAAGGGAAATTAATTACAAGACCCTCCCCAACTAAAGTTGATGTTGAAACTCCTGCATTTTAAAAGAGAATTCAAGGGGATATATGTGGGCCTATTGTTCCATCATGTGGACCATTCCGATACTTTATGGTGTTAATAGATGGCTTAACACGTTGGTCACATGTCTCTCTATTATCCACTCGTAATATGGCACTTACAAGACTTCTTGTACAAATAATTCGATTACGTGCACAATTTTCGGATTATGTGATTAAGAAAATTCAGCTGGATAATGCAGAAGAATTTACATCTCAAGCCTTCAATGATTACTGCATATCAATAGGGGTCATTATTGAGCACCCTGTAGCTCACACACATACACAAAATGGTCTTGCAGATTCTTTTATTAAACGTCTGCAACTAATTGCTAGACTATTACTTATGAGAACTAAGTTGCCTAGTTTTGCTTGGGGATATGCTATATTACATGCTGCAGCACTGATTCGAACAAGACCAACTGCTTATCATAAACAATCCCCGTTACAACTTGTCTCTAGCCAAGAACTAAATATATCCCATTTAAGAATTTTTGGTTGTGCGGTATATGTAAGGATTGTTCCACCACAATGAACAAAAATGGGACCACAAAGAGGACTAGGAAATTATGTTGGTTTTGAATCTCCATCAATTATCAAATATCTTGAACCTTTAACTGGAGATCTTTTCACAGCACGTTTTGCTGATTGCCAATTTAATGAGGCAATATTCTCAGTCTTAGGGGGAGAGAAACAAATGGTAGAAAAGCGAGAAATTTCATGGAATGTATCTCATTTCGATCCTCGTACAAATCAATCAAAATTAGAAGTATATAAAATTATTCGTTTGCAAAAGATTGCAAATCAATTGCCAGATACATTCACTTATGTGAAGAAAGTGACCAAGTCACATATACCGACTTTAAATGCTCCTGCCAAAATTGATGTTTTAAAAGTGCAATCTACCAATACAATAGCAAGTGAATCTACTGCACGCCAAAAGCATGGTAGAGCTATCAGTTCCAAAGATAAAAAGCCTCAAAAGAAAAGAGGACATGATAAGTATGTTGACAATTCTGAAATTATTGAAAATCCTGTAGATGTCGCGACACAAAAGAAAGAAAAATAGGTTGAATTTTAGATACCTGAACATGATATAAATGTTGGAAGAATTAATGAAGAGATCTCAATTAATTACATTGCTATAGGAAGACGATGGAACCGAAATGAAATTAACATTGATGAAAAATTTGCAAATGCAGTAGCTACTGATTTGATGAATGAAAACGAGGATCTTGAACCAAAATCTGTCCAAGAATGTCGACATATAAATGATTGGCCAAAATGGAAAGACGCAATCCAAGCAGAATTAAAATCACTTGCAAAACGTGAAGTTTTTGGACCAGTAGTTCAAATCCCTAAAAATGTGAAACTTGTAGGCTACAAATGGGTATTCGTTCGAAAGCGCAATAAAAATAATAAAATTGTAAGATATAAAGCGCGACTTGTAGCACAAGGATTTTCACAAAGGCTTGGAATTGATTATGAAGAAACATATTCCCCTGTAATGGATGTAATTACATTTAGGTTTTTAATTAGTCTGGAAATTTATGAAAAACTTCATATGCGTCTTATGGATGTGGTAACAGCCTACCTATATGGCTCACTTGAAAATGATATTTACATGAAAGTCCCTAAAGGATTGAAAATGTCTAAATCATGTGGCTCAAAACCTCGAGAAATGTACTCAATCAAATTACAACGATCATTGTATGGATTGAAACGATCGGGGCGAATGTGGTATAATCGTCTTAGTACATATTTTTAAAAGAAAGATATGTCAATAGTCCAATAAGTCCATGTGTTTTCACCAAGAAATCAAACTATAGATTTGTTATTATTGCAGTGTATGTTGATGATCTAAATATAATAGGGACTATTAAAGAACTTACAGCAGCAACCACATATCTGAGTAAAGAATTTGAAATGAAAGATCTCGAAAAAACAAAATTCTGTCTTGGGTTGCAGATTGAACATTTATCAAATGGAATATTCTTGTATCAGTCAACCTACACAGAAAAGGTGTTGAAAACATTTAACATGGATAAGGCTCACCCATTAAGTATACTAATGGTTGTTCGATTCCTCGACACCAAGAAGGATCCATTTCGTCCCAAAGAAGATGGTGAAAAAATTCTTGGCCCAAAAGTGCCATATCTTAGTGCAATTGGAGCACTAATGTATCTTGCTAACAACACACGCCCTGATATCGCTTTCTCTATCAATATATTAGCAAGATATAGTTCAGCACCAACACGAAGGCATTGGACTGGCATAAAATATATTTTTTGTTACTTTTATGGAACAGCTGATATGGGATTATTGTATTCAAGGAACAAACAACCACACTTGATTGGATATGCAGATGCAGGATATATGTCAGACCCTACAAAGGAAGATCATAAACTGGATATTTATTCACATATGGTGGTACTGCTATCTTTTGGCAATCCACAAAGCAAACTATTACCGCAACTTCTTCAAATCATGCCGAGATTCTAGCACTCCATGAGACAAGTCGAGAATGCATTTGGTTAAGATCTTTGATTCATCACATTCGAGAAAAATGCAACCTTTCAACAAATAAAGTGGATCCAACAATCATATATGAAGATAATACCGCATGCATTTCACAAGTAAATGGATGATACATCAAAGGTGACAAAACTAAGAATATCTCACCAAAATTCTTTTTCACACATGAACTTCAGAAGAAAGGTGAGATTGATGTTCTTCAAATTCGTTCAAGTGATAATCTAGCAGATTTATTCACTAAGTCATTGCCTACATCAACATTCGAGAAATTGGTATGTAAAATTGGCATGTGCCGACTTCGTGATCAATGTTGATATGCTTAAAAGAGAGGGAGCCATATATGCGTTGCACTCTTTTTCCCTTAGCATAGGCTTTATCCTAATGGGTTTTCCTAGCAAAGTTTTTAATGAGGTAGCTCAAGAAGCATATATCAAGAATATTGTACTCTTTTTCCTTCACTAGGATTTTTATCCCACTGAAATTTTTTCCTAGTAAGGTTTTAACGAGGCATTTTCTTAAAGAATGAATATCCATGGGGGAGTGTTAATAAAATAAGATATTGTAGATATTCGTTGTTATGTATTTATCAAGAAAAAGAAGTTCTTTTATAGGATTCTTGTGTTAGTAAAAAATTACTACAATTGAATGGTTAAAAGATGTTTATAGGATTCTTGTATAGTAGAGATTATTATATGTATATGGAATATGATCTAAATGTGATGTAATGAGTATGTCATCAAGATGGTTGAAAACTCCATAAATAAAGGGAGTTTGTAAGAAGGAAATACACTTGAAGAAATTAACAATCTTACTCTCTCAAATTCTCTCTTATTTTAGTATTGCTTCCTCTATATTTAAGTTTTAGTTTACAACAGAATACAAATCTAGTGAGGATAATGACTTTGCATGTTCTATTCATACTAATAACAAAATACTTCTATTACATTAACTATTGTGTCAATTACCCAAAATAATAAACATAGTGTTATTGTCTATAGTTGCAATTATAATAAGAACCATCTTGCTTTCTCTCACTCTCATAACAACCTGTTTGTCGTCTCTTTGTGCGTGTGTGGGTAATTGATACGTAATTTTCTTTGTTTTTCTTTAGCCAGTTGGTTTTTATAATAATATGAGGTGAGACATTGACATTACACCTGCACAAAATGTAAATTCAATCCCTCCCCTCCCCTCCCCCCCCCCCCACCGCGACCAATACCAAGTTGATTTTTAATAGTCTTTCATTTATATATATTTTTTACATATACCTTATAATTGTTTTTTGGTTGCTGGTATTTTGGGTATATCAATAATGATGGTTTCCTGTGCTATAATGCGTGCTCGTAAATAGTATTGTCAAGGGCAGATGAATATGCAAAGTATTGGAAGTTGTAGTCCCAACTGATCTAATCTTTTTTTTAAAACAAATATAAGGGTATTTGTAAAATATTTTTTATTTTGAAAAATCAAAGAGTCTCTAGCAAAGCAAACAAAAATTGTATATAAATTTTAAAGTTTTGTGCTATAAATTTCTTTTATGGATCCACCTCTGAGTATTATTATTCCTCCAAATTATTGTCCTTCCTCCTGATCATGTTATACTTTCATTGTGCACCACCAATCTTGTTCCTATACATGTGTTGAGTGTTCACACTTGGAAGGGGATCCTTTAATAACACAATCCTCTTGTAATGTTATGATATGGACGTCTAAGATTACACATCATAATATTTGACTTGTTAAGAATCATAAAGTTCCATCTTGAAACTAATTAGTATCAGTAGAGTATTTTAAGATCTTATAAAGTGATTTTAGAGTTTCTAATTTTTCGATGTGGGAAGAATATATATTCCAACACCCTCCCTCTCGTGTGACCCATGATTAACTAATTGACGTGATCGAAAAAATAACGAATTTGGAAGAGCGGTACAAAGTCAATAGTTGAAGGCCCAATTAATGAATGACGTGGTACAAGAGCAGCAAATTTAAAAATTATGTACCAAAGTCGACGCGCAAAGCGTGAAATACTAATGGGTCTCATGAGAATAAATATAATTGGACCAAGGGCCCAACTTTGATACCATATTAAGAAGTCTGAACCTCAGAATTCTTAATATGGTATCAGAGTTGAGCCATTGATCTAGTGATATTCATTAGCGTGCGACCCCTCTTAAATCAGGTTCATTTGTGTTCAATCTTTCGCGTGTGTCATGTTCCACACATCTTCAATCTCCCACGTATTATCTACCACGTGTTTAATCTTCCATGTGTGATTTATCTAAAAAATTAGGTTCGACTCTACCTTCTCAAAATTAGGTCCACCCGTGTTCAATCTTCTACATGTGACTCTTCTCAAATCAGGTCACATGTGAGGGGGAGTGTTATAATATAACACTTATCCCGGAAAATTAGAAACTTCATGACTACTTTATAAGATCTTGGGCTACTCCACTTGATACCAATTAGTTTTAAGATGAAAACTCAATTATCTTCACATGACTAATTAGCTAGGAAAATTATCCAATTTGGACATTTCGATCTACTTTAATGAAACAATCTTGATCAGCTTATGTTAATATCTGAAGATATATGGATCTCTTGATCATATGAAGTTAGCAGGGTTATATTCTTCTTGAGTGGACGAAATTATTAACTTCTTTAATTTTCTATCCCATTGCCAAATTGAATTTTTTGTCAGATCAAATGACCAACCAATTGAGGTGAATTCTCGGCATAATATTCTTGCACGGAAAGTCAATGAGATCTAGTCTGGTCGACCCAATAGGAAACTTCCATCGATCGGATATTAAGTGACTTAGGGAATAATTGAGATGATATAGATATGTTAAAAGACAGATTTATAAAGACACTTCATAAAAAATGGTGTCACTTAGATTTATATAATACTTAGTTTGATTATTAAAGCTGGTACTTGGTGTACAAAACTAGTGCAAACTTAGCAAGATAGATGTAAGCAGCCGTGTGTCTTTTAATATCCGTTCTTCAAAATCCCTGGAAAATAGTATAGAATGTCGCTTTCAAACTATTAAAAGAAAAATGGATATATTATCTTACATATTCTTGTGTCACCAATTCTACATATTTTTGGAGTTTCAATATTAATGAAATATTTGTTTAATTAGCAAAAAAAAAAAAGTCATAATTAACAGAAAGATCATGAATATTTCTTTTTTTTTTTGTTAATTATGAATATATCATCTTACATCATCAAAAGATTTCGAGGGACAATCTTAGCAATTACCCTTTTAAAGTTCTATTGAATTTATTTGATTCATATGCAAAGTTTTTTATTTGACACGCATTTTAAAGACAACATTATCTTTTTTTTTTTTTTGGGTCGGAAGGACATTATCTTTTTTTTTTTAGACAAATTAAAATTTTTAGGATAACAAGTGATGTTTATTAGACCGTTAAACTCCATTCTTTTGTTTTTTTGTTGCTAATTTAGGAAAACATTCTCACTCAATTAACTCATGAGACATAAATCAGATTAGTCACTATCCACTGACATCGAATGGGTCACGCCAGCGTCTCTTATTGGCCTAACGACTAAATGTGAACTAAAACTCTCGGGGTACAATAGCCCGACCTAAAGTATATATCAAGTAAATCAAGATAATTTCCAACATTAGTAGTCATACTTGAACCCAAAACCTCATAACAAAAGAGTTTGATTACTACCATTAGGGTGATCCTTAGGGTCAAATTAAACTCCATTCTTGTTGATATCATACTGAAAATTGCAATTCTTTTCATTTTTTAGGGAAACAATTTTAAAATTAATAACTTTATCTCTCTTTGTTAGCATCGATGTCTGAGGATATACATTCAATTTTTCACACTTGAAATAACAATTATATTCACTTAAATACAACAAAATATGTAAATAAATTTTAGTTTCGGAATTGTCAAGCATATAATTCAATAGAGACATGGAAAATTTTGGTAAAAGCACAAATGGACTTTAGTGCAATTATTCGAAAGTCTTGGTAAAAAGCACAATAGACAAGAGTGCAATAATTAGAAAGTTTGGTAAAAAGAACAAGTGGACCAGAGTCCAAAAATTCCAAAGATTGTGCGGACTGGGCCCGTTATCTTTTGTATTTTCCTTATGATGCCATTATCAAGCAAAACAAATTAAATTAATATGTTGAAATAATTTGCTACAGTTGTACGTCATTTGCTTTAAATTATGAGATTAATTTTATGAGTGATATCTAATATGTATGGTACAATTTGAACCTTTTTTAAATGAAAACAAATAATTAAAAAATCAAGCAAAACAGTACAAATTGGTCCTTACAATTAACTTAGCAGGACAAAGTGATTTATTCATGATGTGAACTGATTTTTATAGATTTCTCTCCTTAAAAGTCAATTTACATTCTTTGTTGCCAGTCGTTGGAGTCTAGCAAAAAGATAATATGAAAGGCAACCAGATTGAATAATTAGTATGTCATTCCTAAAATATATACAATAACCAATTTTATATGTCACTGTTTTTGCAGTATTACTCACAATTCACGCTTTGTGTGATAATATAGTGCTATTTATTTTTATTAAATAAATGAATCCGATTATATATGTGACACCTGTCACATACAATTATATTACGAGGTAAAATTTACATGCATAATTTTGGTGATATATAATTGGACTCACACGTGGACTTCTATATAATATATATATTCTTCATTTTCAATATTAAAGATGCAACTATTTTCTCTTTTGTTTTTTATATAGTATATTTGGTTATACTTTTCTATTTAGATAAAAAGGAAGAAACCTATGTGGTCCTTCTAGTAGCCATCGCTAGGATAATTGTTTTCTTTATTCATTAAGCTTTATTAGTTGCTGAGTTGAGCTTGAGCAAAAGGGTGCTCAACTCGTTGGACTTGCGAGAGAGAAAAATGAAAAGAAAACAATAAAATTACATGCTCTATTTCATGATAATATTAGAAAATAGAAACCATTCATTATTTGGCAAGTATTGCTTTTCTGTACAAAAAACTCGATGGGGATAAAGGTAAGAGGATTTATTTATACCTAAAAATCAAACTATGAGGATTTAAGTGATATTTTTTAAAACTTCAGGTAATGATTTGAAAATTACAAAAATCTCAAGAGCTTATTTATCTTTGATCCGTAAATTTATAATCACACAATTTTAAACAAATGATCAATAATTGTCTCACAGAACAAAGAAGCATGATCGCTAAAAACAAGAGAATGAGAACTTTTTACGTCCACAAACCCAAAAGTTAAGATCCCCTCATGACTTTTGTGTTTGATGAATCATAAAGATGAAAAAGAAAGCTGATCAACATGTCCAAATGGATAAGCATGAAAGCTGAACAGTGACTAAACGTCGACGACCCTAAGAAAATACTTTGAGAGGGCATAAAGTTGCTGGAGGGATAAGATCTCACAATCTTTTGATTGAATGTGATTATGCTGTTGTTATCGGTATCCTCATAAAGTCTTTGTCCTATTCTGAAGAGATGAATGTTGTTGTAGAGAACTTTTCGTTTGTTATATATAAAGTTATAAAGATGGTCTATCATAAAAGATACTGCAAGCAACAATATTTATAAATTGATTCATAAATTCAGTGAAGTTAATAAATATGTTAATGCTTTAACAAATTTAGAGTCACAACAGTAATTTGAAACATATCGAATTGACAACCCTTCAAAATTTGTATTATTGTTAATGAAGAAAGATATTAAAATCTTCTCATTTAGTTTAATTAGTCCTCCCGAATTTTGTCTTTTTCGAAACAAAAAAACAAAAAAAGAAGAGAGAGAGAGAGATAAAAAAAGACTTCAGAGGAATCGAATGGAAATATTAGGATTGTTTATGAAGCTAGTTAAGTAGATTACTCTATACAAATGAAGAATGTTGTCAAGTTTATATATTTAACTATCTAATAGTTTAAGGGTTCGCTTATCTGTCAAAGGTTTCTTTTCATCCTTTTACTTTTTTTCTTAATTTGATTCGTAAGCACTCCCGAGTATTTTCTTTTTTTCCTCTTTTTTATTTATTTTTGTTTAAAGGAATCTAAATCGTATCACTCTCACAATCTTTCACATCAAGTCACAGCGATGGGCATGCTACGTACTAGACCAAAGACCTATTCGTTTCTCTTTTTCCTCTTTGCCAGGCAGCTAGAATAGTTTCTTTATCGTCCAAGTTTTATGGAAAAATGACAGAATAGGATGAGAAACGAGGAAATAATTATATGTCATTATTTATGCATGGAGGTTACTAATCGGTTCATATACATGATTCAAGCTCACATGGAAAAAGTTCATTAGACCAATTCTAACAGTTTTACTATTTTTTTTTGAGAATTTAAACTATTTTTCTATATTTTCTCTATTTCATTAATTTCACTTCAACACCTTCCCTACATTTTATTTCAGAGAATCCCTATTTCAGTTTCATTCTAACAGCTTCCCTATTGTTGACAGCTAATACCCATGTGCATAAAACAACTATAGCCGTGTGCATAAAATTAGGACATCCCACGGTTACCTCTATCTGTTTACTTGTATTATGCCTTTAGTTTAGTGATGTTTTTCTTATATATCACAAAGTCAACTCTTGTAAACAATATAGATATGTATGTTGTATCAATAAAGTCATCATCCTTTCCTGGGTACTCTTTCACATGGTATCAGACAGGATTTTTTTTTTCCACCACTTATAATTCTTTGTTCATCTTCTACCGCTGCCTTGTCACAGCATAACATATATTTTTTTCATGGCGAATCAATCAGACCATGAGTCGTCACCATTTGCTCCAGACGTTTCGTCATTTACACCAGCCCAATATGAGCAAATTTTAGCCCTTCTCAATGAAGGTAATCCACACTCTTTGGCTAATGCAGCAGGTATTGCCTCATTCTACCTCTTTATTTCCTGCTTCTTTTGCTTGTCCTACATCTCCTTGGATCATAGATACAGGTGCAACAGATCACATGGCCTGTACAAATGATTTTTTTACTAGCACTTCATCCGTCGCTTGCCCTCCGATTCGTCTACCTAATGGTGCCTCAATTCCAGTTTCTCATTCTGGTTCCATTACACTTGCATCAAATTTTCCTCTAGACAATGTCTTCCATGTTCCATCATTTCATGTTAACTTACTTTCAGTTAGCAAAATTACCAAGTCACTCAATTGCTCAGTCACCTTTTTACCTGATTTTTGCATATTTCAGGACCTAGCAACGAGGAAGGTGATTGGATTGGGTAAGGAAGTTGGCGGCCTCTACCTCTTTAATTTGCCTCCTACATCGACACTCCAAGCAAATGTTGCACGAACCACTACATCTCCCATTACTTGGCACCAACGGCTAGGCCACCCTTCCCATGAACGCCTAAAATGTTTGTCTAAAATGGATTCTGCTATTTCTTTTGATTACAAATTTTGTTGTGATTCATGTCATTTAGCTAAACAAAGCAGAATTTCTTTTTCTTCAAGCACAATTTCCACAACGAAACCTTTTGATTTGGTCCATTGTGATATTTGGGGACCACATTCAGTACCTTCTTTATCAGGTGCACATTATTTCTTAACTATAGTTGATAATTATTCGCGTTGTACGTGGGTATATCTTATGCGATATAAATCAGAAACTTGTGTCTTGCTTAAATCCTTCTTTAAGATGGTTCAAACTCAATTTGCTTCTTCCATTAAATGTTTTCGAAGTGATAATGGTGCAGAATTTTTTTCTACTGAATTCTCATCTTTTCTTCGCACAAATGGTGTTCTACAACAACATAGCTGCGTTGCGACTCCCCAACAAAATGGGGTAGCCGAACGTAAGCATAGACACCTCTTAGATGTTGCACGAGCACTTCGTTTTCAATCGTCACTTCCATTAAAATTTTGGGGCGATTGTATTCTCACGGCTACATACCTCATTAATCAAATACCTACACCAAACCTTCAGGGCAAGTCACCATACGAAGTTTTAATGAACAAGCCCCCATCCTACTCACACTTACGTGTTTTTGGTTGTTTGTGTTTTGCCACTATAGTAACTCCAAAATATAAGTTTGATCGTCGGGCTCGGCGTTGTATTTTCATTTGCTACCCATTTGGTCAAAAAGCCTATCGACTTTATGACTTGGAGACCCATGAAACATTTAGCAGCCATGACGTCATTTTTCATGAATCTATTTTTCCATTTAAGGAAATTCCATCTTCGACGCAAGATCCTGTTCTACCCTTGCCTGTCGAAGATGTTGGCCCTTTTGACTCACCAACACCAACAAATGCACCCATTTCTTCACCTCCTACTAATCCAACAAACAATGTTGCACCTCCTCTAGAGCAAGTCGTTCCTCCACTACCTTGTCATTCTACTCGTTCGCGAAAGTTGCCATCCAAGCTCCAAGACTATCATTGTTCTCAACTTCTAGCTTCCTTGCCTGCTCCGTTATCTGACTCCTTGCAAGGGCGCCAATCAGGTACTCGATATCTAATTTCTAATTTTTTGACATATACTCGTCTATCACTTCGGCATCGTTGTTTTCTCTCTGCTATTTTAGATAACAAAGAACCTGCTACATTTGCTCAAGCCTCCATAATCCCACAATGGCAGGCTGCTATGAACACCGAACTCCAAGCACTCCAAGACAATGGGACTTGGTCAGTTGTTTCATTACCTCCTGGGAAGAAACCCATTGGCTGCAAATGGGTTTACAAAATTAAGTACAAAGCAGATGGTTCAATTGAGCGCTACAAGGCTCGCTTAGTGGCCAAAGGCTATACTCAACAAGAAAGACTTGACTACCATGAGACTTTTTCTCCAGTCGCCAAGCTTACCAGTGTTCGTTGTTTATTAGCCATCGCTGCTATTCAGAATTGGTCATTACATCAACTAGATGTTCAAAATGCTTTTCTTCATGGTGATCTTACTGAGGAGGTATATATGTCTCTCCCTCCTGGACTTGGCAAACAAGGGGAGAATCAAGTCTGTCGTTTGCATAAGTCCATCTACGGGCTTAAACAAGCTTCTAGAAATTGGTTTGCCAAACTATTCTCAGCACTTCAAGAAGCTGGTTATGCACCATCACGTGCTGATTATTCTTTATTCACTCGGTGTCATGGTTCCTCAATCACAGTTGTCCTCATTTATGTAGATGATATCATCATTGGTGGAAATGATCCTCAGGCTGTCAACCAGTTAAAACAATTCCTTCAAACACGTTTCCGCATTAAAGACCTTGGGGATCTCAAATATTTTCTTGGAATTGAAGTTGCCCACTCAAAGCAAGGTATTTATATTTCTCAAAGAAAATACATTTTGGATATCCTTAGTGATGCCGGGCAACTTGGGGCACGTCCTTGCGACTTTCCCATGGAGCAGCATATAAAATTGTCCAATGAAGAAGGAGTTTTGCTTCACAACCCATCCATGTATCGACGTCTTGTTGGTCGTCTAATTTATTTAACTATCACTCGACCAGACATCATGTTCTCGGTACATACACTGAGTCAATTTATGCACGCCCCTAGAAAACCGCATCTTGAGGTCGCTATGAGAATCCTTCGTTATCTTAAGGGCTCCCCTGGACAGGGATTTTTTTTCTCTTCAACAAGTTCATTGTCACTTACTGCATATTGTGATTCAGACTGGGCTAGTTGCCCCATGACGAGGCGATCCACAACTGGGTTCTGCATAATGTTAGGCAACTCAGCTATCTCGTGGAAAACAAAAAAAACAACCTACCATCGCAAGATCATCTGCCGAGGCAGAATACCGTGCCATGGCAAATGCAAGTTGTGAGCTCACTTGGTTAAGGTATCTACTTCATGATTTCAAAATATCGCATTCCAAGCTAGCCATATTATTTTGCAACAGCAAAGCAGCACTTCACATAGCCTCAAATCCGGTTTTTCATGAAAGAACTAAACATATTGAACTCGATTGTCATCTTATTCGAGAAAAAATTCAAACCGGATTAATCAAAACAGGTTACATTCCTACAACTCAACAGTTAGTAGACATCTTTACTAAGCCATTGGGGCGATCACAATTTGTTTATCTTCTCAGCAAGTTGGGCGTTCATAATTTACACACTCCAACTTGAGGGGGAGTGTTGACAGCTAATACCCATGTGCATAAAACAACTATAGCCGTGTGCATAAAATTAGGACATCCCACGATTACCTCTATCTGTTTACTTGTATTATGCCTTTAGTTTAGTGATGTTTTCCTTGTATATCACGAAGTCAACTCTTGTAAACAATATATATATATATATATGTATGTTGTATCAATAATGTCATCATCCTTTCCTAGGTACTCTTTTCACACCTATTTCAGGGATTTTCTATTTTTGTTTTACTCCAAAATCCCTCATTATTTTAATTTAAAACTTTATTATTAAACTTTATTATTTATATTTGTTAATTGTTTATGTTGATTTTTAATTAAACATATTATTTTAATTCCCTTGTTAGGTTTAGGGATACTTGTAGGGATTTTTTCATCATCTCTCTACATGTAAAGATGTTGAAAGATGAATGTAAAGATCTCTACATATAGAAATAGTTGTAGGAATGTTGTTGGAAATGAATATCTACAAAAACAAACCTCTATTACATCATTTTTATCACCAATAAGTACTAATAGCCCTCTACCTCGATTACATCATTTATGCAAGTGAACTACACTGAACTTATGTTTTTAAAAAATTACAATATATACTCCACAATGGTTCAATAATTGCACAATATCTTCATGTGATTTGATTGCACTAAGTACGTTAAAGACAACCCCTCAAGGCTACAACTAGGAAATATAAATATTCCAAACATCCCTACTTATTAAAATTGTATTTTTCAATGTACTCTTATATTGACGTAACAACTCTTTCATGCTTTCTTGTATCTCAGAAACTTCATCGAAAGCTCTTGCATTCATATCAGGCTGCTAAAACCTGAGACCACGACCAATTTAGAAGAGGTATGGTATGATTTAATAAGACATAAGACTTATTCAAACTAATTTCAAAGAAAATAGTATCAGAAAATAGTGTCATATAAGTTTGATCATATATGACATTACAAGCAAAGTGATCCCAAGTGAAATCCAACCAAAAAAACAAACAAGAAGAAGAAAAAAAAGATCCCAAGTGAAACTATGAAGGGAAAAGAGGCAGACAACAATGTTACCACCTTAAACCATAATGAAATTGCAAATGATGACAGAATGCTAAATGTCCTGACCAGAGTTTCACGACCAATCATGCGTAAATGTCCTAACAGGTATGCCAAATTAATGCTCCAGCCAATCCAAAGTCTGCAAGCTTAATGCTTTAGTACGATGATATATCGACAAACTCCCTCTACTTTGCTCCTCTTACTTTACTATCTCAACCCCGAAAACCCTCTCCCTCTTCTTTCTTTTTCTTTGAACATCTTTTCACATGCATATTTGTAAACATTTTCATCAATAAGATTCTATTTTTCAATTTTATGGATTTGTCGATGTGGTATGGTATATGCCGTTGGTGGGTGGAGATGGCCGGGGTGGGTTTGGTGTGGTTGACCCGCGTGTGTATGACAGTAGGGATAGCTGCCCCGTATATGTGAGAGAGAGTAGAAAGGGATTTTGGCTAGGGTATATAAGGCTAAAGTTGTCATTTTACTGCATATTAAATAGAAAATGTAACAGACGCCTATTAGAAGGGGTGTCAATATCATTTTTCAATAAATATGGAATCTAAATCACATATATAGAAAAGTAGAAAGGCTCTCAATAAAAAATACCCATTTATATTTACATTTATGTTTATGATATATATTACCATTATTAATATTATTGTTATTTCATTATCTTATTACTTATTACTTGTAATAATAACAATTATAATATCATTATTATTTATATTTATTATGATTATTATGGTTTATTATATTATTAATATTATTATTATCATTGTTATATTTTAGTTATATCCGCCCCTGAATTTATTGATATCTAATTTGGAATATCGTACGAAATGGGGTCGAGTTTGCTCATCTTGTCAATGAGGTGGATTCCAACTTACAATAAGAAAATATTTTACTTAGCAAAAAAAATTATATATATTTTGAGAGGGCATAAAGTTGCCAGAGAGATGAATGTGATTATGCTGTTGTTGTCGGTATCCTGGTGAAGTCTTTGTCCTATCCCGAAGAGATGAATTTGTAGAAAACTTATTTCTATTGCTTTTTTGCGGAGATAGTTCGTGTTTACCATAACATTCGGGGGCAAAATCTCACATTTAGCCTTTATTGTTTATATATTTTAGATATTTCGTCCTTATTTTTTACAAATCACGCAATTGGTCTTCAATGTTTATAAATGTTTCACCATAAATCTTTATTGCTTACGTATTTTGAACATTTAGTCTCCTTTATTTTAAAAATCACGTGGTTAGTTCCTATTTTTTGTTCTAATATTAGCTTCAAAAGTTCAATTTGGTCAGTTTTACCGTGAAACACATCTATTAGCTTCACGGAATTTATGTGTCAGCTTATAGTCTAGGTAATTGGGTCCTAATTTGAGTGTATTCCTCTTCATAAAAGAAAAAAAAAAGAATTTGGCAAAGTAGTTCGTGTTTACCATAATATTATGTGAGAAAATTGCACAAATAGTCCCTATTATTTTTCTGAAATTTAAAATTCATTCATATTATTCAAAATTAGTCGTTTAGCCCCTTTTATTTCCCAAAAGTTCAAGTTTGTTCTCATTGTTCAAAATTGACCAATTTAATCTTTATTATTTTTCAAAAATTTTCAATTTGCTAATTTTGAATAGCAGGAATGAACTTGAAATTTTTGAAAATAATAAGAACTGAATTGACTAATTTTTAATAGTATTAACGAACTTAAAATTTTGAGAAAATAATAGAGACCATTAAGTTGTGCAAATTTCCCTATTTAATTTTCCGAATTTTTCATTCTTGTGTGTGAATAGTACAACGTTAATTTCTCATTGGTGCGTTCCAGAAAAGACATTACCTAAGAGCCTCACCACTGGAATTAACGTCCCAGAATGCAGCTTTTAGCAACCAGCCAAGAAAATCTGAGTTTGGTGTTTTACGATATTAGTTTACGTAACTACGTAATTTTTGAATTTACTTTTTTTCTTAGAGGGAAACATTGTATCAACGAAGAAAAGAATTACAAACATGAAATCAATTCAATGTTATTGTTATAAAATCTTGGTACTGCTTTGCTATAAACGAGACCTTTTACATTGTGCAAGTTACATGAAAAAACAAAAATCAATAGAAATCATTAGTCTCTCTTTCTCTCTCAATTATAATTTTTTCTCTCTTTACTTTCTATTCTTCTCTATTTCTTTCCCTTATTTTTATAATATATATTGGTTTATTCTTTTTTATTATTATTTTTATCTTTTCTGACGAGGGTTGAGGGGAATCAATTCTAATCAATGTCAGGAGGTACTAATCAAAACTTAAAGAATTTTATATTTCTTCTTTCTTTCTTTGCTTTACATCGTAAAAACTTTTGAATGCATGGCCAAACAAAATTATTTTTACTGTTAAAACAATAGTAAGTGACGGGAAGTAAAAGTGATGAGGGGTGTCTTATTTTTTACCTTTTGACAATGAAACTTTTCAATTATTTTCTTATTTTTATCACGTTTAGAATGATATATTTTGCATTTTCGTTGAATGAAGAGAGAGAGAGATAGAGAGAATAGAGAGAGGGAGGGAGAGAGAGAGAGAGAGAGAGAGAGAGAAGGAGAGGTTATTGTTTTAATTTTTCCATGTTTCTTGAACTTTTTTAATCTCAATTTGAATTGGATTTCTAATTTGTTATTTGTTGAATAAGGGATGAACAAACTCTTAAGGAAATCCATTTATGAGAAACAATTTTATTCTACATCTAATGATATGGGCTTTTTTATTTTACAATTCTTAGTCATGCCGTGAAGATTCTATATATACTTTGGTGCTTAGATTTTTATGATTTCCATAAAGTGCATATTATGAGGGGAGTCATGCCTTGAAAATTTTATTTGTGTTATAATGTGCTTAAATTAACAGACTGTTTAAAATAAATAAATTTCACAAAATTTTACGAAATTCATTTGCAAATCTAACTTTTTATGTTTAGAAGCACCATTTAAAAAAATTAAAAATTCAGGATTTGTAAATCTTGAATTTGCTCAAGGCTTACCCAAATTTTTACTTAAGAGGTGGAAATTACAAATTTTTTTTTTTTAAAGTTAGTTTCTTTCTTTTGAGAACAAAATTATCCTTTAGGTTTTTTTTATACTTAAGTTTAACTTTAACTCAAATACAAAGATAAAAAAAATAAAATATATTTCAAACTCTCCCCCTCACCATTCCTCTTTCAATAAAACATGAAAAAAATAATTGATCAACAAGTTAGGACATCAACAGTCCACGCTAGTGCTTGTTAGATAGTTTAAAAGTTTTTGTTTATTATTCCTAAATTTTACTAATTCTAATAGAATAAAGGAGGGGTATTTGAGTTTAAATTTAATTTTTAATTCTAATTCCACATGTATTGAGAATTATTGTTTCAAACAAGAGAATTCATTTATAAATCCAAATCTTTATGAAATTTATTTATAAATCAAATGAATTTCACAATACAAGTGATTCCAAATACTATATAAGTATTGAACTAGTTATGGTATATTGTGATTTACCCTCATAAAAAATATGGTTTTAGGCATACATTTATATGCTTCAGAAAAGTGATGTCTTCGAGCAAGATTTTGACGCCGCATTTGCATATATGCCTTTATAAATTATCAAATGACGTTTTAAACTCGAGCATTTCTCATGAGACAATTTTTCAAGATTTTATTGCTTTATAGATACCGACATGGAATTATCCCTTTGAAAAAAAGGACCTAAGGTACACAAACAGGGGCGGAGGCACATACAAGCTGGGGTGTGCACATGCACACCCTGGCTTATCCCTCACCTAGTGAGGGTATTTTTGTAAATTCACTTTTTTTTGGTTGAAAAAAAAGATAACGCCTGCATAGTGCCGCACCAATTACCAAAGCTACTTACTTCACTTTATCCAAAGTCTAACAACACCAATAATACCCATCACTCATCAACAACCCTACCATACTCATACGACAAAAAAAAAAAAAAAAAAATCCCACATACTTGCCATTTTACCAATCGGCAATCCACAATCACCCAAGTCCAAAGGCATTACGGCAAGACAGCACCACCCCCCACCCCTCCTTCCATGGCGTTGACAACTTAAGGTTTGAGTGTTTTTTTTGTAGCAAAAAGAAATGAGAGGTTTGCTTTAATTGTTATTAATTTGTATGGATGTTTAATTTTACTTGTTTGTTTATTATTATTTTAATTTTTATTAATAGTTTCGATTAGTTTTAGTTTTTATTTGTAATTGCTAATTTTTATTTTAGTTAAAGACTTATAGTTATTTATTATTAGTTTTATATATAGCTTCTTTTATTTATCTTTTTTGGTTTTATTTATAGTTGTTGATTATTAATTTCTCCTTTTTGGTATAGTTTTTTTAATTTTTTTTTTTTATTTTTACTTGTTTAGTATTATTTTTAGTTATATATAGTTTCACTTTTAGTTTTAGTTGTTTATTATTTTTTATTTTTAGTTATAGTTGTGTATTATTTTTTATAGTTCTTTTGAATTATTATTTTTAATTGATACAATAACATATATAATTCATCTTGCATTCGTCAAAAAGAGGAACAAATGAAAAAAAAAAAATTGCTTGTAAACACGTGCCTAGCTTCGCCACTGTCGTGCACACCCTGACCCTACGTGCCTAGCTCCGCCACTGTACACAAAGGATAATATAATATATCTTTTAATGAAGACTAATAATAAATACATATCATAATTGGAGGAAAAACGAAGAAGAATAATACCACAGGATAAATCAGATTTTTATTATAATTGAAGAAAAATAAAAAGAGAGAATATTTCTACTTATTTATTACTTGTATGCAGTGTAATCGGAATCGTTCGATTCGCGATGCGAATCGTACCGGAATCATTCGATTCGATACGCGAATCGTACGATTCGATACGATTCACTAAAAAAATAATAAGAATCGGATAGGAGAATCGTGAATCGACGTGAATCGTAAGTGAATCGGTACCGAATCGTGTGAATCGAACGATTCACTGAATCATTCACGATTCGGGTCAATTTTTTTTTTTTAAAACCCAAAATATTTCAAAGTAGATAACAAAATAAGCCCACTTTAGTAAAAAAAAAAGGGAGACAAAACTCGTAACTGATTGGACCACTTATGTTTACAACAGCTTTTGAGCACTAGTTTGGGCACTTGTGAAATGTGATATTGTTCCGATCAAAAAAAATAGTGTGATATTGTGATGCATAAATTGTTTGGGCTACTAGGAACAAGTGAAGTAGTGAACAATCTAGAAAAGTAACAAAAACATATATTAATATTAATTCAAATAAAGAATCTCAACTAAAAACTGTTAATAGAAACATAATATGTCAAATATTTTAAATTTGTGATCGAATCGGTACGATTCACGATTGATTCGATTTATGATTCAAAAAAATGACATTTTGATTCACGATACAATTCACGATTCGACAACTATGCTTGTATGGTTTTCAAAATCATTCACAATACAATCAAGATTCACATACGTTCATTCCTCGCTATCAAGTATTTGCAATCAATACAAGTATAGCATGTACCTGAAACGGGTTCAGCACAAGCGTTGCACACAGTCTCCTGATCATCATCGGTCATTTCTGTGTAATCATCTTGGACACTGTCGAGAATCAAAGGCTACCAATGGGCATCAACTAAAATTTGCTGAGAGCCATCAACTAAATTATGCGCTAATTTAGTGTCGTAATTACAATATGCTGTTAATATTCTGTCGTAAATTTATCGACCGTTACTAATCTGTCGCAATGTTGCGAGGGATTAGTGACGAAATTTAGTTATGAATTTTTCTGTTGCAAAGCCGTGTCGTTAATCCGTCACTAATTAGTGATTGAATATTTTCCATCGATAAATCTATCGCTATTTAGCAACGGAAAAAATTCCGTCGCTAAAAGCCGTCGCCCATTTCAATTTTTCTAGCATGCATGCATCAACTAAAATTTGTTGAAAATCATCAACAGACACCAATCAATCAACCAGCCTCAAGCCATCAACAAACATAAACTAATTTTGCTGAAGGCTACCAACGGGCATCATCAATTCCGTTGAAGAAACTAAAGATTCACAAGGGCTTGGAGGAAAGTATTCCAAACCACCAAAATCTCAAGGCTAAAAATAAAAGAATCTAGCGTCATGATTAATAACTTGTAGGTATTTTCAGGACTCATCATCAAAACCATGGGCATGTTGAGAAAGACGAATCTTGGCACCCTGTAAGTCATTTTATTTATGCTATTTTGTTGTTAATTTAATTACTAAAGATTTTATTTGTTTTTTTTCTTGTCAGCCTGAGAACATTTACCAAAAGTTGGATGGAGCCACAAAGATGTTGAAGTTCAGCTTGCCATTCCCCATGTTTGCTTACCCATTTTACCTGGTAAGCAGCTTATTATTGTATTTCTTCAATTGTTAAGCTTTATTGTATCTGAACTGGATTGATAAAGCATTTAATGTGTACTACTGGATCGCAGTGGAGTAGAAGTCCTGGGAAGAAAGGCTCTCATTTTGATCCAAGCAGCGATTTGTTTACGCCGAATGAGAGGAAAGATGTGATGACTTCAACGGCGTGTTGGACGGCAATGGTTGCATTGCTTGTGGGATTATCCTTTGTTATGGGTCCTGTTCAATTGCTTTGAAATTTAGTTTACAAGATAGTGAATCAGTGATTATTAGAGAAGTAACAAAAAAACATATATTAATATTCATTCAAAAGAAGAATTTCAACTAAAAACTGTTAATAGAAATATAATATATCAAATTAATCTAGTTTTAAATTTGTGACCGAATCGGTACGATTCACTATTCGATTCGATTCACAATTCAAAAAAATAACATTTCGATTCACGATACAGTTCACGATTCGACAACTATGTTCCAAACCACCAAAATCTCAAGGCTAAAAATAAAAGAAGGGTAAATAGCATCTCGGCCCCCTATGGTTTACCATAAGTGTAAGTCGGGTCCCTGTGGTTTCATAATTGGCTTATAACCCCCTGTGTTTTTGAAAATTGAAGCACACATGCCCCTTTGGTCCAAGTCCGTTTAAAATTTTAACGGCAACATCAAAATAACATAAATGCCCCCGATTGTAATGTCAACATATTAAATATCTTTAAAAACACAGGGGGCCATTGCGCACCATTATTAAAAATACAGGGGGCCATTGCGCACTATCATTAAAAACACAGGGGGTCATTATGCACCATCATTAAAAACACAGGGGGCCATTGCGCACCTCATACATATTGGTCAATCGTGTAAAAAAATACAAACAGTTGTGTCACTAGTGTATGCATAGCAAATTCTGTTAAAATAGATAGATTGTTTAACGGAGGGGGCACGCGTGCTTCAATTTTCAAAAGCACAGGGGGTTATAAGCTAATTATGAAATCACAGGGACCCGACTTGCACTTATGGTAAATCACAGGGGGCCGAGACGCTATTTACCCATAAAAGAATCTAGCGTCATGATTAATAACTTGTAGGTATTTTCAGGAAGGCTCTTTCAAGTCCAAAATTCGGAACACTGCAAGAAATGTCTGGAGTTGTACAAATGAGCACTAAAGGGAAGTGTTAGAATTATTAATGCTCATTTGTAGTGCTGGACTATTCTAGAGAATGGCAAGGATATTTCTAATGAAATAATTACAATCATTATGCTCAAATGGCCAAAATGCTTAGTGGCTGAATTTCTAAATGGCATATGGAATGTTCAAGAAGGCTTATCACCGGGCCTCATGCATGCTATAGATAGAGAACTTGTGGTGTATTTGTTAAATTGAGCTAGAGAAACTAAGCTCCAAGAAAGGAGTGAACAACAGCTCCTAAATTATGAGCCATTGAGCTCCATATCCAAGGAGCCTGCGAGAGCTCCACAATCAAGGAATCATGAGCCATTGAGCCATGATATCCAAATCAATATCGGAGAGATCCTCCGCATATCAGCTATTGTCTTATCGGAGCCATGATAACTAAACCGGAGACAATGCTAATCAGTTCTATCGCGTGGTGGGATCTAAGAGCTTCATGTCTTATCAGGAGTAAAATATACTCCAAAAACATCAGGAAGCAAATACAATAATGTGTTTACTAACTGGAGAAGAAGAGTACCAGATACATTTTTAATTATCTGGTTATGACTTGTAACATTTTTGGTATTCAAGTTGTCACAAATTCAACTTTTTTAAGACTAAATAAATGTCAATGCAAAAATATAGATAGGCATTTGACCTGCATCAGCTTACCCCTTTTCATATGCAGGTATGTAGCAAGACTGGCTGAGCTCCAACCGCTCAATCAAATATGCTTAAATTATATAAAAAGTAAAACGAAGGTACAATTTTATTATGAAATTTAGCAACATCACTAACTCATGACTACTGCCTTGCAGTTACTATTATTTTTGGGTGGTGATATGCAGCAGGAATAGTAAGTAGGTGGTATCAAGACAGGTCATAAAGCAACATTCATATTTCATAGGAGATTTGAGAAGTGAGATGAGAGTTTTGCTTTTGGGAAAATCTAGTGGATTTGATCTGACGTTGGAGTTTTGGTGAGGTTAATGGGTGTTTTTTGGATAATCTATACTTGGACCCCCAAGCTTTAGGAAAATGGCACTTGGACACCTCTTGGAAATTGGTATCTTGCTGCTCCTTTTTTATATAATTTAGTACATATATTATATATATATATATATAATAAATAACTAATCGAGTTTCGGATTTCGATTTTTTTTAATGTTAAAAATCAAAACCAATCCGTTTACCTGTCGTTATCACTTATATAACCCAAAACCTAACAAATTCTCCATTGATTTTTGTTATCAAATTTTTATTAGACGGATACCCATCAATTTCAGATAAAACGAATAACCGTTCCTGGCCATCCCTATATATTCTTGAGGCGTTAGTTCACTTTTTTCTCTATAGTAAAAACCACTTACCATGAAAAGAAAAAAAAAACGCTTAATACGTAAATCTTTATCATACAAATAAGGGTTAAGACAATACCCTAGGTATATGAAGCATAATCCTATCTCTTAATTTTTTTATTTACTCCGTAAAATCCAAAAGACACATTGATAGATGTTGATTTATAGGCAAAAGGTTCCAAATAATTATTGACGTGGATGACCAAGAAGAGTATTTGGCAGGTGTATTACATGTGTACTAAATTTTAAGTGAGAGGGGCAATATCAGGGGTTTGAAATTTACTCAAAGCAGATAATAGTTAGGGGCATCCTCGAATCCTGAGCGGGACTTAGTTCTATATCTTCAAGTGTGGAGATGTCTTGTGGCTTTAAATTTTTTGTTTTGAGAGGATCAACTATGTCAATATCTAGTGGATTTTTTTTAAAAAGGATTAATTACACTTTGCCCCCTTGATGTATGACTAGCTAACAATTTAACAACTAATGTTTTTCTTTGTATCACTTAACCCTCCTCCTTAACTTGATCCATAAAAATAGCACTTAAAGCATTATACCAACACTTGAATGTACACAACTATCCTTGAGGGTTAAGTAATATAAATAAACATAAGGAGGTAAATTACTACATTTTTGACACATTAAAATAAATATTTTACTACCCTTTATAAAGAAAATATTATTCTATTATTACTTGAAAAAGTAATAATTGAAAATTTATACTTGTACCTAGTCAAACATAATAACAAGCTATCATTGAATCTTATCCATCTTTAAATAATTATTTAAGTATTTGCTTTTAATTTTTCATTTTTTGTATATATCAACCAAACGTATACTTGTAATCTTCCTTAAAGAAAAATATTATTTTATAAACCTTAGAAAAATGTAAGCAAATTGAAGGGAAAGAATAAGCTTGTATAATTTTGTCATTATTACATGCACTATTTTTGTCAACACAAAATTTGAATATTGAAACTTAGAATTAGAATATTTGACTTCAAAATGGTGAAAGTTTCTATTTTTATATGTTATTTTCACTATGATTTTTTTGGTAATTACAGGAAGAAACTTGTATTGATTTTAATAAGTAATAATATTGTTAAAAAATATTTTTTAAAAATGTACCACAAAAAATCAATTTTTTTGAAGATGGAGAAGGTATAATAATCAAATTAGTCATGATCGAGTATAGACACAAGCTTACATTTATTTATTCTTGAAGTATGAATAAATAACGACCACGAAGAAAAAGACCTATAAAAGTGCAACAATATCTTATTTATAAAACTTATTAATACTCCACCTCTTTGATGAACGTAGATTGTAACAATTTATATCATATTCTCTTTTTTTGTTTCTATCTCATTTATACCTCTCGAGGGTAGTTATTTATAAAACTTAGTAATACCCCTTAAAAATTAAAGTTAATTTGAATCATATAACTTCAAAATATGAATTAAAGTTATAGTAATGATAAATATAAATATAGGTCTTAAATAAAGTTTAAATATTAATTATATATTAAGTCTTATGCTTGCAGTTAAATAGTAAAAATAATATTAGAGTAATTGAGACTTATGTATTTAAAATAAATTCTGACTTAACTATTATGTATGAGAACTATAATTGAAAAAGAACACTTATTTGTGTTAGTGAGATTGCATAGATTATTATATATATATTTTTTAATCTCATGTCACATATAATAGTAGTATCAAATCTTTAAAATCGTCAATTATGTTATTTGAAACTTTTGAAATACAACTAAAACTAACAAATCTCTTAAATCCACTATGATCAATAGTAAAATTGAGGCATTTATGTCAAATGATAGCAAATCTCAAATTACGGTATGCAGTGGCCTTAAAAATTATTATAAAATCCTTTTAAATAATCTGATTTTTCTTCTCCATTTTTATAATACTTTATTTAATATCATTTTTTATACTTTTATATTTATAATTTTAAAATTTCAATACATATGTAAAACTAAAATAATAAAAATAACTATCAATGTAGGCGGGGTGGAAAATAGTTATCCCCGCACCTTGCCCCCCATCGTGCGCGCGCGCTCAAGGATTAAAAGTTAATCCACATCCCCCGCCCCATTCTCCATTTTCCACCCCAATCCCCACCCTATTTGGAGCAAGAGCGAGGTGGGTGCCTGCAATCCCCGTCTGCGTTACCATCCCTAATGTTGTTTACATTTATATCATGTTTATTCTTACTTTTAATGCTATAAATAAAAGGATAATCTTGCAATATTATACAAGTCATTCTCATTACTAATATTGTATATTGACTACCAGACATAAGATTGGAATCGATATATCCATTTATATCTTCATTCCTAGAGCGTGCCAAACATGTCATTCTCATTATCAAGTTCATTCTATTCCCAGTTTCACTCCATTTTTAGCTCATTCTATTCTTGTCTAAATTCATTTTAATATACCAATCGCTACTAAAATGTAGGAATTTTGATTGCTCTTAAGAGATTTATGACTCTTATGGTGAACGATTAACTATAACAAAATCACCAAATTCTGGCTTTATTTGCAAAGGCAAATCAAATATGCATGAGTTGTCTAGAAGACATCTTCGATCATTTCTTTGTCGACGAGGAATTTTGTAATTTGGAAGTTAATTGCATTCATTTCAGGCTTCAAAATTTTGGGACCATAACCAGTTTAAAATAGGTATTTATTGAACTTTTGATGTCATTTTTACATTATTTTATCTTTCGTTCAAACTATTCCTTGTTGTAGGACCTCTTAAAAGGTTTTGAAAACTCAGGGACCTAAATGGGTTTAGACTAATAAATTAGGGACTTGTTTGTCTTTAACCCGTTTTTGTCATAATTATTAAAAATTGGTAGAATCTCACATTTAGTCCCTATTGTTTCAAAAAGAATGTCAATTTAGTCTCTATTATTTAAAGCTAGCTCACTTAGCTTTTACCATTATTTCGCTTAGTTCCCACTTAACACTCGCTGATGAAATATTATAAATTTATTCCTGATCATTAATATACCTTTGGATGTAAACAAGTTGCCATAAAATACTAAGTGAAAAGGCAGATAAAGAATGTAGTCATTAATGGAAGAAAAGATGTTGGTATTTCATTTAATACATTTTCTTTTTATCTTATAGATTAAGTTCTTGACTCACAAACTATTTTTCTTTTTAATTTTTTTTTTTTGCTAAGTTTGAAACCATTTCAAAACTTCTTACACTACTTTACCAATTGATGGCTTCGTTTTTGACCTTGCACAGGCACGGACGCACAATCCTCCATAGCAGATACAACTTTTGCATATTTTGCAGTTGGGTGAACAATCATCACCGACTTTACATGTTCGAAGGCGAGGCTCTTTCAGCATGGAGCGATGAATTTGCTACCACTGTGTGTAATTGTTTAATTCATGAGCTTATAAAGAATGGAAGGTGGAGACCCGACTTACATGCCCAAGTGTTTGACAGAGAAACTCAATCAAGAATCCTCAGAATTTCTCTTTCGTTCACACATAGAGAAGACATTATCATCTGGCCTCACACAAAATATGGGGTATATACTGTTAATAGTGGTTATCGCAGTCTCAAGATCGTTAATAGACCATCCTCGACGAACCATAGTCCATCACATATTTTCCCAAGTCAGCTTTGGAAAACAATCTAGAATATAAAAGCTCCTTCAAAAGTTAATGCTTTCATATGGAGAGCCTGTAGGAATTTCATTCCACTTGAAGAAAATAAGTTCAAGAAGAGATGCTTAGATAGTCCTACATGCAAAATCTGCAATACGAAGCCGAAAACTATTAAACATCTCTTAATTTTATGCCCGTGGAGCCGTCTCTGTTGGATTGCATCTCCACTACAATTCTTTCCTAATGAGAATAACATTACAAGATTTGGTACCTGGTACTTGGAGCTTATTCAAAAATGTCAAGCAGTGGGATATGCGAAAGGACAAGCTGAAGCAATCATTGGTCATCTCTACTGGCAAATATGGAAGAGTAAGAATGTTTTTGTGTTTGATGGTGTTAGAACCTGCCCAATTAGAACAACTACAAACGCTAATCTATACCTCTCTAAGTTCTCTTGAGCCACTCAAGTTAATTCAAAAGCTTGCACTTCATCGCTCATACCTGCCCCAGCTCATGCCTCTTGTTGGATTCCACATACCAGAGGCACTTTGAAAATCAATTTTGACGCCTCTTTCGATAATACAAAGTTCTCTGCTGGCATTGCTTCCATTTGCAGGAACTATGAAGACAATTTTCTTGATGGCACAGCCCATGAAACAAGATGTCAATTCCCTCAACAAGTTGAAGCCTTAGCTCTTCTTAATGCAACCAAGCTTGTGAACTCCATCAACTGTGACAGAATCATTATTGAGTCTGTCTGCGAGGAAGTCGTTAAGGTTGTGCATCTAAGCCCTATTCCTAGTTGGAAAATTGAGCCTATTATTGCAGATATTAGAGTTGAGCTTGCTAAAAAGAGTGACATCCAAATTCAGCTTATCAGTAGATCAACAAATGTAGTATCAGATTGGATTGCTAACCAGGCCCGTTTATTTTCACTTCTTTTTGACTGGTTATCAAGTGTTCTCTAATGGTAATTCGGCACAGGATTTGTGAAGGAAGACTTCACATATGCTGCAACAATATGTTGTTGATCCAGAGAGTATTGGTTGTTCACAACCATAACAAACAACTTTCTTTCCCTCATCATCATCTCCTTGCAAATCCTTGATCAGTACTAGGGGATGATCATGGCTAAAATGATTAATCTCCATTTGTATATTTTCTCTCTCTTTTTTTGGCTATTTTCCTCTCTCACAATATTCAGATGCCATGATACAAGCCTGCTTTGAGAGTAGTGACCCTATTAAATATGTGAAAGTCAGCTCAAAGGTAGGTGAGACTTCTCCTTCTATATTCATGCTAATAGCTTCACCTAACTTCACATTTGAGAGTGACTGCCCTAAATAAATTAGAAGAAAGCCTAATACAAATCTAGTGAGGATAATGATTTTACGTGTTCTATTCATACTAACAACAAATACTTCTATTACATTAACTATTGTGTCAATTACCCAAAATAATAAACATAGTGTTATTTGTTAGGATTTGTCAAATATAATCTAACATATTTTCAAGAACTTCTTTAACAAACCCTAATATTATATATTACTACCCACTTCAATTCAAGAGAATAATGAGATATAGAAAGCAGAAGCGTACCTGAATCCATTGCCAGAGATAGATGAATGGGTAATGATCTTCCAAATTGTTACGAACTTTTGCTAAAGATGTAGCTTCTTTCTCTGTTGATGGGGATGCAGAGAGAAACAAAATGTACGTACAATTTGGGGACCATAACCCTAATATAACTTATAAGTTTTAGATATTTCTAATTTGGCCCCTCATCAAATTAAAAATACCAGTAAGGTATCTACACATTAATTCCATGACAATTATACCTATAAGCCTAAACTTAATTCTTAATTAGATCACTTTAATTAGGCTTAATTAATAAATAGCACAACACATTTAAATATTTACATATGTGGCCCCACATGTTGAAATTTTCCAACAATCTCCCACTGGGTCACATATGTAACCTTACAAATGTGTTTAACTTTATGAGCTCCAAAATTTGCTATCACAACCTTAGGGTATATCCGGACAATCTCGTCCATTGACTATATCAATATAGGATCAAAACGGTCTTCGTCACATTTTGCGTAACTAAACCCATCAATGGTCACGTATACCAATACAACCAAATGACATAGATCAATCATGGATGCGTAGCATGGAAAATTACATGAAATGTGATATAGACATGTCTATTTCCAACTGGTCCTACTTTAGTGAGATCGAAACCGAATATAATGTAACAGAGTGAATCTAAACTGAATACTTTATTTATGCAGAAAACATCCAAATACCAAATACCAAAGTGTGTCCTAAACCATACATAAAGCATCAAAATACAAACTCCCACTAAGCCGTAATATCCTCATACAATACTACACCCTTATGAGCAATGTGCTCATTAAAGACCTTGGGTGGTTGTTCCTTAATAGGCGGATTCGCAATCATAGAGTTTATCCCAATATGCTTTATAAAAACTGTACACTCTGTACTCTTTCTTTAAGTACCTAGACACTTGATGGATCTCTCAATGTCTCGGAATCCCAAGAATCGGAATCAGAATACCTAATGATCTCAAATTGATCTGACTTCCGATATGTGAACATGTAATCTTTTATTCTTTATCAATTTTTTATAACCCATTTGTGTCTTTATTTACTTTATGATCCATTACAGGGTTCCTTAGTTTCTACCTAACATACTTACTATGTACGAACAATAAATACATATACATACTTGAGTTTTCTTAAGATTCCCTATAGCTGACGCATAAGGGATCTTCTGAATTTCCTTAACTTTAACATCACCTTTTTGGGCATTTTTGAAACTGAAGTTTCCTTAGTGACAAGGGTGTCACCTGGTTTATTATCCTGCATGCCAAACTTTTAAATATCTTATCGATATAGCTCTTTTGTTATAATCCAAGAATACCCCGAGAACAATATCAGTGTATCTGAATCCCTAATACAAAAGAGACGTCACCAAGTTGGTTTCGTGCAACATGCCTATATCATTAGTGGCAAGTTGTATGTGATCAATTTATAAAACCAGGAAGATATTCTTACTCCCACTGAACCTGAGTTACATACAATTATCAACAACATTTATCTCAAAACCAAAGGAGATAATTACTTGATGAATTTTGTAGTACCTTTAATGGAAAGTTCGCTTGAGTACATAGATGGATTTCTTTAATTTGCAAACCATATTCTTTATGTCTTGCAACACAAGGTTTTCTAGTTGTACCATATACATTGTCTCATCAATGTCACCATTGAGAAACGTTGTCTTAATATCTATTTGATGTAACTCAAGTTCAAAATGTGCAACATTCCCCATAATTGTCCTGAAAGAGTCTTTCTTTGAAACCTAAGAAAAAGTCTCTCAAAAGTTAATGCCTTCCTTTTGAGTAAAATCTTAAGCTGCAAGACTAGTAATCTTTTCACATTACCTTTCAAATCCCTTTGGTTTTAACCAATGAGGTTCGCACCTGCTGGTAATAGGATAAGATCCCAAATTTATTGTCTTGTATTAACTTGTACTCTTGATTGGTATTAATCCACTTTTGAGAGTTAGAACCATGCATGTCCTAATAGAAGTTGATTGAATCATCTCCCACCATTCCATTATTTTCCTTATGTTCTTTGGAGAAATTGTATTTCTCCTTTCTCTTGTGGATTTTCTTAGTGGCATTGTTTCTTGAGGTTATTGAGTTTGTTCTTCTGGAACAATTACCTTATCTTGTATGAAGAGTTGTTCAACATTGTCTTTTGAGGTTCCAAATTTGCTTCTTGATCAATGACAGGTGTAGAAACTTCCAAATTATCAAAAACTATAGTAGGAATCGAAACTGATTCCTCCTCAAAGACAATGTTCATAACCTTATTTCTCCCTCAAACTCAATATCCTCAAAATGTTGCAGTTCTTGTCTCAAAACTGACTTAATTGTGGGATCTTATGTTTTGTGGCCCTTGATCGCTTTATAATACCTAATAAAGCAACTGCTTACTGTTTCAGAGTCCAATTTCTCATTATGTGGCCTATAAGGCCTTGCCTTAACTGGACATCCCCAAATGTGAGAATGCTTTAGTGGGTACTCATATATATACATAGGTTATTGCAATTGCATAATGAACTAGTGATAACAATAGTTGAATTTGAAGAAAGTCTAAACTTATTATTTCCAAAAGAACAATAATATCCTGATTTGTTCTAAAATGGAAATATAAACCAAATTCCGTCTAAATGACGGTACAACCAAAGTGTCTTATTCAACTATGCATAGAAACCTTAATCTAACCACTAATGTTTCTAGGTACTGAAGTTAAGTTAACCTTAAAATAGACCAAAGTGAGAATTGTACCTCTCTTTGCACGCCAAGTGTGATATTTGGCAAAATTCTTCGTTTCATGTCCATGTTGGTTGCATAAGAAATATCGCTCATTTTCCTGTTGCGATTTCTTCTGCTCTGGACCCTTAGCAACTTCATATTCCTTCTTTCTTTTCTTGCCCTTATCTTTAGAAATGCTAGCCAAGTGAGCATTTTCAGTTCCTTCATGCTTCAACCTTTCTTCCTCTTGCACACAATATGAAATGAGCTCGTTTAGAGTCCATTTCTCCTTCTGACAGTTATAATTGACCTTAAATTGACTAAATTGTGTAGGAAGCAATATAAACACTAAATGCACGAACAAGTCATTCGACAGCTCAAGCTTTAGCTCCTTAAGCTTTGAAGCAATGTGAGACATCTATATGATGTACTCCCTTATATTTTATTTGCCCTTATACTTCATTGAAATCAAGCTTGCTAGAAGTGTGCTTGTTTCAGCCTTATCGTTTTTTTTTTACAAAATGTTTCTCAATTTTGGCTAGTAAATCTTTGGCACTGGTTATCCCTTCGGACACCATACCCCTAAATGCCTCTGGAATGCTGCACTTAATGATCATGAGACTCATGCGATTTGAGCGATCTTACTTCTCAAAGTTCCTCTTGTCATCAAAAGAACTTGCATCCGTAAGAGAAGTGGGTTTCTCTATCCGAAGCACAAGGTCTAGATCCATGCAGCCAAGAACAATTAAAATGTTCTCTTTCCAATCCTTAAAGTTCATCCCATTAAGCATGAGAATTGAATTTATGTTGGCAGATATAGTACAAACACTAGTTGTATAGAGAGCAAAGCAAATAACCAAATATGCTCACATTAATAACAAAGAAAAATAATCAACAAATTCAAATAATTATAAACCCCATCTCAAGATACCCAGCACAACATTAATATCAAGTCTTTGGACAGTAATATTAACTTGTAAATGGTACTCTCGGTATAGTGATCAAACATTGACAATAACTCATGTCAAATAATAAGCCTATCTTTGGATTGACTTATTACTCACATGTAAACCTTATAATTGTCACATATTTACCACCACAGGCATGTGTGCAATTTGGCCAAATATTAACCTTCCTTTGGGCCGACTAATACCCGCATGAATATACACACACACAAACATCCAATATTCCTCATGAACAATCTACACAAGAGAGGTCACTTTGGCGACATCTTGTTTTAATTAGCCCATTTAGAGTGTTAGACAACCTTAAAAAGTCATAATTGATGTATCAGAATATTTGAGTTTAACTTAATTTTTCTTAAAACAAAAATAAATAATTTTTATTTATTCTATAGTTTCCAGCAAAAATTGGCTTATGTCACAAAATTAATGAGCCCTGCATTGAAATAGTGATGGACATGCCCATTTTGACGGCTTGAAAATCAAGCAATCAAATATTACACATATAATGTGCCAACATATAGAATTATAGAATTTCTTTTGGGGCTCATACTGCTAGATATAAAAACTCGTCACAACGATTAACATGATCAAATTTAATTTTTGATGCAAACCACATTCACCTGAATCAAGCGACTCAGCGTGTATCAATATTATTATAATTTTCGTAGACCAAGCTTTTGGTTTCAAAAGAGATGCAGTAAGGTGGCATTATGATAATACATATCATACCCTTCCATTCGAATAACTATATATAAAAGCGTAGAACTTAACCAAAATCACCAAAAATAATGATCTAATTACAAAGGAATTAGTCATAAGCTCTCATGGATTTTATCTAATATAATGACAGTGAGCAGTAATAGTTATTCAATTCCCAATTTTCGAAAGGCTCCTGAATATGCCAACCATGCATCTCTGATTCATACCCACTAACCAACACATGCCCATGAATCCAAGCAATACTATCTGAAATATCCAGGACATGCACATAAGGAACGATTTATAATAAAATAATATATCTTTAAACATAATCATCATTGTCAAAGTACAACTACTGATCATGTTGCTAGCTTTGTCATATTTTCTATTTTATTGTTCCTTTTCCTTTGAAGGCAGTCACGTGCACTAATCAATATACAATACAAATATCATGAATCACATATGACCTATTGGTCAACAATTATCAACTAAATTTTAGCACAAAATTTCAAATCTCGTCAAATGCGTTTACATCAGCAAGCATATTGACGATACACGACACAATTATCTCACGGTACTACTTGAACCAGACTGTGCCCAAATGTTTTTTTTTTCAAATCTTGAAACCTAAAACATGCTTTATTCTGGATCAAAATTTAAAATTTTAGAAAATCTTACCATAGAAGATCAAACCCAAAACTAAACTTTTAACCAATTCTCATGAATCGATCATGGGTGGCTCTGATACCACTTGCTAGGATTTGTCAAATATAATCTAACATATTTTCAAGAACTTCTTTAACAAACCCTAATATTATATATTACTACCCACTTCAATTCAAGAGAATAATGAGATATAGAAAGCAGAAGCGTACCTGAATCCATTGCCAGAGATAGATGAATGGGTAATGATCTTCCAAATTGTTACGAACTTTTGCTAAAGATGTAGCCTCTTTCTCTGTTGATGGGGATGCAGAGAGAAACAAAATGTACGTACAATTTGGGGACCATAACCCTAATATAACTTATAAGTTTTAGATATTTCTAATTTGGCCCCTCATCAAATTAAAAATACCAGTAAGGTATCTACACATTAATTCCATGACAATTATACCTATAAGCCTAAACTTAATTCTTAATTAGATCACTTTAATTAGGCTTAATTAATAAATAGCACAACACATTTAAATATTTACATATGTGGCCCCACATGTTGAAATTTTCCAACATTATTGTCTATAAAGGTATTACCCATTGGATAATAGGTTTATTCAAAGGGTAAAGGTTCAGGTCAAGCATGAACATTGGGAGAAGCATTAGGTATTTAATTGCTCTTAATGCAGGTAACAAAATCTCATCAAAATAAATTTTGACTAAAACCATTACATATGAGAACTATATAAAAAATAATACGTCTTCGTGTTATTGGAATTGCATTAATTATTAAAAAAAAATTCTTATCGCATGCCCACATATAATAGTAAAATTATTTTGAAGTACAATTAGGAACAATTAACAAATCTTTTAAATCCACTATGATCAATAGTGAAATTGAGGTATTTGCATAAAATGATTGCAAATGGCATATAGTGTTTTTGATTAAAAGAATGATTTTAAAATCCTTTTGAGTAATCTATTTTTTCTTCTGTATTTTTATAATACTTTGTCTAATGTAATTTTTTTATACTTTCATACATATAAAAAACTAAATATGTAAAATTAACTATACATGACTGTGGGACGGGCTATGTGAGATGAGAAATGCTTATCCCCATGCTCTGCTTGGCCCCGTACGGAGATTTAAAGTTGATTCTCATCCTCCACTCCATTCCCCATTTCCTACCTCAATCCTTGCCCCGATTGGGGTGAAAATAGGGCATGTACCTGCATAACCCGCACCTATTGCCATCTCTAAGCTCTTTCCCTTGACTATAAATGTAACTGATCATGATCTTATTGTCCATATAATTATTTTTTTTTTTTGGGTGGTGGTATAAGGTAATCACTGTACATTCTAAATTTTAATATATAATAGTTCTTTGACAAAAAAATAAAAAAGGAACAGAGAGAGAATATCAGTTTGCAAAGTGATTTTTGTAAACTATTTCTTTTGTAAATTGATTATTTTCCTTCAATTAAATAAGCAAGATACAATAAACTTCTTATCTTTTTATTTAGAAGGGTTTGCCCTCTGTTCATGGCGTCACATATTAATATATTATCAATGGCGGAGCTGGATCTTTTGTACTTCTTTTTGTCAGTAGTTGTATGATCTCAACATAGCCCTCAATTATTGGATTGCAAAGGTGGAATATATACCATTTATAGACGTGCATCAGACTAATATATATGGACACACGCATTCATGTGACGTGAAATATCAATCAATGTGTTGCTATTCAATTAAATAGAATTAATTCTCTTTGATGTATGAGGTATGGCCTTTTATTTGGCTATATAAATGTCTTTAACATTCATCTCCCGTAAGAGATCCTCCGGACTGTTTTCCTTATACTGTTCCTGTTCCAATAGGAATTTTTGCCCATTTTAATTTCTTCTCTTTCATTCTCCCTTCCTTTCTCTGATTATGTTAATGTTCTGTCAACAGAAGAAAGAAAGGAAAACAAAGTAATTAGAGAAGCTGAATTTTTATTTTTATAGAGACGCCCTTTGCAGACACAATATGTTATGCTTAATGCCAAGTATATATCTAGGCATACATTTCGAGAGCAAAATATTTTAGCATGTGGCTACGATGCATTTTTATCAGACGTATTTATGTATGTATGCATCCAATTCAGAGCTGTTGATGTTTATACCAATCGATCATAGAAGAAAGATTCTGATTCATTCCGATTAAGCTTCCTTCCTATTGATCGTCTTCTCTATTTCAATCTCCTTGTGCTGTGTCCTATGCTGATACTTTAGCATTTGAGATTTTATACACAAGGTGAATGATGGCGAAATCTTTTCTGGAACCATTTTTGTAATCATTGTGTTAACCTGTAACTGCAGAAGAACGGCAATGGATGACTTAACTGCTTATTGCTTAGATATTCGATCTCTCATTGGATGATAAGGACATGGGAGAGATAAAAAGTGCAATGGAAGCTCTAAATAAAGTGGATTTAGGCTTGGCATACACTTCCGAAAAGTTGATGAATTTGGACAATCTACTATTGCATGTAGTGGCTTGTGAAAATGATTTTGAAGCAGTGAGTACTGAGATGATAACTTCCCTCAGGACTTTGTTGAGAAGGCATTTACACTTGATCTCTTACACACTATTCTAATTACTGAGATATGAGATCAGGACAATTTCATTAGTAGTCTTCAAGCCCTGACCGTTAGCACATGCAACAACATATTTTCGTGTGAAAATTCGATGCAATTGTATAATGTCATGGGAGATAAGCTGCATGAATCTGAAGAATTATTAAAACAGTCACACGAGCGTATCATAGAGATGAAGATGCAGTTAGCTGAAGACATATTTTAAGAATGTTGGAAAAGTCTCTTGCTAGAGAATTAAATCTTGAGAAGAAGTTATATGAACTAAAGAAAAATGAAGAAGACTTAAAACAGAAGTTACACTTAACCGAACAAATAGGTATGTGCATAGAGGAGGCTGCAGAGGTAACTTGGGGTAGGTTCTTGGAGGCCGATAATACTGCAGAGGTGCTAATGGGAATCTCAAAGGAAATGGAGGGTCGACTTCAAATGGTTCACTTTCATATGAATAGTTCGATTACACGAGAGCAAGAACTGAAACTTAATCTCCAAGATTGTTTAGATCAGTTGGATGCCAAAGAGACAGAAATACGAAAGCTTAATAGCAGCATTACACAGATTGTTGCTGACAATTCTGAAGTATATTCGTTAAGGGAGAAGGTAAAACTGCTAGAAGAAACACTAAGAAAATCTGAGTCACAGCTGAAGGAGGCTTTTGCATCCAATGAAGCAAGTCAAAATCAAGTTAGAGAAATGGACGATGAGATTGAATCTCTAAAAGAAAGCATCCATGAAGCAGAAAGCAGGGCGCAGGATGCCGAGTCCAGAACAGCACAATTAACAGAGACAAACATGGAATTAACAGAAGAACTTGGGTTCCTTAAAGGTAGTAATGATAGAAATGCAGAAAAGGTGAGTTTGCACCTTTAGGTATGATAATATGTTTATCTGTCTGAAACATGGAGTCCTCTGTGGGTGATCAACTTTTCTACTTGACATTTGCAAATGGTAATTTTATCACATCTATAACCTAATTTCAGAATATAATGACTCAGGTGGAGGAATCACCCAGCATTGCATCTGCAGTTCAGACTGAGACAATTGTAAAGATTGATTTTGCCGTGTCAATATTGGCTGTGATTGTATTAATTTATAATACACATACAGAGAGAAGTTGTACATGGAAAGAAGTCTATGCTAAATAATCTATTTATACAACTTGATAACTGCACAAGTAGTAAACATTATCTCTAAAGATGAGATATGACAGATCTTAACCAACTTCACAAGGAGTCGAACCATGCTCGGTTAACACCCCCCCACAAGTTGTAGGTGGTGTAACCACAGGAAGCTTGGATCGGATAGACTCAAAACGGGCACGATATAGAGGCTTTGTGAAAATGTCAGCTGGTTGATCAGATGTAGGAACATACTGCAGACGAAAAATGCCATCCTTTATCTTCTCACGAACAAAATGAATATCGATCTCGATATGTTTGCTGCGACTATGGATCACAGGATTGGAGGCCATGTAGATGGAACTGATATTATCACAATGGATCGTAGGTGTCCCTTGAACAGACACGTCGAGATAGCGTAGAATATGCAGGACCCATAGTAACTCAGAAGAGAGGGCAGCAAGAGCTCGATATTCGGCCTCACAACTAGATTTGGAGACTGTAGTCTGCTTTTTAGAGCTCCAGGCAATAAGATTTGACCCCAAGTAAATTGCAAAACCTGTTGTGGAGCGGCGGGTATCTGGACAACCAGCCCAGTCAGCATCACTGAACCCATAAAGTTTAAGAGCAGAGCAGCGTTGAAAGAGTAAACCATGCTGAATAGTATGTTTAACATAGCGAAGAACTCTTTTTGCAGCAACTAGATGAGAGTGTCGAGGGCTATGCATGAACTGACATATAGAATTCACAGCATAAGAAAGGTCAGGACGAGTCATAGTGAGGTATTGAAGGGCCCCTGCAATCTGTCGGAATTCAGTAGCATCAGGTAACAAGTCATCATGAGAAGTAGAGCTCGAACGAGCCATGGGAGTGCAGACTGGCTTCGCCCCATCTAAGCCAAACTGAGACAATAAAGATAATGCATATTTGGTCTGTGTGAGGAGTAGACCATTGGATGTATGATGGACCTCCATACCAAGAAAGTAATGCAATGGACCAAGGTCTTTCATATCAAAATGACGAGATAATACCGCAATAAAATCATGCACCGTCTCAGTTGAATCTCCAGTAATAACAATATCATCGACGTATATAAGTAAAATAATAACATGATTATCCAAACGTCGAGAGAAAAGTGAGGCATCATGTTGCGAATGTGTAAAACCACATGAAAGCAAAAATGTGCTAAACTTGTGATACCAGGCTCGCGGAGCCTGCTTAAGCCCATATAGCGATTTGCGAAGTTTGCAAACATAATCAGAATGCTCAGAATCAATGAACCCTTGGGGTTGCTGCATGTAAACAGTTTCGGATAACTCACCATGGAGAAAAGCATTTTTGACGTCCAATTGGCGCAAGGGCCAATTATTTGAAAGCGCTAAGGTAAGGACCATGCGAATCGTGCCAGCACGGACTACGGGGCTGAAAGTATCACCATAGTCTCTCCCAGGTTGTTGCGTATATCCTTTGGCGACAAGGCGGGCCTTGTATCGCTCGAGTGACCCATCCGACTTTTGTTTAATCTTGTAGACCCAACGGCATCCAACAACATTCATTTGTGGTGAGAAGGGAACGAGTGTCCAAGTTTGATTTTTAATTAATGAATTAAACTCCTCGGCCATAGCAGCTCGCCAATTAGAATCTTTGAAAGCTTGAGTGAAACAAGTAGGCTCAGGAGGTAGTGCCGAAGTAGCCGCAAGCAAGCACGTTGAGAGAGGATATTTAGTGGCGAAGAGGACTTTTGGTTTACGGGTGCCGTCCATAGAGCGGGTCACCATATGATGAGGCCTAGACGGCTCATGAGACTGAGGAGGCAATGATTGTTCACAAGGAGCCGAAGAAGATGCAACATTATCCTGCATCAAAGGAGATTGATCTGAGGTGGCAGAATGAGGATCTGTGCTTGGCATAAGAGCTCGATCATTGAGGGACTGAGCTGTATCGAATAATAGTTGGTCAGGCCTGGCAATTGAGTCAGCATGAATAGACAAAGGAGGCGGTGGGCATGATACTTCAATGGGCTGATTGTCACGGTCTGTTGATGAGAAACCAGTCTGATCAGTATGCAGCAACTTAGAAGGAAAATTGACCAGCTTAAATGATGAAGGTGACGGAGCCGAATTGAGAATACCAAGGTCAGTGAAACTTTGCTCATCAAAAATAACATGGCGTGAGAGCAATAATTTTTTATTTTGCAAGTCATAACATTTGTAGCCCTTGTGTGCAGGACTATAGCCAAGGAAAATGCAACGACAAGTCTTGAAATCTAACTTGCGTCGACCGAAAGGACTTAGACAAGGGTAACAAATGGAACCAAAAACACGAAGAACTGAATAATCTGGAGCTTTACCATAGAGAACTTCATAAGGTGATTTATAATTGAGTACAATACTCGGCAAGCGATTAATAAGAAACACTGCAGTTGAAAAGGCATAGTTCCAAAAAGATTTCGGCAAATGACTATGAGCCAGTAGTGTCAAACCCATTTCCACGATGTGTCGATGCTTACGTTCAGCTAACCCATTTTGTTCGGGGGTGCCTGGACATGATAGCCTCTGAATAATTCATTTTTGGTGAAAAAACTCCTTAACCGTATGATTAGTAAATTCACCCCCGCCATCGCTTTGAAAATATTTGATGCGTGCACTACACAAATTTTCAACCATAGCCACAAATTGAGGAATAATTGAAGGTACATCAGACTTGCGAAGTAAAGGGTAATACCATACAAAACGGCTAAAATCATCAACAAGAATTAAATAAAATCGAAAACCTTCCATTGAGTTTGTGGGGGCTGGTCCCCATACATCAGAGTGAACTGTATGTAACAACTGATTAGAACGCCTTTCAACTAAGCTAAATGGCAATCGACTACTCTTGCCAAATTGACAACTTTCACAAAAAGACTGACGAACTGTAGAGGGGGAAACAATACTAGTTTTATTGAGCCGCGACAAGATGGAAGCCGAGGGATGCCCCAATCGAGCATGCCATACATCCAAAGAGGCTTTATTTGCAAACAAAGAAACATAACTAGGTTGCTGAAGAGAATAAAGTCCACCATCAAGTCTCCCCTGGTGTAGAAGTTTGCCTGTCTTCAGGTCCTTAACATGATAACCAGATGGAGTGAAAACAAAATAGCATTGGTTTTCTCTAGTAAATTGAGCAACAGATAATAATTTCTTTGCAAGTTTAGGAACTAATAAAACATTGCAGGACAATGTTGTGCCAGTAGACAAAGAAAGAGGCGTACGAGCAACATGAGTTATTGGTAAGCCAACACCATTGCCAATCATAACAGAATCAGTACCTGAATAAGTCATCTTACCATGGAGAGTAGTATCATCTGGGGTCATGTGGTGGGTGGCGCCGGTATCTAGATACCATGCAGAGTCATTAGGATTGGAGATATGCATGGCATTGAGTGCCTGAGTATTCTTGTTGATGATATCATCGGGAGCCCAACAATTGTTAGCTTTGTGATATGGATAGCCACATCGATAACACACAACAGAGGATGAATCTTTATTGGTGTTAGGCTGCGAACCACGACCGCGACCTCGTCCGTTTCCACGTCCCCCACGTCGGCCTCTGTTTGAACGAGAAGACTGATTATTGTTAGAATATGGCACAGGCGATGAGGCAGCCTGTGATTATGCAACAGAGATCGCAGCAGATTTTCCCAACAAAACAGCTGAGGAAGATAGACGTAATTCATAATCCAATAACAATCCACACATCTCGGCAAAGGTAGGAGATGTTGGTCTAGAATTTATTGCCGCGACGATCGGATCATAGTCAGCACTAAGACCACGCAAGGTCCACATAATAAGGTCTTCGTCATCCACTGGTTTGCCTGCGCTAGCAAGAGCCAAAGAAAGCGATTTCGCGTGCTGAATATACGAATGAATAGACTGAACACCCTTGGTAAGAGATTGAAGTTCAGTTTTAAGCTGTTGAATACGTGCTCTAGACTGAGAGCCATAAAGAACTTCCAGCGTAACCCATACGTCACGAGCAGTGGTCTTATCGACCACTTGAGAAAGGACAGAGTCGGATAATGACACTAGAAGCCAGCCGAGCACCAACTGATCAAGTCGTGACCATTTAGCCAAATCGTCAGAAGCAGGATCAGGTTTGGCTGTGGTGCCATCTATGAAGCCAAGAAGACCATGGCATCGCAAGATAGGAAAAATTTGTGTCTTCCAAAGAAGGAAGTTATCAGCAGCAAGCTTAAGCGAAATCTCTTGAGAAATGTTTTTGACTGTAGGTAAAGGGGCAGAGGAGGTTGCAGGGATAGTGGCAGTGGAAGTCGCTGAAGAAGAGGCCATAAGAAAAAAAGGAATAGAGCAAGCAGCGAGCGTGTATTAGAAGATTGAAGCTCTTGATACCATGTAAAGATTGATTTTGCCGTGTCAATATTGGCTGTGATTGTATTAATTTATAATACACATACAGAGAGAAGTTGTACATGGAAAGAAGTCTATGCTAAATAATCTATTTATACAACTTGATAACTGCACAAGTAGTAAACATTATCTCTAAAGATGAGATATGACAGATCTTAACCAACTTCACAAGGAGTCGAACCATGCTCGGTTAACAACAATGATGACCTCCGCTAGATGACAGTGCTGCTATTGTTCTAAATTCTACAGGCTGAGAATCAGGTAGAGGCTCGGAAGCATAGCCGAATATACACATCTTCATAACAGTCTTTGTTTTTCTTACAAGCAAACTGCTACTTTTAACTATTTCTACCACGCTTGACGACATTGATTGGCTTGTTCGCTGTGTACAATTTCTTGGATGCATCACTAACTACGTTAGCATTCATGATTAATGCTGGGTCTGGATTGTTTTCATCTTGTTCCTAAAGTAATCATATTTAACTGCAAAAAATGGAGTGTCAATGAATACATGTAAATGTACCAAACATCAGATTCTTGCTCGTACTATATTGTTAACATTTATGTTTATCTGTATGCGATGTGGAAGGAAATGAATCAAAGGATCTTCTGCAAGAAGTTCGTCTCGGAGAAAAGTATTGTTGCTAGCATTTTTTATACTATTAGGTTGAAGATTTACAAGTGTAAAAAGTATAAAGATAGTAATACAAATAGACTTTTGTGTAGGAATTGGAAGCTTGAGAATGTGTTGATTTAGGCTTTCTTGTTTTTGGTTGTTGACGATATTGTTGAGCTTAATGAATTACATTTGGAAAAATTCATATGAGAAAAATATATTTTATATTTTTGGAAGTACAATGCTTTCCATTTTCTCTTCTTCATTTTTGTTCATTATGAAGCAGCATAATGGTATATAGTGTAATGACCTAGCCATTTGGGGCCAATTAATGGCCACATAATTCTCCCCACTTATTTATGGCTGAGTAGTTATTAGAAATTTTGAAAAAAAAATAATAATAATAAGGATAATTGATTACATTCCTACTTACTTTAGGACTCTTTCATCATAAATAGGAAAAAAAAATGATAAGGGATAGAACGTTCAAAGTTTACGTTTACACTTCTTTATCCATCTATAATTGACTAAATAAAAATATTGAAAAAAATAATTATTATTCTCCTTTAGGATACAGAATTAGAGATGACGAAAATTCCTACTAACATGGTGATTAAACAATAAGTAATTTCTTGATTGAGGTTTTGTGCGGATTGGAAGAGTACTAGTTGAAAGTATGTTTATTTGGTAGAATCCACATTCTGTGAATTAATGGTAAGTGAAACTTTCTTTTGTTGCTATATTCCTTATTTAAATCTTATCGTGATGATCTAATTAAGATGAATTAGACAGTTCTATTTGAATGATTGACTGTGAGTGATAAATCGCTCCTGAAAATTTATGTATCGTATTCTTCGTTAATTTCCATCATTTATTTCTAATTTTCCACTCTTGTTTTTTTTTTCCTAACAGTGCCTATGCGTTTGTCATATTCCTGTACGTGTTGATATTGCTTGGTCGAAATCTTACTGACTTGTTTCCAAACTTTTTTTTAAAAAAAAGTTTTGCGATGCCACTTTGTTGCGTGGGGTCCACAGACCCAATTGTCTTTAAATTGCAGCCAACTGGTTTTTTTTTTTTTTTTTAAATTGAACCAAAACAAAAGCTGCAAAGAACTGCAAGTTCCCTGCAGCAAATTTGCTATACCGACTGTTTGACGTGAGTCTTCCTGCAAGTCATACATATTGTTAATATCATCTAGTGCTATATTTTTTGGTCACTTCTATCATCTGTCTTAATCTTTTGTTGTGGGATAAATTCACTTACTGAGCTTTTGTTTGCTCACAATATTTGCTTATGCCTGCTTTCTTTGCAGCTAAAACAGAGTAAACACTTAGGCAATGGACATTTGAGCATGATGGGCTAAGCTAAAGAGATTTCATTTGTTTCATCTCTACTAGTACTATTAGACTGAGATAATCAATTATAGTATTTTTGTTGAATGTGATAGATGAGAAATTTGACCTTCTCTTCTTATTGTATTTGGGGATTATTTTGTGGATTTTAATGTTATTTTGAGATTGGAGACTTGTTAAATTTTATGGTTTAGTGACTCTGATTATTGGTGTTGTGGTTGTGTGCCTAGCGAGCTTGAGAGGCTAGACTCTTTAGGCTCGCAGCATGTCACGTACTAGATCCTATTTCTGTAGTGAGATTTAAGGCGAGACATATAGAATACTAGAAGTGGATGGTCCATTTTCTGTTCACAGAAATGGAGCAAACTACTGCCCATTTGGTCTAGTGGTATGATTATTATTTTAGGTGCGAGAAATTTCGAGATTAATTTTAGGAGTTTATGACTTTCTCGTAATGTAAAATTTGCTTAGGGCTCTCTTTGAACAAAAAAGAGAAAAAGGAACAAGGGAGAATTTTTATATAAAGTGCAATGACTATTTCAGATTCTATTCAAGTTTCAATTGCTTTCTATATTGAAAAGATCAATTTAAATTTTAAATTTATTGTTCTAACCATGACTTTTGCCGGTAATGGAATTTATGATTAAGCAAAGTGAAATTGAAGAGGCCTGGAGTATACAGGGCTATGTTTATCCCCGTACTCGGGTAATGGTGGATATTGGGTGGATCAAACTTTTAGGGGGTTTTAAATTTAACGGGGAAACTCAGGGTCAAGAGGAGCAGGGGGAATTATTTGTGACAAACTTGGCCAATGGGTCGTGGGGTTTGCAGTCAACCTTAGGACTTCTTCTAGTCTTCGTGCTGAATTTTATGCTCTTTGGGAAGGTTTAAACTTGGCGCAAGCGTGCCATTTGGAAGAGTTGATTATTGAAACGGACTCTATTTTAGTCATCAACATGATCAATGGTAACCTGCGGAATTCTAATCCTTTGCGCCCAATGGTCAAAGATTGTAAGCGTATTCTTTCACGCCGTGATGGTTTCAAGCTTGTTCATATTTTTAGAGAGACAAATAAATGAGCAGATTTTCTGGCTCGGTTTGGAAGGGCGCAATCACTGGGCACCTCTCGGATTGATAACCCCCCTGAACCATTGCAAATTCTTGTGGAGAAGGATAAAAGGGGAGATTCTTCCCCTAGTAGTATAATCACTTAGCTAGCTTTCGCCGTCCGAAGATAAAAAAGAAAAAAAAAAGTGAAATTGATTGAAACTTATATGAAGATTTTGCATTATTTTGGCTTAATTTGGATACTCTAATGCCACAATAACATTATTCAGAAAATTAATGATGGTGAAGTGATGATACAGTTGTAATAAATTAAAACGATTTAAATAATTGAGTATGAAAATCAAATAATTGCATTATTACTTCAACATCACTAATCTCTTTAATAACGTTATTAAGAAATCCAAATCTGTTTTGACTAGGCTCATCTCAACTCATATTAATTATAAACTTTAGGGACTTGGTTAACAATTTTTTTTTTTTGGGCAAACTTGGTTGACAATTTACTCTAGATAAATGTATCACTAAGCCTAGCCAAAAAAAAAAAAAAAAAAATGTATCACTAAGTGTTCTGGCTCTACATCGTCGTCGCTGAACGGAACAAATCAAAACCCTACCCCTTCCTTATAAAAACGATACTATAGTAATAGGAGTCCTTTTTTTAAATTTTTTTTTAAACCATCAGATAGCATTAGAAGATTTCACGAGAAGTTTATCATATTTGGATGGAGAGAAATAAGAGACTTAGCAATAGTGGCAGCCTAGTAGGAGGAACAAATATTTAACTGTATTGTTTTTTATGTAAAGAACAAACTTAATTTTGGTAAAAAAATATAGGAATAGCTACCTGAACAAAGAGATTTGTAATGTTTGGGATGTTGATATTTGAATCCTAGCATAGTTCTCTTGACTTGTATTTCTTGATTGTCCGTGTTCATACCAGTGAAATTTTTACTTACAGAGAAAAAAAAAAAACGTCACTATAGTGAAACCGGCATGGGATTTAAGCCATTCTCAGTCTTTATCTGTAACAAATTAATCAAATTTATTGGTTTTATATATTTATTTATTTAAATTTTGTCTAAGAAAGCAAAGAAAAATGACGAGAAATATATAATCTGAAATTTCGATGAGGAATTTTTGTATATATTAATGGCCTTCAAAGTTCTCTGATTGCTTTGTGATCAGCTAAAACGTGTTGACTTACTAAAATATTTCTTATTTCTTATTTCTTATTATTATTTTTATTATTATGGTAGTTTGATCTATTTGTTCGTTACCTTTAATTTTTTGAAAAAATGATTCAATTAGTCCTAAATGTTTGTTTATTTTGATATTTTAGTTTCAAACTTTTTAAATCGGACACTTTAATCCAAACATTTTATATAAAGGATACTATTACTCCATTAACTCATTTCTTTTAAATTTTTCATTCAAAATTTGACTGAAAAGTACATAATTGTCACGTAATTATATGTAATTTATTTTTTATGCTGTCAAATTTTAAACACAATTATCAACTTCATTCAACACAGGACAAAAAAAATAATACATAAAATGATATTATATATGTTTCATGCAGAGTAACAATAATGTATACAAATTACACTCGAGTAAAGAAAGAAAAGAGAGAATAATATATTACAGGATTAATCGTTTTATGATTAATTTTCAGATCATTCACTCTTCATTCGAGATTCATATACATTCATTCATCGCTATCATCGCTATCATCGCTTTCATCGCTATCATCGCTATCGTCGCTTTCATCGCTATCATCGCTATCATCGCTTTCATCGCTATCATCTCTATCATCGCTATCATCACTATCGTCGCTTTCATCGCTATCCTGCTCTAGATTGGACACTTCCCTACCAGATTCGACAATCTCACAAACACATGGTCGACAGAGGGGTAACAAGCAACTTTCACATTCAAAGATCATAATTCCTCTCAAATATCTACCACAATTGTCACAATGGGATCTATATCTAGCTTTTCTCCTATACGTGAGAGGATGTGGATGATAGTCAATTTGAAGTGTACCCCCCAACTTCACATAAGGCACGAAGTCAAATCTAGGAACGCAACTATGGTGGAAAGAGTTGTCGCATTCACGACAATGATATAGCCAGCGCTTGGGATGAATTTCATATTCGCACATATCGCAAATAAATTCATCCGGATGATAATAAAAAGGTGGAAAGCTTAGGACAAGAGGATGTTCATCCCACCTGTGTCTGACACTCCGAGGTAACATTGCGCATTTCATTGCCAAATTGAAGTCGCAATGCTCGCAACCGAAATTGACGTCTCCATGGTACTCCAAACAAGCTTTGCATAACTTATCGGAAATATTACGTCGAACAAGGGGGTGGCGGTGAGCTTCATGCTTTATTGTACTAGGAAGAAGAGCGCATTTGATGTCTAGCAAGAAGTCGCACTCCTTGCACTCATAGAAGAACCCATTACAGCCTCGTTCGCAGATTTTACAACTAGTAAGACGAAAAAACTCCTTGCAATGGCTGAGGGCGAGTTTGTGCTCCGGATGATCAGAAGAGGATATCTCTTTTGGTAGCTGAGCACAATCTAAATGGATCCAGTATTTGCATTCAGCACAAGTATAACATGTACCTGAAATGGGTTCAGCGCAACCATCGCACACTGTCTCCTGATCATCTTCGGTCATTTCTGCGTAATCATCTTGGACACTGTGGAGAATCAAAGGGTGAGCATGGCTGAATGGTTAATTTCTGTTGATAATTCAATCAGTGGGATGCTATTTTGCTTGAGGAAATGTCGAATCAGTTGTGAAGATAATGTCTCCCCAGGCAAGCAGATCAAATCTGGTGTGACCCCACCATCACTAGAATCATTAAAAAAAAAAGGCATTAATTGTTAGATGAAATTAGCAGATCGAGCAAGTCTTTATACTTTTGATTTTTAATGGTTTTAGGGCCTGGAAAACAAAAAGAAAGAAACTCAACTGAAGAAAACATGCAGATTATGGATTCTGTTGTCATTCTAGAGAGACGGATCGATTTTGATGCAAAGGGATCATTCAAAAACTTTGATGGTGCAAGTAAATCAATTAGGCAATTCCATGGCAAAAATTACACAATTGCATAAATATATATTCTATAACCAAGAAAAAGTGAGAAAGCAGAAAAGAATTAAGAGAGAATCTTACGAGTTAAAAGCATCCTCTTGAGACTCAGATGTCATGCACTTGAGATGGACGAAGTATCTACAAAGGCCACAATAATATACCCAATAAAGTGGGTGTAGTCTTTCACGACAGATATCACAATCAAATCCGTAAGACCGGTATTTTTCAGGAAGACAATAAGATAGGGAGAGAGGGTGAGGGTGGTCTTTGTGCGACGAGCTGATTGGAAGTGATCCACAAGTCTTGTGGATCCAGAATGAGCATACAGTACAATCATACAACTCATCTTTCTTTTCTATGCCGCAAGCATCACAGTTGAATAAAGCACTTCTTTTCTTGTGTTTTAAGGGGTGATGATGGCTTGTGTGTTTAAATATTGTGTCCTGATGGCTAGTGTTTTCAGATGTGCCTTCAACACTTTGTGCACATAAAACATCCACATCAAACCTACACTTGGAACAGTGATAGTTAAAACGACGCCAACCTTTTTTGCAGATATCACAATAGGATTCTTCATTAGGTGGTTCTGCAAAGAGTTTAAGTGGGTGTTGTGGATGCATTATATGTGTAATCTCTAATGGTAATTCGGCACAGGATTTGTGAAGGAAGACTTTACATCTGCTGCAACAATATGCTGTTGATCCAGAAACTACTGGTTGTTCACAACCATAACAAACAACTTTCTTGCGCTCGTGATCATCTCCTTGCAAGTCCTTGATCAGTACAAGGGGATGATTATGGCTAAAATGATTAATCTCCATGTGTGTTTCACTCTTTGTTAATTTTACTCTCTTTCTGTCTCACAATTCAAATGCCACGAATGCAAACTTTTGAGAGTAATGACCCCATATAAATAGATCATGAAAGCCAAATAATTAATGTTTGTGAGAATAAACTTTTCGTGTCCAGAAAGTGATGTCAAATTGGTAATTCATAATTTGCTTCAATTGTTCATTGAGAATATAATTTTTCATTTTCACCAAGTTATACCAATTGTAGATAATTCTTACCTTTAGTGACCAAGTGATACCAAATTCTTTCGATATCACTTTTAAAATGCTTAAGTTTAATTTAATTAATTGAGACTTGACTTCTCTATAATTCTATTATCTACAATTTTATACAATACTTATTCTGATTAATATCATATGTCACTAAATCTCATCTATGGACCACATTAATTTTGCTAAACTAACTTTTCAACCATAGTTAGAAAGTATTAAATATCAAATCTAAACTGCCATGTTTAATTAGCAAACAAATATGGAAGGATATATATATATTTTACTATTTTGAGTACCATGTTCTCTCAAATTTTCATTTTGACGTTATTGTGTGAAGTTACAGCTGAACTATAATTTGTAAGACTTGTAAATTCCCTCCCAATTCACTAAAATTTGAGATAATCAGAAATAAAATTACTAACTTTACACCATTAATATGAGTTTTTTTTTTTTGTAATAATCAACATGAGATTTGCTCAAACAAATATTATATGACTTTTTTTTTTTCAAAAAAAGAAAGAAAAAAGAGATCATATGACTTGGAAAAATAATCTAATGGCTTCATTTCTTTTTTTTTTTTTGTCCAACTTCTATATTATTTTCTAAGTGATGCTTCAAGCACTTTTGGAAAACGTAATTCTTAGAGCACAAAAAAATAAATGGGTCGTTTTCTTGCATTTTTTTCTTTTGTTTATACATTTTATATATTGTCTATATAACATATATTGCATCGTTTTCTTACGTCTTATATATTCTCTATACACATGGCTCTTGCATTTATCGTTTTCTTGCATTCTTTTTCATGTGTTATTGTTTTGTTTCCTCTTTTTTTTTTTTTGCAATCATATGCTTCTATATTTATTTGGTAATTAAATATGATAATTTAGATTTAGTATTTAATACTTTCTAACTATGGTTGGAAAGCCAGTTTAACAAAATTAATATGGTCCGTACATGAGATTGAGTGACACATGACATTAATCAGGAGAAGAATTATATGAAATTGTAGGAAATAGAATTATAGAGGAGCCAAGTACAATTAGTTGTAGATGATATGCTATAAATCTCTTACGATAGCTCCGAGTACACAATTTGTAAAACAGAAGAACCACATGGTGCTTTTTTCGGGGAACTCCTCTAACAATCAAATTAGTTATAGAATCACTTTGTATTCAAGCATCCTCAGTTTGCAGTGTATGAAAGCACTTGTACTATGTAATTCATTTGATTTGTAAATGAATTCCATGATAATTTGTATTTAAAAATGAATTCTCTTATTTGGAATATTAATTTGCAATACATGTGCATGGAATTGAAATTAAAATTTGTATTTTACTTAAATAGCCCTCCTTTATTCTATTGGAATTAGTAAAATTTAGGAATGATAAATAAGAACTTTTGAACTATCTAATAAGCACTAGCATGGACTGTTGATGCCTTGACTTATTGATCAATTATTTTTTCTTCGTGTTTTATTGAAAGAAGAATGGTGAGGAAGAGGGTTTGAAATATATTTTATTTTTTTATCTTTGTATTTGAGTCAAAGTTAAACTTAAGTGTAAAAAAAAAATTAAAGGCTAATTTTGTCTTCAAAAGAAAAGAACTAACTTAAAAGACGTTGATTTGTAAATTCTACTTTTTGAGCAAGGATTTGGGTAAGCCTTGAGTAAATCTAAGATTTACAAATCCTGAATTTTTAATTTTTTAAAGTGATGTTTCGAAACATAAAAAGTTGAATTTGCAAATGAATTCTGTAAAATTTTGTGAAATTCATTTGTTCCAAATAGTCATCAAATACACAATATCTTTGTTAATATTGATATATATTTACCAGACAATACTATAAATTTTTACCATATAAATGAGAGTTGAACTATTACCCCAATGAAATAAAGCATAATCCTATCTTTTCTTTTTTAAATGCGTTATTGGTAATATTTCAATTTTTATAGGAATAGTATTTCTATGACTCTTGTAATGAAAAGGCGGTTTGTGCCTTCTTCTAGTTTAGACTGAACGATGGGGCAGGTAAGTCCCCCATCTTCTTGTGGAGGTAAGGTCTATGTCCCCCTCCACTTTTGTATTCTCTTTTTTGGGTAATTAATAAAATTGCAGAGAGAAGTCCCTCTCTTTTTTTTTTTTTTTTTTTTAAATTCCATTACTAATTACACATCTGCTACTCATTTTTTATGATCTTATTATTACGTCTTATCCAAAGCCTAAACAATTACACTAATGTCACGCTCTCTAATGCTATTACATCATTTAAATGACTTAGCACCCCTTTGTGTTTTGTCAAAAGTGCATAATACCCTCATGTGTTTTAAAAGGTAACTGATTACCCCTCAGTGTTTTATAAAAGTAGCTGAATACCCCCCCTGTGTTTTAAGAGGTAGCTAATTACCCTCCTATATTTTATAAAAGTAGTTGATTACCCCCTAATTCTCTGGTAATTGAGATACCAAGATTCGAACTCATAAGGTGGGGGCAAGTAAGGGTGGGGGAAAAAAGAAAAAGTTGGTAATTCATACTTTGCTTCAATTGTTCGTTGAGAATATAACTTTTCATTTTTACCAAGTGATACCAAGTAGATAATTCTTAATTTTCGTAGTGATGAAGTGATACCAGGTACTTTCGATTGCACTTTTGATATGCTTGAGTTTAATTTAATTAATTACAGAATTAATCCTTATGGTACTTCAGTATACGCTTAATGAGGACCAACTTGATTAGTTGTGCAGTTTAAGTTAATGAAATTATAGTGTTGATGGTGTTAGAATTTAAAAAAAAAAAAAAGAGTTTTCTTCAAGTTTAAACAATGCATTGAATCTAATTTTATTCTTTCTTCTTTAATTTTAAATATTGTAGGGATTTTATTATTAAATATTATACTTCTTTCCAACAACCCATGCAAGAATTAATCACCAATGCTATTATTCATAATATTTAATAAGAAATCCTGACTATCTCTTTCAAAAGCCTATTCAACCCTTTTTTTTCTTTTTTTTGGTTTAGGTATAAAGGAAGACGAAATCGTGGTTCGAATTCAAAATCTTTAATTAAAATACTATACTCTCTTACATGATCATTCCAACCAACACTTGAGTGTTATTCAACCTAATTTTGAGTTTCGAATACTTTAGATCCTCATCCTTTATTTACCTCTAATCTTGCTTTCCCTTTTTCTCTGGTCATACACTGATCTTCTTTGACCTGTGCTAGCTCTGTGAGAGTTTTTCTTTTTTCTTTTGTTTTGCCTTTTCTCTCCTTTCCATATAGGTAACCATGTATGTTTATATCTATACGAGCAATGTTAGATGTCTCCCTTTTTTTATCACCCTTTTTCTATCACCAAATTATCACCTTCTAGTTGGCATGCCTAATTGTCATGCCAACTAGATAAATTTAGTTCATTTCTATCTCTTCATTTATTAACTTTATTTAATTTCTTTCTTTTCTTTTATTAAAATTTCTCTCCCTTTGTTTTTCCATTTTTCTCTCCTTAATTAGCGTTTACTATATTCTCTCTCTTTCTCTTCTGTTGTAGCCTTCCATGCGTCAGTAATTTTTTTCCACTTAAAAATCACATAATTGGCTATTATACCCCAAAATTATGCAGACACTTTTGTTATCTCCATGTTTCTCTTTTTGATGTAGTGAGCACAAATATATATTAATAATGTATGTTTATATCCTTTACTTCACAATTGACTATGTCACTTCAATTGATATGCCAATAAATTCTCTTTTTTCTGTAGAAATAATATCTTAGATCTCATCCTAAAACCCGACCTTAGTCTTATATTTTCTAAAGAAATATTAGCTCTTCTCAAAGCTTCCGTCCTTAGACTTAATTAACTTATTTTTTTGCAATCTCAATCATATTTTTCATATTTTCATTTTATGTAATTCTCTCTAAAACTAAAAGAAGATTAAAGATACCAATTTCGCTATATTTTTGTTTAATACTTTTTATGTGCAACATAGAATTATTCTTCTTTTTGGTGCTAGTATATGATAATGATAAGACAAGTGAAAAAATTGTATAGATATCAAAAGTCAAAGTTAAAAAAGGAGGAACCTTTAATTAAGGGAGAGAAAAAATGGAAAAAAGAAGATAGAGAAATTAAATAAAGCTAATAAATAAAGAGATAGAAATAAAATAAATTTATCTAGTTGACATGACAACTACACATACCAACTAGGAGGTGATAATTGAGTAATAAAAAAAGGGTGACATTTAACATTACTCTTTTAAAAAACATTTTTGCGAAGTTATTTTTACATAATGCAAAAATCATTTTCTTTTTCTTTCTCAAATATACTCCTTCATACTTTTTTAAAACCAACATTTGCCCTTAAAATTTTTAAAAGCTCAACATTGTCCAATTTAAGCTAAACAACTAACAACTTTTTTTCAACAACACTTTTAACCAAAGTTCTATATCTCCAAAACTAAAATTTCACATTTAAATCAAATACTCTATCACTTTGTATTCAAGCATCCTTATTTTGCTTTTATTTCAGAATCACTTTGTATTCAAGCATCCTCATTTTGCTTTTATGTCCTCCTTTGATACCCACATTATTTTTTATAGTCATCACATGTACAATATCTTTGTTAATATTGATATATGTTCTCCCGGTGATACAATAAATTTTTATCATATAAATGAGAGTTGAAATATTACCCGATGTTGTAAAGCAAAATCCTATCTCTTCTTTTTTATAAAAAAAAAAATTATTTAATTAACATAACTCCGGAAAATCCAAAAGAAACATCAATATCATTTTAAGTGAGAAGGTAGACAAAAGGATCCAAAACTGAATTTTAAGTGAGAAGGTCAACTATGTCAATATCTTATGGAACTATTTTTTTTTTTTTTTTTTTTAAATCAAACTAATTTATAATGAAAATCACTCCTTTACTAGTTACATGTCCACTACTCATTTTTTATGATCTTATTATTTACGTCTTATTCCAAAGCTTAAAGAATTACATTAATGTGGATCTCTATTACATAATTTTATCGCGGATGAACTACACTAGTCTCTCTTGTGTTTTTAAAAATTACACAATATCCTCCTGTTATCCAAAACTTGTATAATACCCTCTGGTGATTTACTAAACTTAGTCCACGTGTCTCCTCCCCACCTTTTCGGCAACATAGACAATGGAACTACACAAAAAAACTTAAATGCCCTTAATTCTTTTTTTTCTCTCTCTTTTCTCTCTTTTTTTCCTCCTTAATTCTATATACATATATGTGTGTGTGTGTGTGTGTGTTATATACACACACATACCAAACCAAAAAGAAAAAGAGATATATAAATAGGGCGGCTGGGGGGTTAACAGGGTGAAGTTGGGTAGAAAGGCTGATGAGATAGGGTGGGGTAGGGGTCTGACAAGGTGTCAATGGTTGGTGGTGGGGTGGGATGAGGTAAGGGGCTGATGATATAGGGGGTTGGGGAAGATGATCAGAATAAACCTCATGTGTTTGCCAAGTGATGTCAAGTTGGTAATTCACATATTCAAACGAGTTCGAATTTCATTGGGTAGGGGAAGGTGGGGGTGAGGGGAAAAAGTTGGTAATTCATACTTTTACTTCAATTATTCATTGAGAATATAATTTTTCGTTTTCACCAAATGATACCAAGTAGATAATTTTTACTTTTCTTAGTGACGAAGTGGTACCAGGTTCTTTTAATTGTACTTTTGAAATGCTTAAGTTTAATTTAGTTAATTGTAGAGAATTTATCATTATACTAGTTCATAACTGAGTACTGAACATTTTTGCTATGTTATAAGCTATAGTGAGAGAGTCTCTTATATGTAAAGTAATCTATCTTGGTCATTGGAGGACTTTTCAAACTTATCTTACTAGTGCATGTGTAATGCATTAGACTGGAAACATTGATCGATTTTCTCGGTTAGTATAAAATTAGAGCACAATATTGGTCAACCAAGTTTTAAAAAACTGCAAGCATACGGGTTAGTGTCATACATGATTGAGTGTGAGAATCGTATCCACAGCCACAGGAAGGCTTCTAAGTGAATTCTAGTAGAGTTTGTGTGAAATTTTACAGGGAGAATACCTTAAGTGTGGAGTGAGCTTGTCAAACCACTTAAAAATCCTTGCACAGAAGAGAATTTTATTGTAGCATTGCAAATTTTAAAAGTTGTATATTACCTTAATTTCTTAATCCTAATTCACCCCCTATTAGTATTATTAACTCCAATAATATCTCAGTTGTTAATTTAACTTGTTAGATTCTTCACAATAAGACTTGATGTTAAAATATGAAAAACTGGTAGTAATATTCGAAATACGTTGGTGTGGCTCTAGAATTAGTTACAAGAGTTTTATGGGAAGTCGTCTTCACCAAATTAGGCTTTTTTGGATTTTATTTACTTGGCTTGAACTAAGTAGAATGACCCTTTTCTTTTATTGATTTTTATTTTCTTTGAAAGATAATCAATATTATGAAGTTGGTACAGGTATGGATTACGTATATTTTAAAATCTTATTATGGTGAATGTTTTGGATTTTTTGATACTAATTATTATTATCCTTAATTGTATCATGTTCTAATTTAATGCATAAAAATTATGGTCTTATTGTTTGAATCACTAATTTTTGTGTTCAATCAAATTATTATCTATTATACATAATTGCATGACATAAATCTTTTTAAAATAAGTTTTAAAACAAATAATGTGTTTCGCAACTATAGGGTGAATAGTACCAGTTACTATTCACATGAACAATGACCAGGGTCAATGTTCACTGGAATAGTGTGTGACCATCAAGTCACTTGACGTAGGGAGTTTTATGAGTTACGTTGATTTTTCTATAAACATAAAGATTAAAATTTGGGATCAATTAAAACGTGTTTCAATCATGAATACCTATAAAATATTTTTGCTTGCACTTTTCAATTAAGCTTTGATAAGGACTACTATGTACCACTTGCACCATATCTTCAAGGTTGTGACCTAGCTAGGGTAGAATGAGATTTGAGCCCTTTTTAAGTGGGCTTTGAAATACACTAAGTTCTAGGTAACGCACTATCTTTTCGTTTGGATTCCCTTTCGCTTGTGATGGTCGAGTCAATCTAGCTAGCCATCTTTTAATTATATTACTAGTTGTCAGCGTAACCGTATGTGGGTTTCAACATAGTGATTTGATGGGATTTCAGATTTTGGAGTATGGCTCAACATTTTTGCACTGTGACTATAGCTCATTTTTGCACAAAAGTGCCCATGACAAGAAATAGATTGTTTTTATTAAATATTCAAAATCATGTTGCAAAATGTCTTAAAGCTTGTGTAAAAGAAGTTTCTTGGTTATGGAACTTGAGATTTGGGCACATAAATTTTGAAAATCTTTCTTTAATGTCAAGAAAGAATATGGTGCATGGATTGCCTTTCATCAATCATCCGGAACAGATTTGTGAGGGATGTCTTTTTGGAAAACAAGCTAGAAAAAGTTTTCCAAATGAGGCTACATTAAGAGCAACGAGACCACTAGAACTTGTCCATACTAATATTTGCGGGCCAATTAATCCTTGCTCCTATGGTAAAAATAAATATTTTATCCTTTTTATTGATGATTATAGCCGTAGGACTTGGGTTTATTTTTTAAAAGAAAAATTTGAAGCTTTTTACAAGTTCAAGAAATTTAAAGCTCTTGCTGAAAAAGAAAGTGGTTGGGAGATCAAAGCCTTGAGATCTGATAGAGGTGGAGAATTCACATCAAGAGAATTCAACAATTTTTGTGAAGAGAATGGCATTCGACGCCCTTTGACAGCTCCTCGATCACCTCAACAGAATGGAGTTGCTGAGAGAAAAAATAGAGTTGTTCTTGAGATGGTTCGAAGCATGTTAAAATCTAGAAGTATGCCTAAAGAATTTTGGGCTGAAGCAGTTGATTGTGCAGTTTATCTATTGAATCGTTGTGTCACAAAGAGTCTCTCTAACAAGACACCATTAGAAGCATGGAGTGGAAGAAAGCCAACAATCAAGCACTTAAGGGTTTTTGGAAGCATTGCTTATGCTCATGTTCCTGATCAAAATCGAATCAAGCTTGATGACAAAAGCCAAAAGCTAGTTTTCATTAGGTATGAAAAGAGTTCCAAAGCATACAAGCTCTACAATCCTACTAATGGGAGAATTGTTGTGAGTAGAGATGTCCTATTTGATGAAGAAGCTGAATGGGATTGGAATGTCAAAGAGCAAAAAGAATACAAATTCTTACCCATACAAGAGCAAGAAGTAGAAGTCAATGAAGACTCTATATCTCCAAATTCATCTCTAACTCCAACTCAAACTCCATCTCCATATCAAGCTCCAACTTCATCTCAAGGAGACATTACTTCAACAAGTTCAAGTTCGCATGAAAAGACCCCCCGTTTCAGAAGCTTGGATGAAATTTATGAGGTAACTCGAAATTTAAATGATGAACTGACTCTCTTTTGTCTACTTGCTGATTGTGAACCAATAAGCTTTGAGGAAGCTAATGAGAATGAAAGATGGAGACAAGCCATGGATGAAGAAATCAAGGCAATAAAGAAGAATGACACTTGGGAGCTTGCAACTTTACCCAAAGGCCACAAAGCCATTGGAGTAAAGTGGGTTTACAAGATAAAGAAGAATGCTAAAGGTGAAGTTGAAAGGTACAAGGCAAGACTAGTTACAAAAGACTATAGTCAACGAGCTGGCATTGACTATGATGAGGTATTTGCTCCTGTTGCACGCTTGGAAACTATAAGATTTATCATATCTCTAGCAGCCCAACACAGATGGAAGATTTATCAATTGGATGTTAAATCTGCATTCCTGAATGGTTTTCTTGATGAAAAGGTATATATTCAACAACCATTAGGCTATGTGGAGAAAGGGTGTGAAAATAAAATTTTAAAGTTGAAGAAATCTCTCTATGGCCTAAAACAAGCTCCAAGAGCTTGGTATAGTAGAATTGATGAATATTTCCGTCATAATAATTTCTCCAAGTGTTCGCACGAGCATACTCTTTATACCAAACATGAGAATGGCGATGTGTTGATTGTTTGTTTGTATGTGGATGACTTAATTTTTACTGGCAACAATCCAAATTTATTTGAAGATTTCAATAGGACAATGGCAAGAGAATTTGAGATGACTGATATTGGACTCATGTCTTATTATCTTGGAATTCAAGTGAAGCAAACAGATGAAGGAATATTTGTTTCTCAAGAAGGCTACGCAAGGGAAATTCTCAAGAAATTCAAGATGGAAAATTGTCAACCTGTTAACACCCCTATTGAATGTGGAGTACAATTGTCAAAGGTTGATGAAGAAGAACATGTAAATCCAACATTTTTCAAGAGCCTGGTTGGAAACTTGAGATACTTGACCTGTACAAGACCAGATATTCTTTTTGGTGTAGGACTTGTGAGTCGCTTTATGGAGTCCCCTACTAATACACATCTGAAGACTGCCAAAAGAATACTTCGCTACATCAAAGGAACTGTTGATTATGGACTTTTATACTCCCACCCAGAGGATTTCAAACTTGTGGGGTATAGTGACAACGATTGGGCTGGTGATTTTGATGATCGAAAGAGTACTAGTGGATATCTTTTCTTCATGGGAGATACAACATTCACTTGGAGTTCCAAAAAGCAACCCATTGTCACACTTTCTACATGTGAAGCTGAATATGTAGCTGCTACTTCATGTGTTTGTCATGCTCTATGGTTAAGGAATTTGATGAAAGAACTTAAGATGCCTCAAGAAGAGCCAGTAGAGATCTATGTTGATAACAAGTCTGCAATTGCCTTAGCCAAGAATCCAGTATTTCATGAAAGAAGCATGCACATTGACACACGTTACCATTTCATCAGAGAATGCATCACAAGGAAGGAAGTGAAGATAGAGTATGTGAAGTCTCAAGATCAAGTTGCAGACATTCTTACAAAGCCACTCAAGAGTGACGTGTTTATGAAGCTTAGAGCTTTGCTCGGAGTTACGAGAGTCAAATCAAGTTTAAGGGGGGATGTTAGAAGATAAACTTGATTTGGATTAGGACTCTATTAAATAAGTTCTAGTTAGATTTAAATTGTTTTTGACTAGATAGTATTTCCTAGTGGGTAATGGTTTCCTAGAACCATATCCTAATTGACATATGTTTTTTGTGAATCTATAAATAGGGGTCAGTCCTTTCAATTGTAGTCATACCAAATACATACCAAATATTAGAGCAATAAAGATTTTGTTTAGAGTCTCCATATTATTTCTCTCTACGATAAAATAGCCTCTTCTATATTCCAACAGTCCAGCAAAAAGTCGCACTCCTTGCACTCATAGAAGAACCCATTAAAACTCCATTTGCAGATTGTACAATTAGAAAAACGAAAAAACTCCTGGAAATGGCTGAGGGAGAGTTTGTGCTGTGTATGATGGGAAGATGATAGCTCTTTTGGTAGCTGAGCACAATCTAAATGGATCAAGTATTTGCATTCAGCACAAGTATAACATGTACCTGAAATGGGTTCACCGCAACCATCCCACACTGTCTCCTGATCATCATCGGTCATTTCTATGTAATCATCTTGGACACTGTCGAGAATCAAAGGGTGATCATGGCTGAAGTGGTTAATTTCTGTTGATAATTCAATCTGTGGGATGCTATTTTGCTCGAGGAAATGTCGAATCAGTTGTGAAGATAATGTCTCCGCAGGCAAGCAGATCAAATATGATGTGACCCCACCATCACTAGAATTATAAAAAAATAAAAAAAATAAAAAATGTCATTGTTAGATGAAATTAGCAGATCGAGCAAGTCTTTATACTTTTGATTTTTAATGGTTTTAGGGCCTGGAAACAAAAAGAAAGAAACTCAAGTGAAGAAAGTATGCAGATTATGGATTCTGTTGTCATTCTAGACGGATCGATTTTGATGCAAACATTGATGGTTTAAGTAAATCAATTAGACTATTCCATGGCAAAAATTACACAATTGCATAAATATATATTCTATAACCAAGAAAAAGTGAGAAAGCAGAAAAGAATTAAGAGAGAATCTTATGAGTTAAAAGCATCCTCTTGGGACTCAGATGTGATGTACTTGAGATGGACGAAGTATCTACAAAGGCCACAATAATATACCCAATAAAGTGGGTGTAGTCTTTCACGACAGATATCACAATCAAATCCGTAAGACCGGTATTTTTCAGGAAGACAATAAGATAGGGAGAGAGGGTGAGGGTGGTCTTTGTGCGACGAGCTGATTGGAAGTGATCCACAAGTCTTGTGGATCCAGAATGAGCATACAGTACAATCATACAACTCATCTTTCTTTTCTATGCCGCAAGCATCACAGTTGAATAAAGCACTTCTTTTCTTGTGTTTTAAGGGGTGATGATGTCTTGTGTGTTTAAATATTGTGTCCTGATGGCTAGTGTTTTCAGATGTGTCTTCAACACTTTGTGCACATAAAACATCCAGTGGGTGTTGTGGATGCATAGTGGGTGTCATCCACATCAAACCTACACTTGGAACAGTGATAGTTAAAACGACGCCAACCTTTTTTGCAGATATCACAATAGGATTCTTCATAAGGTGGTTCTGCAAAGAGTTTAAGAGGGTGTTGTGGATGCATTATATGTGTAATCTCTAATGGTAATTCGGCACAGGATTTGTGAAGGAAGACTTTACATCTGCTGCAACAATATGCTGTTGATCCAGAGACTACTGGTTGTTCACAACCATAACAAACAACTTTCTTGCGCTCGTGATCATCTCCTTGCAAGTCCTTGATCAGTACAAGGGGATGATTATGGCTAAAATGATTAATCTCCATGTGTGTTTTACTCTTTGTTAATTTTACTCTCTTTCTGTCTCACAATTCAAATGCCACGAATGCAAACTTTTGAGAATAATGACCCCATATAAATAGATCATGAAAGCCAAATAATTAATGTTTGTGAGAATAAACTTTTCGTGTCCAGAAAGTGATGTCAAATTGGTAATTCATAATTTGCTTCAATTGTTCATTGAGAATATAATTTTTCATTTTCACCAAGTTATACCAATTGTAGATAATTCTTACCTTCCGTAGTGACCAAGTGATACCAAATTCTTTCTATTTCACTTTTAAAATGCTTAAGTTTAATTTAATTAATTGAGACTTGACTCATCTACAATTCTATTATCTACAATTTCATACAATACTTATTCTGATCAATATCATGTGTCACTAAATCTCATCTATGGACCACATTAATTTTGCTAAACCAACTTTTCAACCATAATAACAAAGTATTAAATATCAAATCTAAACTACCATGTTTAATTAGCAAACAAATATGGAAGGATAAGATATATATATTTTACTATCTGTAGTACCATGTTCTCTCAAATTTTCATTTTGACGTTATTGTGTGAAGTTACAGCTGAACTATAATTTGTAGGACTTGTAAATTCCCTCCCAATTCACTAAAATTTGAGATAATTAGAAGTAAAATTACTAACTTTACACCATTAATATGAGTTTTTTTTTGTAATAATCGACATGAGATTTGCTCAAACAAATATTATATGACTTTTTTTTTTCAAAAAAGAAAGAAAACAGAAATCGTATGACTTGGAAAAATAATCTAATGGCTTCATTTCTTCTTCTTTTTTTTTGGTCCAACTTCTATATTATTTTCTAAGTGATGCTTCAAGCACTTTTGGAAAACGTAATTCTTAGAGCACAAAAAAATAAATGGGTCGTTTTCTTGCATTTTTTTCTTTTGTTTATACATCTTATATATTGTCTATATAACATATATTGCATCGTTTTCTTACATCTTATATATTCTCTATACACATGGCTCTTGCATTTATCGTTTTCTTGCATTTTTTTTCATGTGATATTGTTTTGTTTCCTTTTTTTTTTTTTTGCAATCATATGCTTTTATATTTATTTGGTAATTAAATATGATAGTTTAGATTTAGTATTTAATACTTTCTAACTATGGCTGGAAAGTCAGTTTAACAAAATTAATGTGGTCCGTAGAAGAGATTGAGTAGCACATGGCATTAATCAGGAGGAGAATTATATGAAATTGTAGGAAATAGAATTATAAAGGAGCCAAGTGCAATTAGTTGTAGATGATATGGTATAAATCTCTTACGATAGCTCCGAGTACACAATTAGCAAAACAGAAGAACCACATGGTGCTTTTTTCGGGAAACTTCTCTAACAATCAAATTAGTTATAGAATCACTTTGTATTCAAGCATCCTCAGTTTGCTTCAATGCCTTCCTTTGATACCTACATTTTCTTTTACATAGTGTATGAAAGCACTTGTACTGTGTAATTCATTTGATTTATAAATGAATTCCATGAGAATTTGTATTTAAAAATGAATTCTCTTATTTGGAATAGTAATTTGCAATACATGTGCATGGAATTGAAATTAAAATTTGTATTTTACTCAAATAGCCCTCCTTTATTCTATTGGAATTAGTAAAATTTAGGAAATAAGAACTTTTGAACTATCTAACAAGCACTAGCATGGACTGTTGATGCCTTGACTTATTGACCAATTATTTTTTCTTTGTGTTTTATTGAAAGAAGAATGGTGAGGGAGAGGGTTTGAAATATATTTTATTTTTTTATCTTTGTAATTGAGTCAAAGTTAAACTTAAGTGTAAAAAAAAATTAAAGGGTAATTTTGTCTTCAAAAGAAAAGAACTAACTTAAAAAATGTTGATTTGTAAATTCCACTTTTTGAGCAAGGATTTGGGTAAGCCTTGAGCAAATCTAAGATTTACAAATCCAGAATTTTTAATTTTTTAAAGTGATGGTTCGAAACATAAAAAGTTGAATTTGCAAATGAATTCTATAAAATTTGTGAAATTTATTTGTTCTAAATAGTCATCAAATACACAATATCTTTGTTAATATTGATATACATTCTCCAGACAATACTATAAATTTTTACCATATAAATAAGAGTTGAACCACTACCCCAATGAAATAAAGCATAATCCTATCTTTTCCTTTTTAAACACGTTATTGGTCATATTTCAATTTTTACAAGAATAGTATTTATAGGACTCTTGTAATGAAGAGGCGGTTTGTGCCTTCTTCTAGTTTAGACTGGACGATGGGATAAGTAAATCTCCCATCTTCTTGTGGAAGTAAGGTCTATGTCCCCCTCCACTTTTGTATTCTCTTTTTTGGGTAATTAATAAAATTGCAGAGGGAAGTCCCTCTCCTTTTTAAAAAAAAAAAAAAAATTCCATTACTAATTACGCATCCGCTACTCATTTTTTATGATCTTATTATTACGTCTTATCCAAAGCCTAAACAATTACACTAATGGCACGCTCTCTAATGCTATTACATCATTTAAATGACTTAGCACCCCTATGTGTTTTGTTAAAAGTGCATAATACCCTCCTGTGTTTTAAAAGGTAGCTGATTACCCTCAGTGTTTTATAAAAGTAGCTGAATAACCCCCTATGTTTTAAAAGGTAACTGATTACCCTCTTGTATTTTATAAAAGTAGCTGATTACCCCCTTATTCTCTGGTAATTGAGATACCAAGGTTCGAACTCATAAGGTGGGAACAAGTAAGGGTGGGGGAAAAAAGAAAAAGTTGGTAATTCATACTTTGCTTCAATTGTTCGTTGAGAATATAACTTTTCATTTTTACCAAGTGATACCAAGTAGATAATTCTTAACTTTTGTAGTGATGAAGTGATACCAGATACTTTCAATTGCACTTTTGATATGCTTGAGTTTAATTTAATTAATTACAGAATTAATCCTTATGGCACTGCAGTATACCCTTAATGAGGACCAACTTGATTAGTTGTGCAGTTTAAGTTAATGAAATTATAAAGTTGATGGTGGTAGAATTTAAAAAAAAAAAAAGAAGAGTTTTCTTCAATTTTAAACATTGCATTGAATCTAATTTATTCTTTATTCTTTAATTTTAAATATTGTAGGGATTTTATTATTAAATATTATACTTCTTTCCAACAACCCATGCAAGAATTATTCACCAATGCTATTATTCATAATATGTCTCGCTTATAAAATATTTAATATGAAATCCTTACTATCTCTTTCAAAAGCCTATTCAACCCTTTTTTTTTCTTTTTTTTTGGTTTAGGGATAAAGGAAGACGAAATCGTAGTTCGAATTCAAAACCTTTAATTAAAATACTATACTCTCTTACTTGATCATTCCAACCAACACTTGAGTGTTATTCAACCTAATTTTGAGTTTAGAATACTTTAGATCCTCATCCTTTATTTACCTCTAATCTTCCTTTCCCTTTTTCTCTGGTCATACACTGATCTTTTTTTACCTGTGCTATAGCTCTGTGAGAGTTTTTGTTTATTTTGTTTTGCCTTTTCTCTCCTTTCCATATAGGTAACCATGTATGTTTATATCTATACGAGCAATGTTAGATGTTACCATTTTTCTATCACCAAATTATCACCTTCTAGTTGGCATACCTAGTTGTCATGCCAACTAGATAAATTTAGTTCATTTCTCTCTCTTCATTTATTAACTTTATTTAATTTCTCTATTTTCTTTTATTAAAATTTCTCTCTCTTTGTTTTTCCATTTTTCTTTCCTTAATTAGCATTTACTATATTCTCTCTCTTTCTCTTATGTTTTAGCCTTCCATACGTCAGTAATTTTTTTCCACTTAAAAATCACATAATTGGCTATTATACCCCAAAATTATGCAGATACTTTTGTTATCTCCATGTTTCTCTTTTTGATGTAGTGAGCACAAATATATATTAATAATGTATGTTTATATCCTTTACTTCACAATTGACTATGTCACTTCAATTGATATGCCAATAAATTCTCTCTCTCTCTCTCTTTTTTTTTTTTTTTTTTGTAGAAATAATATCTTAGATCTCATCCTAAAATCCGACCTTAGTCTTATATTTTCTAAAGAAATATTAGCTCCTCTCAAAGCTTTCGTCCTTACACTTAATTAACTTATTTTTTTGCAATCTCAATCATATTTTTCATATTTTCATTTTATGTAATTCTCTCTAAAACTAAAAGAAGATTAAACATACTAATTTCGCTATATTTTTGTTTATTACTTTTTATGTGCAACATAGAATTATTCTTCTTTTTGGTGCTAGTATATGATAATGATAAGACAAGTGAAAAAATTGTATAGATATCAAAAGTCAAAGTTAAAAAAGGAGGAAACTTTAATTAAGGGAGAGAAAAAATGGAAAAAAGAAGATAGAGAAAATAAATAAAGCTAATAAATGAAGAGAGAGAAATAGAATAAATTTATCTAGTTGACATGACAACTACACATACCAACTAGGAGGTGATAATTGAGTGATAAGAAGAGGGTGACGTTTAACATTACTCTTTTAAAAAACGTTTTTGCGAAGTTATTTTTACATAATGCAAAAAGTCATTTTCTTTTTCTTTCTCAAATATACCCCTTCATACTTTTTTAAAACCAACATTTGTCCTTAAAATTTTTAAAAGTTCAACATTGTCCAATTTAAGCTAAACAACTAACAACTTTTTTTTTTAACAACACTTTTAACCAAAGTTCTATATCTCAAAAACTAAAATTTCACATTTAAATCAAATACTCTATCACTTTGTATTCAAGCATCCTTATTTTGCTTTTATTTTAGAATCACTTTGTATTCAAGCATCCTCATTTTGCTTTTATGTCCTCCTTTGATACCCACATTATTTTTTATAGTCATAACATGTACAATATCTTTGTTAATATTGATATATGTTCTCCTGGTGATACAATAAATTTTTATCATATAAATGAGAGTTGAAATATTACCCGATGTTGTAAAGCAAAATCCTATCTCTTCTTTTTAAAAAAAAAAAAATTATTTAATTAACATAACTCCGGAAAATCCGAAAGAAACATCAGTATTATTTTAAGTGAGAAGGTAGACAAAAGGATCCAAAACTGAATTTTAAGTGAGAAGGTCAACTATGTCAATATCTTATGGAACTATTTTTTTTTTTTTTATAAAAAAAATCAAACTAATTTATAATGAAAATCACTCCTTTACTAGTTACATGTCCACTACTCATTTTTTATGATCTTATTATTTATGTCTTATTCCAAAGCTTAAAGAATTACATTAATGTGGATCTCTATTACATAATTTTATCGCCAACCAGTATTAGTAGCTCTCTAACTCTATTACATAATTTTATCGCGGATGAACTACACTAGCCTCTCCTGTGTTTTTAAAAATTACACAATATCCTCCTGTTATCCAAAACTTGTATAATACCCTCTTGTGATTTACTAAACTTAGTCCACGTGCCTTCTTCCTACCTTTTCGGCAACATAGACAATGGAACTACACAAAAAAACTTAAATGCCCTTAATTCTTTTTTTTTTCTCTCTTTTCTCTCTTTTTTTCCTCCTTAATTCTATATACATATATATGTGTGTGTGTGTTATATACACACACATACCAAACCAAAAAGAAAAAGAGATATATAAAGAGGGTGGCTGGGAGGTTAACAGGGTAGAGTTGGGTAGAAAGGCTGATGAGATGGGGTGGGGTAGAGGCCTGACAAGGTGTCAATGGTTGGTGGTGGGGTGGGATGAGGTGGGGGGCTAATGATGTAGGGGGTTGGGGAAGATGATCAAAATAAACCTCCTGTGTTTGCCAAGTGATGTCAAGTTGGTAATTCACACATTCAGACGAGTTCGAATTTCATTGGGTAGGGGAAGGTGGGGGTAAAGGGAAAAAGTTGGTAATTCATACTTTACTTCAATTATTCATTGAGAATATAATTTTTCGTTTTCACCAAGTGATACCAAGTAGATAATTTTTACTTTTCTTAATGATGAAGTGGTACCAGGTTCTTTTAATTGTACTTTTGAAATGCTTAAGTTTAATTTAGTTAATTGTAGAGAATTTATCATTATACTAGTTCATAACTGAGTACTAAAGCTAAACATTTTTGCTATGTTATAAGGTATAGTGAGAGAGTCTCTTATATGTAGAGTAATCTATCTTGGTCATTGGAGGACTTTCCAAACTCATCTTACCAGTGCATGTGTAATGCATTAGACTGGAAACATCGATCGATTTTCTCAGTTAGTATAAAATTAGAGCACAATATTGGTCAACCAAGTTTTAAAAAACTGCAAGTGTACGGGTCAGTGTCATACATGATTGAGTGTGAGAATCGTATCCCCAGCCACAGGAAGGCTTCTAAGTGAATTCTAGTAGAGTTTGTGTGAAATTTTACAGGGAGAATACCTTAAGTGTGGAGTGAGCTTGTCAAACCACTTAAAAATCCTTGCACATAAGAGAATTTTATTGTAGCATTGCAAAATTTAAAAGTAGTGTATTACTTTAATTTCTTAATCCTAATTCACCCCCTATTAGTATTATTACCTCCAATAATATCTCAGTTGTTAATTTAACTTGTTAGATTCTTCACAATAAGACTTGATGTTAAAATATGAAAAACTGGTAGTAATATTCGAAATACGTTGGTGTGGCTCTAGAATTAGTTACAAGAGTTTTATGGGAAGTCGTCTTCACCAAAATTAGGCTTTTTTGGATTTTATTTACTTGGCTTGAACTAAGTAGAATGACCCTTTTCTTTTATTGATTTTTATTTTCTTTGAAAGATAATCAATATTATGAAGTCAGTACATGTATGGATTACGTATATTTTAAAATCTTATTATGGTGAATGTTTTGGATTTTTTGATACTAATTATTATTATCCTTAATTGTATCATGTTCTAATTTAATGCATAAAATGGTCTTATTGTCTGAATAACTAATTTTTGTGTTCAATTAAATTATTATCTATTCTACATAATTGCATGATATTAATCTTTTTAAAATAAGTTTTAAAACAAATAATGTGTTTGGCAACTATAGGGTGAATAGTACCAGTTACTATTCACATGAACAATGACCAGGGTCAATGTTCACTGGAATAGTGTGTGACCATCAAGTCACTAGACATAGGGAGTTTTATGAGTTACGTTGATTTTTCTATAAACATAAAGATTAAAATTTGGGACCAATTAAAACGTGTTTCAATCATGAATACCTATAAAACATTTTTTCTTGCACTTTTCACTTAAGCTTTGATAACGACTACTATGTACCACTTGCACCATATCTTCAAGTTTGTGACCTAGCTAGGGTAGAATGAGATTTGAGGCATTTTTAAGTAGGGTTTGAAATACACTAAGTTCTAGGTAACGCATTATCTTTTCGTTTCGATTCCCTTTCGCTTGTGATGGTCGAGTCAATCTAGCTAGCCATCTTTTAACTATGTTACTAGTTGTCACCGTAACCGTATGTGGGTTTCAACATAGTGATTTGATGGGATTTCAGATTTTGGAGTATGGCTCAACACTTTTGCACTGTGACTATAGCTCATTTTTGCACCTTTTGCGTGGCATACACTTATCCATAACTAAATAAATAAATAAAAATATTTTATAAAGTTCGTTTTAGTTATGGCATGGTATTTGGATTTACCTTTCTTCTAATTGTATTATTTTGTGGATTGGTGAGGAATAGGTCTTTTTGCAAGGGCACATGGATAAAAGACTACCTTGGTAGTAGGACATCAGTCTTTCTTTTACGTTTTTTTGTTAATAATTGAGAGTTGTGTCTCCCTAGTTGAAATTTTTAGTATAGTTATTACTATAGTTTTATGATCTTATAAATGCTTATATTTGTAGGTTTATTCAACAATTTATTTTGGGACTCGCATATTTTTAGTTAGTTTGATTGGTTTAATCTTTAGTTTTGAAATTAGAGCCTTGTGCGCTTAGGAATGATACTTTTCTTTTTTAATTACACGACAGCTGCGTCCAAAATCGTCTTATTAGTGACATTGGGGCGTGTCAGGACTAGATGAGGAGAGAGCAAGAGCTATTAATTAGCTAATCTAGTACAGTGGATGACATACTTCCAAATGATGGAAGTGATAACCAAGATGGTTGATGTGAAAAAACATTTCAACATTTTTTTCATTTAAAGTATTTCTTTAATTATTACATCAAACGATAATCATGATTAGGATTATACTGAAATAGTCATTAGTCTTTTACATAGTCGGTAGGACTCAGACCTCATCAGTCCAAACTAACTCTCCATGTAGGAGTGTTGAGTATTTCGCGTTGTAACCAATATGGATCAACAACCTCTTTCTTCTCTCTCGGCCTCTGGAAGAAGCTCCTCCACTGATCCATGGTACGCCTTAGACGAATACTCTTTTGACCTCCAAAGAGAAATTGGATCAAGTCTTTTGCTAATCGAGTGATCTCCTCACCTTCAATGATGCATGCATATACTGAAAGGAATGAAGATAACGGATGATGTTAATTCAATAAACATATATATAGTCAGGATGATTCATTCATTGTATGAATCCACTAAGGCAGCGCAAGCACATAAAAGCAATAAAAAAAAAAAATTTGTGATACTTGTTTGGCTATGTAAAGCAAGAAAGTTCTAGATTTAATTCATGAATATTTTTGTTTGTTATTTCGTGAAATTGATTGAGGGTTTTCATATGTCTCTTTCTGCTCGTTCTTTTGAGATATATAACATATTATTTACACTATTGATTGAAAATATTAAGAACCCTAATTTTTAGTTTAATCTGAGACCCACTTGCAAATTACAGTAAAATCTAATCATTAATTGGTTAAATTGATGCCAAAATTGAATTCCTTGGCGTTAAAAACCTAGGATTATAGTGTTTATTTGCGTAAAACGGATAAAAATTGATCTGTTTGTGTGATAGATTAGTTTTCGGGCTTAAACGGGCCGCGTCAGCCCGATCTGGAGGTTGAAGACGACTGTCAGTTTCTTAGGGTTTATATTTTTATCTTTAAGTTTTGTTCTAACTCATGGGGTAGCCGCAGTGGTTAAGTGCATGTGTTAGTATTAGAAGGTTTCAAGTTCGATCCTTCCCAATGTCATTCAATTTATTCCAGCTACGTCCTATTAGTTTAAATAAAACACAGTTTATTTCCATTCCACATACAGAGGGAGTCTAGCTGGCTTAATGACTTATTTAGAAGCCTGACGTTGCGTGTTCGACTCTTTGTAGGCTATAGCTGTGTTTTACTTTTATTTTATCAAGTATAAATTGAACGCAGTGGAAGACGTATATATATATATTTTAGTACCATCTTAGTCAGAGCTGGAGCTTAGTGCAGCTGGTTGAGGTCTTCAAATATTTAGCTAATGTCGCGGGTTCGAATCCCTTGAATGAGTTTTGTGTTTTAATTTTTCCTTGTGAACTGAACCTTGCAGAGTAATATATATATAGTCTATTCTAGTCTTAGTTTGTTGCAACAAATGGTTTGGGCTATTGGTTAAAATCCTTTGTGAGGTTTATGAAGGTCATGAGTTCAAACCTTCTTAGTTTTATATGTTATTTTATTTTTTTTTATTTTTTTTTTCACATCCATGTTGTCACCAAAAGAAAAGTTGTGTTTGACAATTGGATTATTTTATTTCCTAGGTTTTGGAATTATTGTCTTTTCTATTATTGAACTATTATATTTAGTACATATTTTACATGGTAATTTTAAATCATGCCTAAATTAATTAAAGTTGATTTAAAAAAAAAAAAAAAAGAGTTTTTTTTTAGGTCTCTGAATTCAATGTAAACTTGTACCTTCTCTAATTAATTTGGAGTTTATGTATTTTTCTCTACTAATACTTTATGTGCATCATATGTGTTATATTGAGTAAAAGAATTTTGTTCAAATTTATACTCGAATGCAATTTTATTGATCATAGAGACACATTATATTAAAGTGTTTCATATTGTGTGGTCAACTACATACATGACAGTTTCATTAGTATTAGGCACTATTTTTCCTAATGAGTTGGCAGCATAGGTTTGATTGGGCGAAATTCACCAAAGTGACTAGTCTAATTAAATCTATGACTTTTCTCATATTGGTTGGGAAACTACCATAGTAAAGTGCTCAATGATCGCCCAAAGGAGGTCATTATATGACTTTAGCCAGGTAGCATGAACATAAAGTATGGGTCGAGATTATACTATTGTTAGGGAGTTCAGTTGCCCAAAGGTGATTGACTTTTTCTTTCAGTGGGATGATTTCATTGACGCTTTATGTTAAAAGGGTACATATTTACATGTTATGTTACCTGCCCAAAGGTGGGGATGTAATGATGTGCCTGGGCTCTTTTGTTTTAAGTGCTTATTTTGTAATGGAACGTGTATGCCTATTTCTTCCTGACATTGCATTCTTTTCTTGAACAGTTTCTTTTGCTTTGAACAATGTGACCACTACTTTTGAGGTCCTGAATGGGCAAAATTTTAATAAGTGGAAGGCAGACATTGAGTTTTTCCTGGGAGTAGCTGACCTTGACTTAGCCCTACGTTCTAATGCACCTACTGATTTGACTGATAAAAGTACTGATGAGGAAAAGGCATATTATACACGTTGGAAAAGGTCTAATCGCCTTGCTTTAATGACTATGAAGAGGACCATAGCTGAACATCTAATTAGTGGTTTATCTGCAACTGAGAAAGCTAAAGATTTTCTAGCTGATGTAGGACAAAGATACAAAGTATCCAATAATGCTGAAACTGGAGACCTAATGAGTGAACTTACGAGTATGAAATATGATAAACAAAGTGGGGTCAGGGATTATGTTCTGAAAATGGTTCATGTCCAAACCAAACTCAAATCCCGTAGTGTCATAATCCCAGATTCCTTTATTGTTCACCATGCCCTTAACACCTTACCTTCTGAGTTCTCTCACATCAAAACTGCCTATAATACCCAAAAGGAAGCTTGGAGTGTCAATGACCTGATTACCCAATGTGTTGCTGAGGAAAACAAAGTTAAGAGTGAAAATCCTGAGGTTGCATTACTTGTTTCGAACCCTAAGGGCTATTCTGATAAAGCTAGTACCTCAAAATTTAATGGTCATGCTCCTAAGAAAGGTCAGGGTTTTAAAAAGGGTGGTAACGGTCAGAATTATAGTGCAGGAGGTCCCAAAACTGCTACCACTAAGTTTGATAAGAAGTGCTACTTTTGTAAGAAAAAGGGTCATAAAAGAGCTAATTGTTACAAGTACAAGTCATGGGTAGAGAAAAAGAAGGCTGAAGAAGGTAATTCACTAGCTTATGTTTGTTTAGAATCTAATTTAGTTGATGTTCCATCAAATACTTGGTGGATTGATAGCGGTGCAACTGTTCATGTTGCCATTTCTTTGCAGGGGTTAAAAAACAAACGGAGGCCAAGTGAATTAGAGTCAAAGATTAAAGTTGGGAATAATGTTGCCGTTGAAGTTGAATTCATAGGATCTGTTAGTTTACGTTTAAAGACTGGTTTTTAACTTGTTTTGGAAAATGTTTTTTATGTGCCGTCTTTCAGACGGAATTTAATTTCTGTTTCTGTTTTGGACAAGCTTGGCTATGTTTTTAACTTTGGAAACGGCAAAGTGCAATTGATTTTTAATTCTACAGTTATTGGTGAATGTCTTCTGTTCAATGGTTTATATCAGTTGTTTTTGTTCCCAGAAAATTCTTATGATTCTTTTACTACATAAAAATTTTCTTCTAAAAGGGTTTTAATTAAAGAAACTTCCTCTTTACTGTGGCATAAAAGATTGTGCCATATTTCAAGAGAAAGGGTTGAAAGACTCATTAAAACTGACATTTTGCCTTCTCTAAATTTTGATGATCTTGAAACTTGTGTTGGGTGTATAAGGGGTAAGCTCACTAAAGTTAAAAGGAAATATGCTACCCGTAGTTCTAACCTCTTGGAGGTCATACACACAGATATTAGTGGACCTTATTCTGTTACTTTTTGTGGTAATAAGTATTTTGTTACATTTATTGATGACTTCTCTCGTTATGGTTATCTCTACTTAATTAAGGAGAAATCTGAAGCTATAGATAAATTTAAAGTCTTTAAGACTGAGGTAGAGAAACAACTTGGGAAAGTCATTAAGATTGTGAGGTCTGACCGGGGAGGTGAGTACTATGGTCGACATGGAGTCATAGGGCAACATATAGGACCATTTGCCAAGTACTTACAAGATTGTGGGATTGTTGCCCAATATACCATGCCTGGTAGCCCTGAACAGAATGGTGTGGCCGAAAGGCGAAATCGCACCCTTAAAGATATGATGAGGAGCATGATGAGTGTTACTGACTTACCAGAATACCTTTGGGGTGAAGCCATCAAAACAGCTTGTTACATTCTTAACCGTGTTCCTAGCAAATCTGTCCCTAAAACTCCTTTTGAACTTTGGTTGGGGAGAAAGCCTAGCTTAAACCATTTTCGGGTTTGGGGTTGTCCTGCTGAAGTAAGGATTTATAATCCAAATAAGAGTGCCACTGCCCCCAAAACTACTCATTGTTTTTTCATTGGGTATCCAGCTCACTCTAAAGGATATAGGTTTTATTGTCCTACACGTGGTACCAGAATTGTGGAATCTCAGACAGCAAAATTCTTGGAATTGGATGTTGGTAATATTGCATGTTCTCAGCCTGTTGTAGATGATGATGACAACCAAATTGTCTCACTTCCACTGCCTTCAGGTAATCAGACTATAGATCCTATTCACACTGATGGACATAATACTGGTGAAAATCTTGTGGTAGATGAACATGCTGTAGTTGATCAGAATCCGATGGTTGATGACTCTCAGCTTGATGAACCTAATGATGAACCATGTCCGAGGAGGTCTAGTAGACAAAGGAGACATGCCATTTCTGACGACTATGTAGTTTATCTAGGTGAAAATGATTATGATTCTAGCAACATAGTTGATCCTGTCACACATCATAAAGCTGTTAGTGGAGAACAATCTGACATGTGGATAGGGGCTATGAAAGATGAAATGAAGTCTATGATGGATAATGGAGTGTGGGAACTTGTTGATCTTCCTAAAGGTCATAAGCCTATTGGTTGCAAATGGGTATTTAAGACCAAAAGAAATCCTTCTGGAGAGATTGAAAGGTTCAAGGCGAGATTGGTTGCTAAAGGCTTTACCCAAAGAGAAGGGATCGACTATAATGAAACATTTTCACCTGTTTCCACTAAAGATTCCTTTAGGGTCATAATGGCCCTTGTGGCACATTTTGATTTGGAGTTACATCAGATGGATGTGAAAACAGTTTTTCTAAACGGTGATCTCTGTGAAGAAGTCTACATGAAACAGCCTGAGGGGTTTGTTGTCATTGGTAAGGAAAACATGGTTTGTAGACTTAGAAAATCTATTTATGGGTTAAAGCAGGCCTCAAGGCAATGGTATTTGAAATTTGATGAGAAGGTGACTTCACATGGTTTTGAGGAAAATAAAGTTGATCAAAGCATATACCTCAAGGTCAGTGGGAGCAAATTTATTTTCTTAATATTGTATGTTGATGATATTTTACTTGCGACAAATGACTTGGGTATGCTTTATGAGACAAAGCAGTATTTGTCCAAGACTTTTGATATGAAAGATCTTGGAGAGGCCTCTTTCGTTCTTGGCATTCAAATACATCGAGATAGGTCTCATGGGTTTCTGGGTTTATCTCAAAAAGCTTACATTGATAGAGTTCTTAAACGGTTTAACATGGAGAATTGTAGGCTTTGTGATGCCCCTGTTGTAAAAGGTGATCAACTTAGTTTGAAACAATGCCCTCAAAATAGTATTGAAAAGCAATCCATGAAAGATGTACCTTATGCTAGTGCTGTTGGGAGCCTGATGTATGCTCAAGTGTGTACTAGGCCTGATATTGCTTTTGCAGTGGGAGTCCTTGGCCGATATCAGATAAATCCTGGAAGGGATCATTGGGTTGCTGCTAAGAAGGTAATGAGGTACTTACAAAAGACCAAAGACTATATGTTGGTTTACCGCAGAGTAGACCATCTTGAGCTGATTGGGTACTCCGATTCTGACTATGCTGGGTGTCCAGATGATCGAAAGTCTACTTCTGGATATATTTTTATGTTGGCTGGAGGGGCTGTGTCTTGGAAGAGTGCAAAACAACAGCTTACTGCATCTTCTACTATGCAAGCAGAGTTTGCAGCTTGTTATGAAGCATCTTCTCATGCTATTTGGCTCAAGAATATGATATCTGGCTTAAGGATTATGGATTCCATTACTAGATCCATCAGGATCTATTGTGATAATAGAGCTGCAGTTTTATTCTCGAGGAATAATAAGGGCACTGGAGCTTGTAAGCACATGGATATCAAGTTCTTGGTAGTTAGAGATTTTGTCAAGAAAGGTGACATTCAGATAGAACACATAGTCACTGATGCCATGTTAGCTGACCCCTTAACCAAGGGTCTTAGACCCATAGTTTTTTCGAAACATGTGGGGTGTATGGGTATTCTACATTCTTTTGATGCTATTGGCTAGTGGGAGTTTTCCATTTTAATGAACGATTGGATATTCCCATTATTATATTATTTTGTTTCGCACTTTTGGTGCCTCCATGCAATAGCATATTGTTTTATGTTTTTATAACATAACTGATTATTTTGTGAATACTCATATGTATGTTAATGGTCTTGGTTCGGTGTCCATATTGATAAAACCATCTATTGAGTTTAAATATCTCCATGAGGACATCATTTTGATTGGAGATATGTATTCTTTCCTCTGGCCTATTGACTGCCATTTTGGGAGGATATGAATGGTTGATTTCCTTGGCATTTTCGACTGCCAATTTTGGGAAAATTATGTTGAGGACTGACAAAGAAAGAGCACATTTGATCACATGTTGGTGCTGCTTTCTTGCTACACTGCTGTATATTGATCCATGTCAATAGGGTTGTTGGCATTTGTAACCATGGAAGGTCCTGTGTTAATATGGAACACTACGATCGCCATGATTCGATGTTTGATAATCTTGTTGGACAGGATTGTGTTCGAGGTGTTGTTCTATGAATCAGTGTTGTTTTCAAAATTGTGGCCACATTAAGTTTATTATTCAGCTTAATAAATGTTTTCAAAATTATTTTCAAAACAAACAAAACAATTAACGTTGCCCAAGTGGGAGACTGTTGGAATATTTCTCTTAAGTGGGCTACCGTTAGTTTCTTTTGGTTTTATAAAAATAGGCTGAATATCTGATTCATAGAGACTGGGTTGTGATCATATTGTTTTAAGCCCATCTCATAAATTCATATACGGTTAATTGTGTGTAGGCCTTATATTCTAACTAAGCCTTTTATGGGTGGGCCCGTTAGAATAACTATAAATATATGGCTAGGTCCCCTCTCCTGCTCTAACCCTAACTAATTGTTCCCATAAACATTAGTTATTTCTGGATAGAGCAAGGAAGAGGAAGACCTACGTCAGTGATCGGGTAACGATTACAAGCTACTTTTGTTATGGCTCAAACAGGTATGTATTCCGCTGCTATGTATATTCTAGAATTGTGCTATAAAATCATGTATATGGAGTTTATATGCTTACATAATCACCTAAAACTTCAGAAATCAATCCTCTCTCATAAGCCAAGTCTTGATATTCATATGATCGTCCATTTCTTCGTCATATTTTAATCCAATTCACAAGGTAAAAAAATATGCATCACCATTCTTTTTTACATATCTAGGTTTTTAATCTGGTCCAAAGGGTTGAATTATATGTTTCAGGTAAAAATTACTGCAACGCTGTACCAAGAGTCCAAGCTCTCCCAACTTAGTAAATGAGAGACAAATCCCTCCTTAGGCATCAATTAATACTTATGGATCAATTTGTCACTCCTGTAAGATTTACTAATATAAGATTTTTTTCACAGCTTTTAACTGTGGGTATCCTTGCTGCTAAGGTTCACACTTTGAGCTTTGTAACTAAATTTTTGCCTACCACTAGGGAGTCTATGGATGTCGAAGCCAGACTGTGCAGGAAACAGCCACTCCACCATCACCAAAGGCAAAAGAAAAACTTATGCAAGCTAGTTTATTTCGCGATATGAAATTGGACGATGCAGATCACAATTACAATTATACTGTTTGGTTGCAATGCAAGTGTTCAGATTAGGCTGGGTTTTGTTGACAAGTTACTGATAAGCTGGCAGTTCCAATGGAGAAAGAAAAAGCAATGCAGGGGACATGGAAGGCACACAAACACACACACACACAAACAGGAAAGAGGAGAGATTACCAGAAATACAAGGCCAACAGTTGATTTTTCACCAGAATGTTGGTAGCCGTAACAAAAATCTGAAATAATGCCATCATTAAGAAAGTGATAAATTGTAACAGTAACATTCTCATGAGAGTCCAAAATGTATCACTGCATATTCCTTTTCAGACATAACACACAGCATACAACATAAATCTCCCACTCAAGTGAAATAGTGAGACAACTCTAAAGGAATTTATATATCCCCTTAGGCCATCCTCAATGTAAGCTGCTCTAAAACACAATAATTACAATTTTTTTGTAAATATAGAGCATTTTGAAGCAAAAAAACAACACCAATGTTTATTATAGAGCCCCAATTTATTACAAATTGTTACTTTAGTGTCAAATTTAACAAATTTCACCAAAAATAGAACTCGGGCTCCATTTTGTTCAACAAATTTGTTGAACAAAATGGAGCCCTAGCAAAAAGACAAAAAATTTTACAGCCCCATACTATGTCAGATCTGACGAGTCTCTGATTCGTCAGATCTGACTTCAAAAAAAAATGACAAAAAAAAGTACAAACAGATGCAAAAAAAAAATAGCCGTTGCAATTTCAACTTTTACGTTCAAAAAAAATATAGCCGTTGGGTGTTAACTTTTTCTATATATTCAAGCAAAAAAAATCCAACACCCAACTTCAACAATTAATCCTTTCAAGCAAATATACCCAAATAGAAAAAAAAAATTCGCATCAGCCAGAAAAAAAAAAGGTTGAAGCTCAAGATCTGCCCCATTTTTAAAATTTATTCTTGAATCACCTGCAAATATATATATATACACACACACACAGAAAAAATATTCAATATTTATCAACAAAAAAAAAGCTACGTCAGCGGGGAAAGGGGGGAAGAGAGGGGAGGTGGGGTGGGGTGGTGAGGTGGGGGGGTGGGGAGGTGCCTTCGTCGGCGGCAGGTGAGAGGAAGGGGGAGGGGGGGAAGAGGGGACGGTGGGGGGGGGGGGGGGAAGGTGGGGTGCCTTCGTCGGCGGGGAAGGGGAGGGAGAGAGGGGAGGTGGTGTGGGGTGGGATGGGTGGTGGCGTGGGCTGCAGAGAGAAGGAAAGGGGGCGGGTGAAGGGGAAAATGGGGAAGGTAGTGGGTTTTTATATGTAGGGTTTTATTTTTTTTTTTTATTTTTAATGTTTGGGATTAATTATTTTTTTTAAATATTTTTTGTTTTTTAAGTGGTTGGGATTAATTTTAAAAAAAAAAATTTTAAATTTTTTTTTAGTCCTTTGTTTTTAATTTGTTTTTTAAATGATTGAGATTAATTTTTTTTTAAATCGTTTGTTTTTATTTTATTTTTTTTAAATCCTTTGTTTTTACATTTTTTTTTAAATCCTTTGTTTTTAATGTTTTTTTTATAAATGGTTGGGATTAATTTTTTTTTTAATCGTTTGTTTTTAATTTTTTTTTAAATGGTTGGGATTATTTTTTTTTAAATCCTTTGTTTTTAATTTTTTTTTAAATGGTTGAGATATATTTTTTTTAAATCGTTTGTTTTTAAATTTCTGAATTAACGATGTTGTTCTAATTTCAAATTTGTGTTTTCACTTTCCCTTTTTTATATTTAATTATTTAAATATTAATACAAATTTAGTTCGAGATACCTAAAAATTGAATTACTTAAAGTGAAAAGGGAATATAATAAAATTAAAAAATACAAATCGAGTGTAATTAAGCGTCATCATAATTCAATAATTTTTACCGTTGTCAGAATTAAATAATTTTTTGGTTCAAATGTTCGTTAAAAAAAGTTATGATTATGACGATAATAATTTATCAAAAAAAATTTAACACACGAGAAAAAATAAGATATATTCAAATTAGTTTGTAAATTAAATTTAACACAATATAGAGCCCCAATTTTATAGAGCTCATCAATGGGGATGAATTTTTTTTAGAGCCCCTAAAAAACACTTGAGGCTCTATATGGAGCTCTAAATTACTAAGGGGCTCTAAACTAAATTTTAGAGCCCCCATTGAGGATGGCCTTAAGACAGACAAATAAAATAACCCTCACTACCACTCTCATTTCCTCAAACTAATACACACAACTATCCCCTTCGGACAGACAATTGCATACACTAATTCAGAGAAGCAAACATCTCAAGATCCTTATCAAATATTTTGTAAATTAACATAGAGGCTTGTTTCGGCACAACCATCTACACAATTATAAGATTATTTAACTGGGACAATGTCACCTTTAGGCTTTTACCTGAATTAAATCTTTCCTTTATTAATCTTTAAATTAAATCTACAACTTTATGTATGGGCAGTCAAAAACATATATAAACACCATACAAATACATAGATTTGATGGATATATTTGATTGGATCACAACCCATGCAATTTCTATGCCAGATAATACACATATATAGATAAGGAGCTTAAATGAACTTTATGTTTCAAAAGGCTTTTCCGCCTCACAAATTAGCTTTACTTAACTTACCAATTCACTGACGTAGATCTTGATGTGCCATTCGCAAGAGACGTTATTATCCCACAAAACCTTCCATAGGCCCTGGATAATACTCAAACTAGAAGTGCCTTCAAAACTTTAAGCTTCAAAACAAACTTTAGTTGATCGCATATATAAATAGTGATTATATTAATAACAAAAACACATCAGTGCAGACCAACGAAAACTAAAGGCATACTTTCCTTCCTTTATGTTAAGCCTAAATTGACTCATGTAAATGATTAAAGAAGATTAGACATTAGGATGAATAAATGTTAACACGCGGAACTTCAACAGAGTTATTATTAAAAACGCTAACTTCACATAAACTTTACTCTCTGTTCCATGCATGCAACCATACATGATTTAGCCTTAAAATCAGAGACCGTCAATAATAAGATGCATAAATTGGAGAAATATTTGGAATTTCATGGCGGCTATGATTAATTGAATCTTAAAAATTCAATCAACCGTAAAAGACAAACTTCTTGATGCAGGTGATATTTCTGATATTAGTGTCTCTAATACCACTTGTTAGATTTTACCGGATCTAATACTAGAAAATAAAACACTGTTCCAAATAATTAAGTTGATTAAATTAGAAGCGTACCTTTGAAGCCATTGAAACGACCTTTACGTTTAGATTAAGGGCTCCCTCTCTCTCTCCAACTTCTGTATGGTGACTATCAATGGGGGCAAACCAACCATAATATTCTATTTATAGAGCATTAGTATTTTGGATGGGAGAGAGGACCCAGTCTAAAAACTGTATTGATCCTCCCATCAAGATGTCTTGATATAAAACAGACTCTACACCTTGCATACCACACTACTAAAAATAATATTAATGAGATGGACCTAAACCCAACTAGAGTGGATCACTATAAATATGTAATGGACTTTATCGGTCAACATCAACCTATTTTTCAAAATAAAAGAAAATGTCTCAATTAGTTATAGCCTACCACTAGAAAAATTCCGACATATTATCCTTATAAATTTTGATTTTTTGGGTGGTGGTATTAGGTAATCACTGTACATTCTAAATTTTAATATATTATAGTTCTTTGACCAAAAAATAAAAAGGAACAGAGAGAGAATATCAGTTTGCAAAGTGATTTTTGTAAACTATTTCTTTTGTAAATTGATTATTTTCCTTCAATTAAATAAGCAAAATACAAATAACTTCTTATCTTTTTATTTAGAAGGGTTTGCCACTGTTCATGGCGTCACATATTATCAATAGCGGAGCTGGATCTTTTGTACTTCTTTTTGTCATGTAGTTGTATGATCTTAATATAGCCCTTAATTATTGGATTGTCAGACAAAATTTAAAAATAAAAAATTATTGGATTGCAAAGGTGGAATATGTACCATTTGCAGACGTGCATCAGACTAATATATATGGACGCACGCATTCAAAGCACTCAAATAAGCTTCATGTGACGTGAAATAACAATCAATGTGTTGTTATTTAATTAAATTGAATTAACATCGATTTTTTTATATGAATAAATTTTTTATTCACTTTCTTTTTTCACGAACTAATGTTAGGGGAAAACTTTTTCATAATCAATTAATAACAATCAAGTACAGAATTAGAGTTAGATTACATAGACAGAGCACCCATAACGCAACACTTAGATTTTGAATATATATCACCCATTTTACCCATCTTTATATCTACATTTGATTTCCGACAAATATATATATTTACCTTTTCCAGCTGAAAGAGGAGTGTTGGTAAAATTTGATTCACAGTGAAGTTTCAAAAAAATAGTTTAAATTTGTGGTTTGTTTAATGTGACTCAAAATAATATCCCTATTTATTACACTACCCAATGATTATCTAGGGGTAAGTTTCACCCGTTTATCTTTTTCTAACAGAAAAAGGAGTGTAGGTAATTCACAGTGAAATTTCAAAAAATTAGTTTAAAATTGTGGTTCGCAACTTAATCTGATTGTCGAATCATAACTCATCGAATCATTTTTTTTTTTTTTGAATTTTCTGCAATGATATCCAATAAGTTCTACCTAATGTTGCATTTGAATAATAAAAATACAAAAATGCCCTATAAATATACAAAAGTATCATATCCCTCTTAATTTATCATTCTGGTTGCATATTTTTCTCATATATATATATATATATATTTTCATTGGCGACTTAAATTTAAAAAAAATAATTGAACAGTTTAACTGAATAATTCAACAGATACTAAGTGATATAGTGCACTTTTTTTAAAAGTTGACAATTTCAGACCTGTAATGTGCCCACTGCACACATTAGATGCACTTTCACACATGTAATTTATTCCACAGATTACTGTCTTTTGTTTTTTATTTAAAAGATGGTTAAAATATTTTACATATAAGATATTATACATAACAATGAATTTTGATACGTGTTGCATCTAAAACAAAATCCCAATGGCCCACAGATCACTGTCTTAACAACGTATAATTGTCCTTGCGTAATATTAACGGTACTGAAAAAAAGTCATTGCATACGATCCCATCATTTGGTGTACCTTCTACTACTCACTGAGAATTCAACAACACTCAACGAAGATTTTCACAAAGGGTATGTAGTATGCACTATTCTCCAAAAAATCTTGCATTAAATGTGGAATTTTGAATCTTTATTATTCTCTGCTCATTGTTCTTGAATCATTTGTATTACATTCTTTGACCAGCAAATTTTTTTACTCTGATTAAGATGGTTTTTGATGTGCAGGCATGGTCTAACGGTAAAGTTGCTGTCCTGTGATCAGAAAATAATAGCTTCCCATTGTAGAAGCAGTCACTAGCAACATGCGAGGTAAATCTGCATAGGATATAATCTAAATTGGTCCGACCCTTCCTCAAACTTTAGAACTTCAGACTTAAAAGGTAAATCTGTGCAGGGTTTATTACGTTAATTTTGTTAACACAGGGTTTATGATGCTTATTCGGTCGATCATAGGGGGTGTTTCATATTTTACCGTGTAAGAATTGTCTTCTGTAACTTGTTAAACTGAAAAGCTTTTCATTTGTTTTGTAGAAAGAAAAACTTATCATTTTCAGTAAGTTACAACTGATCCTTTTGGCTGTACTTTATAGAATTCTTTAGCTATATAGTTTTTCATGATATAATGAAGTTAAATCAAAAGCATTGAAGTCTCTGTTGTGGTTTAAATTTTTATATTTTTTTAATATCTTCTTTTTGTGTTTAGTATGGTTTTGAATTCTGATGCTCAGTGTGTGTGTTTTATGTTAGGATGTTGCGCTTAAGAACACGTAAATCATAAGTTTATAGCACGAATTGAAGAGATTATGAACAATGGTTAAATGGTGATATGTCATTTTTATAAAAATTGACCTCATTGTAAACTTTTAGAATGTAATTATCTAGTACATGTTTTGGTAAGATTTTGAACAGCAAAGGCTAATGTTGGTAAGTGCCTTTAAGTTTGTTCGACTTAGTTTTTCATAGACAGTGCGATCAACGATACAAAGATTTCGGTATAATACTAATTTTACCTTCTCCTACATTAACATTATGTAAATTTTGAGACCAACCCTTTGCAGATAGATTCATCAACTGTAAATATCTGTTCTCTGGTGAGTGTTTTTACAATATTCAATAGAAAAGGGAATTATCAAATGAAAAAACCTGAGTACGTGTTCTTCGATGAGTCTTTTTACAATGTTGAGCGAAAGCTAACTATCGTCTTCAACTTGGCAAAGGCCTCCCATTATCACTTGGTAGATGCAAGGGAAATCCAAAATTTGAACTTCACTGGACTTTATAGGAAATTTTAATATCAAGTATTGTTGATATATGAGGTAGGTCCTTTTGGCTAAACAAATGTCTTTAACATTCATCTCCCATAAGAGATCCGGACTGCTTTCCTTATACTGTTCCTGTTCCAATAGGAATTCTCGCCCATTTTCATCTCTTCTCTTTCATTCTTCCTGCCTTTCTCTGATTATGTTATGTTCTGTCAACAGAAGAAATAAAGGAAAACAAAGTAATTGTAAGAATATATATTTTGGCGATGAAACTTCTGTGTTTGTATCATTAGTATATATAAGTTTTATTTACAACAGATACTAGTAGAAGAGATATATACAAACTCTTCAAGTAGAGATCTTACAGAGGTGCAAAACTAATAGGACATCTCAGAGAAGTTCAAAGTGTAAAGAAATACTACAACTCAACAAACAGATAACGCACAAAAAGTAACTGATAAGTCTTGTCTAACACCCCCCCACAAGCTGAAGGAGGGGTTACCACTCAAAGCTTGCCACGCAAGAGCTCAAAGCGTGGACGAAACAGTGGCTTCGTGAAAATATCAGCCAGCTGATCATTGGTACCAATGTAGTGGACCTTGATCGTCCCGTTACTCACCTTCTCACGCACAAAGTGGATATCAATCTCAATATGCTTACTCCTGCTGTGAATCACCGGATTTGTCGCAAGATATATCGAACTAATATTATCACAGTATAAAACTGGAGTTGGAGTTGAAGCTAGGCGTAGGAATGTCATGATTTCAAGCACCCACAACATTTCGGAGGTGAGGGACGCCAGAGCACGGTACTCGGCCTCGGCACTTGACTTAGACACAGTAGGTTGCTTCTTCGAACTCCAACTGATAAGATTCGAGCCAAGACATATAGCGAAACCAGTTGTAGACCGTCGCGTAGCGGGGCACCCCGCCCAGTCAGCATCACTATAGCCTGTGATTGCCATAGTTGTCGTCGGAGTAAAATGAAGACCGTGGGTGAGCGTGCCTTTGATGTATCGCAGAACCCTTTTGGCAGCAAGTAAATGGGATGTGCGGGGAGATTGCATGTACTGGCAAATTGAATTTACAGCATAAGATATGTCTGGCCTTGTCATGGTTAAATACTGCAAAGCACCAACTAGTTGGCGAAAATCAGTAGGTTCTATTAACAGGTCACCCTCGTCTGGGAGCAATCGAGAGCCAGCCATAGGAGTAGAAACTGGTTTGGCACCTTCCATTCCAAATTGAGTCAACAATTGCATAGAATACTTGGTTTGATTAAGAGTCAAACCACCATCAACATGTTGAACCTCCATGCCCAAAAAATAGCTCAACGACCCCAAATCTTTCATATCAAATGTTTGTGAGAGAACCTGAATGAAGTCAGAGATTGCTGCCATAGAGCTTCCAGTTAGAATAATGTCATCCACATAAATAAGTAAAATAAGGATGTGCTCTGCAGACTGCCGGAAAAATAACGACAAATCATGATGAGAATGAATGAAACCACAAGATAATAGAAAGTTGCTGAATTTCTGATACCAAGCTCTCGGAGCTTGCTTCAAACCATAGATTGATTTATGCAGCTTACAAACATGGTCTGGATAATGGGGGTCGACAAAACCATGCGGTTGAGTCATATATACAGTTTCCTCTAGATCTCCATGCAAAAAGGCATTCTTGACGTCCAATTGACGTAAACTCCATTTTTGTGAAATAGCAAGAACCAAGATAAGCCGTATTGTACCAGGGCGTACTACCGGGCTAAAAGTATCACCAAAATCACGACCTGGCTGTTGGTGGTATCCCTTTGTAACAAGTCTGGCTTTGTAACGTTCCAACGAACCATCGGACCGTTGTTTGATACGATAAACCCACCGACAGCCAACAATATTCATGTGTGAAGAATGAGGGACAAGAGACCACGTCTTATTTTTCATTAAGGAGTTGAACTCCTCAGCCATTGCCGTGCGCCATTTAGGGTCCTTTGATGCTTGAGTGTAACAAGAGGGTTCAACAGGTAGGCTGGTATAACTATGAAGGAGGCAGTGAGGCAGGGGATAGCGGGTGGAAAACAGCACCTTTGGTTTGCGCGTACCATCCATGGTACGAGTAACCATCGGATGCGAGCGGGGAATGTTAACGGGAGGTAAAGGTAGGAGATTTTGTAAAGGAGATCTCGATGGTGTCGGGGAATTTGGGGGTGACGGCAGGGGACTTTGGTCAGCAAAGGTTGATTGGGAAGACGATGCATTAGTTGTGGGCAATGTGGTACGACGTCGACGCAAGGTTGACGAGGGAGAAGTAGAGAAAAGTTGTGGAGAAAAGGGAGGTGCATTGTCTGGCATTGGTTTCGACGGTGGTGTGAATGGGGACATAGTAGAAGGAGCAGAAGTAGTTTGTAAAGGACAACTTGGACTAGTAGTAGATGTGGACGGATTGGAGATTGAGACTGGGGTAGGTAGCGGTGTGGGGCGACAGTGGCGCAACAGTGCAAATGGAAAAGGTTTGATGTGGAAAGATGTCCCCGTTGAGTGATTTTACTGAGCTGGGAGAGATGGTAAGAAACTGCCCTCATCAAAAACAACGTGTCGAGAGACCAAAAGTTTGCCAGTTGCAGGGTTAAAACACTTGTAACCCTTATGCTCCATGCTATATCCCAAGAATAAACATTGACAGCTCTTGTATGCAAGCTTAGTTCGGCCAAGTGGTGTCAGACATGGATAGCACACGGACCCAAATACTCGTAGCATAGAATAGTCTGGTGAAGACCCAAAAACCAGTTCATATGGAGTTGTGAAATGCAGCAGCTTGGAAGGCAATCTGTTAATAAGATAGACTGCAGTTAAAAAAACATAAGTCCAAAATTCAGAAGATAACTTGCTATGGGCTAATAGTGTTAAGCCAGTTTCAACCACATGACGATGTTTCCTTTCTGCCACGCCATTCTGTTCAGGAGTGGCTGGACAACTCAAACGATGAGATATACCATGCTTCTGAAAAAGTTCTTTAAGGTGGAAGTTAACAAACTCGCCCCCACCATCAGATTGTATATATTTGATTTTAGCATTGCAAATATTTTCCACCATGCGAATAAAAGTCAGAAAAATGATTGCCACATCGGATTTGCGAACAAGGGGATAAATCCAAGAATACCTACTGTAATCATCCACCAAAATTAAGTAATATCTGTAACCATCCCGAGAGATCATAGGAGAGGGTCCCCACACATCACAATGTATAATATGTAACAAAGTTGTGGAACGGTGAATTTTATTCGCAAAGGAAAGTTTATGACTTTTGCCAAATTGGCAACTACTACAAACAGTATTATTTGAAGACTGTAAATCAATTGCTAATTGATGACTAAGATGCCGTAAAGTCTGCTCAGCTGGATGGCCTAGACGAGCATGCCAAAGTGTAGAACCAACTTTTTGACTAATGAAAACGTGCTTGGGAAGCTGCTGCAAGGTATAGAGTCCATTATTGAGGGTCCCCTTGTGTAGGATTCTTCCTGTCTTCGCATCCTTGATACAATAACCAAAATCGTTAAAGATAAAGAGACAATTATTGTCACGACTGAATTGTGCAACAGAGATAAGTCGTTTAGCAAGAGATGGAACATGTAAAACAGAGCACTGTAATTGAGAACCTGTAGACAACTGAAGTGAAGCCTAACCCGTTTGAGAGATGGGCAAGCTTGCACCGTTGCCAACCATTACCATGTCTGAACCATTATAAGGAGCCTTACCAGCAAGATGTGTATCATCTGGAGTCATGCTGTGAGTTGCTCCAGTGTCCAAGTACCAATTAGAATCCTGCGGACCATTAATGGTCATAGTATTGAAAGCTGTAGTGTTTGAGGAAACCACATCATCAGGAGCCCAGCATGTATTAGCTTTGTGATAAGGATGGCCACAGCGATAACAGACGATGGCAGCGGAGGAACTATTCCGGCCACGTCCACGACCAGAACCACGTCCACCACGACCACGTCTTCCAGAGTTGCGACTACCACGGCCGTGAGATTGACCACGGCTAAATTGAGCAGCTTCATAATCATTGTTACCATTGAGAGTAACAGGTCGTGTAGTAGACGAATAAAAAGAAGATGAATTGTCTACCTTAATAGCAGCAGATTGTAAACGGAGTTCAAAGTCAAGAAGAAGACCACAAACTTCTGCAAAAGACGGACCAACGGGTCTCGAGTTAATGGCTGCGACAATCGGATCGAACTCAGAACCAAGGCCACGTAATGTCCAAAGAATGAGATCATCATCATCCACAGGTTTGCCAGCACTTGCAAGGGACAAAGACAATGATTTAGCATGTTGAATGTAGGCGTGAATGGTGAGGACACCCTTCTGAAGGGACTGCAACTCTGTTTTTATCTGTTGGATTCGGGCCCGAGAATGTGAACCATAAAGGGTTTCAAGAGTTAGCCAAGCCTCGCGAGCGGTGGATTTGTCGACCACCTAGGAGAGAACAGAACCTGAAAGAGAGACAAGCAACCACCCAAGGACCATTTGGTCCAAGCGCACCCATTGAGCTTCTTGATCAGTAGACAACGTTGGCTTGAGACAAGTTCCATCAATGAAGCCAAGCAAGCAATGACAACGAAGAACTGGCAAGATCTGAGTTTTCCATAGCAAAAAATTGTCACTGCCTAATTTAAGAGAGATGTCCTGATGAATACGATCAAGAGTGGGTAAAGGCGCAGGGGCGGTGGGTACGGTAGAAGTACCAACGCTAGTGCCAGCGGATTGTTCCATGGTTTGTTTGGTAGAGTCTAGAGTAGTCATCGAAGCCACGAAAAAGGATCGCGAAATTGCGGAAGCGGAAAAAAAAAAAAAAAAGGTAGGATTAAACCTCGACAACTGATACCATGTAAGAATATATATTTTGGCGATGAAACTTCTGTGTTTGTATCATTAGTATATATAAGTTTTATTTACAACAGATACTAGTAGAAGAGATATATACAAACTCTTCAAGTAGAGATCTTACAGAGGTGCAAAACTAATAGGACATCTCAGAGAAGTTCAAAGTGTAAAGAAAGACTACAACTCAACAAACAGATAACGCACAAAAAGTAACTGCTAAGTCTTGTCTAACAGTAATTAGAGAAGCTGAATTTCTATTTCAATACAGACGCCCTTTGTAGACACAATATGTTATGCTTAATGCCTGCTAAGTATATATCTAGGCATACATTTCGAGAGCAAAATATTCTAGCATGTGGCTACGATGCATTTTAATCAGACGTATTTATGTATGTATGCATCCAATTCAGAGCTGTTGATGTTTATACCAATCGATCATAGAAGAAAGATTCTAATTCATTCCGATTAAGCTTCCTTCCTATTAATCGTCTTCTCTGTTCAATCTCCTTGTGCTGTGTCCTGTGTTGATACTTTAACATTTGAGATTTTATAGACAAGGTGAATGAAGGCGGAATCTTTTCTGGAACCATTTTTCTAATCGTTGTGTTAACCTGTAACTGCAGAAGAACGGCAATGGATGACTTAGCTGCTTATTGCTTAGATATTGCTGATGCAGAATCAATGAAAAAAATTGTATTCAATCTCTCATTGGATGATAAGGACATGGGAGAGATAAAAAGTGCAATGGAAGCTCTAAATAAAGTGGATTTAAGCTTGGCATACACTTCCAAAAAGTTGATGAATTTGGACAATCTACTATTGCATGTAGTGGCTTGTGAAAATGATTTTGAAGCAGTGAGTATTGAAGATGATAACTTTCCTCAGGACTTTGTTGAGAAGGCATTGACACTTGATCTCTTACACACTATTCTAATTACTGAGATACGAGATCTGGACAATTTCATTAGTAGTCTTCAAGCACTGACCGTTAGCACACGCGACAACATATTTTTGTGTGAAAATTCGATGCAATTGTATAATGTCATGGGAGATAAGCTGCATGAATCTGAAGAATTATTAAAACAGTCACACGAGCGTATCATAGAGATGAAGATGCAGTTAGCCAAGTTGCAGATGACCTCATTGACTCTTAACCACAGTGAATGTAAGTCATGGAACATTAGCAACCGCTTTATCTTTTTCGAGCAATACAAAGTGAATCCTTTACTCTTTCCCATCATCTGCCAATCCTTCCCTAACACGTGCTACTAACAGGGAATTACAACATGGGGGTGGGCTTATCAGAACACGTTCAAGTGTCGAGCATACATCTAAAGTCACAAATGCAGACTGTTGGCCGAAGACACATTTTAAGAATGTAGGAAAAGTCTCTTGCTAGAGAATTAGATCTTGAGAAGAAGTTATCTGAACTAAAGCAAAATGAAGAAGACTTAAAACAGAAGTTACACTTAACCGAACAAATAGGTATGTGCATGGAGGAGGCTGCAGAGGTAACTTGGGGTAGGTTCTTGGAGGCCGATAATACTGCAGAGGTGCTAATAGGAATCTCAAAGGAAATGGTGGGTTGACTTCAAATGGTTCATTTTCATATGAATAGTTCAATTACACGAGAGCAAGAACTGAAACTTAATTTCCAAGATTGTTTAGATCAGTTGGATGCCAAAGAGACAAAAATACGAAAGCTTAATAGCAGCATTACACAGCTTGTTGCTGACAATTCTGAAGTATATTCATTAAGGGAGAAGGTAAAACTGCTAGAAGAAAAACTAAGAAATCTAAGTCACAGCTGAAGGAGGCTTATGCATCCAATGAAGCAAGTCAAAATCAAGTTAAAGAAATGGATGATGAGATCAAATCTCTAAAAGAAAGCATCCAAGAAGCAGAAAGCAGGGCGCAGGATGCCGAGTCTAAAATAGCACATTTAACAGAGACAAACATGGAATTAACTGATTAACTTGTGTTTCTTATGTGAACAATAAAATTTTGGTGCAAGTTAAAAGAAGACAAAAAGTAATGGAAAATGAAGAAAAGTCTTTGGTTGCAAAGTTAGGCACACACAATTTTGGGTTGATTTTATACTACATGTGGGAAGACTTTTGGTGCAAGATGAACCTATAAATAGAGGCTCATTCTTCACCATTTGAGCATCATCAAAACATTCCAAATTAGAGAGAAAACATAAGCTTTCTCTTGAGTATTTTTTTTCTTCTTTTGGTGTTCTATATTTGTGAGTGAGAGTTAGTTTCTCCTATTATTTGAGAGAGTGATATTGTTCTCTCCTTATATTAGAGAGAATATTATTGTAAAATATTCCACATCATAGTGAAATCCTCCATTACTTGCCCGTGATTTTTCCCTCGATTTGTTTGAGGGTTTTCCACTTAAATCTTGTGTCTCTACTTTCTCTGTGCCGAAACCCAACAGTGGTATTAGAGCCACTGGTTACGGGTCACTGGTATACATACGAGGTTACTATTTATAGTTACTATTCACACATACGGTATAGTACTATTCACCTATACGGTATCGACACTATTTTCGTATACGGTTTTGATACTATTCACGTATTCGGTACTATTTATGTAAATAGTACTATTCATTATGAAATAGTGGGAGCCGGTTCAACTTACGAAGCAGATCATTGTTAATACTATGGCGGCAAAATTTGAAATCGAGAAGTTCAACGGGAGAAATTTTTCCCTATGGAAATTGAAGATGAAGGCAATCTTGAGAAAGGAGAATTGCTTGGCAGCAATTGGAGACAGACCAGCGGAGGTGACGGACGACAAGTGGAAAGAGATGGATGACAATGCTATGGCTAATCTGCACCTGGCATTGGCAGATTCCATATTGTCAATCATTAAGGAAAAGAAGTCAGCAAAAGAAATTTGGGATGCGCTGACCAAACTATATGAGGTCAAGTCACTTCACAACAAGATTTTCTTGAAGAGAAGACTCTACACCCTTCGGATGAGTGGGTCCACATCGGTGACAGATCATATCAATACCTTAAATACACTATTCTCTCAATTGACTGCAATTGGGCATAAAATAGGAGAGCTTGAACGTGCAGAAATTCTACTTCAAAGTAAACCTGATTTGTATGATCAACTCATCATTAGTTACACTAACAATGTTCTTTCAGATTTTGTTATTTTTGATGATGTTGCAGCCGCTGTTCTGGAAGAGGAATCTAGGCGCAAAAGTAAGGAAGACAGAATCGAAAGTTCACAACAAGCAGAGGCATTATCAATGGTGAGAGGTAGATCAACGGAACGTGGCTCTAGTGGGAGCAACAACCAAGGTAGATCAAAATCAAGGAGTAAAAAAAATATCAAATGCTACAACTGTGGCAAGAAAGGGCACTTCAAGAAGGATTGTTAGAGCAACAAAAAGAATCCCGAGGTGACAAATTCTCAGGGATGTGTGGCGACTGCACCAGATGATGGAGATATTTTATATAGTGAAGCAGCAACTGTATCAAAAGGCAGAAAGGAGCTCACTGATGCTTGGATAATGGATTCGGGAGCAACATGGTATATGACCTCTCGCAGAGAATGGTTCCACACCTATGAACCTGCCTCTGGAGGATCTGTGTACATGGGTAATGATCATGCTTTGGAGATTGCTGGCATTGGTACCGTCAAGATTAAAATGTATGATGGTACCATTCGCACCATTCAAGGGGTACGACACGTGAAGGGCTTGAAGAAGAACTTATTGTCCATTGGACAATTGGATGACCTTGGCTGCAAGACCCATATCGAGGATGGGATCATGAAGGTTGTCAAATGAGCGCTTGTGGTGAACAAGGCAGAAAAGATTGGGGTAAATCTATACATGCTTTTGGGAGATACGTTGTAGGAGGCAAATGTATCAGTTGCATCAACCGGTCAAGAAGAATCAACTATAATGTGGCATCGCAGATTGGGCCACATGACAGAACGAGGCTTGAAGATTCTCGCTAAAAGTAATCTCCTACCCGGACTCAAGACGGTAAACTTACCTTTCTGTGAGCATTGTGTTACCAGTAAGCAGCATAAATTGAAATTTGGGAGATCTACTGCCAGAAGCAAACACATTTTAGACTTGATCCATTCAGATGTTTGGGAATCACTGGTTTTGTCCCTAGGAGGAGCCAAATACTTTGTATCATTTATTGATGATTACTCCAGGAGACTGTGGGTGTATCCAATCAAGAACAAGTCAGATGTGTTCCCAATATTCAAAACTTTCAAAGCGCTAGTGGAACTTGAATCCGGGAAAAGGATCAAGTGTTTAAGGACGGACAACAGAGAAGAATACACTGATGGGAGCTTCTTGGCATTTTGCAAGCAAGAGGGTATTCAGAGGCAATTTACTGTTGCACATACACCTCAGCAAAATGGTGTAGCAGAGCGGATGAACATAACTCTTCTTGAAAGAATGAGAGCTATGTTGGAAACTGCAGGTCTAGCCAAATCATTTTGGGCAGAAGCAGCTAGAACTGCCTGTTACGTGATAAACCGGTCACCGTCAACTGCAATTGGATTGAAAACACCAATGGAAATGTGGACCAGAAAACCCGCAGATTATTCTACCTTGCACGTATTTGGGTGTCCGGCATATGTGATGTATGGTTCCCAAGAAAGAACAAAGCTAGATCCAAAATTCAGGAAATGTGTATTCTTGGGAAATGCTGATGGTGTTAATGGGTATCACCTATGGGATTCCATTGCCCACAAGGTTATCATCAGCAAAGATGTGATATTTGCAAAAGATAAACTGCAAAGTAAAGACGACAGCAACACTTCAAAGGAGACTACTACAATACAAATTGAATATAAGTCAAAATAAGGAGATGCGTCTTCTGAAGCTGCACCGGAGCACGAGAAACAAGAACCAAATGATGCTGAGGTTACAGAAGTCCGACGTTCAATGCATCAGACAACAAGACCAACTTGGCATTTAGATTTTGTCATGGCCAGCAATGCTGCATACTGTCTTCTAACAGAGGATGAAGAGCCATCTACCTTTCACGAGGCTATAAAAAGCCCCGATGTTGCCTTGTGGATGACAGCAATGCAAGAAGAAATTGAAGCTTTACATAGAAACAAGACGTGGGAGCTTGTTCCACTACCACCTGGACGGAAAGTCATTGGTAATAAATGGGTCTACAAGATCAAGCGAGATGGTAATGACCAAGTGGAGCGATATCGTATAAGACTGGTGGTGAAATGATATGCTCAGAAAGAATGAATTGACTTCAACGAGATATTTTCTTATGTGGTAAGACTTACAACTATCAGAGTAGTCTTGGTCATGTGTGCTGTGTTAGACTTACATCTAGAACAGTTAGATGTAAAGACAGCTTTTCTTCATGGTGAGCTTGAAGAAGAGATTTACATGCTTCAACCAGAAGGTTTTGTTGAGAAAGAAAAAGAAAACTTGGTTTGTAGGTTGACCAAATCTCTGTACGGTTTAAAGCAGGCGCCAAGGTGTTGGTACAAGAGATTTGATTCATTCGTGATTAGCCTCGGGTACAACAAACTCAATTCAGACCATTGTACGTACTACAAGAGGTTTGGCGATGATGATTTTATCATTTTGCCATTGTACGTGGACGACATGCTGGTAGCAGGTCCCAATAAAGATCGGGTCTAAGAACTGAAGATACAGTTGGCTGGGGAGTTTGATATGAAGGATTTGGGACTAGCAAACAAGATTTTAGGGATGCAAATTCACCGAGATAGAAAATGCAGGAAAGTATGGATTTCCCAAAAGAATTACTTGAAGAAAATCTTACGGCGCTTCAATATGCAAGATTGTAAGGAAATCTCAACCCCGCATCCTGTCAATTACAAATTATCCTCAAGTATGTGCCCTAGCACTGAAGCGGAGAGGATAGAAATGTCTCAAGTACCGTATGCATCAGCAGTGGGAAGTCTCATGTTCGCTATGATATGCACGAGATCAGATATTGCTCAAATAGTTAGTGCGGTCAGTCGGTTCATGGCGAATCCTGGTAGAGAGCATTGGAATGCTGTTAAGAGGATCCTAAGATACATCAAAGGGACCTCGGATATTGCATTATGTTTTGAAGGATCAGAATTTACTGTCAAAGGTTTTGTTGATTCGGATTTTGCAGGTGATGCCGATAAATGGAAGTCCACTACAGACTATGTGTTTACAGTTGCAGGTGGCGTGGTAAGCTGGATATCTAAATTACAGACTGTTGTGGCCCTATCTACAACAGAGGCTGAATACATGGCAGCTACACAATCTTGTAAAGAAGCAATCTGGATTAAACGATTAATGGAAGAGCTCGGGCACAAACAAGAGAAAATTCCCTTGTTTTGTGACAGTCAAAGTGCCTTGCACATTGCAAGGAATCTAGCATTTCATTCCAGGACGAAACACATAGGTGTTCAATATCACTTTGTTCGAGAAGTAGTAGAGGAAGGGAGTGTCGATATGCAGAAGATTCACACCAACGAAAACCTAGCAGATGTCATAACAAAGCCAATCAATGTTGACAAATTTGTTTGGAGTAGATCCTCCTTTGGCCTAGCAAAGACGTAAGCAACATGGAATTGGCAAGTATGGAGAGATTTGAAGTGTCACCAAAATTTTAAGTGGGAGAATGTGAACAATAAAATTTTGGTGCAAGTCAAAAGAAGACAAAAAGCAATGAAAAATGAAGAAAAGTCTTTGGTTGCAAAGTTAGGCACACACAATTTTGGGTTGATTTCACACTACATGTGGGAAGACTTTTGGTGCAAGATGAACCTATAAATAGAGGCTCATTCTTCACCATTTGAGCATCACCAAAACATTCCAAATTAGAGAGAAAACATAAGCTTTCTCTTGAGTATTTTTCTTCTTTTTTTGTTATTCTATATTTGTGAGTGAGAGTTAGTTTCTCCTATTATTTGAGAGAGTGATATTGTTCTCTCCTTATATTAGAGAGAATGTTATTGTAAAATACTCCACATCATAGTGAAATCCTCCATTACTTGCCCGTGGTTTTTCCCTCGATTTGTTTGAGGGTTTTCCACGTAAATCTTGTGTCTCTACTTTCTCTGTTCTCATTCATATTTTAGCTGCGTGATACTACTTGTCCCCGACCATTCCGCTGCGCCGATACCTAACACCTTAAAGGTAGTAATGATAGAAATACAGAGAAGGTAAGTTTGCTCGAGAAGCAGTTGAGGGAGTCAAAAGTGCAATTACAACATGCAAGGGCATCTTCTGAAGTGAGCCAAGAGCAACAAAATATGTAATATTCCGCGATTTGGGATATGGAAACTTTAATTGATGAACTGAAACAAAAGGCTTCAAAACCGGAAATCAAAATTGAAAAGACGGAAGAGCAATGTATGTTGTTGGCAGGAACCAATTTAGAATTGAACAAAGAAGTGGATTTTCTAAGGGCCCGAGTGGAATTTTTGGAGACTTCTTTAAATGAAACTAATGTTGAGAAAATAGCTAGTGCAAAAGATATTGATATCAAAACCAATCTGATAATGGATATGGTCATGCAATTAGCAATACAAAGGGAGCGCATACAGAAACAGGTACATACGCGTAGATAATTTCTCAATATCTACATTATATTAGCTTGTTACCATTTTGGTTACTACTATCTGCAATTTCCTTCTAGTACCGAACCCAACTCTTTTGGAATTACTAACGCATCCAAAACCTAATGTACTAATGTGGTGGTATTGATGCAGATGTACTCGTTGACAAAGGAAAACAAAATCCAGAAGGAGAAGTTACAGAAAGCAAAGAAGAATGCATCAGCAAATTTTCTAGACAATGAAGGAGCTGATTTCCCACCTTCCAAGCTTGATTCAACTGATGCCACTTCTACAAACTTTCAAGAAAATGACTGCAGAATTCTCACCAAAAAGTTCCCAAGTAGGTTCACTTTCCAGTTTTTGTACAGATTTATGATGTAGACTTCCAGCAGCTAAAAAGTAACAGTATCCTTGGAAGTGGGCGGCTTATTCAACATTGTCATTTTTATGATTAGCCTGAATTTGCTAAATGCTTTTACCATTGCTCGAACGGCCTCAATCCTTATATTCCTGGGAAAACGCAATGAATTGCCATAGTCAGGGGCTCCATTCATAGCCAGTACTGGCGCCTTTCTCTGTAACAGAATAAGTAATCAGTTAGAACATGCAATTTTTGTGCCCAGAAATTCCCAAATTTGTCGGCACCATAAGATCTGGAGTCATGGTTGTTCTCAACTTGTTTATGCCTAAAGCTCTGTAAATCAATGATCTGCAACTTAAAATTTCGGAATTTGAAACACTTCAAGTGCAGCAGAGCTAGAATTCCTGGTTGTGGAGCCTAATTCCTACTTTCTAAGTCTTTGACTTTCGTAATGTTCAATCAGATTATATTTGTCTATCCATTTGTCCGAAGTTGTCTAGTTCTTTTGTTGCTTTTCACTCTTACAAAAAGCCAGTTTCTGTCACTTCTTGTTGATTAGCTGTCCATAGTAGCTCCGTAGAGGTCAGCATGCGGAATGCACTAGTTTGATCATTCTCTACTGCTGATGCTCTCCCTATAATCAATCATTCTTTTTAACTGGTATGTCATAATTGTTCTAGTACATTTAATTTGTTTCAAGTCTTACATTGATACTAATTAAGGCATGGAAAATTATCTAGTATGATGTCACTGCTCAAAGTCCATCCTATCTTTCCAGTTTTTAATTGGTTGGGATCTAATATCGATCTGAATAATTATAGAAGAGACACCTTGAACTGTACCTTTAGGTATGATAATATGTTTATCTGTCTGAGAACATGGAGTCTGTGGATGATCAAATTCTACTTGACATTTGAAAATGGTAATTTTATCACATCTATAACTTAATATCATGGCTCTCAACATTGCTTTTTTCGGAATATAGTGACTCAGGTGGAGGAATCACCCAGCATTGCATCTGCAGGTCAGACTAAGACGATGATGACCTCCGCGAGATAACAGTGATGCTATTGTTCTAAATTCTACATACATCTTCATTACAGTGTTTGTTTTCTTACAAGAAAACTGCTACTTTTAACTATTTCTACGCTGCCTGACGACATTGATTTGCTTGTTTGTTGTGTACAATTTCTCGGATTAACAAGGTTAGCATTCATGATTAATGCTGGGTTTGGATTGTTTTCATCTTGTTCCTAAAGTAATCATAGTAACTCCAAAAAATGGAGTGTGAATGAATACTTGTAAATGTACCAGACATCAGATTCTTGCTTGTACAATATTGTCAACATTAATGTTTATTTGTGCATGGACAATGTGATAAATTTGGAAAAATTCATGTGAGAAAAATGTGTTTTATATTTTTGGAAGTACAATGCTTTCCATTTTCTCTTCCTCATTTTTGTATATGAAGCAGCATAATGGTATATATAATACTAGAAGCGGGTGGTCCATTTTCTATTCACTGAAATGGAGCACTCTTTGGTCTAGTGGTATAATTCTTATTTTAGATGTGAGAGGTTTTGAGATTGATTCTATGAGTTTACAACATTCTTGTGATGTAAAATTGGTTTAACCTCCCTTTGAAACCAGAAAATAAAAATAAACAAACTGATAAAGGGACATTTTTTTATATAAAGTACAATGACCATTTCAAATTCTATTCAAGTTTCAATTGCTATTGCTTTTATATTGAAAAGATCAATTTAGATTTTATTGTTCTAACCATGACTTTTGCCGGTAATGGAATTTATGATCAAGCAAAGTGAAATTGATTGAAACTTATATGAAGATTTTGGCATTATTTTGGCTTAATTTGGATACTCTAATGCCACAATAACGTTATTCAGATAATAAACTAAAATAATTTAAATCATTAAATGTGAAGATCAAAAAACTGCATTATTACTTCAACATCATTAATCACTCTAATAACGTTATTAAAAGATCCAAATCTTTTTTTGTATATATTAATGGTCTTCAAAGTTCTCTAATTGCTTTTTGATCAGCTAAACCGTGTTGACTAACCAAAATATTTCTTATTATTATTTTGTTTATTATGGTAGTATGATCTATTAGTTCGTTACCTTTAATTTTTTGAGAAAATAGATCAATTAATTTTAAATATTTACTTATTTTGACATTTTAGTCTCAAAAATTTTAAATCGAACATTTTAGTTCCAGATATTTTATATAAGAATCGTTAGTCTCTTAGCTAAATTAAGAAAAAGGTGATGTGGGGCTACACCTACCAATTTTTTAAATTTGTCTTTTGTAAAATGGAATCTTGTTTGCTTTGGTTTATAACATCTATCATTTGTTGCTTATCTATCTCCAAGTTATGATGGAAGTATTATTCGGGCTACATTTTAGTATTTCTATAAATACCCAAATTAATCTCTTATTTTTAACGTATTTGACATTTAGTGATCCTTTACTTTTAGAAGTCTATCATTACAATACTTCGTCTTTTGAATATATATATATAACACCGTTAGTTTTTTTTTTCCAATTTTTTCATTTAAAATTTGAATAAAAAACTATGTGATTAAATATATGTAGTTTATTGTTTATGGTGTTAAATTTTAAACATAATTATCGATCTCCTTGAAAACAGGACAAAAAAAAGTTACATAAAATGATAAATATTATATATCTTTCATGCAGAGAAACAATAATGAATACAAATTACACTAACAGACTGTTTGAAATAAATGAATTTCATAAAATTTTTAAGAATTTACTTACAAATCCAACTTTTTATGTTTGAAAGCATCATTTTAAAAAATTGAAAACTCAAGATTTGCAAATCTTAAATTTATTCAAAACTTATTCAAATCCCTACTCAAGAAGTGAAATTTATAAATTCACATTTTTTAAGTTAGTTTATTTCTTTTGAGGACAAAATTACCTTTTAAATTTTTCTTTACACTTAAATTTAACTTTGACACAAATACAAAGATAAAAAAAATAAAATATATTTCAAACCATGTCCCTCACCATTCTTCTTTCAATAAACAAGGAAAAAATAATTATCAACAAATCAGGACATCAACACTTCATGCTAATGCTTGTTAGATAGTTCAAAATTTCTTGTTTATCATTCCTAAATTTTACTAATTCTAGTAAAATAAAGGAGGAGTATTTTAGTAAAATTTTTTTTTTTAATTTAAATTTTACCTGTGTTCACAAATTATTATTTCAAATAAGAGAATTTATTTAAAAATATAAATGTTCATAAAATTTATTTACAAATCAAATAAATTCCATAATACAATACTTCTAAACACTATGTAAAGAAAAGAGAGAATAATATATTACAGGATTAATCATTTTATGGTTTTCGGATTGGACACCTTGCGACTAGAATCTACAATTTTAATAACACAAACCCAACAGAGGGGTAACAAGCAACTTTCACATTCAAAAACCGTGTATCTATTCGAATCTCTACCACAATTGTCACAGTGGGATATATATGTAGCTTTCCTCCTATATGTGAGAGGATGTGGGTGATAGTCAATTTGAAGTGTACCCCCAAACTTTACACCGGGTGCAAAGCCAAGTCTAGGAACGCAACGAGGATGGAAAGAGTTGTCGCATTTACGACAATGATATAGCCAGCGCTTGGGATGAATTTCGTACTCGCACATGTCGCAAATAAATTCATCTGGATGATAATAAAAAGGTGGAAAGCTTAGGACAAGAGGATGTTCATCCCACCTGTGTCTGACACTCCGAGGTAACATTGCACAATATATTGCCAAATTGAAGTCGCAGTGCTCGCAACCGAATTTGACGTCTCCATGGTACAACAAACAAGTATTGCATAACTTATCGGAAATATTACGTCGAACAAGGGGGTGGGGGTGAGCTTCATGTTTTATTGTACTAGGAAGAAGAGCGCATTTGATGTCCAGCAAAAAGTCGCACTCCTTGCACTCATAGAAGAACCCATTAAAACTCGATCTGCAGATTTTACAATTAGAACGACGAAAAAACTCCTTGCAATGGCTGAGGGCGAGTTTGTGCTGTGGATGATGGGAAGATGATATCTCTTTTGGTAGCTGAGCACAATCTAAATGGATCAAGTATTTGCATTCCGCACAAGTATAACATGTACCTGAAATGGGTTCAGCGCAACCATCGCACACTGTCTCCTGATCATCTTCGGTCATTTCTGTGTAATCATCTTGGACGCTATCGAGAATCAAAGGGTGATCATGGCTGAAGTGGTTAATTTCGGTTGATAATTCAATCTTGGGGATGCTATTTTGCTTGAGGAAATGTCGAATCAGTTGTGAAGATAATGTCTCCGCAGGCAAGCAGATCAAATCTGGTGTGACCCCACCATCACTAGAATCATAAATAAAAAAAAAAAGTCATTGTTAGATGAAATTAGCAGATCGAGCAAGTCTTTATACTTTTGATTTTTAATGGTTTTGGGGCCTGGAAAACAAAAAGAAAGAAACTCAAGTGAATCAAGCATGCAGATTATGGATTCTGTTGTCATTCTAGACAGACGGATCAATTTTGATGCAAAGGGATCATTCAAAAACTTTGATGGTGTAAGTAAATCAATTAAACAATTCCATGGCCAAATCACACAATTGCATATATATATATATATATATTCTATAACCAAGAAAAAGTGACAAAGCAGAAAAGAATTAAGAGAGAAACTTACGAGTTATAAGCATCCTCTGGGGACTCAGATGTCATGCACTTGAGATGGACGAAGTATCTACAAAGGCCACAATAATACACCCAATAAACTGGATGTAGTTTTTCACGACAGATTTCACAATCTGGTCCATAAGACCGGAATTTTTCAGGAAGAAAATAAGCTAGGGAGAGAGGGTGAGGGTGGTCTTGGCGCGACGAGCTTATTGGCAGTGATCCACAAGACTTGTGGATCAAGAATGAGCATACGGTGCAAACATACAACTCATCTTTGTCTTCTGTGCCGCAAGCATCACACTTAAATAAAGCACTTCTTTTCTTGTGTATTAGGGGGTGCTGATGGCTAGCGTGTTTAAATGGGCTGGTGTTTTCAGACGTGTCTTGATGATTGGTGCCTTCAAATTTTTGTGCACATAAAACATCCAAATCAAACTTACACTTAGAACAGTGATAGGTGAAACCATTACAATTTTTTCTACAGATATTACAAATGGCTCTTCCTGACCTATAAGGCGACGTTCTAAGGAGTTTAAGTGGATGTTGTGGATGCATTAAATGTGTAATCTCTAATGGTAATTCGGCACAGGATTTGTGAAGGAAGACTTCACATATGCTGCAACAATATGTTGTTGATCCAGAGACTACTGGTTGATCTCAACCATAACAAACAACATTCTTGCCCTCATCATCATCTCCTTGCAAGTCCTTGATCAGTTCAAGGGGATGATGATCATGGCTAAAATGATTAATAATCTCCATCTGTATCTTTTTCTCTCTTTTGTTGACTATTTTCCTCTCTCACAATATTCAAATGCCGAGATACAAGCCTGCTTTGAGAGTAATTAATGACCCTAAATATGAATAGGTGAAAGACATCTACAAAGGTAGGTGAAACAATGCCTTCTCCTTCTGTATTCATACTAAAAGCTTCACCTAACTTCACAGTTGAGAGTGACTGCCATAAATAAATTAGAAGAAAGTCGAATATGTTATGAAAATACGATATTGTAGATATTTATTGTTATGTACTTATCAAGAAAAAGAAGTTCTTTTATAAGATTCTTGTGTTAGTGGAAAATTACTACAATTGAATGGTCAAAAGATGCCTATAAGATTGAATGTGATGTAAATATGATGTAATGAGTATGTCATCAAGATGGTTGAAAACTCTATAAATAGAGAGAGTTTGTAAGAAATAAATACACTTAAAGAAATTAACAATCTTACTCTCTCAAATTCTCTCTTATTTTAGTATTGCTTCCTCTATATTTAAGTTTTAGTTTACAACACATTATCAGGCACGAAGCTCTGCCGAAGTAGCAAAACAACAAAGTATTCGATCACTTCACTTTTGTAATCAAATATTATCAAAGGTACATATAATTCTTCCTTTTTCAATTACATTTTGATTATATGTTATAGATTAGTTAATATATTACAATCATACATTTGGTGAAGTTTAACTTCTCTAAAAGTATAAATAACTAGACTTTGGACATGAAAATTTAATGTTTAACCAAATGAACTTTTGCTCAAACTTGAAATTTTTGGACATAAAATTTCGCTATTCAAAGGAATGTCGGATTGATTTTTGGACCTAATTACCGTTGCTAACAATGATGTTGAAACTGTTATTGGACTTTCCATTTATCAAAATAATATAACAATTGTTTTCAGTTTGATTATAATTTATTACTAACTTTTGTGACTATATCCTAACATTTATTTATATCTAAGTTATCACTGACTTTTCTAACAATTCTAACATTATTTATATTTAACTATTTTACTATTGAGCATTTTATATTATTATGAGATTCTTATATCCATCATTTATATTTTGTTAATTTTAATCTTGTTGCTTTAGTTCATACTCTCATACTAGAAGTTAGTTTATTAGCCATATTCTTTTTGTATAGAATCTAACATCTTTATGAGCTCTTATTAACTAAAGTTTATTTAATATATTTTAGTATCTCACGTGGCAAATCTTGCGAAACTGAATTTGTTGCCCTTGATATATCGAACGACAACTACCTTTTATGGATTTTGGATGCTGACATACATTTACAAGCGAAGGGACTAGAAAAAACTATCATAGAAGGAAACAAAGAGTCCTTTCAAGACAAAGCAAAGACGATGATATTCCTTCGTCATCACTTACATGAGTCATTGAAAGCAAAATACCTCACGATAAAAGATCTATATGAGTTATGGACAAATTTAAAAGAAAGATATGATCATAAGAAAACAGTGACTCTACCAAAGCTCCGTTATCAATGGATGCATTTAAGGTTGTAAGATTTCCCTACAGTGCGTGAATATAATTCAGCAATATTTAAGATTACTGCATAGCTGAAAATGTGTGGTGAAAATATCACTGATACAGATATGTTAGAAAAAACATATTCAACATTTCACGCTACAAATGTGATCTTACAGCAACAATATAGAAAGCGTGGCTTTAAAAAGTATTCTGAACTGATTGCATGTCTCATGGTATCAGAACAAAATAATGAACTATTGTTGGGAAATCACCAAGCACGACCAGCTGGGGTAGCACCGTTACCTAAGGTAAATGTTACATAAAATAATAATAATGGTCGTGGTAGGGGTCGAGGTCGTGGTCGTGGCCGTGACTGTGGACGCAGTCTTGGACGAGGCCACATACATGATCATGGTAATACTTGGTATCGTGATGACCCAAAAGGTTTTAATTTCAAGAGGTCAGAAAATAATGAAAAAGGGAGTAGCTCACAAAAGAAACCATCCCGAGATGATATATGTTTTAGATGTGGCATAACAGGCCATTGGGGAAAAAATTGCCAAATAGCAAAGCATCTTGTGGAGCTTTATAAAGCATATAAGGACTCAAAAGGAAAAGAAAAAATTATGGAAACAAATCTTGTCGAGCACCATGTTCAACACAACAATACTTGCCTTGACTTCTCAGATTTCTTTGAAGATGATAGTTGGAATATTGAGCATCCAATGGGTGAGAGAAATGCTTCCATGGATTCACTTGACTAATATCTCTTAAATAAAAGAGACAGAGAATATGTAGTCATTTTTCATGCATTTCGGACTTGGTGTGTTTTTAAATTTATGAATGTTGTTTTAAGGTAACTTTTAATGTATTTTATGAATGTGTAGCGTAAAAGTGTTGCATGGTTTGAATGTAAGATACTATATCAGTTGTAAAATATCTATGAATCTAGTTTATGTTTAATTGTTTATTTTGTAAGCATTTCTTATAATACATTGTTCTATTTTGAAGATATGGACATACTTGATATCAACAATGGGAAAATATGTCTAGCAGACAGTGCTACAACGCACACCATTCTAAAAAATAAAACATATTTCTCCCAACTAAAATTGGCTGAAAGCAATGTTAATATAATTTCTGGTACCACAAACCTAATTGAAGGCTCAGGAAATGCTACTATTATACTTCATTGAGGAACAAAACTTTTAATAGGCGATGCCTTATATTCTAGTAGATCGCAGAGAAGTCTACTGAGTTTTCGAGATATTTGTCAAAATGGTTATCATATTGAAACCAAGAATGAGAAAGATAAAAAATATTTTTATATTACATCATTTATATCTGACAAGAAACAGATAGTAGAAACATTGTCACCATTGTCCTCTGGATTATATTATACATACATAAATCCAGTGGAATCTAATAATGTGATCAACTAGAAATTGTTTGACCCAACGACTTTTATCATTTGGCGTGACCGTCTTGGTCATCCAAGTGCAGTAATGATGAAAAGAATCATTGAGAATTCACATAGGCATCCATTAAAGAACCAAAGAGTTCTTTTACCAAATGAAATTTCATGTGTTACATGTTCCCAAGGGAAATTAATTACAAGACCCTCCCCAACTAAAGTTGATGTTGAAACTCCTGCATTTTAAAAGAGAATTCAAGGGGATATATGTGGGCCTATTGTTCCATCATGTGGACCATTCCGATACTTTATGGTGTTAATAGATGGCTTAACACGTTGGTCACATGTCTCTCTATTATCCACTCGTAATATGGCACTTACAAGACTTATTGTACAAATAATTCGATTACGTGCACAATTTTCGGATTATGTGATTAAGAAAATTCGGCTGGATAATGCAGAAGAATTTACATCTCAAGCCTTCAATGATTACTGCATATCAATAGGGGTCATTATTGAGCACCCTGTAGCTCACACACATACACAAAATGGTCTTGCAGAATCTTTTATTAAACGTCTGCAACTAATTGCTAGACTATTACTTATGAGAACTAAGTTGCCTAGTTTTGCTTGGGGATATGCTATATTACATGCTGCAGCACTGATTCGAACAAGGCCAACTGCTTATCATAAACAATCCCCGTTACAACTTGTCTCTAGCCAAGAACTAAATATATCCCATTTAAGAATTTTTGGTTGTGCGGTATATGTAAGGATTGTTCCACCACAATGAACAAAAATGGGACCACAAAGAGGACTAGGAAATTATGTTGGTTTTGAATCTCCATCAATTATCAAATATCTTGAACCTTTAACTGGAGATCTTTTCACAGCACGTTTTGCTGATTTCCAATTTAATGAGGCAATATTCTCAGTCTTAGGGGGAGAGAAACAAATGGTAGAAAAGCGAGAAATTTCATGGAATGCATCTCATTTCGATCCTCGTACAAATCAATCAAAATTAGAAGTATATAAAATTATTCGTTTGCAAAAGATTGCAAATCAATTGCCAGATACATTCACTTATGTGAAGAAAGTGACCAAGTCACATATACCGACTTTAAATGCTCCTGCCAAAATTGACGTTTTAAAAGTGCAATCTACCAATACAATAGCAAGTGAATCTACTGCACGCCAAAAGCGTGGTAGAGCTATCAGTTCCAAAGATAAAAAGCCTCAAAAGAAAAGAGGACATGATAAGTATGTTGACAATTCTGAAATTATTGAAAATCCTGTAGATGTCGCGACACAAAAGAAAGAAAAATCGGTTGAATTTTAGATACCTGAACATGATATAAATGTTGGAAGAATTAATGAAGAGATCTCAATTAATTACATTGCTATAGGAAAACGATGGAACCGAAATGAAATTAACATTGATGAAAAATTTGCAAATGCAGTAGCTACTGATTTGATGAATGAAAACGAGGATCTTGAACCAAAATCTGTCCAAGAATGTCGACATATAAATGATTGGCCAAAATGGAAAGACGCAATCCAAGCAGAATTAAAATCACTTGCAAAACGTGAAGTTTTTGGACCAGTAGTTCAAATCCCTAAAAATGTGAAACTTGTAGGCTACAAATGGGTATTCGTTCGAAAGCGCAATAAAAATAATAAAATTGTAAGATATAAAGCGCGACTTGTAGCACATGGATTTTCACAAAGGCTTGGAATTGATTATGAAGAAACATATTCCCCTGTAATGGATGTAATTACATTTAGGTTTTTAATTAGTCTGGCAATTTATGAAAAACTTCATATGCGTCTTATGGATGTGGTAACAGCCTACCTATATGGCTCACTTGAAAATGATATTTACATGAAAGTCCCTAAAGGATTGAAAATGTCTGAATCATGTGGCTCAAAACCTCGAGAAATGTACTCAATCAAATTACAACGATCATTGTATGGATTGAAACGATCGGGGCGAATGTGGTATAATCGTCTTAGTACATATTTTTAAAAGAAAGATATGTCAATAGTCCAATAAGTCCATGTGTTTTCACCAAGAAATCAAACTATAGATTTGTTATTATTGCAGTGTATGTTGATGATCTAAATATAATAGGGACTATTGAAGAACTTACAGCAGCAACCACATATCTGAGTAAAGAATTTGAAATGAAAGATCTCGAAAAAACAAAATTCTGTCTTGGGTTGCAGATTGAACATTTATCAAATGGAATATTCTTGTATCAGTCAACCTACACAGAAAAGGTGTTGAAAACATTTAACATGGATAAGGCTCACCCATTAAGTATACTAATGGTTGTTCGATTCCTCGACACCAAGAAGGATCCATTTCGTCCCAAAGAAGATGGTGAAAAAATTCTTGGCCCAAAAGTGCCATATCTTAGTGCAATTGGAGCACTAATGTATCTTGCTAACAACACACGCCCTGATATCGCTTTCTCTATCAATTTATTAGCAAGATATAGTTCAGCACCAACACGAAGGCATTGGACTGGCATAAAATATATTTTTTGTTACTTTTATGGAACAACTGATATGGGATTATTGTATTCAAGGCACAAACAACCACACTTGATTGGATATGCAGATGCAGGATATATGTCAGACCCTACAAAAGAAGATCACAAACTGGATATTTATTCACATATGGTGGTACTGCTATCTTTTGGCAATCCACAAAGCAAACTATTACCGCAACTTCTTCAAATCATGCCGAGATTCTAGCACTCCATGAGACAAGTCGAGAATGCATTTGGTTAAGATCTTTGATTCATCACATTCGAGAAAAATGCAACCTTTCAACAAATAAAGTGGATCCAACAATCATATATGAAGATAATACCGCATGCATTTCACAAGTAAATGGATGATACATCAAAGGTGACAAAACTAAGAATATCTCACCAAAATTCTTTTTCACACATGAACTTCAGAAGAAAGGTGAGATTGATGTTCTTCAAATTCGTTCAAGTGATAATCTAGCAGATTTATTCACTAAGTCATTGCCTACATCAACATTCGAGAAATTGGTATGTAAAATTGGCATGTGCCGACTTCGTGATCAATGTTGATATGCTTAAAAGAGAGGGAGCCATATATGCGTTGCACTCTTTTTCCCTTAGCATAAGCTTTATCCTAATGGGTTTTCCTAGCAAAGTTTTTAATGAGGTAGCTCAAGAAGCATATATCAAGAATATTGTACTCTTTTTCCTTCACTAGGATTTTTATCCCACTGAATTTTTTCCTAGTAAGGTTTTAACGAGGCATTTTCTTAAAGAATGAATATCCATGGGGGAGTGTTAATAAAATAAGATATTGTAGATATTCGTTGTTATGTATTTATCAAGAAAAAGAAGTTCTTTTATAGGATTCTTGTGTTAGTAAAAAATTACTACAATTGAATGGTTAAAAGATGTTTATAGGATTCTTGTATAGTAGAGATTATTATATGTATATGGAATATGATCTAAATGTGATGTAATGAGTATGTCATCAAGATGGTTGAAAACTCCATAAATAAAGGGAGTTTGTAAGAAGGAAATACACTTGAAGAAATTAACAATCTTACTCTCTCAAATTCTCTCTTATTTTAGTATTGCTTCCTCTATATTTAAGTTTTAGTTTACAACAGAATACAAATCTAGTGAGGATAATGACTTTGCATGTTCTATTCATACTAATAACAAAATACTTCTATTACATTAACTATTGTGTCAATTGCCCAAAATAATAAACATAGTGTTATTGTCTTTAGTTTCAATTATAATAAGTACCATCTTGCTTTCTCTCACTCTCATAACAACCTGTTTGTCGTTTCTTTGTGCGTGTGTGGGGAATTGATACGTAATTTTCTTTGTTTTTCTTTAGCCAGTTGGTTTTTATAATAATATGAGGTGAGACATTGACATTACACCTGCACAAAATGTAAATTCAATCCCTCCCCCCCCCCCCCCCCCCCCCCCCCCCCCCCCCCGCGACCAATACCAAGTTGATTTTTAATAGTCTTTCATTTATATATATTTTTTACATATACCTTATAATTGTTTTTTGGTTGCTGGTATTTTGGGTATAGCAGTAATGATGGTTTCCTGTGCTATAATGCGTTCTCATAAAGAGTATTTTCAAGGGCAGACGTATATGCAGAGTATTGGAAGTTGCAGCAGCCCCAACTGATCTAATTTTTTTTTAAGAAACAAATATAAGGGTATTTGTAAAATATTTTTATTTTGAAAAATAAAAGAGTCTCCAACAAAGGAAACAAAAATTGTATATAAATTTTAAAGGTTTGTGCTATAAATTTCTTTTATGGATCCACCTCTGAGTATTATTATTCCTCCAAATTATTGTCCTTCCTCCTAATCATGTTATACTTTCATTGTGCACCACTGATCTTGTTCCTATACACGTGTTGAGTGTTCACACTTGGAAGGGGATCCTTTAATAACACAATCCTCTTGTAATGTTATGATATGGACGTCTAAGATTACACATCATAATATTTGACTTGTTAAGAATCATAAAGTTCCATCTTGAAACTAATTAGTATCAAGTAGAGTATTTTAAGATCTTATAAAGTGATTTTAGAGTTTCTAATTTTTCGATGTGGGAAGAATATATATTCCAACACCCTCCCTCTCGTGTGACCCATGATTAACTAATTGACGTGATCGAAAAAATAACGAATTTGGAAGAGCGGTACAAAGTCAATAGTTGAAGGCCCAATTAATGAATGACGTGGTACAAGAGCAGCAAATTTAAAAATTATGTACCAAAGTCGACGCGCAAAGCGTGAAATACTAATGGGTCTCATGAGAATAAATATAATTGGACCAAGGGCCCAACTTTGATACCATATTAAGAAGTCTGAACCTCAGAATTCTTAATATGGTATCAGAGTTGAGCCCTTGATCAAGTGATATTCATTAGCGTGCGACCCCTCTTAAATCAGGTTCATTTGTGTTCAATCTTTCGCGTGTGTCATGTTCCACACATCTTCAATCTCCCACGTATTATCTACCACGTGTTTAATCTTCCATGTGTGATTTATCTAAAAAATTAGGTTCGACTCTACCTTCTCAAAATTAGGTCCACCCGTGTTCAATCTTCTACATGTGACTCTTCTCAAATCAGGTCACATGTGAGGGGGAGTGTTATAATATAACACTTATCCCGGAAAATTAGAAACTTCATGACTACTTTATAAGATCTTGGGCTACTCCACTTGATACCAATTAGTTTTAAGATGAAAACTCAATTATCTTCACATGACTAATTAGCTAGGAAAATTATCCAATTTGGACATTTCGATCTACTTTAATGAAACAATCTTGATCAGCTTATGTTAATATCTGAAGATATATGGATCTCTTGATCATATGAAGTTAGCAGGGTTATATTCTTCTTGAGTGGACGAAATTATTAACTTCTTTAATTTTCTATCCCATTGCCAAATTGAATTTTTTGTCAGATCAAATGACCAACCAATTGAGGTGAATTCTCGGCATAATATTCTTGCACGGAAAGTCAATGAGATCTAGTCTGGTCGACCCAATAGGAAACTTCCATCGATCGGATATTAAGTGACTTAGGGAATAATTGAGATGATATAGATATGTTAAAAGACAGATTTATAAAGACACTTCATAAAAAATGGTGTCACTTAGATTTATATAATACTTAGTTTGATTATTAAAGCTGGTACTTGGTGTACAAAACTAGTGCAAACTTAGCAAGATAGATGTAAGCAGCCGTGTGTCTTTTAATATCCGTTCTTCAAAATCCCTAGAAAATAGTATAGAATGTCGCTTTCAAACTATTAAAAGAAAAATGGATATATTATCTTACATATTCTTGTGTCACCAATTCTACATATTTTTGGAGTTTCAATATTAATGAAATATTTGTTTAATTAGCAAAAAAAAAAAAAGTCATAATTAACAGAAAGATCATGAATATTTCTTTTTTTTTTTTTGTTAATTATGAATATATCATCTTACATCATCAAAAGATTTCGAGGGACAATCTTAGCAATTACCCTTTTAAAGTTCTATTGAACTTATTTGATTCATATGCAAAGTTTTTTATTTGACACGCATTTTAAAGACAACATTATCTTTTTTTTTTTTTTGGGTCGGAAGGACATTATCTTTTTTTTTTTAGACAAATTAAAATTTTTAGGATAACAAGTGATGTTTATTAGGCCGTTAAACTCCATTCTTTTGTTTTTTTTGTTGCTAATTTAGGAAAACATTCTCACTCAATTAACTCATGAGACATAAATCAGATTAGTCACTATCCACTGACATCGAATGAGTCACGCCAGCGTCTTTTATTGGCCTAACGACTAAATGTGAACTAAAACTCTCGGGGTACAATAGCCCGACCTAAAGTATATATCAAGTAAATCAAGATAATTTCCAACATTAGTAGTCATACTTGAACCCAAAACCTCATAACAAAAGAGTTTGATTACTACCATTAGGGTGATCCTTAGGGTCAAATTAAACTCCATTCTTGTTGATATCATACTGAAAATTGCAATTCTTTTCATTTTTTAGGGAAACAATTTTAAAATTAATAACTTTATCTCTCTTTGTTAGCATCGATGTCTGAGGATATACATTCAATTTTTCACACTTGAAATAACAATTATATTCACTTAAATACAACAAAATATGTAAATAAATTTTAGTTTCGGAATTGTCAAGCATATAATTCAATAGAGACATGGAAAATTTTGGTAAAAGCACAAATGGACTTTAGTGCAATTATTCGAAAGTCTTGGTAAAAAGCACAATAGACAAGAGTGCAATAATTAGAAAGTTTGGTAAAAAGAACAAGTGGACCAGAGTCCAAAAATTCCAAAGATTGTGCGGACTGGGCCCGTTATCTTTTGTATTTTCCTTATGATGCCATTATCAAGCAAAACAAATTAAATTAATATGTTGAAATAATTTGCTACAGTTGTACGTCATTTGCTTTAAATTATGAGATTAATTTTATGAGTGATATCTAATATGTATGGTACAATTTGAACCTTTTTTAAATGAAAACAAATAATTAAAAAATCAAGCAAAACAGTACAAATTGGTCCTTACAATTAACTTAGCAGGACAAAGTGATTTATTCATGATGTGAACTGATTTTTATAGATTTCTCTCCTTAAAAGTCAATTTACATTCTTTGTTGCCAGTCGTTGGAGTCTAGCAAAAAGATAATATGAAAGGCAACCAGATTGAATAATTAGTATGTCATTCCTAAAATATATACAATAACCAATTTTATATGTCACTGTTTTTGCAGTATTACTCACAATTCACGCTTTGTGTGATAATATAGTGCTATTTATTTTTATTAAATAAATGAATCCGATTATATATGTGACACCTGTCACATACAATTATATTACGAGGTAAAATTTACATGCATAATTTTGGTGATATATAATTGGACTCACACGTGGACTTCTATATAATATATATATTCTTCATTTTCAATATTAAAGATGCAACTATTTTCTCTTTTGTTTTTTATATAGTATATTTGGTTATACTTTTCTATTTAGATAAAAAGGAAGAAACCTATGTGGTCCTTCTAGTAGCCATCGCTAGGATAATTGTTTTCTTTATTCATTAAGCTTTATTAGTTGCTGAGTTGAGCTTGAGCAAAAGGGTGCTCAACTCGTTGGACTTGCGAGAGAGAAAAATGAAAAGAAAACAATAAAATTACATGCTCTATTTCATGATAATATTAGAAAATAGAAACCATTCATTATTTGGCAAGTATTGCTTTTCTGTACAAAAAACTCGATGGGGATAAAGGTAAGAGGATTTATTTATACCTAAAAATCAAACTATGAGGATTTAAGTGATATTTTTTAAAACTTCAGGTAATGATTTGAAAATTACAAAAATCTCAAGAGCTTATTTATCTTTGATCCGTAAATTTATAATCACACAATTTTAAACAAATGATCAATAATTGTCTCACAGAACAAAGAAGCATGATCGCTAAAAACAAGAGAATGAGAACTTTTTACGTCCACAAACCCAAAAGTTAAGATCCCCTCATGACTTTTGTGTTTGATGAATCATAAAGATGAAAAAGAAAGCTGATCAACATGTCCAAATGGATAAGCATGAAAGCTGAACAGTGACTAAACGTCGACGACCCTAAGAAAATACTTTGAGAGGGCATAAAGTTGCTGGAGGGATAAGATCTCACAATCTTTTGATTGAATGTGATTATGCTGTTGTTATCGGTATCCTCATAAAGTCTTTGTCCTATTCTGAAGAGATGAATGTTGTTGTAGAGAACTTTTCGTTTGTTATATATAAAGTTATAAAGATGGTCTATCATAAAAGATACTGCAAGCAACAATATTTATAAATTGATTCATAAATTCAGTGAAGTTAATAAATATGTTAATGCTTTAACAAATTTAGAGTCACAACAGTAATTTGAAACATCTTGAATTAACAACTTTTCAAAATCTGTATTATTGTTAATGGAGAAAAATATTAAGGCTTAAATATCTTCGCATTTAATTTAGTCTTTCCGATTTTTGTCTCTCTCGAAACAAAAAAAAAAAGAAAAAAAAGAAAGAGAGAGAAAGAGAGAGAAAAAAAAGACTTCAGAGGAATCCAATGAAAATATTAGGATTGTTTATGAAGCTAGTTAAGTAGATTACCCTATAAAAATGAAGAATGTTGTCAAGTTTATATATTTAACTCTCTAATAGTTTATGGGTTCGTTTATCTGTCAAGGGTTTCTTTTCATCCTTTTACTTTTTTCTTAATTTGATTCGTAAGCACTCTCGAGTATTTTCTTTTTTTTCCTCTTTTTTATTTATTTTTGTTTAAAGGAGTCTAAATCGTATCACTCTCACAATCTTTCACATTAAGTCACAGCGATGGGCATGCTACTTACTAGACCAAAGACCTATTGGTTTCTCTTTTTCCTCTTTGCCAGGCAGCTAGAATAGTTTCTTTATCGTCCAAGTTTTATGGAAAAATGACAGAATAGGATGAGAAACGAGGAAATAATTATACGTTATTATTTATGCATGGAGGTCACTATTCGGTTCATATACATGATTCAAGCTTACATGAAAAAAGTTTATTAGACTAACTCCAACAGTTTTACTTTTTTTTTTCCTACACAGAGAATTTGAACTATTTTTTTATATTTTCTCTATTTTATTTCACTTCAACAGCTTCCCTACATCTTATTTCAGAAAATCCATATTTCAGTTTCATTCTAACAGCTTCCCTATTTCAAGAATTTTCTATTTTTGTTTTACTCCAAAATCCCTCATTATTTTAATTTAAAACTTTATTATTAATCTTTATTATTTATATTTGTTAATTGTTTATGTTGATTTTTAATTAAACATATTATTTTAGGTTTAATACCACTTTTAGTCCCTTATCTTTGCCCTCATTGACACTTTGGTCCCTTATCTTTAAAAGTGCTACTTTTTAATCCCTTATCTTTTAAATTTGGGACACCGTTAGTCCTATTTGCTAAATCCGTCAAAAAATTAACGGTAGAAGCATGTGCAAGACACGTGACTCGTTTTTTTTTTTTTTTCAATTTGCAAGGGTATTTTGGTTAGAATAATTTTTTTAGTCAAAATACAAAAAAAAAAGAAAATTCATCAACACCATCTTATCCAAAACCCCCCCCACCACCACCACCACCACTAACACCAACAACCATTAACATCAAGACCAACACCACCACCTCAAAAGGGGCTGATTTTAGTATTGGATTTTTTTACTGTTAGTATTTGATTGAGGTGGTGGTGTTGGTCTTGGTGTAATGGTTATTGGTGTTGGTGGTGGTGGTGGATAAGATGGTGTTGATGATTTTTTTATTTTTTTTTTGTGTTTTGACTAAAAAAATTATTCTGACCAAAATACCCCTGCAAATTGAAAAAAAAAACGAGTCACGTGCCTTGCACATGCTTCTATTGTTAATTTTTTGACGGATTTAGCAAATATGACTAATAGTGTCTCAAATTTAAAAGATAAGGGACTGAAAAGTAGCACTTTTAAAGATAAGGACCAAAGCATCAATGAGGACAAAGATAAGGGACTAAAAGTTGTATTAACCCATTATTTTAATTCCCTTGTTAGGTTTAGGGATACTTGTAGGGATTTTTTCATCATCTCTCTACATGTAGAGATGTTGAAAGATGAATGTAGAAATCTCTACATGTAGAAATAGTTGTAGGGATGTTGTTGGAGATGAATATCTCCAACAACATCCCTACATGTGGGATAAATAGATATGTAGGGAATGGGTTAGAGTTAGCCTTAGTAGTGGCTTCCAAGACGAGACAAACGCTCAATGTAACCATAAAATATGAAATTTAATTCAGACCATAACTTAAATTCACTTTGCCCCAAAGATTGTGTGAAGTGATCACTTATTGTAGTTTAATGTTTTAAATTCAAACTTATATCCTCAAATTTCAAATATTGTCTAATTCTTAACTGATTTAGAGCATAATTGAAATGTGACACTACACCATGAGATTTATAAAGGTAAATCCAATTTAGTCCTCATTAAAAAAAACAAACAAACAAAAAAAGAATTTGGCAAAGTAGTTCGAGTTTACCATAATATTATGTGAGAAAAACACGAACTACTTTACCATAATTTGGCAAAGTAGTTCGAGTTTTTCTTTTGTTTTGCCTTTTCTCTCCTTTCCATATAGGTAACCATGTATGTTTATATCTATACGAGCAATGTTAGATGTCACCCTTTTTCTATCACCAAATTATCACATTCTAGTTGGCATGCCTAGTTGTCATGCCAACTAGATAAATTTAGTTCATTTCTCTCTCTTAATTTATTAACTTTATTTAATTTCTCTCTTTTTTTTTATTAAAATTTTTTTCTCTTTGTTTTTCTATTTTCCTCTCCTTAATTAGCGTTTTACTCTATTCTCTCTCTTTCTCTTCTGTTTTAGCCTTCCATACGTCAGTAAATTTTTTCCACTTAAAAATCACATAATTGGCTATTATACCCCAAAATTATGCAGACACTTTTGTTATCTCCATGTTTCTCTTTTTGATGTAGTGAGCACAAATATATATTAATAATGTATGTTTATATCCTTTACTTCACAATTGACTATGTCACTTCAATTGATATGCCAATAAATTCTCTCTCTCTTTTTTTTTTTTCTGTAGAAATAATATCTTAGATCTCATCCTAAAACCCGACCTTTGTCTTATATTTTCTAAAGAAATATTAGCTATTCTCAAAGCTTCCGTCCTTACTCTTAATTAACTTATTTTTTTGCAATCTCAATCATATTTTTCATATTTTCATTTTATGTAATTCTCTCTAAAACTAAAAGAAGATTACACATACTAATTTCGCTATATTTTTGTTTATTACTTTTTATGTGCAACATAGAATTATTCTTCTTTTTGGTGCTAGTATATGATAATAATAAGACAAGTGAAAAAATAGTATAGATATCAAAAGTCAAAGTTAAAAAAGGAGGAAACTTTAATTAAGGGAGAGAAAAAATGGAAAAAAGAAGATAGAAAAATTAAATAAAGCTAATAAATGAAGAGAGAGAAATAGAATAAATTTATCTAGTTGACATGACAACTACACATACCAACTAGAAGGTGATAATTGAGTGATAAAAAGAGGGTGACGTTTAACATTACTATTTTAAAAAACATTTCTGCGAAGTTATTTTTACATAATGCAAAAAATCATTTTCATTTTCTTTTTCAAATATACCTCTTCATACTTTTTTAAAACCAACATTTCCCCTTAAAATTTTTAAAAGCTCAACATTGTCCAATTTAAGCTAAACAACTAACAGCTTTTTTTCAACTACACTTTTAACCAAAGTTCTATATCTCAAAAACTAAAATTTCACATTTAAGTCAAATACTCTATCACTTTGTATTCAAGCATCCTTATTTTGCTTTTATTTCAGAATCACTTTGTATTCAAGCATCCTCATTTTTCTTTTATGTCCTCCTTTGATACCCACATTATTTTTTCCAGTCATCGCATGTACAATATCTTTGTTAATATTGATATATGTTCTCCCGGTGATACAATAAATTTTTATCATATAAATGAGAGTTGAAATATTACCCGATGTTGTAAAGGAAAATCCTATCTCTTCTTTAAAAAAAAAAAATTATTTAATTAACATAACTCCGGAAAATCCGAAAGAAACATCAATATCATTTTAAGTGAGAAGGTAGACAAAAGGATCCAAAACTGAATTTTAAGTGAGAAGGTCAACTATGTCAGTATCTTATGGAACTGTTTTTTTTTTTTTTTTTATAAAAAAAATAAAACTAATTTATAATGAAAATCACTCCTTTACTAGTTACATGTCCACTACTCATTTTTTATGATCTTATTATTTACGTCTTATTCCAAAGCTTAAAGAATACATTAATGTGGATCTCTATTACATAATTTTATCGCCAACCAGTAGTAGTAGCTCTCTAACTCTATTACATAATTTTATCGCGGATGAACTACACTAGCCTCTCCTGTGTTTTTAAAAATTACACAATATCCTCCTGTTATCCAAAACTTGTATAATACCCTCTTGAGATTTACTAAACTTAGTCCACGTGCCTTCTCCCCACCTTTTCGGCAACATAGACAATGGAACTACACAAAAAAACTTAAATGCCCTTAATTCTTTTTTTTTTTTCTCACTTTTCTCTATTTTTTTCCTCCTTAATTCTATATACATATATGTGTGTGTGTGTGTGTGTTATATACACACACATACCAAACCAAAAAGAAAAAGAGATATATAAATAGGGTGGCTGGAGGGTTAACAGGGTGGAGTTAGGTAGAAAGGCTAATGAGATAGGGTGGGGTAGGGGCCTGACAAGGTGTCAATGGTTGGGGGTGGGGTGGGATGAGGTGGGGGGCTGATGATGTAGGGGGTTGGGGAAGATGATCAGAATAAACCTCCTGTGTTTGCCAAGTGATGTCAAGTTGGTAATTCACACATTCAGACGAGTTCGAATTTCATTGGGTAGGGGAAGGTGGGGGTAAGGGGAAAAAGTTGGTTATTCATACTTTACTTCAATTATTCATTGAGAATATAATTTTTCGTTTTCATCAAGTGATACCAAGTAGATAATTTTTACTTTTCTTAGTGACGAAGTGGTACCAGGTTCTTTTAATTGTACTTTTGAAATGCTTAAGTTTAATTTAGTTAATTGTAGAGAATTTATCATTATACTAGTTCATAACTGAGTACTAAAGCTGAACATTTTTGCTATGTTATAAGCTATAGTGAGAGAGTCTCTTATATGTAGAGTAATCTATCTTGGTCATTGGAGAACTTTCCAAACTCATCTTACTAGAGCAACATTGATCGATTTTCTCGGTTAGTATAAAATTAGAGCACAATATTGGTCAACCAAGTTTTAAAAAACTACAAGCGTACGGGTCAGTGTCATACATGATTGAGTGTGAGAATTGTATCCACAGCCACAGGAAGACTTCTAAGTGAATTCTATTAGAGTTTGTGTGAAATTTTACAGGGAGAATACCTTAAGTGTGCAGTGAGCTTGTCAAACCACTTAAAAATCCTTGCACATAAGAGAATTTTATTGTAGCATTGCAAATTTTAAAAGTAGTGTATTACTTTAATTTCTTAATCCTAATTCATCCCCTATTAGCATTATTACCTCATATAATATCTCAATTGTTAATTTAACTTGTTAGATTGTTCACAATAAGACTTGATGTTAAAATATGAAAAACTGGTAGTAATATTCGAAATACGTTGGTGTGGCTCTAGAATTAGTTACAAGAGTTTTATGGGAAGTCGTCTTCACCAAATTAGGCTTTTTTTGGATTTTATTTACTTGGCTTGAACTAAGTAGAATGACCCTTTTCTTTCATTGATTTTTATTTTCTTTGAAAGATAATCAATATTATGAAGTCGGTACAGGTATGGATTACGTATATTTTAAACTCTTATATTGGTGAATGTTTTGGATTTTTTGATACTAATTATTATTATCCTTAATTGTATCATGTTCTAATTTAATGCATAAAAATTATGGTCTTATTGTTTGAATCACTAATTTTTGTGTTCAATCAAATTATTATCTATTCTACATAATTGCATGACATAAATCTTTTTAAAATAAGTTTTAAAACAAATAATGTGTTTGGCAACTATAGGGTGAATAGTACCATTTACTATTCACATGAACAATGACCAGGGTCAATGTTCACTGGAATAGTGTGTGACCATCAAGTCACTTGACGTACGGAGTTTTATGAGTTGCGTTGATTTTTCTATAAACATAAATATTAAAATTTGGGACCAATTAAAACGTGTTTCAATCGTGAATACCTATAAAACATTTTTTCTTGCACTTTTCACTTAAGCTTTGATAAGGACTACTATGTACCACTTGCACCATATCTTCAAGGTTGTGACCTAGCTAGGGTAGAATGAGATTTGAGCCCTTTTTAAGTGGGGTTTGAAATACACTAAGTTCTAGGTAATGCATTATCTTTTCGTTTGGATTCCCTTTCGCTTGTGATGGTCGAGTCAATCTAGCTAGCCATCTTTTAACTATATTACTAGTTGTCACCGTAACCGTATGTGGGTTTCAACATAGTGATTTGATGGGATTTCAGATTTTGTAGTATGGCTCAATAGTTTTGCACTGTGACTATAGCTCATTTGCGTGGCATACACTTATCCAAAACTAAATAAATAAATAAAAATATTTTATAAAGTTCGTTTTAGTTATGGCATGGTATTTGGATTTACCTTTCTTCTAATTGTATTATTTTGTGGATTGGTGAGGAATAGGTCTTTTTGCAAGGGCACATGGATAAAAGATTACCTTGGTAGTAGGACATTAGTCTTTCTTTTACATTTTTTTTGTTAATAATTGAGAGTTGTGTCTCCCCTTATGGTTGAAATTTTTAGTATAGTTATTACTATAGTTTTATGATCTTATAAATGCTTATATTTGTAGGTTTATTCAACAATTTATTTTGGGACTCGCGTATTTTTAGTTAGTTTGATCGGTTTAATCTTTATTTTTGAAATTAGAGCCTTGTGCGCTTAGGAAGGATACCTTTCTTTTTTAATTACATGACAGCTGCGTCCAAAATCGTCTTATTAGTGACATTGGGGCGTGTCAGGACTAGAAATATAGTTGAAACCCTACCTGGTTCAAAAACCACTGGAACATTTTAGGCCCAATGCCTTGGCTGCTTCCTGGCCATAGATGAGGAGAGAGCAAGAACTATTAATTAGCTAATCTAGTATAGTGGATGACATACTTCCAAATGATGGAAGTGATAACCAAGATGGTTGATGTGAAAAAACATTTCAACATTTTCTTCATTTAAAGTATTTCTTTAATTATTACATCAAACGATAATCATGATTATGATTATGCTGAAATAGTCATTAGTCTTTTACATAGTCGGTAGGACTCAGACCTCATCAGTCCAAACTAACTCTACATGTAGGAGTGTTGAGTATTTCGCGTTGTAACCAATATGGATCAACAACCTCTTTCTTCTCTCTCAGCCTCTGGAAGAAGCTCCTCCACTGATCCATGGTACGCCTTAGACGAATACTCTTTTGACCTCCAAAGAGAAACTTGATCAATAAACATATACTGAAAGGAGGATAACGGATGATGATTCATGTCTGAATCCACTGAGGCAGCGCAAGCACATAAGCAATAAAAAGGAGCCCTGGTATCTAATCAGCTAAAACTTCAGAAGTAAAACTCGGGCCTCCATATAATGATAGAAATCAATCCTCTCTCATGAACGAAGTCTTGATATTCATATGATCGTCCATTTCTTCGTCATATTTTAATCCAATTCACAAGGTAATTAAAAAATATGCATCATCATTATTTTTACATATATTTCCAGGTTTTTAATCTGGTCCAAAGGGTTGAATTATATGTTTCAGGTAAAAATTACTGCAACGCTGTCCCAAGAGTCCAAGCTCTCCCAACTTAGTAAATGAGAGAGAAATCCCTCTTTAGGCATCAATTAATACTTATGGATCAATTTGTCACTCCTGTAAGATTTACTATTATAAGAATTTTTTCACAGCTTTTAACTGTGAATATCCTTGCTGCTAAGGTTCACACTTTCAGCTTTGTAACTAAAATTTTGCCTACCACTGGGGAGTCTATGGATGTAGAAGCCAGCCTGTGCAGGAAACAGCCACTCAACCATCACCAAAGGCAAAAGAAAAACTTATGCAAGCTAGTTTATTCGCGATATGAAATTGGAGGATGCAGATCACAATTACAATTATACTGTTTGGTTGCAATGCAAGTGCTCAGATTAGGCTGGGTTTTGTTGACAAGTTACTGATGAGCTGGCAGTTCCAAAGGAGAAAGAAAACGCAATGTAGGGGACATGGTAATGCACACAAACACACACAGAGGAAAGAGGAGAGAGAGAGAGATTACCATAAATACAAAGCCAACTGTTGCCAGTATTATCACTTGCATAAGCTCATCTAAAATCCCTGGAAGACCTTCATCATCTGAATCACCAGAACTATCACCACCACCCACCCCCACCACCACCACCTGGAGGATTTCCGCCACCGCCACCGCCACTGCCACTGCCTCCATCATCAAAGTATTCTTGTTTTTTCATCTGCTGACGTAACACATCTTCTATTGACTGGTCTTTCTTTAAATTTCCCATGGCATTCTCAAGAGCCTTCCATGGAGAAGCCTGATGCCAATTTGAGGACAAGTGAGTTGAATTTGGAATCTTTTTCTTCGAATAATATTTGAGAGGCGGGGGGTTTGGATTTTTATTTTGGAGGGGCTGAGGAAGGATGTGATTAAAAGAGACAAAGATAACTACACCGGAGACAATGCTAATCAGTTCTATCGCCAACCGCTTAATCAAATATGCTTAAATTATACAAAAAGCAAAACGAAGATACAATTAAATTATGAAATTAAGCAACATCACTAACTCATGACTACTGCCTTGCAGTTACTATTATTTTTGGGTGGTGATATGCAACAGGAATAGTAAGTAGGTGGTATCAACACAGGTCATAAACAACCTCTTTAAATTAATAGCATTAATTTCCTAATTTAATTGCACTTGGACACCTCTTGGAAATTGGTATCATGCTGGTCCTTTGTTATTTACAGTAGAACCTCTTTAAATTAATAGTGTTAGAACTACCAAATTTTATTAATTTAGCTAGATATTAATTTATAGATTTATTTTTATTTTTTTGGCTTTATAATAAATATATTATGATTATGATGTCTTTTTTTAAAAAGTGACTTGTATTTTTTCGATCCAATTTGAAAAGATAGGTAATGGGAATAGAAGATAAAATTTAATTTAGTAGGATTAGAATAAAGTTTCTCTAATCTCGCATCCAAGTCTTTGTAGAATTATGATGAAAACTAATTTATCTAATCTTGTATCATAATCCTTGTAGGATTATCTCAATTTTTTTCTTTAAATAATTAAATATGAGATTCAACTAAATTTGAAGTTCAACAAAAGAAAAGTTACTCTTCATTCATATTTTAAGAAAACCTCATGGTCAATTTATTATGTACTTTTTAGCTAATTAATAATTTATGAAATATTTGAATCAATAAAAATATATATATATATATATATATATATATATATTTAAATGTATTATCTTATAATTTTATCAAATTATCAACTTTTTACATTGGATCCAAGTCGAGACACACATTTTTATTAATTAAAAGAGATTATTAATTTATCGAGTATTAATTTAAAGAGGTTCTACTGTAATTTAGTATAGGGTAAATTTCACACTTAGTCCCTATTGTTTATATGCTTTTTCAATGTAGTTCCTAATATTTTAAAATTTTCATAGTGATCCCTAATATTTATAAAAATTATTCAAAATGGTCTCTATTATTCAAATTTAGCCAATTTGGTCCTTATTATTTTTCAAAAAAAATTAATTTAGTGTCTATTGTTTCCTAAAATGATCATCATCGGTCATTTCTGTGTAATCATCTTGGACACTGTCGAGAATCAAAGGCTACCAATGGGCATCAACTAAAATTTGCTAAGAGCCATCAACTAAATTTTGTCGCTAATTTAGTGACGAAATTACGATATGTTATTAATATTCTGTCATAAATCTATCGGCCATCACTAATCCGTTGCAATGTTGCGAGGAATTGATAACGAAATTTAGTTATGAATTTTTATGTTGCAAAGTCGTCGTTAATCCATCACTAATTAGTGACGGAATATTTTTCATCGCTAAATCTATGGCTATTTAGCGACGGAAAAAATTCCGTCAATAAAAGCCGTCCCCCGTTTCAATTTTTCTAGCATGCATGCATCAACTAAATTTTGTTGAAAATCATCAACAGACACCAATCAATTAACCAGCCTCAAGCCATCAACAAACATAAACAAATTTTGCTGAAGGCTACCAATGGGCATTATCAATTCCGTTGAAGAAACTAAAGATTCACAAGGGCTTGGAGGAAAGTATTCCAAACCTCTGTTGTCAGAATCTTATGAATTGATACGATTCAGCAAAGAATCGATATAAATTGAATGAGAAAATCGTGAATCAACGTGAATTGTATGTGAATCGTACCGAATCGTAACAAATTGTACGATTCACTGAATCATTCACAATTCTGCTACACTCACAAACTGTAACTTGTTTGCATATCCTGCTTTGTTGTTGCGCTCATTAATGGCGAAGTGTTCAATTCTTGTGGTCTGTGGGTTGCATATTTGCTGAACTGGTCACGCAACAAACATTCTTCATTCTTCAATTCTTGTCCCCTACCATGGATGGTACGTATATTCCTCTCTTCTTTCTGGAAAAAAGATTGAAAATAAGCCTCTTACAATGTTATTTGTATTCAAATAATAACTGTTACAAGAGAATTAGCCATAGGACTCATCATCAAAACCATGGGCATGTTGAGAAAGACGAATCTTGGCACCCTGTAAGTCATTTTATTTATGCTCTTTTGTTGTTAATTTAATTACTAAAGATTTTATTTTTTTTTTTCTTGTCAGTTGCCTGAGAACATTTACCAAAAGTTGGATGGAGCCACAAAGATGTTGAAGTTCAGCTTGCCATTCCCCATGTTTGCTTACCCATTTTACCTGGTGAACAGCTTATTTTTGTATTTCTTCAATTGTCAAGCTTTATTGTATCTGAACTGGATTGATAAAGCATTTAATGTGTACTACTGGATCGCAGTGGAGTAGAAGTCCTGGGAAGAAAGGCTCTCATTTTGGTCCAAGCAGCGATTTGTTTATGCCGAATGAGAGGAAAGATGTGATGACTTCAACGGCGTGTTGGACGTCAATGGTTGCATTGCTTGTGGGATTATCCTTTGTTATGGGTCCTATTCAATTGCTTTGGAATTTAGTTTGCAAGATAGTGAATCAGTGATTATTAGAGAAGTAACAAAAAAACATATATTAATATTCATTCAAAAGAAGAATTTAAACTAAAAACTGTTAATAGAAACATAATATATCAAATTAATCTAGTTTTAAATTTGTGACCGAATTAGTACGATTCACGATTCGATTCGATTCACAATTCAAAAAAATAACATTTTGATTCACGATACAGTTTACGATTCGACAACTATGTTCCAAACCACCAAAATCTCAAGGGTAAAAATAAAAGAATCTAGCGTCATGATTAATAACTTGTAGGTATTTTCAGGAAGGCTCTTTCAAGTCCAAAATTCGGAACACTGCAAGAAATGTCTGGAGTTATACAAATGAGCACTAAAGGGAAGTGTTAGAATTATTAATGCTCATTTGTAGTGCTGGATTATTCTAGAGAATGGCAAGGATATTTCTAATGAAATAATTACAATCATTATGCTCAAATGGCCAAAATGCTATAGTGGCTGAATTTCTAAATGGCATACGGAATGTTCAAGAAGGCTTATCACCCGGCCTCATGCATACTATAGATAGAGAGCTTGTGGTGTATTTGTTAAATTGAGCTAGAGAAACTAAGCTCCAAGAAAGGAGTCAACAATAGCTCCTAAATTATGAGCCATTGAGCTCCATATCCAAGGAGCCTGCTAGAGCTCCACAATCAAGGAATCATGAGCCATTGAGCCATGATATCCAAATCAATATCGGAGAGATCCTCTGCATATCAGCTATTGTCTTATCGGAGCCATGATAACTAAACCGGAGACAATGCTAATCAGTTCTATCGCGTGGTGGGATCTAAGAGCTTCATGTCTTATCAGGAGTAAAATATACTCCAAAAACATCAGGAATCAAATACAATAATGTGTTTACTAACTGGAGAAAAAGAGTACCAGATACATTTTTAATTATCTGGTTATGACTTGTAAAATTTTTGGTATTTAAGTTGTCACAAATTCAACTTTTTTAAGACTAAATAAATGTCAATGCAAAAATATAGATAGGCATCTGACCTGCATCAGCTCACCCCTTTTCATATGCAGGTATGTAGCAAGACTGGCTCAGCTCCAACCGCTCAATCAAATATGCTTAAATTATATAAAAAGCAAAACGAAGATACAATTTAATTATGAAATTAAGCAACATCACTAACTCATGACTACTGCCTTGCAGTTACTATTATTTTTGGGTGGTGATATGCGGTAGGATATTAATCATACTATTATCACCCATGTCCCAAAGATAACTAATCCTGAGAGCATTTCACAATTTCGACAAATATCATGTTCAAATTTCATCTATAAAATCCTCTCAAAAGTCTTTGCTCTTAGACTTAAACCCTACATGGATAGTATCATATCTCCAAACCAAAGCGCTTTCATCCAAGGGAGAGCCATACAAGACAACCTCATCATTGCACAGGAAATCGCCCATCATCTTCGAACTCAAAAAAGTTCAACTTCTTTCAAAGCAGCGATTAAGCTCGATATGAATAAAGCTTTTGATGTTGTTGAATGTGATTTTCTTGAGCAATTGTTGGAAAAACTTGGCTTTCACCCTCGCTGGACAAGGCTTGTAATGTAAGCCATAACTTCAGTCCAGTATCGTATCCAAGTTAATGGGGATTTGCTCCCCCTTCTCCCATCAAAGTGGTGTTAGGCAATGGGATCCTCTTTCCCCTTTCTTTTTTTCCATTCGCACAGAAGCTTTATCAAAAATTCTCTCACATAAATCTGCACTGGGACTTATCAAGGGTATAAAAATCTCTAGGCATTGCCCTTCGGTCACCCATATTCTCTTCGCGTATGACTCGCTTTTCTTCATTGAAGCCAATGCCAGTGAAGCTCTTGCTTTTAAAGATGCTTTATATCACTATTGTTTTGCTTCGAGCCAAAGCATCAATCTTAGTATATCTAGCATCACATTTAGCAATAATATACCCCCTCTTGTGAAAGAAGAAATTCGCAATCTACTTTGCATCCAATGCAACAATGACTTGGAAAAATACCTTGGCATTCCTTCTTCTTGGGGAAGTTCAAAAAGAATTTCCCTTAACTGGCTTTTAGATAAAATCTCTTCGAAGGTGTAAGGTTGGAAGGAAAAATTCATTTCTGAAGAAGGCTAAGAAATCCTTATAAAATCGGTCCTTCAAGCAATCCCTAGCTATATCATGTCTCTCTTTCTTTTTCCTAAATCCATATGCAGAAAACTTTGCGTCGTTACCGTCAAATTTTGGTGGAGCAAAAATGGCAACAATGGTATTCGATAGACGAATTGGAATATTTTGTCTGACTCAAAATGGGATGGTGGATTAGGATTCAAAAATTTTGAACTCATGAACATCTTTCTCCTTGCAGGTCAAGCATGGAGAATATTTAAAAACCCTTTATCCCTCATAGCAAGAATCCTTAAAGGAAAATATTTTCCTAACAACAGCTTTTGGAATGCTAAGCCTGACTCAAGGCCCTCTTGGGCTTTTCGTAGCCTCATTGGAGGCAAAAATCTTCTAAAAAAGGAAGCATTATGGCAAGTTGGAGATGGCCAGCAAATTGATATCTGGACTGATCCTTGGGTCTCCAATTTTTGCTCTATCCCTCAGCCAAATAACTGTCATCTCAAGAAACTTCATGAGCTTATAGAGAATGGTAGGTGGAGACCCGACTTACATGCCCAAGTGTTTGACAGAGAAACTCAATCAAAAATCCTCAGAATTTCTCTTTCGTTCACACATAGAGAAGACTTTATCATCTGGCCTCACACAAAATCTGGGGTATATACTACTAAAAGTGGTTATCGCAGTCTCAAGATCGTTAATAGACCTTGCTCAACGAACCATAGTCCATCACATATCTTCCCAAGTCAGCTTTGGAAAGCAATCTAGAATATAAAAGCTCATTCAAAAGTTAATGTTTTCATATGGAGAGCCTGTAGGAATCTCATTCCAACTGAAGAAAATAAGTTCAAGAAGAGATGCTTAGATATTCCTACATGCAAAATCTGCAATACGGAGCCAAAAACTATTAAACATCTCTTAATTTTATGCCTGTGGAGCCGTCTCTGTTGGATTGCATATCCACTACAATTTTTTCCTAATGAGAACAACATTACAAGATTTGGTACCTGGTACTTGGAGCTTATTCAAAAATGTCAAGCAGTGGGATATGCGAAAGGACAAGCTGAAGCAATCATTGGTCATCTCTGCTGGCAAATATGGAAGAGTAAGAATGCTTTTGTGTTTGATGGTGTTAGAACCTGCCCAATTAGAACAACTACAAACGCTAATCTATACATCTCTGAGTTCTCTTGAGCCACTCAAGTTAATTCAGAAGCTTGCACTTCATCGCTCATACCTGCCCCAGCTCATGCCTCTCGTTGGATTCCGCCTACCAGAGGCACTTTGAAAATCAATTTTGACGCCTCCTTCAATAATACAAAGTTCTCTACTGGCATTGCTTCCATTTGCAGGAACTATGAAGACAATTTTCTTGATGGTACAACCCATGAAACAAGATGTCAGTTCCCTCAACAAGCTGAAGCCTTAGCTCTTCTTAATGCAACCAAGCTTGTGAACTCCATCAACTGTGACATAATCATTATTGAGTCTGACTGCGAGGAAGTCGTTAAGGTTGTGCATCTAAGCCCTATTCCTAGTTGGAAAATTGAGCCTATTATTGCAGATATCAGAGTTGAGCTTGCTAAAAAAAGTGACATCCAAATTCAGCTTATCAATAGATCAACAAATGTAGTATCGGATTGGATTGCTAACCAAGCCCGTTTATTTTCACTTCCTTTTGACTGGTTATCAAGTGTTCTCTAATGGTAATTCGTTACAGGATTTGTGAAGGAAGACTTCACATATGCTGCAACAATATGTTGTTGATCTAGAGAGTATTGGTTGTTCACAACCATAACAAACAACTTTCTTTCCCTCATCATCATCTCTTTGCAAATCCTTGATCAGTACTAGGGGATGATCACGGTTAAAATGATTAATCTCCATCTGTATCTTTTTCTCTCTTTTTTTGGCTATTTTCCTCTCTCAAAATATTCAAATGCCGTGATACAAGCTTGCTTTGAGAGTAGTGACCCTATTAAATATGTGAAAGTCAGCTCAAAGGTAGGTGAGACTTCTCCTTCTGTATTCATGCTAATAGCTTCACCTAACTTCACATTTGAGAGTGACTGCCCTAAATAAATTAGAAGAAAGCCTAATACAAATCTAGTGAGGATAATTATTTTGCGTGTTCTATTCATACTAACAACAAATACTTCTATTACATTAATTATTGTGTCAATTACCCAAAATAATAAACATAGTGTTATTGTCTATAAAGGTATTACCCACTGGATAATAGCTTTATTCAAAGGGTAAATGTTTAGGTCAAGCATGAACATTGGGGGAATCATTAGGTATTTAATTGCTCTTAATGTAGGTAACAAAATCTCATCAAAATAAATTTTGACTAAAACCATTACATATGAGAACTATATAAAAAATAATACGTCTTCGTGTTATTGAAATTGCATTGATTATTAAAAAAAATTCTTATTGCATGCCCACATATAATAGTAAAATTATTTTGAAGTACAATTAGGAACAATTAACAAATCTTTTAAATCCACTATGATCAATAGTGAAATTGAGGTATTTGCATAAAATGATTGCAAATGGCATATAGTGTTTTGATTAAAAGAATGATTTTAAAATCCTTTTGAGTAATCTATTTTTTCTTCTGCATTTTTATAATACTTTGTCTAATGTAATTTTTTAATACTTTCATATATATAATTTTAACATTTCAGTACATATAAAAAACTAAATATGTAAAATTAACTATACATGTTTGTGGGACGGGTTATGTGAGATAAGAAATGCTTATCCCCATGCTCTACTTGGCCCCGTACGGAGATTTAAAGTTGATTCTCATCCTCCACTCCATTCCCCATTTCCTACCTCAATCCTTGCCCCGTTTGGGGTAAAAATAGTGCATGTACCTGCATAACCCGCCCCTATTGCCATCTCTAAGCTCTTTCCCTTGACTATAAATGTAACTGATCATGATCTTATTGTCCATATAAAATTTGATTTTTTGGGTGGTGGTATAAGGTAATCACTATACATTTTAAATTTTAATATATAATAGTTCTTTGACAAAAAAATAAAAAGGAACAAAGAGAGAATATCAGTTTGCAAAGTGATTTTTGTAAACTATTTCTTTTGTAAATTGATTATTTTCCTTCAATTAAATAAGCAAAATACAATAAACTTCTTATCTTTTTATTTAGAAGGGTTTGTCCACTGTTCATGGCATCACATATTATCAATGGCGGAGCTGGATCTTTGTACTTCTTTTTGTCGGTAGTTGTATGATCTCAACATAGCCCTCAATTATTGGATTGCAAAGGTGGAATATTATAGAGAAGATAGCCTTTTGGAATAGAAGACCACAACTCATTCTATTGCAGTATGTTTGTTAAATACAAGTACAACAGGGAAAATGATAAGCAACTATAACAAATATTCCCTGAACCAAGGGATAAGAAACAATTTGACTTAGTCCTGATACACAACTAGCATATTCACATGAGTGGATTTGACTTAGTCCTAATATGCCCCAGTAAGAGGGTGGAGCCATCGGTGACACCCATCTTGGACCGTAACAAGGCAAACCATGACTTTGGGAGAGCTTTCGTAAGGATATCTGCAATTTGATTATGCGTAGAGATGTGTGAAACGTGCAAGGCACCAACAGCAACTTGATCACGAACAAAGTGATAGTCTAAGGCAAGATGTTTCATTCTAGAATGAAACACAGGGTTGGCGTAGAAGAAGGTGGCTTCAATATTGTCACAAAACAGACGAGGCACAGAGGGTGGAGAAAAATGCAGCTCACGAAGTATGTTCTTTAACCAACAGAGCTCAGCAGAGGTGGCAGCGACGGAACGGTACTCAGCTTCGGTAGAACTACGAGCGACTGTTCTTTGCTTTCTAGAGCACCAAGAGACTGGACTGTTACCAAGAAACACCATGTAAGTAGAGATTGACGTATAATCATCTCTGTTTCCAGCCCAATCCGCGTCGAAATATGCTATGAAAGATAGAGTCGACGACTTAGAAATGCGAATGCCAAAATGAATAGTGCTCTTTAAGTAATGCAAGAGCCGTTTTGCAGCTGTCCAATGTGGCAGACAAGGACAGTGCATAAATTGTGCCAACCTGTTCACCGCACATGCGATGTCTGGGCGAGTGAGTGACAGATATTGCGGTCCACCGACTAAACTCCGATAAGTTGTTGACTCAGCAAGAGACTCCCTAGCCGATAAGGTGAGTGACGAGGAAGAGCTAACTAATGTAACAGAATCCTTAGCCCCAGCCATGTTAAATTTCTCTAGCAGGTCATGCACATACTTACTATGAGAAAGATAAAGTCCAGTGCTTCAAGGTAAAACCTCAACGCCTAGAAAATATGAAAGAGCCCCAAGGTCTTTGAGAGAAAATTTTTGAGACAGAGCAGTAATAATATACTTAGTGAACTCAATTGAATTGCCTGTGACTAGTAGATCATCCACATACAACAATATATAAGCAATCTGTGATCGAGCAGTATACACAAAGAGAGAAGCATCAGGCTTGGTGTTAACAAAGCCGAATGATAGAATAAAATTACGCAGCTCATTGAATCAAGCGCGAGGCTCCTGTTTCAGGCCATAGAGAGATTTGAGCAATTTGCAAACATGTTGAGGTTGAGAAGAGTCAATGAATCCCGGCGGTTGAGCCATGAGCACATCCTCTGTAAGAAAACCATGAAGGAACGCGTTATTAACATCCAATTGATTGATCGACCAGCCAAGAGAAACTGCAATAGTTAGCACCACTCGTATTGTTGATGTCTTAACAACAGGACTGAATGTCTCATTGAAATCTATCCCTGGTCGTTGATTAAACCCTTTCGCCACAAGGCGAACTTTGTACCGACAAACACTGCCATCCGAATTCCGTTTTCACTCGAAATACCCACTTGCATCCTATCACGTTATGATGGGGTTCACGAGGAACAAGGACCCATGTAGAATTGCGGTGAAGGGCTGCTAACTCATCATGCATTACTTTGGTCCATTCTTCAGATTTAAGAGCCTGACGAACATTAGAGGGCTCTAAACTGCAAGGTAAAGAATGTCTAGTAGCTGTAAGGGTGAAGAGGTATTTGGGGCGGTGAATATTATTTTTAGAACATGTTTGCATATGGTGGCGAGATTGGGGTAAAGGAGCAGTGTTTGTATGAGATGAAGGCAGATGCACATTAGTTGCAGTAAGAGACGGTGCAGGAATTACTCGCGTGTTTGTGGGCTGTTGCTCAACAAGCTCAATTCTGGGCACCATAGTGGTAGATTGGGGCACGACACTGTGGCAAGAGTCATTTGGAGAAGAGAAAGGAGTAACGCAAGGCGGTGGAACATGACATGCAGCAGGGACTCTTGAAGAGCTATCTAAAACGTTAGACAAGTGATTGGAGGAGTCGAGAGGCATGACCAGTGAAGTGATATCGGGAGCTAAATATTTTTGTCTAGTGGCAAACTCATGAGGAGACTTTGGGATGGACACGGAAGGAAGGGACCATGTGCTGACTGTTAAAGAGTCAATAGAGCTAGGAGACCTACTCGTAGATTTATAAGGGAATTGGATTTCATCAAACCGGATATGACGGGAGTAATAGTATTTGTGTACAATAGGTTCGAAGCAAATAAATGAATCATGAGTATTAGAATAGCCGAGAAAAATGCAGGCACGAGATCGACATTCTAATTTGTGTTTGGCATAGGGCCAAAGCCACGGATAGCACAAACATCCAAAAGTTCTTAATTTGGCATAATTTGGTTCCTTATTAAACAGAGTTTAGAAAGGTGTTTGACCCTTTAGAGTATGAGTAGGCAATCTATTTATGAGAAAAACAGCCGTTTGAAATGCAAATGACCAAAATGATAGGGGGAGGGAGGCGCAATGCAATAGTGCAAGGCCACACTCCACAATGTGACGATGACGTCTCTCTGTAGTCGAAATGTATTCAGGTGTGTATGGGGGTGAGACAAAGTGTTGAATTCCATGGTGCGCAAATACGAGTTTGAGTCCATGATATTCAGTTCCCCCGTCAGAATATATAGTAACGATTTAGTGTTAAAGGTATTTTCGACCATCAATTTAAAATGACTAAAAATACTAACCACGTCAGATTTTAAGGACAAGGGAAAAAGCCAAGAATATTTGGTAAAATGATCAACAAACAATACATAGTATGAAAAACCATTTACAGAACGAACAGGGGATGGACCCCATACATCCATAAAAATTATTTCTAATGCTCGAATACTGGAAAGACTAGACATATCAAATGGTAGCTTGTGACTCTTGCTAGTATGATAGGAATCACAAGCAGGATTATTAGAGGAAGGTGCAACAGGAACAACACCAGTGGAGGATAAGAGACTTAAAACTTTTGAAGAAGGGTGCCCCAAGTGATCATGCAACCGTTGTGCCGATTGTTTGAGACTAATGTTAACTTGTTTTATTGGAGTTGTTGTGTCAAGAGCAGGCCACTCATACACGTTATTCATGCTCCGCCCCGCTGCGAGAAATGCCCCAATAGAGAGATCCTTCACATGAAAAGACGAGGGTAAGAACTCAATAGAAGCATTATTAGAGCGACAAAATTGATTTACCGATTATTAAGTTACGATGCATGGAAGGCACACAAAGAACATTTGATAATTTAAAGGAATGAGAAGGAGAGGAAATAGTAGTAGAACCAGTGTGATAAATGCCCAACCCCATGCCATCACCAATTACAACATCATTGGGGCCTTCATATGGTTGACTAGGCCACAAATTATTGAAGTCACTAGTCACATGATGCAAAGCTCCACTCTCAAGAAGCCAGCCATATTGAGGAGATGAGGTAGCAGCATTGGCCATTGGTGTGGCAAAAGAAAGAAGCACACGTTTAGCAGTATAGCACTGTCGGGTTGAATGGCCATTTTTATCGTAGAATTGGCAGTCAACCAAAGGCTTGGACTGTGCAGCGTTATCACCATTAGAGTGCCTCTGATTAGTTTGGCCTGGCCGTGATTTTTGAACAAAATTGTTCCTGTTCGAATATGCAGACTTCTTGGAGCTATTAGAATTATATTTAGCAGCATTGGTAGTAATAACAGGTGCAGCACCAAGAATACCAGAAGCTCTCATGTCTTCACGCTTAAGAAATGACTCATACTCAATTAACTTGTCACTCAACTCATCAAAGGAGATAAGCTTGTCACAGGCTCTAACAGCAGCAAAGAGTTCCTTAAATGCTGGACCAACACCATTCAATGTGTGCGTAATAAGATACTGCTCAGGAACAGGGGATCCCACAAGGAAAAATTCGTCGGCAATGTCCTGAAATTAAGCTAAGTATTCAGTGACGGGTTGATTGCCACGAGAGAGAAGGGTTAACTCTTCAGCAAGTCCCATGATGCGGGATGATGACGGATTCGCATAGTTCTTAGCAAGACGTTGCCACGCTGCAGCAGAGGTAGAACACGAACGAACTATCGTGACAATGTTGTGATTTAAGGATCCAATAATTCCTAGAAGAATAAGCTTGTCCTGCCGCATCCAGAATTGATATACAGGATTAGGAGATGTACACAGCTAGCATATTTACTTGAGTGGATTTGACTTAGTCCTAATAAATATATACCATTTATAGACGTGCATCAGACTGCATCAAACTAATATATATGGACACACGCATTCATGTGACATGAAATATTAATCAATGTGTTGCTATTCAATTAAATAGAATTAATTCTCTTTGATGTATGAGGTATGGCCTTTTGGCTATAAAAATGTCTTTAACATTCATCTCCCGTAAGAGATCATCCGGACTATTTTCCTTATACTGTTCTTGTTCCAATAGGAATTTTTGCCCATTTTCATTTATTCTCTTTCATTCTCCCTGCCTTTCTCTGATTATGTTAATGTTCTGTCAACAGAAGAAAGAAAGGAAAACAAAGTAATTAGAGAAGCTGAATTTCTATTTCAATAGAGACGCCTTTTGCAGACACAATATGTTATGCTTAATGCCAAGTATATATCTAGGCATATATTTCGAGAACAAAATATTTTAGCATGTGGCTACGATGCATTTTAATCAGACGTATTTATGTATGTATGCATCCAATTCAGAGCTGTTGATGTTTATACCAATTGATCATAGAAGAAAGATTCTGATTCATTCCGATTAAGCTTCCTTCCTATTGATCGTCTTCTCTATTTCAATCTCCTTGTGCTGTGTCCTGTGCTGATACTTTAACATTTGAGATTTTATACACAAGGTGAATGATGGCGAAATCTTTTTTGGAACCATTTTTGTAATCATTGTGTTTGTAGATGCCAAAATCTACAATTACGAATTCGGAGCCACTAGCAACCTGCAAGGACAGAAAATGAGGAAAACGGCATGAGTCTTGGGACACCGGTATGGTACTGGCCAAAGACACTCCGACTCTCAAGTCAGTAGGTTACAGGGTAAGATAGAAAATGAATAAAGTAGGATGGGTAAAGCGGAGACTACTGTAATTCTGGCGTCGTTTTAGGGAGTGTAGGCCATGAAGATGTTGTTGGGTATAATATTGATATATTATTTCAGCGCCTTTTTACTTTAATTTTGTTAGTTCTTGAGTAATATATGAGCAAATTGATTGGTTCCATGTTTATTTTGCTATGTAGGTGAATTTTATGTGAAAACATGGATTTTAAGGCCAAGATTGAGGAAAAATGACTAAGGGCAATCTTTTATGCAGTTTGTGAAGTAATTAAAGCGAAAATAGAAATAGCGCAGTCAAAGCGCAGCTGTGCAGTGTCGCAGGATTTTTAAGGACAATTTTGTAAAAGGCGCGAAAAATAGGAAACCCTATGTTAAAAAGAAGACATCAGACGTTAGAAAAAGGGAGTTCTTGGCTGGCTGCTAGTTCTGGGAGAGAAAAGAAAAAGTTTGGAGAGGAGAAAATGCAAGAAAACACAAGCTTGACGAGGAAGGACGGACCAGAGACAAGATTAGCCACGACTTTCTTGAGATTTCTAGTTTTTTCTCTCTCTCTCATCATGAACTTTAATATATTTTGGATTTCATTTACGTTGATTATGAGTTGCTAGATTACTTTTCTAGGGGCTACGATGTAGCCAGATTTTGATTACTCGGATTATGTTGAATTGATTGGTTGATTGATTATTCTATTTTTATGCTGAATATTTCATACTATACGTAATGCTTGTGATTATCTGGCCAATAATTGCTTGTTCTGTGGTTTAGTTTGAGACTGAGAAGTAATAACTAAACTAGACCATGTGTGGAGTATCATTAAATTGTCATAAGCTAGAGATAGTTATGAGATCTAATGCAGCATTTAAATTTCTAGGATTTAATGCATTCCATAAGTTCATAGTTATCTCAGAGATGTAGGTAGCTTGCTTAGTGGGATAGGGTATTAATGCTTGAGAAAGATTAATATTTACATTAGCGAGATTGCTGGCAGCATAAGGAATAGTCGTCAATTGGAGTTAATCAACAGATTTGAGTAGGATAAATCTTGGTGAAATCGTAATCCCTAGAACTCTCCAATTATTGAATCAAATTTTCCATCAAATTCGCATTTGCTTAGTTGTTATTTTTGTTAGTTTTGTTATTTCTTGAGTTATTAACTACAGATTCTCAAGTTTTGGTCATTTGAATAAAATTAAAGCTAAACCAATTTCGGTAGTTAATAATCTCAGTCCTCGTGGAAATGATCTTTATTCATTATTTTATTACTTGTTGCGACACGTGCACTTGCGTTAGAAATCACACAACAAGTTTTTGGCGCCGTTGTCGGGGACTGTGTCAATTATTAATATCGATACCAAATAGCTTTAATTTTACTTGGATTTTATTTAATTTTGTGTTATTCTCTTATTTTAATTACGTGTGTTTCAGGAACATATTCCTTTACGTGCATGCGAAAGTTGGGAAGTTGCAATTTGTTGCCTTTTGATCCTGAGATAGAGCGAACCTGTAGGAAGAACAAAAAGGAGAAAAGAACAACTACCCATCATTTGCAAGGAAATATGGCTGACATTGTGGTAGCACAAGAAGGAAATAATCAGGAAAATCCGCCTATAACACTGCGAGAGTATGCTTTGCCACCCACTGGAATTCAACCTGTGATTAGAAGGCCAGCGATTTAGGCGAATAATTTTGACTTGAAGACAGTGACGTTACAGTTGATTCAGAATATTCAGTTCCATGGATTACCTTCTGAAGATCCTAACCAGCACATTGTGAATTTTCTAGAAGTCTGTGGAACAGTTAAGTACAATGGAGTCACTGATGAAGCTCTGTGCCTTCGCTTGTTTCCTTTCTCTTTAAGGGATCAAGCTAAGGAATGGTTGAACTCGCTGCCTTCAGATTCAATCACTACTTGGGAGGATTTAGTGCACAAGTTTTTGTCAAGGTTTTTCCCACCTGGAAAGACAGCGAAGCTGCGCATAGAGATTAATAATTTTGCGCAACATGAAGGAGAAACTATATGTGAAGCATGGGAAATGTATAAGGCATTGCTGAGAAAGTGTCCTAATCATGGAGTGCCTAGGTGGATGCAAGTTCATAATTTTTACAATGGGTTAGTTAGCTCCACAAGAACTTTGATAGATGCATCAGCCGGAGGAGCTTTAATGAACAAGATAGCAGATGAAGCTTATGCATTACTAGAGGATGTTGTTTTGAACCACTAACAGTGGTCAAGTGAGAGAGTCATACCAAAGAAGACAGTTGGGATCCATGAGATTGATGCCATAACTGCCTTGACAGTGAAAATTGACAATCTCGCGAAATAGTTACAAAATAGTCAGGCAACTGCTAATGCTGTCCAAGCGGCAGTGGTGTGTGAGTTTTGTTGTGGTCCACATCATAGTACAGAATGTCAGGTTAGAAATCCATTTGCATAAGGCACAGCAGAACAAGCATAGTATGTAGGGAATTTTAATGGGCAGCAGCACAATCAGTACTCTAACAGATATAATCCAGCATGGCGTAATCATCCGAATTTTTCCTGGAGGAATACTCAGAATGTGTTGCAGCCTGAGCAGAATAACCCACCACCAGAGAAAAAGGTGAACTTGGAGGATGCATTGGCTCAGTTGGCCACTTCGCAAACTCAATTCATGAATGAAACAAGGACAAACTTTCAGAATCAGTCTGCACAAATTAGAAATTTAGAGGCACAGTTTAGCCAAATGGCTACCATGTTTTCAGAAAGACAACAAGGGAATTTACCTAGCACTTCGGAGGTAAATCCTAGAAGAGAGGGTAAAGAAAATTGTAAAGCTGTCACATTGAGAAGCGGCAAAGAGTTAGAGGAGCCAGTGAGAACTAAGAAGGTTGAAAAAGGTGAAGCAAAAGATAAGGCGAAAGAGGAAGAGAAAGTAGAAGCTCAGTCGCAGCCCATTAAAGAACCACCAATGGTGGTGCCATTTCCTCAATGATTGCAGAAGAACAAGCTTGACAAACAATTTGTAAAATTTCTTGAGGTCTTTAAGAAGCTTCACATTAATATTCCATTTGCAGATGCACTTGAACAAATGCCGAGTTACATGAAGTTTATGAAGGACATCCTTTCGAATAAAAGAAGACTTGGAGATTATGAGATAGTCGCACTTATTGAGAAGGGCAGCGCTATTCTCCAAAAGAAGCTACCACAAAAGCTCAAAGATCCAGGGAGTTTTACTATTCTTTGTGAAATTGGCAATGTTGTTTTTGAGCAAGCTTTGTGTGATTTAGGTGCTAGCATTAATTTGATGCCTTTATTTATTTTCAGGAAACTTGGATTGGGTGAGGCAAGGCCCACAACTGTTACATTACAGTTAGCTGATCGCTCGTTAAAGCATCCTAGAGGAGTTATTGAAGATGTGCTAGTCAAAGTTGATAAGTTTATATTCCCTACGGATTTTATAGTGTTGGACATGGAAGAAGACAATGAGATTCCTATTATTCTTGGGAGACCATTCCTTGCAACTGGAAGAGCACTCATGGATGTTCAAAAGGGAGAGCTGCGACTAAGGGTGCAAGAAGAAGAAGTGATATTTAATGTGTTCAAAGCTATCAAGTACCCTGAAGCTAGCGTCAGTTGTTTCCGCATTGATGATGTACAAGCTATAGTGCCTAGCCATGTGGGTCAGCTGGATCTCTTGGAGGCTAGCTTAATACAAGATGATCTTGTTGATTTGGAGGATGAAGAGGTACAAGCATATTTAAATTGGATGGACTCGTTTGAACCAAATAGGCGAAAATATTTTGAAGAATTGAGAGAAGGTTTTGCACGTTCTAAACCATCAATTGAGCAACTACCTGTGTTAGAGTTGAAACCTCTACCAGTTCACTTGCGCTACATATATTTGGGCGAGTCAGACACATTTTCAGTAATTATCTCTTCGTCGCTCTCTAACGAAGAGGAAGATAAATTATTGAGAGTGCTTAGAAGTCACAAATCGGCGATTGGTTGGTCTTTGGCAGATATTAAGGGAATTCGTCCCTCCATGTGCATGCATCGTATTCTTATGGAGGATGATAGCAAACCATCCATTGATGCACAAAGGCGACTCAATCCTACAATGAAAGAAGTAGTGAGAAAGGAGGTTCTGAAGTGGTTAGATGCAGGAGTAATTTACCCAATCTCAGATAGTTCGTGGGTAAGTCCAATGCAAGTTGTACCCAAGAAGGGCGGCATGACAGTTGTGAAGAATGAAAACAATGAACTTATTCCTACAAGAACTGTTACTGGGTGGAGAGTGTGTATCGACTATAGGAAGTTGAACAAGGCTACAAGAAAGGACCACTTTCCCTTAACCTTTGTTGATCAGATGCTTGATAGATTGGCAGGGCATGAGTATTATTGTTTCCTGGATGGCTACTCTGGCTATAATCAAATAGCTATTGCACAGAAGATCAAGAGAAAACCACGTTTACATGTCCTTATGGTACATTCGCCTTTCGGAGAATGCCATTTGGATTATGTAACGCACCAGGTACTTTTCAGAGATGTATGATGGCTATCTTCTCAAATTTGGTAGAACGTGGAATCGAGGTGTTTATGGATGACTTTTCGGTGGTGGGCACGTCGTTCGACAATTGTCTTTACAATTTGGAGTTAGTGTTGAAAAGATGTGAGGAGACAAATTTGGTGTTAAACTGGGAGAAATGTCACTTCATAGTGCGTGAAGGTATTGTCTTGGGGCATCGCATCTCAGCAAAGGCATTGAAGTTAATCGTGCGAAGATTGAAACCATAGAAAAATTGCCTGCACCTACAACTGTGAAAGGGGTTAGAAGCTTTTTGGGACATGCAGGGTTCTATAGGAGATTTATCAAGGATTTTTCAAAGATTGCTAAGGCGCTTTCAAATCTTTTGGTGCAAAATGTTCTATTTGTGTGGGATGATGATTGTGAACGTGCATTTGTAACAATCAAGGAGAAACTTGTGTCAGCGCCTATTGTCGTAGCACCTGATTGGGAATTACCCTTTGAGTTGATGTATGATGCAAGCGACTATGCAGTTGGAGCAGTTTTGGGGTAGCGAAAGAACAAGGTATTTCATGTTATTTACTATGTGAGTTATACTCTTAATGATGCATAACTTAATTATGCAACAACAGAGAAAAAGTTACTCGCAATAGTATTCACTTTTGACAAGTTTCGTCCTTATCTGATTGGAAATAAGGTAATCGTTTACACTGATCATTCAGCTATTAAATTCCTTATGGCCAAAAAGGATGCGAAGCCAAGGCTCATTTGTTGGGTGTTGTTGTTACAAGAGTTCGACTTGGAGATTAGAGATAAAAAAGGCACATAAAATTTGGTAGCAGATCACCTTTCTAGACTTGAGTTACCTGTAGAGATCGAGATGGTGAAGCTGCCTATTGAAGATGACTTTCCAGATGAAAAGATCCTTGCGATACAGTCTGCTCAAACTCTTCCTTGGTATGCTGACTTTGTGAATTTTTTAGCGGCAAAGATAATTCCAGCAGATCTTAATTATCCGCAAAGGAAGAAATTTTTATCTGATGTGAAACATTATTATTGGGAAGATCCTATACTCTACAAGCATTGCGCAGATCAAGTTATCAGAAGGTGTGTTCTAGAAGAGGAGATGGAAGATATTTTGCGGCATTGCCACACACTTGAGTGTGAAGGTCACTTTGGAGGCAATAGGACAGCGGCGAAAGTGCTCCAATCAGGTTTCTATTGGCTTAGCTTGTTTAAAGATGCTCACACTTTTGCTGTTGCATGTGACAGATGCCAGAGATTAGGGAATATTTCGAGAAGGAATGAGATACCATTGCAGAACATTCTTGAAGTTGAAATTTTTGATGTATGGGGAATCGATTTCATGGGGCCTTTCCCGTCCTCCTACAATAACAAATACATTTTGTTGGCAGTTGATTATGTATCTAAATGGGTGGAAGTAGTGGCGACTCCAACAAATGATGGTGCGGTAGTGTTGAATTTTCTGAAGAAGAACATCTTTACAAGGTTTGGCACACCTCGAGCAATAATTAGTGAGGAGGGTACCCACTTTTGTAACAAGCAGTTTGAAGCCCTTTTACTCAAATATGGTGTCAAACATCGGAAAGCCCTTGCCTACCATCCCCAAACTAATGGGCAAGCAGAAGTTTCAAATCGAGAGATAAAGAAGATTCTTGAGAAGACAGTTGGCAATTCGCGAAAAGATTGGGCCAAGAAGATTAATGATGCACTGTGGCCGTATCGTACTGCATTTAAAACACCAATTGGGATGTCGCCATACAGATTGGTTTATGGAAAAACTTGCCATTTACTAGTGGAGCTTGAGCACAAGGCATATTGGGCAATAAAGCAGTTGAATCTGGATATGCCAGCTGCAGGAGAAAAGAGACTTTTGCAATTAAATGAGTTGGAAGAATTCCGGAATGAAGCTTATGAGAATGCAAAAATTTACAAGGAGAGAACAAAAGCGTGGCATGATAAGTACATCTCACGAAAAGAGTTCTTGCCTGGTTAGAAAGTTCTTTTATACAACTCAAGGCTTCGCTTGTTTCCTGGAAAGCTTAAATCAATATGGTCTGGCCCTTTCGTTGTGACAAAGGTGTTTCCCTACGGAGCTGTTGAAGTAAATCATCCAGAGAAGGGAACGTTCAAGGTTAACGGACAACGGTTGAAGAGTTATTGGGATGAGGAGTTTGAAAAGCACAAGTCCGTTGTCCACCTTAACTCCGTCTGAAAAATTGCTCTGTCGGGCTGTCGACGTTAAAACAAGCGTTTTTCGGGAGGCAACCCGAAGTTTATTGTTTTTCTTGATTTGATAGTTTCAGTTGTTTTTAATTTTGTTTCGAGTTATAGTTGTCGTAGTTAATTGTTAATTTTTATTGTCATGATAGGTTCAAGACTAAGTTTGGGGGAAGCCAAGGAAATGAGAGGTTCTACCAAGTTATTTAGAGGAGAAAATTGGGAGAAATTCGTGTTTGGAGTGAAGAGGTTGCGTGCATGGAAGAGGAAAACAAGAAGAAATAATGTTGTGCAGTGGCGCTGTTGCGCTAAATTCTAGCGCAGCAGCGCTGGCGTCCTTAAAAGTTACGTTTTTGCAATAGCGCTATTGCACTAAAAAATGGCGCAGCTGCACTGGCGTCTATAGTGACGTGAAAAAAAATGAAAAAGAAAAAGAAAAAAGGAATCACCATGCCGCCGAAGATGCAGTACCACCTCGGGCTCACGTCGATGACAATACTACTCAGGGGAGTCCTCTGGTTGCTTTAATTTCATGTTTTCACATTGAGGACAATGTTTCTTTCTCAGTTTGGGGGTGGTGTTTACTTGTTTGTTTGCGTACTTTTTCTTTTCATATTTTTTTTTAAGTGTTTTCTTGTTTTACGAGTTTTCTTTTCATCAGTTTTATTATTATTTGTTTCATTTAGTGCTAAAAAAAATTGAAAAAAATTGAAAAATTGAAAAAAAAAATTGAAAGTGATGTTGGAAAGATAAGAAATAGGCCGATGATGAGTAGCGTATGAATGACATGATAGTGATGAGGATTGAGTGAAGCATAGTTTTGTTTTATGAAAAATCCCCACATTTTGCGCACTTAGCCTCACCTAGTATGTTGTCGCTTAGAGAAGGTTTATGTGAATTTAAGTGAAGAAAAAAAAATGAAAATGAATGAGTATAGGACTTTAGAACTTGCTTGATTGTCACTCGAGGCGAAATCCTAAGTTGCATAGCATTAGAGAAATGATTTAGGCCATCTTTGGATCGTTTGAGCCTTTCAAGCCAACCCTTGTAATAATTGAATATCCCTAGTCCACCAATTTGAGCCTAATTAGCTTTTTCTTTCATGTGCAACCTACAAATTCTTCCTTAACTTGTCAAATTGATTTCCCCAAATTATGACCCTCCTACCTGTAACATATGATTGTTCTAGGATGATTATATGAAGCCATGTTTTGTATTGAATGATGGGAGGTTTGATGATTTGGTGATGTGTTGTTTTGTTTCAGAAAAAAAATGAAATATTAAGAAAAGCAAAAGAAAAAGAAAAGAATGAAAAGAAAAGAGAGTAACCACACTCCTTGTTGTTAAAATCAAAATGCAAGTTTGGGGGAGTGTGGACTCTTTATGCGTTTTGAAATGTTGTGAATGATTGTTGAGGAAGTGAAATGAAAGATGAAAGAAAAAGAGATATGCTGAATAGTTTTGGTGGTACGAAGATGAGTTGGCATGTGCTCCATTGAACATCCTCGAGTAGTTGTGTGCTTATAGGTTGTTTAGCTATTGTTTATATCCATTATCCTACCTTAACCCTAGCCACACGCTACAACGAAATGTAAAGTCCTACTGATCTTTAATGCTATGATTAACCTACATTAGTGGAGAGTGGCATGAAAAGTAAGCCTATGAAGTCCTAAGTGATTGAAAATAAAAGATCCATATTGATAATTCACTTAACTTGCATAAACTCATCCGGGTACAATTGATTAGGATAGAGGCTATTCACACACTCACATGGGGGATTTGAAGTAAAATGCAACTTATGTGAAGTTATTATTTCTCATGCTTGTGATTGAAAGTTACCTCTTGAGTTGGGATAAAGCTACTGAGGCCGTGAAAACTTACTATCCTACAGCATTGCTTTCATGAGTTATTTTGTGTCGAGTCTTTAGTTTTTAAGTTGTTTCTTTCTTTAGTTGTGTCTTTTGCTTGAGGACAAGCAAAGTATAAGTTTGGGGGTGTTTGTTGGGTGTAATATTGATATATTATTTCAGCGCCTTTTTACTTTAATTTTGTTAGTTCTTGAGTAATATATGAGCAAATTGATTGGTTCTATGTTTGTTTTGCTATGTAGATGAATTTTATGTGAAAACATGGATTTTAAGGCCAAGATTGAGGAAAAATGACTAAGGGCAATCTTTTATGCAGTTCGTGAAGAAATTAAAGTGAAAATAGAAGTAGCGCAGCCAAAGCGCAGCTGTGCAGTGTCGCAGGATTTTTAAGGACAATTTTGTAAAAGGTGCGAAAAAAAGGAAACCCTATGTTAAAAAGAAGACATCAGACGTTAGAAAAAGGGAGTTCTTGGCTGGCTGCTAGTTCTGGAAGAGAAAAACAAAAGTTTGGAGAGAAGAAAATGCAAGAAAACACAAGCTTGACAAGGAAGGACGGATCAGAGACAAGATTAGCCACGACTTTCTTGAGATTTCTAGTTTTTCTCTCTCTCTCATCATGACCTTTAATATATTTTTGATTTCATTTACGTTGATTATGAGTTGCTAGATTACTTTTCTAGGGGCTACGATGTAGCCAGATTTTGATTACTCGGATTATGTTGAATTGATTGGTTGATTGATTATTATGTTTTTATGCTGAATATTTCACACCATATGTAATGCTTGTGATTATCTAGCCAATAATTGCTTGTTATGTGGTTTAGTTTGAGACTGAGAAGTGATAACTAAACTAGACCATGTGTGGAGTATCATTAAATTGTCATAAGCTAGAGATAGTTATGAGATCTAATGCAGCATTTAAATTTCTAGGATTTAATGCATTCCATAAGTTCACAGTTATCACAGAGATGTAGGTAGCTTGCTTAGTGGGATAGGGTATTAATGCTTGAGAAAGATTAATATTTACATTAGCGAGATTGCTGGCAGCATAAGGAATAGTCGTCAATTGGAGTTAATCAACAGATTCGAGTAGGATAAATCTTGGTGAAATCGTAATCCCTAGTACTCTCCAATTATTGAATCAAATTTTCCATCAAATTCGCATTTGCTTAGTTGTTATTTTTGTTAGTTTTGTTATTTCTTGAGTTATTAACTACAGATTCTCAAGTTTTGGTCATCTGAATAAAATTAAAGCTAAACCAATTTCGGTAGTTAATAATCTCAGTCCTTGTGTGAACGATCTTTATTAATTATTTTATTACTTGTTGCGACACGTGCACTTGCGTTAGAAATCACACAACAGATGTGGAAGGGAGAAGGGAAGTAAGGCTAGTGAGGCTAGTACTCGATGCTTTCTCCTTGTGTAGGCGTGGCCTACTTATAGGTGTGGTCAAGCCAAGAGTCACAGACCCTTAGGACTTGTACTCTCAGTAGACTACCTGATCGCTTACCGCGTAGGATTGAGGTAGTCTCTATCTCGAATCCTTCGTCAATTATCCGCTTTTCGTAGGTTGGGCAAACGCGATAGGTCGGGAGTCGCTTATCCCTTAAGACTTGCAACTTGAATAGACTACCTCGAGGAAGTAATTACTTATCCCGTAGGATAGGCTTTCATCCGAACTTGTCGATCATCACCTGCTATAGTAGTCTAGTCCCTTAAGGTATCCTCTGTGGTCGCTTATCTGCTACGGTAGGCTAGTCCCATAGGACTCTCTCTTAGCCGTTAATCCGTTTGCACCCGGCGAGGCCATGGGTTGCGCCCGAATTCGTCGTCGGCAACCTACATGAGATAATCCATTCTTTGGGCCTAGCGTAGAGCTAGGGGCCTCCGCGTGGGTTCCTTCAACAGTAGGTTGCAACTTATGGTGCTATATGTAGGCCTTGGCCCAAGTATTAACGTTGTTTGGGCCTAAGCGAACCATCGTGGTTGGACTGAGGGTCCAAGCCCATTTTTTGCATTAACAGTTTGTCCCCCCACTCCCTAAGTCGAAGAGTCTTCGAGTTAGGGAGTAAATTGCTCATAAAGTGAGCTTGACTTGTACTCCTTGGGAGAAATTTGCAACTCACCATGCGAGTGGTTAACAACCTACCAAATGTTGGTGGGTAATTCCACATCTTATTGTAGTTTTTTTTTTTGGAATTGAGCGGCCGATTATTTCTATAATGGTGCTTTGCATCCCACTGTCACCTTCTAAAGTTGCACAGACTACCATGTTCAGTTTTATAGCTAGCAACCTACCATTTTTCCTTGAAGTCACGTAATCTACCATATCTTTTCTCGGACGAGTCCGCAGCCTACCAGGATTGTGTGTTCAACCCCATAGCCTACCATTTACTCGCTCGCTATAACTTCAAATTGCTTTCACAGTTCGCAGCCTACCGTTACTTGTCGTAACGTGGCAGACTACTATTTCTCCTTGACACTCCGTAGCCTACCATTTTCGCGTCGCTTTGTTGCCCCCCCTTGTCTTGTTGTTTTTGTTTAAAAGTCTGCTTTGCATCTAATCAGCTAAAAACCAATGGTACAACAAAGAGAACTCCGTGCAGAAGGTAGTGGGAGCTGACGCGTGAGTCAACTCCCATTTAATACTCCATTTATGGACAAGACAGCACTTGTCCTCGTTTGGTCTTGCTCTTTGAATTCTACGTCGAATGGGACAAGTAGACTTCTACACGCTGATTGCTCAAGTCTGGTGCATAGATTGTCATTGAGACAAGTTGTCCCGTCCTCCAAAGCCTATCATTCAAGGCAACTACGTCTTTGGCTTTCTTGTTAACTTGACCAAGCGTAACTACAGAGCGTTGCAAGGCGACATAAATTTGGGCTCCTTTTTCTCTTTTATGACTTGGAGCGCAACAGGTACTACTTAGTTATGAGGACCCTTACCGGTACGGTATTCTTTAGTCCTTTGCACGTTCATGTATTGCGCACGTGACACTTTTCAGTTGTATCCCGGTGCGATAGGCGCTAATAACTTATGACTTTGTCTTTTCGGATGCATGTATCGTGCGTATGAGGCTTTCATCTCTAATAAGCTAGAATTAACTTCTATGACTTCAAGGTCTCAAATGTGTTTAATTCACACATGACGCTTTTATTTTTTCTCACGCTTTGTAGAAACTCTGTTGTGTTGGGCACTACTTAGCCTTGGTCTCGCTACAACGCTGCTCGTAGTTTTCACCTATGCTTTTGCCTCACTTATTGTAGTGGTGTGGGTTTTGCGTCAAGCGTATAGTGTTTGGGGTTGGACTCAAGTGACCTATGATCGAGTGAGCTGGACTCGAGGTGGCAACCATTAGTTAAATTGTATTTGTCGAGACTACTTGCTTTGGCTATAACGCCCCGATCCCTCACAAGACCGGAGTCTCTAATAGCCATGCTAATCACATCCCAATTCCAACCCCGTCTCAAAATTTTAGGAAAAAACGGACAGAGTTTCCCCTGTACTGTGGACATTCTGAAAACCTGTAAACACTCAAGAAAGCCACAACACAATAAGGCAAGCTTTTATAACCAAAGTTCAAAGGTTCAAGGCCATCCGAGCCTTGAGACATAAAAAAATTTAGATTCACACAAGCATGCAACCAACTTGACTTCTTCATAAACCGTTTATCATGCCATTCTATGATAATATTGAAACATTCTTAGAAGTTGAACCAAGCATACATTAGATCATACACACCCAATCATGCAAGTAGTTAGAAATAGAAACATAAGTTATTACAAGCCATGGTTTCTCAAATCTAACACTACAACCAACTATTCTTTCAACTTGCAACTACAAGCACGTACATAGCCTATAGGCTACAAAATAGATCATAATGTAAAGCAAACAAGTTCTACTCTCATCAACAAGAACATAGTCCACCTCAGGCAACTAGAAACAGCAACTAAGGCAACTCCTCCAACTGCATCACCTGAAACATGTTTAGCGAGGTATGAGCAACCACTGTTGCCCAGTAAGGGATAAAGTCTCCCGGGGTGTGCAATGCAACAAGTAATACAGTTAAACATTAATAGCAATTAAAATCATTCAAGAATGACAACAGATTAAGTAACCACACATTAAAAAGGATATATTTCTCTTAACCCCAACACTCCAATTCTTCCATCTACGAACACGATCCACGAACCACGATCACGATCACGATAAGCCGGCATAACCCCAAACACTCCAGTGGGTGTACTCTGGATGTACCCCGATAATCCTACGACCCAACACCCCCTGGCAATCTCCGGACTAGGCGAGTGAGGAAATAGGGTACGGAGTTTGAATATCTACTGGCAAGCCCTCTGCCGCCCAGCCGATATTCAACACAACCGCCCCTGACACTATGGTTGTGCAACCACTATGCAATGCACTTAACAATGGCAATATAATATCAACAACCTAAGCTATAATACGTAGGAGGATCAACAAAGTAGGTTGACCTCGGAATAGTTAGAATAGAAGCAGTTTATACAAGCATTTAAGCCATTTACAAAGGAGCATAATCAAGTTACACATGGAATTATACCAAAAGCTCTAAAACAACTTGAAACCACATTTGAACACCCAAGGAATCAAGCCAAGGTCTTAGAAGCATGGAACAGTTGAATTTGCACCTAAACCCCTTTGTTATTCAATCCGTTTTCCTTCCAAACTCATGTTAATGATTCAATTCCAAAGGGAAGCTATACCAACCTTCTAACTAACCCTCAAGGGACCCTTTCAACCTTCAACCACATTCAAATGCCAGCAATTTCCCCGAAAGCCCCAATTTCCCTCTTCTAGCTTTGAACTACACATACTTCATCCGGGCTTCAAACAAGGGTTAGCAAAGCTTCTATAGCACCTAGGTAGCCTAAGAATACTAAAAGTGAAGCCCGAATCCACCCGGATTCGCCTTAACCCCAAAACCCCTTTGTTAAAGTCGGCTAATTCATGTTCTATGCAATATTAGAGCAATTCAAATACACGGGGCTATTAGACTACCTTCATTAACACCTAAGGAATCTATTAGAAGCATTGGATCAAGTTAAAACGCGCAATTACACAAAACCCTAGAATTTCGTCACTATTCATCTCATAAATCAAATTAACGATTCTAACCGTTTAAAAAGCGAAACAATGGCTCAAATATGTTATCTAGCACTTATATACAATGTATAATAACATAGGTAAGCATTACAATAGCATTTGAACACATTTCTAACAAATCAAGAAAATAACAACAATTTTAAAATGCGCAAAAAGTCATGAAATCCCTCACCAATTGCGCATAGGAACTCTCGGGAGGCTAGCAAACACCCTAAACTACTTGCTCCTAGCTTGGCTTGGCTTGGCTTGAAGATTTGATGAGCAAAATCCTCTCATTCTCCTCCTATGCTATTCTCGGATTTGCTACAGTAAAATCTACATCTTCATTTTTTTTGTTTTTTTTTGTTTTTGCTAAGTTATAACTTATGTAATGTGTTTTGTGATTATATGTTTGGGTGGGGCATGTTGGGTGCTTAAATGGTTTATTAAAATGAGCTTAGTTAGCTTTAAAACAAGTCCATTGCACATAAATTAAGTTAGCTAACTAAAACATTATGTTTTATACGTAATACTATTCACTAGTTCACTAAACTATTTTCTAAACGAAGGTTCCTATCGCTCCTAGCTGAAATGCATATTTTTCCCATTCCTTTAACAATTAATATGATTTAATAAAAATGCTAGTTCACTAATATAATGCAGTTTAAAATTGGAATAAATAGTGACCAAGAGAGACAACAGGTAAAGCACAGAATTAAATGCGCAATTAATGGATGCAACAGTAAATGAATGCATGGCAAAAGCTTGGGCGTCATATTGGTGGCTCTACTTTCGCGGGCTACCATGTCAGCAGGCTAGTCTACTTAGGGCCTATGTAGTCGCGTATGACCATAGGTTGGTTCACATAGGACTTATGTGGTCGCGTACGACCGTAGGTTGGACCACATAAGACCTTAAGCCGAGGCAGTAGACTACTAATGCCAGCTTTTACCCATAGCTACGTAGACCTTTGTAATAGTTGTTTGACTGCAGTCGAGTAGACTACTTTCATACCCCTTTGTAGGTGAAACTTGTTCGTCGACTTTGACCCAGATACATTATTTTTTTATTCAACCTTTTCTAGAGCCTACCAATGTGAAGTCAATGAGTTTTGCAAAAGCTGTGAAGTCTTAGGAATGAAATATAAGTGTGCGCCTTCTTATCGTAAATTGAGGAGCTGACTAGAGCCTACCAATGTGGTAGGCTCCAAAAATGTGCTTACCTCTAAATCGTACACTTCCTTGAGTTGGAGATGGAGCCTACCATGCTAGTAGGACTCAAAATGTGTGCACCAAAGTGTTGTTAACTTTTTTTCCCATCTCTACTCATAGTAGGGTGAATTGGTATTGTAGCTATCATTCGTAGCCACATAGACTACCATTGCAACTTTTTTATCCATAGTTGCATGCACTACCATAGAAATCCATTTCTTCATCATAGTCAAGCGGACTACAATGACCATTGTCACTCGTATTGGAGCAGGCTACTACAACAATCTCTTACTCGTAGCCAAATAGGCTACCATTTGTTATTGTTGTATCCTTGTAGCCTACCGTGGTTGGTAGGACCTAACATGGGGTATTCTAAAACCAAGTGATTGCCTACTATAGTTCGTAGGCTCCAACTAACATGTATGAGTCCTTAGAACGGTGCATATGCGCTTGGTGCGATAGATAATAAATTGAGCTTACAAGTACCCTTAGAATGGTAAAGTGACTTCTCTAGAAACCAATTATGGTAAGTTGAACCTTTTAGTTGAGCCAAACATACAGTAAGATAATTATTTTGGTGAAGCCTATCATAGGCGATTACTTCAACGTATCGTAGGATGACCCTTTTGATGGGCTAAAAGTATAAGATCCTCTTATTAGGATAGAGACAGTTACTACCTTTTGTTATAGGTGTAACATGTCAGAGACTTTGTTCTGTCCTCTTCCGGCTAATTGGATAAGTTTAAAAGGTTTGCGACCCTTCTTAGATAAGCAAGGCAAGTTGGGGACTCCATGGATCCATTCTTGACAATTTGAGTATGTTTTGAGGGTCCGCGACTCCTCTTTGATAAATATAGTAGGTTAGGGGATTCGTGAATCCGTTCTTAACTATATTGCTCCTGATCAGACGATCGTCCTCTTTCCCAATTTAGGAGGGCAAACTACCATAGGGGTAGTTTGGATCTTAATGGGTTTTCCCCAAGAGTGGCCTACCATTGCGTGGACTTGGGTAGGGTAGCTTCACTTTCAAAAGTCACACCACTTGTAGGTCGATAATCTCAAAGCCTACCGTAGTAGGTGGGTCCCTTTAGGATACTAAGTGGCGGTGTGATGATATCAGAACCTACCGTAGTAGGTGGATCCCCTTAGGATCCTAGGTTGATGGGTTGATAATTTCAGAGCCTATCGTAATAGGTTGCAGCATACAAAAGGACAAGTTGGTACATTCCACATTTCGAACTCTACCTTAGTAGGTTGTTCCCTTTGGGATTTTAAGGTGGTAGGTTAGTCACTCCGGACCCTACCATAGTAGGTTGCACCCTTTAGGCGTCTTAGTTTGTAGACGGGTCACTTTGGGCCCTACCATAGTAGGTTGCGCCCTTTAGGCTTCTTAGTTGGTAGGTAGGTTGCTTAGGACCCTACCATAGTAGGTTGCGCCCTTTAGGCGTCTTATTTGGTAGATGGGTCACTTCGGACACTACCGTAGTAGGTTGCACCCTTTTGGCGTCTTATCTAGTAGGTGGGTCACTTGGCCCGCATCATAGTAGGTTGCGCCCTTTAGGCATCTTGTTTGGTAGGTAGGTCACTTGGACCCTACTATAGTAGGTTGCCCCGTTTAGGCATCTTAGTTGGTAGGTAGGTCACTTGGACCCTACAAGTGACCCTACCATAGTAGGTTGAGCTGTTTAGGCGTCTTAGTTGGTAAGTAGGTCACTTGGACCCTACCATAGTAGGTTGCGTCATTTAGCGTCTTGTTTGGTAGGTACGTCACTTGGACCCTACCATAGTAGGTTGTGCCGTTTAGGCGTGTCTTAGTTGGTAGGTGGGTCACTTAGACCCTACCATAATAGGCTGCGCCGTTTAAGCATCTTAGTTGGTAGGTAGGTCACTTGGACCCTACCATAGTATGATGCACCATTTAGGCATCTTAGTTGGTAAGTGGGTCACTTAGACCCTACCATAGTAGGATGTGCTCATTAGGCGTCTTGTTTGGTAGGTAGGTCACTTGGACCCTACCATAGTAGTTTGCGCCGCTTAGGCGTCTTAGTTGGTAGGTAGGTCACTTGGACCCTACCATAGTAGGTTGCGCCATTTAGGCGTCTTAGTTGGTAAGAGGGTCACTTAGACCCTACCATAGTAGGTTGCGCCGTTTAGGCGTCTTAATTGGTAGGTAGGTCATTTGGACCCTACCATAGTAGGTTGCGCCATTTATGCATCTTAGTTGGTAGGTGGGTCACTTAGACCCTACCATAGTAAGCTGCGCTCCTTAGGCGTCTTGTTTGGTAGGTAGGTCACTTCGGACCCTACCATAATAGGTTGGTCTACTTAGGACTTTTATAAAGTCGCAGAGGACTACTACTTGGTCCTCTTAGGACTTTAAGTGGTCGCATGGGATCGTAATTGTAGGTTGGTCCACATGGGACTTCGAGTGGCCGTGTAGGACCATAGGTTGGTCTCGCGAGACTTTGAATTGGCAGTTCGGCCATTGTGGTTTCTACCAAAGTAGTTTGATCCGCTTGGGACTTTGAATTGGTAGTTCGGCCACTGGAGCTTCTACCAAAGTAGTTTGATCCGCTTCGGACTTTGAATTGGTAGTTTGGCAGCTGGGGCTTCTACCAAAGTAGTTTGATCCGCTTGGGACTTTAAATTCGCATTTCGTTAGTTTACTTCAAACATGCCTTCAGACCTCGGAGTCTTAGCTAGACAAATTATTCAATGAGTGGGCCGAAACACGTTACTTTTTTATTTTGAGAAACTAATTACAGTGATTGCTCCTGGGCGTGTCACCAACTGAGACTGATTCTATTAACCCTTTGGAGATGAAACTAACTTAAGACTATTGACCCCCTAGAGGGGCTATTAACTAAAGGTCGCTAATGCTAAAAGTAATATTTGTTGAGGCGAATGGTATTTCAACTACTGTGACTGAGATGTGCTTGCAGTAGGTTGCTTGAATTGAGCTTGCACAGTAGCTTGTTCCAGTTGGTATACGACATCGTAGTCTAGTTGTCTTTGGGAAGTTCTCCGTTGCGCTCTTATTTCACTGATCCCCCGCTGGGTAGGGAACTTGATCACTTGGTAGTAAGTGGATGGAACAACTTTCATATTATGGATCCACAATCTTCCCAAAATGATGTTGTAGGGCGATGGACAATCTATCACCGAGAATTGAGTGAAGAGGTTTACACCGTGTGCATCGATAGGAAGGATAATCTCCCCAATGGTGCTCTTGCTCTCGCTGCTAAATCCTACTAGTATGGTTGTGGAACGCATGATGCAAGATTTATCAATTCCCATTTCTTTAAGGGTTTTTAACATGAGTACATTGGCAGCACTACCATTGTCAACCAGTATTTTCCTAACCAATCGGTTGGCCACCATCAACTCAATTACTAGGGCATCGTAGTATGGGTCATCTTGGTAGTTTGTTCCCTGGTTGGAGAACGTGATAACTTCACCTTGTTCGGATTCCCTTAATCGTTGAGGCCTAAAGTCAGATTTGAACGCAGGTCCGGTGCCTTTATTTGTTACTAAGTGAGCAGTCCCACCAACCTTTGATCTGCCAGTGATGGCATTGACAGTATGCTCATATCTTGGTGATCTTGGCGAAGTGGTATCCTGAGTCGCATGCTATTCTTCTCCTTGGGCCATCATTCTTTTCCTGTGGATTTGTTCTTGTTCAAGTAATCGTCTATTATCTCGTGAGTAGTTGCTCATTCGCTCATCTGTAGTGTAAGGCTCATATCTTCTATGATGTTGATTAGATGTTGTAGTCCGTCTGTGATCTCGCCTATTGTAGCGCGGTGAGGAGGGACGGTAGTTGGCTCTATTTTCTTCCTACTTGATATGGGCCCACGCCTTGGCGAAGACATCCTCCATGGTCTTGCATAGGTATTTGGTTAACTCTTTATACAAGTCCAACTTGCGAAGCAGACCCTTGCGGAAGGCAGAGATAACTGTGGTCGTGTCACAATTCAGGATGGACACATTTTCCTTGTTGAATCTGCCGATGTAGTCCCATAGGGGTTCTCCCCTCCTTTGCACGATCAAGTAGAGGTTGTTTGATTGTTTTTCTAACTTCCTGCTGCTCGTGAATTGCTCCACGAACATGTCTGTCAACTGGGCGAAAGAGGAGATATAGTTATTCGGCAGGCTCGTGTACCATTATAAGACGGGTCCTACCAAGTTGGAGCCGAAGCCCTTGCACATGCAGGCTTCTCTTGAATCTCACAAAACAGCTACTGTGAACATTCTTTGCTTGTACTGCATTATGTGGTCATCGGGATCGGTAGTCCCATCGTAGGGCCTCATGTTTGGAAAGCTGAACTTAGCCGGCATCTCTACTATGGCGATGGTGTCAACAAATGGAGAGTCGAAAAAACTGTTTGCCGCACTTTTCTTGATGGGGACAGGTACCCCATGGATTATTTGGATTAAGGATTCAATATCTTAGAATCGACTAAGGATGTCCTGGTTCGATGCTCTTTCATCTGTTGACTGAGTCGGTGGTCGCTCATTAGCGACGGTAGTTTGGAGATAGACTCCACTCCCGGGCGTCTGTTGCGGTATAGACCCAAGGGATTGTATAGGCACCATTGACTGTCCGTGGGCCAATGACTTCCCGAGGATAGATGGGGTAGCGGACGTTGTGAGGGTCTTGACCCTTTCCTCTAGCTCAATATTTTCTTGGCGGAAGACAGTGTTTTCCGCCTCAAGTTCTTTCAGCTTGTTCTTGCAAGCTTCCATCTCAGCCATCAAGGTATCTATTTGTGCTCGGAGATCATTTTGAGTGCTCGTTTCAGCCATCGTTTTCATTGCAAGTAATCATAATCGAGGGTTTCGTAGCCTTCTATTCAAGTAACTAAGTTGCTAGTGTAACGCCCCGATCTCTCACGAGACCGGAGGCTCCAAAAAACCAAGCTATTCTCAACCCAATTCCAACCCGGTCTCAAAATTTTAAGGAAAAACGTACAGAGTCTCCCCTGTACCGTCGACATTCTAAAAACCTGTAAACATACAATTCAAGCCACAAAACAATAGGAACATCATTTATATTTAAAAAAAAATCCCAACTTCAAGGCCATTTGAGCCTTAAGCAAGACATAGAAAACACACCCAAGTATGCACTTAACAATCCTTAAAACATTGTCCCTTTTAATCCGCTTATCATACCATTCTATATTAACCATTAGACTTTCTTATGAGCTAAAGCTAAACAACTATTAACTTTCATTAACACACAAGCAAGCAGCATAAAGGAAAGTAAGGATAAACTATTACAATCTACCATTCAAGCCATACATTAACCTAACTATTACAATTCTTCAACAACTCCAAATATATATACAAACCTATAGGCACAAAATAGAACAAGACATAATACAAGCAAAATCTTCCACAATTTAGTAGGCAAACACTCCAATCTCAATCAATAGCACACAGCAACCAAGGCCATTCTTCCAACTGCGCCACCTGAAACATGTTTAGCGAGGTATGAGCAATCACAATTGCTCAGTGAGGGATAAGGTCTACCGGGGACGTGCAATGCAACAGATAACTCAATGGGCATTTAAAACAACTAAGGAACAATCAAAATAACAAGTTACCACACATTAAAAAGGATATGTTTTACTTATTCTTCAATCATGAACCACGAGCCACGAACTGAAATCCCGATGTAATAAGGGCACTGCTATCGATAAGCCGACATCCCCTTATAACTCCAAAATAGGTGTACTCTGGATGTACCCCGAAATCCTACGACCCAACTCTCCCTGGGCGGCATCCCAAACGAGAGAGGGACTGGGTAACCATGGTAGCCGAGGTATACCGGCAAGCCCGATGCCGCCCGGTTTCCACGACACTACCATGCCCAAATGGTTGCGCAACCACGATGCAATGCACTCAAAATGATAACAATAGAATACATCAATAAACACATGATTGAGGGACAACAAAGTAGGTTGCCCTCACACACAATATATAGACAATAAGTGCACATAATCTAAGTACAAGTAAGTAAACTATTATGCACATAAGGATGAAGTCTCCCTCACCTGGAATTAAGCCAAGCATGCATGAGAATAGCTCCGATTTACTTCAACTTTCCTGAATTAGCTCAAGTATGCAACCTTAGGGTGTTCATATAAGTTTAGCAATTAACTATATCAATTCCAACTTAACTCTTACTTAACTCAACCCTACAACATTAGAAGCTAGACTTATGATCACTTATTCACACAAAGTCATAACCCACACACAATTGAACTACAAGGTTCACCTTACTATATCATTAGTCAATATAGAAGATATTAAAAGTATCAAATACCATCAAGTTAAGATTATAAGTTATAAATTTCAATTACTCTTATTTACAACAATAAATAATCATATAACTAGATGAGTTATCCTTATAGTCCTACTCACTTAGCATACAATGTTTATTACAATTTAATCTTAACAAAGTACAAGTAATATAAACATTATAACAAGTTATAAGCATTAAATATGAAAATAACTACATGAACACTAAGGGGTCAATGTCCGATGATCATGAAACTTCACGAAATGCTCACAAATGCCAAACAATAACATATAAAGGCAAGATATACAAGCACCAAAGCTAATTTAAAGGCTAAGCATGAAAGCCCCGAGTTTCCCTTTTGTTATTCTAAGTCATTTAACTCCAAACCGAAGGTTATGACTCAAGATTCACCAACTAACTATTCTAATCTTCTAGTTACACATTATGGAACACTTAGAATCCTTTAAATCATTCATTAACCCGTATTAACCACAAAAGCCCCGATTATCCCTTTGTGCATTTGTACTATAAGTATCTTAATCAAAGCTCAACTAAGAGTTAGAAAAACACATTTAGTCCCTACTTACCCTAAGAACACCAAATATATCAACCAAATTCACTCGGATTCAAGTTTGACCCAAAACCCCTTTGTAACTCAAACCGTTTTCCTTTCAAACTCATGTTATGGTTCTAGATTCGTGAGTGGTCTATTCCATGCTTCTAGTTAAACCATTAGACACCCTTAGGACCTTCGAAGTTGCCCAAATACCCACGTTTAGCACTAAAGCCCCAATTTTCCTCTTTTGACTTTGTACTATACGTACCTCATCCGGGACTCAAATGGAGGCTAACAAAGCTTAATTAGGTCCTAAATAGCCTAGGATTACTAAATGTGGAGGCCAATTCAACCCGGATTCGCGATAACCCCGAAACCTCTTTCTAAAAGTTGGTTATTTCATTCTTTTGCTAGGTTATGAGCAATTAAATGTTATGGGGCCTTTACACTACTTTCATTAACATCTAAAGCACCTATTAGGATCATTGATTCAAGCTATAAAGTCCAATTTCACAAAACCCTAACATTCCCATCACTATTCATGCTAAATATTCAACAAGCAATTTCAATCGATTAAACTATGAAACAATAGCATAAATTAGGTCTCTACTACTTATATATAACATACATAAGCATATTTGAGCATTGCATTAGCATTTAAGAGCAAAACAAGAAATTCAAGAAAGTCGTCACATTTTTGAAATGCAAAAATAGGTATGAAATCCCTCACCTATTGCGCGTAGGAGCTCCTAGGAGGCTAGTAGACACCCTAAACCACTTGCACCTAGCTTGGCTTGGCTTGGAATGAGGATTTGTTGAGCAAAAAAACTCTATTTCTCCTCCTATGCTTTTCTCGAATTTGCTACAGTGTTTTCAGCATGCTCTCTCTTTTTTTTATTTTTTTATTTTATGAGCTTAATATGTGTATATGTTGAGTATTTAAAGGGGGGGGGGATCAAGTTGGTGAGTTTATTGCCTACTAAAATGAGCTTAGTCAACTTAAAAACGAGTCTAATGCGCATAAATTAAGTTAGCTAACTAAAACATAATGTTTCATACGTAACACTATTCATTAGCTTTAACAAATCATTTTCTAAACGAAGGCTCATATCGCTTTAAGCTCAAATGCACATTTTTCTCATTCCTATAACAATTAATATGATTTAAGAAAAATGCTAATTCGAATAAAATAGATAGTTGAAAAATGTAATAAATAGTAACCAAGGAAAACAACAAGTAAATGGATAGTGAAAATACACAAACAGTAGATGAAATAATTAATAAATCATGGCAATGTTCTCGGGCGTCACAACTAGGGCCCCACGGTGGGTGCCAAATTGTAGATGCCAAAATCTACAATTACGAATTCGGAGCCACTAGCAACCTGCAAGGACAGAAAACGAGAAAAACGGCGTGAGTCTTGGGATACCAATATGGTACCGGCCAAATCCAACGCTCAAGTCAGTAGGTTACCAGGTAAGATAGAAAATGAATAAAGTAGGATGGGTAAGGCAGAGACTACCGTAATTCTGGCGTCGTTTTAGGGAGTGTAGGCCATGAAGATGTGGAAGGGAGAAGGGAAGTAAGGCTAGTGAGGCTAGTACTCGATCCCTTCTCCTTGTGTAGGCGTGGCCTACTTATAGGTGTGGTCAAGCCAAGAGTCACGGACCCTTGGGACTTGTACTCTCAGTAGACTACCTGATCGCTTACTGCGTAGGATTGAGGTAGTCTCTATCTCGAATCCTTCGTCAATTATCCGCTTTTCGTAGGTTGGGCAAACGCGATAGGTCGGGAGTCGCTTATCCCTTAAGACTTGCAACTTGAGTAGACTACCTCGAGGAAGTAATTACTTATCCCGTAGGATAGGCTTTCATCCGAACTTGTCGATCATCACCTGCTATAATAGTCTAGTCCCTTAAGGTATCCTCTGTGGTCGCTTATCTGCTACGGTAGGCTAGTCCCATAGGACTCTCTCTTAGCCGTTAATCCGTTTGCACCCGACGAGGCCATGGGTTGCTCCAGAATTCGTTGTCGGCTACCTACATGAGATAATCCATTATTTGGGCCTAGTGTAGAGCGAGAGGCCTCCGCGTGGGTTCCTTCAACAGTAGGTTGTGACTTATGGTGCTATATGCAGGCCTTAGCCCAAGTATTAACGTTGTTTGGGGCTAAGCGAACCATCGTGGTTGGACCGAGGGTCTAAGCCCATTTTTTGCATTAACAGTGTTAACCTGTAACTGCAGAAGAACAGCAATGGATGACTTAGCTGCTTATTGCTTAGATATTCGATATGTCATTGGATGATAAGGACATGGGAGAGATAAAAAGTGCAATGGAAGCTCTAAATAAAGTGGATTTAGGCTTGGCATACACTTCCGAAAAGTTGATGAATTTGGACAATCTACTATTGCATGTAGTGGCTTATGAAAATGATTTTGAAGCAGTAAGTACTGAAGATGATAACTTCCCTCAGGACTTTGTTGAGAAGGCATTTACACTTGATCTCTTACACACTATTCTAATTACTGAGATATGAGATCAGGACAATTTCATTAGTTGTCTTCAAGCCCTGACCGTTAGCACACGCGACAACATATTTTCGTGTGAAAATTCGATGCAATTGTATAATGTCATAGGAGATAAGCTGCATGAATTAGAAGAATTATTAAAACAGTCACACGAGTGTATCATAGAGATGAAGATGCAGTTAGCCGAAGACATATTTTAAGAATGTTGGAAAAGTCTCTTGCTAGAGAATTAGATCTTGAGAAGAAGTTATCTGAACTAAAGCAAAATGAAGAAGACTTAAAACAGAAGTTACACTTAACCGTACAAATAGGTATGTGCATGGAGAAGGCTGCAGAGGTAACTTGGGGTAGGTTCTTGGAGGCCGATAATACTGCAGAGGTGCTAATGGGAATCTCAAAGTAAATGGAGGGTCGACTTCAAATGGTTCACTTTCATATGAATAGTTTGATTACACGAGAGCAAGAACTGAAACTTAATCTCCAAGATTGTTTAGATCAGTTGGATGCCAAAGACACAGAAATACGAAAGCTTAATAGCACCATTACACAACTTGTTGCTGACAATTTTGAAGTATATTCGTTAAGGGAGAAGGTAAAACTGCTAGAAGAAACACTAAGAAAATCTGAGTCACAGCTGAAGGAGGCTTATGCATCCAATGAAGCAAGTCAAAGTCAAGTTAGAGAAATGGACGATGAGATTGAATCTCTAAAAGAAAGCATCCATGAAGCAGAAAGCAGGGCGCAGGATGCTGAGTCCAGAACAACACAATTAACAAAGACAAACATGGAATTAACAGAAGAACTTGGGTTCCTTAAAGGTAGTAATGATAGAAATGCAGAAAAGATGAGTTTGCACCTTTAGAAATGGAGTCCTCTGTGGGTGATCAACTTTTCTACTTGACATTTGCAAATGGTAATTTTATCACATCTATAACCTAATTTCAGAATATAATGACTCAGGTGGAGGAATCACCCAGCATTGCATCTGCAGTTCAGACTGAGACAATGATGACCTCTGCTAGATGACAGTGCTGCTATTGTTCTAAATTCTACAGGCTGAGAATCAGGTAGAGGCTCGGAAGCATAACAGTCTTTGTTTTTCTTACAAGCAAACTGCTACTTTTAACTATTTCTACCACGCTTGACGACATTGATTGGCTTGTTCGCTGTGTACAATTTCTCGGATGCATCACTAACTACGTTAGCATTCATGATTAATGCTGGGTCCGGATTGTTTTCATCTTGTTCCTAAAGTAATCATATTTAACTGCAAAACATGGAGTGTCAATGAATACATGTAAATGTACCAAACATCAGATTCTTGCTCGTACTATATTGTTAACATTTATGTTTATCTGAATGCGGTGTGGAAGGAAAGGAATCAAAGGATCTTCTGCAAGAAGTTCATCTCGGAGAAGAGTATTGTTACTAGCATTTTCCATACTATCAGGTTGAAGATTTACAAGTGTAAAAAGTATAAAGATAATGATACAAATAGACTTTTGTGTAGGAATTGGAAGCTTGAGAATGTGTTGATTTAGGCTTCCTTGTTTTTGGTTGTTGACGTTATTGTTGAGCTTAATGAATTACATTTGCTTTCCCAACCAAAAAAAAAAAAAAAAATTATGTTTATCTGTACATGGTCAATGTGAAAATTTGAAAAAATTCATATGAGAAAAATATATTTTATATTTTTGGAAGTACAATGCTTTCCATTTTCTCTTCTTCATTTTTGTTCATTATGAAGCAGCATAATGGTATATAGTGTAATGACCTGGTCATTTGGGGCCAATTGATGGCCACATAATTCTCACCACTAATTTATAGCTGAGTAGTTATTAGAAATTTTGAAAAAAAATAATAATAAGGATAATTGATTACATTCCTACTCACTTTAGGACTCTTTCATCAGAAATAGGAAAAAAAAATGATAAGGGATAGAACGTTCAAAGTTTACGTTTACACTTCTTTATCCATCTATAATTGACTATATAAAAATATTGAAAAAAATAATAATTATTCTCTTTTGGGATACAGAATTAGAGAGGACAAAAATTCCTACTAACATGGTGATTAAACAATAAGTAATTTCTTGATTGGGGTTTTGTGCGGATTGGAAGAGTACTAGTTGAAAGTGTGTTTATTTGGTAGAATCCACATTTTGTGAATTAATGGTAAGTGAAACTTTCTTTTGTTCGTATATTCCTTATTTAAATCTTATCGTGAAGATCTAATTAAGATGAATTAGACATGTCCCTATTATATTGTCCTATTTGAATGATTGACTGTGAGTGATGAATTGCTCCTGAAAATTTATGTATCGTATTCTTCGTTAAGTTCCGTCATTTATTTCTAATTTTCCACTCTTGTTTTTTTTTCCCTAACAGTGCCTATGCGTTTGTCATATTCCTGTACGTGTTGTTATTGCTTGGTCGAAAACTTACTGACTTGTTTCCAAACTTTAAAAAAAAAAAAAAGTTTTGCAATGCCACTTTGTTGCGTGGGGTCCACAGACCCTATTGTCTTCAAATTGCAGCCAACTTGTTTTTTTCTTTTTTAGAATTGAACCAAAACAAAAGCTGCAAAGAACTGCAAGTTCCCTGCAGCAAATTTGTTATACCGACTGTAGCGATCGGATTGTACAGTGTGGTCGCTGCAGTCCAAATTATTTTACTTTATCTTTATTTTACTATTATTATTATTATTATTTAATTATTATTACACTTCGAAAAAAAAAAATCGTTTTAATTGTAGTATTTAATTATTCTATGAAGCTTTACCTTTTAGTTCCTTTTAGTTTCATTCTAAACTAAATGTATTGGTAATCAAGCTAAGTTGATATTTGAACAAGCTCTCATTGACCCTTTGATTGTTCTGTTCTATTTTCCTTCCCTCCTACACTGTCATTATTATGTAAATAATCCATGTCATCTTTGGTCAGTTCCAGGTACTAATTTTCTTGCATCCCTATTTTATGTTTCTTCCCTAAAATCATATAAATGATACATCTGAATACTTTCTTGGTTGTGAACTATTAATGGTACTGATACTGTTACGGTACCACTACAAAGATACTGTTACTGTGTTACACTTGCAGATACTGTTACCACTATTGAATAATTGGGCCCCCCACACTTACTGAACCGTACGTAACTGCATCGGTTGAATGCAGCCACAACTTTTATTCCCTTATGTGTCTTGTAATAGTTTATATACCGTATAAGTTATTGAATGCAACTGAAAATGAAGTATTTTTTGTTTGGACATCGTGTTAATAGTGATCTTCTGTTTGATGTGAGTCTTCCTGCAAGTCATACATATTGTTAATATCATCTAGTGCTATACTTTTTGGTCTCTTCTATCATCTGTCTTAATCTTTTGTTGTGGGATAAGTTCACTTATTGAGCTTTTGTTTGCTCACAATATTTGCTTCTGCCTGCTTTCTTTGTAGTTAAAATAGAGTAAGCACTTAGGCAATGGACATCTGAGCATGATGGGCTAAGCTAAAGAGACTTCATTTGTTTCATCTCTACTAGTACTATTAGACTTGGATAATCAATTATAGTATTTTTGTTGAATGTGATAGATGAGGAATTTGACCTCCTCTTCTTATTGTATTTGGGGATTTTTTGTGGATTTTAATGTTATTTTGAGATTGGAGACTTGTTAAATTTTATGGTTTAGTGACTCTGATTATTGCTGTTGTGGTTGTGTGCCTAGCGAGCTTGAGAGGCTAGACTCTTTAGGCTCGCGACATGTCACGTACCAGATCCTATTTCTGTAGTGGTATTTAAGGCGTGACATATAGAATACTAGAAGCGGATGGTCCATTTTCTGTTCACGGAAATGGAGCAAACTACTAGCCATTTGGTCTAGTGGTATTATTATTGTTTTAGGTGCGAGAAGTTTCGAGATTAATTTTAGGAGTTTACGACATTCTCGTAATGTAAAATTTGCTTAGGGCTCTCTTTGAACAAAAAAAAGAAAAAGGAACAAAGGAGAATTTTTATATAAAGTACAATGACTATTTCAGATTCTATTCAAGTTTCAATTGCTTTTTATATTGAAAAGATCAATTTAAATTTTAAATTTATTGTTCTAACCATGACTTTTGCCCGTAATGGAATTTATGATTAAGCAAAGTGAAATTGAAGAGGCCTGGAGTATACAGGGCTATGTTTATCCCTATACTCGGGTAATGGTGGATATTGGGTGGATCAAACTTTTAGGGGGTTATAAATTTAACATTGACGGTAGTACTCGGGGAAACTCAAGGTCAGGAAGAGCAGGCGGAATTATTCGTGACAAACTTGGCCAATGGGTCGTGGGGTTTGCAGTCAACCTTAGGACTTCTTCTAGTCTTCGTGCTGAATTTTATGCTCTTTGGGAAGGTTTAAACTTGGCGCAAGCATGCCATTTGGAAGAGTTGATTATTGAAACGGACTCTATTTTAGTCATCAACATGATCAATGGTAACTTGCGGAATTCTAATCCTTTGTGCCTAATGGTCAAAGATTGTAAGCGTATTCTTTCACGCCATGATGGTTTCAAGCTTGTTCATATTTTTAGAGAGACAAATAAATGTGTAGATTTTATGGCTCGGTTTGGAAGGGCACAGTCGCTGGGCACCTCTCGGATTGATAACCCCCCTGAACCACTGCAAATTCTTGTGGAGAAGGATAAAATGGGAGATTTTTCCCCTAGAAGTATAATCACTTAGTTGACTTTCGCCTCCCGAAGATAAAAAAGAAAAAAAAAGTGAAATTGATTGAAACTTATATGAAGATTTTGCATTATTTTGGCTTAATTTGGATACTCCAATGCCACAATAACATTATTCAGAAAATTAATGATGGTGAAGTGATGATACAGTTGTAATAAACTAAAATGATTTAAATCATTGAGTGTGAAGATCAAATATTTCATTATTACTTCAACATCATTCATCTCTTTAATAACGTTATTAAGAGATCCAAATCTGTTTTGACTAGGCTCATCTCAACTCGTATTAATTATAAACTTGAGGGACTTGGTTAACAATATTTTTTTTTTGGGGCAAACTTGGTTGACAATTTACTCTAGATAAATGTATCACTAAGCCTAGCCAAAAAAAAAATGTATCACTAAGCCTAGCTAAAAAAAAAAAAAATGTATCACTAAGTGTTCTGGCTCTACATCGTCGTCGCTGAACGGAACAAATCAAAACCCTACCCCTTCCCTATAAAAACGATACTATAGTAATATGAGTCATTTTTTTAATTTTTTTTTTGTAAACCATCAGATAGTATTAGAAGATTTCACGAGAAGTTTATCATATTTGGATGGAGAGAAATAAGAGACTTAGCGATAGTTGCAGCCTAGAAGGAGGAACAAATATTTAATTGTATTGTTTTTTTTTATGTAAAGAACGAACTTAATTTTGGTAAAAAATATAGGAATAGCTACCTGAACAAAGAGATTTGTAATGTTTCGGATGTTGATATTTGAATCCTAGCATAGTTCTCTTGACTTGTATTTCTTGATTGTCCGTGTTCATATCAGTTAAATTTTTACTTACAGAGAAAAAAAAAACGTCACTATAGTGAAACCTGCATGGTATTTAAGCCATTCTCGGTCTTTATCTGTAACAAATTAATCAAATTTATTGGTTTTATATATTTATTTATTTAAATTTTGTCTAAGAAAGCAAAGAAAAATGATGAGAAATATATACTCTGAAATTTCGATGAGGAATTTTTGTATATATTAATGGCCTTCAAAGTTCCCTGATTGCTTTGTGATCAGCTAAAACGTGTTGAGTAACTAAAATATTTCTTATTTCTTATTTCTTATTATTATTTTTATTATTATGGTAGTATGATCTATTTGTTCGTTACCTTTAATTTTTTGAAAAAATGATTCAATTAGTCCTAAACGTTTGTTTATTTTGATATTTTAGTTTCAAACTTTTAAAATCGGACACTTTAATCCCAAACATTTTATATAAGGGATACCATTACTCCATTAACTCATTTCTTTTAAATTTTTCATTCAAAATTTGACTGAAAAGTGTAAGCACATATAAAATATATGTATTCCAATATGCATGATTTGGCAGTACAATAGACATAAATATAATTAGCAGCGGAATTACATACCTGTTTGAGCCATGATAAAGCATAAAAGCGAGTTGTAATTGTTACCAAATTACTGACAAGGTCTTCCTCTTCCTTGCTCTATCCAGGAACAACTAACGTTTATGGGAACAATTAGTTTAGGGTTAGAGCAGGAAAGGGGACCTAGCCATATATTTATAATTATTCTAACAGGCCCTCCCATAAAAGGCTTAGTCAGAATATAAGGCCTATACACAATTAACCGTATACGTATTTATGAGGTGGGCTTAAAAGCAATATGATCACAACCCAGTATCTATGAATCAGATATTCAGCCTATTTTATAAAACCAAAAGTAATTAACAGTAGCCCACTTAAGAGAAATATTCTAATAGTCTCCCACTTGGGCAACGTTAATTGTTTTGTTTGTTTCTAAAAATATTTTGAAAACATTTATTAGGCTGAATAAGTAAACTTAATGTGGCCACAATTTTGAAAACCCTGATTCATAGAACAACACCTCGAACGCAATCCTGTCCAATAAGATTATCAAACATCGAATCATGGCGATCGTAGTATTCCATATTGACACAGGACCTTCCATGGTTACAAATGCCAACAACCCCATTGATATGGATTAATATACGGCAGTGTAGCAAGAAAGTAGCACCAACATGTGATCAAATGTGCTATTTCTTTGTCAGTCCTCAATATGATTTCCCTAAAATTGGCGGTCGATATGCCAAGGAAATCAACCATTCATATTGTAACGACCTGGCTAAGCGAATACCCCGAAGGGCAGAGGCACACCAGCGCCGCCACATAAGTTGATATTGTCCGCTTTGGAACACCCCGCACTTAACGTACGAGCGTGCCCTCACGGTTTTGTTCCCCACGTGGTATTTACCACGTGAAAAGGTCTCAACACAGTGGGAAGATTCCCACTATATCGATATTGTCCGCTTTGAGCAAGCCACAATGGGACCAATACTCTCACGGTTTTACGTTCCAGCCCGCTAAGCGAATACGTGCCACGAAGGCAACGCAGAGGCACACGGCACTGGAAGGCCTCATAGTGGTATCAGAGTACGTAGCTACGATATTGTCCGCTTTGGGGTGTCCCCTCACGGTTTTGTTCCCCACGCCAGCTAAGCGAATACGTGGCCACATTGGGTCAAACGCAGAGGCACACTGCACGTGGGAAGGCCTCAACTCGAATATAAGAGGACACTTCCCACTATATATTCAATGGTCTCAGCTCGTAACCTTCCGATGTGAGATGGGTTCACCACACATATCCTCCCAAAATGGCAGTCAATAGGCCAGAGGAAAGAATGCATATCTCCGATCAAAATGGTGTCCTCATGGAGATATTTAAACTCAATAGATGGTCTTATCAATATGGACACCAAACCAAGACCTTCAATATACACATGAGTGTTCACAGAATAACCAAGTATGTTATAAAACATAAACAATATGCTATTCCACAAATGCACAAAAGTGCGAAATAGAAACACACAATAATGAGAATATTCGACAATGCATGAAAATGTCAAACTCCCACTAGTCAATAGCATCAAAAGACAGTAGAACACTCATATACAAAACCAATACCAAGCCTAGTGCGCACTTGAACATACATCAAGCTCTCAATAACACTAGCATATGGTACACGTCTCATGGATCTCTTTATGTCATGGACTCCATAATACCCATACCTCAACATGCTATTTAAAATTATGATCTCAAACCTCTAATTAGAAGATCAACAAGCATTGAGTTTGTTTTATATTCTTAATAACAATGTCTTCATTTTCTTGTCAAATCCATGACTTTTCATTCATAAGGGAAACTAGATTAAAATATGGGTAATTACAATAGCTCCCAATAAAAATAAGTTGTATTTGAGATCCAAGTTTATCATCATAATATCCCATTTGAACAGATGATACAACATACTATAATTATCCCAATCATGAAGGTGAATAAGAGAATACACAACATTCAGGATGTTAATCACCTCTAGACAAATAAATCGCTCTAAGGCATACATTCTCTCAAACCAATAGAGCATGCACAAGCTCATAAATAAATCCCTTGGGTAGAGAAATTCATTTGACTATTCACCTTTACTACTACTATTCATCCACCCCAAATTAACACACACAATAACCCCCTTTGGGTAGGTTATTGCATGTATTAATCTGGAGATCACAAGGAACATATATCAAGTCATATTTCCTTCCATAAACTATGGGAGATCCATTTAGATCATAAAACCCACATGTTTATAACCTCAATGGCATTTATATTAGGATACTCTTATTATGCTTCCAAATAATATTCATAATTATATCCTCTGGATGGAAACCCCAACAAAGATATCAGAAAACCTACAATTCTCCATAATAAACTATTGAAGAACTCGATCAATATAAGCCTTTTGTTATAGATCCAAAAGCCCATAAGACCTATCTTGTTGTATCTAGATGCCAAGAGTGAAAGAGACCTCTCCAAAATCTTTCATGTTGAAGTCTTCAAAAATACTGGACTCATAAAACATAATCAAATTATTTATACCTAGCAAAATGTCATCAACATAAAATATCAGGAAAATAGGCTTACTCCCACTGATCTTGAGGTATATGCACTGATAAACCACAACATGTTTATCTACATCAAAATGACCCCAAATCAGGAAACAATTCAAGCTAGGTTTCCTCCCAAGTCAAGGTTTAATAGGAGTTTTATGAACAAACTTGCTAGTAATACAGCTAAGAGTATAGGGTGTAGTTCTAATGGCTTCACTCCAAAAGATACAGTAGGCTAGTGATACTAATCATGCTCCACATCATATCCTTAAGGGTATGATTTCACTTCTTGACCACACCATTATGTCAAGGGCTAAAAGACATGGTATATTAGGCAATAATCCCACAATCCTATAAGCACATGGCAAATGGTCCTATATACTGCCCAATGATCAAATGTCTACCAAAGTACTTACCTTGCGATCAGATGTTACAATTTTGATGACCTTTCCAAGTTGCATTTCTCCTTAATTAAATAAGGGTATTCATAATGAAAGAAGTCATCAACAAATGTAACAAAAAAACTTGTTACTACACAATGTAGTAGAATAAGGTCCACTAATATATGTATTACTTCTAAAAGGTCAAAGTTATGGGTAGCTTATTCTCATTCACTATTAGTGAGTTTACCCCTAATACACCCAACACAAGTACCAAAATCATCAAAACTTAGAGGAGGCAAAATATCAATTCTAACGAGTCTTTCAACCCTTCATTTAGAAATATAACTTAATCATTTATGCCGCAACAAAGAAGAAATTTCTTCAACTAAACTCCTTTTAGAAACAAATTTTTCTGAAAAAAAAAAATAGTCATAGGAATTTTCTGAGAATAAAGGTGGTTGATAAAAACTATTGGATAAAATACTTTCACCAATAATTTTAGAATTAAAACACCAATTTTACTCTGCCATTGTCAAAGTTAAAGACATAACAAATTTGAAACCTGTTCAAAATGAAAACACAAATTAAATTTTATTTAAAAGAGTGTACATGAAAATGGTTTCAAAATAAGAATGTTTTTGAAAACAATTTTAAAACTAGTCTTTAAACATAGACTAATAGACCCTATGAATTCAACTTCAATTTGTAAATTATTCCCAACTTTAATTCTGGACTCTAATTCACTTGACTCAGTTTGTTTTCGAAATCCTTGCAAATAAAAAACAACATGAACAATTGCACCATTGTCAATCTACCAAATATTTGATGAAACATCAACTAACATGGATTCTAAACAAATGTTGACTAGTGAATAACCTTCTTCAACTTTCTTTTCTCTAATGATTTGTACTTGGCACAATTAGCTCTTTTGTGACCTTTTCCTATACAAAAGTAACACTTTCTTTGAATAACAGCAAATCTGGGACCTCTTACATTGTGATTCCTCATCCAATTCTGACCCTTACCACCCTTTTAAAACCCTGACAACTTAGGAATATATCCCTCAATTTTTAAGGTAATAACCTTATTAGAGAAGCCCTTAAGGTTGGTAACAAGTAATATCAACCTCATGATTTCACTCTTAACTTTGTTTTCCTCATTCTACACACTTGGTAGTCAAGTCTAATAGTCTACGTCCCCTTTGGGTATTATAGACAATCCTTATGTGAGTAAACTCAAAAGGTAATATATTAAGGGCATGAAGGGACAACAAAATGATCTAAACACCACGAGATTTGAGATTGGTTTGAACATCAACCATTTTCAAGACAATCCCTAAACCACCTTACTTATCATATTTCATAATCATAAGTTCTCTCATCAGGTCTAATCATATAACATTTGTTTTTCCCTCATAACTACTATAATCAGTTAATGCAGTAAGTGCATCAGCGTCTAAGGCAAAATCAAGGTCAACTATCCCCAGGATCAACTTAATGTGTACCTTCAACTTATTACAATTTTGCCCATTCAAGAACTAAAAGTAGTGCTCATATTATTCAAAGCAAAAGAAATTGTTCAAGAAAAATGCAATGTTAGCTAACAGTAGGCATACATGTTCCATTGCAAAATAGCACTGCAAACAAAAGAGCCCAGACACATCATTACATCCCCCACCTTTGGGCAGGAAACATAACATGTAAATAGGTACCCTTTTAACATAAAGTATCAATGAGATCATCCTATTGAAAGAAAAGGTCAATCACCTTTGGGCAACCGAACTCCCTAACAATAGGATAATCTCGAGCCATATTTTATGTTCGCGCTACTTGGCTAAAGTCATATAATGACCTCCTTTGGGTGATCATTGAGCACTTTACCATGGTAGTTTCCCAACCAATATGAGAAAAGCCATAAATTTAATTAGACTAGTTACTTTGGTGAATTTCGCCCAATCAAACTTATGCTGTCAGCTCATTGGGAAAAGTACTAGTGCCTAACATAAATGAAACTGTCATGCATGAAATTGATCAAACAATATGAAACACTTCAATGTAATGTGTCTCTACGATCACTATAAAATTGCATTCTACAATAAACTTGAACATATTATATATAAAATCAGTAGAGCACATCTGATGCATATAAAATATAAATAGAGGAAGTACATAAAACTTCAAATTAAATTAGAGAAAATACATGTTTACATTGAATTCAGAGGCCCAGAAAAAAAAACTTTAAATAAACTTCAATTAATTTAGGCATGATTCAAAATTATCATGTAAAATATGTACTAAATATAATATTTCAATAAAAGGAAAAGACAATTTAAACTTCTTTCTAAGCAAAAGACAATAATTCCAAAGCCTAGAAAATAAAATAATCCAATTGTCAAACACAACTTTTCTTTTGGTCTAATTACTAAACATGTGGGAAAGCAAAAATAACATATGCAATTGATGAGAAGGTTTGGACCCATGACATACATAACTTTATCAAGGCTCTTCACCAGCAGCACCAAGCTATTACTTGCAACAACATTGGACTAGGAAAGATCTATAGCTTTTAATCTGTTTGTTCAATTCATAGCTAAAATTAAAACATGAAAACTAACCCAAGAGAATTGAACCCGCGACCTTAGCTATAACATAAGACGCATTAACCAGCAATGCTAGGCTTCTTATGTTGCCAAGGACAAACTAAATCTTATATATCAGTACCAGCGTTTCAGTTTATAATCTCTATAAAATAGAAAAATAAAACACAACTAATATATGCCCTAGAAGGTTCGAACCCGCGTCGTCACCATTATAATTAAGCATTAAACCAGTTATGCTAACTACTTTGTTGTGTTGCAAGAAGACTTATAAATATATTAAATGGTTGGCTCTACCAGCGTAGCTACTGGAAAAATTGAAAAGGATCAAAACTGAAAATTATACTACCGCCAAGACTCAAACCCACGACCACCAAAGTGTTATGCAGGACATTAACCAATTACTCTAGACCAGTTCTTGTTATAACATACACTTTCTTGTTCGGTTAGGTAGCTGTTAAAAGTAAGAATTAATGCATGCTACTACAACATGAACTCGAACCCTCAACGCCCAAAGGTCAATGTAAGTGCGTGACCAATAATCCAAGTCTGGCTATTACAATAGAGTTGACCTATTTTAGCACAAATACTTTAACTTATGACAGTTCCTGTCTTACGAAGCGGCAGCCGAAGGAAAACTTGAACAAAATTATCCACCAACCTAGTCTCGAACGCGTAGGCGTAGACGCATCAATTATATAACAAGACTCAACTGTCTCTATAAGATTGTAGTGCCCAGTTCAGTTAAACATGACAAAATTTTTCAGTACGTAGAATTAAACTCGTGGTGTGTGACGCCCAAGATCACTACCGTATACTTATTAACTATTGCATCCACTATTTACGCATTTCACTGTGCATTGCTTGTTACTTTCTGTGGTTACTTTTCATCACGTTTTTTAACCACTTATTTTCTTTGAATTAGCATTTTTTCTAAATCATATTAATTATTTTAAGAATGAGAAAAATGTGCGTTTGGACTAAATGCGTTAGGAGCATTCATTTAGAAAATGTTCTAGTGGTTCGTATGAATAGTGTTACGAAAGAATAGTAACTTTTTGTAGAGATTTTTAATTGGGCCTTTAAGGGTTTCCTAGTTATATTTGGGCTTGTCTACCATCCAAAATATATTACTTAGGCCTAATTAACCAAGCCCAACCCATTAACCATTTAGCTTACATTATATATAACAAAACAAGACCAAACCAAAGGAAAAAAAAAAGAGAGAAGCAAAAATCAGGAAAGAGGGCAGGGAGAAAAACGTGAGAGAGAAAAAAAAAAGCTAGGGCATGGCTATTTGGTGCATTCTTGAGCAAGTTTTAGGTGAATTGAAGAGTTTTCTTGCACATTTCCTCCATTTTTGACTTCTTGGAGGTAAGGGTTTCATCCTAAGTGCTATTTTATTTGATTTCTTGCTTTGTAGTATAAATGGTATTGTGTAGTTGTTGAGTATTTGAGTCAAATATGCATGTAATGTGAGTATATTAGTGTATAGAGTAGACTTTTAAACTTGTTGTGGATATGTAGCTAAAGCTTGTATGTAGTTTGATCTCTTTGCTTAAGAGTTGATTTAATGTTCAATGTTTGTAGATTATGTGCTTGTATAAGTGCCTAAGTGAAGATTTTGAGTTAGTTGTGAAGTTAATAACATGCTAAACTAGTTGAATAAGCAAGAAGTTAAATTAATTGAACATTAGTGCAAAAGTACAAATCTGACCAGCTTTCTGTCCGTGATTTTTAGAGCCTTTTTGGCATAGCAAACATGCTTAGAATTGAACAAAATTTATATGGCAGCTAGATTAGACAGTTTAGAACAAATGTTGATTTCTAGAGCTAAGACAAATTCTAACGTTTTGACCCTCCGATTTAGCCATTTCCGAAATGTGTTTGGGAAATCGCTGTGCAGGGACAGTTAGGTGTAGTTGTACGATAAAGGTCATAACTTGTGGAATTTAGATCGGAATTGAGTTTCGCTTGAGGCTAAAGTAATCTACACTCGAAGAGCTACGTTTATACATAAAAATCAGTCAGTTTGGAGGTCCATAGCATAGATAACTAAATTGATTAAGTTAAGCCCCTGTTAGAGAAATTGGAAAACATTTTAGTGATATTTTAGGGTTTTTTAGCAAAGTTGATTCTATAATTGATTCAATGCTATCTAGTAGGTGCCTTAGATGTTAATAAAGATAGTTTAATAGCCACATGATGTTGAATTGCTCAAAAATTGGCTAACACATGAAATAGGACACTTTTAGAAAAGGGGTTTGGGTGTAATGCGAATCCGGGTTAATTTAGTCATCACATTTAGTGTTTTTAGGCTATATAGGTGCTAGATATGCTTTTCTAAACCTCATTTGAGTTCCGGTTAGGGTACTTGTAGTGTAAATGCATAAAGAGGTAAATTCGGACTTTTCGGGTAATTGTATTTTAAAGTGAGATTTCAAGGGCTTAAGTGGTGCCATAAAGTGTCATTAGAGATTTAGTATAGTTAGATTTGAGGTTCGTTATCTTGTGTGAAGTTTAGAGCTTATTTTGTAAGCATTTAGAAGGAGATTTGTTAGATTTCTTGTGAATTACTTGAATTAGTTGCATTAGTAGTTATTATATTGTTATGTTTGCTCTAATTGATCATGATAGAGTTATATGTTATATAAGTGTGAAGTTTATAACCTAAATACCAAGCGTGTGAAAAGTGTCTAAATGAAGCTTATGTGAATTAGTTAAGCTTATTGCATAAGTAGCTATTTGAATTGTTATACTTGTTATAATGCTATATTTGTCTATTGATTGAGTTATAAAATGTAAATTGGAAAAAATGAGTATGATAACTTGAATTATCTTGTAATTAGCTAGAGTTGAGTTTAGACAAATGGTTAGCTTGTTGAACATGTAAGTTGAAATAGGAGGTGATTGGCTGCCATTTAGCTAATTAAATGGAATTAGGGCCTTGTGCATGCTAATGCTAAAAAGCAAAGAATGCTTCTTGTCATATCCTCTAAGTTAGTTAAGATAATGCATGTCTAGAGATTTTAGAGTTTGATATTGTGACATGAACTTGTAGAACTAGCTAGTTAATAGCATGATTAGCATTCTTAACTCATGTTATTTGTGTATGGTCAATCGGATGAATGTAGAATGATTTTATTGCATAACTGCCTAATCAGGAATTGAAGGGAATTGATGCCATGGGAAAAGGTCCAAATGGGAGTTTGGCTAAGTTTTGTATGTTTGGCTTCCTAAAGGTGAGGGACCTGCATCCTTACGTGCATTATAGTTTATTTTCTTTTTAAAAGAGTATATTGTTTAGTATAATTACGTAATTGATATATGCTTATTGTTGCTAAATTGTAACTTGGTGTGAGAACAACTTACTTTTGTCCTTAAATGTGTTTCCTGATTATATTGTCATTGTTATCATTCTTGCATTGCATTGTGGTTGCGCAACCTCATTGTCGCGGCGGATGCGATGGCCTCGCTGGGCAGCATCGGGCTTGCCAGTGTTGGTTGCCTTAGCTCCGTCTGTTATTCTCTCACTCGCCTGGTCCGGAGATTGCCAGGGGGTGTTGGGTCGTAGGATCGGGTACATCCGGAGTACCCATTGGTGTAAGGGATGTCGGCATATCGAGATTGAGATCATGGTTCGTGGATCGGGGATCGAAGATTTGGAGTGATAAGGGTTATCGATTGTATCCTTTTAAAATGTGGTATTAGAATTGTTATTCATTGTTTATTTATTGTATTAAATGTGTTAAGTTGCTGCATTGCACGAACCCTGGTATACTGTTCCCATTTCCCCTCCCTCACTGAGTGTACCAGTTGTATACTCACCCTCGTCTCTAACACCTTTCAGGTTCAGCACCTTCACAAGGTGATACAGGGAAAGCTCGAGAGTTACCGTGTTTGGTTGTGTTGGCTTTCATTATTAGTACCTACGAATCCATGTGAATTAGTGAAGTGATTTGAATTGTAATTTGATTGGAACTATAAAAACTCGACTTGTAATTGTATTGGATCTTGTTTGTATTTGGTTCGTAGGTGGCATGTAATAGTTTAAAGGACTATGTTATAGTTTAATTGTCGTGCATGCTAGCTTGGGTTAATGGAGTTAGTAGGCTGGATTAATAAACAAGACAATTGAAGAGATAAAGTTAGAATTGTATGATAAGTGGCTTTATAACATAGTATTTCAATATTTGAGGCCTAAGCATGCTTGTGTACCTATTTTGTTGAATCTAAAGCTTGGATGGCCTTGAGACGAGGCATAGCTTAGTGGTTGAAGTTGAAGTATATGAGAATGTTGGATTATGGTTTTGTAGTTGTATTCTATTATTCGCAGGTTTTTGATTGGTCCTATAAATAGGGGAGACTCCGTCCGTTTCTCCCTAAATTTCGTGTCCGATGTTTGGAATTGGGTTGGGAATAGCGTGATAAATAGGAATCCCGGTCTCGTGAGGGATCGGGGCGTTACACAGTGCCCATAATATTAGACAAGTTCCTAACTATAATGCGAACCTAATTCTTGAATACATAGGCAGACGCACAATCAATTTAGAGAACTTATATGTTGCTAAACAAGATTCGAATAAATGAGCATATACCATCAATTATGTAATATACTCAAAATTCAAAAACCAATGCAACATATCTCAAATTCATATAAAAACATGCTAATCACGATAAACAACATGTTATACATATCAAACGAACAAGCATAAAAGGTTTATGAAAGCCCTCAAATAATCTCATGAAACAACAATTAATAATCATGAATTAAAATTAAGAACTTTCATAATTTACATAGCCAAACAAGTATTACAATTTTTTTAATTTAATGGCTGAAAATCATGCGTAATTGGCTCTGATACCACATGTAAGCACATATAAAATATATGTATTCCAATATGCATGATTTGGCAGTACAATAGACATAAATATAATTAGCAGCGGAATTACATATCTTTTTGAGCCATGATAAAGCATAAAAGCGAGTTGTAATTGTTACCCAATTACTGACAAGGTCTTCCTCTTCCTTGCTCTATCTAGGAACAACTAACGTTTATGGGAACAATTAGTTTAGGGTTAGAGCAGGAAAGGGGACCTAGCCATATATTTATAATTATTCTAACAGGCCCTCCCATAAAAAGCTTAGTCAGAATATAAGGCCTACACACAATTAACCGTATACGTATTTATGAGGTGGGCTTAAAAGCAATATGATCACAACCCAGTATCTATGAATCAGATATTCAGCCTATTTTATAAAACCAAAAGTAATTAACGGTAGCCCACTTAAGAGAAATATTCTAACAAAGTACATAATTATCACGTAATTATATGTAATTTATTTTTTATGCTGTCAAATTTTAAACACAATTATCAACTTCATTCAACACAGGACAAAAAAAAATACATAAAATGATATTATATATGTTTCATGCAGAGTAACAATAATGTATACAAATTACACTCGAGTAAAGAAAGAAAAGAAAGAATAATGTATTACAGGATTAATCGTTTTATGATTAATTTTCAGATCATTCACCATTCATTCGAGATTCATATACATTCATTCATTGCTATCATCGCTATCATCGCTTTCATCGCTATCATCGCTATCCTGTTCTGGATTGGACACTTCCCTACCATAGTCGATAATCTCACAAACACATGGTCGACAGAGGGGTAACAAGCAACTTTCACATTCAAAGACCGTGTATCCAATCAAATCTGTACCACACTTATCACAGTGGGATTTATATCTAGGTTTCCTCCTATAGGTGAGAGGATGTGGGTGATAGTCAATTTGAAGTGTACCCCCAAACTTCACACAACGCACGAAGCCAATTCTAGGAACGCAACGAGGATGGAAAGAGTTGTCGCATTCACGACAATGATATAGCCAGCGCTTGGGATGAATTTCGTACTCGCACATGTCGCAAATAAATTCATCCGGATGATAATAAAAATGTGGAAAGCTTAGGACAAGAGGATGTTCATCCCACTTGTGTCTGACACTCTGAGGTAACATTGCGCATTTAATTGCCAAATTGAAGTCGCAACGCTCGCAACCGAAATTGACGTCTCCATGGTACCGCAAACAAGCTTTGCATAACTTATCGGAATTATTACGTCGAACAAGGGGGTGGGGGTGAGCTTCATGTCTTATTGTACTAGGAAGAAGAGCGCATTTGATGTCCAGCAAAAAGTCGCACTCCTTGCACTCATAGAAGAACCCATTAAAATTCCATTTGCAGATTGTACAATTAGAAAAACGAAAAAACTCCTGGAAATGGCTGAGGGAGAGTTTGTGTTGTGGATGATGGGAAGATGATAGCTCTTTTGGTAGCTGAGCACAATCTAAATGGATCAAGTATTTGCATTCACCACAAGTATAACATGTACCTGAAATGGGTTCACCGCAACCATCGCACACTGTCTCCTGATCATCATCGGTCATTTCTGTGTAATCATCTTGGACACTGTCGAGAATCAAAGGGTGATCATGGCTGAAGTGGTTAATTTCTGTTGATAATTCAATTTGTGGGATGCTATTTTGCTTGAGGAAATGTCGAATCAGTTGTGAAAATAATGTCTCCGCAGGCAAGCAGATCAAATCTGGTGTGACCCCACCATCACTAGAATTATAAAAAAAAAAGGTATTAATTGTTAGATGAAATTAGCAGATCGAGCAAGTCTTTATACTTTTGATTTTTAATGGTTTTAGGGCCTGGAAAACAAAAAGAAATAAACTCAAGTGAAGAAAGCATGCAGATTATGGATTCTGTTGTCATTCTAGACGGATCGATTTTGATGACGGATCGATTTTGATGGAAACATTGATGGTTTAAGTAATTCAATTAGACTATTCCATGGCAAAAATTACACAATTGCATAAATATATATTCTATAACCAAGAAAAAGTGACAAAGTAGAAAAGAATTAAGTGATGTCAAATTGGTAATTCATAATTTGCTTCAATTGTTCATTGAGAATATAAATTTTCATTTTCACCAAGTTATACCAATTGTAGATAATTCTTACCTTCCGTAGTGACCAAGTGATACCAAATTCTTTCGATTTCACTTTTAAAATGCTTAAGTTTAATTTAATTAATTGAGACTTGACTCCTCTACAATTCTATTATCTACAATTTCATACAATACTTATTCTGATCAATATCATGTGTCACTAAATCTCATCTATGGACCACATTAATTTTGCTAAACCAACTTTTCAACCATACTTAGAAAGTATTAAATATCAAATCTAAACCACCATGTTTAATTAGCAAACAAATATGGAAGGATAAGATATATATATATATATATATATATATATATATATATATATATATATATATATATATATATATATTACTATCTTTAGTACCATGTTCTCTCAAAATTTCATGTTGACGTTATTGTGTGAAGTTATAGCTGAACTATAATTTGTAGGACTTGTAAATTCCCTCCCAATTCACTAAAATTTGAGATAATCAGAAATAAAATTACTAACTTTACACCAATATGAGTTTTTTTTTTTGTAATAATCGACATGAGATTTGCTCAAACAAATATTATATGACTTTTTTTTTCAAAAAAGAAAGAAAAAAGAGATCATATGACTTGGAAAAAATAATCTAATGGCTGGATTTCTTCTTCTTCTTTTTTTGTCCAACTTCTATATTATTTTCTAAGTGATGCTTCAAGCACTTTTGGAAAACGTAATTCTTAGAGCACAAAAAAATAAATGGGTCGTTTTCTTGCATTTTTATTTTGTTTATACATCTTATATATTGTCTATATAACATATATTGCATCGTTTTCTTACATCTTATATATTCTCTATACACATGGCTCTTGCATTTATCGTTTTCTTGCATTTTTTTTTCATGTGTTATTTTTTTGTTTCCTTTTTTTTTTTTTTGCAATCATATGCTTCTATATTTATTTGGTAATTAAATATGATAGTTTAGACTTAGTATTTAATACTTTCTAACTATGGTTGGAAAGCCAGTTTAACAAAATTAATATGGTCTGTAGATGAGATTGAGTGACACGTGACATTAATCAGGAGAAGAATTATATGAAATTGTAGGAAATAGAATTATAGAGGAGCCAAGTGCAATTAGTTGTAGATGATATGGTATAAATCTCTTACGATAGCTCCAAGTACACAATTTGCAAAACAGAAGAACCACATGGTGCTTTTTTTGGGGAACTCCTCTAACAATCAAATTAGTTATAGAATCACTTTGTATTCAAGCATACTCAGTTTGCTTCAAATCCTTCCTTTGATACCCACATTTTCTTTTACATAGTGTATGAAAGCACTTGTACTGTGTAATTCATTTGATTTATAAATGAATTCCATAACAATTTGTATTAAAAAATGATTTTCATAAGAATTTGTATTTAAAAATGAATTCTCTTATTTGGAATAGTAATTTGCAATACATATGCATGGAATTGAAATTAAAATTTGTATTTTACTCAAATAGCCCTCCTTTATTCTATTGGAATTAGAAAAATTTAGGAATGATAAATAAGAACTTTTGAACTATCTAATAAGCACTAGCATGGACTGTTGATGCCTTGACTTATTGATCAATTATTTTTTCTTCGTGTTTTATTGAAAGAAGAATGGTGAGGGAGAGGGTTTGAAATATATTTTATTTTTTTATCTTTGTATTTGAGTCAAAGTTAAACTTAAGTGTAAAAAAAAAATTAAAGAGTAATTTTGTCTTCAAAAGAAAAGAACTAACTTAAAAAACGTTGATTTGTAAATTCTACTTTTTGAGCAAGGATTTGGGTAAGCCTTGAGCAAATCTAAGATTTACAAATCCTGAATTTTTAATTTTTTAAAGTGATGTTTCGAAATATAAAAAGTTGAATTTGCAAATGAATTCTGTAAAATTTTGTGAAATTCATTTGTTCCAAATAGTCATCAAATACAAAATATCTTTGTTAATATTGATATATATTCTCCAGACAATACTATAAATTTTTACCATATAAATGAGAGTTGAACTATTACCCCAATGAAATAAAGCATAATCCTATCTTTTCTTTTTTAAATGCGTTATTGGTAATATTTCAATTTTTATAGGAATAGTATTTATAGGACTCTTGTAATGAAGAGACGGTTTGTGCCTTCTTCTAGTTTAGACTGGACGATGGGGCAGGTAAGTCCTTCATCTTCCTGTGGAGGTAAGGTCTATGTCCCCCTCCACTTTTATATTCTCTTTTTTGGGTAATTAATAAAATTGCGGAAGAAAGTCCCTCACCTTTTTTTTTTAAAAAAAAATTCCATTACTAATTACACATCCGCTACTCATTTTTTATGATCTTATTATTACGTCTTATCCAAAGCCTAAACAATTACACTAATGGCATGCTCTCTAATGCTATTACATCATTTAAATGACTTAGCACCCCTCTGTGTTTTGTCAAAAGTGCATAATACCCTCCTGTGTTTTAAAAGGTAGTTGATTACCCCTTAGTGTTTTATAAAAGTAGCTGAATACCCCCATGTATTTTAAAAGGTAGCTGATTACCCTCCTGTATTTTATAAAAGTAGTTGATTATTCCCTGATTCTTTGGTAATTGAGATACTAAGTTCGAACTCATAAGGTGGGGGCAAGTAAGGGTGGGGGAAAAAAGAAAAAGTTGGTAATTCATACTTTGCTTCAATTGTTCATTGAGAATATAACTTTTCATTTTTACCAAGTGATACCAATTAGATAATTCTTAATTTTCGTAGTGATGAAGTGATACCAGGTACTTTCGATTGCACTTTTGATATGCTTGAGGCTAATTTAATTAATTAAAGAATTAATCCTTATGGCACTTTAGTATACCCTTAATGAGGACTAACTTGATTAGTTGTGCAGTTTAAGTTAATGAAATTATAGTGTTGATGGTGTTAGAATTAAAATATAAAAAAAAGAATTTTTTTCAATTTTAAACAATGCATTGAATAATTTTATTCTTTCTTATTTAATTTTAAATATTGTAGGGATTTTATTATTAAATATTATACTTCTTTCCAACAACCCATGCAAGAATTAATCACCAATGCTATTATTCATAATATGTCTCGCTCATAAAATGTTTAATATGAAATCCTGACTATCTCTTTCAAAAGCCTATTCAACCCTTTTTTTCTTTTTTTTTGGTTTAGGTATAAAGGAAGACGAAATCGTGGTTCGAATTCAAAACCTTTAATTAAAATACTATACTCTCTTACTTGATCATTCCAACCAACACTTGAGTGTTATTCAACCTAATTTTGAGTTTCGAATACTTTAGATCCTCATCCTTTATTTACCTCTAATCTTGCTTTCCCTTTTTCTCTGGTCATACACTGATCTTCTTTGACCTGTGCTAGCTCTGTGAGAGTTTTTTTTTTCTTTTGTTTTGCCTTTTCTCTCCTTTCCATATAGGTAACCATGTATGTTTATATCTATACGAATAATGTTAGATGTCACCATTTTTCTATCACCAAATTATCACCTTCTAGTTGGCATGCCTAGTTGTCATGCCAACTAAATAAATATATTTTATTTATCTCTCTTCGTTTATTAATTAACTTTATTAATTTCTCTCTTTTCTTTTATTAATTTTTCTCTCTCTTTGTTTTTCTATTTTTCTCTCCTTGATTAACGTTTCCTATATTCTCTCTCTATCTCTTCTGTTTTTGCCTTCCATACGTCAGTAATTTTCTTCCACTTAAAAATCACATAATTGGCTATTATACCCCAAAATTAAGCAGACACTTTTGTTATCTCCATGTTTCTCTTTTTGATGTAGTGAGCACAAATATATATTAATAATGTATGTTTATATCCTTTACTTCACAATTGACTATGTCACTTCAATTGATATGCCAATAAATTCTCTCTCTCTCTTTTTTTTTTGTAGAAATAATATCTTAGATTTCATCCTAAAACCCGACCTTAGTCTTATATTTTCTAAAAAAATTTAGCTCTTCTCAAAGCTTCCGTCCTTAGACTTAATTAACTTATTTTTTTGCAATCTCAATCATATTTTTCATATTTTCATTTTATGTAATTCTCTCTAAAACTAAAAGAAGATTAAACATACTAATTTCGCTATATTTTTGTTTATTACTTTTTATGTGCAACATAGAATTATTCTTCTTTTTGGTGCTAGTATATGATAATGATAAGACAAGTGAAAAAATTGTATAGATATCAAAAGTCAAAGTTAAAAAAGGAGGAAACTTTAATTAAGGGAGAGAAAAAATGGAAAAAAGAAGATAGAGAAATTAAATAAAGCTAATAAATGAAGAGAGAGAAATAGAATAAATTTATCTAGTTGACATAACAACTACACATACCAACTAGGAGGTGATAATTGAGTGATAAAAAGAGGGTGACGTTTAACATTACTCTTTTAAAAAACGTTTTTGCGAAGTTATTTTTACATAATGCAAAAAATCATTTTATTTTTCTTTCTCAAATATACCCCTTCATACTTTTTTAAAACCAACATTTGCCCTTAAAATTTTTAAAAGCTCAACATTGTCCAATTTAAGCTAAACAACTAACAACTTTTTTTCAACAACACTTTTAACCAAAGTTCTATATCTCAAAAACTAAAATTTCACATTTAAATCAAATACTCTATCACTTTGTATTCAAGCATCCATATTTTGCTTTTATTTCAGAATCACTTTGTATTCAAGCATCCTCATTTTGCTTTTATGTCCTCCTTTGATACCCACATTATTTTTTATAGTCATCACATGTACAATATCTTTGTTAATATTGATATATGTTCTCTCGGTGATACAATAAATTTTTATCATATAAATGAGAGTTGAAATATTACCCGATGTTGTAAAGCAAAATCCTATCTCTTCTTAAAAAAAAATTATTTAATTAACATAACTCCGGAAAATCCGAAAGAAACATCAATATCATTTTAAGTGAGAAGGTAGACAAAAGGATCCAAAACTGAATTTTAAGTGAGAAGGTCAACTATGTCAATATCTTATGGAACTGTTTTTTTTATATATTTAAAAATCAAACTAATTTATAATGAAAATCACTCCTTTACTAGTTACATGTCCACTACTCATTTTTTATGATCTTATTATTTACGTCTTATTCCAAAGCTTAAAGAATTACATTAATGTGGATCTCTATTACATAATTTTATCGCCAACCAGTAGTAGTAGCTCTCTAACTCTATTACATAATTTTATCGTGGATGAACTACACTAGCCTCTCCTGTGTTTTTAAAAATTAGACAATATCCTCCTGTTATCCAAAACTTGTATAATACCCTCTTGTGATTTACTAAACTTAGTCCACGTGCCTCCTCCCTACCTTTTCGGCAACATAGACAATGGAACTACACAAAAAAACTTAAATGCCCTTAATTCTTTTTTTTTTCTCTCTCTTTTCTCTCTTTTTTTCCTCCTTAATTCTATATACATATATGTGTGTGTGTGTGTGTGTGTGTTATATACACACACATACCAAACCAAAAAGAAAAAGAGATATATAAATAGGGTGGCTGGGGGGTTAACAAGGTGGAGTTGGGTAGAAAGGCTGGTGAGATGGGGTAGGGTAGGGGCCTGACAAGGTGTCAATGGTTGGTAGTGGGGTGGGATGAGGTGGGGGCTGATGATGTAGGGGGTTGGGGAAGATGATAAGAATAAACCTCCTGTGTTTGCCAAGTGATGTTAAGTTGGTAATTCACACATTCAGACGAGTTCAAATTTCATTGGGTAGGGGAAGGTGGGGGTAAGGGGAAAAAGTTGGTAATTCATACTTTACTTCAATTATTTATTGAGAATATAATTTTTCGTTTTCACCAAGTGATACCAAGTAGATAATTTTTACTTTTCTTAGTGACGAAGTGGTACCAGGCATAGTTGTCGAATCGTGAATCGTATCGTGAATCGAAATGTCATTTTTTTGAATCGTGAATCGAATCGAATCGTGAATCGTATCGATTCGGTCACAAAATTGAAACTAGTTGATATTTGACATATTATGTTTCTATTAACAGTTTTTAGTTCAGATTCTTTATTTGAATTAATATTAATATATGTTTTTGTTACTTTTCTAGATTGTTCACTACTTCATTTGTTCCTAGTAGCCCAAACAATTTCTGCATCACAATATCACACTATTTTTTTTGGCCGGAACAATATCACATTTCACAAGTGCCCAAACTAGTGCTCAAAAGCTGTTGTAAACACAAGTGGTCCAATCAGTTACGAGTTTTGTGTCCCATTTTTTTACTAAAGTGGGCTTATTTTGTTATCTACTTTGAAATATTTTGGGCTTTTAAAAAAAAAAGAAAATTGACCCGAATCGTGAACGATTCAGTGAATCGTTCAATTCACTAACGATTCACACGATTCGGTACCGATTCACTTGTGATTCACATCGATTCACGATTCTCCTATCCGATTCGTATCATTTTTTTAGTGAATCGTATCGAATCGTACGATTCGAATCGCGAATCGTACGATTCTGATTACACTGGACTACCAAGTTCTTTTAATTGTACTTTTGAAATGCTTAAGTTTAATTTAGTTAATTGTAGAGAATTTATCATTATACTAGTTCATAACTGAGTACTAAAGCTGAACATTTTTGCTTTGTTATAAGCTATAGTGAGAGAGTCTCTTATATGTAGAGTAATCTATCTTGGTCATTGGAGGACTTTCCAAACTCATCTTACTAGTGCATGTGTAATGCATTAGACTGGAAACATTGATCGATTTTCTCGGTTAGTATAAAATTAGAGCACAATATTGGTCAACCAAGTTTTAAAAAACTGCAAGCGTACGGGTCAGTGTCATACATGATTGAGTGTGAGAATCGTATCCACAGCACAAGGAAGGCTTCTAAGTGAATTCTAGTAGAGTTTGTGTGAAATTTTACAGGGAGAATACCTTAAGTGTGGAGTGAGCTTGTCAAACCACTTAAAAATCCTTGCACAGAAGAGAATTTTATTGTAGCATTGCAAATTTTAAAAGTAGTGTATTACTTTAATTTCTTAATCCTAATTCACCCCCTATTAGTATTATTACCTCCAATAATATCTCAGTTGTTAATTTAACTTGTTAGATTTTTCACAATAAGACTTGATGTTAAAATATGAAAAACTAGTAGTAATATTCGAAATATGTTGTTGTGGCTCTAGAATTAGTTACAAGAGTTTTATGGGAAGTCGTCTTCACCAAATTAGGCTCTTTTTTGGATTTTATTTACTTGACTTGAACTAAGTAGAATGACCCATTTCTTTTATTGATTTTTATTTTCTTTGAAAGATAATCAATATTATGAAGTCAGTACAGGTATGGATTACGTATATTTTAAAATCTTATATTGGTGAATGTTTTGGATTTTTTGATACTAATTATTATTATCCTTAATTGTATCATGTTCTAATTTAATGCATAAAAATTATGGTCTTATTGTTTGAATCATAGTTGTCGAATCGTGAATCGTATCGTGAATCGAAATGTCATTTTTTTTAATCGTGAATCGAATCGAATCGTGAATCGTACCGATTCGGTCACAAATTTAAAACTAGTTGATATTTGACATATTATGTTTCTATTAACAGTTTTTAGTTGAGATTCTTTATTTGAATTGATATTATTATATGTTTTTGTTACTTTTCTAGATTGTTCACTACTTCACTTGTTCCTAGTAGCCCAAACAATTTCTGCATCACAATATCGCACTATTTTTTTGGTCGGAACAATATCACATTTCACAAGTGCCCAAACTAGTGCTCAAAAGTTGCTGTAAACACAAGTGGTCCAATTAGTTATGAGTTTTGTCTCCCTTTTTTTTTTTTTACTAAAGTGGGCTTATTTTGTTATCTACTTTGAAATATTTTGGGCTTTAAAAAAAAAAAAAAATTTTGACCCGAATCGTGAACGATTCACACGATTCACTACGATTCGGTACCGATTCACTTGTGATTCACGTCGATTCACGATTCTTCTATCCGATTCGTATCATTTTTTTAGTGAATCGTATCGAATCGTATGATTCGCATCGCGAATCGTACGATTCTGATTACACTGGTTTGAATCACTAATTTTTTTGTTCAATCAAATTATTATCTATTCTACATAATTGCATGACATAAATCTTTTTAAAATAAGTTTTAAAACAAATAATGTGTTTGGCAACTATAGGGTGAATAGTACCAGTTACTATTCACATGAACAATGACCAGGGTCAATGTTCACTGGAATAGTGTGTGACCATCAAGTCACTTGACGTAGGGAGTTTTATGAGTCACGTTGATTTTTCTATAAACATAAAGATTAAAATTTGGGACCAATTAAAACGTGTTTCAATCATGAATACCTATAAAACATTTTTTCTTGCACTTTTCACTTAAGCTTTGATAAGGACTACTATGTACCACTTGCACCATATCTTCAAGGTTGTGACCTAGCTAGGGTAGAATGAGATTTGAGCCCTTTTTAAGTGGGGTTTGAAATACACTAAGTTCTAGGTAACGCATTATTTTTTCATTTGGATTCCCTTTCACTTGTGATGGCCGAGTCAATCTAGCTAGCCATCTTTTAACTATATTACTAGTTGTCACCGTAACCGTATGTGGGTTTCAACATAGTGATTTGATGGGATTTCAGATTTTGGAGTATGGCTCAACATTTTTGCACTGTGACTATAGCTCATTTTTGCACCTTTTGCGTGGCATACACTTATCCAAAACTAAATAAATAAATAAATATATTTTATAAAGTTCGTTTTAGTTATGGCATGGTATTTGGATTTACCTTTCTTCTAATTGTATTATTTTGTGGATTGGTGAGGAATAGGTCTTTTTGCAAGGGCACATGGATAAAAGACTACCTTGGTAGTAGGACATCAGTCTTTCTTTTACGTTTTTTTGTTAATAATTGAGAGTTGTGTCTCCCCTTATGGTTGAAATTTTTAGTATAGTTATTACTATAGTTTTATGATCTTATAAATGCTTATATTTGTAGGTTTATTCAACAATTTATTTTGGGACTCGCGTATTTTTAGTTAGTTTGATTGGTTTAATCTTTATTTTTGAAATTAGAGCCTTGTGCGCTTAGGAATGATACCTTTCTTTTTTAATTACACGACAGCTGCGTCCAAAATCGTCTTATTAGTGACATTGGGGCGTGTCAGGACTAGAAATATAGTTGAAACCCTCCCTGTTTCAAAAACCACTGGAACATTTTAGGCCCAATGCCTTGGCTGCTTCCTGGCCATAGATGAGGAGAGAGCAAGAGCTATTAATTAGCTAATCTAGTACAGTGGATGACATACTTCCAAATGATGGAAGTGATAACCAAGATGGTTGATGTGAAAAAACATTTCAACATTTTCTTCATTTAAAGTATTTCTTTAATTATTACATCAAACGATAATCATGATTATGATTATGTTGAAATAGTCATTAGTCTTTTATATAGTTGGTAGGACTCAGACCTCATCAGTCCAAACTAACTCTCCATGTAGGAGTGTTGAGTATTTCGCGTTGTAACCAACATGGATCAACAACCTCTTTCTTCTCTCTCAGCCTCTGGAAGAAGCTCCTCCACTGATCCATGGTACGCCTTAGACGAATACTCTTTGACCTCCAAAGAGAAACTTGATCAATAAACATATACTGAAAGGAGGATAACGGATGATGATTCATGTCTGAATCCACTGAGGCAGCGCAAGCACATAAGCAATAAAAAGGAGCCCTGGTATCTAATCAGCTAAAACTTCAGAAGTAAAACTCGGGCCTCCATATAATGATAGAAATCAATCCTCTCTCATGAACGAAGTCTTGATATTCATATGATTGTCCATTTCTTCGTCATATTTTAATCCAATTCACAAGGTAATTAAAAAATATGCATCATCATTATTTTTACATATATTTCCAGGTTTTTAATCTGGTCCAAAGGGTTGAATTATATGTTTCAGGTAAAAATTACTGCAACGCTGTACCAAGAGTCCAAGCTCTCCCAACTTAGTAAATGAGAGAGAAATCCCTCTTTAGGCATCAATTAATACTTATGGATCAATTTGTCACTCCTGTAAGATTTACTATTTTAAGAATTTTTTCACAGCTTTTAACTGTGAGTATCCTTGCTGCTAAGGTTCACACTTTCAGCTTTGTAACTAAAATTTTGCCTACCACTGGGGAGTCTATGGATGTAGAAGCCAGCCTGTGCAGGAAACAACCACTCAACCATCACCAAAGGCAAAAGAAAAACTTATGCAAGCTAGTTTATTCGTGATATGAAATTGGAGGATGCAGATCACAATTACAATTATACTGTTTGGTTGCAATGCAAGTGCTCAGATTAGGCTGGGTTTTGTTGACAAGTTACTGATGAGCTGGCAGTTCCAAAGGAGAAAGAAAACGCAATGCAGGGGACATGGCAAGGCACACAAACACACACACAGGAAAGAGGAGAGAGAGAGAGATTACCATAAATACAAAGCCAACAGTTGCCAGTATTATCACTTGCATAAGCTCATCTAAAATCCCTGGAAGACCTTCATCATCTAAATCACCAGAACTATCACCACCCCCACCCCCACCACCACCACTTGGAGGATTTCCGCCACCGCTACTGTCACTGCCACTGCCTTCATCATCAAAGTATTCTTGTTTTTTCATCTGCTGACGTAACACATCTTCTATTGACTGGACTTTCTTTAAATTTCCCATGGCATTCTCAAGAGCCTTCCATGGAGAAGCCTGATGCCAATTTGAGGACAAGTGAGTTGACTTTGGAATCTTTTTCTTCGAATAATATTTGAGAGGCGGGGGGGTTTGGATTTTTATTTTGGAGGGGCTGGGGAAGGATGTGATTAAAAGAGACAAAGATAACTACACCGGAGACAATGCTAATCAGTTCTATCGCCAACCGCTTAATCAAATATGCTTAAATTATACAAAAGGCAAAACGAAGATACAATTAAATTATGAAATTAAGCAACATCACTAACTCATGACTACTATTATTTTTGGGTGGTGATATGCAGCAGGAATAGTAAGTAGGTGGTGTGAGCTATCAAAGACTTTTAATGAGGTAAAGTCATATTTGGTAGCTTTACATTTTTGGTGAGTCAAAAGAAGACAAAAAGTAATGGAAAAAGGAAGATTTGTGCATCAAAGTTTGGTGTAAAATTAGGCACATGAAAATCCTTTTCACACTACTATTTTGCTTTGATTTTGGGTATGGAATGAGCCTATAAATAGAGGCTCATTCCTTACCATTTTGCATCACCAAGCAAAGCAAATTAGAGAGAAAACATAAGCTTTCTCTTGAGTAGTTTTCTTCCTCTTTTGTTGTTCTATATTTATGAGTGAGAGTTAGTTTCTCCTATTATTTGAGAGAGTGATATTGTTCTCTCCTTATATTAGAGAGAAGGTTATTGTAAAATACTCCACATCATAGTGAAATCCTCCATTACTTGCCCGTGGTTTTTCCCTCGATTTGTTTGAGGGTTTTCCACGTAAATCTTGTGTCTCTACTTTCTCTGTTCTCATTCATATTTTAGCTGCGTGATACTGCTTATCCCCGACCATTCCGCTGCGTCGATACCCAACAGTGGTATCAGAGCCACTGGTTTCGGGTCACTGGTATACATACGGGGTTACTGTTCACAGTTACTATTCACGCATACGGTATAGTACTATTCACCTATACGGTATCGACACTATTTTTTGTATACGGTTTTAGTACTATTCACGTATACGGTACTATTCATGTAAATAGTACTATTCACAGTGAAATAGTGGGAGCCGGTTCAACTTACGAAGCAGATCGTTGTTAATGCTATGGCGGCAAAATTTGAAATTGAGAAGTTCAACGGGAAAAATTTTTCTCTATGGAAATTAAAGATGAAGGCAATCTTGAGAAAGGAGAATTGCTTGGCAGCAATTGGAGACAGACCAGCGGAGGTGACGGACGACAAATGGAAAGAGATGGATGACAACGCTATGGCTAATCTGCACCTGGCATTGGCAGATTCGATATTGTCAAGCGTTGAGGAAAAGAAGTCAGCAAAAGAAATTTGGGATGCGCTGACCAAACTGTATGAGGTTAAGTCACTTCACAACAAGATTTTCTTGAAGAAGAGACTTTACACCCTTCGGATGAGTGAGTCCACATCGGTGACAGATCACATCAATACCTTAAATACGCTATTCTCTCAATTGACTGCAATTGGGCATAAAATAGCGGAGCTTGAACGTGCAGAAATTCTACTTCAAAGTATACCTGATTCGTATGATCAACTCATCATTAGTTACACTAACAATGTTCTTTCAGATTTTGTTATTTTTGATGATGTTGCAGCCGCTGTTCTAGAAGAGGAATCTAGGCGCAAAAGTAAGGAAGACATAATCGAAAGTTCACAACAAGCAGAGGCATTATCAATGGTGAGAGGTAGATCAACGGAACGTGGCTCTAGTGGGAGCAACAACCAAGGTAGATCAAAATCAAAGAGTAGAAAGAATATCAAATGCTACAACTGTGGCAAGAAAGGGCACTTCAAGAAGGATTGTTGGAGCAACAAAAAGAATCCCGAGGTGACAAATTCTCAGGGATGTGTGGCCACTGCACCAGATGATGGAGATATTTTATACAGCGAAGCAGCAACTGTATCAAAAGGCAGAAAGGAGCTCACTAATGCTTGGATAATGGATTCGGGAGCAACATGGCATATGACCTCTCGTAGAGAATGGTTCCACAACTATGAACCTGTCTCTGGAGGATCTGTGTACATGGGTAATGATCATGCCTTGGAGATTGCCGGTATCGGTACCGTCAAAATTAAAATGTATGATGGTACCATTCGCACCATTCAAGGGGTACGACACGTGAAGGGCTTGAAGAAGAACCTATTGTCCATTGGACAATTGGATGACCTTGGCTGCAAGACCCATATCGAGGATGGGATCATGAAGGTTGTCAAAGGAGCGCTTGTGGTGATCAAGGCAGAAAAGATCGGGGTAAATCTATACATGCTTTTGGGAGATACGTTACAGGAGGCAGATGTATCAGTTGCATCAGCCGGCCAAGAAGAATCAACTATAATGTGGCATCACAGATTGGGCCATATGACAGAACGAGGCTTGAAGATTCTTGCTGAACGTAATCTCCTACCCGGGCTCAAGACGGTAAACTTACCTTTTTGTGAGCACTGTGTTACCAGTAAGCAGCATAGATTGAAATTTGGGAGATCTACTGCCAGAAGCAAACACATTCTAGACTTGATCCATTCAGATGTTTGGGAATCACCGGTTTTGTCCCTAGGAGGAGCCAAATACTTTGTATCATTTATTGATGATTACTCCAGGAGACTGTGGGTGTATCCAATCAAGAACAAGTCAGATGTGTTTCCAATATTTAAAACATTCAAAGCGCTGGTGGAACTTGAATCCGGGAAAAGGATCAAGTGTTTAAGGACGGACAACGGAGGAGAATACACTGACGGGAGCTTCTTGGCATTTTGCAAGCAAGAGGGTATTCAGAGGCAATTTACTGTTGCACATACACCTCAGCAAAATGGTGTAGCAGAGCGGATGAACAGAACTCTTCTTGAAAGAATGAGAGCTATGTTGGAAACTGCAGGTCTTGCCAAATCATTTTGGGCAGAAGCAGCTAGAACTGCCTGTTACGTGATAAATCGGTCACCGTCAACTGCAATTGGGTTGAAGACACCAATGGAAATGTGGACCGGAAAACCCGCAGATTATTCTACCTTGCACATATTTGGGTGTCCGGCATATGTGATGTATGGTTCCCAAGAAAGAACAAAGCTGGATCCAAAAACCAGGAAATGTGTATTCTTGGGAAATGCTGATGGTGTTAAGGGGTATCGCCTGTGGGATTCCACTGCCCACAAGGTTGTCATCAGCAGAGATGTGATATTTGCAGAAGATAAACTGCAAAGTGAAGACGACAGCAACACTTCAAAGGAGACTACTACAATACAAATTGAAGATAAGTCAGAACAAGGAGATGCTTCTTCTGAAGCTGCACCGGAGCACGAGGAACAAGAACCAGATGATGCTGAGGTTATAGAAGTCCAACGTTCATTGCGTCAGACAACAAGACCAACTTGGCATTCAGATTTTGTCATGGCGAGCAATGCTGCATACTGTCTTCTAACGGAGGATGGAGAACCATCTACCTTTCACGAGGCTATAAAAAGCCCCGATGTTGCCCTATGGATGACAGCAATGCAGGAAGAAATTGAAGCTCTACATAAAAACAAGACGTGGGAGCTTGTTCCACTACCACCTGGACGGAAAGCCATTGGTAATAAATGGGTCTACAAGATCAAGCGAGATGGTAATGACCAAGTGGAGCGATATCGTGCAAGACTGGTGGTGAAAGGATATGCTCAGAAAGAAGGAATTGACTTCAACGAGATATTTTCTCCTGTGGTAAGACTTACAACTATCAGAGTAGTATTGGCCATGTGTGCTGTGTTAGACTTACATCTAGAACAATTAGATGTAAAGACAACTTTTCTTCATGGAGAGCTTGAAGAAGAGATTTACATGCTTCAACCAGAAGGTTTTGTTGAGAAAGAAAAAGAAAACTTGGTTTGCAGGTTGACCAAATCTCTGTACGGTTTAAAGCAGGCGCCAAGGTGTTGGTACAAGAGATTTGATTCCTTCGTGATTAGCCTTGGGTACAACAGACTCAATTCAGACCATTGTACATACTACAAGAGGTTTGGCGATAATGATTTTATCATTCTGCTGTTGTACGTGGACGACATGCTGGTAGCAGGTCCCAGTAAAGATCGGGTCCAAGAACTGAAGGCACAGTTGGCTGGGGAGTTTGATATGAAGGATTTGGGACCAGCAAACAAGATTTTAGGGATGCAAATTCACCGAGACAGAAAAGGCAGGAAGGTATGGATTTCTCAGAAGAATTACTTGAAGAAAATCTTGCGGCGCTTCAATATGCAAGATTGTAAGGAAATCTCGACCCCGCTTCCTGTCAATTACAAATTATCCTCAAGTATGTGCCCTAGCACTGAAGCGGAGAGGATAGAAATGTCTCGAGTACCGTATGCATCAGCAGTGGGAAGTCTCATGTTCGCTATGATATGTACGAGACCAGATATTGCTCAAGCAGTTGGTGCTGTCAGTCGGTTCATGGCGAATCCTGGTAGAGAGCATTGGAATGCTGTTAAGAGGATCCTAAGATACATCAAAGGGACCTCGGATGTTGCATTATGTTTTGAAGGATCAGAATTTACTGTCATGGGTTTTGTTGATTCGGATTTTGCAGGTGATTCCGATAAACGGAAGTCCACTACAGGCTATGTGTTTACAGTTGCAAGCGGCGTGGTAAGCTGGATATCTAAATTACAGACTGTTGTGGCCCTATCTACAACAGAAGCTGAATACATGGCAGCTACACAAGCCTGTAAAGAAGCAATCTGGATTAAATGGTTAATAGAGGAGCTCGGGCACAAACAAGAGAAAATTCCCTTGTTTTGTGACAGTCAGAGTGCCTTGCACATTGCAAGGAATCCAGCATTTCATTCCAGGACGAAACACATAGGTGTTCAATATCACTTTGTTCGAGAAGTAGTGGAGGAAGGGAGTGTGGATATGCAAAAGATACACACCAACGAGAACCTAGCATATGTCATAACAAAGCCAATCAATGTTGACAAGTTTGTTTGGAGTAGATCCTCCTTTGGCCTAGCAAAGACGTAAGCAACGTGGAATTGGCAAGTATGGAGAGATTTGAAGATTTTCAAATATGACTTTAAGTGGGAGAATGTGAGCTATCAAAGACTTTTAATGAGGTAAAGTCACATTTGGTAGCTTTACATTTTTGGTGAGTCAAAAGAAGACAAAAAGTAATGGAAAAAGGAAGATTTGTGCATCAAAATTTGGTGTAAAATTAGGCACATGAAAATCCTTTTCACACTACTATTTTGCTTTGATTTTTGGTATGGAATGAGCCTATAAATAGAGGCTCATTCCTTACCATTTTGCATCACCAAGCAAAGCAAATTAGAGAGAAAACATAAGCTTTCTCTTGAGTAGTTTTCTTCCTCTTTTGTTGTTCTATATTTATGAGTGAGAGTTAGTTTCTCCTATTATTTGAGAGAGTGATATTGTTCTCTCCTTATATTAGAGAGAAGGTTATTGTAAAATACTCCACATCATAGTGAAATCCTCCATTACTTGCCCGTGGTTTTTCCCTCGATTTGTTTGAGGGTTTTCCACGTAAATCTTGTGTCTCTACTTTCTCTGTTCTCATTCATATTTTAGCTGCGTGATACTGCTTATCCCCGACCATTCCGCTGCGTCGATACCCAACAGGTGGTATCAACACAGGTCACAAACAACCTCTTTAAATTGATAGCATTAATTTCATAATTTAATTGCACTTGGACACCTCTTGGAAATTGGTATCATGCTGGTCCTTTGTTATTTACAGTAGAACCTCTTTAAATTAATAGTGTTAGAACCACAAAATTTTATTAATTTAGCGATATATTAATTTATAGATTTATTTTTATTTTTTTTGGCTTTATAATAAATATATTATGATTATGATGTCTTTTTTTAAAAAGTGACTTATATTTTTTTGATCCAATTTGAAAAGATAGGTAATGAGAATAGAAGATAAAATTTAATTTAGTAGGATTATAATAAAGTTTCTCTAATCTCGCATCTAAGTCATTGTAGGATTATGATGAAAACTAATTTATCTAATCTTGTATCAAAATCCTTGTAGGATTATCTCAATTTTTTTCTTTAAATAATTAAATATGAGATTCAACTAAATTTGAAGTTCAACAAAAGAAAAGTTACTATTTATTCATATTTTAAGAAAACCTCATAGTCAATTTATTATGTTCTTTTTAGCTAATTATTAATTTATGAAATATTTGAATCAATAAAATATATATATATATATATATATATATATATATATATATATATATATATATATATATATATATATTTAAATGTATTATCTTATAATTTTATCGAATTATCAACTTTTTACATTGGTCCCAAGTCGAGACACACATTTTTATTAATTAAAAGAGATTATTAATTTATCAAGTATTAATTTAAAGAGGTTATACTGTAATTTAGTATAGGATAAATTTCACACTTAGTCCCTATTGTTTATATGCTTTTTCAATGTAGTTCCTAATATTTTAAAATTTTCATAGTGATCCCTAATATTTATAAAAATTATTCAAATTGGTCTCTATTATTCAAATTTAGCCAATTTGGTCCTTATTATTTTTCACAAAAAATTAATTTAGTGTCTATTGTTTCCTAACAAAATTCAATTAAGTCATTACACGTGACCCTATTTTGGGACTAAATTAAATTTTATGGGAAACAATAGGAACTAAATTACTAAATTAAAGAATTATAGTAGCTATTCAGTAAGTAATGACTAAATCATTCAATGATTTTCCTCATTATATACTTTTTTGAGTCTCTCATCATGACCATGCGGCTGGTATTTGGCTTCTTTTATCAAGTTGAAATGTCAAATTTATGTTTTATGGCGAGGCAATTTGGAAAAGTTCTAGATATTGACTTCGCCAATGTAGTGACTATTCTAAACCTGAGTGTCTGGCTCCTTGACTATCCATAACGGACACAATGTTTGCCAATCAACTGCATACATTTATATGCTGCAACAAAAGTGATGTCTTGGAGCAAGATTTCGACGCCGCAGTTGCATATATGCCTTCATAATTATCACATGACTTAAACTCGCGCATTTCTCATGAGACAATATTTCAAGATTTTTATTGCTTTATAGATACCGACATGGAATTATCCCTTTGAAAAAAAGGACCTAAGGTACACAAAGAATAATATAATATATCTTTTAATGAAGACTAATAATAAATACATATCATAATTGGAGGAAAAAAAAAAGAAGAAAGAATAATACCACAGGATAAATCAGATTTTCATTATAATTGAAGAAAAAATAAAAAGAGAGAATATTTCTACATATTTTATTACTTGTATGGTTTTCAAATCATTCACAATACAATCAAGATTCACATACATTCATTCCTCGCTATCAAGTATTTGCAATCAATACAAGTACAGCATGTACCCGAAACGGGTTCAGCACAAGCGTTGCACACAGTCTCCTGATCATCATCGGTCATTTCTGTGTAATCATCTTGGACACTGTCGAGAATCAAAGGCTACCAATGGGCATCAACTAAAATTTGCTGAGATCCATCAACTAAATTTTGTCGCTAATTTAGTGACGGAATTACGATATGTTATTAATATTCCGTCGTAAATCTATCGGCCATCACTAATCCGTCGCAATGTTGCAAGGAATTAGTAACGAAATTTAGTTATGAATTTTTATGTTGCGAAGTCGTCGTTAATCCATCACTAATTAGTGACGGAATATTTTTCATCGCTAAATCTATCGCTAAAAGCCGTCCCCCGTTTCAATTTTTCTAGCATGCGTGCATCAACTAAATTTTGTTGAAAATCATCAACATACACCAATCAATTAACCAGCCTCAAGCCATCAACAAACATAAACAAATTTTGCTGAAGGCTACCAATGGGCATCATCAATTCCGTTGAAGAAACTAAAGATTCACAAGGGCTTGGAGGAAAGTATTCCAAACCTCTGTTGTCGGAATCTTATGAATTGATACGATTCAGCAAAGAATCGATATAAATCGAATGAGAAAATCGTGAATCAACGTGAATTGTATGTGAATCGTATTGAATCGTAAGAAATCGTACGATTCACTGAATCATTCGCAATTCAGCTACACTCACAAACTGCAACTTGTTTGCATATCCTGCTTTGTTGTTGTGCTCAATAATGGCGAAGTGTTCAATTCTTGTGGTCTGTGGCTTGCATATTTGCTAAACTGGTCACGCAGCAAGCATTCTTCATTATTTAATTCTTGTCCCCTACCATGGATGGTACGTATATTCCTCTCTTCTTTTCGGAAAAAAGATTGAAAATAAGCCTCTTACAATGTTGTTTGTATTCAAATAATAACTGTTACAAGAGAATTAGCCATAGGACTCATCATCAAAACCATGGGCATGTTAAGAAAGACGAATCTTGGCACCCTGTAAGTCATTTTATTTCTGCTCTTTTGTTGTTAATTTAATTACTAAAGATTTTATTTGTTTTTTTTTCTTGTCAGTTGCCTGAGAACATTTACCAAAAGTTGGATGGAGCCACAAAGATGTTGAAGTTCAGCTTGCCATTCCCCATGTTTGCTTACCTATTTTACCTAGTGAGCAGCTTATTTTTGTATTTCTTCAATTGTTAAGCTTTATTGTATCTGAACTGCATTGATAAAGCATTTAATGTGTACTACTGGATCGCAGTGGAGTAGAAGTCCTGGGAAGAAAGGCTCTCATTTTGATCCAAGCAGCGATTTGTTTACGCCGAATGAGAGGAAAGATGTGATGACTTCAACGGCGTGTTGGACGGCAATGGTTGCATTGCTTGTGGGATTATCCTTTGTTATGGGTCCTGTTCAATTGCTTTGGAATTTAGTTTGCAAGATAGTGAATCAGTGATTATTAGAGAAGTAACAAAAAAACATATATTAATATTCATTCAAAAGAAGAATTTCAACTAAAAACTGTTAATAGAAACATAATATATCAAATTAATATAGTTTTAAATTTGTGACTGAATTAGTACGATTCACGATTCGATTCGATTCACAATTCAAAAAAATAACATTTTGATTCACGATACAGTTCACGATTCGACAACTATGTTTTAAACCACCAAAATCTCAAGGGTAAAAATAAAAGAATCTAGCGTCATGATTAATAACTTGTAGGTATTTTCAGGAAGGCTCTTTCAAGTCCAAAATTCGGAACACTGCAAGAAATTTCTGGAGTTATACAAATAAGCACTAAAGGAAAATGTTAGAATTATTAATGCTCATTTGTAGTGCTGGACTATTCTAGAGAATGGCAAGGATATTTCTAATGAAATAATTACAATCATTATGCTCAAATGGCCAAAATGCTATAGTGGCTGAATTTCTAAATGGCATATGGAATGTTCAAGAAGGCTTATCACCGGGCCTCATGCATGCTATAGATAGAGAGCTTGTGGTGTATTTGTTAAATTGAGCTGGAGAAATTAAGCTCCAAGAAAGGAGTCAACAATAGCTCCTAAATTATGAGCCATTGAGCTCCATATCCAAGGAGCCTGCGAGAGCTCCACAATCAAGGAATCATGAGCCATTGAGCCATGATATCCAAATCAATATCGGAGAGATCCTCCGCATATCAGCTATTGTCTTATCGGAGCCATGATAACAAAACCGGAGACAATGCTAATCAGTTCTATCGCGTGGTGGGATCTTAGAGCTTCATGTCTTATCAGGAGTAAAATATACTCCAAAAACATCAGGAAGCAAATACAATAATGTGTGTACTAACTGGAGAAGAAGAGTACCAGATACATTTTTAATTATCTGGTTATGACTTGTAACATTTTTGGTATTTAAGTTGTCACAAATTCAGCTCACCCCTTTTCATATGCAGGTGCGTAGCAAGACTGGCTCAGCTCCAACCGCTTAATCAAATATGCTTAAATTAAATAAAAAGCAAAACAAAGATACAATTTAATTATGAAATTAAGCAACATCACTAACTCATGACTACTGCCTTGCAGTTACTATTATTTTTGGGTGGTGATATGCAGCAGGAATAGTAAGTAGGTGGTATCAAGACAGGTCATAAAGCAACATTCATATTTCATAGGAGATTTGAGAAGTGAGATGAGAGTTTTGCTTTTGGGAAAATCTAGTGGATTTGATCTGACGGTGGAGTTTTGGTGAGGTTAATGGGTGTTTTTTGGATAATTTATACTTGGACCCCCAAGCTTTAGGAAAATGGCACACTAGCACATTTTTTAGCTTTTGCAACATTTGAAAACCGTTGCAGAAGAACTAAAAACCGTTGCAAATGACATTAGGCAATGGTTTTCTTACCGTTGAATCCGCTCTCGTTGTCTAATCTCTACTACAACGGTTTTTTATAAATAAATAGTAACGGTCAAAAAACCATTCCAACTGATTCTTTTTGCAACGGTTTTTTTTAAAGACTACATGATAAATATTTTTCTATTTGCAACGGTTTTCAAAGGTATAAGTAACGGTTATCTTACAGTTGTAAGTTCACCATTCTTTAAAAAAAAAGATATATATATATATATATATATATATATATATATATATATATATATATATATATATATATGAGAGATTCTCTTTCTTTATTAAGTTGCACTTAGATAATTTCTTCTACATAGGTAGTGATGAGACTCGAACTCAGGACCTTTTGGATAATGAACTCTATAACTATGTCAAACTAACCATCACATCTAACAGTTAAGTTGTTACATAAAAGTTTATTATATTCATTTATATCTCTAATAGTCAACATTTTTGTAATAATTTTTAGAAATATAAATATAGTCTTTTACAATTGCAATGCTCTTTTTCATAAACTTGCCTTGGATTTTTAACTAGTCGACAGTAGTTTAGAACTAAGAAACAATGAAAAATCTAAATTTTGGCCAAAAAAATTGTAGAAATAAAAGGAGTAAAAAAGAAACCTAATTAATCAACTTTTTTTTTCAATTTTTTTTCTCTTTGTTTCAAATAATTAGTTGTGATAGTTTTTATTTTCAATAACTAAAACTCAAATTTCTTTATGAACAAAATATCTCAAGATGTCTCACCACATAAATATAAAATAAGCAATAATTTTCTTGCGTTGCATTTAACCCAATACTTTTACATATCATTGCCTAAAACTAAATATGATACGCAACACTTAACAAAAAGGGTAGTATATCATAGATTGTGCAACTGTAAGACTCAATACTAATAAAACTGTTGCAAAAGAATTTATTTTATAAGTTGCAACTAACCCATAATTTTACAAACCGTTGCAAAAAATGAATGAAATAAACAACACTTCATAAAAAAAAGTGTTGCATATTATAGATATTACAATAGTCTAATGCAAAGCGTTGCAAAAGGTTATAGATATTGCAACAGTTAATTAAAACCATTGCAAAAGGTTATAGATATTGTAACAGTTAATTAAAATCGTTGCAAAAGGTTATAGATATTACAACATTTAATTAAAATCGTTGCAAAAGGTTATAGATATTGCAATAGTTAATTAAAATCGTTGCAAAAGTTTTACTTTTAGACAACGACTATAAAATTGTTGCAAAATGACATTTATAGCAACGGTTTTCTTATATGTTCAATTTAAGGGTTGCAAGAAGCCAAAAATGTTGTAATGGCACTTGGACACCTCTTGGAAATTGGTATCTTGCTGCTCCTTTGTTATATAATTTAGTACATATATATTATATATATATATATTTAATAAATAACTAATCGAGTTTCAGATTTCGATTTTTTTTAACGTTAAAAACCAAAACCAATCGGTTTACCCGTCATTATCACTTATATAACCCAAAACCTAACAAATTCTCCATTGATTTTTGTTATCAATTTTTTATCAGACGGATACCCATCGGTTTCGAATTAAACGAATAACCGTTCCCATCCCTATATATTCTTGAGGCGTTAGTTCACTTTTTTCTCTATAGTAAAAACCACTTACCATGAAAAGAAAAAAAATAAATAACGCTTAATACATAAATCTTTATCATACAAATAAGGGTTAAGACAATACCCCAGTTACATAAAGCATAATCCTATCTCTTAGTTTTTCTATTTACTTCGTAAAATCCAAAAGACACATTGATAGATGTTGATTTATAGACAAAAGGTTCCAAATAAGTATTGTCGTGGATGACCAGGAAGAGTATTTGGCAAGTGTATTACATGTGTACTAAATTTTAAATGAGAGGGGCAACATCAGGGGTTCGAAACTTATTCAAAGCAGTTCATTGTTAGGGGCATCCTCGAATCTTGAGCGAGACTTAGTTCTATATCTTCAGGTGTGGAGATGCCTTGTGGCTTTAAATTTTTTTTTTTTTTTGAGAGGATCAACTATGTCAATATCTAGTGGATTTTTTTTTTTTTTAAAAAGGATTAATTACACTTTGCCCCCTTGATGTATGCCTAGCTAACAATTTAACAACTAATATTTTTCTTTGTATCACTTAACCCCTCCTCCTTATATCTTGATCCATAAAAATAGCACTTAAAGCATTATACCAAAACTTGAATGTACACAACTATCCTTGAGGGTTAAGTAATATAGATAAACATAAAGAGGTAAATTACTACATTTCTTACACATTAAAATAAATATTTTACTACCCTTTATAAAGAAAATATTATTCCATTATTACTTGAAAAAATAATAATTCAAAATTTATACTTCTACCTAGTCAAACATAATAACAAGTTATCATTGAATCTTATCCATCTTTAAATAATTATATAAGTAGTTGCTTTTAATTTTTCATTTTTTGTATATATCAACCAAACGTATAGTTGTAATCTTCCTTAAAGAAAAATATTATTTTATCAACCTTAGAAACATGTAAGCAAATTGAAGGGAAAGAATAAGCTTGTATAATTTTGGCATTATTACATGCACTACTTTTGTCAACACAAAATTTGAAAATTGAAACTTAGAATTAGAATATTTGACTTCGAAATGGTGAAAGTTTCTATTTTTATATGTTATTTTCACTATGATTTTTTTGGTAATTACAGGAAGAAACTTGTACTGATTTTAACAAGCATTAATATTGTTACAAAATATTTTTTAAAAATGTATCACAAAAAATAAAATTTTTTGAAGATGGAGAAGGTAAATAATCAAATTAGTCATGATCGAGTATAGACACAAGCTTATATTTATTTATTCTTGAAGTATGAATAAATAACGACCATGAAGAAAAAGACCTATAAAAGTGCGACAATATCTTATTTATAAAACTTAGCAATACTCCACCTCTTTGATGAATGTAGATTGTAACAATTTATATCATATTCTATTTTTTTTGTTTCTATCTCATTTACACCTCTCGAGGGTAGTTATTTATAAAACTTAGTAATACCCTTTAAAAATTAAAGTTAATTTGAATCATATAACTTCAAAATATAAATTAAAGTTATCGTAATGATAAATATAAATATAGGTCTTAAATAAAGTTTAAATATTAATTATATATTAAGTCTTACGCTTGCAGTTAAATAACAAAAACAATATTATAGTAATTGAGACTCATGTATTTAAAATAAATTCTGACTTAACTATTGTGTATGTGAACTATAATTGAAAAAGAACACTTCATTGTGTTAGTAAGATTGCATTGATTATTATAATTTTTTTTATCGCATGTCACATATAATAGTTGTAGCAAATCTTTAAACTCCTCAATTATGTTATTTGAAACTTTTGAAATACAACTGAAACTAACAAATCTCTTAAATCCACTATGATCAATAGTAAAATTGAGGCATTTATGTCAAATGATAGTAAATCTCAAGTTACGGTATGCAGTGGTCTTAAAAATTATTATAAAATCCTTTTAAATAATCTGATTTTTCTTATCCATTTTTATAATACTTTGTTTAATATCATTTTTTATACTTTTATATTTATAATTTTAAAATTTCAATACATATATAAAACTAAAATAATAAAAATAACTATCTATGTAGGTGGGGTGGGAAATGGTTAACCCCACGCCTCGTAACACCCTTCGCGCGCGCTCAAGGATTAAAAGTTAATCCACATCCCCTGCCCCATTCCCCATTTTCCACCCTAATCCCCACCCCTTTTGGGGCAAGAGTGGGGCAGGTGCCCGCAATCCCCGTCCGCGTTGCCATCCCTAATGTTGTTTACATTTATATCATGTTTATTCTTACTTTTAATGCTATAAATAAAAGGACAATCTTGCAATATTATACAAGTCATTCTCATTACTAATATTGTATATTGACTACCAGACATAAGTTTGGAATCTATATATCTATTTCTATCTTCATTCCTAGAGTGTGTCAAATATGTCATTCTCATTCTCAAGTTCATTCTATTCCCAGTTTCACTCCATTCTTAGCTCATTCTATTCCTGTCCAAATTTATTCTAATATACCAATCGCTACTGAAGTGTAGGAATTTTGATTGCTCTTGAGAGATTTATGACTCTTATGGTGAATGATTAACTATAACGAAATCACCAAATTCCGTCTTTATTTGCAAAGGCAAATCAAAACTGCATGAGTTTTCTAGAAAACATCTTCGATCATTTCTTTGTCGACGGGGAATTTTGTAATTTGGAAGTTAATTGCATTCATTTCAGGCTTCAAAATTTTGGGACCATAACCAGTTAAAAAGAGGTATTTATTGAATGTTTGATGTCATTTTTACATTATTTTATCTTTCGTTCAAACTATCCCTTGTTGTAGGACCTCTTAAGAGGTTTTGAAAACTCAGGGACCTAAATGGATTTAGACTAATAAATTAGGGACTTGTTTGTCTTTAACCTGTTTTCGTCATAATTATTAAAAATTGGGAGAATCTCACATTTAGTGCCTATTGTTTCAAAAAGAATGTCAATTTGGTCCCTATTGTTTAAAGCTAGCTCACTTTTACCATTATTTCGCTTAATTCCCACTTAACACTCACTGATGAAATATTATAAATTTATTCTTGATCATTAATATACCTTTGGATGTAAACAATTTTCCATAAAATCCTTCTTCTGATGGGGGCTTATATTTGTCTATTTCTTCTTTAATATAAGAAGTAGATGCCCTAGAAGGTTCAGGAAACTTTATAATTGGAGATATATGGGAGTACGTTGAAAATGATCTAGTTATACTAGGTTTTTGGCTAAATTTTATGAAGACATCTCCTTCATTAGTTTGAATTACTTCCGATAATTCAGATTGAATTTTAGGTTGACTAGGAGTCACATTTTCTAATTTCCAGGATTCTGGAAATTCGATCTCTTCCCATTTAATCATTCTTCTAGTCGTAATTTGCGACTTTGACAGATTAATTTCTATAATAACTGTTTCTCCTGGTTTATCCACCATCCTACAATTAGGATTTAATGTATGGAGGACCTTATAATAAATCCTATAGCATACACTCATAATTTCGGATTGAGGTAGGTAATTGTACCCTTTTGCTTTAACATATAATGTTGCGGCTTCTTCTATATTCCTATCAGTTAAAGATAATTGTCAACTAGGGCGTACATTAAAATAAACTGGTCCATAGGCAAGGCTAGATTGTATAATTCCCATAATAGATTGTCTCCAATCTAAATTTCTAGCATCCCTAAGGACTACCATAAAACTTTCATTTAGGCCTCCTAATGTAAGAGGTTTAAAGGCTACTTGAATTAACCCTATATGCAAGTAATTATGTATTGAGCTGTCTCAAGTAATCATTATTGGACAACAACTTAATTGTTATCCCATTACACTACAAGAAAAACTGTATTTTGCAATGGTCTGTCGCCATTCCGTCTCCAAATTAGCGACAAAAATGAGACGGAAATTGTTGTGGCCAAGAATTGTGACAAATTAGAGACGGAATAGTGACGACGTAGCTAAGTCGTCACCATTCCGTCTCCAAAAGGAGATGGAATGATGACAGTTTAGATTCCGTCTCCTAATATTACCAGTTGGCGACTACTTGGAGACGGCTTAGCTATGTCGTCGTTATTCTATCTCCAAACCGTCTCCAATTGGTAATGACATGGAGACGACTTATCTATGCCGTCTCCATTTATTCATGTATTTATTTTAATTACATTAATTATTTCAATTAATGTGAGTTAAGATTTATATTTTGATAAATCTTTTTAAAAAAATTATATAATTGAAAAGGTACTTTTAATTAAAATAAAATTAGTTTAAAGTATTTTAATAATTTTTTTTTATTTAATATATTTTATAGTACTTGATTTTATTCCTCAATAAAATATATGCTAAGAAACAAAACTTAAAAAAAATAAATTATATATATATCCTTATTGGAGACGGTCTAGGCCGTCTCCAAATTTGGAGCCGTCTCCAATTAGGAAATAAATTTTTGGAGCCGTCTCCAATTAGGAAATAATTTTTTTTTTTGATTCTATTATGTAATTGGAGACGGCCCAGGCCGTCTCCAATTAGGAAAAAATGAATTAAACAAATAAATTTTTTTCGATTCTATTCTATAATTGGAGACGGACCAGGCCGTCTCCAAATTGGAGACGGCCATGTTCGTCTCTAAATTTGGAGACGGACCAAGTCGTCTCCAATTAGGAAAAAATAAATAAAAATAATAATTTTTTTTAATTCTATTCTATAATTGGAGATGGACCAGGCCGTCTCCAATTAGGAAAAAATGAATAAAAAAATAATTTTTTTTCAATTCTATTCGATAATTGGAGACGGACCAAGCCATCTCCAATTAGGAAAAAATGAATAAAAAAAATATTTTTTTTCGATTCTATTCTATATTTGGAATAAATTAAAAGATGGAGACAGCCCAGTCTGTCTCCACCCAACATTAAAAAAATTAAAATTAAAATAGATGGAGACGGCCCGGTCCGTCTCCACCAACATTAAAAAAAAATTAAAATAAAAGATGGAGACGGCCCAGTCCGTCTCTACCTAACATTAAAAAAAAAAAAAAATTACAATAAATTGATCAGCCCTAAGAGCTGATCCAGTAACATAAAAAAAAAATTAAAATTAATTGGAGCTGATCCAATTTAAAAGATGGAGACGGCCCGGTCCGTGGAGACGGACCGGGTCGTCTCCATCTACCCAACATTTAAAAAAAAATTTAAAATAAATACGCATCAGCTCCAAGAGCTGATCCAATTTAAAAGCACCTACTCCCCACCCCCTACCCCTACCCCTCCACCCCCCACCCACCCCCCACCCTCCCACCTCTCCTTCACCCCGTCAATTGGATCAGCACCACCTTCGCCACTCAACCACCCTTCCTCGCGACCCACAGCATAAATATATACACATATATGTGCGGATTCATTATATATGTATGAATCCGTATATATATACACATATATGTACATATTCATTTCCTATCTGTCCGTATATATACATCTATATATATATGGATATATATATATATATATATATATATATATATATATATATATATATATATATATATATATATATATATATATTCTGATTTTTTTTAAATTTGAGATTTTATTTCTTTTTTATTTTCTGTTTTTTTGTTTTATTTTTTTGATTTTCGAATTTCTTAATTTTTTAATTTTTGGACTTTTTTACAAAAATTTCATTTTTTTATTTTTTATTTTCGGTTTTTTTTTGTTTAATTTTTTTATTATTGATTTCAATAGAATAAGGGCTGAATTAGGGTTTATCATTAATTTTTTTTTTTGTGGAAAATTGCAAAATCTTTGTGGTGCTTCAGTTACGAGGCTATATGTCAGATCGTTGTTGCTGAATCCTTTTCTCTTTGCCGAATCTTTGTGGTGCTTCGTGGTAATCAATTCTTTTCATTTTTCATTGCTTTTGTAATGCATTTCATGTGTTTTGTCTCGAGGATCTGGCTTTGAAATCCCAATTGTACACTACTTGTTCGTGGAAATACCTCAATTGCATAGCCTTCGAAAATTGTTGCTGGAACTTTAATGATTTGAATTGATCTTGCACCTTGCATATTATATTTTATTCATGCCTTGTATGATTCTGCAGCTTGAATCGTTATCTTTGCAAATGGCCAAATGCAGAGTTAACTAATCAAATTGATTGTGCAGCAGCAATTCTTCCCTTTCTTGGATAGTATTCATCTTGAAATAAAATATTGCCTTGCCTGTAGTTTGATGAAACCTATTTGTGGTTCCAAATCAGAATAGTTAATATCTATGCAAAATGTTGGAAAGAGAACTAATATTTGTTTCTTGATGCAAAGCTATAGACTTGAATTTGTATTTGGTGAAAGCTCTCAGGAGAATAGAAGTGTACAATACGTCACTATTTAACTATTTTTGTCTTAAAATTTTGAACTATAATTTTGATTTCTATTGTAGTCAAAAGAAAATGCATCTCTTTTTCATTTTTTGGATAAGTAGAAAAGATACCTCTATATTCCCAATTTGTGGTGATTATTCCTTTTAGATATGTATTGGAGATATAAAGATTAATCCATGAAAAATGATGTGGATTCAAAGCCTATTATTGAAGTCAAAAAAGTTGATGAGAAAGATGAGAAGTTTGCATGCTTCAACTTGTTTCATGCACTGGCGTAGAAGTGTCAAATGTCATTATATGAATATAACTCTCTACTATATTTTGATATCAACACTTTTTATATTGAAAAGAAATATCAAAAGTAAATATTTGTGCTTCTTTATGTAAATACGCATTACACATCAAAATATTTATCTTCAGGTGGAACACGTGTTTGATGAAAGAAATGTGAAGGGGCAATGTCAATGGAAGCACAAGGAGGCTGCAGGATTTCATGATGACTTTTCCCTCACGAATTGAAAGTCAATATTTAGTTTGAGCTCACATGACACTTAGATCATTCTCTGAAGTTGAACTGAAAAATTGAAAGAAGTGTTGCATGTTGAAAATTTTCCACAAACTCTAGTGTGTGTGTAGACTTAAGAGTGGGGTTTCTGCCTTGATTAGTTTTTAAGTTCCTCCTTTACTCTCTGAATCTCTTTGGCTTTCAACTCTATATTGTTAGTTTTCAGAAAATTAATGTATTGTCAGAAAATGAAACTGAATGCATTACATATGTTGCTGGAGTAAGTAGGAGATATACCATGAGTTTGATAAAGATGGAAAGTAGTGACAGCTAGGTGTGCACTTAGTATTGAGCTAATCAAGTTAGTAACTACAGAGAGGTATTTGTGCTTTTCAGTAAAACTATCGGAAATAGCATCCACAAAGTGAATTGAACTTCATAAATGTCTTTCCTGAACATTTGGAGTACTTTTTGTGCATATTCTTATCAGTGAGTTTAAAGAGTTTTATCTTGTGTTCGTTTTTCCTCAGTTTATGGTTCCTCATAGAATGACACATTGGATACTCCTTTGGAGTTTCAGGTATAGCCAAGTACATTGCTGCTTCTGGCTATGGTGTTTATGCAATTGATTATCCAGGTTTTGGCCTCTCTGAAGGATTGCATGGTTATGTACCTGACTTTGATGGCCTAGTTGACAATGTCATTGAACAGTTTACAAAAATTAAAGGTAAACCCTGTGATCATTTCTTAATATAGTCTTCAGCTTAGTGAGAAATCTACATAAAAATTGTGCATTTGAATGTTTTGGCTTGTGAGTTTCCTTTTTGCATCTCAAAATAAGCAGCGGAAGCACGTTCTTCTTGTTAAATTTCAAAATTTTCATCTCATCTCTCGTCATATGCAATCTCTTAAATTCAGCAGATTAATGCAAATAATGATCAATTAAAGCTAACTTTTCCTCATATGATTTGGCAGGAAGGTCGGAGATGATTAGGCTGCCTCGCATTTTGTTTGGTCAGTCCATGGGAGGAGCTGTTGCTCTGAAAGCTCTTTTGAAGGAACCATATGAATGGGATGGAATAGTTCTTGTAGCCCCAATGGTTAAAGATCAATCGAGACGTTGAGTGTTTTTTTAGATATTAAAATCTATTGTATTTTAAATTTATATTTTTGTTAAGATATTAAAACATTTTGTAATTTTAAATTTATGATTTGTGTTGATTTAATTTAATTTATAATTTTAGATTATATATTTCTTTATTTTTATGCATTAAAATTTAAATTAATTTTTTATATTAATTTGTTATTTGAAAAAAAAATCAATTATGTAATTTTAGTTATAAAAATTGCTATAAAAGAATAATTAAAGATTGGCGACGGTTTTGGTGACAACAACTTGTGGCGACGGCTCGGTGACAATATATTTTGGTGACGGCTTGGTGACGACACAGTTTTGGCGACAGCTTGGCAACGGCTCGGTGACGACATAATTTTGGCGATGGCTAGGTGATGACATAGTTTTGGCGACGACTCTGGAGACGAATTGGAGACGGAGTTATATTGGCGACGATGTGGAGATGACAATTTTTTGGAGATGATTTGGAGACGAATTTGGCGACGGACTAAAATGTCGTTGCCAAAGGAGATGAATTGGCGACGGGGCGACAAATTGGCGATAATACTTTTGGCGACGGTCAATTTTCATCTCTGCGCTGTCGCCAGCCGTTGCCAATATCCTTTTGGCGACAGCATGGAGACGAATTTTGGTCGTCGCCAAAAGCAGTTTTTTTTGTAGTGTTACCTTCCATTGAAACCGATTGTTCTACTGTCTTAACAACATGTTTAAGACCTATATTCTCAAACATATATACCATATTGGTAAATTGTTTTGGGTTCTACATAAGGAATAGTCCATTTATTTAACAAATCTAATTCTTTAGGAAGATTATACTCTTCCTTCTTAACATTTTTAAGATGATTTTTTTAACTAAAGAAAGCATAATAAATAAATGCCGTAGCTGTCTGATCCCTACCATGTTTACTCAGAAAATAAGAGAGAGAAGAAGAATGGGAAAAAGAAAGAGAGAGAAAGTAAGAGAGGGATTTGACTAAATTAAAAGGAGTAGGAAAGAGAAATGAAAGAAAGGAAATCCCAAGTAAAAATATGTTATGTTATCTATTATATATATATATATATATATATATATATATATATATATATATATCTTTATTTATTTATTAATTTATAATCGCGTTTCAGATTTCGATTTTTTTTAATGTTAAAAACCAAAAGCTATCGGTTTATCCGTCAGTTATCACTTATAAAATCCAAAATCTCATGGATTCTCTATTGGGTTTTGTTATCAGTTTTTTATCAGGTGGATACTTGTCGATTTGGGATAAAACGGTTACCTGTTGTCATCCCTAGTTAATTGAGTAAAAATGAAAAGGCAGATAAAGAATGTACCAATTAATGGAAGAGAAGATGTTGGTATTTCATTTAATACATTTTCTTTTTATCTTATAGATTAAGTTCTTGACTCACAAACTATTTTTCTTTTTAATTTTTTTGTTTGCTAAGTTTGAAACCATTTCGAAACTTCTTACACTTCTTTACCAATTGATGGCTTCGTTTTTGACCTTGTACAGGCACGGACGCACAATCCTCCATAGCAGATACAACTTTTGCATATTTTGCAGTTGGGTGAACAATCATCAGCGACTTTACATGTTCGAAGGCGAGGAGCATATCCTGGGGCTCTTTCAGCTTGGAGCGATGAGTTTGCTACCACTATGTGCAATTGTATAATTTATGAGGTTCACAAATGTGGCCCTACACCCTTATAAAGAGGGCTTGACATCCAGCTAACGTGGAAACATTATTTTTTTTCTTTTCAGTTTATGGTTAGCATGTATCTTTTTAAAATGATATATCAAACCTAATACTTATTGCCGAGATGTAATTGTTTATAGAAAAATAAAATTGTTAATATAGAGATTGGAGACTTACTCGATGTAACAATCGCAACAAAAATAAAAGAAAACAACAGAGATGGAGTCTTCATCATGGATTTTCCTTGTGTAAGCTAATGAGAGAATTGAGAGGATTTCTTTGTATATTGATGTATGAATGTTATTACATAGACAAGCCATATATATAAATTATTGGTATAGGATTTCCTAAGATATGATACAAGCTTGCTTAAAATATGATACACTACGATTACGTTAACGCTCTCCCTCAAACTCAAGTGAGAAGAACCACCGCCAACTTGAGTTTGGCAACTAAATCATGATGGCGACCTGGAGGCTGCGTCTTGGTGAAGATATAAGTATAGTTTGATAAGAAGATGAGACTTTGATGAGATGAACGACACCTTTAACAACTTGACGGAGAATAAAGTAGCAGTTTGTCTTTATATGTTTGGTACGATCATGGAAGACATCATTATGTGCGATCTGAACGAAAATATGATTGTCACAGTGAAGAGGTGTGGGACCAGAACAGTCAACAATTATATCTAGAAAAAGCCATCAAAGCCAAATGAGTTCTTGAGAGGTGTCAATGAGAGCACGATACTTAGCCCCTGTACTAGAACGAGCAACCTTAGTTTTCTTTTTGTTGTGCCAAGAGATAAGTGAATCACCCAAGAGACAACAAAAATCAGTAATGAACGACGATCAGTAGGATCATCAGCCTAATTAAGCTTGAATAACAAGAGGTGTGTACATCGAAAAGTGAAAACCATGAAAGAGGGTGCCCTTCACATAACATAAAATGCGAAGAACAATAACATAGTGGGTAGATCGTGGAGCTAACATATACTTAATGACCAAACTAACTACATAGACAATGTCTGGTCTGGTGACCGTGAGATATACTAGACACCCAGCTAGTTAACGATATAAAGTAGCATCTTGGAAAGGAGTACCATCTGATGGAGTAAGCCGGATATTGAGATCAAGTGGAATGGAAGCAACCTTATCATAAGAGATTCCTGCGCGAGATCGGAGGCATATTTGGCTTGTGACAGATAATATCCTGTGTCAATCAATAAGATTTCAAGTCCCAAGAAGTAACTCAATCGGCCAAGATCTTTCATCTCGATGGTGGTAAAGGGAAGAAGCTTGATGAAAATGGTTGTTTGATAATGTGTGAATTGGCTCGCCAACTACGGGATTAGCCAATGTTGTAATGTTGATAAAAAAAATATAGGAATAGCTATCTCAACAGAGAGATTTGTAATGTTTGGGATGTTGATATCAGAATCTTAGCATAGTTCTCTTGACTTGTATTTCTTGATTGTACGTGAACATATCAATTAAATTTTTACTTACAGAGAAAAAAAAAAAAGGCACTATAGTGAGACCGACATGGGATTTAATCCATTCTCAGCCTTTATCTCTAACAATTTAATCAAATTTATTGGTTTTATTTATTTAACTTTTGTCTAAGAAAGCAAAGCAAAATGACGAGAAATCTATAATTTGAAATTTCCATGAGGAATTTTTGTATATATTAATGGTCTTCAAAGTTCTCTGATTGCTTTGTGATTAGCTAAAACGTGTTGACTAACTAAAATATTTCTTATTTCTTATTATTATTTTTATTGTTATGGTAGTATGATCTATTTGTTCGTTACCTTTAATTGTTTGAGAAAATGACTCAATTAGTCCTAATTGTAGTCCCAAACTTTTACATAAGGGAGACTGTTAGTCTATTAGTTCATTTCTTTTAAAAATTTTATTTAAAATTTGACTGAAAAATATATGATTGTCATCTAATTATATGTAGTTTATTTTTATACAGTCAAATTTTAAACAAAATTATCAATTTCATTCAACACAGGACAAAAAAAAAGTACATAAAATGATATTATATATGTTTCAAGGGGAGTAACAAAAATGATTACAAATTACACTCGAGTAAAGAAAGAAAAGATATAATAATATATATATATATATATATATATATATATATATATATATATATATATATATATATATATATATATATATATACACACACACTTAATAACTAACTAATTAAGTTTTGGATTTTGAATTTTTTTAAACGTTAAAAATCAAAATTTATTGTTTTACCCGTCATTATCACTTATTTAAACCAAAACCTAATGGATTTCCCATCGGTTTTTGTTATCAAATGGATACCTATCGGTTTTGGATAAAACGAATAACCATTGCCATCCCTATATATTCTTGAGGCGGTAGTTCACTTTTTTCTCTATAGTAAAAACCACTTACCATGAAAGAAAAAAAAAATAGCGCTTAATACGTAAATCTTTATCATACAAATAAGGGTTAAGACAATACCTCAGTTATATAAAGCATAATCCTATCTCTTACTTTTTTTATTTACTCTGTAAAATCCAAAAGACACATTGATAGATGTTGATTTATAGACAAAAGGTTCCATATAATTATTGTCGTGGATGACCAGGAAGAGTATTTGGCAGGTGTATTACATGTGTACTAAATTTTAAGTGAGAGGGGCAAGATCAAGGGTTTGAAACTTACTCAAAGCAGTTCATAGTTAGGGGCATCATCGAATCCTAAGCGAGACTTAGTTCTATATCTTCGGGTGTGGAGATGCCTATGTCGATATCTAGTGGAATTTTTTTTAAAAGGATTAATTACACTTTGCCCCCTTGATGTATGACTAGCGTAACAATTTAACAACTAAGGTAGTGATTGGTATACTATAATGGATTTGGACAGGAATTGAATAGGCCAATGAATGAAATGAAATTGAGAATGGAATGAACTTAAAAATATGAATGGCATGTTTGGTATGTTCCAGAAATGAATAGTAGTAATGGGAATGCCTTGTATAGTATAACATGATTATTCTTTTATTATTATAGTATTAAAAATAAAAATAAACATGAATATAACCGTAAACAACATAAGTTATATAATAAATAATAATGATAATAACAACAACAACAATAAATATAAATAATAATAATAATAATAATAATAATAATAATAATAATAATAATAATAATAATAACAACAACAAAATAAATCGAATAATAACAATAATAATAGCAACAACAACAATTATTATTATTATTATTATCATCATCATCATCATCATCATCATCATCATCGTCATCATCATCTTTATTATTAATGTTAATATTATTAATAATAATATTTTTTGTCAATATTTTTATTTTTATTTTTTAATTTTATTATTATTTTATTTATTTTATTTATTATTATTATTATTTCATTTAATATTATTATTATTTATTATTATTTTGTTATTTTAATTTTATTGATTATTATTATTACTTTTACTTTTATTTTTTTAGTTTTTGCTATTATTTTTATTTTTATGATAATAATAATAATTATTATTATTATTATTATTATTTTTTAATAATTATTAGTATATTTCTTTATTAATAGTATTATTATAATAATTATTATTATTATATTTCTTAATTACTATTATTCATTTTTTTATTATTATTATTGAAATACGGAGATATGGTAGTCAAGTTTATTCCCCAAACACATGGAAATAGCCTATTCCCATGTGTTTGCTCTGGAATGACTATTCCCATATACACAGGAATGGGATTATCTTGGGAATGGAATTCCAAGTTCATTCCTTCATATCAAACATGGGAATCGAAAAAAGTTGAAAATGTCATTTCATTTCAAACTCATTCTAATATACCAATTGTTACCTAATGTTTTTCTTTGTATCACTTAACCCCTCCTCAATATCTTGATCCATAAAAATAGCACTTAAAGCATTATACCAAAACTTGAATGTACACAACTATCCTTGAGCGTTTAGTAATATAAATAAACATAAGGAGGTAAATTATTATATTTCTTACACATTAAAATAAATATTTTACTAGCCTTTATAAAGAAAATATTATTCCATTATTACTTGAAAAAATAATAATTGAAAACTTATACTTGTACCTAGTCAAACATAATAACAAGTTATCATTGAATCTTCTCCATCTTTAAATAATTATATAAGTATTTGCTCTTAATTTTTCATTTTTTGTATATATCAACCAAACGTATACTTGTAATCTTCCTTAAAGAAAAATATTCTTTTATCAACTTTAGCAAAATGTAAACAAATTGAAGGGAAAGAATAAGCTTGTATAATTTTGGTGTTATTACATGCACTACTTTTGTCAACACAAAACTTGAATATTGAAACTTCGAATTAGAATATTTGACTTCGAAATGGAGAAAGTTTCTATTTTTATATGTTATTTTCACTATGATTTTTTTTTTTGGTAACTACAGGGAAGAAACTTGTACTCATTTTAACAAGCATTAACATTGTTAAAAAATATTTGTTTTAAAAATGTATCACAAAAAATCAGATTTTCTGCAGATAGAGAAGGTGTAATAATCAAATTAGTCATGATCAAGTATAGACACAAGCTTATATTTATTTATTCTTAAAGTATGAGTAAATAACGACCATGAAGAAAAAGACCTATAAGAGTGCAACAATATCTTATTTATAAAACTTAGTAATACTCCACCTCTTTGATGAATGTAGATTGTAACAATTTACATCATATTCTTTTTTTTTCTATCTCATTTACACCTCTCGAAGGTAGTTATGTATATTCAAAATGATCGCGACTCAATTACTCCCAAACAATCTCCAACCAGAAATCCTTCTGTAACGCCCCGATCCCTCACGGGACCGAGACTCCTATTTATCATGCTATTCTCACCCAATTCCAAACCCCAGGGCACGAAATTTAGGGGAAAACAGACGGAGTTTCCCCTATATATAGGACTATCGAAAACCTGTAAGTAGCAAGTATAATCACAATACAATACCCCAACTTCAATTGTCCAATTTCTCCTAGTCTCAAGGCCATCCGAGCCTTAGACAAAATATAATCATACAAGAAGGCAAATAAAAGGCAATAAAATCTATTTTTAGCTATTACATGTCAACTGATCTATCAAACCATATAAGTTCTTAATTTAATCACATCCAACAAGCTATACAAAGTACATACAAGACTTTTAAAGGGTTTCAAAACAGTACAAAATATACACCAAGTTCCATCTTCACAATAGCTTCTAACCACAGCAGGATAAGCAACCAACAGCACGGCACACAAGGTAGTTATTCTAACTGCACCTGTAACATGTTAAATCGAGGAATAAGTAACCAAAGTTACCCAGTGAGGGAGGTGATACAGCATACCGGGGCGTGCAATATGATATGCAAACACAAGAAGTCATATATATAACATAAAACAACAATATTAACTAGCAAGTGATTAACCACATTAAAAAGGATACGGTTCCACTTTAAGTCTTCAATCTCGGACCACGAGCCACGAACTTCACGCTAATGTTGGCAAACCCATACACCAACAAGTTGGGATACTCCGGATCACTGTAATCAGAATCGTACGATTCGCGATTCGAATCCTACGATTCGATACAATTCACTAAAAAAATGATACGAATCGGATAGGAGAATCGTGAATCGACGTGAATCGCAAGTGAATCGGTACCGAATCGTGTGAATCGTTAGTGAATCGTACGATTCACTGAATCGTTCGCGATTCGGGTCAATTTTTTTTTTTTTTTAAAGCCCAAAATATTTCAAAGTAGCTAACAAATTTGAACTCCGTGTTCACAAGCGAGTAATTGACCTTTTCAGCTATCTAGAGGTTGTCAAACAGATTACCTCAATCACTATCGAGCCTGGTGCGAGTAAATTTTTTTTTTCTTCCTATGACAACATAATTCTGGCACCCAAAATATGCTAGCTCACTGCTTACCCCATCAACCAACTTAGTATCTACATGATTAGGCCACGGGAAATTGTTATGTGAGCTTACACCTGAGTTGACTTATTTTACCCCAGCAGTCACGTGGACAATTTGATAATGTATGCATCCAAAAGCCAAATAAAATATGAAGAATGAAATGCGAGTTATGTCAATAATATTAATATGGAAGGATAATGGATAATACTCTTCCGAATCTCAATTATCACTAATTAATACAAGCTGATACATATCAGGACCATTACATCTTTCTTTGAAAGGTCACAGATATATGATTTCTTATGGGTGATTAGACGCATCATTAGCAATTCATTTAGCTGTTAGAGATGAAAGAAACTCTTACTCGTATCTTTTTCTTCTTTTTTCGGTTACTTTTTGTGACTAAGAATTTTATCAATTCTGTATTATGTTCCTAAAATGGAAGAATGGTCAAGCTTCTTCGCTATGTTATCAGAAGGATGTATGCCCGCCAAGACTACTTCTCTTCATATTTTTCTCAAATACGATTTTTGGGAACCAGTGGTTCCTTAAAATAACAGAAGAAAAATAATCGGGTCAAAAGTATATTCATTTTTGTTGCATCCGCAAGGTTTGTGATAGATGGAAGTAAGTAGCACTGACTAAGGTGAACAAACCATGCACCTTCACCATTAAGTTACACAACAGCATATGTCATCCTAAAAGTTTCCAACAGGGCTTTCCTCGATTGTAGTGCTTAAACTCACCTTGCGTTTAGCTCGTTTGATACCTTTTGGGCATGTACCAAGGATGTAGTGCTTAAAAAGTTCTTTTATTACAATTTTGAAGATAATAGACTTGTGATTTTGAGAGAGTTTTCAGTGGTTAAAAAAAAAACATTAATATTAGTTTTCAAGATAATGATTATTAGAAAATAACAAAAAAATATATATTAATATTCATTTAAAAGATGAATTTCAACTAAAAACTGTTAATATAAACATAATATATCAAATTAATCTAGTTTTAAATTTGTGACTGAATCGGTACGATTCACGATTCGATACGATTCACGATTCAAAAAAATGACATTTCGATTCACGATACAGTTCACGATTCGACAACTATGCTCCGGATGTATCCCGATCCTACAACCCTTTCTCCTGAGGTAGGTCCATGCCCAGCAGGTGAACCACGCCTCTGGGGTAGTGGAGTATGCCTCAACGAGAAGGGAATAGGCACCATGGTAGTCGAGGGAGCACGGCAAACCCGATGCTGCCCGTGTTTCTCGACGCTACCATGTCCGATAAGGTTGCGCAACCCCGAGACAAGTCACAAGAAACAAGAATATCAAATCACATAAGAGGAACGACAAAGTAGGCCGCCCTCGCAGTTAATCACAAATAACAAGAAAAGATACAAGATAGCAAGTAAATAATACATATAACTTTATCAATTACCAAATAATATAATCTAGAAACAACAAAATAAGTTAAAATGCACAGAAAAGATACAGACTCCCTCACCTTGGATCTGACTAATTATGCAAGGAAAATAGCTCCGATTACCCCAACCTCCTCGAACTAGCTTGGACATGTACCCTAGCGTGTTCATATGAGTTTAGCACTTTAGCAATTATCTATATTAATTTCTAACTTAACTTAACTTTTGCTTAACTCAATCCACAACAATAGAAGTTATATATAATCACTCATGTATATCATATTGCCACATAGCTTAAAAGTCATACAAATATCTCTAAAACATTTCTTTAATCTTACGAAGGACACTACTACATCAACATTTAACTAGTATACTAGAATTTAAGTGCAAGTTAAGTTTAACTATAGCTTACTACTGCATGATTATGAAATACACATGCATTATTCTCTTCCAAAGGCCATAACTTGTACCTAAATGAAGCTTAGCAGCATTCTTCCTTTAGCTAGTTAATAACTCCATTAAACTATCATAATTCATTAGATTCATTAGCTAAATACAAGTTAAGAAAATTCATAAACTAGACTAGCATAACAAGCTCTAACAAAATTTATAGTTCAACATTTCATAAGTTGGACAAGAAGCAGAGAAACTTATCTATCAACAATTTCAACACTGACTTGATAACAACTCAAAATAAGTTAATCCTATCTCAACACCCACAACAACTCAAGTTAAAGAAAATATTTTACAAGTCAATACTAACTTTTATCAAGCTAACACATTTCTTATATTACCAATATAATTAAAAGAAGAAGAAAAGGAGTATGGCAACTCAACTGGCTGCCCTCACATAAACACATTATAACCAACATCTGCACGAGATAACTATATAATCCCAAAAAGAGGCAACCAACACAACTTCACCCAAAATCCAATTCAAATAGCTCAATTAGCTTTAGATAAACACAATAGTATGTGACAACACAATAGCAAGCTCTAGGTGCGCCAAAGAAGCCAATTACTACATTTTCCCCTTTTTTTTAACCAAGCTTTTCTTCTCCTAAGTGCATTTCAAAGTTACCAACCCACAACCTAACTATACTAAATTCCCAACCAAACCAAGAGACACCTATTAAGATCATAAAAACCCATTTTAGAAGTAAAAACTCGGGAAGGCCCCGAGCGGGTTTTAACTACAACTATACTATCCGAGCCCCAATTTCGATTAATGGAAGCACCAAAAGTGCTTCCTTACCCCAAGGATACCCAAACTATAGCCCAAACGTGCCCGGATTGCACTACGTAAAGAATCCCCTTTTTAAAGTTAACAAATTTTGAATTTTAACTCATTTTCGGGTAATTCAACCTCACGTGAGTCTTTGTGTAGTTTCACTAATGTCTAAAGCACATAAAGGAAGACTCAATTCAATCTAATTAACAAATTATATATAAAAAAAACCCTAAATTTTCGGATTTCACTATTCACTGCACTATTCATAATCTCTTTCAATCAATCTATGCATTCTACCATAAAATTTGCTAACAAGCTTTAAAAATCTACTCTATGGGCTCTAATAAACACATATTAAGCATTCATAACAAGTATTATAACAATAATCAACAAATCAAAATTTTCAATATATGAATATAAACTTTGATAGTTATAAAAATGCAACTCCCTCACTTGTATGAAGATGTAGGCAAGGTGGTGAAGCTCCTAGGTGCTCTAGAATCCTCCCTAAGCAAGCCAAGAGCTCAACTCCAAGGTTTGATGAAGAAATTCTCCTCCTATGCCATTTTCGGATTTGCTACAGTATTTTCAGCTTTTCTCCTCTTTTTTTTTTTTGGCTCTTATTATGTTATATAAATAATACACTAAGGAAGTAATGGGTTTGAGTTAGTAAATTGAGTCTAATTAAACATATTTAACGGTCTAATAAAAGTCCAAAGTCTAGCTAATTCACTAGAAGCCCAAATAAAAATTATACAAAAAGTTACTATTCTTTCGTAAGACTATTCATTCAAGACGAAAACTATTTTCTAAATGTATACTCCCAACATTAAATACACAAAATAATATTTTTCACATTCCTCCTACATGATATGTGATAGGAGAAAAATACAGTTTCAGAAAAATTAAACAGTAAATTTTCCTTATGAATAGTGTCTTATACTAAAAATTAAATAAATGAACATTTAATGCCCAAATAAGACATTCAACAATTTAAAATGAATATGAAGAGGTTCTCGGTCGTCACACTCTCTCCTCCTTACAAAAATTGCGTCCTCGCAATTTCTTACACATACAAGCGAGTTACCCTCATACATAAAACACATTGTTTTACGTAAGCATGCTTAACACATAAAACACATTGATCACGTTAGCAATTTATAACAAGTAAAGTCACATAAGCAACAAGTTCACATATACAAATTATAAACTACTAAGTCATTTAAACAACAGCTTCACATAAAACAAGTTAATCACATATTCACATTAGTCATATAAAGCATATCGAGCACTCAAGTACACAAAGCACATAATTCACACAAGGCACGTTAATCACATAGCTTGCATTAATCACATAAACACATTGAACATATAAACACATCAAGCACGTTAACAACATCCATTCCACTTACCACACAAGCACATAAACCACAACTAGTTCACTCAACAAATAAAACATGTTGATCACATAAGCACATTGATCACATTAACTCTCTTATCACGTAAGACATGCACATACACTCTCTAAACACATTGACACTAAGGCCACTACCCCACAAGCCGAAGACCCTATCCCGGCTTGCGCCTAGCTAACTAGCTAAGCTCTGATACAACTTATGTAACGTCCCGATCCCTCACGAGACCGAGACTCCTATTTATCATGCTATTCTCACCCAATTCCAAACCCCGAGGCACGAAATTTAGAAAAAATAGACGGAATTTTCCCTATATATAGGACAATCAAAAACCTGTAAGTAGCAAGTATAATCACAATATAACACCCCAACTTCAATTGTCCAACTTCTCCCAGTCTCAAGGCCATCCGAGCCTTAGACAAAATATTGAACTCATTAAAGATCAAGTCACCAATCTCCACAATTTGCCATGGTCGAATGATTTTCAGCAAAAGATTGCTGACCCTAAATCCAAGCTGGAAGACCTTTGGAGCAAATAGGAATAATACTAGGCAGCTAGGTCTCGCATTCAGTGGCTTCGAAGTAGAGATAAAAACACCAAATTTTTTCATACATGCACTCTTCAACGCCGTGCAAAAAAAAGAATACTTAGAGTCCTTGCACCAGATGGAAATTGGATCGATAATGAAGAGGCCATAAAGGACCACATCCAGAATCATTTCAAAGCCATTTACACCTCGGTTGGTCCTAGAAATTTGAACTTTGGTCTTAGCTCTATTTCTCTTGTTGTCAATTCAACCATGAATGACGACTTATTTAGACCTTTGATGATGGAAGAAATGAAAGAAGCTTCCTGGAGTCTTAGCCCTTCACAAGCTCCAGGTCTAGACAGTCTAACAGGTATATTTTTTCATAAATACTGGGACCATATTAAAGATGATATCTTTGCTTCAATTAACAGTTTCTTCAGTGATGGCGAGCATCTTGGAGATATTAATCACACTATTATCACCCATGTCCCAAAGATAACTAATCTTGAGAGCATTTCACAATTTTGACCAATATCATGTTCAAATTTAATCTATAAAATCCTCTCAAAAGTCTTTGCTCTTAGACTTAAACCCTACATGGATAGTATCATATCTCCAAACCAAAGCACTTTCATCCAAGGGAGAGTCATACAAGACAACCTCATAATTGCACAGGAAATCGCTCATCATCTCCGAACTCAAAAAAGTTCAAATTCTTTCAAAGCAGCGATTAAGCTCCATATAAATAAAGCTTTTGATGTTGTTGAATGTGATTTTCTTGAGCAACTGTTGGAAAAACTTGGCTTTCACCCTCGCTGGACAAGGCTTGTAATGTAAGCCATAACTTCAGTCCAGTATCGTATCCAAGTTAATGGGGATTTGCTCCCCCTTCTCCCATCAAAGAGGTGTTAGGCAATGGGATCCTCTTTCTCTTAAAGATGCTTTATATCATTATTGTTTTGCTTCGGGCCAAAGCATCAATCTTAGTAAATCTAGCATCACATTTAGCAATAATATACCCCCTCTTGTGAAAGAAGAAATTTGCAATCTGCTTCGCATCCAATGCAACAGTGACTTGGGAAAATACCTTGGCATTCCTTCTTCTTGGGAAAGTTCAAAAAGAACTGCCCTTAACTGGATTTTAGATAAAATCTCTTCGAAGGTGTAAGGTTGGAAGTAAAAATTCATTTATGAAGGAGGCTAAGAAATCCTTATAAAATCGGTCCTTCAAGCAATCCCTAGCTATATTATGTCTCTCTTTCATTTTCCTAAATCCATATGCAAAAAACTTTGCACTGTTACCGTCAAATTTTGGTGGAGTAAAAATGGCAACAATGGTATTCGATGGACGAATTGGAATATTTTGTCTGACTCAAAATGGGATGGTGGATTAGGATTCAGAAATTTTGAACTCATGAACATCTCTCTCCTTGCATGGAGAATATTTAAAAACCCTTCATCCTTCATAGCAAGAATCCTTAAAGGAAAATATTATCCTAACAACAGCTTTTGGAATGCTAAGCAAGGCCCTCTTGGGCTTTTCGTAGCCTCATTGCAGGAAGAGATCTTCTAAAAAAGGAAGCATTATGGCAAGTTAGAGATGGCCAGCAAATTGATATTTGGACTGATCCTTGGGTCTCCAATTTTTGCTCAATGCTTCAGCCAAATAACTATCATCTCAAGAAACTTCATGAGCTTATAGAGAATGGTAGGTGGAGACCCGACTTACATGCCCAAGTGTTTGACAGAGAAACTCAATCAAGAATCCTCAGAATTTCTCTTTTGTTCACACATAAAGAATACATTATCATCTAGCCTCACACAAAATCTAGGGTATATACTGTTAAGAGTGGTTATCGCAGTCTCAAGATCGTTAATAGACCCTCCTCGACGAACCATAGTCTATCACATATCTTCCCAAGTCAGCTTTGGAAAGCAATCTAGAATATAGAGGCTCCGTCAAAAGTTAATACTTTCATATGCAGAGCTTGTAGCTAAGAATCTCATTCCAACTGAAGAAAATAAGTTCAAGAAGAGATGCTTAGATAGTCCTACATGCAAATCCTGCAATACGGAGCTAAAAACTATTAAACATCTCTTAATTTTATGCCCGTGGAATCGTCTCTGTTGGATTGCATCTCCACTACAATTCTTTCCTAATAAGAAAAACATTACAAGATTTGGTACCTGGTACTTGGAGCTTATTCAAAAATGTCAAGCAATGGGATATGCCAAAGGACAAGCTAAAGCAATCATTGGTAATGTCTGCTGGCAAATATGGAAGAGTAAGAATGCTTTTGTGTTTGATGGTGTTAGAACCTGCCCAATTAGAACAACTACAAACGCTAATCTATACCTCTCTGAGTTCTCTTGAGCCACTCAAGTTAATTCAGAAGCTTGCACTTCATCGCTCATACCTGCCCCAACTCATGCCTCTCGTTGGATTCCACCTACCAGAGGCACTTTGAAAATCAATTTTGACGCCTCCTTCGATAATACAAAGTTCTCTGCTGGCATTGCTTCCATTTGCAGGAACTATGAAGACAATTTTCTTGATGGCACAGCCCCTGAAACAAGATGTCAATTCCCTCAACAAGCTGAAGCCTTAGCTCTTCTTAATGCAACCAAGCTTATGAACTCCATCAACTGTGACAGAATCATTATTGAGTCTGACTGCGAGGAAGTCGTTAAGGCTGTGCATCTAAGCCCTATTCCTAGTTGGAAAATTGAGCCTATTATTGCAGATATCAGAGTTGAGCTTGCTAAAAAGAGTGGTATCCAAATTCAGCTTATCAGTAGATCAACAAATATAGTATCCGATTTGAATTGCTAACCAGGCCCGTTTATTTTCACTTCCTTTTGACTGGTTATCAAGTGTTCTATAATGGTAATTCGACACAGGATTTGTGAAGGAAGACTTCACATATGCTGCAACAATATGTTGTTGATCCAGAGAGTATTGGTTGTTCACAACCATAACAAACAACTTTCTTTCCCTCATCATCATCTCCTTGCAAATCCTTGATTGGTACTAGGGGATGATCATGGCTAAAATGATTAATCTCCATTTGTATCTTTTTCTCTCTTTTTTTGGCTATTTTCCTTTCTCACAATATTCAAATGCCGTGATACAAGACTGCTTTGAGAGTAGTGACCCTATTAAATATGTGAAAGTCAGCTCAAAGGTGGGTGAGACTTCTCCTTCTGTATTCATGCTAATAGCTTCACCTAACTTCACATTTGAGTGTGACTACCCTAAATAAATTAGAAGAAAGCCTAATACAAATCTAGTGAGGATAATGATTTTGCGTGTTCTATTCATACTAACAACAAATACTTCTATTACATTAACTATTGTGTCAATTACCCAAAATAATAAACATAGTGTTATTGTCTATAAAGGTATTACCCACTGGATAATAGCTTTATTCAAAGGGTAAAGGTTCAGGTCAAGCATGAACATTGGGGGAAGCATTAGGTATTTAATTGCTCTTAATGCAGGTAACAAAATCTCATCAAAATAAATTTTGACTAAAACCTTTACATATGAGAACTATATAAAAAATAATACGTCTTCGTGTTATTGGAATTGCATTGATTATTAAAAAAAATTCTTATCGCATGCCCACATATAATAGTAAAATTATTTTAAAGTACAATTAGGAACAATTAACAAATCTTTTAAATCCACTATGACCAATAGTGAAATTGAGGTATTTGCATAAAATGATTGCAAATGGCATATAGTGTTTGATTAAAAGAATGATTTTAAAATCCTTTTGAGTAATCTATTTTTTCTTCTGCATTTTTATAATACTTTGTCTAATGTAATTTTTTTATACTTTCATATATATAATTTTAACATTTCAGTACATATAAAAACTAAATATGTAAAATTAACTATACATGTCTGTAGGACGGGTTATGTGAGCTGAGAAATACTTATCCCCATGCTCTGCTTGGCCCCGTATGGAGATTTAAAGTTGATTCTCATCCTCCACTCCATTCCCTATTTCCTACCTCAATCCTTGCCCCGTTTGGGGTGAAAATAGGGCATGTACCTGCATAACCCGCCCCTATTGCCATCTCTAAGCTCTTTCCCTTGACTATAAATGTAACTGATCATGATCTTATTGTCCATATAAAATTTGATTTTTTGGGTGGTGGTATAAGGTAATCACTGTACATTCTAAATTTTAATATATAATAGTTCTTTGAAAAAAAAATAAAAAGGAACATAGAGAGAATATTAGTTTGCAAAGTGATTTTTGTAAACTATTTCTTTTGTAAATTGATTATTTTCCTTCAATTAAATAAGCAAAATACAATAAACTTCTTATCTTTTTATTTAGAAGGGTTTGTCCACTGTTCATGGCGTCACATATTATCAATGGCGAAGCTGGATCTTTTGTACTTCTTTTTGTCAGTAGTTGTATGATCTCAACATAGCCCTCAATTATTGGATTGCAAAGGTGGAATATATACCATATATAGACGTGCATCAGACTAATATATATGGACACACTCATTCATGTGACGTGAAATATCAATCAATGTGTTGCTAGTCAATTAAATAGAATTAATTCTCTTTGATGTATGAGGTATGGCCTTTTGGCTATATAAATGTCTTTAACATTCATCTCCCGTAAGAGATCCTCCGGACTGTTTTCCTTATACTGTTCCTGTTCCAATAGGAATTTTCGCCCATTTTCATTTGTTCTCTTTCATTCTCCCTGCCTTTCTCTGATTATGTTAATGTTCTGTCAACAAAAGAAAGAAAGGAAAACAAAGTAATTAGAGAAGCTGAATTTCTATTTCAATAGAGACGCCCTTTGCAGACACAATATGTTATGCTTAATGCCAAGTATATATCTAGGCCTACATTTCGAGAGCCAAATATTTTAGCATGTGGCTACGATGCATTTTAATCATACGTATTTATGTATGTATGCATCCAATTCAGAGCTGTTGATGTTTATACCAATCGATCATAGAAGAAAGATTCTGATTCATTCCGATTAAGCTTCCTTCCTATTGATCGTCTTCTCTATTTCAATCTTCTTGTGCTGTGTCCTGTGATGATACTTTAACATTTTAGATTTTATACACAAGGTGAATGATGGCAAAATATTTTCTGGAACAATTTTTGTAATCATTGTGTTAACCTGTAACTGCAGAAGAACGACAATGGATGACTTAGCTGCTTATTGCTTAGATATTCGATCTCTCATTGGATGATAAGGACATGGGAGAGATAAAAAGTACAATGGAAGCTCTAAATAAAGTTGATTTAGGCTTGGCATACACTTCCGAAAAGTTGATGAATTTGGACAATCTACTATTGCATGTAGTGGCTTGTGAAAATGATTTTGAAGCAGTGAGTACTGAAGATGATAACTTCCCTCAGGACTTTGTTGAGAAGGCATTTACACTTGATCTCTTACACACTATTCTAATTAATGAGATACGAGATCAGGACAATTTCATTAGTGGTCTTCAAGCCCTGACTGTTAGCACACGCGACAACATATTTTCGTGTGAAAATTTGATGCAATTGTATAATGTCATGGGAGATAAGCTGCATGAATCTGAAGAATTATTAAAACAGTCACACGAGCGTATCATAGAGGTGAAGATGCAGTTAGCCGAAGACATATTTTAAGAATGTTGGAAAAGTCTCTTGCTAGAGAATTAGATCTTGAGAAGAAGTTATCTGAACTAAAGCAAAATGAAGAAGACTTAAAACAAAAGTTACACTTAACCGAACAAATAGGTATGTGCATGGAGGAGGCTGTAGAGGTAACTTGGGGTAGGTTCTTGGAGGCCAATAATACTGCAGAGGTGCTAATGGGAATCTAAAAGGAAATGGAGGGTCGACTTCAAATGGTTCACTTTCATATGAATAGTTTCGATTACACGAGAGCAAGAACTGAAACTTAATCTCCAAGATTGTTTAGATCAGTTGGATTCCAAAGAGACAGAAATACGAAAGCTTAATAGCAGCATTACACAGCTTGTTGCTGACAATTCTAAAGTATATTCGTTAAGGGAGAAGGTAAAACTGCTAGAAGAAACACTAAGAAAATCTGAGTCACAGTTGAAGGAGGCTTATGCATCCAATGAAGCAAGTCAAAATCAAGTTAGAGAAATGGACGATGAGATTGAATCTCTAAAAGAAAGCATCCATGAAGCAGAAAGCAGAAAGCAGGATGCCGAGTCTAGAACATCACAATTAATAGAGACAAACATGGAATTAACAGAAGAACTTGGGTTCCTTAAAGGTAGTAATAATAGAAATGTAGAAAAGGTGAGTTTGCACCTTTAGGTATGATAATATGTTTATCTGTCTGAAACATGGAGTCCTCTGTGGGTGATCAACTTTTCTACTTGACATTTGCAAATGGTAATTTTATCACATCTATAACCTAATTTCAGAATATAATGACTCAGGTGGAGGAATCACCTAGCATTGCATCTGCAGTTCAGACTGAGACAATGATGACCTCCGCTAGATGACAGTGCTGCTATTGTTCTAAATTCTACAGGCTGAGAATCAGGTAGAGGCTCGGAAGCATAGCCGAATATACACATCTTCATAATAGTCTTTGTTTTTCTTACAAGCAAACTACTACTTTTAACTATTTCTACCACGCTTGACGACATTGATTGGCTTGTTCGCTGTGTACAATTTCTCGGATGCATCACTAATTACGTTAGCATTCATGATTAATGTTGGGTCTGGATTGTTTTCATCTTGTTCCTAAAGTAATCATATTTGACTGCAAAAAATGGAGTGTCAATGAATACATGTAAATGTACCAAACATCAGATTCTTGCTCGTACTATATTGTTAATGTTAGAAGTTATGCAGCGTAAGTATGGATAAATTTCAAAATAAAAAATGCAGAGTTGTTCAACAGACTAAATCTTGTTACATAAGAAAATGATTGATGTAACAACTTGATGAAAAATAGAAACTGTTACACGTGATGTTGCAACATTAACTGAAATATCTATTCAATCACAGACCATTAGCAGTCTGTTTCTTGTCTGGTCAGTTTGTTCCACTTAATGTATCAACATAAGTAGTAACAGTATGCAACAGCGAAAATAATAAAACTTGAAAGTAAAACAAAGAACACCAAGATTTAATGTGGTTCAACCGTGTGGTCTACATCCATGGGACCTCCCCTGGTCCAACAAACCTGTTCATTAAAAAATAATTAATTACATCATCAATGGACTTACACAAGTAAAGACTCCCTCTTATCCTTTGACGCCTAGATGAAGAAATCCTTAACGAACTTTGGTTTCGTGAGCTCCCCTCAACTTGCAACGTTCTCTCCCGAGAATAACACCTTCTTCTCCCGAAGAATGAATAAAAGAAACAGTAAACTAATCACTCAAAGACTTAAATAATTTTCTCATGACTCACTGTCATAACAAACCAAAGATGCAACACTTAATACAATAAAAGACTGAAACACAGATAGTGTTGCAACATCTCTTGGAACACTGGACAGAAAACCTCTCTCGTATTTTCTCTTGTAACTTTCTGTTTCTGCCTCTATTCTTTTTTTGCCTTCACTCCCTCCACCATTGCTTTCGAACGACAAGTATATAATATGGTGACAGATCACCAACCGACTTAGGCCTCAAAACATTCCAAAACAATGTGCAATAAATGTTTTACCAAATCAGTCCAAGCTTCATATGGTAACATGCCAAAATATGGTTCTTGTACCCAGCATGGTAAGTTTCCGAAAATATATTTCCTATAACACAAAAATAAAGCCAGCATATATATGGAAAAGATCATGAGATTTTTGCAAAAACATAGCCAACCAAATTAGACCAAATTAGCACAGGGGCACAACCTCAACAATCTCCCCCTTTGGCTTTGTTTTGGCAAAAACCATGATTAAGGAAAGACAGTGACAGTGTATATCACAAAATAGCAACAGAAGCAGTATCATAAGTATCATAAGAAAAGAACAAACAACTGAACTAAAACTAATTCCCCCTTTTTGCCAAACCAAAGTCAAAGACAGACATAAAACTAGATCAGGAGATGAGGGGAAGAATTTAACTAGAGGAGGAGCCATTAAGTGTGCCATCAAAGCATTTTGGCCCTTGAGAAGTTGAACCAAAGTCTGGTTAAGCTGATCCTGATTAGCCTGAATATTCCCTTGCTCTTCTCGGATTTTTTCAATGGCCTCGCGAAGTTGCTGAAATTGTTGCAACAGGGCAGACTGATCAGCAGAAGAACTAGCAGCATCAGTGCTAGGAGCTGATGGACCTTCAGCATGCTCCCCCGTAGTATCATCTTTGTGAGCCCCCTGCAAAAATTTTCTAGAGAACAGCAAAGAAGACCCTGGTTTGTGTAACACTTCATCAGGATCAAGAACCTTGTGTTGTGACACGAGAAACACACAGATAAGAGAGGGATAGGGCAGATACTGACTAGAAAAGTTTTTAGCAGCTTCCTCAATGATGCGCTCGAAAATAACCCGACCTAGATTAAAATTAACCCCAGTACCTATAGAGTACAGCAATCGGCCCATTGTACTGCTGAGAGTAGTGGAATGCTTATTCGGATACCAGTTTGCCATAGCCATTTTATGCAAAGCAGCATACTTAGTTGTGAGCCTATTCCCTGGCAATCGGGAATCAGAGTTCCACTCAAAAGGCTCACCTATGAGTTCTAAAGCAATAGTAGACAGAGACACATCTGGTATAATCTCGGTAGCAGGCATACATCCTAAGAAATTACTTAGAGATGCAGGCGAAAATTCGAACACATGGCCGCGCACAAAAATCTGATGATAATATTTTGATGTTGCAACACCGACATTGATATGCAGATTTGAGTAAAACTCATAAACCAAATTGCTAGAAAAAGACTTTATCAAAGCAAACGATCCTAACAGATTCATTTCCCTCAGTAAGGCGAGTACCCCTGTTCTCTGATATGATTTCTCATTCAGTGGTTTCTCAAGAACAAACTTCCGCTGTGACACGATTTGAAACTTTTCTTTTGATTTAGAAAATCAAAATTGTGAAGAGTAAGCAATGGAAGGATCATACCCTGGACATGATCGTTTTGCCGTCTTGGATGGCCTGGGTCGTGAAGACTCAGCAATTTTAGCCCCTTTGCGTTTGAAGCTACCAATGTGTTTCTTCCTTTTGGTCATCGATCGCTAACCATCTTGGTCAGGTGGTGCTTCAGTTTCAGATGGTGCACTCGATACCACAACCTTATCTGGGACAGAGACAGGTGTGCTATTCGACTGCGCATTGAGTGACTCAATAGCAGCATGACTCGTCCTACTCTGTTCAGTCGTTGCCTTGAAGGAAGATGATGTTGTGACAGGTGCAACCTTGGGCATTGCATCAGAATCTGACGATTGTATGTCCTGTTTGTGGTGAGATGGGGTTTTGGTGTGAACAACCACATCCATGCCTGTCGGAGTCCACCGAGGGTCAATGAAGGGCCCTTTAGCCCTTGCTTTGGTTGTTCGAGGTCGGAGTAACCCACTAGTGCTTGTGTCACTGGATGATGTTGCATCGCCGCCTTCAGTCGCTGGTGGAGGAGATGGTTCATCAATGGTAATAGGTTGTAACAACACCCCTCCATGTGCTCCAGATTTGGGGGTTCCCCACCATCTTCCGCCTGATCGTGTTTTTACCATGGTTGTGCTGCAAGAGTAGATATAGCAAAGATCTCGAAAAAAAACCACAGAGAAGATGAGAGAGACAACAGTGAAAGTGATGCACTATTTGAACACGAATGGCAGAGTAATGGAAATACAAAGAAGCGAAAATTATTCAATTAATTGTGCCTTAATTGTGGGTAACTGCCCTGCAATTTAGCCAATCACACGATCTTGGGAAGTTCAAAAATTAAAACAACAAAAGTACGTTAACTGCCAATTAAGGATATCCAAGTTTCCCGCTCAAAACAGAATAACCCATGTGTTATACGAAAGTTACAACATTTTTGACATAAGTTATCATAATACAAACATGATGAGTTTAAAAAACTTTTTTGCAACCGAAAACAAACTAGTAATATATCCCACTGTCTTTAGATCCACCAGGAGTTTCTTCCCCCCCCCCCCCCCCCCCCTCCCCCTCCCCCTCCCCCTCCCCCTCCCCCTTTTTTTTTTTTTCTTTTGTTCAAATTTGAAGACAATAACAAAAAAAAAGACATGAGTCCAGTCAGTATGAATTTACTCAAGAAGCTTTACTTGTCAATACCCATTTCAGTCAAGGATTTAATTAATGAACCATGTGTGTGTGTGAGGCTGAATTCTAAAACATATAGCTTTTACCATCAAACCTGCAAGCTGTAGGAACTCTCACAATCAGCTCAAACATACTTGATCGTCTATTCATCTAGTAGGAAACCACAATATTTTTCTTGTGTCAACTCATGTTGTAACTAGTAGCTTGCACCCTGTATTTCTTTTCATATGTATTTTTTTCACTCATGTTGCAACTGGTAGCTTTCACACTAATCTCTTTTATTTTGGATTAGGTAGCTCTTTCCAGTGTTTGATAACCATAATATTTCCTGCCCCTTTTTTTCCTTTTTGATCTCAAGGATGAATAGAATACAAGAATGGATTTAGAAAGACTTCTCTCTTTATCCCTAGTCATCAGAAAGTTCAAGCTCCTGCATTTGCAGATCATTAAGATTAGCTTTCTCAATCAGTATTCAGTGTGTACAAGGAAGTATGGGTCATAAATTAAATCACTAGCTGAATTGAATATCCAATTTTCAGTTTTCTCAAGTTTATTTCATGTTACTGATGTACGTCATGTTGCAACTTTAAATACTACAAATTCCTATAGCCTTTCTTAGGGTCTCAAATCTTAGAGTATCCAAAGCTTTTGTGAAAATATCTGCCAATTGTTTTTCTGTTGCAACATATTCTAAGACAATAACTTTGGTTTCAACAAGTTCACGTATGAAGTGATGCCTTATGTCAATATGTTTGGTGCGAGAGTGCTGAACAAGATTCTTGGATATGTTAATGGCACTCAAGTTATCACAATAAACAGTCAAAACCTGATTTTCAACTCCATAATCATCCAGCATTTGTTTCATCCAAAGAAGTTGTGCACAACAACTTCCTGCAGCTATGTATTCGGTTTCTGCTGTTGACAAGGAGATTGAACTTTGCTTCTTGCTGTACCAAGACACCATGTTATTACCAATGTAGAAGCATCCTCCTGTTGTACTTTTTCTATCATCTGCATTGCCTGCCCAATCAGCATCACTAAAACCAACAAGATTGGTGTTAGTGTCATTTGTAAACCATATTCCAAGACGTACTATACCACTCACATATTTGATTATCCTTTTTACAGCAAGTAAGTGAGATTCTTTTGGATTTGCTTGATATCTTGCACATACTCCAACACTGAAACATAAATCTGGTCTACTTGATGTAAGATACAATAGGCTTCCTATCATACTCCTATATAAACTTGGATCAACAGATTTTTCATTCTCACTCCTAGTCAGTCTAGTGGTCACACTCATAGGAGTTCTAGAAGTCTTGGCAGATTCTAACCCAAATCTTTTAACAAGATTTTTGGCATATTTCTCTTGAGATATAAAGATCCCATCTGCACATTGCTTAACTTGCAACCCTAAAAAGTATGTTAATTCTCCAACCATACTCATTTCAAACTCATGTTTCATATGCCTAACAAACTCGTCAACCTTATTTTCAGATGTTGCACCAAATACAATGTCATCAACATAAATTTGAGCAATGAGGATACCTGAACCAGACCTTTTGATGAATAAGGTTTTGTCTACTCCCCCTCTCTGGTAGCCTTTGTCCAGCAAGAATTTCGTCAATCTGTCATACCAAGCTCGTGGAGCTTGTTTCAATCCATACAAGGTATTTTTCAATTTATACACATACAAGGGATAGTGAGGGTCTTCAAAGCCTTTAGGTTACTCAACATAAGCTTCTTCATTTAAAATGCCATTCAAGAATGCACTTTTTACATCCATTTGATATAATTTAACCTTTAACACACATGCAATGGATATTAACAATCTAATAGATTCAAGCCTAACTACTGGAGCAAAGGTCTCATCAAAATCCACACCCTTTATTTGTGTATATCCCTAAGCTACAAGTCTTGCCTTGTTTCTAGTGACATTCCCACTTTCGTCAGTCTTATTTTTAAAGATCCACTTAGTTCCAATTACATTTGCATTTTTAGGCCTAGGAACTAAAACCCAAACATCATTCCTTACAAACTGATTCAACTCATCTTGCATGGCATTTATCCAAACTTCATCCTTTAAAGCTTCAGTTACATTTTTTGGTTCAAGAGTTGTCGTGTAACACATAAATCTTACCATGTCTCTATAGTTCCTCCTAGGTTTACCTCTGGTTTGAATTCCATCATGTATTGAGCCTATAATATTAGTTGGGGCATGATTTCTGTGGACATGTGGCAGTTCCACTTGAGTTCCTTCACTACCGTCTTCTATAGTTCTGTCACAAGTTGTAACATCTGGTGAGACATTACTCGACTGCTCCGCAATTCTGTCTGATGTTTCATCTGTCTCAGTCTCACTGGGTTTTGAAGTTCCTTCTTCTTTCATTGTTGCAGCTTCTTCTAACTCGTTGGAATTTGTTTTACTACCACTGAATTCTCCTGTCGGTTCTCCTGCAAATTTTTCCACTTCGTCAACTACCACATTAACAGATTCCATTATCGTTCTAGTAGTTAAATAGAAAACTCAAAAAGCACGACTGTTTGTAGCATAACCAAGAAAAATGCCTTTATCACTTTTAGCATCAAATTTTCCTCTTTGTTCTCTGTCATTCAAAATGTAACATATACTCCCAAACACATGAAAATGCCTCAGTGAAGGTTTCTTACCTTTCCAAATCTCATAGGGTGTTTTAGAAGTACCTAGACGTAAGAGAACTCGATTTATAGTGTAACACGCAGTGTTAACTGCTTCTGCCCAAAACCTGTGAGAGAGTTTTTTATCATTCAACATTACACGAGCCATTTCTTGAATGGTTCTATTCTTTCGTTCAACCACACCATTCTGTTGTAGGGTCTTCGGAGCTGAGAATTCATGGGTTATTCCATGCTCATTGCAAAAATCAGTGAATGAGTGATTCTCAAATTCTCGGTCATGATCACTTTTTATTCTGATGATTTTCTGAATATTGCATCATTTCTCATTTTTCAATTTTAAACACAATTTCTTAAATACATCAAAAGTATCAGACTTTTCTCTGAGAAAGTCCACAAATATATATCTTGAAAAATCATCCACACAAACAAACACATATCGCTTACCTCCGATGCTTTCGGTTTGCATTGAACCCATAAGATCCATGTGCAATAGCTCCAAGATATTCTTGGTTGACACATGTTGCAACATCTTGTGAGATGCTCTTACCTGTTTACCAATTTGACAGGAGCCACACACACCTAACTGCTTATTTTTCAATTTTGGCAATCCTCGGACTGCACCTATATTCACAATTTTGATCAGCAAGTCATAATTTAAATGTCCCAATCTTTGGTGCCAAATCTCAGCATTGTCCTAGGAGCTGTTGTAACATGTCACTGGTTGTTTCTGTGATGGTGTAAGCATATAACAGTTGTCAGACGACCTTTTACCTGAAAGCACACAATTGTTTGTAGTGTCTAGCACATGACAACCATCTTTAGTAAATTTTACATGTAAACCTTGATCACACAGTTGACTAATACTAATAAGATTAGCTTTTAAACCATCAACGTGTAGTACTTTCTTGAGTTTTGGAAAACCTTCAATATCCAAAGTTCCTCTCCCAAGTATTTTTCCTTTAACACCATCACCAAACGTAACTTGTCCTTCATCTCGCTCCTTGTAGCTATTCGAGGCTTTTCGCATTCCTGTCATATGTCTAGAATACCCACTATCAAAATACCAAGAGTCAGTAGTACAAGCATGCATCGAAGTATAAGCAACACAACAGGCTAACTCAGTTTTCTTTACCCATAATTGTCTTACCTTGTGTTTCCGAGAAGCATGTGAGGATCTTTTCTGCTTACTATGAGACTTACCTTTCTCTTGCATTCTTTGAAGTTTGAAACAATGAGGTTTGATGTGGCCCGGTGCGAAACAGTAGTGACATGTAGGAATGAACCAATTTTTCTTTTTCCTATATTGCCTCTGTAATGTTGTTGCTGCTGTCGCAACATTAGACACCATGGCACTTTTTCTGCTGTTCTGAGTAGTTGCACCTTTATGTTCAGATTCTGGGTGATTAGAACCTTTCACAAAAATAGTTGTACCAGAAGATTCTCCTTCATAGAAACTAAGTCCACTATGATCTCTACTTGACTTTTGTATGGATAACATGTGATCCAATTTTTCAGTTCCTGGGTTTAGCATTTTTACATTTCGCTGCATCTGCTTCAAATCATGTTGCAGCATCTGTACTTCACACAGTCTTTCTTCAACCAGTTGTTCTAGTTCAGCCTTTTGTTTTTCCAGTTCAACAATCATGAGTTCTAGTCCTTGGTTTTTCTTACACACTGCCACCCACTTTTCGTACATGTTCTTGTATGTTTTCATGACTTCTTCATCATCTAATTCACCATCAATATCCGATTCATCACAGTCAGACTCACTTATTTCCCCATAATGATCATCTGTTGTTGTAACAGCAGTACCTGCTCCCTCATCCATACTAATCTTGCCTGGTGCTGTTGCAACAGTGAACGCAACAAAGTTCCCAGTGTGCTCTCCTTTACTTTCTGAGGAGTCTTCCGATTCTGCATCACTCCAGGTAACCTTCATAGCTTTTTTTTTCTTTTTCAAAGTGTTTGCACATTCAGCTTGAATGTGACCAAACCCCTCGCATTCACGGCATTGAATACCTTTGCTCTTTTTCTTCTCATCAACTGATTTCAAGTTTTGTTTTTTAACAAAATCTGTTGTTGTTGCAGCCTGAGGTTTCTTATCAAAGTTTGATTGTTTAAACCATTTTCTTTGCTTATCCCATTTTTTCAGAACTCTATTGAAATTTTTGGTGAGCAAAGCTAAGGATTTAGTGATTTCAGATTCCTCATCATCATAAGAGCTATTCCTTTCCACATTAGACTTTAACGCAATGCCTTGTTCTTTCTTCTTTTGCTTAAACTTCATTTCAAAAGTCTGAAGGGACCCCATTAGTTCATTAAATTTGATTTCATCCACATTTTTTGATTCTTCTATGGCAGCCACCTTAATTCCAAATCTATCTGGAAGAGAGCGCAGTGTTTTCCTCACTAGCTTGTTATCAGAATATTTTTCTCCCAAAGCAAAAGATTCATTCGCAATGTCGCACAATTTTGCATTAAAGTCTGCAATGGTTTCATCCTCCAACATCCTTAATTCCTAAAATCTGGTGGTAAGCATCTGCAACTTTGATCTTCTGACTGACGCTGTTCCTTCATATGCCGTTTGTAATATCTCCCAAGCTTCCTTCGCAGATTCACATGTTGAGATTAACTTGAATTGATTCAAGTCGACAGCATTGAATATTGCATTCAACACCTTAGAGTTCCAACTTGCCGAAAGATCTTCATCCTTATTCCAATCTGTTTCAAGCTTAGTTGTAACATTGCCCTGAGCATCTGTTTTGGTAGGGGATGTCCAGCCAGTAAGTATAGCTTTCCAGGCTTTTTCATCAATAGACTTGATGAACGCCCTCATTCTAGCCTTCTAGTAGGAGTAATTAGCACCATCCAACATAGGTGGTTTAGAGATCGAACCACCCTCACGTAGAGTGTCCATACCTATTTATGCAAAACAACTTTATCCCAATAATCTAACCGAATTATTTTGTAACCTGCTCTTGATGCCACTTGTTAGAAGTTATGCAGCGTAAGTATGGATAAATTTCAAAATAAAAATAGCAGAGTTGTTCAACAGACTAAATCTTGTTACATAAGAAAATGATTGATGTAACAACTTAATGAAAAACAGAAACTGTTACACGTGATGTTGCAACATTAACTGAAATATCTATTCAATCATAGACCATTAGCAGTCTGTTTCTTGTCTGGTCAGTTTGTTCCACTTAATGTATCAACATAAGTAGTAACAGTATGCAACAGCGGAAATAAAAACACTTGTAAGTAAAACAAAGAACACCAAGATTTAACGTGGTTCAACTGTGTGGTCTACATCCACGGGACCTCCCCTGGTCCAACAAACCTGTTCATTAAGAAATAACAAATTACATCATCAATGGAATTACACAAGTAAAGACTCCCTCTTATCCTTTGACGCCTAGATGAAGAAATCCTTAACGAACTTTGGTTTGGTGAGCTCCCCTCAACTTGCAACGTTATCTCCCGAGAACAACACCTTCTTCTTCCAAAGAATGAATAAAAGAAACAGTAAACTAATCACTCAAAGACTTAAATAATTTGCTCATGACTCACTGTCATAACAAACCAAAGATGCAACACTTAATACAATAAAAGACTGAAACACAAATAGTGTTGCAACATCTCTTGGAACACTGGACAGAAAACCTCTCTCGTATTTTCTCTTGTAGCTTTCTGTTTCTGCCTCTATTCTTTTTCTGCCTTCACTCCCTCCACCACTGCTTTCGAACGACAAGTATATAATATGGTGACGGATCACCAACCGACTTAGGCCTCAAGACATTCCAAAACAATGTGCAATAAATACTTTACCAAATCAGTCCAAGCTTCATATGGTAACATGCCAAAATATGGTTCTTGTACCCAGCATGGTAAGTTGCCGAAAATATATTTCCTGTAACACAAAAATAAAGCCAGTATATATATGGAAAAGATCATGAGATTTTTGCAAAAACATAGCCAACCAAATTAGACCAAATTAGCACAGGGGCACGACCTCAACAGTTAACATTTATGTTTATCTGTATGCGGTGTGGAAGGAAAGGAATCAAAGGATCTTCTGCAAGAAGTTCGTCTCGGAGAAAAGTATTGTTGCTAGCATTTTCTATACTATTAGGTTGAAGATTTACAAGTGTAAAAAGTATAAAGATAGTGATACAAATAGATTTTTGTGTAGGAATTGGAAGTTTGAGAATGTGTTGATTTAGGCTTCCCTGTTTTTGGTTGTTGACATTATTGTTGAGCTTAATGAATTAGATTTGCTTTCCCAGCAAAAAAAAAAAAATTATGTTTATCTGTACATGGTCAATGTGAAAATTTGGAAAAATTCATATGAGAAAAATATATTTTATATTTTTGGAAGTACAATGCTTTCCATTTTCTCTTCTTCATTTTTGTTCATTATGAAGCAGCATAATGGTATATAGTGTAATGACCTGGTCATTTGGGGTCAATTAATGGCCACATAATTCTCACTACTAATTTATGGCTGAGTAGTTATTAGAAATTTTGAAAAAAAAATAATAATAAGGATAATTGATTACATTTCTACTTACTTTAGGACTCTTTCATCAGAAATAGGAAAAAAAATGATAAGGGCTAGAACGTTCAAAGTTTACGTTTACACTTCTTTATCCATCTATAATTGACTATATAAAAATATTGAAAAAAATAATAATTATTCTCTTTTAGGATACAGAATTAGAGAGGACGAAAATTCCTACTAACATGGTGATTAAACAATAAGTAATTTCTTGATTGGGGTTTTGTGCGGATTGGAAGAGTACTAGTTGAAAGTGTGTCTATTTGGTAGAATCCACGTTCTGTGAATTAATGGTAAATGAAACTTTCTTTTGTTCGTATATTCCTTATTTAAATCTTATCGTGACGATCTAATTAAGATGAATTAGACATGTCCCTATTGTATTGTCATATTTGAATGATTGACTGTGAGTGATGAATCGCTCCTGAAAATTTATGTATCGTATTCTTAGTTAATTTCCGTCATTTATTTCTAATTTTCCGCTCTTGTTTTTTTTTTCCTAACAGTGCCTATGCGTTTGTCATATTCCTGTACGTGTTGATATTGCTTGGTCGAAAACTTACTGACTTGTTTCCAAACTCTAAAAAAAAAAATTTTGCAATGCCACTTTGTTGCGTGGGGTCCACAGACCCTATTGTCTTCAAATTGCAGCCAACTTTTTTTTTATATATAGAATTGAACCAAAACAAAAGTTGCAAAGAACTGCAAGTTCCCTGCAGCAAATTTGCTATACCACTGTAGCGATCGGATTGTACAGTTTGGTCGCTGCAGACCAAATTATTTTACTTTATCTTTATTTTACTATTATTATTATTATTATTATTTAATTATTATTACACTTCGAAAAAAAAATTCGTTTTACTTGTAGTATTTAATTATTCTATGAAACTTTACCTTTTAGTTCCTTTTAGTTTCATTCTAAACTAAATGTATTGGTAATCAAGCTAAGTTGATATTTGAACAAGCTCTCATTGACCCTTTGATTGTTATGTTCTATTTTCCTTCCCTCCCACACTGTCATTATTATGTAAATAATCCATGTCATCTTTGGTCAGTTCCAGGCACTAATTTTCTTGCATCCCTATTTTATGTTTCTTCCCTAAAATCATATAAAGGATACATCTGAATACTTTCTTGGTTGTGAACTATTAATGGTACTGATACTGTTACGGTACCACTACAAAGATACTGTTACTGTGTTACACTTGCAGATACTGTTACCACTATTGAATAATTGGGCCCCCTACACTTACTGAACTGTACGTAACTGCATCGGTTGAATGCAGCCACAACTTTATTCCCTGATGTGTCTTGTAATAGTTTATATACCGTATAAGTTATTGAATGCAACTGAAAATGAAGTGTTTTTTGTTTGGACATCTTACGAGTATTAATAGTGATCTTCTGTTTGATGTGAGTCTTCCTGCAAGTCATACATATTGTTAATATCATCTAGTGCTATACTTTTTGGTCTCTTCTATCATCTGTCTTAATCTTTTGTTGTGGGATAAGTTCACTTACTGAGCTTTTGTTTGCTCACAATATTTGCTTCTGCTTGCTTTCTTTGCAGTTAAAACAAAGTAAGCACTTAGGCAATGGACATCCGAGCATGATGGGCTAAGCTAAAGAGACTTCATTTGTTTCATCTCTACTAGTACTGTTAGACTGGGATAATCAATTATAGTATTTTTGTTGAATGTGATAGATGAGGAATTTGACCTCCTCTTCTTATTGTATTTGGGGATTATTTTGTGGATTTTAATGTTATTTTGAGATTGGAGACTTGTTAAATTTTATGGTTTAGTGACTCTGATTATTGGTGTTGTGGTTGTGTGCCTAGCGAGCTTGAGAGGCTAGACTCTTTAGGCTCGCGGCATGTCACGTACCAGATCCTATTTCTGTAGTGGGATTTAAGGCGTGACATATAGAATACTAGAAGTGGATGGTCCATTTTCTGTTCACGGAAATGAAGCAAATTAAACTACTGGCCATTTGGTCTAGTGGTATAATTATTGTTTTAGGTGCGAGAAGTTTCGAGATTAATTTTAGGAGTTTACGACATTCTCGTAATGTAAAATTTGCTTAGGGCTCTCTTTGAACAAAAAAAAAAAAGAAAAAGGAACAAGGGAGAATTTTTATATAAAGTACAATGACTATTTCAGATTATATTCAAATTTCAATTGCTTTTTATATTGAAAAGATCAATTTAAATTTTAAATTTATAGTTCTAACCATGACTTTTGCTGGTAATGGAATTTATGATTAAGCAAAGTGAAATTGAAGAGGCCTGGAGTATACAGGGCTATGTTTATCCCCGTACTCGGGTAACGGTGGATATTAGGTGGATCAAACTTTTAGGGGGTTTTAAATTTAACGTTGACGGTAGTACTTGGGAAAATTCAGGGTCAGGAGGAGCAGGGAGAATTATTTGTGACAAACTTGGCTAATGGGTCATGGGGTTCGCAGTCAACCTTAAGACTTCTTCTAGTCTTCGTGCTGAATTTTATGCTCTTTGGAAGGTTTAAACTTGGCGCAAGCGTGTCATTTGGAAGAGTTGATTATTGAAACAAACTCTATTTTAGTTATCAACATGATCAATGGTAACCTGTGGAATTCTAATCCTTTGCGCCCAATGGTCAAAGATTGTAAGCGTATTCTTTCACGCCATGATGGTTTCAAGCTTGTTCATATTGGTTTTATATATTTATTTATTTAAATTTTGTCTGAGAAAGCAAAGAAAAATGATGAGAAATATATAATCTGAAATTTCGATGAGGAATTTTTGTATATATTAATGGCCTTCAAAATTCTCTGATTGCTTTGTGATCAGCTAAAACGTGTTGACTAACTAAAATATTTCTTATTTCTTATTTCTTATTTCTTATTATTATTTTTATTATTATGGTAGTATGATCTATTTGTTCGTTACCTTTAATTTTTTGAAAAAATGATTCAATTAGTCTTAAATGTTTGTTTATTTTGATATTTTAGTTTTAAACTTTTTAAATCAGACACTTTAATCCTAAGGGATACCATTACTCTATTAACTCATTTCTTTTAAATTTTTCATTCAAAATTTGACTGAAAAGTACATAATTGTCACGTAATTATATATAATTTATTTTTTATGCTGTCAAATTTTAAAAACAATTATCAACTTCATTCAACACAGGACAAAAAAAATAATACATAAAATGATATTATATATATTTCATACAGAGTAACAATAATGTATACAAATTACACTCGAGTAAAGAAAGAAAAGAGAGAATAATATATTACAGGATTAATCGTTTTATGATTAATTTTCAGATCATTCACCATTCATTCGAGATTCATATACATTCATTCATCGCTATCATCGCTATCATCGCTTTCATCGCTATCATCGCTATCGTCGCTTTCATCGCTATCATCGCTATCGTCGCTTTCATCGCTATCATCGCTATCCTGTTCTGGATTGGACACTTCCCTACCAGAGTCGATAATCTCACAAACACATGGTCGACAGAGGGGTAACAAGCAACTTTCACATTCAAAGACCGTGAACTTTTTACTCAAATATGTATCACACTTATCACAGTGGGATTTATATCTAGGTTCCCTCCTATAAGTGAGGGGATGTGGGTGATAGTCAATTTGAAGTGCACCCCCAAACTTCACACATCGCACGAAGCCAATTCTAGGAACGCAACGAGGATGGAAAGAGTTGTCGCATTCACGACAATGATATAGCCAGCGCTTGGGATGAATTTCGTACTCGCACATGTCGCAAATAAATTCATCCGGATGATAATAAAAAGGTGGAAAGCTTAGGACAAGAGGATGTTCATCCCACCTGTGTCTGACACTCCGAGGTAACATTGCGCATTTAATTGCCAAATTGAAGTCGCAACGCTCGCAACCGAAATTGACGTCTCCATGGTACCGCAAACAAGCTTTGCATAACTTATCGGAATTATTACATCGAACAAGGGGGTGGGGGTGAGCTTCATGTTTTATTGTACTAGGAAGAAGAGCGCATTTGATGTCCATCAAAAAGTCGCACTCCTTGCACTCATAGAAGAACCCATTAAAACTCCATTTGCAGATTGTACAATTAGAAAAACGAAAAAAGTCTTGGAAATGGCTGAGGGAGAGTTTGTGCTGTGGATGATGGGAAGATGATAGCTCTTTTGGTAGCTGAGCACAATCTAAATGGATCAAGTATTTGCATTCAGCACAAGTATAACATGTACCTGAAATGGGTTCACCGCAACCATCGCACACTGTCTCCTGATCATCATCGGTCATTTCTGTGTAATCATCTTGGACACTGTCGAGAATCAAAGGGTGATCATGGCTGAAGTGGTTAATTTCTGTTGATAATTCAATCTGTGGGATGCTATTTTGCTTGAGGAAATGTCGAATCAGTTGTGAAGATAATGTCTCCGCAGGCAAGCAGATCAAATCTGGTGTGACCCCACCATCACTAGAATTATAAAAAAAAAAGGCATTAATTGATAGATGAAATTAGCAGATCGAGCAAGTCTTTATACTTTTGATTTTTAATGGTTTTAGGGCCTGGAAAACAAAAGGAAAGAAACTCATGTGAAGAAAGCATGCAGATTATGGATTCTGTTGTCATTCTAGACGGATCGATTTTGATGCAAACATTGATGGTTTAAGTAAATCAATTAGACTATTTCATGGCAAAAATTACACAATTGCATAAATATATATTCTATAACCAAGAAAAAGTGACAAAGCAAAAAAGAATTAAGAGAGAATCTTACGAGTTAAAAGCATCCTCTTGGGACTCAGATGTGATGCACTTGAGATGGACGAAGTATCTACAAAGGCCACAATAATATACCCAATAAAGTGGGTGTAGTCTTTCACGACAGATATCACAATCAAATCCGTAAGACCGGTATTTTTCAGGAAGACAATAAGATAGGGAGAGAGAGTGAGGGTGGTCTTTGTGCGACGAGCTGATTGGAAGTGATCCACAAGTCTTGTGGATCCAGAATGAGCATACAGTACAATCATACAACTCATCTTTCTTTTCTATGCCGCAAGCATCACAGTTGAATAAAGCACTTCTTTTCTTGTGTTTTAAGGGGTGATGATGGCTTGTGTGTTTAAATATTGTGTCCTGATGGCTAGTGTTTTCAGATGTGCCTTCAACACTTTGTGCACATAAAACATCCACATCAAACCTACACTTGGAACAGTGATAGTTAAAACGACGCCAACCTTTTTTGCAGATATCACAATAGGATTCTTCATAAGGTGGTTCTGCAAAGAGTTTAAGTGGGTGTTGTGGATGCATTATATGTGTAATCTCTAATGGTAATTCGGCACAGGATTTGTGAAGGAAGACTTTACATCTGCTGCAACAATATGCTGTTGATCCAGAGACTACTGTTTGTTCACAACCATAACAAACAACTTTCTTGCCCTCATGATCATCTCCTTGCAAGTCCTTGATCAGTACAAGGGGATGATCATGGCTAAAATGATTAATCTCCATCTGTATCTTTTTCTCTCTTTTTTTGACTATTTTCCTCTCTCACGATATTCAAATGCCGTGATACAAGCCTGCTTTGAGAGTAATGACCCTAATAAATAGGTGAAAGTCAGCTCAAAGGTATGTGAGACTTCTCCTCCTGCTCTGAGTATTATTATGCCACCAAATTATTGTCCTTCCTCCTGATCATGTTATACTTTCATTGTGCACCACTGATCTTGTTCCTATACACGTGTTGAGTGTTCACACTTGGAAGGGGATCCTCTCGTAATATTATAATGTGGACGTCTAAAATTACACATCATATTAACATTTGACTAATTTGGACATTTCGATCTACTTTAATGAAACAATTTTGATCAGCTTATGTTAAAATCTGAAGATATATGGATCTCTTGATCATATGAAGTTAGCAGGGTTATATATTCTTCTTGAGTAGATGAAATTATTAACTTCTTTGATTTTCTATCCCATTGCCAAATTGAATTTTTTTGTCAGATCAAATGACTAACCAATTGAGGTGAAGTCTCGGCATAATCTTCTTGCACGGAAAGCCAATGAGATGTAGTCTGGTCGACCCAGTAGGAGACTTCCATCGATCGGATATTAAGTGACTTGGTCACTATTGAGATGATACAGATATGTTAAAAAATAGATATGTAAAGACACTTCATAAAGAATGGTGTCACCAAATTTATATAATATTTAGTTTTATTATTAAAGCTCGTACTTTGTGCACAAAACTAGTACAAACTTAGCAAGATATATGTAAGCAGCTGTGTGTTTTTAAATATCCGTTCTTCAAAATCCCTGGAAAATAGTATAGAATGTAGCTTTCAAACTATGGAAAGAAAAATAGATATATTATCTTACATATTCTTGGGTCACCAATTCTACATATTTTTGGAGTTTCAATATTAATAAAATACTTGTTTAATTAGTAAAAAAAAAAGTCATAATTAACAGAAAGAACATGAATATATCATCTTTTCCCTGTTAATTATGAATATATCATCTTACATCATCAAAAGATTTCAAGGGACAATCTTATCGGTTACCCTTTAAAAGTTCTATTGAACTTATTTGATTCATATGCAAAGTTTTTTATTTGACACGCATTTTAAAGACAGCATTATCTTTTTTTTTTAGACGAATTAAAATTTTTAGTGGACAAGCTTTTTAGTATAACAAGTGATGTTTATTAGGCGGTTAAACTCCATTCTTTTTTTTTTTTTTACTAACTTAGGAAAACATTCTCACTCAACTGACTTACAAGACATAAATCGGATTAGTCACTATCCACTGACATCGAATGGGTCACGCCGGCGTCTCCTTGTTGGTCTAATGGCTAAATGTGAACTAAAATCCCTATTAAACTAGCCCATGAGACATAGACCAGATTAGTCTCTACCCACTGACATCGAATGAGTCACGTTGGCGTCCTCTCGTTAGCCTAACGGCAAAACGTGAACTAAAACTCTCGAAGTACAGCAGTCCAATCCAAAGTATATATGTATCAAGTAAGTCAAGATAATCCCCAACGATAGTAGTCATACTCAAATCCAAAATCTTCTGACAAAAGAATTTGACCATTACCACTTAGGCGACCCTTGGGGTCAAATTAAACTCCATTCTTGTTGATATCATACTGAAAATTGCAATTCTTTTCATTTTTTAGGGAAACAAATTTAAAATTAATAACTTTATCTCTCTTTGTTAGCATCAATGTCTGAGGATATACATTAGATTTTTCACACTTGAAATAACAATTATATTCACTTACATACAACAAAATATGTAAATAAATTTTAGTTTCGGAATTGTCAAACATATAATTCAATAGTGACATGGAAAATTTTGGTAAAAGCACAAATGGACTTTAGTGCAATTATTCGAAAGCCTTGGTAAAAAGCACAATAGACAAGAGTGCAATAATTAGAAAGTTTGGTAAAAAGAACAAGTGGACCAGAGTCCAAAAATTCCAAAGATTGTGCGAACTGGGCCCGTTATCTTTTGTATTTTCCTTATGATGCCATTATCAAGCAAAACAAATTAATATGTTGAAGTGATTTGGTACTGTTGTACGTTATTTGCTTTAAATTACGAGATTAATTTTATGAGTGATATTTAATATGTATGGTAGGATTTGAACCTTATTTAAATGAAAATAAATAATTAAAATTTCAAGCAAAACAGTACAAATTGGTCATTACAATTAACTTAGCAGGACAAAGTGATTTATTCATGATGTGAACTGATTTTTATAGATTTCTCTTCTTAAAAGTCAATTTACATTCTTTGTTGCCAGTCGTTGGAGTCTAGCAAAAAGATAATATGAAAGGCAACCAGATTGAATAATTAGTATGTCATTCCTAAAATATATACAATAACCAATTTTATATGTCACTGTTTTTGCAGTATTACTCACAATTCACACTTTGTGTGATAATATAATGCTATTTATTTTTCTTAAATAAATGAATCCGATTATATATGTGGCACCTATCACATACAATCATACTACGAAGTAAAATTTGCATGCATAATTTTGGTGATATATAATTGGACTCACACGTGGACTTCCATATAATATATATATTCTTCATTTTCAATATTAAAGATGCAACTATTTTCTCTTTCGTTTTTTATATAGTATATTTGGTTATACTTTTCTATTTAGATAAAAAGGAAGAAACCTATGTGGTCCTTCTAGTAGCCATCGCTAGGATAATTGTTTTCTTTATTCATTAAGCTTTATTAGTTACTGAGTTGAGCTTGAGCAAAAGGGTGCTCAACTCGTTGGACTTGCGAGAGAGAAAAATGAAAAGAAAACAATAAAATTACATGCTCTATTTCATGATAATATTAGAAAATAGAAACCATTCATTATTTGGCAAGTATTGCTTTTCTGTACAAAAAACTCGATGGGGATAAGGGTAAGAGGATTTATTTATACCTAAAAATCAAACTATGAGGATTTAAGTGATATTTTTTTAAAACTTCAGGTAATGATTTGACAATTGCAAAAATCTCAAGAGCTTATTTGTCTTTGATCCGTAAATTTATAATCACACAGTTTTAAACAAATGATCAATAATTGTCTCACAGTACAAAGAAGCATGATCGCTAAAAACAAGAGAATGAGAACTTTTTACGTCCACAAACCCAAAAGTTAAGATTCCCTCATGACTTTTGTGTTTGATGAATCATAAAGATGAAAAAGAAAGATTTACTTGGAGCATTATTGGCAAGGGGCGGGTCTGCATCAGCGTCCGCGAGAGTTGCAATTTTTATTAATTTGGAAGAATTTTAAAAATTATATATATATATTTTTAAAAGAATTTAATATCTATATATGTTTAATTAAAAAAAGAAGTAATCTTTATTGAAAAAAATGTATTTATTTATTAAAAATTATTTATTTTAACCTTTACGAAGAAGAAGAATGATTTTTAGATATATATGGCCCTCAATTGATTGATATTTAATTTGGAATGCTCGTACGAAACGTGAGTTTGCTCATCTTGTCGATGAGGTGGATTCCAAATGGCAATAATAAAATACTTTTTTGTTTTTTTGAAGAGGATAATTCCATTAATTAACAAACAGAAATACAAAAGAGTGGGCCACCACAAACTGACAAAGAGCCCAGAAGAGAAAAACAAACTACAACTGCAACCAACCAAAACGGCAAGCCTAACAACTTGATCAACATCTCCAAACGGATAAGCATGAAAGCTGAACAGTGACTAAACGTCGACGACCCTAAGAAAATACTTTGAGAGGGCATAAAGTTGCTGGAGGGATAAGATCTCACAATCTTTTGATTGAATGTGATTATGCTGTTGTTATCGGTATCCTCATAAAGTCTTTGTCCTATTCTGAAGAGATGAATGTTGTTTTCGTTTGCTATATATAAAGTTATAAAGATGGTCTATCATAAAAGATATTGCAAGCGAAAATTTCACGTCACAATATTTATAAGTTGATTCATAAATTCAGTGAAGTTAATAAATGTGTTAATGCTTTAACAAATTTAGAGTCACGACAGTAATTTGAAACATCTCGAATTGACAACCTTTCAAAATGTGTATTATTGTTAATGGAGAAAAATATTAAGGCTTAAATATCTTCTCATTTAATTTAGTCTTCCCGATTTTCGTCTCTCTCGAAACAAAAAAAAAAAAAGAAAAAAGAAAAAAGAAAAAAGAAAAAAAGAAAAAGAGAGAGAGAGAGAAAAAAAAAAAGACTTCAGAGGAATCCAATGAAAATATTAGGATTGTTTATGAAGTTCGTTAAGTAGATTACCCTATAAAAATGAAGAATGTTGTCAAGTTTATATATTTAACTATCTAATAGTAAGGGTTCGTTCATCTGTCAAGGGTTTCTTTTCATCCTTTTACTTTTTTCTTAATTTGATTCGTAAGCACTCCCGAGTATTTTCTTTTTTTCCTCTTTTTTATTTATTTTTGTTTAAAAGAATCTAAATCGTATCACTCTCACAATCTTTCACATCAAGTCACAGCGATGGGCATGCTACGTACTAGACCAAAGACCTATTCGTTTCTCTTTTTCCTCTTTGCCAGGCAGCTAGAATAGTTTCTTTATCGTCCAAGTTTTATGGAAAAATGACAGAATAGGATGAGAAACGAGGAAATAATTATACGTCATTATTTATGCATGGAGGTCACTAATTGGTTCATATACATGATTCAAGCTCACATGAAAAAAGTTCATTGGATCAATCCAACAATTTTATTATTTTTTTTTCCTACACAGAAAATTTGAACTATTTTTTTATATTTTCTATATTTCATTTCACTTCAACAGCTTCTCTACATCTTATTTCAGATAATTCCTATTTCAGTTTCATTCTAACAGCTTCCATATTTCAAGAATTTTCTATTTTTGTTTTACTCCAAAATCCCTCATTATTTTAATTTAAAACTTTATTATTAAACTTTATTATTTATATTTGTTAATTGTTTATGTTGATTTTTAATTAAACATATTATTTTAGGTTTAATACCACTTTAGTCCCTTATCTTTGCCGTCATTGACATTTTGGTTCCTTATCTTTAAAAGTGCTACTTTTTAATCCCTTATTTTTTAAATTTGGGACATCGTTAGTCCTATTTGCTAAATCCGTCAAAAAATTAACGGTAGAAACATGTGCAAGGCACGTGACTTTGTTTTTTTTTTCAATTTGCAAGGGTATTTTGGTTAGAATAATTTTTTTAGTCAAAATACAAAAAAAAAAAAAAAATCATCACCACCATCTTATCCACCACCACCACCACCACCACCACCACCACCACCACTAACACCAACAACCATTAACATCAAGACCAACACCACCACCTCAAAAGGGGCTGATTTTAGTATTGGATTTTTTTACTGTTAGTATTTGATTGAGGTGGTGGTGTTGGTCTTGGTGTTAATGGTTGTTGGTGTTGGTGGTGGTGGTGGATAAGATGGTGTTGATTATTATTATTATTATTATTATTATTATTTTTTGTGTTTTGACTAAAAAAATTGTTCTGACCAAAATATCCTTGCAAATTGAAAAAAAAACGAGTCACGTGCCTTGCACATGCTTCTACCGTTAATTTTTTGACGGATTTAGCAAATATGACTAATAGTGTCCCAAATTTAAAAGATAAGGAACTGAAAAGTAACACTTTTAAAGATAAAGACCAAAGTGTCAATGAGAGCAAAGATAAGGGACTAAAAGTGGTATTAACCCATTATTTTAATTCCCTTGTTAGGTTTAGGGATACTTGTAGGGATTTTTTCATCATCTCTCTACATGTAGAGATGTTGAAAGATGAATGTAGAGATCTCTACATGTAGAAATAGTTGTAGGGATAAATAGATATGTAGGCAATGGGTTGGAGTTAGCCTTAGAAATGGCTTCCAAGACGAGACAAACGCTCAAGGTAACCATAAAATATGAAATTTAATTTAGACCATAACTTAAATTCACTTTGCCCCAAAGATTGTGTGAAGTGATCACTTATTGTAGTTTAATGTTTTAAATTCAAACTTATATCCTCAAATTTCAAATATTGTCTAATTCTTAACTGATTTAGAGCATAATTGAAATGCGACACTACACCATGAGATTTATAAAGGTAAATCCAATTTAGTCCTCATTAAAAAAAACAAACAAACAAAAAAAGAATTTGGCAAAGTAGTTCGAGTTTACCATAATATTATGTGAGAAAAACACGAACTACTTTACCATAATTTGGCAAAGTAGTTCGAGTTTTTCTTTTGTTTTGCCTTTTCTCTCCTTTCCATATAGGTAACCATGTATGTTTATATCTATACGAGCAATGTTAGATGTCACCCTTTTTCTATCACCAAATTATCACCTTCTAGTTGGCATGCCTAGTTGTCATGCCAACTAGATAAATTTAGTTCATTTCTCTCTCTTAATTTATTAACTTTATTTAATTTCTCTCTTTTCTTTTATTAAAATTTCTCTCTCTTTGTTTTTCCATTTTCCTCTCCTTAATTAGCGTTTTACTATATTCTCTCTCTTTCTCTTCTGTTTTAACCTTCCATACGTCAGTAAATTTTTTCCACTTAAAAATCACATAATTGGCTATTATACCCCAAAATTATGCAGACACTTTTGTTATCTCCATGTTTCTCTTTTTGATGTAGTGAGCACAAATATATATTAATAATGTATGTTTATATCCTTTACTTCACAATTGACTATGTCACTTCAATTGATATGCCAATAAATTCTCTCTCTCTTTTTTTTTTTTCTGTAGAAATAATATCTTAGATCTCATCCTAAAACCCGACCTTTGTCTTATATTTTCTAAAGAAATATTAGCTATTCTCAAAGCTTCCGTCCATAGACTTAATTAACTTATTTTTTTGCAATCTCAATCATATTTTTCATATTTTCATTTTATGTAATTCTCTCTAAAACTAAAAGAAGATTACACATACTAATTTCGCTATATTTTTGTTTATTACTTTTTATGTGCAACATAGAATTATTCTTCTTTTTGGTGCTAGTATATGATAATAATAAGACAAGTGAAAAAATAGTATAGATATCAAAAGTCAAAGTTGAAAAAGGAGGAAACTTTAATTAAGGGAGAGAAAAAATGGAAAAAAGAAGATAGAAAAATTAAATAAAGCTAATAAATGAAGAGAGAGAAATAGAATAAATTTATCTAGTTGACATGACAACTACACATACCAACTAGGAGGTGATAATTGAGTGATAAAAAGAGGGTGACGTTTAACATTACTATTTTAAAAAACATTTCTGCGAAGTTATTTTTACATAATGCAAAAAATCATTTTCATTTTCTTTTTCAAATATACCTCTTCATACTTTTTTAAAACCAACATTTGCCCTTAAAATTTTTAAAAGCTCAACATTGTCCAATTTAAGCTAAACAACTAACAGCTTTTTTTCAACTACACTTTTAACCAAAGTTCTATATCTCAAAAACTAAAATTTCACATTTAAGTCAAATACTCTATCACTTTGTATTCAAGCATCCTTATTTTGCTTTTATTTCAGAATCACTTTGTATTCAAGCATCCTCAATTTTCTTTTATGTCCTCCTTTGATACCCACATTATTTTTTCCAGTCATCGCATGTACAATATCTTTGTTAATATTGATATATGTTCTCCCGGGAATACAATAAATTTTTATCATATAAATGAGAGTTGAAATATTACCCGATGTTGTAAAGGAAAATCCTATCTCTTCTTTAAAAAAAAAAAATTATTTAATTAACATAACTCCGGAAAATCCGAAAGAAACATCAATATCATTTTAAGTGAGAAGGTAGACAAAAGGATCCAAAACTGAATTTTAAGTGAGAAGGTCAACTATGTCAGTATCTTATGGAACTGTTTTTTTTTTTTTTTTTATAAAAAAAATAAAACTAATTTATAATGAAAATCACTCCTTTACTAGTTACATGTCCACTACTCATTTTTTATGATCTTATTATTTACGTCTTATTCCAAAGCTTAAAGAATTACATTAATGTGGATCTCTATTACATAATTTTATCGCCAACCAGTAGTAGTAGCTCTCTAACTCTATTACATAATTTTATCGCGGATGAACTACACTAGCCTCTCCTGTGTTTTTAAAAATTACACAATATCCTCCTGTTATCCAAAACTTGTATAATACCCTCTTGAGATTTACTAAACTTAGTCCACGTGCCTTCTCCCCACCTTTTCGGCAACATAGACAATGGAACTACACAAAAAAACTTAAATGCCCTTAATTCTTTTTTTTTTTCTCACTTTTCTCTATTTTTTTCCTCGTTAATTCTATATACATATATGTGTGTGTGTGTGTGTTATATACACACACATACCAAACCAAAAAGAAAAAGAGATATATAAATAGGGTGGCTGGAGGGTTAACAGGGTGGAGTTAGGTAGAAAGGCTAATGAGATAGGGTGGGGTAGGGGCCTGACAAGGTGTCAATGGTTGGGGGTGGGGGGGGATGGGGTGGGGGGGTGATGATGTAGGGGGTTGGGGAAGATGATCAGAATAAACCTCCTGTGTTTGCCAAGTGATGTCAAGTTGGTAATTCACACATTCAGACGAGTTCGAATTTCATTGGGTAGGGGAAGGTGGGGGTAAGGGGAAAAAGTTGGTTATTCATACTTTACTTCAATTATTCATTGAGAATATAATTTTTCGTTTTCACCAAGTGATACCAAGTAGATAATTTTTACTTTTCTTAGTGACGAAGTGGTACCAGGTTCTTTTAATTGTACTTTTGAAATGCTTAAGTTTAATTTAGTTAATTGTAGAGAATTTATCATTATACTAGTTCATAACTGAGTACTAAAGCTGAACATTTTTGCTATGTTATAAGCTATAGTGAGAGAGTCTCTTATATGTAGAGTAATCGATCTTGGTCATTGGAGGACTTTCCAAACTCATCTTACTAGAGCAACATTGATCGATTTTCTCGGTTAGTATAAAATTAGAGCACAATATTGGTCAACCAAGTTTTAAAAAACTACAAGCGTACGGGTCAGTGTCATACATGATTGAGTGTGAGAATTGTATCCACAGCCACAGGAAGGCTTCTAAGTGAATTCTAGTAGAGTTTGTGTGAAATTTTACAGGGAGAATACCTTAAGTGTGCAGTGAGCTTGTCAAACCACTTAAAAATCCTTGCACATAAGAGAATTTTATTGTAGCATTGCAAATTTTAAAAGTAGTGTATTACTTTAATTTCTTAATCCTAATTCATCCCCTATTAGTATTATTACCTCATATAATATCTCAATTGTTAATTTAACTTGTTAGATTGTTCACAATAAGACTTGATGTTAAAATATGAAAAACTGGTAGTAATATTCGAAATACGTTGGTGTGGCTCTAGAATTAGTTACAAGAGTTTTATGGGAAGTCGTCTTCACCAAATTAGGCTTTTTTTGGATTTTATTTACTTGGCTTGAACTAAGTAGAATGACCCTTTTCTTTCATTGATTTTTATTTTCTTTGAAAGATAATCAATATTATGAAGTCGGTACAGGTATGGATTACGTATATTTTAAAATCTTATATTGGTGAATGTTTTGGATTTTTTGATACTAATTATTATTATCCTTAATTGTATCATGTTCTAATTTAATGCATAAAAATTATGGTCTTATTGTTTGAATCACTAATCTTTGTGTTCAATCAACTTATTATCTATTCTACATAATTGCATGACATAAATCTTTTTAAAATAAGTTTTAACACAAATAATGTGTTTGGCAACTATAGGGTGAATAGTACCATTTACTATTCACATGAACAATGACCAGGGTCAATGTTCACTGGAATAGTGTGTGACCATCAAGTCACTTGACGTACGGAGTTTTATGAGTTGCGTTGATTTTTCTATAAACATAAATATTAAAATTTGGGACCAATTAAAACGTGTTTCAATCGTGAATACCTATAAAACATTTTTTCTTGCACTTTTCACTTAAGCTTTGATAAGGACTACTATGTACCACTTGCACCATATCTTCAAGGTTGTGACCTAGCTAGGGTAGAATGAGATTTGAGCCCTTTTTAAGTGGGGTTTGAAATACACTAAGTTCTAGGTAATGCATTATCTTTTCGTTTGGATTCCCTTTCGCTTGTGATGGTCGAGTCAATCTAGCTAGCCATCTTTTAACTATATTACTAGTTGTCACCGTAACCGTATGTGGGTTTCAACATAGTGATTTGATGGGATTTCAGATTTTGTAGTATGGCTCAATAGTTTTGCACTGTGACTATAGCTCATTTGCGTGGCATACACTTATCCAAAACTAAATAAATAAATAAAAATATTTTATAAAGTTCGTTTTAGTTATGGCATGGTATTTGGATTTACCTTTCTTCTAATTGTATTATTTTGTGGATTGGTGAGGAATAGGTCTTTTTGCAAGGGCACATGGATAAAAGATTACCTTGGTAGTAGGACATTAGTCTTTCTTTTACATTTTTTTTGTTAATAATTGAGAGTTGTGTCTCCCCTTATGGTTGAAATTTTTAGTATAGTTATTACTATAGTTTTATGATCTTATAAATGCTTATATTTGTAGGTTTATTCAACAATTTATTTTGGGACTCGCGTATTTTTAGTTAGTTTGATTGGTTTAATCTTTATTTTTGAAATTAGAGCCTTGTGCGCTTAGGAAGGATACCTTTCTTTTTTAATTACATGACAGCTGCGTCCAAAATCGTCTTATTAGTGACATTGGGGCGTGTCAGGACTAGAAATATAGTTGAAACCCTACCTGGTTCAAAAACCACTGGAACATTTTAGGCCCAATGCCTTGGCTGCTTCCTGGCCATAGATGAGGAGAGAGCAAGAACTATTAATTAGCTAATCTAGTATAGTGGATGACATACTTCCAAATGATGGAAGTGATAACCAAGATGGTTGATGTGAAAAAACATTTCAACATTTTCTTCATTTAAAGTATTTCTTTAATTATTACATCAAACGATAATCATGATTATGATTATGCTGAAATAGTCATTAGTCTTTTACATAGTCGGTAGGACTCAGACCTCATCAGTCCAAACTAACTCTCCATGTAGGAGTGTTGAGTATTTCGCGTTGTAACCAATATGGATCAACAACCTCTTTCTTCTCTCTCAGCCTCTGGAAGAAGCTCCTCCACTGATCCATGGTACGCCTTAGACGAATACTCTTTTGACCTCCAAAGAGAAACTTGATCAATAAACATATACTGAAAGGAGGATAACGGATGATGATTCATGTGTGAATCCACTGAGGCAGCGCAAGCACATAAGCAATAAAAAGGAGCCCTGGTATCTAATCAGCTAAAACTTCAGAAGTAAAACTCGGGCCTCCATATAATGATAGAAATCAATCCTCTCTCATGAACGAAGTCTTGATATTCATATGATCGTCCATTTCTTCGTCATATTTTAATCCAATTCACAAGGTAATTAAAAAATATGCATCATCATTATTTTTACATATATTTCCAGGTTTTTAATCTGGTCCAAAGGGTTGAATTATATGTTTCAGGTAAAAATTACTGCAACGCTGTCCCAAGAGTCCAAGCTCTCCCAACTTAGTAAATGAGAGAGAAATCCCTCTTTAGGCATCAATTAATACTTATGGATCAATTTGTCACTCCTGTAAGATTTACTATTATAAGAATTTTTTCACAGCTTTTAACTGTGAATATCCTTGCTGCTAAGGTTCACACTTTCAGCTTTGTAACTAAAATTTTGCCTACCACTGGGGAGTCTATGGATGTAGAAGCCAGCCTGTGCAGGAAACAGCCACTCAACCATCACCAAAGGCAAAAGAAAAACTTATGCAAGCTAGTTTATTCGCGATATGAAATTGGAGGATGCAGATCACAATTACAATTATACTGTTTGGTTGCAATGCAAGTGCTCAGATTAGGCTGGGTTTTGTTGACAAGTTACTGATGAGCTGGCAGTTCCAAAGGAGAAAGAAAACGCAATGTAGGGGACATGGTAATGCACACAAACACACACAGAGGAAAGAGGAGAGAGAGAGAGATTACCATAAATACAAAGCCAACTGTTGCCAGTATTATCACTTGCATAAGCTCATCTAAAATCCCTGGAAGACCTTCATCATCTGAATCACCAGAACTATCACCACCACCCACCCCCACCACCACCACCTGGAGGATTTCCGCCACCGCCACCGCCACTGCCTCCATCATCAAAGTATTCTTGTTTTTTCATCTGCTCACGTAACACATCTTCTATTGACTGGTCTTTCTTTAAATTTCCCATGGCATTCTCAAGAGCCTTCCATGGAGAAGCCTGATGCCAATTTGAGGACAAGTGAGTTGAATTTGGAATCTTTTTCTTCGAATAATATTTGAGAGGCGGGGGGTTTGGATTTTTATTTTGGAGGGGCTGAGGAAGGATGTGATTAAAAGAGACAAAGATAACTACACCGGAGACAATGCTAATCAGTTCTATCGCCAACCGCTTAATCAAATATGCTTAAATTATACAAAAAGCAAAACGAAGATACAATTAAATTATGAAATTAAGCAACATCACTAACTCATGACTACTGCCTTGCAGTTACTATTATTTTTGGGTGGTGATATGCAACAGGAATAGTAAGTAGGTGGTATCAACACAGGTCATAAACAACCTCTTTAAATTAATAGCATTAATTTCCTAATTTAATTGCACTTGGACACCTCTTGGAAATTGGTATCATGCTGGTCCTTTGTTATTTACAGTAGAACCTCTTTAAATTAATAGTGTTAGAACTACCAAATTTTATTAATTTAGCTAGATATTAATTTATAGATTTATTTTTATTTTTTTGGCTTTATAATAAATATATTATGATTATGATGTCTTTTTTTAAAAAGTGACTTGTATTTTTTCGATCCAATTTGAAAAGATAGGTAATGAGAATAGAAGATAAAATTTAATTTAGTAGGATTAGAATAAAGTTTCTCTAATCTCGCATCCAAGTCTTTGTAGGATTATGATGAAAACTAATTTCTCTAATCTTGTATCATAATCCTTGTAGGATTATCTCAATTTTTTTCTTTAAATAATTAAATATGAGATTCAACTAAATTTGAAGTTCAACAAAAGAAAAGTTACTCTTCATTCATATTTTAAGAAAACCTCATGGTCAATTTATTATGTACTTTTTAGCTAATTAATAATTTATGAAATATTTGAATCAATAAAAAAAAAAATATATATATATATATATATATATATATATATATATATATATATATATATATATATATATATATATTTAAATGTATTATCTTATAATTTTATCAAATTATCAACTTTTTACATTGGTCCCAAGTCAAGACACACATTTTTATTAATTAAAAGAGATTATTAATTTATCGAGTATTAATTTAAAGAGGTTCTACTGTAATTTAGTATAGGGTAAATTTCACACTTAGTCCCTATTGTTTATATGCTTTTTCAATGTAGTTCCTAATATTTTAAAATTTTCATAGTGATCCCTAATATTTATAAAAATTATTCAAAATGGTCTCTATTATTCAAATTTAGCCAATTTGGTCCTTATTATTTTTCAAAAAAAATTAATTTAGTGTCTATTGTTTCCTAAAATGATCATCATCGGTCATTTCTGTGTAATCATCTTGGACACTGTCGAGAATCAAAGGCTACCAATGGGCATCAACTAAAATTTGCTAAGAGCCATCAACTAAATTTTGTCGCTAATTTAGTGACGAAATTACGATATGTTATTAACATTCCGTCGTAAATCTATCGGCCATCACTAATCCGTCGCAATGTTGCGAGGAATTGATAACGAAATTTAGTTATGAATTTTTATGTTGCAAAGTCGTCGTTAATCCATCACTAATTAGTGACGGAATATTTTTCATCGCTAAATCTATGGCTATTTAGCGACGGAAAAAATTCCTTCAATAAAAGCCATCCCCCGTTTCAATTTTTCTAGCATGCATGCATCAACTAAATTTTGTTGAAAATCATCAACAGACACCAATCAATTAACCAGCCTCAAGCCATCAACAAACATAAACAAATTTTGCTGAAGGCTACCAATGGGCATCATCAATTCCGTTGAAGAAACTAAAGATTCACAAGGGCTTGGAGGAAAGTATTCCAAACCTCTGTTGTCAGAATCTTATGAATTGATATGATTTAGCAAAGAATCGATATAAATTGAATGAGAAAATCGTGAATCAACGTGAATTGTATGTGAATCGTACCGAATCGTAACAAATCATACGATTCACTGAATCATTCGCAATTCTACTACACTCACAAACTGCAACTGGTTTGCATATCCTGCTTTGTTGTTGCGCTCATTAATGGCGAAGTGTTCAATTCTTGTGGTCTGTGGGTTGCATATTTGCTGAACTGGTCACGCAACAAACATTCTTCATTCTTCAATTCTTGTCCCCTACCATGGATGGTACGTATATTCCTCTCTTCTTTCTGGAAAAAAGATTGAAAATAAGCCTCTTACAATGTTGTTTGTATTCAAATAATAACTGTTACAAGAGAATTAGCCATAGGACTCATCATCAAAACCATGGGCATGTTGAGAAAGACGAATCTTGGCACCCTGTAAGTCATTTTATTTCTGCTCTTTTGTTGTTAATTTAATTACTAAAGATTTTATTTGTTTTTTTTCTTGTCAGTTGCCTGAGAACATTTACCAAAAGTTGGATGGAGCCACAAAGATGTTGAAGTTCAGCTTGCCATTCCCCATGTTTGCTTACCCATTTTACCTGGTGAACAGCTTATTTTTGTATTTCTTCAATTGTCAAGCTTTATTGTATCTGAACTGGATTGATAAAGCATTTAATGTGTACTACTGGATCGCAGTGGAGTAGAAGTCCTGGGAAGAAAGGCTCTCATTTTGGTCCAAGCAGCGATTTGTTTACGCCGAATGAGAGGAAAGATGTGATGACTTCAACGGCGTGTTGGACGTCAATGGTTGCATTGCTTGTGGGATTATCCTTTGTTATGGGTCCTATTCAATTGCTTTGGAATTTAGTTTGCAAGATAGTGAATCAGTGATTATTAGAGAAGTAACAAAAAAACATATATTAATATTCATTCAAAAGAAGAATTTCAACTAAAAACTGTTAATAGAAACATAATATATCAAATTAATCTAGTTTTAAATTTGTGACCGAATTAGTACGATTCACGATTCGATTCGATTCACAATTCAAAAAAATAACATTTTGATTCACGATACAGTTTACGATTCGACAACTATGTTCCAAACCACCAAAATCTCAAGGGTAAAAATAAAAGAATCTAGCGTCATGATTAATAACTTGTAGGTATTTTCAGGAAGGCTCTTTCAAGTCCAAAATTCGGAACACTGCAAGAAATGTCTGGAGTTATACAAATGAGCACTAAAGGGAAGTGTTAGAATTATTAATGCTCATTTGTAGTGCTGGATTATTCTAGAGAATGGCAAGGATATTTCTAATGAAATAATTACAATCATTATGCTCAAATGGCCAAAATGCTATAGTGGCTGAATTTCTAAATGGCATATGGAATGTTCAAGAAGGCTTATCACCCGGCCTCATGCATACTATAGATAGAGAGCTTGTGGTGTATTTGTTAAATTGAGCTAGAGAAACTAAGCTCCAAGAAAGGAGTCAACAATAGCTCCTAAATTATGAGCCATTGAGCTCCATATCCAAGGAGCCTGCGAGAGCTCCACAATCAAGGAATCATGAGCCATTGAGCCATGATATCCAAATCAATATCGGAGAGATCCTCTGCATATCAGCTATTGTCTTATCGGAGCCATGATAACTAAACCGGAGACAATGCTAATCAGTTCTATTGCGTGGTGGGATCTAAGAGCTTCATGTCTTATCAGGAGTAAAATATACTCCAAAAACATCAGGAATCAAATACAATAATGTGTTTACTAACTGGAGAAAAAGAGTACCAGATACATTTTTAATTATCTGGTTATGACTTGTAAAATTTTTGGTATTTAAGTTGTCACAAATTCAACTTTTTTAAGACTAAATAAATGTCAATGCAAAAATATAGATAGGCATCTGACTTGCATCAGCTCACCCCTTTTCATATGCAGGTACGTAGCAAGACTGGCTCAGCTCCAACCGCTCAATCAAATATGCTTAAATTATATAAAAAGAAAAACGAAGATACAATTTAATTATGAAATTAAGCAACATCACTAACTCATGACTATTGCCTTGCAGTTACTATTATTTTTGGGTGGTGATATGCGGTAGGATATTAATCACACTATTATCACCCATGTCCCAAAGATAACTAATCCTGAGACCATTTCACAATTTCGACCAATATCATGTTCAAATTTCATCAATAAAATCCTCTCAAAAGTTTTTGTTCTTAGACTTAAACCCTACATGGATAGTATCATATCTCCAAACCAAAGCGCTTTCATCCAAGGGAGAGTCATACAAGACAACCTCATCATTGAACAGGAAATCGCCCATCATCTCCAAACTCAAAAAAGTTCAAATTCTTTCAAAGCAGCGATTAAGCTCGATATGAATAAAGCTTTTGATGTTGTTGAATGTGATTTTCTTGAGCAATTGTTGGAAAAACTTGGCTTTCACCCTCGCTGGACAAGGCTTGTAATGTAGGCCATAACTTCAGTCCAGTATCGTATCCAAGTTAATGGGGATTTGCTCCCCCTTCTCCCATCAAAGTGGTGTTAGGCAATGGGATCCTCTTTCCCCTTTCTTTTTTTCCATTCGCACAGAAGCTTTATCAAAAATTCTCTCACATAAATCTGCACTGGGACTTATCAAGGGTATAAAAATCTCTAGGCATTGCCCTTCGGTCACCCATATTCTCTTCGCGTATGACTCGCTTTTCTTCATTGAAGCCAATGCCAGTGAAGCTCTTGCTCTTAAAGATGCTTTATATCACTATTGTTTTGCTTCGGGCCAAAGCATCAATCTTAGTATATCTAGCATCACATTTAGCAATAATATACCCCCTCTTGTGAAAGAAGAAATTCGCAATCTACTTTGCATCCAATGCAACAGTGACTTGGAAAAATACCTTGGCATTCCTTCTTCTTGGGGAAGTTCAAAAAGAATTGCCCTTAACTGGCTTTTAGATAAAATCTCTTCGAAGGTGTAAGGTTGGAAGGAAAAATTCATTTCTGAAGAAGGCTAAGAAATCCTTATAAAATCGGTCATTCAAGCAATCCCTAGCTATATCATGTCTCTCTTTCTTTTTCCTAAATCCATATGCAGAAAACTTTGCGCCGTTACCGTCAAATTTTGGTGGAGCAAAAATGGCAACAATGGTATTCGATAGACGAATTGGAATATTTTGTCTGACTCAAAATGGGATGGTGGATTAGGATTCAAAAATTTTGAACTCATGAACATCTTTCTCCTTGCAGGTCAAGCATGGAGAATATTTAAAAACCCTTTATCCCTCATAGCAAGAATCCTTAAAGGAAAATATTTTCCTAACAACAGCTTTTGGAATGCTAAGCCTGACTCAAGGCCCTCTTGGGCTTTTCGTAGCCTCATTGGAGGCAAAAATCTTCTAAAAAAGGAAGCATTATGGCAAGTTGGAGATGGCCAGCAAATTGATATCTGGACTGATCCTTGGGTCTCCAATTTTTGCTCTATCCCTCAGCCAAATAACTGTCATCTCAAGAAACTTCATGAGCTTATAGAGAATGGTAGGTGGAGACCCGATTTACATGCCCAAGTGTTTGACAGAGAAACTCAATCAAAAATCCTCAGAATTTCTCTTTCGTTCACACATAGAGAAGACTTTATCATCTGGCCTCACACAAAATCTGGGGTATATACTACTAAGAGTGGTTATCGCAGTCTCAAGATCGTTAATAGACCTTGCTCAACGAACCATAGTCCATCACATATCTTCCCAAGTCAGCTTTGGAAAGCAATCTAGAATATAAAAGCTCCTTCAAAAGTTAATGTTTTCATATGGAGAGCCTGTAGGAATCTCATTCCAACTGAAGAAAATAAGTTCAAGAAGAGATGCTTAGATAGTCCTACATGCAAAATCTGCAATACGGAGCCAAAAACTATTAAACATCTCTTAATTTTATGCCTGTGGAGCCGTCTCTGTTGGATTGCATATCCACTACATTTTTTTCCTAATGAGAACAACATTACAAGATTTGGTACCTGGTACTTGGAGCTTATTCAAAAATGTCAAGCAGTGGGATATGCGAAAGGACAAGCTGAAGCAATCATTGGTTATCTCTGCTGGCAAATATAGAAGAGTAAGAATGCTTTTGTGTTTGATGGTGTTAGAACCTGCCCAATTAGAACAACTACAAACGCTAATCTATACCTCTCTGAGTTCTCTTGAGCCACTCAAGTTAATTCAGAAGCTTGCACTTCATCGCTCATACCTACCCCAACTCATGCCTCTCGTTGGATTCCGCCTACCAGAGGCACTTTGAAAATCAATTTTGACGCCTCCTTCAATAATACAAAGTTCTCTGCTGGCATTTCTTCCATTTGCAGGAACTATGAAGACAATTTTCTTGATGGTACAACCCATGAAACAAGATGTCAGTTCCCTCAACAAGCTGAAGCCTTAGCTCTTCTTAATGCAACCAAGCTTGTGAACTCCATCAACTGTGACATAATCATTATTGAGTCTGACTGCGAGGAAGTCGTTAAGGTTGTGCATCTAAGCCCTATTCCTAGTTGGAAAATTGAGCCTATTATTGCAAATATCAGAGTTGAGCTTGCTAAAAAAAGTGACATCCAAATTCAGCTTATCAATAGATCAACAAATGTAGTATCGGATTGGATTGCTAACCAGGCCCGTTTATTTTCACTTCCTTTTGACTGGTTATCAAGTGTTCTCTAATGGTAATTCGTTACAGGATTTGTGAAGGAAGACTTCACATATGCTGCAACAATATGTTGTTGATCTAGAGAGTATTGGTTGTTCACAACCATAACAAACAACTTTCTTTCCCTCATCATCATCTCTTTGCAAATCCTTGATCAGTACTAGGGGATGATCATGGTTAAAATGATTAATCTCCATCTATATCTTTTTCTCTCTTTTTTGGCTATTTTCCTCTCTCAAAATATTCAAATGCCGTGATACAAGCTTGCTTTGAGAGTAGTGACCCTATTAAATATGTGAAAGTCAGCTCAAAGGTAGGTGAGACTTCTCCTTCTGTATTCATGCTAATAGCTTCACCTAACTTCACATTTGAGAGTGACTGCCCTAAATAAATTAGAAGAAAGCCTAATACAAATCTAGTGAGGATAATTATTTTGCGTGTTCTATTCATACTAACAACAAATACTTCTATTACATTAACTATTGTGTCAATTACCCAAAATAATAAACATAGTGTTATTGTCTATAAAGGTATTACCCACTGGATAATAGCTTTATTCAAAGGGTAAAGGTTTAGGTCAAGCATGAACATTGGGGGAATCATTAGGTATTTAATTGCTCTTAATGTAGGTAACAAAATCTCATCAAAATAAATTTTGACTAAAACCATTACATATGAGAACTATATAAAAAATAATACGTCTTCATGTTATTGAAATTGCATTGATTATTAAAAAAAAATTCTTATTGCATGCCCACATATAATAGTAAAATTATTTTGAAGTACAATTAGGAACAATTAACAAATCTTTTAAATCCACTATGATCAATAGTGAAATTGAGGTATTTGCATAAAATGATTGCAAATGGCATATAGTGTTTTGATTAAAAGAATGATTTTAAAATCCTTTTGAGTAATCTATTTTTTCTTTTGCATTTTTATAATACTTTGTCTAATGTAATTTTTTTATACTTTCATATATATAATTTTAACATTTCAGTACATATAAAAAACTAAATATGTAAAATTAACTATACATGTCTGTGGGACGGGTTATGTGAGATGAGAAATGCTTATCCCCATGCTCTACTTGGCCCCGTACAGAGATTTAAAGTTGATTCTCATCCTCCACTCCATTCCCCATTTCCTACCTCAATCCTTGCCCCGTTTGGGGTAAAAATAGGGCATGTACCTGCATAACCCGCCCCTATTGCCATCTCTAAGCTCTTTCCCTTGACTATAAATGTAACTGATCATGATCTTATTGTCCATATAAAATTTGATTTTTTGGGTGGTGGTATAAGGTAATCACTATACATTCTAAATTTTAATATATAATAGTTCTTTGACAAAAAAATAAAAAGGAACAAAGAGAGAATATCAGTTTGCAAAGTGATTTTTGTAAACTATTTCTTTTGTAAATTGATTATTTTCCTTCAATTAAATAAGCAAAATACAATAAACTTCTTATCTTTTTATTTAGAAGGGTTTGTCCACTGTTCATGGCGTCACATATTATCAATGGCGGAGCTGGATCTTTGTACTTCTTTTTGTCGGTAGTTGTATGATCTCAACATAGCCCTCAATTATTGGATTGCAAAGGTGGAATATTATAGAGAAGATAGCCTTTTGGAATAGAAGACCACAACTCATTCTATTGCAGTATGTTTGTTAAATACAAGTACAACAGGGAAAAGGATAAGCAACTATAACAAATATTCCCTGAACCAAGGGATAAGAAACAATTTGACTTAGTCCTGATACACAACTAGCATATTCACATGAGTGGATTTGACTTAGTCCTAATATGCCCCAGTAAGAGGGTAGAGCCATCGGTGACACCCATCTTGGACCGTAACAAGGCAAACCATGACTTTGGGAGAGCTTTCGTAAGGATATCTGCAATTTGATTATGCGTAGAGATATGTGAAACGTGCAAGGCACCAACAGCAACTTGATCACGAACAAAGTGATAGTCTAAGGCAAGATGTTTCATTCTAGAATGAAACACAGGGTTGGCGCAGAAGAAGGTAGCTTGAATATTGTCACAAAACAGACGAGGCACAGAGGGTGGAGAAAAATACAGCTCACGAAGTAAGTTCTTTAACCAACAGAGCTCAGCAGAGGTGGCAGCGACGGAACGGTACTCAGCTTCGGTAGAACTACGAGCGACTGTTCTTTGCTTTCTAGAGCACCAAGAGACTGGACTGTTATCAAGAAACACCATGTAAGTAGAGATTGACGTATAATCATCTCTGTTTCCAGCCCAATCCGTGTCGGAATATGCTATGAAAGATATAGTCGACGACTTAGAAATGCGAATGCCAAAATGAATAGTGCTATTTAAGTAATGCAAGAGCCGTTTTGCTGCTGTCCAATGTGGCAGACAAGGACAGTGCATAAATTGTGCCAACCTGTTCACCGCACATGCGATGTCTGGGCGAGTGAGTGACCGATATTGCGGTCCACCGACTAAACTCCGATAAGTTGTTGACTCAGCAAGAGACTCCCTAGCTGATAAGGTGAGTGACGAGGAAGAGCTAACTAATGTAACAGAATCCTTAGCCCCAGCCATGTTAAATTTCTCTAGCAGGTCATGCACATACTTACTCTGAGAAAGATAAAGTCCAGTGCTCCAAGGTAAAACCTCAACGCCTAGAAAATATGAAAGAGCCCCAAGGTCTTTGAGAGAAAATTTTTGAGACAGAGCAGTAATAATATACTTAGTGAACTCAATTGAATTGCCTGTGACTAGTAGATCATCCACATACAACAATATATAAGCAATCTGTGATCGAGCAGTATACACAAAGAGAGAAGCATCAGGCTTGGTGTTAACAAAGCCGAATGATAGAATAAAATTACGCAGCTCATTGAATCAAGCGCGAGGGGCCTGTTTCAGGCCATAGAGAGATTTGAGCAATTTGCAAACATGTTGAGGTTGAGAAGAGTCAATGAATCCCGGCGGTTGAGCCATGAGCACATCCTCCGTAAGAAAACCATCAAGGAACGCGTTATTAACATCCAATTGATTGATCGACCAGCCAAGAGAAACTGCAATAGTTAGCACCACTCGTATTGTTGATGTCTTAACAACAGGACTGAATGTCTCATTGAAATCTATCCCTGGTCGTTGATTAAACCCTTTCGCCACAAGGCGAGCTTTGTACCGAGAAACACTGCCATCCAAATTCCGTTTTCACTCGAAATACCCACTTGCATCCCATCACATTATGATGGGGTTCACGAGGAACAAGGACCCATGTAGAATTGCGGTGAAGGGCTGCTAACTCATCATGCATTACTTTGGTCCATTCTTCAGATTTAAGAGCCTGACGAACATTAGAGGGCTCTAAACTGCAAGGTAAAGAATGTCTAGTAGCTGTAAGGGTGAAGAGGTATTTGGGGCGGTGAATATTATTTTTAGAACATGTTTGCATATGGTGGCGAGATTGGGGTAAAGGAGCAGTGTTTGTATGAGATGAAGGCAGATGCACATCAGTTGCAATAAGAGACGGCGCAGGAATTACTTGCGTGTTTGTGGGCTGTTGCTCAACAAGCTCAATTCTGGGCACCATAGTGGTAGATTGGGGCACGACACTATGGCAAGAGTCATTTGGAGAAGAGAAAGGAGTAACGCAAGGCGGTGGAACATGACATGCAGCAGGGACTCTTGAAGAGCTATCTAAAACGTTAGACAAGTGATTGGAGGAGTCGAGAGGCATGACCAGTGGAGTGATATCGGGAGCTAAAGATTTTTGTCTAGTGGCAGACTCATGAGGAGACTTTGGGATGGACACGGAAGGAAGGGACCATGTGCTGACTGTTAAAGAGTCAATAGAGCTAGGAGACCTACTCGTAGATTGAGAAGGGAATTGGATTTCATCAAACCGGATATGACGGGAGTAATAGTATTTGTGTGCAATAGGTTCGAAGCAAATAAAGGAATCATGAGTATTAGAATAGCCGAGAAATAATGCAGGCACGAGATCGACATTCTAATTTGTGTTTGGCATAGGGCCAAAGCCACGGATAGCACAAACATCCAAAAGTTCTTAATTTGGCATAATTTGGTTCCTTATTAAATAGAGTTTGGAAAGGTGTTTGACCCTTTAGAGTATGAGTAGGCAATCTATTTATGAGAAAAACAGCCGTTTGAAATGCAAATGACCAAAATGATAGGGGGAGGGAGGCGCGATGCAATAGTGCAAGGCCACACTCCACAATGTGACGATGACGTCTCTCTGTAGTCGAAATGTATTTAGGCGTGTATGGGGGTGAGACAAGGTGTTGAATTCTATGGTACGCAAATACGAGTTTGAGTCCATGATATTCAGTTCCCCCATCAGAATATATAGTAACGATTTAGTGTTAAAGGTATTTTCGACCATCAATTAAAAATGACTAAAAATACTAACCACGTTAGATTTTAAGGACAAGGGAAAAAGCCAAGAATATTTGGTAAAATGATCAACAAACAATACATAGTATGAAAAACCATTTACAGAACGAACAGGGGATGGACCCCATACATCCATAAAAATTATTTCTAATGCTCGAATACTGGAAAGACTAGACATATCAAATGGAAGCTTGTGACTCTTGCTAGTATGATAGGAATCACAAGCAGGATTATTAGAGGAAGGTGCAACAGGAACAACACCAGTGGAGGATAAGAGACTTAAAACTTTTGAAGAAGGGTGCCCCAAGTGATCATGCAACCGTTGTGCCGATTGTTTGAGACTAATGTTAACTTGTTTTATTGGAGTTGTTGTGTCAAGAGCAGGCCACTCATACACGTTATTCATGCTCCGCCCCGCTGCGAGAAATGCCCCAATGGAGAGATCCTTCACATGAAAAGACGAGGGTAAGAACTCAATAGAAGCATTATTAGAGCGACAAAATTGATTTACCGATTATTAAGTTATGATGCATGGAAGGCACACAAAGAACATTTGATAATTTAAAGGAATGAGAAGGAGAGGAAATAGTAGCAGAACCAGTGTGATAAATGCCCAACCCCATGCCATCACCAATTACAACATCATTGGGGCCTTCATACGGTTGACTAGGCCACAAATTATTGAAGTCACTAGTCACATGATGCAAAGCTCCACTCTCAAGAAGCCAGCCATATTGAGGAGATGAGGTAGCAGCATTGGCCATTGGTGTGGCAAAAGAAAGAAGCACACGTTTAGCAGTATAGCACTGTCGGGTTGAATGGCCATTTTTATCGTAGAATTGGCAGTCAACCAAAGGCTTGGACTGTGCAGCGTTATCACCATTAGAGCGCCTCTGATTAGTTTGGCCTGGCCGTGATTTTTGAACAAAATTGTTCCTGTTCGAATATGCAGACTTCTTGGAGCTATTAGAATTATATTTAGCAGCATTGGTAGTAATAACAAGTGCAACACCAAGAATACCAGAAGCTCTCATGTCTTCACGCTTAAGAAATGACTCATACTCAATTAACTTGTCACTCAACTCATCAAAGGAGATAAGCTTGTCACGGGCTCTAACAGCAGCAGAGAGTTCCTTAAATGCTGGACCAACACCATTCAATGTGTGCGTAATAAGATACTGCTCAGGAACAGGGGATCCCACAAGGGAAAATTCGTCGGCAATGTCCTGAAATTAAGCTAAGTATTCAGTGACGGGTTGATTGCCACGAGAGAGAAGGGTTAACTCTTCAGCAAGTCCCATGATGCGGGATGATGACGGATTCGCATAGTTCTTAGCAAGACGTTGCCACGCTGCAGTAGAGGTAGAACACGAACGAACTATCGTGACAATGTTGTGATTTAAGGATCCAATAATTCCTAGAACAATAAGCTTGTCCTGCCGCATCCAGAATTGATATACAGGATTAAGAGATGTACACAGCTAGCATATTTACTTGAGTGGATTTGACTTAGTCCTAATAAATATATACCATTTATAGACGTGCATCAGACTGCATCAAACTAATATATATGGACACACGCATTCATGTGACGTGAAATATCAATCAATGTGTTGCTATTCAATTAAATAGAATTAATTCTCTTTGATGTATGAGGTATGGCCTTTTGGCTATAAAAATGTCTTTAACATTCATCTCCCGTAAGAGATCATCCGGACTATTTTCCTTATACTGTTCTTGTTCCAATAGGAATTTTTGCCCATTTTCATTTATTCTCTTTCATTCTCCCTGCCTTTCTCTGATTATGTTAATGTTCTGTCAACAGAAGAAAGAAAGGAAAACAAAGTAATTAGAGAAGCTGAATTTCTATTTCAATAGAGACGCCTTTTGCAGACACAATATGTTATGCTTAATGCCAAGTATATATCTAGGCATATATTTCGAGAACAAAATATTTTAGCATGTGGCTACGATGCATTTTAATCAGACGTATTTATGTATGTATGCATCCAATTCAGAGCTGTTGATGTTTATACCAATCGATCATAGAAGAAAGATTCTGATTCATTCCGATTAAGCTTCCTTCCTATTGATCGTCTTCTCTATTTCAATCTCCTTGTGCTGTGTCCTGTGCTGATACTTTAACATTTGAGATTTTATACACAAGGTGAATGATTGCGAAATCTTTTTTGGAACCATTTTTGTAATCATTGTGTTTGTAGATGCCAAAATCTACAATTACGAATTCGGAGCCACTAGCAACCTGCAAGGACAGAAAATGAGGAAAACGACATGAGTCTTGGGACACCGGTATGGTACTGGCCAAAGATACTCCGACGCTCAAGTCAGTAGGTTACAGGGTAAGATAGAAAATGAATAAAGTAGGATGGGTAAGGCGGAGACAACCGTAATTCTGGCGTCGTTTTAGGGAGTGTAGGCCATGAAGTTATTGTTGGGTATAATATTGATATATTATTTCAGCTCCTTTTTACTTTAATTTTGTTAGTTCTTGAGTAATATATGAGCAAATTGATTGGTTCCATGTTTATTTTGCTATGTAGGTGAATTTTATGTGAAAACATGGATTTTAAGGCCAAGATTGAGGAAAAATGACTAAGGGCAATCTTTTATGCAGTTTGTGAAGTAATTAAAGCGAAAATAGAAATAGCGCAGTCAAAGCGCAACTGCGCAGTGTCGCAGGATTTTTAAGGACAATTTTGTAAAAGGCGCGAAAAAGAGGAAACCCTATGTTAAAAAGAAGACATCAGACGTTAGAAAAAGGGAGTTCTTGGCTGGCTGCTAGTTCTGGGAGAGAAAAGCAAAAGTTTGGAGAGGAGAAAATGCAAGAAAACACAAGCTTGACGAGGAAGGACGGATCAGAGACAAGATTAGCCACGACTTTCTTGAGATTTCTAGTTTTTTCTCTCTCTCTCTCATCATGAACTTTAATATATTTTGGATTTCATTTACGTTGATTATGAGTTGCTAGATTACTTTTCTAGGGGCTACGATGTAGCCAGATTTTGATTACTCGGATTATGTTGAATTGATTGGTTGATTGATTATTCTATTTTTATGCTGAATATTTCATATTATACGTAATGCTTGTGATTATCTGGCCAATAATTGCTTGTTCTGTGGTTTAGTTTGAGACTGAGAAGTAATAACTAAACTAGACCATGTGTGGAGTATCATTAAATTGTCATAAGCTAGAGATAGTTATGAGATCTAATGCAGCATTTAAATTTCTAGGATTTAATGCATTCCATAAGTTCACAGTTATCTCAGAGATGTAGGTAGCTTGCTTAGTGGGATAGGGTATTAATGCTTGAGAAAGATTAATATTTACATTAGCGAGATTGCTGGCAGCATAAGGAATAGTCGTCAATTGGAGTTAATCAACAGATTTGAGTAGGATAAATCTTGGTGAAATCGTAATCCCTAGAACTCTCCAATTATTGAATCAAATTTTCCATCAAATTCGCATTTGCTTAGTTGTTATTTTTGTTAGTTTTGTTATTTCTTGAGTTATTAACTACAGATTCTCAAGTTTTGGTCATCTGAATAAAATTAAAGCTAAACCAATTTCGGTAGTTAATAATCTCAGTCCTCGTGGGAACGATCTTTATTCATCATTTTATTACTTGTTGCGACACGTGCACTTGCGTTAGAAATCACACAACAAGTTTTTGGCGCCGTTGCCGGGGACTGTGTCAATTATTAATATCGATACCAAATAGCTTTAATTTTACTTGGATTTTATTTAATTTTGTGTTATTCTCTTATTTTCGTTACGTGTATTTCAGAAACATATTCCTTTACGTGCATGCGAAAGTTGGGAAGTTGCAATTTGTTGTCTTTTGATCTTGAGATAGAGCGAACCTGTAGGAAGAACAAAAAGGAGAAAAGAACAACTACCCATCATTTGCAAGGAAATATGGCTGACATTGTGGTAGCACAAGAAGGAAATAATCAGGAAAATCCGCCTATAACATTGCGAGAGTATGCTTTGCCACCCACTGGAATTCAACCTGTGATTAGAAGGCCAGCGATTCAGGCGAATAATTTTGACTTGAAGACAGTGATGTTACAGTTGATTCAGAATATTCAGTTCCATGGATTACCTTCTGAAGATCCTAACCAGCGCATTGTGAATTTTCTAGAAGTCTGTGGAACAGTTAAGTACAATGGAGTCACTGATGAAGCTCTGTGCCTTCGCTTGTTTCCTTTCTCTTTAAGGGATCAAGCTAAGGAATGGTTGAACTCGCTGCCTTCAGATTCAATCACTACTTGGGAGGATTTAGTGCACAAGTTTTTGTCAAGGTTTTTCCCACCTGGAAAGACAGCGAAGCTGCGCATAGAGATTAATAATTTTGCGCAACATGAAGGAGAAACTCTATGTGAAGCATGGGAAATGTATAAGGCATTGCTGAGAAAGTGTCCTAATCATGGAGTGCCTAGGTGGATGCAAGTTCATAATTTTTACAATGGGTTAGTTAGCTCCACAAGAACTTTGATAGATGCATCAGCCGGAGGAGCTTTAATGAACAAGATAGCAGATGAAGCTTATGCATTGCTAGAGGATATTGTTTTGAACCACTAACAATGGTCAAGTGAGAGAGTCATACCAAAGAAGACAGTTGGGATCCATGAGATTGATGCCATAACTGCCTTGACAGTGAAAATTGACAATCTCGCCAAATAGTTACAGAATAGTCAGGCAACTGCTAATGCTGTCCAAGCGGCAGTGGTGTGTGAGTTTTGTTGTGGTCCACATCATAGTACAGAATGTCAGGTTAGAAATCCATTTGCGTAAGCCACAGCAGAACAAGCACAGTATGTGGGGAATTTTAATGGGCAGCAGCACAATCAGTACTCTAACAGATATAATCCAGCATGGCGTAATCATCCGAATTTTTCCTGAAGGAATACTCAGAATGTGTTGTAGCCTGAGCAGAATAACCCACCACCAGAGAAGAAGGTGAACTTGGAGGATGCATTGGCTCAGTTGGCCACTTCGCAAACTCAATTCATGAATGAAACAAGGACAAACTTTCAGAACCAGTCTGCACAAATTAGAAATTTAGAGGCACAGTTTAGCCAAATGGCTACCATGTTTTCAGAAAGACAACAAGGGAATTTACCTAGCACTTCGGAGGTAAATCCTAGAAGAGAGGGTAAAGAACATTGTAAAGCTGTCACATTGAGAAGCGGCAAAGAGTTAGAGGAGCCAGTGAGAACTAAGAAGGTTGAAAAAGGTGAAGCAAAAGATGAGGCGAAAGAGGAAGAGAAAGTAGAAGCTCAGTCGCAGCCCATTAAAGAACCACCTATGGTGGTGCCATTTCCTCAACGATTGCAGAAGAACAAGCTTGACAAACAATTTGTAAAATTTCTTGAGGTCTTTAAGAAGCTTCACATTAATATTCCATTTGCAGATGCACTTGAACAAATGCCGAGTTACGTGAAGTTTATGAAGGACATCCTTTCGAATAAAAGAAGACTTGGAGATTATGAGACAGTCGCACTTATTGAGAAGGGCAGCGCTATTCTCCAAAAGAAGCTACCACAAAAGCTCAAAGATCCAGGGAGTTTTACTATTCCTTGTGAAATTGGCAATGTTGTTTTTGAGCGAGCTTTGTGTGATTTAGGTGCTAGCATTAATTTGATGCCTTTATATATTTTCAGGAAACTTGGATTGGGTGAGGCAAGGCCCACAACTATTACATTACAGTTAGCTGATCGCTCGTTAAAGCATCCTAGAGGAGTTATTGAAGATGTACTAGTCAAAGTTGATAAGTTTATATTCCCTACGGATTTTATAGTGTTGGACATGGAAGAAGACAATGAGATTCCTATTATTCTTGGGAGACCATTCCTTGCAACTGGAAGAGCACTCATGGATGTTCAAAAGGGAGAGCTGCGACTAAGGGTGCAAGAAGAAGAAGTGATATTTAATGTGTTCAAAGCTATCAAGTACCCTGAAGCTAGCGTCAGTTGTTTCCGCATTGATGATGTACAAGCTATAGTGCCTAGCCATGTGGGTCAGCTGGATCCCTTGGAGGCTAGCTTAATACAAGATGATCTTGTTGATTTGGAGGATGAATAGGTGCAAGCATATTTAAATTGGATGGACTCGTTTGAACCAAATAGGCGAAAATATTTTGAAGAATTGAGAGAAGGTTTTGCATGTTCTAAACCATCAATTGAGCAACTACATGTGTTAGAGTTGAAACCTCTACTAGTTTACTTGCGCTACATATATTTGGGCGAGTCAGACACATTTTCAGTAATTATCTCTTCGTCGCTCTCTAACGAAGAGGAAGATAAATTATTGAGAGTGCTTAGAAGTCACAAATCGGCGATTGGTTGGTCTTTGGCAGATATTAAGGGAATTCGTCCCTCTATGTGCATGCATCGTATTCTTATGGAGGATGATAGCAAACCATCCATTGACACACAAAGGCGACTCAATCCTACAATGAAAGAAGTAGTGAGAAAGGAGGTTCTGAAGTGGTTAGATGCAGAAGTAATTTACCCAATCTCAGATAGTTCGTGGGTAAGTCCAATGCAAGTTGTACCCAAGAAGGGCGGCATGACAGTTATGAAGAATGATTGGTTCCATGTTTGTTTTGCTATGTAGATGAATTTTATGTGAAAACATGGATTTTAAGGCCAAGATTGAGGAAAAATGACTAAGGGCAATCTTTTATGCAGTTCGTGAAGAAATTAAAGCGAAAATAGAAGTAGCGCAGTCAAAGCGCAGCTGTGCAGTGTCGCAGGATTTTTAAGGACAATTTTGTAAAATGTGCGAAAAAGAGGAAACCCTATGTTAAAAAGAAGACATCAGACGTTAGAAAAAGGGAGTTCTTGGCTGGTTGCTAGTTCTGGAAGAGAAAAACAAAAGTTTGGAGAGAAGAAAATGCAAGAAAACACAAGCTTGACAAGGAAGGTCGGATCAGAGACAAGATTAGCCACGACTTTCTTGAGATTTCTAGTTTTTTCTCTCTCTCTCATCATGAACTTTAATATATTTTGGATTTCATTTATGTTGATTATGAGTTGCTAGATTACTTTTCTAGGGGCTACGATGTAGCCAGATTTTGATTACTCGGATTATGTTGAATTGATTGGTTGATTGATTATTATGTTTTTATGCTGAATATTTCACACCATATGTAATGCTTGTGATTATCTAGCCAATAATTGCTTGTTATGTGGTTTAGTTTGAGACTGAGAAGTGATAACTAAACTAGACCATGTGTGGAGTATCATTAAATTGTCATAAGCTAGAGATAGTTATGAGATCTAATGCAGCATTTAAATTTCTAGGATTTAATGCATTCCATAAGTTCACAGTTATCACAGAGATGTAGGTAGCTTGCTTAGTGGGATAGGGTATTAATGCTTGAGAAAGATTAATATTTACATTAGCGAGATTGCTGGCAGCATAAGGAATAGTCGTCAATTGGAATTAATCAACAGATTCGAGTAGGATAAATCTTGGTGAAATCGTAATCCCTAGTACTCTCCAATTATTGAATCAAATTTTCCATCAAATTCGCATTTGCTTGGTTGTTATTTTTGTTAGTTTTGTTATTTCTTGAGTTATTAACTACAGATTCTCAAGTTTTGGTCATCTGAATAAAATTAAAGCTAAACCAATTTCGGTAGTTAATAATCTCAGTCCTTGTGGGAACGATCTTTATTAATTATTTTATTACTTGTTGCGACACGTGCACTTGCGTTAGAAATCACACAACATATGTGGAAGGGAGAAGGGAAGTAAGGCTAGTGAGGCTAGTACTCGATGCTTTCTCCTTGTGTAGGCGTGGCCTACTTATAGGTGTGGTCAAGCCAAGAGTCACAGACCCTTAGGACTTGTACTCTCAGTAGACTACCTGATCGCTTACCGCGTAGGATTGAGGTAGTCTCTATCTCGAATCCTTCGTCAATTATCCGCTTTTCGTAGGTTGGGCAAACGCGATAGGTCGGGAGTCGCTTATCCCTTAAGACTTGCAACTTGAATAGACTACCTCGAGGAAGTAATTACTTATCCCGTAGGATAGGCTTTCATCCGAACTTGTCGATCATCACCTGCTATAGTAGTCTAGTCCCTTAAGGTATCCTCTGTGGTCGCTTATCTGCTACGGTAGGCTAGTCCCATAGGACTCTCTCTTAGCCGTTAATCCGTTTGCACACGGCGAGGCCATGGGTTGCGCCCGAATTCGTCGTCGGCAACCTACATGAGATAATCCATTCTTTAGGCCTAGCGTAGAGCTAGGGGCCTCCGCGTGGGTTCCTTCAACAGTAGGTTGCAACTTATGGTGCTATATGTAGGCCTTGGCCCAAGTATTAACGTTGTTTGGGGCTAAGCGAACCATCGTGGTTGGACCGAGGGTCCAAGCCCATTTTTTGCATTAACAGTTTGTCCCCCCACTCCCTAAGTCGAAGAGTCTTCGAGTTAGGGAGTAAATTGCTCATAAAGTGAGCTTGACTTGTACTCCTTGGGAGAAATTTGCAACTCACCATGCGAGTGGTTAACAACCTACCAAATGTTGGTGGGTAATTCCACATCTTATTGTAGTTTTTTTTTTTTGGAATTGAGCGGCCGATTATTTCTATAATGGTGCTTTGCATCCCACTGTCACCTTCTAAAGTTGCACAGACTACCATGTTCAGTTTTATAGCTAGCAACCTACCATTTTTCCTAGAAGTCACGTAATCTACCATATCTTTTCTCAGACGAGTCCGCAGCCTACCAGGATTGTGTGTTCAACCCCGTAGCCTACCATTTACTCGCTCGCTATAACTTCAAATTGCTTTCACAGTTCGCAGCCTACCGTTACTTGTCGTAACGTGGCAGACTACTATTTCTCCTTGACACTTCGTAGCCTACCATTCTCGCGTCGCTTTGTTGTCCCCCATTGTCTTGTTGTTTTTGTTTAAAAGTCTGCTTTGCATCTAATCAGCTAAAAACCAATGGTACAACAAAGAGAACTCCGTGCAGAAGGTAGTGGGAGCTGACGCGTGAGTCAACTCCCATTTAATACTCCATTTATGGACAAGACAGCACTTGTCCTCGTTTGGTCTTGCTCTTTGAATTCTACGTCGAATGGGACAAGTAGACTTCCACACGCTGATTGCTCAAGTCTGGCGCATAGATTGTCGTTGAGACAAGTTGTCCCGTCCTCCAAAGCCTATCATTCAAGGCAACTACGTCTTTGGCTTTCTTGTTAACTTGACCAAGCGTAACTACAGAGCGTTGCAAGGCGACATAAATTTGGGCTCCTTTTTCTCTTTTATGACTTGTAGCGCAACAGGTACTACTTAGTTATGAGGACCCTTACCGGTACGGTATTCTTCAGTCCTTTGCACGTTCATGTATTGCGCACGTGACACTTTTCAGTTGTATCCTGGTGCGATAGGCGCTAATAACTTATGACTTTGTCTTTTCGGATGCATGTATCGTGCGTATGAGGCTTTCATCTCTAATAGGCTAGAATTAACTTCTACGACTTCAAGGTCTCAAATGTGTTTAATTCACACATGACGCTTTTATTTTTTCTCACGCTTTGTAGAAACTCTGTTGTGTTGGGCACTACTTAGCCTTGGTCTCGCTACAACGCTGCTCGTAGTTTTCACCTATGCTTTTGCCTCACTTATTGTAGTGCTGTGGGTTTTGCATCAAGCGTATAGTGTTTGGGGTTGGACTCGAGTGACCTATGGTCGAGTGAGCTGGACTCGAGGTGGCAACCATTAGTTAAATTGTATTTGTCGAGACTACTTGCTTTGGCTGTAACGCCCCGATCCCTCACAAGACCGGAGACTCTAATAGCCATGCTAATCACATCCCAATTCCAACACCATCTCAAAATTTTAGGAAAAAACGGACAGAGTTTCTCTTGTACTGTGGACATTCTGAAAACTATAAACACTCAAGAAAGCCACAACACAATAAGGCAAGCTTTTATAACCAAAGTTCAAAGGTTCAAGGCCATCCGAGCCTTGAGACATAAAAAAATTTAGATTCACACAAGCATGCAACCAACTTGACTTCTTCATAAACCGTTTATCATGCCATTCTATGATAATATTGAAACATTCTTAGAAGTTGAACCAAGCATACATTAGATCATACACACCCAAGCATGCAAGTAGTTAGAAATAGAAACATAAGTTATTACAAGCCATGGTTTCTCAAATCTAACACTACAACCAACTATTCTTTCAACTTGCAACTACAAGCACGTACATAGCCTATAGGCCACAAAATAGATCATAATGTAAAGCAAACAAGTTCTACTCTCATCAACAAGAACATAGTCCACATCAGGCAACTAGAAACAGCAACTAAGACAACTCCTCCAACTGCATCACCTGAAACATGTTTAGCGAGGTATGAGCAACCACTGTTGCCCAGTGAGGGATAAAGTCTCCCGGGGTGTGCAATGCAACAAGTAATACAGTTAAACATTAATAGCAATTAAAATCATTCAAGAATGACAACAGATTAAGTAACCACACATTAAAAATGATATATTTCTCTTAACCCCAACACTCCAATTCTTCCATCTACGAACACGATCCACGAACCACGATCACGATCACGATAAGCCGGCATAACCCCAAACACTCCAGTGGGTGTACTCCGGATGTACCCCGATAATCCTACGACCCAACACCCCCTGGCAATCTCCGGACTAGGCGAGTGAGGAAATAGGGTACGGAGTTTGAATATCTACTGGCAAGCCCTCTACCGCCCAGCCGATATTCAACACAACCGCCCCTGACACTATGGTTGCGCAACCACTATGCAATGCACTTAACAATGGCAATATAATATCAACAACCTAAGCTATAATACGTAGGAGGATCAACAAAGTAGGTTGACCTCGGAATAGTTAGAATAGAAGCAGTTTATACAAGCATTTAAGCCATTTACAAAGGAGCATAATCAAGTTACACATGGAATTATACCAAAAGCTCTAAAACAACTTGAAACCACATTTAAACACCCAAGGAATCAAGCCAAGGTCTTAGAAGCATGGAACAGTTGAATTTGTACCTAAACCCCTTTGTTATTCAATCCGTTTTCCTTCCAAACTCATGTTAATGATTCAATTCCACAGGGAAGCTATACCAACCTTCTAACTAACCCTCAAGGGACCCTTTCAACCCTCAACCACATTCAAATGCCCGCAATTTCCCCGAAAGCCCCAATTTCCCTCTTCTAGCTTTGAACTACACATACTTCATCCGGGCTTCAAACAAGGGTTAGCAAAGCTTCTATAGCACCTAGGTAGCCTAAGAATACTAAAAGTGAAGCCCGAATCCACCCGGATTCGCCTTAACCCCAAAACCCCTTTGTTAAAGTCGGCTAATTCATGTTCTATGCAATATTAGAGCAATTCAAGTACACGGGGCTATTAGACTACCTTCATTAACACCTAAGGAATCTATTAGAAGCATTGGATCAAGTTAAAACGCGCAATTACACAAAATCCTAGAATTTCGTCACTATTCATCTCATAAATCAAATTAACGATTCTAACCGTTTAAAAAGCGAAACAATGGCTCAAATATGTTCTCTAGCACTTATATACAATGTATAATAACATAGGTAATCATTACAATAGCATTTGAACACATTTCTAACAAATCAAGAAAATAACAACAATTTTAAAATGCGAAAAAAGTCATGAAATCCCTCACCAATTACGCATAGGAACTCTCGGGAGGCTAGCAAACACCCTAAACTACTTGCTCCTAGCTTGGCTTGGCTTGGCTTGAAGATTTGATGAGCAAAATCCTCTCATTCTCCTCCTATGCTATTCTCGGATTTGCTACAGTAAAATCTACATCTTCATTTTTTTTTGTTTTTTTTTTGTTTTTGCTAAGTTATAACTTATGTTATGTGTTGTGTGATTATATGTTTGGGTGGGGCATGTTGGGTGCTTAAATGGTTTATTAAAATGAGCTTAGTTAGCTTTAAAACAAGTCCATTGCACATAAATTAAGTTAGCTAACTAAAACATTATGTTTCATACGTAACACTATTCACTAGTTCACTAAACTATTTTCTAAACGAAGGTTCCTATCGCTCCTAGCTGAAATGCATATTTTTTCCATTTCTTTAACAATTAATATGATTTAATAAAAATGCTAGTTCACTAATATAATGCAGTTTAAAATTGGAATAAATAGTGACCAAGAGAGACAACAGGTAAAGCACAGAATTAAATGCGCAATTAATGGATGCAACAGTAAATGAATGCATGGCAAAAGCTTGGGCGTCATATTGGCGGCTCTACTTTCGCGGGCTACCATGTCAGCAGGCTAGTCTACTTAGGGCCTATGTAGTCGCGTATGACCATAGGTTGGTCCACATAGGACTTATGTGGTAGCGTACGACCGTAGGTTGGACCACATAAGACCTTAAGTCTAGGCAGTAGACTACTAATGCCAGCTTTTACCCATAGCTACGTAGACCTTTGTAATAGTTGTTTGACTGCAGTCGAGTAGACTACTTTCATACCCCTTTGTAGGTGAAACTTGTTCGTCGACTTTGACCCAGATACATTATTTTTTTATTCAACCTTTTCTAGAGCCTACCAATGTGAAGTCAATGAGTTTTGCAAAAGCTGTGAAGTCTTGGGAATGAAATATAAGTGTGCGCCTTCTTATCGTAAATTGAGGAGCTGACTAAAGCCTACCAATGTGGTAGGCTCCAAAAATGTGCTTACCTCTAAATCGTACACTTCCTTGAGTTGGAGACGGAGCCTACAATGCTAGTAGGACTCAAAATGTGTGCACCAAAGTGTTGTTAACTTTTTTTCCCATCTCTACTCATAGTAGGGTGAATTGGTGTTGTAGCTATCATTCGTAGCCACATAGACTACCATTGCAACTTTTTTATCCATAGTTGCATGCACTACCATAGAAATCCATTTCTTCATCATAGTCAAGCGGACTACAATGACCATTGTCACTCGTATTTGAGCAGGCTACTACAACAATCTCTTACTCGTAGCCAAATAGGCTACCATTTGTTATTGTTGTATCCTTGTAGCCTACCGTGGTTGGTAGGACCTAACATGGGGTATTCTAAAACCAAGTGATTGCCTACTATAGTTCGTAGGCTCCAACTAACATGTATGAGTCCTTAGAACGGTGCATATGCGCTTGGTGCGATAGATAATAAATTGAGCTTACAAGTACCCTTAGAATGGTAAGGTGACTTCTTATAAGATCCTCTTATTAGGATAGAGACAATTACTACCTTTTGTTATAGGTGTAACATGTCAGAGACTTTGTTCTGTCCTCTTCCGGCTAATTGGATAAGTTTAAAAGGTTTGCGACCCTTCTTAGATAAGCAAGGCAAGTTGGGGACTCCATGGATCCATTCTTGACAATTTGAGTATGTTTTGAGGGTCCGCGACTCCTCTTTGATAAATATAGTAGGTTAGGGGATTCGTGAATCCGTTCTTAACTATATTGCTCCTGATCAGACGATCGTCCTCTTTCCCAATTTAGGAGGGCAAACTACCATAGGGGTAGTTTGGATCTTAATGGGTTTTCCCCAAGAGTGGCCTACCATTGCGTGGACTTGGGTAGGGTAGCTTCACTTTCAAAAGTCACACCACTTGTAGGTCGATAATATCAAAGCCTACCGTAGTAGGTGGGTCCCTTTAGGATATTAAGTGGCGGTGTGATGATATCAGAACCTACCGTAGTAGGTGGATCCCCTTAGGATCCTAGGCTGATGGGTTGATAATTTCAGAGCCTATCGTAATAGATTGCAGCATACAAAAGGACAAGTTGGTACATTCCACATTTCGAACTCTACCTTAGTAGGTTGTTCCCTTTGGGATTTTAAGGTGGTAGGTTAGTTACTCCGGACCCTACCATAGTAGGTTGTACCCTTTAGGCGTCTTAGTTTGTAGACGGGTCACTTTGGGCCCTACCATAGTAGGTTGCGCCCTTTAGGCTTCTTAGTTGGTAGGTAGGTTGCTTAGGACCCTACCATAGTAGGTTGCGCCCTTTAGGCGTCTTATTTGGTAGATGGGTCACTTCGGACACTACCGTAGTAGGTTGCACCCTTTTGGCGTCTTATCTAGTAGGTGGGTCACTTGGCCCGTATCATAGTAGGTTGCGCCCTTTAGGCATCTTGTTTGGTAGGTAGGTCACTTGGACCTTACTATAGTAGGTTGCGCCGTTTAGGCATCTTAGTTGGTAGGTAGGTCACTTGGACCCTACAAGTGACCCTACCATAGTAGGTTGTGCTGTTTAGGCGTCTTAGTTGGTAAGTAGGTCACTTGGACCCTACCATAGTAGGTTGCGTCATTTAGCGTCTTGTTTGGTAGGTACGTCACTTGGACCCTACCATAGTAGGTTGTGCCGTTTAGGCGTGTCTTAGTTGGTAGGTGGGTCACTTAGACCCTACCATAATAGGCTGCGCCGTTTAAGCATCTTAGTTGGTAGGTAGGTCACTTGGACCCTACTATAGTAGGATGTACCATTTAGGCATCTTAGTTGGTAAGTAGGTCACTTAGACCCTACCATAGTAGGATGTGCTCATTAGGCGTCTTGTTTGGTAGGTAGGTCACTTGGACCCTACCATAGTAGTTTGCGTCGCTTAGGCGTCTTAGTTGGTAGGTAGGTCACTTGGACCCTACCATAGTAGGTTGCGCCATTTAGGCGTCTTAGTTGGTAAGAGGGTCACTTAGACCCTACCATAGTAGGTTGCGCCGTTTAGGCGTCTTAATTGGTAGGTAGGTCATTTGGACCCTACCATAGTAGGTTTCGCCATTTATGCATCTTAGTTGGTAGGTGGGTCACTTAGACCCTACCATAGTAGGCTGCGCTTCTTAGGCGTCTTGTTTGGTAGGTAGGTTACTTCGGACCCTACCATAATAGGTTGGTCTACTTAGGACTTTTATAAAGTCGCAGAGGACTACTACTTGGTCCTCTTAGGACTTTAAGTGGTCGCATGGGATCGTAATTGTAGGTTGGTCCACATGGGACTTCGAGTGGCCGTGTGGGACCATAGGTTGGTCTCGCGAGACTTTGAATTGGCAGTTCGGCCATTGTGGTTTCTACCAAAGTAGTTTGATCCGCTTGGGACTTTGAATTGGTAGTTCAGCCACTGGAGCTTCTACCAAAGTAGTTTGATCCGCTTCGGACTTTGAATTGGTAGTTTGGCCGCTGGGGCTTCTACCAAAGTAGTTTGATCCGCTTGGGACTTTAAATTCGCATTTCGTTAGTTTACTTCAAACATGCCTTCAGACCTCAGAGTCTTAGCTAGACAAATTATTCAATGAGTGGGCCGAAACACGTTACTTTTTTATTTTGAGAAACTAATTACAGTGATTGCTCCTGGGCGTGTCACCAACTGAGACTGATTCTATTAACCCTTTGGAGATGAAACTAACTTAAGACTAATGACCCCCTAGAGGGGCTATTAACTAAAGGTCGCTAATGCTAAAAGTAATATTTGTTGAGGCGAATGGTATTTCAACTACTGTGACTGAGATGTGCTTGCAGTAGGTTGCTTGAATTGAGCTTGCACAGTAGCTTGTTCCAGTTGGTATACGACATCGTAGTCTAGTTGTCTTTGGGAGGTTCTCCGTTGCGCTCTTATTTCACCGATCCCCCGTTGGGTAGGGAACTTGATCACTTGGTAGTAAGTGGATGGAACAACTTTCATATCATGGATCCACAATCTTCCCAAAATGATGTTGTAGGGCGATGGACAATCTATCACTGAGAATTGAGTGAAGAGGTTTACACCGTGTGCATCGATAGGAAGGATAATCTCCCCAATGGTGCTCTTGCTCTCGCCGCTAAATCCTACTAGTATGGTTGTGGAACGCATGATGCAAGATTTATCAATTTCCATTTCTTTAAGGGTTTTTAACATGAGTACATTGGCAGCGCCACCATTGTCAACTAGTATTTTCCTAACCAATCGGTTGGCCACCATCAACTCAATTACTAGGGCATCGTAGTATGGGTCATCTTGGTAGTTTGTTCCCTGGTTGGAGAACGTGATAACTTCACCTTGTTCGGATTCCCTTAATCGTTGAGGCCTAAAGTCAGATTTGAACGCAGGTCCGGTGCCTTTATTTGTTACTAAGTGAGCAGTCCCACCAACCTTTGATTTGCCAGTGATGGCATTGACAGTATGCTCATATCTTGGTGATCTTGGCGAAGTGGTATCCTGAGTCGCATGCTCTTCTTCTCCTTGGGCCATCATTCTTTTCCTGTGGATTTGTTCTTGTTCAAGTAATCGTCTATTATCTCGTGAGTAGTTGTTCATTCGCTCATCTGTAGTGTAAGGCTCATATCTTCTATGATGTTGATTAGATGTTGTAGTCCGTCTGTGATCTTGCCTATTGTAGCGCGGTGAGGAGGGACGGTAGTTGGCTCTATTTTCTTCCTACTTGATATGGGCCCATGCCTTGGCGAAGACATCCTCCATGGTCTTGCATAGGTATTTGGTTAACTCTTTATACAAGTCCGACTTGCGAAGCAGACCCTTGCGGAAGGCAGAGATAACTGTGGTCGTGTCACAATTCAGGATGGACACATTTTCCTTGTTGAATCTGCCGATGTAGTCCCATAGGGGTTCTCCCCTCCTTTGCACGATCAAGTAGAGGTTGTTTGATTGTTTTTCTAACTTCCTGCTGCTCGTGAATTGCTCCACGAACATGTCTGTCAACTGGGCGAAAGAGGAGATATAGTTATTCGGCAGGCTCGTGTACCATTATAAGACGGGTCCTACCAAGTTGGAGCCGAAGCCCTTGCACATGCAGGCTTCTCTTGAATCTCACAAAACAGCTACTGTGAACATTCTTTGCTTGTACTGCATTATGTGGTCATCGGGATCGGTAGTCCCATCGTAGGGTCTCATGTTTGGAAAGCTGAACTTAGCCGGCATCTCTACTATGGCGATGGTGTCAACAAATGGAGAGTCGGAAAAACTGTTTGCCGCACTTTTCTTGATGGGGACAGGTACCCCATGGATCATTTGGATTAAGGATTCAATATCTTAGAATCGACTAAGGATGTCCTGGTTCGATGCTCTTTCATCTGTTGACTGAGTCGGTGGTCGCTCATTAGCGACGGTAGTTTGGAGATAGACTCCACTCCCGGGCGTCTGTTGTGGTATAGACCCAAGGGATTGTATAGGCACCATTGACTGTCCGTGGGCGATTGACTTCCCGAGGATAGATGGGGTAGCGGACGCTGTGAGGGTTTTGACCCTTTCCTCTAGCTCAATATTTTCTTGGCGGAAGACAGTGTTTTCCGCCTCAAGTTCTTTCAGCTTGTTCTTGCAAGCTTCCATCTTAGCCATCAAGGCATCCATTTGTGCTCGGAGATCATTTTGAGTGCTCGTTTCAGCCATCGTTTTCATCGCAAGTAATCATAATCGAGGGTTTCGTAGCCTTCTATTCAAGTAACTAAGTTGCTAGTGTAATGCCCCGATCTCTCACGAGACCGGAGGCTCCAAAAAACCAAGTTATTCTCAACCCAATTCCAACCCGGTCTCAAAATTTTAAGGAAAAACGGACAGAGTCTCCCCTGTACCGTCGACATTCTAAAAACCTGTAAACATACAATTCAAGCCACAAAACAATAGGAACATCATTTATATTTAAAAAAAAATCCCAACTTCAAGGCCATTTGAGCCTTAAGCAAGACATAGAAAACACACCCAAGCATGCACTTAACAATCCTTAAAACATTGTCCCTTTTAATCCGCTTATCATACCATTCTATATTAACCATTAGACTTTCTTATGAACTAAAGCTAAACAACTGTTAACTTTCATTAACACACAAGCAAGCAGCATAAAGGAAAGTAAGGATAAACTATTACAATCTACCATTCAAGCCATACATTAACCTAACTATTACAATTCTTCAACAACTCCAAATATATATACAAACCTATAGGCACAAAATAGAACAAGACATAATACAAGCAAAATCTTCCACAATTTAGTAGGCAAACACTCCAATCTCAATCAATAGCACACAGCAACCAAGGCCATTCTTCCAACTGCGCCACCTGAAACATGTTTAGCGAGGTATGAGCAATCACAATTGCTCAGTGAGGGATAAGGTCTACCGGGGACGTGCAATGCAACAGATAACTCAATGGGCATTTAAAACAACTAAGGAACAATCAAAATAACAAGTTACCACACATTAAAAATGATATGTTTTACTTATTCTTCAATCATGAACCACGAGCCACGAACTGAAATCCCGATGTAATAAGGGCACTGCTATCGATAAGCCGGCATCCCCTTATAACTCCAAAATAGGCGTACTCCGGATGTACCCCGAAATCCTATGACCCAACTCTCCCTGGGCGGCATCCCAAATGAGAGAGGGACTGGGTAACCATGGTAGCCGAGATATACCGGCAAGCCCGATGCCGCCCGGTTTCCACGACACTACCATGCCCAAATGGTTGCGCAACCACGATGCAATGCACTCAAAATGATAACAATAGAATACATCAATAAACACATGATTTAGGGACAACAAAGTAGGTTGCCCTCACACACAATATATAGACAATAAGTGCACATAATCTAAGTACAAGTAAGTAAACTATTATGCACATAAGGATAAAGTCTCCCTCACCTGGAATTAAGCCAAGCACGCATGCGAATAGCTCCGATTTACTTCAACTTTCCTGAATTAGCTCAAGTATGCAACCCTAGGGTGTTCATATAAGTTTAGCAATTAACTATATCAATTCCAACTTAACTCTTACTTAACTCAACCCTACAACATTAGAAGCTAGACTTATGATCACTTATTCACACAAATTCATAACCCACACACAATTGAACTACAAGGTTCACCTTACTATATCATTAGTCAATATAGAAGATATTAAAAGTATCAAATACCATCAAGTTAAGATTATAAGTTATAAATTTCAATTACTCTTATTTACAACAATAAATAATCATATAACTAGATGAGCTATCCTTATAGTCCTACTCACTTAGCATATAATGTTTATTACAATTTAATCTTAACAAAGTACAAGTAATATAAACATTATAACAAGTTATAAGCATTAAATATGAAAATAACTATACGAACACTAAGGGGTCAATGTCCGATGATCATGAAACTTCACGAAATGCTCACAAATGCCAAACAATAACATATAAAGGCAAGATATACAAGCACCAAAGCTAATTTAAAGGCTAAGCATGAAAGCCCCGAGTTTCCCTTTTGTTATTCTAAGTCATTTAACTCCAAACCGAAGGTTATGACTCAAGATTCACCAACTAACTATTCTAATCTTTTAGTTACACATTATGGAACACTTAGAATCCTTTAAATCATTCATTAACCCGTATTAACCACAAAAGCCCCGATTATCCCTTTGTGCATTTGTACTACAAGTATCTTAATCAAAGCTCAACTAAGAGTTAGAAAAACACATTTAGTCCCTACTTACCCTAAGAACACCAAATATATCAACCAAATTCACTCGGATTCACGTTTGACCCAAAACCCCTTTGTAACTCAAACCGTTTTCCTTCCAAACTCATGTTATGGTTCTAGATTCATGAGTGGTCTATTCCATGCTTCTAGTTAAACCATTAGACACCCTTAGGACCTTCGAAGTTGCCCAAATACCCACTTTTAGCACTAAAGCCCCAATTTTTCTCTTTTGACTTTGTACTATACGTACCTCATCCGGGACTCAAATGGAGGCTAACAAAGCTTAATTAGGTCCTAAATAGCCTAGGATTACTAAATGTGGAGGCCAATTCAACCCGGATTCGCGATAACCCCGAAACCTCTTTCTAAAAGTTGGCTATTTCATTCTTTTGCTAGGTTATGAGCAATTAAATGTTATGGGGCCTTTACACTACTTTCATTAACATCTAAAGCACCTATTAGGATCATTGATTCAAGCTATAAAGTCCAATTTCACAAAACCCTAACATTCCCATCACTATTCATGCTAAATATTCAACGAGCAATTTCAACCGATTAAACTACGAAACAATAGCATAAATTAGGTCTCTACTACTTATATATAACATACATAAGCATATTTGAGCATTGCATTAGCATTTAAGAGCAAAACAAGAAATTCAAGAAAGTCGTCACATTTTTGAAATGCAAAAATAGGTATGAAATCCCTCACCTATTGCGCGTAGGAGCTCCTAGGAGGCTAGTAGACACCCTAAACCACTTGCACCTAGCTTGGCTTGGCTTGGAATGAGGATTTGTTGAGCAAAAAAACTCTATTTCTCCTCCTATGCTTTTCTCGGATTTGCTACAGTGTTTTCAGCATGCTCTTTCTTTTTTTATTTTTTTTTATTTTATGAGCTTAATATGTGTATATGTTGAGTATTTAAAGGGGGGGGGGATCAAGTTGGTGAGTTTATTGCCTACTAAAATGAGCCTAGTCAACTTAAAAACGAGTCTAATGCGCATAAATTAAGTTAGCTAACTAAAACATAATGTTTCATACGTAACATTATTCATTAGCTTTAACAAATCATTTTCTAAACGAAGGCTCATATCGCTTTAAGCTCAAATGCACATTTTTCTCATTCCTATAACAATTAATATGATTTAAGAAAAATGCTAATTCGAATAAAATAGATAGTTGAAAAATGTAATGAATAGTAACCAAGGAAAACAACAAGTAAATGGATAGTGAAAATACACAAACAGTAGATAAAATAATTAATAAATCATGGAAATGTTCTCGGGCGTCACAACTAGGGCCCCACGGTGGGTGCCAAATTGTAGATGCCAAAATCTACAATTACGAATTCGGAGCCACTAGCAACCTGCAAGGACAGAAAATGAGAAAAACGGCGTGAGTCTTGGGACACCAATATGGTACTGGCCAAAGACACTCCAACGCTCAAGTCAGTAGGTTACCGGGTAAGATAGAAAATGAATAAAGTAGGATGGGTAAGGCGGAGACTACCGTAATTCTGGCGTCGTTTTAGGGAGTGTAGGCCATGAAGATGTGGAAGGGAGAAGGGAAGTAAGGCTAGTGAGGCTAGTACTCGATCCCTTCTCCTTGTGTAGGCGTGGCCTACTTATAGGTATGGTCAAGCCAAGAGTCACGGACCCTTAGGACTTGTACTCTCAGTAGACTACCTAATCGCTTACCGCGTAAGATTGAGGTAGTCTCTATCTCGAATCCTTCGTCAATTATCCGCTTTTCGTAGGTTGGGCAAACGCAATAGGTCGGGAGTCGCTTATCCCTTAAGACTTGCAACTTGAGTAGACTACCTCGAGGAAGTAATTACTTATCCCGTAGGATAGGCTTTCATCCGAACTTGTCGATCATCACTTGCTATAATAGTCTAGTCCTTTAAGGTATCCTCTGTGGTCGCTTATCTGCTACGGTAGGCTAGTCCCATAGGACTCTCTCTTAGCCGTTAATCCGTTTGCACCCGACGAGGCCATGGGTTGCTCCAGAATTCGTTGTCGGCTACCTACATGAGATAATCCATTCTTTGGGCCTAGTGTAGAGCGAGGGGCCTCCGCGTGGGTTCCTTCAACAGTAGGTTGTGACTTATGGTGCTATATGCAGGCCTTAGCCCAAGTATTAACGTTGTTTGGGGTTAAGCGAACCATCGTGGTTGGACCGAGGGTCTAAGCCCATTTTTTGCATTAACAGTGTTAACCTGTAACTGCAGAAGAACGGCAATGGATGACTTAGCTGCTTATTGCTTAGATATTCGATATGTCATTGGATGATAAGGACATGGGAGAGATAAAAAGTGCAATGGAAGCTCTAAATAAAGTGGATTTAGGCTTGGCATACACTTCCGAAAAGTTGATGAATTTGGACAATCTACTATTGCATGTAGTGGCTTGTGAAAATGATTTTGAAGCAGTAAGTACTGAAGATGATAACTTCCCTCAGGACTTTGTTGAGAAGGCATTTACACTTGATCTCTTACACACTATTCTAATTACTGAGATACGAGATCAGGACAATTTCATTAGTTGTCTTCAAGCCCTGACCGTTAGCACACGCGACAACATATTTTCGTGTGAAAATTCGATGCAATTGTATAATGTCATGGGAGATAAGCTGCATGAATTAGAAGAATTATTAAAACAGTCACACGAGCGTATCATAGAGATGAAGATGCAGTTAGCCGAAGACATATTTTAAGAATGTTGGAAAAGTCTCTTGCTAGAGAATTAGATCTTGAGAAGAAGTTATCTGAACTAAAGCAAAATGAAGAAGACTTAAAACAGAAGTTACACTTAACCGTACAAATAGGTATGTGCATGGAGGAGGCTGCAGAGGTAACTTGGGGTAGGTTCTTGGAGGCCGATAATACTGCAGAGGTGCTAATGGGAATCTCAAAGTAAATGGAGGGTCGACTTCAAATGGTTCACTTTCATATGAATAGTTCGATTACACGAGAGCAAGAACTGAAACTTAATCTCCAAGATTGTTTAGATCAGTTGGATGCCAAAGACACAGAAATACGAAAGCTTAATAGCACCATTACACAGCTTGTTGCTGACAATTTTGAAGTATATTCGTTAAGGGAGAAGGTAAAACTGCTAGAAGAAACACTAAGAAAATCTGAGTCACAGCTGAAGGAGGCTTATGCATCCAATGAAGCAAGTCAAAGTCAAGTTAGAGAAATGGAAGATGAGATTGAATCTCTAAAAGAAAGCATCCATGAAGCAGAAAGCAGGGCGCAGGATGCCGAGTCCAGAACAACACAATTAACAAAGACAAACATGGAATTAACAGAAGAACTTGGGTTCCTTAAAGGTAGTAATGATAGAAATGCAGAAAAGGTGAGTTTGCACCTTTAGAAATGGAGTCCTCTGTGGGTGATCAACTTTTCTACTTGACATTTGCAAATGGTAATTTTATCACATCTATAACCTAATTTCAGAATATAATGACTCAGGTGGAGGAATCACCCAGCATTGCATCTGCAGTTCAGACTGAGACAATGATGACCTCTGCTAGATGACAGTGCTGCTATTGTTCTAAATTCTACAGGCTGAGAATCAGGTAGAGGCTCGGAAGCATAACAGTCTTTGTTTTTCTTACAAGCAAACTGCTACTTTTAACTATTTCTACCACGCTTGACGACATTGATTGGCTTGTTCGCTGTGTACAATTTATCGGATGCATCACTAACTACGTTAGCATTCATGATTAATGCTGGGTCCGGATTGTTTTCATCTTGTTCCTAAAGTAATCATATTTAACTGCAAAACATGGAGTGTCAATGAATACATGTAAATGTACCAAACATCAGATTCTTGCTCGTACTATATTGTTAACATTTATGTTTATCTGAATGCGGTGTGGAAGGAAAGGAATCAAAGGATCTTCTGCAAGAAGTTCATCTCGGAGAAGAGTATTGTTACTAGTATTTTCCATACTATCAGGTTGAAGATTTACAAGTGTAAAAAGTATAAAGATAATGATACAAATAGACTTTTGTGTAGGAATTGGAAGCTTGAGAATGTGTTGATTTAGGCTTCCTTATTTTTGGTTGTTGACGTTATTGTTGAGCTTAATGAATTACATTTGCTTTCCCAACAAAAAAAAAATATATATGTTTATCTGTACATGGTCAATGTGAAAATTTGAAAAAATTCATATGAGAAAAATATATTTTATATTTTTGGAAGTACAATGCTTTCCATTTTCTCTTCTTCATTTTTGTTCATTATGAAGCAGCATAATGGTATATAGTGTAATGACCTGGTCATTTGGGGCCAATTGATGGCCACATAATTCTCACCACTAATTTATAGCTGAGTAGTTATTAGAAATTTTGAAAAAAAATAATAATAAGGATAATTGATTACATTCCTACTCACTTTAGGACTCTTTCATCAGAAATAGGAAAAAAAAAATGATAAGGGATAGAACGTTCAAAGTTTACGTTTACACTTCTTTATCCATCTATAATTGACTATATAAAAATATTGAAAAAAATAATAATTATTCTCTTTTGGGCTACAGAATTAGAGAGGACGAAAATTCCTACTAACATGGTGATTAAACAATAAGTAATTTCTTGATTGGGGTTTTGTGCGGATTGGAAGAGTACTAGTTGAAAGTGTGTTTATTTGGTAGAATCCACGTTCTGTGAATTAATGGTAAGTGAAACTTTCTTTTGTTCGTATATTCCTTATTTAAATCTTATCGTGAAGATCTAATTAAGATGAATTAGACATGTCCCTATTATATTGTCCTATTTGAATGATTGACTGTGAGTGATGAATTGCTCCTGAAAATTTATGTATCGTATTCTTCGTTAAGTTCCGTCATTTATTTCTAATTTTCCACTCTTGTTTTTTTTTTTTTTTCCCTAACAGTGCCTATGCGTTTGTCATATTCCTGTACGTGTTGTTATTGCTTGGTCGAAAACTTACTGACTTGTTTCCAAACTTTAAAAAAAAAAAAGTTTTGCAATGCCACTTTGTTGCGTGGGGTCCACAGACCCTATTGTCTTCAAATTGCAGCCAACTTGTTTTTTTCTTTTTTAGAATTGAACCAAAACAAAAGTTGCAAAGAACTGCAAGTTCCCTGCAGCAAATTTGTTATACCGACTGTAGCGATCGGATTGTACAGTGTGGTCGCTGCAGTCCAAATTATTTTACTTTATCTTTATTTTACTATTATTATTATTATTATTTAATTATTATTACACTTTGAAAAAAAAAATCGTTTTAATTGTAGTATTTAATTATTCTATGAAGCTTTACCTTTTAGTTCCTTTTAGTTTCATTCTAAACTAAATGTATTGGTAATCAAGCTAAGTTGATATTTGAACAAGCTCTCATTGACCCTTTGATTGTTCTGTTCTATTTTCCTTCCCTCCTACACTGTCATTATTATGTAAATAATCCATGTCATCTTTGGTCAGTTCCAGGCACTAATTTTCTTGCATCCCTATTTTATGTTTCTTCCCTAAAATCATATAAATGATACATCTGAATACTTTCTTGGTTGTGAACTATTAATGGTACTGATACTGTTACGGTACCACTACAAAGATACTGTTACTGTGTTACACTTGCAGATACTGTTACCACTATTGAATAATTGGGCCCCCCACACTTACTGAACCGTACGTAACTGCATCGGTTGAATGCAGCCACAACTTTTATTCCCTTATGTGTCTTGTAATAGTTTATATACCGTATAAGTTATTGAATGCAACTGAAAATGAAGTATTTTTTGTTTGGACATCGTGTTAATAGTGATCTTCTGTTTGATGTGAGTCTTCCTGCAAGTCATACATATTGTTAATATCATCTAGTGCTATACTTTTTGGTCTCTTCTATCATCTGTCTTAATCTTTTGTTGTGGGATAAGTTCACTTACTGAGCTTTTGTTTGCTCACAATATTTGCTTCTGTCTGCTTTCTTTGTAGTTAAAATAGAGTAAGCACTTAGGCAATGGACATCTGAGCATGATGGGCTAAGCTAAAGAGACTTCATTTGTTTCATCTCTACTAGTACTATTAGACTTGGATAATCAATTATAGTATTTTTGTTGAATGTGATAGATGAGGAATTTGACCTCCTCTTCTTATTGTATTTGGGGATTTTTTGTGGATTTTAATGTTATTTTGAGATTGGAGACTTGTTAAATTTTATGGTTTAGTGACTCTGATTATTGGTGTTGTGGTTGTGTGCCTAGCGAGCTTGAGAGGCTAGACTCTTTAGGCTCGCGACATGTCACGTACCAGATCCTATTTCTGTAGTGGTATTTAAGGCGTGACATATAGAATACTAGAAGCGGATGGTCCATTTTCTGTTCACGGAAATGGAGCAAACTACTAGCCATTTGGTCTAGTGGTATTATTATTGTTTTAGGTGCGAGAAGTTTCGAGATTAATTTTAGGAGTTTACGACATTCTCGTAATGTAAAATTTTCTTAGGGCTCTCTTTGAACAAAAAAAAGAAAAAGGAACAAGGGAGAATTTTTATATAAAGTACAATGACTATTTCAGATTCTATTCAAGTTTCAATTGCTTTTTATATTGAAAAGATCAATTTAAATTTTAAATTTATTGTTCTAACCATGACTTTTGCCGGTAATGGAATTTATGATTAAGCAAAGTGAAATTGAAGAGGCCTGGAGTATACAGGGCTATGTTTATCCCTATACTTGGGTAATGGTGGATATTGGGTGGATCAAACTTTTAGGGGGTTATAAATTTAACATTGACGGTAGTACTCGGGGAAACTCAAGGTCAGGAAGAGCAGGCGGAATTATTCGTGACAAACTTGGCCAATGGGTCGTGGGGTTTGCAGTCAACCTTAGGACTTCTTCTAGTCTTCGTGCTGAATTTTATGCTCTTTGGGAAGGTTTAAACTTGGCGCAAGCATGCCATTTGGAAGAGTTGATTATTGAAATGGACTCTATTTTAGTCATCAACATGATCAATGGTAACCTGCGGAATTCTAATCCTTTGTGCCTAATGGTCAAAGATTGTAAGCGTATTCTTTCACGCCATGATGGTTTCAAGCTTGTTCATATTTTTAGAGAGACAAATAAATGTGCAGATTTTATGGCTCGGTTTGGAAGGGCGCAGTCGCTGGGCACCTCTCGGATTGATAACCCCCCTGAACCATTGCAAATTCTTGTGGAGAAGGATAAAATGGGAGATTTTTCCCCTAGAAGTATAATCACTTAGCTGACTTTCGCCTCCTGAAGATAAAAAAGAAAAAAAAGTGAAATTGATTGAAACTTATATGAAGATTTTGCATTATTTTGGCTTAATTTGGATACTCTAATGCCACAATAACATTATTCAGAAAATTAATGATGGTGAAGTGATGATACAGTTGTAATAAACTAAAATGATTTAAATCATTGAGTGTGAAGATCAAATATTTCATTATTACTTCAACATCATTCATCTCTTTAATAACGTTATTAAGAGATCCAAATCTGTTTTGACTAGGCTCATCTCAACTCGTATTAATTATAAACTTGAGGGACTTGGTTAACAATATATTTTTTTTTTGGGCAAACTTGGTTGACAATTTACTCTAGATAAATGTATCACTAAGCCTAGCCAAAAAAAAAAAAAATGTATCACTAAGCCTAGCTAAAAAAAAAAAAATGTATCACTAAGTGTTCTGGCTCTACATCGTCGTCGCTGAACGGAACAAATCAAAACCCTACCCCTTCCCTATAAAAACAATACTATAGTAATATGAGTCATTTTTTTAATTTTTTTTTTTGTAAACCATCAGATAGTATTAGAAGATTTCACGAGAAGTTTATCATATTTGGATGGAGAGAAATAAGAGACTTAGCGATAGTTGCAGCCTAGAAGGAAGAACAAATATTTAATTGTATTGTTTTTTTTTATGTAAAGAACGAACTTAATTTTGGTAAAAAATATAGGAATAGCTACCTGAACAAAGAGATTTGTAATGTTTCGGATGTTGATATTTGAATCCTAGCATAGTTCTCTTGACTTATATTTCTTGATTGTCCGTGTTCATATCAGTGAAATTTTTACTTACAGAGAAAAAAAAAACGTCACTATAGTGAAACCTGCATGGTATTTAAGCCATTCTCGGTCTTTATCTGTAACAAATTAATCAAATTTATTGGTTTTATATATTTATTTATTTAAATTTTGTCTAAGAAAGCAAAGAAAAATGATGAGAAATATATACTCTGAAATTTCGATGAGGAATTTTTGTATATATTAATGGCCTTCAAAGTTCCCTGATTGCTTTGTGATCAGCTAAAACGTGTTGAGTAACTAAAATATTTCTTATTTCTTATTTCTTATTATTATTTTTATTATTATGGTAGTATGATCTATTTGTTCGTTACCTTTAATTTTTTGAAAAAATGATTCAATTAGTCCTAAACGTTTGTTTATTTTGATATTTTAGTTTCAAACTTTTAAAATCGGACACTTTAATCCCAAACATTTTATATAAGGGATACTATTACTCCATTAACTCATTTCTTTTAAATTTTTCATTCAAAATTTGACTGAAAAGTGTAAGCACATATAAAATATATGTATTCCAATATGCATGATTTGGCAGTACAATAGACATAAATATAATTAGCAGCGGAATTACATACCTGTTTGAGCCATGAAAAAGCATAAAAGCGAGTTGTAATTGTTACCCAATTACTGACAAGGTCTTCCTCTTCCTTGCTCTATCCAGGAACAACTAACGTTTATGGGAACAATTAGTTTAGGGTTAGAGCAGGAAAGGGGACCTAGCCATATATTTATAATTATTCTAACAGGCCCTCCCATAAAAGGCTTAGTCAGAATATAAGGCCTATACACAATTAACCGTATACGTATTTATGAGGTGGGCTTAAAAGAAATATGATCACAACCCAGTATCTATGAATCAGATATTCAGCCTATTTTATAAAACCAAAAGTAATTAACAGTAGCCCACTTAAGAGAAATATTCTAATAGTCTCCCACTTGGGCAACGTTAATTGTTTTGTTTGTTTCTAAAAATATTTTGAAAACATTTATTAGGCTGAATAAGTAAACTTAATGTGGCCACAATTTTGAAAACCCTGATTCATAGAACAACACCTCGAACGCAATCCTGTCCAATAAGATTATCAAACATCGAATCATGGCGATCGTAGTATTCCATATTGACACAGGACTTTCCATGGTTACAAATGCCAACAACCCCATTGACATGGATTAATATACGGCAGTGTAGCAAGAAAGTAGCACCAACATGTGATCAAATGTGCTCTTTCTTTGTCAGTCCTCAATATGATTTCCCCAAAATTGGCGGTCGATATGCCAAGGAAATCAACCATTCATATTGTAACGACCTGGCTAAGCGAATACCCCGAAGGGCAGAGGCACACCAGCGCCGCCACATAAGTTGATATTGTCCGCTTTGGAACACCCCGCACTTAACGTACGAGCGTGCCCTCAAGGTTTTGTTCCCCACGTGGTACTTACCACGTGAAAAGGCCTCAACACAGTGGGAAGATTCCCCCTATATCGATATTGTCCGCTTTGAGCAAGCCACAATGGGACCAATACTCTCACGGTTTTACGTTCCAGCCCGCTAAGCGAATACGTGCCACGAAGGCAACGCAGAGGCACACGGCACTGGAAGGCCTCATAGTGGTATCAGAGTACGCAGCTACGATATTGTCCGCTTTGGGGTGTCCCCTCACGGTTTTGTTCCCCACGCCAGCTAAGCGAATACGTGGCCACATTGGGTCAAACGCAGAGGCACACTGCACGTGGGAAGGCCTCAACTTGAATATAAGAAGATACTTCCCACTATATATTCAATGGTCCCAGCTCGTAACCTTCCGATGTGGGATGGGTTCACCACATCCGCCCCCACTAGGAGGACCCAGCGCCCTCGCGGGTCACTGATACAAAGGAAGGCCCGCTCTGATACCACTTCTGTAATGACCCGGCTAAGCGAATACCCCGAAGGGCAGAGGCACACCAGCGCCGCCACATAAGTTGATATTGTCCGCTTTGGAACACCCCGCACTTAACGTACGAGCGTGCCCTCACGGTTTTGTTTCCCACGTGGTATTTACCACGTGAAAAGGTCTCAACACAGTGGGAAGATTCCCCCTATATCGATATTGTCCGCTTTAAGCAAGCCACAATGGGACCAATACTCTCACGGTTTTACGTTCCAGCCCGCTAAGCGAATACGTGCCATGAAGGCAACGCAGAGGCACACGGAACTGGAAGGCCTCATAGTGGTATCAGAGTACGTAGCTACGATATTGTCTGCTTTAGGGTGTCCCCTCACGGTTTTGTTCCCCACGCCAGCTAAGCGAATACGTGGCCACATTGGGTCAAACGCAGAGGCACACTGCACGTGGGAAGGCCTCAACTCGAATATAAGAGGACACTTCCCACTATATATTCAATGGTCCCAGCTCGTAACCTTCCGATGTGGGATGGGTTCACCACACATATCTCCCAAAATGGCAGTCAATAGGCCAGAGGAAAGAATGCATATCTCCGATCAAAATGGTGTCCTCATGGAGATATTTAAACTCAATAGATGGTCTTATCAATATGGACACCAAACTAAGACCTTCAATATACACATGAGTGTTCACAGAATAACCAAGTATGTTATAAAACATAAACAATATGCTATTCCACAAATGCACAAAAGTGCGAAACAGAAACACATAATCATGAGAATATTCGACAATGCATGAAAATGTCAAACTCCCACTAGTTAATAGCATCAAAAGACAGTAGAACACTCATATACAAAACCAATACCAAGCCTAGTGCGCACTTGAACATACATCAAGCTCTCAATAACACTAGCATATGGTACACGTCTCATGGATCTCTTTATGTCATGGACTCCATAATACCCATACCTCAACATGCTATTTAAAATTATGATCTCAAACCTCTAATTAGAAGATCAACAAGCATTGAGTTTGTTTTATATTCTTAATAACAATGTCTTCATTTTCTTGTCAAATCCATGACTTTTCATTCATAAGGGAAACTATATTAAAATATGGGTAATTATAATAGCTCCCAATAAAAATAAGTTGTATTTGAGATCCAAGTTTATCATCATAATATCCCATTTGAACAGATGATACAACATACTATAATTATCCCAATCATGAAGGTGAATAAGAGAATACATAACATTCAGGATGTTAATCACCTCTAGACAAATAAATCGCTCTAAGGCATACATTCTCTCAAACCAATAGAGCATGCACAAGCTCATAAATAAATCCCTTGGGTAGAGAAATTCATTTGACTATTCACCTTTACTACTACTATTCATCCACCCCAAATTAACACACACAATAACCCCCTTTGGGTAGGTTATTGCATGTATTAATCTGGAGATCACAACGAACATATATCAAGTCATATTTCCTTCCATAAACTATGGGAGATCCATTTAGATCATAAAACCCACATGTTTATAACCTCAATGGCATTTATATTAGGATACTCTTATTATGCTTCCAAATAATATTCATAATTATATCCTCTGGATGGAAACCCCAACAAAGATATCAGAAAACCTACAATTCTCCATAATAAACTATTGAAGAACTCGATCAATATAAGCCTTTTGTTATAGATCCAAAAGCCCATAAGACCTATCTTGTTGTATCTAGATGCCAAGAGTGAAAGAGACCTCTCCAAAATCTTTCATGTTGAAGTCTTCAAAAATACTGGACTCATAAAACATAATCAAATTATTTATACCTAGCAAAATGTCATCAACATAAAATATCAGGAAAATAGGCTTACTCCCACTGATCTTGAGGTATATGCACTGATAAACCACAACATGTTTATCTACACCAAGATGACCCCAAATCAGGAAACAATTCAAGCTAGGTTTTCTCCCAAGTCAAGGTTTAATAGGAGTTTTATGAACGAACTTGCTAGTAATACAGCTAAGAGTATAGGGTGTAGTTCTAATGGCTTCACTCCAAAAGATACAGTAGGTTAGTGATACTAATCATGCTCCACATCATATCCTTAAGGGTATGATTTCACTTCTTGACCACACCATTATGTCAAGGGCTAAAAGACATGGTATATTAGGCAATAATCCCACAATCCTGTAAGCACATGGCAAATGGTCCTATATACTGCCCAATGATCAAATGTCTACCAAAGTACTTACCTTGCGATCAGATCTTACAATTTTGATGACCTTTCCAAGTTGCATTTCTCCTTAATTAAATAAGGGTATTCATAATGAAAGAAGTCATCAACAAATGTAACAAAAAAACTTGTTACTACACAATGTAGTAGAATAAGGTCCACTAATATATGTATTACTTCTAAAAGGTCAAAGTTATGGGTAGCTTATTCTCATTTACTATTAGTGAGTTTACCCCTAATACACCCAACACAAGTACCAAAATCATCAAAACTTAGAGGAGGCAAAATATCAATTCTAATGAGTCTTTCAACCCTTCATTTAGAAATATAACTTAATCATTTATGCCGCAACAAAGAAGAAATTTCTTCAACTAAACTCCTTTTAGAAACAAATTTTTCTGAAAAAAAAAAAAATAGTCATAGGAATTTTCTGAGAATAAAGGTGGTTGATAAAAACTATTGGATAAAATACTTTCACCAATAATTTTAGAATTAAAACACCAATTTTACTCTGCCATTGTCAAAGTTAAAGACATAACAAATTTGAAACCTGTTCAAAATGAAAACACAAATTAAATTTTATTTAAAAGAGTGTACGTGAAAATGGTTTCAAAATAAGAATGTTTTTTAAAACAATTTTAAAACTAGTCTTTAAACATAGACTAATAGACCCTATGAATTCAACTTCAATTTGTAAATTATTCCCAACTTTAATTCTGGACTCTAATTCACTTGACTAAGTTTGTTTTCGAAATCCTTGCAAATAAAAAACAACATGAACAATTGCACCATTGTCAATCTACCAAATATTTGATGAAACATCAACTAACATGGATTCTAAACAAATGTTGACTAGTGAATAACCTTCTTCAACTTTCTTTTCTCTAATGATTTGTACTTGGCACAATTAGCTCTTTTGTGACCTTTTCCTATACAAAAGTAACACTTTCTTTGAATAACAGCAAATCTGGGACCTCTTACATTGTGATTCCTCATCCAATTCTGACCCTTACCACCCTTTTAAAACCCTGACAACTTAGGAATATATCCCTCAATTTTTAAGGTAATAACCTTATTAGAGAAGCCCTTAAGGTTGGTAACAAGTAATATCAACCTCATGATTTCACTCTTAACTTTGTTTTCCTCATTCTACACACTTGGTAGTCAAGTCTAATAGTCTACGTTCCCTTTGGGTATTATAGACAATCCTTATGTGAGTAAACTCAAAAGGTAATATATTAAGGGCATGAAGGGACAACAAAATGATCTAAACACCAAGAGATTTGAGATTGGTTTGAACATCAACCATTTTCAAGACAATCCCTAAACCACCTTACTTATCATATTTCATAATCATAAGTTCTCTCATCAGGTCTAATCATATAACATTTGTTTTTCCCTCATAACTACTCTAATCAGTTAATGCAGTAAGTGCATCAGCGTCTAAGGCAAAATCAAGGTCAACTATCCCCAGGATCAACTTAATGTGTACCTTCAACTTATTACAATTTTGCCCATTCAAGAACTAAAAGTAGTGCTCATATTATTCAAAGCAAAAGAAATTGTTCAAGAAAAATGCAATGTTAGCTAACAGTAGGCATACATGTTCCATTGCAAAATAGCACTTCAAACAAAAGAGCCCAGACACATCATTACATCCCCCCACCTTTGGGCAGGAAACATAACATGTAAATAGGTACCCTTTTAACATAAAGTATCAATGAGATCATCCTATTGAAAGAAAAGGTCAATCACCTTTGGGCAACCGAACTCCCTAACAATAGGATAATCTCGAGCCATATTTTATGTTCGCGCTACTTGGCTAAAGTCATATAATGACCTCCTTTGGGTGATCATTGAGCACTTTACCATGGTAGTTTCCCAACCAATATGAGAAAAGCCATAAATTTAATTAGACTAGTTACTTTGGTGAATTTCGCCCAATCAAACTTATGCTGTCAGCTCATTGGGAAAAGTACTAGTGCCTAACATAAATGAAACTGTCATGCATGTAATTGATCAAACAATATGAAACACTTCAATGTAATGTGTCTCTACGATCACTATAAAATTGCATTCTACAATAAACTTGAACATATTATATATAAAATCAGTAGAGCACATCTGATGCATATAAAATATAAATAGAGGAAGTACATAAAATTTCAAATTAAATTAGAGAAAATACATGTTTACATTGAATTCAGAGGCCTAAAAAAAACTTTAAATCAACTTCAATTAATTTAGGCATGATTCAAAAATTACCATGTAAAATATGTACTAAATATAATATTTCAATGAAAGGAAAAGCAATTTAAACTTCTTTCTAAGCAAAAGACAATAATTCCAAAGCTTAGAAAATAAAATAATCCAATTGCCAAACACAACTTTTCTTTTGGTTTAATTACTAAACATGTGGGAAAGCAAAAATAACATATGTAGTTGAGAAGGCTTGAACCCATGACATACATAACTTTATCAAGGCACTTCACCAGCAGCGCCAAGCTATTACTTGTAACAAAAGTGGACTAGGAAAGATCTATAGCTTTTAATCTGTTTGTTCAATTCATAGCTAAAATTAAAACATGAAAACTAACCCAAGGGAATTGAACCCGCGACCTTAGCTACGAAATAAGACGCATTAACCAGCAGTGCTAGGCTTATTATGTTGCCAAGGACAAACTAAATCTTATATATCAGTACCAGGATTTCAGTTTATAATCTCTATAAAATAGAAAAATAAAACACAACTAACTTATGCCCTAGAAAGTTCGAACCCGCGCCGTCACCATTATAATTAAGCATTAAACCAGTAATGCTAACTACTTTGTTGTGTTGCAGGAAGACTTATAAATGTACTAATGGTTGGCTCTACTTGCGTAGCTTATGGAAAAATTGAAAAGGAACAAAATTAAAAATTATACTACTGCCAAGTCTCAAAACCCGCGACCACCAAAGTGTTATGCAGGACATTAACAAATTACGCTAGACCAGTTCTTGATATACCATGCACTCTCTTGTTCGGTTAGGTAGCTGTTAAAAGTAAGAATTAATGCATGCTACTTCATGAACTCGAACCCTTAACGCCCAAAGGTCAATGTAAGTGCCTAACCAATAAGCCAAGTCTGGCTATTGCAATAGAGTTGACCTATTTTAGCACAAATACTTAACTTATGACAGTTCCTGTCTTACAAAGCGGCAGCCGAAGGAAAACTTGAGCAAAATTATCCACCAACCTAGTCTCGAACACGTAGGTGTAGACGCATCAATTATTAAACAAGACTCAACTGTCTCTATAAGATTGTAGTGCCCAGTTCAGTTAAACATGACAAAAATTTTCAGTACGTAGAATTAAACTCGCGGTGTGTGACGCCCAAGATCACTACCGTATACTTATTAACTATTGCATCCACTATTCACTGTGCATTGCTTGTTACTTTCTGTGGTTACTTTTCATCACGTTTTTTAACCACTTATTTTCTTTGAATTAGCATTTTTTCTAAATCATATTAATTATTTTAAGAATGAGAAAAATGTGCGTTTGGACTAAATGCGTTAGGAGCATTCATTTAGAAAATGTTCTAGTGGTTCGTATGAATAGTATTACGAAAGAATAGTAACTTTTTGTAGAGATTTTTAATTGGGCCTTTAAGGGTTTCCTAGTTATATTTGGGCTTGTCTACCATCCAAAATATATTACTTAGGCCTAATTAACCAAGCCCAACCCATTAACCATTTAGCTTACATTATATATAACAAAACAAGACCAAACCAAAGGAAAAAAAAAAAGAGAGAAGCAAAAATCAGGAAAGAGGGCAGGGAGAAAAATGTGAGAGAGAAAAAAAAAAGCTAGGGCATGGCTATTTGGTGCATTCTTGAGCAAGTTTTAGGTGAATTGAAGAGTTTTCTTGCACATTTCCTCCATTTTTGACTTCTTGGAGGTAAGGGTTTCATCCTAAGTGCTATTTTATTTGATTTCTTGCTTTGTAGTATAAATGGTATTGTGTAGTTGTTGAGTATTTGAGTCAAATATGCATGTAATGTGAGTATATTAGTGTATAGAGTAGACTTTTAAACTTCTTGTGGATATGTAGCTAAAGCTTGTATGTAGTTTGATCTCTTTGCTTAAGAGTTGATTTAATGTTCAATGTTTGTAGATTATGTGCTTGTATAAGTGCCTAAGTGAAGATTTTGAGTTAGTTGTGAAGTTAATAACATGCTAAACTAGTTGAATAAGCAAGAAGTTAAATTAATTGAACATTAGTGCAAAAGTACAAATCTGACCAGCTTTCTGTCCGTGACTTTTAGAGCCTTTTTGGCATAGCAAACGTGCTTAGAATTGAACAAAATTTATATGGCAGCTAGATTAGACAGTTTAGAACAAATGTTGATTTCTAGAGCTAAGGCAAATTCTAACGTTTTGACCCTCCGATTTAGCCATTTCCGAAATGTGTCTGGGAAATCGCTGTGCAGGGACAGTTAGGTGTAGTTGTACGATAAAGGTCATAACTTGTGGAATTTAGATCGGAATTGAGTTTCGCTTGAGGCTAAAGTAATCTACACTCGAAGAGCTACGTTTATACATAAAAATAAGTCAGTTTGGAGGTCCATAGCATAGATAACTAAATTGATTAAGTTAAGCCCCTGTTAGAGAAATTGGAAAACATTTAAGTGATATTTTAGGGTTTTTTAGCAAAGTTGATTCTATAATTGATTCGATGCTATCTAGTAGGTGCCTTAGATGTTAATAAAGATAGTTTAATAGCCACATGATGTTGAATTGCTCAAAAATTGGCTAACACATGAAATAGGACACTTTTAGAAAAAGGGGTTTGGGTGTAATGCGAATCCGGGTTAATTTAGTCATCACATTTAGTGTTTTTAGGCTATATAGGTGCTAGATATGCTTTTCTAAACCTCATTTGAATTCCGTTAGGGTACTTGTAGTGTAAATGCATAAAGAGGTAAATTCGGACTTTTCGGGTAATTGTATTTTAAAGTGAGATTTCAAGGGCTTAAGTGGTGCCATAAAGTGTCATTAGAGATTTAGTATAGTTAGATTTGAGGTTCGTTATCTTGTGTGAAGTTTAGAGCTTATTTTGTAAGCATTTAGAAGGAGATTTGTTAGATTTCTTGTGAATTACTTGAATTAGTTGCATTAGTAGTTATTATATTGTTATGTTTGCTCTAATTGATCATGATAGAGTTATATGTTATATAAGTGTGAAGTTTATAACCTAAATACCAAGCGTGTGAAAAGTGTCTAAATGAAGCTTATGTGAATTAGTTAAGCTTATTGCATAAGTAGCTATTTGAATTGTTATACTTGTTATAATTGCTATATTTGTCTATTGATTGAGTTATAAAATGTAAATTGGAAAAAATGAGTATGATAACTTGAATTATCTTGTAATTAGCTAGAGTTGAGTTTAGACAAATGGTTAGCTTGTTGAACATGTAAGTTGAAATAGGAGGTGATTGGCTGCCATTTAGCTAATTAAATGGAATTAAGGCCTTGTGCATGCTAATGCTAAAAAGCAAAGAATGCTTCTTGTCATATCCTCTAAGTTAGTTAAGATAATGCATGTCTAGAGATTTTAGAGTTTGATATTGTGACATGAACTTGTAGAACTAGCTAGTTAATTGCATGATTAGCATTCTTAACTCATGTTATTTGTGTATGGTCAATCGGATGAATGTAGAATGATTTTATTGCATAACTGCCTAATCAGGAATTGAAGGGAATTGATGCCATGGAAAAAGGTCCAAATGGGAGTTTGGCTAAGTTTTGTATGTTTGGCTTCCTAAAGGTGAGGGATCTGTATCCTTACGTGCATTATAGTTTATTTTCTTTTTAAAAGAGTATATTGTTTAGTATAATTACGTAATTGATATATGCTTATTGTTGCTAAATTGTAACTTGGTGCGAGAACAACTTACTTTTGTCCTTAAATGTGTTTCCTGATTATATTGTCATTGTTATCATTCTTGCATTGCATTGTGGTTGCGCAACCTCATTGTCGCGGCGGATGCGATGGCCTCGCTGGGCAGCATCGGGCTTGCCAGTGTTGGTTTCCTTAGCTCCGTCTGTTATTCCCTCACTCGCCTGGTCCGGAGATTGCCAGGGGGTGTTGGGTCGTAGGATCGGGTACATCCGGAGTACCCATTGGTGTAAGGGATGCCGGCATATCGAGATTGAGATCATGGTTCGTGGATCGGGGATCGAAGATTTGGAGTGATAAGGGTTATCGATTGTATCCTTTTAAAATGTGGTATTAGAATTGTTATTCATTGTTTATTTATTGTATTAAATGTGTTAAGTTGCTGCATTGCACGAACCCTGGTATACTGTTCCCATTTCCCCTCCCTCACTGAGTGTACCAGTTGTATACTCACCCTCGTCTCTAACACCTTTCAGGTTCAGCACCTTCACAAGGTGATACAGGGAAAGCTCGAGAGTTACCGTGTTTGGTTGTGTTGGCTTTCATTATTAGTACCTACGAATCCATGTGAATTAGTGAAGTGATTTGAATTGTAATTTGATTGGAACTATAAAAACTCGACTTGTAATTGTATTGGATCTTGTTTGTATTTGGTTCGTAGGTGGCATGTAATAGTTTAAAGGACTATGTTATAGTTTAATTGTCGTGCATGCTAGCTTGGGTTAATGGAGTTAGTAGGCTGGATTAATAAACAAGACAATTGAAGAGATAAAGTTAGAATGGTATGATAAGTGGCTTTATAACATAGTATTTCAATATTTGAGGCCTAAGCATGCTTGTGTACCTATTTTGTTGAATCTAAAGATTGGATGGCCTTGAGACGAGGCATAGCTTAGTGGTTGAAGTTGAAGTATATGAGAATGTTGTATTATGGTTTTGTAGTTGTATTCTATTATTCGCAAGTTTTTGATTGGTCCTATAAACAGGGGAGACTCCGTCTGTTTCTCCCTAAATTTCGTGTCCGAGGTTTGGAATTGGGTTGAGAATAGCGTGATAAATAGGAATCCCGGTCTCGTGAGGGATCGGGGCGTTACACAGTGCCCATAATATTAGACAAGTTCCTAACTATAATGCGAACCTAATTCTTGAATACATAGGCAGACGCACAATCAATTTAGATTACTTATATGTTGCTAAACAAGATTCGAATAAACGAGCATATACCATCAATTATGTGATATACTCAAAATTCAAAAACCAATACAACATATCTCAAATTCATATAAAAACATGCTAATCACGATAAACAACATGTTATACATATCAAACGAACAAGCATAAAAGGTTTATAAAAGCCCTCAAATAATCTCATGAAACAATAATTAATAATCATGAATTAAAATTAAGAACTTTCATAATTTACATAGCCAAACAAGTATTACAATTTTTTTAATTTAATGGCTGAAAATCATGCATAATTGGCTCTGATACCACATGTAAGCACATATAAAATATATGTATTCCAATATGCATGATTTGGCAGTACAATAGACATAAATATAATTAGCAGCGGAATTACATACCTGTTTGAGCCATGATAAAGCATAAAAGCGAGTTGTAATTGTTACCCAATTACTGACAATGTCTTCCTCTTCCTTGCTCTATCCAGGAACAACTTACGTTTATGGGAACAATTAGTTTATGGTTAGAGCAGGAAAGGGGACCTAGCCATATATTTATAATTATTCTAACAGGCTCTCCCATAAAAGGCTTAGTCAGAATATAAGGCCTACACACAATTAACCGTATACGTATTTATGAGGTGGGCTTAAAAGCAATATGATCACAACCCAGTATCTATGAATTAGATATTCAGCCTATTTTATAAAACCAAAAGTAATTAACGGTAGCCCACTTAAGAGAAATATTCTAACAAAGTACATAATTATCACGTAATTATATGTAATTTATTTTTTATGCTGTCAAATTTTAAACACAATTATCAACTTCATTCAACACAGGACAAAAAAAAAAATACATAAAATGATATTATATATGTTTCATGCAGAGTAACAATAATGTATACAAATTACACTCAAGTAAAGAAAGAAAAGAAAGAATAATGTATTACAGGATTAATCGTTTTATGATTAATTTTCAGATCATTCACCATTCATTCGAGATTCATATACATTCATTCATTGCTATCATCGCTATCATCGCTTTCATCGCTATCATCGCTATCCTGTTCTAGATTGGACACTTCCCTACCATAGTCGATAATCTCACAAACACATGGTCGACAGAGGGGTAACAAGCAACTTTCACATTCAAAGACCGTGTATCCAATCAAATATGTACCACACTTATCACAGTGGGATTTATATCTAGGTTTCCTCCTATAGGTGACAGGATGTGGGTGATAGTCAATTTGAAGTGTACCCCCAAACTTCACACAACGCACGAAGCCAATTCTAGGAACGCAATGAGGATGGAAAGAGTTGTCGCATTCACGACAATGATATAGCCAGCGCTTGGGATGAATTTCGTACTCACACATGTCGCAAATAAATTCATCCGGATGATAATAAAAATGTGGAAAGCTTAGGACAAGAGGATGTTCATCCCACCTGTGTCTGACACTCCGAGGTAACATTGCGCATTTAATTGCCAAATTGAAGTCGCAACGCTCGCAACCGAAATTGACGTCTCCATGGTACCGCAAACAAGCTTTGCATAACTTATCGGAATTATTACGTCGAACAAGGGAGTGGGGGTGAGCTTCATGTTTTATTGTACTAGGAAGAAGAGCGCATTTGATGTCCAGCAAAAAGTCGCACTCCTTGCACTCATAGAAGAACCCATTAAAATTCCATTTGCAGATTGTACAATTAGAAAAACGAAAAAACTCCTGGAAATGGCTGAGGGAGAGTTTGTGTTGTGGATGATGGGAAGATGATAGCTCTTTTGGTAGCTGAGCACAATCTAAATGGATCAAGTATTTGCATTCACCACAAGTATAACATGTACCTGAAATGGGTTCACCGCAACCATCGCACACTGTCTCCTGATCATCATCGGTCATTTCTGTGTAATCATCTTGGACACTGTCGAGAATCAAAGGGTGATCATGGCTGAAGCAGTTAATTTATGTTGATAATTCAATTTGTGGGATGCTATTTTGCTTGAGGAAATGTCGAATCAGTTGTGAAGATAATGTCTCCGCAGGCAAGCAGATCAAATCTGGTATGACCCCACCATCACTAGAATTATAAAAAAAAGGTATTAATTGTTAGATGAAATTAGCAGATCGAGCAAGTCTTTATACTTTTGATTTTTAATGGTTTTAGGGCCTGGAAAACAAAAAGAAATAAACTCAAGTGAAGAAAGCATGCAGATTATGGATTCTGTTGTCATTCTAGACGGATCGATTTTGATGGAAACATTGATGGTTTAAGTAATTCAATTAGACTATTCCATGGCAAAAATTACACAATTGCATAAACATATATTCTATAACCAAGAAAAAGTGACAAAACAGAAAAGAATTAAGTGATGTCAAATTGGTAATTCATAATTTGCTTCAATTGTTCATTGAGAATATAAATTTTCATTTTCACCAAGTTATACCAATTGTAGATAATTCTTACCTTCCGTAGTGACCAAGTGATACCAAATTCTTTCGATTTCACTTTTAAAATGCTTAAGTTTAATTTAATTAATTGAGACTTGACTCCTCTACAATTCTATTATCTACAATTTCATACAATACTTATTCTGATCAATATCATGTGTCACTAAATCTCATCTATGGACCACATTAATTTTGCTAAACCAACTTTTCAACCATAGTTAGAAAGTATTAAATATCAAATCTAAACCACCATGTTTAATTAGAAAACAAATATGGAAGGATAAGATATATATATATATATATATATATATATATATATATATATATATATATTACTATCTTTAGTACCATGTTCTCTCAAATTTTCATTTTGACGTTATTGTGTGAAGTTATAGCTGAACTATAATTTGTAGGACTTGTAAATTCCCTCCCAATTCACTAAAATTTAAGATAATCAGAAATAAAATTACTAACTTTACACCATTAATATGAGTTTTTTTTTTGTAATAATCAACATGAGATTTGCTCAAACAAATATTATATGACTTTTTTTTCAAAAAAGAAAGAAAAAAGAGATCATATGACTTGGAAAAAATAATCTAATGGCTTCATTTCTTCTTCTTCTTTTTTTGTCCAACTTCTATATTATTTTCTAAGTGATGCTTCAAGCACTTTTGGAAAACGTAATTCTTAGAGCACAAAAAAATAAATGGGTCGTTTTCTTGCATTTTTATTTTGTTTATACATCTTATATATTGTCTATATAACATATATTGCATCGTTTTCTTACATCTTATATATTCTCTATACACATGGCTCTTGCATTTATCGTTTTCTTGCATTTTTTTTCCATGTGTTATTTTTTGTTTCCTTTTTTTTTTTTGCAATCATATGCTTCTATATTTATTTGGTAATTAAATATGATAGTTTAGACTTAGTATTTAATACTTTCTAACTATGGTTGGAAAGCCAGTTTAACAAAATTAATATGGTCTGTAGATGAGATTGAGTGACACGTGACATTAATCAGGAGAAGAATTATATGAAATTGTAGGAAATAGAATTATAGAGGAGCCAAGTGCAATTAGTTGTAGATGATATGGTATAAATCTCTTACGATAGCTCCAAGTACACAATTTGCAAAACAGAAGAACCACATGGTGCTTTTTTTGGGGAACTCCTCTAACAATCAAATTAGTTATAGAATCACTTTGTATTCAAGCATACTCAGTTTGCTTCAAATCCTTCCTTTGATACCCACATTTTCTTTTACATAGTGTATGAAAGCACTTGTACTGTGTAATTCATTTGATTTATAAATGAATTCCATAAGAATTTGTATTTAAAAATGAATTCCATAAGAATTTGTATTTAAAAATGAATTCCATAAGAATTTGTATTTAAAAACGAATTCTCTTATTTGGAATAGTAATTTGCAATACATATGCATGGAATTGAAATTAAAATTTGTATTTTACTCAAATAGCCCTCCTTTATTCTATTGGAATTAGAAAAATTTAGGAATGATAAATAAGAACTTTTGAACTATCTAACAAGCACTAGCATGGACTGTTGATGCCTTGACTTATTGATCAATTATTTTTTCTTCGTGTTTTATTGAAAGAAGAATGGTGAGGGAGAGGGTTTGAAATATATTTTATTTTTTTATCTTTGTATTTGAGTCAAAGTTAAACTTAAGTGTAAAAAAAATTTAAAGGGTAATTTTGTCTTCAAAAGAAAAGAACTAACTTAAAAAACGTTGATTTGTAAATTCTACTTTTTGAGCAAGGATTTGGGTAAGCCTTGAGCAAATCTAAGATTTACAAATCCTGAATTTTTAATTTTTTAAAGTGATGTTTCGAAATATAAAAAGTTGAATTTGCAAATGAATTCTGTAAAATTTTGTGAAATTCATTTGTTCCAAATAGTCATCAAATACACAATATCTTTGTTAATATTGATATATATTCTCCAGACAATACTATAAATTTTTACCATATAAATGAGAGTTGAACTATTACCCCAATGAAATAAAGCATAATCCTATCTTTTCTTTTTTAAACGCGTTATTGGTAATATTTCAATTTTTATAGGAATAGTATTTATAGGACTCTTGTAATGAAGAGGCGGTTTGTGCCTTCTTCTAGTTTAGACTGGACGATGGGGCAGGTAAGTCCTCCATCTTCCTGTGGAGGTAAGGTCTATGTCCCCCTCCACTTTTATATTCTCTTTTTTGGGTAATTAATAAAATTGCGGAAGAAAGTCCCTCACCTTTTTTTTTAAAAAAAAAATTCCATTACTAATTACACATCCGCTACTCATTTTTTATGATCTTATTATTACGTCTTATCCAAAGCCTAAACGAATTACACTAATGGCATGCTCTCAAATGCTATTACATCATTTAAATGACTTAGCACCCCTCTGTGTTTTGTCAAAAGTGCATAATACCCTCCTGTGTTTTAAAAGGTAGTTGATTACCCCTCAGTGTTTTATAAAAGTAGCTGAATACCCCCATGTATTTTAAAAGGTAGCTGATTACCCTCCTGTATTTTATAAAAGTAGTTGATTATTCCCTGATTCTTTGGTAATTGAGATACTAAGGTTCGAACTCATAAGGTGGGGGCAAGTAAGGGTGGGGAAAAAAAGAAAAAGTTGGTAATTCATACTTGGCTTCAATTGTTCATTGAGAATATAACTTTTCATTTTTACCAAGTGATACCAATTAGATAATTCTTAATTTTCGTAGTGATGAAGTGATACCAGGTACTTTCGATTGCACTTTTGATATGCTTGAGGTTAATTTAATTAATTAAAGAATTAATCCTTATGGCACTTTAGTATACCCTTAATGAGGACCAACTTGATTAGTTGTGCAGTTTAAGTTAATGAAATTATAGTGTTGATGGTGTTAGAATTAAAATAAAAAAAAAGAATTTTTTTTTCAATTTTAAACAATGCATTGAATAATTTTATTCTTTCTTCTTTAATTTTAAATATTGTAGGGATTTTATTATTAAATATTATACTTCTTTCCAACAACCCATGCAAGAATTAATCACCAATGCTATTATTCATAATATGTCTCGCTCATAAAATGTTTAATATGAAATCCTGACTATCTCTTTCAAAAGCCTATTCAACCCTTTTTTTCTTTTTTTTTGGTTTAGGTATAAAGGAAGACGAAATCGTGGTTCGAATTCAAAACCTTTAATTAAAATACTATACTCTCTTACTTGATCATTCCAACCAACACTTGAGTGTTATTCAACCTAATTTTGAGTTTCGAATACTTTAGATCCTCATCCTTTATTTACCTCTAATCTTGCTTTCCCTTTTTCTCTGGTCATACACTGATCTTCTTTGACCTGTGCTAGCTCTGTGAGAGTTTTTTTTTTCTTTTGTTTTTCCTTTTCTTTCCTTTCCATATAGGTAACCATGTATGTTTATATCTATACGAATAATGTTAGATGTCACCATTTTTCTATCACCAAATTATCACCTTCTAGTTGGCATGCCTAGTTGTCATGCCAACTAGATAAATTTAGTTCATTTATCTCTCTTCATTTATTAACTTTATTTAATTTCTCTCTTTTCTTTTATTAAAATTTATCTCTCTTTGTTTTTCCATTTTTCTCTCCTTAATTAGCGTTTACTATATTCCCTCTCTATCTTTTCTGTTTTTGCCTTCCATACGTCAGTAATTTTCTTCCACTTAAAAATCATATAATTGGCTATTATACCCCAAAATTAAGTAGACACTTTTGTTATCTCCATGTTTCTCTTTTTGATGTAGTGAGCACAAATATATATTAATAATGTATGTTTATATCCTTTACTTCACAATTGACTATGTCACTTCAATTGATATGCCAATAAATTCTCTCTCTCTCTCTTTTTTTTTTTTGTAGAAATAATATCTTAGATTTCATCCTAAAACCCGACCTTAGTCTTATATTTTCTAAAAAAAATTAGCTCTTCTCAAAGCTTCCGTCCTTAGACTTAATTAACTTATTTTTTTGCAATCTCAATCATATTTTTCATATTTTCATTTTATGTAATTCTCTCTAAAACTAAAAGAAGATTAAACATACTAATTTCGCTATATTTTTGTTTATTACTTTTTATGTGCAACATAGAATTATTCTTCTTTTTGGTGCTAGTATATGATAATGATAAGACAAGTGAAAAAATTGTATAGATATCAAAAGTCAAAGTTAAAAAAGGAGGAAACTTTAATTAAGGGAGAGAAAAAATGGAAAAAAGAAGATAGAGAAATTAAATAAAGCTAATAAATGAAGAGAGAGAAATAGAATAAATTTATCTAGTTGACATAACAACACACATATCAACTAGGAGGTGATAATTGAGTGATAAAAAGAGGGTGACGTTTAACATTACTCTTTTAAAAAACGTTTTTGCGAAGTTATTTTTACATAATGCAAAAAATCATTTTCTTTTTCTTTCTCAAATATACCCCTTCATACTTTTTTAAAACCAACATTTGCCCTTAAAATTTTTAAAAGCTCAACATTGTCCAATTTAAGCTAAACAACTAACAACTTTTTTTCAACAACACTTTTAACCAAAGTTCTATATCTCAAAAACTAAAATTTCACATTTAAATCAAATACTCTATCACTTTGTATTCAAGCATCCATATTTTGCTTTTATTTCAGAATCACTTTGTATTCAAGCATCCTCATTTTGCTTTTATGTCCTCCTTTGATACCCACATTATTTTTTATAGTCATCACATGTACAATATCTTTGTTAATATTGATATATGTTCTCTCGGTGATACAATAAATTTTTATCATATAAATGAGAGTTGAAATATTACCCGATGTTGTAAAGCAAAATCCTATCTCTTCTTTAAAAAAAATTATTTAATTAACATAACTCCAGAAAATCCGAAAGAAACATCAATATCATTTTAAGTGAGAAGGTAGACAAAAGGATCCAAAACTGAATTTTAAGTGAGAAGGTCAACTATGTCAATATCTTATGGAACTGTTTTTTTTATATATTTAAAAATCAAACTAATTTATAATGAAAATCACTCCTTTACTAGTTACATGTCCACTACTCATTTTTTATGATCTTATTATTTACGTCTTATTCCAAAGCTTAAAGAATTACATTAATGTGGATCTCTATTACATAATTTTATCGCCAACCAGTAGTAGTAGCTCTCTAACTCTATTACATAATTTTATCGTGGATGAACTACACTAGCCTCTCCTGTGTTTTTAAAAATTAGACAATATCCTCCTGTTATCCAAAACTTGTATAATACCCTCTTGTGATTTACTAAACTTAGTCCACGTGCCTCCTCCCTACCTTTTCGGCAACATAGACAATGGAACTACACAAAAAAACTTAAATGCCCTTAATTCTTTTTTTTTTCTCTCTCTTTTCTCTCTTTTTTTCCTCCTTAATTCTATATACATATATGTGTGTGTGTGTGTGTGTTATATACACACACATACCGAACCAAAAAGAAAAAGAGATATATAAATAGGGTGGCTGGGGGGTTAACAGGGTGGAGTTGGGTAGAAAGGCTGGTGAGATGGGGTAGGGTAGGGGCCTGACAAGGTGTCAATGGTTGGTGGTGGGGTGGGATGAGGTGGGGGCTGATGATGTAGGGGGTTGGGGAAGATGATCAGAATAAACCTCCTGTGTTTGCCAAGTGATGTTAAGTTGGTAATTCACACATTCAGACGAGTTCAAATTTCATTGGGTAGGGGAAGGTGGGGGTAAGGGGAAAAAGTTGGTAATTCATACTTTACTTCAATTATTCATTGAGAATATAATTTTTCGTTTTCACCAAGTGATACCAAGTAGATAATTTTTACTTTTCTTAGTGACGAAGTGGTACCAGGCATAGTTGTCGAATCGTGAATCGTATCGTGAATCGAAATGTCATTTTTTTGAATCGTGAATCGTACCGATTCGATCACAAAATTGAAACTAGTTGATATTTGACATATTATGTTTCTATTAACAGTTTTTAGTTGAGATTCTTTATTTGAATTAATATTAATATATGTTTTTGTTACTTTTCTAGATTGTTCACTACTTCATTTGTTCCTAGTAGCCCAAACAATTTCTTCATCACAATATCACACTATTTTTTTTGGCCGGAACAATATCACATTTCACAAGTGCCCAAACTAGTGCTCAAAAGCTATTGTAAACACAAGTGGTCCAATCAGTTACGAGTTTTGTGTCCCATTTTTTTACTAAAGTGGGCTTATTTTGTTATCTACTTTGAAATATTTTGGGCTTTTAAAAAAAAAAGAAAATTGACCCGAATCGTGAACGATTTAGTGAATCGTTCAATTCACTAACGATTCACACGATTCGGTACCGATTCACTTGCGATTCACATCGATTCACGATTCTCCTATCCGATTCGTATAATTTTTTTAGTGAATCGTATCGAATCGTACGATTCGAATCGCGAATCGTACGATTCTGATTACACTAGACTACCAGGTTCTTTTAATTGTACTTTTGAAATGCTTAAGTTTAATTTAGTTAATTGTAGAGAATTTATCATTATACTAGTTCATAACTGAGTACTAAAGCTGAACATTTTTGCTTTGTTATAAGCTATAGTGAGAGAGTCTCTTATATGTAGAGTAATCTATCTTGGTCATTGGAGGACTTTCCAAACTCATCTTACTAGTGCATGTGTAATGCATTAGACTGGAAACATTGATCGATTTTCTCGGTTAGTATAAAATTAGAGCACAATATTGGTCAACCAAGTTTTAAAAAACTGCAAGCGTACGGGTCAGTGTCATACATGATTGAGTGTGAGAATCGTATCCACAGCACAAGGAAGGCTTCTAAGTGAATTCTAGTAGAGTTTGTGTGAAATTTTACAGGGAGAATACCTTAAGTGTGGAGTGAGCTTGTCAAACCACTTAAAAATCCTTGCACAGAAGAGAATTTTATTGTAGCATTGCAAATTTTAAAAGTAGTGTATTACTTTAATTTCTTAATCCTAATTCACCCCCTATTAGTATTATTACCTCCAATAATATCTCAGTTGTTAATTTAACTTGTTAGATTTTTCACAATAAGACTTGATGTTAAAATATGAAAAACTAGTAGTAATATTCGAAATATGTTGTTGTGGCTCTAGAATTAGTTACAAGAGTTTTATGGGAAGTCGTCTTCACCAAATTAGGCTCTTTTTTGGATTTTATTTACTTGACTTGAACTAAGTAGAATGACCCATTTCTTTTATTGATTTTTATTTTCTTTGAAAGATAATCAATATTATGAAGTCAGTACAGGTATGGATTACGTATATTTTAAAATCTTATATTGGTGAATGTTTTGGATTTTTTGATACTAATTATTATTATCCTTAATTGTATCATGTTCTAATTTAATGCATAAAAATTATGGTCTTATTGTTTGAATCATAGTTGTCGAATCGTGAATCGAAATGTCATTTTTTTTAATCGTGAATCGAATCGAATCGTGAATCGTACCGATTCGGTGAATCGAATCGTGAATCGTACCGATTCGGTCACAAATTTAAAACTAGTTGATATTTGACATATTATGTTTCTATTAACAGTTTTTAGTTGAGATTCTTTATTTGAATTGATATTATTATATGTTTTTGTTACTTTTCTAGATTGTTCACTACTTCACTTGTTCCTAGTAGCCCAAACAATTTCTGCATCACAATATCACACTATTTTTTTGGTCGGAACAATATCACATTTCACAAGTGCCCAAACTAGTGCTCAAAAGTTGCTGTAAACACAAGTGGTCCAATTAGTTATGAGTTTTGTCTCCCTTTTTTTTATACTAAAGTGGGCTTATTTTGTTATCTACTTTGAAATATTTTGGGCTTTAAAAAAAAAAAAAAAAAAAATTGACCCGAATCGTGAACGATTCACACGATTCACTATGATTCAGTACCGATTCACTTGTGATTCACGTCGATTCACGATTCTTCTATCCGATTCGTATCATTTTTTTAGTGAATCGTATCGAATCGTATGATTCGCATCGCGAATCGTACGATTTTGATTACACTGGTTTGAATCACTAATTTTTGTGTTCAATCAAATTATTATCTATTCTACATAATTGCATGACATAAATCTTTTTAAAATAAGTTTTAAAACAAATAATGTGTTTGGCAACTATAGGGTGAATAGTACCAGTTACTATTCACATGAACAATGACCAGGGTCAATGTTCACTGGAATAGTGTGTGACCATCAAGTCACTTGACGTAGGGAGTTTTATGAGTCACGTTGATTTTTCTATAAACATAAAGATTAAAATTTGGGACCAATTAAAACGTGTTTCAATCATGAATACCTATAAAACATTTTTTCTTGCACTTTTCACTTAAGCTTTGATAAGGACTACTATGTACCACTTGCACCATATCTTCAAGGTTGTGACCTAGCTAGGGTAGAATGAGATTTGAGCCCTTTTTAAGTGGGGTTTGAAATACACTAAGTTCTAGGTAACGCATTATTTTTTCATTTGGATTCCCTTTCACTTGTGATGGCCGAGTCAATCTAGCTAGCCATCTTTTAACTATATTACTAGTTGTCACCGTAACCGTATGTGGGTTTCAACATAGTGATTTGATGGGATTTCAGATTTTGGAGTATGGCTCAACATTTTTGCACTGTGACTATAGCTCATTTTTGCACCTTTTGCGTGGCATACACTTATCCAAAACTAAATAAATAAATAAAAATATTTTATAAAGTTCGTTTTAGTTATGGCATGGTATTTGGATTTACCTTTCTTCTAATTGTATTATTTTGTGGATTGGTGAGGAATAGGTCTTTTTGCAAGGGCACATGGATAAAAGACTACCTTGGTAGTAGGACATCAGTCTTTCTTTTACGTTTTTTTGTTAATAATTGAGAGTTGTGTCTCCCCTTATGGTTGAAATTTTTAGTATAGTTATTACTATAGTTTTATGATCTTATAAATGCTTATATTTGTAGGTTTATTCAACAATTTATTTTGGGACTCGCGTATTTTTAGTTAGTTTGATTGGTTTAATCTTTATTTTTGAAATTAGAGCCTTGTGCGCTTAGGAATGATACCTTTCTTTTTTAATTACACGACAGCTGCGTCTGAAATCGTCTTATTAGTGACATTGGGGCGTGTCAGGACTAGAAATATAGTTGAAACCCTCCCTGTTTCAAAAACCACAGGAACATTTTAGGCCCAATGCCTTGGCTGCTTCCTGGCCATAGATGAGGAGAGAGCAAGAGCTATTAATTAGCTAATCTAGTACAGTGGATGACATACTTCCAAATGATGGAAGTGATAACCAAGATGGTTGATGTGAAAAAACATTTCAACATTTTCTTCATTTAAAGTATTTCTTTAATTATTACATCAAACGATAATCATGATTATGATTATGCTGAAATAGTCATTAGTCTTTTACATAGTCGGTAGGACTCAGACCTCATCAGTCCAAACTAACTCTCCATGTAGGAGTGTTGAGTATTTCGCGTTGTAACCAATATGGATCAACAACCTCTTTCTTCTCTCTCAGCCTCTGGAAGAAGCTCCTCCACTGATCCATGGTACGCCTTAGACGAATACTCTTTTGACCTCCAAAGAGAAACTTGATCAATAAACATATACTGAAAGGAGGATAACGGATGATGATTCATGTCTGAATCCACTGAGGCAGCGCAAGCACATAAGCAATAAAAAGGAGCCCTGGTATCTAATCAGCTAAAACTTCAGAAGTAAAACTCGGGCCTCCATATAATGATAGAAATCAATCCTCTCTCATGAACGAAGTCTTGATATTCATATGATCGTCCATTTCTTCGTCATATTTTAATCCAATTCACAAGCTTATTAAAAAATATGCATCATCATTATTTTTACATATATTTCCAGGTTTTTAATCTGGTCCAAAGGGTTGACTTATATGTTTCAGGTAAAAATTACTGCAACGCTGTACCAAGAGTCCAAGCTCTCCCAACTTAGTAAATGAGAGAGAAATCCCTCTTTAGGCATCAATTAATACTTATGGATCAATTTGTCACTCCTGTAAGATTTACTATTTTAAGAATTTTTTCACAGCTTTTAACTGTGAGTATCCTTGCTGCTAAGGTTCACACTTTCAGCTTTGTAACTAAAATTTTGCCTACCACTGGGGAGTCTATGGATGTAGAAGCCAGCCTGTGCAGGAAACAACCACTCAACCATCACCAAAGGCAAAAGAAAAACTTATGCAAGCTAGTTTATTCGTGATATGAAATTGGAGGATGCAGATCACAATTACAATTATACTGTTTGGTTGCAATGCAAGTGCTCAGATTAGGCTGGGTTTTGTTGACAAGTTACTGATGAGCTGGCAGTTCCAAAGGAGAAAGAAAACGCAATGCAGGGGACATGGCAAGGCACACAAACACACACACAGGAAAGAGGAGAGAGAGAGAGATTACCATAAATACAAAGCCAACAGTTGCCAGTATTATCACTTGCATAAGCTCATCTAAAATCCCTGGAAGACCTTCATCATCTAAATCACCAGAACTATCACCACCCCCACCCCCACCACCACCACTTGGAGGATTTCCGCCACCGCCACTGCCACTGCCACTGCCTCCATCATCAAAGTATTCTTGTTTTTTCATCTGCTGACGTAACACATCTTCTATTGACTGGACTTTCTTTAAATTTCAGATTGGCATTCTCAAGAGCCTTCCATGGAGAAGCCTGATGCCAATTTGAGGACAAGTGAGTTGACTTTGGAATCTTTTTCTTCGAATAATATTTGAGAGGCGGGGGGGTTTGGATTTTTATTTTGGAGGGGCTGGGGAAGGATGTGATTAAAAGAGACAAAGATAACTACACCGGAGACAATGCTAATCAGTTCTATCGCCAACCGCTTAATCAAATATGCTTAAATTATACAAAAGGCAAAACGAAGATACAATTAAATTATGAAATTAAGCAACATCACTAACTCATGACTACTATTATTTTTGGGTGGTGATATGCAGCTGGAATAGTAAGTAGGTGGTATCAACACAGATCACAAACAACCTCTTTAAATTAATAGCATTAATTTCATAATTTAATTGCACTTGGACACCTCTTGGAAATTGGTATCATGCTGGTCCTTTGTTATTTATAGTAGAACCTCTTTAAATTAACAGTGTTAGAACCACAAAATTTTATTAATTTAGCGAGATATTAATTTATAGATTTATTTTTATTTTTTTTGGCTTTATAATAAATATATTATGATTATGATGTCTTTTTTTAAAAAGTGACTTGTATTTTTTTGATCCAATTTGAAAGGATAGGTAATGAGAATAGAAGATAAAATTTAATTTAGTAGGATTATAATAAAGTTTCTCTAATCTCGCATCTAAGTCAATGTAGGATTATGATGAAAACTAATTTCTCTAATCTTGTATCAAAATCCTTGTAGGATTATCTCAATTTTTTTCTTTAAATAATTAAATATGAGATTCAACTAAATTTGAAGTTCAACAAAAGAAAAGTTACTATTCATTCATATTTTAAGAAAACCTCATAGTCAATTTATTATGTACTTTTTAGCTAATTATTAATTTATGAAATATTTGAATCAATAATATATATATATATATATATTTAAATGTATTATCTTATAATTTTATCGAATTATCAACTTTTTACATTGGTCCCAAGTCGAGACACACATTTTTATTAATTAAAAGAGATTATTAATTTATCAAGTATTAATTTAAAGAGGTTCTACTGTAATTTAGTATAGGGTAAATTTCACACTTAGTCCCTATTGTTTATATGCTTTTTCAATGTAGTTCCTAATATTTTAAAATTTTCATAGTGATCCCTAATATTTATAAAAATTATTCAAATTGGTCTCTATTATTCAAATTTAGCCAATTTAGTCCTTATTATTTTTCACAAAAAATTAATTTAGTGTCTATTGTTTCCTAACAAAATTCAATTAAGTCATTACACGTGACCCTATTTTGGGACTAAATTAAATTTTATGGGAAACAATAGGAACTAAATTACTAAATTAAAGAATTATAGTAGCTATTCAGTAAGTAATGACTAAATCATTCAATGATTTTCCTCATTATATACTTTTTTGAGTCTCTCATCATGACCATGCGGCTGGTATTTGGCTTCTTTTATCAAGTTGAAATGTCAAATTTATGTTTTATGGCGAGGCAATTTGGAAAAGTTCTAGATATTGACTTCGCCAATGTAGTGACTATTCTAAACCTGAGTGTCTGGCTCCTTGACTATCCATAACGGACACAATGTTTGCCAATCAACTGCATACATTTATATGCTGCAACAAAAGTGATGTCTTGGAGCAAGATTTTGACGCCGCAGTTGCATATATGCCTTCATAATTATCACATGACTTAAACTCGCGCATTTCTCATGAGACAATATTTCAAGATTTTTATTGCTTTATAGATACCGACATGGAATTATCCCTTTGAAAAAAAGGACCTAAGGTACACAAAGAATAATATAATATATCTTTTAATGAAGACTAATAATAAATACATATCATAATTGGAGGAAAAAAAAAAAAGAAGAAAGAATAATACCACAGGATAAATCAGATTTTCATTATAATTGAAGAAAAAATAAAAAGAGAGAATATTTCTACATATTTTATTACTTGTATGGTTTTCAAATCATTCACAATACAATCAAGATTCACATACATTCATTCCTCGCTATCAAGTATTTGCAATCAATACAAGTACAGCATGTACCTGAAACGGGTTCAGCACAAGCGTTGCACACAGTCTCCTGATCATCATCGGTCATTTCTGTGTAATCATCTTGGACACTGTCGAGAATCAAAGGCTACCAATGGGCATCAACTAAAATTTGCTGAGAGCCATCAACTAAATTTTGTCGCTAATTTAGTGACGGAATTACGATATGTTATTAATATTCCGTCGTAAATCTATCGGCCATCACTAATCCGTCGCAATGTTGCGAGGAATTAGTAACGAAATTTAGTTATGAATTTTTATGTTGCGAAGTCGTCGTTAATCCATCACTAATTAGTGACGGAATATTTTTCATCGCTAAATCTATGGCTATTTAGCGACGAAAAAAATTTCGTCGCTAAAAGCCGTCCCCCGTTTCAATTTTTCTAGCATGCATGCATCAACTAAATTTTGTTGAAAATCATCAACATACACCAATCAATTAACCAGCCTCAAGCCATCAACAAACATAAACAAATTTTGCTGAAGGCTACCAATGGGCATCATCAATTCCGTTGAAGAAACTAAAGATTCACAAGGGCTTGGAGGAAAGTATTCCAAACCTCTGTTGTCGGAATCTTATGAATTGATACGATTCAGCAAAGAATCGATATAAATCGAATGAGAAAATTGTGAATCAACGTGAATTGTATGTGAATCGTATTGAATCGTAAGAAATCGTACGATTCACTGAATCATTCGCAATTCAGCTACACTCACAAACTGCAACTTGTTTGCATATCCTGCTTTGTTGTTGTGCTCAATAATGGCGAAGTGTTCAATTCTTGTGGTCTGTGGGTTGCATATTTGCTAAACTGGTCACGCAGCAAGCATTCTTCATTATTCAATTCTTGTCCCCTACCATGGATGGTACGTATATTCCTCTCTTCTTTTCGGAAAAAAGATTGAAAATAAGCCTCTTACAATGTTGTTTGTATTCAAATAATAACTGTTACAAGAGAATTAGCCATAGGACTCATCATCAAAACCATGGGCATGTTAAGAAAGACGAATCTTGGCACCCTGTAAGTCATTTTATTTCTGCTCTTTTGTTGTTAATTTAATTACTAAAGATTTTATTTGTTTTTTTTTTCTTGTCAGTTGCCTGAGAACATTTACCAAAAGTTGGATGGAGCCACAAAGATGTTGAAGTTCAGCTTGCCATTCCCCATGTTTGCTTACCTATTTTACCTAGTGAGCAGCTTATTTTTGTATTTCTTCAATTGTTAAGCTTTATTGTATCTGAACTGCATTGATAAAGCATTTAATGTGTACTACTGGATCGCAGTGGAGTAGAAGTCCTGGGAAGAAAGGCTCTCATTTTGATCCAAGCAGCGATTTGTTTACGCCGAATGAGAGGAAAGATGTGATGACTTCAACGGCGTGTTGGACGGCAATGGTTGCATTGCTTGTGGGATTATCCTTTGTTATGGGTCCTGTTCAATGGCTTTGGAATTTAGTTTGCAAGATAGTGAATCAGTGATTATTAGAGAAGTAACAAAAAAACATATATTAATATTCATTCAAAAGAAGAATTTCAACTAAAAACTGTTAATAGAAACATAATATATCAAATTAATATAGTTTTAAATTTGTGACTGAATTAGTACGATTCACGATTCGATTCGATTCACAATTCAAAAAAATAACATTTTGATTCACGATACAGTTCACGATTCGACAACTATGTTCTAAACCACCAAAATCTCAAGGGTAAAAATAAAAGAATCTAGCGTCATGATTAATAACTTGTAGGTATTTTCAGGAAGGCTCTTTCAAGTCCAAAATTCGGAACACTGCAAGAAATTTCTGGAGTTATACAAATGAGCACTAAAGGAAAATGTTAGAATTATTAATGCTCATTTGTAGTGCTGGACTATTCTAGAGAATGGCAAGGATATTTCTAATGAAATAATTACAATCATTATGCTCAAATGGCCAAAATGCTATAGTGGCTGAATTTCTAAATGGCATATGGAATGTTCAAGAAGGCTTATCACCGGGCCTCATGCATGCTATAGATAGAGAGCTTGTGGTGTATTTGTTAAATTGAGCTGGAGAAATTAAGCTCCAAGAAAGGAGTCAACAATAGCTCCTAAATTATGAGCCATTGAGCTCCATATCCAAGGAGCCTGCGAGAGCTCCACAATCAAGGAATCATGAGCCATTGAGCCATGATATCCAAATCAATATCGGAGAGATCCTCCGCATATCAGCTATTGTCTTATCGGAGCCATGATAACAAAACCGGAGACAATGCTAATCAGTTCTATCGCATGGTGGGATCTTAGAGCTTCATGTCTTATCAGGAGTAAAATATACTCCAAAAACATCAGGAAGCAAATACAATAATGTGTGTACTAACTGGAGAAGAAGAGTACCAGATACATTTTTAATTATCTGGTTATGACTTGTAACATTTTTGGTATTTAAGTTGTCACAAATTCAACTTTTTTAAGACTAAATAAATGTCAATGCAAAAATATAGATAGGCATCTGACCTGCATCAGCTCACCCCTTTTCATATGCAGGTGCGTAGCAAGACTGGCTCAGCTCCAACCGCTTAATCAAATATGCTTAAATTAAATAAAAAGCAAAACAAAAATACAATTTAATTATGAAATTAAGCAACATCACTAACTCATGACTACTGCCTTGCAGTTACTATTATTTTTGGGTGGTGATATGCAGCAGGAATAGTAAGTAGGTGGTATCAAGACAGGTCATAAAGCAACATTCATATTTCATAGGAGATTTGAGAAGTGAGATGAGAGTTTTGCTTTTGGGAAAATCTAGTGGATTTGATCTGACGGTGGAGTTTTGGTGAGGTTAATGGGTGTTTTTTGGATAATTTATACTTGGACCCCCAAGCTTTAGGAAAATGGCACACTAGCACATTTTTTAGCTTTTGCAACATTTGAAAACCGTTGCAGAAGAACTAAAAACCGTTGCAAATGACATTAGGCAATGGTTTTCTTACCGTTGAATCCGCTCTCGTTGTCTAATCTCTACTACAACGGTTTTTTATAAATAAATAGTAACGGTCAAAAAACCATTCCAACTGATTCTTTTTGCAACGGTTTTTTTTAAAGACTACATGATAAATATTTTTCTATTTGCAACGGTTTTCAAAGGTATAAGTAACGGTTATCTTACAAGTTGTAAGTTCACCATTCTTTAAAAAAAAAGATATATATATATATATATATATATATATATATATATATATATATATATATATATATATGAGAGATTCTCTTTCTTTATTGAGTTGCACTTAGATAATTTCTTCTACATAGGTAGTGATGAGACTCGAACTCAGGACCTTTTGGATAATGAACTCTATAACTATGTCAAACTAACCATCACATCTAACAGTTAAGTTGTTACATAAAAGTTTATTATATTCATTTATATCTCTAATAGTCAACATTTTTGTAATAATTTTTAGAAATATAAATATAGTCTTTTACAATTGCAATGCTCTTTTTCATAAACTTGCCTTGGATTTTTAACTAGTCGACAGTAGTTTAGAACTAAGAAACAATGAAAAATCTAAATTTTGGCCAAAAAAATTGTAGAAATAAAAGGAGTAAAAAAGAAACCTAATTAATCAACTTTTTTTTTTCAATTTTTTTTCTCTTTGTTTCAAATAATTAGTTGTGATAGTTTTTTATTTTCAATAACTAAAACTCAAATTTCTTTATGAACAAAATATCTCAAGATGTCTCACCACATAAATATAAAATAAGCAATAATTTTCTTGCGTTGCATTTAACCCAATACTTTTACATATCATTGCCTAAAACTAAATATGATACGCAACACTTAACAAAAAGGGTAGTATATCATAGATTGTGCAACTGTAAGACTCAATACTAATAAAACTGTTGCAAAAGAATTTATTTTATAAGTTGCAACTAACCCATAATTTTACAAACCGTTGCAAAAAATGAATGAAATAAACAACACTTCATAAAAAAAAGTGTTGCATATTTTAGATATTACAATAGTCTAATGCAAAGCGTTGCAAAAGGTTATAGATATTGCAACAGTTAATTAAAACCATTGCAAAAGGTTATAGATATTGTAACAGTTAATTAAAATCGTTGCAAAAGGTTATAGATATTACAACAGTTAATTAAAATCGTTGCAAAAGGTTATAGATATTGCAATAGTTAATTAAAATCGTTGCAAAAGTTTTACTTTTAGACAACGACTATAAAATTGTTGCAAAATGACATTTATAGCAACGGTTTTCTTATATGTTCAATTTAAGGGTTGCAAGAAGCCAAAAATGTTGTAATGGCACTTGGACACCTCTTGGAAATTGGTATCTTGCTGCTCCTTTGTTATATAATTTAGTACATATATATTATATATATATTTAATAAATAACTAATCGAGTTTCAGATTTCGATTTTTTTTAACGTTAAAAACCAAAACCAATCGGTTTACCCGTCATTATCACTTATATAACCCAAAACCTAACAAATTCTCCATTGATTTTTGTTATCAATTTTTTATCAGACGGATACCCATCGGTTTCGAATTAAACGAATAACCGTTCCCATCCCTATATATTCTTGAGGCGTTAGTTCACTTTTTTCTCTATAGTAAAAACCACTTACCATGAAAAGAAAAAAAAAATAACGCTTAATACATAAATCTTTATCATACAAATAAGGGTTAAGACAATACCCCAATTACATAAAGCATAATCCTATCTCTTAGTTTTTCTATTTACTTCGTAAAATCCAAAAGACACATTGATAGATGTTGATTTATAGACAAAAGGTTCCAAATAATTATTGTCGTGGATGACCAGGAAGAGTATTTGGCAAGTGTATTACATGTGTACTAAATTTTAAATGAGAGGGGCAACATCAGGGGTTCGAAACTTATTCAAAGCAGTTCATTGTTAGGGGCATCCTCGAATCTTGAGCGAGACTTAGTTCTATATCTTCAGGTGTGGAGATGCCTTGTGGCTTTAATTTTTTTTTTTTTTTAGAGGATCAACTATGTCAATATCTAGTGGATTTTTTTTTTTTTAAAAAAAGGATTAATTACACTTTGCCCCCTTGATGTATGCCTAGCTAACAATTTAACAACTAATATTTTTCTTTGTATCACTTAACCCCTCCTCCTTATATATTGATCCATAAAAATAGCACTTAAAGCATTATACCAAAACTTGAATGTACACAACTATCCTTGAGGGTTAAGTAATATAGATAAACATAAAGAGGTAAATTACTACATTTCTTACACATTAAAATAAATATTTTACTACCCTTTATAAAGAAAATATTATTCCATTATTACTTGAAAAAATAATAATTGAAAATTTATACTTGTACCTAGTCAAACATAATAACAAGTTATCATTGAATCTTATCCATCTTTAAATAATTATATAAGTAGTTGTTTTTAATTTTTCATTTTTTTTATATATCAACCAAACGTATACTTGTAATCTTCCTTAAAGAAAAATATTCTTTTATCAACCTTAGAAACATGTAAGCAAATTGAAGGGAAAGAATACGCTTGTATAATTTTGGCATTATTCCATGCCCTACTTTTGTCAACACAAAATTTGAAAATTGAAACTTAGAATTAGAATATTTGACTTCGAAATGGTGAAAGTTTCTATTTTTATATGTTATTTTCACTATGATTTTTTTGGTAATTACAGGAAGAAACTTGTACTGATTTTAACAAGCATTAATATTGTTACAAAATATTTTTTAAAAATGTATCACAAAAAATAAAATTTTTTGAAGATGGAGAAGGTAAATAATCAAATTAGTCATGATCGAGTATAGACACAAGCTTATATTTATTTATTCTTGAAGTATGAATAAATAACGACCATGAAGAAAAAGACCTATAAAAGTGCGACAATATCTTATTTATAAAACTTAGCAATACTCCACCTCTTTGATGAATGTAGATTGTAACAATTTATATCATATTCTATTTTTTTTGTTTCTATCTCATTTACACCTCTCGAGGGTAGTTATTTATAAAACTTAGTAATACCCTTTAAAAATTAAAGTTAATTTGAATCATATAACTTCAAAATATAAATTAAAGTTATCGTAATGATAAATATAAATATAGGTCTTAAATAAAGTTTAAATATTAATTATATATTAAGTCTTACGCTTGCAGTTAAATAACAAAAACAATATTATAGTAATTGAGACTCATGTATTTAAAATAAATTCTGACTTCACTATTGTGTATGTGAACTATAATTGAAAAAGAACACTTCATTGTGTTAGTAAGATTGCATTGATTATTATAATTTTTTTTATCGCATGTCACATATAATAGTTGTAGCAAATCTTTAAACTCCTCAATTATGTTATTTGAAACTTTTGAAATACAACTGAAACTAACAAATCTCTTAAATCCACTATGATCAATAGTAAAATTGAGGCATTTATGTCAAATGATAGTAAATCTCAAGTTACGGTATGCAGTGGTCTTAAAAATTATTATAAAATCCTTTTAAATAATCTGATTTTTCTTATCCATTTTTATAATACTTTGTTTAATATCATTTTTTATACTTTTATATTTATAATTTTAAAATTTCAATACATATATAAAACTAAAATAATAAAAATAACTATCTATGTAGGTGGGGTGGGAAATGGTTAACCCCACGCCTCGCAACACCCTTCGCGCGCGCTCAAGGATTAAAAGTTAATCCACATCCCCTGCCCCATTCCCCATTTTCCACCCTAATCCCCACCCCATTTGGGGCAAGAGTGGGGCAGGTGCCCGCAATCCCCGTCCGCGTTGCCATCCCTAATGTTGTTTACATTTATATCATGTTTATTCTTACTTTTAATGCTATAAATAAAAGGACAATCTTGCAATATTATACAAGTCATTCTCATTACTAATATTGTATATTGACTACCAGACATAAGTTTAGAATCTATATATCTATTTCTATCTTCATTCCTAGAGTGTGTCAAATATGTCATTCTCATTCTCAAGTTCATTCTATTCCCAGTTTCACTCCATTCTTAGCTCATTCTATTCCTGTCCAAATTTATTCTAATATACCAATTGCTACTGAAGTGTAGGAATTTTGATTGCTCTTGAGAGATTTATGACTCTTATGGTGAATGATTAACTATAACGAAATCACCAAATTCCGTCTTTATTTGCAAAGGCAAATCAAAACTGCATGAGTTTTCTAGAAAACATCTTCGATCATTTCTTTGTCAACGGGGAATTTTGTAATTTGGAAGTTAATTGCATTCATTTCAGGCTTCAAAATTTTGGGACCATAACCAGTTAAAAAGAGGTATTTATTGAACGTTTGATGTCATTTTTACATTATTTTATCTTTCGTTCAAACTATCCCTTGTTGTAGGACCTCTTAAGAGGTTTTGAAAACTCAGGGACCTAAATGGATTTAGACTAATAAATTAGGGACTTGTTTGTCTTTAACCTATTTTCGTCATAATTATTAAAAATTGGGAGAATCTCACATTTAGTGCCTATTGTTTCAAAAAGAATGTCAATTTGGTCCCTATTGTTTAAAGCTAGCTCACTTTTACCATTATTTCGCTTAATTCCCACTTAACACTCACTGATGAAATATTATAAATTTATTCTTGATCATTAATATACCTTTGGATGTAAACAATTTTCCATAAAATCCTTCTTCTGATGGGGGCTTATATTTGTCTATTTCTTCTTTAATATAAGAAGTAGATGCCCTAGAAGGTTCAGGAAACTTTATAATTGGAGATATATGGGAGTACGTTGAAAATGATCTAGTTATACTAGGTTTTTGGCTAAATTTTATGAAGACATCTCCTTCATTAGTTTGAATTACTTCCGATAATTCAGATTGAATTTTAGGTTGACTAGGAGTCACATTTTCTAATTTCCAGGATTCTGGAAATTCGATCTCTTCCCATTTAATCATTCTTCTAGTCGTAATTTGCGACTTTGACAGATTAATTTCTATAATAACTGTTTCTCCTGGTTTATCCACCATCCTACAATTAGGATTTAATGTATGGAGGACCTTATAATAAATCCTATAGCATACACTCATAATTTCGGATTGAGGTAGGTAATTGTACCCTTTTGCTTTAACATATAATGTTGCGGCTTCTTCTATATTCCTATCAGTTAAAGATAATTGTCAACTAGGGCGCACATTAAAATAAACTGGTCCATAGGCAAGGCTAGATTGTATAATTCCCATAATAGATTGTCTCCAATCTAAATTTCTAGCATCCCTAAGGACTACCATAAAACTTTCATTTAGGCCTCCTAATGTAAGAGGTTTAAAGGCTACTTGAATTAACCCTATATGCAAGTAATTATGTATTGAGCTGTCTCAAGAAATCATTATTGGACAACAACTTAATTGTTATCCCATTACACTACAAGAAAAACTGTATTTTGCAATGGTCTGTCGCCATTCCGTCTCCAAATTAGCGACAAAAATGAGACGGAAATTGTTGTGGCCAAGAATTGTGACAAATTAGAGACGGAATAGTGACGACGTAGCTAAGTCGTCACCATTCCGTCTCCAAAAGGAGACGGAATGATGACAGTTTAGATTCCGTGTCCTAATATTACCAGTTGGCGACTACTTGGAGACGACTTAGCTATGTCGTCGTTATTCTATCTCCAAACCGTCTCCAATTGGTAATGACATGGAGACGACTTATCTATGTCGTCTCCATTTATTCATGTATTTATGTTAATTACATTAATTATTTCAATTAATGTGAGTTAAGATTTATATTTTGATAAATCTTTTTAAAAAATATATATAATTGAAAAGGTACTTTTAATTAAAATAAAATTAGTTTAAATTATTTTAATAATTTTTTTTTTATTTAATATATTTTATAGTACTTGATTTTATTCCTCAATAAAATATATGCTAAGAAACAAAACTTAAAAAAAATAAATTATATATATATCCTTATTGGAGACGGTCTAGGCCGTCTCCAAATTTGGAGCCGTCTCCAAATTTGGAGCCGTCTCCAATTAGGAAATAAAATTTTGGAGCCGTCTCCAATTAGGAAATATTTTTTTTTTTTTGATTCTATTATGTAATTGGAGACGGCCCAGGCCGTCTCCAATTAGGAAAAAATGAATTAAACAAATAAATTTTTTTCGATTCTATTCTATAATTGGAGACGGACCAGGCCGTCTCCAAATTGGAGACGGCCATGTTCGTCTCTAAATTTGGAGACGGACCAAGTCGTCTCCAATTAGGAAAAAATAAATAAAAATAATAATTTTTTTTATTCTATTCTATAATTGGAGATGGACCAGGCCGTCTCCAATTAGGAAAAAATGAATAAAAAAATAATTTTTTTTCAATTCTATTCGATAATTGGAGACGGACCAGGCCATCTCCAATTAGGAAAAAATGAATTAAAAAAATATATTTGTTTCGATTCTATTCTATATTTGGAATAAATTAAAAGATGGAGACAGCCCAGTCTATCTCCACCCAACATTAAAAAAATTAAAATTAAAATAGATGGAGACGGCCCGGTCCGTCTCCACCAACATTAAAAAAAAAAATTAAAATAAAAGATGGAGACGGCCCAGTCCGTCTCTACCTAACATTAAAAAAAAAGAAAAAAAAATTACAATAAATTGATCAGCCCTAAGAGCTGATCCAGTAACATAAAAAAAAATTAAAATTAATTGGAGCTGATCCAATTTAAAAGATGGACACGGCCCGGTCCGTGGAGACGGACCGGGTCGTCTCCATCTACCCAACATTAAAAAAAAAATTTAAAATAAATACGCATCAGCTCCAAGAGCTGATCCAAATTTAAAGCACCTACTCCCCACCCCCCACCCCTACCCCGCGACCCCGCAGCCACCTCCCACCCTGCGACCTCACCTTCACCCCGTCAATTGGATCAGCACCACCTTCGCCACTCAGCCACCCTTCCTCGCGACCCACAGCATAAATATATACACATATATGTGCGGATTCATTATATATGTATGAATCCGTATATATATACACATATATGTACATATTCATTACATATCCGTCCGTACATATACATTTATATATATATGGATTTGTATATGTATATATATATATATATTTATTTTCTGATTTTTTTTAAATTTGAGATTTTATTTCTTTTTTATTTTCTATTTTTTTGTTTTATTTTTTTGATTTTCGAATTTCTTAATTTTTTAATTTTTGGACTTTTTTACAAAAATTTCATATTTTTATTTTTTATTTTCGATTTTTTTTGTTTAATTTTTTTATTATTGATTTCAATAGAATAAGGGCTGAATTAGGGTTTATCATTAATTTTTTTTTTGGAAAATTGCATAATCTTTGTGGTGCTTCAGTTACGAGGCTATATGTCAGATCATTGTTGCTGAATCTTTTTCTCTTTGCCGAATCTTTGTGGTGCTTCGTGGTAATCAATTCTTTTCATTTTTCATTGCTTTTGTAATGCATTTCATGTGTTTTGTCTTGAGGATCTGGCTTTGAAATCCCAATTGTACACTACCTGTTCGTGGAAATACCTCAATTGCATAGCCTTTGAAAATTGTTGCTGGAACTTTAATGATTTGAATTGATCTTGTACCTTGCATATTATATTTTATTCATGCCTTGTATGATTCTGCAGCTTGAATCGTTATCTTTGCAAATGGCCAAATGCAGAGTTAACTAATCAAATTGATTGTGCAGCAGCAATTCTTCCCTTTCTTGGATAGTATTCATCTTGAAATAAAATATTGCCTTGCCTGTAGTTTGATGAAACCTATTTGTGGTTCCAAATCAGAATAGTTAATATCTATGCAAAATGTTGGAAAGAGAACTAATATTTGTTTCTTGATGCAAAGCTATAGACTTGAATTTGTATTTGGTGAAAGCTCTCAAGAGAATAGAAGTGTACAATACGTCACTATTTAACTATTTTTGTCTTAAAATTTTGAACTATAATTTTGATTTCTATTGTAGTCAAAAGAAAATGCATCTCTTTTTCATTTTTTGGATAAGTAGAAAAGATACCTCTATATTCCCAATTTGTGGTGATTATTCCTTTTAGATATGTATTGGAGATATAAAGATTAATCCATGAAAAATGATGTGGATTCAAAGCCTATTATTGAAGTCAAAAAAGTTGATGAGAAAGATGAGAAGTTTGCATGCTTCAACTTGTTTCATGCACTGGCGTAGAAGTGTCAAATGTCATTATATGAATATAACTCTCTACTATATTTTGATATCAACACTTTTTATATTGAAAAGAAATATCAAAAGTAAATATTTGTGCTTCTTTATGTAAATACGCATTACACATCAAAATATTTATCTTCAGGTGGAACACGTGTTTGATGAAAGAAATGTGAAGGGGCAATGTCAATGGAAGCACAAGGAGGCTGCAGGATTTCATGATGACTTTTCCCTCACGAATTGAAAGTCAATATTTAGTTTGAGCTCACATGACACTAAGATCATTCTCTGAAGTTGAACTGAAAAATTGAAAGAAGTGTTGCATGTTGAAATTTTTCCACAAACTCTAGTGTGTGTGTAGACTTAAGAGTGGGGTTTCTGCCTTGATTAGTTTTTAAGTTCCTCCTTTACTCTCTGAATCTCTTTGGCTTTCAACTCTATATTGTTAGTTTTCAGAAAATTAATGTATTGTCAGAAAATGAAACTGAATGCATTACATATGTTGCTGGAGTAAGTAGGAGATATACCATGAGTTTGATAAAGATGGAAAGTAGTGACAGCTAGGTGTGCACTTAGTATTGAGCTAATCAAGTTAGTAACTACAGAGAGGTATTTGTGCTTTTCAGTAAAACTATCGGAAATAGCATCCACAAAGTGAATTGAACTTCATAAATGTCTTTCCTGAACATTTGGAGTACTTTTTGTGCATATTCTTATCAGTGAGTTTAAAGAGTTTTATCTTGTGTTCGTTTTCCCTCAGTTTATGGTTCCTCATAGAATGACACATTGGATACTCCTTTGGAGTTTCAGGTATAGCCAAGTACATTGCTGCTTCTGGCTATGGTGTTTATGCAATTGATTATCCAGGTTTTGGCCTCTCTGAAGGATTGCATGGTTATGTACTTGACTTTGATGGCCTAGTTGACAATGTCATTGAACAGTTTACAAAAATTAAAGGTAAACCCTGTGATCATTTCTTAATATAGTCTTCAGCTTAGTGAGAAATCTACATAAAAATTGTGCATTTGAATGTTTTGGCTTGTGAGTTTCCTTTTTGCATCTCAAAATAAGCAGCGGAAGCACGTTCTTCTTGTTAAATTTCAAAATTTTCATCTCATCTCTCGTCATATGCAATCTCTTAAATTCAGCAGATTAATGCAAATAATGATCAATTAAAGCTAACTTTTCCTCATATGATTTGGCAGGAAGGTCGGAGATGATTAGGCTGCCTCGCATTTTGTTTGGTCAGTCCATGGGAGGAGCTGTTGCTCTGAAAGCTCTTTTGAAGGAACCATATGAATGGGATGGAATAGTTCTTGTAGCCCCAATGGTTAAAGATCAATCGAGGCGTTGAGTGTTTTTTTAGATATTAAAATCTATTGTATTTTAAATTTATATTTTTGTTAAGATATTAAAACATTTTGTAATTTTAAATTTATGATTTGTGTTGATTTAATTTAATTTATAATTTTAGATTATATATTTCTTTATTTTTATGCATTAAAATTTAAATTAATTTTTTATATTAATTTGTTATTTGAAAAAAAAAATCAATTATGTAATTTTAGTTATAAAAATTGCTATAAAAGAATAATTAAAGATTGGCGACGGTTTTGGTGACAACAACTTGTGGCGACAGCTCGGTGACAATATATTTTGGTGACGGCTTGGTGACGACACAGTTTTGGCGACAGCTTGGCAACGGCTCGGTGACGACATAATTTTGGCGATGGCTAGGTGATGACATAGTTTTGGCGACGACTCTGGAGACGAATTGGAGACGGAGTTATATTGGCGACGATGTGGAGATGACAATTTTTTGGAGATGATTTGGAGACGAATTTGGCGACGGACTAAAATGTCGTTGCCAAAGGAGATGAATTGGCGACGGGGCGACAAATTGGCGATGATACTTTTGGCGACGGTCAATTTTCATCTCTGCGCTGTCGCCAGCCGTTGCCAATATCCTTTTGGCGACAGCATGGAGACGAATTTTGGTCGTCGCCAAAAGCTGTTTTTTTTGTAGTGTTACCTTCCATTGAAACCGATTGTTCTACTGTCTTAACAACATGTTTAAGACCTATATTCTCAAACATATATACCATATTGGTAAATTGTTTTGGGTTCTACATAAGGAATAGTCCATTTATTTAACAAATCTAATTCTTTAGGAAGATTATACTCTTCCTTCTTAACATTTTTAAGATGATTTTTTTAACTAAAGAAAGCATAATAAATAAATGCCGTAGCTGTCTGATCCCTACCATGTTTACTCAGAAAATAAGAGAGAGAAGAAGAATGGGAAAAAGAAAGAGAGAGAAAGTAAGAGAGGGATTTGACTAAATTAAAAGGAGTAGGAAAGAGAAATGAAAGAAAGGAAATCCCAAGTAAAAATATGTTATGTTATCTATTATATATATATATATATATATATATATATCTTTATTTATTTATTAATTTATAATCGCGTTTCAGATTTCGATTTTTTTTAATGTTAAAAACCAAAAGCTATCGGTTTATCCGTCAGTTATCACTTATAAAATCCAAAATCTCATGGATTCTCTATCGGGTCTTGTTATCAGTTTTTTATCAGGTGGATACTTGTCGATTTGGGATAAAACGGTTACCCGTTGTCATCCCTAGTTAATTGAGTAAAAATGAAAAGGCAGATAAAGAATGTACCAATTAATGGAAGAGAAGATGTTGGTATTTCATTTAATACATTTTCTTTTTATCTTATAGATTAAGTTCTTGACTCACAAACTATTTTTCTTTTTAATTTTTTTGTTTGCTAAGTTTGAAACCATTTCGAAACTTCTTACACTTCTTTACCAATTGATGGCTTCGTTTTTGACCTTGTACAGGCACGGACGCACAATCCTCCATAGCAGATACAACTTTTGCATATTTTGCAGTTGGGTGAACAATCATCAGCGACTTTACATGTTCGAAGGCGAGGAGCATATCCTGGGGCTCTTTCAGCTTGGAGCGATGAGTTTGCTACCACTATGTGCAATTGTATAATTTATGAGGTTCACAAATGTGGCCCTACACCCTTATAAAGAGGGCTTGACATCCAGCTAACGTGGAAACATTATTTTTTTTCTTTTCAGTTTATGGTTAGCATGTATCTTTTTAAAATGATATATCAAACCTAATACTTATTGTCGAGATGTAATTGTTTATAGAAAAATAAAATTGTTAATATAGAGATTGGAGACTTACTCGATGTAACAATCGCAACAAAAATAAAAGAAAACAACAGAGATGGAGTCTTCATCATGGATTTTCCTTGTGTAAGCTAATGAGAGAATTGAGAGGATTTCTTTGTATATTGATGTATGAATGTTATTACATAGACAAGCCATATATATAAATTATTGGTATAGGATTGCCTAAGATATGATACAAGCTTGCTTAAAATATGATACACTACGATTACGTTAACGCTCTCCCTCAAACTCAAGTGAGAAGAACCACCGCCAACTTGAGTTTGGCAACTAAATCATGATGGCGACCTGGAGGCTGCGTCTTGGTGAAGATATAAGTATAGTTTGATAAGAAGATGAGACTTTGATGAGATGAACGACACCTTTAACAACTTGACGGAGAATAAAGTAGCAGTTTGTCTTTATATGTTTGGTACGATCATGGAAGACATCATTATGTGCGATCTGAACGAAAATATGATTGTCACAGTGAAGAGGTGTGGGACCAGAACAGTCAACAATTATATCTAGAAAAAGCCATCAGAGCCAAATGAGTTCTTGAGAGGTGTCAGTGAGAGCACGATACTTAGCCCCTGTACTAGAACGAGCAACCTTAGTTTTCTTTTTGTTGTGCCAAGAGATAAGTGAATCACCCAAGAGACAACAAAAATCAGTAATGAACGACGATCAGTAGGATCATCAGCCTAATTAAGCTTGAATAACAAGAGGTGTGTACATCGAAAAGTGAAAACCATGAAAGAGGGTGCCCTTCACATAACATAAAATGCGAAGAACAATAACATAGTGGGTAGATCGTGGAGCTAACATATACTTAATGACCAAACTAACTACATAGACAATGTCTGGTCTGGTGACCGTGAGATATACTAGACACCCAGCTAGTTAACGATATAAAGTAGCATCTTGGAAAGGAGTACCATCTGATGGAGTAAGCCGGATATTGAGATCAAGTGGAATGGAAGCAACCTTATCATAAGAGATTCCTGCGCGAGATCGGAGGCATATTTGGCTTGTGACAGATAATATCCTGTGTCAATCAATAAGATTTCAAGTCCCAAGAAGTAACTCAATCGGCCAAGATCTTTCATCTCGATGGTGGTAAAGGGAAGAAGCTTGATGAAAATGGTTGTTTGATAATGTGTGAATTGGCTCGCCAACTACGGGATTAGCCAATGTTGTAATGTTGATAAAAAAAATATAGGAATAGCTATCTCAACAGAGAGATTTGTAATGTTTGGGATGTTGATATCAGAATCTTAGCATAGTTCTCTTGACTTGTATTTCTTGATTGTACGTGAACATATCAATTAAATTTTTACTTACAGAGAAAAAAAAAAAGGCACTATAGTGAGACCGACATGGGATTTAAGCCATTCTCAGCCTTTATCTCTAACAATTTAATCAAATTTATTGGTTTTATTTATTTAACTTTTGTCTAAGAAAGCAAAGCAAAATGACGAGAAATCTATAATTTGAAATTTCCATGAGGAATTTTTGTATATATTAATGGTCTTCAAAGTTCTCTGATTGCTTTGTGATTAGCTAAAACGTGTTGACTAACTAAAATATTTCTTATTTCTTATTATTATTTTTATTGTTATGGTAGTATGATCTATTTGTTCGTTACCTTTAATTGTTTGAGAAAATGACTCAATTAGTCCTAATTGTAGTCCCAAACTTTTACATAAGGGAGACTGTTAGTCTATTAGTTCATTTCTTTTAAAAATTTTATTTAAAATTTGACTGAAAAATATATGATTGTCATCTAATTATATGTAGTTTATTTTTATACAGTCAAATTTTAAACAAAATTATCAATTTCATTCAACACAGGACAAAAAAAAAAGTACATAAAATGATATTATATATGTTTCAAGGGGAGTAACAATAATGATTACAAATTACACTCGAGTAAAGAAAGAAAAGATATAATAATATATATATATATATATATATATATATATATATATATATATATATACACACACACTTAATAACAAACTAATTAAGTTTTGGATTTTGAATTTTTTTAAACGTTAAAAATCAAAATTTATTGTTTTACCCGTCATTATCACTTATTTAAACCAAAACCTAATGGATTTCCCATCGGTTTTTGTTATCAAATGGATACCTATCGGTTTTGGATAAAACGAATAACCAATGCCATCCCTATATATTCTTGAGGCGGTAGTTCACTTTTTTCTCTATAGTAAAAACCACTTACCATGAAAGAAAAAAAAAATAGCGCTTAATACGTAAATCTTTATCATACAAATAAGGGTTAAGACAATACCTCAGTTATATAAAGCATAATCCTATCTCTTACTTTTTTTATTTACTCTGTAAAATCCAAAAGACACATTGATAGATGTTGATTTATAGACAAAAGGTTCCATATAATTATTGTCGTGGATGACCAGGAAGAGTATTTGGCAGGTGTATTACATGTGTACTAAATTTTAAGTGAGAGGGGCAAGATCAAGGGTTTGAAACTTACTCAAAGCAGTTCATAGTTAGGGGCATCATCGAATCCTAAGCGAGACTTAGTTCTATATCTTCGGGTGTGGAGATGCCTTGTGGCTTTAAGCAATTTTTTTTGTTTTAGAGGGTCAACTATGTCGATATCTAGTGGATTTTTTTTAAAAAGGATTAATTACACTTTGCCCCCTTGATGTATGACTAGCATAACAATTTAACAACTAAGGTAGTGATTGGTATACTATAATAGATTTGGACATGAATGGAATGGGTCAATAAATGAAATGAAATTGAGAATGGAATGAACTTAGAAATATGAATGGCATGTTTGGTATGTTCCAGAAATGAATAGTAGTAATGCGAATGCCTTGTATAGTATAACATGATTATTCTTTTATTATTATAGTATTAAAAATAAAAATAAACATGAATATAACCGTAAACAACATAAGTTATATAATAAATAATAATGATAATAACAACAACAACAATAAATATAAATAATAATAATAATAATAATAATAATAATAATAATAATAATAACAACAAAATAAATCGAATAATAACAATAATAATAGCAACAACAACAATTATTATTATTATTATTATCATCATCATCATCACCATCATCATCATCGTCATCATCATCTTTATTATTAATGTTAATATTATTAATAATAATAATTTTAGTCAATATTTTTATTTTTATTTTTTAATTTTATTATTATTTTATTTATTGTATTTATTATTATTATTATTTCATTTAATATTATTATTATTTATTATTATTTTGTTATTTTAATTTTATTGATTATTATTATTACTTTTACTTTTATTTTTTTAGTTTTTGCTATTATTTTTATTTTTATGATAATAATAATAATAATAATTATTATTATTATTATTATTTTTTAATAATTATTAGTATATTTCTTTATTAATAGTATTATTATAATAATAATAATTATTATATTTCTTAATTACTATTATTCATTTTTTTTTTATTATTGAAATATGGAGATATGATAGTCAAGTTTATTCCCCAAACAGATGGAAATAGCCTATTCCCATGTGTTTGCTCTGGAATGACTATTCCCATATACACAGGAATGGGATTATCTTGGGAATGGAATTCCAAGTTCATTCCTTCATATCAAACATGGGAATCGAAAAAAGTTGAAAATGTCATTTCATTTCAAACTCATTCTAATATACCAATTGTTACCTAATGTTTTTCTTTGTATCACTTAACCCCTCCTCAATATCTTGATCCATAAAAATAGCACTTAAAGCATTATACTAAAACTTGAATGTACACAACTATCCTTGAGCGTTAAGTAATATAAATGAACATAAGGAGGTAAATTATTATATTTCTTACACATTAAAATAAATATTTTACTAGCCTTTATAAAGAAAATATTATTCCATTATTACTTGAAAAAATAATAATTGAAAACTTATACTTGTACCTAGTCAAACATAATAACAAGTTATCATTGAATCTTCTCCATCTTTAAATAATTATATAAGTATTTGCTCTTAATTTTTCATTTTTTGTATATATCAACCAAACGTATACTTGTAATCTTCCTTAAAGAAAAATATTCTTTTATCAACTTTAGCAAAATGTAAACAAATTGAAGGGAAAGAATAAGCTTGTATAATTTTGGTGTTATTACATGCACTACTTTTGTCAACACAAAACTTGAATATTGAAACTTCGAATTAGAATATTTGACTTCGAAATGGAGAAAGTTTCTATTTTTATATGTTATTTTCACTATGATTTTTTTTTTTTGGTAACTACAGGGAAGAAACTTGTACTCATTTTAACAAGCATTAACATTGTTAAAAAATATTTGTTTTAAAAATGTATCACAAAAAATCAGATTTTCTGAAGATAGAGAAGGTGTAATAATCAAATTAGTCATGATCAAGTATAGACACAAGCTTATATTTATTTATTCTTAAAGTATGAGTAAATAACGACCATGAAGAAAAAGACCTATAAGAGTGCAACAATATCTTATTTATAAAACTTAGTAATACTCCACCTCTTTGATGAATGTAGATTGTAACAATTTACACCATATTCTTTTTTTTTTCTATCTCATTTACACCTCTCGAAGGTAGTTATGTATATTCAAAATGATCGCGACTCAATTACTCCCAAACAATCTCCAACCAGAAATCCTTCTGTAACGCCCCGATCCCTCACGAGACCGAGACTCCTATTTATCATGCTATTCTCACCCAATTCCAAACCCCGGGGCACGAAATTTAGGGAAAACAGACGGAGTTTCTCCTATATATAGGACTATCAAAAACCTGTAAGTAGCAAGTATAATCACAATACAACACCCCAACTTCAATTGTCCAATTTCTCCTAGTCTCAAGGCCATCCGAGCCTTAGACAAAATATAATCATACAAGAAGGCAAATAAAAGGCAATAAAATCTATTTTTAGCTATTACATGTCAACTGATCTATCAAACCATATAAGTTCTTAATTTAATCACATCCAACAAGCTATACAAAGTACATACAAGACTTTTAAAGGGTTTCAAAACAGTACAAAATATACACCAAGTTCCATCTTCACAATAGCTTCTAACCACAGCAGGATAAGCAACCAACAGCACGGCACACAAGGTAGTTATTCTAACTGCACCTGTAACATGTTAAATCGAGGAATAAGTAACCAAAGTTACCCAGTGAGGGAGGTGATGCAGCATACCGGGGCGTGCAATATGATATGCAAACACAAGAAGTCATTTATATAACATAAAATAACAATATTAAATAGCAAGTGATTAACCACATTAAAAAGGATACGGTTCCACTTTAAGTCTTCAATCTCGGACCACGAGCCACGAACTTCACGCTAATGTCGGCAAACCCATACACCAACAAGTTGGGATACTCCGGATCACTGTAATCAGAATCGTACGATTCGCGATTCGAATCCTACGATTCGATACAATTCACTAAAAAAATGATACGAATCGGATAGGAGAATCGTGAATCGACGTGAATCGCAAGTGAATCGGTACCGAATCGTGTGAATCGTTAGTGAATCGTACGATTCACTGAATCGTTCGCGATTCGGGTCAATTTTTTTTTTTTTTTTAAAGCCCAAAATATTTCAAAGTAGCTAACAAATTTGAACTCCGTGTTCACAAGCGAGTAATTGACCTTTTCAGCTATCTAGAGGTTGTCAAACAGATTACCTCAATCACTATCGAGCCTGGTGCGAGTAAATTTTTTTTTTCTTCCTATGACAACATAATTCTGGCACCCAAAATATGCTAGCTCACTGCTTACCCCATCAACCAACTTAGTATCTACATGATTAGGCCACGGGAAATTGTTATGTGAGCTTACACCTGAGTTGACTTATTTTACCCCAGCAGTCACGTGGACAATTTGATAATGTATGCATCCAAAAGCCAAATAAAATATGAAGAATGAAATGCGAGTTATGTCAATAATATTAATATGGAAGGATAATGGATAATACTCTTCCGAATCTCAATTATCACTAATTAATACAAGCTGATACATATCAGGACCATTACATCTTTCTTTGAAAGGTCACAGATATATGATTTCTTATGGGTGATTAGACGCATCATTAGCAATTCATTTAGCTGTTAGAGATGAAAGAAACTCTTACTCGTATCTTTTTCTTCATTTTTCGGTTACTTTTTGTGACTAAGAATTTTATCAATTCTGTATTATGTTCCAAAAATGGAAGAATGGTCAAGCTTCTTCGCTATGTTATCAGAAGGATGTATGCCCGCCAAGACTACTTCTCTTCATATTTTTCTCAAATACGATTTTTGGGAACCAGTGGTTCCTTAAAATAACAGAAGAAAAATAATCGGGTCAAAAGTATATTCATTTTTGTTACATCCGCAAGGTTTGCGATAGATGGAAGTAAGTAGCACTGACTAAGGTGAACAAACCATGCACCTTCACCATTAAGTTACACAACAGCATATGTCATCCTAAAAGTTTCCAACAGGGCTTTCCTCGATTGTAGTGCTTAAACTCACCTTGCGTTTAGCTCGTTTGATACCTTTTGGGCATGTACCAAGGATGTAGTGCTTAAAAAGTTCTTTTATTACAATTTTGAAGATAATAGACTTGTGATTTTGAGAGAGTTTTCAGTGGTTAAAAAAAAAACATTAATATTAGTTTTCAAGATAATGATTATTAGAAAATAACAAAAAAATATATATTAATATTCATTTAAAAGAAGAATTTCAACTAAAAACTGTTAATATAAACATAATATATCAAATTAATCTAGTTTTAAATTTGTGACTGAATCGGTACGATTCACGATTCGATACGATTCACGATTCAAAAAAATGACATTTCGATTCACGATACAGTTCACGATTCGACAACTATGCTCCGGATGTATCCCGATCCTACAACCCTTTCTCCTGAGGTAGGTCCATGCCCAGCAGGTGAACCACGCCTCTGGGGTAGTGGAGTATGCCTCAACGAGAAGGGAATAGGCACCATGGTAGTCGAGGGAGCACGGCAAACCCGATGCCGCCCGTGTTTCTCGACGCTACCATGTCCGATAAGGTTGCGCAACCCCGAGACAAGTCACAAGAAACAAGAATATCAAATCACATAAGAGGAACGACAAAGTAGGCCGCCCTTGCAGTTAATCACAAATAACAAGAAAAGATACAAGATAGCAAGTAAATAATACATATAACTTTATCAATTACCAAATAATATAATCTACAAACAACAAAATAAGTTAAAATGCACAGAAAAGATACAGACTCCCTCACCTTGGATCTGACTAATTATGCAAGAAAATAGCTCTGATTACCCCAACCTCCTTGAACTAGCTTGGACATGTACCCTAGCGTGTTCATATGAGTTTAGCACTTTAGCAATTATCTATATTAATTTCTAACTTAACTTAACTTTTGCTTAACTCAATCCACAACAATAGAAGTTATATATAATCACTCATGTATATCATATTGCCACATAGCTTAAAAGTCATACAAATATCTCTAAAACATTTCTTTAATCTTACAAAGGACACTACTACATCAACATTTAACTAGTATACTAGAATTTAAGTGCAAGTTAAGTTTAACTATAGCTTACTATTGCATGATTATGAAATACACATGCATTATTCTCTTCCAAAGGCCATAACTTGTACCTAAATAAAGCTTAGCAGCATTCTTCCTTTAGCTAGTTAATAACTCCATTAAACTATCATAATTCATTAGATTCATTAGCTAAATACAAGTTAAGAAAATTCATAAACTAGACTAGCATAACAAGCCCAAACAAAATTTATAGTTCAACATTTCATAAGTTGGACAAGAAGCAGAGAAACTTATCTATCAACAATTTCAACACTGACTTGATAACAACTCAAAATAAGTTAATCATATATCAACACCCACAACAACTCAAGTTAAAGAAAATATTTTACAAGTCAATACTAACTTTTATCAAGCTAACACATTTCTTATATTACCAATATAATTAAAAGAAGAAGAAAATGAGTATGGCAACTCAACTGGCTGCCCTCACATAAACACATTATAACCAACATCTGCACGAGATAACTATATTCCCAAAAAGAGGCAACCAACACAACTTCACCCAAAATCCAATTCAAATAGCTCAATTAGCTTTAGATAAACACAATAGTATGTGACAACACAATAGCAAGCTCTAGGTGCGCCAAAGAAGCCAATTACTGCATTTTCCCCTTTTTTTTAACCAAGCTTTTCTTCTCCTAAGTGCATTTCAAAGTTACCAACCCACAACCTAACTATACTAAATTCCCAACCAAGCCAAGAGACACCTATTAAGATCATAAAAACCCATTTTAGAAGTAAAAACTCGGGAAGGCCCCGAGCGGGTTTTAACTACAACTATACTATCCGAGCCCCAATTTCGATTAATGGAAGCACCAAAAGTGCTTCCTTACCCCAAGGATACCCAAACTATAGCCCAAACGTGCCCGGATTGCACTACGTAAAGAATCCCCTTTTTAAAGTTAACAAATTTTGAATTTTAACTCATTTTCGGGTAATTCAACGTCACGTGAGTCTTTGTGTAGTTTTACTGATGTCTAAAGCACATAAAGGAAGACTCAATTCAATCTAATTAACAAATTATATATAAAAAAAAATCCTAAATTTTCGGATTTCACTATTCACTGCACTATTCATAATCTCTTTCAATCAATCTATGCATTCTACCATAAAATTTGCTAACAAGCTTTAAAAATCTACTCTATGGGCTCTAATAAACACATATTAAGCATTTATAACAAGTATTATAGCAATAATCAACAAATCAAAAATTTCAATATATGAACATAAACTTTGATAGTTATAAAAATGCAACTCCCTCACTTGTATGAAGATGTAGGCAAGGTGGTGAAGCTCCTAGGTGCTCTAGAATCCTCCCTAAGCAAACCAAGAGCTCAACTCCAAGGTTTGATGAAGAAATTCTCCTCCTATGCCATTTTCGGATTTGCTACAGTGTTTTCAGCTTTTCTCCTCTTTTTTTTTTTGGCTCTTATTATGTTATATAAATAATACACTAAGGAAGTAATGGGTTTGAGTTAGTAAATTGAGTCTAATTAAACATATTTAAGGGTCTAATAAAAGTCCAAAGTCTAGCTAATTCACTAGAAGCCCAAATAAAAATTATACAAAAAGTTACTATTCTTTCGTAAGACTATTCATTCAAGACGAAAACTATTTTCTAAATGCATACTCCCAACATTAAATACACAAAATAATATTTTTCACATTCCTCCTACATGATATGTGATAGGAGAAAAATACAGTTTCAGAAAAATTAAACAGTAAATTTTCCTTATGAATAGTGTCTTATACTAAAAATTAAATAAATGAACATTTAATGCCCAAATAAGACATTCAACAATTTAAAATGAATATGAAGAGGTTCTCGGTCGTCACACTCTCTCCTCCTTACAAAAATTGCGTCCTCGCAATTTCTTACACATACAAGCGAGTTACCCTCATACATAAAACACATTGTTTTACGTAAGTATGCTTAACACATAAAACACATTGATCACGTTAGCAATTTATAACAAGTAAAGTCACATAAGCAACAAGTTCACATATACAAATTATAAACTACTAAGTCATTTAAACAACAGCTTCACATAAAACAAGTTAATCACATATTCACATTAGTCATATAAAGCATATCGAGCACTCAAGTACACAAAGCACATAATTCACACAAGGCACGTTAATCACATAGCTTGCATTAATCACATAAACACATTGAACATATAAACACATCAAGCACGTTAACAACATCCATTCCACTTATCACACAAGCACATAAACCACAACTAGTTCACTCAACAAATAAAACATGTTGATCACATAAGCACATTGATCACATTAACTCTCTTATCACATAAGACATGCACATACACTTTCTAAACACATTGACACTAAGGCCACTACCCCACAAGCCGAAGACCCTATCCCGGCTTGCGCCTAGCTAACTAGCTAAGCTCTGATACAACTTATGTAACGTCCCGATCCCTCACGAGACCGAGACTCCTATTTATTATGCTATTCTCACCCAATTCCAAACCCCGAGGCACGAAATTTAGGAAAAACGGACGGAGTTTTCCCTATATATAGGACAATCAAAAACCTGTAAGTAGCAAGTATAATCACAATATAACACCCCAACTTCAATTGTCCAACTTCTCCCAGTCTCAAGGCCATCCGAGCCTTAGACAAAATATAATCATACAAGCAGGCAAATAAAAGGCAATAAAATCAATCTTTAGCTATTACATGCCAACTGCTCTATCAAACCATATAAGTTCTTAATTTAATCACTATCCAACAAGCTATACAAAGTACATACAAGACTTTTAAAGGGTTTCAAAACAGTGCAAAATATACACCAAGTTCCATCTTCACAATAGCTTCTAACCACAGCAGGATAAACAACCAACAACACGGCACACAAGGTAGTTATTCAAACTGCACCTGTAACATGTTAAATCGAGGAATAAGTAACCAAAGTTACCCAGTGAGAGAGGTGATGCAGCATACCGGGGCGTGCAATATGATATGCAAACACAAGAAGTCATATATATATAACATAAAACAACAATATTAAATAGCAAGTGATTAACCACATTAAAAAGGATACGGTTCCACTTCAAGTCTTCAATCTCGGACCACGAGCCACGAACTTCACGCTAATGCCGGCAAACCCATACACCAACAAGTTGGGATACTCCGGATGTATCCCGATCCTACGACCCTTTCTCCTGAGGTAGGTCCATGCCCAGCAGGTGAACCACGCATCTGGGGTAGTGGAGTATGCCTCAGCGAGAAGGGAATAGGCACCATGGTAGTCGAGGGAGCACGGCAAACCCGATGCCGCCCGTGTTTCTTGACGCTACCATGTCCGATAAGGTTGCGCAACCCCGAGACAAGTCACAAGAAACAAGAATATCAAATCACATAAGAGGAACGACAAAGTAGGTCGCCCTCGCAGTTAATCACAAATAACAAGAAAAGATACAAGATAGCAAGTAAATAATACATATAACTTTATCAATTACCAAATAATATAATCTAGAAACAACAAAATAAGTTAAAATGCACAGAAAAGATACAGACTCCCTCACCTTGGATCTGACTAATTATGCAAGAAAATAGCTCCGATTACCCCAACCTCCTCGAACTAGCTTGGACATGTACCCTAGCGTGTTCATATGAGTTTAGCACTTTAGCAATTATCTATATTAATTTCTAACTTAACTTAACTTTTGCTTAACTCAATCCACAACAATAGAAGTTATATATAATCACTCATGTATATCATATTGCCACATAGCTTAAAAGTCATACAAATATCTTTAAAACATTTCTTTAATCTTACGAAGGACACTACTACATCAACATTTAACTAGTATACTAGAATTTAAGTGCAAGTTAAGTTTAACTATAGCTTACTATTGCATGATTATGAAATACACATGCATTATTCTGTTCCAAATGCCATAACTTGTACCTAAATGAAGCTTAGCAGCATTCTTCCTTTAGCTAGTTAATAACTCCATTAAACTATCATAATTCATTAGATTCATTAGCTAAATACAAGTTAAGAAAATTCATAAACTAGACTAGCATAACAAGCTCTAACAAAATTTATAGTTCAACATTTCATAAGTTGGACAAGAAGCAGAGAAACTTATCTATCAACAATTTCAACACTGACTTGATAACAACTCAAAATAAGTTAATCCTATCTCAACACCCACAACAACTCAAGTTAAAGAAAATATTTTACAAGTCAATACTAACTTTTATCAAGCTAACACATTTCTTATATTACCAATATAATTAAAAGAAGAAGAAAAGGAGTATGGCAACTCAACTGGCTGCCCTCACATAAACACATTATAACCAACATCTGCACGAGATAACTATATAATCCCAAAAAGAGGCAACCAACACAACTTCACCCAAAATCCAATTCAAATAGCTCAATTACCTTTAGAGAAACACAATAGTATGTGACAACACAATAGCAAGCTCTAGGTGCGCCAAAGAAGCCAATTACTACATTTTCCCCTTTTTTTTAACCAAGCTTTTCTTCTCCTAAGTGCATTTCAAAGTTACCAACCCACAACCTAACTATACTAAATTCCCAACCAAGTCAAGAGACACCTATTAAGATCATAAAAACCCATTTTAGAAGTAAAAACTCGGGAAGGCCCCGAGCGGGTTTTAACGACAACTATACTATCCGAGCCCCAATTTCGCGTAACGGAAGCACCAAAAGTGCTTTCTTACCCCAAGGATACCCAAACCATAGCCCAAACGTGCCCGGATTGCACTACGTGAAGAATCCCCTTTTTAAAGTTAACAAATTTTGAATTTTAACTCATTTTCGGGTAATTCAACCTCACGTGAGTCTTTGTGTAGTTTCACTAATGTCTAAAGCACATAAAGGAAGACTCAATTCAATCTAATTAACAAATTATATAATTTTAAAAAAAAAATCCTAAATTTTCGGATTTTACTATTCACTGCACTATTCATCATCTCTTTCAATCAATCTATGCATTATACCATAAAATTTTCTAACAAGCTTTAAAAGTCTACTCTATGGGCTCTAATAAACACATATTAAGCATTTATAACAAGTATTATAGCAATAATCAACAAATCAAAAATTTCAATATATGAACATAAACTTTGATAGTTATAAAAATGCAACTCCCTCACTTGTATGAAGATGTAGGCAAGGTGGTCAAGCTCCTAGGTGCTCTAGAATCCTCCCTAAGCAAGCCAAGAGCTCAACTCCAAGGTTTGATGAAGAAATTCTCCTCCTATGCCATTTTCGGATTTGCTACAGTGTTTTCATCTTTTCTCCTCTTTTTTTTTTTGGCTCTTATTATGTTATATAAATAATACACTAAGGAAGTAATGGGTTTGAGTTAGTAAATTGAGTCTAATTAAACATATTTAAGGGTCTAATAAAATTCCAAAGTCTAGGTAATTCACTAGAAGCCCAAATAAAAATTATACAAAAAGTTACTATTCTTTCGTAAGACTATTCATTCAAGACGAAAACTATTTTCTAAATGCATACTCCCAACATTAAATACACAAAATAATATTTTTCACATTCCTCCTACATGATATGTGATAGGAGAAAAATACAGTTTCAGAAAAATTAAACAGTAAATTTTCCTTATGAATAGTGTCTTATACTAAAAATTAAATAAATGCACATTTAATGCCCAAATAAGACATTCAACAATTTAAAATGAATATGAAGAGGTTCTCGGTCGTCACACTCTCTCCTCCTTACAAAAATTGCATCCTAGCAATTTCTTACTCATACAAGCGAGTTACCCTCTTACATAAAACACATTGTTTCACGTAAGCATGCTTAACACATAAAACACATTGATCACGTTAGCAATTTATAACAAGTAAAGTCACATACACAAATTATAAACTACTAAGTCATTTAAACAACAACTTCACATAAAACAAGTTAATCACATATTCACATTAGTCATATAAAGCATATCGAGCACTCAAGTACACAAAGCACATAATTCACACAAGGCAAGTTAATCACATAGCTCGCATTAATCACATAAACACATTGAACATATAAACACATCAAGCACGTTAACAACATCCATTCCACTTATCACACAAGCACATAAACCACAACTAGTTCACTCAACAAATAAAACATGTTGATCACATAAGCACATTGATCACATTAACTCTCTTATCACATAAGACATGGACATACACTTTCTAAACACATTGACACTAAGGCCACTACCCCACAAGCCGAAGACGCTATCCCGGCTTGCGCCTAGCTAACTAGCTAAGCTCTGATACCACTTATGTAACGCCCCGATCCCTCACGAGACCGAGACTCCTATTTATCATGCTATTCTTACCCAATTCCAAACCCCGGGGCACGAAATTTAGGGAAAACAGACGGAGTTTTCCCTTTATATAGGACTATCAAAAACCTGTAAATAGCAAGTATAATCACAATACAACACCCCAACTTCAATTGTCCAACTTCTCCCTGTCTCAAGGCCATCCGAGCCTTAGACAAAATATAATCATACAAGCAGGCAAATAAAAGGCAATAAAATCAATCTTTAGCTATTACATGCCAACTGCTCTATCAAACCATATAAGTTCTTAATTTAATCACTATCCAACAAGCTATACAAAGTACATACAAGACTTTTAAAGGGTTTCAAAACAGTGCAAAATATACACCAAGTTCCATCTGCACAATAGCTTCTAACCACGGCAGGATAAGCAACCAACAACACGGCACACAAGGTAGTTATTCTAACTGCACCTGTAACATGTTAAATCGAGGAATAAGTAACCAAAGTTACCCAGTGAGGGAGGTGATGCAGCATACCGGGGCGTGCAATATGATATGCAAACACAAGAAGTCATATATATATAACATAAAACAACAATATTAAATAGCAAGTGATTAACCACATTAAAAAGGATACGGTTCCACTTCAAGTCTTCAATCTCGGACCACGAGCCACGAACTTCACGCTAATGCCGGCAAACCCATACACCAACAAGTTGGGATACTCCGGATGTATCCCGATCCTACGACCCTTTCTCCTGAGGTAGGTCCATGCCCAGCAGGTGAACCACGCCTCTGGGGTAGTGGAGTATGCCTCAGCGAGAAGGGAATAGGCACCATGGTAGTCGAGGGAGCACGGCAAGCCCGATGCCGCCCGTGTTTCTTGACGCTACCATGTCCGATAAGGTTGCGCAACCCCGAGACAAGTCACAAGAAACAAGAATATCAAATCACATAAGAGGAACGACAAAGTAGGCCGCCTTCGCAGTTAATCACAAATAACAAGAAAAGATACAAGATAGCAAGTAAATAATACATATAACTTTATCAATTACCAAATAATATAATCTAGAAACAACAAAATAAGTTAAAATGCACAGAAAAGATACAGACTCCCTCACCTTGGATCTGACTAATTATGCAAGAAAATAGCTCCGATTACCCCAACCTCCTCGAACTAGCTTGGACATGTACCCTAGCGTGTTCATATGAGTTTAGCACTTTAGCAATTATCTATATTAATTTCTAACTTAACTTAACTTTTGCTTAACTCAATCCACAACAATAGAAGTTATATATAATCACTCATGTATATCATATTGCCACATAGCTTAAAAGTCAAACAAATATCTTTAAAACATTTCTTTAATCTTACGAAGGACATTACTACATCAACATTTAACTAGTATACTAGAATTTAAGTGCAAGTTAAGTTTAACTATAGCTTACTATTGCATGATTATGAAATACACGTGCATTATTCTCTTCCAAAGGCCATAACTTGTACCTAAATGAAGCTTAGCAGCATTCTTCCTTTAGCTAGTTAATAACTCCATTAAACTATCATAATTCATTAGATTCATTAGCTAAATACAAGTTAAGAAAATTCATAAACTAGACTAGCATAACAAGCTCTAACAAAATTTATAGTTCAACATTTCATAAGTTGGACAAGAAGCAGAGAAACTTATCTATCAACAATTTCAACACTGACTTGATAACAACTCAAAATAAGTTAATCCTATCTCAACACCCACAACAACTCAAGTTAAAGAAAATATTTTACAAGTCAATACTAACTTTTATCAAGCTAACACATTTCTTATATTACCAATATAATTAAAAGAAGAAGAAAATGAGTATGGCAACTCAACTGGCTGCCCTCACATAAACACATTATAACCAACATCTGCACGAGATAACTATATAATCCCAAAAAGAGGCAACCAACACAACTTCACCAAAATCCAATTCAAATAGCTCAATTAGCTTTAGAGAAACACAATAGTATGTGACAACACAATAGCAAGCTCTAGGTGCGCCAAAGAAGCCAATTACTACATTTTCCCCTTTTTTTTAACCAAGCTTTTCTTCTCCTAAGTGCATTTCAAAGTTACCAACCCACAACCTAACTATACTAAATTCCCAACCAAGCCAAGAGACACCTATTAAGATCATAAAAACACATTTTAGAAGTAAAAACTCGGGAAGGCCCCGAGCGGGTTTTAACTACAACTATACTATCCGAGCCTCAATTTCGCATAACGGAAGCTCCAAAAGTGCTTCCTTACCCCAAGGATACCCAAACCATAGTCCAAACGTGCCCGGATTGCACTACGTGAAGAATCCCCTTTTTAAAGTTAACAAATTTTGAATTTTAACTCATTTTCGGGTAATTTAACCTCACGTGAGTCTTTATGTAGTTTCACTAATGTCTAAAGCACATAAAGGAATACTCAATTCAATCTAATTAACAAATTATATATTTAAAAAATCCTAAATTTTCGGATTTCACTATTCATTGTACTATTCATCATCTCTTTCAATCAATCTATGCATTCTACCATAAAATTTGCTAACAAGCTTTAAAAGTCTACTCTATGGGCTCTAATAAACACATATTAAGCATTTATAACAAGTATTATAGCAATAATCAACAAATCAAAAATTTCAATATATGAACATAAACTTTGATAGTTATAAAAATGCAACTCCCTCACTTGTATGAAGATGTAGGCAAGGTGGTGAAGCTTCTAGGTGCTCTAGAATCCTCCCTAAGCAAGCCAAGAGCTCAACTCCAAGGTTTGATGAAGAAATTCTCCTCCTATGCCATTTTCGGATTTGCTACAGTGTTTTCAGCTTTTCTCCTCTTTTTTTTTTGGCTCTTATTATGTTATATAAATAATACACTAAGGAAGTAATGGGTTTGAGTTAGTAAATTGAGTCTAATTAAACATATTTAAGGGTCTAATAAAAGTCCAAAGTCTAGCTAATTCACTAGAAGCCCAAATAAAAATTATACAAAAAGTTACTATTCTTTCGTAAGACTATTCATTCAAGACGAAAACTATTTTCTAAATGTATACTCCCAACATTAAATACACAAAATAATATTTTTCACATTCCTCCTACATGATATGTGATAGGAGAAAAATACAGTTTCAGAAAAATTAAACAGTAAATTTTTCTTATGAATAGTGTCTTATACTAAAAATTAAATAAATGCACATTTAATGCCCAAATAAGACATTCAACAATTTAAAATGAATATGAAGAGGTTCTCGGTCGTCACACCTTCTCCAACCAGGCTGTCAGCAAGCCTACTCAAAGCCCAAGCAGCAGTCCAAAACTTCATGACTCAATTACTCCCAAACAACCACTTCTTCTACTCACACCTCAAGTCCACTTCCCTTACCCACAAGCTCATCAAAAATAACAAAATCCATCTCTTCAAAATAACCCACGGCTGCCCAACATCTGTTAGCCCAACTCAATACTCATCTCCTAAACCTATCACCAGGCCCCAACCAATACCCGAAACCAACCTTGATAACCCAAATCAGCCATCCTCTACTATACCAGCTTCTCAACAAAACAAGACCACATCCACCACTAAAAATCAGTCGACTGCCAATAAAAGAAAAAAAAACATCCAACTCCCATAAATCTTCACCCAAAAGAAGGAAATTTTCCCAACAAAAAAATTATCCTTCCTCTGAAATTCGAGGAGACCATGATAGCTCAAAGAGCTCTCTTTTTGAAATACCTGTTGAAGAAGAGCATTCAAGCTCTTAGACCTCCCCATCAAAGCATAATCCATCTCATGCAAGCATAAAAATCAACTCCTCTCCAATTTCCCTTGGCAATTCTACCATAAAAAATTCTGAAGGAAAGCTGGGGTCTGTCTCGGAACAGCCCCAGCAAGCCTAATGATCGCGTTGAGCTAGAACTGTCAAGGTATGGATACTACCTTGACAGTTCAAAACTTGAGGGACTTGGTCTCTCACTATAGACCCAACCTTATCAGCTTGTTTGAAACCAAGAATAAAAAAGAGAAACTTATTAGAGTTTTTTGAAGAATTGGCTTTAATATCTTATTTTGTGTCGATCTCACTAGTCTTTTAGGTGGCATTACATTACTTTGGGCCAATGACATTTCGGTCCACATCATTGAGCATCACCGACATTTTATTCATGCATCAGTTCAAGCAGATCTATCCCACTGTTGGAGATTCACTACTATCCACAGTCGTTCATCATTCAAAGAAAGACAAAACTTTGGCCTATCATCAGTGATCTGGAGAAAAACAAAGACATCCCATGGCTCATTATGGGAGACTTCAATGAAATCAAGCAGCAATCTGAGAAGATTGGGCGAAAGTAGAAAGCAAATTACAAGATTCAAAAGTTCCAAGAATTCCTCAATCATAATGAACTCATGGACATTGAATCTAAAGGATGTCAATAAGCTTAGAGCAATAACAAACATGGAGAAGCCAACGTCAAGAAAAAACTCGATAGAGCAGTGTGCACGACTGCTTGGCATTTTCTCTATCCGAATGCTTGGGTTTCTAATCATCCCCCAATTGGATCTAATCACTGTCCTATCATTCTCACAACTTCCTTCGATCCTGGTTTAAGAAGAAAAAAGTTCAAGTTTGAGTCTTATTGGGTTGAAGATACTAGCTGCAGAAAAGTTGTCGAAGATAGCTGGAATCATCCACAGTACAGAACTCTTCGAAGATGCATTGTTCTCACAAGGAAAAAACTGAAAAATTGTACTAAATTTCTCTTATCCTGGAGCATAAAACAGTTTCCGAACAGTAGAAGGCAAATTGAACTCATTAAAGATCAAGTCACCAATCTCCACAATTTGCCATGGTCGAATGATTTTCAGCAAAAGATTGCTGACCCTAAATCCAAGCTGGAAGACCTTTGGAGAAAATAGGAATAATACTGGGCAGCTAGGTCTCGCATTCAGTGGCTTCGAAGTAGAGATAAAAACACCAAATTTTTTCATACATGCACTCTTCAACGCCGTGCAAAAAAAAGAATACTTAGAGTCCTTGCACCAGATGGAAATTGGATCGATAATGAAGAGGCCATAAAGGACCACATCCAGAATCATTTCAAAGCCATTTACACCTCGGCTGGTCCTAGAAATTTGAACTTTGGTCTTAGCTCTATTTCTCTTGTTGTCAATTCAACCATGAATGACGACTTATTTAGACCTTTGATGATGGAAGAAATGAAAGAAGCTTCCTGGAGTCTTAGCCCTTCACAAGCTCCAGGTCTAGACAGTCTAACAGGTATATTTTTTCATAAATACTGGGACCATATTAAAGATGATATCTTTGCTTCAATTAACAGTTTCTTCAGTGATGGCGAGCATCTTGGAGATATTAATCACACTATTATCACCCATGTCCCAAAGATAACTAATCTTGAGAGCATTTCACAATTTTGACCAATATCATGTTCAAATTTAATCTATAAAATCCTCTCAAAAGTCTTTGCTCTTAGACTTAAACCCTACATGGATAGTATCATATCTCCAAACCAAAGCACTTTCATCCAAGGGAGAGTCATACAAGACAACCTCATAATTGCACAGGAAATCGCTCATCATCTCCGAACTCAAAAAAGTTCAAATTCTTTCAAAGCAGCGATTAAGCTCCATATGAATAAAGCTTTTGATGTTGTTGAATGTGATTTTCTTGAGCAACTGTTGGAAAAACTTGGCTTTCACCCTCGCTGGACAAGGCTTGTAATGTAAGCCATAACTTCAGTCCAGTATCGTATCCAAGTTAATGGGGATTTGCTCCCCCTTCTCCCATCAAAGAGGTGTTAGGCAATGGGATCCTCTTTCTCTTAAAGATGCTTTATATCATTATTGTTTTGCTTCGGGCCAAAGCATCAATCTTAGTAAATCTAGCATCACATTTAGCAATAATATACCCCCTCTTGTGAAAGAAGAAATTTGCAATCTACTTCGCATCCAATGCAACAGTGACTTGGGAAAATACCTTGGCATTCCTTCTTCTTGGGAAAGTTCAAAAAGAACTGCCCTTAACTGGATTTTAGATAAAATCTCTTCGAAGGTGTAAGGTTGGAAGTAAAAATTCATTTATGAAGGAGGCTAAGAAATCCTTATAAAATCGGTCCTTCAAGCAATCCCTAGCTATATCATGTCTCTCTTTCATTTTCCTAAATCCATATGCAAAAAACTTTGCACTGTTACCGTCAAATTTTGGTAGAGCAAAAATGGAAACAATGGTATTCGATGGATGAATTGGAATATTTTGTCTGACTCAAAATGGGATGGTGGATTAGGATTCAGAAATTTTGAACTCATGAACATCTCTCTCCTTGTAGGTCAAGCATGGAGAATATTTAAAAACCCTTCATCCCTCATAGCAAGAATCCTTAAAGGAAAATATTTTCCTATCAACAGCTTTTGGAATGCTAAGCCTGACTCAAGGCCCTCTTGGGCTTTTCGTAGCCTCATTGCAGGAAGAGATCTTCTAAAAAAGGAAGCATTATGGCAAGTTGGAGATGGCCAGCAAATTGATATCTGGACTGATCCTTGGGTCTCTAATTTTTGCTCAATGCTTCAGCCAAATAACTGTCATCTCAAGAAACTTCATGAGCTTATAGAGAATGGTAGGTGGAGACCCGACTTACATGCCCAAGTGTTTGACAGAGAAACTCAATCAAGAATCCTCAGAATTTCTCTTTTGTTCACACATAGAGAAGACATTATCATCTAGCCTCACACAAAATCTAGGGTATATACTGTTAAGAGTGGTTATCGCAGTCTCAAGATCGTTAATAGACCCTCCTCGACGAACCATAGTCTATCACATATCTTCCCAAGTCAGCTTTGGAAAGAAATCTAGAATATAGAGGCTCCGTCGAAAGTTAATACTTTCATATGGAGAGCTTGTAGCTAAGAATCTCATTCCAACTGAAGAAAATAAGTTCAAGAAGAGATGCTTAGATAGTCCTACATGCAAATCCTGCAATACGGAGCTGAAAACTATTAAACATCTCTTAATTTTATGCCCGTGGAGTCGTCTCTGTTGGATTGCATCTCCACTACAATTCTTTCCTAATAAGAAAAACATTACAAGATTTGGTACCTGGTACTTGGAGCTTATTCAAAAATGTCAAGCAATGGGATATGCCAAAGGACAAGCTGAAGCAATCATTGGTAATGTCTGCTGGCAAATATGGAAGAGTAAGAATGCTTTTGTGTTTGATGGTGTTAGAACCTGCCCAATTAGAACAACTACAAACGCTAATCTATACCTCTCTGAGTTCTCTTGAGCCACTCAAGTTAATTCAGAAGCTTGCACTTCATCGCTCATACCTGCCCCAACTCATGCCTCTCGTTGGATTCCACCTACCAGAGGCACTTTGAAAATCAATTTTGACGCCTCCTTCGATAATACAAAGTTCTCTGCTGGCATTGCTTCCATTTGCAGGAACTATGAAGACAATTTTCTTGATGGCACAGCCCCTGAAACAAGATGTCAATTCCCTCAACAAGCTGAAGCCTTAGCTCTTCTTAATGCAACCAAGCTTCTGAACTCCATCAACTGTGACAGAATCATTATTGAGTCTGACTGCGAGGAAGTCGTTAAGGCTGTGCATCTAAGCCCTATTCCTAGTTGGAAAATTGAGCCTATTATTGCAGATATCAGAGTTGAGCTTGCTAAAAAGAGTGGTATCCAAATTCAGCTTATCAGTAGATCAACAAATATAGTATCCGATTTGAATTGCTAACCAGGCCCGTTTATTTTCACTTCCTTTTGACTGGTTATCAAGTGTTCTCTAATGGTAATTCAACACAGGATTTGTGAAGGAAGACTTCACATATGCTGCAACAATATGTTGTTGATCTAGAGAGTATTGGTTGTTCACAACCATAACAAACAACTTTCTTTCCCTCATCATCATCTCCTTGCAAATCCTTGATCAGTACTAGGGGATGATCATGGCTAAAATGATTAATCTCCATTTGTATCTTTTTCTCTCTTTTTTTGGCTATTTTCCTTTCTCACAATATTCAAATGCCGTGATACAAGACTGCTTTGAGAGTAGTGACCCTATTAAATATGTGAAAGTCAGCTCAAAGGTGGGTGAGACTTCTCCTTCTGTATTCATGCTAATAGCTTCACCTAACTTCACATTTGAGAGTGACTACCCTAAATAAATTAGAAGAAAGCCTAATACAAATCTAGTGAGGATAATGATTTTGCGTGTTCTATTCATACTAACAACAAATACTTCTATTACATTAACTATTGTGTCAATTACCCAAAATAATAAACATAGTGTTATTGTCTATAAAGGTATTACCCACTGGATAATAGCTTTATTCAAAGGGTAAAGGTTCAGGTCAAGCATGAACATTGGGGGAAGCATTAGGTATTTAATTGCTCTTAATGCAGGTAACAAAATCTCATCAAAATAAATTTTGACTAAAACCATTACATATGAGAACTATATAAAAAATAATACGTCTTCGTGTTATTGGAATTGCATTGATTATTAAAAAAAAATTCTTATCGCATGCCCACATATAATAGTAAAATTATTTTAAAGTACAATTAGGAACAATTAACAAATCTTTTAAATCCACTATGACCAATAGTTAAATTGAGGTATTTGCATAAAATGATTGCAAATGGCATATAGTGTTTGATTAAAAGAATGATTTTAAAATCCTTTTGAGTAATCTATTTTTTCTTATGCATTTTTATAATACTTTGTCTAATGTAATTTTTTTATACTTTCATATATATAATTTTAACATTTCAGTACATATAAAAACTAAATATGTAAAATTAACTATACATGTCTGTAGGACGGGTTATGTGAGCTGAGAAATACTTATCCCCATGCTCTGCTTGGCCCCGTATGGAGATTTAAAGTTGATTCTCATCCTCCACTCCATTCCCCATTTCCTACCTCAATCCTTGCCCCGTTTGGGGTGAAAATAGGGCATGTACCTGCATAACCCGCCCCTATTGCCATCTCTAAGCTCTTTCCCTTGACTATAAATGTAACTGATCATGATCTTATTGTCCATATAAAATTTGATTTTTTGGGTGGTGGTATAAGGTAATCACTGTACATTCTAACTTTTAATATATAATAGTTCTTTGAAAAAAAAATAAAAAGGAACATAAAGAGAATATTAGTTTGCAAAGTGATTTTTGTAAACTATTTCTTTTGTAAATTGATTATTTTCCTTCAATTAAATAAGCAAAATACAATAAACTTCTTATCTTTTTATTTAGAAGGGTTTGTCCACTGTTCATGGCGTCACATATTATCAATGGCGAAGCTGGATCTTTTGTACTTCTTTTTGTCAGTAGTTGTATGATCTCAACATAGCCCTCAATTATTGGATTGCAAAGGTGGAATATATACCATATATAGACGTGCATCAGACTAATATATATGGACACACTCATTCATGTGACGTGAAATATCAATCAATGTGTTGCTAGTCAATTAAATAGAATTAATTCTCTTTGATGTATGAGGTATGGCCTTTTGGCTATATAAATGTCTTTAACATTCATCTCCCGTAAGAGATCCTCCGGACTGTTTTCCTTATACTGTTCTTGTTCCAATAGGAATTTTCACCCATTTTCATTTCTTCTCTTTCATTCTCCCTGCCTTTCTCTGATTATGTTAATGTTCTGTCAACAAAAGAAAGAAAGGAAAACAAAGTAATTAGAGAAGCTGAATTTCTATTTCAATAGAGACGCCCTTTGCAGACACAATATGTTATGCTTAATGCCAAGTATATATCTAGGCCTACATTTCGAGAGCAAAATATTTTAGCATGTGGCTACGATGCATTTTAATCATACGTATTTATGTATGTATGCATCCAATTCAGAGCTGTTGATGTTTATACCAATCGATCATAGAAGAAAGATTCTGATTCATTCCGATTAAGCTTCCTTCCTATTGATCGTCTTCTCTATTTCAATCTTCTTGTGCTGTGTCCTGTGATGATACTTTAACATTTGAGATTTTATACACAAGGTGAATGATGGCGAAATATTTTCTGGAACCATTTTTGTAATCATTGTGTTAACCTGTAACTGCAGAAGAACGACAATGGATGACTTAGCTGCTTATTGCTTAGATATTCGATCTCTCATTGGATGATAAGGACATGGGAGAGATAAAAAGTACAATGGAAGCTCTAAATAAAGTTGATTTAGGCTTGGCATACACTTCCGAAAAGTTGATGAATTTGGACAATCTACTATTGCATGTAGTGGCTTGTGAAAATGATTTTGAAGCAGTGAGTACTGAAGATGATAACTTCCCTCAGGACTTTGTTGAGAAGGCATTTACACTTGATCTCTTACACACTATTCTAATTAATGAGATACGAGATCAGGACAATTTCATTAGTGGTCTTCAAGCCCTGACTGTTAGCACACGCGACAACATATTTTCGTGTGAAAATTTGATGCAATTGTATAATGTCATGGGAGATAAGCTGCATGAATCTGAAGAATTATTAAAACAGTCACACGAGCGTATCATAGAGGTGAAGATGCAGTTAGCCGAAGACATATTTTAAGAATGTTGGAAAAGTCTCTTGCTAGAGAATTAGATCTTGAGAAGAAGTTATCTGAACTAAAGCAAAATGAAGAAGACTTAAAACAAAAGTTACACTTAACCGAACAAATAGGTATGTGCATGGAGGAGGCTGCAGAGGTAACTTGGGGTAGGTTCTTGGAGGCCAATAATACTGCAGAGGTGCTAATGGGAATCTAAAAGGAAATGGAGGGTCGACTTCAAATGGTTCACTTTCATATGAATAGTTTCGATTACACGAGAGCAAGAACTGAAACTTAATCTCCAAGATTGTTTAGATCAGTTGGATGCCAAAGAGACAGAAATACGAAAGCTTAATAGCAGCATTACACAGCTTGTTGTTGACAATTCTGAAGTATATTCGTTAAGGGAGAAGGTAAAACTGCTAGAAGAAACACTAAGAAAATCTGAGTCACAGTTGAAGGAGGCTTATGCATCCAATGAAGCAAGTCAAAATCAAGTTAGAGAAATGGACGATGAGATTGAATCTCTAAAAGAAAGCATCCATGAAGCAGAAAGCAGGGCGCAGGATGCCGAGTCCAGAACATCACAATTAATAGAGACAAACATGGAATTAACAGAAGAACTTGGGTTCCTTAAAGGTAGTAATAATAGAAATGTAGAAAAGGTGAGTTTGCACCTTTAGGTATGATAATATGTTTATCTGTCTGAAACATAGAGTCCTCTGTGGGTGATCAACTTTTCTACTTGACATTTGCAAATGGTAATTTTATCACATCTATAACCTAATTTCAGAATATAATGACTCAGGTGGAGGAATCACCTAGCATTGCATCTGCAATTCAGACTGAGACAATGATGACCTCCGCTAGATGACAGTGCTGCTATTGTTCTAAATTCTACAGGCTGAGAATCAGGTAGAGGCTCGGAAGCATAGCCGAATATACACATCTTCATAACAGTCTTTGTTTTTCTTACAAGCAAACTACTACTTTTAACTATTTCTACCACGCTTGACGACATTGATTGGCTTGTTCGCTGTGTACAATTTCTCGGATGCATCACTAATTACGTTAGCATTCATGATTAATGTTGGGTCTGGATTGTTTTCATCTTGTTCCTAAAGTAATCATATTTAACTGCAAAAAATGGAGTGTCAATGAATACATGTAAATGTACCAAACATCAGATTCTTGCTCGTACTATATTGTTAATGTTAGAAGTTATGCAGCGTAAGTATGGATAAATTTCAAAATAAAAAATGCAGAGTTGTTCAACAGACTAAATCTTGTTACATAAGAAAATGATTGATGTAACAACTTGATGAAAAACAGAAACTGTTACACGTGATGTTGCAACATTAACTGAAATATCTATTCAATCACAGACCATTAGCAGTCTGTTTCTTGTCTGGTCAGTTTGTTCCACTTAATGTATCAACATAAGTAGTAACAGTATGCAACAGCGAAAATAATAAAACTTGAAAGTAAAACAAAGAACACCAAGATTTAACGTGGTTCAACCGTGTGGTCTACATCCATGGGACCTCCCCTGGTCCAACAAACCTGTTCATTAAAAAATAACTAATTACATCATCAATGGACTTACACAAGTAAAGACTCCCTCTTATCCTTTGACGCCTAGATGAAGAAATCCTTAACGAACTTTGGTTTCGTGAGCTCCCCTCAACTTGCAATGTTCTCTCCCGAGAATAACACCTTCTTCTCCCGAAGAATGAATAAAAGAAACAGTAAACTAATCACTCAAAGACTTAAATAATTTGCTCATGACTCACTGTCATAACAAACCAAAGATGCAACACTTAATACAATAAAAGACTGAAACACAGATAGTGTTGCAACATCTCTTGGAACACTGGACAGAAAACCTCTCTCGTATTTTCTCTTGTAACTTTCTGTTTCTGCCTCTATTCTTTTTCTGCCTTCACTCCCTCCACCATTGCTTTCGAACGACAAGTATATAATATGGTGACAGATCACCAACCGACTTAGGCCTCAAAACATTCCAAAACAATGTGCAATTAATGTTTTACCAAATCAGTCCAAGCTTCATATGGTAACATGCCAAAATATGGTTCTTGTACCCAGCATGGTAATTTTCCGAAAATATATTTCCTGTAACACAAAAATAAAGCCAGCATATATATGGAAAAGATCATGAGATTTTTGCAAAAACATAGCCAACCAAATTAGACCAAATTAGCACAGGGGCACGACCTCAACAATCTCTCCCTTTGGCTTTGTTTTGGCAAAAACCATGATTAAGGAAAGACAGTGACAGTGTATATCACAAAATAGCAACATAAGCAGTATCATAAGTATCATAAGAAAAGAACAAACAACTGAACTAAAACTAATTCCCCCTTTTTGCCAAACCAAAGTCAAAGACAGACATAAAACTAGATCAGGAGATGAGGGGAAAAATTTAACTAGAGGAGGAGCCATTAAGTGTGCCATCAAAGCATTTTGGCCCTTGAGAAGTTGAACCAAAGTCTGGTTAAGCTGATCCTGATTAGCCTGAATATTCCTTTGTTCCTCTCGGATTTTTTCAATGGCCTCACGAAGTTGCTGAAATTGTTGCAACAGGGCAGACTGATCAGCAGAAGAACTAGCAGCATCAGTGCTAGGAGCTGATGGACCTTCAGCATGCTCCCCCGTAGTATCATCTTTGTGAGCCCCCTGCAAAAATTTTCTAGAGAACAGCAAAGAAGACCCTGGTTTGTGTAACACTTCATCAAGATCAAGAACCTTGTGTTGTGACACAAGAAACGCACAGATAAGAGAGGGATAGGGCAGATACTGACTAGAAAAGTTTTTAGCAGCTTCCTCAATGATGCGCTCGAAAATAACCCGACCTAGATTAAAATTAACCCCAGTACCTATAGAGTACAGCAATCGGCCCATTGTACTGCTGAGAGTAGTGGAATGCTTAGTCGGATACCAGTTTGCCATAGCCATTTTATGCAAAGCAGCATACTTAGTTGTGAGCCTATTCCCTGGCAATCGGGAATCAGAGTTCCACTCAAAAGGCTCACCTATGAGTTCTAAAGCAATAGTAGACAGAGACACATCTGGTATAATCTCGGTAGCAGGCATACATCCTAAGAAATTACTTAGAGATGCAGGCGAAAATTCGAACACATGGCCGCGCACAAAAATCTGATGATAATATTTTGATGTTGCAACACCGACATTGATATGCAGATTTGAGTAAAACTCATAAACCAAATTGCTAGAAAAAGACTTTATCAAAGCAAACGATCCTAACAGATTCATTTCCCTCAGTAAGGCGAGTACCCTTGTTCCCTGATATGATTTCTCATTCAGTGGTTTCTCAAGAACAAACTTCCGCTGTGACACGATTTGAAACTTTTCTTTTGATTCAGAAAAGCAAAATTGTGAAGAGTAAGCAATGGAAGGATCATACCCTGGACATGATCGTTTTGCCGTCTTGGATGGCCTGGGTCGTGAAGACTCAGCAATTTTAGCCCCTTTGCGTTTGAAGCTACCAATGTGTTTCTTCCTTTTGGTCATCGATCGCTGACCATCTTGGTCAGGTGGTGCTTCAGTTTCAGATGGTGCACTCGATACCGCAACCTTATCTGGGACAGAGACAGGTGTGCTATTCGACTGCGCATTGAGTGACTCAATAGCAGCATGACTCGTCCTACTCTGTTCAGCCGTTGCCTTGAAGGAAGATGATGTTGTGACAGTAGGTGCAACCTTCGGCATTGCATCAGAATCTGACGATTGTATGTCCTGTTTGTGGTGAGATGGGGTTTTGGTGTGAACAACCACATCTATGCCTGTCGGAGTCCACCGAGGGTCAATGAAGGGCCCTTTAGCCCTTGCTTTGGTTGTTCGAGGTCGGAGTGACCCACTAGTGCTTGTGTCACTGGATGATGTTGCATCGCCGCCTTCAGTCGCTGGTGGAGGAGATGGTTCATCAATGGTAATAGGTTGTAACAACACCCCTCCATGTGCTCCAGATTTGGGGGTTCCCCACCGTCTTCCGCCTGATCGTGTTTTTACCATGGTTGTGCTGCAAGAGTAGATATAGCAAAGATCTCGAAAAAAAACCACAGAGAAGATGAGAGAGACAACAGTGAAAGTGATGCACTATTTGAACACGAATGGCAGAGTAATGGAAATACAAAGAGGCGAAAATTATTCAATTAATTGTGCCTTAATTGTGGGTAACTGCCCTGCAATTTAGCCAATCACACGATCTTGGGAAGTTCAAAAATTAAAACAACAAAAGTACGTTAACTGCCAATTAAGGATATCCAAGTTTCCCGCTCAAAACAGAATAACCCATGTGTTATACGAAAGTTACAACATTTTTGACATAAGTTATCATAATACAAACATGATGAGTTTAAAAAACTTTGTTGCAACCGAAAACAAACTAGTAATATATCCCACTGTCTTTAGATCCACCAGGAGTTTCTTCCCCCCCCCCTCCCCTTTTTTTTTTTTTCTTTTGTTCAAATTTGAAGACAATAACAAAAAAAAAGACATGAGTCCAGTCAGTATGAATTTACTCAAGAAGCTTTACTTGTCAATACCCATTTCAGTCAAGGATTTAATTAATGAACCATGTGTGTGTGTGAGGCTGAATTCTAAAACATATAGCTTTTACCATCAAACCTGCAAGCTGTAGGAACTTTCACAATCAGCTCAAACATACTTGATCGTCTATTCATCTCGTAGGAAACCACAATATTTTTCTTGTGTCAACTCATGTTGTAACTAGTAGCTTGTACCCTGTATTTCTTTTCATATGTATTTTTTTTCACTCATGTTGCAACTGGTAGCTTTCACACTAATCTCTTTTATTTTGGATTAGGTAGCTCTTTCCAGTGTTTGATAACCATAATATTTCCTGCCCCTTTTTTTTCCTTTTTGATCTCAAGGATGAATAGAATACAAGAATGGATTTAGAAAGACTTCTCTCTTTATCCCTAGTCATCAGAAAGTTCAAGCTCCTGTATTTGCAGATCATTAAGATTAGCTTTCTCAATCAGTATTCAGTGTGTACAAGGAAGTATGGGTCATAAATTAAATCACTAGCTAAATTGAATATCCAATTTTCAGTTTTCTCAAGTTTATTTCATGTTACTGATGTACGTCATGTTGCAACTTTAAATACTACAAATTCCTATAGCCTTTCTTAGGGTCTCAAATCTTAGAGTATCCAAAGCTTTTGTGAAAATATCTGCCAATTGTTTTTCTATTGCAACATATTCTAAGACAATAACTTTGGTTTTAACAAGTTCACGTATGAAGTGATGCCTTATGTCAATATGTTTGGTGCGAGAGTGCTGAACAAGATTCTTGGATATGTTAATGGCACTCAAGTTATCACAATAAACAGTCAAAACCTGATTTTCAACTCCATAATCATCCAGCATTTGTTTCATCCAAAGAAGTTGTGCACAACAACTTCCTGCAGCTATGTATTCGGTTTCTGCTGTTGACAAGGAGATTGAACTTTGCTTCTTGCTGTACCAAGACACCATGTTATTACTAATGTAGAAGCATCCTCCTGTTGTACTTTTTCTATCATCTGCATTGCCTGCCCAATCAGCATCACTAAAACCAACAAGATTGGTGTTAGTGTCATTTGTAAACCATATTCCAAGACGTACTATACCACTCACATATTTGATTATCCTTTTTACAGCAAGTAAGTGAGATTCTTTTGGATTTGCTTGATATCTTGCACATACTCCAACACTGAAACATAAATCTGGTCTACTTGATGTAAGATACAATAGGCTTCCTATCATACTCCTATATAAACTTGGATCAACAGATTTTTCATTCTCACTCCTAGTCAGTCTAGTGGTCACACTCATAGGAGTTCTAGAAGTCTTGGCATATTCTAACCCAAATCTTTTAACAAGATTTTTGGCATATTTCTCTTGAGATATAAAGATCCCATCTGCACATTGCTTAACTTGCAACCCTAAAAAGTATGTTAATTCTCCAACCATACTCATTTCAAACTCATGTTTCATATGCCTAACAAACTCGTCAACCTTATTTTCAGATGTTGCACCAAATACAATGTCATCAACATAAATTTGAGCAATGAGGATACATGAACCAGACCTTTTGATGAATAAGGTTTTGTCTACTCCCCATCTCTGGTAGCCTTTGTCCAGCAAGAATTTCGTCAATCTGTCATACCAAGCTCGTGGAGCTTGTTTCAATCCATACAAGGTATTTTTCAATTTATACACATACAAGGGATAGTGAGGGTCTTCAAAGCCTTTAGGTTACTCAACATAAGCTTCTTCATTTAAAATGCCATTCAAGAATGCACTTTTTACATCCATTTGATATAATTTAACCTTTAACACACATGCAATGGATATTAACAATCTAATAGATTCAAGCCTAACTACTGGAGCAAAGGTCTCATCAAAATCCACACCCTCTATTTGTGTATATCCCTAAGCTACAAGTCTTGCCTTGTTTCTAGTGACATTCCCACTTTCGTCAGTCTTATTTTTAAAGATCCACTTAGTTCCAATTACATTTGCATTTTTAGGCCTAGGAACTAAAACCCAAACATCATTCCTTACAAACCGATTCAACTCATCTTGCATGGCATTTATCCAAACTTCATCCTTTAAAGCTTCAGTTACATTTTTTGGTTCAAGAGTTGTCGTGTAACACATAAATCTTACCATGTCTCTATAGTTCCTCCTAGGTTTACCTCTGGTTTGAATTCCATCATGTATTGAGCCTATAATATTAGTTGGGGCATGATTTCTGTGGACATGTGGCAGTTCCACTTGAGTTCCTTCACTACCGTCTTCTATAGTTCTGTCACAAGTTGTAACATCTGGTGAGACATTACCCGACTGCTCCGCAATTCTGTCTGATGTTTCATCTGTCTCAGTCTCACTGGGTTTTGAAGTTCCTTCTTCTTTCATTGTTGCAGCTTCTTCTAACTCGTTGGAATTTGTTTTACTACCACTGAATTCTCCTGTCGGTTCTCCTGCAAATTTTTCCACTTCGTCAACTACCACATTAACAGATTCCATTATCGTTCTAGTAGTTAAATAGAAAACTCAAAAAGCACGACTGTTTGTAGCATAACCAAGAAAAATGCCTTTATCACTTTTAGCATCAAATTTCCCTCTTTGTTCTCTGTCATTCAAAATGTAACATATACTCCCAAACACATGAAAATGCCTCAGTGAAGGTTTCTTACCTTTCCAAATCTCATAGGGTGTTTTAGAAGTACCTAGACGTAAGAGAACTCGATTTATAGTGTAACACGCAGTGTTAACTACTTCTGCCCAAAACCTGTGAGAGAGTTTTTTATCATTCAACATTACACGAGCCATTTCTTGAATGGTTCTATTCTTTCATTCAACCACACCATTCTGTTGTAGGGTCTTCGGAGCTGAGAATTCATGGGTTATTCCATGCTCGTTGCAAAAATCAGTGAATGAGTGATTCTCAAATTCTCGGTCATGATCACTTTTTATTCTGATAATTTTCTGAATATTGCATCATTTCTCATTTTTCAATTTTAAACACAATTTCTTAAATACATCAAAAGTATCAGACTTTTCTCTGAGAAAGTCCACAAATATATATCTTGAAAAATCATCCACACAAACAAACACATATCGCTTACCTCCGATGCTTTCGGTTTGCATTGAACCCATAAGATCCATGTGCAATAGCTCCAAGATATTCTTGGTTGACACATGTTGCAACATCTTGTGAGATGCTCTTACCTGTTTACCAATTTGACAGGAGCCACACACACCTAACTGCTTATTTTTCAATTTTGGCAATCCTCGGACTGCACCTATATTCACAATTTTGATCAGCAAGTCATAATTTAAATGTCCCAATCTTTGGTGCCAAATCTCAGCATTGTCCCAGGAGCTGTTGTAACATGTCACTGGTTGTTTCTATGATGGTGTAAGCATATAACAGTTGTCAGACGACCTTTTACCTGAAAGCACACAATTGTTTGTAGTGTCTAGCACATGACAACCATCTTTAGTAAATTTTACATGTAAACCTTGATCACACAGTTGACTAATACTAATAAGATTAGCTTTTAAACCATCAACGTGTAGTACTTTCTTGAGTTTTGGAAAACCTTCAATATCCAAAGTTCATCTCCCAAGTATTTTTCCTTTAACACCATCACCAAACGTAACTTGTCCTTCATCTCGCTCCTTGTAGCTATTCGAGGCTTTTCGCATTCCTGTCATATGTCTAGAATACCCACTATCAAAATACCAAGAGTCAGTAGTACAAGCATGCATCGAAGTATAAGCAACACAACAGGCTAACTCAGTTTTCTTTACCCATAATTGTCTTACCTTGTGTTTCCGAGAAGCATGTGAGGATCTTTTCTGCTTACTATGAGACTTACCTTTCTCTTGCATTCTTTGAAGTTTGAAACAATGAGGTTTAATGTGGCCCGGTGCGAAACAGTAGTGACATGTAGGAATGAACCAATTTTTCTTTTTCCTATATTGCCTCTGTAATGTTGTTGCTGCTGTCGCAACATTAGACACCATGGCACTTTTTCTGCTGTTCTGAGTAGTTGCACCTTTATGTTCAGATTCTGGGTGATTAGAACCTTTCACAAAAATAGTTGTACCAGAAGATTCTCCTTCATAGAAACTAAGTCCACTATGATCTCTACTTGACTTTTGTATGGATAACATGTGATCCAATTTTTCAGTTCCTGGGTTTAGCATTTTTACATTTCGCTGCATCTGCTTCAAATCATGTTGCAGCATCTGTACTTCACACAGTCTTTCTTCAACCAGTTGTTCTAGTTCAGCCTTTTGTTTTTCCAGTTCAACAATCATGAGTTCTAGTCATTGGTTTTTCTTACACACTGCCACCCACTTTTCGTACATGTTCTTGTATGTTTTCATGACTTCTTCATCATCTAATTCACCATCAATATCCGATTCATCACAGTCAGACTCACTTATTTCCCCATAATGATCATCTGTTGTTGTAACAGCAGTACCTGCTCCCTCATCCATACTAATCTTGCCTGGTGCTGTTGCAACAGTGAACGCAACAAAGTTCCCAGTGTGCTCTCCTTTACTTTCTGAGGAGTCTTCCGATTCTGCATCACTCCAGGTAACCTTCATAGCTTTTTTTTTCTTTTTCAAAGTGTTTGCACATTCAGCTTGAATGTGACCAAACCCCTCGCATTCACGGCATTGAATACCTTTGCTCTTTTTCTTCTCATCAACTGATTTCAAGTTTTGTTTTTTAACAAAATCTGTTGTTGTTGCAGCCTGAGGTTTCTTATCAAAGTTTGATTGTTTAAACCCTTTTCTTTGCTTATCCCATTTTTTCAGAACTCTATTGAAATTTTTGGTGAGCAAAGCTAAAGATTTAGTGATTTCAGATTCCTCATCATCAGAAGAGCTATTCCTTTCCACATTAGACTTTAACGCAATGCCTTGTTCTTTCTTCTTTTGCTTAAACTTCATTTCAAAAGTCTGAAGGGACCCCATTAGTTCATCAAATTTGATTTCATCCACATTTTTTGATTCTTCTATGGCAGCCACCTTAATTCCAAATCTATCTGGAAAAGAGCGCAGTGTTTTCCTTACTAGCTTGTTATCAGAATATTTTTCTCCCAAAGCAAAAGATTCATTCGCAATGTCGCACAATTTTGCATTAAAGTCTGCAATGGTTTCATCCTCCAACATCCTTAATTCCTCAAATCTGGTGGTAAGCATCTGCAACTTTGATCTTCTGACTGACGCTGTTCCTTCATATGCCGTTTGTAATATCTCCCAAGCTTCCTTCGCAGATTCACATGTTGAGATTAACTTGAATTGATTCAAGTCGACAGTATTGAATATTGCATTCAACACCTTAGAGTTCCAACTTGCCGAAAGATCTTCATCCTTATTCCAATCTGTTTCAAGCTTAGTTGTAACATTGCCCTGAGCATCTGTTTTGGTAGGGGATGTCCAGCCAGTAAGTATAGCTTTCCAGGCTTTTTCATCAATAGACTTGATGAACGCCCTCATTCTAGCCTTCTAGTAGGAGTAATTAGCACCATCCAACATAGGTGGTTTAGAGATCGAACCACCCTCACGTAGAGTGTCCATACCTATTTATGCAAAACAACTTTATCCCAATAATCTAACCGAATTATTTCGTAACCTGCTCTTGATGCCACTTATTAGAAGTTATGCAGCGTAAGTATGGATAAATTTCAAAATAAAAATAGCAGAGTTGTTCAACAGACTAAATCTTGTTACATAAGAAAATGATTGATGTAACAACTTAATGAAAAACAGAAACTGTTACACGTGATGTTGCAACATTAACTGAAATATCTATTCAATCATAGACCATTAGCAGTCTGTTTCTTGTCTGGTCAGTTTGTTCCACTTAATGTATCAACATAAGTAGTAACAGTATGCAACAGCGGAAATAAAAACACTTGTAAGTAAAACAAAGAACACCAAGATTTAACGTGGTTCAACTGTGTGGTCTACATCCACGGGACCTCCCCTGGTCCAACAAACCTGTTCATTAAGAAATAACAAATTACATCATCAATGGACTTACACAAGTAAAGACTCCCTCTTATCCTTTGACGCCTAGATGAAGAAATCCTTAACGAACTTTGGTTTCGTGAGCTCCCCTCAACTTGCAACGTTATCTCCCGAGAACAACACCTTCTTCTTCCGAAGAATGAATAAAAGAAACAGTAAACTAATCACTCAAAGACTTAAATAATTTGCTCATGACTCACTGTCATAACAAACCAAAGATGCAACACTTAATACAATAAAAGACTGAAACACAAATAGTGTTGCAACATCTCTTGGAACACTGGACAGAAAACCTCTCTCGTATTTTCTCTTGTAGCTTTCTGTTTCTGCCTCTATTCTTTTTCTGCCTTCACTCCCTCCACCACTGCTTTCGAACGACAAGTATATAATATGGTGACGGATCACCAACCGACTTAGGCCTCAAGACATTCCAAAACAATGTGCAATAAATACTTTACCAAATCAGTCCAAGCTTCATATGGTAACATGCCAAAATATGGTTCTTGTACCCAGCATGGTAAGTTGCCGAAAATATATTTCCTGTAACACAAAAATAAAGCCAGTATATATATGGAAAAGATCATGAGATTTTTGCAAAAACATAGCCAACCAAATTAGACCAAATTAGCACAGGGGCACGACCTCAACAGTTAACATTTATGTTTATCTGTATGCGGTGTGGAAGGAAAGGAATCAAAGGATCTTCTGCAAGAAGTTCGTCTCGGAGAAAAATATTGTTGCTAGCATTTTCTATACTATTAGGTTGAAGATTTACAAGTGTAAAAAGTATAAAGATAGTGATACAAATAGATTTTTGTGTAGGAATTGGAAGTTTGAGAATGTGTTGATTTAGGCTTCCCTGTTTTTGGTTGTTGACGTTATTGTTGAGCTTAATGAATTAGATTTGCTTTCCCAGCAAAAAAAAAAAAAAATTATGTTTATCTGTACATGGTCAATGTGAAAATTTGGAAAAATTCATATGAGAAAAATATATTTTATATTTTTGGAAGTACAATGCTTTCCATTTTCTCTTCTTCATTTTTGTTCATTATGAAGCAGCATAATGGTATATAGTGTAATGACCTGGTCATTTGGGGTCAATTAATGGCCACATAATTCTCACCACTAATTTATGGCTGAGTAGTTATTAGAAATTTTGAAAAAAAAAAAATAATAAGGATAATTGATTACATTTCTACTTACTTTAGGACTCTTTCATCAAAAATAGGAAAAAAAAAATGATAAGGGCTAGAACGTTCAAAGTTTACGTTTACACTTCTTTATCCATCTATAATTGACTATATAAAAATATTGAAAAAAATAATAATTATTCTCTTTTAGGATACAGAATTAGAGAGGACGAAAATTCCTACTAACATGGTGATTAAACAATAAGTAATTTCTTGATTGGGGTTTTGTGCGGATTGGAAGAGTACTAGTTGAAAGTGTGTCTATTTGGTAGAATCCACGTTCTGTGAATTAATGGTAAATGAAACTTTCTTTTGTTCGTATATTCCTTATTTAAATCTTATCGTGACGATCTAATTAAGATGAATTAGACATGTCCCTATTGTATTGTCATATTTGAATGATTGACTGTGAGTGATGAATCGCTCCTGAAAATTTATGTATCGTATTCTTAGTTAATTTCCGTCATTTATTTCTAATTTTCCGCTCTTGTTTTTTTTTTCCTAACAGTGCCTATGCGTTTGTCATATTCCTGTACGTGTTGATATTGCTTGGTCGAAAACTTACTGACTTGTTTCCAAACTCTAAAAAAAAAAAATTTGCAATGCCACTTTGTTGCGTGGGGTCCACAGACCCTATTGTCTTCAAATTGCAGCCAACTTTTTTTTTATATATAGAATTGAACCAAAACAAAAGTTGCAAAGAACTGCAAGTTCCCTGCAGCAAATTTGCTATACCACTGTAGCGATCGGATTGTACAGTTTGGTCGCTGCAGACCAAATTATTTTACTTTATCTTTATTTTACTATTATTATTATTATTATTTAATTATTATTACACTTCGAAAAAAAAAATTCGTTTTACTTGTAGTATTTAATTATTCTATGAAACTTTACCTTTTAGTTCCTTTTAGTTTCATTCTAAACTAAATGTATTGGTAATCAAGCTAAGTTGATATTTGAACAAGCTCTCATTGACCCTTTGATTGTTATGTTCTATTTTCCTTCCCTCCCACACTGTCATTATTATGTAAATAATCCATGTCATCTTTGGTCAGTTCCAGGCACTAATTTTCTTGCATCCCTATTTTATGTTTCTTCCCTAAAATCATATAAAGGATACATCTGAATACTTTCTTGGTTGTGAACTATTAATGGTACTGATACTGTTACGGTACCACTACAAAGATACTGTTACTGTGTTACACTTGCAGATATTGTTACCACTATTGAATAATTGGGCCCCCTACACTTACTGAACTGTACGTAACTGCATCGGTTGAATGCAGCCACAACTTTATTCCCTGATGTGTCTTGTAATAGTTTATATACCGTATAAGTTATTGAATGCAACTGAAAATGAAGTGTTTTTTGTTTGGACATCTTACGAGTATTAATAGTGATCTTCTGTTTGATGTGAGTCTTCCTGCAAGTCATACATATTGTTAATATCATCTAGTGCTATACTTTTTGGTCTCTTCTATCATCTGTCTTAATCTTTTGTTGTGGGATAAGTTCACTTACTGAGCTTTTGTTTGCTCACAATATTTGCTTCTGCTTGCTTTCTTTGCAGTTAAAACAAAGTAAGCACTTAGGCAATGGACATCTGAGCATGATGGGCTAAGCTAAAGAGACTTCATTTGTTTCATCTCTACTAGTACTGTTAGACTGGGATAATCAATTATAGTATTTTTGTTGAATGTGATAGATGAGGAATTTGACCTCCTCTTCTTATTGTATTTGGGGATTATTTTGTGGATTTTAATGTTATTTTGAGATTGGAGACTTGTTAAATTTTATGGTTTAGTGACTCTGATTATTGGTGTTGTGGTTGTGTGCCTAGCGAGCTTGAGAGGCTAGACTCTTTAGGCTTGCGGCATGTCACGTACCAGATCCTATTTATGTAGTGGGATTTAAGGCGTGACATATAAAATACTAGAAGTGGATGGTCCATTTTCTGTTCACGGAAATGAAGCAAATTAAACTACTGGCCATTTGGTCTAGTGGTATAATTATTGTTTTAGGTGCGAGAAGTTTCGAGATTAATTTTAGGAGTTTACGATATTCTCGTAATGTAAAATTTGCTTAGGGCTCTCTTTGAACAAAAAAAAAAAGAAAAAGGAACAAGGGAGAATTTTTATATAAAGTACAATGACTATTTCAGATTATATTCAAGTTTCAATTGCTTTTTATATTGAAAAGATCAATTTAAATTTTAAATTTATAGTTCTAACCATGACTTTTGCTGGTAATGGAATTTATGATTAAGCAAAGTGAAATTGAAGAGGCCTGGAGTATACAGGGCTATGTTTATCCCCGTACTCGGGTAATGGTGGATATTAGGTGGATCAAACTTTTAGGGGATTTTAAATTTAACGTTGACGGTAGTACTTGGGAAAATTCAGGGTCAGGAGGAGCAGGGGGAATTATTTGTGACAAACTTGGCTAATGGGTCATGGGGTTCGCAGTCAACCTTAAGACTTCTTCTAGTCTTCGTGCTGAATTTTATGCTCTTTGGAAGGTTTAAACTTGGCGCAAGCGTGTCATTTGGAAGAGTTGATTATTGAAACGAACTCTATTTTAGTTATCAACATGATCAATGGTAACCTGTGGAATTCTAATCCTTTGCGCCCAATGGTCAAAGATTGTAAGCGTATTCTTTCACGCCATGATGGTTTCAAGCTTGTTCATATTGGTTTTATATATTTATTTATTTAAATTTTGTCTGAGAAAGCAAAGAAAAATGATGAGAAATATATAATCTGAAATTTCGATGAGGAATTTTTGTATATATTAATGGCCTTCAAAATTCTCTGATTGCTTTGTGATCAGCTAAAACGTGTTGACTAACTAAAATATTTCTTATTTCTTATTTCTTATTTCTTATTATTATTTTTATTATTATGGTAGTATGAATTTCGTACTCGCACATGTCGCAAATAAATTCATCCGGATGATAATAAAAAGGTGGAAAGCTTAGGACAAGAGGATGTTCATCCCACCTGTGTCTGACACTCCGAGGTAACATTGCGCATTTAATTGCCAAATTGAAGTCGCAACGCTCGCAACCGAAATTGACGTCTCCATGGTACCGCAAACAAGCTTTGCATAACTTATCGGAATTATTACGTCGAACAAGGGGGTGGGGGTGAGCTTCATGTCTTATTGTACTAGGAAGAAGAGCGCATTTGATGTCCAGCAAAAAGTCGCACTCCTTGCACTCATAGAAGAACCCATTAAAACTCCAATTGCAGATTGTACAATTAGAAAAACGAAAAAACTCCTGGAAATGGCTGAGGGAGAGTTTGTGCTGTGGATGATGGGAAGATGATAGCTCTTTTGGTAGCTGAGCACAATCTAAATGGATCAAGTATTTGCATTCAGCACAAGTATAACATGTACCTGAAATGGGTTCACCGCAACCATCGCACACTGTCTCCTGATCATCATCGGTCATTTCTGTGTAATCATCTTGGACACTGTCGAGAATCAAAGGGTGATCATGGCTGAAGTGGTTAATTTCTGTTGATAATTCAATCTGTGGGATGCTATTTTGCTTGAGGAAATGTCGAATCAGTTGTGAAGATAATGTCTCCGCAGGCAAGCAGATCAAATCTGGTGTGACCCCACCATCACTAGAATTATAAAAAAAAAGGCATTAATTGATAGATGAAATTAGCAGATCGAGCAAGTCTTTATACTTTTGATTTTTAATGGTTTTAGGGCCTGGAAAACAAAAGGAAAGAAACTCATGTGAAGAAAGCATGCAGATTATGGATTCTGTTGTCATTCTAGACGGATCGATTTTGATGCAAACATTGATGGTTTAAGTAAATCAATTAGACTATTTCATGGCAAAAATTACACAATTGCATAAATATATATTCTATAACCAAGAAAAAGTGACAAAGCAAAAAAGAATTAAGAGAGAATCTTACGAGTTAAAAGCATCCTCTTGGGACTCAGATGTGATGCACTTGAGATGGACGAAGTATCTACAAAGGCCACAATAATATACCCAATAAAGTGGGTGTAGTCTTTCACGACAGATATCACAATCAAATCCGTAAGACCGGTATTTTTCAGGAAGACAATAAGATAGGGAGAGAGAGTGAGGGTGGTCTTTGTGCGACGAGCTGATTGGAAGTGATCCACAAGTCTTGTGGATCCAGAATGAGCATACAGTACAATCATACAACTCATCTTTCTTTTCTATGCCGCAAGCATCACAGTTGAATAAAGCACTTCTTTTCTTGTGTTTTAAGGGGTGATGATGGCTTGTGTGTTTAAATATTGTGTCCTGATGGCTAGTGTTTTCAGATGTGCCTTCAACACTTTGTGCACATAAAACATCCGCATCAAACCTACACTTGGAACAGTGATAGTTAAAACGACGCCAACCTTTTTTGCAGATATCACAATAGGATTCTTCATAAGGTGGTTCTGCAAAGAGTTTAAGTGGGTGTTGTGGATGCATTATATGTGAAATCTCTAATGGTAATTCGGCACAGGATTTGTGAAGGAAGACTTTACATCTGCTGCAACAATATGCTGTTGATCCAGAGACTACTGTTTGTTCACAACCATAACAAACAACTTTCTTGCCCTCATGATCATCTCCTTGCAAGTCCTTGATCAGTACAAGGGGATGATCATGGCTAAAATGATTAATCTCCATCTGTATCTTTTTCTCTCTTTTTTTGACTATTTTCCTCTCTCACGATATTCAAATGCCGTGATACAAGCCTGCTTTGAGAGTAATGACCCTAATAAATAGGTGAAAGTCAGCTCAAAGGTATGTGAGACTTCTCCTCCTGCTCTGAGTATTATTATGCCACCAAATTATTGTCCTTCCTCCTGATCATGTCATACTTTCATTGTGCACCACTGATCTTGTTCCTATACACGTATTGAGTGTTCACACTTGGAAGGGGATCCTCTAATAACACAATCCTCTTGTAATGTTATAATGTAGACGTCTAAAATTACACATCATATTAACATTTGACTAATTTGGACATTTCGATCTACTTAAATGAAACAATTTTGATCAGCTTATGTTAAAATCTGAAGATATATGGATCTCTTGATCATATGAAGTTAGCAGGGTTATATATTCTTCTTGAGTAGATGAAATTATTAACTTCTTTAATTTTCTATCCCATTGCCAAATTGAATTTTTTTGTCAGATCAAATGACTAACCAATTGAGGTGAAGTCTCGGCATAATCTTCTTGCACGGAAAGCCAATGAGATCTAGTCTGGTCGACCTAGTAGGAGACTTCCATCGGTCGGATATTAAGTGACTTGGTCACTATTGAGATGATATAGATGTGTTAAAAGATAGATATGTAAAGACACTTCATAAAGAATGGTGTCACCAAATTTATATAATATTTAGTTTTATTATTAAAGCTCGTACTTTGTGCACAAAACTAGTGCAAACTTAGCAAGATATATGTAAGTAGCTGTGTGTTTTTTAATATCCGTTCTTCAAAATCCGTGGAAAATAGTATAGAATGTAGCTTTCAAACTATTGCAAGAAAAATAGATATATTATCTTACATATTCTTGGGTCACCAATTCTACATATTTTTGGAGTTTCAATATTAATGAAATACTTGTTTAATTAGTAAAAAAAAAAAGTCATAATTAACAGAAAGAACATGAATATATCATCTTTTCCCTGTTAATTATGAATATATCATCTTACATCATCAAAGGATTTCGAGGGACAATCTTACCGGTTACCCTTTAAAAGTTCTATTGAACTTATTTGATTCATATGCAAAGTTTTTTATTTGACACGCATTTAAAGACAACATTATCTTTTTTTTTTTTTAGACGAATTAAAATTTTTAGTGGACAAGCTTTTTAGTATAACAAGTGATGTTTATTAGGCCGTTAAACTCCATTCTTTTTTTTTTTTTTACTAACTTAGGAAAACATTCTCACTCAACTAACTTACAAGACATAAATCGGATTAGTCACTATCCACTGACATCGAATGGGTCACGCCGGCGTCCCCTTGTTGGTCTAACGGCTAAATGTGAACTAAAATCCCTATTAAACTAGCCCATGAGACATAGACCAGATTAGTCACTACCCACTGACATCGAATGAGTCACGTTGGCGTCCCCTCGTTAGCCTAACGGCAAAATATGAACCAAAACTCCCGAAGTACAGCAACCCAATCCAAAGTATATATGTATCAAGTAAGTCAAGATAATCACCAATGATAGTAGCCATACTCAAATCCAAAATCTTCTGACAAAGGAGTTTGACCATTACCACTTAGGTGACCCTTGGGGTCAAATTAAACTCCATTCTTGTTGATATCATACTGAAAATTGCAATTCTTTTCATTTTTTAGGGAAACAAATTTAAAATTAATAACTTTATCTCTCTTTGTTAGCATCGATGTCTGAGGATATACATTCGATTTTTCACACTTGAAATAACAATTATATTCACTTAAATACAAAAAAATATGTAAATAAATTTTAGTTTCGGAATTGTCAAACATATAATTCAATAGTGACATGGCAAATTTTGGTAAAAGCACAAATGGACTTCAGTGCAATTATTCGAAAGCCTTGGTAAAAAGCACAATAGACAAGAGTGCAATAATTAGAAAGTTTGGTTAAAAGAACAAGTGGACCAGAGTCCAAAAATTCCAAAGATTGTGCGAATTGGGCCCGTTATCTTTTGTATTTTCCTTATGATGCCATTATCAAGCAAAACAAATTAATATGTTGAAATGATTTGGTACTGTTGTACGTTATTTGCTTTAAGTTACGAGATTAATTTTATGAGTGATATTTCATATGTATGGTAGGATTTGAACCTTATTTAAATGAAAATAAATAATTAAAATTTCAAGCAAAACAGTACAAATTGGTCATTACAATTAACTTAGCAGGACAAAGTGATTTATTCATGATGTGAACTGATTTTTATAGATTTCTCTTCTTAAAAGTCAATTTACATTCTTTGTTGCCAGTCGTTGGAGTCTAGCAAAAAGATAATATGAAAGGAAACCAGATTGAATAATTAGTATGTCATTCCTAAAATATATACAATAACCAATTTTATATGTCACTGTTTTTGCAGTATTACTCACAATTCACACTTTGTGTGATAATATAATGCTATTTATTTTTCTTAAATAAATGAATCCGATTATATATGTGGCACCTATCACATACAATCATACTACGAAGTAAAATTTGCATGCATAATTTTGGTGATATATAATTGGACTCACACGTGGACTTCCATATAATATATATATTCTTCATTTTCAATATTAAAGATGCAACTATTTTCTCTTTCGTTTTTTATATAGTATATTTGGTTATACTTTTCTATTTAGATAAAAAGGAAGAAACCTATGTGGTCCTTCTAGTAGCCATCGCTAGGATAATTGTTTTCTTTATTCATTAAGCTTTATTAGTTACTGAGTTGAGCTTGAGCAAAAGGGTGCTCAACTCGTTGGACTTGCGAGAGAGAAAAATGAAAAGAAAACAATAAAATTACATGCTCTATTTCATGATAATATTAGAAAATAGAAACCATTCATTATTTGGCAAGTATTGCTTTTCTGTACAAAAAACTCGATGGGGATAAGGGTAAGAGGATTTATTTATACCTAAAAATCAAACTATGAGGATTTAAGTGATATTTTTTTAAAACTTCAGGTAATGATTTGACAATTGCAAAAATCTCAAGAGCTTATTTGTCTTTGATCCGTAAATTTATAATCACACAGTTTTAAACAAATGATCAATAATTGTCTCACAGTACAAAGAAGCATGATCGCTAAAAACAAGAGAGTGAGAACTTTTTACGTCCACAAACCCAAAAGTTAAGATTCCCTCATGACTTTTGTGTTTGATGAATCATAAAGATGAAAAAGAAAGATTTACTTGGAGCATTATTGGCAAGGGGCGGGTCTGCATCAGCGTCCGCGAGAGTTGCAATTTTTATTAATTTGAAAGAATTTTAAAAATTATATATATATATTTTTAAAAGAATTTAATATCTATATATGTTTAATTAAAAAAAGAAGTAATCTTTATTGAAAAAAATGTATTTATTTATTAAAAAATTATTTATTTTAACCTTTACGAAGAAGAAGAATGATTTTTAGATATATATGGCCCTCAATTGATTGATATTTAATTTGGAATGCTCGTACGAAACGTGAGTTTGCTCATCTTGTCGATGAGGTGGATTCCAAATGGCAATAAGAAAATACTTTTTTGTTTTTTTGAAGAGGATAATTCCATTAATTAACAAACAGAATTACAAAAGAGTGGGCCACCACAAACTGACAAAGAGCCCAGAAGAGAAAAACAAACTACAACTGCAACCAACCAAAACAAGCGGTAAAGGAAACCATCTTTAAGCGGCATGCCTAACAACTTGATCAACATCTCCAAACGGATAAGCATGAAAGCTGAACAGTGACTAAACGTCGACGACCCTAAGAAAATACTTTGAGAGGGCATAAAGTTGCTGGAGGGATAAGATCTCACAATCTTTTGATTGAATGTGATTATGCTGTTGTTATCGGTATCCTCATAAAGTCTTTGTCCTATTCTGAAGAGATGAATGTTGTTTTCGTTTGCTATATATAAAGTTATAAAGATGGTCTATCATAAAAGATATTGCAAGCGAAAATTTCACGTCACAATATTTATAAGTTGATTCATAAATTCAGTGAAGTTAATAAATGTGTTAATGCTTTAACAAATTTAGAGTCACGACAGTAATTTGAAATATTTCAAATTGACAACCTTCTAAAATCTGTATTATTGTTAATGGAGAAAAATATTAAGGCTTAAATATCTTCTCATTTAATTTAGTCTTTTCGATTTTCGTCTCTCTCGAATCAAAAAAAAAAAAGAAAAAAGAAAAAAGAAAAAAGAAAAAAAAAAAAAGAGAGAGAGAGAAAAAAAAAAAAAGACTTCAGAGGAATCCAATGAAAATATTAGGATTGTTTATGAAGCTAGTTAAGTAGATTACCCTATAAAAATGAAGAATGTTGTCAAGTTTATATATTTAACTATCTAATAGTAAGGGTTCGTTCATCTGTCAAGGGTTTCTTTTCATCCTTTTACTTTTTTCTTAATTTGATTCGTAAGCACTCCCGAGTATTTTCTTTTTTTCCTCTTTTTTATTTATTTTTGTTTAAAGGAATCTAAATCGTATCACTCTCACAATCTTTCACATCAAGTCACAGCGATGGGCATGCTACGTACTAGACCAAAGACCTATTCGTTTCTCTTTTTCCTCTTTGCCAGGCAGCTAGAATAGTTTCTTTATCGTCCAAGTTTTATGGAAAAATGACAGAATAGGATGAGAAACGAGGAAATAATTATACGTCATTATTTATGCATCGAGGTCACTAATCGGTTCATATACATGATTCAAGCTCACATGGAAAAAGTTCATTAGACCAATTTCAACAGTTTTACTATTTTTTTTGAAAATTTAAATTATTTTTTTATATTTTTTATATTTTATTAATTTCACTTCAACAGTTTCCCTATATTTTATTTTAGAAAATTTCTATTTCAATTTTATTCTAACAACTTCCCTATTGTTGACAGCTAATACCCATGTGCATAAAACAACTATAGCCGTGTGCATAAAATTAGGACATCCCACGATTACCTCTATCTGTTTACTTGTATTATGCCTTTAGTTTAGTGATGTTTTTCTTATATATCACAAAGTCTAACTCTTGTAAACAATATATATATGTATGTTGTATTAATAAAGTCATCACCCTTTCCTGGGTACTCTTTCACATGGTATCAGACAGGATTTTTTTTTTTCCACCACTTATAATTCTTTGTTCATCTTCTACCGCTGCCTTGTCACAGCATAACATATATTTTTTTCATGGCGAATCAATCAGACCATGAGTCGTCACCATTTGCTCCAGACGTTTCGTCATTTACACCAGCCCAATATGAGCAAATTTTAGCCCTTCTCAATGAAGGTAATCCACACTCTTTGGCTAATGCAGCAGGTATTGCCTCTTCTACCTCTTTATTTCCTGCTTCTTTTGCTTGTCCAACATCTCCTTGGATCATAGATACAGGTGCAACAGATCACATGGACTGTACAAATGATTTTTTTACTAGCACTTCATCCGTCGCTTGCCCTCCGATTCGTCTACCTAATGGTGCCTCAATTCCAGTTTCTCATTCTGGTTCCATTACACTTGCATCAAATTTTCCTCTAGACAATGTCTTCCATGTTCCATCATTTCATGTTAACTTACTTTCAGTTAGCAAAATTACCAAGTCACTCAATTGCTCAGTCACCTTTTTACCTGATTTTTGCATATTTCAGGACCTAGCAACGAGGAAGGTGATTGGATTGGGTAAGGAAGTTGGCGGCCTCTACCTCTTTAATTCGCCTCCTACATCGACACTCTAAGCAAATGTTGCACGAACCACTACATCTCCCATTACTTGGCACCAACGGCTAGGCCACCCTTCCCATGAACGCCTAAAATGTTTGTCTAAAATGGATTCTGCTATTTCTTTTGATTACAAATTTTGTTGTGATTCATGTCATTTAGCTAAACAAAGCAGAATTTCTTTTTCTTCAAGCACAATTTCCACAACGAAACCTTTTGATTTGGTCCGTTGTGATATTTGGGGACCACATTCAGTACCTTCTTTATCAGGTGCACATTATTTATTAACTATAGTTGATGATTATTCGCGTTGTACGTGGGTATATCTTATGCGTTATAAACCAGAAACTTGTGTCTTGCTTAAATCCTTCTTTAAGATGGTTCAAACTCAATTTGCTTCTTCCATTAAATGTTTTCGAAGTGATAATGGTGCAGAATTTTTTTCTACTGAATTCTCATCTTTTCTTCGCACAAATGGTGTTATACAACAACATAGCTGCGTTGCGACTCCCCAACAAAATGGGGTAGCCGAACGTAAGCATAGACACCTCTTAGATGTTGCACGAGCACTTCGTTTTCAATCGTCACTTCCATTAAAATTTTGGGGTGATTGTATTCTCACGGCTACATACCTCATTAATCGAATACCTACACCAAACCTTTAGGGCAAGTCACCATACGAAGTTTTAATGAACAAGCCCCCATCATACTCACACTTACGTGTTTTTGGTTGTTTGTGTTTTGCCACTATAGTAACTCCAAAATATAAGTTTGATTGTCGGGCTCGGCGTTGTATTTTCATTTGCTACCCATTTGGTCAAAAAGCCTATCGACTTTATGACTTGGAGACCCATGAAACATTTAGCAGCCGTGACGTCATTTTTCATGAATCTATTTTTCCATTTAAGGAAATTCCATCTTCAATGCAAGATCCTGTTCTACCCTTGCCTGTCGAAGATGTTGGCCCTTTTGACTCACCAACACCAACAAATGCACCCATTTCTTCACCTCCTACTAATCCAACAAACAATGTTGCACCTCCTCCAAAGCAAGTCATTCCTCCACCACCTCGTCGTTCTACTCGTTCGCGAAAGTTGCCATCCAAGCTCCAAGACTATCATTGTTCTCAACTTCTAGCTTCCTTGCCTGCTCCGTTATCTGACTCCTTGCAAGGGTGCCAATCAGGTACTCGATATCTAATTTCTAATTTTCTGACATATACTCGTCTATCACCTCGGTATCGTTGTTTTCTCTCTGCTATTTTAGATAACAAAGAACCTGCTACATTTGCTCAAGCCTCCATAATCCCACAATGGCAAGCTGCTATGAACACCGAACTCCAAGCACTCCAAGACAATGGGACTTGGTCAGTTGTTTCATTACCTCCTGGGAAGAAACCCATTGGCTGCAAATGGGTTTACAAAATTAAGTACAAAGAAGATGGTTCAATTGAGCACTACAAGGCTTGCTTAGTGGCCAAAGGCTATACTCAACAAGAAGGACTTGACTACCATGAGACTTTTTCTCTAGTCGCCAAGCTTACCAGTGTTCGTTGTTTATTAGCCATCGCTGCTATTCAGAATTAGTCATTACATCAACTAGATGTTCAAAATGCTTTTCTTCAGTGATCTTACTGAGGAGGTATATATGTCTCTCCCTCCTGGACTTGGCAAACAGGGGGATAATCAAGTCTGTCATTGTCACTTACATCATATTATGATTCAGACTGGGCTAGTTGCCCTGTCACGCCCCAACCCGGCCTATAAAGGTTAGACTAGGGTATGATCTAAACATTCAAGTCACGTCCCGTACTTAACCGTTCATGAAGATTTAACACTTAACGTTTGGCCTAAACTCCAAAATTTTTCGGTAAACCGGCAGTATAACGGCTGTAATTGGGCTCTTTGGTTTGGCCTAATTCTCTAAACGCCTCAATTATTCCAATCATTAATCCAATTCCATTAAGGACTCCTATTTGTCACCAACCGATTTGCCTACTAGTTTATCTTGAAAGTCTCGTTTGGTTAATAAGCCTAACATGATAACTATATCCCGTTTATTTGTCAATTTCCTACCATGCAAGTACCTATTATCCTTTAGTTTGCAAATGAGTACCTAAGTGAAATTAGATAGAATTAACTTAGTTGATTGTTCATCTAGTGGTTTGAATGCCTACGATAACTACTAATTAAGAAAACGAAAGCAAACAACCAAATAAAAGTTCGTCCAGTTATAGATAGTACAATCTCAGAATTAGACCCAAATTACAACGGGGTCATTTACATCACTAAACAACGAGCAACATAAAAGAAATAGTCTTCAAGTAGCATAGTTCACAAATAGCCATAATCACGCAAGGCACACAAGACAGGCAATCATCCAGGGGTTCATCGTTAAGCACACCGTCCTCAGGTACCTGTACCTGTCCTTCTTCACCTGTGATGAAAAAGAGGGTAAGTCCTTATGAACTCAGCGAGGGGGAAACGAGAAATACGTTTTGAAACTCGTTTTCCGGTTCAATTTATGAAAACTCTTTTTGAGAACATATCACGTATTACAAATAATAAGGTACGCAATTATAAGAAACAAATCGAGTAACAGATACAAAGTAAGGGAACAGAAATGCCAGTCTTTCCTCCCCGAGGTTCTCTAGGAACCAAGCGAGAGTACTTATACACATAGTAAAAAGGATACGGTGAGCATTTGATCTCAATATCAATTTCGATTCATTTGGTGCGGCCGACTTCAATAATCCACTTATCACTCCCAAATGGGTGTACTCCGGATGTGCCCCGAAACCTACGACCCAACTCTCCGAGGGTGAAATGCCAAGCGAGAGAGGGAATTGGACCATGGTAGTCACGGTAACACCGGCAAGCCCGATGCCGCCCGGCGTGCGTGAAACACTACCATGCCACACTGAAAGGTTGCAACCTCGTATACAATGCCCATTTATGTCATTTAACATTTCACATTAGGAGGTCAACAAAGTAGGTTGCCTCCGAGCAAGTATATGATCACATTTTGACATATTGGCATATAAGGCATTGTAAGAACATATAATCATTTCATATATCCATTTGAAAGAAATTAAACTTTAACGGGCAGCCAAGTAATCATGTTCAAATAAACCATTGAATATCTTTTAACAATTCACATTAGGAGGACAACAAAATAGGTTGCCTCCGAGCAATTTCAAGATCACATATTGCCAAGTAAACGAACGAGGCATGCTTGACATGAATTTCACTTTGTAGAACACATAGAGTCATATGAACATTAAACGGGCAGCCATGTAACACATGCAAGTCAAGCCATATAACTCATTTCGAAGTCCACGTAATCAAGTGATACGATTATTCAACATGCAACAACATCTACGTGGTGGTTTCGGATGCAAGAAAAGCCTATTTGTCAACATGCAATGATCAAAATTACATTTAAGCTTATAAGACATTTACGGGCAGCCCACTAAGCATATAATTTCCACACAATATCTAAATGATCAACACTTAGCAAGGCTACCTAGTCATTAGGGTTTCCGTTTCATGCTTAACCATGTGATTAAACCCTAAGTCAACTCAAGTTCATTCACAAGTCATGCATCATTCAATTCAAACATCCTCAAGTACTCAAAACAGTCCACACAACATCCCAACACCACAATTCCAAGCAATTAGCACCACAAGAGGGGTTACAACAATTTTCCAAGCATATAGCTAAGTGAAACCTTTACTGCAATAGGCTGTTTTCCCACAATCAATAGGATAACCAAACAATCTCCAAATTCAGTGAATAAGATGTCAAATTAAAGCTTAAGAAGTTAAATAAACTCAGAAATAAACCTTGCATCAATTGGAGTTCAGAATCATTAGTTATGGCCGAAACAGTGAGGTAGCACAAAACTGTCCAGATTTGCACACTTTTCAGAAATTGACGTTTTTGAGGTCCTTAGAGTCATTTTTAACTTTGGTCCATTTCTGACAAAATTGTCCATAACTGAAAAATATAGTATCACACCAATTTTCATGCATTTTGGACAACATTTACTAAGTCAAACATGGTTCGTTCCACAAGGTCAGTGCATCTGCCAAAACCTGATTCATTTTCCCAGATTTCCAGATTTGGTCATATTTTAATGATTTTCCATTTTGAGGACCTTAGAGTCAAAATTAGCTTCGGCCTATTTCTGGGAAAAATGTTAAAAACTGTCCAAAATAGTCACCCACCAATTTTCAAGCATTTTCAACATCATTTGCTTAGCTAAACTTACCTCGAACAGACTGGTCAGAGAGCTGTCATCCACTTCGACTTCACCTAGCATCATTTTCAAGCCAAGATCTTGCCATGCATGGTTGTTTAAGCTTATGAACGACCATATAGCTCAAGTACAGAAGCAAATACACACATTTATGAGCATGCATGTGAAATTTCAAAGAGTTTTCAAAAGCTTTTAACCCTCACCTTAGCAATCAACCAAAAGATGCACAAAAACCTTGTTGATGCTCAAATTTCTTCTTCTTCTTGCTTAGCTGAGTTTCCAACTTGGTTTTCTCTATTTTTCCTAGCCTAGTAAGCAATCTCTTAGTACATGCATGTAGTTAGGACTTGAAGAAAAGAAATGGAATCTTAGTAACTCACCTAGGCCGAAAATGAAGCTTCAATGCACATGCATGAGTGATTTTTGCATCCTAGCTTGTTCGGTTGAGGTCCTTTGCTTGTGGCTTGCTTGGTTTAGCTATGGTGTGAAGAAGAGAAGCTATGGAGGTAGAGAACTCAGCCAAAACCGAAATGGAGAGAGAAAATGAGAGGGAGAGAGAGAAAATGTGAGGAAAGTGAGAGAAATGAGAGAAAAAGGAGGCTTTTGCAATTTTTTGAGCATGTGGTCAGCCTTGGGCATACAAATTCAGAATTTTTTTGTCTTCAAGATGGAATTTTGAAATGTTAGCATGGGCATAGGTGGTTTGGTCGAAAATGGTGTGAGAATTGAGGTGGTTTGAGCAATTTTTTTATGCATTGATAAGTGTTTTTGTGTCATGACTTGTCTAGAATCATTTTGAATTAAACATGCATGCAAAAATCTGATTTTGTGTCATCTTTTGAATTGTTTTAACATGTGTGTAAGAGAATGTTGGGTATTTAGGGATTTTAGGTAGAATAGAATATAGGATATGTTTAGAGGTTTGTGAGATTTTGTCTTGTAGTGAGTTTAAAATATAATATTTAGGTGTTAGTGGATTTTGTAGAGATTTGAATTAGGATTATAATAATAGTTAGTGGTGTTTGTAGGATTATTTTATAGTCTAGTGCTTTGTGTAGGATTCTTTATTGATTAGCGTTCGGACACGCTTTCCTAAGTCTAGGGCACGTACTACAAGACACACACATAAATCAATACAAGGCACGAATCACGAGGTAGACACGAACTACAAGACAAGACACGGACTTCAAGACTAATGCACGCAATCCTAGGTAAATGCACGTAATTCAATGTAATGCACGCAAATCGAGGTACTACTCTTAAACCTAGGTTACGGTACGCAATTCAAGATTAGGGCACACAAAACAAGGTAACGCACGTACATCGAAGTCAGGGCACGTATTTCTAGGTACCATACATGAGTCGGGGATTAGGGCACACTATTCTAGGTCAAGGCACGTATGACGAGGTATGCACGAAAACCAAGACAGGACACGTAATCCAAGGTCGGTCATATAATTAGGGGTCTATGGCATGCAAATCAAGGTAACACACATTATTCGGGGTCGGGCCTCACATGCCCCATGACGAGGCGATCCACAACTTGGTTCTATATAATGTTAGGCAACTCAGCTATCTCGTGGAAAACAAAAAAACAACCTACCATCGCAAGATCATCTGCTGAGGCAGAATACCGTGCCATGGCAAATGCAAGTTGTGAGCTCACTTGGTTAAGATATCTACTTCATGATTTCAAAATATCGCATTCCAAGCTAGCCATATTATTTTGCGACAGCAAAGCAACACTTCACATAGCCTCAAATCCGGTTTTTCATGAAAGAACTAAACATATTGAACTCGATTGTCATCTTATTCAAGAAAAAATTCAAACTGGATTAATCAAAACAGGTTACATTCCTACAACTCAGCAGTTAGCAGACATCTTTACTAAGCCATTGGGGCGATCATAATTTGTTTATCTTCTCGGCAAGTTGGGCGTTCATAATTTACACACTCCAACTTGAGGGGGAGTGTTGACAGCTAATACCCATGTGCATAAAACAACTATAGCCGTGTGCATAAAATTAGGACATCCCACGATTACCTCTATCTGTTTACTTGTATTATGCCTTTAGCTTAGTGATGTTTTCCTTGTATATTACAAAGTCAACTCTTGTAAACAATATATATATGTATGTTGTATCAATAAAGTCATCATCCTTTCCTGGGTACTCTTTCACACCTATTTCAGGGATTTTCTATTTTTGTTTTACTCCAAAATCCCTCATTATTTTAATTTAAAACTTTATTATTAAACTTTATTATTTATATTTGTTAATTGTTTATGTTGATTTTTAATTAAACATATTATTTTAATTCCCTTGTTAGGTTTAGGGATACTTGTAGGGATTTTTTCATCATTTCTCTACATGTAAAGATGTTGAAAAATGAATGTAGAGATCTCTACATGTAGAAATAGTTGTAGGAATGTTGTTGGAGATGAATATCTACAAAAACAAACCTCTATTACATCATTTTTATCACCAATAAGTACTAATAGCCCTCTACCTCGATTACATCATTTATGCAAGTGAACTACATTGAACTTCTTTATGTTTTTAAAAAATTACAATATATACTCCACAATGGTTCAATAATTGCACAATATCTTCATGTGATTTGGTTACACTAAGTACGTTAAAGACAACCCCTCAAGGCTACAACTAGGAAATATAAATATTCCAAACATCCCTTGTGATAACCCGAACCCGGCATGCATTTAATGACATTTAATTGCATCTAATTAAGTGTCATTTTAAATGTTAGTATTGAATTTTGAGTTTATTTTAGTTAAACATTCATTTGTAGCTTTATTTTCATATTTATGTCAATCGGTTTTATTTTTCTTGCATCTTAATGCTCGGTTTTCAATTAAATGAAAAGTAGCTCCGAGCCGGAGTAAATTTTGAACTATGTTACTTCTCGAAAATTATATTTTCTTAAATTCTTTGAGATTTAATTGTTATTCTTCTATTGTCGCAAAGTGCATAGCATATCGAGAGCGATAGTTAGGAAATGATTTCTAGTCCTCAGCAAATAGTGAAAACTAGTATTTAGTGTTTTAATTTTAGTGTTTTAAGTTGTATTTAACTAGAATTATATTTGGGTTGGTCGTTTTAGCTTTAAAATGCATAAAACAAGCTTATTTGACCAAATTTTAAGTTAGTTGACCAAGAGGCCTTGACCATTTGACTTTGTGTCACCTTATATGAATAAAAATAGCACAAAAAATAAAAAAAGAAAGCTGAAAAAACAGAGAGCAGCTGGCCGAAAATAGAAGGAGAAAAAAAAAAGAAATTTCAACTTCAAATCTTCGACTCTTCGCGTGAGCTTGCACGGGTGGTTTCCAAGGCATCCTACGAGGTTTTCCTAGCGTCTAGGAGCGTCTAAGGTGAGGGTTTCATGTTTATTTGCGCATTTGAATATTTTGTGTATTAACTTTGATTTTTGGGTTTTATCCGTATATTGTTATTTTAATTGTTTTGAGACTTAAAGAATGTTCCGTAGCAATTGTAGAACATGTATTTATAGCTTTGTAACATTTTCTGCTGTTGAATATCGAAATTGAAATATAAATTGTTTAATGAATAGTAAATTATGAATAGTAAACTCCTGTTTCGGTGAAGTTGCTCCGTTACGCGTTCTGTTGATGTAGGAAGATGCTAGATATGCTAGAATGCCTAAATGTATGGTTTAATTAGATTGGTAATGGAAAAAAATGGAGAAAAAGGCTTAGTGAAAGTTGGGGTCGTTTCGGTCAAGTTTAGAATTTTCTCGATTTGCGGGAAGGCATTGTCGAGGTACGTCATGGAAGCACTTTTGGTGCAGTTGTGACATTGGTTGGGTAATCGGTTGAGGTAGTTGTAGTTCAAACGAGCAAAGGGGGAAATCGGGGCTTTGAGTGAATTGTAGGGTTAAGTAGGGTTTCAGGGTCTTTAGACGTGCTTTATAGTGACCTAGGAGGATTGGTGAAGTCGGTTTCCAAAACTCGTGGCTCGTTTGAAAGTAGTAGCGTTTTGAAAGTTGGGGTCATTTTGTGATTTTGTGTGTTTTCATAAGTGTAGTACCTATAGAATGCTTAATATTGCTTGTTATGCTTGTTAAAGTTGATTATGATTGAATATGTATGTCAATTGTTGATAACGCTTGTTAGTGTTGTTCTTGTTACTTTATAGATTGTAAATGTTTGATATCTTGTTCTTGTTACTTTATAGTGTTGTTCTTGTTCTTGAATTTGTATATAAATTGTTGATAATGCTAGTTAGTGTTGTTCTTGATACTTTATTGAATGTAAGTGTTTGTTATCTCGTTTATCGCCTTGTATCGTGTCTTGCGTTGCATAGTGTCAGGCGCGTGAGTGATGGGCCTCTCTGGGTAGTCTCGGGCTGCCAGTGTTGGTTGCTCTAGCTCCGTGTCCTATTCCCATTCTCGCTTGGGTTGCCTCCCAGGGAGATTTGGGTCGTAGAATTGATGGATACTTCTGGGGTATTCCAAACTGAAGTTATAAGGTGGTTGCGCGCTTGTTGTCATCGTTGTCAACATCAAGCTCGAGATTGATGTATTGCTCGTGAAATGGTATATTGCTCGTATGAGTGAACCATAGCCTTCAGAGTGTGGTATAGCTTTGAATGGTTATGTTAATGCTTTTATTAATTGGTTATTGTATTGATTGTTTATATTGAATGCTTTCTTGTCAGTTATATTGCTTAACTATCTTATTTGCATTGCATGACTTTCCTTCTCTCCACCTCGATATCTGTCTCGCCCTCACTGAGTATACAGGTTGTGTATACTCACTCATCACCACCACATTTCAGGAAATATCATGTTAGCTGGAAAGTTCGTGATTACGTGAAAGATCATGCTTGAGGAGTTGCCTTGCGTGCTATGTGGCTTGAGTTGACAAAGATGCAAAGATGTATGTTCATATGTTGTATGTATTTATTGTTAAAAAGAATGTAACCTAAATTCAGCTAAGTAATTGAGGTAGATTGATAAGCTAGTTTATGTATTCAGATAGAATAGTTTAACCTTAATGCATGTTTGTAATGTCCAAAGGAAAAGAGTTAGAATGGTTTGATAGTCTAACTTGTAAATTAGGATAATATAGTTTAATTGTTAAGCATGAATGTACTTGTAAAAGATGTGAAGAGGTAGGTTAGTCTGTAAACTGGAAATGTATATTTGCTTGTGATTGCTTGTTGAGAACAAGGATCGGATGGCCTTGAGGTGGTTGAATGTTTGGACATGGTATTGGTCCACTTATATGCTGTCGCAGGTTTGTATTTTGCCTAGAAATAGGGAAGACTCCGTCCGTCTTTCCCTAAAATTTTGTCCGGGCTTGGAATTGGGTTGTGATTAGATTGATTGATAGAACTCCCGGTCTCGAGAGGGATCGGGGTGTTACAGGTGGTATCAGAGCTTAGTTAGCTCATAAGCTGGGACAGGGTCCTCGGTCTGGTGGGTAGTGATCCTTGAATGTGTGCTTGTTAAGTGTGTTTTGAAAGCGTATGCTTGCATGTGAGATTGTGTGTCTTGACCTGAATGTGTGCTCCTATGTGATATAGTTATGTGTTATTTGTTAATTGTGTGCTAAGTAAAGTGAAGTGTCTAGTTGTGCATTGAATTGACCTATTGAAATGGCATCGTGAATCGAATCGACCTCGTGAGTTGTTATTTGCTTGAAGTATTGCTTATAATGTGTGTCTTGGAATGTCTTGAATTGGTTATGTTGTGATTTGAATTGATTATGTTATGCTTGACTTGATTGTTGTGCTTGAGTGACTTTGATGAATAAACTGTTTTACAAACTTGCTTGCATAATAGTTTAAGGCATGTGTATAAATATGATATCCTGACATTCATACATGTTCCGTGGAAATGGTAAGTAAGTCTTCTTCCTTCCCTGAAGAGTAGTGGTTAGTAGCAAGCCCAAGTTATTTGGATTGACGGAAACGAGCAGTGCTCAACTAGGCCTTTATTTGGGAGTTGACATTTATAGCTAGAGTTTGTTTATTGGGGTTCCTTGAAGGTTATCTTCTATGTTTTGTGTAAATGAGTTCCTTTGGAGTTCTACATGATTATTCTTTGGAGCATTCTCTTAAATGTCTTCTTGATTAGGCATTCATCGGGTATTTTTATATTGGCATTTCGTGAGAGACTTGGTTGGGATTTTAATCAACCTTTGGTGTTCTTTCTGCATTCTTATGGGGAACTTTGATTTGAGTCTGCTTACAATGATCAGTTTTGTGTGAGGCGTACTACTTTGGTATTCCTTGTGGACATTTCTCATTGGATTTGGCAATCGGAGCTCTTATTGGACTTACTGCATAATATTATCTACAATATCTCCACTCTAGTCTTTCTTGATATTTTATCAGCAATCGTGATTGGAATTCTTCAATAATATATGATGCACATGCACGACATTCCCTCTGGTATTTTACCCAATATTCAGTAGCAGTATTATTTTGGAGAAATCTATTTGGCTATTCAGCTTGGTGTTCATTCATGGACTTTTGATAATTATATATATGTTGACATACATTATGGATTCCCTATTCAGATGCTTCTTGAGCTATATATTTTGAAAGACTTCCTTGAAACCTCTGTAATATGAATGACTGAATTTCTTGTCTGGAGTCTTCCTGAGCAGTACTTGGGATTCTTGTTTAGACTCTGCTTCATATTGTTTATTGATATGTTCTCGGTACTTTTAGTTGGGATTCTATTATGGCATTTATGTCTAGTAAGATTTTTATTTGGGATCTATTTGGTATTCTCCAGAGCCTTTATTTGGCCTTATTATTTTGGAAATTCTGGGCGATACTACTCGGGCTTCTTCTTCGGCCTTTTCCACACAGGGAAAAATTTATACTTGCTGTTTTATTAAGATGACGCGGGAGGGACTCAGTGACTGGAGGATTTCATTTAGAGATTGGCCTTTGGTAATCTTCTCCATATTCCTTTACAGAATTTTCAGCTAGGTTTGCTTACGGTAATAAGCACTGCATGAGTATCTTTGCTTCAGTCTTAGTTGTTATTTTCTCGGCATTGTTGGTTGGGGTTTCTATTCGGGTTTTCCTACGAGTATCCTTATTCACTATCTTGCCCAGCAACCGATGCAGATTAGTCAAAGTTGGATTTCAGATGATGCTGAGTTTTATTGGAAGAAGAATTGCGGGGACACAATTATTTTAAGGGGGGAAGGATGTGATAACCCGAACCTGGCATGCATTTAATGGCATTTAATTACATCTAATTAAGTATCATTTTAAATGTTAGTATTGAATTTTGAGTTTATTTTAGTTAAACATTCATTTGTAGCTTTATTTTCATATTTATGTCAATCGGTTTTATTTTTCTTGCATCTTAATGCTCGGTTTTCTATTAAATGAAAAGTAGCTCCGAGCCGGAGTAAATTTTGAACTATGTTACTTCTCGAAAATTATATTTTCTTAAATTCTTTGAGATTTAATTGTTATTCTTCTATTGTCGCAAAGTGCATAGCATATCGAGAGCGATAGTTAGGAAATGATTTCTAGTCCTCAGCAAATAGTGAAAACTAGTATTTAGTGTTTTAAGTTATATTTAACTAGAATTAGATTTGGATTGGTTGTTTTAGCTTTAAAATGCATAAAACAAGCTTATTTGACCAAATTTTAAGTTAGTTGACTAAGAGGCCTTGACCATTTGACTTTGTGTCACCTTATATGCATAAAAATAGCACAAAAAATAAAAAAAGAAAGCTGAAAAAATAGAGAGCAGCTGGCCGAAAATAGAAGTAGAAAAAAAAAAGAAATTTCAACTTCAAATCTTCGATTCTTCGCGTGAGCTTGCACGGGGTGGTTTCCGAGGCATCCTACGAGGTTTTTTCAGCGTCTAGGAGCGTCTAAGGTGAGGGTTTCATGTTTATTTGCGCATTTGAATATTTTGTGTATTAACTTTGATTTTTGGGTTTTATCTGTATATTGTTATTTTAATCATTTTGAGACTTAAAGAATGTTCCCTAGCAATTGTAGAACATGTATTTATAGCTTTGTAATATATTCTACGGTTGAATATCGAAATTGATATATAAATTGTTTAATGAATAGTAAATTGTGAATAGTAAACTCCTGTTTCGATGAAGTTGCTCTGTTACGCGTTTTGTTGATGTAGGAAGGTGCTAGATATGCTAGAATGCCTAAATGTATGGTTTTATTAGATTGTGTAATGGAAAAAAAGGGAGAAAAAAGCTTAGTGAAAGTTGGGGTCGTTTCGGTCAAGTTTAGAATTTTTTCGATTTGCGTGAAGGCATTGTCGAGGTATGTCATGGAAGCACTTTTGGTGCAGTTGTGACATTGGTTGGGTAATCGGTTGAGGTAGTTGTAGTTCAAACGAGTAAAGGGGAAAATCGGGGCTTTGAGTGAATTCTAGGGTTAAGTAGGGTTTCGGGGTCTTTAGACGTGCTTTATAGTGACCTAGGAGGATTGGTGAAGTCGGTTTCCAAAACTCGTAGCTCGTTTGAAAGTAGTAGCGTTTTGAAAGTTGGGGTCATTTTGTGATTTTGTGTGTTTTCATAAGTGTAGTGCCTATAGAATGCTTAATATTGCTTGTTATGCTTGTTAAAGTTGATTATGATTGAATATGTATGTCAATTGTTGATAACGCTTGTTAGTGTTGTTCTTGTTACTTTATAGATTGTAAATGTTTGATATCTTGTTCTTGTTACTTTATAGTGTTGTTCTTGTTCTTGAATTTGTATATAAATTGTTGATAATGCTAGTTAGTGCTGTTCTTGATACTTTATTGAATGTAAGTGCTTGTTATCTCGTTTATCGCCTTGTATCGTGTCTTGCATTGCATAGTGTCAGGCGCGTGAGTGATGGGCCTCTCTGGGTAGTCTCGAGCTGCCAGTGTTGGTTGCTCTACCTCCGTGTCCTATTCCCATTCTCGCTTGGGTTGCCTTTCAGGGAGATTTGGGCCGTAAATTGATGGATACTTCCGAGGTATTCCAAACTGAAGTTATAAGGTGGTTGCGCGCTTGTTGTCATCGTTGTCAATATCAAGCTCGAGATTGATGTATTGCTCGTGAAATGGTACATTAGTCGTATAAGTGAACCATAGCCTTCAGAGTGTGGTATAGCTTTGAATGGTTGTGTTAATGCTTTTATTAATTGGTTATTGTATTGATTGTTTATATTGAATGCTTTCTTGTCAGTTATATTGCTTAACTGCCTTATTTGCATTGCACGACTTTCCTTCTCTCCACCTCGATATCTGTCTCGCCCTCACTGAGTATACGGGTTGTGTATACTCACTCCTCACCACCACATTTCAGGAAATATCATGTTAGCTGGAAAGTTCGTGATTACGTGAAAGATCATGCTTGAGGAGTTGCCTTACGTGCTATGTGGCTTGAGTTGACAAAGATGCAAAGATGTATGTTCATATGTTGTATGTATTTATTGTTAAAAAGAATGTAACCTAAATTTAGCTAAGTAATTGAGGTAGATTGATAAGCTAGTTTATGTATTCAGATAGAATAGTTTAACCTTAATGCATGTTTGTAATGTCCAAAGGAAAAGAGTTAGAATGGTTTGATAGTCTAACTTGTAAATTAGGATAGTATGGTTTAATTGTTAAGCATGAATATACTTGTAAAAGATGTGAAGAGGTAGGTTAGTCTGTAAACTGGAAATGTATATTTGCTTGTGATTGCTTGTTGAGAACAAGGCTCGGATGGCCTTGAGGTGGTTGAATGTTTGGACATGGTATTGGTCCACTTATATGCTGTTGCAGGTTTGTATTTTGCCTAGAAACAGGGGAGACTCCGTCCGTCTTTCCCTAAAATTTTACCCGGGTTTGGAATTAGGTTGTGATTAGATTGATTGATAGAACTCCCAGTCTCGAGAGGGATCAGGGTGTTACATCCCTACTTATTAAAATTGTATTTTTCAATGTACTCTTATATTGACGTAACAACTCTTTCGTGATTTATTGTATCTCCGAAACTTCATCGAAAGCTCTTGCATTCATATCAGGCTGCTAAAACCTGAGACCACGACCAATTTAGAAGAGGTATGGTATGATTTAATAAGACATAAGACTTATTCAAACTAATTTCAAAGAAAATAGTATCAAAAAATAGTGTCATATAAGTTTGATCATATATGACATTACAAGCAAAGTGATCCCAAGTGAAATCCAACCAAAAAAACAAAAAAGAAGAAGAAAAAAAAGATCCCAAGTGAAACTAGGAAGGGAAAAGAGGCAGACAACAATGTTACCACCTTAAACCATAATGAAATTGCAAATGATGACAGAATGCTAAATGTCCTGGCCAGAGTTTCACGACCAATCATGCGTAAATGTCCTAACAGGTATGCCAAATTAATGCTCCATCCAATCCAAAGTCTGCAAGCTTAATGCTTTAGTACGATGATATATCGACAAACTCCCTCTACTTTGCTCCTCTTACTTTACTATCTCAACCCCGAAAACCCTCTCCCTCTTCTTTCTTTTTCTTTGAACATCTTTTCACATGCATATTTGTAAACATTTTCATCAATAAGATTCTATTTTTCAATTTTATGGATTTGCCGATGTGGTATGGTATATGCCGTTGGTGGGTGGAGATGGCCGGGGTGGGTTTGGTGTGGTTGACCCGCGTGTGTATGACAGTAGGGATAGCTGCCCCGTATATGTGAGAGAGAGTAGAAAGGGATTTTGGCTAGGGTATATAAGGCTAAAGTTGTCATTTTACTGCATATTAAATAGAAAATGTAACTGACGTCTATTAGAAGGGGTGTCAATATCATTTTTCAATAAATATGGAGTCTAAATCACATATATAGAAAAGTAAAAAGGCTCTCAATAAAAAATACCCATTTATATTTACATTTATGTTTATGATATGTATTACCATTATTAATATTATTGTTATTTCATTATCTTATTACTTATTACTTGTAATAATAACAATTATAATATCATTATTATTTATATTTATTATGATTATTATGGTTTATTATATTATTAATATTATTATTATCATTGTTATATTTTAGTTATATCCGCCCCTGAATTTATTGATATCTAATTTGGAATATCGTACGAAATGGGGTCGAGTTTGCTCATCTTGTCAATGAGGTGGATTCCAACTTACAATAAGAAAATATTTTACTTAGCAAAAAAAATTATATATATTTTGAGAGGGCATAAAGTTGCCAGAGAGATGAATGTGATTATGCTGTTGTTGTCGGTATCCTGGTGAAGTCTTTGTCCTATCCCGAAGAGATGAATTTGTAGAAAACTTATTTCTATTGCTTTTTTGCGGAGGTAGTTCGTGTTTACCATAACATTCGGGGGCAAAATCTCACGTTTAGCCTTTATTATTTATATATTTTAGATATTTCGTCTTTATTTTTTTACAAATCACGTAATTGGTCTCTAATATTTATAAATGTTTCACCATAAATCTTTATTGCTTACGTATTTTGGATATTTAGTCTTCTTTATTTTAAAAGTCACACGGTTAATCCCTATTTTTTGTTCTAATATTAGCTTCAAAAGTTCAACTTGGTCAATTTTACCGTGAAGCACATCTATTAGCTTCACGGAATTTATGTGTCAGCTTATAGTCTAGGGTAAATCTAATTGGGTCCTAATTAGAGTGTATTCCTCTTCATAAAAGAGAAAAAAAAGAATTTGGCGAAGTAGTTCGTGTTTACCATAATATTATGTGAGAAAATTGCACAAATAGTCCCTATTATTTTTCTGAAATTTAAAATTCATTCATATTATTCAAAATTAGTCGTTTAGCCCCTTTTATTTCCCAAAAGTTCAAGTTTGTTCTCATTGTTCAAAATTGACCAATTTAATCTTTATTATTTTTCAAAAAATTTCAATTTGCTAATTTTGAATAGCAGGAATGAACTTTAAATTTTTGAAAATAATAAGAACTGAATGGACTAATTTTTAATAGTATTAACGAACTTAAAATTTTGAGAAAATAATAGAGACCATTAAGTTGTGCAAATTTCCCTATTTAATTTTCCGAATTTTTCATTCTTGTGTGTGAATAGTACAACGTTAATTTCTCATTGGTGCGTTCCAGAAAAGATATTACCTAAGAGCCTCACCGCTGGAATAAACGTCCCAGAATGCAGCTTAGCAGCCAGCCAAGAAAATCTGAGTTTGGTGTTTTACGATATTAGTTTACGTAACTACGTAATTTTTGAATTTACTTTTTTTCTTAGAGGGAAACATTGTATCAACGAAGAAAAGAATTACAAACATGAAATCAATTCAATGTTATTGTTATAAAATCTTGGTACTGCTTTGCTATAAACGAGACCTTTTACATTGTGCAAGTTACATGAAAAAACAAAAATCAATAGAAATCATTAGTCTCTCTTTCTCTCTCAATTATAATTTTTTCTCTCTTTACTTTCTATTCTTCTCTATTTCTTTCCCTTATTTTTATAATATATATTGGTTTATTCTTTTTTATTATTATTTTTATCTTTTCTGATGGGGGTTGAGGGGAATCAATTCTAATCAATGTCAGGAGGTACTAATCAAAACTTAAAGAATTTTATATTTCTTCTTTCTTTCTTTGCTTTACATCGTAAAAACTTTTGAATGCATGGCCAAACAAAATTATTTTTACTGTTAAAACAATAGTAAGTGACGGGAAGTAAAAGTGATGAGGGGTGTCTTATTTTTTACCTTTTGACAATGAAACTTTTCAATTATTTTTTTATTTTTATCACGTTTAGAATGATATATTTTGCATTTTCGTTGAATGAAGAGAGAGAGAGAGATAGAGAGAATAGAGAGAGGGAGGGAGAGAGAGAGAGAGAGAAGGAGAGGTTATTGTTTTAATTTTTCCATGTTTCTTGAACTTTTTTAATCTCAATTTGAATTGGATTTCTAATTTGTTATTTGTTGAATAAGGGATGAACAAACTCTTAAGGAAATCCATTTATGAGAAACAATTTTATTCTACATCTAATGATATGGGCTTTTTTATTTTACAATTCTTAGTAATGCCTTGAAGATTCTATATATACTTTGGTGCTTAGATTTTTATGATTTCCATAAAGTGCATATTATGAGGGGAGTCCTGCCTTGAAAATTTTATTTGTGTTATAATGTGCTTAAATTAACAGACTGTTTAAAACAAATAAATTCCACAAAATTTTACGAAATTCATTTGCAAATATAACTTTTTATGTTTAGAAGCACCATTTAAAAAAATTAAAAATTCAGGATTTGTAAATCTTGAATTTGCTCAAGACTTACCCAAATTTTTACTCAAGAGGTGGAAATTACAAAATTATTTTTTTTAAAGTTAGTTTCTTTCTTTTGAGAACAAAATTACCCTTTAGGTTTTTTTTTATACTTAAGTTTAACTTTAACTCAAATACAAAGATAAAAAAATAAAATATATTTCAAACTCTCCCCCTCACCATTCCTCTTTCAATAAAACACGAAAAAAATAATTGATCAACAAGTTAGGACATCAACAGTCCACGCTAGTGCTTGTTAGATAGTTTAAAAGTTTTTGTTTATTATTCCTAAATTTTACTAATTCTAATAGAATAAAGGAGGGGTATTTGAGTTTAAATTTAATTTTTAATTCTAATTCCACATGTATTGCAAATTATTGTTTCAAACAAGAGAATTCATTTATAAATACAAATCTTTATGAAATTTATTTATAAATCAAATGAATTTCACAATGCAAGTGATTCCAAATACTATGTAAGTATTGAACTAGTTATGGTATATTGTGATTTACCCTCATAAAATATATGGCTTTAGGCATACATTTATATGCTTCAGAAAAGTGATGTCTTCGAGCAAGATTTTGACGCCGCATTTGCATATATGCCTTTATAAATTATCACATGACGTTTAAACTCGAGCATTTCTCATGAGACAATTTTTCAAGATTTTATTGCTTTATAGATACCGACATGGAATTATCCCTTTGAAAAAAATGACCTAAGGTACACAAAGGATAATATAATATATCTTTTAATGAAGACTAATAATAAATACATATCATAATTGGAGGAAAAAAAGAAGAAGAATAATACCACAGGATAAATCAGATTTTCATTATAATTGAAGAAAAATAAAAAGAGAGAATATTTCTACTTATTTATTACTTGTATGCAGCGTAATCGGAATCGTTCGATTTGTGATGCGAATCGTACCGGAATCATTCGATTCGCGATGCGAATCGTACGATTCGATACGATTCACTAAAAAAATAATACGAATCGAATAGGAGAATCGTGAATCGACGTGAATCGTAAGTGAATCGGTATCGAATCGTGTGAATCGAACAATTAACTGAATCATTCACGATTCGGGTCAATTTTTTTTTTTTTTTTTTAAACCCAAAATATTTCAAAGTAGATAACAAAATAAGCTCACTTTAGTAAAAAAAAGGGAGACAAAACTCGTAACTGATTGGACCACTTATGTTTACAACAGCTTTTGAGCACTAGTTTGGGCACTTGTGAAATGTGATATTGTTCTGATAAAAAAAAATAGTTTGATATTGTGATGCATAAATTGTTTGGGCTACTAGGAACAAGTGAAGTAGGAACAATCTAGAAAAGTAACAAAAACATATATTAATATTAATTCAAATAAAGAATCTCAACTAAAAACTGTTAATAGAAACATAATATGTCAAATGTTTTAAATTTGTGATCGAATCGGTACGATTCACGATTGTTTCGATTTATGATTCAAAAAAATAACATTTTGATTCACTATACAATTTACGATTCGACAACTATGCTTTATGGTTTTCAAAATCATTCACAATACAATCAAGATTCACATACGTTCATTCCTCGCTATCAAGTATTTGCAATCAATACAAGTATAGTATGTACCTGAAATGGGTTCAGCACAAGCGTTGCACACAGTCTCCTGATCATTATCGGTCATTTCTGTGTAATCATCTTGGACACTGTTGAGAATCAAAGGCTACCAATGGGCATCAACTAAAATTTGCTGAGAGCCATCAACTAAATTATGCGCTAATTTAGTGACGGAATTAGCGACGTAATTACGATATGCTGTTAATATTCTGTCGTAAATTTATCGGCCGTTACTAATCTGACGCAATGTTGCGAGGGATTAGTGACGAAATTTAGTTATGAATTTTTCTGTTGCAAAGCCGTGTCGTTAATCCGTCACTAATTATTGATTGAATATTTCCATCGATAAATCTATCGCTATTTAGCAACGGAAAAAATTCCGTCGCTAAAAGCCGTCGCCCATTTCAATTTTTCTAGCATGCATGCATCAACTAAAATTTGTTGAAAATCATCAACAGACACCAATCAATCAACCAGCCTCAAGCCATCAACAAACATAAACTAATTTTGCTGAAGGCTACCAACGGGCATCATCAATTCCGTTGAAGAAACTAAAGATTCACAAGGGTTTGGAGGAAAGTATTCCAAACCACCAAAATCTCAAGGCTAAAAATAAAAGAATCTAGCGTCATGATTAATAACTTGTAGGTATTTTCAGGACTCATCATCAAAACCATGGGCATGTTGAGAAAGACGAATCTTGGCACCCTGTAAGTCATTTTATTTCTGCTATTTTGTTGTTAATTTAATTACTAAAGATTTTATTTTTTATTTTTTTGACAGCCTGAGAACATTTACCAAAAGTTGGATGGAGCCACAAAGATGTTGAAGTTCAGCTTGCCATTCCCCATGTTTGCTTACCCATTTTACCTGGTGAGCAGCTTGTTATTGTATTTCTTCAATTGTTAAGCTTTATTGTATCTGAATTGGATTGATAAAGCATTTAATGTGTACTACTGGATCGCAGTGGAGTAGAAGTCCTGGGAAGAAAGGCTCTCATTTTGATCCAAGCAGCGATTTGTTTACGCCGAATGAGAGGAAAGACGTGATGACTTCAACGGCGTGTTGGACAGCAATGGTTGCATTGCTTGTGGGATTATCCTTTGTTATGGGTCCTGTTCAATTGCTTTGAAATTTAGTTTACAAGATAGTGAATCAGTGATTATTAGAGAAGTAACAAAAAAAAATATATTAATATTCATTCAAAAGAAGAATTTCAACTAAAAACTGTTAATAGAAACATAATATATCAAATTAATCTAGTTTTAAATTTGTGACCGAATCGGTACGATTCACTATTCGATTCGATTCACAATTCAAAAAAATAACATTTCGATTCACGATACAGTTCACGATTCGACAACTATGTTCCAAACCACCAAAATCTCAAGGCTAAAAATAAAAGAAGGGTAAATAGCATCTCGGCCCCCTATGGTTTACCAGAAGTGTAAGTCGGGTCCCTGTGGTTTCATAATTGGCTTATAACCCCTTGTGATTTTGAAAATTAAAGCACACATTCCCCTTTGGTCCAAATCCGTTTAAAATTTTAACGGCAACATCAAAATAACATAAATGCCCCCGATTGTAATGTCAACATATTAAATATCTTTAAAAACACAGGGGGCCATTGCGCACCATTATTAAAAATACAGGGGGCCATTGCGCACTATCATTAAAAACACAGGGGGTCATTATGCATCATCATTAAAAACACAGAGGGCCATTGCGCACCTCATACATATTGGTCAATCATGTAAAAAAATACAAACAGTTGCGCCACTAGTGCATGCATAGCAAATTCTGTTAAAATAGATAGATTGTTTAACGGAGGGGGCACGCGTGCTTCAATTTTCAAAAGCACAGGGGGTTATAAGCTAATTATGAAATCACAGGGACCCGACTTGCACTTATGATAAATCACAGGGGGGCGAGACTCTATTTACCCATAAAAGAATCTAGCGTCATGATTAATAACTTGTAGGTATTTTCAGGAAGGCTCTTTCAAGTCCAAAATTCGGAACACTACAAGAAATGTCTGGAGTTATACAAATGAGCACTAAAGGGAAGTGTTAGAATTATTAATGCTCATTTGTAGTGCTGGACTATTCTAGAGAATGGCAAGGATATTTCTAATGAAATAATTACAATCATTATGCTCAAATGGCCAAAATGCTTAGTGGCTGAATTTCTAAATGGCATATGGAATGTTCAAGAAGGCTTATCACCGGGCCTCATGCATGCTATAGATAGAGAGCTTGTGGTGTATTTGTTAAATTGAGCTAGAGAAACTAAGCTCCAAGAAAGGAGTGAACAACAACTCCTAAATTATGAGCCATTGAGCTCCATATCCAAGGAGCCTGCGAGAGCTCCACAATCAAGGAATCATGAACCATTGAGCCATGATATCCAAATCAATATCGGAGAGATCCTCTGCATATCAGCTATTGTCTTATCGGAGCCATGATAACTAAACCGGAGACAATGCTAATCAGTTCTATCGCGTGGTGGGATCTAAGAGCTTCATGTCTTATCAGGAGTAAAATATACTCCAAAAACATCAGGAAGCAAATACAATAATGTGTTTACTAACTGGAGAAGAAGAGTACCAGATACATTTTTAATTATCTGGTTATGACATGTAACATTTTTGGTATTCAAGTTGTCACAAATTCAACTTTTTTAAGACTAAATAAATGTCAATGCAAAAATATAGATAGGCATTTGACCTACATCAGCTTACCCCTTTTCATATGCAGGTATGTAGCAAGACTGGCTGAGCTCCAACCGCTCAATCAAATATTCTTAAATTATATAAAAAGCAAAACGAAGGTACAATTTTATTATGAAATTTAGCAACATCACTAACTCATGACTACTGCCTTGTAGTTACTATTATTTTTGGGTGGTGATATGCAGCAGGAATAGTAAGTAGGTGGTATCAAGACAGGTCATAAAGTAACATTCATATTTCATAGGAGATTTGAGAAGTGAGATGAGAGTTTTGCTTTTGGGAAAATCTAGTGGATTTGATCTGACGGTGGAGTTTTGGTGAGGTTAATGGGTGTTTTTTGGATAATCTATACTTGGACCCCCAAGCTTTAGGAAAATGGCACTTGGACACCTCTTGGAAATTGGTATCTTGCTGCTCCTTTTTTATATAATTTAGTACATATTATATATATATATATATATATATATATATATATATATATATATATAAAATAAATAACTAATCGAGTTTCGGATTTCGATTTTTTTTAATGTTAAAAATCAAAACCAATCCGTTTACCTGTCGTTATCACTTATATAACCCAAAACTTAACAAATTCTCCATTGATTTTTGTTATCAAATTTTTATTAGACGGATACCCATCAATTTCAGATAAAACGAATAACCGTTCCTGGCCATCCCTATATATTCTTGAGGCGTTAGTTCACTTTTTTCTCTATAGTAAAAACCACTTACCATGAAAAGAAAAAAAAAAAAAAAAGCTTAATACGTAAATCTTTATCATACAAATAAGGGTTAAGACAATACCCTAGGTATATGAAGCATAATCCTATCTCTTAATTTTTTTATTTACTCCGTAAAATCCAAAAGACACATTGATAGATGTTGATTTATAGGCAAAAGGTTCCAAATAATTATTGACGTGGATGACCAAGAAGAGTATTTGGCAGGTGTATTACATGTGTACTAAATTTTAAGTGAGAGGGGCAATATCAGGGGTTTGAAATTTACTCAAAGCAGTTAATAGTTAGGGGCATCCTCGAATCCTGAGCGGGACTTAGTTCTAGATCTTCAGGTGTGGAGATGCCTTGTGGCTTTAAATTTTTTGTTTTGAGAGGATCAACTATGTCAATATCTAGTGGATTTTTTTAAAAAAGGATTAATTACACTTTGCCCCCTTGATGTATGACTAGCTAAAAATTTAACAACTAATGTTTTTCTTTGTATCACTTAACCCTCCTCCTTAACTTGATCCATAAAAATAGCACTTAAAGCATTATACCAAAACTTGAATGTACACAACTATCCTTGAGGGTTAAGTAATATAAATAAACATAAGGAGGTAAATTACTACATTTCTGACACATTAAAATAAATATTTTACTACCCTTTATAAAGAAAATATTATTCTATTATTACTTGAAAAAGTAATAATTGAAAATTTATACTTGTACCTAGTCAAACATAATAACAAGCTATCATTGAATCTTATCCATCTTTAAATAATTATATAAGTATTTGCTCTTAATTTTTCATTTTTTGTATATATCAACCAAACGTATACTTGTAATCTTCCTTAAAGAAAAATATTCTTTTATAAACCTTAGAAAAATGTAAGCAAATTGAAGGGAAAGAATAAGCTTGTATAATTTTGGCATTATTACATGCACTACTTTTGTCAACACAAAATTTGAATATTGAAACTTAGAATTAGAATATTTGACTTCAAAATAGTGAAAGTTTCTATTTTTATATGTTATTTTCACTATGATTTTTTTTGGTAATTACAGGAAGAAACTTGTATTGATTTTAATAAGTAATAATATTGTTAAAAAATATTTTTTAAAAATGTACCACAAAAAATCAATTTTTTTGAAGATGGAGAAGGTATAATAATCAAATTAGTCATGATCGAGTATAGACACAAGCTTATATTTATTTATTCTTGAAGTATGAATAAATAACGACCACGAAGAAAAAGACCTATAAAAGTGCAACAATATCTTATTTATAAAACTTATTAATACTCCACCTCTTTGATGAACGTAGATTGTAACAATTTATATCATATTCTCTTTTTTTGTTTCTATCTCATTTACACCTCTCGCGGGTAGTTATTTATAAAACTTAGTAATACCCCTTAAAAATTAAAGTTAATTTGAATCATATAACTTCAAAATATAAATTAAAGTTATCGTAATGATAAATATAAATATAAGTCTTAAATAAAGTTTAAATATTAATTATATATTAAGTCTTACACTTGTAGTTAAATAGCAACAATAATATTATAGTAATTGAGACTTATGTATTTAAAATAAATTCTGACTTAACTATTGTGTATGAGAACTATAATTGAAAAAGAACACTTCCTTGTGTTAGTGAGATTGCATTGATTATTATATATATATTTTTTAATCTCATGTCACATATAATAGAAGTAGCAAATCTTTAAAATCCTCAATTATGTTATTTGAAACTTTTGAAATACAACTAAAACTAACAAATCTCTTAAATCCACTATGATCAATAGTAAAATTGAGGCATTTATGTCAAATGATAGCAAATATCAAATTACGGTATGCAGTGGCCTTAAAAATTATTATAAAATCCTTTTAAATAATCTGATTTTTCTTCTCCATTTTTATAATACTTTATTTAATATCATTTTTTATACTTTTATATTTATAATTTTAAAATTTCAATACATATGTAAAACTAAAATAATAAAAATAACTATCAATGTAGGCGGGGCGGAAAATAGTTATCCCCGCACCTTGCCCCCCATCGTGCGCGCGCGCTCTAGGATTAAAAGTTAATCCACATTCCCCGCCCCATTCTCCATTTTCCACCCCAATCCCCACCCCATTTGGAGCAAGAGCGAGGTAGGTGCCCGCAATCCCCGTCTGCGTTGCCATCCCTAATGTTGTTTACATTTATATCATGTTTATTCTTACTTTTAATGCTATAAATAAAAGGATAATCTTGCAATATTATACAAGTCATTCTCATTACTAATATTGTATACTGACTACCAGACATAAGATTGGAATCGATATATCCATTTCTATCTTCATTCCTAGAGCGTGCCAAACATGTCATTCTCATTATCAAGTTCATTCTATTCCCAGTTTCACTCCATTTTTAGCTCATTCTATTCTTGTCTAAATTCATTTTAATATACCAATCGCTACTAAAATGTAGGAATTTTGATTGCTCTTAAGATATTTATGACTCTTATGGTGAACGATTAACTATAACAAAATCACCAAATTCTGGCTTTATTTGCAAAGGCAAATCAAATATGCATGAGTTGTCTAGAAGACATCTTCGATCATTTCTTTGTTGACGAGGAATTTTGTAATTTGGAAGTTCATTGCATTCATTTCAGGCTTCAAAATTTTGGGACCATAACCAGTTTAAAATAGGTATTTATTGAACTTTTGATGTCATTTTTACATTATTTTATCTTTCGTTCAAACTATTCCTTGTTGTAGGACCTCTTAAAAGGTTTTGAAAACTTAGGGACCTAAATGGGTTTAGACTAATAAATTAGGCACTTGTTTGCCTTTAATCCGTTTTTGTCATAATTATTAAAAATTGGGAGAATCTCACATTTAGTCCCTATTGTTTCAAAAAGAATGTCAATTTAGTCTCTATTATTTAAAGCTAGATCACTTAGCTTTTACCATTATTTCGCTTAGTTCCCACTTAACACTCGCTGATGAAATATTATAAATTTATTCCTGATCATTAATATACCTTTGGATGTAAACAAGTTGCCATAAAATACTAAGTGAAAAGGCAGATAAAGAATGTAGTCATTAATGGAAGAAAAGATGTTGGTATTTCATTTAATACATTTTCTTTTTATCTTATAGATTAAGTTCTTGACTCACAAACTATTTTTCTTTTTAATTTTTTTTTTGCTAAGTTTGAAACCATTTCAAAACTTCTTACACTACTTTACCAATTGATGGCTTCGTTTTTGACCTTGCACAGGCACGAACGCACAATCCTCCATAGCAGATACAACTTTTGCATATTTTGCAGTTGGGTGAACAATCATCACCGACTTTACATGTTCGAAGGCGAGGCTCTTTCAGCATGGAGCGATGAATTTGCTACCACTGTGTGTAATTGTATAATTTATGAGTAACTTTTCCATACGGTCACGGATATCAAGCCCTACACCCTCATAAAGAGGGCTTGGCATCCAACTAACGTGGAAACAATATTTTTTTTTTTCTTTTTAGTTTATGGTTAGCATGTATCTTTTTAAAACGATATATCAAACCTAATACTTATTGTCAAGATGTAATTGTTTACAGAAAATAAAATTGTTAATATAGAGATTGGAGACTTACTCGATGTAACAATCGCAACAAAAATAAAAGAAAACAACAAAGATAGAATCTTCATCAGGGATTTTCCTTGTGTAAGCTAATGAGAGAGAATTGAGAGGATTTCTTTTATATTGATGTATGAATGTTATTACATATACAAGCCATATATAGACACTGCCTTGGTGACCAAGCTAGCTAAACATGGTAATTAATTTAATACAAAATCATTGCCTAAATTATTGGTATAGAATTGCCTAAGTTATGATACAAGATTGCTTAAAATATGATACACTAGGATTATGTTAATGCTCTCCCTCAAATTCAAGTGGGAAGAACGACCACCAACTTGAGTTTGGAAACTAAATCATGATGGCGACCTGGAGGCTGCGTCTTGGTGAAGATATTAGTATAGTTTGATCAGAAGATGAGACTTTGACGAGATGAACGACACCTTTAACAACTTGATGGAGAATAAAATAGCAGTTTGTCTTTATATGTTTGGTGCGATCATAGAATACATCATTATGTGCGATCTGAACGACAATATGATTGTCACAGTGAAGAGGTGTGGGACCAAAACAGTCAACAATCATATCTAGAAAAATCCATCGGAGCCAAATGAGTTCTTGAGAGGTGTCCCCTGTACTAGAACGAGCAACCTTAGTTTTCTTTTTGTTGTGCCAAGAGATAAGTGAATCACCCAAGAGACAACAAAAACCAGTAATGAACGACGATCAGTAGGATCATTAGCCTAATTAAGCTTGAAGAACAAGAGGTGTGTACATCGAAAAGTGAGAACCATGAAAGAGGGCACCCTTCACATAACATAAAATGCGAAGAACAATAACATAGTGGGTAGATCATGGAGCTAACATATACTTAATGACCAAACTAACTACATAGACAATGTCTGGTCTGGTGACCGTGAGATATACTGGACACCCAGCTAGTTAACGATATAAAGTAGCATCTTGGAAAGGAGTACCGTCTGACGAAGTAAGCTGGATATTGAGATCAAGTGGAATGGAAGCAACCTTATCATAAGAGATTCTTGTGCGAGATCGGAGGCATATTTGGCCTGTGAGAGATTATATCATGTGTCAATCAATAAGATTTCAAGTCCCAAGAAGTAACTAAATCGGCCAAGATCTTTCATCTCGATGGTGGTAGAGGGAAGAAGCTTGATGAAAATGGTTGTTTGATAATGTGTGAATTGGCTCGCCAACTATCGGATTAGCCAATGTTGTAATGTTGATGAAAAAAAATATAGGAATGGCTATCTCAACAGAGAGATTTGTGATGTTTGGGATGTTGATATCAGAATCTTAGCATAGTTCTCTTGACTTGTATTTCTTGATTGTACGTGAACATATCAATGAAATTTTTACTTACAGAGAAAAAAAAGGCACTATAGTGAGACCGACATGGGATTTAAGCCATTCTCAACCTTTATCTGTAACAATTTAATCAAATTTATTGGTTTTATTTATTTAACTTTTGTCTAAGAAAGCAAAGCAAAATGACGAGAAATCTATAATTTGAAATTTCCATGAGGAATTTTTGTATATATTAATGGTCTTCAAAGTTCTCTGATTGCTTTGTGATTAGCTAAAACGTGTTGACTAACTAAGATATTTTTTATTTCTTATTATTATTTTTATTGTTATGGTAGTATGATCTATTTGTTCCTTACCTTTAATTGTTTGAGAAAATGACTCAATTAGTCCTAATTGTAGTTTTAAACTTTTACATAAGGGAGACCGTTAATCTATTAGTTCATTTCTTTTAAAAATTTTATTTAAAATTTGACTAAAAAATATATGATTGTCATCTAATTATATATAGTTTATTTTTTATGCAGTCAAAGTTTAAACAAAATTATCAATTTCATTCAACACAGGACAAAAAAAAAGTACATAAAATTATATTATATATGTTTCAAGGAGAGTAACAATAATGATTACAAATTACACTCGAGTAAAGAAAGAAAAGAGAGAATAATATATATATATATATATATATACACACACACTTAATAACTAACTAATTAAGTTTTGGATTTTTATTTTTTTTAAACGTTAAAAATCAAAATTTATTGATTTACCCGTCGTTATCACTTATTTAACCCAAAACCTAACGGATTTTTCATCGGTTTTTGTTATCAAATTTTTATCAAACGGATATCTATCGGTTTTGGATAAAACGAATAACCATTGCCATCCCTATATATTCTTGAGGCGGTAGTTCACTTTTTTCTCTATAGTAAAAACCACTTACCATGAAAGAAAGAAAAAAATAACACTTAATATGTAAATCTTTATCATACAAATAAGGGTTAAGACAATACCTCGGTTATATAAAGCATAATCCTATCTCTTATTTTTTTTATTTACTTTGTAAAATCCAAAAGACACATTGATAGATGTTGATTTATAGACAAAAGGTTCCATATAATTATTGCCGTGGATGACCAGGAAGAGTATTTGGCTGGTGTATTACATGTGTACTAAATTTTAAGTGAGAGGGGCAAGATCAAGGGTTCGAAACTAACTCAAAGCAGTTCATAGTTAGGGGCATCATCGAATCCTAAGCGAGACTTAGTTCTATATCTTTGGGTGTGGAGATACCTTGTAGCTTTAAGCAAATTTTTTTTTTTTTTAGAGGGTCAACTATGTCAATATCTAGTGGATTTTTTTAAAAAAGGATTAATTACACTTTGCCCCCTTGATGTATGACTAGCGTAACAATTTAACAACTAAGGTAGTGATTGGTATACTATAATGGATTTGGACATGATGGAATGGGCCAATGAATGAAATGAAATTGAGAATAGAATGAACTTAGAAATATGAATGACATGTTTGGTATGTTCCAGAAATAAAGAGTAGTAATGAGAATGCCTTGTATAGTATAACATGATTATTCTTTTATTATTATAGTATAAAAAATAAAAATAAACATGAATATAACCGTAAACAACATAAGTTATATAATAAATACTAATGATAATAACAACAACAACAATAAATAATAATAATAATAATAATAACAACAACAAAAAAAATCGAATAATAGCAAAAATAAAAGCAACAACAACAACAACAACAATTATTATTATTATTATTATCATCATCATCATCATCATCTTTACTATTAATGTTAATATTAATAATAATAATAATTTTAGTCAATATTTTTATTTTTATTTTTTAATTTTATTATTATTGTATTTCTTCAATTTATTATTATTATTATTATTTCATTTAATATTATTATTATTTATTATTATTTTGATATTTTAATTTTATTGATTATTATTATTACTTTTACTTTTATTTTTTTAGTTTTTACTATTATTTTTATTTTTATAATAATAATAATAATAATAATAATTATTATTTTTAAATAATTATGTTTATCTTTATTTATTAATAGTATTATTATAATAATAATAATTAATATTTTATAATAATAATAATAATTATATTTCTTAATTACTATTATTGATATTTTTATTATTATTATTATTATTGAAATATGGAGATATGATAGTGAAGTTTATTCCCCAAACACATGAAAATAGCCTATTTTCAATTGTTTGCTGTGGGATGGGTATTCCCATATACACAGGAATGGGATTATCTTGGAAATGGAATTCTAAGTTCATTCCTTCATATCAAACATAAGAATTGAAAAAAGTTGAGAATGTCATTTCATTTCAAGCTCATTCCAATATACTAATCGCTACCTAATGTTTTTCTTTGTATCACTTAACCCCTCCTCAATATCTTGATCCATAAAAATAGCACTTAAAGCATTATACCAAAACTTGAATGTACACAACTATCCTTGAGCGTTAAGTAATATAAATAAACATAAGGAGGTAAATTATTATATTTCTTACACATTAAAATAAATATTTTACTAGCCTTTATAAAGAAAATATTATTCCATTATTACTTGAAAAAATAATAATTGAAAACTTATACTTGTACCTAGTCAAACATAATAACAAGCTATCATTGAATCTTCTCCATCTTTAAATAATTATATAAGTATTTGCTCTTAATTTTTCATTTTTTGTATATATCAACCAAACGTATACTTGTAATCTTCCTTAAAGAAAAATATTCTTTTATCAACTTTAGAAAAATGTAAACAAATTGAAGGGAAAGAATAAGCTTGTATAATTTTGGTGTTATTACATGCACTACTTTTGTCAACACAAAACTTGAATATTGAAACTTAGAATTAGAATATTTAACTTCGAAATGGTGAAAGTTTCTATTTTTATATGTTATTTTCACTATGATTTTTTTTTTTTTGGTAACTACAGGGAAGAAACTTGTACTCATTTTAACAAGCATTAATATTGTTAAAAAATATTTGTTTTAAAAATGTATCACAAAAAATCAGATTTTCTGAAGATAGAGAAGATATAATAATCAAATTAGTCATGATCAAGTATAGACACAAACTTATATTTATTTATTCTTAAAGTATGAGTAAATAACGACCATGAAGAAAAAGACCTATAAGAGTGCAACAATATCTTATTTATAAAACTTAGTAAGACTCCACATCTTTGATGAACGTAGATTGTAACAATTTACATCATATTCTTTTTTTTTTTCTATCTCATTTACACATCTCGAAGGTAGTTATGTATATTCAAAATGATCGCGACTCAATTACTCCCAAACAATCTCCAACCAGAAATCCTTCTCCAACTAGACTGTCAGCAAACCTACTCAAAGCCCAAGGACCAGTCCAAAACTTCATGACTCAATTACTCCTAAACAACCACTTCTTCTACTCACACCTCAAGTCCACTTCTCTTACCCACAAGCTCTTCAAAAATAACAAAATCCATCTCTTCAAAATAACCCACTGCTGCCCAACATCTGTTAGCCCAACTCAATACTCATCTCCTAAACCTATCACCAGGCCCCAACCAATACCCGAAACCAACCTTGATAACCCAAATTAGCTATCTTCTACTATACCAGCTTCTCAACAAAACAAGCCCATATCCACCACTAAAAATCAGTCACTGCCAATAAAAGAAAAACAACATCCAACTCCCATGAATCTTCACCCAAAAGAAGGAAATTTTCCCAACAAAAAAATTATCCTTCCTCTGAAATTCGAGGAGACCATGACAGCTCAAAGAGCTCTCTTTTTGAAATACCTGTTGAAGAAGAGCATTCAAGCTCTTAGACCTCCCCCATCAAAGCATAATCTATCTCATGCAAGCATAAAAATCAACTCCTCTCCAATTTCCCTTGGCAATTCTGCCATAAAAAATTTTGAAGGAAAGCTGGGGTCTATCTCGGAACAGCCCCAGCAAGCCAAATGATCGCGTTGAGCTGGAACTGTCAAGGTATGGGTACTACCTTGACAGTTCAAAACTTGAGGGACTTGGTCTCTCACTATAGACCCAACCTTATCAGCTTGTTTGAAACCAAGAATAAAAAAGAGAAACTTATTAGAGTTTTTTGAAGAATTGGCTTTAATATCTTATTTTGTGTCGATCTTACTAGTCTTTTAGGTGGCATTACATTACTTTGGGCCAATGACATTTCGGTCCACATCATTGAGCATCACCGACATTTTATTCATGCATCAGTTCAAGCAGATCTATCCCACTGTTGGAGATTCACTACTATCCATAGTTGTTCATCATTCAAAGAAAGACAAAACTTTGGCCTATCATCAGTGATCTGGAGAAAAACAAAGACATCCCATGGCTCATTATGGGAGACTTCAATGAAATCAAGCAGCAATCTGAGAAGATTGGGCGAAAGCAGAAAGCAAATTACAAGATTCAAAAGTTCCAAGAATTCCTCAATCATAATGAACTCATGGACATTGAATCTAAAGGATGTCAATAAGCTTAGAGCAATAACAAACATGGAGGAGCCAACGTCAAGAAAAAACTCGATAGAGCAGTGTGCACGACTGCTTGGCATTTTCTCTATCCGAATGCTTGGGTTTCTAATCATCCCCCAATTGGATCTAATCACTGTCCTATCATTCTCACAACTTCCTTCGATCCTGGTTTAAGAAGAAAAAAGTTCAAGTTTGAGTCTTATTGGGTTGAAGATACTAGCTGCAGAAAAGTTGTCGAAGATAGCTGGAATCATCCACAGTACAGAACTCTTCGAAGATGCATTGTTCTCACAAGGAAAAAACTGAAAAATTGTACTAAATCTCTTTTATCCTAGAGCATAAAACAGTTTCCGAACAGTAGAAGGCAAATTGAACTCATTAAAGATCAACTCACCAATCTCCACAATTTGCCATGGTCGAATGATTTTCAGCAAAAGATTGTTGACCCTAAATCCAAGCTGGAAGACCTTTGGAGCAAATAGGAATAATACTGGGCAGCTAGGTCTCGCATTCAGTGGCTTCGAAGTAGAGATAAAAACACCAAATTTTTTCATACATGCACTCTTCAACGCCGTGCGAATACTTAGAGTCCTTGCACCAGATGAAAATTGGATCGATAATCAAGAGGCCATAAAGGACCACATCTAGAATCATTTCAAAGCCATTTACACCTCGGTTGGTCCTAGAAATTTGAACTTTGGTCTTAGCTCTATTTCTCATGTTGTCAATTCAACCATGAATGACGACTTATTTAGACCTTTGATGATGGAAGAAATGAAAGAAGCTTCCTGGAGTCTTATCCCTTCAAAAGCTCCAGGTCTAGACGGTCTAACAGGTATATTTTTTCATAAATACTGGGACCTTATTAAAGATGATATCTTTGCTTCAATTAACAGTTTCTTCAGTGATGGCGAGCATCTTGGAGATATTAATCACACTATTATCACCCATGTCCCAAAGATAACTAATCCTGAGAGCATTTCACAATTTTGACCAATATCATGTTCAAATTTCATCTATAAAATCCTCTCAAAAGTCTTTGCTCTTAGACTTAAACCCTACATGGATAGTATCATATCTCCAAACCAAAGCACTTTCATCCAAGGGAGAGTCATACAAGACAACCTCATAATTGCACAGGAAATCGCTCATCATCTCCGAACTCAAAAAAGTTCAAATTCTTTCAAAGCAGCAATTAAGCTCGATATGAATAAAGCTTTTGATGTTGTTGAATGTGATTTTCTTGAGCAACTGTTGGAAAAACTTGGCTTTCACCCTCGCTGGACAAGGCTTGTAATGTAAGCCATAACTTCAGTCCAGTATCGTATCCAAGTTAATGGGGATTTGCTCCCCCTTCTCCCATCAAAGAGGTGTTAGGCAATGGGATCCTCTTTCTCTTAAAGATGCTTTATATCATTATTGTTTTGCTTCGGGCCAAACCATCAATCTTAGTAAATCTAGCATCACATTTAGCAATAATATACCCCCTCTTGTGAAAGAAGAAATTTGCAATCTGCTTTGCATCCAATGCAACAGTGACTTGGGAAAATACCTTGGCATTCCTTCTTCTTGGGGAAGTTCAAAAAGAACTGCCCTTAACTGGCTTTTAGATAAAATCTCTTCGAAGGTGTAAGGTTGGAAGTAAAAATTCATTACTGAAGGAGGCTAAGAAATCCTTATAAAATCGGTCCTTCAAGCAATCCCTAGCTATATCATGTCTCTCTTTCTTTTTCCTAAATCCATATGCAAAAAACTTTGCGCTATTACCGTCAAATTTTGGTAGAGCAAAAATGGAAACAATGGTATTCGATGGACGAATTGGAATATTTTGTCTGACTCAAAATGGGATGGTGGATTAGGATTCAGAAATTTTGAACTCATGAACATCTCTCTCATTCCAGGTCAAGCATGGAGAATATTTAAAAACCCTTCATCCCTCATAGCAAGAATCCTTAAAGGTAAATATTTTCCTATCAACAGCTTTTGGAATGCTAAGCCTGACTCAAGGCCCTCTTGGGCTTTTCGTAGCCTCATTGCAGGAAGAGATCTTTTAAAAAAGGAAGCATTATGGCAAGTTGGAGATGGCCAACAAATTGATATCTGGACTGATCCTTGGGTCTCTAATTTTTTCTCAATCCCTCAGCCAAATAACTATCATCTCAAGAAACTTCATGAGCTTATAGAGAATGGTAGGTGGAGACCTGACTTACATGCCCAAGTGTTTGACAGAGAAACTCAATCAAGAATCCTCAGAATTTCTCTTTCGTTCACACATAAAGAAGACATTATCATCTGGCCTCACACAAAATCTAGGGTATATACTGTTAAGAGTGGTTATCGCAGTCTCAAGATTGTTAATAGACCCTCCTCGACGAACCATAGTCCATCACATATCTTCCCAAGTTAGCTTTGGAAAGCAATCTAGAATATAAAGGCTCCGTCAAAAGTTAATGCTTTCATATGGAGAGCTTGTAGGAATCTCATTCCAACTGAAGAAAATAAGTTCAAGAATAGATGCTTAGATAGTCCTACATGCAAAATCTGCAATACGGAGCTGAAAACTATTAAACATCTCTTAATTTTATGCCCATGGAGTCGTCTCTGTTGGATTGCATCTCCACTACAATTCTTTCCTAATAAGAAAAACATTACAAGATTTGGTACCTGGTACTTGGAGCTTATTCAAAAATGTCAAGCAATGGAATATGCGAAAGGATAAGCTGAAGCAATCATTGGTAATCTCTGCTGGCAAATATGGAAAAGTAAGAATGCTTTTGTGTTTGATAGTGTTAGAACCTGCCCAATTAGAACAACTACAAACGCTAATCTATACCTCTCTGAGTTCTCTTGAGCCACTCAAGTTAATTCAGAAGCTTGCACTTCATCGCTCATACTTGCCCCAGCTCATGCCTCTCGTTGGATTCCGCCTATCAGAGGCACTTTGAAAATCAATTTTGACACCTCCTTCGATAATACAAAGTTCTCTGCTGGCATTGCTTCCATTTGCAGGAACTATGAAGACAATTTTCTTGATGTCACAGCCCCTGAAACAAGATGTCAATTCCCTCAACAAGCTGAAGCCTTAGTTCTTCTTAATGCAACTAGGCTTGTGAACTCCATCAACTATGACAGAATCATTATTGAGTCTGACTGCGAGGAAGTCGTTAAGGCTGTGCATCTAAGCCCTATTCCTAGTTGGAAAATTGAGCCTATTATTGCAGATATCAGAGTTGAGCTTGCTAAAAAGAGTGGTATCCAAATTCAGCTTATCAGTAGATCAACAAATATAGTATTCGATTTGAATTGCTAACCAGGCCCGTTTATTTTCACTTCCTTTTGACTGGTTATCAAGTGTTCTCTAATGGTAATTCGACACAGGATTTGTGAAGGAAGACTTCACATATGCTGCAACAATATGTTGTTGATCTAGAGAGTATTGGTTGTTCACAACCATAACAAACAACTTTCTTTCCATCATCATCATCTCCTTGCAAATCCTTGATCAGTACTAGGGGATGATCATGGCTAAAATGATTAATCTCCATCTGTATCTTTTTCTCTCCTTTTTTGGCTATTTTCCTTTCTCACAATATTCAAATACCGTGATACAAGCCTGCTTTGAGAGTAGTGACCCTATTAAATATGTGAAAGTCAGCTCAAAGGTGGGTGAGACTTCTCCTTCTGTATTCATGCTAATAGCTTCACCTAACTTCACATTTGAGAGTGACTACCCTAAATAAATTAGAAGAAAGCCTAATACAAATCTAGTGAGGACAATGATTTTGCGTGTTCTATTCATACTAACAACAAATACTTCTATTACATTAACTATTGTGTCAATTACCCAAAATAATAAACATAGTGTTATTGTCTATAAAGGTATTACCCACTGGATAATAGCTTTATTCAAAGGGTAAAGGTTCAGGTCAAGCATGAACATTGGGGGAAGCATTAGGTATTTAATTGCTCTTAATGCAGGTAACAAAATCTCATCAAAATAAATTTTGACTAAAACCATTACATATGAGAACTATATAAAAAATAATACGTCTTCGTGTTATTGGAATTGCATTGATTATTAAAAAAAAATCTTATCGCATGCCCACATATAATAGTAAAATTATTTTAAAGTACAATTAGGAACAATTAACAAATCTTTTAAATCCACTATGACCAATAGTGAAATTGAGGTATTTGCATAAAATGATTGCAAATGGCATATAGTGTTTGATTAAAAGAATGATTTTAAAATCCTTTTGAGTAATCTATTTTTTCTTCTGCATTTTTATAATACTTTGTCTAATGTAATTTTTTTATACTTTCATATATATAATTTTAACATTTCAGTACATATAAAAAGATAAATATGTAAAATTAATTATACATGTCTGTGAGACGGGTTATGTGAGCTGAGAAATACTTATCCCCATGCTCTGCTTGGCCCCGTACGGAGATTTAAAGTTGATTCTCATCCTCCACTCCATTCCCCATTTTCTACCTCAATCCTTGCCCCGTTTGGGGTGAAAATAGGGCATGTACCTGCATAACCCGCCCCTATTGCCATCTCTAAGCTCTTTCCCTTGACTATAAATGTAACTGATCATGATCTTATTGTCCATATAAAATTTGATTTTTTGGGTGGTGGTATAAGGTAATCACTGTACATTCTAAATTTTAATATATAATAGTTCTTTGACAAAAAAATAAAAAGGAACAGAGAGAGCATATCAGTTTGCAAAGTGATTTTTGTAAACTATTTCCTTTGTAAATTGATTATTTTCCTTCAATTAAAAAAGCAAAATACAATAAACTTCTTATCTTTTTATTTAGAAGGGTTTGTCCACTGTTCATGGCGTCACATATTATCAATGGCGGAGCTGGATCTTTTGTACTTCTTTTTGTCAGTAGTTGTATGATCTCAACATAGCCCTCAATTATTGGATTGCAAAGGTGGAATATATACCATTTATAGACGTGCATCAGACTAATATATATGGACACACGCATTCATGTGACATGAAATATCAATCAATGTGTTGCTAGTCAATTAAATAGAATTAATTCTCTTTGATGTATGAGGTATGGACTTTTTATTAATTCTCTTTAACATTCATCTCCCGTAAGAGATCCTCCGGACTGTTTTCCTTATACTGTTCCTGTTCCAATAGGAATTTTCGCCCATTTTCATTTCTTCTCTTTCATTCTCCCTGCCTTTCTCTGATTATGTTAATGTTATGTCAACAGAAGAAAGAAAGGAAAACAAAGTAATTAGAGAAGCTAAATTTCTATTTCAATAGAGACGCCCTTTGCAGACACAATATGTTATGCTTAATACCAAGTATATATCTAGGCATACATTTCGAGAGCAAAATATTTTAGCATGTGGCTACGATGCATTTTAATCAGACGTATTTATGTATGTATGCATCCAATTCAGAGCTGTTGATGTTTATACCAATCGATCATAGAAGAAAGATTCTGATTCATTCCGATTAAGCTTCCTTCCTATTGATCATCTTCTCTATTTCAATCTCCTTGTGCTGTGTCATGTGCTGATACTTTAACATTTGAGATTTTATACACAAGGTGAATGATGGCGAAATCTTTTCTGGAACCATTTTTGTAATCATTGTGTTAACCTGTAACTGCAGAAGAACGGCAATGGATGACTTAGCTGCTTATTGCTTAGATATTCGATCTATCATTGGATAATAAGGACATGGGAGAGATAAAAAGTGCAATGGAAGCTCTAAATAAAGTGGATTTAGGCTTGGCATACACTTCCGAAAAGTTGATGAATTTGGACAATCTACTATTGCATGTAGTGGCTTGTGAAAATGATTTTGAAGCAGTGAGTACTGAAGATGATAACTTCCCTCAGGAATTTGTTGAGAAGGCATTTACACTTGATCTCTTACACACTATTCTAATTACTGAGATACGAGATCTGGACAATTTCATTAGTAGTCTTCAGGCGCTGACCGTTAGAACACGCGACAACATATTTTCGTGTGAAAATTCGATGCAATTGTATAATGTCATGGGAGATAAGCTGCATGAATCTGAAGAATTATTAAAACAGTCACACGAGCGTATCATAGAGATGAAGATGCAGTTAGCCGAAGACATATTTTAACAATGTTGGAAAAGTCTCTTGCTAGAGAGTTAGATCTTGAGAAGAAGTTATCTGAACTAAAGCAAAATGAAGAAGACTTAAAACAGAAGTAACACTTAACCGAACAAATAGGTATGTGAATGGAGGAGGCTGCAGAGGTAACTTGGGGTAGGTTCTTGGAGGCCGATAATACTGCAGAGGTGCTAATGGGAATCTCAAAGGAAATGGAGGGTCGACTTCAAATAGTTCACTTTCATATGAATAGTTCGATTACACGAGAGCAAGAACTGAAACTTAATCTCCAAGATTGTTTAGATCAGTTGGATGCCAAAGAGACAGAAATACGAAAGCTTAATAGCAGCATTACACAGCTTGTTGCTGACAATTCTGACGTATATTCGTTAAGGGAGAAGGTAAAACTGCTAGAAGAAACACTAAGAAAATCTGAGTCACAGCTGAAGGAGGCTTATGCATCCAATGAAGCAAGTCAAAATCAAGTTAGAGAAATGGACGATGAGATTGAATCTCTAAAAGAAAGCATCCATGAAGCAGAAAGCAGGGCGCAGGATGCCGAGTCCAGAACAGCACAATTAACAGAGACAAACATGGAATTAACAGAAGAACTTGGGTTCCTTAAAGGTAGTAATGATAGAAATGCAGAAAAGGTGAGTTTGCACCTTTAGGTATGATAATATGTTTATCTGTCTGAAACATGGAGTCCTCTGTGGGTGATCAACTTTTCTACTTGACATTTGCAAATGGTAATTTTATCACATCTATAACCGAATTTCAGAATATAATGACTCAGGTGGAGGAATCACCCAGCATTGCATCTGCAGTTCAGACTGAGACAATGATGACCTCCGCTAGATGACAGTGCTGCTATTGTTCTAAATTCTACAGGCTGAGAATCAGGTAGAGGCTCGTAAGCATAGCTGAATATACACATCTTCATAACAGTCTTTGTTTTTCTTACAAGCAAACTGCTACTTTTAACTATTTCTACCACGCTTGACGACATTGATTGGCTTGTTCGCTGTGTACAATTTCTCGGATGCATCACTAACTACGTTAGCATTCATGATTAATGCTGGGTCTGGATTGTTTTCATCTTGTTCCTAAAGTAATCATATTTAACTGCAAAAAATGGAGTGTCAATGAATACATGTAAATGTACCAAGCATCAGATTCTTGCTCGTACTATATTGTTAACATTTATGTTTATCTGTATGCGATGTGGAAGGAAATGAATCAAAGGATCTTCTGCAAGAAGTTCGTGTCGGAGAAAAGTATTGTTGCTAGCATTTTTATACTATTAGGTTGAAGATTTACAAGTGTAAAAAGTATAAAGATAGTAATACAAATAGACTTTTATGTAGGAATTGGAAGCTTGAGAATGTGTTGATTTAGGCTTCCTTGTTTTTGGTTGTTGACAATATTGTTGAGCTTAATGAATTACATTTGCTTTCCCAGCAAAAAAAAAAAAAAAAAAAAAAAAAATTATGTTTATCTGTACATGGTCAATGTGAAAATTTGGAAAAATTCATATGAGAAAAATATATTTTATATTTTTGGAAGTACAATGCTTTCCATTTTCTCTTCTTCATTTTTGTTCATTATGAAGCAGCATAATGGTATATAGTGTAATGACCTGGTCATTTGGGGCCAATTAATGGCCACATAATTCTCACCACTAATTTATGGCTGAGTAGTTATTAGAAATTTTGAAAAAAAAAAATAATAATAAGGATAATTGATTACATTCCTACTTACTTTAGGACTCTTTCATCAGAAATAGGAAAAAAAAATAATAAGGGATAGAACGTTCAAAGTTTATGTTTACACTTCTTTATCCATCTATAATTGACTATATAAAAATATTGAAAAAAATAATAATTATTCTCCTTTAGGATACAGAATTAGAGAGGAAGAAAATTCCTACTAACATGGTGATTAAACAATAAGTAATTTCTTGATTGGGGTTTTGTGTGGATTGGAAGAGTACTAGTTGAAAGTATGTTTATTTGGTAGAATCTACGTTTTGTGAATTAATGGTAAGTGAAACTTTCTTTTGTTGGTATATTCCTTATTTAAATTTTATTGTGACGATCTAATTAAGATGAATTAGACAGTCCTATTTGAATGATTGACTGTGAGTGATGAATCGCTCCTGAAAATTAATGTATCGTATTCTTCGTTAATTTCCATCATTTATTTCTAATTTTCCACTCTTGTTTTTTTTTTCCTAACAGTGCCTATGCGTTTGTCATATTCCTGTACGTGTTGATATTGCTTGGTCGAAATCTTACTGACTTGTTTCCAAACTTTTTTTTAAAAAAAAGTTTTGCGATGCCACTTTGTTGCGTGGGGTCCACAGACCCAATTGTCTTCAAATTGCAGCCAACTGGTTTTTTTTTTTTTTTTTTTAAATTGAACCAAAACAAAAGTTGCAAAGAACTGCAAGTTCCCTGCAGCAAATTTGCTATACCGACTGTTTGACGTGAGTCTTCCTGCAAGTCATACATATTGTTAATATCATCTAGTGCTATACTTTTTGGTCTCTTCTATCATCTGTCTTAATCTTTTGTTGTGGAATAAATTTACTTACTGAGCTTTTGTTTGCTCATAATATTTGCTTATATCTGCTTTCTTTGCAGTTAAAACAGAGTAAACACTTAGGCAATGGACATTTGAGCATGATGGGCTAAGCTAAAGAGATTTCATTTGTTTCATCTCTACTAGTACTATTAGATTGGGATAATCAATTATAGTATTTTTGTTGAATGTGATAGATGAGGAATTTGACCTTCTCTTCTTATTGTATTTGGGGATTATTTTGTGGATTTTAATGTTATTTTGAGATTGGAGACTTGTTAAATTTTATGGTTTAGTGACTTTGATTATTGGTGTTGTGGTTGTGTGCCTAGCGAGCTTGAGAGGCTAGACTCTTTAGGCTCGCGGCATGTCACGTACCAGATCCTATTTCTGTAGTGAGATTTAAGGCGAGACATATGGAATACTAGAAGTGGATGGTCCATTTTCTGTTCACAGAAATGGAGCAAACTACTGGCCATTTGGTCTAGTGGTATGATTATTATTTTAGGTGCAAGAAATTTCGAGATTAATTTTAGGAGTTTACGACATTCTCGTAATGTAAAATTTGCTTAGGGCTCTCTTTAAACAAAAAAAAAGAAAAAGGAACAAGGGAGAATTTTTATATAAAGTACAATGACTATTTCAGATTCTATTCAAGTTTCAATTGCTTTTTATATTGAAAAGATCAATTTAAATTTTAAATTTATTGTTCTAACCATGACTTTTGCCGGTAATGGAATTTATGATTAAGCAAAGTGAAATTGAAGAGGCCTAGAGTATACAGGGCTATGTTTATCCCCGTACTCGGGTAATGGTGGATATTGGGTGGATCAAACTTTTAAGGGGTTTTAAATTTAACGGGGAAACTCAGGGTCAAGAGGAGCAGGGGGAATTATTTGTGACAAACTTGGCCAATGGGTCATGGGGTTTGCAGTCAACCTTAGGACTTCTTCTAGTCTTCGTGCTGAATTTTATGCTCTTTGGGAAGGTTTAAACTTGGCGCAAGCGTGCCATTTGGAAGAGTTGATTATTGAAACGGACTCTATTTTAGTCATCAACATGATCAATGGTAACCTGCGGAATTCTAATCCTTTGCGCCCAATGGTCAAAGATTGTAAGCGTATTCTTTCACGCCATGATGGTTTCAAGCTTGTTCATATTTTTAGAGAGACAAATAAATGAGCAGATTTTCTGGCTCGGTTTGGAAGGGCGCAATCGCTGGGCACCTCTCGGATTGATAACCCCCCTGAACCATTGCAAATTCTTGTGGAGAAGGATAAAAGGGGAGATTCTTCCCCTAGTAGTATAATCACTTAGCTGGCTTTCGCCGTCCGAAGATACAAAAAGAAAAAAAAATGAAATTGATTGAAACTTATATGAAGATTTTGCATTATTTTGGCTTAATTTGGATACTCTAATGCCACAATAACATTATTCAGAAAATTAATGATGGTGAAGTGATGATACAGTTGTAATAAATTAAAATGATTTAAATCATTGAGTGTGAAGATCAAATAATTGCATTATTACTTCAACATCATTAATCTCTTTAATAACGTTATTAAGAAATCCAAATATATTTTGACTAGGCTCATCTCAACTCATATTAATTATAAACTTTAGGGACTTGGTTAACAAATTTTTTTTTTTTTTTTTGGGCAAACTTGGTTGACAATTTACTCTAGATAAATGTATCACTAAGCCTAGCCAAAAAAAAAAAAATGTATCACTAAGTGTTCTGGCTCTACATCGTCGTCGCTGAACGGAACAAATCAAAACCCTACCCCTTCCTAATAAAAACGATACTATAGTAATAGGAGTCCTTTTTTTAATTTTTTTTTAAACCATCAAATAGCATTAGAAGATTTCACGAGAAGTTTATCATATTTGGATGGAGAGAAATAAGAGACTTAGCGATAGTGGCAGCCTAGTAGGAGGAACAAATATTTAACTATATTGTTTTTTGGGAAAAATGCAGCAGTAGTCCCCATTGTTTACTCAAAAGTCAATTTAGTCTCCATTGTTTCAAAATGCTCAAAAATATCCTCAATGTTTGTAAACATGCTCATTGTGGTCCCTACCGTGTATCCTGTCAAATTTGCACCACAATTGTCACAATGGGATTTATATCTAGCTTTCCTCCTAAACGTGAGAGGATGTGGGTGATAGTCAATTTGAAGTGTACCCCCCAACTTCACATAAGGCACGAAGTCAAATCTAGGAACGCAACGATGGTGGAAAGAGTTGTCGCATTCACGACAATGATATAGCCAGCGCTTGGGATGAATTTCATATTCGCACATATCGCAAATAAATTCATCCGGATGATAATAAAAAGGTGGAAAGCTTAGGACAAGAGGATGTTCATCCCACCTGTGTCTGACACTCCGAGGTAACATTGCGCATTCCATTGCCAAATTGAAGTCGCAATGCTCGCAACCGAAATTGACGTCTCCATGGTACTCCAAACAAGCTTTGCATAACTTATCGGAAATATTACGTCGAACAAGGGGGTGGCGGTGAGCTTCATGCTTTATTGTACTAGGAAGAAGAGCGCATTTGATGTCTAGCAAGAAGTCGCACTCCTTGCACTCATAGAAGAACCCATTACAGCCTCGTTCGCAGATTTTACAACTAGTGAGACGAAAAAACTCCTTGCAATGGCTGAGGGCGAGTTTGTGCTCCGGATGATCAGAAGAGGATATCTCTTTTGGTAGCTGAGCACAATCTAAATGGATCAAGTATTTGCATTCAGCACAAGTATAACATGTACCTGAAATGGGTTCAGCGCAACCATCGCACACTGTCTCCTGATCATCTTCGGTCATTTCTGCGTAATCATCTTGGACACTGTGGAGAATCAAAGGGTGAGCATGGCTGAAGTGGTTAATTTCTGTTGATAATTCAATCAGTGGGATGCTATTTTGCTTGAGGAAATGTCGAATCAGTTGTGAAGATAATGTCTCCGTAGGCAAGCAGATCAAATCTGGTGTGACCCCACCATCACTAGAATTATAATCTTTTCGTGTCCAGAAAGTGATGTCAAATTGGTAATTCATAATTTGCTTCAATTGTTCATTGAGAATATAATTTTTCATTTTCACCAAGTTATACCAATTGTAGATAATTCTTACCTTCCGTAGTGACCAAGTGATACCAAATTCTTTCGATTTCACTTTTAAAATGCTTAAGTTTAATTTAATTAATTGAGACTTGCCTCCTCTACAATTTTATTATCTACAATTTCATACAATACTTATTCTGATCAGTATCATGTGTCACTAAATCTCATTTATGGACCACATTAATTTTGCTAAACTAATTTTTCAACCATGATTAGAAAACATTAAATATCAAATCTAAACTACCATGTTTAATTAGCAAACAAATATAGAAAGATAAGATATATATATATATATATATATATATATATATATTACTATCTTTAGTACCATGTTCTCTCAAATTTTCATTTTGACATTATTGTGTGAAGTTACAGCTGAACTATAATTTGTAGGACTTGTAAATTCCCTCCCAATTCACTAAAATTTGAGATAATCAGAAATAAAATTACTAACTTTACACCATTAATATGAGTTTTTTTTTTGGTAATAATTGACATGAGATTTGCTCAAACAAATATTATATGACTTTTTTTTTCAAAAAAGAAAGAAAAAAGAGATCATATGACTTGGAAAAATAATCTAATGACTTCATTTCTTCTTCTTTTTTTTTTGTCCAACTTCTATATTATTTTCTAAGTGATGCTTCAAGAACTTTTGGAAAACGTAATTCTTAGAGCACAAAAAATAAATGGGTCGTTTTCTTGCAGTTTTTTTCTTTTGTTTATACATCTTATATATTGTCTATATAACATATATTGCATCGATTTCTTACATCTTATATATTCTCTATACACATGGCTCTTGCATTTATCGTTTTCTTGCATTTTTTTCATGTGTTATTGTTTTGTTTCCTTTTTTTTCTTTTTTTTTGCAATCATATGCTTCTATATTTATTTGGTAATTAAATATGATAGTTTAGATTTAGTATTTAATACTTTTTAACTATGGTTGAAAAGTCAGTTTAACAAAATTAATATAGTCCGTAGAAGAGATTGAGTAACACATGGCATTAATCAGGAGAAGAATGATATGAAATTGTAAGAAATAGAATTATAGAGGAGCTAAGTGCAATTAGTTGTAGATGATATGGTATAAATCTCTTACGATAGCTCCGAGTACACAATTTGCAAAATAGAAGAACCACATGGTTCTTTTTTCTGGGAACTCCTCTAACAATCAAATTAGTTATAGAATCACTTTGTATTCAAGCATCCTCAGTTTGCTTCAATGCCTTCCTTTGATACCCACATTTTCTTTTACATAGTGTATGAAAGCACTTGTACTGTGTAATTCATTTGATTTATAAATGAATTCCATAAGAATTTGTATTTAAAAATGAATTCTCTTATTTGGAATCGTAATTTGCAATACATGTGCATGGAATTGAAATTAAAATTTGTATTTTACTCAAATAGCCCTCCTTTATTCTATTGAATTTGTAAAATCTAGGAATGATAAATAAGAACTTTTGAACTATCTAACAAGCAATAGCATGGACTGTTGATGCCTTGACTTATTGATCAATTATTTATTCTTCGTGTTTTATTGAAAGAAGAATGGTGAGGGAGAGGGTTTGAAATATATTTTATTTTTTTATCTTTGTATTTGAGTCAAAGTTAAACTTAAGTGTAAAAAAAAAATTAAAGGGTAATTTTGTCTTCAAAAGAAAATAACTAACTTAAAAAACGTTGATTTGTAAATTCCACTTTTTGAACAAGGATTTGGGTAAGCCTTGAGCAAATTTAAGATTTACAAATCCTGAATTTTTAATTTTTTAAAGTGATGTTTCGAAACATAAAAAATTGAATTTTCAAATGAATTCTGTAAAATTTTGTGAAATTCATTTGTTCCAAATAGTCATCAAATACACAATATCTTTGTTAATATTGATATATATTCTCCAGACAATACTATAAATCTTTACCATATAAATGATAGTTGAACTATTACCCCAATGAAATAAAGCATAATCCTATCTTTTCTTTTTTAAACGCATTATTGGTAATATTTCAATTTTGTAGGAATAGTATTTATAGGACTCTTGTAATGAAAAGGCGGTTTGTGTCTTATTCTAGTTTAGACTGGACGATGGGGTAGGTAAGTCCCTCATCTTCCTGTGGAGGTAAGGTCTATGTCCCCCTCCACTTTTATATTCTCTTTTTTGGGTAATTAATAAAATTGCGAAGGAAAGTCCCTCCCCTTTTTTTCAAAAAAAAAAATTCCATTACTAATTACACATCCGCTACTCATTTTTTATGATCTTATTATTATGTCTTATCCAAAGCCTAAACAATTACACTAATGGCACACTCTCTAATGCTATTACATCATTTAAATGACTTAGCACCCCTCTGTGTTTTGTCAAAAGTGCATAATACCCTCCTGTGTTTTAAAAGGTAGTTGATTACCCCTCAGTGTTTTATAAAAGTAGCTGAATACCCCTATGTGTTTTAAAAGATAGCTGATTACCCTCCTGTATTTTATAAAAGTAGTTGATTACCCACTGATTCTCTGGTAATTGAGATACCAAGGTTCGAAATCATAAGGTGGGGGCAAGTAAGGGTGGGGGAAAAAAGAAAAAGTTGGTAATTCATACTTTGCTTCAATTGTTCGTTGAGAATATAACTTTTCATTTTTACCAAGTGATACCAAGCAGATAATTCTTAATTTTCGTAGTGATGAAGTGATACCAGGTACTTTTGATTGCACTTTTGATATGCTTGAGTTTAATTTAATTAATTACAGAATTAATCCTTATGGCACTTCAGTATACCCTTAATGAGGACCAACTTGATTAGTTGTGCAGTTTAAGTTAATGAAATTATAGTGTTGATGGTGTTAGAATTTAAAAAAAAAAAAGAGTTTTCTTCAATTTTAAACAATGCATTGAATCTAATTTTATTCTTTCTTCTTTAATTTTAAATATTGTAGGGATTTTATTATTAAATATTATACTTCTTTCCAACAACCCATGCAAGAATTAATCACCAATGCTATTATTCATAATATGTCCCGCTTATAAAATATTTAATATGAAATCCTGACTATCTCTTTCAAAAGCCTATTCAACCCTTTTTTTATTTTTTTTTGGTTTAGGTATAAAAGAAGACGAAATCGTGGTTCGAATTCAAAACGTTTAATTAAAATACTATACTCTCTTACTTGATCATTCCAACCAACACTCGAGTGTTATTCAACCTAATTTTGAGTTTCGAATACTTTAGATCCTCATCCTTTATTTACCTCTAATTTTGTTTTTCCTTTTTCTCTGGTCATACACTAATCTTCTTTGACCTGTGCTAGCTCTGTGAGAGTTTTTTTTCTTTTGTTTTGCCTTTTCTCTCATTTCCATATAGGTAATCATGTATGTTTATATCTATACGAGCAATGTTAGATGTCACCCTTTTTCTATCACCAAATTATCACCTCCTAGTTGGCATGCCTAGTTGTCATGCCAACTGGATAAATTTAGTTCATTTCTCTCTCTTCATTTATTAACTTTATTTAATTTCTCTCTTTTCTTTTATTAAAATTTCTCTCTCTTTGTTTTTCCATTTTTCTCTCCTTAATTAGCATTTACTATATTCTCTCTCTTTCTCTTCTGTTTTAGCCTTCCATACGTCAGTAATTTTTTTCCACTTAAAAATCACATAATTGGCTATTATACCCCAAAATTATGCAGACACTTTTGTTATCTCCATGTTTCTCTTTTTGATGTAGTGAGCACAAATATATATTAATAATGTATGTTTATATCCTTTACTTCACAATTGACTATGTCACTACAATTGATATGCCAATAAATTCTCTCTCTCTCTTTTTTTTCTGTAGAAATAATATCTTAGATTTCATCCTAAAACCCGACCTTAGTCTTATATTTTCTAAAGAAATATTAGCTCTTCTCAAAGCTTCCGCCCTTAGACTTAACTAACTTATTTTTTTGCAATGTCAATCATATTTTTCATATTTTCATTTTATGCAATTCTCCCTAAAACTAAAAGAAGATTAAACATACTAATTTCGCTATAGTTTTGTTTATTACTTTTTATGTGCAACATAGAATTATTCTTCTTTTTGGTGCTAGTATATGATAATGATAAGACAAGTGAAAAAATTGTATAGATATCAAAAGTCAAAGTTAAAAAAAGGAGGAAACTTTAATTAAGGGAGAGAAAAAATGGAAAAAAAGAAGATAGACAAATTAAATAAAGCTAATAAATGAAGAGAGATAAATAGAATAAATTTATCTAGTTGACATGATAACTACACATACCAACTAGGAGGTGATAATTGAGTGATAAAAAGATGGTTACGTTTAACATTATTCTTTTAAAAAACATTTTTGCGAAGTTATTTACATAAGGCAAAAAATTATTTTCTTTTTCTTTCTCAAATATACCCCTTCATACTTTTTTAAAACCAACATTTGCCCTTAAAATTTTCAAAAGCTCAACAATGTCCAATTTAAGCTAAACAACTAACAATTTTTTTTCAACAACACTTTTAACCAAAGTTCTATATCTCAAAAACTAAAATTTCACATTTAAATCAAATACTCTATCACTTTGTATTCAAGCATCCTTATTTTGCTTTTATTTCAGAATCACTTTGTATTCAAGCATCCTCATTTTGCTTTCATGTCCTCCTTTGATACCCACATTATTTTTTATAGACATCACATATACAATATCTTTGTTAATATTGATATATGTTCTCCCGGTGATATAATAAATTTTTATCATATAAATGAGAGTTGAAATATTACCCGATGTTGTAAAGCATAATCCTATCTCTTCTTTTTTTTTTAAAAAAAAAAATTTAATTAACATAACTCCGGAAAATCCGAAAGAAACATCAATATCATTTTAAGTGAGAAGGTAGACAAAAGGATCCAAAACTGAATTTTAAGTGAGAAGGTCAACTATGTCAATATCTTATGGAAGTGTTTTTAAAAATAAAAATAAAAAATAAAACTAATTTATAATGAAAATCACTCCTTTACTAGATACATGTCCACTACTCATTTTTTATGATCTTATTATTTACGTCTTATTCATAAGCTTAAAGAATTACATTAATGTGGATCTCTAGTACATAATTTTATCGCCAACCAGTAGTAGTAGCTCTCTAACTCTATTACATAATTTTATTGCGGATGAACTACACTAGCCTCTCCTGTGTTTTTAAAAATTACACAATATCCTCCTGTTATCCAAAACTTGTATAATACCCTCTTGTGATTTACTAAACTTAGTCCACGTGCCTCCTCCCCACCTTTTCGGCAACATAGACAATGGAACTACAAAAGAAACTTAAATGCCCTTCATTCTTTTTTTTTTTTCTCTCTCTCTTTTCTCTCTTTTTTTCCTCCTTAATTCTATATACATATATATGTGTGTGTGTGTGTGTGTGTGTTATATACACACACATACAAAACCAAAAAGAAAAAGAGATATATAAATAGGGTGGCTGTGGGGTTAACAGGGTAGAGTTGGGTAGAAAGGCTGATGAGATGGGGTGGGTAGGGGCTTGACAAGGTGTCAATGGTTGGTGATAGAGTGGGATGAGGTGGGGGGGGGGGGGGGGCTGATGATGTAGGGGGTTGGGGAAGATGATCAGAATAAACCTCATGTGTTTGCCAAGTGATGTCAAGTTGGTAATTCACACATTCAGACGAGTTCGAAGTTCATTGGGTAGGGGAAGGTGGGGGTGAGGGGAAAAAGTTGGTAATTCATACTTTACTTCAATTATTCATTTGTGAATATAAATTTTCAATTTCACCAAGTTATACCAAGTAGATAATTTTTACTTTTCTTAGTGATGAAATGGTACCAGGTTCTTTTAATTGTACTTTTGAAATGCTTAAGTTTAATTTAGTTAATTGTAGAGAATTTGTCATTATACTAGTTCATAACTGAGTACTAAAGCTGAACATTTTTGCTATGTTATAAGCTATAGTGAGAGAGTCTCTTATATGTAGAGTAATCTATCTTGGTCATTGGAGGACTTTCCAAACTCATCTTACTAGTGCATGTGTAATGCATTAGACTGGAAACATTGATCGATTTTCTCGATTAGTATAAAATTAGAGCACAATATTGGTCAACCAAGTTTTAAAAAACTGCAAGCGTACGGGTCAGTGACATACATGATTGAGTGTGAGAATCGTATCCACAGCCACAGGAAGGCTTCTAAGTGAATTCTAGTAGAGTTTGTGTGAAATTTTACAGGGAGAATACCTTAAGTGTGTAGTGAGCTTGTCAAAGCACTTAAAAATCCTTGCACATAAGAGAATTTTATTGTAGCATTGCAAATTTTAAAAGTAGTGTATTACTTTAATTTCTTAATCCTAATTCACCCCCTATTAGTATTATTACCTCCAATAATATCTCAGTTGTTAATTTAACTTGTTAGATTCTTCACAATAAGACTTGATGTTAAAATATGAAAAACTAGTAGTAATATTCGAAATACGTTGGTGTGGCTCTAGAATTAGCTACAAGTGTTTTATGGGAAGTCGTCTTCACCAAATTAGGCTTTTTTGGATTTTATTTACTTGGCTTGAACTAAGTAGAATGACCCTTTTCTTTTATTGATTTTTATTTTCTTTGAAAGATAATCAATATTATGAAGTCAGTATAGGTATGGATTACGTATATTTTAAAATCTTATATTGGTGAATGTTTTGGATTTTTTGATACTAATTATTATTATCCTTAATTGTATCATGTTCTAATTTAATGCATAAAAATTATGGTCTTATTGTTTGAATCACTAATTTTTGTGTTCAATCAAATTATTATCTATTCTACATAATTGCATGACATGAATCTTTTTAAAATAAGTTTTAAAACAAATAATGTGTTTGGAAACTATAGGGTGAATAGTACCAATTATATTCACATGAACAATGACCAGGGTCAATGTTCACTGGAATAGTGTGTGACCATCAAGTCACTTTGGCGTAGGGAGTTTTATGAGTTACGTTGATTTTTCTATAAACATAAAGATTAAAATTTGGGACCAATTAAAACATGTTTCAATCATGAATACCTATAAAACATTTTTTCTTGCACTTTTCACTTAAGCTTTGATAAGGACTACTATGTACCACTTGCACCATATCTTCAAGATTGTGACCTAGCTAGGGTAGAATGAGATTTGAGCCCTTTTTAAGTGGGGTTTGAAATACACTAAGTTCTAGGTAACGCATTATCTTTTCGTTTGGATTCCCTTTCGCTTGTGATGGTCGAGTCAATCTAGCTAGCCATCTTTTAACTATATTACTAGTTGTCACCGTAACCGTATGTGGGTTTCAACATAGTGATTTGATGGGATTTCAGATTTTGGAGTATGGCTCAACATTTTTGCACTGTGACTATAGCTCATTTTTGCACCTTTTGCGTGGCATACACTTATCCAAAACTAAATAAATAAATAAAAATATTTTATAAAGTTCATTTTAGTTATGGCATGGTATTTGGATTTACCTTTCTTCTAATTGTATTATTTTGTGGATTGGTGAGGAATAGGTCTTTTTGCAAGGGCACATGGATAAAAGACTACCTTGATAGTAGGACATCAGTCTTTCTTTTACGTTTTTTTGTTAATAATTGAGAGTTGTGTCTCCCCTTATGGTTGAAATTTTTAGTATAGTTATTACTATAGTTTTATGATCTTATAAATTCTTATATTTGTAGGTTTATTCAACAATTTATTTTGACACTCGCGTATTTTTAGTTAGTTTGATTGGTTTAATCTTTATTTTTGAAATTAGAGCCTTGTGCGCTTAGGACGGATACCTTTTGTTAAAAGTTGTGCAGTATAAGTATGGATTAATTTCACAGCAAGATGACTAATATGCTTAATCAATGAAGCTCTGCCATGAAAACTAAAAACAGGATGCAATAACCTGGTGTAGAGTGATTCTGTTACAACTCTTTTATAGGTGATATTGCAACATTAGCTGGAATATTTGTTCTATCTCATACCGTTAACAAACTGTTTCTCTAGTTGCTTAGTTAGTTTATTCCACCTAATGTTCCAACATGAGTAATAACAGTAAACAGCAGCAAAGATAATAAAGCTATAACAGTAATAAAGAACACCAAGATTTAATGCGGTTCAACCATGCGGTTTACGTCCACGGGACCTCCCCTGGTCCAACAAACATGTTCATTAAGAAACAACAAGTTACAACATCAATGGATTTACACAAGTAAAGACTTCCTCTTGACATTTGATGCCTAGATGAAGAACTCCTTAACGAACTTCAGTTTGGCGAGCTCCCTTCGACTTGCAACGTTCTCTCCCGAGAACTACACCTTCTTCTCCCGATGAATGAATAAAAGAGACAGTAAACTAATCACTCAAAGACTCATACAAATCGCTCATGACATACTGTCAAAACAAACAAAGTTGCAACACTTAATACAATCAAAGACTAGAACACAGATCGTGTTGCAACATAACTTGGAACACTGGACAGAAAACTCTCTTGTATTTTCTCTTGTTGCTCTCTATTTCTGCCTCTACTTTTCTGCTGTGATTGCTGCTATATAAATACAAGATTACTGTTGCATATTGTCTTGGGTTGCAAGAAAATTCTTTACTCATAAAACCCTATTCTTCTTTTCCTTGTGAATATGCAATAAATGTCATTCCTTAATTAGCACAAATATTCTTCTCATATGGTAAGTTACCATAAGATTTTTCCTGCACAATATAAAAGGTAAAAGCACAAGTTATGGTAATATCATAAGTTTTGCAAAACATAGCCAATCAATAATGGCCTTAATAATCTCTAATTAATTAATCAATCACCAATCAAGCTAATTGGCTCAACACCTTTCTTTTTTAATTACACGACAGCTGCGTCCAAAATCATCTTATTAGTGACATTGGGGCATGTCAGGACTAGAAATATAGTTGAAACCCTCCCTGGTTCAAAAACCACTGGAACATTTTAGGCCCAATGCCTTGGCTGCTTCCTGGCCATAGATGAGGAAAGAGCAAGAGCAATTAATTAGCTAATCTAGTACATTGGATGACATACTTCCAAATGATGGAAGTGATAACCAAGATGGTTGATGTGAAAAAACATTTCAACATTTTCTTCATTTAAAGAATTTCTTTAATTATTACATCAAACGATAATCATGATTATGATTATGCTGAAATAGTCATTAGTCTTTTACATAGTCGGTAGGACTTAGACCTCATCATTCCAAACTAACTCTCCATATAGGAGTGTTGAGTATTTCGCGTTGTAACCAATATGGATCAACAACCTCTTTCTTCTCTCTCAGCCTCTGGAAGAAGCTCCTCCACTGATCCATGGTACGCCTTAGACGAATACTCTTTTGACCTCCAAAGAGAAACTTGATCAATAAACATATACTGAAAGGAGGATAACGGATGATGACTCATGTCTGAATCCACTGAGGCAGCGCAAGCACATAAGCAATAAAAAGGAGCCCTGGTATCTAATCAGCTAAAACTTCAGAAGCAAAACTCGGGCCTCTATATAATGATAGAAATCAATCCTCTCTCATGAACGAAGTCTTGATATTCATATGATCGTCCATTTCTTCATCATATTTTAATCCAATTCACAAGGTAATTAAAAAATATGCATCATCATTATTTTTACATATATTTCCAGGTTTTTAATCTGGTCCAAAGGGTTGAATTATATGTTTCAGGTAAAATTTGCTGCAACGCTGTACCAAGAGTCCAAGCTCTCCCAACTTGGTAAATGAGAGAGAAATCCCTCTGTAGGCATCAATTAATACTTATGGAACAATTTGTCACTCCTGTAAGATTTACTATTATAAGAATTTTTTCACAGCTTTTAACTGTGAGTATCCTTGCTGCTAACGTTCACACTCTCAGCTTTGTAACTAAAATTTTGCCTACCACTGGGGAGTCTATGGATGTAGAAGCCAGCCTGTGCAGGAAACAGCCACTCAACCATCACCAAAGGCAAAAGAAAAACTTATGCAAGCTAGTTTATTCGCGATATGAAATTGGAGATCACAATTACAATTATACTGTTTGGTTGCAATGCAAGTGCTCAGATTAGGCTGGGTTTTGTTGACAAGTTACTGATGAGCTGGCAGTTCCAAAGGAGAAAGAAAACGGAATGCAGGGGACATGGCAAGGCACACAAACACACACACAGGAAAGAGGAGAGAGAGAGATTACCATAAATACAAAGCCAACAGTTGCCAGTATTATCACTTGCATAAGCTCATCTAAAATCCCTGGAAGACCTTCATCATCTGAATCACCAGAACTATCACCACCCCCACCCCCACCACCACCACCTGGAGGATTTCCGCCACCGCCACCGCCACTGTCTCCATCATCAAAGTATTCTTGTTTTTTCATCTGCTGACGTAACACATCTTCTATTGACTGGTCTTTTTTTAAATTTCCCATGGCATTCTCAAGAGCCTTCCATGGAGAAGCCTGATGCCAATTTGAGGACAAGTGAGTTGACTTTGGAATCTTTTTCTTCGAATAATATTTGAGAGGCGGGGGGTTTGGATTTTTATTTTGGAGGGGCTGGGGAAGGATGTGATTAAAAGAGACAAAGATAACTACACCGGAGACAATGCTAATCAGTTCTATCGCCAACCGCTTAATCAAATATGCTTAAATTATACAAAAAGCAAAACGAAGATACCATTAAATTATGAAATTAAGCAACATCACTAACTCATGACTACTGCCTTGCAGTTACTATTATTTTTGGGTGGTGATATGCAGCAGGAATAGTAAGTAGGTGGTATCAACACAGGTCATAAACAACCTCTATAAATTAATAGCATTAATTTCATTATTTAATTGCACTTGGACACCTCTTGGAAATTGGTATCATTCCGGTTCTTTGTTATTTACAGTAGAACCTCTTTAAATTAATAGCGTTAAACCACGAAATTTTATTAATTTAGCGAGATATTAATTTATCGATAAATTAATAACTATTAATTTATAGATATATTTTTATTTTTTTTTGGTATATAGTAAATATATTATGATTATGATGTCTTTTTTTAAAAAGTGGCTTGTATTTTTTCGATCCAATTTGAAAAGATAGGTAATGAGAATAGAAGATAAAATTTAATTTAGTAGGATTAGAATAAAGTTTCTCTAATCTCGCATCTAAGTCCTTGTAGGATTATGATGAAAATAAATTTCTCTAATCTTGTATCCTAATCCTTGTAGGATTATCTCAATTTTTTTCTTTAAATAATTAAATATGAGATTCAACTAGATTTGAAGTTCAACAAAAGAAAAGTTACTCTTCATTCATATTTTAAAAAAACCTCATGGTCAATTTATTATGTACTTTTTAGCTAATTATTAATTTATGAAATATTTGAATCAATAATATATATATATATATATATATATATATATATATATATATATATATATATATATATATATATATATAAATGTATTATCTTATAATTTTATCGAATTATCAACTTTTTACATTGGTCCCAAGTCGAAACACACATTTTTATTAATTAAAAGAGATTATTAATTTATCGAGTATTAATTTAAAGAGGTTCTACTGTAATTTAATAGAGGGTAAATTTCACACTTAGTCCCTATTGTTTATATGCTCTTTCAATGTAGTTCCTAATATTTTAAAATTTTCATAGTGATCCCTAATATTTATAAAAATTATTCAAAATGGTCTCTATTATTCAAATTTAGCCAATTTGGTCCTTATTAAATTTTTAAAAAAATTCATTTAGTGTCTATTATTTCCTAACAAAATTCAATTAAGTCATTACACATGACCCTATTTTGGGACTAAATTAAATTTTATGGGAAACAATAGAAACTAAATTACTAAATTAAAGAATTATAGTAGCTATTCAGTAAGTAATGACTAAATCATTCAATGATTTTGTTTCCTCATTATATACTTTTCTGAGTCTCTCAACATGACCATGCGGCTGGTACTTGGCTTCTTTTTTCAAGTTGAAATGTCAAATTTATGTTTTATGGCCAGGCAATTTGGAAAAGTTCTAGATATTGACTTCGCCGATGTAGTGACTATTCTAACCCTGAGTGTCCGGCTCCTCCACTATCCATAACGGACACAATGTTTGCCAATCAACTACATACATTTATATGCTGCAACAAAAGTGATGTCTTGGAGCAAGATTTTGACGCCGCAGTTGCATATATGACTTTATAATTATCACATGACTTAAACTCGAGCATTTCTTATGAGACAATATTTCAAGATTTTTATTGCTTTATAGATACCGACATGGAATTATCCCTTTAAAAAAAAAGGACCTAAGGTACACAGAATAATATAATATATCTTTTAAAGAAGACTAATAATAAATACATATCATAATTGGAGGAAAAAAAAAAGAAAAAAGAATAATACCACAAGATAAATCAGATTTTCATTATAATTGAAAAAAAATAAAAAGAGAGAATATTTCTACATATTTTATAACTTGTATGGTTTTCAAATCATTCACAATACAATCAAGATTCACATACATTCATTCCTCGCTATCAAGTATTTGCAATCAATACAAGTATAGCATGTACCTGAAACGGGTTCAGCACAAGCGTTGCACACAGTCTCCTTATCATCATCGGTCATTTCTGTGTAATCATCTTGGACACTGTCGAGAATCAAAGGCTACCAATGGGCGTCAACTAAAATTTGCTGAGAGCCATCAACTAAATTCTGTCGCTAATTTAGTGACGGAATTACGATATGCTGTCAATATTCCGTGGTAAATTTATCGGCCGTCACTAATCCGTCGCAATGTTACGAGGGATTAGTGATAAAATTTAGTTATGAATTTTTCCGTTGCAAAATCGTCGTTAATCCATCACTAATTAGTGACTGAATATTTTTCATCGCTAAATCTATCGCTATTTAGCGAAGGAAAAAATTCCGTCGCTAAAAGCTGTACCCCGTTTCAATTTTTCTAGCATGCATGCATCAACTAAATTTTGTTGAAAATCATCAACAGATACCAATCAATTAACCAGCCTCAAGCCATCAACAAACATAAACTAATTTTGCTGAAGGCTACCAATGGGCATCATCAATTCCGTTGAAGAAACTAAAGATTCACAAGGGCTCGGAGGAAAGTATTCCAAACCTCTGTTCTCAGAATCGTACGATTCGATACGATTCAGTAAAGAATTTATATAAATCGAATGAGAAAATCGTGAATCAAAGTGAATTGTATGTGAATCATACCGAATCGTACGATTCACTGAATCATTCGCGATTCAGCTACACTCACAAACTGCAACTTGTTTGCATATCCTGCTTTGTTGTTGCGCTCATTAATGGCGAAGTGTTCAATTCTTGTGGTCTATGGGTTTCATTTTTGCTGAACTGGTCACGCAGCAAGCATTCTTCATTCTTCAATTCTTGTCCCCTACCATGGATGGTACGTATATTCCTCTCTTCTTTTCAGAAAAAAGATTGAAAATAAGCCTCTTACAATGTTGTTTGTATTCAAATAATAACTGTTACAAGAGAATTAGCCATAGGACTCATCATCAAAACCATGGGCATGTTGAGAAAGACGAATCTTGGCACCCTGTAAATCATTTTATTTATGCTCTTTTGTTGTTAATTTAATTACTAAATATTTTATTTGTTTTTTTTCTTGTCAGTTGCCTCAGAACATTTACCAAAAGTTGGATGGAGCCACAAAGATGTTGAAGTTCAGCTTGCCATTCCCCATGTTTGCTTACCCATTTTACCTGGTGAGCAGCTTATTATTGTATTTCTTCAATTGTTAAGCTTCATTGCCGTGGATAGAGAGATTTTATTTTTTTTATTTACTTTGTAAAATCCAAAAGACACATTGATAGATGTTGATTTATAGACAAAAGGTTCCATATAATTATTGCCGTGGATGACCAGGAAGAGTATTTGGCTGGTGTATTACATGTGTACTAAATTTTAAGTGAGAGGGGCAAGATCAAGGGTTCGAAACTAACTCAAAGCAGTTCATAGTTAGGGGCATCATCGAATCCTAAGCGAGACTTAGTTCTATATCTTTGGGTGTGGAGATACCTTGTAGCTTTAAGCAAATTTTTTTTTTTTAGAGGGTCAACTATGTCAATATCTAGTGGATTTTTTTAAAAAGTATTAATTACACTTTGCCCCCTTGATGTATGACTAGCGTAACAATTTAACAACTAAGGTAGTGATTGGTATACTATAATGGATTTGGACATGATAGAATGGGCCAATGAATGAAATGAAATTGAGAATAGAATGAACTTAGAAATATGAATGACATGTTTGGTATGTTCCAGAAATAAAGAGTAGTAATGAGAATGCCTTGTATAGTATAACATGATTATTCTTTTATTATTATAGTATAAAAAATAAAAATAAACATGAATATAACCGTAAACAACATAAGTTATATAATAAATACTAATGATAATAACAACAACAACAATAAATAATAATAATAATAATAATAACAACAACAAAATAAATCGAATAATAGCAATAATAATAGCAACAACAACAACAACAACAATTATTATTATTATTATTATCATCATCATCATCATCATCTTTACTATTAATGTTAATATTAATAATAATAATAATTTTAGTCAATATTTTTATTTTTATTTTTTAATTTTATTATTATTGTATTTCTTCAATTTATTATTATTATTATTATTCCATTTAATATTATTATTATTTATTATTATTTTGATATTTTAATTTTATTGATTATTATTATTACTTTTACTTTTATTTTTGTAGTTTTTACTATTATTTTTATTTTTATAATAATAATAATAATTATTATTATTATTATTTTTAAATAATTATGTTTATATTTATTTATTAATAGTATTATTATAATAATAATAATTAATATTTTATAATAATAATAATAATTATATTTCTTAATTACTATTATTGATATTTTTATTATTATTATTATTATTGAAATATGGAGATATGATAGTCAAGTTTATTCCCCAAACACATGAAAATAGCCTATTCTCAATTGTTTGCTCTGGAATGGCTATTCCCATATACACAGGAATGGGATTATCTTGGAAATGGAATTCTAAGTTCATTCCTTCATATCAAACATAAGAATTGAAAAAAGTTGAGAATGTCATTTCATTTCAAGCTCATTCCAATATACTAATCGCTACCTAATGTTTTTCTTTGTATCACTTAACCCCTCCTCAATATCTTGATCCATAAAAATAGCACTTAAAGCATTATACCAAAACTTGAATGTACACAACTATCCTTGAGCGTTAAGTAATATAAATAAACATAAGGAGGTAAATTATTATATTTCTTACACATTAAAATAAATATTTTACTAGCCTTTATAAAGAAAATATTATTCCATTATTACTTGAAAAAATAATAATTGAAAACTTATACTTGTACCTAGTCAAACATAATAACAAGCTATCATTGAATCTTCTCCATCTTTAAATAATTATATAATTATTTGCTCTTAATTTTTCATTTTTTGTATATATCAACCAAACGTATACTTGTAATCTTCCTTAAAGAAAAATATTCTTTTATCAACTTTAGAAAAATGTAAACAAATTGAAGGGAAAGAATAATCTTGTATAATTTTGGTGTTATTACATGCACTACTTTTGTCAACACAAAACTTGAATATTGAAACTTAGAATTAGAATATTTAACTTCGAAATGGTGAAAGTTTCTATTTTTATATGTTATTTTCACTATGATTTTTTTTTTTTGGTAACTACAGGGAAGAAACTTGTACTCATTTTAACAAGCATTAATATTGTTAAAAAATATTTGTTTTAAAAATGTATCACAAAAAATCAGATTTTCTGAAGATAGAGAAGATATAATAATCAAATTAGTCATGATCAAGTATAGACACAAACTTATATTTATTTATTCTTAAAGTATGAGTAAATAACGACCATGAAGAAAAAGACCTATAAGAGTGCAACAATATCTTATTTATAAAACTTAGTAAGACTCCACATCTTTGATGAACGTAGATTGTAACAATTTACATCATATTCTTTTTTTTTTTCTATCTCATTTACACATCTCGAAGGTAGTTATGTATATTCAAAATGATCGCGACTCAATTACTCCCAAACAATCTCCAACCAGAAATCCTTCTCCAACTAGACTGTCAGCAAACCTACTCAAAGCCCAAGGACCAGTCCAAAACTTCATGACTCAATTACTCCTAAACAACCACTTCTTCTACTCACACCTCAAGTCCACTTCTCTTACCCACAAGCTCTTCAAAAATAACAAAATCCATCTCTTCAAAATAACCCACTGCTGCCCAACATCTGTTAGCCCAACTCAATACTCATCTCCTAAACCTATCACCAGGCCCCAACCAATACCCGAAACCAACCTTGATAACCCAAATTAGCTATCTTCTACTATACCAGCTTCTCAACAAAACAAGCCCATATCCACCACTAAAAATCAGTCACTGCCAATAAAAGAAAAACAACATCCAACTCCCATGAATCTTCACCCAAAAGAAGGAAATTTTCCCAACAAAAAAATTATCCTTCCTCTGAAATTCGAGGAGACCATGACAGCTCAAAGAGCTCTCTTTTTGAAATACCTGTTGAAGAAGAGCATTCAAGCTCTTAGACCTCCCCCATCAAAGCATAATCTATCTCATGCAAGCATAAAAATCAACTCCTCTCCAATTTCCCTTGGCAATTCTGCCATAAAAAATTTTGAAGGAAAGCTGGGGTCTATCTCGGAACAGCCCCAGCAAGCCAAATGATCGCGTTGAGCTGGAACTGTCAAGGTATGGGTACTACCTTGACAGTTCAAAACTTGAGGGACTTGGTCTCTCACTATAGACCCAACCTTATCAGCTTGTTTGAAACCAAGAATAAAAAAGAGAAACTTATTAGAGTTTTTTGAAGAATTGGCTTTAATATCTTATTTTGTGTCGATCTTACTAGTCTTTTAGGTGGCATTACATTACTTTGGGCCAATGACATTTCGGTCCACATCATTGAGCATCACCGACATTTTATTCATGCATCAGTTCAAGCAGATCTATCCCACTGTTGGAGATTCACTACTATCCATAGTTGTTCATCATTCAAAGAAAGACAAAACTTTGGCCTATCATCAGTGATCTGGAGAAAAACAAAGACATCCCATGGCTCATTATGGGAGACTTCAATGAAATCAAGCAGCAATCTGAGAAGATTGGGCGAAAGCAGAAAGCAAATTACAAGATTCAAAAGTTCCAAGAATTCCTCAATCATAATGAACTCATGGACATTGAATCTAAAGGATGTCAATAAGCTTAGAGCAATAACAAACATGGAGGAGCCAACGTCAAGAAAAAACTCGATAGAGCAGTGTGCACGACTGCTTGGCATTTTCTCTATCCGAATGCTTGGGTTTCTAATCATCCCCCAATTGGATCTAATCACTGTCCTATCATTCTCACAACTTCCTTCGATCCTGGTTTAAGAAGAAAAAAGTTCAAGTTTGAGTCTTATTGGGTTGAAGATACTAGCTGCAGAAAAGTTGTCGAAGATAGCTGGAATCATCCACAGTACAGAACTCTTCGAAGATGCATTGTTCTCACAAGGAAAAAACTGAAAAATTGTACTAAATCTCTTTTATCCTAGAGCATAAAACAGTTTCCGAACAGTAGAAGGCAAATTGAACTCATTAAAGATCAACTCACCAATCTCCACAATTTGCCATGGTCGAATGATTTTCAGCAAAAGATTGTTGACCCTAAATCCAAGCTGGAAGACCTTTGGAGCAAATAGGAATAATACTGGGCAGCTAGGTCTCGCATTCAGTGGCTTCGAAGTAGAGATAAAAACACCAAATTTTTTCATACATGCACTCTTCAACGCCGTGCGAATACTTAGAGTCCTTGCACCAGATGAAAATTGGATCGATAATCAAGAGGCCATAAAGGACCACATCTAGAATCATTTCAAAGCCATTTACACCTCGGTTGGTCCTAGAAATTTGAACTTTGGTCTTAGCTCTATTTCTCATGTTGTCAATTCAACCATGAATGACGACTTATTTAGACCTTTGATGATGGAAGAAATGAAAGAAGCTTCCTGGAGTCTTATCCCTTCAAAAGCTCCAGGTCTAGACGGTCTAACAGGTATATTTTTTCATAAATACTGGGACCTTATTAAAGATGATATCTTTGCTTCAATTAACAGTTTCTTCAGTGATGGCGAGCATCTTGGAGATATTAATCACACTATTATCACCCATGTCCCAAAGATAACTAATCCTGAGAGCATTTCACAATTTTGACCAATATCATGTTCAAATTTCATCTATAAAATCCTCTCAAAAGTCTTTGCTCTTAGACTTAAACCCTACATGGATAGTATCATATCTCCAAACCAAAGCACTTTCATCCAAGGGAGAGTCATACAAGACAACCTCATAATTGCACAGGAAATCGCTCATCATCTCCGAACTCAAAAAAGTTCAAATTCTTTCAAAGCAGCAATTAAGCTCGATATGAATAAAGCTTTTGATGTTGTTGAATGTGATTTTCTTGAGCAACTGTTGGAAAAACTTGGCTTTCACCCTCGCTGGACAAGGCTTGTAATGTAAGCCATAACTTCAGTCCAGTATCGTATCCAAGTTAATGGGGATTTGCTCCCCCTTCTCCCATCAAAGAGGTGTTAGGCAATGGGATCCTCTTTCTCTTAAAGATGCTTTATATCATTATTGTTTTGCTTCGGGCCAAACCATCAATCTTAGTAAATCTAGCATCACATTTAGCAATAATATACCCCCTCTTGTGAAAGAAGAAATTTGCAATCTGCTTTGCATCCAATGCAACAGTGACTTGGGAAAATACCTTGGCATTCCTTCTTCTTGGGGAAGTTCAAAAAGAACTGCCCTTAACTGGCTTTTAGATAAAATCTCTTCGAAGGTGTAAGGTTGGAAGAAAAAATTCATTTATGAAGAAGGCTAAGAAATCCTTATAAAATCGGTCCTTCAAGCAATCCCTAGCTATATCATGTCTCTCTTTCTTTTTCCTAAATCCATTTGCAAAAAACTTTGCGCCGTTACCGCCAAATTTTGGTGGAGCAAAAATGGTAACAATGGTATTCGATGGACGAATTGGAATATTTTGTTTGACTCAAAACGGGATGGTGGATTAGGATTCAGAAATTTTGAACTCATGACCATCTTTCTCCTTGCAGGTCAAGCATGGAGAATATTTAAATACCCTTTATCCCTCATAGCAAGAATCCTTAAAGGAAAATATTTTCCTAACAAGAGCTTTTGGAATGCTAAGCCTGACTCAAGGCCCTCTTGGGCTTTTCGTAGCCTCATTGCAAGAAGAAATCTTCTAAAAAAGGAAGCATTATGGCAAGTTGGAGATGGCCAGCAAATTGATATCTGGACTGATCCTTGGGTCTCCAATTTTTGCTCTATCCCTCAGCCAAATAACTGTCATCTCAAGAAACTTCATGAGCTTATAGAGAATGGTAGGTTGAGACCTGACTTACATGCCCAAGTGTTTGACAGAGAAACTCAATCAAGAATCCTCAGAATTTCTCTTTCGTTCACACATAGAGAAGACATTATCATCTGGCCTCACACTAAATCTAGGGTATATACTGTTAAGAGTGGTTATCGCAGTCTCAAGATCGTTAATAGACCCTCATCGACGAACCATAGTCCATCCCATATCTTCCCAAGTCAACTTTGGAAAACAATCTAGAATAGGGTGAAGTGCACTAAACCCCCTTATACTTTAGTGAAAGTGCACAACACCCCCTTATAGTTCAAAAACCCATTGAACTAGTCCCTGTATTTTTTAAAAGTACACAACATCCTCCAACAGTTAAAAAATCCGTCATATTTAACGAATTTTATAAACATAACGTAAATACCCTCAATCTTTTTTCATTTATCTTTTTTGTCCTTTTCTTTTTTGTTTAGACCAAAAAATAAAAGAAAAAAATATATATATACAAAAAAAGAAATATATATATGTATATATACATATACACACAAAAAAAAAACTTAATAAACATTCAAAATGAATAATAAGTTAATAAATATACAAAAGAAAAACAGTGGAATGAATGTGTTTTAAATGACAGCCTAAGCAGCCATTAGAAAAGAGAACGATACATAACTACAGCCAACCCCCAAAGGAAAATTCATTCCGATTGTGATGCTGGGTGGGGAATGATATTGTCCTACTTTTTATGTAAGATGCAAATGAGTTTGATTAATAAAGCTCTTATTTACTACTGTAATGGCATAACTACAGATACGTTACCTCTGATTGTGATGTTGGGCGGGGGATAGGGGTGGGTGATGGGTTGGGGGTGCGGGGTGTTGGGGAAGATGATTTTTTTTATTTATTTTTTAAAAAAAGTAATTTGGTCAATTCTTATAATTATTTAATAGATAAATTTGTTAAAAATTAATAAAAATCTCACTTAATGCGTGTGAAATACACTATCCGTTAAATTTAACGGATTTTTTAACGGCAAGGGGGTGTTGTGCACTTTTGAAAAACTACAAGGATTAGTTTAGAGGGTTTTTGAACTATAAGGGGGTGTTGTGCACTTTCGCTAAAGTATAAGGAGGTCTGGTGCACTTCACCCTCTATAATATAAAAGCTCTTTCAAAAGTTAATGCTTTCATATGGAGAGTCTGTAGGAATCTCATTCCAACTAAAGAAAATAAGTTCAAGAATAGATGCTTAGATAGTCCTACATGCAAAATCTGCATTACGGAGCCGAAAACTATTAAACATCTCTTAATTTTATGCCCGTGGAGCCATCTCTGTTGGATTGCATCTCCACTACAATTTTTTCCTAATAAGAACAACATTACAAGATTTGGTACCTGGTACTTGGAGCTTATTCACAAATGTCAAGCAGTGGGATATGCGAAAGGACAAGCTGAAGCAATCATTGGTCATCTCTGCTAGCAAATATGGAAGAGTAAGAGTGCTTTTGTGTTTGATGGTGTTAGAACCTGCCCAATTAGAACAACTACAAATGCTAATCTATACCTCTCTGAGTTCTCTTGAGCCACTCAAGTTAATTCAGAAGCTTGCACTTCATCGTTCATACCTGCCCCAACTCATGCCTCTCATTGGATTCCACCTACCAGAGGCACTTTGAAAATTAATTTTGACACCTCCTTCGATAATACAAAGTTCTCTGCTAGTATTGCTTCCATTTGCAGGAACTATGAAGACAATTTTTTTGATGGCACAACCCATGAAACAAGATGTCAATTCCCTCAACAAGCTGAAGCCTTAGCTCTTCTTAATGCAACCAAGCTTGTGAACTCCATCAACTGTGATAGAATCATTATTGAGTCTGACTGCGAGGAAGTCGTTAAGGCTGTGCATCTAAGCCCTAATCCTAGTTGGAAAATTGAACCTATTATTGCAGATATCAGAGTTGAGCTTGCTAAAAAGAGTGACATCCAAATTCAAATTATCAATAGATCAACAAATGTAGTATCGGATTAGATTGCTAACTAGGCCCGTTTATTTTCACTTCCTTTTGACTGGTTATCAAGTATTCTCTAATGGTAATTCGGCACAGGATTTGTGAAGGAAGACTTCACATATGCTGCAACAATATGTTGTTGATCCAGAAAGTATTGGTTGTTCACAACCATAACAAACAACTTTCTTTCCCTCATCATCATCTCCTTGCAAATCCTTGATCAATACTAGGGGATGATCATGGGTAAAATGATTAATCTCCATCTGTATCTTTTTCTCTCTTTTTTTGGCTATTTTCCTCTCTCACAATATTCAAATGCCGTGATACAAGCCTTCTTTGAGAGTAGTGACCCTATTAAATATGTGAAAGTCAGCTCAAAGGTAGGTGAGACTTCTTCTTCTGTATTCATGCTAAGAGCTTCACCTAACTTCACATTTGAGAGTGACTGCCCTAAAGAAATTAAAAGAAAGCCTAATACAAATCTAGTGAGGATAATGATTTTGCGTGTTCTATTCATACTAACAACAAATACTTCTATTACATTAACTATTGTGTCAATTACCCAAAATAATAAACATAGTGTTATTGTCTATAAAGGTATTACCCACCGGATAATAGCTTTATTCAAAGGGTAAAGGTTCAGGTCAAGCATGAACATTGGGGAAGCATTAGGTATTTAATTGCTCTTAATGCAGGTAACAAAATCTCATCAAAATAAATTTTGACTAAAACCATTACATATAAGAACAATATAAAAAATAATATGTCTTCGTGTTATTGGAATTGCATTGATTATTTTAAAAAAAAATCTTAGCGCATGCCCACATATAATAGTAAAATTATTTTTAAGTACAATTAGGAACAATTAACAAATCTTTTAAATCCACTATGATCAATAGTGAAATTGAGGTATTTCCATAAAATGATTGCAAATGGCATATAGTGTTTTGATTAAAAAAATGATTTTATAATCCTTTTGAGTAATCTATTTTTTCTTCTGCATTTTTATAATACTTTGTCTAATGTAATTTTTTTATACTTTCATATATATAATTTTAACATTTCAGTACATATAAAAAACTAAATATGTAAAATTAACTATACATGTATGTGGGACGGGTTATATGAGATGAGAAATGCTTATCTCCATGCTCTGCTTGGCCCCGTACGGAGATTTAAAGTTGATTCTCATCCTCTACTCCATTTCCCTTTTCCTACCTTAATCCTTGCCCCGTTTGGGGTGAAAATAGGGCATGTACCTGCATAACCCGCCCCTATTGCCATCTCTAAGCTCTTTCCCTTGACTATAAATGTAACTGATCATGATCTTATTGTCCATATAAAATTTGATTTTTTGGGTGGTGGAATAAGGTAATCACTGTACATTCTAAATTTTAATATATAATAGTTCTTTGACAAAAAAATAAAAAGGAATAGAGAGATATCAGTTTGCAAAGTGATTTTTGTAAACTATTTCTTTTGTAAATTGATTATTTTCCTTCAATTAAATAAGCAAAATACAATAAACTTCTTATCTTTTTATTTAGAAGGGTTTGTCCATTGTTCATGGCGTCACATATTATCAATGGCAGAGCTGGATCTTTTGTACTTCTTTTTGTCAGTTGTTGTATGATCTTAACATAGCCCTCAATTATTGGATTGCAAAGGTGGAATATTATAGAGAATATAGCCTTTTGGAATAGAAGACCATAACTTATTCTATTGTAGTATGTTTGTTAAATACAAGTACAACAATGAAAAGGATAAGCAACTACAACAAATATTTCCTGAACCAAGGGATAAGAAACAATTTGATTTAGTCCTGATACACAGCTAGCATATTCACGTGAGTGGATTTGACTTAGTCCTAATATGCCCCCGCAAGAGGGTGGAACCATCGGTGACACCCATCTTGGACCATAACAAGGCAAACCGTGACTTTGGGAGAGCTTTCGTAAGGATATTTGCAATCTGATTATGCGTAGAGATGTGTGAAACGTGCAAGGAACCAGCAGCAACTTGATCACGAACAAAGTGATAGTCGAAGGCAAGATGTTTCATTCTAGAATGAAACACAGGGTTGGTGCAGTAGAAGGTGGCTCCAATATTGTCACAAAACAGATGAGGCACAGAGAGTGGAGAAAAATGCAGCTCACGAAGTAAGTTCGTTAAACAACAGAGCTCAACAGAGGTAGCAGCGACAGAACAGTACTCAGCTTCGGTAGAACTACGAGCGACTGTTCTTTGCTTTTTAGAGCACCAAGAGACTGGACTGTTACCAAGAAACACCATGTAAGCAGAGATTGACGTATAATCATCTCTGTTTCCAGCCCTATCTGTGTCAAAATATGCGGTGAGAGATAGAGTTGACGACTTAGAAATGCGAATGCCAAAATGAATAGTGCTCTTTAAGTAACGCAAGAGCCATTTTGTAGCTGTCCAATGTGGCAGACGAGGACAGTGCATAAATTGTGCCAACCTGTTCACCGCATATGCGATATCTGGGTGAGTGAGTGACAGATATTGCAGTCCACCGACTAAACTCCGATAACTTGTTGACTCAGCAAGAGGCTCCCCAACCGATAAGGTGAGTGACGAGGAAGAGCTAACTAGTGTAACAGAATCCTTAGCCCCAGCCATGTTAAATTTCTCTAGTAGGTCATACACATACTTACTCTGAGAAAGAAAAAGTCTAGTGCTGCAAGGTAAAGCCTCTACGCCTAGAAAATATGAAAGAGCCCCAAGGTCTTTGAGAGAAAATTTTTAAGACAGAGCAGTACTAATATGCTTACTCAATTGAATTGCCTGTGACTAGTAGATTATCCACATATACCAATATATAAGCAATCCGTGATCGAGCAGTATACACAAAGAGATAAGCATCAGACTTGGTGTTAACAAAGCTGAATGATAGAATAAAATTACGCAGCTCATTGAACCAAACGCGAGGGGCCTATTTCAGGCCATAGAGAGATTTGAGCAATTTGTAGACATGTTGAGGTTGAGAAGAGTCAATGAATCCCGACGGTTGAGCCATGAACACGTCCTCCGTAAGAAAACCATGAAGGAACACGTTATTAATATCCAATTGATTCATCGACCAGCCAAGAGAAACTGCAATAGTTAGCACTACTCGTATTGTTGATGTCTTAACAACAGGACTGACAAATCTATCCCTGGTCGTTGATTAAACCCTTTCGCCACAAGGCGAGCTTTGTACTGAGAAATACTGCCATCCGACTCCCGTTTGACTCAAAATACCCACTTGCATCCAATCAAGTTATGATGGGGTTCACGAGGAACAAAGACCCATATAGAATTGCGGTGAAGGGCTGCTAACTCATCATGCATTACTTTGGTCCATTCTTCAGATTTAAGAGCCTGACGAACATTAGAGGGCTCTAAACTACAAGGTAAAGAATGTCTAGTATCTGTAAGGGTGATGAGGTTTTTGAAGCGATGAATATTGTTTTTAGAACGTGTTTGCATATGGTGGCGAGATTGGGGTAAAGGAGCAGTGTTTGTATGAGATGAAGGCAGAGGCACATCAATTGCAGTAAGAGACGGCATAGGAATTACTCGTGTGTTTGTGGGCTGCTGCTCAACAAGCTCAATTCTGGGTACCATAGTGGTAGATTGGGGCACGACACTATAGCAAGAGTCATTTGGAGAAGAGACAGGAGTAACGCAAGGCAGTGGAACATGACATGCAATAGGGAGTCTTGAAGAGCTATCTAAAACGTTAGACAAATGATTGGAGGAGTCGAGAGGCATGACCAATGGAGTAATATCGGGAGCTAAAGATTGTTGTCTAGTGGCAGACTCATGAGGAGACTTTGGGATGGACACGGAAGGAAGGGACCATGTGCTGACTGTTAAAGAGTCAATAGAGCTAGGAGACCTACTCGTAGATTTAGAAGGGAATTGGCTTTCATCGAACCGGACATGACGGGAGTAATAGTATTTGTGAGCAATAGGTTCGAAGCAAATAAAGGAATCATGAGTATTAGAATAGCTGAGAAAAATGCAGGCACGAGATCGACATTCTAATTTATGTTTGGCATAGGGCCGAAGCCACGGATAGCACAAACATCCAAAAGTTCTTAATTAGGCATAATTTGGTTCCTTATTAAACATAGTTTGGAAAGGTGTTTGACCCTTTAGAGTATGAGTAGGCAATCTATTTATGAGAAAAACAGCCGTTTGAAATGCAAAGGACCAAAATAATAGGGGGAGGGAGGCGCGATGCAATAGTGCAAGGCCACACTCCACAATGTGATGATGACGTCTCTCTGCAGTCGAAATGTGTTCAGGCATGTATAAGGGTGAGACAAGGTGTTGAATTCCATGGTGCGCAAATGCGAGTTTGAGTCCATGATATTCAGTTCCCCCGTCAGAATATATAGTAGCGATTTTAGTGTTAAAGGTATTTTCGACCATCAATTTGAAATGACTAAAAACACTAACCACATCAGATTTTAAGGAAAAGGGAAAAAGCCAAGAATATTCGGTAAAATTATCAACAAACAATACATAGTATGAAAAACCATTTACAGAACGAACAGGGGATGGACCCCATACATCCATAAAAATTATTTCTAATGCTTGACTACTGGAAAGACTAGACACACCAAATGGTAGCTTGTGACTCTTGCTAGTATGATAGGAATCACAAGCAGGATTATTAGAAGAAGTTACAACACGTTATTCATGCTCTACCCTGCTGCGAGAAGTGCCCCCGTGGAGATCCTTCACATGAAAAGACGAGGGTAAGAACTCAATAGAAGCATTATTAGAGCGACAAAATTGATTTACCGATATTAAGTTACGATGCATGGAAGGCATACATAGAACATTTGATAATTTAAAGGAATGAGAAGGAGAAGAAATAGTAGCAAAACCAGTGTGAAAAATGTCCAACCCCGTGCCATCAACAATTATAACATCATCGGGGCCTTCATACGGTTGACTAAGCGACAGATTATTGAAGTCACTAATCACATGATACGAAGCTCCACTGTCGAGAAGCCAGCCATATTGAGGAGATGAGGTAGCAACATTGGCCATTTGTGTGGCAAAAGAAAGAAGCACACGTTTAGCAGTATAGCACTGTTGGGCTGAATGGCCCTTTTTATCGCAGATTGGCAGACAACCAAAGGCTTGGACTGTGCAGCGTTATCACCATTAGAGCGCCTCTGATTAGTTTGGCTTGGCTGTGATTTTTGAACAAAATTGTTCCTGTTCGAAGAGGCAGACTTCTTGGAGCTATTAGAATTATATTTAGCAGCATTGGCAGTAATAACAAGTGCAGCACCAAGAATACCAGAAGTTCTCATGTCTTCACGCTTAAGAAATGACTCATACTCAATTAACTTGTCACTCAACTCATCAAAGGAGATAAGCTTGTCACGGGCTCTAACAACAGTAGAGAGTTCCTTAAATGCTGGACCAATACTATTCAATGCGTGCGTAATAAGATACTGCTCAGGAACAAGGGATCCCACAAGGGACAATTCGTCGGCAATGTCCCAAACTTGAGCTAAGTATTTAGTGAAGGGTTGATTGCCACGAAAGAGAAGGGTTAACTGTTCAGCAAATCCCATGATGCGGGACGATGACGGATTCGCATAGTTCTTAGCAAGACGTTGCCACGCTGCAGCAGAGGTAGAACACGAACGAACTATCGTGACAATGTTGTGATTTAAGGATCCAATAATTCCTAGAAGAATAAGCTTGTCCTGCCGCATCCAGAATTGATATGTAGGATTAGAAGATGTCTTGTCGCCAACAGTAAGGGTAGAAGGAATGCAAGGAATGATGCCATCAATATATCCAACAAGATCATAGCCATACAAGAGGGCGTCGAACTGAGTTTTCCAATAATAGTAGTTCGACGAGGTCAGTTTAAGTGGCAATTGATTTGCCACATTGATAGCGACAAGCTGAGGGGTTGTAGTGGAGTCAGCACTAATTTGAGAAGAAGAGAGTGTGGTGATGACTGCACCATTAGTAGCCATTGGAGAAAAGAGGAAGGAAAGAAGAATAGATATGCAGCAGAGAATAGATCGAACTCGTGAGAGTTTTAACCAACTGATACTGTTAAGGCACTCATAACTACCTTTATCACATCTGTTGGAATAGATAATTACACAGATTCAAATGTCTTTGTATTTTAGTCGTTTTTCGTAAAGATTCCACTATATGTAAAATTCTTGTAACTTGCAAATGTTAAATATCAATACACAGCCCTCGACAGATTGGGCAATTCCCTCTATCAACTCTTACATAGTATCAAAGCCTTAGGGGAGATCTTTTTCTGGGCAATCTTTTTCTGCACATAAGACATCTTGGTGTTCCTTCTTGTTTCTCTTATGGCTTCTGATTCTTCCGCTGCAACACAGTCATCTTCATCCCTCGTGGCGAATCTGCCCAAGGTCTCTCAAATCCACCAAGAGATTTCGTTGAAACTCTCTAGCGACAATTTCTTGTTGTGGAAAACTCAAGTATTCCCTGTTCTTCGGTGTCATGGTCTTCTTGGGTTCGTTGATGGTTCGTCTCCTAAACCCACGGGATCCGCCGCCGACCTTGCAAAGTGGATGCGGTTGGACTAGCTGGTTCTTGGATAGCTTCTGGTCTCTCTTTCAGATTCTGTTCTCTCACAAGTGGTGGACAAAACCACAGCTCGTGAGGTATGGCAAACACTTGAGCTTCTCTATGGCTCCCAATCACGTGCAAGGATTCAACAGGTAAAAACTGAATTGCAGTCTCTCGTCAAGGGCACGGCCTCTATTCATTCCCATATTCAATGGGCCAAATCTCTCTCTCTTGTACTTGTTAGTGCTGGTAAACCTGTGGATGAAGACGATCTCATCTTATGGACTCTGCGAGGTTTAGGGTTCGAATACGACCCCATCGTTGCAGCCATTAATTCCAGACCCACCACCTCATCTTTTGCTGAAGTGTGTGGTTTGTTGCTTGATTTTAAGTTAAGGCTTGCAGCGTCTACCACTCCATCTCCTACTGCAATTGTTTTTCATGCTTCACATAACATGCTCTCACTTTCTCCCTCCTCTAATGCTCAACCGCAAGTTTTGCCTCATCAATCTCATGGCCAGTCTCAGAAGAATGGAAATAAGAGTGGTCGTGGCAATCGTGGACGTGGTAGGGGCCGCGGACGTGGTTCATCAAATTCTTCATCTTCAACTACTTCACCATCTTCGGTCGTATGCTATCGCTGCGGCCATCCCTATCATAAGGCCAACAATTGTTGGGCCCTGGATGATATTGTTGCTGTTTCAGCACGTGCTTTTAATGCTATGAATATTTCAAATTCATCTGATTCAAAATGGTACGTTGATACTGGTGCCACACATACTATGACTCCTGACGCCCAAAACCTCTTTGGTAAGCGTTCATATTCTGGCTTCGATACTGTTTTAGTAGGCAATGGCATGTCCTTACCGATCTCACATTATGGTCGCACACCTATTGCTCTGTCCAATGGGTCTATTGTGAATACTAGTGCACTGATTGTTCCTTCATTGAATAAGAAGCTTTTATCCGTCTCACAATTCACGCATGATCATAATTGTTTATTTGTTTTCACTCCATCTGGTTTCTATATTAAGGATATGCAGACGGGGACAATTCTTCACCAGGGACGTCTCAGTGATGGACTTTATTTGTTATCTCAGCCGCAGAAGCATTCTTTTTTTGCTAATAAAGTGCTAGCTTCGATTTGGCATGCAAGATTGGGCCATCCTTCAGCCCGTACACTTCTTCAGTTAAATAAAGTCTTACCTGTTCGGCAGTCTGATTTATCTAGTGGCATATGCAGTAGTTGTTAGCTAGGCAAAAGTCACATTTTTTCCATTTGATAGTGTTAGCTCTCGCTCTACCTCTGTTTTACAAATTATACATTATGATGTATGGGGCCCTGCTCCTGTTACTTCTATGGAGGGTTTTCGATTTTATCTTGTTCTTACAGATGATTATTCAAAATTTACGTGGTATTATCCTATGGTTCGCAAGTCTGATGTTGCTATTCTTTTGCCTAAATTTATTGCTATGGTTCATAATATCTGCAATGCACGCATTAAATTTTTCCAAAGCGATGCAGGTGGTGAATTCATGAGTTCAAATGTACAGGATCTTTTTAGCAAATATGGTATTGTGCATCGCTTATCATGCCCCGGAACTCCTGCACAGAATGGTCTTGCCGAGAAAAAGCATCGCCATATTGTTGAAACTGGGCTTACTCTTTTAGCTCATAGTCATTTATCTCGCATTTTCTGGAATCATGCTTTATCTACAGCCATGTACTTAATCAACAGATTGCCTACTACGATTTTGCATAACAAGTCTCCTTTGGAGATGTTAAATGGGGTTCCACCGGATTATACCTTACTTCGAGTTTTTGGATCATTGTGTTTCCCATGCTCACTGTTTTTGGCCGAACAAAATTGGATTTTAAAAGTGCTCGATGCATTTTTCTGGGATACAGTTCTCACCACAAGGGCTACAAATGTTTTAATCCAGTTACAAATAAAATTCTGATTTCACGGCATGTTGTATTCGACGAAACAGTCTATCCTTCGTCGACTAGCTCTGAGCAGACTGCCAACTTACCAAAGCCATCTTTCAACCTCCAAAAGTTTCCATCAACTTTGCTTGAACAAGGCAACGTTCTGATTTCGCAACAACATGATGTCGCGTCGTCATCCTCAGCTTCGCCTTTGTTGCCTGCTAGTGAATCTTTGAACCAAGACAATCCATTGCTGAATTTGAATGGCATTTCAAATGAAAGCTCCTCAAGAGCAAGTCCTGATGCCTCACCGTCTGACTATTCTAATCATTGTGATGAGTCTATTGTTTCACCTACTATGAATCAGCAAAGTCACATTCGAACTCATCCTATGGTTACCAGACAAATGGACGGCACTCAAAAACCCAAAGTGTTGTTTTCAACAAAACATCCTATCCCAAGTTGTTTGCTCTCTATTGCTACGGCTCTCCCCATTGAGCCGACCAGCTACACTGCTGCTAGTAAAGATCCAAATTGGAAGTTAGCAATGGCAGACGAGTTTAATTCATTGCTCAAAAATAAGACTTGGTCACTTGTGCCTCCCTCCCCTCACTTTAATGTCGTCGGATGTAAGTGGGTGTATCGAGTAAAATAAAAATCTGATGGATCTCTTGAACGCTACAAGGCTCGCTTAGTAGCGAAAGGGTACACTCAACATTCGGGTCGTGATTATGGTGAAACTTTTAGTCCTGTTGTCCGTCCTACCACCATTAGGATTATTTTGACTCTAGCCATATCTAATAGTTGGCCACTTCGTCAGCTTGATGTGAAAAATGCATTCTTACATGGAAATTTAACGGAGACCGTCTACATGACTCAACCTCAAGGCTTTGTTGATCCTGTCAATCCCGACTATGTTTGCAAACTTCATAAATCCTTGTATGGACTTAAACAAGCACCGCGGGCTTGGTATCACCGGTTCAGTAATTATCTTCTCTCAATTGGGTTTTATCATTCTCATCATGATGCTTCGTTGTTTGCAAAACATTCATCTGATCATACTATCATTGTCTTAATCTATGTTGACGACATAATTGTCACGGGGAGTTCATTGATTCATGTTACAAGCCTCATCACATCATTATCTCATGAATTCGAGATGAAGGATCTAGGTCCTCTCCATTTCTTTCTGGGCATGGAAGTTCAAGAGCATCCACATGGTTTGTTACTATCTCAGACCAAGTATTCTATTCAGCTGCTTCAACAATTTGGTTGAGATAGTGCCAAGCCTGTATGTACTCCGATGGATGGGGAACGCCTTAATGACTCTGATGGTGACTTATTATCTGATCCGACAGATTTTCGCCGACTTGTAGGGGCCTTGCAATATTTGACCATGACTAGGCCAGACATTTCATATGCTATAAATTCCATCTGTCAATACATGCATGCCCTTCGCACTCCACATCTAGTGGTTGCCAAACGAGTCCTCCATTATATTAAACATACCGTCTTGGTCTTGTTCTCGCTCCATGTCCTTCCATGCTCTTATCCGGGTACAGTGATGCGGATTGGGCTGAATGTCCATCGACTCGGCGCTCCACTTCTGGAAATGCTATTTTTTTTGGAAATTCGCTGGTTGCATGGAGCTCCAAGAAGCAAACCACTGTATCAAAATCAAGTTCAGAAGCGGAATATCGTGCATTGGCATCTTTGGCATCTGAAATGTTATGGGTCAAGCATGTTCTCGCCTTTCTCAACATCTCACTGTCCGAAGTTCCAACTCTACATTGTGATAATGTTAGCACCTTATACATGGCCACAAATCCCATTATTCATAACCGTAGCAAGCACATTGAAGTTGACATCCACTTTGTCCGTGAGAAGGTTCGTGATGGCACATTCCGATTGCAGTACCTTGCCACGCACGATCAACCTGCTGATATACTGACTAAGCCGCTTTACAAGCCACAGTTTGAGCAACTTCGAGCCTAGCTCCATGTCGCCCTCCCGCCATGAGCTTGTGAGGGGGTGTTAAGGCACTCATAACTACCTTTATCACATATGTTGGAATAGATAATTGCACAGATTCAAATGTCTTTGTATTTTAGTCAACTACGATAGCTTTTCGTTAAGAGTCCACTATATGTAAAATTCTTGTAACTTGCAAATGTTAAATATCAATACACAGCCCTCAACAGATTGGGCAATTCCCTCTATCAACTCTTACAGATACCATATAGAGAAGATAGCCTTTTGGAATAGAAGACCACAGCTCATTCTATTGCATTATGTTTGTTAAATACAAGTACAACAGTGAAAAGGATAAGCAACTACAACAAATATTCCCTGAACCAAGGGATAAGAAACAATTTGACTTAGTCCTGATACACAGCTAGCATATTCACGTGAGTGGATTTGACTTAGTCCTAATAAATATATACCATTTATAGACGTGCATCAGACTGCATCAGACTAATATATATGGACACGCGTATTCATGTGACGTGAAATATCAATCAATGTGTTGCTATTCAATTAAATAGAATTAATTCTCTTTGATGAATGAGGTATGGCCTTTTGGCTATATAAATGTCTTTAACATTAATCTCCCGCAAGAGATCATCCAGACTGTTTTCCTTATACTGTTCCTGTTCCAATAGGAATTTTCACCCATTTTCATTTATTCTCTTTCATTCTCCCTGCCTTTCTCTGATTATGTTAATGTTCTGTCAACAGAAAGAAAGGAAAACAAAGTAATTAGAGAAGCTGAATTTCTATTTCAATAGAGACGCCTTTTGCAGACACAATATGTTATGCTTAACGCCAAGTATATATCTAGGCATACATTTCGAGAGCAAAATATTTTAGCATGTGGCTACGATGTATTTTAATCAGACGTATTTATGTATGTATGTATCCAATTCAGAGCTGTTGATGTTTATACCAATCGATCATAGAAGAAAGATTCTGATTCATTCCGATTAAGCTTCCTTCCTATTGATCATCTTCTCTATTTCAATCTCCTTGTGCTGTGTCATGTGCTGATACTTTAACATTTGAGATTTTATACACAAGGTGAATGATGGCGAAATCTTTTCTGGAACCATTTTTGTAATCATTGTGTTAACCTGTAACTGCAGAAGAACGGCAATGGATGACTTAGCTGCTTATCGCTTAGATACTCAATCTATCATTGGATGATAAGGACATGGGAGAGATAAAAAGTGCAATGGAAGCTCTAAATAAAGTGGATTTAGGCTTGGCATACACTTCCGAAAAGTTGATGAATTTGGACAATCTACTATTGCATGTAGTGGCTTGTGAAAATGATTTTGAAGCAGTGAGTACTGAAGATGATAACTTCCCTCAGGACTTTGTTGAGAAGGCATTTACACTTGATCTCTTACACGCTATTCTAATTACTGAGATACGAGATCAGGACAATTTCATTAGTAGTCTTCAAGCCCTGACCGTTAGCACACTCGATAACATATTTTGTGTGGAGATTCGATGCAATTGTATAATGTCATGGGAGATAAGCTGCATGAATCCGAAGAATTATTAAAACAGTCACACGAGCGTATCATAGAGATGAAGATAAAGTTAGCCGAAGACATATTTTAAGAATGTTGGAAAAGTCTCTTGCTAGAGAATTAGATCTTGAGAAGAAGTTATCTGAACTAAAGCAAAATGAAGAAGACTTAAAACATAAGTTACACTTAACCGAACAAATAGGTATGTGCATGGAGGAGGCTGCAAAGGTAACTTGGGGTAGGTTCTTGGAGGCCGATAATACTGCAGAGGTGCTAATGGGAATCTCAAAGGAAATGGAAGGTCGACTTCAAATGGTTCGCTTTCATATGAATAGTTCGATTACACGAGAGCAAGAACTGAAACTTAATCTCCAAGATTGTTTAGATCAGTTGGATGCCAAAGAGACAGAAATACGAAATCTTAATAGCAGCATTACACAGCTTGTTGCTGACAATTCTGAAGTATATTCGTTAAGGGAGAAGGTAAAACTGCTAGAAGAAACACTAAGAAAATCTGAGTCACAGTTGAAGGAGGCTTATGCATCCAATGAAGGAAGTCAAAATCAAGTTAGAGAAATGGACGATGAGATTGAATCTCTAAAAGAAAGCATCCATGAAGCGGAAAACAGGGCGCAGGATGTCGAGTTCAGAACAACACAATTAACAGAGACAAACATGGAATTAACAGAAGAACTTGGGTTCCTTAAAGGTAGTAATGATAGAAATGCAGAAAAGGTGAGTTTGCACCTTTAGGTATGATAATATGTTTATCTGTTTGAAACATGGAGTCCTCTGTGGGTGATCAATTTTTCTACTTGACATTTGCAAATGGTAATTTTATCACATCTATAACCTAATTTCAGAATATAATGACTCAAGTGGAGGAATCACCCAGCATTGCATCTGCAGTTCAGACTGAGACAATGATGACCCCCACTAGATGACAGTGCTGCTATTGTTCTAAATTCTACAGGCTGAGAATCAGGTAGAGGCTCGGAAGCAAGCCGAATATACACATCTTCATAACAGTCTTTGTTTTCTTACAAGCAAACTGCTACTTTTAACTATTTCTACCACGCTTGATGACATTGATTGGCTTGTTCGCTGTGTACAATTTCTCGGATGCATCACTAACTACGTTAGCATTCATGATTAATGCTGGGTCTGGATTGTTTTCATCTTGTTCCTAAAGTAATCATATTTAACTGCGAAAAATGGAGTGTCAATGAATACATGTAAATGTACCAAACATCAGATTCTTGCTCGTACTATATTGTTAACATTTATGTTTATCTGTATGCGGTGTGGAAGGAAAGGAATCAAAGGATCTTCTGCAAGAAGTTCATCTCGGAGAAAAGTATAGTTGCTAGCATTTTCCATACTATTAGGTTGAAGATTTACAAGTGTAAAAAGTATAAAGATAGTGATACAAATAGACTTTTGTATAGGAATTGGAAGCTTGAGAATGTGTTGATTTAGGCTTCCTTGTTTTTGGTTATTGACGTTATTGTTGAGCTTAATGAATTACATTTGCTTTCCCAGCAAAAAAATATATATATATATTATGTTTATCTGTACACGGTCAATGTGAAAATTTGGAAAAATTCATATGAGAAAAATATATTTTATATTTTTGGAAGTACAATGCTTTCCATTTTCTCTTCTTCATTTTTGTTCATTATGAAACAGCATAATGGTATATAGTGTAATGACCTGGTCATTTGGGGCCAATTAATGGCCACATAATTATCACCACTAATTTATGGCTGAGTAGTTATTAGAAATTTTGAAAAAAAAAATAATAATAAGGATAATTGATTGCATTCCTACTTACTTTAGGACTCTTTCATCAGAAATAGGAAAAAAAAATGATAAGGGATAGAACGTTCAAAGTTTACGTTTACACTTCTTTATCTATCTATAATTGACTATATAAAAATATTGAAAAAAATAATAATTATTCTCTTTTAGGATATAGAATTAGAGAGGACGAAAATTCCTAGTAACATGGTGATTAAACAATAAGTAATTTCTTGATTGGGGTTTTGTGCGGATTGGAAGAGTACTAGTAAAAAGTGTGTTTATTTGGTAGAATACTCGTTTTGTGAATTAATGGTAAGTGAAACTTTCTTTTATTCGTATATTCCTTATTTAAATCTTATCGTGATGATCTAATTAAGATGAATTAGACATGTCCCTATTGTATTGCCTTATTTGAATAATTGACTGTGAGTGATGAATCGCTCCTAAAAATTTATGTATCGTATTCTTCGTTAATTTCCGTCATTTATTTCTAATTTTCCACTCTTGTTTTTTTTTTTCCTAACAGTGCCTATGCGTTTGTAATATTCCTGTACGTGTTGATATTGCTTGGTCGAAAACTTACTGACTTGTTTCCAAACTTTTAAAAAAAAAAAGTTTTGCAATGCCACTTTGTTGCGTGGGGTCCACAGACCCTATTGTCTTCAAATTGCAGCCAACTTGTTTTTTTTTTTTTTTTAGAATTGAACCAAAACAAAAGTTGCAAAGAACTGCAAGTTCCCTGCAGCAAATTTGCTATACCGACTGTAGCGATCGGATTGTACAGTTTGGTCGCTGCAGTCCAAATTATTTTACTTTATCTTTATTTTACTATTATTATTATTATTATTTAATTATTATTACACTTCGAAAAAAAAAAATCATTTTACTTGTAGTATTTAATTATTCTATGAAACTTTACCTTTTAGTTCCTTTTAGTTTCATTCTAAACTAAATGTATTGGTAATCAAGCTAAGTTGATATTTGAACAAGCTCTCATTGACCCTTTGATTGTTCTGTTCTATTTTCCTTCCCTCCCACACTGTCATTATTATGTAAATAATCCATGTCATCTTCTTCCCCAAAATCATATAAAGGATACATCTGAATACTTTCTTGGTTGTGAACTATTAATGGTACTGATACTGTTACGGTACCACTACAAAAATACTGTTACTGTGTTACACTTGCAGATACTGTTACCACTATTGATGCCCCCCCCCCCCCCCCCCCCCCAACTTACTGAACTGTACGTAACAGCATTGGTTGAATGCAACCACAACTTTTATTCCTTGATGTGTCTTGTAATAGTTTATATACCGTATAAGTTTTTGAATGCAACTGAAAATGAAGTGTTTTTTGTTTGGACATCTTACGAGTATTAATAGTGATCTTCTGTTTGATGTGAGTCTTCCTGCAAGTCATACATATTGTTAATATCATCTAGTGCTATACTTTTTGATCTTTTCTATCATCTGTCTTAATCTTTTGTTGTGGGATAAGTTCACTTACTGAACTTTTGTTTGCTCACAATATTTGCTTCTACCTGCTTTTTTTGCAGTTAAAACAGAGTAAGCACTTAGGCAATGGACATCTGAGCATGATGGGCTAAGCTAAAGAGACTTCATTTGTTTCATCTCTACTACTACTAATAGACTGGGATAATCAATTATAGTATTTTTGTTGAATGTGATAGATGAGGAATTTGACCTCCTCTTCTTATTGTATTTGGGGATTGTTTTGTGAATTTTAATGTTATTTTGAGATTGGAGACTTGTTAAATTTTATGGTTTAGTGACTCTGATTATTGGTGTTATGGTTGTGTGCCTAGCGAGCTTGAGAGGCTAGACTCTTTAGGCTCGCGACATGTCACGTACCAGATCCTTTTTCTGTAGTAGGATTTTAGTAGGATTTAAGGTGTGACATATAGAATACTAGAAGTGGATGGTCCATTTTCTGTTCACGGAAATGGAGCAAACAACTGGCCATTTGATCTAGTGGTATGATTATTGTTTTCGGTGCGAGAAGTTTCGAGATTAATTTTAGGAGTTTATGACATTCTCGTAATGTAAAATTTGCTTAGGGCTCTCTTTGAACAAAAAAAAAGAAAAAGGAGCAAGGGAGAATTTTTATATAAAGTACAATGACTATTTCAGATTCTATTCAAGTTTCAATTGCTTTTTATATTGAAAAGATCAATTTAAATTTTAAATTTATTGTTCTAACCATGACTTTTGCCGGTAATGGAATTTATGATCAAGCAAAGTGAAATTGAAGAGGCCTGGAGTATACAGGGGTATGTTTATCCCCGTACTCGGGTAATGTTGGATATTGGGTGGATCAAACATTTAGGGGGTTTTAAATTTAACATTGACGGTAGTACTCAGGGAAACTCAGGGTCAGGAGGAGTAGGGGGAATTATTCGTGACAAACTTGGCCAATGGGTCGTGGGGTTTGTAGTCAACCTTAGGACTTCTTCTAGTCTTCGTGCTGAATTTTATGCTCTTTGAGAAGGTTTAAACTTGGCGCAAGCGTGCCATTTGGAAGAGTTGATTATTGAAACGCACTTTATTTTAGTCATCAACATGATCAATGGTAACCTGCAGAATTCTAATCCTTTGCGCCCAATGGTCAAAGATTGTAAGCGTATTCTTTCACGCTATGATGGTTTCAAGCTTGTTTATATTTTTAGAGAGACAAATAAATGTGCAGATTTTATAGCTCGGTTTGGAAGGGCGCAGTCGCTGGGTACCTCTCGGATTGATAACCCCCCTGAACCATTGGAAATTCTTGTGGAGAAGGATAAAAGGGGAAATTCTTCCCCTAGAAGTATAATCACTTAGCTGGCTTTCGCCTCCAGAAGATTCTTCCCCTACATCGTCGTCACTGAACGGAATAAATGAAAACCCTACCCCTTCCCTATAAAAACGATACTATAGTAATAGGAGTATTAGAAGATTTCACGAGAAGTTTATCATATTTGGACGGAGAGAATAAAGAGACTTAGCAATAGTGGCAGGCTAGAAGGAGGAACAAACTTAATTTTGGTAAAAAATATAGGAATAGCTACCTGAACAAAGAGATTTGTAATGTTTGGGATGTTGATATTTGAATCCTAGCATAGTTCTCTTGACTTGTATTTCTTGATTGTCCATGTTCATATCAGTGAAATTTTTACTTATAGAGAAAAAAAAAAAAAAAAAAAAAAAACATCACTATAGTGAAACCAGCATGGGATTTAAGCCATTCTCAGTCTTTATCTGTAACAAATTAATCAAATTTATTGGTTTTATATATTTATTTAAATTTTGTCTAGGAAAGCAAAGAAAAATGACGAGAAATATATAATCTGAAATTTCGATGAGGAATTTTTGTATATATTAATGGCGTTCAAAGTTCTCTGATTGCTTTGTGATCAGCTAAAACGTGTTGACTAACTAAAATATTTCTTATTTCTTATTTCTTATTTCTTATTATTATTTTTATTATTATAGTAGTATGATCTATTTGTTCGTTACCTTTAATTTTTTGAAAAAATGATTCAATTAGTCCTAAACGTTTGTTTATTTTGATATTTTAGTTTCAAACTTTTTAAATCGAACACTTTAATCCCAAACATGTTATATAAGGGATACTATTACTCCATTAACTCGTTTCTTTTAAATTTTTCAGTCAAAATTTGACTGAAAAGTACATAATTGTCACATAATTATATGTAATTTATTTTTTATGCTGTCAAATTTTAAACACAATTATCAACTTCATTCAACACAGGACAAAAAAAAAAAAATACATAAAATGATATTATATATGTTTCATGCAGAGTAACAATAATGTATACAAATTACACTCGAGTAAAGAAAGAAAAGAGAGAATAATATATTACAGGATTAATCGTTTTATGATTAATTTTCAGATCATTCACCATTCATTCGAGATTCATATACATTCATTCATCGCTATCATCGCTATCATCGCTTTCATCGCTATCATCGCTATCCTGTTCTGGATTGGACACTTCCCTACCAGAGTCGATAATCTCACAAACACATGGTCGACAGAGGGGTAACAAGCAACTTTCACATTCAAAGACCGTGTATCCACTCAAATCTGTACCACACTTATCACAGTGGGATTTATAACTAGGTTTCCTCCTATAGGTGAGAGGATGTGGGTGATAGTCAATTTGAAGTGCACCCCCAAACTTCACACAACTCACGAAGCCAATTCTAGGAACGCAACGAGGATGGAAAGAGTTGTCGCATTCACGACAATGATATAGCCAGCGCTTGGGATGAATTTCGTACTCACACATGTCGCAAATAAATTCATCCGGATGATAATAAAAAGGTGGAAAGCTTAGGACAAGAGGATGTTCATCCCACCTGTGTCTGACACTCCGAGGTAACATTGCGCATTCCATTGCCAAATTGAAGTCGCAATGCTCGCAACCGAAATTGACGTCTCCATGGTACTCCAAACAACCTTTGCATAACTTATCGGAAATATTACGTCGAACAAGGGGGTGGCGGTGAGCTTCATGTTTTATTGTACTAGGAAGAAGAGCGCATTTGATGTCCAGCAAAAAGTCGCACTCCTTGCACTCATAGAAGAACCCATTAAAACTCCATTTGCAGATTGTACAATTAGAAAAACGAAAAAACTCCTGGAAATGGCTGAGGGAGAGTTTGTGCTGTGGATGATGGGAAGATGATAGCTCTTTTGGTAGCTGAGCACAATCTAAATGGATCAAGTATTTGCATTCACCACAAGTATAACATGTAACTGAAATGGGTTCACCGCAACCATCGCACACTGTCTCCTGATCATCATCGGTCATTTCTGTGTAATCATCTTGGACACTGTCGAGAATCAAAGGGTGATCATGGCTGAACTGGTTAATTTCTGTTGATAATTCAATCTGTGGGATGCTATTTTGCTTGAGGAAATGTCGAATCAGTTGTGAAGATAATGTCTCCGCAGGCAAGCAGATCAAATCTGGTGTGACCCCACCATCACTAGAATTATAAAAAAAAGGCATTAATTGTTAGATGAAATTAGCAGATCGAGCAAGTCTTTATACTTATGATTTTTAATGGTTTTAGGCCCTGGAAAACAAAAAGAAAGAAACTCAAGTGAAGAAAGCATGCAGATTATGGATTCTGTTGTCATTCGAGACGGATCGATTTTGATGCAAACATTGATGGTTTAAGTAAATCAATTAGACTATTCCATGGCAAAAATTACACAATTGCATAAATATATATTCTATAACCAAGAAAAAGTGAGAAAGCAGAAAAGAATTAAGAGAGAATCTTACGAGTTAAAAGCATCCTCTTGGGACTCAGATGTGATGCACTTGAGATGGACGAAGTATCTACAAAGGCCACAATAATATACCCAATAAAGTGGGTGTAGTCTTTCACGACAGATATCACAATCAAATCCGTAAGACCGGTATTTTTCAGGAAGACAATAAGATAGGGAGAGACGGTGAGGGTGGTCTTTGTGCGACGAGCTGATTGGAAGTGATCCACAAGTCTTGTGGATCCAGAATGAGCATACAGTACAATCATACAACTCATCTTTCTTTTCTATGCCGCAAGCATCACAGTTGAATAAAGCATTCTTTTCTTGTGTTTTAAGGGGTGATGATGGCTTGTGTGTTTAAATATTGTGTCCTGATGGCTAGTGTTTTCAGATGTGCCTTCAACACTTTGTGCACATAAAACATCCACATCTACACTTGGAACAGTGATAGTTAAAACGACGCCAACCTTTTTTGCAGATATCACAATAGGATTCTTCATAAGGTGGTTCTGCAAAGAGTTTAAGTGGGTGTTGTGGATGCATTATATGTGTAATCTCTAATGGTAATTCGGCACAGGATTTGTGAAGGAAGACTTTACATCTGCTGCAACAATATGCTGTTGATCCAGAGACTACTGGTTGTTCACAACCATAACAAACAACTTTCTTGCGCTCGTGATCATCTCCTTGCAAGTCCTTGATCAGTACAAGGGGATGATTATGGCTAAAATGATTAATCTCCATGTGTGTTTCACTCTTTGTTAACTTTACTCTCTTTCTGTCTCACAATTCAAATGCCACGAATGCAAACTTTTGAGAGTAATGACCCCATATAAATAGATCATGAAAGCCAAATAATTAATGTTTGTGAGAATAAACTTTTCGTGTCCAGAAAGTGATGTCAAATTGGTAATTCATAATTTGCTTCAATTGTTCATTGAGAATATAATTTTTCATTTTCACCAAGTTATACCAATTGTAGATAATTCTTACCTTCCGTAGTGACCAAGTGATACCAAATTCTTTCGATTTCACTTTTAAAAAGCTTAAGTTTAATTTAATTAATTGAGACTTGACTCCTCTCTAATTCTATTATCTACAATTTCATACAATACTTATTCTGATCAATATCATGTGTCACTAAATCTCATCTATGGACCACATTAATTTTGCTAAACCAACTTTTCAACCATAGTTAGAAAGTATTAAATATCGAATCTAAACTACCATGTTTAATTAGCAAACAAATATGGAAGGATAAGATATATATATATATATATATATATATATATATATATATATATATATATATATATATATATATATATATATATATATTTTTTTTTTTTTTTTTTAATATCTGTAGTACAATGTTCTCTCAAATTTTCATTCTGACATTATTGTGTGAAGTTACAGCTAAACTATAATTTGTAGGACTTGTAAATTCCCTCCCAATTCACTAAAATTTGAGATAATCAGAAATAAAATTACTAAATTTAGACCATTAATATGAGTTTTTTTTTTTTGTAATAATCGACATGAGATTTGCTCAAACAAATATTATATGACTTTTTTTTCAAAAAAGAAAGAAACAAGAAATCATATGACTTGGAAAAATAATCTAATGGCTTCATTTCTTCTTTTTTTTTTTTGTCCAACTTCTATATTATTTTATAAGTGATGCTTCAAGCACTTTTGGAAAACGTAATTCTTAGAGCACAAAAAAATAAATGGGTCATTTTCTTGCATTTTTTTATTTTGTTTATACATCTTATATATTGTCTATATAACATATATTGCATCATTTTCTTACATCTTATATATTCTCTATACACATGACCCTTGCATTTGTCGTTTTCCTTTTTTTTTTTTTTGTAATCATATGCTTCTATATTTATTTGGTAATTAAATATGATAGTTTAGATTTAGTATTTAATACTTTCTAACTATGGTTGGAAAGTCAGTTTAACAAAATTAATATGGTCCGTAGAAGAGATTGAGTAACACATGGCATTAATCAGGAGAAGAATTATATGAAATTGTAGGAAATAGAATTATAGAGGAGCCAAGTGCAATTAGTTGTAGATGATATGGTATAAATCTCTTACGATAGCTCCGAGTACACAATTAGCAAAATAGAAGAACCACATGGTGCTTTTTTCGGGGAACTCCTCTAACAATCAAATTAGTTATAGAATCACTTTGTATTCAAGCATCCTCAGTTTGCTTCAATGCCTTCCTTTGATACCCACATTTTCTTTTACATAGTGTATGAAAGCACTTGTACTGTGTAATTCATTTGATTTATAAATGAATTCCATAAGAATTTGTATTGAAAAATGAATTCTCTTATTTGGAATAGTAATTTGCAATACATGTGCATGGAATTGAAATTAAAATTTGTATTTTACTCAAATAGCCCTCCTTTATTCTATTGAATTTATAAAATTTAGGAATGATAAATAAGAAATTTTGAACTATCTAACAAGCAATAGCATGGACTATTGATGCCTTGACTTATTGATCAATTATTTTTTCTTCGTGTTTTATTGAAAGAAGAATGGTGAGGGAGAAGGTTTGAAATATATTTTATTTTTTTATATTTGTATTTGAGTCAAAGTTAAACTTAAGTGTAAAAAAAAATTAAAGGGTAATTTTGTCTTCAAAAGAAAAGAACTAACTTAAAAAACATTGATTTGTAAATTCCACTTTTTGAGCAATGATTTGGGTAAGCCTTGAGCAAATCTAAGATTTACAAATCCTGAATTTTTAATTTTTTAAAGTGATGTTTTGAAACATAAAAAGTTGAGTTTGTAAATGAATTCTGTAAAATTTTGTGAAATTCATTTGTTTCAAATAGTCATCAAATACACAATATCTTTGTTAATATTGATATATATTCTCCAGACAATACTATAAATTTTTACCATATAAATGATAGTTGAACTATTACCCCAATGAAATAAAGCATAATCCTATCTTTTCTTTTTTAAATGCGTTATTGGTAATATTTCAATTTTTAAAGGAATAGTATTTATAGGACTCTTGTAATGAAGATGCGGTTTGTGCCTTCTTCTAGTTTAGACTGAATGATGGGGCAGGTAAGTCCCCCATCTTCCTGTGGAGGTAAGGTCTATGTCCCCCTCCACTTTTATATTCTCTTTTTTGGGTAATTAATAAAATTGCGAAGGGAAGTCCCTCTCCTTTTTTTAAAAAAAAAATTCCATTACTAATTACACATCCGCTACTCATTTTTTATGATCTTATTATTATGTCTTATCCAAAGCCTAAACAATTACACTAATGGCACGCTCTCTAATGCTATTACATCATTTAAATGACTTAGCACCCCCTCTGTGTTTTGTCAAAAGTGCATAATACCCTCCTGTGTTTTAAAAGATAGTTGATTACCTCTCAGTATTTTATAAAAGTAGCTGAATACCCTTCTGTATTTTAAAAGGTAGCTGATTACCCTCATGTATTTTATAAAAGTAGTTGATTACCCACTGATTCTCTGGTAATTGAGATACCAAGGTTCGAACTCATAAGGTGGGGGCAAGTAAGGGTGGGGGAAAAAAGAAAAAGTTGGTAATTCATACTTTGCTTCAATTGTTCGTTGAGAATATAACTTTTCATTTTTACCAAGTGATACCAAGTAGATAATTCTTAATTTTCGTAGTGATGAAGTGATACCAGGTACTTTCGATTGCACTTTTGATATGCTTGAGTTTAATTTAATTAATTACAGAATTAATCCTTATGGCACTTCAGTATACCCTTAATGAGGACCAACTTGATTAGTTGTGTAGTTTAAGTTAATGAAATTATAGTGTTGATGGTGTTAGAATTTTTTTTAAAAAAAAGAGTTTTCTTCAATTTTAAACAATGCATTGAATCTAATTTTATTCTTTCTTCTTTAATTTTAAATATTGTAGGGATTTTATTATTAAATATTATACTTCTTTCCAACAACCCATGCAAGAATTAATCACCAATGCTATTATTCATAATATGTCTCGCTTATAAATATTTAATATGAAATCCTAACTATCTCTTTCAAAAGCCTATTCAACCCTTTTTTTCTTTTTTTTTGGTTTAGGTATAAAGGAAGACGAAATCGTGGTTCAAATTCAAATCCTTTAATTAAAATACTATACTCTCTTACTTGATTATTCCAACCAACACTTGAGTGTTATTCAAGCTTATTTTGAGTTTCGAATACTTTAGATCCTCATCCTTTATTTACCTCTAATCTTGCGTCCCCTTTTTCTCTGGTCATACACTGATCTTCTTTGACCTGTGCTAGCTCTGTGAGAGTTTTTTTTTTCTTTTGTTTTGCCTTTTCCCTCATTTCCATATAGGTAACCATGTATGTTTATATCTATACGAGCAATGTTAGATGTCACCCTTTTTCTATCACTAAATTATCACCTTCTAGTTGGCATGCCTAGTTGTCATGCCAACTAGATAAATTTAGTTCATTTCTCTCTCTTCATTTATTTACTTTATTTAATTTCTCTCTTTTCTTTTATTAAAATTTCTCTCTCTTTGTTTTTCCATTTTTCTCTCCTTAATTAGCGTTTACTATATTCTCTTTCTTTCTCTTCTGTTTTAGCCTTCCATACATCAGTAATTTTTTTCCACTTAAAAATCACATAATTGGTTATTATGAAAACACTTTTGTTATCTCCATGTTTCTCTTTTTGATGTAGTGAGCACAAATATATATTAATAATGTATGTTTATATCCTTTACTTCACAATTGACTATGTCACTTCAATTGATATGCCAATAAATTCTCTCTCTCTTTTTTTTTCTGTAGAAATAATATCTTAGATTTCATCCTAAAACCCGACCTTAGTCTTATATTTTCTAAAGAAATATTAGCTCTTCTCAAAGCTTCCGTCCTTAGACTTAATTAACTTACTTTTTTGCAATCTCAATCATATTTTTCATATTTTCATTTTATGTAATTCTCTTTAAAACTAAAAGAAGATTAAACATACTAATTTCGCTATGTTTTTGTTTATTACTTTTTATGTGCAACATAGAATTATTCTTCTTTTTGGTGCTAGTATATAATAATGATAAGACAAGTGAAAAAATTGTATAGATATCAAAAGTCAAAGTTAAAAAAGGAAGAAACTTTAATTAAGGGAGAGAAAAAATGGAAAAAATAAGATAGAGAAATTAAATAAAGCTAATAAATGAAGAGAGAGAAATATAATAAATTTATCTAGTTGACATGACAACTACACATACCAACTAGGAGATGATAATTGAGTGATAAAAAGAGGGTGACGTTTAATATTACTCTTTTAAAAAATATTTTTGCGAAGTTATTTTTACATAATGCAAAAATTCATTTTCGTTTTCTTTCTCAAATATACCCTTTCATACTTTTTTAAAACCAACATTTGCCCTTAAAATTTTTAAAAGCTCAACATTGTCCAATTTAAGCTAAACAACTAACAACTTTTTTTCAACAACACTTTTAACCAAAGTTCTATATCTCAAAAACTAAAATTTCACATTTAAATCAAATACTCTATCACTTTGTATTCAAGCATCCTTATTTTGCTTTTATTTCAGAATCACTTTATATTCAAGCATCCTCATTTTGCTTTTATGTCCTCTTTTTTGATACCCACATTATTATTTATAGTCATCACATGTACAATATCTTTGTTAATATTGATATATGTTCTCCCGGTGATATAATAAATTTTTATCATATAAATGAGAGTTGAAATATTACCCGATGTTGTAAAGCAATATCCTATCTCTTCTTTTTTAAAAAATTATTTAATTAATATAACTCCGGAAAATCCGAAAGAAACATCAATATCATTTTAAGTGAGAAGGTCAACTATGTCAATATCTTATGGAAGTGTTTTTTTAAAAAAAATAAAAAATAAAACTAATTTATAACGAAAATCACTCATTTACTAGTTACATGTCCACTACTCATTTTTTATGATCTTATTATTTACGTCTTATTCCAAAGCTTAAAGAATTACATTAATGTGGATCTCTATTACATAATTTTATCGCCAACCAGTAGTAGTAGCTCTCTAACTCTATTACATAATTTTATCACGGATGAACTACACTAGCCTCTCCTGTGTTTTTAAAAATTACACAATATCCTCTTGTTATCCAAAACTTGTATAATACCCTATTGTGATTTACTAAACTTAGTCCACGTGCCTCCTCCCCACCTTTTCGGCAACAGACAATGGAACTACACAAAAAAACTTAAATGCCCTTAATTCTTTTTCTCTCTCTCTCTTTTCTCTCTTTTTTTCCTCCTTAATTCTATATACATATATATGTGTGTGTGTGTGTGTGTTATATACACACACATACCAAACCAAAAAGAAAAAGAGATATATAAATAGGGTGGCTGGGGGTTAACAGGGTGAAGTTGGGTAGAAAGGCTGATGAGATGGGGTGGGGTAAGGGCCTGACAAGATGTCAATGGTTGGTGGTGGGGTGGGATGAGGTGGGGGGCTGATAATGTAAGGGGTTGGGGAAGATGATCAGAATAAACCTCATGGGTTTGCCAAGTGATGTCGAGTTGGTAATTCATACATTCAGACGAGTTCAAATGTCATTGGATAAGGGAAGGTGGTGGTGAAGGGAAAAAGTTGGTAATTCATACTTTACTTCAATTATTCATTTGCGAATATAATTTTTCGTTTTCACCAAGTGATACCAAGTAGATAATTTTTACTTTTCTTAGTGACGAAGTGGTACCAGGTTCTTTTAATTGTACTTTTGAAATGCTTAAGTTTAATTTAGTTAATTGTAAAGAATTTATCATTATACTAGTTCATAACTGAGTACTAAAGCTGAACATTTTTGCTATGTTATAAGCTATAGTGAGAGTGTCTCTTATATGTAGAGTAATCTATCTTGGTCATTGGAAGACTTTCCAAACTCATCTTACTAGTGCATGTGTAATGCATTAGACTGGAAACATTGATCGATTTTCTCGGTTAGCATAAAATTAGAGCACAATATTGGTCAACCAAGTTTTAAAAAACTGCAAGCGTATGAGTTAGTGTCATACATGATTAAGTGTGAGAATCATATCCATAGCCTCAGGAAGGCTTCTAAGTGAATTCTAGTAGAGTTTGTGTGAAATTTTACAGGGAGAATACCTTAAGTGTGGAATGAGCTTGTCAAACCACTTAAAAATCCTTGCACAGAAGAGAATTTTATTGTAGCATTGCAAATTTTAAAAGTAGTGTATTACTTTAATTTCTTAATCCTAATTCAACCCCTATTAGTATTATTACCTCCAATAATATCTCAGTTGTTAACTAACTTGTTAGATTCTTCACAATAAGACTTGATGTTAAAATATGAAAAACTGGTAGTAATATTCGAAATACGTTGGTGTGGCTCTAGAATTAGTTACAAGAGTTTTATGGGAAGTCGTCTTCACCAAATTAGGCTTTTTTTGGATTTTATTTACTTTGCTTGAACTAAGTAGAATGACCCTTTTCTTTTATTGATTTTTATTTTCTTTGAAAGATAATCAATATTATGAAGTCGGTACAGGTATGGATTACGTATATTTTAAAATCTTATATTGGTGAATGTTTTGGATTTTTTGATACTAATTATTATTATCCTTAATTGTATCATGTTCTAATTTAATGCATAAAAATTATGGTCTTATTGTTTGAATCACTAATTTTTGTGTTCAATCAAATTATTATCTATTCTACATAATTGCATGACATAAATCTTTTTAAAATAAGTTTTAAAACAAATAATGTGTTTGGCAACTATAAGGTGAATAGTACCAATTACTATTCTCATGAACAATGACCAGGGTCAATGTTCACTGGAATAGTGTGTGACCATCAAGTCACTTGACGTAGGGAGTTTTATGAGTTACATTGATTTTTCTATAAACATAAAGATTAAGATTTGGGACCAATTAAAACATGTTTCAATCATGAATACCTATAAAACATTTTTTTCTTTCACTTTTCACTTAAGCTTTGATAAGGACTACTATGTACCACTTGCACCATATCTTCAAGGTTGTGACCTAGCTAGGGTAGAATGAGATTTGAGCCCTTTTTAAGTGGGGTTTGAAATACACTAAGTTCTAGGTAACGCATTATCTTTTCGTTTGGATTCCCTTTCGCTTGTGATGGTCGAGTCAATCTAGCTAGCCATCTTTTAACTATATTACTAGTTGTCACCGTAACTGTATGTGGGTTTCAACATAGTGATTTAATGGGATTTCAGATTTTGGAGTATGGCTCAACATTTTTGCACTGTGACTATAGCTCATTTTTGCACCTTTTGCTTGGCATACACTTATCCAAAACTAAATAAATAAATAAAAATATTTTATAAAGTTCGTTTTAGTTATGGCATGGTATTTGGATTTACCTTTCTTCTAATTGTATTATTTTGCGGATTGGTGAGGAATAGGTCTTCTTGGAAGGGCACATGTATAAAAGACTACCTTGGTAGTAGGACATCAGTCTTTCTTTTATGTTTTTTTGTTAATAATTGAGAGTTGTGTCTCCCCTTATGGTTGAAATTTTTAGTATAGTTATTACTATAGTTTTATGATCTTATAAATGCTTATATTTGTAGGTTTATTCAACAATTTATTTTGAGACTCGCGTATTTTTAGTTAGTTTGATTGGTTTAATCTTTATTTTTGAAATTAGAGCCTTGTGCGCTTAGGACGGATACCTTTTTTAAAAAGTTGTGCAGTATAAGTAGAGATTAATTTTACAGCAAGATGACTAATATGCTTAATCAATGAAGCTCTGAGATGAAAACTAAAAACAGGATGCAATAACCTGGTGTAGAGTGATTCTGTTACAACTCTGTTACAGGTGAAGTTGCAACATTAGCTGGAATATTTGTTCAATCACAGACTGTTAACAAATTGTTTCTCTAGTTGCTTAGTTAGTTTATTCCACTTAATGTTCCAACATGAGTAGTAACAGTAAACAGCAGCGGAAATAATAAAGCTATAACAGTAATAAATAACACCAAGATTTAACGTGATTCAACCGTGCGGTTTACGTCCACGGGACCTCCTCTGGTGCAACAAACCTGTTCATTAAGAAACAACAAGTTACAACATCAATGGACTTACACAAATAAAGACTCCCTTTTGAGCTTTGACACCTAGATAAAGAACTCCTTAACGAACTTCGGTTTGGCGAGCTCCCCTCGACTTGCAACGTTCTCTCCCGAGGAATACACCTTTTTCTCCCGAAGAATGAATAAAAGAGACAGTAAACTAATCACTCAAAGACTCATACAAATCGTTCATGATATACTGTCAAAATAAACAAAGTTGCAACACTTAATACAATCAAAGACTATAACACAAATCGTGTTGCAACATAACTTGGAACACCGGACAGAAAACTCTCTTGTATTTTCTCTTGTTGCTCTCTGTTTCTACCTCTACTTTTCTGCTGTGATTGCTGCTATATAAATACAAGATTGCTGCTGCATATTGTCTTGGGTTGCAAGAAAAGCCTTTACTCATAAAACCCTATTTTTCTTTTCCTTGTGAGTATGCAATAAATGTCATTCCTTAATTAGCACAAATCTTCTTCTCATATGGTAAGTTACCATAAGATTTTTTCTGCACAATATAAAAGGTAAAAGCATAAGTTATGGTAATATCATAAGTTTTGCAAAACATAGCCAATCAATAATGGCCTTAATAATCTCCAATCAATTAATCAATCGCCAATCAAGCTAATTGGCTCAACACCTTTCTTTTTTAATTACATGACAGCTGCATCCAAAATCGTCTTATTAGTGACATTGGGGCGTGTCAGGAGTAGAAATATAGTTGAAACCCTCCCTGGTTCAAAAACCACTGGAACATTTTAGGCCCAATGCCTTGGCTGCTTCCTGGCCATAGATGAGGAGAGAGCAAGAGCTATTAATTAGCTAATCTAGTACAGTGGATGACATACTTCCAAATGATGGAAGTGATAACCAAGATGGTTGATGTGAAAAAACATTTCAACATTTTCTTCATTTAAAGTATTTCTTTAATTATTACATCAAACGATAATCATGATTATGATTATGCTGAAATAGTCATTAGTCTTTTACATAGTCGATAGGACTCAGACCTCATCAGTCCAAACTAACTCTCCATGTAGGAGTGTTGAGTATTTCGCGTTGTAACCAATATGGATCAACAACCTCTTTCTTCTCTCTCAGCCTCTGGAAGAAGCTCCTCCACTGATCCATGGTACGCCTTAGACGAATACTCTTTTGACCTCCAAAGAGAAACTTGATCAATAAACATATACTGAAAGGAGGATAACGGATGATGATTCATGTCTGAATCCACTGAGGCAGCGCAAGCACATAAGCAATAAAAAGGAGCCCTGGTATCTAATCAGCTAAAACTTCAGAAGTAAAACTCGGGCCTCCATATAATGATAGAAATCAATCCTCTCTCATGAACGAAGTCTTGATATTCATATAATCGTCCATTTCTTCGTCATATTTTAATCCAATTCACAAGGTAATTAAAAAATATGTATCATCATTATTTTTACATATATTTCCAGGTTTTTAATCTGGTCCAAAGGGTTGAATTATATGTTTCAGGTAAAAATTACTGCAACGCTGTACCAAGAGTCCAAGCTCTCCCAACTTAGTAAATGAGAGAGAAATCCCTCTTTAGGCATCAATTAATACTTATGGATCAATTTGTCACTCCTGTAAGATTTACTATTTTAAGAATTTTTTCACAGCTTTTAACTGTGAGTATCCTTGCTGCTAAGGTTCACACTTTCAGATTTGTAACTAAAATTTTGCCTACCACTGGGGAGTCTATGGATGTAGAAGCCAGCCTGTGCAGGAAACAGCCACTCAACCATCACCAAAGGCAAAAGAAAAACTTATGCAAGCTAGTTTATTCGTGATATGAAATTGGAGGATGCAGATCACAATTACAATTATACTGTTTGGTTGCAATGCAAGTGCTCAGATTAAGCTGGGTTTTGTTGACAAGTTACTGATGTGCTGGCAGTTCCAAAGGAGAAAGAAAACGCAATGCAGGGGACATGGCAAGGCACACAAACACACACAGAGGAAAGAGGAGAGAGAGAGAGAGATTACCATAAATACAAAGCCAACAGTTGCCAGTATTATCACTTGCATAAGCTCATCTAAAATCCCTCGAAGACCTTCATCATCTGAATCACCGGAACTATCACCACCCCCATCCCCACCACCACCACCTGGAGGATTTCCGCCACCGCCACTGCCACCATCATCAAAGTATTCTTGTTTTTTCATCTGCTGACGTAACACATCTTCTATTGACTGGTCTTTCTTTAAATTTCCCGTGGCATTCTCAAGAGCCTTCCACGGAGAAGCCTGATGCCAATTTGAGGACAAGTGAGTTGACTTTGGAATCTTCTTCTTCGAATAATATTTGAGAGGCGGGGGGTTTGGATTTTTATTTTGGAGGGGCTGGGGAAGGATGTGATTAAAAGAGACAAAGATAACTACACCGGAGACAATGTTGGGTATCGGCGCAGCGGAATGGTCGGGGACAAGCAGTATCACGCAGCTAAAATATGAATGAGAACAGAGAAAGTAGAGACACAAAATTTACGTGGAAAACCCTCAAACAAATCGAGGGAAAAACCACGGGGCAAGTAATGGAGGATTTCACTATGATGTGGAGTATTTTACAATAACCTTCTCTCTAATATAAGGAGAGAACAATATCACTCTCTCAAATAATAGGAGAAACTAACTCTCACTCACAAATATAGAACAACAAAAGAGGAAGAAAACTACTCAAGAGAAAGCTTATGTTTTCTCTCTAATTTGCTATGCTTGGATGATACTAAATGGTAAGGAATGAGCTTCTATTTATAGGCTCATTCCATACCCAAAATCAAAGCAAAATAGTAGTGTGAAAAGTATTTTTTATGTGCCTAATTTTGCACCAAACTTTGATGCATAAATCTTCCTTTCTCATTGCCTTTTGTTTTCTTTTGACCAAATGCTCAAAGTGAGCTTTAACTAACTCACATTCTCCCACTTAAAGTTCACTTTGGATGATCTTCAAATCTCTCCATACTTGTCAATTCCATGTTGCTTACGTCTTTGCTAGGCCAAATGAGGATCTACTCCAAACAAACTTGTCAACGTTGATTGGCTTTGTCATGACATCTGCTAGGTTCTCGTTGGTGTGAATCTTCTGCATATCCACACTCCCTTCCTCCACTACTTCTCGAACAAAGTGATATTGAACACCTATGTGTTTCGTCCTGGAATAAAATGCTGGATTCCTTGCAATGTGCAAGGCACTCTGACTGTCACAAAACAAGGAAATTTTCTCTTGTTTGTGCCCGAGCTCCTCCATTAACCGTTTAATCCAGATTGCTTCTTTACAAGCTTGTGTAGCTGCCATGTATTCAGCCTCTGTTGTAGATAGGGCCACAACAGTCTGTAATTTAGATATCCAGCTTACTACGCCGCCTGCGACTGTAAACACATAGCCTGTAGTGGACTTCCGTTTATCGGAATCACCTGCAAAATCCGAATCAACAAAACCCTTGACAGTAAATTCTGATCCTTCAAAACATAATGCAACATCCGAGGTCCCTTTGATGTATCGTAGGATCCTCTTAACAACATTCCAATGCTCTCTACCAGGATTCGCCATGAACCGACTGACCGCACCAACTGCTTGAGCAATATCTGGTCTCGTACATATCATAGCGAACATGAGACTTCCCACTGCTGATGCATACGGTACTCGAGACATTTCTATCCTCTCCGCTTCAGTGCTAGGACACATACTTGAGGATAATTTGTAATTGATAGGAAGCGGGGTCGAGATTTCCTTGCAATCTTTCATATTGAAGCGCCGCAAGATTTTCTTCAAGTAATTCTTCTGGGAAATCCATACCTTCCTGCCTTCTCTATCTCGGTGAATTTGCATCCCTAAAATCTTGTTTGCTGGTCCCAAATCCTTCATATCAAACTCCCCAGCCAACTGTGCCTTCAGTTCTTGGACCCGATCTTTACTGGGACCTGCTACCAGCATGTCGTCCACGTACAACAGCAGAATGATAAAATCATTATCGCCAAACCTCTTGTAGTACGTACAATGGTCTGAATTGAGTCTGTTGTACCCAAGGCTAATCACGAAGGAATCAAATCTCTTGTACCAATACCTTGGCGCCTGCTTTAAACCGTACAGAGATTTGGTCAACCTGCAAACCAAGTTTTCTTTTTCTTTCTCAACAAAACCTTCTGGTTGAAGCATGTAAATCTCTTCTTCAAGCTCACCATGAAGAAAAGCCGTCTTTACATCAAATTGTTCTAGATGTAAGTCTAACACAGCACACATGGCCAAGACTACTCTGATAGTTGTAAGTCTTACCACAGGAGAAAATATCTCGTTGAAGTCAATTCCTTCTTTCTGAGCATATCATTTCACCACCAGTCTTGCACGATATCGCTCCACTTGGTCATTACCATCTCGCTTGATCTTGTAGACCCATTTGTTACCAATGGCTTTCCGTCCAGGTGGTAGTGGAACAAGCTCCCACGTCTTGTTTCTATGTAGAGCTTCAATTTCTTCTTGCATTGCTGTCATCCACAGGGCAACATCGGGGCTTTTTATAGCCTCGTGAAAGGTAGATGGCTCTCCATCCTCCGTTAGAAGACAGTATGCAGCATTGCTCGCCATGACAAAATCTGAATGCCAAGTTGGTCTTGTTGTCTGACGCAATGAACGTCGGACTTCTATAACCTCAGCATCATCTGGTTCTTGTTCCTCGTGCTCCGGTGCAGCTTCAGAAGAAGTATCTCCTTGTTCTGACTTATCTTCAATTTGTATTGTAGTAGTCTCCTTTGAAGTGTTGCTGTCGTCTTCACTTTGCAGTTTATCTTCTGCAAATATAACATCTCTGCTGATGACAACCTTGTGGGCAGTGGAATCCCACAGGCGATACCCCTTAACACCATCAGCATTTCCCAAGAATACACATTTCCTGGATTTTGGATCCAGCTTTGTTCTTTCTTGGGAACCATACATCACATATGCCGGACACCCAAATATGTGCAAGGTAGAATAATCTGCGGGTTTTCCGGTCCACATTTCCATTGGTGTCTTCAACCCAATTGCAGTTGACGGTGGCTGGTTTATCACGTAACAGGCAGTTTTAGCTGCTTCTGCCCAAAATGATTTGGCAAGACCTGCAGTTTCCAACATAGCTCTCATTCTTTCAAGAAGAGTTCTGTTCATCCGCTCTGCTACACCATTTTGCTGAGGTGTATGTGCAACAGTAAATTGCCTCTGAATACCCTCTTGCTTGCAAAATGCCAAGAAGCTCCCATCAGTGTATTCTCCTCCGTTGTCCGTCCTTAAACACTTGATCCTTTTCCCGGATTCAAGTTCCACCAGCGCTTTGAATGTTTTAAATATTAGAAACACATCTGACTTGTTCTTGATTGGATACACCCACAGTCTCCTGGAGTAATCATCAATAAATGATATAAAGTATTTGGCTCATCCTAGGGACAAAATCGGTGATTCCCAAACGTCTGAATGGATCAAGTCTAGAATGTGTTTGCTTCTGGCAGTAGATCTCCCAAATTTCAATCTATGCTGCTTACTGTTATACAGTGCTCACAAAAACGTAAGTTTACCGTCTTGAGCCCGGGTAGGAGATTACGTTCAGCAAGAATCTTCAAGCCTCGTTCTGTCATGTGGCCCAATCTGCGATGCCACATTATAGTTGATTCTTCTTGACCGGCTGATGCAACTGATACATCTGCCTCCTGCAACGTTTCTCCCAAAAACATGTATAGATTTACCCCAATCTTTTCTGCCTTGATCACCACAAGCGCTCCTTTGACAACCTTCATGATCCCATCCTCGATATGGGTCTTGCAGCCAAGGTCATCCAATTGTCCAATGGACAATAAGTTCTTCTTCAAGCCCTTCACGTGTTGTACCCCTTGAATGGTGCGAGTGGTACCATCATACATTTTAATTTTGATGGTACCGATGCTAGCAATCTTCAAGGCATGATCATTACCCATGTACACAGATCCTCCAGAGACATGTTCATAGGTGTGGAACCATTCTCTACGAGAGGTCATATGCCATGTTGCTCCCGAATCCATTATCCAAGCATCAGTGAGCTCCTTTCTGCCTTTTGATACAGTTGCTGCTTCGCTATATAAAATATCTCCATCATCTGGTGCAGTCGCCACACATCCCTGAGAATTTGTCACCTCGGGATTCTTTTTGTTGCTCCAACAATCCTTCTTGAAGTGCCCTTTCTTGCCACAGTTGTAGCATTTGATATTCTTTCTACTCCTCGATTTTGATCTACCATGGTTGTTACTCCCACTAGAGCCACGTTCCGTTGATCTACCTCTCACAATTAATAATGCCTCTGTTTGTTGTGAACTTTCGATTCTGTCTTCCTTACTTTTGCGCCTAGATTCCTCTTCCAGAACAGCGGCTGCAACATCATCAAAAATAACAGAATCTGAAAGAATATTATTAGTGTAACTAATGATGAGTTAATCATACGAATCAGGTATACTTTGAAGTAGAATCTCTGCACGTTCAAGCTCCGCTATTTTATGCCCAATTGCAGTCAATTGAGAGAATAGCGTATTTAAGGTATTGATGTGATCTGTCACCGATGTGGACTCACTCATCCGAAGGGTGTAAAGTCTCCTCTTCAAGAAAATCTTGTTGTGAAGTGACTTAACCTCATACAGTTTGGTCAGCGCATCCCAAATTTCTTTTGCTGACTTCTTTTCCTCAACGCTTGACAATACCGAATCTGCCAATGCCAGGTGCAGATTAGCCATAGCGTTGTCATCCATCTCTTTCCACTTGTCGTCCGTCACCTCCGCTGGTCTGTCTCCAATTGCTGCCAAGCAATTCTCCTTTCTCAAGATTGCCTTCATTTTTAATTTTCATAGAGAAAAATTTCTCCCGTTGAACTTCTCGATTTCAAATTTTGCCACCATAGTATTAACGACGATCTGCTTCGTAACTTGAACCGGCTCCCACTATTTCACTATGAATAGTATTATTTACGTGAATAGTATCGTATACGTAAATAGTATCAAAACCATATACGGGAATAGTATTGATACCGTATATGTGAATAGTACTATACCGTATGCATGAATAGTAACCGTGAACAGTACCACCGTATGAATACCAGTGACCCGTAACCAATGGCTCTGATACCACTGTTGGGTATCGATGCAGCGGAATGGTCGGGGACAAGCAGTATCACGCAGCTAAAATATGAATGAGAACAGAGAAAGTAGAGACACAAAATTTACGTGGAAAACCCTCAAACAAATCGAGGGAAAAACCACGGGGCAAGTAATGGAGGATTTCACTATGATGTGGAGTATTTTACAATAACCTTCTCTCTAATATAAGGAGAGAACAATATCACTCTCTCAAATAATAGGAGAAACTAACTCTCACTCACAAATATAGAACAACAAAAGAGGAAGAAAACTACTCAAGAGAAAGCTTATGTTTTCTCTCTAATTTGCTATGCTTGGATGATACTAAATGGTAAGGAATGAGCTTCTATTTATAGGCTCATTCCATACCCAAAATCAAAGCAAAATAGTAGTGTGAAAAGTATTTTTTATGTGCCTAATTTTGCACCAAACTTTGATGCATAAATCTTCCTTTCCCATTGCCTTTTGTTTTCTTTTGACCAAATGCTCAAAGTGAGCTTTAACTAACTCACAGACAATGCTAATCAGTTCTATCGCCAACCACTTAATCAAATATGCTTAAATTATACAAAAAGCAAAACGAAGATACAATTAAATTATGAAATTAAGCAACATCACTAACTCATGACTACTGCCTTGCAGTTACTATTATTTTTGGGTGGTGATATGCAGCAGGAATAGTAAGTAGGTGGTATCAACACAGGTCATAAACAACCTCTTTAAATTAATAGCATTAATTTCATAATTTAATTGCACTTGGACACCTCTTGGAAATTGGTATCATGCCCGTCCTTTGTTATTTACAGTAGAACCTCTTTAAATTAATAGTGTTAGAACCACCAAATTTTATTAAATTAGCGAGATATTAATTAATCGATAAATTAATAACTATTAATTTATAGATATATTTTTATTTTTTTTGGCTTTATAGTAAATATATTATGATTATGATGTCTTTTTTTAAAAAGTGACTTGTATTTTTTCGATCCAATTTGAAAAGATGGGTAATGAGAATAGAAGATAAAATTTAATTTAGTAGGATTAGAATAAAGTTTCTCTAATCTCACATCTAAGTCCTTGTAAGATTATAATGAAAACTAATTTCTCTAATCTTGTATCCTAATTCTTGTAGGATTATCTCAATTTTTTTCTTTAAATAATCAAATATGAGATTCAACTAGATCTGAAGTTCAACAAAAGAGAAGTTACTCTTCATTCATATTTTAAGAAAACCACATGGTCAATTTATTATGTACTTTTTAGCTAATTATTAATTTATGAAATATTTGAATCAATAATATATATATATATATATATATATATATATATATATATATATATATATATATATATATATATATTTAAATGTATTATCTTATAATTTTATCGAATTATCAACTTTTTACATTGGTCCCAAGTCGAGACACACATTTTTATTGACTAAAAGAGATTATTAATTTATCGAGTATTAATTTAAAGAGGTTCTACTGTAATTTAGTATAGGGTAAATTTCACACTTAGTCCCTATTGTTTATATGTTTTTTCAATATAGTTCCTAATATTTTAAAATATTCATAGTGACCCTATTTTGGGACTAAATTAAATTTTATGGGAAACAATAGGAACTAAATTACTAAATTAAAGAATTATAGTAGCTATTCAGTAAGTAATGACTAAATCATTCAATGATTTTGTTTCCTCATTATATACTTTTCTGACTCTCTCAACATGACCATGCGGTTGGTACTTGGCTTCTTTTATCAAGTTGAAATGTCAAATTTATGTTTTATGGCGAGGCAATTTGGAAAAGTTCTAGATATTGACTTCGCCAATGTAGTGACTATTCTAACCCTGAGTGTTCGGCTCCTCCACTATCCATAACGGACACAATGTTTGCCAATCAACTGCATACATTTATATGCTGCAACAAAAGTGATGTCTTGGAGCAAGATTTTGACGCCGCAGTTGCATATATGCCTTTATAATTATCACATGACTTAAACTCGAGCATTTCTCATGAGACAACATTTCAAGATTTTTATTGCTTTATAGATACCGACATGGAATTATCCCTTTGAAAAAAAGGACCTAAGGTACACAAAGAATAATCTAATATATCTTTTAATGAAGACTAATAATAAATACATATCATAATTGGAGGAAAAAAAAAGAAGAAAGAATAATACCACAGGATAAATCAGATTTTCATTATAATTGAAGAAAAAATAAAAAGAGAGAATATTTCTACATATTTTATTACTTGTATGGTTTTCAAATCATTCACACTACAATCAAGATTCACATACATTCATTCCTTGCTATCAAGTATTTGCAATCAATACAAGTATAGCATATACCTGAATCGGGTTCAGCACAAGCGTTGCACATAGTCTCCATTTCTGTGTAATCATCTTGGACACTGTCGAGAATCAAAGGCTACCAATGGGCATCAACTAAAATTTGCTGAGAGCCATCAACTAAATTCTGTCGCTAATTTAGTGACGGAATTAGCGATGAAATCGGCCGTCACTAATCCCTCGCAATGTTGCAAGGGATTAGTGACGAAATTTAGTTATGAATTTTTCTGTTGCAAAGTTGTCGTTAATCCGTCACTAATTAGTCCGTCACTAATTAGTGACTGAATATTTTCTATCGCTATGGAAAAAATTCCGTCGCATGTTTCAATTTTTCTACCATGCATGCATCAACTAAAATTTGTTGAAAATCATCAACAGACACCAATCAATCAACCAGCCTCAAGCCATCAACAAACATAAACTAATTTTGCTGAAGGCTACCAATGGACATCATCAATTCCGTTGAAGAAACAAAAGATTCACAAGGGCTTGGAGGAAAGTATTCCAAACCACCAAAATCGCAAGGCTAAAAATAAAAGAATCTAGCGTCATGATTAATAACTTGTAGGTATTTTCAGGAAGGCTCTTTCAAGTCCAAAATTCGGAACACTGCAAAAAATGTCTGGAGTTATACAAATGAGCACTAAAGGGAAGTGTTAGAATTATTAATGCTCATTTGTAGTGCTGGACTATTCTAGAGAATGGCAAGGATATTTCTAATGAAATAATTACAATCATTACGCTCAAATGGCCAAAATGCTATAGTGGCTGAATTTCTAAATGGCATATGGAATGTTCAAGAAGGCTTATCACCGGGCCTCATGCATGCTATAGATAGAGAGCTTGTGGTGTATTTGTTAAATTGAGCTAGAGAAACTAAGCTTCAAGAAAGGAGTCAACAATAGCTCCTAAATTATGAGCCATTGAGCTCCATATCCAAGGAGCCTGCGAGAGCTCCACAATCAAGGAATCATGAGCCATTGAGCCATGATATCCAAATCAATATCGGAGAGATCCTTCGCATATCAGCTATTGTCTTATCGGAGCCATGATAACTAAACCGGAGACAATGCTAATCAGTTCTATCGCGTGGTGGGATCTAAGAGCTTCATGTCTTATCAGGAGTAAAATATACCCCAAAAACATCAGGAAGCAAATACAATAATGTGTTTACTAACTGGAGAAGAAGAGTACCAGATACATTTTTAATTATCTGGTTATGACTTGTAACATTTTTGGTATTTAAGTTGTCACAAATTCAACTTTTTTAAGACTAAATAAATGTCAATGCAAAAATATAGATAGGCATCTGACCTGCATCAGCTCACCCCTTTTCATATGCAGGTACGTAGCAAGACTGGCTCAGCTCCAACCGCTTAATCAAATATGCTTAAATTATATAAAAAGCAAAACGAAGATACAATTTAAGTATAAAATTAAGCAACATCACTAACTCATGACTACTGCCTTGCAGGTACTATTATTTTTGGGTGGTGATATGCAGCAGGGATAGTAAGTAGGTGGTATCAAGACAGGTTATAAAGCAACATTCATATTTCATAGGAGATTTGAGAAGGGAGATTTGAGAAGTGAGATGAGAGTTTTGCTTTTGGGAAAATCTAGTGGATTTGATCTGACGGTGGAGTTTTGGTGAGGTTAATGGGTGTTTTTTGGATAATTTCACTTGGACACCTCTTGGAAATCGGTATCTTGCTGCTCATTTGCTATATAATTTAGTACATATATATTATATATAACATTTATAAATATATATATATATATATATATATATATATATATAATAACTAATCGAGTTTCGGATTTTTTTTTTTTTTTAACGTTAAAAACCAAAACCAATCGGTTTACCCATCGTTATCACTTATATAACCCAAAACCTAAGAAATTCCCCATTGAGTTTTGTTATCAAATTTTTATCAGACGGATACCCATCAGTTTCGGATTAAACGAATAACCGTTCCTATCCCTATATATTCTTGAGGCGTTAGTTCACTTTTTTCTTTATAGTAAAAACCACTTACCATGAAAAGAAAAAAAAATAACGCTTAATACGTAAATCTTTATCATAAAATAAGGGTTAAGACAATACCCCAGTTATATAAAGCATAATCCTATCTCTTAGTTTTTTTATTTACTCTGTAAAATCCAAAAGACACATTGATAGATGTTGATTTATAGACAAAAGGCTCCAAATAATTATTGTCGTGGATGACCAGGAAGAGTATTTGGCAGGTGTATTACATGTGTACTAAATTTTAAGTGAGAGAGGGGCAACATCTGGGGTTCGAAACTTACTCAAAGTAGTTCATTGTTAGGGGCATTCTCGAATCCTGAGCGGGACTTAGTTCTATATCTTCAAGTGTAGAGATACCTTGTGGCTTTAAATTTTTTGTTTTGAGAGGATCAACTATGTCAATATCTAGTGGATTTTTTTATTTTTTTTTAAAAAAGGATTAATTACACTTTGCCCCCTTGATGTATGACTAGCTAACAATTTAACAACTAATGTTTTTCTTTGCATCACTTAACCCTCCTCCTTATCTTGATCCATAAAATTAGCACTTAAAGCATTATACCAAAACTTGAATGTACACAACTGTCCTTGAGGGTTAAGTAATATAAATAAACATGAGGTAAATTACTACAATTCTTACACATTAAAATAAATATTTTACTAGCCTTTATAAAGAAAATATTATTCTATTATTACTTGAAAAAATAATAATTGAAAATTTATACTTGTACCTAGTGAAACATAATTACAAGCTATCATTGAATCTTATCCATCTTTAAATAATTATATAAGTATTTGCTTTTAATTTTTCATTTTTTGTATATATCAACCAAACGTATACTTGTAATCTTCCTTAAAGAAAAATATTCTTTTATAATCCTTAGAAAAATGTAAGCAAATTGAAGGGAAAGAATAAGCTTGTATAATTTTGGCATTATTACATGCACTACTTTTGTCAACACAAAATTTGAATATTGAAACTTAGAATTAGAATATCTGACTTCAAAATTATGAAAGTTTCTATTTTTATATGTTATTTTCACTATGATTTTTTTGGTAATTACATGAAGCAACTTGTACTAATTTTAACAAGCATTAATATTGTTAAAAAATATTTTTGTAAAATGTATCACAAAAAATCAATTTTTTTGAAGATGGAGAAGGTATAATAATCAAATTAGTCATGATTGAGTATAGACACAAGCTTATATTTATTTATTCTTCAAGTATGAATAAATAACGACCATCAAGAAAAAGACCTATAAAAGTGCAACAATATCTTGTTTATAAAACTTAGTAATACTCCACCTCTTTGATGAACGTAGATTGTAACAATTTATATCATATTCTCTTTTTTTTGTTTCTATCTCATTTACACCTCTCGAGGGTAGTTTTATTTCTATCTCATTTATACCTCTCGAGGGTAGTTATGTATAAAACTTAGTACTACCCCTTAAAAATTAAAGTTAATTTGAATCATATGACTTCAAAATATAAATTAAAGTTATCGTAATGATAAATATAAATATAGGTCTTAAATAAAGTTTAAATATTAATTATATATTAAGTCTTACGCTTGCAGTTAAATAGAAAAAATAATATTATAATAATTGAGACTCATGTATTTAAAATAAATTCTGACTTAACTATTGTGTATGAAAACTATAATTGAAAAAGAACACTTCCTTGTGTTAGTGAGATTGCATTGATTATTATAATTTTTTTTTATCGCATGTTGTAGATGCCAAAATCTACAATTACGAATTCGGAGCCACTAGCAACCTGTAAGGACAGAAAGTGAAGAAAGCGGCATGAGTCTTGGGACACCGATGTGATGCCGACCAAAGACACTCCGACGCTCAAGTTAGTAAGTTATCGGGTAGGACAGAAAATAGAGAAAGTAAGGTGGGTAAAATGGAGACTACTGTAATTTTGGCGTCGTTTTAAAGAGTGTAGGCCGTGAAGATGTGGAGGGGATAAGGGAAGTAAGGCTAGTACTCGATACTCTCTTCTTGTGTAGGCGTGGCCTATTTATAGGTGTGGTCAAGCCAAGACTCACGAACTCTTGGGACTTGCACTCTGAGTAGACTACCTGATCGCTTATCGCATAGGATAGAGGTGGTTTCTATCCCAAATCATTCGTCGATCATCTGCTTCTCGTAGGCTAGACGAATGCGATAGGTCGAGAGTCGCTTATCCCGTGGGACTTGCAACTCGAGTAGACTACTTCGAGGAAGTAATTACTTATCTCGTAAGATAAGCCTCTATCCGAACTTGTCGATCATCATTCGCTACAGTAGTTTAGTCCCTTAAGGTATTTTTCTCGGTCACTTATCTGTCACGGTAGGCTAGTCCCTTAGGACTCTTCCTTGGTTGTTTATCCGCTAATACCTGTCAGGGCAATGGGTCGTGCCCGAGTCCGTCGTCAATTACCCATGTGAGGTAACCTGATGTCTGGGCTTAGCGCAGGGCTAATGGCCTCCGCCTGGGCTCCGTTGGTAGTAGGCTGCAACTTAAGGTACTATATGCGGGCCTTGGCCCAAACATTAATGTCATCTGGGGCTAAGCGAACCATCGTGGTTGGACCGAAGGTCCAAGCCCATTTTTTGCATTAACAGTTTGTCCCCCCACTCCCTAAGTCGAAGAGTCTTTGAGTTAAGGAGTAAGTTGGTTGTAAAGTGAACTCGACTTGTACTTCTCAGGAGAAATCCGCCACTTACCATGCAAATGGTTAACAGCCTACCAAATGTTGGTGGATATCTCCACATCCTATGGGGTTTGTTTCGGGTATCGTATATTTTTTGGAATTTCGCAGCCGACTATTTTGGTCACGTCGCCGCACATCCTACTGTCGCTCCTTAGTCGCGCAACCTACCGTATTCGGTTTTACAGCTCGTAACCTATCTTTTCCCCTTGAAATTGTGCAGCCTACTACGTGCTGCCATTTGCTCATGACTCGCAATTGTCAAATTGTTCTAAGAGTGCACTGCCTACCATTGCTTGTCGCAAGATAGCAGACTACCACTTTATCTCGATGCTCCGCAGCCTACCATTATTTTTTGCTCAATCACAGCCTACCATTCTCGTGTCGCACTCCTGTACCTAGCTACCTCGTTGTTTCTTTTTCTTTAAAAAGAGGTCTACTATGCATTTTGCCAGCTAGTGATCATGGCACAATAAGAGGAACTTCCGTGTACACTAGTCAACTTCATTAAATGCCACGATCTTGGTTAGGACATCAATTGTCCTATCATTTACTAAATCAGCGTTTTTCGCTTTGTCTCTACTTTTTTTATACACATTTATATATATATATATATATATATACATATATATATATATATATATATATATATATATACATATATATATTGTTTTTGTTTTTTTTTCTTTTTTTTTTACACCTCTCAGCCAATAGGAGGCCGAAAAATGTCCGCTCCAGCTGATGAGATGGCGCGTCAGCGTACCCACCGAGGACAGGACAGCTTATGTCCTATCGATGCGGGGCCCACCTGTTGCAGCAACAGTTGGGCGCTGTTCACGAGCCTTGTGCATTTCCAAGGAACCGCAGACAGGACTGGGGCCCGCGTGGGCAGGCCACTTATGGCCTGACCAACCATGCGGACCCAAAAATGATCCTAGCCTACCACGTGGTGGGCTGCAACAGAAATGAGTTCATAAAATTTTATTTCTTTTCGTTTTCCTATGCTTCCTTCTTCTGGCTTAGAAATTCGAATGACTCTTTTCACAGTTTCGAACAGCGTTGACGGGTGAGTCATCTTCTTCTTGCCATCAACTCCACAAGGACGTTGCAACTGGCTTATCCGCTAGGAGCGTATCATCTTTTTCCCGTTTCTCCCACGTGCCTTTGTAAGCTCATCATTGTCAAAATTGTTTAAATAAGTCACATTTTGCATTTCTCTTTCACTGGGTTGAATATTTTTCATTCCCTCACCTCAGGCCCTCAGCCGCGCGGGGCGTGGGCTAGCTCGTTAGGATCCAGAATTTCCTTCAAAGTTTCTCGTTATCCTCGGTGAGCCTCTAATTTCTTCTTCGCTTGCTACGTGAGTTTAGAATATGTGTCCCTCTCTCTTTATGGCAGAACCACTGTTGAATGTTGTCTCTTATGTGCTTCAACCAAAATTTGTTCCCTTCGTCACTTCTACCTTCCTGCAAAATGCTGGTAGAAGTGCAGTCATCTATTTTTACCTCGCTTGGTAGCTACAAGAAATGTCTTATGAGAGATTCTTTGAAGCTTAAAATGCATACAGCTCCCTTTCGTTCTTGTATGACTATGCATGTATATTCATGTACGCATACATATACCAATGTTTAGGGTAGGATGAATCTTTAGAGTTTTTGAGTTCCTGCATGTTCAAATGCATGTATGCCTATGCATAACTATGCATGTCTGTCCATACATGCATATGTTTCACTCCATCGAGTGCGACTGCCTTTAGATAGGTTATGACTTGGAACCTTGGTGGTAGGCGTCAACATAGTGACCCACGGTAGGCTGTAACGTTTGTCCTTAATGGAAGGTGATACCTTAGTGGCTCAAGGTAGGCTGCAACTTTGGGCCTTAAAGTAGGCAATTCCTTTGCAATCCTCGGTAGGCTGCGACCTTAGACTTCAAAATAGGCAACACCTTAGTGATCCCTGGTAGGCTGCGGCCTCGGGCCTTAATGATAGGTGGCTCATTCGGCGAGACAAAGTAGGCTGCCTATTAGGGTCCACTTTCTGCCGCCGAGGCTAGGTCAACTTCCCCGCGATTTTATGACTGTAGATTAGTCGTTGGTCATAAGCGTAGCATCACCTCTTGCCGTCTGCCACTATCAACATACTAAAGTGTCATTTGTTGTTCGTAGGCAGGCATGTCATCACAAGGGGGTGCGAGTTCTGCCGTAAAAGATTCCCTGTTTAGGAATGAGGGAAAGTCAGTCGAACTTTAGGGAAAAGAGTCATCCTGTAGCACCGATGAAGTGACTGTTGCGGATAGCTGGTCCTGCCCCTCCTAACACATCGTCAGTCGACCTTGGAGAATTAGTTGGTCACCCGATGAACATATTGTCGATAAGCCCTCGTTCGCGCCTTAAGCCAATTGACATTGCTCGAATTAGAGTCTCTTATAGCATTCTCGAGGGGTATAACGTTTGATTACCAAAACGCTATGAGAGGGCAGATTGGGACTCTCCCGGTTGGGTGTGTATGTATGAACGTGCCTTCCAGATCAGCCTCCGTCTTCCCTTACCCTCACTAGCTCGTCAGCTATTGTGGTGTTACGAGATCGCCCTGGGTCAACTAATGCCGAGTGCTTGGCTTGTACTTCTCGGGTATGAGGTTCTGGGAGAATGCATAGGCGTACCATTTGGGTTAGCCGAGTTGTTATACTGGTATTATTTAAAAGACGATGAACCCGGTCGATGCCTCTTCGCGCCCAAGCCAGGGAAGGTCCGATTGGTGATCCTTCCTCCTAATAACCGTTATTGGAAAGACAAATATTTCTTCCTTTCCAGTGAAGTGGTGCTCGAGGGAGAACCGTATATCCCTCGCATTTGGGATCGTACTCTTGAGTTTTAAAACTTGTTGTTTTTTCCGACTAACACTCTTTGTATTGAGGATTAATACTTTCCCTTCCGCTTGCATAGGTAGGATTGGCATCAATTATTCCACAGAGGGTCCGTACACAAGGGATCGAATTAGGGCAATCTTGGCGCTGCCAGAGAAAGACCGCCTGCACTATGTTGTTCTTTCAGAATCCAAGCTGCGATCATCTGTGATTTGGAAGTAAGTTCTTTATTCTCTCGAAGGTAGGCCTTTCCTTTCTTTGGCTAAGCTTCTCTCGATACTAGCTAATTGGAGAGCACTTGAAGGTTTAGGTTACAACTCGCCTGACCTTTCAACCTTACGTGATCCACTTGTTCGAGAATACACATATAATATCATGTTGGGTAGGTACCAAGCTGCCAACAGCAAGCAAGCGATGCAACGACGCATTCAGAAGGGCAAAAAGGCACCTGCAGGGGACTCCGAGCCAATCGTGCCCCCCACTGTTTTGGCTATTCCCGTGGTTCAATCTGGCCAGGTCTAGTCTAGCCAGGTGTCACAGAAGTGGCACGCTACTGAGTCGACCCCTCCAACAGACCATCTCACGGTTGAGTTCCCTCCTGAGGCATTATCTATCTCTAATGCGAGTTTAGTGCTAGCTCCGGTGTCGAAGCTGCATCTCGCTGATGATGTGGCCCTTTTGAGGAGAATGATGACGTTTGCTTCCGTTGAGTGGGGTGTGACCCACGCTTTTCAGGTATTGTGGATTGCATATTCTGTAATCATATCCGCCTTTATCGACTCTAATTTTTGCATGGCCTCTTTTTTTGTTGCAGGCGCTCGAGGCCATCTTTTACAAAAATAGGGAAGTTGCGGGTCTCTAAAAGAAGCTTGAGAGTGACGAGGCCTCAAATACAGTGTTTACGAAATCACTGGCCGCGACAAAGGAAGCAGTTAAGAAAGCGGAAGACCGTATGGGTGCCCTTGAGCAGGAGGTGATCGAGAAAGACCGCAAATTAGCGGAGGCTACTGTGGAGTTGAAGTTTAAGGAGGAAGCATGGAGTGCTGAGAAGAAAGGATTAGAGTCTCAGCTGGAGGATATCGCTGATGACACATCATTGGCAACAGAGGCTAGAATAATGAAAGAGTTCAGGGATGGGAAGGCCAGCGACTGGGATTGCAATGGTATCATCAAGCGTTATGAGGAGTTTTGTTATGCTTTGGATGTCGATCCCCAGGGTGAGCCTAGTGGCTCAGCTGAGGTGGATACTGTTACTAGAGATGTGCCCCTGGGGAACCTGCCCAGTTAGTTTACCGGACCGTTGTCAGAGTGGCTTGCAGCGCTCCATACATCCCTCTTTTGTCTAAATTCTAGCTTGGTATGTATAGGTATTGCGCCGCTGATACCTTTTTGTAATGCGTATATGACTCTCTAGTTATGTACTTTTGGCGCCATAGGCGACAATCGACTAGGGACCACACGCTCTGCACACTTGGTGCCCTCGTTTTCTTTTGTTATGTTGTTGGTGCAGCGTAACTTTGCTTTTAATTAAGGTTTCAGGTGTACTTTGTGTTTCCTTTTGTAAATGCCTTCGTGTATGCTCCTACCATTTCTCCAATTATGCAACCTTCTGTATACAACAGATTATCGTGTGGGTAGTCTGGCCTTTTATTCTCACGGCGATAGAGCGGCCGACTATTGGTTTAGTTTCATCTTCAGGGCCAATCCGTCAGTTATTCCATTTGGAATTTGAAAGGTGTGCTCCTACCACCCCTTAGTAACCTACTAGTGGGGGAGACCATATTATCATTGCAGAGCCTAGCGTAGCATGTCGCGGCATACGGGGTCATGTTAATACATTGTGAATTTCAAACTTTTGCTTAGTAGGTTACTCCGCTTGGGATTCTAAATCGGTCGGTTAGCCACTTCGAAGCCTACCTCAGTGGGTTGCACCCTTTAAGCACTTTGATTGATAGGTGGGTCACTTGGGACCTACCACAGCAAACCGCGCCCTATGGGCGTCTTGTTTAGTATGCAGGTCATTTGGACCCTACCGTAGTAGGTTGTGCTATTTCAGCGTAGTCCCTACCATAGTAGGTTACACCCTTTAGGCGTCTTGTTTGCTAGGCAGGTCCCTTAGACCCTACCATAGTAGGTTGCACCATTTAGGCGTCTTATTTGGTAGGTGGGTCACTTAGACCCTACCATAGTAGGCTGTGCCCTTTAGGCGCCTTGTTTGGCAGGTAGGTCATTTAGACCCTACCGTAGTAGGTTGCACTATTTCGACGTCTTAGTTGATAGGTAGGTCACTTAGTCCTTACCATAGTAGGTTACGCCCTTTAGGCGTCTTGTTTGCTAGGTAGGTCCCTTAGACCCCACCATAGTAAGTTGCACCATTTAGGCATCTTATTTGGTAGGTAGGTCACTTGGACCCTACCTGTAACAACCTCAACCCGGCCCTTCTCAAGACTAGGTCAAAGTCTACGTTTAACGTCATTGCAAGTTCATAATTTTCTATTAAAAAGAACAGTAAATAAAGAATTACTTAATAACAAACATTTATATAATAATTTAAATACAAAAAGGTGTTACAACATCTGAGATCTGATAACTACCCGGCTATCATACAAACTGAGATTTCAATACAGCTACCCTTCTTCCCAAAATTAATACAACAAACTCTAACTTTTACAACTTGGATCCAATTATGACAGCAAGAGGCTTCGAGCAGGTAAACATTTAAAGTCAATTTCCATTTCAAGCTAAGTTGTACCTGTACTGGGGGGAGAAAAGAGGGTGAGCTCTGGGGAAGCTCAGTGAGGATAAAATAGAAAAGTTTTGAAAACATTTCTGTGTCGGTCTCTTTTACAAATCATGATGCTATTCACGTATGGTAGTATAACAAATTATTCACATAAGATACATATAACAAGTAGAAATTACTATTCAAGTCACATATCGAGTAATGGTAATAATTTTTAGATAGATAATCAATTTATATTGCAATAATAATCACATTTAGTGGCATATACCCACATTAGATATCAGCCTACTCTTCGAGGGTGGAATGTCAAGCGAGAGTAGGACACTACTCTCCGAGGGTGGTACCAAGCGAGAGTAGGAACAAGTCGATCATTTCATGAGGTGGCCAGCCTTAATCACAATTCTAACTATTTATCTCTCCCAAGAGAATATTCTGGATTGTACCCGAATCCTACGACCTAACTCTCCGAAGGTGGTACCAAGTGAGAGAGGGAATAGGTCCACAATAAACACGGGAGCACCGACAAGTTCTATGCCGCTCGGCGTTCGTGCAAGCTATCAGACCTGAGAAAAGTGTCTTCCTGTTTGATTTCAGGGGGTCAAGTGACCCATTTATATAGGTTTTCAATGTTGCCGCAGAGGAAACACGTGTCCCGCCACGTGTCTCGCATGCGTGGCACGTCTACGCATGTGTGACACGTGTCCCCCTACATGTCACGCATGCGTGGCATGTCCACGCATGTGTGACACGTGTCTCTCCATGTGTCTCGCATGCGTGGCACGTCCACGCATGTGTGACACTTGTCCTGAGACACGTGTCACTCCCTAAGAGTGACACCAAGATTTCATTTTTTGCCCGTTTCGTGCGCAGGTGCCTCAATTTTCGTATGTAAATAAATTTTGGTAAAAGCACAAATGGACTTTAGTGCAATTGTTTGAAAGTCTTGGTAAAAAGCACAATAGACTAGAGTGCAATAATTCGAAAGTTTGGTAAAAAGAACAAATGGAACAGAGTCCAAAAACCCCAAAGATTGTACGAACTGGGCCCAATATCTTTTGTATTTTCCTTATGATGTCATTATCAAGCAAAACAAATTAATATGTTGAAATGATTTGGTACAGTTGTATGTTATTTGCTTTAAATTATGAGATTAATTTTATAAGTGATATTTAATATGTAGGGTATGATTTGAATTTTCTTTAAATGAAAATAAATAATTAAAAAATAAAGCAAAACAGTACAAATTGGTCCTTACAATTAACTTAGCAGGACAAAGGTGAACTGCTTTTTATAGATTTCTTTCCTTAAAAGTATTGCTAGTCTACATTCGGTTTCCAGTCGTTGGAGTCTAGCAAAAAGATAATATGAAAGGCAACCAGATTGAATAATTAGAATGCCATTCGTAAAATATATACAATAACCAATTTTATAAGTCAATGTTTATGAAATGATTAATTTGCTGTCTGCACAAATAGTTGAATTTAGCAGTAGTGGAAGTGTTGCAGATGTTGAACATGATGTTGATGGATATAAATTGTGACATCCCACATTGGTGGGAGATAGTAGAGATTGTATAGTTTATAAGTAGGTGTTGTGGGTATACAAAATAATTTGAGTTAGTCATTTTGGGCCAATAGAAGAGAGGATCAAAGTAGTTATTTCTTATACCTACAATACTAGTTTCGATTGCGAATATGAAGTTTTGGGCTCAGGATTCCTTATCCCTCTCCTTTCACTCATTTCCTTTAAAAAATGAATCCAAACAAGCTGTAAGGGTTCATTTAATTATTTGTCATGGGAGTCATGGGATTATTTTCATCCTTTTCCTTTGTTCTTAATTTGATTAGCAAGCACTCCCGAGTATTTTCTCTTTTTCCTCTTTTTTATTTATTTTTTATTCAAGGGGTCTAAACCATAATATATATTAAAATATGTCACCTACAAGAATTAATTTCGTAATTTCTCAAACTTATAACAATAAGCATATCACTTAGGGATGGTAATGGGTAACTATTTTACCCAAAACTGACGGTTATCCGTCCGATAAAAATTCGATAGCAAAAATCGATGGAAAATTCATTAAGTTTTGGATTTTTATAATGAGAAACCGATGAATAAACTGATAAGTTTTAATTTTTGATGCTAAAAAAAATTGAAATCCGAAATCCAATTATTAATTAATTAAAAAATATACATTATACATATAGACATATATATATACACACATATATATATTTCATTTATCCATCCTACTTTTCCTACATACTTTTTATATTTTTGTTATCTTTCTCTTACTTCAATACTATATTTCACTTTCTTCAACACACCAACTCCACTTTCTATAAAAAATACTCAACTTTTAACCAACTTTTTTTCTCACCCACCGATCTACCCACACCAATTCTATATATATATATATATATATATATATATATATATATATATATATATATATATATATATATATTGTTATAAAATAATTGCAAAAGACAACAAATAGTATCAAGAGAAAACTGAAACTCTTATTCATTTTTGAATTCTGAATGATTTACATTTCAATAGAACTTCTCTATTTATAGATTTTCAGAAGCTCCTGGTTGCGCAAACGTTGATGCAGCATAAGCAGCTGCAAATCAAAAGCTGGTTGCTGGCTGCTGGCTGCAAGCTGTTGCAGATCAGAAGCTGCTGATGCAAACTGGTTGCGAGCTGCTGATGCAAGTTGGTTGTAAGCTACTACAAATTAGAATCTACTGCAAATTAGAAACACGCTGTTGATGCATGCTGTTTGAAAGCTACTGATGCAAGCTAGTTGTAAGCTACTGTAAATCAGAAGTTGCAGCAAATCAGAAGCATACTACTGATGCATACTGGTGAATATCCATATATCAATATTTCATAACATTCCCCCTTGGATATTCACTATAAGAATATGTCTCATTAAAACCTCATCAAAAAAATCTAGTGGGATAAAAAAACTTGACTAAGGAAAAAGAGTACATTATCCTTATGAGGAATACCATTGCATTTGGCTTGCCTTATTAAAACCTTATTATAAACTCAACCACTGTCTCATTAAAAACCTTGTTAGGAAAACCCAATGGGATAAAATCTAGGGGAAGGAAAAAAGAGTACAGTGTGTATTTGTCTCCCCCTCAACTGATCATAACTAGAGTATTCTTTGAGTTGACGGAAATCAATCTTCAATGAACATCTGTTTTTACTTTCACTTGGAGTTCATCCATGAAAAAGAACTTCGACTCGCCATGTTTCTATCATATCAAACATATTAGCCCTGCCTCGTTAAAACCTTACTAGGAAAAACCCAGTGGGAGAAAAACCTTGGTGAAGGAAAAAGAGTACAATGCATCAATATCTTCTCCCCCTCATTGCAACATGAGTCATGGTGACAGATCTTTCAGGCAATGCATTCTACACTTCTAAGTATGTTCTTTGTGATCTTTTTTGGTAAAGCTTCGGTGAATAAATCTATTAGATTTTTTCACTTGAGTGTACTTGTTGAATATCAACAATATCATTCTTTTGAAACTCATGTGTGTAGAAATACTTTGACAAAATATGTTTCATCATGTCACCATAGCCACCTTTAATGAGACCAACTCTTTTGAAAGGTAAACTGTATGATTCCCAAATGTATTGTATGACAAATCTTAATCATATACATTCTCAACTAACCTCATGAATAGTCACAATCCCATCATGATTTGGAAGGACAACACTCATGTTCTATTTCATGGATCGCCACATTATACTCGTCATCACAAGTAAGTACATGAGTTGTTTGTGATCTTTCTTTGTGGGGTCAAATAAATGGTCAGCATATGCGGGGTTGACAATAATAAGATTAATATTCTTGGATAATATAAGTCCATATTTGATGTTCCACATAGATAGCACGACAGGTGCTTAATTTCATTCAAATACCTTCAGGTTGGAACTGCACTATATTTGCTAACAAATTAATGGAAGACAATTTTCTGGCCTTCTATCATTAGCAAGATACATTAGTGGATCAATAGGACTAAGACATGGTACTTCAGGACCAATAGTTATCTCATTATCATCCCAAGCATCCTTTTCAAGATTAGGACAGTAATCGTATAATCTTTATCATTCTAATATTTTCCATAGAATATTATCTTGTCAGTGAGTACTCGATCTTCAGGTCAATAAACTCTCACTTGTATAAGCTTTTCAGGAGCCTTTATGACATTCAAGAATTATCAGCATATATCTCTGCAATAATTGGCAAACTTAAATTATAAAACAATAAGCAATTGAAAGCAAATATAGATAAATACAAGGAGATAATAATACTTCTTAATATGATATATGACAAACAAAATATCAACATATACTAAGAAGGTTATACCATATTCTTCTAGAATGTTTTCATTTGTACAAAAATCTTTGTAATCGATTACATTTCCCAGAATTTCGAGTCATATGCTTCAGACATAGTAAGTTCTTCGAGAACTTTAATATCATATGTTTCAGGCATTATAAGTTCTCCAGAAACTTCAATATCAATATCACGTGATTTATATTGGCAAGTTGTTGCCATTTCTATAAGGATATAAGCCAAAGTGTACCCACATAGCATACTAACCCATTCCCTGCGAAGCTTTAAACAATTTAAGAGATAGATACCTATATGGTACATTACTTACAAGTATCCAAGCGTTGTAGGATTAAAAATGGCATAGGGTTTGCTTCACAATGCTCCATTTCAATCCCATATACGAGAATTTCACATTTGTCATGTGAGCTGAGTTTCCATTATATTGTTTCTCTCTCTTTGACCGATCAAGTCTTTGTCGACATTCATCCACACTTTGTGGGTCATGATTCTTATCGCTTTATTCCAAGCGCTTGGTCTCTCAGGGGACTAACTGTTCTTCAATCCCTTCAGGGATTATGCATTTACCAACATCGATTGGTTTTGCTAGTTCTATCGTGCACCTTAAAGATATAGAATCTACAGGATTCATAATTCCTATATTTGTCTCCATGTGTTCTCCCTTTTCAAAGGTATAATATCTTTTGCACCGATAGATACACAATGCTTCTAGCGTTTCTCAGATGCATATGTTATGGCGTTTACTATATGTCCTTTTGGGACAACAATTTGTGTCGATACATTCATAACAAATATTTGTGATTTCGCAATATTCTTTGCATCTGGTAAATTATTTGCAATACTGTGCAAATAAATAATTGTGTGAACTTCAAGTTCACATTGCTAATTCCTTAGATTCAAATGAGATAATAATATTGTCATCCAATGTATATTATATTGAGATATCAAATATGTATCACACGGAACTTCAGGTTCCTCTTAAATATCTTATGATAACTTCAGGTAGCGATTTTATGTCCCTTTAATGAAGAGAAGAAGTCCTTATTAAATAGCAAGCACCAAAGCGTGCTTTAGCATAATCATCAACTAGGGGTTCAAGATATGAATACTGCCCCTAGGTAGCCAAGTTGATTATGTTAAACCATGAGAATAATTGGATTATGATATCTTTACTTTTGCACAAGAGGTGATTCAATTGCTCGTATGATTGTATGATACAACCCATAAGAAAAAATAAGAATTTTGAAATACATGATTCTGGCATGGATTCAAAAGAAAATACAAAGATATTCTTTATCACCTTCATTTTTTGTCTCGATAAGATATTCATTTTGACAAATATCTTTAATTTTAACAAAAATCTTCTGGACTTACTAAAACATAATGAATCCATGATTCGAAATTATGGGCCACAAGTTTATGTTATATTAGCTCTTTTGGAGCAAGTTAGATTGGTAAAACTAAATAATTAGTACATGTGCCTTAGACCAAGCATACAACAGGTACACTCAATTCGTATTCATACCACAAATGTGCATAGTGGTTTTGACTTCTCATGTTTTTCCTCATTATTCCACTACTGGTGGTGAGGATTATCAATCTTAGCATTGTTTGTGGGACATATTATCTCAACCATGGTCATGACTATGACCAATCTAATATGTAGATATTGCAGTTACTTCAAGAAGTGCAATATCATTCACTTTGGAGAACACAACTCTATTCACTCCGGGGAATATAGTTTCATTCGCTGCAGGGAATGTAATTTTAATTTCTTTAGGAAAATAAATATTATCCACTTCAGGGGATTTCAAATCCATTCGCTTCAGGGAATTTATATTTCATTCACTTCAGGGAATGCAATTTTCGATTCGCTTTAGGGAATCTAATTTCAATTCACATAAGAGAATTGTGATTCCATTCCTTTCAGGGAATGGTATTAAGCCAACTAAAAATTTTGGCTTTCTATAAATTCCAGTGGGGTTTTCACTATAATAATGTGAATTTCAATCCTTCAAGGATAAGATAATAAATGAAAAATACTTTTCTATAAATGATATATATAGGGTATAATATTTATACCTCCATTTGAAATAGCTTCAAAACTGCGGCAATGTTTTCCTTTTCATATTCAAAGAGTAAGATTTGATTCCCACCATAACTTTTTACCTAGTAACTCAATAGTAGCGACTCGTGCTGATAACGCGTTATAAAATAACTGCAAAAGACAACAAATAGTATCAAGAGAAAACTGAAACTCTTATTCATTTCTGAATTTTGAATGATTTACATTTCAATAGAACTTATCTATTTATAGATTTTCAGAAGTTCCTGGTTGCGCAAATGCCGATGCAGTATAAGCAGCTGCAAATCAAAAGCTGGCTGCTAGCTACAAGCTACTACAAATCAGAAGTTGCTAATGCAAGCTGGCTACAAGCTGTTGATGCAGGTTGGTTGCAAGCTACTGCTAATCAGAAACACGCTGCTGATGCATGCTGGTTGCAAGCTGGTTGCAAGCTACTGTAAATCAAAAGCTGCTGCAAATCAGAAGCACGCTGCTAATGCATACTGATGAATATCTACATATCAATATTTCATAACATATATATATATTTCTGTCTCCTACTTTTTCCAGATACTTTTTATATTTTTGTTTTCTTACTTTTACTTCAATACTATCTTTCACTTTCTTCAACACACTAACTCCACTTTCTATAAACAATACTCAACTTTCAACCAACTTTTTTTTTTCACCCACCGATCTACCCACACCAATTCTATCCCAATTGACCAAAAAATATTCTACTCATTTCTCTCTCATCTTCTTTTCCTTCTTCCTTTCTTTGTAACCCATCTTCTTCAGTTCTCTTCTTATTCCCTTCTTCCTTTGTAGTTAAAACTTCTACTTCTTCTTTCTAACATATTCACATTACCCAACCACTCCAAAACATTATAGAACACCACTAGCCACATATTCTTTAGCTAGTAACTAGAGGACATGGATGAGTGGATGAGAAAGCTAATTAAATATTGGTAGATTTTCAATCCTAGCAAAACGGGCTATCAGATCTGATGATAAAGTTGAAGATCTTGAAGTTGTTTGGTATTTTTGGTAGTGTGACTTTATATTTTGTTATTTTGTTGATCTTTTTTTATTTTTATTTAGATAATTTTTTGAAGTTATTTTGTTATATTATAGAAATTATACTTATGTTTAATATTTTAATATTTAGGCCTTCAATAATTTTTTTCCTAATATTTAGATTGTTTGTTTTCTATTTTTTAGGTTAATTTGTTATTTAAACTAATTTTTATTTTTTTTAAAAAAATTTGGTTTATGTTCGGATAACCGTGGTTTTTTAAAATTCATTCAGTTTCGGTTTTGATTCTTAATTTTCAAATCCATTCGATTTTGATTTTTAATTTTTTAAACTGTTTCGACTTCGATTAACCCATTTTTTATAATTAATCGAACCGTTATCATCCCTAATACCATTAGAGTAAAGATTATTAGTTTCTCTTTTTCCTCTTTGCCAGGCAGCTAGAAACACCAATAGCAGCATAACAGAATAGGATGAGTCACGAGGAAATAATTATACGATATTCCTTATGCGTGGAGGTCACTATTGGGTTCATACACATGATTCAGGCTCACATGAATAAAGTTCATTAGAGATGGCTCCCAAAGCGAGACAAACCCTCAATGTAACCATAAAATACGAAATTCAATTCAAACCATAAATTAAAGTAACTTTGCCCCAAAAATTGTGTACAGTGATCAATTATTGATTTGTTGTAGCTTAATGTTTTGACTCCAAAAACTTATACCTTCAAATTTCAAATATTGTTTGATCTTTGATTGATTTAGAGCATGAATTGAAACGCGACATTGCACTATGAGATTTATACTCTAGAGGTAAATTCAATTTGGTCCCGATTAAAATGAATTTTTCGTCATAAAAAAAAAGTAAACAAAAAAAGAATTTGCCAAAGTAGTTCGTCTTTGCCATAAAATTACGTGAGAAATTGTACAAACAGTCACTATTAGGTGGTTCATCATTAATCAACGTAACTTCTATGTTATATAAACTATACGCTTTACTGCTAGTAGCTAGTGAGGAGAGGACCCTTCACAAGAGAGAATGCTTGTATTACGATTCTTATTTTGTCTCCAAGACAATAAATATAATTAGTTAATAAAGAAAAATTTAAAAACTCATGTAAGTTTTTTTTGTTTTTTTTAATAGGAGCTAATTAATTTTTTGCAACAAAAACTTGCCCTAAAATTAAATAACTACATATTTGAAAAATGTTTTAAGATCAGTCGGAGTTGTAGTTCTTACACCTCGAAAGGGACATCCACCTATGGTTAAATTCTACATACATCTTTTGGAACTACAGTAAAACCTCTTTAAATTAATAGCGTTAGGATCACCAAATTCTATTAATTTAGCAAGATATTAATTTATCGATAAATTAATAACTATTAATTAATAGAGATATTTTTAATTTTTTTGGCTTTATAGTAAACATATTATGATTATGATGTCTTTTAAAAAAAAAAAAAACGACTTATATTTTTTTGATCCAATTTGAAAAGACAAGTAATGAGAATAGAAGATAAAATTTAATTTAGTAGGATTAGAACAAAGTTTTTCTAATTTTATATCCAAGTGCTTGTAGGATTAGGACGAGAACTAATTTCTCTAATCTTGTATCCTAATCCTTGTAGGATTATCTCAATTTTTTCTCTTTAAATAATTAAATATAAGATTCAACTAGATTTGAAGTTCAATAAAAGACAAGTTACTCTTGATTCATATTTTTAAAAAAAATCTTATAGTCAATTTATTATGTATTTTTTACCTAATTATTAATTTATGAAATATTTGGGTCAATAAAATACAAATAATTTTTTTTTTAAATGTATTATCTTATAATTTTATCAAATTTATTAACTTTTTATACTGGTCCCAAGTCGGGACCGGACATTTTTATTAATTAAAGAGATTATTAATTTATCGAGTATTAATTTAAAGAGGTTCTACTGTAGATTATTTTCCTAACCTAATGCATACCTGTATGAAATAAACTTTTCGGGATGAATTCTACAAGTGTAAGTAAAATTTTTGGGATGCACGATATTACATTGAGTTGCTAATAATCGGATTTCATCTTTTGTTCTTTGCTAGCTGCTGTCAACTCAATTGAGTCTTGGATTTTGAAGAAAGAATAAAACATATATAACTTTTAGTGAATATATTTTATTTATAAGAAAGAATTCATTTTAGACAAAATTATATTAAATTCATTTTAAAAATTCGAACACTGTAAAAACGACACAATGTAGGTTTAAAATCAATTAAGGATCTATATTTGTGGTGTTAATTAATTAATTTTTTTTTTTGGTTGTTGGGCTTAATGTTCCACATATGACAGCAGACCAGGCCGTAGTTAAGTTAAGCTCGTTTTAACAATACCCATTTTAAGGGTTGAATGGATCCACTAAAAAAAACTATTTCAAGTCAAATACGAAGCAAAATCGAGATGACTATCAAAATTTGAAGCCCATTACTTCATCAATTTGTTTAAAGAATAGAATTTTATTTTATTTTTATTTTTTTGCTAGGCTAAAGAATAGGTTTTTAATAATTAACTTCGTAGTTGGTGTCTGCAAATAGAGAAGCTGAATTTCTATTTTAATGGAGATGACCTATGCTGACGAAATACATAATCCTCAATGCCAAGTATATATCTAGGAATACATTTAGGAATCAAAATATTTCAGCATGCATCCTCAATGTTGGAAAAGTCTCTTGCTAGAGAATTAGATCTTGAGAAGAAGTTATCTGAACTAAAGCAAAATGAACAAGACTTAAAGCGGAGGTTACATTTAACAGAGACAAACATGGAATTAACAGAAGAACTTGCGTTCCTTAAAGGTAGTAATGATAGAAATGCAGTAAAGATAAGTTTGCTTGAGAAGCAGTTGAGGGAGTCAGAAGTGCAATTGCAACATGTAAGGGCATCTTTTGAAGTGAGCCAAGAGCAACAGAATATGTTATATTCCGCGATTTGGGATATGAAAACTTTAATTGATGAACTGAAACAAAAGGCTTCAAAAGTGGAAATCAAGATTGAAAAGACGGAAGAGCAATGTATGTTGTTGGCAGGAACCAATTTGGAATTGAACAAAGAAGTGGATTTTCTGAGGGCAAGAGTGGAATTTTTGGAGACTTCTTTAAATGAAGCTACTGTTGAGAAAATATCTAGTGCAAAAGATATTGATATCAAGACCAATCTGATAATGGATATGGTCATACAATTAGCAATAGAAGGGGAGCGAATACAGAAACAGGTACATAGCTGTAGATAATGCCTCAATATCTACATTATATTAGCTTGTTAACTCTTTCGGAATTACTAACGCATCCAAAACATGATGTACTAACGTGGTGGTACTGATGCAGATGTACTCGTTGACAAAGGAAAACAAAATCCTGAAGGAGAAGTTACAGAAAGCAAAGAAGAATGCATCAGCAAATTTGCTAGACAATGCAGGCGCTGATTTACCACCTTCCAAGCTTGATTCAACTGATGCCACTTCTATAGAAACTTTCAAGAAAATGATTACAGAATTCTCACCAAAAATTTCCCATGTAGGTTCACTTTCCAGTTTTTGTACAGATTTATGATGTAGACTTCCATCAGTAAAAAAGTAACAGTATCCTTGGAAGTGAGCGGCTTATTCAACATTGTCATTTTTATGATTAGCCTGAATTTGCTAAATGCTTTTACCATTGCTGGAACGGCCTCAATCCTTATATTCCTGGGAAAACGCAATGGATTGCCATAGTTAGTGGTAGTGGCGGAGCTAGGCATCGGGAGTCAGTGTAGGCATCCGGTGTCTGAGCCCCACTTGTAACAGTGATATAGTCCGTAATAAAAGGTTAAAACATATATAGAGTCTTCAAGACATGACTCTCCTCGTATGATAATGCTATAACATATTAATGAGAGAAAAAGAAAAGACTATAACAATACAAAAAGTATCTTTTAAAATTGTCCTCGATGACTCGACATAGTTTGAAATCGTTCAATAATCAGCTCATTGTCAACGTCATAAAATACATCTCTCTCTATATAAGTGACTAAACAATCATTCAGCCAATCATCTTCCATTCGATTTCGCAACCGATTTTTAACAATTTTCATTGCAGAAAATGCTCTTTCCACAGTGGCTGTATCAACAGGTAAAATCAATGCCAACTTAATAAGTATATATACCAACTGATAAACACGATCCTTTCCAGTCTTATTTTGGGTGTTAACTTTGTTATCTGTACCTCTTTCAAATTTGTTATTTGATCTTCTACCACATCATTTTTTGTGTTTTCAATAATTTATATCTAACACTAATTAATTTTGAAATTCAACCATGATTCTAATAAAATATTCCGCAAAGGTAACCAAGATTTGTCTGAAAAAAGTCTAATGCTACTTCTCGGCCCAACATATGTGGGATGCCAAAAAAAAAGGTAATAAAGAAAAAGGAATGAATGAAGAAGCATTAATCTTTACAAAGACACAAGAAAGCAGTACTACACTTGACGTTACTCACAAGCAGGGGCGGATCTTAACTCTAAATAGAAAATCATTAAAAAACTCCCAAATAGAAAATCAAGTTTTTTATAATCATTAAACAATTATGTACATGATTAAAGCATATAATTATCAGACAAACAGAAAGAAATAAAAGTAGTAGTGACCTATTTAGAAAGTGATTAAGTGATAAAGAAAGAAACCTGGCAGTGGCTGTAAAGCTGATAATCAAAGTTTTTTTTTTCTTTTACTTCAATTGTGAGGTTGATCGGATGATTGGTGGTAAAAAGTCAAAGGATAAACTGAGAATGGAAAAAAGTTGGCAGTGGCTGTAAAGCTGAGTTTTGGTTTTTTTTTTTAATAATTAAATACTGAAATTACTAAAATACCCTTTTTTCCCCAGTGTACGCCTGGGCGTACACCCTTGCTAAGGTGCCTCCGCCCCTGGTTAGTGGCTCCATCCATAGCCAGTGGCTCCTTTCTCTGTTATAGAATAAGTAATCAGTTAGAACACGCATTTTTTCTGCCCAGAAAGTCCAAATTTTTGGGCACTTTAAGATCTAGAGTCATGGCTGTTCTCAACTTTGTTTATGCCTAAAGTTCTTTAAATCATTCTTTTCAACTGCTGTGTCATAATTGTTCTAGCACATTTTATTTGTTTCAAGTCTTACATTGCTACTAATGAAGGCATGGAAAATTATCTAGTATGATGTCACTGCTCAATATATTGTGCTTTGTTATGGTTTCAATTCATATCCATATACGTACATTATTGTATGGGCTCCCATCCTACCAAACTCCATGAGAGATTAAAAATTGTTGAGGGTTTTAGGATCTCTCTTTGTCCCTTTTAGGAAGGTATGTCCATCTTAGGTGCACCGCAGTCACGTTCTTAGGATCGTATTTTATCACATCTATAACTTAATATCATGGCTCTGAACATTGCTTTTTCGGAATATAATGACTCGGGTGGAGGAATCACCTAGCATTGCATCTGCAGTTCAGACTAAACGATGATGACCTCCGCGAGATGACAGTGCTTCTATTGTTCTAAATTCTAAATACATCTTCATGACAGTGTTTGTTCTCTTACAAGAAATCTGCTGACGACATTGATTCGCTTGTTCGCTGTGTACAATTTCTCGGATGCATCATTAACTCGGTTAGCATTCATGATTAATGCTGGGTTTGGATTGTTTTCATCTTGTTCCTAAAGTAATCATATTAATTGCAAAAAATGGAGTGTGAATGAATGCTTGTAATGTACCAGACATCAGATTCTTGCTTGTACAATGTTGTTAACATTAATGTTTATTTGTACATGGACAATGTGATAAATTTGGAAAAATGTATATGAGAAAAATATATTTCTTATATTTGGAAGTACAAGGCTGTCCATTTTCTCTTCCTCATTTTTGTATATGAAACAACATAATGGTATATATGATACTAGAAGCGGGTAGTGCATTTCCTCTTCACTGAAATGGAGCAAACTACTGGGTGCATAATGGTATATATAATACTAGAAGTGGGGGGATGCATAATGGCTCTTTAGTCTAGTGGTATGATTCTTGTTTTAGATGCGAGAGGTTTTGAGATCGATTCTAGGAGTTTACAACATCCTCGTTAAAACACTACAAAAAATCCTAGATTCTGCGACGGACCGTCGCCAAACCGTCACAGATATAGCGACGGCACAGTGAAAGAGAAGGTTAACGCCAATTTTTTTTGACGGAACTGTGACGGTTTGGTGACGGACAACAACACCCGTCACCAAGCCCTCACTAACAGTGACAGCTTTGTAAGCCGTCTCCAATTCGGTGACGGCCAAGCTACGACCGTCACTAATTTTTTGACAGCTCAGCGACAAGTTTTTCCGTTCCGACATGTAGAGACGGTACGGCGACAGTATGGTGACAGTCCCTCACCATGCCATCGCAAATTAGTTAGGCCGGCTCAATTTCCAATTTTTTTTAAACGAATACGGTTTTCAAACACTAAGTAACAACGATATGTTAAAATTTTACAGAAGCAATACCAGTTACTAATGTATTATGTATTGTTCACTTCAAGTAATGACATTATTTGATGTAGTAATAAAATACTATGTTTGTGTAGGTATTTACCACAATATTAATCTTGATTTTATAATATAATTTGCAATCAACAAGATTTTATTTCATAGCATTCGATAACTAGGGATTAGATTAACAGACGGTTAACTTTAGTCATCACCATACAAAAGTTCATAACAAGATACACACACATATCCACATCATAATATTACATATTTTTTTACCTTAACTACTAGTCCGTTACATAATTTTTCACTCGAACAACTTCGGCAGAAGGATGCAATACATTTGATCCACATTCCTTTGATGGTGTTGAGCCATCGAAATGTAACCATCTTCTTTTGGTGGTTCATTTAGAGCAACTCGACCTGCAACTTTGCTACTGCTTGCCTTCGATGGATCATATTTCTTTGTGTGTTCCTCCTTTTTAATGGTAACCCACTCACCTTGAACTTCCTTACTCATCGTTTATAAGACGTTCATTCACCGAGAAGGGATCTTATGTAAAGATGTGAGACAACAAGCGGGATTGTTGATGATTTATATAGAACTTAAAGTTGTGAACATTTGGTGACAGCACGGTAAAGGGTCTTCTCCAAATTATTGGTGCCAAGTACACGTGGTAGTTGCCTAAACATTGATGACGATATGGTGAGGGCTCGGTGAGGGTACAGTGAGGACCTAATCATCAAATTATTGGAGCATTCACCAATTTCCTAAATTATAGATGGGAAACTATGCCCATCTCCATTTTGGAGAAGGGGACATTTTCCAGTTTCAATTTTGTAGACGGGCGACCCGTCTCCATATTAGAGACGGGCATCAGCCCGTCTCCAAGAAAGAGGCCGTGGGCCTCATATACTGAAGACGGGTATCAGCCCGTCTCCATTTTAGGACAGGTATCAGCCCGTCTCCAAAAAAGAGGCCCACGTCTCCAATTTTGGATACGGACTGCCCGTCTATATTTTGAAACGGGCATCAGCCCGTCTCCATGGTGGAGACGGGCATCATCTTCAAAGAAGAGGCCCACATCGTGGGCCTCTTGTAATTGGGCGACGGCCCTGGTTCACATCAAGCCGTCGCCCAATTGAATTATAGTAACAAAGGGCAGAGAGTTTTGCCCTCTGTTACTTGTTCTTTTCTTTTTTTTGCAAACAAAAAAAAACCTTACCCTCCACCCCACGCCACCCCTCACGCCCCTCCCCTCCTCCCATCCCCCCCCTCCCCCCCCCCCCCCTTCCCCCCTCTCTGTAGACCCCTCATCACCATCTTGTTGAGGTAATATTTTAATTTTTTTGGCTATTTATATATGTTTATATATATATATATATGTATGTATATGTAAATATATGGTTATGTACGTATAGATCTAGCTATAACCTCCACCCTCTATGATTGTAGGTATACATACATATGTAAATATGTATTTTTTGTGAGATTATTTATATATACATATGTAAATGTAGGTGTATAAATGTATATATTATGTATTTATTTGTTGTAGTGAATATGTTGATTAATAATGCACCTAACCTAAATATGTTAATGTAGTTTTTTTTTTTTTTTTGGTATTTTTAAATTTTTTTATTGTATTAACTGAATTTTTTTTTAGTACGATTTTTTGTTCATTTTTTTTTCTATACTTTTTTTTGTTATAATTTTTATTGGGAAGTAGTTTTTTTAACATATTTAGGTTATTTGTTAATGTTTTAAATTTTCAGTTTTTTTAATTGTATTTACTGATTTTTTTTATTATTTATAATTACGAACTTTTTTTCATTTTTTTTATACTTTTTTTTATTATAATTTTTTTTATAAAGAAGGAGAAGAAGCTTAGCTCAATTCTTGCATGTTCTTCATGTTCTCCTGCAACTAGGGAGGACAGTGACTTATGCGGAGGTTTTCCAGAAGGCTCATCGCAAGGAGGCAGAAGGACCGTACACAGATTCTCAGGCCGAGCAGACTATGGTATGCATTATTCATGTAATTTATGGTGGAGTTAGCAATGCATAGGGGTTATATTAAAAACAAAGAGGGATTTATGATTAATGAGAAAAAGGTGTTCTGATTTTGCAAAGTATTTTAAAATGTGAAAGCGAATATTTCAAATGGAAAACATAACTTTAATGATGTGTGATCATAAATGTAGCTATGATTTTAACAAACAACTCACAAATGGAACATGGTTACTTGTTATACCCACATGTGTTGTATAATGTTTGAAAATTTCTCCTACGGGTTGTAGTAGCACTTGATTAATTTGTTTCGGATAAGTGTGGTAATAAATAAGTTTGGACACATGTGGATTATGTTGGCTTTATTCTATAATAGGTTTTTGGGAAAAATCTGAAATACAGGGGAGACTCTGCCCATTTTTTTATTGAGATGTAAATGCATTGTAATTTCCTTGTAATACCTTAATATTGTGTGTTTGAATATTAATTTTGTGTCCTGCCATCGAAATGAATGTTTGTGCAACAAACCATAGGTAGTAATAGTAACATGTTAATCCCATTTTTTCAGGATCGCGATGCAATCATCTCACATCTCAACTGGGCATGTATATTTCTAGGCTTTCACAGTTTTGGTTGAAGTAGTGGTATCTTTCTTTCCATTACAAATGACACGCTTCGCCTGCGTGGTCTTGGAGCTTAGGCCACTCGAACGCAATTCTTAGTATATGTAAACCCCAGAACAGAGATTGTTAGCAAAAGATGATTAAAGAATTCAGCTGCCGGTACTACTTTCATCCACTTTTCCCGGTTTTATGGCTTTCCTAGATAGGTAAAATAGAGGGAAGGCAAGGGGATCTTGCATTTTTTTTGCATTGGGCTCTTTCATTAACTGATAGAAATATCAGCCTAGCTGCTAGTAGCTCTCTTCTTATAGCCCGGTAGTTGGATGTTTCTTACCAACCTCCGGTGTGTAATCGACTCGTTACGACAAAATGCTCCAAACGGCGAGGAATGCATCGGAATCAGACTTCAACCCGATGCTTGTGGATCATAACGCAATATTTTTACAGGCTGTAGGACCACCACGTAAAGGTCGGATCTATGGGGTAGGCTCTCAGGTTTCAGTTGAATCTAGCACGAACAGTGCAACTCAGTCTCGGCGTGTTATCACAGAGGAACAACTGGCACACTTTGTTACGAGAGCCACATTAACATTGAACGAAACAGTGGCAAGTCAGGGGGAGATAATCAATCAACTTCAGCAACAATTAAAGAAGCATAACGAAGTGTTAGAAGTCCTTGTATCAAAAGTTTGTGGTCAACCTCAAGAGCAACATTCTTCATCTTCACATAATGATGATAATGGAGAATAATTTGTTGTAATATTAAACCAGTAATTTGATGTTTAAAACACTACCATATACAGGACATGTCTTTTTGTAACAGTTTAAAATAGCAGTATGTATTTTAATTAAATATTGCATATCTGATTTGTAGCATTATATGAAATGAATTTCACAAAAAAAAGCAGGTTCAATTTGGGATTCTTTTCAAAAAAATTTGAAGGAATTGTGACTCGTTACATTAGACGGAATGGTTAAGTTTGTGAGGGCTTAGTGAGGGCTTGGTGAAGGTTTGGGTTAGTGATGGATTGGCGAAGGGAAAAAAGCGAGGGCTTGGCGATGACAATTTTGGTGACGGCTTGGTGAGGGGAACGATTTGGCGAGTGCTTGGTGACTGCAATCTTTGGTGACGGGCGGGTGAGGGGAAAGATTGGCGAGCGCTTGGCGATGGGGAATGTGGTGATAGTTTTGGGACGGCTCCAGTTGGTGAGGGCTCGGTTACGGCAAACTATAGTGACGGCATGGAGACGGGAAACAATGGAGACGACTTGGTGACGGAGGAATTGGAGACGTGATGGAGATAGTTTAGTAGCCGTCGCTAATTTGATGACGGTTTGGCGGGGGAAACCATTTTGGCGACAACCTTGTGTCTGACGGACGATTCCCCTCACCGTGCCGTCGCAAATTCCAAATTGGCGACGGCACGGTGAAGGGAACCGTCTCTTGCAAAATCCAATAATTTTTGTAGTGAAATTGGCTTAAGCCTCACTTTGAAACCAGAAAAGAAAAATGAACAAACTAATAAGGGGACATTTTTTATATAAAGTACAATGACCATTTCAAATTCTATTCAAGTTTCAATTGCCTTTTATATTGAAAAGATCAATTTAGATTTTAAATTTATTGTTCTAACCATGACTTTTGCCGGTAATAGAATTTATGATTAAGCAAAGTGAAATTGATTGAAACTTATATGAAGATTTTGGCATTATTTTGGCGTAATTTGGATACTCTAATGACACAATAATGTTATTCAAAAAATTAATAATGGTGAAGTGATGATAGAGTTATAATAAAGGGTAAATAGCGTATTACCCCATGTATTTTGCTAAAAGTATACAATACCCACCTGTGTTTTAAAAATTAGCTGATTACCCCCCTTGTATTTTATAAAAGTAGTTGAATACTCTCCCTGTGTTTTAAAAGGTAGCTTATTATCCCCCTGTATTTTATAAAAGTAGCTGATTACCCCCCTATGCTTTTTAACAACCCCCGCTTTTGTTAGAAAATATAGGAGGGTAATCAGCTACTTTTATAAAATACAAGGGGGTAATCAGTTATTTTTATAAAATACGGGAGAAATCAGTTATTTTTTAAAATACAGGGGGATATTGTGCACTTTTAGCAAAACACAGAGGGATAGTATGCTATTTACCCTATATAAATTAAAATGATTTAAACCATTGAGTGTGAAGATTAAATAATTGCGGCATTATCACTTCAGCTTCATTAATCTCTCTAATAACGTTATTAAAAGAACCAAATATGTTTTGACTAGGCATGTCTCGACTCGTATTAATTATAAACTTGAGGGACTTGGTTAACAATTTTTTTTTTTTTTTTTGGCAAACTTGGTTGACAGTTTACTCTAGATATAAATGTATCACTTATAAGCGTAGCCAATAAAAAATAAAAAATGTATCACTTACTGTTCTGACTCTACATCGTCGGCACTGAACGGAACAAATCAAAACGCTACCCCTTCCCTATAAAAACGTTACTATAGTAATAGGAGTTCTTTAAAAAAAAAAAAAAAAAAAAACCATCAGATAGTATTAGAAGATTTCACGATAAGTTTATCATATTTGGACGGAGAGAAATAAGAGACTTAGCGATAATGGCAGCCTAGAAGGAGGAACAAATCTTTAACTGTATTGTTTTTTATGTAAAGAACAAACTTAATTTTGGTAAAAAATATTGGAATAGCTACCTGAACAAAGAGATTTGTAATGTTTGGGATGTTGATATTAGAATCCTAGCATAGTTCTCTTGTCTTGTATTTCTTGATCGTACGTAATCATATCAATGAAATTTTTGCTTATAGAGAAAAAAAAACGTCACTATAGTGAAACCGGCATGGGATTTAAGCCATTCTCAGCCTTTATCTGCAACAAATTAATCAAATTTATTGGTTTTGTTTATTTATTTATTCAACTTTTGTCTAAGAAAGCAAAGCAAAATGACGAGAAATATATAATCTGAAATTTCGATGAGGAATTTTTGTATATATTAATGGTCTTCAAAGTTCTCTGATTGCTTTTTGATCAGCTAAAACGTGTTGCTAAAACGTGTTGACTAACTAAAATATTTCTTATTATTATTTTTATTATCATGGTAGTATGATCTCAATTACTCCTAAATATAATTTACTTATTTTGACATTTTAGTCCTAAAGGTTTCAAATCAAATATTTTAGTGCCAAACACTTTATATAACAAATACTATTAGTCCGTTAACTCAATTAAAAAAAAAAAAGGTAATGTGGGTCTTAACCCTTGTGACGTTTTGAACCATGTTCTTTTGCTATTCCTACCAATTTTTTAAATTTGTCTTTTGTAAAATAGAATCTTGTTTGCTTTGGTTTATAACATCTATCATTTGTTGCTTATCTATCTCCAAGTTACGATGGAAGTATTATTCGGGCTACATTTTAGTATTTCATTTATAGGTTAATATCTAAATTAATCTCTTATTTTTAGCGTATTTGATATTTAGTGATCCTTATTTTTAGAAATCTATCATTACAATCCTTCATTTTTTAAATATATATATAATATCGTTAGTCTTTTTTTCCATTTTTTCATTTAAAATTTGACTAAAAAAGTACGTGGTTAATTATATATAGTTTATTATTTATGGTGTCATATTTTAAACAGAATTATCAATCTCCTTGAACACAGGACAAAAAAAAAGTTGCATAAAATGATAGATATTATATATCTTTCATGCAGAGTAACACTAATGAATACAAATTACACTCTCGAGTAAAGAAAGAAAAGAGAAAATAATATATTACAGGATTAATCATTTTATGGTTTTGGGATTGGACACCTTGCGACTAGAATCTACAATTTTAATAACACATATCCAACAGAGGGGTAGCAAGCAATTTTCACATTCAAATACCGTGTCGCCTCTCAAATCTCTACCACACTTATCACAGTGGGATTTATATTTAGGTTTCCTCCTATAGGTGAGAGGATGTGGGTGATAGTCAATTTGAAGTGTACCCCCAAACTTCACACAACGCATGAAGCCAATTCTAGGAACGCAAGGAGGATGGAAGGAGTTGTCGCATTCACGACAATGATATAACCAGCACTTGGGATGAATTTCATATTCACACATGTCGCAAATAAATTCATCTGGATGATAATAAAAAGGTGGAAAGCTTAGGACAAGAGGATGTTCATCCCACCTGTGTCTGACACTCCGAGGCCACAATGCGCATCTCATTGCCAAATTGAAGTCGCAATGCTCGCAACCGAAATTGACGTCGTCTCCATGGTAGAACAAACAAGCATTGCATAACTTATCGGAAGTATTACGTCGAACAAGGGGGTGGGGGTGAGCTTCATGTTTTATTGTACTAGGAAGAAGAGCGCATTTGATGTCCAGCAAAAAGCCGCACTCCTTGCACTTATAGAAGAATCCATTAAAACTCCATTTGCAGATTGTACAATTAGATTCACGAAAAAACTCCTGGAAATGGCTGAGGGAGAGTTTGTGCTGTGGATGATGGGAAGATGATATCTCTTTTGGTAGCTGAGCACAATCTAAATGGATCCAGTATTTGCATTCAGCACAAGTATAGCATGTACCTGAAATGGGTTCAGCACAACCGTGGCACACAGTCTCCTGATCATCATCGGTCATTTCTGTGTAATCATCTTGGACGCTGTCGAGAATCAAAGGGTGATCATGGCTGAAGTGGTTAATTTCTGTTGATAATTCAATCTGTGGGATGCTATTTTGCTTGAGGAAATATCGAATCAGTTGTGAAGATAATGTCTCCGCAGGCAAGCAGATCAAATCTGGTGTGACCCCACCATCACTAGAATGATAAAAAAAAAAAAGGCATTAATTGTTAGATGAAATTAGCAGATCGAGCAAGTCTTTATACTTTTGATTTTTAATGGTTTTGGGGCCTGGAAAACAAAAAGAAAGAAACTCAAGTGAAGAAAGCATGCAGATTATGGATTCTGTTGTCATTCTAGACAGACGGATCGATTTTGATGCAAAGGGATCATTCAAAAACTTTGCCGGTGTAAATAAATCAATTAGACTATTTCATGGCAAAAAAATACACTATTGCATAAATATAAATTCTATAACCAAGAAAAAGTGACAAAGCAGAAAAGAATTAAGAGAGAAACTTACGAGTTATAAGCATCCTCTGGGGACTCAGATGTCATGCACTTGAGATGGACGAAGTATCTACAAAGGCCACAATAATACACCCAATAAAGTGGGTGTAGTTTTTCACGACAGATTTCACAATCTAGTCCATAAGACCGGAATTTTTCAGGAAGACAATAGGCTAGGGAGAGAGGGTGAGGGTGGTCTTGGCGCGACGAGCTTATTGGCAGTGATCCACAAGTCTTGTGGATCCAAAATGAGCATACACTGCACTCATGCAACTCATCTTTGTCTTCTGTGCCGCAAGCATCACACCTAAATAAAGCACTTCTTTTCCTGTGTATTAGGGGGTGCCGATGGCTAGCGTGTTTAAATGTGCTAGTGTTTTCAGATGTGTCTTGATGATTAGTGCCTTCAAATTTTTGTGCACATAAAACATCCAAATCAAACCTACACTTGGAACAGTGATACATGAAACCATTACAATATTTTCTACAAATATCACAAAAGGCTGCTTCTAATTTATAAGGCGAGCTTCTTAAGAGTTTAAGTGGATGTTGTGGATGCATTAAATGCATAATCTCTAATGGTAATTCGGCACAGATTTTGTGAAGGAAGACTTCACATCTGCTGCAACAATATGTTGTTGATCCAGAGACTACCGGTTGTTTACAACCATAACAAACAACATTTTTGGCCTCATCATCTCCTTGCAAGTCCTTGATCAGTACAAGGGGATGATTATGGCTAAAATGATTAATCTCCATATCTCTGTCACTCTTTGTTTTTACTCTTTTCGTGTCTAACAATTCAAATGGTGTCAATGCAAACTTTTGAGAGTAATGACCCCATATAAATAGATAATGGAAAGCCAAATACAAAATGTTTGTGAGAATAAACTTCCCGTGTCCACCAAGTGATGCCTACTTGGTAATTCATTATTCATACTTTGCTTCCATTGTTAGTTGAGAATAATTTTTCGTTTTCACTAAGTGATACCAAGTAGATATTTCTTACTTTTTGTGGGGATCAAGTGATACTAATTAAGTTCTTTCGATTTCACTTTTCAAATTCTTGAGCTTAATTTAATTAATTGCAGATGATAAGGCATAAATCTATGCGTATATACATATTTCTTCAAGTAGATAGTGTTCTGTTTGACTTAGTTTTAAATACTCAAAAGAATGTTTTTTTTTTTTTTTGAGTTTAAGCTGAAGGTAATATGTTTGGTTAATTTTTTAAAGTGTTTTTAGGTAAAAGTTAAAGTTGAAAAAAAAACTAAAAAATAAAAAACTTCAAATTTAAGCTTTTCAAAAAAGGCTTTTGTAAAATTATTTTTACATAATGTGAGAAGTTAATTTCTTTTTCTTTCTCAAATATATCTCTTCCTATTTTTAAAATCAAATATTTCCCTCAAAATTTCTAAAATCTCAATATTGTCAAACGCAAACCAAACCGTAAAAAGATTTTGTTCAATGACATTTCAAACCAAAAGTTTATTACAAAAAATTCAATAGTTTAAAAGCGAAAATTTCACATTTAAGTCAAACAAAGTCTTCATCACTTTGTATTCAAGCATCCTTATTTTATTTTTATGCCAGAATCACCTTGTAGTCAAGCATCCTCATTTTGCTAATTTTATGCCCTCCTTTGATATCCGCATTTTCTTTTAGCCATCACATATACAATATGTTTGTTAATATTGATATATTCACCCGGTAAAACTGTAGTGGGCTATTGAACCTGGGCCTCTCTTGTAACCTGGAATGGAGAAGAGCCCATAAGGGTGCGAGACTAGTAAGGGTTCCGGCCCATCTAGAGAACAAACCAGCTGGTGAAAGCGGGAAGGGGATCAAGATAAAAAAGGAAGGAGACAAATTTTCAATGCTAATTGTAAAAAGATTCCGGTAACTGGATTTGATTGAAGGCAATTATTGTAAGGTCAATTGAAAGCTTTAAATTGAGGAACTCTAAAAATAAATTTAGAGTCTCTTTATTTTTTAGAGCTTTATTTAGAACCCTATATGTTTTTTAGAAGCTCTAAATAAAATTTATCACTAAAGAAAGCTCTGAATTTAAAAATCTATGGTGGGGCCCGTTGCCCCTTCTATTTTTTTGAGCCTAAGTTGTCAATTTTTTTTTTATTATTTAAAGTTGTCAATCAGATATCAAATCTAAGTTATTGATGAAACCCATGTAGTCAAATCTGATTTAGAAGTGACCTATGTGAGTTCTAATTTTTTTTGTCTTTTTCTTGGGGCTCCATTTTGTTCAACAAATTTGTTGAACAAAATAGAACCCGGATTCTAAATTTATTGAAACATGACAACTTTCCATCAAAAATTTGGATTTGGGGCTCTATATGTACTATTGGTGTTGCTTTTTTTTTTTCCTTCTAAAGTCTCTATATTTGTTAAAAAGATGTAATTATTGTATTTTAAAACCTCTATTAAAGATGCCCTAAGAATGATTTCTAAAATTTCAAGTACATGTGAGGAAGGAACACACAGTTGAGACCCTAAATACTACCTTATCCATCACTACATCAACCCCAATACTATTTTGAGTTCTTGATACCTCTCACTTATCAGTACCTTGCTAGCAAATGAAAGAGATTGAAGATTTTTCTTAATTTTAATTGTAAAATTCAAAGGTCTACAGATACCATAACTTTTCATCGTATAAACGAGATTTGAAACGTTAATATCATTTTGGAGACAAAAGGTTCCAAATAATTATTGTCGTGGATGTCTGAGAAGAGTATTTGGCAGGTGTAATGCATGTTGTAACAGAATTTTAAGTGAGAATGGTCAATTTTAAGTGACAAAAGGTTCCTATTTTTTTTATTCTTTCTTCTTTATTTTTAAATGTTGTAGAGATTTTATAATTAAGTGTAATACTTCTTTCCAAAGCTGTCCATTCCAACAACCCATGCAAAAAGCACCATCGCTATGATTTATAATTAATATCTAATATGAAATTAATCCTCACCGTTCCACCCGACACTTTGGTGTTGTTCAACCTAATTTGGAGTTTCGAAATCTTTAGATCCTCCTCCTTTATTTACGTCTAATCTTGCTGTCCATTTTTCTCTGATCATATACTCTTCTTCATCTGGGCAATTTTGGGAGGAGAAATAGTAGGTTTTTGACTCTGCTTAGATATACTATGTGTGTGTTCTTTATTTTTTTTTTTATTTGTGTAATACCTTCGGTTATATATGAGTATAAATACTCTTTTGACCAAAAAAAGAAAGAGCCTCACATCTGGAATTAACGTCGAAGAAAATAATTAATCGACCAAGTAATTTGAGTTTGGTATTTTATTTTACTTTTGTTCTTAGAGGGAAACATTATATCAACCAAGAAAAGAATTACAAACATGAAATCTATTTAATGTATATTGTTATAAAATCATGTAATCATTATTATCCAACGAACGAATATAGTGTTGGATCGTGTTTTGTATTTCAAGTCTAAGAAGTAAATCTCAGTATTGTTTTGGTATAAACGAGACCTTTTACATTGTACAAGCTACATGGAAAAACAAAAATCAATAGAAATCATTAGTCTCTCTTCCACTCAGTTATATTTTTTCTCTCTTCACTTTCTATTGTTCTCTATTTCTTTTCCTTATTTTTATCATATAATATTGCTTTATTATTATTTTTTAAAATCTTTTCCGGTGGGGGTTGGGGGAATCAATTCTAATTAATGTCAAGAGGACATTATCCTAATCAAAACAAAAAGAATTTAATAGTTTTTCTTTCTTTCTTTGCTTTACATCGTTAAAAACTTTTGAATGGCCAAACAAATTTATTATGTAAAGTTCAAACATTGATAAGTGACGTGAAGTAAAAGTGATGAGATGTGCCTTATTTTTACTTTTTGAACAATGATTCTTTTCAATTATTTTCTCTTGATTTTTCACGTTGATAATGATATGTTTTGCATTTTTATTGAATGCAGACAGAGACAGAGACACAGAGACAGAGAGGAAGGAGAGAAAAATACATAAAAAAAATTGGATAGTCTTCATCAAACAAACGATTGGATGGTGATTTCTTATATGATAGAGTTACAATTTGTTGGCCGAGTTTAATACATAAATCTTTATAATATGTATGGTGCAGATCAATTTTGATGTTCTCTAAGGTCATTTTCTGCTGAGGGTATAGTAGCCCTTTTTTCTGTTATTTTTATGTATAAGTTATTGTTTTAATGTATACGTATTATGCTTGAAAACATTTTTAATCTCAATTTGAATTGAATTTCTAATTTGTTATTTGTTGAATAGGGAATGAATAGATTCTTTTAAAAAAAATCCATTTATGAGGAACAATTTTACTCTACATTTAATGAATATGATTTTTTCTTTTTTACAATGCTTATAGATATTTATTTTTCTCTCTTTCGTATGTTATATCATGGGAAAATCTCACAAATAATCCTCATTATTTACATTTTGTTCTATTTTAGTATCTATTATTTTAAAAGCCATGCACACGATTGATTCCTATTGTTTATAGATGTACCACTATTAGTCCCCATTATTTACATTTTGTCCCATTTTAGTCTCTATTATTTCAAAAGTCACGCGATTGATCTCCCATTATTTACAAATGTATCACTATTGGAGACCAATATTTTTCAAAAATAACCATACTAGTCCTCTACTACAAATTTTGAATTTTTTTTTTTTAAAAAATTGCTAGTTTAAACTGAAAAAATTTGTGTATATCCATTTTTTTAAGGGGCAAGTATTAGAAATATATTTGACAAGGCAATTTTAATTGAAAAAAATATGTTCGAGACTAATTTTTTTAGAACAAATATCCATTCTCATTTGACAAGGCAGCTTTAATTGAAAAAATATGTTCAGAGACCAATTTTTTAAGGGTGAATATCTAAATAAAATGCATGAGCAAAACCTATTTATCTAAATGTAGGCTTCACATATAAACTGCATGAGTAAGATTAAAAAAATAATTTAGTTATCATTAGATTCAGTTAATGGAACATTAAAGACTAATAGTGATACATTTGTAAATAATAAGACTAATGATGATACATTTGTAATCAATAGAGACCAATTACGTAACTTTTGAAATAATAGGGACTAAAATAGGACAAAATATAAACATCGAGGACTAACAGTGATATATTTATAAACAATAGGGACCAATCACGTAACTTTTGAAGCAATAGGGAGTAAAATGATGCTAAATATAAATAAATGAGACTATTTGTGAGATATGCCGGCCTTATATCCTTACTATGTTGAGGGGGAGTCATGTCTACATTTTTATAATTTCTATAAAGTGCATATTATGAAGGGAATCATGTTTTGAAGACTTTGTTTTTGTTATAATATGGTTAAATTAAGTATTGGTTTCGTTATAGTATATTGTAATTTACCCTCATAAAAAATATGATTTTAGGCATATAGTCAATAGCTTCTTTTTTTATATATAATTTATATGAAACATTTATGCATAAATAAGTACTACTCCACTCCTTGATACTGACTTCGCCACTATAGTGGCTATTCTAATCCCGAGTGCCCGACTCCTCCACTGTCCATAACAGATACAATGTTTGCCATAGTTATCGTAATCGTACGATTCACGATACAAATTGTAAGATTCGATTCGATTCAGGTGAAAAACGATTCGAATCAATTGGTAAATCCTTAATTAGGGTGAATCGGTAAGAGAATCAGAGTGAATCGTAACGAACCGTAGCGAATCGTGCGATTCGGCGAATCGGCACGATTCGGGTGAAAAAAAACAAAAGCCCAAAAAATCCAAAAAAAAAAATGAAAGAGCCTACTTTATATTTTTTCAATCAGCATACAATTGGTCGATTTTTTTTAAAAAAAAATTCTCATTTATGTTAAAAATATCAACTTTTTAACTATAATTATAAAATCAAAACACTTAAAAATCATCCAATTAAAAGCCCTAAAACAGAGAGAGGGAGAGAAATGTACTCATCTTCTTCATGATCAAAGGCTTCATCGATCAACTTGCTTCGCCGATGAACTTGCTTCGCCGATCAACTTGCTTTGCCGATCAACTTGCTTCACCGATCAACTTGCTTCACCGATCAAATTGCTTCGCCGATCAAATAGCTTCACCGATTATAAGTGAGTTGCTGATCTTCTTTTTCTTACTGCTCACTGATCTTGCTCTTTCTTTACTTTTTAGAACTTTGCATTTGATCTTGCTATTTTTTTACTGCTTTTTTTTTTTTGGTCGAACTCCTTTACTGCTCAGTGTGCTCACTGATCTTGCTCTTTCTTTTGTTTTTTGGAACTTTGCATTTTATCTTTGTTTATTTGTCTTTATTAAGTGGCTTGCATTTAATGGTCTTGGACCTTGGTCTTCACAGACAAAAAAAAAAAAGTAGTCTTGGGAAACTATTGTCTTTGCTTAGTGTTTGTTTTTATTGAGTTGATCAATGGCTGATGCTTAAAAGCCTTGCCTTTTCAGTCGTTGCTTTTGTATAGTCAAGAGTCAAGACAACAACTTTGCATTATTAAATCAAAGACTTTATTGGTGATGACACTTTAATTGGCCACTATTATTATTTGATTATTTTCTGTTATTTTGTCTTTTAACACTCAGAACTTTGATATTTACCATTAAAGTATGGTTAACAAAAAACATATATTTATATCCATTCAAATGAAGAATTTTGACTAAAAACTATTATGAAAATATAATATATCAAATATCATCTAGTTTTAAATTTGTGACCGAATCGGTAAGATTTACGATTCAAAAAAATGAGATTTTAATTCACGATACGATTCACGATTCGCGAATTATAGTGTTTGCCAATCAACTACATACATTTATATGCTGCAACGAAAGTGATGTCTTCGAGCAAGATTTTGATGCCTCCTTTGCATATATATGCCTTTATAATTATCACATGACGTTTTAAACTCGAGCATTTCTCATGAGACGATTTTTCAAGATTTTTATTGCTTTATAGATAGCAACATGGAATTATCCCTTTGAAAAAAAGGACCTAAGGTACACAAAGGATAACATAATATATTTTTTTAATGAAGACTAATAATAAATAATACTTATCATAATTGAGAAAAAAAAAAGAATAATACCACTCAGGATAAATCAGATTTTCATTATAATTGAAGAAAAATAAAAAGAGAGAATATTTCTACATCTTGTATTACCTTTATGGTCTTCAGATCATTCACAATACAATCAAGATTCATATACATTCAGTCCTCGCCTAGATTGGACACTCTTCTACCACAATCGACAAGCTTACAAACACATGGTCGACAGAGGGGTAACAAGCAACTTTCACATTCAAAGACCGTGATTCGTATCAAATTTTCACCACAATTGTCACAATGGGATTTATATGTAGCTTTCCTCCTAAACGTGAGAGGATGTGGGTGATAGTCAATTTGAAGTGTAACCCCAAACTTCACATAAGGCACGAAGCCAAGTCTAGGAATGCAACGAGGATGGAAAGAGTTGTCGCATTCACGACAATGATATAGCCAAGACTTGGGATGAATTTCGTACTCACACATGTCGCAAATAAATTCATCTGGGTGATAATCAAAAGGTGGAGCGCTCAGGATAAGAGGGTGTTCATCCCATCGATGTCTGACAATCTTAGGTGGCATCGCGCATTGAATTGCTAAATTGAAACCGCAACGCTTGCAACCTACGCTGACATCTCCATGGTAGCGCATAAAGGCGTTGCATAATTGTAAAGATTCACGTCGAACAAGGGGGTGGCGATGAGCTTCATGTTTTATTGTACTAGGAAGAAGAGAACATTTGATGTCTAGCAAGATGTCGCACTCCTTGCACTCATAGAAAAGTCCATTAAGTTCCCGTTGGCAAATTCCACAACGTTCAGAAAGACGAAAAAACTCCCGGCGGCAATGGCTGAGGGAGAGTTTTTGCTCCGGATGATCAGGAGAGGATATCTCTTTTGGTAGCTGAGCACAATCTAAATGGATAAAGTATTTGCATTCAGCACAAGTATAACATTTACCTGAAATGGGTTCAGCGCAACCATCGCACACAGTCTCCTGATCATCATCGGTCATTTCGTTATAATCGTCTTGGACACTGTCGAGAATCAAAGGGTGATCATGGCTGAAGATGTTAATTTCGGTTGATAATTCAATCTGTGGGATGCTATTTTGCTCCAAGAAATGTCGGATCCGTAGCGAAGATACATTCTTCACAGGCAACTTGATCACACCATTACTGGAAGAAATTAAATTAAAACTTTTAATTGCATAAAAATTCTTCGAACCAACAATAAGTGACAAATTAAAGCAGAAAAGTTAGAGAGATTTCTTACTAGTTAGCTTCTTCGGCAGTTTCCTCCTCTTCGAACTCAAATCTCATGCACTTGGGATGGATAAAGTATCTGCAAGGGGCACAATAGTAGACCCAGTAACTCGGGTGTAACTTTTTTCCGACAGATATCACAGTTTAGTTTGTAGTGTCGGTATTTTTCAGGAAGACAAGAAGCTAGAAAGAGAGGGTGAGGGTGGTCCTTGCGCGACGAGTTGCTTGGCAGCGATCCACAAGTCTTGTGAATCCAAAATGGGCAAACAGTGCAAGCATAGGATGTTAGAAGTTTTAAATTATGGGAAACCACTTATTGAATATTTTGCTATTTTCAAAAATCGGGTTGAGGTTGATCGGTAAAGCCAATTATATCATTTATGTGATCCATTTTAGTTGGGCCTAGGTCCGTCTCATTGATATTTTATTTAGTGGTGTGGTATGTAAGGTGTAGAGCTTGTTTTATTTTTAAGGCATCTTGATAGGGGCCCAATACAGTTTTTAGGCTCGGTCCTCTCTCCTATCTAGAATACTAATAGTCTATAAATAGGCTATTAAGGTTGGCTTGCCCCATTGAGAGCACTACAAGAAAAACTGTAAAAGGTGACGGTCCGTCTCCTTTTCGTCACCAAAAAAGTGATGAAAAGGAGACGGAACTTTTGTTACATAAATAGTGACCATTTTGAGACGATTTGGAGATGACTTTGGTATGTCGTCTCTAAACCGTCTCCCAATAAAGACGGAACATGAATGTCGTATTCAATTCGTCTCTTAGCAGAGACGAAATGGAGATGAAAAATAATTAATAAATAATTATTAAATTTTGAGTAACAATTTACTATAAACTTGTAAATAAATTAATAATAATAAATTACTAATTATCTTTACTAATTTAATTTTTTCATAAATTTTTTTAAAGTAGCTCAATATTTCATTTTTCAAAAAAATCTCCATAAGCTAAATACTTTATTTTAATTTAAAATTTAAATTAAATTAATAATTAAAGTATTATTAATATTTTACTCTAAACTTGTAATTAAATAATAAATAAATTAATACTAATTAAATAAATAAAAAATTCCAAAACTAAAAGGAGACGGACCAATGGGTCCGTCTCCGAAAAAAAAAAAGGAGACGGACCAATGGGTCCGTCTCCAAAAAAAGGAGATGGACCCAATGGTTCGTCTCCAAAAAAAAAAAAGTAGCCAAAAAAAGGAGACGGACCACTGGGGCCGTCTCCTAAAAAAAAAAGGAGGCGGCCCAATGGGCCCGACTCCAAAAAAAGGAGATGGACCCAATGGTTCGCCAACAAAAAAAAAAAAGGAGCCAAAAAAAGGAGACGGACCACTGGGTCCGTCTCCTAAAAAAAAAAGGAGACGGACCAATGGGTCCGTCTCCAAAAAAAGGAGATGGACCCAATGGTCCGTCTCCAAAAAAAAAAAAAAGGAGACGGACCAATGGGTCTGTCTCCAAAAAAAGGAGATGGACCCAATGGTCCGTCTCCAAAAAAAAAAGAGGAGCCAAAAAAAGGAGACGGACCAATGGGTCCGTCTCCGAAAAAAAAAAGGAGACGGACCAAATGGGGCCGTTTCCAAAAAAAAAAAAAAGGACAGATTGGTTCAAGTGGCTGTCCCAAAAAAAGGAGACGGACCAATGGGTCCGTCTCCCAAAAAAAAAAAAGAGACGGACCAATGGGTCCATCTCCAAAAAAAAAAAAAAGGACAAATTGGTTCAAGTAGCTGGCAGACAGTTTAAACAAATCAAAAATCCCCCCAAAAATATTTTGGGGGGAAATTTAAAAAAAAAAAAAGTACATACAAGACCTTTCAAAAGGACTTGTACCGGTTCAAGTGGCTGGATCTTCACACACTTGAACCATTATTTCATTCCCCCACAAAATATTTTGGGGGGAAATACAAAAATAAAAATAAAATTTGCCAAGTCCTTTAAAAGGACTTGGCACGGTTCAAGTGGCTGGAAAATCCAGCCACTTGAACCATTTTTTCATTTTCCCCCAAATGAATTTTGGGGGAAAATTCAAAATAAAGAAAAAGTCGAGCATACACCGCCCCCCCCCCCCCCCCCTTTCTCTTAACTCATTATATCAAGTGTGAATTCACTATTAGTTTAATTTATTTTAAGGTAATATATTTATTTACTTTTATTTAAATTTTTGAATTTGTTTTGGTTTAATTCATTATATATATGTTTGTATATAGTGCTCTTTTATTATGATTTTAGATTTTATTTTTATACTACCATGTTTGTTTGGATTATATATGTATTATGTTTATATGTCATATATATGTAAGTATAACTAATAGATTTACGTAAATATATATGGTTTTGGTAAGTTTTTTCATGATTTTAAGGTCTTTTTTAAAAAATTTCAGCTTTATTTAGTTTTTTTTTTCCTTTCATATATATATATATATATGTGTGTGTGTGTGTGTGATAGATTTAGGTAAATATATGATTTTTTGTAGTTTTATCATGAGTTTAGGGTTTAAAAAAAAAAAAATCAAATTTATTTTTGTTTTTCTTTCATATTTATATATATATAATTAGTATAATTTTTGGTAAAAAATTTCAAAATTTTATAGTAATTTTGACAAAATCCGAATTTATAACTTTTTTTAAAAAAAAAAAAATTTAAAAAAAAAATTAAAAAATGTGACGGAAATGAGACAAAAAGTGAGGGAGACGAAACAGAGATGAAATGAGAATAGATACGGAAATGAGATGGAATTATAGGGAGACGGAAATAAGATGAAATGTAAAGAGATGGAATGGAGACGAAATGTGAGGGAGACGGAAAGGTGACGAAATGTGAGGGAGACAGAAATGTGACGAAATGTGAGCGAGACAGAAAGGTGACGAAATATCTTTTCGTCTCCATTTGAGACGAAACGGAGACGAAATTCAAAAAAGGAGACAGGCCGAAAGGTGACGCCCAATTTTCGTCTCCTTTCCGTCTCATTTTTCAGATTGGAGACGGAACGGAGACGGAAATGTGCCGTCTCCAAACGTAAAATTTCTTGTAGTGGAGCCACCATATCGAAGTTGGAGAGGGAGAGGGAGAGGGAGAGGGAGTTCCTAGTGTAGACATGCCTACCATAACATGTCGCCTAAGATTTTCTTGCAAGATTAGCAAAGACTTTTGAAGATTGATTGCAGCAAAGGAAGTATCGCATGGACCTTTGGTATGTTTCAATTTTGTTAGTTTAATATATATTTATTTGGTGTTCTATTTTCTGGTATTAGATCTGTAAATTCTAACAAGTGGTATCAGAGCCATTAATACTAGAAATAGAACCCATAAAGAAAGATATATTTATTGCCGAGTTATTATCAAGTTTCGATTTATTTGGATCGCGTAATTCGTTTGATTCCACATGTTTAGTTGGGCGCTTAAAATTGCTTATTATAGTATGACTTACATATGGGTTCTAGAAGAAAACAATGACTAACATAACCTAAACATGAAGAATCATATCAGAGTACTATTTTGAAGCCCATAAAATAAATTTCCTCACATGAATCAGTATCCATGAATGAAAAATTATAGTCAAAAGCGATACATGCCAAAAGGTCTAGAACACGAGATGAAAAGAAAGTCCATCAAAGGAATCTAACTTGGGAGGCACATGCGGTTTTAGATATTTTGGAGCATATCATGACCTTTTTTGAGTTTAAACACTTCTCTGCTTCCATATTTATGTCGGTGATTTTTGATGAAATTCATCATGACAGCTAGTATACGTAGTGTCAAGTGTCTTATGAAGGTTTCTTGTGTGGATATATTTCGAATTTTGCTTGGGGTCCTAAATCTATCAGCACACTATAGATCTGGGCATAGTTCAATTTCTCTGGCAGTACATCAAAATAAATTAAGATGGCTCTATCCTAAAATATAGAGTAGCTACGTTACACCATCACCTATTAAAACTACTAGGATCATGTATCCTATTCTCTGGTATGAACAAAAGTAATTTTAATGATTTTGGTCCAATTCTTTTTGCTTTTACGTTTAAGGATCTTTTCTCTAATATTTCCTATATTCACGGCTATGCTGTGTGTGAAATTTCACATGAAATTAAACCCAAATAATAAACCATTTGATAGGCAAGCAGTAAAACTCTGTTTCCTATGTCATGCGTGATTTGTTCCCAGATGTCAAAGGTTGTCAATAACTAGGAACTCTTATTAAAACAAAACAAAAGGAAAAAGAAACAGATTAATTAGAATACTTCTATTTAGTGAAACCTCAATCAAAATATAAATAAAGTATGACTTATCGGATTTGTCTCTAGAATGGTGGGTCGTCCATATAGGCAGTGTCTGATTGATGACTGCCGACTTTGCACTAGTATTCTTGCAGTCCTTTAAGAAAGGACAAAGAGATAAAATCCATTGTTATGCGTATATGAATGACTCACTGTGGACTATTGAATATCTAGTTTTTAAGGCACCCGTTTCATGAAAGATATTTGATCCCTGGACTTGCATTTATAACTTCTTATGTTTCTAACTCTGCTTGCTTACCATTATGACCTTTTGAGGAGAACAATAAACAGAGAATCCTTTTGGATGGTCTGGACTTACATTCAGGGACGCTGCTGGTAAGCCCCGGTTTGTTTAATTGTGGATTTCTTTTCCTGTCATGATATATACATACATAGTTATGTGAAAAGGTGAGTGTGCTATTGTTGGCAACCTATTCGCTTATTCAAGAATATAATTCGAAAGATGTGTCTCAATGCATATTTATTTTATGAAACTATGACTGATTCATAAAAGTTTGAGGATGCATGTTAAGCATAATTTTAAATGCAAATTTTGGCTGCAGAAAAATAAGAAAGGAAAATAAAGTTGGTGTGAGTGCTAATTGTTTCCTTTTGTATGGAAGTTTATGTGCATCTTGATTGTGGATTTACTGCACGTTTCTTGCTTTATTTATATAGCGCACAATATAAAGTTTCTATTTATGCCTATGGACGAGGGTAATCTACTTTTGAAGATTATTTAATTTATGTTCACATTAGGCATAAAGGTGATATTGTCCCAGTTGAATAATTTTGTAATTAATGTAGACGGTTGCGCCGAAGTGGACCTAATCTATGTTAGTCTACAAGTTATTTAATAAGGATTCTCGGATGTTTGCTTCTCTGAATTAGTATATGCAGTACTAGTTGCCTGCCCGAAGGGGGTAGTTGTGTGTATTAGTTTGGGGAAGTGGGAGTGGCAGTAAGGGTTATTCTTTTGAATTTAAAGGGATTTGTCTGCCCAAATGAGATAAATCTCTTTAGAGTTGTCTCACTGTTTCACTTGAGTGGGAGTTCATGTTGTATCTTGTGTGTTCTGCCCGAAGGAGAATATGTAGTGATACACTTGGGCTCTCATGAGGATGTTGCTATTGCAGATTATCACTTTTTAGATACGTTTTCACACTTCTATTGCAATTGACAACATTCTTATGAATGGTCTTTTTGTTTAACCAACTTTGATTGCCAATATTTATTATATATGATTATATCACATGGGTGTTGCCAATTTTCTTTTTTATTGTAAGGCCTCTATTGAGTAAAGCTAACTTAGACATCCTCCAAATCGCAAAGTCTTGAAGATTATAAAGTTATCCAGTGTTAAGTATTGTTTTATTCAAGCGAAAAGTGTCATTGACTTTTCCTCAAACATGCACCAAAATCTATGTGGTGGAATCATAAAATTTATTAAGTCTATTTAAGGCATGGATGTGTGGCATGTAGCAGTTGAATTCCTTAAATCAAGTATGTTAACTATTATTAAGAAAGAAGGAAAGAAATTATCTTATATGGGCCCTTGACTCTTTGGTGGAATAATGATGATCTGTTGTAGCAAATCTGTTTTTCCTATGTTTAATTGTTACTTTCGGCACATATACACTTATTATGCTTAAAATTACTGGACAAATTTTCAATTATCAAATTGTTTGATGAATGTATTATAGTTGGTTTATCGCATGTATGGGATATCAATGTCACCTTGATATTATACTTGCTTGGAGACATTGCTCAAGGTTTGACTTTTACTGTAATTAAGTAAAGCTTAATCGAACAAGTATTGTTCTCTTATATTGATTGTATATGATTGGCTTTATGCATTTTTATCCATTTAAAGTTTGTTATTGTTCACGTCAATCATAATTTTTAAAGCTATTTTGGGGATAACTCATTATCTATTTGTCTCTAATATGAGTTCGTCAAATGTATATGATGTCAATTATAAGATTGACATATTTAAAATAACATTTTTGAGCAAATTAAAGCTAACGTATGCATGACTCTATTCAAGCTAGTTGGAGGCTATACATGAACAATACTTATATGTGTGATGAAACTTGTCCAATAATGTAAAGATTATCTTTTTGTCCTAGTTAGTATCTTCATAAGACTCTAAAATGTCATTACTGCATCAGATTATTTATTAAGGTTTAGAAGATTTCCAATAAGGATTTTAGGACATCGTGTCTATCCCAGTTGGTCGATTTTCTAAGTTAAGTTGGGTGACTTAGCCGAAGCGGGTTATCCAATGTAATTTATGAGATATCGAATAAGGATACTAGGATGATGTACTTCTTGGAGTTATAGTTCATAATTGCATACCCAAAGGTGATAATTACGAGCATTAACTTTTGAGGAGTATGAGTGTGTGACGCCCAAGATTTTAGCCGTACATTCATTTACTGTTGCATCTATTGTTTGCGCATTTCCTTCTGTGCTTTATTAACTGTCTTCTTTAGCTACTATTCATCCCGTTTTCAAATTATATTCTACTAGTGAATTAGCATTTTTATTAAATCACATTAATTGTTTGAGGAGTGGAAAAATGTGCAATTGAGCTAGAGACGATAGGAGAGCTTGTTTAGAAAATATTTTTAGTAGTTAAGTGAATAGTATTACGTAACAAATTTAGAGATTTAAATAACTAACATTACTTTTCACCTTAGGCTCGTTTTTAAGTTAATAACGCGCATTCTAGTGACCTTTTAAATACCCAAACTTGACCCCACCTCAACTTAACCTTATATAATTCACCTAAGCTCATTAAAACACAAAAAAAAAAAAGAAGAAATGTGCAGGAATTACTGTAGCAGGCAGAAAATACCAAAGGAGAAGGAAAAGAGGAGATTTTGCTTCAACAACCTTGCATCTTGAGCTCCTAGCTTGATCTTGGGAGGGTTTTGAGCATCCTATGGCCTTCAACAAGCTTCCTTGTCTTCAAAAATTGTGAGGGAGATGCATTTTATTGTTTTTAAAGTTTATGTTCATATGTTGAATTTTCTTGATTTGTCAATTATAGCTATAAAACTTGTTATGAATGGTTATTATGAGTACATTAGAGCCTATAGAGTTAACTTTCATAGCTTGATAAGGAATTCCATGGTTGAATGTAGAGATTGAAGGAAGAAGACGATGAATAGTGCTTAGAATTAGGGTTTTGAGAAAAATTGCTAATTAGCTTAAATTGAGGCTTCAACTAGGTGCTCTAGATCCTAGTGAAGTTAGTCGAAGAGCCCCGTGAGGTTGAATCACTCGAAACCGAACTTAATTGCATAAATAGCCGACTTTAAAAAGGGGACTTTTCTCGTTAAGCAATCCGGGCAAGTTTGGGCATTGATTCGGGTATCCTTGAGCTTAGGAAGCACCTTTGGTGCTTTCGTTTCGCGAAAATGGGGTTCGGTTAATATAGTAGTAGTTCAAATCCGTTCGGGGCCTTCCCGAACTTTTGTTTCTAAAATGAGTTTTTGTGATCCTAAAAGGTGCCTTTAGGCTTAATTAAGAATATAGAAAGACTAGGGTATGATTTGGAAATCTTGAACCATGCATAGGAGAAAGAAAACTCAGTTAAAGAAAGAGGAAAAAAGTAGTTTTGGCTATATTTAATTCAATTGGCACTTGTATTTAAGTTATCTTGTATTGTATTGATTATTTAGGATATAATTAAGCTATTTGAGTAGATTGTGGGAATTAATTGTGTTGATTGCTTCTTTTGGTATCTTTAAGCTAATCTCGTGCTTATGTGAATTTATATCGTGCTTATATGTGAGGGCGGCCTACTTTGTCGTCCCTCTTATGTGTTATGTGATATCTTGATTGCTTGTGATCGAATATCGGGTTGCGCAACCTTTTCGGACATGGTAACGTCGAGAAACACGGGAGGCGTCGGGCTTGCCGTGCTCCCTCGACTACCATGGTGCCTATTCCTTTTCTCGCTGAGGCATACTCCACTACCCCAGAGGCGTGGTTCACCTGCTGGGCATGGACCTACCTTGGGAGAAAGGGTCGTAGGATCGGGATACATCCGGAGTATCCCAATTGTTGGTGTTTGGGGTTTGCCAGCATGTTCGTGAAGTTCGTGGTTCGTGGCTCCTGATCAAAGACTTGGAAGTAGAACCGTATCATTTTTAAAGTGATTAAATACTTGGCTTTCTATCTTGCTGGTTTATGTTGTATATATATATATTTTCTTGTGATTGCATATCATATTGCACGCTTGATATGTTGCATCACCTCCCTCGCTGGGCAACATTGTTGCTCATTCCTCATTTAATATGTTTCAGGTGGAGCTGAGGTGAATCCTCAGCTGATAGAAGAAGAGGAAGAAGTGCTAGTTAAGCAATTTCGGTGACTTCTTGTGTGATAAGGTTGTCTAAAATGAGAAGCTTGCGTAGAGTTGTTATTGATTGCCTTTTTGTGACCTTGGGGTCTTGAGTATAATTGGTGAATGTAATAATTTGTAATCTTGTATGTTGGATATAAAGTGGAATGACATGTAATAATCCATAGTAAACTTATTCTTTTGCATGCTTGTGTGATTAACAAACTTGGAAGTAGAACTTGGCTATTGTTGTACCTAACTACTTATAGTTAAAATTAGAAATGCTTTGCTTGCTTGTGTGTTATATGTAATTGTTGTTCCAAGGCTCGGATGGCCTTGTGATCACGGGTGGCCCATAAAAATCTTAGAGGATTGGTTGTAAGAGTTGTTGTTTGTGGATCTAGCATCATAGGTGTCTTTGTGCAGGTACCAGTTTAGTCCTATAAACAGGGGAGACTCTGTCCGTTTGTTCCTAAAATTTCATGCCCCGGGTTTAGAATTGGGTGAGAATAGCATGATAAATAGGAGTCCCGGTCTCGTGAGGGATCGGGGCGTTACAGAAATGGTATCAGAGCTTAGCTAGTTAGCTAGGCGCAAGCCTGGATAGGGTCTTCGGCTTGTGGGGTAGTGGCCTTAGTGTCAATGTGTTTAGAAAGTGTATGTGCATGTCTTATGTGATAAGAGAGTTAATGTGATCAATGTGCTTAAGTGATCAACATGTTTTATTTGGTGAGTGAACTAGTTGTGGTTTATGTGCTTGTGTGATAAGTGGAATGGATGTGATTAACGTGCCTTGTGTGAATTATGTGCTTTGTGTACTTGAGTGCTCGATATGCTTTATATGACTAATATGCATATGTGATTAACTTGTTTTATGTGAAGTTGTTGTTTAAATGACTTAGTAGTTTATAATTTGTGTAGGTGAACTTGTTACTTATGTGACTTTACTTGTTATAAATTGCTAACGTGATCAATGTGTTTTATGTATGAGGGTAGCTCGCTTGTATGTGTAAGAATTGCAAGGACGCAATTAGTTTAAGGGGGAGAGGGTGTGACGCCCGAGATTTTAGCCGTACATTCATTTACTGTTGCATCTATTGTTTGCGCATTTCCTTCTGTGCTTTATTAACTGTCTTCTTTAGCTACTATTCATCCCGTTTTCAAATTATATTCTACTAGTGAATTAGCATTTTTATTAAATCACATTAATTGTTAGAGGAGTGGGAAAAATGTGCAATTGAGCTAGAGGCGATAGGAGAGCTCGTTTAGAAAATGTTTTTAGTAGTTAAGTGAATAGTGTTACGTAACAAACTTAGAGATTTAAATAACTAACATTACTTTTCACCTTAGGCTCGTTTTTAAGTTAATAACGCGCATTCTAGTGACCTTTTAAATACCCAAACTTGACCCCACCTCAACTTAACCTTATATAATTCACCTAAGCTCATTAAAACACAAAAAAAAGAGAAGAAATGTGCAGGAATTACTGTAGCAGGCCGAAAATACCAAAGGAGAAGGAAAAGAGGAGATTTTGCTTCAACAACCTTGCATCTTGAGCTCCTAGCTTGATCTTGGAAGGGTTTTGAGCATCCTAGGGCCTTCAACAAGCTTCCTTGTCTTCAAAAATTGTGAGGGAGATGCATTTTATTGTTTTTAAAGTTTATGTTCATATGTTGAATTTTCTTGATTTGTCAATTATAGCTATAAAACTTGTTATGAATGGTTATTATGAGTACATTAGAGCCTATAGAGTTAACTTTCATAGCTTGATAAGGAATTCCATGGTTGAATGTAGAGATTGAAGGAAGAAGACGATGAATAGTGCTTAGAATTAGGGTTTTGAGAAAAATTGCTAATTAGCTTAAATTGAGGCTTCAATTAGGTGCTCTAGATCCTAGTGAACTTAGTCAAAAAGCCCCGTGAGGTTGAATCACTCGAAACCGAACTTAATTGCATAAATAGCCGACTTTAAAAAGGGGACTTTTCTCGTTAAGCAATCCGGGCAAGTTTGGGCATTGATTCGGGTATCCTTGAGCTTAGGAAGCACCTTTGGTGCTTTCGTTTCGCAAAAATGGGATTCGGTTAGTATAGTCGTAGTTCAAATCCGTTCGGGGCCTTCCCGAACTTTTGTTTCTAAAATGAGTTTTTGTGATCCTAAAAGGTGCCTTTAGGCTTAATTAAGAATATAGAAAGACTAGGGTATGATTTGGAAATCTTGAACCATGCATAGGAGAAAGAAAACTCGGTTAAAGAAAAAGGAAAAAAGTAGTTTTGGCTATATTTGATTCAATTGGCACTTGTATTTAAGTTATCTTGTATTGTATTGATTATTTAGGATATAATTAAGCTATTTGAGTAGATTGTGGGAATTAATTGTGTTGATTGCTTCTTTTGGTATCTTTAAGCTAATCTCGTGCTTATGTGAATTTATATCGTGCTTATATGTAAGGGCGGCCTACTTTGTCGTCCCTCTTATGTGTTATGTGATATCTTGATTGCTTGTGATCGAATATCGGGTTGCGCAACCTTTTCGGACATGGTAGCGTCGAGAAATACGGGCGGCGTCGGGCTTGCCGTGCTCCCTCGATTACCATGGTGCCTATTCCTTTTCTCGCTGAGGCATACTCCACTACCCCAGAGGCGTGGTTCACCTGCTGGGCATGGACCTACCTCGGGAGAAAGGGTCGTAGGATCGGGATACATCCGGAGTATCCCAATTGTTGGTGTTTGGGGTTTGCCGGCATGTTCGTGAAGTTCGTGGTTCGTGGCTCCTAATCAAAGACTTGGAAGTAGAACCGTATCATTTTTAAAGTGATTAATTACTTGGCTTTCTATCTTGCTGGTTTATGTTGTATATATATATATTTTCTTGTGATTGCATATCATATTGCACGCCTGATATGTTGCATCACCTCCCTCGTTGGACAACATTGTTGCTCATTCCTCATTTAATATGTTTCAGGTGGAGCTGAGGTGAATCCTCAGCTGATAGAAGAAGAGGAAGAAGTGCTAGTTAAGCAATTTCAGTGACTTCTTGTGTGATAAGGTTGTCTAAAATGAGAAGCTTGCGTGGAGTTATTGTTGATTGCCTTTTTGTGACCTTGGGGTCTTGAGTATAATTGGTGAATGTAATAATTTGTAATCTTGTATGTTGGATATAAAGTGGAATGACATGTAATAATCCATAGTAAACTTATTCTTTTGCATGCTTGTGTGATTAACAAACTTGGAAGTAGAACTTGGCTATTGTTGTACCTAACTACTTATAGTTAAAATTAGAAATGCTTTGCTTGCTTGTGTGTTATATGTAATTGTTGTTCCAAGGCTCGGATGGCCTTGTGATCACGGGTGGCCCATAAAAATCTTAGAGGATTGGTTGTAAGAGTTGCTGTTTGTGGATCTAGCATCATAGGTGTCTTTGTGCAGGTACCAGTTTAGTCCTATAAACAGGGGAGACTTCGTCCGTTTTCCCCTAAAATTTCATGCCCCGGGTTTAGAATTGGGTGAGAATAGCATGATAAATAGGAGTCCCGGTCTCGTGAGGGATCGGGGCGTTACAGAGTGAATAGTAAAAGGGTAAAATAAATTTAATCTTATAAAACTTTTTTTGCCTGAAAATATTAGGCAGCTATGACTATTCACTTATGAAGGTGTCTGTATAACATGTCAGAGTCTCCAAATGGGACAAGTCTTTGACTAGAATGTTTGAGTTGCAAGTTCATATGATGTGCATCATTCTGTGCTTAATTGTAAAGTTTGAGTTTATATTTAAAGTTACTATTATTGCACATCTTACTTGCACTTCAAGTGGTCATGGAAAGTTTATTGCACATAATCATGATTGTCTCCCTTCATGGTTCTATTTTTCCACATGTATGTTTGATTGTTCCAATGAGAATAGATTTTCATGGAACTTTACTTCCTGATTAGTCATTTTTATAATGTCAATTATATGTAGTCAAAGTATTAAGTATATTGCTTTTACGCAATATTTTAAAAGGGGCTTCCATCTGAAGGATTCAGAATGGGGAAATTATTTTGGAAGTATATATGTCAATACTCCTAGCTTAAGGCTATCAAGTTTTCTAAAGTCAAGTACTTGTCTTATATATATATTTCAAGTGAAGGCTTTTATTGTTTGTGAAAGAAAATAAGGCTTGACGTTATAGTCCTTAAATTGTCTATTCAAGAGAACACCTACTACTATTTTAAGATTTAGTGGATAGATAGTGTTTGACCTGCATTATGTTATTTTAGTTTTCCATGATAATGGTATTATATGCCAATAAAGCTTCCTAGTAGCATATAGTTTTGCAAGTGTAAACATTACAGAAAAATTTCATTGATGTTTTCATCATAAAAGAATATGTTTCATGTTAGACTGTTTCACTTGCAATATACAAGTTTAAATTCATAAAGAATATAAAGTTTTAAAGTGACAAGTGAACTTTAAGGTCAGTAGGAGTAACATATTCATAAGACCATGCTCCAATGTATAGATGCACATGTTTATTGTTAAAGAAGCTATAAAGTATCATGCCTAAAAGGTAGTTCATGTATACTACAGTTTTAATATGAGCATGACGTATATATTTCATTTAAGAATTAGAGATAAACCAGTGATATATATAGAGGCCATTGCGTTCTACAGAAAAGTCAAGGTTAGAGGTTTATAAAGTCACTTATATTCTTTAAAGGCAATTTTTCGATGCAATTTGTTAAACCTTGACATGCTCATATTCTTGAAGTATCTCTTTATTTAGAGATGAAGTTTATAAAGTTTCTCTTTCATGAGAATTAAAAGTTCAACACTTAAAGTTTAAAGATTACAATCATAATATATTTTCAAGATTGTAATGTCACTAACCAAAGTAGTTGTCATTAAGTGCATGGGTGTTCATTGATTTTGAAATATTTGGTTCGTGGGAGGATGGTTTGCTTTTACTAAAGTGTTGACACGTGATTATTACTCTCATATTCAATTATTAAAATATTTACAATTATTTATCTGAGCTAATAGTGATGATTGTGATTCAATCATATTATTATTACGTGCTTAATTATTTACACAACTTGGATATGTTGGTGGGTTATGAAGGCATAAGCTATGGAAATTTATTACCAACAAGTGTTTAAGGTATAGTTGTGTGTTTGGTATGCTTAAGCAAGTGTAAGCAGGTTATATGCTCAGATTATAGTACACTGAATATTGTAATGCATGTATTTTGGGAACACGTGTTGAAGCTCTGTTAATGCTTCAATTCAAAGGCTTCAGGTTAAAAGTGTAAAGTATAAGGGTACAGTTTATTTTGAGTAATTAATTATAGTATCTTAAAGTTTTTTTTCCCATTATATTCAGTTAGTGATCACTGTTTTATGTATACACAGATAAAGTTGTAAGCTCACACAGGTTTAAAGTTTCATATCTCGAGATAGACAGTTAAAGGCTTCATTATTGAAGTGACTTCGGTTTAGAAGCATTAAAGGGGGTTCATATACCCCAATAAAGATTAAAGGCTTCTAATAAAGTAAAAGGGGATCTAATCCCATAAAGAGTCTTACAATACCATAAATTGGCCAATTGTGGTTTGGCATGTTCATCATTATAGTTGGATCACATGTGCCTAAAATCACACTACACTTTACCACACCAAGGGATCTATGTCGATGGGGCATTAGTATTTGTGATCATAGGAGTCCTATGTCGAAAGACACTGGCGGAGGCACAGTAGGGCGAGTGGGGGCTGCAGCCCCCACTGACCCATAAAAATCGTTAAAATTTATATGTATTTTTTTAAAAAAATATATATATATATCTATGTATTTTTAGTTAAAAAAAATTAATTAGCCCCCACTGAAAAATAAAAGTACTCATATAGTTAAAAAAATTATGGATTTTAGCCCCCACTGACTCATAAAAACGTTTAAATTTCTATGTATTTTTTGAAAAAAAAATAGATATCTATGTATTTTTAGTTAAAAAAAATTAATTAGCCCCCACTGAAAAATAAAAGTACTCATATAGTTAAAAAAAATTATGGATTTTAGCCTCCACTGACTCATAAAAATGTTTAAATTTCTATGTATTTTTTGAAAAAAAATAGATATCTATGTATTTTTAGTTAAAAAAAATTAATTAGCCCCCACTGAAAAAAAAAATTGTATAATTCAAAAATTATGAATTTTAGCCCCCACTGACAATAATTTCTGGCTCCGCCCCTGTCGAAGGATGGTATAACGACTATTATGGTTCGGTATTGATGACTTGTTGGACCGGATTCTGGATTGAGACGTTTGTTTTGTGGCCACTAAAGTTGTTTTCAGCCCGAGAGTCATTTTATAAAATAAAATATTTTCAAAATATAAAACCAATCAGTGTTGCCCAAGTGGGAGACTGTTAGAAGTTTTAAATTATGGGCTACCACTTATTGGATATTTTGCTATTTTCAAAAATCGGGTTGGGGTTGACCGGTAAAGCCCATTATATCATTTATGTGATCCACTCCAGTTGGGCCTAGGTCTGTCTCATTGATATTTTATTTAGTGGTGTAGTATGTAAGATGTAAAGCCTATATTATTTTTAAGGTAGCATGATGGGGGGGCCCAATACAGTTTTTAGGCTAGACCCTCTCTCCCATCCAAAATACTAATAGTCTATAAATAAGCTATTAGGGTTGTTTTGCTCCATTGAGAGCCACCATATAGAAGTTGGAGAGGGAGAGGGAGCCCCTAGTGTAGACATGTCTACCATAACATGTCGCCTAAGGTTTTCTTGCAGGATTAACAAAAACTTTTGAAGATTAATTGCAGCAAAGGAAATATCGCATGGACCTCTAGTATGTTTCAATTTTGTTAGTCTAATATATATTTATTTGGTGTTCTATTCTCTGGTATTAGATCTGTACATTCTAACATAGGATTGATCTTTTTCTTCTATGCCGCAAGCATCACACTCAAACATGACACTTCTTGGTTGGAGTTTTAGGGATGTGGTGATGGCCAGTGTGTTTAAATGTGGTCTCTAATTGAGCACATAAAACATCCACATCAAACTCACACTTGTAACAGTTATAGGTGAAACCACTCCACTCTTTTCTTTTACAGCTATTACAAAAGCAACTTGATGACAAATAAGGCGGATTTTTGTGGAGTTTAAGTGGGTGCTCTGCATGCATTGAATGCGTAATCTCTAATGGTAATTCCGCACAGGATTTGTGCAGGAAGACTTCACATCTACTGCAACAATATGTTGTTGATCCAGAGACAACTGGTTGTTTACAACCATAACAAACAACATTTTTGCCCTCATCATCTCCTTGCAAGTCCTTGATCAGTACAAGGGGATGATAATGGCTAAAATGATTAATCTCCATATCTATTTCACTCTTTGTTTTTACTCTTTTCGTGTCTAACAATTCAAATGGTGTGAATGCAAACTTTTTAGAGTAATGACCCCATATAAATAGATAATGGAAAGCGAAATACAAAATGTTTGTGAGAATAAATTTTTCGTGTCCACCAAGTGATGACAAGTTGGTCATACTTTGCTTCAATTGTTTGTTGAGAATAAGTTTTCGCTTTCACCGAGTTATACCAAGTAGAGAATTCTTACTTTTTGTAGTCATCAAGTGATACCAAGTTCTTTCAATTGCACTATTGAAATGTTTGTGTGTAATTTAATTAATTGCAGATGATAAGGTATAAATATTTTACGATAGTTCCGGGTACACAACCTGCAAAACAATGGAATCATAAGTTTTTTTTTTTTTTTTTGGGACCTCCTCTTACAGTTAAGTTAGTTATTATAATATCCGAGTGAGACCTGAATACAATGAGAATTTAGATATATTGAGAAAAGATGAGTTACCTATTGTGACCGTTAAAATGGAATATATGGTGGTTCTCCAAAATTTTCAAATGGTCCCGGAAAAAATCTCCTATGAGATGTACCTTTCGGACAAGAGCACTTATAAAGGTCGGTCATTTTATCTTATCGAGCCCATTTTGGTTAGGACAAGGTGTTAATGTTCTGTCTTGCCCTTTTTCTAATAATCCCTAAACACACAATATGGTCGGTGATTTCATTTGTAGGTCAAGAATTTTCCCCATCTCAGCAGAATTTATCATTTTGTCAGTTCAATATGCAAAAGAGACTTTTTACATAAAACCATTCATTTTTCTCTAAAATATCACAATTCTAGGATTGCAAAATCCTTCTCATCAAAGGAAGCTCCACCCCCCCCCCCCCCCACACACACACACACCAATCTTTCATTTCCTTTAATATTACCAATCCAAACAAGCTATTAATGAGAACGGACTTTATTAATTATGGAGTTTAAGTTAATGAAATTATAGTACTGGTGGGATTTTTTTTTTTATTTAAAAGAGAGATTTGTTCAATCTTAAACAATGCAAAGAATCTAATTTTATTCTTTCTTCCTTAGTTTTAGATTTTATTATTAAGTGTTATACTTCATTCCAACAACCCATGCAAAAATCACCATTGCTATGATTCTTAATATGTCTCGCTTATAAAACAATTTAATATGAAATCCTGGCTATCATATTCAAATCCTATTCAACCCTTTTTTTATAGATATAATTGAGGTTGAAATCGTAGTTCAAATTTAAAATTTTTCAGCACAACGTATTCTTACTTGACCATTCTAACCAACACTTGGATGTTATTCAACCTAATTTTGAGTTTCAAATTCTTTAGGTCCTCCTCCATAATACCTTTAATCTTCCTTACTTTCTTAATCCTAATTCACCCCCTATTAGGATTATTACCTCCAATAATATATCAGTTGTTAACTTAACTTGTTAGATTCTTCACAATAAGACTTGATGTTAAAATATGATAAACTGGTAGTAATATGAAATACGTTGGTATTGTTCTAGAATTAGTTACAAGAGTTTTATGGGAAGTCGTCTTCACCAAATTTAGGCTTTTTGGATTTTATTTACTTGGCTTGAGCTAAGTAGAATGACCCCTTTTTTTATATAGATTTTTATTTTCTTTGAAGGATAGTCAATATTATGAAGTCAGTACAGGTACAGATTACGGATATTTTGAAATCTTATATTGGTGAATGTTTTGAATTTTTAATACTAATTATTATTATCCTTAATTGTATCATGTTCTAATTTAATGCATAAAAATTATGGTCTTATTGTTTGAATCACTAATTTTTGTGTTCAATCAAATTATTATCTATTCTACATAATTGCATGACATAAATATTTTTAAAATAAGTTTTAAAACAAAAAATGTATTTGGCAACTATAGGGTGAATAGTCCAGTTACTATTCACGTGAACAATGACCTACTACAAAAAAAACGAAGGCTTTTGCGGCGGTTTTTTGGGACTTTTACGGCGGTTTGAACCGCCGTAATAGGTAGGCATTTTACAAAACCCCGACAGTTTTTTGGGGCTTTTACGGCGGTTTGAATCGCCGTAATAGACAGACATTTTACAAAACCTCGTAGTAGCCTGTAAAAGTGTCGTAATAGCAACCGTCGTAAATGCTTTTGCACCATTAACAGCGAGTTTTGTACCCGTCGAGATTGCAAGCTTTTGCGGCTGTTGAATCACCGTATTAGCTTGTGTTGCAGATTTGTTTGTGACACTAATTCCATTCATATGTCTATACATGCTGTTATCATAGATATTATATTGATCTCTATACAATTCTGATTATAAAAGTAGTTATGCAATAAAATAAGTCAATTGATTAAATAATTAAAAAGCTAGTTCCAAGAGTAACAAAATACCAAAGTTTAAAACTAAAAAAATTATCCCAATTATATAAAAGACAACAGTTCTAATTAATTGAATAACAAAGTTTAAAACTTGAAAAAAAACATCTGCAACAAACAAAGTCCAATCATCATACTCTCTTTTCCAAATTCTCTACTCATCTTTTCACCACCATCAATTTTTCTCAAACAAATTTTTTTGCACCTTCACAGATAACTAATCAACTTCATATTGCATGGCAGCTCGCTTGTTGGCATATGAGGTAACTGACATATGTCTAGGCAAGCCACCTCTAAGGTCCCTCTCTGTATCTGCAACCATCAGTGATACTTTGGCCGCTTTAAAAGCCTCTGACGATAATTACATCAGTGTGTGAAGCTGTGATCACTCGAAAACTTTGTTGGCATATGGTTGATGTAATTTGTTATCTTTGCAAAGAAGAAAACCTCTCTTCTCCATCTTTGGCTCTCAAGGCTCCTGTTTCTGTCTTGCTGTCAAAAGTCACTGGCCTGGTTAGGCACATTGTCACTGTAATTTTTAATCGCAGAAAGAAAAATTAACTCACTGTTTCTTAGCCAAGTGCTGACTTTGTCTTGAACTTTGTCTTGAACTGTCTTGAGGATCTGTACTTCCGGTACTAACAGCCTAAAAGAAAGAAAAAAACAAAGTCAAACCTATATGAAAATATCTCATATATCAAAATATATATAGCTTCATGAAATGGTATACCTGAGAAGATAGAATGTATTACTTAAAGAGATCCTCCAGATTTTTAATCATTTTATCATTTTCCTCTTCTTTTTGTTTCATTTCTTCTAGTTGTCTTTCCTATTCCTCATCTTTTCTTTTCACTTCTTCAAGTTCTCTTCTCAGCTCTTGAATCTCTGAATTTGCTACCAACCAAATGATAAAAAATGCAAGTAATTTTCACAAAATTGACTTCATAAAACCAAAAAAATGCTCAATAGCTATGATTCAAACATGTAAAACAGTTCATGCTAAGCAAAACTACCAAAAATGTATACTAGATAGCACTAAACAAAACCAGCAAAAGATTGAATCTTCGTGAAAAACTGATAGAAAATGCTTAAAGATTCCAAACAAATTGATATGAATTAACCTTATCTACCCCTTAAGCAAGATAACTTACCAATTCGATGCGCTTGTTTATATAACTTTTTCGCCCAGTATTATGGAGTAATGTTGGGAAGCACGACTATCTTTGCCTCGACGATGACGCTCCTACAATTACACCAAGTTGAATACATTATAGCTATAGAATTGTTTACAAATCATATTCCAAAACGTATTAATAATATTAGGGTGTGGAAGAAAAGAATACAGGTCCTTCTTCTGACAAACTAAATTCAACAAATTTTTGCCATTTGCTTAAAATAAAAATTGTTCAGATGCAAGGTGAAAAGAATCAACCCTGCACGTGAGGAGGAGTGTGAAGAAAAAGAATAAATAAATATAATAAAAATATTTAAAAAAATTTATAGTTTTAGATAAAACAATAATTCAATAATATGACTATCGTATAAATAACCAATAGTGTATGTGTGATTGGAGTGTAATTAGAAAATTAATTGTATTTTTCATTTCTATGCTTTACGTGATCGGCACCCTAATGTGAATAAGATCTTCAAATTATGCACAATGAAATCAATCAATTCTTATCAAAGGCCTTATCGTACTAGACAGCAAAGTGGTCTCGTTTTGGAGACAAAAAAAGAAACATAATTAGTTAAAACTAGGGGTGAATTTAAGATTTTATTTTAGTGTAGTTAATAAAACAAAATTTAATACTCATGTACGATTTTTTTTTTCAGTGGAAGGTAATTAATTTTTCACAATAAAAAATTAGCTAAAAATAATTACATATTTCAAAATACGTTTTGAAATTGGTCAGAGTTATAGTTCTTACACCTCTAAAGGTACATCGTTCTCTGGTTAAAATTCTACATACATTTTCTGGAACTATATTCTATTATATTAAGTTGCTAGCAATCAGATTTCATCTTTTGCGCTTTGCTACCTGCCATCAACTCAATTGAGTCTTGGATTTGAAGAAAGAATAACTAATATATAACTTTTAGTTAATATGGTTTCTTTATAAAAAGAAATTTATTTTAGTTAAAATTATATTAAATTCATTCGAATATTCCAAAACCCTTAGTGAAACCACACACTCAAATTTTATATCAATCAAGGATCTATTTGTGGTGTTAATTAAATTTATTTTGGTTGTTGGGCTTAACGTTCCACATAAGTTAAGCTTGTTTTAACAGTATCCATTTTTAAGGGTTGAATGGATCCACTAGAAAATAATCATTTCAAGTCAAATGTGAAGCAAAATCGAGATGACTATCAAAATTTGAAGCCCATTACTTCATCAATTTGTTTTAAGAATAGGTATCTAATAATTAACTTGGTAGTTGGTGTCTATAAGATCCTGATCTACTATTTTTTTTTATGACGAGAAATTCATTCGAGATAGGATCATATTAAATCTACTCCAAAGCTATAAACTTCATGGTGATAGGATCATATTAAATCTACTCCAAAGCTATAAACTTCATGGTATAGTGGAACGCCCCAAGTCATGCTCCAAGTTAGTAAAAAAATCACGCAATATTTTTTATAGAAGAATATAAATTTGAATTTGAGACCCTTTGACCACAACTCGCTATCCGATGATCAAGATTGTAAGCATGCATTTGTAAAATATGAATTGTAGATCAAGAAATCAGATTAAAATAATCATTTGAGAAAAGAATAACAAATAATTACTCTTCAAGATTCAAAAACTCGTGTACAATATTTTTTTTCTTCTTAAAGAAGAATTGGATACTCTTCGTTATTAGGGAGGAGAGTAAAATGCACCATACCCCCTCTGTATTTTTACAAAGTTGCATCATAAATCTTGTGTTTTAAAAAGTCGCATTATTATAAACCCTGTGTTATAGAAAACGTTGCATATAACCCCCCACCGTCTATTTTTATGTCAATTTTAACATGAGTGTAATACACACGCTTGAAATGCAAGTATGACATTTATCAAGCTTTAAAACACATGCAGAAGGACGAAAATACCCTTTTTAACATCAGTTGTTAATTGTCCTTTGTGTTTTCGATAAGGTTGTAAATTGCCCATGTGTTTTTTATAAAGATGTAAATTGCCCCTTCAAAAATAAAAAAATAAAAAAAATTGACAATCCTAGAGAGAAAAACTGTTTCAAAGTGATTTTCCTTCGATTTAAAGTTAATTTTGCACTGATTTAAAGATTTTAATCTATTTATAGAAGAACGTGATTCTAAGTGAAGGTACGATTATTGCTAGTTGCAATATGACTTTGAACTTCAAGCATAAGATTTACATTTTTTATGGTGGACATCAATGTTCTGTTATATAAGCTATACATTTTTTTTATTCTTTCAATTAAATGATATTTATTAGTTTAAGGTTGTAGATCTCCTTAGAAGGTAGATTAGCACATGGTTCTGATATTACAAAATGAAAAATGTTGTAAATACCTCCCTCTAATATTAAAAAAATGATAAATACCCCCTTCTGATATCAAAAAAGTTGCAAATACCCCCTTTGACGGATTTATCTTTAAACAAGGACAATTTTGTCTTTTCACAAGGCTAACTAACAAAGTTAAACGAAATTTGAGTTTGGGGCGTGTATGCAACGTTTTCCATAACACAAGGTTTATAACACGACTTTTTAAAACACAAGGTTTATAATGCAACTTTGTGAAAACACAGGGGGATATGATGCATTTTACTCTTAGGAAGAATAATACCTAGAAATTCTGCCTCTCCAATCCTCATTAGTATAGCCCATTTTGCTCCTTTTCAGTGGACTCCTCCTTCCCTTGTTTACCGTACAATTGGGGCGCATTTAGAAGTTTTATTCGTGAGGTTAAGATAATACAATTTAATACTTATATATAAAAAAAAAATTTAATGGGAGTTAAATTGATTTTTCAACATAAAAACACTTTTAAAATACACATATTTAAAAAAAAATTAAGATAAGGGAGACTGCAGCCCCTGCTCACAATAAAATAGCTCCGCCTTTGACTGCAATTAATTGTGTTTTATCGTTCACTGAAAGACGAAAATAGTTAGGAATTGTTCTCATCTATAGAGATCACTAAGGGAAACTGGGGAATGGTTTGGCCTAGAATTGCATGAACATGAAGTTCATACTGTAAAGTTCTATTCTAACTGTCAGGAGATCACGTCAATTAAAGGGCAAATTTACATAGACATTGTTGGACGGGCTCTATAAAATCGTTTAAATCTCTTTTTATTTTCTTATTTTTAGTCTAAAAAACTACTTAGCTCCCACTAATTTTATTGCTAAATCTTAATTCATTTAATCCCCACTAATAAAATATTCTAAATCTGTTCTGCCTATCATCTAGCACTAACTAAAGACTACCAAAGCTGCATTGTTGAAGCTCATTCAATGCATGTTAATGTGTTCTAGTTTTGATCACAACTAGAAAAGTTCATGCTTTGACAAGGACATCAAGAACCTAAACTCACAAAATTCCAGATTGAAGATTTGTCAAATAATTGGAAAGCTAACCAAACTACAGATAGGTGGCAAAAAACTGTAGGTGTTAGGATATTTTTCTTGGTACAATAGAGTTCGAAATCATGGTTTGAATTTATCGCTATCCGACTATTTCATTCAACTCTTGGGGGAGGTATTAGGCTGTTTTAGAGATGGGAATGGGGCAAGGGACCTATTCCTACGCCCCGCCCCGCCACCTAAAAAGTCCCTCCAATACTTGGCCCGCCCTCGAATCCCCATGGGGAATAGAGATTGCCCGTGAATTTTTTATTCTTCTTTTAAACCTAACGATATTGAATTTAATTTGAATCACGTAACTTCAAAAGATAAATTAAAATCATAATAATGATAAATATAAATATAGGTTAAATATAGATCTTAAATAAATGTCAAATATTAATTATATATTAAGTCTTATACTTGCAGTTAAATAGTAAAAATAATATTATAACAATTGAATCTTAAGCATTTAAAATAAATTTTGACTAAAACCCTTATATATGAGAACTATTAAAAAAATACTTCTTTGTGTTATTGGAATTGCATTGATTATTAAAACAAATTTCTTATAGCATGCCCACATATAATAGTAAGCTTATTTTGAAGTACAATTAGCAACAATTAACAAATCTCTTAAATCTACTGTAATCAATAGTGAAATGGAGGTATTTGCATAAAATGATTGCAAATTTGAAGTGATGACATGTAGTGTTTTGATTAAAAGAATGATTTTAAAATTCTTTTGAGTAATCTATTTTTTCTTCTGTATTTTTATAATACTTTGTCTAATATAATTTTTTCTTCTGTATTTTTATAATACTTTGTCTAATATAATTTTTCTATACTTTCATGTTTATAATTTTAACATTTCAGTACATATAAAAAACTAAATATATAAAATTAACTATACATTTATGTAGGACGGGTTATGTAGGGTGAGAAATACTTATCCCTATGCTCTGCTTGGCCCCCGTACAGAGATTTAAAATTAATTCCCATCCTCCACTCTATTCCCTATTCCCTACCTCAATCCTTGCCCCGTTTGGGGTGAAAATAGGACATGTACCTGCATAACCCGCCCTCGTTGCCATCCTTAAGCTATTTCACTTGACTATAAATGTAACTCATGATCTTATATATTGTCCTTATAAATTTTGATTTTTTGGGTGGTGGTATTAGGTAATCAATGTACATTCTAAATTTTAATATATTATAGTTCTTTGACAAAAAAATAAGAAGGAACAGAGAGAGAATATCAGTTTGCAAAGTTATTTTTGTAAACTATTTCTTTTGTAAATTGATTATTTTGCTTCAATTAAATAAGCAAAATACAATGAACTTCTTATCTTTTTATTTAGAAGGGTTTGTCCACTGTTCATGGCGTCACATATTATCAATGGCGGAGCTAGATCTTTTGTACTTCTTTTTGTCTCGTAGTTGTATGATCTCAACATAGCCCTCAATTATTGGATTGTCTGACAAAATTTAAAAAAAAAAAATTATTGGATTGCGAAGTATATATGGACACACGCATTCAAAGCACTCAAATAAGCTTCATGTAAAATAACGATCAATATGTTTCTATTTAATTAAGTCAGATTAAAATCGATTTTTTTTATATGAATGAATTTTTTATTCATTTCGTTTTTAGGTAAATGTCACTAGTGATCCCTTATTTTTGAGAGTTGTGACACTTTGATCTTATATCTTTCTAAATAAATCTTTTTTTTGACTATTGACTTAACTTTTTTTTATTATGTTAGTTTGTTAATATTTTTTTGCACGTGATTGATACAAAAACTAATTGTTTTTTTTTCTTTTTTAACCTAACCTAACTTACCACACATGTATATAGAAATTGTCCAATTTTGTAAAACAAGAGAATGGCACTGAAAGCACACTTGTATTGAGCACATCTGAATAATAAATAGAGTACAAAGCTAAAGCTACGCCTCAAAGGATTACAACAAATCTAGATATCCAAAATACAAGCTAATCATGAAAACGTATCTATTGTACATATCCCAACAAATTCGATAAGCAAGCCAAGGTGATATAGTTGCAGTGAAGGACGACTTCTAGTTCCTGAAATATCGCCAATACTCCCCCTCAAGTTGGAGCATGAAGTCGGGAAGTGCCCAACTTGCCAAGTAATTGCGCAAAGAAGTCCTTTCCCAAAGCCTTGGTAAAGACATCCGCTAATTGGTGTGCAGAAGAAATAGGACGGGGAACAAGCTCATTAGTCTGAATGCATTCACAAACGAAATGACAATCTATTTCTATGTGTTTTGTGCGTTCATGGAACACTGGGTTTGCAGAGATATGAATCGCAGCTTGGTTATCACAATATAATGGGATAGGTTCCGTGTGGTGAACCCCTAGTTCAGCAAGCAAGCGACGTAACCAGCTGAGTTCACTAGCAGTAGAGGCCATGCTACGATATTCAGCTTCAGCTGAAGAACGTGATACAACAGGTTGCTTCTTAGAACGCCAAGAAATAGGAGCAAGCCCGAGAAAAATAATATAACATGTAGTAGATCACCTTGTGGTAGGACAACCTGCCCAATCGGCATCACAATATGCACGAAGTGTTGAAGAATTATCAGTAGGCAATAAAATACCATGACCTGGGCCGCCTTTCAAATATCGAATGAGATAAAAAACAGCGTCAAGATGTGGTTGACGTGGGCTTTGCATAAATTGGCTTAATAGATTGACCGCATAGCAAATATCTGGTCTTGTTATGTGAGATACAAAAGACGACCCACGAGTCGCCTGTATTGGCTAGGGTCTGCACATAACTCACCCTCAGTGGCCGAGAGATGATGTTGCTGCTGTATAGGTATCGAGCTAGGACGAGCTACAAGCATGCCACTTTCATGAAGAATATCGAGGGTATATTTACGTTGGCTGAGAAAAAGACCTACAGGTGATCTTGCAACCTCGATGCCCAAGAAGTATTTTAATTGTGCAAGGTCCTTTATACGGAAATGATTATCAAGATGCCGTTTGAGATTGGCAATTTTTCTCGGAGCATTACCAGTGACAACTATGTCATCGACATAGATTAATACTGCAACAAAAGAAGACCCTTCGGAATAGAGGAATAGTGAATGATCATTAGATGACTGATGAAATCTAATAGCAAAAAGAGACGTGGTGAACTTATGATACCAATTTCGAGATGCTTGACGAAGACCATAAAGAGACTTGCGAAGACCACACACACGTCGTTCTCCCTCATGAGCAAATCCTTATGGAAGTTTCATATAGACCTCCTCGTCTAGATCACTATGTAAGAAAGCATTGGTGACATCAAGCTGATGTAAGGGCCATCCATGCATAATGGCCACAGCAAGTAAGCACCGAACAGTGACCAACTTAGCAACGGGAGCAAAGGTTTCGTTAAAATCCACTCCTTCAACCTGCGTAAATCCCTTTGCTACCAATCAGGCCTTATAACGTTCAATTGAGCCATCAGGCTTGAACTTTACTTTGTAAACCCATTTCGAAGCTATTGTTTTCTTCCCAGGGGGAAGATGCTCTAAAGTCTATGTGCGATTAGCCTCAAGAGCAGCGATTTCTCGTGCCATGGCCTTTCTCTAATGAGGAAATTTAATTGCCTGAGAAAACGAGGTCGGCTCATCGGTTGAGGTAATGGACGCAAGGAAGACATTATGAGTGTTAGAGAACCGATCATAAGATAAAAATGAGTCTAAGGAGTGTACCATTGAGTTCGCTGAGGGACTGAGTGAGCGAGAGGGTTGAAGGGAGGGAGGTAGCATGAACTCATAGTCTGCAAGTTTGGATGGCAGCTGCCTACTTCGTTTCGCGGCATGTGGTGGTGAAGCAGACTCGATTGGGGCATGAGAATCTAATAAATCAACTGGTGGATTGAGTGCAGGCGCTGATGCAGAAGAAGAACCAGGAGAGGCACTTCCTGATGATGAATGAGGTACTATCGGTGACGGGCAATTCGTAGTTTCAAGCGGCAAAAATTGACCAGCATCAGCCGAAGGTAAAGCTGTAAGTGGAGCCTCAGACACAGTTGTAGAATGTAAATTATCATGTATGTAATTCCCCAAACTATTTGTATCAAATAGATGTGGGGCAGTGGAAAGTTGACGTGGTGATAGACCATGTAGTGGCATGGCACGATTGCTGCTATGATGTTGATTAAAAGGAAAAGAGCTCTCACAAAATGTGACATCACGAGAAGTGAAGATTCGTCGACTATCAAGATCATAAACACGATATCCTTTCTGGCCAGAAGGATACCCAACAAATACACCTCGTTTAGCCCTTTCATCGAACTTATCATGGGACTTGGGTAATACATGAACATAACAAAGGCAGCCGAAGACTTTGAGATGATCATAACTTGGTGGTTTGCCCAGTAGTGCCTCATATGGAGTTTTGTTATTCAGAATAATAGTTGGCATTCGGTTGATCAGATACGTAGCCGTGAGTACATATTCACCCCAAAACTGTAATGGTAAATTTGCTTGAAATCGTAGAGCATGAGAAATCTCCAATAAATGGCGATGTTTGCGCTCAACTCGACCATTTTGTTGAGAGGTATATGTGCACGTAGTTTGGTGAGTGATACCATGAGCATGATAATAGTCCAACAATTTCCAGTGTGAAAATTCGACTCCATTGTCTGTCCTTATGGACTTAACTTTCAAGTTGAAGTGTGTATGGACCCAATTACAAAATTGCATTAGATTAAAGCTAGTCTCAGATTTGGACTTCATCAAATAGACCCAAGTAGTGCGACTATAATCATCAATTATATTCAAAAAAATATCTAGCACCTGAATGCGAAAGAGTCCGATAAGGGCCCCAAATATCACAATGTATAATATCAAAAGCCTGAAGAGCTTTATTTGAACTATTAGAAAATGGCAATCGAGTGTGTTTCGCACGATGACAGGCATCACAAACAAAACTATGAGAGCTAAAATTGTCAATACATCCAACATGCATGAACCGTTGAATAGGTAAATGCCCCAATCGTTGATGCCATAATATTGCAGTCTGTTGATCTTTGGCCATAAGTGCACCTCCCCCTCCCAATGGCTCCAGAAAGTACAGACCATTCCTCTCCTTACCCAGTCCAATCAACGTCCTCGAAGGCAAGTCCTGCAAGACACAAAAATCCGAATAAAATGTGAGAGAACAATTCCAATCTTTAGTCAATTTGTGAACAGACAAAAGATTACAATCGAATTCTTTAATGCCCATCACATCCTTGAGCACTCGATTTTTACTGAGCATTATATCGCCAATTGCGTCAACTGGTAGGGTACGCCCATTTGGTATGCGGACAGGTAGGATAGTTGGATCATATGCTTTGTTTACAAGTAAATTCGGACTATATGTAAAGTGGTTTGTTGCACCGGAGTCAATAATCCATGTGGAAGAATGTTTATGGGGCTGAAAACAAGAATTCGAACTGCCAATAAAACCTGAAAAATTCACCAAGTTTGCCGATGGACCTGAGTTGACATTGTTGTTCAGAAGATTAAGAAGTTGCTGGTACTGACTTTTTGTAAAATGAGGTGCAAAGGCTGGTGTCTCATTGGCTTGTTCTGCTGGTTGTCCATGAGCAACTTGAGAAAAATTTGCTGAATTGTATCCCTTTGCATGAACACCTGATACGGTTCCTTTGGCATTTAATTTTCTGGGCTTTTTGCGCCAATGAAGAGGGTAGCCAATCAACTCATAACACCGTTCCTTGGTGTGTCCAGTCTTTTTGCAATTCTCGTATACGGGTCTGTCCAAATTTGGTGTCATTTTATTCATAGGTGTAGCAAGTACACCCGTAGACTGTGTTGAGAAAGCCGCTGTCTTTATCGATGGTGATCTTGATGCAGCAACTAATTGTTGTTTTTCCTCCTGTATTGCAATTGCGTATGTTCGACCAAGACTAGGCAAAGGATCCGTACTAAGAATTTGTGATCTTACGGTGTTGAAGTCGTTATCTAACCCCATTAAAAAATCATGAACCCTTTCTGTTTCACGCATGGTCTGCATCTTTTTCATCGCACCGCATCGACACCCACATGAACAATTCGGCACTGGATTAACGGACTGTAGCTCATCCCACAGTCCTCGAAGTTTGCTGTAATAAGACGTCACTGGCACATTTTCTTGTTGTAACAAAGCGATGCTACGCCTTAGTTCATAAATTCTCGCTGCATTGCCTTGTGAAAATCGTTCTTCTAAATCTTGCCATATCTCTTTTGCAGTCTCGGCGTAAGTTACACTACTTTGTAACTCTCGAGATATGGAGTTCACAAGCCACATCTGACCATGGCATTACACTTTATCCAGAGTTGCAAATTTGAAGAGTTGGAGCTGGGTTTTTCTATGGACCCATCGACAAATCCCATCTTGGTCTTGGATTCAAGAGCATTTATCATATTTCTCTTCCAAGTAAAATAGTTTGCCCCACCTTCTTCTAAAAGTGTTATTACGAACACAAGCCCCGGATGGTCCGAAGGTTGAAGAAAAAATGGAGAATTGATGTCTCCCATGGCGTTTTGAAGTGTATCAGTTTTAGTAGCTGGATTGCTACTTCCTGCTTCGTCGCCAGCCATGAGTGATAAATTTTGTGTTTACAAGGTTTATAACTTGGTGTCTAATGCCATGTAAAACAAGAGAATGGCACTGAAAGCACACTTGTATTGAGCACATCTGAACAATAAATAGAGTACAAAGCTAAAGCTACGCCTCAAAGGATTACAACAGATCTAGATATCCAAAATACAAGCTAATCATGAAAACGTATCTATTGTACATATCCCAATAAATTTGATAAGCAAGCCAAGGTGATATAGTTGCAGTGAAGGACGGCTTCTAGTTCCTGGAATATCGCCAATAAATTTGACTGTAAAAAATGAGTGTCATAAAAAACACGTGTCAATCATGTGCAAAAAATATTAACAAACTAATGGAATAAGCAAGTTGGGTCAACGGTGTCAAAATTTAAATATATTTAGGATTAAAAGGTTTATTTTGAAAGATATAGGACTAAAATGTCACAACCTCCAAAAATAATGGACCATTAGTGGTATTTATCCTTTTCTTTTTTCACTAATGCTAGTGGAAAACTTTTTCATAATCAATTAATAACAATCAAGTACAGAATTAGGGTTAGATTACATAGATAGAGCACCCATGACGCAGCACTTAGATTTTGAGTATATATCACCCATTTTACCCACCTTTATATCTACATTTGATTTCTGGCAAATATATATATATACACCCAATGATTATTTCTAGGGGTAAGTTCCACTCGTTTATCTTTTCCAGCTAAAAGAGGAGTGTAGGTGAAATTTGATTCGTAGTGAAGCTTCAAAAAAATAGTTTAAAATTGTGGTTTGCTTAATCTGACTCAAAATAACATCCCTTTTTATTACACTACCCAATGATTATCTAAGGGTAAGTTTCACCCGTTTATCTTTTTCTAACAGAAAGAGGAGTGCAGGTAATTCACAGTGAAATTTCAAAAAATTGGTTTAAAACTGTGGTTCGCAAGTTAATCTGACTATCGAATCATAATTCATTGAATCATTTTTTTTTTTTTTGAATTTTCTGCAATTCTATCCAATAAATTCTACCTAATGTTGCATTTGAATAATAAAAATACAAAAATGCACTATAAATATACGAAAGTATCATATCCCTCTTAATTTATCATTCTGGTCGCATATTTTTCTCATATATATATATATATATATATATATATTTTTTTTTCTCACAATTTTAACTTCTAATTTCATTAGCGATTTAATTTTTAAAAAAATAATTGAACAGTTTAACCGAATAATTCAACAGATACTAAAGTGGTATAGTGCACTTTTTTTTGATATAATAGAAGTTAAAATTGTGATTCAAATTCAAAATTTCTAATTACAATAAATCGTTATTTGATTATTCTATCTAACTCTTAAACATGGTACAAAGAATTCACTTCATGTTGACCATTTCTCAACCAAAAAACGAAAGCAAAAAAGTTGACAATTTCAGACCTGTAATGTGCCCACTGCACACGTTAGATGCACTTTCACACATGTACTTTGTCCCACATATCATTGTCTTTTGTTTTTTATTTAAAGAATGGCTAATATATTTTACATCTTGATAAGATATTATACATGAGAATGAATCTCGTCTTGCATGTAAAACAAAATTCCAATGCTCCACAGATCACTGTCTTAACAACGTATAATTGTCCTTACGTAATATTAACGGTACTGAAAAAAAGTCATTGCATACGGTCCCATCATTTGCATGTAAAACAAAGGGTATACAATATGCACTATTCTCAGACCCAGCCCAAGCTAAGGGCAGCTTGGGCCTGTGCCCAAGGTCCCCTTAGCTTGGGGGCCCCAATTTTTTTTTTTTTTTAAATACAAGCTACCAGGTAATAAAAGCCTAACGTTTGTCCAGTAATTAAATGAACTTTTAACTATTGATGGCCCAACGACCAGCATGGCAGCAACCTCGAACAGTATGACCAACCGCCAGAATTTTTAACTATTATTTGGGACTATTCAATATCCTCTTTTTTAAAAAAAAATATATATATATATATATATACATATATATATAATAAAGTAAAACTCTAGTATATATATAATTTCTTTCCTTGTTTTTTACACACTTCAATCTTATACTCTTTGTATTTTTTTATACTCTAAAGTCTCCTATTGTTTATTGTGATATTAATTTTGCATATAATATAAGAAAGAAGACAAAAGAAAGAAAGTATAGAGGTACACATTCAACTCTTTTTTTTTATTTTTTTATGTGATAAATGTTGATATTGTTTACATACTTATATATATCTTAACTTGAAATAATTAATTTTTTTAATAGGTTCTTTTCCAAGAGATGAAAACTTTAAAGAAACATATTGATATTATTTTGAAAAAAAAATTTGTTAGAAAAACTTGATTATGGCGATTAAATAAATAATTTTGCATCTCAAAAGGTAAGAAAAATAAATTTTATATAGGTCTATCTTTTTGTTAACTTGTAATATTATGCTATTTTATAATTCTAATTTTGGTATTTTTTTATTATTATTTGTACTGATTATTTTAGTAGAAAATTTAAAGTTTTTTTTATTGAGAAAAGCCTAATTATTAAGGCCCCTATTTAGATGATCTTGCTCAAGGTCCCCAAATTGTCACGACTCTGACTATTCTCCACAAAATCTTGCATTAAATGTGGAATTTTGAGTCTTAATTATTCTCTGCTCATTGTTCTTGAATCATTTGTATTACATCTTTGACCAGCAAATTTTTTTACTCTGATTAAGATGGTTTTTGAAGTGCAGGTATGGTCTAATGGTAAAGTTGTTGTCCTGTGATAAGAAAATAATAGCTTCCCATTGTAGAAGCAATCACTAGCAACATGTGAGGTAAATCTGCATAGGATATATAACCTAAAGCGGTCCAACCCTTCCTCAAACTCTAGAACTTCAAACTTGAAAGGTAAATTTGTGCAGGGTTTATTACGCTAATTTCATTAACACAGGGTTTATGATGCTTGGTCGGTCAATCATAGGGGGTGTTTCATATTTTACCGTGTAAGAATTGTCTTCTGTAACTTGTTAAACTGAAAAGCTTTTCATTTGTTTTGTAGAAAGAAAAACTTATCATTTTCAGTAAGTTACAACTGATCCTTTTGGCTGTACTTTATAGAATTCTTTAGTTCTTTATCTATCATCATATAATGGATATAGTTTCTCATGATATAATGAAGTTAAATCAAAAGCATTGAAGTCTCTGTTGTGGTTTAATTTTTTTTTTTAATATCTTCTTTTTGTGTTTAGTATGGTTTCGAATTCTGATGCTCATAGTGTGTGTTTTATGTTAGGATATTGCGCTTAAGGACACGTAAATCATAAGTTTATAGCACGAATTTAAGAGATTATGAACAATGGTTAAATGGTGATATGTCATTTTTATAAAAATTGACCTCATTGTAAACTTTCAGAATGTAATTATCTAGTACATGTTTTGGTAAGATTTTGAACAGCAAAGGCTAATGTTCGTAAGTGACTTTAAGTTTGTTCGACTTAGTTTTTCATAGACAGCGCGATCAACGATACAAAGATTTCGGTATAATACTAATTTGGTATGTAAATTTTGAGGCCAACCCTTTGCAGATAGATGCATCAACTGTAAATATTTGTTCTCTGGTGAGTGCTTTTACAATATTCAATAGAAAATGGAATTATCAAATGGAAACGCCTGAGTATGTGTTCTTCGATGAGTCTTTTTACAATGTTCGGTACCTAGCTTGAGCTTTCTCGTTTGGAGGTGGAAACAGAGTTACTCATGTGATTTATCACTTGGCAGATGCAAGGGAAATCCTAAATTTGAGCTTCACTGGACTTTCTAGGAAATTGTAATATTAAGATTCGTATGGGAGTATTTTGTAAGCAGACTCACGGAAGGGAAATCCTAAATTTGAGCTTCACCTCATACTTTTGAAATGATGATGATTGGGAATAAGATTGAATGCCAAAGTTGCATATTTAAGTAGAGTTTCTTGAAACATTAGGCTTCAGGTGAAAAGGCTTCAATAAAGCATCATCAGAGTGCTAAATAGGTTGATGTGGTAGTTCTCAGATGTTGCTTGTGGACTGAGGCAGGTAAAGGATGAACTTATACGTCAAATCCCGCACAAACAAAAGATTCAAAGGCAATCTTACGCGTCTCAAATATTGTTGATATATGAGGTAGGTCCTCTTGGCTAAACAAATGTCTTTAACATTCATCTCCCATAAGAGATTCGGACTGCTTTCCTTATACTGTTCTGTTCCAATAGGAATTCTCACCCATTTTCATTTCTTCTCTTTCATTCTTCCTGCCTTTCTCTGATTATTTTATGTTCTGTCAACAGAAGAAAGAAGGGAAAACAAAGTAATTAGAGAAGCTGAATTTCTATTTCAATACAAACGCCCTTTGCAGACACAATATGTTATGCTTAATGCCTGCCAAGTATATATCTAGACATACATTTCGAGAGCAAAATATTCTAGCATGTGGCTACGATACATTTTAATCAGATGTATTTATGTATGTATGCATCCAATTTGGAGCTGTTGATGTTTATACCGATCAATCATAGAAGAAAGATTTTGATTCATTCCGATTAAGCTTCCTTCCTATTAATCGTCTTCTCTGTTTCAATCTTCTTGTGTTGTGTCCTGTGTTGATACTTTAACATTTAAGATTTTATAGACAAGGTGAATGATGACGAATCTTTTCTGGAACCAATTTTGTAATCATTGTGTTAACCTGTAACTGCAGAAGAACGACAATGGATGACTTAGCTGCTTATTGCTTAGATATTGCTGATCCAGAATTGATGAAAAAAATTGTATTCGATCTCTCATTGGATGAAAAGGACATGGGAGAGATAAAAAGTGCAATGGAAGCTCTAAATAAAGTGGATTTAGGCTTGGCATACACTTCTGAAAAATTGATGAATTTGGACAATCTACTATTGCATGTAGTGGCTTATGAAAATGATTTTGAAGCAGTGAGTACTGAAGATGATAACTTTCCTCAGAACTTCGTTGAGAAGGCATTTACACTTGATCTCTTACACACTATTCTAATTACTGAGATACGAGATCTGGACAATTTCATTAATAGTCTTCAAGCCCTAACCGTTAGCACACGCAACAACATATTTTCATGTGAAAATTTGATGCAATTGTATAATGTCATGGGAGATAAGTTGCATGAATCTGAAGAACTATTAAAAACAGTCACACGAGTGTATCATAGAGATGAAGATGCAGTTAGCCAAGTTGTAGATGACCTCATTGACTCTTAATCACAGTGAATGTAAGTCATGGAACATTAGCAACCGCTTTATCTTTTTCGAGCAATACAAAGTGAATCCTTTACACTTTTCCTTCATCTGCCAACCCTTCCCTAACACGTGTTGCTAACAAAGAAATACAACATGGGGGTGGGCTTATCAGAACACGTTCAAGTGTCGATCATACATCTGAAGTCACAAATGCAGACTGTTAGCCGAAGACACCTTTTAAGAATGTTGGAAAAGTCTCTTGCTAGAGAATTAGATCTTGAGAAGAAGTTATCTGAACTAAAGCAAAATGAAGATGACTTAAAACAGAAGTTACACTTAACATAACAAATAGGTATATGCATGGAGGAGGCTGCAGAAGTAACTTGGGGTAGGTTCTTGGAGGCCGATAATACCGCAAAGGTGCTAATGGGAATCTCAAAGGAAATGGTGGGTCGACTTCAAATGGTTCACTTTCATATGAATAGTTCGATTACACGAGAGCAAGAACTAAAACTTAAAACTCCAAGATTGTTTACAACAGTTGGATGCCAAAGAGATAGAAATACGAAAGCTTAACAGTAGAATCACACAGCTTGTTGTTGACAATTTTGAAGTATATTCGTTAAGGGAGAAGGTAAAACTGCTAGAAGAAAAACTGAGAAAATCCGAGTCACGGCTGAAGGAGGCTGATGCATCCAATGAAGCAAGTCAAAATCAAGTTAAAGAAATGGATGATGAGATCGAATCTCTAAAAGAAAGCATCCATGAAGCAGGGCGCAGGGCGCAGGATGCTGAGTCTAAAATAGCACATTTAACAGAGACAAACATGGAATTAACAGAAGAACTTGCGTTCATTAAAGGCAGTAATGATAGAAATGTTGGGAAGAAACCCGATATCAAAAAACAAACAACTAATGCACAGCAGAAATAACACCCTCCCACCTTGTATAAACCTGTTAGGAAGCAACAAATAGAGCCAACAACAATATGCACAAATCTAAAAATTCCAGAAAATAGAGCAATACCAAGATTTTAACGTGAAAAACCTCCCCAACATGGAGAGTAAAAACCACGGGACCGTAGTCCACCCAAAAACTTCTACTATTAACAAATAATGGGTACAAGAGAGTCTTCTCTAGTTACAACTAGAGGCATACGCAATACATTCACCAAGAATAACATATTATTGCAAACATTGCATCAACAAAAGAGATTAAACCAAGTAGGAAAGAAATCACCAAAAATATTATCACTGTTCACGTCAGAAAAACGGGCTGTAGAGAGCTCCAAATCTGATCTCCACCATTCAGATTGAAGACTCACGAGTTGTGAACGTGCACACAAAATTTCAGCTCGATCGGACCTCAAATGACCCTCCGATATTCGATTTGATGAAGATTGTGTAGGCTGAAATTTTGCTCTCTTCTCCTTCTTTCTCTCTCTGTTTCTTTCTCTCTCTCTCTCGTTCACTCACTCTCTCTTTTTTCAAAACAAGTGATAGACCAGTCAAAATTGGTCTGTCCATTCCATTCTTTTTTTTTGTTTATTGTTTTTCTCTTTTATTTGTTTTCTTTTGGTCAAAAAGCAAAAGCATAATTATACCAACCCACATGGGTTGGTCTACTCAACAAACTCCCCCACCAACTCATGTGGGTGGGTCAATCAACCCGGCAACCAAACAACATATCTCAAGCTTTTCTCTTGGTAACGCTTTCGTCAACATATCGGAGCCATTGTCATCTGTATGAACTTTTTCAAGTTTCAACAACTTCAAATTCAAAACATCCCTGATCCAATGGTACCTCACATCAATATATTTCGATCTTGAATGAAATGAAGAATTCTTACCAAGATGTATTGCACTCTGATTATCGCAATACAAGACATAATCATCTTGCTTAAACCCAAGTTCTTCCAGAAACTTTTTCATCCATAGCAACTCCTTGCATGCTTCAGTTGCTGCGATGAACTCTGCTTCAGTAGTGGAAAGGGCAACACACTTTTGTAATCTCGATTGCCATGCCACAGCTCCCCCTACAAAGGTAATCAAATAACCCGAAGTAGACTTACAAGTATCAACATCTCCAGCCATATCAGCATCTGTGTAACCCACAAGCATAGGCTTCTCACATCCAAAACAAAGTCTCAGTTTGGATGTGCCTAGAAGATATCTCATAATCCACACTGCATTCCAGTGTTCTCTCCCAGGATTTGAGAGAAAATTACTCACCGTACCAACTGCATGTGCTATGTCTGGCCGTGTACACACCATAATATACATCAAACTTCCCACTGCTGAAGAATATGGAACATTCTGCCTATCTTTCTTTTTTTCATTTGTAGAAGGACACTGTTGAGCACTTATCTTAAAGTGAGTAGCAAGAGAAGCACTAACCACTTTAGCTTTATCCATGTTGAACTTTTGAAGTACTTTCTCGATGTACTTCTCCTGTGACAAATACACCTTTTTGCCATTTCTGTCTCGATTGATTCTTATTCCAAGAATCTGTTTTGCCGGTCCTAAGTCTTTCTTAGCAAAAGACTTATTCAATTGTTTCTTCAACCTGTCAATTCTTGAAGAATTCCTGCCAATAATCAACATATCATCAACGTATAACAACAAGATAATAAAATCATCATCAGAGAATTTTTGAGAAAATACACAATGGTCCGAAGAAGTTTTCCTGTAGCCTTGCTCCCCCATAACAGATTCAAACTTCTTATACCATTGTCGAGGTGCTTGTTTCAAGCCATAAAGACTTTTCTTCAATTTACTCACATAATCCTCTTTTCCTTTTTCTTTGAATCCCTCCGGTTGCTCCATGTAAATTTCTTCCTCCAAATCACCGTGAAGAAAAGCAGTTTTCACATCCATCTGTTCAATCTTTAAATCAAGGCTAGCAGCCAAACCTAGAACAACTCGAATGGATGACATCTTCACAACTGCAGAGAAAATCTCATCAAAGTCAACACCCTTTCTCTGACTGAACCCTTTCACAACCAGTCTTGCTTTGTATCGTGGCTGTGAAGTATTTTCTTGTTACTTTAACCTATAAACCCATCTATTTTTCAAAGCTCTTTTGCCTTTAGGCAACTTCACCAACTCAAATGTGCAATTTTCATGCAAAGATTTCATCTCATCCTGCATAGCTTCCATCCACTCATTTTTATGTTTATCATCCATAGTTTTTTCAAAGCTTTCAGGCTCACCTCCATCTGTCAATAAAACATACTCATCAGAAGAGTATCTTGTGGAAGGTTGTTTGTCTCTAACGGACCTCCTAAGTGAAACTGTTGGTAGAATCTCAAGCTGACTATCATCATCACCTACCTCAACATGTGTAGGACTTTCTGCATGATCAACATCCGGGAAATTACCTTGATCATCATCTTCAACTTGCTCTGTTGCTGGTGGCGTTGAAGGCATTATATCAAGATCAACCAATTTATCTGACTGTGGGGGTAACTCTTTCTTTGCTTTGCCAATATCCTGAATTGTTTGATCCTCCATAAATATAACATCTCTGCTCCTGACAATTTTCTTCTCAACTGGATCATATAGCCTATAACCAAATTCATCAAGGCCATAACCAATAAATATACACTATCGTGTCTTTACATCAAGTTTGAACCTTTCGTCCTTTGGAATATGTACAAACAACTTGCATCCAAAGACTCGTAAATGATCATAAGAAACAATTTTCCCTGTCCAAACTCTGTTAGGAACATCAAGCTTCAATGGAATACATGGTGAGAGATTTAACAAATGAACAACTGTATTCAAAGCCTCATCCTAGAATGAATGTGGTAGATTTGCATGTGAAAGCAAACATCTTACTTTTTCAATCAAAGTTCTATTCATTCTCTCAGCAGCACCATTCAACTGTGGTGTCTTTGGCGGTGTATTTTGATGTCTGATACCTTGCTCTCTACAATACCTGTCAAATGGACCACAATATTCACCTCCATTATCTGTACGGATGCATTTCATCTTTCTTCCTGTTTCTCTTTCAACAGATGCCTGAAACTGCTTGAATACATCCAACACTTGATCTTTAGACTTCAAGATATAAGCTCAAGTCTTCCTGGAGTGGTCATCAATAAACGTCACAAAGTAAAGAGAACCACCAAGTATTTTAATTTTCATCGGACCACATATATCCGAATGTACCAACTCAAGTACATTTTCCTTCCTGGAAGGTGGATGACTCTGGAAAGAAACTCTATTCTGCTTTCCTGCAAAGCAATGATCACATTTTCTCATATGTAGATCTATTAGTCCCGATAAAATTTTCTTCTTGGATAAAACTGAAATTCCCTTCTCATTCATGTGACCCAGTCGTTTGTGCCACAACTCTGTTGCATCTTCATTTTCCACTGCATTGACAATGCTCCTGGAAACCTTTGAATTCATCAAATACAAAGTTGAGCATTTTTTTAACTCTGGCTACAACCATAGAGCCCCTTGTAAGTTTTCAATGACCATTACCGAAGGTATTGAGAAAACCTTCATCATCAAGTCTACCTGTAGAGATCAAATTCAATCTAATGTCAGGAACATGCTTTACATCTTTAAGAATTAATTTGCTGCCATTTTCAATCTCCAAACAAACGTCTCCTGTACCGACAACTTTGGCAACACCATCATTACCTATTTTCACAACCCCAAAATCACCAGTTGTGTAAGACATAAAGAAGTCTTTTCGAGAAGTAGCATGAATAGAAGCACCACTGTCAATCACCCAACATGTATCATGACATGCAAGATTAATAACATCATTGTCATATACAATGAAAAACTCTTGTGTAGTGGTGGCAACTCGATCTTTACCACTATCATCATCTTTCTTCTTATCATTATCTTTGTTTTTGTTTTCATTTTGCAATATTCTGCAAAATCTCTTGATATGACCCATTTTTCCACAGTGATGACATTTGACATTAGTGTACTTCTCTCTTGACTTGCTTCTATTATTTTCTCTATTTCCTGAACCCTTTTGCTTATTCCTCCCCTTAGATTCAGTAACCAAAGCATCTGACTCTGTAGAGAAATTTTGTGACTTTCTTCTAGCTTCTTCATTTACAAGTCTACTTTTAGCTAGATTCAAAGTGATTTCACCATCTGGGGTTGAGTTATACAATGATGTTCTAAATGTCTCCCATGAGTCCAATAAAGTACCAAGAAGTAATAATCCCTTAAGTTCATCATCCAATTTAATTCCAATGACAGCTAACTGATTTATAATCCCAAGGTATTCATTTACATTATCAGTTATAGGGGTTTTATCTCGGTATCTCAAACCTATCAGCTGTTTTATCAAAAACAACTTGTTGCTCCCACACTTTTGTGCATACAATTCTTCAAGTTTATTCCACAATGTGTGTGCATGTGTTTCCTCACTAATGTGGTTCATCACATTATCATCTACCCATTGCCTGATATACCCACACATTTGTTTGTGAAATAATTCCCATTCTTCATCAGTTTTATTTGCTGGCTTTTCAGTAGTAAACATCGGTAGATAATAATCTTTCACATACAACAAGTCTTCCATTTTTCTTTTCCACATGGCATAATTCAAACCATTCAAAAATATCATTCTACTTGTATTAACTTCTATTGTTTACACAAAACAACAATTCAATAACCAAGCTCTGAGGCCACTTTGTTGGGAGGAAACCCGATATCAAAACACAAACAACAAATGCACAATGGAAATAACACCCTCCCACCTTGTATAAACCCGTCAGGAAGCAACAAATAGAGCCAACAACAATACGCACAAGTCTGAAAATTCTAGAAAATAGAGCAACACCAAGATTTTAACGTGGAAAACCTCCCCCTCGGGCTCGTAGTCCACCCAAAAACTTCCACTATCAACAAATAATGGGTACAAGAGAGTTTTCTCTAGTTACAACTAGAGGCATACACAATACATTCACCAAGAATAACATATTATTGCCAACATTGCATCAACAAAAGAGATTAAACCATGTAGGAAAGAAATCACCAAAAACATCGTCACTGTTCACATCAGAAAAATGGGTTGTAGAGAGCTCCAAATCTGATCTCCACCGTTCAGATTGAAGACCCATGAGTTGTGAACGTGCACATAATTTTAGCTCGATCGGACCATAAATGACCCTCCGATCGTCGATTTGATAAAGATTGCGTAGGCTGAAATTTTGCTCTCTTCTCCTTCTTTCTCTCTCTGTTTCTTTCTCTCTCTCTCTCTCTCTCGTTCACTCACTCCCTCTCTCTTTTTTCAAAACAAATGACAGACCAGTCAAAGCTGGTCTGTCCATTCCATTTTTTTTTTTTTTTGTTTATTGGTTTTCTCTTTTTTTGTTTTCTTTTGGTCAAAAAACAAAAGCATAATTATACCAACCCACATAGGTTGGTCTACTCAACAAGAAATGCAGAAAAGGTAAGTTTGCTCGAGAAGCAGTTGAGGGACTCAGAAGTGCAATTGCAACATGCAAGGGCATATTCTGAAGTGAGCCAAGAGCAACAGAATATGTTATATTCTGCGATTTGGGATATGGAAACTTTAATTGATGAACTAAAACAAAAGGCTTCTAAAGCATAAATCAAGGTTGAAAAGTCGAAAGAACAATGTATGCTGTTGACTAGAACTAATTTAGAATTGAACAAAGAACTGGATTTCCTGAGGGCCCGAGTGGAATTTTTGGAGGCTTCTTTAAATGAAGCTACTGTTGAGAAAATAGCTAGTGCAAAACATATTGATATCAAGACCAATTTGATAATGGATATCGTAATGAAATTAGCAATACAAAGGGAGCATATACAGAAACAGGTACATAACTGTAGATAATACCCCAATATCTACACTATATTAGCTTGTTACCATTTTGGTTACTATTATCTGCAATTTCCTTCTAGAATCGAACCCTACTCATTCGGAATTAGTAATGCATCCAAAACCTAAATTGATGCAGATGTACTCGTTGACAAAGGAAAACAAAATCCTGAAGGAGAAGTTACAGAAAGCAAAGAAGAATGCATCAACAAATTTTCTAGACAATGAAGGCGCTGACTTCCCACCTTCCATGCTTGATTCAACTGATGCTACTTCTACAGAAACTTTCAAGAAAATGACTGCATAATTCTCACCAAAAAGTTCCCAAGTAGGTTCACTTTCCAGTTTTTGTACAGATTTATGATGTAGACTTCCAACAGCTAAAAAGTAACAGTACAGATTTATGAGCGGCTTATTCAACATTGTCATTTTTATGATTAGCCTGAATTTGCTAAATGCTTTTATCATAGCTGAATGGCCTCAATCCTTGTTTTCCTGGGAAAATGCAATGGATTGCCATCGTCCGGGGCTCCATTCATAGCGAGTGGCTCCTTTCTCTATTACAGAACAAGTAATCAGTTAGAACACGCAATTTCTGAGCACATAAATTCCCAAATGTTTTGGCACCGTAAGATCTAGAGTCATGGTTGTTCTCAACTTTGTTTATGCCTAAAGTTCTTTAAATCATTCTTTTTAACTGTTGTCTCATAATTATTCTAGCACATTTTATTTGTTTCATGTCTTACATTGCAACTAATGAAGGCATGGAAAATTATCTAGTATGATGTCACTGCTCAATATATCTTGCTTTGTTATGGTTTCAGTTCATATCCATATACATACATTATTGGATGGCCATCCTACCAAACTCCATGAGAGATTAAAAATTGCTGAGGGTTTTAGGATCTCTCTTTGTCCCTTTTAGGAAGGTATGTCTTTCTTAGGTGCGCGGAGTCACGTTCTTAGTATCATATTGCGCGAATGTCGGGGGAGTGACACTAAAGAAATGATTGACATGTTTAAGATATGTAGTTATTTGAAAATCCCGCCCAATTCCGATCCATCCTATATTTTCAGTTTTTAATTGGCCGGGATCCAATATCGATCTGAATAATTATAGAAGAGACACTTGGAATTGCACCTTTAGGTACTATAATAATATGTTTATCTGTCTCAGAACATGGAGTCCTCTGTGGGTGATCAACTTCTACTTGACATTTGCAAATGGTAATTTTATCACGTCTATAACTTAATATCATGGCTCTGAACATTGCTTTTTTAGAATATAATGAATCCGGTGGAGGAATCACCCAGCATTGCATCTGCAGTTCAAACTGAGATGATGATGACATCCGCGAGATGACAGTCCTGCTATTGTTCTAAATTCTACAGGTAGAGGCTCGAAAGCATAGCCGAATATACACATCTTCATAACAGTCATTGTTTTTCTTACAAGAAAACTGCTACTTTTAACTATTTCTACCACGCCTGACGACATTGATTCGCTTGTTCGTTGTGAACAATTTCTCGGATGTATCATTAACTCAGTTAGCATTCGTGATTAATGCTGGGTCTTGATTGTTTTCATCTTGTTCCTAAAGTAATCATATTAACTGCAAAAAACGGAGTGTGAATGAATACTTGTAAATGTACCAAACATCAGATTCTTGTTTGTACTGTATTGTTAACGTTTATGTTTATTTGTACATGGACACTGTGATAAATTTGGAAAAATTCATATGAGAAAAATATATTTCTTATATTTGGAAATACAATGCTTTCCATTTTCTCTTCCTCATTTTTGTATATGAAGCACCATAATGGTATATATAATACTAGAAGCGGGTGGTCCAAAAAAAAAAACCCCAAAAAAAATAAAAAAAATACATTTTTTCAAGTTGAGGACTTGCACATCCTCATGCTAAGGTAGATCCGCCACTGATACTAAAAGCGGGTGGTCCATTTTCTCTTCATTGAAATGGAGCAAACTACTGGTCCTTTGATCTAGTGGTATGATTATTATTTTAGATGCGAGAGGGTTTGAGATCGATTCTAGGAGTTTACAACATCCTTATATTGTAAACTTGGCTTAAACCTCTCGTTGAAACCAAAAAAGAAAAATGAACAAACTAATAAAGGGACATTTTTTTTATATAAAGTACAATGACCATGCATTTCAAATTCTATTCAAGTTTCAATTGCTTTTTATATTGAAAAGATCAATTTAGATTTTAAATTTATTGTTCTAACCATGACTTTTGCCTGTAATGGAATTTATGATTAAGCAAAGTGAAATTGATTGAAACTTATATGAATATTTTGGCATTATTTTGGCTTAATTTGGATACTCTAATGACACAATAATGTTATTCATAAAATTAATGATGGTGAAGTGATGATAGAGTTATAATAAATTAAAATGATTTAAACAATTGACTGTGAGGATCAAATAACTGCATTATCAATTCAGTATCATTAATCTTTCTAATAACGTTATTAAAAGATCCAAATGCGTTTTGACTAGGCCCTTTTCAACTCATATTAATTATAAACTTAAGGGACTTGGTTGACAATTTTTTTCTTTTTTTTGGGCAAATTTGGTTGACAATTTACTCTAGATAAATGTATCACTAATTGTTCTGCCTCTACGTCATCGTTGAGGGGAACAAATCAAAACCCTACCCCTTCCGTATAAAAACGTTACTATAGTAATAGGAGTTTTTTTCCCTTTTTCTTTTTTTCTAGTCAGATAGTAATAGGAGATTTCACGAGAAGTAATTTATCATGTTTGGACGGAGAGAAATAGGAGACTTAATAATAGCCTATCCGAGGAACAAATCTTTAACTATATATATATATTTTTTTAATGTAAGGAACAAACTTAATTTTGGTAAAAAAATATAGGAATAGCTACCTCAACAGAGAGATTTGTAATGTTTGGGATGTTGATATTAGAATCTTAGCATAGTTCTCTTGACTTGTATTTCTTGATTGTACATGACCATATCAATGAAATTTTTACTTACAGAGAAAAAAAAAAAACGTCACTATAGTGAAACTGGCATGGGATTTAAGTCATTCTCAGCCTTTATCTGTAACAAATTAATCAAATTTATTGGTTTTATTTATTTATTTAACTTTTGTCTAAGAAAGCAAAGCAAAATGACGAGAAATATATAATCTGAAATTTCGATGAAATTTTTTTGTATATATTAATGGTCTTCAAAGTTCTCTGATTGCTTTTTGATCAGCTAAAACGTGTTGATTAACTAAAATATTTCTTATTATTATTATTTTTTTTTATTATGGTAGTATGATCTATTTGTTCGTTACCTTTAATTTTTTGAAAAAATAGCTCAATTAGTGTTAAACATTTACTTGTTTTGACATTTTGATCCTAAATATTTCAAATCGGATATTTTAATTCCAAACTTTTTATATAAGAGATATCATTAGTCCATTAGCTCAATTAAGAAAAAGGTGATGTGGGGCTTAACCCTTGTGACTTTTTGGACCATGTTCTGATCCTACCAATTTTTTAAATTTGTCTTTTGTAAAATAGAATCTTGTTTGCTTTGGTTTATAACATCCATCATTTGTTGCTTATCTATCTCCAAGTTACGATGGAAGTATTATTTGGGCTACATTTTAGTATTTCATTTATAGGTTAATACTCAAATTAATCTCTTATTTTTAGCATATTTCACATTTAGTGATCCTTTATTTTTAGCGTGTGTATCATTGCAATCCTTCATTTTTTAATTATATAATACCGTTAGTTTTTTTTTCCACTTTTTTCATATAAAATTTGACTAAAAAAGTACATGGTTAATTATAAATAGTTTATTATTTATGGCGTCAAATTTTAAAAAGAATTATCAATCTCCTTGAACACAGGACAAAAAAAAGTTACATAAAATGATAGATATTATATATCTTTCATGGAGAGTAACAATAATGAATACAAATTACACTCGAGTAAAGAAAGAAAAGAGAGAATAATATATTACAGGATTAATCATTTTAATAACACAAACCCAACAGAGGGGTAACAAGCAACTTTCACATTGAAAGACAGTGTATCCACTCAAATCTGTACCACACTTATCACAGTGGGATTTATATCTAGGTTTCCTCCTATAGGTGAGAGGATGTGGGTGATAGTCAATTTGAAGTGTACCCCCAAACTTCACAGAATGCACGAAGCTAAGTCTAGGAACGCAATCAGGATGGAAAGAGTTGTCGCATTCACGGCAATGATATAGCCAGCCCTTGGGATGAATCTCATATTCGCACATGTCGCAAATAAATTCATCTGGATGATAATAAAAAGGTGGAAAGCTTAGGACAAGAGGATGTTCATCCCACCTGTGTCTGACACTCCGAGGTAACATTGCGCATTGAATTGCCAAATTGAAGTCGCAATGCTCGCAACCGAAATTGAGGTCTCCATGGTAATACAAACAAGCATTGCATAACTTGTCGGAAATATTACGTCGAACAAGGGGGTGGGGGTGAGCTTCATGTTTTATTGTACTAGGAAGAAGAGCGCATTTGATGTCCAGCAAAAAGTCGCACTCCTTGCACTCATAGAAGAACCCATTAAAATTCCATTTGCAGATTCTACAATTAGGAAGACGAAAAAACTCCTGGACATGGCTGAGGGCGAGTTTGTGCTGTGGATGATGGGAAGATGATATTTCTTTTGGTAGCTGAGCACAATCTAAATGGATTAAGTATTTGCATTCAGCACAAGTATAACATGTACCTGAAATGGGTTCAGCGCAACCATCGCACACTGTCTCCTGATCATCTTCGGTCATTTCTGTGTAATCATCTTGGACACTGTGGAGAATCAAAGGGTGATCATGGCTGAAGTGGTTAATTTCTGTTGATAATTCAATCTTGGGGATGCTATTTTGCTTGAGGAAATGTCGAATCAGTTGTGAAGATAATGTCCCCGCAGGCAAGCAGATCAAATCTGGTGTGACCCCACCATCACTAGAATCATAAAAAAAAATGTCATTGTAGGATGAAATTAGCAGATCGAGCAAGTCTTTATACTTATGATTTTTAATGGTTTTAGGGCCTGGAAAACAAAAAGAAAGAAACTGATCAAGTGAAGAAAGCATGCAGATTATGGATTCTGTTGTCATTCTAGACGGATCGATTTTGATGCGAAGGGATCATTCAAAAACTTTGATGGTGTAAGTAAATCAATTAGACTATTCCATGGCAAAAATTACACAATTGCATAAATATATATTCTATAACCAAGAAAAAGTGACAAAGCAGAAAAGAATTAAGAGAGAAACTTACGAGTTATAAGCATCCTCTGGGGACTCAGATGTGATGCACTTCAGATGGACGAAGTATCTACAAAGGCCACAATAATACACCCAATAAAGAGGGTATACTTTTTCACGACAGACATCACAATCTGGTGCGTAAGAACGGTATTTTTCAGGAAGACAATAAGCTAGGGAGAGAGGGTGAGGGTGGTCTTTGCGCGACGAGCTGATTGGCAGTGAACCACAAGTCTTGTGGATCAAGAATGAGCATACAGTGCAATCATACAACTCATCTTTGTCTTCTGTGCCGCAAGCATCACACTTAAATAAAGCACTTCTTTTCTTGTGTATTAGGGGGTGCTGATGGCTAGCGTGTTTAAATGGGCTAGTGTTTTCACATGTGTCTTGATGATTGGTGCCTTCAAATTTTTGTGCACATAAAACATCCATATCAAACCTACACTTGTAACAGTGATAGGTGAAACCATTACAATCTTTTCTACAGATACTACAAGTGAAACTTGCAAATGCTGGCCAATAAGGCGACCTTAAGAGTTTAAGTGGATGTTCCGGATGCATTAAATGCGTAATCTCTAATGGTAATTCGGCACAGGATTTGTGAAGGAAGACTTCACATATGCTGCAACAATATGTTGTTGATCCAGAGACTACTGGTTGTTTACAGCCATAACAAACAACATTTTTGCCCTCATCATCTCCTTGCAAGTCCTTGATCAGTACAAGGGGATGATAATGGCTAAAATGATTAATCTCCATATCTGATGCACTCTTTGTGTTTACTCTTTTCGTGTCTAACAATTCAAATGGTGTGAATGCAAACTTTTGAGAGACGAGTAATGACCCCATATAAATAGATAATGGAAAGCCAAATACAAAATGTTTGTGAGAATAAACTTCCCGTATCCACCAAGTGATGCCTACTTGGTAATTCATTATTCATACTTTGCTTCCATTGTTAGTTGAGAATAACTTTTCGTTTTCACCAAGTGATACCAAGTAGATATTTCTTACTTTTCGTGGGGATCAAGTGATACTAATCAACTTCTTTCGATTTCACTTTTGAAATGCTTGAGCTTAATTTAATTAAGAGTAAAATGCATAATACTCCCCTGTGTTATATGAAAATTGTACAATAAACTTTATGTTTTAAAAAGTGGCAAATACCCCCTTGTGTTATAATTAATGTTGTGCACTCTCCCCAATTTCAAATTATGTTAATGTCTATTAACAACAAGTATAAAATGACCTTATTGTCATTTATTTAATTTTCTTTTCTCTTTTTTTAAATTATGTATTTTTCTCCAAAAGTGACCAATGACATAATTCCATGTGTCACATGTGAATGGCAAAATTTAAAATAGCTTGCATGTATAAAGATTTGAGAACCCAAGACCTTGAGCATGGACAAAAGCAATCCAACCACTATGCTATCTATCTATCTTTTGATTTTAAATGCACGAAAAGTCTTTATGCCATCTTTAACTCTAGTAACACCCCAACAGCCACCATCTCCGCCCTTCCTCAAACCAAATCTACAAACCACCACCTCCACTTTCTCCTACCACCCCCACCGCCTCCACCCACCACCAAGCTTAAGGAGTCCATTAGCATGAAAGATTCATCTACCTAATACACAACAATAAAATGTTGAAAAACTTGGGGTTTAATTTAAAACCAATCCCAATGTTAAATTTTTATTTAAAAATGATTTATAGGTTATAAAGATTTTCAAAAGATTATTAATGGTGAGTTTATAAAATAATTTATAGTAGAGAGATGTAGTGGTGGTGGGATATGTTAATGGTGAGGAAGAAGAAGGGTGAAAAAAAATGATAAAAGAAAGAAAAAAAATGAGAAACAAAGTAAGGGTATTTTGGTGAAGTCAAATATTTTTTGAGGTTTTGTGTGATTCTCAGTTGCATTACAAGCGAGTGTATGCCACTCTCCGTTATCTTTGATAGAAAATTAGACGGAGGGGGCATTTTGCAACATTATCGAAAACACAGGGGGTTTTGTGTCACTTTTCAAAACACAAGATTTATTGTGCAACTTTTATAAAACACAAGGGGGTGTTGTGCATTTTACTCTTTAATTAATTGCAGATGATAAGGTATAAATCTATGCGTGTATACGTATTTCTTCAAGTAGACAGTGTTATGTTTGACTTAGTTTTAAATACTCAAAAGCGTGTTTTTTTTTTTTCAGTTTAAGGTGAAGGTAACATGTTTGGCTAATTTTTTAAAGTGTTTTTAGGTGAAAGCTAAAGCTAAAAAAAAATTAAAAAATAAGAAGCTCCAAATTTAAGCTTTTCAAAAACGACTTTTGTGAAATTATTTTTACACAATGTGGGAAGCTAATTTTTTGTTTCCCAAATATATCTCTTCCCATTTTTTAAAATCCAACATTTCCCTCAAAATTTTTAAAATCTCAATATTGTCAAACACAAACCAAACAATCAAAAGATTTTGTTCAATGACATTTCAAACCAAAAGTTTACTGCTAAAAATTCTACAGTTTAAAAGCAAAAATTTTACATTTAGATCATACAAAGCCTTTATCACTTTGTATTCAAGCATCCTCATTTTATTTTTATGCCAGAATCACCTTGTAGTCAAGCATCCTCATTTTGCTTAATTTTATGCCCTCCTTTGATACCCGCATTTTCTTTTAGCCATCACATATACAATATATTTGTTAATATTGATATATTCTCCCGGTGATACTGTAGTGGGCTATTGAACCTGGGCCCCTGTTGTAACCGGGAATGGAGAAGAGCCCATAAGGGTGCGAGACTGGTAAGGGCTCTGGCCCATCTAGAGAACAAACCAGCTGGTGAAAGCGGGAAGGGGATCAACATAAATAAGGAAGGAGACAAATTTACAATGCTAATTGTAAAAATATTCGGGTAACGGGATTTGATTGAAGGCAATTATGGTAAGAATGATTTCTGAAGTTTCAAGTACGTGTGAGGAAGGAACACACAATTGAGACCCTACACACTACTTTATCCGTTACTACATCAATTCTAATACCATTTTGAGTTCTTGGTGCCTCTCACTTATCAATACCTTGTTAGCAAATGAAAATGATTGGAGATTTTCGTCAATTTTAGTTGTAAAATTCAAGAGTCTACAGATACTATAACTTTTCATCATATAAACGAGATTTGAAATGTTAATATCATTTTGGAGACAAAAGGTTCCAAATAATTATTGTCGTGAATGACTGAGAAGAGTATTTGGCAGGTGTATTGCATGTAGTAACTGAATTTTAAGTGAGAATGGTCAACTATGCAATAACTTATGGAACTGTTTTCTTTTTTCTTTTTTTGTAATCAAACTAATTTATAATGAAAATTTCTTTAGTAATTACACATCTATCACTACTCATTTTTTATGATTTTATTATGTACATCTTATTCTAAAGCCTCAACAATTACATTAATGTGGCAAAGTCTAACTCTATTACATATCATTTTATCGCCAATAAGCAGTAATAGCTCTCTAACTCAATTACATCATTTTATCGTAGGTGAATTACACTGGATTCCCCTATGTTTTTAAAAAATTACATAATATCCTTCTGTGGTCCAAAAACTGCACAATACCCTCTTATAATTTGTTAAACCAAGCACACGTGCTGCCTCCTCACAATTTCGTCAACATAGACAACAGAATTGCAAAAAAGACTAATTAAATGCCCTTAATTCTTTGATATATATATATGAGCGTGGTGGTTCTAAACTATGGAAAGATGGTTCTTATCTTGCTTTTTTTCATCCATGTAACTGCTGTGCCCGCCCCCTTCTTAGTCAATGGGGCATGGCAGGTTCGGCATCTACTACAAAAGAGAGAAACCACTTTAGATAACCACGCCTCTGCTAGGTAGCGTGTGGAATGGCCGAGAGCGGACCTTTTTGGATATATAATCCAAGTCGAGAGTAGAGTTATAGGAACAGCCGTCTGATAGAAAACGACTTTTATGTTCGGTTCAAATAGCACTTTTTTCGTTAAGAATTCCCCGTTCCCTTTCGTGTGAATTCCCCAGTTGCAAATTCAAAACTTGTAGGGCCCTATCTATTGTTGGAGTACGTAGTGGTTCAGATAAGGTCATGTCGCTTCTTTTCCAGCGCCCTAGCCAAGCTTAAAGTTGAACAGACTTAATCTCCGTGACTGAGGGGAGCAAAATGACCCCTCCCTTCCAAATGGTTACGGGACTAGAGAGAGTTGTACAACTGCGGAACTTCCCCTAGCATTGATTCCGAGTCTAGGTGGGGGAGCTAATGGGGACGGGCGAGGGAGGCAGGGGGCTTATGGGGTGGGGGGGAGGAGAGAGATGACTGTTAATTTTTATTTTTAATTTTTTGGTGAGAATAAACTTCCCGTGTACACCAAGTGATGCTAGGTTGGTAATTCATATATTTATACAAGATTCAGGAGTTGTCTAGTGGTGGATAATTCTCCATAATAACTGGGAGACGAGGGTTCGAATCTTATGAGAGTAGAGGACATGTGGGGGTAGGGGTAAAAAAGAAAAATTGATAGTTTATACTTTGCTTCAATTGTTTGTTGAAAATATAATTCTTACTTATCGTAGTGACGAAGTGATACCAAGTTCTTTGAATTTATCATCATGTTAGTTCAATATACCCTTAATGAGAGGAGACTTTATTAGTTCTGGAGTTTAAGTTAATGAATCTATAGTGTTAGTGGAATTAGGAAAAGAAAAAAATAAGAGTTTTCTTCAATTTTAAACAATAAATTCAATCTCATTTTATTCTTTCTTCTTTATTTTTAAATATTGCAGAGATTTTATAATTAAGTGTAATACTTCTTTCCAAAGCTATCCATTCCAACAACCCATGCAAAAAGCACCATCGCTATACTTCATAGTATGTCTCGCTTATAATTAATATCTAATATGATATTAATCCTCACCGTTCCACCCAATACTTTGGTGTTGTTCAACCTAATTTGGAGTTTCGAAATCTTTAGATCCTCCTCCTTTATTTACCTATAATCTTGCTGTCCATTTTTCTCTGATCATATACTCTTCTTCATCTTGGCAATTTTGGGAGGAGAAAAAGTAGGTTTTTGACTCTTCTTAGATATATACTATGTGTGTGTTCTTTATTTATTTTTAATTTGTGTAATACCATCGGTTATATATGAGTATAAATACTCCTATGACCAACAAAAGAAAGAGCCTCACATCTGCAATTAACGTCCAAGGAAATAATTATTCGTCCAACTAAATTTGAGTTTGGTATTTTAGGATATTTTAGTTTAATTAACTATGTAATTTTTTAATTTACTTTTGTTCTTAGAGGGAAACATTATATCAACCAAGAAATGAATTACAAACATGAATTCTATTTAATGTATATTGTTATAAAATTATGTAATCATTATCATCCAACGAACGAATACAGTGTTGGATCGTGTTTTGTATTTCAAGTCTAAGAAGTAAATCTCAGTATTGCTTTGGTATAAACGAGACCTTTTACATTGTACAAGTTACATGAAAAAACAAAAATCAATAGAAATCATTAGTCTCTCTTTCTCTCAGTTATATTTTTTCTCTCTTCACTTTCTATTGTTCTCTATTTCTTTTCCTTATTTTTATCATATAATATTGCTTTATTATTATTTTTTTAAATCTTTTCCGGTGGGGGTTGGGGGAATCAATTCTAATTAATGTTAAGAGGACATTATCCTAATCAAAACATAAATAATTTAATAGTTTTTCTTTCTCTCTTTGCTTTACATCATTAAAAACTTTTGAATGGCCAAACAAATTTATTAGGTAAAGTTCAAACATTGATAAGTGACGTGAAGTAAAAGTGATGAGATGTGCCTTATTTTTACTTTTTGAACAATGATTCTTTTCAATTATTTTGTCTTGATTTTTCACGTTGATAATGATATGTTTTGCATTTTTATTGATTGAAGACAGAAACACAGAGAGAGGGATTGGATAGTCTTCATCAAACAAATGATTGGATGGTGATTTCTTATCTGATAGAGTTACAATTTGCTGACCGAGTTTGAAAAATCTCTATAATATGTATGGTGCAGATTAATTTTGATGTTCTCTAAGGTCATTTTCTACTGAGTGTATAGTTGCCCCTTTTTTGTTATTTTTATGTATAAGTTATTGTTTTAATGTATACATATTATGCTTGAAAAAAAATTTAATCTCAATTTGAATTGAATTTCTAATTTGTTATTTGTTGAATAGGGAATGAATAAATTCTTTTTTAAAAAAAATCCATTTATGAGGAACAATTTTACTCTACATTTAATGAAAGGGATTTTTTCTTTTTTACAATGCTTATATATATTTATTGTTCTCTCTTTCGTATGTTATATTATTGGAAAATCTCACAAATAATCCTCACTATTTACATTTTGTTCTATTTTAGTCTCTATTATTTCAAAAGTTATGCAGTTGATCCCTATTGTTTATAGATGTACCACTATTAGTCCCTATTATTTACATTTTGTCCCCTTTTAATCCCTATTATTTCAAAAGTCACGCGATTGATCTCCTATTATTTACAAATTATCACTATTGGAGACCAATATTTTTCAAAAATAACCATACTAGTCCTCTACTGCAAATTTTGAATGAATTTTAAAAAAAAAAAAAAAAACTGCTAGTTTAAACTGAAAAAAAATTTGTATATCCATTTTTTTTTAAGGGGCAAGTATTAGAAATATATTTGACAAGGCAATTTTAATTGAAAAAATATGTTCGAGTCCAATTTTTTTAGAACAAATATACATTCTTATTTAACAAGGCAGCTTTAATTGAAAAAATATGTTCATAGGCCAATTTTTTTAGGGTGAATATCTAAATAAACTGCATGAGCAAACCCTATTTATCTAAATGTAGGCTACACATATAAACTGCATGAGTAAGATTAAAAAAAAATAGTTATCATTAGATTCAGTTAATGGAACATTAAAGACTAATAGTGATACATTTGTAAATAATAGGACTAATGATGATACATTTGTAATCAATAGAGACCAACCACGTGACTGTTGAAATAATAGGGACTAAAATAAGATAAAATATAAACATCGAAAACTAATAGTGATACATTTATAAACAATGGGGACTAATCACGTAACTTTTGAAGCAATAGGGAGTAATATGATGCTAAATATAAAAAAAGGGGACTATTTGTGAGATATGCCGACCTTATATCCTTACTATGTTGAGGAGTCATGTCTACATTTTTATAATTTCTATAAAGTGCATATTATGAAGGGATCATGTTTTGAAGACTTTGTTTTTCACAACAAAACAAACTGGATTTTGCGAGAGACTGTTCCCTTCATTATGTCGTCACCAATTTGGAATTTGCGATGGCACGGTGAGAGAAAATGTCCATCAGACACGAGGTTGTCACCAAAACCCTCCCCGTCACCAAGTCGTCACCGTATTGTGACGGCTCATCACCTGGCCGTCACCAATGATTATCGTCACCGAGCCCTCGCTAATGTTTCCCCTCACCAAGCCCTTGCCACATTCACCTGTTATCATGCCGTCACTAATACAGTTCGTTATCAAGCCCTCACCAATTTATCCTGTCACCACGCCGCACTATCACATTTTAGCTCTCTTACAACCCTTCAATTGAACTAATGAAAAAACCGTTGCTATAGTTAGTTTTTTCTAACATTTATTGTAACCATTGCCTAAAATTAATATTTTTTGCAACGATTTTCTCTAACTGTTGCAATATGTATATTGAGTACTTTCTTTTGCTAAGTAATATTTGTAATTGTTACTTTTTGCAACGGTTTACTAAAATTAAGATTAATTGCAACGATATATCAAGTGTTGTATATTATGAAATAATTAGAGGGATAATTAAAATATTTCATTTTACACAAATACTCAGGCTCTCCTTCCCACCAAAATTTTGATATATTTTACAAAGAATCCCAAAACTAGATTCCCCAAATACAACTTTGATAAATAAAAAAAGAATACATGGACTTTCACTACTCCAATACCTCCAATTAAAATCTCATTACTCTATGAACTGGGCTCTTGTTGCAGAAAGGTAATTTTTCTTTACCTTTTCATTCTTTGGGCTTAAGAGATAAATCGTTCGATTAGACTTCTCTTTGCACAAAATTTTAACATTAATTAAATAAAAAAAACCCCCCAAAACTAGGTTTCGCTTGAGATGTTTACTGCTCCAACACCTCCAATCCTTTTTTCTGAAACGTGCCCTTATAGTGGATGCTCCCAAAGGTAATTTCTCTTTACCTTTCCATTCTCTAGCTTTTATCAAATCAGTTATGAAGATGTTCTAATTTGAAAATCAAACATATATTACCTTTCAATTTATCCAAGATACAGAGAATAGATATTTGCAAGTTTTTACCATTACAATCAATCCTCCAACAAGAAAGTCGTGCAATACTCTTTCATTAATTTTTTAGGTTTTGTGAATAGTTTTATCTTTTTAATTTATGTCAAAATTTTAGTCATCCAAAGAATGCAGTTGACCTGTTTGCAAATAAGTCTGACTCGACTGACTTCATACTTATTTGTAGGCTTCTTGTTAATAAATGGATAAGGATTTATGTGATTAGTGACCGTATGAGGAATTGTTAATTCATTGTTGTTTTGCTTGTTGCATACACGAGAAGATGATATTTAACTTCCATCCGACCCTTGGCTTAATCTACTATATCCTTCCTTGAAATTGGTTCTGCTTAATATTATATTGTTAGTCATACTTAGATCGTTTTTGTGTGAAGAGAAATGTAAATCTCACTTAAAGATTTTGTCAGAAAGTACCTAAAGTTGGTTGTTCTTTCATTTGTGATTGATTTAAATTGGATGCTTTGTAAGGGACCTTTAGTTTGATTCCTGATTGTTCCCTGCTTTGGATTTGTTGTGTTTGAAGTTGGTGTCTTTTCTCCCTGTCATCATTTTGCATGTATTTTCAAGGTAAGGTCTATGGCCTTCCTTAGTGTATGAATGTTGTTTTGAATCAATAAGGCCACTTCCCTTATCCCACCCAAAATTGGAAAAGGATGATTTAGGAGAAAACTCAAATGAGAAATAGGATAGAGGCTCACCACTCTAAAGAATCCACTCTAGAGAGAGTTATCAGGATAGAAGCACACCATTCAAAGGAATCCACTTTAGAGATAAAGATCAAAATAGAAGAAATCCTTCTTCTAAAACAAAGTCTAAGACTTTAATTATAATCTCAATTCGTAAACTAGTCTTGCAAGATTACAAGCCACCTATTTATAGAGTTGGAACATCCTTCCAACTTAGGCAAAATTTAGATAACCAGTAAGTAATAAAGCTAGTCTAACTTAAAAACTATAAGATAATAATAGAGACTTTAAGGAAGTGAAATAACCCTTTGAGTACCAAGAATATAACCTTATTGACTCCCTATAATATCTCAATCAGATTTTGAAGCAAGCCAAAATCAAAGCATAATAAAATTAAGCTTACAACTCGAGTTCGTCACTTTGCAGACAGCGCTGACACACTTTACTAAAATAGTCATAACTTCTTATAGGAAATTCCAATTGATGCACCGTTTGAAGCATTGGAAACTAGACCCATAGAGTTTTCCAACCATATATCATTCATCAGCTAACTCCTTCCCAATTGGTACAGTTTTTTTTATGTGAAGTTGGGTAAAAAAATAGATTCTGCAACTTTATTATCGTTCATCTACAATCAAGAAGATATCAACTAACAGCTTTCTGCTTACTATGGCTCAGGAATAAGGCTTTTTAATACTTTCATTATGCATTTAGGCACTTTAAATCTATAGCCTCATAAGTTAATTCTATTTCCTCTCAGTGGCATTTTTACCTTGGCCAGATAAGAAAATTTTTGCTGAAGGTTCTTGATGCATGTGCGGCGCCCGGGAACAAAACTGTTCATCTTGCTGCTCTTATGAAAGGGAAGGGAAGGGTAATAGCTTGTAAACTTGAAAAGGAAATATCTTAACGGCTCAAAGATACTGTCAGACTTGCTGGAGCTCATAGTATTCTTTTAACAGTTTTCTGATACATAACATAATTCCAAGGAAATCTCACAAGAAAGTGATATTAACAAACTTTCTTTACATTCACTTTTTAATCAAATGGAAATTATATGAAATGTATTCTAGTTAATATACTTGTTCCTACTTAAAAAGAGTTTATGCTAGCTTTTTTGAAAGTGTATTTGCTGCAAGTTGTAGTTTCTCTTGATACTCTGTCTGAGGATATGGTTAATAAACTTAACTTGGCCTAGATGTGCATTGTAAGCAGGGGCCTTTTTAGACCTGAATCCTGAAGATTCTTCATTCTCTAAGGTATCTGTCCTCTTGCTAACTCAGTAAAATAAGCAATATATTGATGTTAAATTAGCAATAGTTCTCCTGAGGGAAAACTTGTAATTTGTCCTATGAAATCTAATCTAATAATAAGCTAGTGATTATGCCGTAGAGCATCCAGATGAATTATGCTTTTCATTTTGTTAAATAAACAAAAATATTAGATTCACACATTCTTTCGTATCATTTCTTGTTGACTATATTATAGCTTTTTCTTGTTTATTTATGCAGGGACAAACTTCAAATCAGATAGCAATAGTTCTTATGAAGATATGGAAAAGGAATGAGATGTTGAGTAGAACTGTAAATTTGGCTGTGACATCATTTGTAGTTCAACTATCTTTTATTTTGTTTCTCTTTGTTGATGTCTAGCAAAAAGAATTGGTCTAGATTAAATTTTTACTTTTGTGACTATGATTTTTTGGTTTAAGAAACTTGTGTGGTTGGTTATTATAGTGATTGTTGTTATATTACAAACTTCAAATGTATTAGTTATGATTTTTTTTTTTTTTAATAAAGATATATGGTTGTTTATACTGTTTAAAACTGTTGCAACAAGTCACAAAAGTTATTGCAAAAAGTATTAAAAAACCGTTGGTACTATCTTTTAAAACCGTTGCAATAAGACACAAAAATTGTTGCAAAAAGTATTAAAACCATTGCTAATACTCTTCAAAATCATTGCAATAATGGATGAAAACCCTTACAAAAAGTATTAAAACCGTTGTCATTACTCTTCAAAATCGTTGCAATAATTGAGAAAAAACCATTGCAATAAGTATTAAAATTGTTGCTATTTCTCTTCAAAACTGTTGCAATAAGTATAAAAAATCATTGCAAAAAGTATTAAAAAGTGTTGCTATTCCTCGTTAAAACTGTTGCAAATAGAAAAATGTTTAATATCTAATCTTTAGAAAAACCGTTGCAAAATGTATCAATTGCAATGGTTTTTAGCCGTTGCTATTTATTTGTTAAAAACCGTTGCATTAGAGAATAGACAACGAGAGCGGATTCAACAGTTGAAAAACCGTTGCATAAAGTCATCCGCAACGGTTATTAGTCTTATTGCAATGGTTTTCAAGTGTTGTAATAGACCAAAAATGTTGTAGTGCCGTCACAAATATTTTCCGTCACCAAGTCCTCACCAACTTCGCCTGTCACCATACCGTCACTAATACAGCCCGTTACCAAGCTCTCACCAATTTATCCTGTCACCATGCCGTCACAAATATTTTCCATCACCAAACTCTCACCAACTTCACTCGTCGCCATGCCCTCACCAAAACTGCCAAAGATTACAAAAATAATCCTTTGACCATGGTAAAGAAAAAGTAAAAGTTATTAACAAACTTTATACATGCAACACCAGCATCATCAAAAAGAATATGAAGAAATGGCCTTGATATTTAGCTCATACAAAGACCCTGTGATCAGTCATGAAGTAATAATCCAAGCAATAAAAGTACTTAAAAGCATATTCATGAAGTAGTAATCCAAGTTAGGAGTTACTTAATGGAAATGTTACAACTAAAAAACTGGAAGTGACTGGAGTTTAAACTTTAACATACAATACCATTAATTTATAAGTTATAGTAATTAGAACATTTAACTCGCATACTCCGTACTTTTAATAATCTACAAGTTAATTAAGAAGATAGCTTAACAACTTAAAGGTGAACAATTCAACTAGCACGCTATAGTTAGATGTAAACCAAGCTAGAATTTATTTTAACTAAAACTAGTTGAGCCTACCCGTGCATATGCACGGGCCAAACCCAATGCACGTTAAAAACACATTGTAAATAAAATTATTAAATGAGAATATAAATTGTTGGTTGAAAGCCTTTTAATTATGATTATATTTTTAAAACAATTGAAAAGAATATTATAAAATTTCATATAATGAAAACCAACTTGCATCGATGAATTGAAAATAAATGGCAAAAAGACAATTTTAAATCTATAACATAATTTTGACAAAAAAAAGAAAGTAAATCCACAACATAACATTGTGAAAAGTAGTAAAAAAGAGTAAGATGACACTTAAACCAGCAACAATTGTTATTATTGGATCCAAACAGTTAAATATAGCACATAATATGAGCATTTTCCCCAACTTTGGCTCAACTGGAAGCATTGACAAATTTGTTATAATGTGGTTAAATTAAGTATTAGTTTAGTTATAATATATTGTGATTTACCCTCATAAAAAATATGATTTTAGGCATATAGTCAATAGCTTTTTATATATATATATATATAATTTATATGAAACATTTATCCATAAATAAGTGCTCCAATCCTTGATATTGACTTCGCCACTATAGTGGCTACTCTAATCCCGAATGCCCGACTCGTCCACTGTCCATGACAGACACAGTGTTTGCCAAACAACTACATACATTTATATGCTGCAACAAAAGTGATGTCTTCGAGCAAGATTTTGACGCCTCCTTTGCATATATGCCTTTATAATTATCACATGACGTTTTAAACTCGAGCATTTCTCATGAGACAATTTTTCAAGATTTTTATTGCTTTATAGATAGCAACATGGAATTATCCCTTAGAAAAAAAAGACCTAAGGTACACAAAGGATAACATAATATATTTTTTAATGAAGACTAATAATAAATAATACTTATCCGAATTGAGAAAAAAAAAAAGAAGAAAGAATAATACCACACAGGATAAATCAGATTTTCATTATAATTGAAGAAAAATAAAAAAAGAGAATATTTCTACATCTTGTATTACTTTTATGGTTTTAATTGCATAAATATTCTTCGAACCAACAAAAAGTGACAAATTAAAGCAGAAAAGTTAAGAGAGATTTCTTACTAGTTAGCTTCTTCGGCATTTTCCTCCTCTTCGAACTCAAATGTCATGCACTTGAGATGGATAAAGTATCTGCAAGGGGCACAATAGTAGACCCAATGACTCGGGTGTAACTTTTTCCGACAGATATCACAGTTTAGTTTGTAGTGTCGGTATTTTTCAGGAAGACAATAAGCTAGGAAGAGAGGGTGAGGGTGGTCCTCGCTCGACGAGTTGCTTGGCAGCGATCCACAGGTCTTGTGAATCCAAAATGGGCAAACAGTGCAAGCATAGGATTGATCTTTTTCTTCTATGCCGCAAGCATCACACTCAAACTTGACACTTCTTGGTTGGAGTTTTAGGGGGGTGGTGATGGCCAGTGTGTTTAAATGTGGTCTCTAATTGAGCACATAAAACATCCACATCAAACTCACACTTGGAACAGTTATAGGTGAAACCACTACACTTCCTTTTACAGCTATTACAAAAGCAGCTTGATGACAAATAAGGCGGATTTTTGTGGAGTTTAAGTGGGTGCTCTGCATGCATTGAATGCGTAATCTCTAATGGTAATTCCGCACAGGATTTGTGAAGGAAGACTTCACATCTGCTGCAACAATATGTTGTCGATCCATAGACTACTGGTTGTTTACAACCATAACAGACAACATTTTTGCCCTCACCATCTCCTTGCAAGTCGTTGATCAGTACAAGGGGATGATAATGGCTAAAATGATTAATCTCCATATCTGCTTCACTCTTTGTTTTTACTCTTTTCGTGTCTAACAATTCAAATGGTGTGAATGCAAACTTTTGAGAGTAATGACCCCATATAAATAGATAATGGAAAGCCAAATACAAAATGTTTGTGAGAATAAATTTTCCGTGTCCACTAAGTGATGACAAGTTGGTCATACTTTGCTTTAATTGTTTGTTGAGAATAACTTTTCGCTTTCACCGAGTTATACCAAGTAGAGAATTTTACTTTTCGTAGTCATCAAGTGATACCAAGTTCTTTCGATTGCACTTTTGAAATGCTTGTGTTTAATTTAATTAATTACTAATGATAAGGTATAAATCTTTTACGATAGTTTCGGGTACACAACCTGCAAAACAAAGAAATCATAAGATTTTTTTTTTTTTTCCTGGAGACCTCCACTTACAGTTAAGTTAGTTATAATATCCGAGTAAGACTTGAATACAATGAGAATTTAGAGAGTATATATATTGAGAAAAGATGAGTTACCTATTGTGACCGTTAAAATGGACTATATGGTGATTTCTCAAGATTCTCAAATGGTCCCAGAAAAATCTCCTATGAGATGTACCTTTCGGACGAGAGCATGTATAAAGATCGGTCATTTTATCTTATCGAGCCCACTTTGGTTAGGACAAGGTGTTAATGTTCTGTCTTGCCCTTTTTCTAATAATCCCTAAGCACACAATATGGTCGGCTATCTCATTTGTAGGTCAAGAATTTTCCCCATGTCAGCAGAATTTATCATTTTGTCAGTTCAATATGCAAAAGAGAATTTTTACACAAAACCATTCCTTTCTCTCTAAAATATCACAATTCTAAGATTACAAAATCCTTCTCATTAAAGGAAAAGAGAGATTTTAACTGGAACCCTTCCATAACCTTTCGTTCCTCTAAATTTGCAATCCAAACAAGGGAAAGGATTGAAAAATCGTTTAATATTACCAATCCAAACAAGCTGTTAATGAGGACGGACTTTATTAATTCTGGAGTTTAAGTTCATGAAATTATAGCGTTGGTGGGATTTTTATTTTTTTTTAAAAAGAGAGATTTGTTCAATCTTAAACAATGCAAAGAATCTAATTTTATTCTTTCTTTCTTAATTTTAAATGTTGTTGAGATTTTATTATTAAGTGTTATACTTCATTCCAACAACCCATGCAAAAATCACCAGTGCTATGATTCTTAATATGTCTCGCTTATAAAACAATTTAATATGAAATCCTGGCTATCTCATTCAAATCCTATTCAACCCTTCTTTTCTTTTTCTTTTTTTATAGATATAATTGAAGTTAAAATCGTGGTTCAAATTTAGAATTTTTTAGCACAATGTATTCCTACTTGACCGTTTTAACCAACACTTTGATGTTATTCAACCTAATTTTGAGTTTCAAATTCTTTGGGTCCTCTTCCTTAATACCTTTAATCTTCCTTACTTTCTTAATCCTAATTCACCCCCTATTAGGATTATTATCTCCAATAATATCTCAGTTGTTAACTTAACTTGTTAGATTCTTCACAATAAGACTTGATGTTAAAATATGGAAAACTGGTAGTAATATGAAATACGTTGGTATTGTTCTAGAATTAGTTACAAGAGTTTTATGGGAAGTCGTCTTCACCAAATTTAGGCTTTTTTGGATTTTATTTACTTGCCTTGAGCTAAGTAGAATGACCCTTTTTTTTATAAATTTTTATTTTCTTTGAAGGATAGTCAATATTATGAAATCAGTACAGGTATGGATTACGGATATTTTGAAATCTTATATTGGTGAATGTTTTGGATTTTTTAATACTAATTATTATTATCCTTAATTGTATCATGTTCTAATTTAATGCATAAAAATTATGGTCTTATTGTTTGAATCACTAATTTTTGTGTTCAATCAACTTATTATCTATTCTACATAATTGCATGACATAAATATTTTTAAAATAAGTTTTGAAACAAATAATGTGTTTGGCAACTATAGGGTGAATAGTACCAGTTACTATTCACGTGAACAATGACCAGAGGATCAATGTTCACTGGAATAGTGTATGACCATCAAGTCACTTGACGTAGGGAGAAAAAAAATATATTTTATTTTTATTTTTATACATTTTATGAGTTACGTTGATTTTTCTATAGACATAAAGATTAAAATTTGGGACCAATTAAAACATGTTTCAATCATGAATACCTTTTTTTTTGGAAAAAAGAGGGGCGGTACCTCTGAGATTTTATTAATACTAAAAAGAAAGTTACAAAAATAAAGAGGAACATAATGCCTAACTTTTGTGGGAGGATGGGGATTTACTTGCTTCATCGTCCTTCTACTCTAAAAGGAATACAAGCACTCTTTTTTACAAGATCTTATGAAATAAAACACCAAAATTAAATCTAATAAATCCTAAATCATAATCAAAAACAAGGGAAGCCTAATTTATCTAGCTTGATCATTCCATGAAGTTCCTTGTAGTCCTTCGTATCTTGAAGAGTTACAACATGCATTGCCTTAGCTCCCAAGTTGGCTAAAAAGTCAGCCGATTGGTTTCCTTCACGAAAGATATGCATGAGTTTCTCATTGCAAGCCTCCAGGTATCTTCTTGATCTCCTTAGCTCGTGAGTGATGTCCTAAGATCGCTGTTTATTACTGCACACAAGTTGTACTGCACTAAAAGAATCCATTTCTGTCCAAACATTGCAAAAACCCAAATCCAAGCATAATCTAAGGCCAAAATTTAATGTAAGAAGTTCAGCTTTTATTGCAAATTGAGTATCAAAAGGACAAAAAAAACATTCTAACATGTTACCTTTACTGTCTCTAATGATACCTCTTCCTCTTGCTAGTTTTGCTTGGCTATAAACACTCCCATCCACATTAAGCTTCATGTAATCATTGGGAGGTTTCAGCCACCTAACTACCTTAATATATTTTCTTTTCTTTCCAGCAACAGAGCAATGAAAGTATTTGGAAAATGAGATATCACCCTTCCATTGCTTCCTTTTTATAAGGTCAGCTTGATGTAATTGACAAGGACTACCTATAAAACATTTTTTCTTGCACTTTTCACTTAAGCTTTGATAAGGACTACTATGTGCCACTTGCACCATATCTTCAAGGTTGTGACCTAGCTAGGGTAGAATGAGATTTGAACCCTTTGTAAGTGGGGTTTGAAATAGACTAAGTTCTAGGTAATGCACTATCTTTTCGTTTGAATCCCTTTTCGCTTGTGATGGTTGAGTTAATCTAGTTAACTTTTGACTATGTTATTAGTTGTCGCCGTAACTGTATGTGGGTTTCAACATAGTGATTTCATATTTTGGAGTATGACAACATTTTTGTACTGTGACTATAGCTCATTTTTGCACCTTTGCGTGGCATACACTTATCCAAAAATAAATAAATAAATAAAAATATTTTATAAAGTTCGTTTTAGTTATGGCATGGTATTTGGATCTACCTTTCTTCTCATTGCATTATTTTGTAGATTGGTTGCAAGGGCGCATGGATAAAAGACTACCTTAGTAGTAGGACATTAGTCTTTCTTTTACATTTTTTTGTTAATAATCGAGGGTTGTGTACCTGTTACGAAATCTCCCCTTATGGTTGAAATTTTTAGTATAATTATTACTATAATTTTATGATCTTATAAATGCTTATATTTGTAGGTTTATTCAATAATTTATTTTGGGACTCGCATATATTTAGTTATTTAGTTAGTTAGATTGGTTAGTTGCTTTAAGATTTGCCTTGTCATTTGTGGTTTTAATCTTTATTTTTGAAATTGGAGTCTTGTGCGCTTAGGAAGAACACTTTTTCTTTTTAATTACACGACAGTTGCGTTCAGAAACTGTCTTATTAGTGACATTGGGGCGTGACAGAACTAGAAATATAGTTGAAACCCTCCCTGGTCCAAAATCCACTGGAACATTTTAGGCCCAATGCCTTGACTTAGATGAGGAGAGAAAGAACAAGAGCTAATATTTAGCTAATCTAGTACAGTGGTTGATGTGAAAAAACGTTTCAACATTTTCTTCATTTAAAGTATTTCTTTAATTATTACATCAAACGATAATCATGATTATGATTATGATTATGCTGAGAAAGAAAAGGGAAAACAAGCAAGCTAACTTGATATTATGATTATCGCACTAGATTGCGTTAAAAAAAGCATATGATATGAAATTTTCACATCTATGTTCCCTGAGACAGGTCTGTAAATCTAGACTTTATTAGTCTTTCACATAGTTCCTGTCATACCAGGTATGAGTCTCATACGCATGGATGCGTTCGTTCACGGAATCGTGCATCAGCTGCCTAAACACTTCCCTAACTGCCATATATTTCAACAATGTATAGGCAAGTTACTGCTAATTAGACCAACGATATTTGATTTCATTTGCTTCCCTTTCGCAAGGTTTTCGCAAAACATAAAGGCAAGTTATAGCTAAGATTGATTTCGCTCAAGTACAATATCAAAAACAACATGACAGGAAAGGAGAACACATTTACTTGGGTGTATTTCAGTAAGATCTTGATGCCACCTGACGCCTGAGTATATGCTTGTACTTTGTTGGGCTGTCCCACCATGTATGAGTGTTGAGTATTTCGCATTCTAACCAATATGGATCAACCTCTTTCTTCTCTCTCAGCCTCTGGAAGAAGCTCCTCCACTGATCCATGGTACGCCTCAGACGAATACTCTTTTGACCTCCAAAGAGAAACTTGACGAAGTCTTTTGCTAATCGAGTGATCTCCTCACCTTCAATGATGTACATATACTGGAAGGAAGTCAACGGATGATATTAATTCAATAAACATATATAGTCAGGATGATTCATGTCCGGCAGCGCAAGCACATAAGCAATAAAAAGGAGCCCTGGTGTCCAATCAGCTAAAACTTCAGAAGTAAAACTCGGAAATCCTGCATATAATGATAGAAATCAATCCTCTCTCATAAGCGAAGTCTTGATATTCATATGATCGTCCATTCTTCGTCATATGTTGATCCAATTCACAAGGTAAAAATATGCATCATCATTCTTTTTTACATATCCAGGTTTTTAATCTGGTCCAAAGGGGTTGAATTATATGTTTCAGGTAAAAATTAATGCAACGTGGTACCAAGAGTCCAAGCTCTCCCAACTTAGTGCCTCCTGACACTCCAGAAACCAACTAAAATGAGAGAGAAATCCCTCTTTAGGCATCAATTAATACTTATGGATCAGTTTGTCACTCCTGAAATATTACTGTAAGATTTACTATTATAAGAATTTTTTCACAGCTTTTAACTGTGGGTATCCTTGCTGCCAAGGTTCACACTTCGAGCTTTGCAACTAAATTTTTGCCTACCACTGGGGAGTCTATGGATGTAGAAGCCAGACTGTGCAGGAAACAGCCACTCCACCATCACTAAAGGCAAAAGAAAAACTTATGCAAGCTAGTTTACTTCGCGATATGAAATTGGAGGATGCAGATCACAATTACAATTATATACTATTTGGTTGCAATGCAAGTGCTCAGATTAGGCTGGGTTTTGTTGAAAAGTTACTGATTAAGCTGGCAGTTCCAAAGGAGAAAAAAAAAAAAGCAATGCAGGGGACAGCTCCTCTGGTTGGAGAAACCATTTGAAATTGACAGTTGTCTCCTCTCATGAAGTAGACATGGCAAGGCATGCGCGCGCGCACACACACACACACAGAGGAAAGAGGAGAGAGGGAGATTACCAGAAATACAAAGCCAAAAGTTGCCAGTATCACTTGCATAAGCTCATCTAAAATCCCTGGAAGACCTTCATCATCTGATTCACCAGAACTATCACCACCCCCACCACCACCACCACCTGGAGGATTTCCACCACTGCCTCCATCATCAAAGTATTCTTGTTTTTTCATCTGCTGACGTAACACATCTTCTATTGACTTGTCTTTCTTTAAATTTCCCATGGCATTCTCAAGAACCTTCCATGGAGAAGCCTGATGCCAATTTGAGGACAAGTGAGTTGACTTCTCCACATTAAAAACACTTTGGAATCTTCTTCGAATAATATTTGAGAGGCGAGTTGGATTTTTATTTTGGAGGGGTGGGGAAGGAGGTGATTAAAAGAAAGAAGATAACTACACCGGAGACAATGCTAATCAGTTGTATCGCGTGGTGGGATCTAAGAGCTTCATGTCTTATCAGGAATAAAATACACTCTGCATTAGCAAACCTCCAAAAACATCAGGAAGCAAATACATTTTTATCTGGTTATGACATCTAACATTTTTGGTATTTAAGTTGTCACAAATTCAACTTTTTTAAGACTAAATAAATGTCAATGCAAGAATATAGATAGGCATATGAGCTGCATATCAGCTCACCCCTTTTCATATGCAGGTATGTAGCAAGACTGGCTCAGCTCCAACCGCTTAATCAAATATGCTTAAATTATATAAAAAGCAAAACGAAGATACAATTTAATTATGAAATTAGCAGGAATAGTAAGTAGGTGGTATCAAGACAGGTCATAAAGCAACATTCATTTTTTTTCTTTCTTTCTTTCTTTCTTTTTCACATAAGGGGATCAACAGTGTTTCCACCTACTGACTCGAACTCGAGAGCATTTAGGTCTCAAGTAGAAACTACTCCCACTAAGCTTAACCCACTTGTCACATTCATATTTCATAGTTAGCATTTCCTTTAAAGTCAAAGCCGAGTCTCAAGAAGATATTATTACCTCATTGCCTTTGCCGCCAAATAAACAGACAGTAGTAGTAAGTTGCTGGTATTTTGATGTAGCAGCACCAATAAGTTTAGGAGACAAGTTTGGGAGTTTGGAACCACCCAGATAAACTGATGGTGGTGTACACATCTGCACTGGGGCTACACATATGATGGAAGATCCCACAGAATTATTATTAGTTAAAACACAGGATGCCTGAAACGCAGTCATTCCAAGTTTGCTAAGCCTATTGGGCTGGAATTAGGGATTCCAATAAAGACGGCATGGAGAAGTAGATTTGAGAAGAGAGATGAGAGTTCTTGCTTTTGGGAAAATCTACTGGATTTGATCTGACGGTGGAGAATGAAGACAATAGGGAAAAAGCCATTTTAGTCCCTGATATTTTAGAAAAAGACTATTTTAGTCCCTGTACTTAACGTAAGTTACACTATTTGTAACGGTTAAATCTTTGACCGAGTAAAAAGACTGCTATGCCCCTATATTTACAAAAGATAAAAACCAAATTGGTCCCTGAAGTTATAACAAAAATCAAAATAAGTCCAACATAAATTAATCATCCAATACACAATTAAAAATAATAATAACAAGATAACTAATCCAATAAATACACATAGGGAAAAAAAGTGATAAATAATCCAATTCAAGCATAAACAACGTTAAAATGTCAAAAAAAAAAAAAGTCATAAGATATATGTAAAAAAAGTCATAATACTTGAAATCTGACTTGTCCTCCATCAATTTGTTCATACACGCACTTATTGCCTTTTTTCACGTTATGAGCGTTGCGTAGGGCAGACCAACCAAAAGAAGCAAAGTATGTCCCTGCATGTCGCCTACGCACTCTAAGACTGTATTAATTGCTAAGACAATCAATAATGTCATCGTGTCCGTCTCAAATATTTCGGTCCCTTCTGCAAAGTTCTTTATGAGAGGCAACAATATATTCCAAACATGATAATTAGCATGTAATCATGATTTCGAATTTGTTCATAATATTCTTAGGAGCAATAAACAAGAAGAATTACCACATAAGATCTGTCATTCTTCACTACAAACTCCAGAACATGTTCACCACCTTCTTCACCATCGACCTCTTCAGTTTCCTCGCTATCAACTTCCATTTCTTCCACCTTTTGGCTCTCATCACTCTCATTATTATCATCACTCTCATTATCATCATCACTCTCATCATTATCATTACTCTCATCACTATCAATCTCAATGGCACCTTAGCTATATATTTATCATTAAAATAATTAGCATGATTATGATAACTATTATTAAAATTGTAGAAATAGTAGAATAGGTACACTTATGGTTAATATCTCTCTCACAGGCGCTGTGGCCGAAAATTTGAACCTTAAATATTCCCTGACTTTTCCAATAAAAGACTAGAAACTCTTCAACTTTTATAACAATAGCATTCGCAAACTCTATCCAACCATCCATAAAGTAATACCTACCATTTATTTCCTTCAACTTCACCCTCCGTGACATGTTGTTACACTTCAATGTGTATGTAGGCACTATGTAGTCGTGGTATCTTTCAAAAAATTTAATTGGCAGACTCTATATAACATGCAATCTCAATTCAGTAAACAATAGGTTAAAATGCATTTCCTTAGAATGAATCAATTTAGAGAAACTTACAAGCTTAGGGTTTGAAGGTTGCTGAATAACCTTAAAAAACTTTGGTGGACAAACCATATCTATGTAACAAAGGGAACAACAATGAATTAATTACTTAGGCAAATTCAACACCCCACCACTACCGGATATATAGATATATCCAAATCAAAAAAAATAATTAAAATGCATATATATCTATATATATATATATATATATATATATATATATATATATATATATATATAGATATATAAATATATATATATATATATATATATATGTCCGATTACATTATATAAATATTCTATATATTATATGTATTACCGATTATATATTACCAATTACTTATATATTATATATATTACCAATATGTTTTATATATTATATATTATATTACTGATCATATATATAAACACATATATAGATGGTTCCTAACGGTTATCTGAGTGAGAGTACAAGAGAGTTAGTGCGTCGTCGTCGCTGGTGTATACCGCGGTGTGTGTGCCTCTGTGTATACGTGTATGACAGAGAGAGCAAGAGAGAGATAGAGAGAGCGCAGCGTTAGGGGAAATGAAGGGTCCCATCTGTGAGTGGGAGAGAAAGAGGGGGAGGGAGAGGGGACGGATTTGGTGTGTGAGTGTGTGTGTGTGTGGGTTTGATGAAGAGAAAGAGATTAACGGGAATGGGAATAAGGGATGGAGGGTTTGGGTTTTTTTTTTTTAAAGCTAAAATGACAATTTTCCCTCAAAACCGTTAACTTTAACGATCCCTCACTTAATGGAGGGATCAATTTGGCTTTTTCCAAAATATAGGGACCTAATTAGTCTTTATGCTAAACCTCAGAGATTAAATTGGCTTTTTTCTGAAGACAATATGCACTTTTTTGTCAAAAACAGTTGTGAGGTTTTGGTGAGGTTAATGGTGAAAAGATCATTTGGGATATGAACATTATCTAGCTATGAAATTAGCGAAAACAAAAACATGAAATTCAAAAAATTTCTAGAAGATCAAAACTCATACAATATCCCAATCTTAATATCATGTAATTAACATATCCAAAACAAATATAACAAATACATTTATATACAAAAGGTAGACAAAGAAGATACCTCTTGAAGCCTAAAATGAACACTTGATGAAGACACCATCTCTCACACATGCAAGAGTCCTAGTAGGTCTACACAAGCATAGAATGAGTTTCCTTCCAATTCTAAAGTTTTAGTGCTAGTTACTTAGGTGTTGGATTGAGCATGCAAGAATAATTTTGAAGAGAAAAATTCTTCTATTCTTTTCTTTCACCATGGTCGAACCAAAGCTAGAAAAGAAAGAAGATGACTTCTATCATCTTTTTGTGTTGTATTATATGTTATGTATATATTGTGTAGATGTTTCCTAGGCAATTCCACTAACTTAGTTAGGGGATAAAGGTATTTCCTAGGAAATTCCACTAGCCCTTTAATATACATACATCATATACATAAATATTGGCATAACTATTATCCATCATATATTAGATAGTGCTTTTAGTTAGTGGAATTTTTTATACAAACTATGTAGTGTATATGCTCATACACCCACAAGATCATTGTAGTAAAAATCCACTAACTAGTCTCACATAATCTTAGCCAAGCGTTTTGAAGTTAGTGGAAAAAGATGATGTGACACATTCTCCACCAAGTTTAGTAACTTTCATCTTTTCAAGACAAACACACGCACACACACACACACACACATATATATATATATATACACTATTAATTAAATTATGGAAATAATTTTTCTATATTTGTACATTGATTCCAAAACTTTCGATAATTATACTTTTGTCCCCATTGACTATTAATGATCAAATACAACACCGTTAACACCTTAACGTCTAAAATACAAGCTCAACAAAAACCTATTCACAAGTGCTCTATTGTGTGTGACTTTCTAGATTCACCGCCGTATAGCAATGAGAGAATATTAAAACCTTTTTAAATTTATTTCGAGAACGTCTCTGACATTTTCAAAATACCCTCACATTCTAGAGTGACATCTAGCAACATATAAAGACAGTTTATACAGTAATAAAGTCCAATCTCAAGTGAATCTATTTATAGTCGCCGATTAACGTGCAATCCAATCATTTCATTAATATGTCCCGATCGAATGAGGACATGATACGATTAAGTCCACAAATTTGATTCTCTAGTTAGATCTATTCGGTGGAATGAAAGATGACAACCATGGAAAAACCCTTTTCCATCATTCACGCATTGGCCAATGACTTCCTCATTTCTACAATCGAAATTAGATCGCATAGGACATCGTATCATGTCAGAGGTTAACGGATCCTTTCTTAACAATTATCTATCAGTCTCTATACTAGAAGAATAATATGCACAAGGTCGTAACCTATTTTTATTGATAAAGACATGTATTGTCCAAGCGCAAGTATTAAACCTTAATACAGATGACAATCGTAATTTCTCAAGATAAATGATTACATACACAATCGCAATAAATAATAGATAATTAATCCGAAGTCATGTAATTTATTATTCATGTCACATTCAATGATCTATTCCATTAATAATCATTCACACGTTTGTTAATCGCATCCAATGTTGTTATGGCACGTGGCTCACCATCCTTTATCATTAATATCAAATATTGATCAAAGGTAACAACACATGTAATAGTCCATAATTCATTATCTTAGTCCATGTACAATAATTTAACGACTCTTAATATATTTGAATGTTTATCATTTTAAAGAAACATGTCAAGATATTCTAAACATTTTCAAAATACGTTTCTTCTATGAAAAACATCAGGGACACATTCATATGAAAAAGACGGAGAATATGAATGTCATTAGAATGTCAATATGTTATACAAACACCTAGACAATATCGTCTTAAAGTACAAGTTAATGTAAAAATGCTCTAAATTATGTCATCCAAATATGTAGCATTAGGGCATGTATCTTTAACAAATGGGTGTTTTTGGATACTTTATACTTAGACCCCTAAGGTTTAGGAAAATGGCACTTGGACACCGCTTGGAAATTGGTATCTTGCTGGTCATTTGTTATATAATTTAGAGTATATATATATATGTATATATTCATTTATATACTTAATAAATAACTAATCAGGTTTCGAATTTTAATTTTTTTTAATGTTAAAAATCAAAACCTATCGATTTACCCGTCAGTTATCACTTATATAACCCAAAACCTAACGGATTCCCCATTGATTTTTGTTATCGGATTTTTATCGGACGGATACCCATCGGTTTCAGATAGAACAAATAACCGTTATCATCCTTAATTAATCACAGTGTCCTACAAGCAGCATGATCAAGAGCCCCAAGAACATTTAAAAGAGGAATTCAAAGAAAGAATTATAGTAGCTATTCAGTAAGTAATGACTAAATCATTTAATGATTTGTTTCCTCATTATATACTTCTGATTCTCTCAACATGACCATGCGGCCGGTACTTGGCTTCTTTTATCAAGTTGAAATGTCAAATTTATGTTTATGGCGAGGCTATTTGGAAAAAGTTATGGCAATTGAATTTAGCCTTGATTTCTGTCTTCTGTAACTATGTTATTGTGAGTTGGTTAAAGCTCACTTTGAGCCTTTGGTCAAAAGAAAACAAAAGGCAATGGGAAATGAAGAAAAATCTTTGGTTGCAAAGTTAGGCACACACAATTTTGGGTTGATTTCACACTACATGTAGGAAGACTTTTGGTGCAAGATGAGCCTATAAATAGAGGTTCATTTTTCACCATTTGAGCATCACCAAAACATCCCAAGTTAGAGAGAAAACATAAGCTTTCTCTTGAGTATTTTTCTTCCTCTTTTGTTGTTCTATATTTATGAGTGAGAGTTAGTTTCTCATATTATCTGAGAGAGTGATATTGTTCTCTCCTTATATTAGGGAGAAGGTTATTGTAAAATACTCCACATCATAGTGAAATCCTCTATTACTTGCCCGTGGTTTTTTCCTCGATTTGTTTGAGGGTTTTTCACGTAAATCTTGTGTCTCTACTTTCTCTGTTCTCATTCATATTTTAGCTGCGTAATACTGCTTGTCCCCGACCATTCCGCTGCGCAGATACCCAACAGTGGTATCAGAGCCACTGGTTATGGGTCACTGGTATTCATACGGGGTTACTGTTCACGGTTACTATTCATACATACGGTATAGTACTATTCACCTATACGGTATCAACACTATTCCTGTATACGGTTTTGATACTATTCACGTAAATAGTACTATTCATAATGAAATAGTGGGAGCCGGTTCAAGTTAAGAAGCAGATCGTTGTTAATACTATGGCGGCAAAATTTGAAATCGAGAAGTTCAACGGGAGAAATTTTTCCTTATAGAAATTGAAGATGAAGGCAATCTTGAGAAATGAGAATTGCTTGGCAGCAATTGGAGATAGACCAGCAGAGGTGACGGACGACAAGTGGAAAGAGATGGATGACAACGCTATGGCTAATCTGCACCTGGCATTGGCAGATTCCGTATTGTCAAGCGTTGAGGAAAAGAAGTCAACAAAAGAAATTTGGGATGCGCTGACCAAACTATATGAGGTCAAGTCACTTCACAATAAGATTTTCTTGAAGAGAAGACTTTACACCCTTCGGATGAGTGAGTCCACATCGGTGACAGATCACATCAATACCTTAAATACGTTATTCTCTCAATTGACTGCAATTGGGCATAAAATAGCGGAGCTTGAACGTGCAGAAATTCTACTTCAAAGTATACCTGATTCGTATGATCAACTCATCATTAGTTACACTAACAATGTTCTTTCAGATTTTGTTATTTTTGATGATGTTGCAGCCGCTGTTCTAGAAGAGGAATCTAGGCGCAAAAGTAAGGAAGACAGAATCGAAAGTTCACAACAAGCAGATGCATTATCAATGGTGAGAGGTAGATCAACGGAACGTGGCTCTAGTGGGAGCAACAACCAAGGTAGATCAAAATCAAGGAGTAGAAAGAATATCAAATGCTACAACTGTGGCAAGAAAGGGCACTTCAAGAAGGATTGTTGGAGCAACAAAAAGAATCCCGAGGTGACAAATTCTCAGGGATGTGTGGCGACTGCACCAGATGATGGAGATATTTTATATAGCGAAGCAGCAACTGTATCAAAAGGCAGAAAGGAGCTCACTGATGCTTGGATAATGGATTCGGGAGCAACATGGCATATGACCTCTCGTAGAGAATGGTTCCACAACTATGAACCTGTCTCTGGAGGATCTGTGTACATGGGTAATGATCATGCCTTGGAGATTGCTGGTATCGGTACCGTCAAAACTAAAATGTATGATAGTACCATTCGCACCATTCAAGGGGTACGGTGTAACGCCCCGGTCCCTCACGGAACCGGGACTTCTATTAACCAAACTATACTCAACCCAAATCCAAACCCCGGGCACGTAATTTAGGAAAAACGGACGGAGTTTTCCCTATTTATAGGACTATTTGGAAACCTGAAAACTATAACATACAACCACAAGACTATAATCCACAACTTCAATTTATTTCATCCCTATCAGTATGCAAGTCAACTAAACAGAAGAGTAAACGATTGAAGTTATTACAAACCACTAGTACCTAATCATCAAACAAAATTAAAACTTTAATATTACATTCCTTGATATAACATAAATACATATATGGGCACAAAGTCTCAAATACAATACAAGCATATCATGATCATATTCTTCCATGTTTGACACACTGATAGAGCAAGCAGGTCATACAGGAGGCAATCCAATCTTCAGCTTTTCCTGAAATATGTTGAAAAGAGGAATGAGTAACTAGGTTACTCAGTGAGGGAGGTGATGCAACATACCGGGTGTGCATTATGATATGCAAATACAAGAAATCATACATATAACATAAACAACAAGATTCAATAACAAGTAGTTAACCACATTAAAAAAAGGATACGATTCCACTTCAAGTCTTCAATCACGAGCCACGAACCACGAACTTCACGCAAGTGCCGGCAAACCCTTACTCCAACAAGTTGGGATACTCCGGATGTATCCCGATCCTACGACCCTTTCTCCTGAGGTAGGTCCATGCCCAGCAGGTGAACCACGCCTCTGGGGTAGTGGAGTATGCCTCAGCGAGAAGGGAATAGGCACCATGGTAGTCGAGGGAGCACGGCAAGCCCGACGCCGCCCATGTTTCTCGACGCTACCATGTCCGAAAAAGGTTGCGCAACCCCGAGACAAGATCACGAGAATCAAGAATATCAAAGATCACACAAATGGGATGACAAAGTAGGCCGCCCTCGCAATTAAACACAAATAACACGAGAAAACACATGATAGCGAGTAAGTAGTACATATAAATTATTTCAATTACTAATCATACAATCTATAACCAATAAAATAAGTTAACATGTACAAAAAAAAAAAAGGATGAAAACTCCCTCACATTGGATTAGGTTAATTATGCAAGAGTATAATTAGATTCACTCCAGCCTCCTTGAATTAGTTCAGATGTGTAAACCCTAGTTGTTCATATAAGTATAGCATTTAAAAGAATTAGGCCAATAGCAAGTTATCCTTAACTATGACTTTTAACCAACACATAAAGCACTATTATAACACATAAATACATTATATTGCATTAAAGGGAAAGAGAACAAGAAGATAAGTTAACTGATTAACTAATGCTTCTAAAATTATTAACTTGAACTTCAATTTAGAGTTATTTCATTTGAAAGTTAATAGCCAAAATGAAGGTTAGGTTCAATTAATACTTTTATCTTTTAACCTATTAACAACACAATGGGAAAACATTCGCTAAACCCATCAATAATATAAATTAAAAGCCTTACAACACTTTACTACACAACAATGATTAGAGGATTAGGGTCATTATGTATAGCAAGTAAAAATGTTAAAATACTCCTTTACATAATTCCTACGTAACCTTCTTCTATGGACACCAGTAACTCCTTGATATCGAATACTACCTTAAATCTAACTTATTAGCTACTCAAGAAAAGATATATTCAACTAGTATACTAGAATTTAAGTGCAAGTTAAGTTTAATTATAGCTTACTACTGCATGATTATGAAATACACATGCATTATTCTCTTCCAAAGGCCATAACTTGTACCTAAATGAAGCTTAGCAGCATTCTTCCTTGGGCTAGTTAATAACTCCATTAAACTATCATAATTCATTAGATTCATTAGCTAAATATAAGTTAAGAAAATTCATAAACTAGACTAGCATAACATGCTCTAACAAAATTTATAGTTCAATATTTCACAAGTTGGACAAGAAGTAGAGAAACTTATCTATCAACAATTTTAACACTGACTTGATAACAACTCAAAAATAAGATAATCCTATCTCAACGCCCACAACAACTCAAGTTAAAGAAAACATTTCACAAGTCAATACTAACTTTTATCAAGCTAACACATTTCCTATATTACCAATATAATTAAAAGAAGAAGAAAAGGAGTATGGCAACTCAACTGGCTGCCCTCACATAAACTCATTATAACCAACATATGCACGAGATAACTATATAATCCCAAAAAGAGGCAACCAACACAACTTCACCCAAAATCCAATTCAAATAGCTCAATTAGCTTTAGATAAACACAATAGTATGTGACAACACAATAGTAAGCTCTAGGTACGCCAAAGAAGCCAATTACTATATTTTTCCCCTTTCTTAACCAAGTTTTTCTTCTCCTAAGTGCATTTCAACGTTACCAACCCACAACATAACCATACTACATTCCCAACCAAGCCAAGAGACACTTATTAAGATCATAAAAACCCATTTTAGAAGCAAAAACTCGGAAAGGCCCCGAGCGGGTTTTAACTATAACTATACTAACCGAACCTCAATTTCGCGTAACGAATGCACCAAAAGTGCTTCCTTACCCCAAGGATATCCAAACCATAGCCCAAACTTGCCCGGATTGTACAACGGAAAAAGTCCTCTTTTAAAAGATTACTAAATTTGCATTTTAGCACATTTCTGAGCAATTCAATCTCACGTGAGCCTATGACTAGTTCCATTAACGTCTAAAGCACCTAATTGAAGCCTCAATTTAACACACATACACGTACACATGGTGTAGTTAGCTCATTTACTCGAAATTCCAATATATATAGTGAGAGCTAACTAAAACTCCAATCTTGTATATTTTTATGAACATACATGCTAGCTAATTTCTTCTTGAGCTCCCATAATCTTCTTACAAGCATTCTTTCAAACATTGAACATGCAATAGCTATTATCCCCCACTCCTAACACAACAACAACCACAACACTAGAATTCTCATTTAACTAACAATCAACACCAAAATACCACATTGTTAACATAACACCTAATAAATCATATTGAATATCTTATCACCATCCTTTAACTCCAATATACACATCTACACAATGAGAATCCATGATTTTACTATCTAGCAATCACAATCATTAATGTCAATCATCAACTAGCTAAAACATCTTTCAATTTCTTGCAGATGCTTAACTTTGTTTATTCAGTTACCTATGCTATAGTCCTCCAAACTGACTTATTTTTCTTTATAAACGTAGCTCTTTGAGTGTAGATGACTTTAGCCTCAAGCGGAACTCAATTCCGATCTAAATTCCACAAGTTATGACATTTTCCGTGCAACTGCGCAAAGTGCCCCCTGCACCAGCGATTTTCAGACACAATTCCGAAATAGCTAAATCGCAGGGTCAAAACGTTAGAATTTGCCTTAGCTCTAGAAATAAACATTTGTTCTAAACTGTCTAATCTAGCTGCCATATAAATTTCGTTCAATTATAAGCACGTTTTCTATACCAAAACTACTTCAGAAGTCAGGGGCAGTGCAGATGTCCAAATCCGAATTTTGCTTGCTTATCATTTTCTTGTTATTTCTTGCATTTGAGCCAACAATAACCATTACTTTAGCCTATATAACATTCCTACACTTCATTTAGGACATTTAACAAACACCTAAACTACACAATTACACTTAGTTAACAAAGCAACTCTACAACTAAGATAGCATGCAAGAGTTCATTCTATGAGCACTAATGAGTTCCTACAACCTTTAGCATACTAATACTTTAGCTAAACATACATTTCCAACATCTTTGAACACTTACATAAAACATAGCATGCATACATATAGCTGAATAATCCAAATAGAATGCAAATAATATGAATTCCCTCACCTAGACATGAAGAATGGCATGAAAATTGATCTTACAAAGTTGTCTTCTTCTTCTTCTTCCTTGTTTTCTTCTTTTCCTTCTCTCCCTGCGTGTGTGTGTGCTGAATTGTGTGTGTGTGTGCTGAAACGTGTTGTGTGTGTGTGTTTTGTGTAGTTTATTTGTTTTAATTAGAGTCAAAATTAGGTAGGATTTTTTTATAAAGGCTCCAAAGTCTATCTTGCCCCTTTAACTAATTTAATATTTACTAGTTTGACATTTAGTTGAAATCTAACAAATCTAGTTTCTATTTGCAAATTGATAACACTTAAATAATGTCTACGTTACTTAAAACTCTTAAATGCACATGAATGCACATAAATGCACGTTAAACGAAATAGATGCACGTAATCCAAAAATATGATATTTTATGCAAACAAATATATATAAATAATTAAAGTAGACATATAAATATATGCACATCAATAAAATAATTATATGCACGGGTTGGGTTGTTACAGGTACGACATGTGAAGGGCTTGAAGAAGAACCTATTGTCCATTGGACAATTGGATGACCTTGGCTGCAAGACCCATATCGAGAATGGGATCATGAAGGTCGTCAAAGGAGCGCTTGTGGTGATCAAGGCAGAAAAGATTGGGGTAAATCTATACATGTTTTTGGGAGATACGTTGCAGGAGGCAGATGTATCAGTTGCATCTGCCGGTCAAGAAGAATCAACTATAATGTGGCATTGCAGATTGGGCCACATGACAGAACGTGGCTTGAAGATTCTCGCTGAACGTAATCTCCTACCCGGGCTCAAGACAGTAAACTTACCTTTCTGTGAGCACTGTGTTACCAGTAAGCAGCATAGATTGAAATTTGGGAGATCTACTGCCAGAAGCAAACACATTTTAGACTTGATCCATTCAGACGTTTGGGAATCACCGGTTTTGTCCCTAGGAGGAGCCAAATACTTTGTATCATTTATTGATGATTACTCCAGGAGACTGTGGGTGTATCCAATCAAGAACAAGTCAGATGTGTTTCCAATATTTAAAGCATTCAAAGCGCTGGTGGAACTTGAATCCGGGAAAAGGATCAAGTGTTTGAGGACGGACAACGGAGGAGAATACACTGACGGGAGCTTCTTGGCATTTTGCAAGCAAGAGGGTATTCAGAGGCAATTTACTGTTGCACATACACCTCAGCAAAATGGTGTAGCAGAGCGGATGAATAGAACTCTTCTTGAAAGAATGAGAGCTATGTTGGAAACTGCAGGTCTAGCCAAATCATTTTGGGCAGAAGCAGCTAGAACTGCCTGTTACGTGATAAACCGGTCACCGTCAACTGCAATTGGGTTGAAAACACCAATGGAAATGTGGACCGGAAAACCCACAGATTATTCTACCTTGCACGTATTTGGGTGTCCGGCATATGTGATGTATGGTTCCCAAGAAAGAACAAAGCTGGATCCAAAATCTAGGAAATGTGTATTCTTGAGAAATGCTGATGGTGTTAAGGGGTATCGCCTGTGGGATTCCACTGCCCACAAGGTTGTCATCAGCAGAGATGTGATATTTGCAGAAGATAAACTGCAAAGTGAAGACGACAGCAACACTTCAAAGGAGACTACTACAATACAAATTGAAGATAAGTCAAAACAAGGAGATGCTTCTTCTGAAGCTGCACCGGAGCACGAGGAACAAGAACCAGATGATGCTGAGGTTATAGAAGTCCGACGTTCATTGCGTCAGACAACAAGACCAACTTGGCATTCAGATTTTGTCATGGCGAGCAATGCTGCATACTGTCTTCAAACGGAGGATGGAGAGCCATCTACCTTTCACGAGGCTATAAAAAGTCCCGATGTTGCCCTGTGGATGACAGCAATGCAGGAAGAAATTGAAGCTCTACATAAAAACAAGACGTGGGAGCTTGTTCCACTACCACCTGGACGGAAAGCCATTGGTAACAAATGGGTCTACAAGATCAAGAGAGATAGTAATGACCAAGTGGAGCGATATCGTGCAAGACTGGTAGTAAAAGGATATGCTCAGAAAGAAGGAATTGACTTCAACGAGATATTTTCTCCTGTGGTAAGACTTATAACTATCAGAGTAGTCTTGGCCATGTGTGCTGTGTTAGACTTACATCTAGAACAATTAGATGTAAAGACGGCTTTTCTTCATGGAGAGCTTGAAGAAGAGATTTACATGCTTCAACCAGAAGGTTTTGTTGAGAAAGAAAAAGAAAACTTGGTTTGCAGGTTGACCAAATCTCTGTACGGTTTAAAGCAGGCGCCAAGGTGTTGGTACAAGAGATTTGATTCCTTCGTGATTAGACTTGGGTACAACAGACTCAATTCAGACCATTGTACGTACTACAAGAGGTTTGGCGATGATGATTTTATCATTCTGCTGTTGTACGTGGACGACATATTGGTAGCAGGTCCCAGTAAAGATCGGGTCCAAGAACTGAAGGCACAGTTAGCTGGGGAGTTTGATATGAAGGATTTGGGACCAGCAAACAAGATTTTAGGGATGCAAATTCACCGAGACAGAAAAGGCAGGAAGGTATGGATTTCCCAGAATAATTACTTGAAGAAAATCTTGCGGCGCTTCAATATGCAAGATTGTAAGGAAATCTCGACCCCGCTTCCTGTCAATTACAAATTATCCTCAAGTATGTGCCCTAGTACTGAAGTGGAGAGGATAGAAATGTCTCGAGTACCGTATGCATCAGCAGTGGGAAGTCTCATGTTCGCTATGATATGTACGAGACCAGATATTGCTCAAGCAGTTGGTGCGGTCAGTCGGTTCATGGCGAATCTTGGTAGAGAGCATTGGAATGCTATTAAGAGGATCCTAAGATACATCAAAGGGACCTCGGATGTTGCATTATGTTTTGAAGGATCATAATTTACTGTCAAGGGTTTTGTTGATTCTGATTTTGCAGGTGATACCGATAAACGGAAGTCCACTACAGGCTATGTGTTTACAGTTGCAGGGGGCGTGGTAAGCTGGATATCTAAATTACAGACTGTTGTGGCCCTATCTACAACAGAAGCTGAATACATGGCAGCTACACAAGCTTGTAAAGAAGCAATCTGGATTAAACGATTAATGGAGGAGCTCGGGCATAAACAAGAGAAAAATCCCTTGTTTTGTGACAGTCAGAGTGCCTTGCACATTGCAAGGAATCCAGCATTTCATTCCAGGACGAAACACATAGGTGTTCAATATCACTTTGTTCGAGAAGTAGTGGAGGAAGGGAGTGTGGATATGCAGAAGATTCACACCAACGAGAACCTAGCAGATGTCATGACAAAGCCAATCAACGTTGATAAGTTTGTTTGGAGTAGATCCTTCTTTGGCCTAGCAAAGACGTAAGCAACATGGAATTGACAAGTATGGAGAGATTTGAAGATCATCCAAAGTGGGCTTTAAGTGGGAGAATGTGAGTTGGTTAAAGCTCACTTTGAGCCTTTGGTCAAAAGAAAACAAAAGGCAATGGGAAATGAAGAAAAATCTTTGGTTGCAAAGGTAGGCACACACAATTTTGGGTTGATTTCACACTACATGTGAGAAGACTTTTGGTACAAGATGAGCCTATAAATAGAGGTTCATTTTTCACCATTTGAGCATCACCAAAACATCCCAAGTTAGAGAGAAAACATAAGCTTTCTCTTGAGTATTTTTCTTCCTCTTTTGTTGTTCTATATTTATGAGTGAGAGTTAGTTTCTCCTATTATCTGAGAGAGTGATATTGTTCTCTCCTTATATTAGGGAGAAGGTTATTGTAAAATACTCCACATCATAGTGAAATCCTCCATTACTTGCCCGTGGTTTTTCCCTCGATTTGTTTGAGGGTTTTCCACGTAAATCTTGTGTCTCTACTTTCTCTGTTCTCATTCATATTTTAGCTGCGTAATACTGCTTGTCGCCGACCATTCCGCTGCGCCGATACCCAACAGTTATAAGAGGCACTTCATCTTACTTTGTTTTATATTTTATTCTTTTAGTATGTTATGTTCCTAAAGACATACCTTGAGGTGTCTGATCACATATTTCATCTTCATGCTTGACACATCCAATTATCAAATTTACAATTTACATAATAGAGATGCCACATTTTGTCAACCTCTGTTGCTCATGAATGATTACAAAGGCCACCTCAGAATTTCGTCCATTGTTGTCAATCTCAAACATCTTTAGATTTCATTGTTTCTCTCTATAATAATGTAGATGTAATGCTAATGATGCCCGAAACAGAGCTGACGTGCTCAGTGCGAAAATATGCCTAAGGCAAACTATGGCTCTCACTAGCATATTCTGGAGCATCCTAGGGCAGAGAAGCATGTTCAGGAAGCCTAGGAACGAAATTGGAGGGAATGTATCAATTTTGAGTGGAGAATTTTCCAAAAAGGGTCAAGGGAGAAAAATTTGCCCAATGGCTGACCAGGCTGCCTGACCCTGCAGAGATTTTTCCAGCAGCTTGCTTAGTTTTCAGTCTGGAAATTTCTAACTAACTACCTTGTAAATATCTTGATCATCAAAGATATGATTATGACAATTGTACAAATCATAGTGGTGACACTTGTATAGATCATAGGCATTGATCAAAGCTTGTAACTTGTATAAATATGTGTTGTATGGTGCAATGGAGATCAGATTTTCAAGGCTTTACTTGGCCATTAAGGTTTTCCACTACAACAAGCTTGATAGTGAGATGACTTTACCTAATGAATTCAGGTACTAGTATTAGTCTGTTTGACTCTTTGCTTTCAAGCAATAGTTAGAAACAAAAGACAAAAGTTAGACTATCTCTATCTTAAATAGAAATTTCCACTTTTGACTTGATAGAATATTTTAAGAAAGAGTTTTAACCTCAACATCTTCGCTCCATTCTGTATGCTTGCCACCTTCACAACCTCGTTCCATTCCTCATGTTCACCCTCACCGGAGGATGCATCTATTCTCTTACCCTGTCTCTCTTTCAATCTCTCTTTCTTCCCCATCCATGCATCGGTGTCAAACCACCACTAATAGTACAATAATATGATCACCCTAGAACTTTACCAAAGCCAAAACATAACTTCCAAAATTTGCTCATCCTATTTAGTCAAATGGCCAATTTCAAAACAACCATGTACAGCAGATCCCTTAAGCATGCGTTCTATTTATCTCGATACATAAAAGAATACTATTTTTTTTCTCAATTTAACTGAATGTTGTTTCAGTTTATTTGATCAATAATAACATTGTGGTGGCTGTATCTAAAGAGCAAACAAAACCTTAGAGAAAAAATAAATAACTCTTGTGAATGAATTTCTTTTTTTAAAAATTTACCCATATGAAAACAAAGAGATTATTTGTCTACTTAGAGAAGAATTTCACTAGAGGGAATGTAATAGAAATAACAAGGGTCCACCCCACAGAAATATAAATAACCCCAATAATAGTAGAAAATTTATCTGTTCTAAAAATATATGAAAACTATTGAAAAAATATTAAGCTATTTAAAATAGAAAATTACAAACAAAAAACGTATATACATATCTTGCAGGCTTAGAGAAAAAAAAAGAGAATGAAAAAGAAAAACAAAGGATTGTAACTTACGAGTATTGCTGATGTCACACTTTCTTTCTGTTGTTAAAGTAAGTGTGCAACAAGAGAAAAAGGCGAGCTCAACAAAGATAGCAGAGAAGAAAGAGAAATGAAGATAAAACGGGTCGGGTTAACTGGAAAATGGTTTACTGGATCAGGCCTATTAGCAAATTATTTAATTGGATGTCCTTATTGATTGGATTGGGCCCAATGAAGGTTTGTCTAAGTAGCGGATATAATATGTTAGGTATATTTCATCCAATTAAAAACCGCGCGAGCTATGTGTTTGTCCACGAGTTGTGCTAGAACTGAATTGGAAAGAGAGACCAAAATCCAGCCTAGCACCATCTGATCAAGACGCATCCACTGAGCAATAGCATCTGACGGGGATATGGGTTTAGCCGAAGACCCATCAATGAAACCAAGGATATCATGACACCGAAAAACCGGGTAAACTTGAGTCTTCCAAAGTAAGATGTTTTCACTAGTGAGTTTGAGATAAACTTCTTGATGAATTTGAGTAACCTCGGGCAGAGATGCCACGGGTTAGGAAGACGAGGGTGTAGCAGTGGAGGAGCTGGCGGTGGAGGCCATGTGAGAAGAGAGATGTCGCGGAAGAAAGATTAATTTGCCCAGAAATTAAACCAAGGCGACTGATACCATGTAGAGACACAAAATATGGAATTGCCTGATGATTCAAGGGCAAGGGCCTGTGCATTATCTTTTAAAGAGTTACAATAGGATGGTATACAAGTGATAGAACTCTACTAGATATACATATCAACAACTATATAAACACAGTTGGATATCTGTTACAAGGTTCCTTGACGAAAACAACAACAGATGCTTTCTTTACAAGAAAATACAAAAATGAATGAAAACCTCAAAATCGAATATGGCTAATCTTTCTTTCATCTATTTAATGCACAAAATGTTATTTCTCAAAATGCGACTTTATGCACTTTGTAATATCAGGTTTGCATTGTTATAGGCCCGTGTCATGCGCTGCTTCAACATGTGGACTTATATAGTGCTTCTTGCTGCTAACTTTTGGTATATGAGTGACTGGAAACTATTTTTCTTAAGCCTTAGTTATCTGGATATAGTTTTTGCTTTTCAGGCTCTTTTAGGCCACATTCCTTTGAAGTATCAGCAACTGAGATTGTCTTTCCAGCAATAAGAAGTGTAAACACTATCTTTCAATTATTTAAACTCCTAAGCTTGGGTAGAAAACACTTACGGAAAGGGACTTCCATGATATTTTCATCACAGCTAATATGCTACCAAGGCATCCAAGCTCTGTCATTTGAAGAATATGAAACCAATTAGAAGACACAACAATATGCTTTAAAGAGGCTTTTCAGGACACAAACCTTAGCATGACAAGTAGATTTGACACAAAAAATCATATGGAATGCTGATAAAAATTGATATGTAAAGCATCATCAATTATTATTATGCTTTAACTCCAGTCCACCCACTACAAGAAATTCTGGAAAATGCGACGGCTGTTTTTCGTCTCCCTTTCATCGCTAAATGAGAGAGGCGACAGTCATGAGATGAAAAATGACCGTCGCCTTTTTAATCGTCGCAAAAATTAAAATTAGTCACTAATTCGTCACAAAAATTGAAATTCGTCTTCGGATTCAAATCGTTGCAAATACATTCGTCTCCGAATCGTTGCTAATCCAGTTTGTCTGAATTGTCGGTAATCCAGTTCGTCTCTGAATCATTGTTAATTCAAATTCATCTCCGAATATTCATTGCTAAATCAATTTCGTCTCCGATTCGTCACTAACTCAATTTCTAGTTAACAATTTTTAAAAAAAATTAAAATTGCTAAATAATTTTTTAAAAAAATTAAAAATAACGTATATAAAAGAATACAATCTAAAATTAAAAATTAAATTACAAAATAGTCATAAAATCTAAATTTATGTTTACCAATGTTTGAATATCTTAAAAAATGTTCTAAGGCAATCGTTGTTCTCCGTCATACCAGCAAAAGGGTGAACAAAGTTTGATTTTTCATGAAACACTTGTCATTCCAAGTCCAACCATTCTTCCCTGCCTCAGAAGCTTGTTATTGGATGTGAGAGACGATACTTGTTATCCGAAAACAAATGTAGTCGTAGATTAATAATAGATATTATTTAAATTTTTAAGGATTTCAAATACATAAGCTATACATATATGTCCATCACTAAGTTGATCAGTCTATAATGATTTAAAGTCCACCTTAAAAATTTCTCATGCAGAAACGGATTATTAAATCCATGAACTTCAAATTCATCAACCAACATGCATCCAAAGTGAAAATATGCAGTCTATATGTATATACAATGACTAGAATGAAAGAACCAGACCATTTGACAAAAACAATAATTAAAAGAAGAACCAGGCCACTGGCCCTACAAGTGACACAAAATACCATCCTATCCTTTTTTACCTTCCAGCTTCACCCTGCAAGTTCAAGCTCACTCAGGCTCAGCAAGTTAATAACTATATACATATAATGCATATGTGACAAAACATATCAACATTTCATTACGTACCATTTCAGATATGTGAATAAAGACTAACAACTTACAGGCCGTGAATAATATAGCTAGAAACCGATGATTCCTTCGATATGTAACCTAATAACAAAAGTAGATTTTATGTCAAGAACTCATATTAGAACTCCAAAAATTACAAAGGCAAAAAATCATGTAAAGGCTCTAATTAAAATTAAAAAGACCTCACGAGTAATAAAGCCATAAAACAATCTTAAAGAATGGATAGATTATGCTTAATAAAACTATTCAACTGTGAGAAAATTGCATATTCAAACTGTTTGCTGGCAAATCCATATCATGAAAACCTTTCATTTGCTTAAGAGATAGGCTTCAACAAAAACCAAGAGAAAATCATAGGAATTAATGAATATCTACACAAACAACAAAACTGATGCACGAATACTTTTATCAAATGCATGGGAATATGACAAGTGATCATAGGTATTCCTTGTCTATCAAGCACAATAAATATGTATTTTATTTTTCTTTTAGTACAAAAAACCAATTTTCCAAAAGCTGATTTAATTTCTGTACAATATATTGGCAGTCATGCATGTGAGGCAATTAAGTTGGATGCTTTGTCATGCTCTCTCCTTTAAATATAGTTTGGATAAAGGTCAGGAATAGTCCCTAACTATGCAAAAAGTACGATTTTGGTCCCTAAACTATTATTTTGTACATTTTAGTTCCTATACTATCTAAAGGATTCCACAGTTGAAGTTAGATTAATTAGTTTGTTTAACTATTTTCTCCTTTTGTTCTTGTTATAAAAAATATCATCACAAATGGCCAACTTAAAAGAATAATATCTTTCTTTTCTGAGAAGATACCCATCGACATCCCTATCCCCTTATCGGCACAATTCAAGTTTCTTAATATCATCACACATGACCAACTCTGTTGAATTTCACATGGGAGTCACTAAAATAACTAGTAACCACAACAAGCAAAATAATAGTTCAAAGGCCAAAATCGATTGTTTTACATAATTTAGAAACAAGTTTTGAAATTCTACCTTTTAAGAAGTGAAAATCTCACATTTAGTCTCTATTATTTACAAAAAAATTCAGTTTAGTTCCTATTATTTAAAATGTCTCAATTTAGTCCCTATTATTTTCTTAAAAGTTTCAATTTCGTCCCTATTGTTTAAAGTTTCTCAATTTCGTCCTTATTGTTTCACAAAAATTTTAATTTTGTCTCTATTATTTTTAAAAAGTTTCAAATTAGTCCCTATTGTTTCTCAAAAAAATTTAATTTAGTTCTTGAATAATAGGGACGAATTTAAAACTTTAAGAAAATAATAGAGACGAAATTGAAACTTTTTAAAAATAATAGGGACGAAATTAAAACTTTTTGGGAAACAATAAAGACTAAATTGAGACATTTTAAACAATAGGAACGAAATTAAAACTTTTGGTGAAATAACAGGGACTAAATTGAGATATTTTAAACAATAGAAACTAAATTGAGATATTTTGCAAACAATAAGGACTAAATGTGGAATTTTCCCTTTTAAGAAATTAAAAAGTATTGAATGGAACTTAGTGTGGGAATTGTTATCACTCATGCTATAAGGATGTTGAGAGATTTATGACTTTGATGGCGAACGCTTAACTATAACAAAATCGCCAACATTTGGACTTTATCTGCGGGACTAAGCAAGTCTGCATGAGCTGTCTAATTCGTAGACATCTTCACGCATTTCTTTTAGGACGGAAAACTTCGTTTGGAAGCTCTTGCATTCTTATCAGGCTATACTAAACTTTGGGACGATGACCAGTTTAGAAAAGGTATGGTATAATTTAATTGGATAAAGTGCACAGGGCCCCCTATGTTTTTAAAAATTAGCACAAGACCTCCCCTGTGCTTTTAAAACAACTAAGCTCCTCCCTATGGTTTTTAAAACACATCACACATGCTCCCTCTCTGCTTTTCCGTCAACTTTATGAACATAATATGTAAAAAGACTTAAATGCCCTCAATTCTTTTTTTATTTTCTCTCTCTCTTTTCTCCTTTTCCCTTTTATATTAGACCAAAAAATAATATACATATATATATATATATATATAACACATACATACACACAAAGAATCATCAACTTCAGTGTTTGGATCTGGAATAATTAGATGCAACTAATTTTCTTTTTTTTTTGGTTGAGCGATTCAACCAAATTAGATTCATATTTTCTTTTGGTTCTAAACTTGTGCAGTTTATAACCAAAAGATAGCATCAACTTGAGCCATATTTGCAAACTGTTGTGTTGTGCGAAGCTTTTTTCTTTCTATCCTTTTTTTTTTTTTCTAGTTCTTGGTTTATTAGTGTTGGAGTGAAGATTGTTTGCATTTTTTTTTTTTTTTTTTGAAAAAAGTATTTTGGTAAATGAACAAACATATTTTATTACCAACATTAAGATAAAACCAATCAAAATTGCAAAATAAGCGTGTGTAATGTACTTGCCGTTAAAGTTAACGGTTTTATTGACGGAAGGATCAACCGTGATGTGTTTTATAAATCACATAGGAGGAATTTGGTTGTTTTAAAAGCACAGGAAAGACTTGTGCACGTTTTTAGAAACATAGGGGGTTCATGTGCATTTTACCCAATTTAATAGGGCACAACTTTTTTGGACGGGAAACTTCATCAGAAGCTCTTGCATTCATACCAGGCTATTAAAACCTAAGACCATGACGTATGTTATGATTTAATAAGACATTAGACTTATTCGAATAAATCCTGATACTATTCTTTCTGAAATAAGTTTCAATAAGTCTAATTGTCTTATCTACGATTTGTTCCTTAATCGTTCGTAAATTACGTTCTTTCCAAATACCATATACCCTCGCACTGACAAGCAGCTAGCCAGAGTATGGTCAACAGTTGCTCCACTTAACTCTAGAAAAAATTCCTAAATTTCTTACTTTTTCATTATTCCCACATCTTTTGGTTTTTGAAATTAATTATTAAAAAATCACTAAAACTTGGCGATTAAAGACCTCAAAGGGTTGTCCTAGTAGTAAGTGAGAGAAGGTAAATAATCATAAACACAAATTTGAGTCCTTTTAGCTATCATTTGGGGAATTTATTCTTGATTGAACTAATGTATGCTTTGTGTTGTACCCGTAATTTAGGTTCACATGCTACATTAACTAAGTAGAGGGATGCTAGTGTGCCCATTGGGTTGAATGTCCAATGGTGGACCGGCAGAGGCGGATCTACTATAGGGCCAATGGGGGCTGAAAATTCTATAGACTTTTTGAAAGCCAAATTTAAATATCTATATATTTTGAATTAAAAAAAAATTATTAACCCCCACTAAAAAAAATACTTGCATAGTTGAAAAAATATGTATTTTAGCTCTCGCTATAAATTTTGTTAGATCCATGTGTTTATAATCGAGCCAGTGTGTAGTGGAAAGGCATATCTCATCCCCATACCTCCGAGGATTGAAAGGTGGACAGGACGTACCTGTGTGCGCCCCGTCTATTTATATATATAAAAAGAAGGATTTAGTCAATAATGGACTCTTTTAATTCATTAATTTCTATAATTAATAATTGTTGAATCGCATAATGAATTACAAAATCTGGACTCCCAAACTATTTTATTTTCTGTTTGGTCGGGTGGCTAAATTGTAAAGTTTCAAACTATTTTAGAAACTTGTTGCACTTCTCTTCCCGCAGATGGCTGTCCTGTTGGGTTTAATGTGCCCACACAATGTCGAATGCATAATCCCAAAGAGCAACCACAATCTTGGCATCCTTGGCACACGACATCACAATCTGATTCGACTTTACATGGAATAGTCAAATCTCTTTTAATGGGCAAATTAACACCAATTTTTTTGGTTCCTTGGTTGTGGAGCACTGAATCTGCCAACACTGTTTTGAATTGCAATTTATGGTTAGCATATTAATTTTCAAAATGATATTGTTTAGGATTAATATACAATTTAGTCTCTTATCTTTACTGTGTTTGACAAAATGACCCTCTATCTCTAATTAAAAATGTGACACCGTTAGTTCTCACTTTTATGTTTATAATTTGACGGCATAAGCAACAGACTATATATTAATCACTTGCTTTTTTCATCAAATTTTTAATAGAAAAGTAAAAAATGACTAACGGTGTCACATATTCAAAAGATAAAATACTGCAATATTGCACTTTTAAAAATAAGGGACCATTATGTTAAACACGATAAAAATAAAAGACTAAATTGGGTATTAAACCTATTATTTATCAAGCATGATACTAATTGTTGAGGATGTTACATAAGAAAGCATCTAGTCTAGATGATAGCATTAAGACGCAATTATTACCCAAAAAAAGAAAATTAATATAAAAATGAGAGACTTACTCGATGTAAAAATCGCAATGAAAATTAAAAAAATCAACTGAGATGGAGCATTCATCATGGATTTCGCCTTGTTTAAAAGAAAGAATAGATTGATGAAAATGGTTGTTTGATCTATGAAGGCGTCCTTAATAGGTCTTATATATAGTTGAAAACATTTAATCATTATATATGGTGAGAGCTTTTTTCTATTTTTGTTTTGGTAAATTTATATATATGGTAAGAGCTTTACAACTATTATATGGTAAGAAATCGATCGAAGAACATCTATGCATTTTATTCTAAATCTGTCATATAGTAATTCTAGAATTGCGATTTCGTATTACATGGTAACAAAATATGTTTGGATTTGTTGCTTTCAATGCAGATTACAAAGGGGGAATGAATCTGGAACCGTGGCGGCATCTCCGCGTCCATGAATAAATTGTTCCTACAAGATGGTCAGCTAATATGATTCCGGAATAATTTAATCAGGATCGAAACCAGAAATTTTATCTTAGTAATGTCAAAATTTAATTAAGAAGATTGACTATAGATAAATACGAAAAATTAGAGGCATTTTTTTAAGCCCCTCTAGATGGGCTAGCTCAATCCCTAAGCCTAGCGGTAGATTACTCTCCCTAGTAGTTGGGAGATTAAGATTCGAATCTTATAAGAATGAGAATAGAAATAGCCTACCTCAAGGTTCGAATGGCATTTTATACCTAACCATAACTCATTTGCTAATTCTTCCAAGAATTTAATTCTTTTTTACGAACTTGATATCGATATATATCAATTCAAATCTTAAATTTTCGAATTAAGAGTAGAATCACCATCCTGCGATCCGTGCACGCATAGAACTTTGGGAATTGTGATCACTCATGCTGAGAGATTTATGACTCTCTTATGGTGAACACTTTTTTTTTCTTTTTTGTCAAAACTTATGGTGAACAGTTAACTATAACGAAATCGCCAATATTTAGACTTTATTTGCGGGACTAATCAAATCTGCATGAGTTGTCCAATAGGCATCTTGAAGCATTTCTTTTTGGATGGAAAACTCTATTGGGAAGCTCTTGCGTCCATATATACCCGACCACTAATCTCTAGGATCACGACCAATTTAGAATAGGAATGGTACAATTTAATACAGCACAACTTTTTGGACGCCAAGCTACTAAAATCTGAGACCATGACCAGTTTAGAAGAGGCATGATACGATTTAGTAAGACACAAGACTTATTAAAACTAAAATTTTAAGAAGAATAGTAACAAAACTTATTTGAATTCGAGAAGTGAGCAAGTCTCCCGCCTACTCAGCAAGGACTTGAGCATTTACTTGAGTATAAAAAAACAAGTGCTATGAGTTTATACTACAAGGGCAATGAATCTCGTTTCTCGTGGAGCTTTGGTTTTCCAAGTGAATAATGTTTTATGTCACCTCTTTACCCCTTCACTCTTACTTTGTACGGTAAAAATGCATGTATTAAAATATCAAACCACTCGTGTATATGGTACAAATTATTCTATATAAAAAAAATTGATTGGATGAAGAAGTGATATATAGCATTGCTCTTTCCAAATTTTGCTTTCTTGTTAGTTAGTACTACAACATTACTTTCTCATTCATGTTTTTCAGAAATGACATTGGCTACGAGCTTGATGGTCAACCAAATTTGTTGTATTTGTAAACAAATTTCATAAATTTCTTGCAAAAGTGGGCAAACGTTGCTCATCTTATCTGTAAAAAATGTTGGTAAATGTCTTACTTTTTCATTATTCTCATATCTTTTTGTTTGGAGTAACGTTTTATGTCATCTCTTCGTCTATTCACATTTCATTTGTATTGTAAGAATTCATCAAACCTCTTGTGTATATGATAAAAATTCTATTATATAAAAAAAGATAATGGAGTGAAGAAGTAATAAATAACATGACTCTTTTGTTTTTGCCATTAATAAGAAGTCACAAAAACTAGTTGATTGAAATGGTCAAAAGTATATATCTCATAATGTGTAGAGAAAAATCATAATAAACTTCTTACTTTTACCATAACTCGTCCATTAATTTGTTACATTTACAAGCTTATCAATAACGTCTTATTCCAAAGTATAATAAGTACATTAATGTGGCCCTCTCTAACTCCATCCCATATCTTTATTGCCAACATAATGTAATAGCTAGAGGAAGAATTTAAAAGATCTCTTGATAAATTAGTTATTTTTAGTCAATAAAATTACGCGGCCTCCATTAACTTTGTCCCCAAATCCACTTAAATCCCACACATTTTTAAATTTTTAAATTTTAAATTTTAATTTTTTTTTATAAAGGAGATTAGCAGTAATTTTCCACATAGCTCTTAGATGACTCGAATTCGAGACTATTTTGATGTCAAGTGAAGAGCGTTCCCAGTAAACATAACCTTCTTGTTTAATTTTCACTTAACACTCACTAATAAAATATTATAAATTAGTCCCTCATCATACTTATACTTTTGGATGTAAGCAATTTGCCATAAAATACTAAATAAAAAAGGCAGATGGACATCTTTTATTTGATACGTTGATACCCAGTAACAAATTGACCCCTTTTTTATATGGAAAAAAAATAATGTATTGGATATCAAATATTTCGTATATATAATAAAAATTCTGCTATATAAAGAAGGATGATGTGATAAAGGGGTGATATATTATTCTCTGCATAATTACATAAAGAAGCAAAGGAAAGATTCATACTCATTTCATACTTATATATGGCAAGTGATCATAGATATTTCTTGTTTATCAAGCACAATAAATAAGTATTTTATTTTTCTTCTAGTACAAAAATTCACTACCTTTATGCGACTTTTTGACTCTTTCGGAAAATAATGATGGCAATTCATCAATGAATCATGACTTCCAATGCATACTATTCATTTCTGAAGTTCCATGACCCGACTAAGGAAAACATCCTTATACCATCTAAATGATCTGAGAATAGGACATCTTTGATTTTGAAGAAGTGAGCTAATATTATCATGATTGTCAGTATATGTTTTGGTTTTTCTGATTAATTATTAAAAAATCACTAGAACTTGGAGATTAAAGACCTCAAAGGGTTGTCTCAGTGGTAAGTGAGAGAAGGTAAATAATCGTAAACACAGATTTGAGTCCTTTTAACTGTCATTGGGGGATTTATTAATTATTGATTGAACTAATGTATGTTTTAGGTTGAGCCGTTATATTCCTAGTTTTGGTTCACATGCAACCATAAACTAAGTAGAGGGATGCTAGTGTCCTGGGGGCTTCAGAATAACATTGAAAATTTTATGGACTTTTTAAAAGAAAAATTTTAATATCTATATATTTTGAATTAAAAAAAATTATAAACCCCCACTGTAAACAAAAAATACTCATAAAATTGAAAAAATTATGTACTTTAGCTCCCACTATAAAATATTTATGGATCCGTGCATTTAAAATCGGACTAGTGTGTTAATCGCTTATGCTTGACGTCTCAATGGAAAGACATATCTCAACCCCATGCCTCCTAGGATTGAAAGTTGGACAGAGCGTAACTGTGTGCGCCCCATTTTATATAAAAGAAGGATTTAATTAATAATGGATTCTTTTAATTCATTTATTTCTGTAATTAATAATCGTTGAGTCGCATAATGTATTACAAAATCTTGACTCACAAACTAAATTATTTTCTGTTTAGTCCGGCGGTTATATTGTAAAGTTTCAAACCATTTTAGAAACTTGTTGCACTTCTCTTCCCGCAGATGGCTGTCCGGTTGGGCTTAATGTGCCTACACAATGTCGAATGCATAATCCCAAAGTGCAACCACAATCTTGGCATCCTTGGCACACGACATCACAATCTGATTCGACTTTACATGGAATAGTCAAATCTCTTTTTATGGGCAAATCAACACCAATTTTTTTGGTTCCTTGGTTGTGGAGCACTGCATCTGCCAACACTGTTTTGAATTGCAATTTATGGTTAGCACATTAATTTTCAAAATGACGTGTTTTTTTCATCAATTTTTTAAAAGAAAAGTAAAAAATGACTAATGGTGTCACATATTTAAAAGATAAAATACTGCAATATTGCACTTTTAAAAATAAGGGACCATTATGTTAAACACGATAAAAATAAAAGACTAAATTAGGTATTAAACCTATTATTTATCAAGCATGATACTAATTGTTGAGGATGTTACATAAGAAAGCATCTAGTCTAGATGATAAAATTAAGACGCAATTATTACCCAAAAAAAGAAAATTAATATAAAAATGAGAGACTTACTCGATGTAAAAATGGCGACGAAAATTAAAAAAATCAACTGAGATGGAGCCTTCATCATGGATTTCGCCTTGTTTAAAAGAAAGAATAGATTGATGAAAATGGTTGTTTGATCTATGAAGGCGTCCCTAATAGGTCTTATATATAGTTGAAAGCATTTAATCATTATATGGTAAGAGCTTTTTTTCTATATTTTTTTTGGTAAATTTATATGGTAAGAGCTTTACAACTATTATATGATAAGAAATCGATCAAAAAACATCAATGCATTTTATTCTAAATCTGTCATATAGTAATTTTAGAATTGCGATTTCGTATTACATGGTAACAAAATATGTTTGGATTTGTTGCTTTCAATGCAGATTACAATTACGCAGCCTCCATTAACTTATATATATATATATATATATATATATATATATATATATATATATATATATATATATATATATATATATTTTTTTTTAATAAAAAGGATTAACAATAGTTTTCCACCTCCCCCTAAGTGACTTGAATTCGAAACCATTTAACATCAAGTGAAGACTGTTTCCACTGAGTTTAACCCTTTTGTCCACTTAATTCCCACTTAACACTCACTAATAAAATATTATAAATTCGTTTATGATCATAGGTATACTTTTGGATGTAAACGATTTACCATAAAATACTAAAGAAAAAAGGCGGACATCTTTTATTTGATACATTTATTCCCATAAACAAATTGACCCCTCCTTTATATAGTAAAAATCATGTATTGAATAGCAAATCTTTCGTGTATATGGTAAAAATTCTTCTATTAAGGAAGGGTGAGGAGGTGATATGTTACTCTTTGCATAATTTCATAAAGAAGCAAAGGAAAGATTTCATACTCATTTCATACTTATATATGGCAAGTGATCATAGATATTTCTTGTTTATCAAGCACAATAAATATGTATTTTATTTTTCTTCTAGTACAAAAATCCAGTTCACAAATGATGGTTTAATTTCTGCACAACATATGCTTCCTAAATATGCAAAAAGATTTCATACTGATTTCATATATACTTTTATATGGCAGTCTTGTGAGGCAATTAATTAAGTTGGATGATTTGTCATTCTGTCTCCTTTAATTACAGTTTGGATAGATTTCAGGAATGGTCCCTACATATGCAAAAAGTCCAATTTTGGTCCCTAAACTATTATTATGTACAATTTAGTTCCTATACTATTTAAAGGATTCCACACTTGAAGTTAGATTTGTTTGTTTGACTATTTTCTCCTTTTGTTAGTGTTAAAAAATATCATCACCAATGACCAGACTAAAAAGTATCATCACATATGACCAACTCTGTTGAATTTCAGATGGGAATCACTAAAATAACTAGTGAGTACAAAAAGCAAAATAATAGTTCAGACACCAAAGTCGATTGTCTTTCATAATTCATAAATAATTCCTCAAATTTTACTTTTTAAGAAATCAAAATATTGTTAATTGACTAACTCATCTAAAATCTTAAACTGTTAGAAATAGTTTATTATATTATTCATTATGTTCAACACGCTCCCGCAACTACAAGTGAACCCAAGACCTTTTGATCTCTAAACTCTAATATCATATTAAGTGATCATCTTATCTAAAGATTTAAACGGTTAAAAAATGATTTATTATATTATTTATTATTTTCAACAAATATATTAAATGGAACTCCCAAATATTTGGCGGCATCAAGAGTGTTGATTTGTGGTGACTCAATTTATAAGTGAATAAATTGTTCCACGAAAATATCCGTCACTGGTATGATTATGTAATTATTACTTTGAGATGGCGTAGAATTACCATCCTGCAATTAGTGCGGGAATTGTGATCACTCATGCTAAAGGTGTTGAGAGATTTATAACTAATCAAATCTGTATGAGTTGTCTAGGACTATGACTAGTTTAGAAAAGACATGATACAATCTGATAAACCTTTTTTGGACAAGAAACTTCATCGGAAGCTCTTGCGTTCATACTAGATCACTAAACTCTAAGACCATGACTAGTTTAAAAAAGGCATGGCAAGGCACAACCGTTTTTTCACTCAAAGACAAGTATATTCATTTAAATAAAACGAATAACAAAAGTTACATCATAGACCAATCAAACAAAAAGAAACAGTTAGCCAAGTAGGTTAGAATTAATGTTCCAAGTATTACAGATATTTCTATTAAGTACAGTATTTTTGAACCTTCATCCTTTGATCAGTTTGCATATGATGTTATATTTGATCTTCTCCAAGATTTGGTCCTCAGTGGCAGTTGAATTGTTGAAGATTCTGCTATTCCTTTCAATCCACAAATACTAAATTGCAAGTAAGGCGCAACCTTTTTTGGATGGGAAATTTCATTGGAAGCTCTTGTTTCATACAAGGCTTCTAAACCCTAGGACCATGACCAATTTAGAAGAGGTATAGAGCTTAACCATAGGACCATGACTAATTTAAAAGAGTTACGGTCTGATTTAATAAGATATAAGGCTTTTTTTTTTTTAGCTCGGAGACATAAGACTTATTAATTTCAAAGAATAGTGTCAGGATTTATTCAAGTTCGAGAAGTGAATAAGTCTCCATCTTACTTAGCAAGGATTCAAGCTTTTACTAGAGTATAAAAAACAAGTGCTATGACTTTATACTACAAGAGCTTTAGTTTCCCAAACTTTGCACTCTTGTGAGTGAGTGTGTGTACTACTTACTTTCTCATTCGTGTTTTCCAGAAATGATATTAGCTAAGAGCTTGATGGTCAACCAAATTTGTTATATTTGTAAACAAATTTCATAAATTTCTTGCAAAAGTGGGCAAAAGTTGCTCATCTAATCTGTGTAAAAAAAGTTGCTAAATTTCTTACTTTTTCCTTATTCCCATATCTTTTCGTTTTTGCATTAATAAAAAGTCAGAAAAACTTGCACAGAGAAATGGTCAAAAGTAACACATTTTTTTGTTTTTTTACTTAAGGGAAACTTAAACCATTTATATCACTTAAAATGTTACACAATAGACTTGATTTCGAGACCCTCTCGCATCTAAAACGAAAATTATACCACTAGACCAAATGTCTAGTGGTCAATGTAGCTCATTTAATCTGTAAAGAAAAACCATAAACTTCTTACTTTTTCCATAACTGGTCCATTAATTAGTCATATTTACAAGTTTATTAATCACGTTTTATTCCAAAATATAAATAATTACATGTGGCGCTCGCTAACTATATCCCATATTTTTATTGCCAACATAAGGTAATAGCAAGAGGATGCAGGGGTGGACATATATACACATTTATGGGAGTTATTTCTTGATAAATTTGTTATTTTTAGTCAGTAAAATTACGCAGCCTCCATTAACTTTGTCCCCAAATCCACTTAATTCCCACTTAACACTCACTAATAAAATATTAAATTCATCCCCGATGATACGTATACTTTTGGATGTAAACAATTTGAGATAAAATACAGAATAAAAAGGCAGATGGTCATCATTTATTTCATACATTTATTCCCAGTAACAATTGCTGAACATCTTATATAATTAATTAAGTTCTTGACTCTTTTATTTTATTTTTTGGCTAAATTAAAACTATTTGGAAACTTCTTGCACTTTCCTACCCATTCATGGCTTCCTTTTTGAGCTTGTGATTGCACAGGCATGGATGCACAATCCTTCATAGCAGACACAGCCTCTGCATAGTTTGCATGTGTGTGAACAATCATCATTGACTTTACATGTTCGAAGGTGAGGAACGAATATTCTTTTGGTTCCTTGATCTTGAAGCAATGCATCTGCCACCACTGTGTCCAATTGTAATTTTATGAGTAACTTTTTCATACGTTCACCGTACGTCAGGCCCTTTCACAGGGGTGGGGTTTACAAGGGTAAGCCCTACACCCTCACCGAGAAGGGCCTAACATTCGGCTGGATGTGTGTGAAATTTTTTTCGCAGTTTATGGTTAGCATGCATATTTTTTAAAATGATATCTATCAAGCATAATACTTATTGGTAAGGATTTTGTTTAACAGAGCATCTAATATGAGAGAATTGAGACACAATTATTTATCAAATATGAAAATTATTGTAGAGATTAGAGACTTACTTGATGTAAAAATCGCGATGAAAATAAAGAATATCAACTGAAATGGAGCCTTCTTCATGGTTTTTGAGTTGTGTAGAAGAGAATAAATTGATGAAAATGGTTGCTTGTACTATGAAGGCCTCCCAAGCTGGTCTTATATATAGTTGAAAGCATTGAACTTTTGGTTGATGCATTCATTAATCATTACCAAGATTGAGAAAATTCCTTAAATGTTTAATCCTTCCTTCTATTCACTTCTCATATATTTATTTTATCTTTTCAGCAATTAAATATAGGAGCATTAGAAACTCTTCACAATTATTGAATCTCTGCAGTATGGCAAGTGATAATCATAGGTAATTATTCTTTTCTGTTAAATAAGTAATCTTTTCATTGGACACAAATTCAAACAATCTTTACTAAATATCAGCTTGGTAAGTTAATCTTCCAGTTAGCACAAAAGCGTCTATTGTCTATGGTATCTTTGTATTTCCAATATAAGTTAATTTTGTCTCGAACGTCTGAGACTATTTTCCCAATCACTTGCAACACTATCAGTGGCTGTAATTCTTGTTAATCAAGCACAATAGAAAAATGTAACTCAATTTTTACTTCCTAGCTAGTGAGAATTCAATGTTCCCAATGACGACTTGATCTATAAAAAACTATATCGCCGCTATATGGGGAAATTTAAATTGAAGCCTTTTTCTATCAATTATCTTTTTTGGGTAACTTTCAAGAATATGTTGTTTATTGCCTTCGATTTTCCCACACTTGGAGTTTATCACTAATGACATTGTATTAAGACTTTCTTGTACATAAAGTCAATTGTAGAAGGGTTTAGGCTTTCTGTCATACTTCAGGTCTAGAACTCCAAACTCACACGCGAGACTGGTATTATAAACATATGGAATAACTACTTAAGTCTCAAAATAATTAGCCCGAAATAGTTAACTCAAGTTATCTTATATACCCATAACACCCTCTGAGTTCACATATTTAGGACCAACTAGGCAGTGCAAGATCTTAGAAGTGACTCCAACGAGTTCAAGATGTGGCTCCCACCACTACAAGAAAAACTGTAATCAGCGACAGTCCATCTCCTTTTCATCGCCAAAAAAGCAACGAAAATGAGACGAAACTTTTCATACATGAATAGTGACAATTTTGAAACAGTTTGGAGACGACTTAGGTATGTCGTCTCCAAACCGTCTCCCAATGGCGACGATTTGGAGACAATTTCACAAGTCATCTCTAAATAATCGCCAACAGGAAACGGTTTGGAGACAATTTATTTATGTCATCCCCAAACCGTCTCCGAATGGCGACAATTTGAGACGGTTTTATGATTCGTTTCCAAATAGTCATTAATAGGAGATGATTTGTAGACGATTTGTCTATGTTGTCCCCAAACTGGGTCCTATTGGCTAAAACATATTTTTTATAGCTTCTTCATTACCTAAAAACACTTTTACATTGAAAAAAAAAGTAAATCATCCAAAACATGTAATCTAGAATTATATTTACTTGCTAAATCATTTATTTTAATCTAGAATTTAAGTTAATATTAATAATTAATAATTAAATTATTGTTAACAATTTACCCTAAACTTGTAATCAAATTACTAATTAAATAGTAAAAAAATTTAAAATAATAAATGACTAGTTTTGTTAATTAATTTAATTCTCCCATAAATTTTATAAAAAATATGTTAATACCTCCTTTTTTTTTTAAAACAAAAATTCCATAAATTTTAAAAAAGAAAAAAAAATTACCAATTGTATAGAATTTGAATAATAGGAATAAAGTTATTACCTAACAGAAAAGTTCCTAAATTATTGTTTTTTGCATTCTAACTTAGGGTAAAGTGTACCAGACCCCCCTGTGGTCTAGCAAAAGTGCATAACACACCCTTATAGTTCAAAAACTCCATAAACTAGTCTCTGTATTTTTTAAAAGTACACAACATCCCTCTGCCGTTAAAAAATTCATCATATTTAATGGATTTTGTAAAAAGACGTAAATATCATCAATCTTTTTTCATTTCTCTTTTGTTTATACCAAAAAAATAAAAGAAAAATATATATATATACAATAAATAAATAAATAAATAAATATATAAATATATATATATATACATATATCTATATATACACACACACACTTAGATATATATATATATATATATATATATATATATACACACACACACCCGCACATAGATATATATATATATATATAAATATATATATACATATATGTATATATATATGTAACATTGCAAAAAGAATATGTATGCACAAGGGTAGGGGTGGGGGTGGGGATGGGTGACGGGGTTGGGTGGGGGGTGGGTGACGAGCTGGTGGGGAGTAGGGTGGGGGGGTGATTTAGGGAAGATGACTATTTTTATTTTTATTTTTTATTTTTTAATAAGGATAATTTGGTCAATTCTTATAATTATTTAATTGATAAATTTGTTTAAAGTTAATAAAAATTTCACTTAATGCGTGTAAAGTACATTTTCCATTAAATTTAACAGAGTTTTTAACGGCAGGGGGTTTTGTGTTCTTTTGGAAAACCATAGGGATTAGTTTAGGAGGTTTTTGAATCGTAGGGAATATTGTGCACTTTCGCTAAACCAAAGAGGGATTTAATGCACTTTACCCTTCTAACTTATAACCTCTCTTACGTGTTCCGGAAATTTTAAGTTAGATATGTTTGACCACTCTGTTAACTTCGAGATAAAAATCACTGAAAGGACTAATGGTAAAACATTTTGAAAATTTGACGGACTACAATGTAGGAATTGCTACTTTAATATGGATCAAAACCAAAATTTTTATATAATTTTGAGACTTTTATTAAAAAAAATTTACCTTTCAAAAAATAAGAATATATTTGGATGGAACATTCAAACATTTAACGCTACCAAGGGATTAGATTTGTGGTGACTTAATTTACAAGTGAATAAAAAGATTTGGTGGAATGCTCTCAAAATTAATTCAATTGAGTGAAACAGAAGAGAGTGAAATTTTGTGTGTATGTGTGAAATCCTCACTCAAAAATATGGTCAGCTATCTTTTGGAAAAAGATAGAAAAGGTGAACGAATAGTCGTAAATAAGACTATTCTCTTATTGTATCTTGTAATAAAGATCGACTAAATGTGTCTTAGTGTGGGAATTGTGACTCATGCTAAAGATATTTCGAGAGATTTATGGCTTATTTTTGGTGAACATTAACTACAACAAAATTTCCTACAGTTGGACTTTATTTGCGGGACTCACCTAGTATGCATGCATGACTTGCGTAGTATACATCTTCAAGCATTTATTTGTGGATAAAAAATTGAATGTTGCTCTATCCTCTTTTTACTTTTATTATTTTGGGGTGGGGTGGGGTGGGGGGAATTCATTTCCAGTAAATGACAAAAGGACCATATATGTTAAAAATAATAAATGAATATAATTAAAATTTTCTTCTACAGTTTAAGTTTTAGACGAAGCAATAATGTTACATGTCAAAAGAGAACTAGAAAACGGTACTATGTTTAAGTCTCGATCACTCATTTGTAAAGAAATATATATATATTCACAAGATCTCGTCTAGAAATCTCCATCTCTTCCAAAGTCTTTCTTTTTCCCTGTAATGATGTATAACCTTCATCTCTTTACAATTCTAACAATTGCATTTAACAGTCATCTCCAAACATGTATAAACTATCTCAAATAATTTTTTCTTACCTTACTCTCACTTGAGTCCGACTCCATTCTTTTCAAATTATATCGTTTCTAATTCTACCATTCTTAATATAGCCTCACATCCATCTCAAAATACTGATTTCATTTATTGAATCTTATGAACATATTGTTACTTTCCAAAACTAGATTGTTAAAATCATGAAAATAATTAAACTACAGAGGTTCATTTTCCAAAAGAATGCTGAAAAGATAGGACACTTCCTTTTATAAATAATGCCTTTTAGAATGCAGCACACCACTATCACCTGAATCTCAATCCCCTACCATCGAGTCCAAGAAGATATGGAGAAGGCTTTGCTTATGCTAAAGTTGCTTATTTTCACATATGGTAATCTCTGAGTAAATTGCTTGCCGCCCCCCTGTGTTTTGATCGAAATACTCATTCACCTCTTGTGTTTTTAAAATAGGCTCATTACCCCTCTTTGATTTTCGGAATGTAGCTGACCGCCCCCCTCCGTTAGAAAAAACCGTCTAATTTAACGGCAATTGTAACATACGCGCTTAAAATGCGATTTTTTTATGCTTTTGGTTAAAATAAATTCTTTGTTGGACAAAAATACCCTTTTAGTAAATTGCTTGCCGCCCCCCTGTGTTTTTCCTGAAATACTCATTCACCTCCTGTGTTTTTAAAATAGGCTCATTACCCACATGTGTTTTTTCGATTTTAACATTATGTAAGGGTATAACGATCAATTAACTAATTTGGTAACGTTCGCTAACGGAATAAGCGATTTTGGGTGCGTCAACTTAATCGAAAAAATACAGGGGGTAAATGAGACTATTTTAAAAACACAGGGGGTGAATGAGTATTTCGGGCAAAACACAGGGAGGCGGCAAGCAATTTCTCGGTAATCTCTCATATGTATATATATACACATATGTCTGTCTGTTTCTTACATGTCGTATTCAACATTATACAATAGAAAACTTTTCGATCAGTCTAAACTGATGTCTGTCTCTCATGTATTGGTGGAATCCACACGCAGAGGTCCCACCAACCATGTGAAAGACTGACTCATCAGTTCGAACTGATGCAATAATTTACCTATACAATATTACTACTTTATAATCAACTTAGCTGACAATTGAACTCACAAAGATATATATATATATATATATATATATATATATATATATATATATATTTGGAGCCAAAGGTCATGAAGATGTCTAAAGAAATGTGAAAATTCATAGTAGACTTAAACTTCTTATGCGCATCTACTTTCAATGCTTTTTACAGTTATATTCACTATATAAATAAAGATGTTGACATGTTATATATGTGTGTTTATAAGCGAGATCAAACAATTGTGAACTATTAATATAATTATGATAAACTAATGTAGACAGTTTACAATTGTTAGACCATGTCCATAATATTTTAATGTTATAAAGAGATCCTCACTCGTGTTTAAAGTTATGGTGGCAGGTGCAATTGTTGGAGCAAATACAACGCATCTACCACGTTGCGAAGTTAACTCAGATTGCTCAACTCTTTGCCGGAATTGTGGATTCTGTGCCTGCCTAAGCGGCTGGTGCGTTCGGGGCTGTGGCCGCAAAGAGATTGCTTTTGCAGCCAACATTGGTTAGCCACAAAATTATTAACATGTAGAGACGCAATATAGCTGTTTTTTTTTTCTTCTTTTTCTTAAAAAGAAAAAACTTGATTTCCAAATTTCTTTACATCAAGAAAGGAATGTTCAAAATATTAAGCCTCCTATATATATGATTGTAATGTTGCTATTATGAGATGGTTATTCGATTGGTTTTGTTTGTTACTAGATTTGTTTGGTCTAACGATTTTGAGAGTTTAAAAGTATGTTTGAACTTCAATTCGTAATTTCGAAAAGTGTTGGTATAGGGAGTTTGAAAATATATTTAAATTCCAATCATAATTTCGAAAAGTATTTGGTCTTACAAACCTACGCTTTCTAAAAGTGTTAATTACACCACGCACCTATTGTGCAAACATAACTTTGCATAATTTTTGTCAACATTCTTTATGTGAAAGTGTCATAATGACACACACCTTTGACCTCACTCGCCTATAAGAAAATATGCACAATATTTTAACATTCTTTATGTTAAAGTGTTAAAATAACACACGCTTCACTCGTCCATTGTAAAATATATCATAATTTTGATATAATTTTTTTTTCTCACAACCTAACGGGTTTGACCCTTTTACAATATTGCTTTTAACAAATTTACATAATACACATTTTGATTCTTGTCACGTATGGGCAGAGCCATGTGAAGCCCAGTGAGAACTACAGCCCCACAGGCTGAATAAAAATTTAAAAACCTATGATTTTTAAGGAAAAAAAAACTTAAAATATTTAAATATTTTCAATTAAAAAATTAGTTAACCCCATCGTATAGATGAAGTTTTTGTATTTTAGTAGTTTTCAAAACTTCTCAATGGCTTTCATATGGATGAGATCATCAAAATCATGAAATGTGTTATTGAAATAAAGCACTGATACCTCTTTCATAAGATGAGATTTGCACAATGAGATATAATAGCGGAAAAATTTAAACAAAACACTAAACTTACCTATTGAAAAATATGTAAAATTAATTATTAAATTTAGTTGGAAATTTTACTAAAAAATTGTTTAAAGATTGAACTAGATCATAAGTTTGAATTAGCATAATCATGTGAAAGAGATTAGCATAATATTGTTAAGAATATCTATAAAGCACTTATAGTGAAATTGATGACTTTGAAATGTGGAAAGCTTATAACGTGAGTCGTAAGTCTTCTAATACCATGAAGGCGTGAAAAATCTTTCTATTATATTGATGAAGTTATAACCTAAGAGCACTTATAGTACAATTGAGTAGATAAGCAAGAATACAAGTTCAACAAGAAGTTTACAGTTCAAATACAACAATATAGATCATGGGTTATCATCTATCGACGCCGATTAATCACTAGCCAAAAGTATAGCAAAATTTCGTTTGAGATTGATATCATCATTGATGGGTTAATACACAGTTTAGTCTTTTATCTTTAGCGTGTTTGAGATAATAGTCCTTATCATTAAAAGTGTAATTATTGCAGTTTTTGATCTTTTAAATATATGACATGTTAGTCCTTTTATACTTTATTTTTTAAAATTTGTCAGCAAAAATATGTGGTTGTTACGTGATTATATTATTCTTTTGCTTATGGCGTCAAATTTAAACGGAAAAGTAAAAAAAAAAAAAAGACTAACAGTGTCACATATTTAAAAAAATAAAAGACTGCAATATCGCACTATTAAAAATAGGTGGCCGCTATGTCAAATACATTAAAGATAAGAGACTAAATTGATTATTTGAATGAGATTATTACAATTTTGTCTTGCCAATTTAATATAATTATCACAATCTTCATAAAGGAAAATCGAATGCTCAATTAATAGAGCGTTTGTGAAATGCAAATCAACAAACACTTTATCAGTTTATTTTCCCCACAACATTTGTTTAGAATATTTTGATCTCTCTAGAAAACTCCTCTCGAACAAATTTAATCTACAAGATATGAAGACTTCGTCAAAGTTGGTATTTTTTCTCATGCTGCTTATTGTCTCTCTGTGTGGTAATTTCTTATCCATAATATTTATAGCTTCCCCCATATATCACCATTGATCTTTATCCAGATGCTTGTAAGGGTCAATTAATCAATGATGAATATGGAGTTAAATATTACTTTCCTAGGATTAAATCTTTCAGGGAATTTTTTTTTCACGTACTTAATGATGCCGTTAATGGTAAAAGTATGTGATACATTTTATCCAAGCAACAATCATCTTATGATTAAGGATATGTTTGGCGCAATTTTTAGACATTTAAAGAACATCCTATGAGTTTAGAAACTGAAACAACTTATTTAGTTTATTTTTTAAAGAATTTTTAGGTAAAAGCTAAAGAAAAAAAAAGTTAAAAAAATAAGCTCCAAAATTGAGCTTTTTGATAAAGGTTTTTGCCAAACTGATTTTACATTATGCAGATGCTGTTTTTTTTTCTATTTTAGTATCATTTAATTTTGTATCTATCCAATATGCAATGACTTTTATATATATCATCTTCTTGAAAACTAATGATATATGGGGTAAGGGTATGAATTTCCAAATTCCCAATATACTTCGAAAAAGATTTTAATTATATCAGTCTCAGCTTCCATGCATAGAAATTACATAGCGGATCACCCAAAAAAAAAAAAAAAATCAATAATGAGGATCTATTGGCAAGGCATCTTAATTTCTCCAAAATTACCAAGTTTCTAATTTCGAAAAAGTGAAGAAATGTATCCGTTATCTATGTGTCTCTTGCTCTCGAGTTCTGCAATTTAGCATGTGCGATTATATCATTTCCTAGAAATAACATAAATCAAAAATTGCGGAAAACAAAAAATAAGAAAATATTTTATGTTCTTATTAGCATAATTTTGTGCGAAGGGATTCTCCATTCGTTTACTATCTTAATATAAAATCTCGTATACCGTTATTACGTTGTTAGAAGATCCAAATTCTATACGTGTTTCTCAATATATAATGCTTTTGGCAGGTTCTCCATTTCTAAAGGTGTCAGCGGATCATGGATGGCTCAATCCACTTCCGCCTTGCGAAACCGCAAGCAATTGTGTAGTTTATTGCGGTGATGATAAAAAGCCACTTTGTGATGATGGTAATTGCATATGCGTGAAGAACCCAAATGTCTTAGCTGCTAAAGGCACTATTGACAGAAACGATTAATGCAAGAAAAGTGATCAAAAGATACAAATGTCCTCCAAATGATTGCATATTTAGCTTGTAAACAAACCTTAATTTTAATCAGAAAATGATTTTAGAATAAAATTCGTAAGATTGGTCCATTCCAAAAATCTGAGTTTTTCAGTAAAGCACCCCACCCCATACGAATAGTTGGGGAGTTGTTCGCCTTTTAACCTATTCTATCAAATAGTCAAAAGTCCCATGTTGGGACCAGGTATTCATTGGGCCGATCTCTCTTACAATCCAAGAGTTTGTTAATTCATTTTTCATTTACACAACTTCAAGCAGATAAAGCAGCTCACATTATTGATATTGAAAGATTTGGTATCATTTTGTACAACTTGATATTTTGAGACTTCTTTTCAGTTGTCTCGATAAAAAGACCTACATGTTAGATGATAAATTTGTGATAATTCACTAGTTATTCTAAATGCTTGCCAAATACAAAAAAAAATATTAGTGATCTTACATATGGACTCTAAAAATGGTATCATTTCGGCTTCTTTAACATTGTAATGGAAGCCGGTCATGCAGTTTTTAGCTGCATTAATTTGTCTTGAAATAATCCAATTTATACTAATATTAGGATATAGTGAAAATTATACAGAAGTTAAATTCCAAAATGAACCCCGAATTTATATGGGCAAGAAAATAGTATATCGTTCAAAGTGACCTCCCAATTTAATCTCCCTTTCCTCCACCAAAATTTTGAAGTGACCAAAAAAATCACTGTAGTGTATGAGGCAATTAGATACGTCCTCGTGAATGAATTCAAATTGAATTAAAAAACAAAAAACAAATAAAAAGAAAGCTAAACTGATGCATGGATCTTATATATGTGAATGAAAAGGAAAAGGGAATATTTTATGTAGGGTTAATTGGGTTAGTGACCACCAAATATGTACGAAGTATATATATGTATATATATGTATATATATATGTTCAACATGTGACACCTAGACTTTTTTGTTTCAGATGACCTACATAACATCCTTTTTTTTTATAGTGTTAATGGTTAGGTCTAATAGAATATTTGCCATATGTGTAGTAAAAATATGTGATTATATTGAATTTAACCACTAAAACTAATAGAATGGGATTCATTAGTTATAAGTATATATATATATACATATATATAGATATATCTATGTACATATATATGTATATATATCTATGTATATATATGTATATATATCTATAGATATAAGTTCAACATGTGACACCTAGACTTTTTTGTTTCAGGTGACCTACATAACATCCTTTTTTTATAGTTTTTTTTTTGTCAATTCCTTTTTTTATATTTAACTATTTCCATAAGTATTTAAGTGTAACATAATTTGGCCATGTGAATAGAAAAAGAATATGCATTTATGTTAAATTGGACCACTAAAACTAAAATAATATTGTTAAATTTAACAAAAAAAATACATTTAGTAGATGACACGAAACAAAGAAAAAGTTTAGTGAGATATTTGAAATTGTTAATATCTAACGGCCTTTGATACTTTAGTCCAATGAAATAATATCATTTTCCTTGTCATTGTAGTATTGTTGAGATGGATTCAGAATGAAATGACATTCTCAATTCTATGTCAATTCTTATACTTGGTATGAAGTAATAAACTTGATAATTCTATTTTCTCGGTAATGCGATTCCCACAAATAGGAAAATAGCTATTCCAGATACAATACATGGGATTATCCCATTCTCATGTCCTTGAAATGAACTCATTTATCAAATAATCAAAATGACCTTTCAAAATATAACATATATATAATAACAAAAATTAATTCTTGTCATTATTAATATTATTATTATTATTATTATTATTATTATTATTATTATTATTATTATTATTATTATTATTATTATTATTATTATTATTATTATTATTATGATTTATGAATGTTATTTGTTTTTGTTTTAATATTATTATCATCTATCAAATGAACATAATATTCTTTCAAAACATATACATGAATATAATAATAAAAGACAAATATTTATTCTTTTTATTACTATTATTATTAGTATTATTATTACTATCAATGTTATTATTATTAATACTATTATAATAATTTATGAATATTATTAATTATTTATCCTATTACTATCGTTAATGACAGAAAGACCTTTTCAAAATATAGCATATATAAATATAAAAATATAAACA